>CM060402.1:156460665-162128165 GCA_030545235.1 Helianthus tuberosus | reverse complement strand
TTTGATTCTGGTTAACGGACAAGGTACCATTTTCAACAACTTTTTTTATGGTTTGATAAGAATTTATTATGTTCCAAGCATTACAAATTTGATGATATAGTCAATTAATGCACATGAAAAGGATTAACTGTCTATAGATTAGTAAGATCGTATATACATCCATGTGTGAGTGCACGTTCTTGTAGGTTTTCTCATGACAATAAACAGACTAACAGAGAAAAGAGTAAAAAAACTCACTTTTATGGTTTTTCTTAGAGGCGGCAAGATGATTGGTATTTTTTTCACTCAATTTCTTGTCAAGCTTTGGAATGCCTTCGGTCGCATTCTGACCCGTTTATAAACCATACCGGGTTGTTTGTATTATAGGTTGTATGTAGTGCTTTTGATGTAATCTGCCTTGGGGTTACTCAAGATATTGTTGGAGAATGCAGGGCCTATTTTTATAACCAGTGGAAGGTATTTCACATGACAAAAACGTTCTTTTTTTTGGAAAGGGTATATTCATTTTTATAGCTTAAAGTTGGCATGGATAAGTGCTGTAAGTTATAATGATTCTTATAATGATTCTTCCATATTGCAGGTCCAGTCGTCATGGATACGTCGGGATATTCTGAAAAGGGCTCAAGGAGAAAGCTTGCTGTCCAAGCTCTCTTTGGAAAGATCTATTATCTTTCAGAGGTAAGATTAATAAAAGTGATCTTTTCCTACGTCTGTATTTTCTAAGTGTTATTACATTTTATTGTTTGAAGAAGTTCAACATTCTCATATGTCCATACATGTAATACATCATTTTTTCTAATCGTACGGATCATACATCATTTTTGTTAAACTTAATTACATTTTTAATGTGAATCATCAAAGAATTGAGATGATTAACATCTTATCTTCTTTCAAACTCCATTTGCATTAGTTAATTTTATTAAAATAGGACGAGAAGTCGAAAATGGATAGATATTCATATGAAACATACTTACATAAGTATGTCTTTTATATCTATTTTTGATTCTAATCTATACTTAAGTTGATCACTTGATTGTATTCACTTTACACTGTGTTATCAGTCGGGTTGGCAAGGTGACCCGTTAACCCATTTCTATTATATTATATTTTTTAAAATATGTTTTATGTCATAAATTAAATTGGGTGTGTATTTGATGCTATAAATATAACTTAAAAATAGAAGTTGACATAAATTTTTATGATTTTAATGTAATTTTATTATATAAACTTGTGTTTTTTTGTAGTAGTGTTAATTTTAATATGTTAATTTGCTGAAAAAAAAATTTCGGGTTGAACGGGTCGGGTTTGGGTCAGTATGCAAATATTCGGGTTGGGTTCGGGTTCATATTTATGGCACGATTTTCGGGCTCAGGTCGTGTTCGGGTTCGTCTAAAATTTTCGGGTTCGGGTCTGGTTGAACCCGCCAACCCGCGAACACGATCCGTTTAACACCCCTATAATTAAGGGATGCGTTTTTCTCTGATGGTCTGATCTTGAATTGTATGTTAATATGTTATGATTATCTTGAGATTTGAAGATGGTGTTTATTTCATATATGTTACCTCATGGTACAAAGAAGGCCACTTGATATATAGTATGGTTGGCTAAGCATATTAATTGTAGGACCAAGGATCTACTAATGAAGGGCAGGCCATGTATGATAATTGTCCAAACTGCAGATATAACTTCACAGATAATATGTGATCACATGATGGGCTATTGTACCAACCAACCCCTCACTTTCTTTAACTACTGTTCACACCCCCAATTTTTCCCATGTTTTTAGTTACTTTAGCAATTCATTATGTCGCTATGTGCAAGTTTATATTATGGTATTTAGACACCCGGTTTTCACCCGGCTGTTATATTATGGTATTTATATTATGTGCAAGTTACTTTAGCAATTCATTATGTCGCTATGTGCAAGTTTATATAAAGGGGGTAGGACACCCGTGCGCAATGATGGTGACTAACCCACCGAGGGGGGTTTGATCCTGAGCGTCACCCCGGTTTTCACCCGGCTGTTACTCCAGCGAGGCAACTCGTGTGGAGGCAGTACGGTTTCCGGGGGAACGCCATCCAAGTCTGATACCGTACGGGGCCCGATAGAACATCGTCGGCAGATCTTGGCTGGGGAATACCGTCTTCGACGGGGTTCAGTGACAATGGGTCACTCATAAGAAAGTCACCGTTCAAAAAAAAAAATATTATGGTATTTAGACGAAAATTTTCAACTTCGCCACATCGCGAGGGTTCCCCACTTTTTAGTTACACAACTATGTGTTGTAGAGAAATTGTCAACTTCGCCACATTGCGACGGTTCCCCACTTTATTAATATCGAAATTAATTAACATTTTGTAATCACTGATCAAAAGAACATATAGTTCCATCACATTTTTTCTATTGCATTTTCTTGAATATTTTTGTTCGATGCAGTTTAGAAGGCGCATCCGGGTTATATACTCATATACAATAAATGTATGTTCCTCAATAGTACTTTTATGAATATTCTATTAAATTTGGTTTATTATCTGTGTAAGTAATTCATTAAAGAGCAAAACTTTTTCAGTTATCTATTTCTAAGTTAATTTTTTTGGTGTTATATATATACCACTGTTGTGTTATTGTTGATCATTTGTTGTTAATATATATCACTGTTGTGTTATTGACATTGTTGTTCATTATTTGCTGGCTTATTGTTGCACCAGATTTAGTTATTTAGTAGGCTTCTTTGCCATTGGATTGCATTATCGACACCACCACCTTTCCTTGATGCAGTTGATTACTGCGGTTGTCGGGGTGTTTATTTATATAGATCCATTTAGTATCGTTTTAAATAAAATATAGTTAGTGGGAACCAAAGGAAAACCACATGACTGAGAAACTAATAGAAAACGAGTACAAACAACACTGTAAATTATCCATTTCGCCAATACAATCTCTTTTACATGTGTATGAAGCTCCCGCCGCAACGCGCGGGTTTCCCACTAGTATATATATATATATTGATTTCGAGGGACGATGAATAGTAACTTTATTTTTATAATGATATATAGTTTTTTATTATTTAATATATTTTAATAGTTTATTATTATATTTACTTTTAATAACATATTTTTCTTTTTTTATACATCTACTTCCTTTACCTTTTTTTAATATATTTTTTCTTTTTTTAACATATATTAATTTATCGATTAATTTGATACTTCTTTAATAAGTTACGTTTATAACTTTTTAAAAAAACTTAAGTACGTAGTTGTGCTTGATTTCTTTTGACATTCCGTTATAAGTTTTGTTAAAGCGAGGTTATACTCAAAATAAAGTATTTATTTGGCATTATAAAACGGTACGATGATAAACTAAATCGTTCTAATGGTTTGACTTTCTAAATAAAATGCTTTATTTTCAAATCGCGTTTGTTTTACATTATCATTTTCTCGGTTTCGCAGGAACGCGCGATATAAAAAAACTAGTAATAAAAAAAGTGTATAATATATACACATTAAATAAAATAAGTAAATTATAGAAAATACTTCTTTTTTCAAGCAAAAACTACAAAGGAAATTGATTACAATTGAAAAGACATGATGATTCTTTAAAAGTTAATATTTTATTGAAGTTACTTTTAGTGGCCAAAAGACCAAATCTTGTGTTATAGCTTACAAGTTGTAAAAAGCAAGAATTATCCATGTAATTTTAAAATAGAAAGGACAAAATCTATAATTTTCAGAAACCTTTTGTAGTTTACTTAGTTGTTCACATACAGCACTCTTCTTGTTGTCATGTATCACAACTCATAGTGGCCAAATACGATGTACATTCTTTTGCAGTAAGTGACTTTTTGCATATTATTTCATTATTCAAGGATAACAATATTATTCAATTAACTCAGCCACCATAAAGAGATGATTTCCTAGACATGCAAATCTACACCTTAAACATTTTAATCTGATGTTCTATAACAAAACAAAATCCAGAGTTAACATATTGCCTCAAGTTTTGCCTTAAATAATCAAGGAATTTTATATATATTCCGTCTAAACTTATAAAATATCATTACTATATAGCAAAAGTTTTTAGTACATAATATACAATATTTTTAAAGCATGATTGATTATTATGAAAATATGAAATTATCCCAATTTTAAGGATCACATATTAAATTGATTCACTAATTGTGAAATGTACATACTCAATATGTGGGAGTACTATTCCGTACCCTTGTTGTAGAATATATATTTTTTTTTTTGAAGGGTGACTTTCAATCTAGATAACTGTTGTTTGCCTTTTATGTTCTGGACAATGCATCTTTGGATCCTCAAAAATCAAGACCCACGCATGCATGCTTTTCAGTTAATAATGACCTACTATTTTCCAATTATACATCCTGCATCTAGCCATTTTGCATAAGTGGCGGACCCAGAATTTTTTTCTATTGGGGTCCATTTTTTTGTGTTAAAATTTTTCACAACCAAACATTATAATTTTCGGGTGGGTCATCGTAGTCGGGTCGAGGCTAGGAAATAATGTAGAAGCATTTAGTGGACATGAAACCACTACATTATTAAGAATCACTTTTAAGAATCAAGTTATCAAATTGTGGTGATTAATAAGTTACTTGAAACCAATAGCCACCTAAACAACACAACTACTTCAATTTGTTTAAGCTTTTTTTTTTTTTTTAATGCAACTATATCTTGGAAGTCTTATTTGGTAATCAAATGTGAAATAAAATCATTCGAAGACATTAAATTTATCGTTTTAAAGAAGCAAATTAGAGGGTCAATGGGTGGTTGTGATTATAAGATGATAATTTTCTGAATGATCTGTCTTGTATATTTCTCCTCCATTTATAATACAAGATACAATGAATATATGGAAAGCGAATAATTCTATTCCTAAATTAACGCTATACAATAATGACAATTATATACGCTATTACACCCCCGCAGTCTTGACGTTTGGTGGACGAATGTTGAGACTGTTTCGAAAGTCATCAAAGAGAACGCGAGGGAGACCTTTAGTGAAGATATCTGCAATCTGGAACCGAGAGGGTACGTGTAAGATTCGAACGCATCCCCATTGTTGGACAAGGTAACCATACTCTACCACCACCATACCCACCCCTCAAGTTGAACAACGTCCTTATTGCCCCACAATTAATTAAAAACTTAATTTATGTCCGTAAACTTACAGCCGACAATTTACTATCTATTGAATTTGACCCTTTCGATTTTATTGTGAAGGACCTCAAGACCAAGGATCCCATCCTTAGATGCAATAGCTCGGGCGATCTCTATCCTTTGACTGCTCCTCTTCCCAAAACCAACACTCAACCCACTGCTCTTGCTGTCACTTCTCAAGACCGTTGGCATCAACTCCTTGGGCACCCGGGCGACAACTTATTGCATTCTTTAAGATTGTCTTCTTCTATTTCTTTTAATAAAAATAAGACCTTGCTTTGTCAACCATGTGTTTTTGGCAAAAGTATTAAATTTCCTTTTAATTCTTCTTGTAATGCAACACATTTACCCTTTGACATTGTTCATAGTGATTTGTGGACCACCCCGGTTTTAAGCACCGAAGGTCATCGTTATTATATATTATTTCTAGATGATTTCACGAATTTTTTATGGACATATCCCCTTGCAAACAAATCTCATGTCTTCTTTACCTTCACCTCATTTAACAACCATATGAACACCCAATTTGAACGTAAAATTAAACAATTTCAATGCGACAACGGTAAGGAATACGCAAACGCTTCTTTCCAGTCGTTTTGTCACCAACAAGGCATGCACTTTCGTTTCTCTTGTCCATACACCTCACCCCAAAATGGCAAAGCCGAACGAAAAATACGGACAATCAATAACATGGTTCGCACCTTACTTGTACAGTCTTCGTTACCTCCCACCTTTTGGCATCATGCCCTCGAAACTGCAACCTACCTTCTCAACATCTTACCCAACAAACACCACAACTTTCAATCCCCCGCTACTCGCCTATATTGTGACAACCCTCACTAAACCAGGTATCCGTACGACTTAATTAATAATTAATTACTGCTTAATTACTGTGCTTGCTTGAACTTGTGAATAAAACTGCTACTCGAATACTGATACATGTACTTACTTGCATCATACTTTACTTGCTGTCACTACATTATTTACATGCTGAACCTTAGTGACAAACATGATGCACAAAAGCACAGTAGCACTATAAACGTATAACCTATTGAACACGCTGATAAGCCAGCATCAGGCAGACACTGCCTCTAAGGCCTGTATGAGCCAGAAATATTTTTGCTACACTAGTGGTGAGTGTAGGGATATAAGGGTTGTAGAACTGCGTCTCTAGGAATAAGTTACAATGACTGGATGTGCCTAAAACGTGCCCTAAGCACAAAATTCAGCACTTTACTTAATAATTCAGCTTTTAGCTAACTAATAAAGTGCCAAAACATGAGAAAAATATTAATAGACACTTTCCAAAGTGTCAGAAATAAGTCGTGTCACTAAAAGGGGTATTAACGACACTTTAAAGCTTGTTTAAGCACATTAACGGATTACTATCCAACCGAACAACCGGACTTTACCCGGGACATGAAAATATTGTTAATAACATTGTTTATCTTTTTCTGAGCCAGTTAGGGTCCCTGAATACCCTAACACCCGTCATAACACACTACACACTAGTAACCGGGTTAACCTACACTTAACTTAACTTTTATCTAACTAATGGTTGGAATCGAACTAGTACCCCCCCCCCCTTTTACAAACCGTCCCCAAGAGGGGGGACACCCTTGTCCTTGTGATGATTATTTTAATCTTCCTTGCTTAGTATCTAGAAGGCATATAATCCATTGGATAATTATCTTAAGTATTGTCTATAAGTAATGAACTAAATCCACCATAACCTTCACTTAACACACACCACAACAATCACTCCTCTCTCTCTCAAAGGCTTCGGCCGAACACACCCAACACCATCCATCCATCATCGAGTTTTGATCTTCACATTCCAAGTTCATACAAGTGATAATGATCGCGTATAAGGAACCTTGGTGCAATCGGAAGGCGAAGGACCTCACTACATTGCTTTTATCCACGCATTCTTCGCTTAGATTCTTCCCTAGCCTCGAGCTAGTAGTAAGTTGCTTAAATCACCTTCCCGAACTATTTTAAAGTGGTTAATATGATTTGTAACGGTTAAAACTCGTTAACATACAAGATGGAGCATAAAAGTCTACTTAAAACACTAAAAATGTTGGTTAAAAGCTCATATGTTGTGTAAATCATGTAGTAATTGATTTGTGTGATTATTTGGACCCGATCTATGTTGTGGTAGCTCGGATCATCATTTAACCCGGGTTGGTCATGATCATGGATCATGACATGAGGTTGTTTTGGAAGTAACAAGGGTTAAAGGATGAAACTCTACCACACACGAATCATGAACTTGTGTAAAAACGATTTTGCTTGTGAAATAGTGTTTAAAACTAGTAGATCTACGGATCTACAAGCGGTATTTTCAAAGGACCACGTGTCAAGAGAAAACATACTTTTAAAGACGGATCTTACATAACCAAAAGTGTTTTTGTAAACACACAAGTGCGTAGACACTTGTGTAACACAAAGTTTTGACGAAAGAACTATTCTTGTAAATGTTGACAAGAAGTTGTGGAAGTTTATTTTCTTTAAAAACGAGACTTTTACGAAACCGGGTTGATTTATACAAAAGATCCACTAAAAGTGATGGAAAGATACTACATATTTTGGAAAAACCGCAAGTTCATGTAATTTATGCGATTTACATATATATTTTGACTAGTTGATGCTTTGAACATTGTTTTGGTTAAATAAGAAAATTGTTGATTTGGTTTATAAAAGAAAATGATACGCTTGAAAGCGTGGCCACCTCCAGTTACAGAGGAAACTCTGGCGAAATTTTCCCAAAAGCCTAACACTTAGAAATATTTTCACTATAAGTGTTAGAAATACATTTTGACTTGTTTTCAAATTATAGATTTCGCCACGACTTATTTACAAAATACCGGAGGTGGGATTTCACAAAATAAAACGTGATACCTATATATATTTAGTATATATTTTTCACAACATCACTTGTATAAGTGTTTATGATTATTTTGTGAACTACGTAAATATTATTTTTAGGGTAAAAATAATATTACTGAGTATTATTTTGGGAAAATCACATGTATTAAAGAGAAGAATATTTATATTTTGAAGTTGGAAATAAAATATATTTTAAGTGAGACTTAATAATATATTTCGAAATTATACGAACACACATGTATTAAATCCCCCATCCTTGGGAAGGAAAAATGACTACCAAGCATATACAGAATGTAAACACGAAATAGTTGCCTAACTATTTCCCAAAAACTTAAACCATAAAGCTAAGGCACGGCCGTCCGTCTGATAGAATTAGTACGTGTAGGTCGTCATACAGTTGATTGATTTGGAGGCATACTTGGTATAGACGCACCACGGTGAGTTCATGTCCCCCTTTTCTCTAACTGTTTTCAGTTTTCCTAACTGCGGGGGTGAAATACATGTTACTTTGATTACAAGTACTTTATACATGGTATGGTTAGCGTAAGGAGGTTTACTACTTAGATCATGTGAGTGGGTAGGAGCAATATGAGGCCATTAGTCCTCATGGCAGGACCGAGGGACAGGAGCGGTAGATCTATCTGGGTGTAGCGAGCCCAGCCCCAGGCCAAACTAGAAACGGACCTCGGGGTGACTTTGTCCACATACAAATTCCGTGGCGAAATCTGCTAGGTTTGAGTCTCCCTATTTGCACTTCACATATATCAGTGGCCTTGCAAACCATTGGTGATCTCAATTCCCTTATTTGCTACATACCAAGACTATTTTTATACTCATAAAGGTTTACTTACTCACTTACACATGAACTCGCTCAACATTATTGTTGATTTTTCAACTTACATGTATTTCAGGAAATTAAAGGATCTGGCGCGGTATGTCACGTTTTCCCGCTGCACTAGTTACGAGGTCATCCGGGTTTGGGGAATGTGACTCTTTCCTAGACAAGTCACAGTCCTTAAACTATGCTTATGTTAAGTTGTGTTTGTTGAACTATGTTTATGTCGTTAGAACGTGTTTCCGTTAAGACAATGTTATTGTATTTGGTTTTTAAAACTTAATTAAATGGATGATCTTGCATGATTTTATTTCATATAGCTTTGTTATGGTTAAGCTATGGTATTAAGAAGTCGCACCAAATTAACCACGCTTCCGCAAAGCCAGGGTGTGACATATATAACTGCCACCCCACATATAATCACCTTCGTGTGTTCGGCTACTTGTGTTACCCACTTCTTCCCTCCACTTCTATTCATAAACTTACTGACCGCTCCAAACCCATGGTGTTTCTTGGCTATCCACCAAACCATCGGGGCTACAAATGCTTCGATCTCACCTCCGGTTCCATCTTTATTTCCAGGCACTTCCAGTTTAAGGAAACCATATTCCCTTACGCCACCACCTCACCACCTCAGCCACAAGCCTATGACTTTCTCACCCCACCGTTTAACCCTCTACTTTGGCCAAATATATCCCAGCCAGACCAACCTTCTATTTCGACCCACTCCACCCAACCGTCCCACTCTCATTCTTCTACGGCCCATTCCACCAGCCCCAACTCCACACCGGCCCAACCCATCACCTACTCCCGCCGTCCACGTCCTCAACCTGCCCAATAATGACAATTATATACGCTATTAGTGATGTTTTAAAACACTAGTTTAATTTTGATGGAAAAAATAACCTAAAAAACAAGAGGTGTAAGAATTGAACTTGAGACCTATTTGTTGGAACACAAGAGAATTTACCACCAAGGCACCTACCCATGTCTGTGGGTGGGCGGCCGTACCCCTTGAATAAACAAAATTTAGCGTTAAATTTCTGGTAAAATCCTGAACGCACCTCTTAGAAATTTTCACCCGCACCCATTGTAAATTTTCAACCGCCCCCCTTAGAAAAAAATCATATTTTTATTTTATAAAAAATCTGTAATAAACATTGATTATAAAAATATAACCTAAACACTGATTTTATAAAAGACATAACCCAATTTATAAGTTTTTAACCCACTCCATTTCATTAAATAATTTAGCCCAAGCCCACTTAACCCAACCCAACAAAATTCATAATATAATATAATAACCCAACCCAAACCGCCCCTTCCTATTCTCGACGGAAACAACAGCGTACCCCCAATTTTTCGCCGGAATTCGTCAATATCCGGCTAACAAATCCACCGGAATCCAACAATACAAGTTACCTTCGTTTTTTTAATGTTGTATTGTTTTTTTTAGAAGAAATAGAGTTATAGAGATGATAAAAAGGTTTTAAAATTTATGTCTTTTGATGTTTTTTTTTTGTTTTAGACTTTAGTAGGATGATTTTGTTGTTTAGATGATTTTTTGATTGTTACAACTTACAAGATACAAGTAATCATCAATTACTAGAGCTTGAAAAGTAAAATTGAAAATTATGGAGCAATGGAGCGATTCGTATGTTTAGTAATTTAGTGATGTTTTATGAACTTATGGAGCGATTTATATGTGATAGGAATCATGAGTAGGGAAGTTATGACGTGATTTCTCAAGAGGAAAGGGGTTGTTTGATGTTCTTTTGTGTTGTTTTATGAACTTTAGTGTTGTCTGACGTTCTTTTGTTTTACATGACCCGACCCGACCTGACCGGATATGAACCTAATTTTTTTATATACCTAGGGGACTAAAATCTTAAAAAAATATTCCGCACCCCCATGAAGAAATTTCTAGGTCCGCCACTGTTTACCACCATATTATCTTTGCTTTTAATACTATATGGTCCAACTAATTTATTTTATGAGGTCCTTGAAAAATTTAACATACTAGTTCTACTATTTTTTTTTCAAAAAAACATTGGGGTCCGTGGACCCTGACCCGCACCATATGGGTCCGCCCCTGTTTTGCGCCATTTGTCAACGAGAGTATCCCTTCGATGGAACATCACAACTACCGTATTTTCGCTCAGTCGGTTTGTCTGAGTCCACCCATCTGTCGCGCCCCGCGTAATAGACCATAAAGGTCTATGCGGCCCGCGAGCACCACCAATTTCTTGATTTTATTTTATTTTTAATTATATATGGTATTTTGGGCTCGGTTTTTGCATATGGGGTGTGTTTTACGACATATAGGGGCATTTAAATTATATTAAGGGTGTCGGAATATTTTGGAGGGTTTTTATAGACGGTGGGGATGAAGGGTAGCCGGTGGTGGGGTGGGTGGAGCAGGGGCGGGAGTGGCAGATGCGACAACAATTCCATATACTTTGGTTGAATTCCATCATATTGTTGAAGTTTTAAATTTCTTCCTGTAAAGGAAGGTGAGGATGTTAAACTTTCAATACAGATTCCAATTCATTTCTCAACAAAACATATAAGAAATCCATGGAGATACAAAATTCACCTAACTCTACGAACGAAACACATTAAGAGATGTATTGATATTCCAATTTTATTGAATTTCGCAAACCTAAAACATCTTTGTGGTGTCTAGTTTTGATGACACAACAAATTATCATTTTTCAACACACTTTAAATCTAATGTTCTGACACGATTTCTTCATTGCTAAGTGTTCACGTAAGTTCTAAGCTCAAACATCAAGCCATTTTGTCAATAAGATTTACATAAGACCAATAAAAATCCGAATAATCATTGATACAAGTTAGTAGATGCTCGATCAAGATTATTATGATTTCTCGAACCTAGGAATCTTGGGGGTTATAAGGGGTGAACCCCATTAGCCCAAAGATTCCAAGGGGGGCAAAACCTTCTTGGTGGGGTACTTGCTTAGACTATTGAAAGTTGTTTCGGATTTGCATGGCTTAATGAAAATTGATCTTTAGTAGGGGCTGAATATTGGTAGTAAGTTGCTACGGATCACTAGTGTTAACAGAGATTAATAGCAACTTGATTTATTAATAACAAATGATCATTAATAGTAAGTTACCACCGATGAGCAAGAACTTGGCCATCGATAGCAACCGGCTATCAGTGATAATTGGTCATTAGTGAATGCCAGTAACAACTTGCGCATTAGCGACAACTTGGATGATGAAAAGTTATTGTTGAGGGTTTTCGCTAATGTAACAGAAAAGCTGTTGACGATTATAACCACCAACGCTTATATTGTTGCAATGAACAATTGTGATGGTAAGGTGTAAAACTATGTTATTGTCTTTATATGTGCGAGTATGTATGTGTGCATGTATTTTGCTTATAACTGATGAAAGAAAAGCATGTTATATCATAATGTTTTTAGCTTAGTTTTCTTACATAATAACATGTTATAACGTTATTTATTGAATAGATAAACTTTATGTATATTATAACTATTGCATATATATGTCTTTTATATGCAAGCATTTATTTATACAGATTATATTAATTAGAATAACGAAAGCAAAGTTGTGGTTTATTATCCCTGTCATGATAAAATATAATATACTTAGATATGACATCTAAAGCATTACTCTCTAAATCTTATTATCAGTTTGTAAAAGGTTATAAAATTCTGGACTGATATATCTTACATGACTCCATCATGTAGATATTTCTCACTTGTTATAATACGAAGAGAAAAAAATTATAAGGAAAAACTGGATGAAATTTTTTCGATTTGTGACACGTGAGATATGCTCTTGAGGTAGTAGTATTATAAAAAGAGTAGGAAAGGTATGAAGTGATTTCATATCCGTACTAGTGGCAAAGAATGAAAATACATGAACGTTTTTAGATTCTATCTCATTCCTTGAAGTGAATGTGATTATATATTGATCATTGTAAATGTAGCGATCATGGATATAATTGAGAAAGTTGTAATTACGAGTCGACCATTTAGAATTGTAATGATGGTCATGTTAATAATGAGATGGAAGACCAAAAGTGGTAAACTAAGGAATGATTATGTAACTTGATGGTTTAAACTTTGAAGTTATAATATATTTTCTCGTATCTTAGATTTTGTATTACACACGAGCAAGAAATACATATACGATCAAACCAGAAGTTTATGGTTGATGATAATTTAATTAATTAGCATGACTTGTTACAACACCCTGAGTAGATGATGATATGAAATTATTTAAGAACCAGAAGATTCTTCTTGATAATTATACATGTAATGTTTACTCTCAAGGGAAGTTATATATTTTCCAAATAAAGCAGAGTGTGTTCGCTAAATAATCTGGAAATGGTTAGAGGATATGAACATCCGAACACGATACCATTTAGTGTTTTAGTTAGATGCATCTTCTAAATGGTTATCAAATTCACAACTTGAAGTTTGTGTGATTACGACTTAGTTAATGTGATTACAAGCATATTATTTCAGACTGGCATATTTATTTCCGTTGTAATGGTGAATTTGATTCCCAAGTTATTAATGATCATTAGAATACGTGTTTTTGTTGAGACGGTCGTCGAATGTCTATGATTGGTTGTAGAACAAATTATCATAAGATTAGAATTTCATATGTTATGGACATATTATTTTACATGCAACATTAAATCACATCGAGCCAAAAAATTGTAACTCTTCCTCCCCGTTAAGATTGGTTTTGGTAATTAGTAACCTAATATGTCCCTTCTAATATATTTGGTTGTGCAATATGTATTGAAATTAAACCACTACAACACACAACAATGGGACCACAAAGTTGGTTAGGAATATATGGTGATGAATTGAGTCATTAACAAAGGATTTATTTATGGCTCGGTTATTGTTTTACATTTTAATAAACTTAATCAACATTCCCAATAGGGGGAGATAAAAACAGTTAAAAAGTGAAATAAGTTGGAACGAATTATCATTGTTTAATCTTGATCTTGAAACTATACTATGTGAAGCAAAATTTCAAAAGATAATTCATTAAAGAATCAATTCCCAGACATGTACACTGACTTATATAGTGTGACTAGGTCACCTAATCAACTACTACGCTCTTGTTAATGTCAGTGTCCTAGAATGAAAACCACATATTGGTGATGAGTCTATTGCATGTCTGAAGCATAGTAGATAGTCGATTCTAAAAAAAACTCCTCTAGAAAGGGAGCAAGTAATGAAGATGGTTTAGTCAAGGTATAGTAAAAGGATCTTCTGAAGAGACACTAGACATGATGGTTCCATAAGAATCTCATGTACCTGAAAAATAAAGAGATCTCATGATATTGTATCATGTCTACGATATATATGGAATCGAAACAAAATCAACGTCGTTAAACTTTTATATATAATATAGTGTTTGAAATTATAAAATGATGAGGATCAAGATATAAAATCTGCCTATGAATAAATACAAAGAATTCATTGGCCAAAATGGAAAGAGTCAAATACGGCAGAGTCGAATTCTCTAATAAAATGAAATGTTTTTGGACTAGCAGTCTATACAAGTGAAGTTGTAAAATATGTAGGATATAAATGAGTCTTTTATGCGAATTATGAACTGAAAATAATTATGTGATATAAGACAAAATTGGTGGCACAAGGTTTTTGCGAAGACCCTTGATTAACTATGATGAGACACATTCTCTATGATGGATACAATGACTTTCCAGTTTATTATTAGTTGGTAATACAAATAGAGAATCGATCTACGTCTTACGAATTTTATGTATCGCTTGATCCTAAAAACAACATGAAAGTCATGTGATCATTGTATACATATTTAGTTTCGAATACTTTATGATTATTTTACATTTATCATTGGAACTCCTCCTGATGAGTTTCCTAATGTAGTTGAGTGCTTAAAAGTTAGTTGAAACATCTCCTGGATTTATTTCTTGTGCACCATTAGACATACATAGAGGAAACTGTACCCGGTGATTATAATATCTCAATAAACAAAGAGATGGTACTATATAGATTCTGAAGATATGATCTAGAAATCAATATTAAATGAGAAGCTTTATGTGACAAAACTTCTGACAAAACTTGATGTGAAAACCTTAAAAAATGTTCTACAATGTTTACAAGATTTGTATGGACTAAATAGTCGAGTTGAATGTGGTATAATCGACTCATTAGTGAACTAGAAGTACCATAGCTACATACAATTGTGAGATAATATGTTGTTCTAGCTATACATGATTAAATATATACATTTTTTTTTATTTTTTACATGATATAACATCTATCAAGGAATGAGCATTGGAATTGGTAAAAACAACTACTACAATACATCAAAGGTATACAAAGATATAGATTATATTTTACCAATCCATTGGAAAAAGTTCGCTTAGTCTTAGAGATGCAAGGAATGTAGCACACAACAATTATGGATCATGTGGCATTGGTTTACGAAAGGAGGCAACATAAGTCTTAAATGAAGATCATACAACATTGGTCAGCTTTAGACACATCAATTGATCAAGCAACATATCATTGATTGCAAAGTTTTGAGCAAATTTCAAAGAAGACGACATGAGTCACTTATAGCTAGGATACATGTAAAAAATGAAGGGTAACATTATACAAGTTGTCTTCTTTTCCCTTAATAAGTTTTATCTCATTCGGTTTTCTTAGTAAGGTTTTTAATAAGGCAACATATCTAATCCAGAAGCATCAGGGGAGAAAATAGGCGTTACACTCTTTCTCCCTTAGCGAAGGTTTTCTCCCACTAGGGTTTTCCTAGAAAAGTTTTTAACGAGTGAGCACCACCTAGCGTATAATACATTGTTTTCTTTTATCATATGGATAGTCAAAGAGGAGTGTTATGAATAGTTATATTATAGTGACTATCCACACATTGTAACTCCTGTCTCTTTGTTTCCTTTCGTATTAATGTAAGAACTTTATATACAGAGACTTCCTTGTATTGCATCTTTACATCTAAATAAATAAGAATTCTCTATTCTATCTTTCTCTCTATGTTCCTTTGATACTTGTTCTTATGTTCATATACTTTATATAGTTGTTGTTAGTAGGTCGTTTCGGTACCGAAAAATGGGGAAAATGGTACCGGTACCGAATGTACCCGGTACCAAATGCTCGTCCTTACCGAACTTTATAATAACATTTAAAAAGTAATAACTTTTGTTTTTGTAAAATGTAAAAAACATGGTTTTTACTAAACATCCAAGCTATTTCACATTTAAAAACTTAACTTTTTTTTAGTATAGCACAACTTAAATTTTCTTTACATGCTATTATACTATAACTTAAAGGATAAAGTCGGTGGTTGTCACATCACAGCCACCGCCTTTGCTTCTATATAAACAATATTTGAGTATAAAGTATCAAAACTAGAGTCTGTTCTGGTGGTTGTTGCGCATTAAGCTAAACATGAGGTCCGAAGTTCGACTCCTGAATCTATCTTTTTTCCTTAACTGGAGTTTTAATATCATGTGATTCCTCCTCCTTTTCTTTAATCTTTCTTTTTTTTTTTTCAACCGGGGTCTGGTTTGTTTTAATATTATGTGATTCTTCCCCTTTTTCTCAAATCGAGTTTTAATTTTATGTCATTATACTTACATGTTACTTTGATTTATTAAAATTAATTACTTATATATAGTTTAATATTTATATACTAGATTTTAAAAATAAAAGTTGGTCCTTACACTTTTTAAATTGACACCTACACCCCCTACTCTTTAAGTAAGTTAAACATTCACTTCTAATTTTTTGTAATTGATAACTTTGATTCGCCAACCTTTTCTATTAATAACTTGACGTCTCATTTTCTTTGAATTGCCTTTACGATTTTAGACCGTAGCGTGTCATACATTACAATATTTTTTTTCTATGTCTAACCATGTTAATGTCTAAATTACTTTTACGATTTTACACGGTTGTTGAAAATACTGTTGCAACTTTACACCGCAATAACTGAGACATACTATTTTTAATTTATTTCAAATGACGTTAATGTCATGAACGTATTGTGCGTAATAAAGTACAAAAACGTGTAATGTTACGTGCGGGTATTGCACGTTAATGTCATCATCGTACACTGTAAGCACAATGTTTATATAGGTTACACTGAGTTATATTGGATACGTCAAAACACGTGTTTTCATATGGCTAACATGTCGCAACCCCCGATCCCTAATCCCTGGGAACGGGCGGCCACGAGCTAGTTTCGGTGGTATCGCGTGATTGTCTAATTTTGCAGCGGAAATTTTCATCAGGACCGTAGTTAGGAAATATTGGATCAGAGTAAAATACCACATTTTTCAATATTAGACATATGGGATAAAACCCAAGTTTGCATTACACACATTTTCATAGGAATAAATCCTATTTTATTTAATAAAAACATCTATTTTATTTTAGGTAACTTTATTGCCACTTTTCCAAGCCTTCAGTGCTGTCCAGCTGGCTTCTATTTGGCTTTCACAGTTTGTTACCTGAAACGCGTTTTAAAAACATTTGTCAATGGGAAATACTGGTGAGTGAATCCTAGTTTAATCAAGTTTAAATAAAATCCATTGTACAGTATTGAGGGCGATAACGCAATTACATTTGTTCCCAAGTTATATCAATTAACATCCATGGTACTGTCAGACCCGACTTGTGGAAATGTTACTCCTTGACCGAGTGGTAACAAATTTTGTATACAAAACCCCAACATACTCATGATAATTGTATTCTTACAAATACTCAATAACTGCTTAATATATAATTAATTAAGTGAGGTTTTGTAAAAACAATTTACAAAAAGGTTTAAAAAGTGGATACACTCACATTGTTGTTTTAGATTATCCTTTAGGGTTTCCTGGTGACAATCTCTAATTTACACAAAAGCACACGTGTTAGTATAATAACCCATTTTAACATTAGTAAGACCCTCCTCGAGACGGCATTCCAACGACTACGTCGGGCAGAACCACGACAGCCGTTACGGAACCCTAGATCAATCGGGCAGCGTATCTAATACGTATCCAGGGGTTATAATACTTACAACGGAGCAGAAATTCGCTATTTAGGGGGATATTAGACCCGAGTATAATGCCTACTATTCAGAATTGAGAGAAAGAAAACGATTTTGAACGATTCTCAACTGAAATCCGATGACCTCTATATATAGGGCCTGTCTTCAACTTTTACGCGGCCCGCGTAAATGTTAATAAGGGGCTACGCGGCCCGCGTTGAACCCGGTCAACGTCGTAGCTTGGCTGGGTCAGCTTATAGGTCTGCCGGGTGTTAGGCTAGGTGGCGGCCCAGGGTCGTGCCAAGTTTTAAGTTGACGCGGCCCGCGTCAAGGTTGGGGTGGGGCTTACGCGGCCCGCCTTAGCCCAACATTTCAATTTTTAATTATTTTTAGTACTATTTAGGGTATTCGGGGTCCGTTTTCATGTATGGGGTGTATTTTTGAACATATTGGGATATTTTAAAATATATTAGGGTGTCGGAAAATATTCAAGGGTGTTGGTTTGGGGTTGTTATATCCTCCCCACCTTGTTTTAGAGCTCGTCCTCGAGATCTACTGAAACAAGTGTGGATACTTCCTTTGCATTTCTGATTTGAGCTCCCATGTGTACTCAGGTCCTCTTTCGGAGTCCCACTTCACTTTGACCAGAACTAATCTCTTATGCTTGAGGTTCTTGACTTTCCTGTCTTCAATCTGTAGAGGCCTTTCTACAAATTTGAGTTGTTCATTTACCTCTATATCTTTAAGAGGTACCATTAGCGATTCATCCGTTAAGCATTTCTTGAGATTAGATACATGAAATACATCATGTATTCCTGCCATTTCCTATGGCAGTTGTAGTTGATAGGCTACAGGTCCTATTTTTCTAATAATCTCAAAAGGTCCAACATACTCCTCTTTTGATGAATCTTATTACTCTTTTCCAAGGAGAGACCTTCAACAATACTTTGTCTTCTACTTGAAATTCCAATGGTTTTCATCGGTTATTAGCATAACTTTTCTGTCGACCAAGTGCTGCTTTTAGTCGTTCCTTGACTTGAATAATCTTGTCGGTTGTTTCCAGTACTATCTCAGGTCCAGATAGTTTCTTTTCCCCAATTTCTGCCCAACAGACTGGGGTTCGGCACTTTCGTCCATAAAGTGCTTCGAATGGTGCATCATTGATACTTGTGTGATAACTATTATTATAAGAAAATTCTATTAAAGGTAAGTGATCGTCCCAATTACCTCCAAAATCAATTACACAAGCTCTAAGCATATCTTCCATCGTCTGAATTGTCCTTTCGCTTTGTCCGTCTGTTTGAGGATGATAAGTTGTGCTCAGATTTAACTTGGTTCCCACTGCCTTTTGGAAACTTGAACAAAAATGAGAGGTAAAACGGCTATCCCTATCAGAAACAATTGATAAAGGAATTCCATGTAATGAAACTATTTCATTTACATATAATTTGGCTAGCTGTTCCATACTGAAGGTTTCCTTCATTGGTAGGAAATGAGCTGACTTGGTTAGCCTATCTACAATCACCCAGATTGTATCATTACCTTTCCTTGTTTTAGGTAATTTGGTAACAAAATTCATTGTTATCAATTCCCATTTCCACACTGGCATTTCTAGTTGTTGTAACAAACCTGAGGGTTTCTGATGTTTAGCTTTAACTTGTGAACACGTTAAACATTTAGAAACATAGGCTGCTATGTCCTTTTTCATTCTTATCCACCAGAAATTCTTTCTTAAATCCTGGTACATTTTATCACTTCCTGGGTGCATCGTATATTTGGACTTATGGGCTTCTTCTAATATATGATGACGCAGGTTTCCTAATTTAGGTATCCACATTCTCTTTTCATGGAATCTCCAAATTCCATATGTTCCTTGTTCTAATTCCTTAATCATACCTTTTAGTTTTTCAGTATCATCCTTGATTACTGATTCTTGTGCTTTTCTAATTTGATCATTTAAATCTACTTGTAGATTTAATTTAAGAGAACGTACCCTTTTTGGCTTTTCGTGATACTTTCGGCTTAAAGCATCTGCCACTACATTTGCTTTTCCTTCATGATACTGGATATCACAATCATAATCACTAAGCATTTCTATCCAACGTCTTTGTCTCATATTCAGCTCTTTTTGCCCGAAAACATACCTTAAACTTTTATGATCAGTAAATATGGTAAACTTACTACCATAAAGATAATGTCTCCAAATTTTCAAAGCAAAAATTATTGCTCCTAATTCAAGATAATGGGTTGAATAATTTTCTTCATGATTCTTAAGTTGTCTAGACGCATATGCTATAACCCTTTGACGTTGCATTAATACACATCCATAACCTAACTTAGAGGCGTCACAATAGACTACAAAGTCTTTAGTTCCTTCTGGTAACGCTAGTATGGGTGTGTGGGTTAATCTTTGCTTAAGAATTCTAAATGCTTCTTCTTGTTTTTGTCC
The DNA here is from genome assembly GCA_030545235.1 of Helianthus tuberosus. Lineage (NCBI taxonomy): Eukaryota > Viridiplantae > Streptophyta > Magnoliopsida > Asterales > Asteraceae > Helianthus > Helianthus tuberosus. Next base: position 162,107,745 of record CM060402.1, on the reverse strand, counting down.
CCATTCAAACTTAATGGATTTACAGGTTAACTTAGTTAAAGGAATGGCTATTCTAGAGAAATCTCGAATAAATCTTCTATAATAACCGGCCAATCCTAAAAATCTTCTAACCTCGGTTGGTGACTCAGGGGTTTTTCATTTAGTAATTGCCTCGATTTTTGTGGGATCCACATGAATTCCTTCATGATTGACTAAGTGTCCAAGAGATTGTACCTGTTCTAACCAAAACTCGCACTTGGAAAATTTAGCATAAAGCTTTTCCTTTCTTAATAGACTTAGAAGTGCGTGCAAATGCTTTGCGTGATCCTCTTTACTCTTAGAGTAAATGAGAATATCATCTATGAAGATAATTATGAATTTAACCAAATATGGCTTACATATTCGGTTCATCATGTCCATAAATGCAGCTGGGGCATTGGTTAAACCAAATGGCATGACAGTAAATTCATAATGGCCATACCTTGTTCTGAATGCGGTCTTAGGAATATCCTCTTCCTGTACCTTTAATTGATGATATCCTAACCTTAAATCGATTTTAGAGAAAAATCGAGCTCCTTGCAGTTGATCGATCAGATCATCGATCCTCGGTAATGGGTACCGATTCTTAATTGTGACCTTGTTCAATTCACGGTAGTCAATGCACATACGCATTGATCTGTCCTTCTTTTTAACGAATAATATTGGCGCTCCTCATGGCGATGAACTTGGCTGTATAAATCCTTTTTCCAGCAATTCGTCTAATTGTTTCTTAGGTTCTTGCATTTCTGCGGGTGCCAACCGGTAAGGTGCGTTGGCAATCGGTGCTGTTCCTGGTAGCAGGTGAATTCTGAATTCAACTTCTCTATCTGGTGGTAGTCCTGGTAATTTTTCTGGAAATATATCTGAAAACTGAGACACTACTGGAATGTCCTTTAGTTCTTTTCCTTTAGTGTTAGTAATTATAGAAATCAAATACACTAGAGACCCTTTTCTTATATAACTTGCAGTTTTCATCACAGAGATGAATTTCGTGGACCTAGAGGGTTTATCTCCTTTAATTGTGATCTTTTTACCTTTTGGTGAATTTACCTGGATTGACTTTTGATCACATAAAATACTGGCTTTATTGGCTATTAATCAATCCATTCCTAAAACGATATCAAATCCTGCCAGATTCATTGGATAAAGGTTTGCAATAAACTTTTGATTTAAAATTTCTATTCTTGCTCCCTGTAAGATTTCAGAAATCTTAACATTTTCTCCATTTGCTGTCACTACTAGACATTCTTGTGGTAGTTTAGTTAATGACTGATTTAGAAGTTTGCAAAACGAAGTATTAATAAAACTTTGGTTTGCACCAGAGTCAAATAATACTTTAGCAAAAACATTATTAACTAAAAACGTACCAGCTATCACGTCTGGAATCATCTTTGCTTCATCTGCAGTCAGAACGAATGCTCTAGCATTTTTAGTGTTCCTGTTGTTCACAGCTGGAGCCAATTTCGGATAATTCGGCTTGATGTGACCTTTTTCTCCACAGTTGAAGCACAGTCCATTACTGGATTTTCTCCTGCAATCTTCTTCCTTGTGTCCTGGCATCTTGCAAAAATTGCAAAGAGTTGAGCATTTTCCCGAATGTTTTTTCTTGCAGACCTTGCAGAATGGTGCAGAGGTAGAACCTATATTCCTACGGTTGAAATTCCCAGAACGAAATTCTTGGGTAAGTCTTTGGGTTAGGTTTCTCCTCTGGTCTTCTTCTCTAGTACGGATTAATTCATCTGTCAAGGTGTTTGCTAGTTCTACAGCTTCTTCTATAGTTTGAGGTCTGGCTGCCTTGACTACATGCCTAATTTCCCCAATTAATCCCCAGATGTAACGGGAGATTAATACCTGTTCTGGTGATGCAAGGGTTGGTACTATTCTAGCATATTCAAAAAATGTAGTAGTATAACCCTTACTATCTACCCCGATCATCCTTAGGTTCAGAAACTTATTTGCTATCTGTTCCTTTTCAATGGGAGGACTGGATTTCCTTTCTACCATATTCTTAAATTCTTCTCATTCCATGTTATATACCCTATCACTTCCTCTTGACTAGAGGATAGTGTTCCACCATTCTAAGGCTGAATTCTTAAATAGATTAGAAGCAAACATTATTTTGTCTTCTTCAGCACACTTGCTTATTTTTAAAACAGCCTCAGTCTTTTCTATCCAGCGTAGGGCTGCAATGGGTCCTTCATTGCCCGAGAATTCTATTGGTTTGCAGGACCAGAATTCCTTGTAAGAACAACCATAAGGCATGGTTCTTCTTCTTTTGGGAATGGGCATTTGAAGTACGGGTCCATTGTTCATGCTGTGTTCTGGTTCAATTGGTCGCTTACTACTATGTTTACTTTTATTATTCACTTCCTGAACCGTTTGAATAATAAATGGCATTGCATCTATAATTCCTTGTGCCACTATGTGTTGGATGGCACTATTATCCACTTGGTTTCCATTATTATTGACGCTTGGATTCTCATTAACCAAGTTAATGTTACTCTGGTTATCGTTATTCAGATTTCCTTGATTCCCTTCGTCGGTCATCTGAATTTTAAACATTTACCACATATTAATATCACAAAATAATATTTTAATATAGCCAATCACATGACACGCATTTTGGGCAAAAGCGTCGATCATTGCGACTTTACTCTATTCATATATTATGCATCTATTACACATCAGTACTGAAATACAAATTACAATACCAACTAAAAAAATTTATACTAATAGTAGTAGGCATCCGTACACACATATTTTATTTTATTTTATTACTTATTTTATTATTATTACTATTACTGTCTCTACCATCACATTCATGGATATGGATTCATCCAGAAATCCATATTGCGCTCGTCGTACTTCCAGACGAGTCGCTCTCCCACCTGTCTCATCCGTTCACTATTCTCTAAAATTTCCTCACCAAATGTCCTAAGTTCTTGTACGTTTTCTGCACTCATTGGGGATGCAGGTTCTAGGACTGGGTTCGGAATCTAGGGTGCGGGTTCCTGTTATGGGGGTGTAGGTGCCTGGAATCGGTAAGGATCTTCTAAAATCTCCCTAATGTATTCATCGTGGTAATAGGGATCTAAAGGATCCAAACCTGGGTAGGTTCCTGTGTTTAGCATGGGCATGTCTTCATGTATCGGGTAACGTTGCACATAATCCCTATTGTTGTCCCACCAGGGGTCGTAATTTGGGTCTAGGGGTTTGGTGCTGGTACCCTAGGTATTTCTTCTGGATTGAAGTTATGCATTTCTACTTGATTTTCAGGGTTTTCTATCTCCATGGGTTGGTCAGGGATTGGTATTTGTGGTTGGGGTGCTATTATTTGTTCTAGATTAGGGTCAGCTGCGGTGGTTGCTAGGATGTGGATGTTGGCTATACCCCTATTTATCATGTCCTGGGCATAGGCATCGGTTTCTCTTTTAGCTGCTGCTAGTACTCTCTGTTCTTGTAACTTTTTCATACGTTTTCTACGCTCGTGTGCCCCTCAACTGAACCATCCCCTCTTTTTCTGAGGAAATGGCTCTTCGGATTGAGCCTTAAACACAAAGATTCCTTCTTCCGTATCAGTAGAGTACCCTGAGAGGGCAGGCTGAGAAGAGGAGGTGCCTTCGCTTCTAGGCGAACCAGACAATTGACGATACGCGTCAGATGGTCCTTGGTCTCTCATACTGTTAACTTACAAATAGTCAAATAACACATAACAATAAAATACAATTATGCATGTATTTTCATAATTTATTTCCTAACATTTTAAATTTTGATGTCAGCAGAACACTTCTGTGGCTGAATAAGTGGCTTAGCTCTGATGCCACCTTCTGTCGCAACCCCCGATCCCTAATCCCCGGGAACGGGCGGCCGCGAGCCAGTTTCGGTGGTATCGCGTGATTGTCTAATTTGGCAGCGGAAATTTTCATCAGGACCGTAGTTAGGAAATATTGGATCAGAGTAAAATACCACATTTTTCAATATTAGACACATGGGATAAAACCCAAGTTTGCATTACACACATTTTCGTAGGAATAAATCCTATTTTATTTAATAAAAACATCTATTTTATTTTAGGTAACTTTATTGCAACTTTTCCAAGCCTTCAGTGCTGTCCAGCTGGCTTCTATTTAGCTTTCACAGTTTGTTACCTGAAACGCGTTTTAAAAACATTTGTCTGTGGGAAATACTGGTGAGTGAATCCCAGTTTAATCAAGTTTAAATAAAACCCATTGTACAATATTGAGGGCGATCTCGCAATTACATTTGTTCCCAAGTTATATCAATTAACATCCATGTTACTGTCAGACCCGACTTATGGAAATGTTACTCCTTGACCAGGTGGTAACAAATTTTGTATACAAAACTCGAACATACTCATGATAATTGTATTCTTACAAATACTCAATAACTGCTTAATATATAATTAATTAAGTGAGGTTTTGTAAAAACAATTTACAAAAAGGTTTACAAAAAGTGGATACACTCACATTGCTGTTTTAGATTATCCTTTAGGGTTTCCTGGTGACAATCTATAATATACACAAAAGCACACGTGTTAGTATAATAACCCATTTTAACATTAGTAATACCCTCCCCGAGACGGCATTTCAACGACTACACGGGCAGAACCACGACAGCCGTTACGGAACCCTAGATAAATCGGGCAGCGTATCTAATACGTATCCAGGGGTTATAATACTTACAACGGAGCAGAACTTCACTATTTAGGGGGATATTAGACCCGAGTATAATGCCTACTATTCAGAATTGAGAGAAAGAAAACGATTTTGAACGATTCTCGACTGAAATCCGATGACCTCTATAAATAGGGCCTGTCTTCAACTTTTACGCGGCCCGCGTAACTGTTAATAAGGGGCTACGCGGCCCGCGTTGAACCCGGTCAACGTCGTAGCTTGGCTGGGTCAGCTTATAGGTCTGCCGGGTGTTGGGCCAGGTGGCGGCCCAGGGTCGTGCCAAGTTTTAAGTTGACACGGCCCGCGTCAAGGTTGGGGTAGGGCTTACGCGGCCCGCCTCAGCCCAAAATTTCAATTTTTAATTATTTTTAGTACTATTTAGGGTATTCGAGATCCGTTTTCACGTATGGGGTGTATTTTTGAACATATTGGGACATTTTAAAATATATTAGGGTGTCGGAAAATATTCAAGGGTGTTGGTTTGGAGTTGTTATATAACACATTACATAACACGCCGTCAGTTATAAACGACTAAGGTGCCGCACCTTAACAAGTGGTGTATGCCAGTTTTGACGTACCTGTCGGTTTAAATTCACGTTTCAATGTAAACGTCTCATGTTTTGACATAAACTTTTTCTTGAAATGAGTTTGGTGAAATATAATATGTTTTTATACTTACTTTTTGTACGTTCGTAAACTGTATTCGAATGCGAGTGGGTTAAATATAACACTTTTTTCATTCGATGGCGACTTATTTTTTTTTTCGAAAACAAGTCGGGTCAAATATACGGTGTAAAAATATGTTTTTATAGTTATTTTAACATTCAACACCGCCGCAACGCGCGGCGGGTCAAAATCCTTGTTTTACATTAAAAAGTATTTAAACTTTAAAAAAAATAACAGAACATTTTTTTTTATTAAAGGATTATTGGATTTTAATAATCATAAATTTCATCTGTTGACCAATAATAATCTCAACTTTAAAAATTCCCTCCAATGATCTCAACTTGTAAAATATTGGCCTCTATTAATCGTTTTCTAACATATAAGAATTTGGCATCTCAATAGATTTAAATGCACCTGCAGACCACTTAATTGATTTAAGTGCACATATGTTAGAAAAGGATCAATGGGGGCCAAATTCTTACAAATTTGTATTGTTGGAGTGAATTTTTAAAGCTAGGATTATTATAAGCCAACATGTGAAACTTATAATTATTAAAATCCAATAATCCAATTTCTTTTACCAAACAACCGAGTTCTATTTCCCTAAATCTTAATACATATGCTCATCTATTAATAATTAATTTTCTCAATTTCTATTATTTTTTCAATCATATTTTATAATCTATGTTATTTCATTACTACAAATATATATATATATATATATATATATATAGGAGAAGGATCTGTTAGGAACCACCCTTTATTGCGAGAACCGCGAGAATCAGTGTGAACACAAACAGTAATACCTAAAAAAATCTAAAAAACACCCAAAAAAATTGTTTTTATTTTTTTTACTATTTTTTTTGGAAAATCGTTATATTTTGTTTATAAAAAAAATAAAAAAAATTTCAAAAAAAAATAATTCCGAGTAACAGTTATCCATGCACATGTACATTTGTATCATTTATTTGACAAATTCCGTATTTCATTACAAATATTAGACAATTGCACTTTCATTTACACTAACACGTGTAATATAATACTTTTTACGTTAACAATATTAAAAATGCACATGTGCATCGATATGTATCAACATGAAATAAGGTGTGTAGGTACACTACTTTCTCTTTCATCTATCATTCCATCCATAATACACAAACATGCACATGTGCATTTTTGTCATTTCTTTGACAAATTCCGTAATTCAATACAAATATTAGACAATTGCACTTTCATTTACACTACCATATGTAATACACTACTATTTACATTACAAATATTAGAAATGCACATGTGCATCTATATGTATCAACATTAAATAAGGTGTTTTGGTACACTACTTTGAATACACTTTCCTTTTCATCTATCATGTCATCCATAATACACTACCATTACCTTCTACCATCCATAATACAATACCATTATCTCCTTCCATCCATAATACAATACTATTACCAATATTTTCACTTTATTACATGTATATTAACACCATTTATACCATCCAATCAACATATTACATCATAAATTGACAACTATAACCAAACCATCAACCACTAGATATAACTAACCAAAAAACATGTATATGGGCCTACTTCTCCATTCAAAATCACAAACTTTTTGTACCAAAACACGTTATATCATGGTTATACATAATGATGCACATGTGCATTTTGAATATTGGTAATGTAAAAAGAAGTGTATTATGGATGGTATTGTAAATTAAAGTGCAATTTTCTATTACTGATGATGTATTACGGAATTTGTCGAAGTAATGATACATATGCACATGTGCATGGATAACTGTTACTCGAAAAAAAAGTTTTTTTTTTGCTAACTAAATATAGCGATTTTAAAAAAAATATTAAAAAATTTTTTTTGAGTGTTTTTTGATTTTTTTTAGATTTTATTTTATATTCACATTGGTTCTCGCAATAAGTGTGGTTCTCGCATGAACCTTACCCTATATATATATAGGTAGAGGTTCCTGTAAAAAAAGTTTTTTTTTGTGAGAAAGATAAGAAAGAATCTACACCATTAGATCTTTAATCTAATGGTTGAGATCATAATGGCAAAATTGTAAATAATGTTTACTATTAAACATATTAATTTTATAGATTAAGGGTATATAGGTAAATTTAACATTTTTAAATTAAGAAACTAACATTAATGCACATGTAACTTCCCCCCATCTTTTTTAAACGTCAATAACTTTTTATACGTAACTTTTTTTTAAATTACACCATAATAACGAGCGTTTTTTTATCTTTAATATGAGTACCATATTGCTATACTTATATAGAGAAAAAAATATGTTTCGATCAGATGTTTAGTCCATGAATGGTGTTATATACTTACTGAATGGTGTTATACACTTGCTGAATGATGTTATATACTTGCTGAATGGTGTTATATACTTGCTGAATGGTGTTATATACTTGTTGAATGGAATGGTGTTATATACTTGTTGAATGGAATGGTGTTATATACTTGCTGAATGGTGTTATATATTTGCTGAATGGTGTTATATACTTGGTGTTATATACTTGCTGAATGGTGTTATATACTTGCTGAATGGTGATATATACTTGCTGAATGGTGTTAAATACTTGCTAAATTGTGTTATATAATTGCTTAATGGTGTTATATACTTGCTGAATGGTGTTATATACTTACTGAATGGTGTTTATATACTTGTTGAATGGTGTTTATAGAGATCTTTTAAAAAAAATCCAGTTTTATAATTAAGGTGGCTGCTATGGGAAGTTTTTAGTTAATTGAATTAATGATAAAATTACTTGTTTACCCTTTTGAATTAATTTAGATTTAGGACACATGTCATCTTCACAATATTTCTCACTTTTCTCACACTTTTAACCTTTTTTACAATAACCTTACCCTATATATATATATATATATATATATATATATATATATGACAAAGATCCGTTAGGAACCACCCTTTATTGCGAGAACTACGAGAACCAGTGTGAACACAAACAGTAATTCCTAAAAAAATCTAAAAAACACCCAAATTTTTTTTTACTATTTTTTTTTGGAAAAATCACTATATTTTGTTAATAAAAAAATTCAAATTTTTTTTTTTTTGAGTAACAGTTATCCATGCACATGTGCATATGTATCATTTCTTTGTCAAATTCCGCAATTCATTACAAATAATAGTCAATTGCACTTTCATTTACACTACCACGTGTAATACACTACTTTTTATGTTAACAATATTAGAAATGCACATGTGCATCTATATGTATCAACATGAAATAAGGTGTTTTGGTACACTACTTTCTCTTTCATCCATGTGCATTTTTGTCATTTCTTTGACAAATTCCGTAATTCATTACACATATTAGACAATTGCACTTTCATTTACACTACCATATATAATACACTACTTTTTACATTACCAATATTATAAATACACATGTGCATTTATATGTATCAACATGAAATAAAGTGTTTTGGTACACTACTTTTAATACACTTTCCCTTTTATCTATCATATCATCCATAATACACTACCATTACCTCCTACCATCCATAATACAATACCATTACCTCCTACCATCCATAATACAATACCATTAACAATATTTTCACTTTATTACATGTATGTAAACACCATTTGTACCATCCAATCAACATATTACATCATAAATTGACAACTATAACCAAACCATCAACTACTAGATATAACTAACCAAAAAACATGTATATATGCCTACTTCTCCATTCAAAATCACAAACTTTTTGTACCAAAACACGTTATATCATGGTTATACCTAATGATGCACATGTGCATTTTGAATATTGGTAATGTAAAAAGTAGTGTATTACTAATGGTATTTTAAATTAAAGTGCAATTGTATATTCCTGATAACGTATTATCGAATTTGTCGAAGCAATGATACATATGCACATGTGCATGGATAACTGTTACTCGAAAAAAAAAGTTTTTTTTTATGGTAACGAAATATAGCGATTTTTTTTAAAAAATATTAAAAAAAAAAATCTTTGAGTGCTTTTTTGATTTTTTTTAGATTTTATTTTGTGTTCACATTGGTTTTCGCGGTTCTCGCAATAAGGGTGGTTCTCGCATGAACCTTACTTTATATATATATATATATATATATATATATAATATATGAACAAAGTGTGGGACACGTGTCAAGTTATTGTGCAACCAAATTGGATTTTTGGCGGGAAAACTAGGAGAAAGCTTATGTTTCCGCACGGGGTCCGGAATGTGTTACCCATACCCGGTTGTTATGACCCGGGTATATAAGGTACCTAATAAACGTAAATCATTGACTCTCCTCATTCCACAGTTAGAAACCCTAATTCCTTCAATCTTCTTTCTATCGCTCCTCTTCTCAGCCGAAGAATGATGTTCAGATCCACCGTCTGAACTTAAAAGATCGTCGCAAAAGTTAAACATACGGAATTAGCATTCTTTAACTTTCAATCTTTTTAAAAATTCTTCATTGATTTGATGTTTATTAGGTTTTACCAATGTTAATTTTTATATTCCATCCGTTTTGACTGTTTTTATGTTAATCAAATAAAAAAATAAGTAATTTGTGCGCTTTATTTTCTGACATTATTTGCTTAATCCTCTGTAATTTATATTTGTTTGGAATATTGTTCATATGTTTATGAAATTAGGCTTTAAGTTATGTTTCCTTCATAGATAAAGATCATATTCAAAAGATGCACGTATCTTTGTAAATCAAAGATTCTACCGTCTTTACATAGATTACTAACATTGTTTGTCTTTACATTTCATTCTCCGATTTGGTCTCTTGTCACCGGATTTTTTTACAATGAAATGAGCAAATGTCATATAAGTACAGATGTAGTTTTGAAATCTATTTGTATGTAGAATTTTGCTTTTAACTCTGAATTCACTAAAATGTAATATTGAAATTGATGACTGGGTACATTAAGGATTTGGGGGTGTTCAAAATCCCAAAAAATGTATACATGAGTACATTCAGGATTTGGGGGAGTTACATTGAACATTGAAATGCTGCACTATTGATTAAAATATATGTTTTGTGGTTTATTTGATCATTCAGTTTGTCAATGTCCACAATGATTTTCGTATTGATTTTTTTAATAAATATGAATGCATATATTTCTTTAAATCATAGCATGATTTTTGTGCTATGTATATTTCTTTTGTCGATATTTTGTATGTTTGTAGTGATACAAATTTTTAGTAAATAAATACTAATATATTAGGAAAGCAATACTGTTAACGAAAATACTATCTGTCAAATTTTAAATTTGTGTAAATGATTTATAACTTCCAAAAATATGTTTCAATTTTTGCAAATGATTTAAAACTTCCAAAAATATGTTTCAATTATTCCATAAGTTACTCATTTTGAATTCTATAAATAAGACGTAAAGTTATTTTGTTGTATTCACATTCAATTCTTTGGCTTTCTTGTGCTTTGGTTTATCACATTAGGTACAACATTTGCTCTGTTTTCTAATTTTTTCTTCATTATCATGGAAAACAAAATGAAAATCATGTACTAACATTTTCTTTGTTTACCAGTGAAATGGAGAACAATCAGATTACTATGTTCCGGTCACTTACTCCTCATTCCACCAACTATACCATCAAAGCTAAGATCATATCCATGTGGAATAAAAAAAATGAATGGTTATGATAACCAGATATATCGAGTTGACATGTTGTTGATGGATGAAGAGGTAACAAATTTTATTGTTCTTATATATTTGTTAATATCGTATTTTAACTATAGTTTTACATGTTCATGATCTAAAAGTCACTATATATAATTACTATTTCAGGGTTCCTTCATTCAATGTAGCTGTTTACATAAGCTTTTCAAACGGTTCCTTAAATTTTTGGTTGTTGATGACTGTTTATTGTTTCACAAACCATCTCTAGCCAAAGATACAACCAAGATTAAGGTTACTGGAAAAGATCAGAAGCTATCTTTGTATGCTTTCACGTCTGTTCTGAAAACTGATAACTGGTCTGGTCCTCGGTACTTTTTTAAATTCACTGATTTTAAATCTGTGTTGAGTAAAAAAGTTGAAGTGAATACACCAATAGGTAACTACTTTTAAAGTAATTTTCTTTTAGTTATTCAATAAGTTCAATTGTTTATATATTATCATTTTGTTTTATTATACAGATTTTATCGGTTATGTGGTTGTCTCATATCCTATTGAAGATGCAAATAGGAAGGATGGATCTAAAACCAAACGAATGAACATAACCCTAAAGTATCTCGAGTAATGATTTTATATACAGCACTATTATATATTTATATTTATATTTATATCTGTATTAATCTATTATTTTGATATTAAATTTAGAAATATTCTTTATACAGAGATCAGAAGATTGGTGTAACGTTATGGGAAAATTATGCAATCAATTTGTCAAACTACATGAATGATAAAAACCGCCCTGCTCATGTTGTTATACTTGTGCATTTTGGAACAGTGAATATTTATCAAGGTATTAATTATATTTTAGAAAAGTATTTGAACAACGTCATTTAAAAATATGTATGTATCTATATCTTTTGATAATATGTGTACATTATTATAACCTTTTATATGTATCATTTAATAAACATGTCCGTTATATTCAGGTAAAGTTGGCCTTACTAACATGTTCGAAGCAAGTCGTGTCTTCATAAATTCTGATATTGATGAGATAAAAGAATTCAAAGACATGTACATCTTTATTATTTTGCTTAGTCGTTTAAATTTAATTATTATTTTTAATATATTATACTGTTATAGGTACCTTGAGAAGGAGTTATCTACATCATCTTCCAGTAAACAGTCATGCTCTCAAGTGATATCAAATGCAGAAGATGAGTTTCTAAATGCTGAAGACTTTGTGTTGACCGCTTTTATTGCTTCAATTGATGTGGTATAATTTAAAAAAAATTAATTATACCCAATCTTTATTGTATGTTCTTTTTCTTTTTTATCAAATTATTCCCTCACTATTACTCAATCAACTGATTAGGAGAAAAAGGTTATCATTCTTGGTACTGTTATAGCAATTTCAAATGATAAGCCTTGGTATTATTTATCATGCAATCATTGTAAGAAGCAAATTGAAGAGAAATCTGAGTTGGTTGAGAAAGATGATGGCAGCTTTGACGTATTGGATGACAAGTCTTTTGAGTGTATAAACCCGGATTGTGACGCTGTTGACATTGTTCTTGTTCATCGGTATTGTATACATTTTTTAAAGTTACTTTTAAATGTTAAATATAATTTCATATATTTTTCTTTTTTTGTTTCAACTTATAAACATTTTATCAAATGATAGTTACAAGATACCTCTAAGGGTTCAGGATTCGACGGGAACCGTTTCCTGTACGTTGTTTGATTATGAAGCTATTAAGCTTCTAAAGAAAACCTCAAAAGAACTACTTGATATTTACTCAAAGGTACAATTAGTTTTGATTCTGAAAAATGTTATTAGTTTTTTAATAAACAATAGATATGTATTTTTACTAAATTTCATCCCATTATACAGGTTGATACTTCCACCGAAGGATCGTTTCAGTCACTTCCATCTGAGTTTGATGTGTTGATGAACAAAAAGTTTGCCTTTCAAATCAAAATTTCCAGTTTTAACATTTCCAACCAGATAGAAAACTATGGAATTTCAATGTTATCTTCTGATGAGGATCTACTTTATGCTCTGGAGAAAAAATGGAAAATTAATTAGGTTATTATTTTCTTCCAAACATACTAATAATTCATTTATTCTATTTACATCTCTGTTTTCATATAATACAGCTTTTTTTGAATTCATGTAGTGTGATGTGTCTGAGTCAAATGTTCAATGTTTGTCTGATTCAGTTGGAAATGAGAAATGTTTATCAAAGGTAACTTGGTTTTTTGTTGTGATTTACATTTTTTTACACGAAAAAATAACTTTTATTAGTAAACTGATAGTTTTGTTTCAAAAAGTTACAGGAATCTCAATCTGTGATGGGTGACAGTGTTACTCCAGATCCGGTTGATGTTAATGATAAAGATCCGTCAAAGTTCGAAAACATTAAACGTAACCTTCAAGAAGTTTATGATGTTGATGCTGTTGATAGCTCTTCTACTAAACGTCGTAACAGTCCTGGGAATGTTGAAGTAAACAATTCTATCAAGTTGGACCTCATCACCCCAAAGATAGAGAAATGAAGGAATCTGCCCATGGTCTCGAAATGAATTTCAATTTTAGATATTTTTAAGTTTATGTTTTGGAATAAGGCATTATATGCTATTGAAACATTGTTTTCTATTTGAATGGATATTTTTGGAATGAACTGAGGTTTTTTATATTGGCATTTGATTTTCTTTGTGCTGAATTTTGTATTAAAAAAATGTTTTTATTAGTCAAACATTTTAAACTATTATTTATCATCGCACCAAAAATATATTTATTCATATTCTATCAGTTCCTAAAATAACTTTAAAACTAAACAATATACCTAATAAGACATAAGTATACTTTTGATGCTTGGTTTTGTATTAGAATGAAAATTTATGTTTCGAAACGGTTTTTATAATGCGATTTAACTTATATTTGGTGAATCTTTGGTTATAATTTTTATATATCAGCCAAAATATATTCATTCATATTGTATCAGTTACTAAAATAAATAAAAAACTAAACAATATACCCATTATGTAATCTTAATTTTGTAAACTTTCCGCACTAAAGGCTTTTCAAAATAATAACAAATCGAACAAATTTTTATATTTATTATAACAAGCCATTATTCCGTATAATCATTTCAAAAGATTGATCAATCTTTGGCCATTTAATAGCATCATTTTATTTTCATTTAAATCTATAGTAATATATAACCAAACCAATTTTAGTCAATCTTGCAATCGATTTGCAATAAAATTTTCAATAAAATTATTAATACAAATTTTCAAAAAACAAATCGAAAATTCTTACATAATTTTTGCATTATTTGATTAAAAATATATAACATCACTATATAAATAGATTTTCAATCGCCTTTAATTTTCCTCAAATATTTGTTAAACATTATTGAATATACGTTTGACTTTATTTGTATGGAAAGGATCTAAATATGGATGAAGTTATATAATATGTAATTGATACACTGTATGGAAAGAATGGAAAACCTTATTTAATTAAAAAATTGACATATCTTTTTTAATAATAATAGATTTCCACTATATGATGAAACTCCTATAAATACCCATATTTCATGCAATTCTTTCTCATTCTTCAAGTCTTATATATAACACCTCCACTTACACGGTTAGTTACAGTATACTGTATTATAAATGTTCAATGTTCCATTGATAATTTTGAAGTTTTGATATCAATAAGCACTTTTATTTATATGAGGCTTTATGATTCAATTTGTATTACTTACAAAAAGATCAAGCTTAACTATTTTATTGTAAATGACAATATGATACTTTATTTTTTTTGTATTTTATATTACAACGTTTCCTGTTACAACTACATCAAAATTAATAAACTTGAAAAAGCTTATACAATCGTTTTTTTTATTTATTTTCAGAGTACTACGAATCATGGAACGTGTTAGGGATGACATGATATTTGAAGAGATCTTATCGAGACTACCTGCAAAGGTTGTTTGTCGTTTCAAATGTGTTTCTAAACTATGGTGTTATGAATTATCTACACCAAAGTTTGCTTTCATCCATGCTCGGCGAGTTGGAAATTCACTACAAAAGAAGCTGCTCTCCTTGAAAGAAAAGTCCATTGTCGTTGACGACATAGTAGCTGGCAACTTAGAAATCGATACAACCAAAACTATAACTTTTCCATACGATGTCCATCCTTCCTTTTTACGCATTATATCTTCGTTTAATGGACTGATTTTAGTTTGCATTAAAAGGAGTTACAGTGAGCTCGTCCTTTGGAATCCAACAACGAGGCGTTTTAACTCAATATCCGACAACTACTCTATGCGTCATTTTGGTCGACACGATGATACAGGTGGAATGTACTTTGACGAGTCCAACGATCTAAAAGTGCTTCACATTAATTGTTTCAGTAACATCCTTACTGCTCGCGTATATTCACGACGTCGTCACTCATGGACAAAATTAAATTTCTTGAACGGATCTCAATTTGCTTCAAACTTTTATTCATGGTCTCCTGGAATTTATTCCGGCAAAACAATATATTTCATGGTTTCCAATTACTGGATTCCACCAGGTGAAAGGAACATAGTTGCTTTCGATGTTATCTCTGAATCTTTCAGTATACTTCGTTTTCCGGATCGTATGAAAGTCAATCCTTGCCAAGGTTATTTTCTAACAATTTCGAACAAGCTGCATGTGATTGTCGTTCGATATGCTGGTGAACTAATTGCAGATTTGGTCAAATATGAACATGATGACTGGATCAAGGTCTTTTCTTTCAATAAGGCTCGCATAGTTCTTTATCTGGAGACGCAGCAAAGGACCAATATAATCCAAGACAACAAGTGGTTGATAACAAGTATTTGGGGAGATACTGTTGAAGTTGTCCTGTGCAATGATTCTTTTAACTACATCCAACATGTTGACAGCTACAACGGACCGAAAGGTGCCTTATTTTTGGAGACAATCGTTTCGCCTTTCGATTAGAAATGATGATTTAATTTGATACTCTGTCATGTTTTGTTTCTCGAACTATCTAATTTGGTTTAAGTATCTGAAATTTTATCCTTTTGTTACTTTAATAATAAAAGAATTTCGTATTATGTTTCATTTTTTGTTATGTCCAATAAATGTATGCAGTAAATTACATATGTTAACATTCACATTAAGAATTAAGAATGTAATCACATATCTATTATAAATAACCCGCTATAGATTAAATAATATACATGATTATTAAATCTAAAAATAAAATATCTCCATCGACATCTAACTTATTTTACAACGAGATTGTGTGTAATTTGTGATGTAAATGTGAGTTTAAATTTGATGTGTTTGAACTTTTCATGTAAAGGTAATTTGGTTTTAAATAAACCTGCTATATTTACATTTTGTATTACTATAATACCATATGTCATTAAAAATATATATTATTCAAATTTACTTATATGGTTTTACACAAGTTTCCTTATGAATTTATTATTTATATTAGTAATTTCAAAGATTTTATACACAATTTATAACTGTATCCAAAAATACCCCAATCTTTACAAAATACCAGTCAAAGCTTTACACGTATTTCAATTTAATATTTATTTTTGTTTTTTCTATTTTCAATTAATTAATAACGTTTAAAAAAATACTGTTATACTAAAAGAGTTTTGTATAATAATCTATATATATAACAGATATAATCCTTTTCTATAATATTTCAATGAAGATTTATTATGTCCTAAAATAAACAAATAGGTTTAAACGATTTACCTACAATTTTTTTATATAATTTCAATCATAAATCGCGATCAACGTCATAATGAAGTTCCATATATTACCTTACTAACATTAAATAATTTACATAGTATACCTTGTGCAAATCTGACCACAATTTTATTTGATGTATATGGGCTTTTTTTTGATTTCCTGTTTTAGGCCCATTTTAATATCACTTATATAAATTAGGTTATTAACCTATAAACTATATGTTTTATTCAACAGTTCTTTATAGTTTTCGATCGTGATACAATGATTTATATTCCTTTTGAAATGCTACTATTTGAGATTTTAACCAAGCTAGATGCTATATCAATTGATCGCTTTAAATGTGTATCTAGAGAATGGCAAGACGGCCTATCATCATTTGAATTTGGTTTGCATCATTCTATTTATGTTGAAAATTATCTGGTAATATATTATTTTTTTTCTAATTCTTACATTTAAATTGATTAGTATTTCAACAACATTGTTCTTATTAAGTTCATTGTTTTTTTGTTTTTTTAAGGAATCTATTCGAGACAAAGGCGTTTGTATTTCGGATAACATTTTGAATGAATTTTGGCCTTCTGGACTAACAGACAAATACTACTTTGAAGATGATGAACATATTTATTGAAGAAGTGATCCTACCTTTGTTTTGAGTTTTAGTTGTTCCGTGCACTGTGGTTTTTGGGTTTTCATTTCGAATAATAATTGTTTGTTTTATTTTACAAAATATTTATTAATAAACAATTTATTAAGTAGTTAACGACAAAGTGTTAATGTATGTAAACATTATATTGTTATAAATTCATGTGGCGAACGTACTGTTTGTCAAGTATATGATGATGACAATTAGGAACTTTGTACTCTTAAAATAATTTTGTTTTCGGCTATTTATCAATCTTATTATGGTTCTTACTAATAGAGACTTGCGTTTTTATTTGACAACTTACTACACAATGTAACCCTAACAACTTATACATATTTCTTAAAATCTACTATTAAATTTATTCCTTAAGTATACAATTATAAAATATCAGCTTATAGTAACAAATATAAGTTATTAAAAACTTACGTAATCATAATTAGTATCAATTAATTATTTATTCAAATTATGTGCTATTATTTATATAGATTTGGCTAATTTGTCGACTTTCTATAAATAATCGAGTACTTGTGTATAAGTCTGTGTCATCAATCATTTTTATTGTGTGTTTTTTCTTGTGAATCCTTATAACAAGAAGTTTACATGCATATACCTATTGTTTGACTCTTGATTTACTTATCATATCAATCCTTCTCCTTATTATTTATTCTCAGGTATGTTTACCACTCTTTTTATCTTACCTGCTCATGTTATAGACAATGGTTTATTACATTTTCTGATTTAAGTACAATTTTTTCGTTAGTTTAATCCAACACATAAACAAAATGATTAACATACATATATATTCTTATATACTGTTCAACTAAGTTAACATAATCCATAGACCTACATGCTACCTATTCATATAGCAAAAAAACTACCACCAACGTATTCATACCCATGTTAATGCATATCCCAAAAAACCCTAAACATTAACAACCCATAAACCATCAAAATAGAACACTACTACCATCCTTTCACACATTACTATTTCCGATCCACACTTCTTAATTCTAGCACCTGTTTTGAAGTAACAAAGTTGAAATGTAGAATGTCACCTTTGTTCAAAGTATTTGCAGACATAAATTTACCCCAATTCACCATTTTGTAACGCAGTGCTTCACCATTTTGTTCTGTTTCTACTTCATTAACCATCATTTTGCCTTCCAAAGTCTGAATCTTCAATTCATGAAGTTCTTGAGTAAGGCCTGATCTCCTGGCAACCTCGACAGGAAGTCGCTACATAAAATATGTTACATAGCATTAATATA
Organism: Helianthus tuberosus; assembly: GCA_030545235.1. Lineage (NCBI taxonomy): Eukaryota > Viridiplantae > Streptophyta > Magnoliopsida > Asterales > Asteraceae > Helianthus > Helianthus tuberosus. The sequence goes on along the minus strand of CM060402.1, from coordinate 162,089,011 downwards.
GTGTACCATATAAAATACTTAAATTTCGTATGCTTTAGAATTTAAATTTTCATACCAATCTGTTTTCTCCTTTTCGAGTAAACTCATAATTTTCAGGATCAACTTCAGCCTTCAATCGTGTTCCATTATTACGCTTCCTTTTCGTTTCTTGTCTAATTTTTTATACCTTCTCATTGTAGTTTATAACCTTTCATTTTCAATATTAATGAAATTCGTTAACTTGGTGGTATTCAATAATCACTTATAAGTGTATTATACATGTAAATATAATAATGATTACCTCTCTTTTGATTGATGATCGACGATAGTTTGGAACTTCTGGTGTTGCAACTTCTGGAGTTTTGTCAATCTCCTTTCCTTTTTTTGATATTGATCCAATGACTTTTACAACGTCCTTGTCTTTCTTGTAAACCTATTAAATGTACAATTATAGATATGAAAAGTATGAATCATATACATACTAATCATATGTAATGTCATAGTAATGTAAATTATATGTTTATTACCTCATCTTTGACATTAACATCAGAAGTTGAAGCTTTCATTTTTTGTGGTGTCAACTGCTCACAATTTAGAATGCCTTGTGTGGTATTCAACATCTGCTCATTTTCATTTCCAATAATGTTATCCTGATAGTTAAAGTGTGTTCAATTTCATTTATATACCAAAAAAATGAAACAATACTATGCTACTTCATTAATCAATATATTATTAACATGTAAAATATATTACATTACCTCATTCATCACTGTATCTCCACTTGTATCTCTTTCATTTTCAGATTCAATAAACTTCTGTTAGAAAAAAAATTAAAATATAAGTAACCTTAATTATTTTATATATTGTTTGTAAGAATAAAATACTTACAAAACAAACACTTTCTTGGAATGTTGTTTTAGATATTATTTCACAAACATCGCTATCTTCTGTTTTTTCGTGAAAACCCAATACAACTTCAACACCATTCCTGAATACCCTCAATTGAAATACAACATTATCAATCTTCTCAAAGATCATTGTGTCACCATCCATAATTTCCAACCTCTCACACAGTTTCGGCCATCCATCCGTAAAAGCATAGGTAACATGAACCTTGCATGCCATCACATCCCAATACTTTCCACCTGCATATACTTGGTAAATGCCCTTTAGCTCATGGTTTTTGTAAAACATGCTAACAAACTCAGCTGGAATTACCTGCAAGTTATTAAAATAGGTATATAAATATTATTGTTAACATATCTATTTCAAATCAATTCTTTACAAAGTTTGACAGTCAATTAATTATGAAACAGTTTGCTTACCGTAAGACCCAACTTTGTGTAGTTGTTCATTGTTATGTACGATTCACCACATACGTTGTTTAGGAAAGGATAAACCTTCAACTCTTTGTCCCCTATGCTTCTAAAGAGCAGCCACGTGTTTTTTTAACAAATTAAGATTGTTAACAACAGCCCTCCAACCATCTGTTAACACTGGTAGCTTATTCATGTGTCTAAGTCGTACAGTCCAATGTCTACCGTCTTCATGATGAACTTCTATGTTCATGTGTTCCCAATCTTTTCCCCATTTTTTGATAATAAATTCAACAGGTATCAGCTGCATTAACATTGTTATATTATACAAAAAAAAAAAAAAATACGTATGTCAATATTACATATTCTATACAGTGTTTAATTTAATCAAATTATACATGGAAAGTACACATACCAATGAAAGATCTTTAGGTTCTTCCATCAGTTGAACAAATGATGAAACCATCTTCTAAACTGTTATGCAGCACACATATTATTTCATATTCATAATTTTTAATGTTAGTTTTGTTATTATAAAGTTATTCTAGAACATGAAGAACACATAACTTTAGCTTATTTCAAATAAATATCATATTCTGACTAAAATTCAAAATTATTTATATTATTTACATTTAAAAATTAAACATTACTTACTTAGAAATCAAATTATTTCAACAAAATGTGTAGGACAAATAAAACTTAATCATGATTTATTGAAGAAATTAAGTATTTATTTATACACATTCACTATTAACTTATGTGATATAGAAATGTATTTTGTATCTTAATCTCATATTCGGGCACCTACTTGTAGCCAAAATGAATAACTTTAACCAATTTGAACGGTATTTAAAGATATATTTAAGCCTCTTTTGATTTAGGTCATCTATAAAGTTCAGCAACCCACTAAACCATTGATACTCATAACATGCAACCTACTGATTTTTGGTTTCAAAATGTTACCCTGTTCTTTGTACATCAGAATTACTGGTACATATCTATTTCCGATATATATGATTCAAAGAATACTCACTAATTAGTGTAATCTATGGTAAGAATCTTACCTTTTTGTTTAAACTTATCCGAGAAGGTATCTTCCACACCCTTTGATTATCTTTGAAGTGATGTAGAAAGCTTCTTCATAACCCTAGCTCTTGAAGATGATGATTTTTTTTGGTTATAGTTTTTTAGAGAAGGAGTGTATGGATGGTAATAATGATTTGTTTTTTGGAAAGAAGATATTGAGGTGACGGTTTGTGTACATAATCGGCTATATCATGATTATTGTTTTTTTTTAATTATAATTAATTCTTATATGTTTTGATTTATATAATAATAGGAAATGGCAAATAAGAGAAGATTAGAAAATACCCCCTTGAGTGATGTTGCTTTAGTTGGGAAATCATTTAACAGTAAGTTTTTTCAGAACATTATCTTTTTCGTCAACGGTTAAATATATTTCATTTTTTATTAAATATCTATTTTTTCGCTTATTTTATGATATAATTATTTAGGTACACTTGGAAGAACACCATTGTCGAACATCACCAATGGTAAACTTTTACATCGTATAAGTCTTATTATAGCATTTTGCTTTAATTTTTTTTTATTGTACTGTGAAAATGTATTTCTATTATTTTATTTTTTATGATTACACCTCTAACATCTATCTTGCATGATTAATTGTATTTACATATGTTTAAATACGTATTTTTTAGGTACAAATGATGCAGTTCCATTAGTTTGTAACTCAAACGGTATGTCATATGTTAATGTAACGTTTTTCAACTGAAAATAGTTGATACATTGTTTTTTGTTATTTTAATTTGATATATAAATTGTTTTATTTTTATTAAAAAAATTATTAATATCAACATTTCAGTATTACTTGCTGCTCAGAGAAGAAAAATGCGCAAGATTGTTCTTGATACTAGGCGAAGAAATTCAAATAAAAAAAGTAGTGCTCCATGTGGTAGAGGATCCTCTAAAATTGTTAACAACTCCCAGTTCATCGACCAAGAAAATTATAATCCGAATCTTCCTTCTTCATCTAATAGTTTTCACACAGTGCATAACTTTAAATCTGTAACCACAACAACACCCTTAAGTGGCATAAAAACTGGTACGTAATCTCATAAAAATTTATAAGCAAATCTATATATATATGGAATTTAATGTACACTTATAATCAAAAGTTTATTTTACTAACTTTTATTTGTTACTTCCACAGGTACTAATAACCAATTAACACCTACATCTAGCAGTTCTCAGTTTTCTATTGTTTCAAACATTGTTACACAAAACAGTAACAGTATTCTTCGATCTTCGTCTACGTTTACGAAGCTTAAATATGGTAAACAAAAGGTTTTACCTAAAAAACGCGTTATCAAACCTATTCCAATGGTAGATCTTACTTTTGATGATGACAATGAAGATTTACATTCCATTCAAGACCCTTTTAAAGGTGTATCCACAGGTAATAATAATGTTACATATTTTTAAGTTAACAAATATTTATTTATTAATTTATTCTTAATCTAAATTGGACAATAAATCTTATGTTTTCAGATTACTTGGATCATGGTAATCAAAGCCTTAGATGTGAGATGTGTGATTCATTATTATGGTCTGACGAAGGTGGTAAAGGGAGAATTACATTGGGTAAGTTAACTTATAGTTTATGTTGTGGTTATGGCAAAGTGGAGCTTCCAGATTTGAAGGAGCCTACTTCAGTATACAAGGATATATTTGGAAATTCTAATGAAAACAGCAAGTACTTTTTAAAGAATATCCGTCGATACAATTCTATGTTCTCCTTTACATCAATGGGTGGAAAGGTAGATTCGAGCATCAACAGTGGTAAGGCACCATATGTATTTCGTATTAGTGGACATAATTTTCATACATTAGGTGGTTTGGTACCTGCACCTGGAAAAGATCCAAAGTTCTCCCAGCTTTATATTTATGATACCGATAATGAAGTTTCAAATCGGAAAAGATTGTTCAGGTAATATCACACCAAAGTTTATATGCATTTAGTATTTTTAATATACAATTTTTTGATGTTACTTATTATCACATATTTACTTTCTACGTTTATATTTTTTCAGTGACTCTACAAATAAGACTGACTCGCATTTAAAGCTGTTAGATATTCATCTCATTAAGTTTTTAAAAGACTTCCTGGATCATAATAATGAGTTGGTTAAAAGTTATAGAATTGCAAGAAACCACTTCAATGAGAATCCTAATGAAAATTTCAAGCTTCGTCTCATTTACAAAAGAGATCTTGACGGTCGTACTTATAACTTGCCCTCAACTTCAGAAGTTGCTGCATTGATTGTTGGTGATCTCCATAAAATTATTGATCATCGTGATATTGTTGTTGAGTCTCACACTGAAGGTCTTCAACGAATCAGTGAACTTCATCCATCTTATCTGGCACTTCAGTATCCAATCATGTTTCCTAATGGTGATGGCGGATATAGAATAGACATTCCTCATAGGGATGGTATACGTACGTTAAAGAAAATTCGACCCAAGTGTACAATGAGAGAATTCTTTGCTTGTAGAATTCAGGATCGATCAACTTCGTTTTCTCTAATTTTAAATGCTCGGAGATTGTTCCAACAATTTTTGGTAGATGCATATACCATGATTGAGAGTGAAAGGCTTAATTATATTCGTTTTCAACAGAAACATCTTAGGTCTGAAACATATGCAAATCTTCAAAACTTGAAAAATGAAGGAAAAGACGATCTATCTAATACTGGTATACGGGTTTTATTACCATCTTCTTTTACCGGTGGATCTCGCTATATGCAGCAAAACTATCTGGATGCTATGGCTATATGTAAATGGTTTGGATATCCTGATTTTTTCATTACCGTTACATGTAATCCGAAGTGGCCAGAGATTAAACGATACCTTCGGGATACTTCAATTAACCCCGAGGACAGGCCAGACATTTTGTGTAGATTGTTTAAAATAAAGCTTGATTCAATTACAAAGGATCTGAAGGACAAAATTTTTTTTGGAGAACTAAGTGCAGGTATAATTATAGTTTTTATATTATTTTTATCATAGCATAAATATTACTAATGTTTTTTAACCATTTACTCAATATCATTTTTTATTGTAGCCGTTTATACTGTGGAATTTCAAAAGCGTGGATTGCCTCATGCTCACATTTGCATATTTGTGAAACCGGAATCCAAAATTATGTCCGTTGATAATCTAGACAATTTCGTTTCTGCTGAGATACCGGATAAGAATGAAGATCCCAGCCTATATGCACTTGTGTCCGATTTTATGATTCATGGTCCATGTGGAAATGCAAATCCGAATTGTCCTTGTATGGTTGATAATAGATGTTCAAAAAACTATCCGAAAAAATTCAACCCTGAAACAACCACTGATGCTGACGGTTTCCCTGTATATAGAAGAAGAGACAATGGAAACACTATTATAAAGTCCAAAGTTCAATTAGACAACAGAAGTGTTGTTCCTTATAGTCCGGTTCTGTTGAAAAGATACCAAGCTCACATTAATGTTGAATGGTGTAATCAAGCTGGTTCTATCAAATATCTTTTCAAGTACATTAATAAAGGTGCAGATAGAGCTTCTCTTGTAGTGTCAAACCGAGATGGTACATAAAATGAACAAACAGCAAAGGATGAGATCAAAGCCTATTATGATTGTAGGTACGTTTCCGCCTGTGAAGCTTCTTGGAGGATATTTGCAAATGAAGTTCACTTTAGGTTTCCTCCAGTTATGAGACTTCCTTTTCATCTTGAAGGTCAACAAAATGTTGTGTTTGGTGCCGAGGACGATATAGAAGAAGTTTTGGATAAGCCATCAGTGTCTTCTTCAATTTTTTTAAAGTGGTTTGAGATGAACAGAAATAATGAAGATGCACGGAAACTTACCTATGTTGAGTTTCCTACTAAATTATGTTGGAAATTAAAAGATAGAGAATGGGCACCCCGTAAAAGAAAACTGTTACAGATCAGACGCATTCATTTTGTTTCCCCTGCTGTGGGTGAACCGTATTTTCTTAGAATTCTTTTAAACAAAGTAAAAGGACCAAAATCGTTTGAAAAAATTAGAACTGTTGATGGTCAGTTTTTTCCAACTTTCAGGGATGCGTGTTACGCTATGGGTTTGTTAGATGATGACATGGAGTACATTGAAGCTATTAAGGAAGCCAGTTTTGCGGGTGATGGTCGTTATACTCGTGCACTTTTTGTTACTTTGTTGTTGTCAAACACATTGTCAAGACCTGAATATGTATTTGAACAAACATGGAAATTATTGGGTGATGACATCTTATACAACAGAAGAAAAGAAACAAAGAACAAAGGTTCGTTTTCAATATATTATCCATAACATTATTCCGATAGTTTGAACAACATTGTTTATATTTATTTTTTTTCTTTACAGAACTTGTAATATCTGATGAGAGATTGAAGAACCAGACATTGGTGGAGATTGAAAAATACTTGATTCGAAATGGTTCCTCTTTGACATGATGGTTGACAATTCCTTATCCTGATTACGATTCCTTTTCTGTTGGAAACAATCGTTTGGTTGACGAAGAACTATCTTTTGATATTCCGCAGCTTCAGAGTGAGTTAGTTACTCTTAAATCTTCGTTGACTGATGAACAACTGTCCATTTATAATCAAATTATGACAGCCGTTGAAGGTGGAAAAGGAGGTGTGTTTTTTGTTTACGGATATGGTGGAACAGGTAAGACATTTTTGTGGAAGACGTTAGCTTTATCCGTTCGGTCTAGAGAGCAGATTGTTCTAAATGTTGCTTCCAGTGGTATTGCATCTTTGCTAATGTCCAGAGGTAGAACGGCACATTCTAGATTTCACATTCCCATAAATTTAGATGAGAGTTCTATGTGTCACATAAGGGCTGATGGTGATGTAGCCTACTTGCTTAAGCATACTAGGTTGATTATATGGGATGAAGCACCCATGGTACACAGACATGCGTTCGAAGCTTTAGACAGAACATTTAAAGATGTTTTGGTTGATAAAAGCAATTGTCATTCAGATGCTTTGTTTGGAGGTAAAGTAATTGTGTTTGGTGGTGATTTTAGACAAATTCTTCCTGTTATTCCAAACGGAAGTAGGCAAGAAATTGTTAACGCTTCGTTGAGTTCATCTTATATATGGTCCCACTGTAAGTTACTTACATTGACGAAAAACATGAGATTGACTATCGGTGCTTTACAATCCAGAATGGAGGAAACTGAGAAATTTGCCAAATGGCTTCTTGATATTGGCGAGGGTAAAGTTGGAGGTGACAACGATGGTGGGGCAATTGTAGAAATACCTTCTGATCTTCTAATTACAGATTCTTCGGATCCCATTGAAAGTTTGATTCAATTTGTATATCCATCTGTTTTAGAAAGATATATGGATCTAGATTATTTTTCTGAAAGAGCGATTCTGACACCAAAAAATGAGGTAGTACATGAGATAAACGATCGATTGTTAGAGTTGTTTCCTGGTGAACCAGTAGAGTACCTAAGCTCTGATAGTATATGTCAAACGGAAAAAGGTATTGATTCGTTCCAGCAAGAGTTGTATTCACCTGATGTCTTGAATGGTTTAAAGATATCTGGTTTACCAAATCATCGTCTGGTTCTAAAAGTTGGTGTTCCAATTATGCTTCTTAGGAACATTGACCAGCAGAATGGATTATGTAATGGCACAAGGTTAAAAGTTACATATCTTGGAAAGAGGGTTATGGAAGGTGAAATTATATCAGGTGCTAATGTTGGAACTAGAACGTTCATTCCAAGAATTAGCATGATTCCATCCGACAAAAAAATACCTTTTGCTTTTCAAAGACGACAGTTTCCTGTTGCGGTGTCTTTTGCTATGACAATCAACAAGAGTCAAGGCCAGTCTTTGTCTAAGGTTGGTCTTTTTTTAAAAGAACCAGTTTTCACACATGGTCAGTTATATGTAGCATTATCAAGAGTTAAATCAAGAGAAGGGGTGAAGATATTAATTCTCGATAAGGATGGGAAACCTACTAATACAACAACCAATGTTGTTTATAAAGAAGTGTTCACACACCTTTGATATGTCTTTCATTTAAATCTGTATTTTAATTACTTTAATATAACTTGATTTATTGATTGATTTTTGAATATATTAGTATAATATAGTTTAATTATTTAATTTGTTTATTAATTTTTCATATCTTAATTTAGTGAAAGTAATCATTAAATCATATATTCGTTATCTATTAGTCATCTGTTACAATTACTTATTTTTAAACACTTCATTGAACCTCGAAATGGATAAATCTAGATATACATGTGGATTGTATTTAAAGTATTTTCATATAATGTTGGAGAAATGATATGTTTTCTTCTTCTTTTATTGCAAAATATTACATTGTTGTAACTCATGCTTAAATTCGTATAAGTATTGTCACATTTGAATTTATAGTGGATGTATAGGTAAAAATCTTAAATCACTGTTGTGTAAATATACAGTAATTCATATTTTCATTTTCAGCTGTAAATATTAAAACTTAAACATTAAACATATAACTGATACATCTTAAGTTAAGTTATATACCATTTAGAATTCTAAAATCACGTATTACATCAGCTAATGTTAATATATTCAAAAAACATTATAGGATAAAGATGCAAAATGATGTTTAGAGAGTAGCCAACCAACAAAATTAACACAAACCTAAATTATAGTTATATTGTTTAAAAAGTTTGAAAGGAACTACTTGACAACCTTCTTCAGAATCAATTTGTTTTGAACTGGGCAATAAACAAACGTGCATTTAGCAGCAGAATTGATACCATTTGGTTTCGTAAATTTCGTACGCCATTCCAAAGCTTCATAGCGAAAACCATTACCGTGTTTATCAGCACGAAATGAAATCAACGTATCCACTCCAGCCAAGTTCTGGACGTACATCTTCATAGTCATGTCAATTCTGGATGCTTCAGCAACATTGACATTAAGACGCTACGATAAATAATTAAACCAAAATATTAGATTATGACCTATATAACACGGCAAAACTATATACTAAAAACAAATTATGCTTTATATACTATTATATATATAAATAATACGAATATTAATTCAACTTACAAAATGCCTGTCGTACTTCCATTCAAACTCAATAGGATTGTAGTCCGGATCAACCTTCTTATCTTCTTCAGAATCGGAAACTTCAACGTCTTCCTCATCATACATTCCATCGCTATCAGAGTTAGTTAAAATGGAAGAAACATCAACAGAATCATCATCCATGGATTCATTATAATCTGGATCAGATTCATCCTTTATCGTTTTGATGATCTGTTTTAGCATCGGTGTCTTGTAATTCAATATTTAAAGTATCTGGTTTAGGTATGTTTACAGCAGCAACCGTGTATACACCCTTCGGCACAAGAACCTCACAACCATTCAAGTCATAAACAATCAACTGGAAATTTTGTTTAAAAATGTACCTCATCACCACGTAATAGTCCGGGTATATAGGTACGTAAGAAACAACATTGTCCCATGAATCGTAAACAAAATACACCTTAGTATCCGGGTCTTTCTCAATCATCACATCAAAATTGTCCCACAAATTAACATGGATCTTGAATGTTAACTTGCGAATAGATGGTAAACGTATTGTTTCTTCAACGAAATCAGCAGGAATAATCTGCGTATAATATTCATCCTGGTCATATAAGTTAAATTTGTTATTCAAAAGCATTAAAAAGTAAACTGCGTATACTCACCAAATTATCATTGGACTCTTCTGTGAAGCGTTGGCAGAAGTACTCGACATTGCTTATCGTTTTCTCCGTAGACATGGATGTAAATAAAGGAACATTAGATCCGAAGATCGGATGGGGTTGCATCTTCTTAAAGGGTGTTAACAAATACGAATATAAGTCAATTTGCTTAAACATTAGAAAACAACCCTCCGTAAATGATAGTTTAGCTACAATATCTTTCCAACCATCCATGAACACAAACGCACCTTTATGTTTAGTCAAAACAACTTCAAATTCCTTACCGTTCACACATTTGATAACGGCTTTAGTGTTTGGTTCAGCATTCATTAGGAATTTGTTGCTATAATGATATGGTATTTCCTTGAAAAAAATAACGTATATTAAAATAAATAAATGACGAAAAAATGTTGTACTTATAACATTGATAAACTTACCATATATTGAGAAGACTCGGAGGAAAATATTTTATAAAAAGACGTCATACTTATCTGCGTTTGAACAAACATGTAGTAATTAGATTAGGAGCTCCAGTGAATAAAGAACATAATCAATGTAATGACCGTAATCCAAATAAAACATTCAGATAACAAAATTATATAAAACAATAATCATAATACCATAAGAATACAGTATATAATAAAACAAATCTAACATAAACTTAACAACATAACATCTTCCATATGAAGAATACAAAGTAATCGGTTACTGTAAGACATGAAATAAGAAAAATTATTCAAAATAACACATAGAAAACACAGTGGCCAATAATAAATGGATTTAAAAATATAACTTCCGCTTCAATATGAAGAACCAAAACAAAATCAACAAATGGATTCTTGAATCATACTTTTAACATCTATATTATTATATGTTGCATGTAATACATCAGAATAACACAAATCGTTGAACCAAACACATAAACAAACAGCCGACTATGATAAATAGATTTGCAAACATCAATAGAAAACAAAATCTACAATGGAAAGAAGACAACCTCAAAATTAACAATGGATTGCAAGATTTACGAAAAACAGAGTAAACAAACTTCAAAATTAACAATGGATTGCAACATTACTTGAAGAAGATGAAGATGTTGATGTAATTGATGATGAAGACGATGGAGGTTATTGGGAAGTGGGAGAGTATCTTTGAAGATAGAGAAGACAAATGATGAAGATTTGGTTAAAAAAAATAATAAAACAATTATATAGTATCCATTTGTTTCGGGTTTGGTATAATAAAAATATGGATCCGCGAGAAATTGATATCCATCTGTATTATTAAATCGATTTTCTATTTCCTTATTAAAACGTTTTTTATGGCTATTAGTTAGAGATTTAATTACTTAAAAAAATCAAATCCTAAAAATACAATCAACATTCCTTTACTAAACCAATAGTACAACTTCCTTTTTTGTAATTACTTATTTCAAAGTTTAATTACAAAATACAAAATATATACAAATACACATTAACATTTATAAAAGAATTACCATATTTAATATTGAATTGGGTTTTTTATATTTCTTCAAATAAACCCAATTTGATCTTCTATATAAATAAGTATATAGCATATGAAATTATTGGTTTAAACTTTTTTACATAATGGTTTCTCTTCCTATTGATATTATACTTTTTGAAATTTTAATCAAACTGAATGATAGATCTATTGATCGCTGTAGATGTGTCTGTAGAGAATGGCGTCAGGGGCTATCATCATGGGACTTTGTGTGGCGATACTATTCCGAAAATTATCTGGTAATATAGTATTCTTGTGTTTTTTTTGTTATCTTTAATTTAAAATACTTTTTATCAAACATTATTCTTATTAATCCAAGATAACTTATCTTTTATGAACGTAGGAAAAACTATTGGAGGATAGCCCGTCGTTGGATGATATAGTTATTGAAGAAGATTTTCCTCCTGAAATTAAAGACAATTAGTATTTTCGAACATTTCAGTTATGGATTGTTTGTTTTGAATAATAAGTGTTTGCTTTCTTTGAATAATAACTTTAGTGTTTATGTTTTTTGTATTCAACACAAACATTTATCATATATCTTTCAAGAAATCATTCAAAAAATAATTAGTCAACCGATTAATTTTTTTATGTCAGTTATACAATCAAGGTCAAACAACTTATTGAGCATAAGAATAAATGTGCACCATATTTGGAAAGAAAAAAAAGCCAATTAATTACATAATCCCATTATAATTTTTTGTTAAATATGAGTATATATATTTTTCCGATAACATAATAGTAAATTTCCAGCCACAAATTTAGTAAATATAAAATTTAAATTTTCGTTTTTTGAATATATAACGAAGTTATAAATTTTTTAGTATTAAAAAATATTGACTTGTAATTTGTTAATTATTATAATATAATATATTTAATACGTATGTTAACAGAATTGTAATACTATTTCTAAAAAAAATATATATTTAATATAAATTTTCGAAATCTAAACATAAATACATTCATATTACTATTTATTTTATGTATCATATCCTAAAATATCAATTTAAATTAAATAACTTCCAAAATTCAAACTTTAGTTTATTTATTTAAATATATAATAGAATATAAGTTATCAATTATTGAGTATTATAAAATATTGACTTCTAATTTGTTAATTATTATAATATAATATATTTAATACGTATGTTAACAGAATTGTAATACTATTTCTAAAAAAAAAAAAATATTTAATATAAATTTTCGAAATCCAAACATAAATACATTCATATTAGTATTTATTTTATGTATCGTATTTTAGCGATATCATAAAAGTTAATTCCAGCCGTAAATTTAATTAAAATAAAATGTAATTTTTGTGTTTTTAATTATATTATGAAGTTTTTAAATTTAACTTAATAATTATTAACTATATAAAAATATTGACTTAACATTTGTTAATTATTATAATATAGTTTTTAAATTTAAAAAAAATAATAAAATATACTTTAAATACGTTTAACATTTGTAAATTAACTGTATTAATTCTCGAGGCTTGGATTAATTAAAAAACCAGAATTGTCAAAGTATTTATAAAAAAAATGTATATATTTAATATACATTTTATAAATTCAAAAATAAATACAATCATCTTAATGTTTATTTTATGTATTATATCCTAATATATCAATTTAAATTAAACAACTTCCTAAATTAAAACTTTATTATAAATACATCTTCAAAGTTGTTAAAAATTCATACATTAGAAGACAAAAATCTGTATTTTTGGTTGAACTTGACAAGGTATGAATTTATATTTTTTAAGTCTAATGTATAAGAATTCTATTGATTTATTAATTTTAATTTTTACTTTTTTTTGTTCATAAAGTTATAATTTTTCGTTTATATTTTTGTGTAGATGTTAACTCATGAATTTATCATAAACACTCCTTTGAGAAACATATATGATCTTTGGCAAATTATGAAGGTTTGTAATTATTTGTATCATGCTAAAAGTAGTTTTTTTTTTTTGGTTAAATTAATGATTTTCGTTTGGATTTAAATTTATACAGCCTCAATTTGTTATCATACTTGGTACTATTAACGCTATAGATAAGCATTTTGGATGTCACTATATGGAGTGTCCTAAATGTTTAATGGAGGCGGGTACAGATTTTATAGACTGCGTGAGTTTGGAGGAACATTTTTTTCATGTGTGCAAGAACCCTAATTGTGATGAAAGTGTTATATATCCAGTTCCAAGGTAATATGATCGTTTTTTATCTATTTTTTAATATTTATATGTTTTGTAAAATAATCGATTTTTATATATGTATGATTGTATTTAAATTAATTAGATTCAAAATAAAAGTTCAAGTGGAAGACAATAGTGATGATGTTCCACTAATATTATTTCATCCTCTGGTTGATGAAATCATCTAAAAAGTTGTTCTCAAGTCGGCTGAACAATTGTTTGAAGAACATACAACACCTGTATGTATCAATATTTTTTACTTCTCGTATATTTTTTAAACATTATATTTCAAAAAAAATATATTAATATTATCATAAAATTTTTTGATTTATAGGATGTTGAAGAAGTAATGTTTCCCGTGGATTTAAACAAGCTGATTGGAAAGATGTTTGCTTTTAAAATTGAGATAACAACTTATAATCTTACTAACTATGATGAGATGTATGTTGTGACAAACATGACTGATGATGAGTCAATTATCAATGAGCTCAAAGAAAAGATGAAGATTACTGAGGTATTTTTTATTTCAATACATGATTCATACTAATACATTAATATTTATATCATATTTAATTATACTATTATTTAATTAATTTTGACATTTGTTTTAGGTAAATGATAAAGAATTTATAAAAAAAAATATTCACGATCCAAGTGTTAAGGATGATGACGCTAACACCAGTTGTGATACCAATAAAATCAACAAACGTAGATTGGCTGACGTCTACAAGTGTTCAACTTCAAGTAGTTTGAAGGATTTGGATAAAGTTAGAAAGAAATAAACTTTGCTTATATTTCTATTAATTTAATCAGTTGTTATGATTTTTACGTTTTGAACAATGGTATTTTCAATTTTTTAGTATGTTTGATGTGGTTATTTGATCGTTATATGTTTTTTTTAATATGTTATTAATAATATAAAAGGTATCGGTTTACGAAACAACTTTTAATTCAGATGTCCATAAGAATGAAAAGGTAATAAGTTTTACACGAAATATATGATTACACATGTAAACAAAATTAGAATACTTATGAAGCGAAAAAAACAAATTATTGTCAGGATCAAAAAAACATACTAACGATTTTCAATATATTGTTTGTGTACTTTTTATAATTGAAATCTAACTTCTCCTAACACGGGATGTTCCCGGGTGATAGCCTAGTATATATATATATATATATTTATCAAGAAAAAAACTTCTATTACCTTGTCATACCTAATAGTAAAACCGTCTAATTAATCTTCCGTAATCTAACCCGGATGGTTTTTGGGTTAATTAGGTTTTGCTTTTCATAATTTTCCATATAGATGCCGTCTTTTTAAATAATTTCATCCAATATGTATATAATTAAATTAACAACGTATACGATCATATATGGACCGACATAATGCAGTACAAAATCGAGGAAATATTCCGTCGGTTTCTATGGATTAGATTGCACATTATCTAAAGGCAATGGAGAGCGATAAATAGTGTGAGGAAAGAAAGGAAGCAAACATGGTATAAAACAAAAACTTCACCATCATTCCACAAGGCAAGGATGCTGACTTATTTTGAACAAACTTTTCTCTTTTATGCATTATCATTCACCACTCAAATTCTTTTATCCATTATTCTCTTTATAATTGAAAAAAAAAGTGACCAATGGGGTCATCTAATGAAGGAAAAAAGCTAACATGATTTGCCTAGTAAAGACAAACCACTTCAACATACTTTCCTTCTTCCCATTTCCCTCTTTTCATATTATTAATAATAAAACTATACATACACATATACAGTATTATGTGAAACATGAATCTTACTTTTGTGTTAGTAAGTATTTCATGTTTACTAATTTGCACATAGAAAAGGAATTAGATTTGCCACAAGAAAATAGCTTTCTTTGATATTTGTAACAGTCTACATCCATATATAAAAGAAGACGTGTCAAAGCCCTCGTATAAGCGATGAAATATTGTTTAAGAAATGTGTCTTTCGGGTTTTGTGGACTCATTCTACTAAGATACCATCTTCACACGATTGTTGTTAGTTAAGCATCCCTAACTTTAATATTTATATAAAAGAATTAAATTGAGTGGTCTAAGTGATAGTGAAGAAGATATGATGGAAGAACCCAAAAATAATGTCTCTATGATTGTATTTGATGTTGACTTTAGCTCTACCAAACAAAACTTCCTCTGCATGAACTCAAAAGGACCACTTATCACACGTGTGTGTAGTCCCACCCAGGGGCGGACCCACATTGGTGCCACCGGGGTCCCCGGACCCCAATCTTTTTAAAAAAAATAGTAGATTCGGTATATTAAATTGTATATGGACCCCATAAATACAATTAGGTGGACACCATAGAAATAAAAAGAAAGTTGGTGTAGTGGTAAATCTCCCTCTTTTCCACCAAGAGGTCATGGGTTCAATCCTTGATAAGCCCATTTTTCTTATTTTTTTTTTAAATCTAGTTCAAACTTCACTTTAACTCGACTCGAACGAGGACCGACCCGAAAATGGACCCCATTGAAATAAAATCCTGGGTCCGCCACTGGTCCCACCCTATGCATCTTACCCAAATGTAACATACTAACATGTCTCTTGGTTTTTCTTTTTCAAATATTGGTTTTTAACCGTTGGATTATAATGCAACTGATTGTCCAATATGTCTTTAAAATCAACAGACAAATTGGACAAATGAGACTGTTGTAAGAGTCTCTTTGTTTATCGGTAGTTACCTTAACGAAGTTGTAATGAGTTATAAATATCTGATATATGGTAGCAAAAACGAATATGTGTTTCTTGATTCTTGCTCCAAAATCCAGACATATAAAGTTATTGAGCTTTGATGTTGATATTGACAGTATGATGAATGCATGTGGTATAGAGATATACGTGTGTGTTGTGTGTTTATTCTTTTGTGGGCTAAAAGCATGTACCACCATACAATTGGTTTACTAAAATTTAAACGATGGTCAACTTGTTACAGGCTAACATTGCTTATTACTTATTAGGTGCATTTCATCACATGAAGTGGGGCGACTGCAAACATAGGCATATGGCCTTGGCCCCATCAAAATTCCTTCTTTTCTTTTGACCAACAAGTGTCACTTCACTCAATGGCGCAACTTTGAGGGGACCCCCGAACTTTTCGCTCAGTAGTGTTATATATGTAGTTTTCGTATAATTTTTTTTTGGTATATACGTTTTCGACCCCCCGTTCTATAGAAATTTTTGGGTATATACGCCTGATTTCCTGCACTGTTTTATTCCTTTTTATGTTAGAGATTTCAAAGTGTTTTTGTGACACATCGTTATAGTTTTCCGTGCCTTTAAAAAGCAGAAATAACTTGCTTAATTAATTAATATCCAATTGTTGATATATCACAATATTACAAGCAGTTAATGATATTTGGTTCTTCTTTAGAACCTAGTATAAGATCAAACTTCATTTTCTTGTTTTATATCTTTGCTAAATAATCATAAGTATTCTTATAAAAAGTTACAGTTTTTTAATTTGAAATATAACCTTTTGAAAATTGTTTCTCGGTGATATTGTTTTTATAACACAGTGGTAAAGATATAAAAACTAAACGTACTTTAGTTCTTGAATGTTTTTATATGAAAAACTGTTTTTTTTATCGAACATATGGTATGACAATTAGAATTGTAAGTTAGGTTCATGCATTTAGTTATTTGATCTGTAAAATGACTTTCATAGCGACTTGTCATACACGTGGTAGCTTTTTTATTTATGATATGACAAGAAAAATAAAAAATAATTATTTGATTTTATTTTACATAAAAAGTATATAATAATTTTTGTAAAAGTAAATGTTTACATAAACTAATAAAACCCGTATTTAATTCCCACATATAAGCAACAAACGATAAAAATGTCGAATTATAGTTTTCTTCTACAGGTGATCCCGTTATGGGCCACTATACGTACATAGTAGAAGGGTGGAGATACAATAGTGAGTTTATTTGGTTAGGAAGGCTAGGAAGTGATCTTGACCATCCATTTAGTTAATCAATGGTTAAGATTAAATGATGGAAATTGAAGGGAAAAAAAGAGGCGCGATAGTTTGTTGAGAGGCATTCTATTCAATCAAAGGCAATAGTTTATCTCTCCTCCAATTCCCCCCATTTTTTAAACGTTAATAACTCTTTCATACGACATTGTTTTTTTATAAAAATTGCACAAAAAAAACGAGCGTTTTTTTATCTTTAAAACGAGTATACTATTGCTATATTTTCGGGAAAAAAAATTGAAAACCCAGTTGCGTAAAACGCAATGGAAAAAACCCAGTTGCGTAAAACGCAATGAAAAAAATACCTAAAAATGACATTTTTCTAAAACGCAATGCACCAAAAATACAAATAAATGTCTTATTTGTAGAACGCAATGGCCAGAAAACACAAAGAAATGTGTTATTTCTAAAACGCAATAACCTAAAAACTCAAAAGAAAGTGTAGTTTGTAAAACGCAATGGACTGAAAACACATAAAAATGTGTTTTACCTAAAACGCAATGCACCAAAAACACAAACACATGTCTTATTTCTAAAACGCAATGGCCAGAAAACACTTAAAATGTCTGTTTTCTAAAACTCAATTGACTGAAAACACATAAAATGTGTTTTACCTAAAACGCAATGCACAAAAAACACAAAGAAATGTCTTATTTATAAAACGCAATGGCCAGAAAACACTTAAAAATGTCTCATTTCTAAAACGCAATGGCCTAAAAAAACAAAAGAAAGTGTTCTCTGTAAAACGCAATGGACTGAAAACAACTAAAAATGTGTTTTTACCTAAAACGCAATGAATAAAAACACTTCAAAAATGTGTTTTTCTAAAACGCAATGACCAGAAAACGCATAAAAATGTATTAGTTTTAAAACGCAATGGCATAAAAATACCAAAGAAAGTGTTCTCTCTAAAACGCATTGAACCAGGACAATAGTTGTCTGTGAATTGTCTGAACCAGGAATGCAGTTCTAAAACGCAATGGCATAAAACTGTCTACGAATGCAGTTTTCCAGAGACAAATTTATAGAAAATTAATTTTTCTCAGGTCAGCTCAACCCCAGCCAGGTGCTCTGCCCCTTGGACCCCACCAGGGGCTGCCGCCCCCGGACCCCCGCCAAGATCGTAAAACGCAATGACTAAATGAAAAACCCAGATTGTGAAAATGAAATTAAAGAATTTCTTACATGGATCGAAGCCGATTTCTTCATCGATTGACGAAATTTGAATGATAGAAACACTTATCAGCGATTGAATCGAACGGATCGAGTGATTATCTTCAAAATCACGGGAAAAACGAGATTTTGAATGAAATTGATTTTGAATGAAATTAAACTGGGTTTTCTTCAAAAAAAAGCTGAAGAACACGTTGATCGGGTGTTTGAATCATTGATTGATGGCGAAAATCGCACTATAATGTAGTGATTATTGAGATAGTAAGTGAAGAAAAGGTTGGAGATGGTGGGTTATGAAAATGGTGGGTTTTGAAGTAACTGGAGAGAAGAAGGAAGAAGAAAGGATGGGATTGACTAAAATACCCTTTCTCTTTATTTTAAAATTTGCCACATGTCATAATCCTATTGATTCCTATCCTTACTAGCCAAAATAAACTTCCTATTTGATCTTTTCCATAGTAGAATACCATATAAAAGGGTAATAGTTATAAAAGTAACTTCATTATATTGGGACTTGTAAGAATATTTTCTATCCGATGTCCATAGTAAACTATTTTAGTTTCACCAAACTATCAAAAAAAAAAAATGTTTGTTACACCATAATACAACTTGGCTAGTCACCAATCGTCAATCTTGCCCTTCTACGTCACCTCTCGTTTGATATCACCGCCGACAAGCCAAACTTAACTTTTTTATTCAGAGTCTCAATGTCGCAGAGTAATGCTATCGGTTTAGAAAATCCCGGAATCACGACGCTACGACTTAAAATTTAGACAGATGATGACATTCGATGTTTGTTTTGTAAGTTAATGAATAACACAATATAAATGATATCTGTATATTATTTTTGTATTAAGTAGATATCATCAAAACACAAGTTTGCCTATATACGTATACCAAAAGTCAACTTAAATTGTATTTCGTGATCATCAACACTATTGTCTATTAACTATAGGAGATTCACAGGTTTATGTTTGGTCCAACTAAATGCAATATTTTGTGACTATATATGATACATGGATGTTTTGACTAGATATCTTTTTGTAAGAGGAATTATTGTTAGGCCATTTTAAACAAAAGTATAGGCGAGAATAGACGGCAACTGGTTTCACTGAAACGAGTGACTGATTTTGTGTAAAGTAATTCAGTTGTATATTTGGATACCTTCTAGTCTTTTCTATTTTTCCCATCTAAACTAAAATCTTAGCAACTTTATTTTGACAATTATAATTTGTCCTTAGTTAGTAATTCTTTATATGTATTACTGACTTATGATTGATTGATTAGATTTAACGAAGTAAAAATTTATTCATTGCATCAAAAAATGTCACTAAATATCATGATTTTGATCTCTCATTCCACTAATTCGTTGTTACTTTAGTGATTCATTAAAGGCATGGACTCCCTCTTTCTCTTATTATTGCTGGAACGACGAAAGTGTCCACGTCATGATAGAAACTATGCACATGTACATATCTATATTCTTGTTCTATGTTTTAGGCTGATTGGTGTGATTGTGAAGGTAAAACGGCATAGAGTGTTACGTGTCTGCCATGTAGATAGAGGGCTTTGCCCTTCAAAACCCAAAAACCATAGGGTGGTAGTGAAGGTTGAGGGACTTTTTTTATTTTTTGATGTATTTCTTCATCCAATCACCATCATCCACCTCCAATCATCCAATCACCATGGTTTACCTCCCAACCCCAAGTGCCCCACGCCATGTGAAGATCTCCAAGCTACTTTCCTTCCACGCCTATAAACGATGGTAATGGGGCGGTGTAGGGGGCGTGGACGGGCTTCCCCTCCCCCTATCCACACCCCAAACCGGGTATGCTAAGGTTACTATAGTTAGTGAGTTAGTTGATTTTGCTTTGTTCCGGTACTACTTATTTAAATAGGCCTAGTTTGTTAATGATGGTTATGAATGAAAAACTTGAGATTATCTCAAAGTCTTCTTCTTGCTAATTTCTTTGAAGTTTGACTCACTGAACAGTTTATCTAAATCATATTGGTACATATCAATTGGTATTAGAGCCGTCGTGATCCACATCGATGGCCGCTCAAAAGTAACCTCGATGATTGATATTCTCAAAAATAGACCACAAGCTTCCGCCCACAAACCACCTCCCGTCGCCTCATCTACCCACTTCCGCATGCACATTACCGCTACCATCCCTAACAACCACATCACCACTCTTTTTGGCTTCCACACCGCCGCTAGACGTGAGCGTTTCGTAGTTCCGACCCACAAGAACCTTAGAGCCGAACCTTTTTAAATATATGTGTCGGTTTCCGGTTCTAGATTTATATAAAATATCGGTTCCGGGTTAGGATGGTTCCAACCCAGTGGTTCTAATATAAGAACCATAAGAACCGTTTGTATTTCACTTAGAATGTATAAAATTCTACAATTTATAGAAGTGGTCCAATAGATTTGTACTGCTAACGCAAAAAGTAAAACAATACTCTTATGTCTCTTCACTTTTCCTTTTTACTAGTTGTTGTAACCGATTTTACTTAAGGGGTGTTTGTCTTTTTTGTGAAAAGCTCTTCTTGACCTCTTATGTCTGCCCCACGCAGACCAAAGCGCAGACGTTTGAGTCTGCAGTGTGTTTGTTTTCTTGAAGTCATTTCATTAAAAAATGTATGCGAGTCCTCTTCTTAGGGCAGATATGGACTCAAGTCTTCAAACCTCTTTTCCTCTCCTCTGTCCTATTTTCAAAACACAGATCCTCAACCCTAGCATCTTCTCTTCTCCTCCACCCCTTCCTCCTCCCAGCCGACACCTCCACATCTCCGCCACCTCCACATCTCCGTTGTCACCTCCCCCACCTCTATAGTCCCCCCGTCACCTCCCCCACCCCCACATTCCGCCGCCGCCACTCTCCACAGACCATCGCCGCCCGTCACCCTTTCCTCCTCGCAGCCTCCTCCACTCTCCACAGACCGCCGCCGCCCTGCTGCCACCTCTGACATGCTGCCTGCTGCTACTTTGACCCCTGGGGTGCGGTTGAAGTTGCTTCAGCATATGAACACAAGTGTGAAAGTTGCAGGTGAACAGAGATCTTTGTTGCAGGTTGTGAGTGTTGTTCTTGCTTTGGCTAGCAGTGAGTTGTTTCAGAATCATGGGTTTTATCTTAAGGTATCTGATTCATCTCAGGCCACTTATGTTTCTTTGCCTGATGAGAATGTTGATCTTATTATGAGTGATATGATTCAATTGGGTCAGTATATACATGTTGAGAGGCTTGAATCAACCACCCTTGTTTCGATTTTTGATGTGTGCAAAATGCAACATATAAATTACATCAAATGAGGCATAAAACTAACCCTTTTTTAGTAATAATGTTGGAAAAAGTGTGTTTTTGTCTTCCTTTTGTATTTTCAGGGATAAATGAGCTTAAATAAACAAAAGAAACAAAAATGCAGCCAAATCCAGCAATAATACAAGAAGAGGAATAAACGTGGCATGCCCGACCCCTCGACAGCATCTCCTCAAGCCAAAACAAGAGAACAGAAGGCTGAACACGCCCCATGCTCACTGAGCACGGGGGCGTGCCCAAGTGTCTGCAGAAAAGACAAAGCTGTAGAAGCTTCTATCACCCACCACGGGGGCGTGCCCAGCATACACGGGGCCGTGGTCAATGCAAAGATTCGCAGAATCTAGGCAAATCTTGATAGTACAGATACGCTTCTGCACACGGGGTCGTGCCCAGCGGACACGGGGGAGTGGTCAACTAATGCAGACAAACTGCATTTAATGAAGAAAGAGAAGATGGGTGGACACGGGGCCGTGTCCGGGCTTCTGTGCAGGCTATAAATAGGGGTGCTTGGCTCACTTGCAAATCATCCCTTGGCAAACCACCTCTCTCACACTTCACCCACCCACCACCACCATCACAACCCACATCCACCACCACCATCCACCATCCATCATCCATCATAGAGTGTGTGAGTAGTCTCGGGATCGAAGATTGATCGTAAGAGTTCTTGACAATCAAAGGCCATGTTTGCCTAAGTCTCTTACATCACTTGGTGAAGACAAGTGTTTAGTGTAATACTTTTTATTTTTAATCTTTTCGCACTTTTTATTTGGTTATGTATTAATGACTTTAATAACTAGTTTCTTATGTTGAAGGTGAGTCTTCCTTATCGTTTGTCCGTGGTGTCTTGGTATTATTTTACTGTCTATATAAAATAAAATATTTTCACCATTCATATCTCCACGGTCTATATGGAGATATGTTGGCTACCTGGTCGGGGGTTAAGGGAATGGTTTTGTAACACCCCGTGTTTCGAAAGTCAAAGTCAAGGTCAAAGTCAACGACCGATCGCGCGACTTGATTAGTAGTGAATACGTTTTATGTGTTTATTTTAGTTGTATTATGTGGAGTAAGTGTCAAAAATCGCAGTAATCGACGTGTGTTATTCGCTGTTTTAATCGACTTATGACTGTGAACTATAGGAAGTAAGAATGCGATAAAGTTAACTAAAACGATACTCGAACTATGCTAAATGAATCGACATCGAATGGTAATCGCGCTCACAACTCGAAATACCCATTTTGGTTATTGTTATACGTGTGTGTGTGCCTTATGTGTTACTTGTGCGTGTTTATTTACGCTATGTGTGGTAATCAATCGAAACGCAATCGAAACTCAATCGCAATCGAACTCAATCACAATCGAAACAGTATGGTAATGGGTGGAGAAGAGACAGTGCAAGATATGAGTAGTTGGGATTAAAAGTAATTTGACTAGGAAACTCTATCGCATCGAATTGCTCGCAATCGCAATCGAAACAGCAAAAATCGTCGCGTCGAGCACTCGAACCAGGTGCCAGCCGGCCGGATTGCCATCCGACCGGGCTGTCACTTGATCAAGGTGCCAGGCTGCCATCCGACCGACCCGCCCCTTTCCACTTTGGGTATCCTATAACTACCCCATGTCACTTTCATTCTTCCCACTTTTGGCAAGTGACTCCGACCAGCTCGTTTTCCTCGCTTTTTCTCTGATTTCTCGCAATCCCGGTAAGATCTCGTCCTAAATCTTGTACTTCCTTAATCTACACGCACTCCTACACCTTTCTATCTTTTAAATCTTAACTTTTAACCGTGAAATCATCAAGATTCAAGGTGTTCTAGGATGACGTCATCATGTGTTCTTGAAGAACTTCATGTTTTGGCCTCAATCCACCAAGAACAACTTGAATCTGAACGATTTCCATAAGATTAATCAATGTTTTCATACAAATCTAAGTGTTTTCGAGTATAAAAGAGTTGAAAGGAATGTCTATCCTAACATATCACATCTTTTACACTCAATACATTCAAAACCGGTAGAATCGGAGCTTGTGCTGACTCACCATTCAATCCTATGGTTGTGATGGTTCAAGATCCGTACTCTATCCACGAGATTATCGATTTCGGGTTAGCCAAGAACTACCGTCTTAAACCGGTGGACTGACCGAATTTGGGTGGTTCCTGTTCAGTCGGGTCACTAGAGCATAGGATGGGACTCAGTTGGTTAGCACAATATCAACACACCTCGATAACACGACAAACAATCAAAACGGCCAAGTGTAAAACGAACGGAACGACCAGGACGGAGTGCCGCCCGATCGGACTACTGTCCGAACGGACAGCCATCCGAGCGACCGGCTATCCGAATGACTTGCACCTTGGGCCCCACACCTAACCAATTTTGCCAAGACCTGGAGTCTGAGTGTTGAACGAATAGCTGACCGATCGGACTACCATCCGACCGAACAGCCATCTGAATCATGAGACATTTGGACTTTTATACTTAAACAATTTTCAACATGTTCAATTCACAAAGGACGCCACCCGAACGGACAACCGTCCGAGCGAGTGACAGCCTGCTGTGAACTTACTCTCACTAAAGTGCCAACCTATCGGATTGTCGTCCGATCGGACGACCGTCCGACCGACCGACCTGAAAGGTAGAGATACTTCAATGTTTTCAAAATGCTACAACGAAAACTTCAAAGGTCAAGCCATCATACATAAACACATCATTCTCATAGGAAGAAACAATCCACTCGAATAGTCGTCCGACCGGACTACCGTCTGACCGGATAACCATCCGAACGGATTGTCATCCGCACGACTGGCCGTCCGATCGGATTACCATCCGACCGAAATGTTGTCCGAGCCACGTATACCTTGCATCGTTTTACGCGACACTTATCATTATGCTATAATTCTGATCAGGCTAACCCTACTCTCTAGCGCTCCATTCAATCCATCAATCGATGTGATTATACTCGATCCCTTTTTGCTTTACGCACTTTTGGGTGTTACATACGTTACTTATTCTAAATCACATCGAACACACTACGCAATACTTTAAACGCTAACCGTTACTGCATGTTATACGTGACTAAATGAATGCTTGTGGATATGTTTACACATGGAATGTTGTCTACCTGCCTTAACGACGATAGTACTATAGTTTGGACTCAGCACCCGTTCACTCGGGGGTTGTTAAGGACAATTATTTGCATGGATTACAGTGGTGATCATGTATTACGAACTGCCTTGGGCAGTCAACCCGCAGTCATTGGTATCGATAGGTTCATGTCGATAACTAACATGCCTCATTTCACTCTGTGTACATGCTGGTTATGCGTAACGCTTTCGAACTCTATATGCTATTATCAAACTTGTATGCTCACCTTTACACTATGTGTATTGACTTTATTTTAACGTATGTGACAGGTGCTTAGGATGCTTATCTGCTAGGAAATCGAGGCTAGAATAAAGTCTTAGAGGCCAACAAATAGTTGTCTGTACAAATGAAATCTGAGTTGTCGGAACAGAACTATTTGCCTAGATTTTGTCTGTAATAATTTGTTTACCTTTTGAGACATGGTATGGGACATGTTACTTTAAATTGATTGGTAATGATAATTGTTATGGAAACTTCTGGACAATCTGTTTCGCTCAGTGCCATGCCCCGATGTTTCCGCCATCGGTTGGGGTGTGACAGATTGGTATCAGAGTCATAACTATAGGGAATTAGGCAAGACTCGACCTAGTCCGGGTCGAAGTCTTAGAAACCTAGTCTAAAGTTAGGAACCAACAGACCGACTCGTACATGTCCAGTAAGGATTATGTATGAGCTTACTGCTATTTCTCGCTATTCTCGCCTATGCTACACTATCACTGCACTCGAATTTTCAATTTTGAATAAGCGATT
This sequence comes from Helianthus tuberosus, assembly GCA_030545235.1. Classification (NCBI taxonomy): domain Eukaryota; kingdom Viridiplantae; phylum Streptophyta; class Magnoliopsida; order Asterales; family Asteraceae; genus Helianthus; species Helianthus tuberosus. The sequence continues at coordinate 162,062,799 of CM060402.1, read as the reverse complement.
AAGTCGAGATTAGGTGTGAAAACCGCAAACTCTCGACCAAATTACTTATTTAGCCCATATTTTTATCTATAAACACGAGACTTTGCGTTGAACCAGGAGTGAAATCCATACTTTGGCGCATAGTTCTCTTTTATTTTATCAAAACAGGAACGAAGTTGTTAAGCCAGGGGTGAAACCCTAACCTTGACGACTTGATTCCGACTTTTACTTGGTTTTACAAAACTTTCACCAAAGTCTCGACGGACTCCAACGACCTGAAGTCACAACATGACTAACGGGATGTGTGCCAAACGCCCAAGAATCGAGGCAGAAGTACAGTCCTGAAGGTCAAAGCGTGCACAACAAGTCCTTGTGAATAGTCGAATCCCTTTGGATAGTCAATGTCTAATAGCCGCAGACAATCTATTTCTCGATTTTTATGTGTTTCAATTCTGAGCCTGCAACTGCTGACTCTGATGATTCGTCGATTTTATGTGATTTATGTGGTTTGTATTTATTTGTTAGCGTTTTGAGATACTACTGGTTTCGATCTAACGCCTTTTGCCTCCGCTAATCGCACCACACACTATCGATCGCTGACAAATCGCTAAATTATGGACGACCTTATGCTATGATGCACACTTATACTATACTACTCGCTATGTTATTCTCGATCGTTATTCTCAAACGCGCGTAGACCTTAGATGGTAGATGCAGTCAGAATACTCTAAGTGTCTCTATATGCTCCTATGTACCTCTGGTGAATAAATGCGTATGTGCTTCTGTGCTTCTGTGCCCTACGTGCTTATGTGATTATGTGTTTATGTGCCTCTGTGCTTATGCGAATCTGTGATTATGTGATACATGTTTCATTGTGTTCCTGAGCTTTAGTAGTAGTAGGATTGTGAGGTGAGATTCGAATATGTCATGTTGAGTCCTGTGACGATGTCTGTTGCAGACAATGTCGTCATCTAGATCTCGCGCTACCCGAGACGCTCGCCGAAGGCAAGCAGACAAACGCCTTGCTGCCATGATCACTAAGCAAATGGCAAAGGTTGTACCCCAAGTCGTCAGCGAGCTGTACGAAAACATGAGCAAATCATCTGAAGAATCCCGAACTGAAACTCCCAAAGCTGCTTTCAGCTTCAAACAGTTCAAGGCATGTGGACCGAAAGAGTTCACCGGAGAAGAAGGCCCTACAGCTTTGTTTCAATGGTTTGACTCCATCGAGGTCACTCTACGACAGAGCGGTTGCCCCGACAATCTCCGTACTCTCAACGCAACTGGCGTCTTTCAGTCCCGCGCCTTAGACTGGTGGACGGCTGAGAGGAACAAACGTGGGAACGATGCAGCCTACGGTCTGTCATGGGACGAGCTCAAGGAGGTCATGCTGGAAGAATTCTGCCCTCCTCATGAACGCCAAAAGTTAGAAGATGAATTCTGGCACATAAAGCAGAAGGATGGAGAAAACACTGCACTCACTGCTCACTTCAAGCAGCTCAGCATTATCTGTCCTGATCAAGTCAAGACTCCAGAGATCGCAATCAAGAAGTATATCCGGGCCCTGCCTGACTGTGTTGCAGATTTCGTGCAAGCGGCCAAGACTACAACGATCGAAGAGACTTACCTACTGGCCGCTGAAATCAATGACAAGCGGGTCAAGGCCGGAGTCTGGGATAAAGCTTCGAAGAGCCTGCATCAAGTCATCACCTCACCAATTGCTGAAACCGCCGCCGCTCAATCATCAAAGTCCTCACGCCGAAAGAAGAAGAACAACAACAACAGCTCCAGCAACAAGAACTGTGCTGTTACTACTACTGCTGCTCCACTTCAAGCCGTACCGGCTCAGCAGTAGTCTCATCACCGTCTAGCACCAGTTACTTATGCACCGCCTGCAAAGCGTGCATACACAGGCCCCCACCCAGCTTGCCCGACATGCTCTTATCATCACCCGGTGGGTCTCGCCTTTCGTTTCTGCGCTCACTGCAACATGTACGGCCACTTCACTGCTAATTGCCGTACTGGTCCCCGTCAAGCACCAGCCCAAGCCACTGCTCATCAAGCTCTACTTCCATCCCCGCAAGGCCAACAAGCGGCTCAGGCACCCGCGGTCAACGCCCGAGTCTGCTTCGCATGTGGTGATCCCAACCACTTTGCGAACATGTGCCCGAACAGGGTTGTGAAACAAGAGCCCCAGCAGCAGCAGCCTCACCAGCAGCAACAACATCAACAGCAACAGCAACAAGCCGCACGCGCCAGAACTTTCAACATCAATGTGCGCCAAGCCCAGGCTGACAACAGCGTGGTCAATGGTACGTTCCTTGTGAATGGTATTTATGCTTCATGTTTGTTTGATACTGGAGTCGATAATTGCTTTGTGTCGTTCGAGTTTGAGAAACTCCTTAGTCGTAAGCGCTCCTATCTCCCCTCGATGTTCGATGTTGAAGTCGCCACTGGAAGAACTGTCGCTGTTAATTCTGTTCTTCGTGATTGTACTCTTGAGCTCAACAATCACATTTTCCCAATCAACCTTATTCCGATGCAACTCGGAAGTTTTGACGTCATAGTAGGCATGGACTTTCTTCGCGAAAACCATGCTGAAGTTGTGTGCTTTGATAAGATGATTCGATTCTCTATTGCGAATGGTGATTTATTGTGTGTCTACGGTGAAACTGCTTCGAAAAGTCTCATGCTCATGTCATGTGTCCAAGCTAGCAAGTATCTCCGCAAGGAATACAGAGCTTTCTTGGCTAACATCGTAGTAGGGGAGAAGGAAAAGAAAGGAAAGACAGAAGTGAAAGACGTTCCTGTGGTTCGTGAATTTCCTAATGTGTTCCCTGACGATCTTCCTGGACTTCCGCCAAGTCGTGATATCGACTTTCGTATCGACCTCATTCCTGGAGCAAACCCCGTTGCCAAAGCACCTTACCGACTCGCACCGTCCGAAATGCGTGAACTCTCGAGTCAGCTTCAGGAATTACTTGAGAAAGGCTTCATTCGCCCGAGCACCTCTCCTTGGGGCGCGCCAGTCCTCTTCGTCAAAAAGAAGGATGGGACGTTCCGGATGTGCATCGACTATCGGGAACTGAATAAGTTAACTATCAAGAACCGCTATCCCCTGCCTCGCATTGATGATTTGTTTGATCACCTACAAGGTGCTACGTATTTCTCAAAGATCGATCTACGCTCAGGCTATCACCATCTATGCATTCAAGAGGAGGATATACCCAAAACCGCTTTTCGCACTCGATATGGACATTATGAATTCGTTGTTATGCCCTTTGGTTTAACCAACGCACCCGCAGTTTTCATGGATCTGATGAATCGCGTGTGTAAACCATATCTCGACCGTTTCGTCATCGTGTTCATCGACGATGTCTTGATCTATTCCAAGTCGAAAGCCGAACACGCGCAACATCTACGTTTGGTTCTCGAGCTACTCCAGGGGAACCGACTCTATGCCAAGTTCTCCAAGTGTGAATTTTGGCTGGAGGAGGTTCAGTTTCTGGGTCACATTGTCAATAATCAGGGTATTCACGTCGATCCCGCGAAGATTGAAGCCGTTAAGAGTTGGATTACACCTAAGAACCCGTCTGAAGTCCGTTCTTTTCTCGGACTAGTGGGTTATTATCGACGATTTATCGAAGGATTCTCGAAGATCGCTGTGCCGCTTACCGCCCTTACGCATAAAGACAAGCCTTTTGTTTGGGGAACTGAACAAGAGACTGCCTTTCGAACCCTCAAGCACATTCTTTGCAATGCTCCTGTTCTCACATTGCCCGACGGAAACGATGACTTCATTGTCTATTGTGATGCTTCTAACCTTGGTCTTGGTTGTGTTCTTATGCAGCGAGACAAGGTTATAGCTTACGCGTCTCGTCAGCTCAAAATCCACGAGAAGAACTATACAACCCATGATCTCGAGCTAGGCACAGTTGTTTTTGCGTTAAAGATTTGGCGACACTACCTGTATGGTACCAAGTGTACGATCTTCACCGATCATAGGAGCCTACAACATATCTTTGATCAGAAAGAACTTAATATGCGTCAACGCCGATGGGTAGAACTTCTCAACGATTATGATTGTGAGATTCGTTATCATCCAGGCAAAGCAAATGTTGTTGCCGACGCTCTCAGCAGACGGAGTTATTTACTCAGCATTCGTAATACTCAAGCCCAATACGACCTCGAAACCCTCATCCGCGAAGCCCAGCATGCTTGTTTCAACGAACGCACTCTGAAGAAGGAACGAATCTCTCACGATGGAGCCCAGCTTGTGAATAAGTCGAATGGGATATTACATTATCTGGATCGAATTTGGATCCCAAAACGGACCGATTTGCGACAGATTTTGATGGACGAAGCCCACAAATCCCGGTATTCTATTCATCCCGGTGCCGACAAAATGTACCAGGACCTTCGCTACAAGTACTGGTGGCCGGGCATGAAAAGGGATATTGCTCTCTACGTTGGGAAGTGCCTGACTTGTGCAAGAGTCAAGGCCGAACACCAAAGACCCTTTGGCTTACTCGAACAACCGCCAATCCCTATGTGGAAGTGGGAAAGTATAGCCATGGACTACATAACAAAGCTTCCGCACACGTCATCAGGTCACGACAGCATCTGGGTTGTTGTTGACCGTTTGACCAAATCAGCTCACTTCTTGCCAATACGGGAAGACTACAAGGTAGAACGATTAGCCCGAATCTACACCAACGAGATCATTTGTAATCATGGGACGCCTCGCGATATCATCTCTGACCGTGATGCTCGGTTTACCTCGCAACTGTGGGAAACATTTCAAGCGGCTCTCGGTACTACGCTTAACTTAAGTACCGCATTCCACCCTCGAACCGACGGCCAGACTGAAAGAACGATCCGTACTCTTGAAGACATGCTCCGTTCGTGTGTCATAGATTTCGGTAGTAATTGGGATACATACCTACCGTTAGTCGAATTCTCGTACAACAACAGTTATCATTCCAGCATTTAAATGGCACCATTTGAGGCACTATACGGAAGAAGATGTCGATCGCCTATTGTGTGGCACGAGATCGGTCACTCGCAACTAACTGATCCAGAGATATTGCAAGAAACGACAGACCAAATTTTCCAAATTCGAGACAATCTAACGAAAGCTCGGAATCGTCAGAAAAGTTACGCCGATAGACGACGCAAGCCCCTTGAATTTGACGTTGGTGACTACGTACTCCTAAAGGTTTCACCTTGGAAGGGTGTGGTCCGATTCGGCAAGAAAGGAAAGCTCGCGCCTCGATACGTTGGACCCTTTAAGATTCTGGAAAGAATCGGCAAAGTGGCTTACAGACTCGAACTACCGGAGGAACTTAGCAACATTCACCCGACTTTTCACGTCTCAAACCTCAGGAAGTGCCTAGCTGAGCCCGATTTACATGTTCCATTAGAGGATCTGCAAGTGAACGAAACATTACACTTCATGGAAAAGCCTATTAAGATCATGGACCGCCAAACCAAGCAGCTCAGACGCTCGCGCATTCCTATTGTAAAAGTCCAATGGGAAGGCAAGCGAGGCGAGGAGTTCACTTGGGAACTCGAAAGCGACATGAAGGCGAAGTACCCGCAGTTATTTGTTACGGCTTCGGCCTAATTTCGGGACGAAATTCCCTCAACTAGGGGAGGCTGTAACACCCCGTGTTTCGAAAGTCAAAGTCAAAGTCAAGGTCAAAGTCAACGACCGATCGCGCGACTTGATTAGTAGTGAATACATTTTATGTGTTTATTTTAGTTGTATTATGTGGAGTAAGTGTCAAAAATCGCAGTAATCGGCGTGTGTTATTAGCTGTTTTAATCGACTTACGACTGTGAACTATAGGAAGTAACAATACGATAAAGTTAACTAAAACGATACTCGAACTATGCTAAACGAATCGACATCGAATGGTAATCGCGCTCACAACTCGAAATACGCATTTTGGTTATTGTTATACGTGTGTGTGTGCCTTATGTGTTACTTGTGCGTGTTTATTTACGCTATGTGTGGTAATCAATCGAAACGCAATCGAAACTCAATCGCAATCGAACTCAATCACAATCAAAATAGTATGGTAATGGGTGGAGAAGAGACAGTGCGAGATATGAGTAGTTAGGATTAAAAGTAATTTGACTAGGAAACTCTATCGCATCGAATCGCTCGCAATCGCAATCGAAACAGCAAAAATCATCACGCCGAGCAATCGAACCAGGTGCCAGCCGGCCGGATTGCCATCCGACCGGGCTGTCACTTGATCAAAGTGCTAGGCTTCCATCCGACCGATATGACATCCGGGCGAGATGCCATCCGACCGACCCGCGCCTTTCCACTTTGGGTATCCTATAAATACCCCATGTCACTTTCATTCTTTCCACTTTTGGCAAGTGAGATCCGACCAGCTCGTTTTCATCGCTTTTTCTCTGATTTCTCGCAATCCCGGTAAGATCTCGTCCTAAATCTTGTACTTCCTTAATCTACACGCACTCCTACACCTTTCTATCTTTTAAATCTTAACTTTTAACCGTGAAATCATCAAGATTCAAGGTGTTCTAGGATGACGTCATCATGTGTTCTTGAAGAACTTCATGTTTTGGCCTCAATCCACCAAGAACAACTTGAATCTGAACGATTTCCATAAGATTAATCAATGTTTTCATACAAATCTAAGTGTTTTCGAGTATAAAAGAGTTGAAAGGAATGTCTATCCTAACATATCACATCGTTTACACTCAATGCATTCAAAACCGGTAGAATCGGAGCTTGTGCCGACTCACCATTCAATCCTATGGTTGTGATGGTTCAAGATCCGTACTCTATCCACGAGATTATCAATTTTGGGTTAACCAAGAACTACCGTCTTAAACCGGTGGACTGACCGAATTTGGGTGGTTCCTGTTCAGTCGGGTCACTAGAGCTTAGGATGGGACTCAGTTGGTTAGAACATTATCAACACGCCTCGATAACACGACAAACAATCAAAACAACCAAGTGTAAGACGAACGGAACGACTAGGACGGAGTGCCACCCGATCGGACTACTGTCCGAACGGACAGCCATCCGAGCGACCGGCTATCCGAACGACTTGCACCTTGGGCCCCACACCTACCCAATTTTGCCAAGACCTGGAGTCTGAGTGTTGATCGAATAGCTGACCGATCGGACTACCATCCGACCGAACAGCCATCCGAATCATGAGACATTTGGACTTTTGTACTTAAACAATTTTCAACATGTTCAATTCACAAAGGATGCCACCCGAACGGACAACCGTCCGAGCGAGTGACAACCTGCTGTGAACTTGCTCTCACTGAAGTGCCAACCTATCGGATTGCCGTCTGATCGGACGACCGTCCGACCGACCGACCGACCTGAAAGGTAGAGATACTTCAATGTTTTCAAAATGCTACAACGAAAACTTCAAAGGTCAAGCCATCATACACAAACACATCCTTCTCATAGGAAGAAACAATCCACTCGAATAGTCGTCCGACCGGACTACCGTCCGACCGGATAGCCATCCGAACGGATTGTCATCCGCACGACTGGCCGTCCGATCAGATTACCATCCGACCGAACTGCTGTCCGAGCCACTAACACCTTGCATCGTTTTACGCGTCACTTATCGTTATGCTATCGTTCTGATCAGGCTAACCAACCCTACTCTCTAGCGCTCCCTTCAATCCATCAATCGCTGTGAGTATACTCGATCCCTTTTTGCTTTACGCACTTTTGGGTGTTACATACGTTACTTATTCTAAATCACATCGAATACACTACACAATACTTTAAACGCTAACCGTTACTGCATGTTATACGTGACTAAATGAATGCTTGTGGTTATGTTTACACATGGAATGATGTCTACCTGCCTTAACGACGATAGTACTATAGTTTGGACTCAACACCCGTTCACTCGGGGGTTGTTAAGGACAATTATTTGCATGGATTACAGTGGTGATCATGTATTACGAACTGCCTTGGGCAGTCAACCCACAGTCATTGGTATCGATAGGTTCATGTCGATAACTAACATGCCTCATTTCACTCTGTGTACGTGCTGGTTATGCGTAACGCTTTCGAACTCTATTTGCTATTATCAAACTTGTATGCTCACCTTTACACTATGTGTATTGACTTTATTTTAACGTATGTGACAGGTGCTTAGGATGCTTATCTGCTAGGAAATCGAGGCTAGTATAAGGTCTTAGAGGCCAACAAATAGTTGTCTGTACAAATGAAATCTGAGTTGTCGGAACAGAACTATTTTCCTAGATTTTGTCTGTAATAATTTGTTTACCTTTTGAGACATGGTATGGGACATGTTACTTTAAATTGATTGGTAATGATAATTGTTATGGAAACTTCTGGACAATCTGTTTCGCTCAGTGCCATGCCCCAATGTTTCCCCCATCGGTTGGGGTGTGACAGGTTTGGTAAGAGTTTTACCTTGTTCAGTGTATAGATCCTGCAAGGACCTAGGTCAACTTTAGTAGGACCTCCTTCAATACCCACCGGTATTGGATGGCGGGGGTCCGAACTCCTTGATCCCCTCATATGTAAACTACTATTAATAGTTTAAGCCGGCTACTTAGGACTGTATCCCTGCTGACTCAGACTACTTAGCCGAGGGTAACGTCACCTTCAAAAGAGAGCCCTACCACATTATGCATTAATAACTTAATTAATTATCTTTCAATCATCCAACCCTTTAGGATTGTATCCTTGCTGACTCAAACTACTGGGTTGAGGCTAACGTCACCTTCAAAAGAGGGGTCTACTACAATAACTAAGATAATCTCTTAAAAAAGTGCAAAAGTGCGGAAATAATCAAAGGTTACACTAAATACGAGTCGGATCCAAGTGATTCATCTTGTCTACCTGTTTTTATTTTATTTTTATTTTCAGCATTTTAGTTAGTTTTATTTTTCTTGTTTAAAAACCTTTTTCTAAACTTTTGATTTGATTAGAAGTTGAGGATGAACCGGTACTAAAAGCTCTTGTGTCCTTGGACGACCTCGGTATCTTACCAACACTATACTACGCTCACGATAGGTGCACTTGCCCATATGTGTGTTTAGTGTTAGTAAATATCGTGTTTTATAAATTTAAAACTTGGCTAAAAGTGTCAAATAGGGCTTAAAATATACATTAAAAACTATACACACTTACGCACATCAAGTTTTTGGCGCCGTTGCCGGGGAGACAAGAATTTTAAGAAAGTTAGGAATCAACGGTCTAATCGTTTTTTCTTATTTTTCTGTTCTTTTTTTGGATTTTTCTTAAATTTTCAGTTTCTGCAGAGCTTAGCACGGGTCGTGCCTGGTCGGACACGGGGCCGTGCTCAGCATTGTTACTGGTAGTTTTTATTTGCCGAGTTACAGAGAGTTGAGCACGGGGCCGTATCGGTGCAGCATGGGGCCGTGTCGAGCTCCCCAGTAACAGGGATCCGGAAAACAACTACTGTATCTCCGACCACGGGCCGTGTTCACCTGAGCACGGGGCCGTGGTGAACCTTCTGACCAACATTCTTTTCTGTTTTTATTGCAGGACTTGGAACCCAGGCACCACATCTGAACTTTCTACGTAGTGTATGAGCTCCAGTTCTAGTAGAGACATAAAAGAACCTCTAGAAGAACCCGAACGCTTTCTCCGAAAAAGACTTAAAGCTAAAAACCAAGAGAAAGTTTTGGGGGACCCATTTCCAATGGCGGATCAACGTACCCTCATGGATTACCTACGACCCACCGTGGGTAATCTTGGCGCCGCTATCAATGCACCGAATGTCGAGGCCAACAACTTCGAACTTCGACCGCATTTGATACAAATGCTCCAAAACTCCGCAACCTTCCATGGGCTTGCGGACGAAGATCCCCATTTGCATATCACTAACTTCCTAGAAATATCTGATACATTTCGGATCAATGGAGCATCAAACGACGCCATCCGCCTCCGAATGTTTCCATTTTCACTAAAAGACCGAGCTAAGGCTTGGCTTAATACCCTCCCAGTTGGCTCGGTAAACACCTGGGATGAACTGGCCCAAAAATTTTTATATAAGTATTTCCCTCCTTCTAAAACGGCTATATTAATGACTGAAATTAATACATACTCACAAGAGGACGGGGAATCCTTGTATGAAACTTGGGAAAGGTTCAAGGAGCTACTGAGAAAGTGTCCTCATCATGGTCTTGCAGTATGGCAACAAGTTTCCACTTTTTACAATGGATTGTTGCCACACACAAGACAAACACTTGACTCTAGCTCTGGGGGACTTTTAGGTAATCGTCGCCCAAATGAAATTTATAATCAAATTGAGAAAATTGCTCAAACCAATTTTCAGTGGCACACTCCCCGAGGCAACAAATCCATTGCCCCGGGCGCCCATAAGGTTGATGAAAGCACCTCCTTGCAAGCCCAAATCGAGGCCCTTTCTTCAAAAATCAAAAAAGTAGAAATGGCAAAAACGGCCCCGGTTATGGCTTGCGAAGGGTGTGGTGGGCCGCATGAAAATTGGAGTTGTATGAAAGAAATGGATAATCAAACAGAATCGGTAAACTACATTGATAATAGACCTAGGCCGTCAGGTCCTCCAACGGGTACCTACAACCAAGGATGGCGTAACCACCCTAACCTTGGTTGGAGAGAACCTGGCAATAGTAGTAACCAACAAAATCTAACCCAACGAACAAACTTTCAACAACCAAGAAACGAGTCACAAAATTTCTCTCAACAACAACAAGGGGGACGAGAGAGGCTTGGAGATACTGTATCTCACCTCATCTCCTACTCCGAAAAGAAAAACTCGGATCGATTTCAACAACTGGAATCGAACTTTAGAACTCAACAAGCTAGTATCCAAAACATTGAAAAACAAGTAAATCAACTAGCTCAAAATTTCTCCGAGAGACCTCAAGGCGCGTTACCAAGCAATACCGAAACCAACCCAAAGGCGCTAGTACATCTCATCACATTGAGAAACCGTACCGTGGGTCCCGAGGAGGCTCCTTTTCCTCCAACTGAAAAGAGCCGATCTAGCCAATCACCATCTCCACCAACACCCCAACAAGAGACGGCTCCTTCACCAAATCAAGAGCCCACCAAGAATCATCCGGTACCATACCCCGGTCGGTTAATTCGCCAAAAGACCGATGAGCAATTCTCAAAATTCGTAAATTTACTTAAACAATTGCATGTAAATATTCCGTTTGTTAACGTCCTAACACAAATGCCTAAATATTCAAAATTTATGAGGGACTTCCTCACTCACAAAAGAAAAATTGAATCATTGCAATTAGTTAATTTAAGTGAAGAATGCTCCGCCTTACTACTCAACAAACTCCCGCAAAAGAAGATCGATCCCGGAAGCTTCACCATCCTTTGTTCAATCGGGGAGTTGCCCATTCGTAATGCACTAGCCGACCTCGGGGCTAGCATTAACCTTATGCCCGCATCAATGTTCGACCGACTCGGCCGAGGAAAAACAAGCCCTACAAAAATGAGCATACAACTCGCCGACAGGTCAGTTAAATTCCCGCAAGGTGTCGCTGAAAATCTACTAGTCAAAGTCGGGGAATTTGTCTTCCCAGCCGACTTTGTTATACTAGATATGGAGGAAGATACTGGGGTACCACTCATCTTGGGAAGGCCATTCTTAGCCACGGCCTACGCAGTGGTAGACATGAATGGCGGAACACTAACATTGAGGGTTGGGTACAAGGAAAAGAAGTTTGGAGTTGGTAAAAGAGTAGAAGACGATGACCCGGTCAAGTACATGCAAGTCATAGACTCAAGTTTGGATGATGCTCTCCGACGGTGCAACATGGGATGCAAAACATCCCGCTTGGGAAGCATATGACTGGCTTTGGGTCTAGCCAAGGACCCTTATTGTCGCAACTCCCGATCCCTTATCTGTCCCGGGAACGGACGGACGCGAACTCAGAGTTTCGGTGGTATCAGCTATTAAATCTTGCAGCAGAAATTACATCAGGACTGTAGTTAGGAAATGTTTATCAGAGTAAAACCACCATATTTAATATTAATAATCACATGGGCAAAACCCAAGTTTCTTATTACAATACAATTATAGGGATAAACCCTATTTTATTGAATTTAAAACATCGTCTTTTAGGTAACTTTTATAGCCACATTTTTACTAAGCGTTCAGTGCTCTCCAGCTGGCTTTTTACTAATTGGCTGTCACATTGTGTTACCTGAAACGCGTTTTAAAAAAATTTGTCAGTGGGAAATACTGGTGAGTGAATCCCAATTTAATCAAGAAATATTATATCAATTAAAACAGTATTGAGAGCGATCACATTGTTTATGTCTACACAATTACTCATTCAGTACTGTCAATCCTGACTTGTGGGTCATACTACACATTGGCTAACTCGTCGTCCAATGGTAACGTACTGTCATCCCCGACTTACTACACGCAGTAGTATATTTTGTATACAAAACCCCAACATACCGGCAGTAATTGAAGAACTACAAAGACTCAATCACCGCTTAATCACATTGTAAAACAATTAAGGTTTTGTAAAACATTCCAAAAAGGTTAACAAAAAGAGGATAAACTCACATTGCTATCTTAGACTTCGCGTAAGGGTTTCCTGGGAATAATCTATAATTTATACAAATGTACATAGGTTAGTATCATAACCCTTTGAAAATATTAATGATACCCTCCCCGAGACGGCATTCCAACAACTACGTCGGGCAGAACCACGACAGTTGTTACGGAACCCTAAATCAATCGGGCAGCGTATCTATTACGAAACTGGGGTTATAATACTTACAACGGAGCAGAACCTTGCTAATTAGGGTGGTATAATACCCGAGTATAATAACTCTACTACAGAAATTGTGATTGAGAATTGAGAAATGAACGAACTGAATTGAAGCCCGAGGCCACCTTTATATAGTTGCTGATCTCGACTCTCACGCGGCCCGCGTGAATGTACGCAGGGGCTTACGCGGCCCGCGTTGACTCCAGGTCAACGTGTAGCTGGGCTGATTCGACAACTAGCTTAGCCGGGTGTTGGGCCACGTGGCGGCCCAAGGCTGTGCCACATTTTGGGGCTCTCGCGGCCCGCGTTAACTTAATGGGGCTATTACGCGGCCCGCCTGAACTTAAGAAATAAACAACATCAGGATTCAACCCTGATACCGCCCGTGTAAGTGGTTGGGGTGGGTCTACGCGGCCCGCCTCAGCTTATATTTCAGATTTTATATTTTATTTTTAATGCTATAATGTATTTCGGGCTCGGTTTTCACATACGGGGTGTATATAAAGACATACTGGGACATTTTAAAATATACTTGGGTATCAGAAATATTATGAGGGTGTCGGTTTTACCGAGGGTTGTTATATTCTCCCCACCTTGTTTTAGAGCTCGTCCTCGAGATCTACTGGAACAAATGCGGATATTTCCTTTGCATTTCAGATTCAAGCTCCCATGTGTACTTAGGTCCTCTTTTGGAGTCCCACTTTACTTTGACCAGAACTAATCTCTTATGCTTGAGATTCTTAACTTTCCTGTCTTCAATCTGTAGAGGCCTTTCTACAAACTTGAGTTGTTCATTTACCTCTATATCCTTAAGAGGTACTATTAGTGATTCATCAGCTAAACACTTTTTGAGATTAGATACATGAAATACATCATGTATTCCTGCCATTTCCTCTGGCAGTTGTAGCTGATAAGCTACAGGTACTATTCTTCTAATAATCTCAAAAGGTCCAATATACCTGGGACTTAGCTTTCCTCTTTTGATGAATCTTACTACTCCTTTCCAAGGAGAGACCTTTAATAAGACTTTATCTCCTATTTGAAATTCCAACGGTTTGCGTCGGTTATCAGCATAACTCTTATGTCGATCACGTGCTGTTTTCAGTCGTTCCTTGACTTGAATAATCTTGTCGGTTGTTTCTTGTACTATCTCAGGTCCAGATAGTTGCTTTTCCCCAATTTATGCCCAACAGACTGGGGTTCGACACTTACGTCCATAAAGTGCTTCGAAAGGTGCAGCATTGATACTTGTGTGATAACTGTTATTATAAGAAAATTCTATTAAAGGTAAGTGGTCGTCCCAATTACCTCCAAAATCAATTACACAAGCTCTAAGCATGTCCTCCATTGTCTGAATTGTCCTTTCGCTTTGTCCATCCGTTTGAGGGTGATAAGCTGTGCTCAATTTTAAATTGGTTCCCATTGCCTTTTGGAAACTTTACAAAAAATGAGAGGTAAATCAGCTATCTCTATCAGAAACAATTGATAAAGGAATGCCATGTAAAGAAACAATTTCATTTACATATAACTTAGCTAACTGTTCCATACTGAAAGTTTCTTTCATTGGTAGGAAATGAGCTGACTTAGTTAGCCTATCTACAATCACCCAGATTGTATCATTTCCTTTCTTAGTTTTGGGTAATTTAGTAACAAAATCCATTGTTATCAATTCCCATTTCCATACTGGCATTTCTAATTGTTGTAGAAATCTTGAGGGTTTCTGGTGTTCAGCTTTGACTTGAGAACAAGTTAAACATTTAGAAACATAGGCTGCTATGTCCTTTTTCATTCCTATCCACCAGAAATTCTTCCTTAAATCCTGGTACATTTTATCATTTCCTGGGTGCATCGTATACTTGGACTTATGGGCTTCTTCTAATATCTGATGACGTAGGTTTCCTAATTTAGGTATCCACGTTCTCTTTTTATGGAATCTCCAAATTCCATCTGTTCCTTGTTCTAATTCTTTTAGCATACCTTTTAATTTTTCAGTATCATCCTTGATTACTGATTCTTGTGCTTCTCTTATCTGGTCATTTAAATCTACTTGCAGATTTAATTTAAGAGAACGTACCCTTTTTGGCTTTTCATGATACTTTCGACTTAAAGCATCTGCCACTACATTTGCTTTTCCTTCATGATACTGGATATCACAATCATAGTCACTAAGCATCTCCATCCAGCGTCTTTGTCTCATATTCAACTCCTTTTGCTTAAAAATATACCTTAAACTCTTATGATCAGTGAATATGGTAAACTTACTACCATAAAGGTAATCTCTCCAAATCTTAAGAGCAAAAATTATGGCTCCTAATTCTAAATCATGGGTTGAATAATTCTCTTCATGATTCTTAAGTTGTCTAGATGCATAGGCTATAACCTTTTGACGTTGCATTAATACACATCCATAACCTAATTTGGAAGCGTCACAATAGACTACAAAGTCTTCAGCTCCTTCTGGTAATGCTAGTATGGGTGTATGAGTTAATTTATGCTTAAGGATTCTAAATGCTTCTTCTTGTTTTAATCCATATTCAAACTTAACAGATTTACAGGTTAGCTTAGTTAAGGGAATGGCTATTCTAGAAAAATCTCGAATAAATCTTCTATAATAACTGGCCAATCCTAAGAAACTTCTAACCTCGGTTGGTGACTCAGGGGTTTTCCATTTAGTAATCGCCTCGATCTTTGTGGGATCCACATGAATTCCTTCATGATTGACTAGGTGTCCAAGAAATTGTACTTGTTCTAACCAAAATTCGCACTTGGAAAATTTAGCATAAAGCTTTTCTTTTCTTAATAAACTTAAAAGTGCGTGCAAATGTTTTGCATGATCCTCTTTATTCTTAGAGTAAATGAGAATATCATCTATGAAAACAATTATGAATTTATCCAAATATGGCTTACATATTCGATTCATCATGTCCATAAATGCAGCTGGGGCATTGGTTAAACCAAATGGCATGACAGTAAATTCATAATGGCCATACCTCGTTCTAAATGCGGTCTTAGGAATGTCCTCTTCCGGTACCTTTAATTGATGATATCCTGACCTTAAATCGATTTTAGAGAAAAATCGAGCTCCTTGTAGTTGATCAAACAGATTATCGATTCTTGGTAATGGATACCGATTCTTAATCGTAACCTTGTTTAATTCACGGTAGTCAATGCACATACGCATCGATCCGTCCTTCTTTTTAACAAACAATATCGACGCTCCCCATGACGACGAACTAGGTTGTATAAATCGTTTCTCTAACAATTCGTCCAATTGTTTCTTTAGTTCCTGCATTTCGGCGGGTGCCAAACGGTAAGGTGTTTTGGCAATCGGTGCCGTTCCTGGTATTAAATGGATTCTGAATTCAACTTCCCTATCTGGAGGTTGCCTTGGCAATTCTTCTGGAAATACATCTGAAAACTGAGATACTACTGGAATATCTTTTAAATCATTTCCTTTAGTGTTAGTGATTATGGAAATCAAATACACTAATGATCCTTTTCTTATGTAACTTGCAGTTTTCATCACAGAGATGAATTTTGTAGTTCTAGATGGTTTATCTCCTTTAATTGTGATCGTCTTACCTTTTGGTGAATTTACTTGAATTGACTTTTGATTACATAAAATACTGGCTTTATTGGCTATTAACCAATCCATTCCTAAAACAACATCGAATCCTGCCAGCTTAATGGAATAAAGGTTTGCAATAAATTTCTGATTTAAAATTTCTATTCTTGCTCCCTGCAAGATTTCAGAAATCCTAACGGTGTCTCCATTAGCTGTTTCTACTAAGCATTCTTGTGGTAGTTTAGTTAATGACTGATTTAGAAATTTGCAAAATGATGTATTAATAAAACTTTGGTTTGCACCAGAGTCAAATAATACTTTAGCAAAAATATCATTAACTAAAAACGTACCAGCTATGACATCTGGAATCATCTTAGCTTCATCTGCAGTTAGAACAAATGCTCTAGCATTTTGTGTATTCTTGTTGTTTGTAGCTGGAGCTACTTTTGGGCAATTAAGCTTGATATGACCTTGTTCTCCACAGTTGTAACATATCCTGTTGTTACCTTTCTTCCTGCAGTTTTCTTCTTTGTGTCCTGATATTTTGCAAAAGTTACAGTATATGGAGTATCTTCCTGAATGCTTCCTTTTGCAATTCTTACAGTAAGGTGTAGAGGTAGAACCTATATTTTTCCCATGATTAAAATTTCCAGAACGAAATTCTTGTGTGAGTTTCTGGGTTAGGTTCTTCCTTTGATCCTCTTCTCGAGTACGGACTAATTCATCTGTCAAGGTATTTGCTAGTTCTACAGCTTCTTCTATGGTTTGAGGTCTAGTTGCCTTGACTACATGTCTTATCTCCCTAATTAATCCCCAGATATATCGGGAGATTAATACTGGTTCTGGTGAAGCAAGAGTTGGCACTATTCTAGCATATTCGAAGAATATTTTAGTGTATCCCTTACTATCCACACCAGTCATCCTAAGGTTTAAGAATTTGTTTGCTATCTGTTCCTTCTCATTGGGTGGGCAGAATTTCCTTTCTACCTTGTTTTTAAATTCTTCCTATTCCATATTGTAAGTTCTATCACTTCCTCTTGATTGGAGGATAGTGTTCCACCATTCTAGTGCTGAATTCTTAAACAGATTAGAAGCAAACAATATCTTATCTTCTTCAGCACACTTGCTTATTCTTAAGACTGCCTCAGTCTTTTCTATCCAGCGTAGAGTTGCAATGGCCCTTTCGTTGCCCGAGAATTCCATTGGTTTACAAGACCAGAATTCTTTATAAGAACAACCGTAAGACACGGTTCTTCTTCTTTTGGGAATAGGCATTTGAAGTACAGGTCCATTGTTCACGCTGTTTTCTGGTTCGATTGGTCGCTTACTGCTATGCTTACTTTTATTATTCGCTTCTTGAATAGTTTGAATAATAAATCGCATTGCATCTATAATTCCTTGTGCCACTATATGTTGAACAGCACTATTATCCATTTGGTTTCCATTGTTATTGATGCTCGGATTCTCATTAACCACGTTAATGTTACTCTGGTTATCATTATTCAGATTTCCTTGATTTCCTTCATCGGCCATCTAAATTTTAAACATTTTCCCCATATTAATTTCACAAGATAATAGGTAATATAGTTAATCACATGACACGCAATCTAGCCAAAAACGTCGATCATTTCGACTTTTACTCTATTTCCATATACTATTATGCATCTATTACACACTAGTACTAAAATAAAAATTACAATACCAACAGAAATAGAATCACACTAATAGTAATATGCATCCGTTCACACATATTTTATTTTATTTTATTATATTATATTATATTATTATTACTATTACCGATTCCTCTATCACATCACGGATATGGATTTATCCAAAAATCCATATTGCGCTCTCCCACCTGACGCATTCTCTCGTTGCTTTCTAAAATTTCCTCACCGAAGGTCCTAAGTTCTTGCACGTTTTCTGCACTCATTGGGGGTGCAGGTTCTAGGACTGGGTTCGGAATCTGGGGTGCGGGTTCCTGATATGGGGTGAAAATGCCTGAAATCGGTAAGGATCTTCTAAGATCTCCCTAATATAGTTATCATGGTAATAGGGATCTAAAGGGTCCATACCTGGATAGGCTCCTATGTTCTGTATGGGTGTGTCTTCATGTATCGGGTAACGTTGCACAAAATCCCTATTATCGTCCCACCAGGGGTCGTAATTTGGGTCTAGGGGGTTTGGTGCAGGTACCCTAGGGATTTCTTCTGGGTTGAAGTCATGCATCTCCACCTGGTTTTCAGGGTTTTCTATTTCCATGGGTTGGTCTGGGATTTGTGGTTGTGGGGCTACTAATTGTTCCAGACTTGGGTCAGCAGCAGTTGTAGCTAAGATGTGGAAATTGGCTAAGCTTCTATTAAGCATATCCTGTGTATGGGCATCTGACTTTCCCTTAGCGGCTGCTAAAACTCCTTGCTGTTGCAACTTTCGCATTCTTTTCCTACGCGCAAAAGCTTCCTTACTGAACCATCCTCGTTTCATATGAGGGAATGGCTCTTCAGACTGAGCTTTAAAAGCAAACATTCTTTCTTCCTGATCAGCAGAATACCCAGAAAGGGCAGGCTGTGAAGAGGTACCTTCACTCCTAGGTGAATCAGACAACTGACAACTCATGTCTGAGGGTCCTTGATCACTCATACTGTAAACTAACAATTAGTCAAATAACACATAACAAATAATTACAGTTATGCACGTATTTCCGTAATTTATTTCCTAACACAAAATTTAGAATTTTAAATGTCAGCAGAACACTTCTTTGGCTCAGACCAGTGGCTAGGCTCTGATACCACCTTCTTTCGCAACCCCCGATCCCTTATCTGTCCCGGGAACGGACGGACGCGAACTCAGAGTTTCGGTGGTATCAGCTATTAAATCTTGCAGCGGAAATTACATCAGGACCGTAGTTAGGAAATGTTTATCAGAGTAAAACCACCATATTTAATATTAATAATCACATGGGCAAAACCCAAGTTTCTTATTACAATACAATTATAGGGATAAACCCTATTTTATTGGATTTAAAACATCGTCTTTTAGGTAACTTTTATAGCCACATTTTTACTAAGCGTTCAGTGCTCTCCAGCTGGCTTTTTACTAATTGGCTGTCACATTGTGTTACCTGAAACGCGTTTTAAAAACATTTGTCAGTGGGAAATACTGGTGAGTGAATCCCAATTTAATCAAGAAATATTATATCAATTAAAACAGTATTGAGAGTGATCACATTGTTTATGTCTACACAATTACTCATTCAGTACTGTCAATCCTGACTTGTGGCTCATATTACACATTGGCTAACTCGTCGTCCAATGGTAACGTACTGTCATCCCCGACTTACTACACGCAGTAGTATATTTTGTATACAAAACCCCAACATACCGGCAGTAATTGAAGAACTACAAAGACTCAATCACCGCTTAATCACATTGTAAAACAATTAAGGTTTTGTAAAACATTCCAAAAAGGTTAACAAAAAGAGGATAAACTCACATTGCTATCTTAGACTTCGCGTAAGGGTTTCCTGGGAATAATCTATAATTTATACAAATGTACATAGGTTAGTATCATAACCCTTTGAAAATATTAATGATACCCTCCCCGAGACGGCATTCCAACAACTACGTCGGGCAAAACCACGACAGTTGTTACGGAACCCTAAATCAATCGGGCAGCGTATCTATTACGAAACTGGGGTTATAATACTTACAACGGAGCAGAACCTTGCTAATTAGGGTGGTATAATACCCAAGTATAATAACTCTACTACAGAAATTGTGATTGAGAATTGAGAAATGAACGAACTGAATTGAAGGCCGAGGTCTCCTTTATATAGTTGCTGATCTCGACTCTCACGCGGCCCGCGTGAATGTACGCAGGGGCTTACGCGGCCCGCGTTGACTCCGGGTCAACGTATAGTTGGGCTGATTCGACAACTAGCTTAGCCGGGTGTTGGGCCACGTGGCGGCCCAGGGCTGTGCCACATTTTGGGGCTCTCGCGGCCAGTGTTAACTTAATGGGGCTATTACGCGGCCCGCCTGAACTTAAGAAATAAACAACATCAGGATTTAACCCTGATACCGCCCGCGTAAGTGGTTGGGGTGGGTCTACGCGGCCCGCCTCAGCTTATATTTCAGATTTTATATTTTATTTTTAATGCTATAATGTATTTCGGGCTCGGTTTTCACATACGGGGTGTATATAAAGACATACTGGGACATTTTAAAATATACTAGGGTATCGGAAATATTATGAGGGTGTCGGTTTTACCGAGGGTTGTTACACTTATAAACGTGGCGCACCACGGAGGCATTCCGCGGAACTATCCTTAGTTTAGTTTAGATTAATATGTTTATGCTTTCTAGTCTAGCTTTAATTTTCAGGAATAAAAACACACTCGGGATGGTGAAGGATACCAAGGGAAACTTGCACCAACACCCCATGCACAAAAACAGGGCCACCCGCAGATTTTTCTTCATTACAGCAAGTTCAGCACGGGGCCGTGCTCATCCAACACGCCACATGCTCAACCATCTGCAGAAAAATGCCCAGTTCAGGTACCTGGACACGGGGCGTGCTCACTGAACACGCCCCCATGTCAAGCCTTCTGTTACTTTATTTTACTTTACTTTCTGTTACTGGCGATCTGAACACGGGGCCGTGCCCGGACACCACGGGGCCGTGTCCAGACGCTCAGTAACATAAATTTTTACTTTTTCACATCTTTTTATACATTCAATCAACCTAAAAACTTATTTTTGGGACACATTGAGGACAACGTGTAATTTAAGTGTGGGGGGATGTTAAAACCTTGAATTTAGCAAGTCCTAACTACAAACCTTACACAAAACTCTATTGGAACCGCTAAACACCCCAAATTTTTTCAAAAACTTTTCGTTTTTTTTACTTGTCTTGGTTTAATTTAGGAATTACAAGTTCTAAAAAGGTTATATTTTTACAAATTCACAACCGATAGCGTCGTGATAAAAAGAACCAACATAAGAAAATTATGAAACGACGCTATATATATCACACACCCTCAGTTTTGATCTCGTCCCATGTCTCGATTCTCTGCTAGTTTCAAATAGTGATCCTCCGCACATAATAAATTTGGATGTAAGTTATCAGTATTGAATCTAGACCAAAATTCAAGGAGTAACGTTCAATTTTTTACCGTACTTTCATCAATATGAACGAAAAAAATAAAAAAAAACGATAATAAATAAAGTTAAACACATATATAATAAAGTTATTGTAAGTTGTAAAAAGAAGAGAAAAAAAAAAGACTTTTACACATTAGGGGCATTTTCATCTGCAACATTTTCATCTACAGTCCTATTTAAGTCTTTTGAAAAAAAATTGAAGTTTTTTATTTGTTAATTTGCGCGCTCTCTCTCTCTCTCTCTCCAACCAATGTTGTAATACTAAGTCTAGTAGGTCGAGTACTCACTGAGTAATCGGTACAAGGTAAGATGTCGAGACGATTTTCTTCAAAGCCGTCTAATTGCTCGAAATCGATCAAAGATGGTGAACTTTGACCTGAATCTGACTCAGTCAGCCAACTCGAGACGAGTTTTACTTAAAAAATCAGAACAAGATTTATGTTCTATATATTAATGAAATGAATAATATTTTTTGAAATATTTTAGTATTTGAACATGTATTTTTTATTTATATTGATATTTACTAGTAAACTATGATATTCTGCACATATATAATATCCTAAAAAAAATATTTTATTTATAATTTATCATGTCTGAATGCTCCCCAAGTATTCTATGCTTAGACCGAGTACTCTCAACTCTTTAGTCGATCAATCTGAGAGCATGTAGTGACTTCTGCAACCATGCCTGCAACTGCTTCGACTCTCCACCGCTGACTTGGTAAACCCACCCACCTAAAGGGTTGAAGATTTGGGAATTGAATTGAAATGATTAAAATGGACGAAAAACGAATGCAACTGTTATTTTCAACTAACAAGGTAATTTGGTCATTTTACGAAAGCTAATAAATCTAATGTTAGGGACGATAAATAACTAAAAAGAATTGAACTAATGTGACAGGTAAGACAAAAATTCTCAATTTAAACCGAAAAGGTTAAAATGAGAAAACCACATAGATCAAAATAAACACTTAACTCAATACCAATTTGGAATCAACATTAACCAAATTTCTAAGAAGGCCGATTCAATTGTCACAAATGTCACATTACTACTTAGGCCACCAGTAGACAGTAGTGCTCTTGTGGAATGGCAAACCACATGTTGAACACCACCCTTTTCCCATGTGGTTGTAAAAATTTGATTTCACATATTGTAGGTTGGTTCAAAAGATTTGAGGAATTTGATTGGTTGTGGTAATTCTCCATCAATCAATATTTTTTTTTAATTTTAAACCCACCATATCTTCCCACTACACTATTTTATTTTACTCCATTTTCATCACATGCTGACGTGTACGCCACGTATCAAAAAAAAAAAAAAACAAACCACATACCTCACCGCTACACATGGTCTTATACCGATTCTCAATCGTCATAATTAATAGGGTAATCGTGAATACCAAATATGGAGAAAAATGCCCGGATAGTCCCTGTGGTTTGCCTATTTTTCAGCTTTAGTCCCTAACTTTCTAAAATTACACCTATAGTCCCCAACTTTTGCAATTTCATTCTCGGATAGTCGCTAGTGTGGATGAAGGTTAGTTTTTGATGTTAAGTGGATGTGAAATTACAAAATTACCCTTACTATTAAAAATCACAATAAAATATTAAAAAATCTCATTTATTATTTTAAAGAAAAGTGAGCCCCACCTTTTTCCTAACCCCCCCCCCCCCTCCCCTTTCTCTCTTCCTCTTTCTTTGTATGAAACACTCAAACCACCACCACCACCACCGTCAGCTCCAGCTCCGACTCCACTCCTCCGGCGATACATGTTGTACATTCTGGTTCACACAAATCCACTCACATCATTCACAAAAAAAGTTTCTGCAGCTTCTCCGTTGAGTGTTTTATGACGGCTATCGTTCGATTCTGTTTTCATAAACCTTTGCAATTCAATCTCCGTTAAATGTTTTATGGCAGCTATCGTTCGATTGCAATCATTATCAACATCATTCAATGGCGTTCAACAAAGTCAATTTGTATGTAAAAACAACAGCAAGAAGGTTCTATCATTCTCTTATTAGGTTGTATTTGATTTGATTTTGGTTATTATGTTGATGAATTGTTTGTTTACTCAATTGGGATTTAGGTGAAACAATGTACTTTATTTGAATTGTAGGATACCTATTACAGTTTACAATTTCTTTGGAATAATCAGTGTGAAATTAGCAGAACCATTGGTTCCCCATCTCAATTTCATACATCTCCGTTTTAGGAGGAAACAGTGGTTGAAGGGGTGGAGTAGTGTTAATGGCGGAGATGGTGGATGGTGGACGTACGGCGAGGTGGTGGTAGTTCTCCGATGGAGGGTGGTGGTTCTCCGGTGGAGGCTGATGGTTCTCAGGTGAACGAGAGAGAAGGATAGGTTTACAATAAACCATGTGGGCCCCTCCTGAATGAATATCTTAATGATTGAATAGTTATTTTTTATATTAATAACATTTTAGTCATTTCACACCCACTTAACATAAAAAACTAACCCCCATTCATGTCAGGGACTATCTGGGAACGAACTTGCAAAAGTTGGAGACTATAGGTGTAATTTTAGAAAGTTAGGGACTAAAGATGAAAAATAGGCAAACCAAAAAGATTATCCGGGCACTTTTCTCCAAAATATAATTACTGAATTAGGAAAACAAAAACTATTAAATTACTATCAAACAGACCTTTTCAACACATTTCCCTCGGAATTGGCGGCCCGTTTATGATATTTTTGAAACGAGACTTGCCCGTTGGAAGTCCGCGTTGCTTTCTATAAGGGGGAGGCTCACTTTGATCCGCTCGGTCCTAGTTAGCCTTCCTTCCTATTACCTCTCGCTCTACAAGGCCCCCAAAAAGGTTCTTTTGGATTTGGAGAGGATGATTAGAAGGTTTCTTTGGGGTGGCACAGGAGACGACAAGAAAACTAGCTGGGTTGCTTGGGAATCAGTTACATTACCGAAAGACAAAGGGGGCCTGGGTATTTCCAGATTATGTAACATCAATTGGGCTTTATTATGCAAGTGGGGCTGGAGGTTTAAGCGAGACAAGGACAGTTTGTGGGTAAAAGTGGTGACTGCCATCCACTCGGGAGGCTCGGGAGACTCGTTTCTTCCTGTCAAAAAAACTCTCGGGGGCGTTTGGAACAACATTGTTTCGATTATTGGCAAGACTATTAATGGTAATGTGGTGCTTCAGAAGTATTTTAAAGGTAAAGTGGGGCGTGGTGACAGGATTTTATTCTGGTCCGACCCTTGGTTGAAAGAAGCCCCATTGTGCGAGCTGTATCCAAATATTTTTCTCCTAGAAGCTGTCAAAGACTGTGTAGTTCGGGACCGGATGGATGGCGAATTGTTGTGGAAGCATGATCCCGAGTTAGATGAAGAAAGGAGGGAGCTCGCTGCTCTTACTGAAGCTCTCGAAGATGTCACTCTTACTGACAGGGAGGATGATTGGATTTGGTTGGGGGACCGCTCCGGCAACTTCTCGGTTAAGTCGGTCAAGGAGGTTATCACAGGATCAACGGAGACAAGTAACAGGCTCGTCCTTGAGTGGTGCAAGTGGGTTCCCAGCAAATGTAATGTTTTTATTTGGCGGGTAGAAAGGAACAGAATCCCGACGGCGGACGCTCTTCGTGTGAGGGGTGTTGATGTTGGTGAAGGATTATGTCCTCTGTGCAAGACCGAGACCGAATCCGTGGATCACCTATTTACCTCCTGCGTTGTTTCCGTAATTCTGTGGCATAAGGTTGGCCAGTGGTGCCGGTTACATCCTATCTATGCTTTCTCGTTTGGCGACCTTCTGGAAATCCATAAATCTGGTCAGATGCAAGCTAGAGTTCGAGAGGTTGTTAAAGGCATCATTTATGTCTCTTGTTGGTGCCTTTGGGTAGCCCGTAATAAGGCTGTTTTCTCGAATCATCAGGTCAAGGTAGAGCAAATCTTTGGGGATGTGAAGTCATTAGGATTTTTGTGGTTTAAGCATAGAGGCAAAAGTAACCCGATTTCGTGGTCGGATTGGTGTAACTTTGTAAATTTGTAATTATGTTGTTTTGGGTGCCCTGCTCGGTTTTCGAGCTCGGGTGTGTGTTTTAATGAAGTTCTCCTTTCAAAAAAAAAAAAACACATTTCCCTCAAAATTATATGGACAATCATTGCATAAACTTTAACATCAAATAATGAGATAATGTTTGACACGTCAACCAATACCGCGTATCCAAATTACATAATGTTTTGCGTACAATCAATCAATCAATTATGCATGACTACTGATGGCTTTCATGTCCCATGAAACCAATAGTAGTGTTTCTCTTTTAATTATATGAATGAATATATTGCTTTTTTTTTAAATTAAACTTCATAAAAAACACACTTTCGACCCAAACAGGCAAAAGGCCAAACAAACAGAACCTCATCGAATCGATGAAGTGGAAAATATATTGCTACATTAAGCATTACATGCTATGTAAAATATATCATGATATTAAGTGGAAAGTTTTTCAGACTTGTTTCCATTCGTCATAAAAGTTTTGCTTGAAACAAGCTCGCTAATTGTCATAGTCATCAATTTACATACAATTAACATGCTCAATGTGTACAATTATCTTTTAATAATTATGTGAATAGTATAATGAGGTTTTACACATTAACAAGTAATTATTAGTTTTTCCTACGCATATCATTTAGATTTTTTAAGTTCGAAGGTCACGCCATGCAAACCGACTGGACAAAACCGCAAAACACTAACCCTCTCGTTACCTTCCTAATAATATATCGCTTAAAAACAAAATAACTATAACCTACAAATTGCAACCCATACTTATATATAAATCAAAGTTAACAAACAAGCAATCAATTATGAAAAGAATAAGTGCAATTATATCATTCTAGCTTTCTTTATTCACATATTATATTTATGAATGCCATATATACATAACTCGTGCTCGGCTCATTCAAATCATGAGGAACACAATGGAACCGAGCAAGCTCCATCTTAGATAGAGGCTAACTTGACATCAAAGCGAGTTGCCTCTTATGCCTTTTATCTTTTTGTCTTCAAAACTAACTTAGACTATCTATCTCAAGTCTGGAACCCCCAATAAGGCAACAGGTGCAGCTTATAGCAAATGTATGTTACACAAAATGGCACCATCTATAGGATACGAACAAGAGTTACATTCGCCATGTGCATCACCAACGAAAGAACGACAAACATTAACATTCAATGCCATCATACTCGATGCTAGGGCATTCATCCCTAAATTTCTATGCCTTATGAGAAGGAGAAGATAGAATCTAAACCTTTGAAAGAATTACAAACGGTTGAGGTCGACAGAGTCAAAAATTTTAAAATTATATAATCCGCTCCCGCCAATTATTTTGCCTAAAGATTCTCTGCCCTTACCAAGTTTATTGTCCAAAAAATTATACATATTTTTGTATTGGGTTAAAAAACGTGAAGAATTGGGCTATTAGTATTTTTTTTATGATTGTTTTTAAACTTGAAGTGAGTTTAAATAAAGTCCGAAACTAGTTTTTATATAAATGAAATGTAAGGGTTCAAATTTTGATTTTTTATGTGTAAGAAAAGGTCCTTTGAATGAATAAAAATTATTTAGTTTTATTTTGAGTCATTATTGTTTGACCCGACCCGAATCGAATAGTCCGGACATATAATCCGAAACATAACGATAGGAAAAAAAATTGGGTTCTGTAACCTTTCGCCCCCGCAAAACTTTTGGTCAAACTCCGCCACCCTTTTGATTTGTAATAAGAGGGAAGCATAGGGTATCTCCTATTAAAAGAAGCATTTGCTGATGACCACCATCTTAGTGAGATGTCGTAATGAGTATTTTCACCTATACTAGAGAGAAGTTCAAAATATAGAAAATCTTTTAAAATTATATAGGTCCGTTCTTGCTAATTATTTTGTCTAAAAATTTCTTATTATTACCAAGTCTATTGTCCAAAAAATTATATATATTTTTGTATTGGGTTAAAAAAAACGTGAAGAATGAGGCTATTAGTAATTTTTTATGATTGTTTTTAAACTTGAAGTGAGTTTAAATAAAGTTTGAAACTAGTTTTTATATAAATGAAACTTAAGGTTCAAATTTATATTTTTTACATAAATTTTTATGTGTAAGAAAGGGTCTTCGAATGAATAAAAATTATTTAATTTACCCGACTCGAATCAAATAGTCGAACCAAACATATAACCCGAAACATAGTAATAGGAAAAACAAATTGGGTTCCTTGACTTTTCGCTTCCTCAGAACTTTTGATCAAACTCTGCCACCTCTTTTGATTTGTAATAAGGGGAAAGTATAGGGTATCTCCTATTAAAAGAAGCATTTGCTGATACAACCATCTTAGTGAGATGTTGTAATGATTATTTTCACCTTATTAGAGAGAAGTTCAAAATGAAGAAAACTTTTAATCGGGAATATATGAGTGGACGTACTCTTAATTTATTAACCTGCACTAAACCACTATAGATTAATACGTTTGATATAACTAATGAAATTCCCCACGCTGCATGGCGGGAAATTCGAACGTTATCGATTCATTTCGTTTTGTAACGGGATGAGCACGATACCCGTTCGGTACCGAACCGGTACCGATACCGAAAGTATCGTTACCGGAAAACGGAGAACAGTGGTACCGGTACAAAATAAACCGGTTCGGTAACGGTATCGGTACTTACCGGTGTTTTACCCATAAATACCGGTACCATACTGGTTGGTTATAAAAATTACAAATTTAAAAGCCAAGAAAATAACATAAAAGTGAAAAGAGAAGAAAAAATAAATCACGAAAAATATTAATAAGAATAATAGACAAAGAAAAAATAATAAATGAAACAATTTACTCAAACTTTTATTTCGCAATAGGTAATAAAAAATTTTCTTTCCCATGAATGGCTTCCAACCCGAGACACTCATTATATATGAATGTTCATACAACCAACTGAATTGCGAAGGTTTTTCTTAATAGTTTCGCGCACTAATAACTATAACATATACACAAAGCAGTAAGGACAAAAAAAAAAGCAAAGCAAAGAAAAACGTTCGCGGGAGAAAAACAAAAAGAACTGCAAAACTGTAAATTTAATCGGGTCAAAATCGTAATTTTGAACCGAGGGCAAAATTGTAACTTTTAGTTGCGGGCAAAAGCAAAATTTTATTTTGAACTGGGAAAATACGTAATTTTGAACTGATGGCAAAATCGTAATTTTAAAGCGGGGATAAAATCGTAAATTGGTTTGGCAAATGGGGGAGTTTCAGGCAGCTGTCTGGAACTATTCTCCCATCTTGTGTCTGTAGTTATACACTGGGGCTAAATCGTAATTTGACTGGGAAAGCAAACAAAACCGATGACAAAAATTTTGGATTTAAAGTGAGGGCAAAATCGTAATTTACCTGGGAGGAAAGAAAACAAAACTAATAGCGAAACTGTAAATTTAGACGTGGCAAAATCGTAATTTTGAACTGAGAGCAAAATTGTAATTTTTCACTGGGGGCAAATGCCTAATTTAATTTTGAATTAGAAGTTAAAACGTAATTTTAAACTGATAACACAATCATAATTTTAAAGCATGACAAAATCATAAATTGGTTCGAACCAAATTTCACAACTAAAATACTTGTATTTTTTATTAATTAAATAGTATATATTTAGTGTACATCAAAAAGCTGAAAAATGTAACAGAGATAATACAATTCTCTTACCTTGTCTCCGCTTTTTATTGTTATTTACAAAATTATAAACATTTATTTATGTTATAAAATTACAAAAAAAAAAAAAAAAAAGCCTTATAAAAGCCAACAATAACCCATTCACCCCCTCGGTTATTACTCCATGAATTAATACGAGTAAAAATTGAAGATACCACCTTCATATATATTAATTTAATAATCTGAAACAATAATAAACTGGAAACGTTATAACATATGGCGATTAGCTCCTCCATTATAAATAAACAAATGGATGTAAAAAATTTGTTACTATAAAAAGATATATAATATGCTTCTCGTCATGGTCCCTATTGTGTGGACTAATAATAATCAAGGGTTTGAAAGAAGCTGGAAATAGTTTACAATCTAATAATCAATGATAACTATGATTGTGGCAATCAATACTATAATCATACGTTAGGTATTCACAACATATCTTGATATGTCACACTAAGACTTACGAAGTATGGGGTCGTCCCCCCTCCATCACTGGTTCGGCGCCGTTGGAACACCATTTCCCCCCCTGGTTCGGCGTCCTCGTCGTCCTCTCCCAGACGTTGGCGACGTTCACAAAATGACAAAAAAAAAACAGCCCTCTCCTCTCTCACACACCTATACATACAATATATACATATACATTTTAGGTCCATATCCCCCATTTTCATACCTACATCCTCTTTACCTCATCCTCACACCCATCCTACGTGGCGGATCATCCTCCAAGGGAGGACCATCACCATACCGCATAGCCTAAGTGTATACATGAAGTTAGTATGGTATCCCAAACATATTTAGGTATGCATCCAGACATTTAGGCAGACTTAGGTCGATTTGGTTTCTCTTTTGCTTTAGTTAGGTATATTAAGGCCCACGATTGTTGGGGAAATTCGAAATTGCTTGGATAAATTTGAAGTCGTGTAATCACTTTCAGATCAAACAATTGGAGTGGCTACCAATCTTTGATCGGATAAAATCAGATTGATTCTAGATTTCTGTATGAGAATTTGGTTGAGAGAATTTTGAGGGATTTTTGACGAACTGCAAATTCGTCTAGGGTTTTCCAAAACCGTTTGAGAGCGTATTTACAGTTTTCCACAACTGCTTGCAGCTCGACCCCAGCCAGGGGCTCTGCCCCTTGGACCCCGCCAGGGGCTGCCGCCCCTTGGACCCCGCTTCTCTCGGGGGCGCTGCCCCCTTGGATCCCCCGTTAGTCCCGATGACATTCAAATAAGCGTGCACTCTTATTTGTATGTCACACGCAATCTCAAATTACACTAAAATATCCAACAACGATTTAGTTACACCTTTAAGTAATTTTCATTTTATTTATTCTTTTTTTGAACGGCTAACTGCTTTTCACGTGTAAACCCACCATTTCAGAGCTATGTCCAAAGACCGACTACTCGACCACCGCTAGAAGGCTAGCATACCCTTGATGCGCGGGAACCCCGTAGAATGGGTAAACCCCCCCCCCCCCCCCCCCCGGGTTGAACTCGAACCCGAAATGAATCCCGAGCCAAGCCTTCACCCGGATGTCTCACCCTGCCGCAGCCAGGGATCAAACCGGCGCCTCCAATGGAGACAACCAGCTGAGCTAGAGATTATTGACAATTCATTTTATTTAATTTGCTTTTGATCCTATCAATTTTCTATAAAAAAATATATATGCTTTTGAGTTTTGATCCAAGTTAAGGTTATGATTTTGGGCGGATGGTGTCCTCATGTTAAAATATCTGTCTTTTTATACTTTGAAGCAAATTTATTGATACAAATAATTATTTGTTTCATATTTTCTTTACATGCATAATCGTTTGTACGGATGGTGTCCTCATGTTAAAATATCCGTCTTTTTATACTTGAAGCAAATTTATTGATACAAATAATTATTTGTTTCATATTTTCTTTACACGCATAATCGGAAGCATACAAGGCATAAAGAACGGATAACGAAAAGTGAAGAAATTTTGTTGAAACCGAAGAAACCTAGAGATTCAAGAGTTAGAAGATACTTCAAGTATTTTTTTAACCATGATCGATAATTATTATCGAAAAATTTTCGAGACTCCATCAACACCCTGCTAGCCACTAAGATCATATAAAAATTAGCTTATGGTGGAGATGTGGCCATTAAGTGATTAAAGTAGAAAACTAGTTTTTTTTTTTTTTTTTTTTTTCTAAATGTTGCTTAATTATATATATGAACTGGCCGAGTTACATCAATATCGCTGGTAAGCGAGAAACAAGCTGCGCCGCTACCCCCTTCTGAATAGCAAACCCTAGCCTATTAAAGACAAACCCCTGCCCCCTGTTGATGAGCAACTGCTGTGGACAACCTTTTGGACCCTAGTCAACAAACGGATAGATTCTGGAGCTAGGGAGCCAAATGTGTCGAAGGCGAAGGGGACAAATGCATGTTGGTTATCAGCACAGGCTTTAGCGTGTTTATCCACCTTTTTTTATTCCGCTTTCCTTATAGCTTGTCATGCTACAAACCCGCTTTCCCTTAAACCAGCTAAGGGGGAGACTCTTGTGAGATCCACACAAGCATGTTTCCCTCCCGCCCAGCCAAAGACGAGCAGATCTGCTGGTCTCAATGTAGATCTCCCTTCCATGGGATCTGTAAGGAAATTCACAAGGGTCTCCTTCTTGGCAGAAATCCCCGCTCTCCTCAAGATGTCCCCCAAAACATCCCTCACCCAGTCATGCCGATATTTGAACCCAGTGAGCTCCTTACAATGAACAGCATGCTCCCCGTATTTATCCATGCAGACTTTATGGCAGATTGGGCAGGTTTCGTTTTCTGGATACATAGGGATCATCAGTCGGTATTTGAGGATAGCCCTATACTCAACAGCCGACATGCATTGCCCCAGCCCCTCGATCGGGATAACAGTCAAAAAGTCTTGCGCATGGGGGCCTTTCAAGCACTCAATCGCCGCCTTCTGGCGGGGAGACAAATCAAATGCTTCTCCCAGACTCCAAGCGATTTTGTAAAATAGGGCATTCGCCAAAGTTTTTTGTGGCTTTGAGGGGGCGGTGTCCATATTAGAGAAACCGCCAATAACAAAGTCTGGAAGAGAGACACTTAAGTACTCAAGGGCTTGTTGGTAGTCTACGTCAAGCTTAACAACCCCACTGTTCCGAAGGATATGGTCTTGCAATACACACGATTGAGCTCTAGACGCCACAAAAGAATAAACTCCAACATCCCGAGCTGAGAGGAGGCCCAAACCACCCAGACGCATCGGCAAAGATGCCAAACGCCACTGAAGGTCACCGAAGTAGGACCCCCCACAAACAACAATGTCTTCGATAGCCTCTCGAAGACCATCGTCAAAACAGGATACCGCATTTGCCATCAAGTGGGGTTGGCAGGTCCGCAACCCAAACAGTAACTTAGCTACCCCCATGCATGACCTATAAAGAAGAAGCTCGCACTGGGGGTCCTGAAGGCAGGTGTAACAACTCTCATCAAAATTACTAATTCTTATTTTAATTTGCCCAATAGGAAACCCTAATTGAGACCCCCAAGTAATATTGCATGGCCCCTAAAATTTTCAGAACAATTGGAACTAGGATCAGGGCCCCTAAAACTCAAGGGGGGGGGGGGTATTCCCTAATCGTTATTATCTGCACAGTTTGTTGTCAAAATCGAATTTCGTTGAAATGTCGACTCACCCAAGCTAGGGAGACACAAGGCTACCCTATGCTAGAACTGCACCCCTCGCGCCACGCGAGGGAGCCGTTTTTCCAGTATAAATGCAGGGGTTTGGCACTTGAATTTTGGCATTGGTTCGACGTAAAAACTCGTTTCCTACACTGAGATATCGTCTATTTACTTCAAAACACACACACACAGCACGAAATTCTGCCGCGATAACAGGGTAATAACCCGATCACTGCTACGATAAAATGTCCGATCGATTGAAACCAATCCGATGGATGTTTAAGTGCTGCCTAAACTCGGGCTATACTTTGTCATTCGTTGTGAATCCGATGGATGTTTGAGTGCTGCCCGAACTCGGGCTATACTTTGTCATTCGTCGTGAATCCAATGGATGTTTAAGTACTGCACTTTGTCATTCATCGTGAGGGTTTTGATTTCGTGAGCTTATCGTAAATGTTGTATTAAGTTACTAACATAGTTTCATATGCATTGTCATTTAAATTAGGTTACAAGGCTAAATCAATAGGCTAAACTCTGCCTGTCTAAACCTGCAATGTGAGTCATTCTCTTTTTATCAACAATGTTTTACAATACTCCAAATTGTTTTCAAAGGTTATAATTACAGGGATTAAGTCTTGGTTATCTTGAATCACTGGCAAGTGGGCTATTGTGCACATTACTAATTTCTCACGCTTAGGTTCATTAACCTAACAGTGATAATCATCGCTACTTGGGTGAAAGGACCCAATAGTGGTATGACCATCGTCACCAGGGTGTGACACGGCGCCAGATAAAAATAAGATAGTAGCCATTGTAATCGCTCTTATGCTGTAATTTATAACTATGCGTCGTTTTATCCAAATTGAGTGACTCGCCAGTATTTCCCCGCTGATAAAATATTTTTAAACATGTTTCAGGTGATTTACTGTGAACCAAGGAAAACGTGCTACAGAGCACTAGCAAGCTTGAAGTGGTGGCTCAGTAAAATAAATAAACATGTTTTGTAAACCAGGGAATTTCCTCGTGAAATTCCTCTATTGTAAATTACGGGGTTTGTCCCAATTTATGAAATGAAATAATTGGGCATTTTCAAGTTGTAAAAGATCCTGTTAAACTTCCGCTGTCAACTCAATTAATCAATACCACGGGATTTCTGTCCCGCGGCTCCTGAACCGGGTAAAACCGAGACGGGGGCCGTGACAGCAGGGCAAGAGTTTCATAAGGTCAACCGCTGTCAATGCCCGCCGCCCTGCTAATTCCCCGATAAAAACAGAATATCGGCTAACCGCCCCCCAAGGAGCTTAACCCCCCCTCAGGTCTACCTATCCCTCTAGTGAAAAGGTCGTCCTGAACCTTGAGACCGTCACACGATGGCCAGTACACTTCCGTTTTCTTAATATTGATATGGAGCCCTAGGGATGGTCCCTCCGTGTTGATGATGTCCAAGGCTTTAGCAACTTCCACCGCATTACCTATAATCGTGCCATCATCCAAATACCAAGCATGAAAGGGGAGGTTACAGTGCTCCTGGACACGGAGAATAAGGGGGTGTAAGGCTAGGGCAAAGAGAAGGGTCCCCAAGGGATCACCTTGTTGCACTCCAGTGGTAGCCCCAATACACTCGCTGCCAACATACAACCTAGCGGGTTGGGCGTACAGGAACTGGACCCACCGATAGATAGATGGGCAATGTTGGTGGACCTGTTGGAGGAAAGCTGAGCGGTCAACCATGTTGAAAGCATTGGTGAAGTCTACCGTAAGCAAGGCCATGGACCCATCCTCATGAAAAGAGCTCAGGAACCTGTTCGCACTATGAAGCACCGCCTCTGCCCCATTTGGTGTACCAACCCCGAATTGAAAATCCCCCAAATACTGGGCCATGTCCTTCCCAACCTTCTTCATAGCCACCTTAGAGACCAACCTACGCCAGATGCCCCCCACGGCGATAGGCCTAATACCATTATCAGGTTTCAATAAGGGGGTGAGGGGGGCTGAGGCCACAAACTCGGCCAACACCTTAGGGCAAAGCCCCTCAAGCCATAGGTTGACGACTCCAGTAATAGCTGTGAGCAAACCCGAGGAACTAGTGGGAGCAAAAATCGAACCTCCTTTAGGGAAATATGGTAGCGTAACATCGCAGCACTCTAGAATGCTCTTTTTAAGTATAAAGGTTAAATGAAATTTTAAACACCTTTAATAGATTTTTAACACCTATTTATATAATATTAATTTCAAGATTTCTACGCGTTGTTGGTTATACCTTTTTCTTTGTTGGTTTTACTTGCTTTAAAGTTGTTCCTTGGACATTTAATTAGCTTTCTACCTTTTAGGTCGGTGCGGGGTTTAAAAGGTGAAACCCTCACCGCATCTTCTTCCTTTATTCACTCTCTCTCTCTAGGCAGAATATTTTTATGGTGTTCTCTAACTACTCTTAGGCGATTCTACAGAGAATGTAGGTAACTATCCTGTTTTCTTTGTTGGTGTTTGTTGTTTCCTATTGTTTTTTTTTTTTTTTTTTGGTTTTACGTCTTTATTTTATTTGCTTGGTTTATGTGTTACGGATGTTACCATAGTTGTTACGTAGCGCGATGCTTATTGCTAAGTACGTAGTGAGACTAAGGGGCGAAGCTGCTTACTTGATAGAGTAAGGAATTTATACCCTTTGGATCGAACTAGGAATCATACATTCGCTAGCTAACAACACACCTTTTACCACCCCAAAAAGATCTCAAGTGATTAGGCGGGGACATGATTCGAACCTGTAGTCTTCAGATCATGAGCCTGATGAGTTGACCATTCCTCCACCCCGATTCATCCATTCCCATTCCAAAAAGTTCTTCTTCGATCTGAAGGTGTGTTAAGCATATAGTCATTATGGTTACAGGCGGGTTCTGTTTCCGATTAGACTAAGAACCTTCTGTCTAAGAAACCTGCTTAACTTCTCCCCCCTGTCGTGTATTGGCTTTGATGTTGTTTAGTTGTTTGTTCGGTGTTTTATCAGGCGATAGTATACTTGCATGTGTTTAAAAGTTATTAGATTTTGTGTATTGAATATTCCTTTGTTGTTATCGACAAGTTTTTATACTTTTGGCTCAGTTGTGAGACGTTTGTTGTTGACTGTTCATATGTTAGCGTGTGTTCTATCTATGAGGATGAATATTTTGTTGTCCTAGACTGTTTACCCTTTACGTTTGGGTATGCCATTGTTGTCGGCTAGTGTTTATATATTTGACTTAGTTGTGAGATGTTTTTTGTTGATTGTTCATGTGTTAACGTATATTCTGTCTGTGAAGATGAATATTTAGTTGTCCAAGACTATTTACCCTTTACATTTGGGAATGTCATTGTTGTCGGCGAGTGTTTATACTTTTGGCTTGGTTGTGAGACGTTTGTTGTTGTTATTCATGTGTTAGCGTGTATTCTGTCTATGAAGACGAATATTTAGTTGTCCGAGACTGTTTACCCTTTATGTTTGGGTATGTCATGCCATGCTTCTGATATTGTTGTTGAATGGTTCTGTATTGAAGGTTGTTTAGTTGGTGAATGTGGCTTTTTAGTTGCCTCACATTGTCTAACCTCTTTCTTGGGTTTATGTTGTTTGGACGATTGTTGTAGAAAGTTTTTGAGGTTTTGGTTATTTTGTTGGAGAGGACGACTATGTTGTTGTACCAGATTATTGACATTATGTTTAGAGGTATAACCAATATTATTATCCTTGCTTAAGTTGTGTCAAGGTAATGATGATTATCGATTATAGCAGTAGTAATATTTGAGTTTGTAGATTTGGTCTATATATTAGTTGGGCAATGCAGATGGTAATTGTGTTGTTTCAAGATTTTTTGACACCTTCTGCAACTACCATTGCAACCATAGGAGATTTGGACAAAAGCAAATTCCATTGCTACAATTCTAAGCCTTTGTTCCATTGGCTTTTGTTTGTACCTTTTAAGTCGATGGGGGCTGTATATGCTTGAATCCTTACCACCACTTCATCCTTTATGCTATGTCCGTCTCTCTAGACGGATTACTTTTGGTGGGTTTATGTCTTGCTGATGTAACCAGAATGGTTACGTAACAACATGATTATTGTTAACTTCCATTGTACTAAAAATGTTATATTTTTCAGTTGGGTATGTGATGCTCTTCTTTGACGGTTGTTGTTGGATGTTTATATGTTATTGTGTGCTTGGTTTGTGAGGATGACTATTTAGTTGTTGGATGATGGCTTATTGATGGGTGTTCATTTGGTGAAGGTGGCTTTTAAGCCACTTAACAATGTTCGCAATCTATGGTTGAGTTTGTGTTGTTTTGATTGGACGATTGCCGATGAGAGTTTTTTAACTGTTGATTTCTTGGTAACGATGCGATTATGATTATCGATTGTAGTAGTAATATCGAAATTTGTAGATCTGATCTATAACTTGGCTTGGCAATGTAGATGGAAATTGTGTTGTTTGCATATTTTCTTCCTAACTTTTGCAACTACGATTGCAACCATGGTAGATTTAGGTGAAAGCGAATTTAATTGCTACAATTTTGAGCCTCTATTCATACAATGTTAATTTATAAGATTTATGATCATTGTTGGTTGTACCTTTTGGTTTGTGATTTTTACTTGCTTTAGGTGGGTTGTTCCTTTGGTTATTTTGACTATGTTAGCATTATGGTGTTGTCCGTTTTCTTTGTTTAGTGGTATGTTTGATTTTTTGATTTTTGAGCCTGTGTGCTCACGCTTTCACCAATGGCTTTACCTTTACGCTTGTAAACCTACTAGAGTATCCATTTTTGGTTGTTGGTGTTCGGTTTCAACTGTTATGTTCGGTTACTATAATCGTTCATCATAATTAGCTTGAGGTATAACGTTCATACAACACGCTGTTGATTGTGTTGGTTCTATTGTTGTTGTGGTGTTGCTAAAGTTTTTGGTAGAGTATGCTTTGTAATTCGATGTGAAGATGAGGTGTAACCTTTTGAACCCCACACCGACCTAATACGTAACACCAAAACAACAAAATGAACAACATATCAACGTTGTTGTCTTTACATATAGTTAGAAGCTATTATTTTATTTATTTAATATTTTGGTCATGCTTTGGTTTGCATGGTGGCATATTATAGGTTTATCGTGGTTACATTGCTTATTTCGGGTTGTTTGGTTTTGCGGACATACGTGGTCGATGATGATGAGCATAGTCTCATTTGAGACTTTTTTCTGATTTAATATGAATTTAGTACTTAATATAAACTTTTGTGTTTACAATAAGTAGCGTATTTTGTTTACTTTCTAAAGGCTATGAAGACTTCTTTATCTTGGCATGGCAATGACGATGGCTTCAAAGAAGCCGCCGGTTGCAGCTGATAACCTGAGCCTTTAAGTCTATATTGTGTTAATGAGTAACAATGTCGTTCATTTGTGCTCCTATATTTTGATTTGTTGTTTTTTGGTCCTTTCTTTTTTGGTATAGTAGTGTTTATCCGTGTACCCTTTTAACTTTATGGGGGATTATTATGCATTGACACTTGTAAGTTTACCTGTATTGATTTAACCTTCACTTATTGTTTTGGTCGTAAAATGTTGCGTTCAAACTTTGACAATGGAAAAAGTTGATGGATTCACACCCCACTATTTGAAAAGATGCCATCAATGTGTTATTGTGTATATGTATGGACTTGTACCGCCCACAACTACTCTGCAAGAATGGAGCGTTAACTCAATGTAACTATAATAGTTATTCGTTTGGTCATATATATAACTATTAATTTGAAAAAAAATATGATACTTAAGGTATGTTAATTTTGTATTTTGTCAGGCAAAGTTGGAGCCAAAAAACCTACGTGTTTAGGCTTTCAATGAACTAGATAAATAGTTTCAGTGAGAAGCCCTGCAATGAACAACATAAAATACTTTATTAATTTATTTTGTTTTATCTGTGAGGGTAATTTTGTCATTTCACACCCACTTAACGCCACAAATTAACGTCCATCCACTTCAAAGACCACCCAAATAACAAGTTGTTAAACCACAGGGAATTAGAATGTAATTTAAAAACGTTGGTTACTAAAGGTGAAATACAGTCAAACCACAGAGACTATCTGCGCATTCTCACGAGTTATAATTACAAGTTAATAAATAACAAGAACCAATATATACAAGTTGTATAATAAATTTTAAAAAAGAATTTAAATAAAGGAAGTTTCTTTAATTATTAGCCATTTTTCTATAGAAAGATATATATTATAACAGAATTTGGATGTTTTGCCATAAATAACAATGGATATGACATAAAGACGGATAGTAACATACTTCATTGTTTTTTTTTTCTTTTACATATTATAGAAAATAATATAATGAGTTTATAATAGAAAATATCATAACTAGACATTAATTTATTTAGAAAAAAAAAACAATAGATCCGTGTTTCAAAATAAAAGTGTGTTGGACTACTTGAAACCCTGTGCAGATTTCGAAAGAATAAAATTGAAAAATAG
The DNA here is from genome assembly GCA_030545235.1 of Helianthus tuberosus. Classification (NCBI taxonomy): domain Eukaryota; kingdom Viridiplantae; phylum Streptophyta; class Magnoliopsida; order Asterales; family Asteraceae; genus Helianthus; species Helianthus tuberosus. Next base: position 162,023,425 of record CM060402.1, on the reverse strand, counting down.
AATAAAAACAAGATTTACAATCCTCTCAAAGTAGGTTTCGTGCAAAAATAGAAGTTGAATAATAGAAACTTGTGACAAAGATTCTTATCTTAATCTTGTATTGTATGTCTGGATTGGGAATCCTTCACAAGAACTTAAATCAATATTATCAGTTACTCGTTGTCACAGAAAACAAGTAGTGTGTTGTTTATCTTAAAGAAAAATAGGTCATTTTAAGGCATGTTATCTAACATGATCGTCTTTTAGAAAAATGAAAAATAGGTCATTTTATAAGGCATGTTATCTAACATGATCGTCGTTTAGAAAAAAAAAAAAAAAAAGAGAATAATTTAACACGATCACCATTAGGGTGGAGGGTATGGTTGGCGCCCCTCTAGCTCAGCCATTTTGCATACAATAACTTCTCCCTTATCATTTCCTGCACGTTATTATGGGACGCTATTGTGCCTCCACCAAGACAATAACAAGCGATAATGACTCTATTTTGTGGGCCCTAAGTCACATGACCTTTTGTCAAACTGTCAAAACTAAAAAATAATAATTTTATAACCCCGACTTTACCATATATATATATATACACCCATTCAACCTACAAATTTTACACACAACTATCCACTTGCGCAATCTCATTTCACACAACTATCCTCTCTCACAACCCATTTCCATCATGCTCCCATTCAACAACAATCCAAACACATTGATCCGTACCACCCTCGTTACACAAACATTCAAGACAATATATGGATCGTCAGCACCAATACCAGTCAAAGTGAATACCGACATTTACCTACCAAAAATTCCCAAGATGGGACACGTCATCCCCACAAATGTCCCCACCCGTACAAATGCCGATTATTTCATATATCCCCCATTTGTCCAATACATGTCTCATCCTTAATCTCCTACGTCTCCACCTGAAACCCAAACCGTAACCGAAACCCAACCAGTACCCGAAACCCGCTAAACTTCATCATCGCGTAGATATCGTAGAAAGCAACCGGATGAAGCATGTGCTCCAAAACACACACGAATAGAGGTCATACAAAGAAGTTAGCCTTGGCACAGGCGTAGGTCGACATATCCGAAAACCCCATTATTGGTAAACTTATTTAATTGTACATTTAATATATTTTAAATGTTTTAAATCCTATATTTATATAATTTACTTTTGTATTTTTTGTTTTAATAATATTTAATTGCTAAATTAGGCAATGATCAAGAGACACCAGTATTTATGAAGCGGATTCATGAAAACTTTTTTTGCCGTTGTGAACCATGAATCGTACCGTACAAGCAATTCGTTCTCGGGCAAATGGACGCCAATGAGAACGAAATGCAACAACATTGTGAACTGCCATATAAACAATCGGACAATGAGCAAGCGATTCAAGCGACACAGACGTCATGACAGTCGTCCACGATGAATATAGAGTAACATACGGTTGCCCATTTACCATGGTAAAAGCTTAAGAGGTGCTTAAAAGTTCTACAAAGTGGTATCTTGTGCCACCATTCAAACCGAGCCAATCATCAAAGTGTTCCAAGACTAGATCATGCATGCATGAGCCGCACTTGTCCTGCAAGATCAGATGTCTGTTCGTGTTTAGACTTAAACGATGAGCTTGCGTTAGAGGAACCACAGGAATTGCAACGCCCACCCGATAGAGACAAAAGCAAGGCAACTGCAAGAGACAGATCTACAAGAGCACCAATTGGCAATGGATAAGCTAAGGGTTGTCGATCTAAAGTTCCACTAGAAGGCCAACCCCTTACATCTATCCGAAGACGACCGTATAATCATGGAACTTGAGAAATAACACATTCAAGGAAAATATCTCAACAAGTAGTATTCGTTTGTGATTTTTAGTAGTTTCAGTTTTTTTTTTTCAGTTCAAATGTTATCTTTTTTTTTAATGTTATGTTTTTATTTTTTAGTTTAAATGTTATGTATAAAAAATATTAAGTAATAGTTGTGAGGCTTTATTCCATTAAATAGGTGTTATTGAAAGATGAGAATAAAGGCCCCTTATGACGCGACGGTGAGATGATATAATGGAGCATCTAGGGGCTCTGAAGGGGTATGGTCCCAGATCTCACATCAGCACGACCGCGAGTGACCATTACCCTTATCAAAAACCCCCACCAGCAAGAACTTATCTGTGTCCGTGCGGGCATGCGCGAACACAACAGTTGAAACCAATCTGTCCATTGATGAGAAGACTTACCTTAAGTACGAGAACACATGTTACGCATAGAGATGCGGCCTGGCACCGCATCCTATGAACATTTTCGTCACGACAAGGGATCTGGACAACAGTAACAGTCACCAAACGGCGATGCGGCACGACACCGCATTCCGCATACATCTGGCCAGAACAAGAACGCGGGAACAACATCAGTTACCGCAAGCAGCGATGCGGCCTAGCACCGTATCCTGCCTACAAGGCAAGTGGGTCTGACACTCAGTGCAAGTGGCACTGAGAACAGTCGCCTACTAGCCCACGTGTATGCAACAGTCTGACACCACAGCAGGACGTGGCATCACCACCGTAACTAACAGGTCTGACACACCTACAAAAGACTGTGCGATGTCAGACTAGCTACTCAACTACCCTCCTTCACTCCTCGGCTATAAATACCCATCCCAAACCAGGTTTGAGGTATCACTTCCCAACTCTCTCACTACTACTACTATCAAACTTTGCTTCCCAAGCAAACTACTGATTCTCACGCCGGAGAGTGGTAACAAGGAGCACCCCCCCACCCCATCCTCCTTGTTACGAGTCACGGCCTGTTTCCTTGTGCAGGAAACCAACCAGCGGACGATCCAGCCAACGATCCTCGGAAAGAAGGGATTAACCCTACTTGACGAGATCAATGAGTTAACCCCACCCGGTTAACCGAGATCAGTGCGCAAGGCGGCAAGAAGACCGGACAATGACTGGAAAGACGAGCAAGTGGTCTTTCCAAAAGTCCGAGGCGGACCGCTCGATAGGCGTGCCGTCGTTATCACAGGCCACCTGGCTCACTACTGCACCGAGCGATTATTCATCGACCCGGGCAGTACATCTGATATTATATACGAGCAGTGCTTCAACCAATTCGATCAAGAAGACAAAGATCGGTTGCAGCCGGTGGACTACCCGTTGGCCGGGTTTGCAGGGGAAACTGTATTCCCTTTGGGCCAGATTACTTTCCCTGTGCGCCTCACCAACGGAAGGCACACAAGAACGGAGGAGGTAAACTTCATGGTTTTACCTCACACCTCCAAATACGACGTACTTCTCGGGAGAGAGTCCCAAGGCGACTTCAACATGATAACATCCGTCCCCCACTCTGCCATCGGTTTCCCAACCGAGACGGGGATCGCGATCATATACGCCCGGAGAGAAGTTATGTCTACGGACGAACTGCGTCCGGCCAAGGTAGCAAGGCCTACCCCCAACACTCAACAAGAAAAGTGGGTTCTTAACGCAAGACACCCAGAGCAAACAGTTACGTTGGGCCACGCCTTGTCCCCTACTATCAAGGCGTACCTGAAGCAGCTCCTCTTCAGGAACCAGGATATTTTTGCGTGGACACCCACAGATATGACAGGGGTACCACGTGAAATCGCGCAACACTTCTTGAATACCATGCCAGGTATCAAGCCGGTGATCCAAGGCCAACGCCACCTTGGATCAGCAAAGAACCAGGCGATGCATGAGCAGGTCCAAGAGCTGCTCTCCGCAGGCATCCTGCGGGAAGTCAAATACCAGACTTGGTTATCAAACCCAATCATGGTAGAAAAACCATCCGGGGGCTGGCGCATGTGCGTCGATTATAAATATCTCAACAAAGCCTGCCCCAAGGATTGTTACGCACTTCCGGAGATCGACGAAAAGGTCGATAACCTTGCTCCATTTCGGTGGAAGTGTTTCCTCGATAGTTACAAGGGCTACCACCAGGTACATATGGCAATCGAGGATGAAGATAAAACGGCATTCCGCACTCCTACCGGGAACTACTGCTACACCAAAATGCCGTTCGGGTTGCGCAACGCGGGCGCAACCTATCAAAAGTTGATGAACGACACTTTTTGCGGTCAAATCATGTAACACCTCGAAAAATTTACGTCCTATAATGTCTTGACACGTGTCATAACCTTTGAACATGTGAAAGAATGTTCTTGAAGGACTAAAGTTGACAAACAATGAAACTGTGTAAATATAAGTGTTCAAAGTGTCAACAATGAATAAATATACTTTACAATAACCCTACATGATGTTTATAACCTTAAACGAATGGATCATGGATCATACGAAGCGAATTGTGAAAGAAAGTGAGAGATTACAAACTACAGGGGTTAAATGTGTCAACATGTTTAAGATATACCACTGAGTGACCTTTTAGCAAACCCGAAGCCTTGTAACGATTAAATATGCTCACTAGAATGTACCATAAAAATTTCACCAAGTTTCGTTACCGTATGAGAAAGTTATGATATAATTCGTGTGTGAGGGTTAGAATCGTCAACATTGAAATTCATGACTTTTCGGGTAAACACAAAGTGACCAAGGGCTTCACAAAGTGGGTATAAGTCATAAAGCCCCTATATGTCAATATTAAAGCCCCTTAATGCAAGAAACCAAGTGAAAGCGATGTTTATAAGGATCAGGGACTGAAATGCAAATGATTGAAACTTGTTGAGCTGGTCATCTACACGCTCGCGTAGCGCGAGCATGAAACAACCCGGCAGTCGCGCTACGCGACTGCCTTGTCTGATCAGAATACATGTGCAGGTGTCCTGCATGTCCCTTAACCGACTCAAATGCCATTCCTTGATACCTTGGGCTGCCCTAAGGTGGTTTTTAGCTGGTAGGACACTTGTTGATGATATGGTAACATTCCTAGACTTATGTGTTGATGATCCAAGTGTGTTTGAACACCATAAAAAGACCCACATTCTTTGTAACTTTGATCATTCATCTTGCATTCACTTCTGGTCATTTTGAGAAGCACAAGAACTGATACAAGACTTCCAAATCGATCATTAGACTTGTGTAAGTGTGCTTAATCTTCTCTATTTCAGTTATGCTTAGTTTATAGCCTAGAAATCAAACCGTCGTAACCACGGTTTGACTTGGTAATAAAACACAAACGGTCCAGGGTTTTGTCGAATCAAAAGTTGTTATAAGTTGGTAATCATGTGGGCTTTAAACCCCTAAAAGGGCACTCACTGATTCCAATCCTAACTAGATCGATTGTCGAGTCAAACTTGTCCGAAAAAGTCAACAGAATCATTAATCGTGTATTTAACGATACAGAAGGCGTGTAATCTGTTTTATCGTTCATATAACTAGAAAATAAGTATAATAACTTGTCTACGCTTGTTTGATTCGACAACTTTCTGTTTTGAACCGATTCGGAACCGAAAGAAGCAAAAGTTTGACTTTTGCTTTACCCCAGTTCTGACCCGGTTTAGATAGGTTTAGACATGCCTTAAAGTTCCATTAGGACCTAGTTACATGTGTGTATAACCCTCTGCGTTTATACCACATAAATCCTTAATTGTCCGACGATTCCGTTAATCGCCTAAATATTGACCGTAATGCCCTTATGACCATAAAACAAGAATTTTGGAAATATGAAAGTAAAATAATCTTAGTTACTGATTATTAAACATGTCTGTAAATTTTTACATCAGTTGGACATATAGATTGGGAGTTATGCTCAATGACGTAATTAGAACGATCCTTAGTGATTAAATGGCGTCATTAGCATAAAGCCTATCTAAACCCAATTTTTGACACCAAACCTTTTACCCACTGATGTAATATAATATTTTGGGATTTTTGAAGATTTTTAATTATTTTTAAACTGATCATAAACTGGGATTAGTGCCTTGATTCGGTAAATACCGAATATACCCTTTTCGGCCATAAAATGAGTTTTACAAATCCTTTTGATGCCAATCCAATTGCTACTGATTTTAAATATTAAATGGAGTGTTTTGAACCTGTTTAACTGAGCAGGAAACTCAGAATCCTATTTTTAACCATACGTCGCTTAAAATGGCTTTATACGCGTATTATACGCATAGTTAGGGTTTAAAACTATTTTGGCATATAAGACTTATAACCAAATGTTATAACCTGTTAAAATAAACCATTTTACTGATTTAATCAGACCCGGATCATAGAAGATAAATTAATTCCTTTTATAATCTTTAAAATGACCAAAATACCCCTACGGGGCTTAATATGAGATTAAACTCGTTTTGGGCATAACGGAAGGTATCTTACTGATATCACAACATATTTAAGGCATGTTAACTTAGGAAACCTGTTTAGGACTCTTATGGTTACCCGTTACGCTTCATACGCGTTCGGTTCGGTTTATGTAACTAGTTTACATAAATTAGCCGAAACGGGTCAAACCTTATCGGTTTTATCTCAAAATCCAGAATGTGTATAATATACCCATATTAAGCAAGTCTTCAAACTTTTCGGGTCTAAATCACATTCTATCCGGTCTTCGCATAATCGTGCGTACGAACCGTATCTTTAAAACTAACCGGTCTAAGCTTAAGCTTAACTAAAAGACCCGTTAGGATTCTAATAGGTTATTATAAACCTTCGTTCCAGATTAGGAGAACCAGTAAAAGATACTTGCACTCGCTGATTTTGATTTATACTTGCTCAGGTAAATACTCTTAACTTATTTTCCCTATACGGGCTTGGGGTAAGGTATATAAAATACCGCTTGGTCGGACATTTCGACCTTAATCGTTTTGGGGGTTAAGTATTATCGAGATGACCGTTTAAATTGTTTTGTTTGCTTAAATCCTTTGGGAGGTTAATGACCATGTCCCGGATATCCCTGGCATCATTTTACGAAATGGCCACGACCTTAGCACACAGGTGTAGGCGTACACCTGATAGTGTCTCATTTACTTAATGTGGTGTGTCTATTGATCTTTAACCCGGCTCGATCCGGCTACTGAACGCATAAGAAACATGTAAATCTTTTACGAGTATTATATTCAAATAATTATCCCAAGTTATAAAATATTATTTGTGCCTTGTGCCTTAAATGCATTTTCTTAAACTCTTTTCAAAATGAGTCGGTTGATTGTATTTACCAGTGTAAACTGACGTATTTTTTCTTAAAAAGGTTAAGTGCAGGTACTACGCGTAATAGGCTGGCTTGTCTCCTAGCATCCACAATAAGTCTCGCAAGCTTGGATGTCATAGACTGTTGAACACTGTTTCCTTTTATTTTGTTCTACCTGTGGATTTATATTCAACTACTTGTGATACTTAATATTACAATATCGTTTGGTTGAAATGAATCTATACTTTGCTTCCGCTGTGCATTTAAATATTGTGTTGTTTGACTAATATGTTGCCAACCACGTCACGATACTCCCCTACCGGGCCCACCGGTGACACGTGGAAATCCGGGGTGTGACAAATCAACAAAAGTGTCGAAATCTATATGGACGACCTAGTCGTCATGAGCATGGAGGAAGACACCATGCTCAACGATATCGAAAGAACATTCCAAACTCTGCGAAGCGTCAACATGAAGCTCAACCCAGGGAAATGCTCGTTTGGAATGGAAGAAGGCAAATTCCTTGGATTCATCGTAACCAAAGATGGATTCAAGGTGAACCCGGAAAAGGTTCAGGCGATCGAACGCATGCCATCGCCTTCTACGATGAAAGAAAGGCAACGACTAGCCGACAGGCTAGCCGCACTGAATAGATTCTTAGCCAACCATGCAGCTAAGTCTTACCCTTTCATCAAGACCCTGCGGAGCTGCTTAAAAAAGGAACAATTCCAATGGACCGCAGAGGCCGAAAAAGCTTTCCGAGAGATGAAAGAGTGTTTGATTCAACTCCCAACTCTAACCGCACCACCTAAAGATAAGCCACTTATCTTGTACTTGTCTGCCGCGGACAACGCGGTACTCATAGTGGAGCGGGAAGGAGTTCAAACACCCATCTACTACATCAGCAAAATGCTCAATGACCCAGAGACGAGGTACTATATCATGGAGAAGTTGGTATTAGCACTGGTACATGCGTCAAGACGGTTGCGACGTTACTTTGCAAACCACGCCATTACAGTGTTAACCAACTACAGGATCGGCCCGATCCTATCAAAACCCGACATCTCTGGTCGATTAGCAAAATGGACAATCGAGCTGGGTGCACTTTCACTGAACTATAAGCCGCGCCCCGCAATCAAAGGCCAGGTCTTGGCTGATTTCGTTGCTGAAGTACCAGCAAATCGCATTCAAGAATGCGAAGAAGAGCAAAACCCTGCATCGCCACCATCCTCCGCAGAAACCTGGGCACTACATATAGATGGTGCATCCAACGAAGATGGTGCAGGTGCAGGTCTGCGACTCGTCAGCCCTGATGGCCAAGAGCTTACCTATGCAATCCGCCTAGATTTCAAAAGCACGAATAACGAGGCAAAGTATGAGGCTCTACTGGCAGGGCTGCGTCTGGCAGTCAAACTCAACGTCCAACATTTGGAAGCACACGTCGACTCACTATTGGTTGCAGGGCAAATACGCGGCGACTATGCCGCAAAAGGGGATATCATGATCCTCTACCTCGAACAAGCCTTGCAACTGAAATCAAGGTTCACCTCCTTCAATATTCTCCATATCAACAGGAGTGATAACAAACCCGCGGATGCACTATCAAAACTTGCATCCACCAGCTTCCAACACCTGGCAAAAGAGGTACGCATCGAGGTTCTGCAAAATCCCTCAGTACCCTTGCGCCAAGTTAATGTCATCCAGTACGGTACAACATCATGGATGACACCAATCATTGCATACTTGCAATCAGGTGTTACTCCCGAAAGCAAGGCAGAGGCACGCAAGTTGCAATACAAAGCGTGTCATTACCAAATGGGAGACGGTATCTTATACCGTAAATCATACCTGGGGCCACTCCTACGATGTGTCGACCCCCAAGATGCCACGTACCTTATCAGAGAAATACACGAAGGAATATGTGGCATACACGCAGGCCCACGCATGGTGGTGGCCAAAATCATGAATACCGGGTACTACTGGCCCGGCATGCACCTGGATGCAGTCAAAGTCTTGCGCAAGTGTTTCAATTGTCAGCGACATGCTCCCAAGACCTTGCGTCCCAAGAACAACCTGATCCCCGTCACCACTGCATGGCCATTCCAGAAATGGGCAATCGATGTGGTGGGACCATTTCCAGACGCACCAGGTGCAGTGAAATTTATCATAGTGGCTGTTGATTACTTTACAAAATGGGTAAAGGCAAAACCTCTTGCCTCAACCACCGCTATGATAACAAGGAAATTCGTCGGGGAACATATCATCGGCCGTTTCGGTCTACCAATGTGCATTGTTACCGACACCGGTACCAACTTCGCTGCCGATGACTTTCAAAAATGGCTAAAGGAGCTAAACATTGAACACATATTCTCCTCAGTGGCGCATCCGCAAGGGAATGGCCAAGTCGAGAGTATCAATAAAAGCTTAGTCGAAGGCATCAAAGCACGGTTGGGAACAGCCAGACGCGGCTGGGTTGATGAACTCCCAAGTATCTTATGGGCTCACAGGACAAGCCCAAAGACAAGTAACGGTGAAACACCCTTCAGCCTGGTCTATGGCACTGAAGCGGTGATCCCCGCAGAAGTAGGCCTCCCTTCACCTAGGATGTTGGCTATCAACAAGATAGACAACAGTGAGGAACGCAGGGTTGACTTGGACCTCCTGGAAGAAAGGCGTGAAAACGCTGCCATCAATGAGGCCAAGTACAAAACCAAACTTGAAAAGTACTACAATGCACGCGTCCGCATTTGTACCTTCAACCCGGGAGACTACGTCCTTCGTGACAATGAAGAATCTAACGCGGAACATCCAGGGAAACTCGCCCCCAAGTGGGAAGGACCCTACCTCATCCAAGAGGTCTTGGGCAAAGGCGCGTATAAACTGCAAACATTAGAGGGCGAAACTATCGCACGCACATGGAATGCACAACAGCTTCGACGCTGTTATATGTAAGCCATGTTTTTTACATTTACCATGTAACCTATCGGGCCGCAGGCCATTTGCAAATATATAAATAAACGATTCAATGCAATATTGTTTATTTACTTCTATTACAAATGCGTGTTCCACTCTGCGGTATCTACAAAAACAGATTGGCAAAATCTTCATTCGCGATACCCACACAGAGTGGTAACCACACGCAACTATTGTAATAGGCCAACAATGGCACAACATCAACTGCCTATCCGGCTGGATATGCAAATACGGTTTCCACAAAACCTACACAATTCTTACTTACATATCACGAAGATATGCAAAAGGCAAATACAGACTGTTATGTACAATAACATCAATTCATACAAGTTTAAACAGGCAAGTAATAAAAACACTTGTACAACTTGAACAAAACGGTTAAAACTTTATATTCAAAAAATTCCTACACCTACACGGTGCACAAGGGATTTACATAAGGTTCTTAACATTTACATCGAGGAAACAAAAAAGGCACGCAGGCCAGCCTAGTCTTTCTTTGTACCGCTGGAACCCGCACCATCCTTGCCCTCAACAGCAGGCTTTTCCTCATCTTCCTCATCAGCATACAACACCCGCAAGCGGTCTACATAGTCTTCTGCATCCAGGCATTGCTCAAGGTCCTCAAGAGCGGCAATGGGCGTCTCGTTGTATGCCGCAAGAGCGGCAGCAAGAAGCGCTTCAGTGTCCACACCGTGGAACCCAGACCGTTCATCAGTATATTCACCCTGGGCCAAAACATTAATATGAGCGATGCAACAGTTGTAGCCAGCTTTAAAACCAGCATCCCGGGCACGCAGCCTAATCTCATTAACACCCGCCACATTCTCAGGTGTGTCAAGGATAGACGTAACAATCTGCGAAACAAAAATAGTATGGTTATCAAAGGCAAACCTAAAAAAGATAACAAAGATAACGGATACTTACATGCCCGATCCCGTGCATACGCATCCATTCGCGATCGTCCTTGAGCAGATCGAGTGAAGAAGCAAGGCTATCTCTAGCCTCTGCAACCTCCCTCGCCCGCACTTCAGCATCGGCAGCACGGGCACTGACCTCCTCAATAGCGGCTACCCGGCTCCGCACTTCAGCCCTTTAACAAGAAAAACACAAGTACACAAAAATAATCAACATACTTGTGAGATATATATACACATTCAAGAGAAGAAGAGATTCATACCTGGAGGCCCTGAACAGTTTTATCTAAGTTGCTGCGGTCAGCATTTGCCCTTTCAAGAGCCTTCGCAGCACGGGCCTCCGCCCCCTTGGCCTCTTCAAGAGCCTTTGCAAGGCGAGCCTCTGCCTCATTGGCCTCTTGAGCAGCCGCATCAGCTGCGGCTTTCTCCTTAATCAAAGCAGCATTCGCTGCCCTAGCGTTGGTAAGCTCCTGACGAACACGAAAGAGAGTTTCATTCTGTTTGGCCCAAGATTCTTTCCAGGCCTTGCGCTCATCAGAAAGTGTCTTGCGCTCATTAGAAAGAGTTTCTTTCCAACTCTTGCGCTCATCAGAAAGTAGTTTTGCAAGGGTACGAACCTGTTTAAGCTCAGCAGTTGCAGCCCACTCCTCAGTCTGCTTACGCTTTTCAAAGGCAGTCTTATCCTTCTCAAGCTGCTCCGCGCCATCACGAGCAACCTTCACCAACTGTTCGGCCTCAGCCCGCGTGCGCGTATTTTCCTCCTCCTTGTGCCCTAGCACCTTGTAGTTTTCCATAATGGCGTTGGCCATTATGGAACTCCCCACAAGCATGGAGGAGAGTTGATTAATCTGAACCCCACTTGGCAAAGAACGGGCCCGATTGACTACAAATGGGGTGCCCAAACCACCCAAAATCTCCTTGCATGCGGAAGGGTCAGCAGAAATATCATCCCCTTGCATTATAGTCCATGGGGGGCGGTGATAGGTCATGGCCCGGTCTTCAGTATAGGTGCGGTAATAGAACTCCAATTCAGACTCTTCAGGCTGAATAGGAGTCCCTTTAAAACCCGCACCCCCAGAAGCAGAACCAGAAGCTTTCTCAGCAGCAGGAGATTTCTTCCCCTCAGTATAAGCAAACTTCAGGTTCAGATCATCAGTGTCCTGCGGGGAGATCAGATTGTCATGGGAGTCCACCGTGTCATAAATCTGAGCCGCAGGCCCCTTCCCAGTATCCTCCGCCCGCACAGAGGGCTCAGGCATCACTTTAACCCCCGCATCCGCACCCGTGTCATGCGGGGGAGAGTGAGGAGCATCAAACACAGAAAACCCTTCATCTTGGGGTTCTGTAAACAATGCAAAAACGCTTTAATACAAGTACAAAGCCCAAATACTTGTAAAAGTTATGAATTACTTACCAGAAGCAACCACAGGTTTCACAGACTTCAGAACAGCCGTCCGTCTGGTCTGAATTTTTGGCTTCTTCTTCTCACCAGCATCAACAGCCTTCCCTGCTTTTCTCTTCTTCTCATCAGCAGGCTTGGAACCCGCAGAGGTCCCACCTGCAACCGCACCACCACCTGGAACACCCAAACCCTCAAGGGTGTCAGATACTACCACGTAATCGGTATACTTGCGGCAACAAGAATGAGAGATACCTGCCGCCTGCGGCACCAAAGACGGAACAACAAGAACCTCAGGTTTTTTCTTGCCGCGACCCCGCACGGGTTTCTCAACATGCTTCTTCTCTGCATGCTTCTTAGGGGCACCCTTCAACTCAAATTTGCCCAGGACCCCAAGAGTACCTGCGTTTAGATCATCAAACAAGAAAATCAGCAAGATGAACCTCATAGGGCAAGCAAGAAGGTTATGGATTATACCTTTGCCTTGCGGCAGGGGTGCGATCAGTGCATCTCGCTTAGGAACGCGGAAGTTATGGACAATGGACAAGTTAAAACCTTCACCTTCCGCGCACTTAACAATATCAACATTGCCTGTAAAGGTCGGATCGAAGATCTTCCACAGCTCAGCAACTTCTGATAATACACGTACAAATCAGTAACAAGCAAGGGGATAAAGAAACCGCACAAGAGTAAGAACACTTACCACCACTTTTTTCCCGCACAACGGGCCTCACGTGCCTGTCAGGCCTGCTCAACATCATCCGCAGCACCCACAACTGATTGTTGTCCAACTGCATATGCTCAATGGTCCTCAACCTTGGGAACCACTCCACAATCTCCGCACTAGGAAGAGCAATATCCTCCACCGGGATGGTCTTATTAACATTCCGCAAGGACATATTGGCAACAACCGCGGAAGCTTTAATGTAAAAGAACTTGTGTTTCCACTTTGAAATACCCTTCGGAGGGGTCATCAGCTTGGTGCTTCCGTACCGTTGGCTAAAAGAAAAGAACCCGGTGTTCACCGTCAACTGATAGAACCGCCAGAAATTATCAACGGTAACCGGCAAACCAAGAGCACGAAAAGTGTACTCAAAGTTTCTAATACGAATCATCCCGAAAGGACTCATCTGGGAAATATGGAGTTTGTAATACTCCAAAAGCTCAGCGACGAAAACAGCTAACGGTAACCGAAGGTTACCGTCAATGAAAGAATCAGCCCACATGGTGACACAACCGGCCGGTGCATCGGCACCGGTGTCACCCTCCTTGGGGTAAACAGCCCCAAACTCCTGGGGCATCTGGGTGCTGGTCATCAGTTGGCTAAACGACGCCTTCGACCACTTCAATACTGGTAGGCCACCACAAGGAGCACTACCACCGTCTTCCTCTTCTTCCCCGGCCACCGGAGAAGAATGTTCGGGGTTTTCACCCTCAGAATGGTGTGGGTCAGATGGTTCAGCCATCAGGAATAAAGAAGATAGAAGAATGAGTTTACAGGAAAACCCAGAAACTTGACCGAAAATTAAGATAATGCTTATCGGAGAAGACAGAGAGAGCACACTCTTTTCACCGGAAAAATTTGAAAATTTTGAACAAGTGGGGAAACCACGAACGGTTTCCCCTTATATACTCATCGCAATTAATGCGATGCAGTAAACCGACTCATCACGTTCAAAAGGGGCCAGTTACGTGTCGCCACGTGTTCAGCGACGTTTCCGCTGACGGATATCACGCGCGCGTGGCCGTCCACGCGCCTGACAGAATGGACTTTTACACTACTTGCTACAGTGCATTTATGACCTCGGGCAGTGGAAACGTCCTTTCAAATCAGCACATGATAGAATCCTACCAACTTTCAACAACCCACACGTGCGTTCAGCCACGTAGGCAGCGCAAAAGCAACAAACATTATCCAAACATAAGCGGCATGCGGTTTTACTGGTTTACCGCACCATAACCCATACCGCATGTCGTTTTTTTACATACCCCTCAAAAAAGGCAAAAATATATATCTCATTATATAAAGGGGTATAAACAATAAACCGCACATACCCACGAGCACACGTGGAATATGCGGAGATGACACACACGAACCCGCACAGGTGTGTCAGATACTCAGAACCAGCATGGTTCTTTGGACTGCGAAAACCACTTCTCAGGATGCGGCCAACCGCGTTCCATACAAACTTCTTCAAGTTTCAAATCCCTCGTGTCCGGTTCACAACCACGGAGGGAACGCAAACAGCTTCTCCTTAGGATAAAGGACAAGTATGCTAAGCAACCGCACATCAGCAACCCTGACTCCTGATCCTTCAAGAGCCACATCCAAGCTTCAAACTCTCTAGAAGCGAGTTCTTTGATGCAAACCGCAGACACTCACGAGTAGCTGCGGCGGAATATAATTACCCTAACGGTAGCTACGGAAGAGCCACGACTAAACCGCCACGCGGTTTATCAAAGCTACTTCTAGGAAAACTACTTTCCAACTAAACGTGAAGGAAAGTGTTTACAGAATGAATGCGGAAAGGTTTCACCCAACTTCCCAAGTATCTAAGGTGACCTCCCCCGGCGACACTACTTAAAGGAGAACTACTTCCCACCAAAGCGTGAAGGAAAGTAGCTCCTGAACAGTGGTAACAAGTCTGCTTATGACTAGTTACCCACCTATGGACCGCATAGAATAAACAATGGTGGGCACAACCATGCCTATGACCATGTTTATCTGCCCATAGTCTAGATTCACATTGTTCGACCAAACACGGCCAACAATGACGCAACTACCCCACGTGGCTCAAACAAACATGGCCAACAAGGTGCAGCAACGAGGTAACCGCAAAGGACGTGCGGTTACTTGAGAGCTAAACCTCAGAGGACGTGCGGTTACTTGAGAGCTAAACCGCAGAGGACGTGCGGTTACTTGAGAGCTAAATTGGAGAACACGAACACCCCACAAAGCAGGGATCATCGTTGAATGTCCAGTTGAACATAGAGCTTGAGCAAAGTACTTACAAACATTGCATAAGCTGACACAGAGGTTACAACTAGAGTTGCAGTAACAGACACCTTCCGTCACCATCTCAAAGGTTGGTTCGAATCCTGCGGAACACCTTCCGTCACCATCTCAAAGGTTGGTTCGAACTCTGCTAACATCTTCAGTCACCGTTTCAAAGGTTGGTTCGAAACACCAACAGGTGGCTGATGACATCAGAAAACGGTAGACCATATTACCGCATCAATTCCGCGGCTGAGAATTCCGCATCAGACGGAACTTACTTACCGGAGCGGAACACATCCTTCTCAAAGGAAGAAATAATCCACTCGAACGACCTACCGACCAGAAAGCGGTCCGACCGAACAGGTCGCAGGCTTTATTTACTGAAAGTATGAGCCACCTGCATGGCCCATATTCTACCTTCTAGACACCATAGTCCAGTATCCCTCCCACATGCAACTTGCATAAGGAAGGAACACTAGACTGGGGGGACTTGAAGGGGTATGGTCCCAGATCTCGCATCAGCACGACCGCGAGTGACCATTACCCTTATCAAAAACCCCCACCAGCAAGAACTTATCTGTGTCCGTGCGGGCATGCGCGAACACAGCAGTTGAAACCAATCTGTCCATTGATGAGAAGACTTACCTTAAGTACGAGAACACATGTTACGCATAGAGATGCGGCCTGGCACCGCATAGAGATGCGGCCTGGCACCGCATCCTATGAACATTTTCGTCACGACAAGGGATCTGGACAACAGTAACAGTCACCAAACGGCGATGCGGCACGGCACCGCAATCCGCATACATCTGGCCAGAACAAGAACGCGGGAACAACATCAGTTACCGCAAGCAGCAATGCGGCCTAGCACCGCATCCTGCCTACAAGGCAAGTGGGTCTGACACTCAGTGCAAGTGGCACTGAGAACAGTCGCCTACTAGCCCACGTGTATGCAACAGTCTGACACCACAGCAGGACGTGGCATCACCACCGTAACTAACAGGTCTGACACACCTACAAAAGACTGTGCGATGTCAGACTAGCTACTCAACTACCCTCCTTCACTCATCGGCTATAAATACCCATCCCAAACCAGGTTTGAGGTATCACTTCCCAACTCTCTCACTACTACTACTATCCCACTTTGCTTCCCAAGCAAACTACTGATTCTCACGCCGGAGAGTGGTAACAAGGAGCACCCCCCACCCCATCCTCCTTGTTACGAGTCACGGCCTGTTTCCTTGTGCAGGAAACCAACCAGCGGACGATCCAGCCAACGATCCTCGGAAAGAAGGGATTAACCCTACTTGACGAGATCAGTGAGTTAACCCCACCCGGTTAACCATTGTTTCATCAGGCTCCATTTCTTACCCTTCAACATACTTCAATTTTTATTAGGTATTTATTATTTACAATTTTGTTTTTTCTATTTTAATGTAAATTACAGGCCAAATTAATAGAGATGTCTCATTCTTGAAGCCATAAGAATTCGACAAAAACTATAAGCGAGTTAACTTTGTTTAAAAAAATACAAATAAAATTAGTACCTAATTTTTTAGGCCATATATGTGGAAATCGCGTATCTCTACGCGTAATTGTGTAGTTTTGCGTTTATTTTTTTATTTTTTAAGTCCATTAGGGAAGCTCGTTAGCTCCTATTTGTGTTTAAACAATTCTTTTGGCTCCCAAATGGATTTCTAAGCCCTTAATTTTAAAAAACGTAAAACCGCACAATTACACATAGTGATACACGATTTCCACAAAACTCACATAAGGCACACATTTCACATTTACTTCAACATTTAAGTTAATATTATTATTCTGGAATTATATTTTTACCCAATCACCGTTCGGGAATGGAATCGTGTGGAGTTCGGTAATTCTATGAATTACCGTTACGCGAGTGTTCACATAATAATTGACACGTTTAATTTTTCCTAATAATGTGTAGTGCATAAGTAAACGTTCTAGACAATGTTTTTAAGATAAAGGTGTTAACCTGAAATCCTAGGTTGTCACAATTGAGAAGTGAAAATATATGAGTTAAATTAGATATAGATTAAATAAAAGGAAAAGTAGGTGTTGTTGTGGATGATGAGTTAAATGAAATATAAAAACTAATTTATTGTAAAAGAAATAAATTAGATATAGATTAAATAAAATAAAAAGTAGATGTTGTTGTAGATGTTGAGTTAGAGAAAAATGTGTATTTTTTAAAGTAGAAGTTTGGAATGATGTGAAATACTGCGTTAGCGATCTAAAAACAAACCCAATTGTTCACGTTGGAGATGCCCTAAGTAAAGCTTGGCGAGGTGTCAAAATCACTAAGATAACCATCAGGTCTATTATTAAGTATATAAAATTGGTTTTAGCCATTCATCCACAAAACCAATTGCATAAAACTGACCTTCAAAAACGAATCCCACCGTAACTACCGTAAGTAAAACCTGGTGAGGTGTCAAAACCCAACAAAAATGACCATTAGGGACTATGCCTTAACGGTGTTTTTAAAATGAATGAAATTTGTTTAAAGGAATTTTAATTTCAAAATCAAGATTTCACACATAAGTTTGGTTAAAAAAATAAGGTTCTGTTTAGTATCAGATAATGGAATATTCAGAGATTCGAATAGACAAGGAAAATGAAATGGACTAGAGAATAACATGGATCATTACCATTCAATTGTGATGTTTGGTTAGACATATATGAATACGATGAATGACTTAAAATGACGAAGTAATGAAATACAATTTATTAAAATGGCAAAAATATTGTGGCCTCAATAACAACAACAACAATACTATCGATCCATACTATCTTAAAGATGATAGTTGGTGGCTTTTCCACTTGCAGCCCCAAAATTCACCATGATGCACTTTTAGCCCTTGCCTTTTTTCATCCACAATACAACCCCTCAACTTTTGAAAATTACAATTTTAACCCCTATGCTATTAATTCATTTTACAACCCTCTCCAAAGTCCATGACATTTACAAAAAGGTTCCCTTCTTTTTCCACCCACCATACAATTTTTCAACTTTGTAAAAATATCATTTTAACCCACTCGAGTTTCTAAAGTTCTAAGTTTACCCATTGCGTTCCTTTACCTAAAAAACTATTTTTATGTGCGCATTTTTATTTATGTGTCAATATAAATTTGAGTTAGTCTACGTTTCGATGTAAGCTGTTTTTTGGAAGCAACCATGACATTTACAAAAAGGTTCCCTTCTTTTTCCACCCACCATACAATTTCTCAACTTTATAAAAATATCATTGTAACATCCGTCTCAATTTAACATGTTTATAACCTTAATTACGCATTTTATATGAAAAATGTGACTTTCTAAAAACTTTGTCAAGTCAAAGTTCATACGTGTTTAAAGTAAACAAAATATAGTTCCAAGTGTTTACATAGTTCACTTAAAACAAAAACAACATAAGTCATTGCGGAAGCTTCATTTGACATGTGTTCGGTTCACTTGATTGCTTGATCGTCTTCCGGATGCTTGCTATACTCACCTATGATCAAAACCAACTTAAAAGTTAGTTTTGACAGCTTATAAACATGTATAAATAAGTTCCAATATCAAGTAATGATAATCAAAATAAAATTTCCAAAATCATGCCTCCCGCGTGTCGCGGAAGGCAACCTTTAATCTGTCGCGAGTCGCGACACCTGTCGCGTGTCGTGCCCCAATTGAGGGACCTGTCGCGTGTCGCGAGGGAGACTAATTTCCAGCAGGTCCGTTTCTGAACCTGCATTTTCTGCCCAGCTCAATTATTCAACAAAAATTGAACTTTAAACGGCCATATCTTTTTATCTACTAGTCCGTTTTAGGCGATTCTTTTTCCTATGCGTTCGAAATTTAATTATCCATCTTATGGAGTTAAAACCTGACATTCCACTAGTTCAAAAATTCAGATTTCAAGCTCTCGGCTTGAAATCCCTTTTTAACACTTTTGACCCGTTTCATGATTCCTTAAACCACTTTCACCCATCATTTTGCTACATTAAAGTATCTACTTTTATTTCGTAATCTTAGTACTAATTCCTAAACAACCTCTAAGGGTCGTTTGCCCGGTTTTCCCATCAAGGGCTTTTTGGTCAATTTTAGTCCTTCATTTTACGACGAAGGACTTTCGCTAATATTTGACCAAGAATATCGCTTTTAACAATAATTCTAAATATGTGTACCTGGCTCGAGTCATAGGATTGACCCGTTTAAATATCTTTCACTATTAATTTCTAATTAATACCAACGCGAACCGTATGATATTTCCTGTAATCACAAAACTCAACAAGCGATCATCAAATAATATTGTCAAATGATCTTGCCAATGTCATTTGACCCGTTTAGTCCGAACGACCCTTTTCTGTTATGAGATGATATCTAGTTACCATCTCGCCCTTTTACCCATTTCGGTTTACACCATAACGTAGTGTTTCAAAATTTCTTATTAGTTCATCTTCATATGACTAATTTACCAATTTACCCTTTTTGCCATTGTTTATGATTTCTCACCATTGCACTAGTTCCGACTCATATTATTTGCGTCGGAACATTATAACTCTATTACTAACTTTTCCTCATTCATTTTCAATACACACAACTGATGTATACTAAAAAGGGTGTAAGCTTTTACTTACCTCGCATCCAAATTACGCTTTCCTTTTCGTACTTGCTCCGTTTGACCCGCTTCATTCCCAAGCCTCCATCTAGCTTGTCAAGAGTCAAACTATCATCATAATTCACAAGGTGGTTAGATTAATCATTATAACCACGACTATTCCACCTTACGCATTTTCTATGTCAAAACTACTATTCGACTCCGTCCATGGTTAGTTTAACTTTTCAAAAGTTAACTACCCTTAATTATATGATATGTGCATATAAGCTAAATCGACTTCATAATTAAAATTTGTATTACCCCACATCACACGTAATTAGTCGAACTAGGAAATTACGTGTTTGATTCATAATTTTAACATATGAACATTGTGGGCATAATTTATAACATCAACAATCAAGTTTCGTATCACTGAAAATAGGCTGTTTTTGGTGACCTGTTTAACCTGTTTACAAGTCTTCAAAAATTATGATTTTTTTATGTGGCGTACCTCTCGGAGGGTTAGACCTTGTGTTAAAATTTCAAGATCTAACTCTTTACAAAAAATTCGTAAAAATTCATCTACTAAGCTGCAATCAGATTCGTCACTTCTGACTGCAGCTTACGGAAAAATTCATTAAAAATTTCTCGTTTATCCGATTGACGAAATTCCAATTGGCGATTCTTTTAATCACTTAATACTTTCTACAGTAAGAATTTGAGATCATAACTCAATTCCTAAATTGAGTTATGACATTCGTAATGGGCTGCAAATTCTGCCAGAAAACGCAGCTTGAACCTTTGATACGGAAAAATTCATAAAACGCTCAATTTTCGTCGAAAAAATGCGATTCCAGTGGGGTTTTAAAGATATTTCCTGGAATTACATTTTAGACTCAAGAAACACACGTTTTTGTCAAGTTTTGTCCACGTTACAGCCAATACAAGTCGGCTGTAAATTCTGATCAGAAGCTGTTTGAATTCAGCTTTCAATCGAAACATGTTTATGACATTATAGCACTATTTTTAGCCATCAAAAACCCTAAAAACATCACATTACACGAATTTAGCATCATCACACTTATCACCTTCAATGGTGATCATGAATTCACAAGATTTAGACCTAATTTCATCATATGCTTGTCTAGGATTTACTCCTAGACACTACAATGTTCCTATTTCATCATATAACGAACATGCAACCATCTAATTCGAATTCTCTAAGTTCATCCAGAAATTTAGATGGAAATTTTCTACAAAATTTACATACCTTATGATCCTTTTTCAGAGGAGATCACCAATCTATGCTCAGATTTTGTTTTGGAACCGATTTGTGCCTTCAATTTGTGAGATTTGTTGAGTTTAGGGTTTGAGGAATCCTGTGTCGCCCCTCTGTGTTTGATCGAACCAGACATACTGGTTTTAATTTTTTTTATTGTTTTATTTATTATTAGTTTCAAACTTAACAACTTTGGTCCCCCATCTATTATTTGGTTCATTATTAACTAGGTCACAACCTAATTATTTTTAACAATATTCCCACTAATTAACTAGGTTAAATGTTCCTAGTTAACTTAGTGGGTTCGGGGAATTTATGATTAAGTTTATTTTAAGTCCCGTTAACTCGTGCCTCTTATAAACTTATTTCTTTAAAAGCTTTTATTCACTTGTAGTTAATATTAGGATTATTTATTTAAATCCTAATATTTACCGGGTTACTTTTACCCGTCTTTTAGCATTAACGGGGTTTAATTACCAAACCCGTTTTCGGGGTGTTACAAGTCTACCCCCCTTAAAGAGGTTTCGTCCCTGAAACCTTCTTTATGTAGTTCGTTGATTAAACCAAACGAACTTAGCTTCGTTTTCAAGGCTTTCCTTCTTGTCGGTCTATAGTGATCATTTGTATTGACATGTGCATCTTTCATGTGTATGGCCTCATAGGCTGTAACTTTTATCATGTATTTCTTATCCTTGTTGTCTATTTGACCGAGTTGTCATTTGATCACCCGGTCACTAAGTCTTTCAATATTTTTACTTCACGCTAATCTTATATTGATGAGCGCTTTACATAGTTCCTAATCTTATTTCGACTTCGAATGGTTTTACCGGCTAGACTAATTAGTCGCCTTCATTTCATACCCCGTCACCCGAGTATACTATTTCGCCATCATCGGCCTTAGGGTTTTTTTTTTTTTTTTTTAAGATTTTCTAAACCACCTCTTACCACTTACGTTTTGTTAAAACGTTGCTTTTGACTAAAGACTAAGTTTTTAGTTTACGTTTCCTCTTTGTCTTACCTCTTTCTCTCATTTTTAGGAATGTTACTTCCGAGGATCCATTCCTTTTAGTTATTATTTAATGCGGGGAATTATAACGAATTCCCACGCTAGACCCATATGTCCCGTAGGTTCTTTCACTTAGCTTTGTAGGCTATTTATTTAGATTTTCACCTTTTTACCCCTTTAAGGTGAGACCCCTACAATTCGTTTCTTTCTATTTGTGAACCGAAGGTCTTTTTGGTCCCGTAGACTTTAACACTATTTATAATCCCATAGGTTATGATGATCCCGTAGATCATCTTTTATTTGTGTCTTTACTTAACTGTATATATATTTATGGTCTCAAGGTACCCCTTTTTATGTTTAGAATCATTTACTTTTGCTTTTTGGGTTTCATTTGACCTTGACCGTAGTCTAACGCTTCCTTTGTTTTCTTTCGAAATATATTTCCGACTTTATGACTTCTAACGTCATTTACACGTCAGTTTATCCTACGCTTACCATTATCCGGTTCTTACCTGTACTTCTTTACAACCCGTTACCCGGGTTCTTTATTTTAATGCTTTTAACATTCTTGTTTCGCTAGTTTGCGTTTTTCCTATCTACATTCCTTTACGACCCATCACATAGGTTCATTAATATTTCACGCTTCTATTATTCGGTTTGTGCCTATTTGTACTACCAATTTCTTATACTGTATTTGTCTCGTTTGACTTATTCGTGTGAGGTTTTATCACTTATGAATGTCAGACTTCATTCTTTATTTGACCCGTCCAACTTTGAAATGGTTGAACGTAATTACCAAAATTTATGTTTGCGAAAATTCTTGTCATCTTTTAGTCATGACTCATATTCCGAGTCTTTTGACTTTCTATTTCGCGTTCCCGTCTCTCGGTTTACGCATTCACCCACAATCCTACCCGTCCATCGGGTATCTTTACCGTAATCATTATCAAGTAACCATTCTTATATGGTTTTAGACGTCATTTTAATTCATTTGGTCGTCTTAGCGAAATCCATCGCTTTTATTCAATTAAGTCATTTATTCATTATTTAATTTGTTTGACTTGTCCATATGAATTTCATCACTTATGTCAGTCAAACCTTTATCCCCATGCCTTAGCATTCTCATTAGTTGGTTTGTATTTGTATTTACTTCAATCTTTGTCCCTTTTCTCGGGCTCGTCATTTTAACGTAATACGCTTCCGTCATCCGACTTGCGTTTACGTTTACTATCAAACATCTTATTTATTTGATTCATTTGGGTACCATTTAAGTTAGTCCCATTCACCCCATCCTTACTACATCGGACGTAAATGTGTCTGCTACAAAAAGTTCATGGTATCATATGCCACTACTTACTTGGCCAGAGTAAGCGATCAGCACATGATACACATGACCTTTTTATAGCTTTCACATCACACCCTATGCAAGTAATGCCTCTATTTATTTCATATCTCTGATTTCCTTTAGTAAAACTTTATTTAATTGCAAAACAACAATCATTAGTTTTACTAGTTTTACATTTGAACATATAAAATGTTTTTCTTTTCTATCGAACTATTATATAATCACATTTGTTAATGTGATCGCTACTTTTCTCAATAGCATTATATTGAGAGTTTTTTTTTTCCACTTGGATAATTACCCCCCGTCCAAGTTTTCATATGAACTATTTCTATTATAGTTTTGATATTCATTATCGTGAATAACGCATGTTTCTATTAAACTTCTCTTAGAAACATCATCCTGAATAGATATCCTATTCAGGTTTTATCAGATATATGCAACTGTTATCCCCTACGTGTTTGTTGCATATTACTACTTGTGCAATTAATTTTAAAAGTGTGTACCTGATAATGCTTGCCCTTAATGGGCTTTCCTTGCCTTTGACTTCGTTCGCGATCGTCACGCGATTTAGGTCCTTGATGAGTATGCTCTGCTTGTCATACCTCGGACCGTTCCACCGTCATATCCACAATTCGTTCAACTCTCGTCATCTTCAGATGCGAGTATCCTTCAACTAAATATTTACAAAAGTTAGTAATTTCAACATTAATAAATGCACGTATTGTAATACAAGGCTTTTTACAGCACGTGATTTCGTTAACTATACTAATCATTTTCGTTGGTGTAACGTGTATTACACGATACCCTATGTGTTGTTCACAACACTTTAATCCTACTAAACTATTAACATACATGTACTTACCGGATTTGCGATCAAGCCTCGAACCGAACACACTTTATTCTTTAACCATGAGCTCTGATTACCAACTTGTAACATCCGTCTCAATTTAACATGTTTATAACCTTAATTACGCATTTTATATGAAAAATGTGACTTTCTAAAAACTTTGTCAAGTCAAAGTTCATACGTGTTTAAAGTAAACAAAATATAGTTCCAAGTGTTTACATAGTTCACTTAAAACAAAAACAACATAAGTCATTGCGGAAGCTTCATTTGACATGTGTTCTGTTCACTTGATTGCTTGATCGTCTTCCGGATGCTTGCTATACTCACCTATGATCAAAACCAACTTAAAAGTTAGTTTTGACAGCTTATAAACATGTATAAATAAGTTCCAATATCAAATAATGATAATCAAAATAAAATTTCCAAAATCATGCCTCCCGCGTGTCGCGGAAGGCAACCTTTAATCTGTCGCGAGTCGCGACACCTGTCGCGTGTCGTGCCCCAATTGAGGGACCTGTCGCGTGTCGCGAGGGAGACTAATTTCCAGCAGGTCCGTTTCAAAACCTGCATTTTCTGCCCAGCTCAATTATTCAACAAAAATTGAACTTTAAACGGCCATATCTTTTTATCTACTAGTCCGTTTTAGGCGATTCTTTTTCCTATGCGTTCGAAATTTAATTCTCCATCTTATGGAGTTAAAACCTGACATTCCACTAGTTCAAAAATTCAGATTTCAAGCTCTCGGCTTGAAATCCCTTTTTAACACTTTTGACCCGTTTCATGATTCCTTAAACCACTTTCACCCATCATTTTGCTACATTAAAGTATCTACTTTTATTTCGTAATCTTAGTACTAATTCCTAAACAACCTCTAAGGGTCGTTTGCCCGGTTTTCCCATCAAGGGCTTTTTGGTCAATTTTAGTCCTTCATTTTACGACGAAGGACTTTCGCTAATATTTGACCAAGAATATCGCTTTTAACAATAATTCTAAATATGTGTACCTGGCTCGAGTCATAGGATTGACCCGTTTAAATATCTTTCACTATTAATTTCTAATTAATACCAACGCGAACCGTATGATATTTCCTGTAATCACAAAACTCAACAAGCGATCATCAATTAATATTGTCAAATGATCTTGCCAATGTCATTTGACCCGTTTAGTCCGAACGACCCTTTTCTGTTATGAGATGATATCTAGTTACCATCTCGCCCTTTTACCCATTCCGGTTTACACCATAACGTAGTGTTTCAAAATTTCTTATTAGTTCATCTTCATATGACTAATTTACCAATTTACCCTTTTTGCCATTGTTTATGATTTCTCACCATTGCACTAGTTCCGACTCATATTATTTGCGTCGGAACATTATAACTCTATTACTAACTTTTCCTCATTCATTTTCAATACACACAACTGATGTATACTAAAAAGGGTGTAAGCTTTTACTTACCTCGCATCCAAATTACGCTTTCCTTTTCGTACTTGCTCCGTTTGACCCGCTTCATTCCCAAGCCTCCATCTAGCTTGTCAAGAGTCAAACTATCATCATAATTCACAAGGTGGTTAGATTAATCATTATAACCACGACTATTCCACCTTACGCATTTTCTATGTCAAAACTACTATTCGACTCCGTCCATGGTTAGTTTAACTTTTCAAAAGTTAACTACCCTTAATTATATGATATGTGCATATAAGCTAAATCGACTTCATAATTAAAATTTGTATTACCCCACATCACACGTAATTAGTCGAACTAGGAAATTACGCGTTTGATTCATCATTTCAACATATGAACATTGTGGGCATAATTTATAACATCAACAATCAAGTTTCGTATCACTGAAAATAGGCTGTTTTTGGTGACCTGTTTAACCTGTTTACAAGTCTTCAAAAATTATGATTTTTTTATGTGGCGTACCTCTCGGAGGGTTAGACCTTGTGTTAAAATTTCAAGATCTAACTCTTTACCAAAAATTCGTAAAAATTCATCTACTAAGCTGCAATCAGATTCGTCACTTCTGACTGCAGCTTACGGAAAAATTCATTAAAAATTCCTCGTTTATCCGATTGACGAAATTCCAATTGGCGATTCTTTTAATCACTTAATACTTTCTACAGTAAGAATTTGAGATCATAACTCAATTCCTAAATTGAGTTATGACATTCGTAATGGACTGCAAATTCTGCCAGAAAACGCAGCCTGAACCTTTTATACGGAAAAATTCATAAAACGCTCAATTTTCGTCGAAAAAATGCGATTACAGTGGGGTTTTAAAGATATTTCCTGGAATTACATTTTAGACTCAAGAAACACACGTTTTTGTCAAGTTTTGTCCACGTTACAGCCAATACAAGTCGGCTGTAAATTCTGATCAGAAGCTGTTTGAATTCAGCTTTCAATCGAAACATGTTTATGACATTATAGCACTATTTTTAGCCATAAAAAACCCTAAAAACATCACATTACACGAATTTATCATCATCACACTTATCACCTTCAATGGTGATCATGAATTCACAAGATTTAGACCTAATTTCATCATATGCTTGTGTAGGGTTTACTCCTAGACACTACAATGTTCCTATTTCATCATATAACGAACATGCAACCATCTAATTCGAATTCTCTAAGTTCATCCAGAAATTTAGATGAAAATTTTCTACAAAATTTGCATACCTTATGATCCTTTTTCAGAGGAGATCACCAATCTATGCTCAGATTTTGTTTTGGAACCGATTTGTGCCTTCAATTTGTGAGATTTGTTGAGTTTAGGGTTTGAGGAAGCCCCTCTGTGTTTGATCGAACCAGACATACTGGTTTTTTTTTTTTTTATTGTTTTATTTATTATTAGTTTCAAACTTAACAACTTTGGTCCCCCATCTATTATTTGGTTCATTATTAACTAGGTCACAACCTAATTATTTTTAACAATATTCCCACTAATTAACTAGGTTAAATGTTCCTAGTTAACTTAGTGGGTTCGGGGAATTTATGATTAAGTTTATTTTAAGTCCCGTTAACTCGGGCCTCTTATAAACTTATTTCCTTAAAAGCTTTTATTCACTTGTAGTTAATATTAGGATTATTTATTTAAATCCTAATATTTACCGGGTTACTTTTACCCGTCTTTTAGCATTAACGGGGTTTAATTACCAAATCCGTTTTCGGGGTGTTACAATCATTTTGACCCACTTGAGTTTCTAAAGTTCCGAGTTTACCCATTGCGTTCCTTTACCTAAAAAACTATTTTTATGTGCGCATTTTTATTTATGTGTCAATATAAATTTGAGTTGGTCTACGTTTCGATGTAAGCTGTTTTTTGGAAGCAAGTTAGGTCAAATATAATACGTTTTCGTGCTTATTTTATGTACATTTTCAGTTGGTATATGTTTCTTCGTAAATTTAGTTCTGAACCAAATGGGGTCAAATATAATACGTTCTCATTACGATATAAATTTGAGTTACTCTACGTTTCGACCCTCCGCAATGCGCTAGGGGTAAAATTTAAACCCTTGATGTGAATATGTCTTTTGATTACACATGTCGTATCAGATTTTCCTTTATAAATGTTTTATGTTTTTTTTGTTCGTTTCCTATGTAAGAGTCGAGTCACATAAATATGTTATGATTGTACTGTATAAATTCGATTAATTTATATTTTGAGCCAACCACAATGATGTTGAGTTAAATCGAATACATCAAAACACACGTTTTCATATGATGTACGCATCACATAATAGTTGGAATAATTCATTCGATATTTGCAATGTACCCACGCCGCATCGCGTGTGGGTGTAATTACTAGTTAATAATAATAATATTAATAAAAATAATTAAAGTTTCAAAAGGAAGGAATGAACTAAAAAACAACTTTCCAAGGACTGAAACATTCTTAAAATAGAAGGAATTCATTCCTTATAAAATAATTTATTAATTGCCACATAATAATCAAACAATGTTTATTTTCATTTCATCCGAATGACCCATTGTATTTCGTCTTGAATTACTTTGTACCAAACGCTACCAAAGTATCAACAATGTCTACAATATCATCAAAGATGGAGACTAATAGGGTGATAAGGCAGAGGTTTATAGCGATGAAATGTATACGGGTAAGACACTCAATCTTGTAGATGGAAACTAATATGGTCGTCGAAGATGGTTGATCAATGGAGAGGATGAACAAAGATCATAGCGTTTAACAAGGTCACTTTTCTAAAACTAAATGACATTACTAATAATACTAATAGTTCAAACCGAGTCGAACAGGGTTTACCGTAGTGGGCCTTCAGACAGGCGGGTTTTCCCCAGAATTGCTGGCTTGGTGGCTCAGGTATGCATCCAATTCTGACCGTTATGGAGAACGAGGTGTATTTGCTCGATTGAGAGCACCCCAGGATGCTTATCCGGTGATTTA
Source organism: Helianthus tuberosus (assembly GCA_030545235.1). NCBI lineage: Eukaryota > Viridiplantae > Streptophyta > Magnoliopsida > Asterales > Asteraceae > Helianthus > Helianthus tuberosus. Next base: position 161,994,535 of record CM060402.1, on the reverse strand, counting down.
GTTGGGCGTTTAAAGAAAACGCCATACTAACATTGGTAATTTGATTTTATTATGTCAAATTAGCATAACATCTGCAAATTATTGAGATAAAACATGTCAATGACAATAATTCGGCCCCTTCAAACTATTATCATTACTCAAACTGTTTATTAGAAGACTTTTTGGCTGATATGTGATAAAAGGATACAATTATTATAGCAAGATCAACCTTTGGAATACGAATTTTTATGTACTTTCTAGAAATTGAGTGTTTTACACCGACCATGTAACTAAGATACGAAAAAAAATATATATGGATTCAACAACCTAATTATAAACCTATTAACATTATCATGTGTAGAAGGAAGATTTCTCTCAAATAATATTCCCATCAAAATGGACAGGACAGATCATTGACCTTAAATCCTTATCATACGCATTAAATATTGGCTTTAAACTTTAAATACACGATAAAAATGCCATAAGGTCATAAACTAATTCAACAAAAACCCAAAGTCAGATACGCATAAACCCTAATTTTGAATTAACATTTCTGTAAATACAGCATCAATTAAAATATGTTACATTGTTCTAAATATATTTTATAATAATCCTTCTAATCAACGTACATTTGAAAAAAAAAATGTTGTTAACTTTTGTAAGGACATTACTTATTGCTAATTGTTTTACAAACGAGTTTACGTCACCTCGTGTATTGTGGCGGGATTTATTTGAAAAGTCGTTAGTATAAAATGTGAATATTCTTTTGTATAAGCAAAGCATTTATCCATAGCATACATCCTTAGCAAGGTCATTCCAACGTTTTTGGAGGCCCTAAGCGAACTACAAAGTCGGAACCCTATTAAATTGATATAAAGAAAATCATCAATTGAGATTAAGATTTGAGACATTGAGTAACCATATCGACGATTTTTCCTAATGTCGGCCCTAATTTCGCCCAATTCGCAATCAATTTCACATTGGTTGCTAAAAAAAGCCGCAAGTAACGAGGGTTGATGTGTTGCGGCGCTCCTTTTGGATTCTGAAATAAAGCGTGCACGGACAATGTGGACTCCTAGAGTAAAATCCTAAATCATGTGCCTAGAAATATTGTTTAAATGGGCCAAAAACAAGTATAACATTAGAAAAGAGAGAAATTTTGGAGGCCCTTGTTTTTTGATGGTCATAGGCCTTAGTCTAGGTTAATAAGCCTAACGGGTTGGCCCTGATCCTTAGACTACATTAATATACACAATATTTGGCAGAATACATACTATTTTTAACATACATTATATCAGGCACAACAATTGATAATCAATTTGTTTTAAGTTTAACGAACATTGAATTTTAAGGAAGGAGAACATGAATGAGAATTGGGGGAAATTAAAGAGTTTGTTGAGATAATAATATTGGGGGAACAAACAGAAACTAAATATTAACTATTATGTCACAATAATTTAAATACTTAAGATAACATAATATTTTCTATTATATAAACTAAACTACCCTTAGAACACTTAAATATTTGTATTTGTAACATCCTAAAAACGGGTTCGGTAATCGCACCACGTTAGTATTGACGACGGGTAAAATACCGTTAGCGGTGAAAATTTACCCGGTAAATATTAGGATTTAAATAAACAAATCTAATATTAATAAAAGGGAGGATAAATACTTTGAGAAAACAAAGTATATAAAAGGACCGAGTTAACGAGACTTAAAGTGAAACAGGTTAGGTAAAACCCGAAAAATATATAGGTGTTATATATTTATTAAACATCGGTTATGAACAAGATAAAATAACTAGGAAATAAATAACATAGTTAATTATAAGTCTTGTAGTAATAAAGAAGTTGGTTAAAATACACTCTATGTAACTTGGGTGAATTAGAGGGGCTAAAGGTGTTAAAAGTTAAACTAGTTTTAATTAAAACAAAAAAATTGAAATTCCAAACACACACTTGTGTGTGTCTGGATCGAACAAAACACAGGAGGGCGACCAAACTCACCTCCAAACCCTAGTTCTTGCTAATTGATCAAATTGAAGGCTCAAATCGATTCCAAATCGAAATCTAAGCATAGATTAGTGATCTCCTCAGTAAAGGGATCATAAGGTATGTAAAAATTTCACTATTTGGTTCAATCTAAAATTCTGGATGAACACTTATGATTCGAAATTGAGCTTGCATGATAGTTGTTTGGGTGAATTTGGGTTGAAATCATGTCTATGAATATACCCTAGCCGTTAGTTTGTTCAATTATGTTCATCACTATGAAAATCCATAATCACCAATATAGGTGCTTAGCGGGTTTTGTAGAAACATGTCAAACACTAGGATTATGATTATTATTCTAGTGTAATTTGAGGTCCATGCAGTAAATTCAGATTTGTTGATGCTAAATTCGTGTATGTGATTTTTTAGGGTTTTGATTGATAAAAAAATAGTGTTATAATGTCATAAACATGCTTTAATTGAAAGCTGAATTCAAACAGCTTCTGATCAGAATTTACAGCCGATTTGTATTGGCTGTAACATGGACAAAACATGACAAGAACATGTGTTTCTTGAGTCTAAAATGTCATTCCAGGAAATATCTTTAAAACCACACTGGAATTGCATTTTTTCGACGAAAATTGAGCGTTTTATGAATTTTTCCGTATCGAATGTTCAAGCTGCGTTTTCTGGCATAATTTGCAGCCCACTACGAATGTCATAACTCAATTTAGGAATTTAGTTATTATCTCAAATTTTTACTGTAGATAGCTTTAAGTGATTACAAAAATCTCCAATTGGAATTTCGTCAATCGGATAAACGAGGAATTTTAAATGAATTTTTTCGTAAGCAGCAGTCAGAAGTGACGAATCTGATTGCAGCTTAGTAAATGAATTTTTACGAATTTTTTGTAAAGATTTAGATCTTGAAATTCTAACACAAGGCCTAACCCTCCGAGGGGTACGTCACATAAAAAAATCATAATTTTTGAAGACTTGTAAACAGGTTAAAAGGTCACCAAAAACAACCTATTTTCAGTGATGTGAACTTGCCTAAGTGAGTTACTGAACGCAAATTTGCATTTTGTATGATTAAGGGTAAATGACTTTTATAAGTCATATCAACCAATGATGAAGTCGAATAGTAGATTCGACATAGAATTCGTAAGATGGAATAGTCGTATGTGATAATGACTAATCTAACCGTCTTATGAATTATGATTATAGTTTGACGCTTGACAAGCTAGATGGTGGCTTGGAAAGGACGCGGGTCAAACGAATTAAGTGTGAAGGAAAAGCGTGTTTCGGATGCAAGGTAAGTAAGCTTACGCCCCTTTATATTATTTACGAAATACTTATTTGCAAGTATTGTATATGAGCTTTATTAAGTAATTGAAATATGATGTTCCGGCACGAAATAATGTGAGTCGGAACAAGGGAGAAATGGTAAGAAACCATGAAATATGGTAAAAAGGGTATATTATTCATGTGGTGATGAATAAATAAGAAATTTTGAAACATTACGTTATGGTGTAAACCGTGACGGGTAAAAAAAATGGTAAAAAGGTAATCCGGACATGAGTGGACGGATGGGAAAAGAGATTTAAATAGATATCATATGGCGAAAGTAATAACGGGTCAAACAAGACAAGAAACAGTTTTTAAGTTAAAAAAAAGAGTTCAATGAGAAAACCGGAATGGGTAAAAAGGGTGAGATGGTAACTAGATATCCTCTCATAATAACAATTGGTCATTTCGACTAAACGGGTCAAATGGTGTGTTAATACCATTTGACAACAATAACTGATGACCGTTTGTTGAGTTTTGCGATCACATGAATTAATTTATGGTTAGCGTTGCTTTAAACTAGCAAGTTTAAAAGCAAAAGGTATTTAAACGGGTTAATTCTATAACCCGAGCCAGGTACGCTTAACTGAATTTATAGTTAAAAGTATAATTTTTGGTCAAATAGATAGTGACGGTCCCTCGCCGTAAAATGAAAGACATAAATTTAACCGAAAAGCCCTTGAGGGGTAAGTCGGGCAAACGACCCTTATGGGTTGTTTAGGAACTTGTATTATGATTATGTAGTCCTTAGATATGTATAAAAATATAGGTAATGACATTCGTGGGTCGAATGTCTAAAAACGGATTTATGCGCATAGCTTTCGTACTAATAGCATAATTCATAAGAATTATAAACCCGAGCTAGAGATCTTGAGTTAAATACATTGATGTATGTATTTGGTTATTAAAAAAAACAAGTTGGTGGTTTTAAATACAAACGGGTCAAAATGTTGATTTTGAATAATAAGTAGAATGCTTAAAAAATTGGAACTTTATTAGTTTGAATGTTGAATTATAACTCCATATGATGAAGAATCGAACTACGGTCGCGTGGGAAAAAGAATCACGCGAAACGGACATGTAGAACTAAAGTTATGAAATTTTAAAGTTAGAATTTGGTTAAAACTCGGAGTTGGGCATTTGCAGCTCAAACAAACAAACCTGCTGTGAAAATAGGCCGTCGCGTTACGCGACGACTAATTAATAAACGGGTCGCGCGACGCGACACTTGTCGCGGGCCGCGAAAGCTGAGACGAAAACGGTCGCGGGACGCGACCGATCTATATTTCAGAAATTTTCTTTTATTTCCATTGTTGGGCCGTAGGACTTGATTATACGTATTTAAAAGTTGTCAAAACTAACAGTTTATGTGGTTTTGGCATTAGGTGAATGCTCACAAGATTTCCGGATGAAGATCAAGCGTCTTTCAAGAACCGAACACACCGAACAAGCTTCCGCATTGATTTATTCTGTTTAAATTAATATGTAAATAATAAGAATTGCATTTGAATGTTTAAACTAGTTAGAATGATAACTCAAATAGTTTGATTATGTATGATTGTAAACCCAACAAAGTTTTTGTAAGCTCGCATTTTTGTAATAAATACGTGTTAAATATTATAAATTCTGTTATTTTAAGATGGGTCTTACAGTATTCTTTATTAAATTAGTTTTACTTGGATAGAACCGGCATAATTTCAAAAGCGTGTAGATATCTGCTAACAAAATAAATATTACATGATTATGCACAATCAATAAAAATCACATATAAAACGGAAATTAAAAATCACCAGTAGAATCACATAGGGTATTGGTAGCCGTAGCCAAGCATCGCATCATTTTCCGAATCGTTGTGAACATTCTTTCAACATGTGTCCGGTAAGTCAGTTAAAGAAGTCAGTCGCAACGTTTTGAATTGCATATTTAATTTATTTACATGTTTCGCAACATTTTGAATTGCGTATTTAAGTTATTTATTATATGTTTCAAAACCATACACGTTTGCGTATAAAAGCACAGTCGTATGAAATCATACTAATATAGGAAAGGGTGTGTTGTATTATATGTTAGGATGTGTTTTTTTTGTGTATATAATATTTGTAACAGACTTTTAAACGAATATGTACGAACCTCAAGATATATAATGTAATATTTTAATATAATTTAATACACAATATATAATATAAAAAAGAATTTAATATACAATATATAATATAATTTTCTATGGACGTGACTTTTAAACGTAAGGATACGACTTAAATTGCTTTTGCTTTTTGTAGTTATATATAATGACTATTAGACCATGCGTAGTGGTTAGCTCAATAATGCCCCCACCATGGGGCGTTTTCTGTCATGTGGCAGTCCAGTTAGCATGTGGCATTATTGGGCGTTATTGTAAAAGTGTCGTAGTGTGAATAATGTCCAATAACGTCCCTTCCAATCATTACACAATTATTTTTTTTAATTAAAAACTTAAAAGACTTTATTAAATTAAAAAAAATACAATACTAGAAATAAAAAAACCTATTCAAAAGTAAAAAAAAAAAAAACTAATTAAAACTTTAGGGACTGAAATGCAAAACTAAGTAAAAAAATTACATTTCCAAAATCTAATTAAAACTTTAGGATTGAAATGCAAAATCCTTTTTTAAAGACTAATCAAAATGCAGGGACTAAAATGAAAAAGCTTCTTCTTCTTCCTTTCACCCACAAGAACAACCTGCAACTTTTGTTTCACTAAAATGAAAAAGCTTCTTCTTTAAATCACCTTCTAATTAAAACTAAAACTAATTTATTTTGTTTTTTTAATTAAAACTAAGTATACACACATGGCAAGGTTCAATTGGGCAAAGAAATAGAGTTCCGGCGTTTTTCAAATCACGCCAATCGAATTTTTTCCCCAAAAACGCCCGATAACGCCGGTATGTAATGGGACAGGGGCGTGATTCGGCTTTTTTTTTTGAATTAAAAAAAAAAACGTCCCACTACACATGGTCTTAGGAAGATAATTATATTGCTAATTGTTTACAAACGAGTTAACATTAACCCGCGCGTTGCAGCGGGATGTTTATTATTAATGTATTAATGTCTTTCGTATTATCATATTATCATATGAAATGCGAAAATTGTTAAGCTTATTCAAAAATTATTATTTACTTAATTTGATGAACCTATAAACACGCTTCTACAAAGCATTGATAGTAAATGAGATGTTAAAAAATTATTTATTACTCAAAACTGCACTTTTGCTCATTTGTTTTGATAGTTAAAAATAACTTTTACACACTTTAAACCTTTAATCATTTAACTTTTACTTATTTTTGATTGTATGTTAGAAATAAAAAAAATAAAGCTCAGTAAACAACTAACAATCTATTAGGAATTGTTAGTTTATGTATCGGGGGAGGGGGATTATTCATTTTTGAATGCATATAGTTATATTACCCGCATATTGAGGAAAAAAACAAATATATTACTCAAAACTTTGTAAAAAAAGTAAAAGCAAAACCTTTACAAATTGATCATGAAATAAAAAATAAAACTTTTACGTAAGTCCACCAATACACAAATATTAAATTTAATATAAAAAATAAACTTATTAAGAAAAGCAAAAAATATTATTAGAGAAATAAAGAAACATTTTAAGATAAAATATTATGTCAACAGTGTAATGTCACTTAGAGAACGGAGGTTCGCTTTCTCATGGTATGCGCGTTATAATCACTTGGTATAAGAGTATAATAACATAATACATTCGAATTTAAGTGTGAAAATAGTTGTGTATAATTGTTAAAACTTGAACTTTGAAAACACAAAAAAAAAAAAACCAATATTGCCCCCAAGAACTTTATGTAACAATATATATAATGTAAAACCAACTGTATCGGAGGCTTTACTGGTCCAATCAGGTTGATTGTACTATTTTTAGTAATCAGTCAACATTTTATTTATCTAAAAATATTTAAAGAATAGTAAAACAAATACCAAAGTTACAACTATAAAAACAATTATTTAAACTAATAAATAAACAAAAGAATAACAAATTAACAACTAAATAAATTAAAGAAAATTAAGTTTGGGCATTTATACTTTCAAGATTTTTGTTCTTTCTCGCAAATTGCAACCGGCAAAATACTTTCAACGTTTCTTTCCATCTCCATCTTCCGGCACATAATATTCCTGTAATAGCACATAATCACACTCTAAAAAAAACTAAAAAAAAGGGTAAGAAACAGTCTCCCCCTACACCTAATATTTACCTTTTTTAAAAGAAAACTCATCTTCTAGATTTTCCCAAATCCCCTTCTCACAGTGAAAACCCCCTAAATATCTTAAATATCTCAGTTTGTTCTACTCTCACCGAAAAATCACACCATTCAGAATTATACATGTTTTTGGGTGCTATCTAGACCACAAACTTTGTTAAATGTGATTTACTTTGGTCGATTAAGGGGGTAATTAAAAGTACCGTAGCAGTGTAGCACCAAGCAGCGGTGGTAGCGGCACCGTTCCGGCAAGATGAGGGCTTCAGATAAACCGTTCGCTATCCATCATAGATCATCCTTGGCGCGTTGGCGCCATTTTGAAGGAATTCAGACGCGGAGATTTCTTTTGGCGGTTGGGGTTATATAGGTTGTGAAACGGTGTCAAACGAAGGGGAAACGGTTGTCGGAGGAGACGCGAAGGGGAAACGGCGGTCAGTGGAGACGCGACTATTTGTTTTTTCTTTTTACTGGAACGGTGCATCAGTTTCGCGCCGATTTGGTTGTTAAATGTAAGGTCCCGACGGTGTTTTATTAATTGACGTGTTGTTTAGCATTTATTTGGTTGGTTAACCGACGTGAGTTGATAAATTGTGGTGGTTAATTTTCTGGAGAAGACAGTTGAAGACGTGAACCGAAACATCGATTTTTTTACCGACGTTAACCGACGCGACGGTTGGTATTTGCATGTGTAATTGTCGTCAACCGACGTGTGTTGCTAATTGTATTATAAAGTAATGACTATTGTAGGAAGATGATTATGAGAATCTTGATCACATTTCCCGTAAAGTTACTAAGATTCTAGTTTTTGTATGTTAAATTAAAACATTATTATTTTTTCATTATTTTCATGATTTTTTTCTTTTTTTGTTATAGCTGTAAATTTGAAAAGGACACCATATTAAAAAAAAATCAATTTTGATTAGATCCTTCTGTCTCATGGTCTTCAATCCACCACACCCTTTCTTATATGGACAAAAGACTGAAGTATTCTGCACCTAACTAGACTTGTTCTCATTCTCTCTGCCAACACCTCTCTCTCTCTCTCTCTCTCTTATCTCCTTGGTGCAAGTGATCATCACTCAACACTAAAAGTATAAGCATGGAAGTTGTAAACATGAGAGATCATAAACTACAAAATGATCATCAAACTTACATGAAGAAGCTAGAAGCAACAACACTACAAGAAACCATCCAAAATCCATCTCCACCACAAACCGCCACCGCATCGCCACCATCGGCATCGCAATCTCCTACCCATGAGTTCTCATTCACCATTTCTCTCAACCCTAATCCACCACAAAAATCTACACAAGATGGTCACAAGTACAACACTTATGTTGATAATGACAATGACAACCACAACCACAACCACCGTAGCTTCACACCACCACCCGAACCATTGACTGCCATTGACCTATCTCCGGCCGATGACATCTTCTTTCATGGTCACCTCCTCCCTCTCCACCTTCTCTCTCATCTCCCCGTATCCCCTCGCTCTTCAACAAACTCAATGGACAGTTTTACCCTCCCCATGAAAGACATTTTAAAAGATCAAAACAACCCTATTGGAAACACTAGTTTTCATTACCACCACCGGAACACCTTCTCTGAATTCAATCTACCCAACAACAATGTCACTCAAACAAGACCAAAGTCGAAATCTTTCTCAATCTTTAGCCGACCCAAGTGGAAAAAAGGATCACTTGATGAAAGAGAAGTAGACCATGAAAACCAAGATCAAGAAAGACACAACAACTCCAAGAAAAAGCTCAAACTAGAAGTGGCTCAACTCATCAAAAGGTACATGAAAATGGTGAGACCTTTTATGTCATTTACAAAGGCGAAGAGGCCGAATACCGAGTTTAACCGGCAGCCGCATTCCTTTTCTGGGAACTTGGTGAGCTCCAGAAGTAGTCTGCCGGTGGAGATGAATAGAAGTGACCGGAAAAGAGGGAAGTATTCAGCTCCGGTGTCCATGAGAACTTCTCCGACCAATAGTGGGATACTTGTTGCTTCAGGAACTGTAAGTCCAGCCAAAAGCACAACTAGTGATAGCACCATGGAAGAATTACAAGCTGCCATTCAAGCTGCTATTGCTCATTGTAAGAATTCAATTGCCATTGAAGATAAAGTTCAACCTTAAAGTTACTAAATAAATAAATATTCAAAAAACTTGCCCCTTTTTATTCAATATTCTTCTTAGTTGTTGTATATAATAATCTTGTTATATATTCTTATGTATAAGTGATTTTATAATTTAAAACGTATCACTATATGTGTTCTGGTTGTATACATGAACATAAACAATAAAACAAATCAGTTTGCATATTAAATTAGATATAAAAAAATAATAATAAGGTTTCTGGGATTTGTGTTGGCCACTAAAGATATTATAATAGGCAGAACCCATGTATGTCATTTTTTGATGTTCAGAAAATATTTTTTTATATGAACTTCTAGTATATTTGATATTATATTTTAATGCAATATTGTTTTCATTCACGATATATCAAAGTTTAAAGGGTGGCTTCAACCAATATCCATGGGAGGTGGAGGTCCCAAATTTTCTTGTTTGAAAAATGCAATTTGCTGTATTACCAATAAACGACTAACATCATGTGTTTGTGGAGCCACTATATTATTCACATTAATATTCATATTTCCAGTCAAATTAAATTGTTATTATCAAGAAAAGAAAATAAAACACTTTATCCATTTTTAGTGTTATCTCTTCATAATTTCCTATAGTTTCATATTATTGACATAATGCCATTTATAGGAAAACTACTTACTCTTTTTCCATCCTATGCTTATCCTCTTCTCATTCCATTTATATTTATATATGATAAAAATCAAATTGAATGAATAGTGATTTATTATTAAATTAAAATTAGGATTACATTAAATTAATTTTGATAAAATTTCTTGTATCTGATAGCCACAATTTGTTCTTCAACAATATTGTTAATAAGTATTTTTTTATTTTATTTCCTATAGTAGTTTGGTTAGGCTATTAATTCTTTCACTAGGATGCATTGATAAGTCATAAGTTATTGTCGTACAAATATATTCATGTATTTGAATTCATTTGATATGAAAATTAATTGTCTTAAAGTATGTTCAAAGCGGCGAATTGAATTCACATAATGCATAATATTCAAATTACTATGAGCGGGCTGGTTCAACCATTTTGAAGGCATAAAACGAATTAAAAACTTGAGGCCTTTTTCCAAAAAAAAAAAATAGTTTTGAGAAAAATCCTCCTTTACCCGGGCTTGGGACCGGCAAAATAAACTAATAGGTTTATTGTTGGCAAGATTAATTAATTAATTTTGTTTTTTTTTATATTTTTATACACTTTTTGTATGTGTAAAGATAAGTTAAACCCAGCCCAAATATCAATATATATTTTTTTTAAAGTTGGAGGCACTATTAATTTGGAGGCCTAAAGCTCAAGCCTCAAAATACTTGGGCTTAGGCCGCCTCTGAGTGAGTAAATATGTAACTTCTCTCATTATATAATTTTTTTTTCTTTTTAAAGAAATTTTTTTTTACATGTTTCCGTTGTCCACAAAAGATTAAATTTTAACAATAATTATTCGTATACATATAATTATCTTGATAAGTGTACCACGAATTATGTTGTTAGTTAATTGTGTGGAATAAGTTGGCGTTATAAATCTTTCCCTGTTAGTTGAACCTGGCTGAATCTGTACATGAAAATTCACTTATAATAAATTTATTATACGTACTATAACAAAATCAACTTATTATCTGATCAATTAGGTACAAGAAAATGCTTTAAAACAGCTTGACCAAAAAGTTGTACTTATTACATCTATTAATTATTATTGACTGATGATTTTTGCGAGGTAAATACTAATTTTATAATTAATGTTAATGTGAGAAACATAAATCTGTATACATAGTAGTTATATGATTGATAAGTTTATTATCTATTCATACAAACATAAATATAGCATCACATCACAAAAATACTTTTTATATTTGTCGATTTATAACGATTAATTAATTCTACAACATAAAAGCCAAAGAAAAATTGTAATCTTAAACTAATCTTGAAGCAGAAGTTTTAAAGTTGAAGATAAAAAGGTAATGATGATGAAAATGATTCGCCAAAGTTGGCCTACCAAAGAGTGTTCTTAACCTTTTTCTGATTTCTCAATAATTGAGTAATTATCTTCTATTTTTGTTTTAATGTGAAGATTATATATTTATTAACAATAGCAACACTTGCTCCTACTCTATTATACTAATATTCCTAAATTAAGCGTCTATGCCCAGATTTGAACCTAGGACTACTTTTTTAAGAGCCAATACATCTATCAAGTGGGCTAACCCACTTTGGCTAATGTGAAGATTATATAACAAGTATTTAAGAACACTTTGTAAATTTGGTATCTTAGCACCATTTGTGTTGAATTCAATGTTTTAAAAACTAGTTCAAACCGCCATTTGTACCGGTTGAATAATTCGGTAAAACCGGTTAAACCGTCAGGTACACTAGGTTGAACCGTACGATACACCCGGTTAAACCGTTTTTGAGCCAAATCCGATACGATATAAAAACCGGATTTTAATCATTGGTTGAATTTCTAAAATCTGAACACTAAAGCCGGAATCAAAATTTAAAAGTAAAATCTGGACTCCGATATTGTTGGGTTGGGTTTCGCATACATGTCTATGTTTCTTTCTCGTTCAAGGATTGGGTCGATTTTTTATTTCGTTTTAATCTTCATTTGGTTTCCAGCAATATCAACCCAAAGAGTTGGCAATGGATTGCACACATGCACGATTAATGTACCGTAATACTGTTTATAATCAATAGCCTCCTTTTAATCTTTTTACCCATACATGAATCATACTTTTGGGATTGATTCTTACAACTTATTAGGAGTTTGAAAGAAATGCTAAATCGAGTGTTGCATTATATTGTTGACATCAACCACCAACTTATTATGAATAGAACCTGTAAACATTCTCACCTTAAGTGAAGGTGCAACATAACATCATGTTCAACATATGGTGACATAATACAAACCGTTAGGAAGGTATGCTAGTTAGATTGTGTCACACCCCGACTTTCCGGTGAACCCGAATGCGAGGCCACATCACTGATTAGTAAGTGTATTATTAATTGAAATTATGTGTTTACACAATAAAACCCATAAAGTTAAAATATTAAATCAATTTCTAATACAAAAAACCAAAAGGTGTATAGCCCAGTTGGGTATCCCCATGTTGGTTAAGTTGGGCCGGCTTCCTCCTTGGAGGTCGCCGGTTCGACTCCCGGCTGCGGCATTCGGGGGGTGGGACGTCCCAATGATGGATCGTTCCTACCGAGGCATGGTGCGGTCCTGAGGGCAACCCGGTTTTACCCAGCTGTTACCCAAACGAGTCTCTCGTGTGGGGGCAGTATGGTTTCCGGGCGGAGGTCAGCTTGCGCACCGGCCGGGGCCCGATCGAACATCGCGTCCGTAAGAGCGGAGCTGACGGGGGAATGTCTTCGACATAACCCCGGTGACCAATTCGGTCCTGTACAGAGAAAGTCACCTTCCAAAAAAAAAAAACACATAAATACGGCTTAGCAACATCATAGGGCCTAGTCTTAGGAGTCACAAGTTCCAAAGACCTCGGGTCGAATCAACTTAGCCTACAATAAAGGGGCATCACCTACGAGTTAATCTTTAAATACATTAGTTTTCACTGATAAATACAATTAACAGACTCATTTATAAAATATTTAAATGATCATTAGATGAGTATCCTGATTTACCATAATCACAGTTTGTCACAAATTTATGTTTAGTCTAATGCTAGATCAACTATTTAATTTTACACTTCAAGCCCAATTGTCGATGTAAGCCTACACCCATCATTGTGACCATAATAATGTGTATAACAAGGTACGAGCATACACGTATGAAGAGGTATGGTTCCAATTCTATACACACATGGCAGGGACCACATCAATTTTATCCTACATGGCGTCCGCATCAGCAAAGAATATATCCAGAAGCTTCTTGAAGCTTCTGGAAGGTATTCCAGGCGACACCAAAGATGCTCCTCCAGACAAAAAGGACAACACGTGTAGCCAATAATCGGACGCCACCTGGACCTGCAACACGATCTAAGGACAGACCGACAGCTGCAGTAGTAATTCTACTATCTGGACGAATAACGGCGCGCCACATCATCCACTATCCTGACCGCAGCAGAGGAGACCAAGAGGATATTCCCTTTGGTCGGACAGCTGGCGCCCGGTGGAAGCTGGTAAGGTCTCTCCTCCCTCCTTCATCCTTCGGCTATAAATAGGACCCTTCCTTATTCAGGTAGAACATTATGCTCTCCTTACATTTCACCTACAACACACACTATTTCTCCTTAAAACAGTACTTATTCTCACACTGGAGGGTGGTCACAAGGAGAACCCCCCAATTCTCCTCCTTGTGGCGAGTCATCGGTGTTCTGTTTTGCAGGATTCCAGTAATCAGCGAGTGAAGATAGAGATTGAACCCCACACACGAGACGACCCAGCTGGTTAGCCTAAGTGTTAACCAGTGTTTCATCATTGGCGCCCACCGCATCTTTTGCAAACCACTTTCATCTCTTTTCTCTTCAAAAAACACTCTCTGAATGGCTTAACAAAACCCTTCTCTTCATGTGGACGGAGAAAGCTCTTCCTTTGAGTTGCACACGGACACCGCTCAGGTCCAAAGGCACCAAAGGAACGAGACTGTCAGAGAAGCACAAGTGAATAACGAGATACCTGAACTCTTTGGTAGCACCTCCAGAGTTATCAACCAAACCACAAACGGAGCTAACCCCCAAACTCCTCCTGGGGTAGTCAACCAGACAACTCCAGGAACCCAAACGCCAAACCATGGTGCTGGTCCTTCAGCACCATCGGCTCAGGCACAGTTGAACTTCTCAGCACTCTTAGGGCTACATGAAGGAGAAACTATGGCCTCCTGGTATGCCAAACAAACGGCGTCGTTGAACCTGGTCTATGCGCATTTAAGCGCACAACAAGCATTGCTTCAAGCGCAAGCTACCCAATCCGCTTTCGTTACTCCACCTCAAAGACCACCAAGTACTCAGATTCCTCAACAAGCGCATGCGCATGGGCACGCGCGGACCCAACAACATTCTGAGCAGCACACCATCAGGAGACAAAGCGTGCAAGACACGCGCGACACCTATGGTGACACCAAAAGAAACTATGAACATTACTCTCACCAGCAAAAGAAGTCAGTGCACAGTCGTTTAGGCCCGCGCAACATAAACAATGAATGGGAAAGTTACAACGAAGATGATGACACGACTTACAAGCAAGAAAGCACAGCATTCAGCAGACTACCACCGAATCACGAGGCATACAAGCCCCGCGCACGCGCAGGGTACAACCCAAACGCTGAGTATGATTACACGTTAAGCTACCGCCCAGATGGCATAGCGGAGAAGTCAAAGTTTATTAGAGAAATCGCAAAGGCCGATATCGACAAGACGAAGTTACCACACAATGCGGGTAAGTTAAATGGCCTAACGGATCCTGATGACCACCTCCAAGTTTTTACTGGCGCTGGGGTGGTATGTGGTTGGTCGTTACCCACGTGGTGCCATCTGTTTGTGAAGACCTTCGTAGGCACGGCGCGCGCATGGTTCGACAGTTTACCGGAAGGAAAGATTAAATCCTGGATGGATTTTCAGCACAAGTTTCTAGCACACTTTTCCCAGCAGCGCAGGCACACCAGAGACCCAGCGGATTGCTTAAACATCTGGAGGAAAGATCACGAGAGCATTGAAGACTTTATCACCAGATACAACAAAGAGTGCCTAGAAATTGGAGATGTAGGAGAAAAGATGATGCGCAGACACTTCATGAGAGCCGTCAAGTGCGATGATCTAATCAAAAGAATCAAGGGAAGAGATGGAGGTCCCAAAGATTGGGACACTTTCATCGAAGCAGCAAAAACTATCGCAAGAACGGACAGACATCTAAACGGCGAAGACAACCGTCAGTACAACTATAGCCAACATGCCAATGATAGACGCAACAAGAAGGGCAAGGGTCAGCCCTGGAAGGCATCTGGCTATAAAGAAAGGAGTCCACCAGCGGAAGACGCGCGCACAACCATCAATCAAATAAGCTATCGCAAGAAAGTCAAGAAAGAAAATAGAGAAAAGCAATGGACACCTCTGACAAAAACCCCTTCCGAAGTCCTGACAACTGAAAATCATCAATTTAAAGCTCCTTTGCTATAACAACCCTCCTAAAATATTTCCGACATCCCTAAAATATTTATAACATCCCTATACGTCCTAAAATACACCTCGTATATGAAAACCGGTCCAGAATACCTTTAATTTTATAAAATTAAAATAAAAACAATTTTTAATGGTTCCTCGCGGGCCACGAAGACCCTTAAGGTCTCTTACGCGGGCCGCGACAGCTCAAGATCAGAGCGCATCCGGTGCCGCCACGTGTCTCAAATGTGTTGGGTCTAGTATACTGAGTCAACCAAGCTAGGCCCTACATGGTCTACGTCGCGGGCCGTGAAGGCTAAGCCTTCCGCTTACGCGGGGCGCGACAAACTCAAATTTCAGCCCTATAAATACCTTCGATCGACCTCAGTCCCAACTCGCTCAAATTTCGTGAATCTCTCTCTAATTCTGTAGTATAGACATTATAATCGGGTATTATACCCCCCCTAATTAATGAAGTTCTGCCTAGTTGTAAGTATTTTAACCCCCGGTTACGTATCAGATACGTTGCCCGATTGATTTAGTGCTCCGTAACGGCTGTCGAGGTTCTGCCCGACGTAGTCGTTGGAGTTCTGTCTCGGGGAGAGTATAACTAATGTAAATATTGGGTTATTATACTAACGCATATGCATTGTTTAATTAATAGATTATAACCAGGAAAATCATCGGAAAAACCCTAAACTAGCAATGTGAGTGATCCTCCTTTTTGCAAACTGTTTTTACAAAACCTTAAATATTTTACAAATGTGATTAGCAGTGACTGAGTCTTTGTAATTCTTCAATTACTGCCGGTATGTTGGGGTTTTGTATACAAAATGTGGAACACGTTACCATTGGACAACGAGATAGCCAATGTGTAATATGACCCACTAGTCAGGATTGACAGTACTGAATGAGTAATTGTGTAGATATAAACATTGTAATCACTCTCAATATTGCAAATTGATAAAACTCTTCTTGATTAAATTGGGATTCACTCACCAGTATTTCCCACTGACAAAATGTTTTTAAACGCGTTTCAGGTAACAAAATGTGAAAGCCAAAATAGAAGCCAGCTGGAGAGCACTGAAAGCTTGGAAAAGTGGCTATAAAAGGTACCTAAATAAAGAAAGATGTTTTATTCAATAAGATAGGGTTTATCCCTATAAACATGTTTGTAATGAAAACTTGAGTTTTATCCCATTATGTTATTAATATAAAAGGTGGTGTTTTGCTCTGATAAAATATTTCCTAACTACGGTCCTGATGAAATTTTCGCTGCCAAATAATGATAAACACCGATACCACCAACTCTAAGTAGGTCGCGGCCGCCCGCCTCTTGAGGCAGGGGTCGGGGGTTGCGACAGAAGGTGGTATCAGAGCTAAGCCACTGATTTCAGCCAAAGAGGTGTTCTGCTGACATTAAAATTATAAATTTTGTTAGGAAATAATCAATGAGACTATGTGCATACGTGTAGATTATTATTTTGTGTTATTTGACAATTTGTTAGTTTATAGTATGAGTGACCAAGGACCTTCGGACGCTTACCGTCAGTTGTCCAACTCTCCTAGGGACGAAGGAACCTCTTCGCAGCCTACTGACCGGTGGTCCGTAGGACAACCCTTAAGGCCTTTAAAGAGATTAAAATCCCATACTTTGTATGGTTAGTTTCTTGAATTTGGTAACCACTATATGTTTGATGCTACAGGTGTTAAAGTGCTTGAAATGTGGGTTTTAAGAAGCATAGATGGATGTTGGAAGTCGGCGGAAACAGGATGTGAAGAATTTAAACATTTGATGAAGAAACAAAGAAAAACAACACTCAGCGTTGTAACCTACGGCTGCTGCCATAGGTTACGACTCCAACATCTTCAAAAGCCACACCACCGTACGACAGTACTTGACCGCCATAATGAAACAATTGGGCACCGTAAGCTACGGCAGGCGGCGTAGCTTACGGTGCCATATTGGCTTATGTTGACCTGCTGACCGCCGTAACCTACGGCTGCTGCCGTAGCTTACGACGCTGACTGTTCCCACATGTAACTTATCACATTAATGCCCTTTTCAAGATGTTTTATGGTCTCTAATCATGTATGTTCGGTTACACTTCATTGGGGACACGAATTGGAGATCACTTGGAGATTTTTTGAGCTTGAAGAACATTTGTTGATCTTAGTTTTATGTTTGGTGATTTCTATGAACATTAAGACTTGTGTGATGATGTTGATTCAAGCCATGAGTGGCTAAGTACTTTATGGTCATCTTTAGTTGAAGGTTTGTGGAGACAATTGTGCTTGATTTCATATTTCTAGAATGGTAAACTGAATTTATGTTTTGTTTATCATGGTGTGTTCTTATTTGCTTGTAAATGGTTGATGCTTATGATTATTCTATTTTGAAACCATACGTTCTTGGTGCCATTGGCAATCGAGATATCATGGGTAGAACTAGGATTGGGTAAGGATTAATTGATCATTGGGTAACAA
The DNA here is from genome assembly GCA_030545235.1 of Helianthus tuberosus. Taxonomy (NCBI): domain Eukaryota; kingdom Viridiplantae; phylum Streptophyta; class Magnoliopsida; order Asterales; family Asteraceae; genus Helianthus; species Helianthus tuberosus. The sequence continues at coordinate 161,976,195 of CM060402.1, read as the reverse complement.
CCTCACGTTCTAGGAATCTGAGTACTTAGTTACCTTTTATCACAATAAGTAATTGCACATGAACTATGTCTATGTAGTTCTTTCTAGTGAATGATAGCACAAACGTTGAAGCAAACCAGAAACTAAAGATGGTCGTTCGTCTCTAATTTGTTTACAACCAACACTTTCATTTTTGCAATTACATTAGTAATCTTAGTTTTAAAATCAATTCAATCAATCCAACTCTTAAAATTTACTTTACTTGCATTTAGTTTAATCATAGTTAACTTAGATAAATCTTCAAATAACACATATTCCACAAACTCTCTGTGTTCGATACCCACTTACCGCTATCTATTTAGTAGTAATTGGATTAAATTTGATTGTGACCACGACATCACGTCAAATTTTGGCGCCGTTGCCGGGGAGTAGTGCGCAACGTGCGTTATTTTTGTTCTTTTTAAGTTTATTATTTTTCTGGTTTACGCTGGGTGTGTTAGTGTGCAGGTATTTACAGGTGCATGCGTACTAGAAGCTCTCACAAGCTATCACCACTGGCATTTGATCCGGAAATTGAGCGAACATTAAGAGGAAACATAATTTTGTTAAGGGAAAACAGAATTAGCGGTTCACCAACAACACCTACTACACCAATTACACCACTTAGATACATGGATCCACCACCACCACCACCACCACCCACTACGGGTGAACTCATACCACCTTTCATACCATCATCCACTCAACCTTCACCAAATACTACCATGCCTAACACCACTACCGAACCTACTCCACCTCATGATGTTACACCAACCAACACTACCTGATGACGGGGGTAGCCCAAATCTCAATAAAATGACTAATATACATAATAGCTTAAAAGGTTAAAAGGTTGAGAGGTTCAATACGCGCAAACTCAGGAGAACAGTAAAAAGGACAAGCACAGTGTCCGGTCACATCAACACTTAACGTCTGAACCATTTCTGCACAGACAGAACATGTGCACAGAGAACACCCTTTTGTCCGCAGGTCTAAACCCTTCAACCCCCAAATGGGCAAGTCCCTCACTGTAGCCACGGATCACTGGTCAAAGGCTTCCTCTTGTAGAAGATTCTTTCCCTATAAATAATAGCCTCTTGCCATCCATTCCATTGATTCCAGATCAACTCAGATCACCCTTGATCTCTGATCTTACTTCTCCTCTCTAGAACTTGCTCCATGCTTGTTCTATTCTCGGCTCACTACAATATTATCTCACTTAACATAGACATTCTGGGTTGAACCCTTCAAGCCAGAATTCAAAGTGAATAATAACAAAGTGATCCGCCTCCACGTGCTACAAACGTGGGGGGACCCCACGACCTGCGTTAGGCTAATCGAAACCTTGAACCCTTTTACCCCGGAGATATCGCTACAGGTCTTGGTCTTGTATTTGTTGTACCAACAAGTTGGCGCCCACCGTGGGGCTACGCCGCTAACTTTATCTTAAAGACCAGTTGTGTAGCTCCAATTTCTCTTTACATCATGTCTGAAAGCGAGTCTCTCGGTCAGGTAAATCAGGTTCCTAACAACACCGATTTAACACCAAGTTCCGGTCGGATCTCACCGGTCGAATCTACATTTCTTTCTCCTCCCGGAAGTACTCCACCGGGATATGTTCCCGGAGTTCACTTCTTTTCAAACACCAACCCCATCTCGGTCAGGGGTTGCAACTACTCAAATCGATGTAATGCATACACCGGAACACATAGATCTAACACCCGAGTGAGTAGCTAGAAATTTCTTACAACTGAGATTTTTTCTCAACTAGCATGTGAGCTTAGAAAGGAAAAAAAGGGTGAGAATAAGACTAAATTATGAGGAATCTGAACCCTCATTATCACATGGCCCTTCATCTCTTCCTTTTAGCAGCTCACGTTCAGCCACATCTTACCTTGAAGGTGGTCCTAGTGTGGCAGACCAACCACTCAAGCCTTTAAGCTTTTGGGAGGCCAAGTCCAACCGCTTTTCCCTTATTTACCTACCAACCCGTTACAACCGGTGCACCTATGGGGCATAAAACCACTCTTGATCAATTATGGGAAGTCACCAACTTCAAGTGTTCTCCCTCCCATTGCTACTTCGTGAAAACAAGCCATGGCCACCCTGCCTTCGGCTCGTGGTAGGGTCATGAACACATCCATAGGAATGCCTTATACAGTAAGCCTTTAAGGCTTTAACCTTTTGACACAGATGATGACATCTTTCATGAGTACCATCAGAAAGCCTTTAAGGCTTTAACCTTATACCCTAGCTGATGACACGGATGATGGAAAAAATTTCCTTTGCAGCACGTGAAAAGTGGATGATGACACAGAAAGCCTTCAAGGCTTTGACCTTAATTTCATCAACCAAGTGCCAACCACTCACCAGGGTACCTCAAGCGATTACCCAGCTTCAAGGGTAGTAGAAGACCTCTCAAAACCCTACAAGCCTAACAAACTTGTCTTGCTTCTCCCAACAAATCGTTGATTACAAGTTTCAAACCCAGATAAAGATGCCATCACGGTACTAAAGACTACCTCCAAATCTTCGTCGGGATTGCAAGAATTGAAAAATGACCCAACTCCGAATGTTGTCTCATGTTCATGCAAACCCTTGAAGGGTTTTCACGCATATGGTTCAATGACCTTCCTGGACGAAGCGTTCAGACCTTTGACGATCTTAGCAAAAGTTCCCTATAACAACAGAGGCATGTCAATGACGCCACGATAATCTTCCAGACCAAACAACGTGATGATGAACGTCTTAGAAACTTCATCGAAAGTTACAAGAAGAAAGATTTAACTTACGCCAATGAAACGACTATGGTTGCAAGGTTCATGAATGCTAAATTCCAAATATTTCACAAGATACTTCAATAAATGTCTGCCCAAAACCCTTAAAGAAACATTTGAAAGGGCTGAAGCCCACATTCGAGGAGAATAAGTTGTAGACATCAAAGAACAAAATAAAAGACTCTTAACTGGAGCTTCTAGTATGGCTCTTATGACAAACGGTTCAAAGGTTCGGATTCCAGAAGGCCTGAAGGCCGGAACCCTCCAAGCCAAGAAAAAACCATAAACTTTACAGCCTTAACCAAGGCTACATAAGAGATCTTGGCAACCTAAGGGGTAAAACACAGCTTCTGCCCTCCTCAACCTTTGCCAAAAAACAAAAGATTGGAATAATCAAGCCAGTATTGTGAGTTTCACGAATAGAAAGGTCACCGTACCAATAATTGCTTCCAACCCAAAAAGAGGATCGAAAAAGCCGTCAACTCCAAACTTGCTCACTTGGTTAAAGGGGTCAAGGACAAAATGGTTGAAGAATAAAAGTAGGAAGTGAACATGGTCGACCTTGAAAACAAAGCTTTAATACTCTCAGCTGATGAAAAGCTTGAAACGCTTTAACCCTCTCAGCGACAATGAGCGTTCAAAGCTTCAACAGTCTGAATCCTCCAAAATCATGCTTGAGAAATGCTTTAACCCTCTCAGCTGATGAAAAGCTTGAAACGCTTTAACCCTCTCAGCGACAATGAGCGTTCAAAGCTTCAACAGTCTGAATCCTCCAAAATCATGCTTGAGAAATGCTTTAACCCTCTCAGCTGATGAAAAGCTTGAAACGCTTTAACCCTCTCAGCGACGATGAGCGTTCAAAGCTTCAACAGCCTGAATCCTCCATCGAAGGTATCGCAGACATACCTACCAAGCCTTTAGGCCAAATAACCCCTAATGTTTGTTCAGCGAAAGAACAAAGGGATGAACCGAACAACTCACTTTTGCGGTGATCAATATTCCTTCTAACTATGATATCATCATAGGAAGGCCAGGGCAAGGTGTGTTCGGAATGGCAGTTGTAGTTGGTCAAGGCACTGTGAAGTTTCCCACTGAAAAAGGGATAGCAACCCTTCAACCTACCCAAGAAGCTTTTGTGGTTGAAGGGGAAAGCTCAAGAAAGGACGAAGACGATGAACAAGGGTTGAACATAAACCCAAAATATCCTCAACAGGGGATAAGGGTAAAAACTAACCTTTACAATGAAATCCTCTCATACCTTGAAAAGCTGCTCTTGCACTATATATTTGCTTGATGCCCCGAAGATATGACCGGCATCCCTCATAGCATTGTTGAAACATGAGTTATGGATCCCACCTGATGTTAAGCCCATTATACAAAAGAAACGGAGTCAAGCCCTTAAAAGAAGCCTTGCAGAATGCCAAAAGATGAAAAAGCTTGTTCTAGCCGGAACCCTTCGAGAGGTCAAGTATCAATCATGGGTGGCCAATCCGGTAATGGTTTAAAAACCCGACAAGTCGTGGAGAATGTAGATCGATTTTAAAGACTTGAACAAAGAACGCCCAAAGGATTGCTACCTGCTGCCCTGGATAGACCTCAAGGTTAACTTACTCACGGGCTTCTCGTGTTTTCTTGACACCTAAAAGGGTTACCATCAGATCCTAATGAAAGAAGAAGATGAATAAAAACTGCATTACACACTGATAAAGGCATATTTTGCTACCAAAAATGCCTTTTGTTTTAAGAAACGCGGGTGCCACTTATCAACGTCTGGTTGACAAAGCGTTTGCCGGACAAATCGGCAAGAACATTAAAGCTTATGTTGAAGATTTGGTGATCAAGAGCAAAACGGAATACCAAATGCTCGATGACATACAAAAAACCTTCCAAAACTCGAGAAATATCAACATGAAGCTTAATCCAGTCAAGTGCTCGTTTCTAAGGCACACCATGGGGAAACAAAGCATAAAAGCCAACCCTCAAGGGATGTGCTAACAAGAAAGACTTTCGATGGAAAGCTTACAGCTTTGAAGCGTTTTATCTCAAAAGGAAGCCTTCAACCAAATGAAGCAACACTTAGCTTCACTCCCAGCCATTTCGGCTCCAGAAATAGGAGAAACGGCCTCTATCCACCTTCCGATTGCTGAAAATACCATAAGTACGGCTCTAATCATTGAACGAAACAAAGTTCAGATACCCGTTTACTTTTTCAAAACTTCAAAATTAACAGAAATCAAATATTCTTCTTTGAAAAAAAAAAAAAAAAAAAAAAAAAAAAAAAAAAAAAACTTGCTCTAGCCCTAGCCCAAACGGCTAGAAGGCTTCGAAGGTACTTTCAGTAACACCCGATACAAGCGATCATTGACTAACCAATTAAGAATGTGCTTGAAAAACAAGAAAATTTCGAACGATTAGCCGAATGAGTTGTGAAACTAGGTGAACACAAAATCACCTATGTCCTGAGAAAAGTTGTCAAAGCTCAAATCTTGGTTGACTTCATCTTATAAGTCCCTAAAGAAGCCATAACAGAAGTTAATACAACTGCAGCTGAACCCTCCAACCCTGATACCTGGAAGCTCTTTACCGACGAAGCTTCCAGCATTGAAGGGCCAGGAGCAGGGCTAGTTCTAATTGATCCTAACGAATTGTAATTCACGTATGCCCTTCGTCTTGAATTTCAGACTACAAACAACAAAGCTGAGTATGAAGCATTGATTGCTGGGCTCAAGCTTGCAAAATATGGGTGTCAAAAGGCTTCAAGTCTTCACAGACTCGTTGCTTGTTTCAAACCAAATAAGTGACAACTACATAGCCAAAGAAATGGGGGTTCAAAAGCTTCAAGTCCTTACAGACTCTCTCAAGCTAAGACAATAACAGCTACATAGCGAAAGAACCCAACATTTATTAGTACCGAGAGAAATCAAAGGAATTGATGAACACATTTCAAACATTTTCCATCAAAAAAGTTCCAAGATCTCAAAACAAGAGAACTAATGCACTAAGCAAACTTGTATCTCCTACGTTTGCCCACCTCACCAAGAAGGTACTAATTGAGGTGTTAAAAACCTCATCCATCCGAAGACTTGAGGTTCAAGATGTGATCACTAAAAAAGGGCCAAATTGGATGACTCCCATTGAAAAGTTCCTCAAAAAGGGTGAATTACCTAATGACCAGACTGAGGCTAAAAGGGTTCGTATCAAGTCAAGGCAGTATGTGTTACAAGGAGATATCCTTTACAAAAAGGATACCTTGCACCACTACTACGATGCGTTGACCCAGAACAAAGCCAATATCTGATCAAAGAGGTTCACGAAGGGATATGTGGAGCTCATTGTGGCCCAAAATCGGTAGTGTCAAAGTTGATGAACCCCGAACACTTTCGGCCTTCCATGCATCGAGATACCTCCGAACAATTGTGAAAGTATGAAGCTTGTCAGTTACATGCTCCGGTACCCAAAAGCCCCAAACATGACCCCGTTCCTATCTCCTCGGCTTGGCTATTTCACAAGTAAAGAATCAACATCGTTGGTCCATCCCCACTAGCCAAATGAGGAGTCAAGCTCTTATTGGTAGCCGTGAACTACTTCACCAAGTGGCCAAAAGTAAAACTATTGGCAAAAATCTCAGGGAAACAGTTCATTGATTTCGTTTACGAAAACATAATCTGTCGTTTTGGGCTCCAGGGGTACTAGTCACGAATAACGGGAAGTAGTTTGCCGAGGTGTAAGGAGTTCAAAATAACCCAAGTATTCAGCTCGGTAGCTCACCCACAATCCAACGGCCAAGTTAATAGGACAAACAACAACATTGTTGAAAGGATTAAATCTCGATTGGAAAGATACAACAACAACTGGCTCGAATAGCTTCCCAATGTGCTATTGGAAATTCGAACAACCAAGAAAACGAGCCACAAGAAAACACCCTACAGCCTAGTGTTTGGATCAGAGGTTGTATTCCTAGCCGAAATCGGAGTAACAATACAAAGAACACTCGACATCGACCTCGAATCAAATAAGAAAGAGACAATGTTGAATTTGGAACTCCTCGAAGAGGCTCGTGATCAAGCAGCCATACAAAAAGCGAGGTACAAGCAAAACATGGAATTGTATTACAATACATGGGTGAAGCATGAACGTTTCAAGCCTGAGAACCTTGTGCTTCGAAATAATAAAGCATACAAGAAAGAAAGCCAAGAAAGCTTGACCCTAAGTAGGAAGGGCCACACAATATCCTTAAAGCCCACAAAGGGGGATCATACAAGCTGGCAGGTCCGCAAGGCAAAAAGCTTCCCCGCCATTGGAATGGCAAAAACCTTAAAAGGTTCCACGTTTAACCAAAACGTGTTACAAATAGTTCCCAAAAGTTGTTCTATTCCCCTAGTAATCAAATTACTTTGAAATAAATGAACGACGAATCAAAATTTATCTTTCTATCCTATAATCAGGTTGAGAACCTAGCAAGAAACTCCATGGCAAGGGCCATGTAAGGGGATGAGCTCCCAGGCCACATCGCTCAATAGGTTCAAGGGTTGAATGGACCTATATAAGGGGTGAGTTCCTAAATCAATACAACTCCATGAGACTCATAGAAATCTTAAAGCATGTCTCATAGACGGGTTTGAACAGCCTACACCAAATGTTCCTTAAGCCCTAACATTGGCTTACGAACCAAAAATACTCTAAGTGAATATCATACATAGGATAGAGGTTGTATCTTCTTGTTAAAAATATCCTAAGGCTAAGTGACTGCAGCACTGAACCCTTTAAGGTATAAATAACATAAGATGCACCACCCAAAACAAAGACAACATGCAAAATCAATAAAAACGCAAGGGAATAAATAGAACAACATAGCAAGATAAGTTAAAGATAGCAAGGGCCATACTGGCCATCAAACATAAAGCATTGTCCACAAGCCTCCAAGGCTTTAACCACCAAGGGATCTAGACGGTTCCTTTAAAATAAAAAGATGTTCATACAAACAACCCATAATATTGTTCGACATGCTAAGAAAGCTATGAATTGAGGTTTCTTCTTCACTTAGCAACGTCAGGAATGGTAGAATTTGCTGCATCATCCTTCTTCGAACCTACATCATCTTGGGTCTTTTTAGCCTTCCTCTTTTTCCTCCTTGCTGCACCCGCTGCCTCGGAGGCTTCAAGGCTTGAACCCTTTGAGCCCTCACCACCTTCAGAACACGTTTCCTCGCTATCTCTGAAGCAAGGACGTTTCTTCGAGAGGGACTTCAACACTCCGTTACAAACAACCTCATTAAGGCCCTTGGGTTTTAGCTCCTGCAAGACAAGCAAAGGTTTACCAAAACACTTGGAGACTTCACCCACATAAGGGTAAATCACACGCTCTATCTTCAAAACAGTTTTCTTGAAAACTTCAAAGGTTCACAAAGCTTTGTAACCAGCAAACCTTGGTGTCTTCCATGAGCAAGAAGCTTGATGTACACGTCACCCAAGACTTTGTTGAACTCCGACGAATGGAGAAGATAGGTAACCACTTGCTGGAACCCATGCTCAATGAGCCATTTATTATCACCAGTTGTTTGGGTAAGTGAAGCCTTTAACCATTCTTTCTCCTCTAAGAAGGCCTTTTTCTGAACCTACAAGGCAGCCTTATCGACCCAGACTTGAACCTTGTCAGCCTCCAAGCGTTTTTCCAACTCAACCATATCAGTCTTGTGTGGGAAGAAAACTCGTCAAATCTTCAAACATCAATGCTTTCTCCTTCTCAGTATAGCCCTCAGTTTCTTTCAAAGTAACCATTGAAGTTTTCATCTTATCCCTCTTCTTCGAAAAGACTTCATATTCTTGCATCCTTTTGCGAAATCTAGATACATCCTCTAGAAGCAAGGCAACAAGGTTGCAAGCACACATCATCATTTTCGAAATCATTAGTTCATTGTCCATAGACGAGCAAGAACCTCGAACAGTAGGAGGAGCAAAATGGGTAAAAACATCCTCGTAAACGGATGAAGACATGAAGCTGTCACCAACTATGACCTTCCAATCCGGCACATAAACCTCTTCTGGATCAACATTGGTGGAACCTTCACCACCCTTCCTTAAACCCTTCAAGCTCACAACCTTCTTACCTGCTGCTTTACTCTCCTTAACAATCGCCAAGGGCAACTCCTTGTCTTTTTCCCTGAACCCCAACTTCCGAGTCATCCGAAGCCTCTATATCATCACTTTGTTCCACTGGCTCAGAGGCCGATGGTAGTTCAGCTCCCTTCAACATATGTCGGATAGAAGCTTTGGAAGCACCAAACCAGTAAAGCATTCGACATTTGGAACGTTCACATAACCTGAACCCTCGAACCTGTGTTCGGCACCTTTGGCAACAACATCTTCGCCGGAGGTAGCCTCAGCATTCCCAAACACAACATCAGAGGTATCATCACTCTTTATAAAGCATAAGGAAAAACATCATACCCTGATCATCCCGCATGAGCACAGAGTCACGATCTGGCTTGTCCCACAAGATGCTCACACCCATCAACACTAAAAGGTGTTCAGGAAAGGGACGAAGCCTCGAAGGACATTTCCTAAATGGCTTTTAAACAACAAACTATCTAGTTAGGACTCAAATGGCTCAAGCTTGTCTAACACAGCATCAGCTCGAAGGGAACAATGGACTCTGAAATCCAGAAAAATCGGTCCTTCCAAGAACCAAAGGTAGTAACCATTGAGGAAGTCAAACAAACATCAACCTGGGATATCTCAAACGTGACCCAATCGTCGTTCTTGGTCAAACGGAAGAAACATCGGAACAACAACGATGAGTCATACCCTATCATAAAACCTCAAAGTGTAAAACCCTAGCAAGACCTTAAGGGTGTAACTGACCAAACGACACACGATAATACTCTAAAACATTCAGAACAAAGACCGAAAACGGATGACGCAAGTTGAAAAACTCAGCAATAAAGAGCAATCGAACCAACGGGACACTAATCGATCGATTTGCCAAAACCCAGAGCCACCGGATTAAACTTTAGATCGATCCCCCATTCTTTACAAAAAGCCTCAACTTCCTCTTGAGTGAGACAAGTTGAAGCCTTTAAAACTTCAAGCCTTAAAGCCTATCACATCTACTATCACTCTGAAATTCAAATCTCAAAACTCAAACGCCTTGAAGCCTTTAAGCAATAAAAAATAATGTGTAAAAGTCAGAAGCATTTGAGCTTACATCCCAAACACCTCTGACTTGGGGGGCTGATGACGGGGGTAGCCCAAATCTCAATAAAATGACTAATATACATAATAGCTTAAAAGGTTAAAAGGTTGAGAGGTTCAATACGCGCAAACTCAGGAGAACAGTAAAAAGGACAAGCACAGTGTCCGGTCACATCAACACTTAACGTCTGAACCATTTCTGCACAGACAGAACATGTGCACAGAGAACACCCTTTTGTCCGCAGGTCTAAACCCTTCAACCCCCAAATGGGCAAGTCCCTCACTGTAGCCACGGATCACTGGTCAAAGGCTTCCTCTTGTAGAAGATTCTTTCCCTATAAATAATAGCCTCTTGCCATCCATTCCATTGATTCCAGATCAACTCAGGTCACCCTTGATCTCTGATCTTACTTCTCCTCTCTAGAACTTGCTCCATGCTTGTTCTATTCTCGGCTCACTACAATATTATCTCACTTAACATAGACATTCTGGGTTGAACCCTTCAAGCCAGAATTCAAAGTGAATAATAACAAAGTGATCCGCCTCCACGTGCTACAAACGTGGGGGGACCCCACGACCTGCGTTAGGCTAATCGAAACCTTGAACCCTTTTACCCCGGAGATATCGCTACAGGTCTTGGTCTTGTATTTGTTGTACCAACACTACCCAACCCATTACCACCCAAGAAGAACCGACACTCACTTTTAACCCTTCTACCACAATTCCACCATTTTCCCATTTCTTCTCGGGTGCGGGTCAATCATCTTCAACCTATTCAATAGCACCAAACTCAACCATTGTCCATGCTACTTCTACATTTAGACCATCGAATCAGTCAGGTTTTCAATATTCAACTCTTCCATTTGGGCAATCTTCGGGTATAGGGGGAGATGGATATGATGAGGGGTATGAAGATTATGAGGGTTATGATGAAGACGGGTATGCATATGGGGGTGATGGAGATCAAGGGGAGTTTGCTTATGTACAAGGTCAAACTCAAGGAATGCCAAGTGTTGGTGGAATGCCACAACAACAACTTATACCACAACATATTAGGTCGAGGCCACAAGGGCCACAAGTGCAACGTCCTATACCATTGCAACAAGTTCATCCACAAAATGCACAACCACAATTCTAAAGGCCAATTCAACACCCAGCGATGCCACAACATCAATTTCAACCACATGTACCTCAAGGGCCTATGCAAAGACCAATGGGTCCTATTCGTCCAAGGGGTCGGTTGGGTGTACCAAGAAGACATCTTAGAGAACATGCGAGGGGCATTGAAGCGCATTTTAGGCCGATAATCACTCACAATCCTTCACCGGTAGTTATTCCTCACAATAATCAAGGGAGGACATTTGAGGTGAGAACCAATTCATTGCAAAGTTTGCCAAAATATAAGGGTCTAGCAACGGAGGAGCCTTATTTTCATTTGGAGGCCTATGACTCGATTTACAATACTCTTGGGAGTCAAGGATTTTCAGCCGACGATGTCAAACTAGTACTGTTCCAATTTTCTCTAGAAGATAAGGCAAAGAAGTGGTTCTACACTTTACCTTCGGCATCAATCTACACTTGGGCGGAGATGCAACAAATATTTTTAGATGAATTTTACACCGCTCAAAAGACCAATGATGCTAGGAAGGGGTTGAGGAGTTTTCAACAACAACAAGGTGAAATGTTTCATGAGGCCTTTGAGCGTTTCAACATGATGATCAAGAACTGCCCTCATCATGGGATTGAACTTTGGGAAGTGATGAATGCTTTCCATGAGGGGTTAAGTGCCGAAGATGCTCGTGACTTAATGTCCATCACAAATGGCACTTTAGGTACAAATTATGAGCATAACGATTGGGAGTTTTTGGAGCAAATGGCAATCACTTCAAAGAGAAAAGCTCAAGCATCAAGGAGAGAACGACCAACCATTACCCGAACTCAAGTGCATGCGGTAGACGATGGTAATGTTCAAACCTCTAACAAAATTTATGATGTTTGTGCCATTTGCAATGAAATAGGACATGCGGCTGAAAATTGCCAAGGAGATGAAGGGCAATACGAAGAGGTTCATGTTGTGCAAGGTCAAGGAAGGGGTGGTAGAAACTATAATATGAATTCTAACACTTACCACCCCAGGTTGAGGAACCACCCAAATTTTCAGTATGGGAACCCTTCAAATCAAGCAAACCCGAATTTTCAAAGAAGTCAAGGTAACTTTGGTTCGCGCCAACCTCACAACAATCAAAGTGGATATCGAGGTGGGAACAATCAAGGATACCAAAGGCAATATCAAACGGGTTAAGAGCAAGGGGGGTCTTCGGGTGGAAATGAGATGATGGAAATGTTAAAGAGCATGCAAGCGGAGATGCAAAAGAGAAATCAAATGGATGATGCGCGTATACAAAAGGATGAGGCCCGTGACAAAGCACTTCAAACTTTGACCACTCAAATGGGTTAACTCGCAACCGAAGTGGCGGACTTGAAGAAAAATAAAGGTCAATTACCAAGCGACACTAAGGTAAACCCGTCTCATAATACTTCTAGAGGTAACAATGTTAATATTCATCATGTAAGTGTTTTGAGAAGTGGGGAAGAGTACAAAACCAATCCTTCACCGGATTTGGTTGATGGGGTGGTTGAAGACATAACGGGTCAAGAAAGTGAGGAAGAAAATGAACCAACTAATAATTCTTCTAAAAAACCCAATTTTGAAAAACCCGAAAATAATAAAGAAAAAGAAAATAAAAATGAGGATGGGGGATCTAGTCAAGTACCATTTCCCTCTGCTTTATTAGATCCGGGTAAGAAAAATTTTATTTCAAAACGGGGTCCTCAAAAGGAAGAAATGTGGGAGGTTTTCAAACAAGTCAAAATTAATCTTCCTCTACTTGAAGCAATAAAACAGGTACCCGCTTACGCCAAGTTGTTAAAAGAATTATGTACTCAAAAGAGGCAACAAAAAGTGCCTAAATTGGTTGACTTGACGGAGCGGGTAAGCGCGGTCTTGAAAGGAGATCTTCCTCCTAAGCTACAAGATCCGGGAACGCCTCTTATAACATTCAAGTGGGATATTTTCAAACTGCAAGGGCGTTACTAGATCTTGGGGCCGGATTAAGTATCTTACCGGGGGGGGGGGGGGTTATATGACCAATACGACTTTGGTCCATTGAAACGGGTTGAGACAATGGTGGTACTAGCCGATTTGTCTCATAAACTTCCTCGGGGTATTGTGCGGGATGTGATAGTTAAAGTTGATGAATTTTATTATCCTGTGGATTTTCTTGTGTTAGATTACTCATCCGCGGACCCAATTCAACAACAAAATGTTATTTTGGGTCGGTCGTTTTTGAACACCACACATGTCGTTATTGATTGTCGATATGGTACGGTCGATATGACATTCGGTAATAGAAAAATGAGATTAAATGGAAAAAAAGGAGCAAGAGGCTCTTGCGGTGAAAGAAGGAAGACCGCCATGGACCCACCAAACGGAAACTTTACCGGTGGGAATTGATTCGGGTACAAAACCTTCATTGGAGTGTCCACCAAATGTGGAGCTGAAAGAGCTACCGAAACATCTAAAATACGCATTCTTGGAGGAGAATGACACCTTACCTGTGATCATTGCTTCTAATTTGGCGGTAGCTCAAGAAGAGGAATTGATACGGGTTTTGAAGGCTAATAAGGCGGCAATTGGATGGACGATAGCCGACTTGAAAGGTATTAGTCCATCCATTATAATGCATAAAATCATTACAAGTGAAGATGCAAAGCCAACCCATGAAACACAAAGAAGGTTGAAACCCGAACTTGAGAGAAGTGGTCAAGAAAGAAGTGATCAAGTGGTTAGATGCGGGGATCATCTATCCCATTTCGGACAGTGCGTGGGTAAGTCTGACTCAGGTAGTGCCTAAAAAGGCCGGGCCGGTATTCAGGTAATTAAGGATGAACAAGGCGAGCAAATTACCACCCAACCGGTCATCGGGTGGCGAGTTTGCATTGATTATAGAAAACTAAACGCCGCTACCTCCAAAGACCATTTCCCGTTACCTTTCATTGATCAAATAATTGAAAAACTTTCTGGTCAAAAATACTATTGTTTTTTGGATGGGTACTCGGGTTATAACCAAATTGCTATTCACCCGGACGACCAACACAAAACCACGTTTACATGTACATATGGTACATTCGCTTTTCGGAGAATGCCATTTGGATTATGTAATGCCCCGGCCACATTTCAAAGATGTATGATGAGTATATTTTCGGACATGGTCGGGGAGTCTCTTGAAGTGTTTATGGATGATTTTTCCATCTTTGGCCCAAGTTTTGACTCTTGTCTTGACGAATTAGAAAAAGTTTTAAAAAGGTGTGTTGGGACAAACTTGGTGCTAAGTTGGGAAAAAAACCATTTTATGGTTCAAGAGGGTATTGTGTTGGGACATGCGATATCGGACCGGGGAATGGAGGTAGACAAAGCAAAAATTCGGGTAATTTCATCTCTACCCCCACCAAAGAATGTTAAGGGGGTGAGATCATTTTTGGGACATGCGGGGTTCTATAGAAGATTCATTAAGGGTTTTAGTGTAATTACAAAACCTTTATGTAATTTATTATTGAAAGATGTTCCATTTGATTTTACTGACGAATGTTTGCAAGCGTTTTGTGTGTTGAAGGAACAGTTGGTGAAGGCTCCTATTTTGCAACCACCGGATTGGTCGAAGCCGTTTGAGATTATGTGTGATGCTAGCGACACGGCTATTGGAGCGGTTTTGGGTCAAAGAGTTGATAAGAAACCGGTGGTAATTTATTATCCAAGTAAAACTTTGTCCGAGGCGCAACTGAATTACACCACAATCGAGAAAGAATTATTAGCGGTGGTGTATGCCTTGGACAAGTTTAGATCATACATTTGGGGGAGCAAGGTGATCGTGTATTCGGATCATAGCGCGGTCCGATATTTAATGGAAAAGAAGGATGCAAAGCCCCGGTTGATTCGTTGGGTGCTTTTGTTGCAAGAGTTCGATCTAGAGATTCGGGACAAAAAGGGGTGTGAAAATGTTGTTGCGGATCATCTGTCCCGGATCCCATTGGAAGGTGTTGATGACCCGAGCGAGATTAATGAACGGTTTCCCGATGAACAATTGTTAGCCGTTTCTACTTTTGTTGCACCTTGGTATGCCCACTACGTTAATTATTTGGCCAAGGGTGCAATTCCGAATCATTGGACGAAGAAGAGACGACAACAATTTTTAAGTCAAGTAAAACAATATATTTGGGATGAACCGGATTTGTTTAAAATCGGACCCGATCAAGTGATAAGAAGGTGTGTTCCCGAAACTGAAGTATTAGAGATTTTGACCCATGCTCATTCATCGGCATGTGGAGGGCATTTTAGTGGGAACAAGACGGGTTACCTGGTGTTATCATGTGGGTTTTATTGGCCTACAATTTTCAAAGATTCTTGCGAGTTTGCCCGGAATTGCATCAATTGTCAAAAAGTTGGAAGCATATCAACGCGGGATGAAATGCCTTTACAACCAATTTTGGTCGTGGAGGTGTTTGATGTGTGGGGAATACATTTTATGGGTCCTTTTCCTAATTCGAATGGGTTCTTGTATATATTAGTTGCGATTGACTATGTTATGAAGTGGATAGAAGCTATCGCTACAAGGACTAACGATCATTCCGTTGTGTGTAATTTTGTGCAATCCAACATCTTCGCTCGATTCGGTGTGCCAAGGGTGATAATAAGTGATGGCGGGAACCATCGAGTGGCCACACCATACCATCCGCAAACAAGTGGACAAGTTGAAGTGTCCAACCATCAAATTAAAGAGATTCTAATGAAGACGGTACGAACAGATAGAAAGGATTGGTCAAGTAAACTTGACGATGCGTTGTGGGCATATCGGACGGCCTACAAAACTCCAATTGGTACCACTCCTTATTGGATGGTGTATGGGAAGGGGTGCCATCTACCAATGGAGTTAGCACATCGAGCGCATTGGGCCATCAAAACTGTTAATGCGGATTATGATGAAGCGGGTCGAGTAAGGAAGTTGCAATTGAATGAGATTGAGGAGATTAGAGATGAAGCCTACGAATGTGCATCCGCATATAAAGACAAACTAAAGAAAGTTCATGATGCAAAGCTAAGGAAGAAGAACTTCGAAGTGGGTCAAAAGGTGTGGTTGTACAATTCGAGGTTGAAAATGTTCGCGGGCAAACTCAAGAGCAAATGGATGGTTCCCTACGTCATCCGAAGAGTGGGAAGATTTGGTGATGTCGATATACATGACGAACAAACCAATAAGCAACAAACGGTGAACGGGCATCGGCTCAAACCGTATTTGGAAGGCAACGACATCAACAATCTTGAGCTTGATAAAGTGGGTTACATTTTACGCCCATTGGATGACGTGGAAGCATGAGAGGCCCAGGTTTGATGTTTGTACATATTTAGTTTAGTTTGTTTTGGTTTGAATAAAGTCCCGTTTAAAGCTTGTGTTCGAAACAAGTGTGGGAAATTCGTACGAATTTCTCGAACATAGTGTTGAGGACAACACGAGTTTTTAACGGGGGTAGGTATAATTTTCATGATTTTCAAAAATTATATAAACTATAAAAAAAAAATTTAAAAATTTTTGGGAAAGTAAAAAAAAAAAAAACAAAAACAAAAACATAAAAGTTGTTAAATAACAAAATGGCTGAAGCCAAGAAGCCCAGTGACTGCCGTAAGCTACGGCCATTGGCGTAGCTTACGGCGCCCCTTGAACAATTTTGAACCTTACGCCGGTTATAGTCTGTCTTACGGCAATCAAAAAACATCCAGATGTCGCCGTAACCTACGGCATCTACCGTAGGCTACGGCACCGAGTTACGTGCCTGACGACGCAGGGGGTCCCTTTTCAGCGGTGTATATATAAAAAAAAAGAAAAACCAAAAATAAAAATTAATAATAATAATAATAACTCTTTTAATAAAACTCATTAATTCCCATCCACCCAATTCATTCAATCGACCCCAACCACAAATCTTCTTCTTCTCCATCTTTCTTCTTCTTAGAACCCTAGTTTCATACCTTCAAACCTTCATAACTCTTTCATCTCTCAACCAAATCAAGTGATTTTTGGGTCGATTTTGACTAAAATTTTACGAGCATTCTGATTGTGGGTAAAGCTTTGGAAGAAAACCACGTTTACTTGGTCGGAAATTCACATTATAGAGCCGAAAATTTGGGGGTTTTTGCGGGTTCTTGCTTAAAAGTGAAGTACTTGTTATTTTCATCTTCCACAAGACTAAGGTATGTGATTTCCTCTCATTCCTTGAATTACATTGCGGTTTGTAAGTTTCCATTATTGTTTTTGCTTACACACTTGCTTGTATATGATAGATGATAGGATATTGTTGAACCATTGAATGTTTAGGTATAAATGCATTTGATGTCTAGTGAAAATTTTGGAAAAATTCTGATTTGTAGAGACATCATGCCGAATTTTTGTTTGAAAGGATGAACTTTTGGTTTTTGTACATTTATACCCATAACATAAAGCAAGTGTGGGGAAGATTGGGAAGTTGAACTCACTTGATTTGTGTGTTTGGTTTGGTTTATGAATGTATGTAGGTATGGTGAAAACGAAGGGTAAAGCGGGTGCAAGTTCGTCTACACAACCTCAAGGAGAAGAAGAACAATCAAAGAGAAGGAGGTTGGCTCGGTTTGGTGACCCGGACTCGGAGGAGGATGCTCCTTCAAGGGGTCTAAAACCGGATTGGACATCAGGTTCACTACTAGACCAACCCGCGGAATGGAGAGAGGACTTGTTCCACGAGCAAATGAACAAGTTGAAGCAAAGGAGTGAGGCGTTTATTTGCGAGAAGGAGATCCAGGAAGTGGATTTTGGGCCGTTCGGGATAACGGCAAAGTTTAAAGCATTGGGTTGGGGGGCAGCTTTGAAGTGTTACGATAACGAAGCAAAGAAGATGTATGATGCTCAGATTTAAGAGTGGATGGCCACACTTGAATGTCCCCCATTTAAGGCCCCCAAACAAGATGAAACTAGTTGGAACATGTAACGGGGTAAAGGTCGAGATGTCTTATGATTCATAGCGCCGAATAGCGAAGTTTGACTACCAACCATCCAATCAATATATCTACCCAGGCCTCAAAGATCTCTATCACGAGCCTGACAAGCATCCTCAATGGAAACAAATGCTTGATTATCTTTTCCTTCCGGGTACTACACATGGAAAATTGTTTAGACGAAATTTGAGAATGGAGGCGAAGTTGTTGTTGGTTTTGTGTACACACAATGTCATCCCGCGGCGGGGTGATAAGATGGAGGTTAGGTTTCAAGAGGTGCCGATCTTGTACATGTTGATGCATGGTTCTCCCATGGTTCCTTTCCGATTCTTAGTGTTGAATAACATTTGGTTGAGCCGAAATAGCGGAGAAAGAAAAATTATACCCCATTGCCGATTGATTACGGCATTGTTGAAGAAATATGGGGCGATTAAAGGCAATGAGAAAGGCTCTTATAAGAGGTTTAAGCCGTTTGACATCAAGAATTTGGGACCAGGTTGGGAGTACAAGGAAAAAGAAAGGTATCATAAGTTGAAAACGGATGGAAGAAGGTGGAGAGTTATCAAAGCAGATGCGAGGCCACTACAACCGGGCGAGGATGATGAGCCCGAAACAACTGATGAAGAAGTTAGTGGTGACGATGACTACCGTGAAGACACGTTCATGGTTGATGCTCCAATGGGGGGCGTTGGTCCAGGTGGAGTTCAGGGAGCAGGTGTACAGTCAGGATATGTGGGTAGTGCATTTGACTATGCACAACAGCCCTATGATCCCTATTGGGCTCATTCGGGGAATATGGGCCAGATTATTGAACAGAGGCGACCACCCACTTTTGGCGAATGGACTGAACCGAATCAAATACTCTTCGATCAACAAACTTTTATGGGGGCTAGTATGGAGAGAGCTCTTAAGCAGAGCTACGACAGAAATGAGCAATGGAATCGTGCTCATATGTATGCCCGCGAAGAAGAGATGAATAATCGTTACTTAGACGACCGCCAGAGACGTTTACATGATCAGTGGCATGCGGGCCAACCACTCGAAGCAGACCCGCCAGTTGTGGATTATACCACATTGCCACCATATGATGGTAGTGTGTCGTATCCCACCCCACCATTGCACCATTCTCAATGGGTGGATCCACACGCCATGAGTTATCAACAGGCGAGTCAAGGTGGTGATCAAGGAAGCAGTAGCAGTAGCGGAGCATTTGGGTTTGGAGAGTGGAATGACACGATGACATCCATTTTCGGGCCTCCACAACCAAAGTACTACTAGCCAGGTCGTATCTTGCTCCTTTGTATATTTGTGTATATTTTCATTTCGTATGTTCATGTTTATGGTTGGGAGGTCGGGTGGTGTTTAGATGTTGATGTGATTTATGGGATGTGTTAGTGGTGGTGTGTTTGAATTTTCATAAAAAATAAAAAAAAAATACAAAAAGAAACTTGGGATTTGAGAGTATTAGCGAAAGCTAATGTTTTTTATTAGAAGCGATCTTTCCCTCAAAACCATATATTGGGACAATGTATCTCAAGTGTGGGCATGGGGGGAATTTTTGAGAATTTTAAAATTTTTGTGAAACCAAGCGAAAAGTGTCAAAATTTGAAAACTTGATATTGTTCCACTTAACACACCGACACCCATTTCTAGCCCTTTCTTGGTGAGAGTTTGAGCCACATATGATTATTATAGATATTTCTTTGTTTTGAGTAGCGGTGTGTGTATTGTGTTAATAGAACTTGTGTTCGAATTCTTGTTAAATCCTAGAGTTAGCATGCTTTTGAAAATGATAAGGGACTTTTAGGTAGCCTCATCTAGATGTGTGAGAGTGTGGGATTGGGGGTTGGACCTCATACTTTACAAATATGAGCTTGGTATTGTGAGGGGTGGGGGTTTGGTCTTTAGAAAGCCATGTTTGAGCCTTATACCATTCGGTTGTGACCCAAACCTACTTCCTACAAAACTTTACCTTTTGAGATGACCCGGTTTAGGAGATTTAGTATGTAGTGTTGATATTCTTGTATATATTGTTGGGTTTTTGTGTTCTATCTTTATTCATAAAAAAAGAGAAAAATATGAGAAAAATACAAAAAGAAGTGATTAGTTGCAATAATAGTTGAGAATGTTGAAGAAGTTGTGTATATATTGGGTAATTGCTTTGTTTAGTAGTAGATATAAGCACTGGGTCAAATCAATTAGCTCTTGCATATATATCCTCCTATTTTCCTACCCTTGCACCTAGCCCCGTTACAACCCGTAAGTCCTTTTGATTCATAAGCATGCTAGATATTTGATAGGAGGAGACTTGATTCTTATACAAGCTTATTGTCGTACAAACACACACACGCATTGAGTGGTTTAGCATTATGTGCTAATATTTCTTGTCACCGAGAGTTTTTGTGAGGGGTGTGTCTTGTGGTATGATTGAAAGTTAGTAGAAGGACGGCACATTTTAGCTCGGTTTGCATGATTGATCGCTTTTGGTTATGAATAGTTTTTGAATGGGTTGCTTGGGACAAGCAACGGGTAAGTGTGGGGATGTGACGGGTAGTCCGTAGGACAACCCTTAAGGCCTTTAAAAAGATTAAAATCCCATACTTTGTACGGTTAATTGCTTGAATTTGGTAACCACTATATGTTTGATGCTACAGGTGTTAAAGTGCTTGAAATGTGGGTTTTAAGAAGCATAGATGGATGTCGGAAGTCGGCGGAAACAAGATGTGAAGAAGTTAAACATTTGATGAAGAAACAAAGAAAAACAACACTCAGCGCCGTAACCTAGGGCTGCTGCCGTAGGTTACGGCTCCAACATCTTCAAAAGACACACCGCCGTACGACAGTACTTGACCGCCGTAATGAAACAATTGGGCACCGTAAACTACGGCAGGCGGCGTAGCTTACGGCGCCATATTGGCTTATGTTGACCTGCTGACCGCCGTAACCTACGGCTGCTGCCGTAGCTTACGGCGCCGACTGTTCCCACATGTAACTTATCACATTTAATGCCCCTTTCAAGATGTTTTATGGTCTCTAATTGTGTATGTTCAGTTACACTTCATTGGGGACACGAATTGGAGAGCACTTGGAGATTTTTTGAGCTTGAAGAACATTTGTTGATCTTAGTTTTATGTTTGGTGATTTCTATGAACATTAAGACTTGTGTGATGATGTTGATTCAAGCCATGAGTGGCTAAGTACTTTATGGTCATCTTTAGTTGAAGGTTTGTGGAGACAATTGTGCTTGATTTCATATTTCTAGAATGGTAAACTGAATTTATGTTTTGTTTATCATGGTGTGTTCTTATTTGCTTGTAAATGGTTGATGCTTATGATTATTCTATTTTGAAACCATACGTTCTTGGTGCCGTTGGCAATCGAGATATCATGGGTAGAACTAGGATTGGGTAAGGATTAATTGATCATCGGGTAACAACCTCACGTTCTAGGAATCTGAGTACTTAGTTCCCTTTTATCACAACAAGTAATTGCACATGAACTATGTCTATGTAGTTCTTTCTAGTGAATGATAGCACAAACGTTGAAGCAAACCGGAAACTAAAGATGGTCGTTCGTCTCTAATTTGTTTACAACCAACACTTTCATTTTTGCAATTACATTAGTAATCTTAGTTTTAAAATCAATTCAATCAATCCAACTCTTAAAATTTACTTTACTTGCATTTAGTTTAATCATAGTTAACTTAGATAAATCTTCAAATAACACATATTCCACAAACTCCCTGTGTTCGATACCCACTTACCACTATCTATTTAGTAGTAATTGGATTAAATTTGATTGTGACCACGACATCACGTCACCTACGCCCTCGTGGTATTCGACTGACACCGAAGAAGGGATTTTCGTGTTCAAGGCACAATCTGAAGAGCCATTCCCTCCCAAGAAGAGAGGATGGTTCAGCAGAGGAGCTCACGAGCGTAGAAAAAGGATGAGAAAACTTCAGCAGCAGGGAGCTTTAGCAGCCACGAATAGGGAAATGAACGCTCAAACACAGGACACAATCAATAGGAGATTGGCAAACTTCCACATACTAGTAACCACAGCTGCCGACCCGAACCTAGAACAACTCATAGCACCACAGCCACTGCGGTTGTTCCCAACATAATATATGGAATTAGAAATTGACCCTGCTGACCAGAACCCACTACCTGACTTAGACCTAGCTGAAATCTCTAGAGTCCCAGCACCCCATCCGCCAGACTATGACCCATGGTTTGATGACCATAGGGATTACCAACAACGCTACCCACTTGAGGAGCCCATGTCAGCCCCAATAACACCCTACCCAAACCTTGACCCTCTAGACCCATATTTTGATAATGATCAATACATACGGGAAATTCTAGAGAACCCATACCCTCAGGAAGAACTGATGCCCCAGTTTCCTGACTAGATACCAGCCCCAACCCCACCCATGAGTACTGAGAACATACAGGAACTCCGCACCTTTGGTGAGGAGATATTAGAAGGAAGTGAGAGGATGAGACAGATAGGGGAAAGACTCGTCTGGAAATATGACGAACACAACATGCAATACTGGATGAACCCCTATCAGTAGTAATAATAATAATTAAATATATGTATGTGTGTATGTTTGAAAAAAATAAAAATAATAAAATAATAATAATAAAATCAAACTAGGATAGATAATCTTATAATTATTGATGCATACTAGTATTGTAATTTAAATTTCAGTTGTATTTGTAATAGATATAGATGCATAATATAAAATAGAGTAAAGGTCGCAATGACGACAATTTTGGATCAATGTGTTGTTGTGTGATTATTCACCTTCAATATTGTTTCGTGATATTAATACTTGGTAAATGTTTAAAATCCAGATGGCCAACAATGCAAATCAAGAAAACCAGAATAATGAAAATCAGATAAATAACAGCGCCATTCGACACATAGTAACCCAAGGAATTAGAGATGCTCTGCCATCTATTATCCAACATGTTAGAGAAGCGGATAATAATAACAGTAATAGCTGAAGTAAACGACCGCCTACTGAACCTGATCACATCGTAAACAATGGACCAATACTTCAAGTGCCCATTCCAAAAAAAAAAAGAAGAACCATGTCTTGTGGTTGTTCTTATAAAGAATTTTGGTCCTGTAAACCAATAGAATTCTCGGGCAATGAAGGGACCATTGCAGCGCTACGCTGGATAGAAAAGACTGAGGCAATTTTAAAAATAAGCAAGTTTGCAGAAGAGGATAAGATAATGTTTGCTTCTAATCTGTTTAAGAACTCAGCTCTAGAATGGTTGAACACTATCCTCCATTCTAGGGGAAGTGACATAACCTATAATATGGAATGGAATGAGTTTAAGAACATAGTTGAAAGGAAGTTCTGTCCTCCCAATGAAAAGGAACAGATAGCTAATAAGTTCTTAAACCTCAGGATGACTGGAGTGGATAGTAAGGGTTATACTACCACATTCTTTGAATATGCTAGAATTGTACCAACCCTTGCATCACCAGAACCAGTATTAATCTCCCGTTATATCTGGGGACTAATTGGTGAAATTAGACATGTAGTCAAGGCAGCTAGACCTCCAACCATAGAAGAAGCTGTAGAACTAGCAAATACCTTGACTGATGAATTAGTGCGTACCCAAGAAGAGAATCAGAGGAGGAACCTAGCTCAAAAGCTTACCCAAGAAATTCGCTACGGAAATTCCAATCGTGGGAAAAATGTAGGTTCTACTTCTGCTCCTTACTGTAAATATTGCAAAAGAAAGCATTCGGGAAGATGCTCTATATACTGCAATTTTTGCAAAATATCGGGACACATGGAAGAAGACTGCAGGAAGAAACCTAACAATAGGATATGCTACAACTGTGGAAAACAGGGGCATATCAAGCCAAATTGTCCGAAACTAGCTCTGAACAACAAGACTACTAAGAATGTTAGGGCATTTGTTTTAACTGCAGAAGAAGCAAAAATGATCTCGGAGGTGATTGCCGGTACGTTTTCAGTTAATGACGTTTTTGATAAAGTATTATTTGACTCTGGTGCGAACCAAAGTTTTATTAATACTTCATTTTGCAAACTTCTCAATCAACCATTAACTAAATTTCAACAAGAATGTCTGGTAGAGACAGCAAATAGAGAAACCATTAAGATCGCTGAAATCTTGCAGGGAGCAAGAATAGAATTTCTAAATCAAAAGTTTATTGCAAACCTTTATCCAATGAATCTGGCAGGATTTGATGTTGTGTTAGGAATGGATTGGTTAGTAGCCAATAAAGCCAGTATTCTATGTGATCAAAATTCAATCCAAGTAAATTCACCAAAGGGTGAAAAGATCACAATTAAAGGAGATAAGTCGTCTAGATCGACAAAATTTATCTCTGTGATGAAAACAGCAAGTTGTGTAAGAAATGGATCATTAGTTTATATGATTTCCATAATCATTAACACTAGAGAAAAAGAATTGAAAGATATTCCTGTAGTATCTCAATTTTCAGACGTATTTCCAGAAGAATTACCAGGATTACCCCCGGATAGAGAAGTCGAATTCAGAATCCATCTGCTACCAGGAACAGCATCGATTGCCAAAGCACCTTACCGTTTGGAACCAACAGAAATGCAAGAATTAAGGAAACAATTGGACGAACTGCTGGAAAAAGGATTCATACAGCCAAGCTCATCGCCATAGGGAGCACCAATCTTATTCGTTAAAAAGAAGGATGGATCAATGCGTATGTGCATTGATTACCGTGAATTGAATAAGGTCACGATTTAAAAATCGGTACCCATTACCGAGAATCGATGATCTATTTGATCAATTGCAAGGAGCTCGATTCTTTTCTAAGATCGATTTACGCTCAGGATATCATCAATTAAAGGTACAGGAAGAGGACATTCCTAAGACCGCTTTCAGAATAAGGTATGACCATTATGAATTTACTGTCATGCCATTTGGTTTAACCAATGCCCCAGCCGCATTTATGGACATGATGAACCGAATATGTAAGCCATATTTGGATAAATTCATAATTGTCTTTATAGATGATATTCTCATTTACTCTAAGAGTAAAGAGGAACATGCAGCGCATCTGCATGCACTCCTAAATTTGCTGAGAAAAGAAAAGCTTTATGCTAAATTTTCAAAATGCGAATTTTGGTTAGAACAGGTACAGTTTCTTTGACATTTAGTTAACCATGAAGGAATTCATGTGGACCCCACAAAGATTGAGGCAATTACTAAATGGAAAACCCCTGAGTCACCAACCGAGGTTAGAAGTTTCCTAGGATTAGCCGGTTATTATAGACGATTTATCAGAGATTTTTCTAGAATAGCCATTCCCTTAACTAAGCTAACCTGTAAATCTGTTAAGTTTGAATGGGGACCAAAACAAGAAGAAGCCTTTAGAATTCTTAAGCAAAGACTAACCAACGCACCCATACTAGCGTTACCAGAAGGAACTGAAGACTTTGTAGTCTATTGTGACGCTTCTAAGTTAGGTTATGGATGTGTATTAATGCAACGCCAGAAGGTGATAGCCTACGCTTCTAGACAACTTAAGAATCATGAAGAGAATTATACAACACATGATTTAGAGTTAGGAGCTATAATTTTTGCCCTTAAAATTTGGAGACACTATTTATATGGAAATAAATTTGTTGTCTTCACTGATCATAAGATTTTAAGGTACATTTTTGGGAAAAAAGAGCTAAATATGAGACAAAGACGCTGGATGAAAATTCTTAGTGATTACGATTGTAGTATCCAGTACCATGCAGGAAAGGCAAACATAGTAGCTGATGCTTTAAGCCGAAAGTACCACGAATAGCCAAAGAGAGTACGTTCTCTTAAATTAAATCTACAAATAGATTTAAATGATCAGGTTAGAAAAGCACAAGAATCAGTAATCAAGGACGATACTGAGAAATTAAAAGGTATGATTAAGGAATTAGAACAAGGAACAGATGGAATTTGGAGATTCCATAAGGAAAGAATGTGGATACCTAAATTAGGAAACCTACGTCACCGTATATTAGAAGAAGCCCATAAGTCTAAGTATACAATACATCCTGGAAGTGATAAGATGTATCAAGACTTAAGAAAAAAAATTTGGTGGATAGGAATGAAAAAGGATATGGCAGCTTATGTTGCCAAGTGTCTAACATGTTCACAGGTCAAAGCTGAACATTAGAAATCCTCAGGATTGTTGCAGCAATTGGAAATGCCTGTATGGAAATGAGAATTGATAACAATGGATTTTATTACCAAATTACCCAAGACAAGAAGAGGTAATGATACAATCTGGGTGATTGTAGATAGATTAACCAAGTCTGCTCATTTCTTACCAATGAAGGAAACATTCAGTATGGAACAATTAGCCAAGTTCTATGTAAATGAAATAGTTTCACTACATGGAATTCCTTTATCAATTGTTTCTGATAGAGATAGCCATTTACTTCTCATTTTTGGACAAGTTTCCAAAAAGCAATGGGAACCAAGCTAAATCTAAGCACTGCTTATCATCCTCAAACGGACGGACAAAGCGAAAGGACAATTCAGACAATGGAATATATGCTTAGAGCATGTGTAATTGATTTCGGAGGAAATTGGGACGATCACTTACCATTAATAGAATTTTCGTACAACAACAGCTATCACACCAGTATCAATGTTGCACCATTCGAAGCACTTTATGGACGATAGTGCCGAACCCCAGTCTGTTGGGCAGAAATTGGAGAAAAACAACTATTGGGACCCGAAATAGTACAAGAAACAACGGGCAAGATTATTCAAGTCAAAGAAAGACTAAAGGCAGCACGCGATCGACAGAAGAGTTATGCTGATAACAGGAGAAAGCCATTGGAATTTCAAGTAGGAGATAAGGTTTTATTAAAGGTTTCTCCTTGGAAAGGAGTGGTAAGATTCATCAAAAGGGGAAAGCTAAGCCCCAGGTATGTTGGACCATTTGAGATTATTAGAAGAATAGAACCTGTAGCTTATCAGCTACAACTGCCAGAGGAAATGGCAGGAATACATGATGTATTTCATGTATGTAATCTCAAAAAGTGCTTAGCCAATGAATCTCTAGTAGTGCCTCTTAAGTACATAGAGGTAAATGAAAAACTTAAGTTTGTAGAAGAGCCTCTACAAATTGAAGACAGGAAAGTCAAGAACCTTAAACACAAGAGATTGGTTTTAGTCAAAGTAAAATGGGATTCCAAGAGAGGACCAGAATATACGTGGGAACTTGAATCAGAGATGCAGAGGAAATATCCACACCTGTTCCAGTAGACCTCGAGGACGAGTTCTAAAACAAGGTGGGGAGGATATAACAACCCTCCTAAAATATTTCCGACATCCCCAAAATATTTATAACATCTCTATACGTCCTAAAATACACCTCGTACACGAAAACCGGTCCCGAATACCTTTAATTTTATAAAATTAAAATAAAAACATTTTTTAGTGGTTCCTCGCGGGCCGCGAAAACCCTTAAGGTCTCTTACGCGGGCCGCGACAGCTCAAGATCAGAGCGCACCCGGTGCCGCCACGTGTCTCAAACGTGTTGGGTCTAGTATACTGAGTCAACCAAGCTAGGCCCTACATGGTCTACATCGCGGGCCGTGAAGGTTAAGCCTTCGGCTTACGCGGGACGCGACAAACTCAAATTTCAGCCCTATAAATACCTTCGATCGACCTCAGTCCC
The DNA here is from genome assembly GCA_030545235.1 of Helianthus tuberosus. NCBI lineage: Eukaryota > Viridiplantae > Streptophyta > Magnoliopsida > Asterales > Asteraceae > Helianthus > Helianthus tuberosus. The sequence continues at coordinate 161,948,425 of CM060402.1, read as the reverse complement.
AACTCGCTCAAATTTCATGAATCTCTCTCTAATTTTGTAGTATAGACATTATAATCGGGTATTATACCCCCTAACTAACGAAGTTCTGCCTCGTTGTAAGTATTTTAACCCTCGGTTACGTATTAGATATGCTGCCCGATTGATCTAGTGCTCCGTAACGGCTGTCGAGGTTCTGCCCGACATAGTCGTTGAAGTTCTGTCTCGAGGAGAGTATAACTAATGTAAATATTTGGTTATTATACTAACGCGTGTGCATTGTTTAATTAATAGATTATAACCAGGAAAATCACCGGAAAAACCCTAAAGTAGCAATGCGAGTAATCCTCCTTTTTGCAAACTGCTTTTACAAAACCTTAAATATTTTACAAATGTGATTAGCAGTGATTGAGTCTTTGTAATTCTTCAACTACTGCCGGTATGTTGGGGTTTTGTATACAAAATGTGGAACACGTTACCATTGGACAACGAGATAGCCAATGTGTAATATGACCTACCAGTCAGGATTGTCAGTACTGAATGAGTAATTGTGTAGATATAAACATTGTAATCGCTCTCAATACTGCAAATTGATAAAACTCTTCTTGATTAAATTGGGATTCACTCACCAATATTTCCCACTGACAAAATGTTTTTAAACGCGTTTCAGGTAACAAAATGTGAAAGCCAAAATAGAAGTCAGCTGGAGAGCACTGAAGGCTTGGAAAAGTGGCTATAAAAGTTACCTAAATAAAGAAAGATGTTTTATTCAATAAGATAGGGTTTATCCCTATAAACATGTTTGTAATGAAAACTTGAGTTTTATCCCATTATGTTATTAATATAAAAGGTTGTGTTTTACTCTGATAAAATATTTCCTAACTACGGTCCTGATGAAATTTCCACTGCCAAATAATGATAAACACCGATACCACCATCTCTGAGTAGGCCGCGGTCGCCCGCCTCCTGAGGCAGGGGTCGGGGGTTGCGACATTTGCAAATGAGAAACAAGAGGGGGCAATACCCGAACCTCTTTTGCGAGTTTCACAAAGACACAGGCTACCTCACGGATGACTGTATCAGCCTAAGGCAGGAAATAGAACGAACTTTAAAAAGTGGCAAGCTTACCCACCTGGTCAAAGGAGGAAAAAGGGACAATCGTCAAATCCAGCGAAGGGAAGAGGGTCCGGACAACAAAAAGCTCAGGAACTTGGAAACTCACATGATCCAAGGAGGTCAGAGAAGACCAAGGAAAAACTACAACAAGCGCATGCAGGATGAGTCCTGGCGCGAAAGGCAAGTCGTGTTCTCAGTAGTCCGAGGCGGCCCAAAGGAAAGAAGACCCATCGTCATCGCCGGCGTATTCGGCCACTACCAGACCGACTACATTTTTATAGACCCGGGGAGCACCGCAGATATCATATACGAACAATGCGTCAATCAATTAGACCTCCGAGTCAGGGAACTACACGACTTTCGCGTCCGATAACTTGCCCCAAATGAATTTGAACGACGACCCCGTTGACGAACCCAATCAACCCGTTGACGAACCCATTCAAGAAGATACACCTGTAAGGCCGCGCCACAAGAAAAGTGGTGAATCGTCAAGTAAAGGAAAGGAAGCGGTGGCGGAGTCGATCTTCAAAATCGAAGAGGCGAAATTGGCGGAAATAAGCGAATCCAAAGAAAGAAGAAAAAACTTGTGTCGACCAAACTTCAACGTGAGCAGGCGTATATGGGACACTTGAAAGCAATAGAATGACAAAATGATTTAAAAATCTTGTGTGAGCCGCACACCCATCTCGAAGAACCGTTCAAGTCGGTCGTAATTCAATAAAAATGCGAGATTTGTAAAAGGTGGGGGTGGGAGATGCCATTCGTTTAAGTCGGTCTTTTTAGTTTTTTTTTTATTTCCAATGTTTAGTTTTTTTTTTTTTTTGTTATTTTAGTATGTAATTTAGGTTTTATTTAAATGAAATTTATAATTTTAGTGTTTTATTGTTAATTTATAATTTAAAAAAAAATAAAAAAAGTTGTGAGTGATGGAATTCCATCACTAGTGATGACCATTTCCACTAAAAAAAAGGTTGTGAGTGATGGAATAATGGGTGATGACATGACGGAACTTGATTGGATGTTATGAGTGATGAGTGATGACCACCCCCACCCCCCTAAACAAGTGCAACATCAACAAAAAAAACTAACTGGGTTAGGGTTCAGTTAATTTGGGAGTGTTAGAGAAAAACAAGTTAAAAGTTGGAGGAATGGCGTGTTACAATTTGTAAATTGAAAGTGTTCTATCTTAGGGGTTGTTTGTTTACCTTTTAATGAGGCTCTTAATGGTTCAGACATTTTACTGGTTCAGCACTTATTGGTTCAGATTGTTTGTTTCATGAGCAGATGTCTGAATGGTTCAGACATTTGCCTCTGAATGGTTATAGGGCTGTTCATGAGCCGAGCCGAGCCGAGCCAGGCCAAGCTCGGGCTCGGCTCGATTATAAACCGAGCTGGCTCGGCTCGGCTCGGATTTGAAACCGAGCTGAAAATCTAAGCTCGGGCTCGGCTTGGTTTTAAACCGAGCTAGCTCGGCTCGGCTTGGTTTGGCTCGATTTTATAAAAAAACTAATATATACCTCTTAAAATTTAATAGCCTAAAATATTATTCAATAATTTAAAAAAATATATTCAAAATAAGTTCAACCTAATACAATTCAAACCAAAATCAAGTTTAACAGCGCAAAATAAGTTTTAATTTCAATAAAATACAATATTAGTTCATTAGTATGGTAATCAATCTTCAAATATGCCATAAATATCAAATTACAAACCTATATACATGTAAATAATAATCAGTTTTTTTTGTAATATATTATAATGTTTATAAAATTAAAACTTATTATAAGTAAAATAATTCGAGCTAAACCGAGCCGAGCTACAAAGCGAGCTGAACCGAGCCAGCTCGGCTCGTTACGAGCCGAGCCGAGCTAGGCTCACTTTCTAACCGAGCCGAGCCGGCTCGGCTCACTTTTAAACCGAGCCAAATCGAGCGAGCTTTTTCCGAGCTAAATCCGAGCGAGCTTCGAGCGAGCTACGAGCCGCGAGCTTTTTGAACAGCCCTAAATGGTTAAGATTTATACAGAGTCTGAATGGTTAAGACCTCTAATCTGAATTGGTCATACATTTGCCTCTGAACGGTTAAGCATTATACAAGCTCGTTCAGCACTTAATGGTTCAGACCTCTTACTGGTCCAGCACTTAACCATTCAGATGTTGCCAAACATCCCCTTAGTATTGTTTCTTAAATAAATACTTTTAATACTTTTTATTTTGGAAGACATTAATTTTCCCACGGTTTAACGCCCCACAACGATTTTATCAGATGTAAATTCAATTGATGCAAAAAAACGTATTTATATATTCTTTTGCATGTTTCTTTTGGTTACTGTATCGAGAACCGATCTTATATCAAAGCGAATCGATATCAACTAAAAGCCCCCATCGTATAGCACAAGCGTTTTTACTAGCTACAAATAGACATGTGAGTTGTGATTTTGTATCTTGAAACTTACATGCCTACTAACGCATGGAATGTTTATATTAAGAAATGTATTACTCATCTACTTGGAAATAGCCAAGTGATGTTGGACCGGTGTACATGATTCGGTTCGGTTCAGTTCGGTTTTTGGGTAAATCAAAACCGAAACCGAAATGACGGTTTTCGGTTTTTTAAAACCGTTCGATTTCAGTTTCTTCGGTTTCGGTTTTTTCGATTTTTATGACGATTCAGTTTGGTTTTTCGGTTATTTCGGTTTTTGGAACAAAATTATGTTAGATTCAAAAGATAAAATGTATAATTTAAAGTATAAGAATCTTTCTTATATGTTTACATAAACATAACCTTCTAATCTATTTTTACATAAACTTAACCTTCTACTTTATTTTTATATTTCTCTAAAGTTTAAATAAGACATTTTCTTTTATAATAATTTGAAGATCATTTAAATTTTATATTAAATTTTGTTATTTCTTTTAGGTAATAAATAAATCATTTCAATTATAAATAAATATGTAATGTTTTTATTATAAACATTTAACATTCAAGAATAAAATTAATAATTTCTACTAGCATTGGGTTAAACACTTAAACAACTTAAACATAAAAATATATGGATTGTAACTTATCGGTTCGGTTCGGTTATTGAAAATGGTTATCCGAAAACCGAACCGAAATTTTCGGTTAATAAAAATCCGAAAACCGAACCGTCGGTTTTTGTTTCGGTTTGGTTTTGTCGGTTACGATTTGGTTATTTCGATTTTCTGCTCACCCCTAAATTGTTAGTGAGTTAGATAAAACTTAGGATAAGTGAGATCCCGGTTCAATTCTCATAGCGTGTAAGTTTACTAATTAAAAAAATGTATTAATCTTTCCATAATAGGGATTTGTAAAAAATAAACAAAAACAATGAAAAGAAGTGTCGATACGGAAGAAAAAGCATAAACACGTTCCATTCTCTCGTTAAGAGAATGAACCAACAAAAAAACCAAAACTTTTCAAAAACTAAAAAACCAAAAGAATATAATATGATTAACTAATGTTTTTGAAAATAACAAAAAAATAAAGAGTAAAATGCACGGATAGTCCCTGTGGTTTTGCAAAATAACACATATAGTCCCCAACTTTTGGAAATTACACCGGTGCTCCCTGTGGTTTGACAGTTTGTTACTCGGATAGTCCCTGGATTGGATGACAGTTAGTTTTCTCCGTTAAGTGGACGTGAAATGACAAATTTACCCTTCATCTTCTCCCATGTATAAAAACAAAACAACCCCACCCACCCCCCACCTTTCTCTCCATTAGATCTCATTCGATCAGACAAGATGTACGTATTGTAAGCTATGACGTTCAACATTCACAGCGGTTACCTTGAGGCGATCGTGAGGGACCACAGATCTGGATTGCTAACCGCTGCAGATTACAACAATATCTATCAGTGTGAAACCCTAGATGACATCAAGATGCATCTCTCTGCTACCGAATATGGTCCTTATCTTCAAAAGGGCATCGTTTTATTCGGATTTGTTGTGTTCCGTTTCCTGTTGGTTTGATTAATATCGTTTTTGTTGAATTTTGATGTGGCTATAAATTTTACATATGTTGATGATGATTTGATTGAGTAGATAGATCATTTTTTGGAGTGTAATGAAGATCAGATACTGATTGTGTTGAATATTGATGTGGTTATAAATGTTATCCATACATCCGTGAATGTTTACGACGGTGAGAGAGAAAACGAATTCGTTTGGTGTTAAGCAGCGGTTTAATCGGAAGTCGTTGGGTGTCTGTGTGGTTGCCGATCAGTATTCTGATAAGGGTCATTTAAAGTATTATGAGGGGACCAGAATGGCAATGAAGGAGAAAGAGAAAGATGAGATGGTGTTGAAGAAGAAGTTGAAGTTGTTGAAGGATTGTCGAAGAACTTGAATACTTTTTCAGAGATGGGGTTTTGTTTGGATCAGGATGATGATGATGGTTCTGTTTAGAGTGAAGACGGTGAGGTGGGTGGTGGTTGGTGGTTAATGGTGGGGGAAACATGGAGAAAAGTAGGGTGGGTGGGGTTGGGGTGGGGTGGGGTGGGGTTGTTTTGCTTTTATAGAGTGGAGATGATGAAGGGTAGATTTGTTATTTCACATTCACTTAACGGAGAAAACTAACCATCATCCACTCTAGGGACTATCCAAGAAACAAACTGTCAAACCACAGGGAGCACCAGTGTAATTTCCAAAAGTTGGGGACTATAGATGTTATTTTGCAAAACCACAGGGACTATCCGTGCATTTTACTCAAAAATAAATAAACACCGAACTCAAACCTCCATCATTAACTACGTTATGTTCTGTTCTCTTCGATTCATCTGACAATATTCATTCGACCGATAACCCACCCACCCCATTTAATAAAACAACGTTTCCGCCTTCATTCAATCTTTCTAACCGAACACAACACAACACAACACAAGAGGCTTTCTTAATTCTTTCCCTCACGTCAATTGTAATCCACCAGTTTATGGAATTAACAACAACATGAACGAACATTCGGGAAAAACAATGGCGGTGAAGATGAATCAATCGATCAAATCTTTGTGGTACAATCGAAATATCTGAAAAAGGATTATATTTTTGCCCTATTTCATTGTTTCATGTTCCTTCCTTCTTTATTTGTTTGAAATTCGGTAAAGTTTCGTAGTCAAGAATCCATATTTTATTGCAATTACAGTTCGTTAGAGGCGGTTTTGGAATAATATTAACATTTCGTGTTGGTAATAAATTGGGTTATTTTGGGAATTTGATCTTAGTTAGCTTGGTTTGGTTCCCGAAGGAGTTTGTGATATTGGGTTAATCTTACTGGAGGCAACTGTTATATTTGTTTAAATTGGTGATGTGATTTTGGTGAATTGGGTTAGTTTAGTTTAGGGGAAGATGTATGCTGTAGGGAGGCTAGGCAGCTATATCACACAAGGGGTGTACACGGTTTCCGGCCCGTTTCATCCTTTTGGCGGGGCGGTTGATATAGTTGTTGTGCAGCAAGAAGACGGTAGCTTGAAATCGTCTCCGTGGTATGTTAGGTTTGGGAAGTTTCAAGGGGTGTTGAAGGCGAAAGAAAGAGTTGTGGACATTAATGTTAATGGGGTTGATGCGGATTTTAGTATGTATTTGGATCCACGCGGGGAGGCGTATTTTCTTCGAGAGGTTGATTCGGAGGAAGTAGTTGAAGGAGTTTCCTCGCATTCGTCTTTTTGTGAGGTTGTAAATGGAAAAGAGCGAGATAAGCTTCCGATTAAGTCGAAGAGTATGGATTGTGACTTTGATAAGTGTAATTCGGTTGGTGATGGAACTGACGGTGCGGCTTTTTCGAGAACTAATTCTAAAGGGTCTAGAATTTTAGGGTTTGTTTTAGGGAGAAGATCTATGAAAGAACATACTTTGACAAAAAAAGAGGATGATTCAAATGACGGTAGGATGACACAATTGGAAAGGGCTGAAATTGCTGCTGATCTATTGGAATCGAGGTGGTCAACAAATCATTCATCGAGAAGTAGAGAATCAAGAAACGATAATGGCGATATCACCGGTGGAAGATTGGAGACGAGTATGGTTTTACACGAACAACACTTTGCAAATGAGTCAGAGAATTCAAGGGTTGATCACGAGGCGCCTTCAATGAAGGTTGAAGAAACTATAGCAGCAGACGATGTTAATGGTGTTAACAAAGATGATGATGAAGATTGTGTTTCTGAAGAGCGTTCAAGAGCTCAGTTGGATGATGGTAACGATCCAGAAGTGGGATTGATAACAGGCCAAGGGTCTTTAGAAATTGTACCCGAAAGCTATGCAGAAAATGCATCTAATCAAGAAGATGCAGCCGTAGAACTTGTTCCTTGCGGTTCTGTTGCAGTACCTTTGTGTCAAAATGTGGAAGATAATCTTACAACGGAAGTAGATGAAACGAATGAAATCAGACCGCCGTTGGAGCCAAATGTTGAGTTTCAAGTATCGGAACCGTTTGTGGAAGAACAGTTGATTTTTGGCGATCTTGATGATACAAAACCGAACATCAGCAAGATAGAACAAGAGGTCAAACATGCAGGGAGTGAGTCAACAGCTATGATGCATGGTCCAAATCTACTTAGAGTCAGAACGTATCGAGAACGCTCCAAAGGTGAACTTGAAGGGTTAAAGGAAAATCTTAGAAGGTGTCAAAGTAATTTGGAGATTCCTAAAAGTCGTGAAATCCCAAAAGCGGAAATTAGTCAGCAGGCAAAGTCCCTGCCGAACATTTGTCGATTTAACGATCCGATTCCAGATAATCAAGATGAATTGGAATTTTACTCTCCTGTTGGTAGATTAAGATCGAATTGGGATTTACTCAGGGAAGATGCTTCAAGGTTCAAAAAAGAATTAATAGAGAAAGAATTACGACAAAGTGCTGATGACTTATCGCAGGATCTTAAAGATGGTAGCATTGGATCTTTGTGTGAATTCATATTAGTTATAGATATGTAGTTATGTCAAGATTCGATATTTATAGTGAAAGCGTGTTTGTAGGTGGTCCTGCCGATATAGTTGACGGTGCTGGCGGAAGTTGGAGTTTGTGGCCGTTTGGAAGATTGGCGAGTAAAAATGTTCCTGACGACAGTAAAAATGTTTCTGATGTTGGAATCGGACAAGAACCGGATGCTGAAAAAGAATGGCCTTCACCAAAGTCTGATAAGACGCATACACGGGAACTTACTCCGACTCCTGAGCAGCTAGCATCTTTGAATCTAGCAGAAGGGCAAAATACAGTAACGTTCACGTTTTCAACATCAGTTCTCGGGTCTCAAAAGGTTATTTTTGGTTTATCTCATTTGTTAATGTGTTGTTCTAGAGCTTGTTGTTATACTTATATTGACATACATACATCTCAGGTGGATGCTAGAATTTATTTATGGAGTTGGGATACTCGCATTGTGATATCTGATGTTGATGGAACAATTACCAAGTAAGTTTCTTTTTCTTCTTGAAGATTTGAAAAGGACGCACGTAGCTTATTTTGTTATTAGTCTTTTTGGAACGGCGATATTTCATTAAACAACGACTAGCAAGAAGCTAGCAAAACAACAATGACTACACAATAAATCTACACCAATTTTTCCAAGACAAAGATCTAAATGGGGACCTATTTTTCATTTTTTATCCAAAGGAAGCTAAGCGACTTGATCTCTTTTATAATTTTCGCAACATTAGCTTTTGTACCAGAGAAAACGACTTCATTCCTTGCTTTCCAAATGCTCCAACACGCCGTAATCATGACGCCATAAAAAACTTGTTTCAATCACCGTTCCATTCTTTGCTCCTTGTGAACCATCAGAAGATCCTATATGGAGAACGCATAAATGGGCGGAACCTTGCACCAGATAGCCACAGCTTGCCACACAAGAGAAGCGAACATACATGAGGTGAAGAGATGCTCGGTTGTCTCGTCTTCGTTCCCGCATACCTTACAGACCACCGACCCGACTTGCACATTTCTAGACCGTAACGCCGTGAGTGTAGTGGTTCTTTTCACTTGCACAATTAGTCAATTTAAAATAACACACTCACATAGAAACTTGAGCATCGATATTGCATGATGCATTGATGCCAATTAGGCATAGTTATCAAAGGCGTGAGGCGCACTAAAGGCGCATAGGCTCCCCCTAGGGCCTAGGCGAGTAGTGCAAAAAAAGCGCGGTACTGAGAAAAAAAGTGCAAATAAATAAAAACATAGAATAATATCATGTATTGAAAAAGAACAATTTCTTCAAATCCCAAAAATATTTTAATGCCATAATCTTTAAAATGAAGTACCACAATCATTTTAAATTTACCAAAATACCCCAAAAGCAAATTGTTCAAACTTGAAATAAAAAAAAAAGTTCAAAAAGTAAAGCAATATTAAATCTTCAAAGGCAAAAGTTCATCAATTGAGACCAAAACATGTAGAATATGATGAGTTATATTGTAACACATATGCTCATGTCTTACAGATCTGATGTTCTTGGACAATTCATGCCTTTGGTTGGAAGAGATTGGTCACATATTGGTGTAACACATCTATTTTCGGCAATTGTGGTACGTTGGGCCATTTTTATTTCATTTTGCATTTATACCTTATGTTACTCCCTATATCCTATAGCTTATTTTGCACTTATATGACTATTAGTGGAATGACTTGCAAATGATGAGAAACATGCACATTTTCTTAATTGTATGTTGTAGGAAAATGGATATCAAATGCTTTATCTAAGTGCTCGGTCAATATCTCAGGCCTCCATCACTAGACAGTTCTTGTTCAACCTTACACAGGTACTTAAAACAGTTTGACTCTCTATTCTCTTTCCTAAAAGGCGACATTTAGAAAATTTGTTTCTATGCTCACTAGCCGCTTATAATTTAATTTGCAGGACGGGAAGGCTTTACCTGATGGGCCTGTAGTTATTTCTCCTGACGGGCTTTTTCCTTCTCTTTTCCGTGAAGGTAACAGATTAATATATCCGTGTATCAGATAGTTTTTAGCATGGTCCTTTGAAATTACTTTACTACCCTTTTGCAGTTATAAGAAGAGCTCCACATGAATTCAAAATTGCTTGCTTGGAGGTTAGTTTCTAGTTAGTTACCTGTTACGTATTACTCTGTACCATGAAAGTTACAATGTTTGACCTCCACATAGTTTCTACGATTGTTTGTATTTGATGACAAAACGAGACTCGTAACACTCCAAACGTTTGGATCCCAGGATATCAAGGCTTGTTTTCCACCCGATAGGAATCCGTTTTATGCTGGTTTTGGAAACCGAGACACAGACGAGTTTAGTTACCTGAAAGTCGGAATACCCAAGGGAAAAATCTTTATCATCAATCCTAAGGTTCTTATTAACCTTAAATATTGCTTATGATGTTTTCAAAGTTTGTTAAGGTTATTTTTTTGTGTTTAAAACCTTTACAGGGTGAGGTTGTTATAAACCGCTGCATCGACTCAAAATCATACGCTTCACTCCACGCTCTCGTCAATGGAATTTTCCCGCCAGTATCTGTGCATGAAGAGGTTTACAATTCTACAGCTTCACATAACTTTTTATGATAGTTTTTCTTTATGTTCATCGGTTTTCATGTTCCATTAGCAGGAGGATTATAACTCATGGAACTTCTGGAAACTTCCACCCCCGACTGTCGACTAACCGAAGATATTCATGACAATGTAATTACACACTTTTTTCCTGCCCAAGTAGAACCGTACAGAAATAGAATCATTCAAGTAGCAAAACATTAACACAAATTCAAAATACAGATGGAATCATACAAGTTTCAGAACTCTTGTTATTTACACAAAAAATAAAGAGATATTGGTTTACATATGCATATGTTAGTATGGTATGATTCTAACACCCAATTCCTTCTGAGCAAACTGGATTAGATTTTCAATCTCGCACTCATCGACATATCCGTTTCCGTTGTCAGCAGACTTGATCCCAGCCCTGCCTTTCAAGCCGGAAAACCAACCTCCGGTGGCCTTAACAATCTGCCGGAGCTCCGATTTGCTGATCCGGCCGTCTTTATCAGTGTCAAATCTCATCAACCATCTCTTGAACTCTTTGATTGTGAGTTCTCTTCGGCCGTCATCGGAGATATTTTGGTTCAAAGAAGTGGTTTTGAATGCCATTTTTCTGTAGAAAATATGAACCAGATTGTTAAGATTTCTGAAGGATTTTGCTACAAATATATACTAAGCTAATACATCCATTGTGGGATTTATATAGTGGTTTCTCATTGTGTTTTCTGAATCTTTTTAATAGCCGAAAAGCTTGAATTCTTAAAAGGATGAGGTTTGTGCAATGTACCTTCATTTTAAAGTTAGGTTCGCTCCTACTTTAAAAACTTAGTTTTTTATTGTATTAAGTTTTCTAGTTTAGGACTAAAAGTAACCTACGGAGCTATTAAATTATTACATGTTGGTGTAAAGAATTCAATTCACACGTGCGAATACATATATGAATCTATGTGTTTATAACAAACAGTGGTTGATCATCTTATTGTTAGAGAAATAATATAATTAGCTAGGTTATTAATATAATGTTAGAATTAGTGATATTACGGTATTTATAAAAATAAAAAATAAAAATAAATTAGTGAGGTCTCATGTGGCTATGTGTGGTGCATTTTATTCCTTCTAGTATGATGGCTCCTACATAAAGATGCCACTGGCTGGTTGAATTGGGAATCGGAGGTTGAGCTAGTTGGATTGGAAACCAGAGGTTGGGCCGGTCAGGGTCATTGTATCGGATCGGAAATTACATTGAACCGGAGGTTGAACCGGAGGTTGAACCGGTGACCGGGTGGTTGGACCCGGAAACCAGCCAATCGAACCGGTTTTTAAGTGGTTTGACCGGTTTTTTTTTTGTATAATTTTTAGATTTAACCATGACACCTTCCGGTTTTTCCTTTCTAGTCCGACTGGTCAGACCGGTCGAACCGTTGAACCGGTAAGGAAACCGGTTTGACTTTCGGTCCGGTTCTGAAATGTATATTATTGTTGAGCAAGTTAATACGATTTCTTTTATGGTATGGTGACTAGAGGTGTACAAATCGGTTTATTCTTCAAAAACCAAAACCGGTTTTTTTATAACCGGTTTTGGTTACTAACCGGTTTTTTAATCCAAAAACAGTAACCGGTCCAACCGGTTCGGTTTTTAACTGGTTTTGGCCAAAAAAACCGGTTTTTAACCGGCTTAAACCAATTTTTTTTTCTTTAAACCGGTTTCAAACATCAAGAACCCTAACTGCTACACAAACCGCGAATATTTTAATTCCTCTTTACAAAGGGGAGAAGAATCAGTTGTTTGTTGACTGGCCTCACGTGGGCTTTGACCTTTGTATGTGTATTTAAGAGGAGCAACTTTGGCTTGGGCATAATTGCCAATTCTTGATTTTGGGCCAAGGTAGGGATGCTTCTCATCAATATGTCTATCAGTGGCGGAACTAGAACATTAACTCAGAGGTATCATAAAAAATATATTTTACCTTGCAATCATACAATATTAAAAAAACGACAATAAATAAATAAAGTATTAACTCAGGGCCTCCTATTCGATTAATGATGAATGATGAATCAATGCTTATGAGTGTTCCCTGTTCGAATTGAACAATTCTGTACGTAGGAGTGCTCCATGTTTGACTTTGAGTCTTTGTCGTTTCGTTTCCTAATCGTTCAGCCTTCCACAAATGTCGCACCATAACTACTTCATATTCAAAGAATTATTAGTTTATTAGGTATTGGACTATTGGGCTAGCTATTAATCAATAGAATTGAGCTGCCTTATCAATTAAACTATTTTGGGCTTACAATTTTAAATAAGAATTGGGTTGCCTATCAATTATAAATTGATTTCGACTTTTGTATTTTCCGTTGGGCTAGGTATCCTTGTAGTTGTTTAGGGGTATCCTTTATACAAAACCGAAAAAAACACACTACCGATACGAAAGTTGAGCCGTAGCCCGTGCTGCGGCTCGTAAATAGCTAAGTCCGCCTCTGATGCCTATATGACTATATCATATCCTTGATTCCTTTTACAATTGTTAATGGCTGATGCAGTGATTATGATTGGATACCCTTTGAAATTTATTAATTATGCTAATTTTAAAAATTATTATGATGTTAATATGAAGTTTTCTTAATCATATAGGAGTATGTAATTACTTGATTTGATTTATTATTTAATTAATAATTAATAATTTAATTTTCGGTGAACTATCCAAAATTTCAAAAATGTTAATACTATATTACAAGGAAATTTAATTACATTATATAATATATATATATATGACATGAACACGCTTTGTTACTTTACACACTATTTTTTTCACTTATAATAGTTTTCATATATTTATTTAAAAGGCATAATAATTTTTATAATATTTTGGTAACGTTTATTATATGCATTTTTATTTTGTGTAACGAGTCAATTTGATAGCTATACCATAATAACACCAATAGCAGCAAAAAAAAATTATCTAGAAGAATCAAATATTGTCATCGTATTCATATTCCAAGTTTAAATCATGCATTCCAAGTTTCCTACTAGTCGACAAAAAGTAGGTTTCTTTTATTCCAGATTTATCTAGAAATTCGCTTCCAAACTACTACATGATTAAAGGTGTGATCAATTATGTGGTCTTTAATTTGATTCTCAAGATGATGTTCAGTTTGTTTGTTTGAATTTTACCACACAAGTTACGTTTGGCATTTGTGTTTACCAAAAAGTAAAACTTAGACCATAGGGTATGGGCTCGTCCCCGGGCCGTCCCCTCCGTCCTGAACCGTCGAACACCGCCCCCAGCAGACCCGTCGAGGCGCCTGCGTCTCCCAGGAGACGTTGGAGACGGGGCTGAGGTTTTGAAATTGTGGGCCCCCTTGATTAATCATTCAGGTTTCTCTCTCTCTCCCCTTCAATATATATTGATTTTTTTATTAAAGTGGGTAGTCCTTCACACCCTTGGATAGTCCCAAAAGGTATGGTCCTCCTCCCATGGTGATGTGGCGCCTACGTGGCGGATAGTCTCTTTGAGAACTATCCAAACCATACCCCATGGTCTTATAGGCCTAACCTTTTGCAAAATGGTAATCACGTTTTCAATTTGTTCCAACAAAGTCACTCAACTTTGATTTACTGTTCTAATTATATGCAATTATTAGATTAGCAGGTTACCATATTTTGTATATCAATAATACTTTTTTTTTATTTAGTACTAAATCAACTTAACATCAATTAGGAAATCCATCGCAAAATCAAAAAAATTTCACAAGGTTAACCAACACTGGAAATTACACGACTGGCTTTCGAGGTTACCATAAAACAGCTTCTTATTTAAATGAGACTCGGTAATCAAACCTCAAAAAAGAATCGAACGAAATCTTCTCTAAACTTTGATACATTGTTGGAGGTGATTTCCAAATGAGCATGGATCTCCTATTTATACTAGTTGCTAAGTATCTAGATCATTCCTAATCTAGATGTTTCTATGTATAAAATATACGAAATATCTTTGATATTTACATGGAGTAATCTAGAAGATTAAGACTAAATATATTGGATATTTACTTGGGAATTCTTTAGATCTCCATGATATTTTTATGGCCTTGGATCCAGAATTTTCCCTTAGAAAAATCTGCCATGGAGTGTCTTGAAACTGGTAGAAAATTCCGGAATTCCAAGGGTTGCGATCTGAATTTTGGCGGGCGGTGACAATATGTTGATACGCATGTGATAAAATTAAAAAAAATGGTAACATATGCTGATATGCATGTGAAAAAAATTATATATCACGTTAAATGTAACCATATGCTCAAAATTCCAAATTATTATTAAGTTGTAATTAATTTTCTGTAGTTCATGGTATATCATATTTCAAGTAATAGAAGTATCAAGATACAAATCCTCCGATATGGTATCAAAGCTACGTCAACCACATGTGAACCTTGTTGATTCATTATAGAATTCGGAGCCAAATCTCTACGAATCTAGTCATCATATGACATCTTCTATTCTTAATTTTCGATGGAATCAAAAGCCTTTGTACTGATTAATTAGTGAAAATCATAATACAATTCATCCGAATGCAAAAATATAAATATATGAGGTTCAAGAACAAAAAAAAAAAAGAGCATCCCAATTATATAAGAGATAGTGCACATCATTAAGAAATAAAATATGGCAATGATTTTGACCCAATATGTCACGGCCCCAGCCCCGGTTTTACCCGGTCAGGAGCCGCGGGACAGGATCCCGTGGTATTTAATTGATGCGACAGCGGAAGATTTCACCGGATCTTTTAAAACTTGAAATGCCCGATTATTTTATTTCATAATTCGGGATAAACCCCGTAAGTTACAATAGAGGAATTTAACTAGGAAATTCCCTGGTTTTTCAAAACATGTTTATTCATTTTATTGAGCCATCTCTTCAAGCTTGTTAGTGCTCCGTAGCACGTTTTCCTTGTTTTACAGCAGGTCGCCTGAAACATGTTTTAAAAATATTTTGTCAGCGGGGAAATACTGTTGAATCATTCATTTTGCACAAAACGACACATAGTTATAAATTACAGCATAAGAGCGATTACAATGGCTTTTATCTTATTTTTATCTGGCGCCGTGTCACCTGGTGACGATGGTCATACCACTATTGGGTCTTTCCCCAAGTAGTGACGTTTATCACTGTTAGGATTTATTAGCCTAACCCGTGAGAAATTAGTAATGTGCACAATACCCCAATTAGCCAGTGATTCAAGATAACCATGACTTAATCCCTGTAAATATAACTTTTCAAAATGAGTGGAGTATTGTAAAATACCGTTGATAAAAAGAGAATGACTCACATTGCAGATTTTAATACGGGCAGAGTCTAGCCTACTGATTAGCCTTGTTAACCTAGTTCAAATAACAATGCACACGAAAACTAGGTTAGTAACTTTAATCCAACTTTTTACGACAACTCACGAGATCGAAACCTTCACAACGAATGACAAAGTGCGATACTTAAACATCCATAGAATTTACAACGAATGACAAAGTATAACCCAAGTTTGAGCAGCACTTAAACATCCATTGGATTGGTTTCTATCGATCGGACATTAAATCGTAGCAGCGATCGAGTTATTACCCTGTTATTGCGGCAGCGTTTCGTGATTGTGTGTGTTTTTATAGTAAACAAGTGATATCTCGAAGTGTAAAGTGAATTTTAACGTCGAACGAATGCAGAAATCTAAGTGCCAATGCCCTCAATTTATACTGGAAAAACGTACCCCTCGCGTGGCGCGAGGGCTTGTCGCGTGGCGCGAGGGGACCAGTTCTAGCATAGGGTAGCCACGTCCCTAACTAGCTTAGCTGAGTTGACGGAATGATAAAATTCGCCTCGTACAGCAAACTGTGTTGATATTATCAACTAGGGTTTACCCCCCCCCCCTGAGTTTTAGGGGCCCTGATCCTGATTCCGATTGTTCTGAAAATTTTAGGGTTCATGCAGGATCACTTGGGGGTCTTAATTAGGGTTTCCTATTGGACAAAATATAATAAGAAATAATAGTTTTGGTGAGAGTTGTTACATCCTCCCCACTTTAATAAAAATCTCGTCCTCGAGATTTACTGGAACAAGTAGGGATACTTCCGCTTCATCTCTGATTCCAGTTCCCAAGTGTATTCAGATCCTCTCTTTGAATCCCACTTGACTTTGACCAGTACTAGTCGTTTGTGCTTGAGAAACTTGACTTTTCTGTCTTCTATCTGCAGTGGCTTCTCAACAAATTTTAACTTTTCATTTACCTCTACATCTTGAAGAGGTACTACCAGGGATTCATCTGATAGACATTTCTTAAGATTGGATACATGAAATACGTCGTGTATCCCAGCTAGCTTTTCTGGTAGTTGTAAGCGATAAGCAACTGGTCCTATTCGTTGTATGACTGGGAAGGGTCCTACGTACCTTGGACTCAGCTTTCCCTTCTTACCAAACCGTACTACTCATTTCCAAGGAGAAACTTTCAATAGTACTTTGTCTCCCACTTGGAATTCTAACGGCTTGCGTCGATTATCGGCATAACTCTTTTGGCGATCTCGACCCGTCTTTAATCTTTCCTTGATTTGAGTGATCTTGTCAGTGGTTTCTTGTACTATTTCAGGACCTGATAACTGATTTTCTCCTATTACTGCCCAACAAACTGGAGTTCTGCATTTACGTCCATATAGTGCTTCAAATGGGGCAGCTTCTATGCTTGAATGATAACTATTGTTATAGGAGAATTCAATTAAAGGTAGGTGGTCATCCCAATTTCCACCAAAATCTATTACACATGCTCTGAGCATGTCTTCCAGGGTTTGGATCGTCCTTTCACTTTGCCCGTCTGTTTGAGGATGATGTGTAGTGCTTAGGTTCAATTTAGTCCCCATGGCTTCTTGGAAACTAGTCTAGAAGTGGGAAGTAAAACGACTATCCCTATCCGATACAATGGAGAGTGGAACTCCATGTAAGGATACGACTTCATCTACATACAACTTGGCTAACATTTCCATGCTAAAGGTTTCTTTCATGGGTAGAAAATGAGCTGATTTGGTTAATCGATCCACAATTACCCAAATCGCATCATTACCCTTTCTGGTTTTGGGCAACTTAGTAACAAAATCCATTGTTATGAGTTCCCATTTCCATACAGGCATTTCTAATTGTTGTAGTAGACCTGACGGTTTCTGGTGTTCTGCCTTAACTTGTGAACAAGTAAGACACTTAGAAACATACCTAGCTATGTCCTTTTTCATTCCTTTCCACCAGAAATTATTTCTTAAATCTTGGTACATTTTATTGTTTCCCGGGTGTATGGTATACCTAGATTTATGGGCTTCTTCAAAAATCTTATTTCTTAATTCTCCCTACTTAGGTACCCAAATCCTTTTCTTATGGAATCTCCAGATTCCATCAGCTCCTTGCTCCAATTCCTTTATTCTTCCTTTCATTCCTTCAGCATCATCCTTGATTGCTGTTTCCTGAACATTCTTTAATTGTTCCATTAAGTCTAATTGTAAACTTAATCTAAGAGCACGAAATCGTCGTTGTTTTTCATGATACTTACGACTTAAGGCATCTGCAACTATGTTTGCCTTTCCTTCATGATATTGAATATCACAGTCGTAATCACTTAGAATTTCCATCCGTCTCCTTTGCCTCATGTTCAATTCTTTTTGCCCAAATATGTACCTTAAACTTTTGTGATCCGTATAGACAGTAAACTTACTTCCATACAGATAATGTCTCCAAATCTTAAGGGCAAAAATTATGGCTCCTAATTCTAAGTCATGAGTCGTATAGTTTTCTTCATGCTTTTTCAATTGCCTTGAAGCATACGCAATTACCTTCTTGCGTTGCATAAGTACACATCCTAATCCTAATTTTGAAGCATCGCAATATACTTCAAAATCCTCTGTTCCTTCTGGTAAGGCTAAAATTGGAGCATTTGTTAATTTCTGCTTTAAAATCTTAAAAGCTTCTTCTTGTTTAGGTCCCCATTCAAACTTAACTGATTTACAGGTTAGCTTAGTTAATGGTACAACTATCTTGGAAAAATCCTTAATAAACCGTCTATAGTATCCGGCTATTCCTATAAAACTTCTAATTTCCATTGCTGATTGTGGAACCTTCCATTGGGTGATTGCTTCTATCTTAGCAGGATCTACGTGAATACCTTCGTGATTCACCATGTGTCCTAAAAATTGCACTTCTTGCAGCCAAAATTCACACTTCGAGAATTTGGCGTAAAGCTTCTCTTTTCTTAACAAAGTTAAGAGTGCATGCAAGTGCTCACAATGTTCTTCTTGACTTTTGGAATAAATAAGTATATCGTCAATGAAGACAATTACAAATTTATCCAAGTACGGTTTACAGATCCTATTCATCATGTCCATAAATGCTGCAGGAGCATTGGTTAACCCAAATGGCATGACTGTAAACTCGTAATGACCATACCTAGTTCTGAAAGCAGTTTTAGGTATGTCTTTTTCTTGTACCTTCAATTGATGATATCCGGAGCGTAAGTCAATCTTAGAAAAGTATCTAGCTCCCTGTAGTTGATCAAAAAGATCATCAATCCTAGGTAATGGGTATCGATTCTTAATTGTAACTTTATTTAATTCCCTATAATCGATACACATTCGCATCGAACCATCCTTGTTCTTTACGAACAACACTGGTGCTCCCCAAGGAGATGAACTAGGTTGTATGAATCCTTTACTGAGCAATTCATCTAATTTCTTTTTCAGTTCTAACATTTCAGTAGGTGCTAAACGATAAGGTGCTTTAGCTACAGGTGTAGTTCCAGGAATTAGATGAATTCTAAATTCTACCTCCCTATCTGGTGGTAATCCTGGTAACTCTTCTGGAAATACATCTGAGTATTCCGATACTACAGGAATTTCCTTAAGTTCCTTACCTTTAGTGCTAATGATTACTGAAATCATATACACTATTCCTTGCTTTCGGTCATAACTATCAACTTTCATTACTGAAATGAACTTCATGGGTTTTCGCGGCTTATCTCCTGTAACCATGATTACTTCTTCAGTGGGTGCACGAATTTCTATGGAGTTCTTATCACATAGGATTCGAGCGTGGTTGGCTACTAACCAATCCATTCCTAATACAACATCGAATCCAGCTAAATTCATAGGTAACAGGTTTGCAGAGAATTTATGACCTGAAAGTTCTATATTTCCTTCTCGCAAAACCTTATATATTTTAACAGAATTCCCATATGCCGTTTCGACTATAAAAATCTGCCTAAGGTTGGTTAAGGGTAAATTAAGAGCTTGGCAGAATGAAGTATTTATAAAACTTTGGTTTGCACCAGAGTCAAATAATACTTTTGCATAAACGTCGTGAACTAAGAACGTACCAGCTATAACGTCTGGAATTAGCTCTGCTTCCTGGGTAGTTAACTGGAAGGCTCTTACGTTTTTCTTGGTAGCTCCTTCTGCCGGTTTGGCTCTGTTATCAGCTGGTTTGACCAATTTCGGGCAGTCTGGCCTAAAGTGCCCAGCTTCTCCACAGTTGTAGAAAACTATTGCTTTCTTCTTCCTGCAGTCTTCTTCTTGGTGCCCTGGGATTTTGCAGAAATTGCAATACCCTTTGCATCTTCCAAAATGCTTTCTTTTACATGTATTGCAAAATGGAACAGTGGAAGATTGCCCAGTTCCTTTTCTCTTGAAATTATTACGATTACCCACACGGAATCCCTGAGTAATCTTTTGGGCTACTTCCTTCTTTCTATTTTCTTCTCTTGTACGCACCAGTCCGTCGGTCAAAGTGTTGGCTAATTCCACTGCATCGTCAATTGTGCGAGGTCTCGCAGCTTTAACGATATCACGGATTTCACCAATTAATCCCCAAATATAGCGGGAAATAAGTACCGGTTCTGGCGAAGCCAGGGTTGGTACTACTCTTGCATACTCGAAGAATGTCGAAGTATACCCTCGACAGTCTATATCCACCGTCCGGTGGTTCAGAAATTTATTTGCCATTTGTTCTTTCTCATATTCAGGACATAATTTTCTTTCTACTAGCTGCTTAAATTCTTCCCAACTTATGGCATAGGCCATATTTCTTCCTTTGGCTTGAAGTACCGTATTCCACTATTCTAGCGCCCCTTCTTTGAAAAGATGCGACGCATACATGACCTTGTCGTCCTCGGCACATTTACTTATCATAATTACTGCTTCGGTTTTCTCCAACCAACGCAGTGCAGCAGTCGCCCCTTCGTTACCTGCAAACTCAGCCGGTTTACAGGCAAGAAACTCCTTGTAAGTGCAACCAGGTGTTGCAGCTTTCATTCTTTTGAGAAGTGGAACTTGCATCTCATCGTTGTCATTATTAGTATGGTTGCCGCCTCCGTTTACACTATTACTGAAATTATCACCGTGTGTGCGTTTGCTAGGAATAATTTATTGAGGTTCAATTGGGTTTCGAGCAGCAGCAAGGATTACTGGAATAGCGTTGGCTATTCCTTGAGCAACGATATTCTCGATATCTTGCCTATTCAGAAATTGATCCTCATTGTTTTGCCCAGATTAGTTATCTTCATTAACATGTTCATTACCAGCGGGTTCCATCTGGTAATTTTTAGATAAGTGATTTAGTATAAAATAATTAATAATCAAGTAAAGCATTCGCACATCATTATAAAGCATGTATAGTCAAAATTTTCAATTTCTCGACTTCTATTTTATATATTATATTATGCATCCGTACACACTGTTATCTTATAGAAGTTTTATTTTTTTTAGGTTATTTTACAGAGTTATATTGTTATTATTATTATTATTATTATTATTATTATTATTATTATTATTATTATTATTATTATACATCCATAACCATGCCATCACACCCTCCCGTCAGCTGGTATTTTAGAAGCGACGCTCCCTCTCGTTGTATTTCCAGGATATCTGTTCTCCTACCTCCTGGATCCTATTCCCTGCACCTATCAACTCTTCGCCAAAATGACGGAGTTCAGCTAAGTTCTCATTGCTCATTGGTGGGTTTGGTACAGGTTTTGGGTTGAACTGAGGGAAAAAGGTGTAAGGATTATTTAGGAGGTTCTGAAACTGCCAGTCGTTGGTCCACCATTCGTCCATTCCTATAGGTTGGGTGTGGATCAGAGGTTCTGGGATGGCTGGTTCCAAGTTTATTGGAAGTTGGGTTTCGGCAGGATAAGGGAAGAGGTTTTCATTGATTGGCCTAATAATATCACAACTTGCCAGTATGAGATCTAGTTCTTCCTGCAGTGGCAATTCCTCGGCTTGCTTAGAACTTTCCCCAATTTCTATTCCTGCTTGTCTAGAACTTTCTTCAATTTCTATCCCTTTTCCTTTATCAATGGGATTTTCTATTTTGGGAACTTTCCTAGTTGTTGGTTTCCTTCTGCGCACACGCCTCCATCCCACAAATCTTCTTCTTTTCTTAGGCTTTGATTTTTCCGGAGGTTGAGCTTGAAATTCCATAGGTTCTTCCACATCGGCAAAATAACCAGTAAAGTCTTTAGAAACTTCCACCTTAACTGGATAGAGATTGAGATTTTCAAGAGCTTCAGATAATTCATTCATGCTGTTTTAGCATTTATGAAGAAACATACAAAATTTTAAGTTAAAATTTTCACAGAATCACAAAATAGCAATTAGAAAATTAATATTAATTACGAATATCTAATAAACCATTTTATCGAAACAAAATATTTATTTTTAGTACAACTAAAATTTTAAATATACTAGTGTTTATTTATTATATTAAAGTTTCTGATTTGTAGGTAGCATAGGTGCTAGTACTGGTTTAAAGGTTAACATTTACTGCTACAGTGGCTAACATGTAGAGATTTGCCCATTGTTCATCTAATTCATCTTCCCATGGTGGGTTATCACTTGTTCCCTGAGTCTCTTTAATTATCACTTCTTTTGTTTGTGACTTCCTTATTTTCTCTTGACTTTTTCTAATAATCAAACTTCTTTTCTTAGAGGTAAGTGGTTTCTCAAACTGTGCCTTACGGACAAATATTCCCTCCTCAGTATCTACTGAGTATCTTGAGGAATTTGATTGGGATGAAGTTCCCTTATTTTTCGGTGAACTATCTAATTGACGATAGATGTCCGAAAGCTTTTGCTTACCCATACTGTAACTAACAAGTAGTCAGTTAATAAAACACATAATCACAAAATGGCAATCAGAAAAATTAAGTATATTTAAATACTTAATAGGCTTAAATCAGTGGCTCTGATACCACCTTATCCTGTCACGGCCCCAGCCCCGATTTTACCCGGTCAGGAGCCGCGGGACAGGATCCCGTGGTATTTAATTGATGCGACAGCGGAAGATTTCACCGGATCTTTTAAAACTTGAAATGCCTGATTATTTTATTTCATAATTCGGGATAAACCCTGTAAGTTACAATAGAGGAATTTAACTAGGAAATTCCCTGGTTTTTCAAAACATGTTTATTCATTTTATTGAGCCACCTCTTCAAGCTTGTTAGTGCTCCGTAGCACGTTTTCCTTGTTTTACAGCAGGTCGCCTGAAACATGTTTTAAAAATATTTTGTCAGCGGGGAAATACTGGTGAATCATTCATTTTGCACAAAACGACGCATAGTTATAAATTACAGCATAAGAGCGATTACAATGGCTTTTATCTTATTTTTATCTGGCGCTGTGTCAGCTGGTGACGATGGTCATACCACTATTGGGTCTTTCCCCAAGTAGTGACGTTTATCACTGTTAGGATTTATTAGCCTAACCCGTGAGAAATTAGTAATGTGCACAATACCCTAATTAGCCAGTGATTCAAGATAACCATGACTTAATCCCTGTAAATATAACTTTTGAAAATGATTGGAGTATTGTAAAATACTGTTGATAAAAAGAGAATGACTCACATTGCAGATTTTAATACGGGCAGAGTCTAGCCTACTGATTAGCCTTGTTAACCTAGTTCGAATAACAATGCACACGAAAACTAGGTTAGTAACTTTAATCCAACTTTTACGCCAACTCACGAGATCGAAACCTTCACAACGAATGACAAAGTGCGATACTTAAACATCCATCGAATTTACAACGAATGACAAAGTATAACCCAAGTTTGAGCAGCACTTAAACATCCATTGGATTGGTTTCTATCGATCGGACATTAAATCGTAGCAGCGATCGAGTTATTACCCTGTTATTGCGGCAGCGTTTCATGATTGTGTGTGTTTTTATAGTAAACAGGTGATATCTCGAAGTGTAAAGTGAATTTTAACGTCGAACGAACGCAGAAATCTAAGTGCCAATGCCCTCAATTTATACTAGAAAAACGTCCCCCTCGCGTGGTGCGAGGGGACCAGTTCTAGCATAGGGTAGCCACGTCCCTAACTAGCTTAGCTGAGTTGACGGAATGATAAAATTCGCCTCGTACAGCAAACTGTGTTGATATTATCAACTAGGGTTTACCCCCCCTGAGTTTAGGGGCCCTGATCCTGATTCCGATTGTTCTGAAAATTTTAGGGTTCATGCAGGATCACTTGGGGGTCTTAATTAGGGTTTCCTATTGGACAAAATATAATAAGAAATAATAGTTTTGGTGAGAGTTGTTACACAATAATTCCTTTACTCCCCCCAAGGTGGAGCATGCTCACCTTGTCAAGAAGATATCTTAGTTGTTGAGCTCCAAGTCCTTTCATAAATATATCATCAACTTGCATTTTGGTGTAAATTTATATGGGTCGAATTTCTTGATTTCCACTCTCTCTCGGATAAAATAACAATCAATTTCAACGTGTTTGATTCGTTCGTGGAAACATGGTTGTTAGCTTTGTGACACGCAACTTAGTTGTCACAAAAGTGAGTAGTAGGTCCAACTGAACTGATGTCGAGCTCCTTGAGAAGCCATCGAATCCATAGGATTGCGCTAACAATAGTAGCCATGGGTCGATATTCAACCTCTGCCGAAGAACGAGAAACGACAGACCACTTCTTTGTTTCCCATGATATTGGGACCCTTCAGAAAGAAGAAGATAACCGCTTCTAGAATGCCTTAGAATGGGCATCCAAACCAATCTGAGTCATAAAAGGCAACGAGTTTAGTTCCTCCTTTGCGTGATAGGAGGATGCTTTGACCGGGGTTAGCCTTAAGGTGCCGTAATATTTTGTTAGCAGCATCTAAGTGGCTTTGGGGTGGATCTGAGACAAACTAACTTAGCACATTAACAATGTATGCTATATCAGGTCTTATGGCTTGGAAGTATACAAGTCTTCCTATCAAACGACGGGATTAGTTAGCATCCACTTTTGGTCCCTCTTCATCTTTATCGAGCCTTAAGTGCTGCTCGATGGCAAAAGCACTCGGTTTACATCCTTGCATGCCGGTATCTTTAAGGATGTCAAGAGTATATTTCCTTTGACTTAAAACCAATCCTTCTGATGTTCTTGCTACTTCAATACCAAGGAAGTATTTTAGAGTCCCAAGATCTTTGATACTAAATTTCTTGTCGAGATAAGTCTTTACTTCTTGAATTTTGGGCATGTCATTTCCCACAACAATAATGTCATCAACGTAGATGAGAACAGAAATAAAGACTTCTCTTTCTTTGTATTTAAAATGGAGTGATCAGCCTTGCATCGCCTAAAATTTAGATAGAAAAGGATTGTTTTAAGCCATAAAGTGACTTTTTCAACGTAGTAAACTTTTGGTACAGTTACGTGAAGCTTGTTTTAAGCCGTAAAGTGACTTTTTCATTCTACACACTCTAGTCTCGTTGTTGTCCTTGAGGCATCTTCATGTAAACCTCCTCATCAAGATCCCCGTGTAATAAAGCATTATTCACGTTGAGTTGGTGGATAAACCAATCTTTCTTGACATTTACAACTAACAATGTCCTCACGGTCACTAACTTCACTGTCGGTGCAAAAATGTTGTGATAGGCTACTCCTTCGGTTTTTCAACTTCCCTATTTGGTTTATATTTTATTTTATAAACCCAATTTTAGTCTATAGCACGTTTTCATTCAGGCAATTGTTCGAGTGTCCAGGTCTCAAATTTTTTCGAGAGCGTGTATTTCTTTTTTCATCGCCTCTATTCATCTCTCATCTTGCATAGCTTGTTTGAAAAACTTTGGCTCATCTTTTGAACTGATGGCCGCTAAGAATGCTTTGTGAGAACTAGAGAATTTATCACAAGATGTATAGTTAGCGATAGGGTGTCTCGTTGAGGCTTTTTGATTTGATGTGGATTCTGCGGGGTTTATGAATGGGGGAAGCGTCACGATAAAGAAATTTAATCGTTTCGGTTGACAACGGTTCCTTCTTACTCTAGTTTCGGGTTCCTCATTATTAATAGTCACATTCTCATCAATGGTCTCTGTTTGTTGTTGAGCAGAAGGTTCTTCTTGATCCAAAGTCTCTTTATGGGCCAAGGTTCCATTTTCTTCTAGTGGTTTTTCATCATCACAAACTCCTGATCAAAACCTACATGGATTGAGGTTTCATGCTCTTGTTCTTCATTGTTGGGCTTCATTTTGTGGGTTATATCATGCAACTCCTCAAACACTTGGGCTGGCCCACTTGGGGATTTAAAGACATCAAAATTGTCTTCATTCGGTTTTATAAGCGAGAAAGGAAAATGGTTCTCATGGAACCTTGTTTCTCTAGAAATGACTATTTTTCTTTTTTCCAAGTAAAAAATTTTATACCCTTTCGTCCTAGGTGGATATTCCATGAAGACTCCAGGTCTCCCCCTCTACTTAAACTTGTCTCCTCTTATCTCGTTGCTCTTATAATATGTTAAACAACCAAAGAGCCTCATGTGATCGTGATCAGGTTTTTGATCAAATAGTAATTCGTAGGGTTTTTATGCCTTAGAACCTTTGAGGGTAACCGATTGATAACATAAGCCGTCGTTAGGATGCACTCACCCCAAAACCTTTTTGATAAATTGACCTCGAACATTAAGGGCCGAGCCGTTTCAAGTAAATGTTGATGTTTGTGTTCCACCACCCCATTTTGTTGGGGTGTGTGTGGGCAAGTAGTATCTACTAAAGTTACTTGTTTCGCATAAAAATCAACCATAAGTTCAGACGTAAACTCACTACCATTGTCACACCTTACCCTTTTGACACGTTTTTCAAATTGCTTTTCAACAATCTTGTTAAAATCTATTAGGCATCTTCTAGCGTCACTTTTGTGTTTAATAAGAAAGACCCACACGATTTGATTCTACTGATATCGTCAACTATTGTTAAAAAATAGTTTGCACCTGAAAATGAAGGTGTGCAATATCTACCCAAAATATCACAAAGCAAAAGTTCAAAGGAACCATTAGTTTTGACAAGCTAGTAGGAAAGGGTCGTCTCGTATGCTTTGCCTTTTCACAAGAATCGCAAATATTGTCTTTGTTTTTAAAAGAATTTTTTTAAGGAAATCTACTTCAGCACGTTTACTCTTTGATGCGTGACCCAGTCTTTTATGCCACGTATCAACCATTGTGGCCATAGCTTTTCTTTCGTTCCCAAAGATGCTCATCCGGTATAAATCCTTCCTGCACTCACCTACACCAATCATGTTCCTCGAGCGTAGCCCTTGCATAACACAAAAGTCGATAAAAAAAGTCACATCACATTGAAGATCTTTACTCAAACGACTCATTGATAACAAGTTACATTTAAACTTTGGAATATATAGAACTGCCTCAATTTTAACACCACCCGACAAGGTATAATCGCTGCTACCCTCAACTAGGACCGTATCACCATTTGGAATTACGACAGGTCTTTCATAATAGTTTTTTGTTCTATTTTCAAGTATGTTGATTTTGAGTTAGGTAGTCTGTGGCCCCTGAATCTACAACCCATTCGTCATCATTAACGTACTTACTTGTCATGTTGGCAACAGTTCGTATGTCATCCTTGTTCACGCTCCTTGTTTTCGAAAAATTCTTTAGAAAGGTTGTTCTTTAGTGCGACCCGGTATGGGACTCAATCCATCCCAACATAAGCTGCTTTCGGCATTCGTTTGTCATTCCTTTGTGCATCTTTCTCCTGTTGTTCGCATAGGAAGATTTGACGTTTGGTAGGCACAAAAGCCTTGAAGGTCGCCGCCTCTGTGTTAGTCTTTTCTTCTTCTTCCGTCATGATTGCTGATTTAGGGTTTGTGGTTTGAAAGTTCAAGCCCGCTCTCATACCATCTTAATTTTTGATGGAATCAAAAGCCTTTGTATTGATTAATTAGTGAAAATCATAATACAATTCATCTGAATACAAATATAAAAAGGGTCTACATATTCACACACCCAACTCCCTATTTCCACACACTTCAAGACGCCTCGTATAGACCTATACGAGGAGTATTACCTTTTTCAATTTCCAAGATAATCTTTGATTATGTCATATTTTGTCTTATTTGCCTCGTATATGCCTCGTATAGGCCTATACTGGGCGTCTAGGCGAAAAAAGACCATTTAACCCCTGATTTAGGCCTATACTGGGGTAAATTGGTCTTTTTTGCCTCTCTTATATGCCTAGTATAGGCCTATACTAGGCGTATATATGGGGTTTTTTTTAACAAACATTTTATACAATATTAATCGTTTTAGCAAACTTTTATACAAAAACAAGTTTTTTATTTTAAATAATTAATATTAGGACCCCTCGTTGGTGTTTTTTTGAGTTGAAAAATGGATGTTTTGGTAGGGTAATTTAATTGTTTTTTGAGGGTGATGTTTTTTTGAGTAAAAAAATGGGTGTTTTGGTGGGGGCATTTGAGTTGTTTTTTAAGAAAAGTTTTATTTTTTTTATAAAAATATTTTACCGTTTTCAAGATCGGCCTTTAAAAATATTCGATAGTAGAAATATTACATTGTTTTTAACATATAGTGTAGTATAGGTCTCGTATAGGTCCCTTATAGGTCTTGTATAGGCCTATCGACGTATACGGGCGTTGTATCATATCCTATAGTATCGTATCGTATTGTATTGTATCGTATCGTATAGTGTAGTATAAGTCTCGTATAGGTCTCGTATAGACCTATATGGGACCTATACGAGACTTATACTATACAATATACGATACCATACTATACGATACAATACGATACTATCGTATCATATAGTGTAGTATAGGTCCCTTATAGGTCTTGTATTGGCCTATCGACGTATACGGGTGTTGTATCATATCCTATAGTTTCGTATCGTATCGTATAGTATAAGTCTAGTATAGGTCCCCTATAGGTCTTGTATAAGCCTATAGGCCTAAACGGGACCTAAACCACACGTATACGGGTGTTGTATCATATCCTATAGTTTCGTATCGTATCGTATCGTATAGTGTAGTATAAGTCTCATATAGGTCTTGTATAAGCCTATCGTGTTGTATCGTATCGTATAGTATAGTATAAGTCTCGTATAGGCATCGTATAATTAATATTAGTGTTATTATAATGAATATGAGTTTTTTTATAATTAATATTAGTGTTATTGATATTAATATGAGTTTTTATAGTTAATATTAGTGTTATTGATATTTAAAAAGAGAAAAAAAAAAAAAAAAAATAGACGCCTAGTATAGGGCTATACTGGGCGTCTATGTGGATCAAAAGACCGTTAAACCCCTGAATTAGGCCTATACTGGGGGCAAAACAGGGTTATAATGGTCTTTTGGACCCCTCGTATAGCCCTATACTGGGCGTCTATTTTTATTTTTTTTGTTTTCTCTTTTTAAATATTAAAAAAATAAAACAAAAAAAAATAAAAATAGACGCCCAGTATAGGGCTATACTGGGCGTCTATGTGGACCAAAAGACCATTATACCCCTGAATTATGCCTATACTGGGGGCAAAACATGGCTATAATGGTCTTTTGGACCCCTCGTATAGCCCCAGTATAGCCCTATACTGGGCGTCTATTTTTATTTTTTTTGTTTTCTCTTTTTAAATATTAAAAAAAGAAAAAAAAAATAAAATAAAAATAGACGCCCAGTATAGGGCTATACTGGGCCTATACGATACGATACGACACCCGTATACGTCGATAGGCCTATACAAGACCTATAAGGGACCTATACTACACTATATGATACGATACGATAGTATCGTATTGTATCGTATAGTATAGTATGGTATCGTATTGTATTGTATCGTATATTGTATAGTATAAGTCTCGTATAGGTCCCATATAGGTCTATACGAGACCTATATGAGACTTATGCTACACTATACGATACAATACAATACGATACGATACTATAGGATATGATACAACGCCCGTATACGTCGATAGGCCTATACAAGACCTATAAGGGACCTATACGAGACCTATACTACACTATATGTTAAAAACAATGTAATATTTCTACGATCGAATATTTTTAAAGGCCGATCTTGAAAATGGTAAAATATTTTTATAAAAAAATAAAACTTTTCTTAAAAAACAACTCAAATTACCCCACCAAAACACCCATTTTTTTACT
Organism: Helianthus tuberosus; assembly: GCA_030545235.1. NCBI lineage: Eukaryota > Viridiplantae > Streptophyta > Magnoliopsida > Asterales > Asteraceae > Helianthus > Helianthus tuberosus. The sequence continues at coordinate 161,918,355 of CM060402.1, read as the reverse complement.
CAAAAAAACATCACCCTCAAAAAACAATTAAATTACCCTACCAAAACATCCATTTTTCAACTCAAAAAAACACCAACGAGGGGTCCTAATATTAATTATTTAAAATAAAAAACTTGTTTTTGTATAAAAGTTTGCTAAAACGATTAATATTGTATAAAATGTTTGTTAAAAAAAAACCATTAAATACGCCTAGTATAGGCCTATACGAGGCATATAAGGGGCAAAGGGTCACATATGAGACCTATACGAGGGGCCCTATACGCCCAGTATAGGCCTATACGAGGCATATTGAAGCAGTCAAACCAGAAGTGACATAAGTCAGACATTGACTTTGATGTAACCCTATACGCCTCGTATAGGCCTATACGAGGCGTCTAGGGCTTAAAGGTGTCCAAATAGGCAAGCAGGGTGTCCAAATAGGCAAGCCCTATAAAAAATATATGAGGTTCTGGAAAAAAGAGCATCCCAGTTATATTAGAGATAGCGCAGATCATTTATGTAAATAAAACATAGCAATGATTTTTACCCAATAATTCCTTTATCTATAGAATCAGGTGAAAGATTCGATTCAAAACTACAAGAAGTCGCGATATGCCAATTATTAGCCACGACAACAAACACCAATTTATCAAGTGATTCAAGTTAGTTTTCATCAGAACATCTCAAGTTTCTATTTGTAAGTTAAAATACATAAAAATAATAAAACTATTTGAGCTAAATTGGTCATTGGGAACATGCATTATATCATCAGCGTTATTAAGACTATGGGTTTACTACAATTAATCAAGTCAAACATACCCTTAAATTTTATAGAATGTTTAGAGTTTGCAACTTGGGAGTAAATGAACTAAATCCTGCCATAGTCCTCTTGCAATTGGTACTTCATGTCTAATGCAAAGAGATAATGGTTTACAAGTACAACTGCATATGTTAGTAAGCTATGATTCTAACATCCAACTCCTTCTGAGCAAAGTTGATTAGATTTCCTTAGTAAGCTGTGATTCTAATACCCAACTCCTTCTGAGCAAAGTTGATTAGATTTTTGATTTCGCACTCATCGACAAAACCATTTCCATTCTTGTCAGCAGACTTCATTCCAGCCCTACCTTTCCAGCGAGAAAACCAACCACCAGTGGCCCTAACAATCTGACGGAGCTCGGATTTGCTGATCCGGCCATCTTTATCGGTGTCGAACCTCATCAACCATCTCTTGAACTCTTTGACCGTGAATTCTCTTCTGCCATCATCCGAGATATTGTGGTTCAAAGAAGTGGTTTTGAATGCCATATGATTTCTGCCGAAAATATGAAGTAAATTGTTGAGAGATTTCTTTAGGATTATGCTACAAATTTATACTAAGCTAATGTATGGCTTGTGGATTCTTTTAATAGCCGAAAAGTTTGAATTCTTAAAAAGTTCGGTTTGTGCAATGTACTTTAATTTTAAACCTCTATAGTTTATTGTGTTATCTTTTAGTTTTGGCATAATCTATAGAGCTATATATAATTAATAATAATAATAATACATGTAGGTGTAAAGAATTCACACGTGCGGGTTCAAATATAAAATCTACGAGTGTTTATAATAAATGATGGTTGAAGATGTATTCCAATGGTTGAAGGTGTTGAAATGGTATACTTGTCAATTGGTGAGCAAATGGTGTAGATTTAGGTTGTCATTAAAAAAAATTACCAATTTTATAAAGTTTTACTTACTAAATGGCCAGTCTTACATAGTTATTCGACAGTTTTTAGTTTCTATTTTTAGGCCCTAACTATTTGCACACCTTGGCAGGCTATCTACACACTTAGGGTTTACATACGCTGCGTAGAGACCAATACGCAGCGTATGTAAAGGGCAGGTACACGACCAGACAGTCAAACCTAGTACCATGTCAAATCAGTCTGACATACGCTGCGTATAGATCTATACGTAGCCTATGTTCATAAAGTAAGACGCTGCGTATAGATCTGCGTATAGATCTATACGCAGCGTATGTCAGACTGATTTTGACAATGATACGATGTTGTCCGGGCATGTGAATAAGGCAATACGGGGAGTAGAGAGCTATACGCTGCGTATTTCAGTAAATTTAAAAGTCTATTTATCCATGCATCTCTGCTTCCCTTCGACTTCATCTGTTCATTCTTTTCATCTTCTTCTTCTTCAGTAACAATTTATACCCAAACCAAAATCATTTGTTCTGTTTTTTGTTCAATTCATATGTTCTGTATATCTTCAGTTTCTCTGTATCAAACACAATATTGTTAAAATGTCATCATTTTGGAACGAGAATTATTTCGGTAATCACTATTCTAACGACACATGGGGAGCAAATGATGCCAATGAGGAGGAGGAGGAGGTTGTGTCTGGAGTCCCTGTTGATCAAAAAACACTGTTGCCAGACTTGAACGAGACTCCCACTCCACCTGTTGATGAACCAAATTACCCGGCGCATCAAGTGTATCCGGATTACGGATACGGGTATGAATCTCCGTACGTGCAGCAAAGTGGATACGGTGCTGAGAATGCACCTGTTGATGAACCATATTATCCGACGCAGCAATCGTATCCGGGTTACGGATACGGGGGTGAAGGTGGATACGGAGGTTACGGTGGATACGGGGGTGAAGGTGGATACGGGGGTGAAGGTGGATACAGTGGATACGATAGATATGGGGGTGAAGGTGGATACGGAGGCTACGATGGATACGAAGAATACGGTGGATACGGTTATGAGCCCCGTAACACACCACTATATGATGATTATGAACCATCTACCCCGGGCAATCTGTTTCAAATAAAGGAGGTATCACATTAATATTTGTATTATTTTTATAATAATTATTATTATTGTTAGAATTATATTGTTATTGTTATTGTTATTATTATTATTGTTGTTGTTGTTGTTGTTGTTGTTATTGTTGTTGTTGTTGTTATTATTATTGTTATTATTATTATTATTATTATTATTATTTTATTATTATTATTTCGCAGCCGTTTGCGGCCACGTTTGCCGCAGTAAATGGGCGTTTAAACGGCTGCAAACGCGGCCGCAAATGGCAGCGATTTCGCAGCCGTTTGCGGCTGTGTTTGCAGTCGTAAACGGGCGTTAAAACGGCTGCGTTTGCAGCCGTTAAAACGCCCGTTTGCGGCTGCGTTCGCTGGTTCGGACCTACAAAGGCTTATCTAATAAATTTTTGGTTTTCAGGACGAGAAAGATGGAGGATGAAATGGAAATAGAACAAATTAATCCGGAGCAGCCGCAGCCGCAGGAGCGTCAACCGGCGGATCCTCTCGAGAATCACCCGTATTTGGAGTTTCCTCCGGACTCCGACGCTGCTCTCCGTTGCGAGAAACTTCGGAGGATGCATGTCGGTGCCCATTTTGCGGTTTCTTGGAAAACCCTCCGGAAGCTCGAGGTTGAAGATTGGGCACGGGAGTTTGTTCCCCATGATTCACCGTGGGATCGGCTGTTTGAGCTATCATTTATGCCGAGCTACTGGGAGATACTGATCGAGTTTCTGTCGTCGTTCGAGTTTCATCCTCGTCGGCCAGATCAGGTTGTGGATCCCGCGCAGCCCCCTCCCCCGCCTGAGGTTTCTTTTCGCATGGCTGGCCAGGCGCGTTCTATGTCGCTTGCAGACTTTACGGTGCATAGCGGTTTGTATACGGAGGCTGAGATCGCTACGGATCTATATACAACGGTACGTTTAACACAAATTTGTTATTGTTATTATTATTTTAATATATAACATTTAAGATTTAATATTAATTTAACGTTTAATAAACATTCGTGTAAACAGGGGTTGGTAATGGTTGATAAACCCACGCTTTTAGGGTTTTGGGCTCAGATCGCGGACATCCGTCATTGGGACCACCGACAATCCAAGGGGAGGGTTACGCTGATTAAGGATCCGCTCTTCCGGTACGTAAGTTATTATTATTTTAATAATAGTTATTATTATTTAAACAGAAAATATATTTTTTAAACCTAAATTGTTTTTTTTTTCTAAACAGAAAACTGTTTTTTTTAAACAGAATTTTTTTTAAACAGAAAACTATTGTATTTTAAAATACAGTAAACTGTTTTTTTTAAAACGTCGCCCGTAAAGCGCATAGGTGACTAACGAGCTACGAAACTAAGATCGTCGTTAAAATAATTTTTTTTATTATTTAGTCGAAGTCGAACCGTAAGGCGCGTAGGTCCCTAACGAGCAGCGAAACTAAGATCGTCGTTAAAATATAAAACTTCGATCTTTGTTTCGACGCTCGTTAGGGACTTACGCGCCTTACGGTTCGACTTCGACTAAATAATAAAAAAATGTATTTTAACGACGAACTTAGTTTCGACGCTCGTTAGGCCCGTACGCGCCTTACGGACGACGTCGACTAAATAATATTTTTTAGTCCGTAAGGCGCGCACGGGCCTAACGAGCGTCGAAACTAAGTTCGTCGTTAAAATATTTTTTTTTTATTATTTTGTCGAAGTCAAACCGTAAGGCGCGTAGGTCCCTAACGAGCGTCGACACTAAGATCGTCGTTTTATATTTTAACGACGAACTTAGTCTCGACGCTCGTTAGGGACTTACGCGCCTTACGGTTCGACTTCGACTAAATAATAAAAAAAAATTAACGACGATCTTAGTTTCGACGCTCGTTAGGCCCGTACGCGCCTTACGGACGACGTCGACTAAATAATAAAAAAATATAATTTAACGACGATCTTAGTTTCGACGCTCGTAAGGCGCGTACGGGATTAACGAGCGTCGAAACTAAGTTCGTCGTTAAAATATTTTTTTTATTATTTAGTCGAAGTCGAACCGTAAGGCGTGTAGGTCCCTAACGAGTGTCGACACTAAGATCGTCGTTTTATATTTTAACGACGAAGTTAGTATCGACGCTCGTTAGGGACCTACGCGCCTTACGGTTCGACTTCGACTAAATAATAAAAAAATATATTTTAACGACGAACTTAGTTTCGACGCTCGTTAGGCCCGTACGCGCCTCACGGACGACGTAGACTAAATAATAAAAAAAATATAATTTAACGACGATCTTAGTTTCGACGCTCGTAAGGCGCGTAGGTCCGTTACGCGCGTCGAAATCCGTAACGAGTCAAAAATATATTGTTTTTTTATCCTCATTTAGTCGATGTCGTCTGATTATTATTTACTGACTGGTTTCCTTTTGTGCAGTTATTTGCACAAAATGATTTCCACTTCGATCACTGCTCGAAACAAAAGCCGGGAGTGGTGTACCAGTGCTGACTTGTTTTTCTTATATTGCCTCTTATACAAGAGGCCGTGCGCTCTCGCCTACGGGTTGGCGCAGTACTTCGCCTCCGCGCATCATCGACAGGAGCGCAGACTGTTATACGGCGGTGCCTACGTGACTAGGATAGCCCTTTCGTTGAGCTATCATCCGGAGAATGACCGCGACCATGCAGGCCCGGCGAAACAGCCGAAGCGGATGGGGATGAACACATTATCCGAAATGCACGTTACCAAAGAATTCCCCTGCGGGAAGCGGTTAAAGAATCAGGACGGCGAGCAATACCAGCTTACACAGCTGCCGGCACAGTTCGCTCCGGTATTTCCCCCGCGCGATCCGGAGGTGCTGGAGCCGCATGAGCCGGCCATCGTCATTCCAGAGCCACCACAGCCGCGTGGACCACCCGGGGCGCCTCAGTTCCCACGCCATGTTTGGACCGGTCCTGACCCATCACATCAGCGGCTACTTCGGTACGTTGAAAGGAACAACTATCTATTGCAGTGGGTGGTTGCGGAGCTGTAGGAGCGCCGATAGCGTGACGGGTTACCTCCACGACCCTTCATTACGGATGCGGAATGGGATCAGCATCAGCAGCAGCAGTAGGAGCAACAGCAGCAGCCACTGTATTTTATCATTTTTTTTTGTATGCACAAACTTTTGCTGTATATATCAAACTTTTGGTGTACATATAAAACTTTTGTTGTAAACGGTTTAACATATTCGAACAGTACCCGGGTATTTCCACTTATTTAAGCTATAATATTTTAAAGTTATAGTATTCGAAACGTATATACGCTTTTCAAAATTTTAACATTGTACGCTTTTCGACGACATCGACTAAATAAATTAACGACGACGTCGACTAAATAATAAAAAAACATTCTATATTTTTAACTCGTTATATATTTTAAGCGAGTTAACGTTGTAACCGGGTGAAAATTTATACCACAAATAGGCTGAATGTTGAAACAAAATTCTGAAAGGTTATATACGCTACGTATAGAGCTATACGCAACGTATATAAACCTTGTAAAAATCTGATGCTTCAAACCTATCAAAATAACCCCAAATTTTCAGATGGTTTATATACACGGCGTAGAGAGCTATACGCAGCGTATATAAACCTTGTTTTCTGTGCAATGATTGGTTATTAGGCATTGAGATCCATGGTTTATCTACGCAACATATAGGTCAATACGAAGCATAAAGGGTTAACCCTATACGCTGCGTAGATAAACCCTAATTTTACTAGGGTTTGGTATGCCAATAGGCACATTGGTGTGCCAATAGGCTCACCCATATTTTATAGGGTTGTTACTTTTTCTGTAATCCATATTCATTACTTTGTGTGGCAGACATGTTCAAGTTGACAAAATATGTTTGTTACACATTACAAAACAGTGATAAATGAAAACTTATTCACACAAATATGTGGGACTGCACAGGAAAACCGAATAACCGTCCATACTATGAACATAAATTATGGTTTTTTTTTTTTTAATTTAGTAACGGATTTCTTTTTGTTCCGTCACCGTTATATGTGTACAAGTAACACAATTAGTTGAACTGAACCAATATTCAAGCCAACTTTTGTACTTATGTGTCACAAAACTTTGCTATAAATTTTGAAGAATAAATACTAACTATCGTTTATTTTCATTTATAAATAAAAGGAGTGCTAGTTTTTTACTTATAATATAATGGGATTTATTAATTCAAAGTTACTAAGGTAGCTTAAATCCAAAAAAGAAAAAAACATTCAAAGCAAGCTGGTTAACCAAATTAATAGAACAATTTTTCCAATAATCGAATGAAGCAAACTGATTTTAATCGAAACAATTTAGTTAAGAAAATCTAAAAACTAAAAATCAGCTATAGATTTAGTTTTAGTCCATAACCGGATGAAATACATGCTCACAACTACAAGCATGCTTGAACACGTAAAAACACACGTGTTATGTCATACATGGCAAATTCAAAATAATAAGCCCACTTTCAACCTTTTGACTATTCATATCCTTGACTATGTGCCTATATCACTATACATTACTTTTAGAATTGTTATTTGATTTTTCAATTAGAATCAAGAGCTAGATTACGACTGGATACCCTTTGAAAATTAATAAATTATAGATGGCGCTAATCTTGAAAATTAGTAAGGATGTTAATACAAAGTTTTCTTAATCATATAGGAATATATGATTACTTATTTGATTGATTATTTGATTAATAATTAATAATTTAATTTTCTGTGAACTATCCAAAATTTTAAAAAATGTTAATACTATATTATAAGGAAATTAAATTACACAAAAATGTTAATACCATATTATAAGGAAGTTAAATTACACTGTATACTATATGAGATGAACACACTTGTTAATTTAAACATTATTTTATACTTATAACTACTATTTAACCCGTGCTTCGCGGCGGTGTCACAATTCACTGTTAATATACATCGAATCAAAGCGAAAATTATAATTTCTCCACATTTGCATAAGAGTATTTAACATGAGCTTCATTGTGTCATAATTCACGGTTAATATACATCTAATCAAAGCGAAAACTATAATTCAACAGTTGCTGTAACAACTCTCATTAAAATTACCATTTCTTATCTTATTTTACCCAATAGGAAACCTTAATTGAGACCCCCAAGTGATACTGCATGACCCCTAAAATTTTCAGAACAATCGGAATTAGGATCAGGGCCCCTAAAACTCAGGGGGGGGGGGGGTATTTCCTCGTCAGTATTATCCAAATAGTTTTTGATAGGAATCGAATTTTAACGAACGGTCGACTCACCCAAGCTACTGATACACGTGGCTACCCTATGCTAAAAGTGACCTCTCGCGCCACGCGAGAGCCTCTCGTGACACGCGGGCGCGCCGTTTTTCCAGTATAAGTAGAGGAGTTTGGCACTTGAATTTCGGCGTTGGATCGACGTTAAAATTCATTTTGTACGTTGAGATATTGTCTGATTACTCCAAAAACACACACAATCACGAAATTCTGCCGTGATAACAGGGTAATAACTCGATCACTGCTACGATTTAATGTCCGATCGATAGAAACCAATCCGATGGATGTTTAAGTGCTGCCCAAACTTGGGTTATGCTTTGTCATTCGTCGTGAATTCGATGGATGTTTAAGTATCGCACTTTGTCATTCATTGTGAAGGTTTTGATCTCGTGAGTTGTCGTAAAAGTTGGATTAAAGTTACTGACCTAGTTTTCGTGTGCATTGTTATTTGAATTAGGTTAACAAGGCTAATCAGTAGGCTAAACTCTGCCCGTTTAAATCTGCAATGTGAGTCATTCTCTTTTTACCAAATTGCTTTCAAAATCATATGTGTTTTCAAAGTTATAATTACAGGGATTAAGTTTTTGTAATCTTCAATTACTGCCGGTATGTGGGGTTTTGTATACATAACTTGATAACCGTCACCGTTGGACAACGAGTTAGCCAATGGGTGATATGACCATAGTCACAGAAACGAGTCGAGTGACAAATACCGTTGGGTAATTGGTTGATATATAAACATTGTAATCGTTCTTAATACTGTATATTATGACAATGTGTGGTTTTGTGCAAATGAGTGACTCGCCAGTATTTCCCTGCTGATAAAACATTTTTAAAACATGTTTCAGGTGATCTGCTGTGATCCAGGAAAAAGTGTCGTGTAGCACTAACAAGCTTGAAGACGTGACTAAATAAAAATAAAGAAACATGTTTTTGTAAAATAGGGGTTTCCCAGTGAAATTCCCTTAATGTAAATTACGGGGTTTATCCCGAATTATGAAATGAAATAAACGGGTATTTTCAAGTTTTAAATGATCCTGGTAATAATTCCGCTGCCAAATTAAATAAATACCACGGGGTTTCTGTCCCGCGGCTCCTGGACCGGGTCAAACCGGGCCGGGGGCCGTGACAGAAAAAGGTGGTATCAGAGCCACTGATTTAAGCCAATTAAGTATTTAGAAATACTTAATTTTTCTGATTGCCATTCTGTGATTATGTGTTTATGTGTTATTTAACTATTTGTTAGTTTACAGTATGGGTAAGCAAAGAATTTCGGACATCTATCGTCAATTAGATAGTTCATCAAAAGATAAGGAAACTTTATTTCAATCAAATTCCTTAAGATACTCAGCAGATACTGAGGAAGGAATATTTGTTCGTAAGACACAGTTTGAGAAACCACTTACCCCTAAGAAAAGAAGTTGGATTATTAGAAAAAGTCAAGAAAAAAATAAAGAAGTCACAACCAAAAGGAGTGATGATTAATAAGGAAACTCAGGAAATAGGCACTAACCCACCATGGGAAGATGAATTAGATGAACAATGGGAAAATCTCTATATGTTAGCCACTACAGCAGTAAATGTTAACTTTTAATTAAGTTAAAATGCCAAACCCGGACCAACCAATGAAAACTCTTCTAAGATAACCAGTGTGTACGGACGCATACTAATATATATATATATAAATATCAAAGTCGAAAAATCGACAATTTTGGCTAAATGTGTTGATGTGATTATGTGCGATTGTTTTATTATGCTTGGTTATTAATTAAGTTGGTGCTAATAACTTATATATATATATATTACCAGATGGAACACGCTGGTAATGAACAAGTTAACTAGGGTAACCAATCCGCGCAAAACCATGAAGATCAATTTTTAAATAGGCAAGATATAGAAAACATCGTTGCTCAGGGAATAGCCAATGCTATTCCAGCAATCCTTGCTGCTGCCCGAAATCCAGTGGAACCTCAACAAATTATTCCCAGCAAACGCACTCACGGCGATAATTTTAGTAATAGCATAAATGGAGGCGGCAACATTAATAATAACGATAACGATGATGTGATGCAGGCCCCAATTCCTAAGAAAATGAAAGCTGCAATGCCTGGTTGCACTTACAAGGAATTTCTTGCCTGTAAACCTGTTGAATTTGCAGGCAATGAAGGGGCGACTGCGGCACTGCGTTGGTTGGAGAAAACCAAGGCAGTAATTAAAATAAGTAAATGTGCCGAGGGAGATAAAGTCATGTATGCTTCACACCTTTTCAAGGAAGAAGCATTAGAATGGTGGAATACGGTGTTGCAAGCCAAAGGAAGCGACATGGCCTATGCCATGAGTTGGGAGGAGTTTAAGCGTCTGGTGGAAAGGAAATTCTGCCCTGAATATGAGAAAGAACAAATGGCGAATAAATTCCTGAGCCACCGAATGGTGGATGTTGATTGCCGAGGGTATACTTCGAAGTTTTTCGAGTATGCCAGAATTGTGCCTACTCTGGCTTCGCCAGAGCCGGTACTTATTTCTCGCTACATCTGGGGTTTAATTAGCGAGATCCGTGATATTGTCAAAGCTGCGAGACCTCGCACGATCGATGATGCGGTGGAATTAGCCAACACTTTGACAGACGGACTGGTGCGTACGCGAGAAGAAAATAGGAAGAAGGAATTGGCTCAGAAAATTACCCAAGGATTTCGTGTGGGTAATAATAGCAATTTCAAGAAAAGAGGAACTGGGCAATCTTCCATTCCGCCGTTCTGCAGGAACTGCAGAAAGAAACATTTCGGAAAATGTAATGAAACCTGCAACTTCTGCAAAGTTGTAGGACATCGTGAAGAAGATTGCAGAAAGAAAACAAGGGTCTGCTATAACTGTGGAGAAGCTGGGCATTTCAAACCAGAATACCCCAAATTGGTCAAACCAGCAGACAACAAAGCCAAACCAGCAGACGGAGCTACCAAGAAGAATGCAAGAGCATTCCAACTGACCACGCAGGAAGCCGAATTGATTCCGGACGTCATAACTGGTACGTTCCTAGTTCACAACGTTTATGCGAAAGTATTATTTGACTCTGGTGCAAAACAAAGTTTTATAAATACTTCATTCTGCCAAGCTCTTAAGCTACCTTTAATGAAACTTAGGCAAGTTTTTACAGTAGAAACGGCAGACGGGAATTCCGTTAACATAAATACGGTTTTGCAGAAAGCAAATATAGAACTTTCAGGTCATAAATTTTCTGCAAACCTATTACCCATGAATTTAGCTGGATTCGATGTCGTGTTAGGAATGGATTGGTTAGTAGCCAACCATGCTCGAATCCTTTGTGATAAGAACTCCATAGGAATTCGTGCACCCACTGGAGAAGTAATTATGGTTACAGGAGATAAGCCGCGAAAACCCATGAAGTTCATTTCAGTAATGAAAGTTGCTAGTTATGAACGAAAGCAAGGAATAGTGTATATGATTTCGGTAATCATTAGCACTAAGGGTAAGGAACTTAAGGAAATTCCTGTAGTCTCAGAATACTCGGATGTATTCCCAGAAGAGTTACCAGGATTACCACCAGAAAGGGATGTAGAATTTAGAATTCATTTGATTCCTGGAACTACACCCGTAGCTAAAGCACCCTACCGGTTAGCACCCACTGAAATGTTAGAACTGAAAAAGCAGTTAGATGAATTGCTTAGTAAAGGATTCATACAACCTAGTTCATCCCATTGGGGAGCACCAGTGTTGTTCGTAAAGAAAAATGATGGTTCGATGCGAATGTGTATCGATTATAGAGAACTGAATAAGGTTACAATTAAGAATCGATACCCATTACCTAGAATTGATGATCTCTTTGATCAACTCCAAGGAGCTAGATATTTTTCTAAGATAGATTTACGCTCCGGATATCATCAATTGAAGGTACAAGAAGAAGACCTACCTAAAACTGCTTTCAGAACTAGGTATGGTCACTACGAGTTTACAGTCATGCCTTTTGGACTAACAAATGCTCCTGCAGCATTTATGGACATGATGAATAGGGTCTGTAAACCATACTTGGATAAATTTGTAATTGTTTTCATCGACGATATACTTATTTATTCCAAAAGTCAGGACGAGCATTGTAAGCACCTGCATGCACTCTTAACTTTGTTAAGAAAAGAAAAGCTTTATGCCAAATTCTCGAAGTGTGAATTTTGGCTACAGGAGGTGCAATTTTTAGGACACATGGTGAATCACGAAGGTATTCACGTAGATCCTGCTAAGATAGAAGCGATCACCAAATGGAAGGTCCCGCAATCAGCTACAGAAGTTAGAAGTTTTCTAGGATTAGCTGGATATTATAGACGATTCATTAAGGATTTTTCCAAGATAGCTCTGCCATTAACTAAGCTAACCTGTAAAACAGTTAAGTTTGAATGGGGACCTAAGCAAGAAGAGGCTTTTAGGATTTTAAAGCAAAAGTTAACAAACACCCCAATTCTAGCCTTACCAGAAGGAACAGAAGATTTTGAAGTTTATTGTAATGCTTCAAAGCTAGGATTAGGATGTGTGCTAATGCAACGCAAAAAGGTAATTGCGTATGCCTCAAGGCAATTGAAAAAGCACGAAGAAAATTATACGACACATGACTTAGAGTTAGGGTCGATAATTTTTGCCCTTAAGATTTGGAGACACTATCTGTATGGAAGTAAGTTTACTGTCTATACAGATCATAAGAGTTTAAAATACATATTTGGGCAGAAAGAATTGAACATGAGACAAAGAAGATGGATGGAAATTCTAAGTGACTACGACTGTGATATTCAATATCACGAAGGAAAGGCAAACGTAGTTGCAGATGCCTTAAGTTGTAAGTATCATGAGAAACAACGACGAGTTCGTGCTCTTAGATTAAGTTTACAATTAGACTTAATGGAACAATTAAAGAATGTTCAAGAAACAGCAATCAAGGATGATGCTGAAGGAATGAAAGGAAGGATAAAAGATTTAGAGCAAGGAGCTGATGGAATTTGGAGATTCCACAAAAGAAGAATTTGGGTACCTAAGCAAGGAGAATTAAGAAATAAGATTCTAGAAGAAGCCCATAAATCTAGGTATACCATGCACCCTGGAAATAATAAGATGTACCAAGATTTAAGAAATAATTTCTGGTGGATAGGTATGAAAAAGGACATAGCGAGATATGTATCTAAGTGCCTAACTTGCTCACAAGTTAAGGCAGAACACTAGAAACCTTCCGGGTTACTTCAACAATTAGAAATGCCTGTTTGGAAATGGGAACTAATAACCATGGATTTTGTTACTAAGTTACCCAAAACCAGAAAAGGTAATGATGCGATTTGGGTAATTGTGGATCGATTAACCAAATCAGCTCATTTTCTACCTATGAAAGAAACCTTTAGCATGGAAAGTTAGCAAAGTTGTACGTAGACGAGGTAGTATCCTTACATGGAGTCCCACTCTCCATTGTATCGGATAGGGATAGTCGTTTCACTTCACATTTCTGGACTAGTTTCCAAGAAGCCATGGGGACGCGATTAAATTTAAGTACAGCTTACCATCCCCAAACAGACGGACAAAGTGAACGGACAATCCAAACCCTGGAAGACATGCTCAGGGCATGTGTAATAGATTTTGGTGGAAACTGGGACGACCACGTACCTTTAATTGAATTCTCCTATAATAATAGTTATTATGCAAGCATTGAAGCTGCCCCGTTCGAAGCACTGTATGGATGAAAGTGCAGAACTCCAGTTTGTTGGGCAGAAATAGGAGAAAGCCAATTATCAGGTCCTGAAATTGTACAAGAAACTACCGACAAGATCACTCAAATCAAGGAAAGACTGAAAACGGCTCGAGATCGTCAGAAGAGTTATGTAGACAATAGACGCAAGCCGCTAGAATTTCAAGTTGGAGATAAGGTACTCTTGAAAGTTTCTCCTTGGAAAGGGGTAGTTCGGTTCGGGAAGAAAGGAAAGCTAAGTCCAAGGTACGTAGGACCATTCCCAATAATCCAGAGAATAGGACCAGTTGCCTATCGTTTACAGCTACCAGAAGAGCTAGCCGGGGTACATGACGTATTTCATGTATCCAACCTCAAGAAATGTCTATCTGACGAATCCCTGGTAGTACCTCTTCAAGATGTAAAGGTAAATGAAAAGTTAAAATTTGTTGAGAAGCCACTGCAAATAGAAGACAGAAAGGTCAAGTTTCTCAAGCACAAAAGACTCGTACTGGTCAAAGTCAAGTGGGATTCAAAGAGAGGACCTGAATACACTTGGGAGCTGGAATCAGAGATGAAGCGAAAATATCCCTACTTGTTCCAGTAAATCTCGAGGACGAGATTTTTATTAAGGTGGGGAGAATGTAACAACTCTCATTAAAATTACCATTTCTTATCTTATTTTACCCAATAAGAAACCCTAATTGAGACCCCCAAGTGATACTGCATGACCCCTAAAATTTTCAGAACAATCGGAATCAGGATCAGGGCCCCTAAAACTCAGGGGGGGGGGGGGGGTATTTCCTAGTCAGTATTATCCAAACAGTTTTTGATAGGAATCGAATTTTAACGAACGGTCGACTCACCCAAGCTACTGATACACGTGGCTACCCTATGCTAAAAGTGACCTCTCGCGCCACGCGAGAGCCTCTCGTGACACGCGGGCGCGCTGTTTTTCCAGTATAAGTAGAGGAGTTTGGCACTTGAATTTCGGCGTTGGATCGACGTTAAAATTCATTTTGTATGTTGAGATATTGTCTGATTACTCCAAAAACACACACAATCACGAAATTCTGCCGCGATAACAGGGTAATAACTCGATCACTGCTATGATTTAATGTCCGATCGATAGAAACCAATCCGATGGATGTTTAAGTGCTGCCCAAACTTGGGTTATGCTTTGTCATTCGTCGTGAATTCGATGGATGTTTAAGTATCGCACTTTGTCATTCATTGTGAAGGTTTTGATCTCGTGAGTTGTCGTAAAAGTTGGATTAAAGTTACTGACCTAGTTTTCGTGTGCATTGTTATTTGAATTAGGTTAACAAGGCTAATCAGTAGGCTAAACTCTGCCCGTTTAAATCTGCAATGTGAGTCATTCTCTTTTTACCAAATTGCTTTCAAAATCATATGTGTTTTCAAAGTTATAATTACAGGGATTAAGTCTTTGTAATCTTCAATTACTGCCGGTATGTGGGGTTTTGTATACATAACTTGATAACTGTCTCCGTTGGACAACGAGTTAGCCAATGGGTGATATGACCATAGTCACAGAAACGAGTCGAGTGACAAATACCGTTGGGTAATTGGTTGATATATAAACATTGTAATCGCTCTTAATACTGTATATTATGACAATGTGTCGTTTTGTGCAAATGAGTGACTCGCCAGTATTTCCCTGCTGATAAAACATTTTTAAAACATGTTTCAGGTGATCTGCTGTGATCCAGGAAAAAGTGCCGTGTAGCACTAACAAGCTTGAAGACGTGGCTCAATAAAATAAAGAAACATGTTTTTGTAAAATAGGGGGTTCCCAGTGAAATTCCCTTATTCTAAATTACGGGTTTATCCCGAATTATGAAATGAAATAAACGGGTATTTTCAAGTTTTAAACGATCCTGTTAATAATTCCGCTGCCAAATTAAATAAATACCACGGGGTTTCTGTCCCGCGGCTCCTGGACCGGGTCAAACCGGGCCGGGGCCCGTGACAGTTGCATACTTGCATACCGTGTCAACACAATTCAAGTTCAATAATGCAATCAAATAAAACTTCCTACACCTAAATGGCTCTTAGGTAAATGTCTTCTGTACATGAATCACAACCTGTTGTGCTCGTTTTCCTGCAATTTCTGTTCACGTACCTTCTCTATTTCTATTCACAAAAGCTAGAGTATTTGTAATAAGCATAACTAAGAGTAACTTACAAAGATACATACAACTATTATATACTACATATACATTTGTAAGTTGGGGGGAATAGTGCCAGGCAGCTGCCTGGCACTCCCCCATTGGACCAACACATTTATTGTTTTATATCCATTTTAAAATTACGTTTTAGCCCCCAGCTCAAAATAAAATTACGTTTTTTTCCCCCATCTCAAAATTACGATCTTGCCCTCAATTCAAAATTACGACTTTGCCTGGCACTCTCCCATTGGACCAACCAGTTTATTATTTTATATTCATTCTAAAATCATGTTTTTGTGCCTCTTTAAAATTACGGTTTTGTCCCCAGCTCAAAATAAAATAACGCTTTTTTCCCCAGCTCAAAATTACGATTTTCCCTCCATTCAAAATAAAATTGTGGTTTTGCCCTCAGCTCAGAATTACCTTTTCGCCCCAGTTCAAAATAAAATTTTGTTTTTGCCCACAGTTAAAAATTACGATTTTGCCCTCTGTTCAAAAATGTGATTTTTCCCCGTTAAAAAATTGTGATTTCGCCCTCATTTCAAAATTACGTTTTTTCCCAGTTCAAAATAAAATTATGTTTTTGCCCCCAATTCAAAATTACGGTTTTGCCGTCGGTTCAAAATAAAATTGTGCTTTTGCCTCCAGCTTAAAATTACGCCTGTGCCCGTAGTTCAAATTTATATTATGTTGTTACCCCAAGCTCAAAATTAGGAATTGCCCCTGGGACAAATTTACAGTACTGGCATTACTTTAGCTTTTGGCAAATTACGATTTTACCCCAGTAAAAAAATACAACTTTCCCTCAGTTAAAAATTACAATATTGCCATTGTTTTAGTTTTTTTTTTATCAAAACTAGAAAAGTGTTTTGTTTTAATTGGTTTACTCGATTTAATTGTTTTTCGTGTTAATGAGCTAACTAACACTCGCTCATTATTCGGTCATCGCCCGCAACTCGGGCGGGGCAACACCTAGTATTAATACATAATGTAGACAATACAAACACCTAAACCCATTAACTGTTATCTACAAAGGTAAGAAACTAAACTCCTAAAATTAGGTACCCAAATTCAGCATAAATCCCCCAAAATATTGTTGATAATCAGTCCATATAACCCAACCCTACATCCACAGTTCAAAAAGAAAATCCACAATTTAAACAAATCTAAAGAGTCCTATGAGATTAAAAAAAACCCATAAACCAATTGCAGAAGCATATATATATATCCAACCTAAATCCCCCAAAATATTGTTGATAATCAATCCATATAACCCAAGCCTACTTCCACAGTTCAAAAAGAAAACCCACAATTTAAACAAATCTAAAGATTCCTATGAGATAAAAAACCCATAAACCAATTGCAGAAGCATATATATATCCAACCTACTTAATCGCAGGTTTCTTTGCCGGTTGCGCTTTTTTCTCGAGCCAAATTGACTGTAAACCCATCAGCAGAAGAGGCGAGTACGACATCGTTTTCAGGCTGGAGATCTTTAATTCTCTTCTTGCACGCCCGAATATTATCAAATTGATGTGATTGGAACCCGTTTTTGTTATCCAGAGAGAGCAAGAGAAGTGAGGCCCTGTCACCGTAGTTCCCTTTTCCGGCCAATAAGCTCGCCGCCGTCTATTGTCCTGACAGAACTATTACCGATGCACGATCGGACAATCGAGATCATCGCCATAATCTAAGTCTTAGATTGGTACCACTCACGTGCCGGAGTACTCATCGGATCCTCGCCGGATGCCCTTCGTCCTTTCGCCGGCTCTCTCTCTCCCAGCGTCTCTTTGTGACTAAGGGCATGTTTGGCTAAGCTTATTTGAGTTGAAAAGGACTTTTTATGAAAAAGACTTATTTACTTATGACTTTTTGAAAAACAGTTTTTAAAAAAGTGTTTGGATTAACTTATGGGATGAGAAAAACCAATAAGTCAATAAGTTGTTTTATAAAAAGTGTTGGCTTAATTTATTGATGTAAAATGACTAAAAGGGACATTATTTCATAAGTCAATAAGTTGTAAGGAGTATTAAATCAGGGGTAATCTGGTAATTTTGTCTTTGAAAAGTTATAAGCTGATCAAAAAGTCACAAGCCCCTAACTTCTCAAAAAATGACTTTTTGATGACTTTTTCTCCTTCTCGAAAAGTCATTTTGAAAAGGACTTTTAGGTTTGCTAAACACTAAAACTCCTTTTTAACTTTTTGATTAAGTCAATAAGTCAAAAGTTTGGTTGGAAAAGCTTAGCCAAAAATGCCCTAAGGTGTGGATGTGAGTGTGGCCGTGTGGGACTTGAGTTGTTATCATTTGTCCCAAAAGCAAAAGCTAAAAACTAATGTGGTAAAAACCAAAAATCCAAAAGTATCCTGGCGCAATTTGATGTTGTGAATTGATAATAATAATAATAATAATAATAATAATAATAATAATAATAATAATAATAATAATAATAATTTTCATGAATCGTTTTAAAAGGCCTAATAATTTCCATATTATTAGTAACCTTTATTATATACATTTTTTATTTTGTTTAAAGGGTCAATTTGGTAACTATAACATCAATAGCTGAAAAAAAAAAAAAAAAAAAAAAAGCTTTTCATCTAGAAGAATCAAATCTTGTCATCATCTTCATATTCAAGTTTAGATCACGCATTCCAAATTTAGAAGTTCGTTTCCAAACCACTACATGATTAAAGGTGTGATCAATTAATTATGTGGTCTTTAATTTGATTCTCGAGATGATCGATGTTCAGTTTGTTCAAATTTTAGTGCACCGTTTTTTAAGGGGGTCGGGGCGTCGCTTTGTGGGTGTTCCACCACGCGTGGATTAGCGTGATACACCGCCGTCGCTCAAATCGACCACGAGTGGTGATGAAAACGCGTTGTAGTTATCACACGTTGATATGATGGATTTCAAACGTTATGTTACCGTTGATGATGTAGTTACCGTTGGAAACCATGAGAAAAAAAAAACACTATATATATACCATCCACACAAATACATATTTCACCCACACAAATACATAATTTTATACCACTTTCTTGCATAACTTTAAAAATGGAATTTCCAACCGATTCGTTTCCGCTAGACACCGATAGCTCTTCGTCTTTTGACGATGACACGCTTGAATTTTTCGAGAAGACGTATAACGAACTTGAAGGTTTGAGCCGCCCAAAGAAGAAAATGGTGGATCGTGATCGTATTCATGCCAACGAAGTGTTAATGAAGTTTTATTTTGTGGAGAATCCGGTCTACAATGCCGAAACGTTTAGGGGTCAGTTTCGTTTACCAAAATATTTATTTTTAAAGATTGTAAGAGACATCGAATCAAGCGAGGAATGGTTTCAAGAACGTTACGACGGGAGGGGCAAACGAAGTTTCACACCAATACAAAAATGCACATCCGCCATTCGCCAACTAGCGAGAGGTAACCCTCCTGATCAATTTGATGAGTACTTAGGTATGTCGGAAAGAACTTCACGTGAATGTTTGCAATTCTTTTGTATCGCGATCATTAAATTGTATGCCAAAGAGTTTCTACGTAAACCGACGAGACACGACATCGCACGTATTTACACCGCGCATGAGGCTAGATGGCATTTTCCAGAGATGCTCGGTAGCATCGATTGTACACATATCGAATGGAAAAATTGTCCAAGAGAGTTGCGAGGGGCGTATGTTAGGGGTGGCGTCAAAGGACCAACCATCATACTTGAAGCGGTGACGTCGAATGATTTATGGTTTTGACATTCATGTTTTGGTGTTCCTGGTTCAAACAACGACATCAATGTTTTGTACACATCGCCGTTGTTTCAAAGCGTAACAGATGGTACCGCACCTTTCTGTCCATTTTTTGTTAACGGAAGATATTACAGACGAGACTATCTTCTTGTGGATGGTATCTACCCTTCATGGTCTGTTTTTGTGAAAGCTCTTTCATTTCCTAGTCAATATTAAAGAAAAGAAATTCACGAAGTTGCAAGAATCAACAACAAAAGATGTTGATAGGGCTTTTGGTGTTTTAAAGGGTAGACGGGGCATACTAAACCGACCGGTTCGTGCAATGAAAAAAAAAAAAAAATCCTTAGCATAGTATATGCATGTATCATATTACACAATATGCTAATAAAAGAATATGGACGTGCAATATCTCCAAATTATTATTGTTAATTTATAATTAAAAAAAAAAACCCTAGTGATGGACACCCCTACTAAAATCCATCACGAGTGATGGAATCAAGCTCAATTACGTGGCATGGCCGCTACCACCAACGGCTACCCCCAACGGCTATTTTGAACCAGCCAACCATAGCCCACCATGTCACCCAGCCCCCTGCCCCACGCCAGACATAATCTCCACGCCAAGCGAAACGCCATGCCGGGGGGTGTAGCCGGCGTTAAACCCCCTTCACCGCCCCACACCCTATAATCTAAGAAGCATATGTATGACTTGACTAGTGTGACAGGGGTGGAGACATACTACTTATATCATGGCGTACGGGTGCTAGACAATGTCTGAAAAATGGTGGTTTGCCAATATAACAACCCTCTTGAATTAAGGGTAGCTCAAAAAGAGTTGAGTTGGCATGCAATGAAGTACCGGGTTTATGATTGAATGGAGCATGCCACAAATTTACCTTTATTCATTCCCTAGCTTTGAGTTTACTTGTCCTTTAATGTTTTTAAGTGTCATCCCGTGATTGGTACTACCCAAAAGGCAAAAGTGAGATACATATACATATTAAATTTATAAAATGGGGATATAATCCCATGATTAGTTCTTATAAGTGTCTAAAATTCAAATTTGGCCGAGTGGCTGTCTTTGCAGTAGGTGAGAATTTGTGCTTGACTTATGATATATAATATGTGAAATTAAAATAACATTGCATCCTGAATTATATTTCCCTCACTCAAAAAGAATCTGATGAATTTTATTTTGAGTTATCCATAGTAATGCAACGCACCTTCTCGATCTCTTGATAATATCTGAAAATTGGAATTTATCAATTTGTCATTTACCATTAATAATATTAATATATATTGTGCAAATAGCTTTTGAATATTCGTTGTCAATAAATCACGTGTTCAATTGACAAACAACAAAGCTATATCTGAGAAAAAAAATAGAAGTTGTTTAGTTGAACAGCAACCAACAATATACATATATTAGATATCTAAGATCACAATTCCTAACTTTCTTACATAAAGACGTTTATAAAGTCACAATACTACTCAAACATGACCTCCTCAATAGGATGGAAATTAAAAAGAGTTGCATGCATCCTAATATCCTATGTATATCTTTGGATCTCGTCGAATTGAGGAGTGACTATATTCTCCACTTGGAAGCATATTTAGTGAGCTCATCTATCTCATCCTCACCGATCATACCATCACCATTAGCGTCAACATGACGGATTGCACGCTTAGCTCTGACGCCTGCGAAACGCAGGCCAAAACTTTTCAAGCCCACCTTTAGTTCCTTGCGACTGAGCTTTCCGTCTCCATTGGTGTCAAGTGCTCTAAAGATACCGTTCATCTGGTTATCTGGCAAGGTCCCTTCGTTCCGTCTCCCAGACCAACCTTTTCTCATTCTCTATAAGGGGAAAGAAGAGCTGTATTGGAAAGTTGGATGCTGTTTATGCGCTACTACTCATCAAATTTATACACACAAATTAAATATATATAATGTTAGAGAACATCACTTTTTTCTATATCTCTTAGTTTTGTTTAGTCGGCTGTTAAACCATGCTAAGAATAAATTAGAATCTTGTATATATTAATTAATATATATGTTAGGTAATTGGTATAGTATAATTTGTGTATCACACTATGAGAAAAGTTTGATATTTTTTAAATGCAAAGAGATTTCTAAAAAAATCCAGCGAGAAAATGACAATTGGATATAGAAATTTCATTCCGTCACAAGTGATATGAATATATGATGCTATTCATTGGTAGGGCTTAGGGAAATGAATGAAACGGAAATCAATAAGTACCAAACAGATATACGCTTGATTTTTCAAGTTTTTTTTAAACGGTTGTGGAATCCTTTTGTTGGTACATACGTCTGTCGACTTTGTCTTGTATCGAGTCTTGTTTTTGTTTGTATAGATCAGGGCACGTAATACGAGAAAAATGTCAAATATGTGTATTAGGGGTATTTTGCACGAAATCAACAAGGTATTTCGCACGAAATAGCCTTGCCTATAAATACTAGGTGTGCCTTGTCATTTGTAACTTTCCGGTTTCAGTACCGAACTGCTGCCGAAGTGTCTACTCGCTGTAAAACGTTGTTATATCAATCAAAAGACAGTTTAAAGTGAATTGCAAGCTGAATCACCTCGATACGTCTGTTTCCGCCTTTCGTATTGAGCAAAAACTCTTCTGAACGACTCGTTTGGGTCTGAAAACGATCCTACAAGTGGTATCAGAGCTCAGGAGGAGGAGTTCTTACCGATTCAGCTCAAAATTCTGTTTTCTACACCTTCTTTTCAAAATTAAACAACATTTCACAGTTAAAATGGCTTGATTTTCTCACATTATATGTGAAACTGTGTTTTAACAAAGCCTTGTAAGAATTGGACCATAATTTGAACTAATACCTGGTTAATTGGACTAAAATCTGATCGAAATGATGACATCAGCAGTATTTCGCACGAAATAGAGAGTTGATTTCGCACGAAACCATTTAGTTTCAGCTATTTCGCACGAAATCAGTTGATTTCGTATCAAACAGGTATTTCGTTTGGTTCATTTCGCACGAAACACTTTATTTGGTGTGAAAGTTTGCTATTTCGTACGAAAGCATCTTATTTCGTGTGAAACTATTTCGTTTGAAAGTGTTTTGCAGGTCATTTCGCATCAAAGGCATTTCGTTTGAAATCTGATTTCGTTTGAAATCTGATTTCGTTTGAAAGTGACTGGTTTGAGAAAAAAATTTCCGAAACATGGAAGAAGAGTTTTATAATGCATTTGCTACTGCCCCGACTACTCTTACTGCCATTGCTCAGAAGATGAACATGGAAAATGAAACTGGAACTTTGCAAAAACCCCCGAAGCTAATGGGCATTGAAGAGTATTATGGTTGGAAAGCTCGGTTTGAAAACTGGGTTCAAGCTAATCATTTGAGATCTTGGGAGTGTGTTGAGAAAAAGTATGTACTGCCACGTACAGACTTAGGAGTTGAAAAGAAAATTTTTGAATTTACGGATAAAGAACGAGACATGTACAAAGCAGAAAAGATGATGATTAGTTTACTCCAGCAAGCTATTAAAGAAGACATATTCATCTTGCTTCAACATGATAAGACTTCACGTTCAATTTGGGAAGCACTTCGAATTAAGTTTGAGGGAAGTGAGAAGATGATCAAGAGTAAAAAATCATTGTTAAAGAAAGAATTTGATTTATTTACAAGTTTGCCGGGAGAAGATACAAAGAAATTGATTGAAAGATATTGTCACTTAGTACGGTCAATGTCATTGTTAGGTATTAACAAAGATCGTGAGGAATGGGTTGACAAATTAGCTGATGCTTTACCTCAGAAAGAATGGGGTACATTTTTGACGATATTAAAGAATACTGGAGAATATGATGGCTTAACAATTTCTCAGTTCATCGAAAAGATTGAAGGACAAGATCTTGAGCAACAAAAGATTGCTAGAATGAGCAATCCAAGTGCATAACAAGATGTTAAGATGTACTTCAAAGGGAGTGTTCAGAATGTCGAAGCAAGTCCGAAAATCCAAACTGCATTCAATGCAGAAAATTCATCTGGATCAATCAATCAAAGTCCAAACAGCAGCAGCGGATTTTCCTCATATCCAAGTGTTAATCCAAAGGAATCAACCTCGATTCATCAGTTCCAAAGTTCAAACAACAGCAATGGTCATGTTTTACACTGTAACATCGCGTTGCATCTTCAGAATGGTCAAAATTTTTCTGAAGAAGTTGCTAAAAGTCATATGTTATTGCTAGCTACAGTGTTAGAATTATATGAAGGATTGGTTGCAGGAAGGATCGGAAATCCTATGTTGACAAAAGAGGATTACAATCAGATTGATGCTGAGGAAATGGAGCTTATGGACATTAAATGGTGTTTAGCGAGTGTTTTGAGAAGAGCAGAAAAATTCAAGATGATTACAGGAAGAGATGATTTCTTGGATGCAAATGTTTCTACTTTGGGTTTTGATAAATCTAAAGTTACTTGTTTTCGATGCAGGGAGAAAGGACATTTCAAGAGGGAATGTACCAATCGAGAAGCAAGTGGAGCAAAGAATCCATTTGGTGGTAATGATTATTATCGAAAAGCCATATATCAACAAGTTGCTCATCAACCTTATCAACAAAAAGAACCACAAACTGCCCATGCTAAAATGATTGAAGAAGCAAATAAGAAAGCTTATTTTGGCATAATTGACCAAGATGATGAAAAAGTGGCAGAAGGTTTCAGTTGGGACAAATATATTCCACCTGATTCAAAAACAGTTGCATTGATTGCACAGATAGTTCAAGAACCAGATTTGATGAAAGAATGGATGAAAGTGTTTGCTGATGATGAGAAGAATCAAGATGACGAATCTAGTTCTTCAGATGATAGTTCAGAACAGAAACAAGTGTTTGATCAATCATTAACTGATGA
This sequence comes from Helianthus tuberosus, assembly GCA_030545235.1. Classification (NCBI taxonomy): domain Eukaryota; kingdom Viridiplantae; phylum Streptophyta; class Magnoliopsida; order Asterales; family Asteraceae; genus Helianthus; species Helianthus tuberosus. The sequence continues at coordinate 161,893,736 of CM060402.1, read as the reverse complement.
CGGTGATGATGAGGAAGAAAAACATATTAATATTGCAAAAACTCATTTATCTCCTGAAAGTTTTCAATTTTATTTTGCAGATCGTTTGAAAAAGCTAAAGGAGAAACGTGCAGCAAAGAATCAGAAACAGGTGAAAAGTATGGGTGTTGCCCAGGAAAAGATTTCTGAACAAAGTGATGAAGACAAATCTACTGAACAGGCAGTTGAAGTTGAGAAAGTAGTTGAAGTTGAAAAGACAATTGAAGTTGAAAAGATTATCGAAGTAGAAAAGATTGTTGAAGTCACAAAACCTTGCTTAAAGTGTTTGGATTCAAGCAAGCTATGTGAAGAGAAAGATGAGAAATTGAGTAAGCAAAATGAGATGAAAGAAAAATTACTGTTCAATCTCAACTATGTGAAAGAATCATATGATGTGTTGAATAGAACGGTAACTGGTCTACAAAAGACAAATTCTGAAAGAGAAGATGCGTTAACAATGATGAATGCTGTGATGATGACGAAACAGAAGGCCATTAATCATTACATTGAAGAATGTGCTAAGATGAAGCAGGAGTTAGAAACAGAAAAGATAGAAAATGAAAGAATTAGACGATTACTACAAAGTTATTCTAGTTTTGATTATTTGATTGATCGAATTTATCCAACTGTTGCAGGTTTTGAAGCATTTCAAGATAAGAAGCCTGAAGAGAAGGATACTGGTAAGAAACAAAGTGCAAATTATAACAAGTCTCCGCCTCCGATTTGGGAAGGTTATTCTCCCAGAAAACCAAATGAGGAGCAAGTCAAAAAGGCAGTCAATATAAAGTTAAAGTCTGAAACAACTGATGAATTACCAGAAAATATTGACGTCACGTTCACATCGTCTGACACTGATCATGAGTCTGAGTTAATAAAGAAAGTGGTCGATCAGGTGTTGGATAAAGATGAGGACTCAGAGTCAAAGTTCGAATCCAAGAGTTCAAATTCATCAGTTGACAGTTCAAAGTCGTCGGTTAAAAGGGCTTACAATAAAGAATTCTTGTTATCAAAATCTAATTTGAATGATGAACCAATCAAAGTGGCATATACTTTGAATGATTCAAACAAATTATATTCTGATGAGGAATTTCCAATAAGAGGTGTTAAAACTGAAATGATTAAAAATGTTTTCAAACTAACAGAAATCAATATTTCTGAAATAAAAGATGAAAATGTTTCTAAAAAACATAAACCTTACCCCTCAAGAGTTCAACAATGTTTAAACAAGAAAAAAGGTTACAGTTATGGTTCTGGTTTTCAAAAGAAACCAAACCATAACAATAATTTCAAAAAGAAAAGACTTGGTTTTATTCCACCGAAAAATCATAAAAATGAGAAAACTTATAAACCAAAAACTGTATTTGTTTCAGGAGCAAGTTCAGAGGAAGAAGAAAAGAGCTCATTCTGAAAGCAATCAAACAAAGAGTTCTTTGCAGAAAAACTAAAGTTTGAAAAGAATGGAGCTTATCAGAGAAAGGAGACAAGAACTTGTTACCGTTGTAAAGAAGTTGGTCACATTGCCTGTAATTGTCCAAAGGCAACCAACACAAAACAGGAAGTTTTTTCTAAATTCAAAGAAAAGATTGTTGATAAAACTGAACCACCAACTGAAAAATTCAAAGTGTTTAAAAATTCAACATATGAGGTTGGTGAATGTTCGAAAAGATTTTACAAGAGAAGAGTGAATCTTGACAACCAGAAGTGGGTTGTTAAGAAATCTGATGTGAAAGCTGGCGATGAATCTGATTCCACAAAGGCAGAGGAGCCACAAGTTGTTCAAAAATTAGAAACATCAGTTCCGCCAATGGATGATGTCAATTTTCCACCATTGCGGGCTGAAAATTTTAAACAAAAAGTTGGAAAGGTTGAGATTTCGAATCAATTTTATTCTGAGAAGAAAGATTTTGATGTCGAAAAGGTTTTTAATGGAAATGTGAAAAAGATTTTTGGGAAGATGGTCGATGGGAAGGTCAAAGGGGTAAAAGATTTTTATGAAACAAAAAAAGAAACTTACACCCCGAGTGAAACTGAAGAGGTCACATCCAAGTTTGGTCAGGCTTGGATGTCTGTTTTTCATATGTGAAAAGTATGACATGCCGGAGCTTCCAGGTTGGTAAGTGTGGAGCAGGTATCGGCATCTTTCTTGAATTTTGGGTGTTTGTGAAAACTTACAAGTGGTAAATCAGGGACATTAAGTTGTACTTGATTTTCTACAAGAGGTATTTGTTGATTGAATTTAAATAAAATGTTAAATTTTTTCAAAAGGTGGAAGATGAAAGAACAAGGTGATGAATTGATCCCCTAACCTGCAAGTGGTTTGTGAAAATCAACAAAACTAATTTTCCGGAAAAACCATTTTGATTAAAACAAACTTAAGTGTTTTGAAATCTCAATGGGAAAATAGTTTGTTGTCAGGGGAGTTCTGATTGTTTATATCAAGTGGATGGCGATTTGAAGCAATTCAAAACAGTTGTCAATTTACTTTGTACAGTTTGTTTTCAAATTTCTTTTAAATGCTTTTGAATTTTAGGGGGAGTAAGAAATTTTCAGAAAATCCAAAAACATTTGATCAAAAATGAGTTTTGTTGAGAAAAGAGGAAATGATAGTACATCAGTGGACATTCACGGCATGTGTCACACCCCGATATTTCCACGTATTACCGGTGGGCCCGGTGGGGAGTATCGTGATGTAGTTGATATCATCATAGTCAAACAACACAATATTTAAATGCACAGCGGAAGCAAAAGATAAATATATTACAAACCGATATAAAGTAATATCAAGTATTACAAACGGAATGTAAAGGATCCACAGGCGGATCGAAATTAAAATGAAACATTGTTCAACAGACTTTAGGCATCTAAGCTTGCGAGACTCTTTATTGATGCTAGGAGTAGCCAGCCTATTCCGATTAGTACCTGCACTTAACCTTTTTGAAAAAATACGTCAGTTTACACTGGTAAATACAATTTAACTGACTCATTTTGAAAATGTTTAAGAAAATTGATTTGAGTGCAAACGGCACAAAACTTTTTATAACTTGGGATAATTATTTGAATATAATACTTGTAAGTGAATTACATGTTTCTTATGCGTTTAGTAGCCCGATCCGTAGATCGGGTTAAAGATTAATAGACACACCACATTATTTGGTTAGGCACTGACGGGTATACGCCTACACCCCCTGCTTAGGCCGTGGCCATCTCGTAAGATGATGCCAAGGATATCCGGGACATGCTCATTAACCCCCCAAAGGCTTTAAGCAAACAAAACATTTCAAAACGTAGCATATCAATGATTTAACCTCTATTCGATTAAAGATTCAATGCTGGACCAAGCGGTATTTTATATACCGTACCCCAAGCCCGTATAGGGAAAATAAGTTAAAAGTATTTACCTGAGCAAATTTATACAATTTATCCCAGCCGTATACCACCAAGCAAGTACAGATAGCTTTTACTGGGCTCCTAAATCTGGAACGAAGGTTTTTAATAACCTATTAGATTCCTAACGGGTCTTTAATTAAGCCTAAGCTTAGACCGGTTAGTTTTAAAGGAGGATACGGTTCAAAACGCATGATTAAGCGAGAACCGGATTAGAATGTGGTTTAGACCCGACAAGCTTGAATACTTGTGTAATAAGGGTAAATTAAACACATTCTGGATTTTGAGATAAAAATGATAAAGTTTGACCCGTTTCGGCTAATTTATGCAAACTAGTTACATAAGGCGACCCGAACGCGAAAAGTGCGTAACGGGTAACCAAAAGAGTCATGAACAGGTTTCCTAAGTTAATATGCCTTAAATATGTTGTGATATCACTAGGATACCTTCCATTATGCCCAAAACGAATTTAAAACCAATTTATGCCCCGTAGGGGTATTTTGGTCATTTTAAAGGTTATAAGAGAGTTTAAATATTAATCTGAGTTTCAGGTCTGATATAATCAGTAAAAATACTTAATTTAATAAGTTATAACAGTAGGGTATCATATATATATGAAATTTGTTAATTATAACCATACTATGCACCGTAGGGGCATTTTGGTAATTTCACATAGGCTTAAAGGGTCAAAACTGAAAACCTGAGTTTAAAACTTTTCCTTACTGTTAAAATATAAAAATTTACTGAATATATCAGTAGGTTTCAACCCTTATATGTTTAAAATAGTTTTGATACATACTATGCGTTAAAAACGCTTAAAAAGGCGATTTGGAGCCATTTCCGGGTTTTCAAAGGAAAGTTGATGTTTTTATTATTCCAGAAGGCTCAAAATATTTTATTTATCATATTAGATTAGTAGAAAAAGGTTTGGGATCAAAAGGATTTGTAAAACTCATTTTATAGCCCAAAATGGGCAAAACCGACAAATACCGAATCAAGCTTAGAACCCTATGTTATGCTCAGCCTAAAAATAAATAAAAATCTTCAAAAATCCCAAAATATTATTTTATATCAGTAGCTAAAAAGTTTGGTAACAAAAATTGGGATTAGATAGGATATACGCTAATTATGCCGTTTAATTCATAAAAGCTTTTCATTTACGCTATTGAGCATAACTCCTAATCTAGACCTCAAACTGATGTCAAAAATTAAGGATAAGTTTATAAATCAGTAATAAAGATTGTTGTCCTCTCACATTTTCAAAATTCTCGTTTTAGGGTCAAAAGGGCATAACGGTCAACATTTAGGCATTTAACGGAAACATGCATGAACTAGGATTTCTATGGAACCAAGTTGTATAACTTTAGAGAGTTATACTAACCTATAATATGGTCCTAAAGGAATCCTAAGGCATATCTAAACTAAGCTAAATCGGGTCAGAACTGAAAGTCAAAGCAAAAGTCAACTTTTGCGACTTTCGGTTCCGAACCGAGCCTATACTTAGAATTGTCGGGTTGAATCATGCTTAGGCATGTTCAACTAATATTTACCAAGTTATTAAAGTGAGAAAACTGATTTTATAACCTTTATATTAATAGTTATGTATTTTATTTAAAACTAACCCGTTTGACTTTTATTTGACCCGACAATTTAACTAAGTAAACGTGGTAATTAGGAGGTGCCCTTTTGAGGGTTAATCACCTACCTAATTACGATCACGTAGTCATGTTCGTTGCGAACCATGGCTCAACCGTTTAAAAGTCAAAGCGTTTATCGAAACGTTTGACTTTTCGGCTATAAACGTTAAACAAAGTTAACTAAGCACGAAGGACACTTACAAAGGGTCCAAGCAAGGATGGAATTGATCTAGGATGTTCAGGTATGAAGCACAAGGGCTCCAACTTAGAACAATTCAGATCATGGAGTGAAATGGGAGTAAGATCAAGGGGTATTTATAGGATTTTGAGGACCGTTAAGATCGTTCCATGATAAACGAGCCTTGATCTGGACCGTACACCACATACACACAGTTTTCTAATGCTAGGGGCGCCCAAGGTTTGAAGAAATACCATGAGCAAGGGCTGGATCCAGCTGGAACAAGTTGTAAACAACATTCTGCTGTCTGATGATGTCTTACGGACCGTAAGAGGTCATGCTTACGGTCCGTAAGGACCAGGTCTGATCAGCACATCTTTCATTTGTTGACAGTTTTGGCCCCTGCACCCCCAAATGTCATTTCCGACACATCTAAGGCTCGTTAAACCATTTTTAAGGCTCTACAATGATACCTAAACATAGGGAACATGAAACATGCTCAAAAACATGTCGGATGTTGGTTCGTTTGGTCGTACGGTCACATTGTTCGGTTAATTACGACGAAACACGGACGGACGCGAAAAACAATCCAAACGACGCGATGAATGGAATTTTATCAAGCCAAATACTAAAATAAAATATTTTAGTGCTTACTTAAATTTTTGGGTGTTCGGAGATATTCAGAATGTAAGATATGCGCGTAAACGCAAACTTGTGCACTCTTTGACACTTTTAGTCCCTGCATGACTTAAAAGTTTATTTTTGCGCACCAATCACCTCTAAGCCTATATCTAAGCTATCTAAAGGATAGTTAGGGTATGATTAACTCATGGTCATATTCCGGAAGGTTCGATACCCTACGAATCGGCATACTTTTGCCGTTTGACGCAATTAGTCCTTTAATTGCGCAAAGTAGCGCGAAATGCTGTTTAATGATATCCAAGCCTTCCATGGCCCATATTGATCATTCCCAAGCATATACATAAATATTACTACACTCTCGTTCGCTTAACTGATCACCGAAAGGCGTAGGTTCAAAAGTTGACGCTTTAGGTCCCTCTATTGCGCAAACTTGCGTATCTCATCATTTAATAGCATTGAAGCCTTATCAAATCCATATTAGGCATTCTTGAAAGTATTAATAAACATCACGATGCTTTGGGTTCGCTAAAAGGTCATTCAGACGTATAATTAAACATATTGACGCTTTTAGCCCCTCTAACTTGCAAAGTTGCGCGTGGCTGTACTTATAGGCATAAAAACCTTAGAAGGACATTACTTGGCATTTATGAGAGTATAATTAATTATCATGAAGCTCCCAGTTTGTTAAAAGGTCGCTCAGAGGTAAGAATTAACATGTTGACGCTTTTAACCCTTCATTGTGCAACTTTCAATTAATTACGCAAACGGCTACACTCGATCAACAAGTGGCTCATTTGTGAATATAATATCGTGAGAGGTTATTTAGAAACTTATTTTAGGTATGCTAATACTTCCAGTCCTTTCATAATCAAAGTTTTCGATTTTTCGAAAAATTAGTCCCTTAAATTCAATGTTTGACTTCATTAGGGTTTATTACACGTGTCAATACATCATTGGGCGTGATTTTACAAGGTGTTATAGCATGATAAAGAATTGGAAAGTTAAAATGTGATAAACGGTCTCAATGATGATGTGCCAGTAGGTTTTTGCACATTTAGTAGATTGTGTCGAGATATAAACCTAAATTTCAAACTTACTTATCTCGTGGGGAACATCTCTCGGATATATGGGTAACCCCCGAAATCTTGTTTGAAAGGTCCTTCTTTCTGAGATACTAGGTCTTTATACTCAGTGATATCTAGGGTATTATCCCGGGACTTCTGATTTTGCGGAAGCAATGGCCTAGTCCCCGTATAATACTTTTCGCTTGCTTGAAATATAGCACCCCCTCAGCATAAAAATGATGAAATGTTGCAAAATGCTAATCATGTGCTGTTGAACAAAAGATTCTCTAAAGGGAACACATCGAAAGTCGAAGCCATCATATCTCTGATTTTGCGGAAGCAATAGCCTGAGCTCTCATGGCCCTCGCATTTAACCCTTTACAGATATCATCTAGGTATACTCACCTGTAAGACTGAATATTGGGATCTGGATACGGGAGTATATTCTGAGGTGTGACATGCGAATAAGTTTAAGTGCTTAAAACATTAATCTCGTATCTCGAAACAGTTGAACTTTGTGTGAAAATTTAAGTGGATCACTATACTGAAAATCCACGTGAATCGTTTAGAACTTAAAATGTTTAAAGTTTAACGGTGTTAGTGATGTGTCTCATAAACTGATATGATCCTCTTACACAAACTCACAAAAATATTGTTTGTAAATATTTTCTTTACTGCATTTTCTTTCAATTTTAAAAGTCCAAAAAAGATTTTTAGTGTGTTTTAGCATAATTTTTTTTAAAATTCAAAAATATTTTCGACAACTGATGTTGGAGAGCTGATTTTCAAAATTCCAAGTGCTATACATGATGAATAGGTTTGGGAAAGTGTGTTTGAAAAGTTTTTCTTACATGTGATTCATCAGAGTTTAACATTGTAATATCATTTCTTGATTGATCGATACTTGCAAATGATGTATTATGTTTGTGTCTACAAGTGGTAAGCAGATAATAAATTTGTCATATTTTAAATTTGTGAAATTTATTTTGAGGTAGAGGATGTGCAGGAGTGGAATATGAAGTTAGCCAGGTCATAATCTTGGAACATAAAAGTTAGCACAATTTAAGGGGGAGCTTGATGAAAAAGAGGAGTCTGAAGATTGTTAGATCAATATCCAAAAGGAAGATTAGTTGTTGATACTGATGAACTTAATGAATTAAGAGATCTGATCAAGAGAATTAGAGTGAGATAAGAGCCAGGTGGAGATCCTGGAGATGAAGAGAAGAGAAAGATTGAGGATGCTTTACATTGTCAGATACTTCGAAAGAGATTGGGAAGACTGATAAAGACTGAGGATTGAAGACTCGACACTGAAGACTTCGTCAACATCCGAGGGGGAGTCTGTTGGTGCATACGTCTGTCGACTTTATCTTGTATCGAGTCTTGTTTTTGTTTGTATAGATCAGGGCACGTAATACCAGAAAAATGTCAAATATGTGTATTAGGGGTATTTCGCACGAAATGACAATGTGTCATTTCGCACGAAATCAACAAGGTATTTCGCACGAAATAGTTATTTCGTGTGAAAGTGCTTTCGTATGGGTTGGTTTCGTACGAAATAGCCTTGCCTATAAATACTAGGTGTGCCTTGTCATTTGTAACTTTCCGGTTTCAGTACCGAACTGCTGCCGAAGTGTCTACTCGCTGTAAAACGTTGTTATATCAATCAAAAGACAGTTTAACGTGAATTGCAAGCTGAATCACCTCGATACGTCTGTTTCCGCCTTTCGTATTGAGCAAAAACTCTTCTGAACGACTCGTTTGGGTCTGAAAACGATCCTACACCTTTAAATGAGCTATCGGTGAAATTCATCATATCAGGATACACTTATCTCCGAATCATGGAAAACTCTCACCTAGGGCTGAAGCCAATGAACACTCGTCCGAAGGCACGATAGTGCGGTGAAATAAAATCCGCTCAGTTCAAGAATCGAACTAGCGATCACCCCCTAGTATCCTATTATCACCAGGTGCCGCAAAAACTAACGTGGAGGGTAAGAATCTGAGCTAGGGCTGAAGCCAATGAACCTGAGTCACTTAAAACACCAGGTCTCCCCCTTACCATTTCACTACCAACTCATTGGCAATAAAGAATAGTTAAAATTGATTTTGCAAGTAATTTCAGATATTTTTTTCTTCTTTTTCTTGTTATTAAACACTTATTTTTAGTATATTTAAGACGGCAATATTATTAAAAAATGACTAGCGTGGAGCTGGATAAAAAAACGCCTAGAGAACAACAAATTACAAGCCCAAAAGATTACCAATCATTTAAATCTAAAGATTTAAGGTTTGAGCGATTTTTCACCTACAAGAATCCGATAGCCTTTATATCATCAAACAACCCGGCGATTGAGACTCTGATAAAAAAATACAAGCACGTTGCAAGCCTTCAAAATGCTCAAACATGCTAAAAATAATCAATTACACCCGACGTTGACCTATTGCCAAATAAGCGTGGATATATAACATAAGGCAAATATGTAATCATTGTCAACAAAATATGCATCGTGTGATAGAATTCAAATAAACATAACTTGTAGAATTCTTTCACGGGACACGGAAAGAATTCGGTTTTGGTTGTTATCGATTTGGTTTGTTACCATACCAGCACTCTGTATACCCAACCGAAAGTAAAAACCAAATAAATTAGCGAAAAGAGAATTCGACGTATACACAAAACATGGAAGTTATCTACCAATTTGGTACCGGTAGTGTAATAAAAGAGATAGCGACTTGTATAAAAACAACATAAATGAATATTGATATTGGTACTGGTATTGATGTCGTGAAATATAACCATGTAACAAGACTTTTTAGAAGAGTTGTTATACGCAAGTTATTAGAGAAAAACTAAATTTAAATACCGGAAATCCAAATTTAATGAAAATAACTCTGAGGACAAATTTCTTTTTAGCGAGATTCATCAAATACAAGTTTACTTTTAGTCGACCGGTCTGGTTTGTTACATCCGATATGGTACCGGAATTCAGTATAACCAAAAGTGAAATGCTTAAGAGGATACCCACAAATGTTTTACAACGACCAAAAACCTTAAAAACGAATAACAACACCGGTACCCGACAAGCGTTATAGCTTACAACATTAAATATATACTCTATTGTGAATACAACTCCGTTCTCAACAAAATGTATACTATAACGTTGAGAAAACCATAAAAACGAATGATGTTGTTCGGACGATATCCGTTTGGTTCATAACGGTAAAGAACAAAAAAAAATATCAAGCATATTTGACTCGTTCGATATTGAGTATAGTTTTAATTGAAAGGCGGATAAATATAAGTATGTGGCAATGGTATATTCCAAAATTTATAAAGAATTATATTGTATTATTATAATAACAAAAAGAAAACAACCAAAAAATTGTTTGTGTTCGTTCGTTAAAGAAATTAACATGTTCGTGAACTGTTCACGAACGCATACCGAACATAATTTATGTTCGTGTTCGTTTGTTAAGAAAATTTAGTTGTTCACGAACAGTTCGTGAACACTAGTCTCGAACACAAACTAACGTAAGCAAATAAAAACGATCACAAACTAACATTTAACTTGAAAATAGAAAATAAAAACATTGTTATCCTTAAACATTGGATATAAGTAGTTAAATATAACCATCAAATAATAAATCAAAATACAAGAAGTCTACTACACCACCAAACGATGAATAAAGTTTAACTAACTTAGACATAATTGTAGGTCCCTAGAATGAATCTAAGATAACTTTTTCCTTGTTGTTTGATACACAAACAAGTGCGGAATCCAAGTTTGTATACAAACTAAAGCAAGAACACACCAATAACAAGATGAATATCATTTTAAAGCTTCAATGTATTGATTTCAGCAGAGTAACAATACATGAATACACAATAATGCTCCAATACTCTCTAAATGTGCTCTCTTGCATTTCAAAATGAAAACTGTTGCTATATATATAGGCATACCTAGTAGCATCTGCGAAGGTGAACAGTCTACAGGCGAAGGTCACCTATTCCATGCGAAGTTACCTTCACCACACATCATTCACATGAAGGAAACATCTTCATGGATATTCCACACGAAGGACCAACTTCGTGAACACGAAGGTTCATGAAGGTCCTTCATGGGACACCTTCACGAACAGACTAATACAACCACAAATATCACTAACTTATTGTCCAAGTCAAACAAGAGGAAGTTTGACTTGGTCAACTTACATCAAAAGTCACACAAACAAAACAAAAGATCGTTTATACAGTACAATAATTAACTACAAGCTACATACACAAAAAGTGTATCAACAATAATTATCCACAAAAATGTCTTTGGATGTCCAAATTTTAGCTAACTTAGAAAGAAATAGGATTTGAAGTTTTTAATATGTTTAGATAAAAGGTTTATTATTTATTATTTTTTAAATATAATCAAAGGAACACAAACAAACGTAAACGAACGAACATGAACGAACGTAACTGAACATATAATCGAACGTTCACTAACGGAGTTGAACGAACGAGGCATGTGTTCGTTTTCGTTCGCTAAGCTAACCGAACGAAATTTTTTGTTCGTGTTTGTTCAGTAAGCTAATCGAACGAAAATAAACGAACTTCACGCCGAACGGTTCACGAACTGTTCGCTGAACGTTCGGTTCGTTTACAACCCTACTACTTACAGTTCGATTTTGAGTAAAATTTATATCTAGATATAGGTATATTTGAATAAAATTTATATCTAAACGTAAAACAAGATGGACACGTCACAACGACATACACTAATAATAGTGGGTCTAATAACTTAGTGTACATGGACAAGTGCCCTGGTTGTCTCTCTCATGACCCAAAATCATACTAAAAACACACACACTCTCTCTCTCATATATAACCCGTTGAGGCATCCTTTTACAAAACCAACCCTCTCTTCTTTCTCCTCTACATCATGCTTCTCTACTCCGTATTATACCATATCCCCTCAAAAACACCTAAAAACCAACTATTGAAGATGCTCTAAAATTAACGAATCTTGAGTTTTTTTTATCCCTAAAGATAATTGAACTAAAGCATAAGTCAGTTTTCGGTATCAGCAATCGTTGCTGAGTAACGATGTTGGTTAAAAGAAATGTTTGTTGTTAGTTAGTCAGTACTATCTAATGAGCTTGCTTCATAATAAATTACTTTATATCCTAGATTATTTTGTTATTTGCTATTAACTGTTATTTTCTTGTTGTTTTCTATATAGTGAACAACGTGCTAGCTCCTCCATATCAGAATTTTCAATCCATTTGCTGAACCCATAAGAGAATTGCCAATGGTCGATTAACAATCCCATCGACTTATGCATTCTCTTGTATTAGTGGTTAAAGGAAAAGAAAGACCAATGACTGAACTATCTAACCCTTGTCAAAGGTGTTTAAGATTTAACAACCTAGCTAGTATTGCAACACCATCCTTTATGATCATGACGCAATTAATCCAAATGATGTTCCAAAATTGCTAATACAACCGTATGTATGTTTATATGTAGTCTCAAGACTTTTTTCATGGTTTTGATCTCCCTAGTTTCTTTTAAATTATAATGTCAAACTTTAGGGTATTATCGGCAATACATGCTCTTAGGGTTGTTGATATTTTTTTTCTGTAGGTAATAGCAGTTAAGTTCGAGTTCAGAGCTTGATCAAAGGCTTGTGGTATTAAATTATTAATCATGGACTACAAAGGGTTCTTAACAGGATGCTTCTACTGCCACATCCATCTTTGCTTCTTGGTTTCATTTTGTGTATCTTAATTTTTTTACGGCAAATTTGGATCACTGACGGACCACTGGAGTTACTCCAGCGGAGTATCATCGATGCCATCAGCCGAACCACCATAGGATGCTTCTACTGTCCAATTCATGAGATATTTGTAGATTTTCTATGATTCTAAATTCACATATAGAAAGGGAATTATGTATGGGAATTTGTTAATATAAAATGTATCAAACATAATTACCGAACTCTTTCCTTTTAATGATTGATAGGGCGTGCAACACATTTTACCTTTATTCTCTAGCTATGAATTACTTAGTCCTTTTTGTTTTTACGTGTATGCCCTTGATTGAAACTACCCAAAAGTGTAAGATTAAATTCCTAAAAAGAGATATAATATTACTTATTAATGTCACAAATCCATTGTGGCCTAGTGGAGTGCTTTTGTAGTAGGCTTGAATTTATGCTTCGAGTTTTGATATATTTTATGCAAAGATAACATTGCATCCCTGAATTATATGTCCCTCACATAACAAGAATCTAATGAACTTTATTCTGAGTTATCTATGATAATGTAACGTATCTTCTCTATTTGATACTATCATAAAAATTGTAATTTATCAGTTTGTCATTTACCAATAATAATGTTAATATATGGGTGAAAATAGGTTTTAACTAATATATATTAGATAGATCACAGTGGTCTTCAACAGGGTATACTATTTCATAATTATCTTACATAAAGACGTTTGTAAGTTCACAAATGAAAACAGTTGCATGCAACCTATAAATATATATGGATTCTTGTGATTTCACTCTATGGCGTGACTATAATTCCCCACTTGGAAACATATTTAATGAGCTCATCTATCTCGTCCTCGCCAATCATACCATCACCATTAGCATCAACACGACGGATTGCACGCCAGGCTCTGAAGCCTGCGAAACGTAGGCCAAAACTTTTGAAGCACACCTTTAGTTCTTTCCGACTAAGTTTGCCATCACCGTTGGTGTCAAATGCTCTAAAAATACTCTTCATCTGGTTTTCTGGAAAGGTCGCTTCGACCCGTTGCCAACACCAACCCTTTCTCATTCTCTAAAAAGTATCAATGGGATGGAAGAGTTGTATTTGAAAGATGGATGTTGTTTATGTTCCTTGTAATCATCAAATTTATACACATATAAGAACCAGATAGTATTAGAATCTTGTATTTATTAATATATATGTTTGGTAATTGGTATAGGATCATACGATAATGTGTATCACACTATGAGAAAGACATGTTTATTTAATGGCAAAAATGACAATTGGCAAGAGAAATTTCATTTTGTCACAAATGATCATGACTCATTAAATGAAACACAAATCAGTACCAAATAGGTCTCTTAGATTCTTGATGCTTTGATTTGCAAGTGATTTTAGATATTGGATTTACTGATTTGTCTTCTTTTATTTGTTATTTTCTACTCTTCTCAAAACAAAATTTTAGGAAATTCTCATAAGAAGACACATATGATGAGGAAAGACTTACAAAAGGTTCTGAGTAATTACAAATACAAAGAATTAAAACAAGTCTTATTTGCACTACACGGATGACTCGCACCTTGTGTTAATAGGCAGTTTGCAAGGGGCGAAAATATTGGTACGGGTTAGAAATATCATGAATCATATTGAAAAGGGAAAAAACGTCTCCATGAATTGAAAAAGAGGATGAAAATTTGGTATCCTACATAAGAAGGGGAAGATAAACCTCGTGAGGGTTTATATATATATAATTGTTATAGCACAATTACTTCTTTAATTACGCTTTCACATGTATGGTGAGCGATGAGCGTAATGAGGCGTTTTGATGTCCCATTTTGCAAATCGCATGCTCCACACTGAACCCAATAGTCATGTTGGTTTAATTGGTTGATAGTTCAATTCTGTTTGGATGACTGTTCATATGGGTTCAAGGCATGTAAATACAACCTCGAGTTTTGCTACGAAGAAATGAGTTCACCTGGGTGGCCCGAGATCTTTTCAAATGGAGCTCTGTTGAACAATAAGTCGTAGCCAACTCTCATTTTTAGCTTTCTGGTTATTTTGTTTATTCATGTTTATAATAGGGTGTGCATATTGGCACACTAAGATGCCTATATGCACACCAAACCCTAGCAAAAAAAGGGTTTATATAAGCTGCGTGTAAGTCTATACGCAGCATATAGGGTGACCCTTATACGCTGCGTATAGACCTATACGCAGCGTATAGTCAACATGGATTTCAGAGCCAAATAAATGCCTGATCACCAATCATTGAACAGTAATTTAGGGTTTATATACGCTGCCCATATGGCTATACGTATCGTATATAAACCATCAGGTTTTTTGGGGTTGTTTAAGTAGGCTTGAGGCATCAGATTTTAATAAGGTTTTATATACGCTGCGTATAGAGCTATACGCAGCGTATAGGACCAGAATTTTTTGTTTTTTATTTTTTGCTCGAGCTGGTATAAATTCTCACCCGGTTACGACGTTAAATCGCTTAAAATATCTAAAGAGTCAAAAATAAATAAAGTTTTTTTATTATTTAGTCAATGTCCGTGACGACGCTACGTCCGTTACGTGCGTCGAAAAGCGTATGACGTTAAAACTATATAATGTTAAAATTTTTTGAAAAGCGTATATACGGTTCGAATATATAATATCGTTATCGTTTAAAATAAATTATTATACAAGTCTAGTGCGTTCGAATACTATAAACGTTTAAAGATTATACCGTTAATATATATACCGTTTGAATACTATACCGTTTAAATTAAAATACTATACCAAGTATGAGTTCGGTTCGAATACTATAACGTTAAAATATTATAGGGTTAAATTAAATATTTTGAAATAACCGAGTAATGTTCGAATATGTTACCCCATTTACATGCTATACTGTTTAAATTGATAAACTATATTGTTTAAGTACGACTGAATATAATATATACAGCATAAGTTTGATATATACAGCAAAAGTTTGTACATACAAACACAAAAAGATATAATATAACTAAATAATAAATACATAACAAAAGATAAAATACTATGGCAGCGGATCCTGACGATGCTGCTGCTGCTCCTGCTGCTGCCAATCCGCAGCAGGAGGAACGAAGGCCCGTGGAGGTAACCCCTCACGCTGTCGACGCTCCTGCAGCTCCACAACCACCCACTTCATCGCATACATCAACCTCTCTATGTCGCGAAGTAACTGCTAATAACTCGCGTATGCGGGGGCAGGACCGGGACCTACATGTCGTGGGAACTGAGGCGCCCAGGGTGGTCCACACGGCTGTGGTAGCTCCGGAATGTGCATGTCCGGGTCATGCTCCGGCACCTCCGGATCGCGCGGGGGATATATCTGCTCGAACTGTGCCGGCAGCCGCGTAGGCACGGACGGCGTCCGCACCCTTAAACCGCTTCCCGATTGGGAACTTCTTGGTAACCTGCATTCCCGATATCACGTTCATCCCCATCCACTTCAGCGGGATCGTCGGGCCTACACGCGGGTCAGTCTCCGGGTGATAGGCAAACGAAGGGGCTATGCGCGTAATGTAGGCGTCGCCGTATAAAGATTCGCGCTCCTGTCGATGAAACGCGGAGGCGAAGTATTGCGCAAACCCGTGTGCGAGAGCGCACGGCCTCTTGTACAAGAGGCAATACAGGAAAAACAGGTCACCGCTCGACACCACTCCCGGCTCTTATTTCGAGCGGTGATGGAAGTAGATATCATCTTGTGAATATACCTGCACAAAAGGAGACCAGTTAGTAAACAACAATCAGACTAAATAATAAAAATATAATATTGACTTTTTGGTCGTTATGTATTCGACGCGCGTAACGGACGTACGGTCGTTACGGACGACATCGACAATATTATAAAAATACTATATATATTTTGGCCGTTACGTATTCGATGCGCGTAACGGACGTACGCTCGTTACGGACGACATCGACGATATTATAAAAATAATCTATATTTTTTTCCGTTATGTAATCGACGCGCGCAACGGACGTATGTCGGTTACGGGCGATATTATAAAATTAATATATATTTTTGGCCGTTACGTATTCGACGTGCGTAACGGACCTACGCTCGTCACGGACGACATTAACGATATTATAAAAATACTATACATTTTTTAGCCGCGTAACGGACGTACGGTCGTTACGGACGACATCTACGATATTATAAAAATAATATGTATTTTTTGGCTGTTACGTAATCGACGCGCGTAACGGACGTACGGTCGTTACGGACGACATCGACGATATTATAAAAATACTATATATTTTTTGGCCGTTACGTAATCGACGCGCGTAACCGACGTATGGTCGTTACGGACGACATCGACGATATTACAAAAACACTATATATTTTTTGGCCGTTACGTAATCGACGCGCTTAACGAACGTACGGTCGTTACGCACGACATCGACGATATTATAAAAAAAACTATATATTTTTTGGCCGTTACGTATCCACCGTATCCTCCTTAATTTGAAACAAATTGCTCGGGGTAGATGGTTGATAATCATCATACAGTGGTGTGTTAGTAGGTTCATAACCGTATCCTCCGTATCTATCGGAACTATCTTGTTGCACGTAAGAAACTTCACCCCCGTATCCGTAATCCGGATACGATTGCTGTGTCGGGTAATATGTTTCATCAAATGGGGCATTCTCAGCACCGTATCCTACGTATCCATCCAGATTACCTTGTTGCACATACGGAGGTTCATACCCGTATCCGTAATCCTGATATACTTGATGCGCCGGGTAATATGGATCATCAACAGGTGGAGTTGGAGCCTCGTTCAAGTCTGGCAACTGTATTTTTTGATCAACATGGACGCCAGACACAACCTCCTCCTCCTCATTTTTATCATTCACTCCTCATTCGTCGTTAGAATAGTGACCAAAGAAATAATTCCCGTCTCAAAATGATGACATTTTATCTCCACTGATAAATTAAGTATACACAAGGAAGAGGAATTAAAGAATGTGAGAACTCGTAGGCAGAAGAAGAACTTAAGAATGAATGTCTTCTTTGAAGCAGTATAGAGATGGATGTCTAAATACTGTTTTGAATTCTCAATTATCAACCTCGTATAGCTCTATACTCCCCGTATAGCTTTATTCACGTGCCTAGACAACATCCTATCAGTGTCAAATCTTTCTGTCAATACGCTGCGTATAGGTATATGCGCATCGTATTGTCAGACAGATTTGACATGGTACTAGATTGACTGTCTGGTCGTGTACTTTCCCTTTACCTACGCTGCGTATAGGTCTATACGCAGCGTATAACCGTATACGCTGCGTATAGATCTATACGCAGCGTAGGTAAACCCTAAATGTGCAAATAGGCAACCTTGGTGTGCCAATAGTTTGAGCCTTATAATATGTTTGCAACTACCCTTTCTAATTCTGTATTGTAACTCGTTTCGCGTTGAATTAATAAATTGTTATTTTATTTTATGAACAATTGTCCTTTACTTTGTACACGCCATGATAAAATGGTATTGCATAAGAAAAGTACATGTTGTACTTTGGTGGATATCGCCGTACCTTGGTGGATATGATCTTTGATAAGCCAACAAACATTCTTGGTTCCATTATATCGCCTTGTGTGTGTAATTTTATAGAATGCTTCTATGTCACATTCATGATATTTTTTTGTAGAATAGCTAATTCTATGTTAAAATAGAGATGGGGATTATACAGATAATCACAAATATTGAAACAATGTGAAAACATTGGATTTATGTAAAAACACCTGTATTAAACATAATTCCCTAATTCATTGTTTGTAATGATTGAATGGGACATGCCAGTTTACCATTTGATGAAACACTGGTTAACACAAGGTTATCCCAGCTGAGTTGTCTCGTGCAATAAGGTTCAATCTCTTCTCGCACTCGCCGTTAGCTGATATCCTGCAAACCAGAACACCGGTGACTCGCCACAAGGAGAGAAGAAGTGGGTTCTCCTTGTGACCACCCTCCGGCGTGAGAATAAGTACTGTTCTGAGGAGAATAGTGTGTGTTGAGAGTAAATAGTGAGAGAGCAGAATCCTTAAACCTGGACGAAGAGTCTTCTATTTATAGCCGAATGATGAAGGAGGAGGAGGAGACCTGCCAGCTAGCCAATGGGCGCCAGCTGTCCTATCCTGATTGTCCCCTCTGTTGCTTCCAGATTAGTGGGTGACATGTCGCGCCCTTATTCGTCCAACTAGGCGTCCTTTGGCAGTGGCTGTCGGTCTGTCCTCCAGATTTCTTGCAGGTCCAGCTGGCATCCGCCCATAGGTGACACGTGTCGTCCTTCCTGTCTGGAGGAGCATCTTCTTTGTTTCTGCGATTCTTTCCAGAAGCTTCTGGAAGCTTCTGGAAACCCTTTGCTGATGTGGGACGCCACGCTAGAGAAGTGGTGTGGTCCCTGCCATGTGTGCACTGATTTGGGACCATACCTCGTCAAGTCCCCCCAGTCCAGTGTGCCTTTTGGGTGAGTTCATCATCCGGGAGGGATTCTGGACTCATAAGAAAAGGGGTGTGTTTGCATGTGTGCGGTACTTTGCTTTTGTATCCTAATTGCGTATAGCGTACGGCGCACAAAACTGAGCCTAAAAGGCGCATGGCCTTCGGCGTACAGAAGTGAGCCGAAAAAGCGAATGGGCTTCGGCGTACAGAAATAAGCCAAAAAAGCGCATGGGCTTCGGCGTACAGAGGCGAGCCAAAAAGCGCACGGGCTTCTGCGTACAGAAGTGAGCCAAAAAAGCGCATGGGTTTTGGCGTACAGTAGTGGGCCAAAAACCGCATGGGCTTCAGCGTACCGAAGTGAGCCAAAAAAACGCATGGGTTTTGGCGTACTGTAGTGGGCCCACTTAGCGTACTTGTTTTTACTAGATTCCATCCTTGGGAAGCTAACTGTCACCCAATCGTGCTTGGTGAGATCACCTGACAGCTGTCATTGTAGAGGTGCAGGTGTGATGGACGTCCCATCAGAGGTGTGCAACAGTTGCTTTTGCAGGGGAAGTCGGGCCATCAGTCACCTTTGCAGGCGCGTGGCGGCCACGCACCCTAAATAGGTGGCGATTCAGTTTTCCCCAGGTGACGTGTCATCCTCTTATTGGCGACCCTTCGCTGTCTTGTCGGACCAGTTTCCCATCGCATTAAATACGATGGGTATAAATATCAGGAGTATCATCATTTTCCACCATTACTTAACGAATTTCTTGCCATCCCCATCTTCATCTTCTCTCCTAATTTCTTCCCTTTGAGTTTCTCCGATCTTGGTGTTCTTGAGTTTTTCAATATGTCGTCATCAGTTAAAGCCAATAGTTCCCGAAAGGGTAAGAGATCGAAGTCTAAGGATCCTCAGGGGACGGGTCAAGTCGTCATTAACTGGAAAGTGGATGAATTCAACTAGATCTGTCAATACTTCAAATTTCATGCAGAATGGGGTGCTCAATTTCCAACTCCTGGGAGTACCGCTCTCAACGCTCCCCCTGGCTACATAACTTTGTATGCCTCTTTTTTCAGGGAAGGTAACTTTCGTCTTCCCATCACCAAGTTCATGGGGGAGGTGCTTACTTCGGTCTGCATATTTCTCAAATTAGTGCTGTGGGTACGCGTCGCATAACCCATTTTGAGTTCATATGTCGGGCGCAGAAGTTGCTCCCATCTATTGACATGTTCAACGTATTTTGTTATGTTTCCTGCACCGGTGGTTTTTACTCCTTTAATCTTCATACCGCCAATGTCCTACCTTGCAGCAAGGACCCTCCAAAAAGTCCGCATGACTGGAAGCAAAAGTTCTTCTACATTCGAAGCGGAGTTATCCCGATGGATATGCACTACCGGTCTAATAGCGAGGGGGTCCCCAAGCTTGCTTTGGTGAAATATGTCGATGAGGCATGGTATAAACGACTTACTAGGAATCCTAGGGCGATGTTGTAGTTGGAGGAGAGCGCGTTGGTTGCGGCTGGGATGAGCTTGTTGTGGGTGCCCAAGAACCCTAAGGCTGCACCTGTGTATGCCCACAAGGAAAAAGGTACTGATACGCGGTCGAAAACCGGTGTTCGTTTATGTTTTTACTTCACTTTTAATCTCGAATAGCCTACTTTTAATGGGATTTGTATTTTGCAAGTCTTACGAAGTTTAAGGAGTTAATTGGGAGCTAAACGGAGCACCGGGACGCGAACTGGGAACGAGCGGGATAGTCTCGGATGTGATAGTAAAAATTGAGGATTTCCACTTCAATCGGCAAACACCACCGTGGTGTTAGCCGATTTGACCCCCAAACTACCCCGTGGGATAGT
Organism: Helianthus tuberosus; assembly: GCA_030545235.1. NCBI lineage: Eukaryota > Viridiplantae > Streptophyta > Magnoliopsida > Asterales > Asteraceae > Helianthus > Helianthus tuberosus. The sequence goes on along the minus strand of CM060402.1, from coordinate 161,872,725 downwards.
CTCGGATGTGATAGTAAAAATCGAGGATTTCTACTATCCGATGGACTTTTTAGTACTTGATTATGTGGCCAAGGACCCAACCAAACAACCTACGGTGATTTTGGGTCGACCGTTCTTAGCAACCGCGAACTCTCAAATTGATTGTAAAACGGGAACGGTTGACATGACATTTGGAAACCGAAGGTTGAGGTTACATGTTTTTTCGGGATTGACGAATCCTTCAGTCGATGATGAATGTTATATGGCAGACATTGTTGACAGGTGTATACCTCTCTACGACACCGTTGTAGATGAGGAAAACACAATGGTGGACTGTTCTATGTTTGACAGGTCACAGGTGGAGATGAATCGAAGCAAAGACGCGGAGGTGAAAAGTTTGGAGGTGCTCGCGGTAAAAGAAGGAAAGCCGATATGGACGCACCAAGTGGAGAACTTACCGGAAGCCATTAACACAAAACTGAAGCCGTCATTGGTGGAGCCTCTGAAAGTTGAGTTGGAGGTGTTGCCGAAGCATCTCAAATATGCTTATGTCGGCGAAGGCAACACACTCCCGGTTATAATTGCATCGAATTTGACCGAGGAGCAAGAGGAGAAATTGATGAAGATTTTGGTCACCAATAGGGCGGTTATTGGTTGGACCATAGCTGATTTGAAGGGAATTAGTCCCTCGGTGGTGATGCACAAGATCATCACAGAAGACGGCATCACTCCTTCTCGCGACGCACAATGGAGATTAAATCCGAACATGCGGGAAGTGGTTAAGAAGGAAGTATTGAAATGGCTAGATGCGGGTATTATTTACCCCATTTCTGATAGTTAGTGGGTGAGCCCGACACAAACAGTTCCTAAGAAAGCGGGCATTCAAGTCGTCACAAACGACGCAGGTGAAGGGTTTGCCACTCGGCCGAGAACCGGGTGGCGTATTTGTATTGATTATAGGAAGTTAAATGCTGCAACTTCTAAAGATCATTTTCCTTTACCGTTTATTGATCAAAATGTCGAGAAATTGGCCGGACTAAAATTTTATTGTTTTCTGGATGGTTATTCAGGTTACAATCAAATTGGCATTCATCCGGAAGACCAGGCAAAGACGACTTTTACTTGTCCATACGGTACCTTCGCATTTAGGCGAATGCCCTTTGGACTTTGTAATGCCCCTGCCACCTTTCAAAGGTGTATAATGAGTATCTTTTCAGATATGGTGGCGGAGTCTTTGGAAATCTTCATGGATGATTTCTCGATATTTGGGTCATCGTTTGACGCATGCCTTGACCAACTCGAAAAAGTTTTAAAAAGATGTGTTGAAAAGAATTTGGTTTTGAGTTGGCAAAAGAGCCATTTTATGGTTCAAGAAGGAATTGTGTTGGGGCATGTCGTCTCAAGTCGTGGGATAGAGGTGGATCGAGCAAAAGTGCAAGTCATATCCACTTTACCTTATCCCACAAGTGTTAAGGGTGTTAGATCGTTCTTGGGTCATGCGGGGTTTTATAGGAGGTTCATAAAAGGTTTTAGTGATATAACAAAACCCCTATGTAACCTATTGTTAAAAGATAAACCGTTTGATTTCGATAAAAATTGTCAAAAAGCCTTTAACATTTTGAAGCAAAAGTTGGTCGAGGCCCCAATCTTGCAATCATCGAATTGGTCGTTACCATTCGAAATTATGTGTGATGCAAGTGACTATGCGGTGGGAGCCGTGTTGGGTCAACGGGTGTATAAGAAATCGATTGCCATATATTACGCAAGTAAGACTCTCTCGGACGCACAATTAAATTATACAACTACCGAGAAAGAGCTACTTGCGTTGGTATATGCGTTGGATAAGTTTCGGGCTTGTATATGGGGTACTAAAGTTGTCGTCTATTCTGACCATTCGGCTGTTAGGTACCTTATGGATAAGAAGGATGCGAAGCCGTGACTAATTCAATGGGTTCTCTTATTACAAGAGTTTGACCTAGAAATCCGAGATAAGAAAGGGAGTGAAAATGTGGTTGCGGACCACTTGTCTCGGTTGATGGTAGAGGAGGATTCTTCACGTGTGGAGATCAATGAAACCTTCCCAGATGAGCAAATTCTAAAAGTTTTGGTATTGCCTTGGTATGCTAACTGAAGGGGTATGGTCCCAAATCCTTGCGCTAAGCAAGAGACCAACCCATAACAATCCTCGCGCAGGCCATCTATTAAAGAGAGGCTTCATAAAACCTTGCGCAAATCACAAGGAAAGGGAAAGGATCATTTAACGATCTTGCGCGGGCTCGCGCAAGGAATATTGTTAACCTTGAGTAAATTCCCTAAAGCAATTATGTTGCTCTCATTAAGCCTTGCGCAGATTATCATACTGCAGAATGGTCATTATAAATCTCTACGCTGACTTTCTAAGAAGGAAAAATATCATTTAACTACCTTGTGCAAACATGCACTAGGGAATGGTTAACCTTGAATATTTTCCTTGATCAGATGGCAGTTATGCACGAGATAAAGCTCACAAGCAAAAGGAATATTTTCTGTTACAACAGAATGTACACGTGGCAAGCGATAAGAGGTCTGCAGTTGCTTTCCTTCTAGAAGCCATTAATGCACGATCGTGTAAGGGTGCAAACGGTTACAACAGAATTACACGTGGCAAAATCTGGTACACTCCCTATAGTCACGATGATGGCACGATTTTGAAGAGGTTTAAGGGCCATTATCAACAGCCACATGGCAATTCCCCAACCATCGATCTTCCACGATCCGTGTGACCTAAAGAAATTAACGGTGGATCATAACACCGTAAAATTTCTCTCTCTCTCTAAACTTTGGCGCCTAAATCCGATTACAAATAAGTAACTTGGGGAAGACGAAAAGGTATTCACTCTCACTTACTCTCTCTCTCTTACTTCACTTACTATTTTCCTATAACCCATACTTATTCTCACGCCGGAGGGTGGTCACGGAGAGAACCCCCATTCTCCCCGTGACGAGGCTGACGGTGTTTTGTTTTGCAGAGTTCATCGGAGTTTAGTACATCGTCCTTATTGAAAATGAACGAAGGACTAACCCTTTTATGCAGAGGCAACTCCCCTAGATCTGATCTGATTCCGGTCAATTAGATCTAGTGTTTCTTCATTGGCGCCCACCGATTTACTTTGTTCTCATCTTTCGTTTCGTTTTCAAACCTGATCTGCAGCATTATGGCTGATGGATCATCGTTTTCGACAGGTCCTCGATCTAAGAATCGTCATGCTACTCGTGGCCCTCAGATTGACGGACAAATCATTGAGGATTCTTTCGAAGAAGCTGATGCTCAGCATGGCCATGGTCATACGAGTGTTCCAGTAACTTCGGGAGCTCCAAACATTGATGTTGCTTCAATTTTACCACCTGGTGAGACTCCATTATCATGGTTCATTAAGTCTCAAACAGCTTTGAACGCTATGTATGCTCAACTTTGTGCTCAAATCGGAACGCCTGCTGTTCAAGCTCCGGTTCGTGCTCCTCAGGACCGTGCTTCGCCGGCACCTCGAGTGTTGAGTTATAATTCTCAGACCCGTGCATATTCATCGTCATTTGTACCTGACGATGACACTGAGATGTATTCTCAAACCAGAAACGATTCTACTCTTTCTGGTACTCGTAGACAGGAAGAGAATACACAGCGTCGCACATCTGTTCACTCACGATTGGGCCCACGACCGTCACAAAAGCGGGACACCCAATATGATGAACATGACAAGACGTATGAGGAGGGTGATAGCACAAGTGTGTTCAATCGATTGCCCAAGGATCATGCAAGCTACAAGCCTAAGGTTCGAGCAGGAGTACAATCCTGAAGCGGAGCATGATTATAATCTGGTGTATCGACCTGCTGAAGCAGCGGAGCAGTCAAAATTTATCAAGAAAATTTCTCTAGCCCCATTAGAAGTTGCAAAATTGCCCAGCCAAGTGGGAAAATTAAATGGTTTAACGGATCCAGATGATCACATGCGCCTGTTTACAAGCGCAGGGACAATGGGAGGATGGACACTACCTGTATGGTGTCACTTGTTCGGACAGACACTCATGGGAGCCGTGCGCCTTTGGTTCGATTCCCTTCCCACGGGTAAACTTACATCTTGGAATGATCTCAAAGAGAAATTTCTGGCTCATTTTAGTCAGCAGAGGCGTTACGTCAGAGACTCCTCGGATGTGATGAACATCTGGCGGAGGGATGACGAGAATCTGGAGGATTTTATTACTCGTTATAACAAGGAAGTATTAGAGATTGGAAATATACATGAGGATCTTATCCGCACACAGTTCAAATATGCGGTAAGATGTGACGAAATGATTAAAGTGATTTCTGGAACCACTGGTCTTCCTAAGAGGTGGGATAAACTTATGGCAGCAGCCAAAGTTTATGCTCAAACGGAATGCAATCTGAGTTCTAATAGACCACCTTTACCTCAAAACCGGCCTCAGGATTTGAGTAGAGGTACTCGACGATTTAAGAAATGAAAGGAGTCAAATCAAAGTTCATTTTCTCCTCACTCGCTGATAGATGCATGAGTAACAATCAACAAAATCACAACTCAGAAAGCAATAAAGCAAGAAAACCGTGATAGACAGTGGACTCCGCTCATCAAATCCCCATCAGAGGTTCTCAGTACGGAGAATTATCAGTTCAAGTAGCCACAGCCCATGAAAAATAAGAAAGGACAAGACCCAAATCTTTTCTGCGAGTATCATAAGGATACGGGGCATACAACTGATAACTGTATCAGTTTGCGCACGGAAATAGAAAAAGCCTTGAAGAGCGGAAAGCTTACGCATCTCGTACAGAATGTACGCAAAGAGGTAAAACAGATCACACGCGGGGATGAAGGGCCAAGCAATAAAAAAATGTAACAAGTTGCTATGATTCAAAGCGGAGCACCGCGCAAGCGCAGTTATCAACATTTTCGAAGTGACAAATGGCGTGAACAACAAGTTGTTTTTCCCATCGTTCGTTGAGGTCCTCAAGAAGAGCGACCAGTAGTGATCTCAGGTATCTTTGGCCATTGTCAGAGTGATTATATGTTCATTGATCCTGGGAGTTCAATGGATATCATTTATGAACAGTGTTTTAAGCAGTTGGATCCAGAGGATAAGGCACGCCTAGAACCAGTTGATTTCCCCTTAACTGGATTCTGCAATGAGGCTGTCTTTCCTCTCGGACACATAGTTTTTCCTGTCACTTTATCGGATGGGAAGCATTCGCGAACCATCCGCGTGAATTTTATGGTTATGCCAGCAACATCTCGTCATGATGTGTTATTGGGTCGGCATGCTCAGCGCAACTTTAGCATGATTACATCTAGCCCACACGCAGCTTGCGGTTTCCCAACACCTACAGGCGTAGCTATCATGTATGCGCGAAAAGAAATAATGTCAATTGAAGAACCAGTTGCCAAAGCTTCCAAACCAGTATCTTCAACTGAACCTAAGAAATGGATACTTAACAGCAAGTATCCTGAACAAACCATTTTATTAGGGCCCGCGATATCTACAACAATCCGCGCAAAACTTAAAATATTGTTGTTCCGAAAACATGGATATTTTCGCCTGGACTCCCGCCGATATGGTTGGTGTCCCGCGCGACGTTGCAGAACATTGCTTAAATGTTTTTCCATCAGCAGAACCTGTTGTTCAGAAAAAGCGCAGCCTAGGAACAGAAAAAACTGAAGCTATGAATGAGCAAGTTGCCGAATTATTAAAGGCAGGTATTCTGCGCGAAGTGAAATACCAAACTTGGGTAGCGAACCCTGTCATGGTCAAAAAGCATAACGGCGGATGGCGCATGTGTGTTGATTTTAAGGATTTAAACAAAGCGTGCCCTAAAGATTGTTATTCGCTACCAGATATTGACAAAAAAGTTGACTCGTTAGCATCTCTTCGATGGAAGTGTTTCTTAGACTGTTATAAAGGTTATCACCAAGTGTTGATGAAACAAGAGGACAAAGACAAAACGGCCTTCCGTACAGAAAAAAGGTATTTTCTGTTACACCAAAATGCCTTTCGGCCTCCGCAACGCGGGAGCCACGTACCAGCGGCTCATGGATACTGTATTTGGTGATGATATTGAAAAACTGTTGAAGTGTACATTGATGATCTTGTCATAAGGAGTCACACAGAGGAAAAAATGTTGGAAAACATCCAAAGAACTTTTGATTCATTGCGGAAGGTTAACTTGAAGTTAAATCCGAGTAAATGTTCTTTCGGTATGGAGGAAGGCAAATTTCTTGGTTTTGTCTTAACAAAGGACGGATTTAAAGTCAACCCAGAAAAGGTTGAGGCAATATAGAGCATGACGTCTCCTTCAAGTGTCAAAGAGATGCAGCGATTAGCAGGACGGTTAGCTGCCCTCAACCGTTTCCTCGCAAATCATGCCGTAAAATCCTATCCTTTCATCCGTACTTTGCGCAACTGTGTCAAGTAAGAAAAATTTTTGTGGATGCCAGAGGCGGAGAAAGCTTTCCAAGACATGAAGGATTGTCTAATTCAGCTACCAACTTTGACAGTTCCGCGTGACAAAGAGCCTATGGTTTTCTATCTTGCTGCCTTAGAGATGGCCATCGGAGCGGTTTTACTCGTCGAAAGAGAAGGTGGCAAAACACCTATTTATTACATCAGTAAAATGCTGAACGACCCAGAATCAAGATATTCGATGATGGAGAAACTGATACTTGCGCTAGTCCATGCCTCGCGCAGACTTCGAAGGTATTTTTCTGGTCACGTTATAACTGTCTTAACAAACTATCACCTCGGCCAAATTCTTTCCAAGCCAGACGTCTCAGGTCGATTAGCAAAATGGGCTATCGAACTAGGCGGACACAATATTATATATAAGCCAAGACCAGCAATCAAGGGACAAATCCTTGCTGATTTTATAGCCGAGGTTCCAGCAGATAAGGTCAAGGAATGCGACGAGATTCAAAATCCAGTTCCCAATTTAGATGACAGAGTATGGTCGTTACATACGGATGGCGCATCAAATAGTGACGGGGCTGGCGCAGGCCTCCGATCGGTCAATCCAGATAATTAGGAGTTCACTTATGCCATACGTCTTGACTTCAAAAGCACGAACAATGAAGTGGAGTATGAAGCATTCCTGGCGGGTCTCCGTTTGGCAATTAAAATGGGGGCCACAAATTTGACCGTGCATGTCGATTCTCGTCTCGTAGCGGAGCAAGTCAATGGTACATATGACGCAAAGGGCGACATTATGGCGTTATACTTGGAGCAAGCTAAGTCCTTAATCAGTCATTTCCGACAGTTCAAAGTAATGCACGTCAACAGAAGTGAAAACAAACACGCTGATGCCTCGAGCAAGCTCGCAGCCACCAGTTTTCAACATTTGGCGAAAGAAGTCAGAATTGAGGTATTAAAAAACCCATCTGTTCCTCTAAAGGAAGTTAATATGGTGGAAGTAGGGAGTCCATCATGGATGCCCCCGATTATTATGTTTTTGCAGCATGGACGTCTCCCAGAAAACAGTGCGCAGGCACGAAAAATACGATACAAAGCTCTAAACTATGAAATGGCAGATGGCATTTTATATCGCAAATCATACATGGGTCCTTTTTTACGATGCGTCGATAGAGAAGATGCGCAATATTTAATCAGAGAAATTCATGAAGGCCTATGTGGCATACATGCTGGACCGCGCATGGTGGTTGCCAAGGTTATGAACGCAAGTTACTATTGGCCAGGAATGCATGTAGACGCTATTGAAATCCTGCGCAAATGCGTAGCTTGTTAACGGCATGCGCCAAAAACTCTGCGTCCAAAGAATCCACTTGTTCCAGTAACTTCAGCATGGCCTTTTCAGCAGTGGGGCATAGATCTGGTTAGTCCTTTCCCCGACGCGCCAGGCGCAGTGAAATTTATCGTAGTCGCTGTAGATTACTTCACGAAATGGGTTGAAGCGAAGCCTTTAGACTCAACAACTGCCATGGTAATCCATAAATTTATCTGGGAGCATATTATTTGCCGATTTGGGTTGCCAATGCGTATTATCACGGATAATGGTTCAAACTTAGCATCCGAAGATCTACAAAAATGGATGCAAGAGATTAAAATCGAACACGTCTTTGCTTCCGTTGCGCATCCACAGGCGAACGGTCAGGTTGAGAGTATCAATAAGCAACTGGTTGATGGTATCAAGGCCCGCCTTGGCACAGCAAGGCGCGGATGGGTTGATGAGCTGCCCAGTATTCTATGGGCTCATCGCACAATGCCCAAGACAAGCACAGGCGAGACTCCGTTCAGTTTGGTTTACGGAACGAAGGCAGTCATTCCCGCCGAGACCGGTCTTCCATCTCCAAGGATGCTCGCACTCGAAAGACAAAACAACGAGGAACAACTTCGTCTAGATCTTGACTTGGTGGAAGAAAGGCGTGAAAATGCAGCTATCCGTGAAGCGAAGTATAAATCCCAGTTAGAGAAATACTACAACAAAAGAGTTCGTATTTGCACTTTCCTGCCTGGGGACTTCGTCCTTCGAGACAACGAAGCATCCAATGCGGAGAAACCAGGAAAACTGGCTCCGCGATGGGAGGGACCCTATGTAATCAATGAAGTCCTTGTCAAAGGCGCGTACACTTTAAAGCGCATGGATGGCTCCAGCGTTCCTCAAACCTGGAACGCCCAACAATTGCGCCGCTGCTATGTGTAATCTCAGCTCTCAACGCAACAGCCGCGCACTTTGTTGAAGACTGCTTACATTTAGTTTCATTTGTAATCTTAGTGACAGTATCAGCTCAATGCTTTAACAATGCAATTTTATTTTGTCGCTACTTACATCCTTTATATATTTCTTACAAATGCATGCAATTACTTTGGAACAACAAAAACACTACGACTATTAACACTCATGAGCTGCAAGGCAAACACAATACTTATGCTCGTACATGAGATAGTCACTTACGTTCATTTGTCTTATCCTACGCAAGTAATTGTACTCATGCACAAATTGTAATCTAAATATATTATATAAGTACTTGCGCAACCGCGCATCTGTACATTAAAAGCAAAAGTACTTTCGCAACCGCGCATCTGTACATTACAAAATCAATACGGTTTCAATAATTACTACAAAGCAAATCCTATTTTGAAACTTTTTCCTTAGCTACTTTTTCTTCTCCTTCTGCGAAGATTTCTTGTAAACGATCAACAAAATCATCATGCGACAAAGCATCGTCCACAAGGTCCATGATCGGGATTTGTAGATGATCATAGTTTTCTTTCCCCCTGGTGAAAGCAGTGCTGGTGTTCATCCCAAAATTTGCTGATCGGCTATTATCCCATTTTACCTCCAAAGCACGCGAAACATGAGCCGAGCACTCATTATAACCTTAGGAATAGCCATCAGTTCGCGCCGACACCATCAACTGCGCAACCGCCTCATCAAGCTCAGTAGAATTCAATATTGAGTTGGCAATCTACAAAAGCATACAACGTTTAGCAATTAAATAACAAAGATGTATGTTAATAAGACGATAGATCGCGTACCTTCACTATCCCATACTGCTGCATCCAAGTAAGTTTGTTCATCAAAAATTCTGCTGAACTCTCCGCAGTGGCATGAGCGACCTCCGTTTCTTCTATCTTTTTGTCGCTTTTCGACAAACGGCGCGTCAGCTCGGCCTTTTCAACTATATGCAACTGAGCATCCTTCTTCAAGGAGTCAAGCTCCGCCTTCATCTGCTCCTGGTGAAAACACATAAAAGTAAAATCAACCGTCTCTTTGTCTCTAAGAAGATGAGTAATTTTGATTGTTACCTCTTGTTGCTCACTCCGGGAGCGTGCTTCGACTGCTGCAGCAACGGCATCGGCTTTCTCTTGTTTTAACCTTTCGATCTCATTGCGCAAAGAGATCTTTTCGTTGTTGTCACACTCACAGGCGTCCAACCAACGTTTTCGATCTTTGGCATATTGCGCAGCAGCCGACTTAGCCTTGTTTTTCCAACCCAAGGCAGACCATTCCTCTGTCTTTTTATCTTGCTCAAATTTGGCTTTGGCAGCCTCCAGCTCCACCATCATCTTCTTTACCTTCTCATTCTCCACCTCCACCTTGAACTTCTTCGATTCAAACTCATCCCAATCCTTATTCATGCTGCGCCACTCGCGCACAATCCTATGAGTCACTGAGGAAGCTTGCGCCGTCTCTAACAAATAAGCATTGTATGTTTGTTCATGAGCCTGATCTTCTCGACGTTTCACTTCCGCTGGCGGGTAGATACCTTTATACCATTCCCTGCAGGATTGAGGATCGGTAAAGGTATCGCCTTGTTTAAGTTTCCACAATGGCTCATGAAGGGCGAAGGCTCGTTATGTTGAGTAAGTGCGATAATAATGGTCCCCAGGCGTCTCCTCATGACGGATGGGGGATTCTTCATTTGAGTCATCGAAAAATGATTCAAAAGTGGGCGCAACAGACGAAGAACCAATTTTCTGGGATGGGTTCTCAAAGGTTTGATCTGGATGAGGTGGAGGCATTTTTGGATCTTCAATTGGTCGTTTTCCAACATCGGAAGGGGCAGTATCTTTTACCTGCTCGCCAGCAGGATTATCAACAGTTGATTTTAATTGCTCTTCTTCCGGAGCAGGTTTCTCTGGCATATCAGACACGATGGGGTCAAAACCAGGAAAAGGGGCGCTGGGGTTCACGAAATCTCCTCTTTTCTCAACACTTGCACCTTCAGGATCGCGTATGGTAGGCATCGAGGATGATGTGGTCTGCGCCATCTTCACTGTTTTTTCTATAAATAACAAGAACCAATGAAAAAAGAATTTTTGCTATGCAAAAGAAGAGTTTAAGTACCTTTACCAAGAGAAAATTTCTCTGCAAGCGAATCTAAGTTGCTTTTCTTCCCTATACGCGTCCTAGCAACTTTTTTGGGTGGTGAAGAAGTTCTCTTGGGACTCGCAGCTTTTCTTTTCTTGGGATCCCTGATCAAAGGCTCCGGACTAGATTCTATCTCAATGGTATCATCAGGATTGACGGCTGGTATGTCTGCACCGACAACAGGCACCGCCTTAGCTACCCTCAATCCTACAGGCGCAAGACCTTCTAGGGAGTCGGACAAGACCACATAGTCACACCAAGTGTCAGATACAAAGCGTTTACCTTTCTTGGTAACCTTTTTGGTAACCTCAGGTTTCTCAGCTTGCGGAACGGTCGAAGCAGGTTTCTTTTTCTTCTTTGAATCTGGGCCTACACCCAAGCTTACTAAGTCACCTATTTGATAAAAAAAAACAAACATCGACGCGCCACAAGTTATATTGCAATACCACTCAAAATTTGACGTTAAGGGCAATATTCACTTAGGGTTGATGACAAGATACTTACCAATGGTGGTGGATGGGCGCGTGTCAAGATCTTCTATCTTGGGAAGCTCAAAATTCCCTAAGATCTGCTCAAACCAAGGAGCTTCATTCTGGGCAATAGGTACCACCCCCATTTTTCCTGAACTCCTTTTGAATGCCACCAAGTACAAAGGCATATCTATATCAAGGAAACGAAAATGAACGTAATGAACAAATGAATGAAGAATACGTTCTGAAGAATACACTAATGGCTTCCCAACTCCATCTTCCATATAAACCGGCTTTTCGCGACGGTCATACTTCCACAAGATACTCATTCCAGCAGCAATCAAAGCCCTTTCCGGCAAAATAATGTTAGGCGCATCTTTCAAATTTTGGTACCATTCTTGGTCGGTCGAAATTGCCATCGTCTCCAACTCAATTTCTTCTCCTTGACGGGACATCATCTATGTTGGAATCACAGCAGATTTGATGTAGAAAAATTTCTGTTTCCAGTCGTGATAGGATTTGGGGGGCACAAGCAACAGTCTTTTCGCCAGAAGACGCTGTTGAAAGGAATAGAAACCCAGCGAACTGTGCAACCGGTAAAAAACCCTAAATTTTTCAACAGTTAGGATGATGTTCATCGACCTAAGCACAAAATCAAAATGCCTAATTCGTACCATCCCCATGGGAGTCAACTGAGAAATATGAAATTTGTAGAAATCAAGGATCTCTAGCATAAAATGCGTCACCGGCAGACGGAAATTGCCTTCGGCAAAATAGTCATAGAACAGAATAATATAGCCGGCCGGAGCATTTGCGGCGGTATCTGTCTCTTTAGGATATCTAGCATCCCAAGATCTGGCAAATAAGAAGTTCGAGACGATTATGTCAAAATCTTCCCTTTTCCATTTCAACGTCGGCAAAGCGGATGTCGTCGGCATCTCCGTTTGTTTGACTGGTGTCAAACTTTCAGCCATGTACTACACTTCTGGGTATAAGTTTCTTGATCACGAAGAAGAAAGGTTGCAGAGAAAATGATGGGGGAAGAAGATGTTAGTGTATAAATTGGGGGAGTATATATAGGCATCGCAATTAATGCCTACGGTAAATTTGCCGTAAAATCAGAGTTTCTTCACCAAATCCTAGGTGACAGAATGATGGATAATGACCTGTAACCACCTCACGCGCGCGTGCAGACGACGACGAACTGTCAGGCAATTAATGTTGTACAACTAATACTGTAGACAGCTGTCAAATAGAACGTCAAACGTCATTTTGGCACGTGCTGGTCACCAACCCCTGACACAAGGATAAGCTTTTTCAAAATTCAAAAATCACTTCTCCTTAGCCGAAAATGCCGCTTCATGAACAGTTCTTTTCCTGCAACATATACTATTATTTTATTATTAAGTCCAGTGCTCCACCTACTTGCTACTTGTGCATAGGAGCAACACTGGACTGGGGGGACTTGAAGGAGTATGGTCCCAAATCCTTGCGCTAAGCAAGAGACCAACCCATAATTCTATCTCACAATCCTCGCGCATGCCATCTATTAAAGAGAGGCTTCATAAAACCTTGCGCAAATCACAAGGAAAGGGAAAGGATCATTTAACGATCTTGCGCGGGCTCGCGCAAGGAATATTGTTAACCTTGAATAAATTCCATAAAGAAATTATGTTGCTCTCATTAAGCCTTGCGCAGATTATCATACTGCAGAATGGTCGTTATAAATCTCTACGCTGACTTTCTAAGAAGGAAAAATATCATTTAACTACCCTGTGCAAACTTGCACAAGGGAATGGTTAACCTTGAACATTTTCCTTGATCAGATGGCAGTTATGCACGAGATAAAGCTCACAAGCAAAAGGAATCTTTTCTGTTACAACAGAATGTACACGTGGCAAGCGATAAGAGGTCTGCAGTTGCTTTCCTTCTAGAAGCCATTAATGCACGATCGTGTAAGGGTGCAAACGGTTACAACAGAATTACACGTGGCAAAATCTGGTACACTCCCTATAGTCACGATGATGGCACGATTTTGAAGAGGTTTAAGGGCCATTATCAACAGCCACGTGGCAATTCCCCAACCATCGATCTTCCACGATCCGTGTGACCTAAAGAAATTAACGGTGGATCATAACACCGTAAAATTTCTCTCTCTCTCTAAACTTTGGCGCCTAAATCCGATTATAAATAAGTAACTTGGGGAAGACGAAAAGGTATTCACTCTCACTTACTCTCTCTCTCTTACTTCACTTACTATTTTCAGATAACCCATACTTATTCTCACGCCGGAGGGTGGTCACGGAGAGAACCCCCATTCTCCCCGTGACGAGGCTGACGGTGTTTTGTTTTGCAGAGTTCATCGGAGTTTAGTACAGCGTCCTTATTGCAAACGAACAAAGGATTAACCCTTTTATGCAGAGGCAATTCCCCTAGATCTGATCTGATTCCGGTCAATTAGATCTAGTGTTTCTTCACTAACATTGTGAATTATTTGGTTACAGGTGATTTGTCGGCTCATTGAGATAGAAGGAGGAGGTTGCACTTCCTTTCACAGATTAAGTACTACACGTTGGAAGAACCGGACTTATTCAAGATATGTCCGGATCAAGTCGTTAGAAGATGCATCCCAGACAATGAGATTCCTAGTGTCTTGATGCACTTGCATTCATTTGCTTGTGGGGGCCATTTCAGTGGTCACAAAACCGGGCACAAAGTACTCAATAGTGGGCTTTATTAGCCAACAATTTTCAAAGACGCATTTAATTTTGCTAAGAATTGCGTTGAGTGTCAAAAATTGGGGGGTATTTCTAAGCGGGATGAGATGCCCATGCAACCGATCCTAATTGTAGATATTTTTGATGTTTGGGGGTTCGATTTCATGGGCCCATTCCCTAATTCGCATGGCAATTTGTATATCTTGGTGGCGGTCGGCTATGTGTCGAAGTGGGTCGAAACGATCGCCACCAAGACAAATGACCATACCGTGGTTTGCAACTTCGTACAAACAAATATAATTTCTTGATTTGGGATTCCCCGAGTAATCATTAGTGATGGGGGATCTCACTTCAAGAATTTTAACTTTGGCAAATTATTGAAACGGTATGGTGTTGACCATCGAATAGCTACCCCCTACCACCCGCAAACGAGTGGTCAAGTGGAGGTGTCCAATAAACAAATAAAAGAAATTTTGCAAAAGACGGTTCAACCGGACCGAAAGGATTGGTCGACGAAGTTAAATGATGCTTTATGGGCTTATCAAACGGCTCATAAAACACCTATTAGCACTGCACCGTATAGCTTAGTTTACGGTAGAAATTGTCACTTACCTGTAGAACTTGTACATCGTGCTTGGTGGGCTATTAAAGAAGTTAACATGAAATACGATGATGCAGGTAAAGAGCAAAAGTTAAAGTTGTGTGAATTGGAGGAGCTGCGGGAAGAAGCATATGAGTGTGCCTCGAAATACAAAGATGGAATGAAGAGGGCACATGATGCTAAGTTGAAGCCAAAAGAGTTCGTGGTGGGTCAAAAGGTGTGGCTCTACAACTCACGACTCAAGTTCTTTCCCGGGAAGCTAAAGAGTAAGTGGATGGGTCCGTACATTATCACTCGGGTCGAAGCAAACGGTTAACGGTCACCGCCTTAAACCGCTCTTCGATGGTAATGAAGAGAAAAAGGATGCAAATGTGGAGTTGGTAAGCTTTGTGGTAAGCGTACCAACGTATGAGGTCAACTGAAAGGACCGGTAACAAGTTTTGTAGAGTTTTGTACATTTTATTTGATTGTTTGAGTTGCTTGTTTGTTAATTCTTTCTTGCGTTTTGTATTAACTCCTATTGATGTGTGAAGTTCCGGAAACTACGAATAGGTCATGAAGATGTGAGGTATGTTTTCAGACTTGTTTATGTGTATTAGGGACAATACACGGCTATTCGGGGGGTGGTAGGATTCGTTAGACGATTTGATTGTTAAGTATTTATAAAACCGAAAAAAACTCACAAAAATATTTTTATTAATTTTTAGGAATTTCGTTAGCCTAGGCTCCTTTTGTAAAAAATGCTCATTTTCGTCCATAAAAAAAATTGAAAATTGAAGATTGAAGGGGCGTCGCCGAAGCACCCCATAACACCACGTCGATCAGATTTTGGCGTAGACAGCCCAAAAGGGCGTCGCCAGTTTTCTTGCTTTCTGGGCCGCGTCGACGACGCCGGGGAGGACGTCGCCGATGCCTCTTAGGTGGTCTAGACGCCGTTCGTGTTCGATCCGGGTCACCCGAAAACCCGTTTTAACATGCCCGAACATGGTTTTAACCACAAATTCGACCCAACCTAATCCTAATCTGGTTACCCACTTCTTTTTACCACAAAACACCTCTTGTGCACTTCATCTTCATCATCAAAACATCAAGAACCCTAAAACCTTCCTCTTTTCATAACTCTCTCAATTCTCAATCAAATCACTTGATTCTTGAGCCTATTTTGTGTAATTTTTCGAGAGCAACAAAACCCCTATCTTAGTTTTCTGCAATTCTTGCTCGTTCGCAAGATTTTTAGGCTGCAAATTACGGTATTTTAAGGGTTGTTAAGAAATTTACTTGTTTCTTCATCTCTTTGGAGTTCTCTTCTCTTTACATCGAAAAAGGTATGAAATTTCTTAACTTTTGAGCTTGATTATTACATGGTATGTAATTTCTTCTGAAATTTTAAACTTAATTGTTTAAGAGTAGGTTGTTTATAATGTATTTGTGATGTTTTAGCTTGAATGTTGATTAAGAATGTGATTTGGGATGAAATTGAGCATAGAACAAGTGTGGGGATGTGATTACACCCACTTGTGGTGATGATTAAGTATAAACATGATGATGAACATTGTCTAAATCTTATAAATTTAGGATTAAAACATGAAAGTTTGATTTACTTTAGATATTAAAGTTTACTACTTGGTAAGTTTAACATTGGCTACTTTACATCTATATGTTAAATTTAAGTTCATCATTATGGTTTATACTTAGAGTTTGAATCGTTTCGAAGATTTGATAGGAGTATTGATCGATGTGTTGTTATTGTTTTATAGATATGGCTAGTCGGAAGCGATCCAAAACCACATATACGGAAGCTTCGTCATCTAGTGGTGTACCGGTTAAATGGGAGCAACACTGCAATCTTCCGGATATAGAGGATAGGCTGTATAGGCAAAAGTGGGATTGGTCAAGGTTCAATGATCCAGCCTTGGGGCCTCCGTGGGAGCAAAGTCAAAAGACACCGTTGCATCGATTTGAAAATAAGCAGACAGAGGTCAAGCTATGGAAGCACAAGATGTCTAAAGTGAGTGCTATAGATAAAGTGTGTGTTTGCGAGCGGGTAATCAATTTGGAAGAATTCCGTCAAATCAGAATTACGCAAAAATTCGAAAGACTAGGATGGGAGCGTGCCCTTGATTGGTGTGATGGTGCAACTTCGAGGGTGTATTTGAAAGCAGTGACTGCTTGGTACGTAACATTGCATTTGGAGAACCCGGATGATCATCCGAGTTTGTGGCGTTTGACTGGTGATACGGGGAAGGTTTCAATGACGATGATTTTTGATACGATGAACCAGATTGCCGAGTTTGATACTTTGGGGACCGATAGTTACTTTTATTATGATACAAATCTATTTTGGCGAAAGGAATTGGTCCAGGCGGGTCTGGTCAACCTTCTCGACATAACCATGCCCAATTATACAACAGGCAAGTATGACCGAAATCACTTATCCTGCGAAGGGAAAATTTTACAGAACATCTCGTTGGAGAATGTTATGGTGAGATTGGGTGATAGGGGAAGACTTCGGCAATGGGATCTCCTTGTGCTACACGAACTGCTTGTTGGGTCGCCAAAGTTGTCGTGGCGACATATAACCATGATGAATGTTTGGGATACAAGAAATCAATACACAAGAAAGATGATTCCGTATGTTCGTTTAATTAGCACCATGATCTATCAACAGAATCATCTACCCGATAATTCACTTTGGGTAAGCAAGGGTATTGATACAATTGATTTTGCCCAACTAAGATCGGGGGCAAACATTTATGTGGAGCTTCTTCATGGGAAAGCTAGGGTTGTGGACCGAAAGACGGGTTTTCAGTTCGAGTATGTTGAGCGGGGCGAAGATGAAGAAATGGAAGAAGGTAATGAAGAGGGTGACGAGGAAGATGAGGAAGAAGAGGAAGAAGATAGGGGGTGAAGGCCCTCTAGACAAAGGTTTGCTCGGAGACACAATGAAGCGTCACACACTGTGGCGCACTTTATGAACACTAGGCGAAGAACAGCCTATGCAAGTTATCCCCTCGGAACTCAAGACACGTATGACAATGTGTCCGCGGGGATAGGCGAAGCAAGAGAGAGGGAAGAAAGGAGGTTGAAGTCTGAGAATGATTGGAGGAACGAGCAGGGGGAGATGTGGGTTCTGCAACAGACCCGATATGACCAACAGGAAGCCTACCGGTTGCAAGAGTTATCCCGGAGGCAAGAGTGGGAGCGGGAGCAGGATCGGCTCCGAATTGAACAAAACACGAGAGAAGACCGCCGTTGGATGGTGACGGCTATAAATCAAGAATTGGCAGTCAACAACGCCAAGGCCCTCCACGATCAGGAGAGGCATTTACAGGATTATATGGCCGGCTTGCGTATAGCGAGCACACACCGTGGACCAACTTCGAGAACCTTCCGGTACCACGAGGCCCGTCTGATCCATCTCCCCATTGGCCCGAGGCTGTGGGCTCTAGTTTTCTACCACCACAGTTGTCGACACCGTCCGAAGGGGAGCCTGGGCCCCTTGACAGTTGGAGGGAGGTGATGTCGGGCCTCACAGGCTATCAGTACAACCTATACCCGCCAGTCGACCCGAACGAGCGCTATCAGAGATAGATTGGGGGTATGTTCTATGTTGTTGTTGTATATATTCTTTGCTTTTGATAATTCTTTTAGCTTTCTTTAGTAATGGCTAGTTTTATTGCTTTCTTAGATAAATGAACTTTGTGGGTGTGTTCTCTATATAACCCTCACGAGACCTACTCGTCCTCCCGAGCTATCGGGAGGTTTAAAAGGGCTTGTTACATAAGCTAAATGCAACCGTGATTCCTACGAAAGTGAGTTAGGTTTGTTATTGTTGTACATTATTTTTCCACATAAATCATAGTGAAATAACATATGGCTTGGTAATGTTTTCATAAAAGTGGAAGAACTAGGTAACTAACAAATTTTGATGGTTGTGAGAAGCAAGCTTCTACACAAGGGTTGAGATTTGTAGGTACATCATGTTCGTGAGACGACCATTTTGTTGAAGGATGAAGAGCACACGAGGAATTAGCTCAAAAATCAGGTGCATACGTTTCCTTTCACCTTTGATTCTTAGTTAGTAATAAGTGGATTGTAATTATATTTTATTTTATTTTTTCGGGGCGAAATTTTGGGAAGTTAGCAGTGTCACATCCCTTGTGCGTTTTAAAAGCTCCATTCTTACACATTGAGGACAATGTTGACCTCAAGTGTGGGGATGTGGAGAAAAGAAAAAGTTTTTCGATTTTGACATGTTCATTTAAACACTACACATTGAGGAAAATGTTGACCTCAAGTGTGGGGATGGGGGAAAATTTCAAAAATTTTTCAAAAATATCTTTGTTTGAAGCGGTCTAAAAAGCACAAGTAACTAAGTGAACGAGGGATGGCACAACCCATTTGGTCTTTGGTCATGGTCAAGTTCAAATGAATAACATGATGGGTATTTAGCGGGTGGTTATTTGGGAACAATCCGCCCAAGAAACTTGCAATTTGTGCATATCACATATCATACCCATTATACGTGAGATTTTGAGCCACTGTTACACATCATATATACATCATGTATTTCTTTGTTTGAGTGGACCATTAGTCATGTATTGTAGAAACTTGCATCTTTTGATACGTTTGAGACCATAGACCGAGTACAAGCATGAGAATGATTAAGGCATTAGGTAAACCTTTTTCTTTTACACCATTTGTTTACCTTCACCCGAAATCTATCCCATAGTCGCCAACTTTGAGCCTAAACCCTTCGTTTGATCACCCAATTTAGCCATTGACCGTTAAACCTTTTTGTTTTAACCCGTGTGATGGAAATTCGATTTTAGGATTAGTTGTTTGTAAAGTTGTGATTGGTTAAAAAAAATCAGAAAATATCATGAAAAAGAGGAGAAAGTCATTGAGAAAAGTACAAAAAGATGTTCGATAGTTGTTTGAATAAAGGCGAACGTTTTTGCGTATTAGTTTGTTATTTCATGCTTTAGTTGATGTTTTGTAATAAAAATCAAATTTTCATCACCTTAGCCACTTCCAAATATCCTATTCCACACCCTTAGCCTATCCCCATTACAACCCTTTAAAGACCTTTTGACTTGTGCTTAGTAGTCGTGTTCGGTGGTGGAGAATGATTAAGTTGCAAGCCTATGCGGGTACGTGTTCTATTCGGTTTTGAGTGATTACTTTCAAAAGTGCTAATACATCATTAAAATTAGCCAAATTGTAAACCGAGTTGAGTGAACATTGTGAGGGATATGTATGACTTGTGAGTTTCACGGGCGGGTTAATCTTGGATAACCATTTTTATGTGATTAGTCCTTTATCGCTAAATATGTTGAAAACTATAAAAATTATGAACCGGGTATGACCTTAGACCTTAACTTACGTCTCAAGAATGGGAAGTGTGTTTCTTGTTCGACCCACATGATAGTGAAAAGCAGATTCGCTTGAGGGCAAGCAAAAGGAAAGTGTGGGGATGTGATACGTGGTCGAAAACCGGTGTTCGTTTATGTTTAAGTTTATGTTTTTACTTGACTTTTAATCTCGAATTGCCTACTTTTAATGGGATTTGTATTTTGCAGGTCTTACGAAGTTTAAGGAGCTAATTGGGAGCTAAACGGAGCACCGGGACGCGAACTGGGTCAACTGGGAACGAGCGGGACCAGCCGGAAAGGTGCGAAATGGAAAACCGACGAAAAACACTTTAAAAGGGGCGTCGGCGATGCTTTGGGGGCGTCGGCGACGCGTTGCGTCGCTAAAAACTCGCGTAGACAGCACAAGAAGGCGTCAGCAGAAAAGTGGGTTTTCCCTTAGGCGTCGGCGACGCAGGTGGGGGCATCGGCAATGCCTGCCCCAGCTCTCTGACGGGAATTTTCATTTTGTTTGATGTTTTGACGAGTTATATGGGAGGTTTTGACCCATTCATGAGGAGTTACGCAATTTTGGAGATTTGAACTTGTTCTTGGAGCCTTTTTCACCCACCATTGAATCCCCAATCATCCAAGATCACCAACCTTCATCCGAATCAAGATTCATCATCATCTAATTCACCTTCATCACCAATCCACAAACCCTAGTTCATTTATCCATCATTCCTTTCACCATCATCGCCCATCAAAACGTAACCCTCATCATTCCACCATTCATAAGCTTCGAGATGATCCAAATCAAGTTTCCAACATCCGGTGATCAAGTTTCTTCGATCATGAGCGGCTAGTTTCTTGGAGGTTTCACACCGGTGTAGACTTATGTAAGATTTAGGGTTTTATTACTTGTTAATGTTTTGCTTGTGACAAATTGAATTGCGTTTGAATCTTTAGACAATTGTCCTACGTTTGTATTGAATTTACGAATTGTCGAGTGAATTATTAAATTTGACTTTGTGAAACAAATACGCGTATTTATGCCTTGTCTTTTGAAAGGATTCGCTAGTCCAAGGTAACGAAGTGCATCGTAGTCCGTTGTCTATGACGTGGATAGGGATTGGCACCTAAGCTTTGTGATTGTTAAACCGTTAACGAGCTAATTCAATTAAGCTAAATTAAAATGTGTAGTAACCCTAGATCTTGCATTTGTTGAAACCGGGTGTGGACCCTTTTTTTCTTAATTATTGTTTAAATCATATTTTGAGTTTTCATAAACCATAATCAATCACTCTTAGTAGTTACTTAAATTTACAATCATCGTTGGTTAATTACAACATTTTTCTCAAATTATTAATCAAATCAAAATAGCAAGCTTCATAACAAGTGACAACTTCATACTCAAACTATTATAAACGTGAACCATAAACTCTTCGTGGATCGACCCCTTACTACCACTAACGCATTTGTTAAGGGTAATTCGGGAGTATAAATATTATCTTTGACCGGAGCGCGACACTCCGATCAGGTACTTGTTCTTCCTTGTTCTCTATATTTGCTTTTTTCTTCCCATGTTATTTACTGTATTCCTTTTGTCTGTAGTATACAGTTTGATGAACGTACTGGATCCGTCTGTTGCCGGTGAGATGGTTGTACGGATACTTCCTGAAGGACAGATCCCCTGGGTGGATCAGATTAGGGATTACTTCCTCCATCCTTCCATGGAGAGTTTGAATGCTTATGCCGCTACTCTCACAAGTGCGCCTATTTCTGCTCCTGTTCCCGAAGGGGTTGTTATTCTTTCGAGTGAAGATTCGACCGGTTCTTCTACGGGTCTCATTCATCGTTCTCGAAAATCGCGTGCAGGTCCCCAATGGGAACATGATGTTGGCGGCGGTGTTGGTGTTGGTGTTGGCAGTGCTGGTGGTAATGTTGGTGTTGATGTTGGTGGTGATGATGCTGGTGTAGATGTTGGTGGCAATGCTAGTGGTGAAGGCGCAGCTCCTTCGAAGACTGAAGGTGTGCAGGGATCTTCCAGCGTGCAAGCGCATTGGAAAGCGTGAGCTGGTAAGCAACCGTCTCATCTATGATATTTGGATTATGTCATAGTGTCTGATACATTGTCTGGGTTGGACGTAGGGAGCAAGCGTCCCTCCCCTGAGCCTGATGCGGATAAAGAAACTTTAACCCAACACATGGCGAAGAAGAGGAAAATT
Organism: Helianthus tuberosus; assembly: GCA_030545235.1. NCBI lineage: Eukaryota > Viridiplantae > Streptophyta > Magnoliopsida > Asterales > Asteraceae > Helianthus > Helianthus tuberosus. Next base: position 161,850,512 of record CM060402.1, on the reverse strand, counting down.
ATGTCAGATGCGAAGCGCCAGTTGGATGCTGAGGCTGCTTTGCATGTCTCTGAAAAGAAACAAAAAATGATGGGTTTTGCTGCTGCTCCCCCTTCCGAAAGTGAGATAGATTTGGGCATCTTTTCTAAGAAGTCCAACATTCTTGATGATTTATACGAAGAGACTTCTGGCCGGAAAGGTACGCGTCACTTTGTTATCTAATTGCCTGTAACCTTGCTTTTTGTTGACGTCTTTGTTTTTTGATGTCTTTTGCCAGCGGCGTCTGTGAAAACTACTAGTTCCAAATCAAGACGTGATACTCCTCATGTCTTGAAGCCGGCTCTTGTGGATATCTCTTCCATTCCCGGGGCTGAGTCTCCTCCCCCCACTATGTATGGTGAATATCGTATCCAGGGAGATCCTAAGGGTAAGGGTCTGGAGAAATCGCCCGACCGTGCGGGTGCGACTGGCGCGCAAACGAAGCCCCCCACTGGTGGTGAAATTCCCGAGCACGTGCGAGGGTTTGATACTGACTTTGATTCGAGCGAAGCTACACCGCCGGTACCTCAATATACCCGCCGCGTGCCGTTTGGGCATGAGGAGCAGGGTGGCTCTGGATCTGGTCGGGTATCTGATCACAACCCCGCATGCGACAACCTTCATCACGTTACTAACTGGGGCTTGGTACAAGGCTCCCGCATGGATAACTTTGAGAATTGCTAAGAATTTTATACTATGTCCATGCCTCCTGTGGAGCGCTTGTTTCAGAAGAGGAGAGATAGAGTTGACCTGCTAGATGACCATATTCGTGCTGCAGTGAACTATCTTTCCACTACCCAGGAGATCGTGCGAGAATGGAAGTCCATGGGTGAGAATGTGATGGAGTTTGAGAAAGCTAGGCGAGAATTTGCTGTCGAGCATGATGCCTTCAATAAAGAGAAAAAGGGTTGTTATGGCGCGTCGCTGATGCTGAAAAGAAGCTTGAGAAGGAGCATAAGGATAACGCTGATCGACAAGATAAATGGACCGCTGCCTGTGACTGATCTAATCGGGAATTGAAGGCAGCGCGTGATGAGTGTGAGAAGCTTCGAGGGGAAAGGGATGAAGCTGGTCAGGATGTGTTGCGTCTGATGAACTGGTTGAAGGAGAGAGATGCTGAGGTAGCTGAGGCGAAGAAAGCTCATGACGAAGCCGTTGCGCACGCGTCTGCATTAGAGCAGGTGGTTGAGGGCCAAAAGGGCCAGATCAAAGACTTGGAAGCTCTTTCTGAAGAGCTGAGTGACGACTGCAAATGCTTACTCAATTGTGGCGTGCCATTGGTATGCATTTCTGAGCATTGTAGCTTTTATTTCTTCGCATGCTTACTTGTAGTTTATTTCTGCAGCTTACTGATCGACTTGTCAACTCCGAGGAGTTGGCAAAGTATATGTTGGAGCTCGGTGAAGCAGCATATGACAGCGGTCGCCAAGATGGCTTTTCTGAAGGGAAGTTGTTTGCCGCGCAGAAGAAATCTGATCAAACCTTTGATTTTCTGAAGGGAAGTTGTTTGCCGTGCAGAAGAAATCTGATCAATCCTTTGATTTATTCAAGCAAGACTGTACGGGCAAGTATAAGGAAAAACGCAAGGCATTCGGGTTGTTGGAGTTTGGGATCTTGAAGGCGTTAGAGAAGTTATCGCGTCAGGGAATAGCTGTTGACGTTCTTCGAAAGGTCCTTGAAGACGGTGGACCTGTTGGTTGTGACACAACTGGTGCTGGTCCAAGTACCGGCGAGTAAACTCGCACCAAACCAACCTGCGTGTCGTGAATTGGGCCTAGGGCCTGTGTACTTCAGACAATTTTAAGTGGTTTGTGAACATGATATTGCGCTTTGTGGCGTTGTGATGCTTGCACGACTATCGTCATATTTTTATTTGATAACATGAATGCTATAAGTAGTTTTTAATTATTGTGAATTTATTTATGTTACAATTTGTGCATATGTCAATTGCTTTGAACAGGTGTGGCGAATGAATGATGACTACGACAATATATTGTGTTTGTTTGGCCCAGCTGTGCACTTGGTCGTGATGAGCTTTGGGGGTTTACAATGTTTTTTACTGTTAGTATACCATGTCTTATTCCCACACGCTTAGGATGCTACGAAGTATTTGTTGTCAGGATATTGCTTTATGCCGACCGGTTGTGCACTTGGTCGTGACGAGCCTTGGTGGTCTACGTTTTGGTATTATGTCCTTGTGACAACGTTTTCGAGTGCGCATAGGTTTACGAAGTGTTTCGTTGACTGACATGTGTTGCATACGATTGACCTAGTTGTGCACTTACTCGTGACTAGCCTTGGGGGTCGACCATTGCATATGTCGTTATGTCAGCGATGTTTTCGTGTACACCCAAAGTAATATATGCATTTGTAACTAAAATTCACGGAAATAAACTGTAGGATATTCAACACTTCTGTATATAAGATGTATGTGTTGGGCCCAGTGCCTTAAATAAAACAAGAAATATCAGCTCATTACATATAGCACTTCCGTAATTGTTGAGCATTCTAAGTCCTGGGGACTTCCTTGTCGTCTAGGGTGCGCAACTGGTACGCCCCTTTGCCTAAGACTTTGTGAACAATATAGGGACCCTCCCACTTCGGGGCTAGTTTCCCAGGCTTTTCCGCGTTAGAGGCTTCATTGTCCCTTAAGACGTAGTCTCCAGGATTGAAGGCACATATCTTATCCTTGCTGTTGTTGTACTTTTCTAACTTTGTCTTGTACCTTGCTTCGTTGATCTGTGCCACTTCTCTTCTCTCTTCCAAGAGATCTAGGTCTAGCCTTCGTTCTTCCTCATTGTTCACCGAGTTCAGAGCTAGCATTCGTGGGGATGGAAAACCAATCTCTGCTGGTATGACTGCCTCGGACCCATACACTAAGCTAAATGGGGTTTCCCCGTTGCTTGTCTTTGGCATCGTTCGATGGGCCCACAGAATGCTGGGCAATTCATATACCCATCCTCTTCGCTGGGTTTTGAGTCACGCTTTAATCCCATCCACAATGCTTTTGTTTACTACCTCTACTTGGCCATTCCCATGCGGATGCGCAACCGAGGAGAAGGTATGCTCAATGTTCAACTCGTTGAACCACTTCTGTAGATCTTCTGTCGAGAAATTTGTGCCATTGTCAGTGATGATGCGTAAAGGCAACCCGAACCGGCAAATGATTTGTTCCCAGATAAATTTCCTCACCACCATCGCTGTTGTGGATGATAATGCCTTCGCCTCTACCCATTTGGTAAAATAATCCACGGCAACTATGATGAACTTGACCACCCCGGGGGAAAAGGACCAACCAGATCGATTCCCCACTGCTGGAATGGCCAAGCCGTTGTGACTGGGACAAGTTCATTCTTGGGGCGCAGAGTTCTGGGTGCGTGTCCCTGGCATCCGGTGCACTTCCTTAACACCCTCACCGCGTCCAGGTGCATCCCTGGCCAATAATACCCTGCGCTCATCACCTTAGCCACCACTATTCTAGGGCCTGCGTGGATTCCGCAGATCCCTTCATGCACTTTTCGAATCAAATAATTAGCGTCTTCAGGGTCTACACAGCGTAGTAGAGGTCCCAGGTAAGATCGTCGGTAGAGAATACCGTCAGACATCTGATTGTGTAGGGCTTTGTGTTGTATCTTCCTTGCCTCGGCTTTGTTTTCTAGCAGGATCCCTGATTGAAGATACATGATTATTGGGGACATCCAGGATGATGACCCCATCTGTATGACACTGACTTGGCATAATGGTACTAACGGGTTTTTCAATACTTCAATCCTCACGTCCTTTGCTAAATGTTGGAAGCTTGTAGATGCGAGTTTGCTTAGCGCATCCGCCGGCTTATTTTCGCTTCTATTAATATGCGTGATCTTGAAGGTGTTGAAGTTCTGCAATAGTGTTTTTGCTTGTTCAAGGTATAATGCCATCACCTCACCTTTGGCGTCGTATTGGCCGTTGATTTGACTAGCCACTAACAACGAATCCACGTGCACCTCCAAGTTTCGGACCCCCATTTTGACTGCCAATCGTAACCCCGCCAGGAAGGCCTCATATTCTGCTTCATTATTCGTGCTCTTGAACTCGAGGCGAATGGCGTAGGTGAATTCGTGTTTTTCTGGGCTTACCAACCGTAACCCTGCTCCTGCACCATCTTCATTGGATGCGCCATCTGTGCATAGCAACCACGGCTCCTCTGAAGATTGTTTTTCAGCCTTTTCCATCACCTTGCATTCTTGTTCTTTCTCTTTTGGTACTTTAGTCAGAAAATCTACCAATATTTTCCCTTTGATTGCCGGTCGAGTCCTGAAGACGACATTATGCCCTCCAAGCTCGATGGCCTATTTTGCTAATCTGCCGGAGATTTCGGGTCGAGCCAGAATGTTGCCGATGTTGTAATTTGTCAGGACTTGGATAAGGTGACCCCCGAAGTACCTGCGTAGCCTTCTCGATGGATGAATTAGGGCTAGCACTAACTTTTCCATCATGGAATACCGTGTTTCTGGGTCATTCAAGGTTCTGCTGACGTAGTATACCGGTGTTTGCACCCCTTGCCGGTTAACCAATAAGACTGCTCCTACCGCCTTTTCGAAAGCTGCCAAATACATGACCAGAGGTTCATCCTTCATTGGAGCTGTCAAGTTTGGCAAACGTATCAGGCAATTTTTCATTTCTCTAAATGCAGCTTCTGCCTCTGGTGTCCAAGAAAATTTGCTTTTCTTCACGCAATTTCTGAGAGTTGTGATGAACGGGAACGACTTATCTGCATGATTAGCGAGGAAACGGTTTAGCGCAGCTAAACGTCCTGCCAGGACTTGCATTTCTTTCATTGTTGACGGGGAAGGCATTCTTTCTGTTGCTTCTATTTTTTCGGGATTAACCTTGAATCCGTCCTTGGTAACTATGAAACCCAGAAATTTATCCTCTTCCATCCCGAAGGAACATTTGGCTGGGTTTAACTTGATGTTCACACGCGCAACGTATCGAAGGTCTTCTGAATGATTTGCAGCATCATATCTTCTTCTTTGCTCATGATGACTAGGTCATCCATGTATACTTCAACGTGCTTGCCAATGTCTTCCCCAAACGTCTCATTCATCAGTCTCTGGTATGTGGCTCCAGCATTTCGCAAACCGAATGGCATTTTTGTGTAACAGTACAAACCCATTGGCGTACGAAATGTTGTTTTGTCTTCATCCTGGATAGCCATCTGGACCTGGTGGTATCCTTTGTAGCAGTTCAGAAAACACTTCCATCGAAACGATGCTAAAGAATCGATTTTTTCATCAATTTCAGGCAGGGAATAACAATCCCTTGGACACGCCTTGTTTAAATCTTTGAAGTCCACGCACATTCTCCATCCACCATTTCCTTTGGGTACCATTACTGGGTTCGAAACCCACGTCTGATAACGTACTTCTCTGATGATTCCCGCATTGAGCAGTTCATTCACTTGTTGCTTCATTGCCTCGTGCTTCTCTGGTCCCAGGTTGCGCTTAGTCTGTACAACTGGTTTGACATTTTCTGAGACGTTTAGTCTGTGTTCTGCAATGTGCCGTGGAACACCCACCATGTCAGTTGGTGTCCAGGCAAAAATGTCTATATTCTGGAATAACAGCTTCTTGAGGGATGCGCGTGTGGTCTCAGATAGGGCTGGGCCCAACGTTATTGGTTGTTTCGGGTATTTTCTGTTCAAAATCCATTTCTCTGATTCCACGCGCGGCGTGAGTTTGCTTTTTTTTAAGGTCTCGCTTCGTCAGTCACCAGCACCTCCTTACTTGCATAAATTATAGCAACCCCTGTCTCAGTTGGGAATCCTACTGCTGCATGCGGAACTGAACAAATCATGCTAAAATCACCTTGGGATTCTCGTCCCAACAGAATGTCGTGTCTTGAGTTTGTCGGTAAGACCATGAATAATACTTCTTCCGTTCTTGAGTTTCGTCAATCCGAGAGTAGCACCGGGAAGGATATCTGACCTAGAGGAAAAACGGCCTCATTACAGAAACCAGTGAGTGGGTAATCCACCGGCTCTAGGCGCGCTTTGTCCTCTTCGTCTAATTGATTAAAGCATTGCTCATAAATGATATCCGACGTGCTCCCTGGATTGATGAATATATAATCCGTCTGGTAATGACCAAACACCCCTGAGATTATGATAGGTCTTTTTTTCTCTTGGTCCTCCCCTTACAACTGGGAAAACTACTTGCCTCTCGCACCACAGGTCATCATTCACGCGTTTGTTATAGTTCTTCTTTGGCCTTCTTGGACCTCCCTGTATCATGTGTGTTTCAAGCTTTCGGAGTTTCTTGTTATCAGGACCTTCCTCCCGTAGGTGGATTTGGCGCGTGTCTCTTTTGCCACCTTTGACCAAATGCGTATGCTTGCCGCTTCTCAAGGCTCGTTCTGTTTCTTGCCTCAAACTGATGCACTCATCAGTTAGATAATAGAGGTTTGGGTCTTGCCGTCTCTTGTTGCGCATCTGAAGCGGAGCCTTGAATTGGTGATTTTCGGTGGACAAAACTTCTGACGGAGTCTTTGTGAGGGGAGTCCATTGCTTCTCCCTGTTTTCCTTCTTGACTTCTTTCCGATAACCTATCTGGTTGATGGTCGCACGCACATCTTCAACCGATGGGTTTTTTTCTCTATTGCCAAATGTTTTCCAGGGTTGGTTCCGCCCCTTTTAGTTGCGCTTGTCACTAGCATGCTGGCTATAGTTGGCATGACGTCCGTCATCACTGGTCAGTTGCTTATCAGTTTGCGCTATGATCTTCGCCGCCTCGATGAAGGTTTCCCAGTCTTTGGGGCCTCCATCCCTGCCTTTGATTCTCCGAATCAAATCATCACATATGCGCGCGCTTGATTTCTTCACCCACACTTCCTATCTCCAAACATTCTTTGTTGTATCTGGTAATGAAGTCTTCAATACTTTCGTGATCCTTGCGCCAGATGTTCAGAACATGTTGGGATTGAACCCTACCAGAGGAACAGATAATTAAAGCAAAAACTGGATCAGAGCAGTGGATCCAGAATAAGCAGATGTTTACATACAAGTCTCTCCCCTTGAAAGTGATTTCAACGTCTGCTGACCTCCTATCTACTGATCGTGCAAACTGCTGATCTACAACTGCTGTTCAAGTAAAGGTCTGATAGAAGACTAAAGCCCTGCTGCTCAATCTACTGCTTTGTTTCAAGCACTGCTGATCCGGACAAGTACTGCTGGGTTCACAGTAGTGGAGGGATGCAGCAGTTGTTTATTCTATCTTTATGTAATGTATTGTATTAAGCAGTAGTTAGTATAGCAGTGTTTGTATAGATCAGAGGTTAGAGTTTGTTAGGAGGTTAGATGTCACTTTCATGGTGACGTCAGCTAAGATGCTCAGTGGTTTGCTAGTGCCTATAAATAGAACAGTGCTCTGTACTGTTCTATTAGCTCTTACCAACACCGTCTTCTTTGCACGAACAAACACTGAGCTCTGCCTGAGGGGGAGTTTGTATTCAAGCATTACTTTGTAATCGTTGTTGAAATTAAATTCAATCATTCGGTTCTTTGTTGAAAATGTCTTGATCAAAGCAATACTCTCGTTTGATTGTATGCAAAGTTTGTTTCCGTATTAATTCCGCTGCACAACTTATCCATTTCCATTTTAATTCAAACAGAAAATACAATCAAAACCAAACTCAGATCCAACAATTGGTATCAGAGCTTGGACAGTCAAATTTGATTTAACAATCATTTTGACATAAACAGTTCAGCTCAAAATCGTTGATATCGATAGTTTGTTCGGTTTGTTGAAAAACAGAGTAAGGTTTAATCACCATTAAAGTTGATTAATCAGTGCCTGTAAAACAACCAGGATGACGTCACAATCACAAGATGATAAGAATAATGTTGGCTCGCTTTTTAAACCACCTATGCTTAAACGTAATGAATACAACATCTGGGAGAGAAGGATGGGTCACATCCTTGCTCAACAGAACACTGGATGTTGGAGGTCTGTTGTTTTTGGTCCCCATGTTCCTATGGTGCCAAGTGCTGAGGATCCAAAGAAGAACGTACCAAAACCTTATGAAAACTATACTGAAACTGATTTTCAAAAGTTCGAACTGGATGCCAAAGCATTTAGCATCATAGCATCTGCATTACCAAATGAGATCTATGCTGGACTATTACATTGTAACAGTTCCAAAGAGCTATGGGATGCATTAAAGGAACAGTTTGGGGGTACTGAAGAAGTTATTGAAAACAATAGGGAAATTCTGAATCAGCAGTATGAAACCCTTTGTCACACTAAGGGTGAAACATTGACCCAACAATTTGAACGTTTCAATTGTTTCATCAGTGAGCTAAGACTTGTTAAGGTTGAATTTCCAAAATCAACTCAAAATAGCAGGTTTCTTAGATCACTACCTGATAAATGGGACACAATTGCATTCGTGACTAGAAACTCTGTTGAGTTCAAAGATCTGACCCTGACCCAACTTCATGGTAGACTCCTGACTTATGAAAGGGAGTTGAACCAGAAAAAGAAGTTGCAGGAGTCTGGAAAAGCCACTGATGATTACTCATTCGGTAGCACAGCTCTTCTTGGTCAGGAAGAATCTAGTAGCAGTAGTAAGGAACAGGGTTATGATCATTTCATTGATATAACAGCTGGTGGTAACTTTACTAACCCTGATCCTCACTCTGTAAATTATGCTTTTACTGCAAACACTGAAAACCAGATGTCAGATAATTTGTGTTTTGAACTCAATGATTTACAACATTTTGATCCCACTGACTTAGAAGAGATGGACATCCTTCACCAATTGGCTTTGCTCAGTGTTAGAACTAGCAAATTCTACAAAAGAACAGGGCGAAAATTCCCAGGTTTACATGGGAATCTAAGGGTTGGGTTGGATAAATCGAAAATCAAGTGTTACAAGTGCAATAGGCTAGGTCATTTCGCTAGGGAATGCAGGAGTCAAACAACTGGTCCTATAATCACTCATCCTAGCTCAAACCCTAGACCTCAAAATCAAAGCACTGTGCATTATACCCAATATACCCCTGCAGCACATGTTAACACTGCTCATTATGCTGCTGCCCCTGTGCCTGTGCATTATATCCAAACTACTGTCCCACAAATTCAGTATGTTCAAAACCCTATTCCCCAGGCACAAGTGCAACCTGCTGCACCTCAAACAGCTGCTCCAGCAGTGGTACAACCAGATCAGCAAAGCTTTTTCACTCAAGGCTTTGTTGACTGGAGCAGCATGCCTGATGAGCTTGGTGATGAAAATTTTGCACTCTATGCTTTTAATGAACCTTCTAATGATGAATTTTGTTTGATGGCATTAGAGTCAATACCAGAGGGGGTTGAAACTGAAGGTGAACAGCTAAGTGATGAAACAGTGGATGAGGTGACTGAAGCAGTGGTTACTGCTGTGGCTGGTGAACTACTGCTGGGAGAAAGTTCAGGAACCCTGATTGAACCACTGACAGATCCATGGTCCGAAGAAGACAAAGAAGAAAAGAAAGATGAGAAAGCAGGTAAAAAATAAAAAGAGCTGATGATGAAGAAAATCATCAATGTGATTGTGCAATGATGGCTGCTGCCAAGGTATCACCTCAAGTTCTTGAAAAACTGTGTTCTGACAATTGCATTATTGCTTTTGCTAACATCAAAGAGGTAAATGAAAACCTTCGGGATAAAATCTTAACTGATGAAGTCAAATTTGAAAGGTCTTTAAAGGAACTTAAAAACAAATTGACTGAAAAAGAAAAAGAGATCAGCAGTCTGAAAGAAGAACAAAGCATAACCAAAACTCAACTCCAAACTATGGTAGAAAAATACCAAGTTTGCAAAAAGGAGTTGGAGTCCACCCAGATCACCTGTGAAAGATGGGTGAAATCTTGCAAAGGGTATGAGGTTATGCTTGAAAAACAGATAAAAAGCAATGTGAAATTTGGTGTTGGTTATAGAAAACATGATGATGAAAACACTGCTTTTGGAAAATCTGTTCAAACCACTGATGTAGCCACTGAGTTCATCCCCACAAACAAGAATGGCCAAGAAGTGAAAATCACTGACAAACTTGGTAACAAAATCACACTTGACAGACCAATGGGATCCTCTACTTTTGAGGAGCTTGAAGATTATCAGTTTAAACCAAAATGGTCTGATGAGTGTGATATTCTTGAAAATTTCAAGCCAATGGACTTTACATCAACTGATGGTGTTAAAGCTCCAAAAGCTAAAGTCATTCCTCTCAAGGACATCCCAACAGAGGTTAAAACCTCTGCTGCAAAGGAGTCTGAAAAGAGAAGGAAGAAAGAAAAAATTGATAACTTGTTTTGTGAATTCTGTGAGAAAAGGAATCATCTAACAAAAGACTGTTTCCACTTAAAAGCTTATGATTTGAACAGAACAAGTGTCATTGTTTCAGCTGAAAGCTGCATTGTTTGTGGTAAAACAAACCACAAAACTCAAGCATGTGTGTATCTCAAAAACTTTGATGTGAAAAAGAATGAGTACATTGCTAAAACATCCTTGAGTTCATCAACATCATCTGTCAAATTCACCAAGAACCAACCACTGTTTGTGCCAGTTCAAACAGCTGTCACAAAACAGCTGAACCAAACATCTGTCAAAAGAGATGTTCAGGTTACTGATGCACCCCCTGTCAATCAGTTCAGAAAAGGCAAGGAAAAACAGTCTTACCAAAGGATTCCACACGTTTATGAGGCCTACAAAAGGCCCTCTAAACCTAAAGTGAACAGGCATCCTTTTGGTTACCAACAGGTGATTGGTCAAGACCCCCAACAGTGGTTAGCAAGAAACAGTACTAAAACTGTCCAAACCCTTGACTTAACCACTGTCCATCAATCTGCATCCATCCCAGACACTGTTGAGACCCCATCCAAAGCCCTGTTGGCTTTGGAGACCCTAATGAACTAATCCTTTTACTTCATGTGCAGGGAGCTTCTGCCTGCTTAGATAGTCTGTGGTATGTTGATAGTGGAGGCTCCAGGCACATGACTGGATGTAAAGCCCTACTCAAGGATTTCAAAATTCATGGAGGGGGTGATATATCCTTTGGGAATAGCAGTAAAGGGAAAGTTCTGGGGTCTGCTACAGTGCAGTCTGGAAATGTAAAATTTGAAAATGTCAATCTGATAGACAATCTAAAATTCAACATTCTGAGTGTGTCTCAAATGAGTGACAAAGGCTTTGGGTCATTCTTCACAAAAGATTGTTGTAGGATTGTTGGACCAGAAATGGTCAAAAAGATTGAAGCAATAATCAAAACTGGTCAAACTAAACTTGTTGCTCAAAGAAGTGGCAATGTTTATGTTGTTGATATGTCTAAAGAATGTCCCAGAGCTGATGCATGTCTGTTCTCAGCTGCCTCTAACAAAGAGACAGAACTGTGGCACAGAAGGCTGGGACACACAAATCTTAAGACAATCACTGAAATTTCAAAAAAATGGTTTGGTGAGAGGCCTACCACAAAAATTGTTTTCATGTTCTGAACATTGCATTTCCTGTTTAAAAGGAAAACAGCATAAAAGTTCTTATAAGTCCATTGAAGAGTCCAAAACAACCCAGTGTTTGCAAATGCTACACATGGGTTTGTTTGGCCCAGTTCAAGTCATGAGCCTCAAGAAGAAAAGATATTGTTTGGTTATTGTTGATGACTTTTCTAGGTTTACATGGACTTTCTTTTTACACTCAAAATATGAGACTGGAGGCATTTTGCAAGACTTTGTGATACAGGTTGAAAAGCAATTTGACCTTCCAGTAAAAGTCTTCAGGAGTGACAATGGCACAGAATTAAAAAATAAGGAGTTGGATGCCTTTTGTGTGAAGAAAGGGATTGTAAGGCAGTACAGCATCCCTAGAACACCAGAGCAGAATGGGGTAGTGGAAAGGAAGAACAGAACTTTGATTGAGGCTGCCAGAACCATGCTTGCTGATTCAGGTTTACCATTAACTTTCTGGGCAGAGGCAGTAAACACTGCTTGCTATGTCCAGAACAGAGTTTTAATAAACCCCAGGCACAAAAAGACTGCTTATGAAATTCTGTATAAAATCAAACCACTGATCTCTTACTTCAAAGTGTTTGGCTGCCCATGCTTTATTTTGAACCTAAAAGATTCCATTTCAAAATTTGCAGCCAAAATTGATTGTGGTTATCATCTGGGATACTCAACCACTGCCAAGGCCTACAAAGTGTTTAATACACGGACAAAGGTAGTGGAGGAGACTTTGAATGTAAAGTTCAATGAACTTTCATCAATGAAAATCCCAGCAAATCCTGCAGATCTGTTTGATCTTGAAAATTTTACTTTTGAAAATACTGCTGCCAAGACTAACAGTGCAGGTCCATCAGAGGATTCTACACCAGACTATGGGTATGAAATCATCATCCCTCAAAGGTCTGTCAAAATGGGAAGAGCATCAGATGTTCAAAACAGCTGTCAAAGCTCAACCACTGCTACCTCAACAGGTGTTGACCAAAGTAGCCCATCAACTACTGCTTCCACATCCTCAATCACTGCTGACAAAAGTCCCCAAACAGTGGATAAAAGTCAGCATGTGTCCACTTCATTACCTCCCATTCCACCACCTTTTGAAGCCACTGCTGGATCATCAAAGTCCCCAGCAGTGGTTAGCTCAGATGATACACATTTGCAGCCTTCACCAACAAATGCCATCATTCCATACCAAGGAGATTTAATCTACTTGAGATCTCATCCACCTGATCAAATCATTGGCAACATCAATGAAGGGGTGCTCACAAGAAGCCAAACCCAAAACATTTGTCTTTTTGTTGGTTTTCTATCACTCCATCAGCCAGTCAAGTACCAAGAGGCACTGAAAGACAACAGCTGGGTAGAAGCCATGCAAGAGGAGCTCCAACAGTTTAAAAGACAACAAGTATGGGAGCTTGTACCACTACCAGAAGAGGTTAGTCCCATTGGCACAAAGTGGGTCTTCAAGAACAAAACTGATGAAAGGGGTATTGTTGTCAAGAATAAAGCCAGGCTTGTGGTTCAAGGTTACAGACAGGAAGAGGGGATTGATTATGATGAAACATTCGCCCCTGTTGCAAGATTGGAAGCCATTAGATTGTTCCTGGCTTTTGCTGTCAACCACAACATGAAGGTGTTTCAAATGGATATCAAAAGTGCTTTCCTCTATGGTACAATTCAAGAAGAGGTATATGTTTGTCAACCTCCAGGTTTTGAGGATCCATTTTATCCAGATCATGTCTACAGGCTAAACAAAGCCTTGTATGGCCTGAAACAAGCACCAAGGGCCTGGTATGAAACTCTTTCCAACTTCCTACTCTCAAATGGTTTCAAAAGAGGTACCATTGATAAAACACTGTTTCTAAAATGGAGAGGGAAGGATTTAATGATTGTCCAAATTTATGTGGATGACATTATTTTTGGAAGCACATGTAACAAAATGTGTGAAGAGTTTAGAGAACTCATGACAGCTGAGTTTGAAATGAGTGCAATGGGTGAGCTGCAATGTTTTCTTGGTCTCCAAGTTCAGCAAATGCAAAATGGAACTTTCATTCATCAAAGCAAATATGCTAAAGAACTCTTGAATAAATTTGATATGAATGATTGTAAACCATGCAGCACACCCATGGCAACAAATAAGGTTGTCATGTCTGATGAAAAGGATGAGCTGATTGACCAAACTTTATATAGAAGCATGATTGGGTCTTTATTGTACCTAACTGCATCTAGGCCAGATATCATGTTTGCAACATGTGTTTGTGCAAGAAGTCAATCAGCCCCTAGAAAATCCAATCTTATTGCTGTAAAAAGGATATTCAGATACATAAAAAGTGCTCCCACACTTGGTATCTGGTATCCAGCTAATGGAAATATCAAGCTTTCAGGATTTTCAGACAGTGACTTTGCTGGATGTAACACCACAAGGAAGTCCACATCAGGAGGGTGCCAGTTTCTAGGTGATTGCTTAGTTTCATGGCAAAGCAAAAAGCAAGCAGTTGTTTCAACATCCACTGCTGAAGCTGAATACATTGCTGCTGCAAGCTGTACAGCGCAACTCCTATGGCTTCAAAATCAGTTGCTGGATTTTGGTATCACTGCCTTAAAGACACCACTTATGTTGGATAGCCAGGCAGCAGAACATATCATCAAAAATCCAGTTTCCTATTCAACCACCAAACACATCGACATCAGACATCACTTTGTGAGGGATTGCTATGAAAAAGGTTTGATTTCTCTGCATCATGTCCCAACTAAAGACCAGTTGGCAGATGTGCTCACAAAAGCACTTGATACAGCCACCTTTGAAAGCTTGGTCTCTAGAATTGGGATGCTAAACATGGAATAACAAGCAACATCTTGTTTTTCAATGTATAAAAGCACTAAAAATGTTTTCAGAAAATCAAAAATCCATCCTTCAAAATAGCTAAAAATGAAATTTTCATTAAAATCCTTAAAAGTCTGCCATTAACCACTGCTTGTTCAAAAGTCTGTTCTGCTTCAAAGTCTGCCCACTGCTGAAAGTCAACCCCTGTTCTCTCATTTCTTTGATAAACACTGATGTTCAAAAGCAGTGTCTTATCCACTGATAGTGAAAATCATCCACTGCTTCCATAACCACTGTCTTCACCAGTAACTTTCATAAAAGTATTGTCCTTCATTTCATCAGGGTTTGTCACGTGGGCAGTACATTGTAGTCAGACCTTTTGTAACCGCTGCCACGTCAGCATTCACTTTTTCCTCTATAAAACCCCCACTTCACTTCAAAAACAGGGTTTTACTGCCGAATTGAATTCTCAAAAATTCTCTTCTCAAAACAGTTTTCATCTCATTTCTTCACAAATTTCTTCGATCATCATCCTCAAAATGACAAAATCGAAGCCATCTGCAAAACCCTCCTCCAAATCATCGTCGAAAGCGGCCTCTCAAAAGGCCAACCCCACCGAACTTCCATTCAAACCATCTCACAATCTTCTGGGTCTTCTCACAAAACCCAGCACCACAGATGCTTTCGATTCCATCCTTGCTACCATCTCCGCATCAAAGTACAAAACTTTGTTAACAGCGGATGCACCAATTTACTTGACAACCCAAAGAGAGTTTTGGAAGAATGCAAACCTTGAAAAACAAGGAGACACTGTAATAGCCATTAACTCTTCTCTAAAGGGTAAAGCTGTCAAGATTACACCACCATCAATTTCAGAGGTCTTTCAACTCGATGATCAGGAAGGTACAATTTCTTTCCCCAAAAACGAGTTAAAAATTGACTTCATTGAGAAAGGGTATGCAGATACAATGATGAAGAAAGCTACCTTACAAAAAGGTTTCTTTCCTTCTGCAACAAGATTTTTATTCCATACTCTCCTCTTGTGTGTTTCAAACAAAACCACTTCCTTTAATGAAATACCATTAAAGATTCAAAATCTGGGATACGCTATTCTTCAAGGAGAAAATTTTAACTATTCTCGGGAAATCTTTAATGATTTGGTTAATAATGTTGAAACAAAATCATTCTTACTGTTTCCAAGGTTTTTAAGTTATTATTTTGAAAAGAAATTCAGTAAGGATGATATTGCTGCAATAAAACAAGGTGATTATCTTCAAATGCACAGTTTAACTGCTGAAACTTTTACAAGAATGTTAACACCTTGCAAAACACAAGCAGAGATGCCTGAGCAGAATTTAGCAGCTACCACTGCTCCTCAGGTATCTGCTACTGAGCCCACTGCTCAAGGTGATCAAAGCAGCAGAACAACTGCTTTGAAACCCACACCTAAAATCACCAAAAAGCCAAAAAGAAAAACTCAAAAACCCCCCAAACCCATCAAAAAGGCAACTCTGGAGGATGAGATACCAGAGCTACTGCCTGTGACAGCACAAATGTCACAAGAAACCACTGTTGCTACTTCCTCACAGCAGTTGGTACAAATATCTCAACCCATAACCGAAACTCCTCCTGCTTCTTTACAAAAAGAACAGGTTGTACACTTAGGGCCTCCACATCATGATGCTCTGAAATCACTTGGTTTCATCATCCACAGCTCAATGCCCGGAGCAAATCCTGTTTATACACCAAACCTCACATCCACAATTCCCTCACCAACTAAACTGCTGTTGGATGCAATTGATTTGAACCAGGCACTAACCGGTCCTTCTCAATCACCTATCAATGAGAACATACATCAACAAATGACTGGGTCTGATGTATCAATCTTTGCTAACCCACCAACACAACCTGAGGAGGTTACACCCCCTGAGTTACACGTAACTCTTGGTGGTAGTCCAAGTGAAGCAGCCACTACAACTGTTGAACCCACTGGTTTACAGTTGGACAGTGGTTACATTAATAAGACTTCCTTGGAGGCAATTCCTTACATAGCACCTCTGCCAACCACCAGTGGATTTATTTATCCTACTGGCAACATCAAAAGGTTGTCAAGTGTTGAAGGAAGAAGACCCCAGTACCAAGACAAAGGGGCATCAGTTGTTAGTGTTTGGAGTACACTCCCTACCTCAACCACTAATAAAACCACTGAAAGTGGGAAATCAGATGATCCCATTAAATTGGGTGATGATTTAAAATATCAGGATTTGACGGAACGAATTGAAAAGTTGGATACAACTGTTGCAGATCTTAAAAATATGCTACAGCAGGTGTTGAAAACACAAAAGATGCAATCCACTGTTGTTCCATCTCAAGCACCTGCTCCACCACAAGCTTTTGCTACAAATGAGCTCTGGAACCTTTTCCAACCTTTTCTCCAACACCAAAAAGAACTGGCTGATCAGCAACATGAACTTCATGTCCAAAAGCTGAGAAACATTATGGAGTCTAGGTACAAGAACACTCAAGCAGATATTAAGGCAATCAAGGCCCATTTATTGGAAACCACTGGCACTGCTCCTCCAACAGTACTTTTCATTGATCAACTCCCAGAAGATAATGCCAAAAAGGGGGAGAAAATTCAGGAGTGGAAGAAGAAAGGAATAGATGATGGTCTGTACATTGAACCTGAAAAGGATGCTATGACCAGAAAAATTCCATTGCCAGATGGTAGTAAAAAGGTTGATGCTACCCAAGAAGCACTTGATGAAGGAGTAGCAAGTGTAAAGAGGGATAGAATGGCAAAGGATATTTCAAGATGGAATGAGGAGAAAAGAGCTTTCATGGAACTGTATGCGCAGGGTTGTTCCGGTTCAAAGGATACTAAAAATCCTAAGACAAAAAGGAAACCTAAGTCCATCCTATCCAGATTTCCAAAGCCTCCAAAACCACCATCCAAAAGCCATCAGCATCAAACCTCCACCCAAACAGCTGTTGTAACTCCTGTTGTATCAACTACTGCTGGTACTTCAATTGTTTCAACATCTGTTATCACTTCAACACACACCACTTCAACACACACAACAACCACTGCCTTACCACCACTGTCATCTCCACCAAAAACAAACTCACCACCTTATCCTGCCAAAAAGCAGAAGACAACAGATGTTAGTCAATCACAAACCACTGTCACCCAATCTACCACCACTGTTCCATCCAAAACATCATCAGTCCCTCCTCAAACAAAAAGGAGAAGGCTAATTCTTAAAGATGATGACAATTCACCACCACCAACATCTTCAAAATCCTTATCACTTGTCACAATTCCAAAACCCATACCTCTCTCTTCAGCTCAAATTCTAAAGCCATTACCTCCTGCTGGTGTCTCATTTCCTCTGGAACTCATTGCAGTTAGGGAAGAAATCAAATCCTTTTACTATGAGGATGACCCAGCTAAAAGGAGTTTGCCATCAGTTGAAGGATATCCCAGGCCCAACAATATCGAAGAATATTTGAAACTCAAGGCCAAGCAAGCAGAGGATATTGCAATCAGAAACAGACAAGGGAAATCTGATAGAGAATTTCAGCAAAATTATCAGTTTTTACTCTCACAGGTCAGTGCTATGGAGCGATTTGCTAAAAATGTATGTCAGCAAATTTCAGAAAGGGCAGATGAGTCCTTGAGAAAAGACTACATTGAGAACATCATGACCTACAAGAAATACAAGGGGGAGAAACACATGTACAAAAACTGGACCATTCCTGAGCTTGAAAAAGAGGCAGCCAGGATTCAAGAAATGATCAAAAATAAGGTCAAGCAGACTCCTCCTGAAAAATTCAAACAATTTGAAGCTGATAAGATTTTAATGTTGAAGAGAATGAAAGAGGAGCTGATAGCAGCTGATTATGGGTCAAAGAATTCAGTGTCAAAGTGGGGAGAAGATAGGGTCAGGGCTACCTATAAAAGATTAGAGGAACATAGAAAGAAAGATCCAAAAGTCCCACAAAAGCCTGATTACTCCAAAGCAGAGGTCTCAAAAAGACCACCAAAGCTGCAAGTTAAAAGAACCACTGCTCCAGCTGGTGCTGCCATCTACAAAAGAAGGAGCCAAAACCAGTCAAGTGCTGAAACAATTCAAGATCTAAAAGCTGGAAATGCTATTGTAAAAGCATGTATTAAATTAATGATAAAAGAAGATCTTGAATTGGAACAATCTGCAAGTACTGCTCAGCCAGTCATGAATAGGCCAGCCTCACCAAACACCTCTGCAAATAAACATCTCCCAAGAAACCCACCAGGCTCAAAAATACAAAAGTGGGAAACTGAAAAACAGACCTACGTATTGACTTTGCTCAGGTCTGGTGGAGAAGTGAAGAAAATATCAAGGGAACAAGCTCTTGGCCTGAGTCTTGTAGATTTGCAGGATCTCCTTGATCTTCCACTTAGCAGGGATGATGAAGACACAGATGCCCTAGACTTTGAACTACAATTTAAAGGTCAGATAAGGGAACTGCTGATGAGGCAATAAACACTCCACAATAATGAAGAGTTTTGGCATTATCTGTTCCAGGGGGAGATTGTTGGGATTGAACCCTACCAGAGGAACAGATAATTAAAGCCAAAACTGGATCAGAGCAGTGGATCCAGAATAAGCAGATGTTTACATACAAGTCTCTCCCCTTGAAAGTGATTTCAACATCTGCTGACCTCCTATCTACTGATCGTGCAAACTGCTGATCTACAACTGCTGTTCAAGTAAAGGTCTGATAGAAGACTAAAGCCCTGCTGCTCAATCTACTGCTTTGTTTCAAGCACTGCTGATCCGGACAAGTACTGCTGGGTTCACAGCAGTGGAGGGATGCAGCAGTTGTTTATTCTATCTTTATGTAATGTATTGTATTAAGCAGTAGTTAGTATAGCAGTGTTTGTATAGATCAGAGGTTAGAGTTTGTTAGGAGGTTAGATGTCACTTTCATGGTGACGTCAGCTAAGATGCTCAGTGGTTTGCTAGCGCCTATAAATAGAACAGTGCTCTGTACTGTTCTATTAGCTCTTAGCAACACCGTCTTCTTTGCACGAACAAACACTGAGCTCTGGCTGAGGGGGAGTTTGTATTCAAGCATTACTTTGTAATCGTTGTTGAAATTAAATTCAATCATTCGGTTCTTTGTTGAAAATGTCTTGATCAAAGCAATACTCTCGTTTGATTGTATGCAAAGTTTGTTTCCATATTAATTCCGCTGCACAACTCATCCATTTCCATTTTAATTCAAACAGAAAATACAATCAAAACCAAACTCAGATCCAACAGAACATCTGCTGGATCCCTGGTGTACCTTTGTTGCTGGCTAAAATGAGATAGGAATTTCTCTTGAAAACCATCCACGACTTGATTCTTCCCACTGGAAGGCTATCAAACCATACGCGCGCCGCGCATACGAAGGTTTGTACGAACAAATGACACCAAACTGGTAAAGACTATCCCCCTAGAGCTCCTGCACTTGTGAACACTTGCAAGTGATCATCAGGGTCTGTGAGGCCATTGTACTTACCTATGTTATGTGGTAACTTCGTTTTTTTCCAAAGGAGCTAGAGCGATCTCCCTGGTGAATTTGGATTTTTCGGCTACGCCCTCAGGGCGGTAGCTTAACGTGAAATCGTGCTCAGCAGCTTGGTTATATCCCGCGCGCGCGGGGTCTGTATGACTCGTGATTTCGTTGTAACCTGCTGAAGACAGAAGTTTCTTCTGGGTTGTAAGTGGAATCTCCTTCCTCATCATCGTGTTCCCACTCTTTGTGGATATTGCGCGGTCCTAGTCGACTGTGCAATGGTTTCTTCTGCTGCTGAGTGTGTTGTTCGTAATTGCTCTCCGTCTCGCCGTATGTATTGCGCGTATCGTGCACGCTTTGTCTCCTGACAACGTGCGATCTTTCCCGCTGTTGAGTCAGCGTATGCGTGTGCTGCGGAGTTTGGACGGTTGTCTGTCTTTGTTGGGGAGTTACGAAAGTAGACGGAAGAGCCTGCGCTTGGATCAGTGCTTGCTGCGCGCTTAGTTGTGCATAGACTAGGTTCAGTGTTGCTTGTTGATTGGTATACCAGGAAGCGAGGGTTTCTTCTTCTGGTAATCCCAAAAGCACTGAGACATATGGTTGTGCTGTTGGTGGTGCTGAACGGCCAGCACCTTGGTTTTGTGTTTGAGTTCCAGGGGTCGCCTGGTTGACTACCCTGGAAGCACTTCCGAAAAAATCAGGGATTCTGTTGTTTGCTAATCCCTCTCTGATAGATTCGTCCCTTTGGTGGCCTTGGACGTGGACGTTGTCCGTAGCCAGCTCAAACGGAGAGTCTTCTATGTCATTTTGAAGAAGAGGGTTTTGTTCAGCCATTAGAGAGTGTTTTTTAAGAGAAAAGAGACGAAAGTTTGTGAAAAAATGCGGTGGGCGCCAATGATGAAACACTGGTTAACACAAGGTTATCCCAGCTGAGTTGTCTCATGCAATAAGGTTCAATCTCTTCTCGCACTCGCCGTTAGCTGATATCCTGCAAAACAGAACACCGGTGACTCGTCACAAGGAGGAGAAGAAGGGGGTTCTCCTTGTGACCACCCTCCAGCGTGAGAATAAGTACTGTTCTGAGGAGAATAGTGTATGTTGAGAGTAAATAGTGAGAGAGCAGAATCCTTAAACCTGGAGGAAGAGTCTTCCATTTATAGCCGAAGGATGAAGGAGGAGGAGGAGACCTGCCAGCTAGCCAATGGGCGCCAGCTGTCCGACAAGGAGAATATCCTGATTGTCCCCTCTGCTGCTGCTAGATTAGTGGGTGACGTGGCGCGCCCTTATTCGTCCAACTGGGCGTTCTTTGGCAGTGGCTGTCGGTCTGTCCTCCAAATTTCTTGCAGGTCCAGCTGGCGTCCGCCCATAGGTGACACGTGTCGTCCTTTCTGTCTGGAGGAGCATCTTCTTTGTTTCTGCGATTCTTTCCCGAAGCTTCTGGAAGCTTCTGGAAACCCTTTGCTGATGTGGGACGCCACGCTGGAGAAGTGGTGTGGTCCCTGCCATGTATGCACTGATTTGGGACCATACCTCTTCACCATTCTTCCCTTGCTTTGGGTTACTATTAAACTTTAATGTTGTATCAGTTGCTTAAATCGGCTGTTGTAGTTTACTTTTAATTTTTTTATGTTAAAACAATATATTATATATTTGGGCCATGCAGCATCTAGTAAATTTGGCACGTAAGTTTGGCACTGTTAATAGGATTGAACGATAGTAGATTGGATGTCGTCTAGTGGTTTGTTATAACAGAGAATCACCAAACGTCGGGATGCATCCAACACACCGTGTCAAATATATATAAGTCGCTATGTAAAACCTTCTGATGTTGATTGTTTTTAAGCAATTCAATATCTGTTGAATTTCAGTTTTTGTTCCCGATCTCAATTACACCGTTCAGTTGTATCAGGTGTGTGTTTATTGTGTGATTCGATTATGTCACCGAAAAACAACAAAAAGCAATTGACCCCTGGGTACCATTCTTCTAAGAGCTACTTTGTCCTTTTTTTAGTGTATGCCAAATGATTGGAACGACCCAAAAGTGTTATTATTATTATTATTATATATTTTGAATGACAGCGTTTCCTCCTACTTTATTACTCTAATAAATCTAAATTAATCACCTTAGCCCAGATTTGAGCATGAGACCTCGCCTTTAAAAGACTTATATGTTTCTACCAAATGGGCTAATCATACGTCAGCTATTATTATGTTAACAAGCGATATATATAATCTTAGTTTCTTGGTGTTGCATATCCATATTGGCCAAGTGGGGTGCCTTTGCAGCATGTGTGAATTTATGCTTTTAGGTGTTAAAATATCTAATAAGAAGATAATTGTGCACCCTGGACTATATATTAATTAATTCCCTCACTTAAAAAAATCCAAAGAACTTTATTCTCAGTTATCCTTAATAATGTACTGTATCTTCTCTTTTGAAAGTATCATAAAATTGGAATTTATCAATTTGCCATTTACATTAATGTTAACATATTGTGCAAATAGGTTTTGAATAGTTGTACAATAAAGGACCGGTTCAATTGACAAGCACGAAAGCATTAACGGGAAAAAAAAATAAAAGTTCATTAGAAGAACAAAACTAGCAAGATAAATATTAGATAGATCACAGTGGTCTTCAACAGGGTCTACTACTTCCTAATTATCTTACATAAAGACGTTTGCAAGTTCACAATCGTACTAAACATGACCTCTTTAAGAAAACCAATAACCATGGAAAATGAAACCAGTTGCATGGATCCCTAACATCCCCCAATAGTATATTGTAAGTTTTACTCTACGGAGTGACTACAATTCCCCACTTGGAAGCATATTTAATGAGCTCTTTTATCTCATCCTCGCCGATCATACCATCACCATTAGCATCAATATGACTGATTGCATGCCATGCTCTGAAGCCAGCGAAATGTAGGCCAAATTTTTTCAAGCATACCTTTAATTCTTTCCGACTAAGTTTGCCGTCTCCGTTGGTGTCAAATGCTTTGAAAATACTCTTCATCTGGTTTTCTGGCAAGGATGCTTCGAGTTGTCTCCAAGTCCAACCCTTTCTGCCCATTCTCTATGAAATATCAAGGGGAAAGAAAAGTTGTAATAGAAAGATGGATGTTTATGTTGCTAGTAATCATTAAGCTTATACACACATGTATATATATTGGAGCACTTGCATATGTTCTTGGTCCATATTATGTTTCCTTTTTATAACAATTTAACTGTCAGACAAAGCTAAGAATAGGATATTAGAATCTTGTATGTATTATAATTATATGTTTGGTGATTGGTATAGGTTAACGTGTATATCACACTTTGAGAAAGATATATCTCTTTTGATGGCCAACAAAGATTTCATAAAAAATCTGGTGAGAAGGAGAATTTTTACTTGAAATCTCATTCTGTTACAAAATGATATGATGCAAATCATTGATAGGGAAATGATAACCATAAAGCACAAATAAGTACGTACCAATTAGGGCTCTTGGAGTCTTGATGCTTGATTTTGCAAGTGATTTCAAATATCCGATGTATGTAATTGTCTTCTTTTACCTGTTACAAATTACATACTTGTTTTTAGTCAACAAATTTTACTCTTCGCAAAAGAAATTTTTTAAAAGAAGAGTAAATTAAAAAAATTGTCCTTTATGTTTACACCAGATTGCAAACTATTTCATTTGTCTTCAAAAAGTACAAAAAACGTACTCGATGTTTGCAAACCCTTGCATGTTATGTCCTTTAGCCGTAACATAGTTAGTGTTCATGATTAAATCTGACTAAGTGGACCCCACATGAGGGTATTTTGGTCATTTTACCATATATACTTAAATAAATAAAGTTAAATAAAACTCACAAACTCCTCTCTCTACAATCTGGTTGTGCAGCACCTCCATCGAATCACCACCACCATCACCCCATTACCACCATGATAACACCACCATCACCATCGCATCACGGTCGCCATTGCTACACCACTCTCTCTACAAATTGTCCCTCTCTCTCTACAAGATCTAGTAAGTATTCAGATCTAAATCTCTCAAATTGAATCAGAAATCAGATCTAAATCTCTCAAATTGAATTACACACAGATTCAAAATCATATCTGAATATGAACAACGTGCAGATTCATTGATGTCAGGGCGGCCTTTGCTAAGTTCCTTCTCGACATCAGAAATTCCAAAGTTGTGGTGTTACGGTGGTGGTGGTAAGAGGATTTTTAGGGGTTTTAGGTTGTGTGGGGTGGAGGGTGCGATGGCAGGTTGTGGTGGTGGTGGGTAGGTAGCGGTGGCTGGGTTGGTGCAGTTTGGTGGTTGTAAGAGATGTGTTTCTGATATATATATATATATATATATATATATATATATATATATATATATATATATATAATAAGTGAGATTCCAGGAAACGGCGGGTCTGGACGGAAGTTTGGACGAGATATCACTAATTCGGTAGAAAGTTATTAAAAGGATGTAGAAGTGGAAACTTTTCATTCATACCTAAAGAACATACATCATAGACAAGCTGGAGAAATCAGCATTTCCCCTCTGGGAACTCCAAAACTTAGAAACTATGAACACACGACACTATATATAGACAGTTACCCTCGTGCGAACTTGAGCATATTACCTTCATACGAACTAGGTCAACTTCGTACGAAGTGAAGCATTCCAACTTCGTACGAACTGAACAATACCAACTTCGTACGAAGGTAACTAGCTTCGTACGGAGTGACTACTTCGTACGAAGTGACACATATACACCTCTTTCGTTCGCACTTAAGTCGTGTGTTCGCATCTAATCTATACAATATTCAACACACGCTATATCTAACCTATTCGCACAGTGACGAACATAATATGCACCAACAATAAGTTTTAATATTTATTATTAAATGTTTGTTTATTTGAGTAAATTAATAAAAAGATGGTAATGTGTAAAAAAGACTAATTTGCCCTCATACTGTGAAAACTAACTGAGTTAGGTTCAAAGGACGCAACGTGCAAGGGTTTGCAAACATCGATTACGTATTTTTTTTACCTTTTAAAGACAAAGGATATAGTTTGCAATCTGGTGTAAAGATAAAAGACGATTTTTGTAATTTACTCTTAAAAGAATCTTATAACAAGACAAAAAACGACACATACGAAAACTAAGCTTGTGTACCCTCTTTGAAACCTTGGTATAATAGAATAAAAACAAGCCATTTTACTTGCACTATAAGGATGGCTCACACCTTGCATTGTATGTGTTGGTGCACTTGTGTCTGTACTTTGTCTGTATTTTGTCATGATGTAAAACGATGTCTTCATGAGTCCTGTAAGTTTGACCAAGTCAACCATCCTCCGGTTTGACTTGGCCAAACAGTTTGAACATTGTTTGTTAGATGGCTGAGTCGAAGGATAGATCATCGAAGGATTACTTATATCCTTCGATGGGCTCGAAAGATAGCCTTCGATTGATGGACCTCGAAAGATCCCATCCTTCGAGGTACATGTTGATCATTCGAGCTGTTTCTGGTCGATAGATGATCCTTCGATCATCTATCTGATCCTTCGACTCAGACCTGCTGTTTCGGGTATATATACCCTTGTAGTGTGTTCATTTCAGAAGGAGACACTCACAACTCAGACAGGAAGATAGACAAAAGGAGAGCATTCTGCTGAGAGCATTCTGTCAAAACACACACACACTTAGAGAGTTTGCAAAACACTTTTGTAAACATTGTGCTTGTAACCGGAACCTTTCATACGTTTAATACAAGTGGTGTTAATCGGTGAATATTGTGTGTCTTGTGTTTGTGCTTGTTTCTACTCCCGGTTTGCATGCTAGCTTGGATTCCGCACTCGCTAGTGTGTTAGATATATCAAGGAATAGGTTAAACCTCAACCTCCGAGGGACCTACAAGTGGTATCAGAGCCGTGGCTCTTTTCCTTGTTAAAAACCGGGTTTTTACAAGCTTTGGAGTGTTTTTGGACAAAAACTTCTTGGTTTTGCAACCCGTTTTTACTGATTTTCTCGCTGTTTTTGTCGTTAAAAACGTGTTCAAAACTTCTGCATGTGTTAAAGGAAGGGTTGGGTAAGATAAAGACTTGTTTTTAAGGCTTTTGGTGATTTCCGGCCAAATTTCCGGCTTCTCCGGTGACCGGATTCTGGGTTCGAACCTTCGATTTTTGGGTAATATTTTATGTGTTCAAATCTGCTTTTGCAGAAAATGATGGTCTGAACCATACTTTCTGCGAAAGATCTCACCAACCTATCAACTTTTCACCAACCTGTCATATCAGTGTCAGTTGTGTCAGTTGTGTCAGTTGCAATCGAAGGATACCTTTCGACTTCGAAAGATCATCTTTCGATCAAGGAAGGCTCGATAGATAATCATCTTTCGACCCATCATTCGAAGTCAGAGACATATCCTTCGATCAAGGGAATCTATTCGAAGGATAGTTATTCGAAAGTTAAGGATCTTTCAAACTGTGAATCTTTCGAATTAGTGAATCTTTCGAAATCTTTGTTCGAAACTCAACAGTGATCTTTCGGTTACTGTTGATCCTTCGAACAACTGTGATCCTTCGATCAAGTGTTCATCTTTCGATCCATAGTCTGTTTATGTTTAACAAGTTGTAATTTTTCAGGTATTATTTTTCTTGATCAAAAATGAATTCGGCCTGGGGTGTTCCCTTACCTGCATCTCCTGCATGGGCCGAATCTCCCGTACCTGTATCTACGCAAGCTAATGCTATATCTACCGGTCAATGGGCATTCGTATCAAATCAAACTCCAAGTGTTCAAAGCATTTTGTTAAGCGAGAGTGAAACGGGAAGTTTGAATAGGCCTCCAAAGTTGATGCACTTAAGTGAATATCCGGGATGGTTTGATAGATTTCATACATATGTCCTTGGTCAAAATACAGAATTGTGGTTGCGTTTCATCACAGATTTTGATCAAACAATAGAGCTTGCCGCTTCATCTGCTGCTACGTTTGCAGATCTTACGGAAGATCAGAAGAAGGTCTATGATTTGGAAAAGAAGGCATATGCCATTCTTACTCAGGCGTTAAGTAAAGATATTTATCATCAATTTGTCAGTCACAAGACAACGAAGAAGTTGTGGGACGCATTGAAGATAAGGGGCGTAGGAAATGAAGCGACACGTCAATTGAGAAAAGACCTGCTAAAGAAAGAGTTTGATGGTTTTACTTGTATGGAGAATGAATCTTTAGGAGATTTGACAAGTCGATTCAATCATTTGCTGACTGAATTGGGAAATATTGGGGTTGTAACAACTTCAGCAGAGATAGTGAAGAAGTTTGCAGATGCACTGCCACCTCAATGGAATAATTTCTTAGAAATCATGAAGTACAATGGCACTTTGGATACAACAAACTTCAATGACTTTGCTCAACTCCTGGAAAACAAGAATCAGGAAGAAACTCTCAAGGCAAAAAGAGTTCCAGTGCCACAAAATCCTGAAATGTATTATGGAACTTCTGGCACTTCTACAAAACCTTCTTCACACGCTCCAATTCAAACAGCATTTGTATCTAGCACTAGCTTGTATGGCCTTCCTCCTCCAACAACAGACATGTATGGAGTTCCGCTTGAACCAGTCCCTCAATCAGTACCACAACAGCAAGGCCAACGACCTATCAAAGCAACAGACATGTATGGGAATCCTCTTCCTCCTCAACAGCAAGCGTGTTATGGAAGTACCTCATCTGCTGGTCAACAATCAAAGCCAAATACAGTACGACTCGACACCTCAAGTTTTTCTAAAGTCAGTGTGGAAGTAGCAAAGGAACACATGGAGCTGCTAAACACTTTGGTGAGCGCATACTGTAGATTAGTGGAAGGTCAGATTGGCAACATTAATCTGACTCAAGAAGACTATCAGCAGATCGATAAAGAGGAGATGGAGATGATGGACATCAAATGGGCCTTTGCCAGTGCTGTTAGACGAGCAAAGGATTTCATGGAAAGAACTGGCAGAACCAGCTTGGAAAGCAAGAAAGACACCAAGTATGGGTTTGATAAACAGGCTGTTAGATGCTTCAATTGTGGTGAACGTGGTCATTTCAAGCGTGAATGTACGAGGCCATCTCAACATGGAAACCAGAATCCTTTTAGAGGTCAAGGCAACCAACAGAACCAGAATAGAAACAATGTTCATACGTTGGTGCCTGTCAACAACCAGACTCAAGCAGGACCATCAAATGCCAACCAGGCACTTGTGGTTCAAGTAGATGAAAGCTGTGATTGGTCAATCCAGTTGGGAAATGATGCTCCAGATGGAACAGCTTGTTTTGCTGAAATCGTCAAGGATTTAAATCACGCCAGTGGTGGAGAATCTTCCGCCAATGGTGGTGACTCTTCTGAGGATGAAGACTCTTCTGGTTATAGTGGAAGCTCAGATGAAGAATCCTCCACTTCAGGCAATGATCAGGTGGATGAGACATCAAGTGCGTCAGTCGATGCAAATATTGATGAGCTATTGGGAGAAGCTGCAGCAGAAACTCAAAGAAGATCTATTTTGGTGGATCAAGCTGCTTATTCTTCGTCTTCTCTCCATTCAGCCTTTATGGCTAATGTCGACAGTTCATCAAGTCAGGTATGTGTCGATGAACCCATTTCTGTTAGCTGTGATAATTGTGATAGTTTAACTGTTAAATGTGCTGATTTAGAAGCAAACATGTCTGAATTGCAAGGCAAACATGATGCTGTACAAGCTAGTTTGTTTGACTTGCAAGACAAACATGTTTCATTGAATGATAAGTGGTGTGAATTGCAAAGCAAACACGAGGCTTTGCAGGAGAAATATGATGTGACATTCATTCACAACCAGAAGTTGACCGTTGATCTTTCCAAGTGCACTGAAGCCAACATGTTTTATGAAAACCATGAAAAGGAATTTAAGTCAATGATTGAAACGTTAAAGAAAGATAAAACAGAGCTGACAAAAATGGTTTCCAGAAAACAAACTGATATTAATTTGTATATAACTCGTCTTGAGGTAATGCAAAAAGAAATGGCTTGTGTTAAAACAGAAAGTGAGGCGATCCGACTCAAGTTAGACAGTTATTTGAGTTCTAGCTATGTGTTGGATCACATCATTGATGTACAGAAAGAGAAACGGGATGTCACATGCATAGGTTACAAGAAATGTCCACCACCCGTGAGAAATAATTATGATGCCATGCCTGATGAGGAATATAGAACTCACTTTGAACCATCTGTTCCTCTAGATGTTAATGAATTTGCAACAGGACTCGGATACAAGAAAGAAGTATCATCAGATTCGGATGTGTCAGCAGATACTTTTGTAACTGCTGAACCGAATCAGACTCCTCCAGTTGTGATTGAGGATACTGATTCTTCTGATGATGAATCTGATGATACTGATTCGGAAAAGTCTGATGCGGTAGTCAAAGAAGAGGACATACCTCTTGAGAATCATATTCTATGTGATCCTCCCGCAAAACCTGCTAAGACTGTTCCAACCGAGTCCACATCTGCAAAAGAGTCGGAGAGTGTGGATTTGCTGTACACTCTGGTTGGTGATGATAAAGTTTATTCAGACAAAGATTTTCCTATTAAGAATGTTAATCAATCATTAATCAGTAAAGTCTTTGAAAACTCAACAAGTAAGTTTTTGGGAAAGACAGGATCACGTGTTACAGTAACACAGTGCCCTCCTATCCCCAAGGCTGAAGTTAGAAAACAATTTGGCAATCAACAATTACCAACAGTGCAAAAACAGCAAAATCATGCCAAACCAAAAGGGAAATTACCGGCTCAAGGTCAAAGGAAGCCGAATCAAAAGAAGAAAAAGAATGTGAACTTTGTGAAATCTAAAGGAACGGACAAAATTGAGACGTTTGAAAATCAATCTATCTTAGATTTTGTCAAGAAAGCAACTGTGATGAAAAGAAATGAACCAAGTTGTTCGAAACCTAGTACTTCGAGATCACAAAGTTCATCTTCATCATCGGCAAGACGACCACATGATACTTCGGGGTTTGTTGAACGAAGATCATGTTTTGAATGTGGTACAATTGGGCATATCGTTCGAAATTGCCCGTATCTTCATAAGTTAAAAGGAAAAGATGATGATCCCCGTGACAAAACTGACCGCAAACGATCTGTTTCTGTAAAACAAGATCCCCGCCTTGTAAAAGAAAGGGAAAAGAAACAGAAACGCCAACAGGTCAAGAAAATTGAAAGGGCAATTAAAACCGATGTGGTTAACAAACCATCTGTTTCTGTCAAACCAAACAATTTAAAAACTTCAGACAACCATGAAGTTAAGGTTTTAAAGAATAACACTGGTATAACAAAACAGACCTGGAAACCAAAAACGGTTAAAAATTCAGGGGGACCATCACAATTTTCAAATCATCAAAGAATAGAAGTTATCGTTATTGATGAAAATGGAAGACCCAAGACCACAATGGCTTGGGTCCCCATCTCCAACTAATTGTGTGAGTTCATGTGCAGGGTGTTCCAGGAGGAACTGTCAGTAGTCATTGGATTGTTGATAGTGGGGCATCCAGGCACATGACAGGCGACATGAAGCTTCTCTACGACGTCAAATCCATTAGAGGAGGTTATGTTGCTTTTGCTGGAGATAAGGGCGGATATATTACGGGTGAAGGAATGATTTCCAACGGGGTTGTTAGCTTTGACAAGATCAACTTCGTACAACAACTTGATCACAATCTTCTTAGTGTTTCTCAAATTTGTGATAAGCAGTTCTCAGTACACTTTGATGCAAATGGATGTTATGTGCTGAAACCCGGCTTCAAAATTCCAAAAGAATGGATTCTCTTGTCGGCTCCAAGGATAAATGATCTGTATGTCCTTGATATGAGCCAAGCTATTACTACGTCTGCACAAGCAACTTGTTTCGTTTCCAAAGCCACAGAAAAAGACACAATCTCTTGGCACAGACGAATGGGTCACATTCACTTACGCAAAATGAATCATTTGGTGTCAAATGAATTGGTGAATGGTGTTCCTCTTAAAAACTTCCATCTTCAAGACGTCTGTGTCTCGTGCCAGAAAGGAAAACAAACGAAGAAGCGACACCCTACAAAGAAAGTCAACACGGTGGCAGTTCCTCTTGAACGTTTGCACATGGATTTGTTCGGTCCTGTCAAGCACAAAAGCATCAGGAATCATCAATATTGCCTCGTGATAACTGATGATTATTCAAGATTTTCTTGGGTGGCGTTCATGGCACATAAGAGTGAAACCTTCGGTATTATCAAAAACTTGATCATTCAGATTGAGAATCTATATAAGTTGAAGGTTAGGCGGATACGTAGCGACAATGGTACTGAATTCAAAAATCATGCCATGGCGGAGTTTTGCACTTCAAAAGGTATTCTTCACGAATTTAGTGCAGCTTATACTCCTCAACAGAATGGCGTCGCTGAACGTAAGAACCGCACATTGATCGAGACTGCTAGGACTATGTTCGTAGAGTCACAATTGCCGATTCCGTTTTGGACTGAAGCTGTGTCCTCTGCATGTTATACGTTGAACCGAGTCCTTACAGTCAAAAGGCACAACAAGACCTGCTTCGAGCTTATTAACAAACGGAAACCAGATTTGTCTTATCTTGAACCGTTTGGTGCTCCATGCACAATAATCGATCCTAATGGAAAGTTTGGGGCAAGAGCCATTGAGGGATACTTTCTTGGGTATTCCACCCCAAACTTAAGAGTCTGGAATCTAGAGACTAAAAGGGTCGAGGAATGGTCTGAAGTCAGAGTACAAAGGCACACTTTACCAGTCAAAAATCCTGGTCAGCCTTGGATGTTTGAGTACGATGACTTTTTCAATTTGATCAATGTTGAAGCAGTTGAAGAAAATGCTGCGGCAAGGATGTTTTTCGAGAGTGACAATGCAACAGATTCACCGTTGGTTCGTCCCATTATTGTCAATCAAGAACCATCTTCAGTGAACAACAATGCTCTCGACAATGAGGATTTTCACGATGCTACCGAATTGAACGATTCTTCAGAGGATGATGAATTTCTCGATGCAGATCAAGAAGCCCCAATAACAGCAGTTCATGGTACTTCAGAGGGTACACCTCCAGTGGGCGTCCCTGGAACAGCTGAAGCTACTGCATCATCCTCTTCGCCAATTCCGGGCATTGAATTAATTGTTGATCTCAATCTCAACAATCTGGGTACAAACATTTCAGTTCAAGATAATCCAGAGACAAGGATTCATAATACCCTTCCTCAACAAAACATCATCGGAAATGTGCAAAGTGGCGTTCAAACAAGAAACATGTTGCGGAACAACAACAATGCAGGCTTGTATGCAGCTATCAGAGAATCTGGGCAACAAAACGATTGGTCTTTCGCGTGTTATGTCTCACAGGAAGAGCCAAGAACTTGGAAAGAAGCATTGAAAGATAGCTCTTGGGTTGAAGCAATGCAGGAAGAACTGCAGCAATTCCAGAAGCTTGGTGTCTGGAAACTCATAGAGAAACCTGCTGGTTACAAGAAGATTGGTACCCGTTGGGTGTTTAAATGCAAAAAGGATGACCGTGGAATCGTTATTCGAAACAAAGCAAGGCTAGTCGTTCAAGGTTTTCGTCAGATAGAAGGAATCGACTACAACGAAGTGTATGCACCTGTTGCACGTCTAGAAGCCATTCGGATCTTTCTGGCTTATGCCTCATTCAAAGGTTTCAAGGTATACCAGATGGACGTGAAGAGTGCATTCTTACATGGTGTAGTGGAAGAAGAGGTGTACGTCGAACAGCCTCCAGGTTTTGAAGATCCTATCCATCCCGATCGGGTTTGGTTGCTCAACAAAGCTCTCTATGGTCTACATCAAGCACCGCGAGCTTGGTACGCAACCTTATCTAATTATTTGCTGGAGAATGGATTTCACAGAGGTCTTATCGATTGTACTCTTTTCGTCAAAGAACAAGATGGAGATCCTCTACTGGTACAGGTATACGTTGATGATATTATTTTTGGTTCTACTAATGATGTTTTGTGTAGGAATTTCGAGCGCATTATGCAGGATAAATTCGAGATGAGTGCTATGGGGGAAATGACTTTCTTTTTGGGCCTACAAGTACAACAAACTGAGTCTGGGATATTCATCCATCAGACTAAATATGTTGGTGACATCTTGAGCCGTTTCCAGATGTCTGATGCAACGCCCATCGGTACCCCATTGCCGCAAAATCACGGAATTACTCCAGACTTGAAGGGTCAAGATGTTAGCCCCTCACACTACCGCGCGATGATCGGATCTCTTATGTACCTCACAGCATCAAGACCAGATATAATGTACCCAACGTGCCTGCTTGCCAGATATCAAGTCAACCCGAAGGCCTCACATCTTGCAGCTGTAAAAAGGATTTTTCGTTATTTGAAGGGTTACCCTGACACCGGTCTATGGTACCCTAGGGATAATAACTTTGACTTGATCGCATTCAGTGATTCTGATTTTGGCGGATGCAAAATCGACGGCAAGTCCACAACGGCTGGATGTCAGTTTTTGGGAAATCGCCTAGTCACATGGCAGTGCAAGAAGCAGACGTGCGTCGCTACATCAACATGCGAAGCTGAATATATTGCTGCCTCAAGTTGTTGCTCCCAAGTCCTATGGATCCAACAACAAATGCGCGACTACGGTTTTGAATTCCTAACTACTCCTATTTACGTTGATAATTCTGCTGCATTACAGATCACTAAAAATCCTGTGCAGCATTCAAAGACTAAGCACATCGATATTAAGTATCACTTCATACGTGATTGCTTTGAGAAAAGGCTAATCGATGTTGCTTACGTCCACACCGATGACCAACGTGCCGACCTTTTTACCAAAGCTTTTGACAAATCAAGATTTGACTATTTATTATTAGTAAACGGCATTAAGGTCAAGCAAGAGTAACCAACATCGGAAAATCATTTTTGTAAATACCTTTGTGTTTTAAATTTGTCTTAGTTTATTGATTTTAGGGGGAGTAAATCTAAATCCAAATTTGGAAAATCCAAAAACATTAAAAATTTCAAAAACACAAAAACAATAGAAAAACAAAAATGAGTTTCCTGGCGAGCAAAAGAGAAAATGATAGTACATCAGTGGTCTGTCGAAACCTCTTTAAATCTAAAATGAAAAACGATAAGCAGCTCTATATA
Organism: Helianthus tuberosus; assembly: GCA_030545235.1. Lineage (NCBI taxonomy): Eukaryota > Viridiplantae > Streptophyta > Magnoliopsida > Asterales > Asteraceae > Helianthus > Helianthus tuberosus. The sequence goes on along the minus strand of CM060402.1, from coordinate 161,816,438 downwards.
AGATGTATCGGTAGGCTCACAATCATTTTAAAGTGTGCAGGGTGATATAAACTTAAATCGACTGAAGACTGGGTGGGAACCATTCATTGGCATATGGTCTTGGTACCGAAATTTCGTTTGAGAGATTGCCGAGGTTCTGAGATATTCGGTCTTTATGCTGCTTATCATCTGGGTATCATGGTTGTATCTTCTACCGAAAAATAACGGGGACGCAAGTCTAGATCTTCCATGATACCATACATACGTGTACATATTGCATTCGACCTCAATAAGTGATAAACAATCACATGTCCCTCAAAATAAGTGATAATATATCACAAATTCTTTATCCGGGAGTCAAGTTCGTCTCTCTGCTGTACGAAAGTACTGACCTGTTCACGGACTTGCTCCTGTGCCCTCATGCATACGAAAATCAAGTTCCTCATCAATAAGTGATTCTATCACATAGGGCTTGTTTTCAAATCAAAATAAGTGAGAATCTCACATCATATACGGTCAAACAGATAATAATCGGTATACTCACCGGTAAGATGAACCCTCGTGCATACCTTGATACGGGAATGTGTCGTGATGTGGATGAACACCGGTCGGTAAGTATAAATCTTACCTTAACGTATCCCCTCGCCATGATTACAAATGATAAGTTGAGTTTATGTGGACAACAATACCGATAATCTTTATAGGATGCTTATCTTAATGTTAACTAAAAGAACAACAAGAACGTTTTGGCATGACCGTTCACTGATATGATTCTCTTACCCTCGAAACTCGCAAAAAGAATGTTTGTATATATTTATTTACTGCTTTCAGTCTTTACATTTGAAATATTCAAAAATACCAAAAAGATTTTAGGTGTGTTTTAATATAAACTTTATAAAAGCCAAAAAGATTTTATTTCTATCCTATTTTCGATCGTACGATGTTGGAGCTCGAGTCTTCGTTACCTGAAACCTGAACGAAAACCGAAAACGACTAAATCTTCATAAACGGTCGAAATTTGCAAGTTTTGAAAGTTAAAAACCTAAAATTGATAAAAATTCTTAAAACTTTCAAACTGTCGGACGGTGTTTGATTATGCAATGGTCACATGTGTGTCGTTTACTTATGATGTTCCAAGCAGTTGTTCTCATTACGCGTTTAGATTTCTTGCATGTGCAGATTCTAAAGGCAAGGAGAACATGGTCGATGACAAGCTTCGGAATGAAGACACGACGTGAAGGCACTCAAGTGATGAAGATGATCGAGTTGCCGCTGACCATCATCAACACCACAAGGATCTCACTTCATAAAGAACAAGTATTTCACGAGCATAACTCAAAGGAGAGCTTATGTTAAGGGGGAGTTTGTCAACACACTTCCTACATCAAACGGGGAGTTTGTTGGTACACTTTCTGCTTTCAAGACGTGAAGACTTTAAAGATCCTCCGACATTGAAGACTTGAAAGGACGTCAAAGTTGAAGACACAAAGATCGAGACAAAGCTAAAGTTATAAAGATCGAGACAAAGCTAGAGACAAAGCTACAGCCAAGGGGGAGTTTGTTGGTGCACTTGTGTCTGTACTTTGTCTGTATTTTGTCATGATGTAAAACGATGTCTTCATGAGTCCTGTAAGTTTGACCAAGTCAACCATCCTCCGGTTTGACTTGGCCAAACAGTTTGAACATTGTTTGTTAGATGGCTGAGTCGAAGGATAGATCATCGAAGGATTACTTATATCCTTCGATGGGCTCGAAAGATAGCCTTCGATTGATGGACCTCGAAAGATCCCATCCTTCGAGGTACATGTTGATCATTCGAGCTGTTTCTGGTCGATAGATGATCCTTCGATCATCTATCTGATCCTTCGACTCAGACCTGCTGTTTCGGGTATATATACCCTTGTAGTGTGTTCATTTCAGAAGGAGACACTCACAACTCAGACAGGAAGATAGACAAAAGGAGAGCATTCTGCTGAGAGCATTCTGTCAAAACACACACACACTTAGAGAGTTTGCAAAACACTTTTGTAAACATTGTGCTTGTAACCGGAACCTTTCATACGTTTAATACAAGTGGTGTTAATCGGTGAATATTGTGTGTCTTGTGTTTGTGCTTGTTTCTACTCCCGGTTTGCATGCTAGCTTGGATTTCGCACTCGCTAGTGTGTTAGATATATCAAGGAATAGGTTAAACCTCAACCTCCGAGGGACCTACAGTATGTGGTCGTCATGACATGAGGCTTCGTCAAGGGGCTAAAATGGTATCTCATATTCAAAAATAAAAAAAGGTGGCTTAGGTAAAATAGAGAGAAACCAAAAAAAAAAGTGACAAAGACTTTTGCTATCCCATATTCGAGGAAGGTATAACCTCTTAAGGGTTTATAATTTTATATGTAAAATGGGAATTACATCTTAGCATTAAGGAAGAAGTGGTGGCTCAGAATTGGTACATTGCTCCCTTTCCTGCTTGTAGACGTGTCGTGGGCATGGGCCATAATATGGCATTTTGATGTAGCATTTTGTAGTTTGCATGTTCCATGCACAAACCATAACGGTGATGGTTCATTTGAGTCCTTTATGATGATTAAACGTAAGGTGAACTTGTTAAAGTACTATCGACCCACTAGAATTCTTTAGATGTGTTTTGTGTGCTATGCTTTATTCTTTTCAATTGCACTTATAAATCAACCATTAACTAACAAAAAAAATTATCGTAAGAAATATTTTTAAAAATCAAAGAACTTACATACATTGGGGATGAACATTGTTTGTTAAGGCCCATAGGTGATACTTTGGGTAGACAAAACCCAAAATGGCATCATACCACGACTCCTCTCATTCTTCTCCTTATCATTTTGAGATCTAGAGAGAGAGAAATAAAATTTCTAGTGAGAGAAACACCTCTTTTTTTGGATTCTCGAGTCGGATTCGTATGTGGATCTAGGGGTGTTCAGAATTCGATTCGCATTTGAAAAATTCGAAATTCGACTCGATTCGAATTCGATTAAAAAGTTCGAATTCGAGTTGATTCGTATTCGAGTCCAGTAATCGAATTAGAATCGAATACGAATTTATGATTTTAAATTCGATTCGATTCGAAATTCGAATTCAATTTATATATATTTTTTAATATATGTATATACACACACATACATATATGCACACACATATAATTTCTAAACTTGGCCAAAGTATGAACTATATTCATAAGTAATAAGTTTATTATTCATAACATTACCAAACCTACCAACAAATATCACATACTACTTATTTCTAAATTTTTACCTAACTTAAATCGCTACAAGTGACCAAACTATTTTCTAATTTTCGGTGTTTTGACATATTGATAGTTAATTAATTTTGCAAATTTTTATATTTTATGTTGAATATAATTAGTTTGTAGTACTTTTAAAAATGAAAGTAAAATAATTTATTGATTAAGGTGAATTTGAATTAAATCGAATTTATTCGAATTCGGTTCGAATTCGATTCGAATTCGAGTTTCAAATATTAATCGAATTGAATCGAATACGAATTCAGGTAAAAAAATAAAAATTCGAAAAATTCGATTCGAAAAATTCGAAAATTCGTTATTCGATTCGATGAACACCTGTGGATCAATAAAGTGCAATGGTGGTTGATTCTCACTCCTTATTCAGAAGGTCTATAGGAGGTTTGGATTCGATTCAAAGGTAAGAAAAACGCATTGAAGCATATGTTTTTTCGGATCGTTATGCATGGATTTTGGTTTTACATTGATTTCGAAGTATATGGATGTATGAAGTTAGTATCTTTGTTTTTTTTTTTCAGATCTGGAATCCATAGCCGCTATCAAAGTTCAGATTCTGGTTTGAAACGATTACTCAGTGGTTGTATTTGACTTGAATGTTTGGATTGTGTGCTTTTTCGTTGCGTATGTTTTAATTTATTTGTCTAAGTAACAGCTATTTCAAATAGTAACATTCGATATTTGATATATGTGTGTAACTTCGGCGTAAGTTGAAAGCGAGCTTGGTCGCTATGTTTTCGCGCACTTAAGAAAGAGAATCGTGGGTCTAAAGTACACGTAAAGCCATTTCTAGTAAACACATAAATATATCTTCGCATTTTTAGTATATTAGCTTCTAAGTGGCTTTGTGCAAAAAAAAAAAATATATAGCATGATGATTCTTTACGATAAAGTAATTCATAAAGTTGATTAAGCATACAAAATCGTATCAAATTACTTTACTTGTGGGTTGTGTTTTATGTTTTGGATGTTAAGGCTGTGATTATCGAATGACAAACATTATTGTGTTTTATGTTGATTAGCATGTTGTGTTTTATATTCATAGTTCTACGATTGTGCGTTTGAAGTTTTTATGGACTACTAGGGTTTGAATATGCATTGTGTTTTAATAGTCTTTAATATGTTATTTTTGAGTTTTAGGTGTGTTTTATAGTTGAATTATAGTATTTTATGAGTTTTTACACTGGACTTTGTAGCCGAACCCTACCCACACACACACACACATATATAGGGGGGGGGGGGGGGGGGGGTTCATTCGAGAAGAAATTAAATTGAGAAGAAAAAGAAGAAAGAGTACAATTATATAACATTAAGTAGTTTTTCTTTCATCTCATTTATTTTATCTTTGACTAATTAATTAGTCGCAAAGACTATCATCCTCCACACTAAAATTTTTGACTATACACATCAAAATTTATCCTATACAAATTGAAATTTGTCCTACATAGCTTGTAATTCATCCTACACACCTTGTAACTTATCCAACAATTTAAATTATTATTTTTTTTTAAAACAAATATATTTTTTGAAAAAAGGTTACAAATTTAATATAATTAGCTATTAAAAAGAAAGACTACCAATTAATTATCTATTTAAGTTTACCAATATACCCTTACATTAACATTAAATACAAAAATTAAAACAAAAAAAAATAAAGCATTCTTATTGGTTGAAATTTCTTCTTTTTTATTTCTACAAAATATTTATTCTCATTTGAAACCTCCGCTAAATATATATGCACAAGATTGTGTCTTTTATACTATGAAATTCCTAGACATCTTTCATTCCTTTTTGGACTTAGTCAGTTTGTGATAGCTTACACAAGAAGGGAATCCACATGATCATGAGATCATTATGTTTTTCTCTGACATGTAGTTTATTTGTCTAAATGTTGAATCTACCAGCATATAGTTAATCTTGGAGCCGCAACTTTCATCAGATCCCATTCATTCATGCCATTCATTCGTGTGAGACACAATCGAGTTAGTTCCCTATCATTTCCCATATAAGATCACGATTATTTGCAATAATCTCATCACATGGCCAGGAGAGTATTTTAATACTCCCCCCTAAAGTTTTATTTTGTACAACCATTTACTAAAAAAAAAAAAAAAAAAACCTTACAAATAAAGTATTGCACACAAGGCATACGGAAACATACGAAATAAGATTATTAGTGATGGTGCATATCAACAATCTTTGAGTAAAATTGTCACTTGACATCTCCCATGGCTCGTTCTAATTCTTTAATCTGTAATCATAATTCCCTTATTAAATTATTGTTGCCAGTTTGCATTGCAAAACTCAGGTAAGCTTTGGCCCTGATAAGCTAATCTTTCAATCTCTTTAATATCTGGATACACGAGCTATCAGCTAATCTTTCAATCTCTTTAATATTTGCATATACGAGCTGATTATAGAAAATAATAAATGATGATTATAGAAACTAATTGTTAGATATTGAGCTAGAATTAATCAAGGGTGTGCCTATTGGCACACCAAACCCTAGCAAAATTAGGGTTTTTCTACGCAGCGTATTGGTCAATACGCAGCGTATAGGGTTAACCCTCTACGCTGCGTATTGACCAATACGCTGCGTAGATAAACCATGGATCTCAGTGCCTGATAACCAATCATTGCACAGAAAACAAGGGTCATATAGGCTGCGTAGGGACCTCTAAGGAGCGTATATAAAGCTCCATTTTTGTATTTTTTTATTATGTATTCCTTTGTTTATTTATAAAAAAAAAGAAAATTATTTATAAAAAAACAATATTATTGGTAAATAATACAAATATAAATTATAAAAATAAAAAATAATATAAATATTATGAATTATAAAAATTAAAAAAGAAAATTATTTATAAAAAAACAATATTATTGGTAAATAATACAAATATATTGTTTTGTTATCGTTTAAATTAAATTATCGTATTCCTTTGTTTATTTATAAAAAAAGAAAATTATTTATAAAAAACAATATTATTCGTAAATAATACAAATATATTATATTGTTATCGTTTAAATTAAATTATCTTATCGTATTGCATCGTATCGTATCGTATTGCATCATATCGTATCGTATAGTGTATAGTATATAAGTCTCGTATAGAGGCCTATACGGGTGTTATTGTATAGTATAGTATCGTATCGTATCGTATAGTGTAGTATAAGTCTCGTATAGGTTTCCTATAGGTCTTGTATATGCATATAGGATTAGACGGGACCTAAACCACACCTATACGATACGATATCACACTTAAAGGCTTATACGAGGTCAATACGGGAACTAAATCACACCTATAGGCCTATACGGGTGTTATATCGTATCGTATAGTATCGTATCGGGTGTTATTTTCCTTTTTTTTTTATAAATAAACAAAGGAATACACAAAAAAATACAAAAATGGAGCTTTATATACGCTCCTTAGAGATCACTACGCAGCATATAAGACAAAAATGACACAACTACCCTTGTATTTGGCTTCGTATAATCTCAATACAAGGGCATAAATGACATTTTCTGACCTTTACATACGCTGAGTATTGGTCAATACGCAGCATATATAAACTTTGTGAAAAAATAATCCCTCAAACCTACCAAAATGACCCAAAAAAGTCTAATGGTTTATATACGCTGCGTAGAGAGCTATACGCAGCGTATATAAACCTTGTTTTCTGTGCAATGATTGGTTATTAGGCACTGAGATCCATGGTTTATATACGCTGAGTATAGGTCAATACGCAGCGTATAGGGTTAACCCTATACGCTGCGTATTGACCAATACGCTGCGTAGGTAAACCCTAAGTGTGCAGATAGGCAAACTGGGTGTGCAGATAGTTAGGGCCTTAATCAATGATTCTGTATTGTTATGTTTAGTTACAAGTAGTTAATAATAGTCAACGAATCAACGATTGTCAACAATGTTAGTGAACAAAAGCTGAAGAAAGTGAAGTCTGGGCGCTATTTGACAAGTTGATGAAAGTTCAAGTTCCGTGCAGAATGTGTAATTCATTAAACATTGAGGGCTAAAGGTGTTAAGTTTGCAATAAGTTTCTTGAAAGGTTGCTAACGATCTGTTAGTGACAGTTAGAGGATTTGGAGGGTATAATTAGGGTTTCCTAATTCATTTATAATTCATTCAATTTGTATCAGTTTCTGCAACCTCAGTTGTAATCGTTCTTGTATTCTCTTTCTTGATCATTCATAATAATCAATAGAATCTTAGTTGTTTTTTTCAATGAGTACACTACTGATATACCTTCGGAAAAATATAAATTGAGTATTTTATGGGTGTTTTCAATTGTGTATTTTGTGATGTGTTTCTGAACTAGATTTTTATGGTGTTTTTCTAATTGAGTTTATATAGCATTTTCTGAACTGCTTTTTTATGGCGTTTTTCAACTCGACAATTTGTGATGTTTTTCTGAACTTGGTTGCGTTTTTAAATTGGGGACATTATTTGTGTGTTTTTCTGAACTGGATCTTTACAACTGAAATACCCAAAAAAATATGAAAAAAAATTAATAATGACGTTAAAGAAATAATAATAATAAATAATTGACATAAATGACTTTAGTAAAAATATAAATCAGTAAATAGAATAACAATGATAAAATAAGTTACACTAGAACAACATAAGGAATTAAAAATAAAAATAAGTTGCATTAAAACAACATAACGAATTAAAAATAAAAATAACAGCATTACTACGATTCTAACAAAATTTACTATACATACAAATACCATCAGGGGGAATAGTGCAAGGTAACTGCCTGGCCCCCTCATTGGTCAATTCTTTTTGTATTTAACGTTTAAACCTTTAGCTTTGCTAATATACATACAAATACCATCAGGGGGAATAGTGCCAGGCAGGTGCCTAACCCCCCTCATTAGTTGATTGTTTTTGTATTTAACATTTAAGCCTTCAGCTTTGCTAATACATGGGTTTCACCCCTCTGTTTTTAAAAAGTTTTCTTCATATTAATTAACTTTGTTTATATGCGTGTTTAGTCCCTCTACTTCAGTTTTGGTATTCTACATGTTTAGTCTCTCTACTTTACTCTTGTAAGTAATTGGCTTTCGCGGTTTTCATTTTACTTTTAAACCTGCAACTTCGTTAATATACGTGTGTAGCCCCTTTGTTTTTAGAAAAGAAAACTTTCTTCTTATTGGTTAACTTTGTTTATATGCGTGTTTAGTCCCTTTGCTTTAACTTTTGATAGTGTACATGTTTAGTCCTACTTTTATCCAGTTTAGTATTTTATCTTTTAGCCTTTTTCCCTTTGCTACCATAACGAATCAATCCGGGGGACTAGTAACCGTTAGCTATTGGTGGACAACCGCTACTACTCTTGGGCTTTAATAAAGTTACTTTGGCACGTGTATTTTTATTTATGTATTTTTTTATTGAGATCGTGTTATGAGTAGTATATACAAGCAGTGTTGCAAAAGTCGGATTCCTCGGCCGAGTACTCGGCGAGTACTCGGTCCTCGGACCTCCACCTTGGCGACTTCCTCCTAGGCGGTCTCAACTAGTCGGCCTCGGGAGTACTCGGTCCTAGTCGGCGCCTAGTCGGCCTAGTCGGAGCCTAGTCGGCCTAGTCGGTCTAGGCGGTCAACGTGGTTTGTTGACTTTTAATCGGTCAAACTCGGTCAAAATCGGACTACTCGGCCTTGTACTCGGACTACTCGGCCTTGTACTCGGACTACTCGGCCTTGTACTCAGACTAGTCGGACTTGTATTCAGAATATTTGAACTTTAAACATGTTTCATTTTAAATTATACGCAGTTGACATGAATTATGCTTATTTTAACACATAAATAATATATAACAATTAATTTTCTTTATATTTACCATGTCCGCGTACTCCCCGAGTACTCTCCGAGTACTCCGATTACTCCCAACTCCCCAGTCGGCCGACTAGGGACCGCCTAACGACTTTTACAACACTGTATACAAGTAACCAGAACACACTCGTGCATGTTATTAAACTGAGAAATATTCTACTTACCGCCCCGCAACGCGGAATGGGCATAAACTAGTGTAATTACATAAATAATAAACAAATTCAAAAATAATTAAATATCTTCAAGACATAGGATAAATATGGAAACAAGAAGTCATGAGAAGACGTGGAATCATTCTATTTGAAAAAAATAATTAAATATCTTCAAGACATAGGATAAATATGGAAACAATAAGTTATGTGAAGACGTGGAATCATTCTATTTGAATGTATAATTATCCCATAGTAATACAACATCTATCACTCTTAGCTCGATGTTATCTTGCTAGGGAAGGAAACTTGAACCTCAATCCTATACGAACACACCTTGTTTATATTTTTTTGGAAGGCTAATTTCATTAAAAAGGAACGACCCGACCCGATAATCTCCAAGACAGAGACTATCGGAACACGGGAAAGATTACATCATAGGAAAACAAAAATTACACCAATTTTTCCACTCAATCGAACCCTCCTTAAACCTGCACGTAAACCACAAATACGCCAAAGATTTGACGTCCGCAACCAAATGAGCGATAGTAAAAACCGACCCATTAAAAACCTTGTCGTTCCTAGCCTTCCAAATCCGCCAGCAAGCGATAATAAGAATACCATACATAACTTCCTTCTTCTTCGCAGTGTACGGCAGATTATCCAATATATGTAGCACATCAGATAGCGAAAAAACGAAAAACTTTGGGATACGGCACCAAGAAGCAATAGCGTCCCACAATCCGACCGCAGTGATACACCCGGAAAACAAGTGATCTACCGACTCTTCTACTTCACCACATAATCCGCAAAAACTATTCTCGACATAAACATTACGGTGTAGGAGAGCGTCTTTGGTTGGAATTCGATTCATACTCGCCCGCCACATAAAAACATTACATTTACCCGGGATCCATTTGCACCATTGATATACCGAATTAGTGACAACATTACCGTCCCCTTTCAGCCATTGCCGAGCATCTTTAACCGAATAGCCTTCACCTGCATCATGCTTCCAAGTCCACCGATCCTCGCGATCAGTAAGAACAACATCAGAAAGGTCCCGATGACACTGTATTAGTTCCTGTATCTCCAAGTCGGTGCTCGGATATTGTACCCAGTTCCAGCAAATCGCATGAGTCCCATCACCATCTTGCAATCGCTCCGCGACTGTACACCGTTTGTTTTGATCCAGTCGAAACAGCCTAAGATACTTAAATTTCAGCGGTTCAGTATCGAGCCATGGGTCAATCCAAAACTTAAGCTGAGTTCCATCACCCGCCACCCCTCTTATCAACGACATGAAACCTATTCCATCCACTTTAAGTTTATAGCCCACCTTAACTAATCTGGACCAAGCACCAGCAAACCGCGAGTTACATTGAACAGTTTCCCATCTTCTAGTAGAACCATGAATAGCGTCTATCACTTTCCTCCAAAGCGCATCCTTAGACATACGATATCTCCATATCCATTTCAATAAAAGCGCAAAGTTACTCTCTTCCAACTTGGATAAACCCAATCCTCCTTCTTTAACGCTCCTCGTCACCCTATCCCATGCCACCCAATGTATTTTATTCTTATCATCACCACCGCCCCATAAAAAAATTTTATAAGCACCTCCAACTTATTAATTACCGTCGCCGGAGCCTTATACAAAGAGAAATAATATGTTGGAAGACTCTCCAACACCGCCTTGATAAGGGTGATCCTCCCTGCCATTGATATCACACTAGCCTTCCATGACGATAGGCGTTTTTTTAAAAATATCAACTATAGGGTCCCAATTACTTATTCGATTCATATTAGCCCCCACCGTGATGCCCAAGTATTTAAAAGGAAATGTTCCCGGTTTGCACCCCATATTGTTAGCGAACGCAGCAATCTCCTCGTCACTCTTCCCAACCCCAAACAAATTAGATTTGTTCAAGTTTATTCGGAGCCCCGAGCACATATGAAAAATACGGAGAATCCGCTTCATCGCCTTTAAATTACTTTGGGACCATTCGCCTACAACCAAAGCATCATCGGCATACAAAAGATGTGAAATAAACAACCCATCGCTATTCAAACGAACCCCTTGAAAAAAACCATTACCACAAGCCGACCTAATCAACGAAGATAAACCCTCCATGACAATCAAGAATAAAAACGGAGATATAGGGTCACCTTGTCTTATCCCCTTTTCACAACTGAATTCAAACGTTGGCGAGCCGTTCACGAGAACCGAGGATCTAGCCGAAGAAAGAACTCCTTCTATCCACTTGCACCATCTATCAGGAAAATTCATTTGCTTCATAACCGAGATAAAAAACCCCCAGTTAACATTATCGTAAGCTTTCTCAAAATCAATCTTCAACAAAAAAATTCCTTTCCCCATTTTTTTCGCCCAAGAGAAAATCTCGTTGATAATAAGCGGACCATCAAGAATATACCTTCCCGATAAAAAAGCCGACTGTGTCTCATGAATAATACTACCCACCACCTTTTTTAGACGATTAGCAAGAACTTTTGAAATAACTTTACTAATCGCACCAATCAAGGTAATAGGACGGTACTCGTTCAGTTCCACCGGATCTTTAACTTTTGGAATAAGCAAAACAAACTTTAGCCAGTTGTGTCCCTGAGGTTTGGTCACTTTTGTCACTTTTGTCCAAATTTGAAACCTTTTGCATCTGGGTCCTTGTGGTTTCATTTTTTTTTTTTTTTGCCATTTTGGTTCAAAAATGAAATCAGCTCATATTTATCAAATTAAATTCTGGTTTTTTGTCCTTTTTCTCAGGGGAAAAATGGTCATTAACGAACTACAGATTCAGTCTGCATCTCCCAGACTCTCTCTTTCTCACTTTTCCTTTCAACCCATCTCTCTCTACATCTATGCATCTCCCAGACTCCCACCACCATCAACACTAGGCACCACCATCAACACCCACCCCACCCCACACCACCGCCACTACCCACACCGCCACCCACCCCACCGCCATCAACTACAAATTCTGTCGATTAGGCTTAGGCTGGTTCCAGCGATACGGTTGCAGATCTACATCGTTTATCCAAATTATGACAATACGGTTATCTTTGCATTCCGACGATACATAATCAGTAACCTTTTACAGAACAACGTCGTTTATATAAGGTGGGCGGTGGTGGGTTTTGATTTGGGGATGGTGGTGAACGTGTTGGGTTTTGATTAAGTGAAAAATGGTGGGGGTGAACGACGGTGATACTGGTGGTGAACGGTAGTGATACTGGTGGTGAACAGTAGAGATGGTAGGTTTTGATTAGGTGAACAATGAGGATGGTGGTGGCGTTTGGAAAGAGGGTTTTTGAATTAAAGTGTTTAAGGTGGGGATTTGAATATGGACAAGCCAATTGTTAAAAAGGAAGTGATGGTGGCGGGAAAAGGTTGCCTGCGAGTGTGTAACACCCGCGAAAAATCATGTCCAATAATATGGTGACACGTGTCCCAAATTTAAAATATGTGAAAGGTTGACTTTGAAGGGGGTAAAAGCGTCAACGAACGAAACAATGGCCTTCGGGTGGACTACCGACAAACTGGAAGTCTTAGAACATATATTCATAACCCTAAATATGTCTAATACCAGCTTGGGATGACATTATACAAGTTACAAGTCCCAAAATGCGAATATATAAGTTGAGGGGCCAAACTTGACAACTTTTAAAATCTGGTTTGCAGATGGAGGCCTTACGGACCGTATGAGGATTTGGCTTACGGTCCGTAAGCCTCTGCACTGGGTAGAAAAATGTGTGGCCTCCACACAAAAGCTTCCAAAACCACTCTAGACGAACCCATGGGTTGTTTTCTTGCTCAATACTCGTGCATGGACACCTGGTGACATCCTAGAACACCTGAGAACACCTGGAATCCATCTTGGGTCTCTTGGATTAGTATAAATAGGACCCTTCCCTTGCCATTTGAACTTGCACCTTCAATTTTCTCACTTCTCCTCTCTTGCTTTGCTTTTTTGGGGTTCCTGATAAAAAAGGAAGCTCTCCTCTGTAGTATCTTTGAGCTAGGACCTGTTGTAAGTGTCCTTAGCCACTCTAGTTCGGTTTTTATGCATTTAAAAGCCGAAAGTCAAAGTTGCCGCAAAACGACTTTGACCTTCGGCTTAGACCTAAACGGTCCAGCCATTGTTCGAGGCGAATATGGCTACGTAATCGTAATTAGGTAGGTGTTAATCTCTCAAAAGGACACCTCCTAATTACCACGTTTACTTAGTTAATTGTCGGGTCAAAGTAATTAAATAAAAAGTCAAACTAGTCAGATTTTTTAAATAAAATCAAATCTGATAATGTGAAGGGTATAAAATACATTTTATCACTCTAATAACTTGGTAAACATTATTAGAACATGTCTAAGCATGTTCAACCCGACAATTCTGAGTTTAGGGTCGGTTCGCAACCGAAAGTCCAAAAGCTTGACTTTTGCTTTGACTTTCAGTTCTGACCCGAATTAACTTATTTCCTTTATGCATTAAGGTTCCTATAGGACCATATTATGTTGTAGCATAACCCTATGAGGTTATATTACATGGTCCCTTAGTAATCTAGATCATATGCTTATTTCCGTTATTATGCTTTATTTTGACTAGTATGCCCCTTTTTTTTAAATAAGGTTTTCAAGATAAATAAACATTCTAATGGACTAGGTACTGATTAGTAAACATAACTAGACTATTTTGATGTTTACAATCTGTTCATAAACTGAAGATATGTAATAAATCAAGATTTACGCTTTTATAAGGACCAAGATACCCTTTAAGCACATAAATCAAGTTCTAACATGATTTTGACATAAAACTCTTTATCTACTATTGTGATATCATACTTAGGACTTATTGGGATGTTAGGACAGATTATATATAACAACCCTCCTAAAAATATTCTTGACACCCCTAATATATTTAGAACACCCCTATATGTCTTATAATATACCCCGTATACGAAAAATAGTCACAAAATACCTTTATATAATTAAAAATCAAATAAATAAAAATATATAGGCGAGTCGCCGGCCGCGACTTGATCCCCGATATTCTCGCGGGCCGCGACCCGCTGTGGTCGCCGGACACCCTAAGACAACTCGTGTTCACTACGTGTCGAGCCTACACTGGTGACTAACCATGGCTAGAGCCTACTCACCTAGCTCGCGGGCCGCAAAGGGAGACCCTTCAGGTCTCGCCGGGCGCGAGCCGGTCCCAAATCAGAACTATAAATAGGTTCGATCAGTTTCAATTTCAATTCGTTCAAACTTTCGATCTCACTCTCAATATTCTGAATAGTAGGCATTATACCCGAGTATAATACCCCCCTAAATAACGAAGTTTTGCCTCGTTGTAAGTAGCATAACCCCCGGTTACGTATTAGATACGCTGCCCAATTGATCTAGGGTTCCGTAACGGCTGTCGTGGTTCTGCCAGACGTAGTCGTTGGAATGCCTTCTCGGGGAGGGTATAACTATTGTAAATATTGGGTTATTATACTAACGCGTGTGCATTGTTTAATTAATAGATAATCACCAGGAAATCCTTAAGGAAAACCTTAAGACAGCAATGTGAGTAATCTCCTTTTTATAAGCTGTTTTTACAAAACCTCATTTATCTTAATTTATAATAAGCAGTGATTGAGTATTTGTATTCTACAATTATCGTCGGTATGTTGGGGTTTTGTATACAATATTTGTTACTACACTATGAGTAGTAACATGACCACAAGTCAGGTTGACAGTACCGTGGGTGGTAATTAAAGTAGATGAAAACAAATGTAATTGCGGGACAGCCCTCAATCCTGTAAAATGGTTTTACCTGTTTTGTTTAAACTGAGATTCACTCACCAGTATTTCCCGCTGACAAATTATTTTTAAACGCGTTTCAGGTAACAAAATATGAAAGCCAAATAGAAGCCAGCTAGACAGCACTGAAGGCTTGGAAAAGTGGCTATAAAGTTACCTAAAATAAAGAGATGTTTTATTTAAATAAAATAGGGTTTATCCCTATAAAAATGCGTGTACTTGAAACTGGGAATTTTTCCATGTGTTTAATACTATAAAAGCGTGGTATTTTTACTCTGATAAAATATTTTCTAACTACGGTCCTGATGTAAATTCCGTTGCCAAACTGATAAACACCGAAACCACTGAATCTGGCGCCGCGGCCGTTCGTTCCCGGGTAGTTAGGGGACGGGGTTGCGACAGAAGGTGGTATCAGAGCTAAGCCACTGATTCAGCCACAGAAGTGTTCTGCTGACACCAAAATTTATTCAAAATGTTAGGAAATTTCTACGGAACTACGTGCATATCTGTATTTGATTGCTATGTGTTATTTGACTATTTGTTAGTTTACAGTATGAGCGACCAAGGACCTTCAGACGCTTACCGTCAGTTGTCCAGCTCCCCTAGGAACGAAGGCACCTCTTCACAGCCTACCCTCTCAGGGTATTCAGCTGACAATGAAGATGGGATATTCGTGTTTAAGGCCCAATCTGAAGAACCATTCCCTCCTAAGAAAAGAGGATGGTTCAGTAGAGGAGCGCATGAACGTAGGAAAAGGATGAGAAAGTTACAACAACAGCGTGCTTTAGCAACCATTAAGAGAGAAACGTGTGCTCACACTCAGGATATGATCAATAGGAATTTAGCAAATTTTCATATCTTAGCAACTACAGCTGCAGACCCTAATTTAGAGCAACTCATAGCACCCCAGCCCTTACCACTATTTCCCACACAGCCAATGAAAATTGAGGTCAACCCAGAAAATCAAATCCCAATACCTGACCCTGACCCAGCAGAGATACCTAGAGTACCAGCACCCAATCCCTTAGACCCAGACTACAACCCGTGGTTTGACGACCATAGGGATTACCAACAACGTTACCCAATACCAGAAGTTGAACCAAACCTAGCAGCTTACCCAGACCTGGACCCTCTAGATCCCTACTATGATAATGACCAATATATCAGAGAAATCCTAGAAAATCCTTATCCTTACCAAGAAACCATGCCCCAGTTCCCAAACCCAGTACCGGCCCCAACGCCACCCTTAAGTCGAGAAGCCGTAGAGGAACTTCGCACGTACGGTGATGAGTTAGTTGATGAGGGGAACAGGATCCGCCAAATAGGAGAGAAACTCGTCTGGAAGTATGACGAGAGGGAATATCCATTCTAAACCAGCCGAAGCATAATAATAATAATAATAATAATAATAATAATAATAATAATAATAATAATAATATATAATATGTGTGTATGTTTGAATCTTTGATTATTTTCCTTATTCTGTGATATTAATATTTGGACTGTTTGAAATTCAGATGTCAAACCAAGTTAACCAGGAAATTCAGAATAATAGCAATAACGGAAACTACATGAACAAAAGTACTATAGAAAGTATAGTAGCCCAGGGGATAGCCGATGCCATTCCCTTAATAATTGAAGCCATTAAAAATCCTATGCCTATAAACACTACTACCATAGGTAATAAGCATACCCATTCTGAACCCAGCCATAGTGTCAATGGAGATAATGGCATTCTGGTCCAAGCCCCAAATGCTAAACGACAGAAAACCACCATTAATGGTTGTTCTTATAAAGAGTTTCTATCCTGCAAACCAACCGAATACTCCGGTAATGAAGGAGCCATAGCAGCTTTGCGATGGCTAGAGAAAACTGAAGCAGTTTTAAAAATAAGTAAATGTGCCGAAGGAGATAAAATAATGTATGCTTCCAATCTTTTTAAAGATGAAGCATTAGAATGGTGGAATACTATTCTACAATCGAAAGGAAGTGATATGGTATATGTCATGACATGGAAAGAATTCAAAGAGATAATTGAAAGAAAATTTTGCCCTCCGCACGAGAAGGAGCAAATTGCTAATAAATTCCTAAATCTCAAAATGATTGGGGTAAATTGTCGGGAATTTACTACCAAATTCTTTGAATATGCTAGAATAGTGTCAACCCTTGCATCACCTGAACCAGCATTAATCTCCCGTTACATCTGGGGATTAATCAGTGAGATTAGACATGTAGTCAGGGCAGCTAGACCACAAACCATAGAAGAAGCAGTAGAACTTGCTAACACCTTGACTGATGAATTAGTGCGTACACGAGAAGAAGACCAGAGGAGAAACCTAGCTCAAAGGCTTACCCAAGAATTTCGTTATAGAAATTCCAACCGTGGGAAAAATATAGGTTCTACATCTGCACCTTATTGTAAGGCTTGCAAGAAAAAGCATTCAGGAAAATGTTCCACTTACTGCAATTACTGCAAGATACCAGGACACAAGGAAGAAGATTGTAGGAAGAAACCAAGTATTGGAATATGATTCAACTGTGGGGAAGCAGGTCACATCAGACCAAACTGTCCAAAACTAGCTTTAGCAGCAAACAACAGAGCAAAAGCAGCAGAAGGACCCAAGAGGAACGCCAGAGCGTTTGTGTTGACCGCTGAAGAAGCCAAGATGATCCCGAATGTGATTGCTGGTACGTTTTTAGTTAATGATGTTTATGCTAAAGTATTATTTGACTCTGGTGCAAACCAAAGTTTCATAAATACTTCTTTTTGCAAACTTCTCAATCATCCATTAACTAAACTCCACCAAGCCTGTCTGGTGGAAACGGAAAATGGAACTTCTATCCAAATAAGCGAAATCCTACAAGGAGCAAGGATAGAAATTTTAAGTCATAACTTTATTGCTAATCTTTTTCCAATGGACCTAGCTGGATTCGATGTCGTGTTAGGAATGGATTGGTTGGTAGCCAATCAGGCATGAATATTATGTGATCAAAAGTCTGTTGAAATTAAGACACCAACTGGTGAAAAAATCACAATTAAAGGAGGCAAATCAACAAGATCACCTAAGTTCATCTCTGTAATGAAAGCTACAAGTTATGCACGGAAGGGAGGAATGATGTATATGATTTCTATAATCATTAACACCAAAGGAAAGGAATTAAAAGATATTCCCGTAATATCTGAATTCCCTGATGTATTCCCAGAAGAATTGCCTGGATTACCGCCAGACCGAGAAGTTGAATTTAGAATTCACCTAATACCAGGAACGGCGCCAATTGCCGAAGCACCCTACCGTCTAGCACCAACGGAGGTGCAGGAATTGAAGAATCAACTGGACGAATTACTAGAGAAAGGTTTCATACAACCTAGCTCATCCCCTTGGGGAGCACCGGTATTATTTGTCAAGAAGAAGGACGGATCGATGCGTATGTGCATTGACTACCGAGAATTGAATAAGGTTACGATTAAGAACCGGTACCCATTACCAAGAATCGATGATCTGTTTGATCAACTCCAAGGAGCTCGATTCTTTTCTAAGATCGATTTACGCTCAGGATATCATCAATTAAAGGTACAGGAAGAAGACATTCCTAAAACAGCATTCAGAACAATGTACGGTCATTATGAATTTACAGTCATGCCATTTGGTTTAACCAATGCTCCAGCCGCATTTATGGACATGATGAACATGATATGTAAACCATACCTGGATAAATTCATAATTGTCTTTATAGATGATATTCTGATTTACTCTAAGAGTAAGGAAGAACATGCAGAACATTTGCATATACTCTTGACCTTGCTGAGAAAGGAAAAGTTGTATGCTAAATTTTCAAAATGTGAATTCTGGTTGCAAGAAGTGCAATTCCTTGGACATTTGGTCAACCAAGAAGGAATTCATGTAGATCCCACAAAGATCGAGGCTATTACCAAATGGAAAACCCCTGAGTCACCAACTGAGGTTAGAAGTTTCTTAGGATTGGCAGGTTATTATAAAAGATTTATTCGAGATTTCTCTAGAATAGCCATTCCATTAACTAAACTAACTTGTAAATCTGTTAAGTTTGAATGGGGACCAAAGCAGGAGGAAGCATTTAGAATTCTTAAGCAAAAACTAACCAATGCACCCATACTAGCGTTGCCAGAAGGAACTGAAGACTTTATAGTCTTTTGTGACGCTTCTAAGTTAGGTTATGGATGTATGTTAATGCAACGTCAAAAGGTTATAGCCTACGCCTCTAGACAACTTAAAAATCATGAAGAGAATTATTCAACCCATGATTTGGAGTTAGGAGCTATATTTTTTGCCCTTAAGATTTGGAGACATTATCTTTACAGTAGTAAGTTTATTGTCTTCACCGATCATAAGAGTTTAAGATATATTTTCGGGCAAAAGGAATTAAATATGAGGCAAAGACGTTGGATGGAAATCCTTAGTGATTATGATTGTGACATCCAATACCATGCGGGAAAAGCCAATGTAGTCGCTGATGCCTTAAGTCAAAAATATCATGAGAAACCAAAAAGAGTACGTTCCCTTAGACTAAACCTGCAGATAGATTTAAATGAGCAAATTAAGCAAATACAGGAAACAGCTATCAAGGATGATGCTGAAAGTCTAAAAGGAATGATTAAGGTATTAGAAAAAGGAACAGATGGAATTTAGAGATTCTATAAGAAAAGAATCTGGATCCTTACCCAAGGAAACCTAAGAAACCGAATTTTAGAGGAAGCCCATAAGACTAAGTATACCATGCACCCAGGAAGTGATAAGATGTACAAGGATTTAAGAAATTATTTCTGGTGGATAGGAATGAAAAAGGATGTAGCCAGTTATGTTGCGAAATGTCTAACCTGTTCACAAGTTAAAGTTGAACATCAGAAGCCTTCAAGATTATTGCAACAACTAGAAATGCCAGTTTGGAAATGGGAGTTGATAACAATGGACTTTGTTACTAAGCTACCCAAGACACGAAAAGGTAATGATACAATCTGGGTGATAGTTTCATTACATGGAATTCCTTTGTTAAATCTGCCCATTTCTTACCAATAAAGGAAACTTTCAGCATGGAACGGTTAGCCAAATTATATGTAAATGAAATAGTTTCATTACATGGAATTCCTTTGTCAATCGTGTCTAATAGAGATAGTCGTTTCACTTCTCATTTTTGGACCAGTTTCCAAAAGGCAATGGGAACTAAGCTAAATTTAAGTACAGCATATCATCCCCAAACTGATGGTCAAAGTGAAAGGACAATCCAAACAATGGAAGATATGCTTAGAGCATGTGTAATTGATTTCGGAGGAAATTGGGACGAACACTTACCTTTGATAGAATTTTCCTACAATAACAGTTATCATACCAGCATCAATACTGCACCTTTTGAAGCACTCTGTGGACGAAAATGCCGAACACCAGTATGTTGGGCAGAAGTAGGAGAACAACAACTATCAGGTCCTGAAATCGTGCAAGAAACAACTGACAAAATTACTCAAGTCAAGGAAAGACTGAAAGCAGCACGAGATCGTCAAAAGAGCTATGCTGACAATAGACGCAAACCATTGGAATTTCAAGTTGGAGATAAGGTATTGTTAAAAGTTTCTCCATGGAAAGGAGTTGTCAGATTCGGTAAAAGAGGAAAGCTAAGCCCTAGGTATATCGGACCTTTTAAAATTATCAGAAGAATTGGAGCAGTAGCCTATCAGCTACAACTGCCAAAGGAAATGGCAGGAATACATGATGTGTTTCATGTATGTAATCTCAAGAAATGCTTAGCAGATGAATCATTAGTAATACCTCTCCAAGATATAGAGGTAAATGAGAAGCTTAAGTTTGTAGAAAGACCACTACAAATTGAAGACAGAAAGATCAAAAACCTTAAGCGCAAGAGATTAGTTCTGGTCAAAGTAAAATGGGATTCTAAACGAGGACCAGAATACACTTGGGAGCTTGAATCAGAGATGAAGCGAAAATACTCACACCTGTTCCAGTAGACCTCGAGGACGAGTTCTAAAACAAGGTGGGGAGGATATAACAACCCTCCTAAAAATATTCTTGACACCCCTAATATATTTAGAACACCCCTATATGTCTTATAATATACCCCGTATACAAAAAATAGTCACAAAATACCTTTATATAATTAAAAATCAAATAAAAACAAATATATAGGCGAGTCGCCGGCCGCGACTTGATCCCCGGTATTCTCGCGGGCCGCGACCCGCTGTGGTCACCGGACACCCTAAGACGACACGTGTTCACTACGTGTCGAGCCTACACTGGTGACTAACCAAGGCTAGAGCCTACTCACCTAGCTCGCGGGCCGCGAAGGGAGACCCTTCAGGTCTCGCCGGGCGCGAGCCGGTCCCGAATCAGAACTATAAATAGGTTCGATCAATTTCAATTTCAATTCGTTCAAACTTTCGATCTCTATCTCAATATTCTGAATAGTAGGCGTTATACCCGAGTATAATACCCCCTAAATAACGAAGTTTTGCCTCGTTGTAAGTATCATAACCCCCGGTTACGTATTAGATACGCTGCCCGATTGATCTAGGGTTCCGTAACGGCCGTCGTGGTTCTGCCCAACGTAGTCGTTGGAAAGCCGTCTCGGGGAGGGTATAACTAATGTAAATATTGGGTTATTATACTAACGCGTGTGTATTGTTTAATTAATAGATAATCACCAGGAAATCCTTAAGGAAAACCTTAAGACAGTAATGTGAGTAATCTCCTTTTTATAAGTTGTTTTTACAAAACCTCATTTATCTTAATTTATAATAAGCAGTGATTGAGTTTTTGTATTCTACAATTATCGTCGGTATGTTGGGGTTTTGTATACAAACTGTGTTACTACACTGTGAGTAGTAACATGACCACAAGTCAGGTTGACAGTACCGTGGGTGGTAATTAAAGTAGATGGAAACAAATGTAATTGCAGGACCGCCCTCAATCCTGTAAAATGGTTTTACCTGTTTTGTTTAAACTGAGATTCACTCACCAGTATTTCCCGCTGACAAATTATTTTTAAACGCGTTTCAGGTAACAAAATATGAAAGCCAAATAGAAGCCAGCTGGACAGCACTGAAGGCTTGGAAAAGTGGCTATAAAGTTACCTAAAATAAAGAGATGTTTTATTTAAATAAAATAGGGTTTATCCCTATAAAAATGCGTGTACTTGAAACTTGGAATTTTTCCATGTGTTTAATACTATAAAAGCGTGGTATTTTTACTCTGATAAAATATTTCCTAACTACGGTCCTGATGTAAATTCCGCTGCCAAACTGATAAACACCGATACCACCTAATTTGGCGCCGCGGCCGCTCGTTCCCGGGTAGTTAGGGGACGGGGGTTGCGACATTATATACTGACCTTAACCTTTAGTTCTTGTATAAAGCTCATAAATGACGATAATACCCCTTTTTGCAAATAAAATGGGTTTTACATATAAACAACGTGCCAACTCTTTTGCTACTGATATATTATGAAAAATAAAATATTTTGACACTTCAAAGCTGGTCATAATCTCAGCATCACTTAAACTTCGAAATTATCGTCATTTACCGACTTTTACGCTAATTAGGTGCATAGTATGGCTTTAACCCATATTTAGCACCCAAGACTTTATAAACTTCGAAATTATCCTCGACCACCATCGACCCGCCACTGCCACCTTCTCGGAAACCGCTATTTTACACTCTCTTTTTGTACATACAAATATTTTAGATTTTGTCATTTTCTTAAAACCCTTTATTTGCAGGGAGAAATTGGTTGGATAATGGATTTTTTTTTTCGTGCATAATCATTGCTCATACATTGCCACATCCACGGCTCCACCTTAACTGTCTTAGGATTCAGTGGCGAAGCTTGAATTTTTCGGCCGGGGGGGCGAAAACGTATATACCCACAAATTTCTATACGAAAACTACATATATAACACTACTGAGCAACAAAGTTACCGAAGCTTGTTATTCATCTCAACGTTGGCGTACTTCAGCCACATTGTGTGAGCTCTGTAATCAAAATCAAGCGCACATTCCCAAACATTCCTAGCACAATTGAAATAATCTTGATGGCCAAGTAAAGGTATAAGGCACTCTTCATGTACTGTTAGGAATAGGTCATAGGTTGTATATCAATTTTATATCGTATAAGTGTATTTTACGTGTATTATATCTTTAAAAACATTTTGTATTATATGTGTTGAATAAGTGTAATTTTGTATACTAAATAATAAAAAGTTATATTTTTAAAAAACCTAGTGTATTTTAGGTTAAATAAATCTAATTTTGTATGCCAAATAATAAAAAATGTTATATCTTTTAAAACTGTGTGTATTACAAGAGTTGATTAAATGTATTTTTTATAGTAAATAAAAAAATATTATATTTTTAAAATCTATGTGTATTACACGGGTTAAATAAATGTAATTTTATATAGTAGATGATAAAAAAGTTATATCTTTAAAAACCCTGTGTGTTATACAGGTTAAATAAATGTAATTTTGTATAATAAATAATAAAAATTATATCTTAAAAAACCTCATTTATTACACGTGTTGAATAAATCTAATTTTATATACCAAATAATAAAAAAATGTATAACTTAAAAAAAAACTAATGGATATACTCAATAACCGATGGATAGGGTGATTCCGAAGATGGTTATTGAAAAGAAGATACGTTATTAAAGAAGCAAATTAGCAACCATTTTGAGTGATAAAATGTTGGTACCAATTCCAACCATTTGATTTATAAACTATATAATAAAATCGATATAATAATCTTTTAGTAATAAAAATATAAAATAAATAATATGTTAATACAAAGTTTGGTTTTCGTGATAAATAATTTGTTTTATTTAATAATATCTTAAATAACAATTTAAGTTTGAGGATAACCTTTTAGAAAAGTAGAATGATTCTATTTGATATACAAGAAGGATAAGATTTAGAGTGTGCCTATTGGCACACCAAACCCTAGCAAAATTAGGGTTTATCTACGCTGCATATTGGTCAATACGCAGCGTATAGGGTTAAACCAATACGCTGCGTATTGACCAATACGCAGCGTAGATAGCCCATAGATCTCAGTGCCTGATAACCAATCATTGCACAGAAGACAAGGTGTGTCTAGGCTGCGTATTGACCAATACGCAGCGTATTGAATTTTACACTAATGGTCCCTGGAGTTTCAAAAATTGACCCAAATGGTCCCTTATTTTTGATATATTTACACTTTGGTCCCTGGTGTTTCATAAATTGACATAAATGGTCCCTGTCAGGGACTATTTTTGCAAAAACTGAAACTTCAGGGACCAAAGTGTAAATATATCAAAAATGTGTAAAAAGGGGGTCTTCTTTAAAGAACCGGCCCTTGCAAGACTCGAACTCGTGATCTATTGTTTAGAACCGCAACGCCTTAACCAGTTTATCCTCTGTCCAGAGCTGTTAGAATATGAAACTTAATTCCTTATATACCTTAGCTACCCAATACGCTGCGTATTGGTCAATACGCTGCGTATATAAAACATCTGCAAAATTGGGGTCATTTTGGTAGGTTTGAAGTATCAAAAGTTTACCAGGTTTACATACGCTGCGTATTGGTCAATACGCAACGTATATAACCTTCCAGAATTTTAAAACTTCTGTTTTAAAAGGTCCCTGGAGTTTCAAAAATTGACACAAATGGTCCCTTTTTTGATATATTTACACTTTGGTCCCTGAAGTTTCAATTTTTACAAAAATGGTCCCTGATGTTTCAAAAATTGACACAAACGGTCCCTAACGAGCGTCGAAACTAAGTTCGTCATTAAAATATAAAACGACGAACTTAGTTTCGACGCAAGTTAGAGACCTACGCGCCTTACGGTTCGACTTCGACTAAATAATAAAAAAATATATATTTTAACGACGAACTTAGTTTCGACGCTCGTTAGGACCGTACGCGCCTTACGAGCGTCAAAACTAAGATCGTCTTTAAATTATATTATTTTTTTATTATTTAGTCCATGTTGAACCGTAAGTCGCGTAGGTCCCTAACGGGCGTTTAAACGCGATTTCACTGCCGTTTGCGGCTGCGTTTGCAGCCGTAAACGGGCGTTTAAACGGCTGCAAACGCAGCCGCAAACGGCTGCGTTTAAAACTTCCAGAACTTTATCTATACAACAGAACATGTTAAATAACCTGCCAGAATTTTATATGTACATCATAGTATATAACATTTCAAAATATGTTAAACCGTTTACACCGAAAGTTTGATATATACAAGAAAAGTTTGTGCATACATAACAAAATAATAAAATACTACTGCTGCTGCTCCTGATGCTGCTGCTGCTGCTGCTGATGCTGATGCTGATCCCATTCCGCATCCGCAATGAAGGGTAGTGGAGGTAACCCGTCATGCTGTCGTTGCTGCTGCAGCGCCGCAGCCACCCACTCCAACAGATAGTTGTTCCTTTCAACGTTCCGAAGCAGCCGCTGATGTGACGGGTCAGGACCGGGCCAAACATGACGTGGGAACTGAGGCGCCCCGGGTGGTCCACGCGGCTGTGGTGGCTGCGGAAGAACGGCGACCGGCTCATGCGGCTCCGGCGGCTCCGGATCGTGCGGAGGATAAAACAGAGGGAACTGTTCTGGCAGTTGTGTAAGCTGGTATTGCGTGCCGTCTAGTTTCTTTAACCGCTTCCCGCATGGAAAGTCTTTGGTAATATGCATCCCGTTTACTGTGTTCATCCCCATCCGCTTTGGCTGTGTCGCCGGGCCTACACGGCCGCGGTCGTTCTCCGGATGATAGCCCAACGAATGGGCTATCTTGGTCACGTAGGCGCCGCCGAATAGCATTCCGCGCTCCTGTCGATGATGCGCGGAGGCGAAGTACTGCGCCAACCCGTGGGCGAGAGCGCACGGCCTCTTGTATAAGAGACAATATAAAAAGAACAAGTCACCACTCGTACACCACTCCCGGCTTTTGTTTCGAGCAGTGATCGAAGTGGAAATCATTTTGTGCAAATACCTGCATAAATGGAAACCAGTCAGTAAATAATAATCAGGCGACATCGATTAAATGAGGATAAAAAAACAATATATTTTTTACTCGTTACGGATTTTGACGCACGTAGCGGACCTACGCGCCTTACGAGGGTCAAAACTAAGATCGTCGTTAAATTATATTTTTTTATTATTTAGTCGAAGTCGAACCGTAAGGCGCGTAGGTCCCTAACGAGCGTCGAAACTAAGTTCGTCGTTTTATATTTTAACGACGAACTTATTTCGACGCTCGTTAGGGACCTACGCGGCTTACGGTTCGACTTCGACTAAATAATAAAAAAATATATATTTTAACGACGAACTTAGTTTCGACGCTCGTTAAGACCGTACGCGCCTTACGAGCGTCAAAACTAAGATCGTCGTTAAATTATATTTTTTTTATTATTTAGTCCATGCCGAACCGTAAGTCGCGTAGGTCCCTAACGGGCGTTTAAACGGCTGCAAACGCAGCCGCAAACGGCTGCGATTTCGCTGCCGTTTGCGGCTGCGTTTGCAGCCGTAAACGGGCGTTTAAACGGCTGCAAACGCAGCCGCAAATGGCTGCGAAATCGCTGCCGTTTGGGGATGTGTTTGCAGCCGTTTAAACGCCGGTTTACGGCTGCAAACACAGCCCCAAACGGCTGCCGGTTTAAACGCCGTTTAAACGCCGGTTACGGTTCGACTTCGACTAAATAATTAAAAAAAAATTATGTTTAAAAAGAAATTTTGTTTAAATGGTCCCTGGAGTTTCAAAAATTGACACAAATGGTCCCTTATTTTTTATATATTTACACTTTGGTCCCTGAAGTTTCAATTTTTACAAAAATGGTCCCTGGTGTTTCAAAAATTGACACAAACGGTCCCTAACGAGCGTCGAAACTAAGTTCGTCGTTAAAATATAAAACGACGAACTTAGTTTCGACGCGCGTTAGAGACCTACGCGCCTTACGGTTTGACTTCGACTAAATAATAAAAAAATATATATTTTAACGACGAACTTAGTTTCGACGCTCGTTAGGACCGTACGCGCCTTACGAGCGTCAAAACTAAGATCGTCGTTAAATTATATTATTTTTTTATTATTTAGTCGAAGTCGAACCTTAAGTCGCGTAGGTCCCTAACGAGCGTCGAAACTAAGTTCGTCGTTAAAATATAAAACGACGAACTTAGTTTCGACGCTCGTTAGAGACCTACGCGCCTTACGGTTCGACTTCGACTAAATAATAAAAAAATATATATTTTAATGACGAACTTAGTTTCGACGCTCGTTAGGACCGTACGCGCCTTACGAGCGTCAAAACTAAGATCGTCGTTAAATTATATTTTTTATTATTTAGTCGAAGTCGAACCGTAAGGCGCGTAGGTCCCTAACGGGCGTTTAAACGCGATTTCACTGCCGTTTGCGGCTGTGTTTGCAGCCGTAAACGGCCGTTTAAACGGCTGCAAACGCAGCCGCAAACGGCTGCGAAATCGCTGCCGTTTGGGGCTGTGTTTGCAGCCGTTTAAACGCCGGTTTACGGCTGCAAACGCAGCCCCAAACAGCTGCCGGTTTAAACGCCGGTCACGGTTCGACTTCGACTAAATAATTAAAAAAAAAATTATGTTTAAAAAGAAATTTTGTTTAAATGGTCCCTGGAGTTTCAAAAATTGACACAAATGGTCCCCTTTTTGATATATTTACACTTTGGTCCCTGAAGTTTCAATTTTTACAAAAATGGTCCCTGATGTTTCAAAAATTGACACAAACGGTCCCTAACGAGCGTCGAAACTAAGTTCGTCGTTAAAATAAACACGACGAACTTAGTTTCGACGCTCGTTAGAGACCTACGCGCCTTACGGTTCGACTTCGACTAAATAATAAAAAAATATATATTTTAACGACGAACTTAGTTTCGACGCTCGTTAGGACCGTACGCGCCTTACGAGCATCAAAACTAAGATCGTCGTTAAATTTTTTTTTTTTTTATTATTTAGTCGAAGTCGAACCGTAAGGCGCGTAGGTCCCTAACGAGCGTTTAAACGCGATTTCACTGTCGTTTGCGGCTGTGTTTGCAGCCGTAAACGGGCGTTTAAACGGCTGCAAACGCAGCCGCAAACGGCTGCGAAATCGCTACCGTTTGGGGCTGTGTTTGCAGCCGTTTAAACGCCGGTTTACGGCTGCAAACGCAGCCCCAAACGGCTGCCGGTTTAAACGCCATTTAAACGCCGGTTACGGTTCGACTTCGACTAAATAATTAAAAAAAAATTATGTTTAAAAAAAATTTCTGTTTACAAAGAAATTTTGTTTAAATGGTCCCTGGAGTTTCAAAAATTGACACAAATGGTCCCTTTTTTGATATATTTACACTTGGGTCCCTCATGTTTCAATTTTTACAAAAATGGTCCCTGAGGTTTCAAAAATTGACACAAACGGTCCCTAACGAGCGTCGAAACTAAGTTCGTCGTTAAAATATAAAACGACGAACTTAGTTTCGACGCTCGTTAGAGACCTACGCGCCTTACGGTTCGACTTCGACTAAATAATAAAAAAATATATATTTTAACGACGAACTTAGTTTCGACGCTCGTTAGGACCGTACGCGCCTTACGAGCGTCAAAACTAAGATCGTCGTTAAATTATATTTTTTTATTATTTAGTCGAAGTCGGACCGTAAGGCGCATAGGTCCCTAACGGGCGTTTAAACGCGATTTCACTGCCGTTTGCGGCTGCGTTTGCAGCCGTAAACGGGCGTTTAAACGGCTGCAAACGCAGCCGCAAACGGCTGCGAAATCGCTGCCGTTTGGGGCTGTCTTTGCAGCCGTTTAAACGCCGGTTTACGGCTGCAAACGCAGCCCCAAACGGCTGCCGGTTTAAACGCCGTTTAATAACTAACGTACCTGAAGAGCGGATCCTTAATCAGCGTAACCCTCCCCTTGGATTGTTGGTGGTCTCAATGAGTGATGTCCGCGATCAGAGCCCAAAACCCTAATAGCGTGGGTTTATCAACCATTACTAGCCCCTGTTTACACGAATGTTTATTAAACGTTAAATTAATATTAAATCTTAAATGTTATATATTAAAATAATAATAATAACAATACAAAATTTGTGTTAAACGTACCTTCGTATAAAGATCCGTAGCAATCTCAGCCTCCGTATACAAACCGCTATGCACCGCAAACTGTGCAAGTGACATAGAACGATCCTGGCCAGCCATGCGAAAAGAAACCTCGGGCGGGGGAGGGGGCTGCGCGGGGTCCTCAACCTGATCTTGAAACTCGACCAGTATCTCCCTGTAGGTCGGCGTAAACGATAGCTCAAACAGACGATCCCATGGTGATTCAAGGGGAACAAACCCCCGCGCCCAATCTTCAACCTCGAGCTTCCGGAGGGTTTTCCAAGAAACCGCAAAATGTTCACCAACATGCATCTTCCGAAGCTTCTCGCAACGGAGAGCAGCGTCGGACTCCGGAGGAAACTCCAAATACGGGTGATTCTCGAGAAGATCCGGCGGTGGACGCGCCCGCCGCTTCCGCTGCGGCTGCTCCGGAATATTTTCTTCTAAATTCATTTCCTCCATTTTTCTGTTTAAAAAAAAACAATTTAAGTTTAAAAAAATATATATTTTCTGTTTAAAAATATATATTTTCTGTTTAAATTCACACTAAGTTTGCTACCAAGTACATAACCACTCTGTGTTTATTATATCATATCAACCACTATTGACATCACATAATATATATCACATAATCAGAAATCATGAAATTAACAATCCCTATTCCAGCCAACCCAAGGATCCCTTATCGCACAGATGAACAACCGCCCTTATCGTGAAGCCGAACATAGACCCCCCGCCCGTTTTCCTAAATTGTCATCACGTATTCCACATGAATTCATAACCATTCGATAATACTCGGACCTGTTCACAATTGTATTTAATAACATATATGTTAAATCATGATGCATCACGTACAATACTCGGACCTATTCACAATTGTATTTAATAACATATATGATCATGGTTCGCAAACATTAATCTGATGCATGTTGTAATCATTCCTAATCCACATATTCGATAGCATGTACAAACACAACATAAAACACGTATAAACAATAACTCTCATACATATACTTTACATGCCAAAATCAACATAACAGGGAATGCAAATAGATAAGAGGTGAACATACTCATGACTGTAGAAGTGTGTATGTGTGTGTTATTCTGTGTTTATTATATCATATCAACCACTATTGACATCACATAATATATATCACATAATCAGAAATCATGAAATTAACAATCCCTATTGAGAGAATCTCCTGTCGCATTATCTAAACAAATCTACTCAAGCCCTAATTCACTGTAAACCGTAGACATGTAAAGCAGCTAGACACAACAATCAAACAAACACCCCTAATTCACTGTAAACCCTAATTTACCTAAGATACACCCCTAATTTACGGATAAAATACTAAAAAAATCAAAATTAGTTAAATAGGTTGAGAATGTACCTCGTTTATACTTCGAATTCGCGTGTATACGGTCGTAAATACGTAGTCGCCTTCGTATGTCTCTGTATTTTTGTGTGTGTAATTTGGGGAAGAACAGAGATGCGTAGGGGTTTACCTGATTTAAATCAGAACCTATACGCATCGTAGAGGCCCCTACGAAGCGTATGCAAAAGTCAAAAAAGGTGTTTGACTTGTGAAATTACCATTTCGCCCTTCCTATAGGGCTATACGGGGCTGACTATAAGGGCAAAAAGGTCATTTTCTGACCTTTATCTACGCTCCGTATGGATCTCTACGACGCGTATTTAAGGGTCAGGAGAATGACCTATATACCCTTCTGTTGAGCCTATACGAAGCATGGATAGAAGGGTATAAAGGTCATTGTCATGACCTTTATATACGCGTCGTAGAGATCCATACGGAGCGTATATAAAGGGCAGAAAATGACCTTTTTGCCCTTATATTCAGCCCCGTATAGCCCTAACAGAAGGGCAAAAACGTAATTTAACATCCTTATATTTTTAAACTTTGATTTGGGGGGAAAATTGTCCGCCTTTGACATACGATGCGTAGGGATCAATACGCACCCTATTTGTTTGCCATTTTACCTTTTTACCCTTGTTCTGAGGCTAAAGGAAGCCAAAAACAGGGGCTTTATTGTCATTTGCTTATCATAGGATGCGTAGGGATCCCTACGCAGCGTAGAGGTTCATTTTTTTTTTGTGTTTTCCTTGGTTTGTATTTATAGAAAACAATATTTTTTGATAAATAATGGCACAAATATAATTTAGAAAAGCTAAAAATAATACAAAAATTATATTTATAAAAATATGAATTATAAATTAAAAATTAATTAAAAATGATATTATTTGAATTATAAAAATTAAAAATGATACAAACTTTATAAATTAAAAAAATTCTACAATTTACAAAAATACAAGTTTCCGGTTAATCTTCGATATCATTTATACTCGGTTCTCTGTCTTTGTCTGTTTTAGGATTGATTAACTCGTAGTAGTGCTGTAACCGCGGTCTATACATTTCTTCCCACCGTTCCGCAGCTATTGATCGATGTGTCAACCACAACGGGGTCGCTAAAGGCATGGGGTAGTCTCCTTCCAACTTTGCATGTATGAAGTGTCCCCCGTCAACATGTACGAGCGTTATCGCTTGAGGTCGTGGATCTAGTGGGGCATCCGTTATTGGGAATATGGTAGTGCTCCATTCGATGCTTAGCACGTGGAGGACAATATTATACCTTTGCGCTACGAGAAGCCCTACCTGGGGCATTTCCATCCAGTGACTTGGACCGCACGCTTTCAATGAATGCCATTCGATGCTCTTACGTATTCGTTTAAAGTCTCCTTTGTTATATGTTTCGAATACACGCTTCCAACGCGCCTCGTTATGGTCAATCTCCAGTAGTAAATCTCTTCGAATATTGGGCCATGCGTGTTCCAGAAAACCTAACCCGACAGCCACAGACCTGTACCCACAATGACCGTCTGGGGTCACATCTTGTATACGCGATATGTTAGAGTGAAACTCTGATGGAATTTGATCCTTAAACCTCTCAATGCTTAACAAGTGCTCGTCCCCCTTCATTAATGGAAAACCCTTATCATCCCGCGTCTCCTTCTTTTTATAACTCGCTGAACTGTTTCGTTGCATTTTAGGTTTTTCAGACTTTACAACCGAACCAGTTCCACGAGAGCCCTCTGACGGTACGTATGAGCTGTGTCGGGGTAAATCGTACCTATGTTTGGGGGAAGCGGTATATACGTTGCTGTCCTCGCCATAGGAGCTGTATCTCGCAGCTTCGTCTAACCTCGCAGCTTCATCTAGCCTTTCTTGAACTTTCTTTGATGTAGGCCGACCGCGAGTATTTTGCTGGACGATCGGTGGTTTCTTGGTTGACGATTTCGGGGTGAAGACCGCTTTTATCTTTGAAAGCAAACTCTTTTGCTGAACGGGGGACTGCGCCTCTAAATGTTGCCGCACATTATTTAGCTCTGCTACAACATCGACCTCCTCGTCTACCAGTTTACACGGGAGCAAGTCAAGCTTACGCCAGAATACATCTATGTCGTCGAGTTGTATCATACGCCCTGCACAGTTAAGTTAATACGGTGTGAGAAACAACTAAATTGTACAAAATAACAAAAGGTTTGTAGTTTTAATATTTTTTACCTGTACGTTTGTAGTTTTCCAGCCTACAAGCACACGGCAATCCATTGCTAAGCCACATATGGCAACCACATGATGCGTTAAGTTTCCGCAACACCTCCATCTTCCTCATTAGCTCTTTTGCCAGCAAATCAAGTGCTTCATAGGAAACCTTTCCACGTAGGTTGTCCAACATTCGATGTCTGTGGTGGTTCATCGTTTTTTCGATGCTCTCAGTGAAACTTTTTTGTATTTCATCGTACCGAGTTTCAACTATATCAATGACGCATCTTGCTATTCGCTCCAATGAACTCCCGCGCGTAATGTATCTTTTTAAATTTGCGTGCTGGCTCTCAACTCTGTTGGTGGTGCGCTGACCAAAGTTGCGACACTTATCGGTCCATGCATAAACGAACATTTCTTTATAGTCTTTGAGCCAGTTTTCGTAGACGTAATCATAGACACCTGCAAAAATAAAATAATGAAATGTAAAAGCGTGTGTAAAATATAATAGATTGGGTGAGTCGTTTGTTGAAGGAACACTTACTTTCTCGGTTGGCAACCACGAGTCGGTTATACATTTTCTCCAAGTTGTACTTGTACATTGGCTCTGATGAAGATTCGCACAATCTCCGCCAGTACGACATAAATTTCCCCCAATCTTCTTTATCGAACCCTTTCTTGCACTGTCTAGCTATATTTTGTTGGATGTGAAAGTGGCATAGAAGCCTGGTTGCGTTCGGGAATACTTTAGAACACGCGTTAATTAGGGCAAGCTCCCTATCCGTGACTATCACACGCGGCATCATACATTCATGCAATATTGACTTGATCCGCTCAAGCACCCACACGTAGTTACCCCTTCGTTCTTTACAAATAACGGCATGTGCGATACAAAAAGACTTGCTGGTCGACGTCATACCCACAACCTGGACAAATGGCATGTTGTAGAGGTTTGTTTTGTAGGTCGCGTCGATCAACATCACGTGCGGGAATGCACGCCACATAGTGATTGAATAAGGATGAACAAAGAAAATCTCTGTTACGACATCTGTTTTGGGATCCTGTCGGGTGTCGTAAATGAATCGGTGGTCATGCAGCAGGCTTTCCAGTGCCTGAATAGGATTCTTTCCGTCCATTATTGTCGCTCTAATTTTTTGTACCGCATTTTGCACGTCTTTCTGAACGTGCAGGCTGTCGGGGAACTGCTTTCTTAGGGTTTGAAATATGATACGTGGCTCCATGTTTTGAGCAGTTAGCTGCTCCACTAGCTTGTATTCGGCTTTAGTAAATCTTCGCACAAAAGCGTGGCCCAACAGACTCGTCGTAGGTTCGTGGTTATGGTTCGCACAGTCCACTTTTAACTCCCACGTGTCATTCGTCACGTCCCGGATGGCGAGTAATGAAAATGGGCAACCGATTTTTTTGCTACCAGCTTTCCTAACTGTTGCTTTACTACGGTGCTCACCACTACGGTCGCACACAAGCCATACCATCCCAGTAGTACCGCCAATATTTTTTGATCGGCGGGTAACAATTACGTAACCACACTCCTTTCCCGTTTCTTGTACCCAATTCTTCAAATCAGTTAGAGACATGAAACGCTAAAAAAAAGTTACGTTAATAATAATAATAATAATAATAATAATAATAATAATAATAATAATAATAATAATAATAATAATATAATTGAAACTCATACTTCAGGGACTAATATGGTCATTATTGAAACTATTTTAACTGAATGGTTTAACCAGGTTAACTTTCATATAAAGATTTCTTCTTTAAACATTAACTCAGTTAGCATACTTAACTGAACAGTACAGGGACCATTTGTGTCAATTTTCAAAACTTCAGGGACCATTTTTGTAAATTTACGAAACTTCAGGGACCATTTTTGTCAGTTTTCGAAACTTCAGGGACCATTTGTGTCAATTTTCGAAACCTCAGGGACCATTTGTGTCAATTTTCGAAACCTCAGGGACAATAATAACAATAATAATAATAATAATAATAATAATAATAATAACAATAATAACAATAATAACAATAATAACAATAATAATAACAATAATAACAATAATAATAATAATAATGTGATACCTCATTTATTTGAAACGGATTGCCTAGGGTAGATGGTTCATAAAGTGATGTATCGTATCCACTGTATCCACCTTCACCCCCGTATCCACTGTAACCACCTTCACCCCATATCTATCGTATCCACTGTATCCACCTTCACCCCCGTATCCACTGTAACCACCTTCACCCCCGTATCCACCTTCACCACCGTATCCACTGTAACTTCCGTATCCACCTTCATCCCCGTATACCCCGTAACCCGGATACGATTGCTGCATCGGGTAATATGGTTCATCAACAGGTGCATTCTCAGCACCGTATCCACTTTGTTGCACGTACGGAGATTCATACCCGTATCCGTAATCTGGATACACTTGATGCGCCGAGTAATTTGGTTCATCAACAGGTGGAGTGGGAGTCTTGTTCAAGTCTGGCAACTGTGTTTTTTGATCAACAGGGACTCCAGACACAACCTCCTCCTCCTCATTGGCAGCATTTGCTCCCCATATGTCGTTAGAATAGCGATTACCGAAATAATTATCGTTCCAAAATGATGACATTTTAACAAGATTGAACAAAAAACAGAACAAATAATTTTGGTTTAGTGTGTAAATTGTTTACTGAAGAAGAAGATGAAAAAGAAAGCAGAGGATTGAGAATTCGAATTGTGAACAGATGGATAAATAGACTTTCATGTGACACTTCAATAGGCAGCGTATTGCTCTCTACTCCCCGTATTACTTTATTCACGTGCCTGGACAACATCGTATCGATGTCAAATCAGTCTGACATACGCTGCGTATTGACCACTGCGCAGCGTATAGGGTTACATCTATACGATGCGTATTGATCACTACGCACCCTATGTCAGACTGATTTGACCATAGTACTAGGTTTGACTGTCTGGTCGTGTACCAACCACTAACATACGCTGCGTATTGAGCAATACGCAGCGTATAACCTAACGAGTGTATATAAGGATTAAGTTTCATATTCTTACAGCTCCGAGACGGAGGATAAACTGGTTAAGGCGTTGCGGTTCTAAACAATAGGTCACGAGTTCGATCCTTTCAAGGGCCGGTTCTTCAATGAAGACCCCCTTTTTACCCATTTTTTATATATTTACACTTTGGTCCCTGAAGTTTCAATTTTTACAAAAATGGTCCCTGAGATTTCGTAAATTTACAAAAATGGTGCCTGGTTTTTCGAAAATTTACAAAAAGGTCCCTGAAGTTTTGAAAAGTGACAAAAATGGTCCCTGAAGTTTCGTAAATTTACAAAAATGGTCCCTGGTTATACGCTGCGTATTGCTCAATACGCAGCGTATACGAACATTGTTTTCTGTGCAATGATTGGTTATCAGGCACTGGGATCTATGGTCTACCTACGCTGCGTATTGGTCAATACGCAGCATATAGGGTTAACCCTATACGCTGCGTATTGGTCAATACGCAGCGTATTTAAACCCTAAGTGTGCAGATAGGCAAACTGAGTGTGCAGATAGTGGGAGCCTAAGATTTAATATCAATTTATTATTTATTACTTAATCTAAGTAAGTAGGAAAGAGAGATGGGATAAAAAAAATAGATTTGTCCAATGAATAACACGTATCAGCTATTCATTTTTTTATTATACAGTACAGATAGACAATGAATAATTTGTTGGATAAAGGATATAAATAAGGGTGTGAATTTCTGACACGACCTGAAAATACGGCACAACCTAAAACGGGTTTGTGTTTGGTTTAAACGGGTTCGGGTCAGTTTCATGTTCAACCTGCGGACCCATTTACCTAAACAGGTCAGGCTCGGGTCAACCCGGTTGGGTTGACTTGTTTAACTCATTTATATTATATTACATTTTTTTACAATATGTTTTATGTCATAATTAAAACTTAAAAAGAAAACTTGACATAAGATTTTATAATTTAAATGAATTGTATTATGAACATTTGTGTTTTTGTAGTAAATTTTAATTTT
Source organism: Helianthus tuberosus (assembly GCA_030545235.1). Taxonomy (NCBI): domain Eukaryota; kingdom Viridiplantae; phylum Streptophyta; class Magnoliopsida; order Asterales; family Asteraceae; genus Helianthus; species Helianthus tuberosus. The sequence goes on along the minus strand of CM060402.1, from coordinate 161,779,606 downwards.
AGTATATTAATCTTCTGAAAAAAAATTTAAAAATTATAAAATTCGGGTTGAATGGGCCGTGTCCAGGTCAAACCACGAATATTCGTGTAGTGTTTGGGTTCATATGTATGATACGAGTTACGAGTTCAGGTTCATCTATATTTTCGGGTTCAACCAATGAACACGACCCGTTTAGCTCCCTGAATATATTAAAAGAGAACCTTTATTACAATTCACGGACTATCTGGATCCTTTTTAGTCTTAATATTTATAAGGCCCTAACTATCTGCACACCCAGTTTGCCTATCTGCACACTTAGGGTTTACCTACGCAGCGTATTGACCTATACTCAGCGTATATAAACCATGGATCTCAGTGCCTAATAACCAATCATTGCACAGAAAACAAGGTTTATATACGCTGCGTATAGCTCTCTACGCAGCGTATATAAACCATTACACTTTTTTTGGGTCATTTTGGTAGGTTTGAGGGATCATTTTTTCACAAAGTTTATATACGCTGCGTATTGACCTATACTCAGCGTATATAAAGGTCTGAAAATGTCATTTATGCCCTTGTATTGAGGCTATACGAAGCCAAATACAAGGGTAGTTGTGTCATTTTAGTCTTATATGCTGCGTAGTGAGCTCTAAGGAGCGTATATAAAGCTCCATTTTTGTATTTTTTTTTGTGTATTCCTTTGTTTATTTATAAAAAAAGGAAAATAACACCCGATACGATACTATACGATACGATATAACACCCATATTGACCTCGTATAAGACTATAAGTGTGATATCGTATCGTATAGCATAGTATATGTCCCGTATTGACCTCGTATAAGCCTATAAGTGTGATATCATATCGTATAGCGTAGTATATGTCCCGTATAAGCCTATAAGTGTGATATCGTATCGTATAGGTGTGGTTTAGGTCCCGTATTGACCTCGTATAAGCCTATAAGTGAGATACCGTGTCATATAGGTGTAGTATAGGTCACGTATTGACGTCGTATAAGCCTATAAGTGTGATATTGTATCGTATAACGTAGTATATGTCACGTATTGACTTCGTATAAGCCTATAAGTGTGATATCGTATCGTATAGCGTCGTATAGGTCACGTATTGACCTCGTATAAGCCTATAAGTGTGATATCGTATCGTATAGGTGTAGTATAGGTCACGTATTGACCTCGTATAAGACTATAAGTGTGATATCGTATCGTATAACATAGTATAGGTCACGTATTGACCTCGTATAAGCCTATAAGTGTGATATCGTATCGTATAGCCTCGTATAGGTCACGTATTGACCTCGTATAAGCCTATAAGTGTGATATCGTATCGTATAGGTGTGGTTTAGGTCCCGTCTAATCCTATATGCATATACAAGACCTATAGGAAACCTATACGAGACTTATACTACACTATACGATACGATACGATACTATACTATACAATAACACCCGTATAGGCCTCTATACGAGACTTATATACTATACACTATACGATACGATACGATATGATGCAATACGATACGATACGATGCAATACGATAAGATAATTTAATTTAAACGATAACAATATAATATATTTGTATTATTTACGAATAATATTGTTTTTTTATAAATAAATTTCTTTTTTTTATAAATAAACAAAGGAATACGATAATTTAATTTAAACGATAACAAAACAATATATTTGTATTATTTACCAATAATATTGTTTTTTTATAAATAATTTTCTTTTTTAATTTTTATAATTCATAATATTTATATTATTTTTTATTTTTATAATTTATATTTGTATTATTTACCAATAATATTGTTTTTTTATAAATAATTTTCTTTTTTTATAAATAAACAAAGGAATACACAATAAAAAAATAAAAAATGGAGCTTTATATACGCTCCTTAGAGGTCCCTACGCAGCGTATGAGACCAAAATGACACAACTACCCTTGTATTTGGCTTCGTATAGCCTCAACACAAGGGTATAAATGACATTTTCTGACCTTTATATACGCTGCGTATAGGTCTATACGCAGCGTATATAAAGGGTGGTAAAATTATTTTTAACCCCAAACCTGTGGTAAAATTATCTTTTTAACCCTTATAGTTTATATACGCTGCGTATTGACCTATACTCAGCGTATATAAAGGTCTGAAAATGTCATTTATGCCCTTGTATTGAGGCTATACGAAGCCAAATACAAGGGTAGTTGTGTCATTTTAGTCTTATATGCTGCGTAGTGAGCTCTAAGGAGCGTATATAAAGCTCCATTTTTGTATTTTTTTTTTGTTTATTCCTTTGTTTATTTATAAAAAAAAGGAAAATAACACCCGATACGATACTATACGATACGATATAACACCCGTATTGACCTCGTATAAGACTATAAGCGTGATATCGTATCGTATAGCATAGTATATGTCCCGTATTGACCTTGTATAAGTCTATAAGTGTGATATCATATCGTATAGCGTAGTATATGTCCCGTATAAGCCTATAAGTGTGATATCGTATCGTATAGGTGTGGTTTAGGTCCCGTATTGACCTCGTATAAGCCTATAAGTGAGATACCGTGTCGTATAGGTGTAGTATAGGTCACGTATTGACGTCGTATAAGCCTATAAGTGTGATATTGTATCGTATAACGTAGTATATGTCACGTATTGACTTCGTATAAGCCTATAAGTGTGATATCGTATCGTATAGCGTCGTATAGGTCACGTATTGACCTCGTATAAGCCTATAAGTGTGATATCGTATCGTATAGGTGTGGTTTAGGTCCCGTCTAATCCTATATGCATATACAAGACCTATAGGAAACCTATACGAGACTTATACTACACTATACGATACGATACTATACTATACAATAACACCCGTATAGGCCTCTATACGAGACTTATATACTATACACTATACGATACGATATGATGCAATACGATACGATACGATGCAATACGATAAGATAATTTAATTTAAACGATAACAATATAATATATTTGTATTATTTACGAATAATATTGTTTTTTTATAAATAAATTTCTTTTTTTATAAATAAACAAAGGAATACGATAATTTAATTTAAACGATAACAAAACAATATATTTGTATTATTTACCAATAATTTTGTTTTTTTATAAATAATTTTCTTTTTTAATTTTTATAATTCATAATATTTATATTATTTTTTATTTTTATAATTTATATTTGTATTATTTACCAATAATATTGTTTTTTTATAAATAATTTTCTTTTTTTTTATAAATAAACAAAGGAATACACAATAAAAAAATAAAAAATGGAGCTTTATATACGCTCCTTAGAGGTCCCTACGCAGCGTATGAGACCAAAATGACACAACTACCCTTGTATTTGGCTTCGTATAGCCTCAACACAAGGGTATAAAGGACATTTTCTGACCTTTATATACGCTGCGTATAGGTCAATACGTAGCTTATATAAAGGGTGGTAAAATTATTTTTAACCCCAAACCTGTGGTAAAATTATCTTTTTAACCCTTATAGTGTAGGGATCTATACGAGGTCAATACGCTGCGTAGGGATCTATACGAGGTCAATACGGGAACTAAATCACACCTATATGATACAAAAATGACACAACTACCCTTGTATTTGGCTTCGTATAGCCTCAACACAAGGGTATAAAGGACATTTTCTGACCTTTATATACGCTGCGTAGTAGCGTATCGTGTTTCATCGTATCGTATAGTGTAGTAGTGTATCGTGTTGCATCGTATCTTATAATATATTTGTATTATTTACCAATAATATTGTTTTTTATAAATAATTTTCTTTTTTAATTTTTATAATTCATAATAGTTGTAGTATTTTTAATTTTTATAATTTATATTTGTATTTGTATTATTTACCAATAATATTGTTTTTTTATAAATATTTTTCCTTTTTTTTTATAAATAAACAAAGGAATACACAAAAAAAATGGAGCTTTATATACGCTCCTTAGAGATCACTACGCAGCATATAAGACGAAAATGACACAACTACCCTTGTATTTGGCTTCGTATAGCCTCAATACAAGGGCATAAATGACATTTTCAGACCTTTATATACGCTGAGTATTGGTCAATACGCAGCGTATATGAAATTTGTGAAAAAATGATCCCTTAAACCTGCCAAAATGACCCAAAAAAATCTAATGGTTTATATACGCTGCGTATAGACCTATACGCAGCGTATATAACCCTTGTTTTCTGTGCAATGATTGGTTATCAGGCACTGAGATCCATGGTTTATCTACGCAGCGTATTGGTCAATACGCAGCGTAGAGTGTTAACCCTATACGCTGCGTATTGACCAATACGCTGCGTAGATAAACCCTAATTTTGCTAGGGTTTGGTGTGCCAATAGGCACACCCATTTATAATTCACGGACTATCTGGATCCTTTTTAGTCTTAATAATAATTAATCAATGATATACCATGTTGTGTAAATGTGTTTGATTATTCTAATCCATGAATATGGTCAACAACTATTTTGGGTTCGGCAGAAACCATAAAATCCGAGCAGCTTAATCCGGATTGCAACCTAGTTTGGATGGTGAAGCTTCGCTGCTATAGACAAAGTATTTTCCATTCACATTTTGTCACTCTTGGGTAAGTTGCAACATAACATGTTGTCGCAGCCGCTTGTTTTTAAAAACAAGGAAAAATATAGTCATCATAAACAACTGAATCGGGTCTATATGACCCGCGTGTTATTTATTCATGCATGAAGTGACAAAACCATCAGCTCTTTCCCAGTTTGAACGTTTGGGTGAGTTTACACCCGGCGGTATAATATCTCTCTTCAAATATGATAGTAATCCCATTGTTTTGTGTAATATAGAATATATTCATTGATAGTATTCTCAGTTATCCATAATAATGCAACGTATCTTATCTTTTGATAGTATCAGAACATTGGAATTTATCAATTTGTGAATTACATTTAATATTAGTGTATTGTGCAAATAGGTTCGAATAACTGTACAAGAAAGCATCTATTCAAGTGGCAAAGCAAGAAAGGTTTAACTAAAAAACAAATAAAAAAAGTTCTTTAGTTGAACAGAAACTAGCAAGATAGATATTAGATAAACCACAGTGGCCTTCAACAGGGTGTACTACATCCTACTAAGACGTTTGTAAGTTCACAAGCGTACTAAAACATGACCTCTTTAAGAAAACCACCATGGAAAACGAAAACATTTAATATGACCACTTTAAGAAAACCACCATGGAAAATGAAAACAGTTGCATGCATCCTTAATATCTATGGATTCTTGTAGTTTCACTCTAGCTACGGAGTGACAATAAGTCCCCACTTGGAAGCATATTTAATGAGCTCATCTATCTCGTCCTCGCTGATCATACCATCACCATCAGCATCAATATGACCGATTGCGTCCCAAGCTCTTAAGCCCGCGAAATGTAGGCCAAACTTTTTCAAGCACAACTTTAATTCTTTCCGACTGAGCTTGCCGTCTCCATTGATGTCGAATGCTTTGAAAATATTCCTCATCTGGTGTTCTGGTAAGGACGCTTCGAGTCCTCTCCAATTAGTCCAACCCTTTCTGGGCATTCTCTCAAGGGGAAGGAAGAGTTGTATTTGAAAGATGGATGTTGTTTATGATGCTAGTAATCATCCAATTTATACACACATTCAAAGAATGTAAACTTTACAATTTTACAAGAAACCTAAAGTATTTACACGTGTGCCAAAAATAGGTGAATGTGGGTCATATAGTTACATGTGTACCCGTAAGTCTTCTCATGTCAAGTTTTTTGTACTGATGTTATATTGCTTTTAAATTCTTTACCATCTTGTTTTTTTAAACAAACTCCGTTTTTTTTTATTAAAAAGGTTATCGGAATGTTTAAAACAAAACAAAACAAAACTGTGTGTTTTGTTTTTCATTAAGCTAACCAATACAAGTCTCGCCACTTTTTCTTTTCTTTTTATTTTTACATATTAAAGTCCTTCTCCTTGATACTTTTTAACATTAAACCGGTTGCACCGGTACTTACATGTCTTGTTTTTTACTTACGTGGCTTATTAAAAAAATACGTGCATAACATAATTGATTAAACGCATGGATTGATAACATAAGGGGCAAATATCATAAGAAACCAACTTATTTTCTGTTTTTTTCTCGTAAAAGTGCCTCCACTTTTGTTTCGCATATGAAAATCCCTCTACTTGTTATTTTTGTACATCATTGTGAACATTTTCTAAATTAAATTTTGTTTTGTTTTTTTACTTACGCGACTTACTAAAAAAAGCACAAAAGACGACGTGGACATATTCGAATTTCCTGATGAAAGAACAGAAAATTTATTACCTGATGAAAGAACAGAAAATTTATTAGAAAAAAAGGTCGTAAATGTGGCATATAGTAATAGAACAGATGTTGTACAAACTTGTACGCTTTGAAAACTTTTAGCATACAGTAAGTTGGCAAACTTAATATAAATTCTGCAATATGGATCAATCCATAGAATTTCTTGTCAATCTCTTATAAAAGTTAATTAGAAATCATAATTGAATAAATTAAAGGTAAAAGCCCCATCCCTTGTGGTGTGGTGGTGATAAAAGGATTGTGTAAGTTTCTAACTAGAGTTCAGGGGTTTGACTCCCACTAACAACAGGTTTGTAAGAATTTAGCCGTTCAAAAAAAAAAAAAAAAATTAAAGGTAAAGAAAGATTCACTTGCCGGCAGATACTATTTGGCATCTCCTTCGATTGGCTCTTTTTGTCTTTGTATGTTTTGCCAAGGCATGGGCAAAACTTCACTGAGGCGAGGAGAGGTCTCGCCCCTTCCTAATTTTATCTTTCGAAGTGTATATTTTAGCCCATTAGCTTTGAAAAATATTCTCCAGTTGGTTTTTTTTTATAAGAACTGTAATTTAATTTCTAATATATTTGGCCCCTAATTTAAATGTTTAAGTTCCGTCTCTGTGTCAAGGGCTGAATTGCATGTGTATTCCGTTAGGCGTTAGCTTTTAATTAAGTTACCTTGACTATTCTAGTAATTTTCCTTTAATCAAAAATGGTATTTTAGTCAACTAACTCAAAAAAAGACTAGTCAATTAATAACTGAAAAAATCTGTCAGTTATGTATTGGTTATTAGTCTATCCATATCATGATTCCAACAATAGAGCTTCAATAATTGAGGCCCAAAAGAGGAATGCGAGGATGGTGATTCTCAAATTATATGCTTTTCTATTTATTCTCTTTTTTTTCTTTCTTCGAAAGGTATATTTTATAAAATAGTACAGCCCCACCCCAAGCCGAAGCAAAGGCAGAATCTTACCTTTTGATTTCCTTTTCTAGTTATTCTACTCCACTTGGAAGGATAAATATTGGAACAATAAGCCTTTACAAATAAATGCTTATGAATAATACAATTTGGCTCAATAACATCTTCTTTTCTTCACTTCTAATTTGAGAAACAATTAAAACCTAGAACTAGATATATTTTATATAAACTGTGTGTGCGCCAGAGCGAAAGATGAAAGATTATTGTCACGCCTCGCAAAAATACAGCTCAAAATTTCAGCATTCCGGAAGTTTTCGGAACACTAAGGAAGCGTCTAGGGCTGCCCGAAAGTCTCCGGAATAGCCTAGACAATACTGGAGCGTCTTGGCACCCTTAGAAGGTCCTAGATCAGCCTTGAGGGAGCTCGGAAGGGTCTAGAATGGGCTAATAATTCTGCCCAAAAGATGTAGCCAAGAACCATCTAGAACACTCTTGAATTCAATTGGAAATGCTAGATATTTCGGCAAGAATGCTCTAGACTTCAGCTCATAAATATCTTGGATATTATGCAAGGAATTCTCTAGATTGAGAATTCTCTAGAACTAGTAGTGAAGTAGTATAAATAGGTGTTAGGGTCTCATTTTGAGATCACCCCTCATAACTCATTCATAACCTAACTTCTTGTAAACTCTCTATTTGTAAACTTTGTTCAAATAATACAAAACCCATCTTTGTTGTAGATTGCACTACAAAACCATACTTGTGATTATCACAAACAAAGTCTTCCGCTGTTATTCATAACCAAACACAAACATAAGACTTAACTTAGACGTATTCTAAGTGCCTCACGAGAATCAGAAAGTTACTCCGTGACATTATGCTAGCTTAAATGTGAGTTGAAGTATTGACGGAATGATTACTTGACTAAAAATTGAACATAGAGACATAGTTTCCATCTGAAATCTCTTTGGTATTTCAGAATTGGAGATTTGGAGTCATTGCGACTTGATAAAAACCACACTAAAAACCAAGTTTCCACTTTAAAAAAACATTAATTAATTAGTAGAGTAAATTGCAAGTTTTGTCCTTTATTTTTATACCAAATTTCAGGCGGTGTCCTTTATCTTTAAAATTGATGAGTTTTGTACTTAATTTTTTAAAATCTTGCATGGCTTGTCCTTTAGCCCTAACTCAGTTAATTTTTTTTGTTAATCATGGTCATGTGCAAGGCACATGAGGGTATTTTTGTTATTTTATCTTTTGAGGGACTATTGTGTAAAAAAATCATATATATAAAACTTGTATCATATATTCCCCTCTCTCTAGACTTCAACCAACCGCCCAACCACCACCCACCCTAGCCACCGTCCACCGGTCACCACCCACCCGAACCTGCAAAACCCCACTGTATCATCAACCAACTTCTATCATCCTCCATCTTCCTCTAGATTAGAGTTTCACAGTCCAACTTTTAGGGGTTTACCACCGTCAGAGAAATGTCCACATGTGGCGGCGATGGGTTTGCTTCCGGTGAAGTCGCATCATCTTTCGGCGGTTCTAATCATGATCAAGATGCTTCTGATTTGGTGGCTTTGAAGATTTGTGTGTAGGGGTTACGTTGCAGAACCGGTGTGTTTCAGATCTACTCTCTGGTGACGTAAATATGATTGAAGTCGCAGGTTTTTTTATGTTATTCTTAGTTTGGTTAGACCGGCGTTGAGTTGAAACAGTAAGGGTTATCGGCGCTTATCTATTTTTTGCAACATATCTGATTTGTAGCCTATAATAAATTGAATCGTAAACAACGATAGCAAATTAAAATGGTGTGGCTGGTGTAATAGGCTTGCAATGGAGAATTGATTTGTGTGTGGTTATTGTTGTATAATGACGGTTGTGTGGAAAATAGTTTAGGGTTTTATTGTTGTATTTAGGGCTGTAAACGAACCGAACGTTCAGCGAACAGTTCGTGAACCGATCGGCGGGAAGTTCGTTTATGTTCGTTCGATTAGCTTAACGAACAAACACGAACAAAAATGTTTGTTCGGTTAGTTTAGCGAACGAACACGAACACAGGTCTCGTTCGTTCGATTGTGTTCATGAACGTTCGGTAATATGTTCGGTTACGTTCGTTTGATTATATTAAAAAAAATAAACCTTTTATCTAAACATATTGAAAACTTGAAACCCTATTTTTTTGTAAGTTAGCTAAAACTTGATTCATCGTTTGGTGGTGTAGTAGACTTCTTGTATTTTGATTTATCATTTGATGGTTGTATTTAACTACTTATATCTAATGTTTAAGGATAATATTGTATTTTTTTTTTTCAAGTTAGATGTTCATTTGCGTTCGTTTTTATTTGCTTGCGTTCATTTGTGTTCGAGACCAGTGTTCATAAACTGTTCGTGAACAGCTGAATTTCCTTAACGAACGAACATGAACATAAAGTTATGTTCGGTATGCGTTCGTGAACAGTTCACGAACATGTTAATTTTCTTAACAAACGAACACGAACATGACCTTGTTCGTGTTCGTTCGATTCGTTTACAGCCCTAGTCGTATTTGATTTGTCTGCAGAAGCATTAAAGGTTTACAAGTTTGTGTCAAGGTGCAACTATATGAAAAGTAATATTTAAAAAGTCAAAATTTCTATAGATATTTTTAGGGTCAACTGATTGATATCTTAAAGTCTGATTTTAACTTTTATAGCTTGAAAATTGTGAACCAATAATAGCTCAGTGGGGTTTTGCAGGTTGAGGTGGGTGGCCGATGGCTTTGGGTGGGGTGGGTTGTTGATGGTGGTGAGGAGAAGCAGAGAGAGATGTAGAGGGAGAGAGAGAGAGAGAAAGAAAGGGGTAGAGAGAGAAATATATACGTATACATATTCTATGATATAAATATATATTATATTATTTTTTAAAATAATTTTATCTTATTTATTAAATATTTTTAAATAAATAAGTAAAAAGACAAAACTACCCTTGTATGATCTGTTTTCATTAAAGAAATAAACTGAGTTAGGACCAAAGGACAAATCGTGCACGATTTTGAAACATTAAGTGCAAAACTCATCAATTTTAAATACAAAGGACACCACCTAAAATTAGGTATAAAGATAAAGCACAAAACTTGCAATTCACTCTAATTAGTATTTGAAAAGATTCTATTTTATCCGTTGTTTATATTAAAATGAAAGAATGGTAGGTTGGTAAAGTGTCAGAAAAGTTTGTTTGGTATTTACCCTAAACAAAGTCTATCAGTGAAATCATGGTTGCAAAAGTTGTTAGGCGCTCCCTAGTTGGATTTGAGAGTAGTCGGGAAGTACTCAGCCTAGGCGGAGAGTACTTGGGGAGTACTCGGCCTAGACGAAGAGTACTCTAGCCTCGGCAGCCTACCTTGTAGCGAGTACTCGGAGAGTATTCGGCATTCGAGACCTTGTTTTACAACCATATATGAGTGAAATAATTATGTTTTTTTTAATGTTGAGGAGAGCCCCGTTGCCCCACTCCAGTCAGACTATGTTGTCTTTACCAGGTTCACGTTGGCTTCAGAGTTTAGCTTAGGTGTTTCCTCGGGAAACCATAACGCCGGCTACCACTTGACAATCGTAGTGCCACCACAAGAGCAGAAGCCAGGTCCACGCTGGCTTCAGAGTTTGTGTAACGCCCCAAAACTCGAATGTTTACATTCGCCATAACCTAATATAATATATCATGAAATAAATAACTAGGCTATCTAACCTAGTTAAGTGTATGGTAAAAACTATTAAAGGATGAAAGTTGCGCCAATTATGTTTTAGTGGCAAACACGAGGGACTAAGATGGGATAAGATGAAAGTTGATTTATAATATGAAAATATCACACACAAACACACACTTCGTATGTAATCTAGAACCACCAGGGGCTCTCAAGGAGCCAAAACCCTAACTAGTCCAAAATCACCAAATTGAAGGGTGGATCAAAGCTCAAATCCATGAATGAACATGAATTAATGATCACCTACACGAGGGGATCATGAGGTATGTCTTAAAACTTAGATTGGTGATCTTGTATGAAGTGGGTTATGTTTTAATCCGTGAATTTGTATGAAATTGAGTATGCATATGTGTTAGAATCACCATATAGAACATGAACTATGCAAGATTCTAAGTAATTTGATGTTTTGAGTTGAAACCCACTTGTAATAGTGAAGATGATGATAAGGATGATCATGCATGTTCAATAATGGTGTAATGTTGATGTATGATGTTGTTTGTAATGAGTAATTGCTAGTTGATTTGGGTATAGTATGAATATTATATGATTCTAGTTGAATTGGATGATAAATGCAAGAAGAAGGAATGAAAGCATGAAATACTTGTACATTATGCTTGAATAGTAGTACGCGCGCCAAATGTTTGATGAAATGTCTAGGTGAAGTTAGAATGTGTGATTGTATGAAATGGCTTGACATATGTGAATGAAATATGATAATGATGTAATTAGTAGTATACTAACTTGAAGAATGTACGTTAGATGGAACTCATACAAGAATTCGGGTCGAGTGTATGTGTTGGTCAAGACTATGCATTAAGGGCTTGTACATTATGTTTAATATCACTAGATGATCATGTGATTGTAAGCACATTTGCATGATGAGTAGGAGATGTATATAATGGCATTTGTATAGCCTATTATGATATTAAGGATATATGAGAATAAGTCGAAAGTTCATACGATAAACTGTTGCCTTCTGAAAGTCAACTACGCATAAGAAGCATGATTTGACTTGTTGTTGTAATGGTAGGATTATAGGAAGTCGTAGGGTACATGTTATATCAATGCACGTTAAATGGAATGACGTGATGAATTACATGAGTTTGTAAGGATGTGAATTTGGTCATATGTCCTATGCTTGTTAAATGGATTAATGAAAGTCAAATGTAAAATATGCAATTGATATGATCATTAACATGTACAACGGCGTATGCTAACAAGAATGTAATTTTGATGACATGAAAGTATAGGAATCATGTCGAGACGGACTCAAGCACGAAAGGCTAACGGGTCAAGAGGAGGCAAGGAAGTGGATACGAACACGCATGCATAAGGTAAGTGATTTTCGGAATCACTTCTTAGTTTATTTAAGTAAGGTAGTGTGTTAGTTAATTAAGCATGATGCTTGAATTCAAATATGGATTTGGTTGTATGAAATCGATAATTTTCGCTAAGTAGATCGAACGGGTCAAAATGAGGTCTTGTTGTTATAACGGAATGAAGCGTAAGAAATGACTACGGTATTATAACCGGGTAATGGGTAGAATTGCACATAAGTACGCTAACCGGGAAACGGAGACACGGATTAATAGTCAAAAGGCTCGGTTGTGAGATATGACTAATGGGTAAACAATTTCGTGAATGGAACTTGAACTAATAGAGTTTAATTTCGTATAATTGAATAAAATGAGTGAGTTTAATGCATACATGGTATCGGGTACGTAAGCCCCAAGTACGAAACTCCGGATAATGTAAAAGTATTATGGTTATAATGTTCATGCAAGTTTTGGGTTAAAACAAATGAGATTTTGATGAAAACATGAACGGGTCGAATAATTCGTAAATGAATAATAAGCCGAAAACGTATAAGTTAAGAATTTCCTTAACCCGGATGTTGGATTTCAAGTTCACATGATAGAATGTCAAATTACAATGATGTAGGAAGAAACGGGAAGTTAAACGGGTAAGCGGTTTAAAAGTTACGCGAGTTTTAGTGCGTACGAACAACGAAAACAACACACCAGGAAAATGGCAAAACGAGGGGGCGTCGCGACGCCCAGTAGGGCCGTCGCCGACGCCATGTGCATTTCCTGTTTTTCTCTGACGCCCTAATTCACTGCCTACGGAGGTTTCTGAATACGCGAAAACCAAGAAGCGTCGCCGACGCCCTGTAGGGCCGTCGCCGACGCCCTTCCCATGTTCCAAATGCTGAAATTCGTTATTTAAGTTGTTCGGTGTACCGTAAGCTTCGGTACGCTAATCGTGATCTACGGCGGGCTTCCCAAACTTGATTTTTGATTGTTTCCTTGATGTTTATGGGTTATAAAACCAAGTCTAAGCCCCATGTAAGTAATATATGAGTATGATAAGTGAATGCTAATAAGTAAACAAGAATTGTATGGGAGTAGTATGCAAGAACTTGTACGTAAACGTGTAGGTATGTTGAATGTATGTACGTATATTGGTGTGTATGTAAGTATGTAGATATATATGAAGGTACGTATGAATGTATGTGTGTAAGTATGTAAGTATATATGTATGCATGATTTCAATACGTTTGAGTATTAAAGTTATTAATGGTGTGCCATGAGATTAAAATGTAATTCAGGTACTTTATTGAAGTCTCACCAAGAGTTAGACACCCAGATGAAATGCGTGTATTGAGTAAGTTAATGGAATGGAAAGTATACGAGGACAGAATGCAACGAGACTCCATGGTTATGAATCATGTTTATATAAAATGTGTACTAACGCTACGATGTCATGGGATGAGTGCAGGTTGTACAGAAACATGGACCATCATCACGAGGTATAACGATCAAGACCGAGTCACGAGATTAATTGTACGGGAATGCTTGAGTGTGTAAATTAGCAAACATAGGTTATGCATTTATTTCGTAAATGAGTATGAAGGGTCCAATAATTGTAAAAGACTTATTTTAAATTTGAACTTTCAAGTAAGTTAAGACGTTTATATTGAAAGAAATTTTATGGTACGTATTTCCACTGCGTCTTTTCAGTTAAAGTGTGTTAGGGTCTTACAGTTTGGCTTGGGCGTTCCCTCAGGGAAACCATACCACCGGCTGCCACTTGACAGTCGTTGTGCCACCACAAGAGCAGAACTCTATGGCGTAACACATGGTGGGACGAAACCCGGGTGGGCTCGAGATTCGAACTGACAGCCTCAAGGCCTAGCTCAAATCCTTCATTGCCTTAATACACCAAAAGTGACACAAGTGGGGAACCGAACTTCATTCTCCATTGGATAAACCAAGCCTCCTTCCACTAAGCCATAAATGGGATTTAGTGAAAACTGTGAAATGATTATGTTATTAACACCAAACTTATCTTTAATGCGGGGAAGGTATTAGTTAGCTCAAGAATAAATAGTACAACTTTTATTACTTGATTTGTTTTATAAAAAGTTGTATACTTTATTTTCTCTACGATTGTGTGCTACTTCAGTTTTGAACTATAAGCTCTGTTTAAACAGGAAATTGTATCCTGAATGTCCAAGTATGTGTGTGCTCTTATTGACATAAAAAACAAAGTTTGACTTATTCAGCTTGCATAGATCATGGATGGTCAATCCACAACCAATAGGGTGGAAGGTGATACTGGGATGAGTTCCCTAACCACAGCTAGTGTTAGGTATTAAGTACGTGTTGTTGTTTGGATGTTGTGTGCAATTGTGTAAACTAAAGATTATACATAACAGAGAATTAATTAACTGGAAACTCACAAGCGGAGTTTATTTGAAATTCTATAAGTGTAGGAAAATTTGCTCTAGTCACCGTAAATGTACACATACGTTAGATCCGAATAGGTTTACGGTTAAATGGAGAACTTTATATTCCATGTTGCCCTACACTATCTCTACGATGGGTTTGCGTGGAAGAAGCCATTGTAAGGTTATAGTGGATTTTAATTTTTTTTTATGGTGGATCGTTAAAGAAGTTTTTCAAAAGGTGTTTATAAATATTAGAGATCATAAAGTCAACAGGTTAACACAAACCACTTAGGAGGGAAATTATATTCAAATTATATTTGTAATTATTGTTAAAAGATTATATCCTTGAATAGCTTCTCAATCATCTCCTGTAATTGCTCATTATCTTGTTGTAAATTGCCTATTTATTGACAAGGAATATTGTGAATAAAATACCAATCATTTAAATCTCTTTAATAAACGTCTTTTATCAATCATTCAAATCTCTTTAATAAACGTCTTTAAAGCTTTTTCAAGGATTGATGTTTCAGTAATGTTTTTATCATTTTACGTTTATATGTATTTCAGGAAACAAAACAGAAAGAAAAGTTTTAGATTTAGCATGTCGAGAGCCAAGCTTGTTTAGTTTTCATGATATGCTTAATAGTTATGTATGTTCAAGCATTTCTAACTTGTGATTTTCATATGAACATTGGAACCAGGGGCATCCCTATTCAGGGGCCATGTCCGAGTAGACAGACCCTTAAATATAAACTTATATATGTATAAAAAATCACTAATAGAATGATAAATTGGACAAAACAAAATAGGCTATTGTTTTACTATTTTTAGTTGGGTTTTGAATTTAATTATCAGTTTTTGTTTGTAAAAAAAATTAGATGAACATATTTTAGATATTGGTAGATTAGAATAAAATGACATAAAAGTAGAAAACGGGTTGTGATCTCGCCTTGTGTTTTGATGAAGTGCTTGAGCTTGTTCAATGATTTGTGATAGACCATATGGTATTACGAATGATGATTTAGAGTTTATATATTTTATAGTGATGATACTTTGTAAGTCCCGAAAGTCATATATCAAGTAAAAACCAATAGTTTGGCGGAATCAAGCTATTGATCAGATCAAGAAACACAGAAGAACAATTTCTTTAACCTTGTATATGATTGTATTAAGTAGCATTGAATCGTCTGATACAAGGAAAACTCTCTAGAACCTCTAACCTAACAAATGAGATGAAAAACCACCTTATAAAGTTAGGCTAGGCCGCCCCTACATGGGCTCTATGCGACTGGTCTGGCCCACATGGTACTTGGCGCGACCCAAATCTTGTAAAACCCACTAAACTTAACCCCGTTAACCTCGTTAATTCAGCCGTTGAGTAATCAAAGCGTAAACCTAAATATTCGACCTTACAATTTCACTTATGCTCAAAGGTGACATGTTACATCCATTACATTATTCAAGTCTAAAGAAGCATGAATTTTTGTCTATTATGCATGAATGTTTCACTTGTGCCCAAATGTGATGTGTTAAATTTCTATCTTGCAAAACTAACTTGTGCCTAATAAATTAATTGTGTCATTTCTGCCCAAATGTGTTGTGTTACACTTAATTTGCTCCATTTACAAATGCATGAATATTTCACTTCTGATGGTGATATGTTATCGTTTAAGTAGAACTTTAGTTTTGGTGTTTATAATAGACAGTATCACATCTTCATTAATAAACTGATTCTTACATTATATTTTTCATTAATATCAAGATTTAATTTTTTAGTATGCCTTACATGATTACCCCATAACATATATCACTCTTACCAATTATTTTTAAGTAACTATCTCAACTAAAAAGCATCCACTCTAATTTCAGAAGATGAGATGTTTTTGCTTCATTAAAGAGTTTCTGGAAAACTAGCTCTTATTGAATCGCGATTATCCCTAGACATGACAATCTTGCTGCTCTTTCTGATAAAAAGTATTAAAGAAGAAAACTAGAGTATGACTAGTGGGATAAGTCAAACATTGCGTCTCTTATGATAATCAAGAACTCCTTTATATGATTGCTATCATGGGAGCTATTCCAAATTCTAAATTCTTTAATACTAAACTGTTTTCTTTGGAAGAATCAAAAGGAACTCCTAAAATGCATGCATTCACTCTAAATTCTAACTATAAGGTTAAATGACATCCGTGAATATAATATAATATACTATACAAATACCATGGCCCATAAAATTAAGGGCTTAAAGTATTCACATTCAGACCCATATCCATATTTCTATAATTACATTAAAAAATCACTACTTTTTCTCTTTACTTTTCAATCAAATAATATTTTTTTATATTTTTATCATTACCTTTTCTCTCACCTACACTCACAACCACTTTCAAATATATTAAGAAATTTTAGGGGTGAACAATGTTTCCGTATATTTACAGATGAACGGTAACATTTTATCTCTCCTCTACTCACAAGCACTCAAAACCACTCACAACCATCTCTTATAATATAAGTAACGCACTCACAAATATATAGGGGATCCATTGTTAATGCTCTTACACATGGAAATCAATACACTTTTTCAATGTGTTACATGCTAACTTTTTCAGCGGTACGAATTCGATGCCTTAAGAATCAACTATAACATTCAGAAGTACCACGGGAAAATGAGTGTTAAACAGCAACATACATACGTACATGAAAAGGAACGTCTGAAACTGGAAAATAAGATGTTATTCACTCACCACCACTAAACCTAAAAAGGTTATACTTCAAAGATCTGGAGATAGAATACAAGACTACTTCCAACTCTAAGTTTCTTCAAAGGAAAATCTCTCTGCAAAGTTATGCCATTAGAATAGGCACAAGCAATGAGACTATCCATTATTTAAAGGACAACTGGCTAAGATAGGTAGTCGCACATTAATTATATCTAAGTATGCTAACGATGATATTCCAATTAACACATGAAGGGTTAGAGTCTAGTTCTATATGTTACCTTACCATAAATCAACAAATAATTAAGATGAGAGTTGGTGCAAATTTTATGTTAAGGCTCTAAGCACCATAATAAATTGTTTTGTAAGTGGGTTTCATGATACCTTACATATTCTGGATATTACTCAGAATTTAATACCAATACTAAAGCTACATTATGACATTTGTGAGGTTTACATGGCCAAAACAAAGTCACACTTACCTTAAACTCTCAAATTATTTGTTATCAGTATATGAATAAAAACCTTATAAGATAGAACTAGATGATATTATACATTGAGACAAAATTTCATGACAAATCTTGACCAGGTTGATGCAGGATGGATTTTATTAAATATCATTCTTATTGACTTACAAACATTTGTTAATTGCCCTAATATTTAACTGGGTAAGGGAATAAATCAGGTTCCACCAGAATCTATAATTCATTTGAGCTTATCCTAAATGAAATATTCAGACATAATTCATTTATCATTTCAAATAATATTTACTTATATCTAATATGTCTCCTATGTGTCAAGGTCTTAAGGATATCAATTCATAGATACTAGAACTCCTTCTAAATATGTCCCAAAAGTTTCTTATAACATCTGGACATTAAGGGAATCTAGTCTAACATATATAACAAGTTCCCACATCACGTACATCATTGAAACTTATCTTGTAGCTTTCCTAAAGATCTAAAAGGTTAGTAGGAGCAATAGGTGTCTTAATTATAACTTGAAAGAGTTACAAGAGGCAGGGAAGTGAAAACTCGATATTACCTCAATTTACACCTCTTGTACAAGACACTGCTCCATCACAACTTGTCTCCTCAAAATATAATGCTACTCTTACAAAAGTTTCATTGTTGCTTAAACGTTGGCACACTCAGATTTCTTACCAAAACTAAACTAATCCTACAACAAGAGTAACTAAAATGAGTAACATCATTAACTTGTTTCTCTTTCGAAAGATGTTGGTCTTCTAAATGTTGACCTTAAGCATGCTTAATTTTTAAAGACTTCTAAGGTCAGTGGGAGCAGCAAAAGTCTTTATCATGACTTGCTGGAAGTACAAGAGATGGGGGTTAGAGACTCATTAAGTTTTACTCCGAATAACTTCGATTACACCTCTTGCACATCATACTACACCGACTCTTGCACATCTAGAATCTAATGTTGCTCCTAATATACCTGAAAGTGATAGCACCCTAACTAAGAGCCAATTCATACAACTGAAACTCCTAATAAAACCAAATAATCAACTCAAGAGGTTATCTAAGTTTAAAAGCCTACTAACTTTGATGATTATGTATCCTCCCTAACTGAAGTTGAAATGGATGTTGGAAAGTTTACAGATCCTACCTCTTCTAGTTAAGCCATTAGTAACAATAATATTCTATGTAATAAAACTATTATTTTAGCAAAATTGATTTTATGTGTCTGAATAATGTTTACGTTTAGGATTTGGTTGATCTAGTAGCTTACAATAATTTAGAGCTACATTAGATGAACAATTAAACAACTTTCCCTAACAAAGAGTTACATGTTCATAAAACAACCCGAAAGTTAAATGAAGGTCACTGAACACTTAATCTGGAAGTCAATAAAATCCATGTATGAGTTAAAGTAAACATCAAAATGTGATGAAAACTTTATGCAATTCTTGTCATCAAGAATCAATTGGATTAATGTACCTACCTTAAGATGAGTAGGAGTAACTAATGTAAACTTGTCCTAATATCGATGACATTCTTTTGACAAGTATATGTTACATAAGTCAAAGCATTGTTCACACATACTTTGGTATAATAAATCTCAGAGATACGTCTTATATGTCACACCCTGATTTCTTGGTGGGCTCGGATGTGGGATAATAATCTTGTTACCAGATTTACATGCTTGTCACATTCGGGATCCAGTGTCAAAAACCGGCTTTTGATTAATATACACACCATATATATTGTGGTGTCAGGTGTATGCCTACACCCTGCACTTAATGGCCATTACAGTATTTGAATCCAGACTCCTAGATACGGTACTATTAACCCCCAAATGCTTTATGTTAATCATGAAATACTGATTAAAATCAGATTATCAACATTCTGAAAGCATATGCCCATTGTAATACCCGAACCAAGTGGTTTTGTACCATATCCCAAGTTCAAAATGAATGGAAATATTATCCATGAGAATAGTTTACGGGGTATTATGTGTCCTTTGGACTTGACCGGTTTACATAGATTTGAGCACGATTCTGCTAGATTAAGCGTTGACCAGATAGAATGAGGTTTATAACCATACGAGTGAAGGACCTCGTATGTTACAGTTAAATACCCTGACATTCTGATTTGAAAGTGTTTTGAAAAGGTTTTGACCCATTACGACTTTTTTATATGGTTTATGCCATTTTAACAAGTCGTTTTCGTAAATACGGGTTCGTGCGGTAAATGGGTCCGTGATAAGTCAAATATGTTAGAACATATTTTTGTGGTGATGTACAAACTATTTTGGTCTCAAAACTTTAGATTATAATGCTTAAAAGTTCATTTGTCGATAATTACAAAAAGCTGAGTTTGACTTTTTAGAGTTTCAGGTTTAACTTATCATCTTGACCCATTTAGATGGATGTAAGGTTTTTGAACCTCTACATTATGAAGATGATTTGGTTGAGTTTAATTTAAATTTGGTTGACCAAAGTGGTTAGAACCGAAGGTTAAATAGAAAAGTAAAACTGTTAAAAATTGTTGACATTCGACTAAATTAGACTATGTAACTACTTGTAATTGAAAAGCTAAGGAAAGGAGTCTTACTCAGTTTAGATGAGGACTTCTAAGGCCAGAAGAGAAGGCTTGAAAAGAATGAAGAAGAACTGACACTTGGATTTTGAAGTGTTCTGAGTTGGTGTGAGTAAGAATGGCACAAAAGGAGGCTACTTATAGCCAAGCCAAGACCAAGAGGTGAGGACAAGTGTCCATGGAGGTTTTAAGGACTGATTAGTGTCCCTTTATGTGTCAAATGCATGTTCAAGGTGGCAAGGTTTCAAGATAGGTGGCAAAGTGTGGAAGAAGGTTGATGCCAGCCATGATTTTGTTGTCCAGGTACCCTTTACGGACAGCAAGGAATACCCTATACGGTCC
Source organism: Helianthus tuberosus (assembly GCA_030545235.1). NCBI lineage: Eukaryota > Viridiplantae > Streptophyta > Magnoliopsida > Asterales > Asteraceae > Helianthus > Helianthus tuberosus. The sequence goes on along the minus strand of CM060402.1, from coordinate 161,758,736 downwards.
GCAAAAGTTTAGATACCCATTGCGGACAGCAAGAGGTTTGCTATACGGTCCGCAAGGACCTCTAGTGCATGAATATTTTTTATTATTTTTGATAGCTTTTGTCCCTCAACATCGTATTTTCCCTTTTTAACGATTCTAACCCCTCTATTCAGCATAGTGAATTATGTGAAACTTTTCTAGACACGTGTCACTTTATGATTCGATCGATAAATATCAAGTTGTCACATTATATAATAGATATCAAAATATACCGAGATAGACCCAAGGGGACATTAGTTATTGTTCAATATGCTTTACTTTAAAGTGGATCCTTACACATGTAACAACAACATTGCTCTCCTTTAGAGGATAAATGAGATTATTTCATTATGCTTCATTAATTAGAAACCTTATTTAGATTCAAATCTATACTCGTTTAAATGTTGCTCACATTGCTGCACACTAGACTTGTCTAGATCATTGTGAAGCATTTAATAGCGGATTACAATATATTTAATAGAGAACTCAAACCAGTTGATTACTTTAACTTTGTTATATTCAAAGGAATCAAAATGTCGATTTCGGGGTATATCATTATGTCAGCAGACAAAACTATCTCATAGAGGAGTCATAAGAAAATGATAAAAACAACCTAAGTCATAATAACATAATGTGTCGCTAATCACGACGTAATTATCAATATATGTTGTTGAAAATTTATCAGTGAACTCATAAATTTAGTAACTCCATCTAAATACCATATATGTTGGAGACTTACTGTGGTAAGTCAGCTACCCTATTTTCTCCAACGATAACAATTCGAGAGGTGCTACATTAAATTTGATATGAAATATTGCACGTTTATGAACAAGTAGAGGAAACTGAATTTGTGTCTCGAATTCATTCATGATCCGCTAGTGGATCCCAATAACTAAATGTCAATCACCCATAAATATTATGTTAGAGCTTATAATAAAGATAGGTTTACTGATGATCATGTACAATTGCATATTGTACGATGAATGATAAGTTATTAATTTTTCCTCATCCGTTTAGATTTTTTTTTGTCTCTAAATATGTTCATGCTAGCTTAAATGACATATGGGCAATTATTATACAAATTAACATTAAGGGTTTATTTATCAATTGATCCTAAGTACTTAGGTTTTAAATTTGGGATTGTAGTATGATTAATGCAGGTTTCTAAGGTCTCTGGATGAAAAGAAGTGAAAAACAAGCAAAAGTGAAGCAAAAATCCAAAATTCTAAGGAAATTAGCAAGTTGTCAAATAGGCACAACCGTGCCAAGCTATGGGCACGACCGTACACAGTACCAAGCATCACAACTTCAACTAAAGTCAACCAAAGTCAAACAAAGATTGGTCAACAAAAGTTCACCAGAGGCGAGGCACGCCCGTGCTCAAGGAAAAGACAAGGGACGAAGGTTAGAGAATTGACTACGAATGCCACCTATTCAAGACTTGTCAGGACACCTCAGCATACATGGTTGTGCCCCTTAGGCACGTACGTGCCTGTAACGAAACCATAACGGAATGCAAAAGAAAGGATCGAGAAAAAACAAGAAATTGTGGGGAAGGGGCAAGCACAGTCATGTCCCCCTTAAGCACGGTCGTGCCTATCTGCTCATATATCAGAACAGTGAATTTTAAGCACTTCAATGCATCGTTTGGGCATGGCATACCTATTCCACCCCTGATGTAAAGCTTCATGAAGGTTCTTATGTGTGACAAAAATGAAAGAGACAAAAGGAGACAAGAGTACACACAAGGACCATGCTTTGTCTCCCAAGGACAAGACCTTCTAGAATACCTTGGCCTCTAAACCAAAATTTCACTATAAATAGAGGCATTGGGTTTACCAATTCTCCTCAACCTTTCATTCCCTGGAATCCTAGAATTATTCACCCCAAAGGAGGCTCTCATGCCCCCAAACTCACCCCTTGGAGTTTAGGGATCACGCCACAAAATCACTTATAATAAATAAGTTTGAGAGAGAAAGGGAGAGAGAGGACTTGTAATCAACAACCCTTCTTCAAGTTGTTTAATCCTACCATACTTGATCCATTATGATTTACTCAATAATCATTGTATATGGACAAGCTATGGCCCTTATATGCTAAACTTCTTGTGTTGCTCGGGTTGTAGATGAAACTCGGTATGAAATAAATGTTTAATCTTTGGCAAAGAGGTGTATTGTGTCTTTAATAATACCTTCTACTCTTCTTCTTTCGTAGTGAGCTTGTGATTGTTTTAGTCTTTGATCTTGTGGGAGTTCTTGATAACAAAGGAGGTGAAGCTTATTAGTACACTCATGGTGTGTGACAACCCATATACTAATAAGGGAAATCCGATCTTGGAGAAGTGGTTGACCCATTTGTGGAAACACTTCTTGTGATTAACCCTCGTTTATCAAGAATATCATTGTTGGCCTGCACAGTCTATATGCTAGGCCTCAATGATTAGCCAAAACTTGGTCTAGTGACTCGTCTAACACGATCTATATGTTAGACTTGGCGCAGTCCAAGAGTTGACAAACCCATATTAAAATACTATACATCTTTATATATATTTTATTATTATAACACCACCCGTTAAATAAAGATCAATCGCCCTAATTAATTACAAGTGTCATTAGCACCTATGGGGAGCACTTTGATATATCCTTGCTACCTTTAAATGAGACAAAGGTATGCCAAATAGAGGATCGTAAGCCATGGGAACCACGTAAAAGAAAGAAGAGTAGTTGAATGTAATAACCCAAGATTATGGGATTGTTTCTTAAAAAGAACATTTCTTTACGATTGGGTAGTAAAGTTTGCCTCGTGATCACTCTAAAAATAAAGTCGAATCAATCCGTACAAAAGGCCCATAAATAAAACTTAAAACTCTCGATCCAACCAATAGAGAAAAATACATACGTCCCTTATTATCATATTATGCATACGTCACCATATTATACAAGAAAACGTTCTTAACTGTCACCCTTCCATTCTTGAAAATCAAATTCTTGATTGTTCATTACTTCCCCGTTCTTGATTCATCATCAGTTCAGATCTTTTCTTCTGAACAATATTCACCATTCTTGATTGTTCATTAGTTCACCGTTCTTGATTCATCATTAGTTCTACTGAACATTATTTCATTCTTCGTTAGTTCTACTATATTCTTCATTCAAACATGTCAGGTACTTTCTAAAGCTCTTAGCTTGACCACCAATGTTATCAAAACCCACGATTTCCTGAAGATAGAACCCTTTATTATTTTATGAAATACATATTTTAATTATTTTTTTTCAAAATTTTTAAGGATTTTGATATATTGATTTGGTCGTACATACATGTAAATGAGGTATTTGTGATTTCGATGAAACTAAGAAAATTTTTTGGGTAGGTTTTGAGAAATGGACTGTGGAAAAGTAAATGGATTTTATTGCATTAAAATCGATTTTGTAAACCATTTGAAATCCGGTATTGGCAAATGGTGTATTCGCCGATTAATGCAGGTTTGGATTTAGGCGTTATGTATCTGGGCTTTTGAGTTAATAATGTAAGTGGATTTAGGCATTATGCTTCTTTAGAGATGGGCTGAACAAGTTATGTAATTACAATGTTGTTTCATAATAATAGTGGTTTTGTATAAATATTCATCAATATTTATTAAACTTTGACTACAGTCATACAAGAATAAAGTGAATGAAATTATGAACTGGTCTTTTTCTTTTAGAAAAAAATATTGAAGAAACACGTATTTATCGCAGGAGTGCGTTGGACCGCTTTCTGTAAGAGAGACCGAGAATCACACCTTGTTCTTCCTCCGTTATCCCGGTCTCCAAAAGTGAAGAGAGAAATGTGGGGATGTAGAGACGGCCGGTAGGGGAAGAATCCTTTATTTCCAGCTACAAAATGTGTGTTTGCCCCATGTCTCTTGCCTAATAATGAGGTGAAGACCTGCTTATATAGGAGACATGTGCAACCCTAACCTCAATGGGCCAGGCCCAGTTAAAGGTTGTCTCTACAAGCCTACAGCCAAGTGTAGTGTAAACTACAACACGTTAGGCTTCGCGGGTTAGTACGCACTAATAAATAACATAATAAAATACGATAACAGAAGATGACCGATCATTTGAGTCGAGTCCAACACCATACCTCTACAAGTCCCCCAGTCTAATGTTGCTCCCGCGTGCAAGCGCTGGGAGGAGACTAGACTTATTAGGAGTGCTGGGAAGTGAAGATTATTAATTCTATTCTTACCTGTCGCGGGGCACGGGAGTTTTGCTGGCCCTGCTTGTTGCGTCTATCTTCAATTATGAGTGGAGATCACGGAGTGGTGAAAGGCGTACAATTATAAATCATGGTAATTAGTTGGGCAGAGGCTGACTGCTGCTTATTGTACTGGGTCACTCTCATGAGCTGTCAAGGTTACACGTATATGTATATGTTCAATGCGGGAACCTTGGAACAGGCTGAGTGTTTTGTCCATTGAGTGTGGGTATGGCCCTGTGCGCGTATGGCTAGCGCGATATTTGGGACCATAACCCTTCAAGTCCCCCCGTCCAGTGTTGCTCCCATGCACGGATGGCAAGTGGGTGGAACTCTGGACTAGAAGAGTGTTTTGCCTTTGAGAGATCTTTGCTGGTGTAGAAAAGTTTTACCCTTCCGTGACCTCTGTTGGTTGCGGAAAGTTAAAAAATATTGGTTGGCGCATGGTGCATGTATTTTTTGCTTTGAGGTATGCGTATATAAGGTGTTTAAATGTTTATAAACAGTTGTCTGGAATATTTGTGTGTGTTAATCCACTTTTGACATCGCCGTAAAAAGCAACTGTCACCTCGATGTCTCCCTCAAAAAAGGTGACAGCTCCACTCCCCGATGCGACAACCACCTCATTCGGCAGAGCCACATTGACAGGCGTCAGACATCAGTCTCATGACCAACAACTTACCCCTTAGCTGGAGAAACTTCTCCTTAAAGAAACCTCAGCCCAAATTCATGCGCTTTTTTGGCTCATTTCTACACACCAAAATCCATGTGCTTCTTTGGCTCATTTCTGTATGTCAAAATCCATGCGTCTTTTTGGCTAATTTCTTACGCCAAAATCCATGCACTTGTTTGGCTCATTTCTTACGTCAAAATCCATGCGCCTTTTTGGCTCATTTCTTACGCCAAAATCCATGCGCTTCTTTGGCTCATTTCTGTACGCCAAAATCCATGCGCTTTTTTGGCTCACTTCTGTACGCCAAAATCTATGCGATTTTTTTGTTCCTTGACGTGTGAACTCAACGAGAACGTACCTGTACCACGTTAACTTCAACCAAACAACATTAGTACCGACCAGTATTGGTATTTTCAGAACTATTACTAATATTCGTTTTTATTGTTTCAATCGATAACACGTGTTTATATTATTTTTTGGGCATATCGTGACTATATGTTTTCCATTTTTCATTTTTTATGGTTGTTTATCAATGTAAAACGCATATCGATACCGTAATTATCTGAACCATTACGGATCTAATTCCGCTGGATTAAAAAATATTGTAATTAAAAACTGCAAGCTTTAAAGTTTAATCCCGGATTCAGCTTTTGATGTTTGAATGAAACTTAGATTTTAAGCTGAATCATTTTTTGCACTTTGCAGCTCAATGTACTAGCTTTTTTGAGTTTGAGATATGCAGATTAAACCAAATTAATGTCTATGAATTTGGACATGGTTAATGTTATGGTCAAAAATTACCGAAGCAATTTCGTGATCAAATTTAGTTCGTGAGGTAGTGTGCTATGTAGATTTGTAAAAATGTGTTAATTTAACTGATAATAAGAACAGTTTCAGGATATAGTTCCGGGATAATGAACTATATTAGTTTATAAAAATAATGTAAGTATAATGAAAATCGACACCGGATGTACGAGGAAAGCACCTGATCTTTTTAGATCGCCAGCACAAAACCTCGGGAGCTGACAATTGTCAGCTGCCTTTGTTCTTCTTATTGATTGAACAGCAGGATACAGCTTCAGGATAATGCTCGGATCAGCTCTAAGTGTTACAATGAATGTGAAATATAAGTGTTGTGAGTGAATGTGATCGTAGCTGCAATCAGTAAGTGAAAGTGTGCGGGATTACATGTGTTTACCTACTGATCCGGCACTCCTTTATATAGTTACAAAAAACAAATAATTATCCTATAATTTCGGGATACTGCGAATATTCCCCTATGACCGTTGTAGACTTCTTCTCCAGCTCCCCACGTTCGTCTTCCAAGCATCTTGAGAGAGTCTTCAGGAAGACTAAGTCCATGTATCCGTTGGTCCCTTGCAGCCAAAGAAAATCGTTAGTGGCGAGTAGGATACCCCCGCATGCATGATGTTACAAATATCCTGGTTCAGTATCCTAGTCGCAGTATTAAACATATAATATCAGGATATATCTTCGGGATATGGGTTCGAAATTCCACCCATAACAGGTTAAACAAATTATTTATTTATTTATTTATTTATTATTATTATTTTGACATACAACCTCCTTGCATACAAATAAAACACTTTAGTATTAGCCTTCATAACGTTAAAAAGTTCATTAATTACCCTCAAAATTTTAAGCAGAGAAAGTTTACGGTTAACCTAGCCGTGAGGCATAGTGTAATTAGTTTAATAAACAAGTCATGTTTTGAGTTGAGATATTTAACTAATCTAATAAAATCATGGTGTCTGGGTTATGGTAAATATAAATGGGATTAAAATTAGAATTATAAGAATTCAAGTTGTGATATGCCAAACAAATATCGACACGTGTTTTAAATCGATTAAAAATCATAAAAGTGAATACCGTACAAGTACATTGTTATTCGGTGGGTATTAGTTCATTACAGTATCAGTATCGTATGGTACTTGGTATACTTTATGATACCATAAATACTTTATTTTCTATGCAACTACGTTTTCAATAAGAGTTTATATCCGAACGTTAAAAAAAATTAAATATAACTGCGTATTTAGATTTTTCCCAAAAATTCATGAATGCAAATTATTAGAAAAAATCAAAATAAATGTTATATGAAAAACTATTATAAAGAACTACTATTGAATTATGAAAAAAAAAAAAAAAAGATTACTGTTTATTGCGGTTGCTTTTACATATAACTAGATTTTTCTCCCAGCACGTTACGCTAGGGATTCTGCCACGCTTCTAAATATAAAAACTAATCATGCTACAAATCATACTAAAAAGAAAATTAATGTTTATTGCGGTTGCTTTTTCATATTACTAGGTTTTTACACCACCGCAACTCACTCTCCCTCCAATTCTTCACCGAATCCCCCAACGCCATATCCTCTCTCGACGAAAACCCTAACGTCGCTATCATCCTCTTATCTGGAACCAGCAACCACTTTTGCTCTGGCATCGACCTCACCTCCCTACCCTCCCTCACCGACGACGCCCAATCCTCGTCCAATTGCGGGCGCTCCGGTGAAAAGCCACTCCGCTAGATCAAGTTCATGCAGGATGCCATCACAAGTATTGAAAAGTGCCGGAAATCGGTGATCGCGTGTGTACATGGTGCGTGTATTGGTGGGGGAGTTGATATTGTAAGTGTGTGTGATGTGAGGTATTGTACGGAGGATGCGTTTTTTTTCTGTTAAGGAAGTGGATTTGGCGATCACGGCGGATCTTGGATCGTTGCAAAGGTTGCCGGTGATTGTGGGGCTTGGGAATGCTATGGAATTGGCTTTGACTGCTAGACGGTTTTTGGGCTTGGAAGCGAAGGAGTTGGGGCTTGTTTCGAATGTGTTTGGGTGTAGAGATTAAAAAACAAACATAGTTAGTGTTTAGTTAACGCCTGAGTCACATGAATAACAATGTATCGACCCAAAAAGAGATGGAAGATTCCAATATAGAATTAATAAGGCTCAAATCAACTCATTTATACTCACTCTATGTAAAGACTAGGTACGTAAGCTTCTTACAGCCATTTTTCAATTTTAGAAACTTTTGAGTGTGGCTTGAACCCCAAGAGTGTAATTTTTGGAAATAGTTATGTAGCTTAACCAATGTATGAGGGGGGTTTTTTTTTTTGTGGCTTTTGACCTAGACTTGGATTTTATGTAAATTTATGCTATGATCATCATGGACCGTTTTATAGTTACCAGTGAAATTAGTTTTGATGATAACCCAATTTAAATTGCAAAACTCGTAATATTTTGATAAAAATGTTGCTTTTAGCTAATTAATCAAAATGAGTATTTAGGACAAGGTTTGTTTATCAATCAAAAAATAGTAGCCTAACTCATAAAAGATAGTTCAAATAAACAAATATACTTCCATAAATGTGTTTTAAGCTAAGAAAGCACAAATACATTATTGGTTGATTAGACATGCTCACAAGGTTGCCAACATTTGAATAATAAAGTTAAGTTGTCATGTAGTCGATGAAATTGGTGATTGGTTAATTGGGTTTGCTGGTGCTCGAAAGAAGCACACTAATCAAATCTGGATTTAGGAAGAATGCCTGTGAGAACTAGGTGACCTCCGACCATGTGATACATGCAATATGGTTGGTCGATCTCTTCTTCCTCTTCCTCGTCCACCTCTGGTTCAGGGTCATCGTATGGAAGCTGCTTAAAAGGCACCCATGTCCAGCCTGTTTCCACACTGGGGTTAAAGGTCCTCCTCCCTGTTCATTAGTTATAAATAAAGGAATTGTTAGTTAGTTAGTTGGTATTTATTAACAAAAAATATTATTAGTTTGTTAAACTAATGAAATAAACATAGAATATTTAATTAGTTTGTTAAGCTAATGACAAAGATACATCATACGAACCTGCTGTTACAGGCTTTGGTGGATCCAAAGAGAGGCGTTTAGCTTTCACTTCAGTTTTGGTACCTAATCATTCATTTAAAAAAAATGTGGAGTTAGTATTAATCAACAATAAAAACTATAATATCATAGCATTTTGCAAAATAAAAGGTAAAGATTGCACAAAATCTTAATAATAAGAATAATAATAACCCAAAGGAGTGGTTGTTACCAGAAGCAGAAGCAACTGCTGCAGAGTTTGGAAGATCCTCCTCCTCGTCACGAGGAGGGCGCTTGAGAACGGAGCTTCCTTCTTTAACTTGAGCTTTTCTACCTATCAATTAATTCACAAGATAAGATTGCGTTTCACCGAGTATGATAGAGTCTGCTGTACAAGCCAAATAACAGATACTAATTCAAATACAGGTTTTTGGAGTCAACAAGAAAGTCTTAGGGTGGTAGTTCATAACCAAAGCTGAGTAGATAAGAGTAGTTATGTTTTGGTATTATTTCCGTTGTGTTATTTTAGCAAACAATTATTCATCAATAAGCCAAAAGTAATTTATCAACTCGAAGTCGGAGTTATTAAACGACATAGAAGCTTAAACATAATTCAATTGCATACACACAGAAACGGCAACTGAATTCAATTGGCAAGAACCAAAAACAAGCAGAGACACGTAAAATAAGAAATCGTTGGACATAGTTACGTACCTTCGTCTTCCATCTCTGAGAGAAAAATTCCGATTCGTATTTTAGGGTTTCGAGTTTTTTTGGGATTGGGGGTAAATGATGATAATTAATATATAACTAGGATAGTAACCCGTGTATTACACAGGTTGAACTATAAATAATAAAATTCGTGAAATTGTTACATAAATGTTTAATATTTGGTGTTATTTAGTATTTTTTTTTAATACATGGCAAGGATCATATAATATTAATATAGTAGAAATAAAAGAGTGGGCTAGAAGATTGGAAATCATGTAATAAAACCTAACGATCATACTAATAACTACCACAATTCAAAACAATCTTACCAATAACAAATATAAATTCAAAATAATAGTTATATCAATAACAAACCCAAATTCAAAATTACCAAAAGTTTTGTGTTGCAAATTAGAAACCCAAAACTCAAAAAAACGAAAAGCCATTCATTTGGAAATCAACCTATGTTAAAGTTTACCTTATTCTTATATTCATGGTATCATGCCAAGGAGCATGACACCATTTTTGGATTGTCACAAGAAAACTTGCACCCAATGCAAGTCTTTTACTTCACTCGTAATGAATGGACTTTGGTACATACATCACTGCCACGAGATACGTAATCACCGTCATAGAGCTTGATGAGTACACACTGCCACCCTTACTACCACTGTAAGATCCTGAACAATCAGAGAAAAAAAAAAAAAAAACATGAGCACGCTTATAATTAACGGTCCTACAAAACCCTTAAATAACAACTTGGTGTCTTAGGCAATGTGAAGACTAAGGGTGAACGGGGCACTCCCCTAAGAGGGGAGTCCCCTCTCTTACGCACGGTCAATCAGGTTATGCCACGTCAACTCCCCTCTTAAACTCCCCTAACACCCTCAATTTGATGGCGCCACTCCCCTCTTAACTCCCCTTGTTTTTTTTATTCAAAAAAAAAAAAGAAATGTTTTGATTGGTTGAAAATGAGGCTGGCCCACCATCTCTCTCCCTCTTCATGCGGTGAGTTCTCACCGATCTTGCTCCCCTAATTGCCTCACCTAAGTGATGGCGGCGGTGTTCCCCTAAGGTGACTTGGGTCACCGAATGGGGTCACCGAAGGTGCCCCGCTCACCCTAACAAAACTGGTGTCTTCATGCAACCCCTTCAATGGTGGATCATATATGCATCTATGAATGGAGAACTAACCTATTAATTCAAAAAAGGGAGCGGGATATATTAATTATAGAAAAGAAAATTAGGAATAACATGCCTGCATTTTCAAATTTAATGCCCAACTCTACGTATAATAAGTAGATTGAAGCAAAAAATTGCAAGAATTAAATGCATAGAAAATGCACATGAATGTAAAGATTTGATCAGAAGATGGTCAAATGATTCTAAACAATATAGTGGAACATGTATTTCGGAACAGACATATTATTTAGTTTACTTATCAAATTAGTTAGTTACATTTATTCGTTTATATAAAATTCTAAAATTTTAGAAAACTTTCCCTCCAAAACTTTGAATTGTTAAGGGTGCCATGTGGCAACCCAAGTTCTTCATTTATTAGATAGGATAGATAAGAGTTAAATGCTTGGTTGGTCCATGTGGTTTATGAAAATTGCATACTTGGTCCCAGTGGTTCACTAATTACAGAGTTGGTCCTAATAGTTGTAATTTTTGTACTCAGATGGTCCTTATCACTAACCTTTGTTAGTTTTTTCACTTAAATATGTGTAAAATTACTATATTACCCATGAACAACTAAAAATATAAAAAGAAATATACAGGAAATAGGGGCCCACTACTCATCTTCTTCATCACCCCTTTCTTTCTCCGAAACTCAGCCACCTCCTCCACAACCTCCAACCACCTCCACCATCGAAACAACTCCATAGATCTCCCAAAGTAAAGAATTCAACATCCTCTCTATGATAGTTTAAATGTAAGCCCACATAACCAATGACAACCTAAAACTCCCGTCCCTTCTTCTCAAACCCTAAAAAACAAAACAGCACCAAACAACAGTGAATAAAACTGATAAAAAATTATATAGAGAGGACTCGAACCGAATACCATTTGTATGAAAACAAGAGGCATTTCCACTAGACTATGACTATTTCTTGTAAATAGGGTTACCTCTAATTATATTTATGGGTTCTCTATAGATTTGTTACATTTAATTTTTTTTTAACTTTCGGGCCCTCTTACATTTTTGGCCCTGTGCGATGACCCACCCTGCACCTGGCCCAAGCCGGCCCTGTCTCTATCCCATGGATGCCATAGTCTATTAAGATTCATAATCTCACTCTAAAAACAAAACAAAACAATTCAACAAACATAAGTAACAAACGAAATGTTAGTAGTTTTCATTAGATCGATTTAAATCAATACATACAAACCTTTGAAAGAAACTGAGAAGCAACAACAGGGGTTGTTGAATCCAAAAAACATTGAAGGTTTGATGATCTCATTTCTAGAGAGAGAGTAAGTACAGATTGGATATTTTTAGAGGTTTTTGTTTCTCTCTCCTGCTCTGTGAAAACAGAGGATACCCCAAAAAAAAAGAACAATAGAATATTTTTTAATTTAATTAGCTTTAATTTGACCAACACAATAGAATCTTTACCATAAAAGAAAATCTTGTCGCCGGAGAATACGGATTCCGGCGAATTTCTCTGCAAGAAATGTAAACGGTGATCTAGATTTAACCCAAACTTTCACTCCAAGATAACACAATTTAATAACGAGTATTGAAAGCTAATCAAAACCCACAAATTTCAACAGAGAAAAAGACAGCAGAATCCCTGAATTGGGGCGGAAAAGGATCCGATAACGGGTTCGAGGATGAACAGGGGAAGTTGCAGAGTGAAATGAGGGAGACGAGGGTGTATTATCTTCGCTACGTTTGTTTTGATTTCAAAACATTTCTGTTTTTTACGGTGTGTTTGTTTGTCATCGCGTGTTGCAGACTGGATTAATAACCGGGGTGGATGTGATTGCAGGTTGTGAAAGAGAAGGTGGCTGAGTTTTTGAGAGAGAGAGAAAGGGATGATGAAGAAGATGAGTAGTGAGTCCCTTTATATTTCTTTATATTTTTTTTAATTGTTCATGGGTAATATAGTAATTTTACACGTATTTAACTGAAAAAACTAATAAAGGTTAGTGATAAGGACCACCCGAGTGCAAAAATTACAACTATTAGGACCAACTCTGTAATTAGTGAACCACTGGGACCAAGTCTGCAATTTTCGCAAAACACATGGACCAACCAAGCTTTTAACTCATATAATAACCTTTGCCGATCTTTTTCATCTTACACTTTGCCCCTCTATCACGTCCGCGCTTTTCGGTAAGCAGTTGAGGGGTGCCAAATTTAAAACCATGTAATTTTACATGATTGCCCTTTCATTTTATGCCTATTCAACGCTGGTTGGTTATCTCGACTTATTTCAAGTTTTGCGTAAATTTCAAATTGACGACATAATTACCCTTTTTCTTTTTTTATAAAAACTAAACACCTGATTGCCAATTATATACTTAAAACTAAAGTAAACGAATAGACGAAAACTGAACTAATAAAACCAATTAACTGTAGCTGAGAAAAATATTATGTGTAGTGTAATACTTTAAATGTACGATTGAACCAACGAAACATATTTATTAGTGAAAAAATAAAAATAAAGAGATGAGACACCATACGACAACTATATAAATCAAAATCTAAAAAAAGTATGACATCCAGAAAATACCTTTCACAGACCGTTACATCTTAGTTACAGCTTTGTGGTACATGTTTATAGTTAGTATATAATTACACTAAAGAAGTTAGGGAAAAAAAATATGTATGTTAATAGTTACACTGTAAGATACCTTGGTTTAAAATACATATATCTCGATTATTTAAAATAATTCATAATTTTTCTCATTTGAATAAAGGGGAATAAATTATCACTTATTTGACATGGTATATTTGCTTAAAAAACATGACGTTTTCTATGTGATATGTATAGATAATATGCATAGTATATGAAGAGCAAAATATCATACCTGGTATGTAAAATGAAGTGGAGTTGAATTAAAAATCATTAGATTTAAAGTTAATAGCCAAAATGGTCCCTGAAGTTTGTTCACTTTTGTCACTTTATTCCAAAATCCAAAATTTTTACATTTGGGTCCCTGTGGTTTGCATTTTGTTGCCATTTTAGTCCAAATCTCAAATCAGGTCAGATTTAAAAAAAAAAAAAAAAAACCTGGTTTTTATCCTTTACCTCAGGGGCATTTTGGTCATTTAATACTTAAAACAATTATATATATAATATATATATATACACCCACACAGATACACAGACATATCTCTCTCTCTCTCAACATGTCACTGCTCTCTCCCTCTCTCTCTCTAAACTACCATCACCGCCACCGTCGCCGCCACCGTCAAGACCATCATCAACATCGCCAACACCACCGTCTCTCTCTTCTCTCAATCTCACCACCGTCAAGATCATCATCATCAACATCGGCGCCGTCGGCACCACCGTCAAGATCATCATCATCATCAACACCACCGTCTCTCTCTCTTCTCTCTCTTGAAATCCGACTTTAAATCAGCATCAAAATTTGAAATCGATAAACTGTGGTTTGTTATCTTGACAATCTCAATTGGGTTTGCTTCAGATCCACCACCGCCATCGTCTCCACCATCTGCCGCCGTCGGCACCACCGTCAAGACATCAGGTTTTGTGTTTGTATAGGGTTTTGTGGCAAGGCTGAATTGCAGATATAATTGTTAGGGTTTTGTGTTTGTATAGGTTTAATTGTGGCTTGATTGTTGTTAATTTTGATGGTTCAGTTCTGAAATCTGGGTGAAGGGGAGTTTCGGGGGTGGAGATAGATGGTGGAGGTGGAGATTGATGGTGGCGGTGGTGGAGATTGATGGTGGCGGAGGTGGAGATGGCGGTGGTGGAGATTGATGGACTTGATGGTGGTGGAGGTGGAGATGGCGTTGCCTGTTTTGTCGATGAGGATGTTTGTGGACTTGATGTTGCCATGAGTGACTTTAGGTGACCTGCAAGAGTGGTGGTGGATAAAGAATAGGCCTCTGGCTGCAAGAGTGGTGGTGGAGATTGATGGTGGTGTGGAGATGGCGGTGGTGGAATTTATGGTGGTGGAGGTGGACTTTTGCCCGTTTACTGGTGGTGAGACATAGTTATTTATATGTCTTTTTTCCTTTTTTTGATTTTTTTTAATATAAATTACTTTATAATAATCCAAAATGATAATTTTGCCCTTAGGAGAAATGAGGAAAAGGACAAAAATCAGTAAGAAATCCTGACAAAATTAGACTTTTTAGAAATTTGGACTAAAATGGCAATAGAATGCAAACCACAGGGACCCAGATGTAAAAATTTTGGATTTTTGACTAAAGTGGCAAAATGAGCAAACCACAGGGACCATTTTGGCTATTAACTCTTCGATTTAATATATATTTTTGACAAAACTTTAATGATCACAAAAATCTAATTTGATATCAAAACGAAAAGTCAAACTTACAAAATTTAAAATAGCATTAAAATAAAATGTAAATGGGATTCTTCTTGTAACACCCTGTTTTATAAAAAAAAGTATAAAATTTAGATTTCATATATTATGATGGTCATTTGAAATATGAGATGTCTAGGCGAATGTTTAGGGTTATAAGAGACCGTATAATAAAAATAAAATATGTTATATTTGACCCTGCTCCATTTTTAATGAAACTTATGTTAAAACATAGATAAAAATATGCTCATTCTAATAACATATTCGTCGTTTTATAAAATCTTATATTTTAAAAGTTATACGAGAAAAACGAGTGAAACAACTAAATTAATTATAATATATAAAATATAATAAATATAACAATACATTTTACATGAAACAAGCGACGTGAAACAAGCGAGCAAGCACACAGGACATTCTTGTCCCTCATCGACGCATAGAAACTTTAAGGTGCTTGCTCTCTTTTTATAAATAGAATCATATGTTAAGAATCTAGAGTATATGTTTCTTTTTGGGAACACTCTAGTATAAGAGAATTCCAAGCATACGATACCCTGTTGGGTGTTGTTATTAGTCGTTTTTGGAGCACAAGTAGGAGCTCGAGTAGGGAGACTCTACATCAAATTGCCGTTGATAGTTTTAATGTATGCTCTCGTTTAAGTTTAAGTTATATATTTTTAGTAGTTATTATTATTATTATTATTATTATTATTATTATTATCAGTAATACTAGTATTATTATTTTTAGGTATTAGGGTTATTGTTAGGGGTGGATATTGGGTAGTGTAGCCTTAGTTAGGCATGGACTGATCACCCATGCTTAAGAAAAGCAACGTTAGCCAATATCTAACCATGATAATAACTAGTTAGATGTACTATAATCTAACCTAGGACTGCTTATGTTGTATCGGGACCCATATATATTGTTTGATTATGCTGGCAATTGTTATTAGATTGTACTAGCAATTGTTACTTTATTGTGCTAGCAACTGTTAAAGAGGTGAGTTTTATGAATGCTTTCCAAATGTGAGCATGCTTGTTCTAAACTGTAATAATATAGCATGACTGTTGTACGCATGTACATAACCTGTGCACTCATACACACGATATTTGAGGTCCCTTATACGTGCCACTGGGTGGGATTTGTCTGGTACTACACCGGTCAGTGTAGAGACATTAACTGTATGATGATGTGTCACGTGTTGATGTTGGGTTATGATGATTTGGGCAGGTACAAAGTCATGATTAAATAATATGATTTATAACTATTGCATATTCATGAATGCACCAGCAATAGCTGACGTCTTTTAAGCATGTGTCACAGGTGATGACACATGATCGTTGCTCGTCATCCCAGGGTTACAAAAGTGTGGCGGAATAGTGTATCCCAAATTTGTGATAGTCTGGTAGAAATGTATATCCCGGATATGTGTGATCTAGTGGAAGCATGGTTACATCCGGTTAGACTTAGTCTGATAAGATGTAATATGAGTTTCCAACATTTATACAATACGTTTATAATCAATAAGATAAGCTCTTTCAGTATCAGCTGTGTTATAAAGCATCCTTATCGGGTGGGGTGTCACAGTTGGTGTCAGAGCCAAAGGTTTTAGCGAATTAGGTATTCGGTAGGGATATCTAAGCTTCAACCTTGGAGATTAATATGCCTTAAAAGTTAAGTTATATACTTATATTGGTAGTTTTCAGGTAAGGATGCTAGGGGAGGCATAAGACCTGATTTTGTGGGTAAGCTTACTTCAGTTGACTTCGATACACAAGTAATAACGAACCTGAGTATGAACCTACTTAGGATGCAGAGACATCAGGATATACTTATAGTGACAATTACAACTTACGTACCCTCATTTAGCTATCCCTATGTACCCACCGCCTCCAGCGACAATTACCTATACCTTTCGTTCCCTTACTCATCACAAAAGTTAGCAAGGCATATCTTAATGCATATCCCACATTTAAAGAAGAAGAAGATTCCAACGAACCACATGAGCCTCCAATTCATACCATCTTGTAGAGAGATTCTCATCGCCGTTGGAACCTAAACCCTTCCGCGAAGTGCCTATAAACCCATGTAGCCCTATAACTATGAGTAGTCCTTATAAAACGGTAGGTTTACACGGAGAAACCTGAAAAATAAGAGCCATGCGAGTTAGAGTAGCCAAGTTAGAGGGTGTGAACTAGAGGTTAACAAATGTAGAAGCTCAGAACATGATAGTTCAGCAGGAATTAGATTTGGCTCGAGCTTGGGGAGGGCAGTAAATTTATATTTCTATGGATTATATTTGACAACGTGTTGTACTATATGTATTATGTGAACTTGTTATGGTAACTGCTTGTTAATGAATAAAATGTTGAAGTTGTATTTTCTTGAAATTATAGAAAATGATCGACAAAACACTCTAAGTACTACAATGACCAAGACTTTTACATTAGGATTTGACTACTTCAGTTGTCCTAAGAATACTTAAGTTTGAATAATGGAATTCTTGGACTTGACGAATAGGATTACAACTATTTAGTAATAGTGGGACTTAATAGAAAAGGTACAAAGAATATTGTTGTAAGGCGAGGTAACTAGGTTGTGCTCCACTAAGAAGAATGGTAGTTAAATCTCTGATATGAGACTAATATAAACGTGTGTTATGTCCTAAGATCTAAAACACAAGTACAAGTATGTACAAAATAACGATTAAACTAAGAACATGTATTGTGGTATATGACGAGCCCGTGCATTAATATTGTGGCTAAACTAAAAGCATATTGTTGAGTATGACGTGGTCATGTATTTGAAACATGGTGGCTATGGGTAGGACATGGCTAACCCACGATGGCCAAAGCAAAAGCACATGTTGCGGTACGTGACGTGACGTGACGTGACGGTATCCTTAAACCATAATAACTAAATTGAGAACATATGTTATTATGTATAACGAGGTCATTCAGTAATATATAAGATATGAGAAAAACACTATGTGTGAAAACCAAACACTCCCTTAATAAAAGAAACAAGGGTGCTTCTATAACCAAAACTTCATTCCAAAATGTCCGGACACAGGAAAGCGCATAAGTACAGTTAAACTAGGAAGCAATTCAGAGAATAACCCTCGAAGTAGCCAATATTATGGATGCCACTCAACCAAGGACTAACCCGGAGAACCAGAGAATAAACTAGAGGAATTTTTTCCTTATTTATGATTAAGTTATAGATAAAGAAGCGGGGAAAAAGAAAAGATGTACTTACGAGTTAAGCATGTTTTGTAACCCTCCAACCATTGATGTCAATATAGGAGCTATATAGACACACGAGTTGTTAAGTCCAATAGAATATGTCACATACATACGCGATTGCACGAAAAGTAATAGAGTTAAATTCATAGTGCATTGATTGCAATCAAAAGCACTTCATTATTAGAATAGTATACTAGGTACCAAAGAAAAAGACATTGCCATGCAAATGAGTTGGGAAGAATTCATCCAAGAATGTCCTAAGAAATTATGTCCCCTAAGTGAGATAGAACAGCTAGAAATAAAATTCTTCAAATTAGAATTGAGGAAATTAGATAAACAGAGAATTTGTCATGAAGTTTATGAAACAACTAGGTTAGTCCCTTGTGTGATGGTAACAGGGAAACACATAATGAATCAAGTCATGTGGGATTTATTATTAGAAATTTGAACGTTCACTTAAGCTAGATCCCCTAAGAATTTCTCTGATTCGTGGAAGTTGGTGTGAATAGAAGCTTAATGTCAACCATATGTAAACCCTATTTAAATTTAGAATCCTAGAATTTAGCTATACCTTATAGTTAAATGATCGATGAGTGTCAAAAGGAGATAGTTGAAATCACTCAGAATCTTACGATAAGCTTAAACAACAACCTGGTACCCATAGACTTGATGCCTATGAAATTGGGAGAATTTAATGTAGTCACAAAAATGGATTGCTTAGATCTCTATTAAGCAGAAATTGGGTGCACCAGAAAGATACCACCACTTATATTGCTTCGCAACAAGAAACTAGTCATATCTAGAAATGAATGGAACAGATAAAGAATATCATTGTAACCTAAACCCGCAAGCTCAGATTCTTTGTTAAGATGAAATATAAGAGATATATGTGTGAAATGATTATAGAGAGTTAAATACAGTCATTATGGGTTCTTAGTGATGCCATTAACATAAGAAAAACACACCTGTAGCATTCATGGATCTCATGAACTTAGGCAAACATAGTCCTGTATGCATTCAGTAGGAAAGAATCAATAAAAACCTGTGGATCTAGAATTGGTGGATTATATGATTTAAGAAATGATTAATAGTGGCCGAGAATGAAAAGACCTATTTCCAAATATGTAGAGAAATGTCTCACCCGTTTTAAAGCAAAAGCAGAGCATCAAAATCCACCCGACTACCTACAACAAACTAAATCCCAGAATGGAATGGGAGAAGATAACAAGGGACGTTGTTACTATACTTTCAAGATCGAGTCATGGGGACAATGCTATTTAGGTGATAGTCGATAGGTTATAAGATGAAAAGTAAGCCAAACTCTTTACTAAAGAGATGATATGTGACACGGTGTGCCTGTCTCGATCATATCAAAGAGAGATATATGTTTATCCTCGAGATTCTGGAAAGGTTTCTAGAAAGGGCCAGGAACATGAATAAATTTGAGCACTAGATACCACCTCCATACTTAAGGGCAAAGCAAACAAACTATCCAAAAGTAGAAGATGTGTTTCGTACATACGTAATCAACTTTGGTAGTAATCATGCCATTTTAGATGAAGGATGTTTAGTTAAAACATAGATTTCATAAGTAAAGTTCAAAAGTAGCAAAACCTTAGCCAACTAACGACTAAGTCAAAGCATTCAAAAGTTGTTTAAGAATTTGTTTACACCCCATAAACATAGTCTATTAAAGGTTAAAATATTGCGGAAGCTTCAAAAAGTCGTGTTCGGTTCTTCGACATTTGCTTGATCGCCATCCGTAAGTTCACCACAGTCACCTAAGGTCAAAACCACATCAAATGTTAGTTTTGATAATACTAGAATGGTTATAAACAAGTTCCATGGATCAACAAACAAAAAAATAAAATTTTCCCGGAAGGGGGGGCGCCGCGTGACGCCAAGGGCCTACGCGTGACGCCTAGCCCCCTTTTTCACAGAATGTTATTTCAGCTGTTGCTGTACATACCCAGCTCAATGTTTATTCAAGTCCCAACTTAAAATTGCCATAACTTATGATCCGTAAGTCCGTTTTTGGTGATTCTTTTTCCTATACGTCTGTAAATTCATTACCAACGTGCCTATTACGATAGTCATACCAAAAGTTTAACTTACGGACAGAAAGACTATATGTCATTATGTATTTATTCGACCCATTTCACTTCACACAATTTACTACCATTTAGCTAGTAATCTTATGACATTTTATACCCAACATCCAGGGCTTATCATCACTCACATTTCTTTACCAATCTCATGGCTTAATGCTCTTGTGATTGTCATCGCCATGTTAACTCTCTAAAACACTAGAACAATAATTTACACAACTAATCAACCCGTTTGGCTCATCTTATGGAATCCTCCAATATGATGACTACCAACGATTCCTTATCACTCTTAGGCTATTAATTCAAGTAACAATCATGGTCGCTACAATCGACACCATATTTATCCTACAATGAGACTTCGTAAAATTTAACAACAATTTGTTTAATGTAACGGGTCAAGTTACATACCTTTAGTGCACGCCCTTCAACCACAAATCACCACCGGCTTGTCCACTCGACGTTCCGGTATCCTTTCCTATAGAGTTCAATTATATCATGTTTAGAACTCTTTTTAATCACATTTCGCATAATAGCCAAAACATCACAATTAGGTGTTTTAACTTCAAAATTCCAGTTTCGAGCCTTCTTTGAGGCATTTCAACAACCACTTTATGGGCAGAATTTTACATGATTATTTAGCAAATCCCTAACTTATCATCTAGCCCGAATTTCACATCAATCAACCCATTGTACACAATTGTTAGCTTCTAAAATTCTGAAGTCACTTCACAATTGTCAATTTACACTAGAACAACACTAAATTTCCTAGTGTTTATCAAGTTCTACATAACCCACTAATCACCTACAATAGTGTTCACGGATTTTACTAAAATTTCACATGATTTCAACTTGTATTTGTCTAGGGTTTGTCCCTAGACACTATATTGTTCCTAATTCATCATAAAACAAACATGCAACCATAAATTTCAGATTTTTCCAATTTTATGAGAATTTCGAGTTGAGAGTTTTCATCAATTTTACATACCTTGATAATCTCCTTGAAATGAGGATCACTAATTTATGCTCTAAGTATGGGCTAAAGTCAATCAATGTGAATAGAAATGGATATTTCTTTTTTAAGTTTGATCATGAAGAGGGCATGTTACAAGTGCTTGAAAGAAACCCATGGTTGGTAAATAATGTGCCACTTGTTCTACAAATTTGGGATCCGAATGTTGTGTTATGTAAACCGAACCCGAAAACGGTTCCGGTTTAGGTTGCTATAAAAGATCTACCACTTAATTTGTGGAATGGTGGAAATATAGGACAAATTGTTAGTTGTGTCGGGAAGCCTTTAATGCTTGATCAAGCCACATTTAAGAGATGTGATACTAAAGAAGGGCCGCTAAATTTTGCTCGTGTTTTGGTAGATGCAAATGCTTCAAATGGGCTTCCGGATAAAGTTAGAATTAATCTACCGAAATGTGAAGGAATCCTGGGTAAGTCTTACTTTCTTGATTTGTCGTATAAATGGAAGCCTCCATGTTGTGCATTTTGTGAAGTTTTTGGACATTCGGGAGATAAGTGTGATTTAAAAAAGAATAATGTTCAAAAAACTGATGATAACAATTGGAATGTGAAGAAAAATGTTATGAGTTCTAATGTGGATAAGGCCCAGAATGATGAATTTGTTGAAGTAGTTCGAATATCCAAGGCCCAAAATAAAGGAAAAAATCAAATGTGGCAGCCCAAAAAGCCATCGGTTGGGTTGAATGTAGCAGGCCCATCTGGTTTAAAAAATGTTACGGATCAAGAGGAGGGAATGGGCTTATTAAATAACAGTTCTGTTGATGTTGACCGAGAACTAGGCCCATCTGATGGAAACTTACGGTTGGATCAGAATTTGGGCCCAACTGAAGTTGCTGGCCCATCAGCGCTGAAAATAAAGGAGGTTTCTCCTTTACAAAATTCTGGCCCAATACGAAGCCCGGTTATGGATCCTGTTTTGAGTGCGGATTCATCAAGTAAGGGTATGGCCCAAAAAACTTATGGGAGTGGATTTTATGATGTTTCAAAAAATGTTTTTGGATCACAAGTTGGCCCGACATGTAATACTACGAATAGTTTCGGTACTTTGCGGGATGAAGAAGATTGTTTTGACACGGATCTTGGGATGTGGGAGCATGAGATAGAAATGGTTAAAAGGTTTGTGGAAACTAGCACCCGCCCAAATATTGAAGAATATAGTTCATGGTCCGAGAATATGAGAAAATATTATGATGGTTTGACAAAAGTAAATGGGGATGAAGCTGAAGTGGAGTCGGAGACCGATGAAATGGCGCGATTTATGAAGATAGGCTCTAAATTTTAGTTTTATTTCCTTTTTTTGTTTTTTGTTGATGTATGTTTCTCTTTTTGGTTCTTTGTTTTTTATGGCGAGTCGCCATTTAAACATTTGAACTTTGTTTGTATTCTCGTTTGCTAGATATTAATAAAAGTTTACCCGGGGGCTCCCCGTTTCCCAAAAAAAAATCTATGCTCTAATTTCGATTTCAGCTTGGATTGAGCCTTCAATTTGAGAGTTTAGTGATGTTTAGGGTTTTGAGAGTGGGGAATCGCCCCTTCCTGCTTCTGTATGACCAGACATCTCCAAAATGGGGTGTTTGGTTTTGTTTTTATCAAAATTAATAATATAGTTTCAATTTTAACAACATAGGCCCCTCCACTTTTGTTCAACATATAGTTTGGTTGTTTAACCCTATTCAAGTTATTTCTAGACTTGTAGTTAACTAGGTTATAATTTCCTAGTTAAATAATATTCTTGTTTATTTAAACTTTATAATTCTAATATAAAGTTTTATTTTTTTCCGGGGTGTTACAAGTGCACCCCCCTTAAAAGGGTTTCGTCCCCGAAACCGAATTACGTACCAAATAAAGTAGGGTAGAGACGTCGCATCTCCTCTTCGGATTCCCACGTAGTGTCCGAACCTTTCCTATGTTCCCACTTGACCTTGACTTGATCGATTTGTTTGTTTCGCAAGTGTTTGACCTTTCGATCTAAATTTTCCACTGGTCTCACTGCATAATTCAGGCTATTATCCACCTCGATATCATCGTAATGGATATAAGTTGTTTCGTCTACTAGACACTTTCGCAGTTGCGACACGTGAAACGTGCTATGTATTCCACTCAATTCTTCCGGTAGTTTGAGGCGATAAGCCACCTTGCCAATCCGATCGATGATTTTAAATGGCCCAATGAATCTTGGGCTCAACTTTCCTCTTTTTCTGAACCGTATTATTCCCTTCCACGGTGATACCTTTAGCATTACCTTATCACCCACTTGAAATTCAATCGGCCTTCTTCGTTTATTCGCGTACGACTTTTGTCGATCCTGAGCCGCTTTTAGGTGAGTTTGGACCATGTCGATCTTCTCATTCGTAGTTCGGATTATATCAGTAGGTGCTAGTCCTCGTGGACCCACTTCTCCCCAACATACCGGGGTTCAACACTTTCTACCATATAACATTTCATTCGGGGCCATCTTAATGCTCGCGTGATAGCTATTGTTATATGAAAATTCGACCAAGGGTAGATAGACATCCCAACTACACCCGAAGTCAATAATGCAAGCCCGCAGCATATCTTCCAACGTTTGTATTGTTCTTTCACTCTGCCCATCCGTTTGTGGATGGTAAGCGGTGCTAACGAACAGTTTAGTGCCCATTTGTTCTTGGAATTCGCGCCAAAAATTCGAAGTAAACCGAGTATCTCTGTCTGACACAATGGATATCGGTACCCCATGGCGTGCTATGATTTCATTGGTGTATACCTCCGACATCTTCTCGGATGTATAAGTCTCACGAATCAGAATGAAGTGAGCACTTTTCGTCAATCTATCCACGACCACCCATATAGCATCAAACCCGCGGTTGGTTTTGGGCAATTTGGTCAACAAATCCATGGTGATTTGTTCCCATTTCCAAACTGGGATGTCCAATGGTTGCAACTTACCATATGGTTTCTGGTGCTCCGCTTTGACTTACAAGCAGGTCAAACACTTCTCCACATGTTTCACAACATCTCTTTTCATCCCGGGCCACCAATATTTTTGTTTCAAATCATTATACATTTTGGTCGCCCCCGGATGGATGGAATAACGGAACTTGTGAGCTTCATCTACCAGAAGCCTTTTAACTCCACATGTGTTAGGAACCCAAATTCTACTAAAACGTGTTTTTAAACCGTGGTTGCCTACTTCGAGATCCTTAACTTGGCCGACAATCCTTTCCTTTCTCCAGTTTTCCGTCTTTACTGCTTCATCTTGTGCCTCTCGGATTCGTTCAAGTAAGCCCATGGTCACAATGAGTTGCAATGATCGTACTCGTATCGGGACATAATCTGTCTTTCTGCTTAGGGCATCCGCCACCACGTTTGCCCTTCCGGGGTGATAGTGTATTTCACAGTCGAAATCTTTCACCGTTTCTAACCATCGCCTTTGTCGCATATTTAACTCCTTCTGGTCGAAGAAGTATTTCAAGCTCTTGTGATCGGTGAATATGGTGTACTTTACCTCATATAAGTAGTGCCTCCATATTTTTAATGCAAATACCACCACAGCCAACTCGAGATCGTGCGTGGGATATTTCTTCTCGTGTATCTTCAATTGCCTTGAGGCATAAGCTATTACTTTGCCCTGTTGCATCAAACCGCATCCGAGCCCCGATAGTGAAGCATCCGAATAAACCACCAAGTCTTCGACCCCGTCCGGCAATGTTAGTACCAGAGCTTGAGTTAACTTCTCTTTTAGCGTTTGAAACGCTCTTTCTTGATCTACACCCCAAATGAACTTTTCTTCCTTCCGGGTTAGTTTTGTTAGCGGTGACGCAATCTTGGAGAAATCTTGAATGAATCTCCTATAGTATCCCGCAAGCCCCAAAAAGCTTCTAATTTCCGAAGGGGTCTTCGGGGGATTCCATTTAGACACGGCCTCGATCTTTGATGGGTCTACTAATACTCCGTCGGCACTTATGATGTGGCCAAGAAATTGCACCTCTCGTAACCAAAAGGCACACTTAGAGAATTTCGCATACAACCTCTCTCGTCTAAGTGTCTCTAACACCTCTCGTAAGTGGTGTGCATGTTCAGCTTCACTTTTTGAGTACACCAAAATATCATCGATAAACACGATGACTGACTTATCCAACATCGGTTTGCAAACCCGGTTCATGAGGTCCATGAAAGCCGCGGGTGCATTTGTTAGCCCAAATGACATCACGAGGAATTCGTAATGTCCGTATCGTGTGCGGAAAGCCGTCTTTGGCACATCTTCCTCCTTGACCTTTAATTGGTGGTATCCCGATCTAAGGTCAATTTTCGAAAACCAGTTCGCACCTTGTAGTTGGTCGAATAGATCATCTATCCTCGGAAGCGGGTATCGGTTCTTTACCGTGAGTTTGTTTAACTCCCGGTAATCGATACACATGCGCATGCTTCCGTCCTTCTTTTTCATGAACAGTACCGGTGCGCCCCAAGGAGACACACTCGGCCTTATGAATCCTTTGTCAAGCAGGTCTTGAATTTGGGACATCAACTCTTGTAATTCCGACGGTGCGAGTCGGTATGGTGCTTTAGCTACAGGTTTTGCGTCAGGAATCAATTCGATCCTGAACTCTACTTCCCGTTCCGGCGGTATCCCCGGTAAATCTTCCGGAAACACATCTTCATAGTCTCGTACTACCGGTACATCTTCAATCTTCAGTGATTCTTTCTCGGGCTCATTTGCGTATATCATGAATGCCTTGCATCCTTGCTTCATAAGCTTGTGAGCTTTCAACATTGAGCATATTATGGGGTTGCCTCCTTTTTCGCCAAAGATAGTGACGTGTTTCCCGCTCGGAGATGTTAGCTTTATCTCTTTACGAAAACACACGACCTTTGCATGGTGCTGAGATAGCCAATCCATCCCAACGACTACTTGAAATTCTCCCATTGACATCGGGATTAGGTCTATCAAGTATTCCTCATCGTCGATGCTTAATTTGCATCCTCGACAAACATCACAAACTATAAAACTTTTGTTGTCCCCTATTTCAACTTCTAAGGGCACAGATAATTTCGTCAATACAAATGAAGGATGTCGAATAAATCCATGTGAAATGAAGGATTTATTCGCACCCGTATCAAACAATACACGTGTTGGAATTGAGTTAATTGTGAATATACCTGAGACCACATCGGGTTCTGTTTTTGCTTCAGCCGCGATAAGTTGAAGGACCTAGCCTTTGCTTTGGGAGCTTCTGCTGGAGACTCTTTTGTGTCTCTCTTTCCAACCAACTCGGGGCATTCAGACTTTTTGTGGCCGGGTTGATAACATTTGTAACAAACGGAAACTTTTTCGGGACATAGCGATGCAGTGTGCCCCGTCTTCCCACATACCGGAAACGGCTTGTCTTTGAAGCGGCACTCACCTTTGTGCCCCTTTCCACATACTTTGCAACTTGGCGAACCACCTTTAGCCTCCACTTTCTTCCCTGATTTAGCAGTTCTAGCTTTCTTTGTAGGGCTTGGATTCACATCCTGTGCCCTTCGTTCACCCCTTTCAACTTGTTTCTTTAACTCGATTTCCCGCTCTCGGGCGGTGTTGATGATTTCTGTGAGAGTTTCATATTTTAAGGGAGTCATAAACTCCCGGTATTCAGCACTCAGCATGTTGTAATAGTAGTATATCTTCTGCTCCTCCGTGGTGACTAACTCGTCACAGAATCTCAGCTTATCCATGAAGATGCCCGTGATTTTATCAATTGATTCTCCCTTTTGTCTTAACTGAATAAATTCCTCTTTGATCCTATTGAAAACTGCTTTGGGAGTATGGTGTTTAAGGAACGACACCTTAAACTCATCCCAAGTCATGACCCTTCCCGCTTCGGCTCCTATTTCCTTCTTTTTATTGTCCCACCAATCCTTGGCTTGGCCCCTCAATTGACCCGTTCCGTAAGCAACAAAGTCGCCTACTTCACAATGGGTCCGTTCAAACACCCCTTCGACGTCACTTAACCATCTTTGGCATATTATCGGGTCAACCTCCCCGTTATAGATTGGCGGTTTACACGCCATGAATTCCTTGTATGAACACCCTTTGCGTTCTCCCGATTTTTCTTTTATAAGGTTAGCACTATCTTCCAACCTTTTGACTCGCTCTTCGACAAGCGACAACACCGTTCTTTGAATTTTGTCTATAAACCCGGATAGACTACCTTCAATTGCCTTCCCTACTTCTTCGGCAATTATCTCTTTCATTTGTTCGGTGCTTGTTTGCACCGGATCATCATCGTTTCCATCAGACATCTTGAAACTGAAATGTTTACATTTAAACGTTAAACATTTCATTTATAGCATTGCTTCATTTGTTTCGGTTTAGCCAAGTTCCTAACTTGCTTTAACCGTTCATATTTAATGCACTTTCCTGGTTTGAGTGTGTTAACACGCTCTTCCCATGCATCTCAATTCATTTCTCATTTCTTACATAAGACATAATTTATTAACATAATAAGTTAATTCTTACCGGACGATCGATCAAGCTTGAACCGAACACTTTGTTGACAACCTTAAGCTCTGATTACCAACTTGTAACACCCGTCTAATTTTACTCGAATTTAATAACAATTCATGCCATTTTAGATGAAGGATGTTTAGTTAAAACATAGATTTCATAAGTAAAGTTCAAAAGTAGCAAAACCTTAGCCAACTAACGACTAAGTCAAAGCATTCAAAAGTTGTTTAAGAATTTGTTTACACCCCATAAACATAGTCTATTAAAGGTTAAAATATTGCGGAAGCTTCAAAAAGTCGTGTTCGGTTCTTCGACATTTGCTTGATCGCCATCCGTAAGTTCACCACAGTCACCTAAGGTCAAAACCACATCAAATGTTAGTTTTGATAATACTAGAATGGTTATAAACAAGTTCCATGGATGAACCAACAAAAAAATAAAATTTTCCTGGAAGGGGGGGCGCCGCGTGACGCCAAGGGCCTACGCGTGACGCCTAGCCCCCTTTTTCACAGAATGTTATTTCAGCTGTTGCTGTACATACCCAGCTCAATGTTTATTCAAGTCCCAACTTAAAATTGCCATAACTTATGATCCGTAAGTCCGTTTTTGGTGATTCTTTTTCCTATACGTCTGTAAATTCATTACCAACGTGCCTATTACGATAGTCATACCAAAAGTTTAACTTACGGACAGAAAGACTATATGTCATTATGTATTTATTCGACCCATTTCACTTCACACAATTTACTACCATTTAGCTAGTAATCTTATGACATTTTATACCCAACATCCAGGGCTTATCATCACTCACATTTCTTTACCAATCTCATGGCTTAATGCTCTTGTGATTGTCATCGCCATGTTAACTCTCTAAAACACTAGAACAATAATTTACACAACTAATCGACCCGTTTGGCTCATCTTATGGAATCCTCCAATATGATGACTACCAACAATTCCTTGTCACTCTTAGGCTATTAATTCAAGTAACAATCATGGTCGCTACAATCGACACCATATTTATCCTACAATGAGACTTCGTAAAATTTAACAACAATTTGTTTAATGTAACGGGTCAAGTTACATACCTTTAATGCACACCCTTCAACCGCAAATCACCACCGGCTTTTCCACTCGACGTTCCGGTATCCTTTCCTATAGAGTTCAATTATATCACGTTTAGAACTCTTTTTAATCACATTTCGCATAATAGCCAAAACATCACAATTAGGTGTTTTAACTTCAAAATTCCAGTTTCGAGCCTTCTTTGAGGCATTTCAACAACCACTTTAAGGGCAGAATTTTACATGATTATTTAGCAAATCCCTAGCTTATCATCTAGCCCGAATTTCACATCAATCAACCCATTTTACACAATTGTTAGCTTCTAAAATTCTGAAGTCACTTCACAATTGTCAATTTACACTAGAACAACACTAAATTTCCTAGTGTTTATCAAGTTCTACATAACCCACTAATCACCTACAATGGTGTTCATGGATTTTACTAAAATTTCACATGATTTCAACTTGTATTTGTCTAGGGTTTGTCCCTAGACACTATATTGTTCCTAATTCATCATAAAACAAACATGCAACCATGAATTTCAGATTTTCCCAATTTCATGAGAATTTCGAGTTGAGAGTTTTCATCAATTTTACATACCTTGATAATCCCCTTGAAATGAGGATCACTAATCTATGCTCTAATTTCGATTTCAGCTTGGATTGAGCCTTCAATTTGAGAGTTTAGTGATGTTTAGGGTTTTGAGAGTGGGGAATTGCCCCTTCCTGCTTCTGTACGACCAGACATCTCCAAAATGGGGTGTTTGGTTTTGTTTTTATCAAAATTAATAATATAGTTTCAATTTTAACAACATAGGCCCCTCCACTTTTGTTCAACATATAGTTTGGTTATTTAACCCTATTTCAAGTTATTTCTAGACTTGTAGTTAACTAGGTTATAATTTCCTAGTTAAATAATATTCTTGTTTATTTAAACTTTCTAATTCTAATATAAAGTTTTATATTTTTCCGGGGTGTTACATCATCTACCATTGATCGAATTCTCATATGATAATAGTATCACATAAGCATAGAAGGATCATCCTATGAAGCGCTATGTTAGAGGAAATATAGAACTCCTATCTATTAGACTAAAGTATGAAAAAAGTTAGTTGTGTGAACCAACGAACAACTGACAATATAAAGCGTATTAAAAGCATGAAAATCTCGAATGACCGACAGAAGAGTTATGCAAAGCCTAAGATCTTAAAATATTAAGTAGGTAATAAGGTGATGCTGGAGATATCGCCTTTGAAAGGAACAATATGATCAAATGATAAATAAATGAAAGTGAAGACGAGATGAAGGAACTTATCCCTTAGTTATTCACGGTTTAACAGGTTTCGAGGACGAAAGCTAATTTAAGGGAGTAGAGTTGTAACGCCCCGTTTTGTAGACAAAAATAAAAATATATAAAATTTAGATTTCATATATTATGATGGTCATTCGAAATATGAGATGTCTAGACGAATGTTTAGGGTTATAAGAGACCGTAGAATAATAATAAAATATGTTATATTTGACCCTGCTCCGTTTTTAATGAAACTTAGGTTAAAACGTAGATAAAAATATGCTCGTTCTAATGACATATTCGTCGTTTTATAAAATGTTATATTTTAAAAGTTATACGACAAAACAAGTGAAGCGGCTGAAATAACTATAATATATAAAATTTAATAAATATAACAATACATTTTACATGAAACAAGCGACATGAAGCAAGCGAGCAAGCACACATGACATTCTTGTCCCTCATCGATGCATAGAAACTTTAAGGTGCTTGCTTTCTTTCTATAAATAGAATCATATGTTAAGAATATAGAGTATAAGTTTCTTTTTGGGAACGCTCTAGTATAACAGAATCCCAAGCATACAATACCCTGTTGAGTGTTGTTATTAGTCGTTTTGCACGAGTAGGAGCTCGAGTAGGGAGACTCTACATCAAATTGCCGTAGATAGTTTTAAGGTATGCTCTCGTTTAAGTTTATGTTTACTTATTTATTATATTTTTTTAGTAGTTAATATCAGTATTATTATTAGTAATACTAGTGTTATTATTTTTAGGTATTAGGGTTGTTGTTGTTAGGGGTGGGTATTGGGAAGCGTAGCCTTAGTTAGGCATGGACTGATCACCCATGCTTAAGCAAGGCAACGTTAACCAATATCCAACCATGATAATAACTAGTTAGATGTACCATAATCTGACCTAGGATTGCTTATGTTGTAACGGGACCCAGAGATATTGTTTGATTATGCTGGCAATTGTTATTAGATTGTACTAGCAATTGTTACTTTATTGTGCTAGCAACTATTACACATGTGAGTTTTATGAATGCTTTCCAAATGTGAATATGCTTGTCCTAAACTGTAATAATATGGCATGACTGTTGTACGCATGTACATAACCTGTGCACTCATACACGATATTTTTGGTCCCTTATACGTGCCACTGGGGGATTTGTCTGGTACTACACCGGTAGTGTAGAGACATTAACTGTATGATGATGTGTCACGTGTTGACGTTGGTTTATGATGATATGGGCGAGTACAAAGTCATGATTAAATAATGTGATTTATAACTCGTGTATATTCATGAACGCACCGGCAATAGCTGACGTCTTTTAAGCATGTGTCACTGGTGATGACCCATGATTGTTGCTCGTCATCCCAGGGTTGCAAAAGTGTGATGGAATAGTGTATCCCTGATTTGTTATAGTCTGGTAGAAATGTATATCCCGGATATGTGTGATCTGGTGGAAGCGTTGGTACATCAGGCTAGACTTAGTCTGATTAGATGTAATATGAGTTTCCAACATTTGTACAATACGTTTATAATCAATAAGATAAGAACTTTCAGTATCAACTGTGTTATAAAGCATCTTATTGGGTGGGGTGTCACAGTTGGTATCAGAGCAAAAGGTTTTAGTAAATTAGGGATTCGGTAGGGATATCTAAGCTTCAACCTTGGAGATTAGTCTACCTTAAAAGGTAAGTTATATACTTATATAGGTAGATTTAGAATTGAAATAGACCTTAGATTTACATTCAAGATAATATTCCGATATAATATTTAAATCTTTCCTTAGTTATGAATTCATTTAAAATTTAAATTTTATCAATCAATCTTCTATATGTAATATTTTTTCTTATAATTTCAAATCAAAGTTAAATCCGAAAATTATAGATTAGGATTTGAAATATTTAAATCTTTTCTTAATTGTAAATTGATTTGAAATTTAAAATTAATCCTTCAAATCCTCTATATTTAATATTAATTAATGTGTATTAGGCGGGAAAACGAAATTATTGATACTCTCAATGAATGACAAGTGTCCCATAATGGTTTATTTTATTATAGAGTATAGGTAGATATATATACAATTAGCAACTCAGGTTGCCTTAACCTTACCATCACATCGCTTCATCGAAACGCACCGCCTCATTCTAAATAATAGGCACTGATTCAACTAAAATATATATACGCATACTCAGTTCAACATACTTGCATTCAAATGAAATATATATACACATCCCATAGCAGTTCAGTGGCTCCGAACAAAATCATTCAACAAAACAATTATTATATTAATAAACAAACCTTATCATATCAATAAACAAACCGGCTACTTTAACTAGTTGGATAATGGTTTTTTTCGTGTATAATCGTTGCTCGTACACTGCCACATCCACGGCTCCACCTTAACTGTCTTAGGATTCCCTTGTTGTCCTGTGTGATGACGACGATGGTGGTGTCGTGAAGGCCTGCAGGATAAAGGGAAAAAAAAGGTGGCTAAAACAGGAAAACTAATACTTTGGTGCTGAGAACGAGAATACCAAAAAACAACTGTTGCAAGAGTTGTTATTTAATATATACAAAAAACGCTGGTTAATATCCATTTTTCAGAAATAAACACCTAACGTAATGATAAGTTCATATATAACAATTCAGTAAAATAACAAAAATGTTTGTCATACCTGCAACATTTGCCACCATCTCTTCCATATGAATATACTTATGTCACATCTGATGGAATCCACTCATGGAAACAAAGTTACCGAAGCTTGTTATTCATCTCAACGTTGGCGTACTTCAGCCATGTTGTGTGAGGTCTGTAATCAAAATTAAGCACACGTTCCAAAACATTCCTAGCACAATTGAAATAATCTTGATGGCCTATTAAAGGTATAGGGCACTCTTCATGTACTATTAGGCCATGTGTAGTCATAACCCCCCTTTGTGGGCGTTATGCGACACGTGGCGCGCCACGTGTGCGGGTGGGCGTTATGGGGCATTATGCATTTAAGCACGTAGTCATAAAGCTCCTACCCATCATTACCTAATTATTAATTTTCAATTTTATTAATTATTTATAAAAAAACTTTGCTTAAATTTGATTGGTCCAAATTTTGAAAGATTCCCCCATAACGGCGCAATATATATCGCGCTGCCCAATTTTTTTTGCCTCATAACCCCCCGTAGTGGTGTTCGGGGGGTTATGAGAGAAGATGGCGCCCCTTTTTTTCCCACTACGCATAACCTTAGGAATAGGTCATAGGTTGTATATCAATTTTATATGGTATAAGTGTATTTTGTCTGACAATTATATCATGTGTATGTATATCCTTATGCTTTTGTCCTGCATCCTCCGGAACAATTTATTGGCCATTCATCCTTCGTCCATCTGGAAGGCTACTAACGTCAACAGGGGTTGCTTTTGGGGGTATGGGCATGGGTATCCACCTGCTTTGGATTGCTTTAGGAAGAGGACAAGAGAAGAAACGAATGCGTCTAGGGGAAATTACTATTCTGGCCTTGTTGTGTTTAATGTGTACCTGGTTTACTGGGATTGGCATGGTCTATGGGTTTTGTTTGTATTCTACTATTCTATACCTACCACATGACAGTTGGATTTGGTTATATCCACCTGCCAGAATACTTTGCCTTTTCGATATTTATACTGGTTTTTAGTTTTACTAAAAATATATCATTAACAAAGAATTACATTCCGCTTATCTTAATTATATACAGACAAAGGGACAAACAATAAGAATTGAGTTTATATATATATATAGGGTTGGGTTAAAATGAAAACCACCACAAGTTGAGAGAACTAGAGAACCCGTTGATCCGGTGCGAGGGTAAATTACACTTTTCGTCCTTTATGTTTGTATCGAATTGCAAAGGATAGCCTTTAACTTCAATAATTACAGTTGCAATCCTTTATTCGGAGAACTCATTACCCGTTAGGTCCTTTTACACTAACCTAGTTAAAAATTTCAGTTAACTCTAGTCATGTGCATTGCACACGAGGGCAATTTGGTCATTTTAAGCATTAATAATATAATAAATAAAATAAAAAAACTTCAAAATAATTAATTATTAGTTAATATATTTGTTTTATAATTCATAATAGTATGTATTATTTTTATACAAACCATCATCTGCTGAACCTAACCACAACCATCTCCATCTCCTCCACCACCACCGTCCCACCACCACCCAACCCGCCGGAAACCACAATCACCGCCACCAACTTCGCACACAACCTCCAACATGGACATTTTCGACATCCACAACGTCAAATCGGAAAAAAAAATTAACACTATCCTACAGTACCGGTGTTACTCCCCTGGATCTAAACTCGACTGCCGTTCGTCATCAACCATCTCCGACGAGTACTTCCGTCAGATTCTTTCCGTTATCGTCAGTCTCTCTTCATTTTTCTCATCGGTAACGTCATCGTTCTCACTCTCGTACTCAAATCTACTCAACTCACCGGCAATTTCAGCACCGGAACCGATCTGTACGAAGAAATTGTGAATAATGAAGTTCGGTTGTTCTACCGAAGGAAATTGTTTATTAGGATCAGTGGCGGATCCAGCCAGTTTTTTCACTGGGTTCCTTTTTCCAAATCATACAAGGTTTACACTACAAAAAAAACGTTTTTTTCCAAATCATACAAGGTTTACACTACACAAAAATGTTTTTTTTTCCAAATCAATTGGGTTCCTGGGAACCCGTAAAAAGGCTCTAAATCCGCCCCTGATTAGGATAAACAAATCATATCTGAAGAAAACATTAAACCGATTACCCGTAACTGTTGTGAAGAAAACGAAATCAAAACTAATGAAAGTGTAAACAAAGTGTTGGATGATTCAGTTTCAAATATGGATCTGGAAGTTACCGGAGAAGTAGAGAGAGAATTATAGAGAGAGAAAGTAGAGAGAGAATTTGGAGTCTTGACCAGATCTTGGTGACCGAGCAAATGCTGAAGATATCTATTAATGTTTTTTTTTTTTTTTATAATTTAAATAGATTGAGTAAAAGATATAAACACCCTCATGTGCAATGCACATGCTAACTTTAACTGAAAATTTTAACTTGGTTGTTGCTAAAGGACGTATGGTGTAATGTGTTTTCCAAATAAAGGACTGTGACTGTAATTATTGAAGTTAAAGGCTATCCATTGCAATCTGATACAAACATAAAGGACGAAAAATGTAATTTATCCAAATTTTTTTACACAAACGTAGATTAAAGAAGTTATAAACACATCTGTAAAAAAAAGTGAAAAAAAAATCGTCGAGTCGATAGTTTTGAGGAACGCAAGTTTTTTTACGGCAGCCGTAAAAAACATAAAAAGACAAAAAAAAAAAAATGTTTTTACATCACATGTAAAATTGAGCGTGCGACGTTTTTTTTTCAAATTTTTTTTACGGAAACAAATGATTTTTTTTAGGATTTTTGAAAAAAAAAATTCGGAAAAACCTTTTGGATCAACGGGTTCTTTAGTTCTCTCAACTCGGGGTGGTTTTCATTTGAAACAAGCCCTATATATATATATATAATGTAAGTATCTATAGAAAACCCACTTTTATTTAGAAAACTTGGGAAACTCTAACCTCCCGAATTTTTTTTTTAAAAAAAAAATTTACACATGTTATATACATGTTTTTAAGGGTTTTGGGCAAAAAAAAAAAAATCAAAAAAGCGCCGGGTATTTATTTAAAAAAAAATAAACAAGTTTTGGTGTAACACATGTTACAAATATGTCAGATGAATGTAACATATGCTACACCAAAACTTGTTTATTTTTTTTAAAAATATCTACTCGGCGCTTTTTTGATATTTTTTGCGCAAAACCCTTAAAAACATGTATATAACATGTATAATTTTTTTCAAAAAAAAAAAAAAAAAACATCGGGAGCTTTGAGTTTTCCGGGTTTTCTAAATTAAAGTGGGTTTTCTATACATCCTTCCCCTATATATATATATATATATATATATATATATATATATAGGGTAAGATTCATGCGAGAATCACCCTTATTACGAGAACCGCGAGAACCAATGTGAACACAATCTAATATAGCTAAAAAACCCTAAAAAAACCTAACACCCCCCAAGCTAAATGCTAAAAACTAAAACCCCAAAAAACCTAACCCCCCCCCCCCCCCAAAAAAAAAAAAAAAAAACCTAAACCCCCCCTCCAAGCTAAAATGCTAAAAACGAAACCCCAAAAAAACCTAAAAAAATCAAAAAAATATCTAAATTTTTTTTTAATATTTTTTATGTTAAAATTGCTACTTTAAGAAAGCCAAAAAAAAAATTTAAAAAGTAGCGCTTTTTTTATAAAAAATATTAAAAAAAAAATTGTGTGATTTTTAGCTATTTTTAGGCATTTTTGGTTGTGTTCACATTGGTTCTCGCGGTTCTCGCAATAAGAGGTGGTTCCTAACGGATCTTTGTCCTATATATATATATATATATATATATATATATATAGTGGAGAGTTCAAATGAGAATACTTTTTTTGTAAGAAGAACAAAGAAAAAATTTCAACCAATAAGAATGGTTTATTTTACTTCATTTAATATAAGTATTTAATTTTACTATAAGGGTACATTAGTAAATCTACATAGGTCATTAATTTGTAGTCTTCCTCTTTAATAGCTTACTACATTAAATTTTTTGTAGCTTATCTTCAAAATATATTTTTTTTCAAAAAAATAAAATAATATAATATAAAGTGTAGGATAAATTACGAGTTGTGTAGGATAAATTTCAACGTGTAGGATGAATTTCGAAATATGTAGGATAGCTTTTGATGTGTGTAGCCAAAAAAAGTTAGTGTGGAGGATAATAGTCTTTATGACTAATTAATTTGTCAAAAAGGATAATAAATGAGATAAGTGAAAAAACTATGTATTGTTTTACAAAATTACCCTTTGTTCTTTTTATTCTCAATTAAATTTTCTTCTCAAATGAACCTTCCCCTATATATATATATATATATATATATATATATATATATATATATATATATATATATATATATAGGGTAAGGATAGTGTAAAAAGGGCCTAAAGTGTGAGAAGTGTATTATAACACTATATATAATATATATATACTATATAACACCATATAAACACCGTATAACAATATGTAACACCATATAATAGTATAATACCATATAACACTATGTAACACTATATATCATTATATAACAAATATAACACTATACATCTATCATAAACATGCTATCAGACAACCTAAAGTGTTATATTTGTTATATAATGATATATAGTGTTACATAGTGTTATATGGTATTATATGGTGTTACATATTGTTATACGGTGTTTATATGGTGTTATATAGTATTATATATAGTGTTATAATACACTTCTCACACTTTGAGCACTTTTTACAGGATCCTCTACCTATATATATACATATATATATATATATATTATAATATGTATGTTAAATAATCAGTCAATAACTGCCACCCCCACATATTATTCGTTTTTCTTTTTTGTGGACAGCCCTTATCGGCCCAACCAAACTCCATTTATTTATTTCTTGATTTTGGCCCGCCATGACCCACCGTTGATCGATTGTGCGAATTATTGGCATCAACAAATAAATAGGAATTATATATATAACAAAACCACGTCACCTCTCTCCTTCGCGAAACCCTAACTTCCCTGCTCTCAACTTACGACAACCATCACCAACCTTTTCCCAGCCAAAACGCAGTCCCGATCGACGGTAAGACCCTTTTCCCTTGTCTGTAACTCTTTATATTAGCACTTTCATCGTGGTTCCTTCAGCACGGTTTCGGTGTGAATTCATGTGTTCATGGCACCATGCTTATATGTGAATGTTTTTGTGAACTTGTTCAGTGTATGCATGCATATGTAACAGTAGGTATGAAGGGTATGAAACTATATATATATGCGATGACATGTATGATCATGATAATCTGAACGTGATTTATGAATTTGCTGATCTGATTATAAATGTAACAAAGCCGTAGGTGTGTAGGCACGGAACGGGTTAACGATGTCGAACATATATGAACGAACTAGGAATGTTATGTGTCCTTACTTGAGTGATTTCATGCAACTGTCGAGGATACACATCCATGACGGAAGTTCCGATTCGATTTCGTTCCCAAAAACACGAACCCGTATACGATCTTGCGTGTTGATTTCTGATTTACAAGGTTGTGAGTTCGTGTAGGTGATGATACGGAAATCGTGCTTGGTCGATCGTTGGTAGTTATTGAGCATTTAAGGCTTTAAAAATTGAACATATATGTACGAACACATGTGAGGTAAATGATGTTTTGGGGTCTGGTGGTGCATGTTTCACGATTTCTGTATGGGAAAACCTGCTAGTGGATCGAACTAGATTAATAACAATGATTTGCTGATTGTTATTCGTGTAAGTGATGGCTAGGATTGTTTGGACATTAGGATTACTATTGTTAAGTGTTAAAATCATGATTAGGGTTTCTGTGTGTGCCTGGTTATCTGTTAATGCGACGAAACATGTGAAGTTTCGTCACCTTGCATGTCGACGAAACATGAGGAGTTTTGTCACCTCAATGCCGACGAAACACATGGGGTTTCGTCACAATCATGTCGACGAAACGTGTGGGGTTTCGTCACCTTGGGGATTCTCCGTTAGGACTTAAGCTTGTAAACAGATCATAGTTTAGAACATGTATGCTACTGAATAACTATGTATTGATTGTGTGGTTAATAATGTTAATCAAGATTGAGGAAACGTGAAATTTCATACAGAACATACAAGTGAATTATGGAGTTATGCGAGCTTGATTAACTGTTAAGTGCTATGTGGTAGTTGTTGCTTGAATACATGTTATGATCATGATTTATACGCGAACTATCTGGATGTACACTGATTATGTATACATAAATCACCATAGGCTTTGACTGATTAATTGGGAACGAGTGACTTAACAAACCAAGCAAACCAAGGTGAGTTCACACTTTCTATAAGGCATGGGATTCCCGGTGGTTTGGGAATGGGTTAAGAAACTAAAACGGAACCTGCATATTCTCCTTGAGTAGAATATGTACCTCCATCCTCGTTGGGAAGGATGACAACATTAAACCTGCGTATTCTCCTTTGGTAGATTACGTACCTCCGTCCTCCATAGGAAGGACGACAACATATAACTTACTAGACAAAACTCTATCATGAAGTCCCTCATTTTTATATCGACTTAATCGCCGGGCCAATGGCGAACGGGTCATTAGTTAAATAGCGTTATTAGGTTTGACAAGCCTCACACCGTGCCGCAGAGGACAGGAGTGGACTAATAGATCTGGGCACTTAGTCAATGATGATAGACATTAACGTAGGGCACAACATACTCCAGTCAGTTTTCGATATGGTAACGGGTCTAGTGGTTACATGGGGTAGCCCCCACTGGTTATGGTTTGGGAAACAATGAATTGGATAACACATGGTTTTTGAATGAACTCGTGGTTTTTGGAACAACTTTAAAATGGACAACCAACTGTGAACTCGCTCAACTTTGTTATTTACTTGTCCTTACATGCCTTGCAGGTCGTTAGATTCCTGTTATGGACTTGCTATCTGGGAGTGCTAGAGTGGTCATGGGTCGAGACTCTTGGATACTTGCTTCGTTAATTATGAACACTTGTTTTGAAACAGTTGATTTACAGTTTACATTATGCTTCCGCTGAACAACTACTTTGGTTTAACTTATGACTTGGATTTACATCTTGAAATAAATGGAATGTTTTATTTAAATATTATTATATTATGCAAAGTTCAATGTGATTGGTGGCTTGGATCCTGGTACGTCGCACGCCCCGCGGTGATTCCGCATGTGGTATTTTGGGGGTGTGACAGATTGGTATCAGAGCCACTGGTTATAGTGAACTTGGTTTTAAAAATGTTTTTATAAAAATCAGACTTTAACCGAGCAGTTCTGAAAACGTGAATACGACCATGACACTCAGCTCCAGAATGCAAGGTTCGTCTCTCGTATACTCATTGTACTGCATAACTAGTGAACACTTACATATGATATTGCATGTGAATGCACGTTTAGCACAACAGTATGAATTCATGTATTACTTGCATATGTTATGTGACTGATAGGGTGGTATTTCCCTAAACATTCATGACTTA
The DNA here is from genome assembly GCA_030545235.1 of Helianthus tuberosus. Taxonomy (NCBI): domain Eukaryota; kingdom Viridiplantae; phylum Streptophyta; class Magnoliopsida; order Asterales; family Asteraceae; genus Helianthus; species Helianthus tuberosus. The sequence continues at coordinate 161,718,321 of CM060402.1, read as the reverse complement.
TGCTTCGTGATGCTCTTTGTTTGCTACTCGAGGGGTTTGAGGAACTATTTGACATGAGTTAAGATGAGCTGAGATGAGCATGCAAATCACAATATTATTGTGGGTGCACACATAATAATAATGTGGGGTGCATGCGAGTCCCAGTGAGGTTTAACAACTGAAAAAAGGGGTTCCGTTCCGTTATTTGATCGATGTGAAACATAACAAACCTATAGGGGTCATAGCAGTGGTTGTCCCCTACTCGAACGTGAACTTTTCATTCCTCTCTGGATCCTTTCGAATCTCGATGCTATCGAGTATTACCTGGACACCCATCTGAACACCTAGCGAACCGTGTAGAACGTTAGGTACTTATACGAACGTCCCTGAGTTGGATGTCGCAGCATCGAATGATTTATCGATACCTTTCTTACTCCTCGTCGTTTGCTGGAACTCATGTATTAACGTCTTAGATCCCGACGTGTGATCACTTCTGCAACACTCTCGTAACAGACCATGTATTACTCAAACAACTTGCAACATCGATGGAGAAGAGGATGAGCGTAGTACTTTACCAACCTCAGTATTTGGACAACCCCGACTACCGGCAACGAACATCAGTGAATAGACTTCAATCGAGTCCGTAACTCTAGTCAGCGATTTATGGGAGTCAACTCTTATGAATCAATCGGAGCATAAGTGATGATAATTGACCATAGTGTGGTATGCGTAACTGCCAGCACAGTGAGTAGCGTTTTAGGACGTGGCTCAGAATGTGAAAAAATGGACCTTGATGGTGAAGAATCGTAGGGCTTCGTTTTGAGAAACGACATTGGAGGCAGCAGTTATAGCGACAACAAGGTATTCGTAACCCTGGCCTACAGTATGGTAAAAAAGGTGCCTACAACATGGATTGGCCGTGGTTAAGTTAAGAGGACAATGACCAAAGGAACAACGACAGTACTGGAAATCCTTGTAATGAAAACAGCAACACTGGAAATGATGCTCATGGAAGGACATTTAGGGTTGGCGTGGGCGACGCCAGGATGGTGGCAACGTGGAAACTTGTACAGGTAGCTAATCGCTTCGTCTCTGTCCTGTTTAACCCTGATGCTTCTCGAAAGGCTGATGGCAAGTCAATTGAAGCATCATATGTTTGTAGGGATGCAAATTCAACCGTGTGGGACAAGTTTTCGACATCGATCTTCCTTCTACTATCCATGATGGTGTTGATGTTGTAGTCAGTATGGGTTGGTTAACCAGACATCGCGCAGTTATACCCTGTGAGGGGAAAGTTGTCGTCTGTCATAAAGTATCCGAGTGGTGCAGAGGTTAGCATCAATTCAGCAGTGAAGGCCAGAAGTGTCCACAGAAGGATTACCCCGCCATGATTGCACTCGTTACTGATGTCAAGGCTAAGGAAAAGAGGATCGAGGATCCACCAATTGTTCGTGATTTCTCCCTAAGTGCTACTGATGTGTGCAAAATGCAACATATAAATTACATCAATTGTGGCATAAAACTAACCCTTTTTAGTACTAATGTTGGAAAAAGTGTGCTTTTGTCTTCCTTTTGTATTTTCAGGATTAAATGAGCTCAAATTAACAAAAGAAGCAAAAAGGCAGCTAAATCTAACATAAATACAAGAAAAGGAACAAACGTAGCATGCCTGACCTCCCCGAAAGCATCTTCCCAAGCAAAACAAGAGAGCAGAAGGCTGAACACGCCCCGTGTTCACTGAACACGGGGGCGTGCCCAAGTGTCAGCATAAAAGACAAAGTTGTAGAAGCTTCCATCGCCCACCACGGGGCCGTGCTCAGTGGAAACGGGGCCGTGGTCAACTATAAGATTCGCAGAATCTAGGCAAATCTTGATAGTACAGATATGCTTCTACACACGGGGTCGTGCCCAGCGGACACGGGGCCGTGGTCAACTAATGCAGAAAAAAGCAATTAATGAAGACAGAGAAGAGGATGGACACGGGACCGTGCCCAGCGGACACGGGGCCGTGCCCGAGCTTCTGTTCAGCCTATAAATAGGAGTGCTTGGTTCAAGCTCAAACAATCCCTTGGCACACCACCTCTCTCACACTTCACCCACCACCCACTACCACCATAACACCATCATCTACCACCATCATCCATTGTCCATCATAGAGTGTGTGAGTCGTCTCGGGATCCAAGATTGATCGTAAGAGTTCTTGACAATCAAGTCCATGTTTGCCTAAGTCTCTTACATCACTTGGTGAAGACAAAGTGTCTAGTGTAATACTTTTTATTTTTAATCTTTTCGCACTTTTAAATTGGTTATGTATTAATGACTTTAATAACTAGTTTCTTATGTTGAAGGTGATTCTTCCTTATTGTTTGCCCATGGTGTCTTGGCATTATTTTACTGTCTATATAAAATAAAAGATTTTCACCATTCATATCTCCACGGTCTATATGGAGGTATGTTGGCTACCTGGTCGGGGGTTAAGGGAACGGTTTGGTAAGAGTCTTGCCATTGTTCAGTGTATAGATCCTGCAAAGGACCTGAGTCAAATTTAGTAGGACCTCCTTCAATACTTAACGGTATTGGATGGCGGGGGTCCAAACTCTTTGATCCCCTCATAAGTTAAACTACTATTAATATTTTAACCCGGCTACTTAGGACTGTATCCCTGCTGACTCAGACTACTTAGCCGAGGGTAACGTCACCTTCAAAAGAGGGGCCTACCACATTATGCATTAATAACTTAATTAATTATCTTTCAATAATCCGACCCTTTAGGATTGTATCCTTGCTGACTCAAACTACTGGGTTGAGGGTAATGTCACATTCGAAAGAGAGGCCTACTACAATAACTAAGATAATCTCTTAAATAGTGCAAAAGTGCGGAAATAATCAAAGGTTACACTAAACACGAGTCGGAGCCAAGTGATTCATCTTGTCTATCTGTTTTTCTTTTTCAGCATTTTAGTTAGTTTTTATTTTCTTAGTTTACAAACCTTTTTCTAAAATTTTGATTTGATTAGACGTTGAGGATAAACCGGTATTAAAAGCTCTTATGTCCTTGGACGACCTCGGTATCTTACCAACACTATACTAGGCTCACGATGGGTGCACTTGCCCATATGTGTGTTTAGTGTTAGTAAATATCATGTTTTTATAAATTTAAAACTTGGCTAAAAAAGTGTAAAAGGGCTTAAAATAAACATTAAAACCATAACACACTTCACGCACATCAGCTACCAGAAGAACTATCAGGTTTACCTTCACATCGTCAGGTGGAATATCAGAACGGTATCATGTCAGAAGCAGCCCTTGTTACTAGTATTCCTTATTGTCCTACACCAGGAAGGTTGCAGGAACTGCCTAATCAACTTCAGGAACTATTGGACATGAGTTTTATCGGATCTAGTTTTTCGCTTTGGGGAGCCCCAGTTATACCAGTGAAGATAAGCCTTTTCGTATGTGTACCGATTATCGAGAACGTAACAAGGTGATAGTTAGGAACCGCTTGTCTCGACCATGTATTGGCCACCTGTCGACCAGTTGCGAGGAACAAGCTTCCATTCGAGGATTGGCTAGCGAACGAACTATCAACAGAGGGAAGTCCAAGAGGAGAATGCTCTTAGAACAGCATGTCGAACGCAATGCAACCATTTCAACTTTGTACACCATGATCATTGAGTTGATCAACACACCAACAACTTCAGGGATCACATGAATCGACCGTATTTGTTGACGACGTTCTGAATCACGACCAGGAGAAAGGAACACCATGGGTGGCATATGTATCCTATTTCAGCACTTCTCTGGGAGGAGCCATTACGTGCGAAGTCTTGTTAAATGTCACATCTAGATTCGAGAGATGCATTTTGATCATGTATCCAATGGAGTGGGAATACACGTGGATCTCGCTAAGATACATCTTGTTAGAAACTGATCAACACCAAAGATTCCTTCGGGGATGCAACAATTACCTGGTTTCGCTAGATACTATCGCAGCTCACCCACAGGATTTTCGAAGGCCGCACAGCTTAAATCTCTTTAGCACAGTAGGGTGCTGTGTTCGCGAAGGACGGAACAGGAGGATGTCTTTTTAGCTTTCTAATTCCAACTCTGCAATGCACCGAGCATCGTCTTTACCCGAGGGCGTGGGTGATTTAGTGGTATACCATGATGGTCCGAATCAGAGTCCCAGTTACACACCGACGCAACACGAGAGAGTGATGACTTACGTGATGGAGTTACAAAGAGGAACTGCATGACACACAACTGGCGGTGAAAACCGTGGCCTTGGGATTTTAGATGGAGGTATTACTTGGATGGTACCAGATGCGTTATTTAAACCGATCATAAGGGCCTCCCGTGTACCTTGGCTTCGACAGAGCTAAATCAGTTAATGGCATCGCTGGAGGGAACTTTAGGATTATTACAACTGTGAAACTTGAACGTGCACGAGCTTTGCAGCTCACTATCGACTCTAACTTACCTGATAAGACTCGCCCTGTTCAAACTGGGGAATTGAAAGAAGAGGATTTTCAAGTTGAACCCATGCAGGGCATGGAGAAGCAACCTAGGCAGGTCAGACGATATTCGCTACCTCATGGAACGAGTGTGGATCTCATTATATAGTAACTGTAGGAAATTTATGTTGACTAAAGCACTGGCCTTGATGTTTTGCTCAAAAATTACCTAAGCAATTAAGTGATCAAATTAGTTAAATGAGGTAGTGTGCTAGAAATATGTATGAAAAATGTGTTAACAAAATTAGATATGAAAACAGTTTCAGGATACGGCTCAGAATATAGAGCTGTATCTATGATCAAACAATGAGCGAAAATGTAAAGGTGGACACGAGATGTACGAGGAAAGCCCTTGATCAATCTAGATCGCCGGCATAAAACCTCGGGAGCTGACAATCGCAGCTGCTTTGTTCTTCTATTGCTTCAAATATCAGGATACAGTGCAGGATGTGGTGCGGATCGACTATGTGTTACAATGTAATTTGAGTACAAGTGTTGTGTGTAGTGTTTGCGATGAACTAGAGGGAAAGTGTTTGAAAGTGTGTAAAATTGCGTGACTTAATCTGATCCGCCCCCATCTATTTATAGTAAAACTAATGTAACTAACTATCCTACATAACCGGGATCCAACGAATATTCCTTAGTTGAACGTTGGAGACCTGGTCTTTCGGGCTCAACGTCTCTCCTTTAACAAATATGCCCGAGTCTTGAGGAAATGGAGTCCACTTGACCGTTGGCAAGTCCCAGTCTTCAACCTGCACGTGATTAATTCGGTATACCCCAGGATATCACCCAGGATATTAGCAATGTCCTCGTCCAGTATCCTGATCACAGATAAACAATGAAAAGCAGGATATTAGTCAGCATGCATACTCAGAAAATGAGCCATAACAATTGTCCCCAAATATATCGGTTGGTATACCAATCCAACGGATATATTTTAAAACCTTATCTCGTCGATCGAGGCAATTAAAATGAAACGATGGTTGAAATGACATTGCGCCATTTTCAATGCAATATTTACTCTTTACCCCCTATATTCAGCCTATATTTAGCCAAATCATTTCTGCTTATTATCATCATTCTTCAAGCGATTTTCAGGTAATCACTTTTCTCTCCATCCTCTATCCTTCTTTCTTGAGTTTCTTTTAGTTTGCCCAACACCCTTCATGGCATCACGAACAAGATCTCGATCGGACGGACCGGCCTCAACCCTCGTAAGTCAAAATTTCATTCGTGATCCAGCAAAGGAAATATGCTGCTTCAACAACGCCGACATCGCTGCTCTTAAAGATTCCGGCGCCTTCCCCACCGGAACAGTCTTTCGCCCTTTCGATCGGGAAGCCCGATCAGACACGTCATCTGACGAGTGGGTTTGTTTCTTCGCCTACCCTTTCTCTCTTGGACTCCGGTACCCATTTCCACCCTTCATCTCTTGCTTTTTTGAACTCACCAGCCTTAGTTATGCCCAGACTATGCCAATGGTCTGGCGAGTTTTGATAGTGCTGGATCAAATCAAGTCTCGTCATTTTGCTGACCTGTTTATTGAAGACCTCCCTATAGCATACCGGTTGAGATCCCACGCCGATCACCGTTTTCTTCTGTTTTCTACCTCCAAGAACCCTTTGGTTCTTAAGGCCACCAAGAACGAGGATCGATGGCGACGAAAATTCTTTTTTGTAAAAAGAGACTCTATTGATAAGGGTTTCGATCTACCGGTTAAATGGTTAACCAAGGGTAGGATTTAGGGTTTTAGGAATATCCCCAATTATATCCTCAAACTATATCCCAGACTTATATCCTGATGTTTTTATGCAGCGAACTTCAGAGATTTAGTGCCTCCCAGTGCAGAATCCGAATCCAAGATCAAGGAAATCTACCGACTTCCTGCCAGTGAAAGAACTTTCTCCCTGTCTCTCACAGATTCAAGCCAGAAATCAAGCTCAGAAATGTCTGGTAAGCACATTCTCAGCATATATTTTAAATCAATTATTTTTCAAAAGTATGATGAGTTTAAGAATATCTTCCCTTGTGCAGTACCAGTTGTCAACCTTGAAGGTTTCCAACTTGACGAGTTGGATTGCTACTCCAGCCTTGCACCCATCAAACAAGAATCCAAGCCAAAGTCGTCTGCTACACCAAAGCCTACCTCTTCAAGGACCGTTTCTGCTTCCAAAGCCCCTCCGGCATCTAGGACCCGGGCATCAAGTTCTCGTAAGAGAAAGGAGACGAACTCTCCAGCTGTTTCTGAAACATTCTCTCTCGAGAATCATGGGTTTAACGAAGCCACCTCATTCCTCAAACAGGTAAAATTTTCCTTTCGATATCCTGCACAAGTATGTTAGTCCTTATCCTTTTATTTTTACATCGATACCTGTGTCCTTATCGATAGGGCTTGGATCGTCTTATGCACTTGTATGAAGACGCCTGCGTGCTTAACAAGATGTTGGAGATCAAGCTGGAGAAAGCTGAAGCGACCATAGCTGATCAAGGAACCATTGCGGCTGCCAAATCCCAGCATTACGAGGACAAATACAAGGCCATGATGCAGGAACACCAAGCTACCCTCCATAAAGCCAACGAGGATGCCCAAGCCAAACTAGATGTCGCCCTTCTCCAATACCAGCAAAATATGAGTTCATATTAGGATAGCCTCAAAGCATCCGTGGTCGTCTCTCTTCTCCAAGCCAGGATAAGGATGGCTTATGAGGCCAGGGATTTGGGCTTCGAATGCCCCTCCTGGAACATAAAGACTTGGGAGGCGAAACTAAAGGATCTCGGAGGTCATCCCGTTGCTCATCCTGCAAAGCATGCTGGTGAAGAGCCTTCTAAGGCGGCAGAGGAAGTGGCCAATGCTGATGATGGTGATGCCGAGAAGAATCCTGAGGCCGATGCTGGTGCAGATGCTGGGAAGGAGGCTGTTGATCAAGAAGGTGCCGCTTCTTAAGCGGCGAAGTGGGCGATGATGGATATACGTGCTAAGGCCGGAGCCCACTTTTAAATTTCGTGGTTGTGGTTATGTAAACAATTTACTTTTCCTGTCTTCGAACAATTTACATTTCCTGCATTAGAACAATATGATGACCAAAGGTGGATGGGTCCTATGTTTTAGGATGAAGCCCTTGGTCATCGATTAGTATAACCTGTTTTGAATGTGGTAACTGTTGTAGGTGGACAGGTCCTGTTTTGAGATAGATCCTCCAACTGTTACACAAGTATGGTAGAAACTAATTGTGCTTTTGGTGGATGGGCCTTAGTTTAAGGTGAAACCAAAAGCACGACTTTTGACTTGTTAATAATATAACTATCTTTTGACTTATTTGTTATTGCCTTGCACTACTTAATGTAACTCTTTTGTATTGTTAACTTATGAAAATATCCTGATCAATATGCTCAGCAATATATTACAAAAACTGTTATTAGATAGGACTTCCAAACATTCGTTCAACTTTGTAGAAAGTTCTTTAAAGAGTGAAAAACAATCTATCTTACCAAAACCTGTTCTGATAATACCTAAATGGTCAACGTTTCAAACTAGTATTAATTTCAAATATTTTAATCAAATATTCTGAGAAGTATTTTGAAAACATATTTTGAGAATATATCAGGATATGTAACCTTTTACCAAACATAGTATTATTAAAAACTTAAACGATGTTTACAAAGGAAAGATCATACCAGGAATAGGGTATAAACCTAGTACCAAACTTCAATCCCTTTGCAACTCTTCCAATGAAGATGTCCCCTGTCTGAGACACTTAGTGCATTAGTTCCGAGCCTTATCCTTTTAGCTTTACACCATTGCCTCGATAGGAATGTCCCCTGTGTACAATGTCTTCTTAGAAATCCTCTGAATATCAGTTTCCATTGTATAGGCAATTTTTCATGCCATGAGGGTAAAACCCAAAAATGTCTTGGAGATAAATTCCTTATATCCTGGGGAAAATCCCAAATTTTCATGCGCTACAGGCGGGAGTGTATAAACTCCAAGACTTAGAAAGGTGAAAACCTTTAAACCTTAGAGAGTATGAAAATACCCTTTCGTGAGAGAGGGTGATCAATCCTCATATACCTTTAGGATTTAGGATATAGCCAATAGTAACGAAATTGTCAGCCACTTTTACATGGACTGGTCCCGCCACCTTGAACTATCCCTGAATAACTTGCGCTCCAGGCGGGGTGTCTAAACCCAATTCGGAAGAAAGGTGAATACCTTTAAACCTGTGAAGGGATCAGGATCCCTTATACGTGAGAGAGGGGGCCAATCCTCTAATCTTCCGAAGTATCTTGAGTGAGCATCCTGGAGCTATATCCTGGAGCATATACTGCAAAACATCCTTAAACTAAGGTGGGTGTTAGCTTGGCTAACACCCCTCCGATGCTTAAGTTAGTATTTGGTTTCAAAGAATAAATTAAACCAAAACATATTTAAAAAAGATAGAATTCATACCATCCTGAGTTAGAAATTAAATTCTAAACTCACTTGAAATAAAGCTTAAGGTGTATAGCATTCCAAGATCTCGGTAGCATATCCCCTTCCATATTCTTGAGTCTATATGCTCCTTTCCCTGCTTCTGATTCAACTTCATATGGTCCTTCCCATTTTGGAGCTAACTTGCCATCGGCAGGATTAGTAGTATTCTGAAAAGCCTTTCTCAACACCCAATCTCCAACCTTAAATCTTCTGGTCCTAATAATCTTGTTATATGCTCTGGATATTCTTTGTTGATATGCTGCCATTCTTAGCCTTGCTGCATCCCTCTTTTCATCTATAGTATCCAAATCCTGACACAAGGCTTCAGGATTTTGTTCAGGATCCCGTAGGATAGATCTTGCAGTAGGTATTGCCATTTCCGTTGGAATCATTGCTTCTGCTCCAAATACCAAGGAAAATGGGGTTTGGCCTGTTGCATTCTTTACCGTTGTCCTATCAGCCCACAAAACAAAGGGTAATTCTTCTGCCCATCTTCCTTTTTTGGCTCCAAGTCTCTTCTTTAAGTTATTGGCAATTATCTTGTTTGAGGATTCTGCTTGTCCATTCGCTTGAGGATGTACCAGAGTAGATGTGATCATTTTGATTCCCCAACTCTTGCAAAAGTCAGTAGTTCTCTTGCTTATAAACTGAGCACCATTGTCACAGATTATCTCAGCTGGTACTCCGAATCTGGTCAGGATATTTCTCTTTATGAAGGATACTACTTCTTGATCTCTAACTTGAACAAATGCTTCTGCTTCAACCCACTTGGAGAAATAATCCTTCATTGCCAACATGAAAACCTTTCCTCCTGGAGCTTTTGGAAGCTTTCCCACTATATCCATACCCCACTTCATAAACGGCCAAGGGGAAACAATAGGATACAGCGGTTCAGCAGGCTGATGTAATATGTTACTATGCCTTTGACATGCGTCACATTTTCGAGCATATTCTGCAGCATCTTTTCTCATTGTTGGCCAATAATATCCTGTCCTTAATACTTTTGTGAATAATGACCTGCCCCCAGTATGGTTACCACAATCCCCTTCATGTATATCCTGAAGTACTTCTTTGGCTTCAGGATCCTCCAAGCACCTCAAATACGGTCCTGCAAGAGATTTCTTGTATAAAACATTATTTATAATAGTGAATCGTGATACCTTCATCCTAAATGCCTTAGGATTTTCATTTTCGGGGATGTATCCTTCCTTGAGATATCTCATGATTGGAGCCGTCCAAGATTCAGGATCCTCTTCAGGATACTCTGCTCCAGGATCCTGAATACCCGCTACTTCTTTATCCCGAGGATTCGTTGCAGGATACAAGACATGTATTATTGGTATTTGGGTTCCTTCTGGTATCCTGATCGATGATCCCAGATTTGCTAAGGCATCTGCTTCAGCGTTATCCTCTCTTGGTACCTGTTCAAGTGTAAAAACATCGAAATATTCTGCTAATTTTTTGAGAATATCGAGGTATTCGATTAATTTCTCACCCTTAACTGCATAGGATCCATTAAAATGGTTAGTAATTAACAAGGAGTCAACATATACTCGCAAATTCTTGATACTCATACTCTTAGCCAATTCTAATCCTGCAATTAAAGCTTCATATTCTGCCTCATTATTAGTAGCAGGAAATTCACACCTAATGGCCTGGGGTAATATGTCCCCCTGTGGCGATTTTAGTAGTATACCTAAACCTACACCTCTAATATTGGATGCACCATCAGTATATAATGTCCAGGATCCTGAAGATTCTCCTAACTGTTGAACTTCTAGGTCTACCTCATCCTGAATATCACTACTGAAATCAGCCACAAAGTCAGCTAAAGCCTGAGACTTTATGGCATTTCTAGGTTCATATACTAAATCATAAGCACTTAACTTTACTGACCACTTGGCCATCCTGCCTGACATCTCTGGTTTCCTAAGCACATTTTTGACAGGATAATTCGTTTTAACATGGATCCTATGTGTCTCAAAATAATGTCTAAGCTTTGTCGATGCCATGACTAGAGCTAATATCAATTTTTTCTAAATGAGAATACCTAGTTTCAGCATCTAACAAACTTTTACTAACATAATATACAGGATATTGCTGACCTTCATGGTCTTTTATAAGAACGGCACTTACAACATTCCCTGATACAGCGAGGTATAGGGATAGTGGTTCACCATTTTCAGGCTTCATCAATAGAGGTGCGGTTGAGAGATATCGCTTTAAATCCTGCAAGGCTGCTTCATGCTTTGCTCCCCATTCAAATTTCTTATTCTTCTTGAGGATATCATAGAATTCCTTGCATTTTTCTGAGGATCCTGAAATAAATCTATTCAAAGCTGCTACTCGGCCTGTCAACCTTTGTATGTCCTTCATATTTGAGGGTGATTTTATATCCAGGATAGCTTTGATCTGCTCTGGGCTTGCTTCTATCCCCCTTTTTGTCACCATATATCCAAGAAACTTTCCTGCCCCCACTCCGAAATGGCACTTAGCAGGATTCAGCTTCATGTTGTATTGATCCAGGATATCAAATGCTGCCTTGATATCCTGGAGGTGATCCTCAGCTCTTTTAGATTTTACCACCATATCGTCAATATATACCTCCATGGTGTCCCCCAGCTTATCTTTGAACATCATGTTTACCAATCTCTGGTATGTTGCACCTGCATTTTTCAAACCGAAAGGCATAGCAGTATAGCAATATATACCTGTTGGTGTCATGAAAGCAGTATCCTCCTGATCCGAAGGCTCCATTTGAATCTGCTGAAATCCTGAGGATGCGTCCATGAATGTTAACATTTCATGTCCAGCAGTAGCATCTACCATTGCATCGATATGAGGGAGAGGAAATGGATCTTTAGGACAAGCCTTGTTCAAGTCCGTGTAATCTACACAGACTCTCCATTTCCCGTTTTTCTTCTATACCACAACTACGTTTGCTAGCCATCTTGGAAACTCGACTTCTCTAATCATCCTGGACTTCAACAATCTTTCAACTTCCTCTTGGATAATCGCATTCCGCTCTGGAGTGAATTTTCTTCTTTTTTGCTGAACAGGCTTGAATGATTTGTCAATTCCAAGCTTGTGAGTGATAATGTCTTTGGATATGCCTGTCATATCCTCATGCTTCCATGCAAATGTTGACATCCTGCATTTCAAAAAGTTAGTTAACTGTTCTTCAATATCCTGAGGGATATTGGTTCCTACGAGCACCGAGATATCAGGATTATCCTGATCCAGGATAATTTTCTTCACATCCTGCTCCGAATCCTCCACGATATCCTGGGCCCGCATCTTTAATTGCTATGCTGTACTAGGCTTAGTTGAGGATTTCATCGAGGATGAGTAGCATTCTTTCGCTTCCTGTTGATCACTTTCCACCTTGACAACCCCCCAAGGGGTAGGGATCTTGATGCATTGGTGATATGTTGATGGCACAGCCTTCATATCGTGAATCCATGGTCTTCCCAGTATGATGTTATAGCAGGATAAGGAGTCCATCACACAGAAGCGTTGTATTGAGTTGACCCCTTCAACATATACTGGTAACTTTATCTCCCCTACGGTATTCCTAGCTTCTCCACTGAAACCAACGAGCACAGTGGACTTCGAAGTGATATCCATCGGAGATACATTCATCCTCTTCAATGTTTCCAGCTGAATTATATTGACAGAACTACCGTTGTCTACCAGTATCCTGCGTACAAAATGGTTAGCCACATATAATGTTATTACTAAAGCATCATGGTGAGGATCCTGAACAGTATCCCTGTCATCACTATCGAAAGTGATCACTTTATCAGTTGTGAGGGTAGTCATTCTGACTGGTCTGTCTCCCCTCTCGCTATTAGCTTCCTTCGCATGTCTCTTGGCCGCCGAATACGAAGTCCCACAAATGTCGGATCCTCCTGAAATAAAGTTAATTATCTTGGCATCTGCTGGGGGTGATGCTGCTCGTTCAGGATTCTTCTCAGGATCCTGCCCTTTATTCTTCTTTTTTCCCAGCAAGTCCTACAGATACCCCTTGCTTAACAGGTAACTTATCTCTTTCCTTAAAGCAATGCAATCCTCGGTCATATGTCCGAAGTCTTCGTGGAAGGCACACCATTTGGATTTATCCTTCCAATCAGCTTTCTGCTGGTTCTTTCGAGGCCACCTAGCTTTGTCCCCTAAGCCCTGCATAGCATACATTAATTCAGGTATATTAACAGAAAAGCAGTATTCAGATAAATCAGGATATTCTTCAGGATCCTCGTCTTTAACAGCGTTCACTTTCTTGTTATCATTTCTGCCATATGGCCTGGAGCGATATGGCTTATATGAGGTTTCTGATTTCCTATTAGTTGATTCATAGGTTGAGGTAGAATTCATCCTCTCCTGCATCTTCTTGTCATCTTCCAGACGGATATATCTCAAAGCCCTGTTTTGAGCTTCGTAGAGATTCCTGCAGGGATTCATTACAAGATCCTGATAAAACTGAGAATCCTTTTGTAATCCCATCTTAAAAGCTTGCACAGCTGTTGCAACATCAAGATGTGGGATATCCAAGGATTCTCGACTGAATTTGTTCACATAATCCCTCAAGGATTCCTGAGGCCCTTGAGTTATCTAGTAAAGGTCACTGGTTAGTTTCTCAAAACTCCGACTACAAGAAAATTGACTGTTAAATAAATTAACCAAATGAGCAAACGAAGTAATTGAGTGAGGAGGAACGTTTAACAGCCATTTTAAGGCTGATCCTGTCAGAGTAGAACCAAATCCCTTGCATAAGCATGCTTCCTTAAGCTCCGGAGGGATAGGGTTAATCTTCATTCTTTCCCTATACTGGGTAATATGCTCTTCAGGATCCGTAGTCCCATCATACAGCTTCATGTTGGGAGTCTGAAATCTTTTTGGGATTTCAGCATCACAGATGGGATATGCAAAGCGGGATATCCTGTGGCTGTCCTGGGATACTTCCGGAATTGGCTGGACCACTCCAGGTACACTGGATATCATGTCCTTCAATTTGTGGAGCTCCCTGGTAAATGTTGACGTCATACCTGCATCCTGCAAAGAGCCATTATTGTTAGTAGCAAGAATATTATTATTTGACACATTACCATTCTGAGGATTTTGGCCATATCCTGAAGCATATCCTGAACTTCTCACAGTCGATATCCTGACCGAAGAGGGTATCTCAGGGGTATGATTCTGAGAATGGCTTGGGACGATATTCCCCCTATTATCCTCAGTGTAAACTGCGGAACTGAAGTTCAAAGCCCTGGGCTGTATAGGAGTGACAGTCTCTTCAGCGGGTCTACTCGAGCTAGCTTTTAAGAGTTGTATTTCTCTTAATAGCATTTGGTTAGTCTCCTGTTGCTGCCTCATTTGTTCCTGCACACTTCCAAATAAAGTCAAAATTTCATCGTTAGAGGCTAAAACGGGAGCAGATCCCTGGACACTCCGAGTAGGGATAACATCTTGAGATTGTGAAGAAAACGGCATCCTTGGAGGAGGTGGTGGAAGCACCGAACCAGTAGTAGCAGAGGTTGTAGCAGACATAGTGGAAGAGCTCATGTTTGATCTTGAGGCCATTGTAAACAATGTGGCAAAAAGTTTTGAAAATAGAAAACCGATTAATGATTTTGCAAAGACTTTTAGTAAAAGTAGCACCACTTGCCCCAGGTGGGTGCCAAATTGTTTTGGTCAAAAATTACCTAAGCAATTAAGTGATCAAATTAGTTAAGTGAGGTAGTGTGCTAGAAATATGTATGAAAAATGTGTTAACAAAATTAGATATGAAAACAGTTTCAGGATACGGCTCAGAATATAGAGCTGTATCTATGATCAAACAATGAGCGAAAATGTAAAGGTGGACACGAGATGTACGAGGAAAGCCCTTGATCAATCTAGATCGCCGGCATAAAACCTCGGGAGCTGACAATCGCAGCTGCCTTGTTCTTCTATTGCTTCAAATATCAGGATACAGTGCAGGATGTGGTGCGGATCGACTATGTGTTACAATGTAATTTGAGTACAAGTGTTGTGTGTAGTGTTTGCGATAAACTAGAGGGAAAGTGTTTGAAAGTGTGTAAAATTGCGTGACTTAATCTGATCTGCCCCCATCTATTTATAGTAAAACTAATGTAACTAACTATCCTACATAACCGGGATCCAACGAATATTCCTTAGTTGAACGTTGGAGACCTGGTCTTTCGGGCTCAACGTCTCTCCTTTAACAAATACGCCCGAGTCTTGAGGAAATGGAGTCCACTTGACCGTTGGCAAGTCCCAGTCTTCAACCTGCACGTGATTAATTCGGTATACCCCAGGATATCACCCAGGATATTAGCAATGTCCTCGTCCAGTATCCTGATCATAGATAAACAATGAAAAGCAGGATATTAGTCAGCATGCATACTCAGAAAATGAGCCATAACACTTGATATTCTAGTCGTCTGGGTTTTGATGAGAGACATTAGGATTTATAAACCTTGTACTGGTGATCGGGCATGAAGGCCCACCTAGCTAGGTATGGGAATGATGTTTGACTTGTGGGAAAGTCAAGGTGTAGTATTAGCAACCGGAAACACCTATATGGAAACGAGAACATACTACCATGGATTTTTTCACTGGGCTATCTAGAACTCGATCCGGAAACAGTAACACATGGATGATCGTTGATCGCCGTATGTAACCAGCACACCTTCTTGCAGTCAAGGGAACTGACGAGTCTACTCAGCTTGTGAATATTCCTCTGGAAAAGACGGCTTATAGGCACGAGGTGCCAACTCATGTTACCTTTGATTTTGAACTATACCTGATTTAAGGCAGGCAATACGCACATCCTTTGGTTCTCGTCTAGACATGAGTACAGCATATCATCCACAGACGGATGGGCAGTCTGAACGCACCATCCAAACCCTTGAAGACATGCTTCGAGCATGCGTAATCGACTTTGGTAATGGCTGGGAACGGCACCTACCTTTGGTGGAATTTTCATATAACAACAGTTATCACACCAGCATCCAGGCTGCTCCGTTCGAGGCATTGTACGGACGGAAGTGCCGATCACCTCTTTGTTGGGCGAAGGTTGGCGATAGCCAAATCACTGGCCCAGAACTCGTCGTAGACACAACAGAGAAGATTGCTCAGACACGACAACGAATTGCGGCAGCTCGTGACCATCAGAAAAGCTATGCTGATAAGCGCAGGAAACCACTCGAGTTCAGGTTGGGGATCGAGTACTACTTAAAGTCTTACCTTGGAAAGGTGTAGTTCGTTTTGGTAAACGAGGCAAACTCAACCCGCGATATGTTGGACCTTTCGAAATCACGGAGAGAATTGGCAAGGTGGCCTACAGATTGAATCTACCTGAAGAACTTAGTGGAGTTCACAACATTTTCCACGTGTCAAATCTGAAGAAGTGCATGTCAGATGAGACCCTCATAGTTCCTCTCAAAGAACTCACCATCGACTATCGGTTGCAATTCGTCGAGGAACCAGTAGAGATTACGGACCGAGAAGTTAAGGTTCTCAAACGTACCAGAATACCCATTGTTCGAGTTCGTTGGAACTCCCGTCGTGGCCCAGAGTTTACCTGGGAACAAGAAGACCAAATGAAACACAAGTATCCCCAGTTGTTTGAGAAAAGTGAAACCACTACTAAGGCTTAAGCTACTGCGGAATTTTGGGACGAAATTCCAAACCAACGGGGGAAGGATGTGACACCCCAGGAAAACCAGGAAACCACACAACCTAACTAGCTTCCTCAGTAACTATGTGCTAAATTTTGGGACGAAATTTCTTTCAACTTGGGGATGATGTGACAACCCGTAACTTCGAGGTAAAAACCATTCGTTTCACTTTTACAAGTTAATTATATACTTATCTAATTTATTTTAAACAACGAATACTTGAAGCCAAATCCTTATTGTGTTGGACCGACCCGAACCATTTGAACCAAAACACCTGTTTCACTTGTCGATCCAATTCACTCGCATAACTCGAAACTTAGAACCATAGCTTAAATCTTATACATTCATTATCATTGATTTATTATTCTTTTAGATTAGTTGTTTATGAGTTAATATATATATATATATATATATATATATATATATATATATATATATATATTATATGTATGTTAAATATACAGTCAATAGCTGCCACCCCCACATATTATTCGTTTTTCTTTTTTTTGTGGACAGCCCTTATCGGCCCAACCAAACTCCATTTATTTGTTTCTTGATTTTGGCCCACCCATCCCCAAACCGCCACGACCCACCGTTGATTGATTGTGCGAATTATTGGCATCAACAAACAAATAGGAATTATATATATAACAAAACCACGTCACATCTCTCCTTCGCGAAACCCTAACTTCCCTACTCTCAACTTACGGCAACCATCACCAACCTTTTCCCAGCCAAAACGCAGTCCCGATCGCCGGTAAGACCCTTTTCCCTTGTCTGTAACTCTTTATAATAGCACTTTCATCGTGGTTCCTTCAGCACGGTTTCGGTTTGAGTTGTGAATTCATGTGTTCATGGAACCATGCTTATATGTGAATGTTTTTGTGAACTTGTTCAGTGTATGCATGCATATGTAACAGTAGGTATGAAGGGTATGAAACTATATATATATATATATGCGATGACATGTATGATAATGATAATCTGAACGTGATTTATGAATTTGCTGATCTGATTATAAATGTAACAAAGCCGTAGGTGTGTAGGCACGGAACGGGTTAACGATGTCGAACATATATGAACGAACTAGGAATGTTATGTGTCCTTACTTGAGTGATTTCATGCAACTGTCGAGCATACACGTCCATGACGGAAGTTCCGATTCGATTTCGTTCCCAAAAACACGAACCCGTATACGATCTTGCGTGTTGATTTCTGATTTACAAGGTTGTGAGTTCGTGTAGGTGATGATACGGACATCGTGCTCGGTCGATCGTTGGTAGTTATTGAGCGTTTAAGGCTTTAAAAATTGAACATATATGTACGAACACATGTGAGGTAAATGGTGTTTTGGGGTCTGGTGGTGCATGTTTCACGATTTCTATATGGGAAAACCTGCTAGTGGATCGAACTAGATTAATAACAATGATTGGCTGATTGTTATTCGTGTAAGTGATGGCTAGGATTGTTTGGACATTAGGATTGCTGTTGTTAAGTGTTAAAATCATGATTAGGGTTTCTGTGTGTGCCTGGTTATCTGTTAATGCGACGAAACATGTGAAGTTTCGTCACCTTGCATGTCGACGAAACATGAGGAGTTTCGTCACCTCAATGCCGACGAAACACAGGGGGTTTCGTCACAATCATGTCGACGAAACGTATGGGGTTTCGTCACCTTGGGGATTCGCCGTTAGGACTTAAGCTTGTAAACAGATCATAGTTTAGAACATGTATGCTACTGAATAACTATGTATTGATTGTGTGGTTAATAATGTTAATCAAGTTTGAGGAAACGTGAAATTTCATATAGAACATACAAGTGAATTGTGGAGTTCTGCGAGCTTGATTAACTGTTAAGTGCTATATGGTAATTGTTGCTTGAATACATGTTATGATCATGATTTATACGCGAACTATCTGGATGTACACTGATTATGTATACATAAATCACCATAGGCTTTGACTGATTAATTGGGAACAAGTGACTTAACAAACCAAGCAAACCAAGGTGAGTTCACACTTTCTACAAGGCATGGGATTCCCGGTGGTTTGGGAATGGGTTAAGAAACTAAAACGGAACCTGCATATTCTCCTTGAGTAGAATATGTACCTCCATCCTCGTTGGGAAGGATGACAACATTAAACCTGCATATTATCCTTGGGTAGATTACATACCTCCGTCCTCCATTGGAAGGACGACAACATATAACTTACTAGACAAAACTCTATCATGAAGTCCCTCATTTTTATATCGACTTAATCGCCGGGCCAATGGCGAACGGGTCATTAGTTAAATAGCGCTATAAGGTTTGACAAGCCTCACACCGTGCCACAGAGGACGGGAGTGGATGTAACACCTCGAAAATTCATGTCCAATAATATATCAACACGTGTCATAGACATAAAACGTGTAAAGGATTGATTTAGAGGGACTAAAGTTGACAAAAAAAGAAATTATGTGAATAAAAGGGTTCAAAGTGTCAACATTGGATAAATATATCTTTCAACAACCCTACACGATGTTTATACCCTTAAACGAATGAATCATGGATCATACGAAGCTAATTGTGGAAGAAAGTGAGAGATTACAAACTACAAGGGTTAAATGTGTCAACATGTTTAAAGTGTACCTCTGCGTGACCTTTTAGCGAACCTGAAGCTTTGTAATGATTAATTATACTCACGCGAATAAGTGATAAGAATTTCACAAGGTTTCGATAAAGTATGAGAAAGTTATGACAATATTCGTATACAAGGGGTTAAAAGCGTCAATGTTGAAATTTAAGACTTTTCGGTGATCGTATGAATAACCGGGGACTTAACAAAGTTGGTTTATGACTTGGGGTCCTTAAAAGTTAAGTTTGGGGGTTAAAAGTGCAAGAAACCATGTTAAAAACGAGTTTGGAAGGACCAGGGACCAAAATTGCAATTGTTGAAAGTTTGATAACCTGGACCCAGGCCTCACACGGGCCGCGTAATCCCAGGCAGGACCTTACGCGGGCCGCCTGGCACCCCCAGCATCAGAATACACAGGAAAGTGCCTGTTTCAGCAGGTTACACCGACTTAACTTACCATTTTTCGATTCTATGGGCTTGTTTGATGGTTTTAAAGGGCCTAGGGACACTTGGAATGATCCCATAACACTTGTAGACTTGTTTGTAATGATCTAAAGGCATCAAGAACTCCTATATAAGAACCCATTTGTTGCAAGACTTGGACACTTGCATTCAAAACCTTCACAACTCAATTCTGGAGCTCTCTGGTCAGCAACCAAGCTTTCTTAGGATCCATAGTCGTGCTTAGGACTATTGTAAGTGTACTTAACCTTTCTTAATTCAGTTTAGCTTAGTTAATTTGCGTAAAGTCAAACCGTCATAATTAAGATTTGACTTCGTCATTAATCTTAATTTGTCCAGTCAAATTTCAAATTGAAAGTACCTATGAGTTGGTAATTATGTGGGCAATAAACCCTTAAAAAGGCACCCTCTGATTCCCACTCTAACTAGGTCAATTGTCGAGTCAAACTTGATCTTAAAAGGTCAGCAGAAAGCTTATTTTCAAATTAATGTATAATTAGCAATGTAGAAGCTATGCAACCTGTTTTATCATTAATATAACTTGGTAATTAATGTAAGAACATGTCTAAACATGTTCAACTCGACAATTTTCAGTTTAAGCTCGGATTGGAACCGAAAGTCGCATACTTTGACTTTTGCTTTGACTTTCAGTTCTGACCCATTAGAGCAAAGTTTAGAAATGCCTTAGAGCTTATTTAGGACCAGGTTTCATATAAGTATAACCCTCTGTGATTATACGACTTGGTTCATTAGTTATCCGATTCGTATACATATTTCCGTTAAATGCCTAAATGTTGACTATTATGCCCATATGACCTTAAAACATGAATTTTGAAAATGTAAAAGAGTAGAAACCTTAGTTACTGATTTATAAACTTCTACCTAAAATTTGACATCAGTTTAGGTCTAGATTAAGAGTTACGCTCAATATCGTAATTAGAAAGTTTTTAGTAATTAAATGGCGTAATTAGCGTATAGCCTATCTAAACCCAAATTTTGATACCAAACTTTTACCCATTGATATAAAATAATATTTTGGGATTGTTGGAGATTTTTATTTATTTTTAGGCTGAACATAACCTACAATTCTAAGCTTAATTCGGTAGTTGTCGGTTTTACCCTTTTAAGTAGTAAAATGAGTTTTACCAAACCTTTTGATACCAAACCTTTTGATACCAAACCTTTTTCTACTGATCTAATATGATAAATAGAATATTTTAAGCCTTCTGGAATAATAAAAATATCAGCTTTCCTTTAGGAACCCGGAAATAGCTCAAAATCGCCTTTTTAAGCATTTTTACGCGTTTTAAGCGCATAGTATGTATTATAACCATTTTAGATATATAAGACTTGATATCTACTAATGTTTTAAATAGATTTCTATAATTTAGCAGTAAGTAAAAGTTTTTGAAGTCAAATTCCAGATTTGATCTTTAAACCTTAGGTGAAATTACCAAAATGCCCTTTCGGTGCATAGTATGGTTAGAAATGATAAATTTCAAATATAGGTTATACCCTACTGATATAACCAAGTAAATTAAGTATTTTTACTGATTACATCAGACCCGAAACTCAGAATTATATTTAAACTCTTTTATAACTTTTTAAATGACCAAAATGCCCTTACGGGGCAAAATTTGAGTTTAAATCCCTTTTGGGCAAATAGAAGATATCTTACTGATGTCACAACATATTTAAGGCATATTCACTTAGGAAACCTGCATATGACTCATATGGTTACTCGTTACGCACTTTTCGCGTTCGGATCGGCTTATGTAACTGGTTTGCATATATTAGCCGAAATGGGTCAAACCATATCTTTTGTAACAACTCTCATCAAAAGTCATATTTATTTAATTAATTTGCCCAATAGGAAACCCTAATTAAGACACCCAAGTGATTCTGCGTAAACCCTAAAATTTTCAGAACAAACGGAATCAGGATCAGGGCCCCTAAAACTCAGGGGGGTAAACCCTAATTGGTAATATCCTTACAGTTTGCTGTAGGAATTGAATTACATCGAAATCTGACTCACCAAAGCTATAAAAGTCACGAGCCTACTCTACCCTAGAAGTGACCTGTCGCGCCACGCGACAGGAACAAGAGGACCCCTCGCGTGGCGCGAGGGGGGTGATTTTCCAGCTATAAATAGTAGGCTGTGGGACTGGAACTTCTGCGTTGATTTGACGTTTAAATTCTTTTCGTACACGAAGTTATAGTGAAAACAGTCCAAAACACACACACTGATCACGAAGTGCTGCCGCAATACAGGGTAATAACTCGATCGCTGATACGATTCAATGTCCGATCGATTAAACTATCCAATGGATGTTTAAGTGCTGCCCACATTAGGGTTTATGCTTTGTCATTCGTCTTTAAATCGATGGATGTTTAAGTATCGCACTTTGTCATTCGTTGTGAAGGTTTTAATCTCGTGAGTTATCGTAAATGCTGTATTAAGTTACTAACCGAATTGTGTGCCTGCTATTAATTTAGGTTAAAAGGCTAATCAGTAGACTAGGATCTGCTCAATTAAATATGCAAAGTGAGTCATTCTCTTTTTATCAAATTACTTTCAAAATCATGTTTATTTTCAAGGTTATAATTACAGTGATTAAGTTTATGTAATCACCAAGTTACAGCCGGTATGTGGGGTTTTGTATACATTACTTGATAATCTTCACCATTGGGGCAGCCAAGAGGTGATATGACCATAGTCACAGACACCATTGGACTATGGGAGGGCCAATGGGTCGAGTGACGAAATACCGTGGGTAGTTGGTTTGATATCTGGAAAATTGTAATCTCTCTTAATACTGTGAATTATAACAAACGAGTCGTTTTAGTAAAATGAATTATTCACTCAGTATTTCCCGCTGACAAAACCTTTTTCAAACATGTTTCAGGTGATCTGTTGTGATCCAAGAAAAGTGCCGAGAAGCACTACAAGCTTAAGGAAGTGGCTCAGTATAAAAATAAAGAAACATGTTTTGTAAAATAAAGGATTTCTCCGAGAAATCTCAAGATTGTAAATTAACGGGTTTTATCCCGAGTCGTGAAATAAAATAATCGGGAAATATTTCAGTTTTAAAAGATCCTGATGATAAACTTCCGCTGTTAAACTCAATTAAATAAATACCACGGGATTTCTGTCCCGGGACTCCTGAAACGGGTAAACCGGGTCAGGGGCCGTGACATCTTTTTTGTCTCAAAATCCAGAATGTGTTTAAGTTACCCATATTAAACAAGCATACAAGCTTCTCGGGTCAAAACCACATTCTAAACCGGTCTTCGCTTTATCATGCGTTTGATCCATGTCTTCCTTTTGAAAACTAACCGGTCTAAGCTTAATTAAAGACCCGTTAGGATTCTAATAGGTTATTAAAAACCTTCGTTCCAGATTAGGAGCCCAGTAAAAGCAACGTGCACTTGCTGTATTTGATTTATACTTTGCTCAGGTAAATACTCTTAACTTATTTTCCCTATACGGGCTTGGAATACGGTACTATAAAAGTACCGCTTGGTCGGGTGTGTGTAGTCATTTAAATCGGATTGTGATTAATGTATTTGCATGACCCGTTTAATATGTATTATTTGGTGTATGGCCTTTGGGGGTTAAATGACCATGTCCCGGATATCCTTGGCATCATTCAAAGAAATGGCCACGACCTAAGCACGAGGTGTAGGCGTACACCTGACAGCTGCATATGTAAAAACTGGAAGCTGATGTGCGTGAAGTGTGTTATGGTTTTAATGTTTATTTTAAGCCCTTTTACACTTTTTAGCCAAGTTTTAAATTTATAAAACACGATATTTAGTAACACTAAACACACATATGGGCAAGTGCACCCATCGTGAGCGTAGTATAGTGTTGGTAAGATACCGAGGTCGTCCAAGGACCAAGAGCTTTTAGTACCGGTTTATCCTCAACGTCTAATCAAATCAAAAAGTTAGAAAAAGGTTTTAAACTAGAAAAGTGAAAACTAACTAAAATGCTGAAAATAAAAATAAAAGAAAAACAGATAGACAAGATGAATCACTTGGCTCCGACTCGTGTTTAGTGTAACCTTTGATTATTTCCGCACTTTTGCATAATTTAAGAGATTATCTTAGTTATTGTAGTAGGCCCCTCTTTTGAAGGTGACGTTACCCTCAACCCAGTAGTTTGAGTCAGCAAGGATACAATCCTAAAGGGTCGGATTATTGAAAGATAATTAATTAAGTTATTAATGCATAATGTGGTAGGCCCCTCTTTTGAAGGTGACGTTACCCTCGGCTAAGTAGTCTGATTCAGCAGGGATACAGTCCTAAGTAGCCGGGTTAAAGTTTTAATAGTAGTTTAACTTATGAGGGGATCAAAGAGTTTGGACCCCCGCCATCCAATACCGTTAAGTATTGAAGGAGGTCCTACTAAATTTGACCCAGGTTCTTTGCAGGATATACACTGAACAATGGCAAGACTCTTACCAAACCGTTCCCTTAACCCCCGACCAGGTAGCCAACATACCTCCATATAGACCGTGGAGATATGAATGGTGAAAATCTTTTATTTTATATAGACAGTAAAATAATGCCAAGACACCACGGACAAACGATAAGGAAGAATCACCTTCAACATAAGAAACTAGTAATTAAAGTCATTAATACATAACCAAATAAAAAGTGCGAAAAGATTAAAAATAAAAAGTATTACACTAGACACTTTGTCTTCACCAAGTGATGTAAGAGACTTAGGCAAACATGGCCTTGATTGTCAAGAACTCTTACGATTAATCTTGGATCCCGAGATGACTCACACACTCTATGATGGACAATGGATGATGGTGGTGGATGATGGTGTTATGGTGGTGGTGGGTGGTGGGTGAAGTGTGAGAGATGTGGTGTGCCAAGGGATGGTTTGAGCTTGAACCAAGCACTCCTATTTATAGGCTGAACAGAAGCTCGGGCACGGCCCCGTGTCCATCCTCTTCTCTATCTTCATTAATTGCTTTTGTCTGCATTAGTTGACCACGGCCCCGTGTCCGCTGGGCACGACCCCGTGTGCAGAAGCATATCTGTACTATCAAGATTTGCTTAGATTCTGCGAATCTTATAGTTGACCACGGCCCCGTATCCGCTGAGCACAGCCCCGTGGTGGGCGATGAAAGCTTCTACAACTTTGTCTTTTATGCCGACACTTGTGCACGCCCCCGTGTTCAGTGAACACGGGGCGTGTTCAGCCTTCTGCTATCTTGTTTTGCTTGGGAAGATGCTTTCGGGGAGGTCGGGCATGCCACGTTTGTTCCTTTTCTTGTATTTATGTTAGATTTAGCTGTCTTTTTGCTTCTTTTGTTAATTTGAGCTCATTTAATCCTGAAAACACAAAAGGAAGACAAAAGCACACTTTTTCCAACATTAGTACTAAAAAAAGGTTAGTTTTATGCCACAATTGATGTAATTTATATGTTGCATTTTGCACACATCAAATACCCCCACACTTGAATCTTTGTTTGTTCTCAAGCAAAACTCTTTATAATATGGCTTTATACTCCCAAATGGAATGGGTAGAAGAGAAGGTTTTTGGGCTTGTCATAGAGTGTCGGGATTTCCAAGATTCTTTATTTAGTTTTATTTTTATTTATTTACAATCCTATTGGTCATGATTTATTTAAAACTTTTCATAAGATAAATTACTTATTAGGGCATAACATGCCTCTTTAAAATTCTATTTATATACAAGTTCACATACCTCACGGGGGATCACTCAACACTCGGTCGAAGATGTATTTTAGTGAATCACTCGAGAGCGGCATGGAACTTACTCCTACCATAGGCTTGCCAAGCAATCAATCCTCCTCCTTTTTAACTATATACCTTTGTAAATATCAAGAGGACTTTTCGGTGAAGGGTTAGGCTTGGGTTAAAGGTAGGTGGTTGAGTTAGTGGTTAGTGGTTAGTAGAAAAGGGCGAAAAAGCGTAAAAAGCGTCGGTTTTCATAAGACTTTTTATTTTTGCAACTTTTATTTTGATGAAGCTTTTATTCAAACAAAGTTATTTTTGATGAAGTTGTTTATTTATTTCTTTTGCTTCATCATCAACATTTTTTTTTTGAAAGTCATACGAAAAACCGAGCTAGCTACTAAAACAAAGGGTAAAAAAATA
The DNA here is from genome assembly GCA_030545235.1 of Helianthus tuberosus. Classification (NCBI taxonomy): domain Eukaryota; kingdom Viridiplantae; phylum Streptophyta; class Magnoliopsida; order Asterales; family Asteraceae; genus Helianthus; species Helianthus tuberosus. Next base: position 161,692,453 of record CM060402.1, on the reverse strand, counting down.
AAAAGGTTTTGGTGGGTGAAAGGGTGTTTGGTTTGGGTTAAGAAATGAAAAGGTTTAGGCTCAAAGGGGTTAACTAGGGGGATTTTGGGTAGGTGGTAAAAAAAAGAAAAATAATGGTGTAGAAATAAAAAGGGTTAGTCCTAATGCCTCCATCATTTACTTACTGGGGTTTAAGTTGGTAAGGACCGGGAATGTATCGTCGTGGCAAGTTCTAGAGTTGTAAGAACCAAGCGGCTATTCACACAAGAAACGAAAGATGAGCATTTAATTTAAAGATATGTATTTGTATGCTCAATAAAGGCTCAAAACTCACTTTTGTGGGAATGAGTTTTTATGTGATCAAGTATATATAATTAAATTTTAACTAAGCTTGTCATGCCTTTTCATAATTTTCTTATGTTGGTTCTTTTTATCACGACGCTATCGGTTGTAAATTTGTAAAAATATAACCTTTTTAGAACTTGAATTTCCCGAGTTAAACCTAGACAAGTAAAAAAAATGAAAATTTTTGGAAACAAATTTGGGGTGATTAGCGGTTCCAATAGAGTTTTGTGTAAGGCTTGTAGTTAGGACTTGCAAGATTCAAGGTTTTAGCATCCCCCCACACTTAAATTACACATTGTCCTCAATGTGTCACAAAAATAAGTTTTTAGGTTGGTTGAATGTGTAAAAAGGTGTGAGAAAGCAAAAATTTTGTGTTACTGGGCTCTGGACACGGCCCCGTGTTGTCCGGGCACGACCCCGTGTTCAAGTGCAAGTAACAAAAATTAAACAAATGAAACAGAAGCCTAGACACAGGGGCGTGTTGGGTGAATACGACCCGTGTCCAGTTTACCTGAACTGGGCATTTCTGCAGACTGTGCAGCACGGGGCCGTGTTGGGCGGACACGGCCCGTGCTGAACTTACTGTTAATGAAGAAAATTGTCGGATGGCCCTGTTTTCCTGCATGGGGTGCTGGTTCAAGTTTCCCTTGTTATCCTTTGCCATCCCGAGTGTGTTTCATTCATTTCAACACCATCCAAACACCAAATTAACCATCATTCATTAAGTCATAGAGAGAATAACATAGTAGTCCTAAAAATGAAAAATAAAGCAGAAAATAAAAGTTAAAAGTCCTAAATTAGATAGGTCAAGTGATACGTAAAATCATCCTAAGGAGCTTTACTTCTACAATAAGAACCAAAATTCCGGAAATAGTTTTTCGGTCTAAAAGTCTTGTAGAACTCCAAGCCGAGCGGTGTCCCTTAGATGTTGTTAAAGCCATTCTTCTATTTCTCTTGGGAGAAGGGAGGCAGCTTCATGTTCCTCAACAACTTGTGCAGGGGGATTGACACCAATCGGAACCCCTTGTAGTATGTCTCGAGGGGGCTCCGGATGTAAGGCGTACCATTCGGCCGGAATGATGACTTCCGGTACCACATTCCATGCCCTTTGGGTGATAATTGGCACCAAAGGAGGAGAGGCGAGAATGTTCAACCTTTGGTGCAAAAGGTTGACTTCCCGGAGACATCCTTCTAGTCCCACCGCTAGATGATTAATACGGTCGACCAATGCTTCTTCCACCCCCGTTATCTCATCAATGGCCTCTCTTAGAGCGTAAACATAGTTTACAAGAGAGTCCTCAACCGTTGATGATCTTCTCCCCTGCCGGTTGTTTCTGGAATGCGACGAAGAGTTTCCGCTTGTTCTGCTTGCCATTCTGAGAAAACATACCGAAAAGAGTTCAATTTTATGGGACCAGTACCTCGGACACGGCTCCGTGTTCAACGAACACGGCCCCGTGTTCAGATATCTGCAGGATTTAGGAACAAGGAATCTTGGGGTTTTAAATTTTTTTTTCGTGATTTTTAAAGCATTTTTGAACAGAAACAACTTAAAACATTGTTGTAGAACTTATTATTAACAAGATTCCATGAACAAAAATCTAACAAACATCTCAACAAAGCTTGAAATTATGGAAGTTTCAAGCTTTAATGGAAGTATAAGGAAAGAAAAATTGAAGAAGATGATAGTGGATAAAAGAGGAAAGGACAAGAAGGTAATTGAGAAACTTCTTTTAGAAAATACCTAGGATGGTATGTGAGAATATTCCCCAAATCTCTGTCCCTGGAATGGTTCAAATGTGCAGGATTCTTAGCTGCATTTATAGAAAACGACAGTACGTTGCACACGGCCCCGTGTCGGCTGAACACGGCCCTGTGTGCAGACAGAATCCTGACACAATTTTGTCCGTATTCTGATGAAATCAGAAGGGAATCTTTAGGTGGACACGGGGGCGTGCTGACCTGGACACGCCCCGTGTCTAGAAGCTGTCTTATGGAATTCGTCTATTTTCAAGGAACTTTTCCGGTCGTGTGGTTCCTTACTGGATGGAACAACCCCAAAGTGCCTAAGATAGCTTAATTGCTCTAGATTAAGACGAGAACGCAAGAGGTTGTCCGTGAGGGTGATTCCTATGTTATATGTAGGTGGACAAGTCCAACCCTTTCCCGGGCTCTTGTTAAAGAAGGTGTATGCCGAATCGCTAAGGTCTATGTATGCATCGAGCGAATTCGATGGGGAGTCCTTCACGGCACAATCGACACAGGGATGACTATCGCTCAAGTCCTCACTAGAGTTAGAAGTATCGTCGTGGACAACGAAGTTGTTTGAATGCGATTCCAACACTTCTTCTTGGTTATCACCTTGAGATAAATTATTGAAATCTATCCTAAGTTCTTTTAACCAATTAAGAATTAGATCTTCTAATTGAAATAGTTCATCAAGAAGCATTTCTCCTAGAAAATCTGGTTGGGAGCATTCGAGGGAGAGATAGGGATTATTTTTACTTTCGCCCCTCTTAAGGATACAAGGAAACGATGGGTCTATATAGTGGGGCTTATAATTTAGAAAAAAACATTCTAATTCCTTATGGGTACCACCACATATTTGACACCACGTACCATAAGAGTGCCGAAAGAAAAAAATATCAGTATCACTCATGTTTGTGTCAGAAATTACCAACCGTCATGATCTTACGGTTCTGTTTTCTGTAACTGAATCTTGGGCACGGGGCGTGTTGAGTGGGCACGGCCCCGTGTTCAGCTTACTGTCTGACTTAAAACAGGATTGCCAGTTCCGATGATTGGGCACGGGGCGTGTTCAGCGGGCACGGCCCGTGCTGAGTTCTGCAGAAGCTGAAAAACTAAGAAAAATCCTAAAAAAATAGAAAAATAAGAAAAACGATTAGGCCGTTGATTCCTAACTTTCTTAAAATCCTTGTGTCCCCGGCAACGGCGCCAAAAACTTGATGTGCGTGAAGTGTGTTACGGTTTTAATGTTTATTTTAAGCCCTTTTACACTTTTTTAGCCAAGTTTTAAATTTATAAAACATGATATTTACTAACACTAAACACACATATGGGCAAGTGCACCCATCGTGAGCGTAGTATAGTGTTGGTAAGATACCGAGGTCGTCCAAGGACACAAGAGCTTTTAGTACCGGTTTATCCTCAACGTCTAATTAAATCAAAAAGTTAGAAAAAGGTTTTAGACTAGAAAAGTAAAAACTAACTAAAATGCTGAAAATAAAAATAAAAGAAAAACAGATAGACAAGATGAATCACTTGGCTCCGACTCGTGTTTAGTGTAACCTTTGATTATTTCCGCACTTTTGCACTATTTAAGAGATTATCTTAGTTATTGTAGTAGGCCCATCTTTTGAAGGTGACGTTACCCTCAACCCAGTAGTTTGAGTCAGCAAGGATACAATCCTAAAGGGTCGGATTATTGAAAGATAATTAATTAAGTTATTAATGCATAATGTGGTAGGCCCCTCTTTTGAAAGTGACGTTACCCTCGGCTAAGTAGTCTGAGTCAGCAGGGATACAGTCCTAAGTAGCCAGGTTAAAGTTTTAATAGTAGTTTAACTTATGAGGGGATCAAAGAGTTTGGACCCCCACCATCCAATCCCGTTAAGTATTGAAGGAGGTCCTACTAAATTTGACCCATGTCCTTTGCAGGATCTATACACTGAACAATGGCAAGACTCTTACCAAACCGTTCCCTTAACCCCCCACCAGGTAGCCAACATACCTCCATATAGACCGTGGGGATATGAATGGTGAAAATCTTTTATTTTATATAGACAGTAAAATAATGCCAAGACACCACGGACAAACGATAAGGAAGAATCACCTTCAACGTAAGAAACTAGTAATTAAAGTCATTAATACATAACCAATTATAAAGTGCGAAAAGATTAAAAATAAAAAGTATTACACTAGACACTTTGTCTTCACCAAGTGATGTAAGAGAGTTAGGCAAACATGGCCTTGATTGTCAAGAATTCTTACGAGACTCACACACTCTATGATGGACAATGTATGATGGTGGTGGATGATGGTGTTATGGTGGTGGTGGGTGGTGGGTGAAGTGTGAGAGAGGTGGTGTGCCAAGGGATGGTTTGAGCTTGAACCAAGCACTCCTATTTATAGGCTGAACAGAAGCTCGGGCACGGCCCCGTGTCCGCTGGGCACGGCCCCGTGTCCATCCTCTTCTCTGTCTTCATTAATTGCTTTTGTCTGCATTAGTTGACCACGGCCCCGTGTCCGCTGGGCACGACCCCGTGTGCAGAAGCATATCTGTACTATCAAGATTTGCCTAGATTCTGCGAATCTTATATTTGACCACGGCCCCGTGGTGGGCGATGGAAGCTTCTACAACTTTGTCTTTTATGCTGACACTTGGGCACGCCCCCGTGTTCAGTGAACACGGGGCGTGTTCAGCCTTCTGCTCTCTTGTTTTGCTTGGGAAGATGCTTTCGGGGAAGTCGGGCATGCCACGTTTGTTCCTTTTCTTGTATTTATGTTAGATTTAGCTGCCTTTTTGCTTCTTTTGTTAATTTGAGCTCATTTAATCCTGAAAATACAAAAGGAAGACAAAAGCACACTTTTTCCAACATTAGTACTAAAAAAGGGGTTAGTTTTATGCCACAATTGATGTAATTTATATGTTGCATTTTGCACACATCAGTAGCCCACTTAAAGGAATCAGCCTTGTGGCTATTATACATGTGGCGTGTCAGTTAATCTAGACCGGCACTATAAACCGGCCCTGATGGACGACAAATAAGTAAAACTGCATACAAGATTATTTTTAAATAGAGTGAAATACACGGATAGTCCCTGTGGTTTGCTGAAATTTCACTTTTAGTCCTCAACTTTTCAAAATTACACTTTTAGTCCCTGTGGTTTGACAAGTTGTTACTCGGATAGTCCCTAAAACGGATGGAGGTTAGTTTTTCTGGTTAAGTGGGTGTGAAACGACAGGGACTATCCGAGTAACAACTTGTTAAACCACAGGGACTATCTGAGTAACCTTCATCTGCTTTAGGGACTATCCGAGTAACAACTTGTCAAACCATTGGGACTAAGAGTGTAATTTTGAAAAATTGGGGACTAAAGGTGAAATTTCACCAAACCACAAGGACTATCCGTGCATTTTACTCTTCTAAATAATTGTCCCAAGTTATAAAAGATATTTTTGCCTAAGGACATTCAAACTAATTTTCAAACTCTTTTCAAAATGTGTCAGTTAAGTTGTATTTACCAGTGTAAACTGACGTATTTTCCAAAAAGGCTAAGTGCAGGTACTATACGTAATAGGCTGGCTACTCTTGGCATCAATAATCAAGTCTCGCAAGCTCTAGATGTCAAAGTCTGTTGAACAGTTTCCCTTTTTATTTTGATCCGCCTGTGGATCTGTTTCAATTATTTTGTGATACTTAATATTACAATTTATTCAGTTGAAATAAATCTATCTTTTGCTTCCGCTGTGCATATTAAAATTGTGTTGTTTGACTATGATGATATCAACTACGTCACGATACTCCCCACCGGTAATACGTGGAAATATCGGGGTGTGACAGGTTGGTATCAGAGCCAACACTGAGTGAATTAAACACTAGCCTTTTTTGTGTTTAATCTCAGATACACAATTGCACATTCCTTGATTCTCGAGTCTAGACAAAGAACATAGGATTAATCCTAATTCGTTTATTTTGTTCTTTATTTGTTTCCTTGTTATTTTTCTGATTAGCCCTTGCATGGGCAAGTCATTTCAGTTAGAAGTCCCGTTTAGGGCAACCATGTACTTGTTTAAATTTTAAATGGAACGGTTAGAATTAAAATAACATTCCTATTATAAGATCTACCATTATAATAAAATGGCAAAATCTAAAAAGGACAAGACCTAGCCATGTGTCACCTAAAGATAGCGCCAAGATGGTAGTTCCTCAATTAGATTCAGATCCTTGTTAACATCTCAATTTAGGATTGTTCTGCGTTAAATATTAAAAAGAATCTTAAAGGTAAAACCTAGCCTAAATGTTGTTGCAGACATGGTCAAGATGGTAAAACCTATTAAAAAGATTCAAATCCTTGTTAAACATCTGAAAGCATATTAACATGCTTGACAAATGTGATTCGATAAAATCATACAAGTCATTTCTAAATTAAGTTATTCTAAATTCCCTTGTTTATATAATCATCCCTTAAGGATGAAGTGCCCACGGGCTATAATTAACGTCATCTGGGACTAAAGACAGTGGTAGCCTACAACTCCCTGTCAAGAAAAGGTAATGAACTTTGATTCAAACCTTAATGCCTCGATTCCATAAAATATGGGCTTATAAATTAAACTTGTCTACGTGACTAGGCCTTTTTGTGCTACTATTAACTTATAATTTAGGGTTATGATAAAGATCCTGAATAATTATATACTTAGCAAATTAACTAAAATGGTTCTTAAAACCATGGTTAATTGTCACACCCCAACCGATGGCGTAAACATCGGGATGAGACGAAGTGCGTAGATTGCACGAGACTTTATAACACTATTGGTGACAATATTTAATTCAACCGATTTCATAACATAGATGAATTGTCAAATATTACAAAGAAACTCAAATAACAACATTGTTCAAAACATGATATAACAATATTGATACAACACTTTAAACCTAAACGTCTAAGTGAGTATCTAGGCATCTTTGCTATCCATTTTCATAGCATCATTAATCCTTAACCTGTAACATGTTTAAAATACATGCAAAAGCAAAGGCGAGTATACAAGTTTAAGCATAAGTATAAGTATAAAAGTTTAAAAACGAATCCACATGGCAACTTTGTTTATACAAGATCTAACATGGCATGCAATATTTCTAGCCAATCCTCTGTTTACGCAAGAAAGTTTAAGTAATTCAACATGACCCAAGTTTAAAGGGGGCGGTGCGTTACTCCTATAGCGCTATACCTGTCAAATGGAGGCTCGTGAAAGCTAATGACTAAAACATATCACATAAGTATGGTCCACGTAAGCATCAAGTATAACAACATAGTATTCATGTATAAGGATTGTTTTCGTGCATTGCATAAAGAATAGGTTTAAGTGTAGTTTAATAGTTAAACATGTTACACCCCAAAAGTGGTAAACATAAAAAGGGGGTTGCGAGTATACTCACGGTTTCTCAAAGTTGTTCCTTTGGTAATCCCGTGACGAGTTGAAGGTTGGAAACTTCAAGCCTATAAGCGGTACAATTCTACCGTATACAAAACAGTCAACCGAATCCCCGTTTCTGATGTGGAAGATCAGACTAAGCTGCAACCACAGAGCATACTACGAACTTTGTTGGGTGTACTGTTTTATTTAGAACTCTTCGAGTTCTCTTTCTTGCTTGGAAGATTTTATGAGAATTAGAGAGAGAGGAGAATGGTTAGAACACTTAGTGTTCTTTTAGAATTCTTAGAATTAGAGAGATTGAGAGAAGATTTGGTGTGAAGAAAATGGTAGGAGAAGGTTGGTATTTATAGGTGAATGAGGTGAATGGTGATTGGTGGAGATAATTAAAATAAATAAATAGAAAAGATAAATAAAAAAATAAATGAAAAAGAAATTAATAATGGAGAATTGAGGTGGAAAAGGTGATTGAAAGAGGTGGAAAAAGTGATTGGAGAAGAAAAAATGGGTATAATCCGTATGGCACTATTCACGGTCACTATTCATCTTTTTTTTTGAATGCTATGGATTAAAACATGTACTTTTTACAAAAGGGACCTAAGCTAGAAAAATTCTTAAAAATTCTTAAAATTTCTTTTGTATAGTTTTACGCTAAAAATTATTAGAAAAATATCTTTGTATAGTTTTTCAGTTTCTTATAAAAATCTTGTGTTTATCCATTAACAATGAGATAAAAAAAATGTATTACCATTATGATTAACGCCTCGAAAAGTAAAATACGAATATGAAAATACGAGGCGTTACATTAATAAATCATCAAATGCTGAATAAGCTTCTATATAAACCTTGTCCTTGTTTTCTTTTATGTAGCAATTAAAGCTACATGGCTAGGTCGGAGGAAGTAAACAGTCATCCGGTAGAAAACCATGAAAATACTAAGATACAGGTGACCGATGCGGAGCTGCAAGCACTGATAGATGATGCTATTACAAAAGCTATAGAGCTGCAGTATAATGAATCTAGCGGGACTCGAAGTAGGGCCCTATCCGCACCGCATTCCAAGCCTAAGACTCATTCAGAGGCTCACAGCAAGCCACCCTCTAAGAAAGATGAGCCAAAGAAAGATAATGATCGACATTCCTCAAACCAAAACAGTGTTCCATCCAAGAGGATAGTAATTAATGATAAACCACGTACCAAATCTTGTACTTATAAATAATTTGTTTCTTGCAAACCCCGGGATTTTACTAGGGAGAAAGGAGCGATTGATTGTATGACCTGGTTGGATGAAATGGACACCGTGGTCGATATTAGCGGTTGTGCTGAAAGGGATGTAGTGAAATATGTATCCCAATCATTCAAAGGAGAGGCACTAGCATGGTGGAAGTCTCTCATTCAAGCTGTTGGAAAGATCCCACTCTACAATCTGACATGGGATCAGTTTGTTGCTCTCATTAAAGAGAATTACTGCCCTCAACATGAGGTTGAAAGGATTGAGTCAGATTTTTTATCATTGGTAATGAAGAATATAGATTGTCAAGCTTACCTCACCAGTTTCAATACCCTGTCTAGGCTAGTTCCATATCTGATAACACTGGAACCCAAGCGAATTGCTCGCTTCATTGGGGGATTGGCCCTAGAGATAAAAGCCAGTGTTAAGGCATCTAGACCTGTTACCTTTAGGTCAGCAGCTGATCTATCTCTGTCCCTTACTTTAGATGCAGTCAGATTGAGATCGCTTAAGAGTTCGGAAGAAAGTAAGAGGAAGCGTGAGGATGATACCTCACGAAGATCTGAGAAGAAGCACAAAGGTAATACGTACCACAAGAAAGAGTCTGGGTCCAACAAAGGTAATCAGCGAACAGAGGAGAAGCCAAAATGCACGACTTGCCAAAAACGCCACTTTGGAAAATGCAGGCTTGAGTCCAAATCTCAGTCAGGACCAGCTGCATGTGGGTTATGCAAGTCTAAAGAACACAAGACTGTTGATTGCAAGAAGATTAAAGACGCCACATGTTACAACTGCAATGAGAAAGGGCACATTAAGACCAACTGCCCTAAATATGCCAAGAAGCCTGAAGAGGCCAAGAAGACCAATGCAAGGGTCTTCTGGATGGATGCAAGGGAAGCTGTTCAGGACGACAATGTGATCACAGGTACCTTTCTCATAAATGATGTCTACGCAAGAGTATTATTTGATTCTGGAGCAGACAAGTCTTTTGTTGACAATAAGTTCTGTAAGTTGTTAAACCTACCTGTTAGAACCTTAAGTGTGAAATATGAGGTTGAATTAGCCGATGGAACCATAGAAACCGCATCAACCGTGTTAGATGGATGTGTTATGTCCATTAGGAACCACTCTTTTCCTTTGTCCTTGCTTCCTTTGAAGTTAGCCGGCTTTGATATAGTTATAGGAATGGACTGGTTATCGCATAACCAAGCCCAGATCGTCTGCAGTAAGAAGCAAGTGGTGATTAAGACTCCGTTTGGAGAATCACTTACCATTCAGGGAGATACCCAGTATGGACTGCCTGAGCAAGTGTCTATGCTCAAGGAATCTAGATGTTTGAAGAAGGGTTGTGTCATTTATATGGCACAGGTGACTATTGACGAGCAGAAGACCAAGGTTGAAGATATTCCCGTCATATCTGAGTACCCTGAAGTATTTCCTGAAGAGCTACCTGGTTTACCACCAGATAGGCAAGTAGAATTCAGAATTGACATCATCCCCAGAGCAGCACCTGTCGCGAGAGCACCTTATAGATTGGCACCAACAGAGATGAAAGAGCTGAGAACCCAACTAGATGATTTGCTAGCCAAAGGTTTCATTAGACCTAGTTCGTCTCCTTGGGGAGCGCCAATCCTATTTGTCAAGAAGAAGGTTGGGTCGATGCATCTGTGCATCGATTACCGTGAGCTTAATAAGGTCACTATTAAAAATAGGTATCCTTTGCCCAGGATCGACGATCTGTTCGATCAATTGCTAGGGGGAAGCTACTTTTCTAAGATCGATTTGAGGTCGGGCTATCATCAATTGAAGGTTAAAGATGAAGATGTGCACAAGACTGCATTTAGGACTCGTTATAGTCATTACGAGTTCCTAGTGATGCCTTTTGGGCTCACTAATGCACCTGCCACGTTCATGGATCTCATGAATCGCGTCTGTAAGCCTTACTTGGATAAATTTGTCATCGTCTTCATCGACGACATTCTCATTTACTCGAAAAGCCAAGCTGACCATGAGAAGCATCTCCGTTGCATTTTGAAACTGCTTCAACAAGAAGAGCTCTATGCCAAGTTTTCGAAGTGTGAATTTTGGCTTCGTGAAGTCCAATTTCTTGGACATGTTGTTAGTGAGCATGGTATCCAAGTAGATCCCGCTAAGATAGAAGCTATCATGAATTGGCAAAAGCCAAAGACGCCTACAGAGATTCGTAGCTTTCTAGGTTTAGCAGGATATTATAGGCGATTTATAGAAAAATTCTCAAGGATTGCTGCACCCCTAACTTCGTTAACGCGTAAGAATATTAAGTTTGACTGGGGTCCTAAGCAGCAGGAATCCTTTGATATCCTTAAGCAAAAGTTAAGCAATGCTCCAGTATTAACATTGCCTAAGGGAATAGATGAATTTGTGGTATATTGTGATGCATCACACACCGGTATGGGATGTGTGCTTATGCAGAAAGGCAAGGTCATTGCCTATGCTTCACGTCAGTTAAAGGTGCACGAGAAGAATTACACCACCCATGACTTGGAGCTGGGTGCCGTTGTGTTCGCACTAAAACTTTGGAGGCACTACTTGTATGGAACTAAGTGTGTGATCTATTCTGATCACAAGAGCCTTCAACATCTGTTCAATCAGAAGGACTTGAACATGAGGCAGCGACGTTGGATGGAAACTTTGAATGATTATGATTGTGAGATAAGATACCATCCTGGCAAGGCGAATGTAGTCGTCGATGCCTTAAGTCGAAAGGAAAGAGTGAAGCCTATAAGAATTAATGCCAAGAGCATTGAGATAAAGAATAGTTTGAATGAAAGGTTGTTAGCTGCGCAGAAGGAAGTTGTGCTAGAAGCTAACTATCCTGATGAAAAGCTAGGAGTAACTGAATAACAGTTATCCTATGGCAAGGACGGAATTCTGAGGTTAAATGGACGAATATGGGTTCCAGTTTATGGAGGACTTCGGGATGTTATCCTCCAGGAAGCCCACAGTTCTAAATACTCCGTTCATCCTAGAGCTAACAAGATGTACCAGGATCTGAAAGCAAATTTTTGGTGGATAGGCTTGAAGAAGTCTATAGCTGCCTATGTAGCTAAATGTTTGACGTGTGCGCAAGTCAAAGCTGTAAGGACTCTAAAAAATTGTCCTAAAATAACCCATAAGTAAAAACCCGGACCCCTAAAACACCACTGTGCATGAAAAACAAAGAAATTAAACTTAGTGGGTTTCAGGCGGGCCGCGTAAGGGATAGCTTAGCCTTACGCGGGCCGCGTCAATATGAGGTTTGACCGGATAAGCATCCGAACCACGCGTTAACCAGCTGGCAAGCCTACCCGTGACACACCAAGCTTACTCGTAGATTAGGGTGCCCTCGCGGGCCGCATAAAGTTAAGAGGAGTCTTACGCGGGCCGCGTAAGACTCAATTTTCAGCTATAAATAGGTTGGTTCACGAGCAGTTCCTCTGTGTCGAAATCTCAATTCAAAAAACGAAGTTCTACTGCCATAATTCGAAAATTTCAATTATCATAGCGAGGCGCTGCTATGATACCGGGTATTAACTCGATCGCTGCTACGATTCAATGTCCGATCGATTAAAACTATCCGATGAATGTTTAAGTGCTGCTCAAATTGGGTTTATACTTTGTCATTCGTCGTGAATTCGATGGATGTTTAAGTATTGCACTTTGTCATTCATTGTGAAGATTTTAATCTCGTGAGTTATCGTAAATGCTGTATTAGTTACTGACCTCGTTCGTGTGCATTGTTGTTAAATTAGGTTATCAGGCTAATCAGTAGGCTAAACTCTGCCCATATAAATCTGCAATGTGAGTCATTCTCTTTTTATTAACTATGTTTTACAATACTCCAATTATTTTCAAAAGTTATAATTACAGGGATTAAGTCATGGTTATCTTAATCACTGGCTAGTGGGGTATTGTGCACATTACTAATTTCTCACGGGTTAGGCTAATAAATCCTAACAGTGATAAACTTCACTACTTGGGGTGGGACCCAATAGTGGTATGACCATCGTCACACGGGTGACAAGGCGCCAAATAAAAATAAGATAGAAGCCATTGTAATCGCTCTTATGCTGTAATTTATAACTACATGTCATTTTGTCAAAATGAATGATTCACCAGTATTTCCCCGTTGACAAAAATATTTTTAAAACATGTTTCAGGCGACCTGCTATAAATCAAGGAAAACGTGCTACGGAGCACTAACAAGCTTGAAGATGTGGCTCAGTTAAAATGAATAAACATGTTTTAATAAATCAGAGAATTTCCTAGCAAAATTCCTCTATTGTAAATTACGGGGTTTCTCCCGAGTTATGAAATAAAATAATCTGGCATTTCAAGTTTTAAAAAGATCATGTTCAAATCTTCCACTGTCGCATCAATTAATAAATACCACGGGTTCCTGTCCCGCGGCTCCTGACCGGGTCAAACCGGGGCTGGGGCCGTGACAGGAAAAGGTGGTATCAGAGCCACTGAATTAAGCCAATTAAGTATTTGAGAAAATACTTAATTTTCCTAGTTGCCATTTTGGGATTATGTGTTTTATTATTTGAATATTTGTGTAAGCATGGGTAAACAAAGACTTTCGGACATCTATCGTAAAATAGATAGTGCACCAAAAGATAAGGGATCATCATCCTCGAAACACTAAGTGAATACTGAGGAAGGAATATTTGTCCGTAAGGCACAGTATGAGAAACCACTTTCTCCTAATAAAAGAAGTTTGATTTTTAGGAAAAGTCAAGAGAAACTAAAGAAATCAAAAGAAGGAAGGAGCAACCAGGAAACCCAGAAAATAGGCAGTAACCCACCATGGGAGGATGAATTAGACGAAAAATGGGCAGATCTCTATATGTTAGCAATTGTAGCAGTAAATGCTAACCTTTAAATACCTTGACCCAGTATTAGTACCCATATTATCTATAAGCCAGAAACTCTAAAGAAAATCTTACCCAGTAAATAAATAAAATTACAACGAAACCTAGTATGTTTCAATTTTTAGTTGTCCTTTGTATTAAATTAGTCTTACGGTATGCAATAATACTTAAATGTTTTCTGTAAAATTTTGTTATAAAATTTTAACTTAGCAATTGTGTGCATTTTTGCATATTTACTAAACAGCATGAATGAGTTATCTGAAGCCCTTCAGAATCTCAATCTTTATCCGGTGAAAGTGGAAGTTTCCAATGACTTTACTGGTTACATAGCCGTTGTGGAAGAACCTATGGAATTTCAAGCTCCACCCCTGGAGAAACCAAAGCCTAAGAAAAGAAGAAGATTTGTAGGATGGAGGCGGGTACGCAGGAGGAAACCATCAACTAGAAAGGTTCCTAAAATAGAGAATCCCATAGATAAAGGAAAATGAATTGAGATCGGAGAAGATTCTAGGCAAGTAGAAATGGAAATTGGGGAAAGTTCTAAGCAAGTCGAGGAGTTGCCATTACAGGAGGAATTAGATCGCTTACTGGCAAGTTGTGATATCATTAGACCTATCAACACCAACCTCTACCCTTATCCTGCTGAAACCCAACTTCCAATAAACTTAGAACCAGCTATTCCAGACCCTCTGATCCACACCCAACCTCTAGGAATGGGCGAGTGGTGGACTAATGACTGGCAGTTTCAAAACCTCCTCAATAACCCTTATACCTTTTTCCCTCAGTTCGACCCAGAACCTTTACCAAACCCACCAATGAGTAATGAAAACTTAGCTAAACTCCGCCATTTTGGCGAAGAGCTGATAGGTGCAGGGAATAGCATCCGGGAGGTGGAAGAACAGATCTCCTGGAAGTACGACGAGAGGGAACGTCGCTTCTAAGGTGCCCAGGGATAGGATGGTGGTGAAGCTGTGAATGTATAATAATAATAATAATAATAATAATAATAATAATAATAATAATAATAATAATAATAATAATAATAATAAGTCAGTAAAATAACCTACAAATAAAACTTTTGTAAGATAACGGTGTGTACTGATGCATATTATAATATATAAAAATGACAGTTGAGAAATCGACAATTTTGACTATACATGTTAGTATAGTTATGTGCAATTATTTTATATTGAATTGTTAATTTATTTTTTTTGCTAATCATATATATATATATATATACTAGCCCTTTACCCGCGCGATGCGGCGGGAAAGATATCACTTAGGTTGGGGAGTTTAGGGCTATGTACGGGGCGGTTCGGTTTTGAGCCATAACGAAAACCAAATTTGTGATGCAAAGGAAAACACAACACTTGTTAGTAATTCTAAGGGTGTGCATTAGAAGGTTCAGTTCGGTTGGATCATAACTAAAATCTAAATCGGTTAATCGGGTATTTGAACTGAAAATATATCCAAATTGATTTCCATTAGTTTATCAATCCTCCCGTGATAGTATAATACTTCTTTTACTTTCCTAATTCGTATAACATTTTACAAAATTTTATTATGTTTATTGTTTTTTTTTTTTTTTAAATATTCGAGTTAATAGCATCGGTGTGGTATGCGGGTCTATCTATGTAATAAGCCTTACACATCTAAATAGTATAATATTAAAAATATCGACTACTACCCGAAACATTGATGTATAATAAATAAATAGAAAAATAAGAAAATATCAATATTAAACATAATAATTTAAAATAAAATGAGATAGTTATGGTTTCTCATCTACATGGTTTCACCTCCATTTAGTTTCTAGTATCTTTTCATCCTTGATTGCTATAGCAACTCAAGAATAAGTTTCTTGTATCTTCTCCTCGTTAACTTCTATATGTAGTGAAGCACGTCTGGGCATGGAGAAAAATAACGTACAACCTACACTTTGTTACATTTTTTACATCTATTTTTGGGCATGAAGAAAAATAACGTACAACCTACACTTTGTTACATTTTTTACATCTATTTTATGAAACCAAGATCATGGATGGGATCATATGCTAAAGCATTCAATTTCTTTATTTTATTTTAGTTTAGTTTTTTTTTTTTTATTGTTAAAATTGATGTTAGGAATTTCTTTATTCTAAAATCTATTGGTCAATTGATTCATTAGTATCAATACATATTTGCACTTGACTTGCTATATACAAGTGAAGCACCTATGCTAAATTCATTTATGATTCATACAAATACAACATTTATAATATGAAATCTTTAATATTAGATAAGGCCAGCTTTTTTTGGTATTGAAAATAACTCTGTAAAAGGTTGATAACGATACAGTTAACTTAATGGGGTAACACATCAACTTTGTTGTTAGAAATGATAAAACTACTCTAGTTTACATGATTGAATGACTTTGCATCATCCCAGTCAGTGAACCCTTAATTACTTAGCTTTGTTTACCATTTCACCGTCTTTTTGTCGAAGACCCGTCATCATATACTTGGTCTACTTCCCTTACAAAGTTGCACCAGACCAAAAAACTGGTTCGGAATTGTATGTATACAGAAACAGTCTTCATATGAAACTGGCATATATTATTTGTAATAATGTTATCCTGTTGTTGTAATCATAAAAGATGCTTTATATCTAAATTAAAGGAATATATATCTAAATTAAAATTTGAAATAACAACATAGATTTGAATGTTCATCATATTGAACTAAATCAGTTAAGATAGCGAGCCTTGTAACCGGACCAAGCGGTTAAAAAATTTAAAAGCAGAAACATCAGTTACAGCTACCAATTTCTAAACCAACCGACTGACTCTTATTCACCTCTAGATGACGCATGGCAAACCTAACTGAAAACCTTGAACATGAATGCATAATTACCTTCAAAGGAACTTTACAAGTTTACAACAACCAGTTTATTATTTTTTTTCTTACATTTTCTAGGTAGATGCATATGCAAAGTCTAATAGAGCTTTACCAGTCATATTTGACCCCCTGTAGAAACAAAAAACAACCTAACTCAATTGCCATCTCTAAAGGAGGACAAGGGTACATACATATGTAGCTTTCTTTTTCTCACCCAACCCAAGAAACCAACCGGCCCGAACCGGGCCGGTTGAAGAACTCCGAAACCGGTCTTTGTTTTTCGTGATAAACTCGGGTTTTATAACCACTCGTTTGAGTGTTTGGCAAATTCTGATTCTATACCTGAATAAACGACACCATTCCCGTCAGGAGCTTTTGCCACCTAGAATGGAGTTTCCATGATAAATCTACCGTCTTTTGAAACACAAGGTATTGTGCCTTGTGAGAAAAACGTGACCTGAACCACATAGCTTACAACATAAGTAATATATATTGATAGAAACTTTATAAAAATTAACGAAAATAAAACTAACTAATCAACTCACCTGATCGGTTTCAAGACCGAAATACTTGTGATGTTTGAAAAATCATGTATGGCTTTATCGGTGAAGGGGCTGGTCGCGTGAGTGCACAAGTGTTGACATTATTCTTCTTCGCATAGTCTGACAATATGAGATCTCTTAGAGCAACTTTGACCTGAAAAAAAACAAACATTAGCTTCAACTTTTGGCAAATATTTAGTTTGTAGATTTGCACAAGTTAAGGAAGTTTACCTTCACCCATTGATCATCGGTAAGTGAAGGCTAGATATGATGGGGTTCGGTGACGATCGTCTTATCAGGCTTAAGCAACATTTTCGCTTTCTCGTTCTTGACATGTAACGCACACAGAATCAAAATGAGCCTTGAGAATGCTGTGTATGACGATATGCTTTTCAGCCAATCGTCGTAAATGTTGAACAAGACCATTTGAGGTTCCGACGCTTTCAAAATCAAGTCACCAAACTTCTCGATTTTCAAACAGGCTTGGAAGGGGAGTTGTAACTTACTTCCTTTGATGACAATGTTGGGAAAACCGGGTAAGTGGACTATGAGGGGGTCCATCATTTCTTTACGTGTCACAATGATTTGTTTGGCTTGTTCTTCAACGGGTAAGGAACGAACACGAGCAGCCACTTCTTCTGCTGTTTTCCACTTGGCAAGTTGAGCAAGACGCTATTGACCCGCCCATACACTTGTGTGAATAACCTGCAAATTATATATACTATAAATAAGCTACTGTCAACATCAAACAACTTTAGCCACTCAACTTTAATAATAAACAACTTTAACCCCTTAACTTTAATAATGACATGTTTAGCCCCTTAACTAAAACAACTTTAGCCCCTCAACTTTAGTGATGAACAACTTTAGCCCCTCAACATTAATAATAAACAACTTTAGCCCCTAAACTAAAACAGCTTTAGCCTGTCAACTTTAATAATAAACAACATTAGCCCCTCAACTTTAATGATGACATGTTTAGCCCCTCAACTTTAATAAAGACATGTTTAGCCCCTTAACTAAAACATCAAACAACTTTCGATTTGCTTATTTTTATGCCGCTGCAGAGCGCGTGTGGTAAACCACTTGTTACATTTTAAAGTAAGATTTATAAAATCTACACGTCTAACCTTAACTAAATGAATGGTTATAATAAAAGAACAAACCTTCAGAAAGATCAGCATGATCAGGCTACTTTAGTTGCCCACGCTGCCCATTGTCAAAATACCGATGAAATGCTCGTTGACATGTGATATAAAAAATAAAATTAAAAAAACCTCTACAAAACAAACCTGAGAGAAGTTTCGTTATCACTCATCATAGAATCAACCAAATGAGTAAAATAGTCTTTTAAAAAATGACAGGCTCGTCGAGCAAAAGTCAACTTTGTGTTTCAAGGAATGCCTTCTTTTCCTTCACCTGTGACAGAAAATGCATAAAATATTTACCACTTTCTAGTTTATACACCAAAAGTAACATTAATGAATATACTGCTCTAGTTGTTGTGTATTTGGGATCCAAAGCATCAAAACCACACAAAGCACTTCTTACCCATTCACATGCTTCAATATATTTACGCAGATGCGACTCATCAAAGGAGCCTTCAGTTAAACAATCTGAAATATGTAACGGATATGACTGAATGAGTTAAATACACAGCAAATGACAGAAACGCCAATATCATTTCGCATTGAACCTTGCTCCACGTGCTTTGATTGAACCGGTTCATGCCAGAAAAACCCTGCAGATATTTAAACGTCAGGTACATTTCAAATAGATTGTGTTTAGTGACATTACATGGTGGGCCACCATTGATGATGGGCCACCGTTGGTGAAATCCAAAAAAACATAGAATTAGTACCTGGCATGGTGGGCCACCGTTGATGAAATCCACTTGCCCAGGTCGAGGCAGATTTTTTATCTCATCTTCGTCGAGTTTCGCAGCCATTTCTTCAGCATCAGAAGTTGTTATACAGTCATCAGTGTCTCACATGCGGTCATGATAGCCCTGTATTTCAAACAATCGTTGAAAATGTCAGCTACAATTTATTCAATGTTATAAAAATGATTCAAGAAAAAGCATTGAACCTTAGTATGACATTGCAATTATGCACAAATGCCAATGCGCCAGGATGATTAAGTCTAAATGCATCACCAGCAGGTTCTTCGTATTCAATTGCCCATTTGGTTATTGATGCGCCTGTAAGTAAACATGCTGACATGTCAGTAGAGATCCAAAAAAAGCAAATAAAAGAAAAAAATGTAGTTACCACTTACCAGCTTTTTGTAAACCCTTAGATAAGCCACCACAACCAGCAAAAATATCCAATGTGGCTAGACGATTCTGTGAAGCAGAACTCTGTTGGTTGGTGGCCGTATCAATATCACTTTCTCCTTCTTTAGACCTCCCTTTTCTCTTTTTGATTACAGCCTCGTTGACAAAGTTTTCTTTCGGGGGACTAAGCTTAATGTTAACAGGCAGCTGCAGAAAGATGTTCGTAATATTAAATGTCAAGGCAAAAAGACAATAGAAATTGCAAAGACTTGTTACATTATTATACATAGAATGGATAGGTGAAACTATCTGCTTGAGAGATCCCTTATCGAAATCATAAAGCCGTTCACAGAAGAACACATGATCAACTATGTAAGTGTTGTCCAAAGAGGAAAGGTCATTCTTCCTTCTAACTTCACACTTTCCTCTATTGCTGACACTGAAAACTTATGTGTTTCTTCACTGTAATACACCTGGAAATCCAATTAAAAATTATCATCAAAACACATTCAAGTGAACTAATATTATAAGTGCATTTAAACCCTACCTCTTGAATGTCAGACCGGTACGCTTTGTCTGCAGAATCAGGGTCAACCCATTTTGAAGTCTTGGGAGATTCGATCTGCAGCAACTGACAAACGACATACGCTTTAAGCCCGACATTTCTACCACTCTTATGAGTTCCGTTACCCCTTTCATCTGAGTCGAAGTGACTTGCTGCAAATCAATGTATAAGAGAGATAATAACAAAAATCCCACATAAACATCAGAACAAATACAAAATTTAACCATCAGAGCAATAATTACAAGCTCGTTTGTAGTAAAAACACCATTTGCGTGCAGACAACTCTGAATGGTGTTTGCTTTTTAAGGCTGCATGTAAAAGTAAGACTCGTTAGTAGTAAAAACACCATTTGCGTGCAGCAGTAAACTTGACAGCTGTAAACTGCTTCTCTATTTAACTGGTCTGGGTATTACTTGACTGGTCACTCTATAATTTCTCACTCCTAATCTTATTGGTTAATATAAATTTAAGCATTATTTTAATAAGAAATTTATAAAAAACAAAGCTTCAAAAATTGTCAATTGGGAAATTTATAGCAGGATCAGACTTCAAATATTGTTTGGCTCTATTCAAAACTGGAAATTAATGTGAAATTTATAGGTTCGAAATCGTTTTACAAGCCGAATTTGGAATTCAATTCATATAAACACAGTTCTTTTTATTTTCTTAACCAACTCAACATATAACTTTTATATGATAAACAGACCTCAAATGTTGTTTGGGTCTCTTTAAGACCGTTCAAATGACCTAAAGAGTTCTCTGACCAGCTTAGGACCATCCCCAAGATACTTTTGAATCAACTCACTTCCAACAACACGTAAGAACGTTGCTGATGTGGAGTTTGCCATAGCCTGAACAACATACAAAAGTTTAAAATACAAAAAACAAAGCAAAAAGGAAGACTTCTTATATATGTTTGGTTATTTTTAACATGAAATTGTCTAAATGGAAGCTTAAAATGCACACCTTTGCAAGCAATGTCTTGCCTGTTCCCGGTTCTCCGTAAAGTATAACGCCCTTTGGAGGTTTAATACCGATGTCTTCATATAACTCAGGGTGAGTTAAAGGAAGCTCAACTGCCTCCTTGATTTCACCTGCTATAGGAGACGAATAAAGTTTAGGTATGTAAAAATTCGGATCTAATCTACTACATTCAAATCAGAAACAGCTAGCATCAAATCATCATAAAACTTAAAACTTCAAATCCATCTATCACTTTAATTAACTGAAAAACCAATTGAATCACAAAAAATGAATATTGAATAAGTATATAATCACAGCTACAACTCAAGTAGAGTTCACTAAACTTTAATGCAAACACAACAATTACATGTTACTGTTTATCGTAAATTAAAGTCTAATATATATAACATTTACAAACCGTATGCAAAAATACATCACATATTAAATCAAATCACTCCTAAAACACCGTGAATAATTAGATAAAATCACAACAGGTAACTTGAAATCACAAAAACCGAACCTGATGAGAGAAAATCAGCCGAATCTGAAAATGTTGCAAAGTTTCCCCCAAAGTGAAAACCCTAACTCATTGTCACACTAACTACACAGATTAAGACCAAACAATATGAAATACAAAAGCATAATCAGTTATAAAGAACATATACGCACCTGTGATGGTATGAGGTGAAGAGAAAGGAGGTGAAAAAAAGATTTCGTAACCCTAGATCTGGCGATGTGCATCTTAAAAACCCTAAAATCGAATTCGAACCCTTCACCACCTTCAAACTCAGTCAATTGAGTGTCGTATAGAGAGAGATTCATTGATCTGGTGTCATTGAGAAAGCCAGATCATGCTTCGCCAAGAGAAACCCTAGATCTCCTTTTGAATCGCCTGGAGAGAAAGCAGCTCTATGGGGCGGATAAAATGCTACGAGAATGAGAAACCCTAAAATTGATTTGTGTACCGTGTGTTTTTTTGAGTGAAGGGTATAACTGGGATTGTAAATTATATTGTGCTTTAGAGGGTTGTACATTATGCTTTAAAAGTGTTTTAAGGAAATTTCAATGACCTTAAGAAGTCCTTTGGATATGTATATTATATATAGTATAGATAGTATAGATAGTATAGATATATATATATATATATATATATATATATATATATATTAATTACCAGATGGAAAATGCTAATAATGAACCAGTTAACGAGGTTAACCAATCTGAGCAACACCAGGATGATCAATTTATGACTAGGCAAGATATCGAAAATATCGTTGCTCAAGGAATAGCCAATGCTATTCCAGCAATCCTTGCTGCTGCCCAGAAGCCTGTTGAACCTCAACAAATTATTCCTAGTAAACGTACTCAAGAAGATAACTTTAGTAATAGTGTAAACAGAGGTGGCAATCATACTAACAACGATAATGATCCTCGGCAAGCCCCACTTCCTAAGAAAATGAAAGCTGCAATGCCTGGTTGTACTTACAAAGAATTTCTTGCTTGTAAACCAGCTGAGTTCGCAGGCAATGAAGGGGCGACTGCAGCACTGCGTTGGTTGGAGAAAACCGAAGCATTACTTATGATAAGTAAATGTGCTGAGGAAGACAAGGCCATGTATGCATCGCATCTTTTTAAAGAAGGGGCGCTAGAATGGTGGAATACGGTACTTCAAGCTAAAGGAAGAAATATGGCCTATGCCATGAGTTGGGAAGAATTTAAGCAGCTAATGGAAAGAAAATTATGTCCCGAATATGAAAAAGAACAAATGGCAAATAAGTTCCTGAACCATCGGATGATTGGTGTGGATTGTCGAGGGTATACTTCGACATTCTTTGAGTATGCGAGAGTGGTACCAACCCTTGCTTCGCCAGAACCGGTGCTTATTTCCCGCTATATTTGGGTATTGATTGGCGAAATTCGTAATATCGTTAAAGCTGTGAGACCTCGCACTATTGACGATGCGGTAGAATTAGCTAACACCCTAACTGACAAACTGGTACGCACAAGTGAAGAAAACCGAAAAAAGGAAGTAGCCCAAAAGATTACCCAAGGATTTCGTATGGGTAACCGTAGCAATTTCAAGAGAAAATGAGCTGGGCAATCTTCCACTGTTCCATTTTACAATTCTTGCAAAAGAAAGCATTTTGGAAGATGCAAAGGGTATTGCAATTTTTGAAAAATCCCAGGACATCAAGAAGAAGATTGCAGAAAGAACAAAGCGACGATTTGCTACAACTGTGGAGAGGCTGGACATTTCAGGCCAGACTGTCCGAAATTAGTTAAACCAGCTGACAACAAAGCCAAACCTGCAGAAGGAGCTACAAAGAAGAACGTAAGAGCTTTTCAACTGACTACGCAGGAAGCCGAACTAATTCCTGACGTGATAGCTGGTACGTTCCTAGTCCACAACGTCTATGCAAAAGTATTATTTGACTCTGGTGCAAACCAAAGTTTTATAAATACTTCATTCTGTCAAGCTCATAATTTACCCCTAACAAACCTTAGGCAGATTTTTACAGTCGAAACAGCAGATGGAAATTCTGTTAACATAGATAAAGTTTTGCGAGAAGAAAAAATAGAACTCTCAGGCCATAAATTTTCTGCAAACTTATTACCTATGAATTTAGCCGGATTCGATGTGGTATTCGGAATGGATTGGTTAGTAGCCAACCATGCTCGAATCCTTTGTGATAAGAACTCTATAGAGATTCGGGCACCCACCGGAGAAGTAATTGTGATTACAGGAGACAAGCCAAGTAAACCCATGAAGTTCATTTCAGTAATGAAAGTTGCTAGTTATGAACGAAAGCAAGGAATAGTGTATATGATTTCAGTAATCATTAGCACTAAGGGTAAAGAACTTAAGGAAATTCCTGTAGTTTCAGAATACCCAAATGTATTCCCAGAAGAACTCCCGGGATTACCACCCGACAGGGAAGTAGAATTTAGAATTCATCTAATTCCTGGAGTTACACTGATAGCTAAGGCACCTTATCGGTTAGCACCCACCGAAATGTTAGAATTAAAGAAACAAATAGATGAATTGCTAAGTAAAGGATTCATACAACCTAGTTCATCCCCATGGGGAGCGCCAGTGTTGTTTATAAAGAAAAAGGATGGTTCGATGCGAGTGTGTATCGATTATAGGGAATTAAATAAGGTTACAATTAAGAATCGATACCCATTACCTAGGATCGATGACCTCTTTGATCAACTTCAAGGCGCTAGATATTTCTCTAAGATTGACTTACGCTCCGGATACCATCAATTGAAGGTACAAGAAGAAGACATACCTAAAACTGCTTTCAGAACTAGGTATGGTCATTATGAGTTTACAGTCATGCCCTTCGGACTAACGAATGCACCTGCAGCATTCATGGACATGATGAATCGGATCTGTATACCGTATTTGGATAAATTTGTAATTTTCTTTATCGACGATATACTTATTTATTCCAAAAGTCAGGAGGAACATTGTGAGCACCTGCATGTACTCTTAACCTTGTTAAGAAAGGAGAAGCTTTACGCCAAATTCTCGAAGTGTGAATTTTGGCTACAGGAAGTGCAATTTTTAGGACACATGGTGACTCACGAAGGTATTTACATAGATCCTGCTAAAATAGAAGCAATTACCAAATGGAAGGTTCCACAATCAGCTATGGAAATTAGAAGCTTTTTAGGATTAGCTGGATACTATAGGCGCTTTATTAAGGATTTTTCCAAGATAGATGTACCCTTAACTAAGCTAACCTGCAAAGCAGTTAAGTTTGAATGGGGACCTAAACAAGAAGAAGCTTTTAGGATTTTGAAGCAAAAGCTAACAAACGCCCCAATCCTAGCTTTGCCAGAAGGAACCGAAGATTTTGAAGTTTACTGTGATGCTTCAAAACTAGGATTAGGATGTGTGCTAATGCAACGTAAGAAGGTAATTGCGTATGCTTCAAGGCAATTGAAAAGCACGAAGAAAACTATACGACTCATGACTTAGAGTTAGGAGCCATAATTTTTTCCCTTAAGATTTGGAGACATTATCTGTATGGAAGTAAGTTCACTGTCTATACGGATCATAAGAGCTTAAGGTACATATTTGGGCAAAAAGAATTAAACATGAGGCAAAGGAGGTGGATGGAAATCCTAAGCGACTACGACTGTGATATTCAATATCACGAAGGAAACGAAAACGTAGTTGCAGATGCCTTAAGTCGTAACTATCATGAGAAACAACGACGAGTTCGTGCTCTTAGATTAAATCTACAGTTAGATTTAATGCAACAACTAAAGAATGTCCAGGAAACAGCAATCCAGGACGATACTGAAGGAATGAAAGGACGAATAAAAGAATTAGAGCGAGGAAATGATGGAATTTGGAGATTCCATAAGAAAAGGATTTGGGTACCTAAGCAGGGAGAATTAAGAGATAAGATTTTAGAGGAAGCCCATAAATCTAGGTATACCATGCATCCTGGTAACAATAAAATGTACCAAGATTTAAGAAATAATTTCTGTTGGATAGGTATAAAAAAGGATATAGCTAGATATATTTCTAAGAGTCTTACCTGTTCACAAGTTAAGGCAGAACACCAGAAACCTTCGGGTCTACTTCAACAATTAGAAATGCCTGTATGGAAGTGGGAACTCATAACAATGGACTTTGTTACAAAGTTACCCAAAACCAGAAAAGGGAATGATGCGATTTGGGTAATTGTGGATCGATTAACCAAATCAGCTCATTTTCTACCTATGAAGGAAACCTTTAGTATGGAAAGGTTAGCCAAGCTATATGTAGACGAAATAGTATCCTTACATGGAGTTCCACTCTCCATTGAATCGGATAGAGATAGTCGTTTCACTTCCCATTTCTGGACTAGTTTCCAGGAAGCAATGAGAACCCGACTAAATTTAAGTACGACATATCATCCTCAAACACACGGGCAAAGTGAAAGGACGATACAGACCTTGGAAGATATGCTCCGAGCATGTGTGATAGATTTTGGTGGAAACTGGGACGACCGCCTACCTTTAATCGAATTCTCCTATAATAATAGTTATCATGCAAGTATCGAAGCTGCCCCATTTGAAGCACTGTATGGACGAAAGTGCAGAACTCCAGTTTGTTGGGCAGAAATAAGAGAAAGCCAATTATCAGGTCCTGAAATTGTACAAGAAACCACCGACAAGATCACTCAAATCAAGGAAAGACTGAAGACTGCTCGAGATCGTCAAAAGAGCTATGCCGACAATTGACGCAAACCACTAGAGTTCCAAGTTGGAGACAAGGTACTCTTGAAAGTTTCTCCTTGGAAAGGAGTAGTACGATTCGGTAAGAAAGGAAAGCTAAGTCCAAGATACGTAGGACCATTTTCAGTAATCCAACGTATAGGACCAATTGCTTATCGCTTACAACTACCAGAAGAATTAGTCGGGGTACATGATGTATTTCACGTATCCAATCTCAAGAAATGTTTATCAGATGAATCGCTGGTAGTGCCTCTTCAGGATATAGAGGTAAATGAAAAGTTAAAATTTGTAGAGAACCCGCTTCAAATAGAAGATAGAAAGATCAAATTTCTCAAACACAAGCGATTGGTACTAGTCAAAGTCAAGTGGGATTCAAAACGAGGACCCGAATACACGTGGGAGCTGGAATCGGAAATGAAGCGAAAGTATCCTCACTTATTTCAATAAATCTCGAGGACGAGATTTTAAATAAGGTGGGGAGGATGTAAGGACTCTCAAAAATTGTCCTAAATAACCCATAAGTAAAAACTCGGACCCCTGAAACACCACTGTGCATGAAAAACGAAGAAATTAAACTTAGTGGGTTTCAGGCGGGCCGTGTAAGGGATAGCTTAGCCTTACGCGGGCCGCGTCAATGTGAGGTTTGACCGGATAAGCATCCAAGCCACGCGTTAACCAGCTGGCAAGCCTACCCGTGACACACCAAGCCTACTCGTAGATTAGGGTGCCCTCGCGGGCCGCGTAAAGTTAAGAGGAGTCTTACGCGGGCCGTGTAAGACTCAATTTTCAGCTATAAATAGGTTGGTTCACGAGCAGTTCCTCTGTGTCGAAATCTCAATTCAGAAAACGAAGTTCTACTGCCATAATTCGAAAATTTCAATTTTTATAGCGAGGCGCTGCTACGATACCGGGTATTAACTCGATTGTTGCTACGATTCAATGTCCGATCGATTAAAACTATCTGATGAATGTTTAAGTGCTGCTCAAATTGGGTTTATACTTTGTCATTCTTCGTGAATTCAATGGATGTTTAAGTATTGCACTTTGTCATTCATTGTGAATATTTTAATCTCGTGAGTTATCGTAAATGCTGTATTAGTTACTGACCTCGTTCGTGTGCATTGTTGTTAAATTAGGTTATCAGGCTAATCAGTAGGCTAAACTCTGCCCGTATAAATCTGCAATGTGAGTCATTCTCTTTTTATTAACTATGTTTTACAATACTCCAATTATTTTCAAAAGTTATAATTATAGGGATTAAGTCATGGTTATCTTAATCACTGGCTAGTGGGGTATTGTGCACATTACTAATTTCTCACGGGTTAGGCTAATAAATCCTAACAGTGATAAACGTCACTACTTGGGGTGGGACCCAATTGTGGTATGACCATCGTCACACGGGTGACAAGGCGCCAGATAAAAATAAGATAGAAGCCATTGTAATCGCTCTTATGCTGTAATTTATAACTACGTGTCATTTTGTCAAAATGAATGATTCACTAGTATTTCCCCGCTGACAAAAATATTTTTAAAACATTTTTCAGGCGACCTGCTATAAATAAAGGAAAACGTGCTACGAAGCACTAACAAGCTTGAAGAGGTGGCTCAGTTAAAATGAATAAACATGTTTTAATAATTCAGGGAATTTCCTAGCAAAATTCCTCTATTGTAAATTACGGGGTTTATCCCGAGTTATGAAATAAAATAATCTGGCATTTCAAGTTTTAAAAAGATCCTGTTCAAATCTTCCGTTGTCGCATCAATTAATAAATACCACGGGTTCCTGTCCCGCGGCTCCGGACCGGGTCAAACCGGGGCTGGGGCCGTGACAAAAGCTGAACATCAGAAGCCGTCAGGTTTGCTACAACAGCCTGAACTTCCCACCTGGAAGTGGGAGATGGTGACAATGGATTTCATCAGCAAGTTGCCAAAGACAAAGAAAGGAAATGATACTATTTGGGTGATAGTAGATAGACTGACTAAGTCAGCACATTTCCTACCCATTAAGGAGACTTATAGCTCCGACATGTTAGCCTAATTGTACGTAGATAAGATTGTATCTCTGCATGGCGTACCAGTGTCGATTATCTCTAACAAAGATACTAGATACACATCACATTTTTTGAAAAGTTTCCAACAATCTTTGGGCACGCGCTTAAATTTTAGTACGACTTACCATCCTCAGACGGACGGGCAGAGTGAGCGTACCATCCAAACTTTGGAAGACATGCTTCGTGCATGTGTGATTGACTTAGGTGGTAGTTGGGATGACCACCTGCCATTGATCGAGTTCTCCCATAACAATAGCTATCATACAAGCATTAAGGCTGCGCCTTTTGAGGCATTGTATGGTAGGAAGTGCAGAACGCCTATTTTTTGGGCAGAAGTAGGAGAAGCTCAGTTATCAAGACCGGATATAGTCCTTGAAACAACGGACAAGATTGTCCAAATTCGTGACCGCCTGAAAGCTGCCAGGGATAGGCAGAAAAGTTATGCTGATAAAAGGCGAAAACCTCTAAAGTTTGAGGTTGGTGATAAAGTTCTGCTTAAAGTATCACCCTGGAAGGGAGTGATGCGATTTGGTAAGAAAGGTAAGTTAAGCCCAAGGTATATAGGACCATTCGAGATCATCGAATGTGTAGGAGTAGTGGCTTATAAGTTAAACTTACCTGAAGAGCTCAGTGGTATTCATAATGTATTCCACATCTGTAATCTGAAGAAATATCTAGCTGATGAATCGCTAGTCATACCACATACAGATGTGCACATAGATGAGAGCTTGAAATTTATGGAAAAACCTTTGTCGGTTGAGGATCGACAGGTAAAGAAGCTTCGAAGGAAGCATGTGCCTATTGTCAAGGTTAAATGGGATGCCCGCAGAGGTCTCGAGTACACGTGGGAGGTAGAGTCCACAATGAAAGAAAAGTCGAGATTTCTTTTTTAGGGGGTGAGGATGTAACACCTCGAAAATTCATGTCCAATAATATATCAACACGTGTCATGGACATAAAACGTGTAAAGGATTGATTTAGAGGGACTAAAGTTGACAAACAAAGAAAGTATGTGAATAAAAGGGTTCAAAGTGTCAACAATGGATAAATATATCTTTCAATAACCCTACACGATGTTTATACCCTTAAACGAATGAATCATGGATCATACGAAGCTAATTGTGGAAGAAAGTGAGAGATTACAAACTACAGGGGTTAAATGTGTCAACATGTTTATAGTGTACCTCTGAGTGACCTTTTAGTGAACCCGAAGCTTTGTAATGATTAATTATACTCACGAGAATAAGTGATAAGAATTTCAGAAGGTTTCGATAAAGTATGAGAAAGTTATGACAATATTCGTATACAAGGGGTTAAAAGCGTCAACGTTGAAATTTAAGACTTTTCGGTGATCGTTTGAATAACCGGGGACTTAACAAAGTTGGTTTATGACTTGGGGTCCTTAAAAGTTAAGTTTGGGGGTTAAAAGTGCTAGAAACCATGTTAAAAACGAGTTTTGAAGGACCAGGGACCAAAATTGCAATTGTTGAAAGTTTGATAACCTGGACCCAGGCCTCACACGGGCAGCATAAGCCCAGGCAGGACCTTACGCGGGCCGCCTGGCACCCCTAGCATCAGAAAATACAGGCAGGTGCCTGTTTCAGCAGGTTACACCGACTTAACTTACCATTTTTCGATTCTATGGGCTTGTTTGTTGGTTTTAAATGACCTAGGGACACTTGGAATGATCCCATAACACTTGTAGACTTGTTTGTAATGATCTAAAGGCATCAAGAACTCCTATATAAGAACCCATTTGTTGCAAGACTTGGACACTTGCATTCAAAACCTTCACAACTCAATTCTGGAGCTCTCTGGTCAGCAACCAAGCTTTCTTAGGATCCATAGTCGTGCTTAGGACTATTGTAAGTGTACTTAACCTTTCTTAATTCAGTTTAGCTTAGTTAATTTGCGTAAAGTCAAACCGTCATAATTAAGATTTGACTGCGTCATTAATCTTAATTTGTCCAGTTAAATTTCAAATTGAAAGTACCTATGAGTTGGTATTTATGTGGGCAATAAACCCTTAAAAAGGCACCCTCTGATTCCCACTCTAACTAGGTCAATTGTCGAGTCAAACTTGATATTGAAAAGTCAACATAAAGCTTATTTTCAAATTAATGCATAATTAGCAATGTAGAAGCTATGCAACCTGTTTTATCATTAATATAACTTGGTAATTAATGTAAGAACATGTCTAAACATGTTCAACTCGACAATTTTCAGTTTAAGCTCGGATTGGAACCGAAAGTCGCATACTTTGACTTCTGCTTTGATTTTCAGTTCTGACCCATTAGAGCATAGTTTAGAAATTTCTTAGAGCTTATTTAGGACCAGGTTTCATATAAGTATAACCCTCTGTGATTATACGACTTGGTTCATTAGTTATCCGATTCATATGCATATTTCTCTTAAATGCCTAAATGTTGACTATTATGCCCATATGACCTTAAAACATGAATTTTGAAAATGTAAAAGAGTAGAAACCTTAGTTACTGATTTATAAACTTGTACCTAAAATTTGACATCAGTTTGAGGTCTAGATTAAGAGTTACACTCAATAGCGTAATTAGAAAGTTTTTAGTAATTAAATGGCGTAATTAGCGTATAGCCTATCTAAACCCAAATTTTGATACCAAACTTTTACCCACAGATATAAAATAATATTTTGGGATTTTTGGAGATTTTTATTTATTTTTAGGCTAAAGATAACCTAGAATTCTAAGCTTAATTCGTTAGTTGTCGGTTTTACCCTTTTAAGCTGTAAAATGAGTTTTACCAAACCTTTTTCTACTGATCTAATATGATAAATAGAATATTTTAAGCCTTCTGGAATAATAAAAATATCAGCTTTCCCTTAAGAACCCGGAAATAGCTCAAAATCGCCTTTTTAAGCATTTTTACGCGTTTTAAGCGCATAGTATGTATTAAAACCATTTTAGATATATAAGACTTGATACCTACTAATGTTTAAAATAAATTTCTATACTTTAGCAGTAAGTGAAAGTTTTTGAAGTCAAATTCCAGATTTGACCTTTAAACCTTAGGTGAAATTACCAAAATGCCTTTTCGGTGCATAGTATGGTTAGAAATGATAAATTTCACATATAGGTTATACCCTACTGATACAACTTAGTAAATTAAGTATTTTTACTGATTACATCAGACCCGAAACTCAGAATTATATTTAAACTCTTTTATAACTTTTTAAATGACCAAAATGCCCTTACGGGGCAAAATTTGAGTTTAAATCCGTTTTGGGCATAATAGAAGATATCTTACTGATGTCACAACATATTTAAGACATATTCACTTAGGAAACCTACATATGACTCATATGGTTACTCGTTACGCACTTTTCGCGTTCGGATCGGCTTATATAACTAGTTTGCATATATTAGCCGAAACGGGTCAAACCATATCATTTTTGTCTCAAAATCCAGAATGTGTTTAAGTTACCCATATTAAACAAACATACAAGCTTGTCGGGTTCAAAACCACATTCTAAACCGGTCTTCGCTTTATCATGCGTTTGAACCGTGTCTTCCTTTTGAAAACTAACCAGATTAGGAGCCCAGTAAAAGCTACGTGCACTTGCTGTATTTGATTTATACTTCGCTCAGGTAAATACTCTTAACTTATTTTCCCTATACGGGCTTGGGATACGGTACTATAAAAGTACCGCTTGGTCGGGTGTGTGTAGTCATTTAAATCGGATTGTGATTAATGTATTTGCATGACCCGTTTAATATGTATTATTTGGTGTATGGCCTTTAGGGGTTAAATGACCATGTCCCGGATATCCTTGGCATCATTCAAAGAAATGGTCACGACCTAAGCACGGGGAGTAGGCGTACACCTGACAGCTGCATATGTAAAAACTGGTAGCCTACTTAAAGGAATCAGCCTTGTGGGTATTATACCTGTGGCGTGTCAGTTAATCTAGACCGGCCCTATAAACCGGCCCTGATGGACGACAAATAAGTAAAACTGTATACAAGATTATTTTTAAATAATTGTCCCAAGTTATAAAAGATATTTTTGCCTATGGGCATTCAAACTCTTTTCAAAATGAGTCAGTTAAGTTGTATTTACCAGTGTAAACTGACGTATTTTCCAAAAAGGCTAAGTGCAGGTACTATACGTAATAAGCTGGCTACTCCAGGCATCAATAATCAAGTCTCGCAAGCTCTAGATGTCAAAGTCTGTTGAACAGTTTCCCTTTTTACTTTGATCCGCCTGTGGATCTGTTTCAACTATTTTGTGATACTTAATATTACAATTTATTCAGTTGAAATAAATCTATCTTTTGCTTCCGCTGTGCATATTAAAATTGTGTTGTTTGACTATGATGATATCAACTACGTCACGATACTCCCCACCGGGCCCACCGGTAATACGTGGAAATATCGGGGTGTGACAGTGGACTAATGGATCTGGGCACTTAGTCAATGATGATAGACATTGATGTAGGGCACAACATACTCCAGTAGGTTGTCGATATGGTAACGGGTCTAGTGGTTACATGGGGTAGCCCCCACTGGTTATGGTTTGGGAAACTATGAATTGGATAACACATGGTTTTTGAATGAACTCGTGGTTTTTGGAACAACTTTAAAATGGACAACCAACTGTGAACTCGCTCAACTTTGTTGTTGACTTGTCGTTACATGCCTTGCAGGTCGTTAGATTCCTGTTATGGACTTGATATCTGGGAGTGCTAGAGTGGTCATGGGTCGAGACTCTTGGATACTTGCTTCGTTAATTATGAACGCTTGTTTTGAAACAATTGATTTACAGTTTACATTATGCTTCCGCTGAACAACTACTTTGGTTTAACTTATGACTTGGATTTACATCTTGAAATCAATGGAATGATTTATTTAAATATTATTATATTATGCGAAGTTCAATGTGATTGGTGGCTTGGATCCTGGTACGTCGCACGCCTCGCGGTGATTCTGCATGTGGTATTTTGGGGGTGTTACCTTTAGAAGCTAGAGAGTGTCGGAAACATTACGGTGGTTTGCCAATATAACAACCCTCTTGAATTAAGGGTAGCTTAAAAAGAGTTGAGTTAGCATGCAATGAAGTACCGGGTTTATGACTGAATGGAGCATGCCACAAATTTACCTTTATTCATTCCCTAGCTTTTGAGTTTACTTTGTCCTTTAATGTTTGGCCCTAACTATCTGCACACCCAGTTTGCCTATCTGCACACTTAGGGTTTACCTACGCAGCGTATTGGTCAATACGCAGCGTATAGGGTTAACCCTATACGCGGCGTATTGACCTATACTCAGCGTATATAAACCATGGATCTCAGTGCCTAATAACCAATCATTGCACAGAAAACAAGGTTTATATACGCTGCGTATAGCTCTCTACGCAGCGTATATAAACCATTAGACTTTTTTGGGTCATTTTGGTAGGTTTGAGGGATTATTTTTTCACAAAGTTTATATATGCTGCGTATTGACCAATACTCAGCGTATGTAAAGGTCAGAAAATGTCATTTATGCCCTTGTATTGAGATTATACGAAGCCAAATACAAGGGTAGTTGTGTCATTTTTGTCTTATATGCTGCGTAGTGATCTCTAAGGAGCGTATATAAAGCTCCATTTTTGTATTTTTTTGTGTATTCCTTTGTTTATTTATAAAAAAAAAAAAGGAAAATAACACCCGATACGATACTATACGATACGATATAACACCCGTATAGGCCTATAGGTGTGATTTAGTTCCCGTATTGACCTCGTATAAGCCTTTAAGTGTGATATCGTATCGTATAGGTGTGGTTTAGGTCCCGTCTAATCCTATATGCATATACAAGACCTATAGGAAACCTATACGAGACTTATACTACACTATACGATACGATACAATACGATACGATACGATACGATACGATACTATACAATAACACCCGTATAGGCCTCTATACGAGACTTATATACTATACACTATACGATACGATATGACGCAATACGATACGATACGATGCAATACGATAAGATAATTTAATTTAAACGATAACAATATAATATATTTGTATTATTTACGAATAATATTGTTTTTTATAAATAATTTTCTTTTTTTATAAATAAACAAAGGAATACGATAATTTAATTTAAACGATAACAAAACAATATATTTGTATTATTTACCAATAATATTGTTTTTTTATAAATAATTTTCTTTTTTAATTTTTATAATTCATAATATTTATATTATTTTTTATTTTTATAATTTATATTTGTATTATTTACCAATAATATTGTTTTTTTATAAATAATTTTCTTTTTTTTTTATAAATAAACAAAGGAATACACAATAAAAAAAATACAAAAATGGAGCTTTATATACGCTCCTTAGAGGTCCCTACGCAGCGCATGAGACCAAAATGACACAACTACCCTTGTATTTGGCTTCGTATAGCCTGAACACAAGGGTATAAAATACATTTTCAGACCTTTATATACGCTGCGTATAGGTTAATACGCAGCGTATTTAAAGGGTGGTAAATTATTTTTAACCCCAAACCTGTGGTAAAATTATCTTTTTAACCCTTATAGTTTATATAGGCTGCGTATTGACCAATACTCAGCGTATGTAAAGGTCTGAAAATGTCATTTTTGCCCTTGTATTGAGGCTATACGAAGCCAAATACAAGGGTAGTTGTGTCATTTTTGTCTTATATGCTGCGTAGTGATCTCTAAGGAGCGTATATAAAGCTCCATTTTTGTATTTTTTTTTGTGTATTCCTTTGTTTATTTATAAAAAAAATGGAAAATAACACCCGATACGATACTATACGATATGATATAACACCCGTATAGGCCTATAGGTGTGATTTAGTTCCCGTATTGACCTCGTACAAGCCTATAAGTGTGATATCGTATCGTATAGGTGTAGTATAGGTCACGTATTGACCTCGTATAAGACTATAAGTGTGATATCGTATCGTATAGCATAGTATATGTCCCGTATTGACCTCGTATAAGACTATAAGTGTGATATCGTATCGTATAGCATAGTATATGTCCCGTATTGACCTCGTATAAGCCTATAAGTGTGATATCGTATCGTATAGCGTAGTATATGTCCCGTATAGGCCTATAAGTGTGATATCGTATCGTATAGGTGTAGTATAGGTCACGTATTGACCTCGTATAAGCCTATAAGTGTGATATCGTATCGTATAGCATAGTATATGTCCCGTATTGACGTCGTATAAGCCTATAAGTGTGATATCGTATCGTATAACGTAGTATAGGTTAAGTATTGACCTCGTATAAGCCTATAAGTGTGATATCGTATCGTATAGCGTCGTATAGGTCACGTATTGACCTCGTATAAGCCTATAAGTGTGATATCGTATCGTATAGGTGTGGTTTAGGTCACGTATTAACCTCGTATAAGCCTATAAGTGTGATATCGTATCGTATAGGTGTGGTTTAGGTCCCGTCTAATCCTATATGCATATACAAGACCTATAGGAAACCTATACGAGACTTATACTACACTATACGATACGATACGATACTATACTATACAATAACACCCGTATAGGCCTCTATACGAGACTTATATACTATACACTATACGATACGATATGATGCAATACGATACGATACGATGCAATACGATAAGATAATTTAATTTAAACGATAACAATATAATATATTGGTATTATTTACGAATAATATTGTTTTTTATAAATAATTTTCTTTTTTTTATAAATAAACAAAGGAATACGATAATTTAATTTAAACGATAACAAAACAATATATTTGTATTATTTACCAATAATATTGTTTTTTTATAAATAATTTTCTTTTTTAATTTTTATAATTCATAATATTTATATTATTTTTTATTTTTATAATTTATATTTGTATTATTTACCAATAATATTGTTTTTTTATAAATAATTTTCTTTTTTTTTATAAATAAACAAAGGAATACACAATAAAAAAAATACAAAAATGGAGCTTTATATACGCTCCTTAGAGGTCCCTACGCAGCGTATGAGACCAAAATGACACAACTACCCTTGTATTTGGCTTCGTATAGCCTGAACACAAGGGTATAAAAGACATTTTCAGACCTTTATATACGCTGCGTATAGGTCAATACGCAGCGTATTTAAAGGGTGGTAAATTATTTTTAACCCCAAACCTGTGGTAAAATTATCTTTTTAACCCTTATAGTTTATATATGCTACGTATTGACCAATACTCAGCGTATGTAAAGGTCTGAAAATGTCATTTTTGCCCTTGTATTGAGGCTATACGAAGCCAAATACAAGGGTAGTTGTGTCATTTTTGTCTTATATGCTGCGTAGTGATCTCTAAGGAGCGTATATAAAGCTCCATTTTTGTATTTTTTTTTTGTGTATTCCTTTGTTTATTTATAAAAAAAATGGAAAATAACACCCGATACGATACTATACGATACGATATAACACCCGTATAGGCCTATAGGTGTGATTTAGTTCCCGTATTGACCTCGTACAAGCCTATAAGTGTGATATCGTATCGTATAGGTGTAGTATAGGTCACGTATTGACCTCGTATAAGACTATAAGTGTGATATCGTATCGTATAGCATAGTATATGTCCCGTATTGACCTCGTATAAGACTATAAGTGTGATATCGTATCGTATAGCATAGTATATGTCCCGTATTGACCTCGTATAAGCCTATAAGTGTGATATCGTATCGTATAGCGTAGTATATGTCCCGTATAGGCCTATAAGTGTGATATCGTATCGTATAGGTGTAGTATAGGTCACGTATTGACCTCGTATAAGCCTATAAGTGTGATATCGTATCGTATAGCATAGTATATGTCCCGTATTGACGTCGTATAAGCCTATAAGTGTGATATCGTATCGTATAACGTAGTATAGGTTAAGTATTGACCTCGTATAAGCCTATAAGTGTGATATCGTATCGTATAGCGTCGTATAGGTCACGTATTGACCTCGTATAAGCCTATAAGTGTGATATCGTATCGTATAGGTGTGGTTTAGGTCACGTATTAACCTCGTATAAGCCTATAAGTGTGATATCGTATCGTATAGGTGTGGTTTAGGTCCCGTCTAATCCTATATGCATATACAAGACCTATAGGAAACCTATACGAGACTTATACTACACTATACGATACGATACGATACGATACTATACTATACAATAACACCCGTATAGGCCTCTATACGAGACTTATATACTATACACTATACGATACGATATGATGCAATACGATACGATACGATGCAATACGATAAGATAATTTAATTTAAACGATAACAATATAATATATTGGTATTATTTACGAATAATATTGTTTTTTATAAATAATTTTCTTTTTTTTATAAATAAACAAAGGAATACGATAATTTAATTTAAACGATAACAAAACAATATATTTGTATTATTTACCAATAATATTGTTTTTTTATAAATAATTTTCTTTTTTAATTTTTATAATTCATAAGATTTATATTATTTTTTATTTTTATAATTTATATTTGTATTATTTACCAATAATATTGTTTTTTTTATAAATAATTTTCTTTTTTTTTATAAATAAACAAAGGAATACACAATAAAAAAAATACAAAAATGGAGCTTTATATACGCTCCTTAGAGGTCCCTACGCAGCGTATGAGACCAAAATGACACAACTACCCTTGTATTTGGCTTCGTATAGCCTGAACACAAGGGTATAAAAGACATTTTCAGACCTTTATATACGCTGCGTATAGGTCAATACGCAGCGTATTTAAAGGGTGGTAAATTATTTTTAACCCCAAACCTGTGGTAAAATTATATTTTTAACCCTTATAGTTTATATATGCTACGTATTGACCAATACTCAGCGTATGTAAAGGTCTGAAAATGTCATTTTTGCCCTTGTATTGAGGCTATACGAAGCCAAATACAAGGGTAGTTGTGTCATTTTTGTCTTATATGCTGCGTAGTGATCTCTAAGGAGCGTATATAAAGCTCCATTTTTGTATTTTTTTTTGTGTATTCCTTTGTTTATTTATAAAAAAAATGGAAAATAACACCCGATACGATACTATACGATACGATATAACACCCGTATAGGCCTATAGGTGTGATTTAGTTCCCGTATTGACCTCGTACAAGCCTATAAGTGTGATATCGTATCGTATAGGTGTAGTATAGGTCACGTATTGACCTCGTATAAGACTATAAGTGTGATATCGTATCGTATAGCATAGTATATGTCCCGTATTGACCTCGTATAAGACTATAAGTGTGATATCGTATCGTATAGCATAGTATATGTCCCGTATTGACCTCGTATAAGCCTATAAGTGTGATATCGTATCGTATAGCGTAGTATATGTCCCGTATAGGCCTATAAGTGTGATATCGTATCGTATAGGTGTAGTATAGGTCACGTATTGACCTCGTATAAGCCTATAAGTGTGATATCGTATCGTATAGCATAGTATATGTCCCGTATTGACGTCGTATAAGCCTATAAGTGTGATATCGTATCGTATAACGTAGTATAGGTTAAGTATTGACCTCGTATAAGCCTATAAGTGTGATATCGTATCGTATAGCGTCGTATAGGTCACGTATTGACCTCGTATAAGCCTATAAGTGTGATATCGTATCGTATAGGTGTGGTTTAGGTCACGTATTAACCTCGTATAAGCCTATAAGTGTGATATCGTATCGTATAGGTGTGGTTTAGGTCCCGTCTAATCCTATATGCATATACAAGACCTATAGGAAACCTATACGAGACTTATACTACACTATACGATACGATACGATACTATACTATACAATAACACCCGTATAGGCCTCTATACGAGACTTATATACTATACACTATACGATACGATATGATGCAATACGATACGATACGATGCAATACGATAAGATAATTTAATTTAAACGATAACAATATAATATATTTGTATTATTTACGAATAATATTGTTTTTTATAAATAATTTTCTTTTTTTATAAATAAACAAAGGAATACGATAATTTAATTTAAACGATAACAAAACAATATATTTGTATTATTTACCAATAATATTGTTTTTTTATAAATAATTTTCTTTTTTAATTTTTATAATTCATAATATTTATATTATTTTTTATTTTTATAATTTATATTTGTATTATTTACCAATAATATTGTTTTTTTATAAATAATTTTCTTTTTTTTATAAATAAACAAAGGAATACACAATAAAAAAAATACAAAAATGGAGCTTTATATACGCTCCTTAGAGGTCCCTACGCAGCGTATGAGACCA
This sequence comes from Helianthus tuberosus, assembly GCA_030545235.1. Classification (NCBI taxonomy): domain Eukaryota; kingdom Viridiplantae; phylum Streptophyta; class Magnoliopsida; order Asterales; family Asteraceae; genus Helianthus; species Helianthus tuberosus. The sequence continues at coordinate 161,653,001 of CM060402.1, read as the reverse complement.
AAATGACACAACTACCCTTGTATTTGGCTTCGTATAGCCTGAACACAAGGGTATAAAAGACATTTTCAGACCTTTATATACGCTGCGTATAGGTCAATACGCAGCGTATTTAAAGGGTGGTAAATTATTTTTAACCCCAAACCTGTGGTAAAATTATATTTTTAACCCTTATAGTTTATATATGCTACGTATTGACCAATACTCAGCGTATGTAAAGGTCTGAAAATGTCATTTTTGCCCTTGTATTGAGGCTATACGAAGCCAAATACAAGGGTAGTTGTGTCATTTTTGTCTTATATGCTGCGTAGTGATCTCTAAGGAGCGTATATAAAGCTCCATTTTTGTATTTTTTTTTTGTGTATTCCTTTGTTTATTTATAAAAAAAATGGAAAATAACACCCGATACGATACTATACGATACGATATAACACCCGTATAGGCCTATAGGTGTGATTTAGTTCCCGTATTGACCTCGTACAAGCCTATAAGTGTGATATCGTATCGTATAGGTGTAGTATAGGTCACGTATTGACCTCGTATAAGACTATAAGTGTGATATCGTATCGTATAGCATAGTATATGTCCCGTATTGACCTCGTATAAGACTATAAGTGTGATATCGTATCGTATAGCATAGTATATGTCCCGTATTGACCTCGTATAAGCCTATAAGTGTGATATCGTATCGTATAGGGTAGTATATGTCCCGTATAGGCCTATAAGTGTGATATCGTATCGTATAGGTGTAGTATAGGTCACGTATTGACCTCGTATAAGCCTATAAGTGTGATATCGTATCGTATAGCATAGTATATGTCCCGTATTGACGTCGTATAAGCCTATAAGTGTGATATCGTATCGTATAACGTAGTATAGGTTAAGTATTGACCTCGTATAAGCCTATAAGTGTGATATCGTATCGTATAGCGTCGTATAGGTCACGTATTGACCTCGTATAAGCCTATAAGTGTGATATCGTATCGTATAGGTGTGGTTTAGGTCACGTATTAACCTCGTATAAGCCTATAAGTGTGATATCGTATCGTATAGGTGTGGTTTAGGTCCCGTCTAATCCTATATGCATATACAAGACCTATAGGAAACCTATACGAGACTTATACTACACTATACGATACGATACGATACTATACTATACAATAACACCCGTATAGGCCTCTATACGAGACTTATATACTATACACTATACGATACGATATGATGCAATACGATACGATACGATGCAATACGATAAGATAATTTAATTTAAACGATAACAATATAATATATTTGTATTATTTACGAATAATATTGTTTTTTATAAATAATTTTCTTTTTTTATAAATAAACAAAGGAATACGATAATTTAATTTAAACGATAACAAAACAATATATTTGTATTATTTACCAATAATATTGTTTTTTTATAAATAATTTTCTTTTTTAATTTTTATAATTCATAATATTTATATTATTTTTTATTTTTATAATTTATATTTGTATTATTTACCAATAATATTGTTTTTTTATAAATAATTTTCTTTTTTTTTATAAATAAACAAAGGAATACATAATAAAAAAATAAAAAAATGGAGCTTTATATACGCTCCTTAGAGGTCCCTACGCAGCCTATATGACCCTTGTTTTCTGTGCAATGATTGGTTATCAGGCACTGAGATCCATGGTTTATCTACGCAGCGTATTGGTCAATACGCAGCGTAGAGGGTTAACCCTATACGCTGCGTATTGACCAATACGCTGCGTAGATAAACCCTAATTTTGCTAGGGTTTGGTGTGCCAATAGGCACACCCTTAATGTTTTTAAGTGTCATCCCATGATTGGTACTACCCAAAAAGTGAGGTACATATACATATTAAATTCATAAAATGGGGATATAATCTTAGTTCTTATAATTATATGGCCGAGTGGGTGTCTTTCAGTAGGTGAGAATTTGTGCTTGAGTTATGAACTTATGATATATTAAAATAATATGTGAAATTAAAATAACAATATTGCATCCTGAATTAGCCCTTTGGGTATACTTTAACCTAACTTAACTCCACCTAAGTGACACATCAACTCTTTTTCCTCATTTCACTTTGTCTCACTCTAAAGAAATGGTTTAACATGTTAATACATAACTCATTTAATGCACTTTAATATTGGGTTTTTGTCTAAAAAAGAAAATAATAATTAATTCAATCTCTTAACATCGGGTTAACATGTTAACACATAACTCATTTAATGCACTTTAACACAAGTAGGGAGTGGTTTGCAATGTTAGTTAACATGCCATGTCATTGTTAACACTCTAAATGTTAGAGTACACCCATGGCCTTATATTTCCCTCACTAAAAAAGAATCTGATGAATTTTATTTTGAGTTATCCATAGTTAGGGCTGTAAATGAACCGAACGAACACGAACAACGCTTTGTTCGTGTTCGTTCGTTAGGGAAACAAATGTGATCACAAACGGTTCATGAACACTTACCGAACGAGATTTTATGTTCATGTTCGTTCATTAAGGAAATGAGCGTGTTCGCGAACGGTTCACGAACACAAACGAACGCAAATAAATTTGGAGAACACGACGAATTATAAAGGTAGATGGCCAAGAGAGTAGCATGGAGTAGCACTGGAACTTGAATCGCTTATTGTGGAACGGAGGTCGATTGTATTCGCTGTTGTAAATAATGAGAAAGGAAAGTAAAATGGTGCATAACAAGGTGAAAAGGGTTTCCTAGTTTAATTGTTAGGATAATAAAATAAATAAAAGTGTAATAATATAAAAAGTATAGATAAAATATATTAAATTATAAAAATCATTAATTAAAACACAAACAAACGTACGTAAATGAACGAATGTTCAAGAACACCTTACCGAACGTTCACGAACACAATCGAACGAACGAGACCTCTGTTCATGTTCGTTCATTTAACTAATCGAACGAAATTTCTTGTTCATGTTCGTTCATTTATTAAACGAACGAACATAAACGAACTTCCCACCGAACGGTTCACGAACTGTTCGCTGAACGTTCGGTTCATTTATAGCCCTATCCATAGTAATGCAACGCACCTTCTCTCTTGATAATATCTGAAAATTGGAATTTATCAATTTGTCATTTACCATTAATATTAATTAGAAGTTTTTATATGGAATTAAAAATTTATATAAGTTTTTGGTAGAACTATTATACTACATATACAAAAGTAAGTTGGGGGGAATAGTGCCAGGCAGCTGTCTGGCACTCCCCCATTGGACCAACATTTTTTTAATTTAATTTTATTCTTATTTTAAAATTACGCTTTCGTCCTTCGTTTAAAAATACGTTTTTGCCCTCAGCTCAAAATAAAATTATACTTTTGCCCCTAGCTCAAAATTACGCTTTTGCCCTCGGTTCTAAAACTCATTTTTAATTTTGTTCTCAGTTTAAAATTACGGTTTCCCCCTTCGTTTAAAATTACGGTTTTGCCCCCAGTTCAAAATAAAATTTTGGTTTTCCCTCTACCTGAAAATTACGATTCTGCCCTCAGCTCAAAATTACGTTTTCGCCCACAGTTCAAAATAAAATTATGATCCCCCCCCCCCAAGCTCAAAATTATGATTTTGCTCTCAGTTTAAAATTATGATTTCGTCTCCAGCTCAAAATATAATTACGATTTTGCCCTCTATACAGACATACATGTTATAAGAGAGAAATATTCGGTTTATTGCCCCGCAACGCGGGCGGGGCAAAAACTAGTTATAGATATTAGCTAGTCTTAACCCCTGGGGTTGCGGGGTAGGGGGTGTAAAACCATGCTACCAGTGTTGCAGGGCGGGAGGCGTAAAGTTGTGCTAAGTAGCAACTAAACGAAGACCAAAACCGAGAAAAATTGTGAAATAAAATCATGAATTTTACCCTTAGTGACTCACGTGACGTAAACCATAGACGGATTCGAATATACACCGACACATTAAAAATTTGAGGGTGTAAAAACAGATAAAATGTGACCAACAAACATCGTGCTATGTAGCAACCAAACAACAACAAACCCGAGAAAAAATGTAAAACAAAACTATTATAAAAAAACTAAAATAATTTAATTTTTTTTACAAAATTATAACAAAGGCAAAGTTTAGTTACATAAATATAATCTTAAAGTTTATATAAGAAAAAGAAAAGCATAAAAGAAAAAACTATAATAAAACAAAAAAAAGTTACTGTTGCTCATATTCTTATGAATTACTAATACATATAAGGAATCTATTATATATAATAAATGAAAGTTATTTGGGCCACGTGTCACTTGATTAGGGCATCCTCAGTTCTCTTTTCCCGCCCAACAGTGCCATCCCCTTTTCCTTATATAATCTCTCTTCTCACTTCTAATCTTTGTTTACAAACCTTAGGTTCTTTCTCTCTCTATATTCAGGCGATTCAAATTCAAATTTCACAAACCCTGCAAATTATTGAGATAATTCTTTCGATCCAAACCTTAATCTTCTTCAGACGCCACCATAAAATCTTCTTTTGTTCATCGATTACTTCATCAAAAGGTTTGTTCTTTTTTTTAGTTGAAATACTTTCATGATTTCCTCTTATTTACACTAATCCTAATTTCTACTTGTAATCTAATCATATGGTTCCAGGGTTGTTGTCATCAAAGTTGAAATCCGCTTAGCTGCGGATAGATTTCTGCCATAAGCTGGTATGTTTGAATATGTTTTGAAATTAGCATTTTTTTCTAGATGGTGATCATATGAGTATAACATCTGTTGATTATTGATGTTTGAGTATGTTCAGCCATTATTCTTTCTGAAATTAGAGTTTCATTTCCAGTTCTCGAGGTATTATCTGTTTGTAACAGCAGTGGTTCAGCATCTAAAGTGGATTCAACATCAGGTGTTTGCTATTATTATTATTATTGTCTGATGTTGTTTGCTATTGTTGTTTGATGTTGTTTGCTATTGTTGTTTGTAGTTGAAGATATCTTAATTAAGGTAATAATTGTATTACATCCTGTTGAAAATTAGAATTGATAAATTTAGGGAAAGTGAGGTTGAAAGTTAATAACCCAACAGTGGAGCATTTCATTCTACAGGTTCCATAAATTAAGGGTATTCTCATATAATGATGATGATTGTTCCACGGTTGTTTCCAGTATTATTGTTCCAACATCGTTTAAAGTATGTGTTTTTTGCTACTCTGATTTTCAATTTTGAGTTTTTTATTTTGAAGTGATATACTCTAATTCTCGGTTTATATTTCAGTCTAATCACAGTTGTTTGAAATTCATACAATCTGCTGCGGGTTATTATAGGTTTGTATTCAAAGAAGCATAAAGTTTAATTAAACACAAAGAAAGATTATTAAATTTATAGTTAAAATAATTTTTGCTTATGTCTAAATGATGATGATGATTATAATTGACTTGTGCAGAAGATGATGATGGAGAACCCACATTAGTTCCTACTAAACGCAAGAAAGGATCTGCTATTGTTGTAAGATAAGATTTTATGTTACTAGAGAGTCTAGAGTAATGGTGTTTCCTACCTTTTTTGTATTAAAAGAAGCATAAAGTTTGTTTTAAAGGAGCTCTTTATGAACAAAGACTGATGAGGCCTATCCACTGTTGAAGACAAGGTCCTGTTAAAGACAAGCACTTTATGTACCTAGAGTTTGATTAATCAAAGGAAAACGACTGTTTAGTATCAGGAGTGGTTCAGCATCTACAACGGATTCAAATTTAGTATTTAATTATCAGTGGTTCTTATGTAACTTTAGTATTTCATTATGAGTTTGTTTCATGTTGAAGAATCAGTGAATTCTCAGATAATAGATTGCTTTGCCGGATTAGATTATGTGTTAAATTATAGTTCTTTAAGTGATTGTTTCGTTTTCTTGAATTATATGTAATTTTGTAAAGAAGTACAATAACAAACAGTGGTTTTAACATCTGTTTGCAATTTGGTCAATAGTTAATGGAACCCCTGTTAGGTTGAACAGTAGATGTTATTAACTTAAACATCTGTTCAGGAAAACGACTGTTTGCACTTTATGTACCTAGAGTTTGATTCATCAAAGGAAAACGACTGTTTAGTATCAGCAGCGGTTCAGCATCTACAACGGATTCAAATTTAGTATTTAATTATCAGTGGTTCTTATGTAGCTTTAGTATTTCATTATGAGTTTGTTTCATGTTGTAAGAATCAGTGAATTCTTAGATAATAGATTGCTTTGCCCGATTAGATTATGTGTTAAATTATAGTTCTTTAAGTGTTTGTTTCGTTTTCTTGAATTCTATGTAATTTTGTAAAGAAGTACAATAACAAACAGTGGTTTTAACATCTGTTTGATATTTGGTCAATAGTTAATGGAAACCCCTGTTAGGTTGAACAGTAGATGTTATTAACTTAAACATCTGTTCAGGGTTAAACAGATGTTTGGGGTTTAACAGATGTTTGGCTCTAAACCAAACATCTGTTTAAGGTCAACATCTATTTGAGTATTGGTCCTGTTGTGAAATTTGTTTGACCCAACAGTGGTTTTAAACCACCAGATAAACATCTCTTTATTTGCAAACACCTGTTTATGGTCAAACTTCTGTTTATGGGCAAACTTCTGTTTAAGGCGAAACATATGTTTCTTCAAAATCTGTTGACCATTGACTGACCAAACATCAGTGTTTAAAAAACTGTTGGGTATCCACTGATAGGAAAAATAGCCACTGCTCACTTTTTTTATTGTTGGCATCTATTGATATTGACCATCAGTTGTTTTCCTAAAAAACAGCCACTGCTCACTTTTTTGTTATTGATGGTGTTAATTAGTGATAGATTGAAATTATCAAATAAAAACTAGAATTACAATGAAATTACCATTTTACCTCGTCTTTACATACCAATGAGGTAAGATTTCCTCCAACATTGTTTTGATCATACAATTTAAAAAATTCTTTATAACTATTTGTTGGAAATCAAATCAGTAATTAATGCTAATTTCTTGAGCTTTGGACATTTAAAACATGCAAAATGTGAATTTCAAACTCACGGTTTAAACATTAGAAAAGTCATCATGACAATGACAGTTGCTTTCAAATCATCATCAGTAATTACTGATAATATCAGTAATTACAGAAAAGTCATAATGACAATTGACGTTCGGTATCTACTGATAGGAAAAAATAGCCACTGGTCACTTTTTTATTCTTGACATCCATTGATATTTACCATCCATGGTGTTAATTAGTGATATATTGAAATTATCAAATAAAAACTACAATTAAAATGAAATTACCATTTTACCTAATCGTTACATTGCAATGAGATAAGAGTTCCTCCAATATTGTTTTCCTGATGAAATTTAATGTTAAATTAAAAAAATTAAAAAAATACTTGATGGGTATTTGTTGCAAATCAAATCACTAATTAATGGTAATTTCTTCAGCTTTGGACTTTTAAAATATGCAAAATATGAATTTCAAACTGACGGTTATTATCTCTTAATTAAAGTTAAAATAAAAATTAGAAAAGTCAACATCACAATTGCTTTCAAATCAGATCACTGATAATATCAGTAATTTTGAAATTTTAAAATTAAATTTATGCAAGATGGTAATTTAGAATTGACGTTCTCTCTTTTTTTTCCCCTACTTTGCATATCATTACTAATATTTATTTACTTTAATAAGGAGGGATATAAAGATATACACTACTTACCTTTCAGTTCCCAATAAACATCGGTTCCCAATAAACATCATCACAATTGCGGTCAAATCAAATCAGTAATTACTAATAATATCAGTAATTTTGAAATTCAAAATTCAAACCATATATATTTTTATCCTTAATGTTAAATTAAAAAATAAAAAAATACTTTTTGACTATTTGTTGCAAATCTAATCAATAATAATTAATTGTAATTTCTTGAGCTTTGGACTTTTAAAATATGCAAAACTAGAATTTCAAACTGACGGTTATTATCTCTCAGTAATTTTGAAATTTTGAAATAAAAAATATGTAAAAGGTAATTTAAAATTGACGTTCTCTTTTTTTTTCCTACTTTGCATATTTCAGTTCCCAAAAAACATCATAACAATTGCTTTCAAATCAAATCAGTAATTACTAATTAATATTAGTAATTTTGAAATTCAAATTTAAACCATATATATTTTTATTATTCTATAAATAAGATACAATTATCTGGTTTCACATTCAAATCTCGGTCGCTCATATATGTGACCGTATCTTTCTCTCTCAAATGCATCTTTCTTGTGTTTTAGCAGCTAATTTCCCATTACACTTCTTTGTTCGAATGTTTGTTGATAATGTTTACATGTTATCGTTCCTGTATCATTGTTCCAACATCGTTGTTTCAATGTAAATTCGCATCCCACATCAACCTTTCAATATCGATGCTGCAGTATAATTGTTGCAACATCGTGAAAAGTTGCATGTGTTACCTTTTTTGATGGCACAGATGCAACTTTAAAGTTACATGTGCCATTTTTTTTTATTTCCGTTAAATCCAAAGTCACGTTTTCTTGCTCCAGGAAGATTTTCTTCTTTTAAAGAAAGTATACATTCGTCCAAAGCTCGTGAAAACTCAGATGTGCAATAAAAATGAAAAAGACACGTTTGAATTTTAGATTAGTTTCTTATTCTTATTTGTGTTGTCAGTAATATGGAGTGTGGTGATAGAGACGTGCAGTTTATGGCGATGCTGAAGGACATACATCAAGAGGTTCAGCAATAGATGTAGTGGAAACTAAAGTTTATTAGTTCTTGCTGTTATTCTTAGATTTGAACTTGAATATTGTTCAGTATGTCATGTAATTATTGGACTTTAGTTTTAAGGTCCTGAATAAATGATTAAATATAATTTTATGAATCTTTGTTGTGTTTTATTTTTACTTATTATTTATTGTTTCAGTAATATTTAGATTATGTTGATGTTGAATTGTGTCTGAAGATCTGTTTGGTAAGTCAACAGAGGATTAATAGTGTCAAGGATTTGTTTAATGGTCCAACTCTGAAAGGGTGGTGTGGTTATAACAGCTGATCATGCTAAGGACTGTTATAATTAATTCCTGCTCCATATAAAGACTGATGGGCTTATTGTCTCATGAGGGCTATGCACTGTTGAAGGCAAAGTCCTGTTAAAGACTAGCACTTATGGTGTAGTTATAACAGCTTCTACAGCGGATTCAACTTTAGTATTTATGTATCAGTTTTTCTTATGTAACAGTGTTTAGGACAAACATTGGTTCTCTATACTTTATCTCTCGAGACAAACCTATACAAACTCAAAGATTAACAGTATTTAATTTAAAACATTGTTTTAATGATAAAATGGCAAGTTAAATTACAAAATAAAAAATATTCTTGATGACTATTTGTTGCAAATTAAATCAATATCTATCCACTGTTAGATAAAAAACAACTACTGCTCACATTTTGGAGGTTGACATCCACTGAATAAAAGTGAAGTACACTTGGATGATTATTAAGCTCCTCATTTTGATTGTTTGGGTATAGTATTCTTCAAATTGGTCTTTTCTTGCAAACAGTTTTTAATGTCAAACATTTGTTTAAGCGCAAACATGTGATTGTTAAATGTTATCCACTGCTGAAGGCCAGCCTCTGTTTCTTCATTTTTCATGTTGACCACTCACTGACCAAACATCTGTGTTACATTTTATTGGGTATCCACTGATAGTTAAAAAATAGTCACATATAACTACACCATAAGTTTTTAATGTCAAACATTTGTTTAAGCGCAAACATGTGATTGTTAAATGTTATCCACTGCTGAAGGCCAGCCTCTGTTTCTTCATTATTCATGTTGACCACTGACTGACCAAACATCTGTGTTACATTTTATTGGGTATCCACTGATAGTTAAAAAATAGTCACTGCTCCCCTTTTTATTGTTGACATGCACTCAAATTTACAATCATTGGTTTTTTCATCAGCGGTTCACACGTGGTCAGTTTTTAGCCTTCAGATCATTGTAACCGCTGCCACATCAGCACTTACTTTACTTTTTCCCTAAATAAAAGCCTGATCAAAACCCCCAAACAGGGTTTTACACTGTGGAATTGAATTCTCAAAGCAGTTTACAGCCTTCCATTTCGAACCATTCTTCGTCTTCTTCATCAAAATGACGAAATCTAAATCAAAATCAAAGTCAAAATCATCAACATCTTCCAAAGAGGTCGCTCAAACGGCAGGTGAACCCATTGAAATTCCTTACAAATCCTCTCACAATTACTTGGGTGTACTCACAAAACTCACCATCAACCACACCTTTGATTCCATCATCGACACCATATCTGCATCAAAGTACAAAACTTTGCTTACAACAGATTCTCCCATTTTCCAACAAACTCAAAGAGAGTTCTGGAAAAATGCTACCGTTGAAAAACAAGGAGACATCGTCATAGCCATCAATTCTTCTATACAGGGAAAAGCAATTCAGATTACTCCACAATCAATCTCAGAAGTCTTTAAACTCGATGATCAGAAAGGTAAAACTTCTTTTTTTAAAACCGACTTGAAAACTGATTTCTTGAAAAGGGGGTATGCAGAACAACCAAAAAGCGATACCTTACAAAAGGGTTTCTTCCCTTCTGCACCTAGGTTTTTATTCCACACACTTTTGATGTGTGTTTCAAATAAAACAACTGGTTTTAACGAAATACCATTGAAGATCCAATGTCTGGGTTATGCTATTTTGAATAATGAAATTTATAACTATTCCCAGGAGATCTATAATGACTTAGTAAAGAATGTTGATAGCAAATCATTTTTACTCTTTCCAGGGTTTCTAAGCTACTATTTCAAAGAAAAATTTGGAAAAGAAAACGAAAATTTACTCAAACAAGGTGCATCTTTTAAAATAAGTGGTTTGACAACTGAAACATTTTCTAGAATGATGGCACCTATAAAAACAAAAGCAGAGGTGCCTGAGCAAAATTTAGCAGCTACCACTGCTCCTCAGGCATCTACTGTTGAGCCCACTGCTACAGGTGATCATAGCAGCACAACAACTACTTTGAAACCCACACCTGCCATTACCAAAAGGACCAAAAAGAAAATCTCCAGAAAGCCCTCAAAACCCAAATCAAAGGCAACTCTGGAAGATGAGATCCCAGAGCAACTGCCAGTGACAACACAAATGTCACCAAAAACCACTGCTGCTACTTCCTCACAGCAGATGGTAGAAAGATCTCCACCTTTACCTCAAACTCCTCATGCATCCTCACAAAAGGATCAGGTTGTAAACACAGGGACTCCACATTATGAAGCTCTGGATTCACTCGGATCCATCTTCCACAGTCCTGATCCCAAGGACATGTCTCTTTCAACACCCTTATCCTCACCCCTCACATTACCACAATGCATGATACCTTTGTTGCATGCAGTTAACATAGCTCAGACACAAACCAGTTCCTCTCAATTACATATCACTGAGAGCATACTCCTACAAGTGACTGGGTCTGATGATTTTACCTCTGCTATCCCAGCAGCAACTAAGGAGGTTACACCCCTTGAGTTACAAGTAACTCTTGGTGGTAGTTCAAGTGGAGCAGCAACTACAAGTGATGGATCAACAGATCTACATTTGGACAGTTGTTTCATTAGTAAGACTCCCTTGAAGGCAATTTCTTCTATAGCACCTCTGGTAACCACCAGTGAGTTTGTTTTAACCACTGGTACCATTGAAAGGTTATCAAGTGCTGAAGAAAGAAGTCCCTAGTACCAAGAACAAGGGGCATCAATGGATGATTTCTGGGCTTCATGTCCTAAGTCACACATTGGTACAACCACTGCTGGTGGGGAAACAGATGATTCCATTAAATTGGATTATCATTCAAAATATCAGGAATTGACGGGCAGAGTTGAAAAACTTGAAACATCAGTTGCTGAAATAAAGGATATGGTGCAACAGCTGTTAAAAGCTCAAAAAGCACAATCCACTGCTGTTCCACCTCAAGCACCTGCACAACCTGCACTTGCTGCAAATGAGCTATGTAGTGTATCCCAACCCCTGCTCCAAAAACAAAAACAAGCGGCTGATCACCAGCATGCAATACATGTACAAATGCTGACAAACATGTTGGAGTCTAGGTTCAAAGATACTCAAGCAGACATCAAGGCTATAAAGGCCAGTATCCAAAACACCACTAGCAAAGCTCCTTCCACTCTAATATTCTTTGATAACCCCCCTGCAGATAATGCCAAAAAGGGGGAGATAATGAAGCAGTTGAAGAAGAAGGGAATAGAACATGGCTTGTGTGTTGAACCTGAGCAAGAAAAACAGACATCTAAACCACCTCCCAAAGGCTCCAAACCTCAAACCACAAAAACTCAAACTTCTATTCAAACTGTTGATATGGCAGTAGTTTCAAAAACTGCTAACCAAACATCTGCCATCTCTTCAACACACACCACTACAACACACACTACAACCACTGCCCTACCAGAACCTAAAAGTACAACACCATCCACCAAATTACCACCTGCTCAAAAGCAGAAGACATCTACTGACACATCAGTAGTTGTAATGACAACAGAGGTTGAAACACCAGTTGTTTCAACAGCTGTTTGCCAGTCATCCACCACTGCTCTCATCAATGTCACATCACCACCATCACCTCTTGCGAAAAAGCAGAAGACATCAGATGTTTCATCATCTGTTGTAATGGCAACAGTAGTTGAAACACCAGTTGTTTCAACAACTGTTAGTCAGCCACCATTCACCACTACCCTCACTTCACTTCAAACCATCTTCACTCCACTCAACAAATCACCCAAAAGCACTCCTTCACTGAATAAAATTTACTCCAGAAAAAGAAAAATAACTCAGCCAGATGAAGACAAACATGATCCTAATGCTGCAAAATATCCACTGGAACTGGAAGCTGTAAAAAATGAGATGGGACAATTCTACACCAAGGATGATCCTTCAACAAGAAGATTCCTTTCTCTCATAGGCTTCATAGTCCCAGAAGATAAGGATGAATATCTCAAGCTTAAAGCAAGGCAGGCTAAAATAAGAGCAAAAGTTGAATGTGAAGGTCAAAGTGACTAAGCCATATCTGAAAAATTGGAATTCTTGCTCAGTAAGGTCAAGCAGATGGAAGACTATGCACAAGATCTAAACAAAGAAAAGACAGAGCAACGAAATAAAATGAGAAAAGAATATCTTGCATATATCATGAAAGAAAAATTCTATCCTGCTGAAGAAAAACAATTTGAAGAATGGCCAATAGTTGCTTTAAAAAATGAGGCAAACAGAATTGAAAGAATTAAAAACGATCCAAGAAAGAAGAAGACAGCTCCAAATTGGAACAAATACAAAAAGCTCATTGCTGACCTTACATCTGAGTATAAAAGAAAGAAGCAAGAGCTGGTGGATGCTAAGGTGGATACTGCTGAAGCCATAGCAAAATGGATAAAGCAGTATACCGACGAGGCTTATGAAAGGCTTAAGAAAAGAAGGATAACAGTCTCAGACACTTCTAAGAAGCCTGACTACAAAAAGCTAGAACATCAGATTGATACTCTTAAAACACAGATTACATCAACAGATAACCCTATCATTGTGGAAAACCAAGAAAAAGGAAAATTGCTGACCAGTGAAGAAGAAAAAGAAAAGGGAGCTGAGTACTTCACAGAAGCCATCAAGAAAATGGATCTAAAAGAAGACAAATCAGCAAAGCTTCAAGAGCTTTGCCAAAAAGGTATTAACCAAACCTGCATCACCAAATACTTCAGACATGACAGACTTTGTACTAGATCAAAAGAAGAGGCAAGAGCAGATTGAAAGAGAGACTGCAGAAGAGACAGCTGCAGCAAATAATGTCATCGAAATGGCCTTCAAACAAATGTCTGAAAGTTTACAACTTTTCACAAGATCAATTTCTCCAAACTCATCAGAAAATAAATCTCTCCCAAGAAACCCATTGGGTTCAAAAGTACTAAAGTGGATGTCTGATCAAAAGACCCACGTATTGACCTTGGTCAGATCCAATGGCCAAGTGAAGTACATATCAAGGAAAGAAGCACTAGGTCTTGGTGTTGAAGATTTGCAGGATCTCCTTGAACTTTCACTGTGCAGGGATGAGGATGACTCAAGTTCCAAAGACTTTGAAGAAGAATTTAAAAGACAAGCTAGGGAACTTTTGATGAGAAATAAAAATCCAGAATAATGAAGGGTTTTGGCATTATCTGTTCCAGGGGGAGATTGTTAGGATTGAACCCTACCAGAGGAACAGATAATGAAAGCGAAAACTGGTTCACAACAGTGGATTCATAATAAGCAGCTGTTTATACTATACTTCTCCCTTGAAAGTGATCATTACAAGTGATGGCTCTCTATCCACTGTCCGTATACAACTGCTGCTACCCTTTAAACTGCTGACAAAGCCCTGAAGAAGTAAACATTGCTGATTCTATCCACTGTTAACAAAGCACTGCCCACTCAAAGACTGATCAACTTTAAGGGAAGCACTGTTGGAAGAGCATAGCAGTAGTTTAGTATATTACTTGTTTTATGTAGAATCAGTGGTTAAGAATAGCAGTGTTTGTATAGGAACAGTTGTTACAGGTTGTTAGGCTGTTAGACGTCGGTTTCATGGTGACGTCAGCTGAGATGCCTCAGTGGTTTGAATTGTCTATAAATGGAGCAGTATCCTGTACTGTTACATTTGATCGTCTTGAGTGAGTTCTTCTTAATTCAATCCTTTCATGTTGTGCAACCAACCATGGAGTAAAAGGCTGAGGGGGAGTTTAGTTTGTAAGCATGCTTGTAATCTTTTGCTTTGATTTCTAATCTTTCAACTTAATGAAAAGCAAATGTTTATCAAAACTATCTTCCTCTTTGATTGTGTTTACAAAGTTTGTTGTTCATTTCCGCTGCACTTAAACTATGTTCATTTCTATTTGATTTGTTCAAATTATACAAACAAACACAATCACGAAAGCCTCCGTTCCTAACAAGGTTAGCTAACGGACTATCTAGCGGTGTCTGTGTTAGTGTGTTGCGTGTTCTGCAGCATCGCACGGGTTCCTTACTATAATAATATGGTAACTATTGATTAATAAGGATCACATATGGAGTTACATTTTGTGAATTTATTGTTTGTTGAACGTTTGGATTAATTAATTACCCGGGAAGCAATCCCGGGTAATTAATTACCCGGTGATGTGAAAACATTGATGTTGAATCCAATGAGATGTTTGATGTAATGAGGTCGTATTAATAACAAATAATAATTGATATAACTAAGTTTCCCGAGCCCGGGAAGCAATCCCGGTTAAAAACCTAGTATAATATATATTGTGCAATTAGCTTTTGAATAATGGTTGTCAATAAATCACGTGTTCAATTGACAAACAACGAAGCTATATCTGAGAAAAAAAATAGAAGTTGTTTAGTTGAACAGCAACCAACAATACATATATTAGATATCTAAGATCACAATTCCTAACTTTCTTACATAAAGACGTTTATAAAGTCACAATACTACTCAAACATGACCTCCACAATAGAACCAGCTTGCATGCATCCTAATATCCTATGGATGTTGTGAGTGATGGAATTGTTTGTGGGTGATACCACCCCTACCCCCCTAATATCCTATGTATATCTTTGGATCTCGTCGAATTGAGGAGTGACTATATTCTCCACTTGGAAGCATATTTAGTGAGCTCATCTATCTCATCCTCGCCGATCATACCATCACCATTAGCATCAACATGACGGATTGCACGCTTAGCTCTGACGCCTGCGAAGCGCAGGCCAAAACTTTTCAAGCCCACCTTTAGTTCCTTGCGACTGAGCTTTCCATCTCCATTGGTGTCAAGTGCTCTAAAGATACCGTTCATCTGGTTATCTGGCAGGGTCCCTTCGATCCGTCTCCCAGACCAACCTTTTCTCATTCTCTATAAGGGGAAAGAAGAGCTGTATTGGAAAGTTGGATGCTGTTTGTGTTGCTAGTACTCATCAAATTTATACACACAAATTAAATATATATAATATTAGAGAACATCACTTTTTCTATATTTCTTAGTTTTGTTTAGTCGGCTGTTAAACCAAGCTAAGAATAAATTAGAATCTTGTGTATATTAATTAATATATATGTTAGGTAATTGGTATAGTATAATTTGTGTATCACACTATGAGAAAAGTTTGATATTTTTTAAATGCAAAGAGATTTCTAAAAAAATCCAGCGAGAAAATGACAATTGGATATAGAAATTTCATTCCGTCACAACTCACAAGTGATATGATGCTATTCATTGGTAGGGCCTAGGGAAATGAATGAAACGGAAATCAATAAGTACCAAACAGATATATGCTTGATTGTTCAAGTTTTTTTTTTAAACCGCTAACGAATCCTCTAAATAAGTTGTTGGCGAAATTAATCATATCAGGATACACTTGCATCTGAATCATGGAAAACCCTCACCTAGGGCCGAAGCCCATGAACACTCGCTCGAAGGCACGATAGTGCGGTGAGATAAAATCCGCTCATTTCAAGAATCGAACTAGCTAGCGATCACCCTAGTCTCCCATCATAATCAGGTGCCGCAGAAACTAATGTGGAGGGCAAGAATCGAACCTGAGTCACTTAGAACACCAGGTCTTCCCCTTACCATTTCACCACCAACTCATTGGCAATAAAGAATAGTTAAAATTGATATTGCAAGTAATTTCAGATATTTTTTTTCTTCTTTTTTTTTGTTATCAAACACTTGTTTTTAGTATATTCAAGACGGCAATATTATTAAAAAAAGACTAGCGTGGAGCTGGATAAAAAAACGCCTAGATAACAACAAACTACAAGCCCAAAAGATCTATATTACACCAATCATTTAAATCTAAAGATTTAAGGTTTGAGTGATTTTTCACCCACAAAAATCCGATTGCCTTTATATCATCAAACAACCTGGCGATTGAGACTCTGATAAAAAATACAAGCAAGTTGCAAGCCTTCCAAATGCTCCAACATGCTAAAAATAATCAATTACACCAGACGTTGACCTATTGCCAAATAAGCGTGGATATGTAAGGCAAAAATGTAATCAATGTCGACAAAATATGCATCGTGTGATAGAATTAAAATAAACATAATTTCACGTGATACGGCGAGAATTCGGTTTTGGTTGTTATCGATTTGGTTTGTTACGATACCAACACTCTGTATATCCATGCGAAAGTAAAAACCAAATAAATTAGCGAAAAGAGAATTTGATGTATACACAAAACATGGAAGTTATCTACCAATTTGGCACTGGTAGTGTAATAAAAGAGATAGCGACTTGTATAAAAACAACATAAATGAATATTTATATCGGTACTGGTATTGATGTCGTGAAATATAACCATGTACTAAGACTTTATAAAAGAGTTATTACACGCAAGTTATTAGAGAAAAACTAAATTTAAATACCGGAAATCAAAATTTAATGAAAATAACTTTGCGGACAAACTTCCTTTTAGAGAGATTCATCAAATACAAGTTTACTTTTAGTCAACCGGTCTGGTTTGTTACATCCGACACGGTACCAGAATTCAGTATAATCAAAAGAGAAATGCTTAAGAGGATAACCACATATCTTTTACATCGACCAAAAACCTTAAAAATGAATAACACCGGTACCCGACAAGCGTTATAGCTTACAACATTAAATATATACTTTATTGTGAATACAACTCCGTTCTCAACAAAATGTATACTATAACGTCGAGAAAACCATAAAAACGAATCATGTTGTTCGGACGATATCTGTTTGGTTCATAACTGTAAAGAACAATAAAATATCAAGCATATTTTATATTTGACTCGTTCGATTTTGACTATAGTTTTTATTGAAAGGTGGATAAATATAAGTATGTGGCAATGGTATATTCGGAATTTTATTATAATAACAAAAAAGAAAACAACCAAAAAAACTAAATGATAAGGTAGCTTTGATGGCAAGTATGTTTGTGCTTTGACTACTAGTACGATACTACTTACTAAGGCTGTAAACGAACCGAACGAACACGAACAAGACCATTTTCGTGTTCTTTCGTTAAGGAAATTAACATGTTCGTGAACTGTTCACGAACGCATACCGAACATAAGTTTATGTTCGTGTTCGTACGTTAAGGAAATTCAGTTGTTCATGAACAGTTCGTGAATACTAGTCTCGAACACAAACGAACGCAAGCAAATAAAAACGATCGCAAACGAACATTTAACTTGAAAATAAAAAATAAAAACGTTGTTATACTTAAAGATTGGATATGAGTAGTTAAATACAACCATCAAATGATAAATCAAAACACAAGAAGTCTGCTACACCACCAAATGATGAATCAAGTTTAACTAACTATAAGGTCATCTTCCTACAACGAACACAGGAACCCAGACCGATCGACACACAAACCACCGCGTGTCTCGTACCACACCGCAGAGCTCATACAGAAGATGTAGAAGATGAGAGAACCGAACAATCTGTGAATACACTAAATATTCACATATCAACAATCACACACAAAGTTAGGGTTTGTTTCTCTCTCTAGAACAATCTTGCACAGAAAGTTTTCTCCAAAAGCATTTGTTTCATTACTATCCATTGATAATATATACAAACTCAAGTTCGGACACTATAGTCCTTACAAAGAAACCCTAGTCCTAAATACGGATAGAACAAACTAGAAACACTTGTCAGTAGTTAAATAAGTACTGACACTTCTAATACTACAAATTTGGACAAAAACAAAGAACTTATAAGTTCTTACATCACAAATTCCACAAATTCGGATAATAGAACCCTATACATGTCCAACTTTGTGATCAAACTTTCAACTAATTACAAGTTCAGTCCTTGAAGATTCAAACTTCAGCAGCATCCAACATTTATCAAACTTAGGTGCACTTACAGTAACTTAGACATAATTGTAGGTCCCTAGAATGGATCTAAGATAACCTATTCCTTGTTGTTCGATACACAAACAAGTGCAAAATCCAAGTTTGTATACAAACCAAAGCAAGAACACACCAATATTAACAAGATAAATATCACTTTAAAGCTTCAATGTATTGATTTCAGCAGAGTAACAATACATGAATACCCAATAATGCTCCAATAATCTCTGAATGTGCTCTCTTGCATTTCAAAATGGCAATTGTTGGTATATATAGGCATACCTAGCAGCATCCGCGAAGGTGAACAATCTACAGACGAAGGTCACCTATTCCATGCGAAGTTACCTTCGCCTCACATCATTCACATGAAGGAAACACCTTCGTGGATATTACACACGAAGGACCACTTTCGTGAACACGAAGGACCACTTTCGTGAACACGAAGGACCACTTTCGTGAACAAGAAGGTTCAGGAAGATCCTTCATGGGACACCTTCACGAACAGACTAATACAACCACAAAAATCACTAACTTGTTGTCCAAGTCAAACAGGAGGAAGTTTGACTTGGTCAACTTACATCAAAAGTCAAACAAACAAAACAAAAGATCGTTTATACAGTACAATAATTAACTACAAGCTACATACACAAAAAGTGTATCAACAGTAATTATTATTTATTATTTTTTGAATATAATCAAACGAACACAAACGAACGTAAAGTAATGAACATGAACGAGCGTAACTGAACATATTATCAAACGTTCACGAACGCAGTCAACGAATTAGACCTGTGTTCGTGTTTGTTCGCTAAGCTAACCGAACAAAATTTTTTGTTCGTGTTCATTCGTTAAGCTAATCGAACGAACATAAACAAACTTCTCGCCGAACGGTTCACGAACTGTTCGCCGAACGTTCGGTTCGTTTACAACCCTATTACTTACAACTCGATTTTTAATAAAATTTATATCTAGATGTAGGTATATTTGAATAAAATTTATATCTAAACGTAAAAAAAAGATGGAGACGTCACAACGACATACACTAATAATAGTGGGTCTAATAACTTAGGGGCTGTTTGGTAGCCTCTTAATGACCATTCAGATGCTACCTCTTAATGGTTTAAAGCCTCTGAATGAATAAGAGGTAACCTCAAGTCTGAATGGTTAAGAGGTAACCTCTGAATGGTAAATCATCACATGTCACATTCTTCTACATTCTCATTGTTAAAATTCTTAATGGTTCCATTAAGAGGTAGCCTCTTAATGACCATTCAGAGGCTACCAAACAGCCCCTTAGTCTACATGGACAAGTGCCCTAGTTGTCTCTCTCAAGACCCCAAAACCATACTAAAAACACACTCTCTCTCTATCATACATAACGCATTTGAGGCATCCTTTTACAAAACCAAACCTCTCTTATTTCTCCTCTACATCTTGCTTCTCTACTCCGTATTATACCATATCCCCTCAAAACCACCTCAAAACCAACTATTGAAGATGCTCTAAAATTAACGAATCTTGAGTTTTTTTATCCCTAAAGATATTTGAACTAAAGCATAAGTCAGTTTTCGGTATCAGCAATCGTTGCTGAGTAACGATGTTGGTTAAAAGAAATGTTTGTTGTTAGTTAGTCAGTACTATCTAATGAGCTTGCTTCATAATAAATTACTTTATATCCTAGATTATTTTGTTATTTGCTATTAACTGTTATTTTCTTGTTGTTTTCTATATAGTGAACCACGTGCTAGCTCCAACACATCAGAATTTTCAATCCATTTGCTGAACCCATAAGAGAATTGCCAACGATCGATTAACAATCCCATCGACTCATACATTCTCCTGTATTAGTGGTTAAAGGAAAAGAAAGACCAATGACTGAAACTATCTAACCCTTTTCAAAGGTGTTTAAGAATTAACAACCTAGCTAGTATTGCAACACCATCCTTTATGATCATGACTAAATTAATCCAAATGATGTTCCAAAATTGCTAACTTTTTATGTTTATATCTCAAGACTTTTTTCATGGTTTTGATCTCCCTAGCTTCTTTTAAATTATAATGTCAAACTTTAGGGTGTTATCGGCAATACATGCTCTTAGGGTTGTTGATTTTTTTTTTTTTTTTTTTCTGTAGGTAATAACAGTTAAGTTCGAGTTCAGAGCTTGATCAAAGGCTTATGGTATTATATTATTAATCATGGACTACAAATGGTTCTTAACAGGATGCTTCTACTGTCACATTCATGAGATATTTGTAGACTTTCTATGATTCTAAATTCACATATAGAAAGGGAATTATGTATGGGAATTTGTTAATATAAAATGTATCAAACATAATTACCGAACTCTTTCCTTTTAATGATTGATAGGGCGTGCAACACATTTTACCTTTATTCTCTAGCTATGAATTACTTAGTCCTTTTTGTTTTTACGTGTATGCCCTTGATTGGAACTGCCCAAAAGTGTAAGATTAAATTGCTAAAAAGAGATATAATATTACTTATTAATGCACAAATCCATTGTGGCCTAGTGGAGTGCTTTGCAGTAGGTTTGAATTTATGCTTCGAGTTTTGATATATTTTATGCAAAGATAACATTGCATCCTGAATTATATGTCCCTCACATAACAAGAATCTAATGAGCTTTATTCTGAGTTATCTATGATAATGTCACGTATCTTCTCTATTTGATACTATCATAAAAATTGTAATTTATCAGTTTGTCATTTACCAATAATAATGTTAATATATGGGTGAAAATAGGTTTTAACTAATATATGTTAGATAGATCACAGTGGTCTTCAACAGGGTATACTATTTCGTAATTATCTTACATAAAGACGTTTGTAAGTTCACAAATGAAAACAGTTGCATGCAACCTATAAATATATATGGATTCTTGTAATTTCACTCTATGGCGTGACTATAATTCCCCACTTGGAAACATATTTAATGAGCTCATCTATCTCGTCCTCGCCAATCATACCATCACCATTAGCACCAACATGACGGATTGCACGCCAGGCTCTGAAGCCTGCGAAACGTAGGCCAAAACTTTTGAAGCAAACTTTTAGTTCTTTCCGACTGAGTTTGCCATCTCCGTTGGTGTCAAATGCTCTGAAAATACTCTTCATCTGGTTTTCTGGAAAGGTCGCTTCGACCCGTTGCCAACACCAACCCTTACTCATTCTCTATAAAGTATCAATGGGATGGAAGAGTTGTATTTGAAAGATGGATGTTGTTTACGTTCCTTGTAATCATCAAATTTATACACATATAAGAACCAGATAGTATTAGAATCTTGTATTTATTAATATATATGTTTGGTAATTGGTATAGGATCATACGATAATGTGTATCACACTATGAGAAAGACATGTTTATTTAATGGCAAAAATGACTATTGGCAAGAGAAATTTCATTTTGTCACAAATGATATGATGCTATCCATTGCCTAGGAAATAATCATGAGTCATGACTCATGCAATGAAACACTGTTATGAACCGGGGACCTGGGCCCAAAGAAGATCCAACCAGCCCAGTCCAATGGCCCAACATATTGAACGGTTATGTTGGTAGCGGTGATAAAAGCACGACGAGAATAGGGGACAGAGGCATGAATGAATATTGTTAGAAGTTGGTTCTAGTCTTCTCATCTCTCTTCTGAAATCTGTTTCCCATCTCCTTCTTTGTTATTGTTTGATTTCTCATTGTAATCTTTCAATTGGAACAATCGAATCACAGTAGTTACTTCTCAATTGATTATCTCTTCGTTGTGTTAATTTGAGTACACAACAAACACAAATAAGTGTCAAAATAGGTCTCTTGGATTCTTGTTGCTTTGATTTGCAAGTGATTTAGATATTGGATTTAATGATTTGTCTTCTTTTATTTGTTATTTTTCTACTCTTCTCAAAAACATTTTTTTTAGGAAATTCTCATAAGAAGACACATATCATGAGGAAAGACTTACAAAAGGTTCTAACTAGTAGTTACAAATACAAAGAATCAAAACAAGTCATTTTATTGGCACTACATGGATGACTCGCACCTTATGTTAATATGCAGTTTGTCAAGGGGCGAAAATATTGGTACGGGTTAGAAATACCATGAATTATATTCAAAAGGGAAAAAATGTCTCTATTAATTGAAAAAAAAGAAGGTAATTTGGTATCCCACATATGAGGGTGAAGATAAACCTCGTGAGGGTTTATATATAAAATTGTTATAGCACAATTACTTCTTTAGCAACATGGAACAAGTTGTGGCTCAAAAGGGTGCGGTGTACGCTTTCGCATGTATGGTGAGCGATAAGCGTAATGTGGCGTTTTGATGCCCCATTTTGCAAATCGCATGCTCCACATAGAAACCCAATAGTCACGATGGTTTAATTGGTTGATAGTTCAATTCGGTTGGATGTCTGTTCATATGTAGTGGCGGACCCAGAAAAAATTATGGGTGCAAACGAGGGGTTTAACCAAATTTCAAGGGGTGCTATCGGGATTTTGTCCTATAAAATACACTAATTTTTTTTTCAAGGGGTGCACCCACCCACGGCTCTACCTAGGTCGGCCCCTGTTCATATGGGTTCAAGGCATGTAAATACAACCTCGAGTTTTGCTACCAAAAATCACACAAAATCACATAGAAACACTTCTGCCATATCTCTTCCTTTTTGTTACCCGAAACAAATGCACATTTGTTATTTTTATAGAAGCAAAGTTCTCGTATTTCAAAATCTTTGCAGGACTTACTAATTCGTGTGGGGGCAAAGTTGCTTTAAGAACATAGTTTACTCGCATAAGAGTAACCTAAAGACATAATATGAATTTGACGGATCATTGTCACACCCCGCCAAACCAAGTTGGTCGTTACAATCGGTATCAATGCAGCGCAGCGGAAAAGTTTGACTAAGACATTTAAGATAGAACGCCTTTTCATCTATGCAATCTCTAGGATCTCTAATCCTGATGTTCCACCTTTTCCAACCGTGTCGTTGCCAAAAATAAAACCTAAGGAAAGCATGATTAAAACGTACACATAAAGTTGATGAGTTCAAAAGTTTATGCGTTTCAAATATGCGGCACAATATAAAAATATTCCCAATACGTTTACCAAAAAATTTGTCAAAAAGGTTTCCAAAATGTTTATCAAAAGCGTTTGCCAAAATACTTACGAAATACTTGGCAATACGTCTACCAAAATGTTTGTCAATAAGTTTACGTTTGGAAAACGACACTTTTTAATGTTTGCCAATAAGTTTACGTTTCGCATTACCATAAGACCCATGATCAAAACTCTACTCGTTCTCTTGTTCAGCACCTCTTGATGTTCTATCGCAAAACACCAAACCAATATGGAAAATATCACCCACACGATTTCCGATTGAGGTTAGCGCGACTAAGAACGACTGGGGTGGTCAACCTAAATAGATCTACTCATACAACCCATGCCTACCAAAGTTAATGATCATAGTTCCAGTGGACTTAGTTAGCGATAGTTTTCTATCTAATGTAACTACAAATGATGTGTGCTTGCTCGTTCCCAAAACAAGTTGTTAGATAGTTGCACTCGCTTCTAAATAAAAATACATGTAACATGTTTGTATGTTTCAATTGGCACTCAAATCATAATTTCCAGCATGTTTTCTCCCACCGAGTATTTAAAATAAAATAAAAACGTTTAAAAGAGGGATAATTAAACTCACCTAGTTCTCGTATCCAAATGCTCTAGGCGTCAAAGACGTAAACTTGCAAAATCACCCCAGATGACATCTAAAAGCAAGCAAAGCCCGCGAATGCGTGTGAAGACCTATACGGGCCCTAAATCATAACAAGACACTTTAAGGTTCGTACCATGTGTATGACATACATGTCCGTGTATATTTAGGAAATCACAAAATATAAATAAAATGGTTTCAAATAAACTTGTTTTAATTAAAAACATGGGTGGATGATCTTCACAAAACAACTTGTAAAGTGTAAAAACTAGAGTTTAGAGAGATGAAAAATTCTCACTAAAACAACCAAGGAGAAGGTTTAGATGAAGGATTAGGAGAAGGCTTGGAAACACTTGATCACCACTTAATTCACTTTGAGACACTTAAAATTATCTTGAACCCTTGAAACAATTTTGGAAAAATGGATGTTTTGTATATGGATATGTAGTCGTGAGTTGAGGGATGGAAGTGTTTTGTCTTTGGGGAGTGGTGGTGATGGCAATACAAGGCTAGGATTGGTCTCATGATGTTATTTTTCTTTTATTTTTTTTATTCATAATAGTTTTTGGTGGTGGGTTGAGTTCAAATTTGGGTTCCGGTTGGTGTATAAAATACCCTCTTAATTAAAGGCACCACTACTCGTTTTTAATACAATATAAAATAGATCTGTAATAAAAAACATGAACATGTCAGGTGGATAAAAATATATTTTACACATGTTATATACATGTTTTTAAGGGTTTTAGACAACAAAAAAAAAAAGTGCTGAGTGGATATTTAAAAAAAATAAACAAATTTCTGGGGTAACAAATGTTAGACGAATGTAACATATGTTACACCAAAACTTGTTTATTTTTTTTAAATATCTACTCGGCGTTTTTTTGATTTTTTTTTTTTTTTTTTGCCCAAAACCCTTAAAAACATGTATATAACATGTGTAATTTTTTTCAAAAAAAAAATCTAGAGCTTTGAGTTTCCCAAGTTTTCTAACCACAAGTGGCTTTTCTATACATCCTTCCCTATATATATATATATATATATATATATCTAAATGTGTATATATATATATATATATCTAAATGTATTTTTATAGTATTACACATATTAATATTATAGAGTGATTACCCAAGTATTTAGTGTAACGCCTCGCGTTTTGCAACTTTCTTTAATTAGCAAGTCCTTTGTACCTTCCTTTTATGGAAACTTGTAATTCCTTGTATTCGTTTTTCATTTCATACGTTGTAATTTGAGACTTGAATCATAATAAAAAATGTTATCTTTTATATACTTGTGTTATACATTATTCATAAATACGTGGTAATTATTCATGCTTTATACATACTTAATGCTTATTTCTATGTAAATTCATACGTCTTTATACTTGTTTTACACGTAAATCTCATTATTACACTCTTTTATACTAGCACAACACTTGTACCTTGCATAAATACGCTTAAAATGGCTTAAAATCAGCTAAAACACAAAAAAAATGCAACATTTGGGCTTAAGCCCAGCACCTTCGTACAAAGCTGGCCCAACTCCCTTCGTACGAAGGCCCATCCTACAAGCCCAACCCATTTTGGCCCATTCAACCCTAAAACCCTAATTCTTTTCTATAAATACAACTCATTCTCCTTCATTCCAAAATTCCACTCTCACTTCTTGCACACTCAAGCTCCTGATTCAAGAACTCACTTCAAGCTCTTCAAAAGTGAGAATTTCCTCCATCTCCTTCTTCATTTCTTTAATTTTTACAAACTTTTTCTCAAACACAGATTCCTCCCGAATGTGTTGATACACCGGCCTTGCATAGGCAGCTGATACAAACTCTCAATGGGATTGAGGACCAACATAAGTGGAGAAAATCTATCAGCAACCTTATTTTTACAAACTTTTAAACATGAACAGAACCGAAACCGAGTCTCACTGAGCTCACAGCTGAGAAGGTAGCTGTGGATTCATGTTAGGACTGATTTCAGTTGATTAGAGGGTCAGTTCAAGCAAAACCAAACTGATTTCACCTCAAGAACAACCCTTTCGTACGAAGCCACCAGTGCGTTCGTACGAAGCCACTGATTCCAATAATTTCCGACGATTTTCATCATCAACTATTGCTATATTTGATGCTGATAACTCTGGACACAACTAATATTTACTTATTTCTGTAATTTCCTTTCTGTAAACATGACCAACCGATCAGTTCCACTGATTTGTGCTTTGGTGTTAATTAACGAGGTGAAATAACCTCCATGCATGACTTCTGTGATACTTATGACTATTATTACACGTATAACTTCAATAACAGACTAACAGAATCCTCGAACATAACTAGCAGGTAGTTAAAAGATTGAGAACAGAAGTTGATCGACTAACAGTGAGTTCGTACGAAGGCACTCCTTTCGTACGAACCCATCATACTGCCTTCGTACGAACCCTGCTTCCTGCCTTCGTACGAACCCACCTTTTTGCGTTCGTATGAACGCACTTTTAGCGAACCGTTCGGGATTTCTTTTCGCATTCTGACTCAGCTTTATCCATCGCTGATTTCCAGAATATACCTCTGTTATCCATCATTACTTTTACATATTCTGTCCTTCAAATTCTGTACAAACTCCGACTCTAACCCGCACCTTCGTCTACCCCGTAGGGTAACCTTGGTGTCTCCGCACTACTTCCAACAACTCAAGCTAATCTCACGGGATTCTTAGAAGAATTAACGCAAAACTGTGAGTATACTTGAACCCCCTTTTCCGTTTACCACCTTTGGGGTGTAACATGTTAAACTATTAAAACTTACACTTATACTTTATGCACAAACATTCCTTATACATGCATGCATACGTTGTTACTTGATACTTTAAATCTGGGTTTGAACGTTTTGTGTTAGACTTATCATTAACTTCGTACGAGCCTATCCTTAACATGTATAGCGCTATATGATTAACGCACCGCCTGTGAACGTTGGGTTATGTTAAGAGCTTATTGCGTTTCAACTTTGGTTTGACTAGTTTATACACATGCCAGTTTAATGGTAATATTGTTTCACTAGATTGCCATGTGGAATTGTTTAAAACTTACCTTTTTATGCTATGTATGAAAACCTGTATACTCGCCAATGCATTATTGTGTTGAACTGTATTTTAACATGTTACAGGTTGATGCTGACGAGATTTAATCGAAGTAGTGTTGATGCTTTAGATACACACATATACGTCTTAGGTCTTAAAATTGTTGTGTTAGTTTTGTACTATGTTTTTGTCGTATTCATTTTGTTGTATTCGAACATGTTGTATTTTGAAATTCAATGTATTGTAACATGACAAGTTTATACAATGAAATCAGTTATTCTTAATCATATTGTCACTTTAGTGTTATGTTGCAATGAGCAATCTATTACATCTCACTCCGATGTTTCCGTCATCGGTTGGGGAGTGACATTTAGAGAGTTATCACCAACGATCGTGTGTCAGGTTTATTTATATGCGTGTCGGTAATTTCTAGAAATTAAAAAAATTCAAAATGTGACTTGAATAGTCATTTCTATGTGTACGATGACTCAAATATAAAAATTAAGTCTAAAACGTAAGATCACATTATATGATTGAGATTTGGGTTGGTAGTATGGATGTTTGCATGTATTTACCAGTTGTCATAGTCATGAAAGTCTTAAATCGTTTTAGCAAATTATATAACCTCTAACAATTTGAAACCTGCAACATAGTTAAACTATAACACTTCCATGGTGGGTGTTTCAAACATTGGTAAAGGAAAATGCAATTTCAATTGGCAACACTTAACAAGCCATATATTGTGTATCACAATAAAAATGAATGACATCAACTCATGATGTTGCCTGTACTTAGGGCATAATCGTGTGATATTGTTAATATACTTTGCATTCAAAACATACAAACTCTTTAAAAGTTAATATTCAAAAAGTTGAAGTAGAACTTTAAGTAAAACCAAACTCAAATATCTATGAATATATTTAGGTGGTGAGTACTACAATCCTAGATACTTTGAATCTTTTGGAACTACTTAACAAAGTTATAGTTTTGTGTTGGAAATTTTGTGGAGAATATATTTTCCACTTAATTTGAACACAACTTATTATTTATATAGAAACTAACATAACTTTTATTTAGGGAGTTTGTGTTCAACTATGTAAGAGAATCACAATGAATCAAATCCTGTCCAAAATGGAGCCAAGATAAATAAGATATTGAAGCTCTAAGTTGTGTAGTTAAAACATTAATGTGGAACCTGAGTTTTTCCTACATAGGTCGAATGATAAACTCTGAGTTGGTTTATAAGTAAAAAACTTTATAGGAATGTATTCCTATATAACAAGGCACACCCAGTGGTTGCCAGTCAGGTGCGAAGCACCGAAGCGCATGGGCTTGAGACGATGGCGATGGGCTTAATGTGGCATTTTGAAGGCGCACTTTGTACTTTGTACGCTTGTGCCGCTTGAGAACATCCTGTACTATTTTGACCTATTGTGGACTGGGTGCGATTCGAGTCTGTGGTGCAGCTTGAATAACTGATGTGTTCAAAAGAAAACTCTTCAAATTCTAGCAGTTTCGGGAATTCGTTTCTAATGAATTCAGACTTTATACATGCTTTTTTTATGAATATATACAAGGTATAATCTTCTTTAGATACAACAAAGAGTTACATGTATCGAATACGTCACAAATACTCAGACGATTTTCCTAACTTTATAGCCTTACATGCTCTCATTTCACGTATATTTTCACGTGCTAGGTTAATCTCACAGTACAATCTGCTTAAGTTGTTCTACCATATTGTTGATGCATATTTGTGTGGATGCAGCTCGGTTCAGTTCGACTCAACTCGGTTCGAGACCGAAGTCGACGACGTACTTCCGTCGTACGACCCGGCATTCACGATACGAGAACGAAGATATTGGGAGATGACATCATCATGATGATGTCACTTACATATAAATTGAACTTTGTTATGTCACGAAGAATCATGTTTTTATTGTTCACGAAGAATCTTTGTTTCTATTTGATTCACTGTCACACCCCGTTATTTCCACGTATTACCGGTGGGGAGTATCGTGACGTAATTGATATCATCATAGTCAAACAACACAATTTATAAAATGTATAGCGGAAGCAAAAGATAGAATCATTTCAACTTTAATAAATTGTAATATCGAGTATCACAAATAGTCGAAACAGATCCACTAGTGGATCAAAATAAAAAGGAGATATTGTTCAACAGTTTTATGACATCCAAGCTTGCGAGACTTACTGTGGACGCTAGGAGAAAGCCAGCCTAGTTCGAGTAGTACCTGCACTTAACCTTTTGGGAAAATACGTCAGTTTACACTGGTAAATACAATTTAACTGACTCATTTTGAAAAGTTTAATAAAATTGATTTGAATGCACGTGGCACAAAACTTTTTATAAGTTGGGATAATTATTTAAATATAATCTTGTAAAAGAATTACATGTTCCTTATGCGTTCAGTAGCCCGATCCGTAGACCGGGTTAAAGATTAATAGACACACCACATTATTTATTTAGGCACTGACGGGTGTACGCCTACACCCCGTGCTTAGGTCGTGGCCATTTCGTAAAATGATGCCAAGGATATCCGGGACATGGTCATTAACCCCCCAAAGGCTTTAAGCAAACAATACATTTCAAAACGGAGCATATCAATGATTTAACCTCTATTCGATTAAAGATTCAATGCCCGATCAAGCGGTATTTTATATACCATAACCCAAGCCAGTATAGGGAAAATAAGTTAAAAGTATTTACCTTTGTAAGTATCAATCACAATTAGCAAGTGTGTGTAGCTTTTACTGGGTCTCCTATTCTGGAACAAAGGTTTATAATAACCTATTAGATTTCTAACGGGTCTTTAATTAAGCTTAAGCTTAGACCGGTTAGTTTTAAAGGAAGATACGGTTCAAACGCATGATTAAGCGAAGACCGGAATGGAATGTGATTTAGACCTGAAAAGTTTGAGGACTTGTATAATATGGGTAAACTAAACACATTCTGGATTTTGAGACAAAAATGATAAGGTTTGACCCGTTTCGGCTAATATATGCAAACTAGTTACATAAGCCGATCCCAACGCGAAAAGTGCGTAACGAGTAACCAAATGAGTCCTATGCAAGTTTCCTAAGTTAATATGCCTTAAATATGTTGAGACATCAGTAAGATATTTCCTATTATGCCCGAAATGGATTTAACCTCAAACTATGCCTCGTAAGGGCATTTTGGTCATTTAAAAGGTTATAAAAGAGTTTAATTAGTAATCTGAGTTAATGGTCTAATTTATTCAGTAAATATACTTCATTTAATAAGTTATAACAGTAGGGTACTAGATATATGTGAAATTTATCATTTAAAACCAAACTATGCACCTTAGGGGTATTTTGGTAATTTCACATAGGCTAAAAAGGTCAAAACTGGAATTCTGAGTTTAAAAATTTAGCTTACTGTCAAAGTATAAAAATATACTTAAAATATCAGTAGGTGTCAAACCTTATATGTTTAAAATAGTTTTAATACACACTATGCGTTAAAAATGCTTAAAAAGGCGATTTTGAGCTATTTCCGGGTTTTTAAAGGAAAGCTGATAATTTTAATATTCTAGAAGGCTCAAGATATTTTATTTATCATAACAAATCAGTAGCAAAAGGTTTGGGGTCAAAAAGATTTATAAAACTCATTTTATAGCCCAAAAGGGCAAAACCGACAATTACCGAATCAAGCTTAGAGACCTATGTTATGTTCAGCCAAAAATTAAATAAAAATCTTTTAAAAATCTCAAAATATTGTTTTATATCAGTGGGTAAAAAGTTTGGTATTAAAAATCGGGTTTAGATAGGCTATATGCTAATTACGCCGTTTATTTAATAAAAAAACATTCTAATTACGCTAATGAGCATAACTCTTAATCTAGACCTCAAACTTATGTCAAATTTTAGGTGCAAGTTTATAAATCAGTAACTAAGGTTTCTACTCTTTTACTTTTTCAAAAATCATGTTTTATAGTCAAAAGGGCATAATAGTCAACATTTAAGCACTTAACGGAAACATGCATATGAATCGGATAACTAATGAACCAAGTTGTATAATCTCAGAGAGTTATACTTATATGAAACCTGGTCCAAATAAAGCTCTAAGGAAATTCTAAAACATGCTTAAATGGGTCAGAACTGAAAGTCAAGCGAAAAGTCAAATTATGCGACTTTCGGTTCCGATCCGAGTCTAAACTGAAAATTGTCGGGTTGAACATGTTTAGACATGTTCTTACATTAATTACCAAGTTATATTAGTGATCAAACAGGTTGCATGTCTCCTACATTGCTAATTATGCATTAATTTGAAAATAAGCATTCTGTTGACTTTTTAATAACAAGTTTGACCCGACAATTGACCTAGTTAGAGTGGGAATCAGAGAGTACCCTTTTAAGGGTTTATTACCCACATAAATACCTACTTATAGGTACTTTCATTTCGAGATTTGACTGAACAAATTTTAATTAATCTCGAAGTCAAACTTTAATTACGACGGTTTAACTTTTAGCTAATTAACCAAGCTAAACTGAATTAGGAAGGGTTAAGGACACTTACAAGAGTCCTAAGCACGACTAGGGATCACTAGGAAGCTTGTTACTGATCAGAGGAGCTCCAGAAATGAAGTTGCAAATGAATGAACAAAGTTGCAACCAAAGTGGGTTCTTATATATGCATTTTGATCTCATAAGATGATGCCAAAGAGGTCTATGAGTGTTTCCAGATCAAGACAAGTGTCCCCTATGCATGAAATACCATTGGGGCAGCCCCTGGTATGTAAAACAAGAGTTCTAAGTCGGTTTAACAGCTTTAACAGGCAGCTGTGCGAGTTTTCTGTCGCTGGCGCTTGTTCGCGGGCCGCGAAGGGTCCCTCGCGGGGCGCCTAAAACTGGCGCAACAGGCCAAACAAGTTTCATAAATTACATTTCAGTCCCTGGTCCTTCTATACGTGGTTTTAAGTGTTTTTCTTGCACTTTTGGCCCTCTAACTTGATTTTTAAGGACCTTAAGACTTTTACAAACTTGGTTAAGTCCTTGGTTAACTTTGTGCTTACCCGAATAGTCACAAATTTCAACGTTGACGCTTTTAACCCCTCGTATACGAATATTGTCATAACTTTCTCATACGATATCGAAACTTGGTGAAATTTTTACCACATATTCTAGTGAGTATAATTTATCCTTACAAAGCTTCAGGTTTGCTAAAAGGTCACTCAGAGGTATACTTTCAACATGTTGACACATTTAACCCCCGTAGTTTGAAATCTCTCACTTTCTTCCACGATTTGCTTCGTATGATCCATGATTTATTCGTTTAAGGGTATAAACATCATGTAGGGCTATTGTAGAGTATATTTATCCATTGTTGATGTTTTGAACCCTTGTATTCACATATTTTTCTTGTTTGTCAACTTTAGTCCTTCTAAAGCATTCTTTCACGCGTTCAAAGCTTATGACACGTGTCAATACATTATTGGACATAAATTTTTTCGAGGTGTTACATCCTCACCCCCTTAAAAGAAATCTCGACCTCGAGATTTACTAAAACAAATGAGGGTACTTTTCTTTCATCGTGGACTCTACCTCCCATGTGTATTCAGGACCTCTGCGGGCATCCCATTTGACCTTTACAATAGGCACATGCTTCCTCCGAAGCTTCTTAACCCGTCGATCCTCAATCGACAATGGTTTTTCAACAAACTTTAAGCTCTCATCAATGTGCACATCTGTATGCGGTATGACTAGCGATTCATCAGCTAGACATTTCTTTAAGTTGCAGATGTGGAATACATTATGAATACCACTGAGCTCTTCAGGCAAATTCAACTTATAAGCCACTGATCCGACACATTCGATGATCTCGAATGGTCCTATATACCTTGGGCTTAACTTACCTTTCTTACCAAACCGCATCACTCCCTTCCAGGGTGATACTTTAAGCAACACTTTATCACCTACCTCGAATTTCTGAGGTTTACGCTTTAAATCCGCGTAGCTTTTCTGCCTATCTCTGGCAGCTTTCAGGCGATCACGAATCTGGACAATTTTTTCCATTGTTTCGAAGACTAAGTCAGGTCCTGATAATTGAACTTCTCCTACTTCCGCCCAACAAATAGGTCTTCTGCATTTCCTACCATATAATGCCTCAAAAGCGCAGCCTTAATGCTGGTATGATAGCTATTGTTATAAGAGAACTCGATTAGTGGCAGGTGGTTATCCCAACTACTACCTAGATCAATTACACATGCACGAAGCATGTCTTCCAAAGTTTGGATTGTACGCTCACTTTGTCCATCTGTCTGTGGATGGTAAGCCGTACTAAAATTTAAGCGCATGCCCAAAGACTGTTGGAAACTTTTCCAAAAATGTGATGTGTATCTCGTATCTCTGTCAGAGATAATTGACACTGGAACGCCATGCAGAGATACAATTTTATCTACGTACAATTGGGCTAACATGTCAGAGCTATAAGTCTCCTTAATGGGTAGGAAATGTGCTGACTTAGTCAGTCTATCTACTATCACCCATATAGTATCATTTGCCTTCCTTGTTTTGGCAACTTGGTGATGAAATCCATTGTCACCATCTCCCACTTCCATGTGGGAAGTTCAGGCTGTTGTAGCAAACCTGACGGCTTCTGATGTTCAGCTTTGACTTGCGCACACGTCAAACATTTAGCTACATAGGCGGCTACAGACTTTTTCAAGCCTATCCACCAATAGTTTGCCCTTAGATCCTGGTACATCTTATCAGCTCCAGGATGAACAGAATATTTGGAACTGTGGGCTTCCTGGAGGATAACATCCCGAAGTCCTCCATAAACTGGAACCCATATTCGTCCATTTAACCTTAGGATTCCATCCTTGTCATAGGATAACTGCTCTTCAGTCACTCCTAGCTTTTCTTCAGGATAGTTAGCTTCCAACACAGCTTCCTTCTGTGCAGCTAACAACCTTTCGTTCAAACTATTCTTTATCTCAATGCTCTTGGCATTGATCCTTATAGGCTTCACTCTTTCCTTCCTGGTTAAGGCGTCAGCAACCACATTTGCTTTGCCTGGATGGTATCTTATCTCACAGTCATAATCATTCAAAGTTTCCATCCATCATCGTTGCCTCATGTTTAAATCCTTCTGATTAAACAGGTGTTGAAGGCTTTTGTGATCTGAATAGATCACACACTTGGTTCCATACAAGTAGTGCCTCCATAGCTTTAGCGCAAATACAACGGCACCCAGCTCCAAGTCATGGGTGGTGTAGTTCTTCTCATGCACCTTTAACTGTCGTGAAGCATAGGCAATGACTTTGCCTTTCTGCATAAGCACACAGCCCATACCGGTGTGTGATGCATCACAATATACTACAAACTCATCAATTCCACCAGGCAATGTCAATACAGGAGCGTTGCTCAACTTCTGCTTCAGAATATCAAAAGACTCTTGCTGCTTAGGCCCACAGTCAAACTTGCTTTTCTTGCGAGTGAGTAAAGTTTGTTCAAGAGTGTATGTACCAACTCATGTTAACTAGTTTCTGTAAGAGTGCATAGAGAGTAAGCAGTTTGTTCAAGAGTGTATGTACTAGGTCTCTCTACAAATACATATAGTGAATCTTTGAAGTTATATCTTTTGTTATATTGGCTGTGCTCTTGCTTTGGTTTGCATATACGCTTGGATTCCGCACTAGTGTGTGTGTTAAACAACAAGGAAGTATGTTATCTTGATCCTCCGAGAGGGACCTAGACATATGAGAATGTCACACCCCCAAAATCCACAAGCAGAGTATCACCGCTTGGAGGCGTGACATGACCAGGATCAAGCCACCAATCATATTGAACAACGTAATTAAGTAAATAAAACCAACCACAATATAATTGGTGTCTAAAAGAAAGTAACCAACTTTAAGTTAACAGCGGAAGCATAAAACGTAAAACCAAAACATAAGTTCAATAAGTTCATAAAGTTTTAAAAGTTCAACATGAGACTCAACAGTCCATGTCCCACAACGACCACTCCTCCCTGTGCAAGCTCCATAAGCATCTAACGACCTGCAAGGCATGTAACAAGGAGTCAACAACAAAGTTGAGCGAGTTCACAGTTGGTTGTTTAGTTTTAAAAGTTTGTTTCGAAAACCACGAGTTAACCAGTATCTTTGTTTTTCCCCAAACCATATCCATAATAAGAGGGGGCTTCCCCATGTGAACCACTAGACCGTTACCATATCGACTACTGACGAAAGTAAGTTGTGCCCTAAGTCAATGTCTATCATCATTGACTGTTTTCCATGATCCATTAGTACACGCCCGTCCTACCGGCACGGTGTGAGGTTTGTTGATGTACTGTAAAGTACATATGTTTATAGTGTATATTTTGGTCAGTTTTCAGTCGTTTCGAGTCTGTTTTAGGTTAGAACTGTGATACTGCTGACGTTAAGCTTTTATTTCAGGTCCCGTAGCTTAAAGTGTTGAAAAACGAGTAAAAACGAGCAGTTCGGAAGAAAAACGGGATTCGTACGCGCGTCGGAGAAGCTGGAAATCGAAATATAATAAAAAAATCAGAAAAATCAAGATTGGAGGCGCCGCGCGACGCGACACCCCCTTAGCGTCGCGCGAGGGGCTTGATTCCGGAAGACATGTGTTTCAGCTAGGGTTTGGTTGTTAATTCCCAAGAAACCTGATTAGTAACCCTAATTACGAAAGTGTGAGTTCTTGGAGCATACTTTGAAGGCAATTGGAGATTTCAAGGCAGGGGAATCATTGGTACGAGTTGAGAGCGAAGAATTGAAGAATCAATCGGGTTTTCTAATCCCTTGTTTTGTCGATTACTTTCTTGGAACTTTGTTACAATGAATTCTGTTTTAGACATCTTTGTTTTGTTTTCATTTACTGAGATGCTTGGCTAATTTCATAAACCACCTAGACTATGATGAATGGATTAATATAAAGATTTTACCGTTTTCGTTATTTGCATGATGTTTATGGGTGATTGTGTTTAGTAAGAGGTTTGATGTAATGGTTTGATGTGTATGCATGCTTTGATTTGGTTTGTTATTGTTATTTGCTTCATATGATTCTTAGTGACGGTCTTTATCACAACGTAGAGTCATATTAGGGTTTAGGGTTTCGGTGAGTGTCTATATCACGTTAGAAAACCTTCACTCTTTAGGGAGAATTGCGCAATAACCCCTAGAAGTAAGTGGTAATAATTTGCTAAGTCTTAGTGTTCTACTAGTCCTAATACCTGGGAAGTGAGGGGCTATTGGTAGGTCTTACCCGGCGAATTGCTTTAGATAGGCCTTGGGAAAGGTTATGTCTTGGTTTACCTGTCGGTCTTATTAGTCTATCAAGTCAAATTAATTACTTCAAACTACCCTAGATCTAGGATTGGGAAAGAATAGATCAACATTAGGGTACTTACACAATAATTAGACAACTGGGAAGAAGTCTAATAACCGGTAGAATTAACGGCCTAGGTAGTGCCACAGGTTTCTCCTTGAGAAGGGTCGAGGGGCCTCGTTGGTTCTTAATAG
This sequence comes from Helianthus tuberosus, assembly GCA_030545235.1. NCBI lineage: Eukaryota > Viridiplantae > Streptophyta > Magnoliopsida > Asterales > Asteraceae > Helianthus > Helianthus tuberosus. Next base: position 161,615,778 of record CM060402.1, on the reverse strand, counting down.
GTTTAATATTATAAGATCCCGGTTCCATAACTCGTGCACTAACTTAAACGGTAATCTCTTAAAAACAATCCAGGATTCTTGTCTAGGTGGTCCCGTTCTCACATAAGAAAAGTTCACAGTCTTCGTTCGTCCTTAGTCTAGTTTTAGTTTAATTTATTAGTTTAATATAGATTTCCTAGATTTTCAGTAACCCCCCCCCCCCCAAAAAAAAAAAACAAATAAACAAGTTAAGTCGTGTCCGTCAGTGTCTGTCAGAGTCTAGTTTACGTAGTTTATAGAGTCTCGTGGTTCGATATCCGAACTTCCTAGGTTATACTACATTGATCGGTACACTTGCCGATTGTGTGGTTTTAGGTTGAGTCTAGAATTAAAGCTTTTTAGTGTCTAGTCTAGAGAGTCTAACATAGTTTATTTTTATAGTCTGTTTAGCACCCATCATTTGTCAAACCTAATATCGCTATTAACTAATGACCCGCTCGCCATCGGCGATTAAGTCGATATAAAATGAGGGACTTAGGTGATAGAGTTTTGGCTAGTAGTTTAAGGTTGTTGTCCTACCCAAGGAGGACGAACGTACGTATTCTACCCAAGGAGAATACGCAGGATTAATATTTGCATCCTACCCATGTAGGATGGCCGTACATATCCTACCCAAGGAGGATATGTAGGTTCCGTTTTAGTTCTTTAACCCATTCCCAACCACCGAGAATCCCATGCCTTAGAAGGAGTGTGAACTCACCTTTGGTTGCTCGGTTGAACTCTTAAAATAGCTAACGGTCAGGGTTGGTCAATCATGTCCTAATATGATTACCATTTAGTTTGTTAATAGTTTTAAATAAAACACAAAGTTCCTACACGCATCTATCACATAGCACACACTCACGTTAACATTTCACGCCCATACAAACATCCCATTTATAACCATTCAAAAGCAAACATACGATATTGCACATAGCACTTTCATTGACATATAACATGTTAGATCATTCTTAGATAACATACCCGACATTTAGACACGCAAATTACTACTTATGTCGTTTCAGCTTTAACATCCAAAACTGGGCTGTTTTCAGGAATTTGAATAAAATAGTTAACTTACTCCAAAAATTCCCAAACTTTTACAGAATGTTTTAAACAATCCAAATAATACTTTGTAAAAATATCGGGATCCAACTCATTGCCCATCTTTTATAAAAAAACATTTACCGGACTGCAATCAGATTCGTCACTTTCTGACTGCAGTCCACGGAATAATTTATTTAAAATTCATCGTAAGTTGGATTGATAAAATTCCAGTTGAAGCATTACAACGACATCAGTGGTCATCTATAGTATAAATTTCATGAGCTAATTCTACACAGATTTCAAGTTATGACGAAAAACATCACACACATTTTCTACAGTAAAAACGCAGCTTTTGTTGCTGTACAAAACGGACCTTTAAAAATAGTAAACGACCTCAAAAAAAATATGATTCCAGTGCCATTTTATTCGTTTTTCGAAAACACGTAATTTAGACTTCATAAAATCAATTTTTCGTTTTATAACGGTCCATTTACAGCCAACTGAAGTTGGCTGCAGAATCATAGACAGATTCTGTTCCAGCTCTAATCGTTACCCGAACCCCCGCTACCGATCAACTAATGCACCCAAAGACCCACGACTTTTATTTTTAGCAGATCATCCTCACCATACATCATACTAGCATTATTTCTATATTACATCTTTATGTTCAAGATTTATGTTCATGTTCTTTAGTGTTCTTGTATAAAACAACAAACTACAACTTTCAACCACTAAAAACATGATGTAAACAAGGATCAAAGAAGCCTTACTACTAGCTTCAAGCTAGGGAAGAACACAAGATGAAATGGAGTGGATAAAAGCAATTGATGGAGGTCCTTCAAGATCCAAGAGTTCCAAGCTTCTTAACTTAGCTCCTTACACCCTTGTATCACCTTAGAATGATAGGATTTGAAGTGAAATTGGAGAGGTGGTGGTGGTGTGTCTTGGCCGTAGGTAGAGGGGAAAGAAGAAGGAAGAATGGTGTTGGTGAAATGTGATGAAAATGATGATAGTTACTTCTAATATCCAAAGAAAATCTATGGAATATCCAAGAAAATCTATGCAATATCTAACATATCTTATAAGATCAAATAAAATCCCAATATATCTTACAAGATCAAGTAAAGATCTTGGTGGTGGGGCCACTATCTTGTGACCGTAAATTGTATATAGGGGGTAATGTGTAAATTTTTGGTAAGTAGGTAAGTAATAGTTCAAATCCAAGTATAAGGTTACATGTTTTAGTTAGTAGATATCTAGTAGGTGTTATGGTGTACGGGGATCATAACTAGCCAAGAAATAATTAAACAATGTTTCTTGCAATATTTTGGTATCCCGGGTAATGTCCGGTTGTTCGGTTAGATACTGTTCCGTTAAAGTGCTAAGTTGTTCCGTATAGTGTCTTTTATGTAACTTTTTTGTAACACTTTTATTTCCCAACACTTAGGAAAACATTCAGGACCATTTAGTCAATTTTCAGCACAATCATTAAGCACAATGTAATATTAGTTAATCGTACGGATACATGTAATTACGAGGGTTGTCACATTCTCCCCCTGTTAAGAAAATTTCGTCCCGAAATTTAGCACGTGGTTACTGAGGAAGCTAGTTAAGTTGCGTGGTTTCCTGGTTTTCCTGGGGTGTCACATCATCCCCCCGTTGGTTTGGAATTTCATCCCGAAATTCCGCAGTAGCTTCAGCCTCAGTAGTGGTTGCACTTTTCTCAAACAACTGGGGATACTTGTGTTTCATTTGGTCTTCTCGTTTCCAGGTATACTCTGGGCCACGACGGGAGTTCCAACGAACTCGAACAAGAGGTATTCTAGTACGCTTGAGAACCTTAACTTCTCGATCAGTAATCTCTACTGGTTCCTCGACGAATCGCACCTGATCGTCGATAGTGAGCTCCTTGAGAGGAACAATGAGGGTCTCATCTGACAGACACTTCTTCAGATTCGACACATGGAATACGTTGTGAACTCCGCTGAGTTCTGCCGGTAGATTCAACTTGTAAGCGACTTTACCAATTGTTGGGATTGAACCCTACCAGAGGAACAGATAATGAAAGCCAAAACTGGTTCACAACAGTGGATTCATCATAATCAGCTGTTTGCATTAAACTTTCCCCTTGACAGTGGTTATCTGGCAACTGACAGACTTCAAAGCACTGCTCAATAAGAAAACTGTTACTAAAGTACTGATGAAGATTATAGACTGAAGCTCAATCTACTGACAGAATCCAAGCACTGCTGAAGAGTTAAAGCACTGCCCATTCAAGGTCTGATCACCCTTTGATGAAAGTACTGATGCTCAACATCAGTGGTTGACTACATCAGTGGAATGAAGAATCAGTGTTTATATATCAGTGCTTAAAATGTAATCAGTGTCTGTATGGTCAGTAGTTATAGATCAGTAGATAGAGTTTGTTAGGTTGTTAGATGTCACTATCATGGTGACGTCAGCTGAGATGCTTCAGTGGTTTGGTTTGCCTATAAATGTAACAGTACTCTGTACTGTTACATTTGATTGACTGAGAGAGTTCTTCTCCTCTAGTCCAATCCTTTCATCTTGTGCAATCAACCTTGGAGCATCAGACTGAGGGGGAGTTTTGTTTGTAAGCATGCTTTGTAATCTTTTGATTTACTTTGTAATCATTCGACTGATGCAATTCATGTGTTTATCAAATCTATTTCCCTTTATGATTGTGTTTACAAAGTTTGTTGTTCATTTCCGATGCACTTAAACTCTGTTCATTTCTATTGATTTGTCTAAGTTATACAAACTAACACAATCATGAGTTGCCTCCGATCCTAACAATTGGTATCTGAGCTTGGACAGTCAAATTCGATCTAACAGTCAATTTGACATAACAGTTCAGCTCAAAATTCATTGATACTAAGGTTGATTGTATTTAGTTGAAAAACAGAGTAACTAGAAATCACGTTCAAAGTGACTACTCAAAGGATCTGTAAAACAACCAAGATGTCATAGGACACACAAACTTCACATAACAAGTGTTATCATACATAAACCACCTACAGTTTTCAGATCTGAAAATATATCTTATAACTATGGTAAAATTATTTACGAAAATTGATTTCAATTGTTGTTATGAAGTTTTTGCTGTTTCCATCATGTTCGCTGCTAAGGTATGAACCTCAGGTCAACAAAAACCTATGTTCATAAAAACATTAGTGTTTTTGTTTACACAAAAAGAGGGAAATTAAAACTTTAGTCATTTAGATCTTATGTATTGAAAAACAGGTTGAGAATCCTTCAAAAGGACCAAAATCAATTTTGTTAAGAATACATTAAGAAAATTAGCAAGTAAAAAATGTCTAGATCATGGGTAATGTGAAATTTGGCATAAGTATGTGTAGAAATGATCAAATCTCTCAAAACATTGTTGCAAAATGATTATGGAATAAAGACTTCTTCAAAAAAAAAAAAAAAAACCCTCCCAGTGAGTATTTCATTACTTATGGATGGGATGGGTAAAAAGGGAAAAAGAAAATTCACAAGTACTCAATAAGTGTGTTTATCTCAAAACTTTTGATGTCAAAAGAAAAGAGCCTAAATGTAAAACACTTAAGAGTCAAAATTGGGGGTAACAATGGTCATCAAGCATAAGCAACTGTGTGCATTCATTGGTTCAGGAAAGTTCAGGTAACAATAGTATCCCCAGTAAGTAAACTTACAAGAGGACTAGACAAGTTATCAGAATCATCACATGGTAACAAAATCTATAACAGGGTTTTCAAAAACTTATGTGTATATGTGTCCTCATTTTTGCAATCAACTGAAAAAAAAATGGTACCAAACAGTGGTCAAAATGTATTTACAATTTTATACCACTATTGTCAAACCACTGACCATTTTCATAGACTTGAGATTGATATGATTATGTGTTTTATTGGAAAATATACCAGATCCTCTTGGTGCTGTTTTCAGAAAATAAAGCAGGATATATTATTCTTTATTTTTCTTTATGAATAATATATTTTGTACTTTTACTGATTTTTTTTAATAGTAAAAGTTTCAATCTCCTGTCAGGATATAGAACCTTTATTTTTTTTGGTAATATTATCCTCGAAAATGGATCAAAAGGAAATGGTGTATGCGTCAAGGTCATGTCAAACTAAAGTTTGGTTTTAACACAGATTAAAGATTGATTGCTAACAGATTTTAAAACACTGGGTTACTAAACCACTGTTAGGAATCTATAAAGGCTTCAAATCATGTAAATTGACATGTGGCAAATCCTTGAATAAAAATTCTCATAAAAGCTGCTGACAAGTTGAACTTGACAATTTACATCTAAAATGTATTTTGTTAAGGATAGCAATCTTGCAGACATTTCAGAATCAACATCAACAGATGTTGTAAATACTGATACACTAACAGTTACTGATATACTAGCATTTCAAAGCTTTACCATTACCTTACCCCTAACCACTGTTTTGTTCAAACATCTGTTTCCTAAATACTGTCCACTGCTGAAAGTCAGCCCCTGATTTTTCATTTTCTTGGCAAGCACTGATGCTCAAAATCAGTGTCTTATCCACTGATAGTAAAAATCTCCCACTGCTCTCATATTGTTACCGTTGTAACCACTGATATTTGCTTCATCAGTGGTTCTCCAAAACAACTGTCCTCCATTATTCATCTTTTCATCAGAGGTTGACACGTGGTCAGTTTTTAGCCTTCAGATCTTTGTAACCGCTGCCACATCAGCACTTACTTTTTCCCTAAATAAAACCCTGATCAAAACCCCAAACAGGGTTTTACACTGTCGAATTGAATTCTAAAAATTCTCTTCTCAAAGCAGTTTCCAACCTCCATTTCAAATCATTCTTCGTCTTTCTTCATCAAAATGACGAAATCAAAATCAAAATCAAAGTCAAAATCATCACCATCTTCCAAAGAGGTCGTTCAAACGGCCACTGAACCCATTGAAATCCCTTACAAATCCCCTCACAACTACTTGGGTCTACTCACAAAACCCACCAACAATCACACCTTCGATTCCATCATCGACATCATGACTGCATCAAAGTATAAAACTTTGCTAACAGCAGATGCTCCAATCTACCAACAAACCCAGAGAGAGTTTTGGAAAAATGCTACTCTTGAAAAACAAGACGATAAAGTCATAGCCATCAACTCCTCTATACAGGGTAAAGCGATTCAAATTACTCCACAATCAATCTCAGAAGTCTTTAAGCTTGATGATTAGAAAGGTAAAACTTCTTTTTCTAAAAGCGAGTTGAAAACTGATTTTCTGGGAAGGGGGTATGCAGAACAAACAAAAAGGGATACCTTACAAAAAGGTTTCTTCCCTTCTGCACCTAGGTTTTTATTTCACACTTGCTTGATGTGTGTTTCAAATAAAACAACTGCTTTTAATGAAATACCATTAAAGATCCAATGTCTGGGTTATGCCATTTTACATAATGAAAATTATAACTATTCCCAGGAGATCTTTGATGATTTGGTGAAAAATGTTGATAGCAAAGCATTTCTACTCTTTCCAAGGTTTTTAAGCTACTATTTTAAACAAAAATTTGGAAAAGAAAATGAAAATCTGCTCAAACAAGGTGTTTATTTTCAAATAAAAGGTTTAACACCTGAAACATTCACTAGAATGTTAACACCTTTAAAAACAAAAGCAGAGGTGCCTGAGCAGAATTTAGCAGTTACCACTACTCCTCAGGTATCTGCTGCTGAGCCCACTGCTCCAGGTGATCATTGCAGCACAACCACTGCTTTGAAACCCACACCTGTCATTACAAAAAAGACCAAAAAGAAAACATCCAAAAAGCCCCCCAAACCAAAAACAAAGGCAACTCTGGAAGATGAGATCCCAGAGCCACTACCAGTGACAACACAAATGTCACCAACAACCACTGCTGCTACTTCCTCACAGCAGTTGGAAGAAAGATCTCCACCATTGCCTCAAACTCCTCCTGCATCCTCATAAAAGGATTAGGTTGTAAGCACAGGGACCCCACATTATGAAGCTCTAGATCCGATTGGTTCCATCTTCCTCAGTCCTGATCCCAAGGACATGTCTCTTTCAACACCCATACCCTCACCAATCACATTACCACAATCCATAATACCCTTGTTGCATGCAGTTGCTATAGCTTAAACACAAACCAGTTCCTCTCTATCACCTATCACTAAGAGTACACTCCCACAAGTGACTGGTCTGATGCTACTACCCCTGCTATCCCAGCAACAACTGAGGAGGTTACACCCCTTGAGTTACAAGTAACTCTTGGTGGTAGTTCAAGTGGAGCAGCAACTACAAGTGATGGATCAACAGATCTACATTTGGACAGTTGTTTCATTAGTAAGACTCCCTTGAAGGCAATTTCTTCTATAGCACCTCTGGTAACCACCAGTGAGTTTGTTTTAACCACTGGTACCCTCAAAAGGTTATCAAGTGTTGAAGAGAGAAGACCCCAGAACCAAGAACAAGGGGCATCAATGGGTGATTTTTGGGACTCAGTTCCTAAGTCACACATTGGTACAACCACTGCTGGTGGGGAATCAAATGATCCCATTAACTTGGGCGATGATTTAAAATATCAGGAATTGACGGACAGAGTTGAAAATCTTGAAATATCAATTGCTGAAATAAAGGATATGGTGCAACAGTTGTTAAAAGCTCAAAAAGCACAATCTAGTGTTGTTCTTGCTCAAGCACCTGCACAACCTGCACCTGCTGCAAATGAGCTATGGAATGTATTTCAACCCCTGCTTGAAAAACAAAAACAAATGGCTGATCAGCAGCATGCAATACATGTACAAATGCTGACAAACATGGTGGAGTCAAGATTTAAAGATACTCAAGCAGACATCAAAGCTATCAAGGCTCATATACAAAGCACCACTGGAAAAGTTCCTTCCACTATCCTATTCATGAATAACCCCTTCCCAGATAATGCCAAAAAGGGGGAGAAAATCAAGTGGAAGAAGAAGGAAATTGAGGATGGTGTTTATATTGAACCGGAAAAAGATAGCCAGACTAAAGCTGCCATATCAACACATACTACTTCACCACACACCACCACAACCACTGCCCTACCACCATCATCATCTATAATCACATCACCACTATTACCTCCTGCCATAAAGCAGAAGACAACAGATGTTTCAACATCTGTTGTAATGACAACAGTGGTTGAAACACCAGTTGTTTCAACACCTGTTAGTCAGACACTTTCCACCACTGATCCACCCAAGACATCATCAGCCTCTCCTACAATAAAAAGGAGAAGGATTTTCATTCCTGATGATGATTCTCCATCCCCACCACCAAAAAAAACTTCACCACCTTCAACCCCTGCTCAAAAGCAGAAGACATCTACTGACACATCAGTAGTTGTAATGAAAACAGAGGTTGAAACACCAGTTGTTTCAACAACTGTTAGTCAGCCACCATCCACCATTTCCTTCACTTCACTTCAAGCCATCTTCACTCCAATCAACAAATCACCCAAAAGCATTCCGTCACTAGAGAAAACTTACACCAGAAAAAGAATAACAACTCAGGCAGATGAAGACAAATATGATCCTATTGCTGCAAAATATCCACTGGAACCTGAACCTGTAAAAAATGAGATGAGATAATTCTACATTGAGGATGATCCTTCAAAAAGAAGATTTCCTTCTCTCATAGGCTTCATAATCCCAGAAAATATGGATGAATATCTCAAGCTTAAAGCAAGGCAGGCTAAGATAAGAGCCAAACTTGAATGTGAAGATCAAAGTGACAAAGCCATTTCTGAAAGAATGGAATTTTTGCTCACCAAAGTCAAACAGATGGAAGACTATGCAAGGGATCTGAGCAAAGAAATGGAAAATTTACCACCCAAAACAGATCTACGAAAAGAAATGAGAAAAGAATATCTTGCATACATCATGAAAGAAAAATTCTATTCAGCTGAAGAAAAACAATTCGAAGAATGGCCAATAGTTGCATTAAAGCATGAGGCAAACAAAATTGAAAGAATAAAGAATGATCCAAGCAAGAAGAGGAAAGCTCCAAACTGGAGTAAATACAAACAGCTCATTGTTGATCTCACATCTGAGTACAAAAGAAAGAAGCAGGAGTTGGCGGATGCAAAGGTGGATACTGCTAAAGCCATAGCAAAATGGACAAAGCAGTATACAAATGAGGCTTATGAAAGGCTGAAAAGAAGAAAAGTGACAGATCCAAATTCACCAAAGAAGCCTGAACACAAAGAGCCAAAACAGGTCATTGATCCTAAACCACTGTTCACATCAGCAGATACCTCTGTCATTGTGATAAACAAAGAAAAAAGGAAATAGCAGACCAATGAAGAAGAAAAAGAAGCTGAGTACTTTAAAGAAGCCATCAATAAAATGGCTTTAGATGAAGATAGATCAGCAAAACTTCAGGACCTTGCCAAAAAGGTTTTGAACAAATCATCATCATCAAACACATCAGCAGATATTTCAGATATTGAGCTAGATCAACAAAAGAGACAAGAGCAGATTGAAAAAGAAGTTGCAGAAGATATAGCTACAGCAAATGAAGTCATAGAAAAGGCTTTCAAACAAATGTCTGAAAATTCTGAACTAGCAAAAGCTCAGGATACTGCTTCACAAATCTTTACAAGGCCAAAATCTCCCAACTCATCAGTCAGTAAACCTCTCCCAAGAAACCCATTGGGTTCAAAAATACTAAAATGGATGTCTGATCAAAAGACCCATGTATTGACCCTGTTCAGATCCAATGGAGAAGTGAAGTACATATCAAGGAAACAAGCACTAAGCCTTGGTGTTGAAGATCTACAAGATCTCCTTGAACTTACACTGTGCAGGGATGAGGATGACTCAAGTTCCAAGGACTTTGAAGCAGAATTTAAAGGACAAGTTAGGGAACTTCTGATGAGTCAATAAAGATCCATAATAATGAAGGGTTTTGGCATTATCTGTTCTAGGGGGAGATTGTTGGGATTGAACCCTACCAGAGGAACAGATAATAAAAGCCAAAACTAGTTCACAACAGTGGATTCATCATAATCAGCTGTTTGCATTAAACTTTCCCCTTGACAGTGGTTATTTGGCAACTGACAGACTTCAAAGCACTGCTCAATAAGACAACTGTTACTAAAGTACTGATGAAGATTAAAGACTGAAGCTCAATCTACTGACGGAATCCAAGCACTGCTGAAGAGTTAAAGCACTGCCCATTCAAGGTCTGGTCACCCTTTGAAGAAAGTTGATGTGTTAAAAATGCAACATATAAATTTCATCAAATGAGGCATAAAACTAACCCTTTCTTAGTACTAATGTTGGAAAAAGTGTGCTTTTGTCTTCCTTTTGTATTTTCAGGATTAAATGAGCTCAAATTAATAAAAGAAGCAAAAAGACATCAAAATCTAACATAAATACAAGAAAAGGAACAAGACGTGACATGCCCGACCCCACGACAGCATCTTCCCAAGCAAAACAAGAGATTAGAAGCCTGAACACGCCCCGTGCTCAGCCAGCACGGGGGCGTGCCCAAGTGTCAGCAGAAAAGACAAAGTGGTAGAAGCTTCTATTGCCCACCACGGGCCGTGCTCAGCGGACACGGGGCCGTGGTCAACTATAATATTCGCACAATCCAGCAAATCTGCATAGTACAAAGATTCTTCTGCACCACGGGGTCGTGCTCAGCGGACACGGGGGCGTGGTCAACTAATAAGACAAGCTGCAATAAATGAAGAAAGAGAAGGATGTGGACACGGGGCCGTGCCCGAGCTTCTGTTCAGCCTATAAATAGAAGTGCTTGGCTCAAGCTCAAACCATCCCTTGGCACACCACCTCTCTCACACTTCACCCACCACCCACCACCACCATAACACCAACATCCACCACCATCATCCATTGTCCATCGTCCATCGTAGAGTGTGTGAGTCGTCTCGGGATCCAAGATTGATCGTAAGAGTTCTTGACAATCAAGGCCATGTTTGCCTAAGTCTCTTACATCACTTGGTGAAGACGAAGTGTCTAGTGTAATACTTTTTATTTCTAATCTTTTGCACTTTTTACTTGGTTTTGTATTAATGACTTTAATAACTAGTTGCTTATGTTGAAGGTGATCTTTCCTTATCGTTTGTCCGTGGTGTCTTGGCATTATTTTACTGTCTATATAAAATAAAAGATTTTCACCATTCATATCTCCACGGTCTATATGGAGGTATGTTGGCTACCTGGTCGGGGGTTAAGGGAACGGTTTGGTAAAGGTCTTGCCATTGTTCAGCGTTTAGAGGTCCTGCAATGGACCTGGGTCAAATTTAGTAGGATCTCCTTCAATATTTAACGGTATTGGATGGCGGGGGTCCAAACTCTTTGATCCCCTCATAAGTTAACTACTATTAATACTATAACCCGGCTATTTAGGACTGTATCCCTGCTGACTCAGACTACTTAGTCGAGGGTAACGTCACCTCCAAAAGAGGGTCCTACCATAATTTGCATTAATAACTTAATTAATTATCTTCCAATAATCCACCCTTTTAGGATTGTATCTTTGCTGACTCAAACTACTGGGGTGAGGGTAACGTCACCTTCAAAAGAGGGGCCTACTACAATAACTAAGATAATCTCTTAAAACAGTGCAAAAGTGCGGAAATAATCAAAGGTTACACTAGATACGAGTCGGAACCAAGTGATTCATCTTGTCTATCTGTTTTTCTTTTTATTTTTATTTTCAGCATTTTAGTTAGTTTTTATTAGTTTAAAACATTTTTCTAAACTTTTTGATTTGATTAGACGTTGAGGATAAACTGGTACTAAAAGCTCTTGTGTCCTTGGACGACCTCGGTATCTTACCAAAACTATACTACGCTCACGATGGGTGCACTTGCCCATATGTGTGTCTAGTGTTAGTAAATATCGTGTTTTATAAATTTAAAACTTTGCTAAAAATAAGTATTAAAGGGGCTTAAAATATACACCTAAAATATATAACACTCGACTACGCATCAAGTTTTTGGCGCCGTTGCCGGGGACACAAGGATTTTAAGAAAGTTAGGAATCAACGGCCTAATCGTTTTTCTTTTTTCTTCATTTTTTTTAGGATTTTTTTTTAGTTTTTCAGCTTCTGCAGAACTCAGCACGGGCCGTGCCCGCTGAACACGCCCCGTGCCCAATCATTGGAACTGGCAATCTTGTTTTAAGTCAGACAGTAAGCTGAACACGGGGCCGTGCCCACTCAACACGCCCCCGTGCCCAAGTTTCAGTTACTGAAAACAGAACCGTAAGATCCCGACGGTTGGTAATTTCTGACACAAACATGAGTGATACTGATACTTTTTACTTTCGGCACTCTTATGGTACTATGTGGTGTCAATTATGTGGTGGTAACCATAAAGAATTAGAATGTTTTTTTCTAAATTATAAACCCCACTATATAGACCCATCATTCCCTAGTATCCTTAAGAGGGGCGAAAGTAAAAATAATCCCTATCGCTCCCTCGAATGCGCCCAACCGGATATTCTAGGGGAAATGCTTCTTGATGAATTATTTCAACTAGAAGATCTAATTTTTAATTGGCTAAAAGAACTTAGGGAAGATTTCAATAATCTTTTCCAAGACAATAACCAAGAAAAAGGGTTGGAACCGCATTCAAACAACTTCGTTGTTTCCAAAGATACTCCTAACTCTAGTGAGGACTTGAGCGATAGTCGTCCCTGTGTCGATTGTGCCGTGAAGGACTCCCCATCGACTTCGTTCGATGCATACATAGACCTGAGCGATTCGACATACACCTTCTTTAACGAGAGCCCGGGAAAGGGTTGGACTTGTCCACCTACATATAGCATAGGAATCACCCTCACCGACAACCTCTTGCGTTTTCGTCTTAATCTAGAACAATTAAGGTATCTTAGACACTTTGGGGTTGTTCCATCTAGTAAGGAACCACCCGATCCGGGAAAGTTCCTTGAAATTTGAAGAAATCCTTAAGACAGCTTCTAGACACGGGGCCGTGTCCAGGTCAACACGCCCCCGTGTCCACCCAAAAGATTCCCTTCTGATTTTGTCAGAATGCGGACAAAAATGTGTCAGGATTCCATCTGCACACGGGGCCGTGTCCAGCCGACACGGGGCCGTGCGCAACGCACTGTCGTTTTCTATAAATGCAACCAAGAATCCTGCACTTTTGAACCATTCCAGGGACAGAGATTTGAGGAATATTCTCACATACCATCCTAGAATGGCAAGCAGAACAAGCGGAAACTCTTCGTCGCATTCCAGAAACAACCGGCAGGGGAGAAGATCATCAACGGTTGAAGATTCTCTTGTAAACTATGTTTACGGCTTAAGAGAGGCCCTTGATGAAGTAACAAGTGTGGAAGAGGCATTGGTAGACCGCATTAATCATTTGACGGCGGGGCTAGAAGGATGTCTCCGGGAGGTCAACCTTTTGCACCAAAGGTTCAACATTCTCGCCTCTCCTCCTTTGGTACCGATTATCACCCAAAGGGCATGGAATGTGGTGCCGGAAGTCATCATTCCGGCTGAATGGTACGCCCTACATCCGGAACCTCCTCGAGACATACTACAAGGGGTTCCGGTTGGTGTCGCTCCTCCTCCACCAAATGTTGAGGAACATGAAGCCGCCTCCCTTCTCCCGAGGGAGATCGAAGAATGGCTCTAGCAACATCTAAGGAACACCGTTCGGCTTGGAGTTCTACAAGGCTTTTAAACCGGAAATCTATTTCCGGAATTTTGGTTCTTATTGTAGAAGTAGAACTCCTTAGGAAGATTTTACGGATCACTTGACCTATTTAATATTAGGACTTTTAACTTTTATTTTCTGTTTTATTTTTCATTTTTAGGACTATTATGTAATTATCTCTATGATTAATGAATGATGGTTTTAGTTAATTTGGTGTTTGGATGGTGTTGAAATACACTTGAGATGGCAAAGGATGCAAGGGAAACTTGAACCAGCACTCCATACAGGAAAACAGAACCGTCCGACAAATTTCTTCATTTACAGTAAGCTCGGCACGGGCCGTGTCCACCCAACACGGCCCCGTGCTGAACAGTCTGGAGAAAAAGACCCAGTTCAGGTAACTGGACACGGGCCGTGTTCACCCAACACGCCCCCATGTCCAGGCTTCTGTTTCTCTTGTTTTAATTTTGTTACTGGCACTTGAACACGGGGCCGTGCCCGGACAACACGGGGCCGTGTTCAGCGCCCAGTAACACAATTTTTTTTGCTTTTTCACACCTTTTACGCATTCAATCAACCTAAAAACTTATTTTTGGGACACATTGAGGACAATGTGTAATTTAAGTGTGGGGGGATGCTAAAACCTTGAATCTTACAAGTCCTAAATACAAGCCTTACACAAAACTCTATTGGAATCGCTAATCACCCCAAATTTTTTCAAAAATTTTCATTTTTTTTTACTTGTCTAGGTTTAACTCAGGAATTTCAAGTTCTAAAAAGGTTCTATTTTTACGAATTTACAACCGATAGCGTTGTGATAAAAAGAACCAACATAAGAAAATTATGAAAAGGCATGACAAGCTTAGTTAAAATTTGATTATATATACTTGATCACATAAAAACCCATTCCCACAAAAGTGAGTTTTGAGCCTTTATTGAGCAAACACTTACATATCATTTGACTAAATGCTCATTTTTCGTTTCTTGTGTGAATAGCCGCTTGGTTCTTACGACTCTAGAACTTGCCATGACGATACATTCCCGGTCCTTTCCAACTTAAACCCGAGTAAGTAAATGATGGAGGCATTAGGACTAACCCTTTTTATTTCTTCACCTTTATTTTTTCTTTTTTTTACCACCTACCCAAAATCCCCCTAGTTAGCCCCTTTGAGCCTAAACCTTTTCATTTCATAACCTAAACCAAACACCTTTTTTACCCACCAAAACCTTTTTCATTTTTACCACTTTGTTTTAGTAACAAGTTCGATTTTTCGTATGATTTTTCAAAAAAAAAAAAAAATGTTGATGATGAAGCAAAAGAAAATAAACAAACAAGTTTATCAAAAATAACTTTGTTTGAATAATAGCTTCATCAAAATAAAAGTTACAAAAATAGAAAGTCTTACGAAAACCGACCCTTGTTACGCTTTTTAGCCCTTTTTCTACTAACCACTAACCACCAACCCAACCACCTACCTTTAACCCAAGCCTAACCCTTCACCCACAAAGTCCTCTTGATATTTACAAAGGTATATAAGTTAAAAAGGAGGAGGATTGATTGCTTGGCAAGCCTATGGTAGGAGTAAGTTCCATGCCGCTCTCGAGTGATCCACAAAAATACATTTTCGGCCGAGTGTTGAGTGATCCCCGTGAGGTATGTGAACTTGTATATAAATAAAATTTTAAGAGGCATGTTATGCCCTAATAAGTAATTTATCTTATGAAAAGTTTTAAATAAATCATGACGAATAGGATTGTAAATAAATAAAAATAAAACTAAATAAAGAATCTTGGAAATCCCGACACTCTACGACAAGCCCAAAAACCTTCTTCTCTACCCATTCCATTTGGGAGTGTAATAGCCACATATTAAAGAGTTTTGCTTGAGGACAAGCAAAGATTCAAGTGTGGGGGTATTTGATGTGTTAAAAATGCAACATATAAATTTCATCTAATGAGGCATAAAACTAACCCTTTTTTAGTACTAATGTTGGAAAAAGTGTGCTTTTGTCTTCCTTTTGTACTTTCAGGATTAAATGAGCTCAAATTAACAAAAGAAGCAAAAAGACATCAAAATCTAACATAAATACAAGAAAAGGAACAAGACGTGACATGCCCGACCCCACGACAGCATCTTCCCAAGCAAAACAAGAGATCAGAAGCCTGAACACGCCCCGTGCTCAGCCAGCACGGGGGCGTGCCCAAGTGTCAGCAGAAAAGACAAAGTGGTAGAAGCTTCTATTGCCCACCACGGGCCGTGCTCAGCGGACACGGGGCCGTGGTCAACTATAAGATTCGCACAATCCAGCAAATCTGCATAGTACAAAGATTCTTCTGCACCACGGGGTCGTGCTCAGCGGACACGGGGGCGTGGTCAACTAATAAGACAAGCTGCAATAAATGAAGAAAGAGAAGGATGTGGACACGGGGCCGTGCCCACTGGACACGGGGCCGTGCCCGAGCTTCTGTTCAGCCTATAAATAGAAGTGCTTGGCTCAAGCTCAAACCATCCCTTGGCACACCACCTCTCTCACACTTCACCCACCACCCACCACCACCATAACACCATCATCCACCACCATCATCCATTGTCCATCGTAGAGTGTGTGAGTCGTCTCGGGATCCAAGATTGATCGTAAGAGTTCTTGACAATCAAGGCCATGTTTGCGTAAGTCTCTTACATTACTTGGTGAAGACGAAGTGTCTAGTATAATACTTTTTATTTCTAATCTTTTGCACTTTTTACTTGGTTTTGTATTAATGACTTTAATAACTAGTTGCTTATGTTGAAGGTGATCTTTCCTTATCGTTTGTCCGTGGTGTCTTGGCATTATTTTACTGTCTATATAAAATAAAAGATTTTCACCATTCATATCTCCACGGTCTATATGGAGGTATGTTGGCTACCTGGTCGGGGGTTAAGGGAACGGTTTGGTAAAGGTCTTGCCATTGTTCGGCGTTTAGAGGTCCTGCAATGGACCTGGGTCAAATTTAGTAGGATCTCCTTCAATATTTAACGGTATTGGATGGAGGGGGTCCAAACTCTTTGATCCCCTCATAAGTTAACTACTATTAATACTATAACCCGGCTATTTAGGACTGTATCCCTGCTGACTCAGACTACTTAGTCGATGGTAACGTCACCTCCAAAAGAGGGGCCTACCATAATTTGCATTAATAACTTAATTAATTATCTTCCAATAATCCACCCTTTTAGGATTGTATCCTTGCTGACTCAAACTACTGGGGTGAGGGTAACGTCACCTTCAAAAGAGGGGCCTACTACAATAACTAAGATAATCTCTTAAAACAGTGCAAAAGTGCGGAAATAATCAAAGGTTACACTAGATACGAGTCGGAACCAAGTGATTCATCTTGTCTATCTGTTTTTCTTTTTATTTTTATTTTCAGCATTTTAGTTAGTTTTTATTAGTTTAAAACATTTTTCTAAACTTTTTGATTTGATTAGACGTTGAGGATAAACCGGTACTAAAAGCTCTTGTGTCCTTGGACGACCTCGGTATCTTACCAACACTATACTACGCTCACGATGGGTGCACTTGCCCATATGTGTGTCTAGTGTTAGTAAATATCGTGTTTTATAAATTTTAAACTTGGCTAAAAATAAGTGTTAAAGGGCTTTAAAATATACACCTAAAATATATAACACTCGACTACGCATCAAAAGTACTGATGCCCAACATCAGTGGTTAACTACATCAGGGGAATGAAGAATCAGTGTTTATATATCAGTGCTTAAAATGTAATCAGTGTCTGTATGGTCAGTAGTTATAGATCAGTAGATAGAGTTTGTTAGGTTGTTTGACGTCACTATCATGGTGACGTCAGCTGAGATGCTTCAGTGGTTTGGTTTGCCTATAAATGTAACAGTACTCTGTACTGTTACATTTGATTGACTGAGAGAGTTCTTCTCCTCTAGTCCAATCCTTTCCGCTTGCTGAGAATTTCTCGTTGCAAAGAATTTCCGCTTGCTGATGAGATAACCAATCCATCCCAATAACAACGTCGAAACTACCCAGAATGATAGGAATGAGGTCGATAGAAAAGGTCTGATCAGCAAGAACAAGATTACAACCCTTAACTATGTGTGTGGCCTCTAAACTTTTACCGTTTGCTAGCTCTACCATGTGTTTGGTGTTCAAAAGTGTTGGAGTGCGCTTAAGCATTTGACTAACATTTAAGGACACATAACTAGTATCGGCACCTGAATTGAATAAAACAGTAACAAAGAAATCATCCAGAAGAAACTTACCCATCACCACGTTGGGATGGTTCCTTGCATCACCCTGACCCAGCACGAAAACACGTCCCCTGGCTCCATTGCCATCATTGTTTCCCCCATTATTGTTTCCGTTTCCCTAATTGTTGTTGTTGTTCTGTTTCTGGTTCAACTGGGGGCAGTATCTCTTGAAGTGGCCTTCAGCACCACACTGATAACATCCCCTGTTACCCTGCTGTTGCTGCTGCTGATTCTGTGGGGCTTGTGGCTGCTGTTGACGATTCTGATTCGCAGGACGTGAGCTCCTGCAATCCTTGGCTTCATGACCCAGCTTGTTACATCTCTAACAACGACCCTTGTTGCACTGCCCGCTGTGGTGCAAATTACATCGGTTGCAGTTAGGGTGATTTCCCCTGTATCCACCCTGACCTTAATTCCCAAAAGACTGCTGACTGGGGCTCCTGTACTCATCTGTCTTTCGCTGCTGGGACTGAGACAGAACTGAAGTAGAACCCTTGCCCGAATTTCCATCCCACATGCGCTTGTTATCACTGGGGGCATCAGAAGTAGTAGTAGCGCTAATACGCTTGGGCAGCTTGTTCTGCTCAACTGCCTGATCAGTGAGACAATGAGCCAACCGGATGATTTGCTGAATGGTGCCAAGATTAGCTGAGGTCACGTGACTCTGAATTTCTGGCACTAAACCCTTAAGGTACAGCTCGATACGCTTGATAGGAGGATCCACCATAGTAGGACACAAGATAGCTAATTCGTTTGATCTCTTTGTGTATGCCTCGATTTCAGACCCCGTCATCTTTAAATTGAAAAATTCCACCTCTAGCTTGTGGATGTCGTCACGACTACAGTACTCTTCTTTGATCAAATCTTTGAAGTCGTTCCATGGGGTGGCATTAGCAACCGCCAGCCCTAGCAGTTGAATCTGTGCTTTCCACCAGGTTAAAGCAGCACCTTCGAGTGTTCCAGTAGCAAATTTCACCCTACGAGCTTCAGGGCATTCACACATCTCAAAAACAGACTCAATCTTCTCGAACCAGTAAAGAAGACCTACAGCTCCTTCTGTGCCGCTGAAAGTACTAGGTCGGCAATCCATGAACGTTTTGAACGTACATACGGGAGGCGGAGCATGTTGACCTGTGGCTTGAGAATAAGAGACAAGGTTAAGCACAAGATTTGGTTCGCGAGGGTAGGATCTAAACGTCCTAAGATGGGTTGATATGGCAGGTTATATCTCCAGCAGGGACAGCTGCGAGTGCCTCAGCCACTCGTTCGTTGATTAGAGCCATCAGCTGGGCTTGAGTCAAGTTCAAACGTCCACTCATGATCTTCACAACGAAGCAACGTAAGTGAGAAAAGTGTCGTGAAAGTGCGTAAGCGTGGGATGACAGAAGAGAGTAAGCACACATGGTTCAAATAGCAGTTATCACGTTAACTAATGCACTATGTGAACTATCAAATAGACAATATAAACATAAATCATACCACCTATTGTGTCGAGTCTTACACGTGGAGCGAAGCGTCGTTGTGGATCGTTGAGCACTTTACAGGTTATAGTCTGGTTTTATCAAAAAGCTTTTCCCTTTTTAAAACCAAGTTCACTATAACCAATGGCTCTGATACCAATCTGTCACACCCCCAAAATCCACAAGCGGAGTATCACCGCTTGGAGGCGTGACATGACCAGGATCAAGCCACCAATCATATTGAACAACGTAATTAAGTAAATAAAACCAACCACAATATAATTGGTGTCCAAAAGAAAGTAACCAACTTTAAGTTAACAGCGGAAGCATAAAACGTAAAACCAAAACATAAGTTCAATAAGTTCATAAAATTTTAAAAGTTCAACATGAGACTCAACAGTCCATGTCCCACAACGACCACTCCTCCCTGTGCAAGCTCCATAAGCATCAAACGACCTGCAAGGCGTGTAACAAGGAGTCAACAACAAAGTTGAGCGAGTTTACAGTTGGTTGTTTAGTTTTAAAAGTTTGCTTTGAAAACCACGAGTTAACCAGTATCTTTGTTTTTCCCCAAACCATATCCATAATCAGTGGGGGCTTCCCCATGTGAACCACTAGACCGTTACCATATCGACTACTGACGAAAGTAAGTTGTGCCCTAAGTCAATGTCTATCATCATTGACTGTTTGTCATGATCCATTAGTACACGCCCGTCCTACCGGCAAGGTGTGAGGTTTGTCAAACCTAATAGCGCTATTAATTAATGACCCGCTCGCCATCGGCCTCGGCGATTAAGTCGATATAAAATGAGGGACTTTGGTGATAGAGTTTTGGCTAGTAGTTTAAGGTTGTTGTCCTACCCAAGGAGGACGAACGTACGTATTCTACCCAAGGAGAATACGCAAGATTAATATTGGCATCCTACCCATGGAGGATGGCCGTACATATCCTACCCAAGGAGGATATGTAGGTTCCGTTTTAGTTCTTTAACCCATTCCCAACCACCGGGAATCCTATGCCTTAGAAGGAGTGTGAACTCACCTTTGGTTGCTCGGTTGAACTCTTAAAATAGCTAACGGTCAGGGTTGGTCAATCATGTCCTAATATGATTACCATTTAGTTTGTTAATAGTTTTAAATAAAACACAAAGTTCCTACACGCATCTATCACATAGCACGCACTCACGTTAACATTTCACGCCCATACAAACATCCCATCTATAACCATTCAAAAGCAAACATACGATATTGCACATAACACTTTCATTAACATATAACATGTTAGATCATTCTTAGATAACATACCCGACATTTAGACACGCAAATTACTACTTATGTCGTTTCAGCTTTAACATCCAAAACTGGGTTGTTTTCGGGCATTTGAATAAAATAGTTAACTTACTCCAAAAATTCCCAAACTTTTACAGAATGTTTTAACTTCGGTCTCCGCTTTTGGGGGCGGGAGTTCATCCTGGTCTGATCCGAACGGATCTTGGACCAGGTGAGTCTGCTTTCCCTCAAATGATTCGATTTCTCCCAATCAGTCGCGACAGCATTCCCACTTTTATTATCACTTCCGGTATTACTGTGTAAAAATATCGGGATCCAACTCATTACCCATCTTTTATAAAAAATCATTTAGCGGACTGCAATCAGATTCGCACTTTCTGACTGCAGTCCACAGAATAATTTATTTAAAATTCATCGTAAGTTCGCTTGATGAAATTACAGTTGGAGCATTACAACGACATTAGTGGTCATCTACAGTACAAATTTCATGAGCTAATTCTACACAGATTTCAAGTTATCACGAAAAAGATCACACACATTTTCTGCAGTAAAAACGCAGCTTTTGCTGCTGTACAAAACGGACCTTTAAAAATAGTAAACGACCTCGAAAAAATATGATTCCAGTGCCATTTTATTCGTTTTTCGAAAACACATAATTTAGACTTCAGAAAATCAATTTTTAGATTTATAACTGTCCGTTTACAGCCAACTGAAGTTGGCTGCAGAATCATAGACAGATTCTGTTCCAACTCTAATCGTTACCCGAACCCCCGCTACCGATCAACTAATGCACCCAAAGACCCACGACTTTTATTTTTAGCAGATCATCCTCACCATACATCATACTAGCATTATTTCATCATATTACATCTTTATGTTCAAGATTTATGTTCATGTTCTTTAGTGTTCTTGTATAAAACAACAAACTACAACTTTCAACCACTAAAAACATGAAGTAAACAAGGATCAAAGAAGCCTTACTACTAGCTTCAAGCTAGGGAAGAACACAAGATGAAATGGAGTGGATAAAAGCAATTGATGGAGGTCCTTCAAGATCCAAGAGTTTCAAGCTTCTTAACTTAGCTCCTTGCACCCTTGTATCACCTTAGAATGATAGGATTTGAAGTGAAAATGGAGAGGTGGTGGTGGTGTGTCTTGGCCGTAGGTAGAGGGGAAAGAAGAAGGAAGAGTGGTGTTAGTGAAATGTGATGAAAATGATGATAGTTACTTCTAATATCCAAAGAAAATCTATGGAATATCCAAGAAAATCTATGCAATATCTAACATATCTTATAAGATCAAATAAAATCCCAATATATCTTACAAGATCAAGTAAAGATCTTGGTGGTGGGGCCACTATCTTGTGACCGTAAATTGTATATAGGGGGGTAATGTGTAAATTTTTGGTAAGTAGGTAAGTAATAGTTCAAATCCAAGTATAAGGTTACATGTTTTAGTTAGTAGATATCTAGTGGGTGTTATGGTGTACGGGGATCATAACTAGCCAAGAAATAATTAAACAATGTTTCTTGCAATATTTTGGTATCCCAGGTAATGTCCGGTTGTTCGGTTAGATACCATTCCGTTAAAGTGCTAAGTTGTTCCGTATAGTGTCTTTTATGTAATTTTTTGTAACACTTTTAATTCCCAACGCTTAGGAAAACATTCAGGACCATTTAGTCAATTTTCTGCACAATCATTAAGCATAATTTAATATTAATTAATCGTACGGATACATGTAATTACGAGGGTTGTCACAGAGACAAACGTGGTCACCTGGGTGGCCCGAAATCTTTTCAAAAGGAGCTCTGTTGAATAGAAAGCCTTAGCCAACTCTCATTTATAGCTTTCTGGTTATTTTGTTTATTCATGTTTGTAATCTGTTTGCAACTTCTTTTTCTAATTCTGCATTGTATTTTGTTTCATGTTGATTAATAAATTATCGTCCTTTATTTTGTACACGCCACAATAAAATGGTATTGCGTAAGAAAAGTATGTGTCGTAATTTGGTGGATATCATTGTACCTTGGTGGATATGATATTCGATTAGCCAACATTCTTGGTTCCATTATATCGCCTTGGGTGTGTAATTTTATAGAATGCTTCTATGTCACATTCATGAGAATTTTTGTAGATTTGCTAATTCTATGTTCACATATAGATGGGGATTATATAGATTATATAGATAATCACATATATTGAAACAATGTGAAAACATTGGAATTTATGTAAAATAATTCATTGTTTGTAATGATTGAATGGGACGTGCTAGTTTACCATTCTTCCCTAGCTTTGGGTTACTATTAAACTTCAATGTTGTATCAGTTGCTTAAATCTACTGTTGCATTTTACTTCTAATTTTTTATGTTAAAACAATATATTATGTATTTGGGCCATGCGGCATCTAGTAAATTAGGTCGGTAAATTTTGGTACTGTTAATAGGTTTGAATGATGGTAGCTAGTGGTTTATTATAACCAACAATCACCAAACGTCGGGATGCATTTAACACGTTGTTTCAAATCATATATAAGTCGCTATGTAAAACCTTCTAATGTTGATTGTTTTTAAGCAATACAATATTTGTTGTATTATTGATCGGATTTCGGTTTTTGTTCCCGATCTGAATTTCACCATTCAAGTGTATCAGGTGTGTGTTTATTGTGTGATTCGATTATATCACCATTCACTATACTATTATTTATTTTTGAATGACAACACTTGCTTCTACACGATTACTCCAGTAAATCTAAAGGAAAAATTACAAGAAATGTCCTTTATCTTAATACCATATATCAGACGGTGTCCTTTTCAACGAATTTTGACAGCTTTTGCACTTCACATAGAATTTTATTGCACGTTTTGTCCTTTATACTCAGCTCAGTTAAAAAGTTTGTTAAGTCTAGTCATGTTATACGCACATGAGGATAATTTTGTCAATCTACTCTCATCTCTCTATCTCTCTCTAAAACATCTCACCCTTATCACCACCACAACAGCCATCTTCACCGCCACCCCACCCCACCCACTACCACCTCAGCCTTCTCCGCCACCATAAAAACCACCTTACTCCCCAGCCATCCCCCTCTTTCAGTTCACCACCACAACAACCACCTTACCACCCGTCCATCCCCCTCTTTCAGTTCACCACCACAACCACCTTACCCCCAGTTTCAAACCGCAATCAAAACCACAACCCTTATTTCAGACTACAACTAACCCCAAATCAGCCACCATAACACACCCTCTTTGGTTTATCCCCAAATCAGCCACCAAATTGGAACCTAACCGCAAATTGGCCACCATAACCTTTATTTAAGACCAAAACTGACCTCAAATTAGAACCCTAACCCCAAATTGGCCACCATAACCCACCATCTGTCTGGTTTATCTCTCTATCTCACTCACTAACTCTCTCTAGATTTTAATTTGAAGACTGTGGCAGTGGGCGGTTGCGACTGGGATTTGCCGTGAGTGTGGTGGTTGGAGATATTGACGATGACGAGTGGGTGGAGTTTGAAGGTTAAGCCACTGCTTTATGACGCCATTGGTGGTGGTTGTCTAGGTGGTGACTGAGGTTGATTGGGGTTTTGTTCAGTGGTGATCTGGTGAGTAAAGAAGGGGCTTGAAATTTTCTGTTAATTGGATTATAGTTTTTTTGTTGCGGTGCTGGATGGTGGTTGTGTTGCTGGATGGAGGTTGAGGACATGGTGGATGGTGGTGTTGATCGTGGGTTTTTAAAGAGAGGGAGAGTGAGGGTATCAGGGTTTCTAGAGAGAGAGAGAGAGAATAGAGTGGGTGGGAAGGCAAGGTGGATTTTATATATTTTATTAAAAAAACGTTTTTATTTATATATTAAGATGTGAAAAGGCAACAATACCCTTATGTGGGGTCCACATGATCAGGTTTAACAAGAAAAGCTAACTGGATTAGAGCCAAAGGACGTAACGTGCAAGGATTTTTCCTATAAAGGGCAAAACCTGTCAAAATTCGTTGAAAAGGACACCGTCTGAAAAGTAGTATTAAGATAAAGGACAAAACGTGTAATTTATCCAAATCTAAATTAATCATCTTAGCCTAGATTTAAACCTAAGACCTCACCTTGAGTTTCTTCGAGTTGCATATCCAAATTGGCCAAGTGGGGTGGCTTTGCAGCAGGTGTGATTTATGCTTATAGGTATTAAAATATCTAATAAGAAAATAATAGTGCACCCTGGACTATATTAACTAATTTCCCTCACTTAAAAGTATCCAATGAACTTTATTCTCAATTATCCTTAATAATGTAATATATCTTCTCTTTTGAGAGTATCATAAAATTGGAATTTATCAATTTGTCATTTACATTAATGTTGATATATTGTGCAAATAGGTTTTGAATAGTTGTACACTAAAGGACCGGTTCAATTGACAAGCACGAAAGCATTAACTGGAAAAAAATAGAATAGAAGTTCTTTAGTAGAACAAAAACTAGTAAGATAAACATTAGATAGATCACAGTGGTCTTCAACAGGGTCTACTAGTTCCTAATTATGTTACATAAAGACGTTTGCAAGTTCACAATCGTACTCAAACATGACCTCTTTAAGAAAACCAACCATGGAAAATGAAACCAGTTACTTGCATGGATCCTTAACATCAATAGTATATATTGTAATTTCACTCTACGGAGTGACTATAATTCCCCACTTGGAAGCATATTTAATGAGCTCTTTTATCTCATCCTCGCCGATCATACCATCACCATTAGCATCAATATGACTGATTGCATGCCAAGCTCTGAAGCCTGCGAAATGCAGGCCAAACTTTTTCAAGCATACCTTTAATTCTTTCCGACTAAGTTTGCCGTCTCCGTTGGTGTCAAATGCTTTGAAAATACTCTTCATCTGGTTTTCTGGCAAGGATGCTTCGAGCTGTCTCCAAGTCCAACCCTTTCTGCCCATTCTCTATGAAATATCGAGAGGAAAGAAAAGTTGTATTAGAAAGATGGATGTTGTTATGTTGCTAGTAATCATCAAATTTAGACATATATATATTGGAGCACTTGCATATGTTCTTGGTCCCTTTTATGTTTCCCTTTTATAACAATTTGACTGATAGACAAAGCTAGGAATAGGATATTAGAATCTTGTATGTATTATAATTATATGTTTGGTGATTGGTATAGGTTAACGTGTATATCACACTTTGAGAAAGATATATCTTTTGATGGCAAACAAAGATTTTATAAAAAAATCTAGTGAGAAAGAAGGAGAAATTACTTGACATCTCATTCTGTTACAAATAATATGATGCTATCCATTGATAGAGAAATTACTTGGACAGAAAACACCTTTTAAGGGTGACTATCTACACACCAATTGTGTAGATAGTTTGGCCCTCTTATAACATACTTGGTTTCAGTCAACAAATTTTACTATTCGCTAAAGAAAACTGTTAAGAGAATCTTATTATAACAAGACAAGTAATGGCAAATACAAAAAACTAATTAGTGTGTACCCTCTTTGAAACCTGGGTTTACAACCATTTTATTTGCACTGTAAGGATGGCTCACCTTGCGTTGTATGTGGGCGTGGGGGTTTCGTCAAAGGGCTAAAATGCGCCGGTTCAAAACTGTTGTTACTTAAAAAATACTTACGAAAAACGTAGAAACAAAAAAAATTAACAAAGACTTTCGGTATCCCACATTCGGGGAAGGTATAACCTCTTAAGGGTTTACATGTAAAATGTAAGACTATCACCATTGGTGACTTTCTCCCAAACTAGGTTATCTAAATAAATTAAAGAAAAAGAAAAATTCTATTTTTCTCCAAAACCTGGTTGGCCAAGCAACCCAAGGTTGCAAGAGGTTGCTCATGTTTTTTTTGCCACTTGTCAAAATTGGATTGGTTTCATCTTCTAATTTTCCTTTTTTATTTTATTTTCTAACTATCAATTCCCCCAATAATTTAATTACTCAAATAATTTTTAATATTTAAACTTAATAACAAAACTAAATACACCGTATTTCCTAAAATAAATTTGTGAACATTACGATATAAATTTTATTAAAAACAGAGTGCGTTTGAAAAAATATATTTTTCAGTATATTATATATATTGATTGTTTAACTTTTTAATATTTTCCAGATCATTTGAAAAAATATATTTTCCAGTATATCACACTTTTGTTTTTTTTTTTTTTTATGAACATGCAGATATAAAATTTATAAAAATTGATATATTATTTTAATTGTTTTTTATCTAACACTACCTTATTTGCCACATGTCAACATTCTATTGTTTTGTTAGATTTTTTTGATAAAATTTCTTTTTTTATTTTTAATAACTTTTTATATTTAAAATAATAAAGTTTAAAAATATAAACATTTTTATTAGTTATAATAAATTTTATAGAATAAATTATAACCTAAGCCATATTTATTTAATAAAAAAATGGTTTAGGTGGGGTTGTTAATGAGTGTGAAAGGTTGGTTGGGTTGGGGTGTGTAGGTGGAAGAGAGAGAGAAATTAATTTTTTATTAGAAGTTGGGTAATGGGTTGGGTTGGGTTGTGATTGAGAATAGTCTAAAACGGAATTATTTCCTTAGCATAAAGGAAGAAGTGGTGGCTCAGATATGGCATGTTGATGTTTGTGTAGTTTGCTTGTTCTGCACATGGCATAGCGGTGATGGTTCATTTGACATTTTGGTATAATGATAAAATGTAAGCTGAATTTGTTAATATCCTTTCAAGCAATATAACTCTTTAATTGTGTTTTGCATGTTTTAGTAAGAAATACGTTTAAAAAGCAAAGATCTTACATACATTAGCATGAAAATCAAAATAACATATTCACCGGGGGGGGGGGGGGGGGGGGGGGGGGGGTAACTATATATGAGTAATGTTTGTTAAGGCCCATAAGGGGTAACTTTGGCAAAACCCTAAATGGGGCATTATATCACAACTCTCTCATTCTTCACCTTACCATTTTGAGATCAAGAGTTAGAGAGAATTCTAGTAGGAGAAATGCCTTTTTTTTGGGGGATTCTCGAGTTGGATTCTTTTTTTTGGTGGTTCATTCTCATTCCCTACTCAAGAGGTCTAGGGGAGGCTTGGATCTGTTTTAGTGTGAAACTTGAAATTTTTGAGCTCGGGTGCTTCATTCGACTCAAAGGTAAGAAAAACACATTAAAGGTTTTGTTTCTTCGGATGGTTATCCATGAGAATTGGTTTCCATTGATTTTGAAGTATATGGATGCATATAGTTAACAACTTGGTTTGTTTTCAGATCTGGAATCCATAACCGTCATCAAAGTTCACATCTTGGTTTGAGATGATTAATTTGTTGTTGTATTTGACTTGAATGTTTGGATGTATGCTTTTATGTTGTGTATATTTTAATTTATATATGAATCTAAGGCGTTGTTTAGCGACATCTGTGCTAGTAAGTGTTGAGCCATAAAGAGGTCTGATTGAGTAAGAGACTTTGAACTAGTAAAGGACTAACTTGGCTTGGCCTGATTGGTTGGTGGTGGTGGTGGTGGTGGTGGTGGTGGTGGTGGTGGTGGAGATGATGGTGGGTCGAGGAGGTGGTGCGTGGTTGGTCAGCTGAGGGTTATGAACACATGTGAATGAATAAAAGGATAAAATTTTATTCTAAATCATTTTAAAACTTAATGGACATGAGACTTATTAACTAATTCATTGGTATCTAGTCAGTGGACCAACCACACATAGTGCTGACTAATTCAGAGGTAAACTCGTAATGGAATTACTAAGAGGTTACCAAAGAGCCCCTAAGAGTTATTTGCTCAAGAATAAATTCAACGGATGAGTCTAAGAGCTATTTGCTAAAGAGTAAATTCAACGGATGAGACCCACGAGTTTGAGGCATTTCAAAAGATAATATTGATTGTTTGATTGCTCAAGAATAAATTCAACGGATGAGTCTAAGAGCTATTTGCTAAAGAGTAAATTCAACGGATGAGACCACGAGTTTGAGGCATTTCAAAAGATAATATTGATTGTTTGATATTTATGTGTAATTAACTTCCGCGTAACTCAAAAGCGACCTTATGGTCGCTGAGCTTTTCGCACTTGAGAAAGAGAATCACGGGTCTAAAGTACACATAAAGCAGTTTCTTTTCAAAAAGAAAAAAAAGTAAATACATAAATATTTCTCCACATGCTTATTATATTAGCTTCTTAAGTGGCTTTGTGCCTAAAAAATATAGCATGATACAATAAAGTAATTATAACTTTGATAAAGTGCGTACAAAATGGTATCAAATTACTTTACCTACCAATAAAAATCTTTACCTACCAATCATCTTAAAAAACGTCATAGTAACGTTCAATTATTAACTATGTACACAAGTTTGTTAATCACTTAATCCGGGTGTGTGATCCATATCATCTATGATTGGATCAACCTGAAGAGTCGTGTTGAACAGCTTTAACCTTTTATATTATAAAATAGAGTAAATTGTTAGAATTGTCATTGAGATTTGAGCATGTTTGTCATTTTTATTCAAAACAATTTTTTTTTTGTATAATATAGTTCTTCACTTTTGGAATTTTTTTCATTTTCATCCAAACATATAATTTGTTTTATATTTCCTATTAAACATTCGGATGAAAATGACAAAAATCCCAAATCTCAGAGACGATTTTGGCAAAAAAGTCAGACATTTGGATGAAAATGACAAAAAATCCAAAAAATGAAGGACTATACGATACAAAAAAGTTGACTTGAATAAAAATGACAAACATGTTCAAAGCTTAGAGACGATTTTGACAATTTACTCTTTAAAATATTATTACAATGACGGCAAAGTTATATTTTATTCATCACCACAAGAGAACAAACGAAATTGCACCCGCAAGGTGCTAGGTAAAGATTTTTAGTGGTAGATATAGTAGAAACATGACCAACCTTTGATGGTGACTTTCAAATGTTAGTACTCAAGCTTGATGGTGACTTTCAAATGTTAGTACTCAAGCTTGTTCATAGAAAAAACTTAGCCTCAACTAAGAACTAGCTAAAATGCTACATTCTATCTACATTTTAGCCACGTAGTTGAGATTAATCATTTTTTTCTACGAACCCAAGGCTGCTTTAAAAATTGAACTAAAAGCACCCATAATGTGGATATATTTGCTCGTCCGAAACCCATGTGAATAAAGCTTGACAAACCCACCTTGTTCGTGTACATTGTGAGGCTAGTCTGGCACCAAGGGTTGAATCGGAAGTCTGAATCTTCGGAAGATTATTGGACAACTTTGTTGGGTCCTAATACGCGAAAAAGTAAAAAGAAAAAATATGCCAATAAACTTATAAAACCTACATAAATATACATTAAAAACTACATAGACTTAAAAGAATTTACATAATTTAAATAAAAAAAAACTAAAGAATTAAACATAATCAAATATGTTTAATTGAATCAACTGAGCAATCTGAATTTGTTGAGCATTTTCTTCCCATAGGTCATAGTTCCTCAAACGCTCATCGTCATCCCCATCCTCTGGATGTGATACGCATTCCTCTTCAAGGTCATTTACGTACCCATCCTCTGAATTAGAGATGTGCCCGACTCCAATTCTTAGTTGACCAAACACCTTGTCATTCTTCATCCGTCCATTTAATACTTAGTTGGCTAAATATGATTCTTGTTGGTTGGAACCTCGAGTTATCTTGGTAGAAATTTGATATTTAAACTTAATCAAATATGTTTGATTGAATCAAATGAGCAATCTGAATTCATTGAGCATTTTATTCCCATAGGTCATAGTTCGTCAAACGCTCGTCGTCATCCCCATCCTCTGGATGTGATACGCATTCCTCTTCAAGGTCATTTACGTACCCATCCTCTGAATTAGAGATGTGCTCGACTCTAATTCTTAGTTGACCAAACACCTTGTTATTCTTCATCCGTCCATTTAACACTTAGTTGGCTAAATATGATTCTTGTTGGTTGGAACCTCGAGTTATCTTGGTAGAAATTTGATATTTTTATTTCCGTCTCAGGAAATCGTTTTTTTTTTTTCACAAGGAATTGAGATGTCTTTTTATAGGATCGCGGGTTTTTTTATTAGCTCCTATTTGTGGTGCACATTCTCGTGGAATGTAGGTAGTGGTTATGATTGATTTGTTATAAAAGACGGAATAGTGTGTATTTTTCGTTGGGGATTCCCTAAAAAAATCGTCGGGTCTTTCTTTCGATTTCTTAAAAAGATATATATTCAATCCGTCAGAATAGAACTTAAAGAGGGTATTTATGCTCGGCGTGTTTTTTATATGGATATCAGAGGCCAGGGAGCCATTTCATTGACTCGTACTAATAAGAATTTTACTCCGCGAGAAATGGAACAAAAAGCTGCTGAATTGGCCTGTTTCTTGCGTATACAATTGAAGTATTTTAAGAAATGAGCCGATAAATGAATGCTTTCTCAGCAGGAGGGAAAAAACGCAAGTATCTTTTTTTCAAGAACATAACATAATTGAGGTTTCTTCATAACATTCATTTGAGTCAAAGCAGACATATCAAGTATAAAAAACCCATTTTGGGGATCTTTTATATGTATCGAAATATCCACAACTCAATAATAATAATAATAATAATAATAATAATAATAATAATAATAATAATAATAATAATAATAATATCGAAATATCTCATAATCAACCATTTCAAAATAAGGAATACCCCCTTTTTTACTGTTGAAATTGAGACTTTAGATTCAAATAGATCATATCTTGTCATTTTTCGACGCTTCTTTTTATACTCCTTAATGACCAAAAAATTAGATCTCTTATAATGATAACTAGCCAATTTTTGTTGGTTTTTTTTTTTTTTTTTTGCCACTCAAACTCTTGGTCAAATGCATGGATATCCTTTACCCACACTGAATTTGGAGTGTAATCTGAAAGTTGAGAATTTAAAATGACGATTGGAATATGTTATCAACTTATAGTCGATATAATATAGTCAATGGAACATAGTCGTTAAAATATATAGCCGTTGGAATATTTATAATTAATTTTTATTTAATGTTTTTCTATTGCTTCTATTTAATTTAATTATTTTTTATTATATAATTATAAATGGAATATAAAATAAAAATAATCTTAAAATGATTTGATATATATTAAAATAGGTGTAAAAGTATGTGATGATATGGAGTGTGAAATGCAGGTTTGTGAAAGTTTATACACTATTGAAAAAGTCAAGATTTTTAAGAAAATTTTTTGAAAATCCGATATGGAAAAAGTTAGGATTTTTAAGAAATTTTTTTGAAAATCCGATATAACATAAAAAGATAATTTTTAGGATTTGTGAACTTCCCACATTGTGAGCGTTGTAATTAAATCCCCGTAAAAACGTAGGCATGTTAAAAGATTCTCCACACTTAGACCATGTGTAGTGATAATGTTTCTACCTTTGGGCGTTTTGCGCCATGTTGCAGCCCAGTCAGTAATAGTAATAGAGGATTATGGGGCGTTTTCTAAAATGAGTGTAGTGAGGATGTGGGCATTGTGATGTAATAGAATTAAATAAAAAACCATAAAAAATGTTATTAGACAAATGGAGCATGGAAACAGGTGATTGGCCAAAAGAATTGAAGCAGGGCGTTGAAAAAAAATGCCAAAACCATTTTATTTGAAAAAAAAAACGCCCAGAGGGTGGTTTTTGGGTGTGGAGGGGCGTGGAATTCAAAAAAAAAAAAAAGCCCAAATATCATATCACTACGTATGGTAAAAAAAGAATGTAACTTTCCTTTCTTGGAGAGAACAAAATATAACATAAAATTGCTCACTATATAATTTCACAATTTCAAAAAAAAGCTACAATATTACATAGGTGTCAAACATATGTAAATTTGAGTCATATAATTATTATCTCATTTTATATGGACAATGTCTTGTTTATAAAGACAATGTCATGTTTTACTTGACAATTTATGTCGTTTAATAAGGACAATGTCTTGTTTATAAAGACGATGTCTTGTTTTGCCTGATAATGTCTAACGTGATAGAAAAATAATCAAGAAGGTTTGAGTTAGCTAATCTAACTTATTTATTAAATGAGCAGCCTAAATATGACCTGTTTAATAAATAGATTAATTGGTTATCACATTTAAGTTTCCAATACTTCTAAAAAATGTTCCTCTTTAGATCTTATAAAGGGTTATTTAAAAAGTATTATCATGTACTAAAAAATGTTCCTCTTTAGATCTTATAAAGGGTTATTTAAAAAGTATTATCATGTAAGGTTTAATGCTTTTATTTATCATTTAGTTATTTCGTAAGGACAATTAACTTTTCACTCTTACACCTTTTACCACCTCATGGATCCTCCATACCATTAGACATATGGGCCACTATTAGGGTTGTAAACTAGGTAGTGGTATTAAACCGAATAAAGTCATGTTTATGTTTGTTCACTTAGCATTAAACTTGTTAAACACACAATAAGCTAAAAACTAAAAAAAATTACTTATAAAAACCTATAGTGACCGAATGAACGAACGTGAACAAACTTAAATAAACAAAGGTAAATGAACTAATGTTCGCAAACACAACATTTGTTCATGTTTGTTCATTTAATTAATCAAAGAACGTAAACGAATTTCCGG
This sequence comes from Helianthus tuberosus, assembly GCA_030545235.1. Lineage (NCBI taxonomy): Eukaryota > Viridiplantae > Streptophyta > Magnoliopsida > Asterales > Asteraceae > Helianthus > Helianthus tuberosus. Next base: position 161,582,379 of record CM060402.1, on the reverse strand, counting down.
TCGAAGGGTTCATTGAACGTTTGGCGGCCACTATTGAATCCTTAACCCTTACTAAGACAACCAGGTTTTCCCCGTATACAATTAGTCACCTCCCATAAATTAGCATCAATTTCTACTCATTGTATATAACATACTATATTAGAACCTGTATTTACATTTGTTGAACAAAAAAAATTTTCTATACTACATAATAAAACAATATATCTTTAAAAACCTCGTTTATACACAGGTTGAATCTATACTACATAATAAAACAATACGTCTTTAAAAATCTCATTTATTACAGAGGTTGAATAAGTGTAATTTTATATATTAAATAATAGAGTTAATTGCCAATTTAGTCCCTGAGGTTTGTCCAAATTTGCAATTTTAGTCCAATTACTTTTTTTCGCCTCTGGGTCCCTAACTTTTCCCTTTTGTTGCCATTTTGATCACATACCCTAACTCCATCCAAAAACCCATTTTTAACAAAGGGGATTTTGGGGATTTTCATTTTAAATCTTTTCAATTGCCATTTTGATCCAATTCTAAAAATCAAAACAATTCTAAAAAAACCATCTAAAAAATCAAAAAAATTCTAAAAAAATCAAAAAAAAAATCAAAAAAATCCAAAAATCCAAAAAATCCAAAAAATTCTAAAAAATCAAAAAAATTCTAAAAAATCACATAAATAAAAAAATTCTAAAAATAAAAAAAATTATAAAAATTAAAAAAAAATCTAAGAAATAAAAAAAACTCTAAAAAATCATAAAAATTCTAAAAAATCTAAAAACTCAAACAAACATATTTTAAAGTTTCAAATTCAAAAAATGACGATATATTCCCCGTCCAGACGAATTTATTTTCAAGTTTTATCTATTTTGTTGAGTGAATTATAGATAGAACCATTTATCCATTTAAAAAAACAAATTTTATTTTAAGTTGACATCTTTCACAAACATTCTTACATTTCCCCATTAATTATCACCCTTTTGGCCTTTTTATCTATGTTTTCAAAAAAAAAAATCTAAAATCAAAAAAATCATAAAAATTCTAAAGAATCATAAAAATCCTAAAAAAATAAAAAAAAATCTAAAAACTCAAACACATATATTTTAAAGGTTCAAATTCAAAAAATGACGATATATCCTCATCCAGACGAATATATTTTCAAGTTTTATCTATTTTGTTGAGTGAATGAGTGGTTATGATAAGATAGAACCATTTATCCATTTAAAAAAACAAATTTCATTTTAAGTTGACATCTTTCACAAACATTCTTACATTGCCATATTAATTATCACCCTTTTGGCCTTTTTATATATGCTTTCATAGCAAAACTATTTATTACAATAATATTATTATAAAAGGTATATTAAAAAGCCAAAAGGGTGATAATGAATGTGGAAATGTAAGAATTTTTGTGAAAGATTTCAACTTAAAATGAAATTTGTTTTTTTTAAATGGATAAATGGTTCTATCCCATCATAACCACTCATTCACTCAACAAAATAAATAAAACTTGAAAATATATTCGTCTGGACGAGGAATATATCGTCATTTTTTTTTTTAATTTGAAACTTTAAAATATGTTTGTTTGAGTTTTTATATTTTTTTATTTTTTAGATTTTTTAGATTTTTAGAATTTTTTTTATTTTATAGAATTTTTATAATTTTTTTGATTTTTTAGAATTTATTTGATTTTTAGACATTTTTTATTTTTTAGAATTTTTTTATTTTTAGAATTTTTTTTTTTGTGATTTTTTTATTTTTTAGAATTTTTTTATTTTTTAGAATTTTTAGAATTTTTCTAATTTTTTATTTTTAGAATTTGTTTTTATTTTTATGATTTTTTTTTATTTTTTAGAATTTTTTGGATTTTTTAGAATTGGATAAAGATGGCAATTGAAAAGATTTAAAATGAATATCCTCAAAATACCCCTGATTAAAAATGGGGTTTTTGGATAGAGTTAGGGTATGTGATCAAAATGGCAGCAAAAGGGAAAAGTCAAGGACCTAGAGACGAAAAAAAACGATTTGGACTAAAATTGCAAATTTGGACAAACCTCAGATAATAAAAAGGTTTTATTTTTAAGAACATCGTGTATTGTACGAGTTGGATAAATGTAATTTTATATTCCAAATAATGAAAAAATAATATCTTTAAAACCTTGTGTATTACACGAGTTCAATAAATGTAATTTTGTATACTAAATAATAAAAAAATTATATCTTAAAAAAAACCTTGTGTATTTTATGGGTTGAATAAATCTAATTTTATATGTTAAATAATAAAAAATATAGCTTCAAAAACCATGTGTATTACAAGAGTTGAATAAATGTAATTTTGTATTGTAAATAATGAAAAAAGTTACATCTTTAAAAACCTTGTGTATTACACGAGTTAAATAAATGTAATTTTGTATATTAAATAATAAAAAGTGATATCTTTAAAAACTCTATGTATTACACGGGTTAAATAAATGTAATTGATGGTAAATAATAAAAAAATTATATCTTTAAAAACCTCGTTTATTACACGGGTTGAATAAATTTGATTTTATATACCAAATAATAAAAAAGTTATAACTTTAAAAAAACTAACGGATATACTCAATACCCGATGGATATTTAAGAAGATACGTTATTTAAGAAGATACGTTACTTAAGAAGATACGTTATTGAAAAAAAGATACGTTATTTAAGAAGCAAATTAGTAACCATTTTGAGTGATAAAATGTTTGTACAATTCCGAACATTTGATTTATAAATTATGTAATAAAATCGATAGAATAATTTTTTATAGTGAAAATATAAATAAATAATATATTTATACAAAGTTTGGTTTTCGTGATAAATAATTTGTATCATTTAATAGTATCTTAAATTTAAATTTTAAATTTGAGAATAATATTTTATTCGAAAAATATAATAATTCAATTCGTCATCCAAAGTTGGATAAGATTTAATATCAGTTATTCTTTTAATCTAAGATAAATAGAAAAAAGAGACGGAAAAATAAAAAAAAAGTAAATACCCTCAATAAATGACATGGGTCACTTATTGATTTTATATAAGTATAGATAAACAAATAAAAATGTATTGGATAAAGGATATAAGTAGGGGTATGAATTTCTGTCACGAACCTAACACAGGTTTGGGTTTAGTCTAAACGGGTTCGGGTTAGTTACATGTTCAACCCGCGAACCCATTTAGCTAAACAGGTCAACCCGGTCGGGTTATCGGGTTGATCTGTTTAACTGATTTGTATTATATTATATTTTTTTACAATATGTTTTATGTTGTAAATTAAATTGGATTTGTATTTTATGTCATAATTATAACTTAAAAAGAGAAATTGACATAAGATTTATATTTTAAATGTAATTGTATTGTACACATTTGTGTTTTTTTGGTCGATCATAAACAAATGGATCGGGTCTATTTGACCCGCGTGTTATTTATTCATGCATGAAGTGACAAAACCATCTGCTCTTTCCCAGTTTAAACGTTCGGGTGAGTTTACTGCGCGGTATAATATCTCTCTTCAAATATGATTGTAATCCCATTGTTTTGAGAAAGGTGAGGATTTGATGTTTCCAGGCAAGATAATTGTCATTGTCAAGCTTAATAGCAGATTTGCCAAATTAGCTAGTTTGGGAGAGAAATGGTTTGTGAAATAAGAGCTGTTGAATGAGGGAGAAGACATTGTCGGTTGCAGATAGAGGAAAAGATGAAGGACAGGAAGTATTAGATGATTTTGGGAATAAATTTAAGACAAAGAAACAGATAGAGAAGAGAAGATGCAGGAGAAGATTTGAGAAAAGGTATAAAAACTATATTTTCATATATTTAAATGACAAAGATATGCAAAGGATAGATACACAAATATATTCAATGATAGTATTGAAACAGAAATATATTCATTGATAGTGTTCTCAGTTATCCATAATAATGCAATGTATCTTATCTTTTGACAGTATCAGAACATTGGAATTTATCCATAATAATTAGTGTTCTATATTGATTCTCATCCTATTAATGTATTGTGCAAATAGGTTTGAATAACTATACAATAAAGCATCTATTCAATTGGCAAAGCAAGAAAGGTTTAACTAAAAAACAAATAAAAAAAGTTCATTAGTTGAACAGAAACTAGCAAGACAAATATTAGATAAATCACAGTGGCCTTCAATAGGGTGTACTACATCCTAATTATCTTACACAAAGCGTTTGTAAGTTCACAAACGTACTTAAACATGACCACTTTAAGAAAACCACCATGGAAAATGAAAACAGTTGCATGCATCCTTAATATCTATGGATTCTTGTAGTTTCACTCTACGGAGTGACTATAAGTCCCCACTTGGAAGCATATTTAATGAGTTCATCTATCTCGTCCTCGCTGATCATACCATCACCATTAGCATCAATATGACGAATTGCGTGCCAGGCTCTGAAGCCCGCGAAATGAAGGCCAAACTTTTTCAAACACACCTTTAATTCTTTCCGACTGAGCTTGCCATCTCCGTTGGTGTCGAATGCTTTGAAAATACTCTTCATCTGGTGTTCTGGTAAGGACGCTTCGAGTCGTCTCCAATTAGTCCAACCCCTTCTGGGCATTCTCTCAAGGGAAAGGAAGAGTTGTATTGGAAAGATGGATGTTGTGTTGATAGTAATCATCCAATTTATACACACATTAAAAGAAGAATGTAAACTTTACAATTTTACAAGAAACCTAAAATATTTACACGTGTGCCAAAAATATGTGAATGTGGGTCATATATGTGAACCCTTGAGTCATCTCATGTCAATTTTTTCGTACCGGTTTTATGTTGCTTTTCAATTCTTTACCATCTTGTTTTTTTTTTTAAACAAACTCCGTTTTCTTTTATTAAAAAGGTTATCGGAATGTTTAAAAAACAAAACAAAACAAAACAAAACAAAACTGTGTATTTTGTTATTCATTAAGCTAACCAATACAAGCTAGTCTCCCCACTTTTTCTTTTTTTTTTTCTTTTTTTACATATTAAAGTCCTTCTTCTTGGTACTTTTTAACTTAAACTAGTATTAAGTGCTCCCGCGTTGCGGCGGGGGCATAAACCGTGCCAAGTAGCACTAATGCTACACAACTACCAGCGACCAACAACACCGAAAAGGCTCGTAAAAACAAAATAAACAAAAAGGAAAGAGTAACACCGAACGAAAAGCACATTTAAAATCGTTGAATCACGCATGCCCGTTGCGGCATGATAATACGAAGAAATTAGACTGAAACGTAAAAATAGAAAAGAATAAATAAGTCGATCTAAGACCATGCGCATTGTGACGAACCTGTCAAACAGGGAAAAATAGACGCGTTGTGCAGTCCTGTCAAACGGGTAAAAATAGAGGGAAAAAGGTTGAAACCCACACACACGTTGCGGCGTGTTCACTCACAAAATTAGAACGAAACGTAAAACGAAAAATTTGCAAAAGATGAAAAATATGGGGATCAAACTTGAAAATAAAAATATGTTGCGGTTAAATTGCAAAAGATAGAAAAATTTGTGTTGAAAGTAAAAAATAAAACCAAAGATGTTAAAATGTAAAAAATGAAAACATTTGGATTAAAAGTGAAAACTCAAAAAAAAAATTTAGAAAACTCACTAACCTTAGAGTACAACTCACTAAAGCACCAACATGTTATAAATTTATAGCGTGATAATGTGAACATTTTATAAAAATAAAAACTTAAAACCGGTTGCACAGGTTACATTTCTTGTTTTTTACTTACGTGGCTTATTTTTTAAATATGTGCATAGCAAAATTGATTAAACATGGATTGATAACATATTAACTCTATAACAATTTCGAAGTTGGATGAACAGTGCTAGCTAGGTGCGTGACAGCTGGCTATTTGCCCACGTGTCGACATGTAACAGGATAGAGATTTAATTTTTCTTCTCTTTAGATCACTCTCTCCTCCAGTCCATGACATTTGACCACCGCCACCACCATGGCCTGTCCCCAGCACCGGCCAAAGGGCTTCCCACCACCGCAAGTTCCACCCTCAGCTCGCACATCTCCGAATAAAACCGACACCACTTGCATAATTAACGAAGCAGGACAACCTCGGTAGCGCAGATTCAAGTGAGATTGTACCGGAGATGACGAACTCCTTCCAGATCTGGTGATTGATCTGTTGTCACACCCCAACCGATGGCGGAATCATCGGGGCGCGGCACTGAGCGAAACAGATGGTCCATGAGTATCCATAACAACTATTAATTACCAGATACTTAAAACGTCATGTCCCATACCATACCATAACATATCCAAATAAAACAGTTATTACAAATAATTGTCTCACAAACAAATACTGATCCGACAACTCAGATTTCAAAATAGACAATTTGTTTGTTTGTTTCTAGACTTTTTCCTGGCCTCGATTTCATCACACAGCAAACCAAGCATTCTAGCATCTTAAGCACCTGCCACATACGTTAAAGTAAAAGTCAATACACATAGTGTAAGGGTGAGCATACAAGTTTGATAGTATAATAGGGTTCGAAATCGTTTACGCATAACCATCACGTACAACGTGTGATGTGAAGCACGTAAGTTATCAACAAGATCCTATCAATACCAATGACGGCGGGTCGACTGCGTAAGGCAGTTCGCAACACATATTCACCGCTGCGAATCATGTGAGTAATGGTCCTTAACAACCCCTGAGTGAACGGGTGTTGAGTCCAAACTATAGTACTATCGTTGCTAAGGGAGGTAGACAGCAATCTATGTGTAAACATAACAAACAAGCATTCATCGAGTCACGTATAACATGCAGTAGCGGTTAGCATTAAAGTATTGCGTAGTGTGTTTGATGTGATTTAGAATAAGTAACGTATGTAACACCCAAAAGTGCATAAAGCAAAAAGGGTTCGAGTATACTCACAGATTGTGCTTAACAAGTAAACACTATCATGGATTGAAGGGAGCGCTGGAAGAGTGGTAAGTGTCGGATGGTAATCCGATCGGATGGCTATCCGATCGGATGGCCAGTCGATCGGATGTCAATCCGTTGGGATGGTCATCCGATCGGATGGCCATTCGATTGGATTGACACCTCGTTTGGTGAGGATGTGTTTGTGTATGATGGTTTGTCTTTTGAAGTTTTCGTTGTAGCATTTTGAAAACAGAGAAGTATCTCTACCCTTCAGGTTGGTCGATCGGACGGCGGTTCGATCGAACGGCGATCCGTTTGGTGAGACATTCTCAGAGAACAAGTTCACAGCAGTGTTGTCATCCAATCGGATGGTCTACTGATCTGGTGGCAATCCGCTAGAACTGATAGTGCATTGAACACGCTGAAAATTGTTTAAGTGTTGAAGTTCCAAACATCCCATGCTCGGGTAGTCGTTCGATCGGATGGCTATCCGATCGGACAGTAACCCGTTCAACATTTAGTCCTTTGATCAAAATAATGGTTTAAGTGTGGGACCAAGGTGCAAGCCGATCGGATGGCTGTCCGATCGGATGGCAATCCGATCGGACGACAATCCGTCCCAACGGCTGATCGTCTTGACACTTGGTTGTTTCGATAGTTTTGCAGTTTTGATCGAGACGGTGTGATAACGTGCTAAGCAACAGAAACCTCGTCAAGACCCTAGTGACCCGTCCGAACAGTAATCACCCAAATCCGGCCCATTCACTGGTTCGTGACGGTTGTTCATGTTTAACCCGGAATCGGTTGCCTCTTTTGTAGAATCCAGATCTTGAACCAACACATCACTATGAAGGAGTAGAATATCAGAACAAGTTTCGATTCTATCGGTTTTGAATGCATTGAGTGTAAACGAGTTGAAAGAAAGTTTGAAACCATATTTCAATCCTTTTCACCATGAATATGTTCAGATCTATGCAAGATCTTTGTTTATTCATGTGGAAATCGTCCAGATCTAAGTTGTTCTTGGTGGATTGTAGTCGAAACATGAAGTTCATAAGACCACCATGATGACATCATCCTAGAACACCTCAAATCCACTGATTTCACGGTTAAAAGTGGAGATTTAAAAGAGAGAATGATGAAGAAGTGTGTGTAGATCATAGAAGTACAAGATTTAGGTTGAAAACTTATAAGAATCGTGAGAAATCGAGAGAAATAGAGCTTGAGTGCGGCAGGGTCGAGTAGAGAGCTGTCACATCAAGTGATGTGACAAGTGGGGGTATTTATAGGGTTTCCCAAAAAGGAAAGTGCCTAAGGTCGAGTGGGCCACCGATCGGATGGCTGTCCGATCGGATGGCAATCCGATCGGTTGACCATCCGATCGATTGCCATCCGATCGAGTAGTCCCTCGATCCAGTGGTTCCGACGATTTGAGTTTCAGCGTTTAGTTTCGTGTGTTGAGTTTTGCGATGCGTTTCGAATGAGCGATGCGATAGTTTACCCATTAGATTACACAATGAGTAAATTGCCAAAATCGTCCCTGAGGTTTGGGCACGTTTGCCATTTTCGTCCAAAATGACACTTTTGTACCAAATTGCCCCCAACGTTTGTAACTTTTTGCCATTTTCATCCAAACCACTAACTTAGTTTATTTTTTCTGTTAAGTTGAGGATATTTGGATGAAACTGGCAAATATAAAACCATAGGGACAATTTTGGCAATTTACTCAAACCCTTTTTAATTTCTTTTATTTAATTATTTTTGTTACATATATAATAAAAAAGAATATACATGGAGTTTTTAGAAAAAAAAAAATAATAGTTTTTCCACATATTTTTTTATAAATTTTCATCCAAATCACTAACTCAGTTTATTTTTTCTGTTAAGGTGAAGGATGTTTTAAATTTTATAAATTAAGTCAGATATTAATTTACAGCTTCTTTATATAAATCAATTTTATAAAGAGAAAACGTCATTGATGTGTAACACATAACAATCGATTACAACTTTTAGTATTTATCAGTTGTAGAGATAGAAAAAAAATTATAAAACGTTACATATTTTTTAAATGTGTTGAGCACCTACGAAATATGTTGGTAGAAATAAAATATTTATTTAATTAAGATTATGAGGGTAACTAACTAATACTTATTCTGAGTGGCTTGAGTAAAGAAACTTTTGGTTCATAGCATTATAATTACAATTTGGTGGATAATTTTAAGGTTTGGTAACGATACGTTGTTTGATGGGGGGGGGGGGGGGGGCACTAGCTTCTGTTTTTCCTTAGGAGCGAATTTAAAAGAGTAGAAGATGAATTACAAACTTGGTACATATGATAAGATTTTTTTATTTGACATTTTTCAATAAGGCCACCAGCATTTTAGTTTTATAAAATTTAGAGGTTTAAGTAGATTTTATTTTTATAAAACTGATCTATATAAAAAATTAGAAATCAATTTCCGTCTTAGTTTATAAACATCGTTCGCCTTAAAAGAAAAATTAACTTAGTTAGTGGTTGAATGAAAATTTATAAAAATTATGTGACAAAACTATTATTTTTTTCATATAAAAATTGCATGTATATTCTTTTTTATTATATATGTAACAAAATTAATTAAATAAAAGAAATTTAAAAGAGTTTGAGTAAATTGCCAAAATCGTCCAAGTGGTTTTATATTTGCCAGTTTCATCCAAATATCCTCAACTTAACAGAAAAAATAAACTAAGTTAGTGGTTTGGATGAAAATGGCAAAAAGTTACAAACGTTGGGGGCAATTTGGTACAAAAGTATCATTTTGGACGAAAATGGCAAACCTGCCCAAACCTCAGGGACGATTTTGGCAATTAACTCTTACACAATTAATCCCAACTACTATATCTAAGATACAATCCCTATAATTAACTTGCGTTTAGCGTCTGCGATTCGTTTGCGATTGCGTTTCGATTAACCACCACAATATAAACATAATTAAACATGAACAGGTAACACATAAAAGGCACAGACACGTAAAACAATATCCAGAATGCGTATATCGGGCTGCGAATGAGATTGCGATGTGATAAGCGATTAGGCGATAAAACACGCGATAATTAGCGATTAAACCTCGATTATTAACAAGTATTCCACATAATACAACTTATGCGATAAAATAAATAGATTATCTACAAGTAAAAGGAGTCAAAACAGGAGTTAAGCTAGGAGTGACAGATCGCAACTAACAATCTTTTCTTCCGTTGACTTCAATCTTGACTTGACTTTGACTTTCGAAACACGGGGTGTTACAGCCTCCCCCTCTTAAGGGAATTTCGTCCCGAAATTCGGCAGAAGCCGTAGCAAACAACTGCGGGTACTTCGCCTTCATGTCGCTTTTGAGTTCCCAAGTGAACTATGCGCCTCGTTTGCCTTCCCAGCGAACTTTCACAAAGGGAATGCGTGAGCCCCTGAGCTGCTTGGTTTGTCGGTCCATGATTTCGACAGGCTTTTCCACGAAGTGTAATGTTTCGTTCACTTGAAGATCCTCAATTGGTACGTGTAAATCATGCTCAGCTAGGCACTTTCTGAGGTTCGAGACGTAGAAAGTCGGGTGGACGTTGTTAAGCTCCTCCGGTAGTTCGAGTCTGTAGGCCACTTTGCTGATCCTTTCTAGAATCTTAAAGGGTCCAACATATCGAGGCGGGAGCTTTCCTTTCTTGCCGAATCTGACCACACCCTTCCAAGGCGATACCTTTAGGAGTACATGGTCGCCAACGTCGAATTCAAGGGGCTTGCGTCGTCTATCGGCGTAACGTTTCTGACGACTTTGAGCTTTCAGTAGATTGTCTCGAATTTGGAGGATTTTGTCTGTCGTTTCTTGCAATAGCTCAGGACCGGTTATTTGCGAGTCTCCGATCTCGTGCCATACAATAGGCGATCGACATCTTCTTCCGTATAATGCCTCAAATGGTGTCATTTGAATGCTGGAATAATAAATGTTATTGTACGAGAATTCGACTAAAGGTAAGTATGCGTCCCAATTACCACCTAAATCTATGACACACGAACGGAGAATGTCTTCATGGGTACGGATCGTTCTCCTAGTCTGACCGTCAGTTTGGGGATGGAAAGCGGTACTTAGATTAAGCGTAGTACCGAGAGCAGATTGAAATGTTTCCCAAAGACGCGAGGTAAACCGAGCATCACGGTTAGAAATGATGTCGTGAGGCGTCCCATGTCGACAAATGTAACAATCCTCAATAAACCGACACCTTCATAATAATTTCCGACACCCCATTATATTTTAAAATGTCCCAATATGTCTTAAAATACACCCTGTATGTCACACCCCGAATTCCACGTGTCACCGGTGGGCCCGGTGGGGAGCATAGTGACGTAGTTGATACCATCATAGACAAACAACACAATATATAAATGCACAGCGGAAGCAAAAGATAAATATATTACAAACCGATTTAAATGTAATATTTAATATTACAACGGAATGTAAGTTGGATCCACAGGCGGATCAATAAAAGAGAACATAGTTCATCAGACTTATTGCATCCAAGCTCGCGAGACTCTTAATGATGCTAAGGAGAGGCCAGCCTATTACGCTTAGTACCTGCACTTAACCTTTTTGGGAAAATACGTCAGTTTACACTGGTAAATACAATTTAACTGACTCATTTTAAAAAGGTTAAAAATTTATTTGAATGCACGTGGCACAAAACATTATATAACTTGGGATAATTATGTGAAAATAATCTTGTAAGGGATTTACATGTTACTTATGCGTTCAGTAGCCCGATCCGTAGACCGGGTTAAAGATTAATAGACACACCACAATATTGAGTTATGCACTGAAAGGTGTACGCCTACACCCCGTGCTCAGGTCGTGGCCATCTCGTAAGATGATGCCAAGGATATCCGGGACATGGTCATTAACCCCCCAAAGGCTTTAAGCAAACAAAACACATTCAAAACATAGCATAACAATAAATTTAACCTCTATTCGATTAAAGAATTCAATTCCGGACCAAGCGGTATTTTATATACCGTACCCCAAGCCCGTATAGGGAAAATAAGTTAAAAGTATTTACCTGAGCTAAATATAAATTCAATCCCAGCCGTATCAAATCAGCAAGTACAGATAGCTTTTACTGGGCTCCTAAATCTGGAACGAAGGTTTTTAATAACCTATTAGATTCCTAACAGGTCTTAATTAAGCTTAAGCTTAGACCAGTTAGTTTTAAAAGAGGATACGGTTCAAACGCATGATTAAGCGAGAACCAGATTAGAATGTGGTTTAGACCCGACAAGATTGTATACTTGTGTAATAAGGGTAAACTAAACACATTCTAGATTTTGAGATAGAAATGATAAGGTTTGACCCGTTTCGGCTAATTTATGCAAACTAGTTATATAAGCCGATCCGAACGCGAAAAGTGCGTAACGGGCAACCACATGAGTCATGAACAGGTTTCCTAAGTTAATATGCCTTAAATATGTTGTGATATCAGTAGGATATCTTCCATTATGCCCCAAACGAATTTAAAACCAATTTATGCCTCGTAGGGGTATTTTGGTCATTTAAAAGAATATAAAAGAGTTTATTTATAAATCTGATTTACAGGTCTGATTTGTCTAGTAAATATACTTAATTTACTAAGTTATATCAGTAGGGTATGACCTATATGTGAAATTTATCATTTAAACCAAACTATGCACCTTAGGGGTATTTTGGTAATTTCACATAGGGCTTTAAAGGTCAAAACTGGAAATCTGAGTTTAAAACTTTTGCTTACTGTTAAAATATAGAATTTTACTGAAAATATCAGTAGGCATCAACTCTTATATATTTAAACTAGTTTCGATACATACTATGCGTTAAAAACGCTTAAAAAGGCGATTTGGAGCCATTTCCGGGTTTTGTATAGAAAGCTGATATTTTTATTATTCCAGAAGGCTCAAAATATTTTATTTATCATATTAGATCAGTAGAAAAAGGTTTGGGGTCAAAAGGATTTGTAAAACTCATTTTATAGCCCAAAAGGGCAAAACCGGCAATTACCGAATCAAGCCTAGAACCCTATGTTATGCTCAGCCTAAAAATAAATAAAAATCTTTAAAAATCCCAAAATATTATTTTATATCAGTAGGTAAAAAGTTTGATATCAAAAATTGGGTTTAGATAGGCTATATGCTAATTACGCCATTTAATTACTAAAAAGCTTTCTAATTACGCTATTGAGCATAACTCTTAATCTAGACCTCAAACTGATGTCAAATTTTGGGTGCAAGTCTAAAAATCAGTAACTTAGGTTCCTACTCTTTCATATTTTCAAAAATCACGTTTTAAGGTTATATGGGCATACTAGTCAATATTTAGGCATTTAACGGAAACATGCATGAACTAGGATTTCTATGGAACCAAGTTGTATAACCTCAGAGGGTTATACTAACCTATAATATGGTCCTAACGGAATCCTAAGGCATATCTAAAATAAACTAAATCGGGTCAGAACTGAAAGTCAAAGCAAAAGTCAACTTTTGCGACTTTCGGTTCCAAACCGAGCCTATACATAGAATTGTCGGGTTGAATCATGCTTAGGCATGTTCAACTAATATTTACCAAGTTATTAAAGTGAGAAAACTGATTTTATATTAATAGTTACGTATTTTATTTAAAACTAACCCGTTTGACTTTTATTTGACCCGACAATTTAACTAAGTAATCGTGGAGGTGCCCTTTTGAGGGTTAAACACCTACCTAATTACGGTCACGTAGCCATGTTCGTTGCGAACCATGGCTCAACCGTTTAAAAGTCAAAGCGTTTGTCGCTAACGCTTGACTTTTCGATTTTTAAACGCTAAACCAATAAACTAAGCATGAAGGGATCACTTACAATAGTCCAAAGGACTGAAGGAGGTTCTCAAAGGGTTCAAGATCCTCCTAATTCAGAGAATAAGCAGATTTGAAGGAGATGAGCAAATGAGAGCCAAAATTCAATGGGTATTTATAGGTTTTTGAGGACCGTTAGGATCGTTCCTCGATAACCGTGATTAAATCTGAGCCGTACACTTTTACCCATGGTTTTCTAATACAATGGGCAGCCCCTAGAATGATTTATGTGAGTGTAGAAACCAGATTGAACATGAAAACAGCAAGAAACAGGCTGTTACCAGCTGTTTCTGCATCTGATCCACTCACGCGGCCCGCCTAGAGAACCCAGGAAACTCACGCGGCACGCCTGCATGTCCACATCAGCGAAAATAGTTCCAGAATGTGCAACATCAGTCCCTGTGAGTACATATCTGCGTATAACAGCCCTTTATAAACCCGTACATCTTATAAAAAGACATATTTAGTCCTTCTGACCTCTGAATCAGATGGTTATAGGTCTAAAACAACTTTTGAGGGCTGTTAAGATCAGAAACAGCTTGCTGAATTTACAGATTCAGTCCCTGTATATGTTATGTCATTTCTGACACGTTTAAAGTCCGTTAATCCATCTTCAAGGTTCCACAATGATGCCTTAACATAGGGGACATGAAACATGCTCAAAAACATGTCGGATGTCGGTTCGTTTGGCCGTACGGTCACGTTGTGCGTCTAATTACGACGAAACACGAACGGACGCGAAAAATGGTCCAAACTACGCGACGAATGGAATTTTATCAAGGCGATCACTAAAATAAAATATTTTAGTGCTTACATAAATTTTTGGGTGTCCGGGGATATTCAGAATGTGAGATATGCGCGAAAGTGCAAACTTGTGCACTTTTTGACACTTTTAGTCCCTGCATGACCTTAAAGTTTATTTTTGCGCACCAAACACCTCTAAGCCTATATATAAGCTATAGAAATGATAATTAGGGAATTTTTAAATCATGGAAAATTTCCGGAAGGTCCGTTACCATACGAATCGACATACTTTTACAGTTTGACGCAAATAGTCCTTAAATTGCGCAAAGTAGCGCGAAATGCCGTTTAATGTTATCCAAGCCTTCCATGGCCCATATTTATCCTTCCCAAGCATATACTTAAATATTAATACGCTCTCGTTCGCTTAGATGGTCACCGAAAGGCATAGATTCAAAAGTTGACGCTTTAGGTCCCTCTATTGCGCAAACTTGCGCATCTAATCATTTAATAGCATTGAAGCCTCATCTAATCCATATTAGGAATTCTTGAAAGTATTATTAAACATCACGATACTTCGGGTTCGCTAAAAGGTCATTTAGATGTATAATTAAACATATTGACACTTTTAGCCCCTCTAACTTGCATAGTTGCGCGTAATTTTACTTATAGGCATAAAAACTTTAGTCGGCCAATATTTGGCATTCCCGAGAGTATAATTAAATATTATGAAGCTCCCGGTTTGTTACAAGGTCACTCAGAGGTAAGAATTAACATGTTGACGCTTTTAACCCTTTATTGCGCAAACTTTCAATTAATTATGCAAACGGCTTCACTTAATCATCAAGTGGCACATTTGTGAATATAAACATCATAAGAAACTTATTTTTTTCGGTATGTTATCACTTCCAGTCCTTTCATAATCAAAGTTTTCGATTTTTCGAAAAATTAGTCCCCAAATTTCTGTGTTTGACTTCATTAGGGTTTATTACACGTGTCAATACATCATTGGACGTGATTTTACGAGGTGTTACACTGTATGTAAAAACCGAGCCCGAAATACATTAAAAAGTATTTAAAATAATTAAAAATTTTATTATTTAAGTTGAGGCGGGCCGCGTAGACCCACCCCAACCCTTACGCTGGCGGTATCAAGGCTAAGACCTGATTTCTGTGAACTTTAAGTCCAGGCGGGCCGCGTAAGACCCCTCGTTAGTTTACGCGGGCCGCGAGAGATCAAGAACGTAGCAACACCCCAGGCCGACACGTGTCACCATCGTGGCGGACCAACCTGATGAGCCGGACAAGCTAGTCCGTTGACTAGCTTTGACGCGGGCCGCGTAGCCCTTAGGCTACGCTTACGCGGGCTGCGAGAGAGTTAGATATCAGCACTATATAAAGGAGCCATCGAGTTCAACCAGAAATCGTTCAAAATTCATTTCTCAATCTCAATTTCTGAATAGTAGGCTTTATATTCGAGTATTATACCCCCTAATTAGCGAGGTTCTGCTCCGTTGTAAGTATTATAACCCCAGTTTCGTATTAGATACGCAGCCCGATTGATTTAGGGTTCCGTAACAACTGTCGTGGTTCTGCCCGACGTAGTTGTTGGAATACCGTCTCGAGGAGGGTATCATTAATATTATCAAAGGGTTATTATACTAACCTATGTACATTTGTGTAAATTATAGCTTAATCCCAGGAAACTCTTACGCGAAGTCTAAGATAGCAATGTGAGTTTATCCTATTTTTGTTAAACTTTTTGTAATATTTTACAAAACCTTAAATGCTTAACAATGTGATTAAGCAGTGATTGAGTCTTTGTAGTTCTTCAATTACTGCCGGTATGTTGGGGTTTTGTATACAAAATTTACTACACTGTGAGTAGTAAGTCGGGACGACAATACGTTACCATTGTACGACGAGTTAGCCAATGTGTAATATGACCCACCAGTCAGGATTGACAGTACTGAATGAGTAATTGTGTAGAAATAAACAATTTGATCGCTCTCAATACTGTATTAATTGATAAAATATTTCTTGATTAAACTGGGATTCACTCACGAGTATTTCCCACTGACAAATGTTTTTAAAACGCGTTTCAGATAACATAATGTGACAGCCAATTAGTAAAAAGCCAGCTGGAGAGCACTGAAGGCTTGGGAAAAATGTGGCTATAAAAGTTACCTAAAAGACGATGTTTTAAATTCAATAAAATAGGGTTTATCCCTATAAACATGTTGTAATAAGAAACTTGGGTTTTACCCATGTGATTATTAATATCAAATATGGTGGTTTTACTCTGATAAACATTTCCTAACTACGGTCCTGATGTAATTTCCGTTGCCAAATTAACAAACTGATACCACCGAAACTCTGAGTTCGTGTCCGCCCGTTCCCGGGACAGATAAGGGATCGGGGGTTGCGACAGAAGGTGGTATCAGAGCCTAGCCACTGGTCTAAGCCAAAGAAGTGTTCTACGGACACTTAAATTTTAAATTTTTGTGTTAGGAAATAATTTATGTGATTATGTGTTTTGTATTATTTGACTATTTGTTAGTTTACAGTATGAGTGATCAAGGACCCTCAGACATGTGTCGTCAGTTGTCTGATTTACCTAGGAGTGAAGGTACCTCTTCCCAGCCTACCCTCTCTGGGTATTCTGCTGATCAGGAAGAAGGGATGTTTGCCTTTAAAGCTCAGTCGGAAGAGCCATTCCCTCATAAAAAGAGAGGATGGTTCAGTAAGGAAGCATTTGCGCGTAGGAAAAGAATGCGAAAGTTGCAACAGCAAAGAGTTCTAGCAGCCGCTAAGCGAGAGTCAGATGCCCATACACAGGATATGCTTAATAGAAGCCTAGCTAATTTCCATATCCTAGCTACAACTGCTGCTGACCCAAGTCTGGAACAACTAGTATCTCCACAACCCTTACCTTTGATTCCCACTCAACCGATGGAGGTAGAAATGCATGATTTTAACCCTGATGAGATACCTAGAATACCAGCCCCTAATCCTCTAGATACAAATTATGATCCCTGGTTTGATGATCTTAGAGATTATGTGCCACGCTATCACTTAAACGAAGAAATTTGCCGAACTTAGCAGCATATCCAAGTTTGGACCCTCTAGATCCCTATTATGACAACGATGAATACATTAGGGAGATTTTGGAGAATCCATACCCTCAGGAGAATCCAGTACCTCAGTACCCAGAGCCAATACCAGTACCTGCACCCCCAATAAGTGTAGAGAATTTGCAAGAACTCTGAAATTTTGGAGAGGAAATTATAGAAAGTAGTGAAAGGATGAGGTATGTAGGAGAGCAACTCGTATAGAAATACGATGAGCGTCAGATGGATTTCGGGGAAAATCCAAACCCGTTAAGGAAATGGTGAAGTTGATAATAATAAATAAAATATGTGTGTAATAATAATAAATATATCGTAGTATAGACCACTTTGTGGTTAATGAGGCATAATAGTATTGTAATTTTTAATTTCTGTTTTAGTGTGTATTTGACGCATACTATATCAAAAAGAGTAAAGTCGCAATGCACGACGCTTTTGACCAATATGTGTATTATGTGGTTGTTACTTAAACTATTTAATTATTCTATTAATGATTGGTAAATGTTTAAAATTCAGATGGCCGATGAAGAAAATCAAGGAAATCTGAATAACGATAACCAAAGTAACATTAACGTGGTTAATGAGAATCTGAGCATCAATAACAATGGAAACCAAATGTATAATAGTGTTGTTCAACACATAGTCGCACAAGGAATAATAGATGCAATGCCATATATTATTCAAACGGTTAGGGAAGCCGATAACAAGAGTAAACATGATAGCAAGC
This sequence comes from Helianthus tuberosus, assembly GCA_030545235.1. NCBI lineage: Eukaryota > Viridiplantae > Streptophyta > Magnoliopsida > Asterales > Asteraceae > Helianthus > Helianthus tuberosus. The sequence goes on along the minus strand of CM060402.1, from coordinate 161,563,998 downwards.
GACCAATTGAAGCAGAAAACAGTATAAACACTGGACCTGTATTTCAAATGCCTATTCCCAAAAGAAGAAGAACCGTGTCTTACGGTTGTTCTTATAAAGAATTCTGGTCTTGTAAACCAATGGAATTCTCAGGCAATGAAGGGGCCATTGCAACCCTACGCTGGATAGAGAAGACTGAGGCAGTCTTAAGAATAAGCAAGTGTGCTGAAGAAGATAAGATAATGTTTGCTTCTAATCTGTTTAAGAATTCAACACTAGAATGGTGGAACCCTATCCTCCAATCAAGAGGAAGTGATAGAACATACAATATGGAATGGGAAGAATTTAAGGACAAGGTAGAAAGGAAATTATGCCCACCCAATGAGAAGGAACAGATAGCAAACAAATTCCTGAACCTTAGGATGATTGGTGTGGATAGTAAGGGGTACACTAAATTATTCTTCGAATATGCTAGAATAGTGCCAACCCTTGCTTCACCTGAACCAGTGTTAATCTCCCGTTATATCTGGGGATTAATTGGGGAGATAAGACACGTAGTCAAGGCAGCTAGACCTCAAACCATAGAAGAAGCTGTAGAACTAGCAAATACCTTGACAGATGAATTAGTCCGTGTAACACCCTAGTTATTATTTTACGTTATTCGCATAAGTTAAGTCCATAATCATGTAATTACAGTCACAATTACAATGAAAGTACGGGTTTGTTAAAAACTTTTACAATTTAAAGTGATACAACATGATGTGGTTTAATTCGCCGTTTTAGAATAACGACGAAACAACATTGCGGAAGCTTCGTTTAACGTGTGTTCGGTTCTTGCTTGATGCTTGATCTTCATCCGGGACTATCGGCATTCACCTGTGATCAAAACCAACTTAAAAGTCAGTTTTGATAATTAAATAACTAGTACAACAAGGAAATTGGGAAAATTCCAACATTGATATCTTGATCCAGAAACAAAGACTTAAAACCGGCCTTCACCGTAACTTACGGTGGGCACCGTAAGTTACGGTGGCCCCTTTTTAAAATGCCCCCATCGTAAGGTAGGAGATAACTGTCGTAACGATTTCAGCCCCCACCGTAACTTACGGTGCCCACCATAAGTTACGGTGGCCCCTGCATCAGACCCTTCCATTTTACCGTTTTTGACACGAAAACTTTCGTATCTTTCAATCCGCTTGTCCGTTTGACCTACCGTTTCTTCCTACGTGATTGCAATTTGATCCTCCATCATTTGGAGTTAAAATCCAACATCCTACATAATAAACTTTGAGACTTCTAAGCCTTCGACTCCTTGCCGTTTTACCAAATTTTAACCCGTTTATGCATTTTATCAAACAAACATATTTGTCTAATCCTTATTTCACATGCACCTCTTCAAATTAATGTTATCTACCATGTTAGGTTCTAATCACAGGTTTCTTACACAATTTAAATACGTTTTCGCTCGTATGCTTATTTTGACCCGTTAAGGGTATTTAAGCACTTTAGAACTTGAACTCGCTTTCATACCTTTCTAGCATCTTATTCCTACATTTCTTATCAAGTAATCTTCCACCACAACTATATGTGTGTTGGATTTAATGTGGATATCTATATGTTCCAAATTTTACCCCTCGGATTATCTTTTTACGGTAAAGATTCATATAAAGTCATTCGACCCAAGAATTTACATCTTTCACTATCTAGTCAAAGAACAGTGAAGTTTTTAAAGGGAGAGGACGGATGCGTTCTAGTCAAAGAACACGACATTAAGATGAGATGGCAAGTGTACTTCTACAATCTTTTCAATGGCAGGAGGGATTACCAACAAGAAATTGAAGAAAATGATGATTCACCTACGCAAAGGCGACTACGGAATAACGGCTACTGTCGACGTATCACACGGGAGGAGGTGAGAACAAACCTTAGAAAGATGGGAAGGGCTAAGGCAGTTGGGCCAGATAACATACCGATTGAGGTCTGGAAATGCTTGGGAGAAGAAGGAGTACATTGGCTAACTATTTTATTCAATCTTATTTTCAAATCTGGGAAAATGCCAGATCAATGGAGGAATAGTGTAGTAGTACCGGTGTATAAGAACAAAGGGGATGCCCAATGTTGTGGGAATTATAGAGGGATTAAGCTGCTAGGACACACTATGAAATTATGGGAGAGAATAATTGAGACGAGAATCCGAAGAGAAACCCAAGTCACGGTAAACCAATTTGGTTTTATGCCAGGGCGATCGACTACGGAGGCAATACATATTCTAAGGAGATTGATGGAGAAGTATAGGGAGAAGAAACGAGACCTACACATGGTGTTCATTGATCTTGAAAAGGCCTATGACAGTGTGCCACGTAAACTGATTTGGGATAGTTTGGAGAGTAGAAGGGTTTCTGGGAAGTATATTGACTTAATTAGGGATATGTATGTTAGGACTGAGACTAGTGTCCGAGCGCCTGTAGGGGATACTGATTCTTTCCCGGTGGAGGTAGGACTCCACCAAGGGTCCGCTTTGAGCCCTTTTCTATTTGCAGTTATCCTAGATGAGTTGACAAAGTCAATTCAGGGGGCTCTTACGTGGTGCCTGCTTTTTGCAGATGATATTGTGTTAGTTGCTGATAGTAAACAAAGCCTGAATGCGAGGTTAGAAGAGTGGCGAGCAGCTTTAGAGGGAAGAGGATTAAAGATTAGTCGATCTAAGACTGAGTACTTGTATTGCGACTTTAGTGGAGTAGACAACGATGAGGACATTCAGATCACCATTGACAGTCAAGCGGTCCCGCAGGTGACTAAGTTCAAGTATCTAGGATCGTTTGTCCAGAGAGATGGGGAGATAGATAGTGACGTTGCTCACCGCATCCAGGTCGGATGGTGTAGGTGGAGAGCTGCCACTGGGGTATTGTGCGATAGGAGGTTCCCAACAAAATTGAAAGGGAAATTTTATAGGGTTGCAATTAGACCTGCTATGTTATATGGAACCGAATGTTGGGCCATTAAGGAAGTACAGGCACGCAAGATGGAGGTAGCAGAGATGAGAATGCTAAGATGGATGTGTGGCCACACAAGGTTAGACCGGATAAGAAATGATGTTTTTAGGGAAAGGTTAGAAGTAGCTAGTATATCAGATAAGATAAAGGAGGGAAGATTGAGATGGTTTGGGCATGTGAAGAGGAGGCAGACGGTAGAACCAGTTAGAGTGGTTGAAACCCTCGAGGTGGAGGGGAGGAGGAGTAGAGGCAGACCCAAAATTACTTGGGATGAGCGGATTAGGCAGGATTTGCAAAAATTGCACCTCTCTGAGAACATGGTCCATGATAGGAGCTCGTGGAGACGTAGGATTAAGGTTAAGGATTTCTAGGAAAGGGTACAATTGTCTTTTTAGGTGTAGTGTATGGTCGTACATAAGTATCTATGTGTATAGGATGTTTTGTTCAGTTGTGTTTCTAGGTGTAGTGTATGGTCGTAGATATGTAACTATGTGTATAGACTGTTTTGTGTTGTCATATTTGTTTTGTTCTACCATGCACTTTTTCGCAACTCATACTACATTCGTAGCTTCATACACATACACACACACACCTCATGCTTAATTTATTTCTTTCCTGGGTGTTTTGGAGCCGAGGGTCTCTCTGGAAGCAGCCTCTCTATCCCTAGGGGTAGAGGTAAGGTGTGCCTACATCCCACCCTCCCCAGACCCTACAAATAGCTTTGCTAATTGTGGGATTTTACTGGGTATGATTGATTGATTGATTGATTGATTGACTATCTTTTCTTATTCTAAGCATGTATTTAATCATAAAACTCGTTTCCGAACCTCTTGCAAGGGTCGTTCGTTCGAATTAGCTTGCAAGGGCAATTTGGTCAATTTTCATCCTTTCTTTACTACAAAGGAACTTTTAAATACTTGTTTGACCCAAAATCCGACCTTTTAACTATAATCTTGTTTATAAACCCATGTGCTTCTAAAACACCATAATCATAACTCAATTTATTCAGTTTACCTAAAAGATAACCGAATAACTATATTTTAACCTTGTCTAACCCTTATAGAATCTCAAGTTCTACATGATGAGTTGAATCATTATACATACCTGGATCGGATCAATATATTGACCCGTTTCAATACTTTGACTTAGTAGCCGCTAAGCAATAGCGATGTGCGTATCCATTTGATGTTTATTCCTATAAACATGTAACTCGACAAACCATTAGTCGATATTGTCAAAGGGTGATAATTTCACCTTTTGACCCGTTTATTTACCTAGTGATCTTCATCACTTCAACTAAATGCCAATTTCATGTATTATGCTAATTTAAAGTCTACTAGCGAAAATACGAAATCAAGCATAACGTAACGGAATCGTAGTTACGTACCTTTTAAGCATCCTTTTCAAACGCGTATTTCCACCGGCTTATCCACTTGACGATCCGGATTCCTCGCCTAAAGAGTTCAATTCACAATCCATTTAGAACCCTTTTTATAAGTCTTAACGCACAATTTGCCACTCAAATCAAATATGCGTTTTTGTCCGATTTTCAACATTTATCTTTCATTTAGGCATTTTAACGAACACCTAATGGGTATAATTTTACATATTTAAAACCAAGTTCATAACTTGATATTTTTGCCCAATATAAACATACATATTGATTCCATTATGTCAAGCATGCATACTAACCTCAGAATCATTTCATAGAACTCAAGTAACACCCTTTTTGGTTGTCATGATTCTTGAGTTCATCTTAATTTTACAAAACCCATTTAACTTGTCAATGGATTATCATGAATTTCATAGATTATCCATTAATCCAACATGTTATTGACTAGGGTTTACTCCTAAACATCATATTACTTCAAGATTCATCAATGCATGACATATTTAAGCTAAATTTCAGTTTCTCACAACTAACCTAGAATTCAAGATGAATCAAAACATCACAATTTTACATACCTTATGATCCTTTCAACTAGGTGATCATTAATTTGTGCTTGAAAATCGATTTGGACTTGATTTAAACCCTCAATTTGTGGTTTTTATGAGAATTAGGGTTGGGTGAAGAACCCCCATGTCGCCCCTGCTTCTTGATCGACTAGACACCCCAAAATGGGTGTTTGGTGTGTTTTAATTTTTGTTTCATGTTATTAAGTTTCAAATTTAACAACATAAACCCCTCAACTTTAGTTTGGTTTATAACTTGATATTTTGTTCTTTCATTTAATAACAAGACTTGTACTAGGTTATTTATTTCCTAGTTACTTTATCTTGTTCACAACCCGTTTTATTTTAAGTCCCGTTAAATCTCGGGCCTTTTATATACTTTGCTTTCTCAAAGTATTTCTCATCCTTTTAATAAATATTAGATTTATTTATTTAAATCCTAAAATTTACCGGGTAAGTTTTACCACTAACTGTATTTTACCCGTCCTGTAGTATTAACGTGGTTTGATTACCAAACCCGTTTTCGGGGTGTTACAGTCCGTACACGAGAAGAGGATCAAAGGAGGAACCTAACCCAGAAGCTCACACAAGAATTTCGTTCTGGAAATTTTAATCGTGGGAAAAATATAGGTTCCACATCTGCACCTTACTGTAAGAATTGCAAAAGAAAGCATTCAAGAAGATGCTCCGTATACTGTAACTTTTGCAAAATATCGGGACACAAGGAAGAAGACTGCAGGAAGAAAGCTAACAACAGGATATGCTATAACTGCGGAGAACAAGGTCATATCAAGCCTAATTGCCCGAAATTAGCTCCAGCTACAAACAACAAGAATACCAAAAATGCTAGAGCATTTGTTCTAACGGCAGAAGAAGCAAAGATGATCCCGGATGTGATCACTGGTACGTTTTTAGTTAATGATATTTTTACTAAAGTATTATTTGACTCTGGTGCAAACCAGTGTTTTATTAATACTTCATTTTGCAAATTACTTAATCAATCATTAACTAAACTACCACAAGAATGTCTAGTAGAGATAGCTAATGGAGAAACTGTTAGGATTTCTGAAATCTTGCAGGGAGCAAGAATAGAAATTTTAAATCAGAAATTTATTGCAAATCTTTATCCCATGAATCTGGCAGGAGTCGATGTTGTTTTAGGAATGGATTGGTTAATAGCCAATAAAGCCAGTATTTTATGTGATGAAAAGTAAATTCAAGTAAATTCACCAAAAGGTGAAAAGATCACAATTAAAGGATATAAAACTTCCAAATCTACTAAATTCATCTCTGTGATGAAAACAGCAAGTTACATAAGAAAAGGATCATTAGTGTATTTGATTTCTATAATCACTGACACTAAAGGAAATGATTTGAAGGATATTCCAGTAATATCCCAGTTTTCAGATGTATTTTCGGAAGAATTGCCAGGGCAACCTCCAGATAGGGAAGTTGAATTCAGAATCCATTTAATACCAGGAACAGCACCGATTGCCAAAGCACCTTACCATTTGGCACCTGCAGAAATGCAAGAATTGAAGAAACAATTAGACGAATTGCTAGAGAAAGGATTTATACAGCCAAGCTCATCACCGTGGGGAACACCGATTTTATTCGTTAAAAAGAAGGACGAATCAATGCGTATGTGCATTGACTACCGTGAATTGAACAAAATCACGATTAAGAACCGGTACCCATTACCGAGAATCGATGATCTGTTCGATCAACTGCAAGGAGCCCGATTTTTCTCTAAAATCGATTTAAGGTCAGGATATCATCAATTAAAGGTACAGGAAGAGGATATTCCTAAAACCGCTTTTAGAACAAGGTATGGCCATTATGAATTTACTGTCATGCCATTTGGTTTAACCAATGCCCCAGCTGCATTTATGGACATGATGAACCGAATATGTAAGCCATATTTGGATAAATTTATAATTGTCTTTATAGATGATATTCTAATTTACTCTAAGAATAAAGAGGATCATGCAAAGCATTTGCACGCACTTCTAAGTTTATTAAGAATGGAAAAGCTTTACGCTAAATTTTCAAAGTGCGAGTTTTGGTTAGAGCATGTACAGTTTCTTGGACACTTAGTCAACCATGAAGGAATTCATGTGGATCCAACAAAAATCGAGGCAATTGTTAAATGGAAAACCCCTGAATCACCAACCGAGGTTAGAAGTTTCTTAGGATTGGCCGGTTATAGAAGATTTATTCAAGATTTTTCTAGAATAGCCATTCCCTTAACTAAGCTAACCTGTAAATCTGTTAAGTTTGAATGGGGATTAAAACAAGAAGAAGCATTTAGAATTATTAAGCATAAATTAACCCATACACCCATATTAGCGTTACCAGAAGGAACTGAAGACTTTGTAGTCTATTGTGACGCTTCTAAATTAGGTTATGGATGTGTATTGATGCAACGTCAAAAGGTTATAGCTTACTCCTCTAGACAACTTAAGAATCATGAAGAAAATTATTCAACCCATGATCTAGAATTAGGAGCTATAATTTTTGCTCTTAAGATTTGGAGACATTACCTTTATGGTAGTAAGTTTACCATATTCACTGATCATAAGAGTTTAAGGTATGTTTTCAAGCAAAAGGAGTTGAATATGAGACAACGACGCTGGATGGAGATGCTTAGTGATTATAATTGTGATATCCAGTATCATGAAGGAAAAGCTGGCAGATGCTTTAAGTCGAAAGTATCATGAAAAGCCAAAAAGGGTACTTTCTCTTAAATTAAATATGCAAGTAGATTTAAATGATCAAATTAGAGAAGCCCAAGAATCAGTAATCAAGGATGATACTGAAAAATTAAAGGGTATGATTAAGGAATTAGAACAAGGAACAGATGGAATTTGGAGATTCCATAAAAAGAGAATGTGGATACCTAACTTAGGAAACCTACGTCATCGTATATTAGAAGAAGCCCATAAATCTAAATATACGATGCATCCAGGAAATGATAAAATGTACCAGGATTTAAAGAAAAATTTCTGGTGGATGGGAATAAAAAAGGACATAGCAGCTTATGTTTCTAATTGTTTAACTTGTTCACAAGTTAAAGCTAAACACCAGAAACCCTCAGGTTTGTTACAACAATTAGAAATGCCAGTGTGGAAATGGGAATTGATAACAATGGATTTTGTTACCAAATTACCCAAAACAAAGAAAGGTAATGATACAATCTGGGTGATTGTAGATAGGCTAACCAAGTCAGCTCATTTTCTACCAATGAAGGAAACTTTCAGTATGGAACAGTTAGCTAAATTATATGTAAATGAAATTGTTTCTTTACATGGAATACCTTTATCAATTATTTCTGATAGAGATAGTCATTTTACCTCTCATTTTTTGTCAAGTTTCCAAAAGGCAGTGGGAACCAAGTTGAATCTAAGCACAGCTTATCATCCTCAAACGGACGGACAAAGCGAAAGAACAATTTAGACGATGGAAGACATGCTTAGAGCTTGTGTAATTGATTTCGGAGGTAATTGGGACGATTACTTACCTTTATTAGAATTTTCTTATAATAATAGTTATCACACAAGTATCAATGTTGCACCATTTGAAGCACTTTATGGACGAAAGTGCCGAACCCCAGTCTGTTGGGCAGAAATTGGGGAAAAGCAACTATCTGGACCTGAGATAGTGCAAGAAACAACTGACAAGATTATTCAAGTCAAGGAACGACTGAAAGCAGCACGTGATCGACAGAAGAACTATGCTGATAACCGACGCAAACCATTGGAATTCCAAGTAGGAGATAAAGTATTGTTAAAGGTCTCTCCTTGGAAAGGAGTGGTAAGATTCATAAAAAGGGAAAAGCTAAGTCCCAGGTATATTGGACCTTTTGAGATTATTAGAAGAATAGGACCTGTAGCCTATCAGCTACAACTGCCAGAGGAAATGGCAGGAATACATGATGTATTTCATGTATCTAATCTCAAAAAGTGTTTAGCTGATGAATCACTGGTGGTACCTCTTAAGGATATAGAGGTAAATGAACAACTCAAGTTTGTAGAGATGCCTCTACAGATTGAAGACAGGAAAGTCAAGAATCTCAAGCATAAGAGACTAGTTCTGGTCAAAGTGAAGTGGGACTCCAAAAGAGGACCTAAGTATACATGGGAGCTTGAATCAGAAATGCAAAGGAAATATCCGCATTTGTTCCAGTAGATCTCGAGGACGAGCTCTAAAACAAGGTGGGGAGGATGTAACAATCCTCAATAAACCGACACCCTCATAATAATTTCCGACACCCCATTATATTTTAAAATGTCCCAATGTGTCTTAAAATACACCCCGTATGTAAAAACCGAGCCCGAAATACATTAAATAGTATTTAAAATAATTAAAAACTTTATTATTTAAGTTGAGGCGGGCCGCGTAGACCCACCCCAACCCTTACGCGGGCGGTATCAAGGCTAAGACCCCTCGTTAGTTTACGCGGGCCGCGAGAGATCAAGAACTTAGCAACACCCCAGGCCGACACGTGTCACCATCGTGGCAGACCTACCTGATGAGCCGGACAAGCTAGTCCGTTGACTAGCTTTGACGCGGGCCGCGTATCCCTTAGGCTACGCTTACGCGGGCCGCGAGAGAGTCAGATATCAGCACTATATAAAGGAGCCATCGGGTTCAACCAGAAATCGTTCAAAATTCATTTCTCAATCTCAATTTCTGAATAGTAGGCTTTATATTCGAGTATTATACCTCCTAATTAGCGAGGTTCTGCTCCGTTGTAAGTATTATAACCCCAGTTTCGTATTAGATACGCTGCCCGATTGATTTAGGGTTCCGTAACAACTGTCGTGGTTCTGCCCGACGTAGTTGTTGGAATACCGTCTCGAGGAGGGTATCATTAATATTATCAAAGGTTTATTATACTAACCTATGTACATTTGTGTAAATTGTAGCTTAATCCCAGGAAACCCTTACGCGAAGTCTAAGATAGCAATGTGAGTTTATCCTATTTTTGTTAAACTTTTTGTAATATTTTACAAAACCTTAAATGCTTAACAATGTGATTAAGCAGTGATTGAGTCTTTGTAGTTCTTCAATTACTGCCGGTATGTTGGGGTTTTGTATACAAAATTTACTAAACTGTGAGTAGTAAGTCGGGACGACAATACGATACCATTGGACGACGAGTTAGCCAATGTGTAATATGACCCACCAGTCAGGATTGACAGTACTGAATGAGTAATTGTGTAGAAATAAACAATGTGATCACTCTCAATACTGTATTAATTGATAAAATATTTCTTCATTAAACGGGGATTCACTCACCAGTATTTCCCACTGACAAATGTTTTTAAAACGCGTTTCAGGTAACACAATGTGACAGCCAATTAGTAAAAAGCCAGCTGGAGAGCACTGAAGGCTTGGGAAAAATGTGGCTATAAAAGTTACCTAAAAGACGATGTTTTAAATTCAATAAAATAGGGTTTATCCCTATAAACATGTTGTAATAAGAAACTTGGGTTTTACCCATGTGATTATTAATATCAAATATGGTGGTTTTACTCTGATAAACATTTCCTAACTACGGTCCTGGTGTAATTTTCGCTGCCAAATTAACAAACTAATACCACCGAAACTTTGAGTTCGCGTCCGCCCGTTCCCGGGACAGATAAGGGATCGGGGGTTGCGACAACAAATGATCTATTTGGTGTAAATTCGGGCTATTTTTTCTACCATGTAGTCTTCTCGTATCGGCAGAAAGTGAGCAGATTTGGTCAAACGGTCAACGACAACCCAGATGTTGTCGTGACCTGAGGGCGTGCGCGAAAGTTTCGTTATGAAGTCCATAGCTATACTCTTCCACTTCCACATAGGTATCTCGGGTTGAACGAGTAAGCCAGAGGGTCTTTAGTGCTCAGCCTTGACTTTCGAGCAAGTCAAGCATTTCGAAACATAGAGGGCGATATCTTTCTTCATGCCCGGCCACCAGTACTTGTAGCGCAGGTCCTGGTACATCTTGTCGGCACCGGGATGAATAGAATATCGGGATTTGAGGGCTTCGTCCATCAAAATCTATCGTAAATTGGTCCGCTTGGGGATCCAGATTCGGTCCAGATAATGGAATATCCCATTCAATTTATTCACTAGCTGGGCTCCGTCGTTGGGGATCCTTTCCTTCTTCAAAGTGCGTTCGGTGAAACAAGCATGTTGGGCTTCGCGGATGAGGGTTTCGAGATGATGTTGGGCTTGCACATTATGGATGCTATACAAATAGCACTGTCTGCTGAGAGAGTCGGCAACGACATTTGCTTTGCCAGGATGATAACGAATCTCACAGTCGTAGTCGTTGAGAAGTTCAACCCATCGGCGTTGGCGCATATTAAGTTCCTTCTGGTTGAAGATGTGTTGTAGGCTCCTATGATTTGTGAAGATCGTACACTTGGTACCATACAGGTAGTGTCGCCAAATCTTCAACTCAAAAACAACTGCACCTAGCTCGAGATCGTGGGTTGTGTAGTTCTTCTCGTGGATCTTGAGCTGACGAGATGCGTAAGCGATCGCATTTTCCCGTTGCATGAGAACAGAACCAAGACCAAGGTTCAAGGCATCACAATAGACAATAAAGTCATCGTTTCCGTCAGGTAGAGTGAGAACGGGAGCATTGCAAAGCATATGCTTGAGGGTTTGAAAGGCAATCTCTGGTCCAGTTCCCCAAACAAAAGGCTTGTCTTTGTGCGTGAGAAAAGTAAGTGGCACAGCGATTTTAGAGAATCCTTCGATAAATCGGCGATAATAGCCCGCTAGCCCGAGAAAAGAACGGACTTCAGACGGGTTCTTAGGTGTAACCCAACTCTTGACAGCTTCGATCTTCACGGGGTCGACGTGAATACCTTGACTATTGACAATGTGACCAAGGAATTGAACCTCCTCCAGCCAGAATTCACACTTGAAGAACTTGGCATAGAGTCGATTCCCCTAGAGTAGCTCGAGAACCAAATGCAGATGTTGCGCGTGTTTGGTTTTTGACTTGGAATAGATCAGGATATCATCGATGAACACGACGACGAAGCGGTCGAGAAAAGGTTTACACACGCGATTCATCAGATCCATGAAAACCGCGGGCGCGTTGGTTAGACCAAAAGGCATAACAACGAACTGATAGTGGCCGTATCGAGTGCGGAAAGCAGTTTTAGGTATATCCTCCTCTTGTATGCGTAACTGGTGGTAGCCTGAGCGTAGATCGATCTTCGAGAAACACGTAGCACCTTATAACTGGTCAAATAAATCATCGATGCGAGGTAGAGGATAGTTATTCTTTATTTGTCAGCTTATTCAATTCCCTGTAGTCGATGCACATCCGGAATGACCCATCCTTTTTTTTATGAAAAGGACTGGTGCGCCCCAAGGAGAGGTGCTAGGGTGAATGAAGCCTTTATAAAGTAATTCCTGGAGCTGACTCGATAGTTCACGCATTTCGGACAGTGTGAGTCGATAAGGAGCTCTAGCAACAGGATTTGCTACAGGATTGAGGTCGATACGAAAGTCAATATCACGACTTGGAGGTAAGCCGGGAAGATCATCAGGAAATACGTTGGGGAATTCACGAACAACAAGAACGTCTTCCACCAATGTGTTTCCTTTCTTTTCCTTCTCCGCCACTACAATGTTAGCCAAGAAAGCTCTATATTCCTTGCGGAGATACTTGCTAGCTTGGATACGTGACATGAGCTTGAGATCCTTCGAGAGAGTTTCACCATACACACAAAGTTGATCACCATTAGCGAGTGAGAATCGAATCATCTTATCGAAGCAAACAACTTCAGCATGGTTTTCGCGAAGAAAGTCCATGCCTACTATGACATCAAAACTACCGAGCTGCATCGGAATAAGGTCGATAGGAAAGATGTGATTGTTGAGTTCGAGAGTACAATCACGAAGAACAGAGTTGACGGCGATAGTCCTTTCGGTGGAAACTTCAACATCGAACGTCGAGGGGAGATGGGCGCGCTTACGATTTAGGAGCTTTTCGAACTCAAACGATACAAAACAGTTATCGGCTCCAGTGTCAAATAAACATGAAGCATAAATACCATTCAAAAGGAACGTACCATTGACTACGTTGTTGTCAGCCTGAGCCTGGCGCACATTAATGTTGAAAGTTCGAGCGCGAGCTGCTTGTTGCTATTGTTGCTGAGGCTGCTGCTGGGGCTGCTGCTGTTGTGGCTCTTGCTTCACCACTCGATTCGGGCATATATTTGCGAAGTGGTTGGGATCACCACACGCAAAGCAGACTCTAGCATTGATCACGGGTGCCGGAGCCGCTTGTTGGCCTTGAGGAGCAGGTAGTAGAGCTTGATGAGCAGTAGCTGGAGCTGGAGCTTGACGAGGACCTGTACGACAGTTGGCGGTGAAATGGTCGTACATGTTGCAATGTACGCAAAATCTGCAAGCGATTCCCACTGGGTGGTGATAGGTACAAGTCGGGCAGGCCGGGTGAGGACCAGTATAAACACGTTTTGCCGGCGGTGCTTGGGTTACCGGTGCCACGACCTGACGATGTTGAGTCTGCTGCTGAGCTGGTACAGCTTGGAGCGGGGCAGCAGTGGTGACAGCACAGTTCTTGTTGCTGGAGTTGCTGTTGTTCTTCCTCTTGCGACGAGAGGCCTTTGAAGACCGAGGAGTGGCGGCGGTTTCAGCGGCTGGTGCGGTGGTAGCTTGATGCAGGTTCTTGGTGGCTTTATCCTAGTAGCCAGACTTGACTCGCTTGTCGTTTATTTCAGCGGCAAGCAGGTAAGTTTCCTCGATTGTTGCTGGTTTTGAAGCTTGCACAAAATCTGCGACACAATCCGGCAGAGCTCGGATATACTTCTTGATCGTCACATCAGGAGTCTTAACTTGATCAGCGCAGATTATGCTAAGCTGCTTGAAGCGAGCAGTTAAAGCAGCATTGTCGCCATCCTTCTGCTTGATATGCCAGAATTCGTCCTCCAACTTTTGGCGATCGTGGGGAGGGCAGAACTCTTCCAACATGACGTCCTTCAACTCATCCCACGTCAAACCGTAAGCTGCATCATTTCCGCGTTTGTTTCTCTCGGCCGCCCACCAATCTAAAGCTCGGGATTGAAAGACACCGGTTGCGTTGAGAGTATAGATATCATCAGGACAGCCACTCTGGCGCAGGGTGACCTCGATCGAATCAAACCATTGAAACAAGGCCGTAGGACCATCTTTGCCAGTAAATTCTTTCGGTCCGCAAGCTTTGAACTGCTTGGAGCTAAATGCAGCTTTAGGAGTTTCAGTCCTGGACTCTTCAGAAGACTTGCTAGCGTTCTCGTGTAGGTCGCTAACGATTTGGGGAATGACTTTCGCTATCTGCTTAGCGACGAGAGCAACAAGGCATTTGTCTTTCTGGTTTTGGTGAGCAGCGTGCGAGTGACGGGATCCAGATGACGACATTGTCTAAAACAGACATCGCCATAGGACTCAGACACAATATAATCTAATCTCACCTCACACGCCTAACATTACTAAAGCTCAGGAACACAATCATGTTGTCACGGCCCTCGGCCCCGGTTTGACCCAGTCCAGAGCCGCGAGGCAGGAATCCCGTGGTATCTAATTAAGTGACAGCGGAAGTCTTTTTAAACAGGATCGATTATTATTAAAACTGCTCGTTTATATATATAATACAGGGATAAATCCCATAATTTACAATAAAGTGATTTCACTGGAAAATCTTTATTTCTTAAAACATGTTTCTTTATTTATTTACATTGAGCCACTTCCTTGAGCTTGTAGTGCTTTATGGCACTTTTCCTAGATCATAACAGATCACCTGAAACATGTTTGAAAAAGGTTTTGTCAGCGGGAAATACTGAGTGAATCATTCTATTTTGCATAATGATGCATAGTTATTAATTACAGCATAAGAGCGATTACAATGTCACAATTAATTGCACATACTTACTTAAACGAATATACAAACAAAACTGTAATTTTCTAAAATTTCCTTATATCATGCTTCTATATACACCCGTTTTATTATTTATTTTACACATACTGATTTTAATATTACTATTACATAACCACAGTTCCATAATCCCCTATCCTTTGTCAGATGATATTCTAATAACGGCGTTCCTTCTCATCGTATTTCCAGGAGATCTGTCCCAAAATCTCTTGGATCCTATTCCCAGCATCTATTAATTCTTCGCCAAAGTGGTGAAGTTCAACTATATTCTCGTTACTTATTGGTGAATTTGGTAAAGGTTCTGGATTGTACTTAGGAAAAAGCTTATAGGGATGGTTTTGTAACAGTATTTCATTAGTCACCCATTCGTCTATTTGCGAGTGGATTGAAAGGTTTGGAATAGCTGGTTCTAAATTCATTGGTAGTTGTGTTTCATTTTCATTAATAGGCTCAATAGTATCATCGGTTGCCATTATAAAATCTAGTTCTTCTTGAGATGGTAACCCCTCAATTTGCCTAGAGCTTTCCCCAATTTCCATTTTCTTAGGCTTGGGTTTCTCGAGAGGTGAAGCGTTGAATTCTATAGGTTCTTCTATGTCTGGTATATACCTATTGAAATCTCTGGAAACTCTATTCTTACTGGATAGAGATTTAAATTCTGAAGGGCGTCAGACAAGTTACTCATGCTGTTTAGCAAAATACACATAATTACTAATTTAGAAATCATAACAAAATTTTATAGAAAAACTTTTCAATATTATTTCATGTTGGTAACTACCCAAAATAACAGAAAATTAAAACACACTAAGGTTTACTTATTTATTTACTGGGTAAGATTTCTAGACTGTAGGTAATTCAATTGCTAAAACTTTGAGTCAAATTATTTTAAAGATTTGTATTTATTGCTACGGTAGCTAGCATATAGAGATCTGCCCATACTGTACACAATTAGTCAGATAATAAAACATGTTTTCATAGAATGGCAATTAAATTTCCTAAGTATCTCTCAATTACTTTAATAGGCTAAAATCAATAGTAAGCTTAAATCAGTGGCTCTGATACCACATTTTCCTGTCACGGCCCTCGGCCCCGGTTTGACCCAGTCCAGAGCCGCGAGGCAGGAATCCCGTGGTATCTAATTAAGTGACAGCGGAAGTCTTTTTAAACAGGATCGATTATTATTAAAACTGCTCGTTTATATATATAATATAGGGATAAATCCCATAATTTACAATAAAGTGATTTCACTGGAAAATCTTTATTTCTTAAAACATGTTTCTTTATTTATTTACATTGAGCCACTTCCTTGAGCTTGTAGTGCTTTATGGCACTTTTCCTAGATCATAACAGATCACCTGAAACATGTTTGAAAAAGGTTTTGTCAGCGGGAAATACTGAGTGAATCATTCTATTTTGCATAATGATGCATAGTTATTAATTACAGCATAAGAGCGATTACAATGGCTTCTATGTTATCTTTATCTGGCTCTATGTCACAATGGTGACATGTCACAATGGTGACGATGGTCATACCACTATTTAGATCAATGAACCTAAATAGTGATGATTATCCCTGTAGGTCAATGAACCTAACAGTGATTATCCCGAGTAGGTCAATGAACTTAACTGGGAGAAATTAGTAATGTGCACAATACCCCACTAACCAGTAAATCAAGATATCCACGACTTAGTCCCTGTAATTATAACTTTGAAAATAATTTGAGGTATTGTAAAATAATTGATAAAAAGAGAATGACTCACATTGCAGATTTAACGAGCAGAGTATAAGCCTACTGATTAGCCTTGATTAACCTAATTTAAATAATAATGCACGCATAAACAGGTTAGTAACTAATACAGCAGTTACGACAATTCACGAGATTAAACCCTCACAATGGTTTACAAGTGCAATACTTAACAATTCAGCGGATTCACAACGAATGACAGAGTATAGTCCGAGTTCGAACAGCACTCAAACATTCAAGTCGAAATCACGATGAATAACAAAGTATAAACTCAATTTGAGCGGCACTTAAACAATCGTTGGATAGTTATAATCGATCGGACGTTGAATCGTATCAGCGATCGAGTTATTACCCTGATTGCGGCGTCGATTAGTGAATCGTGTGTGTTAATTGTGATAAACAGAGCTTATCTCAGTCTACGAAACGAATTTATTCGTCGTTCAAGCGTCCAGAATCAAGTCCCAAAGTCGGCTATTTATAGTGAATTTTTGACCTAGCTTACGGACCGTAACAAATATTCCTTACGGTCCGTAAGGGACACCTCCTTCTTATAGGGTAGCTACGTGTGAGACTAGGTCAGCTGAGTCGACACTTTCTGAAAATTCGAATTGCACAGCTGTTTATGTAGATAATCGTTAACTAGGAAATACCCCCCCCCCCCTGAGTTTTAGGGGCCCTGATCCTGATTCTGATTGTTCTGGAAATTTTAGGGTTTGCGCAGAATCACTTGAGTGTCTCAATTAGGGTTTCCTATTAGTCAAATTAATTTAATAATTATGACTTTTGATGAAAGTTGTTACATTCTCCCCACCTTAATAAAAATATCGTCCTCGAGATTTACTGGAATAATTGAGGATATTTTCGCTTCATTTCTGATTCTAACTCCTAAATGTATTAGGATCATATATTTGAATCCTACTTTACTTTAACTAACACTATTCGTTTACCTTTATATCTTGGAAAGGTACTACCAAAGATTCGTCTGATAGACATTTCTTGAGATTGGATACATGAAATACATCATGTACCCCAGCTAACTCTCCTGGTAGTTGTAAATGATAAGCAACTGGTCCTATACGTTGAATCACTAGAAATGATCCTACGTACCTTGGACTTAGCTTTCCTTTCTTACTGAATCTAACAACTCTTTTCCAAGAAGATACTTTTAATAACTTTTTGTCTCCAACTCGAACTCCAACGGCTTTCCTCTATTATCTGTATAACTCTTCTGGTGGTCTCTAGTCGTCTTCAGCCTTTCCTTAATGATACTGAATATCATAGTCGTATTTCCTTTGCCTCATGTTTAATTCTTTTTGCCCAAAAATATATCTTAAATTCTTATGATCCGTATAGACAGTAAACTTACTTCCATACAGATAATGTATCCAAATCTTAAGGGCAAAAATTATAACTCCTAATTCTAAGTCATGAGTGGTATAGTTTTCTTTGTGCTTTTTCAATTGCCTTGATGCATACTCAATTACCTTCTTGCGTTGCATAAGCACATATCCAAATCCTAGCTTTGAAGCATTACTTTATACTTCAAAATCTTCAGTTCATAAGGCTAAGATTGGAGCATTTGGTTTAATTTCTGCTTTAAGATCCTAAAGGCTTCTTCTTGTTTAGATCTCTAATCAAACTTAATTGTTTTACAGGTTAGCTTAGTTAATGGTATAGCTACCTTAGAAAAATTCCTTAATAAACCGTCTATAGTATCCGGCTAAACTTACAAAACTCCTAATTTCCATTGCTGATTGCGGAACTTTTCATTTGATAATTGCTGCTATCTTAACAGGATCTACGTAAATACCTTCATGATTCACCATATGACCTAGAAATTGCACTTCTGGCAGCCAAAATTCATACTTCGAAAATTTGGCGTAAAGCTTTTCTTTTCTTAACAAAGTTAAGAGTGCATGCAAGTGCTGACAATGTTCTTTCTGACTTTTGGAATAAATAAGCATATTGTTGATAAAGATAATTACAAATTTGTCCAAATATAGTTTACAGATCCTATTCATCATGTCCATGAATGCTGCAGGTGCATTCGTTAATCCGAAGGGCATGATTGTAAACTCGTAATGACCATACCTAGTCCTGAAAACAGTTTTAGGTATGTCTTCTTCTTGTACCTTCAATTGATGGTATCCGAAACATAAATCTATCTTAGAAAAATATCTAGCTTCTTGAAGTTGATCAATCCTATGTAATGGGTATTGATTCTTAATTGTAACTTTATTTAATTCCCTATAATCAATACACATTCTCATCGAACCATCTTTTTCTTAATAAACAACACTAGTGCCCCCCCCACACGGGGATAAATTAGGTTGTACGAAACCTTTACTTAATAATTCATCTAATTGCTTTTTCAGTTTTTTTTTTTTAATTTCTGTAGGTGCTAACCGATAAGGTTCCTTGGCTTATCGGAAAAATTCCTGGAATTAGATGAATCCTAAATTTTATCTCCCTATCTGGTGGTAATCCAGGTAAATCTTCTGGAAATACATCTGGGTATTCTGAAACTACAGAAATTTCCTTAAATTCTTTATCTTTAGTATTGATGATTACAGAAATCATGTATATTATTCCTTGCTTTCGTTCATAATTAGCAACTTTCATTACTGATATGAACATTAGGGTTTTACATAGCTTATCTCTTGTAATCATTATTACTTCTCCAGTGGTTGCACAAATTTCTATGGAATTCTTGTCACAAATAATTCGAGCATAATTGTTTTACTAATCAATCCATTCTTAGCACAACCTTGATTTCAACTAATTTCATAGATAATAGGGTTGCAGAAAATTTAGGACTTAAAAGTTCTAGTTCTACGTTTTGCAGAACCTTATTTATTTTAACTGAATTCCCATCTGCCGTTTCTATTGTAGAAATTTGCCTAATGCTGGTTAAAGGTAAGTTAAAAGTTTGGCAAAATGAAGTATTTATAAAACTTTGGTTTGCACCAGAGTCAAAAAATACTTTTGTGTAAACGTTGTGAACTAAGAACGTACCGGCTATCACATCTGGAATCATCTCGGCTTCCTGAGCAGTCAGTTGAAAGACTCTCGCATTCCTTTTTGCTCCTTCTGCCGGTTTGGCTTTACTGTCAGATAGTTTGTTCAGTTTTGGACAATATGGCCTAAGATGTCCAGTTTCTCCACAGTTGTAGCAGACTGAAAACTTCTTCCTCCTGCAGTCTTCTTCTTGATGCCCTGGAATTTTGCAAAAATTGCAATATCCTTTGCATTTTCCAAAATGCTTTCTTTTGCAAAAATTGCAAAATGGGTTAGTAGAAGATTGTCCATTTTCTCCTTTCTTGAAATTGTTATGGTTACCCGAACGGAATTCTTGGGTAATCTTTTGAGCTACTTCCTTCCTTCTATTTTCTTCTCTTGTCCGTACTAGTTCGTCAGTCAGAGTATTGGCTAATTCCACCGCATCATCAATCGTGCGAGGTTTCGCAGCCTTGACGATATTACGGATTTCGGAAATCAATCCCCAAATATAACGAGAAATAAGTACCGGCTCTGGCGAAGCCAGGGTTGGTACTCCTCTAGCATATTCGAAGAATGTCGTAGTATACCCTCGACAATCTACATCCACCATCCGATGGGTTAAAAACTTATTTGTCAGTTGTTCCTTTTCATACTCGGGACAGAATTTTCTTTCTACAAATCTCTTAAATTCTTCCCAGTTCATAGCATATGCCATCCTTCTTCCTTTTGCTTGTAACACCGTATTCCACCATTCTAGCGCTACTTCTTTGAAAAGATTTGATGCGTACATGACCTGATCATCCTGAGCACATTTACTTATGGCAATTACTGCCTCGGTTTTCTCTAACCAACGCAGTGCCGCAGTCGCTCCTTCATTTCCTGCAAACTCAGTGGGTTTACAAGCAATAAATTCTTTGTAAGTGCAACCAGGCGTTGCAGTTTTTCTTTTCTTAGGGAGCGGAGCTTGCCGTGGTTCATTATCATGATTAACATGATTATTGCCTCCGTTTACACTATTACTAAAGTTATCTTTAGAAATACGTTTGCTAGGAACTATTTGTTGCGGTTCGATTGGATTTTTAACAGCAGCAACGATTGCTGGAATAGCATTGGCTATCCCTTGAGCAACTATTCCTGGAATAGCGTTGGCTATCCCTTGAGCAACGATATTTTCTATATCCTGCCTAGTCATAACTTGATCCCCCTGTTGTTGCTCAGATTGATTAACCTCATTAGCTGGTTCATTATTAGCGTTTTCCATCTAATAACTAATTTATAGATAAATAATTAGTATAAAAGAAATAATCCAATGTCACAATTAATTGCACATACTTACTTAAACGAATATACAAACAAAACTGTAATTTTCTAAAATTTCCTTATATCAT
This sequence comes from Helianthus tuberosus, assembly GCA_030545235.1. Lineage (NCBI taxonomy): Eukaryota > Viridiplantae > Streptophyta > Magnoliopsida > Asterales > Asteraceae > Helianthus > Helianthus tuberosus. Next base: position 161,542,994 of record CM060402.1, on the reverse strand, counting down.
GCTTCTATATACACCCGTTTTATTATTTATTTTACACATACTGATTTTAATATTACTATTACATAACCACAGTTCCATAATCCCCTATCCTTTGTCAGATGATATTCTAATAACGGCGTTCCTTCTCATCGTATTTCCAGGAGATCTGTCCCAAAATCTCTTGGATCCTATTCCCAGCATCTATTAATTCTTCGCCAAAGTGGTGAAGTTCAACTATATTCTCGTTACTTATTGGTGAATTTGGTAAAGGTTCTGGATTGTACTTAGGAAAAAGCTTATAGGGATGGTTTTGTAACAGTATTTCATTAGTCACCCATTCGTCTATTTGCGAGTGGATTGAAAGGTTTGGAATAGCTGGTTCTAAATTCATTGGTAGTTGTGTTTCATTTTCATTAATAGGCTCAATAGTATCATCGGTTGCCATTATAAAATCTAGTTCTTCTTGAGATGGTAACCCCTCAATTTGCCTAGAGCTTTCCCCAATTTCCATTTTCTTAGGCTTGGGTTTCTCGAGAGGTGAAGCGTTGAATTCTATAGGTTCTTCTATGTCTGGTATATACCTATTGAAATCTCTGGAAACTCTATTCTTACTGGATAGAGATTTAAATTCTGAAGGGCGTCAGACAAGTTACTCATGCTGTTTAGCAAAATACACATAATTACTAATTTAGAAATCATAACAAAATTTTATAGAAAAACTTTTCAATATTATTTCATGTTGGTAACTACCCAAAATAACAGAAAATTAAAACACACTAAGGTTTACTTATTTATTTACTGGGTAAGATTTCTAGACTGTAGGTAATTCAATTGCTAAAACTTTGAGTCAAATTATTTTAAAGATTTGTATTTATTGCTACGGTAGCTAGCATATAGAGATCTGCCCATACTGTACACAATTAGTCAGATAATAAAACATGTTTTCACAGAATGGCAATTAAATTTCCTAAGTATCTCTCAATTACTTTAATAGGCTAAAATCAATAGTAAGCTTAAATCAGTGGCTCTGATACCACCTTTTCCTGTCACGGCCCTCGGCCCCGGTTTGACCCAGTCCAGAGCCGCGAGGCAGGAATCCCGTGGTATCTAATTAAGTGACAGCGGAAGTCTTTTTAAACAGGATCGATTATTATTAAAACTGCTCGTTTATATATATAATATAGGGATAAATCCCATAATTTACAATAAAGTGATTTCACTGGAAAATCTTTATTTCTTAAAACATGTTTATTTATTTATTTACATTGAGCCACTTCCTTGAGCTTGTAGTGCTTTATGGCACTTTTCCTAGATCATAACAGATCACCTGAAACATGTTTGAAAAAGGTTTTGTCAGCGGGAAATACTGAGTGAATCATTCTATTTTGCATAATGATGCATAGTTATTAATTACAGCATAAGAGCGATTACAATGGCTTCTATCTTATCTTTATCTGGCTCTATGTCACAATGGTGACATGTCACAATGGTGACGATGGTCATACCACTATTTAGATCAATGAACCTAAATAGTGATGATTATCCCTGTAGGTCAATGAACCTAACAGTGATTATCCCGAGTAGGTCAATGAACCTAACTGGGAGAAATTAGTAATGTGCACAATACCCCACTAACCAGTAAATCAAGATATCCACGACTTAGTCCCTGTAATTATAACTTTGAAAATAATTTGAGGTATTGTAAAATAATTGATAAAAAGAGAATGACTCACATTGCAGATTTAACGAGTAGAGTATAAGCCTACTGATTAGCCTTGATTAACCTAATTTAAATAATAATGCACGCATAAACAGGTTAGTAACTAATACAGCAGTTACGACAATTCACGAGATTAAACCCTCACAATGGTTTACAAGTGCAATACTTAACAATTCAGCGGATTCACAACGAATGACAGAGTATAGTCCGAGTTCGAACAGCACTCAAACATTCAAGTCGAAATCACGATGAATAACAAAGTATAAACTCAATTTGAGCGGCACTTAAACAATCGTTGGATATTTTTGACCTAGCTTACGGACCGTAACAAATATTCCTTACGGTCCGTAAGGGACACCTCCTTCTTATAGGGTAGCTACGTGTGAGACTAGGTCAGCTGAGTCGACACTTTCTGAAAATTCGAATTGGACAGCTGTTTATGTAGATAATCGTTAACTAGGAAATACCCCCCCCCCCCCTGAGTTTTAGGGGCCCTGATCCTGATTCTGATTGTTCTGAAAATTTTAGGGTTTGCGCAGAATCACTTGGGTGTCTCAATTAGGGTTTCCTATTAGTCAAATTAATTTAATAATTATGACTTTTGATGAAAGTTGTTACACATGTAACACCTAAACACATAGGCACATAATCACACATTCACATAAGCACAGAAGCACATAAGCACGTAAAGCACAGAAGCACAAGAGGCAGTCAGAATACAGAAGCCTATCATTCACAGTCCGTGAGCGTTCAAGAATAGTGATTGCGATTAGCGAGTACACAGCGAGTATCATAGCATCTAGTTATCCCCCATTAGTTACGATTTGTTAGCGTGTTGAGATAGATGTGCAGTGCGGGTTGTGTGTGTCGATCAAAGCGATGGCGATAAGCGAATAACCCACCAAAATCCAAACACATAAACAAATAAAATCACATAGACACATAAAATCCTCATAAAAGTGACAAATATCAGAGTCGGCAGTTGTGAGCTCAGAATCGAAACACATAAAAATCGAGAATGGATTGTCTACGGCTGATAGACGTTGACTACCCAAAGTGGTTCGACTATTCACAAGGACTTTTGGTACACACTTTAACTTTCGGAACTGTGTTCTCGCCTCGACTTTGGGCGATCGGCACGCATCCTTCCAATTACAGTGTGACTTCAAGTCGTTGGAGTCCGTCGTGACTTTGGTGGGAGTCTTGTTAAAACAAAATAGAGTACGGAACAAGTCATCAAGGTTCGGGTTTCACCCCTGACTTAACAACTTTGTTCCGATTTTGATAAAATAGGAAAGGAAATTTACGTTAAAGTATGGATTTAACTCCTGATTCAACGCAAATCCTCCTGTTTATAGATAAAAATGCGAGTCGAACAAGTGATTTAGTCGAGAGTTTGTGGTTTGCACACCTAATCTTGACCTAATCGCTTGTTCATTTTCGAAAATTAGAGTGCAGTGTAGTGTTTAGCGAGATATAGCAGGTAAGCTTGTACAAAAACCCCTACAGGGTATGCACAAGTCGGTCTGTTGGTACTTAACTATAGACTAGGTCATTTCTAAGACATCGACCCTGACTAGGTTGAGTCTTGCCTAATTCCCTATAGTTATGGCTCTGATACCAATCTGTCACACCCCAACCGATGGCGGAATCATCGGGGCGCGGCACTGAGCGAAACAGATTGTCCATGAGTATCCATAACAACTATTAATTACCAGATACTTAAAACGTCATGTCCCATACCATATCCAAATAAAATAGTTATTACAAATAATTGTCTCACAAACAAATACTGATCCGACAACTCAGATTTCAAAATAGACAATTTGTTTGTTTGTTTCTAGACTCTTTCCTAGCCTCGATTTCATCACACAGCAAACCAAGCATTCTAGCATCTTAAGCACCTGCCACATATGTTAAAGTAAAAGTCAATACACATAGTGTAAGGGTGAGCATACAAGTTTGATAGTATAATAGGGTTCGAAATCGTTTACGCATAACCAGCACGTACAACGTGTGATGTGAAGCACGTAAGTTATCGACAAGATCCTATCAATACCAATGACTGCGGGTCGACTGCGTAAGGCAGTTCGCAACACATATTCACCACTGCGAATCATGTGAGTAATGGTCCTTAACAACCCCTGAGTGAACAGGTGTTGAGTCCAAACTATAGTACTATCGTTGCTAAGGCAGGTAGACAACAATCTATGTGTAAACATAACAAACAAGCATTCATCGAGTCACGTATAACATGCAGTAGCGGTTAGCGTTAAAGTATTGCGTAGTGTGTTTGATGTGATTTATAATAAGTAACGTATGTAACACCCAAAAGTGCGTAAAGCAAAAAGGGTTCGAGTATACCCTCAGATTGTGCTTAACAAGTAAACACTATCTTGGATTGAAGGAAGCGCTGGAAGAGATTAGCCTGAACAGTTAACGATAGCATAAACGTTAAGCGGCGCGTAAAAACGGTGCAAGAGTGGTAAGTGTCGGATGGTAATCCGATCGGATGGCTATCCGATCGGATGGCCAGTCGATCGGATGTCAATCCGTTCGGATAGTCATCCGATCGGATGGCCATTCAATTGGATTGATACCTCGTTTAGTGAGGATGTGTTTGTGTATGATGGTTTGTCTTTTAAAGTTTTCGTTTTAGCATTTTGAAAACAAAGAAGTATCTCTACCCTTCAGGTCAGTCGATCGGACGGCGGTTCGATCGAACGGCGATCCATTTGGTGAGACATTCTTAGAGAACAAGTTCACAGTAGTGTTGTCATCCAATCGGATGGTCTACCGATCGGGTGGCAATCCGCTAGAACTGATAGTGCATTGAACACGCTGAAAATTGTTTAAGTGTTGAAGTTCCAAACATCCCATGCTCGGGTAGTCGTTCGATCGGATGGCTATCCGATCGGACAGTAACCCGTTCAACGTTTAGTCCTTTGATCAAAATAAAGGTTTAAGTGTGGGACCAAGGTGCAAGCCGATCGGATGGCTGTCCGATTGGATGTCAATCCGATCGGACGACAATCCGTCCCAACGGCTGATCGTCTTGACACTTGGTTGTTTCGATAGTTTTGCAGTTTTGATCGAGACGGTGTGATAACGTGCTAAGCAACAGAAACCTCGTCAAGACCCTAGTGACCCGTCCGAACAGGAATCACCCAAATCCGACCCGTTCACTGGTTCGTGACGGTTGTTCATGTTTAACCCGGAATCGGTTGTCTCTTTGGTAGAATCCAGATCTTGAACCAACACATCACTATGAAGGAGTAGAAGATCAGAACAAGCTCCAATTCTATCGGTTTTGAATGCATTGAGTGTAAAAGAGTTGAAAGAAAGTTTGAAACCATCTTTCAATCCTTTTCACCATGAATATGTTCAGATCTATGCAAGATCTATGTTTATTCATGCGGAAATCGTCCAGATCTAAGTTGTTCTTGGTGGATTGTAGTCGAAACATGAAGTTCATAAGAACACCATGATGACATCATCCTAGAACACCTCAAATCCACTGATTTCACGGTTAAAAGTTGAGATTTAAAAGAGAGAATGATGAAGAAGTGTGTGTAGATCATAGAAGTACAAGATTTAGGTTGAAAACTTACAAAAATCGCGAGAAATCGAGAGAAATAGAGCTTGAGTGCGGCTGGGTCGAGTAGAGAGCTGTCACATCAAGTGATGTGACAAGTGGGGGTATTTATAGGGTTTCCTAAAAAGGAAAGTGCCTAAGGTCGAATGGGTCACCGATCGGATGGTTGTCCGATTGGATGGCAATCCGATCGGTTGACCATCCGATCGAGTAGTCCCTCGATCGAGTGGTTCCGACGATTTGAGTCTCGGTGTTTCGTTTCGTGTGTTGAGTTTTGCGATACGTTTCGAATGAGCGATGCGATAATTTACCCATTAGATTACATAATTAATCCCAACTACTGTATCTAACATACAATCCCTATAATTAACTTGCGTTTAGCGTCTGTGATTCGTTTGCGATAGCGTTGCGATTGCGTTGCGATTGCGTTGCGATTAACCACCACAATATAAACATAATTAAACATGCACATGTAACACATAAAAGGCACACACATGTAAAACAATATCCAGAACGCGTATTTCGGGTTGCGAATGAGATTGCGATGTGATAAGCGATAATGCGATAAAACACGCGATAATTAGCGATTAAACCTCAATTATTAACAAGTACTCCACATAATACAACTAACGCGATAAAATAAATAGATTATCTACAAGTCAAAGGAGTTAAAACAGGAGTTAAGCAAGGAGTGACAGATCGCAATTAGCAATCTTTTCTTCCGTTGACTTCAATCTTGATATGACTTTGACTTTCGAAACATGGGGTGTTACATCTGTGGTTGGTGTTGTTTGGTGGTCGTAGTGACGAACTTCGTTCGGATATAGTGCGGCGGTGGCTTGGTGGTGTGACTAACAGAGAAATCGTAGTGGATATGAGGCCCGGATTTGGAGATGGAGCTGAGTAAAGCGGCTTCAAGGAGATAACAACATACACAGGCGGTGATGAAATAACGATGGTAGAACGACAGATCGAGATAGAGATAGAGGAAAGTGATAGAAAAAACGAAGAATGTTATGTATTGTGGTTAATTAATGGTTCAGGTCCGGTTAAAAAAATAAAACAAATGTTATTTCTGTCAATGATGGTCTACAGCTGTAAACAATTATTACTTTTAAACTAAAGGGCTGTTTGGTAGCCTCTTAATGATCATTCAAATGATACCTCTTAATGGTTTAAAACCTCTAAATGAATAAGAGGTAACCTCAAGTCTGAATGGTTAAGAAGTAACCTCTGAATGGTAAATCCTCACATATCACATTCTTCTACCTTGTCATTGGTAAAATTCTTAATGGTTCCATTAAGAGGTAACCTCTTAATGACCATTCAGAGGTTACCAAACAACCCCTAAAAGAAATCAAATACTTATCATCAGGTTTTATAACCAAATTAATTAAAACAGAAAACAAATTAAAGAAACTTAGAAACCATATAGGGAATAAATTGAATCACGATAATTGATTGAAATCTATCTTAATTATTCGATGTAAAGTCCTTAAACCTTTTTCAAATTATTTTTTCCTTAAACTTTTTACTTCAAATTTCCTTTTCTATTATTATTAAACTACCTCAAATTTCCTTTTTCTATTATTATTAAACTACCTCTTTTACTTATTTAAACTACTCTTTTACTTATTTAAAATAACTATGAAAAAAAAATTATATGGTTTTTGACCGGTATAAAACATGTGTTGGTATTTTTTGACCATGTTTCTTTCGGTTGATCATGTTTATTTTGATTGCTACACTAAGTATCGGTGTCGTAAAAAATCAAACTAATACTAATCGAAACCCCGCTGCGTAGCGCGGGAAATATTTCTAGTATAAGGACAAATATCATAAGAAACCAACTTATTTTCTTTTTTTTTTCTCGCAAAAGTGTCTCCACTTTTGTTTTGCATATGAAAATTCCTCAACTTGGCATTTTTGTACATCATTGTGAACATTTTGTAAATAAAATTTTGAAACCGGTTGCATAGGTTAGATGTTTTGTTTTTTTACTTACGTGACTTGCTAAAAAAAGCACAAAAGATTACGTGGACATATTTGAATTTCCTGATGAAAGAACAGAAATATTATTAGAAAAAAAAGTCGTAAATGTGGCATATAGTAATAAAACTGGATGTTGTACAAACTTGTACGCTTTGAACTTTTAGCATACAAAGAACAGTAAGTTGGAAGACTTAATATAAATTCTGCAATATGGATCAATCCATAGAATTTCTTGTCAATCTCTTATAAAAGTTAACTAGAAATCATAACTAAATAAATCAGAGGTTACCAATGGAGTGGTGGTCCATTCTCAAAGGCAATGTCTTTAAACACTTTGGGAGGGTGATGTCTTAGGTTCAAGTCTCACAAACGACAGGAGTAAAGACTTTGGGAGGGTGATGTCTTAGGTTCAAGTCTCACAAACGACAGGAGTAAAGAAATTTGCCGTTCAAAAAATAAATAAATAAATAAATAAATAAATCAGAGGTTAAGATTCACTTGCCAGTAGATACCCATTTGGCATCTCCTGGTCGATTGGCTTTTTTTGTCTTTATCTGTTTTGCCAAGGCATGGGCAAAACTTCATTGGGGGCGAGAAGGGGTCTCGCCCCTTCCTAATTTTGTCGTTCGAAGTGTATTTTTATACCATTAGCTTAGCTTTGAAAAATGTGTATTCCGCTAGCTTTTAAGGTCATTTTTTCTATTCTAGTAATTTTCCCTTATCAAAAATGGTATCAGGATCAGAATTTTTCTGTGATTTTTTTTTTCCGGTCCCCATTCTTGAGCGGCTCATGTTTTACGGTCAAACTTACTACCGGGAAATCTATCCCATCTTCTGCCGCTGCATCACAGCCCCATATCGAGAATAATTCAATCGGTTGCAAGCTGCATAAACGCAAAGTACTCAACTAACTGGAAAAAAAAAAGACTAGTCAATTAACTGAAAAAATCTGTCAGTTATGTATTGGTTATTATTAGTCGATCCATATCATGATTCCAACAATAGAGCTTCAATAATTGAGGCCCAAAAGAGGAATGCGAGGATGGTGATTCTCGAATCATATTCTTTTCTACTTATTCTGCTTTTCTTTCTAAAGGTACATTTTATAAAAATAGAACAGCCCCACCCCAAGCCGAAGCCGAAGCCGAAGCAAAGGCAGAATCTTACCTTTTTATTTACTTTTCTAGTTATATTATGCTCCACTTGAAAGGATAAATATTGGAACAATAAGCCTTTACACATAAATGCTTATGCACAATACAATTAGGCTCAATAACATCTTCTTTTCTTCATTTCTAATTTGAGAAACAATTAAAACTAACTAGGTATATCTTTTATAAACTGTATGTGCGCGAGAGCAAAATATGAAAGATTATGCTTAGCTTAAATGTGAGTTGAAGTATTGACGGAATCATTACTTAAATAAAAATTGAAACAAACATAAAGACATATAGTTTCCATCTGAAATCTCTTTGGTATTTCAAGATTGGAGATTTGGAGCCACTGCGACTTGATAAAAACCACACTAAAAACTTAGTTTCCACTTTAAAAAACACTAATAAAGATTCTATTTTATCCGGTTGTTTATATTTATATTAAAATGAAAGAATGGTAGGTTGGTAAAGTGTCAGAAATGTTTGATTGATATTTACGTGTAACAAGTCTATTAATGTTTTTTTTAACGGTGAGGAGAGTCTTGTTGTTCCACTCCAATCAGACTATGTTGTCTTTTATTTGGTTCACGCTTGCTTCAGAGTTTGGCTTGGGCGTTCACCAGGAAACCATACCGCCGGCTACCACTTGACAGTCGAGTGCCACCACAAGAGTAGAAGCCAGGTCCACGCTGGCTGCAGAGTTTGGATTGGGCGTTCTCTAGGGAAACCATACCGCTGGCTGCCACTTACAGTCGTTGTGCCACCATAAGAGCAAAACTCTCTGGCGTAACACACAGTGAGACGAAAACCTAGGTGGCTCGAGATTCGAACTGACAACCTCAAGGCCTAGCTCAAATCCTACATTGCCTTAATCCACCAAAAGTGACACAAATGGGAATCGAACTTGGGTCTCTACCTGGAAAACCAAGCCTCCTACCAAGTGGGATTTAGTAAAATGATTATGTTATTAACACCATACTTATCTTTAATAAGGTTTATTAGTTTAGTAAAATGAAGAAACACGGAACTAATTTTAGGTTTATTAGTTTGGTTTATGTTTCAACCAAAAAGGTTAATATCCTTAATCCTTCCTGAGCTAAAGCTATGATCCTTCCTGCAAAACAATCAACACCCCGTTAAGCTCGTTAAGAGGGGAATATGGGGGTTTCCCTCTTGACCACTCTTCGGCGTGTGAATAAGTATTTGGTTTGAGGAAATAAGTGTGTGTTTAAGAGTGAGAGAGTAGAGACCAGAATGGTTTAACCTGTGTATGAAGGTCCCTATTTATAGCTGGAGTAGTGTCGAAGGAGATGGGCTGATGGGCCTTGGGCCTGGAGTCGAAAACAAGGAACATCTTTTTTGTCTCTTCTATGACGACCGTTAATGTTTCTAGAAGATCGTCGGTGCTGGTGCACCTTGATTGGAGCCACGTGTCCGGGTTGTTGTCCTTGTTGTCTCCTTGACATCAGCGGGAGAGTGGAGATCATGGGACAGTTGTCGTCGCCCCCTGATTGGTGCCACGTAGGCGTCCTTGTGTACTTTTTGTCCCCTGCACGATTGGTAATCGTAGAGCACTATAGGATACAGCTTGTGGGACGTTGATTGGCTTACTCTCCTGCCACTCGTACCTTTGTGCCTCCTGGAATAAACCTGCGCCGCTACCCTCGCGCGGCCTCTGGTGTTTATCCAATGAGCTGGCGTAAGGTCTAGGGATCGAGGGCTTTCATTCAGAATGCTAAGTGTAGAATCTGACCTTCAACTTAGCTTTGGCCTCGCTTGTGACCTAGGTTGTACCTATTTAGTCCGCGCGAGGTCTGTAGATTAGTCAGATTGATGTATTAGAAGTATGGTCCTGCGCGCGACCAGATTGGTCTACGCGGCTTTTTGGGACCATACCCCTTCAAGTCCCCCCAGTCCAGTGCTGCTTCCATACACGAAGTAAATGGTTGGAGCTCTGGACTCAGAAAAAGAATTAAGTTGGTCGGTCTTTGGAGCATTTGCTAAGTCTTGGTAGCTGGCGCGCGAGTAAGTTTTTGTCAATTACTATGGCGCGGCTACCAGACCTGCTTCTTGATAGCTGTTGCTTTTGAGGGCTGGCGCGCCTGCTCATTGACTGATGATGCATGCGGCGCAGCTCTTGCTATCCTCAACATGAAACTTCTTCTAAATTTAGGCGGGAAACTCCTCGAAATTTGAATTCTGACAGGTTTGTGCAAACCTCGTTGATAGCTACGTTTGAGTTGACCACTTGCACGTTGGTCATCATGTTGTCACTGGCGGTTCGTCTGCTGTCAGGCAAGTGAGGCCCACGCGCGCATGGTAACCGTCACCCCGGAAATCCCGCCTTACGTGGTGGTCCCTAATTGGGTACGCGTGCGGTGCGTTCGGCACGGTTACCAATCACATTAAATGCGATGGGTATATATATTCGAAGATAGAGAGAGAATTCCTACTACTTTTTTGAATTCTCTTTCTTACTCTCTCTGATCTTCTTCGAATCTTCAAATCTTCAAAGATTTCTTGATCATCTTCAAGTTTTTTCCAGAACTTTCAAGAGATCTTCATCCATTTCTTCTTGATCTTAAAACGATGGCTGAAGAAGAGATTATTCCAGTTGAGGAAGGTGCTGGACTGGTCCCGGTTCTCAAATGGGATCAAGGATTATTTGAGCAGATAGTTAGGGGATTCCAGTTCCCGACAGAATGGGATGCTCAATATCCACAGCAAGGCCAGACGGCCGCCGATGCACCACCTGGTTACATAACTCTATTTATCGATTTCTTCATCGACGGTAATTTTCGTTTGCCAACCACCACCTTCATGGCATCGGAATTACAGTTTTATGGTTTTCATATATCACAGATGAGCCCTATGGGAATGGTTAGGGTCAGACATTTCGAGTTTGTCTGTAGATCTCAGGGGATGGAGCCTTCCATTGCACACTTTAGGGTTTTTTATCAGTTGATTCGCAACATGGGTTTTTACTCATTCGCCCTACGCAATGTAAAGAAGATCCTGATCAATCCCCCGAAAAGCTTTCATGATTGGAAAATGAAGTTTTTCTTCATTCGCGAAGAAGTGATGCCTATTGCCATGGTATTCTGTCCACCTGGTGATATTGAGAAGGAGGATACCCCTATCCCTAAAAAGGAGGCCTGGTATGATAACCTGATGCCTACTCATAATAGGGTATTTGGCGAGCAGGTACTTGTCGCGGCTGGTATGAGCGATAAGTGGCCTGAGATGAGCAAGGAAGTATCGGTGTTGCTTTTCAACAGAGATAGTAAGACTATATCATTTTGGTTTCCTTATTGAGTTCTGTTTTGACATTTTGTATGAATGTTCAAAGCAAGTGCTTTATCAGAGTGCTTTCAAGACTTTTGGTGGAGCTATGGGCGTGAGGCCTCTTCGAGCCGGGGAAGAGTATTGGTATGAGCAGATCAAGCGCCACTTTATATATGCTGCTCCGGAGCTGTTTGTCAATCCTCCTGTTGTTACCGAAGGTGCGCGTCTTCCCAATCCAAGGCCTTTACGAGGTGTGACTTCCGCTGGGAAAAAGATTGTTTTATCTTTCCAGCGAGGAGTCCGTCGGCTCATCAAACCATGAGCTAAGTTCATGGTCTGAAATCTTTGCAAGTGTGCAGCGCGATTTGGGTATTGACCCTAAAGAGAAGCCGAAGAAGGCCCCGACGAAGAAGAAAACAACTACAAGGAAGAAGGTCACTGTTGATACCGGCGCGACTAGCAAGAAGACGGGAGGTAGCCGTGCAACTGTTGAGATCCCGGAAAAAGGTACTCTTCGCTTTTGACAGAGTAACCTTGAAGACTATGTTATTGCCAGTGATTCACTAGAGGGTTTATCACGTATAGGTGAGAAGAAGAAGGCAGAGCAGCTGCATCAAAGAGCTCGGGGAGTGCAGGGTCCAGGGCTCCTGAGTCCGGCGAGACTCTGTCATCCCTTCCTGAGGAGGAAGAAGAAGAAGAAGTTGAGGAAGCTGTTAAGTTGGTGACAAGGAAGAGGTCTCGTGATGCTTCAGGTGTTGTGACTCCTCCAGCGCAGAAAGCTGCTGCGACCCAGCCGATAGGTAAACAAGGGAGGTTGCGGAGCTTTTATAAATTATCACCAGGTAATGTTTTAGTCCTTATCCTTTATTCTTTTTGCCTTAACAAAACTTCTAACACTTTCCACTTTTCCAGAGGCGCTAAAGAAGCCTGAGGTGAATGTTAAGGGATGAGAGTCTAAGAAGACCAAGGAGCCAGAGGCTAAGAAAACCAAGTTTATTATCATCCCTCCAAAGGTCATTTCTGAGAAGGAGGTGGAGAAAAACGTTGATGAGCCTGCGGGCAATGTGATTCCTGAAGAGGAAGTGTTGAAGGAAATCGAGACCACTGCTACCACCGTTCATGATAAAGCGCAGGGTTTGGAGGTCGTGCATATTACCGGGCTTGACCAGCCCTTGAAAGGCAAGGGACCGAAAGTTTTCACTTCAAGTGTAACCGCTCAGCATGACGCCCCCACCCAAACTGTACAAATACAATCTTCTGCTGGGGGGTCTGCTGTTAATGTACAGGCGTAGGTGGCGCATCAAGATACTTTTGCCACTGCGGCTGGTACAGATGCTGGTGGCTCTGGCGCGGCTAGCCAGAAAGATGATGAAAAGAAAATCCCAAGGCCATGATCCCCCATTGGTGCAGAGGACACATTGGGGGATATTTATTATAAGACTTACACTGAAGAACGTGGCGATGAAAAGCATGTCGCCGTCTGGAGCTTGAAGCAGAAAGATACTTTTGTGGATTTTGGGGGCATGTCGGGATTGGTTCTTGGGAACCTTTCCTCCGGGAGAAGTGAACCGCCAGAGGGCGCGCAACCATGAGGGTTTATATCGCGCGTATATTGTTGGTGAGGCCAACACCACTGCCGCCAGCCATCAGATCGTCCACGACTGGTGAACTATGCACCGAGAGCTTGCTAGTTGGGAGAAGTATCGGGAGAGCCTGTCTGCTGAGGCCAGTGAATTTGAGCAGATGAAGAACAAGTTCTTAGAGGAAAAGGTTTCTTTCGAGAAGGAGAAAAAGTCTGAGGAATGGGGGCGCGATGGTTTGAAGAGTAAACTCCACGTCGCTGAAGAGCTCCTCGCGAAGGAGCACCAAGAATGGAAGAAGGTATGTGATAATGACAATAAGAGGATGTATGTTGCGCGTACCAAGATTAGAAACCTTGAAGCTGAAATTGCCACGTTGAAAGGAGAGGTTGAGGAAGCTCAGGATGACAGAGAGCGCATTGAGGTTCAACAGGCTAGCTCCTTTTCCTCTTATACTTCTTTACTGTTAGAATATTTCTAACTTAGGTTTTTCAAAAACTTGCAGGTTGAATTGAATGCGCAAATCGTAAGTAAAAACAAGGATTTGGCTAGTAAAGATGTTGAGATTGCAGAGCTGAAGCGTAGGTTGTTTGAGGCTCATGAGAAGAATGAGTCTTGGGAAATATACATGGCCGCAGAAAAGGTGAAGGCTGATACTGCCGAAGAGGCACGTAAAGCGGCTGAGGAGGCGTGCAACATCAGCACATCAGCCTTGAATGTGGCGCAGAATAACTATGCTGAAGCTCAATCTATTGTAGACACGCTTGTTTCCGAATCTGAGTGGATGCCCAACAAAGGAGTAGCTGCTGTAAGTGTTTCCCTTTTTTGCCTTAGATTATCATAGCTTGTTAACTTGTTTTCCTGATCTGATTTTACAATCTTTCTTGGACAGGTTGCTAACTCTATCTTGAAAGTAACGGAGCTGGATCAAGCTGTTTACGCGCTCACAGATGTCGCGTGTGCCGTTGGGCATCGTGGTGGCTATCTTGAGTACTCTCAACATGTTGAGGAGGCGTTGCAGCAGCACTTCGGGACTCGCCATTGCATCGTGACTGACCAAGCTGATGAGATGCTAGCCCAAGCTGAAGAAGTTTATGACCATCTATCTCTACCAGTCATGGAATTGGTCACGGAGGCGCTAAAACATGATGATTATGTCGCGCGGCTGAAGTCCATCCTAGTTCCTCCGGAGACTCTGGAGCTGTGTGATGAGGAGGAAACAGCTGGTGATGGTGGCGACAAATAGATTGTAGGATGTTTAGGCTTTAATGCCTTGTGATTTTTGTGGTTTCTAAACATGTAAATGGTGCGCGGTTGCGCTTTTATGAATGGAACTAAGTTTTCCTTTTATTCTGTCAAATGTTACAATTATTGCATTGTTGTTAGAAACTTTGTTTAAGTTAGCGCGAATAAATGTAAGTGTGGCTCATTATGAGTATTGTTGCCTAGACTCGTATTGTGTTCGTGGAGAACCTTGGAGGCTTAACTCAAGATCTCGTAATTTACTGAAGTATTTTCGTGCTAATCAAAAGTTTAACATGCATTTGTAACTTAGACAAAACAGAATGTAATCAGAAAACATGGACAACTTTTGCATTAGATAATTGAAATATGCGTGTGGCCAACATACATAGAAAGTTGTTACATGTAGCATTTGCGCAGTTGTTGTGTGTTCCATGTGCGTGGGATGATGTGACCATCTAAAGTGCGCAGTTTGTATGCCCCTTTTCCTAGCACCTCATGAACTAAGTATGGGCCTTCCCATTTGGGTGCTAGTTTTCCAGGGCGCTCGACATTAGAGGCCTCGTTGTCCCTGAACACATATTCCCCTGGAGTGTACGTACATATGCGCACCCTCGCATTGTAGTATCGCTCCAACTGGGTCTTGAACTTGGTCTCTTTAATGTGCGCGATCTCGCGCCTTTATTCGAGTAGGTCCAAGTATAAGCGGCGCTCCGCCTCGTTATCGATCTTATTAACTGCTGATAAGCGCGACGAGGGGAGACCTATTTCTGCTGGGATAACCGCCTCCGAGCCATAAACAATGCTGAAGGGGGTCTCGCCATTGCTTGTCTTTGGCATGGTACGATAAGCCCAAAGGATGCTAGGGAGCTCATTGATCCAGCCTCATCGTTTTGTGCCCAGGCGGGCCTTTATCCCTTTGACTATGCTTTTGTTAACACTCTGTACTTGACCGTTGCCTTGGGGGTGTGCAACGGAATAGAATGTGTGTTCAATGTTTAATTCTTTCATCCATTTTTGAAGGTCTTCGGAGGCGAAATTTGTGCCATTATCAGTCACTATTTTGAGTGGGAGGCCGAATCTGCAAATGATATGCTCCCAAATGAATTTTCGCACTATCATTGTTGAGGTTGAAGCGAGGGCCTTTGCCTCCACCCACTTAGTGAAATAATCAACAACAACAATTATGAACTTGACTGCGCCTGGGGCTTCAGGAAAGGGCCCCACCATGTCAATCCCCCACTGTTGGAAAGGCCAGGCTGTTGATACTAGAATTAGATCATTTTTTGGCACATGGTCTTCGGCACATGCCTTTGACAGTCATCACATTTGTGCAGTTCATTTAAAGCATCGACGTGCATCCCTGGCCAACAATAGCCTGCAATCATGATCTTTGCCACAACCATGCGAGGGCCCGCATGTATTCCACAGATGCCTACATGAATTTCTCTGATTAAGTAGCTTGCATTTTAGGGGTCCACACATCATAATAGTGGACCCAAAAAGGATCTCCTGTAAAGAATGCCCCTTTCATCTCGTAAAATAGCGCTTTGTTTTGGATTTTCCTAGCCTCCACCTTGTTTTTTTGGAAGAATCCCATCTTGCAGATATTGAATGATAGGGGTCATCCACGGGGGTGGCCATATCTCTATGACATTGACTTGGCGCAACAGTACCGATGGGTTTTTCAAAACTTCAATTCTGACATCCTTCGCGAGGTACTGAAATGCTGTTGAGGCTAACTTACTTAGCGCGTCAGCGAGCTTGTTTTCTGATCGGTTGATATGAACAACCTTGTATGATTTGAACCTTTGGAGCAGCTCTCTTGCTTGTTCCAAGTATAAAGCCATTACCTCGCCCTTTGCGTCATATAAGTAATTGATTTGGCTCGTGATTAGCAGAGAATCCACATGTGCTTGTAAGTTTTTTGCCTCCATCTCGATGGCGAGGCGCAACCCTGCCAAAAAGCTTCGTACTCAGCTTCATTGTTGGTATTCTTAAAATCCAACTTGATAGCATAGGTGAACTCATGCTTTTCTGGCCCGACTAAGCACAAACCTGCTCCTGCGCCGTCTTCGTTTGAAGCCCCATCGGTGAATAGCAACCATAATTCATCCGATGTGTTCTGGGCGGGAGTATCCACTGCTTCACATTCTTTGATCTTGTCTTCTGAAACTTCGGTAATGAAATCTGCTAACACTTGGCCTTTGATAACTGGGCGCGGTCAATACAAGATGTTATGGCCCCCCAGTTCAATTGCCCATTTTTCCAAACGACCCGATGTTTCCGGCTTTTGCAAGATAGTGCCAATGTGAAAATTGGTGAGTATAGTGATAACATGACCGGTGAAATACCTACGCAGCCTTCTAGAGGCGTGTAGCAGCACGAGGACTAACTTTTCCAACATCGAATAGTGTGTTTCCGGGTCAGTAAGCATCCTGCTGACATAATAAATTGGAGTTTGGATTCCATCCCTTTCCACTAGTAATAAGGACCCAACTGCCTTGTCTGAAGCAAACAAGTACAGTATGAGGGGTTTTTTTCTCAAATAGAGCTGTTAGAGTAGGGAGTTTAATCAAACATTCCTTCATCTGCTGGAAGGCTGCTTCTACTTCCGCTATCCATTTAAATTCTTGCTTTTTTACGCAGTTGCGCAATGTACTGATAAAAGGGTAAGATTTTGCCGCGTGACTTGATAAGAAACGATTGAGCGCGGCCAGGCGACCGGCTAATCTTTGCATTTCTTTGATCGTGCGCGGTGACGGCATTCTCTCGATTGCTTGGACTTTATCTGGGTTAACTTTAAAACCACCATTAGTCACCACGAAACCCAAAACTTGCTTTCTTCCATCCCAAAAGAACATTTGCTTGGGTTGAGCTTCATGTTCACGCTGCGCAGGGAATTGAACGTCTTCTCGATGTCTTTCATCGTTTGGTCCTCTTCAGGACGCTTGATTACAAGATCATCAATGTAAACCTTGATACGTTTCCCAATGTCATCTCCAAACGTTTTGTCCATTAACCGTTGGTAAGTTGCGCCAACATTCTTGAGCCCGAAAGACATCTTTTTATAGCAAAAAATACCGATGTTGGTGCAGAAAGCAGTCTTATCTTCATCTTCCAGCTTCATCTGGACCTGGTAATAACCTTTGTAGCAATCTAAAAAGCATTTCTACATGAATGGTGCGAGAGAGTCTATTTTCTTGTTGATCTCAGGCAATGAGTAACAGTCCTTGGGCATGCCTTATTGAGATCTGTGTAGTCGACGCACATGCGCCACCCACCTGTAGACTTCTCGACCACTACAGGATTCGCGACCCAACTTTGGTAGCGCACCTCCTGCAATATTCCTGCCTTTAGCAGCTCACAAACTTTTTCATTCATAGCCTTTGTCTTGTCAGTACCTAGGCTGCGCTTCCTTTGGACTTTAGGCTCAACAGATGGATAAGTGTTCAAACAGTGCTCAGTGATGTCGCGCGGGATGCCCGTCATGTCGGACGGTGTCAAGGCGAAGATATCCATGTTTCTGAACAACAGTTGTTTGAGGTGCGTCCTGATGTTTGGGGAAATTGCATGGCCGATCGTCACCGTTTGGTCTGGGTATTTGCGGTACAATACCCATTTCTCTGGCTCAGTTGGTGAGACCTTGCTGGCTTTAACTAGGCGAGCATACTCTGTCGCCATCACTTCTTTCTTCGAATATATAATCGTCACCCCCGTTTCAGTTGGGAAGCCAATGGCTGAATGGGGCGTGGAGGTTACCATGTTCATCTCACCCTGGGTTTCTCTTCCGATCAGGACGTCGTATTTCGACTTTACTGGCATCACCATGAAGTTGACGTTCGTTGTTCTTGAGTGCTTCCCGTCCGATAGCGTGATAGGAAGCTAATCTGACCTAACGGGAAGACTGTTTCATTGCAGAACCCAGATAGTGGATAGTCGACTGGCTCGAGACGCACTTTGTCTTCAGGGTCGAAATGGTTGAAACATTATTCATAGATTATATCGATTGTACATCCAGGATCGATGAAAACATAATCTGTTTCATAATACCAGTAATAACGACGGGGCGTGTGGCGCGTGGACCCCTACGCACTACTGGGAAAATGATTTGCTGATCTTTCCATGCTGGCTCGAACGGGCGCTTGCCTTTGCTTCTCGCGCTGTGTCTTGGTCCATCAACCATATGAGTTTCTAAACGCCTAACCTTCTTTTGGCCACCATCATCATTTCTTTGGATTTGGGGCGTCTCCTTGCGCACGTTCTTGACAAGGTGGCTCAACTTGCCGCTTTTTAAAGCTTTCTCGATCTCTTGCCTCAAGCTGATACAGTCATCAGTAAGATGGCATGTATCCTTATGAAAATCACAGTAAAGATTAGGTTCTTGCCCTTTCTTTTTTGTCATTGGTTTCGGCGCCTTAAAATCATGATTCTCCGTCATGAGCACCTCCTTAGGTGTCTTGATGAGCGGAGTCCAATGTTTTTCTCGATTTTCATTCTTGAAAGCTTTCTGATAACCAATCCGATCGATTGTATCTTGCGCATCCTCTTTGAAGCGAGGTCTATCTTCATAACCGCTGGACTGGCTTGCTTTCCAGCCAGGGTTCCTATTTTTGTTGTGCCTTCCAGAGTCACGTGAGTTAACTCTTGAAAAACGATCTTCAGAATAGGTATTCTTGCCACCTGCCAACGATTCTTCTGTCTATGCGACGATCTTTGCAGCTTCCATGAGTTTGTCCCATTCTTTAGGCATGTCGTCTTTACCTGTGATAGTCCTGATTAGACTGCCACAACGGATGGCCTTTTTGAAATGGGCGCACATTAAATCTTCACTAACGCCTCCAATTTCCAAGCACTCTTTGTTAAAAAGAGTGATAAAATCTTCTAACCCTTCATTGTCTCTTTGCCAGATATCTGTTACTTCAATTCGGACGTATCGCGTTGATAGCGTCTCTGCTGGCTGAAGTGCGTAATAAAACTGGTCTCTGAAATCAGTCCATGATTTTATTCTTCCGGAGGGGAGGCTGTCGAACCACGCGCGAGTAGCTCCTGTGAAAGTTTGGACAAAAAGATGGCACCACATTGGTATGTTCCATTGTCCCAATATACCAACACTCATGAAGACTCGTACATGATCGTCGGGGTCAGTAAGACCGTTGAACTTTCCCATAGTTTGTGGTAACTTAGCTTTTTCCAGTGGGGCTAGAGCGATGCTTCGAATAAACTTTGAGTGTTCGGCTGCTTCCGCTGGTCTATAAACGAGATTGAAATCGTGCTCTGCTGCTTCGTTATAAATGGCGCGCGGCCTTGGTTTGTAAGACTCATGATTTCTCTGCAAGCGGTTGATAACTGAAGAACCTTCGTTTTCTCGCCAAGTCGGATCATCCTCATCCGTATTATCCCATTCGTTGTTGATGTTCCACAGCCCGAGCCGGCTTTGCAACGGGCGCCTGTGTTGTGCATTGGACGGATGATCGTAGTAACTGCCTGTCTCCTCATACGTATCACGCGTGTCATGCACGCTTGGTCTTCTTTGGAGAGGAGGTCTATTTAACTGCCCTCGCACGTTCTGCTGAGGAGGCGTTTGGTGCGCCCCTTGTGTTGGTGCGGGTGGTGTCACCAGAGATGGTTCCGCTTGCAATATTGTCTGTTGTGCGCTTAACGACTGGTAGACAACGTTTATAGTAGCGATCTGCTTGGCATACCATGAAGCTAGGGTTTCCCATTCTGGTAAACCTGATAACGCCGATATGTTTGAAAATTTTGGGTTTGACGGACCAGCGGTGTTACTCGTTGGGGTAGCCGTTTGAGTGATGCAAGTGATACTCGCGCGGGGTCCCCCAACGTTTGTTGTTTCGCCTTCGGCTAACTCGTCAATGGGAAGGGGTTGAACGTGCGAGTTGTCCTCCCCGTTCCCACCTGAGAGTGTGTACCGAAACCGAAATCCGGTATTCCCTGACCAGCCATGATCAAGAGAATCAGAAAAAGAAGATGAGGTGATTATAAAAATCGGTGGGCGACAATGAAGAAACACGGAACTAATTTTAGGTTTATTAGTTTGGTTTATGCTTCAACCATAAAGGTTAATCTCCTTAATCCTTCCCGAGCTAAAGCTGTGATCCTTCTTACAAAATAATCAACACTCCCATTAAGCTCGTTAAGAGGGGAATATGGGGGTTTCTCTCTTAACCATTCTCCGGCGTGAGAATAATTATTTGTTTTGAGGAAATAAGTGTGTGTTTAAGAGTGAGAGAGTAGAGAACAAAATGGTTTAACCTGTGTATGAAAGTCCCTATTTATAGCCGGAGTAGTGTAGAAGGAGATGGGCTGATGGGCCTTGGTCCTGGAGTCGACAACAAGGAATATTCTTTTTGTCTCTTCTATGACGACCGTTAGTGTTTCTAGAAGATCGTCGGTGCTGGCACACCTTGATTGGAGACACGTGTCCGGGCTGTCGTCCTTGTTGTCTCCCTGACATTAGCGGGTGAGTGGAGATCATGGGGCAGTTGTCGCCGCCCCCTGATTGGTGCCACGTAGGCGTCCTTGTGTACTTTTTGTCCCCTGCACGATTGTTAATCGTGGAGCACGATAGGATACAACTTGTTGGACGCTGATTGGCTTACTCTCCTGCCACTCGTACCTTTGTGCCTCCTGGAATGAACCTGCGCCGCTACCCTCGCACGGCCTGTGGTGTTTATCCAATAAGCCGACGTAAGGTCTAGGGATCGATGGCTTTCATTCAGGATGCTAAGTGTAGAATCTGACCTTCAACTTAGCTTTGGCCTCGCGCGTGACCCAGGTTGTACCTATTTAGTCCGCGCGAGGTCTGTAAATTAGTCAGATTGATGTACTAGGAGTATGGTCCTGCGCGCGACCTGATTGGTCTGCACGGCTTTTTGGGACCATACCCCTCGGGAAGGTATTAGTCAGCTCAAGAATTAATACGTACAACTTTTATCACTTGATATGTTTTATAAAAAAATATATAATTTAACATTTTTTCTCCCACATTTGCAACATGTACTACAGGTATTCAAATAATTTTCAATTCCAACATTTTTGTTGCAAAAAGTGTCACAACTCACAAATAGGTTTGTAAACGAACCGAACGTTCAGTGAACCGTTCATGAATCGTTCGGCAGGAAATTCGTTCATGTTTGTTTATTTAATAAATGAACGAACATGAACAACATTTTTTTGTTCATTTAAATAAACGAACGAACATGAACAATGACCCGTTTGTTCATTTACGTTCATGAACGATCGTTTATGTTCGTTCATTTACGTTTGTTTATGTTCGTTCATTTATGTCCGTTCATTTAAATTTGTTCGTTCGTGTTCGTTTATATCCATTTGTTTATTTTCATCTTTTAAATTTAGTTATGACTAATTAAATTTAAAAATCTATTTAATTTTCTATATCATCTCATAACTAGCTTTGACTTTCCGATTTCAAAACTTTCTTTTATATGGTATTAATATATTTGATTTATATTTTCCAATTTAAAAGCAATCTTTTCTATCATAGGAAACCTGAATTAAGATTTACCTATATTTAGGTTTTTCCCTTCTAATATTGCTATACAATTCAAAGCCTTGTTCAATTATGTTCGTTATGATTTGTTATGTTCTTTTATGTTCAATTATGTATGTTTGTATGCGTTTATGTTCATGAACCGTTCGTTTTTTACTTTTAGCGAACGAACATGAACATGTTCA
Source organism: Helianthus tuberosus (assembly GCA_030545235.1). Classification (NCBI taxonomy): domain Eukaryota; kingdom Viridiplantae; phylum Streptophyta; class Magnoliopsida; order Asterales; family Asteraceae; genus Helianthus; species Helianthus tuberosus. The sequence continues at coordinate 161,520,728 of CM060402.1, read as the reverse complement.
TTTTCTTAACGAATGAACACGAACAAGAAAATCCGTTCATTTAAATGTTCGTGTCCGATCGTTTGTTCAGTTAAAGGTAAATGAACGAACATGAACATGCATCGTTCGTGTTCGTTCAGTTCATTTACAAGCCTACTCACAAACACAAAGTTCTCCTTTGGCCAATTTAAAATTAAAGACCGGATAATCCGTCTAGACAATGGGTAGTCTACCAAGTGATTATTTATTTAAATCAAGTGTTGACCAATCGGGACCATGAATGGAAATGTAACCCAAGTCTAGGAATTGCTAGACGCTAATTATTTATTTAAACTTTATAACAGGGTTAATAAATGTTGGCAAGAGTTGATAAGAACCAGACAGCTTCTAGTTAAATGTTGGCAAGGGTTGATAAGGACTTGACAGTTGGTACGAAAAAAACAAAAGTTAGTACTAGTGACCCTGCCCCTTTTAAGAACTTGTACATAAGGAGAAAGGATGAGCATATGGTATCCGGTATCAAAATCGAACTGATACCGGTACTAACCCGTACTATACAGACCAATTTTGGTTCCCATTTTAGCGATTTTCGAGATTGGTACTTTCAGTTCGGTACCCATTTAATATGGTACTAGTATTTTGGGTTGATTTACCTTTGAATACCGTACCGAACGGAACACTTTCTGTACCGGTACCCCATTTTTGCGATTTTCGGGAACGGTATCGTGTCATTGGTTACACCTTCCATTTACTAACAAAACTTAACGGAGTTAGTTTGAGGGGCAGAAATAGCAACATAAAAGAAAAAAAAAATCTAGGGTTTAGAACCAAGATTTGTGTCATGGCACAGGGACACGAAAATCGCAATTAATTCTAATAATATTTTTATTAATGATACAAATTTATAAATATATAACATACTAAACGAATGACCAAGCTAACTAAGAGGTTAATAATTATATAACAACCCATTATCTTCATGTTCATGTTGTGTTTGGGGTCATGTCTAGGGCTGTAAACAAGTTGAGCTAAGTTGAATCAAGCTAGCGAAAGGTTGGACTCGACTCATTTGGAAACCAAGCCAAGCTAACTTATGTATTTATCGAGCTGAATTGTTAGACTTGAGCTCGGCTCGTTAAAACCCGATCCGAGCCAAAACGTTGAACCAATAATACAATAAGAGTAAAGTAATTCATGGCTCTTATGCATCTTTATATTTATATTTTTAATTAGAAAATGTTAATGATCATACGGATTTGGTACATTTACTTATATTTGATTATTGGCTCGGGTTTGGCTTCTTTACAAGCTCATTTATAAATGAGCCGATTTCAAGCAAGATTTTTGAGCCTTTTTTCAAGTGAGCTTCAAGTGATCCACGAGCCACGGACATTTTGAACAGTCCTTGCCATCCTCAACTTTTAACTTGCTAGTCTAACATGCCTCATTATATTTTATAAACTATAAATAAGCAACATGTATGTGCTTATGGTAGTTGTATCTTTGGGAGATTTTTTTTTTTTAAATGGATTTTTCCTTTATAACCCTAAAGTTTCAATCTTTGACAACTTAAGTCTAAAGTTTCTGGTAATTTAAACCCTTTGATTAGATTGATTTTTCACTTATAATTCAAAAGTTTCTATTTTTTGCAATTTAACCCTTTTGATTTTTTTTTACTTTTAACCCAAAGCTTTTCATCATTTACAATTTAACCCCAACACTTTTTAACTTTCCACTTTGGTCCCTTATACTTTTCATCTTTCGCAAGTTTTCCGTTTAACGTTTCGTTCTAAATTTTCCGAGTTAACACGCCGCAACGTGCGTGTGGGGTTCAACATTTTTTCATCTATCTTTTTCCGTTTGATAGGTCTGTCGCAGCGCGTCTATTTTCCCCCGTTTGATAAGTCTGTCGCAACGCACGGGTCAAAGATCAACTTAGTTATTTTTTTCTATGTTTTACACACAGTTTCGCGGTCATGTAAGAAACATTTGACTTTCATCTAATATGATATATAACTAACGAATCCTCGCCGCATTGCGGCGGGTGGTAATTCTGTTTCTTCATTAATTTCTACCATTTTTGTTACCGTATCATTACATTCTTCCTTAACTTCTACCATTTTCAAGCAAGGGATTCTTTCTAAAGCTCGAGATATTCATTAGTTATTCTTATTTAATCATCATTCTGTATTAAAAAATGCTTCTTATTTTATCATCATTCTGTTTTCAAAAAAAAAAATGAAGTTGACTTTGTACATCATTATGTCACAAAGACAAACAAAGTGATCGTTAACTGATCATAGAAATCTAAACGGGTTTGGAAATCAAACCACGTTAATAGTGAAAATGAGTAAAATACCGTTAGTGGTAAAAATTAACCCGGTAAAAATTAGAATTTAAATAAATAAACTTGATATTAATTAAAAGAAGGATAAATATTTTGAGAAAAACAAAGTATGTAAAAGGGTCGAGTTAACGGGACTTAAAATAAAACGGGTTATGACTTCCCGAACCCATTAAGTTAACTAGAAATAATTAACCTAGTTAATAAGAGAGAATGTTACTAGAAATAAGTAGGTTATAGCCTACTTAATAACAAACCAAAACATGAGGGGCTAAAGGTGGTTAAATTGGAAAATGTTTTAACTATTACATTTATAAAAAAAAAAAAATGAAAACACACACATAGGTGTGTGTGGAGATCGACCAGGAGGGAACTCCCATGGAGCAAACCCTAGTTGTTCAAGAATCTACAAAATTGGAGCTCAATTCAGGCCCTAAATCGATGCATGAACACATAAAAACGATCACCAAGTCATGGGGATCACAAGGTATGTCACAAAACCTAGATTGGTTGAAGTTAAAATTTGAGACAAGTAGGTTACTTGCAAATAAATTGATGGATTATGATCCAAGGATGAAATTAGGAATGATTTTTATGTCTAGGAGTAAACCCTAGTCATTTACTTGTTGAATTGAGGTTCATAATTGTGAATTTCATGATTATCCATTTATGTGTTAAATGGGTTTTGTAGAAATAAGATGAACCCTAGAATTATGACTATTAAAATGGTGATTAACTGATTTCCATGAGATGAATCTGAGAATAGTATGCATGCTAAACATAATGGAATTGAAATTATGTTTATGTTTAGTAGAAATAACTAGTTATGAACTAGTTGTAAATGTGTAAAAATTTATGCACATTAGGTGTTTGTTAAAATGCCTAAATAAGAACTAAAGTGTTGAAATTAGAGTGAAAATGTGTATTTGAATGATATGGGAATTATGCGTAATATGAAGTGATAAGGGTTCTAAATATTATGTTGATTTAGACTTAATGTTGTAACCCATGTGATCAAAAAGTAGTTAACTTTAGATAAGCTAAGTTAACTAATCATGAAGTCGAATAGTAGCTTCGGCATAGAAAATAAGTGAGGTGGAATAGTCATGATTTTTATGACTAATTTAACCGCCTTGTAAATGATTGAAAATAGTTTGACGCCTAACGAGCTAGGTGGAGGTTTGGGAAAGGAAGCGGGTCAAACAAATCAAGAATGGAGGAAAAGCATAATTCGGATGCAAGGTAAGTATATCTTACACTAGTCATATATTTTAGAATATCCTTTTGTCGTGTTAATTACAAAAAAAACAATTATGACGTAAGCCATAGTAGGCCAAAAAGTGTTAAGAAATGATTTATAAGTAAAAAGACTATACGGTATAAACCGAAGCGAGTCTTGTAGACGAGATGATACTAAATAACATCTCGCAAAGATAAACAGTCACTTAGACCAAACGGGTCGAATGGTGAAAATATCACCATTTGAAAATATCGACTAATGAATATTGTCGAGTTGTGTGTTCACAGGAGTAAATACGGAAGCATAACTTGTATCACTATTAAGTAGCGAGTATTAAAGCAAGGTGTAAAAAAATGGTCAATATAATGATCCGAGTCAGGTATGTATAATGATTCAGCTCATTGTTTAGAACTCGAGATTCTATAAGTGTTAGACAAGGTCAAAATGAATATTCGGTTGTCTTTTAGGTAAACCGAATAATTTGAGTCATAAACATGGTGTTTTAGAAACATAATGGTTTCTAAACAAAATCATAGTTAAAAGGGTCGGATTTTAAGTCAAACAAGTATTTAAAAGTCCCTCGTCGTAAAAGAAAGACTAAAATTGACCAAAACGCCCTTGTGAGCTAAATCGAGCTAACGACCCTTAAAGGTTGTTTGGAAATGAGTGTTACAAGCAAATAGATACTTAGAATAAGTACAAAAAGCAAAAGAGGTAATTCTTTGGTCAAAAGACTTTATATGTGTCTTTGCCGTAAAATGATAATCCGAGGGGTAAAATCGGAACATATAAATATCCACATTAAATCCAACGCACATATAGTTGTGGTGGAAGATTACTTGATAAGAAATGTAGGAATAAGATGCTAGAAATGAATGAAAGCGATTTCAAACTTTAAAGTGCTTAAAAACCCTTAACGGGTCAAAATAAGCATACGAGCGAAAACGGGTTTAAATTGTGTAATAAACCTGTGATTAGAACCTAATATGGTAGATAACCTTAATTTGAAGAAGTGTATGTTATATAAAGATCAAACAAATATGTTTGTTTGATAAAATGCATAAACGGTTTAAAATTCGATAAAAAGGTAACGAGTCGAAGGCTTAGAAGTCTCAAAATTTATTATGTTGGATGTTGTATTTTAACTCCATATGATGGAGAATTAAATTACGGACGCGTAGGAAAAAGAATCGGGTAAAACGGATTAAAAACGAGAGAGTTATGCTCGTTTCCGTGAAATCGGGTCATGCTGGGAATATGCAGCAACTGTTTAAGCAACAATCTGTGAAAAAGGGGCCTAGGCGTAGCGCGACGCCCCCTAATTCCGGAAAATTGTTAAATTTTGTTTGTTTAACCCATGTAACTTGTTTAAACTTATTATTTAACTATCAAAACTAACTTTTAAGTTGGTTTTGATCATAGGTGATCGCCAAGAGTGCCCGGATGAAGATCAAGCTCGATGAAGAACTGAACACATGATAACGAAGCTTCCGCATTAAACTTTGTTTTGATTTCATAATGTGAATTATGGAAACACTTAAGTTTGGTATTATGAATGTTTCAAACTTGTGTGAACATTCTTGATGGAAAAGTTTTTATTAAGTCGTATGCATTTTATATAAAATGCATATTTTATTGATATATTAACATTAAATTAGAATGGGTCTTACAAGTTGGTAATCAGAGCTCATGGTTAAAGAATAAAGTGTGTTCGGTTCGAGGCTTGATCGCAAATCCGGTAAGTACATGTATATCAATATATCAATGGTTTAGTAGGATTAAAGTGTTGAGAACAACACATATGGTTATCGTGTAATACACGTTATACCAATAAAAAAACGATATAGAATAGATATATTCAACGAAATTACACGCGTTGATGCGTATAGTAGAAAAGCCTTGTATTATAATACGTGCATCCTTTAATGTTGAAATTACTAACTGTTGTATATGTTTTAGTTGAAGGACACTCGCATATGAGGATAGCGAGAGTTTAACAAATCGCAGATTTGACAGAGGAACGGTCCAAAGAGTATGCTCATCAAAGACCTAAATCGCGTAACGGTCGCGAACAAGGCTAATGGCAAGAGAAGCCCGTTAGGGCAAGCATTACCAGGTGCACATTTTAAATTAATTGCACAAATAGTAATATGCAACAAATATGTAGAAATTGAAAGTTGCATATGTAGATTAAAAACTTGGAAAAACCCGAATAGAAAATGTATTCGGGATATTGTTTCCAAGAGAAACAAATAGAGGCATTACTTACATAGGGCGTGCTGTGAAAACTATAAAAAGGTCATGTGTGTCATGTGTTAATCGCTTACTCTGGCCAAGTAAGTAGTGGCATATGATACCATGAACTTCTTATAGCGGACACATTTACATCCGATGTAGTAAGGACGGGGTGAATGGGACAAATTAAAAAGTACCCAAATGAAACAAATGAACAAAATAGTTGATAATAATGTAAACGCACAGCCGGGTGACGGAAGCGTATTACATTAGGATAATGAGCCCGAGAGAAAGGACAAGGATTAATGTAAATGATGATATAAATGAATGATCAAAAGAAAATTCACGAAAATAAGTCATCTTGGACGAAAGGGCCATGGTGAACAAAATGGACAAGTAAAACCAAAGTATAGATGATCCGCCTGGTCATAAAAACAAAGGTGTTGCCCACACGAAAAAGATAATCAAGGTTGTTAACTTTAGTCGTAGTAAAGAAAGGATAACGATGATATTCGTCACTCAAAATTAATAAGGCCGCCAATGGTGGTCACGTAAAGAATAAAAGACATGGTCGAAGAAAAGCGACGGATTTCGCTAAGATGACCAAGTAAATCGAAATGAAGTCTTAATGCATACCGGAAGGGGTGCAATGATAACGATTTCGGTAAAACACCCGGTTGATGGGTAAGGAATTAAACGCATGCGTAGACTGAGAAACAGGAACGCGTATGGAAAGTAAAAAAGACTCGGGTTTTGGGTCATGACTAAAGGACGATAAGATACTGCAAATAGAGATTTTGATAAATTGCGTTCAACTATTTCAAAGCTGAACGGGTCGAACAAAGACTGAAGTTTGACATTCATAAGTGATGAATTTTCACACGAACAAGTCAAACAAATTTAATAAAGGATGACACTTGCTAAAGTAACTAAGCGCGAATCGAATAAATAAAAGTGCGAAATATTAATAAACCTATGTAAAGGAGTTATAGGCGTTAAAAACATTAAAATAAAAGAACCCGGGCAATGGGACGTAAAGAAGTATAGGTAAGAACCGGGTACGGTAAGTGTAGGGCAAACCGACGTGTAATTGACGTTAGAAGTCAAGAAGTCGGAAATATAATTTGAAAGAAAACAATGTAGCCTTAGACTACGGTCAAGGTCAAACGAAATCCAAAAAGTAAAGGTGGATAATTCTAAACATAAAAAGGGGTGCCTTAACGCCATATGCGTATATAAACGTATACACATTTGAATAAAGACTAGAATAAAAGATGATCTACGGGATCATCATAACCTACGGGATATTAATTAGTGTAAAGGTCTACGGGGCCAAAATGACCCACAGGTCATGAATTGAAGCAAATGGATCATAAGGGCCTCGCCTTAAAGAGATGAAAGCTTAAGGAAATAGCCTACGAGGTTAAGTGAAGGAACCTACGGGTCAATAGTGTAAGGTGAAGGAACTTGTTACGATTCCCCGCGTAAAACGAGAACGGAAAACAATAAATTATGGGTTGTCAATTTCCTTGATATGAGTAATTGACATAGTTAAAGAGAAAAACGTTAAACTAAAATTCAGTTTTAGTAAGAAATAACGTTTTAACAAATATGAATACTATAAGACGAATTCAGAAATAACAAATATCAAAGAGTATGGGTCTTAACATCGATAGGTGCAAGACGATACATTCGAAAAGAAGAAGTATGATAAAGAAACGATTGAATTAAACTTAAACGTGACGTGACACGCTCACGGACAAGAAAAGAAATATAGAAAATGATCCCGTTGTAACGTGAGTTACGGGGTATGAAGTGACGGCGACTAATTAGTCTAGCCGGTAAAACTATTCAAAGTTAAGAAAGCGTCATAACAAATACAAGCGCTTGTTAATATAACACAAGCGCGGGATAGACCTGTTAAAAGACTAACGAGACTAAGTGGTCAAGTGACAACTCAGTCAATAAAGATAAAGGGTTATAAGCTGTAAGTAACGGCCCGCGAGGCCTTACACATGAAAGACGTACGCGTCAGTATACATGAAAACTTTTGACCAAAGGAAACGGGAGCCTTGAAAACGAAACTAGGTTCGTTTGATTAAACCAATGAACTACGTAAATAAGGTTTCGGGGTCGAAACCTCTTTAAGGGGGGGTAGACTTGTAACACCCCAAAAACGGGTTTGGAAATCAAACCACGTTAATAGTGAAAATGAGTAAAATACCGTTAGTGGTAAAAATTAACCCGGTAAAAATTAGAATTAAACAAATAAACTTGATATTAATTAAAAGAAGGATAAATACTTTGAGAAAAACAAAGTATGTAAAAGGGCCGAGTTAACGGGACTTAAAATAAAACGGGTTATGACTTCCCGAACCCATTAAGTTAACTAGGAATAATTAACCTAGTTAATAAGAGGGAATGTTACTAGAAATAAGTAGGTTATAGCCTACTTAATAACAAACCAAAACATGAGGGGCTAAAGGTGGTTAAATTGGAAAATGTTTTAACTATAACATTTATAAAAAAAAATGAAAACACACACATAGGTGTGTGTGGAGATCGACCAGGAGGGAGCTCCCATGGAGCAAACCCTAGTTCTTCAAGAATCTACAAAATTGGAGCTCAATTCAGGCCCTAAATCGATGCATGAACACCTAAAAACGATCACCAAGTCATGGGGATCACAAGGTATGTCACAAGACCTAGATTGGTTGAAGTTGAAATTTGAGACAAGTAGGTTACTTGCAAATAAATTGATGGATTATGATCCAAGGATGAAATTAGGAATGATTTTTATGTCTAGGAGTAAACCCTAGTCATTTACTTGTTGAATTGAGGTTCATAATTGTGAATTTCATGATTATCCATTTATGTGTTAAATGGGTTTTGTAGAAATAAGATGAACCCTAGAATTATGACTATTAAATTGGTGATTAACTGATTTCCATGAGATGAATCTGAGAATAGTATGCATGCTAAACATAATGGAATTGAAATTATGTTTATGTTTAGTAGAAATAACTAGTTATGAACTAGTTGTAAATGTGTAAAAATTTGTGCACATTAGGTGTTTGTTAAAATGCCTAAATAAGAACTAAAGTGTTGAAATTAGAGTGAAAATGTGTATTTGAATGATATGGCAATTATGCGTAATATGAAGTGATAAGGGTTCTAAATATTATGTTGATTTAGACTTAATGTTGTAACCCATGTGATCAAAAAGTAGTTAACTTTAGATAAGCTAAGTTAACTAATCATGAAGTCGAATAGTAGCTTCGGCATAGAAAATAAGTGAGGTGGAATAGTCGTGATTTTTATGACTAATTTAACCGCCTTGTAAATGATTGAAAATAGTTTGACGCCTAACGAGCTAGGTGGAGGCTTGGGAAAGGAAGCGGGTCAAACAAATCAAGAATGGAGGAAAAGCATAATTCGGATGCAAGGTAAGTATATCTTACACTAGTCATATATTTTAGAATATCCTTTTGTCGTGTTAATTACAAAAAAGACAATTATGACGTAAGCCATAGTAGGCCAAAAAGTGTTAAGAAATGATTTATAAGTAAAAAGACTATACGGTATAAACCGAAGCGAGTCTTGTAGACGAGATGATACTAAATAACATCTCGCAAAGATAAACAGTCACTTAGACCAAACGGGTCGAATGGTGAAAATATCACCATTTGAAAATATCGACTAATGAATATTGTCGAGTTGTGTGTTCACAGGAGTAAATACGGAAGGATAACTTGTATCACTATTAAGTAGCGAGTATTAAAGCAAGGTATAAAAAAATGGTCAATATAATGATCCGAGTCAGGTATGTATAATGATTCAGCTCATTGTTTAGAACTCGAGATTCTATAAGTGTTAGACAAGGTCAAAATGAATATTCGGTTATCTTTTAGGTAAACTGAATAATTTGAGTCATAAACATGGTGTTTTAGAAACATAATGGTTTCTAAACAAAATCATAGTTAAAAGGGTCGGATTTTAAGTCAAACAAGTATTTAAAAGTCCCTCGTCGTAAAAGAAAGACTAAAATTGACCAAAACGCCCTTGTGAGCTAAATCGAGCTAACGACCCTTAAAGGTTGTTTGGAAATGAGTGTTACAAGCAAATAGATACTTAGAATAAGTACAAAAAGCAAAAGAGGTAATTCTTTGGTCAAAAGACTTTATATGTGTCTTTGCCGTAAAATGATAATCCGATGGGTAAAACTCGGAACCTATAAATATCCACATTAAATCCAACGCACATATAGTTGTGGTGGAAGATTATTTGATAAGAAATGTAGGAATAAGATGCTAGAAATGAATGAAAGCGATTTCAAACTTTAAAGTGCTTAAATACCCTTAATGGGTCAAAATAAGCATACGAGCGAAAACGGGTTTAAATTGTGTAATAAACCTGTGATTAGAACCTAATATGGTAGATAACCTTAATTTGAAGAAGTGTATGTGATATAAAGATCAAACAAATATGTTTGTTTGATAAAATGCATAAACGGTTTAAAATTCGATAAAAAGGTAACGAGTCGAAGGCTTAGAAGTCTCAAAATTTATTATGTTGGATGTTGGATTTTAACTCCATATGATGGAGAATTAAATTACGGACGCGTAGGAAAAAGAATCGGGTAAAACGGATTAAAAACGAGAGAGTTATGCTCGTTTCCGTGAAATCGGGTCATGCTGGGAATATGCAGCAACCGTTTAAGCAACAATCTGTGAAAAAGGGGCCTAGGCGTAGCGCGACACCCCCTAATTCCGGAAAATTGTTAAATTTTGTTTGTTTAAGCCATGTAACTTGTTTAAACTTATTATTTAACTATCAAAACTAACTTTTAAGTTGGTTTTGATCATAGGTGATCGCCAAGAGTGCCCGGATGAAGATCAAGCTCGATGAAGAACCGAACACATGATAACGAAGCTTCCGCATTAAACTTTGTTTTGATTTCATAATGTGAATTATGGAAACACTTAAGTTTGGTATTATGAATGTTTCAAACTTGTGTGAACATTCTTGATGGAAAAGTTTTTATTAAGTCGTATGCATTTTATATAAAATGCATATTTTAATAATATATTAACATTAAATTAGAATGGGTCTTGCATATAAATAGGCCCTTTGAGCAGCTTTCATTCCTTGCTCCTTTCACTCTCAACTTCCTTCTCTCATTGCTTAAGCTTTCTTGAGCATTTCTTGGGATTCCTGATAAAAAAGGAAGCCCTCCTGAGTTCAACGTTCGAGCTAGGACCCTTTGTAAGTGTCCTTAGCCACTTTAGTTCGGTTTTTATGTGTTTAAAGACGGAAAGTCAAAGTTGCCGCAAAACGGCTTTGACTTTCGGTTTAAACCTAAACGGTCCAGCCATTGTTCGAGGTGAATATGGCTACGTGATCGTAATTAGGTAGGTGTTAATCCCTCAAAAGGGAACCTCCTAATTACCACGTTTACTTAGTTAATTGTCGGGTCAAAGTAATCAAGAAAAAAGTCAAATTAGTCAGATTTTTAATTAAAAATCATAACTGATAATGTAGAGGTTATGAATCATATTTTGTCACTTAAATAACTTGGTAAATATTATTAGAACATGTCTAGACAAGTTCAACCCGACAATTCTAAGTTTAAGCTCGGTTCGCAACCGAAAGTCGCAAAGGCTTGACTTTTGCTTTGACTTTCAGTTCTAACCCGATTAAGCTTAATTCCTTTATATTTTAAGCTTCCATTGTGACCATTTAATGTTGTAGTATAACTCTCTGAAGTTGTATTATTAGGTCACTTATTATTCTGAATTATATGCATGTTTCCATTATTATGCTCATTGTTGACAATTATGCCCTTATGGTCTAAAAATGCGATTTTTGAATAAACATGCATGCAAATGAATTAGGTACTGATTAGTAAACATAATTAAAGTATTTTGATACTTATATTCTGGTCATAAACTGATGTTATATACAAGATCGTAATTTAAGCTTTTATAAAGACTAAATTACCCTTTTGATGCATAAATCATGTTTAAAACATTACTTTGACTCAAAACTTGTTATCTACTATTGTGATATTATTTTTAGGGATTTTTGGAATATTGGGTCAGATTATATACTGACTTTATCATTGAGTTCTTGTATAAAATCCATAATTGACGATAATGTCCTTTTTGTGAATAAAATGAGTTTTACAAATAATTAACATGCAAAACTTTTTGCTACTGATATAATATGAAAAATAAAATATTTTGACCGTTCAAGGCTGGTCAAAATCTCAGAATCACATAAATTTTGCAAATATCGTCAATTATCGGCTTTTACGCTAATTAGTTGCATAGTATGGTTTAAAACCATATTTAACACCCAAGACTTGTTACCTACTGAATTTATAAATAATTTTTAATATTTTTATAGTAGGTGTAAGTTATGAACTCAAAATTCCAATTATGTCCTTAAAAACATATGTGAAAGGACCAAAATACCCTTTCGGGGCATAGTTTGGCCGTAAATGGTAAACCACACATATGTATGATATCCTACAGTTATAACATCATAAAATAAATATTTTTATAGAATGTTTTTGATCTGAACATCAGTTTACTTATAAACCTCTTTTATAAATCCTAAAATGACCAAAATGCCCTTATGAGGCTTAATTCGTTTTAAATCCTTTTTGGGCATATATGTTGACATCCTACTGATGTCTTAAAATATTTTAAGCATAATAATATATGGAACTTGTATATAGTTCATTCGGTTACCCGTTATGTTTTGATGTGTGCAAAATGCAACATATAAATTACATCAATTGTGGCATAAAACTAACATTTTTTTAGTACTAATGTTGGAAAAAGTGTACTTTTGTCTTCCTTTTGTATTTTCAGGATTAAATGAGCTCAAATTAACAAAAGAAGCAAAAAGACATCAAAATCTAACATAAATACAAGAAAAGGAACAAGACGTGACATGCCCGACCCCACGACAGCATCTTCCCAAGCAAAACAAGAAGACAGAAGACTGAACATGCCCCGTGCTCAGCCAGCACGGGGGCGTGCCTAAGTGTCAGCAGAAAAGACAAAGTGGTAGAAGCTTCTATTGCCCACCACGGGGCCGTGCTCAGCGGACACGGGGCCGTGGTCAACTATAAGATTCGCACAATCTGGGCAAATCTTAATAGTACAAAGATTCTTCTGCACCACGGGGTCGTGCTCAGCGGACACGGGGGCGTGGTCAACTAATAAGACAAGCTGCATTAAATGAAGAAAGAGAAGGATGTGGACACGGGGCCGTGCCCACTGGACACGGGGCCGTGCCCACTGGACACGGGGCCGTGCCCACTGGACACGGGGCCGTGCTCGAGCTTCTGTTCAGCCTATAAATAGGAGTGCTTGGCTCAAGCTCAAACCATCCCTTGGCACACCACCTCTCTCACACTTCACCCACCACCCACCACCACCATAACACCATCATCCACCACCATCATCCATTGTCCATCATAGAGTGTTTGCCTAAGTCTCTTACATCACTTGGTGAAGACAAGTGTCTAGTGTAATACTTTTTATTTCTAATCTTTTCGCACTTTTTATTTGGTTTTGTATTAATGACTTTAATAACTAGTTTCTTATGTTGAAGGTGATTCTTCCTTATCGTTTGTCCGTGGTGTCTTGACATTATTTTACTGTCTATATAAAATAAAAGATTTTCACCATTCATATCTCCACGGTCTATAGGGAGGTATGTTGGCTACCTGGTCGGGGGTTAAGGGAACGGTTTGGTAAGAGTCTTGCCATTGTTCAGCATTTAGAGGTCCTGCAATGGACCTGGGTCAAATTTAGTAAGACCTCCTTCAATATTTAACGGTATTGGATGGCGGGGGTCCAAACTCTTTGATCCCCTCATAAGTTAACTACTATTAATACTATAACCCGGCTATTTAGGACTGTATCCCTGCTGACTCAGACTACTTAGTCGAGGGTAACGTCACCTCCAAAAGAGGGGCCTACCATAATTTGCATTAATAACTTAATTCATTATCTTTCAATAATCCGACCCTTTAGGATTGTATCCTTGCTGACTCAAACTACTGGGTTGAGGGTAACGTCACCTTCAAAAGAGGGGCCTACTACAATAACTAAGACAATCTCTTAAATAAGTATAAAAATGCGGAAATAATCAAAGGTTACACTATACACGAGTCGGAACCAAGTGATTCATCTTGTCTATCTGTTTTTCTTTTATTTTTATTTTCAGCATTTTTAGTTAGTTTTTATTTTTCTTAGCTTAAAACATTTTTCTAAACTTTTTGATTTGATTAGACGTTGAGGATAAACCGATACTAAAAGCTCTTGTGTCCTTGGACGACCTCGGTATCTTACCAACACTATACTACGCTCACGATGGGTGCACTTGCCCATATGTGTGTTTTGTGTTAGTAAATATCATGTTTTATAAATTTAAAACTTGACTAAAAAGTGTTAAAGGGGCTTAAAATATACACCTAATGTATATAACGCTTTACACGCATCAAGTTTTTGGCGCCGTTGCCGGGGACACAAGGATTTTAAGAAAGTTAGGAATCAACGGCCTAATCTTTTTTCTTATTTTTCATTTTTTTAGGATTTTTCTTAATTTTTCAGCTTCTGCAGAACTCAGCACGGGTCGTGCCCGCTGAACACGCCCCGTGCCCAATCATTGGAACTGACAATCCTATTTTAAGTCAGACAGTAAGCTGAACACGGGGCCGTGCTCACTCAACACGCCCCCGTGCCCAAGTTTCAGTTACTGAAAACAGAACCGTAAGATCCCGACGGTTGGTAATTTCTGACACAAACATGAGTGATACTGATACTTTTTACTTTCGGCACTCTTATGGTACTATGTGGTGTCAATTATGTGGTGGTAACCATAAGGAATTAGAATGTTATTTTCTAAATTATAAACCCCACTATATAGACCCATCGTTTCCTAGTATCCTTAAGAGGGGCGAAAGTAAAAATAATCCATATCTCTCCCTCGAATGCTCCCAACCGGATTTTCTAGGAGAAATGCTTCTCGATGAATTATTTCAACTAGAAGATCTAATTATTGATTGGTTAAAAGAACTTAGGAAAGATTTCAATGATCTTTTCCAAGACAATAGCCAAGAAGAAGGGTTGGAACCGCATTCAAACAACTTCATTGTTTCCGAGATACTCCTAACTCTAGTGAGGACTTGAGCGATAGTCGTCCCTGTGTCGATTGTGCCGTGAAGGACTCCCCATCAACTTCGTTTGATGCATACATAGACCTGAGCGATTCGACATACACCTTCTTTAACGAGAGCCCGGAAAAGGGTTGGACTTGTCCACCTACATATAGCATAGGAATCACCCTCACCGACAACCTCTTGGGTTCTCGTCTTAATCTAGATCAATTAAGATATCTTAGGCACTTTGGGGTTGTTCCATCCAGTAAGGAACCCCCCGATCCGGAAAAGTTCCTTGAAAATAGACACACTTCATAAAACATCCTTCCGGCACGGGGCCGTGCCCAGGTCAACACGCCCCCGTGTCCACCAAAAGATTCCTTTCTGACTTTTGTCAGAATACGGACAAAACGTGTCAGGATCTTGCCTGCACACGGGGCCGTGTCCAGCCGACACGCGGCCGTGTCCAGCATGCTGTCGTTTTCTATAAATGCAGCCAAGAATCCTGCACATTTGGACCATCCAGGGACAGAGATTTGAAGGGATTTTCTAACCTACCATCCTAGGTAAGTTCTAAAAGAAGGTTCCAACAAACATCTTGTCCTTTCCTCTTTTATCCATTACCTTCTTCTTCATCTTTCTTGCACCAACAACTCCATTAAAGCTTGATTTCAAGCTTTATTGTGATGTTTATTGAATTTTTGTTCAAGGAATCTTGTTAAAAATAAGTTACACAACATTGTTTTAAGTTATTTCTGCTCAAAAAAGCTTCATAAGTTAAGAAAATAATTTGAAACCCCAAGATTCCTTGTTCTAAAAATCTGCAGAAAGTTGAACACGGGGCCGTGCTCATTGAGCACGGGGCCGTGTCCGTGATACTGTTTCATTAAAACGAACTATTTTGTGGTTTGTTTTCGTAGAATGTCTAGCCAAAATAGTGGAACCTCTTTTGCGCACTCAAGGAACAGTCGAAGGGAAAGGAGGCCATCGATTGAAGCAACTCTCGTAAGATTCGTAATGGCGCTACGTGAAGCTCTTGACGAGATGACTTCGGTAGAGGAGGTCCTCATTGACCGTATAAATTATCTTTCGGTGGGGCTGGAAAACAGTTTTCAAGAAATAAACCTCTTGCACCAGAGGTTAAACATTCTTGTGACACCTCCCATGGAACCAATCCTCCCCCAAGAGGATTGGAACCTAGCACTTGGAATCCACAATCCTACCGGTTGGGACGACATTCCGGCGGAACCTCCTCTTGAAGAACTCCAAGAAATCCTGGTGGAAGTTGCACCTCCTCAAACCAATGCTAATGAGCCCGCTTTTCTTCTCCCTCGGGAGATCGAAGAATGGCTCGCCGACGTATGAGGACCCCATACCCGGAAAGAGAAGTTGCCAAAGCCACATTTAACCGGAAGATTTACCTTTTCGGAAATTTTGCTAATAGAATAAGGCTAGAACTTCTTGGTTTAGATTTCTTGTGTTTCTTTGACCTAACTATCTAGTATTTTAATTTTTAGGACTAATATGTAATTCTCTATGACTAATGAATGATGGTTTTAATTAATTTGGTGTTTGGTTGGTGTTGAAATGAATAAAACACACTTGAGATGGTAAAGGATACAAGGGAAACTTGAACCAGCACCCCATGCAGGAAAACAGGACCATCCGACGAAATTCTTCGTTTACAGTAAGCTCCGCACGGGCCATGTCCGCCCAACACGGCCCCGTACTGCACAGTCTGCAGAAAAAGACCCAGTTCAGGTAACTAGACATGGGCCGTGTTCACCCAGCACGCCCCCGTGTCCAGGCTTCTGTTTTTCTTGATTTAATTTTGTTACTGACACTTGAACACGGGGCCGTGCCCGGACAACACGGGGCCGTGTTCAGCGCCCAGTAACACAAAATTTTTGCTTTTTACACCTTTTTACACATTCAATCAACCTAAAAACTTATTTTTGGGACACATTGAGGACAATGTGTAATTTAAGTGTGGGGGGGATGCTAAAACCTTGAATCTTGCAAGTCATAAACACAAGCCTTACACAAAACTCTATTGGAATCGCTAATCACCCCAAATTTTTTCAAAAATTTTTCATTTTTTTTACTTGTCTAGGTTTAACTTGGGAATTTCAAGTTCTAAAAAGGTTATATTTTTACGAATTTACAACCGATAGCGTCGTGATAAAAAGAACCAACATAAGAAAATTATGAAAAGGCATGGCAAACTTAATTAAAATTTGATTATATATACTTGATCACATAAAAACCCATTCCCACAAAAGTGAGTTTTGAGCCTTTATTGAGCATACAAATACATATCTTTAAACTAAATGCCCATCTTTCGTTTCTTGTGTGAATAGCCGCTTGGTTCTTACGACTCTAGAACTTGCCATGACGATACATTCCCGGTCCTTACCAACTTAAACCCGAGTAAGTAAATGATGGAGGCATTAGAACTAACCATTTTTATTTCTACACCATTATTTTTCTTTTTTTTACTACCTACTCAAAATCCCCCTAGTTAGCCCCTTTGAGCCTAAACCTTTTCATTTCATAACCCAAACCAAACACCCTTTTACCCACCAAAACCTTTTTCATTTTTAACCCTTTGTTTTAGTAACCAGCTCGGTCTTTCGTATGACTTTTCAAAATATATATATATATATATATATATATTTGTGTTGATGATGAAGCAAAAGAAAATAAACAAACAAGTTCATAAAAAATAACTTTGTTTGAATAACAGCTTCATCAAAATAAAAGTTACAAAAAATAAAAAGTCTTACGAAAACCGACGCTTGTAACGCTTTTCGCCCTTTTTCTACTAACCACTAACCCAACTACCTACCTTTAACCCAAGCCTAACCCTTCACCCAAAAGTCCTCTTGATATTTACAAAGGTATATAAGTTATAAAGGATGAGGATTGATTGCTTGGCAAGCTTATGGTAGGAGTAAGTTCCATGCCACTCTCGAGTGATCCACAAAAATACATTTTCGGCCAAGTGTTGAGTGATCCCCGTGAGGTATGTGAACTTGTATATAAATAGAATTTTAAAAGAGGCATGTTATGCCCTAATAAGTAATTTATCTTATGAAAAGTTTTAAATAAATCATGACGAATAGGATTGTAAATAAATAAAAATAAAACTAAATAAAGAATCTTGGAAATCCCGACACTCTATGACAAGCCCAAAAACCTTCTTCTCTACCCATTCCATTTGGGAGTGTAAATAGCCACATTGTAAAGAGTTTTGCTTGAGGACAAGCAAAGATTCAAGTTTGGGGGTATTTGATGTGTGCAAAATGCAACATATAATTTACATCAATTGTGGCATAAAACTAACTTTTTTTTAGTACTAATGTTGGAAAAAGTGTGCTTTTGTCTTCCTTTTGTATTTTCAGGATTAAATGAGCTCAAATTAACAAAAGAAGCAAAAAGACATCAAAATCTAACATAAATACAAGAAAAGGAACAAGACGTGACATGCCCGACCCCACGACATCATCTTCCCAAGCAAAACAAGAAGACAGAAGACTGAACACCCCCCGTGCTCAGCCAGCACGAGGGCGTGCCCAAGTGTCAGCAGAAAAGACAAAGTGGTAGAAGCTTCTATTGCCCACCACGGGGCCGTGGTCAACTATAAGATTCGCACAATCTGGGCAAATCTTCATAGTACAAAGATTCTTCTGCACCACGGGGTCGTGCTCAGCGGACACGGGGGCGTGGTCAACTAATAAGACAAGCTGCATTAAATGAAGAAAGAGAAGGATGTGGACATGGGGCCGTGCCCGAGCTTCTGTTCAGCCTATAAATAGGAGTGCTTGGCTCAAGCTCAAACCATCCCTTGGCACACCACCTCTCTCACACTTCACCCACCACCCACCACCACCATAACACCATCATCCACCACCATCATCCATTGTCCATCATAGAGTGTGTGAGTCGTCTCGGGATCCAAGATTGATCGTAATAGTTCTTGACAATCAAGGCCATGTTTGCCTAAGTCTCTTACATCACTTGGTGAAGACAAGTGTCTAGTGTAATACTTTTTATTTCTAATCTTTTCACACTTTTTATTTGGTTTTGTATTAATGACTTTAATAACTAGCTTCTTATGTTGAAGGTGATTCTTCCTTATCGTTTGTCCGTGGTGTCTTGACATTATTTTACTGTCTATATAAAATAAAAGATTTTCACCATTCATATCTCCACGGTCTATATGGAGGTATGTTGGCTACCTGGTCGGGGGTTAAGGGAACGGTTTGGTAAGAGTCTTGCCATGTTCAGCGTTTAGAGGTCCTGCAATGGACCTAGGTCAAATTTAGTAGGACCTCCTTCAATATTTAACGGTATTGGATGGCGGGGGTCCAAACTCTTTGATCCCCTCATAAGTTAACTACTATTAATACTATAACCCGGCTATTTAGGACTGTATCCCTGCTGACTCAGACTACTTAGTCGAGGGTAACGTCACCTCCAAAAGAGGGGCCTACCATAATTTGCATTAATAACTTAATTCATTATCTTTCAATAATCCGACCCTTTAGGATTGTATCCTTGCTGACTCAAACTACTGGGTTGAGGGTAACGTCACCTTCAAAAGAGGGGCCTACTACAATAACTAAGATAATCTCTTAAATAAGTGCAAAAGTGCGGAAATAATCAAAGGTTACACTATACACGAGTCGGAAACAAGTGATTCATCTTGTCTATTTGTTTTTCTTTTATTTTGATTTTCAGCATTTTTAGTTAGTTTTTATTTTTCTTAGCTTAAAACATTTTTCTAAACTTTTTTATTTGATTAGACGTTGAGGATAAACCGGTACTAAAAGCTCTTGTGTCCTTGGACGACCTCGGTATCTTACCAACACTATACTACGCTCACGATGGGTGCACTTGCCCCTATGTGTGTTTAGTGTTAGTAAATATCGTGTTTTATAAATTTAAAACTTGACTAAAAAGTGTTAAAGGGGCTTAAAATATACACCTAATATATATAACGCTTTACACGCATCATGTTTATACGTGTTCGGTTCGGTTTATGTAACTAGTTTGCATAAACTAGCCGAAACGGGTTTAACCTTGTCATTTAAACTTCAAAATCCAGAATGTATTTAGCTTACCCATATTATACAAGTATTCCTACTTGTTGGGTCTAAATTACATTCCATTCCGGCCTCCGCTTAATCTAGCGTTTCGAAACGTAAAGTATCCTTAAAACTAACCGGTCTAAGTCTTTGACTTAAATAAGACCCGTTAGTATCCTAATAGGTTAATAAAACCTTCCTTACAAATTAAGTAGCTTCGGTAGAAGATATTTGCATAAGGTCTTAAGAATATACGGCTGAGTAGCATTTTCTTGCATATTAACTCAGGTAAATACTTTTAACTTATTTTCCCTATACGGGCTTGGGATACAGGAAATTATTACCGCTTGGTCGAGTATGGGATTATTTAGTCGGATTGTGATTTAAATAAATCTGCATAACCCGTTTTAATCTGTTTTGTTTGATAACATAAACATTGAGGGTTAACGACCGTGTCTTGGATATCTTCGGCTCAATTAAGTTATTAATGGCCACGACCTATGCACGGGGTGTAGGCATACACCCGACAGATGCAAATGTTAAATATTAAATAACCCACATGTTGGTGATAACTCCTTTGTGGGTTTTATAAGTGGCGAGTCAGTTAATCATGTTCGGTTTCCAAACCGGCCCCAAATGTATGACAAACATGTAAATGTGTATACAAGATTTTAATAAGAATTGTCCCAAGTGATAAATGATTTTGTGCCTTGTGCGCCTAAATCAATTTTCTTAAACGTTTTCAAATGAGTCAGTTAATTGTATTTACCAGTGAAAATTGATGTATTTTCCAAAGACTAAGTGACAAGTACCTCTCGAAATTAGGCTGGAGCTACTTAGTGTCAATTAAGAGGATCTTGCAAATCCTTAGATGCCTGAAGTCTGTTAAACTCAGTTTTATGTATTCGTTTTATGGTCCGCCTGTGGATCTCTATTACAATCCGTCTGTATATTCTTTTGTTTTGGACATTATGGGTTGTGATAGTATATAAACTTCCAAGCCTTCCGCTGTGCTATTATTGTGTTAATTGTCAATGATGATATCAACTACGTCACGATACTCCCTACCGGGCCCACCGGAAATATGTGAAAATATCGGGGTGTGACAGGTACCCTCCCAAATGAACTAAGGCCCAATACGATATGCCCAAATTTAGACGAGTCCAATCTTGGCAGCCCAAATTGGAATCGGTCCATTAGGGTTAAGCTCATAAGGCTTCTATAAATAGATGCATCCTCCTCCTCAACAAAGATTAGGTTGTTCTTCCATCCCAAAACTCTCTCTCCATACACTCCAACTGGGGTTGTAAATGAACCAGACGAATACAAACAAGGCCTTGTTCGTGTTCGTTCCTTAAAAAACAAGCTTGTTCATGAACTACTCACGAACGCTTACCGAACGAGATTTCTTGTTCGTGTGTTCATTAAGGAAACGAACATGTTCGTGAACTGTTCGCGAACACTTACCAAACGCAAATGAACTTTAACAAATGTTCATGAACACAAACTACATTTATGAACACAAATGAATACAATATTCATTTTAGAATAAAATCAACATTTTCATCACAAACATTACCAAGAATCCACAAAAAATAAATAAACAATTAACATAATTATCCGAACACAATTAACATGATTATAATTGAAATTAAGACAAAATTAAGAGTTTGTCAAGCTTTAACACAAACTATAATTGAAATAGTGAAGTGAGGGTGTTGTGGGAGGCATATAAGATAACTATGGTTTCAAAAATTTAAAACTAGAAACAATAAAACAAAAATACAACATACAAAAACCTTTAAACGAACGAACACAAATAAACATTAACGAGCGAACATAAAGGAACTCATTACCGAACGCTCACAAACATAAACGAACACATTACCGAACATTCACCAACATAAACGAACGAACGCCACCTCTGTTCATGTTCGTTCGCTTAACTTAACGAACATAATTTTTTGTTCGTGTTCGTTCATTTAGTAACGAACATAAAGAACTTCCCGCCAAATAGTTCACAAACATATTTACACGTTATAATTTAAATACGAGCTATATAAGTCAGTCATCGTGTACCCGATTACACAATACGAAGACGGTTGCAAGTTCGCACTTGACCTAAATACAACTTAACAACATGAAAAGCATACGAATACAAATAAAAAGTACGTTTTCATACAACTAGTCCCTGCACATACGGAAGCACATAATTAAGTGATAGAAATTCCCCACTTGGAAACATATTTGTCAAGCTCATTGATCTCATCATCGCTGATATAACCATCTTCATCAGCATCAGCATAACGCACTGCGCGACCAGCTCTTAAGCCTGCAAAACGTAATCCAAGACCCTTCAACGCTACCCTCAGTTCCTTCCGACTAATCTTGCCGTCTTTATCAGCATCAAATCTTCTAATCAGACCCTCTATCTGTTCTTCCGTCAAGGGAAGTTCCGCTGGTTTAAGTTGCCACCCTCCTCGCATTTTTAAAGAAGGATCGATGACAGGAATTAGCCTTTATGTTATTATCAATTGTGGTTAATGCTGAAAGTGGTTTGAGATGCTTAGAGGCTCAACATAAATATATATATACATATATATATATATACATATATATGGACAATGTATGGGCATATGGAATCGTATTATGTTCTTATATTACGGTATTTTTGTATCAACAGAATTAATATCTTTAACTTTTTTAACTAAATATATCTAGTCTTTGATTCATCTGAGTCTTCTCTGACTATTTTGTTAACGAATTTTGGATGTGGGGGCACCCCACTTCGATTCAAAACTAAAGTGTAATTCATAAGCTTTAAAAGAATTTGTTTTCTTTCATAAGCTTTAAAAAGAATTTGCTTTCTATTAAACAATAATAATAATTTTATATTAAGAAGGTTTTAGAAATTCTTGTTTTAATAGGTTTTCTTATAGTAACTGTTATGAATTTTGTCATGCAAATTGCTTTTCTGTAGTTTACAAGTACATAAACCTAACATCAGTTTTATTTGAATGATAAA
This sequence comes from Helianthus tuberosus, assembly GCA_030545235.1. NCBI lineage: Eukaryota > Viridiplantae > Streptophyta > Magnoliopsida > Asterales > Asteraceae > Helianthus > Helianthus tuberosus. The sequence continues at coordinate 161,497,637 of CM060402.1, read as the reverse complement.
TAAATTTGTTAATATAAACAGTTAATATATAAAATAAAAAGATAGTGAACTTCACTATAGAACTCCAGAGGTTCAGTAACTTTATATAAAATATAGTTTTAGGCCCTTAGACTAGCTACAGGGTAAAGTATAGTTTTTTTTCCTAAGGTATGGTTCAAACATCATGTTTCATCTTCTTTAACACTTTCGGTAAATGTTGTTTCAAAATTTAAAACACTTTGTCTCTAGACTCATTGACCGTAAATCTTTGCAGGCGCTCAACTCAAAAGAAGAGAATTGATTTGTTGGTAGAGGTCGGCGACTGGTAACAAACCTTGAATCGAAAGGGCAATTTGATCTTTAGGTCCCTGCTGTTGATGGTGGGCGGTGATACCGTTGGCAGTGGTGGGTAACAGATGTCACAGAAAAAATGATGTAGGTCCATGTGACTGGATCTATAACAAGATGGATAATCATCTAAGAGTGCGGAATCCTCTTGGACAATCACACAACGTAATAAACAAGTAATTCGTTAGACGCAAATACACACAATCACAAAAACTTATCTTCTGTTGATTATAAAAAGATGATTACAACCAATTCAAGACGAACGCCAAACTCTAACTCGTGAACTATAGTTGGGAAGAACTCTAGAACTGCCTAAACCCTATGAATCTAATATGCATAAATACATAATATCTTCATGTAACATCCCGTCTTCAGGATATATATAAATATAAAAATAATATATTAGTTGTTTTGTTACATTTTAAACGGGTTGTTTAACAGAAGAAATGATCGTTTGAGTTTTGAGATATTGAAACAAGTGTTTGAAACTATTAAACATCGTTTAAGGATTTTGACAAATAAATAGACCACCGATTACATATTTTATGTATAGAGACGACACATAATAAATACGTTTAAACATACAACATGAAATTAAATTAATTGGTTTCCTTATAATTTGAAATGAAAATCTTAAGAATAAATGACATCATAGGCAAGCTACGTGATCATCACCATAATTTAGTTATATGGATATAGAACATGAATTATCCATAATTCATTATTTGCTATACAAATTTAGAGCCTCCACGTTACCAGCTAAAAGTCCACTTTGCCAGGAATCAAAATATTGACTGAATCGTAGACTTTGCCACAAGCAACAGAAGTTGTGATTTAATGCAAGTCATATAGAGAAGTTGTCGACTGAAATAAATACACACGTACATATAACAAGAAAAAAGTAGTGGTGATCTACGGAGGTGACTACAGTGTAGTGTAGATCTTCGATCACAAAAGAATAGTCGTGTAGCGAACACTAGACTCGTGTACTCGAGTCATTGATATAGGGAGGTAAAATACTTACCCGACAATCACTACTAGAAAAGGGGACAATTTCCTACAGAAATTTCCTACACATCGTCACAAATTACAACACTTTTATAAAGAATTTCCTACAGAAAAAAAAAATCAAGGTTTTGTTACAAATTTTTGATGCATCCACGACGAAAAATAAGAAAACCCTAATTAATTCAAAGTTGCGTCACAAACCTGTCGGAAATAACCTACAAAAGCTAGGTTAATTATTATTCTTTACTGAATAAATATTTATATAAGCCAAAAAATAAGGGAAAATAATATCGTTCCCTACACGTTTACGACGAAAAGTAAGAAAACCATAATTAATTGACAGTTACGTCACAAATCTGTCAGAAATAATCTACAAAAGGTTAATTATCATTCTTTACCGAATAAATATTTATATAGGGGAAAGTTCATTTGAGAATAAAATTAAATTAAGAAGAAAAAGAACAAAATGTATAAATGTAAAACATTAAATAGTTTTTCTCTCAACTCATGTATTATTATGTTTTACTAATTAATTAGTCATAAACACTATCATCCTCCACACTTAAATTTTTGCTTACACACATCAAAATTTATCCTACGTGTTTTGAACTTTATCCTACACATATTGAAATTTATCCTACACACCTCGTAATTTATGCTACACTTTAAATTATATACTTTTTCTTTTTTTGAAAAAATATGTTTTTTTTAAATAACTTACAAATTTAATGTAGTTAGCTATTAAAAAGTAAGACTACCAATTAATGATCGATCTAAGTTTACCAATATACCGTTACACTAATATTAAATACACAAATTAAATGATGTAAAATGAATGATTCTTATTGGTTGAAATTTCTTCCTTTTTATTCTTACAAAAAATTTCTTCTCATTTGAACTCTTTACTATTTATATAAGCCAAAAAAAAATAAGAGAAAATAATATCGTTCCTACACATTTATGACAAAATATTTATTTTTTAATTAACTTAAACCATCCGTCGGAATTCCATCACAACTTGTGACAAGTTTCCGACAAAAAATAAGAAAACCCTAATTAATTGACAGTTGCGTCACAAATCTGTCACAAATAATCTATAAAAGGTTAATTATTATTGTTTACTGAATAAATATTAATATATGCAAAATAAATAAGGAAAATAATAATATTTCCTACACAATTCTGACAAAATATTTATTTATTAATTAAAATAAAGAGTTAATTACATAGTTAGTCCCTGTGGTTTGCACAAAATAATATACTTAGGTACTAATAGTTTAAAATCACCTTCTAGGGTATTAACTTTTCATTTTCTAACGTTTGGAGGTATTAACTTCTAAGGTATTAACATAATTAGTCCTTGTGGTTTGCACAAAATAACATACTTAGGTAGTAATAGTTTAACAAACAATTAACGTTAATACCTAGGTTTGTTAAAAAATAAAAAGTTAAAACCCTGAAATGTGATTTTAAACTATTAGTACCTTGATTTGTGACTTTGTGTAAACGACAGTGACTAACCATGTATTTAACTCTAAAATAAACCATCCGGCGGAATTGCGTCACAACTTATGACACATTTCCAACAAATATCCTTGTATTAAACATAAATACAAAGATATATACTATTATATTTATAAATAATAATAAAACTAGTATATAATAATTATAAAATAAACATACTCCTATACATTTAGGACAAAATGCTTATTTTTAAATAGAGTTAATTACACAAATCGGTCATGTGGTTTATACCTAATTTCGTCTTTGGGTACTAACTTTTTTTTAACAGGTTTAGGTTTTATGGTTTCAATTTTGTAACACCTTTGGGTACTAACACCAAAATTAGTTAATTAATGACTAAAATACCCTTGCATTTTTTTTAAGTTTATCAATGCAACACATTTGGGTACTAAGACCTAATTTTATTTAAGTTTAAATCAATTTTATAAAATCTATTTATTTTTTTTATTTTCATCTTTTTATTATATCTCTTAATTAACATAAAATCTATTTATTTTTTTATTTTCATATTTTATTAAATTTCTTATTTAACATAAAATCTAATTGTTACACCAGTATTTTTTTATATAGATTTTTAAATAAAATCTACTACCTATATAGTTTTATGTAAATTAAATTTCTTACTTGTTTTAATTAATGTAAACCTTACTCGTTTTCAATTTTGGATAGATATGAATTATAATAATAAATATCTTTCATGTAAAAAAAATTAAGCCATTTTTTAACTCGTTTTTTTGTTCATTTACATTTTACTATTTTAGGAAAATATTTAATTTATAAAAAATATACAAGTTGCACCAGTAAAATCTACTAGCTATATAGTTTTATGTAAATTAAATATCTTTTTTTACAAAAAAACGAGTTAAAAAAAGGCTTAAATTTTTTTAGTTTTATCTAAAATACCTAGCTATATAGTTTTATCTAAAATACCTAGCTATATAGTTTTATGTAAATTAAATATTTTTCTAAAATAGTAAAATGTAAATGAACAAAAAAAAAAAACGAGTTAAAAATGGCTTATTTTTTTTAGATGAAAGATTTTATTATTATCAATCATATCTATCCAAAATTGAAAACGAGTAAGGTTTACATTATTTAAAACAAGTAAGAAATTTAATTTACATAAAACTATATAGCTAGTAGATTTTATTTAAAAAATCTATTTAAAAAAAATACTGGTGTAACAAGTAGATTTTATGTTAAATAAGAAATTTAATAAAAATATGAAAATAAAAAAAATAAATAGATTTTATGTTAATTAAGAGATATAATAAAAAGATGAAAATAAAAAAAATAAATAGATTTTGTAAAATTGATTTAAACTTAAATAAAATTAGATCTTAGTTACCAAATGTGTTACATTGATAAACTTAAAAAAAAAAAATGCAAGGGTATTTTAGTCATTAATTAACTAATTTTGGTGTTAGTACCCAAAGGTGTTACAAAAATGAAACCAAAAAACCTAAACCTGTTAAAAAAAAGTTAGTACCCAAAGACGAAATTAGGTATTAACCACAAGACTCATTTGTGTAATTAACTCTTTTAAATATAATTATCAGAAAGGTGTAGGAAACAATCCATGTATGAATACAATTTCCTACGCATTTATGACAAAATGCTTAAATCCATTGCAAGTTGTGACACATTTCTTACGACATTTAAGGATTTGTCACAAATGTGTAAGAAACAACCTATATAATTATTCTTATTTTAAATATTAAATGAACATAACTATGTATGGTACACTTAGTCGTATTTATATCTCGTTAACTCTTAATTACTTACCAATCAATAATAACAACAACATTAATGATTGGTAAGTAATTAAGAGTTAACGAGATATAAATACGACTAAGTGTACCATACGTAGGTATTGGGTATTAAGTTTTGTAGATAACAAGTTGGCGCTACCCGCGCATTTTGACGGGATATTGATTATAAATGTAGTTAGTATCGCTATATAAGATGCAAAAAAATTAAGTTTCTACAAAACATTCTTTTATTTTTCCTAACTCCAACCTACAACACCATACTAAAGGATTTCAGTTTAAAACATTCTTTTTTGTTTTTGATTCGCGCCAAAAGATGTTAATCGTGCATTTTGTCACATTTAATAGTCAATCTCAATAAAAAGAACCTGGCCAAACAACGATCAAATGGATAAACTTTTTGACTAAAAAACCTATTGATTGAAATATGTTTTGACCCGTTACTCATCCGTTTATTTTGACACATTTGTCACATTACGTAGTCAATCTCAATAGCCTAAATCTTATGAATTGTAAAAATGCTTCTACAATGCAATTATATATTTATTAAAAATTAGTTTGAATACACTAACGTCTAAAGCTGATGGTTAACCGAAATAACCCAATAACCGCCCGCATCATACAATGGTCAGGTATATGTTCTTTCCTTGTTCTAGTCGAATCGCCATCGTGAAGACAGTGCCTCGTCCTTACCAGCCACTGCTTCACTATACAATAGGTTATTTAGATGCATGGCATGCAACCATTCCCACCAGAAACCGACCCTCGTTAATTAGCATCACTCGTAGGGTATCATAGCGTTTTATACTTTGTCGTTTCTCTTGACTACATATTCAACGCATACGAAGACTCGAAGAGTAAAATAAAAGGCAAGATATAAATAAACGATATAGAGTTGTGTTATGGTGGGCATGTTGGTTCATAGGTCAATCAAAAACAATTAGTAACAGTTTTCTTATCACAAAAAATTAACACCAAACTGTTGATCTGATCGTTGCGTTGCGTTGGTTCACTGCATGGTATAAATTTCTTAAAAGAAATAAATATATAAAATAAATAAATTTAGAACATATATGTATATTTGTATAATAAAATAACATAAAAGAAAATGATAAATAATGAAATGTGACTCACATAGTTTTTTTTTTTTTCAAATTAATGCCTTTAATCATTGTATAAATTTATTCGAACCGGCGTGAGTCTACATAGGTTCAAAACTCTTAACTAAATCCCAAACCGACATACCATTTCATTTGTTTATCTTCAAGGTGATTCTTTTCGGTTCTATTTTTTAATAACCAACATGAGTCTTTACAAACCGACATACCATTTCCTTTGAAATGGTGCATCACTTCGAGTCTTCAACACACATATTTATCTTGCTTTGAACCAACATGAGTTATATATTATAACCGTCATGAAAAAGTCGCATCACTTCGACAAACATAGTATTTTTTGTGAACCAACATGTTTACATGCATCACAACTTTTCAAAGGCATATGTTAAATATCGTAATGGTTCGAAGAGGCACCACCATCCATGCTTATATAAGTTCAACCGCTTCCTTGTATCATTTCAATCGATGTGGCTTTTAAATAAAAGGGACATAACCCAAGTTGGTAATTATATATATACAACGTACCGTGCATGAATAGAGGTGATGGTTCGAATGCGGTGTTTCTTAATCTATAAATGACGATATTATGTTAATATTATGTTAAGTCTTCATTTCTAACCGACACAACTTTTAAATAAAGAGATACAAACTTATATATTATTTCTAACCGACGCGACTTTTATGACCCTTTTCTTCGTTCTTCTTGAACGGATATTTCCGTTTGTCTAACTTTGTCGTTGATAAACACATAATTTTCAGAGCCGAATTTGCAGAAATTAGCGATCTAATGATTTGGTGATATTAATTACAGTTGAAGAGGAGGCACGTTTAAAAATTGTGAATGTGAATTACATATGTTTGATAAAGGCATGTTGATTGGGTATATAAATTTGTTGCTTTTTAAGTTTATTAAGGAGAAACGTCTATTCATTGGAGAAAAGATGTACCGGTTTAGGAGAAACTTGGATCCATTTGGGAAAAGACGTACCGGTTTGGACGGGGTGCATGTAATAGATATTGGAATTCTAGATATTTTATAAAATGTCGGTTGAATGTAGAAGGTGTCCCATGTTGCTAATTGTATAATATGAATTAAGGGTGTGTGTATATTGGGACATGTTGGTTTGGGAGGTTATATTTAAGGGGTGTGTATATTAGGACATGTTGGTTGGGTTATGTGTTTATTAAAGCAAGGGTATTAGTTAAGGGTGTGTTGTAAAGAGACACAACTCTTGAGTTACCCTAAGGCACCCCAAGTTACTTTTTGTAGGGTTATATAATTGGTTATAGGAGATAAAAAGAGATTAAGAAAGGATTTACTAGAAGAATTCTCTAGACGTTCAGAAGAGTATCATACAACTCCCCAAACATCATTTTATGTGACATTAAATATATGGCTATTTGTGTGGATAAACTTGTGTATATATGATTTTATTTACATAAGTAAAATAAATGATGTTATGTTAATATAAGGGGGAAAATAAATATTCATATAGGTGTATTATGGTGGGGTTAAATCATTATCATGTGACAATTATTGGCACGAATGTAATGTGATGGGTGTTAAATAACCATTGTGTGATAATTATTGTGATGAGTGTAACGTGGTGGGTGTTGAATCAATATAGTGTGATAAATTTTGTCATGAGTGTAACGTGATGGGGAATAATCACAGTTATCTGATATTATATTAGGGGCTGTTTGTTTACATCTTAATGAAGTTCTTAAAAATTCAGACATCTTACTGGTTCAGCACTTATTAGTTCAGACTGTTTGTTTCACGAGCAGATATCTGAATGATTGACGGGTGGTCCACGGGACAACCCTTAAGTGTGTTAAAAGATAAGTTAATCCCCCATTTGATCATGTAATTGTCTTGAATTAGATGACTACGTTTGCTTGTGTTTCAGGTACATTTGGGGCTTAAAAGTGTGGAAATTAAGCTTCGAATAGGCGCGACTTAATTAGAGGATTGAAAACGGAGAATAAATGAAAAAAATAAAATTTTGGAATTGAAGAATTAAGAAGATAACATAATAGAGGATGAAATTACGAGAACGTAGGCGAAAACGGTGAAGAAAACGGAGTTGAAACGAGAAAGTTATGAAGAAAACAAAAATTGATTGCTGAAGCCTACCGTAACTTACGGTGGTACCGTAATTTACGGTAGACTCTGACAAAAATTGATGCCGTAACTCAGTTTAACTCCACCGTAAACCATTTTAAGCCACCGTAACTTACGGTGGTACCGTAATTTACGGTGGAGGCCAGCGTGAAACTTGTAACTCCCTCATTTAAGGTTGTTTATGGTGCCTTTTCATCAGCTAATCATTCCCATTCATGTTGTAACTCCTAAGGGGCGAATTTGGGGTGTTCTAAGGTGTTCTTGAGTGATCTAAACATGAAGACTTTGTTTTTGATTCCAATGGACAAAGGTTCGATTGTGATGATGGTTCATAACACTATGAGCGGCTAGGTTTGCTTGGTGATCGTCTCGGATGTAAGGTTTTATTTGTGACAATTATGCTTGTTCTTTAATTTCTGGAATATTAGACTGTGCATGTGTTGTTAGTTTATTATGGTGTTTGATTGGTTGTTTGTAAATTGTTGATGTATGTTTGATCATAGTTCTAAACCATACGTTCTTGGTGCCGTTGGCAATCGAGATATCATGGGAGGGATTAGGGTTGGATATGTGTTGATTGGTCATCGGGTAACAACCTCGCGTTCTAGGAATCCGAGTACTTAGTTCCCTTTCATCACAAACAATTGATCTTACATGAGCCATGTCTATGTGGTTCTTTCCAGTTGAACATGAACGTTAGTTGTCACTTAAAACTTGAAACTCGGGATGATCACTATCCTCTTATCTGTTACAAAACTTGACTTTGATTTGTATTCTAATTTAGTAATTCTAGATAATTAAAACCAATCAACCCAAACATTGAAATTTACATTTCTTGCAATTTAGATTAATCTAGTTAGTTAGACATACATTGAGATAACACATATTCCACAAACTCCCTGTGTTCGATACCCACTTACCGCTAGCTAATTAGTTGTAACTGGATTAAATTTGATTGTGACCACGACATCACGTCAAATTTTGGCGCCGTTGCCGGGGAGTAGTGCGCAACGTGTGTTATCTTGTGTATTAGTTTGAAAAAAAAAATTAATCAAAATTAAAAAAAAACCAAAAAGATTTCTTTTATGTTCATGATTTACACTTGGTAGTTGAGTTGTGTTGTGCAGGATGACAGGGCATTACACAAATTTCAGCTTATTTACGTGTAGATTGTGCGGGGGTCCACGACATCCATGTATTGGTTGCCACGAGGCTCACTACAGGAGGGCACATGGAAAACCGGTGTCTTATGTTTCACAGCTTCCACCTCCATCATACGTTGACGATTATGAATCAGAAATGGAGGATGACTATTATTCATATGGATACGATCGGGACGAGGAAGTTTATTATGAGGCAAGGATGGATGGTCTATGTTTTTGTTGCGGTCACGATCACACTTATGATTATGATGTGTGCCCGGTGTATTCGGAAAACCCGAAGTATTGGAATAAAAAGATGATGGAAGCGCGCATCTATAGACCGTATCAGGGATATCGACAATATCATCCCGAAGAATATTCTGAGCCCGAGGGTGTTTATGTTTATGAGACCGAGAAGGAAAAAGAGCTTGCTGTATTGGAAGTAACTTTGTCTAAACTCGAGCAATTTTTAGCAACACCCAACCTGTCCGATGAAGACCGAATCAGCTGCTTAGTCTCTAAGTTTCATACTTTAAAATTGAAGATAGAGATAGAAGAATGCCTCTCACCATTACCTGACGATATTAGAGATTATTCTCACATGAAGGAGGAGGTTGTGGAGGATAATACCACACCAATGAGTCCTTTATCTGATGAAGAGTCACTTGTAGATCAGATGATGTGTGCAGATTATGAGGTAGAGCAGGCTGATGGGATGGATATGTGTACCGAACCTCTTCCCATATCAATGATTCAAATTAACAAGTGTGGGGAAGAGGGTTCGAGGAACAAGATGAGAAGGGTGAAACTACCAGACATTAACGTATGTGTCATGAAGTGGACTAGCAAAGCCCGTAGGAGCAGCTTTAACATGCCAAATATACTGACAAATCTATGGAGATGGCATGTAAATTTTCAGGCATTTGTTGGAAATGATGCGGGTAAGTGTGCATTAAGACCACCATAACGCATATCAGGTATGGTCTGGCTGAAGACCTTTAAACTTAGCGCTCTCGGGAGGCAGCCCGAGGATGTAGAGTATTGTATTTGTGTTTTGTTTTGTTTTGCTTTGCTTTGTTTGGTTTTATTTTGGTGTTGTGTTTGTGTTTTGGCAGGTTATTACGTTTCAACCCTCGCGGATGCAATGATTCAAGTGTGGGGATGTTTGGCAACATCTCCGTTGAGATATCGGCGAATCCAAGAGATGTTTATGAACCGGTCTGATTACCGCAGCTGCATCACCACCAACACTGCTGATTTACTAATCAGGTTGTGTCTTGTTCTCATTTTGTGCACCTTTGTATATATTCATGTTTAAGTTTAAGGTTGGGCGGTTAGGTGGTGTTTTGATGTGTTTGTTTGTTTGGTGGGTTGTGAAAGTTGGTGGTGTTTTTAGTTATATATAAAAAAACAAAAAAGAAAGTTGTGGTTTGAGATGATGAGCTTTTGGTTGATGTTGAAGGGTTTAGCGATCAAGTCTTTCCAAAACCATACATTGGGGTCAATGTATCCCAAGTGTGGGGATGGGGGGAAATTTTGAGGTTTTTAAAAAATTTTTAAATCAAGCAAAACATTGTGAGAATTTGAACACCTTGGATTACACCCGAATGATGCACCGGCAACCCTTGATACCCTTTTATTCTTGGTGAGAGTTGAAGCCACACATGTAAATAAATAAATAATACTTGTCTTTGATGAGAGTGGAAACGGGTGGGGATGCATTAGAACTTGTGCCTTAATACGGTTTGAGTCCTTAGTTGGATATGAATGCGAAAAGGATAAGGGCATTTAGGTAGCCTCGTCTTTAGCGTGTGTGAGTGTGGGATTTGGGGGGTTGGACAGAGGGGTGGGGGTTTGGACATTTAGTTGCCCATTTTGTGCTTAAAGCCGATCATTTGTTACCCCTTACCTAGTTCCTCAAAAATTTACCCGACTTGACCCGGTCTTATAGTGTTAGTAGTTGTTATAGTGGTGTTTAGATTTGTTATGTTGAATGTTTCGTTGTTGCTATGTTATGTTTGCTATGTTGTTAAAAAAAATATAAAAAAAAAGAAAAGAAAAGAAAAGAAAAAGAAAAAAAAAAGCAATGAAAAAAAAATGAAAAAGAAGGATGTGTGAGTTATCTTGTATATAGTAGTTATGTGTTATTTATTTCATTGTGTAATAAAAAGACCGGGTAAAGTCCTTCGCTACTACATATATATTCCATTTCCTACTCGTACACCTAGCCACGTTACAACCTTAAAGCCCCTTTGATTTGCATTCATGTTTGGCGCTTGTTAGGAGGAGGACCGATTTAGGTATAAGCATATAGTTGTGCAATCACCCATTTGCCTTTTGTGTGTCTAGCTCACAATTGCTAGCGCTTACTTGTTGCCGAGAGGAGAGATATAGAGAGTGGTGTGTTATTTTGGGTGTTAAGAAAGGGTTAGTAAAAGGACTACATGTTTATGCTTGGTTTACGTTGATCACTTGTGAACTTGGAAATGGTTTTTGATGGGTTGCTTAGGGGCAAGCAACGGTTAAGTGTGGGGATGTGACGGGTGGTCCACGGGACAACCCTTAAGTGTGTTAAAAGATAAGTTAATCCCCCATTGGATCATGTAATTGTCTTGAATTAGATGACTACGTTTGCTTGTGTTTCAGGTACATTTGGGGCTTAAAAGTGTGGAAATTAAGCTTCGAATAGGCGCGACTTAATTAGAGGATTGAAGACGGAGAATAAATGAAAAAAATAAAATTTTGGAATTGAAGAATTAAGAAGATAACATAATAGAGGATGAAATTACGAGAACGTAGGCGAAAACGGTGAAGAAAACGAAGTTGAAACGAGAAAGTTATGAAGAAAACAAAAATTGATTGCTGAAGCCTACCGTAACTTACGGTGGTACCGTAATTTACGGTAGACTCTGACAAAAATTGATGCCGTAACTCAGTTTAACTCCACCGTAAACCATTTTAAGCCACCGTAACTTACGGTGGTACCGTAATTTACGGTGGAGGCCAGCGTGAAACTTGTAACTCCCTCATTTAAGGTTGTTTATGGTGCCTTTTCATCAGCTAATCATTCCCATTCATTTTGTAACTCCTAAGGGGCGAATTTGGGGTGTTCTAAGGTGTTCTTGAGTGATCTAAACATGAAGACTTTGTTTTTGATTCCAATGGACAAAGGTTCGATTGTGATGATGGTTCATAACACTATGAGCGGCTAGGTTTGCTTGGTGATCGTCTCGGATGTAAGGTTTTATTTGTGACAATTATGCTTGTTCTTTAATTTCTGGAATATTAGACTGTGCATGTGTTGTTAGTTTATTATGGTGTTTGATTGGTTGTTTGTAAATTGTTGATGTATGTTTGATCATAGTTCTAAACCATACGTTCTTGGTGCCGTTGGCAATCGAGATATCATGGGAGGGATTAGGGTTGGATATGTGTTGATTGGTCATCGGGTAACAACCTCGCGTTCTAGGAATCCGAGTACTTAGTTCCCTTTCATCACAAACAATTGATCTTACATGAGCCATGTCTATGTGGTTCTTTCCAGTTGAACATGAACGTTAGTTGTCACTTAAAACTTGAAACTCGGGATGATCACTATCCTCTTATCTGTTACAAAACTTGACTTTGATTTGTATTCTAATTTAGTAATTCTAGATAATTAAAACCAATCAACCCAAACATTGAAATTTACATTTCTTGCAATTTAGATTAATCTAGTTAGTTAGACATACATTGAGATAACACAGATTCCACAAACTCCCTGTGTTCGATACCCACTTACCGCTAGCTAATTAGTTGTAACTGGATTAAATTTGATTGTGACCACGACATCACGTCAATGATTCAGATATTTGGCTCTGAATGGTTAAGCCTTATACAGAGTCTCAATGGTTAAGACCTCTAATCTAAATTGGTTAGACATTTTCCTCTGAACGGTTAAGCATTATACAAGCTCTTAATGGTTCAGACCTTTTACTGGTTCAGCACTTAGGTGGTGTTTGTTTTTTCAGATGCAAAAGGTCTACAGTCTGCGGACCACATCTGCAGGAGAAAAGATGGACCAAAGGTCTGCAGTCTGCAAGGAGAAGAGGGTTTGTTTTTTTTTACTTCTATAAAAACCACTTCACAACACATACAACACACACACAGAACACTCCTCTCTCTCTGCCTTCATCTACCACCACCACCACAACCATCTGCCACCACCTCCTCCACCGTCCACCTGCCACCACCACAACCAACAACCACCGTCAAGCACCACCTGCCACCTCCACCGGTCTCCTGCCGCGAAGCCAAGCACCACCGCAAACCCCAGCCCCCACTCTAAGAACCCATCCCTGTCGCAACCACCACCACCGCCTTCGTCGTTCCACCACCGCCAAGAACATCAAAACCCACCACCGTCGTCTTCGTTCGATTTGGGGGTTTTGTTTGAAGATGAAGAACATCAAACCCACCACCGCCGATCTCTCTCTTCTTTCCCCCTCTCTCTCTCTCTCTCTAGGGTCTCTCTCTCTTATTTCCCTCTTATGCAGGTCTGTGGAGGTGGTGGCGGAGATGTGGGGGTGGAGGTGGTGGCGAAGATGTGGTGGTGGAGGTGGTGGCGGGGATGCAGAGAGTGGCAGTGGAGAGTGGTGATACAGAGATGTGGAGAATGTCTGTGTTTTGAAAGAGAGAAGAGATGAGAAAAGATGAGAAGAGGTGAGAAGAGGTGGGCTTATGTCTGCGTGGGGAAGAGGTAAAAGGTGAGAAGTGCTTCTGGAAAACAAACAAGCTGCAGGACCCAAAGGTCTGCGCGTGTCTGTGCGACGCAGACATTAGTGGACAGAAGTGTTTCTGGCCAAAAAACAAACAGCACCTTAATGGTTCAGACCTCTTACTGGTTCAGCACTTAACCATTCAGATGTTGTCAAACAGCCCCTAGAAGTGGCCCGCCACGAAACGCGACGAGTGACACACCGAATTTGAATGAAATTTAAATAGAAATGTAGACGGAACAGTAAAAAGAACAATAATAAAAAAAACCTAAAGTAAAAATTACAAGACTCAAAAAATAATAATAATAATAATAATAATAATGAATTTTAATAATCCCAACTATTGCAAATTGGCCGGCAACGGTCCCAACTTCAAAATTCTCACTAACGGTCCCATCTTTTCACATATTGGCTTTCAATGGACCTTGACTAACATAACGCTAACGTCGTTAGTCTCTGGTCGCCGGGAAAATGTTATTGGCCGAAGAACTCCATTTTGTTGTGCGGAGTCCATCAAACGTAGACAAAAACACAAGATTTCATAATTTTCTATGTTTTATAAACAATCTTCAGTCGCGGTATAAATTTGACAGCGCTTCACTCCAAGTTCACACACATCTCTCTTCGTTCACTCAGTCCTACATACTATATATACTTGTTTCCCTTCGTACGAACTAGTGAAACACCCTCGTACGAACCTGCTCATCTGTGCGGATAGGCTTCATCCGTGCGGATATGCTCCTCCGTACGGATGAGCTTGGTTTTCATACATAATTCATATTTGACGCTAAGAAGCTATAGTACATCAAGACGTAGGCGACTGGCATATGCAGTAACACATTTTTACCGGAAAACTCAACCTTTGTAACCTTATTACGCACCTTTAGGAACCTTTTCTAGTAAAAAGCCCCAATTATTAATGTCGCCGGAAAAAATCTTTTTTCGCCGGAAAACTCAACTTTCTAGCCGGAAAACTCAAAGTTTTCATCCCAAACCTATTTGTAACCATAGATCGGACCTTTAGGAACCTTTTTCGACCAAAAACGTTTTTCCGGCCACCGGAGACTAACGGCGTTAGGGTTCTGTTAGTCAGGGTCCATTGAAGGTCAATATGTGAAAAGATGGGACCGCTAGTGAAAATTTTTAAAGTTGGCCGGAAATAGTTGGGATTATTAAAATCCACTATTCCTAATAATAATAATAATAATAATAATAATAATAATAATAAACGTTTTTGTTTTGGTTTATTTTTGGCCCAACACGGTTTCTATCCCATTCCGATTTGGCCAAGATCAGATCTAAAACTTCTTAAAAACACCCGAACCGATTCTGAGCCGGACTTGTTTGAGAAAAAAAAAGTAGGTTATCTCTAGGATCAGTTAATGTAATGAACCCTTTTCGGGCCATTTTTTTCTATATTGTCAATAACTATTGTTGAGGATGTGCACTTAGTGCAATTAATTAGAAGTTTACTAAATTATGTATTAATATGTCTTAAGCTTTTAGGTAATTTACAATGGTGCCCTTCTCAAATGAAGTTAAATTACCTTCTTGTCCACCTAATATACATTATTATATAATAATAATAAGAATAATAATAGTATAGATATAGATATAAGTAATTACCATGAGCAAAATATAGTAGAGGATTGAATTCATGTAGCTATAAATAATAATTTGCCATGGATAGAACATGGTGGTGGATTGGAGGTTAAAATTGTGGGTTGGAAAACACTATTATATTGTTACTGTTGAATTCACTTAGTGTTGGCTAATAGTTATTTAAATAATGTCATCCAGGTAAATCACTAGTGAAGGACTAAAGGGGTCAGCTCGAGCCTTGGTATGTTAAAGGATGAGACATATGTTTATAACCCACTTTTGGATTCATAAATTATGGGTTATTTAAATAAGTTGTTAAGATGTAAACTTACTCAACTTATCAAGTATGTATGTATATGTATATATATAATGTGACTTTAAAGACGAATGTTTTATCACGTTATTTTGCTTGATTTCGTTGTTATCTAAAAATCTAGGGTCGGATCTGTAGTATAATAATAAAAATAATAATAATAATAATAATAATAATAATTGTTGTTGTTGTTGATGCATTTTTGGATGCAGCTTGTGACTGTTCGTTTGTGACCGAAGTCAACGGCGTTCCTCTGTCGTTTGACTCAAATAACAAGATCCATGTGACATGAAGATCAAGTGACCTGAATATGTTAAACGATACACATGGCTATCATTTGGAGACTTGATATCTTTTAATTATGCATGCTACCGGTTGAAGGAGCCAACTACAAGTCTCTGTTGTGTGATATAGACTCCAAACGATAGCACTATCGCTTGAACATGGTGTCTATCGTTTGGAGCTTGTCTCTGTTGCTTGAATATGTTGTTGTGCTAGTATAAATATCAAACACTATCACTTGAAATTAAAAGAGCAAAAAACAGAATGTGTGTGAGGATAGAGTGTTCAGAGCATTTCTTGTGTAATATGGTAACTAAACTTCGTCCGAATCAATATATGAGCATTTAAACGTGAATATCTTGTGTTATTGATTCATACGCTTGCTTGGTTTGTGGCCTAACTCGGATTCCGTACTTATTACACCATTAGAAACAAGAAATCTTTATGTTCAAGATCCGTTTCAGGACCTACAATAATAATAATAATAATAATAATAATAATAATAATAATAATAATAATAATAATAATAATAATAATAAGATATAGAAAAAATCCGGGTATTACACCTCGTGTGGGCTTGGGCTTGGGCCCTTGAACGAACTTATCACAAGATCGTTCACTGCCTAAGTCCTCCCAACTCATAAGTTCTCCCAAATTATATTAAGCCATTATGACGATTACATGATTAGACACAACAACCTATCTAGTAAGTTGTTGTCACATAATATGCACTAACAAACAAATCACCCCAAATTAGAACCAAATCGTTTGGAGATCACTTGATTCGATTGTAGTTCTCAGGGGTTGATGTTGGAGTGTTGGAATATAGACGATGGCGATGTTAATTTAGTCAAACCATCAAAGATTCGTTTGGCTCGAATAGAGGGAGTGGTAGTGGCATATTAGTAGTGTTATGGTAGAAAGGAGGGGAGAGAGAAAGAGAGAGATAGTGGCCTTGTTCAAGGATTTATTTTATTTTATTATTTACTTATTATTTTATAAATTATGGTATTTTGGTGATTTCATGAGAATTAACAGAGAAAATCAAACAAAGTTGGTAAATTGGATTAGAAGTGATTAACTGTGAAACAACAAGCACCAAGAGAGTTAAAGGCTTTTCGTTTGAACGAATCCTGATTTTTGGATCAAATCTTAGGGATAAAAACTGCAGTTTACTCTAGACTAGAAGTTGTGCGATTTTCACATTTAACTTACATCAACCAATCTCTTGCTTAATCATCATCCGGGTTTACATAGGTCATCTATGTAAGAAATACAATCAGTTTATAAAACACTTGACTTTGTACTTTAAAAAACACTAAACCTTGAGGTTTTACACTCAATACTTAGGCTTTCCGTTGTGGACTACTTTCACTAATCATCATCCGGGTTTACATAGGTCATCTATGTAAGAAATACAATCAGTTTATAAAACACTTGACTTTGTACTTTAAAAAACACTAAACCTTGAGGTTTTACACTCAATACTTAGGCTTTCCGTTGTGGACTACTTTCACATTTTTTTTAACTGCCACATCACCGGATCACCTTCTTACTTTTTGTCAGTGCACAGTGTAACGCTTGAACGTGTTTTCAATATCTACCAACTATTAAAATAATATTTAAATTTATATAAATAAAAAAAGAAAATGGGTCGATTTGTAAAAAATTGATTGGGTGAATAAAAAGTAACTACCAATTGGAATTTTTTATTGGCCCCTCCAAATTAGTTCACATTCATCACGTTAGTATCTTTCTCCTTTGCGGCGTGAACTACATCACGCTTGCATTCACCAAAGCTTCACTTACACCCCTTGGAACGGTGTGAAACGTTACCCCAAAACGCATAGCGTTAACAATGAAACTTGAAATAAATAGTAAAAGAATAGTATTTTTATACATTGTTTATCTTTGTATCTTCACAGGAGAGGGGGTGCTTTTTGATATGATAAAAGCCTTGTCAACATCTTTGAAAAGGTAATTCTTCAAAATTGTACTTATCATTTGCTATATAGTTTTCTTAGAAGATCAAACTTTTCATTAAAAGATCAAATGTACAAGTTGGAGTCGTTCCTACAAAGAACTGAAGTATCTGCCACATACTCAAATCCATCGCCATAGCCCTTTGCAACGGATATGTTTCGGTCTTCGTAAATAGTTTTTCTAGTATTAAATAATGGGATGGCGGCGCAGTTTGTTGCTTGTCTACCTGCTATCCTTATGTAATTTGCCCTGATGATTGAAATGAAATACCAATTGCATGAAAAAAAAAATGGTTAGCTATTATAGTAATGAAGGTTCCAAGGGCATGGATAGGTGCACCTGGTAAAGATATTTGGTTTGTAGTAGCCTTTCTATAATCATCGAAAAAGCGGTCAAGATGCAAATAGCCCACTAATTTGGTGTCTTTTTAGTTTTTATAATGTCCACACATCTTGTGTCTTTTTAGTAGTGATTCTTATTCATGATTGTATACGTAAGAAATAATGGATTCAGAAATTCTGGTTAAGGGGCAAAATATGGGTTTGATCAAAACGGGCCGGGTTAACAAAATCAGCATATTATAATCATATGATAACATTGAACTATTTTTTTTTAACGGCAAATTTCTTTTTATTCCCTTCTGTGAGTGGGACTTAAACCTAAGATTTGTCTCTCCCAAAGTGTTTGAACTATTTAATATAAACTTTTTTCATAGCTCCTATCAGAAAAGTAATAACAAATAAATAACTAACACAAACAAATAAATTACTTAAATAATTGTTTTAACTTGGTTAAACATTTAAATAATAAAAAATTAAACTAAGTACTTACAAAAGTAACTTTCAAATTTCGATGTAAACAGAAGAAAAAAGTTTTACAAACAATGTTGCTCATCACATGTTGCTGTATGGTTTCAACTTGTTAGAATCTTCGTCAAAATTGAAAGGGTAATTTCTATTATTCTGCCTACCCCCAAAGTTCTAGTTGGAGTGCCCCTAACTAAAGTTAGACTTGCATAAAGAATCATGCATCCCTATTAAGTGTACGCATATTGGACCCTAGGTCCAGTTACAACCATTCGATAACCGGTGGTCTTGTGCTTGACACGATCCAAAAATATAGAATCTATCACTGAAAAATGTTCATGTCTTTTATTCCAATAGTAGAGCTTCAATGGTTGAGGCTGGTCAAATGAGTACTCAACAAGTTGGTTTGTATCATTTTCAAAGACATTTACCATAAAACGTGACTTGGCCGGTGGTTTGCTTTGTTTTTAAGTTATACGCAACTCGCAAGGGACAAAATAGAAATAGATATCAGAATATATTGTTTTTTTGGTCTTGTAAAGACTCTAGTTAACTTGCAGTAGTAAAAGGAGAAACTTTAAAGATTCATTACTCATAAATTAATCATTGATTCTAAGAAAAATCAGTTTTGTTACGAAAAGTAAAGAACCTGATCTCCAAAACAATATTGTTGTGATGCCAAAAAATGGTTTGTTAATACATTAAAGCTAGGTATGAAGATCAGGATAGAGATTAGCAGGTATAAAGTTAACAATTTAATTAATAAAGAACTTGGTATGCATATTCAGTTCACCACATTTTATTTCCACTTTTAGGATGCCTTGAAGATGTGCCATTTGTAACTTGTAAGGGGCATCTGATCAGGAATTCATGATATGGTCCTTTTGTAGGATGCTGGTTGTTTATTTGGTTGAGATTATTAACAGTTCGGGCAGATATGATCACAGAGGCGGCTATGATAGGGGTGGTGACGATGGTCATGGTATTGGTGATGATCGTGTTAGGGGTGGATGTTTGTGGATGGTAGGGGTAGCCCGGGCTATCCATCAACTTTGTTGGCCGAGTGTATATTCTTGTAAAAAAAAATTCTACAGCGTTTATGTATCTTGAGCAAATATTATGATACCCAGGTCCAAAAAAAAATTTAGGATACCCTTGAACTTTTCTTCTAGATCCGCCACACGATGGTGTTGATGAGAGAGCTAAGAGTGTGAGATTCCAATTCCTTTGCTTTAATTCCTTCGCAATTTTGAAGGAATCTTGAATTTCTTTACTTATAATTCAAGATATTTCATTTCAGTTCCAATTTAATTCATTTTCCAACTAAACAAGTCGAGCAGCTCGTGAGCCACTCGAGATCCACTTATTAAAGACTCGAATCAAGTCAAGGTTAAGCGATCTCGAGCTTGAGCTTTTATTGAGACTCGTTTGATAAACGAGATCGAGCCGGCTCGCAAGCATAAACAAACATTTTATTTGTATAACTTTTATTTAATATATTAAACATATTTTTGTTCAATAAGTGTGTGTGGATATAATTATGATGAAAAAATAAATCATACACTTTATGTTATATATACAAATTGTAATCATACACATATATTAAAATAAAATAACTATAAAAATTTAACTGATTAAAATTATTAATTAAATAAATAATAAGTAGTAAATAAGTCGTTTTTGAGCTTTAGAAATAGAGCTCTCAACCAATCAAGCTCGAGCATTTTAAAATTAAACAAGGCTCGTATACACCCATGTTTAGTAAGACCACCCGTAGTGGGGCATTATTTTTGAAAAAATTGAAAAATAACGCCCCCCCCCCCCCCCCCACCCATTACACTAGGCGTTTTGGGGGGTTATTTTTGAAAAAAAAAATTGATTAGCGTTATATTTAAAACGCCATGTTGCACTTGTGGAAGGTTTGACTTGGGTTGACCCACCAATGAGAAATCAGTTTGTTTTTTTTTTTTTTTTTTGTTTAAGGATTGAAAGGGGCATTATTTGGGCATTATTCCCACTACGCCAATTTTGCAATAACGCCCCATGCTGACTAGACTGTCACGTGTCGAATAATGCCCCATGGTGGGGGCATTATTTTCCCCTTCCACTACACATGGTCTAAGAGTTGTTAGAGATTCATGTGGCAAGTACATTACTTCAACATTTTGTAAAACAGTAAAAGAGTGAATTAACTATTATTGAAGGATTTAGTTACAATATTTAGAAATCATAATAAAAGCCTAACAATCTAATGGGCCAGTGGGCTTACACTAAACTAATAAACCCTAATATGATATTATCTAATACTCCCTCGCAATCCGAGCAGAAGGAAACCAGAAGCTTGGATTAGGAAAAAAACAACACCACCAATAAGGTAAATACTAAACGTGCTTCGATCAATTCAAGAATCCAAACTTTTGTCACAAATATGTATTTTGCGTGATTTTTTCCATCCATAGTCTTCAATGACAGATCATGTAATCCTACAAGAGGCGTTCAATGCAGCAGCATAGCGGCTGCGGTGTAGAAATTTAACTAACTAGCAGCGCCTGTAAGACCCAGACTTATAATGTATATAAAATTTCGCAAGTTCACTTAATAATTAACCCAATTTCATACTTCACAAAAGAAGATTTAGCTAATGTAACTTAAAAGTTTAGTTGCATAACACTAGAAGTCATATTAAATTCCCAAGAAAACATTAAAGAAAAGCGGAAGTTAAGGAGCCTTCGGGATTGTTCGGTTTCTGCTGTGGCTTGATCTTCATTCGGTACTCAACTTAGATTTTACCTAGCATGGGATAACATATAAACGATTAGTGTTTAAGTTAAACGATCAAACACATTTCAAAACAACAAAGAAAACAATGTTTTTTTATGTTCAGGGTTCTCCCGCACCACATGGGGGAGCCTGGTTTCTCCTCGGTGTGTCGTGGGGGAGGCACTTTTCTAGAATGTTACCAGTGTTTTCCAACTTTCCCACACTTAGCCAATTTTTCACCAAGTTTGTACCCAAGTTGGTCCAAACAAAAATTGTTTCGCATAGGACTACTCCCTTCCATCTTTAAACCCGAAATCCACTACGTGGGGCTGGGTTATTTTAATTTTTCACTACCTTTTTTCGGTTTGGTGTTTTTCCCAAACTGACCCGTTAGGGGGTATTAGACTTTCTAGTTCATGCCTCATATATTCTTATGAAGGTTTTCCTCAATTTCTCCCAACTACAATCGCAATTATGGTTGGTTCCTTGGGCAAACCTTAGCATTCCAATACCATCCTTCGGTTTTCCGTTTTACCCAATCCGACCCGTTACAAGCAAAGAGCATTCTAGCTCAATGTTTTTATTTCCCTTGCTATATTTCTCACATTCCCCAACTAGTATGAAATCATTTGTGTTGAGCACTTAGTTTAATTTGGGTTTAATACAACCCATTATGAGGTTTTGAGCACTCAAGTCTCAAATCCTCAAATTTCTCCGCTTTTTGCTTCTAAACCATTCTCAACGTATAACAATTATGGCGTGACCCATTTACACTTTCACATCCATAATTATCTTTCGACATTAAAAAGTAGTTTGGTCAAGTTTTGGACAATTATGGCGTGAACTTACCTGTGACTTGCCAAATGATAGCTTTACTCATTTCTAGTTCATGAGAACAACTATCAAGATTTAACTTCTATGTTTTACCTCCATAGACTATTTTATCCAAATACAACTATAAGCACTGCTTAGAGATTAGTACAATATAGTCAATAAGTTATTAACTTTCATCAATAACCCTCTTAAGTGATTGAACCCCTATTGTGGTTTAATGGACCCGTTTCATTATCAAACAATCATGTTTCTCTTTTTATCTCAATCAATTTAACATAAGCATAAAACCATACATATTGCAATCGCTCATAATTTTGCCCATTTGACCCATTCATGGCTTACTCCATAGGGTCTTAACTTAACAATTCATCATTTATCGCCAATATATGATGCATTATAACTTTTACCCATTTATGGTTTGCACCATAGGGTCTTATCTTAACAATTTGTCGTTTATCACCAATATATGATTTATCAAAAGATTTACCCATTTGACCCATATATGATTCACACCATAGGGTCTTATCGTAACAATTAACCGGCTAACCACATCCGGCTCTTAGTCATTTCAATCGATTGTAATAACTCTCGCTATCAACCAAAATATTTTCCGTCACATAAGTAGTGGTTCTATTCCAGAAGGCGTAAGCTTTACTTACCTTGCGTCCATTTGAGCTTCCTTGCGCACTTGACCTGTTTGACATATTCTTCTCCAAACTCCCACCTAGCTTTCCAAGAGTCAAGCTATCACAGCATATCCATAAGATGATTAGATTAGTCATCCAACATTATGACTATCACACCTTATGGATTTATACAACATTATCATTCAATTCTATTATAGGTCAGTTTGATTTTTAGAAGTCAAGCTGCCAATTGACATATATACATATACCAACAATTTATTCCCATTAATACAACTACTTGCAGACTCTTAATTACACCCTATTAAGTGTGAATTATTCCTTAAAGTTCATATGCATATCTAGACCAACATGGGCCTAATTATCCGCCATTAGTTAAACTTTTATAAATGCCACATTTTCAGTGCTGCACTTTTGTGCAGCAACTATTCACGACACATTTTGACTAATGTTTTAAAAACCGGCTCCTACCGGCCGGTTGAACCGGATGCCGGATGAATGGGCGGTACGAATCATGCCGGTATTTTGAGGCAGCGACAAATATATTATACCAATGGTATATTTGGTTAAACCGGATGCCGATACCGGGCCAAGCATGAAATACGGACTATTAGCGGCCCAAAATAACTTACAATTGACCTTCTTAATTCGTAATTTAACCTGGTGCCCACTGCCCACTTCGATCAAAGACTCAAAGGTTATCCTCAAACTTAACAAAAAACAACAATTTTGCACTCTCCGTTCATCGAAGTTCAGCAAACTAGTCATTCAGGTGCTGCGTATAGAGTTGTGAACTATTTTGTTTTCTTTCTGGGAAGCGGGAACGACAAGTAACCAGGAATTTCATGGTACAATTAATTAAATTATTAACGTGACTATATCTTGGATTTCTTTGATTCACCATATTAACATTAACTTCATATTGCTTAATAGCTAATACTTTAATGATTTATACCTATTTAATTGTTTAATATGATGGCTTGTCTTATTCAATTTTTTTGGAACATATTTTTTTTTTTTTCTTTTAGTTGAAAAGAACATGTTTCATAACATGACAAAATTTTCCTACGGCAAAGAATTAGTTTTTTTTATATAAAAGCATAGTTTAAGTTTTTTTTATTTTTGCACAACTTTTAAAACCATATGTTGATAATGAACGTATGGATTTGATGATGATCTATGGATTTGTTTATGCACATGTACGATTATATATCTTAAAAAAGTTACTTGTTTTGTAGAATATGGAAGATAGCCAAACTGAGCCTGTTCAATCAAGGTTTAGAACAAAATCAGATAAAGCGTGGGATTATGTCACTTCTCAAAGCGATGAGAAAGGTAAAACTGTATACATTTGTGATTTTTGTCAAAAAATGGTGCGTGGTGGTGGAATAACTAGAATGAAGAAACACCTTGCGGGCATTAAAGGTGATATAGAACCTTGTAAAAAAGTACCGGCGAATGTTCGGTTTACTTTGCAAGGAATTCTGAAAGAAAGTGAAGTTAAATCGAGAGGTAAGTCTACTGCCGTTGGATCTAGTGTTGACGTCATAGACGATGAAGAAGTTGATGAAATAAATGACCAAACGCAAGGAAGAAACACCTTGCAGTCATTAAAGGTGATATAGAACCTTGTAAAAAAGTACCGGCGAATGTTCGGTTTACTTTGCAAGGAATTCTGAAAGAAAGTGAAGTTAAATCGAGAGGTAAGTCTACTGCCGTTGGATCTAGTGTTGACGTCATAGACGATGAAGAAGTTGATGAAATAAATGACCAAACGCAAAAGGGAAGGAGGAAAGCAAAATCGAATTTGCATCCTTTCTTTACAAAAGCTATAAACGATCATTCTCAACCTACTATTAAAAAAGCTATGCAATGTAAAGAAAATGTACATGATGTTGACTTGGCTATTGCTATGTGGTTCTGTGATGCTTGTATACCTATGAATGCTTGTAATTCTCCTTATTTTCAACTTGCAATAGATAAAATAGCATCTATAGGTTATCGTTACAAAGCACCTAACTATCATGCTTTAAGGGTCAATTTGTTGACTTGGCTATTGCTATGTGGTTCTATGATGCTTGTATACCTATGAATGCTTGTAATTCTCCTTATTTTCAACTTACAATAGATAAAATATCATCTATAGGTTTTGGTTACAAAGCAACTAACTATCATGCTTTAAGGGTCAATTTGTTGAAAGATGTAAAAACTTCAGTTGGGTTATTAAGAGATTCATATAGAAGTGACTAGATAGAAAATGGTTGCATGATTATGAGTGATGGGTGGAGGGATGTTAGGCAACGCCATTTGATTAATTTTTTAGTCTATTGTGAGAAAGGGATTTCATTTATTAAATCCGTAGACGCATAAGATATTGAGAACAATTCTAAGAATTTGTATAACTTGTTTACTGAGGTTGTTGAAATGGTTATGGTTAAGAATGTGGTTCAGATAGCTACCAACAATGTTGCTAATTACAAGAAAGCTGGTAAATTGTTATGTGCTAGACATTCTTCAATTACTTGGACACCTTGTGCGGCTCATTGCCTTAATCTAGTGTTAAAAGATATTTCAGAGTTAGAGAATGTTGCAAAGTTGATAAAACTAGCATCTAGGGTTACTGTTTTTATTTATAATCACAAGATGCCCTTGAATTGGTTAAGAAAGAGAAAGGGTTGGATAGAAATCATTCATCCAGCTCCTACCCGTTTTGGTACGACTTTCATTGCATTAAAAAGTTTGGTCGATCATAAAAATGACTTGCAAGCTCTTGTCATATCTAACGAATTTAAAAAGATGTTGAAGTTGGGGAATGCAATTGAATGTAAAGAAATTGTGATGAATGAAACTTTTTGGAATTATTGTTTGATTATTGTGATAGTCATGACTCCTTTGTTGAGGGTTTTACGTTTGTGTGATATGGATGAAAAACCTTCTTTGTCGTATGTTTTTGAGGGGATGAATCGAGCAGATAAGGGAATTAAGGCATTATTTCAGGAAAAGGTAGCTTTCTATAAGCCATATGCGGATATAATAGATGCTCGATGGAAGAATATGTTGTGTTCTAGTATTCATTGTGCGGCATATTGGTTAAATCCAGCTTTTCAGTATGATAAAAAAAATCTTTGTAAAGATAAAGAAGTTTTTAAGGGTGTTCTTGACATGGTTGAGAAGAATTTTTCGGGTGATGATGTTATAGATGTTACAATGGATTTAGGCAAGTTTCGTGATGGATTAGAATGTTTTGGTAGGAGCAGTGCGGTTGCTTCTTGTAATGCTACTCAACCCGGTAAGATGTATTTTTAACGTTATTATTTTAGTTTTATTTGTTTATTATTTTTTTATCATTTTGATAGCCATTTTTTAGCCGAATGGTGGAGGGTATTTGGTGGAGATTATCTGTTAATGCAAAAAATTGGCGTTCGAATATTAAGTCAAACCGCATCTTCCTCGGGTTGTGAACATAATTGGAGTGTCTTTGAAAGGATTCACACGAAAAAAAGAAATAGGTTGGAACATGAAAGACTAAATGACCTTGTGTTTGTTCACTACAACTTGCGTTTACAAAATAGGTACAATGTCTTGATTTTTTTATTACATCGTAATTTTGTTTTAAAGTGTTAACATTTGGGTAAATGTTTTTCTAGGCTCAAATATGCTAAGAGATCATATGATCCGGTTGATTATGAAAGTATTAATCATTTGGAATTTTGGGTGGTTAAAGAAGAGCTGGAAGGAGAACTTCATAATGATGATATAGATAACATGTTTGGTGACGAAGAACATGTACCGATTTCTCAAACACAAGGATACTTGTTATATATGTTATTTATCTAACGTACTTTTGGTATATTACGATTATTGGTAACTAAAATTTCTTATTTAATATTGTAGGAAACCAAAATAGTTACGCTCTTGGTGATGAGGATGTCGTTGACAGTGAATTTCATCTTTTAAGTGATCGTGAACTTGATGCATTCAACACTCCAATGGATTAACTTGATAAGGATGACGTTGATAGTGAATTTTTGGATTATTTTTTCATTGTGAATTAACTTTTGGATTATTTTTTGTTATGAAATAATGTACTTTTGGATTATGTTTTGAGTTGAAAATATATTTTATAGATTTATAGAGTTAACTAGGCAACCCGGTTCAAACGGTTGAACGATTTTTGAGCCCAACCCCGTATGATTTAAAAACCAGTTTTTAAAACATTGATTTTGATATCTTTAACATTTAAATCGGCTTTTCATGTTCAAAGGTGGATTATAGGAGACTCAAATACCTTTCCAAGCATGTATAGTACACCTTGTAATGATTTTTCAACGATTTTATACGATTTTTCAAATATCAGGACAACAAAGAAATTGGTCCCAAACAACATGCTCAGAAAACTGCATAGCTACCGAAATCATAAATTTTGACCTGTTTAACTTGCGAATCAGTTCTTCCTTTCTAAAATTGAATTGGAGTCATCTCAAAGACCTTTCCAACCATATAAGCCTCAACCTTATTAGGTCCTCTAGTAATTTACTTCGAATTTTTAAAAACAAGGATGTAACATGATTTTTACTCAAATAAAAACTCACTTACACATTTTATCGAACACTTTGGTGGACATCATTATTAAACTATCAAATTAACTAAATCTGCCAACCAAAATGTTTTTGCAACTCAACAAATGAATGCATTCCTTAACATCTAGCTAACACAAATTTTCAATTATCAAGGTAATTCATCAGTTTAATCATACAAGAGTTCATTCCTATTTTAAAAACCCACTTTATCACATGTATGAACATTTAATCAAATCTCTAAATTGTTCAAGTACTTCACATATACTAGCAAACATGATTATTATAACACTATTACAACATTAATTTGCATTAAATTACCAAGGTTTCATACTAGACTCTCATCTTTCATAAACCTTTCAACATCAAAACTCAAGATTGCTAAATTTTTGCCTTGATTTGGCTAGATTTCTTGATGGATTGAACTAGAGAGACTTACCTCCCTCTATCCCCAAAATTGCCACACACACAGTGTCACTAATGTTTTATTTTTTTTTCCTCTTTTTCATAATTAACTTTCAATCATGTCCAATTTTAGTCCCTTAGGTTTGGATAGTTACCTTGTTTGGACATCCCTTGAATATCTTCTTCTTATTATTAGGCAACCATAATTAACTAGGTTAAGTTTAATTCCTGGTTACACAACTCCAAGCCAACCCAAAATAACAAAATAGTCGGGTGTTACAGCTGGGGCATATCGTAGTCCAAGCGGCGCAGCAGTGGACCAAAGTCCAATGAGCGGTGGATCAAAGTCGACGACAACAAGAAGGAACCGTGGTTCAATAATCGGCAGACCGAAGGCGGCTGTAATAGTAGGGACCGTAGTCCAACAATAAATAAAAACAAAAGAGAGTGGCGGTGACATGGTGGTAGGGAGCGGCTTGATGAAGGACGTGTAGGAACACCGTTCACAAAATTATGATAACAAAAAATAAACAAGAACTGATTTTAATTTTATCACAGTTAGCTTAACTTAAAAAACTGGGAATACAAACATAAAAAAATGAAATAGAAAGAATGGTGACTGAGGCACGCGAAGAACACGCTTCCCTTAAAACAGATTTTGGGTCACCCAGTTGAACCGTCTGTCTCCCAGGGTACAACAGCCGAAGCAGTTAGCACTGCCGAGACTAGCCTAGCACCTGAAGATGTACCTGAAACAAGGACGTAGAGTTCCTTCAGTGATGGGAATGATTGATCGTTGGTACTGCAGCTCATGCAACAGAAAGAGAGGTTTTTAGTGTAGAAGGAGATGTTCTCGTGTATTGGTGTTTGCTGGTATTTGTTTGTACAAAAATTGATGAGCTGAACTCGTTTTTTATAGGCACAAAAAGCACTGATCTTTAACAATCATGCAGAGACATAGTGCAGCACTAAGTTTGATAATTCAGCCACTTTATGAGATAATGGCAGTCACTATCAGATAATTCAGCACTTGGATAGTGTAGTAGTTCAGCAGTCACTATCATCAATTATGTAGCAGTCAACTTCAGCAATCAGTTTAGTAATTATGTACCAGCTAAAATAGTCAAAAATCATAAGGCGGCTCTCAAGCGGCGATGCGAGTGTGCGAAGTGCAAAGTGCGCCATCAAAACACCACATTACGTCCATCGCCCCGCTCCCGTGCCCGGGCGCGGGCGCGTTCGGGCCCTTACGGGCCCTCAGGCTTGCCACTGGGTGTGTCCACTTGTATAGAAGATATCATCTTCCTTACACTCCTTATTATATACCACTCTCCTATTCTTCATCCCACCTATGTGGGACAACTTGAATACTAAAATTCAAGTTTTTCAAATAATCCAATGCTCTCTCTAGATTATTTCTTTAATGAAAATACAATTTCCATTCAAAATAATTTCCAACAATCCCCCACATGAATGGAAATCAATCCACTTCCAGGTTTCTCGATACAACTTCAACAGTTGAGTATTGCCGGATAAGTAGGTGTTTCCTTTGAACTTTCCGTTGTGATGTGTAGTTATTCTCCTAGCGATTAGTAGACGCGATGTCCTTGAACCAACCCCTTTTTACGTAGACGTTATTACACATCACACATTACTCTTCTTGGTCTGGCTAACCCCTCATAGATGTGTCCGTTATGGTCATGGAACACCATCCTGGTTCTGCGAGAGCTCTAGGAATTGTGCCCCCCAATTCCATTCGAAGCGACCCCACTTCTCTCTAACATAGGTGATTTACAAATCATTAAAAGCCATATGCTTAACCTCTCTTGATATCACTGATTTTAATCAGGAATGGACTAGGAAGTTTGTAACTCCTTTTGTATGTTGAGGTACTCCCCCACAATGACCTCAGTTCGTACAGTTAGGTGGTCCTATTGAGCCTAGATCATGGGATCTCCAATCTTCTAGGATAGGTTTACCGTTGTACAAACTTACTCACAGGGCTTTAGTCCCATTCCCATTGACGACTTATGTACTACTTCTCTGCTTAAGCCTTTCGGATCCGCAATGTTATCTTCTGACTTTACATAGTCAATCGTGATAACTCCAGTTGAGAGTAGTTGTCGTATCGTGTTATATCGACGTCGTATGTGCCTTGATCTGCCATTATACATTGCATTTTGAGCTCTACCAAAAGCTGATTGGCAATCACAATGTATGCAAATGGCCGTCACAGGTTTAGGCCATCTTGGAACATATTCCAAGAATTGACGTAACCATTCTGCCTCTTCTCCAGCTTTATCTAACGCGATAAACTCAGATTCCATCGTGGATCTAGCTATAAGAGTTTGTTTGGACGACTTCCAAGATATAGCTGCTCCTCCAAGGGTAAACACATAACCACTTGTAGATCTAGAAGCTTTCATATCGGATATCCAGTTGGCATCACTGAATCCTTCCACAACAGCTGGATTTTGGCCATAATGCAGTCCATAGTTTCTCATGTATCTCAAATACCTTAATAATCTTGTCATACTCTTCCAGTGCTCTGTACTAGGATTACTAGTATATCTACTTAGCCTACTCACAGCAAATGCTAAGGCTGGCTGAGTACATGACATGAGATACATAAGACTGCCTATGATCCTTGAGTATTCCAATTGAGCAACACTCTCTCCTCTATTTTTTGACAAATGTTGAGAGGTATCAATTGGAGTTTGAGCTATACTCTTGTCCTCTGGACTGAACTTCTGAAGGATCTTATCAACATAATGAGATTGACTCAGTACCAAACTAGTTTGGGTTCTAATGATCTTTACTCCAAGAATCACATCTGATAGACCCATATCTTTCATGTCAAATCTCGATTTCAACATGTCTTTAGTAGATTTGATCATTTTATCATCACTCCCAATGATAAGCATATCATCTACATAAAGGCATAAGATTACATATCCTTTAGAAGTGTCTTTCACATAGACACATTTATCGCATTCATTTATTTTGAAACCATTGTTAAGCATAACTTGGTCAAACTTTTGATGCCATTGTTTTGGAGCTTGCTTTAAACCATATAATGATTTAACGAGTTTACACACTTTGCCCTTTTGACCAGGAGCAGAGAAACCCTCTGGTTGCTCCATGTAAATCTCTTCCTCTAATTCTCCATTGAGAAAAGCGGTTTTTACATCCATTTGATGTATTTCCAAGTTTCTCAAAGCTGCAATTGCAAGCACCAATCTAATAGAGGTTGTTCTAGTCACAGGCGAGTATGTGTCGAAATAGTCAATACCTTCTTTTTGTCTAAACCCTTTGACCACAAGCCTTGCCTTATACTTTTCGACAGAGCCATCAGCTTTCATCTT
The DNA here is from genome assembly GCA_030545235.1 of Helianthus tuberosus. Lineage (NCBI taxonomy): Eukaryota > Viridiplantae > Streptophyta > Magnoliopsida > Asterales > Asteraceae > Helianthus > Helianthus tuberosus. The sequence goes on along the minus strand of CM060402.1, from coordinate 161,466,296 downwards.
TTTCTTAAATATCCATCGATATCCAAGTGGTTTGCACCCTGGTGGAAGATCTACTAGCTCCCAAGTATGATTCTGCAAGATAGAATCAATTTCACTGTTAATGGCTTCTTTCCATTGAGGTCCATCTGAAGAGGTGACTGCTTCTCTATAAGTTTGAGGCTCACTCTCAATCATATATGTAAGAAAGTCAGGCCCAAAGGATTTCTCAGTCCTTTGCCTTTTACTTCTTCTTGGCTCACCTACTTCAGCCTCTGATTTTTCTTGAGTTTCCTCTCGAACAATCTCATCAACCCTTGTTGATGAACTTGCATGATTTGAAGAACTCGCATGAGTTTGTACTAACATAGGAAACTCTTCTTCAAAATATGTCACGTTTCCTGGCCTTGTCTCTATGATAGAGTTTTTGTGCACTTCAGGATTCTTGGATTGATATACAAGAAAACGATGTGAACTACCATTTTTTGCATACCCAATAAAGATGCAATCAACAGTTTTGGGCCCTATTGTAAGTGCTTTAGGGGGTGTAACAATCACCTTGGCCAGGCACCCCCACACTTTCAAGTATTTATAGGATGATTTTTGTCCCCACCACAACTCATGAGGTGTGACATCCTTTTTCTTGAAAGGTATTTTGTTTAATAAGAAATTGGCTGACAAAACTGCCTCACCCCACATGTCCTGGCTCATCCCAGAACTTATCAACATGGCATTCATCATTTCTTTAAGCGTACGATTCTTACGCTCCGCGATACCATTTGATTGGGGTGTATAAGGAGGGGTACATTCGTGTATGATGCCACTCTTTGCACATACTTCCCCAAATGGTGAAACATATTCACCTCCTCTATCACTTCTTACACGTTTTATTTTCTTTTGAAGTTGATTCTCAACTTTAGCTTTATACAATATGAACTTGTCAATTGCTTCATCCTTACTCTTAAGTAAGTAAACATAACAATATCTTGTATTGTCATCAATAAAGGTAATAAAATATTTATTACCATCTCTGGTGGGAATTGATTTTAAGTCACACACATCAGTGTGAATCAAATCGACGGGTTCAGTTATTCTTTCAACTGATTTGAAGGATGATCTTGTTTGTTTGGCTTCAATACATGTTTTACATTTTGTTTTAGAGTCCATGGAAAATTTTGGTATGTAATCTAATTTAATTAAACGACGTATCGAATTAAAATTTACATGACCAAGACGTCCATGCCAAACATTAAGAGACTCAACCAAGTAAGCAGAAGTGGTAGCATTTTTATTGATGTATTTCTTAATAGGCATCACATTAAGCTTAAACATACCATTTTCGGCATAGCCCTTGCCACCAAACATGCCACGCTTAGTTAAAACAAATTTTTCACTTTCAAAAACCAAACGAAAGCCAAACTTGTTGAGCATCCATCCCGACACAAGACTCTTGCGTAGGTCTGGAACATAAAGCACATTCTTCAAAGTGATCTCTTTTCCAGAAGTCCACTTTAGGATCACATCACCTTCTCCCTTAATGTCAGCTGTAGTAGAGTTTCCCATGTACAACTTCTCTTTTCCACCACCTCTTTAAATGTATTAAAGAGGGTCTTGTCTGGGCACACATGTCGGGTTGCCCCAGTATCAACCCACCAACCTTTTTGTAGGTCCACCCGGAGGATCGAGTAACCTCTATTCCCTGTTTTCCGACAAACCCGAAAGTGCGGAATCCAAACGGGTAAGTTAAACCAAGTTACGAACACGTAAGACACAATATTCAACGATTAACACTCAATGTATTAATGCTAGAAAACGGTTACAATGCGGTGTTTACAAATGGTCTCTGTAAACTCTCAGTGTGTGTGTTACAATGTGTTCGCTCAGTGAAATCTATTCAGACTTCTCTAACTTGTTTCTGTTTTGTGTCTGTGTTTATATAGTACACATGTCGACGAAATCAAAAGGTCTCAATGAAATCCATTTATCACGACGAAATCACATTTGTTTTGATGAAATCAAAGTGATTTCGTCACTTTGAGAAGGCCTGGGCTTGGGACTTGGTCCAAATGATGTAGCAGCCCAAATAGTCAAAGTCCAACATAAGATTTCGGCCCAAATGGAGGATTCACGGCCCAGACAAGTTTCTGTCAATTGTTTTTGTAATTTCAACACAATGACATCATCATGACATCACAGAGATGATGTCATGGTGATGTGTCACCTTCTCTTGGTTCGCGGCGCTCCGTGCTTCGCGTGTCGAACTCTGGGGCGCACGACGGAGGAATGTCGTGACGTCGGGCTTGAGCCGGACCTAACCGAGTCGACCCGAACCGAATCGAACCGAGTCGAGTCGCGTCCACATAATGTGTACCAACAAACTCCCCCTTGGACGCTACTCATGAGGTTCGTCTTCCGTGTCTTTCATGTCGGAGGATCTTGAAAGTCTTCACGTGTCACAGTCAGGGAGTGTATCAACAAACTCCCCCTTGAATGATGCTCGTGAATCTTTTGATCTTCAATGCTTTAGATCCTTGTGGTGTTGATGAGTGATCAACTGCAACCCGATCATCTTTATCTTCTGATTACATCAACGTCGTGTCTTCACTTTACGGCTTGTCATCTGACACGTTCTCTTCGCCTTTAGCTGATTCCGATGTCGCATCTGCACATACAAGAGAGCTAAACACGTAATGAGAATAACCGCTTGGAATTTAGACAAATTAAACAAACGACACATATGAGATCAACTCTCAATCAAACACCGACCGACAACAGTTTGAAAGTTTAGAAAATGATCAATTTTTAATCCTTTAACTTTCAAAACTTGTAAACTTCGACAGTTCATGAAGATGCAATTGTTTTCCGGCTTACCATCAGGATTTTGGGTAGGATAGACTCGAGATCCAACATCGGTCAATCAAAAATAAACTAGAAGCAAACTATTTTTGGCTTTTATAAAGTTTAGATTAAAACACACCTAAAATCTTTTTGGAATTTTTCATTTTTCAAATGTAAAGACGGAAAGCAATAAATAAATAAATAAATATATACAAAGATACAGAAACTGAAAGCAGTAAATAAATATATACAGACATTCTTTTTGCGAGTTTCGAGGGTAAGAGAATCATATCAGTGTACGGTCATGCCAAAACGCTCTTGTTGTTCAATTAGTTAACATTAAGATAAGCATCCTATAACAATTATCGGTATTGTTGTCCACTTAAGCTCAACTTATCAGATGTAATCATGGCGAGGGGATACGTTAAGGTATGATTTATACTTACCGACCGGTGTTCATCCACACATGACACATTCCCGTATCAAGGTATGCACGAGAGTTCATCTTACCGGTGAGTATACCGTTTATCATCTGTTTGACCGTATAAAAGATGTGAGAAACTCACTTATTTTAATTGAAAACAAGCCCTATGTGATAGAATCACTTATTGATGAGGAACTTGATTTTCAGATGCATGAGGGCACAGGAGCAAGTTCGTGAACAGGTCAGTACTTTCGTACAGCAAAGAGACGAACTTGACTCCCGGATAAATGTGATATATTATCACTTGTTTTGAGGGACATGTGATTGTTGATCACTTATTGAGGTCGAACGCAGTATGTACACGTATGTATAGTATCATGGAAGATCTAGACTTCGTCTCCGTTTTGTTTTGGTAAAAGAAACAACCATGATACCCAGATGATAAACAGCATAAAGACCGAATATCTCAGAACCTCGGCAATCTCTCAAACGAAATTTCGGTACTAAGACCATATGCCAATGTGTGGTTCCCACCTGGTCTTCAGTCGATTAAGGTTTATATCGCCCTGTAGACTTTAAAATGATTGTGAGCCTACCGATACATCTTATATAGAGCTACTTATCTTATTTTTCATTTTCAAGTTCATTTCAAAGAGGTTTAGACAGACCACTGATGTACTATCATTTTCTCTTTTGCTCGCCAGGAAACTCATTTTTGTTTTTCCATGTTTTTCCGTTTTGAAATTTTTCGATGTTTTTGAATTTTTCAAATTTTGGATTTACTCCCCCTAAAATCAACAAACTAAGATAAATTTAAAAGACACAAAGATATTTACAAAAAGGATTTCCCAATGTCGGTTAACTCATGTTTTACCTCAATGTCGTTTACCAAAATTAATTTTAATCAGAAATGATTTTATCGAATTTTGGAAAAATCAGTTGGCACGTCGGTAAGCGATGTGGACCATGACAACATTGACGAGTTTCAGTGAAACAATCACGTGTGAGGTGATATTCGAGATCAACGTGTCAGGCCAAAGAGTGCTGTACGAGATGATAAAAATTCATAAAGCAGCTTAAATATCGACAAGTATAGGAGAGATTAGAAGTTTAAAACCGTATCCTGCAACTGTTTCATGCATTGCAAGGAATCTGAGTGATCTCCCAAACTGGACATCCACCCGGTGTGGATTTCAAAGTCGACTTTGTAGCTACTGAGAAATCTCTTCACAGCAACAAGATCATAAACCTTTGGGTCTGGCTGGTCTTCCACATTGCACCAGCGAAGGTCTTTGTCTTTCTCTTGAGAAGTAGTGTGCGGTTGTTCAATCCACGCCAAGGCATCCGCACACCCGGTTGGTTTGTTCAACGAACACATTTTCTTTAATCACAACCCGAAGAAATGTACACTGCACGTTCATCTTGTTGATTTTGAACATCAAACGTGCTGCAGGTGCGTACATTTTGATTGAATCTATCCTGGGGACCCGATCAAAGCCTTGAACAATCAAACTTTTGAATGATTTTCATTTTGTCGAAGCTTTTCAATTTCTTTCGACAGACAATTCTGTCTTCTTTTCTTTTTCTCTCCATCAAAGGCGACAATTTCTTTTGTCGCCGATCTTGTGCATGGACACTCCACTATCAACAATCCAATGACTATCGATAGTTCCTCCTGGAACATCCTGCACACTCACTCAGAGATTAGTTGGAGAGGGGGACCCAAGCCTTAACAGACTTGGGTCGTCCTTCATCATCGAGGATTGTGACTTCGATTTCCTGATGATTTGAAATGGATTGAGCTTCCCCTGAAACAGTTACCGATTTTGGTTTCCAAATCTGTTTTTGTTTTTCATTTTTAATTTCTAACTTAACAGACTTTGTTTGGACATCCTCCGGTTTTAACGCCTTTTCAACTTCTTTGAGGTTTTGACGTCGTTGTTTTGTTTCTTGTTCTTTAACAGTGCGTTTATCATGTTTTGGAGAAACAGGACGACTTTGTGAGTGACCTTGTTCAGAGGGGGCTCTTTCAACAAAATTTGGTTTAGGCGAGTTTGTGCAGTCTTTAATGATGTGCCCAACCTTCCCACATTTGAAACAAGTTCTCCTTTCAACAAACTTAGGAGAACCGGTTCGATTTTCATGTGTTGAACCTGTAGACCCTGAGGTACTTGCTTTTTCATCACACCCGTTTGTATGTTGAGTGTAATTGTTTTGGCTGTCACGTTTTAAAATCTTGACTTGTTGGATAAAATCGGTGTTGGATTTGTTTTCAAAAGTCTCAATTTTATCAGTACCCTTGGAGGCTACAAATTTAACATCATTGTTTTTCTTCTTGAAACGAGCTCCTTTGGTCTCAACCTTTGGTTGTGTCACCTTAGGCTTTTGAGCTCGTTGTTGTTGCTGTTTACCCTTAAAAGCGATAGGATGTTGCTTTGTTGGTGATTTTTGATTTCCAAATTTTCTTCTAACTTCAGCTTTTGGAATCGGATCACACTGAGTTACTGAAACTCTCGGGATCCCCTTTTCCAAAAACTTACTGGTAGTATCTTCAAACACTTTATCAATCAAAGATTGATTGACATTTTTAATTGGAAAAGTTGTGTTTGAATAAATTTTATCATCACCAACTAAAGTGTACAACACGTTATTACTCTTAATGGTAGACACAGATTCTTTTACTTCCTTGACAGGATTAATCACTTGTTTGGCAATTTGTTGCACAGCAGGAATAGGAGGATCACAAAGAATATGATTCTCAATTGGAATTTATATTCCCTTCTTCTTATTAAGTGATTCATCCTGGTCATTCACATCTGATTCATCATCCGACGAATCATAGTCCTCAATGGTTGGAGGACTTTAATTTGAAGCACATGATGACTTTTCTTTCCGATCAGATGAGCCCTCCGATGAATTGTCCGGTTTGAACCCTAGGCCAGTAGTAACTTCCTCATAATCAAGAGGCACAGTGGGTTCATACCGAGGCATATCCTCTTCATCGGGCGACTTGGTATAGTCGTGTCTCAAAGGGGGTGGACACTTCCTATAACCAACGCCTTTAACGTTTCCCTTTAGTTTCTGAATGTCAATGATGTGATCAAGAACATATCGGGAGTTAGAATAACTCTCCAATTTGAGCTTGATCGCTTCATATTCACACTTGGCCGTGGCTAGCTCTTTCTTGGTTTCCTCAATGATATTAATGTAGTTATTAATACCAATTTGTTTGTTGAAAACAGTTTTTGTTAATTCGGAAACACTTTTCTTTTGGGTTTCAATAACTGTTTTAAACTCCTTTTCATTGCGAGCTAAGGCCATGTTTGCCTCTTTGCACTTTGACAGTTCAACAACTAAACTCTGATTGTGACTATGAATCGTATCACATTCAAGTTTCACTCTATCACATTCATGTTTCATATCAGCACAATCACTACATATGCTAGGAGTTTCAGATTTTACCTGACTTGTCAAGGCTGAGACATTTGCCATAAAGGCAGTCTGATAAGAAAAAGATCCATATTCAGAATTATAATCTCCCGCATTCGAGCTTTCTTCATCTGAACTCCCGCTGTATCCTGAACTATCATCTGATTCAGAAAATTCTTCTTTGTGCACATGCTTGATGTGACTGATGATCTTCGCATAGCATGCATTTCCTCCTCCTAACTGTACAGACCAATCACATCCTTCATCAGCTTGAACTATCAATGCTTGGTTGGGGTTTGAAGGCCTGACTGGTTGGTTTGGTTGTTAGCAGCTACTATCCCTCTTTCGTTGTTAGCTTGATTTGAAGTACTTGTTTGATTTTGGAAGGGATTTTGGTTGCCTTGTTGGTTGCCTTGTTTACTCGGTCGCGTGCATTCACGTTTGAAGTGACCCTTTTCACCACAATTAAAGCATGTGACAGCACCCTTGTCAAACCCGTACTTGGTATCCCTTTTGCTTTCCAAGCTGGTTCTCCCCGTTCTGCTCATATAATCCTTTGCCCTTCTCACAGCGCTAGCAAACGCCCACTTGATATCCATTAACTCCATTTCGTCCCTGACTATCTGCTGATAGTCTTCGTTTGTCAAATTAATGTTGCCAATTTGACTTGCGACTAATCCGCTGTAGGCATTAACCATAGTGGTAAGAATTTCAACGTGATCCTGTGCAGCTTCTACACTCACTTTGGAAAGATTTGAAGTATCAGGTTTGTTACCATAGAAGGCTTGTTGTGGTTGGGCTTGTGGTGGGGGTTTAGAAAAATAGGCAGTTGGATCAAATTGGGGTTGAGGTGTGTCAATTTGAGGTTTCGGAAGATATGCATTTATATCAAATTGGGGTTGAGGTGTGGCAACTTGAGGTTTAGAAAAATAGGCAGCTGGATCAAATTGGGGTTGGGGTGGTGCAACTTGAGGTTTCGAAAAATAGGCAGTTGGATCAAATTGGGGTTGGGGTGGTGCAACTTGAGGTTTCGGAAGATAGGCATTTATGTCAAATTGGGGTTGAGGTGTGGCTACTCCTCCAAAATAGGATCTTGGGTCGAAAGCATTTGACACATAAGCTGTTTGTATCTTTAGTTGCTGGCTTGTACTAGCAGCAGGAACAATCCCTCCAAAGTACATCTCTGGATTTTGAGGGACAGGAATTAGTTTAGCTTTTCTGATTTCTTCTGCATCCTTGTTCTCCAGCTTTTGAACAAACTCATAGATACTGACAGTATCCAATACACCTGTATGCTTTAACAACTCAATGAATGGCTCCACTTTGGTGGTAGAGCATCAGCAAACCGTGCGACTATTTCCTATGAAGATACAACAACCTTGTAAGAAATCAGTTCACTAATTAAATGATAAAAACGAGTTGTCATCTCATTCAATGTTTCAGTCTGCAAAAACATAAACCCTTCAAACTCCTTCTTTAGTAAATCCTGACGCGTCTTCCGTGTGGCCGCATTTCCTTCTCCTCTCGCTACCAATGCATCCCATAAACCTTTCGTGTTCTTACAATAAGAGAATTGATGAAAGATGTCTCTGTGAAGTGCTTGAGTGAGAATAGCATACGCCTTCTTCTCCAGATCATATGCCTTTTTGTCGGCTTCTTGCATATTATTGAAAGTTGTAGCATTTGATCCTTCTTCTTCAAGAGCTTCACTAAATGCATAGGTGAAGCACGTCCATAATTCTGTGTTTTGCCCTTGAACGTAGTTATGGAAACGACCCTTCCATGATGGATAGTCGTTCATGTGATTCAGCTTTGGCGGGCGATTGTTGCTACCCATCTCATTCTCACTAAGCAAAATATTTTGAATGCTCTATTTTGATTCGACACCATTGCCCATTGACTTGAACTTATTGACTGTTGTTGTTTAGGTATGGTACTCGTCATATATTCGGCCAACGACATCTGTTTTTGAGATGGTTGTGGATCCGTACTCCAATCCCAAGGGCTAGAACAACTCATATTTGATGTATGTAAGTGAAAACCTGATCACTCTCTTGAAAACAGAATGTTATCACACTTTTGCAAACCTTTTGTTTAAAAAAAATAACACAAGTCCAGTAACAAGTTGACGAAATCAGATGGATTAAAGTGATTTCGTTGCTGTGATGTTGGTGATTTCGCCCAGAAGAGTTTTCGTCCAAAACAAGACAAACACAAATGATTTCGGCTAGGGAATGATTTCGGCTGATGAGAGCTGATGTTTGACGAAAACAAAGAGCCGATTTCGTCCAGCAACTTGTGGTCACCAAGAGATGATTTCGTGGATAAGAGATTTCGGCCCAGAACACTAATTTCGGCCAGAAGATGATTGAGAAAGGGATTTCGTCCAGCTTTATGGTGAAAGGGGTTTCGGCTGAGAAGTGGTACAAGGTGTTTTCGTGGGGTGTTTGGAGTGAGGAGTGATTTCGTGGAGGGTGTTTGGAGTGAGGAGTGATTTCGGCCAAGTTATAATGATCATAAGTGATTTCGGCCAGGTTATTTCTTGGAGCATGGGTTTTCGTCCAGGAGGGTGATTTCGACCAATGTGATTTTGTTAAAATGGGATTTCGTTGAAAAGTATATATAAGGGATTTCGGCCAAAGCTTGATATTGTTGACCAGGTATTTTCGTTGACAATATATCCAGACAATTACAAACCTTATCTCCTGACATACAAAGACCTCTTTTGTCAAATCCTACCTTACCCTCTGTTGTTTCAACTTTCAAGGCTTCTTATTTTCAACTTTCATCATGATACTTGTACACATTTGTCAAACAATACTATTTTAATCACAAACACTTTGATAACTTAAACAATATAGGATCAAATTCAGATATTATCAAGAACAAAATAAGAACAACTTGAATATCTTGAAGAACTCGAAGAAGTTATGATTTTTCCGGCAACCGACAAACTTTCCGAACAACAATTTTTGCAAGAAACTTCAATAAAAAACCTTAATACAACATGTATAACAAAGATTTTAACAAGGTTTTGAATGAACTAATGGCAAAATACAAGATTTTCAAGACTTTAACACTAGATTTTCCAGAAAAGTTGAAATTTAAAGCTCAAATCTTAAAGAACAATTTCTGAAAATGCATGAAAATCTTTAAAAACACAAGATAAACAAACTTGGTTTTAACAAGGAATCGAGCCAATGCTCTGATACCAATTGTAGGTCCACCCGGAGGATCGAGGAACCTCTATTCCCTGTTTTCCGACAAACCCGAAAGTGCGGAATCCAAACGGGTAAGTTAAACCAAGTTACGAACACGTAAGACACAATATTCAACGATTAACACTCAATGTATTAATGCTAGAAAACAGTTACAATGCGGTGTTTACAAATGGTCTCTGTAAACTCTCAGTGTGTGTGTTACAATGTGTTCGCTCAGTGAAATCTATTCAGACTTCTCTAACTTGTTTCTGTTCTGTGTCTGTGTTTATATAGTACACATGTCGACGAAATCAAAAGGTCTCAACGAAATCCATTTATCATGACGAAATCACATTTGTTTTGACGAAATCAAAGTGATTTCGTCACTTTGAGAAGGCCTGGGCTTGGGACTTGGTCCAAATGATGTAGCAGCCCAAATAGTCAAAGTCCAACATAAGATTTCGGCCCAAATGGAGGATTCACGGCCCAGACAAGTTTCTGTCATTTGTTTTTGTAATTTCAACACAATGACATCATCATGACATCACAGAGATGATGTCATGGCGATGTGTCACCTTCTCTTGGTTTGCGGCGCTCCGTGCTTCGCGTGTCGAACTCTGGGGCGCACGACGGAGGAATGTCGTGACGTCGGGCTTGAGCCGGACATAACCGAGTCGACCCGAACTGAATCGAACCGTGTCGAGTCGCGTCCACATAAAGTGTACCAACACTTTTGGCTCATTAGCCACCACATTTATCTCCTCCATCATGGCAGTGAGATCTGTAATCATGGCCACTAAGTCCATATCATCATCATTAACCATATGAGCCATGTCACGTTTAGGCTCTTTGCATTGATCAGCACGGTGACCAGTTTTTTGACAGTTGTAACACTTCCCTTTAAAGGGACCAGCCTTCTTTTTTACACCTCCTTTCTTCGGCCCAAGGTGATCACCACCTTTGTTTTTCCCTTTTCCATTGAACCTATGGCCTTTGTTCCCCTTGTGACCTCTAGAGGGTTGAGCTTGTTCCACAAGGTTCGCTTTAACAGATGCTTCAACTTTACTTTCTTTATGTGACAGTCTGTTGTTTTCCTCAATATTAAGACGAACTACAAGTTCTTCAATTGCCATTTCCTTTCGCTTATGCTTAAGGTAAATTTTGAAGTCCACCCAACTTATGACAGTTTTTGAATCAATCATTTTATAGTCCAAAAACCTAGACACAACAAATTTTTTTGGTACCCGCATCCTCAGTCTTGTATTTTCGTTCCAATGACTCCCATAATTCTTTGGCAGTTGGAACCTTAAAATATACGTTATACAAGGCATCCGACAAGCCGTTCAACACATAGTTACGGCACATGTACTCAGAAAGTTTCCAAGCTTCAACATCACTTGCAGATTGGACATTAGATGTCCCTTCCGCAGGAAGTGTCTCAGTCAAGAACCTCGCAAGGTTCAAGGTGGTAAGATAAGGTGGTAAGATAAAACAACATCTTTTGTTGCCATCTCTTAAAGTTCAAACCATTGAACTTTTATGGTTTCTCAGCATGATTAGCAACTGTTTGAGCCGCTTGGGTACCAAATAAATGGTCCCATGGTAGTTGATGTGGATCCAACAGTGGTTGATGTGGTTGATTGAATAGTAGCCATTTCTGAAACAAGAATAATCAGTTTAATGCATAACAGATTGGTTTACGTAAAACCAAAACAGTGAACGGTTTTTTTTTTTTTTTTTAAGATCTGTTTTAAGTTTGTAGGAACACCATGCACAAAATTATGATAACAAAAAATAAACAAGAACTGATTTTAATTTTATCACAGTTAGCTTAACTTAAAAAACTGGGAATATAAACAAGAAAAAATGAAATAGAAAGAATGGTGACTGAGGCACGCGAAGAACACGCTTCCCTTAAAACAGATTTCAGGTCACCCAGTTGAACCGTCTGTCTCCCAGGGTACAACAGCCGAAGTAGTTAGTACTGCCGGGACTAGCCTAGCACCTGAAGATGTACCTGAAACAAGGACGTAGAGTTCCTTCAGTGACGGGAATGATTGATCGTTGGTACTGCAGCTCATGCAACAGAAATAGAGGTTTTTAGTGAAGAAGGAGATGTTCGCGTGTATTGGTGTTTGCTGGTATTTGTTTGTACAAAAACTGATGAGCTGAACTTGTTTTTTATAGGCACAAAAAGCACTGATCTTTAACAATCATGCAGAGACATAGTGCAGCACTAAGTTTGATAATTTAGCCACTTTATGAGATAATGGCAGTCACTATCAGATAATTTAGCACTTGGATAGTGTAGCAGTTCAGCAGTCACTATCATCAATTATGTAGCAGTCAACTTCAGCAATCAGTTTAGTAATTATGTACCAGCTAAAACAGTCAAAAATCATAAGGCGGCTCTCAAGCGGCTCGCGGCGATGCGAGTGTGCGAAGTGCGCCATCAAAACGCCACATTACGTCCATCGCCCCGCTCCCGTGCCCGTGCCTGGGCGCGTTCGGGCCCTTACGGGCCCTCAGGCTTGCCACTGGGTGTGTCCACTTGTATAGAAGATATCATCTTCCTTACACTCCTTATTATATATCACTCTCCTATTCTTCATCCCACCTATGTGGGACAACTTGAATACTAAAATTCAAGTTTTCCAAATAATCCAATGCTCTCTCTAGATTATTTCTTTAATGAAAATACAATTTCCATTCAAAATAATTTCCAACAGGACGATGGGTCTTCAACGGCAGCCTGTGGTAGGGAACCTGATTATCGACAAGTGAGGCGATCACACATTTACAATCAATTCCTTGTTGTGTGGATGGTTCAACATATGTGACGTATGTAGGAACTAGGTTCACTTTTTATTAAAAATATTAATAAAATAAATAATAACCAGACTCTCGTTATTTGTGGGAAATTCTTCTAGTACAATACCGGTTACAAAAATAAATAAACCAATATAAAAAACAATTTAATTGTACCAATCTTGATTCAAGCTAACATCTTTGGAAGAACTTCAACCGCACCATCTTGTATGAACCTCCACTGCAAGAATGAACAAACTGTCGTTGACGGTTTTGGTTGAGGATCGTGTTAGACACGAGGCCCTTAAAACAGATTTCGCGCCTCCTCTCAGACGGTCTGTTTCCAGGATACAACAACCGAAGCAGTAGTTGTACTGCCGGAAATGGCTCTCGCGCCCGAGATTACACCGGGTATAATTTGGTGTTATGGAAATTAGGAAAATGTGAAGTTGAGAAAAGAATAATTCAGAGAGTACTCCTCTCTAAATTTTTCATGGAACAAAAAGAACTCTTTCGTGTATATATTTTTCTCTACCCAAGATTATGAACTACCATGTTCATATATACACACAACAAGATTAATGTCATTTAATCTTGTATTAAAACAAGACATTCATTTGTAATAAACAAGATATTAAATCTTGTAATTAACATGACAATTAATCAGATTTTAATCTCTAATTAAATGGACTTAAGTGGTTAGTCAAAAACGGTCATTTTCATCATGACACGAATTAAATGGTTTGAAACAACTAGTTTGACTAGGTCCAACTAGATCTTCTATTACTGTTGCAAACCTGCGCACGCGCTAGAACTGATCCGCCAGTCCGCGCGCCACACTTCAAGGATCTCATGCCACGCCATATGGAGTCGCGCACCACACGGTTGCGACTACGCATACCAGGACGCCACCTGGTCATGCGCCATCCATACTCGCGCGCCACACGGATGCCACTATGCATACCAGGACGCCACCTGGTCATGCACCATCCAAACTCGTGCGCCACTTACATTCTTCGCCATAGCCAATGACGTGCACCATGCGCCTAAGGAGCTTGCACCGCATCGACATGTGCCATGCCATAGCATCCGCCTACGCCACCCAAGGTTGCGCCATACGCGGACCCGCCATGTATCTGACCACACGCTCATGGGCAAAAATACAAAGGCGGTGTGCGAAGTTCAAAGTGCACTACATAGTGCCTATAGCCCACGGCACGCGCGCATATGTACACGAGTAAGGGTGCTCCGCACCCTTTAGGATCCCCACTAGTGTTTGCCTTTAAGGAAACAATATACAAGGAGTGCTCCTCCTTATAAACCACTTTAAGTTTTGTCATCCCACCTATGTGGGACAAGTTGACAAAACTAATCTATTTTATTCATCTTTGTTTGTTCCAAACATACAACTTCAAGCTTTGATATCTCATTCATCTTAGCTCTATTTGGACATAGTTTGAACACAAACCATAAATAATTATTTATACAACACATATATAAATATTATTGATGTCCAAAATATTTAGTGAAAAACTCATTTTCACTAAAATTTCCAACAATCCCCCACATGAATGGAGATCGATTAAAACACACAAAATTCCCCGATGAAACCTCGACAGTCGAGTATTGTAGGATAGGTAGGTGTAGCCTTTGAACCTTCCTTTGTGAAGCATACTTAGCCTACTAGGGTTTTGTAGACGTGATGTCCTTGAACAACCCCCCATTTATGTAAACGACAATATACATTCACACAATACTTTCCCTAGCCGGGCCATCTCCTCATGTATGTCTCCAATAATGGTCATGGAGCACTATCCTGGTTCTGCGGGAGCTCTAGGAATTATGCCCTAATTCCATTCGAAGCGACCACACTTCTCTCCAACATAGGTGATTTCCCTTTAAATCATTAAAAGCATTATGGTTCATTATGATTTACACGAATCATTTAACCACATAGTATGCTTAGCCTCACAACAATGTCACTGGATATTATAGGAATGGACTAGGACGTATTTAAACACCCTTTTATAGTTTTAGGGGGATATATGAACATATAAACTAGCTTATATATAAACATATATATTAGCTATGCCCCCACAGTGACTACTACTCGGTTCATGATTAAGTTGGCCTATTGAACCTAGATCTTGGGATCTCCAGTCAACTAGGTTAGGTTTCCCTCATGTCCCTTTTTTTTCCATGGCTTTAGTCCCATTCCACAACCTGATCTCTTATCAACCCACTGGTTGTTGGATCCAAAATTATCTTTGACTTCGCTAAGTCACCAACGACAATTTAAATTGAGATCAGTTGTTCTAACGTGTTCTTGACTCGCTAGTCACTTTGCCTTTTAGTTGATTCATAAGACTTATAACTCGTGATCCAGTTATGTACCTTGTCTTTAGAATGACATGAAGCTCAATTCATGGCTAAACACGTTTTCACCATGCCTTTGGTGTGTCATGACTGACATCTTACTAGATTGCATCTAACCAATTGGCATTCGAGTCCAATCTACTCGATTGACTCCATATAACCATTGTGTACTCCACTTGGTCATGCGTTTGCAATATATGCAAGTCACCCCCACATTTAAGTGTAATTGGATAGCATCCAAATGGGGTGATGAAAGGTTCTCCCTTTCATTTTGAGAAAACTTCTCAACTACCATTTCCACATTCAAATGCAAGTCACCCCCACATTTAAGTGTAATTGGATAACATCCAAATAGGGTGATGAAAGGTTCTCCCTTTCATTTGGAGTTTGAGAAAACTTCTCAACTACCATTTCCACATGCCCTAAAGGGTTTGTTTCTTAAATGGTTCCTCCCCCCACATTGCTTGCATTTTAACGAAGTTATATTTATAGTTTTGTTTTGCACAAAATTCGTTCTTGTGTCATCACATATTTTGAATGTTTAAAGTTAATTTAATCTCCGTCGAGCATATAAATTAACAAGTATTAGTCTAGCATGCTTTAGACCACAATACTCTAGTATGTGAACAGAAGATGCATCATTCTGATTCTTCACAGCCTTAAGAGATAACGCACTATCTCTTCCAAACATTCGTTTCTTAGTTTAGACACAATAATGAAATTTTATTTCACCATTCCAAAACCATTTGTTTTTAGGAAGGCCTCAAAACCATAGTTAACTTCATCCATTAGGATCATAACTCGTTCGCCTTTTTATCTCAAAGGCTTCACCATTGACTTCCTAAAGACTTAAACATAAGTCTTAATCCAAGTCACTTTGATGAAAGATCTTTGTATAAAATCACTTGAGTCTTGAGATATAGCCAATTAGATTGACTCTCAACAACAAAGCATTCACGTATGCCTATAGTGATATATACATTTACGTTGTTGTTTCATTAATACCATGTATTGGGATACTCTCCCAAATTGAGGACCAAGCCTCCACATAGTTTAAACAACATTGATGGTGGTAGAAGCATCTACAAGTCCATCACTATTGTAAATTTCCATTAATAAATTTCCTAAATTTATTAAAACATTTACAATAATAACATATATTACTTTCATATGTTATATTCTTTGAAAACTTACATGTGCATTTCCATGTTGATGCTCTCAACATTAGATGGCATATCTCGTTTTCGTGTATTCCATCTCAAACCATACACCACGTTTCTCACGATGCCGTTATGCATTTGATGTTTGAATTGTGACTTATTACATAAGTCATGATCACAACCCGCTCGTTGTTTTGTGTAAATTACTTTTTACACTTTGTATCAAAATGTGTATCATTTTGACAACTTATTAGTAGTCTAAAATAACGAATACACCAATGATATCTAAACATCAAAAAGCAAAGTGGTATTATCTTCAACACTTTTTACCGAAATAAGCGCAATTATTTCGTTCGGTGTCATGTTTTGAGGCACTCCCTCATCTTGGAACTCTAAACTTGAATAATCACAAGTTGTCCAAAGTATAAAGTTGTTTACAATAACTACTCGCAAGTAGTTGAACAACTTATTATATTTATAACAACATCGAGTTGTTTTTCACCAAATAGTCTCTCAACGACTATTATATGGTTCAAGACGTTATACTTTGCAAAGACATGTTTTATTCGTTCAAAACATTTCTCGTTTTTGCAAGTGTTTTAATATTAAACTATATATTTATGTTTTGATTACAAATCAAGACAATAAACCTTATAATAGTTTAATAAATAAAACAATTTCAAACTCGTTCGTTTGAAAATAAAACGAATACACATCGTTTTAATAAATGTTTTATCATATTCAAACCATTTCTAACCGTTGTTTGATAATAATGATTATCAATCGTTAAAAAGAGTGGTTTGTATGATAACCAATTCTAATATGTAAATTAGAATTTAAATGTTGAACAAACATTCAAAATATTCGGTTTTTATAAAGTAAACCGCTTCTAACGCGCTCGTTAGAAATAAAACAAATACAATTATTCACTTTTGGTTTAAATGAACGTTTTCTAACACGCTCGTTAGAAATGAACACAAATCTTTTCTAACACGCTCGTTAGAAAATATATAAAACGATTACAAATCATCTTAAATAGTTTATCATAGTTACCCCGGTTCTAACCCGCTCGTTAGAAATTAACGATTGCAAATCGTTAAAATAAATGGTTACAAGATAAACTAATTCTAATACGCCCATTAGAAAATTAGACGATTATTTATTGCCATAAGCCGTTTTAGGTTTATATAAAATAAACGTTTTCTAACCCGCTTGTTAGAAATAAACAATTGACAAAGTCGTTAAATCGTTTCTAACACGCTCGTTAGAAAATAAACAACTCTCAAACTCTTTAAATCGTTTCTAACACGCTCGTTAGAAATAATCGATTACAAAATTTGTTTCGAGGTTTATAAAAAAATATAAACTATTTCCAATACGCTCATTAGAAATAAACAAATAAAAATCGTTTAAACATATGCGGAAAAAACCGTTTCTAACTCGCTCGTTAGAAATTTAATAGTTTAGACGAAACCGTTACAAGGTTTATTATCCAAAATAATTGTCTCCAACACGCTCGTCGGTAATTATTTGAAATAATAATATTTTCTAACACGCTCGTTAGAAAATCTAAACGTATATTTTCTAGCAGGCTCGTTAGAAAATCTAATCGTTTTTTAACAAGTTAGTTTTACACGATCATCATATCTAGCACGCTCATTAGATATAAAGGATGATATTAAAACTTATTGTTCTATAAAATTCTAACACGCTCGTTAGAGATATAAAAAGTTTTAATCTTGTTATTCTTTCAACAACGTTTCTAACACGCTCGTTAGAAAATATTAAAACTAGTTATTTTATAAAATAATTACTTTCTAAAATGCTAATTAGAAAATATAACAATTTAAGACTTTTAAAACCAACATTAATCTCACAATTATGGTTACTAAAATCTTATTAAAAAATAAATTAAACGTTACAAACATTTAATTTGTAAGGAGTTACAAAATAAAATTTTCTAATACGCTCATTAGAAAATTTAGTATTTCAAAAAACCTATTGAAATACATATTAATTTTGTACATGTTCGGTTTTATCTAAACACGAACAAAAACCATGAACTCCAAAACTTGAATCAAAAAGTCGATTTGTAACCCAGTATTCGGATTAAAGATTGTACTCCAATCATAAAAATTAATCCTACTCATTGTACTAAATAAATATTTCCCAAAAAATATTTTAAAGATTTTAACAAAAATCTCATTAAATATTTTAACTTTCGTGAACCTAAATCCTCGTAGAGAAAGGATTTAAGATTGTAGCAACAATCTTCACGAAAGTCTGTTTTAAGATTGTAGGAACTAGGTTCACTTTTTATTAAAAATATTAATAAAATAAATAATAACGAGACTCTCGTTATTTGTGGGAAATTCTTCTAGTACAATACCGGTTACAAAAATAAATAAACCAATATAAAAAACAATTTAATTGTACCAATCTTGATTCAAGCTAACATCTTTGGAAGAACTTCAACCGCACCATCTTGTATAAACATCCGCTGCAAGAATGAACAAACTGTCGTTGACGGATTGGTTGAGGATCGTGTTAGACACGGGGCCCTTAAAACAGATTCCGCGCCTCCTCTTAGACGGTCTGTTTCCAGGATACAACAACCGAAGCAGTAGTTGTACTGCCGGAAATGGCTCTCGCGCCCGAGATTACACCGGGTATAATTTGGTGTTATGGAAATTAGGAAAATGTGAAGTTGAGAAAAGAATAATTCAGAGAGTACTCCTCTCTAAATTTTTCATGGAACAAAAAGAACTCTTTTGTGTATATATTTTTCTCTACCCAAGATTATGAACTACCATGTTCATATATACACACATCAAGATTAATGTCATTTAATCTTGTATTAAAACAAGACATTCATTTGTAATAAACAAGATATTAAATCTTGTAATTAACATGACAATTAATCAGATTTTAATCTCTAATTAAATGGACTTAAGTGGTTAGTCAAAAACGGTCATTTTCATCATGACACGAATTAAATGGTTTGAAACAACTAGTTTGACTAGGTCCAACTAGATCTTCTATTACTGTTACAAACCTGCGCGCGTGCTAGAACTGATCCGCCAGTCTGCGCGCCACACTTCAAGGATCTCATGCCACGCCATATGGAGTCGCGCACCACACGGTTGCGACTACGCATACCAGGACGCCACCTGGTCATGCGTCATCCATACTCGCCCGCCACACGGATGCCACTATGCATACCAGGACGCCACCTGGTCATGCACCATCCAAACTCGTGCGCCACTTACATTCTTCGCCATAGCCAATGACGTGCACCATGCGCCTAAGGAGCTTGCACCGCATCGACATGTGCCATGCCATAGCATCCGCCTACGCCACCCAAGGTTGCGCCATACGCGGACCCGCCATGTATCTGACCACACGCTCATGGGCAAAAATACAAAGGCGGTGTGCGAAGTTCAAAGTGCACTACATAGTGCCTATAGCCCACGGCACGCACGCATATGTACTCGAGTAAGGGTGCTCCGCACCCTTTAGGATCCCCACTAGTGTTTGCCTTTAAGGAAACAATATACAAGGAGTGCTCCTCCTTATAAACCACTTTAAGTTTTGTCATCCCACCTATGTGGGACAAGTTGACAAAACTAATCTATTTTATTCATCTTTGTTTGTTCCAAACATACAACTTCAAGCTTCGATATCTCATTCATCTTAGCTCTATTTGGACATAGTTTGAACACAAACCATAAATAATTATTTATACAACACATATATAAATACTATTGATGTCCAAATTATTTAGTGAAAAACTCATTTTCACTAAAATTTCCAACAACGTAAACACCAAAAACATGATAATCAACTACCAATCAATTTCCTTTTTTTCTCTCGTTCAATGCGCATGTGGCAATCAACAAACAATAGTCAAACACAATAACCATTTTTGGTTATTGAATAATCACGGCAACAACTTCACAACGAAATGTGGCAATCAACAAACAATAGTCAAACACAATAACCATTTTTGGTTATTGAATAATCACGGCAACAACTTCACAACGAAAAAAAAGGAATATGTTCTTTTACGCATGGTACTTCGACTATGAGTGGTTGGTGAAACGAATAAGTGGCTTGAGTCTTCAATCGATAATGAAGCTTTATTCAACGGAAACTAGAAAACAGAAAAACGAAACTGAAAAACAAAGATAGGAGAAGGTGGCGGCAGTGGCCACCGCCCTGTGATACAACCCATAACCCACTACCCATCCTAGACCCAGTAAACCAACTGAACAAACCGTTGGAGAATTCAAAGGATAAGGTTGACTCATTCAAGGAAGTTATTTGAAGACTAGTTAGTGGAGAAGTTTAGTTTTAATGTTTTCCATGTTGCATGCATGATCTTTCCCTCATCCCCATGTCTCCCTAATAAAGTGCACGTAGTGGTAGGACTTGAGTAGGATTTCATTTTCTATTTAAAGCATGCATTGTATCTTTTCAATTTAGAGAAAAAAAACCGAAAATCGCCCCAAGTGTCTCTGTCTTTCATCTTTTATTTCTTGGAGAATTGCCTACTCTACAGGCTACACAACAATTTGGTGCTTTCATTCTTGAACTCACCATGGCCCCTAAGAAAGACTCTTCATCCTCCAACGTTGATGATGGCTTGCAACCTGTTCTTGATCGGATTGATGCTACTGCAGCCCACATGACCACCAACTTTGCCACCCTCAACACCACACTCACCACTGCCTTAACCAGCCTAGCCGAAGCCATTTCGAACCTTCCCACCGCCATTTCCCTTGCCGTGTCATCCACCCCACCACCGAACAACCCGCCGCCGAACAACCCTCCGCCGAACAACCCACCACCGAACAACCCTCCGCCGAACAACCCACCACCGAACAATTCCGCCATGCGTCCACCAAAAATTCACCTTCCTACGTTTGATGGTTCTAATCCCCTCGATTGGATCTTTCAAGCTACCAACTACTTCGAGTATTATTCCGTTCAACCCGCCCAACGCCTTTCCTTGGCTCAGTTTTATTTTACCGGTGAAGCCCTTAGTTGGTACAAATATTTAGCCAACAATCACCTCCTCACCACTTGGCCTGAGTTCTCGCGAGCTCTCGAACTCCGTTTTGGTCCTTCTTCTTATGAAAACCACCAAGCGTCTTTGTTCAAGCTCCACCAAACCACCACGGTTACAGCCTATGTTGCAGAATTTGAACGTTTGAGTAATTGCATCGTCGGCCTACCGCCGGACGCCTTGCTTAATTGCTTCATTTCTGGTCTCCGTTCTGACATCCAACAGGACCTCTCGGTCCTCAAACCGACTTCATTCCAGGACGCGGTAGGGCTTGCCAAACTGTTGGAAGAAAAGGCTACGACTTCTATGGTTTCTCCACCTACTGTCACCCCATCACCTGCTTCAAAACCCACATCGTCGGGTATTTTGCCAACTCCGCACACAGCTCCACCGGCCATCTTGCCACCCCCAACCGCCGCTGCCAACCCTCTACCAACTGCTCGCTTGTCACCCGAACAGTTACAACAACGCCGGGCTGTCGGGCTCTGTTTCCGATGCCCCGAAAAGTATGTGCCGGGCCACCGGTGCAACCCCCCTCAGTTTCTTCTTATTGTTGACAATTCTCATGATGTTCCGCCTGCTCCTCCAATTCCCACACTTGAGGATGCCGCTGTTGTTCTGGAATTTCTCAGCCTCACTCCAGCGATTTATTTTGGTATGGCACCGACGACTTCGATGCGCCTCACTGGGTTCATTTACAATCGGCCGGTAAGCATACTTGTTGACTCGGGTAGTACCTATAATCTCATCCAACCTCATGTCGCATCTCTGCTAAACTTGGCAGTCCAACCGACTCCGCCATTTCCGGTTCTCGTGGGCAACGGTGAGCCACTCCAATGTACCGGTTTTTGCCCCGCCGTGTCAGTGGCGTTGCATGACACCTCCTTTCAAGTCCCATTGTTCCTGTTAGCTTTCAAAGGGTATGAGCTCATCTTGGGTTTCGATTGGCTTCGTTCACTAGGACCGGTCACAGCGGATTTTTCGGTTCCATCGCTTACCTTCCGTCACAAGAATCACACTGTCACTTTGAAGGGCAACCAACCAGCTCACTCGCCAAAGTCATCCGGTGTTACCATCACCGACCTTGGGGACAAGGTCGAATCTGAAGGGGTGGGTATTGATACAACCCATAACCCACTACCCATCCTAGACCCAGTAAACCAACTGAACAAACCGTTGGAGAATTCAAAGGATAAGGTTGACTCATTCAAGGAAGTTATTTGAAGACTAGTTAGTGGAGAAGTTTAGTTTTAATGTTTTCCATGTTGCATGCATGATCTTTCCCTCATCCCCATGTCTCCCTAATAAAGTGCACGTAGTGGTAGGACTTGAGTAGGATTTCATTTTCTCTTTAAAGCATGCATTGTATCTTTTCAATTTAGAGAAAAAAAAACCGAAAATCGCCCCAAGTGTCTCTGTCTTTCATCTTTTATTTCTTGGAGAATTGCCTACTCTACAGGCTACACAACACCCTGTCTAAGGTTCGCACTCGGTGGCGACAACCAGTGTTTGTATTTATGTAGTGGCACCACAAAGAAAAAACAGAACTCTAAGAGTCTAATACCATGTAAAACATTAAAAAAAGCAAATTAATTAATATTGAAGGATTCATAGAAATCATAATAAAACCCTAACAACTAAATGGGCCCGTGTGCTTATACTAAACTAATAACACTATGCTACAAATTAAAAGGTGTTATTCTAGAGGGGCTTCGCTAATGCATATTAATTATTATTAATTGTGTAAATAGTGTTAAATAACAAAACACCAATTATCTTTTCATTTTTCATCAATAAATAGTGTTAAATAACAAAACACCAATTATCTTTTCATTTTTCATCAAAAAGTCCGTTAATATAATTTTAATAGCTGAATGTAAAATATATAGTATCATAAAGCGAATATTGCTATCTGAAAATGTCAAATATATTTAAGAAGACATTAAAGCCCTTAGGATGTCGTTGACTGAGGAATCCTCGTGGGTTTCTCGGCGGCCAGAGGTGTTGACGGTGGGTTTCTCAGCGGCCGGGGGGCTTGTATAAATCCCAACTTGTAAAATCAAATATTTTTACCACTCTTGAGAAACTTTGTTAAAGAAGAAGTTAGGCTAGTAATATTACTTACACGTTATAATTTACAATACGAGCTATACAACTCATTCTTCTTGTATGAGACGGTTGCAAGTTCACACTTGACCTAAATACAACTTAGCAACATGAAAGGCAGGCACACGAAAACAAATAAAAAGTATGTTTTCATACATCTAGTCCCTACACATACGGAAGCACATAATTAAGTGATAGTAATGCCCCACTTGAAAACATATTTGGCAAGCTGGTTGATCTCATCATCGCTGATATAACCATCTCCATCAGCATCAACATAACGTACTGCACAACCCGCTCTAAAGCCTGCAAAACGTAATCCAAGACCCTTCAAACCTATCCTCAGTTCGTTCCGACTAATCTTGCCGTCTCCATCGGTATCAAATCTTCTGATCAGACCCTCTAATTGTTTTTCCGTCAAGGGAACTTCGACCTGCCTAACAAGCCACACAGCATTTCCCATATTTAAAATATTTAAAGAAAGATCGACGATTAATGCCGAAAGTGGTGTGAGATATTAAGAGGCTCAACATATATATATATATATGGCTATATTACGGTATTTTTTATCATCAAAAATAAAATATCTAGTCTTTGATTCATCTGATTCTTCTCTTTATGTTGGTAACGAATTTTGAATGTGGGGGCACCCCACTTCCATATTCAAAACTAGAGTGTGATTCATAAGCTTTAAAAGAATTTGTTTTCTATTTAAAGTACAATGCCATTAGATGATACTAATTTTATATAAAGAAAGTTTCAAAAATTCTTGTTTTGAGTTTTTGATAGATTTTCTTATAACTGATCACTATTTTTTTTAATATATTGTTATTAAATTTATCATGTAATTTGCTTTTCTATAGCTAGTTTACATAAGAAGTTTATAATATATTGTTATTAAATATGCAATTAAGAAGTTTTATAGGGGGAAATATGCAATTAACCCAACTTAATTTATCATGTAATTTGCTTTTCTATAGCTGGTTCGCCTAGAAGCGAAGACACCTCCTCTTCTCAGCCTGCCATCTCAGGGTACTCTGTTGATACGGAAGAAGGAATCTTTGTGTTTAAGGCTCAGCCAGAAGAGCCATTTCCTCAGAAAAGAGGGGATGGTTCAGTCGAGGGGCACACGAGCGTAGAAAACGTATGAAAAAGTTACAAGAACAGAGAGTACTAGCAGCAGCCAAAAGAGAAACCGATGCCTATGCCCAGGACATGATAAATAGGGGTATAGCCAACATCCACATCCTAGCAACCACTGCAGCTGACCCTAATCTAGAACAAATAATAGCACCCCAACCACAACTACCAATCCCTGACCAACCAATGGAAATAGAAAACCCTGAAAATCAAGTAGAAATGCATGACTTCAATCCGGAAGAAATACCTAGGGTACCTGCACCAAACCCCCTAGACCCAAATTACGACCCCTTGTGGGACGACAATAGGGACTATGTGCAACGTTACCCGATACATGAAGACATGCCCATGCCAAACATAGGAGCCTACCCAGGTTTGGATCCTTTAGATCCCTATTACCACGACGAATACATTAGGGAGATTTTAGAAGATCCTTACCGATTCCAGGCCCCTACACCCCCATATCAAGAACCCGCACCCCAGATTCCGAACCCAGTCCTAGAACCTGCACCCCCAATGAGTGCAGATAACGTACTAGAACTTAGGACATTTAGTGAGGAAATTTTAGAGAGTAGTGAACGAATGAGACAGGTGGGAGAGCGACTCGTCTGGAAGTACGACGAGCGCAATATGGATTTCTGGATGAATCCAAATCCGTGAATGTGATAGTGGAGACGGTAGTAGTAATAATAATAATCAAATAATAATATAATATGTGTGTACGGATGCCTACTATTATTAGTGTAATTTTATTTTATTTCAGTTGATATTGTAATTTTAATTTCAGTACTGGTGTGTAATAGATGCATAGTATATGAATAGAGTAAAGTCGCAATGATCGACGCTTTTGGCTAAATTGCGTGTTATGTGATTGACTATATTAAATATTATTTTGTGATATTAATACGGGGTAACTGTTTAAAATTCAGATGGCCGACGAAGGAAATCAAGAAAATCTGAATAACGATAACCAGAGTAACATTAACTTGGTTAATGAGAATCCAAGCATCAATAACAATGGAAACCCAGTGGATAACAGTGCCATTCAACACATAGTGACACAAGGAATTATAGATGCAATGCCATTTATTATTCAAACGGTTCAAGAAGCGAATAATAAAAGTAAACATAGCAGTAAGCGACCAATTGAACCAGAACACAGCGTGAACAATGGACCCGTACTTCAAATGCCCATTCCCAAAAGAAGAAGAACCATGCCTTATGATTGTTCTTACAAGGAATTCTGGTCCTGCAAACCAATAGAATTCTCGGGCAATGAAGGACCCATTGCAGCTCTACGCTGGATAGAAAAGACTGAGACAGTTTTAAAAATAAGCAAGTGTGCTGAAGAAGATAAGATAATGTTTGCTTCTAACTTGTTTAAGAACTCAGCCTTAGAATAGTGGAACACTATCCTCCAATCAAGAGGAAGTGATAGGATATACAACATGGAATGGGAGGAATTTAAGAATATGGTAGAAAGAAAATTCTGCCCTCCCAATGAAAAGGAACAGATAGCAAATAAATTTCTGAACCTTAGGATGACCGGGGTAGATAGTAAGGGGTATACTACTACATTCTTTGAATATGCTAGAATAGTACCAACCCTTGCATCACCTGAACCGGTATTAATCTCCCGTAACATCTGGGGATTAATTGGGGAAATTAGGCATGTAGTCAAGGCAGCTAGACCTCAAACTATAGAAGAAGCTGTAGAACTAGCAAACACCTTGACAGATGAATTAATCCATACTAGAGAAGAAGACCAGAGGAGAAACCTAACCCAAAGGCTTACCCAAGAATTCCGTTCTGAGAATTTCAACCGTAGGAATATAGGTTCTACCTCTGCACCATTCTGCAAGGTCTGCAAGAAAAAGCATTCGGGAAAATGCTCCACTCTTTGCAATTTCTGCAAGATGGCAGGACACAAGGAAGAAGATTGCAGGAGAAAATCCAGTAATGGACTGTGCTTCAACTGTGGAGAAAAAGGTCACATCAAGCCGAATTGTCCGAAATTGGCTCCAGCTATGAACAACAGGAACACTAAAAATGCTAGAGCATTCGTTCTGACTGCAGATGAAGCCAAGATGATTCCGGACGTGATAACTAGTACGTTTTTAGTTAATGATATTTTTGCTAAAGTATTATTTGACTCTGGTGCAAACCAAAGTTTTATTAATACTTCGTTTTGCAAACTTCTAAATCGGTCATTAACTAAACTACCACAAGAATGTCTAGTAGAGACAGCAAATGGAGAAACTGTTAAGATTTCTGAAATCTTGCAGGGAGCAAGAATAGAAATTTTAAATCAAAAGTTTATTGCAAACCTTTATCCAATGAATCTGGCAGGATTTGATATCGTTTTAGGAATGGATTGGTTAATAGCCAATAAAGCCAGTATTTTATGTGATCAAAAGTCAATCCAGGTAAATTCACCAAAAGGTAAAAAGATCACAATTAGAGGAGATAAACCCTCTAGGTCCACTAAATTCATCTCTGTGATGAAAACTACAAGTTATATAAGAAAATGATCTATAGTATATTTGATTTCTATAATCACTAACACTAAAGGAAAAGAACTAAAGGACATTCCAGTAGTGTCTCAGTTTTCAGATATATTTCCAGAAGAATTACCAGGACTACCACCAGATAGAGAAGTTGAATTCAGAATTCACTTGCTACCAGGAACAGCACCGATTGCCAAAGCACCTTACCGTTTGGCACCCGCCGAAATGCAGGAATTGAAGAAACAATTAGATGAATTGTTGGAAAAGGGATTCATACAGCCAAGCTCATCGCCATGGGGAGCACCAATATTATTCGTTAAAAAGAAGGACGGATCAATGCGTATGTGCATTGACTACCGTGAATTGAACAAGGTCACAATTAAGAATCGGTACCCATTACCGAGGATCGATGATCTATTCGATCAACTGCAAGGAGCTCGATTTTTCTCTAAAATCGATTTAAGGTCAGGATATCATCAATTAAAGGTACAGGAAGAGGATATTCCTAAGACCGCATTCAGAACAAGGAATGGCCATTATGAATTTACTGTTATGCCATTTGGTTTAACCAATGCTCCAGCTGCATTTATGGACATGATGAACCGAATATGTAAGCCATATTTGGATAAATTCATAATTGTCTTCATAGATGATATTCTCATTTACTCTAAGAGTAAAGAGGATCATGCAAAGCATTTGCACGCACTTCTAAGTCTATTAAGAAAGGAAAAGCTTTATGCTAAATTTTCCAAGTGCGAGTTTTGGTTAGAACAGGTACAATTTCTTGGACACTTAGTCAATCATGAAGGAATTTATGTGGATTCCACAAAAATCGAGGCAATTATTAAATGAAAAACCCCTGAGTCACCAACCGAGGTTAGAAGTTTCTTAGGATTGACCGGTTATTATAGAAGATTTATTCGAGATTTCTCTAGAATAGTCATTCCTTTAACTAAGTTAACCTGTAAATCCATTAAGTTTGAATGGGGACAAAAACAAGAAGAAGCATTTAGAATTTTTAAGCAAAGATTAACCCATGCACCCATATTAGCGTTACCAGAAGGAACTGAAGATTTAGTAGTTTATTGTGACGCTTCTAAATTAGGTTACGGATGTGTGTTGATGCAGCGCCAAAAGGTTATAGCATATGCGTCTAGACAACTTAAGAATCATGAAGAAAATTATTCAACCCATGATCTTGAATTAGGAGCAATAATTTTTGCTTTGAAAATTTGGAGACATTATCTTTATGGTAGTAAGTTTACCATATTCACTGATCATAAAAGTTTATGGTATGTTTTCGGGCAAAAAGAGCTGAATATGAGACAAAGACGTTGGATGGAAATGCTTAATGATTATGATTGTGATATCCAGTATCATGAAGGAAAAGCAAATGTAGTGGCAGATGCGTTAAGCCGAAAGTATCACGAAAAGCCAAAAAGGGTACGTTCTTTTAAATTAAATCTACAAGTAGATTTAAATGATCAAATTAGAAAAGCACAAGAATCAGTAATCAAGGATGATACTGAAAAACTAAAAGGTATGATTAAGAAATTAGAACAAGGAACAGATGGAATTTGGAGGTTCCATAAAAAGAGAATGTGGATACCTAAATTAGGAAACCTACGTCATCGTATATTAGAAGAAGCCCATAAGTCTAAGTATACGATGCATCCTGGAAATGATAAAATGTATCAGGATTTAAGAAAAAACTTCTGGTGGATAGGAATGAAAAAGGACATAACAGCCTATGTTTCTAAATGTTTAACTTGTTAACAAGTTAAAGCTGAACATCAGAAACCCTCAGGTTTGTTACAACAACTAGAAATGCTAGTGTGGAAATGGGAATTGATAACAATGGA
Organism: Helianthus tuberosus; assembly: GCA_030545235.1. Taxonomy (NCBI): domain Eukaryota; kingdom Viridiplantae; phylum Streptophyta; class Magnoliopsida; order Asterales; family Asteraceae; genus Helianthus; species Helianthus tuberosus. The sequence goes on along the minus strand of CM060402.1, from coordinate 161,437,402 downwards.
TTTTGTTACCAAATTACCTAAAACAAGGAAAGGTAATGATACAATCTGGGTGATTGTAGATAGGCTAACCAAGTCAGCTCATTTCCTACCAATGAAGGAAACCTTCAGTATGGAACAGCTAGCCAAATTATATGTAAATGAAATAGTTTCATTACATGGAATTCCTTTATCAATTGTTTCTGATAGGGATAGCCGTTTTACCTCTCATTTTTGGTCAAGTTTCCAAAAGGCAATGGGAACCATGTTAAATCTGAGCACCGCCTATCATCCTCAAACGGACGGACAAAGCGAAAGGACGATTCAAACAATGGAGGACATGCTTAGAGCTTGTGTAATTGATTTTGGAGGTAATTGAGACGATCACTTACCTTTAATAGAATTTTCTTATAATAATAGTTATCACACAAGTATCAATGCTGCACCATTCGAAGCACTTTATGGACGAAAGTGTCGAACCCTAGTCTGTTGGGCAGAAATTGGGGAAAAGCAACTATCTGGACCTGAGATAGTACAAGAAACAACCGACAAGATCATTCAAGTCAAAGAACGACTAAAAGCAGCACGTGATCGACAGAAAAGTTATGCTGATAACCGACGAAAACCATTGGAATTTCAAGTAGGAGACAAAGTATTGTTGAAGGTCTCTCCCTGGAAAGGAGTAGTAAGATTCATCAAAAGAGGAAAGCTAAGTCCCAGGTATGTTGGACCTTTTAAGATTATTAGAAAAATAGGACCTGTAGCCTATCAGCTACAACTGCCAGAGGAAATGGCAGGAATACATGATGTATTTCATGTATCTAATCTCAAGAAATGCTTAACGGATGAATCGCTAATGGTACCTCTTAAAGATATAGAGGTAAATGAACAACTCAAATTTGTAGAAAGGCCTCTACAGATTAAAGACAGGAAAGTCAAAAATCTCAAGCACAAGAGATTAGTTCTGGTCAAAGTGAAGTGGGACTCCAAAAGAGGACCTGAGTACACATGGGAACTTGAATCTGAAATGCAAAGGAAATATCCACACCTATTCCAGTAGATCTCGAGGATGAGCTCTAAAACAAGGTGGGGAGGATATAACAACCTTAAAGAAAACCGACACCCTCGAATTATTTTTCGACACCCTAATATATTTTAAAATATCGCCATATGTCCCAAAATACACCTCATACGTGAAAACGGGCCCCGAATACCTTAAATATTATTAAATTTAATTAAAATTCTGATTTTTGGATTGAGGCGAGCCGCGTAAACCCCACCCCAATCCTTACGCGGGCCGCGAGAGGCCCAAGATGTGGCGCAGCCCGGTGTGGCCACGTGGCCCAACACCCGGCAAGTCTAATCGATGACCCAGCCAAGCTACGCGTTGACCAGGGTTTGACGCGGGCCGCGTAGACCCTTGTCTACATTTACGCGGGCCGTGTAAAAGTTGAAGTAAGGCCCTATATAAGCAGGCATCGAGTCTTCAGTCGAATTCGTTCAAAAACGTTTTCTTTCTCTAAAATCTGAATTGTAGGCATAATCTACGGGTATTATACCCCCCTAAATAGCGAAGTTCTGCTCCGTTGTAAGTATTATAACCCCTGGATACGTATTAGATACGCTGCCCGATTGATCTAGGGTTCTGTAATGGCTGTCGTGGTTCTGCCCGACGTAGTCGTTGGAATGCCGTCTCGGGGAGGGTATTACTAATGTTAAAATGGGTTATTATACTAACACGTGTGCATTTGTGTAAATTATAGATTGTCACCAGGAAACCCTAAATGATAATCTAAGACAGCAATGTGAGTTGATCCGTTTTTTGTAAATCTTTTGTTAACTGTTTTTACAAAACCTCATACCATTAAATGTATATTAAGCAGTTCTTGAGTATTTGTAAGAATACAATTATCATGAGTATGTTGGGGTTTTGTATATAAAATTTGTTACCACCTGGTCAAGGAGTAACATTTCCACAAGTCGGGTCTGACAGTACCATGGATGTTAATTGATATAACTTGGAAACAAATGTAATTGCGAGATCGCCCTCAATACTGTGAAATGGTTTTTATTTAAACTTGATTAAACTGGGATTCACTCACCAGTATTTCCCACTGACAAATGTTTTTAAAATGCGTTTCAGGTAACAAACTATGAAAGCCAAATAGAAGCCAGCTGGACAGTACTGAAGGCTTGGAAAAGTGGCAATAAAGTTACCTAAAATAAAATAGATGTTTTTTATGAAATAAAATAGGATTTATTCCTATGAAAGTGTGTGTAATGCAAACTTGGGTTTTATCCCATGTGTCTAATATTGAAAAATGTGGTATTTTACTCTGATCCAATATTTCCTAACTACGGTCCTGATGAAAATTTCCGCTGCCAAATTAGACAAACACGCGATACCACCGAAACTGGCTCGCGGCCGCCCGTTCTCAAGGAGTAGGGATCGGGGGTTGCGACAGTATACAAACCCCATAATACTAGCAACAATTGTAGAATTACAAAGACTTAATCACTGTAATTGTAATTGAAAACCTTTGAGGTTTTGGTAAAACAATTTGGTAGAAAAAAGAGAATGACTCACAAAAAGAGTTTATAAAAGGGAATGACTCACATTGTTGACTTAGATAAAACTACCGCTTCCTGTGATTCTCCTGGTTATTATCTATTAAAATTGAACAATGCACACATGTTAGTAAGATAACCCAAATCACATTAACCGTACAACTAGAGACAGGACTCCAATGACTGAGTCAGGCAGAGCCTTGACATGCATTACGGAGTCCTAGATCATTCGGGTGTAACACGAGACAGAACTCCAATGACTGAGTCAGGCAGAGCCTTGACATGCATTACGGAGTCATAAATCAATCGGGTAGGGTAACTGATATGTGATCGGGAGTTATAATACTTACAACGAGGCAGAGCTTCGCTTTTTAAGGGGTATTATTCCTGAGAGATTTGACTATCAGAGAGTTTGAAAGAAGAAAAGAAAATGAACGACGACTGAATGAGGCCTGAAGCCTCTTATATAGGTTAGTCGAGGGGTCCCTCGCGCCCCACGAGGACCACCTTTTCCTCCGTCGCGGCTCGCGAGAGCCGTAAAGGTGGCTGTAGGCTTGGTGAGTCAAAGGGGTAGACCTGCCACGAGTGATGACACGTGGCTGCATTGTGTGCCAGGCAAGTAAGGGCCGTTGCGCCCCGCGACAGACTTAAAGGGTTGGGTCGCAGCCCACGAGCGACTCAGAGATTTGTTTTTATCTGATTTTTATAAATATAAAGGTATTTTAGGCTCGTTATTCGTATACAGAGTATATTTTAGGACGTTTAGGGTTATGTTAAGGAGTTTTAGGAAGGTTGTTATTAAATGCATGGTCCATAACCACACTTTACACCCTACATTGGTTAACTAAAGTTAACACTGTTCAAACAAAGTCAAACTTTATCAATCAAAGTCATCATTTGTTAATAAAAGTCACTTATGATCATCATGTACATGTTACATCAAAGTTAACACTTTCCTAATAAGGCTTATCTTGCTCTCTTTATGAGATATCATGGTTTCTTTTAACACCTAACGTGACTCATTAAGACATGTATGCCTATTATATCTTTTTACCATTTATATTGGAAGAGACCTCGGATCATTTATTTTCGGCTTGCCGCGTGGCGTGTGGAGTTTGGATGGGCATTTCGACTTGATGTAAGGTCTCGCCTTTCTTTGTGTTCTCAGTTACTGACATCCTTCAATTAGTTAATTATTTGGGTGGTTCGGATACTATGAAAGAGGCGCTTTATGGTGTTCTTATCTTAGCTTGTTGGCGAATTTGGAAAGCTAGGAATGAGAAGGTATTCTCAGGTTCTAATACGGAAGTGGTTCAAATTGTTTCGGATGTTAAATCTTTGGGTTTTCTTTGGTATAGGAGTAGAAGTAGAAAGGGTAATGTAGCTTGGAAGGATTGGTGTAAATTTTCTTTTCCTGTGATGTAACTTTTGTTTTGGCGGGTCATCTCTAGCTTGGAGATGCCCGTCTTGTTCGTTGGTTGAATGAAGTTTGCTTTTCAAAAAAAAAAATTTATATTGGCAAGGGTTTGTTGGTCATTAGGGTTAATGATGGTCAATTAATGTCAATGCCAATAAAAGGTGGTCAACTAGGAATACTTTTTTAGGCCATGTGGTGTATTCTAACATGTGGGGTGTTAACGGTGACATGACATGTTAACCGAGATTGCAAACATGCTCCCTCCTTGTGTTAAGGGGCATTAAATGGGTTGTATGTTAACATGTTAACCGGATGTTAAGAGACTAAATTAATTATTCTTTTATTTTTTAAACGAAAAACCACTAAAAATAGGGTTAGATGAAGTTAACGGGATTAAACCATTTCCTTGGAGTGAGGTACAATGAAATGAGGAAGAAAGGTTGATGTGGCACTTAGGTGGAGTTAAGATAAATTAAAGTATAACCAAATGCCTTAATGAGGGTTGGTGATGGTTAACTAGGGTCATTAATGGTCAAATCAACTAATGGGGTAAACGAACATCAATATTGGTTAGTTAAGGTTAATGGTGGTCAATTATGGTTAATGATGATCAATTAAGACAATTAATAGTCTAGAACATTTTTTTGAAGGGCAAATTTCTTTTAATCTTTGTCGTATGTGTGACTTGAACCCTATACCTCCCCCTTGCAAACCTAGGTGTTTAAGGACTTTGCCTTTGTCAATGGACCACCACCATACTGGTAGTCTAGAACAATTAACAGCCTTAACGGGCATCAGTGTTGGTCAATTCATGTTAACGATAAACATTAGGGATGGTAACGGTAATCCCAACCCCATACTAACCTTGAACAAATCGAGTTTACCCATCATATATATATAAACACATATATAAAATAAATGAAAGGAAATTATTTCCGGTATATAATCAAGTAAACAAGTATATCAACAAATTCCATATGCATCTTATACCCATGAAAAATAAAATCCAATAACCGGTCCCATATCTGATTACTTGACTCTGTACCCGTACCAAATGTTTAAGGTATCAATCTACCTATTGGGTTCAATCCCAATTGCCATCCTTATGGATAATTAAACCACAAGATGGTCACAATGGTTAACGATGATCAAGTATCAGTAGTCAATTTTGATAACCAGCTTCAGTGTTCGTCAATTGTGGTCAATTAGGCCATGTGATGGTCAACCTGTCCGTAAACTGGTCAATTATGTTTAATCATGGTTAGTTATGATCAACTAGACTTAATGATGATCAATATTTTCCAATTATGGTCAATGGAGACTATTTTTTTTTTTTTTTTTTTTTTGAAAGGAAAACTTTATTAAAAAACAACCAACCACTCGAAGCCAAGCGGCCAACCCCACAGCAATTACATATTTACAAAACTACACCAATCCTTCCAACCTATACATCAGTCTTTCGATCTATTAGTGAAACAAACAAACCCCCACGATCTAATATCACTAAAAACCTCGTTAATGACAAAAGGCTTCCCCTCAAAAACCAAATCATTCCTAGCTTTCCAAATTCTCCAACAAGCGAGGATGACGATACCCTGAAACAGCTCCTTCTTTTGCCCTTCCAAACCAACCCAATTACGCACCTCAAGAATGTCGCGAAAGGAAAAAATGAACAAGTTTGCAGATTTACACCAAGCTTATTATTATTATATTATTATTATTATTATTATTATTATTATTATACATATGAATACAAATTGGGCATGAACAGTAAATCTATTTTTTTGATGATATTTGATTTTTTTAAATTATCATAGATTTTTTTTCTTTTCCTTTTACTACTCTATTACGTATTATATACGTTAGTAACCCATTAATTTTTTTACTAATCTGTCTTTTATTCGATGACTTGCCTTTGTTGGTTTAAAAAACTAAGGTAGCGTTTGGTACCAAGGAATAGAATGCGAAATGAAATTGATCATTCTATTGAAATGAAACGAAACATGTTTGGTTGCTAAGTGGTAATGGAATGAAGCATTCCACAAGGAATGTAAACCTTCCAAATATAATAATTTTCATTCCATGGTAAGGTGGTGTTTTTTTTTTCATTCCTTCAAGGAATGGAAAGATATATTATTATTATTATTATTATTATCAATATTTTTATTATTATTTTTTACTATTATTATTATTCTAATTGGTTTTAATAACTAACTCACGGGCGACACCACAACTGCCATAGATGCCGCCGTGACTACCGTTGCCACTGTCACCCACTTCCGCTGCCACCACCACCACCGCCACCCACCTCCACCCCAGTCGTCACCCACCTCCACCGCTACCAACCGTCACCCACCATCCACACCTACGCCCCTGCCGTCACTCGCCACCACCCACCACCCTCGACACCACCGCGCCACAGCTGCCACCCACCCCCGCCTCCGCCGTCAGCCGCCACCCACCTCCACCACCGTCGTCGTCACCCACCACCGTCCCCGTCACCACCACCTACCTCTGCCCCCGCCACCACCCACCGTCGCCACCCACTACCACCACCACCGACCATCGCTACCATTGCCACCTATCACCACCCACCACCACCGACTATCGTCACTTATCACCGATTTTATTTCTTCGTCTATTCTTTCCTACCAAACAACACAAAGTAATGATTCATTTCATTCTCACATGGTAACCAAACAAGACATGGAATGGTAATGATCCATTCCATTACATCGTCCATTCCATTACATCGTACATTCCATTCACCCGTCTATTCCATTACGCCATACCAAACAGACCTTAAATGCGTAGTTATGTTTGATTTTATATATTTGATTGAGAATGAGACTTGTTCGAAATAAAGTCTTTTTTTGGTATCAAAGAGTTGTTTAAGTGCCAATGTCATAACAGTACCTTGTCGAACAAAACAAATACTGACAAGGTTGATACCGGTATCGACGTATACTTTAAAATATATATGTCTTTTCCCAAATTAGTTTTTAATTAATTTGATTTTCCTTCGATAACCCGCGTTCATTATCTTTTTTATAAAGCTAAATACGCGACCGTGTTTAATACATTTTTTCACCGTTCCTGTACAAACTTTCTAGAAAAAATAGTTTTATTCAAAATAGTACCGTGATGAATTACCGGTATTCGTTTTTAATCTAAAAGGCATACGAACATATCATGACTTCGAGTGTAGGTCCTATACCGATACCGAATCGTTACCACCCGAATCCCTTGTCTAACGAATCGAACCAATACGGACGACTCCCCGCCGCATCGTGCGGGCAAATCCCGCTAGTTATTATTATCAATATCAATTGATTAGCTACAGTGAATTCTTTGGTTTTTTTTTACCACAGAAAGTGTGAGGCTCTTTTGTTTTTTACTTTTGTTTTATTTTATTCTTTATGAAAAACAATGTCATTAAGGTTCTTTTGTCGTAATTCATTTTGTTCTTTCGTATTATGCACATACATTTGTTTATTTATTTAGTCCATGAATCAACTTCAACTAATATTAATAATATATATATTATTGTGATAAGAAATACAAGGAAACTTATGTTATTTATCTTTTTCATTAATGTATTTAATCTTTTAAAGTAAATAATATTTATTATTCAGATTAGATTATTGTTTACAAATTTTGATTTTTAACACACGATTTGAATTCTCTACCTCGTTAATAGAGGGGAGACATACTACAACGTTGCAACATGTTATTTTTATCTATGTTCGATAGAAGTTTTGTTCAAAGTTGAACATGTCAAATACAACTAATATTTTTTTTTTGTACTGTGACAAACCCATCTGATACTGTCCGAACAACTTAAGTAGTGGTACCATTATTTTTGTTTGTGGTTTTTGAAATAAATCGATACAACACCGATTCCAAATCGACATTGGAACCGCTTTCAGTATTAACGGAACCATTACTATTACTGATATTAGTTTGTATAGTTTCCAGTATTTTGGTGCCATAAGTTATAGTGAGTGCAACTACTAAACTGTTACCGCGATGAGTCAAATCGATACCTTCCCAACAATATCGCTTGATTTTAACCGACAACATTGGTACCGGTTTTGGTACAACGGGACCATTACAAATATCCATATTTATAGTTTCCTATACATGTGAAATAAGCGTAGATATCCTTGTGAGCATATCACTACTTTATTTTCTAGATTTTCTTTTTCGATTGCTATACGAGTGTCATTGTCGTTCTGATATCGTAATAAGCCGAATTGAATTTCCGCTGCAAAGCACAAAGGAATTCCACTAATTATAGTATTGAAGGGTCTAAGGGCATGAATAGGTGCACCTGGTAAAGATATTTGGTTTGCAGTAGAGCCCTTTTTATAATCTTCTAAAAAGTGGTCAAGGTGCAAATAGCCCACTAATTTGGTGTTTTTTATAATCTTCCACACATCTTGTGTCGTTTTAATATTGGTTCGTTATTCATGTATAAGATTATTGATAGCATACGTAAGCAAGCAGTGACGGATTCAAAAACTCTCGATAAGGGGCAAAATATGAGTATGTGATCAAAATGGGCTGAGTTGATGAAAACTAACATATTATGATAAAATAACATTGAACTATTTAATATAAATATTTTTCATAGCACCTTTCAGAAGAAGAATAACATAAAAATAATTAGCACAAACAAATAAATTATTTCAATAATCATTTCATCTTGGTTGAATAGTTATAAATAATTAAAATTAAACGAACGAAGTAGTTACAAAATTAAGTTTTGATGTAAACAGAAGAAAAAAGTTTTACAAAGAATTTTGCTCATCCCCAAAGTTCTAGTTGGAGTGCCCCTAACTTTAGACTTGCGTAAAGAAGCATGCCCCTATTTTAAGTATGTGCATTGGAGCCTAGGTTCAGTTACAACCATTCGAAAACCGGTGCTCTTGTGCTTGACACGATACGGAAATATAGAATCTATCATCAACTGAAAAATGTTCGCATCTTTTATTCCATGTAGTAGTGCTTCAATGGTTGAGGCTGATGAAATGAGTACTCAACAAGTTGGTTTGTATCATTTTCAAAGACATTTACCATAAAACGTGACTTGGACGGTGGTATGCTTTATTTTCAAGTTATTCGCAACTCGCAAGGGACAAGATAGAAATAGATAGCAGAATATTGTTGCTTTGGGCTTACAAAGACACCATTTAACTTGCAATAGTAAAAAGAGAAACTTAAAAGATTCATTACTCTTAGATTAATCCTTGATTCAAACTTGCAATAGTAAAATGAGAAACTTTAAAGATTCGTTACTCATAAATTAATCATTCTAAGAAAAAACAGTTCTGTGACGAAAAATAAAGAACCTAATCTCCAAAAGAATATCGTTGTGATGCCAAAAAATGGTTTGTTAATACATTAAAGCTTGGTTGGAAGATTTGGATAGAGATTAGCAGGTATAAAGTTAACAATTTAATTAATAAATAACTAGTATATTCACTACATTTTATTTCCACTTTTAAGATGCCTTGAAGATGTGCCATTTGTAACTTGTAAGGGACATCTGATCAGGAATTCATGATATGGTCCTCTTGTTGGATGCGTGTTGTTTATTTGGTTGAGATTATTCGCAGTTGGGGACCCGTGATCAATAAACTTTTGGTACCTGTCCAAGTGATACATTAGACAATATGCGCGCATAGGATTTCTTTACAGAAAAAGCCTGACCTCTCGAGCAAGCTCATATATGTGACGACCATGGTGATTATAGCGTTAGCAAAGGCAGATGAGATCACAGCGATGACAGACGACAGAGGCGACTATGATAGGGGTGGTGTTGATGAGGGAGCTAGAGTGTGAGATTCCAATTCCTTTGGTTTAATTCCTTCGACATTTTGTAGGAATCTTGAATTTCTTTACTTTAGTTTGAGAGAATTCATTTCATTCAATTTTATTCATTTCCAACTAAATATGTTTTCATTTAAAATTAAGACTCCAATTTCGATGACTTCAAAATTGTTATAAAGATTTTAATTTCATTGAATTATATCGAACCAAACAACCTCTAAGTTTTCCTTACCCGGTACTGTTATAGGTAGAGTTGTTGTTAAGGGCTGATGGCATGTGCAAACGTATAACAAATGGTAAATCAGAGCACAACAACAGGAATAGCGACAAAACGGTGATGGAAAATCTTTTTAACCCAAACCAAAATTTACCTCCAAGAACCCTAGATCTTACAAAATGTAAGATTTCAACGAATACAAAATCCATCGATCAACTGATAAACATAATTAGTTGATCAATCAACACAGATACAGAAGATCTCACAACAATATGAGATCAACAACAACCAACAATCTCTAAACAAACTCTAAAAGATCTAGAGAAAGAAAGTAAACAATGAACTGAATGAAGAATGATCCAGAAACCCTAACGTGCTTGTTTGTATATCAGCTCTCAACATGTTTCACATGCCCTTAAACCTTGACCACTTTCCATCGCAACCCTTGAACATTTTAACCATCAGTCCCTCAGTAATATAACCTGCACACTTTTGTCCTTAACAAATATAACACGTTAAATATGTCATGTAACAAACATATAAAGGACTTGTATCATTTCAACACTCCCCCTTCATTTATATGTTTGAACATGTTAACAAGACCCAGTTTTTCACAAATTGCCTCATGTTGAGACACAGAAAGACCCTTAGTAAAAATGCCAGCTAATTGAGATTCATAAATGACCTTTTCGGGACTTATAACACCATACACATTTTCTCTTAAGAAATGTAAATCAATTTCAAAATGTTTTATCCTTTCATGAAATACCGTATTAGCAGCTATTGAGATAGCTGCTTCAATATCACAGAACAACCTAACTGATAAATTACATTTTATACCGAGTTCCCTTAACACATTTCCCAGGGCCGACCCTGAGAATTCGGGTACCCTGTTCGAGCTCGAAAAAATGTGTGCTTAGGCCTTAATGAAATTAGGTATTTTGCTCACTAAAGGTCTAAACCTAATGTCAAAGGGGTTAATAACTAATCTAAACAATAAGAATAGTTTTGTAAGGGAACCTATGTTGGTGTTTGTATGGATGTACATGATTAAAAAAAATATTTTACATATACATATCCGTTTTATTTTTCCATAAAAAATCGTGCCCCTCAAAATATCGGGCCCTGGCCGGTGATCATCCCCGCCCACCCCCAGGGCCGGCCATGACATTTACGATCCACATTAGTTCACAGGTTACAGAGCACATAGCTCTGCATTCTGCCTCACATGTGGACCTCGATACAACACTTTGCTTCTTACTCTTCCATGATACTAATGAAGATCCTAGGAGGGACCCACTTCAAAATTGGTATCGTAAACTAAACCAAACACCAGTGCCACAACAAACCATATTAATACCAATCAAAACCAAATTCCCACCCCATCACGAAAAACCCCACCACTATACTATTACACTCCCCTTCATATTCTGTACTTCCATAAACAAATCAAACCTTACTCTTTTCTTCCAAATCCCCTATCACCAACAAAGAAACACATAAAATAAGCCCAAATTAATCAATACTTGGGCCGAACTATGCAGGCCCAAATTAATATACTGGAACACCAGCAACTACCTGTATTGTTCACTCTCCCCTTTTCTTCTCGGTAATGGAGTCACCAAACCCCAATCCCTTCACCTTCTTCCACCACCACCTACTCCGCCTGAGCTCCGGCATCGCCACCCGCATCAACCAAACCCGCCGCGAACTCGCCAGAAACCTCTTCCAATTTCAATCACGCAACAATTTACCTTCATCAATACCGTTTGCTTCACTCTCTAATCACCAGCAAGACAACAACAACAATCTTCGCGGCGGGAAACACGCGTTTGACGTGGCCTTAAGTACCGCCAACGTGTCGAAAACGCTCTCCGGAACGGAGCTGTATACTGTTAGCAATTCTGATAACGAGTTTGTGCTCATTTCGGATCCTAACGGACTTAAGTCGATTGGATTGCTATGTTTTCGGCAAGAGGATGCTGAGGCGTTTCTAGCGCAGGTAGAATTGATTGTTTCTGTGCGTGCACGCGCTCCCACGCGCGCGATTGAGTTGGTGTGTGTTGATTTGTATGTATGTGTGAATTTGCAGGTTAGGTTGAGGAAAGGAGAGTTGAGAGGGCGAGCTAAGGTTGTACCGATTGCGCTTGATCAGGTGATGGTTTTTGAATTTAGAACAAAGAAATTAGATATTTAGAATTGATGTTTTTTAGTGTTGTTTATGTTTTTTGTTGTGAAAGTGGGTTTTTTTTTGTGTGTGCTTAGGTTTATATGTTGAAGGTTGAAGGAATTGCATTTCGGTTTTTGCCCGATCCTGTTCAACTCAAGAATGCAATGGAGGTTAGGATTTGCGTGTGATTATGTATTCGTGTTGTTGTTTTGAGTGGTTATTAATGTGGTATTGTGATTTTGATAGCTGAGAGCTTCGGCTAACAAGAGTGGGTTCGATGGAGTCCCGGTTTTTCAGGTATGGAAAATTAGTTCTTGAACGTTTAATCTATAACTTCTGTGTTTGATTAAATATGCATGGTTTACATTTTGTGACCATAGAAAATAGGTTACTCTTGTTAAAGAGGTTAGGTGATCTGATAATTGATGAATGCAAAATCAGGGCTACTTTTGTATAGTGAGCAGTTTTCGCATAACCATTGTAACATTTAGTTACTAATACCTAGTTACCCGAACCAATATTGCTGTTTGCATGAGTGGAAACTTCCTACAAAGTGCCTGATTACTCCGATCTGGACACGCTTAACTGTGGAGTTCCTCTCTCATCCACAGTCAATGCACACGCAACGCTTTAGATGGTATTTAAGTTTGGGCGTTTCTTATGAGTTTAGCATCTTTCATGTCCGCAGACAATTAGGGATTTGCTCATTTGTTTCAATGATCCCGGATCTAAATCATTGCGTTTTATAAAATACTTATGTGTCGTTATGTTATTTCTTTGCACAGTCGGACCTCTTGGTTATAAAGAAGAAAAACAAACGTTATTGCCCTATATATTTTCGAAAGGTTTGTATTTGAATTTTCTTTTAACATCCCTCATCTGGAGATTTCAAGTAATACGCTTTACTGATTTAAACCCAAATCATGTTGCAAAATCAGGAGGATATCGAGAAAGAATTGTTAAGGGTTCCACGAGGACCTAGAGGACCCGCAATTTCTCAACATATTATGGTATTGCAAACCTTTTTACTTCTCTTCGGAGGTTCATTCACAACATCTTAAACTATATATTGTGTACTGAGTGCTACTTTTTGATCTTACAGGTCGGAAGTCTGGAAGATGTGCTGAAAAAAATGGAGGTACGTGTGCCCCAATTCATTTCTCTATATATAATTTGATCATCAAATAAATTAACATTTACGTTTTGGGTTGCAGATGAGTGAAAAAAATTCTGGTTGGGAAGATTTGATTTTCATCCCGCCTGGTAAAAGTCACTCGCAACACTTGCAGGAAGTTGTTAACGCGTAAAACGTTATAACTGCATAACCATAAACAGGTCCAAATGTAGCTTTTGTCGGTCATCTTGCAAAACAACAGGTAGATTTTTTCAATACACTTCAAACTTTAGATAGAGAATCCATAAAAACATGTATGTTGCCATTCTATTCAGGATTTTGTTACTGGTGACGAATTACCATCTAGAGGATAATGAGAATACCGGGAAAAAGTTATTATTTTTGCGTATTGGATTGTTGATTATCGAACATGAAATATAGCCGTTGAGTTGAGAGTATAGACATGGGAACCAAACTGGTCTGTACAATGTAGTTTGTTTCTGTTTTTAATTTAGCTTCTGATGATTCTGTTGTATGAAACTGTGTGATGGTGAATCTTTCTGGTCCTAGAGTCTCCTCTCCAGAAGTACACTTGATGTTCCTAAATCATCCAACGGCTAGTTTGCACACCACCCAATGGTCACAACTCACAACCTGCCCCAACACCCGTGAAGACCACCACGTTAGCCATCACCTTGCCCCTTTAGCGCCCGAATGGGTGTGTTCCTCAACTCCTTTGCTTACGTGGCAGGGCTTCACGCCCTTTCACAATGCCACAAAACATGCTCTTAAGTTATGGTTCTATTTAATTAAATTCAAGGGTAGGAAAGAATAATGTATTCTTATTATATCATATGTGACTATTATCTTGTGGTATTAATTTAGTGACTATAATTAACATGGACAAACCCCTTTTTTTAAAAACCTTTTTGTCACTAATAAGCCTGCCATAAGTGTAATGCTCATAATAATCATACGGGATTTGAATACCATCTCCCCTAAGAGTTGTTCTTACTCTTTTAGCAAGTAAAGGTGGAAGATCATCAATAAATTTTGACTTCCAATGAGAACTATAGTTTTCTGAGTTCATACACTACTTAGAAATGCATCTTTATACCATCTAAAAGAGGTTAAAGTGGTACACCTAAGACCATTTAGTAACGTTCTTATTGTTTGTTTCATTATATGGCTACCTTTTACTAAAATGTTCTATAATTGTTACTATAATATATATGGGGATGGTTCAAATGAAAACCACTTTTAACGCGAAAACTCGAAAACTAATTAAAAAAAGCCTAAAAAACACACAAATTTTTTTTTTTTTTTCAATTTTTTTAATAAAAATCGCTGGTTTTTATATATAAAAAAAAAAAAATTGTGTAGTGCACACGTGTAATAATACACATGTGTAGTACAGATACACATGTGTAGTATTACATATGTGCACTACACAAAAAAAAAATTTTTTTTTTTTTTTTTTGAATTTTTTTTTTTTTTTATATAAAAAAACCTGCGAAATTTGGTTTTGCAAAAAAAAAAAAAAAAAAAAATTTTGTGTGTTTTTTAGGCTTTTTTTAGTTAGTTTTTGAGTTTTCGCGTTAACTAGTGGTTTTCATTTGAACCTTCCCCTAATATATTATTGCTTTATACATAAGATTAACTGATGTTCTTTCTTAATAATTTATTTCTTGCAACATATCTCTTGGATCATCTAACGGATCGAGTTTATACCATCATTGTTGGATTGTCAACACTGTTGGATCAACTCACCATTGTGAGAGTTGAGACCACTATAGCCACCATTACAACTACCATGGCAAGCTTAGGTATAACATATCCAATATCTAATGATAAGTTACCTATTATAAAGTCTCACATTCTTCACTTCCCGCACAATCTGAAACAACTACAGACTCATATCATCACAAACGCAAGATTTCACAGCGTGTCAACAACCACAACTGAAAATGAATAGCCCCAATCCTCTTGCCAGTTGCCAGTCCTCTTAACTGTAGCAGCCACGTCCTAAAACATTATTATCAACGCTCCATGTCGATTGCCAATCTGAATCAACAAGTGGAAATTATTATGCTCAAATTAAAAAAACCATGTAGATATGGAATTTGCTTAGTGATAAATGAGCTCTAGAAGTTGGAACTTTATGAACGAACACGTCACCTTTATATTGGTGGCAAACTTCATCGAGGACTATGCATTTATAAGCGGTAGGGGGATTTGTGTCGAATCCTACTAAACGTTGAACATGTGACATGTAGTATTTGAGGGTTCAACTCGAAAGCCAACAAACCACAATGTTTGTAACACCCTAAGCAAAGATCCGATGTTGGGCTCACACAAAGTGTCTAATCTCAAATAACACCACCGTGTTTTGGAGGATATTGGATGTGGTTGAAAGGACTATTCTACATTTAAGCTTATTTAGTGGAAATGGTCCTCGAGATCTTTGCTTGAATAGGAAAAATATATAAATTAGCTCCTTATGGGCAAAGTAGACAATATCGATTGGTATGTGAGGTTGGATGTTATATTCACACTGGTTTATAACATTTAGATGTGGGGTATTTGACTTCTTTTATTTGCATTATTTTTAATTTAGCCGCTCTATACTCATTTAGTTGCCTTGAATGGGTCAATAGAAAGCTATTTTATAATGGGAACTTGTCGCCTTGACTGGGACAACAAAAACTTGTTGAGTAAGGCTATGATGTATGGGGTGGTGGATTGGATCATGGATTATCACACAAGACATGGTTCTTATGGTACACCGCCCCCTTTCCCAAACCATGGTGGTTCACATGGTTTAATCCATGGCAACCATGACCCTCTTTCAATTAATTAGGGGATTTTGATTGGTGTGGGAGGATAGTGGATGATAGTGAGGGTCATAATCCACACCATATAGGGTGGTGAATTAGGTTGGTGGACAAGGGTGAGGTGACATGACGCTGACATAAAGGATGGTGGTGGTCATTTGGGTCATGAGCACACCACATAGCCTAATGGGAATCGGTCTGCCTTGATTGTGGCATAAGGAACCAATATGGTAAACCAGTAATGGGATATGGACCAATCCTTCCCTCGATGTTGTGTTGCTAAAAACATCTAAGTAATTAATTACAATTAGTGGGTTGTGTATAGAATTTACTTAAGTGATGGTGGTTTTAGTTATTGAAAATGGGGCTTTATGCAAGTTAAGCCATAACATATAGTAAAGGGAACATGTCCATGTAGTAATGAGAACTAAGGAATTGTTTAGGGCCTGGGATAGACCCGCCTTGATTGCCAAGGAAGGAATCGGTCTTGGATATGGATCATATGAATGGCATGTATGCATGGTGCTTCAAGTTTAGGCTAGTTTAACCATCTTCAATAAAAGTGGAATGGAGTGAGCTATTCTCGTATAATATACCTTAAGTTTAAAAATATTAAAATCATGGTCGACATTATTTTCTTTCTTTTTTATTCAAGCAAGTTTGCTTTTTTCTCATCTTTCAACGGGTTTTCCCAAACACAACAGTCATATGTATGTTCTAAAGTGCACTAGTATGTTCTTTGTTTTAGTAATAGAACCAGCCCGCTTTAATCCACGGCAATAGGGAATTCCTTAGGACCGGAGATCGGTCTGCCTTGTTTGGGGCAATAGGAACATGTTTAGTATTGGAAAGTGGCCCGGTCTTTGGTTTTGTGTGACTAAAAACCTTAAATTAATTACAAATGATTGGGACGTTTATCTAATTCACTTGAGTGATGATGGTTTCATTAATTGAAAATGGGACATTATTCAAGCTATTTATAACATATATCTTTGCTATACTCATACAATTACTTCATTTAGCACAAAAAGCTAGTCTTTGTGCTAGATAAGAAAATTTAATTTTGTTGTTCTCCAATCAAAACTAGTTTTGTATATAATTCATTAAGGAATTTGCTCAATCAAATAGGAAAATGTTTAGTTCTTGGTACAACGTTAACTTTATTAAAAAGCCAACTTGCTTAATCAAAAAGGACAACTCTTAAGTTTTTTTGTTTGTATGTTGGTCACTTGTTTGAGGTATTTCTTATGTTTCACCCTAGTTAGTATGTTCTTATTTTGTAAAGATAAATTATAATTTATGTTGATAGTTCTCCTAATTAGATTGTTTATCATAGAAGGCTAGCATTTCTCTTCATTAAAAACCTTCAAAAAAGTGAAATTGGTATGATAAAAAGAATCTTGTTGCTAAATGTTAGTTTTTCTTATTTATCTTGAAAGTATGTAGAACTAAAACATATATTTAGACGGTATTTTACAAAAAAGATGTAAGATTTGCAACTCGGTCTTCTTTGTAGAAAGGCTAAAATGGATAGGTATTTTGTATTTTTTTAGTATTTATGTTTGTTATGTGTTTTGTTTTTTAAACCTGCATAAAATCATCAAAGAAGGAATCATTGGATATGGATCATATGAATGGTATGAATGCATGTTGTTTCAAGTTTAGACTAGTTTAACTATCTTAAATAAAAGCAAAATAGAACGAGCTATTCTCATTTAATATACTTTAAGTTTAGAAATATTAAAATTATTGTCGACATTATTTCTTTCTTTTTTATTCAAGTAATTGTGCTTTGCTTCTCATCCTTCAACAGGTTATGGTCAAACACAACAGATGTATGTTCTAAAGGGCACTAGTATGTTCTTTATTTTAGTAATGAGAACTAGGGATGAGCTCGGTACCGTCCGGTACCGAAAGAACCGGTACCGAAAATCCTCAAAAGTGGGTACCGGTACCGAACCGGTACTGAAAATGTTAAAAGTCGGTACCGAAAAGGTACCCGGTTCGGTAAATTCGGTACCGGTACCGGGTCCATTTTGCTCATCCCTAATGAGAACCAGGGAACTTTGATTGGAGCAATAGGGAACTACTTAAGATCGAGGACCGACCCGCCTTGAATGAGCCAATAGGAACATGATTAGTATTGGAAAGTGGTCCGGTCTTTGGTTTTGTGTTCCTAAAATCTTAAACTAACTACAAATGATTGAGATGTTTATCTAATTCACTTAAGTAATCATGGTTTCATAAACCGAAAATGGGACATTATGCAAGCTATTTTATAACATATATCTTTGCTATATTCTTACAATTACGTCATTTAGCACAAAAGCTAGTCTTTATTCTAAATAAAAAAGTAGCTTTTTTGTTCTTCACTCAAAACTAGTTTTGGATATAATCATCAAGGAATTTGCTCAATTTAGTTCTTGGTAAAATGTTAACTTGATTAAAAGGTCAACTTGCTCAATCAAAAAGGATAATTCTTAATTTTTTTTTTTTTTTTGTATGTTTGTCATTTGTTTGAGGTAATTTTTTATGTTTCACCCTGGTTAGTATGTTCTTATTTTGAAAAGATATATTATAGTTTATGTTGATAGTTCTCTTAATTAGATTGTTGATCAAGGAAGACTGACATTTCTTTTAATTAAAAACCTGCAAAAAAGTGAAGTTGGTATGTTAAAAAGAAACGTGTTACCAAAGTTTAGTTTTTCTTACTTGTCTTATGAGTATGTAGTTATGTACCATTAAAACGTATTTTAAATAGCATTTTACAGAAAAGATGTATGATTTGCAAATCAGTCTTATTTGTAGAAAGGCTTTCTTTGTATAAAGGTTAAAATTGATGGAAATTTTGTATATTTTTTAGTATTTACGTTTGTTACGTGTTTTGTTTTAAAAGCCAACCGAAACACACCTACTTACTCTAATCGTCAAGGAAGGAATCGTTTTGGATATGGATCATATGAATGACATGAACGCATGGTTCTTCAAATTTAGATTAGTTTAACTGTCTCAAATAAAAGAGAAATGGAGCGAGCGATTTTCATTTAATATACTTTAAACATATTTTTATCCATGCTTCTCATACTTCAACAGTTATGGCTAAACACAATAGTCGGATGTATGTTTTAAAGAGGACCGGGAGGTTCTTTATTTTTGTTTCAACTTCAAAAGTCCATTTGTTGAATGCTAAAATATAAAGCATGTGCAAATTCTTGATTGTTTTTCCTGAACTTGCCGAGGAGCATAAATTGCAACCTAAATGACTATATAATGTTGATTCGGTGAATCTCAACTATGTAAGCATGCTAGAAAGAAAACCAAGGTACAAATTCTCAATTATTCTTTTGCGGAATTAAGTCTCACCTTAATTTGAGGTCTATCAAGTAAAATCTTTTTTTTTTTTTGGAATAACGGATTTTAATAATCCCAACTATTGTTCTTTGGCCGGCAACGGTCCCAACTTCAAAAATTCTCCCATCTATTAATATATTGGCCTCCAATGAACCCTGACTAACGGAACCTTAATTAGTCTCCGGTTGCCGGAAAAACGTTTTTTGCCGGAAAACTCCTTTTTGGACCAGAAAACTCAACCTTTTAGTCCCAAACCTCTTTGTAACATTATTACGGATCTTTCGGAAACTTTTTCTAGTAAAACCACAAATTATTAAGGTCGCCGGAAAAACTACTTTTTCGCCGGAAAACTTATTTCTTGTCGGAAAACTCAACTTTTTGGTTGGAAAACTCGAAGTTTTAGCCCCAAACCTGTTTGTAACCATAGATCGAACATTTAGAAACCTTTTTCCGGCCAAAAATGTTTTTCCGACGACCAGAGACTAACGACGTTAGGGTCATTGAAGGCCAATATGTGAAAAGATGGGACTGTCAGTCATGGATTTTTGAAGTTGGGACCGTTGCCGGCCAACGAACAATAGTTGGGATTATTAAAATCCATTATGCCTTTTTTTCGAACAAGGTTATACAAGATGTAAAAGCTTAGATGGGTTATGAATATCTAAATAAAGAAGTGATATCAAACCTGAGTATTATCAAAGGACCACCAAAATAATGGTTGTTTTAATGAATGTGAACTCTTCCTAGGGAGTGGTCTTGAGGTTTAGATATTGAATCTAATTAACTACCCCATAGATGTTTTTATTTATAAGTAACAAGTAAGTATTTCTGTATTCATTTCTAAGTAACAAGTAAGTATTCCTTTCATGTATGAGCTACCCAATGACACTATGACTCCACTAAATTTTTTGGGTGGATTCATATACCTCACAACACCACTAAACTTGCATTCCATAACTTTTTGTTTGATGATCAGTACAAGATCTAATTGGTAGATTTGGTGTTGTGGGTAATAGTATATGCATGTAGACATACAAAATTAAAAGCTTACTATGTGAAAAAAAAATCAATACATATTTTGTTTTCAATATGTTTTGTGCTTCTTTTGAATATCCAACCAACAGGAACTACTTGAATTATGGTCTAAAATTTTATGTGTGAGTATTTTGTCTGTTGTTGCATGTTTCTTGGAAAATTAATCAAGTTATCATATTAGTAGTTGCATCTTTTCATCATGTTACTTGGTTCATAAATTGATGTTGTATATATTTATGGGTGTTTCTTTAAGGTTACCAGATGGCTTTGGAAATGAAAATGGGGATGATTAAATATCGTTGCTTATTCCTTTTCAGGAATGCTTTTTGAGTTCATAATGTTGCAACTTTTTTCTTAACTTATATGATTGTTAGTAATGTTTTCATAACCGGACCGAACGTCAAACTAGTCTCCACATGCCACTAGTCGGACATGTTGGACCAGTTGGATTGGGCTTAAGAACCGAATTACACAATTAATGAGAAAAATTTATATATTACACTTCGAAGTTAAAAAGAATCGTGTTGTTAAAGGTTAGTTTTTCTTACTTACCTTCAAAGTATGTAGAACTAAAACATATATTTAGACGGTATTTTACAGAAAAAGATGTATGATTTGCAACTCAGTCTTCTTTGTAGAAAGGCTAAAATGGATAGGTATTTTGTATTTTTAGTATTTACGTTTGTTATATGTTTTGTTTTTTAAACCTACATAAACACGCTTACTTGCTCTAATCATCAAAGAAGGAATCATTGGATATGAATCATATGAATGGTATGAATGCATGTTGTTTCAAGTTTAGACCAGTTTAACTATCTTAAATAAAAGAAAAATAGAACGAGCTAATCTCATTTAATATACTTTAAGTTTAGAAATATTAAAATTGTTGTCGACATTCTTTCTTTCTTTTTTATTCAAGTAATTGTGCTTTGCTTCTCATCCTTCAACAGGTTATGGTCAGACACAAAAGTCAGATATATGTTCTAAAGGGCACTAGTATGTTCTTTATTTTAGTAATGAGAACTAGGGAACTTTGATTGGAGCAATAGGGAACTACTTAAGATCGAGGACCGACCCACCTTGAATGAGCCAATAGGAACATGATTAGTATTGTAAAGTGGTCCGGTCTTTGGTTTTGTGTGGCTAAAAACCTTAAACTAACTACAAATGATTGAGATTTTATCTAATTCACTTAAGTAATCATGGTTTCACAAACCAAAAATGGGACATTATGCAAGCTATTTTATAACATATATCTTTGCTATATATTCTTACAATTACGTCATTTTGCACAAAAGCTAGTCTTTATTCTAAATAAAAAAGTAACTTTTTTGTTCTTCACTCAAAACTAGTTTTGGATATAATCATCAAGGAATTTGCTCAATTTAGTTCTTGGTACAATGTTAACTTGATTAAAAGGTCAACTTCCTCAATCAAAAAGGATAATTCTTAATTTTTTTTTTGTTTGTTTGTATGTTTGTCATTTGTTTGTGGTATTTTTTTATGTTTCACCCTGGTTAGTATGTTCTTATTTTGAAAAGATATATTATAGTTTATGTTGATAGTTCTCTTAATTAGATTGTTGATCAAGGAAGGCTGACATTTCTTTTAATTAAAAACCTGCAAAAAAGTGAAGTTGGTATGTTAAAAAGAAACGTGTTACCAAAGTTTAGTTTTTCTTACTTGTCTTATGAGTATGTAGTCATGTACGATTAAAACGTATTTTAGACGGTATTTTACAGAATAGATGTATGATTTGCAACTCAGTCTTATTTGTATAAAGGTTTTCTTTGTATAAAGGTTAAAATTGATGGAAATTTTGTATATTTTTTAGTATTTACGTTTGTTACGTGTTTTGTTTTAAAAGCCAACCGAAACACACCTACTTGCTCTAATCGTCAAGGAAGGAATCGTTTTGGATATGGATCATATTAATGGCATGAATGCATGGTTCTTCAAATTTAGATTAGTTTAACTGTCTTAAATAAAAGAGAAATGGTGCGAGCGATTTTCATTTAATATACTTTAAATATATTTTTATCCATTCTTCTCATACTTCAACAGTTATGGCTAAACACAATAGTCGGATGTATGTTTTAAAGAGGACCGGTAGGTTCTTTATTTTTTTCTCAGCTTCAAAAGTCCATTTGTTGAATGCTAAAATATAAAGCAAGTGCAAATTCTTGATTGTTTTTCCTGAACTTGCCGAGGAGCATAAATTGCAACCTAAATGACTATATAATGTTGATTCAGTGAATCTCAACTATGTAAGCATGCTAGAATGAAAACCAAGGTACAATTCTCAATTATTCTTTTGCGGAATTAAGCCTCACCTTAATTTGAGGTCTATTTATGCAAGTAAAAATCAATTTTTTGGAATAACGGATTTTAATAATTCCAACGATTGTCCTTTGGCCGGCAACAGTCCCAACTTCAAAAATTTTCACTGGTGGTCCCATCTATTAACATATTGGTCTCCAATGAACCCTGACTAACAGAACCCTAACACCGTTAGTCTCCGGTTTCCGGAAAAACGTTTTTGGCCGGAAAACTCATTTTTGACCGGAAAACTCAATCTTTTAGTCCAAACCTCTTTGTAACATTATTACGGACCTTTAGGAAACTTTTTCTAGTAAAAGCCCCAATTATTAAGGTCGCCGGAAAAACTACTTTTTCGCCGGAAAACTGATTTTTGCTGGAAAACTCTAAGTTTTTCTCCCAAACCTTTTTGTAATCATAGATCGAACCTTTAGAAACCTTTTTACGGCCAAAAACATTTTTCCAGCGACCGGAGAATACCGGCATTAGGGTCCATTGAAGGCCAATATGTGAAAAGATTGGACTGCCAGTCAGGGATTTTTGAAGTTGGGACCGTTGCCGACCAACGAACAATAGTTGGGATTATTAAAATCTATTATGCCTTTTTTCGAACAAGGTTATACAAGATATAAAAGCTTAGATGGGTTATGAATATCTAAAGAAAGAAGTGATATCAAACCTGAGTATTATCAAAGGACCACCAAAATAATGGTTGTTTTAATGAATGTGAACTCTTCCTAGGGAGTAGTCTTGAGGTTTAGATATTGAATCTAATTAACTACTTTATAGATGTATTCATTTCTAAGTAACAAGTAAGGATTCCTGTATTTATTTCTAAATAACAAGTAAGTATTATGAGCTACCCCAATGACACTATGACTCCACTAAATTTTTTGGGTGGATTCATATACCTCACAATACCACTAAACTTTGTAATCGATAATTTTTTGTTTGATAATCAGTACAAGATCTAGTTGGTAGATTTAGTGTTGTGGGTAATAGTATGTGCATGTAGACGTAGAAAATTAAAAGCTTACTACGTGAAAAAAATCAATATATATTTTGTTTTCAATATGTTTAGTGCTTTTTTTTGATATCCAACCAAATGTGTGAGTATTTTGGCTATTGATGCATGTTTCTTGGAAAATTAATCAAGTTATCATGTTAGTAGTTTGCATTTTTTTCATCATGTTACTTGGTTCGTAATTTGATGTTGTATATATTTATGGGTGTTTCTTTAAGGTTAAAAGATGGCTTTGGAAATGAAAATGGGGATGATTAAATATGGTTGATTATTCCTTTTCAAGAAAGCTTTTTGAGTTCATAATGTTGCAACTTTTTTCGTAACTTATATGATTGTTAGTAATGTTTTCGTAACCGGATCGAATGTTAAACTAGTCTCCACATGCCACTAGTCGGACATGTTGGACTAGTCGGATTGGGCTTAAGAACCGAATTACAAAATTAATGAAAAAAAGTTATATAATACACTTGGAAGTTAAAGCAAGATATAAATATAAATTATGTTTTAATGTAAGTTTATAATTTTAATAAAATATAAAGATTAATTTGTTTTCGTTTTCGTTTTTGCTTTTGTATCATTTCACAATATCAATTAAACGAAAATTTAGTGTTAAAATTGAATTAACACAAGTTATTAAAGCTAACAAGAACTAAAGAGCGGGACTGAAGTTGTAAAACACTTCTGAAAATAATTTAAAAAATAAATGAGCCTTTATGAAACATCTTAAACCCTAGTATATATTAAACATTTCAAGTTGGACCACCACGTCACCTTTTTTACACTTCTCTCTCATCTTGTTTACACTTCTCTTTCTACTATGTTTCTTTTTTCTTTATTAAATCCGTTCCATCAACACACTTACTATCTTTGTTAAATCCGTTCGAGTAATAATTCCAACAACAAAACCACTTATATGTTATTGCTAAATTCATTTGATTAGCATCCAGCAGCAACGTTGGCGACAAATCCATTGTTTTTTTTAAGTTAAATCCATAGCAATTCAATCCGCTCATGGTCATTGGCCAATCCGGCCCACCCACTAACCGTTGAAACTCTCTGATTTTTTCACTAACTCAACGTAACACAGCCAATCCGGTCCGGCTGTGAACACTGAGTTTTAGTGAAATGTTTCTTGTGGAAAGTTTACAAATTACACAACAGAAATGAATTTGAGGTAA
Organism: Helianthus tuberosus; assembly: GCA_030545235.1. Taxonomy (NCBI): domain Eukaryota; kingdom Viridiplantae; phylum Streptophyta; class Magnoliopsida; order Asterales; family Asteraceae; genus Helianthus; species Helianthus tuberosus. Next base: position 161,412,364 of record CM060402.1, on the reverse strand, counting down.
GAGAGATATTGATGCGGGTCCAAGTGTGGAAGAGCGGGCCATATCGTATTTGGAGGCCCAAGATCGTGTGACAAAAGAGGTTTTACTAAAATGGCTCTAACTTGGGCTACAGGAGTCCGTTTTGGGCTTGCAACCAGACGAAACGATCGTGAGAAAGAGCTCCATCTTGCTGCAAACCGCCTACGGGTCATCGTCCGGGCCAGAAAACGCTTATTTTCATCAGTTATTTATCTTTTTATGTTTTTTTCGGTATTTTGGGCATTTTGTTTTTGGGCTTGTGTTTGGCCCATGGACTTTTTGTGGCCCATTTCGAATTTCTGTCATTATTTATATGTTTCTCTTGTAAGTTGGATGGTCAGACATCAATTTTGAATTTACTCATTTTCACTTCAAATTCTTTAACATTTGGGTTGAATTTTGGGGGGTTTTGGGAAGATCAACACGGGTACTCGTAGAATCAACGTGTTTTGTTCTTCGTTATCGTAACACACGCTACATCAGATATTCTCACATAAATAAGGATGTACAATGGTAAACCAGTTAATTAAACGTTTATTCATTGATTTTAACCAAAAGATGTTTTTCACTAACTTCTCTTTAAAGCGATAGAGATCACCATTTACTCGTCTTTATATATGATCAAGATCACCAAACTTCAACGCCAATGCCTTTCAACACTTTTGATATATCCCAAACTTGAATTATGCTAAACATAGCATTTTCCACTTAAAAGATTTATGTTATTGACAAATATGATCACATCAAGAATAGTATCGAATAAGGAACATTTGTATAGTTGCAAAGAAAAAAAATTTGAAGTATATCCCTATTTGGGAAAGTTTATATGGTTACTTTGACCTTTAATATCAGTGTCTTTGTCGCAACCACATGGAAAACATGCATTACACATAAATATTAAATGTATATTTTACTTTCAAATAATTTAATATAGATTGATAACTATAGTTAATCTTAATAAAAAGTGTTTGGCTATGTATCGAGTCCAATAAGAACTAGATTATGTAAAAGACCTTATAAACCCATTCGGAACCTTATAACGAGACTCGACCTTGTTATGATCAAGGAATACCCAAGTTCATAAATGATAGGAAACCACGACCAACTTAGAAAGCCTTTAATAACATGTGAAACTAACATATCAAATAACACAACCATGATGAACAGTATATCAACATCAATTTCACTTTACAAACTATCTTTAGAGGTTTTAAAGGGTCTTGGCCATGTATAATTATATCCCATATGCCTTTTATTTCTTTTAGACAACATTTACAAAAACTTATTATATATCTCATACATAATATCACGTATAACTTTCTATATGAATGAGACGTACAAAATCGTTTCTAATACCAAAAGTACAATAAAGATTGTTGTATATATTTAGACATCCAAAAATAACAGAAAAAAAAAAAAAAAAGCAATGCTACAGTCCCACAACCACGAAACAAACTTCACCGGTTCTGGGATTTTGTAGTTGCGATCTGGTAGTGGTTGGCATGTACATGACACTTTACTCGGTTAAGGTTTGTAAAAGATATTGGAATTAATATATATATTAATTTATAACTTACAACGGACGAGAACCCTCAATAAATCGGAAAGAAACTAGAAACCCTAAATAAAACTTAACTTGTGTCTACGGGCTCTAAACTAATGACACCTAATAATAAATACGTTACTATATTTAACACCCCTCTTCAAGTTGGTACATAGACCAACTTGATCATGTTGCATCTTGAATTGTTTTTGGAGCCAAGAACTTAGAATTTGAACATGATCAAGAACCTAGGATTGTACTCGGACAGTAAACTGGGCCATGAATAGTAATTCGAAACAGGAGCAATTAAGCCCTGATCAGAGCAGTAAACAACAATTTATAGACAAGGAACACAGACAAACAGTACTCTAACAGCGAACAAGTACTCTGAAATGATAGTACTTCGGCACTTTGTAGGAAAGTTGTAATGGTTAGGGTTCTTGGACAAGAAACATTTTTGTCCAAATAATAAAGGCATCGGGTCTCAAACATATGATTGCAATCGTTCTGGGAGCAACCGCGGATTCTAGGACATAAATCACGTCACTAGAGCATGTGGCAAGAAAATAAAACAAGAAATCTGGAACAAACGATGGTCAATTAAGGTGGTAGCAGTAAACATGATTAATAATTAATAACATGAACAACCAAGTAATTTGCCTTTAAAATTGTTGGTCAAACAAGATAGTAGGAGCAAATGACATTGTTTGAAATTTGTTTTTTATCTTTATATCAAATTTGAGGCGATGTCATTTGCCTTTAAAATTGATGAGTTTTTTTACTTAATGTTTTCAACTATTACACGTTTTGTCATTTAGCTCTAACCCAGTTAAATTTGCTGTTAAGTTTGATCATGTGGTTTGCACATCAGGGCATTTTTTGTCATTTCACCTTTCCAATGACTATTGTGTAAATAACTTAAATACCCACAATTTTATAAAATAAAAAAAACTCTAATCGGGTTTAAAATTATATATATATGGAAAGGTTTTAATGAAAACACTAAATATTACGGGGTAGAGGTAAGGTTGTCTACATCTTACCCTCCTCAGACTCTACCTTAGTTTTGCTATTGGTGAGATTTACCGAGTATGATGATGATGATCCGTGGTTTGCTTAATTGCTTGAGTAATTTAAGTACTCAATTTACAATATCCTATGCTGTTTTTTACTTTAATTATGTCTTCTTAATCTCCCTACACCATAGCATGCATGTTTAATCGTCCATTGACACATGTGATATGAGGTCTAGTACATGTAACACGGTGTACACAAGATACCTATAATAAGACCTAATTTACTGAAAACTCAAAAATATAGTTGAATCAGATAGACCTTATATGTGAAGCTAAATTGTATTCATTTGTTTTTTAGAAGGGTTCCTAAGCCTAACTTACTTTTATTAACTATCAACATGTACTTCACATGATGTGAATTTGAACCTTCCACTTCTAAGACCATGGAGAGGCATCTTACCACCAGAATGTCTCTTGAGGACTTGAATTAACTATTTAAACAACAAATGATAATGAAAGTGCACATAGTCACTAAGAAAACAACAATGTGTCTGCGCTTGAGAATGACAAAATAAAACAAAAAATGCCTATATGTACGTGAAGGATTGAAAAAAAAAAGTTCCTAAAAGAAAAAAAACTCCCAATAACCATCTCTGTGATATTTGACATGTAAAACATACCAGCCACACTACTTCTATTGCCAGAGATAGACGCTCAGAAATTTGATAGTCGTTCCTTTTATCAAATATCTAACAGATGGATAAAAAAGTTGGATTCTTGTTTAGTCAAATAATTAAAAGTTGTTTAGTCAAATAATTAAAAGTTGATTTTGGTGTTAGTCAAGTGACTAGAAAACCAAAATTCAATACATATGAAATATACATGAACTTGCAGATTTACCAACATATATAGCTAGATAGGACCATCGAGCCAAAAGGATCACAGTATGTTACATAACAACCATTGATTGTGTAAACCCAAGCAAATCACAACCAACAAACTTCCATTATCCAGATATTAAAGGTTTTAAACAGTATTCTCAACCTTCCCAAACATATGTAATAAGAAGCATAAAGATAAGAACATGCAGCACCAATTATAGATGGGAGTTAGTTCAGAAAATCCTTCATTGGATCATCATGATGAACCCTCTTCATCCTGTATGCCTCCATGTCTTCAGCTGTCACCTCATCATTCCATTTAACGTTATATTTGCGTTTTCGTTCATCTTTCTCTTCTTTCCTCCTCTTGTCCTCCTAAACAAATCACAATCAATCATCAAGACCTTTAGCAACGAGCTAAACCATTATATATGCATTTAACAAATGCATCAATATGAGGATCTAAAATCTAAAAAAAAATAATTTTGACATCTCCCCATGGTGGGTTGTTCTAAAAATGGGATAAACTGATAAACTTACCTTCTTAAGTGCTTCAGCAAGTTTCTCTTGATCCAGAACCAAGTCATCGGGTATGTCTGTTCCCCATGTTGCAGGCTGCTTCTCTTCCGTTGGAGCAATTACATCTGACACGACAAAATTATGTTATTACCAAAAAAAATCATCGAACTTAGAACAAGGAACAGCAAAAGATGAGATATCAAACCTTCAGTGGCCTCTTTTCGGGCAATGTTAGCCTTCATAAGGTCTGCTGCAGCCTCAGCAGCCTCGATTCCAGCAGCACCAGTACAGTAACTGTTTCTAACAAACTGCTTGCAGCATCTATAGCCCCATTGATGATCTTTCCACCATGAACCCCAAACGGTTGTGTGGTTATTAATGTAAACATCCTCTTCATATTTGCTCTTAGGAAGGGCCATTTCTTGTCCCTTAATAACCCTACCGGCACGATCATACTCAACCTCTCTCTCACTTTGACCCAATAATAGCTCTCTTGGAAGTGGGTCTTCAGCGGCTGCATTCCCGTATTCCTCCAAAATCGTCTCCTTAACTTTAGATTTCAACTTTTCTTTGTTGATCTGGAAATTTTTGAACAACAATTCAGCTTGTGAAGGAGCAGCTTGCATGTGTACATCATTCCCCTTGTCAAATGCTTCCCAAGCGTGTATATTCAGCTGCTTAAACTCCAAAGCTTGACCACTTACTCTATTTTGATTATCACCAGCATAAAACTTCTCATTCGGATCCATATCTGGAAGTGGATCCTCACGCATCGATCGAGTTTTCGGATCATAATGAGCGGAATTAACGTCAAGATTAAGAAGGTATTTCGCTGTATCTTCTCGAATACGAAGATTCCTCACGGTTCCTGTGGACCCACCACCAGTGGTACGAACACGTTTCTCGACTTTAGCGAAATCCATCTGCTTGCTTTCATCAACCTTGGCTTCATCTACTTTTAGACCGTCTTCATTATCTTCATCATCACTGCCTTCTTCAGCAGCTTCAGTGTTGTTCTTTTCTTCAAGCTTTTTCAACTGCTGCTCTTTTAAATACTTTTTCCGCGCTTCATCTCGAGCTTCATATCGATCAATCACATGAGCATACGAAGCTGCATCATACCCATTCCACCGGTCCCGCTTTCCATCATAATCGAGCTCAAAAGTCTCGATCTTCTCATCAGGTGCTATATTTTTACTGGTCCATTTTGCTCCGAGCTTACGTGGCCTTTCCATGCAGGCTTTACTGGTGTGTGTCATGGCTCCACAGTTTTCACATGCACCCTTCCTGTACTTATCAGCTTGGAATATTTTCGCCCCTCTATCATACCACGATTTTGTGTAATTTGGATCCGATTTCCATTTCCTTTGATGCTTCAAACTCGGTCTTTCAGCATTGAGATACCACGGAGCAGATGACATATACTGAGGAATATGCGGATTGATTTCTTTTCCATCTTCATCAACTTCCGCAGGTGCAAGCCCAGCTTTACGTGCTTCTTCCAGCTCCATCTGCTTCCTGTGATCCTCTCGGGACTTAAACGCCACTGAAATAAACATTTCGATAAGTCAATTGCGCAATAAAAGAAAGATTAAATGCACACATTCAGGCGAACAGAACACGTCACTACATACGGTCCGTAAATTGGGTGTTTATGGAATTAATAACCGTTCGCCTTCGAATACCAAGCCCCGACCGTAAGGATCTATCAAAACCCTATGCAATTGTACAACCCTAAGTTGAAATTAATATCTGTATCTTTGTATCTAATTCAATTTCTAATATTACTTCTTGTTTTCGTGTTTTAATATCTACGTACATCAATCTGTATCCGTACGGTTTTATTTAAATTCATTAACACACAAAACTTTAGGGCAAATGAATCTCGTCACAAACACGAGATCCGATTACGAGCAGTGTAAATTGGAAGTAAAAGTGTGTTTATAGTGCATAATAATAGCCCTAACTGTAGCATAACGAGCTAATTTGAACAATAAAGGATCGCAAACGAAGGATAGATGTTAGGGTAAAGAGATTTGAGAAGAAAATTAGATAATACGTACCTGATGCCGTCGCCATGATGAACTATAGAGGGAAACTGTAGCAGGTGGAGGTCGAATTGAAATCGCGATGGTGAAACCCTAAATCGAATTAATAGGATGAAGAACAAATGGATGATAGCGGTTATCGTAATCGTGATAATTGTGTGAGTCGGTTCGGGTTTTAATATAAATGCCCACTCCTTGAATTGCGTACATGCCACGTAATTATCACCATGGGGCTATTTGGCAACTTGGTTAAAGTACAGTAAGATGTCTGAATCATTAAAAGATTTGAACCATTAAGAGCCAGTATAATGATTAACTATTCAGAGACAAATGTCTGGCCAATTCAGATTAGAGGTCTTAACCGTTCAGACTCAGTATAATTCTTAATCATTCAGAGGCAAATGTCTGAATCAATATAAGTGCTGAATCAATAAAAGATTTGAACCATTAAGAGCCAGTATAATGGTTAACTATTCAGATACAAATGTCTGGCCAATTCAGATTAGAGGTCTTAACCGTTCAGACTCAGTATAATTCTTAACCATTCAGAGGCAAATGTCTGAACTATTTAGGCATCTGCTCACGAAACAAACAGTCTGAATCAATAAGATGTCTGAACCATTAAGGGCATGTTTGGCTGAGCTTATTAGAGTTAAAAAGGACTTTTGGGAAAATGACTTTTGGGAAAAAGACTTTTTGAAAAGGAGTTTTTAAAAAAAAGTGTTTGGATTAGCTTATAGGGTGGGAAAAGCCAATAAGTCAATAAGTTGTTTTTTAAAAAGTGTTTGGCTTAGCTTATTGATGTAAAATGACTAAAACGGACATTCTTTTAGATGTAAGGGGTAAAGAAGGGATATATTAGTAATTTGAAGTTTGAAAAGTTATAAGATGGCCAAGAAGTTACAATATTGTGACTTCTTAAAAACTCCTTTTCATTCATCTCAAAAAGCCATTTCCAAAAGCACTTTTCAATTTGTCAAACACTAAAATGACTTATTGGCTTTTTATTAAGCCAATAAGTCAATAAGTTACTTTGAAAAGCTTAGCCAAACATGCCCTAAGAGTCTCATTAAACAAAGAGTCCCTAATTTTCAAGTGTATTTACATTTGATTTTATGATATTTGTCGATTTTGTTTTATATTTTAGAATGAGTTGTTTAAATTAAAATTAAAAATAATAATAAAGATAAGACCTAGATCATATATAGACATCATTTTTTTATAAAAATTGTGAGAACTAATTAAATATCATTTTTTATAAAGTAATAAAGATAAGACCTAGATCATATACAGACATCATTTTTTATAAAAACTGTGAGAACTAATTAGAACATCATTTTTTTTATAAAAACTGTGAGAACTAATTAGAGTTAGACACATGACATAAATTAATACCTCTCGTTAAGGCTAAGTCGTTTAACATAACAATTCTAAAATTGTCAGTTAGCATATCCATATTTTCGTGCTCTTTGAAAAAAAAAATTGTATATGTGAAGCTTTAAGTATTACACAAACATGGTTGTACTTATCATAATTGATGTGCTAATTGTACATGTATATTACAATTTATGCTAACAAACATAATTAACAATTTTAGTTGATTATGTTGATGTGCTGACTAGAACAAACAAAACCATCACAACACATGTTCGAAATTAGCACATACAATATCGAAACTAGCACATGCAGAACTAGCACAAAACAAGTTTGAAACTAGTAACTGACACGATCAGAACCAACACAAACAGTTTTGAAGTGCTACTTTTAGTTTTTTTTTTAATGTCATTTTTGAAAGAAAAAAAACATATGTATGAGGTTTGGTAGGATCAATCCCCCCCCCCCCCCCCCCCTCCCTAGGAGATGAAACTATAATCTTAACAAAGGACATTTTCGTAATCTTGCCCAAATTTATAGAGTAAACTTCAATTGTACACCTTGTGCTTTACCTCCACTGATACGTTTACACCCTGTTTCTTCAACTCGTTTTCTCCGGCGATATTTCGACCACCGAAGAAAAAAAATCATCTTCTCCGGCGATAATCAGCACATGAAGCTTATAAAATGCTCGATTTACATGGGCTAAGAATTCAAAACAGATTATGTTTTGAAACCACAACACACAACATTATGAATTTCTTCTCTCTTCTCGCAAGTCGCAACACAAGAACATTATAACACTGCTTAGGCGCTTACTATTTTTCCTCATCCACAATGGCAACCACTAGTCATTGCCCATTCTCCGTCACTTATTGATATGTACGCTATAATCAATCTATGCATCCACCTTAAAAATAAACGTAAATACGTTGTAAATGGGTTTGGAGGGCTATGTGTTTTCTCTTAAGGTTGTGGGTGAATTAAAGGTTCTAGTTTGGTAATGAAGTGCGTTAAAAATTGTGTGTAATGTAGGTTTCGATTTGTATGAGGGTTGCACCAACATCGATATTTGTAGGCTAGGGATTGATATCTAGTGGTTTGATGGGGAGGTGTGGTTGGCGGATTATGTTGGTGATGTTTAACTAAGGTGGAGTGTGACACTATGATTGTGGTTACGGTGTAGAAGAGGATGGCTTGAGGTTTATGTGTTATAGCAATCAGTGGTGGGAATGTAATGGTCATCGATGGCTGCTTTTCAAGAACAAATGGAAAAAGGTGATAGCATACGTGTGTGTAGGGGCGGACGCACCTTTTGAAAAAAAAAAGTGTATTTTATATGTAAAAAAATCCAACCACAACCCTTAAAAATATGGTTGAAACTCTTATCCGTACCCCAAAAAATAATCCATAGGTCCGCCACTATGTGTGTAGAGAGAGAGAGAGAGAGTGAGTGATAGATTGCAAATTGGATCTTCAAACGTGCCATGGACTTAGTAGTGTCTCGTGACGAGTGATAGCCGATGACAATTGCAACAAGAGGTTATGGAAAGACTTAAAAGGAGAGGGAGATTGCATATTTTATAAAAAAAAATAAAAATAAAGAAAAAGGTGTGCGACTTATTTTAAGTTGGTTGAAATAACGATTTTGCTCTCATGTTTAGGGTGAAGGGGGCCAGGGGCGGACCCAGTATACAAAGACCGGGTTCCCATGAACCCAGTCTTTTTGGAAAAACACGTTTTTTTGTAGTGTAAATCTTGTATGATTTGGAAAAAAACGTTTTTTTGTAGTGTAAACCTTGTATGATTTGGAAAAAGGAACCCAGTGATTTCTCCGGCTGGATCCGCCACTGAAGGGGGCACCCCCTAATGAGGTGAGGGGAAACTTTTTGTAACCCAATCATACGTTGCCATGTCATTTCCCCTCTATAACTTTCCTCTTGTCCAAAAACGTACGGGGTGCACCCCTCTTAGGGGTATTGTTTTTTTATTCAAAAAAAAAAAGTTTTCATTGGTTGAAAAAAAAGGTGGCCCACCTTCTCTCTCCTTCCTAAATCGGTGCCTCCTCCCCGAAATTGCTCCCCTCTTGGATGGCAGCACCATACCCGCTCGGCAACTTTGGTCCCCGAAGGGAGTCACCGAGGGTGCCCCGCTCAGCCTTACACATGATAATGCTTAACGATAGTTTTTAACGGCCATCAACATATACCACTATCGTGTTCAAATCGTCAAAAAGCATAACATTACTTATAAACGTGGTTTCTAGAAGTAATCCAATCATCATCTTTCGTTAATCATCAGCCACAACTGAGTGGTAATTTGTTAAAACTTAAAAACAAAATTGTAAAATATAACTTTATGACGGATTATGATAATCCATGTAATTATCTTTACTTTTAAAGTGAAATAATTATCATCAAATGAATTATCTTTACTTTTAAAGTGCAATAATTACCATCAAATGTACCCAATACAAGTTAATTAAAAGAAAAACCTAGATAAAAAAAAAGGGAAACTCCAAAATTCGAAACTATAATTAAATAATTTAATAGTCCCGATGACTAATAATATTTCTTTTAAACAAAAATTATATTCAACATAACCTATTAGAGATTTTATAATGTGTGGTACTAGGGGCACAACCCAAAATACCCAATTTAAAAGAACCAATCAAATAGTTACACCTTACTTTTACATATACCTAAATCACTTTGGGGTGGTGTCGGAGAAGCCCGCAAGTCATTTTTACCCATTTTCATGTTTGAGAACGGCATTCTTCATCGGGTAGTAGAAACCGATTTCATTGAAGCCGAAGGGTTGACGTCGGTGTTATCGATAAAAACTCTGAGCCCGAGTGCACTACCTGAGCTACTACTCCCTGAGTACCCTTACGCATCCTTCAATAACAGTTGTGCAAGTGCAAGGTGACATCAATACAATCGACTCAAATTAACCATTAACATCTAGTCAAACTAAGTAAGGAACTGTGGTAAGCGCTGAGGTTATTGAATCTATTTTTCTAATAAAAAGGTAAAATAGTTACTTTAAATTAAATTACGTCTCCATGTCTTCAGCTGTCACATCATCATTCCAGTTAGCATTATATATGCGCTTCCGTTCATCTCTCTCTTCATTCCTCCTCTTGTCCTCCTACATAAATCACTATCAATCATTGAGATTTTAAGCGATAAACTGAACCATAAAACGTGCATTTCACAAATCAAAGAAAATTCTCAAATTTATATCAAAATCCATTTTACCAGACTAACAACACACAAATGAAGATCTGTAAGCAAAATAACTTTAACATCTACTCATAATAAACTGATCAATTCACCTTCTAAATAATCCTGCCAACGCGATCATACTCAACTTCTCTCTCACTCTGACCCAATAACAGCTCTCTTGGAACCGCGTCTTCAGCAGCCGCATTCCCATACTTTTCCAAAATCGCCTCCTTCGCTTTCGATCTCAATATTTCTTTGTTAATCCTATAACTTTTGTTCAACAATTCAGCTTGTGAAGGAGCCGCTTGCATGTGCACATCATTCCCCTTGTCAAAAACTTCCCAAACATGTACATTCAGCTGCTTAAACTCCAAAGCTTCACCGCTTATTCTATTTTGATTATCCCCACCATAAAACTTCTCATTCGGATCCATATCTGGCAGTGGATCCCCACGCATGGATCGCGCTTTTGGGTCATAATGAGCGGAATTCACATCAAGATTAAGAAGGTATTTAGCTATGTCTTCTCGAATACGAAGGTTCCTTACAGTTCCTGTGGACCCACCACCAGTAGTACGCACACGTTTCTCAACCTTAGCAAAATCCATCTGCTTGCTTTCATCAACTTTCGCTTCATCTACCTTTAAACCATCTTCATCATCACTGTTGTTCTTTTCTTCAAGCTTTTTCAACTGCTGCTCTTTTAAATACTTTTTCCGTGCTTCATCTCGAGCTTCATATCGATCAATCACATGAGCATACGACGCTGCATCATACCCATTCCACGGGTCCCTTTTGCCATCAAAATCAAGCTCAAAAGTCTCGATCTTCTCATCAGGTGCTATATTTTTACCGGTCAATTTCGCTCCAGCCTTGCGGGGTCTTTCCATGCAGGCTTTGCTAGTGTGTGTAATGGCTCCACAGTTTTCACATGCACCCTTTCTGTACTTGTCAGCTTGAAATGTTTTCGCTCCTCTATCGTACCAACAGTTTTTGTTATTTGGATCAGGTTTCCATTTCCGTTGATGTTTTAAACTCGGTCTTTCCGCATTGAGATACCAAGGAGCAGATGACATATACCCAGGAATATGTGGATTAATCTCGTTTCCGTCTTCATCAACCTCTGCAGGTGCAAGCCCGGCTTTACGCGCTTCTTCCAGTTCCATCTGCTTCCTGTGATCCTCCCTGGACTTGAACGCCGCTGCAATAATCATGAATAGGGGTGTGAATTTCTAACACGACACGAAAACTGACACAAAAATTTTTGGGTTTGGGCTTAGTCTGAGTGGGTTCAGGCCAGTTTCAGGTTGAACCCCACAAACCCGTTTAGCTAAACGGGTCGGGTTCATGTCAACCAGGTCGGGTTGGCGGGTTGACCAGTTTAACCCATTTATATTGTATTATATTTTTTTTACAATATCTTTTATGCCATAAATTATATTCAGTGTGTATTTTATGCCATAATTATAACTTAAAAAGAGAATTCATGTAAGTTTTTATAATTCAAATGTAATTGCATTATATACATTTGTGTTTTTTAGTAAATTTTAATTTAATATATTAATTTATGAGAAAAAATAAAAAATCTGGTTGAAACTCCCAAATATTCGGGTTCATATGTATGACACGATTTTCGGATTCGGGTCGTGTTCGGGTTCATCTAAAATTTTTGGGTTTGGGTCGGGTTGGACCCGTCAACCCACGAACACGACCCGTTTAGCGCCCCTAATCATGAAGTTAGTAATTACACACGGTCTAAACTAACTATAATCTGTTACAAACGCTTTCATGCCAAGTTTGCATATGTAATTTACTGGTACACTAAAACATTTGACATTTCCTAATTCCTACCTCCATTACTTTGTAAAATATTCAAGCATGGTTAACAAGCCTCAACAGATGTTCCTAAAACACTAATGACGAAATAAATATCACATAACAGACTCGAACCATTTATGAACCATGGGACTTATAAGCAACGAAAAACACCATTTTAACTATCAAGAAAAATACCTTTCCGGAAGGGGGTGACTTCATTATTTGGTGTCGAATATTTTTGCATCTTTCTTTTTTTCCGATGGTTGTCTGGTGTGTCGGATGCCATTAACAAAGCACTGTAAACAATAACATATTCATAATCAAAGTTCAGTTATTTCAACTGTTGAAGAAGCAACACTAATCAGAAATCAAATTTATTCAATAAAAACGAAAATTTAACAACGTAATTCGCAATAAACAAGTTCATAATCACTTCCACTTAAATCCTAATACATGTTCATGTCTAGACTCAGTGGCGGACCCAGGAATTTTTCCATGGGGGTGCGGAACATTTTTAACAATTTTAGGCCCCTAGGTACATAAGTAAAAAAAATCGGTTGTATCGGGTCGGGTCATGTAAGACAAAAGAACATCAAACTAAATTTATATATTTGGCAAACACGTCAAACTTTGTACAAACATAATTAAAACGTCGCCCTACGGGTTTTCATTTTTTGAAATCTATCCAAAACATCATCTAAAGCTACTTTCTTAAGCAAGTCTTTCTCTATATAACATACACAACTATCACTTAAATTCTCATCCCCAATCCGATTACGCGAGTCGGTCTTCACATTCTTCATTGCCGAAAAACATCTTTCAACGGTTGCGGTTGCGATGGGTAATACGAGAACAAGTTTCAATAACCGATATACCAATGTAAAAGTTACGTGAATATTTGTTGAAACCATTAACCTTACAAGACTTGACAAACCATCCAAGTTGGCGAATTGTAAATCTTCAATAACCGATATACCAATGTAAAGCAGTAAACCAACGACTAAACACAAGATTTTTCAAACCTATTTAAGAATTTTATTACCCCTTTTCTACCTTAACATCAAGTAAAATCATCAACATAAACAATAAAACTTACCCTTTGAAGATCGCCGGTTGGTTTTGGTGCGGATTCCGGTCAGTTTCCGGTCGTGATCGACTGAATGTCGCTGCTGTGTTGCTGCTGGACTTGCTGATGATGTCGCTGGGCAGGAGGCAGAAAGAACTCAGAAGCCAGAAGGGCGGGAGGAATTATGGAAATTGAAGGGGTTTGAGGTTATTGTTTATTGTTGGGTAATAGACTAATGGGCTTATAGTTTATTGTTGGGTAATGGACTAATGGTTACATAATGGGTTAAGCTTTGGTTTGGGTTTGAGTAGTATAACCTATTAATATAGGTAGTTTTTTTTTTATATAAAAAATCAGACTTTACTAAAAAATTTATAATATAAATCCATAATATTTTTTACCCAAGGGGTGCGGACGAAAAATTCCAAGGGGTGCGGACGGGATTTTCGTCAGAAATTAACATAAATTTTTTTTTCTCGGGGGTGCGCCCGCCCACCTTGGCATAGGGGTGGGTCCGCCCCTGTCTAGACTCCAAATGGTTAACTCCAAATGAACAATAAAGCATGTAATATTGGAAAACTGGATTTTAATACTCGTAACTTTGACATATTGGTGAGGATTAATCCCAACTCAGGAGGAAACATTTGTTGACAATCCCAACTTTGAACATATTTTCCTTTAACGATCTCATACTAACCGAAAATTAACCCAGTTAGTTTTTGTTGACATGGACTGCCACATAAGCAGTCCATGTCATCAAAACTTTGACTATTTGTTCCACATAAGCAGTAAAAACTATCTTGGTTAACTTTTAGCTAGTATGGGATCGCTGAAGAAAAATAAAATTATCGTAAACGTTTCCTGAGTTGGGATTAACCCGACCAATAGATTAAAATAGGGATTATTAAAATCTAATACATATTATAGAATTATAACTTTTAATGAATTTTGCTTTATTTTTTGAAACGGTCACACATTGTGATTGAAACACGGGTAGACGTAATTTGTATTGTGGTAATCATAACCTTTGGTGCCCTAAAACACATTCTACGATTGTCGTTTGTTTCTTTTGTAATTATTCAGTAACTTTTCTTCTACATAAGATGTAAATAAACAAGCAGATCAGGGAATAAGATTGTTACCTGATCAAGAATGAAGTCGGGACCGGAATATGTGATGGTGAATGGCGCTAAGAGTATCCGATTCACGTACAAATTTTTGTTAGGGTTGTTTCGTTGAAGGATTTTGAGAGCGGTTTCTTGTTCGTCACGTGAGAGAACGAACAATTGTTTTCGTTAAGGTTAGAAGTTAATATATATACTTTTAAAGCCCATAAACATTGGGTTTAGTTGAGCTTGATGATATACTATCCATTTTTAATAGGACTTTCAAATTTCAAGATAACTAGGTTTTTTCACAATCGTCGCGTTCCGGCGAACTTATTTTGTTATTTAGTCTGCGTTTACATATGTTTTGAAATCACTACAAGGGCGTTGCGCACGAAACTGTTGACAAGAATAAAAAGAAGATATAGAAAAAAACACTAAAAGATAACCGAAAGAAAATCAACAAAAAAATTTTTATGGTAATGATTTTGTTCGTATGAAACCCGTGGTCAGAGATAAGCAAATGGTATTGGGTACTGGTACTGAATTTCCCAAACCAAAAGATCTTAAGTACAAATTCGGTACCGACTTTTGGCGCCTACCGGTTTTTACCTTCATATACCGATACCGTAACCGGTATTTTCGGTATCGATATCGGTTGGCACCGAGCTCATCCCTACCCCTGAAACTGAGAAAAAAATCATTAAAAGTTGAAGAAAATCAACAAAAAAGTTGCACGATACCGTTGTTGTTTGTACGATACTCATGATCAGAGATGAGCAAATGGTACCGGTTAGAAGTACCGAATTTCCCGAACTAAAAGATTTTCAAAATCGTTTCGGTACTGACTTTTGGGGTTTTCTGTACAAGGCCGGTGCCGGTTTTTACCTTCGTGTATCGATAACTGTACCAGCCTGGTGCTGGTTTTTACCTTCATGTACCGATGACGAACCAGACCATACATGTATTTTCGATACAAGTACCGGTTGACACAAAGCTTATTCAACTTAAAAAGTAAGGAAATAATATATTACTTTAATATTAAAAAAATTATTGTTCAAAGCGTTGGAAATTTAATATAAGGATAATAATACAGACTTTTTATCTCATAATTTAACAAAAAATAATATTTATCTCTAAAATTTATTTTTGTCATTTTTACATCCAAACCATTAAAATATTTTTACACTCAACCCATTAAAAGAATAAAGTTAAGGGGGTTAGGGTGGTCGGTACGATATCGGTGAACCCTTCGGGGATATGGAATCACCGATCAGTGATTGTTCGCCGGTAACAAATCGGTGAGTGGGGAGTTGATCATTCGGTGTATAGTCACCGGTGAGAGGAGAGAGGAGAGTAAAGACAGAGGAGAGAGACAACCAACCAATTTTTCTTTTTAATTAAGGGTTGTCTAAATCATTCCTAGTGTTTGAGAAGAAAATGGGTAGTGAAGGGGGAGAGTTGAAATGACATGAGATTATTGGGTAGAGAAAACTCAAACACCCTAAAAATGTTTGAATCATACCCTCCACCCTAAATCATTTCCTTGATATGAGTAAAGTGAAATGAAGAAAAGTAAGTGATGTGACACCTAGGTGGTGTTAAAAAGAATTAAAGTATATTCAAGGCCTAATATTTGTTAAATCTAATGGTAGTTTTATTTTTGTCATATCAGTTATAGGGAAAATCGGCTTCGCAATGCAACCTCGTTCTTCGTCTCTAATCTTCCGGATTCTTGTGATCGTATTATGTTATGGAAGGCTTTTGAGCATATGGAAAATTTGGAAGACGCGTTTGTTCCACGTAAAAAAGACCGGGCGGGTAACAAATTTGGTTTCATTAAGCTGTCGAAAGTGGTTGATCCGCTAGGGTGTATAGAGAAAATTAAAGAGGTTCGGATTGATGGGGCGGTGATTGATGCAAGCTTGGCGAAGTTCGACAGATTTGGTACGAAGATCGAGCCCCAAAGGATTGGTGAGAGAGTTTCCGTATTCTCTAGATTGAATGTGGAACGACCTGCGAATAAGTCAGCTAGGGGGGTTAGCTCTGGTAATGGTGATATTCCGTTCACGGATCATAGAACGTATAGTTCGGTTGTGAATCCGTTAAGCTCTGATGATCCTAAAGCTATTATTGAGCTTCCTCCTTTGAACTCCGAAACTAAAAAGAAATGGGAATATAAGGCCTTAGTGGGAGAATCCAAGGATATTGATATTCTTAATAATTTAAAGGAGCATTTGGCTGGTTTGATGGAGAATGGATTCGATCTCCGATACCTAGGAGGTTTGAAAGTTCTCCTTTGTTTTAATAACCCGGTCGAAGCGGAAGAGTTTCGTTTTAACAAAGTGGAGGAATGGGAAAAATGGTTTTATAGGCTTTATGTATGGGAAGGTATCCCTCCAATCTTCGAGCGAGTGGCCTGGATAAAAATTACGGGAGTTCCACTGCCTCTTTGGGACAGACATGTTTTAAACAAAATAGGAGAAAGAGTGGGTCGTCTTCTGGTCAAATCGGAGGTCGAAGCAACGGATGGCAACATGTCAGAAGATCGGTTAGCCGTTTTAGTGCATTCTGGGAAACGAGTCGCTGCTGAATTTTTCATTAAATGGAAAGATCATTCGTTTTAGGTTTGGGTAGAGGAGATTTCGGGGCAATGGTACCCGGCGTTCCTCGATTCAGAGCAGTCGGTTTCAGGCTCTCCGGGGAGTTCATCGGTAAGTCACCGGGAAGATCATCAGTCATGGGCATGTCTCCGAGTTCTGTGAGTAATGATTCATACAGGTGCATGCAAAATTCCCAATGCATGGGATAAGCAAAAGACGTCCCTTTGTCTTCTGGTGAGGCACATGTGCATCCTAGGGTGGCGCATGGGGAAAAGTGGTCCCAATCCCCAGATTCCAATATTGTGAGAAATGAAGTGGGGCCTGATGGAATGCTGATATTCCTGATAGCCCAGTTAGTAATCCTGAGCCCAATCTTCCCAGGCCCAGCTATATAACAAATAGGCCCAAAAAAGGTTTGAAGTCTAAATCGGTGGCCCAAGGATCTGTTTACCAGATGTGAACTTGAATCTGGGGGCTTCTAATTCGAGCGACTCCGATCCCTTCAACATCGAAGAGATTTTCCAGCTAGAAAAAAATGGGGCAGCCGGCGATTTACCCACGTCGCCGATGGAAAGGGAATTCAGGGACAATTCTAATACTATTCAGGAGGAGGAGGCAAGTTGTCCTCCGGAGACCGAGGAAATACGTCAGAAATTCGAGAATGAAATGCGTCGGACTCTGGAGTTCGGTGCAAGTCTGGGTATAGGAGTCGACGGCTTTGCGAATCACGTGAAGAAAATTGTTAGTGGGGAAATGGAGACAATGTGTGCCAAATGAATTTTATCTCTATTAACTTGAATGGGGTTTCCGACTCGAGGAAAGATTTTTGGGTTCGGGATTTGAAACGGAAGGTTAAGGCTGACTTTATTGGTATTCAGGAGACTCATCTGGCAGGTTTGGATGACGTTGCGGCTCGTCGTTTCTGGGATAATTCGGTTTTGAGTGCTGTGTCAGTTGATTCAGTAGGGAGATCAGGCGGCTTGTTTTCTATTTGGAACCCGGATGCTCTTGCTGTTGATATGGTCTCCAAAAATCAAAGATTTTTATTGATTTCTGGGATTTTGTGCGGAGGCAGCGATCGGATTAACATTTTGAATGTCCATGCTCCCAATGACGCGGGTCGGAGAAGACAGTTTTGGCACGAGTTAGAGGAGGTGGTGTCGATGTACAGTGGATTGTGGATCCTGTTGGGCGACTTTAACGAGGTGCGTTCAAGGGAGGAACGAGTGAATTCCAGATTCGAGCCCGGTTCCAGTGATGCTTTTAACGGGTTTATTGATAGAGTTGGCCTGATGGAATACTCGATGACAGGAGGTATGTTCACTTATATCTCGGGTCATAGCGAGGTAAAATTGAGTAAATTAGATCGCTTCTTGGTGAATGATGCCTTTCTTAGCAGCTGGCCGACCTCTAGGTTGGTTGTGCATAAAAGAGGTTTTTTTGACCATTGTCCTATCTCTCTATCTTGCTCGGTGGCTGATTTCGGTCCTATCCCATTTAAGTTCTTCAACTCATGGATAGGGGATCCGAAATTAGAAGAAATAGTTGGCAATGCTTTGATTAAGTGTCGGGTGGAGGGCATTACGGATAGGGACATAGCGGGTGTTCTAAGAAATATTAAACTGGATATAAAAAAATGGAGACAGGAGGTGAGTGTTTCAGCAAAGAAAGACCAGCTGCAGATGGAGGCCATGATTGAGAGTATTGAAAGTAAAGCTTTGTTTGGGCCGATTTCAGAAGATGATAAGAAATTAAGAGCCGATCTCCATGTCAAAGTTAATAATATCGAGCTGGCCAAATCGAAGGATCAACATCAAAAAGCCCGGGTCAAATGGTTAAAATTTGGTGACGAAAATAGCTCTTTCTTTCACAAGGCTATCTCGGTTAACAATGCTAGAAATAGAATTCATGGTTTGATGTTTCATGATCGGATGGTCTTGGATCCGACGGAGTTGAAAGAAGAAATTAGACTATGGTTTAAAAAACAATTTGCTGAACCCATTCGCCGTAGACCCGATTTCAGCAAAGAGGGTCTGCCATGCTTGTCGGCTCATAATGGTAGTTTTCTTTGTGAACATTTTATAGAACGGGAGGTCTTTATGGCAGTCAAAAGCTGCAATGGTGGGAAAGCTCCAGGGCCCGGACGGTTTTTCTATGAAATTTTTTAAGGTCTTTTGGGGAAGATTTAAAGATTTTATCATGGGGGTCTTTTGTAAGACCCTTACTTATTTTATAGTATATTTAATAAAAGTTTCGTATAAATAGAAATTTATACGATTACATGTACTTACGAAATACGAGTTTATTAAAACATTAAAACATTTGGAATGTTTCAACATCTTGCGTTTATATCATCGTTTGAAACGACACGACGAATCCTATTGCGGAAGCTTGATTCTTGAGCGTGTTCGGTTCTTCCTCGAGCTTGATCAACCTCCGGTACATTGCATAATACCTACATTTCATAAAACATGAAATGAGTTAGTCATATGATGTTTAAAACAAGTTTAAACAAGTCCAGAATGCAAAACTTCAACAAAATACTGGGTACTACCGTAGCTTACGGTAGCCACTAAGCATTCAGGGGCTGCCGTAAGGCAGTACAATTCCAGCGTAACACTTCAGCCTCTACCGTAAGTTACGGTAGCCACCGTAACTTACGGTAGCTCACTGGACAAAAAGATTTGCAGCTGATGCTGCATTTTCCCAGCTCTGATTCTTTTTACGAAAATGTGCATAACTTTTGTTCTAGATGTCCGTTTCGCGTAATTCTTTTCCCCACGCGTCCGTAATTTAATTCTCCATCATATGGAGTTAAAATTTAACATTCAAACTAATAAAATTCAAAGTTTTTAAGAAATCGGCTTATTATTCAAAATTAACATTTTGACCCGTTTGTATTTAAAATCACCAGCTTGATTTTTTGACAACCAAATACAAATATCAATACATTTAACTCAAGTTCTCTAGTTCGGATTCAGACTTCCTTATGAAATATGCGACTAGTACACAAACTATGCGTAGAAATCTATTTCGACCCATTTAGGGGATTTTAAGCAATTTAGTCTATAACCCGCTCTTTTCTTTCCACACATCATAAATCCAACTTCTAGGTATCTACCTATTTTCCATAATCACCATACAAGTTTCCAAATAACCCATATGGGTCGCTTGCCCGGTTTACCAATCGAGGGCTTTTTGGTCAATTTTAGTCCCTTATTTTACTACAAGGGACTTTCACTAATTGTTTGACCAAAATATCACTATTAACTATAACTCTATTTATGCGTACCTGGCTCGGGTCAACGTATAGACCCGTTTTATACCTCACTTTAATTAGCCGCTACTTTATAACGATGCAATTATTCAATTCCTGTTCACTCCTGTGAACATATAACTTAACAACCAAATGTTAGTCGATATTGTCAAATGGTGTTATCACCACCATTTGACCCGTTTGGCCTATATGACCAAAAATTTACCTATGTAGCAAAACATGGTTTTAATTTACCAATTTGCCCATCCGACCCATTTTGAAATTTTCTCTCATTAAATCCCTTCCCTTACTTATTTAGCCCATTTTGGCTTACGCCATGGGTATCCTTTTAGCTTCGGTTTACATTAGTTGACACTTGACCAAATTTCCATTTTACCATTTTTCTCAATATTAGATTACACTACAAGGAAATATTATCGAAAACTCATAATTCCTTAGTCATTTCATGACCAATTTACCGTTTCGCCATTTTTACCATGATCCATGGTTCTATCGTTTATAATAGTTCCGACCCGTATCAATTGCGTCGGAAATCGATATTTCCCATATTATCTTTATCACATTTATACTTATAGAATAAGTAAATATTCTACAAAAGGGTGTAAGTTTCACTTACCTTGCATCCGGTTATGCTCTTTTTCCGCGTACTCGATCCGTTTGACCCGCTTCTTTCCCAAGTCTTCATCAAGCTTTTCTAGAGTCAAACTATTATCATCAAAATTCGTAAGACGGTTAGATTAGTCATAATCATTTACGACTATTCCATCCTACGGGTTTTTATGTCGAATTTATCATTCGACCATATCAAAATTATCATTCGATCTAATCGTTTGTCGGTTTGACTTTTTAAAAGTCAATTGACTTATCAACATATTCAAATGCACATTTGGTTCATTGAAATCACTTAGGCATATTTCATCCGAACTCTTAACGAAATCAAATTTTACATACTAACTAGTAGGCCGCGATTTTATTTAGGCATTTCATATCACTGAAAATGGGCTGTTTTTGGTGACTTGTTTAACCTGTTTACAAGTCTTCAAAAATTATGATTTTTTATGTGGCGTACCACTCGGAGGGTTAGGCCTTGTGTTAAAATTTCAAGATCTAACTCTTTACCAAAAATTTGTAAAAATTCATTTGCTAAGCTGCAATCAGATTCGTCACTTCTGAGTGCAGCTTACGGAAAAATTCATTTAAAATTCCTCGTTTATCCGATTGACGAAATTCCAATTGGCGATTTTTCTAATCACTTAAAACTTTCTACAGTACAAATTTGAGGTCATAACTAAATTCCTAAATTGAGTTATGACATTCGTAAAGGGCTGCAAATTCTGTCAGAAAACGCAGCTTGAACCTTCGATACGGAAAAATTCATAAAACGCTCAATTTTCGTCGAAAAAATGCGATTCCAGTGGGGTTTTAAAGATATTTCCTGGAATTACATTTTAGACTCAAGAAACACATGTTTTTGTCAAGTTTTATCCATGTTACAGCCAACACAAGTCGGCTGTAAATTCTGATCAGAAGCTGTTTGAATTCAGCTTTCAATTTGAACATGTTTATGACATTATAACACTTATTCTTAGCAATCAAAAACCCTAAAAGCATCACATACACGAATTTAGTTAAGACCCACTTATCACCTTCAATGGTGATCATGAATTCACAAGAATTAGGCCTAACTTCATCATATACTTGTCTAGGGTTTACTCCTAGACACTACAATGTTCCTATTTCATCATATAACAAGCATGCAACCATAAATTTCGAATTCTCTAAGTTCATCAGAATTTCAAGTAGAGATTTTCTATCAAGTTTCACATACCTTATGACCCCCTTGCAATGGAGATCACCAATCTAGGCTCGGATTTCGTTTTGGAGTTGATATTGACCTTCAATTTGATCAAATTGCACAAACTAGGGTTTGAGAGCAAGCTCCTGGTCGTCCCGTGCGTTCTAATCGACCAGACACACACTTAAGTGTGTGTTTGGTGTTAAATTTTTGTTTTAATAATATAACTTTGCAATTGTCCAACTTTGGTCCCTCAATTATCCATGGTTTATAAAAGACTTACTAGTCCATGCTTCTTTATTGTTTTTAAACAAATAATTAACTAGGTTAATTACCCCTAGTTAACTTAGTGAGTCCCGGGAGTTCTAACCCGTTTATTTTAAGTTCCGTTAACTCGAGCCTTTTATCCATTTTATCTCTTGAAAGTTCTTATCCGCTTTTTAATTAATATTAGGATTATTTATTTAAATCCTAATATTTACCGGGTTACTTTTACCACTAACGGTACTTTACCCGTCTTTTGGTATTAACGGGGTTTGATTACCAAACCCGTTTTCGGGGTGTTACATTTTTAAGGATTTCTATCTTAATGGCAAGTTTAGTGTTGGCTGTAATTCTTTTTTTGTGGCACTTATCCCTAAAGTTAAGGACCCGCAAGTTTTGTACTTAATGTTTGAGAATGTTGCACGTTATGTCCTTTAGGCCTAACTCAGTTAATATTTCTAGTTAAATCTGGTCACATAAGGCTATTTTAGTCTTTTTACCCATTTATTTAAAATAATATAATAAGAAAACAAAACTAAATTTGAAATTGATATTATATATACAAATATTTATGTTTAGTTCAACTCCCCTACTTCTCTTAATTCTGCAACCACGACACCATTCAAAACACACGTAACAACCTGTAACCAACCAACCACCACCGTCTGGCGACGATACAGAAGCAGAATCGTCTCAGATCTGATTTTCCGGCAAAACAGAAGCGGAACCAAACAGAAGCAGATCCGCATGTGCCGCACATATCATTCCAGTGACATCTAGGAGGACCGACAGTTGATTCCCGAGGTGGTGGTGTTGTGAATTTCCGGCGAGGTGACTGATTAAAAGTTTTACGGATACACTTGTTTATGATTACTTTGAATGAAGTGTGAAAGGGTTGGTTGTCTGTAATGCCACTGGAGATGGGATTGAGCAGGTTAGACAATGGCATAGGTAATTAGAGATTGTGTTATATGCTTTGGATAATCAGAAAAGTCTTGACGAGTGAAAAGGCGTTAGTAGATTTGGCGATTGGGATGCTTGATGAGAAAGAATCAACCTTGAATCTTGGTCATAGGAAACGAGTTGAGGATTGTTTATGGAGGTTTAAATAATGGATTAGATCCATAGAACTGAAAATAGCAGAACCGCGGGTAGGTGATAGTGGGTTGTGGTGATACAGACAACCAAGCAGAGGCAATTTTGAATGAACAATAATTGTGCATAGAACTGAAACGAGCTGAGATGGTGATGGTGGCTAGAACTGAAATGAGCTGAGATGGTGCTAGATCTGAGAGGAGATAAGGAAAACTTGGGACAGGCAAATAAACTAGGGTTTAGGTTGATTTACTTTGGGGTAAATAGAGAAGGTAGTGGAAAAGACAAATCTACCCCCATGTGAATGTCACATGATCTCATTTAACTTTTAAAATAAACTGAGTTAGGCCTAAAGGACATAATGTGCAACATTCTCAAATATTAAGTACAAAACTCATCAATTTTAAAGCCAAAGGACACCGCCTGCAATTTGATGTAAACATAAAGGACAAAACTTGTAATTTACTCAATAAAAAAATTAAAAAAAATAAACATCAACCAATCAAAACAAACATAAACTACATTCACCAATCAAGAGACCCCACCTCACCCATACATTTGCCCCCACACAGGTGGAAATCCTAAAGCCCCAAACACAACGCCGTTCAGAGCATGAGGCACGAGGTGGTTTTGTGGGCGTGGACCGGCAACAACGCCGTGTTTCCACACCCATACCGTATGGTCTTAGTATTAAAAAAATAATTTATAAGAAATTGTAACACCCCGAAAATATAGATTAATATTATAAACTAAATGTCGGTTAAGGTCAAGATAGAATAACTAGGAATAAATAACCTGGTTAGTTAGTGTCTTGACATAATAGAACAAACATGGTTAAAATGCCCTTTATAAAAATTGGGTAAAGTTGAGGGGCTAAACATGGACAAAGGAATTAAAGTTTTAATTAAAACAATTACTAAACATAAAACACACACAAACGTGTGTGTGTGTTCTGCGATTCCAACAAGAGCCAGGGAGCTCTCATGCTCAAAACCCTAATGTGCAAGAATTGATCAAATCAAGAGGCCAAATCGAACCCAAATAGAAATCCAAGCACAAATTAGTGATCACCTCAGTGAAGTGATCACAAGGTATGTCAAATTTCACACTTTGGATCCATCCCAAACTCTAGATGAACACATGAGATTTGAAATTATAGCTTGCATGATCGTTGTTTGGATGAAACAGTAAAGAAATCATGTCTAGGAGTAAACCCTAGTCATTAGTTTGTTGAATTTGTGCCTAAACAATGAAATTCATAATCATCCATTATGTGTGTGTAATGGGTTTAGTAGAAACATGATGAACACTAGAATCACGATTTTCAAACTAGCGTTATTTGAGCTAAATGAAATAAATCCAGAATGTGAATGTGAAATTTGATATATGAACATTGTGTAGATGTTAAAATTTGGCCAAATAACTAATCATGAGACTTGGTTGTTGGATTAGTAAAATAATGCCCTTTAGGTGTTTGTAAAAATGCCTAAAAGAGGGCTAAATATTGAAATTCTGAACAAAAACGCATATTAAAATGATGAGATGAATTATGCGTTAAAACTTATAAAAAGGGTTCTAAAACGATTGTGAATTGAACTCTTTAGGCAAGGAATCCGGATCGTCAAGCGGACAAGCCGGTGGAGATACGCTTTTGAAAGGGGTGCTTTGAAGGTACGTAACTTCGGTTTCGTTACATTATGCATAAACAATAGTCTTAGAAATGCTAATGAGATAGTATTGTCAAATGCGAGTTTGGTACGTCATAGAAGTGACGAAGTTCACTCGACAAATCAAACGGGTCAAAATAGTTAATTAGATATGTTGGTTGATAATATTGTTTGATTAGTCATGTTTGGAATGTAAATAAAGTGATGTAATTCACTAGATAAAGAAACGGGTTAAAATTTTGGTGGTAATAAGTTTGGTATGTTGATAAAATGGTGAATTCCATTAGACAACCAAACAGGTCAAATAACGGTCGAAATGTTCGAAGTGACTTAAACGTCACTCATTAAATTTGAGTTACAAAAGCGTAAACCATGGAATGGACGCCATACGCTAAGATTGACAAGCCCGGGAATGGGTAATTATGGACAGAAACCAATGTTGTTGAATTATGTAAGTATGTAGCTATGTTCCCGTTACATTATGTTATTTGGAAAACTATAGTCACTTGAAATTGTGTTTTAAGGAAAGCGTAGCGTCAGTAGAAGTGACGGCGATCACTACTTGGT
The DNA here is from genome assembly GCA_030545235.1 of Helianthus tuberosus. Classification (NCBI taxonomy): domain Eukaryota; kingdom Viridiplantae; phylum Streptophyta; class Magnoliopsida; order Asterales; family Asteraceae; genus Helianthus; species Helianthus tuberosus. The sequence goes on along the minus strand of CM060402.1, from coordinate 161,386,480 downwards.
TAAACGAGTCGAAACTTAATTAGAAAATGTTTGGTAGTCATTGAGAATGGAGGATTCCATAAATGAGCCAAACGGGTCGAATAATTGTTTAGTAGATAGTATAATGTGCTTTGAATATCATTTGGCGAATATGGATCACAAGAGCGTAAAACCATAGAATTGGTAACAATACGCTAATGATCGTAAGCCCTGGAAATGGGTAAATATGTCTCAAAGTCATAGATTACAAGTGATAGAATCTTGATGCAAAACTATGCGGGTCAAACGAATACAATAAGGATTTACAGACTTTCAGTCCGTAAACTCAATTTTTGATATGATAATCATGATAGATGCGTTGGTAATTTAATTACAGCCGCGTAGGAAAAAGAATCATCCAAAATTGACACTTAGATAGAAAGTTATGCAAGTTTTAAGTTAGAATTTTTGGTATAATTCGGAGCTGGGTATCTGCAGCTCAAAAGAAACAAATGTTTAGGAAAAATAAGGTCGTCGCGCTACGCGACGGCGAGACCATATGTGTGTCGCGTGACACGACAAGTGCCGCGGCCCGCGAAAGATGTCCCTTAATCAGTCGCGCCCCGCGAAGGCCTAAATAACTGGTCAAAATCGTTTTTCTTGAATATTATACATAAAGGTTATGTTTTAATGACTTTTAAAGGCTCAAAACTAACGTTTAAGTTGGTTTTGAATGTAGGTGAATGCTTTGTTGCTCCGGATGAAGATCAAGCATGAAACAAAGACCGAACACACGTCGTTTAAAGCTTCCGCATTGATCTCATTTTGCCTTGTTATAACTGAATCTTGTAAACACTAAGTACTGCATTTGAAATGTTTAAACTAGTTAGGATGATAACTTAAATGATTTGATCATGTATGATCGTTAACCTAACAAAGATCTTGTCAGCTCGCATTTTTGTATAAATTGTGTGTTAATTGTTACAATTGTGTTAAATTAAGACGGGCGTTACAGAAATCAGATAAAGGACTTCAAGTTTATATATGTATTGTCACACCCCAACCGATGGCGGAAACATCGGGGTGCGAGCACTAAGCGTTCAGATTGCTCACGAGAATCCATAACACTAAGTAGGTTCAATATAAATTAGATCCATTTCATGCAACTGTCTAAAACGAACATCATCCATCTAAAACATAGTATCAAAACAAACATAAACATTGTTTCAAAGTTTTCTAGTTTTAGCTACGTGGAGTATCTAAGTTCCATCCTAGCTTGTTTCACGATTTCCTAGCATCCTGTCAGCCTGCAACATGTATTAAAATAGAGTCAGTACAAAAATGTACCGGCGAGTATACAAGTTTGAATAATTAGCATAATAGATTAAAAGTCTCGTATCCATATGTAAATGCAACAAAATAGTTTCAGCCATGCTAGTGTTCGCAGTCAAAACAATGATAGCCCAAGTAACCCGATGCTTTGTTGTTTTCCCAAGTCTCAAGGAAAACTAGAATCCTCCTAACAATACCCCCGAGAATAATGGGGAGGTGCATCTCTTATAGCGCTACTATTGTTAAGGCGGAACTACACACCCTGGATTAAACGTCCACATAGCACAAATAGAATACAAGATTCACAAGTTTCACACAGCATAGGATAGTTTAGATTCCAAAAGTTTCAAGTATCATAGTTTAATAGAATACATGTTACATCCCAAAGTTTAAAAACGAAAAGGGATCGAGTATACTCACAGTGATTGCTTAACAGCCTAACTGTTATTGGATCAAAATGAGCTCTTTAGAATTAGCCTGATTAGATTACAATAGATAAGAGTCGAGCAGAATAACGAGATTCAATCCAAGTATCGGAGTAGTCATCTTGATCGGATGGCTGTTCGATCGGATGGCTATCCGATCGGATTGCCATTCGATTGGGATGACCATGGCGAGTGCGTGACGGATTGCCACTCGGTCGGATGGCCATTCGATCCAAGTGTCCAGTTTCCAAATGTTCAAGTTTCTGAAAAAGTTTCTAAGTGTTAAGGATTTCAAGACTCAAAGTCACCTTGATCGGATGGCAGTTCGATCAGATGGCTATCCGATCGGATTGCCATTCGAAGATCAGGACTTCAAGTTGCAAAATGTTTAAGGTTAGGAGACAATGTCACCTGATCGGATGGCAGTTCGATCGGATGGCTATCCGATCAGATTGCCATTCGACGATCAAAATATTCACGGTGTCCAAGTGTTAGGGTTAATGATGCAAGTGTCACTTGATCGGATGGCGGTTCGATCGGATGGCTATCCGATCGGATTGCCACTCGATCGGGTTGTCCTTGTCCCGTTCCTAAACTTGTAAAGTTTCTAAGTTTCTGTTTAAGCAACGACGACGTGGTACGCATTGAGACAACGGTGAACCCATCAGTGTACAGCCGATCTGATCGGGTGGGAATCACCCCAGTCCGTTCAGTCACCCGTTCATGATGGTGTTCATGTCAGAATTCATACTCCGGTCATCTTCTCCGGCAACAATCCTTCTCCAAACCAACTCCAGACTAATCTTCAAGTCTACAGTCCGTTTGAATCCAGATCTCACCTTTTTTTTTGGTAAAAGTCTTAAGAAAAGATGAAGATAAACATAAGTCTTAGTTGAAAAGTATAGATTTAGTAAAGATTTAGTGTAGAAACACATGAAATTCCTTAGATCTGAGCTAGATCTTGAACGATAAGACATCACTCAACAGTTTGTACAAACCACCATGATGACGTCACATTCAAGAGCTCAAATCTTAGAGATTCCATGGTGAAAAGTGAGATTTCAAAGGAGAATCATGTAGAGAATAGTGTAGTGATCGAAGATGTACAAGAATCTGGTGTAAAACGTACTGAAATCGTCGAGAAATGGAAGAAAAGAGGAGTGCGTGCGTCTGGATCGAGTGAGGTTGTCACATCAGTGAGAATGGTGATGTGACAGGCCTATTTATAGTGTCCGAGTGAGTGAAGGCGATGTACAACGGATCAGATGGCAACTCGGTCGAATGGCCATCCGATCGGTTGGTCATCCGATCGGATGGTCATCCGATCGGATTGCCATTCGGCCAATCCAATTCCTTCCGCGTTCCCGTCTTTGATTCGATTTGCGAGTTAGATTAAGCGTTGCGTATTATTGGATAATAGTATCACATAACTAGATTACCTCAAAAAGTTTCCATAGTCTTCATAGTTTCCGCCAGTGACAAGACTCCAGTCCCTCGTTTAACCAAGTCTCAAGTTTCACGAGCCACAAGAGTCAAGCACCAAAGTATCATGTCTCATAGAATCATAGTATCATAGAATCATAGTTTCATAGTATCTTAGAATCATAGTTTCCAAGCATCAAGTATCAAAATCATAGCATAAGTTTCACCAAGTATCAAAAGTATCACATATCTCATAGTATAGGGGCTAAAAGTGACAATTAGATAAAAGTCTAGGGACGTAGACGTTACATGTATCGTGTTTATTTTAAAACCAGTACGTTTACATGGTACTATAATGAACATGTAAGATTATAAATACCCTGTTTTTTTAAATGAACGATACTATTACTGGTTCGATACCAGTTGACACCAAACTTATCCCAACCCCTGATATTAAAATGGATTAAAGTTAAAAAGTAAATAAAATAACTATTATTATAATATTAAAATAATAAAAGTATTAAAAACTATATATTGTTATAATATTAAAATCACTGTTCATTTCAATTCGTTTATTAATATATAGTAAAGTAATAATATAAATATTAAAAGAATAAAAGTATTAAAAAACTATATATTATTATAATATTAAAATTACTATTTACTTCAATTCGTTTATTAATATATGTTTATTAATATATAGTAAAGTAATAATATAAATAATATAAATATTAAAGTAATAAAAGTATTAAAAAACTATATATTATTGTAATATTAAAATCACTATTCATTTCAATTCATTTATTAATATATAATAATAATATAATATAATATAATATATATATATAATAATTTATAATAAATCAGATAAAAGACTTCAAGTTTATATATGTATCGTGTTTATTTTAAAACCAGTACGTATACATAGTACTATAATGAACATGTAAGATTATAAATACCCTATTTTTTTAAATGAACGATACTAGTACTGGTTCGATACCGGTTGACACCAAACTTATCCCAACCCCTGATATTAAAAAATGGATTAAAGTTAAAAAGTAAATAAAAGAACTATTATTATATTATTAAAATAATAAAAGTATCAGAAAAACTATATATTATTAAAATATTAAAATCACTGTTCATTTCAATTCGTTTATTAATATATAGTAAAGTAATAATATAAATATTAAAGTAATAAAAGTATTAAAAAGCTATATATTATTATAATATTAAAATCACTATTCATTTCAATTCGTTTATTAATATATAGTAAAGTAATAATTAATATATATTAATATATGTTTATTAATATATAGTAAGTAATAATATAAATATTAAAGTAATAAAAGTATTAAAAAACTATATATTATTATAATATTAAAATCATTATTCAATTCGTTTATTAACTAGTTTTTGCCCCGCCCGCGTTGCGGGGCAATAAGCCGAATATTTATCTCTCGTAACATGTATGTCTGTATAGAGGGCAAAATCGTAATTATATTTTGAACTGGAGGCGAAATTATAAATTTAAACTGAGAGCAAAATCATAATTTTGAGCTAGGGGAAAACATAATTTTATTTTGAACTGTGGGCAAAAACATAATTTTGAGCTGAGGGCAGAATCGTAATTTTGAGCTAGAGGAAAAAAACAACATTTTATTTTGAACTAGGGGCGAAAACGTAATTTTAAACGGAGGGTGAAAACGTAATTTTAAACTGAGGGCGAAACCATAATTTTAAACTGGGAACAAAATTAAAAATGAGTTTTTGAACGGAGGGCAAAAGTGTTATTTTGAGCTAGGGGCAAAATTATAATTTTATTTTGAGCTGAGGGCAAAAACGTAATTTTAAACGAAGGACGAAAGCGTAATTTTAAACTGGGAATAAAATTAAATTAAAAATGGGTTGGTCCAAATAGGGAAGTGTCAGGCAAGCTGCCTGGCACTATTCCCTCAACTTGAAAATACTTGAACTGTGGGCAAAAACGTAATTTTGAGCTAAGGACAGAATCGTAAGTTTGAGCTAGAGGGAAAAACAACATCTTATTTTGAACTGGTGGCAAAAACGTAATTTTAAACGGAGGGCGAAAGCGTAATTTTAAACTGGGAACAAAATAAAAAATGAGTTTTTGACCTGAGGGCGAAAGCGTAATTTTGAGATAGGGGCAAAATTATAATTTTATTTTGAGCTGGGGGCAAAAACGTAATTTTAAACGAAGGACGAAAGCGTAATTTTAAACTGGGAATAAAAGTAAATTAAAAATGAATTGATCCAATAAAGAAGTGACAGGCAAGCTGCCTGGCACTATTCCCTCAAGTTAAAACAACATTTTATTTTGAACTGGGGGGCAAAAACGTAATTTTAAACGGACGGCGAAACCGTAATTTTAAACTGGGAACAAAATTAAAAATGAGTTTTTGAACCGAGGGCAAAAGCGTAATTTTGAGTTAGGGGTAAAATTATAATTTTGTTTTGAGCTGGGGTAAAAACGTAATTTTAAACGAAGGACGAAAGCGTAATTTTAAACTGGAAATAAAATAAAATTAAAAATAAATGGTCCAATAGGGTAGTGCCAGGCAAGGTGCCTGACACTATTCCCTCAACTACTAAATGTATATGTAGTAATATATAGTAATATATACTAATATTAAAATCACTGTTCATTTAAATTCGTTTATTAATATATAGTAATATAGTAATGTTAATTATGCTAAAACCTTCATTATCTTAACCAATTTATTTAATAGATAGTACAATGGTTGTAAGTTGTAACAACTTTGATAGTTCTCAACATATCATTGGTTCACAAAAAACTGCTACGTATAAGGGTGAGCAAACTTTAACCGTTAACTGATACACCAAATTGAATTAACCAGTAGCAAAGATTAACCAAACGTTATGGTTAAGGTTATTTGATTAACCAATTAACACGTTATGTTTAAAGTTAAAGGTGCCCCAAACGTTAACCGAACTGAAAAACTTAAGACACGCTTACGTCGAGATGAATATTTGTATATAAAACTATGTGTCAATGTTGTGATGAAAAACCTTGAAAGATTAGAATACATATGAAATTAATACATCTTAAGTGAAAGTTATGGTAATTGTCAAGGGTAAAAATAAGTCTTTATTTCTACTTGCCCGAGTATCACCTTTGTACAATTCACTTTCGATGTGACTGATTCTTTTTACATGTCCATTTATTTCAAACCTAGCTTGGTTAGTTAACTGAAATAAACCAAAACTATACCATAAACCGATCTATTGAAACCGAGGTTCGGTTATCGTCCCATAACGAAGCTAGGTAAAAATAGGGTCATTTACATATATCCCCCTCCTAAGATCATTTATTACATATATACCCAACCATTAAATTCAATTACATATTTCCCCTTTTTAAACCATACATATTACATATTTACCCATTTTATTAAAATCACTCATATTTAATTACTATTTTACTCTTAATGAACTTATTAAATGATTATTACATTTTCCCCTTTATAATACCATTACTTACATATTTTATGCTTTAATGTGTGATATAATTGTTTACAAATCAGATATTAACCTAATGATATGAATTCATTTTTTATAAGCCCTCCCTGTTTTTTATAAGCCTCTGCCTGTATTGTGTGAAAATTGAAAGTTTTGCTTATATGTAATACGTCTTAACTCTTAAGCATTCAATGTTTTTAAGAAAACAGTAATGCGACCATGGTTTAAAATTTTACTTTTAATGTAAAACAGTTTTTTTAATATTATTTTGAATTTTAAAACATGACAATTAGATTTCTTAAATAGCATTAGACAAAAAATGGAAATTTAACCCCTATTTCAAAACAATTAAAATGTTGATGATCGAACTAAGATTTAGGCTAAACAAAAATTGATTACGACTTAAAAAAAAACAAAGGTATATTGTATAACAATATGTTTTTTATATATAAGATATTTTAGATAATCAATATTTTAACGTAAATTGTTAGTGTTGTTAAGTAAAATGTAAATGTATAATGGGCCGGTTGTAAAAAAAAGTAAACTAAAACTTAATCAGTAACTAGATAGGTAAGAAGGTCACATGTTTTATAAAATGGGTATGTGACTTGTTTTTTTTTTTTTCAAAGAAATATTTTAAAGATTTTATCGTAACATAGACTAGATTGATTTTGAAGTTAAGAAATAAGAAATTAAGATAAGGGTAAAGGGGTAATTTAATAAAGATAGGGAAAATATGTAATTGATTTTAAAAATTGGGTAAATATGTAATAAGAGCTCTTAGTAAGGGGATATATGTAAAAATCCCGTAAAAATAAGTCTCAAAGGGCAAAAAGATACGTTGGCAAGAAAAAAAAATTGCTAGTTTTAAAAGTAAAAAAAATTGGGCGACCAAAAATGAGGAAAAAAGTCCAAATATTGGCACGAGGGAGGGAGCGTGGGAAATGGGTATGTGGCGGCGACTTTTCCACAACGTGTAGACAAAGCAGCTGATTGCTCTCCACCATCCAAAATTTTAAAAAAATAAAAATAAAACCTGCATAACTAATTATCGGATTCCTTTTGAAAAAAAAAAAAAAAAAACCAAATATCGGATTGATTACCTGTTGTTTGTGTTGTCTTCATAATCATCACACTTGTCTATCTATTTTACAATCGTTCGTCATACATACATAGACTGAATTGAAGCAGGATATATAGATGATTGTTTATAGACATATTCGTTGTTCGGTAGGCTCCACGCGTATGTTTCTTTAATTTCTCTTTCTCTTTCTCTTTACTTTAATTAATTTAATTATCATCGTTTTAACTTATTAGGTTTTCGTTAAACAGTTATTTTGAAGCTCCAAGCGTTGATTTAATCCACTTATTGGGACCAATTGGGGAGCATCGAGCATCTGGTTTGACTCTTGAGGGTTTACTGGTAGGTCGTCTCTCGTTTTCACTATTTTTTCAATTGGATTATCCGCTGTTTGTTGATTGATGGTTGCTTTTTGAATAATTTCTTCTTTATCTGTTTTCTGTTTGTCATATGAATTATGATGATATGTTGGAGTTAATTGTAGACCTTAGAATTACTTGAATTTATAATCACTTATTGATGTAGAACGATTCTGAAAGTTAAAACCCTCAATTCATTTACAAAATTGTTTTCATGTCTTTCTTGCTAGTGATGGGTTGGTGAAAGAACAACAGTTTCTCTATTCATGTAGTTTACTTTTTGTAATGTTTGAGTGGAAAGGTCCCTTTTGCAGCCTGCAAAATCTGATGAACCATGGGCGAAGCTTTTAAGGGGCGGCCGACCCCCCGAACTTTTCGCTCAGTAGTGGAGAGTACGTAGTTTTCGTATAGAAATTTTTGGGTATATACGTTTTCGACCCCCCGTTTTATAGAAAATTTTTAGGTTCGGTTCTGTGACCCCCCCCCCCCCCCCCCCCCCCCCCCCCCCCCCGGTCGGAAATCTCAAGCTTCGCCACTGTGTTCATTGTTCAACAATATGCATGTAATGATGATTAGATGCTTGCTAGATATTCCTTTTGGGAGATTCATTTGTTTTATTATATGCTCTTCCTACTATATTGGTTATTATAAAAAGAAAGATGGATGAAGAAAGTTGAAGGTGAAGAAAGATTTTATTCCTTGTATTAATTTATGTTAATTTTATCTGTTATCAACTTGTATCTCTTTTACTTAAGGCTAAATTACGCTTGCCTGATGAATGAAAATTTTCAGATCTCATCTTTCTGTAATGGATGAAACCCAAGTTGTTGGAGAGGGTACGACTACAAATGGTGAACCTTCTACAAATTCACCAAATGATAAACCCGTTTCAGGTGCACCAATGCCAGTAACTGATGAACCTGAAACCGAACAGAAAACCTCCATTGACCCAAAACCATCTAATCTTCCCTCGGAGGATCTCTCTACACCTGTAAAAACAAAACCTGATGATGATAGTCCGAAAAGCAACTTACTTGTTCAAGAAGCAGCGTTATCACCAATTCCATCAGAAACATCTGCACAAAAACCAAACGATGCTACTCTTGAAAGTAACGGCAATCGTGTTGAGACGGTTAGTCCCAAGAAAACGAGCTCAAGAATAGGTGATATCGATACCGCTTCACCTTTCGAATCCGTTAAAGAAGCTGTTTCCAAGTTCGGCGGCATTGTTGACTGGAAAGCCCACAAAGTCCAAACCGCTGAGGTATAATCTTCTTCAACCTCTAAAATCGCCACGTTTTATTTTATTTAGAAAGGTATTATAGATGTTTTTTTACGTGGCAATGCAGAAACGCAAGTATATAGAACAAGAACTTCAGAAAACAAACGACGAGATCCCGTTACTGAAGAAAAATTCCGAAGCAGCTGAAGAAGCAAAACAACAAGTATTAAAGGAGTTAGACAGCACTAAACGACTCATAGAAGAACTAAAACTAAACCTCGAGAGAGCACAAACCGAAGAAAACGAAGCGCAACAGGACTCCGAGTTAGTCAAACTAAGAGTCGAAGAAATGGAGCAAGGGATCGCTGACGATTCTAGCGTTGCCGCCAAGGCACAGCTGGAGGTTGCGCAAGCGAGACACGCAGCTGCGGTTTCCGAGCTGGCCACCGTGAAAAATGAGCTTGAAAATCTCCGTAAAGAATATGATGTATTGGTTTCCGAAAAGGATATAGCGGTTAAAAAAGCTCGGGAAGCGGCATCTGCGTCGAAAGAAGTCGAGAAAAAGGTGGAAAACCTAACTATCGAACTCATGATGACGAAAGAGTCGTTAGAGTCAACACATGCTGCTCATTTAGAGGCTGAAGAACATCGAATCGGAGCCGCAATGGCACGTGAGCAAGATGCGTTAAACTGGGAGCGAGAGTTGAAACAAGCGCAAGAAGAAATTGAAAAGGTCAACCACCAGATCGGCTCGGTTGAAGATCGGAAATCGAAACTCGATGCCGCTACAGCTTTGCTTAACGACTTGAAAACCGAATTAGCGGCTTACAAGGAGTCAAAGTTGAGTCAAGAAGATGTTAACAATCCTGATAATGAAATACAATCAGTGAAGAACAATGTTGAAGAGGTGAAACAAAACATTACGAAGGCAACAGAGGAGATCGATTATTTAAAAATGGCTGCAAGTTCGTTAAAAACCGAGTTAGAGAAAGAGAAAGCTGCACTTGCCGCCATTAGGCAGCGAGAAGGGATGGCGGCGGTGGTGGTTGCGTCTCTTGAAGCCGAACTAAACCGAACAAAATCGGAAATCGCGCTTGTTCAAACAAAAGAAAAGGAAGCCCGAGAAAAAATGGTGGAGCTCCCAAAACAGTTACAAACGGCGGCGCAAGAGGCGGATCAAGCGAAATTAATGGCACAAGAATCGCGTGAAGAGCTAAACAAAGCGAAAGAAACATTGGAACAAGCGAAAGCGGGAGCGAGTACAATGGCAAGTCGATTACTTGCGGCACAAAAGGAAATCGAAGCGGCAAAAGCTTCAGAAAAGTTAGCTCTGGCGGCCATTGACGCACTTCACGGGACTGCAAACGAACCAGAAACCGGAGTTACACTTTCTTTGGAGGAATACTATGAATTAAGTAAGAAAGCCCATGAAGCGGAAGAAGCAGCAAACCTACGTGTGGCGGAAGCAATCTCACTGATTGACGTAGCGAAAGAGTCAGAATCGAAGAGCTTGAGTAAGCTCGAGCAAGTGACGTCGGAACTGGCTGCAAGAAAGCAAGCACATGATGCTGCATTACAAAAAGCGGAAAAGGCGAAAGAAGGAAAGCTGGGTGTGGAACAGGATTTGAGGAAGTGGAGAGCGGAAAACGAGCAAAGGCGGAAATCGGGACTAGGGGTGGGCCCACGAGAAAGTTTTGAAGCGGCGAAGAGTTTTAACACGAGGCCCGTTAGCTCGTCAAACCAGAACCCCAGGCCTGTTGTGAAGACGGTTTTACCTGAAAGCAATAACAACAGCAATAGCAACACGGCGGAATCTTCACCCGAGGTGAGGAGTTTGAAGAAAAAGAAGAAGTCGTTTTTCCCTCGGATTTTTATGCTATTGAGAAGGAAGAAATCGGGGTTGAATAAGAGAGGGTAAATGGTGGAACGAAGAGGTGTTGATAATGTTATACATGTAACATATGCTGTTGGTTTTGATTGTGATTCTATTTGGTCATAAATGAGGAACACAATAAGTTGTATTTTTATTGTTATGTAACAAATTCCAGGTTTGAGTTGTGTATTGTATACTTATACTTCACTTGTCTAGTACTATCGCGTGCAATTTTTCCTTTTTATGGTTCCATTTGTTTATACAGTTTTCTCGTTTACTCCAACTTTTTAGAACGGTGACCTGAATCGACTGTTTTGTGAGTCTTAATCATCAAATGAAGATGTTGGCGAACCCACAGTTAAGATGGTTTATGTGTTATAATCGAATTTACTTGATCAATGCACAAAGAATGTGATTATATTACATTGAACAAATTGAGGTTATAATACAACATTTTCCTGCTACATGAATCACAAGTATTCAAATAAGCTGCTCTAAGAACCAGAGCCAGCAAGGGTTTGAATGATGGTTACATGCCACGGGTCCGATAGATGCTTAACTAGGTTATCGACAGGGCCCACATGAGTCACATTAGCCTGCACGAATATCCCAAGCATCGCTACCATTGCAAGCCGGCCTATAACAACCAGTCAGTTAGTCCCAAAACATAACTAAAATAACTGTCACATAATTATTCAAAATGTTAAAAGGCATAAACACCACCATTTTTAATCTCCTTCAGCTTCCACTCGTTAGCATTTGTTATGTCTTTAGCAAGACCAAGAGGATTTAGCAAAGGCCCACCAGGATATCTGTTAAGCATCATGGATTATATCATATAAATCGATGAAATGTACAAGTACATGTCATTGTAGACACAAATGATATAAAGATTCTTACCCAGGTTCTAAACCTTCTAGAGCAGCTTCTAACCCGAAAAAAGACCCTTCCTTGGCTTGAGAACCCGGATTAGTGAAATCCATGTATCTTTTGGTCTCAACGAACCTGCACAAAGTGAATTTCGAAACTAAAAACTGAATAGTCATCCACTTTATATGATAATTTCGAAAATTTTAAAATTTGAAATACCCCATCAATAGTAGTTGAACAATGAAGAGAGTTCTAGTACTGGCAAAATCGAACTTAGTTGCACCTGCTTCATACCACACTGGTAGGTCGCTAATTCCGGTTACACGAAGCAACTGCAACAAAAATGTTTTGTTTATGTATAAAGAACCTCACTTTCTGAAACCTGTTTGTTTAAAAATTGGGTAAGATCACAATACCGGTCAAATAAAAAAAATAGTTTAACGAGTTGAAAGTCGTCTAAAACATTAAGAGGTTTTCGAAACTTCAGATTGATGATAGTGTTTCTAATCATAACTAAAACATTAATTACTTAAACAATAATCAGAAAAAAGGGACAAAACAGTGACCCGTGTTGACCTGCAAAAAATAATGACCCATTACCCAACCTAACCCACCCATTTTGTCACCTCTAGCAGATATACAATAATGATTCGGATAAGAAATGAACCGACATCAGTGAAAAGAATTCCAGCAACTCCAGCCATAGCAAAACGGGCATGAACCAGTTCAGCCTGCACATACCACTTCAAGCTAGCTGGATCCTCTCCAAGTCCAAGAGGGTCAAATCCAAAATCTCCAGCAAGACTTCACAATAAATAAACAAACTTTAAAAAAGATTCATGTTTTTTTTTTACAAATGCTAGTGTCAGTTTTCAAGTGCTACTGCTTACGTTCCATCAAGATGAGGTGGCGGGTCAAGCCCAGGAAGCCATGTAGGCCGCTCCTGAGCTTGAATGGCGGTTTTCATGTGTCGTGCACCCCTGCTCCATTTAGATATGTTGGTTGTACCAAATGCTGTTCTGTTTGTACTTTTTCCGGCACGGTGTTTTACTATGGTAGATGAAGAACAAGGGCATGCTAGCATATGGGAGCTTCTAACAAGTGAAATGTACATTTTTTTTAAATCCTTATCAACAAACCAACCACCAGTTGCAACTCTGAAGGCATAAAAAACCACAAGGGACCCACTACTATCCACATATGTGTGATGGAAAGACACAAGTTATCCAGATACTTCTCAACCATTAATTCATATTTATATAAAAGACTTAAAAAAGATAATAATAACACATAAATTATATTAACCTCAAATGATAAGCAAGCATTTCAAGTTCATCTTAACCATTAGTAGTCCATTACAACAATCTTGTTGCTAACAACAAAAACACAATCAAGTTGATAAAAGTACATATTGTTTTTCAGAAAAAAACTAGAAAGATTAACAGAAGCAATAATCAAGCATAAGAAAGTCTGCTGCTAGATATGCTGAAAGAACTGACTTTCATTGGAGTAGCAACGACGAGTGGGGCCTCAGGTGAATCACTGACTGCAAATTTCTCATGCATAAAACGGCTATCAACGATTGAATCATCTTTTGGGACTATCTTGTAGCAGTAGCAGCTCTTCAGACCGACTTGATTTCTGTAACATTCGTGGGACCCGTCCTTCACCTGCTGAAAGTTCCAAATGACACTGAACTTCCCCACAGTGGCGACCAGGTGGCGTTCTTGCTTCCCGTCTTCAGTGACCTGTTTCAATTCATCAAAATTTCCATAAATTAATCCAAAAAATAATTGTATATGGTAAGAATAAGATGTTACTAAGAAGCTATAGCATGAAGCAATATGCATAAAATAGAAATAAAGTAACTGAAACCGATACATACCCAAGAGAATTGGGCCCCACGGAACTTGTTAAACATTCCAGCCCTATGTGAATCAAGAGGATTCAACTTCAACAACCTTGGAGCTGCGATTCTATTTCCCATTCGTCCTGCAAAACCCGTCTTTGATCTCCCATCTTTATCGTTAAACAACGTGCAAATAAGGATCAAATAAGTATCGGTTGTGCCCAAAATCCACTTCCCATCATAAGTAACATCCACATGCGTAATGGGTGACCCGAGGCCTGGAAAAGCAGTCTTGGCTTGTCTCATGGAGCTCACAGAGTACAATCTTATCTTCCCGTCAAGAGAACCAACAACAATTGACCCATCGCCAGTAGTTGCAAAACATTGAAAATTTGTCCCTCTAGAGAACTGATGTCCTTGTGTCCAGTTCAACACAGGGGTGTTTGCATCAGCAAGATTCTGAACAATCCCGTGTCGGTCACGCATATCCCACCTACAAAGCCTATTATCATCCAAACCCAAGAAAGTCGACCCAGAAGGATCCATTTGAGCTCCTTTGCTATCGTTCGTCACATCCCTCATCGTAATATCCGTCCCATCTTTTGCAAACTTCCATTCGGTTACAACTTTCCCTGTCTCTATATCAAACTGATGAATCCCACTAGTGTGCGGTTTTCCACTAGTCATCGGACTCATTAACAACATATTTGTTTCCGCTTTCATTAAAAGCGCTTTCCTAGGAGTCGATTCAACATGTCCTTTCATTGCATCATCAAAATTAACATAGACCCCTTTTCCATGAATCCCATGACTAAAATTCTTAACAACTTGAATACCCGAATCGCTTACCAAGAAACTGTTGTCCAACGCCCCTAAAGCCAAGCTTTTTATACTCCCCCCTTTTGCAGCCTCCTCGAACTCCTCTCGAAGATCATGGTTTCCCCTAACCGGAGTCTTGAAAGCCGGACTATTCGAAAAACTATCCTCAGCATCCTCCCACATTGAATCATCAGCAGCTTCCGGATTCGCCCACGCTACAAAATCTTTCCCGTAAACCTTCGCTTTATTCTCATCATTACACTCAAACCCATAAGTATTTTCAAACAAACACTTCTCATACTGCTCAATAAACCCCTTGTAATCTTCAATACTAAAAAACTTCATAGCGTAAACACCATTCGACACAAAATCGACCCGTAACTGATCCATAGTCGGCTTCAACTGCAGCTGCTGATCAACCGTTGACCGAACTTTCGACCCGACTTTCAAAAACCAATAAAGATCCTCATCTCCTTCCTCTTCATCAGCATCATCATCATCTTCATCACCCCCATTCGACGTCGTTTTGACGAAAGAATACGAAGTGAGCTTATCAACGACAACCCATTTGGAATTAGCAGTATTTGCAGCTGAAAAGATGTAAAGCTTAACGGGGTTCTTGACAGATTGGTTCTTGGATTGGTATTTGAGTTTTAGGGCTTTTAATTTAGCTTCAATTTGGTCAACGGAAGAGGGGGTTTTGGGTGGGGTTTTGATGGGTGATTGGTGGTCTTTGACTTCTTCGTAATCTTCATCGGATTCGGAGTGGTGTTGTTGTTCTTCATCGGATTCAGAGTCGGAGATTTCTAACTCTTGTCGGCGGCTTTCAGCGGCACCCATTTGGAGTTAGATTGGGGGTTAGGGTTTTGGAAGGATGAAGAGGGTAGTGAGATCTGATTGAATGCTAGTGGTAAAGGGGGAAGAGGGAGGCGCGCAAATTGAAATTTTGAAATGAACAAGGGGTTTGGACCTTTTGTTGGTTACTTGGATCTCATTTTCTGATACATTATTGATGGTGTTAACCAAGTTAGTATTGTGGTGTGGAGGAAAAAAGATACGGTTGAGAAATGGCGTGAAAGAGGAAAAAAATTAACAAAAAAATAAATATTGATCAATGAAAACAAATATAAACTACACCTATAAATCAAGAGTCTCCACATCACCCACATAATTGCCCCCACGCTGATGGAATTCCTCCCACCCCTTCCCCCACGCCAGCCACAATGCCGTCTACGGGGTGGTGTTTCGGTGTGGTTGTGGCTTCTATTCCACTTTTTCACGTCCACGTTGTATGGTCTTAAAGAGGTACAATCTTGTTATTTTCTTAGACTGCTCGGTATGGGGAGCGGCCTAGGGCCGGCGATGCCCCAGCACACCGCCCCCTAGGTCTGGCCCCATTGTTTCCGGCTTGCCTCCGACGCCCAAGACAAACCCCTCTCTCTCTCTCTCTCTTCTTCTTTATACACACACATATATATACATACACACACGTATGTATATTTAGGCCCATCTTCCATATCCTAGGTCCATCACCTTTAGGCCCATCCTCACACCCGCTTACGTGTACGCCTACGTGACGGAGCATCCTTTGATGACTACCCTCCTCCACACTTCATAGTCTTAATTATCAATCACATACTTACATACTTTATCTAGCGTATCAGGCGTAAAAAATTTCGTTGAAAGTTAGAAAACATGTCTTACACCTAGTCCCACTTGTGTTATGTACTTTTTAGTTTTCTTTCGTGTATTATCATAAGTTGTATGTTTGCTAGATAAAAAGTCTAGTCATACGTGAGTTAATAATATTTACTAATCAATAATATTCCACATTTTCACAAAAACCAAATTAAAATAAACCCTTGACTAGACGTTGTGTATGATGAAAAATTTAAGTGTGGGATCATATTTAAACCATTGGCCCAAAATTTTGAGTCCACTTAAAATTGAGACACATGATAGGGAAAGTCGAGTGTCTTAAAGGCGGACTAAAAACATTACCCCGCCCATCCCCTTCAAATGAAACTACGTGTGTTTTGTTTGGTGATGAGGCTGTCATCGCCAAAAGGCCCAATCAAACCTCACCACCACAGAACCAACTGGCTTATGTTCATTTTTCTTCGTGCGGAGTTTAACATTATCACATGAAATTTAGACAACGGCTTCAATTAATTTAGATCTCATTTTAAACACATACATAGGAATAATGATGTGTGACATGTATATTTTGTTGTTTTATCATATTAAGGGTCTTTTCGATCATAAAATCAATTGTTGCTCATGGTTGTATGACTGGTTTAGCGTTAGCAACTTAGTAAAGAAGTTGGCTGTTTGATTTAGGGTGGCTTGAATTCTAGCGACACTTTGTAATGATTAGTGGGAGCACCAATGGCGAAGCTTTATTGGGGCCGAGGTTACCCCGCTCACACAGATTTTACACTTGTAGTGTTAATTTTATCGAAAATTTCAGAAATTGTTTTTTTAGTGTAAAATAATTCATTTTCATGAATCCGACCCCACCGAATTTAAATTTTGAGAGTCCAGCTCCCACCGATTTAGATTTTGAGAGTCTGGCCCCCACTGAGTTTTTGTTCAAGCTCTGCCAGACAGTACGACTGTATTACACCATAATTGCATGTCTTTATGCCATTTGACGAAAAAATGTGGGGTCTATTTTCAGTTTGATGTCATAACTAATTTCAGAATTGCATATTTTTGTATTACAAAATGTATATAGGGTTGAGTTTTCTTGACTTATTGATAACTATTTTATCATACTCTGAAATATTTAATAGGGTTTGAATCTTTATCAATTTCTCTAGGTTAGAGTGTATCTTCTCAATCAAATGATTGAATACTTGATTCTGTTACAAGTTCACATATGTACATGAACCCCTAATTTTTAAACTTTTCTTTCACCTTTCACAAAAATTGTTGAAATAATGAAAATACAAAAGAAACAAACATACATAGTAGCGCTATTAATAGGGTTGAGGATGATGAGATGAGCAGCTCTTGCTGAAACCTTCTTACATAAAATAAGCTAAAACTTAAAGAGCAAGTGAACAACCATACAATGTACAAAGAATTAAGAACAATGGTTGCAAACGACTGCTATCATATATTGATTGGTAAACTAAAAAATACAATGAAAACTTTAAAAACTTAAAAATAAAGTCTTCACAACTTTGAAAGTTAAAAACAAGAGTAAACTGCAATTTTACCCCCTGGGATTTAAGCCAATTGGCACTCTGACCCCCTTCCTGAAAAATATTGCAATTTGCCCCCACTGAGTTTTTGTTCAAGTTCTGTGTAAGGACCTGCAAAATTGTCCCAAAACGACCCGTAAGTAGAAACCCGGACTCCTAAAACCCTAATCCTTGTTGAAAATCAAGAAAATCAAAATTTAAGGGTCTCTCGCGGGCCGCGTAAGACTTAAGGGAAGCTTACGCGGGTAGCGACAGCTAAGTGATTCGGCCGGATAAGCTTTAGGCCATGTGTCAGCCACGTGGCGGACCTACGCGTGACACGCTAGCCCTAATCGTAGACTGGGTGGCCCTCGTGGGCCGCGTAAGATGTTGTGAGGGTTTACGTGGGCCGCGTAAAACCCAAATTTTTGCTATAAATGGGACGATGCATGGCACTGCTCCTGTGTTCGAAAATTTTACTCAAAAACGAAGTATACTGCTCAAATTCGAAATTTCACTTAGGGAAACGCTGCTACGAGTACAGGGTATTAACTCGATCACTGCTACGATACAATGTCCGATCGATTGAAACCGATCCGATGGATGTTTAAGTGCTGCCCGAATCCGGGCTATACTTTGTCATTCATCGTGAGGGTTTTGATTTCGTGAGTTTATCGTAAATATTGTATTAAGTTACTGACCTAGTTTCGTGTGCATTGTTATTTAACTAGGTTACGAGACTAAATCAGTAGGCAAGGTTCTGTCCAATTAAACTTGCAATGTGAGTCATTCTCTTTTATCAAATTATTTTGCAAAACCTTAAATGTTTTCCAGTTATACTTTGCAGTGATTAAGTCTTTGCTAATCTTTAATTATTGGCAGTATGTGGGGGTTTTGTGCACATTACTACTAATGATTTATCACTCTTAGGTGGGCGAGCCTAATTAGTGATATGTCCACAGTCATAGATCCGGTCGAGTGACAAATGGACCAGATAATTAATAGATAAGGGCAAATGTAAAAACTCTTAATGCTGTAAATTGTTACATTGTGTCGTTTTGTGCAAATTGAATGACTCGCCAGTATTTCCCCACTGATAAAATCCTTTTAAACATGTTTCAGGTGATTTACTGTGAACCAGGAAAAAGTGTCGCGTAGCACTACGGCTTGAAGAATGTGGCTCAGTAAATAAAATAAATAAACATGTTTTTGTAAAAAAGGGAATTTCCTCGTGAAATTCCTTTATTGTAAATTATGGGGTTTATCCCAAAAATGTGAAATAAAATAATTGGGTGTTTTCAGTTTAAACGATCCTGTTAATATTTCCGCTGCCAAATTAAATACAAATACCACGGGTTTCTGTTCCGCGGCTTCTAGACCGGGTAAAATCGGCCGGGGGCCGTGACACTCTGCCACTAGACAGGAAGACTGTATTACACCATAATTGCATGTCTTTATGCCATTTAACGAAAAAATGTGGGGTCTATTTTCAGTTTGATGTCATAACTAATTTCAGAATTGCATATTTTTGTATTACAAAATGTATATAGGGTTGAGTTTTCTTGACTTATTGATAACTATTTTATCATACTCTGAAATATTTATTAGGGTTTGAATCTTTATCAATATTTTCTAGGTTAGAGTGTATCTTCTCAAACAAATGATTGAATACTTGATTCTGTTACAACTTCACATATGTACATGAACCCCTAATTTTTAAACTTTCCTTCCACCTTTCACAAAAATTGTTGAAATAATGAAAATACAAAAGAAACAAACATACATAGTAGCGCTATTAATAGGGTTGAGGATGATGAGATGAGCAGCTCTTGCTAAAACCTCCTTACATAAAATAAGCTAAAAATTAAAGAGCAAGTGAACAATCATACAATGTACAAAGTATTAAGAACAATGGTTGCAAACCACTGCTATCATATATTGATTGGTAAACTCAAAAATACAATGAATACTTTAAAAACTTAAAAATAAAGTCTTCACAACTTTGAAAGTTAAAAACAAGAGTAAACTGCAATTTTACCCCCTGGGATTTAAGGCATTTGGCACTCTGACCCCCTCCCTGAAAAATATTGCAATTTGCCCCCCCCCCCCAACATTGTTGTTATGTCGCAAGATTACCCCCTGTTAACAGTCAACGGTTGTTTGACTGTTACAGGTAAAGGTATTTTGGTAATCTTATCCCATATTTATATTATTATTATTACTATTATTATTACTACTATTATTATTACTACTACTATTACTGCTACTATTATTACTACTATTATTATTAGTATTATTATTACTATTAGTATTGTTGTTGTTGTTGTTCCATAATGCACATTATCTTCTTAATCAAATTATTGTTTTCAACCTGCATACTGCATAGATCTCTGGCTCCATTGTTGCTCCTAGCGATCCCGATGTTTGGGATAATAAGGATACACATAAGTGGCTATATTTCCATAGTGTGGATCACCATACAGTTGAAGGGGGTGGAACCATTGATGGAATGGGGCAACGGTGGTTGGCTACTTCTTGCAAAACGGAGCCGAAAAATGTATTTCTTGTTGCATACAGGAAGGAAGAATGAAACCATTAATGAAGGGTTTTACTCTTCTATCCTCTCTTCCTTCATCACTTCCGCTTCTCCAATATCCTCTTAAATTCTCAGCTTCTTTCGGAAATTCCAAATGTTTCACTCAGCGCACCAACACTTGTATCAAACTTCATCCAATTCGCATATCTTCTCTGCGTGCTATTGGTAACTTCTTTCTTCCTGTAACTCTTTTCAACTTAGGAGGTTTAATTTCATGCTTTGTCATGCACAATTTGATTGGATTATTGAGGTTTTGTTTTTAGATATTTAGGGATTTGATACAAGTAAGTAGTATGATTAGTGATTTTGGTATGAAGGATGAATCAATCCATTTAGGAATTAGGTTTATGAGGCTTGGAGACTAGGAAGGATAAACACAAAGCAGTTAAAAGATGAACCATTCATTTACTTGTTGTTATATCAAAGAAATAAGAGCATTATGGAAGGAAAGCCTATATGCTCTGTAGTAGGTGACCCACTGGTTGGCTTGGCTTCAAATCAATTCATAGCCACTGTTGTCACACCCCGATATTTCCACGTATTACCGGTGGGCCCGGTGGGGAGTATCGTGACGTAGTTGATATCATCATAGTCAAACAACACAAATTATAAATGCACAGCGGAAGCAAAAGGTATGAATCACATTACAAACCGAATAAATAGTAATATCAAAGTATTACAACGGACTGTAAAAGATTCACAGGCGGATCAAAATATAAATAAGATCATTGTTCAACAGACTTTAACATCTAGAGCTTGCAAGACTTGATTATTGATGCCTGGAGTAGCCAGCCTATTTCGTATAGTACCTGCACTTAACCTTTTTGGAAAATACGTCAGTTTACACTGGTAAATACAATTAACTGACTCATTTTGAAAAGAGTTTAAGAAAATTAGTTTGAATGCACATGGCACAAAATATCTTTAATAACTTGGGATAATTATTTAAAAATAAACTTGTATACAGTTTTACATGTTTGTCGTCCATTTAGGACCCGGTTAGAGGAGCCGGTTTAACAAGATTAATAGACACACCACTGGGTATAATACCCACAAGAATATACCCTCCTTGTGGACTACCCTTTTTACATACGCAACTGTCAGGTGTATGCCTACACCCCGTGCTTAAGTCGTGGCCATTTCTAATGAATGAGCCGATGATATCCAGGACACGGTCATTAACCCCCCCAAAGGTATTGCATCAAACAAGACAGAATAAAACAGGTTATGCAACTTTTTAATCAATATTTGATTGTACGACTTCATACCCGACCAAGCGGTATTATAATACCGTACCCCAAGCCCGTACAGGGAAAATAAGTTAAAAGTATTTACCTGAGCAAAGTATAAATCACAAAAGCAAGTGCACGTAGCTTTTACTGGGCTCCTAATCTGTAACGAAGGTTTTAATAACCTATTAGATTCCTAACGGGTCTTAATTAAGCCTAAACTTAGACCGGTTAGTTTTAAAGAAAGGTATACGGTTCAAAACGCAAGATTAAGCGAAGACCGGATTAGAATGTGATTTAGTCCTGAAAAGTTTGAAGACTTGTATAATATGGGTAAACTAAACACATTCTGGATTTTGAGGTGAAAATGATAGGGTTTGACCCGTTTCGGTCAATTTATGCAAACTAGTTACATAAACCGAACCGAACGCGAATAACGCATAACGGGTAACCAAATGAGTCACGAACAGGTTTCCTAAGTTAATATGCTTTAAATATGTTGTAATATCAGTAGGATACCCTCCATTATGCCCAAAACGAGTTTAATCTCAAATTAAGCCCCGTAGGGGTATTTTGGTCATTTTAAAGATTATAAAAGTGATTAAATAAAATTCTGAGATTCAGGTCTGAAGTAATCAGTAAAACTACTTAATTTAATAGGTTATATCAGTTGGTGATAAGTCTTATGTGACAAAATGGTTTTAAACCCATACTATGTGTTTAATATGCGTAAAAAGTCGTTTAAAGCGATTTCCGGGTTATAACGGGAAATCGGAGTTTTCTGATAAGGATATAAGTTCAAATTACTTCATTTATCATATAAAATCAGTAGCCAAAGGTTTGGTGTCTAAATGTTATGTAAAACTCATTTTATAAGTAAAAGGTATAATCGGTATTTACCGAATCAAGGCAATAACCTTAGGTTATGATCAGTTTAAAAATAATTAAAAATCTTCAAAAATCCCAAAATATTATATTGCATCAGTGGGTAAAAGGTTTTGGTGTTAAAAATGGGGTTTAGATAGGCTTTATGCTAAATACGCCGTTTAATTAATAAAAAGCTTTCTAATTACGCTATTGAGCATAACTCCTAATCTAGACCTCCAACTGATGTGAAATTTTACGGAAATGTTTATAAATCAGTAACAAAGATTATTGTCCTCTCACATTTCCAAAATTCTCGTTTTAAGGTCAAATGGGCATATTGGTCAACATTAAGCAATTAACGGAAACGTGTAAATGAATCAGACAATCAACGAGCCAATCATAGAGGGTTATACCATCATGTAACCTGGTCCTAAGGAAGCTCTAAGGCATTTCTAAACCCATCTAAATCAGGTCAGAACTGAAGTCAAAGCAAAAGTCAAAGTTTTGCGACTTTCGGTTCCGAACCGAGCCTAAACAGAAAATTGTCGGATCGAACGAGTTTAGACCAGTTCTTATACTAATTACCAAGTTATATGAGTGATAAAATAGGTTACACGTCTTCTACATTGCTAATTATGTGTTAATTCGAAAATTAAGTTTCTGTTGACTTTTTATAACAAACTTTGACCCGACAAATGATCTAGTTAGAACGGGAATCAGAGGGTGCCCTTTTAAGGGTTTATTGCCCACATAATTACCAACTTATAACTACCTTAAGTTTGACTAATCACTGGACCATTAGTGATTAATCGTTAAATCAAACCTTAATTACGACGCTTTGACTTTAAGCTAATTAACTAAGCGAAACACGATTAAGGAAGGTTAAGGAAGCTTACCAAGGTCTAATGCACGACTAGTGATGCTTGGAGAGTGGCCTTGAGCTCCAGAAACCTTCAGGAGTTGAGTTGGGAATGGATTATCAAAATTGCAATAATGTGGACCTTTATATAGTGGGTTTGATTGCTCAAGATTGTGCCAAACAAGTCTATGTTGGATCCCTGATCATTCACAAGTGTCCCTAGAGCCTAAAAACCTTTTTGTGCAGCTCATGGTGTTGCAAACAAGTGTTTTAAGTCGGTTAAACGGGCTGGACAGACACCTGTCCAAAGTTTCTGTATCTGGGAGGCTGAGGCGCCCCGCGTAAGACCTTAGGCAAGTCTTACGCGCCCCGTATGGGGCCTGGTGTCAGGTTAACAAGTTTTCAATTATTGCATTTTTGGCCCCCGGTCCTCCTAAAAGTTGTTTTAACTTCCTGTTTTGCACTTTGAGCCCTCTAAATTGATTTCTAAGGACTTCAAGACTTATACCAACTTTGTTAAATCCTTGGTTAACTTTTGATCACCCGAAAAGTCATAAATTTCAACGTTGATGCTTTTAACCCCTCGTATACGAATTTTATCATAACTTTCTCATATGATAACGAAACTTGGTGAAATTTTTATCATGTATTCTAGTGAGCATAATTAATCGTTACAAAGCTTCGTGTTTGCCAAAAGGTCACTCAGAGGTATACTTTAAACATGTTGACACATTTAACCCATGTAGTTTGTAATCTCTCACTTTCTTTCACAATTAGCTTCGTATGATCCATGATTCATTCGTTTAAGGGTATAAACATCATGTAGGGTTATTGTAAATTATATTTATCCATTGTTGACATTTTGAACCCTTATATACACATACTTTCCTCATTTGTCAACTTTAGTCCCTCTAGAGTATTCTTTCTCACGTTCAAAGCTTATGACACGTGTCAATACATTATTGGACATGAAATTACGAGGTGTTACATCCTCACCCCCTTAAAAGAAATCTTGACCTCGAGATTTACTGAAATAAGTGAGGGTACTTTTCTTTCATTGTGGACTCTACCTCCCACGTGTACTCGGAACCTCTTCGGGCATCCCACTTTACTTTTACGATCGGTACATGCTTCCTTCGAAGCTTCTTAACCTGTCGATCTTCGATCGACACAGGTTTTTCAACAAACTTCAATCTCTCATCGATGTGCACATCTGTATGTGGTATGACTAGTGATTCATCAGCTAGACACTTCTTCAGATTGCAGATGTGGAATACATTATGAATACCACTGAGCTCTTCAGGTAAATTTAACTTATAAGCCACTGATCCGACACATTCGATGATCTCGAATGGTCCTATGTATCTGGGGCTTAACTTGCCTTTCTTACCAAATCGCATTACCCCTTTCCAGGGTGATACTTTAAGCAACACTTTGTCACCTACCTCGAATCTCAGAGGTTTACGCTTTAAATCTGCGTAGCTTTTCTGCCTATCTCTGGCAGCTTTCAGGCGATCAAGAATCTGGACAATCTTGTCTGTCGTTTCAAAGACAATTTCAGGTCCTGTCAGTTGGACATCTCCAACTTCCGCCCAACAAACGGGCGTTCTGTACTTTCTACCGTACAAGGCCTCGAAAGGCGCAGCCTTAATGCTGGTATGATAGCTATTGTTATAGGAGAACTCGACTAATGGCAGGTGGTTATCCCAACTACCACCCAAGTCAATCACACATGCTCGAAGCATGTCTTCCAAAGTTTGGATTGTACGCTCACTTTGCCCGTCCGTCTGAGGGTGGTAAGCCGTACTGAAATTTAAGCGCGTGCCCAAAGATTGTTGGAAACTTTTCCAAAAATGGGACGTGTATCTAGTATCTCTGTCAGAGATAATAGATACTGGTACGCCATGCAGAGATACAATCTTATCTACGTACAATTGGGCTAACATGTCGGAGCTAAAAGTCTCCTTAATAGGTAGGAAATGTGCTAACTTAGTCAGTCTATCTACTATCACCCATATAGTATCATTTCCTTTCTTTGTCTTTGGCAACTTGGTGATGAAATCCATTGTCACCATTTCCCACTTCGACGTGGGAAGTTCAGGCTGTTGTAGCAAACCTGACGGCTTCTGATGTTCAGCTTTGACTTGCGCACACGTCAAACATTTAGTTACATAGGCAGCTATAGACTTCTTCAAGCCTATCCACCAAAAATTTGTTTTCAGATCCTGGTACATCTTGTCAGCTCCAGGATGAACGGAGTATCTAGAACTGTGGGCTTCCTGGAGGATAACATCTCGAAGTCCTCCATAAACTGGAACCCATATTCGTCCGTTTAACCTCAGAATTCCGTCCTTGCCATAGGATAACTGTTCTTCAGTTACTTCTAGCTTTTCATCAGGATAGTTAGCTTCCAGCACAGCTTCCTTCTGCGCAGCTAACAACCTTTCATTCAAACCATTCTTTATCTCAATGCTCTTGGCATTGATTCTTATAGGCTTCACTCTCTCCTTTCTACTTAAGGCATCGGCGACTACATTCGCCTTGCCAGGATGGTATCTTATCTCACAATCATAATCATTCAAAGTTTCCATCCAACGTCGTTGCCTCATGTTCAAGTCCTTTTGGTTGAACATATGTTGAAGGCTCTTGTGATCAGAATAGATCACACACTTAGTTCCATACAAGTAGTGCCTCCAAAGTTTTAGTGCAAATACTACGGCACCCAACTCCAAGTCATGGGTGGTGTAGTTCTTCTCGTGCACCTTTAACTGTCGAGAAGCATAGGCAATAACCTTGCCCTTCTGCATAAGCACACACCCCATGCCGGTGTGTGATGCATCACAGTATACCACGAATTCTTCAATCCCCTCAGGCAATGTCAACACTGGTGCATTGCTTAGTTTCTGTTTAAGGATATCGAAGGATTCTTGTTGCTTCGGTCCCCAGTCGAACTTAATGTTCTTCCTAGTCAAAGAAGTTAGGGGCGCAACAATTCTTGAAAACTTTTCAATAAAACGCCTGTAATATCCTGCCAACCCCAAGAAGCTGCGAATCTCTGTGGGCGTCTTCGGCTCTTGCCAATTCATGACAGCTTCAACCTTAGCGGGATCTACCTGGATTCCGCGTTCACTAACCACATGTCCAAGAAATTGGACTTCACGAAGCCAAAATTCACACTTAGAGAATTTGGCGTAGAGCTTTTCTCGATGAAGCAGTTTCAGAATGCAATGGAGGTGCTTCTCATGGTCAGCTTGACTCTTCGAGTAAATAAGAATATCATCGATGAAGACGATGGCAAATTTATCCATGTAGGGCTTGCAGACGCGGTTCATGAGATCCATGAATGCGGCTGGTGCATTAGTGAGTCCAAAAGGCATCACTAAGAACTCGTAGTGACCATAACGAGTCCTAAATGCAGTCTTATGTACATATTCATCCTTGACCTTCAGTTGATGATATCCTGACCTTAAGTCGATCTTGGAAAAGTAACTTGCTCCTTGAAGCTGATCGAACAAGTCGTCGATCCTAGGCAATGGATACCGATTCTTAATAGTAACTTTGTTAAGTTCTTGATAATCGATGCACAGACGCATCGACCCATCCTTTTTCTTCACAAACAGGATTGGTGCTCCCCAAGGAGACGAGCTAGGTCTAATAAATCCTTTGGCTAGCAAATCATCCAGTTGAGTTCTTAACTCTTTCATCTCCGTTGGTGCCAATCTGTAAGGCGCTCTTGCAACAGGTGCTGCTCCAGGAATAATGTCAATTCTGAACTCCACTTGCCTATCTGGGGGTAAACCAGGTAGTTCTTCAGGGAATACTCCTGGATATTCAGAGATAATAGGTATGTCTTCGATCTTAGGCTTTGGTTCATCAATAGTTACTTGCGCCATGTAGATAACACAACCCTTCGTCAAACACCTTGATGCCTTGAGCATGGACACTTGCTCAGGCATTCCGTACTTAGTATCTCCTTGGATTGTCAAAGGCTCGCCATGATGAGTTCTGACAATCACTTGCTTCTTAGCACAAACGATCTAGGCTTGGTTGCGAGACAACCAATCCATGCCTATCACTATATCGAAACCAGCTAACTTCAAAGGAAGTAAGGATAACGGAAAAGAGTGGTTCCTAATGGATATGAAACATCCATCTAACACGGTTGAGGCGGTTTCTAAGGTACCATCAGCTAATTCCACCTCATATTTCACACTTAGGGTTTTAACAGGTAAAATCAGCAACTTACAAAACTTATTATCTACAAATGACTTATCCGCCCCTGAATCAAACAATACCCTCGCATAAACATCATTTATAAGAAAGGTACCTGTTATCACGTTATCATCCTGCACTGCCTCCTTAGCATCCATTCTGAAGACCCTGGCGTTAGTCTTTTTACCTTCTTCTGGTTTCTTGGCATATTTTGGGCAGTTTGACTTAATGTGCCCTTTCTCGTTGCAGTTGTAGCAGGTCGCATCCTTCAACTTCTTGCAATCTAAGGTCTTGTGTTCCTTGGACTTGCATATCCCACATGAAAAAGTCCTTGATTGTGTCTGCGAGTTCGATTCCAATCTACACTTCCCAAAGTGATGTTTCCGACAAACTTTACACCTGGGTTTCTCACTCGACTGTTGGTTACCTTTGTTGGACCCTGAACTCTTCTTGTTCTCATGGTTCCCTTTGTGTTTCTTGTCTGAACGACGTGAGTTATCACCCTCACGCTTTCTCTTACCTTCTTCAGAATTCTTTAGCGATCTCAACCTGACCGCATCTAAGGTAAGAGACAAAGATAGATCAGCTGCTGATCTAAAAGTAGCAGGTCTTGAAGCCTTGACACTGGCTTTAATCTCTGGGGCTAAACCCCCAATGAAACGAGCAATTCGTTTGGGTTCCGGTGTTACAAGGTAAGGAACCAATCTTGACATCGTGTTGAAGCTTGTAAGATAAGCTTGGCAATCTAGGTTTTTCATAACCAACGATAAGAAATCTGACTCAATCCTTTCAACCTCATGCTGAGGGCAGTAATTCTCCTTAATAAGAGCAACAAACTGATCCCATGTCAGATTGTAGAGTGGGATCTTTCCAGCTGCTTTAATGAGAGACTTCCACCATGCTAATGCCTCTCCCTTGAATGATTGGGATACATACTTCACTACATCCCTTTCAGCACAACCGCTGATATCGACCACGGTGTCCATTTCATCTAACCAAGTCATACAGTCAATTGCCCCCTTCTCCCTAGTGAATTCCCAGGGTTTGCAGGAAACAAAGTACTTATAAGTACAGGACTTGGTACGTGGTTTATCATCAAATACTATCCTCTTGGATGGAACACTGTTTTGGTTTGAGGAATGTCGATCATCATCTTTCTTTGGCTCATCTTCCTTAGAGGGCGGCTTGCTGTGAGCCTCTGAATGAGTCTTTGGCTTGGAATGCGGTGCGGATAGGGTCCTACTTCGAGTCCCGCTATATTCATTATATTGCCGCTCTATGGCTTTCGTAACAGCATTGTCTATCAGTGCTTGTAGTTTTGCACCCGCTATGTTAATTCGGGTATTATCATGATCCTCCCGTGGGTGACTGTTGATCTCATCCGAGTCATCCATGTAGTTTGAACTGTTACATAAGATATTGACAATAATTTATTTGGGAGTTTATTATGGAATTGTCTTTTATGGCAATTCATTAACCATGGGAAACATAGACCATATTTTGGTTAATTTGTTGATCATAATTATTTAGGATTTTTATTATAATTTATCCTAATTATAAAACAATAACAGTATTATTAGTGGCACAAAAGGCCTAGTTACCAGGACATTCTAAATCATAAGCCATGATTTCAGAGAATCAAGGCATTAAGGTTTGAACATAGTTCTTTACCTTTTTCTGACAGGGAGTTGTAGACTACCACTGTCTTTTGTCCGATTTGACATTTATTATGGCCCGTAGGCACTACATCACCACTGGATGTTTAATATATGATCATCTTAATTGATGATTTAAACCCATGATTTATAGATCATCAGGTTAAGATAGGGATCCTTTAAAGAACCCTATTATAAGAATGACGTGTGTGATTTTAACGAATCACGTCTGCCAGGAGTGTTAACATGTTTTTAGATGTTAACAGGGATTTGAATCTTTTTAAACAGGTCTTACCATCTTGGCCAAGTCTTATAATGACATGCAGGCTAGGTTATACCTTTAAGATTCTTATTTAATATTTAATAGGCAGATTATTTTTAAGAGGAATGGTTTTTAATTTATTTATTTCATGTATAATATATTCATGCATATAATAAAAATGAAACTTTTAATTTTAACATTCCATTAAACATTAAAAAGGAGTACACATTGCCCTAAACGGGACTTTTAACAGAAATAACTTGCCCACGCAGGGGCTATTACTGAAAATACAAGTCCTCGCAGGGACTGATTATTAAGCTAGATGTCCTCGCAGGGACTACAGAAAGACAAGTCCACGCAGGGACTAAGTACCTAGATAAATGTCCACGCAGGGACTTGATTGAAATAAGGAAATACAACAATACATATAGGGATTCAATGATCCCTCTTCTTCTTTCCTTTTAATAAGCTTGCTAAGCCCTTAAGGAATCCTCTGTTGTTCCTACGCTCTTCTTGAAATTCTCGTTCCACCCTGTTTAGCCTGTGGAGGATTTCTTCCTGTTCCGGTGGGGAAAACCGTGGTGGCTGTGGCTGGTGCTGAATCGGAGGTCGAGCAGGTATTTGATACCCATGAGCGGGGTATGCCACTCCCCAGGGAGTTCCATATGGTCCTTCAGGATGAAGGGCGTTGTAGTTGGCTGCTACAAGGTATGGGTCGGCTTCAGCATAATTGTAATTAGTGTGAGCCGGCTGCTCAAATGGATTATACGCCGTTGAACCGGCGTATGTAGGAATTGAGTTACCAAAACCCAATGGTGGCGGTGGTGGCGCAACTGGTGTAGAATTCACCTCTGAAACTGGATTTGAAGGCCCACCCATTTGTGGGTCTTCATGCAGTGGCGGATAGTGACTGCCACTTGAGTGATGGGGGGTGCTAAAGTGAAAACCCCCTCCTCGTGCGGATATTCGTGCGCCTGTTCTCCTACGCCTTGGTGGTTCTGGAGGTGCTTGATGAACTGGCGGCGGTGGAGGCGGTGGCGTGACTGCCACGAAACGCGAATCCTCGGAGGGATCCTGCTGCTGCTGCTGCTGTGGGTTATGAGAGGGTGTAAAATACCACTCATACTGGTTGAACCTCGCTTGGTAACTGTCTGGACCACGGTAGGGTGATCCGTGGAAGGATGATCCATCAGAGATCTCGATGGGATGGTTAGGGGTCCCGGTTGCAGGCTCGACGGGATCCGTGTCCTCGTCCATGTCCATTGCATGGTGTCCTGAGAAATGGTCTTCAGGTCCTAGTGGGTTAAAACCCACTGGTTCTTCAATATAGTTCGCCGGGTTGAACCGGCCCTGAAAGACAGGAGTGGGGTCGCCAAAGGAATGGTGCGAAAGGGATCGCTGCAACGGCAAGAAGGAGTGGCGTGAGTCATCGGGCTCGTTTTCTGATTGCGGCCCAAAGGAGTGACGATAAGGAGGTGTTGAGCTAATCTAGGCAGATCGCCTAGCGGGCTCCAGGTAGGTCCTCCAGTTCCCCTGAGGATCGGCACTCATAGTAGTAGAAGGAGTCCGCCGGTGTGAAGGCCCGACTTCGTGATCGTTGGGGGCGTTGATTGGCCCCTTTCCTCGTCCTCCTCTTCAGAAACTCGGTGGCATATTTCCTGTCAAAACAAAATGAAAGGTACAACAAAGAAATATAAAGGACAAGGTTAAAATAAAACAAATTTGGATTAGTCCTAAGTTCTTTGTCTAGACTCGAAAATTTAGGAATGTGCAATTGTGTCATTGAGATTAAACACAAAAGGCTAGTGTTTAATTCACTCAATGTTGGCTCTGATACCAACCTGTCACACCCCGATATTTCCACGTATTACCGATGGGCCCGGTGGGGAGTATCGTGACGTAGTTGATATCATCATAGTAAAAAAACACAAATTATAAATGCACAGCGGAAGCAAAAGGTATGAATCACATTACAAACCGAATAAATAGTAATATCAAAGTATTACAACGGACTGTAAAAGATTAACAGGCGGATCAAAATATAAATAAGATCATTGTTCAACAGACTTTAACATCTAGAGCTTGCAAGACTTGATTATTGATGCCTGGAGTAGCCAGCCTATTTCGTATAGTACCTGCACTTAACCTTTTTGGAAAATACGTCAGTTTACACTGGTAAATACAATTAACTGACTCATTTTGAAAAGAGTTTAAGAAAATTAGTTTGAATGCACATGGCACAAAATATCTTTAATAACTTGGGATAATTATTTAAAAATAAACTTGTATACAGTTTTACATGTTTGTCGTCCATTTAGGACCCGGTTAGAAGAGCCGGTTTAACAAGATTAATAGACACACCACTGGGTATAATACCCACAAGAATATACCCTCCTTGTGGACTACCCTTTTTACATACGCAACTGTCAGGTGTATGCCTACACCCCGTGCTTAAGTCGTGGCCATTTCTAATGAATGAGCCGAGGATATCCAGGACATGGTCATTAACCCCCCCAAAGGTATTGCATTAAACAAGACAGAATAAAACGGGTTATGCATCTTTTTAATCAATATTTGATTGTACGACTTCATACCCGACCAAGCGGTATTATAATACCGTACCCCAAGCCCGTACAGGGAAAATAAGTTAAAAGTATTTACCTGAGCAAAGTATAAATCACAAAAGCAAGTGCACGTAGCTTTTACTGGGATCCTAATCTGGAACGAAGGTTTTAATAACCTATTAGATTCCTAACGGGTCTTAATTAAGCCTAAACTTAGACCGGTTAGTTTTAAAGAAAGGTATACGGTTCAAAACGCAAGATTAAGCGAGGACCGGATTAGAATGTGATTTAGTCCCCACAAGTTTGAAGACTTGTATAATATGGGTAAACTAAACACATTCTGGATTTTGAGGTGAAAATGATAGGGTTTGACCCGTTTCGGTCAATTTATGCAAACTAGTTACATAAACCGAACCGAACGCGAATAACGCATAACGGGTAACCAAATGAGTCACGAACAGGTTTCCTAAGTTAATATGCTTTAAATATGTTGTAATATCAGTAGGATACCCTCCATTATGCCCAAAACGAGTTTAATCTCAAATTAAGCCCCGTAGGGGTATTTTGGTCATTTTAAAGATTATAAAAGAGATTAAATAAAATTCTGAGATTCGGGTCTGAAGTAATCAGTAAAACTACTTAATTTAATAGGTTATATCAGTTGGTGATAAGTCTTATGTGACAAAATGGTTTTCAACCCATACTATGTGTTTAATATGCGTAAAAAGTCGTTTAAAGCGATTTTCGGGTTATAACGGGAAATCGGAGTTTTCTGATCAGGATATAAGTTCAAATTATTTCATTTATCATATAAAATCAGTAGCCAAAGGTTTGGTGTCTAAATGTTATGTAAAACTCATTTTATAAGTAAAAGGTATAATCGGTATTTACCGAATCAAGGCAATAACCTTAGGTTATGATCAGTTTAAAAATAATTAAAAATCTTCAAAAATCCCAAAATATTATATTGCATCAGTGGGTAAAAGGTTTTGGTGTTAAAAATGGGGTTTAGATAGGCTTTATGCTAAATACGCCGTTTAATTAATAAAAAACTTTCTAATTACGCTATTGAGCATAACTCCTAATCTAGACCTCCAACTGATGTGAAATTTTAGGGACATGTTTATAAATCAGTAACAAAGATTATTGTCCTCTCACATTTCCAAAATTCTCGTTTTAAGGTCAAATGGGCATATTGGTCAACATTAAGCAATTAACGGAAACGTGTAAATGAATCGGACAATCAACGAGCCAATCACAGAGGGTTATACCATCATGTAACCTGGTCCTAAGGAAGCTCTAAGGCATTTCTAAACCCATCTAAATCGGGTCAGAACTGAAGTCAAAGCAAAAGTCAAAGTTTTGCGACTTTCGGTTCCGAACCGAGCCTAAACAGAAAATTGTCGGATCGAACGAGTTTAGACCAGTTCTTATACTAATTACCAAGTTATATGAGTGATAAAATAGGTTACACGTCTTCTACATTGCTAATTATGTGTTAATTCGAAAATTAAGTTTATGTTGACTTTTTATAACAAACTTTGACCCGACAAATGATCTAGTTAGAGCGGGAATCAGAGGGTGCCCTTTTAAGGGTTTATTGCCCACATAATTACCAACTTATAACTACCTTAAGTTTGACTAATCACTGGACCATTAGTGATTAATCGTTAAGTCAAACCTTAATTACGACGGTTTGACTTTAAGCTAATTAACTAAGCGAAACACGATTAAGGAAGGTTAAGGAAGTTTACCAAGGTCTAATGCACGACTAGTGATGCTTGGAGAGTGGCCTTGAGCTCCAGAAACCTTCAGGAGTTGAGTTGGGAATGGATTATCAAAATTGCAATAATGTGGACTTTATATAGTGGGTTTGATTGCTCAAGATTGTGACAAACAAGTCTATGTTGGATCCCTGATCATTCACAAGTGTCCCTAGAGCCTAAAAACCCTTTTGTGCAGCACATGGTATTGCAAACAAGTGTTTTAAGTCGGTTAAACGGGCTGGACAAACACCTGTCCAAAGTTTCTGTATCTGGGAGGCTGAGGCGCCCCGCGTAAGACCTTGGGCAAGTCTTACGCGCCCCGTATGGGGCCTGGTGTCAGGTTAACAAGTTTTCAATTATTGCATTTTTGGCCCCCGGTCCTCCTAAAAGTTGTTTTAACTTCTTGTTTTGCACTTTGAGCCCTCTAAATTGATTTCTAAGGACTTCAAGACTTATACCAACTTTGTTAAGTCCTTGGTTAACTTTTGATCACACGAAAAGTCATAAATTTCAACGTTGACGCTTTTAACCCCTCGTATACGAATTTTATCATAACTTTCTCATATGATAACGGAACATGGTGAAATTTTTATCATGTATTCTAGTGAGCATAATTAATCATTACAAAGCTTCGGGTTTGCCAAAAGGTCACTCAGAGGTATACTTTAAACATGTTGACACATTTAACCCCTGTAGTTTGTAATCTCTCACTTTCTTTCACAATTAGCTTCGTATGATCCATGATTCATTCGTTTAAGGGTATAAACATCATGTAGGGTTATTGTAAAGTATATTTATCCATTGTTGACATTTTGAACCCTTATATACACATACTTTCCTCGTTTGTCAACTTTAGTCCCTCTAGAGTATTCTTTCACACGTTCAAAGCTTATGACACGTGTCAATACATTATTGGATATGAAATTACGAGGTGTTACTACTGTAGATCAAATTACATTGTCATAATGCTAAATGAGTATTTGTTTGAATCAAAAGTCTTGAAATGAATAGTTTCAGCTACTCAAGAGACTGTTGTTGAAGCTAGTGAGATCGAGTCCCAATATGTTGAGATTGGGTACATATCTAGTGTTCATGGACTACAAGGAGAGGTTCGAGTGAAGCCTAACATGGATTTTCCAGAATTGAGGTTTTCAGAGGTACCTACTGTAATCAACATTGAAACCCTAGCCACCACTTGAATTGGGGTTGTTGACCGCCGGTGCGGTGACCGGACAACCCTGTACAACAATCGTTGTTGCAAATTAGGCCGACACTCCAACTTCTACATCATCTAATAACCCAGATCTGGATCTGGAATAGGAGGTGGTGGCTGAGTTGCTGGTGGCGGTGGTGAGAAAGGGGAAGCAGGTGGTGGCTGAGTTGCTGGTGGCAGTGGTCAGAAGAGGATAAAGAGGTGGTGGTGGTGGTGATGAACTTGAGAGTATGAATCTGGGAATGAAGAATGAACTGATGATGATGATGATGAACTTGATGTAATGGATTTGGTTGATTCTTGATTTTTTATATAATTTTAATAAGAAAGGGGCAAAAACGACTTTTCATAGGTTATTAACAGTCAAACAAATGTTGACTTGACAAAGTTGGGTGCCAGGGGGTAAGAGTGCAGCATTTCCCATTAATTGGGGGGGGGGGGGGGGGCAAATTGCAATATTTTCCAGGGAGGAGGTCAGAGTGCCAATTTGCTTAAACCCCATGGGGTAAAATTGCACTTTACTCTAAAAACATTAAGGTGGTAACAATTATAAACTTAAAAAGTTGAGTGACCAAAATTCAAAATCTAAAGTTTGGAATAATGGAGCGAGTGGTGGATAGGATAGGATAGTATAGGAGATCCAAAAGTGTGTGGTGATGAGTTTGTAGCTTTGTGCTGTCACTTTCTCATCACCCTGTTGCTCCGTCACCTTAGAGCTACAGTTTCAGCCCATCGTAATCTGATCATTGCGTCTGTCTGCAATCTGGATCAACCCACATTCATCACAAAGGTACACTTCTTATTGTATGATCATCGCATTTCATGCTGCTCACTTTAGACATAAAAGTTTCCTTCAAATTGTGGACATCAAAGTGATTTGTGAAGCATAGAATAGAATCATGATCCACCACACTCCTCCTTTACAAGTTAAAAACTGGAAAACAGCAGAATTTAATACCCCCTCTTCTCTTCTGGATAAAAGTTTCATGAGAAGATGGCATTTGAAAGATACAACTCCATGTGATAACAAAGGTGCAGTGCTACAATATCATAGGCCTCTGATCGACTACCAGTCGGTCCACTGTACGGCTAGCGGGGACCCGCTAGATGAAGATGATGAACTCTGTCCCGTTGAATGTGTTAGAGAAATAAAAAGGGACGAGGAACTACTTGCAGTTGTTGAAAAAGCAAAAAACGATAATACATTGGTTGTAGTCGATTTCTATCGTACTTCATGTGGTAGTTGCAAATATATTGAGCAGGGTTTTGCTAAATTGTGCAAAGGGTCTGGTGATGAAGAGGTTGCAGTCATATTCTTAAAGCATAATGTGAGTTCTGTTCATTCGATATTCCTGTCCTCCTGTTACTTATAAAACACTTGCATCGTCGGTTGTTCCATCAAAGTGCCCCGAGTTGACTTATGAAGTTTAAAATGCATCATTATGACTCATATAAGGATTCTGTACACAAACTAATGGTCTTGTGATGGATGATACAGGTGATTGATGAATATGATGAGCAATCAGATATAGCAGAACGACTTCGAATTAAGGTATAATATTTAATATGTAAATTTCCCTTTTTTTCTACATAAATTCTTTGTTTGTTGGTTATAATATAATTGGTGTATTGTTCGTACAAAATTTGGAATTTATTTTGATATAATACACAGACGGTGTCTCTTTTTCATTTCTATAAAGATGGAATGCTATTGGAAGCTTTTCCTACCCGAGATAAGGAGCGGATTAGAGCGGCTATAGAGAAATACACATCACCTACTCCTGCTGCGTCTCAAAACGCCTAGGGCATTCTGGTAATACGGTTATACTTAGCAATTTGCAGATAATTATACTTTGCATGGTATTGTTATATGAAACAATTTACCAGTTTTTTTTTTTTTTTTTTTGGAAAAAGGTTTGTCTATTTATAAGCGGATTTGTGATCCATAAGTTGTTTTTCATCTGTTTTTTTTTTTCGTTCTTTGGAATATTTAGTTATGTATATAGGCATAGTTATCAAAGGCGTGAAGCGCACTTAAGGCGCTAAGGCTCCGCCTAGAGCCTAGGCGAAAGGCGCAAAAAAAGTGTGGGCCTCAACAAATAAAAGCGCATTATTAAAAAGAGTTAAATGCTTGGTTGGTCCCTGTGGTTTTCAAAAATTGCAGACTTGGTCCTAATGGTTTACTAATTACACGCGTGGTCCCTGTGGTTTTCAAAAATGCACTCGGTTGGTCCCTAGCCCTAACATCAGTTAAATTTCTCAGTTAAGTCCATGTTAAATGACCAAATTACCCCTGAGATTAAAATAAAGCAATTACAAAGGAAAAAATAAAACAAAGGGCCCACCCCATCATCTTCTTCATCATCCTGCCTCCCTTCTTCTACCCTAAACCACCACCACCATCTCTCCTGCACCACCACCGAACACCCACCATCTTCTTCATCATCCTGCAGGAAATAAAGATAAACAGACGGTGGCCCTGCCGCAGCTCGCCGGAAACACCGTCGCCATCGCTGCATATCCCTCTTTCTCTCTCTTCTCTCTTCTGTAAATAAGCTTGCGATTATGTCGTTTAATGGCGGTGTGTTTGTTGCGATCGGTAGGGTTGCCGGAGCGGTTCTGTTCGGAATTAACTCGGCGATTGGATACTTCCTTATGCTTGCGATTATGTCGTTTAATGGCGGTGTGTTTGTTGCGATCGTTGTTGGATTGGCTGTTGGATACTTGTTGTTTAGGAGTGGTGATGATGAGCAGGTTGTTGTTGTTGATAATCCGTGTGCCTGTGCTTGATGATGTTGTTGTTGTTCGAGATCCGGTTGATTTGTATATCGATGTGATTGAATGTTGAAACCCTAAGGTGTTGACTATTTCTCTGTATTCTTCTTCTAGGATCAAAACGAAACCCTAGGAATACGTAAGTTTGAATCTACTTCATTGTTTTGTATTATAATAATCAATTTCTTGTTTGAAACTGCAACAATTATGAGAGCATTGATGATGATGTATATCGATTTGGATCTTCATTTTCTGATTGAATATGTTTACTGAAAGTTTCTCCGTGTTGAATTAGGATCGAAATGGAAGTTATGAAACCCTAGGTATATGTAAGTTTGAATCTGTTTTCATTGAATCTGTATCATAATAATCGATTTCTGGTTTGAAACTGCAACGATTAAGGAATACTAATGATGATGCATATCGATTTGGATCTGAATTTGATTTTGATTTTCTGATTATGATGATTGGAGGTTTATTGAATTAGGTATAGATTTTGAATTCGATGTTAATCTGTTTCATTGTTCTGTATATCGATTTGG
This sequence comes from Helianthus tuberosus, assembly GCA_030545235.1. NCBI lineage: Eukaryota > Viridiplantae > Streptophyta > Magnoliopsida > Asterales > Asteraceae > Helianthus > Helianthus tuberosus. The sequence goes on along the minus strand of CM060402.1, from coordinate 161,348,041 downwards.
ATCTGAATTTTTGATTGAATATGATGATCGAAGGTTTATTGAATTAGGTATAGATTTTGATTTTTGATTTCAGTTTTTGAGTTCAGTGGTGGTGAAGGTGAGATGGTGGTGGGTGTTCGGTGGTGGTGCAGGAGAGATGGTGGTGGTGGTTTAGGGTAGAAGAAGGAGGCAGGATGATGAAGAAGATGATGGGGTGGGCCCTTTGTTTTATTTTTTCCTTTTTAATTGCTTTATTTTAATCTCAGGGGTAATTTGGTCATTTAACATGGACTTAACTGAGAAATTTAACTGATGTTAGGGCTAGGGACCAACCGAGTGCATTTTTGAAAACCACAGGGACCACGCGTGTAATTAGTAAACCATTGGGACCAAGTCTGCAATTTTTGAAAACCACAGGGACCAACCAAGCATTTAACTCTATTAAAAAATAAAAAATAGTATATTTTGTAATGGAAAATAACACTTTCTTCAAATACCAAAATACCATAATCTTCAACATAAAGTACCAAAATCGTCTCAAATACCAAAATACTCCAAAACCAAAATGTTCATAAAAAAATAAATAAATACTGCAGAATTAAATTAGAGAACAAAAAACTACAGAATGCAGAATTAAATTAGCGAACAAAAAATAATGCAGAATGAAGAATTAACTCAGTGAACAAATAACTATGAATACTGCAGAATTTGAACCTCAGAAGTCAGAACCTGGATGTGAATAATACGAATTCAAACCCACATTCAACAGTTCTGTATAGAGTTTTCGTCAATACTAGCTGAACTAGACCATGAACGCCCTTACAAAATCGCTATATTATGGGGTTATAATATTGTTAAAAAATACATTTTCTTGTTTTCCACAAAAAAAAAAAAAAAAGAAGGAAAGAAAAACCTGTTACAAAATTTTGGTATATTAACATTCATAATCTTATAAAATAATTTATATATTCTGTTCTTTTTCTCTTTGCAAATTTTATAAAAATCCTATATTGACACTTGCAATAAAGGTAAACTGACTCACAAGATGACATAAAAATATATGTCAAACCATATCCTTCTTAGCACTAAAGCAATATACAGATACAAGAAAATTAGAAATGTGACCATACATTCTAATCCTGTTGTATGACAGGAAAACAAACTGTTAGTGCTGCAATATTTAAACAAACTAACAAGACAAAGTAGTATAATGAAAAACATCAATTAGCAGATATATTCACAGGGTCATGGTTCATCTCCTTTGTTCAATGACCGGAACCCCAGGCCCATAAATCAAACGACAACGGTCACAGAATGAACCAACCAGTCGAGAAGACACCTCCTTAAAGAACACGGATGCCATCTGTTGTATAAAACACACCCATCAAACTAAGTTACACTTTTGTGCAAAAGAAACATACAAAGTGTACAACTTAACTGATTACCTGTGAATAAAATGGTGACCGGAACTTGAAATCCACAAGAAAACGGAGGTCACACGTCCCTGGAGCGGGTCCCGGATGGAACTCCCAGATGTTTATTAAATGGTCGAAAAGGTTACTTTGTGATGAAGTTGTCTGAAAAAACGGAACAAGAATTCAGAAACATCTTACAATCTTAAAAAGAAAATAAGAATAATGGACATATGTTACCTTTATTGATTTGGGTTTGATCAATTTAACATGAGATACATAGCTTTCAACAAGAAATTTAAAACCGATTTCCAGCTCAGCATCAAAAGAACCATCGGCATGACGTTTAACGATATCTGATCGTCTACACCAAGGAAGAAAATCCTGATACATGTCAACAGCGGCAACCACTGCATACATCTGTTCTGGGGAATACCTAAAAATCAGAACCGTTTTAATCGTGCAGATAATAACAGCAACAATCTAACGTTCAAGAATAGTTATTAAGTTATTATTACCCCAAAATATGCTTCTCCTCGTGAACTTTCGATACGCCTGTACTCCCTTGATCTCCATCACCACAACCGAGAAAGCCTCTCCTTTGAACAAAACTACTTAAATGTGTATTTTGCAAACACACGGAATCGACCTCGTGACTACCAGCAACTGGTTGAAATGAAGGGGAACAAGGTTCAACATGTGCAATGCTTCTAAAGAACCGATTCTGAACATAACTTGCCGGTTTAGGTTTGTTTCTTGGACATTTGATTAGCTGTCTATCGCCATTCTTGAACGTAAACAACTGCCTGACGGCTCTTGAACTTGACGCTAACGACGGCATTGGAGCAAATATCAGCACTGAAAATGTAAATAAACAGAAACTCTCAGATCCTCATAGCGGTAAATCTAGAAAAAGAAAGGCAGTCAATAACAAAAACCATTGCAAGCACAAAAAATGGTTTGTAATTTGTATGCAGAAGTAATCTTCCAATTCATATTTAGAACAGGTGTTGCTAATAGCAATTGGATTTTACCAACTGTTTCTTCCAACTAGAAAAGGTCTACATTTTACCAAGATTCATTTTTAACCTACCTACCTTAAACTGTTTTGGGATACAATATATGGTTATTGGTTAACTATTCAAGAGGAAAAAAAATATAAAATATTCAAAGTCCATACATACAATACAACATGCATACAAAGATGCATATATACCGGGGTGACTGTGGACTGTATAAAAAATAAAAATAAACGGTCCACACTTATGGGCCCCTCAATTTTCTTGATTATATACTACAAACTGTACATCATTTTTCGACTATCTAAATATGTTATGCAAGTTTTGGTATGCCAAGGTATTAGAAAGTGTTGAAATAAATAATCTACGTGATATATCTGTTTTTTTTTTTTGTTTTTTTTTTTTTGTTTCACGAATTTAGATTTGAATTGGTGATTTAGGGTTTAACTTCTTTAAATATTTACTTTTGACAAGAAGAGCAATATACAAAATGTGTTTGTCATCGTATTTCCATGTGTCATGACTTAAAGAAAAAATGACCATGATTTTAGAATGGGAATATTTCACAGAATAGTAACCAAGTTTTAAAAGTGTTTTAATTAGGTCACTGGTGTCGTTTTTGTCACAATTAGATAACTTAACATTCAAATCGAGTCATGTCTTTTTTTCCACGTGTCAAGAAAAAAATGGAGCATAAGATGCTGGGGTCGAATTATTTTAATATATGAAATTATATTTATTAAAAATAAAAACCATTTAATTACATTAAAAATTAAAAAAATAAGTTACAATCCACGTCATCACTCGACGTTAGCATCAAATAAAAGAGAAAAAAGAAACAAAAATCCACATCACCACGATTATCTACGAAATTGATGAAAAAACCCTTAATTATAATGAAGAGTGAATGTTGAGTGACCTGATTGGAACACTTTTGAAACTTGAGTGACCTAATTGGAACACTTTTGAAACTTGGTTACTATTCTACAAAGTTACCCCTTTTAGAATCTGCTTTAAGGCCCGGAAAGCATATAATATCACGTTTTGCCTGATAATTTCAACGACATCTGAACACAAATAGCAGTTCCAGATTCAAATTTCCTCCGCCAATGAAACCAATTGAATAGCAAAATGAAAATAAATAAAAAAATTGAAGATTACCTTCAAAATCTGATGGAATTCATGTCCAGAAAATGAAGGCATGGAGAATGAATTCACGAAGGAGGATTCGTATGTATTTTGATCGGTTACTAGAGAATGTTAGGGAATGAAAACAGGTTCTCCGTCTAATTTACGACTTTAATATACGGCATACATTTTCATTGATTTAACAAAAGAAAAAAAAACAAATATTAATATGTGAAAGGTGAATTTGTTTTTGAACGGTAAACTAAATCACCGGATAAGCATTCATCCGGATGTCCGGATCGAGCAAATACATCCCCTCCTTCCATAACGGTCAGAGTTGGATCCCGAAGGTCCATTGCGGTAAAACACGGTTCGGCTCAGTTTCGAACTGGCGACCTCCATAGAGACTTAGTTCTAAACTTTATTGTCACCACCAATGTCCTTTAAAGTGATGCTAGTGAGAGTTGAACTTGGGACATCAATGAGAGAAACCAAGTGACTAACCACTAGACCAATTTGTCAGGACGATAAAATCTAGACATATTTAATATGTGAAAGGTGAATTTGTGCACGATAAAATCTAGACATATAGTCATGTGCAATGTTTTAAAAATCGGTTTTTAAATCATACCGGGATGGCCTTAAAAATGGTTCAACCGGTAGAACCGGGTTGTACCGGGTGGTTCAACCGGATGAACTAGTTAACTCTATAATTTCATAGACATACATACGTACGTGGATTATATTGACATAACTTATCAGTTTTAATTTTTTTCACTAACATAATAAATTATAATATAACTATTATCATGTCCTCTTTCTTTCACACACACGCAACATTTATTCCTTCAGACGTGTCAATTGGGCAAATACGCCCATAGTGACTAGGATGAATATCTCGTATTGGAAAAGTAGCAGTTCGCGCAGTCAATCCCTCCGAGCCCAAATAACTCAATTTTCTCCCATGAACTATTTGTGTCAGTGGATTAATTCGATCCAAAACTTAAGATAATGGGTGTAAATGGAAATATTGATATTATTACAATATTGATATTAGAGTAGAGAATTGAAAAAAAGGAAAGAGATCTCATATATTGACATAACTTATCAGTTTTAATTTTTTTCACTAACAGAATAAATTATAATATAACTATTATCATGTCCTCTTTCTTTCACACACACACACACATACATATGGAGAGAGAGAGATACATCGAATTGCTTCAAGTCTTTCACTTTTTGACCCACTTGTGGATTTATTTACTCACAGATTATTGTACTGAAATAAGTAAAACTATCGATGAACATGGAACTGGAAGCATGATGAAGATGGAGTGATGAGCCGATGAAGATGGAGCTGAATCTTGTGGATGAAGTGATGATTCATGAAGGCATATGTGGGATACACGCTGGGCTACCTGATTCGGGAGATTCATGAACGCATCTGTGGGATACGTGTTGGGCCGCGCATGGTCGTGGCAAAAATCATAAACGCTAGATATTACTGACCGGGGATGCACGTTGATGCCATGAATAAATTGAGAAAATGTGATGCCTGCCAAAGGCATGCGCCGAAGACTCTCCTGCCAAAAAATGATTTTATCCCGGTTTCAACCGCATGACCTTTTCAGCCATGGGGCATTATCCCGAGGCACCCGGTGCGGTAAAATTAATCATTGTAACCGTCGATTACTTCACAAAGTGGGTGGAGGCGAAGGCCCTAGCATCAACATTTGCAATGATGGTGCGAAAGTTCATTTAAGAGCACATCATTTGTCGATTCGGCCTCCCACTAAAGATAGTAACAGACAATGGCACGAATTTTGCCGCGGAGGACCTACAGAAGTGGATGAAGGAGCTGAACATAGAACACACCTTCTCTTCCGTTGCGCACCCTCAGGGCAACGGTCAAGTGGAGAGTGTCAATAAAAGCATCGTCGAAGGGATCAAATCCCGACTGGGCACAAAGCGAAGGTGCTGGGTCGATGAGCTCCCAAGCATCCTATGGGCTTATCGCACCATTGTAATGCCCTGCGTCCCTCAACTCTAGACTTTTGGCAAGTTTAGTCCCCGGGCTTTGCCTATTGTCAATTTTGGCCCCTTAGCTATGTAGACATTAAAAACTTTGATACTTGGGAATTCTATGTCATATGCTATATACTTGAAATGTCTAATTCTATATGCTTGGAATGTCTAATTCTATATGTTTGGAATGCCTAATTCTATATACTTGGAAGGTCTAATTCTACATGCTTGAAATGTCAAAATCTACATACTTTGGTGCTTGACTCTTGAGGCTCGTGAAACTTGAGACTTGGTTGAACGAGGGACTGGAGTCTTGTCACTGGCGGAAACTATAAAACTTTGAAAAACATTGGTACTGTTGTCTAAGTTATACTCTATATGCTATTACCCAATAAATACGCAACGCAACGCTTGATCTAACAAGCGAAAACGGAAACACGGAAAGGATGGATTGGCCGAGTGGCAATCCGATCGGATGACCACCCGATCGGATGGCCACTCGATCGAGTTGCCACCCGATCCATGCACACTGCCCCTTTTCACCCACCTTCACACTATAAATAAGAGTTGTCACATCAGTCCTTCACTGATGTGACAGCCCTGCTCGACTCAGACGCACGAACACCATATTCCTTCGATTTCTCGGCTATTTCGGTACGTTTTACACTAGATCCTTGTACTTTCTTGATCTACACAACGTTCTCTACGAGATTCTCCTTTGAAATCTCACTTTTCACCATGAAATCTCCCAGATCTGAGTTCTTAAGGATGATGTCATCAATGGTGGTTGTACAAACTACTATATGATGTCATTCCTGATAGAATCTAGATTAGATCCAAGGAATTTCGTGCGCTTTTACACTAAATCTAAGCTAGATCTAACTTTTCAAGCTAAAACCTATGTTTATCTTCATCTTTACCCTAAACTTTTCACTTTAAACGGTGGAATCCGGTTCTTCACGGACTGTAGACTCGATTAATAGGCTGGAGTTGGTTTGGGAACGAATTATTACCAGAAAGGACGACCACAGGACGGACTCTGACATAAACTCGTTACGAACGGGCGACCGAGCGGACTGGGGTGATTTCCCACCCGATCGAGTCGGCTGAACACTAAGGGGTTACAGTTTTCGAAGTACGTACCATGACGTCATTACTTTAAACAGAAACTTGGAACTTTTACAAAGTTAAGAACGGGGTGATGTAACCCGATCGAGTGGCAACCCGATCGGATAGCCATCCGATCGATCAGCCACCCGATCGAGTGACATTTGCCCCTAACCCTATGCATTCTTAAAACTCAAAACCCTGATCGTCGAGTGGCAACTCGATCCAGCCACCCGATCAAAGGCAACCTTGAAACTTGAACTTGGATCGAGTGGTGACCCGATCGGATAGCCATCCGATCGGACAACCATTCGATTCCTACTCTCTTAACAAACTAGAATGGAGTGGCAACCCGATCGGATAGCCATCCGATCGAGCAGCCATTCGTCCCTGCACACACATGTCACTCGATCGAATGGCAATCCGATCCAATGACTAATCCGACACTTGAGCAATCTCGTTGTTTCGTCCGACACTTACCTGTTGTAATCTAATCAGGCTAAACCTAAAGAGCTCCCTTTGATCCAATAACAGTCTTAACTGTTAAGCAATCACTGTGAGTATACTCGATCCCTTTTTGTTTTAAACTTTGCGATGTAACATGTATTCTATTAACTATGAGACTTGATACTTTTACAAACTATACTCTATCCTACGTGTATGTGAAACTTGTGATTCTTGTATTCTATTTGTGCTATGTGAACGTTGAATCCAGGGTGTGTAGTTCCGCCTTAACAATAGTAGCGCTATAGGAGATGCACCTCCCTATTATTCTCGGGGGTATTGTTAGGAGGATTCTAGTTTTCCTTGAGACTTGGGAAAACAACAAAGCATTGGGATACTTGGGCTATCACTTGTTGGACTGCGAACAATAGCACGGCTGAAACTATTTTATTACTTACATTGTGGATATGAGTTGTTTTAAATCTACTACTCTACATACTCAAACTTGTATACTCGCTGGTACACTTTTGTATTGACCCTATTTTAATACATGTTGCAGGCTGATAGGATGCTGTGGAAAACAAGTGAATCAAGCTAGGGCGATTCTTAGAAACCCACATAGTTAATTAATCTTTGAACAATGTTGATGTTTGGTGTAATTTGATACTTGATGTGATGGTTATTCGTTATAGACAATGTTAAAACAATTTAATCTATTATGAAATTGCTAGTGTTATGGAATCTCATGAGCAATCTGAACGCTTAGTGCTCGCACCCCGATGTTTCCGCCATCGGTTGGGGTGTGACAACCATGCCCAACACAAGTAACGGCGAGACCCCCTTCAACCTGGTCTATGGCTCGGAGGCGGTCATCCCAGCTGAAATTGGCCTCCCCTCCCCGCGCCTAACGAAAGTTAGTGGGATTAACAACGAGGCGGAGCATCGATTGGACTTGGACCTACTCGAGGAACGGCGCGAGAACGCCCGCATAAAAGAGGCCAAGTACAAAACTCAACTGGAACGATACTATAATGCGAGGGTGCACATAAGTACATACAACCCAGAAGAGTACGTGTTCCGGGATAACGAGGCCTCTAACGTCGAGCGCCCTGTAAAACTATCACCCAAGTGGGAGGGGTCCATACTCCGTCCACGAAGTGTTAGGAAAAGGAGCGTACAAACTGCGCACCTTAGACGTTCATATCATGCCGCGGTCCGCGGACCTAGAATGCGTAGTAACTGCGCAAGTGCTATATGTAACACAACTTCTCATGTATGATGGCCATGAGCCTTGTGAATATTTAATGCAAAAGTTGTTTACAATTTACCTTATGATTGATTCATTGTGTTTATGTCAAGTTACAAATGCATGTTAAACTTTTGATTAGCAAGGAAACACTTCAGCACGAGCCACACTTACATTCATTCGCGCTAACTTAAACAAAGTTTCTAAAAACGATGCAATAATTGTAACTTTAACAGAGAATAGAGTACAAAAGTAACTTCATTAATAAAAGCACAACCGCGCATTTTTTACAAGCATCAAAATAAAAAATATTACAAGGCATGGCAGCCCAACCATCAAACAGGCATTAACCTACTCTGCGCCGTCATCACCTGCTTCCTCCTCTTCATCGGACAACTCGACCGTTTCCGGTACTTCAAAGATAGACTTCAGCCGCGTAACATAATCGTCGTGTTTAAGCGCCTCTGTGACCAAGTCCATTATCGGTAAGTATAAGTTATCATACACTTCTTTAGCTTTAACATATCCTCCGCTTGTTCACTAACTGAACAGTGGCGTGTGCCAAAGTGATGCTTAAGAGCTGCTTCTACATGCTGCATGCACTCGACATAGCCACTACGATGGCCAACAGCACGCGCAACGTATGTTAGCCCTGCGACAACCTTATCTAACTCAGTAGCATTTAAAATGGAGTTGGTAACCTTGTTAACAAACCAACATATTCAAGGAAAAGTTGTGATCACCTAAGTAAAGAAAGAAGGGGACATATACTTACATACGCTACTCCATGGTGCTACATCCATTCGGAGTCAGAGAAGTGTCCACAAGAGATTGAGCCTCAACATAGTTTGTCTGGGCAACGTTCAGTGCGGAGGTGCTGATCTTGCGTGCCTCTTCGGCAGTATCAGCTTTCACCTTCACCGCACCTAGATCAATCTCCAAAGATTCCTTTTTTTCTTGCGCCTCGTGCAACCTGCGCTTCAGCTCTGCAATCTCTGTGTCTTTGCTAGCTAGATCCCGGTCCTTGCTGAGGATTTGGGCACTTAACTCAACCTGCAAGTTATGCAAAAAAGGAGACAAAAGAGTTAGGAAAATTTATATGATATAAACAGTATAAAGAAGAAAGGAAGCTAGCCTGAAGAACCTCGACATGCTCACGGTGTGATCTGGCCTCTTCATATCGCTCCTTAATGTCAGTGTAACGCTCGCTTTTTCGTAACTTTCCTTACTTAGAAAGATCGTCTTGTATTTATTTTTTCTTTTTTTGAAACTTGTAATTCTTGTCATCGTATTTCGTTTCAAACCATTGTAAATCCGATACTTCGATCGTAATGAAATTCTATTTTTTTATATACATGTTTATACGTGTCACAATACTTGAGTTATACGTTACCACTCTCGAATGCATACGTGCAACCGATACTTGACAGACTAGTACTCATAACTTATACGTGCTTGTTAACTATTATATACGTAGTTAAATTCTGATAATAAAATAATAATAATAATAATAATAGAGTAAATTTCAAAGTTCGTCCTTTATGTATGTCTAATATATCAAAGTATGTCCTTTGTCTTTAATAACCTCAGAAAACATCCTTAATGTTTGCAAATCCTTACATGTTACGTCCTTTAGTCCTAATCCAGTTACTTTTCATGGTTAAACTTGACTAAGTCAGCCCCACATAAGGGTATTTTGGTCATTTTATCATAAATATTAAAATAAATAACCATAAAAAACAATTAATGTATACAGACTAATCTCATTCCCCAATAACATCATCATCACCAGCCATCTATCTTCCCAACATAACTTCATCTTCAAAACAATCACAGACAAATAAACCAGACACATTATCCTCTCTTCTTTCCTTTGATTCTCTTCAATTAAAAGAAAACATACACACAAACATATCACTGAGTATTACCTTCTTCATCTCCTTTGAGAGAAACCCTAAACACAAACCACAAACCACACACCTCTTGATCTCCTATCCCACTCGATGACTGACCAGCGCCTGAACTGTTTAACCGGCGACTGCTCCCCTCTTCCCTCTCCGACGGAAAGAGAGATAGGTGAGGAGTTCCGACCGGCTCCCCTCTCCGACAACACCTTCCAGCAGACGAACCACCCTCTTCCCTCTGCTCCGTCAATTTCAGACCGGCGACGGCTGTGGGTTGCGACGCTAATCAGGAGGCGGAGCCGCTTTCCCGACAAGAACACCGGTAAGATTTTGACTCCTAAGTTCATCATCTCAGATCCTTTAGATCCCCAAATCTTTTTGTTTTTCTTTTTTTTTTTGGCTGTTTCGTGTTGTTCAGGAGGGGTCGGTGAAGGTGGATGATTATGTCTTTGATTAGGGTTCTCAAATGTTGAATGGTGCAACCGGTGCACGCCGGAATTCATTCCGGCAACAGGTGATGTGGTGTGCTTGAGGGTTCAGATTTGATGGTGAGGTGTATGATTCTTGTCGACTGTTTGGAGTTGTTCGGAGGGTAGAAGCAGATTGGACTGAATGTTAAATTTGAATTTGGGGTTTTTGAGTTTGTTCATCGCAGAAAAATGAAGAGAGACAGATGTTTTAACGGCTGCACAAGTATGTTGTTGTAAGGTATTAAGACTGAAATTGAAAGAAAGGATTTGTTCTTCAAAATATGGATTTGTCTTTTGAAGTTTCGAATTGTTTATTTTTTCATTGTGTTTTGAAGATTTGGGTTATTGATGATAATCTGGGTTTTGAAGTCTTGAAGACGTGGGTTATTGATGATAAATTTTTATTTTTTCTTTGTGTTTTGATGTTTTGAAGATCTGGGTTTTGAAGATATGGGTTATTGATGATAATGTGTTTTGAAGTTTTGAAGATCTGGGTTATTAATGAAAATGTGCAGATTATGAAGATTAGAGTCAAAGAGAGAAGATCTGAATTTTTTATAATTTTTTTAGTGTTTAGGGTAAAATGACTAATATACCCTCATGTGCTTCTCACATGACCTGATTTAACTAGGAAAACAAACAAGGTTTAGGGTAAAGGACATAACCTGATTGGTTTTGCAAACATTAAGGATGTTTTCTGAGGTTATTAAAGACAAAGGACATACTTTGATATATTAGACATACATAAAGGACGAACTTTGAAATTTACTCATAATAATATTATTATTATTATTATTATTACATATACACGTATGACATAAGGAAAACAAATATATATATATATATATATATATATATATAGGGAGCCGCTAGAATGAGAACCACCACGAGTTATGAGAACCACGAGAACCGCGCCCCGCGGGTGGCCGTCGGCGACGAAATTTTTTTTACACCTAGATCCGTATATTTTAGTGGGGGGTTTAAATTTTCGGTTCAAACGGCGCGCCCGAGGGGGTAGTTTTTTACGCCCAAAGTTTGGTAAAAAAAAAAAGAAAAATTTAAAAAATTTAAAAAACCCAAACTTTGGGCGTAAAAAACTACCCCCTCGGGCGCGCCGTTTGAACCGAAAATTTAAACCCCCCACTAAAATATACGGATCTAGGTGTAAAAAAAATTTCGTCGCCGACGGCCACCCGCGGGGCGCGGTTCTCGTGGTTCTCATAACTCGTAGTGGTTCTCATTCTAGCGATCCCCTATATATATATATATATATATATATATATACATATAGGATTAGGTTCAAACGTGAACAATTTCTCCAGCGTGAACTGCGTGAACTGATCTTGGCCCTTGATTTCTTTGATCTTGAGATTTTAAGTTAATGGCATGATGGTAATTATTTGGTTATTTGTTACTAATTAATTAAGAGAACAAGGGTATTTGTGTAATTTCCATATTAATTTGATTGCATAAATCACGTTTATATCCACATTTAAGGTTTCAAATCCCCCACACATATCTTTCTCTCTCACAAATCAAGATCAAAATCGCCGACAAGCAGGGGAGACATGAACAAGATCATCAATGTCCCTGAATCTCCGATCAAAATCCCCCACACCTTCTTACTTTCCCTATAATCTCCGATCTAAATCTCTCTCTCTCTCTCTGTGATTCAGCGCTTGTTGCAAATGTAGCCACAAGTAGAGTAAGAGACATGAACAAGATCATCAATGTCCCTGAAGAATCTTCCTCTCCTCCTCTTGATCAACAAACAACGGACTCCATCATAACTGGTACGGTTCTAGATTCAAGCTTAGACAAAGAACTTTGACAAGTTCAGTTTTTTTTTTTTTTTTAATATTTTGTATGTTGAAGAGTTTTGTATTTTGGAATTTGATTGTTGAATTGGAATATGGGTTGGATTTATGCATGTTGGTTTACATTTGTGGAGTCTTTTGGTTTGTTATGATCTGGGTGCATGTCAGGTGTTCGACGAAATGTCTGAGAGAGTTTTCACTCTTGGGTTATATGTATGTATGTATGTATGTATGTATTAGCCAGGGTAACAATATTGTTTGATGAATTATGTGTTTTGACTTTTGATTGCGTGCACGATAGGTGTTTGATGAATTGTAACACTTAGTAATTAGCATCCAACAGTATTGTTTGTTTTGACTACAAAGAGCTTACATATTTGTTTTTAGTTGCTCGAGTCCTAGTTGGTCAGCCATCCTGGATTGCTCTGTTTGTAATGCGATGTACACTTGTGTATTCTGATTTTGTTCTGTTTTTATGCAATGTACACATGTGTATAGCGTCTGTTTTTGTGATGTCCCTTTTTTTTGTTCAATTTTTTTTATTTTGCTCTGTTTTTAACGCGCTGTACACATGTGTATTCTGATTTTTCTCTGTTTTAATGCGATGTACACATGTGTATTCTGATTTTTGCTCTGATTTTAATGCGATGTACACATGTGTATAGCGTATGTTTTTGTGATATCTCATATTTTTTTGTGTATTGAATATGTAAAGTAGTTGATGTACACTTGTGAATTATGCAAAGTACTAATTGCTGAGTTTTTTGTGTTATTATAGGAGATGTCGTAAACGAGAAACGTGGAGATGGAAGGTCGATAAGGATGATTCACGTATGAGGTCGATAAGGATGATTCACGTATGTTTGTTTGCTTGGTCGATAAGGATGATTCAGCATACAACGTGGCGAATAGTTGTAAAAGACTATGTCTTTTTTATTTTTCCGATTATGTTGCGTTTATTGTTTTCACGAATCTGGAACTTGTATGTTTTTTTTTTTTGGTTTGGCAAACATTATGTAACTTGTTATTTGCTTAATATAAAATAGTTTTACAGGTTTTGTTTGTTTATATGTATGTATTATGTAGCTAATTACACATATGTACCATGCTGAGTACACATGTGTACTGTTCAATTCATATCCAAGTACACATGTGTATACCGTTGAAATATGAAGGTTACGTGAATCTTAAAAATCATAATCCGAATTCTGGTGGTGAAATCTAAAAAAAAATGAAATAAAAGATAATGTGGATAATGAATTTAAAATAGAGTAAATTACAAAGTTCGTCCTTTATGTATGTCTAATATATCAAAGTATGTCCTTTGTCTTTAATAACCTCGGAAAACATACTCAATGTTTGCAAATCTCTTCACGTTATGTCCTTTATGCCTAACTTAGTTATTTTTCTGTGTTAAATATGGCCAAATGAACCCAATGCTTGTGAAATTACTAAAGTACCCTTTAATATTATAAACTTAAAATACAAAACTATATTATTATACAATTTAGATTGGGCACATATTCAGATCTGATAGGTATTGTTTTTGTTGAATTAAGATTGTCCCTCTCTCTCGATTTCTACTGGACACAAAGGAGGTGTTTCTCCTTCACCCCACTCGACCTCCCTCTCCCTTGAAAGAAATCTGGCGACACAAGGGGAGTCGGCTGCCGGAGCGACCGTTCACCGGTCACACCACCCACAACCTGCCTGCTTGTTGTAAACCCCCCCCCCCCCTTCGATCGACAAAACGGAAGACCACCACCGTCTGGTGGTGGTGTGCGGTGGCTCTAACACAGCAAGAGAGAGAGAGAGACCGAAGAGAGAGGATGGAGACGAGAAAGAGGTGACAGAGAGAAAAAGATGGAGAGAGAGAGATGAGGCGGAGCAGCGCCGCCGCTCATGGCGGCGGCAGTGGAGACGAGCGGCGGCGGTGGCACGGGTGTTCTGACCGGCAAGAATCACCGGTAAAAACCTCTCTCTAATTTCTTCCATTTTTGTTTTTCCTTCCGAAAATTTGATGAAGATGGGGATAGTGTTTGACGATGTTGATGATGATGTAATGAAGGTATAGTAGGTTACAGCTGCTGATGTTGTCCTTGTCTTGAATCGGGTTTTAATTTCAGGTCTCGTGGTTTCAGTGCTTGATGATAAACGGTGGTGGATGAGATGAGTGATAATGAAATTAGTCCTCGTGAAGATGCTTCTCGTCAGGCGCAGCTGTAAAGAGGAGATTGTAGAGAGAGATTGAGAGAGAGTAGGTAGAGTAAGAGAGTGGTGGTGGTGGCAGATCGGTGGTGGTGGTGGTTATGGTGGTGGCAGATCGGTGGTGGTGGTGGTGGTGATGGTGGTGGCAGGTGAGTTGTGGTGGTGGGGGTAGGTGAGAGAGAGAAGGAGGAGGGGTTAATAATGATGTCTGTATGTATATATATATATATATATATATATATATATATATATAATTTTTTAATATTTCTTTTAATATTTATGATAAAATGACCAAAATACCCTTATGTGGGGCTGACTTAGTCAAATTTAACCATGAAAAGTAACTGGATTAGGACTAAAGGACGTAACATGTAAGGATTTGCAAACATTAAGGATGTTTTCTGAGGTTATTAAAGACAAAGGACATACTTTGATATATTAAACATACATAAAGGACGAACTTTGAAATTTACTCTTTAAAATAGGAAAGATGTAACTTAATTCAATTATTAAAATAATGATTTAAATCTAATTTTTATATAATTACAATCATGCCCTTAACAACTAAAAAGGAAATCAATGGTCCAGATTAGTTCACGCAGTTCACGCATGGGATTAGGTTCACGCTGGAACCTTACCCTATATATATATATATATATATATATATATATATATAGGGGAGAGTTTAAATGAGAACGCTAAATATTGTGAGAACCGTGAGAACAAATGAAAAAACCACGAGAACTTGGTCAAAAACAATTCAAATTCAAAAAATTTTTCTACACTTATCATTATTATTCGAATACAATGTTAGAAATTTAATTTACACGTTTAAATTTACGTGAATTCGTAAATAAAGAAAGTTTACACATGTGTAAGTTTGCCATTTACACATGTGTAAATCTGTTATATTTACACATGTGTAAAAAATCTAAAAAGAGTGATTTTGAAAGGAGAAATGCATGATTTGATGTTGTAAATTCTTTTTTTGATGTTGTATCTTAATTACAATGAGTTTTGTATTAAAAAAATGGTTTTGATTGGTTTTTTCATTCGTTCTCACGGTTCTCGCAATATTTAGCGTTCTCAAGATAACCCTCCCCTATATATATATATATATATATATATATATATAATATTATGGTTGTTTACAACCTTGAGATCGGGCAGGCACAACAACATTAGATTAATTTTTTTTTTCTTATCAAACATCCTACAAACACTTGTAATATTATAATATCTTTTTTTTTTGAAAGGTGACTTTCATGTACGGGACCGAATTGGTCACCGGGTTCATGTCGAAGACAATCCCCCGTCAGCCCCGCACTCCGTCGCGATGTTCGATTGGGCCCCGGCCGCCGCGCAAGCTGACTTTCGCCCGGAAACCATACTGCCCCCACACGAAAGACTCGCTGGGGTAACAGCTGGGTAAAACCGGGTTGCCCTCAAGACCGCACCATGCCTCGGTAGGATACGGTCTATCATTGGGACGTCCCCCCCCCCCCCCCCCTAAGACCACGAGTGGGAGTCGAACCGGTGACCTCCCAAAGGAGGAGCCGGCCCAACATACCCAATGGGAACCACTGGGCCACGGAGGGAGGATGTAATATTATAATATCTAATATGCCACACTAATATATGCACCAATTATTTTATCAACCAAAAGAAAAAGGAAGTGTTTAATGGCTGGTAATAGCCATTTCGGCCATATGTCTCGAAACAACAACTTTTAGAATGGTTCTTTTTTTATTATTTTAACACTTAGTCTCTTGGGCTTTTAATAGTTAGCTATATATTAAACTAACCAACATAATTTAATAAGTGCAATATCTAATTATTATGTTAATAAGGATAAAAAAAATATATATAGACATGGCTGTCAACAGCCATCTGATCGCAGGTTTCTAGAGGAGGGAATTGTTGTGTTTTAAATTGTTAACCTCCAACTAATTGCATTTAATGTCAACCTAACACAACCCTAATCATTCCTTATAAATACCCAAGGCCTCCCGAGTCTTTTACACTTTAGAAACACTCTCAACACTCTCTAAAACACCCAAGTTCGTAGCTGAAAGTGCAGGTTCGAGCAGAAACATCAAGCTCCACTAAAGTGAGCATAACTTCTTCATTTCTCATCCGTTTTAGCTCATTCTTTTTCCAGAACGCTTGGCTTGACCTTAGCTTCGATTCCATGGGTATTTCACAGAGAATAAGTCCCTGGAACTCTGGCAAATAGGCTCCAAAGTTCACTGTTTTCATTTATCTTTACTAAACATTGTTTATACTTGTGCAAACTTGAGTTTAACTCACTCAAACCCACGTCCTTATGCTTATAACCTCTTCCATGGTTAGTTAAGCTTAAAAACGGGGCTGAGACATACAAAATCAGAGGTTAATCCCCAAATACTTTCTGTTTTATTTAGGGTTTTTAACCCACAAGTCATGTTCAAGCTTCAAGCTTGATGAATGTGTGAATATGGACCAACTTGGGTTGTCCAACATAGAATCCCCACATTACTTGATGATTTCTCTTAGTATAGTTGTTTCTTATTCTTGTATTGATATTAGTTCATAACCCTCCTTGTATGTTTTTACATCAAGTGTAGTGGTGAACCATAAGAGGTACCTAAATGGAAGCTTGTTCTTCCTACCTCCTACATGAATTCTATGACACAATAGAGGTACCTAAATGAAGATTTATCTTCTACCTCATGCTTGACTAATGGACTAAATAATACATATAATACTTATACATATATATATTATTCGAACCCTTGATGATGGACTTGTGTTCATTCGTTAAGATATTAGAATAACATCATCTAAGACATAAGACTTGTTACGATTCTAATGAGTATATTACTCATGAAAACATTAACCCTTGAGGTTTCATAGTGTCAAGAACAAGTACTTGGTGTTAAAGGATGATTACTTTCGAATACCTATATTCTTGTGTTTTAACTTCCTAAATCCCTACATGAACATATTCAACTTTCTAACCTCATCAACTTCGTCACATTGGATAATCGGAAAGCATATGCAAATTTTGTGAGTATACTTGAACCCCTTTTTCGTTTACCACTTTTTGGGGTGTAACATGTTATTTATAAACTTACACACAAACTTTATCATAATACATAAACATTCCTATTACACGCATGCTTATTTGATTACTTGATACTTTAAACTTGGGTTGAGGACATCTTGTGTTAGACTTATCATTAACTTCGTACGAGCCTATCCGTGACATATATAGCGCTATAGGATTAACGCACCGCCCGTAGACTTGTGGTTATGTCATGAGCATATTGCGTTTCATCATTGGTTTGATATGTTAGACACATGCCGATTTTATGGTTTATCTTGTATCAAGAGCTTGCCACATGGAATTGTTTGAAACTTATCTTTTTATGCTACGTATGAAAAACTTGTATACTCGCCTTTGCTTTTGCATTGAACTTTATTTTAAAACATGTTACAGGTTGAGGATGAAGACGCTTTGAACTTGAAGTAGGGATGATGCTTAGATACACACTTAGACGTCTTAAGTTAATGTACTTGTTTGTTGTATTCTTGTATTGAACATATTGAATATCAAGTTATTGTATTTGATTTTAACCTTTGTAATCGACTTTTAGAAATGAAATGAAATCTATTATTTAATTATTGTCACAAATAGTGTTATGAAGTCTCTTGCAATCTTGAACAAGTCCCACTCCGATGATTCCGCCATTGGTTGGGGTGTGACAGTCAGCCTCAGATTTCTTCAATCTAGCCACCTCCGCTTCAAGATTGGTTATTTTAGTGCGAGCGACGAACATCTTTTTGTTTTCACTGTCGCAGGCCACGCACCACTTACGATGTTCCTCAACAAGGGTATCCTCACTGGCCTATAGCTTGCTTTTCAAGCCCTGAAGTCCCCATTCTTCGGATTTTTTCTCCTTCTCAAACGCTACTTTATCCTCCTGAAACTTGAGTTGCGCCTGCTCGAAGACTTTAGCTTCAGCATTCAACCGTTCACGGTACTTCTCCCAACCAGCATGTTCCAAATACATCGTTTGCCATTCGCGAAGGATCTGGTGTCCGACAGAGTTAGCATTAGCTTGACCCAGAACGTATGATCGGTACAAGTTGTCGTGCCCACGCTCCCTCTGACGGTGCACCTCCGCTGGTGGGAAAGTACCCAAAAACCATTCGCTGCACACTCCAAAGTCGATAAAGGTGTCCTTTTGTTTTAAGTTCCAGACTGGGACGTGAGGTTCGTAGGCGCGACTTTCTTCATAAGTCTTATAATAAATGTCGCCCAATGTATCCTCCGCACGAATTGGGGACGGTTGTCGCGACTTCTTCCCTATATCACATTTCCCGGCAGCAGCGCCCGAACTACCTGCACCTCCACCAGCTGCACCAGCATCCTTAAGTGTAACCTGCGCTTGAGCGTCGGTAGCAGATTCCCCGACAACAGTTTGAACTTTTTCAATTTGAACGGGGACATCATGCTGCGCGGCAGGATTTGCAGTTTGAATTTGAGAAGCATCAGGCCCTGCCATCTTCACAACCTCCGCACCTTGCTCAACATCCGGAGTAACATCAACAGGCTCCTTATGATGTGTAACAACGACCTCCTCTTCAATAGCCCTCTCAGTCTCACTAGTCTGCCCTTCAACATACCAGTTTTCGGAGAGATAATGGTGAACTTGGTCTTCTTCGCCTCAACCTCTGGTTTCCTCGCCTCAATTCCTGGCTTCTTCAAAACAGCTTCTGAAATGGAAAGGAATGTTAGAAATAACTAAGTCCGACAGATAAGATGGAAATGTTACCACTTACCCGGCGAGAATTGGTACAAACTCCTCAAACGCCCCGCCTTTCCTATTGGCCTGCTAGTTGCAGCCTTCTTCGCGGGGGGAGTTGTGGCAGTTGTTTCAACATGAGGTCTTTTTCTGACAAGCTTCAATTTCTTCTTCTTCATGCACGGAAGAGGGGGCCACTCCGGAGTCAGGACCTTTCGATCCTACACTTCCAACACTCCTAGCCGTCGCACCCGCGCTGCTCTGATTTTTTTTTACCTATATTACGAAGCCCTTCTAATGAGTCACTGGCAACAACATAATCTTCAAGGTACTCTGGCGAAAACGGTGAGTACCTTTTTTTGGCAACAACTTCAGACGCTGAGCGGGTGGCCTTACCCCTCTTACCGGCCGCGCCTCCAGCGACAGTAGTTTTCTTCTTCGCCGCAACCTTTTTGGTTTTCTTCTGCTCGTAGTCAATCCCCAGGCCCATCAGCACTAACGGTTGTAGCAGAGGGGACAAGAAGGATATTCCTTGTTGTTGACTCAAGGCTCAAGGCCCATCAGCCTATCTCCTTCTTCACTACTGCTATAAATAGGTGCCTTCACCTACAGGTTTAAGGACTCAGTTCTCTACTCTCTCACTATTAATCACACACTTATTTCCTCAAAACGCATTCTTATTCTCACGCCGGAGAGTGGTTAAGAGGAGACCCCCCCCCCCCCCCCCTATTCCCCTCCTCTTAACGAGCTTAACAGGGTGTTTGAGTGTTTTGCAGGAAGATCAAGTCCACAGCTTAGAGAGGATCAAGAAGATTAACCTTATTGACGAAACATAAGCCCAAACTAATCACTAGATTAGTTCCGTGTTTCTTCACCTTCTATACTAGCTAATAACCAAACACATGTTACAATTTTTTGAATCCTTTCATGAACTAACAAAGCTGGAATAACATAGATATCAATTTAACAACAAACTAATGAACGAATGAACTACCACCAAGAGTGGACACCAGTGCTACCAACTGACCACAGCCAAAAAAAAGAGCGAACCAATCAATGATCAACCTATCTATATCTTGATTTTCCTAGTCCGAGCATAACATCACATGTCTCGAAAGTTTTCATTCACCTTCTCATTATCATATAATCTACACCTTTAATTCTTTACTATGTGTTTTCAGCACCATCATCACACAAACACTGGAAATCACATCCAATTTCTTCACTAAAGAGACTAACATGGGTTAACACTTCATAACCCCAGCCAGGTTAAGAACATATAAATGGTCATCTGGATCCTGGAACACCTCATTTTGTGTTCTTTTTTGAACAAACATAACTATTCGCGATTTCAGTTGCATCCAAAGTGCAACCGGGAACAACCTGAATGTAAACAGATTCTAAATAAGCTACCAAAAAACAATATGAGTTCAATAAACATAAACCTTCATATAAATCGGCAAATTACCTGATCATTGTTTGAGTGAGATTTTTGAAGTTCTCGTCCTTTTTCTGCTGGACATTGCATCTTCAACAAAATTTTGATCTGTCCCCTCTGCAATGATGGAATGTTAATACAGACTATAAAAAAACATAATAGTTTACAAAATGTAAGTAGCTTAAAAGTACCTGTATTGCTACAACCAGTCTCTTGATGCAACCGAGAGTCGGTTACAAGATCTTGCGTTGAAGTTGAAGTTTGTCTTTTGAGGGACCCATTTGTGAAATGCTGGATCCAATGATTGCTTGGAGAAACTTGGGGCCTATCTGCATCTTTCAGATGTGATTGTTCTCTCTTGAAGCATTTCTTCGACCAACAGCCGCGCTGAAGAACCTTAAACTGGCAAATAAGTTGTATCCGAAAGTTAGAAACAAACAAAAAAAGCTTTTGATGCAGTGTATAGATAGGTTTCATCAGATTATAAACCTGGCCGGAAGGAATACAAGTGTCGGGTTGGTTTTTCCCGGTGGAGATTGCATCAGAGGAGTATGTTCGCATATCCAAAGAGTTATACAGCTGGTCGACAAATGATGCTTCTATCGACTTCAGATATAAACTGTGTTTCTCGTTGGTCCACTTTGATGATTCATCTTTACGCAAGTCCTGATACAGTAAATTATAGTTAGCACCTCGTATGAGAAAACAATATGTTAAAAAAATGGTAATCACAAATTATATATGCATAAGATTGTAACTGGTGGTTCCACCATACTTCCAATTGGATTAATAATATTGTACTATGTGTCCTTATGGATCGTCAAGTGCAAATAACCTTTTATCCATCATGTAAACAACTACTATACTTGATAAGTAAACCTGTAACATCCGGCCGCTCATACCAATCAATATTGTGCTTTCTGTCCACAAGAAGCTCACGGATTTGTTTTTTATTTGTCTGAGCGGAGACTTCCTAAATGTCACCCATCCTTAAATTACTTCCACATACTTATCTTAAGAGTCAGTCATCCTCTATCCACGGCCAACGCACCACCTATAACGAGTCGGACGATGTGTAGGATTTGCCTAAGGTGTCACAAATCCTCCTTTTAGAAGAATATAAAAACTATTATTTACCATAAACGAATATTAAACTGCTAACTATCTAACAAAACCTAAAAAGTTAGTGTGCTTTTAACCCAAAATACCACAAACTTGTCATACATCAACACAAAACACTTTGCCTAACAACATAAATCACTAGAGAAAATAACAACACAAGTGTTAAAAAACCTCACAAGTTTCCAAATTCGAGATTCGAAACAAGTTTGATTTAATTTAAAACCGATTACGCTCCAAATTCAATACAGATCGTAAGAAGATATGTCAATTTGCATAATATAACACTCCGATTCAAAAACCTAAAAAAATACCAATAATAACTCATAATTCAATACAAAATAGCGATAAAAAAAAAAAAAAAAAAAACCTAAAAACACACCTTAAATCAAAACAAAACAAACAGATCATAACACAAATCTAACATCATATATAAAAAAAACACTTTAAACAGAGAGGAATTAAAGTACCATAATTGAACTCTCCTCCTGCTCCACAAAATCATTGACCAACACATCGTTACCGGTCATCTCTGCCGTCACAGAACACGTCTCCGTTACCGTCACCGTTACTATTGAAGAAGAAGAAGAAGAAGAAGAAGAAGAAGAAACGTTATCTTCTATATGACAGATAAAGATCTTGTTAGATAGGGAGAATTTGGATTGGATATTTTGTGGAGAAAAAGTGCGTATAAGGGGAATAAAAAGTTACAAGCTGTCAGATGCTTTTACACGTGGTATGGAGCCACGTCATCTTAGAGCCATGGCGGTTATGAGATATTTTTCTGCCGTTAGATTTTTATTGTTTGTTGTACTAGATATTTATTTGTCATTACTTTCAAAATATCATCACCACTTATGGCCTACGTTGAAGACTTTTAGGATTTTTCAATAATGAACACTCAAGCTTAATTTTCGCTTGTGACATGTTAGGGTGGATATTGGGTAATGATGGTGACAAACCTATCGAGGGGGTTCAATCCTGAGCCACACCCCGGTTTTCATCCGGCTGTTGGCTTCTCGTGTAAAGGCAGTATGGTTTTCGGGGGAACGCCGTAACCAAGTCTGACTAACCCAGCGCGGACCCGGTTAAGACAACGTAGTCTGGACAGATCTTAACTAGAACAGCCGTTTAGGCGGTGTAACATTGGGTCACTCAAATAGAAAGTCACCGTTCAAAAAAAATTTACTTTCAAAATATCAGCGGCTCTCTTACTTCTAGATTGGAGGCTTGTGGCACTATCAACTTTGTATTACTTCCTCCATAAGGCAAGATATACTAGTTTATGTTTGTTACGGGCCGCTAACCTGAATATCTTTTAGTTTTATATAATAAAAATTATATCAAGTCAACCAAATAAAACAAAAAGGTACCACAATTTTGCTAAAAAATAAACGATGGCAAGATTGTAGCTTTGAACTAAGGCAAAATTGTAATTTGTCAGGACCAATGAGTGGGTGTCAGACAGCTGCCTGGTACGAATAAAAATTAAATCGACACAACTAATTACAACAAAACACTACCATAGTTTTGAAAAAAAAAACTTCAACGTTGGCAAAACTGTTATTTTAAAATGAAAGCATAAATCGTAATTTGTATGACAGCTGCTTAACACTACTAATGGCAAAGACGTAATTTTTAAATGAGGACGAACTCGTAATTCTCCAGGGCAATAGGTAAATGCTAGGTGCTCCATCCCTTTTGTAAATAATTAGTGAAATTCCCCGCGCTGCGCGGCGGGGAATTTGAACGTTATTGATTCGTTTTGTTTTGTAACAGGATAAGTACGATACCCGTTCAGTTTGTTACTTACCGGTGTTTTACCCGTAAATACCGGTTGGTTATCAAAATTACAAATTTAGAAGCAGAGAAAACACCGTAAAAGTGAAAAAAGAAGAAGGAATAAATCAAGGAAAATATTATTAAGAATAATAGATATTCAGACTTTTATTTAGCACCAGGTAATAAAAGATTTTCTTCCCATGAAAGACATCAAACCCGAGACACTCATTATATTTGAATGTTCATACAAATAACTGAATTGCGAAAGTTTTTTTTAATAGTTTCGCGCAATAATAACTATAAAATATACATAAAGCGGAAAAAGGAGAAAAAAAGAAAAGAAACAGCAAAGCAAAGAAAAACGATGGCAAAAATGTAAATTTAAATTGAGGGCAAAATCGTAATTTGGCGGGAAGGAGAAAAATAAAACTATTTGCAAAACTGTAAATTTAAATGGGGCAAAATTGTAATTTTTAGTTGTGAGCAAAAGCATAATTTTATTTTGAATTGAAGGTAAAAACGTTATTTTGAGCTGATGGCAAAATCGTAATTTTAAAGCGGGGATAAAATGGTAAATTGATTGGGCCAATGGGGGAGTTCCGGGCAGTTGCCTCGCACTATGCCCCCATCTTGTGTCTGTATTTATACACTGGGGGCAAAATCGTAATTTGACTGGGAAAGCAAACAAAACTGATGACAAAAATGTAAATTTAAATTGAGGGCAAAATCGTAATTTACTTGTGAGGAAGAAAACAAAACTAATGACAAAACTATAAATTTAAACGGGGCAAAATCGTAAATTTAACCGAGGGCAAAATTGTAATTTTTCACTGGGAGCAAAAGCATAATTTTATTTTAAACTACAGGTAAAAACGTAGTTTAAATGGCAAAATCATAACTTTTTGAATTACATCTATGATCTCCAACTTTTACACACCCGTTTCTCGAGTAGTCCCTAACATGGATGG
The DNA here is from genome assembly GCA_030545235.1 of Helianthus tuberosus. NCBI lineage: Eukaryota > Viridiplantae > Streptophyta > Magnoliopsida > Asterales > Asteraceae > Helianthus > Helianthus tuberosus. The sequence goes on along the minus strand of CM060402.1, from coordinate 161,323,185 downwards.
GGTTTCTCTGTTAAGTGGGTGTGAAATGATTAAAATGCCCTTTATATTAAAGTGGGTCTCACTTAATGTAAAGGGTATTTTAGTCACTTAACACCCACTTAACTGAGAAAAATAACCCCCCATTCATATTAGGGATTATCCGGGAACGAGTGTGCAAAAGTTGACTATAGGTGTAATTTTAGAATGTTAGGGACTATAGGTGAAATTTGATCAAACCACGAGGACTATATGGGTATTTTTCTCTAATTCTTCGGTTAAGTTTGTTGTTTACCGTGGGGTATGGGGCGGGGGTTTGGGTGTGGGTTGGGGGGAAACGCCCAAGGCACCACCCCGGGTGGGCTTGGGTTGGGGCGTGACCCTTGGGGCTTGGGTTTCAAGCCGGGCGTGGGGCGGTCTTGACATCCTAGCTGGCGGACTCCCATTTGCTCACCCCGCCATGTCATAGCGGTCCATATGAAAAGTTTGAATTTTAAAATTCAAACCGTTGGCTTGGCCAAGCGGTCACCCCAACCCCAACATCCCCTATAAAAACCCCAAACCCCAACCCTGTGGTCCATCCCAAACCCCACCGTGGTCCATCCCAAACCCCACCGCTATCCCCCGCTTCCCCACCGGTCACACCAACCCCAACATCCCACGAACCCGCTATGGCATCCTGGACCCACGAGGAAGAACTTGCCCTCGTCACAAGCGTCGTTGACGCTATCAAGGGGCGGCCACCGGGCCAAACAAAATATTGGCCGGAAGCTTTCGCAGCCTACCGACATAACGTCGGTAACGACCGCCACAACCTCAACACGTGCCAACATAAATGGCGCGAGCTTCGGCCCAAGCTCGAGCATTTCAAGGCTTACTACGAAAGCGTTCCCGGGGGCGAGTTAAGCCACGAGGACCGGGTGGCGGTGGCGAACATAGAGTTTCGAGGCAAGGAAAAAAAGGCGTTCGACAAGATCGACCTTTTTGAAATATATTTAACGCTTTAGGTTTGTTATTTTGTAATTTTTAGAATTATGTAATTTTTAGGATTGTGTAATTTTAAAAATTTTAATGAAGTTGTAGGTTTTTTTTATAGAAGTTGTGTGATTTTTATAAATTTTTTGTAACTTTTTTTTTTAATATTCTGCCACGCGGTACACCCAACCCAAGCCCACGCCCCGCCATACCCCGCGGACACGTAACCAGGCGGTGGGGGGGGGGGGGGGGGGCTCCCATTCCACGTGTCAGCAAATGCCCCAACCCAAGCCCCACCATACCCCACGTTATGCACTGAATGCTCTTCGTACTCTCTCAGTTGGCACAACAAATGCTTTTTGGAGGTTCGGGTTTACACTTGACGGCCCCATCGTCAAACGTTGTGGTTTTAAACCAAACGATGCTTACGCTACTTATTTTTGGCAACATTGCTTGAGACTAACAACTAGCATAGGATTATTCACCGACAATTACGAATGGTAAGTCTAGCATAACATAGCACAAAGTACATCATAATAGACTAGGGGACTCCTTGATGACGATACTTTCAACTTAGGCCTAGCCCATTGAGTTCATGTCCATCCCTAGGATCGATATGAACCGGATATGCCGCCTTCTTACACTTCTACTCGAGGAGTCCTGGCACTAAACTTGTGGATCCTTGTAGCAAAGCCGCATTTGATTTAAGGTTCCATTTACACGAAATGTGTGCAATTTGGTGCTCCGTATAATGGTCGTTACAAACAACTTGCATCAAAAGCTTCATTTATATCTTCTTCACCACTTTACTATTATGTCAATGCCAACTGAATCAACTTATTTCTTTCTTTTGGGTTTACCATGTCATTGTCTAATGGTTTCTTTGCAGTTTGTATAACCCATGACAAGTAAGCGAGCATAAACAAACAAAAACAATGCCATTAAGCTGCAAAACCAGAGGTACAAATCTATACTGGGATTTATATTCATGTGTTAACCAAGATCATTCCAAACTGTATCCCACTAAAGAAAACATCATTGAAGCTATAATTATGAAACTCAAAATTGTATTAAGATTGATCTTCTCAAATCGTTGTATTTTTACAGTAAACACTCATGAGACGTGAAAACAGGCGTATGTGAGATCTTAATGCTTGCATTGAAAGACTATGACGATTTGACCAGGACTAAAGTCAACTTTTGTGCTCCTGCTCATGCTCCTCCTCGGGTAATGGAGTTGCTTTCAGATCCATATGGCCTGAAATAGGATGACAACAATTATACGATTTCATTGTTATGTTAAAACAAGTTTATTTTCATGAAATGTCACAATAAGTGTCAAGAAAAAAATCACGTGGTAAAATCAACATACCAAACAAGGACACCAATGATGGGGGCTTGGAAGGTCCATTTGCCCTCATATCTATGCCTGCATAACAATGATCAGTCAAAAGCTATGCTTCTTTCATTTGATCAAAGTATTTAATTATATAATTAAGCAAATACATTATACAAGATAATATATGTAGCCGTATACTGAACTTATAATCAAAAGGTTGCATTTAATCAAGATTTGGGTCAACCATAGTTTGCTTTGAGTAGAAACTAAAACTAAAATTGCTCCAGAAGCATACCTGAAGTTCCAACTGATTTTAACATATCCGATTTCTTGAAGGTATATCCTATGAAATTCGAGTCTTTTGACGTTAACATCTGCAAGTTCACACGTAAAGATATAAAATTAACACCAAAACCAATGAGATACATTATGAGTGCATAAGAGAACTCAATGCTATCTTTATTATATATATTACACCTAATTGATGAAAACAATAACTATTACCTTTCTCCAGGGTCCCACTCTTGGTACAGCTGACTGCGGATCTTCCACCTAATTTGAATTTGTGATTAATAATAGAGCTTCAGAAAGGTTGTATATTTTTTCTTAAACTAGTTCCACAATTTACTAACACCCTTCTCAACCTTTCTTTCAAATAATTATTAAAATATATCAGAAATTAAAGTTCTTACTTCAGGGAACTTTTCAAAATTCTGAGTATCAAGTTCTCCAGTAACAACGGGTTTATACGCAGCTTCCATTTCATACAGCATATCCCACTTCACCCCGTTAAACCATGGGTGTGCCTAAAAGAACATACATTAGTAACAGATGTAAAAACTTCAAAAGTACTGAATTTTCCAGTATTTAATTACATTTTGTAGTCTACCTACCTTTATTTCTTCAACTCCACCAGTACCCAACCTTGATTCCACATCGCATAGCAAATGACAGATGAGATCCCTAGCCTCATTTGAAATTTTTGGTTCCTCAGGGAATTTCAAACATGTCCTCCAGTTTATGATCTTGCGACACGTCATCCTAGGATCATCAGAACAAAACGGGGGATAACCGATAAGCATTTCATACATGATTGCCCCCAGTGACCACCAGTCACACTCCATTCCATATCCTTTTTTCAGCAGCACTTCAGGTGCCATATAATCAAGAGTTCCAACCGTAGAAAACGCCTACAAAATAAAGTTTCACACAAAGAGATGTTATTGATAAGCACATGGAAGAATACTAGAATAGAAATAAAAGCAATTTGTTTTTCAAAATGTCAAGAAAGTAATACCAAAGCACGCCGATTACGTTTCCACTGTTGCAATTTTTCTTTTGGCATCAACCAAGGAACTTGCTGCCCGTCGGTGTCGTTTAGGGGGCCCTGATTTTCATAATCTTCCTCGTTCAACAATATTGATGAAAATTTACTTTCAATGGGCTTACACAAGCCAAAATCAGACAGCTTTAGATGCCCGTTTCGGTCCAGTATCAGGTTATCTGGTTTAATGTCCCTACAAGTGAAAAGAAGTTCAGCACATGCTTCGATGTAAATTCACTTGAAGCAAGTAAATTTTGTTTTATCAAGAAATATAATAGAATACCTGTGTATGTAGTTATGCTGGTGAATAGAATGAATGGCCAAGATACTTTCAGCCATGTAAAATCGAGCAACATCCTCAGAAAGAATATCTTCTCTCATTAGCAACGTCATGATGTCACCACCAGGTAAATATTCCATTATAAGGTACAAATAATCAGCATCTTGAAAAGAATAAAATAGTTTTACAATGCATCGACTATCAACCTCCACAAGCAAATTCCTCTCAGATCGAACATGTTCAACCTAAGCAGACAAAAGATTAGAAGCCATCAAACAATGAATCTCTAAGATCCTAACCTTTACACCACACCCTTTTCAACCTTTAAAAACACAAAGTTTTAAGTAAATATAAAGGTATGATTCCGATAGATTTAAACCATTGGCAGTAATCGATATTATCTTGACTAATATCAAACACCCTTATACAAAAGCACATAGATCACATGCAAGTTAACATCATTCTAACAACAATACCTGCCCACGACTAAGCATATCAGATTTCTTCAGCTTTTTCATTGCAAATACTTCTCCACTCGTTTTAGCACGACATAATCTGACCTGCATCATACAATTAGAACATGATCAGATTAAGTTCTAGCAAATTATTGCATACACAACGATTCGGTTCAATGAGTAGATCTAAGTTCATAACCAATCAAACTCTACAAAACTCTAAATTCTAGTTCTTAAAAGGCATTTACATCTTTAAAAGTTACTGATCCACCTCAAAACAAATCAATATCGCCATAATTCAGTTTCACTAACACATTCTATAACAATTAACCACGATATCAAACGATATTATTCAACAAATTAGGGCTTATACCTCACCAAAAGCACCTTTACCAATCAATGTCAACAGCTCAAAATCATCAATCCCAATCTTATGCCTCTGCAACCTCATATACTCCGTCTCTTTCTTCTCCAAATTCCTCAACAACTGCTCCTCTTCCTCACTCGAAACTTTCGCCTCAGCCGCCCTCCTCTGTAACGCTCGTCTCCTGTAATTCAACAGCATAATTCACGATCATAGCTTGATAACCAACGCTAAACAATAGAAAACTTGAAATTAAACTACCTCTCTTTCCGATCCTGCAATCCTTGAAGATAATTCTTGTAATGATTCTCAATCAACTGCTTAGCAGCGGCAGCTTTCTGGCGAGTGACCGGAGACGAAACAGAGAGATCCGGATCCAAATTGAAGGCCTGATCCGGCCTCGTAACGGATGATTCCAGCTTTTGAGCGTCCATAACGACAATTTGGTCTGTTTGTACACAATTACAGATGAGATCTAGAAGCAGAGAATGAAGAAGATGTGTGAGATTGAAATGGAAGGTTCTGTGTGTATAATTGTAATTGGAATCTGGTGACAGTTATGAGAGGAGGAGTGATGAAATCGAGGCATTTGACTGACAGACAAAAGAGGTATAAAATATTAGGGTTTGTGAAAGAAGGTATGAAGAAGTATGAACTGTCAATGGTTACAGGGTGGACTCGATTGGGACTGGATTTGTGAGATGGAGTGTAGCTGACACCAGGGCAATCGCCATCTCATTTTAGATCTGTATTATTGTTAACTCTTTCTTATGTTTATCATTCATCTTTATCTATATACTAGTTGTAACACCGGTGTGAACCTACGGGTATGTTTAATAACGATTCAAATCAAATACTAAAAAACAGATTATAATATATCATTTAAATTATTTGCATTTAGTTACATATCTTTATAAAACAATGTTAAAGATAGTTTGTTTTAGTGTACACGTTTGATATAGAAATAAGGTAAGTAATTGATAATATGTTGTATAAAATGAAAGCATGACCTAATTTTATGTATTCTAATAACTTCTTATATATGACCTTAATTTTTTTTGACACATTGTTAGTGTAAAATTCAGTAAAGATCCATTGTTATTGTATAATTCAATAAAAGGCCTATTCAATTTAGGATGTAAATAATCCAATTCAGTAAAGCTAAAATTGAACAATAACACAATTCAATAAATGTTATTGATCCAATTAACTTTCAGAATGGGCTTGTGGGTTGAAGCCCATTAGAACTCTTCTTTGAAATACAGAATATAGCCCAAGATCAAACATCGAACATTTACATCTTCCTGACCTAAATTGCGAGAACGAAAAGACAAGTTTCTTCAAGGTCTTTGCGACATCATCCACAAGTAATCTATAGGGCTTTCCAACATTTTCTTCTTCTAAAATCTTTTCTTCTGGTAATTTATTATACCACGATTGTATGTTTGATGTTTGATTAGTCATTCATCTATGTTCCGTTCTTGGGTGTTTGTTCTATATGTTATACTTCTGATTTTCATATGTAATTTTGTATTGATGATCGATTGAAGTTAATACTTTTAGTATTTGTCAAATTATTTTATTTCACCTCATTTAGGGCAATGTTAAAAATGACTGTTTATTAGATTTTGTATGAAGATTTTGTAAGATTATGTATGGGATGAGATTTGCTGAACTGGACCAAGGTACCGCAACTCTAGACTAATAATAGATCATGGTCGAGTGAGTATATGTATTTTAATAGAATTTTGGTTTGGTTTTCTAAAAAATAGTGTAATTGTCAAATGTTTTTTGCCTTTAATGCTGAAATGTCTTTTTGTTGATGAGATTAAAGTTGTCAGCTACTTGTGGATTCGAAATCGTTCAAAATCGTATGGGCTTACATGGGAATTATGGTGCAGCTTTAATATAGATTGTATGGGTGTATGCTTGTAGATTTGTAGTCTACATATGGGTGGCTGTTATGTAATGGGCTAACTTTTTGTTAGTTGACCTTTTAAAACAACAAATGTCAGAAATCAAATATGGAGAAATAATCAAAATCTGTAAGATTATGATGTTTAGTATAAAGATTTTGTATAAAAATTTTGTAAGATTATGATGTTTAGTATAGTTTCAGTTTGTGTTCTTGACATTGAAAAAGATTAAATATATAATTTTAGTGTTCGACAGATTGAGTTATAATATTTTCGGTGTTTGCTTAGTTGTATACAGGAAATATCTTGATTATTTATGTTACAAAAATTATTGATTAATTTTGGTTTTTCACAATCTTGTTGATCATATTAAATGTTACTCAAACTGGATTAACAAATTATTATAAATACGGTTGTGAAAGTATTTGTTGTGATTTGCATTTGATACAGATCAATAGTCAGTGGTCAGTCAGCAGTGGATTGAGTTGTAGGTTGGAACAGCAGATTGGATTATTGGTTAGCAACAGGGGATTAGTCAACAGTTGATTGGATTGAACAGTAGATTGAGTGTGGGTTAGGAACAGTATATTGGAGTCAACAGTAGATTGAGTGTGGGATAGGAACAGTAGATTGGGTTGATTAGCAACAGGGGTTTTGGTTGATTATTCAATCAATGAGCTAGCTGAACGTTAATACAACTTGTCAATTGTTAATCAATCTCGAGTTCATTCATATTCAACCGTTATCAGCACTATCGTAGTTTAGATGATACATTTGTGTTTTCAAGTCTTTGTTTGTATTCTTATCATTTTGTAGAAAACATTTGTACATTATCTAATATTTTAGTCTATTAGTTACACTCTTTTTAATTGCAATATATAGAATAACTTTTTAACATTTTATTCTTTTATTTATTAATGATATTCATAGTATTTTCTTTGATAGTTCAAAGTTATAAGGATGTATGGGTTTGCTTGTTACATGGACGACAACCGAAGGAAATGTTTGGTTAGTACTTTAATCTCGGTTATGGCGAATTTAGTTTTCTTTATAATATCATCTTAGACAGTTTCTAATTTTAATTTATTTATACATAGGTTCTGCCAAAAAAATATAAACAATGGATTAAAGAGTTTAACTATCCAGTGGGCTTTGTGAAAGTGCGGACAACTAATGGCCAGGTGTTTGAAGTCAAGGTATATGAGTTAGCAAACTTCTGTTATTTCTACAATGGGTGGTATTCTGTGGTTGAAACTTTGAAACTACAATCTGGATCGTGGCTGGTATTTCAGTATGAAGAAGCATTATCAAGTTTCCGGATATTTTATTTCTATGACAATATTGAATTTGCTCCATCTGATTATTTTTACTACAGACCCAATGGTGATTTTGATAAACCTGATGCTATGGTATGTAGTTCACAATCTGAATTCATTATATTGATTATGGTTTGTTATTTATTTATTGTAAGTATATATATTACTAATATTTATTTTTTTTTCGTTGAAGCATATCAATCGTTTATTTGTACATCACAAGATGGACAATACCATTCCAAACTGTCCGGTTGTTATTAGAGGTCCTGGGAAGCATAAAGTATTTGTTCGAATGGATGTGATTGACAATCAGCTTTACATAACAACTGGATGGGATCGGATTAAGAAGAAATTGTCAATAACTGATGAGCATATGCTTGTGTTTGAAATGATTGATCTTCATACTTTTGATATGTCCGTTTTCAATTGTTCCAAGAATGTTGATTTAGTGTTGCCGCCGGAATTTTATGCTGTTGTTAAGGAAGAAGTTGTAGAAGAGGTTATCAGTATTTCTGATGGTGAAGATGTGGATGACGTTACTAAGGGCACAGAAGCTAATATGCTCCCTGTAACCATAAATGACGAAACTATTCCAGTAGTTTTCCGTGTGGACAATCATTTTGTAAGTTTCTGTAACCAAAAAGTACTAACAGGACTTTAGGATGTATTAACCATATTATAATATTATCTTTCTTAACATAATTTGTTGTTTGTTACAGCGCATTAAAAAAGATCTTGCTAAAAAAATTGGCTTGGATAGGAAGAGGAGTTTAAAGATTGTAGATGTTGATGGTAATGTTTGGGATGTTCGAGTTGGTATCGAGTCTCCGGGTGGTCGGTTTTACATAAAAAACATGAATAAGTTTGTGAAGGATAAAAAGATGGTTCCTCGTAAAGAATTTACCCTTAAGTTCGTCATGGGTAAAGGTAATTTCTTGTTTGACTGAAGGGTTGTACGGCTGCTGCAGATAATGTTATGATGTATGGAAACAATGTTTTTTGTTTGTGGTTGTTGGTTTACTTAAAAGTCTTTTGTAATAGTTGAAACCGGTAGTTTTGACCCTGTGGTACGAAGGGTGTACGTACAGATAAGTTTTTTTGTTGCTGAAACACGGTGATTTCAATGTATTAAAAACATGTAGTTGTTCCTAATGACTAACAAATGGAAGTATTACTTGCATTAGTTATTCCTTGTGTTTTATATATATGTTATTCTTATTTGCCTTTCATTGTCTTATAACTGTTAAAGCTATCAAATTTTAAATATGTATACTATTTGTTAAAACAATACACTAAAATAACATCCATTATTATTAGATAAAAGAAACATGTTGATAGGATATTTAAAAGATCATACCATATTCCTTCATACATGAAAAAGACTTCTATCCAAAATGATTTTTCTACGACGACTATAGATTTTGTAGAACTTCTTTGTAGACCACGTTAGTTGTGGTTTTACACACTTGTTTTCCCCTGTCACATATCAAAATCTTCAAACCACTCCTGCTCTTTACTCGAGATACAGCAACGTATAGTTGTCCGTGACTAAAAACCGGACGTGGAAGATATAGTCCTACACGTTCAAGTGATTGTCCCTGGCTTTTGTTGATGGTCATTACAAAGCATAGAGATAGTGGGAACTGTCTTCAAGCAATTTTCACCGGTAATCTTTTATCGGACGGTGTCATTTTCAATCTTGAAATCAAAGTATGATGACCTATATTATTTCCGGTAATAATCTTTGCTTCGATTACAAGTTTTCCAAGTTTTGTTACTTGAAGCCGTCTACCGTTACACAAACCATTTGTTTGATCAATGTTTCTAAGTAACATTACTGGAGCTCCAACCTTAAGAACCAATTTATGGTTAGGTAATCCTGACAAATGCAATTTGTTTAGCACATCCGGAGGAAACAATGCCATGTTAAGGTCGGTTTATTGCTCAGACTCACATAAAGTATCCGAACTGAGATATATCTTCTCTTCACCAACCATACTATTTAACAGTTCTGTATTTATTGAATTAACAACATCATTTGTGGGAGCAAGAATGGCACTTTGTTGGAAGTAATTTGAATCCCACAAAAAGTTTTGCATATCCGGATATGTGAATGAGATCAATGAAGATATAGGATTGACTTGATCGAGTATAAGTAGATCATCTGGAATTTCAATTTCCACCTCTCCATCATTTGGATCACCATGTAGACCATCACTGTAACATCCGTCAAAAACAGATATCCAAAATCCGACCCGTTTTAAAAATGCGGATCCTAAACTTTAAACCTTGAAAATTTTCGCGAAATAAATAATCGTTGAAAGATATCGTTAATTTAATCCGTTTATAAATATGGTTATTTATCCATTTGTTTAATTAATTTAATTAATTAATATTACAATTAATTTAAAAAGCATAACCTAGTTAGTTTGTTAAAGTTTTAAAGTTAGTTTTCTAAGGCAATAAAACTTAACCAAGATAATCTAATTAGTTAAATAAACCTTCAAGGTTGAGGGGATGTTTTTTTTGTAAATAGTGGAAGTACAATAAAACTTCAATTAAAAAGAAAACAGAGACTGCGGGACTCGAACCCGAGTCTAATCGGTTTGCACAAAACAATGCTGAATTCCATTTTAAGTTTGCCGCCCAAACTAAGACAATTAACAGCAAGCATGAGCTGTCATGGTTACCTTTTATGCGTGATTGGTTCTAATTAGTCGCTAATTGTGGTTTCCTTTTTAACAAAACAACTTTGCCGCCTAAACGTAAAATGTGGTACAGCTCCACCATTTCCTTTTTTCGCCGCTGATTCTCCGGGATCGATTCCGCGTTTTCCAACTTTGTATCAATCATGAACCCATAACAACCCTTGTCCACATTCATCGATGAACATCAACATCCTTACCATTTTTTCGATTACGAAAGTTATAAACCTTCCTAAAGTAACGTGAATGAAAAGATATATAAGCTACCCAAACATCTCGACACCATCTCACCATCTTTGGTTTCAATGAACAATCCACCGGAGACACGATCGTCCGCCAGAACTCGAAGACGATTCGCCGAAGCTTACAGCGGGAACCATTACATCGCCGGTTAAACGGAGCTCGAAGCACGACAAGGGTTCACGTCCACTGTCGGCCCGACATCGTTACGTTCGGTTTCGTGTCAGAGAATAACGAGCCTCGCCGGAATGTGAAGACACCGGAGACTTTCGGACTGAACTCAACCCGTCACCGTTTCGGTATATCATTCTATTCCATTACTTCGTTTCGAATTGTTCATATATTACCTTTTGAAATCATAGTGATCAAAAACGAAATCATAGTAAAATGGTGTTCCTTGGTTCTGTTACATCGTTTTCTTACCTCTGTTTCTTTGTTCAAGTTCCTTTTGATGACTTATGAATTTTCAACATGTCTAAAGAAATTTGCGGCCATAATTAACCCTACTTTAGTCAAATATGTTTTTGACCAATAGTTACAATCTTTAAGCTGAAATAGGGTTATGTAACCTTATACAAGTTATTTAACAGGAATAAAAAGTATTGTTTTTCTTTTAAATTCTATTTTCGATTTTAATTAATAGTTTTAAATTCTATTCTCTTGTTTTAATTAATACTATTAAATCCATTTTAACCTAAATAACCAACAAGTTATTTTAACCCTATTTATAACATTAATGTTAATAATGTACTAAAATATATTATCAAATTAACTAAATTGTGAACCATTAAACATTAGGAATATCATTTAACTTATATTCGTATGTGTTATTCTAAACATCTAGGATAATCGCTCTTGTCGTTGGATTCTTTCCCAATCTTTACTCGTGCGCTTACAAGAAATCGCAACGCAACCAATGTGAGTATACATGACCCATTTTCTTTTTTCAACACTTTTGGGTGCAATATGTATTCTATATCAAACACACATTTCACTTCAAACAACTTTATGCACACTCTATCCAAACTCTATGTGATACAATTTGATTCATGTTATACATGTTATGCTACTGTAAACTCTCATGACTATGTGTTCATTAACTTTGCAAGCCTCCCCTAACAATGGTAGCGCTATAGGTTGAGAAACGCCCCTCCCGTTATTTTGGCGGGTATTGTTAGGTTAAACTATGTTAAAACCATCTCATTCATTGGGATAGGCATGTTAATTGCGTTAAACTTTGGTTTGGACACGTAGAGTAACATCGTTTCGAGTATATACTGTTAATATGATCATGTTATTCACATTGGATATGAGAAACATTTATACAAATTATTATGCTATGTATCAAACTTGTATACTCGCCAACATTTTTTTGTTGATTTTATTTTAATACATGTTGCAGGTTGAAATTGTGCAAGATTCAAGAAAACAAGCTAGGATGGCTTTAGATACCCATTTTAGCAAATAAAGAATTGTTGAATTTATGTTTGTTAATTGAAACATTGTATTACATTCTAGTTTTAATGAAATGAATTTTAATCATATTGTCACATTTAGTGTTATGTTGTTTTGAGGAATCTGTTTCGCTTAGTGCCACATCTCGATGTTTCCGCCATCGGTTGGGGTGTGACAGATTGGTATCAGAGCCATAACTATAGGGAATTAGGTAAATTGCTACACTTTTCCCTAGTCCATAGTAGGGAATTAGGAATGCCTTGCCTAGTCTATAGTTTAAGAGCTTATTCACTATGTGTTGCTTAAAACAACTTCCTTTCTATCTTCTTTGCTTCCCTCTATTTTCTTGGACTCTTAATATACATGCCTTCCCTAAGGCATAACACCATACACACTTGGAAGTTTTGAAGACACTCTTATAACACAATTGAAACGACTCATCAAAATAAGGGTGATTCCTACATTTGATGAAGACTTTCACTCAGCTATACTTTGAGTTTTGCACGAAATCTACCCTCAAGTTAGGAGTGATATCCAAACCTTGAAGGAAATTTCCATTTCATATTCTGGTGGACCCTTATCTTTTGATAAGTACTAACCACGTTAAGGTACGATGTTATCAAGTTAGAGGTGAAACTCGCATCTTGTTAACTAGTCCCATTCCTCGATTTTCGAGCTCACCAAAGTTTCGATTTTCCCAATCGATTAAGGACGTGTAGTAACTGGAAGGACAAATATCGTTAATCGCTTCTCGATGAGAGTATTTGTCTGTTAGGCCAAAGCACGTTTCCTTAATTCGAAAAGGACCTCGATTCACTTTGGAATAGTCTTATGTTAAGTTCCGTGACAATCCATGTTTTACGTTAAATCTCTTTTATGCTTATCTCAATTTTCATGTGTTTTACATTTGTACGATATATCATTTCAATCTAGTACATGCATGCTAGTATGTTATACTGGATTCGTGTTACTGGGTTATTCTTATGTTATGAACTTGTCCTTGAACCCACACCTTAACATGTATAGCACTATGCGTAGTGCTATAGGAGTAGCGCACCACCCGTGAACGAGAGGTCATGTTAAGTCATTCAATTGCGGTACACGATGGGTTGACCTATTTATTCACATGCCAGTGACACGTTAATCTTGTTAACTAAGTATGTCATGTAGATTGTTCTATATTTTTATGCTACTACTCATATTCCCAACAATAGAAGCTTAACCTTAAGATAGGAGTGATTTCCTTACCTTGATGAATAGCTCCGCTCACTTTTCAACTTCACCAATGAGCTAGGGGTGATTTCCTTACCTCGGAGGTAGTTACCAACTCTTCTTCGTTCTCAATGAAACTTTATATTTGAACGTTATTTTCATTTCAAGACTGGAGACACAAGTCGCACCATCTTCGCAAGCTAAAACAAATAATAATAATCTCTCGCGAACAAACTAGATTTACGATGCTTTCATTATCTATGTTACACTACGTGAAATTCATGATTTTGCTGTGTGAAACTAATTGAACATTTTATATGCTATGTGAAACTATATGCTATGTGACGCATTCGTGAAAACAATTTTCTTAAACAAACATTATGATCAAGTCATTATTCTCCCTTTTGAATCTTTAGATGCCATCATTTCAAAAATCTTCCTCTTAGATTTCGAGGACGAAATCTCCTAAAGTAGGGGAGACTGTAACATCCGTAAAAAACGGATATCCAAAATCCGACCCGTTTTAAAAATGCGGATCCTAAACTTTAAACCTTGAAAATTTTCGCGAAATAAATAATCGTTGAAAGATATCGTTAATTTAATCCGTTTATAAATATGGTTATTTATCCATTTGTTTAATTAATTTAATTAATTAATATTACAATTAATTTAAAAAGCATAACCTAGTTAGTTTGTTAAAGTTTTAAAGTTAGTTTTCTAAGGCAATAAAACTTAACCAAGATAATCTAATTAGTTAAATAAACCTTCAAGGTTGAGGGGATGTTTTTTTTGTAAATAGTGGAAGTACAATAAAACTTCAATTAAAAAGAAAACAGAGACTGCGGGACTCGAACCCGAGTCTAATCGGTTTGCACAAAACAATGCTGAATTCCATTTTAAGTTTGCCGCCCAAACTAAGACAATTAACAGCAAGCATGAGCTGTCATGGTTACCTTTTATGCGTGATTGGTTCTAATTAGTCGCTAATTGTGGTTTCCTTTTTAACAAAACAACTTTGTCGCCTAAACGTAAAATGTGGTACAGCTCCACCATTTCCTTTTTTCGCCGCTGATTCTCCGGGATCGATTCCGCGTTTTCCAACTTTGTATCAATCATGAACCCATAACAACCCTTGTCCACATTCATCGATGAACATCAACATCCTTACCATTTTTTCGATTACGGAAGTTATAAACCTTCCTAAAGTAACGTGAATGAAAAGATATATAAGCTACCCAAACATCTCGACACCATCTCACCATCTTTGGTTTCAATGAACAATCCACCGGAGACACGATCGTCCGCCAGAACTCGAAGACGATTCGCCGAAGCTTACAGCGGGAACCATTACATCGCCGGTTAAACGGAGCTCGAAGCACGACAAGGGTTCACGTCCACTGTCGGCCCGACATCGTTACGTTCGGTTTCGTGTCAGAGAATAACGAGCCTCGCCGGAATGTGAAGACACCGGAGACTTTCGGACTGAACTCAACCCGTCACCGTTTCGGTATATCATTCTATTCCATTACTTCGTTTCGAATTGTTCATATATTACCTTTTGAAATCATAGTGATCAAAAACGAAATCATAGTAAAATGGTGTTCCTTGGTTCTGTTACATCGTTTTCTTACCTCTGTTTCTTTGTTCAAGTTCCTTTTGATGACTTATGAATTTTCAACATGTCTAAAGAAATTTGCGGCCATAATTAACCCTACTTTAGTCAAATATGTTTTTGACCAATAGTTACAATCTTTAAGCTGAAATAGGGTTATGTAACCTTATACAAGTTATTTAACAGGAATAAAAAGTATTGTTTTTCTTTTAAATTCTATTTTCGATTTTAATTAATAGTTTTAAATTCTATTCTCTTGTTTTAATTAATACTATTAAATCCATTTTAACCTAAATAACCAACAAGTTATTTTAACCCTATTTATAACATTAATGTTAATAATGTACTAAAATATATTATCAAATTAACTAAATTGTGAACCATTAAACATTAGGAATATCATTTAACTTATATTCGTATGTGTTATTCTAAACATCTAGGATAATCGCTCTTGTCGTTGGATTCTTTCCCAATCTTTACTCGTGCGCTTACAAGAAATCGCAACGCAACCAATGTGAGTATACATGACCCATTTTCTTTTTTCAACACTTTTGGGTGCAATATGTATTCTATATCAAACACACATTTCACTTCAAACAACTTTATGCACACTCTATCCAAACTCTATGTGATACAATTTGATTCATGTTATACATGTTATGCTACTGTAAACTCTCATGACTATGTGTTCATTAACTTTGCAAGCCTCCCCTAACAATGGTAGCGCTATAGGTTGAGAAACGCCCCTCCCGTTATTTTGGCGGGTATTGTTAGGTTAAACTATGTTAAAACCATCTCATTCATTGGGATAGGCATGTTAATTGCGTTAAACTTTGGTTTGGACACGTAGAGTAACATCGTTTCGAGTATATACTGTTAATATGATCATGTTATTCACATTGGATATGAGAAACATTTATACAAATTATTATGCTATGTATCAAACTTGTATACTCGCCAACATTTTTTTGTTGATTTTATTTTAATACATGTTGCAGGTTGAAATTGTGCAAGATTCAAGAAAACAAGCTAGGATGGCTTTAGATACCCATTTAGCAAATAAAGAATTGTTGAATTTATGTTTGTTAATTTGAAACATTGTATTACATTCTAGTTTTAATGAAATGAATTTTAATCATATTGTCACATTTAGTGTTATGTTGTTTTGAGGAATCTGTTTCGCTTAGTGCCACATCTCGATGTTTCCGCCATCGGTTGGGGTGTGACAATCACCAAGGCGTAAAATCCATTCAACAAATTCCTTGGTCTCATGAAGATTACTTGGTTTTTTACCGACTTTTAACGTCACGTTTTCAGTTAGTTTGAGTAACTGACAATCATGCCATATATAAGAAGAATTCAATGAAGAATTTACAATCATGTTTCTGGTACCTTTTGGAATGACTGGAAGGATTTGTCTAAAATCACCGCCAAAAAGGACTATCTTTCCGCCAAAAGGCTTGGAATGCAAGGACGGATTACTGAAACGGACTATATCTCTCATTGTTCTATCCAAAGCTTCAAAGCAATGCTTATGTGTCATTGGCGCTTCATCCCAGATTATCATCTTAGTTTCTTTTATTAAGCCTCCTAGCTCACTGTGCGGTTCTATAGAGCATATGGAATCCTCATTAACGTTTATCGGAATTATAAATCTGGAATGAGTTGTTCTACCGCCATCTAATAGAAGTGATGCAATACCACTGGATGCAACACTCAAAACAACTTCACCTTTGGAACGTAACACAGCTGCAAATGTTTTCCAGAGAAATGTTTTACCAGTTCCACCGTAACCATATAGAAAGAAAACACCTCCACTTCCTTTAGCAACTGCATTCATGACGGTTTGATACGCTTTTTGATGTTCATCAGTTAAAGATTTTAAGAAAGATGCAAGTTCCTTTTTTTAAGCTAGCCCGATCATACGAAAGTTCTTTCACTATCATTTAATTGTTCAATGCTGAAATGTAGTTGCCAGGAACATTTGGCATGTCAGGAAAGCTGCTTAACGTACTTCCATAAGCAAGTAACAATTTTTTGATATGTGATAAGCAAATGTTTTCAATCTCTTCCTCTGGAAGAACTAAATCTAAAAAATAAAACAGATGTTTGGTAATTAGATTTTATAAATATTTCATTACAGTCGACATGGAATCTAAGAATTTATTTAAAGTTTTAAAATTACCAGGAATACCAGTAACCCTCCGTTGCTGATATAATATGTCTTCACACACTAGAGATTTTGTTTGTGTCTAGAAATGATCGGGCCTAGAAATGGAATTTGACATCAACAGCATTACAAAAAATGTACGCAAGAAATCAGAAGTGGACCATGTGCTTGCTTCCTTCATGGCAATTATATACTCATTATCATCGTCTAACAGACCGCGAGCGAAGCATGCATCTTTAAAGGTATGGTAAATTTTTCCATCAACTGTTTTTATATCATCAAAACTCATTGGTCCTATAACATGATTCAATAAAATTCTCAAGAAATAACAATCACCAAGTGATGGAGGTACATAATGTATCCTACCAACTGCACCAAAAGGTCTTTTTCTACGAATCCACTTTCGTTCTTTGCGTATCCATACAAAGTGTCTTGGAAACTCTATATACTTCAATGTTCTAGCAAATGCATCCGTTCGGTTACATTTCATCCATTATGTAAACATAGTCATTTTCACAGTTGGGTTACTAACTACGTCACACAAATTTGAATTATCGTCATAAACAATAGGCTGACCATCTTCGCAATGAAAAGGCAATATTTCAACAGATGGAACTCGAAAGTGTATGTCAAACTTGAAGATTCTCCAGGCAGCTTCACACGCTAAAATATATCTACAATTAAGATATGCTTTAACTTCATCTACTTCTGTTTTGTTTGTCAGATTTTGATTATTTGCCGTTTCCTTATTTTGCTTGTTCACATTAGCAGTTGTGGTACTTTGGTAAACAGAAGTTGTCACTCTATCCGGACCCTTATTAATGTATTTGAACAAATATTTGATGGATCCTGTTTGGTTACACCACTTAACATTTATGTGGCACTGATACTTTTTGAGTAGCATAGCATTGTACGGAACTACAAATCTGTTGTCAAACAACACGCCATTTTTTTCTACAGTGTTAGATGTTTGTCAACGACGGTAGATAAGATATCCTTTAGAATCAACAGAAGTCTCATCTACAAATTTTTTCGGAAACTTCTTTGAACATTTTAAATTAACCATGCATGGACAATGAGGGTTGTCTGTACCACAAGGACCGTGGATCATAACTGTTTGACAAGTTCATACAGTTCAGCATCGGTCTCTTTGTCAGGTATTTCAGCACTAATAACCAAATCAATTTCTTTAGCAGTTGGAAACTTGTTGTCTGCACTTAAGAACAAACATATATGTGCATGAGGTAGACCACGTTTCTGAAATTCTATTGTATAAATAACTGAAATATTATATCAAAAAAACAGTTAGTAAAATTATTATTTGAGAAATTAGTTAAAACATTTTACAATCACTTACTTGCTTGTATCTCACCAAAGAATTTATGTTTCTTGAAATCTTGAATTAGATGATTGATTTTAATTTTGAATAAACGTGCGATAATATCCGGTCTATCTTGAGGGTTCAGCTGTTTGTCTTTTAAACACCTATAAATCTCAGGCCAATTGGGATTACAAGTGACTGTTATAAAGAGATCCGGATATCCTACAGCTTTGCAGATTGCCATAGCATCTAGGTACTTTTGCAATTAAAGCTACATGGCTAGGTCAAAAGAGGTAAACAGTCATCTGGTGGAAAACCATGAAAATACTAAGATACATGTGACCGGTGCGGAGCTGCAAGCATTAGTAGATAATGTTGTTACAAAAGCTATAGAGCGGCAGTATAATGAATCTAGCGGGACTCGAAGTAGGACCCTATCCGCACCGCATTCCAAGCCTAAGACTCATTCAGAGGCTCACAGCAAGCCACCCTCTAAAAAAGATGAGCCAAAGAAAGATGATGATCGACATTCGTCTAATCAACACAGTGTTCCATCTAAAAGGATAGTGTTTGATGATAAACCACGTACCAAGTCCTGTACCTATAAGTACTTTGTTTCCTGCAAACCCCGGGATTTTACTGGGGAGAAGGGGGCAATTGATTGTATGACTTGGTTAGATGAAATGGACACAGTAGTTGACATCAGCGGTTGTGCTGAAAGGGATGTAGTGAAGTATGTATCCCAATCGTTCAAGGGAGAGGCACTAGCATGGTGGAAGTCTCTCATTCAAGCTGCTGGAAAGGTCCCGCTCTATAATTTGTCAGGGGATCAGTTCGTTGCTCTCATTAAGGAGAATTATTGCCCGCAGCATGAGGTTGAAAGAATTGAATCAGATTTCTTATCGTTGGTGATGAAGAATTTAGATTGTCAAGCTTACCTCACCAGTTTCAATACCCTGTCTAGGCTGGTTCCGTATCTCTTAACCCCGGAACCCAAAAGGATTGCTCGCTTCATTGGGGGTTTAGCCCCAGAAATCAAGGCCAATGTTAAGGCATCGAGACCTGCTACTTTTAGATCAGCAGCTGATCTATCTCTGTCTCTTACCTTGGACGCGGTCAAGATAAGATCACTTAGGAATTCGAAAGAAGGCAAGAGAAAGCGTGAGGATGATAACTCACGAAGATCTGAAAAGAAGCATAAAGGTAGCACTGACTTCAGGAAGAATTCTGGGTCCAACAAGGGTAGCTAACAAGCTGAGGAAAAGCCAAAGTACAAGACTTGCCAAAAACGCCACTTTGGAAAGTGCAGACTTGAGTCCAAGTCTAAGTCAGGATCACCTGCATGTGGGTTATGCAAGTCTAAAGAGCACAAGACTGTTGATTGCAATAAGATTAAAGATGCCACATGCTACAACTGCAATGAGAAAGGGCACATTAAAACCAATTGCCCTAAATACGCCAAGAAGCCGGAAGAGGTCAAGAAAACCAATGCAAGGGTCTTCAGAATGGATGCACGAGAAGCTGTCCAGGACGACAATGTAATCACAGGTACCTTCCTCATAAATGATGTCTATGCAAGGGTATTATTTGATTCAGGTGCTGATAAGTCGTTTGTAGATAATAAGTTTTGTAAGTTGCTGAATTTACCTGTTAAAACCCTAAGTGTAAAATATGAGGTGGAATTAGCTGATGGTACCTTAGAAACCGCGTCAACCGTGTTAGATGGATGTTTCATATCCATTAGGAACCACTCTTTTCCATTGTCCCTACTTCCTTTGAAGTTAGCCGGTTTTGACATAGTTTTAGGCATGGATTGGTTATCTCATAAGCAAGCCCAGATAATGTGCAATAAGAAGCAAGCGGTGATCAAGACTCCGTCTGGTGAGCCAATTACCATTCAGGGAGATACCCAATATGGACTGCCTGAGCATGTGTCTATGCTCAAGGCATCTAGATGTTTGAAGAAGGGTTGTGTCATTTATATGGCACAAGTAACTGTTGATGAGCAGAAACCCAAGATTGAAGATATTCCAGTCATTTCTGAGTACCCTAAAGTTTTCCCAGAAGAACTACCTGGTCTACCACCAGATAGGCAAGTAGAATTCAGAATTGACATCATCCCTGGAGCAGCACCTATCGCGAGAGCGCCTTATAGGTTGGCACCAACAGAGATGAAGGAATTGAGGACACAACTAGATGAATTACTAGCCAAAGGTTTCATTAGACCCAGTTCGTCTCCTTGGGGAGCGCCAATTCTATTTGTCAAGAAGAAGGATGGATCGATGCGTCTGTGCATTGATTACCGTGAGCTTAATAAAGTCACTATCAAGAATAGGTATCCTTTGCCCAGGATCGACGATCTGTTCGATCAACTACAAGGGGCAAGCTACTTCTCTAAAATCGATTTGAGGTCAGGCTATCATCAATTGAAGGTTAAAGATGAAGATGTACACAAGACTGCATTTAGGACTCGTTATGGTCATTACGAGTTCCTAGTGATGCCTTTTGGGCTCACTAATGCACCTGCCGCATTCATGGATCTCATGAATCACGTCTGCAAGCCTTACTTGGATAAATTTGTCATCGTCTTCATCGAAGACATTCTCATTTACTCGAAAAGCCAAGCTGACCATGAGAAACATCTCCGTTGCATTCTTAAGCTACTTCAACAAGAAAAACTCTATGCCAAATTTTCAAAGTGTGAATTTTGGCTTCGAGAAGTCCAATTCCTTGGACATGTGGTTAGTGAGCGTGGTATCCAAGTGGATCCTGCTAAGGTTGAAGCTATTATGAACTGGCAAGAGCCAAAGACGCCTACAGAGATTCGCAACTTTCTAGGACTGGCAGGATACTATAGGCGATTTATTAAAAACTTCTCAAGAATTGCAGCACCCCTGACTCTACTCACCCGCAAGAATAACAAGTTTGACTGGGGGCCTAAGTAGCAAGAATCTTTTGATATTTTGAAGCAGAAGTTGAGTAATGCTCCATTATTGACATTGCCTGATGGAATAGAGGAATTTGTAGTATATTGTGATGCATCGCACACCGAAATGGGTTGTGTGCTTATGCAGAAAGGCAAAGTTATTGCCTATGCTTCACATCAGTTAAAGGTGCATGAGAAGAATTACACCACCCATGACTTGGAGCTGGGTGCCGTTGTATTTGCACTAAAACTGTGGAGACATTATTTGTATGGAGCCAAATGTGTGATCTATTCTGATGACAAGAGCCTTCAACATTTGTTTAATCAGAAGGACTTAAACATGAGACAGCAACGGTGGATGGAAACTTTGAATGACTATGACTGTGAGATAAGATACCATCCAGGCAAGGCAAATGTGGTTGCTGATGCCTTAAGCAGGAAGGAAAGAGTGAAACCTATAAGAATCAATGCCAAGAGTATTGAGATAAAGAATAGTTTGAACGAAAGGTTGTTAGCTGCACAGAAGGAAGCTGTGTTGGAAGCTAACTATCCTGATGAAAAGCTAGGAGTAACTGAAGAGCAGTTATCCTATGGCAATGACGGAATCCTGAGATTAAATGGACGAATATGGGTTCCAGTTTATGGAGGACTTCGGGATGTTATCCTCCAGGAAGCCCACAGTTCCAAATATTCCGTTCATCCTGGAGCTGATAAGATGTACCAGGATCTAAAGGCAAACTATTGGTGGATATGCTTGAAGAAGTCTATAGCTGCCTATGTAATTAAATGTTTGACGTGCGCGCAAGTCAAAGCTGAACACCAAAAGCCGTCAGGTTTGCTACAACAGCCTGAACTTCCCACCTGGAAGTGGGAGATGGTGACAATGGATTTCATCACCAAGTTGCCAAAGACAAAGAAAGGAAATGATACTATATGGGTGATAGTAGATAGACTGACTAAGTCAGCACATTTCCTACCCATTAAGGAGACTTATAGCTCCGACATGTTAGCCCAATTGTACGTAGATAAGATTGTATCTCTACATGGCGTACCAGTGTCAATAATCTCTGACAGAGATACCAGATACACATCACATTTTTGGAAAAGTTTCCAACAATCTTTGGGCACGCGCTTAAATTTTTGTACGGCTTACCATCCTCAGACGGACGGGCAAAGTAAGCGTACCATCCAAACTTTAGAAGACATGCTTCGTGCATGTGTGATTGATTTAGGTGGTAGTTGGGATAACCACCTGCCATTGATCGAGTTCTCCTATAACAATAGCTACTATACCAGCATTCATGCTGCGCCTTTTGAGGCATTATATGGTAGGAAATGCAGAACGCCTATTTGTTGGGCAGAAGTAGGGGAAGCTCAATTATCAGGACCCGACATAGTCTTTGAAACGACGGACAAGATTGTCCAGATTCACGACCGCCTGAAAGCTGCCAGGGATAGGCAGAAAAGTTATGCTAATAAAAGGCGAAAACCTCTAAAGTTTGAGGTTGGTGATAAAGTTTTGCTTAAGGTATCACCCTGGAAGGGGGTGATGTGATTTGGTAAGAAAGGTAAGTTAAGCCCGAGGTATATAGGACCATTCGAGATTATCGAATGTGTTGGGTCAGTGGCTTATAAGTTGAACTTGCCTGAAGAGCTCAGTGGTATTCACAATGTATTCCACATCTGCAATCTGAAGAAATGTCTAGCAGATGAATCGCTAGTCATACCACATACAGATGTGCACATAGATGAGAGCTTGAAATTTGTGGAAAGGCCTTTGTCGATTGAGGATCGACGGGTTAAAAAAGCTTCGGAGGAAGCATGTACCTATCATAAAGGTTAAATGGGATGCCCGCAGAGGTCCCGAATACACATGGGAGGTAGAATCCACAATGAAAGAAAAGTACCCTCATTTGTTCCAGTAAATCTCGAGGTCGAGATTTCTTTTAAGGGGGTGAGGATGTAACACCTCGTAAATTCATGCCCAATAAAATAAAGACACGTGTCATATAAGGCAATCGTGTTACAAAAATCCAGATCAAGTTGAAAGATGTGCGGTAGGATTTAAAAGCGCCAACATGTTATTAAAATACCTCTGAGTGACCTTTTTGATAAAAGATCCAAGCCTTGGAATAATTTATAAACATCTAAGAACTACTTCAAATGTGGATATCTAATTAAAAAAAATGAATTATATTGCTAAGGAATTGATCTTGTAAATAAAAATGCCACAAAGTCCATTTAAAAGAATTCTCGATACATCCAAGAACTTTATCATGCATGGAATCACATGCAAAGGCATGCAAGTCTGATACATGGTCCCCTCTACAAGGAAATTGACACAAGATTCGAGCTTGAAAATTTTGCATGGTCAAAACATGAGAAATGGACAAATTTTCGAAATCTGACAATCGGATACGGACCGTATCCGCTTAAGCTTACGGTCCGCAAGAGGTGTATCTGGGCACATCAGAGGAGAGTCGGTTACGGACCGCAAAGCCAAGATCTTACGGTCCTTAAGTGACTCTTACGGTCCGTAAGTGACTCTTACGGTCCGCAAGGCTTAAGGTTTACGGTCCGTAAGACCGTCGCTGGCAGCAGAAAATGGACAGCTGCCTGTTCAGCCTGTTGCACCGCCTTACATAAGTGGTTTTCGAAATCAGGGACTTGGAAACTGGTTTTTGGCATCATAGGGACACCTGGGATCATCTTGGAACATTTATAGACTTAGTTGGGGTCATCTTGTGGCATTTAGTTCACTATATAAAGAGACCTCTTGTTGCAACATTCTTTGTTCATTTGCAACTCACTTCAAACTGGTCTCTGGAGCTCCCCTGGTCAGCAAGCAAGTTCCTTTAAGTTCCAAATCATACTTAGGACCTTTGTAAGTGTCCTTAATCATCCTTAATTCAGTTTAGCTTAGTTAATTAGCTTAAAGTCAAACCGTCGTAATTAAGGTTTGACTTCGAGATTAATCAATAATTGTCCAGTCAAATCTCGAATTAAAAGTACCTATAAGTTGGTAATTATGTGGGCAATAAACCCTTAAAAGGGCACCCTCTGATTCCCACTCTAAGTAGGTCAAATGTCGGGTCAAAGCTAATCCTAAAAAGTCAACAGAAAGCTTATTTTCAAATCAACACATAATTAGCAATGTAGAAGACATGCAACCTGTTTTATCATTAATATAACTTGGTAATTAATGTAAGAACATGTCTAAACATGTTCAACCCGACAATTTTCAGTTTAGGCTCGGTTTGGAACCGAAAGTCGCATAATTTGACTTTTGCTTTGACTTTCGATTCTGACCCATTATAGCATGTTTTAGAAATGCCTTAGAGCCCTATTAGGACCAGGTTACCTGTTAGTATAACCCTATGTGATTATACAACTTGGTTCGATAGTTATCCGATTCATATGCATGTTTTCGCTTATTGCCTATATGTTGACTATTATGCCCATATGACCTTAAAACGTGATTTTTGAAAATGTAAAAGAGTAGGAACCTTAGTTACTGATTTATAAACTTGCACCTAAAATTTGACATCAGTTTGAGGTCTAGATTAAGAGTTATGCTCAATAGCGTAATTAGAAAGTTTTTTGTTAATTAAACGGCATAATTAGCTTATAGCCTAGTTTAACCCACTTTTTGATATCAAAATTTTTACCCACTGATGTAATATAATATTTCGGGATTTTTGAAGATTTTTAATTAATTTTAGGCTGAGCATAACATAGGGTTGTAGCTTTAAATCGGTTATTGTCGGTTTTGCCCTTTTGGGATATAAAATGAGTTTTACAAACCTTTTTGACCCCAAACCTTTTGCTACTGATTTTATATGATAAATAAATTATTTTAAACATTCTGGAATAATAAAAATATCAGCTTTCCATATAGAACCCGGAAATGGCTCCAAATCGCCTTTTTTTAAGCATTTTTAACGCATAGTATGCATCAAAACTATTTTAAACATATAAGGTTGGATGCCTACTAATATTTTAAGTAAATTATTATATTGTAACAGTGAGCAAAAGTTTTTAAACTCAGATTTCAGTTTTGACCTCTTCGGCTTAAGTGAAATTACCAAAATGCCCTTTCGGTGCATAGTATGGTTATAATTAATAAATTTCACATATAGGCTATAACCTACTGTTATAACTTATTAAATTAAGTATTTTTACTGATTATATCAGACCCGAAACTCAGATTTATATTTAAACTCTTTTATAACCTTTTAAATGACCAAAATGCCCCTACGGGGCATAGTTTGAGTTTAAATCCATTTCGGGCATAATAGAAGATATCTTACTGGTGTCACAACATATTTAAGGCATATTAACTTAGAAAACCTGTATATGACTCATTTGGTTACCCGTTACGCACTTTTCGCGTTCGGATCGGCTTATGTAACTAGTTTGCATATTTTAGCCAAAACGGGTCAAACCATATCGTTTTCATCTCAAAATCCAGAATGTGTTTAAGTTACCCATATTAAATAAGCATACATGCTTGTCGGGTCAAAACCACATTCTAAACCGGTCTTCGCTTTATCATGCGTTTGAACCGTGTATTCCTTTTGAAAACTAACCGATCTAAGTCTAAGCTTAATTAAAGACCCGTTAGGATTCTAATAGGTTATTAAAACCTTCGTTCCAGATTAGGAGCCCAGTAAAAGCTACGTGCACTTGCTGTATTTGATTTATACTTTGCTCAGGTAAATACTCTTAACTTATTTTCCCTATACGGGCTTGGGATACAGTATTATAATAATACCGCTTGGTCGGGTATGTAGTCATTTAAATCGGATTGTGATTAATGTATTTACATAACTCGTTTTATTCTGTATTATTTGGTGTATGGCCTTTGGGGTTTAAATGACCATGTCCCGGATATCCTTGGCATCATTCAAAGAAATGGCCACGACCTAAGCACGGGGTGTAGGCGTACACCTGACAGATGCATTATGTAAAAACTGGTAATCCACTTAAAGGAAATAATCCTTGTGGGCATTATACCTGTGGCGTGTCAATTAATCTATACCGGCCCTACAAACCGGCCCTAATGGACGACAAATAAATAAAACTGTATACAAGATTATTTTCGAATAATTGTCCCAAGTTATAAAAGATATTTTTGCCGAAGTGCATTCAAATCAATTTTCAAGCTCTTTTCAAAATGAGTCAGTTAAGTTGTATTTACCAGTGTAAACTGACGTATTTTCCAAAAATGCAAAGTGCAGGTACTATACGTAATAGGCTGGATACTCCAGGCATCAATAATCAAGTCTCGCAAGCTCTAGATGTTAAAGTCTGTGGAACAATTTCCTTTTTATTTCGATCCGCCTGTGGATCTGTTTCAACTATTATGTGATACTTAATATTACAATCTATTCAGTTGAAATAAATCTATCTTTTGCTTCCGCTGTGCATCTAATTAATGTGTTGTTTGACTATGATGATATCAAATACGTCACGATACTCCCCACCGGGCCCACCAGTAATACGTGGAAATATCGGGGTGTGACATATTTAAACTACAATAATTAGAAACCAAAAACAAATCAGTATAAGATATCCCAAAAGTCTTACCTCATCAGCAACCTCAAGAGCATTACCATTACCAGCAACCAATTGTCACACCCCGAATTTCCACGTGTCACCGGTGGGCCCGGAGGGGAGTATCGTGACGTAGTTGATATCATCATAGTCAAACAACACAATATATAAATGCACAGCGGAAGCAAAAGATAAATATATTACAATCCGAAAATAAAGTAATATCAAGTATTACAACGGAAAGTAAAGGATCCACAGGCAGATCTTAAAATATAAATATTGTTCAACAGACTTTAGACGCCTAGAACTTGCAAGATTCTTTATTATCGTCCTGAGCAGCTTCCAGCCTATTACGTACTTGTACCTGTCACTTAGACTTTTGAAAATACGTCAGTTTTCACTGGTAAATACACTCAACTGACTCATTTTGAAAAGAGTTTGAAAATTGATTTGAATGCACGTGGCACAAAATATCTTTTATAATTTGATTAAAATGCACGAGGCAAAATTAATCTTTTATACTTGATTAAAATGCACGAGGCAAAATTAATCTTTTATAACTTGATTAAAATGCACGAGGCAAAATTAATCTTTTATACTTGGGACAATTTTATTAATAAAGATCTTGTATCCGATTTACATGTTTGTCCAACATTTAGGGCCGGTGATTCTACAATACAAGCCGGTCAAGATTAATCGACACACCATAAATATAACTCACAAGAAGACAGCCTTACGAGTGAGTATATCTTTTACATACGCAACAGGACGTGTTATGCCTACACCTTGTGCTTAAGTTATGGCCATTCACTTTTTAAATGAGCCAAGGATATCCAGGACACGGTCATTAACCCCTAAAGTTATTTGTTATCAATCAATACAGATTAAAACGGGATTATGCAATTTAATCATCTCCGATTAAAAGGTTTCTACACCCGACCAAGCGGTATTTTTATAATACCGTATCCCAAGCCCGTATAAGGGAAAATAAGTTAAGAGTATTTACCTGAGCTAGCTCCTGTCTTAAATAGCAAGAATTAATAACTCAGCCGTATTCACTTAAGTAAGCGTAGGTACAATTTACCGGAAGGCTCTAGTCTGGAATGATGGTATAAATAACCAATTAGAATGCTAACAGGTCTTTAATTAAGCCTAAGCTTAGACCGGTTAGCCTTAAGGAAATATACGGTTCAAACGCATGATTAAGCGAAGACCGGAATAGAATGTGTTTTAGACCCGACAAGTTTGAAGACTTGTATAATATGGGTATTTCATACACATTCTGGATTTTGAGATAAAACCGATAAGGTTTGACCCGTTTAGGCTAATTTATGTAAACTAGTTACATAAACCGAACCGAACGCGTAATAAGCGTAACGGGTATACATATGAGCCACTTACAGGTTTCCTAAGTTAATATGCTTCATATATGTTCTGACATCAGTAAGATGTCTTTTATTATGCCCGAAACGAATTTAAACACAAACTATGCCCCGTAGGGGTAGTTTGGTCATTTAAAAGGTTATAAAAGAGTTTAAGTATTTACCTGAGTTACAGGTCTGATGTCATCAGCAAAAATACTTATTTTACTAACTTATAACAGTAGGGTAAATTATATATGTGAAATTTATCAATTATAACCAAACTATGCCCCGTAGGGGCATTTTGGTAATTTCACATAAGCCGTAAAGCTCAAAACCGAAGTCTGAGTTAAACAACTTTTGCTTACTGTTAAAATATTATAATTTGCCTCAAATATCAGTAGGTATAAACCCTTGTATGTTTAAAATAGTCTTAGTACATACTATGCGTTAAAAACGCTTAAAAAGGCGAAAGGTCCAAACTTTCAACGTTGACGCTTTAATCTCTCGTACACGAATTTGATCATAACTTTCTCATACGATAACGAAACTTTATGAAATTTTTATCGTGCATTCTAGTGAGCATAATTAACCGTTACAAAGCTTTGGGTTTGTCAAAAGGTCACTCAGAGGTATAACTTAAACATGTTGACATACTTGACCCCTGTAGTTTGTAATCTCTCACTTTTAGCCTCGTATGATCCATGATTTATTCGTCTGATGGTATCAACGTCATGTAGGGTTATTGTAAAGTATATTTATTCACTGTTGACCTTTTGAACTCGTATATTCACATACTTTCCATGTTTGTCAACTTTAGTCCTTCAAGAACATTTTTTCTCACGTTCAAGCTTATGACACGTGTCAATACATTATAGGACGTGAATTTTCGAGGTGTTACACCAATTCAGCAATTATGTCCGGATCATCACATACTTTTTGGATAGTGTAAACGTGGTAGTCATGGTTAAGGTTGTAATCAGAAACTTTGATTTTAAAAGCCAACTTCTTTTCGACCAACCGAGATATTTCATGTGGAAAACTTTCAGTATCATCTGCCTTCAGTTGGCGTTCCCTTATATCACTCGCAGTTGAACAAATGAGCTTGATTACATCTTTATCAAACATCACAAAAGACACACTACCGGTTTCATCTTGAACTCTTAAATGTACCTTGAACCTGTAATAAATAGTAATTAAATTAAAGTCCAATTATAGGAAGTAATAAACCTAAAAAGCAACATTAGCTTACTTAGTGGTTATCGATGTGCATTCTTTATCGCATTTCGGGCAAACCAATGAAGTAGGTGACAGATCCATGACCTCATCAGAAATGGTTTTAGCGTATTGTAAGTATTCAGTTTTAGTCAACACCTTCTTGTTACAGTTTCGACATGCCGGATAAAACCACCCATAGTTTTCTTGAACAATTTTGATCGTTGCAACTACCACACATGACATTACCTATAAGATGAAAGATAAAGCTTTTTTAACATACTCAACTGATAAAACATAGAAAAAAGTAAAGGAAAATTAAATGCCTATGTATGTATATAGAAAAATTCATACGCTTTCAATCTCGATAATTTCATCAACATGTCCCTTAGGAGTCTCAATTAGAAATTCTTGACGGACTGGAAATACACTCTGGGATGAAAGTATGGTTTGAGAAGAAGAAGCACCAGCTTCAAATTGTTTCACTAAAAGCCTATAAAAATAAAAACACCATTAGTGTTAATACTCACACATGTGTTAATAAAAATATGAAAAATAACAAATATAATTCAGTGATAGTACCTCCTACGAAGTTTATTAACCTCATTGATTTCTTCGTTGAGAAACAGTCAAGTTCCAAACTTATCATTCTGAACAGTATATTGTCCTGCACGTAACAATATACATATCCAACAATTCATTACAAGTGTCTACAGAAATACGAAAATGTTCTTAAAAAATGTAACAAATAACACATTGGAAACACTAAAGTATGTGAATAAGTCAAATGTAAATTACCCTGCCACTTCTTAATCTTCGCATGCTGAATGACAGCCATGACATTCTCATTCGGATTGTTTTGTAACAAAAAATCATTCAATTGTTGTGCATATCCATTCCACAAAGTACAACGAACTACTTCTGTCACGGCCCTTGGCCCCGGTTTGACCTGGTCCAGAGTCGCGAGACAGGAAATCCGATGGTATCTAATTTAGTGACAGCGGAAGTCTTTTTAAACAGGATCGATTATTATTAAAACTGCTCGTTTATATATATAATATAGGGATAAATCCCATAATTTACAATAAAGTGATTTCACTGGGAAATCTTTATTTCTTAAAACATGTTTCTTTATTTATTTACATTGAGCCACTTTTCTAAGCATGTAGTGCTCCACGGCACTTTTCCTGTGCTCACAACAGATTACCTGAAACATGTTTGAAAAAGGTTTTGTCAGCAGGGAAATACTGAGTGAATCATTCTATTTTGCATAATGATGCATAGTTATTAATTACAACATAAGAGCGATTACAATGGCTTCTATCTTATTTTTATCTGGCGTCCTGTCACAATGGTGACAATGGTCATACCACTATTAGATCAATGAACCTAAATAGTGATGATTATCCCTGTAGGTCAATGAAACTAACAGTGATTATCCCGAGTAGGTCAATGAACCTGACTGGGAGAAAATTAGTAATGTGCACAATACCCCAACTAACCAGTAATTCAAGATATCCATGACTTAGTCCCTGTAATTATAACCTTGAAAATAATTTGAGGTATTGTAAAATAGTTGATAAAAAGAGAATGACTCACATTGTAGATTTAACGAGCAGAGTATAAGCCTACTGATTAGCCTTGATTAACCTAATTTAAATAATAATGCACACACAAACAGGTTAGTAACTAATACAGCAGTTACGACAATTCACGAGATTAAACCCTCACAACGATTTATTAGTGCAATACTTAACAATTCAGCGGATTCACAACGAATGACAGAGTATAGTCCGAGTTCGAACAGCACTCAAACATTCAAGTCGAAATCACGATGAATAACAAAGTATAAACTCAATTTGAGCGGCACTTAAACAATCGTTGGATAGTTATAATCGATCGGACGTTGAATCGTATCAGCGATCGAGTTATTACCCTGATTGCGGCAGCACTTCGTGATTAGTGTGTGTTAATTGTGGTAAACAGAAAGTAATTCGATGCCTGAAACGAATTTCTTCGTCGAACATACGCAGAATTTCAAGTGCCAACCTCTGCTATTTATACACGATTTTTGCCCTCCCTTACGGACCGTAACAAATAACCCTTACGGTCCGTAAGGGTTACCTATTTTTTTATAGAGTAGCCACGTGTGGGACTAGGCCTGCTGAGTCGACGATTCTTGAATTTTTTATTCTGATAACGAATTAAGAGGATAATCGTCAAGTAGGAAACGCCCCCCCTGAGTTTTAGGGGCCCTGATCCTGATTCTGATGATTCTGAAAATTTTAGGGTTTGCGCAGAATTACTTGGGTGTCTTAATTAGGGTTTCCTATTGGTCAATTAAAATAATAATTAAAACTTTTTGATGAGAGTTGTTACATTCTCCCCACCTTAATAAAAATCTCGTCCTCGAGATTTACTGGAATAATTGAGGATACTTTCGCTTCATTTCGGATTCCAGTTCCTAAGTGTAATCGGGTCCTCGTTTCGAATCCCACTTAACTTTAACTAGCACTAGTCGTTTGTGCTTGAGAAACTTCACTTTTCTGTCTTCTATCTAAAGAGGTTTCTCAACAAATTTTAATTTTTTTCATTTACCTCTATATCTTGGACAGGTACTACTAAAGATTCGTCTAATAGACATTTCTTGAGGTTGGATACATGAAATACATCATGTACTCCAGCTAATTCTTCTAGTAGTTGTAACCGATAAGCAACTAGTCCTATATGTTGGATCATAGGAAATGGTCCTACGTATCTTGGACTTAGCTTTTCTTTCTTACCGAATTGAACTACTCCTTTCCAAGGAGATACTTTCAATAACTTTTTGTCTCCAACTCGAACTCCAACGGTTTTTATCTATTATCTGTATAACTCTTCTGGCGATCTATAGCTGTCTTCAGCCTTTCTTTCGTGATACTGAATATCACAGTCGTAATCACTTAAGATTTTCATCCATCTCCTTTGTCTCATGTTTAATTCTTTTTGCCCAAATATATGTCTTAAATTCTTATGATCCGTGTAGATAGTATAGAGATAATGTCTTAAATTTTAAGGGCAAAATTTATGGCTCCTAATTCTAAATCATGAGTGGTATAGTTTCTTTGTTCTTTTTCATCTGTCTTGAAGCATACGCAATTACCTTCTTGCGTTGCATACGCACACATTCAACTCCTAATTTTGAAGCATCACCATATACTTTAAAATCTTCTGTTCCTTCTGGTAAGGCTAGGATTTTGTTAATTTATGCTTTAATATCCTAAAGGCTTCTTCTTGTTTAGATCTCTAATCAAACTTAATTGTTTTACAGGTTAACTTAGTTAATGGTATAGCTACTTTAGAAAAATCTTTAATAAACTGTCTATAGTATCCGGCTAAACCTACAAAATTCCTAATTTCCATTGCTGATTGCGGAATCTTCCATTTGATAATTGCTGTTATCCTAGCAGGATCTACGTGAATACCTTCATGATTCACCATATGACCTAGAAATTGCACTTCTGGCAGTCAAAATTCACACTTCGAGAATTTGGCGTAAAGCTTTTCTTTTCTTAACAAAGTTAAGAGTGCATGCAAATGCCGACAATGTTCGTCTTGACTTTTTGAATAAATAAGTATATCATCTATGAAGACAATTACAAATTTATCCAAATACGGTTTACAGATCCTATTCATCATGTCCATGAATGCTGCAGGTGCATTCGTTAATCCGAAGTGCATGACTGTAAACTCATAATGACCATACCTAGTTCTGAAAGCAGTTTTAGGTATGTCTTCCTCTTGTACTTTCAATTGATGATATCCGGAACGTAAGTCGATCTTAGAAAAATATCTATCTCCCTGGATTTGATCGAATAGATCATCAATTCTAAGTAATGGGTATCGATTCTTAATTGTAACTTTATTCAATTCCCTATAATCAATACACATTCTTATCGAACCATCTTTTCTTAATAAACAACACTAGTGTCCCCCATACGGGGATAAATTAGGTTGTACGAAACCTTTACTTAATAATTCATCTAATTGCTTTTTCAGTTTTTATATTTCTGTAGGTGCTAACTGATAAGGTTTATCAGTAAAATTCCTGGAATTAGATGAATCCTAAATTTTATCTCCTTATCTGGTGGTAATCTAGGTAAATCTTCTGGAAATACATCTGGGTATTCTGAAACTACAGAAATTTCCTTAAATTCTTTATCTTTAGTATTGATGATTTCTGGAATCATGTATACTATTCCTTGCTTTCGTTCATAATTAGCAACTTTCATTACTGATATGAACTTTAGGGTTTTACATAGCTTATTTCCTGTAATCATTATTACTTCTCCAGTGGTGCACAAATTTCTATGGAATTCTTATCATAGATAATTCGAGCATAATTGTTTTACTAATCAATCCATTCTTAGCACAACCTTGATTTCAACTAATTTCATAGATAATAGGGTTGCAGAAAATTTATGACTTAAAAAGTTCTATTTCTACGTTTTGCAGAACCTTATTTATTTTAACTGAATTCCCATCTGCCGTTTCTATTGTAGAAATTTGCCTAATGCTGATTAAAGATAAGTTAAGAGTTTGGCAAAATGAAGTATTGATAAAACTTTGGTTTGCACCAGAGTCAAATAATACTTCTGTGTAAACATTACGAACTAAGAACATACCGGCTATCACATCTGGAATCATCTCGGCTTCTTGAGTAGTCAGCTGGAAGGCTCTCGCATTCCTTTTTGCTCCTTCTGCCGGTTTGGCTTTACTGTCAGATGGTTTGTTTAGTTTTGGACAATCTGGCCTAAGATGTCCAGCTTCTCCACAGTTGTAGCAGACTGAAAATTTCTTCCTCCTGCAGTCTTCTTCTTGATGCCCCGGAATTTTGCAAAAATTGCAATATCCTTTGCATCTTCCAAAATGCTTCCTTTTGCAAAAATTGCAAAATAGGCTAGTAGAAGATTGCCCATTCCCTCCTTTCTTGAAATTTTTATGGTTACCTGAATGGAATTCTTGGGTAATCCTTTGGGCTACTTCCTTCCTTCTATTTTCTTCTCTTGTCCGGACTAGCTCATCAGTCAGAGTATTGGCTAAATCCACCGCATCATCAATTGTGCAAGGTTTTGCAGCCTTGACGATATTACGGATTTCGCCAATCAATCCCCAAATATAACGAGAAATAAGTACCGGCTCTGGCGAAGCCAGGGTTGGTACCACTCGAGCATATTCGAAGAATGTCGAAGTATACCCTCGACAATCTACATCTACCATCCGATGGGTTAGAAACTTATTTGTCATTTGTTCCTTTTCATACTCGGGACATAATTTTCTTTCTACAAAGCTCTTAAATTCTTCCCAGTTCATAGCATATGCCATCCTTCTTCCTTTTGCTTGTAACACCGTATTCCACCATTCTAGCGCTACTTCTTTAAAAAGATTTGACGCATACATGACCTGATCATCCTGAGCACATTTACTTATGGCAATTACTGCCTCGGTTTTCTCTAACCAACGCAGTGCCGCAGTCGCTCCTTCATTGCCTGCAAACTCAGTGGGTTTACAAGCAAGAAATTATTTGTAAGTGCAACCAGGCGTTGCAGTTTTCCTCTTCTTAGGGAGCGGAGCTTGCCGTGGTTCATTATCATGATTAACATGATTATTGCCTCCGTTTACGCTTTTACTGAAGTTATCTTCAGAAATACGTTTACTAGGAACGATTTGTTGCGGTTCGATTGGATTTTTAACAGCAGCAACGATTGCTGGAATAGCATTGGCTATCCCTTGAGCAACGATATTTTCTATATCCTGCCTAGTCATAAATTGATTTCCCGGTTGTTGCTCAGATTGATTAACCTCATTAACTGGTTCATTATTAGCATTTTCCATCTGATATCTAATTTATAGATAAATAATTAGTATAAAGGAAATAATCCTATGTCACAATTTAATTGCACATACTTACATAAACGAATATACAAACAAAACTGAAATTTTCTAAAAATTTCATTTGTTTTATATATCATGCTTCTATATACATCCGTTAAGTGGCGGAGTTCAACCATATTCTCGTTACTCATTGGTGAATTTGGTAAAGGTTCTGAATTGAACTTAGGAAAAAGCTTATAGGGATGGTTTTGTAACAGTATTTCATTATTCCTCCATTCGTCTATTTGCGAGTGGATTGAAGGGTTTGGAATAGCTGGTTCTAAGTTTATTGGTAGTGGTGTTTCAAGAGAATGAATAAAATCATTTTCATTAATAGGCTCAATAGTATCATCGTTTGCCATTATAAAATCTAGTTCTTCTTGAGATGGTAACCCCTCAATTTGCCTAGAGCTTTCCCCAAATTTCCATTTTCTTAGACTTGGGTTTCTCGAGAGGTAAAGCGTTGAATTCTATAGGCTCTTCTAAGTCTGGTATATACCTATTGAAATCTCTGGAAACTTCTATTCTTACTGGATAGAGATTTAAATTCTGAAGGGCGTCATACAAGTCACTCATGCTGTTATGCAAAATACACAATTACTAAGTTAAAATTTATATCAAATTTCATAGAAAACCTTTAAATATTATTTCGTATTGGGTAACTATGAAACAATCGAATATGAAAACATACTAGGTTTTATTTATGAATTTATTTATTTACTAAATACGGTTTATAGACTGTAGATAATAAAGATGCTAAAACTTTGAGTCATATTAAATTAAAGATTTGTATTTATTGCTACAGTGGCTAGCATATTGAGATCTGTCCATAATGTACACAGTTAGTCAGATAATAAAACACATAATCATAAAATGGCAATTAAATTTCCTAAGTATCTCTCAATTACTTTAATAGGCTAAAATCAATAGTAAGCTTAAATCAGTGGCTCTGATACCACCTTTTCCTGTCACGGCCCTTGGCCCCGGTTTGACCTGGTCCAGAGTCGCGAGACAGGAAATCCGATGGTATCTAATTTAGTGACAGCGGAAGTCTTTTTAAACAAGATCGATTATTATTAAAACTGCTCGTTTATATATATATAATATAGGGATAAATCCCATAATTTACAATAAAGTGATTTCACTGGGAAATCTTTATTTCTTAAAACATGTTTCTTTATTTATTTACATTGAGCCACTTTTCTAAGCATGTAGTGCTCCACGGCACTTTTCCTGTGCTCACAACAGATTACCTGAAACATGTTTGAAAAAGGTTTTGTCAGCAGGGAAATACTGAGTGAATCATTCTATTTTGCATAATGATGCATAGTTATTAATTACAACATAAGAGCGATTACAATGGCTTCTATCTTATTTTTATCTGGCGTCCTGTCACAATGGTGACAATGGTCATACCACTATTAGATCAATGAACCTAAATAGTGATGATTATCCCTGTAGGTCAATGAAACTAACAGTGATTATCCCGAGTAGGTCAATGAACCTGACTGGGAGAAAATTAGTAATGTGCACAATACCCCAACTAACCAGTAATTCAAGATATCCATGACTTAGTCCCTGTAATTATAACCTTGAAAATAATTTGAGGTATTGTAAAATAGTTGATAAAAAGAGAATGACTCACATTGTAGATTTAACGAGCAGAGTATAAGCCTACTGATTAGCCTTGATTAACCTAATTTAAATAATAATGCACACACAAACAGGTTAGTAACTAATACAGCAGTTACGACAATTCACGAGATTAAACCCTCACAACGATTTATTAGTGCAATACTTAACAATTCAGCGGATTCACAACGAATGACAGAGTATAGTCCGAGTTCGAACATCACTCAAACATTTAAGTCGAAATCACGATGAATAACAAAGTATAAACTCAATTTGAGCGGCACTTAAACAATCGTTGGATAGTTATAATCGATCGGACGTTGAATCGTATCAGCGATCGAGTTATTACCCTGATTGCGGCAGCACTTCGTGATTAGTGTGTGTTAATTGTGGTAAACAGAAAGTAATTCGATGCCTGAAACGAATTTCTTCGTCGAACATACGCAGAATTTCAAGTGCCAACCTCTGCTATTTATACACGATTTTTGCCCTCCCTTACGGACCGTAACAAATAACCCTTACGGTCCGTAAGGGTTACCTATTTTTTTATAGAGTAGCCACGTGTGGGACTAGGCCTGCTGAGTCGACGATTCTTGAATTTTTTATTCTGATAACGAATTAAGAGGATAATCGTCAAGTAGGAAACGCCCCCCCTGAGTTTTAGGGGCCCTGATCCTGATTCTGATGATTCTGAAAATTTTAGGGTTTGCGCAGAATTACTTGGGTGTCTTAATTAGGGTTTCCTATTGGTCAATTAAAATAATAATTAAGACTTTTTGATGAGAGTTGTTACAACTTCTCCACTACAAGAAAAAGATAAAAAAAAACAGCATTAAAAGTTCCACCAAAATCTATACTGTCTATTAAAACAACACTAATCATTTACAATAAATAATGGCAATGATTTACTCTTTGTTTGTATTAAATGCAATGAAGAATCTTATATATAAAACAACCTAATCATTGGTCTAGTAAAATCTTATGTATTAAATAAGAACAATCATTTAATGGATCTTCACTACAATCATTTATGTATTAAATAAGAACAATCATTTAATGTATAAATACAATGATAAGACACAAACAAATTATATAAATGGCAAAGTAGAATTTACTGCACATCTTGAAGATCCAAGTTCATCATTTTTCTTTCATGAGGAAAGATTTCCATATCTCCACACCAGACAACAGTTCCAGCAACATCTAAAATGACAAACATAGAACAGTAATCAGATTCGAAATGTAGGCAAAATATACATATCAGACTATTAGAAACATTCATACCAACACTGAGCAGATTCTTTCCTTCTCCTTTAAGAATTTCTGAATGTGCCATGAAGTTAAATCCGTAATCAACACCTTGCCAACCATTAGCACGTGTAACAACCGTACAACGGTAAAAGTTAATTTTGCAACCATGATTAACAACTTTGTAGGCATCAGTGTTTTCTCCAACACCAAATCTGGATAGAATAACAACTTCATCCTCATGAAGTTGTGAGATAAACACAGGTATCAATGGAGCCTTAATAACTGCCTGAATTTTACGACCCTGGCCAAATAAGTGAAATGAGATACCTTAGAAACAAACAAACAAATGGTAACTCAAAAAAATATAAAACATACTCAGCTATGGTAACATATGAAAGGGAAAAAACCAAAGAATATTCGTGTTTTTTTCATTAGGCCTAACACTAAAACAAAGAAACAATTAGTAACATACCATAGCATCAGTTATACCTAACCCTAAATAACACTAATCTCTTTTATACTAAAATCATATAACTTGTTTTAAACAAAACTAAATTACACAAAACACGAAACACTTTCAAAAACCAAACAATCAACAACTCACAACAAACAAACAGCAACTCACAACAAACTTCTATCAATGATCAATAACCAACCAAACAATATTCATTTTTGTTTATTTATATCGAACCTTAAACTACACAAAACACAAAATATCTAACCGTATAACACAAAACACAAACCTAAATTACACAAAACACAAACCTCTATTACACAACCACCTCTGAGAAACTAAACACAAACCCAAAATCAGGAGGATTAGATAACCACATCTTTATAAACCCTAGAACAGTAAAATAAGATAATCACAGTTCACAAATACCACGGATTAGATAACCATCTCTGTATAAAGCCTAGAACAGAAAAATAAAACAATCAACACTTCACAAAAACTAATACCTTCTCATCGAGCAAGATTAGGTCCATCCGAAAGGACTGAACCCATTTACGGATGATTCGACACTTGATATTCCACATATCTTTCGAGGATTCAAATCATCTATGAAACTGAGTGACAAAGATGGTGATTCACCGTCGGATTTCTTTGCCGATGACATTCTTCGTCTTGAAGCTTTTTGAATCGAGAAGAAAGACAAACCCTAGAAATCGCTTGTGACTTTGAAGAGAGAAGAAAGAGAGAAGTGTTGATTTGATAACTTCTGATGTGCATTAAATGTCCAAACAACTCCCCATGCGATTCAGATTTGCCTCCTAAAAAATTACTTTCTCCTAATAAATAAAAATCAGATTTTAATAGATTTTTATATATAATAAATAAATCGTAATTATGACATCACCTTGGACTATGTGGCATAGCTGAGAACTTGACACGTATGCAAATCGATGTCATCATCTAAGCTCCCTTAATAGATAGTATAGATATTAACTAGGTTATTACCCGGGAGTGCTTCCCGAGCTCGGGGAAGTTAGTTATATTAATTATTATTTGTTATTAATACGACCTCATTACATCAAGCATCTCATTGGATTCAACAACAATGTCTTCACATCACCGGATTAGATCATGAACCCATATTAGACGAAACAAAAGCGCAATAGGACCACATATATGCCTCAGGTAAACTAAAAATATGAAGGAGTTTTAGAGGATTACCAATTTCTGGTTTAAGTGCTTTAAAAAATAAGCTGATTGCATATTCCTCACAAAGAGATACCCGGGTTAATGCTAGATCAAATTCTTGACACAACTCTTGCACAGTTCCTGTTTGTGTGATAGAGGCTAATGAACTCATAGCATTTTGACCCATTATGATGGCAAATTTGTTCCCTATACTCAAACCAAGGCATGCCATCAATATTTCCCCCTTTTGATCTAACAAACGATTGATGCCATAACAAAGCAACTTCCTCAAGATGAATAATAGCAAGACTAACCTTAGCATGCTCAGGAGTGTTGTCAATAGAAAAGAAGTGCTCCACTTTGCACAGCCATCCTTCAACATTTGTGCCATTGAACTTTGGAAATTCAATCTTCCCCAAACGACTCAACCCATGGTACTAATGCTGCTGAAACCCCTGGTTCGGCATATCATCATGCTGATGTTGATGTGTATTAGGAAGACTATCCTTCATAGACTGAATTAATTGCATCAATGCTTCTTGATTAGAGTCTATTTTAGTTTCCAATCTAGCGAAATTAACATCATGATCATTGAGTCTCTGTTCCAACGACTGATTTCTCGTAGCCATTGTTGATTGATTTTGATCGAAAGAATGATCAAAATTGAGTTGAATTGAACTGAAATTGAACGAACAATTGATCAATTCCGATTGAAATGAACCGATTAGACCGAATTCCAACTGAATTGGAACAAAATTGATATTGAGTTGAACGAATTATCGAAGTATTTCAAGACAAGAGTGTCCAAGGATTGAACAGCTCTGATACCACTTGATAAGAATGAAGAGAGAATCTAGAGAGGAAGAGAAGATTTCATTATCACCAAGCTAGCTACTAAGACTGTTACATCTTGTTATTATACCCACTAACTACCAACTACCTTCTAACAACTAACTAACTAGACATTTACCATTCTAGTCCCCCAACAATCACCTGTTTTACACATTAGACTTACAATCAATATTACATTTTAACCCTTTGACTATTCATTCGTAACAGTAACGAAGGAAGAGCTACCCTTCAACTTCAAGGATCCGGGTCAAGTTAAGGGGTATCATTCAGGTTGTTTAATCAGTAATTGGGTTACTCGGGCTTTAGGACGTTGGAAACCGAATTACAGTAAAGATGCAGATGATGTTTAAATTTTTGAAGTGACAAGCAACGTTTTTTTAAGAGCATGAGCCACCAATAAAATGTGCACCATAAGTAGAATGATCGTAGGGACGAGGGTGACACAACATGAATGGTGGAATAATTGAATTGCTGAATATCAATTAAAAGTTTGGAACTTGGAACCCTATTGCAAAGTTGTCACTGCCGAATAAAACTTTTAGGAAAATCATTAGAATGAAACATGAAAAGTTAGCGTCGAACCGTAAGTACAACAACCTAGAAAAAACCAAACATTTAAAAACAATATAATCAGTTAAATTGGGTTCACCCGATTATAAGAAAATTAATTGGATTACCGAACCAATAAAACAAATCAGGTTCGGTTTTTTGTAATATTTAGGTTTGGTTAATCGGGTTCTTCCTTAAACAAGTTCGGGTTAATTTGCTTTGGTTTTAGTTAAAACAAAACATATCGACATCAAGTGACCTCACCTCTATAAATAATTTGCGTAAAAGAAACCAAAGATTTGGTTGTCTTGGTAATCATATTCTCTCTTAATCTAAAAACTTGGGTTCGAATCCTCTACTAGCTATTTTTTGTTTATTTTATGGTTCAAGTTCAACAAAGAACAATAAGGACAATAAAATAATAATATGTGTGACCTAGAACCTCTAGTATTTAGACATAGGATACTAGCAACTAGTTATGTTAAATTAACACTCATTAATTAGTTATTTGATATATTAATAACTTTCAGCAAGTCAAACATGTGTCCTCCCTGTTACAACAAGTTGACCTTACCGGATCCAATTTTTTCCTATTAAAATCTATGTAAACCTATTGTAATTAAAGGGCTATTTGGCAACATCTGAATGGTTAAGTGCTAAACTAGTAAGAGGTCTGAACCATTAAGTACTGAACTAGTAAGAGGTCTGAACCATTAAGAGCCTATTAAGAGCTTGTATAATGCTTAACCGTTCAGAGGCAAATGTCTGACCAATTCAGATTAGAAGTCTTAACCGTTCAGACTTTGTATAAATCTTAACCATTCAGAGGCAAATGTCTGAACCATTCAGACATCTGCTCGCGAAACAGTCTGAACAATTAAGTGCTGAATCAGTAAGAGGTCTGAACCATTAAAAGCCTTATTAAAAGGTAAATAAACAGCCCCTAAATTTAACTTCATGGCGGTTTCATGTTAGTCTATTTTGTGTTAGGTTAAAATCATATTTTGTGTTATTGTAAATTGACCACTTTTACAACCAACTCCGACCAACAATCATAATCAAACATATTATCAAGTGTTACATATAGTGGCGAATCTTGAGATTTCCGACCAAAGGGGCAAAAGTCACCGGACCTAAAAATTTCTATAAAACCGGGGGTCGAAAATGTATATACCCAAAATTTTCTATACAAAAACTACATACTCTCCACTATTGAACGAAAAGTTCGGGTGGTCGGCCGCCCCCTCCCGCCCCTTCAAAGCTTCGCCATTGATTACATATGCCCCGCTTGCAGTGTGCACATATAATGTATATATATATGTGGGCGCTTGGGGGGCAAAAGTGAAATGGTAGTAACTTTAACGTTATTTTACTAATTTCGTGAAAATAACGTTGAAAGCGGCGGATGGTTAATCATGCATCATGTGGTGACGTTGATAGCTGAAAGACACGAGGGACATGCACCAATCAGTCTTTGTCCCGATTGTTTGAGTGTTATGTGTCTTAGGTCCAAGGCTTGATACAAAACTACAATCGAGTCGGGGGGGTCTCACTGTAAGCAGTCTCTCTATTCCTACGGGGTAAAGGTAAGGCTGTCTACATCTAGCCTCTTTAAACCCTACCTTATCTTTGCTATTGGTGGGATTTATTGAGTATGGTGATGATTATCAAGTATTACATATGATTTCATCAAATAATTTCATACCAAATTTTGAATTTGTAACATAAGAGACAA
The DNA here is from genome assembly GCA_030545235.1 of Helianthus tuberosus. Lineage (NCBI taxonomy): Eukaryota > Viridiplantae > Streptophyta > Magnoliopsida > Asterales > Asteraceae > Helianthus > Helianthus tuberosus. The sequence continues at coordinate 161,279,893 of CM060402.1, read as the reverse complement.
AACCATATCTTCATCTAGTTTCACTATCTTCATTTAAATAATCACAAAGAAAGGAAAAAGGATTATCCTATTTCTAAAAGCTAGTTATCTTTTGTTGGATTACCAAAAGGATGTATTGTCCTGTCGTTTTATGATACAAGTATTATACCAAATAACTGGTGTATGATAATGTATATTTCACCAACGAATGTGAAAGCACTTAATATAATTAGGTATGTGCAATTGAGTTTGTCTCTCATATCTGAAAAGAAAATGACAGAACGTATTGATCAATAGAGTTATTGATACATTTTTACAAATTAGGATAAAATACAAATACTCCTAAAAATAAACTAACTAAAAAAATACCCCTCAACTCCGTCTACATAGTGTTTTTTTATACAAAGAATACCCCTTATTCTAAAAAAATAAATTTGAATATACCTGAATTTTTTGGCTAGATCCACCACTAATAGAGCTCCGGGAAAAGCTGAGACAAATATAGAGAATCCAAGTAGGGACATGTATTGAAAATATAGAGTAAACAAATCAATAATAAAACCATTTATCGTATACACTTTTCCTAAGACTATTGGGTATGTGGGAGGATAGTCTCCAAAGGACTATCCTCCACCTAAGCGCCACGTAGGCAAAGGAGAAGGACCCTCCCCTTGGAGACTATCCAAGGGTGTGGGGATGCTCCTCTTTTATTTTTTTATTATTATTATTTATTTGATTTAATTAATTAATGAAAACAAAGTAAATAAAAATAAAAAAGTTACATTTAAATAAAATCTAAAAAAACAACAACCTAAAGTTACATTTAAATAAAAAAAACACACCTAAAAAAAACCTAAAGTTACATTTAAATAAAAAAAACACACTTAAAAAAAACCTAAAGTTACATTTAAAAAAAAACTACACTCCCCCACTCCATTTTTTCCTAATTTTTTCCTTCATCATTTGTAAAAAAAACTCGGCCATAACACCTTCCAACCTCGAACCACCACCGCTTCCTGATGCGGCTTGTTTCCTTTTTTCAGCCGCTATTTTTTTACTTTTGTCCCTTCCTGGGGGACGTTCTCCATCTTCAATCGGCTCCTCCTCATAGTCGGGCTCGTCGTTGATATTTATTTGGCAACGACCGGTTGAGCCTCCAACGCTATAACTTCCTGACTCGGAAGTTTTAGACCGTTTCGCTGCTCGTTTCGCTTGTGCAACCTCATTTTGACATCCCTTCCATTTTGGGTGATCCTTTACAACTAGCCAAGCACGGACATGTGGGAAAGGAGCTTTGCTCTCATCTTCGTATAAACGCACCGCTTCATTGAAAACATCTTCGTGGTTCCACCCACTCGGTTTGTTTGTGAGCGTTGTGTTATAAAACCCACAGAAGCGGTTGATCAATGTATTCATCTTGCGCCACTTCGAGCTGATAGAATCAATGGTTCTGTACTCGCCTTGTTCCATAAGCCCGTGGAATATATCAAGGGCTTCTTGCCAAAACGAATCGCTTAGTTGATTGTTACCTACAAGTTAGTAACAATAATAATAATAGTTTGTAAGAAAAATATGGTGTACAAATAAATATTTAATAACAACAATAAAAATATAATGTACAAATAATATCAAGGGCTTCTTGCCAAAACGAATCGCTTAGTTGAACGGGTATTGGTTGAAAGCGTTTGGCATTTGTTGGTAACCCGCAAAAGCGTTGTCCATTACGGGTGTGTAGCCGGATGACGAAAACGAGTGTGAACTTGAGTTGGGATTATTTGGGTTGTAGGGATCCATAATTTTTTTAAGGTTGGGAGAGGTTTTTTTTATAAAAATTGGAGAAAAGTGAGAGTAGTTTGGTAAAAAAGTGGGGTGAAAAGGGGTTTAATTTATAGTGGTGGAGTGAATTTTTTTTTTAAAATGGTTGCAGGTTAACGTTAGGGGGGCCCACCCCATTCACTTTTCTGGCCCGTCTCCAGCGTCACATATCCGACGCCTTTGCCATGCCGGGCCCCAAGGGGGTGGTGTTGGACGTGCCTCATGGGGGGACGGCCCTCAAGACGAGGCCCATACCCAATGGCCTAAGGCTTTTGAGAATATACAAGTCCTCGTTATTACTATCTGTTAACACCAATGCAAGTGTCATTAAAATATAAAACAATAATAATTACTCGGTTTGCCGTTCAATAATAATAATAATAATAATAATAATAATAATTACTCGGTTTAAAAAATGTAATTGTGAACCACTATTTGTTTTTTCTTGGTATGATTAATGAAGCATGGTCGTTTGAAAAGGATATCACAACTATCAAATGATTATGATTAAAGAAAATACCATCAAATATTATTATAGTGTAATGAAAACTTACCTCTTAATCAAAACTCGTAATGTTTTTAACCGCCAGATTTAAAAAAAAAAAAGAAAAAAAAAACAAATTTTTAGATTAGTTGATTCCAAGCCTCCAAGAAATATGATTTGGTAGTAAGGTGTCACTCTCTATCTATAAGATGAATGATTCAAATCCTACAAGATACACGTATAGAAGTATATAAGAATATAAGAGTACGTTAGTTTTCCCTTTAAAAAAATAAATTAGATTCTAAAATTGATGAAACCATGAAATCATCATAACATCATAACCAATATGATTCCTTTCAACATGCTTAATAATGCATCCACATAATACTACTTTCTATTATCCTGAGATTTGAATTTGATTATAATATGAACCGAAAATTTTCACCATAATGATTATAGATACGCGGAATAGTTCATAAATCTATGGTTTTCCGGTTAAAGAACTAGTTGAATTACACAATTACTCGGGCGGCAGGAAATGTTGCGGCAAAAGGCATTATCATGTTTCTTGTTGGTGCCTATAGAAAGCAGGGGCCAGGGAACGAAAAGAGATTCTCAAATGTGGAAGTCAAAGTGAAGAGGATCATCCAAGATATTAAATCGATTGGGCACTTATGGTATAGGAATAGAACCAAGAATTATAATGTTAGCTGGGAGATGTGGTGTAATTTTGTTTTGATGTATGTTGTTTCTGTTCGGGTTTTGGTGCGTTGTTTTTGGGGTGGCCGTGCGAACAAGTTATATATACCTTTAAAAAAAGTTTTAGTGCTTAAGATACTTAAGTTTAATACTCAACCGTCAAGTGTTGGTTATATTATTTAAATACGACTTACAGTAGTTACATGTATTGTTACTATGAGTTATGATTATATTAGTTTTAGTCGCAACTCTTATCATTGTATTTCTATAAATATTAATTAATAATAACGCCTTTCGGATTTTTTTTATCATCCTATAGATAGGACCATGACTTGTTGTCAAACGAGGATCGATCGTGCACACAAGGATTCAACATTGCTTGTGGCATGTCACTTGTTTACAACAGTGACGAAATTTGAGATTTCCGACCGGGGGGTCGAAAACGTATATACCAAAAATTTCTATAAAACTGGGGGGTCAAAAATGTATATACCCAAAAAATTATATACGAAAACTATATACTCTTCACTAACGAGCGAAAAGTTCGGGGTTCGGCCGCCCCCTCCTGTCCCCACAAAGCTACGCCCTTGGTTTGTAGTTGGTGTGCTAAAATCTCGCTGATAACTCAGTTCAAGCTTGTTTGGCTCTTAGACCACCCGTAGTGGGGCGTTTTTTTTTTTAAATTGAAAAAAAACGCCCCCCACCCCATTACTCCCGGCGTTTTGGGGCGTTATTTTTGGAAAAATTGGTTGTGGGCGTTTTCATTAAAACGCTGAAGTTGCAATATGGTCTCTGACAAAATGGTCTTGTCCACCAATGAATTTGAGATACCCACATGCCACTTCACTTGTCAACCTGACATCCCTTTTCCTTTTTTTTTCATTAAAAATAATATGGGCGTTATTGGCATAATGCCCCACTACGCCACTTTTGTTATAATGCCCCATCGCTAACTAGGACGCCACGTGTCGGATAATGCCCCATGGTGTGGGCATTATAACCCACTACCACTACACATGGTCTTACGAGTTACAAGCATTCAAGCGGAATTCGCTCCAATGGTAGGTCGTTCAGATTAATTGTCAACACTTAATATTTATGTGTATGTTAATAGTTTAGTATTGGACTTTTTAAGACTTTAATTATTTGAGGGTTTTTTTTAACTTGTTACTGTATAAAACACACAAATCTTCAAATTATATAATAAAAGAGTGAGTTCCGCAAGCCTTGAATGCAAATCGAATACTAGTTCAATTTCTAGCTTGAACTAAGATCAAGAACACTCATCAGTTCAACTCGCATTGCAATAAGCTTAAGGTTGAAGTGACGTTGATTCCACTCGACCCACTCATTGAACATCGGTACTTAGAAACAAAATTTTTGTACTTAGAAAATCATTTAAGTTAACCTAATCAATACATTTTTAACATTTTATTTAACAAAACGTTACTTAATTAGAAAAGAGTAAACTGCAATTTTACCCCCTGAGGTTAGGGGTCATTGGCATGTCTACCCCCCTAAGGAAATAATTGCAATTTTACCCCCCAATGTTCAGTGTTATGTCGCAACCTTACCCCCTGTTAACAGTCAACGGTAGTTTGACCTTATAGGTGAGGGTATTTTGGTAATCTCACCCAATATTTATTATTATTATTATTATTATTATTGTTATTATATATATTATTGTTCATCATCATCATCAGTCTACCACACTCTCCTTCTCTCTCACAAGAACATCCACCATCGAAACACCTACCACCACCATCAGGTCCACCACTGTTGATGGCCATCTCCGCCGTTCATCAGGTCCACCATCGAAACACCTACATCTCCGGACCCTCCTCTGGCGCCGCCACTTCTCCTCACCACCACCGTCTCCGGCACCCTTCTTTTCTTCCAGACCCACTTCACTATGAAGATTGATTATGAGTCGGGTTTGGTTCTTATGGTTGGATCTTGCTCATGGGTGTTCTTGTTTTATGAAGATTGATTATGAATCTGGGTTTTTTGAAGATTGATTATGAACAAGTCAAAGGGGATTTGTTTTGTATGAAGATTGATTATGAATCTGTGTTCATGTTCATGTGCAGATGTTTGGGGTTTAGGGTTATTAGATCTGGGTTTTTTGTGCAGATGTATGAATCTGGGTTATTAGATGTTTGGGGTTCATGTGCAGATGTATGAATCTGGGTTTTTTGTATGAAGATTGATTGATTCAAAACATCCCCATCTGTGTTCATGTTCATGTGCAGATGTATGAAGATGTTTGGGTTATTAGATCTGGGTTTGTTTTTTGTGTGCTTCTTGGGGTTTATTAGATCTGGGTTTGTTTTTTTGTGTGCTTCTTGGATTTGATATTACGCCATTGAATATGAAAAATGAACAGTGGTGGGATGATGGTGGCGGTGGTCAGAAGAGGAGAAGGAGGTGGTGGTGGTGATGAACTGATGATGACGATGATGAACCTGATGATGATGATGATGATGAACTTGTTTCGTTGATTTGTGGATCTAGAAAACCCAGAATGAATGAACTGATGATGATGAAGAATAATGAACTGATGATGATGAACTCTTGAATTTTTATATAATTTTAATAAGACAGGGGCAAAAATGACTTTTCACACATTATAACAGTCAAAACAAACGTTGACTTAACAGAATCTGTTAACAGGGGGTAAGGTTGCGACATAACACTGAACAGTGGGGGGTAAAATTGCAATTATTTCCTTAGGGGGGTAGACATGCCAATGACCCCTAACCTCAGGGGGTAAAATTGCAGTTTACTCATTAGAAAAGCATGACTAGGAAAACTTGAACATGGTTTATTAGACAAGTGGAAATTATTAACAAGGATATAAGTATAGAATATGTCACAGCATACATGTGTTATGTGTATTAACTATTAAGTGGCCAGATCACATTGTACTAGAAGCACATCATGTGTGACGCAGACAAAGGTGAGTTTGGAACTTTGGATCCTAGAATGCCCTTCGCCCAAATTTAATACCAATTTCTACGATTATTTTAATGATTGTTTGGACGATAAAAAGTATTTGAGCTAGAACGAATAAAATTTTAAAGATGGAATTTGGATTAAGTTATTTGCTAGCTTAGTTAGGGGTTGTTTGTTTACCTCTTAATGAGGCTCTTAATGGTTCAGACCTCTTACTGATTCAACACTTAATGGTTCTGACTGTTTGTTTCTCAAGCAGATGTCTGAATGGTTCAGACATTTGCCTCTGAATGGTTAAGCATTATACTAAGTCTGAATGGTTAAGACCTCTAATTTGAATTGGTCCGACTTTTGCCTCTAAACGGTTAAGCATTATATTGGCCCTTAATGGTTCAGATCTCTTACTGATTCAACACTTAATGATTCAGATCTTGGTTCAGCACTCAACCATTCAAAAGTTCCTACTATAAAGCTATTATCAAATTCATAATCCAAGTTTTCTAACAATAAAACACATATATATACTACTATTACTACTACGACTACTACCACTACTACTTTAAAAAGCAGTACACACATATCTTGTCGACAACTTAACTACTTGTAACCGGGATCTGAATATGACAAAACCTGACAATGAACTCTTGTAATGTAATCTATCTAATCTTGTGTATGTGTGGTATTTATACGTGTAATAAAAGATTTGAAAGGGTTCGGATCTTACATACTAATACAATATATTAAAGACCCATGGCATTATAGCCTAGTGGTATCTTGGTGGTGGGATAAGGCTTATGACCATTAGGTCATGGGTTCAATTCCCACAAATGGGGTTTTCCCAGATTTAATGGGTTTCCTCCTGAATTGGTGTATAGGCATTATTGCCTAGTGGAGATGGATATGATCGGGTGGTTCTGCTGGTGGCACGATGATACTCCAGTGGTCCGTCAGTGATCCTAATTTGCCGTTCAAAAAAAAAAAATACAATATATTAAAGAAAAAACATAAAAAACAATGTCATTACTACAACCATGATTATCTTTTTTTTTAATGGTAATGTTTGCTCCTACTCTATTACACCAATAATTCAAAATTAATCGCCTATGCACATCTTTGAATTTGGGAACTCTCCTTTAAAAAGCAATGCCTCTACCAAGGGCCTAGCCCATATTAGCCGATCAAGTAGCTTATGTGCTCCTTGCTATACCACAAGATTATTGGTTATTACAAATTAACTTTCTTACCTTACCTTTTCAGGATTTGTTCCTTCTCTCATGTTCTTTTTTTTTTTTTTTTTTTTTTTTGAATTTGTTTAAATAAAATTGAAATCATATTTAGAGAGGCTTGCAAAATAATTCATATATATGAATAATCTTAATAACAGAATATTTGGCTCAAAATTAAAAAATAAAATAAAAATATTACACCCATTCCTAAAAGCTAACTGGCTTAGCCCCCTTGTTACCTATGGGCCTGGGTGACTTTTGTTGGATCTGATACTAAAACTTAGTTTATAAATGCTTGCTGAGCCCAAAGGTTTCTTTTTTATTTCTTGGAATCTTGGATTATGAGAACATTATATTTTGCGATTTATTGCAGTGAGAAAAGAAGCCTTTATTTTCAAAATCGATATTGAAAAAGCATATGATACCATTAGTTGGGAATTCATTGACTGAGTTCTACTTCAAATGGGTTTTCCCGGGTTGTGGAGGATGTGGGTGAAAGGCATTTTGAAATCATCTAGAGCCTCGGTCCTTATAAATGGCTCCCCCACTCTTGAGTTTCAATGTTATCGGAGAGTACGTCAAGGCGATCCATTGTCCCTTTTTATTTTCATTATTGCGATGGAAGCATTGACATGCTTCCTAAATAAAGCCAAGGCGGTGGGTTTAAATTAATTATGTGCATCCGATTGCTGAACGATGGTCCCTCCGTTGCTCACTTGATGTATGCGGATGGTTGAATGGGGCGATAGTAATATCCGTAGCATAGTCCGCTTAATGAGATGTTTCTATCTCATTTCTGGGTTGAAATTAAGTCACACAAAATCAAGTCCTTACAGTATTGGGGTTGGGGAGATGGCAGTGGAAAACATGCCCAATATTATAAAGTGTAAGGTTGGGAAGTTTCCATGTGCATATTTGGGCTTACTAGTGGGAGTGAATATGAATCAAACAAAGAACTGGAAATGTGTGGTGGATTGTTTTAAAGCAAGATTAACAAAGTGGAAAGCAAAAACATTGTCCATTCGGGGGAGAATTACTTTGTTAAAGTCGGTTCTTGATAGCCTTCCCTTGTACTTTTTCTCATTATACAAGGCTCCTAAAGGTGTCCTAGAAGCCCTTAGACGCCGGTTTTTTTTTTGGGAGGCAATGATGAAAAAGCTAAAATTAGTTGGGTGTTTTGGTAACGAGTAATCATGCCGCTTGAAAAGGGCCGGCTAGGATTGGGTTCCCTCCGTGATATGAACATAAGCTTGTTGATGAAGTGGTGGTGGAAGTCTAAAACTGAGATCAATAACTTATGGCGAAAGATCGCCATGTAAGATTAAATATATTATGTTTAATATTTAATCTAGTAGCCATTATAATCATTTACATAATATAGATCAAAATATATAATAACCTATTAAATAATTAGTTGGTAATTGTTGATGGACCATATTACCCTTATTAACTAATTAGGTTTCCTCCTGGGTGCCTATATAAAGGAGTCTTATGTAGAGGTTGAGGGGTTACACAATTTAGACACAAAACCCATAAGCATAACATCATCACCATCGACCTCCTCTCCTAAGCCAATTCCCTTTTCGGTTTTCTTAGTCCCCATCATCAGTTAGCACCCTAAGGAGGAACCGGATCACACTGACAATTATGTCGAACTCGATGTCATCTTCTCTGACTGGATTCTCTACTGCATTGAATGCTGTAACAGGTATGTTTTCATGTTTTCTTTCATGTTTGAACAGAACCGAACCCAACATGTGGTATCAGAGCATATGTTGATTAGTCGGTTCTGTTTTATATCTGAAAATCTGGAAAACAGAATCGAAAACTCATATCAGATTACGTTTTGCCATCCGAAATCCTCATTACGGATGATTTCGGATGATCACGGATCAAAGTTTCATCATTACGGATCATTTCGGATGTGGAGTTTCATCATTACGGATCATCACTGATCATTACGGACGATTTCGGATCTAAGTTTCATCATTACGGATCATCACTGGTCATTACGGATGTTTTCGGATCTGGAGCTACATCATTACGGATCATCTCTGATCATTACGGATGATTTCGGATCATTACCTATGAATTTCGGATGGATGTTTGAATTTTCTGATTTAGGGTTCATCATAAGTTATTGATTTCGGACTAAGCATCACCATTACGGATCATTTCGGATAAGCATAACCATTTCGGATCAATCTCGGACTAAGCATCATTCGAAATCATCCGAAATACATCCGAAATGATTCGTCTTACGCGTTTTGGACACATCCGAAAAGATTCGAAATCAGCCATTTCGGACTATCCGAAATGGATTCGAAATTAGTCATTTCGGATGAATCCAAGACATGATTCATCCGAAATCATGGGTGTTTCCGCGCTAACGGGTGGTTTGCTATTAAATAAATGGTTTTGTAATTTACTTAGTTAATTAATCAGAATCAGATAATGTTTTACAAAACCAGAATAGCTTAACTTGAATGAGTTTTTTGATGTATCATTTCTGGCCAAAGCTGACTTGACACATCTACTTATCGTTCAAGTATTACGAAAGCTATGTTGTGTGTGCATCATAAGCATGAATGTCTTAATTTCTGGCCAAAGCTGATTTAATTCATTCATAGATGGCATACTCAGCAAGTGCATAACTAAAGTGATTGTCTCAATTTCTGGCCAAAGCTGTTTTGTTACAACCACTTTGCACATATGCTTAAATGATTACACTTCTGGCCAAAGCTGTTTTGTCTTCGTTTAAGTAGAATTTTTTAGCTAAGTCTATTATTTTGATGTTAGTAATAGACAATATCATAGCTTCATAATGTAAAATGGTCATTATTTATGCCTGCCTTAGTTCAACGTGCCCTTAGATCACATTAGGACTTCTTTCTTAGTATCATAACTTGCTCATCTTATTTCCACTATCAGCACCAAATTGCGGGATTCCACCATTGACTGGTGATAACTTTGCTGCATGGAAGGATGCTCTCATGCTTACTCTTGGGCTGCTGGATTTCGATTATGCTCTAAGAGAGAATAAGCCAGCGGACCTTACCACTCAAAGTACTGCTGCTGAGCAGTTAACTCATGACAAGTGGACTAGGTGTAACCGCATGTCTCTCATGTTTATGAAGCAGTCCATAAGCAATGCAATCAGGGGAGCCATTCCTGATTCTGAAGATGCTAAAACCTACTTGGAACATGTGGAGGCGCAGTTCAAAGGGACGTCTAAAGCACACGCTAGTACTCTTATTCTCAAGCTGGTGACAACTAAGTATGATGGGAGGAGCGGCATTCGCGAGCACATCACGATGATGAATGACATGGCCAATAAGCTGAAGGGGCTGGAAATGGAAATCAGTGATGGTTTTCTTGTTCATTTCATCATTACTTCGCTTCCTTCGTCCTTTGAAGCATTCAAGATCAATTACAACACTCAGAAGGACAAATGGACGATGAGTGAACTGGTCGCCATGTGCGTACAGGAGGAAGAGCGTATGAGGATGGATCGTCATACTGATGTTGCAACCTTCACTACCTCCAACTCTAAGAAGAGGAAGAACAATTATCAGAGGAAGGATGCTTCAAAAGTCCAAAGGCCTAATCCTAATACAAGTGCAGCTTCCAGCTCTAAGAACTCCTTAGGCAGTATCCGCTGCAAGTTCTGTAAAAAGACAGGACACATGCAGAAGGAATGCCCTGACTTTAAGGAGTGGCTGGCTAAGAAAGGTAACGATTATTTTATGATACTTGAGTCCTATAATTTAAGTGTTCCTGCTAATTCTTGGTGGTTTGATTCTGGTTCTATGGTTCATGTTACCAATTCAACTCAGGGATTCCTTACAATCCGGAAGCTGGAAAGAAACCAAAGAACGCTTAAGGTTGGGGATGATCGAGAATTAGAAGTGAAGGCCATTGGAACATTACAATTAGTTATGAAAACTGGTTTATGTATTAAACTTTATGATACCTTATATGTTCCTGAGGTAACTCGGAACCTTGTATCAGGACCAAAGTTAAACATGGACGGTTTTATTGTTTCCCATGGTCATCGCAAACTCTCTATCCTCTATGATTCTGTTCTTTATGGTACTGGTGTTCTGGATGGTGGTCTCTATAGATTAGAACTAGAAGATAACTTTTCCAAATCTTTGTTGTCATATAACATTAATGAATCACTCACAAAGATGGAAGAGAAACGAGACTTAGAAACTTCATCCATGTTGTGGCATCAGCGTTTAGGCCACATCTCAAGAGAACGATTAAATCGTCTCGTAAAGGATGAAGTCTTACCTCCTCTCGATTTCTCTGATTTTGGAACATGTGTCAAATGTCTTAAAGGTAAAATGACATTAGCGAATAAGAAAGGTGCCACTAGGAGCTCTAATTTATTAGAACTCATTCACACTGACATTAGTGGTCCCTACCAAATCGCTGGCATAACAGGACATACGTCATTTATCACTTTTATTTATGATTATTCTCGTTACATGTACTTGTATCTTATTAAGGAGAAATCTGAATCTCTAACAACTTTTAAAGATTATAAGGCTGAAGTTGAAAAGCAATTAGATCGTCAGATTAAAGTTGTGAGATCAGATAGAGGCGGTGAATATTATGGAAGACATACTGATGTGGGTCAAGCTCCTGGTCCATTTTATGAGTTTTGTAAAGGCCAGGGGATTGTGAACCAATACACCATGCCTGGTACACCTCAGCAGAACGGTGTCGTTGAAAGAAGAAACCGTACCCTTATGAACATGGTGCGCAGTATGTTAGCCAACACTAATTTACCATTATTCCTCTGGACTGAAGCGCTAAAAGCAGCTGTTCATATACTCAATAGAGTTCCTTCTAAGTCTGTCCCTAAAACTCCTTATGAACTTTGGACAGGAAGGAAACCGAGTCTTAAATATATGAAAGTATGGGGCTGCATTGCTGAAGCAAAACTTTACAATCCTTTCCTAAGGAAACTTGACCCAAAAACAGTTACCTGTTTCTTTATCGGGTATCCTGAGAACTCTAAGGGTTATCGTTTCTATTGTCCTTCCCATGTCACCCGTATTGTTGAAACCAAGCGTGCCGCGTTCCTGGAGGATTTCAAGGTCAGTGGGAGCAGTACCAACCCTTACGAAGAATTGCAAGAAGTACAAGACGCGGGGGGGGAGAGACTCGTCGCTTACCATTACTCCGATTACTCCTCTTGTACCCAATGCAACTACTGTACCTGAAGCTACTGCACCAACTGCAAATTCACCTCTACAATCAGAACCCATTATACCTCATGACGAAGGCACATCAAACGCTCAAAACCAAGACAACGCTGAACCCAATAATCCACTTAGGAGGTCATCTAGGCAAAGAAGGCCTACTAATTGGGATGATTATGTTACCTACCTGACTGAAATGGATCCCGGAAAGCTCAATGATCCTATCTCTTATAATGAAGCCATTAGCAGTGATCAGTCTTCTGAATGGAATAAAGCAATGATTGAAGAGCTTGAATCCATGAAGAAAAATGACGTTTGGGATTTGGTAGAATTACCCAACGGAGCCAAACCCATAGGATGTAAATGGGTATTCAAAACAAAACTGGATCCGAATGGTAACGTTGAACGCTACAAAGCGAGATTGGTTGCAAAGGGCTACACTCAGAAAGAGGGAATTGATTATCAAGAGACGTTTTCACCTGTCTCTCGTAAAGATTCATTAAGGATCGTCATGGCCCTAGTAGCTCATTTCGATTTAGAGCTGCATCAGATGGACGTTAAAACCGTTTTCCTTAACGGAGATTTGGATGAAGATGTTTACATGAAGCAGCCCGAAGGCGTTAAACCTGAAGGTGAGGAGCATGTAGTCTGTAAGTTGAAGAAATCCATTTACGGGTTAAAACAAGCATCACGTCAATGGTACCTCAAGTTTGATGAAGTCATGAAGAAACAAGGTTTTATGAAGAATCAAGTGGATCAATGCACCTACCTCAAGATGAGTGGGAACAACTTTACTATTCTTGTCCTTTATGTAGATGATATTCTATTGGCAAGTAATAGTTTAGACATGTTGCATGAGTCGAAGCGGTTACTCTCGCATAACTTCGACATGAAGGATCTTGGAGATGCTTCTTACGTCATTGGCATCGAAATTCACCGAGTTAGACACAAAGGGATCTTAGGATTGTCCCAAAGGGCCTACATAGATCGTGTTCTTACACGATATAACATGCAACAGTGCAAACCCTCCGTCGCTCCAGTAGTTAAGGGAGATGTTTTCGGTTCATTCCAGTGTCCGACAACAGAGGTTGAGAAGGAGCAAATGAGCCAGATACCTTACGCGTCAGTAGTCGGGAGCCTGATGTATGCTCAAGTCTGTACTCGCCCAGATATCGCTTATATTGCTGGAATGCTAGGCCGTTATCAGACTAATCCTGGCCTAGATCACTGGAAAGCAGCTAAGAAGGTACTTCGATATCTGCAAGGGACGAAAGACTATAAACTGACTTATAGAAGAAGTGATCATTTAGAAGTGGTGGGCTATTCTGATTCTGACTTTGCCAAATGCAAAGATGACAAGAAATCCACTTCGGGCTATATCTTTATGTTAGCAGGCGGCCCTATCTCATGGAAGAGTCATAAACAACAATTGACCACAACTTCCACAATGATGGCAGAGTACATTGCTGTTTATAACGCAACCTGTCATGGAATGTTGCTTAGAAATCTGATCACTGGACTCAAAATCGTTAATTCCATTTCTAGACCATTGAAGCTTTACTGTGATAATTCAGCTGCCGTTAGTTTCTCGAACAGTAACAGTTCGACTGGAGCTGGTTTATATCTCGATACAAAATATTTGTTCGTACGTGAACGAGTTGAGGAAAGTAATCTTTGTATTGAGTACATTAGTACTAAAGATATGCTTGCGGATCCGATGACTAAAGGTCTCCCTCCTAAGGTTTATGAAGAACATGTTCGGAATATGGGATTTAGTAAAGACCTTATTTGAGCATATTGTACTAGCTTATGTTTTATGATTAATGAAATTTCCTCAGTTTGATTTTGTATGTCTCTTAGAATATGTTCAACCGGTATAATGGCATATAGACAAATAAAGTTACAAATCAAACAAAGGGCTTACGCGTATTTTGATCATGACGATTAGGTTTTAAATTAAGGCTATAGTATGATTAATGGGGGTCCTGAGTCGCATAATGATTCAACGGCTGTATTTCTCTGCTATAGTACTTGTTTAAAGCTAAAATGAGTGTTAACTCCTGATCAGGCTTATCTAATACTCATAGTAAATGATTACTCGGCTAAGTGGGAGAATGTAAGATTAAATATATTATGTTTAATATTTAATCTAGTAGCCATTATAATCATTTACATAATATAGATCAAAATATATAATAACCTATTAAATAATTAGTTGGTAATTGTTGATGGACCATATTACCCTTATTAACTAATTAGGTTTCCTCCTGGGTGCCTATATAAAGGAGTCTTATGTAGAGGTTGAGGGGTTACACAATTTAGACACAAAACCCATAAGCATAACATCATCACCATCGACCTCCTCTCCTAAGCCAATTCCCTTTTCGGTTTTCTTAGTCCCCATCATCAGTTAGCACCCTAAGGAGGAACCGGATCACACTGACAATTATGTCGAACTCGATGTCATCTTCTCTGACTGGATTCTCTACTGCATTGAATGCTGTAACAGGTATGTTTTCATGTTTTCTTTCATGTTTGAACAGAACCGAACCCAACACGCCATGGCAATACGCTACCAAGAAAACTCATGGTCCTATTTGCCAATAAAAAAGGTCTTGTGGGGGTTTAGAATGGGGTACATAAGCTGGGAAAGGAATTGGTTAACCATAATAATGTAAACATTTGCAACTTGATCAAAGCCAAACTTGGGAATGGGGGTCTGTGCGTTTTTTGATTAATTTTTTGCATGAGGATGGGCCATTAAAGGAATCTTTTCCAGCTCTATTCAGCCTGAAAAACATAAAGAATGCAACAGTAGCAATGAGGGCAATTAATTGGTATTGGAAGAGAGATGCGTGTACTGCAAGTGAACGAGTCGAATGGAACATGATCCAGGCGGTGGTACCTGATATATCGATACTAGCTGTGCAGGATAAATGGGAATGGAACCTGAATGTAGGCGGTGAATTTTCGGTTGCTTCATGTCGTTAAATGCTCCGGAAACATTCGGTTCCTTATTACCCTTACACGTGGGTTAAATGGGTCCCGAAAAAAATTAATGTTTTCGCATGGAGGGCTGAACAAGATCGTCTAGCAACTCTCAAAGGGCTGCAGAAACAAGGTTTGTTAAGTGGCTCAGCCGCGTGCCGACTATGCAGGGAGCAAGAGGAGGATGCCGATCACCTCTTTGTTTCTTGTTATATTTCAGCTTTGGTGTTTAAAGAAAGTAAGTACCTGGTGTAACATTCCTCAACTGTATGCTTTCAGTGTCCGCGATCTAATTCTAATATACATATATAGGGCTATTGGCATGAGAACAAAAAAGGCGCTTGGTACAGACAATAGTTTTGGCAACATGCTGGGCGATTTGGAAAGCACGAAATGAAATCATTTTCTCAGGGAAAAGAATAGATGTCGACATGATTTTTGGCAAAATGCCAACATTGGCCTTCCTGTGGACTAAACGTCGACAAAGGGGCAACACAATGGGATCGGAGAACTGGGTGAATTTTAGTTTTACTTGAATTGTAATGTTGTAATCATGTTTGGGTTGTAATATGGGTGAAGGCATATAGGTGCTAGCACCTTGCTGGAAACCTTCTGTTGTGTAAATGTTGTTTGGTGATGAAAATGGACCACTGAAATATAAAATATTATCGTGTCACCAGTGATTTTATATCCATCTCCATCAAGTAATATTGCCTATACACAAATCTAGGAAACTAATTTCACCCGTGACTCTCGGACATCGTTTAAGTAGCCATGTTAACTAGGCTAACAAACCCACATGACATATTGCCATCTTTAAACCCGTCTACCTAATCCACATCATTTATAACTTTATAATTAATTCATAATTTACTCATCCAACATAAACCTAATCTATATCTATCTATACATATAATAAAAGAAACCATGTTAGGGACACATGGCGTTCTATGAGGCAGTCTTAATTATTTTTCTAAATATTTATTATGAAAAGTCATTTATTGATAATATTAAATTTAAAATTTGTAGAAGAGATAATAATATATTAACTATTATAATCATATATTATTTATTAAAATCTAAAAAAATATATTAGCGTTTTAAATATTTATAAAGATAAATATTTTATTTAATTGGTAGTTTTAATTGTTTTTATATTTTGATGATAAGGACAAGGATAACGGATAATCACATATTAAAATAAAAATATTTATTTTAATCAACTGTTTCGTTAAAATGATTTATTCAATACATGTAGAATATATATATATATATATATTTTATACTTGGTATATTTAGAATCCTATTTCTTATAAAGGATCTCATTATCCCGTTTTACACTCCAATGAAATAATAATATTAAATCATAATATCCAGCTTATCTCTTGTATATTTAATATTTTTTACTAAAATATTTCTTTTTTTTTCTGCTGATTATCCAACATCAGGTAATACGTAAGTTTATAACCTAATAATAAATAAAAAAACAAAGTAAAATGTTATAAACCATGTAATACACAACTCTCTAACCTAATACAAAATAAAGTGAGATGGTACAATAAGTAAATAGTAACTCAAAGTTCATTTTATTAGAAAACACATCTTGATGACTAAATATTTTAACGGATTACATTATTCGTGTAAGACATGTGTTTATTCAAATCGTGCAATACACGAGTTTTTAAAAGATGTAACTATTTTATTACTTAGTATATAAAATTATATTTATTCAACCCGTGTAATACACGGGGTTCTAACCTAGTTATTAATATATTTAATAATAAAATATAATGATGCATGATATTAACAATGAATGAAAATGGTTTTTATCTATCTAATAATTGTAAGATAACACATTAACTAGGCTAAAATGAAAATGGTTTTTATCTATCTAATAATTGTAAGATAACACATTAACTAGGCTAAATGGTATTAATGTGTTATCTTACAATTTTTAATACCCCATTATTACATTAGTTGACAGTCATCTAATTTTCGTTTGGCCCAGAGTTCTGATTGTGAGCAATCGAAAACCACAGGGACGGGAGTGTTGATTTTTTTCAAATAAGAGCTGAACCTGTGATTGAATGTAAACCCCATGGATTGAAACTGTACTTCACTCTAGGATATGTAAAACTTTACTTTATTAAATTTACAATATTAATCGTATATATAAGTCTTTGCATGTGTATTTGTCATATAAACATTTCTTTAAGGGTTTTGATTACGCCTGGCAACATTGACCCTGAGACTTGATTTTGGGTCCAAATGGGTCTTAAATGCCTAACGGTCAACTAACAGAATGTTGTAAAGTGTAGTGTGTTAGAAATGTTGAGGATGTAAATGAACAAAAATTTCTTAGGGGCTTCTAAACTCTAAAGTGTCAGTGAGGTCTAACCACATGATTGTAAATTGAGGTTTACTCAAAAGAAATTACAATGTGCACAAATAGAACGTATTATTTATCATATCGTTTCAATGTTGTGCTTCTAATTATAGGATTACATGTATGTAAATGAACAAAAGTTTCTTAGGGGGCGTCTAAAGTGTCAGTAGGGTCTAACCACAGGTTTACTAAAGGAAAAATTACAAGTTTTGTCCTTTATCTTTATACCACTTTTCAGGCGGTGTCCTTTTTAACGAATGTTGACAGACGGTGTCCTTTACTAGGTATTTTGTTGCAAGTTTAGTCCTTTACACCCAACCCAGTTAAAAAACCCTGTTAATTGTTCACAGGCGGTGTCCTTTACTAGGTATTTTGTTGCAAGTTTAGTCCTTTACCTAGGTATTTTGTTGCAAGTTTAGTCCTTTACACCCAACAATTAACAGGGTTTTTTAACTGGGTTGGGTGTAAAGGACTAAACTTGCAACAAAATACATAGTAAAGGACAACGCCTGTCAACATTCGTTAAAAAGGACACCGCCTGAAAAGTGGCATACAGATAAAGGACAAAACTTGTAATTTATCCTTTACTAAAAGAAACTTACAATGTGCATCGTATCATTTATCATACTGTTTAAATGTTGTGATTCTAATTACAGGGTTGCATGTATTTAAATGTCTCTAGTTCTGTCTTTATAATTGGTATACAATAAGCCGGACAATGCATTTGTCTTTGTAATTATCTTTATCTTTTTTAATTGGGTCTTATACTCTTATTGTACATTCATATTTCATAAGTAAATTATTTATTTTAGTAAACTATATTTTTTAATATACCTTAAATGATAGAATAAATTGCAATTACACGTTTGATTTAAAGGCGATAAATACATATAACTAAATTTAGTATAGTGTTTAGGAGGAAAAGCTTAGTTGTTAAAAAAAAACTAATTATATTAATGGTCCATTTTAAATACGGATAGACATTTTTTTTAAAAACATTGATACATCAGAACAAGTAATAAAACTAAAATGAAAGAAAAAGGATAAAGGAGATAAAATGAGAATGTCATGTGTTATCGTAAAACTAATAAAATGATGAATAAGACCAAAAAGTTTTGATAGAAAACTTGGATGTGCACAAATGTAGTTGTTGGAAGCTTTAGAAGTTGACACATATTAATCAAATCATTATAATCTTATCATCATACTTTACTTGACACATCCTATGTATGTCCCATGGTGCGTGGTCCATATCATATCATCTCTTTATGATTTGAGCGTATTTATGTATTTTTGTTTTATTAAATAATCAGAACTTAACTACATTACATCGTTTGAAAAAAAATCAATAATTGTTTCAATGAAACATTATATAAAAGGAGCCTTTAACTATATTGGTTTTACTTTTTTAATAATTGTTTTTGTGAACGAATTATTTTATGCACTATCGTTTCTTTTTATCTGAAATAATTGATCCCATTATAGCCAAATGGATACACACTGCTGGCTACGAATTCTACAATGATTTTATGCCTATAAAGCAAGTGCATTCTAATCAGTTTATGATACACACCAAGATACACTGAAAACAACAGTTCTTCTTAATCTCTCTGCAGCATATTCCAGTTTCGTTTTAGGCAAGTGTTCAAGTCCGGCAGTGCTCGGTTGCTGCTTCGAACCGGCGTACCCTGGGAACAGACCGCGAATCTGTTTAAGGGAATTGTGTTAAACACAAGCCCGGTTCACTATTATTGTAATAATACGTTATTTGTTTCTGTTTTCTTGTTTATATTTCTAGTTTTACGAGATCAGCTAACTGTAATAATACTATTTCAGTAACAGCTTTGTAACATTTCTCTCACTGTAAGGTTAAGGGGCTGTTTGTTAAAAGGCCCACATTTGAATGGTTCCATTCAGATCTGATCCATTCAGATATTAGAAGTCGCTGAATGAACTTTCTTCACAAAATACCCTTTGCCCTACCTGTTCTCCCTCTCGCTCTTCACAGTCGCCCCGCCTCCATCTCCATCTTCCTCCACCGGCCTCCTCCACCTCATCGCCCCTCCTCCACAGCCTTCACCTCTGTTGCCGCCCCTCCTCCACCGTCTCTCCTCCACAGCGTCGCTACTCACCTCAGCCTTCACCTCCGTCGCCGCCCTCATCCTCTCCCCTTCAACATCGACGCCTCCATCTTCACTGCTTCCTCCATCCACCGGCTTCCTCCCTGCACCGGCCTCCTCCACCACGTCGGCCCCCCACCACGTCGGCCTTCTACCTCGTCTCTCCTCCGCAGCCGCTGTTCTCGTCATCTCTCCTCCACAGGTACATGATGTTTATATAAAACAGGTTATGGTTATGTTGTGAGCCCTAATTTTTCATTGTTTTTAGAATTTTGAGGTGTCATTGGAATGTGCAAATTGGTGATACTGGAATGTAACCATGTTAAATTTGAGTTGGTATTTTCATTCTTTAACAGTATTGATTCAAGCTATAATGTGCAATTTTTTTTTTGGTAAAGGGTTACCCCGGTCAAATTTTATATCACTCAAGCCAAATACAAACAAGTGGGAGCCAAAAACACGAACCCCCAGTTCTCAAATACGACATGCCATATTGTGCAATTTTTTTATATATATTTTGTATATATGTATGATTAGAAACAGATTATTAATTGTTTGGTAATATTGGTATATTGATTTTATTGCAATTGTTTATATATACGTATGATTAGATATATAAGTAGTTCAGAGGGGTAAAAATGTCATTTTACATAGTCATTCAGAGGTGCAACCAAACAGCATTTTACTGGTTCAGTACTTACTGGTTCAGAGCCTCTTAGCCATTCAGACCTCTTATTCATTCAACACTTATTGGTTCAGATGTTGCCAAACAGCCCCTAAGACTGGATATTATGGGTGTGAGTGAGGCCCCCCCAGGGCATGTGGTAGCGGCCTGAATGTGGTCACATAGAAAGGGGCGTAGATTTCAAATGTTTTTTTAACTAATCAAAATACATATTATTTCCACATTTACAATACACTATTGTATCTTCTTTCATAGAGTGAGTGTAGATGCCTCTCACGTGACACTAAGATGTCACTCGCTTTTCATTCACATTCAGACATCTAGAACGAATAACCTAAATGATCAAAACTCTTTCCTTCCTCTCCTCTCCCCTCTAGCTTTGCTTGAATTAGAAGACTTTCTAGGTTAAAACAAAATGGCTCTAAATATTGTAAAACCTTTTTCAAATAGTTATTTTTTTTTGTTTAACTTATATAGAAATAAAACTTACTTTGATCACTTATATTTAAATAAAAGCTCGAGCTATAGCTTAAACAAAAAATAATAAAAAAATATATACGGTTAAACATGTTGATAAAAAAATATATGAACAAAGAAAATAGATTAGGATGTGTGTGTGAGTTTACCAAGGTGTCCCTCCTATAAGGTAGACGTTCTAATCCCATCGTGACCACGAGGTGTATATGTAAGAGTATGATTAGGATGTGTTTGAGTTTACCGTTTTAATAATAACAAACTACTTAAATGATGTTATGACACTAAATTTACCAACACATTGAGTCCCTACAAGTGAATATAGTAACACCTTATATGAATCTCTCATAGACTTTGAACAAGAGAGATGCTTGTGTTCTTAAGGAATATCTGACCACCTAAACCCTAAACCTCAAATACCGTCAACGCATTTTGGGCAATTTGATTGTTGATAAGAATAAAACTCTATGGTTAAGCGTGTTCAATAAAAGAGAAAATTTTGTTATGTCTACATCTCACCCTCCTCAGACCCTACCTTAGCTTTGCTATTGGTGGGATATACTGAGTATGATGATGATGATGATGATGATGATGATGATGATGATGATGATGATGATATATCTGACAAGGCAAAAAGCTAACAGATTGAGATAAGTTATATCATTTGCAAAGAGAGTACCATGTTTATTATAATTTAACGACAAGAAATATAGTTATATAACTTTTGTTCAAACCCCTAACGACGGTCCGGTAATCTCTCACCTTTTTTATGCAGATGATGCCCTTCTGTTGGGGGATTGGGATAGGGATAAAGTTAAGAATGTGGCTAGAGTTTTGAGAATATTTTATTTATGTTCGGGTTTAAAAATTAATCTTCAAAAATCATATTTATACGGGTTGGGCGTAGATTGTAGTGAAGTGTTCGATATGGCTAAAGTGATTGGATGTAAAACGAATTCTATCCCGCTTACATACATGGGGATAACAGTTGGGGCTAATATGAACAGAATCACCAATTGGTCTCCTTTAGTTGAGATTTTCGATAAAAGGTTAACGGTTTGGAAAGCTAAAACCCTGTCGATTGGGGGAAGACTGACTTTAATTAATTCGATGTTGGAAAGCCTGCCTATTTATTACTTCTCTTTATATAAGGCCCCGTCAGGTATTATCAAGACCCTCGAAGCCAAAATGAGAAAATTCCTGTGGGCGGGCTCCAGTAGTGATTCTAAAATTAACTGGGTGGCATGGGATTGGGTCTCTTGGCCCAAGTTAAAAGGTGGGTTGGGTATTAACAGACTTAAAGAGGTAAATGAGGCTCTTCTGGTTAAATGAGTTTGGAGATATAGGGTTGAAAATCATAATTTGTGGTGTAAAGTAGTGGAAGCGTGCCACGGTAAAAACAACCATAGGAGCTTTCTGCCGCTTAACGGAACAATTACGGGATGCTGGAAAAATTTGGTTAATTTGATTTCCAAAATTAAATTAAATGGGAAGGGTTTAAACAGACTTATCTTGGGTAAGGTGGGAAATGGGGCGGATATCCGTTTCTGGATTGACACTTGGATGGGGGATATCCCCTTTATGGAAAGATGGCCTCATTTGTTTGGTTTGGAGTTGTTTAAAAAGTGCAGGATCGAAGAGAGAATTGAAGCGGGTCAAGGAAATGGAGTGTTTACATGGCAGTGGTCGAGACATCCTGAGTCCGATGAGGAGTTAAAGGAATGGCAGGAATGCCAGGAGACTATCAGTTCGGTGAGACTTTCCAGCGACAAGGATGCATGGTACTGGTTAGTGGATCAACAGAATGGTTTTTCTGTGAACTCGGTCAAAAAAGCTTTGATTTCGGATAGAGGAACTAGCCAACCTCCAAATTTTGTGTGGTGTAAATGGGTCCCCATCAAATGCAACATCATGGCTTGGAGATGCAACTTGGATAGGCTCCCTACGAGAATAAATCTTAGAAAAAGGAATGTGGCTATTCCTTCAATCATGTGCCCTTTTTGTGACGAACACGAGAAAACGGTGGAGCATCTTTTCACCGCATGCGAGGTGGCTATTCGGGTGTGGTCGGCTTTCAGCGTTTGGTGCAACATTCCGCCGCTATTTTTATTTGATTTCAAAGACATTCTAGACATCCACAAGTACATTAAGAGTGGTAAGAAGGCGGAGAAGATCATCTACGGATTGGGTACCATCACAGTTTGGTGTCTGTGGAAAGGAAGGAATGAAGTGGTATTTAATCAGTTCAAGTGTTGTCCGCAAGATATCATAGGGGAAATTAAATCTAGAGGCTTTGCTTGGGTTAAAAATAGATCTTCCTGTAAGTATATTAATTGGTCGGATTTGTGTAAATACCCTTTGTACATGTTGTAATTGTGGTCTTTTGCCCGTTTGGGTCGGGGGTTTGTTTGTATGTTTGGCTTTTTGCCCTTTTGGGTCGAATGTGTGTTTTAATGAAGTTTACTTTAAAAAAAAATACATATGAATTATATAGGCATTTTGTTTTTGTCATAAATGAAGCATGCGATATTTTGCAAGTGAAATGGGAAAAGTGGGCTTAGCACGGCTTTGACTTGGACTTTGATGTATTTTGCTGTTTTTGGACGGCTCCTTTTTCTTTTAATAATGATAATAATAAAAAATAATTAGGTGCATTATATGTTGGTCTTCTTTCATCCGTTTGTTTAGTGCTCACAACTACTTGTCCCCTTCCACCACAATCTATTCATATAACTCATAATAATATTTCTACATATTCGTACATATAATAAAAACCATACCTAGTAAATCTCATAAAGATATTGATAAAATCTAAAGAAGCTAAGATGCTGACAAATCTTACCTCAATATATTATTACATGTTTTTCATTTTTTTTGAATGGCGACTTTCTTTTTGAGTGACCCAATGTCACACCGCCTAAACGACGGCCATAGCCAAGATTTGCCCAGACTATGTTGTCTTAACCGGGTCCGCGCTGGGTTGGTCAGACTTGGTTACGGCGTTCCTCCGGAAACCGTACTGTCTCCACACGAGATGCATCGCTGAAGTAACAACCGGATGATAACCGGGGTGTGGCTCAGGATCGAACCCCCTCGGTGGGTTTGTCACCATCATTGCTCAATATCTACCCCAATATAACACAAATGGGAGTTGAACTTGAATCTCCATTGAAAAACCCAAGTCTCCTATCACCATGCCGTAAGTGAGGGATTACATGTTTTTCATTATTCTCTGTATTTCAAGTTTGGTTCAAGATTATTATATAAAATATCCGATTGATCTTTTCATAACATTATTATATAAAATATCCGATTGATCTTTTCATAACATATATTGTTAGGATCATGCCATATGGCACTTAGATACGGGTCACTCACATAATCAACATGTTGAGCCATGTGACACTCTCCTTTAGATGCCACATGACATTGTTTTACAAGTTATGTTTTATATGCCATCAACAATTTTCTACCAAAAACAACCATAGAATGCAAAGAAGGTGACACGTGGAGAACATTATACATTGAATGTCGGTACTATCAGCCATATTGCCGTCATGAGACTAAGACATGTCATTGGACTTCTTCTAGGAACAATTTTCGTACTCCAAATCTACTTATGGAAATTAATAATTCGTGGTGGTCAGGAAAATATGCATAATATATTATCTTGCTAAAATTGTGATGTTTGACAATGACGCGGTATATCATATTATTGAATATAATATCTTATCCATATGTATATCTTGTTAGGGTGATCGGGGCGTAAGCGGTGACCCCGAGCGGGGACCATCTTTCCCGAGCGGCAAGGTGCTGCCGACAAAGAGGGGAGCCATTTCGGGGAGGAGAGAGGAGGTGAAATCGGTGGGGATTAACCGGAGAGAGGGAAGGGTTGGACCAATGAGAAATTTCCTTTTTTTTTTTTTTTTAATAAAAAAATAAGTCACCTAATAGGGGAGTGCCGCCATCAAATTGGGGTGTTAGAGGAGTTTAAGAGGGGAGTTGACGTGGCACACGATGATTGGTTATACGTAAGAGAGGGGACTCCCCTCTTAGGGGAGTGCCCCCCTCACCCTTAGTAAAAGTTGGTTTATTTACAATTTTGTAATTTCCAATCTTGAAAGTAAAGTCATGATCAAAAGTCAGGCTAAAGGGTGTGGAAGTTATGGTTGAGATATGATTTGTCACCTAGAAACATGAATGGTAGGCTAGACAATCTTCTTGCTTGATCCACTATGGTTTGCATGAATTAAACCATGGCAACCATGGTCCTCCTATTTTTTTAACAAAACATTTCTTTTTTCTTTAGATAAAGAAAAATTAAAATAAATAAGGGGTTAGTGGTTTGGGTCATGACCACACCTTTAGGGTAGTGGTTTTGGATGGTGGATTAGAGGGGGGTTACATGGCGCTGACGTAGAGGGTCATGGTTCCACCAAAAATTCTCTCGGTTTTCTCTCGGATCGTTCTTGGATAGCGTTCTTCGGCGTTTGTGGCGTTTTCTTCTCGTTCTTCCTATACGGTACGTTTTCGTATAGTATACTTTCAAATTCCGAAACATGTTAGATTATGGTCTTGTATAGTAAAGGATCGAATAGCGTAGATAGGCGTAACGATTAAGATTGTATATTTGAATTTGAAAAAAAAAATTGAAACTGAAAATTGAAACTGATTATTCAAGTGTATACGGTCGTATACAATTTATACGATCGTATACAGGTTGAATATTCAAACATTATACGATCGTATACACTATATATGCTCGTATAGCAGTTGAATATTCAAACTGTATACGATCGTATACACTATATACGCTTGTATAATATTTGAATATTCAACCTGTATACGATCGTATACGATATATACGGTCGTATACAGATTGAATGTTCAAGCTGTATACGATTGTAAACGTTGTATACGATCGTATGAACTTATATTTTATTCCCAATTTGTTATATTTTTAGCGTATCCGTGACGTATAATACGTGCGTATAGGAAACGTATATCTGAGGTGTACGTAGTGTATACGTGCGTATAATACTTGCGCGTACGGTCGTATACTTCATGTTTATGGATCGTGAACGAGATGTATAACACGTGAGTATACGAAACCTATACTTGATGTGTACAGAGCGTATATGATATGTACAATACGTTCGTATACAAGAACAGTATTCGTATAATACGTTAACGTTAACGTTAATCGTATAGTGATTGCTAAGTTGTAATTGTTATTTTTACAGACGATATAGCTGAGTCATCAGCAGCTGCTGCGGCACGTAGAGGTCGAGGTCAGGGTCGGGGCCGTGGACGTGGACGCAGACGGGGACGTGGACGTGGACAGGAGGAGGAGATTGTGCCCGATTTTACTGAGACGGGGCAGTTTATTAGAGATATCCCCCGAGGTACGGTTGCCTATAGGGTTTTGGGCAGATTACGAGAGATGGTGCTGGATGCGCCTCGGACCATTGATATTCAGTTTTTGACCGATATTGGATCGATCGGTCGGGTCCGGGAGCTCATGCCAGCTAACTCCCCGTGGGACCGCTTATTTGATGCCGCCGCAGAGCGGGCCCATAGGGAGATTAGTTTAGAGTTTTTATCTACTTTTACATTTACGGACACCCGGGGTGGGGGTTTACAACATTTTTTGACGACAGACGCCGTAGCTTTTACTATTTGCGGCAAGCCTCAGAGGATGACACTTCCTCAGTTCGCCGTTGCCTTGGGTCTGTACTCACAGGAGTACTCAATGTCCCAGGCATTTTTTGATGCGCACATCAGCACGTCCAGTGACGTGTTGTGGCCTTGGTGGCACACTATTGGGTTCGGGGAGTTCTCGAAACCGAATCACCGATCCCCGAAGGCACGGGCAACTGATCTTTACGACCTGTTACACCGATACCTACATCGGTGTATCGCCGTGACGATCGCCGGTCGTCGTGATAGCAGGGAATGGGTCACACAAAATGACCTATTCTACTTGCACGACTTACTTACAGACGGGGGGGGGGGGGGGGCAACTTGGCGCACAGGTTAGCAGCATATCTCGCCAAGTACGCTTTTAAGCGTACCTCTACCCACATCAGCTGTGGGGCCTTCGTCACCCGTCTGGCGAAGCATTTCTTTCGCCTCTTGTCCCCGCAGGTGGCAAGTGGTATGACCCTGACACTCCAGCTTGACAGGGTTGGGAGGGACACAACCCAATCGATGGGTTTGGCTCGCGAGGTCGAGGGAGGGCGGCTGGTTTGGGCGTATGGTGTGGGTGAGGGACCCCATGGATAGGGAGGCGATGGGGAGGGAGGCGATGGCGAGGGAGGCGAGGGAGAGGGAGGCGAGGGCGAGGGAGATGGAGGCGACGAAGAGGGAAGCAGGTACGTGATGGGGTCGATCATACTGTTGATCGATCACAGGTAGCTGCGGAGGATTTACACGGTGATCGCCCGTACGTTCGACGTAGCGTGAGACAGCGTGTGATGGTTCCACCGGGGGTGGATGAGAGAGTCGTTCAGGTGGAGGAGAGACTCGTTCAGGTGGAGTCGAGACTCGGTCAGGTCGAGTCGGATGTAGCTGCAGTCAGAGGGGATGTACAGTGGACGGTCGAGGCGATTGTGGCTATGCATTCTGGCGCGCCCCTACCTCCACGAGCTGGCGCTGCACCACCACCACCACCACCGCCGTAGCTGCTTATTGTATTTTTTTTTATTTTGTTATTTTACGTTTGAAACATTGTAAAAATTTATCTTTTTGTTTGTTTTAGATGTAAACATTCTAAATATTAATCTTATGTTTAGATGTTAAGTTGTTTGTTTAATAATTGTTGTCGTAGTTTATCATAATCATATCACATATTTATCGTTTTACAAAGTGGAAACTTATTAAACATTATAAATACGTTTAACTATAAACTCGTAACATAATCTGATATATACAACACTATTTTAAAATTTAGAAAACTTATTAAACGGTTTCCCGATTGCAACAAAAAATTAACTTTTCTATACATATTTATCGTTTTACAAAGTGGAAACTTATTAAACATAATAATTACGTTTAACTAAAAACTCGTAACATAATCCGATATATACAACACTATCTTAAAATTTACAAAACTTATTAAACGGTTTCCCGATTGCAACAAAAAATTAACTTTTCTATACGGGCTACGGGCCGTATAACATTATACGGCCTGTATACAGATTTCAAAACTAATAACCCTTGTCAAACCCTCGAAACAAAATTATGCAAATATGTATATGGCCCGTATATAACTATACGTCCCGTATACATATAAAAAAAACATTCTACCGCATTAAATTCTGTGCATAAACATTCTATACGGCCAGTATACAAATAGGGATGTGAAAATAAGATTATAGTGGTGTGGAAATAGAACAACCCTTAAATAAATATATGTATATAATTTATGTTTTCATAAGGGGTGTCTTGTTCCCACACCCCCTATATCTTATTTTCACATCCCCTAGTGTATACGGGCCGTATACACTTATACGGACCGAATAGAATGTTTTTGAATAGGAAAATGCGCAGAGAATGTTTTTTTGATTTTACTATATACGGCCCGTATATAGTTATACGAGCCGTATACACGTTTATACGATTTGTAAAACGTATACGGCTCAATGGAATTATTTTGGTAGGTTTTTGATGTTACCAAATGTATACGGGCCGTATATAAGGATGTTTTTTAAAGTATCACGTTTTTTCTAGTAAAAACACCATCATTCTAGGGTTTCTAAACTCTTCATCATCTTTAACAACATTGATCGGAACACGCCGCTTAAATCGGAGCACAAGTAGAGTAACGTTACCGATCAGTCCGTTGATCGAGTAACTAGCAGAAGAACCCGACACAAACAAGTTCTCCACAGTTTGTTATTCAGATCTCTGTTCGGTCATCTTTCCAAACTACAACACACGATAACTTTAAACTTTATAGTGTGTGATTTGACCAGGAAATGATTGGAGGTGATTGCTACTTTTAATAAGTTGTCATAGTTGTCAAATTCGATTTCAACAAATCTTTTCCTTTTCCTTCAATTTCTTGAACATTCTCCGTTACATGAAGACGTGTCGGGTTCTTCTACTGGTATTTTAATGAAGTATTGAAGATTGAATGTGCAAACCCAACCGTTTTTTACTACGGAAACGGTGGCTATGCGAAATACAAACCGCAACCGTTTTTTACTACGGAAACGGTGGCTATGTGATATACAAACCGCAATCTTTTGTGACTATGGGAAACACAAGTTTTCTTTTTGAGCTTGATGGATGTCCGTTATCTCAGTTGAGGCGGGCATTGTTTAAATCTGAATATAACTAGATGTTACCTGTATCAGCGTTGTTTATCACCCTGTGTGAGCATTGGAAACCCGACAAACAGTCTTGACAACTGTGACAGTTTATCTATATATGTGTGTCACATCCATCCTGTTATAGCAATCGATATGATTAATTTTACAGATTTTTTTCTAATTAGCGTTGTTAACTACCAAAAGAATGCATACACAAATAGTTCTAGTGGACGAAGCAAAGACTACTAAAGATGAGTTGGTGATAAATGCCAGAGCTGTTATCTCGGTTGTTCAGTACTTTGGTGATAATAAAACAAGCAGGCATTGATTTTGCCAAGATTGAAGGAAAGAATCTGGCCATAAGTGTTGTGGATTCTCAGCGTTATTCGAATGTAAGTGGATCGAGTGATACACTTATCTATCCTGGTCAAGGTGGGCATGTTTCGAATCATAACAGAAGACGGACGCGGTTTGCATATTCAATCTTCATTGCTTCATTAAAATTACAACACACGATAAAAATGCTTGGAAAATTACATCAACTCTCCTATATCAAGTTGAACGGACGATATGTATCTTCTATCATGTGACGGACCCAATTCGTAGTTTCCGTCCGGTTTCAAAGCCGGTTGAGGATTACGAGTGCTCTACACTCGTTCAAAGCAGGTTGATGGTTACAAGGATCGTTCTAATAGATTAAAGATGGTTCTTCATTGAGGAAACCAAACGTAGACGGAGATGATAGGCCTGGTAACTGGAAGAGAAAAAACCCCAGTGACGTCATCGACGATTATGAACGGATTATTGGCCATTATTCGACCTAGTAATCAATTGTATTTTTTTAGTTGCTTCTCTTGTTAAGTTTCTGAACCAACCGAAATCCACAAATTCCAAAAGTTTCTTCGTAGATTCCGTCCGGTTTCCAAACTCTTTCACTCAAAGTTAATATTCACTGTGGTGGATGCAAGCATAAAGTTAGAAAAAAATACTCAAGAAGATTGAAGGGTACACAACTGAGCTCAACTTGAACAGACGATATGTATCAACAACTTGTGACTGGGAATATGGCTATGAAGAATACGTGTCGGGTTCTTCTGCTAGTTATTCGGAATGTTTCGAATCATCACAGAAGATGTGTCGGGATCTTCTGCTAGTTATTCGGAATGTTTCGAATTATCACAGAAGACGTGTCGAGTTCTTCTGCTAGTACTTCCGAGATCTGAACCAACAGAAATCAACAATTTTCAACAAAGTGTAAGATCAGGAAGCTCAACTTGAACGGACGATATGTATCTTCTATCATGCGACGAACACAATTCTTGCAAGTTAAATCCACAATCAACGTATACAGGTGCAAGAGAATGGCGAGTTTTTTTCAGTTATTTCTGTTGATCCACAAATTCCATTGTTTAAATCAGAATCAGGTTCTCAAGACAAGGATCGTTCTAATAGATTAAAGAGAATAAACCATTTTTTTACCATTTTTTACCCATAGTATACGAGCCGTATAAGAATATACGGCCCGTATACAATCATCGTATACATTGTATACGATCGGTAAATTTGTTTTTTACCGAGAGTATACGGCCGTATAAACGGTATACGGCCCGTATACATATGGTAAAAAATGGTAAAAACCTCTTTAATCTATTAGAACGATCCAATAAACGAAGAACAAAGCATATTTTCAAACACACAGGTTCATACAGTGCTGTAATAGGTAGTGGTTCAGCCAAAATGACATCTAGCATTACTAACTGTTCAAGTAAGTGTCTAAAAATCTGAAAATTCAGGTTTACCTTGTTAGTTTCTCAAACAAACACTACAAAATCATCTGCTTCCTGAATCTGAATCAGAATGTTAACTCTCGTTTCTTCATCTTCATCTTCAAGAACAATGATGAACAGATGATGACAGATAATACTTCATTTGTCGAGAAACCATACTGTCAATAAACTAACATCTTTTAATACTTCATTGCGTATGTGCTTGTGCTGTAGAAACTGGTGATGAATTTGTGTATCTAAATCAGGTTCTCTGCCTTAGATCGGTCATTCCTTGTGATACATGAACGTTGTATTCTTGTCTTTCAGAAGAGTTGGTATTGAACCAAGAATACTTCAAACATTCTAAACCCTACCTGGAAACAAACCAACAAAATCCTGATAGTCTTCTAGCAGAACCCGACACGTCTTCTATCATGCGACGGACACAATTCTTGCAAGTTAAATCCACAATCAACGTATACAGGTGCAAGAGAATGTCGAGTTATTTTCAGTTATTTCTGTTGATCCACAAATTCCATTGTTTAAATCAGAACCAGGTTCTCAAGACAAGGATCGTTCTAATAGATTAAAGAGAATAGAGCAAGGATGTTGGGAATTCGCATAAACATATATTCGTTTCATAACCTCCTCCTATAAATCAACCACAACAGACAAATAGCCTGTATTAGAAACCATCCTATGTCTTTTACCAACCGAAGAGGCAACAAGGACAGATAATACTTCATATGTCGAGAAACCATACTGTCAAGAAACTAACATCTTTTACTCATAAACTGTGACAACCCTCGTAATTTCATGTATCCGTACGATTAATTAAATGTTAATTAAAGTGCTTGATGACTGTGCTGAATCATTTAACTACTTTCTGAGTTCTATGTTATACTTACATGTGCTTGTTAACATACTAGTCATATGCAGAAAATTGACTAAATGGTCCTGTATGCTTTCCTATGTGTTAAGAATTAAAAATGTTACAAAAATATATATATATAAGACACCTTACGGAATAATTAAACACTTTAACGAAACGGTATTTAACCGAACAACCGGACATTAACCGGGACACTAAAATTTTGCCAAACACATTGTTTAATTATTTCTTGGCTTGTCGTGATCCCCGTGCACCATAACACCCCCTAAATATCCACCAACTAACATATGTAAGTATATACTTGGACTTTAACTTATGTTTACCAATTACTAACAAAAACTTTCACTTAACCCCCCCCCCCCATACATGACTTACGGTCATGAAGCATGGCCCACCCCAAGATTTTTATAAATCTTCTTAAATCCTTCCATGATCTCATTGGATTTGGTTTGATTTTATTAGATAGGCAAGATATGGCCTTAGATACTAGAGATCTTTGAAGATCTTGGTTATTGGATTGTATAAGATCTAGACTCCATAAAAATTACAATTACCCCCTCCCCATAACCGATTCGGTCCCAAGTGGACCCACAAAAATCCCCACCATGCCTTCAAAGATTTATCATCTATTTTATTTGGATTGTTTGCTTGCTATGATGAACAAGATATTAGGAAAGATTATAAGTATGGCTTCACAACACTTCCATATCATTCCATAGATTCACCCTCATCTCTCATCTCTCTCTCTCTCCCTCTCTCGGCCACACCCTTAACCGCCACCATCACCACCACTTCACCACCACATTCATCTTTCATTTAAGTTTCATTCAAGTGTTGGAAGAAGGTTCAAAGGTGCTTGAAGTGTAGATCACTAAGGAGCTTCATACATTGCTTTTCACCATCATTTTTCTTCATCTTTTCTAAGAGATTCATCCCTAGCCTTGTGCTAGTAGTAAGTTACTTGTACACCCTTGTTCATCTTGTTTCTTGGTTACAAGTTGTAGTATGTTTAGTATGTTCAAATCACTAAAGAAACAAGAACATTAAAAAGATGAAACATGATGTAATAATGTTAGTATGAAGTTGTTTTGATATATTGCTGATTACTTGATGATTTGCTTGCTAATATTGATGTTAAATGTCGTTATTGATCTCTAAACATGTTAACGGAACCAATATAACTCGCATTAGAATATTAAAAAGTTGAAAACAGGGGCTGGTTGGTGTTTACAGCCAACTTCAGTTGGCTGTACCCATATCATAACTTAACAAAAACTTGATTTTCTTGAGTATGTAATGTGTTATTATGAAATACGGTTCTAATGGCACTAGAATCATAATTTTTGGACTTCGTTTACTATTTTTAAAGACCCGTTTTGTAACAGCAACTAAAGCTGAGTTTTTACTGCTATAAATGGGTATTATAGTTTTAGTCATAACTGGAAATCTATGTTGAATCAGCTCATGAAATTTGTACAGTAGATGACCACTGATGTATTTGTAATTCTCCGACTGGAATTTCGTAAATCGGACTCTCGATGAATTTTAAATAAATTATTCCGTAGACTGCAATCAGAAAAAAGATGAATCTGATTGCAGTCCAGAAAATGAATTTTTATAAAATATTGGTGATGAATTGGATCCCGATATTTTTACACAATAATATTTGGATCGTTTAAGACCTTCTGTAAAAAGTTGGGAATTTTTGGAATAAGTTAACTATTTAATTAAAATCCCCGAAAACAGCCCGGTTTTGAAGATTAAAGCTGAGACGGCATAAGTAGTGATTTGCGTGTCTAAATGTCGGGTAAGTTATCTGAGAATAATCTAACATGTTATATGTCAATAAAAGTGTTATGTGCAATGTCGTATGTTTGCTTGTGAACGGGAATAGATGGGAAGCTTATATGGGCATAAACCGTTAAAGTGATGCATGTTATGTGATAGATACGTGTAGGAACTTTGTGCTCTATTTGAAGTCACTAATAAACTAAGTGGTAATCATACTAGGACGTGATTGACCGACCTTGATTGTTAGCTATTTTTGATAGTCAAACCGAGCAACCGAGGTGAGTTCACACTTTCTACAAGGCATGGGATTCCCGGTGGTTTGGGAATGGGTTAAGAAACAAAAATGGAATCTACATATCCTCCTTAGGTAAGATATGTACGGCCATCCTCCTTGGGTAGGATGCCAATATTAATCCTGCGTGTTCTCCTTGGGTAGAATACGTACGTTCGTCCTCCTTGGGTAGGACAACAACCTTAAAACTTACTAGACAAAACTCTATCATTAAGTCCCTCATCTTATATCGACTTAATCGCCGAGGCCAATGGCGAGCGGGTCATTAGTTAATAGCGCTATTAGGTTTAACAAACCTCACACCGTGTCGTCCGAACGGGCGTGTACTAATGGACTATGGAAAACTGTCAATGATGATAGAACATTGACGTAGGGCACAACTATTGTTCGTCAGTTGTCGATATCGGTCTAGTGGTTCACATGGGGAAGTCCCCACTGATTATGGATATGGTTTGGGTAATAAAAGGAACTGGTTAAACATACTTTCAACTACGGGGTAACCCCCACGGCAATAAGCCAACGAAAGTAAAACCACGTTTTCAGAAACAACTTAAAACTAATCAACCAACCGTGAACTCACTCAACTTTGTTGTTGACTCGTTCTTACATGTCTTACAGGTCGCTAGACGCTTATGGAGCTTGCACGAGGAGGAGGTTGTTGTGGGATAGGGACTGTTATGTCCCGTACTAAATATTTAACCCTTATGAACTTATTTAAACTTACGTAATGGACTTTAAACTTATGAACTATGGAACTTATGTTTTGGACTTACGTTTTATGCTTCCGCTGTTAACATTAAGTCGGTTACTTTCTTTTGGTCACCAATCGTATTGTGGTTGGTTTTATTTACTTAATTACGTTGTTCAATATGATTGGTGGCTCGATCCTGGTCATGTCACGCCTCCGAGCGGTGGTACTCCGCGTGTTGGATTTTGGGGGTGTGACAGATTGGTATCAGAGCCATTGGTTATAGTGAACTTGGTTTTAAAAGGGGAAAAGTTTTTTTGACAAAACCATACTATAACCGGTACAGTGCTCAACGATCCACAACGACGCTTCGCTCCACGTGCAAGACTCAACATCCTAGGTGATATGATTTATGTTTATATTACCTACTTGTTAGTTACATGGTACATTATTGTCACGGCCCCCGACCCGGTTTAACCCGTTTCAGGAGCCGCGGGACAGAAAATCCCGTGGTATTTATTTAACAGCGGAAGTTTCTTCAGGATCTTTTAAAAACTGAAATATTTCCCGATTATTTTATTTCACAACTCGGGATAAAACCCGGTAATATACAATCTTGAGATTTCACAAAGAAATCTTTTATTTTATAAAACATGTTTCCTTATTTTTATACTGAGCCACTTCCTTAAGCTGGTAGTGCTTCACGGCACTTTTCCTGGATCACAACAGATCACCTGAAACATGTTTGAAAAAGGTTTTGTCAGCAGGAAATACTGAGTGAATCATTCTATTTACTAAAACGACTCGTTTGATATAATTTACAGTATTAAGAGAGATTACAATGTTTCAGATATCAACCAACTATCCACAGTATTTGTCACTCGACCCATTAGCCCTCCTGTTGTCCAATGGTGTCTGTGACTATGGTCATATCACCCCTTGGCTAACCCGTTGTCCAATGGTGAAGATTATCAAGTAATGTATACAAAACCCCACATACCGGCTATAACTTGGTGATTACATAAACTTAATCACTGTAATTATAACTTTGAAAATATTTAAGAAAGTACTTTAATAAAAAGAGAATGACTCACATTGCAGATTTCATTTGAATAGAGCTTAGCCTACTGATTAGCCTTGATAACCTAGTTTAGATAATCATGCACACAAACTAGGTTAGTAACTTAATACAACATTTACGATAACTCACGAGATTAACCCTCACAACGAATGACAAAGTGCGATACTTAAACATCCATTGAATTAACAACGAATGACAAAGCATAAACCCTAATGTGGGCAGCACTTAAACATCCATTGGATAGTTTAATCAATCGGACATTGAATCGTAGCAGCGATCGAGTTATTACCCTGAATTGCGGCAGCACTTCGTGAATCGTGTGTGTTTTGTAGTGATTATACTATAATTCAGCGTACGTTTTGAGTTTTTACGTCGAATTAACAAAGAATGTCAAGTCCCAGACTCTACTATTTATACTTGAAAATTGGTCCCCCCGCGTGTCGCAGAGGGTGTCTCCGTTTCTGTCGCGTGTCGCGGGGCATACCCCCTAGCCTAGGGTAGCCTCGTGTCTAGTATAGCCTTGGTGAGTCGGAAATTTTCACAGATACGTGTTTTACAATAGTTTTCGAAGGATAATTTCAAATTAGGGAATACCCCCCTTGAGTTTTAGGGGCCCTGATCCTGATTCCAAATGTTCTGAAAATTTTAGGGATTATGCAGAATCATTTGGGTTTCTCAATTAGGGTTTCCTTTTTGTCAAATTAAAATAATAAATAGTACTTTTTGATGAGAGTTGTTACATTCTCCCCACCTTAATAAAAATCTCGTCCTCGAGATTTACTGGAATAAATGAGGATACTTTCACTTCATTTCTGATTCCAGCTCCCAAGTATATTCAGCTCCTCTCTTTGAATCCCATTTGACTTTGACTAAAACTAGTCGCTTGTGCTTGAGAAACTTGATCTTTCGATCCTCAATTTGAAGAGGTTTTTCAACAAATTTTAAGTTTTCATTTACTTCTATATCTCGAAGAGATACTACCAGTGATTCGTCTGATAGGCATTTCTTGAGATTGGATACATGAAATACATCATGTACTCCAGCTAATTCTTCAGGTAGTTGTAAACGATAAGCAACTGGTCCTATACGTTGGATTACTGGAAATGGTCCTACGTATCTGGGACTTAGCTTTCCTTTCTTACCGAATCGAACAACTCCCTTCCAAGGAGAAACTTTCAACAGTACTTTGTCTCCAACTTGGAATTCTAATGGCTTGCATCTATTATCTGCATAACTTTTCTGACGATCTCGAGCAGTCTTCAGCCTTTCTTTGATTTGAGTAATCTTGTCGGTTATCTCTTGCACTATTTCATGACCTGACAATTGACTTTCTCCTATTTCTGCCCAACAAACTGGAGTTCTGCATTTTCTTCCATACAATGCTTCGAATGGGGCAGTTTCAATACTTGAATGATAACTATTGTTATAGGAGAATTCGATCAGAGGTAAGTGATCGTCCCTATTTCCACCAAAATCTATTACACATGCTCGGAGCATGTCTTCTAAAGTTTGGATCGTCCTTTCACTTTGCCCGTCTGTTTGAGGATGATATGCAGTGCTTAAATTTAGTCGAGTTCCCATAGCTTCTTGGAAACTTTTCCAGAAATGAGAAGTAAAACGACTATCCCTATCCAAAACAATGGAGAGTGGAACTCCATGTGAGGATACGACTTCATCTACATACAATTTTGCCAACCTTTCCATACTAAAGATTTCTTTCATTGGTAGAAAGTGAGCAGATTTGGTTAACCCATCTAAAATTACCCAAATCGCATCATTACCTTTTCTTGTTTTGGGTAACTTAGTAACAAAATCCATTGTTATGAGTTTCCATTTCCATACAGGCATTTCTAATTGTTGTAGTAGACCTGAAGGTTTCTGATGTTCTGCCTTAACTTGTGAACAAGTAAGACACTTAGAAATATATCTAGCTATATCCTTTTTCATTCCTATCCACCAAAAGTTATTTCTTAAATCTTGGTACATCTTATTGTTTCCTGGGTGCATAGTGTACCTAGATTTATGGGCTTTTTCTAAAATTTTATATCTTAAGTTTCCCTGCTTAGGTACCCAAATTCTACTTTTGTGGAATCTCCAAATTCCATCCACTCCTTGCTCTAATTCTTTTATTCGTCCTTTCATTCCTTCAGCATCATCCTTGATTGCTGTTTCCTGAACCTTCCTTAACTGTTCTGTTAAATCTAATTGTAGATTTAATCTAAGAGCACGAACTCGCCGTTGTTTCTCATGGTACTTACGACTTAAAGCATCTGCAACTACATTTGCCTTTCCTTCGTGATACTGAATATCACAGTCGTAGTCACTTAGGATTTCCATCCATCTCCTTTGCCTCATGTTTAACTCTTTTTGCCCAAATATATATCTTAAACTTTTATGATTTGTATAAACAGTAAATTTACTTCCATACAGATAATGTCTCCAAATCTTAAGGGCAAAAATTACGGCTCATAATTCTAAATCATGAGTTGTATAGTTTTCTTCGTGCTTTTTCAATTGCCTTGAAGCATATGCAATCACCTTTTTGCATTGCATAAGCACACATCCATATCCTAGTTTTGAAGCATCACAATATACTTCAAAATCTTCAGTTCCTTCTGGTAAGGCTAAGATTGGAGCATTTGTTAATTTCTGCTTCAAAATCCTAAAAGCTTCTTCTTGTTTAGATTCCCATTCAAACTTAACTGCTTTACAGGTTAGCTTAGTTAATGGTACAGCTATCTTGGAAAAATCCTTAATAAACCGTTTATAGTACCCAGCTAAACCTATAAAACTTCTAATTTCCATTGCTGTTTGTGGAACCTTCCAATTGGTAATTGCCTCTATCTTAGCAGGATCTACGTGAATACCTTCGTGATTCACCATGTGTCCTAGAAATTGCACTTCCTTTAGCCAAAATTCACATTTCGAGAATTTGGCATAAAGCTTTTCTTTTCTTAACAAAGTTAAGAGTGCATGCAAGTGCTCACAATGTTCTGTCTGACTTTTTGAATAAATAAGTATATCATCTATGAAGACAATTACAAATTTATCCAAATATGGTTTACAGATCCTATTCATCATGTCCATGAATGCAGCAGGTGCATTCGTTAACCCAAAGGGCATGACTGTAAACTCGTAATGACCATACCTAGTTCTGAAAGCAGTCTTAGGTATGTCTTCTTCTTGTACCTTCAATTGATGATATCCGGAGCGTAAGTCTATCTTAGAAAAATATCTAGCTCCTTGAAGTTGATCAAACAGATCATCAATCCTAGGTAATGGGTATCGATTCTTAATTGTAACCTTATTTAATTCTCTATAATCGATACACATTCTCATTGAACCATCCTTTTTCTTAACAAATAACACTGGTGCTCCCCAAGGAGATGAACTAGGTTGTATGAATCCTTTACTTAGTAATTCATCTAATTGCTTTTTCAGTTCTAACATTTCTGTGGGTGCTAACCGATAAGGTGCCTTGGCTATCGGTGTAGTTCCTGGAATTAGATGAATCCTAAATTCTACTTCCCTATCTGGTGGTAATCCCGGTAACTCTTCTGGGAATACATCTGGATATTCTGAGACTACAAGAATTTCCTTAGGTTTTTTACCCTTAGTACTAATGATTACTGAAATCATATATACTATTCCTTGTTTTCGTTCATAATTAGCAACTTTCATTACTGATATGAACTTCATGGGTTTACGTGGTTTATTTCCTGTAATTGTGATAATTTCCCCAGTAGGTGTCTGAATTTCTATAGAGTTTTTATCACAAAGGATTCGAGCATGGTTGGCTACTAACCAATCCATTCCTAACACAACATCAAATTCGGCTAAATTCATAGGCAATAAGTTTGCAGAGAATTTATGTCCTAAAAGTTCTATATTTCCTTCCTGCAAAACTTTATCTATTTTAACTGAATTTCCGTCTGCCGTTTCGACTGTCAAAATCTGCCTAATACTGGTTAAAGGTAAATTAAGAGTTTGACAGAAAGAAGTATTTATAAAACTTTGGTTTGCACCAGAGTCAAATAATACTTTGGCGTAAATGTTGTGAACTAAGAACGTACCAGCTATCACATCTGGGATTAGCTCAGCCTCCTGAGTTGTTAACTGAAAGGCTCGAACATTCTTCTTGGTAGCTCCATCAGCTGGTTTAGCTTTGTTGTCTGCTGGTTTGACCAATTTCGGGCAATCTGGCCTGAAATGTCCAGTTTCTCCATAATTGTAACAAATTGTGGATTTCTTCCTACAGTTTTCTTCACGATGTCCTGCCATTTTGCAAAAGTTGCAAATTATATTACATCTTCCAAAATGTTTCCTTTTGCAATTTCTGCAGAATGGCGGATTTGAGGGTTGCCCTGTTCCTCTTCTCTTGAAGTTGCTATTATTACCCGTACGAAATCCCTGGGTAATTTTCTGAGCCAATTCTTTCTTCCTGTCTTCATCTCTCGTGCGCACCAGTTCGTCGGTTAGGGTGTTAGCTAGTTCCCCAGCATCGTCAATAGTACGAGGTCTCGCAGCTTTAACAATGTTACGGATTTCGCTAATTAGTCCCCAAATATAGCGAGAAATGAGTACCGGTTCTGGCGAAGCCAGTGTTGCTACCACTCTAGCATATTCAAAGAATCTCGAAGTATAACCGCGACAATCTAGACCTATCATACGATGATTTAGGAACTTATTTGTCATTTGTTCTTTTTCGTACTCGGGACAAAATTTTCTTTCTACAAGATTCTTAAATTCTTCCCAGTTCATGGCATAAGCCATAGTTCTCCCTTTAGCTTGTAACACTGTGTTCCACCATTCCAGCGCCCCTTCTTTGAAAAGATTTGACGCATACATGACCTTGTCGTCTTTGTCACATTTACTTATTGCAATCACTGCTTCGGTTTTCTCTAACCAACGCAGTGCCGCAGTTGCTCCTTCATTGCCTGCAAATTCCGTGGGTTTACAAGCAAGAAATTCTTTGAAAGTGCAACCAGGCGTTGCAGTTTTCATTTTCTTAGGGAGCGGAGCTTGCCGTGGTTCATTATCTTGATTAATATGATTACCGCCTCCATTTACGCTATTACTGAAGTTATCTTCAGAAATACGTTTACTCGGAATGATTTGTTGAGGTTCTACAGGTTTCTGGACAGCAGCTACTATTGCTGGAATAGCATTGACTATTCCTTGAGCAACGATATTTTCTATATCTTGCCTAGTCATATATTGATCTCCCGGGTGTTGTTCAGATTGATTAACCTCATTTTCTGGTTCATTACCAATATTTGCCATCTGATAATTAACATATATAATTTATTAGTATCGAATAAATAACAATTATACACAACAATCAAACAAATTTCATAATACACATAGAGTCAAAACTATCGATTTCTCGATTTCATTTTATATCTTTTATAATATGCATCCCTACACACAAATATCTTACAAGTTTCATTTGTAATTATTTTACAAACTGGTTTTATTATTACTTTTACTATTACACAACCACAATTTCACTACTCCACTATCTCTCGTCACTTGTCTTCCTAAAAACGAAGTTCCCTTTCATCATACTTCCAGGCAATTTGTCCCCCTATCTCTCGGATTCTATTTCCCGCATCCATTAACTCTTCGCCAAAATGGCGGAGTTCTGCTAAATTCTCGTTACTCATGGGTGGATTTGGTAATGGTTCCGGGTCAAACTGAGGAAGAAAGGAATAAGGACTATTGATTAGGTTTTGGAACTGCCAATCATTTGTCCACCATTCGTCTATCCCCAGAGGTTGAGTATGGATTATAGGGTCTGGAATTGCTGGTTCTAAGTTTATTGGTAGTTGATTTTCAATAGTAGGGTACATATTATTATTAATTGGCCTGACAACATCACAGCTTGCTAATGCCCGATCTAATTCCTCCTGAAAAGGTAACTCCTCCACCTGTCTAGAACTTTCTCCGACTTCCCTCTGGATTTGCCTAGAACTTCCTCCATATTCCATTCCTGGTGGCCTAGAATCTTCTCCCAATTTCATTTCCAATGACCTAAAACCTTCACTGACTTCAACCCCTTTTCCTTTGTCTAAAGGATTTTCTATTTTAGGAATTTTTCTGGTTGTAGGCTTCCTCCTACGCACACGTCTCCATCCCACAAATCTCCTCCTCTTCTTGGGTTTAGGTTTCTCTGGAGGTGGTGAAGCATTGAATTCAACAGGTTCTTCTATGTCTGGTATATACCTATTGAAATCTCGGGAAACCTCTATTTTTACTGGATAGAGATTTAGGTTTTGAAGGGCGTCAGACAAGTCACTCATGCTGTTATGCAAAATACACACAATTACTAATGTATAACAAAATTTTCATAGGAAATCTTTTAAATATTATTTCATACTGGGTAAATACAAAACAAATGAAAATTTAAAACACACGAGGTTTTTATTGTAAATTTATTTATTTACTGAATAAGATTTCTGGACTGTAGGTGCTAAAACTTGATTTTAAAATAATTAGAGATTTGCATTTACTGCTACAGTAGCTAGCATATAAAGATCTGCCCATTTCTCATCTAATTTGTCCTCCCAAGGTGTTTTACTGGTTAATTCCTGGGTTTTCTGTTTAACTTTCTTCTCTCGAGATTTCTTTATTTCCTCCTTACTTTTTCTAATAATCAGACTTCTTTTACTAGGAGAAAGTGGTTCTTCATACTGTGCTTTATGGATAAATATTCCTTCTTCAGGAATTACATAAGGTTTTGTTTGGGATGAACTTCCCTTCTCGTTGGATGACCTATCTAGTTTAAGGTAGATGTTTGACAGCTTTTGTTTACCCATACTGTAACTAACAAATAATCAGTTAATAAAACACATAATCACATAATTGGCAATCAGTAAAAATTAAGTATTTCTAAATACTTAATAGGCTTAAATAAGTGGCTCTGATACCACCTTTTTCTATCACGGCCCCCGACCCGGTTTAACCCGTTTCAGGAGCCGCGGGACAGAAAATCCCGTGGTATTTATTTAACAGCGGAAGTTTCTTCAGGATCTTTTAAAAACTGAAATATTTCCCGATTATTTTATTTCACAACTCGGGATAAAACCCAGTAATATACAATCTTGAGATTTCACAAAGAAATCTTTTATTTTATAAAACATGTTTCCTTATTTTTATACTGAGCCACTTCCTTAAGCTGGTAGTGCTTCACGGCACTTTTCCTGGATCACAACAGATCACCTGAAACATGTTTGAAAAAGGTTTTGTCAGCGGGAAATACTGAGTGAATCATTCTATTTACTAAAACGACTCGTTTGTTATAATTTACAGTATTAAGAGAGATTACAATGTTTCAGATATCAACCAACTATCCACATTATTTGTCACTCGACCCATTGGCCCTCCTGTTGTCCAATGGTGTCTGTGACTATGGTCATATCACCCCTTGGCTAACCCGTTGTCCAATGGTGAAGATTATCAAGTAATGTATACAAAACCCCACATACCGGCTATAACTTGGTGATTACATAAACTTAATCACTGTAATTATAACTTTGAAAATATTTAAGAAAGTACTTTGATAAAAAGAGAATGACTCACATTGCAGATTTAATTTGAATAGA
Source organism: Helianthus tuberosus (assembly GCA_030545235.1). Classification (NCBI taxonomy): domain Eukaryota; kingdom Viridiplantae; phylum Streptophyta; class Magnoliopsida; order Asterales; family Asteraceae; genus Helianthus; species Helianthus tuberosus. The sequence goes on along the minus strand of CM060402.1, from coordinate 161,236,440 downwards.
GCTTAGCCTACTGATTAGCCTTGATAACCTAGTTTAAATAATCATGCACACAAACTAGGTTAGTAACTTAATACAACATTTACGATAACTCACGAGATTAACCCTCACAACGAATGACAAAGTGCGATACTTAAACATCCATTGAATTAACAACGAATGACAAAGCATAAACCCTAATGTGGGCCGCACTTAAACATCCATTGGATAGTTTAATCAATCGGACATTGAATCGTAGCAGCGATCGAGTTATTACCCTGAATTGCGGCAGCACTTCGTGAATCGTGTGTGTTTTGTAGTGATTATACTATAATTCAGCGTACGTTTTGAGTTTTTACGTCGAATTAACAAAGAATGTCAAGTCCCAGACTCTACTATTTATACTTGAAAATTGGTCCCCCCGCGTGTCGCGGAGGGTGTCTCCGTTTCTGTCGCGTGTCGCGGGGCATACCCCCTAGCCTAGGGTAGCCTCGTGTCTAGTATAGCCTTGGTGAGTCGGAAATTTTCACAGATACGTGTTTTACAATAGTTTTCGAAGGATAATTTCAAATTAGGGAATACCCCCTTGAGTTTTAGGGGCCCTGATCCTGATTCCAAATGTTCTGAAAATCTTAGGGATTATGCAGAATCACTTGGGTTTCTCAATTAGGGTTTCCTTTTTGTCAAATTAAAATAATAAATAGTACTTTTTGATGAGAGTTGTTACAATTATTCATGGTATGCATTAGTTAATGTGATAACTGCTAATTGAACCTTGTGTGCTTACTCTCTTCTGTCACTCCACACTTACGCACCTTGCGACACCTTTCTTACGTCTGTTCCTTCGAAGTGAAGATCATGAGTGGACATCTCGACATGACCCAGGGTCAGCTGATGACCTTGATTAATGAACGGATTGCTGAAGCCTTAGCAACCCAAACATGGAGTCAACCCATGCACCCTCAAACGCGCATAGGCACCCTCAAGGCGTTCTTGGAGTGCAAACCTCCCACTTTCGACGGCACTGGAGGGGCAATCGGCCTTCTACACTGGATCCATAGAATCGAATATACATTCGAAGAAAGTGATAGCCTTGCCAGCAAACGAGTAAAGTACACTACCGGCATGTTGCAGGGGAAAGCGTATTCTTGGTGGAACGCACAATTTCAGATGCTCGGGTTGGCAGACGCGAATGCCACCCTCTGGAGCGACTTCAAGGATTGGATTAAGGAAGAATTATGCCACCTGGACGACATTCTGGAACTTGAAATAGAGTATTATGGTTTGAAGATGGAAGGATCAGAGATTGAGGCGTACACCAAGAGGTCCAACGACTTGGCTGCCTTATGCCCTAACATGTCACAACCCATACCTAGACGAATCAAGCTATACCTTAGAGGCTTAGTCCCGGAAATCCAAGGGTCTTTAATTGCGGCCAACCTTCCCACAATCCAGCAAGTCGTTCGTTTGGCGCACCAACTCACCGATCAGGCGGTGGAAGAGGGCAAGTTGCCCAAGCGTAACTCTTCCAATGCAAATGCTCTTATTAGTAACAAGTATATTTAAGGTGATCACCAAGGTGAGGGTCCTAGCTCTATACAACAGGAACCGCACAGGAAACCCGGGCTGAACTACCAAAATCAGGGGGGATACCTAGGGAATAAACCAAGATGCCACAAGTGCCAACGGCACCACAGCGGGTCATGTGCGGGATCGTGTTGTCATCGGTGCAAGAAGATGGGACATATGGCTAGAGACTGCAGGAGCCCATATCCTACAAACCGGAACCAGCAGCAGCAACAGGGTAGCAAGAAGGGGTGTTTTCGATGTGGTGCTGAAAATCACTTCAAGAGGAACTGTCCGTAGATGAGACAGAATCGTGATAACAGCGGCAACCAGGGCAACGGGAACAATAACAGAGACAATAAGGATAACCGCCGGACTGGTGAGCATGAGTTCCTGAATGGACAAAAGGAAGAAAGAAACAACCCCAACGTTGTGGCAGGTAAGTTCCCACCAGACAATTCCTTTGTTTCTATTTTAGTTGATTCGGGTGCCGATGTTAGATATGTGTTCCTAAGAGTTAGTCAGGTGCTTAAGCGTACCCCATTACCCTTAAAACACCAAGCACATCGTAGAGTTAGCAAATGGTAAAAGTTTAGAGGCTACGCATGTAGTTAAGGGTTGCAAGCTTGTACTTGCCGATCAGACCTTTTCTATCGACCTCATTCCTATTGTTCTGGGTAGTTTTGACGTTGTCATTGGGATGGATTGACTATCTCATCATCAAGCGGAGATTGTTTGCAACGAGAAGATCGTCCGCATTCCTCGTTCTGGTGAAAAACCTCTCGTGATTCATGGCGACAAGAGTGGTGCTGTCGTAGGCATTATCTCTTTCCATAAGGCCCAGAAGTGTTTGCGAAAGGGCCACACTGCCATTCTAGCACTCGTTACTGACACATCAACGGAAGAGAAGAGAATTGAAGATATTCCTATTGTGCGCGATTTTCCTGAGGTATTTCCTAAGGAACTACCTGGTCTTCCGCCTCATCGACAAGTCGAGTTTCAAATCGAGCTAGCTCCTGGAGCAGCACCAATAGCTCGTGCACCTTATCGACTAGCTCCGTCAGAACTTGAAGAACTGTCCACGCAATTACAAGAACTCTTGGAAAAGGGTTTCATACGTCCTAGCTCTTCGCCCTGGGGAGCTCCAGTCTTGTTTGTGAAGAAGAAAGACGGTACCTTCAGAATGTGTATTGATTACCGCGAACTCAACAAAGTGACAGTAAAGAATCGTTATCCTCCTCCACGCATTGATGACTTATTCGACCAGTTGCAAGGGTCGAGTTTCTATTCCAAGATTGACCTGAGGTCAGGTTACCATCAACTGAGAGTCCGAAAGGAGGACGTCTCCAAAACAGCGTTTAGAACTCGTTATGGGCATTACGAGTTTCTAGTTATGCCTTTCGGGTTGACGAATGCACCAGCGGTCTTCATGGATCTCATGAACCGAGTATGCAAACCTTCGCTGGATAAGTTCGTTATTATTTTCATCGACGACATCCTGATCTATTCTAAGAGTCAGGAGGAACACGAGCAGCATCTACGACTTATGCTGGAACTTCTTCGAGCAGAGCAACTGTATGCTAAATTTTCGAAATGTGACTTCTGGCTTCGTGAAGTCCATTTTCTAGGCCACGTAGTAAACAAGGATGGGATTCATGTTGATCCATCCAAGGTTGACTCGATCAAGAACTGGCCTGCACCCCGTACACCCACAGAAATCCACCAATTCTTGGGTTTGGCAGGATATTACAGAAGGTTTATCAAGGACTTCTCAAAGATTGCGCAACCTCTCACTTCATTGACTCAGAAGAGTGTCACCTATCGTTGGGGTGATGCACAGTAGTCCGCATTCCAACACTTAAAAGATAGACTTTGTAGCGCGCCTATCCTCTCATTGCCTAAAGGCACAGATGATTTTGTGGTTTATTGCGACGCTTCCATCCAAGGACTTGGTTGCGTGTTGATGTAACGTGACAAGGTCATTGCCTACGCATCACGCCAACTTAAAGTTCACGAAAGGAACTACACTACGCACGACCTGGAATTGGGAGCAGTTGTCTTCGCACTTAAGATATGGAGACATTACATGTACGGTACCAAGTGCACCATTTACACCGATCACAGGAGTCTCGAGCATATCTTCAAGCAAAAGGAATTAAACATGCGACAACGCCGATGGGTCGAACTCTTGAATGATTATGAATGCGCAATCAAATACCATCCAGGCAAAGCCAATGTTGTGGCCGACGCCCTCAGTCGAAAAGACACTATACCTAAACGTGTGCGAGCGTTACAACTTACCATCCAATCTAGTCTTCCTGCTCAGATTCGCGATGCTCAGGTTGAAGCATGGAAAGCAGAAAACATCAGGGCTGAGTCCCTACGAGGATCAAGGAAATGGTTAGAACAAAAGGAAGACGGCGCTTACTATGTAAACGGACGCATCTGGGTTCCACTGTATGGAGACCTACGCAAGCTTGTGATGGACGAAGCGCACAAGTTTCGTTATTCGGTACATCCTGGCTCGGATAAGATGTACCACGATCTCAAGACTACGTACTGGTGGCCTGGTATGAAAGCCCACATAGCAACCTACGTTAGCAAATGCTTGACTTGTGCGAGAGTCAAGACCGAATATCAGAAACCATCAGGCCTACTTCAACAACCAGAGATCCCGACATGGAAATGGGAGCAAATTTCCATGGATTTCGTTACAGGCCTTCCTAGATCTCAACGTGGAAATGACACCATTTGGGTGATCGTGGATCGACTGACCAAGTCTGCACATTTTCTGGCTATCAAGGAAACGGGTAAGTTTTCTACTCTAGCAGACATCTACCTAAAGGAAGTAGTATCAAGGCACGGAGTGCCAACCTCCATCATTTCTGATCGCGACGCGCGTTTTACTTCTGAATTGTGGCAAGCCATGCATAAGTCTTTCGGCTCACGTTTAGATATGAGCACCGCTTATCACCCACAGACGGATGGGCAATCTGAACGCACCATCCAGACCCTTGAAGACATGCTTAGGGCATGTGTAATCGATTTTGGTAATGGCTGGGAAAAGCACCTCCCACTAGTGGAGTTTTCATATAACAACAGCTACCACACCAGCATACAAGCCGCCCCATTTGAGGCATTATACGGACGAAAGTGCCGATCACCTCTCTGTTGGGCAGAGGTTGGCGACAGCCAAATCACAGGCCCAAAACTTGTAGTAGATACAACCGAGAGAATTGCTCAGATACGGCAACGAATGGCAGCAGCTCGTGACCGTCAGAAAAGCTATGCTGATAAGCGAAGAAAGCCACTCGAGTTCTAGGTTGGGGATCGAGTGCTACTCAAAGTCTCACCTTGGAAAGGTGTAGTACGTTTTGGCAAATGAGGCAAACTCAACCCGCGATACGTTGGACCCTTTGAAATCATTGAGAAGATTGGCAAGGTGGCCTACAGGCTGAATCTACCGACAGAACTCAGCGGAGTTCACAATGTTTTCCACGTGTCGAATCTGAAGAAGTGTCTGTCAGACGAAACCCTCATAGTTCCTCTCAAGGAGCTCACTATCGACGACCAGCTGCGATTCATCGAGGAACCAGTAGAGATTACTGATCGAGATGTTAAGATTCTCAAGCGTACCAGGATACCTTTCGTCCGAGTTCGTTGGGATTCCCGTCGTGGCCCAGAGTATACCTGGGAACGAGAAGACCAAATGAAACTCAAGTACCCCCAGCTGTTTAAGAAAAATGCAACCACTACTGAGGCTGAAGCTACTGCAGAATTTCGGGACGAAATTCCAAATCAACTGGGGGATGATGTGACACCCCAGAAAAACCAGGAAACCAACGCAACTTAACTAGCTTCCTCAGTAACCACGCACTAAATTTCGGGACGGAATTTTCTTAACAGGGGGAGAATGTGACAACCCTCGTAATTTCATGTATCCGTACGATTAATTAAATGTTAATTAAAGTGCTTGATGACTGTGCTGAATCATTTAACTACTTTCTGAGTTCTATGTTATACTTACATGTGCTTGTTAACATACTAGTCATATGCAGAAAATTGACTAAATGGTCCTGTATGCTTTCCTATGTGTTAAGAATTAAAAATGTTACAAAAATATATATATATAAGACACCTTACGGAATAATTAAACACTTTAACGAAATGGTATTTAACCGAACAACCGGACATTAACCGGGACACTAAAATTTTGCCAAACACATTGTTTAATTATTTCTTGGCTTGTCGTGATCCCCGTGTGTAACACCCCAAAAATGGGTTTGGTAATTTAAACCCGGTTAATATAAAGGAACGGGAAAAAAAATACCGTTAGGGGTAAAAGTGAACCCGTAAATGAATATTAACTAGGAAATGATTAACTTAGTTTAATGTTAGTAGAGTTGGGATTAAACGAAGGGTTGTAGCCTTATTTAATTAAAACGAAACATGAGGGACCAAAGTAAACAACTTGAAAGTTGTTTTATTAAAAGAAAACAACACACACATACACACACATCGTGTGTGTGTTCATCATCGAGCAGGGAAGGCTCCCATGGAGCCAAAACCCTAGTTCTTGAAGAATCTCCAAATTGGAAGGCTAAACGAAGCCCAAATTCACAACCGAACATGAATTAATGATCACCTTCATAAGGGGATCATAAGGTATGTCTTAGAATTTAGATTTGATGATCTTGTTTGAAGTGGGTTATGATCAATCCATGAATTTGTATGAAATTAAGGATATAGAGGTGTTAGAAACACCAAATAGAACTTGTGTTATGAATAATTTCAAGTAATTTGGTGATTTAGAATGAAACCCATTGCATGAGTGTGAAGATGATGAACATGATGAACTTGTAGATGTTATAGTGTGATCTTGTAATGTATAAAGTGTTATATGGTAGACTGAGATAGATAAACTTGATGTGGAAATTATGATTATGAGATTTTGCTTGAATGTGATGGTTCATAAGATGAAATGGGGAAGAAAATGCTTAAAGCACTTGTACCTTATGCTTAGAAAATGATATGCACACCAAGTGTTTGATGAAATGCTTAGGAGAAAAATGATAAGTGAGATTGTATGCTAATCATGTTATGATGAATGTGATGACATGTACGGATAGGAGTCATGTCAACATAGACACAAGCATGGAAGGGCAACGGGCCAAGGATAAACACGGAAGCTATGCTTGAACTCGGACGCACGAGGTAAGTGCACTCCGAACTTACCCTTTTTGTTTGGTACAGTAGTTATGATATATGGTATTTATTGAATGTAGTGTGAGAAGATATGAATCGATGTTATTACTAAGTTAAGTTCAAGTACAAATGAGTTGGGAGTGGTTAAGAAAGAGATTCGATTAAGTTTGGGGTAAGAAAGGGAACTTACATAATGAATTAGGCATAAAGATGAGTTATGGGTAAATCGAGAATATGTTCATATGAAGGAAAGTTAATGATACTAACCGTTTCTATTGAAGAGTTAATGTAAAGTATAGGCATGTTAACAATGAAAGTGAAGGTTAGCTGCGCAATCCGATGCTAGTGAAGGAATGGATGCATGACGGGGCTGGAATAAAAGAAAGCAGGATATGTTGACGCCTTACTATGCATGTGTTAAGATTTATTATTTTTTTTATTTATGTCACCTGTTGCTATTGATTTGATTGGATGTGGTGACTGCAGGCCGTACAGGGTTTTGGATGTTTCATCAAGAAGTGTACGCGGTTGAAGATCGAGTCAATACATGGATTGTACGTGGGTGTGTTTGTCGTCACTTAAATTGATATAAGTATGTTAGTTTTTGATTAATTTATAAGAAAGGGATTAATGTATTTAATTGAAAGAAAGATTATTATGAAAGAAATTTTAGGTATGTACTTTCCGCTGCGATAAATTGGGTTAAAACGTTTTAGGGCGTCACACGGTGCACCATAACACCCCCTAAATATCCACCAACTAACATATGTAAGTATATACTTGGACTTTAACTTATGTTTACCAATTACTAACAAAAACTTTCACTTAACCCCCCCCCCCCCCCATACATGACTTACGGTCATGAAGCATGGCCCACCCCAAGATTTTTATAAATCTTCTTAAATCCTTCCATGATCTCATTGGATTTGGTTTAATTTTATTAGATAGGCAAGATATGGCCTTAGATACTAGAGATCTTTGAAGATCTTGGTTATTGGATTGTATAAGATCTAGACTCCATAAAAATTACAATTACCCCCTCCCCATAACCGATTTCGGTCCCAAGTGGACCCACAAAAATCCCCACCATGCCTTCAAAGATTTATCATCTATTTTTTTTGGATTGTTTGCTTGCTATGATGAACAAGATATTAGGAAAGATTATAAGTATGGCTTCACAACACTTCCATATCATTCCATAGATTCACCCTCATCTCTCATCTCTCTCTCCCTCTCTCGGTCACACCCTTAACCGCCACCATCACCACCACTTCACCACCACATTCATCTTTCATTTAAGTTTCATTCAAGTGTTGGAAGAAGGTTCAAAGGTGCTTGAAGTGTAGATCACTAAGGAGCTTCATACATTGCTTTTCACCATCATTTTTCTTCATCTTTTCTAAGAGATTCATCCCTAGCCTTGTGCTAGTAGTAAGTTACTTGTACACCCTTGTTCATCTTGTTTCTTGGTTACAAGTTGTAGTATGTTTAGTATGTTCAAATCACTAAAGAAACAAGAACATTAAAAAGATGAAACATGATGTAATAATGTTAGTATGAAGTTGTTTTGATATATTGCTGATTACTTGATGATTTGCTTGCTAATATTGATGTTAAATGTCGTTATTGATCTCTAAACATGTTAACGGAACCAATATAACTCGCATTAGAATATTAAAAAGTTGAAAACAGGGGCTGGTTGGTGTTTACAGCCAACTTCAGTTGGCTGTAACCATATCATAACTTAATAAAAACTTGATTTTCTTGAGTCTGTAACATGTTATTATGAAATACGGTTCTAATGGCACTAGAATCATAATTTTTGGACTTCGTTTACTATTTTTAAAGACCCGTTTTGTAACAGCAACTAAAGTTGAGTTTTTACTACAATAAATGGGTGTTATAGTTTTAGTCATAACTGGAAATCTATGTTGAATCAGCTCATGAAATTTGTACAGTAGATGACCACTGATGTATTTGTAATTCTCCCACTGGAATTTCGTAAATCGGACTCTCGATGAATTTTAAATAAATTATTCCGTGGACTGCAATCAGAAAAAGATGAATCTGATTGCAGTCCGGAAAATGAATTTTTATAAAAAAATGGTGATGAATTGGATCCCGAGATTTTTAAACAATAATATTTGGATCGTTTAAGACCTTCTGTAAAAAGTTGGGAATTTTTGGAATAAGTTAACTATTTTATTAAAATCCCCGAAAACAGCCATGTTTTGAAGATTAAAGCTGAGACGACATAAGTAGTGATTTGCGTGTCTAAATGTCGGGTAAGTTATCTGAGAATAATCTAACATGTTATATGCCAATAAAAGTGTTATGTGCAATGTCGTATGTTTGCTTGTGAACGGGAATAGATGGGAAGCTTATATGGGCATAAACCGTTAAAGTGATGCATGCTATGTGATAGATACGTGTAGGAACTTTGTGCTCTATTTGAAGTCACTAATAAACTAAGTGGTAATCATACTAGGACATGATTGACCAACCTTGACTGTTAGCTATTTTTGAGAGTCAAACTGAGCAACCGAGGTGAGTTCACACTTTCTACAATGCATGGGATTCCCGGTGGTTTGGGAATGGGTTAAGAAACAAAAATGAAATCTACATATCCTCCTTAGGTAAGATATGTACGGCCATCCTCCTTGGGTAGGATGCCAATATTAATCCTGCGTGTTCTCCTTGGGTAGAATACGTACGTTCGTCCTCCTTGGGTAGGACAACAACCTTAAAACTTACTAGACAAAACTCTATCATTAAGTCCCTCATCTTATATCAAATTAATCGCCGAGGCCAATGGCGAGCGGGTCATTAGTTAATAGCGCTATTAGGTTTAACAAACCTCACACCGTGTCGTCCGAACGGGCGTGTACTAATGGACTATGGAAAACTGTTAATGATGATAGAACATTGACGTAGGGCACAACTATTGTTCGTCAGTTGTCGATATCGGTCTAGTGGTTCACATGGGGAAGTCCCCACTGATTATGGATATGGTTTGGGTAATAAAAGGAACTGGTTAAACATACTTTCAACTACGGGGTAACCCCCACGGCAATAAGCCAACGAAAGTAAAACCACGTTTTCAGAAACAACTTAAAACTAATCAACCAACCGTGAACTCACTCAACTTTGTTGTTGACTCGTTGTTACATGCCTTACAGGTCGCTAGACGTTTATGGAGCTTGCACGAGGAGGATGTTGTTGTGGGATAGGGACTGTTATGTCCCGTGCTAAATATTTAACCTTATGAACTTATTTAAACTTACGTAATGGACTTTAAACTTATGAACTATGGAACTTATGTTTTGGACTTACGTTTTATGCTTCCGCTGTTAACATTAAGTCGGTTACTTTCTTTTGGTCACCAATCGTATTGTGGTTGGTTTTATTTACTTAATTACGTTGTTCAATATGATTGGTGGCTCGATCCTGGTCATGTCACGCCTCCGAGCGGTGGTACACCGCGTGGTGGATTTTGGGGGTGTGACATAAACCCTTGAATCCCAACACTTCATTTGTAACCGTAAGGAGGATGCCAATTTGTACGTAAAGATCTCTACATAAACTCTTCTACATCTTTTAACCAATTGTCCATCACTTAAGACCTTGAAAGATTTGTTGAAATCGAAGAAAAGAGTAACTAGCAGAAGACGTGTCGGGTTCTTCCAACAAATTGTGTATGTGCTTGTGCTGTAGAAACCGGTGATGAATTTGTGTATCTAAATCAGGTTTTCTGCCTTAGATCGGTCATTCCTTGTGATACATGAACGTTGTATTCTTGTCTTTCAGAAGAGTTGGTATTGAACCAAGAATACTTCAAACATTCTATACCCTACCTCGAAACAAACCAACAAAATCCTGATAGTCTTCTAGCAGAACCCGACACGTCTTCTATAATGATTCGAAACATTCACGAACCACAATGGACTTAGACTCATACTACTCACCCTCCCCTGAGGAAAAGTTTTCCCGACGACTCAAGAAAAAAGATTTTATAATAGTATACAACCATTTTTTCTTTTCCTTCAAATCCAACAGTTTCTTCGTAGATTCCGTCGGGTTTTCAAAGCCGGTTGATGAAACCGAAATTGTATTTTTGTTGTTCAGTACTTCCGAGATATGAACCAACCGAAATCCACAATTCTTGCAAGTTAAATCCACAATCAATGTATACAGGTGCAAGAGAATGGCGGGTGATATAGTAATTTTCAATAATGTAGGAAGGATTGTAGTAGTAGGACATTGGAATCAGGTTCTCAAAGAAACCAACAAAATCCTGATAGTGAAAAACATCAGCAACCATTTTTTCTTTTCCTTCAATTTCGAGAACATTCTCCCTGTGTATGTGCTGTAGAAACCGATGATGAATTTGTGTACACAACTGAACGTTAATTGATATTGTTTTAGACAACAACAGATAATGAACGGATTGTTGGTGGATAACACAAACAAGTTCTCCACAATTTGTTATTCAGATCTCTATTCGGTCATCTTTCCAAACTGCAATACACGATAAGTTTAAACTTTATAGTGTGTGATTTGACCAGGAAATGATTGGAGGTGAAGGTTCAGTGCACGAAAAGTTTCTTACGAAATGTACGTGACAAAACAAGTATGTTGGGAATTAAACGCATGTACGTGACAAAACAAGGATCGTTCTAATAGATTAAAGAGAATAAACCAACGTTGTTTATCACCCTGAGTGAGCATTGTAAGCCCGACCGCTAGTAGAAGAACCCGACACGTCTTCTATGATGATTCGAAACATTCACGAACAACAATGGACTCACATTCATTGTTGCGAATTTGGTTTCTTCGGTACAGTCTGATGAAACCGAAGATTCAGACTCCTTACAACTCTCATCAAATGCCTCACCCTTCCTTTTATTCTATAAATATTAAATAAAGAATAACACCATGCCCGTAATCCCGCGTTGATAGCTTCCGTTTTATTACAGTCATACGACACGTTTTCTTGTTCTTCAATCTTTGTTACTTGTTAATGTTTTATTTTTTTTTTCTACTTTTAGAAAGGTTTGAGCACCTCACGACTGTAAAATATCAAGTGTGATTTACACCTTAAATCCCTTAAATACTTTCAGAAAAATCAAATTTTCGTTCCATACGGGCCGTATAAGAGTATACGGCCCGTATACACGTTCGCGGTTCGTATACATTGTATATGACTAGGCAAACTTATTTACACATGATGTATACGGGCCGTATACTATTATACGGCCCGTATGGAATAAAAAAAACTGACAAAGTCTACTGACACAAATTTTGTTGTTTTTTTTTATTCTATACAGGCCGTATAACAGTATACGGCCCGTATACACCATGTGTAAATAAGTTTTTCCCATGTGTTAATATTACGACCCTTTCATAATATGACCATCCGTAGTCATAAAGCCCCTTGTGGGGCGTTATGCGACACGTGTCGTGCCACGTCACACAGGAGCTTTATGGGGCGTTATATCACTAGAGCCCGTAGTTATAAAGCCCCTACCTATCATTACCTAATTATTAATTTTCGTTTTTATTAATTAATTATGAAAATCCATGTTTTTTTGTGATTGGTCCAATTTTTGAAAAGCATCTCCAAAACGCCGCTATAATAATGGCGCCTCCCCCAAATTTTTGAACATGGCGCCGATCGTTTTGGTGTTCCCGGCGTTTTGACGACGCTATCAAAGGGCATACCGCCCTACTACGGATCACCTAAAGCCTGAATATTTATATTTTCTATTAATTAATTAACTTGTATAATATGGATGAGCATGTTACCATTAACACTTTCATATTAAGTCACAAGAAAGTCCATCCCACTCCACGACAAAAATCATGCATCACAAACCCACCAATTCATCCACGTACACGTGGACGGCTAAGATGATTCCACTTGACAAGCTCTAGTAGGTTCTTCTCCCAATCAACCGTCCACGTCTCTCACATTGCGGGACCCACATATTATCACCCAACAATAAAAAACCCACTGTCGTAAACATATCTACCAATCACACCCCCAACTTCCAAAAATATCATTTCACTCCCTTATAAAAATACACCTTCACACTCCCCTGTTCTTCTCACGGACCCCTTTCATTCATCTACAGCTACAGTTGCCACTTCATGATTATATAATATAATTTACAACTGATTGTTAGATTAAGTTAACACATTTCAGGAAGCTTTTTTTATTTTATTCAGTTATTAATCAATTCAGGTAACTTATTTTTCATCTTTTTGCCTAATTTTGGTTTATTGATTTAAATTAACATGATGATTGCGATCATTTCTATTCTAAGTTAGTAATTGAGTCTTGTTTCATGGAGATTTCATCTGGGTTTTGTTAATTTTGCTAGTTATCTGATGAAATTCACCAATTGAAAAACAGAGTAAATTCATATTATATCGAAGATGTGTGTTCTTATTTAATAATTTGAGTTTGTTTTGATGATTTTGATGTGTGTAATAACTGAAAATAATGACGAAGTAGTGAATGAATTATTTAGGAATTTTTTTTAAGTGAATTTAGTTGTGTTTGATAAATTTACCGGGAAAAAAAGTAATTTCATATTTTAATGAAGCTCTGTGTTCTTATTCGACAATTTAAGTTTGTTGATGATTTTGATGTGTGTTCTTAAATTTATATGAATTATTGAATTTAATTATATTCGATAATTTGAATTTGCAACCGATTTTTTTAGTAAGAAAACTTGGATGAATTTAAGTGTGTGATAAGTGATGACTAATAATTCATAACTGATAAACAATGGTGAAATTAACGAAATTAATATGAATTTGTTTGTGTTTGTATATTAGGAAAGTAGTTAACGTTACAATATTCAGTTATGAATTACAAGGGCTTCGGAAATCAGCCGACGGGCAGCGGGCGGCCACCGGGGAACTTCCCGTTGACCCGACAAGGATCAATCTACTCGTTGACTTTCGATGAGCTGCAAAACACCATGGGTAGTATTGGTAAAGATTTTGGGTCAATGAACATGGATGAGTTACTAAAAAACATTTGGAATGCAGAAGAAATGCAAACAATGGGAAATTCAAATAACGCCGGTACCGGTATCGGTGGGACCGGGGCACCCGGAACAAGTTTACAGAGACAAGGGTCGTTGACTTTGCCAAGAACATTGAGTCAAAAGACAGTAGATGAAGTTTGGAAAGATTTGTCAAAGGAGTATAATAGCGGTTTCGGTCAACCGGATTTCCCCCAAAGGCAGCAGACTTTAGGGGAAATGACTCTTGAGGAGTTTTTGGTTAAAGCTGGGGTAGTTAGAGATGAGCCCGGGTTCGGCGGGCTCGGGTTCCAACACGGGGCGGGTCAGGTTCAGAATGCTGCAGTTGATGACAGTGGGGGTAGTCAGATTTCATTCCAGTCTGGGAATTTACCGTTAAGTGGGAATGGCGTTAGAACGGCACAAGCTCATCCACCACCGCTGTATCCGAAGCAGACTAATTTGCCTTATGGGGGTGGGCCTCCGATGGCTATGCCGACGAGTAATCAGGCTGTGATCAGGAATGGGGTTGTGGGGATTTCGGATTCGGTTATGAATGGTGGTGGGTTAGGTGGGATGGGGATGATGGGTGGGTTGGGTGGGGCTGGGGGGGTTACGGTTGCTGCAGGGTCTCCGGCGGTTTCGTCGGATGGGTTAGGGAAGAGTAATGGGGGTGATACGTCTTCGGTGTCGCCTGTTCCTTATGTTTTTAATGGAGTTTTTAGGGGGAGGAAAAATGGGGCTATTGAGAAAGTTGTGGAGAGGAGGCAGAGGCGGATGATTAAGAACCGAGAGTCTGCGGCTAGATCACGCGCTCGGAAACAGGTTGGTATGCTTAACATTGCTGGTTTTAGTTGTTTTTTAGCACTTCAAAATGTTGTGTTTATTGTTGAATTTACTTGGTTACAAATTACAATATAGAATAGTAACATACACTCATAAAGTTAACTGTTTTTTATGTATAATTTCAAAACACATATCCAAACAATACTTAAATTCTCTAAACATCCATGAATTTGACACCTCAAACGGCTTCATGAAAGAACGGTTATCTTATGCGACAGACAAGTAATTTGATAGGGATAAGCCTCTTCATGATAAGAGATTATGAAGTTTCACATCCTAAGAAGTTATAAGGATGTTACTTCACTTTCAGGTAACATAATACATGTTTTTAAGGAACATAATCAGTTGGGATCTCAACATTCTCGAATTAATTAGAGCACACGCTACTAAGCCTGACCATGTTCCACAACTTATGGAACATGTTACATATGTATCATGTATGCAAGTTCTTTTAGTCATATAATAATCAATGTATTTCTTCATGTGAAATGCATCATGTATTTTATTACTTTGTGTTTGTAGGCCTATACTATGGAACTGGAAGCCGAAGTCTCGGAACTGAAACAGAAGAATCAAGAACTGAAACGGAAACAGGTGAAAGCATATCTGATTGTATGAATCATTATTTGTCACGGTTTTTATAAATTAAGACTCTGGATTGACATGCCTCCAATCTTGCAGGAAGAGATGCTGAAGATGCAGAAGAATCAGGTACAAAAAATAGTAACAAAAAAGTGAAAAGCGTTTGGTTTATGATTACCCATTATTTTTTTGATTGAAATCAACAGGCTTTTTGATGTTTCAGGAATACCCTTTTATTTTCTTGACTAAAAGATTAAAGTTTTTATTTTTTATTTTTTTTAACTAGATAGAAGGAAAGTAAATAATAGTATCTTTTATTGAATACTAAAATCATTACGTTAGACTTCCTTTTAGTTGGGTTATATTTTACTCATGTCTATCTGGTCAAGTATGAACTCTTATATTACCTCCATATCACTAGATGCAGTGGTCATCTACTGATCCAGAGCCAATTGTTGTGTAATAATCCAGGACTTCTAAAATGAAATTTTGACATTTTTTTTGTTAATCACAGATTATGGAGATGATGAATATGAAACCTGGAGCAAAACGAAACCGTCTGAAAAAGACGATTTCAGGTCCATGGTGAAGGTGGTATATAGTGTTGGTCTGTGAATCGGATCGTACATTGGCGTATGTAAATATGTGTTAGGAACGATGGGTTCATGCATACATGTTTATGTAAGTTACATGTCAGGTTATTTATACATACTCCTTTGGTACATGGAGATACATGACGTAGAGAAAGTAGGTGTGAGAATGAGTGCATCAGGTACAAATTATCATAGGACCTTGAGGGTGTGTACTCTATTTGTTTCTTAGGATGATAGATTTTTGTTGTGTAAGTAAATGTTTCTTGTTTTTGGATGCTAAATATACGTAGGAAGACTTTATGGTTTACAGATATTTGTGTTGTGTTAGTTAAGAGTGAATGATGCATGATATGGCAATTCGGGGTAACCCGCTGTTAGCTAGAGCGTTGTCTGCAATGGCAAAAGGCGACTCCAACGCCCGCGACCGCAATTGTATGTTCGCTGAAAATACTAACAAATCAAACTTTAAAAGTGAATGAACTACTATAGTTGGTTAGACGTATCGTAACATACACGTTAAACAAAACACATTAGTTATGACAATTGTGAATCAAGTCATGAGAAATGTGTTGTAATTAATTGGGCATCTGATATGTTAAAAACCTAAGGTATATTAAAATATTTAATATTATATTATATTATATTATATGGTATAGTAAAATGTGTTGTTAGTGAACACTACTATTATTATTTGCAGAGTTAAATGCTTGGTTGGTCCCTATGATTTTCAAAAATTTCAGACTTGGTCCTAGTGGTTTACTAAATACACGCTTGGTCCCAAAACTTGTCAAAAATGCACTCGGTTGGTCCCCAGCCCTAACATCAGTTAAATTTCTCAGTCCATGTTAAATGACCAAAATACCCTTGCTTATTTACAAAACCCTCTTCATCACCATCATCATCTTCATCTCCATCATCTTCATCATATGCACTCTCTGTACATCTTCTACCCTATCAATTCTTCTTCTTCTTCTTCTTCTACCCTACACCACCACCACTACAAGCACCACCACCCAATTTTAATAGCAAATCCATTCCACCACAACCAGTCAAATCCTAATTTTCTCCAGTGACACCTCCATCACCGTCAAACTGGCGATCGACAACCAAACTTGCACCACCGTACACAGATTCGCATAAGTCTTGAATTGGAGGTCCGGCGACTGTTGTCGCCGTCCATCACCGGCATCGTCCTCACCTTTGGCTGTGTCTCCGAGGTGAAAACCTTTGGCTGTTGATGTTTTATCCGTTGTTACATACACCTCCGAAGGTCACCACTCCCTCTACCGCCACGAATCTGGCCGGAGAAACAACCTCCGCCGCCGTAGAGGGAGGCCGGAGCCCGAATGTCACCGCCGTCGCTGCCCATCTTTCTCACTTCGCTGGTCTCTCTCTAGGAAATGCAGAGGTGAGTCGTTTTTTATTCATCTTCAGTGCCGGAAGGGTCTTCTGATTCGTCTTCTGAAGAGGAATAATTAGGTTTTAGGTCGTTGTCCGCCATTGATGGATTGAGAGGTTGAAGGTTTCTAAATTTGGGTTTGTGTGAGGACGAAAAGAGGTGTGTATTGATCGGGTGATGTATAATGTAACAGGCGGTAGGTAATATGGTTATGCAAAATTGGTCCTTGCTCTTTTTATGCATTGTTAATTGAATGGTGGAGGTGAGCTGGGTTGAAGGTGACGGTGGAGGTGGAGGTGGAGGTGGATGTGGTGGTGGTGGTGGTGATGGATTGAAGGTGGAGGTGGTGATGGATTGAAGGTGGGGGAAGAAGATGGGAGGGATCACTGATGTGTGTAAAATGCAACATATAAATTACATCAAATGAGGCATAAAACTAACCCTTTTTTAGTACTAATATTGGAAAAAGAGTGTTTTTGTCTTCCTTTTGTATTTTCAGGATTAAATGAGCTAAAAAACGCAAAAGAAGCAAAAAGACAGCTAAATCCAACATAAATACAAGAAAAGGAACATTAGTGGACTGCCCGAACCCTCAACGGCACCTTTCAAAGCAAAATAGAGAAAACAGAAGGCTGAACACGCCCCGTGCTCAGCCAGCATGGGGCCGTGCCCAAGAAGCAGCAGAAAAGACAAATCTATAGAAGCTTCTATTGCCCATCACGGGGCCGTGCTCAGCGGACACGGGGGCGTGTCGAAAGTACAGCAGGCGCATTTATTGTAATTGCGAATTACAATTAATGAGGAGAGAGAGTGTCAGACGGACACGGGGCCGTGTCCAGCTCTCTGTTCAGCCTATAAATAGGAGTGCTTGGATTCATTTCATCTCATCCCTTGGCACACCACCTCTCTCACACTTCATCCACCACCCACCACCATCACAACACCATCATCCACCACCATCATCCATTGTCCATCATAGAGTGTGTGAGTCGTCTCGGGATCCAAGATTGATCGTAAGAGTTCTTGACAATCAAGGCCATGTTTGCCTAAGTCTCTTACATCACTTGGTGAAGACAAAGTGTCTAGTATAATACTTTTTATTTCTAATCTTTTGCACTTTTTATTTGGTTTTGTATTAATGACTTTAATAACTAGTTACTTATGTTGAAGGTGATCTTTCCTTATCGTTTGTCCGTGGTGTCTTGGCATTATTTTACTGTCTATATAAAATAAAGGATTTTCACCATTCATATCTCCACGGTCTATATGGAGGTATGTTGGCTACCTGGTAGGGGGTTAAGGGAACGGTTTGGTAAAGGTCTTGCCATTGTTCAGCGTTTAGAGGTCCTGCAATGGACCTGGGTCAAATTTAGTAGGACCTCCTTCAATACTTCACGGTATTGGATGGCGGGGGTCCAAACTCTTTGATCCCCTCATAAGTTAACTACTATTAATACTATAACCCGGCTATTTAGGACTGTATCCCTGCTGACTCAGACTACTTAGCCGAGGGTAACGTCACCGCCAAAAGCGGGGCCTACCACAATACTGCATTAATAACTTAATTCATTATCTTCCAATAATCCACCCCTTTAGGATTGTATCCCTGCTGACTCAAACTACTGGGGTGAGGGTAACGTCACCTTCAAAAGAGGGGCCTACTACAATAACTAAGATAATCTCTTAATTATGTGCAAAAGTGCGGAAATAATCAAAGGTTATACTAGATACGAGTCGGAACCAAGTGATTCATCTTGTCTATCTGTTTTTATTTTTATTTTTATTTTCAGCATTTTAGTTAGTTTTATTTTTCTTAGTTTAAAACATTTTTCTAAACTTTTGTTTTGGTTAGACGTTGAGGATAAACCGGTACTAAAAGCTCTTGTGTCCTTGGACGACCTCGGTATCTTACCAACGCTATACTACACTCAACGATGGGTGCACTTGCCCATATGTGTTTTTAGTGTTAGTAAAATATCGTGTTTTATAAATTTAAAACTTGGCTAAAATAAGTGTTAAAAAGGGCTTAAAATATACACCTAAAATATACGACACTTACCGCACATCAAGTTTTTGGCGCCGTTGCCGGGGACACAAGGATTTTAAGAAAGTTAGGAATCAACGGCCTAATCATCTTTTATTTTTCTTTTTATTTTTTTAGGATTTTCTTAGTTTTTCAGCTTCTGCAGATCTCAGCACGGGCCGTGCCCGCTGAACACGCCCCCGTGCTCAATCATTGGAACTGGCAATCCTGTTTTACATCAGACAGTAAGCTGAACACGGGGCCGTGTCCACTCAACACGCCCCCGTGCCTAAGTTTCAGTTACTGAAAACAGAACCGTTAGATCCCGACGGTTGGTAATTTCTGACATAAACATGAGTGATAGTAATTATTTTTACTTTCGGCACTCTTATGGTAAGTGGTGTCAATTATGTGGTGGCGAACATGAAGAAGTAAAATGCTACTTCCTAAATTATAGGCCCCACTACATGGACCCACCATCTTCTCACAACCTTAAGAGGGGCGAAAGTAAAAATAAGCACTATTTCTCCCTCGAATGCGCCCAGCCAGATATTCTAGGGGAAATGCTCCTTAGCGAGTTATTTCAACTAGAAGAGCTAATTCTGAAATGGATGGAAGAGCTTGGGAAGGATTTTATTGATCCACCCCAAGACGATACCCATGAAGAAATGTTGGAACCGCATTCCAACAACCTCGTTACTCCCGAAAATACCTTCGTACCTAGCAAAGACTTGGACGATAGTCGTCCCTGTGTCGATTGTGCCGTGAAGGACTCTCCATCGACTTCGTTCGGTGCATACATAGACCTGAGCGATTCGGCATATACCTTCTTTAACAAGAGCCCGGAAAAGGGTTGGACTTGTCCACCTAGAATGAAAATAGGAATTACCCTCACCGACAACCTCTTGCGTTCTCGCCTTAGTCTAGGACAATTAAGGTATATTAGGCACTTTGGGGTTGTTCCAACCAGTCAGGAACCACCCGATATCGAGGAAATCCTTGAAGTAGCAAAACTCCATAAAGCAGCCTCCAGACACGGGGCCGTGTCCAGGTCAGCACGCCCCCGTGCTCACTAAAAAGATTCTCTGCTGATTTGGTCAGAATACGGACAAAATGTGTCAGGATTTCCTCTGAACACGGGGCCGTGTTCAGTCAACACGGGGCCGTGCCCAGGGCGCTGTCGTTTTCTTTAAATGCAGCCTGATTCCTGCTCATTTTGACCACTTCAATTGACAGAGATCCCTGAGATTTTCACTCATACCATCCTAGGTAAGTGTTAAAAGAAGGTTCCAAGGGACCCTCTTGTCCCTTCCACTTTTATTCATTTCCTCCTCTTTCAAAAATTTTTCAAAAGTTCCCCCATGGAAGCTTGGAAATCCCTTGATTCCAACCCTCTATGTGAAGTTTATAAGATTATTTGCTAAAGATTCTGGCTTAAAGTTAGTTGCATAACTTTATTTTAAATTATCTGAGCTTAAAACCCAGATAGAAATCATAAAAATAATTTAAAACTCCAAGATTCTTTAGCCAAAAATCCTGCAGACAAATGGACACGGGGCTGTGCTCAACAAGCACGGGGCCGTGTCCAGGGGCTCTGTTTTGTAAAAATTTAGCCTTCTTCGGTTTTCTTCGCAGAAAATGGCAAGCAGAACAAGCGGATCATCTTCAAGAAATAACCGACAAGGGAGGAGATCTTCAACGGCAGAAGACTCTCTTGTAAACTATGTTTACGCTCTAAGGGAGGCTATTGATGAAATGACGGGAGTGGAAGAAGCATTGGTCGACCGTATCAACCATCTTACTGTGGGGCTGGAGGGCTGTCTCCATGAAGTAAACCTCTTGCACCAGAGGTTGAACCTTCTCGCCTCCCCGCCTTTGGTACCCATAATAACCCAAAGGGCGTGGAACATGGTGCCCGAAGTTGTCATTCCAGCCGAATGGTACGCCATGCACCAAGAACTCCCGCGAAGAGTGGTGCAAGGAGTCCCGGTAAATGTTCCCCCTCAACCACCGGCAGCAGAGGAAAACGAAGCCGCATTCTTCCTCCCTAGAGAGATCGAAGAATGGCTTTGAACAAAGTTTAGGGAAGAATTCGTTCGGCTAAAAGTCCTACTATATCGGGAAATCATTCTCGAAATTTTCTTAAAATAGTAGAACTCCTTATGATAACCTCGTGTACCTGCTGACCTATCTAGATAAGTTTTAATTTTATTTTAATTTAGGATTATGTAAGTTCTCTCTATGATGAAATGAAATGATGGTTTTAAGGTTTGGATGGTTTAAAATGAATAAAACACACTCATGGCGGTAAAGGATGAAAAGGGGAACGAGAAAAATGATCCCATGCACAAGAACGAGGCAACCCGACAATTTTCTCCATTTCAGAAGGTTCAACACGGGCCGTGCCCAACCAACACGGCCCCGTGTCGAACCACCTGTAGAAAACGCCCAGTACAGGTAACTGGACACGGGCCGTGTTCACCCAACACGCCCCCGTGTCCAGACTTCTGTTTCTCGTATTTCAATTTTGTTACTGGCACTTGAACACGGAGCCGTGCCCGGATAACACGGGGCCGTGTTCAGTGCCCAGTAACACAAATTATTGCTTTTTAAACACTATTTTACACATCTAATCAACCTAAAAATTTATTTTTGGGACACATTAAGGACAATGTGTAATTTAAGTGTGGGGGGGATGCTAAAACCTTGAATTTTGCAAATCCTAAATACAAGCCTTACACAAAACTCTATTGGAACCGCTAATCACCCCAAATTTTTTTTTCAAAAATTTCATTTTTTTTACTTGTCTAGGTTTAACTCGGGAAATTCAAGTTCTCAAAAAGGTTATATTTTTACAAATTTACAACCGATAGCATAGTGATAAAAAGAACCAACATATGAAAATTATGAAAAGGCATGACAAACTTATTTAAAATTTGATTATATATACTTGATCACATAAAAACCCATTCCCACAAAAGTGAGTTTTGAGCCTTTATTGAGCACACAATTACATATCATTTGACTAAATGCTCATTTTTCGTTTCTTGTGTGAATAGCTGCTTGGTTCTTACGACTCTAGAACTTGCCATGACAATACATTCCCGGTCCTTATCAACTTAAACCCGAGTAAGTAAATGATGGAGGCATTAGGACTAACCTTTTTCATTTCTACACCATTATTTTTCTTTTTCTTTTACCACCTACCCAAAAATCCCCCTAGTTAGCCCCTTTGAGCCTAAACCTTTTCATTTCATCACCCAAACAAAAAACCCTTTCATCCACCAAAACCTTTTTCATTTTTAGCCCTTTATTTTAGTAACAAGTTCGGTTCTTCGTAAAAAAAAATATATATATATATATATATATATATATATAAATTTTGATAATGATGAAGCAAAAAGAAAATAAGCAAACAAAGTAATCAAAAATAACTTTGTTTGAATAAAAGTTTCATCAAAAATAAAAAGTTGCAAAAATACGAAAACCGACACTTGTTACGCTTTTAGCCCTTTTTCTACTAACCACTAACCCAACCACCTACCTTTAACCCTAGCCAACCCTTAACCCACAAAGTCCTCTTGATATCTACAAAGGTATAAAAGTTAAAAAGGAGGAGGATTGATTTCTTGGCAAGCCTATGGTAGGAATAAGTTCCGTGCCGCTCTCGAGTGATTCACTAAAAATACACTTCCGGCCGAGTGTGAGTGATTTCCCCGCGAGGTATGTGAACTTGTATATAAATAGAATTTTAAAAAATACATGTTATGCCCAAATAAGTAATAATTTCTTTTATGAACAGTTCTAAATAAATCATTACGAATAGGAGTGTAAATAAATAAAAATAAAACCCAAAAAGATCTTGGAGATCCCGACACTCTACGACAAGCCCAAAACCTTCTCTTCTACCTATTCCATTTGGGAGTGTAAGCCACATATTAAAGAGTTTTGCTTGAGGACAAGCAAAAGTTCAAGTGTGGGGGTATTTGATGTGTGTAAAATGCAACATATAAATTACATCAAATGAGGCATAAAACTAACCCTTTTTTAGTACTAATATTGGAAAAAGAGTGTTTTTGTCTTCCTTTTGTATTTTCAGGATTAAATGAGCTCAAAAACGTAAAAGAAGCAAAAAGACAGCTAAATCCAACATAAATACAAGAAAAGGAACATTAGTGGACTGCCCGAACCCTCAACGGCACCTTTCAAAGCAAAATAGAGAAAACAGAAGGCTGAACACGCCCCATGCTCAGCCAGCACGGGGCCGTGCCCAAGAAGCAGCAGAAAAGACAAATCTATAGAAGCTTCTATTGCCCATCACGGGGCCGTGCTCAGCGGACACGGGGGCGTGTCGAAAGTACAGCAGGCGCATTTATTGTAATTGCGAATTACAATTAATGAGGAGAGAGAGTGTCAGACGGACACGGGGCCATGTCCAGCTCTCTGTTCAGCCTATAAATAGGAGTGCTTGGATTCATTTCATCTCATCCCTTGGCACACCACCTCTCTCACACTTCATCCACCACCCACCACCATCACAACACCATCATCCACCACCATCATCCATTGTCCATCATAGAGTGTGTGAGTCGTCTCGGGATCCAAGATTGATCGTAAGAGTTCTTGACAATCAAGGCCATGTTTGCCTAAGTCTCTTACATCACTTGGTGAAGACAAAGTGTCTAGTATAATACTTTTTATTTCTAATCTTTTGCACTTTTTATTTGGTTTTGTATTAATGACTTTAATAACTAGTTACTTATGTTGAAGGTGATCTTTCCTTATCGTTTGTCCGTGGTGTCTTGGCATTATTTTACTGTCTATATAAAATAAAGGATTTTCACCATTCATATCTCCACGGTCTATATGGAGGTATGTTGGCTACCTGGTAGGGGGTTAAGGGAACGGTTTGGTAAAGGTCTTGCCATTGTTCAGCGTTTAGAGGTCCTGCAATGGACCTGGGTCAAATTTAGTAGGACCTCCTTCAATACTTCACGGTATTGGATGGCGGGGGTCCAAACTCTTTGATCCCCTCATAAGTTAACTACTATTAATACTATAACCCGGCTATTTAGGACTGTATCCCTGCTGACTCAGACTACTTAGCCGAGGGTAACGTCACCGCCAAAAGCGGGGCCTACCACAATACTGCATTAATAACTTAATTCATTATCTTCCAATAATCCACCCCTTTAGGATTGTATCCCTGCTGACTCAAACTACTGGGTGAGGGTAACGTCACCTTCAAAAGAGGGGCCTACTACAATAACTAAGATAATCTCTTAATTATGTGCAAAAGTGCGGAAATAATCAAAGGTTATACTAGATACGAGTCGGAACCAAGTGATTCATCTTGTCTATCTGTTTTTATTTTTATTTTTATTTTCAGCATTTTAGTTAGTTTTATTTTTCTTAGTTTAAAACATTTTTCTAAACTTTTGTTTTGGTTAGACGTTGAGGATAAACCGGTACTAAAAGCTCTTGTGTCCTTGGACGACCTCGGTATCTTACCAACGCTATACTACACTCAACGATGGGTGCACTTGCCCATATGTGTGTTTAGTGTTAGTAAAATATCGTGTTTTATAAATTTAAAACTTGGCTAAAATAAGTGTTAAAAAGGGCTTAAAATATACACCTAAAATATACGACACTTACCGCACATCAATCACAGAGATATTTAACTAATTTTTTTTAATTGTTCAAGGGTAATATAGTCATTTCACACATACTTAACTAAGAAATTTAACTGATGTTAGGGCTGGGGACCAACCGAGTGCATTTTTGACAAGTTTTGGGACCAAGCGTGTAATTAGTAAACCACTAGGACCAAGTCTGAAATTTTTGAAAACCACAGGGACCAACCAAGCATTAACTAGCTTTAAATAAATTCGTCGTGTTGCGACGATTTGTTATTCATTCTGTGTTTATATGTGTTTTGAAATCACTATAAACGCGTTCAAACAAAACTGCTTACAAGAATAAAAAGAAAATGTAGAAAGAAACCCTAAAAGATAACCGAAAGAAAATCAACCAAAAAGTTGTATTGTCACTATGTTGTTTGTATGAAACCCGTAGTCGGATATGAGAAAATGGTACTGGGTACCGGCACCGAATTTTCCGAACTGAAAGATCTTAAATACCAATTATGTACTGACTTTTGGCGTTCATGGTACCGATTCGCTACTGGTTTTTACCTTCGTATACCGATACCGTAATCGGTATTTTCGGTACCAGAACCAATTTGGTATCGGTTGGCACTGAGCTCATCCCTACCAATGAAACTAAAAAAAATCATTAAAAGTTGAAGAAAATCAACAAAAAAGTTGTACGATACCGTAGTTGTTCGTACGGTACCTGTGATCAGGTATGAGTAAATGGTACCGGGTAGCAGTACCGAATTTCCCGAACTAAAAGATTTTCAATATCAATTCGCTACCGACTTTTGGCATTTTTTTTGTACCAGACTGGTGCTGGTTTTTACCTTTATGTACCCATATCGAACAGGATCGTACCAGTATTTTCGATACCAGTACCGGTGCAACCCATGTGATGACAAAAGAGTCATTTAATACAAAAAAATGTCTAAATTTAAAAACTTATATAAAAATTATAAACCTAAACCATCATCATCATCTCCCCTGTACTCTCTCTCTCTCTATACATACAACTTCTACAACCATCATCATCAGGCCACCACCACCTACACCACCGCCCACCAACACTGTCGACCACTGACATCATCACCATCACCATTGACCTCCATATCTCTATCCTTCTGTTTCAATGCACGCTACATTTTACTAATCTGTTCTACAAATCAACTAGAATAAACTAACAGATAAAAAACAACAACCAAATGATGAAATCTGAAGATAATAAACAAAACCTATTTCCAGAGAAACGTGCCATGATCAGGAGAGCTTTGGATCTCAACAATGCGAGGTCCTTTCTCCTTATTCTTATCCTTCTTAGTATTCTTCTCTTTCTCAACATTAGGGATGGCAATGGGTCGGGTTTGGGACGGGTTTAGGTAATCCCAACCCCAAACCCGATTAGATAGGCTTGTCCCAAACACGTCCCAAAACCCATCGGGTTTATAGCGGATAAATACCCATTGGGTATCGGGTATACCCGGGGGTTTCGGGTAACCCATTAGTTTTAAAAAGTTTACCCGTTGGGTATACCAGACCCAAAACCCATTGGGTAACTACTAATCAGTTACATTTAGTATTATCACTAAAGAAATATATCAAATAACTATAATGTATACGGGATAAAATACCTATGTTTATAGAAAAAATTATGTATTATATATTTACATATTTAAAAATATAAAAGAAATTATATCGGCTATACAATCGGGCAAACAGGTTTACTTTATCGGGTAATTGGGTCGGGTAAACGGGTATATCACCAAATCCCAATCCCAAACCCGCGAAAAAAAAATAAAAACTAGTCCCAAACCCGATTAACCGACCCCAACCCCGTCTTAGATGTGTCGGGTTTTGGGTTTACCCATCGGGTTCGGATTCGATTGCCATCCCTACTCAACATCACTCACATCTTCAACACCAGCAACATTTGCAGTTGAACAGTAAAGGTATATTTCCATACATCATCTCCCTTTCGTTTAATCGCAGCCGTCCATTTACAACTCTTCTGCTTCTTGTTTCCACCTTTAATCTCAGTCGTTAATTTGTACTTCCGATCTAAACCGTCCTTCTCAGCACTATTGATCTCCGCCGTCTACGTGTACTTCCGATCTGAGTTCTTCAATTTCTGTTCATGTTTCTGTTTTTCAGCTAGATCAAACCCTAGCTTGAGTGCAGATACACGATCAGATAACGACTGAAGGTACAAATCGACGGTTGTAGGACTAGATCGGCGTCCAATGATGAGTTTCCAAGACGATGAACTACCGAACGGCGTCACGAGTGACATGGATGAGGTCAGTAACGATGTGGAAGTCTTTGAACGGAGAAAAGAGATCGAGTGAGGGAAAGGTAGGGTTTAAGAGATCGAGAGTTAGGTCAAGTTCAGTGGTGGAATGGAAGGGGAAAGTGGGTAATTGTAACACCCTAACTAATTTTACAGAATTTAACTAATAATTAGATACAAACTTTACAAAAATCAGAGTTTACAAAAGCATTTCGTGTTTAAACCATACACACTTGAGATAGTACCAAACACATCCCAAGATAATCCATAACAAGTTTAAAAGTTAACCCTTGTTAGCGTACTAACCACTAGTTTAAGGGATTTAAAACGTGATTAACAAAAGTGTTTACAACATGATTATGTCTAGACAAGATTAAGATTAATGCGGAAGCTTCAAAATGCGTGTTCGGTTCTTGACAAGTGCTTGATCACCATCCGGAAGGAATTCATCCATACCTAGAGTCAAACACTAAAACCATTAGTTTTGACATTAATACATTATGTATAAACGAGTTCTAACAACACAAGGTAACAAACAAGACATAATTTTGCTGGGTTCCACCGTAAATTACGGTATCACCGTAATTTACGGTGGGCCTGGAAGGTTTTGGTTCTGCCGTAAGACAGGAGCCTTCCACCGTAAATTACAGTGGGACCGTAATGTACGGTGGGTTCTGCACATCTGCCCTTTTGTCTATTATTCAACTTTAGAAGGTCATAACTTCTTATCCATTAGTCCGATTAAACCGATTCTTCTTCCTACGAGTCCGTAATAAAATTACGGATTCGACCATGTAAATTTCACAAGGCAGAAACCGAGGTACCGTCAATTGGTTCACAATTCCCTTATTTCCATTATTCGACCCATTAGTGTAGGTGCATAGTACCCCTTTTTCCCTTCTTAAAACCTTTTAGGCATAATTACCCAATTACCCGGGCTCACATACTTGGTGTATTCACGCCAATTCCATGGCTTTGCAATTCCTCTAGAGCTAACACTTGTTTCTTCGGAATTCAAACATTCCGGTTCAAACGACACTTTCATAGAACTTCTATTGTTTGACCCGATTTCCCGGTTTCTTACACTTAAATTAATATAATCAATTCAATAGCGTGGTACAATCCACCACTTAATGGAATATGAGATTTTCAAGTCTCTATTCTCATGATTCTTTTAAAAACATCTTTTGACCCGTTTGGCTATTTAGTGAAAACTATCGCTTTGTTGACATGCCAAACTAAATTTCAAATCCTTATTTTGACCCGTTTAATGGTCAAGTGTACTTCGCCACTTTAACGACACATCAAACGCATCCTTTACACTACAACATCATTTACATATCAAAGCAAAGCATATAAACATAATTTAACGGGACTAAAGCCACATACCTTTAAAGCACACCTTTTCCGCGGGTATCACTTCCGGCGTGTCCACTTGACGTTCCGGATTCCTTGCCTAAAGAGTTCAATTCATAACAAGATTAGAACTCTCTTTCATAAGCTTTAACGCATTCATTCATAACATATGAAATTCTGCGTTTTTAACGATCTTTAACATTTTAGCCCTCATTTACGTGTTTTATCAAACACCTTGCGGGTCAGATTTCTACATGATTTAAACCAAGTTCATGACTTGAATTTATCACTCAAATTAACTTCAAATAGACCATATACACATATTTTAACATCAACAATTTCAGAGATTATCTCAAAATTTCAGTTTTCACTAGAACAAGAGTCTTAATCCTAGTGTTTATCAAGTTCTACTAACTTACTAATCACCCACTATAGTGATTTTGATTCTTACAACTAACATGCAAGATTTTGACAAGAAATCATCTAGGGTTTGTCCCTATACTTCATATTACTTCTAATTTCATGTTTTACAACACATAATCGAGCTCAACCTTCGATTTCAATCACATGCAAGAATTTGAGTTGTATCAAATCAACCTAATTTGACATACCTTATGACCTCCTTGACGAGGAGATCACGATTCTATGATCAGATTGCGATTATGACATGATTTGAGCCTTCAATTTGAGATTTTAGTAGAATTTAGGGTTGTGAAGGAGTGGGTGTCGCCCCCTGTGTTCCTTGATCGACCACACTCCAAAAATGGAGTGTTTGGTTTTTGTTTTACTAATTATTAGTAATTTGAGTTTCAACTTTGACAACCTTGGTCCCTCCACTCTTATTTAGTTTACATCTTTGATCTTT
Organism: Helianthus tuberosus; assembly: GCA_030545235.1. Lineage (NCBI taxonomy): Eukaryota > Viridiplantae > Streptophyta > Magnoliopsida > Asterales > Asteraceae > Helianthus > Helianthus tuberosus. The sequence continues at coordinate 161,207,054 of CM060402.1, read as the reverse complement.
TTAACTCATCCTTGTGTTACTACAAGACTTCAAACTAACTGGGTTATTTATCCTAGTTAGTTTATTCTTGTTTATTATACACGTTATAATTCTAATATAAAGTTTTGAAATTTCGGGATGTTACAAGTCCACCCCCCTTAAAAAGGGTTTCGTCCCCGAAACCGAGATACGTACCAAATAGTTTTGGGTAGAGCCGTTGCATCTCTTCTTCGGATTCCCACGTGGTATCCGCGCCCTTCCTGTGCTCCCATTTAACCTTCACTTGGTTAATTACTTTGTTCCTCAATCTCTTCTCTTTTTGATCTAAAATTGCAATTGGCCTCACAGCATAGTTGAGGCTGTTATCCACCTCGATATCATCATAGTGGATACTAGTAGTTTCGTCTACTAAACATTTCCGGAGATGTGACACATGGAATGTGCTATGAATTCCACTCAACTCCTCGGGCAGTTCAAGGCGATACGCTACCTTACCAACCCGTTCAGTGATCCTGAATGGCCCAATGAACCTCGGACTCAACTTTCCTCTTTTTCTGAACCGTATGATTCCTTTCCACGGGTATACTTTCAGCATTACCTTATCGCCCACTTGAAACTCAATAGGCCTATTTCGCTTATCCGCATACGACTTTTGTCTATCCTGAGTTGCTTTTAAGTGAGCTCGGACCATATCGATTTTCTCATTCGTAGTTCGGATTATATCAGTAGGTGCTAATCCTCGTGGTCCCACTTCTCCCCAACACACTGGGGTTCGACACTTCCTACCATATAGCATTTCATACGGGGCCATTTTAATGCTCGACTGATAGCTATTGTTATATGAAAATTCGACCAAGGGTAGATGGACATCCCAACTACCTCCGAAGTCGATGATGCAAGCCCGCAACATATCTGCCAACGTTTGTATCGTTCTCTCGCTTTGCCCATCCGTTTGCGGATGATAGGCAGTGCTAATGAACAGTTTAGTTCCCATTTGCTCTTGAAATTCGCGCCAGAATTTAGAGGTGAACCGAGTATCTCTGTCTGACACAATGGATATCGGCACTCCGTGACGTGCTATGATTTCATTGGTGTACACTTCCGACATCTTCTCGGATGTATAAGTCTCATGAATCGGAATGAAGTGAGCACTTTTCGTCAATCTATCCACGACTACCCATATAGCATCAAATCTGCGGTTGGTTTTGGGCAATTTGGTTAACAAATCCATCGTGATTTGTTCCCACTTCCAAACTGGGATATCCAACGGTTGCAACTTACCGTATGGCTTTTGGTGCTCTGCTTTTACTTGTAAACAAGTCAAACACTTTTGTACATATTTCACAATATCCCTTTTCATTCTGGGCCACCAATAGTTTTGTTTTAAGTCATTATACATTTTGGTCGCCCCCGGATGAATTGAATAATGGGATTTATGAGCCTCGTCAAGAAGACGCGCCTTGGCCCCACATGTATTTGGAACCCAAACTCTCCCAAATCGAGTTTTCAATCCTTGATTACCATCCTCCAGGTCTTTTAGTTGTCCAACTATCCTTTCCTTCTTCACATTTTCTTCTTTGATTGCTTCAATTTGAGATTTTCGGATTTGTTCGAGCAAACCCGATGTCAAAATCAATTGCATCGATCGTACTCGAATAGGCATATAATCCGTCTTTCGGCTCAGCGCGTCTGCCACTACGTTAGCCTTCCCAGGGTGGTAATGTATTTCACAATCAAAGTCTTTGACAGTTTCTAACCACCGCCTCTGCCTCATATTTAATTCCTTCTGATCGAAGAAATACTTTAAGCTTTTGTGGTCGGTAAAGATAGTGCACTTCACCCCATACAAATAATGCCTCCATATCTTCAAGGCAAACACCACTGCTGCTAACTCGAGGTCATGGGTAGGATATCTCTTCTCATGAGTTTTTAGCTGTCTCGAGGCATAGGCTATAACCTTGCCCCGCTGCATCAAAACGCAGCCAAGTCCCGAATGCGATGCATCTGAGTAAACTACCATATCCTCCGTTCCGTCTGGTAATGTCAACACCGGCGCATGGGTCAATTTTTCCTTGAGCGTTTGGAACGCCCTTTCTTGATCCTCCGCCCAAATAAACTTTTCATCCTTACGGGTTAGTTTGGTCAATGGCGTGGCAATTTTGGAGAAATCTTGTATGAATCTCCGATAATAACCCGCAAGCCCCAAGAAACTTCTGATTTCCGAAGGATTCTTCGGTGGGGTCCATCTTGACACCGCTTCTATCTTTGAAGGATCTACTAACACCCCGTTTGCACTAATGTTGTGCTCAAGAAATTGCACCTCTCGTAAACAGAAGGCACATTTTGAGAATTTCGCATACAATTTCTCTTTCCTGAGCGTTTCCAACACTTCACGCAAATGACTTGCGTGTTCTGCTTCATTCTTGGAGTATATCAAAATGTCATCAATGAACACTATCACTGACTTGTCTAGAATGGGTTTGCAAACCCGGTTCATGAGATCCATGAAAGTCGCGGGTGCATTAGTTAACCCAAAGGACATCACGAGAAACTCGTAATGTCCGTACCGTGTACGAAAAGCCGTTTTCGGTACATCCTCCTCTTTGACTTTCAACTGATGATATCCAGATCTGAGGTCGATTTTTGAGAACCAACTTGCACCTTGTAATTGGTCAAATAGGTCATCAATCATTGGAAGCGGATATCGATTCTTTACCGTGAGTTTATTCAACTCCCGATAATCAATGCACATACGCATGCTCCCGTCCTTCTTTCTCACGAATAATACCGGTGCGCCCCATGGAGACACGCTTGGCCGAATAAACCCCTTGTCGAGCAATTCTTGGATTTGAGACATCAATTCTTGCAATTCTGATGGCGCGAGTCGATACGGTGCCTTGGCCACAGGTTTTGCGCCCGGAACCAATTCGATCCCGAACTCTACCTCCCGTACCGGTGGTATTCCCGGTAAGTCTTCCGGAAATACATCGGCGTATTCACGTACCACTGGTACGTCTTCCATCTTTGGCGTCTCTTTATTAGGTTCGTTTGCGTATATCATGAATGCTTTACATCCGCGCTTCATAAGTTTGTGGGCCTTTAGTATTGAGCACATAACGGGACTGCCCCCTTTTTCGCCATAGATGGTGACTTGCTTTCCACTTGGAGATGTCAACTGTATCTCCTTGCGGAAACATATCACCTTTGCATGATGTCGGGATAACCAATCCATCCCTACCACTACTTGAAATTCTCCCATTGACATAGGGATCAAGTCTATCAAATATTCCTCATCATCTACGCTTATTTTGCAATCTCGACATACATCATATACAAGAAAACTTTTGTTATCACCTATTTCTACCTCTAATGGCATAGGCAATTTCGTTAGTACAAAAGAAGGATGTCGAATAAATCCATATGAAACAAAAGATTTATTCGCACCCGTATCAAATAACACATGTGCAGGAATTGAATTTATGGCAAATATACCTGAGACCACATCGGGCTCTGTTTTTGCCTCCATTGCTGTCAACTGGAAAGATCTTGCCTTTGCTCTTGGTGTCTCAGTAGGTGTATTCTTGTCATCTTTCTTTCCAACCAACTCCGGGCACTCAGATTTCTTGTGACCCGGTTGGTAGCATTTGTAACACACCGACACCTTTCCCGGGCACAATGCGGCCGTGTGTCCCGTCTTCCCACATACAGGACACGGTTTGTCCTTGAATCGGCACTCACCTTTGTGCCCCTTCCCGCATATCTTGCAGTTTGATGACCCACCTTTACCTTCTTGTTTCTTTGAGGATTCTGTTGTGCGCGCCTTTTTCGTTGGGCTTGGATTGACTATCTGAGCCCTTCTTTCACCTCTTTCAACTTGTTTCTTCAACTCTATCTCCCGTTCTCGAGCAACGTTTATAATTTCGGTGAGAGTCTCATACTTTGAAGGAGTCATAAACTCCCTATACTCGGCGCTCAACATATTATAATAATAATATATTTTCTGCTCTTCGTTCGTTATGAGATCATCACAAAACTTCATTTTATCCATGAACGTTCCCGTGATTTTATCGATAGATTCACCCTTGTGTCGAAGCTGCATAAATTCTTCCTTGATTTTGTTTATGATTGCCTTGGGACTATGATGTTTAAGAAACGACGTCTTAAACTCGTCCCATGTCATAGCCTTAGCCGCATCACTTCTGATCTCCTTCTTCTTGTTATCCCACCAATCTTTTGCCTGACCCCTTAACTGACCCGTGCCATAAGCCACGAAGTCCTCCTCGTCGCAATGGGTCCTTTCAAATACTCCCTCCATATCACTTAGCCACCGTTGGCATATTATCGGGTCAACCTCCCCATTGTAAATGGGCGGTTTGCAAGCCATGAACTCTTTATAAGAACAAGATTTTCGTCCTCCCGTCTTTCCCTTTGCTAAATTGGTATTATCCTCCAATTTCTTGATTCTTCCTTCCACCACTGATAATACCGTGGTTTGGATTTTGTCGATGAAACCCGACAAACTGTTTTCGATTGCTTTTCCTACCTCTTCAGCAATCACTTCTCTCGTTTGTTCGGTGACTCTTGGCACTGCATCATCATTGCCTTTATCCGTCATCTAACTGAAATGTTTACATTAAGCATTAACATTTCATTTATGACTTATGATTTATTCACTTCGGTTTGTTCAAGTTCATAACTTGTTTTCGCCGTTCTTATTTAATGCACTTTACGGGTTTGAGTGTGTTAACACGCTCTTCCCATGCATTTCTATTCATTACTTCCCTTTTTATACTTAGTAACTCTACTTAGAGCAATTAACTCTTACCGGATGTTTGATCAAGCTTGAACCGAACACTTGTTAACAACCTTGGGCTCTGATTACCAACTTGTAACACCCTAACTAATTTTACAGAATTTAACTAATAATTAGATACAAACTTTACAAAAATCAGAGTTTACAAAAGCATTTCGTGTTTAAACCATACACACTTGAGATAGTACCAAACACATCCCAAGATAATCCATAACAAGTTTAAAAGTTAACCCTTGTTAGCGTACTAACCACTAGTTTAAGGGATTTAAAACGTGATTAACAAAAGTGTTTACAACATGATTATGTCTAGACAAGATTAAGATTAATGCGGAAGCTTCAAAATGCGTGTTCGGTTCTTGACAAGTGCTTGATCACCATCCGGAAGGAATTCATCCATACCTAGAGTCAAACACTAAAACCATTAGTTTTGACATTAATACATTATGTATAAACGAGTTCTAACAACACAAGGTAACAAACAAGACATAATTTTGCTGGGTTCCACCGTAAATTACGGTATCACCGTAATTTACGGTGGGCCTGGAAGGTTTTGGTTCTGCCGTAAGACAGGAGCCTTCCACCGTAAAGCCTTTGATGTCCACCGTAAATTACGGTGGGACCGTAATTTACGGTGGGTTCTGCACATCTGCCCTTTTGTCTATTATTCAACTTTAGAAGGTCATAACTTCTTATCCATTAGTCTGATTTAACCGATTCTTCTTCCTACGAGTCCGTAATAAAATTACGGATTCGACCATGTAAATTTCACAAGGCGGAAACCGAGGTACCGTCAATTGGTTCACAATTCCCTTATTTCCATTATTCGACCCATTAGTGTAGGTGCATAGCACCCCTTTTTCCCTTCTTAAAACCTTTTAGGCATAATTACCCAATTACCCGGGCTCACATACTTGGTGTATTCACGCCAATTCCATGGCTTTGCAATTCCTCTAGAGCTAACACTTGTTTCTTCGGAATTCAAACATTCCGGTTCAAACGACACTTTCATAGAACTTCTATTGTTTGACCCGATTTCCCGGTTTCTTACACTTAAATTAATATAATCAATTCAATAGCGTGGTACAATCCACCACTTAATGGAATATGAGATTTTCAAGTCTCTATTCTCATGATTCTTTTAAAAACATCTTTTGACCCGTTTGGCTATTTAGTGAAAACTATCACTTTGTTGACATGCCAAACTAAATTTCAAATCCTTATTTTGACCCGTTTAATGGTCGAGTGTACTTCGACACTTTAACGACACATCAAACGCATCCTTTACACTACAACATCATTTACATATCAAAGCAAAGCATATAAACATAATTTAACGGGACTAAAGCCACATACCTTTAAAGCACACCTTTTCCGCGGGTATCACTTCCGGCGTGTCCACTTGACGTTCCGGATTCCTTGCCTAAAGAGTTCAATTCATAACAAGATTAGAACTCTCTTTCATAAGCTTTAACGCATTCATTCATAACATATGAAATTCTGCGTTTTTAACGATCTTTAACATTTTAACCCTCATTTACGTGTTTTATCAAACACCTTGCGGGTCAGATTTCTACATGATTTAAACCAAGTTCATGACTTGAATTTATCACTCAAATTAACTTCAAATAGACCATATACACATATTTTAACATCAACAATTTCAGAGATTATCTCAAAATTTCAGTTTTCACTAGAACAAGAGTCTTAATCCTAGTGTTTATCAAGTTCTACTAACTTACTAATCACCCACTATAGTGATTTTGATTCTTACAACTAACATGCAAGATTTTGACAAGAAATCATCTAGGGTTTGTCCCTATACTTCATATTACTTCTAATTTCATGTTTTACAACACATAATCGAGCTCAACCTTCGATTTCAATCACATGCAAGAATTTGAGTTGTATCAAATCAACCTAATTTGACATACCTTATGACCTCCTTGACGAGGAGATCACGATTCTATGATCAGATTGTGATTATGACATGATTTGAGCCTTCAATTTGAGATTTTAGTAGAATTTAGGGTTGTGAAGGAGTGGGTGTCGCCCCCTGTGTTCCTTGATCGACCAGACTCCAAAAATGGAGTGTTTGGTTTTTGTTTTACTAATTATTAGTAATTTGAGTTTCAACTTTGACAACCTTGGTCCCTCCACTCTTATTTAGTTTACATCTTTGATCTTTTTAACTCATCCTTGTGTTACTACAAGACTTCAAACTAACTGGGTTATTTATCCTAGTTAGTTTATTCTTGTTTATTATACACGTTATAATTCTAATATAAAGTTTTGAAATTTCGGGATGTTACAGTAATGAAGATGGATATAATTGTATTAAATGACTTTTTTGCCCTTACATAGGTTACACATGACCTCACTTAACTGAAAGTTTTAATCAGGTTAGGGTCAAAGGATGTGTAATAGGTTTTACAAATAAAGGACTGTGATTATAATTATTAAAGTTAAAGGTCATCCATTGCAATCCGCTATAAACATAAAGGACGAAAAGTGTAATTTACTCTTGAGTAAACTGCAATTTTACCCCTGGGGATATATGAGATTGGCACTCTGACCCCCTCCCAGGGAAATTTCGCACTCTGACCCCCCAACTAATGAGAAACCATGCAATATCACCCCCTGCCGTCAAAGAACTTAACAGTTCTGTTAAATGGTATGTTAAATGACTATATTACCCTTTCTTATTACCCTCTATGCTTTGTTCTACTCTACAATATTACCCCCGGTGTAAAATGACTATTTTACCCTTTCTTATTACCCCCTATGGTTTTCTGTACTCTGCAAAATTACCCCCCAGTGTTAAATATTTCTTGCAAACATTACCCCCTGCAGGAAAAAAACCTTTCCCGCCTAAAAACCTGAAACACATATATCAAAACACATGGAACAAGGAACAAGTGTGATCATCTTGCAAACATAAAACTTTGCTGCAAAATGACCAAAATGGTCATTTTGACCTTAGAAATAAGCAAAATGGTACATGCAAATAAGCAAAATGCTACAATTCAAAGTAACCTGCTGCAAATTGTTGCAATAATCCAATTATCCAAACATGCTACAATACAAGCTAACCTGCTGCAAATTGATGTAATAATCCAATTATACTAACCTGCTGCAAATTGATGCAGTAATCCAATTATCCAAACATGTTGCAAATGGTACATGTTGCAAATGGTACATGTTGCAAATGATCCAGTTATCCAATTTATGTAGGCTGCAAATTGATATAGGCTGCAAACATTACCAGTTATCATACAAACACAATCAAACATTACCAGTTCTGTGTTATCAATTATCATACACATTATACCATTATACCAAACATGCATTTATTAGTTATCAAACATACACATTATACCATTATACCAAACATGCAAATTGATATATACATGAATATTAGAGTTATCATATCATTATACCATTAACCTACAACAACCATATATACCGTTATCATACACATTATACCAAAAAATCCTACAGTAAGCCTACATAAATACATTATATATTAGAGTTCATTAAGTTATGATAACTAGGCAACCATTTCCTACTGAGGGGGAAACTGGAAGTGCAGGAAAGGGCGGCCTCGCATTTTCACCACCACCGAGAACACAATCGTTTTTAGTGTTACACTCATCCTTATGTCCACTGTAAACACAGATTACAAAAAAACAACTGTAATAAAACCCTCTGATCCATTAAACCCCTGTGTTACATAAAACCCTTGTTCGATTAAACCCCTGTTTCAATAACCCTAATTCAGTTGTTCGATTAAAACCCCGCGTTACATACACAGTGATTCCCCTTTCCCTTGTTTTCAATAACCCTTGTTCAATGATTACCTGACATGTGCGACAACACTTCTCTGATCGTGGACGTGATCGACATTTTGTTTGAGCTGTAGTCTGGTCGATCAAGATGTCGCCGCCGGTTGGAAGGAAGGTCGCCTGAGCTGAGCTGAGATTGCCGGTGGTGGTGGAAGGTTTTGGGAATGGAGGTAATGCTTAAGGTGTAAGATGTTTAATTAACTTATTATATAGGGTGTTTTATTGAGTAAGCTATCAAAACCAAGTGGGAATGACAATAATACCCTTTGACCGTTTATAAGTTAGCTTGACTTTAAATAATTTTTAACAACAGAGGGTAGTATTGCATGATTTCTCATTAGTTGGGGGGTCAGAGTGCGAAATTTCCATGGGAGGAGGTCAGAGTGCAAATCTACTCTTTTTACAGTTTTGGCCACAGTTCGACACTGCATGGTGTGCATATAAGGACAAAAAACACATTTTTTAGTGTGTAAATAGGCAAAATGGTGTGTAGATAGGTACACCCTTAGACCGCCCGTAGTGGGGCGTGATTTTTAAAAAAAATTGAAAAAAAACGCCCTAAAACGCCCCCACCCCCATTACACGGGGCGTTATTAGGCGTTATATTTTGAAAAAATTGTTGTCCGCGTTATAATGAAAACGCCGAATTGGTTTGTACCACTTTTTTGACCCACCAATCAAGTTGTTGTTTTCCTCTGACATGCCCATTATGTTTGTTTTTTTTAATAAAAAAATAAGATGCACACTCACCGAAATATGCACAGGACCTATTTTGTTTGTTTTTTTTTTCTAATTGGAAGGGGCGTTATTGGATGATGCCCCACTACGCCACTTTTGCTATAATGCCCCGTCGCTGACTAGGACGCCACGTGTCGGATAATGCCCCATGATGGGGGCATTATAACCCACTACCACTACACATGGTCTTGCAAAATCTTCTGCTAAGGGTGTTCGGGGCACTTAGCGGGGAGGCTAGCGGTGAGCCAAGTCCCCGAGCGGGAACACCGCCGCCATCAATTCGGGGAAGGTAATCGGGGAGTGGGAGCGGGGGGGTATTCACCGCACAAGATTTCATTGGGCAACATGTACCTTGGGCTTACATACTTGTACACACCATTAAAGCACAAGGCTTAATTTAAAAATAAAAAAACAAGTCCCCTAAGAGAGGAGTGCCGCCATCAAATTGAGGGTGTGGAGGGAGTTGACGTGACGCGTGCTGATTGGTTTTTTGTAAGAGAGGTCACTCCCCTAAGAGAGGAGTGCGCATCTCACCCTAATGAATGAATCTAAACTGTAAGGTGCAAGGTATATTTTTTACTCTTTTTTTACTTTCCATTGTTTCAGCTGCCTGCCTAGGGGTTTAATAATAAGGTTTTTGTTGTATACAAAAAGCGACCGAGAAGGTTCGTATCGTCAGCATAATCTACCGCTTCAAATTCGAGCCCTAATTCCCTTCAATTCATCGTTGACAGAGCACCCTAATTTCGAAGTGATGGGAGATTCCGATGATAAAGGCCAACTTGAAGACTATCCTGCAATCAAAGCACTTGGATCCCTCTTTAAGCTCACTCAAGTCCACTTCTGGTATCATTTGTTTGTTGATTATATAAAGAATTTGGTACATGTTAAAAGCCTAATTGTTGTTTGGTTTGTTACAGGGTTGATATTTGTACCGGGATGCCATATGGTTCAACTTCTCATGACTCCTCAGTAAGTTTTTTTTTAAAGTTTATTTTCTTACTTTACCATCCGAATTACATGGATAAGAACTTTGATTTATTATGTTGGATACAGTGGTTGTTGAAAGCAGATTTTTTTTTTTTTTGAATTTGACACCATCAGTTAATTCATAACCACTCCTAATGATGGTCTTTAGTAAATATAAATAGAATAATCATACAATTAGAATACATACATGAATGTTGTTGGATCACTTCACTTTATACAAATAGAATAATCATATACAATTAGGAGTATGCGCGATGGTATAATGCTCTAACATACGTTTGAGAACTGTCATATTTGTGATAAAGTGTGCTGGCATAATCACAAAGAAAGTATTGTTTGGAATAATGAACTTGTTTAAGCATGATGTGGATTGAATAGATGCACCGTGGTCATCAATCTAGTTTTCTTAAAAAAACGTCTTTCAGATATAAACATTTCAATATTGTAACCACACATGTCATAATGGTGCCTAGGATAGCTGGGCATGCTACTCAAACCGAAACATGCATTTGCATTATAGATTTCTTATGGTCTACGAACTTCATAATACTTATGTTTGTCTTAGACACGAGTCTTGATGCTTCCACCAGAATTGTAGACCAAAGCATCTTGTAAAAGGCAATGAATCAAAGTTATAGAAACTGCGTTTATCCAGTCTCATCACATGATTGGTTGAACATCGTGTGAAGTATATTTTCTTAACTTCTAAATTTATTCGAGTTTCTTAGTCACCGGGACAATGCTATCATTTTACATGTTATGGATTTTTATCTACCCTTTTAGCGCATTATACTGTAGTACGTTAACAATTACTAAGCCAATATCCTGGAAACATGATGCATAATTTATTAGACTCAACTTTTACTATCAAAGCATCTTTGGTCAAAAGTCTCATTTTCATCAACCAGACTGGTGTCTTTTATGTCATAAAGTTGTAAAATATTGTTGATTTATGTTCAATCTGGTCCATAGTATCTTTGTTTATATATGATGTCAATTTATGTTCAATCTGGTCCATAGTATCCTTACTTATCTATAATGTCAATTTTGTTATTTATATACCCATGAAATTTTCGTAAGTTATGTTTTATGGACTCGTCGTACTTAATTGGTCATCGAGGTTGTATGTTAATACATATGCAGATATTACTAAGTTATGATAGAGAAATTAATTGTTAAATATTATTGCATAGATGAAAAAAGAACTATCATGGTGATTTTGGTTTGTGCGATACGTAACTAAACAACCATGGACCACCAAACCTAGAATCCTAGATTAAAATGTGCAACGAACACCTCTGTTGGTGTAGGATACCTAAGAGGGGCCAAATCATTAGAGGCCCAAGATCTATATGTGACCGAGATAACGTTCATGGAATTTTAAGTAAACTACAAATTAAAACTATACTTCTTATCTGCTACATGACATTTTAATAAAGCTTAAACTGTTAAACCGAAGTTGAAGTGGCTGGCTACTGGCTAGATCTTGCACTATGGTGTGATTAAACTGCCGAAGTTCTTTTGTCTTAATTCTAGCATCTCAAAATACAATTTTGTGATGCAGAAAACAGTGAAGGACGATGATAATTTGTGTGTTTCAGAAAGTAATTCTTCACATGTTGATACTGAATTATCAAGGCAGATGAATGAACTTGGACTTCCTTTTTCCTTCTGCACAAACAAGGAGGTAAGTTATATCTTTTTTTTGCATTCTTATTTTATTGTATCTCATCATTCAATTCATATTTAAAACGATGTGTTGTTTCCCTTGTTGCAATATTTTCTGGTGGCTGTCGGACCTTCTAGGAGACATTGCAATCACAATTTCTTAACTGGGAGGCACTCATAACAAACTGAAACCAGAAAGGTGAAAAGATTAAGTAGATATTGAGTTTTTTTAAGTGACGATACTCAGTTAGCTTCTTAACATGCTATGATGTTAATTAATTATTTATTAACTTATATTAAAAAGAGTTAGTTAAGGTACGGCTTTAGATTTCGGTATTCTTTCTTTGTGAACACTAAATACTGTTTTTTTTCCCTATTCAACGATATTCGTTCTGGTTGACCAGAAACGGAAAGGAAAAGTCAAAGGAAAGAGGAAGGATGCCCACAATAAAGTTTTGCATACCTATGAGGAAACCACATGTGAAGTTTTTGATTCTGTTGAAGTGAAAGAGGGTAAGATTGCATTCTATGATGTTTCATGATAACATGCGCGGTTCTAGGGCCTTAGTGGGTTGGGTATTGATCTGGATCTGATCCACATATATGATCCAGATGATCAAGAAACTTTTTGTTATACTTCCATCTTCTCTTTATTAGTCTTCAAACCTACCATGTTCCACTACACTATACATCACCCCTATCCTTATCTTTTCCTTTTCTTATCGATATATCTTTTTGGTATTTGTCTGCTTTTCATTCTTATAAAAATATGTAATCTAGAACGTCACAATTTATCATTAGTTTTGAATACGACTATACCTTGCTGGGAATTACCGAGCCGTACCGTGGCCTTGTGCGTGAACGATGGCTACGAAGATTACTTGAAGTGCAAGACAAGTTAATTAAACATATATTAATTAATTAGTGGATTATATTATCTAAGGTTCCTATACGTGTTAGGTTAGGAAGTGTGTTTAGATAAAGATCGTGTAATTAATTAATAGGTTTCCTAGTTATAGTCTAACGTGTCTAGGTTAGCTATATCTAGTTATCTACCAATGAAATTGGTAGGGAAAATTGTTACTTGGAGTTTCTTGAGTTAGATTTCTCCATAATAAAGATTCGTGGGTGTTTAACCGTAAAGAATCGTATTCAGAATTTCCGATTACAACATTCTGTACCAATTAAACTCTTTAGTCTTTACACCTGTAATGAGAACATTCTGTAAAATGGGAGTTGTTTTTTGCATGATGATTTCTTTATAGTTTTGAGAAATTTTCTAACAATAAAGTTTTAATAGGGGTGTGGAAAACTGTTTGGAGTTTGGACTGTAGAACTGAACTGACATTAGGTCGAACCGAACTAGGTTAGCTAACGATGAAGTTGTAAGATAGTTTTTGGTTTAGTTCTGTTTTAAGATTTTTTCAAATATCAGTTCTTAGTTAGCTCCAGTTTGATTCTAAACCGTAACCGAACCAGTCTATTAATTTTTCAAACTTCAAAACAATGTAATTTCAGGCTTATATTTTGCATATCAAGACACATCGTGCGTGTGTGTGTGTGTGTGTATCTGGTTTTATAGTTCCAACATGATGCACGCACCTGGATGCTCATATGGTATTTTTCTTAATGGCATCAAGCTTTACAAAAATGAGTATCATACACTTTTTAAACGCTATTTCTTTTATAACTTCAACTTTCGTAAACATTATCAATCTATTTTAAAATGCGACAACATGTTTTTCTTCTCATAATAGTTTGATTCTCTTCATGATATAATTCAAATCAGAGTATCAGACACATTGATATGTTTGGTTCATCGTATTCCTTGTAAATGCAGTCGGTGATATACATATTGATAACAATGATGAGAATTCAAACAGTGGACGTCTAGACGAGAGATTAGGAGATCCTTTGGTTGCTAATCAAACGCCCGAACTTGAGCAGATCTGCAGTAACATAAACGGCGAATTACATTCTCTTACACCTGATAATTGTATTCATAACGGAAGCAACGATGAATTTGGAGACTGGATGGCATGTTGGGATGAATTCTATGAAAGAAACTACTATTACAATTATAAAACACAGGAGTCAACATGGGACCCACCTCCAGGAATGGAACCATTAACTTCTGTTTATATGCCAAACGAATCAAAAGAAATGGATCTTACTTCGTCTACAATGGATGATAATACTAATATAACCAATTATGAGCTCAACAAAAGAAAAAAGAAAGTAAGACAAAGGAGGGCACACAGGAAATCATCTGCCGAAAGTAAAGGTTAGTTACATGTGTGTGATCTTGCTCAATTTTATAAATTTTATTATTCATCTCCAATAATTAACATTTTTAGTTTTCATAGAGCTTGAATATGAGATGTTAATGGAAGAAATTTCTCCGGTTATTAGCAAGTATTGGTGCCAAAGATACATACTTTTCTCTAAATATGACGATGGTATACAAATGGATGAAGAAGGTTGGTTTTCAGCGACCCCCGAATGCATAGCAAATCATCACGCTTTTCGTTGCAGCAGTGGCATTATTGTTGATTGTTTCACCGGAGTTGGTGGGAATGCCATTCGATTTGCACAAAGGTAATCTTACTCTAAAAAAAGAGTAAAATGCCATCTTCATCCTTGAGGTTTGGCTGATTTTGCGACTTTCGTCCAGAGGTTTGTTTTCCGCATCTGGATCCAAAAGATTTGAAATCTTGCCATTTTCATCTGGCTCGTTAACTCCATCCCTTTTTCTCCGTTAAGTCAGGGGCATTTCCACCTTTTTTGTTAACTTAAAGGGGCGATTCGGTCCTTTACACTTTATATACAAGCGTTTAGCATAGTATATAAGTATACAAAATACCTTTACTAAATAGAAAAAAACAAAAATAATATAGGTAAAAAGACGAAACTACCCCTGACTTAACGGAAAAAAATGGACGGGGTTAACAAGCCGGATGAAAATGGCAAGATTTCAAACCTTTTGGATCCAGATGCGGAAAAACGAACCTTTGGGTGAAATTCGCAACACTGGCCAAACCTCAGGGACGAAAATGGCATTTTACTCTAAAAAATGATATTTGTTCCCCATTCTAGAAATTTGACATTTGTATATAACTATATTTTAGAAGCACCCACATTATTGCTATCGATATTGATCCAAAGAAGATCAAGTATGCACAACATAATGCAGCCGTTTATGGAGTCACTGATCTTATAGAATTCATAACAGGCGACTGTTTCATTCTAGCCCAAAAGTTAAAGGTATATTAAATAAGTGCACTCTTTCAATATTGATTTAGAATATTTTAATTTAATATCTATTATGTCCAGGCCGATGTTGTATTCTTGTCTCCGCCTTGGGGAGGACCGGAGTATGCTAAAGCAAGAAACTTTGACATCAATACTATGCTCAAGCCACATGACGGGTTCGGTTTCTTAACCCAAATATGATGTCACTTCTGGCTATTTAATCTAACCGTAATTACGGGTTTATTGCAGGCAGTTTCTTTTCAATGTGGCTAAAGAAGTAGCTCCGAGAATTGTTATGTTTCTTCCAAGAAATGTTGACTTGGACCAACTAGCTGAGTTGTCGCTGTCTGCTAATCCTCCGTGGACACTCGAGGTGGAGAAGAATTTTGTAAATGGCAAATTGAAGGCTATTACTGCCTACTTTACCGATCCATCATTGTGTAGAGCAAGCTCATTGTGATTGTGGTTGATAATGGTAAAAGACCTTTGTATTATAGATTACATGTTATGCCTGTATACATAGAGATTGACACATTATTTTGTTTGAAAAACAGTAGTTTTGGGATAAGAGATTGGAAATCTGGTAGTGTTTTTTTTTTCTTTCTTGCAAGGGGTCGGTTGATTTTGATACCGGCCCGTATAATCATGGCCCATGAACGAGAAGGTTCTTGAAAGTTGAAAACTGTGACATGGTCCTAACCTCGAATTTTAGGGGGCGGTTGGTTTTGATACGGGCCAGTTATCTTCGATCAGTTTTGCGGTTTGGAACTGCCGAACCGGTTGGAATGGTTTTGTATGTTAACATATGGACTGGGTTAGACTGTAATGGGTTTAGGACAATTTTAGTATAGAGCAACTCCACCATAAAAGATTTAGAAGTGGAGAAAGGGGATATCTACAAGTGTTACAAACAATCAATACAGGGATAAACTAGTAAATGATACTAAGAAATTGGTCATCTAAAATACGCGTGTCTCGACTGCTAGAACTAGTTCATTAAGTTGTGTATTTCTTGGTATCTCACATACACCTTGAGAGCTTTCTTGCAGAGGCATAATAATTTGTTAAGATTATTTTGTTTAATAAAATCTAATTAAATTTAATTATTAAAGTCTCTTGGACATTTACATTGGGTTCAACTTGTATAAAACAGTATTCGTGTGGTGTGGAGGAAAAAAAAAGCAAAGGTGAATACTTTTTGGGGTCCGCCCATGGCTTTATAGCCTAGTGGCATCTTAGTGGTGGGATAAGGCTTTGGGACCAATAGGTCCTGGGTTCGATTCCCACAAGGGGGGTTTTTCCCATATTTATTGGGTTTCCTCCTGAATTGGTGTGGCATTATGCCTAGTGGAGATGGATATGATCGGGTGGTTCATCTGGTGGCACGATGATACTCCAGTGGTCCGTCAGTGATCCAAATTTGCCGTTAAAAAAAAAAAAAATACTTTTTGGGGTCCATGTTAAAAGCTAGGAATTGCATTGTTTTAGACAGTGGGATGGGTGCAAGATAATTAAAAGCCTGTCAGCTTCTTTTAAAAAACTACTGTGTGCTGTGTACGTGTTTTATAGCAATTTCATTCAATTTCGTGGATTCTACGCCATCACACGACTGCGATGTTACTAGATTATTTGGTTACCTTGTTAAAACAGGCGTCCATTTAATACCATTTAATGTGTTGGGTTGTTTTAACACCTACTTTTTTTTTTTTTAAGGTGACTTTCTCTGTACAGGACCGAATTGGTCACCGGGGTCATGTCGAAGACATTCCCCCGTCAGCCCCGTTCTTACGGACGCGATGTTCGATCGGGCCCCGGCCGGTGCGCAAGCTGATTTCCGCCCGGAAACCATACTGCCCCCACACGAGAGACTCACTGGGGTAACAGCTGGGTAACGCCGAGTTGCCCTCAGGACCGCACCTTGCCTCGGTAGGAACGATCCTTCATTGGGACGTCCCACTCCCTGTATGCCGCAGCCGGGAGTCGAACCGGCGACCTCCAAGGAGGAAGCCGGCCCAACTTAACCAACAAGGGGATACCCGGTTGAGCTAGGAGGTGGGATAATTTTTTTAACACCTACTATTGAGGCCAAATAGGCAAATATTGTAAACATCAAATATATATATATAGGGTAAGGATATATAGAAAACCACTTTTAGCTAGAAAACCCGGGAAACTCTAAGCTCCCGACATTTTTTTTTTTTGAAAAAAATAACATATGTAATATACATGTTTTTAAGACTTTTGGGCCAAAAAAAAACAAAAAAGCGCCGAGAGTATTTAAAAAAAAAAAATAAACAAATTTCAGCATTTTTTGTGTAACACGTGTTACATAGCAAAGTTGCTGAAATTTGTTTATTTTTTTTTTTAAATCCCTTCGGCGCTTTTTTGTTTTTTTTTTTGCCCAAAAGTCTTAAAAACATGTATATTACATATGTTTTTTTTTTCAAAAAAAAAAAATGTCGGGAGCTTAGAGTTTCCCGGGTTTTCTAGCTAAAAGTGGTTTTCTATTTATCTTTAGCCTATATATATATATTTTGAACAGCGGCAATAAGATGAAATGTATAATTACATATTTTTGATGAAAAGTTTTTTTTTAAGGACAAATTTGGATCACTGACGGACTACTAGAGTATGCTAGGCAATAATGCCTATACATCAACTCAGGAGGAAACCCAATAAATATGGAAAAAACCTCTTGTGTGAATCAAATATATGACCTACCAGTCTCAAAGCTTTATCCTACCCCTAAAATTTCACTAGGCTATAAGCCATGGGCATTTTTGATGAAAAGTTCTTAACTAAATTTGGACAGCACTAAAGTTCCTAAAATTGTTAAATATGAAATAACATTAAATTATAAATTAAATAGTGGTTAACAATTACCCTGAGCCTTGATTTTTCTTATATATTAGTAGTTTGGTACTATATTGTTTAAGACTTGTATAATTTGCTAACGTTGTTTATAGTGACTTTTATAAAAAGAAGATATAAAACCATCAAAATATAAATAGAAATAACAAGTCACAAGCTAATTCAAGTTGATTACATATTTACATCGTCATCTTCTAGCTTGGATTTGAGATTATGAGCTAAACTCACATCGCTACGAGCTCAACCCCGAGTTAGTAATGTACCAGCTCAACTCTCTTGTTAAGCACACCTAATGAACATATAAAAAAAATTAAACACAACTAACTATCATTAGTTATAGTTTACAAGAATTTTTAAAATCAGAAGATTGAATATTGGGTTATTAATAATTTAATATACACGAATCAGATTTTACCCTATTTTTTTTTGTACAGTGTTGGTTTAAAGTGGATGAACTAAAGAATGTGTCGGCAACAATGATTCATGCTAAAAAAAAAAAAAAAAAAAAAAAAAGAGAAAAATGGTTCAAAGTCAAATTTATGAAGCATATATTAATGATCACACTATAGATAGAAACTTGATTAAACTAGATGGCCAAGAAAGAGTTGAGGAAAGTTGTTATGAAGAGTTTAAATTTTTAATTAAAACCATGAAGTTTTGATGTAATTTGATCATCTTTGTTTATTAGTAGTTAAATACAATATCTGATCGTAAACTATCAACTAACGGGCTTTTATAGATTTTTAGCCGCTACCAATTTTTAAGTAAACTATTATAAAATACTAATTTTAAGATTGTAAAAAATTAAATACATTTTCATAGGTTTTTAATACATAGTGAACTAGGTTAGAACCTATATATTACACATGGATTGATTAAAAAAATATTAGATAATTAATAATAAAGATTTAGTAATTATAAAATAATATTTTGAGATAAGATAGGATAGAAGATTAATTTTTTTAAGAGTAAACTGCAACTTGCGTCCCTGTGGTTTATCGAATTTGCACCTTAAGCCCCTAACTTTTTTTATTGGTCTATTGAGCCCCTGGGGTTGCAGATTCTTGCCATCTGAGTCCCTAGTTACATATTTCGTTTGTTGATCGTTTGTTGTCAAGGGTATGTTCGTCTTATTAACTTGATTGCTAGGTGTATTATAATAATAATCTAACTTATAATAAAAGACTTCAAATAATGACACATGATATTCTCTCTTTCAACCTCATAAATTTTATTTATATTTGTTTAATAATTTCTTTTAATATTAATATTAATTAATAACCAATATATAAATATCACTTATTTTTATCTAAAATTAATAAATAACTTCAATTTTGCAATTTAGACTTTGTTTTTTACTTTTAACCCAAAGTTTTTCATCTTTTACAATTTAATTCCAACTCTTTTTTATTTTCAATTTTGGTCCACCATACTTTTCATCTTTCCCAAGTTTTTCGTTTCGTTCTAAATTTTATGAGTTAACGCACCGGAACGTGCGTGTAGGGTTCAACATTTTTTCGTATACTTTTTGCCGTTTGATTGGCCTGTCGCGTCACATCTATTTTTCTGTGTTTGACAAGTCCGGCCAACACGCGGGTCCTGGATGTACTTAGTTATTTTTTTATATGTTTTACGTTTCGGTTTAATTTCTCAGCAACGAGCGTGCGTGATTCAAAGATTTTACGTCTACTTTTCACTCGGCGTTATTTTTTTCCCGTTTTTATTTATTTTGTTTTTACGAGTTTTTCCGGTGTTAGTGGTCACTGGCAATGGTATAGCATTGCTACTACTTAACACAATTTTATGACAACCGTTGCAACGCAGAGGCTTAATACTAGTAATTATTATTATTATTATTATTACTACTACTACTACTAGTACTACTAGCACATGCAAAACCACCAGCCCACACCATTTGCAACCACGACCCACACCACCTGCAACCACCACCCACCACATAGTAAGAAAACCAGGACTTTTAAACAACAACATTCATGAGATCCTTCTAATTTTCCCCAATTTTGCTTTCATATTGTAAGTTTGTAACAATACCTTGCTTAAACCCTAAATTTTCAAATTGATATGTTCATGAACTTGATTTTTTTTTTTTAAATTAGGAATTTGATCGATAAATTGTTATTAGATGAAGTCGGAAGAACCCTAGTATACATTGACGTTTCATTGGTAACCCTTTTCACCAACCCAATCCAATCTCTAACTGAAACCCCAAAACCAAAACCAAATCCACATATTCAAATAAAAACCATTTTTTTTCAAAAACAATGAATTAGCCAAAAAGAAAAACGTGTTGCAACACAACGATGAACATATTTAACAAGAATAACAAAAACAAAACTGTGGGTTAAACATTGCCAGGTTGAATCAAAACCCTACTCATAGTGGAACAAGAACCTACCCAAAAACAACCAATATACTTGAAAGGGTGTTCTTCGGGTTTTTTTTTTCGGGTTTCGACTTTTTTGGGTCGGGTTGTTCGGGTTTTTGGCTAAGGAAAAGTGACCCGATAACCAACCCATTTTAAATCCGGGTTATTCTGGTTAGTTCGGGCCGGGTTATTTGATTTTCGGGTTTAGATGTAAAATGGAAAGAAAATATTTTTTTTCCACAAAATATCATAATGCTACTAAAAAAATATCTTCAAAATTCAAGCATCATTTTACAATATGGTATGATAATGTTTATAAGTCCAAAAACTTAATCTTCCAAATAACTAACACCCCAAACCAAAAACGTATATATAGATAAAAGACAATAAATGTTCGGGTTTTTTTTTCGGGTCGGGTTGTTCGGGTTTTTGGTTGGGAGACCCATTTAAGGTTTGGGTTCGGGTTATTCAGGTTCGGGTATTCTCTAGTTTGGGTTCTGGTGGCTTTCGATTCGGGTCAGGTCTTGGATAAAAAAAAACATCCCTATATACTTGCAATAATTTGAAATTAATGGTAGGAAAAGTAAAAAACATAATTGAGATGCAGCTGCTCGAAAGAATTGAAACCTAGCTTACTGGAATCGGGGATTTTAGGGTTGGGGTGTGAAGGTGGTTTGAATGGTAGCAGGTGATGGTGGTGAATGGTGAACCGGTAAACGTGGTCGGAAGTGGCCAACAGGTGATGATGATGAACTGGATGAAGAGGGGGTACGCTGGTGGTGAAATTGGTGATTGGTAGGTGACCGGAACATAACGGTGGTGCTTTGGTGGTGTTTAGATTGAGCGACGATGGTGGTTTTTTGGTGGTTGCGATGGTGGTTTGTGGAGTTGGCGATGGCAAATGACAGGTGAAAGGTGTTCGATGGATTGAACTTTAAGGGTTGAAGGATTGTTTCAGGATGATTTTGACAGGGGCAGATGTACATAGATATAAGGGGTAGCCTCCGCTACGGCTTAGCGCTCCGGCGGTAGTATAAAATTAGTGTAAATTTTGGAAAAAATTGATTTTTTTTTATTTCGTTACCGCTTATTTATAAAACGTTACCGCTTGGCTCGAATCCTAGATCCGCCACTGGATTTTGATGAAGGGGATTAGGGTAATATTGTTATTTAACCACAAATTTAATGGTGTCTGACGGTGGGGATTCAGATGGCAAAAATCTGCCAGCACGGAGACTCAGGAGACCAAAAAAAGCTAGGGGCTCAACGTGGAGGTTCTTATAAACATAGGGACACAAGTTGCAATTAACTATTCTTCTAAAAATTAGAAAAGCAAGGAAAAAACTTTAACTTTACAGAATTATAACACGAAGTTTACATAATTATAACACGTGACATAAGTGGTTAATGATTTATCAGTTATAGATTTGGTTTTTAACAATTTTTTAAAGGAAATTGTAACAATAGCCCTTACGAGTTATAATATTACAACAATTTAGAAGATTATAATAGTTTAATTAATAATTTATACATCTGAAACAAAATTAAATTTTAAACAGGCCTGGTCTATTCGCACACGGCCTTTGTCTTTTTGCACACTCAAAGCGCCCCGCTATGGCCAAAGCGGGGCGCTTTGAGTGTGCAAAAAGACAAAAAGCGTGGGCTGGACTTTGTGTTGTTTTTTTTTGAAATAGGTGGGATGTGGGTTAGTTTGGTAGTGTTTTTTGGAGGAAAAAATTGTATTTGAGTTTTATAATACGTTGTTTTATAATTACGTTTTTTTACGTTATTATTTTTATAGAACGTATATAATATAAGTGCGTCTTTATAAACTGTTAACCTAGTTTATTTTGTTAAATTAAACGAACACGTTAAATAAATTGTACAGAAAGCCATAAGAATTAAACGTAAACGATCCAAAACCAACGTGATGTAAATAGAAGATTAACTGCAATATATATATATATATATATATCAGTTTGTACATACAAAACAAAAAGGTACAACTGACTACATAATACATAACAAAACACTATACAAACAAACTAAGGTACTAATCCTCGTGCGGTGGGGACGGTGGGAGGGGAAGTGGAGGCAACCCAGCGAGCTCTCGTAGAGAAACGAGCGTCTCGATGATCCAGTCCTGGCGTGCGGCCTGGCATCTGAGGCGCCGGTCGAAGTCCCGAGCCACCTCACGCGCTACCGGAGGCAGGTCAGCGTAAACGTGCTGCGGGTACTGTGGCGGCTCAGGAGCTGGCTGAACTGGTGGTACCGGGATCTCCTCGATATGCTCCTCCTGAGCCGGATCCTCTAATACAGGCTGAGCCTGAGCCTGAGCCTGAGGCTGAGCCTGAGCCTGAGGCTGAGCCTGAGCCTCAGCCTGAGGCTGGCCCGGGAACTCATCGAGTCCCAGAGCCTGTAGCTGAGCCTGCCGAGCGGCCGCCTGAACATCAGGAGGGGCTAACACTCCAGGCCTCACCTCAATAACAACCGGGATGACCTCCGGCATCACCTCCGGATGCCAAATCAGCCCGTCACATCCCCGAAACCTCAGACCAACATCAAAGGTACGGGTAATCTGCATGGCAGATACTGACGCGCGGCCCAACCTGGTAGACGGGACCGGATCGGACAGCTCCGTATCATGCTCGGGCACGAGCCCTAGCGAGCGTGCAATGGCGGTGATGTATGAGCCAGTGTGCACGAACCCGCGGAGCTGCCGGTGGTATGCTGTGGCAAAGTAATCTGCCAGGCAGGCTGCTAGATCGCAGGGCTGGCGGCGCAGTAGGCAGTATAGAAAGAAAAGGTCATTGAGGTTGACCTTCTCCCTGCTGGAACCCCGCGGCACGATAGTTGCCACGATAATATGGTGCAGGTATCGTTACAAGGGGTCTTTAATGGTGGTGGCCTTTTGCCAGGATTTCCCAAAGGGAACCCTGGAAATGGCCCTCCAGAAACTGATAAGCGTCTGCCTGTCCATCGCCGTAACCGCCTGCGTATATAAATCAGTATCAAGCTCGGGCTCTGTGTACAAACCTGTATAAACAAATAATATTAAATAAACAAATAATAATAATAAACAAATAATAATAATAAACAAATAATATTAAATAAACAAATAACATTAAATAAACAAATAATAATAATAAACAAATAATATTAAATAAACAAATAACATTAAATAAACAAATGATATTAAATATAAAATAATAAATAATATTATTTAAACAAACCTGTATGGACAGCAAACTGCCGCACACTCATCTGAAACTCCTGACCGGCGAGACGGAATGTAACCTCGTGGACTGGAAAATCCGGGTCCTCCACGTAATCCGCCGGATGCGGCGCGTATGTAAACGTGGAAAGAAACTCCCACGTAAGCTCAGGGTACGAGTCCTCCATCGCTAACTCAAATAGGCGCGACCAAGGAGTATCTAGTCCAACTATCTCACGCGCCCGCGCGGCCTCTCCCACGGTCTCCAGCAGGCCCCAGTCTATCCCTACATGCTCCCCGATGGGGATGGTGCGCAACCTCGCGCATCTCCCCCTCGCCCGTGACCCCGGCGGAAACTGCAGGTACGGACATGCCGGCTCTCCCTCCTCTCCCACATCTCCCTCAGCCTCCATATGCTCAATCTCGTCATCGGATGAATCCATCCCTGCACGTTGACAAGATAATATTAAATATAAAATAATAAACAAATAATATTACTAAACAATTTAAATAATAAACAAATAATATTATTTAAACAATTTAAATAATAAACAAATAATATTAAATACAAAATAATAAACAAACAATATTAAACAAATAATATTAAACTAATAATATTAAAAAAAAAAATAAACATGAACCAAAGCGCCGCGCTTGGCCTCGGCGCGGCGCTTTGGTTCTTCGTGATGAAGAACAGCCCACCAGATCGATCCACACGCCCAAATCAAATAAAAATCAAACAAACTGAAACACATAACTTGAACCAAAACAAGAAATGAAGTTCGATCGTACCTTTCAGCGGTTGAAAGCTTGAAAACGTTGATGATCCGGCTCAAGTGTGTGTAAATCGCACCTTGTGTGTGTGTTTGTGTGTGGGGTTTGAAATGGGGGAGAAGCTGCTCCGCTTTGGTTTAAGCGAGGGATCGAAGCGCCCCGCTATGGCCATAGCGCGGCGCTTTGGGGTCAAAGCGGGTCGCTTAGGTCAAAGCGGGGCGTTTAGGGCCTTTTTTTATTTTTTTAAAATTGTTTTTAATTCACAAACGCGTCGATAATAGTCTAAATTTTACGTTTTTTCCATTATACATCATTTTTTATTATATATGGACTATACTGCAAGTTCCGGATCAAATCGGTTACGTGTGATGTCTTATTCCGTTATATCGTATCATTTTGGTTTGAAAGCACAAGTACTCCTGTGAGAGGTGTTATGTGTATCAGCCGCCTACCGCACATGAACATGACGTGTTTTTTCATTAATTGTAGTATTATGATGTATATGGTCATTTTGGGTCGTACAAGTAATTTTCGATATCTGCTCGTCCCACCCCCTTGAAATCGATCCGTCTAAGCAGCGCATCATAATGTCCTATGTTTTCCGGATCGAAAACCTGCCTCTAAAGCGATTCGTTCGTACGTAACTCCTTTATAAGTTGTTTCCGGATCATCAAATATGAATTTTGTTTCACTCCTAACCCAACAGCCACCGATCGAAACCCACAATGACCATCTGGTTTCACGTCCTTTATTCTAACGATGTATGGATGGATCACTTCGGGAATCTGAGATGCGTAGGTGCGGATCGCTATATCCGTCTTAGGACCGAGCTTGATCATCGGGAAATCAGGGTGTAGGTTGATTGGTTTGGTATTCTTTTGTCTTCTAGAATCTTCGGGTGATATGTACGAGCTGTGACGGGGAAGATCATCTGAGGCCTCGACCCAAGTTTCTTCCGACGGAATGTACGAGCTTTTTCTAGCGGCTTCAACCTTTCTTTCTTCCTGCGTTTTCAATGTTGGGTGACCACGAGTTTTCTTCAGAACAGCAGGAGGTTTTTTGTTATTGTTCCCTGGATTGAGGATTTGCTAAAACTTTTCAAAGAAGCTCCTTTTCACTTGAGGGGGTGTTGGATCGATCTTTTGTTTCAATTTTTCAAATTCCGCGTCTACATCGATATCCTCTATGTTTTTCTTTGCAGGCTTGAAGTTAAGCTTCTTCCAGAACACGTCTATGTGTGTGATCCGGAGTTGCTGACCTGTGGATGAAAACAAATTAGGTGGCAGAATCATAACGAGAAAGGTCAAAGATATTAATTACCTTTATTTTCCAACTTTTCCAAACGACAGGCACATGGCAAACCACAGCTGGTAAAAAGTTGGCAACCACAGCTTGCACCGTAGGCTCTCAACCCGTCTTCCTTACGTTTTAGTTCCCTACTCAAAAGCTCAATCGCATAAATTGAAACCTTTCTGAGAATATATGCAAGCATGGGCTGCTTCTTGTGGTGCGTCATCACTTTTCGGAGGCTTGTTTCAAAGCTACTACTAATCTCGGTGTATTGTCTATCAACAACATGATCAACATACAGTACAAGTTTATCCAGTGTGTTGCGATGACTTGGAAAGTGACTTTTTAGTGTTGCATGCATGCCCTCAACCCTGTTGGTCGTAGTTTGGTGAAAGTTGATAGTTTTGTTAATCCAGCATGATACAAACTTTTCACGGTACGGATCCAACCAGGATTTCTTCAAATAATCAAAAACCTCTAAAATTAAAAAAAACGTAAATAGTCAGTTTTTGTTATTATATAAAATTTGAACATAATTATGTAAGAAATACCTACGTTCACGGTCATCTTCTTTCAGCTGTGCTTCAAGGTTTTCCAAGTTATACCTGTATATTTCCTCGGTCGTAGACTCGCACAATAACCAAAATCTACGTACGAATTCTTTCCATTCCTTGTCAGAGAATTTCTTCTTGCCGTTCTTATTAATATTTTGTTGAATATGGAACCGACAAAGATACTTATGCGCTTTTGGAAAAACTTGTTCACACGCGTTCATTAGCGCAAAATCCCTGTCTGTTAAAATCACGCGCGGTTCCATACATCCTACCAGCATAGACTTGATCCTCTGCAACACCCATAGGTAGTTCTCTGACTTCTCAGCGGAAATTACCGCACAAGCAGCCGTAAACGATTTGTTTGTCGACGTCATGCCTACGACCTGAACAAATGGCAGGTTGTACATGTTCGTTTTGTAGGTGGCGTCAATCATTAGCACATGCGGGAAGGCACACCACATATTGAATGATCTTTCGTGAACAAAGAAGACATCTTCAACTTCGTTTGATATCTCATTCGTGCGCATGTAATAAGTGTAATTTTTTTCGAGAAGAATGCTTTCAAGTTTTTGCATCAGAGACTTATCGACATTTTTTTCGGCGTTGATCTTCTGAACAGCGTTGTGTATATCTTTCGGAATAAGCTTTCTAGCCGGATTGTTTTTTGTCAGCGTTCGCCAGATACTTTGGTTGGGAATGTCTTGCTCTGCCAGCTCCTTAACCAGTTTTGTATCCTCCGAAGAAAGCCTTCTCGCATACGCGTGACCCTCTAAGTTTTCAATAGGAGTGTGGTTATGCTTCGCCTTCGTCACCTCGATCCTCCAAACACTTCCGGATGATTCCGAAAACCCGATCATCTCGAACGGGCAGCCTATTTTCTTGCTACCCGTTTTCCTCTGTGTAGCTATACTCTTATGCTCCCCACCAAAAGTACATTGAAACCAAATCTTGTAATTCTCTCCTCTTTTATTCGACCTCTTAGTCACAATGAGGTAACCGTTGTCTTTTGCCATGTCTTGTACCTAACGCACCAACTCTTTACGTGACGAAAAGGTCTGCGTTGTATCAAACGAAAACGTAACCGGGTAACAGCCTTCCTCGTCAAAAGACACATCCCCCGGCTCACCATCGTCACCGAGGTCCGAATATACTTGATGTTCAAAGTTGTGCTCGCCACCGTAACCGAAATTCGAATAACCTTGTAAGCTCTGTTGACAACCGTAACTGTCGTTTGGACCACACTCCTGCTGTACAAAGCTGTACTCGCCACCGTAACCGAAATTCGAATAACCTTGTTGTGCGTAAGGGTCCTCCACAGGGGTATTCAAATCCAGCGTCACCGTGTTATCACGATAACGAATGCCAGATACAACCTCTGCCTCCCTCAAGTTGGACGAGACCGGTTTCTCATACGAGTCAGAAATAGCGGTCCCCTCGTAAGAATCAGGAACAACTGTCTCGTCAGAATATTGACCGAAAATATAGTTGTTTAACCACGACATCGTTTTCTGAAGAAGAAAAAACCTCAAGCTTGCTTTTCTGAAGAAGAAGAACAAACAACGAAGACCAGGCCAACCTCAATCAGTAGCTTGCTTTTAAAAGTGAAAATTTGGGTCGAAGCGCCACGCTATGGCCAAAGCGCGGCGCTTAGGGTTAACGACAAAACATCATAATCAGCTTTATGTCTGTCAAACAGTAGGGAATGTCTCAAACGTCAATCGAAGCACCTTTTGTCGAGCATAGCGCCGCGCTTTGGGATGTGAAAATAATTTTCTCCGTGTGTGATTAGCATGACCCTTTTAAACATGTTAGAAACTGTGACAACGACACACGTATCATATGAAAACTTTGTCCTTTAATAGTGAAATATTTTAACCTTTTTCACACTTTAATACTTTCTTTTTTATATACATATAAATTTCAGTGATACCTACAAAAAAAAAAAAAAAGCTTCGAATATCCAAATCCAAGTGTCTTTATCATAATTTCTAGTCAAAATCAAGTCAAAAAACAAACAAACAAACATAAACAAAGATCATCACCCCACTACCCCCTGTCTGTCACACCCTCTTCACCTTCACCAAAAACACCATCATCTTCCTCGTGATTCCACTTGTCTTTTCTCCAATATTCCCGCCATTTCCTCCGTAATCCATCACCTATAATCACCATTCCTCAACCTTCAACAATGCATGACCTAATGCTTCCAGTTCAACATCACACCACCACCAGCCACTCAAGATCCAGTGACGCTAGCCCTGACTCAGTAATATTCTCCAATTTTAGCTTGTTTTCTTCTTCCGCTTCCGTTAGCGTTGAACGATGTTCTTCTGCTTCCGATGCGCTTGATCGCGATTCACTCGTATCCGAAATGTCTCAGGTAGTTATTAATTTGAAGTGTTTGTATGTATAATGTGATTTGTGTTTGTTATTGGATAGATGAAATGATCAATCAAGAAATGATTTGGTTTAGAATTCGGTTGATTATTTGTATCAGAAGCAGGATTTATCTGGACGTGGTGTTCGGAGTTTATCCAGAGGTCCAGATCTAGATCCAGACCCGAGCAATAATTCTGTTGTGTTCAGGAAAAAAGTTGAAAAAGCCAAAGGTATAATAATAATAATAATTTGAGTTGACTGATTGTTACTGTTTTGATGAAGTGGAAATTATAGATATGAATTTTGTTTTATGCTGTATGTATTATAGGATATAATGATGCAGAAACAGATAGTGAGAAGAATCAAACCCTAGATTCAGCAAGAAGCTCCTTCTCTCAAGCTCTAAAAGGTATTATTAATTTATTATCTATTATCCTGATATAATATGCTAAATTGTTGCATTTATTGGTTGCTAGTTTGTAAATTAGTCTGTAAGGATGTAGATTAGAATCTGTTGGTTTCTGATTGGAATTAATGATATTAATAATGTTGTTGTTTTATAGATTGCCAAAACCGGAAGTCAAGATCCGAAATTCTTCTAAGGAAGTCTGACCGGAGAAGACCTACGTCGTTGGATTTGAACAGTCAAGCGATAAGTTTGACTAGTTCTTCTCCAAGACTTGTCATGAAAAGCTCGGTTTCAAGCAGGCGGACTAATATGTTCCCGAGTCCAGTGACGCCAAATTATCGTCCTGGAAATGGGATGCAAAAAGGTTGGAGTTCGGAACGCGTGCCCTTAAATGCGAATAGTAACAGAAGGCATGTGAGTTCCGGATTGATATCTTATAACAGTGGGAAGACATTGCCTTCGAAATGGGAAGATGCAGAAAGGTGGATATGTAGTCCGGTTTCAGGAGATGATGGTTTACGGCCTTTGCGTCAGCAACCGCAAAGACGGCCCAAGTCGAAGAGTGGGCCGCTTGGGCCTCCTGGTTCTGTGTACAACCTGATGTATTCCCCTGCAGTGCATATGTTTGATGGACAGCATGTTGGGAGCTTACTCACTGGATCACCGTTTTTAAGTAGAGTGAACGCTAGTGATGGTTTGTCGATTCAGTATCGTGATCAGCACGGCAGCAGTGAGAATTTCCCTTCACTGAATGAGCCGTGTATGGCAAGGTCGGTCAGTGTACACGGTTGCTCTGAGTCACTGAGTCAGTCATTGCTGCGTATAACTCAAGATGGTAAAGCTAGTGGTGTAACGGATGCTGCTACCAACATATCTAGTGATGTTTCAAGAAGAGATATGGCGACGCAAATGAGCCCCGAGGGTAGTCCCTACTCATCTCCTTCAAGGAGAAACTCAAACGCGATCTCCCTGTCATCCGCTACACTACCTGTTGAGACGCGTTCGTCTAAAGCAGATGTGAGGGATGTACAGGTGGATGATCAGGTCAGTTTGTCAAGATGGTCAAAGAAATCCCGAGCTCGAATTCCAGGTAGGCGGTCTGACTCAGCAATGGTGGATAGCTGGAAACAAAAAGCCCTCGACGTTCGTTCCGCTGATTGGGAAGTTTCAGAGATGACAACAAACCTCTCAAAGTATGTCTAGTTGTCTACTTTTGAATCTTCACTTAGCATATATTAATATATTATGATAACTACAGTTGACTTATATTTGTTTCCTGTTTAAGGGTGAAACGCGAGGAAGCTAAAATAACAGCTTGGGAGAACTTGCAGAAAGCTAAAGCAGAAGCAGCTATACGGAAACTTGAGGTTTGCTTTCACCTATCTTGCATATGAGCATATTGGCATATCCTATTGTTAAGTTCATGTATGAATAATTTATATAACTTATATAGATGAAATTGGAGAAAAAGAGATCATCATCAATGGATAAGATTATGAACAAACTTAAATCAGCTCAAAAAAAGGCTCAAGAAATGAGAGGCGCGGTCTTATCTAACCAGACGCATCATCAAGCTGCTGCTAGATCTTCTTCACACAAGGCAATCTCGATCAGGGCGCCACAGATAGGTTCCTTAAGTGGCTGTTTTACGTGCCATGCATTTTAACATCCTATTTCTCTTCAAAACAGGTAATTTTGTACTTTGCTTGTGCTCTATCGTCATCATCAGATGCCTGATGTTATTCGTTTGTAGATTAAATATTATTTGAATTTGTCGTTAAGGCGGTTACTGGAATATCTGCCTTGCATTTGCTGTTTGCTTCAAACAAGTGAAAGTAGATTTTTTTTTATCATTCAGTTGATGTTGTCAATCATTTGACTGTCTGTTTGATATCCATATTTGTGTACAAAATGCAAATCTTTATTTGACTTGAGTACAGGAATGCATGCTGCATAAACATTCCTAGACCTTTTAACAATTATCTGGGTTAAAAAAGAAATTAATAAGGATTATTAAAATAAAAATATTAAACTAAAATTCAATAAAATTTATAAAGACCAAATTTGTTATATCTAGAAACAATATGAATTATAAAACGGGACCAACACTGACTCACTGAGCTGGAAATAACACCTCTGTGCTCTTGATGGTTAAAACGACAAATTTAACACAACCACCACCACTCCTCTTTTCAGGCCATCTTCAATTCACACACAAACCTGAAACCTGCACATTGCAAACACCACTATTATCTCCATAAATGAGCCTTAACAAACACTTACCGAGTGTTCAGCTACATAAATAAACAAACGAGACATCTGTTTTTGTTCGTCATTTAATTAAACAAACGGGGAATTTTGTTCATCTTCATTCATTCATTTAATAAATAAAATAATAAAATTGAACTTTTCACATAACAATTTTTTTCATTAAACATCAGGTTCCATTTACAATCTTGAGTTAAAGTCAACGACAGCAGGAAGCGGAGCTAGTGAAGTGTGTGATGGTTGCAAAGCAATGGCGGGCCCGTGGAATTTTTCGACAGATAATTTTTTTCCAGTATTTGTATGTATATCTAGAGAAATTTATTATCGGGTCGGGTTATTGAGTTATTTCCCTGGAGTGAGTTGGGTCATCGAACTTGTTTTTACCGATTGAGTTGGTCACCAAAATGTTTTAGGTTTTTGAGTGTAGATCTAAAGTTTTCGGTTTGGTTTGTTACTTGATAAAGTTTTTTTTTTGTTTGGTTCTTAACTTTATCTTGTTCATTTTTTTCATACCGCCTAAAATTAAGAATTAACAAGTTAACATTTAACCACTGAGCAATAAAGTAACAAGTAACACTTGGAGATTATGGGACTTATTCATGAAAATGATTGCTTTATGGATCATGCATTCTCCATATGACAATCAATATTGTGTAGGTTGATTAAAGATTATGTAAGTATGTTGGTTATGGGAGATCTCAGATCTTCAACTGTGTTGTACCCCAATAGAACATGTAGCAAGAAAACATTTTGCAGCAATCAAACACATTTTCATAGTTTCCATACTATTCAACTATGACTCAACCTACCCATATCCCACCAATAGCAAAGCTAAGGTATGGTCTGAGGAGGGTAAGATGCAGATAGCCTTACCTCTACCCCGTAGGAATAGAGATGCTGCTTCCAGTTAGACACTCGGCTCAATTGTAGTTTTGCATCAAACTTTGGATATAAAACACATAACACTCAACAATTAGGACAAAGGGATACTTGACAGTAAAGCGAATGTAAAACAATAAAACGAAGGGATACTTGACAACACCCAGACAATCCAACATGAATATCCACTCAGTTGAGTTTGATATCGGACAAAATTAAAACCCGCAGCAAGTTATTAAAGCTCAAATATGAATGGTTCAGTGTATTATGATGTGATATAAGTTACTCGCTATTACAAAGTTATGATATTATAAAATTGGTAAACCAATTTCTTCTGTCTCAAGTTTAAATAGCACTAGGAAAAACAAGAACCTTAACAAGTTTTGTTCAAACTTACAATCTTGCAAAATCAGTTGTCCAAAATTTAGGGATATTGTCCATCATGTTGGGAAAAGAGGAAACTCGAGTAGGGAGATATGGAATTATGGATCGAGTTCGTATTGAATGTAGTTACGGATGAGTGTATGAATGGGTGTTCGAAAATTGATTTTTCGCATCTCTAGCCTCTGAATGACACAAGGTTAGGCTTCAACACCAAGCACTTGCCTAAGGTTTTACAACCAAATCTTTAGGCCTAAGTGGTCCGAAATGTGGGCTTTAGGCCTAATCCTAAATAAGTCCTGGCCCTAACTAGGCTTTGTAATTTATTCCCGAGCAAAATGTGACCAGTGGTTCTAACCAAGCCCATAACAGCCCTATTGGGCCCATTGACAAAGCTTGTCAGGTTATGAGTTATCACTAGGTAAGATAACTAG
This sequence comes from Helianthus tuberosus, assembly GCA_030545235.1. NCBI lineage: Eukaryota > Viridiplantae > Streptophyta > Magnoliopsida > Asterales > Asteraceae > Helianthus > Helianthus tuberosus. The sequence goes on along the minus strand of CM060402.1, from coordinate 161,173,933 downwards.
ATCGTTTTTGTTTTTAGGAAGATCGAAATTATCAAATCGGAACCGGATTAGAAGATCGAAATAAGAATTTGTTACAACTCAAATGGTGGAACTAGATCGGGACCGGATTAGAAGACTTTACATGAAATTTATTTTGACAAGATCGAAATAAGAATCTGTTATAACTCAAATGGTCCCGAAAGACTAGCCTAGTGGGAGAGGGTGCCATTTGGGTTATAAACCCCACATTAGTTGGCCATACAACCGATGCTGGAATGTTATAATCTCTACAAACATATTTCGCTCTCACCAATAAACATGAGTATTTAATTTGCCAAAAGTCCAAAACCTTGTAGTCGATATGAATACAACACAATATTGACACGGGCATATCACAACATGCATATTACGAATACACAAAATGGAGTTACGGTTTATATTTCAAACACGATATAATGTGATACGAATAATGAAGTATCACAACATGTTGCCGCCAATGAATATGGTTCAAACAAAAACCATATGTTATACAACTTTACAAAATGCTCCAGCCCCTAATGCATCACCCTGTCATTATAAGGAGGCCTTGATCAATTCACATTTGAGTTTAGTTAGAAGTTTTTCGCGTTACGCATCTTTCAAGAAAATCTTTTCATTGATTTACATTTTTCATGAATACAAATACAAAGTTAATCATCAAAAAATAACAAAACATCCAATGAAAAGAAGGGGGGGGGGGGGGGGGTGTAAGAAAATGACTAATTTATAAAATTTGTTATTTATGTTTCACCAAATTTTGAATGGTGTTTTTAAAAAAATTAATTTTCACTCACCGTCTTTTATATATGAGAACTTCCTTCTTCTTCTTCTTTTTTTTTTTTCCCCATTTTAAAGAGACATGAAATGAAAATTTCCATTTTAAAGAGAGATGTGAAAGGAAATGAAAAGAAATTGATAAAGATAGTTTTTAAATTAAAGGTTATAAAGTTTTGTTTCGAGTTCTATGCATGGACCATGCGAAATTAATGGAAACAACCAATAAACAATTTGAAATGAATACATCCCACCTATCCAAAAAAACGAACGTATTACTTTAAGAGATTAGACCCAACATATGTAGGTCGTGTCATCTTCTTAGGTGATATATGACCCATCAACTTTGTGAATTCCACTATTAACAAATCATAAGTTGAAAGTCCCATAATTCACATCTATTCATAAAAGATAATCAATACTAGTGAAAAAGAAGAAAAAAACGGTTACACAACTCTTTTGTTTAAATAATAAGTACAAACATATCATGTGGATATCGAAGTTCTCAATATATTGTTGATTCTTAAATGTATGTCTGCGAGCACTTTTGACACAGAGTAGGAGATTACAATGATTATACCATTAGGCCATTCGTAATGGTTAATGTCCTCTAATGGACATTTTTCGCCACATCAACATCATAACGCTTCTTAAAAAGTTGTGTAATGGTTAACACCCATTAATGCCCTCATTCCATCATTACTTTCCAATTTTGTTTACCTAATTGAGCATTATACTAGAAATGACCCTCCCTCTTCATACACCTTTAAAGCCTACGTGGTGCTGCTATTATCAAACTATTTCACATCCCTATAATGCCCATCACTATTAGTTTTATGAAATTGGAAACCAAAACTGGCTGCCTAATTATGAAATTGACCACCTAATTTTGAATTTAACTTTGTTGATGCAACAAATAATAGACCAAGGATAGTAGCTGGGCTGCTTAGGCAAAATGGTTGAAGGGTTCAACTTTGCCTAACGCAGGTCGTGGGGTCCCCCCACGTTTGCAAGACGTGGAAGGAGGTTCACTAGTTTATTTTTATTGTTTGCTAAAGATCCTCCTCTGAAGTGTGTTCAGATTCGGATGAACTAGCAAAAGGAATGTGTGTGTTGGAAGTGAAAGGGAGTAACTCGCATGAAGCAAGTACTCGATGTGAATGACCAGAGATCTTAGGAATCAGGACTGGCCAGGAATGTCCTCAACTTAGTAAATGAAGTGTCTAATATATAGGAGAAGACATCTCCCAAAGAGGAATGCATTTGACTAGTGACCATACTTGCAGTGAGGGGCTTACCCTTTCGGGGGTTGAAGCCTTTTGACCCCTGGATAATAGAGTGTGCTCTGTGGACCTGCATTGCTTTTGCGGCTGGCGAGTTGGTGAAGTAATCTAGAGACATGACTACTTACTGTTCCGTGTTACTTTATTCCATTTCCCCAGGTTTTTAACCTTTGAACCATTTTATCTTATGAGCATTTACGTATTTAAGTTATTTATATTTGGTCTTGGGCTACCCCCGTCATCAGCCCCCCAAGTCAGAGGTTTTTGGGAGATGAGCTCAAAGACTTCTGACTTTTATACGTGTATTTCACAGCCGAAAGGCTTCAAGGGTTCGAAGGTTTGAAAGTTGAAAACGGTTGGGGTTTTTGAATTTCGAAAATTGACAAGACGGTTGACAAGACTTGTGGCAGTTTGTCAGGCGGCGGTTTTTAATTCTGCCTCTTAATAATTATCCTTTATCTCATTTATTTACACATATTTTATTAGAAGAACATTACTTGCTCCTTTTTTCTCTCAAGTTTCCCCCTTTTTCAAATCAGGTCAGTTTCCCTCTGCTTATTTTCTTTTTAATTGTTCATATCATGGGTGCTCGTAAGGATATGGCAAAGTCGTTTTCTCGACTGACTCAAGAGGAAGTTGATTTGTTTTGTTTTGTATGGAATGGGGGATAGGGACAAAGTTTAAACCGGTTGCACCGGCTTGTGATAAATCTGTCAATGAATGTCCTCCTGGTTCGATTGCTTTGTATTGTCGGCATTTTGAGTTTTCAAATCTTCGTCATCTGTTTTCAAACTTTGTTTTGAATGTCTTGGGATATTATCGTATTTATTTTGGTCAAGTTCATCCCCTTGGGATGGCTAGGGTTTTGCATTTTGAAATTTTGTGTCGGGCTTCCGGGTATGATCCCACTCTTTTAGCATTCCGCCGCTTTTTTCGGCTTGCTAAGAATGGTGATTGGTTCACCTTCGAGACCACTCAAGTTGATACCTGTTTGATTTCGTCTATGGTTTCTACACTCGGGGTCTGGAAGGACCGGTTTTTCTGGGTGTCCAAGGAGATTGTTCCTTTCAAACTTGTTTGGAGACACCCGGATGCCGTTCTGAACGAACTTGAGCCTTCTGCGTCTGACATAAATGCTCGATTTTTAGAAACTCTTAGGGAGTGTTCTTCACGGCTTCGTCCCTTTCCGGAGCATTTGTTGGTGTTATTGGGTCTTAGTAAATTGTGGGAAAAACGTGATCGAGACCCGGTGCTCATGAGAGATGGGAAGGGTATGCGTTTGTTCTTCTTATGCTTTTGTGTTCCTATTTCTGTGTTTGCTCATGTGTTTTTTGTTTGTTTTGCAGTTATGTCTGCACTTGACTTTATCAAAAGTGATGACACCTCTGACGTTGCCTTTGATGCTGCTGCTGCTACTCCGGGTGAGGATGCGGTTGTTAGGGGTTCTGATTATAGGTTCGAGGGTTCTGGTTATGTAAATGTCCCAAACGTTAAAGGCTTTACCAAGACTACTGCTTCCAAGGTTTCCACTCGTCGTTCCCAACGCTATCTGAAGGGTGTTGATCAGCCGTCTGGTTCGGAGGCTGTTGATATTAGTGATGATATTGATGTATCGGCAGAGCAGACCATTGATGTTGGCAAGGGTAAGGAGAAGGAGTTAATTGTTTCAAGCAAAAAGAAGAAGTTAGTTAAGAAAGGTACCCTTTCTGTCATTCAGGGTCCATCAGTCAAAAACGTTGAGAGCTTCGAAGGTTCAGAGGTTTATGTACCCAACTGGGGGGTTAAAGTTGGAGATAGTTTTAAAGATCCAGCTGTTTGTGCTGAGGCCTTAGCTCATTTTGCTCCTCCTGGTATTCGGGACGCCATTTCAGAGATGGAGGCTGATCATCTTATTTCTAGGATGATGCTCAGTTCCTGCAACCTTTCAGCCCTGTTGGCTGAAGGTGTTACTCGGTTTACCAAAGGTATGCAGGAATACGAGGAAGCCTCCAAGAAGAAGGAAAAAATGAAGGCTTCAATTGCTGCAATGAAGAAGGAGATTGATGGCTTTACTGAGAAGGAGCTGGCTTGGGCCAAGAAAGTGGGTGAGTTGACAAAAAGACACGAGATTGAGATGGGTGATCTCAAAAAGAGTTTTGAGGCTGACCGATTGAAGCTGAAATCTGATAGAGAGGCCTTCGTTGTTCAACAGAAGGCTTTTGATGAGGAAAAAGATGGTTTGAAAACTTTGGTTACCCAAGCCACTGGGGATAATCAGTGGCTTATTGAGCAGGGTTTTCATCAGGTTGTTACTTATCTTCTTCATTCTAAAGAGTTTAACTCCGCTCTTGGCGAGGTTTACACTAAACTGCTCAATCTGGGAAAACATCAAGGCCTTATTGCGGGTTATAAGCTTCACGAGTCTGGCCATCCTTTGGAAAAATCTCCCTTGTATCGTCCCGAGGCTTCCGACATCTTCAAGAGTTCTGTTGAGCAAATGGAGAGGTTATCATACCCGTATGTGAGTCAGGTTGCTTCTTGTTATGGTAAGCCTCTCTCCGTCTTGCAGGAACTGAAGCCGGATGGTTTGAATGAAAAGGTATGTGTTGAAAGACTTAGTTCCTTTTCAAGGAAACGTTCCTACTCGGGAGATAGTGAAGATACCTTTCCTGGAGAACCTGATGCTCCTAAGGATGCCAGCTTGGAGGGTTCAGCGGTTGGTGATCAGGGCCCAAAGGCTAAGAAGGTTAAGAAGACTAAGAAGGCTAAAGGTAACAGCTCTGGGGCCTCTAAGCCTTCTACTGATGCATGAAATTCGTAGCTTTCTTAGCACTTTTAAAACAATTTGTGGTTTGTAATGTTAACTTCAAACAATATTAGGTTTCCAGGAACCCTTAAGGTTCCTGTTGGTTGTGTTTTAGGCCTACGTGGCCGTTTGAACAGTATCTAAACTTGCAAGTCGCTAGGACTTGTTTTAACTTGTGCTTGAAAGTCTTTCAGGGCTTTCTTTGATATGATATTATGTTTAACTATTTTCTTTGTGTTGTGTTTTTATACTTGTGCCTATTTCGTTAAGGCAACTTGGTTGGCTTCAACCCTTTAAGCTTTTTGTCCATCCATTGGTACGTTGAAGCCATTGAGGTTTCGAGTTGTCACCTAGGAGGCTTGAAGCCTTGAAGGCTTCTTAGTTTTTTAACTTGACTTGGTTTGTGTTTTTATAATTTTTTGTTTAAGTTGCACCATTTTCATAACTTTGTCTTTGTCGAGTTTGTGTTGCCTTTATGTTTTTCATACCTTAAAGGGTTCAGTGTTGCAGTCACTTAGCCTTGGTATTTTTTTAACAAGAAGACATAGCACATATCCTTTTCGTTTTCTTGTTTTTGTTTAATTTCATAAGCCTGTTTGTTGATTATTCTTCTAAGGCTTAAGGAACATTTGGTGTAGGCTGTTCGAACCCGTCTATGAGACAATTTTGTTTTTAATAAGTCTCATGGAGTTGTATTGATTTAGAAACTCACCCCTTATATAGGTCCATTCAACCCTTGAACCTATTGAGCGATGTAGCCTAGGAGCTCAACCCCTTACATGGCCCTTGCCATGGAGTTTCTTGCTAGGTTCTCAACCTGATTTTAGGATAGAAAGACAAATTTGATAAAACAACTTCATTCATTCAAGAGATATTTTTACAAAAGGTTTTCATAATCACTACGTGAAAAAGGGGCTACGGCCACACTTTTGGCAAAACCGTCCTGCCACACATTTGTAAAAATGTGTGACTAAAGGTTATTCATAACATTTTAAAACACCTTTAGCCATACATTTTATTATTAATGTGACAATTTATACCAGTTAAGAACCTTTAGCCACACTTTTAGAAAATAATGTGACATTTATTAGCCACAAATCAAAATGTGTGGGCAAATGTGATCTATGGCCACATATTTTTGTTTCATGTGACGAAAAAACATGTATTTAACACCTTTAGCCACCCTTTAAGAAAAAAAAATTGTGACATATATTTGTTACACTAGCAAAGTGTGGCTAAATGTTATCTACGATCACATTATATATTTTCATGTGACCAATAACATCTGTATTCAAAACCTTTAGCCACGCTTTAAGAAAAAACCGTGACATTTATTAGTTACACTAAAAAATTATGGCCAAATTTGATCTACGGTTATTGTATTTGTTTCGCGTGACTAAACACAAAACTATTCCAAACCTTTAGCCACATGCACGTTAAGATAAAACATCCACATTTGAAAAGTGTGGCCAAATGTGTTCTACGACCACATTATATGTTTAATAATGTGGCTAAAATCTAATACATATGGCCACATATATTATTTTATGTAACCAAATGTTAGACAATAGTCACACTTAAAATTACAAATTTAATGTGGTTTTAGATTAACATTCGTCACACAATCATCATTTTGTTTATTTTGTGTGACGAAATGTTATCAAATGTCATTAAAAAAAAGTGTGACCAAATGTTAAACTTAGTACATCTTTAAAAATTCCCCCCAAAATATTTAGTTCCAAAACTTAAACTTCCACCTAAAATATTTCTTCCTAAAACTTCCCCCCAAAATATTTCATTCTAAAACTTAAACTTCCCCTCAAAATATTTTATACTAAAACTTCCCCCCAAAATATTTGATTCAAAACTTTCCTCTCAAATAATATTCTTATATTTAAAACATACATTATTTCTCGTAGTTAATTATTTTCGGTACTGGTATACGGTACCGGTAGTGTACCGAATTTTACTTTTTAATAGCGTTGCGGTACGAGTACTATATAGTACCATACCGAACATTTTTGGTACCGGTACCTGTACCCATATTTGATGATTTCCAGTATCGGCATTTTTCGTTACAAGTATTTTTAGCACCACTACCGGTACTGAACTCATCCCTAATCATATATGTGTTAATAGATATTGGCCTTTATTAGGCCACAATGGCCAATAGTGGTCATAGATATGTTAATGAACCATATTGGGCCTTAATAGATCACAATGGACAAATAGTAGATCACACATGTCTTGATGGACCATATTGAGCCTAACTGATAGTGGATCATACATGTCTTACCGGTACCGGTACCACATTAGTGATTTCGGTACCGGTACGTTCGATACCAAGCTCATCCGTAATCATATATGTGTTAATCGACCATATTAGGTCTCAATAGATCACAGTGGCCAATGGTAGATAATGTATATGTTAATGAACCATATTGGGACATAATGGATCACAATGGCCAATAGTGAATCATACATGTGTTAATGGACTATATTGTGTCTTAATGGCTCATAATTGCCAATAGTAGATCATAGATGTCTTAATCGACAATATTAGGCCTAAATGGATCACAATGGTCAATAGTGGACATACATATTATAATGGACCATATTAGACCTCAATGGATCACAATGGTCAGTAGTAGCTCAATTATGTCTGAAACGACTGTATTGGGCCTAAATGGATTACAATGGACAATAGTAGATCCTACATGTCTTACGGGATCATATTGAGTCTTAATGGATCATGATGGCCAATAGTAGATCATACATGTCTTAACGGATCAGGTTAGGCCTTAATGGATCTCGATGGCCAATAATAGTTTATATATGTCTTAATCGACCATATTGGGTATAATTGGATGACAATAGTCAATAGTGGATCACAGATGTCATAATCGCCCATATTGGGCCTAATGGATCGCAATGGACAAAAATAGAACATACATGTCTTATTGGGCCATATTGAGTTTTAATGGATCATAATGGCCAATAGTAGATCATACATGTCTTAATGGATCATGTTGGCCTTAATGGATTGCAATGGCCAATAGTAGATTATATATGTCTTAATCGACTATATTGAGTCTAAATGGATCACAATAGACAATAGTGGATCACACATGTCATAATCGCCCATATTGGGCCTTAATGGATCGCAATGACCAATAGTAACTCATATACGTCTTAATCGATCATACTGGGCCTAAACAGATTATATTGGACCATAGTAGATCGTACATGTCTTAATGGACTAAAATGAACCTTAATGGATTAAAATGGCCAACAATAGACCATACACGTCTTAATGGACCATATTGTGTCTTAATGAATCACAATTGCCAATAGTAGATCAGACATGTTTTAATAGATCATATTGGGCCTTAATGGATAATAATAGCCAATAGTAGATCATACATGTCATAATGGACCATATTGGGTCTTAATGGATCACAATGGCCATTTATGTTATATATATATTTTTTAAATGTGTTTATATATATTGGTATTTTTTGGTGTAAAGTTTTATTTTTAAAATATTAATATGCGACAAAACAAAAAAAAAAAAATCGGGTCAAATGGGTCGTATTCGGGTTCTGTGTTTGACACGGGTCTGGAGTTCTGGTTCATATAAAATTTTCGGATTCAGATCAGGTTAAACCACCATCCCACGAATACGAGTCATTTAACTAGGGATGAGCACGGTACCAACCGGTATCGGTACCAAAAATACCAGTACTAAGTATCCCAAAAAAAATGGGTACCGGTACCGAGGATACCCGGTACGGTACGATTCGATACCAGTACGGACCGATATTTAAAGATAAAAACCGGTATTTACCGGTACAAAAAATGCAACATGTCTGTACCAAATCGGTATCGAAACACGAACCGATACGAGAAATTCGATACCGGTACCCGATACCATTTGGTGATCCCTACATTTAACACACTACGCCATATTAAAGATTAGTGTTTATTATCCACAGAAGATTTCACTAAAACATCTTCAAAATTTTTGTCTTTCCCGCTTTGATAATCCACAGAAGATTTCACTAAAACATCTTCAAAATTTTTGTCTTTCCCGCTTTGATAAAATTTCCCAAATATTCCCTCTACTCCAAAATTTCCCAAATAACTGAACTCAAAACCCTCTCTTTTCACCATCTTCCCTCTTCTACAAAATTCCCTAAATAATTGAACTCAGTACCCAAATCAACCAAGATGGGCATGCCGGAACAAAGACATCCACTCGGATTTCAACGAGGACATGTGTAATACCTCGCCGCAGCTTCGCAAACTCATCACCACAACTTCGCGACATGGCCGCCGCCGCCGCCATGCACGTCAATGTTAAAGGACTTCGTCAAGCAGATTGTTCAAAAAGGTTTGATTTACCTTCAGATGATTGATTCTTGTAGTGGTCGCAATTGATTAATTAAACCAGATTGTTCAAAAAGGTAAAAAGGTTCTATTTTATTAATTTGATAAACAATTTTTTGTCATTTTTTTATACTTTGACCAACATGAAAATGTATCACTCAAAATTAATGAGGTGCTATATATGATCGAATATATACTTTAAGTATTGAGATTTCTAAAATTATTATGATTTTATATTAAACACGTCACTTAACATTCGAATAAACAAGTGATTATCACTTTTTATAACAAATATAATGATTGGACTATTGCTGTTCGATTTGTTTGTCTTTTGGCTTGTTAGGGATTTGAAAGCTTAGGTATGAAATTATGTGCAATTTGAATGAATATGTTTGTAGAATGATGGTGATAATAATTAACATTGCAGGTGTAGGTTAAATTGAAAAGTTATTATTATTAGAATTGAATTAACTTCATGAAGCAGAACACCTGTCACTATATTTTTCCAGCATTTGTGTTTGCATGGAAATTATAACTTTTGTAAGGTACCAGGTATATATTCACATCAGTGGCGGAGGTAATGTGTTAGTAAATGTAGCACGAGCTACGACTCAACCCCATATTTGTAGTGTAAAAATACCCTCAACTCCGTCTACTTAGTGTAAATTTTGTATTTTTTTTCCGGTTTTATACAAAGGATACCCTTGATTCAAAAAAAAAAAAAAAAATCGGATACCCCAGATTTTTTGTACTAGGTCCGCCACTGATTCACATTTTATGAAGCCAATTTGTTTGCTAAAATGGTTGTTTAAAAGTAGGAAAGTTGAAGACTGTGTATGCATGTGTTATATTGAAGTGGGATGCTCTTAAAACGTCGACTTATGTCTGTTACGTTAGTCGCATAAGCTTAATTATGCATAAATCTAGTGAACTATATAGGTTGGTCGTGGCATAATTTGTAGAACGACTCAAACTGTTTGTTTAAAAATTGATTGCATCATTTGATAACTAGTTGCACTCCCTTATTTTTTTTTGGACAAATAAAGACCTTTTGGTTCGTCATTGCATCAATGCGACACTTTTGTGATGTTCCGTTTGCTTTACTTTTTCAATGAATATACACTAATTGGATGGTTGTAACATTGATGAACTAGTTGAGGATGGAGATTCCGCCCTTTGACTTACCTGTCTCTCTGGTCATCTGTCTTGCATCCAAGTGAGTTTAGGGAGAAAAAAATGTATACTCTGTTCCAAAATAAATGTGTGTGATTTTGTGGCTTTACATTTTGGAGAAGTTTTGATCCAAAAGGTTCCTCTTCGCCCATCAATAACAATTGCAGACCTTCAAAAATACTCTTTATGTAACTGTTATGATGCATTTCAGATATTTGATAGTAATTAAAACGCTTAATTGAACAAGTGTGAGAGCGGAAAAGGTTAGATTGTTTGACTAGTATAACCATGTTTTTTCTTTCATGTAGCTATTGTTAGAAAAGAGAGCTTCTGTGGAGGATAAGGATGAAGAGGGTGGAATTCCTCTGCATGATGCTTGTGTTGGAGTTTAGTTCCTATGTAAATGTTATAGGCACTGTGATATTAAGTCATCCGCAACTTGTTCTGATAAGTTCCTATTTTGTATTGACTATTGAGGGTGAGGAGTCATAGATCACTAGAGGGCAGGGGCTAACCTTCAGTTGTGATCTCTGTCACCAAAGAAGTTAAGAAGGTGTAAAATTCTTAACAAGATGTGAATACAGAACACACCAGTTGATAAGGTGTTGGGAATAATCTTGATCGGGTCAGATACGGGTCAAGTCGGCAACGGGTTATGGGTCAAGATTAGAAAGAGGAAAATTCCAGGTTTCATGTAAAGGAATAAAGCGATAGCAAGAACATGTTAGCAAGTCTAAAGCATGTTTAGCAAGAAACCGATTCTGGTTTTAGCATGGAAAGCAAAAACAAATGCAAGAAGTAGAAAGAACCGGATCAAGATTAAGGTTTGAATGTTGGGAATAATCTTGATCGGGTCGGATACGGCTCAAGTCGGCGACATGTTATGGTTTTAGAACTGGTCATAGGTTGACTAAATTTGTTTGAAACAAATTAGAAAATGGACATTGGGGTTCACGTTGGAAGTAGTTGCTAAATAATAGAGAATAAGTTGAATGTTTCTTTTTGCATGTGCTTTATTTGTTTACTTATAAATAGGATAGCAACTATAGTATTTTGTACACTCATTTTTCTGAATTAATGTTTGCAAGTAGAAAAGCTTTGTGTTCATATTGTTCATGAGATTTTTTTTTCTTGAGTGTTTAATTGGGGCCTGAATCAACATAAGGTACTATCATACAATTGTTTGTACATTTGCTTAAATGAATCTTATTCATTGTTTAAGGTTTTAACTTATATTTACAGCCTGAAGAAGCTACTGTTAATGGTGGAATGAATCTTATGTAGGTTAGTACTTTGTTCTCTTTGTTGAAAAAAACAAAGCTGCAATTTTATAAGCTTGTTCTATTTTTTTTATTATATATTCTTGTGTGTGATTGCAGGCAAATACGAAGAAAAACACAATAGAGAGTTTTACATGTTGAGCTTGTGGAGTTGTGGCCAGGTATGTGTTATATAGGTTATTGCATTTTATTTCATGACTAAATATTGGGTCAATCACCAAAAAGACGAACTTTATTATAGACTAGTTTGGCCACTTTGACAAAGACAAGGTTAACTGGTAATTTCTTTGATGATAATTGTTTTTCAAAGAAGGCTGATTGAATAAAACTGTAATATACTTTTGGTTCAATTTCCGTGTTATATAACTATTTAAATACTTGGTTTAGTCCTTGAAAACCATTGATGTTGGAATTGGAATGTGTAGATAGTAATACAACAGGAAGGGGAGGTGGTGTGTCATCCAACAGTGGTTTTAGCTGAGAAAGTGATATTTATATATTGATGCAAGAGGGTATTTGCAAGCTTGATCTTTGAAGCACCCTCTAACGGTGGCTGCTACTGAGAAAGCTGAAAAATTCTATAAAGCAAGAGAGCTAAATGTGAGGCTGAGTCCAAATACCTCTTTTGTTTGGGTATTGCATGCCAACAACAAGCTATTGTGGATTGGTTAAGAGACATCAAAATCGGCCACTAGGTACAAGTTTACTCCCCACCACAACAACAACAAGGTGGCCCCCGTCCCATGGATGCATATCTGCAGTACTTTAAGTCAAAAAGCAGAGAGTATATGGACTTGAAGAAAACAACCTAGAAACAGTTCTTAGTTTATATATAGTCATTTCCCATTGCAACTTTTATATATAGGTTTGGATTAGAAGTTTCTTTTTTTAATTAGTATTTAAATTGAATACTTATGTATGAATTTTGGGTTATTATTGTTAATATTATTTGTTTTTACATTTTTTCATGTTTACTGCAGTTTTTATTTTATAAAAAAATGAAAATAAAATGGATAATTACACGAATATTCATGTGACTATATACTATAAACAGTCAAACTTATAGTAAATTCATGTGACCTTTAATATCATTTAGCCACACTTAATGTATCATTTGTTTGATTACAACAACCTTTTTGCCACACTTTTTTTATATTGATGTGGCTAAAACAAACTTTTTAGTGACTATATATTAGAAACGGTCACACTTACGGTTAATTTATGTGGCTATATAATAGAAACAACCACACTTATAGTATATTCATGTGGCCATTGATACCATTTAGCCACACTTAATGGACCATTTGCTTGATTACAACAACCATTTTTTAATTGATGTGGCGATTGATACCATTTAGCCATGTGTTTTTTAATTCATGTGGCTAAAACAAAGTTTTAAGTGACCATATAATAGAAACGGCCACGCTTATAGTAAATTCATGTGACCCTTGCTACCCTTTAGCCACACTAGTGTACGAAATGCTTGATCCCACCAATAAATAGTGGTAGCCTTTAGCCACACTTTTAGGTTTCTACGGCCACTAAACGTGAATGTGGCCGTATGATACCTACGATGACTAGACCTTTGGTCACACTTGAGCTGGAAAAAAAAAGTGTGGCGAAAGGCGTATGGTCACACTTTTTTCGTGTGGCAGTAGGCCTTTTTTGACGTAGTGAATTCAACACTTGAAATGCAACATTTTGAAATACAACCCGATCTTTCCTGTTTAGACATGAAACCTTTTCAAGGTTTTTCCATTCCAGTGTCTTGGAAGCCTTTTACCCTGTGAGTCTGCTAGCTTGTAGGATCCACCCTTATGTGCTTCAAGGATGGTGTACGGGCCTTCCCATTTTGGGCCAAGCTTTCCTTGATTCTCTTTTTTGCTAGCTTCATTGTTTCTAAGGACCAGGTCTCCTGGCTTGAAACGTTCGTTCTTGACTCTCTTGTTGTAGTAGGCTTCCATTCGTTGCTTGTACTTGGCTTCTTGAATTGCATCTTTGTCTCGTGCTTCTTCTAGGAGTTGTAAATTCAACATGGTCTCTTTTTGGTTTGTTTCGGGATCCATGTTGACAATTCGTTGTGTTACAACTCCCACTTCGGCTGGGATCACAGCCTCGGATCCAAATACCAAGCTATATGATGTTCTCTTATGGCTTGTTTTTTCGGTTGTTCTTATGGCCCATAGAACACTAGGCAATTCATCGAGCCAGCTGCTTTCGTACCTTCCCAATCTTGTTTTGATACCTTCCACTATGCTTCGATTTGTCCTTTCAACCTGACCGTTTGATTGTGGGTAAGCCATTGAGCTGAAGACCTGATTGATCCTGTATTCTTTACACCAAATGCTGAAAGGCTTCTCAGCAAATCGCTTCCCATTATCAGTGACAAGTACTCCCGGCAATCCGTAACAGCAAATAATGTTCTCCCAAAGTCGATGACCTGTTTGCCCGTGATCTTTGCAAGTGGTTTAACCTCGGGCCACTTGGTGAAATAGTCTATAGCCACAAACAAGAATTTTACCCCTCCTTTGCTTGGGGGGAATTTGCTTGATACTACATGTTTGGAAGGTATTCATCAATTCTTTGGATTTTTCTTTGTACCTTTTCATGTTGGGTTCCTTTGCAATGTAGCTTTCATTCACCTGGCTTGATACTAGCAACGAATCTGTAAACACTTCAAGCTTCTGGACCTTCATTTCTTTAGCCAGTCTTAAACCAGCTATTAGTGCTTCATATTCAGCTTCGTTGTTGGTTGTCGGAAAATCAAAGCGAAGAGCGTATGTGAATTCTAACCCTTCTGGGTTGATCAGAATAAGCCCAGCCCCTGACCCTTCAACGCTTGAAGCCCCATCGGTAAAAAGCTTCCAGGCTTCAAGGTTTGAGGGTTCAGTGGTGGCTGTGTTCACTTCGGTGATGGTTTGCTTAGGGACTTCTGTAATGAAGTCGGCCAAGACTTGGGCTTTGATGGCTTTTCTTGGGACATAGGTGATGTTATGTTCACCTAGTTCCACTGCCCATTTGGCTAATCGTCCCGAGTTTTATGGTTTTTCAAGCATACTTCTAATAGGTTGGTCGGTGACCACTTGTATAGGGTGTGCTTGGAAATACCTTCGAAGCCTTCTAGCTGTTTGAACTAGGGCTAGGGCCATTTTTTCCAGAGGAGGATATTTGGTTTAAGCCAATTTTAGAGTTTTGCTGAAGAAATAAACGGGTACCTGGGTTTTATCTCGGTCAATGATGAGGACCGCGCTTATTGCTTCTTCAGTAACTGAGAGGTATACTGAGATCAATTCTCCTGTTTCCGGGGCTGCCATGTCAGGTAGGGAAGCGAGGTGTTGCTTCATTTGGTTAAAGGCTTCTTCAGCCTCTTCAGTCCATTTGAAGTCTTTCTTATCGGTGCAACCCTTGAGCGTTTTGAAAAAGGGGAGAGACCTTTCTGCTAACTTTGAGGTAAAACGCTTCAAGGCTGCAAGCTTCCCATTTAAGCTTTCAACCTCCTTCTTGGTTTTTTGGTGGTTTGGTTTCAAGAACAGCTTTCACCTTGTTTGGGTTAGCCTTGATGCTTTGTTTTCCAACTATATGACCCAAGAACTTTCCTTCCTCAAACCCAAATGAACATTTTTCAGGGTTGAGCTTCATATTAACCTTTATGAGGTTCTTGAAAGTTTATTGAATGTCATCGAGCATTTGATACTCCGTCTTGCTTTTGATCACCAAGTCATCGACATATGCCTCCATGTTTTTACCAATTTGGCTTGCAAAGTCTTTGTCCACTAGACGTTGGTAGGTTGCTCCAGCGTTTTTGAGGCCAAAAGGCATCTTTTGGTAACAAAAGATTCCTTTATCAGTGTGGAACGCTGTCTTTTCTTCATCTTCTTCTTTCATGAGTATTTGATGATACCCTTTGTAAGCATCAAGAAAACACTTGAAAGGGTAATCGGTGAGGGAGTCAACCTTGAGATCAATTTCCGGTAGTGGATAGCAATCCTTAGGACAAGCCTTGTTAAGATCCTTGAAATCTATACACATCCTCCAAGAGTTGTCTGGTTTCTTGACCATAACCGGGTTTGCAACCCATGATTGGTACTTGACTTCTCGGAGAATTCCGGCCGACACAAGCTTTTCAACTTCTTGGCAAGCAGCCAGGCTTCTCTCAGGTGCTAGACTTCTTTTCTTTTGGACCACAGGCTTGACATCCGGTGGTATTCTTAACTCATGTTCAGCAATGTTCCGAGGGATCCCCGTCATATCCTCTGGACACCAAGCGAAGACATCACTGTAATGTGTTAGCAACTTTTCAAGATACGAGAGGGTTTCTTGTGAAAGGCTTGGATTGACCCTTATTCTCTGTTCAGGGTACTTAGGATTTATGATCAGCCTTTGCTTGTCTTCTTCACTTCTGGAACTTTCACCCTCAACCTGGTAGGCCTCTTGAGAGGGTTGAAGGGTTGCTATCCCCATCTCGGTGGGAAATTTGACTGTGCCATGGCCAACAGACACGGCCATGTAGAATGCACACTGCCTTGGCCTTCCAATGATCATATCATAGTTTGAAGGTATGTTGATAACCACAAAGGTGAGTGGTTGGATTCTTTCCTTCTGACCTTCGCTGAAATGAACATTGAGTGTCAGTTGTCCTAAAGGCTTGAGGGGTATATCAACAATACCTTTTATGGAGGTTCCGGAGGGTTGAAGCCTTGAACGCTCTTCATTGCTCAGACGGTTGAAGAACTTCTCAAACATGATTTCGGTGGCAGCACCAGTGTCTATGTAAGCTTTACTTTTCTGTAACATTCCCACAGTAGCCTCAACCACAAGAGGGCTTGAAAGAGGGTCATTTTCTGTTGGGGGGAAGCAAACACACTGAAGCTCCCAAGCTTCCAACCGCTGTCTTTTGTGTGGAACCCTTCCATCGAAATCCACCATATTGACTTCCTTGCTTTTTCCTTCAGCCATTTTGTCCCTTACTCCCTTTACCAAGTAAGCAAGTTCCCCGGTCTTGACGGCTTCTTCGATTCTCTTTTTAAGTTGGAAGCAATCATTGGTGTGGTGTCCCTTTTCTTCATGAAATTCACAGTATTGTGTGGAGTTTTCATTCTTCCTGCTCTTGGGGAGAGGCCTAGGAGGCCGAAAGTTTTGCTTGACTTCTTCCGTTGCGAGGATTTCTTGAGGAGTCTTTGTGAGGGGTGTGAAACTCATGCCTTTCTCCCTGCTGGGAGGGTTCCGGCCTTCAGACCTTCGATGGTCCGAACCCTTCGGGGGTCTGTCGTAAGAGTTAAAGTTTCCTCTTTTTCTAGCTGGACTATTGCCTCGCCAGCTGGATCCTCTTTTCCTCTGTTCTTTAATGTCTACTGCCTCCTCTCCCCGGATGTGGGCTTCAGCCCTTTCGAGAGCTTCTTCCAAGGTCTTGGGCAGGGATTTGTTGAAATCTCTTGTGAGATATTTGGATGTGATGGCATTCATAAAACCAACCACTCTCATTTTCTCGTCTGCCCCCACATAAGTTAGACCTTCTTTTTTGTACCTTTCTATGAACTCTCGAAGGCTTTCATCATCTCTTTGTTTGATCTGAAAGATTACCGTTGCGTCTTTAACATACCGCCTCTGTTGAGAGAAATTGTCTAGGAACCCTTTGCTTAGATCATCGAAGCTTCGAACGCTTCGAGCGGGTAAGTCATTGAACCAGATCCTGGCTGATCCGACAAGGGTTTGCATGAACATCAGACAACATTCAGCATTTGACCATTTCTCGATTCTTGCGGCACCGGTAAAAATCTGAAGATGGTCTTCAGGATCTTCAGTCCCATAATATGTTCTGATGTGGGCCGGCATTTTAATCTTTGTCTGGAAATCATAATCGGCTATTTGCTGTGAAAAGCATGAGAGGTTACTTGGTTTATAAGGCTTGGCCAAATCTTCTTCAACCCTTGTACCCACGTTGCTGCTGTTCCCTTGGGTGGCCAACACTTGATTGATGAAGTGCTGCCACGGGAAACTGGCCATCATCTGAGTCATCACCTGGGGCATAAAGTTGAAGCCTTGAAGGCTTCCGGGTGCAACAGAACAGTTAACTCCCAAGGGAGTGCTCATAACGGCACTTCGTGCCAAGGGAAGTACCGACAAGGCCTGTTCCCATGAAGTTGTTGTTGAAGGTGGAAGACTCGTCACCGGGGACTGTAGGAGCTGGTCAAGGGTCAGCTCATGGCCCAGTGGAGCACCACTTGTAGCTGGTTGGGACGAGAAAAGAGGGAATGTTGTCGGATTCGGCCTTGCGGACAGATACGGGTTAGGATTTGGAGGATTACTGGGACCTGCCTCATCCCTAGATGTAAAAGGAGGGATAGGAGGTCCATGAGATAACGTCGGCTCAGGTTCATCATAGTCTAAACGGATCCTTACTCCCTTGTCCCTTTCTCTACTCACGTATTGATTGAGGAGATACCTCAACTCGAGGAAATTGTTGGCGACCCCCTCCGGGGTAAGCTCGACATGTGACGGAGCATTAGTGACACCAACATTAGGGGATGGGACCCCTGATCTGGACGGAGTAGGTGTACTGAAAGTCAGAAACTCCGGAGTACCTCCTGGTGTCGAGAAGGAAGCGGGTGTAGTTGCATGAGCTTGACCAGCACCTGGGGTGGAAGTGTTAAGGACCTGATTCACTTCTCCAGGGGATCCACTTTCTGACATGGCAATTTTATGAGAATGGAGCTACACTACTAGGTCTGTTGAAGAAAAATAGTGGCGTAGCCCCACGGTGGGCGCCAACTTGTTGATGCAACAAATAATAGACCAAGGATAGTAGTTGGGCTGCTTAGGCAAAAGGGTTGAATGGTTCAACTTTGCCTAACGCAGGTCGTGGGGTCCCCCCACGTTTGCAAGACGTGGAAGGAGGTTCACTAGTTTATTTTTGTTGTTTGCTAAAGATCCTCCTCTGAAGTGTGTTCAGATTCGGATGAACTAGCAAAAGGAATGTGTGTGTTGGAAGTGAAAGGGAGTAACTCGCATGAAGCAAGTACTCGATGTGAATGACCAGAGATCTTAGGAATCAGGACTGGCCAGGAATGTCGTCAACTTAGTAAATGAAGTGTCTAATATATAGGAGAAGAGATCTCCCAAAGAGGAATGCATTTGACTAGTGACCATGCTTGCAGTGAGGGGCTTACCCTTTCGGGGGTTGAAGCCTTTTGACCCCTGGATAATAGAGTGTGCTCTGTGGACCTGCATTGCTTTTGCGGCTGGCGAGTTGGTGAAGTAATCCAGAGACGTGACTACTTACTGTTCCGTGTTACTTTATTCCATTTCCCCAGGTTTTTAACCTTTGAACCATTTTATCTTATGAGCATTTACGTATTTAAGTTATTTATATTTGGTCTTGGGCTACCCCCGTCATCAGACTTCATAATATTCACGCCTCATGAATTACCACAAATTTATTTTCATCCTTGTCCGTATAAATATTTACAAATCTGGAGTATGATCTGAATTAGAATTGAGCGATTAGGGCGACAATAAGTTAATAAGTTATCTGTATAAGACACATTTAAACCTGTTTACTGAAAAATATATTATATGATTTATTACTTTTTTTAAAATAAAATAAAATTAGGAGGCTAGAATACATCATTTTTTTTTGGTACATAAAACATAGAGTTCTATTTTTAAACATGAGATATAAAGTAGTTAAACGAGTTGTATTAATGTTTAATACATTTATATATTATTCGCGCCAATAGAGACCCGTTAAACTGATAACACACGATTTGACAACCCTACGAAGGATAACAACTAAGCCTATACGGATTGAGAGGGCATGAAAATGGTGTTTAAAAAAATAAAAATATAATAAACATCAATCAATCAAAACAACCCCAAACTACAACCACCAATCAAAGGCCTTCACATCACCAAAACAAAGCCCCCACGCCGGTGAAAACTCTCCTGGCCTTCCCCCACGCTGCGCTCCACACCATCTTCGGGCCGGTGTGCCTGGCGTGGAGAGGCTTTCACGCCACCCTCACCACACTCACTCACTAGGTCTAAGATAATTTACCATTATACCCTTATCTTTAGGGGTGCAAACGAGCCGAGCTACTCGAGCTCGGCTCGAAAAAAAGCTCGAACGAGCCGAGTTTAAACGAGCTCGAGCTCGAGCCCGAGCCGAAAAACAAGCTCGTTTAGTAAACGAGCCCGAGCCCAAGCTTCGCTTATCGGCTCGCGAGCCTAATCGAGCTTTCTGTTTATATATTTTTTTATTAATATATTAAACGTATATTTATATAATAATAATTACCATTTATATACATATAAAAAAATAACTAAATTATATGTATAATAATAATTATAATTAATATAAATTAATTAATAAATATTAAACGAGTCGAGCCCGAGCCGAGCTCGAGCTTGAAAAATTACCTTCGAGCCGAGCTCGAGCTTTAGAAATAAAGCTCGAATCGAGCCGAGCTCGAGCTTTCATATGTTAAACGAACTCGAGCTCGAGCCTGGTCGAGCTCGGACTCAGCTCGGCTCGGCTCGTTTGCACCCCTACTTATCTTCTTAAATTGATTATTCTTCTTATTTTATCCTTTTCCTACATACAATTTGAATACATTTGACATGAAATTAAATGTATTTGAATTCAAATTCCATCGTTGCATAGGAAATATGTGATTCAGGTACAATTGTGTTTTATTTGATCTCGTATGTATGTATGTATGTATGTATGTATATACGTCGGTTCTTATTTTATTACTTATGTTTCTACTTTCTACGTTCTAAAAGCTAGGGGTGTTCATCGAATCGAATATCGAATTTTCGAATTATTCGAATAATTTTTATTTTTCCTTGAATTCGAATTCGATTCGTATTCGATTAAAACCTACCCAATTCGATTCGAATTCGTATTCGAATAAAAAACCCAATTCGTATTCGATTCGTATTCGATTAAAAATTTGAATTCGAATAAATTCGATTTGATTCAATGTCTTTTAAAACATGTAAATAACTATTAAAATGAAACATAAGTTTTAAAGCAGTCATAAAACATTCCAAATAAAGTACCATAAGTCTAACATTCAAAACAAGAATTTGGGAATAACCACTACAATTTAATATTTTTAGGATTAGAAATCTACTGATAAATTTGCTACTTAGGTTTTAGTTATGGGTCATGTAGTGGGTTTGGTAATAGGTAATTTTGATAATTGGAATAAATTTTGAAAATAATTTATAGTATAGCTCAATAAAAGTTATATATGTATTATATATAAAAATAATAAATAAAATGTATAATTTTTATTCGAATTTCGAATCGAATCGAATTTGAAATTATAAATTCGTATTCGATTCGTATTCGATTTACTTGACTCGAATTGAATCGAATTCGAATTCGAATTCTTATAATCGAAACGAATTCCTGATAATCGAATCGAATTTAATCGAATTTCGAATTTTTCGAATTCGAAACGAATTCTGAACACCCCTACTAAAAGCAACTAAAAGCAATTAAATTATCATCATATGTGTTTTTTAAAGAAATGTTCTAAAAACGAATAACAATTGCTTTTTTTTTAGTTTAAGATCTTTGCCAATAATCTACAGATCAGGTGGTGGAAGGCTTGCATTTCTCTTGAGAGATGCAGGTTCAATTCCCATTTGGTGCAGAGTGAGACACTGGTGGGCAATGATAGAATACTAAGGAAAACCTAGGTTGGATCCTTAAGCCAAACGGGTTTCACCGATAATTTCACCGTCGTGCCTACGGGTGAGTATGTTACCGGGTTTTCCCCAGAATTGGTGGTGGACTCGGGTTATTCTAGAAGTACTCCGTTTGTCCAAGGGGTGCCCCAAGAGTGCTCATAATTGATTCTGTTGCCCGTTCAAAAAATAGCTTTTATTTAGGAAAACTTAAAATATGAAAAATTAAGAATATAATAAATGATATATACATGACACATGTATAGATTTAGGTGATTTTTAAACTTTTGCATTATGTAAACATATCTAAGAAAATGCTTAGAAAGTTTATAATGAGATACATTAGACAATTCAAGACTAAAGATAGAATGGAACAAAATCATGGATATTTTTTTAATTGAAAAGGAGTAGCTGTATGGGGCTGTTTGGTAGCCTCTTAATGACCATTCAGATGCTACCTTTTAATGGTTTAAAACCTCTGAATGAATAAGAGGTAACCTCAAGTCTGAATGGTTAAGAGGTAACCTCTGAATGGTAAATCATCACATGTCACATTCTTCTACATTCTCATTGGTAAAATTCTTAATGGTTCCATTAAGAGGTAGCCTCTTAATGACCATTCAGAGACTACCAAACAGCCTCTTACTTTTTAAGGGTGAACGGGGCGCTTTGCGGGGAGGGTTGCGGTGAGTGGTTTCCCCGCTCGGGAACGCCGCCGCCGACCCCTTGGGGAGGCTTAGCGGGGAGTGGGGAGCGGTGGGTGTTCACCGCACAACTTCTTCCTCTTTTTGATTTTTTGAATGATATTTTCTTAATTAAAACAAAAAAAAGCAAGTCCCCCAAGAGAGGAGTGTTGCCATCAAATTGAGGGTGTGGGGGAAGTTAAGTGGGGAGTTGACGTGGCGCGTGCTGATTGGCTGTGGGTAAGAGAGGTCACTCCCCACTTAGAGGAGTGCCCCTTACACTCTAAAAGGAGGCGATAAAAGAACAAGAATTAATGTTCCATATATAGATAAAAGATGCAATGAACTTGGGGGATGGAAGGACACCAGAAGTTCCCCATGTGTTGCAAAGAAGCTAGTCAAATATATAAAATTGTTGTGGCTTATTGAGACCTATCACATGTAGGCGCCCCTTTTGAACCCTTGTACGTAGCATTTATGTTTAAAAATACCCAATGTTTGTTCAATGTTCCTCCTAGATTTCATTGTTTTGCTTGGGTTTTGATTTGAGGTGGGATTGAATTTTGATGGCATTTAGTGATGTACGTACGATTCCTACTACAATGAGGGAGGCAACCTACCCTATTTATTTTAATCTCATATATACTTTTTTTACCTAGAAAGAAAAGTCTGCTTTAGTATACACACTTTATTAAAAGAGTGTTGAAATTACATGTTCTCATTCACCATCATAAAAAAGTGTAAGAAACGAGCCAACCAAACTCGTTTAACTTATGAATGCATGCTTGAGCTCAGCTTAGTTCGAGCTTTATTTTTAAAGTTGAGCTCGGCTTGTGAGTATGTTTTTCAACATGAGCTTGACTCCTTTGTTATTTACTAATTAGTATATAAATTATAATTATTACTTTTTTTTATAAATTTATATATAATTTAGTTATTTTTTTTATAAATTAATATTATTATTTAAAAATAATTTTAATATATTAATTAATAATTATGTAAATAATGAGCTCATTTAGGCTCGTGAGTCGGCATGAGCTCGATAAGTGAAGCTCAGGCCCGGGCTCGTCAACTAAACAAGCTTATTTTGAGTCTCGGTTTTGGGCTTAGGCTCGTATAAGCTTGGCTCGTTTCAAGTTTTTTTCCAAGTCGATCTTGAGTAGCTTTCTAGTGACTCGGCTCGTTTACAACCTTAGATAACATGTATATACTTTTTCTTTTTCTAATATTTAAGGTGTAAAAATTTATTATTGTAATTATATATACTTCTCGGTGGCATAACCACCGATAAAAGACCAAAAAACACACTAATCTTTCTAAATTGATAAAAGCAACCCCTAAACTTTAAAAAACTTTATAAATTCTTTACCCGATTAGGTTCTAACTTATCAAATTTACCCCCGTGTTTTCATACTTTAGCTTAAAATAAAAAAAAAAACTATTTTCTCACGTGGTTATTATTATGTATGTGTCGGTATAAATTTACGTTTTGACGTAAATTTTTCGGAAATGAGTTGGGTCATATATTCTCACGTTCTAACGTGGTTTATTCTTTTGTAATCACAATGCTTTGGTTTGGATACATCGAAAGACGCGTTTTCATATGGTTAACACATCATATAACGTGCTGCCAGCTATAAACTACTAAGGCGAGCCACCACAACGCGTGACCTATGGCAACAATCTAGCTTTTCTTGTTATAGAATATGCCCATAACTTTCTTACATTTTTTAAATGCACGTTAAACAACTTAATAACTACAGTGACTGTTGTTTACGTTAGTGACGCTTTTCCTACGTGACTACGTCATATTTTCTCTGTATTCACAACCTCCTGGATTTGTTGGCATGATTCGTCTACATCATGTATGCTTCTTGTAGAAATCACTTCACGTTTGCCAACACTTAGTGGGTCTTTGGGGGGGGGGGGGTAAGTGCACGGTCCTCCCAACCGCCGGAGTGATCTCACTCCGGGAGCCGCTACCCGACCAAGCTAGCTCCGCGGTGACTTGCCCATGCCGAGTTCTTACCCTGGGGGACATATGCCACTCCCAAGACTCGAACCCAGTACCTCTAGGAAGAGGTGGGTGTCGGTGGCCAACTGGGCTACCCCAGTTGGTTCACTTAGTGGGTCTTTGATACATTCTTGTTTGTTTATAGTCGAGATTTGGTTACTTTTAAATAAGCTCAAACATATCAGGTCCAAGATAAAAATTTGGAAGAAGGAGTGGGAAATCAAAAGTAGAAAGGATGAGAATAGGGACAAAGAGGAGCTTGATCTCTTAGATAAAATTTGTGAAGAAATGAATCTTTCCAAGGAGGAAAATTGGATTAAGGTGGAATGTCTTAAGAATATCTTGGATCGGGAACGTTTGCGTGCGGTGGATTTGAAACAAAAATCTCGGTGTCGATGGGCTATTGACGGGGACGAAAATTCCGCTTTTTTTCCACAGATTCGTGAACAACAGGAAACGCAAGAATGGTATCCATGGGTTAAACATTGGGGAGTTTGGGTGGACAATCCAAAGTCGATCAAAAAAGAAGTGTATATGTAACAATCCTAAATAAACCGACACCCTTGAATATTTTCCAACACCCTAATAAATTTAAAATATCCCAATATGTCCCAAAATACACCTCATACATGAAAACGGGCCCCGAATACCCTAAATATTAATAAAAACAATTAAAAATATGATTTTTGGTTTTAGGCGGGCCGCGTAAAGGATCCTCCTTAACCCTTACGCCGGCCGCGTCAACTTAAAACTCAGGCGGGCTCCGGTGTCGCCACGTGTGTGTGCGCGTGTTGGACCTATCTGATGACCCGGACACCCTAAACCCTACCCAGGCTAGTACACGGGCCGCGTAAGCCCTTGCTTACCTTTACACGGGCCGCGAGAGGACCAGACATCAGCACTATATAAGCAGGCCATCGGATTTCATTTCAAATAGTTCATTTTCTTTTCTGTATCTCGAATTCTCTCAATAGTAGGCATAATATTCGAGTCTAATACCCCCTAATTAGCGAAATTCTGCTCCGTTGTAAGTATTATAACCCCAGTTTCATATTAGATACGCTGCCCGATTGATTTAGGGTTCCGTAACAACTGTCGTGGTTCTGCCCGACGTAGTTGTTGGAATACCGTCTCGGGGAAGGTATCATTAATATAATCAAAGGGTTATTATACTAACCTATGTACATTTGTGTAAATTATAGATTAATCCCAAGAAACCCTTACGCAAAGTCTAAGATAGCAATGTGAGTTTATCCTATTTTTGTTAAACTTTTTGTAATATTTTGCAAAACCTTAAATATTTTATAATGTGATTAAGTGGTGATTGAGTCTTTGTAGTTCTTCAATTACTGCCGGTATGTTGGGGTTTTGTATACAAAATGTGGAACGCGTTACCATTGGACGACGAGTTAGCCAATGTGTAATATGACCCACCAGTCAGGATTGACAGTACTGAATGAGTAATTGTGTAGAAATAAACAATGTGATCGCTCTCAATACTGTGTTAATTGATAAAATATTTCTTGATTAAACTGGGATTCACTCACCAATATTTTCCACTGACAAATGTTTTTAAAACGCGTTTCAGGTAACACAATGTGACAACCAATTAGTAAAAAGCCAGCTGGAGAGCACTGAAGGCTTGGGAAAAATGTGGCTATAAAAGTTACCTAAAAGACGATGTTTTAAATTCAATAAAATAGGGTTTATCCCTATAAACATGTTGTAATAAGAAACTTGGGTTTTTACCCATGTGATTATTAATATCAAATATGGTGGTTTTACTCTGATAAACATTTCCTAACTACGGTCCTGATGTAATTTCCGCTGCCAAATTAACAAACTGATACCACCAAAATTCTGAGTTCGCGTCCGCCCGTTCCCGGGACAGATAAGGGATCGGGGGTTGCGACATAAGGTGGTATCAGAGCCTAGCCACTGGTCTAAGCCAAAGAAGTGTTCTGCTGACACTTAAAGTTTAATTTTTGTGTTAGGAAATAATTTATGTGATTACGTGTTTTGTGTTATTTGACTATTTGTTAGTTTACAGTATGAGTGATCAAGGACCCTCATACATGTGTCGTCAGTTGTCTGATTCACCTAGAAGTGAAGGTACCTCTTCCTAGGCTACCCTTTCTGGGTATTCTGCTGATCAGGAAGAAAGGATGTTTGCCTTTAAAGCTCAGTCAGAAGAGCCATTCCCTCATAAAAAGAGAGGATGGTTCAGTAAGGAAGCATTTGCGCGTAGGAAAAGAATGCGAAAGTTGCAACAACAAAGAGTTCTAGCAGCTGTTAAGCGAGAGTCAGATGCCCATACACAGGATATGCTTAATAGAAGCCTAGCTAATTTCCATATCCTAGCTACAACTGCTGCTGACAATCTGGAACAACTAGTAGCCCCACAACCCTTACCTTTGATTCCCACTCAACCAATGGAGGTAGAAATGCATGATTTTAACCCTGAGGAGATACCTAGAATACCAGCCCCTAATCCTTTAGATCCAAATTATGATCCCTGGTTTGATGATCTTAGGGATTATGTGCCACGCTATCACTTAAACGAAGAAACCTTTCCGAACTTAGCAGCACATCCAGGTTTGGACCCTCTAGACCCTTATTATGACAACGATGAATACATTAGGGAGATTTTGGAAAATCCATACCCTCAGGAGAATCCAGTACCTCAGTACCCAGAGCCAATACCAGTACCTGCACCCCCAATGAGTGCAGAGAATTTGCAAGAACTCCGAAATTTCGGAGAAGAAATCATAGAAAGTAGTGAGAGGATGAGGTATGTAGGGGAGCAACTCGTATGGAAATACGATGAGCGTCAGATGGATTTCAGGGAAAATCCATACCCATGAAGGTGATGGTGAAGTTGGTAATAATAATAAATAAAATATGTGTGTAATAATAATAAATCTATCGTAGTATAGACCACTTTGTGGTTAACGAGGCATAGTAGTATTGTAATTTTAATTTCTGTTTTAGTGTGTATTTGACACATACTATATCAAAAAGAGTAAAGTCGCAATGCACGACGTTTTTGACCAATGTGGGTATTATGTGGTTGTTACTTAAACTACTTAATTATTCTATTAATGATTGGTAAATGTTTAAAATTCAGATGGCCGACGAAGGAAATCAAGGAAATCTGAATAATGATAACCAGAGTAACATTAACTTGGTTAATGAGAATCCAAGCATCAATAACAATGGAAATCAAGTGGATAATAGTGCTATCCAACACATAGTCGCATAAGGAATAATAGATGCAATGCCATATATTATTCAAATGGTTAGGGAAGCCGATAACAAGAGTAAACATGATAGCAAGCGACCCTCTGAACTTGAAAACAGTGTAAACAATGGACATGTACTTCAAATGCCCATTCCCAAAAGGAGAAGAACCGTGTCTTACGGTTGTTCTTATAAAGAATTATGGTCTTGTAAACCAATGGAATTCTCGGGCAACGAAGGGGCCATTGCAACCCTACGCTGGATAGAGAAGACTGAGGCAATCTTAAGAATAAGCAAGTGTGCTGAAGAAGATAAGATAATGTTTGCTTCTAATCTGTTTAAGAATTCAGCACTAGAATGGTGGAACACTATCCTCCAATCAAGAGGAAGTGATAGAACTTACAATATGGAATGAGAAAAATTTAAGAACAAGGTAGAAAGGAAATTCTGCCCACCTAATGAGAAGGAACAAATAGCAAACAAATTCCTAAACCTTAGGATGACTGGTGTGGATAGTAAGGGATACACTAAATTATTCTTTGAATATGATAGAATAGTGCCAACCCTTGCTTCACCTGAACCAGTATTAATCTTCTGTTATATCTGGGGATTAATTGGAGAGATAAGACATGTAGTCAAGGCAGCTAGACCTCAAACCATAGAAGAAGCTGTAGAACTAGCAAATACCTTGACAGATGAATTAGTTCGTACCCGAGAAGAGGATCAAAGGAGGAACCTAACTCAAAAGCTCACACAAGGATTTCGTTCCGGAAATTTTAATCGTGGGAAAAATATAGGTTCTACCTCTACACCTTACTGTAAAAATTGCAAAAGAAAGCATTCAGGAAGATGCTCCATATACTGTAACTTTTGCAAAATATCGGGACATAAGGAAGAAGACTGCAGGAAGAAAGCTAATAACAGGATATGTTATAACTGCGGAGAACAAGGTCATATCAAACCTAACTGCCCGAAATTAGCTCCAGCTACAAACAACAAGAATACCAAAAATTGCTAGAGTATTTGTTCTAACGGCAGAAGAAGCAAAGATGATCCCGGATGTGATCACTGGTACGTTTTTAGTTAATGATATTTTTGCTAAAGTATTATTTGACTCTGGTGCAAACCAAAGTTTTATTAATACTTCATTTTGCAAATTACTAAATCAATCATTAACTAAACTTCCACAAAAGTGTCTAGTAGAGACAGCAAATGGAGAAACCATTAAGATTTCTGAAATCTTGCAGGGAGCAAGAGTATAAATTTTAAATCAGAAATTTATTGCAAACCTTTACCCCATGAATCTTGCAGGATTCGATGTCGTTCTAGGAATGGATTGGTTAATAGCCAATAAAGCCAGTATTTTATGTGATCAAAAGTCGATACAAGTAAATTCACCAAAAGGTGAAAAGATCACGATTAAAGGATATAAAACTTCTAAATCTACTAAATTCATCTATGTGATGAAAACAACAAGTTACATAAGAAAATGATCATTAGTGTATTTGATTTCTATAATCACTAACACTAAAGGAAAAGATTTAAAAGATATTCCAGTAGTATCCCAGTTTTCAGATATATTTCCAGAAGAATTGCCAGGGCAACCTCCAGATAGAGAAGTTGAATTCAGAATTCATCTAATACCAGGAACAGCACCGATTGCCAAAGCACCTTACCGTTTGGCACCTGCAGAAATGCAAGAATTGAAGAAATCATTAGACGAATTATTGGAAAAAGGATTTATACAGCCAAGTTCGTCGCCGTGGGGAGCACCAATTTTATTCGTTAAAAAGATGGACGGATCAATGCGTATGTATATTGACTACCGTGAATTAAACAAAGTCACGATTAAGAATCGGCACCCATTACCAAGAATCGATGATCTGTTCGATCAACTACAAGGAGCTTGATTTTTCTCTAAAATCGATTTAAGGTCAGGATATCATCAATTAAAGGTACAGGAAGAGGACATTCCTAAAGCTGCATTTAGAACAAGGTATGGCCATTATGAATTTACTGTCATGCCATTTAGTTTAACCAATGCCCCAGCTGCATTTATGGACATGATGAACTGAATATGTAAGCCATATTTGGATAAATTCATAATTGTTTTTATAGATGATATTCTAATTTACTCTAAGAGTAAAGAGGAGCATGCAAAGCATTTGCACGCACTTTTAAGTCTATTAAGAAAGGAAAAGCTTTATGCTAAATTTTCAAAGTGCGAGTTTTGGTTAGAACAGGTACAGTTTCTCGGACACCTAGTCAATCATGAAGGAATTCATGTAGATCCAACAAAAATCGAGGCGATTACTAAATGGAAAATCCCTGAATCACCAACCGAGGTTAGAAGTTTCTTAGGATTGGCCGGTTATTATAGAAGATTTATTCGAGATTTTTCTAGAATAGCCATTCCCTTAACTAAGCTAACCTGTAAATCTGTTAAGTTTGAATGGGGATTAAAACAAGAAGAAGCCTTTAGAATTCTTAAGCAAAGATTAACCCATACACCCGTACTAGCGTTACCAGAAAGAACTGAAGATTTTGTAGTCTATTGTGACGCTTCCAAATTAGGTTATGGATGTGTATTAATGCAACGACAAAAGGTTATAGCTTATGCATCCAGACAACTTAAAGATCATGAGGAGAATTATTCAACCCATGATTTAGAATTAGGTGCTATAATTCTTGCCCTTAAAATTTGGAGACATTACCTGTACGGTAGTAAGTTTACTGTATTCACTGATCATAAGAGTCTAAGGTATGTTTTCAAGCAAAAGGAATTGAATATGAGACAAAGACGCTGGATGGAGATGCTTAGTGATTATGACTGTAATATCCAGTATCATGAGGAAAAGCAAATGTAGTGGCAGATGCTTTAAGCCGAAAGTATCATGAAAAGCCAAAAAGGGTACGTTCTCTTAAATTAAATCTTCAAGTAGATTTAAATGATTAGATAAGAGAAGCACAAGAATCAGTAATCAAGGATGATACTGAAAAATTAAAAGGTATGCTAAAGGAATTAGAACAAGGAACAGATGGAATTTGGAGATTCCATAAGAAGAGAATGTGGATACCTAAATTAGGAAACCTACGTCATCGTATATTAGAAGAAGCCCATAAGTCTAAATATACGATGCATCCAGGAAATGATAAGATGTATCAAGATTTAAGAAAGAATTTCTGGTGGATAGGAATGAAAAAGGACATAGCAGCCTATGTTTCTAAATGTTTAACCTGTTCACAAGTCAAAGCTGAACACCAGAAACCCTCAGGATTGCTACAACAGTTAGAAATGCCAGTATGGAAATGGGAATTGATAACAATGGATTTTATTACTAAATTACCCAAAACAAAGAAAGGCAATGATACAATCTGGGTGATTGTAGATAGGCTAACCAAGTCAGCTCATTTTCTACCAATGAAAGAAACTTTCAGTATGGATCAGTTAGCTAAATTATATGTAAATGAAATTGTTTCTTTACATGGAATACCTTTATCAATTGTGTCTGATAGAGATAGCCGCTTTACTTCTCACTTTTGGTCAAGTTTCCAAAAAGCCATGGAAACTAAGTTAAATCTAAACATAACTTATCATCCTCAAACAGACGGACAAAGTGAAAGAACAATTCAGACGATGGAAGACATGCTTAGAGCTTGTGTAATTGATTTCAGAGGTAATTGGGACGATCACTTACCTTTAATAGAATTTTCTTATAATAATAGTTATCACACAAGTATAAATGCTGCACCATTTGAAGCACTTTATGGACGTAAGTGCCGAACCCCAGTCTGTTGGGCAGAAATTGGGGAAAAGCAACTATCTGGACCTGAGATAGTGCAAGAAACAACCGACAAGATTATTCAAGTCAAGGAACGACTGAAAGCAGCACGTGATCGACAGAAAAGTTATGCTGATAATCGACGCAAACCATTGGAATTTCAAGTAGGAGATAAAGTATTATTAAAGGTCTCTCCTTGGAAAGGAGTGGTAAGATTCATTAAACGGGGAAAGCTAAGTCCCAGGTATATTGGACCTTTTGAGATTATTAGAAGAATAGGACCTGAAGCCTATCAACTACAACTGCCAGAGGAAATGGCAGGAATACATGATGTATTTCATGTATCAAATCTCAAGAAATGCTTAGCTGATGAATCGCTAATGGTACCTCTTAAGGATATAGAGGTAAATGAACAACTCAAGTTTGTAGAAAGGCCTCTACAGATTGAAGACAAGAAAATCAAAAATCTCAAGCACAAGAGACTAGTTCTGGTCAAAGTAAAGTGAGACTCCAAAAGAGGACCTGAGTACACATGGGAACTTGAATCAGAAATGCAAAGGAAATATCCACACTTGTTCCAATAGATCTCGAGGACGATCTCTAAAACAAGGTGGGGAGGATGTAACAATCCTAAATAAACCGTCACCCTTGAATATTTTCCGACACCATAATATATTTAAAATATCCCAATATGTCCCAAAATACACCCCATACATGAAAACGGGCCCCGAATACCCTAAATATTAATAAAAACAATTAAAAATATGATTTTCGGTTTTAGGCGGGCCGCGTAAAGGATCCTTAACCCTTACGCGGGCCGCGTCAACTTAAAACTCAGGCGGGCTCCGGTGTCGCCACGTGTGTGTGCGCGTGTTGGACCTATCTGATGACCCGGACGCCCTAAACCCTACCCAGTCTAGTACGCGGGCCGCGTAAGCCCTTGCTTACCTTTACGCGGGCCACGAGAGGACCAGATATCAGCACTATATAAGCAGGCCATCGGATTTCATTTCAAATCATTCATTTTCTTTTCTGTATCTCAAATTCTCTCAATAGTAGGCATAATATTCGAGTCTAATACCCCCTAAATAGTGAAGTTCTGCTCCGTTGTAAGTATTATAACCCCCAGTTTCATATTAGATACGTTGCCCGATTGATTTAGGGTTCCGTAACAACTGTCGTGGTTCTGCCCGACGTAGTTGTTGGAATACCGTCTCGGGGAAGGTATCATTAATATAATTAAATGGTTATTATACTAACCTATGTACATTTGTGTAAATTATAGATTAATCCCAAGAAACCCTTACGCAAGGTCTAAGATAGCAATGTGAGTTTATCCTATTTTTGTTAAACTTTTTGTAATATTTTGCAAAACCTTAAATATTTTACAATGTGATTAAGCGGTGATTGAGTCTTTGTAGTTCTTCAATTACTGCCGGTATGTTGGGGTTTTGTATACAAAATGTGGAACACATTACCATTGGACGACGAGTTAGCCAATGTGTAATATGACCCACCAGTCAGGATTGACAGTACTGAATGAGTAATTGTGTAGAAATAAACAATGTGATCGCTCTCAATACTGTGTTAATTGATAAAATATTTCTGGATTAAACTGGGATTCACTCACCAGTATTTTCCACTGACAAATGTTTTTAAAACGCGTTTCAGGTAACACAATGTGACAACCAATTAGTAAAAAGCCAGCTGGAGAGCACTGAAGGCTTGGGAAAAATGTGGCTATAAAAGTTACCTAAAAGACGATGTTTTAAATTCAATAAAATAGGGTTTATCCCTATAAACATGTTGTAATAAGAAACTTGGGTTTTTACCCATGTGATTATTAATATCAAATATGGTGGTTTTACTCTGATAAACATTTCCTAATTACGGTCCTGATGTAATTTCCGCTGCCAAATTAACAAACTGATACTACCAAAATTCTGAGTTCGCGTCCGCCCGTTCCCGGGACAGATAAGGGATCGGGGGTTGCGACAGTATAATTTTTATAAGGGTCTTTTTGTGGAGAGAATCGGTGACAGTTTGACAACTTCGTTCTTGGCTAAGGAAATTAAGGATGCAGTTTTCGAATGTGGTTCGGATAAAGCCCCTGGTCCGGACGGCTTTAATTTCAGGTTTTTGAAGCATTTCTGGAACCTTTTCGAGGCTGATTTTAGAGATTTAATGTCGCACTTTTACAGCTCGGGTTCTATTGATAGGGGGTGTAGTACTTCTTTTATTACTCTTGTGCCTAAAGTTGCTGATCCGGTGAACTTAAAAGAGTACCGCCCGATAAACCTTATTGGAGTTGTTAGTAAAGTTGTTTCCAAGATCCTTGCTAATCGGCTAAAGACGGTTATTGGGAGTGTAGTTTCTGAGTCTCAATCGGCTTTTGTGAGAAATAGATATATTTTGGACAGCCCGCTCATTCTTAGTGAGGTGTGGTCTTGGATTAAGAAGGAAAAGAAAAAAGGCGTTCATTTTCAAGATTGACTTCTAAAAGGCGTATGATAACGTCAGTTGGGGTTTTCTGATTGAGATGTTGGACCAAATGGGCTTCCCCTCTGTTTGGTACAAATAGGTTAAAGGGGTTTTCGATTCGGCTAGATCCTCGGTATTAGTCAATGGGTCGCCAACGTTCGAGTTTCCATACCAAAAAGGTCTTCGCCAAGGTGACCCGCTTTCTCCTTTCCTTTTCTTAATTGTGATAGAAGCCTTGTCTTATGTAGTCTCTAAAGCATGTGAGTAGGGGAGGTTCAAAGGGATCAAATTACCTAACGGAGGCCCGGTTGTATCACACCTCTTATATGCAGATGATGCTCTTATAGTAGGGGAGTGGGAGAAAGAAAATGTCCTATCGGTGGCTAGAATTCTCCGGGTGTTCCACACGTGTTTCGGGCTTAAAATTAACATTCATAAGTCCAACATTTTTGGCGCGGGTATCGAAGATGCGGAGTTAGATTGTATGGCAACAGATCTAGGATGCAAGAAGGGGAGTTTCCCTTCAAATATTTGGGAATTCCTTTGGGGGGCTAACATGAACCGTGTGAAGAATTGGGGCCCGGTAGTTAAGATCTTTAAAGACCGGCTTTCTTCTTGGAAAGCCAACACTCTTTCGATTGGTGGAAGGACGGTTTTGATCAAAGCGGTCCTTGAAGGTTTACCTATTTACTATCTTTCCATTTTTAAAGCCCCGGTCAAGGTTATTGATAAATTGGAATATCTTATGAGGAGTTTCTTATGGGGAGGTACGGAAGAGGTGAGAAAGATGCATTGGGTAGCTTAGAATGTTGTCACTCGTCCTAAAAAGTTAGGTTGGTTAGGTATATGTAAATTAAAGACGGTGAATGAAGCTTTCTTATCCAAATGGGTGTGGAGATATTGTGTGGAAAAGGAGAGCTTGTGGTGAAGGTAGTTTCGGCGTGTCACGGAAAATCTAGGAGATGGTTATATTTACCCTCAAAGCAGGCGATGACGAGTGTTTGGAAAATATAGTAAGATTAGATTCCAGAGTGGTTCTTAAAGGAAAGAGGATAAATTTCTATATCAAAGGGATAGTGGGGAACGGTCGTAGCATTCCGTTTTGGATTGATTTGTGGCTTGGGGATACTCCACTAATGTTTAAATGGCTGGCATTGTTTGCTTTAGAGAAACATAAAAGTTGTTGGGTTTATGATCGTGTTTCGAGTGAAGAAGAGTCCGGTAATTGGAGCTGGGAGTGGACTAGATCTCCGGTTAGTACAGTGGAAATCGCTGAACTCAATGAATGTTTCTCTTTACTTGCGGGTTTGTACAGAACTGAGGTTGACGATAAATGGAGGTGGACTCCAACTGAGCTGGGGCAGTTATCTATAGCTTCTTTTAAGGAATTAGCTTCGGATCAGGTCTTAACGGAGGAGATAATTTCAGTGAAGGGATGTAAGTGGTTACCGTCCAAATGTTACATCTTTATTTGGAGGGCAGCTTTGAATCGTATCCCCACAAAACAAGCTTTGGTTAATAAGAATATTGCGTTGGACTCGCCGGTTTGTGTCTTTTGCGAAGAAGCTTCTGAGACGGTGGATCACCTTTTCTCGGCATGTGCCATTTCTCAACAGGTTTGGAATCAGGTCTGCGAATGGATCAAGATCCCTCTATTTTCTCCTTCTCTTTTTCGGATTTTCTTCGTATTCATAATGGTCTGAACGGTGACAATAAAGTTAAGGATATTATTGGGGGTCTCATAAGGGTGACTATTTGGTGCATATGGAAAGCTAGGAACGTGAAGATTTTCTCCAACGGCGGTTCGACAAGTGATGAGATTTTTGGGGAAGTTAAGTCGGTTAGTTTCTTATGGTTTAAAAGTAGGTCCAAAATTGGTAACATTGTTTGGAGATAATGGTGTAATTGGCCTTTGTATACGTTGTAATTGGTTTTTGGTGCGGTCCTGCGTTTTTTTGTCAGGCCGACCGTGTTAATGAAGTTTACCTTTCAAAAAAAAAAGTTATGAACATTTTTATGTTAATTATATCATTAGTAGTAGGAGTTCTTCAACATTTGTGATTGATCCAATTGGACGCTTAAACTCTCAGTTTGCACTTAAAGACTCGGGCACAAAGAAGTATTATCGGGGGATAAAGGCCACATTCGATGATACTCTTAATCTTTCCCAACAATGGTATTTACGAGATTTATTAGAACGTACATGCCTTAGTCAATGTTGACCCCTTATCTACCCTTGTTTCTTTTGGACGATGGCTAATTTCTCTGTATCAAGGAACACCTCTAGATGATCCATTATTGTATTGTAGCATAATTCAGGCTTTACATTAGCCTATTTTTGGCTCGTACATAGATTGTAGGTGCAGTCGGTAAGGTTTCCTAATTTCTTCATAAACCTATTCTTTGGTACCTTAAGAGTACTATATCTATTGAGTTGAGTATTCGCAAATTATATATCTAACAATAATCAAAGGCAACATCACTCACATGTCACTTTTTATAAAATGTATAAATTCTTATGCTCAAGGTATAAGACTCTTCTAACAATATCATAGGCAACATCACTCACATGTCACTGTTTATAAAATGTATAAGTTTTCATGCTCAAGGTATAAGACTCTTTTGTAGGCTCTTGCTTCTTTTTTTTTCTTTCTACAATTTTAACTTTTCCATATATTAATTAGACTATTAATAATTAAGCAAAAAGATTTTTAGCTCTTTGTTAGGAATTGGAAATAGTAACTTGCAGGTTCAGTAAATATGTAATGGTAAAATGTAAACTTTTTTCTTTTTATGTTTTAGTTTTATTTCTAGGGTTTTAATTTTTTTTATGAAAGGGGGATATCATTATAAAACATGAGCAAGATGCTCGGTAGGAAAACAATACAATAGACATAACACAAATAGAGGCATCCTCTACTATTACATGACCAGGTGTATTACATCACCAACTTAAACTCTCTCAACTTCAGCCATCACTACAAAAAAAAATTCTCATTTAGTGACATACAAAAAGTGCCACAAAAAAACAAAAAATACCACCAAAGGCTCTTGTAGGAATGAGCGGCATACAAAAAAGTGTCACTAGAAGCGCTGACGCTAAAGCCTTTTAGTGGCACTTTTTCGATTTGCCACACAAAGTTTTTGTCCTTTTAGTGGCACTTTGTTTATTGGAAAGGGCTATGCCCTTAATGGAATGTTTAAAATGAATGTTATGGTTGTGAACAACAACAAAACTATGAATGAAATTGCTACTTCTACTTATATGATTGAGTCTTCTAATGTTTGGCATGGTAGACTAGGACATGTAAATTTTAATTCATTATGACGTTTGATTAAATTAAATATGATACCAACATTCCATATCGAGTCTGATTACAAATGCGAGTCATGTGTAGAATCCAAACTTACAAGATCATTGTTTAAATCGGTTGAACGAATAACCGAACCCCTTGATTTAATTCATACCGATGTGTGTGATTTAAAAGCAGTTCCCACACGTGGAGGAAATAAGTATTTTATCACTTTTATTGATGATTGTACTAAATAATGCTATGTATATTTACTTAAAAGTAAAGATGAAGCAATAGAAAAGTTTATCTTGTACAAAAACGAAGTTGAGAATCAACTTAAAAAGAAGATAAAAGTTGTGAGAAGCGATCGAGGAGGTGAATATGTTGCACCTTTTGCGAATTTATACACAAAAAGTGGCATTATACATGAATGTAAACCTCCTTATTCTCCACAATCAAATGGCGTGGCGGAACGAAAGAACCGCACATTGAAAGAGATGATGAACGCCATGTTGATCAGTTCGGGAGTGAACCGAGAAATGTGGGGGGATGCCATTCTCTCAGCAAACTATCTTTTGAACAAGATACCTTAAAAAATAGGGATGAAACTCCATATGAGTTATGGAGAGGAAGAAAGCCTTCATACAAATACTTGAAAGTGTAGGGGTCCCTAGCAAAGGTTATTGTACCATCTCCTAAGGCTCTTAGGATAGGACCCAAAATTATTGATTGCATTTTCATAGGATATGTGCATCAAAGTAGTGCACATCGTTTTCTTGTACACGGGTCCAAGAATCCTGATGTACAAACACACTATCATGGAGGCAAATCCTAACATTATCTCATATTTTGAAAACGTGTTTCCTATGCTAGGACAAACACATGCAACTTCATCAACAACGTGTTGGTGCAGTTTTGTGTCTGTCGCTTGTTCTTATTACGTTCTAATTTGTACGGTCTTTATTTACGGTCTGTATAGTTTTGGTCGAGTCGGCCAAGTCAAGATATCCTCCTATCTTGACTTAGCACGACGTTTTCTTTGTTAGCGTTGTAAAACAGTTTGCATGTGTGCAACTGTTAGTTGTTTATGTGTTTTGATACTGCAAGTTATGTATGTGTATAGGGTCCCCACGAAGAACCCCTATTCTTCATGGGATTACATGTTTCACGAACAATGGTCTTTATTGTTCACCACGAAGAACCATTCTTCGTGGTGATGGATTGTTTGCTGGAATGGTCCACGAAGAACCCCTATTCTTCGTGGGGCCTGAAGATTGTTTGTGAGCCCAGTAACCTTCTTCGTAAGGTTACTGGGTGTTGGGCCTATATAAACAGACACTTGCACCTCATTTTGGTAAGAGAGTCCCTGTGAGTTGTAAGTACTGTGTGTATGTGTTGTAATGATTCTCTTCACTTAATCTAAGATTGTGAATCTTTGGTTTCTTGTGTTTTCCATTTCTTTGTTTCGGTTTGCATAACTACGTGGATTCCGCACTCGTATTTGTGTTAACAAACAAGGAAGTAGGTTATCTTGATCCTCCAAGTGGACCTACAAGTGGTATCAGAGCTTTGGCTCTCTTCCTTGTTTAAAACCAAGCAAAACCTTGTGTTTGAGCAAGTTGTGAAGTTTCTTGAAGTTGTTCTTGAACTTGAAAACAAGAAAATTAAGTTTTTCCAGAAAAGTATTTAAAACTTAGTTAAAACTTGTTATTTGAAGATATTTTTTACAAAAACCCAGTTAAAACACATGGAGACATGTTAGGTCTTGGTTTTTCTTAAAATTTCTTGCAAAATTTGAGTTCGTCAAGCTTTTCGGTGAGTCGTTTAACTTGAAAAGTCACCGGAAGTTGGTTGGTAAGGATAAGATTCAAAAGATTTACTGATAAAAGGCAATCTTTTGAATGTTTGTTTTTAACTATGTTAGGATATCCAGCTACCACCTTTCTTAAAATCAGAAAAAGTGACTTACTGTAAAAGGGAGAATCTCACCAACCATTTCACGAAAAACCTTATACACGAACAACCTTGACGAAGAATCTTCTTAACGAAGAATCATTCTTCGTGGGTAATCAGTCTCACGAAGAACCAGGATCTTCATGGTTCTATCTGTCAACGAAGAATCATAGTTCTTCGTGACAATTGTTGTTCGTAGAACCATTCTTCGTGGAGCATATTCTTCGTGGGCAGTGCCTTGTGTTTTTCACAGAGAGTTTGTAACTTCTTCAAAACTTACAAATTTGTCCTTTAACTTAAATAGTCTTTTATAAAACATCACAATGAGCTCAAATCCTTGGGATTAGAGTGATAACTCAAATATACCACAAGATCCTTCACAATGGGTCAGAGGTTTAATACCCAAAAAAGAAATTACCGCACATCAATGGACATGTGTCGCAAATCAAAATAATAGCATTCAAACTCTCATCATGAGTGAGAGTGAAACAGGAAGCAACAATCGTCCACCAAAATTGAATCACATGAACGATTATCCATCATGGAAAAGTCGTTTTCATACGTACGTTCTAGGAAAAAATACCGAATTTTGGACATGCTTTATTACACCGTACAACGTAGCTCTCGAAGAGGCAGGTTCCAATCCAGTTGCTTTGGCGGGAATGAGCGATAATGATAAGAAGGCTTATGATCTCGAGAAGAAAGCATTTGCTATCCTTACGCAAGCACTTCATAAGGATATCTATCATCAATTCGTGTATTGTACAAGTACAAAGAATTTATGGGACGTCTTGGAGGTTAGGGGAGAAGGAAATGTCACAACAAGAAAGATTCATCATGACTTGTTGAATAGGGAATTTGAAGGATTTCTGTTCATGGAAAATGAAACTTTGTACTACATGGCTACTCGGTACTATCACTTGCTTAGTGAGATGCACTCATACAAGGTTACTGCTACACAAGAAGAAATGGTCATGCGTTTCGCTAAAGCTTTACCACCCAACTGGAGTCAATTCATTGACTTGCTAAAGCATACCAGTGTTTTAGATACGCTTAGCATTTATGAATTCGTTCAAAAGCTTGAAAACAAGGATGAAGAAGAAATTCGAAAGGCAAAACGAATTCAAGTTCCCCAGAATCACGAGATATACTTTGGAGGTATTAACACCGGAGTTAGTACCAGTCAGCAACCAAAGCTTCAAACCGTATTTGTGTCAAATAAAAATCCTTATGGGAGACCATTTGATCCAACAGCCTATCTACCACCACCCAAACCAGCTCAACCTTCTGGTCATCTAACAGACCCTTATGGGAGACCATTCGATCCAAAAGCCTATCTTCCGTTTTCGCAAGCTGCTCCTCAACAAACCCAACAACAACCATCTTCATTTGATCCAAAATCCTACTTTCCCCTTCACACAAGCTGCTCCACAACAAACCCAACAACCTTCTCAACCAGCTCCTCAACAAGCCTTTTATGGAAACAACAATTCTCAACAATCAACCCCCAACACCGTCACATTTGATACCTCAAACTTCACCAAAGTCGGTGTGGAAGGTGCTCGGGAACATATAGAACTTCTAAACACAATGGTGAGTGCTTACTGTGGATTAGTCGCCTGCCAGGTTGGAAAAATTAATTTGACAGATGAAGACTATCAACAAATAGACAGGAAGGAAATGGAACTGATGGATATTAAGTGGGCGTTTGCAAGTGCGGTGAGAAGAGCTAAGGACTACATGAGAAGAACAGGTAGAACAAGTTTGGAGAGTAAAAGGGATACTAAGTATGGTTTTGATAAGGATGCAGTTACGTGCTACAATTGTGGTGAGAAAGGTCACTTCAAGTGGGAATGCACTCAACCCAGTAGACAAGGAAATTAAAATCTTTTCAGAAGCCGGTCAAGCTCATCCAATGCCAATCAAGTGAACAATGAAAGGAGCATTGTAGCTGTTAACAACCCGAATAACTCAAACCAGTCGGGGCCTTCCAATTCAAACAGGGCCTTAGTAGTTCATGCAGATGAATGATGTGACTGGTCAGTTCAACTGGGAAATCAGGGAACTGAAGGAAATGGAAGAACTGCTTGTTATGCTAAGATCATCAAGTATATCAAACATGTTCACAGTGAGGAGTTCTATAAGGATGATGACAGTTCTGGTTACAGCGGTAGCTCGGATGAGGAAAGCTCCAATGCGGTTGGTTATGGTTTAGATTCAGATGTAAAGGAAAATCTTGATGCTGAGGTTGACAGTTTGCTTAAGGAAGCTGAAGATCTGAAAGAAGCTGAAGAGCTTAAAAATCAGAAATCTGTGTTGATAAGGAAAGCTAAAGTCGTATCCAAGGAAATGGAAAAATTCTTCACTGAAGATGGATCTTTCTCTTATCAAACTCCCTTTATGGTAACTGCTGCAGCTTCGACTAGTAAGGTACACACCGAAACTTCTAGTGTATGCAATGATTATGTAGAATTGAAACGTAAGCTAGAAGTAGTTACTAGTCACAATTAGGGACTGGTAGTTGACCTTTCGAAATGCAAGGAGGCAAATATGGCTCTAACTCACAATGAAAAAGAATTCAAATCTGTAATTGAAACGCTTAAGCAAAGTGTATCTGAATTAACAAAAACAGTTTTGAATAAGCAAACGGGCATTAATAACTATATTAATATCATTGAAGAATTAAAGAAGGAGTTGGCCATTGCCAAATGCGAGCATGATGCGATCAAGCTCAAAGTGGAGAGTTATTCTAACTACCGATATATGCATGATCATATCATCGAGGTTCAAAAGCTGAAAGGAGATGTTAAGTGCATTGGGTATAAATTGTGTCCACCTCCATTGAGACACAATTATACCAAGTTACCTGATGAGGAGGAAATGCCACAGTTTGAATCATCTGTACCTCTTAATCCCAAAGAATTTGCAGCAGGATTAGGGTTCAAACTGGATGATTCATCAAAGAAATCTGAAAAGACAGAAAATGTGTCCTGTGTTGCGAAACTAAGTCCTCTAATAATTGAGGATTATGTTTCGTCAGATGAATCAGATGCGAGTGATCAAGATCAATCTCTTGATAAGAAGAAAGGAGTAGAAATTCCAGTTGAGAATCACATTTTGTGTGATCCTTCTACTCCAATTGCACCTGTTGCACAATCAGTTGCAAAAGAAGAGATTGACTCGATCAAATCTGTGGAGGAATCTGTGTCTACATTTAAGGGTGATAATGTGTTGTATACTTTGATTGATGATGATAAAATTTACTCAAACAAGGATTTCCCAATTAAAAATGTTAATCCATCCGTGATTGATAGAGTTTTGGAAGATTCTACCAGTAAGTTTTTTGGTAAGGCGATCCCGAGAGTTACAGTAACTCAGTGTGATCCTATTCCAAAATCTGAAGTTAGAAAACAATACGGAAATAAAAAATTACCAACTGAGGAACAATCAATCTCCCCTAAAGGTAAACAACAGGAAAAACGAGCTCAAAAACCTAAATTCGAACAAAAATGAGCTCGAAACAAGAAAAAGGGAAAGGAGGTTAAATTTGTGGCCTCAAGCGGTACTGACAAAGTTGAGACTTTTGAAAACAAATCTAATACTGGTTTTGTCCAACAAGTCAAAATTTTGAAACGTAACAGTGATAACAATTACACTCAACATACAAATGGATGTGATAATGAAACAAGTACCTCAAGGCCTACAAGTTCAACATCGGGACGTCAAATGGAATCTCCTAAATTTGTTGAAAGGAGATCATGTTTTAAATGTGGGGAATTTGGTCATATAATCAGAAATTGTACAAACCCAACAAAAGAAAAGTTGGTTGAAAAAGCCCCTCCTGAAAAGGATTACCAACGTCGTTCTGTATCACCTAAACAAGACAAACGTACTGTTAAGGAACAAGAAGCAAAACAAAGACGCAAAAATGTTAAGGTAATCAAGAAGGCTTTAAAACCGGATGTTGTAGAAAAGGAACCAAGTTTATCAAACGTGTTAAAACCAGAAGTGTCTAAACCTGTAAATAATTTTCAATCTGGTAAACGTCAACAAACTTGGAAACCAAAAACCGGTACAGTTTCATGGGGAGGCATACCATTTCCAAATCATCAAGAAATAGAAATCACATTTCTTGATGATAAGGGTCGACCCAAGACCACTAAGGCTTGGGTCCCCATCTCAAACTGATCGTGTAGTGTGCAGGGTGTTCCAGGAGGAACTATTAGTAGTCTTTGGATTGTTGATAGTGGGGCATCCCGGCACATGACAGGTGACTTAAGGCTCCTGTATATGTGAAAAGTATTAGGAGAGGTTATGTTGCCTTTGAGGGTGATAAAAGTGGTTATATCACTGGAGAAGGAATGATTTCAAATGGTGTTGTTAGTTTTGACAAGATCAATTATGTCCGACAAATTGATCACAATCTTCTTAGTGTTTCGCAAATCTGTGACAAGAAGTTCACGGTTCATTTTGATGATACCAGTTCTTACGTGCTAAAGCCCGGTTTCAAAATTCCCAAAGAATGGATTCTGTTGACGGCTCCAAGAATTAATGATTTGTATATTCTTGACATGAGCCAAGCTATTACCATGTCTGCACAAGTTACATGTTTTGTCTCAAATGCCACTGAAAAGGAGTCCATATCTTCGCACAGTCGTATGGGTCACATTCACTTGAGGAAAATGAACCATTTGGTGAGAAATAAACTTGTGAATGGTGTGCCAGTCAAGAGCTTTCATTTACAAGACGTCTGTGTATCGTGCCGAAAAGGAAAACAAGCCAAGAAGTCCCATCCGAGCAAGAAAGTCAACACAGTCAACATGCCTCTTGAACGCCTTTATATGGACCTTTTTAGACCTATGAAGCACAAGACTATGTTTGGAGATGCTTATTGTTTGGTTGTTACTGATGACCATTCAAGATTCTCATGTGTAGCGGTGATGGCACACAAGAGTGAGACTCCGGGAAACCTCAAAAATCTGCTCACTTTACTTGAGAATTTGTACACTTTGAAGGTAAAGCGAATCAGAAGTGACAACGGCACGGAATTCAAGAACCAAGTGATGGACGAGTTCTGTACTTCTAAGGGAATTCTGCATGAATACAGTTCTCGCTATACTCCTCAACAAAATGGTGTTGCTGAAAGGAAGAATAGAACGCTTATCGAGACGGCAAGAACTATGTTAGTTGATTCGGAGCATCCTGTTCAGTTTTGGGGGGAGGCTGTGGCTACTACATGTTATACTTTGAACAGAGTTCTGATTATTAAAAGGCATGGGAAAACATGTTTCGAATTGTTGCACAAAAGGAAACCGGATGTGTCGTACTTAGAACCGTTTGGAGCTCCATGCACTATGATAGATCCACATGGGAAGTTTGGTCCGAGGGCTATAGAAGGTTTCTTTCTTGGGTATGCTACTCCAAATTTCAGGGTGTGGAATCTGACAATTAAAAAGATTGAGGAATGGGGTAAAGTTAGGGTTCAAAGGTACACTGAATGTGTGAGAGCTCCGTGGATGTTTGATTATGATGGACTGTTTGACTCCTTTAATCTACCAACTTTTGATGATGCATCTGCAGCAACACAAATGTTACTTGAAAGGGATACTGCAGTTGACTCATCATTAGTGCGACCGATCATTGTTAACCAACAAGAGTCAACTTCGGTTAATAATGTTGTTCAAAATGAGGAGTTTGAAGATGCAGCTGATTATAATGTTTCGTCAAAAGATGAGGAGTTTCAAGATGCAAATGAAGCAACTTTAGCTCCTGTTCAAGGTGTTTCTGAAGCAACTTCTTAGGTACAGAATCAAGACAATGCTGAAGGGAATGCATCCACATCTACCGCGTCTCCAGGCATCGATTTGGTGGTTGATTTGAATATCAGCAATTTGGGTATTAATGCCTGAGTTCCTGAAACTCGAATTCATGATACTCATCATTGGCAGAATATTATTGGAGATGCCCAAAGTGGTGTGCAGACACGTAATCAGCTTTGAAACAACCAGAATGCTGGGTTGTATTCGGCAATTAGAGAATCTGGGGAATAGAATGATTGGTCTTAGGCTTGCTA
This sequence comes from Helianthus tuberosus, assembly GCA_030545235.1. Taxonomy (NCBI): domain Eukaryota; kingdom Viridiplantae; phylum Streptophyta; class Magnoliopsida; order Asterales; family Asteraceae; genus Helianthus; species Helianthus tuberosus. The sequence goes on along the minus strand of CM060402.1, from coordinate 161,129,016 downwards.
TGTTTGTCAAGTTGAGCCGAAATCGTGGAAGGAGGCGATGAAAGACAATTCATGGGTTGAAGCAATGCAAGAGGAACTTCAACAGTTTCAGAAATTGGGCATGTGGAAATTGGTTGACAGGCCCCCGAACTACAAGAAGATTGGTACTCGATGAGTTTATAAGTGCAAAAGGGATGACCGAGGTGTTGTTGTGAGAAACAAAGCGAGATTGGTTGTCCAGGGCTTTAATCAGGTAGAAGATATTGATTATAATGAAGTTTATGCACCAGTGGCACGTCTTGAGGCGATAAGGATTTTCTTGGCTTATGCGTCCTTCAAGAAGTTTAAGGTTTATCAAGTGGATGTGAAGAGTGCATTTCTTCATGGTGTGGTCGAAGAAGAGGTATATGTTGAGCAACCGCCTGGTTTTGAAGATCCGATTCATCCTGACAGAGTTTGGCTTCTGAACAAGGCACTTTATGGTCTTCATCAAGCTTCAAGGGCTTGGTACGAAACGTTGTCATCCTATCTGTTGTAGAATGGCTTTCGACGTGGTTTGATCGACTGTACTCTCTTCATAAAGGAAAGAAATGAGGATTTGTTGCTGGTTCAAGTGTATGTGGATGACATCATTTTCGGGTCTACAAATGATGAAATGTGCAAGGAATTCGAGCGGGTGATGCAAGAGAAGTTTGAGATGAGCGCAATGGGAGAGATGAATTTCTTTTTGGGTTTGCAGGTTCATCAGTCTGAGAATGGAATCTTCATTCATCAAACCAAGTACGTTGGGGATATCTTGAAACGATTTCACATGGAAGACTCGAAACCGGCAGGAACTCCTCTGGCTCAAAATCATGGGATTACTCCTGACGGAATGGGTGAACATGTGGAACCATCTCTCTATCGTGCTATGATCGGATCTCTTATGTATCTTACCGCTTCAAGGCCCGATATTATGTATCCAACGTGTCTTCTTGCTCATTACCAGTCCAATCCGAAGGTTTCTCATATGATGGCTGTTAAGAGGATTTTTTGCTATCTGAAGGGTTGCCCAGACACCGGTCTTTGGTATCCTAAGGATGGTAACTTTGATTTGATTGCATTCAGTGATTCTGATCATGGCGACTGCAAGATTGATGCAAAGTCAACATCAGCGGGATGTCAGTTTTTGGGGAATCACCCAGTCACGTGGCAATGTAAAAAGCAGACCTATGTGGCCACTTCAACATGCGAGGCTGAGTACATTTCGACTTCTAGTTGCTGCTCCCAGGTTTTATGGATCCAACAGCAAATGCGCCACTACGGTTTTGAATTCCTAACTACTCCTATTTACGTTGATAATGAAGCTGTTTTACAGATCACTCGTAATCCTGTACAACACTCTAAGACCAAACACATCGAGATTAAGTATCATTTCATACGAGATTGTTATGAAAAGAAACTTATCGATGTTGTTAAAATCCACACGGATCACCAACGTGCCGACCTGTTTACAAAAGCTTTTGATAAATCACGTTTTGATTATCTTCTTTTGGTCAATGGCATCAAGGTGAAACCCGAGTAGATCATCTTCGGCAAATCCTTTTTGTAAATATTTTCTTATAAAAACCAAAAAATACAAAAATATTTTCATTCTATTTACTTTTTGCATTTTAGGGGGAGAAATCTTAAGAAAATACAAAAACATCAGAAAATTTCAAAAATCCAAAAATAGTTTTTACTTATTTACTGCTTTCTGTCTTTACTTTTGAAAAATTGAAAAATACAAAAACATCAGAAAATTGAAAAATCCAAAAATATGTCTTTTAGTTATTTTATTTTCTGTATTTGAGGGGGAGTAATTCAGAAAAATCCAAAAACATTGAAAAATTTGAAAAATACAAAAACATTAAAAGATCACAAAAACCAAAAATGAGTTTCTTGGAAAGATAAGAGAAGATGATGATACACCAGTGGTCTATCAAATAGGGTCAAAAATGCAAAATGAAAAGCGATAAGCAGCTCTACTAATGATGTATCGGTAGGCTCACAATCAGATTGAAACGTGCAGGTTGATATAAACATAACGAACTGCAAGCCAGGTGGGAACCATTCATTGGCAATTGGTCTTGGTACCAAAATTTAGTTTGATAATATGCCGAGGTTCTGAGATATGCGGTCTTTATACTGATTTATCATCTGGATATCGTGGTTGAATCTTTTACCGAAAACAACGGGGACGCAAGTCTAGAACTTCCATGATACCATACATACGTGTAAATATCATATAAACATGTATATAATACATGAAGCATACGACCATCAATAAGTGATTCTAAATCACATCTATCTTCCGAGGGTCAAGTTCGTCTCTTTGTCGGTACGATGGTACTAACTTGTTCACGGACTTGCTCTCGTGCCCTGCATGCATCGAATATCAAGTTCCTCATTAATAAGTAATTTTATCACATAGGGCTTGTATTCATCCTCGAATAAGTGAGTATCTCACATCATATACGTTAAAAACAGATGATAAATGGTATACTCACCAGTAAGATAAACTCTCCTGCATACCTTGATACGGTAATGTGTCGTGTGTTGATGAACACCGGTCGGTAAGTATAAATCATACCTTAATCGTATCCCCTAACCGCGAGTACATCTGATAAGTTGAGCTTATGTGGACAACAATACTGATAATTGTGGTATGATGCTTATCGTAATTTTTACAAGAAACAAAATCCGTGTTTGACAAGACCGTAAGCTGGTATAATTCTCTTACCTTGAAACTCGAAAAAGGTGGTAACTTAGTGTACAGGTAGTTAATATTGTTAATGTTTGTTTAGTTTTACCTTTTTTCATTTAGACTGTTAGTATTTATTTTAAAATTGATTTTTCTTGATTAGCCGAAGTTGACACTCGAATGTTTTCTACCAGGAAAAAGCACAAAATCAACTTGTATTTAATATCACAACTTCATAAAATCCTTTTTGCAAATCTGGTAAACATGAAAACAAAATCTGTTTAAATCTGTTCATGGTACTTCTAAGTTGGTGATTTTTGTTTGGAAAGGTTCATGAAGAACCAAAAGGTTCACGAAGAACCAAAGGTTCAACGAAGAACCTCATGTCAAAGAAGAATACTTTTAAGTCAACGAAGAACCATTCTTCGTGGAGGGTTCTTCGCTGTGTTGGACCTTTACGAAGAACCTTAGATTCTTTGTGGATCAAGGTGTTCGGGCTATTTGTGTTAGCCCATCATGATTCTTCGTCGGCCCAAAAGGTTCTTCGTCGAACCATGGTTTGTTCGTAAGGGGTCTGGTTATATAAAGGGGTGGGGTATTGGTGAAACCTTATCCTTTTCAAATCTCACTTTTTCACCTTTTCACCTTTCTCTCTCTTTGCAAACAAACACCCATGTCCAACTGTTCATCTTCTTTGGCAAGAAAACCCTAAAATCGACTGCATTTGGATCTTGTTCTTTAAAACATTAAGGTATTGTTGTTATCACATACTCTGTGATGTCGATTAACATCAAAATCAAATCAACCCACCTGTTTGATCAAGTAAACAAAATCGAAACCCTAGGTCATGGGATCGATTGCTCATTGATGATGGTTTTAAACATAAAACCTGATAAACCAAACTATTGTACTCATATATCTGTTATAATCTTGTAAACTGAGTTTATGTTGAATTTCAGATTATAAATAAGTGTCGAAATCAAGCATGACATGTTTTGTTTTAGTCTTTACATTGTGATTTGAAATGATATATAAAACAGGAGTTTATGAAAGATGTTTACTGATTTTGGGTGTTTTTGAGTTTGGTTGAAGAAATTTCGAAAATAGGGGTTTATGTTTTGAATAATGATGTGTTGGTTTGTTTTGATTAAAGTGATGTCGGTAATAAACTGGGTATGATTTGGGATCTCTGTGTCAGTTTGATCTTTAAATGGTTCCTGTCAGATTGTTTAAAGACTGAATTTAATACTTGAAATTAATGAACTGTGAGAATGAATTAGGGATGAAGAACAATCGACGAAGAACAGACCAGGGTAGACGAAGAACTATAGTCAACGAAGAACTCATTCTTCGTTGACCAGGGTTCTTCATAGTAACAAGGCTTGTTGACATGTGGTTCTTCGTAGACATTGATTCTTCGTGGAGGTCAAACATTCACAGAATGTTCACAGTTAACTTGTTTGGATGTGTTTCCTTTTGCTTTGGCAATTATTCACATTGTTGTTGTCTTTGTGTACAGAATGGCACCTAAATCACATAAAAGAAAACCTGAAACGAAGAAAGTTGATAAGTCAGAAGTAGAAACCATCTCGGAACCTCGTCACAACATGATTGCTTATTTAGATCCGGAAGACAAGATCATTGAATACAAAGGGATTATGAAGTGGTTACGTGAATCAAGGATCAACTATGCTGTTACTCATCAGACTACCGTGTATAAGTCCTTGACAAAAGCTTTCTGGGATTCAACGGAAGTTGTTGAAATTGAAGGCAAGGAGGTGATACAAGGACGTGTTAACAATCTAGACGTTATTGTTTCTGTCGAGATTCTAAACACTGTGTTACAACTTGGTGATGATCCTGATGCTTCATATTTTGTGCCGTTAAAATGTCGAAGAGGTTGTCTTCTACGTATGAAGTGTGTTGGAGATATTCTGGGAAATCAACTGAACAAGTTATGGTTACCGCTCAGTTACAAGTTCTTACTCCATGTTCTGATTCAGTGCTTGAGTAATCGTTGAAGTGGATACGATATGGCAAACAATGATCTGGTTGGTTTAATGGTGGCACTAGTATTGAACAAACCGTTCAGTATCTCAAAGTACATCTTTGCTAACATGAAAGAAAATTTGGGAAGAACTAGAAGTATTACTGGAGGTAGCAAGTTTTGGATGTATCCACGCTTTCTTCAGATGATTATGAATGTCCAACATCCAGATCTCCCTAAAGATAACAACGATGTACTGAAGATTGATGTCATGAAAGAACTTTCATTGAAAATCTTTAAAGGATATGCTGCTAAGAGCTACAAGGAAAGCGATCCCCCATGAAAGTTATTCGGGTTCTTAGGAAGCAACACGTATGTAGCGCCAGAGAACGAAAAGTGGCGACATGATAACAGTGATCCCGACAATGAAGAGCCCTTGAAAAAGATGATCGAAGATAAATTCGGTAAGAAGGGTGACGGTGATGATGATGACAGTGATGACGAAGGTGGCGACAGTGATGACGAAGGTGATGACGGTGATAACCAAGGTGGTGATGGTGGATTTGTTGGTGCTAGTGGCACAGGTTCTACCAGTGGTGATCAAAGAAAGTAGCCAGGTGATGATGACAAGTCGGATTCTGATAATAATTCACTTGAACCCGGATATGAGCGGTATGTTGACGCACAAGGTGTTAGACAAATCAGACGGATTCGAACAGAACAAGATGCAGATTATGTTCCATCTGATACCGAGTCTGAAAAGGCAAGAAAGAAGCAAGCTGCTATTCGACGCAAGAAGAAAAGTCAGAAATCAATTGGTGCATCACCAACTCAACCTGCTTCTACACAGCCATCAGAACCCATTCATGAAGCCAATGTTAGTACTGATTGTGTCTTCACTGCTGAAGAAACCGATGCAATAATGACATCTCCCACAACAGCTTGAGAGCCACCGCCTACTACCACATCTGTTGAGACACCCCCAGTTCAACCACCTACAGCTCAGGAAAAGGTTCAACAACAGAGTGCAGAACGACGTAGTACGATGTTCGAGCGTATGTCCGAGAGTGAGAAAGGGAACTTTTTATTCTCACAACTTCAAGCAGCAGCAGCAGTTCAGATAAATCAAAATACGAAATACATGCCATCAACCAGCAAAATGAACATTGCTCAACAATTAGAGATTACTTCATTGAAAGAAATTATGGGGAAACAACATGCAGAGATTGAGCACTTGCGAACTGAGAATGCTCAGTTGAGGGCTGCAGATGTTGAACGGGTAGCACAATTGTAACAAATGTGAGCAGCTGACAATGCTCGTGGAATTGACATGAATCGACTGAAGGAAGGAAGCACTGATGTTTTACGAACTGCGGAGAAGCTGTCTGGAAAGTATGATGAGATAACGAAATGGTCAATTCCAGGAACAAAACCATAGCTGACAACGTTAAGCAAATGACTAGCAACTATGAAGTGACCAGAAAGCGAGTTAACAATCTTTGGGCTGACAGATGCAAAGCACAGGAAGTGTTACAGAGACGAGATCATGATAGTGAAGATCCCGGCAATCTTGATGTTCCTACAGCATCTGCACAACCAGAGGGGTCTACTTCAACTCAAGTTGTCATTGGTTCTAGTTCTGAGCAGATCGTGACCGATCCTGTTGCCTCAGGTGGTACTCAAGAGGAACAGGAAAGGTTAGAAGGAATGCAATATGTTTAAGACATGGGTCTTCAGTTAGCGTTGATTGAAAACGTGAGTGGTTTTGTTGGTGAAAGCTCAACGGGAGGTGGTGATGTGGTTTTAAGATCAGAAGATATAGCATTACAGGTATGTCACCCTGTAACTGGTGAAGAATTGGAAGAAGGAGAGATTATTTCTGAACTCTCAAGTGAACAGATTTTTGCGTTGAAAGAGATGGAGACAGTAGATGATGCTACTATCGACGAGATACCTAGTGAGCCCGAGGTAGTGAATTTGGAAGGTTTGGAAAAAATCGTGTTTGAAGGAGATGCAAAGAAGTCAGCGTATGTTCATAAAGACGGTAGATAATTTAATCCGTTTGATGATGACTGGCTTCGTGAGAATGTAGATGAGATTGACGAAAAATTGAAGAGTCATGACACATCTGCAATTCCCACTGATACATTTGAAGAATGGAGAAAACACTTCTTGGCGAAGTTTCAAAAGCCAGCTCCTCCTCCTGTACAAGTCGACTACTTAAAGTATCAGAAGGATAGAACACAAGGAAAAATCCTTAGTTGGATGTTTATTAAAGATATTCACTGCATGGCGGTGAAACGTGAAAACGGAATCCAATACTTTAACTCACTTCTTAGCATCTTAACTTTGCCTGATATTCACTGCATGGCGGTGAAATGTGAAAACGGAATCCAATACTTTAACTTACTCCTTAGCATCTTAACTTTGCCTTTCTATGATGTTGCAACATTAGTGAAGTTTAACCTGATCAACAAATCCAACTATGAAGGTGCAACACTTTTTGCAAGAAAGCTACGGATTGAACGTTGCAAGGGTTGGAAGGATGAACTGTACAAGCCTCAGTTCCCAATGCATGAGCAGATAAAATATACGTTGGATCCGGACACCAACACCGCTCGTTACAAGCTTGTATACAAGCCAGTGAAGGTTATGGACAAGATACCTCTCATGCCGATGAAACAAGATTTTTTGGGTAACATGAAGCTGTGGTGCTATGATTCAGACACTCATGAAGTGGTCATTGCGTTCAAGAACGACAAAGGCAATTTTCGAATGCTTGATCCAATGTGGATCGTGAATATGTCAGCTGGTGACATCAACACACTTCTTCAACACGATATCTTTTATGAAGACAAGGACACGCATTAAGCATTGCTATATCAACACGTCGCTTGTTTTTGCTACTACCGAGGTATTCATGGGGGAAGCTCGTGGTCCGAGACAGGCCACTAAGGGATGAAGACCAAAGACCAAGCAACTGCCAAGGGGGAGTTTGTTGGTGTAGTTTTGTGTCTGTCGCTTGTTTTTATTACGTTGTAACTTGTACGGTATTTATTTACGGTCTGTATAGTTTTGGTCAAGTCGGCCAAATCAAGATATCCTCCTATCTTGACTTAGCACGACGTTTTCTTTGCTAGCGTTGTAAAACAATTTGCATGTGCGCAACTGTTAGTTGTTTATGTGTTTTGATACTGCAAGTTATGTCTGTGTATAGGGTCCCCACGAAGAACCCCTATTCTTCGTGGGATTACATGTTTCACGAACAATGGTCTTTATTGTTCACCACGAAGAACCATTCTTCGTGGTGATGGATTGTTTGCTGGAATGGTCCACGAAGAAGCCCTATTCTTCGTGGGGCCTGAAGATTGTTCGTGAGCCCAGTAACCTTCTTCGTAGGGTTACTGGGTGTTGGGCATATATAAACAGACACTTGCACCTAATTTTGGTAAGAGAGTCTCTATGAGTTGTAAGCACTGTGTGTATGTATTGTACTGATTATCTTCACTTAATCTAAGATTGTGAATCTTTGGTTACTTGTGTTTTCCATTTCTTTGCTTCGGTTTGCATAACTACGTGGTTTTCCGCACTCGTATTTGTGTTAACAAACAAGGAAGTAGGTTATCTTGATCCTCCAAGTGGACCTACACAACGGTTGACGAAGCAGGTCCAAGTTCATCTACATGGTTAGATGAAAGACATGAACGACCTGAGGTTGATGAGGGTGAGCTTAGACGAAGCAAACGACCAAGGGTTGAAAAATATTTTGGTTCAGACTTCATGAGCTATATGGTTGAGGGCGAGCCCAATACCTACCGCGATGCGGTTACCTCCATAGAAGGACCTCAATGGCAAGAAACAATTAAGAATGAAATTGATTCTATATTGCAAAAATCATACTTGGGAGTTAGTAGATCTTCCACCCAGTTGTAAACCACTTGGATATCGTTAGATATTCAAAAGGAAGATGAAAGCAGACAGGAGTATTGATAAATACAAGGCGAGGTTAGTAATAAAAGGGTTTAGACAAAAAGAAGGTCTAGACTACTTTGATACTTACTTTCTTGTGACCCGAATAAACTCTATAAGATTGGTTCTTGCAATTGCGACTCTAAGAAAGTTGGAAGTTCACCAAATGGATGTAAAGACTGCATTTCTAAATCGCTATTTAGATGAGAAATTTACATGGAACAACCTAAAGGTTTTTCCGCCCTAAGAAAATAGGGCAAAGTATGTAAACTTGTCAAGTCTTTGTATGGCTTGAAGCAAGCTCCAAAACAATGGCACCAAAAGTTTGATCATGTCATGATTGAAAATGGTTTCAAAATAAATAAGTGTGACAAGTGTGTCTACTTTAAAAACACACCAAGGGGTTATGTAATTTTATGTCTTTATGTAGATGATATGCTTATCATTGGGAGTGATGATAATATGATCAACTCAACTAAAGACATGTTGAAAGCGAGATTTGACATGAAAGACATGGGCCTAGCAGATGTGATTCTTGGAGTAAAAATCACTAGTACCCAAAATGGTCTTGTATTGAGTCAATCTCACTACGTAGACAAGATCCTTGGGAAATTCAATTTGACGATACGACTATAGCTCGAACTCTAATTGATAACACCCAAGGTCTAAGGAAAAATAGAGGCGAGAGTGTTGCTCAGTTAGAGTACTCAAGGATCATTGGTAGTCTCATGTATCTAATAACATGTACTAGACCTGACTTAGCATATGTTGTGAGTAGGCTAAGTAGATACACCAGTAATCCAAGTTCGGATCATTGGAAAGTTATCACAGGGGTGCTTAGATACATAAGATACACAAGAGATTACGTGTCACACCCCAACCGATGGCGAAAACATCGGAGTGAGACGAAAACAAATCGTTCAAAGTATCATAACACTTATTGTGACAATATAATTAATCAAGATTTCATAAAATACTAAATTGTCATACATGGTTCAAGACATAATCAAATTGTATCAAAACATAGAATCAAAAACATTGTTTATTTCTAAGGTGTGTTTCTAAGTCCACCCTAAACTTTGTTTCTTCACTAGCATCATTTTTCAATGAGCAACATGTATTAAAATAAAGATCAACAAAAATGTTGGCGAGTATACAAGTTTGATACATAGCATAATAAGAATAAAATGTTTAAACGTGCTCATATCCAACATGAATAATGTATACAAGTTACTAATATGCTGTACTAGCTCAAACTATATGTCAAACCAAAGTTTCCAACGCAATCTTAACTTCCCAACATCATCAAAATGAAGGGGTTTAACATGTTTTGCTTAACAATACCCTAAGAATCGGGGCGATGCGTTAATCCTATAGCGCTATAATTGTTAAGGTAGACTAGCAAAGTTAATGAGCATATAGACACAATGTATACATAGCATATGAGATTAACAAGTATCACATGTTTTCATGTTTAAAATATGGATATAGTGTGATTTTGAATAAACAAGTCTCAAGTGTTGCGTGTTTTTGTATAATGTACATGTTGCACCCAATGTGTTTAAAACGAAAATGAGATCGAGTATACTCATAGTTTGCAAGTAGTTTTCACAAACGTGAGATGGTCGTCTTGAAAGGTTGAATTACCAAATTATCCTAACAAGGATGAACAAGGTGTGTAAGTATAAGGATTTAGAAGTTGGAATGTAAATGGGATTTGAATAAGAAATGAATGAATGATGATGATGATGATGATGATGATGATGATGATGATGATGATGATGATAATAATAATAATAAGATATGAAAATACATAAAAATATTATCTTGACTAAACACTCACTTTGGACATTATTAATTTATGTGTATGAAATAAGTAAAAAGATAATTAAATATTAGTTTAGAGATGTAAATGAGAAATAAAAAATAACTTATCAATTACAAATGTATATGTATAGAGATATTAATAATTATATAAACTTGTTATATAACTATATGTAATATCGCCTATAATGCATAAGTAAGTCTAATTTTATAAAAAATCCATAATCTTATAATTAGGTAATTAGTAGGTTGTTTATGGTAAATAGATGGAAAAATAAATGATTAGACTAATTAAATTTAGAAAATTAAATTAGTAGAATTACTAACAATATATATATATATATATATATATATATATATATATATATATATATATATATGTGTATGTATAGGGGAAGGTTCTATGCAGAACACTAAATATTGCGAGAACACACAGAACAAAATGAATCACTCATTTTTTCAATCCTAAAAACCTAAAAAGTAAATGAAGATGTTATAAATGTAAGATTTATTGTTTATCACACTAGAATTTAAAACAAAATATGAAAAATCTTCAATTTTTAAATAACCTGCACACATGTAGGTTATGTTTAGGCTAAATTACCTACATGTATGTAGACTATGTGTAGGGGAAAATATATGATTTTTTATGTATATATAATACACAAATGAATGTAAGAAACATAAAATTTAAAAAATATGAACATTAAATCCCAAAATTTAGTGATTTAGAGTTGTTCTTTTTGTTCTCGCAATAATTAGTGTTCTGTAATGATCCTTCTCCTGTATGTATATATGTATTATTTATTTTATGTCTAAATATATTTACTATAATATTTACATATTCTAAGGTGAAAAGTGGAATTTGGTTTGGTTTTTGAAAATTATGTAAAATAGATGCAAAATGTTCACGCAAGTAGGTAAATGATTGAATTTGCATCCTAACCATTACAAGTGCCTATCTTAACACAAGATCACTCAAACATTTGGTTAGTTTGGTGTCTTGGTTTGGTTTTGGCGAATTAGCCCAAACAGGTCAAACAAATGCTTGAACATGAACTAGAAGTAAAAGACATGAATGTAAAATCATAATGTAAATGTTAGAAGTTAGGTACGACATGAATGTAAATTGTTAGAAGTTAGACAAGACATGAATGTAAATTGTTAGCGGTTAGTGTATTAGTTTAGTCATATAATAAAGAGTTAGACGATATTAAGTTAAACATTTTAATAATTGATCATGGTTAGTAATGTAAGATGGAAATGACATCATTAAATACATAAAAAAACATGTAAAAGAAAAACCCAAGATTGGTTCTTATTTTGGTGATGCACCATCTTTGTTTACAATGGTAAACATTTGGTGACATTCCAAAGGATTTCTCCAATATGGGGAAGTATGAAAACATAAAAAAACAAGAAGAAGATAAGAATGTGAAAGGAGATGGAACTCACTTTCAAGAGGAAGGAAGAATTCTTTGAGAAATGGCAAAGAAAAGTGGTGGAATGAGTGTGGTATTTATAGATGAGAGATTAGGGTTTAAGGTGGTGAAAGAAATATGGAAAGTTGAAAATTGGCCCATTTGTATAATTTCTTTTTTTGGGCCTAATGTTATGGGCTTGTTTGTTTTATGCATTTCTTTTTAGTTTCTAACATAATTTATAGATTGATTGGGTCTCGAATATCGAATTTACACAATATAAGTCGGTTTTCGAATGATTTAAACGTTTTTTAATCAGTTTTTCGAGTATCAAGCATCAATGTGTAACTAAGAATCGAGAATCATGCATAATATATCATTCAAAATGTGAATTGTGATTACAAGTTTGCACATGAATATGATTAAAATACTTGCATTTTCATTATGATCAATCATCTCGGATTACAAGTTGGAACGAAAATAGAATACAACAAGAGTACAAGTGTCTAAAATGGAAAGTACAATAATTCTTGCTAAATTGGGAAGGTAGAAATAAGCGAAGCGTTACATTACGGATTACACTATACCCGTGATCCAACAATGATCGAAGGATATACTGATGCAAACTAGATATCGGATATAAAAGATCATAGTTCAACAAGTGGATATGTGTTTACACTTGTGGGATCGGCTATAGCTTGGAAGTCATTCATGCAAATTGTTACATCTAGATCCACGATGGAATCCGAGTTCGTCGCTTTAGATAAAAGCGGGGAAGAGATAGAGTAGCTATGTCAATTTGTGGAAGATATTCCAAGATGGCCGAACCCTTTGTCGGCGATTTGTATTCATTGTGACAATCAATCGGTGATTGTTAGAGCTCAAAGCTCAATGTACAATGGCAGATCAAGGCACATTCGACATAGACACAACACGGTATGACAACTAATCTCAACGGGTGTTATCTCAGTTGACTATGTTAGGACAAAGGAAAACATTGCAGACCCATTAACAAAGGGCTTAAGCAGAGATTTAGTTTATAAGTTGTCAAGAGGAATGGGACTGATGCCCATAGAAGAAGGGAATATGAGGGAAACCTAACCTTGTTGACTGGAGATCCCAAGATCTAGGTTCAATAGGACAACTTAAATTAATCAAAGGGAGTTACATACTTCCTAGTCCATTCTAATCAATGACATGAAGGAAGGCTAAGCATGTTGAGGTTAAGGATCTGGGTAAATCTAAATTAACCATGATGCTTTTAATGATTCGAAGGAATCACCTATGTTAGAGAGAAGTGGGGTCGCTTCGAATGGATTTACGGGGAGGTGCAAATCCTGGAGCTCTCGCAGAACCAGGAAAGTGTTCCATGACCATAAACGGACACAACCATGAGGACTTGACTAAACCAGGGATAATGTTGTGTGAATGTATATTGTCGCCTATATAAATGGGGATTGTTCAAAGACACCACGTCTACAAGACCCTAGGAGGCTAAGTATGCTTCACAAAAGAAGGTTTAAAGGTTACACCTACCTATCTTGCAATACTCAACTACTGAATGTGTATCGTTGAAACTTGATAGATCAATTTCTATTCATGTGGGGGATTGTTGGAAATTTGGTGAAAATAACAATTTTCACAAATATAGGAAATGCATTTTTCCTATTTTTGGACTAGAAACAAATATAAAAAACTGAGTAGTTTTTATATATTTATTTGTGGGTTTGTGTTCTATGTTGGAAGAGCTTCGCAACGAACGAAACCGCGTCCAAAACGGAGCTAAGAAGAATGAGATATCGATGCTCAAAGTTTGATGTTTAAAACATTGAATACTGAAATAATGGGAAAGTGGCACCTTGCCCACATAGGAGGAGAGATGAAACTTAAAGGGGTATTTAAGTGGGAACACCCATTCCCTATTGTTACATGGAAGCACACACTAGTGTACTCGCGAAGAGTGGGGAGCACCCTAACTCGCACTCGCACACGTGCGCGCGTGTGGCATGGGGGTAATGTGGCGCTTTGATGGTGCACGCTCGCAACGCCGCGAGCCGCTTAAGAGCCGCCTTTGTATTTTTGAGTGCATGCGTGTGGTGAAGCACAGGGGGTGCAAGGACCAGGTGGCTGGTGACGTGGCATGCAGGCGCACGGGTACATGGTGCATGACCAGGCTGGACTGCGCACTGGTGCATGGACGCGGCGCACCAAGGTGAGCTCATACGGCACGACTGTGTGGCGTGATCGTATAGGTTCACTGGTGACATGGCGCACACGCGCATGAGTGGTGCAGACATGCACACGCATGAAAGTGAGCCAAAGTGGCGCGTGCGCATGAGTGGTGTAGACCTTGGGCGCATGAAAGTGAGCCAAAGTGGCGCGCGCGCACCAGTGTGTCTGTCTTGCGCGCGGGCGCGCACGTAGAAGCTTACAGACTTTAATGACAGAGTAGTTTCACTTCATCATTTGAAACAGAAGAGTCAACGGTTTTGACTGAGAATTAAAGTGCATTGAAGACGTTAATGCAATTTAATTCTCCCATTTAATTCGTTTTTTTTTCAGTTTCATCCAAACCTGCAGTATAAATAGGAGGCCAACCTGCAGCAGAAAAGATACGAAAAAAATCACCAACACATGCAACTTTCTCTTTGCAGAATCTTCTTGTTCTTCTTTCTAGTTTCGAGGTACATCTTCGGGTTTTCGTTAACTCCGGCAGGGCAACTGTTTAGGCTGTTGTATCCTAGAAACAAACGAGTTCTCCTGGGAGACTCGAAATTTCTTTTAAGGGACCCATGTCTAACACGATCCTCAGCCAAAAATTTCTTTATATTCTGCAATTTCGTTCTTATTTGTCTTGTATTTCAGTTGTAGTTGTATTGTACTTTACAGCTTTATTCTCTTGTGTTTCTGTAATTCAAGTTAATAAAAAGATTTTTATTTATTTTATACGAACGGTTCCTATAATCTCTATCACACCGTTCCTGTATCAACAGTTACGGGCTTAGAATGATTATGAAACAGTCTAGAATTTGATGCTTAAGGCAAACAATCAAACAAAATATTATTAAATGTTAACCAAACTAATTCGTTCATTAAGGGCATACGGAGTGGGCGGCAAAGGGGATCGGCAAACCGAGTTGCCGCTCGGGAACACCGCCGCCTACCCCCTATGCCGCGCGGTTTCATTAATCATCGGTGTTTCATCACTGAGCGGTGAAGGGAGGGAAGGAGAGAGAGGGGGAGAGTGTGGTGGGGTCCATGTCATCTCAACAAATCACACTTTTTTTTTAAATAGTTTACCAATTCATGAAGTGTATAACGATTGCTAACACTTTTGAGCATAGTTTAAACACTTTTCATTGAATGACATGACACACTCTTATTGGTTGATTTTGAAGTCTACCACTTTTAAATGTTTAACCACTCCTACACCCTAAACTTGGTGATAAATTAAGTCATTCACTATGCAATTAAGATACACACTTCGTTTATAATGCTTGAAATCGAGGTGGAAAGCTAAGCCATGTAGGACTGAATGAATGCACATAGGGCTGTAAACGAACCAAATGTTCGGCGAACAGTTCGTGAACCGTTCGGCGGGAAGTTCGTTTGTGTTCGTTCGTTTATTAAACAAACGAACACGAACAAGAAATTTCGTTTGTTTAGTTAAATGAACAAACATGAACATAGGACGTGTTCGTTTGTTTATGTTCGTGAACGTTCGGTAACATGTTCGTTTGTGTTCGATAGTTCATTAGTGTCTTTAGTTTTTATATTTATTTAACTACTTCAAAATTACGACAAATTAAATATCTAATAAGTGTCAATGTATTATATATTCTGTTCATGAACGATTGTTTGTGTTCATTTGTTTCCATTTGTGTTCATGAACATTAGTTTATGCTCATTTGTGGTCGTCAACGTTCGTTGCTTAAAATTAACAAACAAACACAAACGAACACGAACAATTTCATTTCCTTAACAAACGAACACGAACATAAATCTCGTTCGATAAGTGTTCGTGAACGGTTCGCAAACACATATATTTCTTAACAAACGAACACGAACAAGGTCATATTCGTGTTCGTTCGGTTCGTTTACAGCCCTAAATGCACAGGTAGATTACGTTCACGTGCCAGTCAAATGACGTAGGTACACCTCATAATTTGAGCAGAATAATTAAGGTAAAAATGTTTGTGCAGAATTGCAGATTAATTAATTGAAATGCTAATATATACATATGTCAGTACTCCACGTGATTTCCTCATGCAACAAGCAGTTTGCTTTGCTTGCACTGTTCCAAACTGGCCGTTGAGGAAACTTGGAAATTACAACTCTTTCTCCTCTGTAGGTGCACCAGATTCCCGTGCACCCCTGCACACATTTATCATGGTTCCTCCATTCGTATATTTATTAGAGTTAATTACTCTTTTCGTAAATGTGGTTTGTCAAAAATTATTATTTCAGTCCATTAGTTTAAAAATTGCGATTTCAGTTCCTGTGGTTTCACTTTCGTAACCATTTCAGTCCACCTCGTAACCATTTCAGTCCATGTACTTAACAGAATAATGAATTGAAATGGTTACGAAAGTGAAACCACAGAGACTGAAATCGCAAATTTTAAATTAATGGAATGAAATAGTAATTTTTGACAAAACACAGGGACGAAACAGTAATTAACTCTGTTTATTATTAGCCAGATCGAGTAATGTTATATTTTATGTTTGATAACTTATGTGTCCCTTCGAAATTTTGTAACAAGATAAAATGAGTTAAAAGTTTACACTGTAGAGCGCCAGTGGCGAACCCATGAATTATTTGTTGAGGGTGCGGATGAATGGTTCAAGCATATTTTCAGGGGGGTGCGGTCGGGTTTTTAGCCTAAAAAATACACTAATTTTTTTAAGGGGTGCGCCTGCCCACCCTGGGCTCCACCTAGGTCCGCCCCTGTAGATTTAACAAACGTGAATATGATCATTTTTTCGCTAATTCGTCGGCGATAACGATTTAACAAACGTGAATATGATGATCATTTTTTAATCTTCTAGTCGTTCCATTATAGTAAAAAGTTCAAACATATTTCATTGATTTGTTGTGGATTTCATAAATATTTATATATTGGAAGTATTTCATTTTTATCAGGTATTCAATATTTTTAACCTTTATATATTCTAACAAGATATAATATTTATGTTTCATGTTTCAAATTGAACCAAAGTATGGTTATGTTTTTCTTTTTCAACCTTTGACCTTGAAAATCATCAATATGACCCATACCCCTCTCCAAATTAATGGTCCAGATTCTATTTCTAACATTTCTATATCTTCATTGTTTTTGTATCCAGGCGTTAGGCCGTGGGGTATGGTGGAGCTTGGGTTGGAGCATCGGTTGACACGTGTAATTTCAAAACTCAAGTCTCAAACCCACTTTGAAGGGGGTATGGTGGGCGTGGCTTGGTTGGCGTGGCCAAGCCACATCAGTTTTTTTTAATATATATATATATATTTATAACCAAAAACTACATAAACATACAAAATAATTATTAAAATAAACATACAAAATAATTATCAAAATAAAAAACTATCATTCTTTGTCGTCTTCGTCGGTTTCGAACCCAGGAATCGTTGAAACATGATCCACCAAATCAGATCGAAGGTTGTGATGTATATCCCTTGACTTTATCATAAATTCATCGCTTACCAACAAATCGTTAGCGGTGTGCCGTTCACGAGCGATGTACCTTCTCCTCCGTTTAGGTTGTTGAGTCTCTTCCTCATCGTCTTCGTCTTCCACGATAGCTTTCACCACCGCCGCGATCGTTTGTAGAAATATTTCCGCACCATCGTCAGATGATGATGACGATTCACTATAACTTGAAGAACTCATGGCAAAATTGTGTTTTATGTGTTTGATATTGTGTGAGAAAAATGTTAAATATGGTAAGGTATATTTATAAAGGATTTTTTTTTAAAAGTGGCCCCCAACGGCTAGTTTGAATGGGCCATTCACAGCCCGCCATGTCAGCTTGCTCCCCTGCCCCACGCCCGGCTTGAAACCCAAGCCCCAAGGGCCACTCCCCAACCCAAGTCCACCCGGGGTGGTGGCTTGGGCGTTTTCCCCCAACCCAAGCCCCATACCCCATAGCCTTAGGATAAAAGTTAATAGACACATATTATTAATGTTTTCCTTCAAATCTGATTAAACCATTTTTTATGTTAAATTAATCATTGATGTGTACCATGACTCATTAATCTATTTAACTTATATAACGTATTAAAAACTAGTTATATTGATGCTGTATCAATGTTTCTAGTATTAAAACCTTCAGACAAATTTGAAATATTTGATTAAGATATAGAAATAAAAAAAATAAGCCATCTGTTTTGATTAGTAGCGGGCTTGTCTAACATAAAATTTATTAAACATAAGGCATTTTTATATGTTTTATATCACACACACAGATCGACACATAGTAGATCTTTCTTGACAAGGGAGCCATGGTGGGGAGAAGGAAGAAATATTGTTTTTAGCAAATGTGAAACAAACATTGAATATATGTACAGTTATACACATATTGTGAAATTACTCTAGTATGATCAATAATTGAGTTTCCACTATTATTACCATATGAAAGTGACAATTTTAGAGATTACTAAATTGCGTGGCCCTATATACTATAGTAAAAAAAAAAAAAAAAAAAAAACACTCAAATTCATTCATTAAATTTTAAACTTTCACTATAGTAATTTCAAATCTATTAGTGTAACACCACAAGCAAAATCTCATATCATATTCGTTTATTTAAATACTGATCACTAATACACAAATACTCATAACATAAAAGTTCTAAATTTTTATGGGCAATATATATGCATTGGAACCATTAAATATCTAATTTAGAAAAACAATATATAAAAATCAAATGTCATTTTGTAGAGAAGGGAATGATTATTATTTCATAACCAAAGTACAACTTGCATTGATTCCAAATCCTAAGACTTGTTGTGTCACTATAATTATTTTTCTCAACGTTAATAAAACAATCTACTTTCAAACTCTCTATTAGGGGGGACGGGGTGGTCCGTTATACCACCCCAAAACGCGTTGAAAGTTCACGGAACACCGCCGCCGGTGGTTTAATAACGCGTTGAGTTTTGAACGCGTTAATCACATCACGCGTTGAGTTTTGAAATTGGAACGTTGGGTTTTTGACCGTTTGTGATATTTTGACCGTTTGAAACCTTTTATTTATAAATCCTCATCTCAAACATTTATCTCAAACAACAAATTCTCAAACTCAATTAAAAAAAAAGAAATTTATCTCAAACTCAATTCAAAAAATCAGCAAACTCTCCAAATATTTTTACAAGAAACATGGAAGGTTCAAGCAAGAGAGGTGTGGGTTCGAAAAAAAGAGGTTCGGGTACGAAGAAAAATCCCGTGAGACCCAAGGTTCGAGCGAATCTTGGCGAGCCGACGCGCTTTAGGTCGCAAGACGAACCCGACCAAGTCCCACCCTTTCATACCCAACAATATCCACCCTTTCAAACCCAACAATATCCACCCTTTCAATCGCAAACGTACCAAAACCAACCGTTCGTTCCACCGTTTCAACCTCACCAATTTCCAAACTTTCAAACCCAACCCCACCAACTCGACCCACTACAAGACAACACCCTCATCCATCAATTTGCAACCGCGTATCGTGAACCACAACAAAGTCTTGACGACGATGATGATGATTACGATCAAGAACAACCGGTCGAAGAAGAGGAAGATGAAGAAGAAGAAAATGATGCCGTTCACGAAATCGTCCAAACCGGCCGACAACCTTGGACGAGCGAGGAGGAGGTGTCCTTGACGCAGGCGTATTTGCACATCTCGGAGAACAGGAAACATGCCAACGAGCAAAAAAAGGATGCGTTTTGGAGACGAGTCATTAAACATTTTAGGCAACTTCCCGGTGCAAAGATACGAAACATGGACCAAATGACGTCGAAGTGGACGGATTTGAATGGGAAAATTAGTAAGTTCAACGCTTGTTTCATTCAAAAGGTACGTTTTTTATTAAAGTTTTAAACATAACAGTTTAAAAAAAAAAAAAAAAAAACAGAAACAGTTTTTAAAAAAATAACAGAAACAGTTTTTTAAAAAAAAACAGAACAGTTTAAAAAAAAAATAAAACAGAAACAGTTTTTAAAAAAATAACAGAAACAGTTTTTAAAAATAAAACAGAACAGTTTAAAAAAAAATAAAACAGAAACAGTTTTTAAAAAAATAACAGAAACAGTTTTTAAAAATAAAACAGAACAGTTTAAAAAAAAAATAAAACAGAACAGTTTTAAAAAAAAATAAAACAGAACAGTTTTAAAAAAAATAAAACAGAACAGTTTTAAAAAAAATAAACATAACCTTTTATATATTTTGTAGAACCGAAACCCACAAAGTGGAGCGAGCGAGGCGACAATCATGCAACAAGCAACCGAAATGTATTGCGAAGTCTATAGCAAGAGGACTTTTCCACACGTGAAGGCATGGGAAGTTGCGAGAAATCACCCGAAGTGGGTCCCCGTTGAGTTGGTTGACAAGCATGGTCCTACGGCTCCAAAAAAACGAGGAGGAGGTAAAAGATCAAAAACATCCGATTCGGGGAACTACACGACTTCCGCGTCGGATAACTTGCCCCAAATGAACTTAAACGACGACCCCCTTGACGAACCCGATCAACCCGTTAACGACCCCCTTGAAGAAGTTACACCTACAAGGCCACGACGCAGGAGAGGTGGTGAATCGTCAACCAAAGGGAAGGAGGTGGTGGCGGAGTCGATCTCCAGAATCGAAGAGGAGAAAATGACCCAATTCAAGAAGGCCGAGCAAAGAAAAGAAACAATTTTGTCCCTAAAAATTGAACGCGAGCAGGCGTACAAGGATCACTTGAAGACGATTGAAAGACAAAATGATTTAAAAATCTTGTGTGAAAAGCACGACCATCTCGACGAACCGTTTAAGTCAGTTGTCATTCAACAAAAGCGCGAAATTTTAGCAAAGTGGGGTTGGGAGATGCCACTTTAGTTTATTTTTTTCCCAATTTTAGTTGTTTTTTTATTTTCCTATGTAATTTTTTTTTTAATTTAATGAAATTTTTAATTTTAGTGTTTTATTGTTAATTTCTAATTTAAAATAAAAAATTTAAAAATTAATGAAAATTAAAAAAATTGGGAGTGATAGAATTTCATCACTAGTGATACCACCCCCCCTACATTTCTATCACTAGTGATAGAAATTTCGTTGATGACATGGCACGATTTTATTGGACAATGTGAGTGATAGTTTCTATCACTAGTGAACCACCCCTCCCCCCCTTAAACCCTCTTAGATAATCATGATATCCATTTTATACCCAAACAAAAAATAACCCTCTTCAACTAAGCACCCAAATAATGCTGAACATGTTGCTCCTGTTGATAACCCTTAGCAGATGCCCCCATCGGAATGTAACTCCCACTCGACATCGGCACCGGAAACCCGATCCCCGCGGCTACCGGAGGCCGATTCTCCCCGGCTTTCTCCAACGTTTGCACCTGATTCTTCAAAAACTTCACATAATGAATAGCTTCATCAAGCATAGAAGCTGTATCCATCTTTGTTCCACCCGGTACCAGTCTCTGAAGTATCCTAATCCTCTCACTTATCCTCTCTCTCCGGTGCCGAGCCGCCACGCTTTGCGGGTCCTTCGATATCTTCACATTCCGCCTCTTAGGGGGCTTAACCGACTCCGGGTCGATATGAATAGGTTGCATCGCTGCTATACGAAATATCATCTCTCTCATTGCAGCCATTGAGTTTCTCTTCTTCTGCTCAATCTCACCGTCTCCGCCTTTCCTCCACCGCGGGCTCGACAAGAACTGCATCTCACAACCCGGAGTTTCATTCGGAGAAGTGAAGGAAATGGTGGTTGATGATGGGTTCACGAGGTTCAAGTCTTCCATTGAGTATGAGATGTTGGGGTTGGGGTTAAGGTTGGTGGAGCTGGTGGTTACTTGATCTGTGAACTCGGTTGATGGGTTCTTGTCGGCGGCATAAACGGTTGCGAAATCTGGGAGCTTGTCGAGTTGCATCAGCATCATCATGTCGGTTTGCTCCTCGGAGATTGACCTCAGAAAGTCAATGTCCATTGTGGGGTAATGTTTCTTTCCTTTTATAGTAACCCTAATGGAAAAAGGAAAGATATGGTGGTGTAGTAGCGTGTAGTGCTCTTAAAAAGGTAATGGGTAGGGGATGGGGAAACTAAAGTGAAGAGCGAGATAGACTGGAAGTTGTATCAGAAAGTTGCAGAGAGAGAGAGAGAGAGTTAGGGTTGTGAGAACATCTTATCAATACAACAGGACTATATCTCTATATATATATAACGAGTTGATATTTATTATAATATAAATATGTATGTATGTATAAATATATTTTGGTTTTTAATTTAAGGAAACGAGATAAAAAATCCAATAGAATTAAAATTCGATTCCAATGTTACAAAGTTGGTGAGCTTATCCTTTTTTCCTTTATTTTCTCGATCTTTCTCTATCTATTATTGTATTTTCTGTATCGAAATTATTATGAATATCATATGCAAGAATCATTGCTATCATTCA
Organism: Helianthus tuberosus; assembly: GCA_030545235.1. NCBI lineage: Eukaryota > Viridiplantae > Streptophyta > Magnoliopsida > Asterales > Asteraceae > Helianthus > Helianthus tuberosus. The sequence goes on along the minus strand of CM060402.1, from coordinate 161,106,470 downwards.
ATGTTTGAATTGTAATTGGACAAGGTTATTTGGCTTTATTATAAATATTAAAACATTATAAAATACATTTGCTACGTTGCGAATATTGACATAAAACTTTGGTTTAAAATCTGTATGTATATATATGAATTAAAATATCTTGCCTAAAAATAATATAGTCGAATTTGAATCCATTAAAGAAATAAAACAAAGCCTTTACTTACATTAACTTGTATTAAACTATGGTAAATCGTTGTTGATTTTTGAAAATAGTTAATAAACCAAGCAAACAAAAGGTTTGTCATATGGTGGAAAATGTCTGTTCTTATAATATGTTTTTCAAAGATGGCGGAAGTAGACCTGTGTTAACATGTACTAACTTACCAATATTACATATTTTGTTTCCTGATCATAATGCATCTATATTCTATAAGTTTATATGAAAAAAAAAATTAATATTCATTTCTCGTTTTCCATTCCTCAGTTTTCTAAACCAGTTACAAGTGTTTTAGGGATTCTTCTAGAAAATGGTTACAAACACAGATATACTATATAACCTAACAACCGCTAAACTAAATTCAGATGCATGGTATATATTCGTCGTTATAATAGATATATACAAAATGTGTATTGTAATAGCCTATATTATTTGTACACAGCATTCATTGACTTATTTCATTATACAAATGCATAAATTCACATATAATTAATTCATACGACTTATCAAAAAGGAATACAACTTTTGGTTTATCTTAGCTGAAATATACCCACAAACATTTAGTTGATGTGTGTATTATATATAACATGGGAGGAATGTTCATGCTTTTAAATGTATAAGAGATGTTTGCATATATAAGCATTAACAATAGCTATCATATTTGTATTTTAATTAATTGTAGAAGAATGTTGTTACATAAGTTCGTGTACGACTAAATATAAGTATAAATTAAGTTGTTACACAACTTCTTCACACAATAGCAAGTGTGAAACAGCTAAGTGCAATAAATTGACTTTATTACAATTAAGCTAAACTAATTTTTATATATTATTAGGGGACTAGGGGTGGTTCACTAGTGATAGAAAGTATCACTCACACTGTCCAATAAGATCGTGCCATGTCATTAACCAAATTTCCATCACTAGTGATAGAAATGTAGGAGGGGTGGAATCACTAGTGATGGAATTCTATCACTCCCATTTATTTTTAATTTTCATTTTAAAATTAGAAATTAAAAATAAAACACTAAAATTAAAAATTTCATTAAATTTAAAACATACTACTTCAATTTAACATACTAGAAACATACAATTTAAAAAAAAAAAAAAAAAACCTACTCCTCGTCCGAATCCGGAAACTCCAAGCCTAGAGAACCTACTAGTTCGATTAAATCGAATCTCAAACGAAAGTGAGTTTCTTCGTTACGCAATTGTAAATGGATATCTTGTGGAACTTGAACTTGCGTAGGAGGATCCGGCACCCAATCCGGGGATATTGCACGCCCGTCGTGTTTGATCAGCATATTGTGCAATATGATACATGCATACACTATGCTATGAATTGATTTCTTGGTCATCGAACGAACCGGTCGGTGTAGTATACCCCATTTACCCTTTAAAACACCAAATGCCCTCTCAACATCTTTTCTTGCCGATTCTTGCAATTTTTTGAACGCCTTTTCTTTAGCCTCGACAGGAAATGAGGGAGCTTTCACAAAAACAGACCAAGACGGGTAGATACCATCCACAAGATAAAAGCCTCGTCTGTAATGTCGACCGTTAACATAGAAAGGAGAGGAAGGTGCGGTACCATCCGTTACGCTTTGGAACAACGACGACGTGTGCAACACATTGATGTCGTTGTTTGAACCTGGAACACCGAAATACGAATGCCAAATCCATAAATCATTTGACGCCACCGCTTCTAGTATGATGGTTGGTTTTTTGATGTCTCCCCTCACATACGCCCCTCGCAACTCTCTTGGACAATTTTTCCACTCGATATGTGTACAATCGATGCTACCGAGCATCCCGGGAAAATGCCATCTAGCCTCGTGTGCGGCGTAAATACGTGAGATGTCGTGGCTCGTCGGTTTACGTAAAAACTCGTTACTATACAACTTAATGACCGCGTTGCAAAAAAATTGCAAGCATTCACGTGAAGTTCTTTCAGACATAGCTAGGTATTCATCATATTGATCGGGTGGGTTACCTGTCGCTAGTTGGCGAATGGCGGACGTGCATTTTTGTATCGTCGTGAAACTTGGTTTGCCCCTCGCATCGTAACCTTCTTGAAACCATTCCTCGCTTGCTTCGATGTCTCCAACAATCTTTAAAAATAATTCTTTGGGTAAACGAAACCGATCTCTAAACGTTTCGGCATTGTATAGCGGGTTTTCCACAAAATAATCGTTCATCAAAACTTCTTTGGCACGTATACGATCACGGTCGACCATCTTCTTCTTTGGGCGGGACGACTCGGCATCAAGCTCGTTATACACCGACACAAAATACTTTAGGGTCTCGTTGTCGGAAGACGACTCGGTATCGCTGTCGCTAGACATCGGAAACGTCGAATCGGTAGGGAATTCCATTTGAGAAAGATATAAAATTTGTGAAATGGGTTTAAAAAGATATAGTTTGGTGTGTGAAAAATGGTTAAAGTGTAGATATATTTATAGATAAAATGGATAATTTTTTTTTTATTGATTGAACCGTTTTAAAACGGTCGGATATATCAAACGGTCGGATTTTTCAAAAGTTTAACGCGTTGTGGGTGTAACGCGTTTTGTTTATAACGCGTGGAACTTGAAGTGGCGGCGGTGTTCCGTGGCACTTCAACGCGTGATGGTCGTTCATCACGCTACCGCCCCGAGTGGCCTTATGCTTGAAATAAATATTTTTGTTACAAATATAACAATAAGAGATTCAGCTTTTGATTAATATTCACTCTTATAAAAATCTTTTAGTTTCACAATTAAAAGTATGAAAAACTGAATAAAAAACTAATTAAGTAAGACGTGCATGAAAATATACAGGATTTGCAAAATGCTAACAAAAGTTTGTTGTAATACTACAGAGAATATATTATCGTAATATACAGTCAAATAAAAAGAAATTCCCAAATGTTTTCTTTCACAAATATTATATTTGTTTTACATGAAATGTAATATATGGTGAAAATGGCTAAAAATGTCATGTTGGGTGTCAGCGAGGATTTTGGCCTACCACTGCGACAATACTTTGGAAATATCAACTCTGCTTAATTTTTTTTTTTTAACGGCAAATTTGGATCACTGACGGAACACTGGAGTATCATTGTGCCACCAGCGGAACCACCCGATCATATCCATCTCCACTAGGCATAATGCCTACACACCAATTCAGGAGGAAACCCAATAAATATGGGAAAAACCCACTTGTGAGAATCGAACTCAGGACCTATTGGTTCCAAAATCTTATCACACCCACAAAATGTCACTAGGATATAAAGCCATGGGCAACTCTGCTTTAAATTAACAAGCAAAAACAAATACTTTGTGTTATCTTAACTTTTTTAACGGCGTGCGGTTAGAATGTCGCTAACCGGATTAGTATTTAGTATATAGTATCATCAAGTTAGTATTAAAATCCCTCTTACCTGGATTTGAGCCCAGAACCTCCAAGAGAAATAAAGCCTCCCACCTTTTAACTTACTTATATTATTTTGGAAATGAAGTTTCATAACCTAATAAAAAGTATACGTTAGCTTATCTAATAACTACAACGTTTTAATTTATTAATTTCTTAGTTTTTGAATAAAACAACTTTTTAACGACAAATATTACTACACCAAACAATACAAAATATTCCCCTTGCTCATGTTTGAACCAAAGACTTTCCCTACAAGAGATAAATGCCTATACAAAGTGAAATATCTCCATGTTAGCTTAGCTAGAATAAAACAATTTTCTAGGATAGAAAACTAATTCGATACATATTATCCTTTCCCAGTAGCAAACTAATACATATAATGCTTTCCCAATAACTTACTTATAGTAAACTAGATGTTTCTTCATATAAACTTTATTTACTGTATATTAATTAATATATTTTAGATGTGAAGAACAGATTGTGTATTAATTTTATAAACTATAAAACAACTTTTAATAAGATTACCTTCTCCATTAGTGCAGAAAAGATTGCCCAGATTTAGAAAGCAACAAATTCCATGCATAAAAACTCCAAATAATGCAAAAGCAGATGTCAGACGATCAGATGGAGGTAGCCCCACAATTGAATGGCTTAGATCTACGACCAGTGCTAGCTCTTGATGGTTGATGAACAAATTACTATTTTATTCCAAGTAAATAGTTTTTTAAAACTATTTTATACACTCAAACTACACAATACAACCTAATCATAATATATAAAGTTGAAAAAGTAAAGGGAAGAGCCCACTCACATGAGAGTAGTCAGAGGTGTATAAATTAAGTAATTAAGGGGTAACATTTGCCGGTGAATGAATCCGGTACCGGAATATTTTCATTGATGGTTTTAACACGTGGAGATAACCCACTTGATCCAAAAGTGGGGACACACTATCTTGATTTCAATATAATATTTATAAGATAAAATTATCCTGAAAGGTCTTATTATAATCATGATTGGGAACGCCCTTCAAGGCGGATCATTTTGAATGCCTACAGCCAAAGGCAAGCCAACATTGACAGTAGCATTAGCATTGGCAAAGAACCACTGCTTCATGTGGTGCCTACAATTACTGCCCTCTACCTCCAAATATACCCCACACCACTTGTATAATATGTATTTTGTACCTTGGGTTTGTACATTTTTATATATTCGATCTATGAGGACGTCGTTATAGACCCCAAAAGTCGTCGCTATAAGGTAATTTGGCGACGCCTTGTATTTATGGTATATTGATAGGGCTTTTTAAGTAAAATGATAGAGCTTTCGTCACGTTCAAAAGCTTAAACAACTAAATTCTTAGTAGTTTGTAGGTTGAATGATACTTTTGGGCTTTGGAACCAATTGCTAATTAAAGAGATGATTTTTTTTCTCTTCCCTAAACATATATTTGTTTTTTTTTTGTTACTGTACATGATATATAATGAATAATAACTAGAATTAACCAACCCCCGCGTTGCGGCGGGGGCCTAAAACTATGCCAAATAACATCAATGCCACACCCCTGGTAGCGACCACCAACACTGAAGTTGTGGCGTGTTAATGCGGAAATATAAGACCGAAACATATAACATGAGAAATAACTATGTCGATTTAGGACACACGCGTTGCGACGAACTTGTTACATGGGAAAAATAGACGTAAAAACGTTGAACCACACACGCACGTTGCGCCGTGTTAACTCGCAAAATAACGTAGAAAAGAATAACTAAGTCAATGTAGGATCCGTCCGTTGCAGCGAACTTGCCAAAGGGGGAAAATAGACACATTGCGACATACTTGTCAAATGTGAAAAAATAGACGAAAAACGTTGAACCACACACGCACGTTGGGACGTATTAGCTTGCAAAATTTAGAACGAAACGTAAAACGAAAAACTTGCGAAAGATAAAAAGTATGGGGACCAAAGTTGTAAATAAAAAAGTTTTGGGTTAAATTACAAAAGGTGAAAAGTTATGGGTTAAAACTAAAGAAATTAAAAGTGTTAAAATACAAATGATTAAAACTTTTGGGTAAAAAATGAAAAATCACAAATTTTTTTTGGTAAACCCCCCATGCTTGGGGTACAACACATAATGCAACAATTTGTTGCAAATTTATATTATGTAAATGGGCCTAAACTATGGACTAAAATATAACATAGGAAAGGTAGAAGAATGAACCCACCCACCAAACCAAAAATCAATAAAAGAGGATATATAGAAGTTCCTTGGTTTAAATATTTTCATATGTGAAAGACATTAAGCTCAAGTAGAAAATCCAGAAGATATTATTCTTTGATTACAACATTCGGCACACAGGATACTAGATCACATGGTATGTGAGCGGAGGGTACATTTCTCGAAAATCGGACTGGCCAATGTTCAATTTCAAGACAAGCGCACAAGTTTCATGTGCTTCCAAGCAATAGGAAAAACGGATTTCATTTGTTCAATCTGCTAGATTTATCATATTGAAAGATTTATTCCTTTATTCTCGTAATACGTTAGTGTTTTGAAATAAAGCACAATACAAAAATGAAATCCATTAGTGGTTGGTCGTCTGATTTACGATCGCCCGTAAACTCATGACTCCTTGTACTTGAAATTTAGAAAGCAGCATCATCAACTCTTAAGCAATCGAAACTGGACACACTAGAATGTCATCACAATGTTTTGTCTTGGAGGCTAGTTATGGGTCCAAATGTGAATACCAAACGATCAAGCCCCTATGTAAACCTAAAGTTGTTGTTCGTCTCAATCAACACCTCCGACCCAAACGGACAAAGGGCAAAAACAAACAAACACAATTACAGCATGTACAATGGGTATTTACACCAGCCCGCCCAACTAATATAATTACATGAAGATCTATTTAAGTATGCTTGCGAATGCACCATATACCGATGACACCAAATTCTCTTGTTTTCATCTCAATCTTACCGAGAATTCTCTCTAAAGAAAAGGGATTCTAAATAGAATTCTCATTTTTCTTTTTTTTTTTTCGAATTTTGAATTCTATTTATTAGTTATTTGAAATTGGTCGAAATATTTGAAATTGGTCGAAATTGAAATCGATTTGTATTATCCTTTCTATTTGATTATCTTTATATAATATATTGAATTTCATTTCAAGCCTGGTGGTAGAGGATATTTATTTTTCGAAAGGCTCAAGCAAGAGGTTGCACGAGGATTTCCGTCTATGCACACAACGGAATCCATCTGACACCTGCTCCAGGAGTTCGTGATCCTTGAACCAATAAGTGAATGCAGATTGTCACATGGCCGCCCACTGATAAAGAGAAGACAGTTCCATTGGTGAAGAAGATTCCTGATGGTATTCTGAAGACTATGCACTTCTGGACACATGATGAGACATTGGGTCAGGCTTTAATTGTGTGTGATGGCTTTAATTGTGTGTGATGATGACGTGCAGTTTAGACTAACTGATCAGGTGGATCTACTGAATTTGGACTTGGAAAATCTAGAGGTGCTAGGTCAAAATCAGATTCGATCTATAGAAAAGTATGAAGGTGCTGCTAAACAGTGGACTGCAGCTGTTGTTGGTGCACGACACGTCAGAAAGAAAGGTTTTGGGGGTTATAAGGATAGGATTGATGGCAGTGGAAGCAGTTGAAGATTGAAGAACCCCTATGCTATAAACCTAGGGGGGGATTGTTGGAACCTGAAGGTTTATGCATAGAGGGTTAGTAATAGTTAAGGGTTGATTTTGTAATTATGTTTTATTAATGTTTTGGGTCAAAACAATGTATTGGGTCATGTGTGGTTTCGGCTGGGCTTGATAGGGGCTTTAGGCCCAAGGTGTCTAGTATATAATCAATTCCCATATGTTGTTTTGGGGTTGATCAGCCGATTGGGAGTTCTAGTGCCAGCCGAAACCCTTTGGTGTCTTGTATCTGTTGTAACACCCCGTGTTTCGAAAGTCAAAGTCAAGATTGAAGTCAAAGGAAGATAAGATTGCTAATTGCGATCTGTCACTCCTTGCTCAACTACTGTTTTGACTTCTTTGACTTGTAGATAATCTATTTATTTTATCGCATTAGTTGTATTATGTGGAGTACTTGTTAATAATCGAGGTTTAATCGCTATTTGTCGCATCTTTTATCGCTTTATCGCTTATCGCATCGCAATCGCAACCCGGATTATGTGTTCTGGATATTGTTTTACGTGTGTGTTACTTATGTGTTACTTGTGCATGTTTATTTGTGTTTACTTTATATATATTGTGGTGATTAATCGAAACGCAATCGCAATCGAATCGCAAACCCTAAACCCAACTTACTTAGGATGATTGTATGTTAGATATAGTAGTTGGGATTAATGGATAAATTCTATCGCATCGCAAAAACTCAACGCACAAAACGAAACGCCAAAACTCAATCGTCGGAGCCACTCGATCGAGTGACAACTCGATCGGATGGCCATCCGATCGGATAGCCACCCAATCGGATTGCCTCCCGATCGGTGACCCACCCTATCCAATGCACTTTCCTTTTTGGGAAACCCTATAAATACCCCAACTGTCACATCACTTGATGTGACAGCTCCTCTCACTCGACCCAGCCGCTCTCAAGCTTCTTTCTCTCGATTTCTCGCGATTCTTGTAAGTTTTCAAACTAAATCTTATACTTCTATGATCTACACGCACTCCTACACCTTTCTATCTTTTAAATCTTAACTTTTAACCGTGAAATCAATGGATTTGAGGTGTTCTAGGGTGATGTCATCATGGAGTTCTTATGAACTTCATGTTTCGACTTCAATCCACAAAGAACAACTTAGTTCTGAATGATTTCCACATGAATAAACAAAGATCTTGTATGGATCTGAACATATTCATGGTGAAAAGGATTGAAAGATGGTTTCTAACTTTCTTTCAACTCTTTTACACTCAATGCACTCACAACCGATAGAATCGGAGCTTGTCCTGATCTTCTACTCTTTCTTAGTGTTGTGTCGGTTCAAGATCTGTGTTCTATCAACGAGACAACCGATCTCGGGTTAAACACGAACTATCGTCTCGAACAGCTGACTGACCGGATAGGGTGATTCCTTCCCGATCGGGTCACCTGAGTGTTGATGGGGTCCTGTTGTTTGGCACGTTGTCACACCGTCTCGAGAAAACCGCAAACTTTCAAAACAAACAAGTGTCAAGACGATCAGGCCGCCGGGACGGATGCCATCCGATCGGATTGCCACCCGATCGGACAGCCGTCCGATCGGCTTGCACTTGGTTCCACACTTAAACTTTTATTTCAACTTTTCAAGTTCTGAACATCGATCGGAGTGCCGTCCGATCGGATTGCCATCCGATCGAAGGACCACCTGACCCTATGATGTTTTGAACTTCAACACTTAAACAAATTTTCAACATGTTCAATGCATACTGAGTTCCAAACGGATTGCCACACGATCGGATTGCTATCCGATCGAGAGACAAACTGCTGTGAACTTGTTCTCACTAAGTGTCCTACTAATCGGATTGTCACCCGATCGAGCCGCCGTTCGATCGACCGACCGACCTGAAGGGTAGAGATACTTCTCTATTTTCAAAATGCTACAACGAAAACTTCAAAATGCAAACCATCATACACAAACACAGCCTCACCAAACGAGATGACAACCCAATCGAATGGTCACCCGATCGGGTGACCATCCGAACGGATTGTCATTCGATTGACCGACCATCCGATAGGATTACCATCTGATCGGATTACCACCCGATCCTTTGACACTTGCACCGTTTTACACGCCGCTTATCTCTTGTGCTATCGTTAACTGTTCAGGCTAATCTCTCAGCGCTCCCTTTAATCCAAGGCTGTGTTTATTTTTTAAACACAATATGTGAGTATACTCGATACCTTTTTGCTTTACGCACTTTTGGGTGTTACATATGTTATCTATATTCAATTCACATCTATCACACAACGCAAACACTATTTATACGCTAACCGCAATTGCATGTTATACGTGACTCGATGAATGCCTGTTTGTTATGTTAACACATTGATTGCTGTCTACCTGCCTTAGCAACGATAGTACTATAGTTTGGACTCAGCACCTGTCGTGGACAGGGGTTGTTAAGGATATTACTTCACGTGTTCGCATTGGTGAACATGTGTTGCGCACTCGTTACTCGCATTCAAATCGCAGTCATTGGTATTGATAGAATCTTTGTCGATAACTTACATGCTTCACATTATGCGTTGTACATGCTGGTTATGCGTAAACGATTTCGAACTCTATTATGCTATATTAAACTTGTATGCTCACCTTTACATTTTATGTATTGACCTTTGTTTTAACGTATGTGACAAGTGTTTAGGATGCTATCTGCTAGGATGCTTGCTTTATGGAATTAAGATAGGATGAGTCTAGAAACCAACGAACAATTTATCTTTATTTGAAAATCTGAGTTGTCGAACATGTTTTTGTTTAGAGAATATCGATGTCTGTAATAATTAGATTACTTGAATGGGTTATGGTATGGGACATAATATTAACTATTTGGTAATTTAGTCGTTATGGAATTTCTCTCAACAATTTGTTCGCTCAGTGCCATGCCTCAAGGTTTCCACCTTCGGTTGGGGTGTGACAGATTGGTATCAGAGCCATAACTATAGGGAATTAGGCAAGACTCGACCTAGTCCGGGTCGATGTCTTAGAAACGACCTAGTCTATAGTCTAAGTACCAATAGACCGACTTGTGCATACCCTGCAAGGGTTCTATACAAGCTTACATGTTATTCTCGCTCGCACTTACGCTATACCATCACAACTGCCTTTCCTAAGGTAGTCGCACTGCACTATTTTGAGCAAGTGATTAGATCGAGATTAGGTGTGAAAACCGCAAAGTCTCGATTAATTCGCTTGTTCGACCCGCATTTTATCTATAAACACGAGAATTTGCGTTGAATCAGGAGTGAAATCCGTACTTTAACGCAGAATTTTCCTCTATTTTAGCAAAACAGGAACGGAATTGTTAAGTCAGGGGTGAAACCCGAACCTTGACGCCTTGTTCCGATCTCTATTTTCGTTTTACAAAACTCTCACCAAGGTCTCGACGGACTCCAACGACTTGAAGTCACACTGCAACTCGAGGGATGCATGCCATTCGCCCAAATCGAGTCGAGAGCACAGTCCCGAAAGCCAAAGTGTGCACTAAAAGTCCTTGTGAATAGTCGAATCACTTTGGATAGTCGATGTCTATCAGCCTAAGACAATCCATTTTCGATTTCAATCTCGCATTTCGCCGACTTTTATGTGTTTTCTATTCTGAGCCAGCAACTGCCGACTCTGATATTTGTTGATTTTATGTGGACTTTTATGTGTTTTATGTGGTTTTACCTGTTTACATGCTTCGCTTTTGGTGGTTTTACGCTTTCCGCTTATCGCTTTGATCGACACACATAAATCGCACTGCACATCTACCTCAAAACGTTAATAAATCGTTGCTACCTAGGGATGATCGCATGTTATGTTGCTCGCTTACGCTATACTACTCGCTGTATGCTCGCTAATCGCTATCGCTATTCTCGAACGCGCGACCTTAAATGATAGGTTTCTGTATTCTGACTGCTTCATGTGCTTCTATGCCTTACGTTCCCCTGTGTTGTATGTGCTCCTACGTGCTTATGTGTTCTGTTCTTATGTGCCTATGTGTTTATGTGTTACGTGATCGTGTTCCTGAGCTTTAGTAGTATTAGGCGTGTGAGGTGAGATTCGATTTTATTTGTGTTTAAGTCCTGTGGCGATGTCTGTTGCAGACAATGTCGTCATCTGGATCCCTTCACTCTCGAACTGCTCGTCAAAACCAGAAAGACAAATGCCTTGCTGCTCTCGTCGCTAAACAGATAGCGAAGGTGATTCCTCAAATCGTTAGCGACCTGCAAGAGAATACCAGCAAGTCTTCTGAAGAGTCCAGGACAGATTCGCCAAAGTCTGTTTTTAGCTTCAAGCAGTTCAAAGCTTGCGGCCCGAAAGAATTTACTGGCGAATATGGCCCTACGGCCTTGTTCCAATGGTTTGATTCGATCGAGGTCACCCTGCGCCAGAGTGGCTGTCCTGATAATCTCCGCACTCTGAACGCCACCGGCGTCTTCCAGTCCCTCGCTTTAGATTGGTGGACGGCTGAGAGAAACAAACGCGGAAATGATGCATCTTACGGTCTGACATGGGATGAGTTGAAGAACGTCATGATGGAAGAGTTCTGCCGTCCCCATGAGCGCCAAAAGTTGGAGGACGAATTTTGGCATATCAAGCAGAAGGAGGGTGACAATGCTGCCTTGACTGCTCGCTTCAAGCGGCTAAGCATAATCTGTCCTGATCAAGTCAAGACTCCCAATGTGACAATCAAGAAGTATATCCGAGCTCTGCCGGATTGTGTTGCAGACTTTGTGCAAGCTTCAAAACCAGCAACAATGGAGGAAACTTACTGTAACACCCTAGTTTCTATGTAACGGTTTTACATGAAAATACCAACAATTAGATGTGTAGTTAAGACTACACATACTATAAAAATATGGATTTATTAAAACTTTTCGCAATTCTTAAGTTATTCGACATAACATTTTCAGATTCGTCGTTTAAAAATTTATGACGATGCAATGTGCGGAAGCATGTATCTTTATCCTGTTCGATTCTTTGTTGAGCTTGATCGTCTTCCGGCATCCAAAGAGTACCTACATTTCATAAACATGAAATGCTTTAGTCATACGGGGTTTAAAACGTATCTAAAGGAGTTCAGGAAACAAAACTGATTAAAATATATTTTTGTACAGGGTCCACCGTAAATTACGGTGGCTACCGTAATTTACGGTAGCCCTTGAATGTTGATTCTTCCCACCGTAACTTACGGTGGCCTCTGCAGAATTTTCCAAGTTTGCCGTTTTCTAAAACGGAAACCTTCATAACTTTTAATCCGCTTGTCCGTTTGACCTACCGTTTCTTCCTACGTGATTGTAATTTGATCCTCCATCATATGGAGTTAAAATCCGACATCTGGATTAACAAAATTTAAGACTTTTAAGTCTTCGGCTTATTACCCTTTTACCAAACTTTTACCCATTCGTGATTTTATCAAACAAACATGTTGTTTGATTCTAAATTCTTATCATTTCCATGTTGTTATCATATTAGATTCAAATCACGGGTTTATATACATTCTTAAACCCGTTTTTACTTAGATGTTTAATTGACCCCGTTAAGGGCATTTAAGCACTTTTACGCATAATTCACACTCGATTATTCCTAGCATCTTATTTCCACATTATTTATCAAGTGATCTTCCGTCACAACTATATTTGTGATGGATTTAATGTGGCGATCTATATAATCCGAGTTTTACCCCTCGGATTATCATTTTACAACAAAGACTCATATAGAGTCTTTTGACCAAGGATTTACATCTTTCGCTTTTATACTAATTCTAAGTATTGACTTGATTATAAAACTCGTTTTCAAGTGACATCTAAGGGTTGCTTGCTTAATTTCACTTACAAGGGCGTTTTGGTCATTTTTAACCCTTCTTTTACGACGAAGGGTTTGCTTAAGCCATGCACGCCCAAAATCTCATTTTTTAACCAATTCTTGTTTTCAAAACACTCTGTCTATAATTTAAATCCTTTGGTTTACCTTTCAAGGTAACCGAATTTCCCTTTTACTTTGCCTAACTCTCATAGAACTTCAAGTTCTAAATGATGAGTTGATAATTATACATACCTGGCTCGGATCAACTTATTAACCCGGTTTTAATACCTTGCTTTGAAATCGCTAATTAAGAAAGATGCGAGTACCCATTGGATATCTATTCCTGTAAGCATATAACTCGACAAAAATCATTAGTCAATATTGTCAAAAGGTGATGTCTACACCTTTTGACCCGTTTGGCCGAATTGACCGTTTATCTATGCGAGATGATATTTATTATCATCTCATCTACATGACTCGTTCCATTTAATACCTTACGGTCATTTTACTTATAAACCGTTTATTACCACTTTCGACTCTTTATGTCTTACGCGGAAAAACGTCTTTTTGAAACTAACGGTTATTGTCAACGTGTGACTAAATTACTGTTTTGCCCTTATTATTTGTTTTGGCTTACCATAAAAAGGTAACCATTAAAAGTTCATTTTTCCTTTCTTCATAATATGACCGAATTATCGATTTACTTCTTTTTAACCATTATTATGGTTTCTTTCATCTTTGATTATCTTGTTCCGTACGACTACACGACGGAACATCATATTTCAATTGTTTAGTTATCTCATTCGTAATTCATATGATAAGGGAATATTCCACAATTTAAGACTAGTGTAAGCTATACTTACCTTGCATCCGAATTACGCTTTTCCTTCATACTTGCTTCGTTTGACCCGCTTCCTTTCCAAGCCTCCACCTAGCTTGTCAAGCGTCAAACTATAATCATAATTCGTAAGACGGTTAGATTAGTCATCATTAATTATGACTATTCCATCTTACGGGTTTTACATCAAAATTCACCATTTGATTTCATTTTGGCCAGTTTGACTTTTAAAGGTCAAACTGCCTATTAACATAAGTGATTATATCATAAACCCCGACAATTCATTTAAGCGCTTTGTCAAGTATCCGATAGGCATTATTCTTACGCCACTGTTTTAACTACTTTTCAAATCTAAGTTCATGCTATTATTAACACCAATTTAACTTAGCTCTTGATTATCAAAGTTAATTATTCATTTGTTAAGCAAGAACTAAAGGTTTCCATCTACATGTAAAACCTGTTTCATCATAGCATTAGACATTCATCCGAACATCAACATAATCGAGTTCTACATATTAATTAGTAGACATCATGATTCCAAACACCTATTTATATGAACCCAAATCACTAATTTCATCATAATATACTAAACCCCTTTCATGAAAGTATGATCATGTACCCAATTTCATGGTTTAATCAAATACCTTCCATGCATTATCATGCATGATGATTCTAAACATAGTCTTATCATCAATTTCATCATAACAATAAAACCCACTTAGCTAGGTGTGGTAATTCAACCATACATCCAAATCATAGCAATTTGTTCTAAATTTTCGCTTAGGGTTTGTTCCTAAGCAATCATACATCTCAAATTCAGCCATTGCTTCTCTAATCCATGCCTAATTCATGATTAGGATGATTATCCATATTTTACAACTTCACTAATCATCAAGATTTTACATACCTTACGATCCTCTTGTTCGGGTGATCGTTAATTCCTGCTCGGTTGTGAATTTGGGCTTCATTTGATCCTTCAATTTGATGGATTTGTTGAAGGATAGGGTTTGGCTCCATGGGGAGCTTCCCCTAGTCGATCTCCACACACACCCTTAGTGTGTGTATTGTGTGTTATTACTTGTTTTAATTAAAACAAGTTTCCCACTTGGCAAGTATTAGTCCCTCATGTTTTATTTTGATCAATTGAAGCTAAAACTTACCATTTATCACTTAGTCACCTACTAGTAACTAGGTTAATTATCCTTAGTTAACTTAATAGGTTCGGGAAGTTATAACCCGTTATATTTTAAGTCCCGTTGACTCGGGCCTTTCATAACTTTATTTTCTCTTGAAAGTTCTTATTCGCTTTTTGATTAATATTAGGATTATTTATTTAAATCCTAATATTTACTGGCTTATTTTTACCACTAACGGTACTTTACCCGTCTTTTAGTATTAACGGGGTTTGATTACCAAACCCGTTTTCGGGGTGTTACAAGTCTACCCCCCTTAAAGAGGTTTCGTCCTCGAAACCTTTTCTTACATAATTTATCGAGTTTAACTCCATGCATTTGCTCTCGATAATCAATTGAGCATTGTTCATATTTTAACCGATTGTTAGTATTACCAGAAAAGTATGGTAATATCTTTTTGGTTATTAATCATCTACGTATCTTATATGGCATAGTGCAATTTGAAATAACGTAATCTCGTTATTTCCACTAGTTTAGTTAACTTAGCGATATCCATCGCTTTCATATACTATCGAATTCTTTATGAATCTGTTACTCTGACCCGTTTAAAGGTCTTTAGTGAAATCTTTCACTTTTAGCAACAAATTCTTTTGTTTTCAAATTTATTTATTCGGTTCAGTTATACCGAATCTACCGCTTACAAGCAAACCAAATTTCTTGATCTGAATTGCTGACCTTAACCGGTCTCACTAACTAGACTTATTAGTCCAGTTACTTTTACCGCTCGCTTGGTTATAATGTGATTCTACCTCACATTGCATTTCTTGACCGTGATCGTGTCATATCATGTTTAATTCATATCAACCTTTCATTTTCGAAAACATCGCTTTTTCGAATATATCGTCTTTCGCCTATTAGTGTCTAGACTTGTATCCTTCATGCTTACTATTTAAATTCCTATCAGAATTTATATTTGTAAAATTGTTATTTCTTACTAAAACCGAAGTTTTAGTTTTAGGATCTTCTCTTTAACTTTTGTCAATTATCCATACCAGGATATTGACAGTACATAATTTATTCGTTTACAGTCTTAGTTTTTTGCGGGGATTCTCAATTGATTCCCTTGCTTTATCTAATTAACCCGTAGGTTTTATCACTTAGCCTTATGGGCTATTTTGATTAGACTTTCACCTCTTTAGGGCGAAGTCCTTATAATTTCTTTCTAATCATGACCCGTGGGTCGTTTTAGTCTCGTAGACCTTTCCATTGTTTATAACCCCAAAGGTTAGGTTGATCTTGTAGATCATTCCTTACTCATGTCATTATTAAAATACATGTTTGGTGTCAAGGCATCCTGTTTTTGTTTAAAATCATTTATTTTCGCCTTGGTATTTTCTTTGACCTTGACCGTAGTCTAAGGCTACATTCGTTTCCTTTCGGACAAATTTTCCGACTTTATGACTTCTCACGTCATTTATACGTCGGTTTATCTTATGCTCACCATTATCCAGTTTACATACATTAGTATTTGATTATGTCCCATTACCGGGCTCATTATCCTAATGTAATACGCTTCCGTCACACGACTGTGCGTTTACATTATTATCAAATATTTTGCTCATTTGATTCATTTGGGTACTTTTAAGTTAGTCCCATTCACCCCGTCCTTACTACATCGGATGTAAATGTGTCCGCTATAAGAAACTCATGGTATCATATGCCACTACTTACTTGGCCAGAGTACGCGATTAACACATGACATACACGACCTTTTTATAGTTTTCACATCACGCCCTATGTAAGTAATGCCTCTATTTAGTTTTCTTGGAAATAATATCCTGGATATGTATTTCTATTCAGGTTTTCCAAGTTTCTAATTTCCCTATGCAACAATCATTCTCTACTTGTTTATTGCATATTGCTATTTATGCAATTATATTTAAAAGCGTGCACCTGGTAATGCTTGCCCCGTCGGGCGTTCCCTGCCATTAACCTTGTTCGCGGTCGTTACGCGATTTAGCCCTTGGTGAGCATGCTCCTCTTGTCATACTTCGGACCGTTCCTTTATCATATCCTTAATTTGTTCAACTCTTGTCATCTTTAAGTGCAAGTGTCCTTAAATCAAGACATTCACAAAAGTTAGTAATGTCAACTTAACTAAATGCCCGTATCATAATACAAGGCTTTTCTACTATAGGTGTCAACGCACGAAATTTTGTTAGCTATTTCTATCATTTAATTGGGGTAACGTGTATTACACGATAACCCTATGTGTTGTTTACAACACTTTAATACGCTAAACGATTAACATACATGCACTTACCGGATTTGCGATCAAGCATCGAACCGAACACCAATCTTTATTAAGAGCATAAGGTTTAAGTCCAAGCATAGTTTTCCCACCATACTTGAATCTCTTAAACCAGGGCTCTGATACCAACTTATAACACCCTAGTTTCTATTTAACGGTTTTACATGAAAATACCAACAATTAGATGTGTAGTTAAGACTACACATACTATAAAAATATGGATTTATTAAAACTTTTCGCAATTCTTAAGTTATTCGACATAACATTTTCAGATTCGTCGTTTAAAAATTTATGACGATGCAATGTGCGGAAGCATGTATCTTTATCGTGTTCGGTTCTTCGTTGAGCTTGATCGTCTTCCGGCATCCAAAGAGTACCTACATTTCATAAACATGAAATGCTTTAGTCATACGGGGTTTAAAACGTATCTAAACGAGTTCAGGAAACAAAACTGATTAAAATATATTTTTGTACAGGGTCCACCGTAAATTACGGTGGCTACCGTAATTTACGGTAGCCCCTGAATGTTGATTCTTCCCACCGTAAAGCAAGGGGTTTATGGCGTAAAGACTTATAGGCTACCGTAAGTTACGGTAGCTACCGTAACTTACGGTGGCCTCTGCAGAATTTTCTAAGTTTGTCGTTTTCTAAAACGGAAACCTTCATAACTTTTAATCCGCTTGTCCGTTTGACCTACCGTTTCTTCCTACGTGATTGTAATTTGATCCCTCCATCATATGGAGTTAAAATCCAACATCCGGATTAACAAAATTTAAGACTTTTAAGTCTTCGGCTTATTACCCTTTTACCAAACTTTTACCCATTCGTGATTTTATCAAACAAACATGTTGTTTGATTCTAAATTCTTATCATTTCCATGTTGTTATCATATTAGATTCAAATCACGGGTTTATATACATTCTTAAACCCGTTTTTACTTAGATGTTTAATTGACCCGTTAAGGGCATTTAAGCACTTTTACGCATAATTCACACTCGATTATTCCTAGCATCTTATTTCTACATTATTTATAAAGTGATCTTCCGTCACAACTATATTTGTGATGGATTTAATGTGGCGATCTATATAATCCGAGTTTTACCCCTCGGATTATCATTTTACAACAAAGACTCATATAGTGTCTTTTGACCAAGGATTTACATCTTTCGCTTTCATACTAATTCTAAGTATTGACTTGATTATAAAACTCGTTTTCAAGCGACATCTAAGGGTTGCTTGCTTAATTTCACTTACAAGGGCGTTTTGGTCATTTTTAACCCTTCTTTTACGACGAAGGGTTTGCTTAAGCCATGCACGCCAAAAATCTCATTTTTTAAACCAATTCTTGTGTTCAAAACACTCTGTCTATAATTTAAATCCTTTGGTTTACCTTTCAAGGTAACCGAATTTCCCTTTTACTTTGCCTAACTCTCATAGAACTTCAAGTTCTAAATGTTGAGTTGATCTATTATACATACCTGGCTCGGATCAACTTATTAACCCGGTTTTAATACCTTGCTTTGAAATCGCTAATTAAGAAAGATGCGAGTACCCATTGGATATCTATTCCTGTAAGCATATAACTCGACAAAAATCATTAGTCGATATTGTCAAAAGGTGATGTCTACACCTTTTGACCCGTTTGGCCGAATTGACCGTTTATCTTTGCGAGATGATATTTATTATCATCTCATCTACATGACTCGTTCCATTTAATACCGTACGGTCATTTTACTTATAAACCGTTTATTACCACTTTCGACTCTTTATGTCTAACGCGGAAAAGCGTCTTTTTGAAACTAACGGTTATTGTCAACGTGTGACTAAATTACTGTTTTGCCCTTATTATTTGTTTTGGCTTACCATAAAAAGGTAACCATTAAAAGTTCATTTTTCTTTTCGTCATAATATGACCGAATTATCGATTTACTTCTTTTTAACCATTATTATGGTTTCTTTCATCTTTGATTATCTTGTTCCGTACGACTACATGACGAAACATCATATTTCAATTGTTTAGTAATCTCATTCGTAATTCATATGATAAGGGAATATTCCACAATTTAAGACTAGTGTAAGCTATACTTACCTTGCATCCGAATTACGCTTTTCCTTCATACTTGCTTCGTTTGACCCGCTTCCTTTCCAAGTCTCCACCTAGCTTGTCAAGCGTCAAACTATAATCATAATTCGTAAGACGGTTAGATTAGTCATCATTAATTATGACTATTCCATCTTACGGGTTTTACATCAAAATTCACCATTTGATTTCATTTTGGTCAGTTTGACTTTTAAAGGTCAAACTGCCTATTAACATAAGTGATTATATCATAAACCCCGACAATTCATTTAAGCGCTTTGTCAAGTATCCGATAGGCATTATTCTTACGGCACCGTTTTAACTACTTTTCAAATCTAAGTTCATGCTATTATTAACACCAATTTAACTTAGCTCTTGATTATCAAAGTTAATTATTCATTTGTTAAGCAAGAACTAAAGGTTTCCATCTACATGTAAAACCCGTTTCATCATAGCATTAGACATTCATCCGAACATCAACATAATCGAGTTCTACATATTAATTAGTAGACATCATGATTCCAAACACCTATTTATATGAACCCAAATCACTAATTTGATCATAATATACTAAACCCCTTTCATGAAAGTATGATCATGTACCCAATTTCATGGTTTAATCAAATACCTTCCATTCATTATCATGCATGATGATTCTAAACATAGTCTTATCATCAATTTCATCATAACAATAAAACCCACTTAGCTAGGTGTGGTAATTCAACCATACATCCAAATCATAGCAATTTGTTCTAAATTTTCGCTTAGGGTTTGTTCCTAAGCAATCATACATCTCAAATTCAGCCATAGCTTCTCTAATCCATGCCTAATTCATGATTAGGATAATTATCCATATTTTACAACTTCACTAATCATCAAGATTTTACATACCTTATGATCCTCTTGTTCGGGTGATCGTTAATTCCTGCTCGGTTGTGAATTTGGGCTTCATTTGATCCTTCAATTTGATGGATTTGTTGAAGGTTAGGGTTTGGCTCCATGGGGAGCTTCCCCTGGTCGATCTCCACACACACCCTTAGTGTGTGTATTGTGTGTTATTACTTGTTTTAATTAAAACAAGTTTCCCACTTGGCAAGTATTAGTCCCTCATGTTTTATTTTGATCAATTGAAGCTACAACTTACCATTTATCACTTAGTCACCTACTAGTAACTAGGTTAATTATCCCTAGTTAACTTAATAGGTTCGGGAAGTTATAACCCGTTATATTTTAAGTCCCGTTGACTCGGGCCTTTCATAACTTTATTTTCTCTTGAAAGTTCTTATTCACTTTTTGATTAATATTAGGATTATTTATTTAAATCCTAATATTTACTGGGTTATTTTTACCACTAACGGTACTTTACCCGTCTTTTAGTATTAACGGGGTTTGATTACCAAACCCGTTTTCGGGGTGTTACACTTACCTGCTTGCCGCTGAGATCAACGACAAGCGAGCCAAGTCTGGTTTTTGGGATAAAACCTCAAAGAACCTGCATCAAGCTACAACCGTCGCAACGACGGAGACCGCCGCCGCAGCCCCGCAATCATCAAAGTCCTCTTGTCGCAAGAGGAAGAACAACAACAACAACTCCAGCAACAAGAATAGTGCTGTTACTACCGCTGCCCAACTTCAAGCTGTACCGGCTCAGCAACAACCGTAACACCGATCAGCTGCAGCACCAGTTACCTATGCACCGCCTGCAAAGCGTGCATATACTGGTCCTCACCCTACCTGCCCCACATGCACTTATCATCATCCGGTGGGTATTGCCTGCAGATACTGCGCCCACTGCAACATGTACGGCCACTTCACAGCAAACTACCGTACTGGTCCTCGACAAGCTCCAGCTCCTGCTCATAAATCTCTCCTCCTCGCTCCTCAGGGACAGCAAGCAGCTCCCGCACCCGTAATCCATGCCAGAGCTTGCTTCGCTTGTGGCGATCCTAACCATTTCGGCAACATGTGCCCTAACATGGTGGTGAAGCAAGAGCCGCAGCAGCAGCAGCCCCAGCAACAACAACAACAGCAGCAACAACAACAACAACAACAGCAAGCAGCACGCGGACGCACCTTCAACATCAATGTCCGTCAAGCTCAAGCCGACAACAATGTGGTTAACGGTACGTTCCTTGTGAATGGTGTATATGCTTCGTGTTTATTTGATACTGGAGCCGATAGCTGTTTTGTGTTGTTGGAATTCGAAAAGCTCCTTAATCGTAAGCGCGCCCATCTCCCTTCGTCATTCGATGTTGAAGTTGCCACCGGAAGAACCGTCGCCGTCAACTCTGTTCTTCGTGATTGTACTTTCGAACTCAACAATCACATCTTTCCTATCGACCTTATCATGATGCAGCTCGGTAGTTTTGACGTCATAGTAGGCATGGATTTCCTTCAGGAAAATCATGCTGAAGTTGTGTGTTTCGATAAGATGATTCGCTTTTCGCTCGCTAATGGTGATTCATTGTGTGTTTATGGTGAAACTCCATCGAAAGGTCTCAAGCTTATGTCATGTGTCCAAGCTAGCAGGTGTCTCCACAAGGAATACAGAGCTTTCTTGGCTAACATTGTAGTAACGGAGAAGGAAAAGAAAGTTAAGGAGGTAAACCAGGTACCCGTTGTGTGTGAGTTTCCAAACGTTTTCCCTGATGAACTTCCAGGACTGCCTCCAAGCCGTGATATCGACTTTCGTATTACCTCATTCCTGGAGCCAATCCTGTTGCTAAAGCGCCTTATCGTCTCGCTCCCTCTGAAATGCGTGAACTCTCCAGTCAGCTCCAGGAATTGCTGGATAAAGGCTTCATTCACCCTAGCACCTCTCCTTGGGGCGCACCGGTCCTTTTCGTCAAAAAGAAGGATGGGTCGTTCCGGATGTGCATCGACTACAGGGAATTGAATAAGCTGACCATCAAGAATCGCTATCCCCTGCCTTGAATCGATGATATGTTTGATAAATTACAAGGTGCTATGTGTTTCTCGAAGATCGATCTACGCTCTGGCTATCATCAATTGCGCATCCAAGAGGAGGATATACCCAAAACAACTTTTTGTACTCGATACGGCCCCTATGAGTTCGTTGTTATGCCTTTTGGTTTAACCAACGCACCCGCGGTTTTCATGGACCTGATGAATCGCGTGTGTAAACCATTTCTTGACCGCTTCGTCATCGTGTTCATCGATGATATCTTGATCTATTCCAAGTCAAAAGTCGAACACGCGCAACATCTACGTTTGGTTCTCGAGCTACTCCAAGGAAATCAACTTTATGCCAAGTTCTCCAAGTGCGAATTTTGGCTAGAGGAGGTTCAATTCCTCGGTCACATTGTTAATAGTCAAGGTATTCACGTCGACCCCGCGAAGATCGAAGCTGTTAAGAGTTGGGTAACGCCTAAGAACCCGTCTGAAGTCCGTTCTTTTCTCGGACTAGCGGGCTATTATCGCCGATTTATCGAAGGATTCTTTAAAATCGTCATGCCGCTTACTTCTCTCACGCACAAGGACAAGCCTTTTGTCTGGGGAACTGGACAAGAGACTGCCTTTCAAACTCTCAAGCACATGCTTTGCAATACTCCCATCCTTTCTTTACCTGACGGAAACGATGACTTCATTGTCTATTGTGATGCCTCAAACCTTGGTCTTGGTTGCGTTCTCATGCAACGGGACAAGGTTATCGCTTACGCATCTCGTCAGCTCAAGATTCACGAGAAGAACTACACAACCCACGACCTCGAGCTAGGCGCAGTTGTTTTGCGTTGAAGATTTGGCGACGCAACCTTTATGGTACTAAGTGTACGGTCTTCATCGACCATAGGAGCCTACAACACATCTTCAGCCAAAAAGAACTGAATATGCGTCAACGCCGATGGGTGGAACTTCTCAACGATTACAACTGTGAGTTTCGTTATCATCCTGGCAAAGCAAATGTCGTTGCCGACGCCCTCAGTAGACGAAGCTATTTGCATAGCGTTCGTAATATTCCCGCGCAGCATCATTTCGAAACTCTCATCCGCGAAGCCCAACATGCTTGCTTTATCGAGCGTACTTTGAAGAAGGAAAGGATTCTCAACGATGGAGCCCAACTAGTGAATAAGTCAAATGGGATATTCCATTATCTGGACTGAATTTGGATCCCTAAGCGGACCGATTTACGACAGATTCTGATGGACGAAGCCCATAAGTCTCGATATTCTATTCATCCCGGTGCCGATAAAATGTACCAGGACCTTCGCTACAAGTACTGGTGGCCGGGCATGAAGAAAGATATCGCTCTCTATGTTTTGAAGTGCCTGACTTGCTCGAAAGTCAAGGCCGAGCATCAAAGACCCTCTGGCTTGCTCGTCCAACCCGAGATTCCCATGTGGAAGTGGGAGAGTATAGCTATGGACTTTATAACGAAACTTCCGCGCACGCCATCAGGTCACGACAACATCTGGGTTGTCGTTGACCGTTTAACCAAATCTGCTCACTTTCTGCCAATTCGAGAAGACTAAAAGGTGGAAAAATTAGCCCGGATCTACACCAACGAGATCATTAGTCGACATGGGACGCCTCGCGACATCATCTCTGACCGCGATGGTCGGTTTACCTCGCGTTTTTTGGAAACGTTTCAATCTGCCCTCGGTACTACGCTTAATCTAAGTACCGCATTTCATCCCCAAACCGACGGTCAGACTGAAAGAACGATTCGTACCCTTGAAGGCATGCTCTGTTCGTGTGTCATAGATTTCGGTGGTAATTGGGATGCTTACCTGCCTTTAGTCAAATTCTCGTATAATAACAGTTATCATTCTAGTATACAAATGGCACCGTTTGAGGCATTGTACAGAATAAAATGTCGATCGCCAATTGTGTGGCATGAGATCGGAGATTCGCAAATAACTGGTCCTGAGCTACTGCAAGAAACGACTGACAAAATCCTCCAAATCCGAGACAACCTGCTGAAAGCTCGGAGTCGTCAGAAAAGTTACGCCGATAGACGACGCAAGCCCCTTGAATTTGACGTTGTCGACCATGTACTCCTAAAGGTATCACCTTGGAAGGGTGTGGTCAGATTCGGCAAGAAAGGAAAGCTCGCGCCTCGATATGTTGGCTGTATCGAACCTCAGAAAGTGCCTGGCTGAGCATGATTTGTACGTACCGCTAGAAGACCTCCAAATAAACGAAACACTACACTTCGTGGAGAAGCCTGTCGAGATCATGGACCGACAAACCAAGCAGCTCAGGCGCTCACACATTCCCATTATGAAGGTTCGCTGGGAAGGCAAACGAGGCGCAGAGTTCACTTGGGAACTCGAAAGCGACATGAAGGCGAAGTACCCGCAGTTGTTTGTTACAGCTAAAGCTTAATTTCGGGACGAAATTCCCTTAAGTGGGGGAGGCTGTAACACCCCGTGTTTCGAAAGTCAAAGTCAAAGTCAAGATTGAAGTTAAAGGAAGAAAATATTGCTAATTGCGATCTGTCACTCCTTGCTCAACTACTGTTTTGACTTCTTTGACTTGTAGATAATCTATTTATTTTATCGTATTAGTTGTATTATGTGGAGTACTTGTTAATAATCGAGGTTTAATCGCTATTTGTCGCATGTTTTATCGCTTTATCGCTTATCGCATCGCAATCGCATTCGCAACCCGGATTATGCGTTCTGGATATTGTTTTACGTGTGTGTGTTACTTATGTGTTACTTGTGCATGTTTATTTGTGTTTACTTTATATATATTGTGGTGATTAATCGAAACACAATCGCAATCGAATCGCAAACGCTAAACGCAACTTACTTAGGATGATTGTATGTTAGATATAGTAGTTGGGATTAATGGATAAATTCTATCGCATCGCAAAAACTCAACGCACAAAACGAAACGCCAAAACTCAGTCGTTGGAGCCATTCGATCGAGTGACAACTCGATCGGATGGCCATCCGATCGGATTGCCACCCGATCGGATTGCCATCCGATCGGACAACCACCCGATCGGTGACCCACCCTATCCAATGCACTTTCCTTTTTGGGAAACCCTATAAATACCCCAACTATCACATCACTTGAAGAGACAGCTCCTCTCACTCGACCCAGCCGCTCTCAAGCTTCTTTCTCTCGATTTCTCACGATTCTTGTAAGTTTTCAACCTAAATCTTGTACTTCTATGATCTACACGCACTCCTACACCTTTCTATCTTTTAAATCTTAACTTTTAACCGTGAAATCAATGGATTTGAGGTGTTCTAGGGTGATGTCATCATGGTGTTCTTATGAACTTCATGTTTTGACTTCAATCCACCAAGAACAACTTAGATCTGAACGATTTCCACATGAATAAACAAAGATCTTGTATGGATCTGAACATATTCATGGTGAAAAGGATTGAAAGATGGTTTCTAACTTTCTTTCAACTCTTTTACACTCAATGCACTCACAACCGATAGAATCGGAGCTTGTCCTGATCTTCTACTATTTCTTAGTGTTGTGTCGGTTCAAGATCTATGTTCTATCAACGAGACAACCGATCTCGGGTTAAACACAAACCATCGTCTCGACAGCTGACCGACCGGATAGAGTGATTCCTGCCCGATCGGGTCACCTGAGTGTTGATGGGGTCCTGTTTTTTGGCACGTTGTCACACCGTCTCGAGAAAACCACAAACTTTCAAAACAAACAAGTGTCAAGACGATCAGGCCGCCGGGACGGATTGCCGTCCGATCGGATTGCCACCCGATCGAACAGCCGTCCGATCGGCTTGCACTTGGTTCCACACTTAAACTTTTATTTCAACTTTTCAAGTTCTGAACATCGAACGGAGTGCCATCCGCTCAGATTGCCACCATATGATGTTTTGAACTTCAACACTTAAACAAATTTTCAACATGTTCAATGCATACTCAGTTCCAAACGGATTGCCACCAGATCGGATTGCTATCCGATCGAGAGACAAACTGCTGTGAACTTGTTCTCACTAAGTGTCTTACTAATCAGATCGTCACCCGATCGAGCCGCCGTTCGATCGAGCGACCTGAAGGGTAGAGATGCTTCTCTGTTTTCAAAATGCTACAACGAAAACTTCAAAATGCAAACCATCATACACAAACACATCCTCACCAAACGATATGACAACCCAATCGAATGGTCACCCGATCGGGTGACCATCCGAACGGATTGTCATCCGATCGACCGTCCATCCGATCGGATTGCCATCCGATCGGATTACCACCCGATCCTTTGACACTTGCACCGTTTTACGCGCCACTTATCGTTTGTGTTATCGTTAACTGTTCAGGCTAATCTCTCGGCGCTCCATTCAATCCAAGGCTGTGTTTATTTGTTAAACACAATCTGTGAGTATACTCGATCCCTTTTTGCTTTATGCACTTTTAGGTGTTACATACGTTATCTATATTCAATTCACATCTATCACACAACGCAAATACTATTTATACGCTAACCGCTATTGCATGTTATACGTGACTCGATGAATGCCTGTTTGTTATGTTAACACATTGATTGCTGTCTACCTGCCTTAGCAACGATAGCACTATAGTTTGGACTCAGCACCTGTCGTGGATAGGGGTTGTTAAGGATATTACTTCACGTGTTCGCAGTGGTGAACATGTGTTGCGCACTCGTTACTCGCATTCAAATCGCAGTCATTGGTATTGATAGAATCTTTGTCGAAAACTTACATGCGTCACATTATGCGTTGTACATGCTGGTTATGCGTACGATTTCGAACTCTATTATGCTATATTAAACTTGTATGCTCACCTTTACATTTTATGTATTGACCTTTATTTTAACGTATGTGACAGGTGTTTAGGATGCTATCTGCTAGGATGCTTGCTTTATGGAATCAAGATAGGATGAGTCTAGAAACCAACGAACAATTTATCTTTATTTGAAAATCTTAGTTGTCAAACATGTTTTTGTTTAGAGAATATCGATGTCTGTAATAATTAGATTACTTGAATGGGTTATGGTATGGGACATAATATTAACTATTTGGTAATTTAGTCGTTATGAAATTTCTCTCAACAGTCTGTTCGCTCAGTGCCATGCCCCGAGGTTTCCGCCTTCGATTGAGGTGTGACATCTGTCTCCTTTGTAGGTGAATGCAAGATAAGCTTTGATTTCATATTGTTTTGGTTTGTTTCTTGAATCACCTTGTGTTAGGATTCCGCATTAACACAAGCCTAGTGTTTGATATCATTGAAAGATCCTTTACAGGACTTACAAGTAATACGTTTGTGTGCATGATTATGTATACGTACGATGTTAGGTGGATTACTAAAGATTTATAGGGAAGAATGATGTTGATAGTTATATTATCTATCATTGAATTGAATATTAAGAAAGAAGACATGAACAAAGACATGTTCTGTGCAAGAATAAGTTCGATCGGATAAAAAGAATCCAGAAGAGAGATATTGTTGTTGGGTTTAGGTGGCCTCTTTCACTTTCTTACTCTTTTCTTTTTTTCTTTCTTTAACATTTTTAATAATAAAATACGCATAGAATTTCATTATCACTGTCGCTCCACCTTATCTTCTCTCCCCCACATCCCATTCATCTACTTAAACAAGATAAATATACGTATTCTTTTTCATAGATAACATCATCTGATCTCATTTATTTTGGTATGTTTTTATTTAATTATATGAAGCCGAATCATGTGATAGAAGAAATATCATGATAACTTTATATATTCTATTGAATGATTATGTGTATGCTATGAGAGACAATATTGTTCTTATGAGTCGAGAGCTAGAATGGTATTTTTTGTATATCTTCTAGAATGGTAGGCATTTTGATTGGTGTTCTGAAGTTGCTAGATGCGTGAGAAATTGTAAAGTTACATGTGTCACTTCTCGGATTTTGGTAATATGGTAATAATCATGGTTCCATTCTTAGGACACCCGGGCGGTGAGAATTTTGTCCGTGATAGAAGTTTTCAACGCGTGGAAAAAGCGAAAAGACCACCGCCACCCCCTATCCATCACGCGTGGAATTAAACTCCCGTTTTATTTTTGACGCGTTACCTTTTAATTGTTGTGGGGAAAATTGTTGGGTGTGGTGGTGAGTGATGACCATTTCCACTAAAAAAGGTTGTGAGTGATGGAATAATGGTTGATGACATGGCGAAACTTGATTGGATGTTGGGAGTGATGGAATTTGTACAAGTGATGACCACCCCTACCCCTTATGCATACACAATATCTATAAGGTCGTTTGAATGATAGATGTTGATGAATCTTTTAGTGGTTTTTTTTTTTTTATTCTTGCAATCTTGCATTGAATCAACAATGCAAAATACTAATTCAAGAGAGTTCCGGAAGTCCGGTTAAAGGTTAACCACTTTGCAATCGACATTCGTATCCTTATGGCAATCCTATACTCAAGGAAAAGGATGATTCTTGGATTCTTTGGCATTGTCACAATCAGGATTCAGGACATCTTGTTGTGTGCAAGTCAAAACCCTTTTTGTTGACTTTAACTCTTTTGCTAGGATTTGTTTACATTAAATGAGATGTTTGATGGTAAACCAATTGATTCTTTTTTTGGATATTCTTTTAATATTGTCGAGTTTAATTATAATTAATGCATTAATTATTCAATTAGAAGATTCATGCGTTCACAATCAACATGCAATACAATAAACGGATAAAACTGAAGAAAAACCTGGAGTTCAAAATTGGAACTTAGAGGGTCGGTTTGGGTTCACACCGAGGTTCTTTTTTTTTTCTT
This sequence comes from Helianthus tuberosus, assembly GCA_030545235.1. Lineage (NCBI taxonomy): Eukaryota > Viridiplantae > Streptophyta > Magnoliopsida > Asterales > Asteraceae > Helianthus > Helianthus tuberosus. The sequence continues at coordinate 161,077,243 of CM060402.1, read as the reverse complement.
GTATGGGTTTGGTTAAGTTGTGGAAGGATTTTTGGTTTCACATTTGGGTTTGAAATGTTTGAACCAAGAAGTTGGCTCAAAAAAATGAATTTGGGCATAAAACTTTTGTTAACCATCTATAAAACAATTTGGTAATGGAACTTTTGGCCCAAAGTAATGACCTAAATCCAATAAAAACCTTCAAATAAGTTCGGCTCGGTTTAGTTTACCATGAAGGTTTTATAATTTGCCTCCATATACGGGCCCTGTAATCTAAGGTGTAAGGTCGATTTGGTTTTTTGCTTCCATCTTGTTTTCCATGAATAGATTTGATTATTTTTCACCATAACATATCTTGCATCCTATGTAAGACAAGATTTTATCACCAAAACCCTTTTAATTCTTTTGCATTACACTCAATTAGATAATACATATAATATTTTGTCTATTTGAACGTATGCCCAACATAATTGAGATGCCACATGACATATTTTCAAGCAATCCAAATGTGTTTTGTCACGGAGGTCGTTAAGAAATTCCTTCCGATGATTTATAGCTATCATTTTTATAACATGTGAAGGTTGGAGCATCTCCAACAGTGTAGAGTGTGGAAATGGCACCGTCTGAAATCTCAAACCACAATCCCAAATCATCCTATTGGAGGTAAATTGTCCAAGTGTATTGGTCCATGAACAAAGACTCACTCGGACCAAGTTTGTGGGGATCACACACACAGACTTTCTTTTTCAATATATTTTTTATGTAAAAGGGAGTGTGAGATTGAGGTTTACGTAGGTTTAAGATTAGAGAAAAAACAAATAGTTTTTAGGTTGGTTTAAAATCTGATGTAAAATGCTGATATATAGATTTTTTATGGTTTAACATTGGTGTCATTAGCAATGCTCTAAAGAGTATTTGCTTAGAAAGTAGCGTACCTAAGGCATAAGTATCGGATAAGCCCACACCTCATGAATTTTTTAGTGTCATATACATGACAGAATCCCAAATGACCCATGAATTTTTGACACTGACCCTCATGAAATTTTGAAAACTCCTGTATAATTTATACCGACCCAATTTTTTTTTTTTTAAAGTTCTTAGTTATTTAAAAGTATACCTATAGTATAATTCAAATAACAAATATGAAACTGTATATTTAAACCAACAGCTAAGAAAAAAAAGTTAAGCTCATGTTATGGCCAGGGGGTGTGGCTTCACGCCACCCCGCCACATCAACAAAAATAGCGCCCTCAGGCGCCTCAACCCACCCGAGCCCGTTACCGCAGGGGAGCTATGGCCCTCTCGCTAGCCCACTAACGGGCAAAATTTTGGCTGTTTCGAGGTTCTTGGTCAACAAGACCGTTGGCAATGGTTATATTATAAAATAAAGTTTTTAGACTCTAATATACATACAAACTCAAACACACACCAATCACAAACTAAAACATACACCAATAAAAAAACACATAAATTCTCTCCAATCTTTTTTTAAAAATGTAATCCCACTCTTCATCCGATTCGTCCAGCTCTTCATCTGACGGTGTTGTCGACGATATGCTTATCGCAGTGACACAAGAGGCGGTTAATTATTTGCAAGATAAAGCCTAATCGTCTACAACGCGTACCAAACAAGCGTCTCTTGAACGAGATCGGTTAGGTGCTCATGAACGTTTAATGCACGATTATTTTTGTGAAAATCCGTTGTACGATGATGCACAGTTTAGGAGTCGGTTTCATATGAGTCGTCATCTTTTCTTAAGAATTTCTAATGATCTTGCGGCCGAATTCCATTTTTTCACACAAAGAGAAAGTGCTAGTCGCAAAATTGGTTTCTTTGGAATACAAAAGTATACTGCCGCAATTCGGCAACTTGCGTACGACACAGCGAGTGATGCATGTGTTGATACATATTAGTGGATACGGCTCGCTCGGTTCGAATACGTTACAAGTTGAAGACCGAGACTCGACATCCTCCGTCGTGTCTCGGATTGTTATCAACTGTGTCTGCAAGTCTTATATGATCTGCATAGTGCAGATCTATCAGTTGCTGCTGTTTGCTTGCATGACGAAAGACATGAAGCTCCCATATGACGAAACTGGTCCAGTTCTGCATGACGAAACATCTGACCTGCTGTTGCTGTTGACGAAACATTTGTTGAAGCCTGCGACGAAACTCCTGCATTGACGAAACTCCTGATTGACGAAACTCCTACATGTTTCGTCATCATGGTCTTCCATCATGAAGTTTCATCGGCTCCTTGATGTTTCGTCTGAGACTTTCGTCGACTCAACATGTTTCGTCAACCAGGTGGTTATATAAGCAGCAAACACGAGACGATAACACAACACAGAGAGTGAGACAGAACACAGAACCGAGAACTGAGAGAGAGTTTAGTGTCTGTGAGCTTTATATAACATAATCTTGTAACAAAATTTTTATAGGTTCTGAATATATTTGAGCTGTTTAAATGTTGAATATTTGTGTTCGTGTTCTATATCTCGGTTTGCTTTCCCGGTTGGATTCCACACAACCGGGTTTGTTCGTATACAAGGATTAGGCGACTAGATCCTCCACTAGTTGGATCTACAAGTGGTATCAGAGTCGTGTCTCTCTTCCTTGTTAAAACCGAGACGTTTTCTTGTGTTTTTAAAGGATTTTCTTGCATTTTTCTGGAAAATCAGTTTATATCTTTGAAAATCTTTATATTTTGCTGATTAGTTTGATGAAAAACCTTGTTAAGTTCATGTTTACATGTTAAGGTTTGGTTTTTATTAAACTTTTTGTGCAAAATTGTGTTCGAAAATTTTTCGGTTCACCGGAAAACTCATAAGTTTGACCGTAATCTTCATCGTGTTCATCAGGATCTTCAAAAAGTTCATCTTGTTCTTCAAATATATTTGTGTTTGATCTTTGATTGAGTTCCTGTTGAAGTGTTAAAATATTAAAATATATTGCTTTGAAAAAGTTGACACAAAGCACCATGATGGGTTGGTGAAGTCTCTGTGTGTAAGGGTATGGTGTGAATGATATTTGTTTTACCAACTTTCAGTGGATAAGGTTTGAGTGTTTCTAGAAAATATCTCACATACTTTGAACACATAAGTCAACGAAACTTCATTTTTCCTCAAAATTTGTTGTTTGACGAAACATAGTATTTCGTCACAATTGGTCCTTGACGAAAGACTACATTTTTTCTATTTTGTCTTTTATGAAAAACCCTTTTTCGTCAGAAAAGGAGTTTCGCCAAAAACCAAGTGTTTCATGGATCACTTTTGTCAAGTATTAACAGAAGTTTTCAAAAGTTATTTTAACGGTTTGTTTTAAGTGATATATTCAGGTATTCAGTATTATATATTCAAAATGAATCCAGACTGGTGGGGTATTCCATCCAATACGGAGATCAAATATAGAAGCACGGGTTTATCGCCATCATGGGCCGAATCTCCCGCACCCGCATCTAATACGAAGAGCAAGTATAGAAGCACGGGTTTATTGCCATCATGGGCCGAATCTCCCGCACCCGCATTTTCGTCAGTTCCATCTCAAACGAATCAAATTTCGACTGGTTAATGGGCGTTTGTTTCAAATCAAACTCAAAGTATACTTTTAAGCGAAAGCGAAACCGGAAGCCTTAACCGTCCACCGAAGCTAATGCACATGAATGAGTATCCTGGATGGGAAGAAAGATTCCATACGTATGTCCTTGGGCAAAACACGGAACTGTGGTTATGTTTTACTACAGATTTCGATCAAGCTCTTGATGTTGCCGCTTTAACTACCTTGACATTTGCAGATCTTACGGAAGACGAGAAAAAGGCATATGATTTAGAAAAGAATGCATATGCTATTCTAACTCAAGTGTAAGACCTAAACTTTGGAAAGAAACTAACAAGCTTTCATTTGACAAAAGTGACAAACGGGTCAAATATTCCAAGAGTAAAGATCCATATTTACATAATGATAGCTAATGAAATGGTTACAAAAATGATTTCCACAACCCAACCTTTCATGACCAACTACTTAGACTTTAATTACTAGTTTAACATTCGACGACTAGCGAATGAAATTACTTACAAAAGACCCGTTTTGTTTAACAAAAGACATCATTTACCAAAAGTTTAAACCATAACTAAGATGTTTGCGGAAGCGTGCATCATAAGTGTGTTCGATCCAAGTAATGCCATCCATCAAGTAGCTTTACCTACATACAACCAATCAATTAGACATTTCAACTAGATAATTTATATGATATCAAGTTACTAGTCGAACTACAATAAGATCCTTTTAAACCTTCACTCGAACGTGAAGTTCTCAACTTAGCACATTACACTTTCTTGCTCATTCAATCCATATCCATATCATGTATCCGACTTACACCAACTCATTACAACTATACGGCTTCGACAAAAGAATAATGACGTTTCACACTAATACATACTATTATTATATTTTGTAAGCAACGAACTTACCTTTGTCGTGTTTCGCTTGCGATCCGGAATGGCTTGCGTCTTCCTCTTTTACTCCTACAATTCATAATCAATATATTTCAATCTCATCTCTTTATTTCTCATTCTTGTCTTAGACAGAATCAAGTTATCAATTACAAATTACTCGATTCTAGCCGTCTAACATCCTACTTCACATGAGATTATCTTTTTCACATAAAAGCTCTTCATTCAAGCATTTTAACAAACACTTGGTGTGCATATCATCAACAAAGCATATTGTACAAGTATTCTATGCATACTTTTCCTATTTCTCAACATTAACCATTTTAGTCAATTAATTTCACATAATCAGCATCTTATATTAAACATTCACTAATATTCTAACACATACAATCCTTACATCAATATTGCATGAATTTGGATTAACAAGTTCATCATATTTTACTATCTTTCTAACCTTCAAAGTGGGTCTTTCATATATCATCGAAATAATCAGAATTCAAGCATGATTTATCCTCCCTATAGTGATTCTAACATATGCTCATAATCAATTTCAAGCAAATTTCATGTTTCAATCAAGACCCACTTATGAAGAATCACCAAATCATAAAATTTGACTTACCATTCGATAGACTAACTTAGTTGAACGTCTCTATGTGCACATGCAGTAATTTAGGCCATGGATTCCCTTTCAATTTGTTGATTTTATGATGTTGAGGGTTTTTGGTTCTTGCTTCTTTGTTCCAGGCGACACCCACACACACTGAAGTGTGTGTGGTGTGTGTTATTTTTCTTTTTAATAACTTAACTTTCCTCATTTCCTCCTTTAGTCCCTCATGTATATACATATGTTTTTAATTGACTAAAACTTACTCTTTTAAAATTACTCTTCTAAGTTACATTCTAACTAGGTTCACATTTTAAGTAACAATATATATATATAGTATGCATACTTGTAAGTTTAGGGGTGTTACATCAGGCGTTGAGCAAGGATATATATCATCAGTTTGTTAGCTTCAAGACGTCAAAGCGGTTATGGGATGCATTGAAGACGAGAGGTCTAGGGAATGAAGCGTCACGCCAATTGCGACATGATTTACTCAAGAAGGAGTTTGAAGGCTTCACATGTATGGAAAAAGAATCTTTGGCAGATTTGTCAAGTTGATTTTATCACTTGCTGACTGAATTGAATAATTAAGGGGTAGCAACAACTCCAGCAGAGGTTGTCACAAAGTTTGCTTATGCACTGCCACCTCAATGGAATAGTTTCTTGGAAATCTTGAAATACAATGGCACATTGGCTACGACAAACATCAATGATTTCGTTCAGCTCTTGGAAAACAAAGATCAAGAAGAAATCAGGAAGGCGAAACGGATTCCAGTGCAACAAAATCCCGATATGTATTATGGTAACTGTGGAGGTTCTAACACTGTTGCAAGATCTGCTACACATGCTCCGCTACAAACGGCTTTTGTCTCAAGCACTGACTTGTATGGAAATCCAATACAATCAGTTCCTCAGTAACAAAGAATAACAGATTTATATGAAAATCCACTACAACAAGTTCCCCAGCAGCAAACCCAAAGGTCTTCTGTAGCAACTGATTTGTACGGAAATCCACTACTAGTTCCACAATAAGCTTGTTATGGAAGCACTTCATCTGCCGGTCAGCCATCTAATCCAAATACTGTCTGGCTCGACACCTCGAATTTCTCAAAAGTAAGTGTTGAAGTAGCTAAGGATCATATGGAGCTACTAAACACATTGGTGAGCGCGTATTGTGGGTTGATAGCGGGTCAGATTGGAAACATCAATCTGACACAAGAAGATTATCAGCAGATCAATAAGGAGGAAATGGATATGATGGATATCAAGTGGGCTTTTGCTAGTGCGGTTAGGCGAGCTAAAGACTTCATGGAAAGGACTGGTAGAACCAGCTTGGAAAGCAAGAGAGATACCAAGTATGGGTTCGATAAACAATCAGTCAAGTGCTTCAATTGTGGTGAACGAGGTCACTTCAAGAGAGAATGTACCAAACCAGCTCAACATGGGAACCAGAATCCTTTCAGGAATCAAGGCAACCAGCAGAATCAGAATCAGGATCAAAACAGGAATAACGAGCGTACGTTGATACCTGTTAACAATCCAAATCAAGCAGGAACATCAAATTCCAACCAGGCTCATGTGGTACAAGTCGATGAAGGTTGTGACTGGTCGATTCAATTGGGAAGTGATGTTCAGGATAGAACAGCTTGTTTTGCTGAAGTTGTCAAGGATCTGAAACACACCAGTGGTGGAGAATCTTCCGCCAGTGGTGGTGAATCTTTTGAAGATGAAAACAGTTCTGGTTACAGTAGAAGCTCATATGAAGAATCCTCAACTTCGGGCGATGATCATTTGGATGAAACGTCAAGTGTGTCAGTCGATGCAGATGTTGATGAATTGTTGGGAGAAGCTGCAGCAGGAAATCATAGAAGATCTATATTGGTGGATCAAGCTGCTTATTCTTCTTCTTCTCTTCATTCAGCCTTTATGGCTAATGTGGGCGGTTCATCAAACCAGGTACGTGTCGATGATCTAACTTCTGATAAATGTGATAAATGTGTTAGTTTAGGTGATAAATTGTCGGACTTGAAAAGCAAATATGATGATTTGCAAAGCAAGTATGACGTGACATATATCCACAATCAAAAGTTGATAGTGGATCTTTCAAAATGCAAAGAGGCTAACATGTTTTATAAAAACCATGAAAAAGAGTTTAAAAAAGTGGTTGAAAATTTAAGAAAAGATAAAACCGAGCTAACAAAAATGGTTTCAAGAAAACAAACTGACATAAACTGTTATATCAATCGTCTCGAGATCATGCAAAAAGATTTAGCTTGTGTTAAGTGTGAAAGTGAGGCGATCCGGCTTAAGCTAGACAGTTATTCAAACTCTAGGTATGTGCTGGATCACATCATTGACATACAAAAAGAGAAAAAGGATGTCACGTGCATTGGATACAAGAAATGTCCACCACCTGTTAGACACAATTATGATGCACTGCCTGATGAGGAGAATAGAACTTATTTTGAGCAATCTGTTCCTTTAGACATTGAGGAATTTGCAACCGGACTTGGATACAAAAATGAAGTATCATCAGATTTGGATGTTTCCACAGTTACAAGTGTGTCAACTGCTGAACAAAATCAGGATCCTCCAGTCATTGTTGAGGATGCTGATTCTTCAGATGATGAATCCGATGATACTGACTCAGCACAGTCTGATGCGGTAATCAAAGAAGAGGACATACCACTTGAGAATCATATTCTATGTGATCCTCCCGCAAAACCTGCTAAGACTGTTCTGGTCGAGTCCACGTCTTTAAAAAAGAGTCAGAGAGTGTGAATTTGCTGTACACTCTTGTTGGTGATGATAAAATCTATTCTGACAAAGATTTTCTGATTAAGAATGTAAATCAATCTTTAATCAGTAAAGTTTTTGAAGATTCGACAAGTAGGTTTTTGGGAAAGTCGGGTTCACACGTTGTCGTAACACAGTGCCCTCCGATTCCAAAGGCTGAAATTCGAAAACAATATGGCAATCAGAAATTACCAACAGTGAAAAAGCAGCAAAATCATACCAAACCAAATGGTAAATCAACGACTCAAGGTCAAAAGGAACCGAACCAAAAGAAGAACAAGAAAGTGAACTTTGTGAAATCAAAGGGAACGGACAAATTGGAAACTTTTGCAAATAAATCTAACTTAGATCATGTCAATCAAGTTAAATTTTTGAAAAGAAATGAATAAAACAGTTCAAAACCAAGTACCTCGGGATCACAAAGTTCATCAACAAGACAATCACATGTTACTTCGGGGTTTGTTGAACGAAGATCATGTTTTGAGTGTGGTGAAATTGGGCATATCATTCGAAATTGTCTGTATCTTCATAAGTTAAAAGCCAAAGTTGATGATCCCCGTGAACAAAATTACCGAAAGCGACCTGTTTCTACAAAACAAGATCCCTGTCTTGTAAAAGAAAGGGAAAAGAAATAGAGACGCCAACAAGTCAAGGTAATTGAAATGGCAATTAAAACCGATGTGGTTCACAAACAACCTGTTTCCGTTAAACCAGAAATTTCTAAAACTTCTAATAATCATGAAGTTAAGATTTCGAAAATTCAAACTGGTAAAACACAACAGACTTGGAAACCAAAAACGGTTACGAATACAGGGGGAACATCACAATTTCCAAACCATCAAAAAATTGAAGTAACTTTTGTCGATGAAAATGGAAGACCCAAGACCACAATGGCTTGGGTCCCCATCTCCAACTAATCATGTGAGTACATGTGCAGGGTGTTCCAGGAGGAACTTTTAGCAGTCATTGGATTGTTAATAGTGGGGCATCCAGGCACATGACAGGCGACATGAAGCTTCTCTACGACGTTAAATCTATTAGAGGAGGTTATGTTGCTTTTGCTGGAGATAAAGGCGGATATATATTACTGGTGAAGGAATGGTATCCAACGGGGTTGTAAGCTTTGATAAGATCAACTTTTTGCAACAACTTGATCACAATCTTCTCAGCGTTTCACAAATATGTGATAAGCAGTTTTCAGTGCACTTTGATGCAAATGGATGTTACGTGCTGAAACCCAGTTTCAAGATTCCGAAAGAATGGATTCTCTTATCTGCTCCAAGGATAAATGATTTATATGTCCTTGTTATGAGCCAAGCAATTACTACGTCTGCACAAGCAACTTGTTTCGTTTCCAAAGCCACAGAAAAAGACTCAATCTCTTGGCATAGACGGATGGGTCACATTCACTTACGCAAAATGAATCATTTGGTGTCGAATGAATTAGTGAATGGTGTTCCTCTTAAAAACTTCCATCTTCAAGACGTCTGTGTTTCATGCCAAAAAGGAAAGCAAAGCAGGAAACGACACCCTACAAAGAAGATTAACACCATGGCAATTCCGCTTGAACGTTTGCACATGGATTTGTTCGGTCCTGTCAAGCATAAAAGCATCAGGAATGATCAGTACTGCCTCGTGGTGACTGATGATTATTCAAGATTTTCTTGGGTGGCGTTTATGGCACACAAGAGTGACACTTTCGGAATTATCAAAAACTTGATCATTCAGATTGAGAATTTGTATACTTTGAAGGTTAAACGGATTCGCAGCGACAATGGAACTGAGTTTAAGAATCATGCCATGGAGGAGTTCTGTAGATCAGAAGGTATTCTTCACGAATTTAGTGCGGCTTACACTCCTCAACAGAACGACGTCGCTGAACGTAAAAACCGTACATTGATCGAGACTGCTAGGACGATGTTGGTAGAGTCACAATTGTCGATTCCCTTCTGAACAGAAGTTGTGTCCTCTGCTTGTTATACATTGAATCGAGTCCTTACAGTCAAAAGACACAACAAGACCTGCTTCGAGCTTCTTCACAAACGGAAACCAGATTTGTCATATCTTGAACCGTTTGAAGCTCCTTGCACAATGATCGATCCTAATGGAAAATTTGGGGCAAAAGCAATTGAAGGATACTTTCTTGGGTATGCCACCCCAAACTTAAGAGTCTGGAATCTAGAGACTAAAAGGGTCGAGGAATGGTCTGAGGTCAGGGTACAATGGCACACATTGCCAGTCAAATGTCCAGGTCAACCATGGATGTTTGAGTACGATGACCTTTTCAATTCGATCAATAATCAAGAAGTCGAAGAAAGTGCTGCGACAAAGATGTTTTTCGAGAGTGACAACGTAACAGATTCACCGTTGGTTTGTCCAATTATTGTCAACAATCCAGAACCATCTTCAGTGAATAATAATGCTCTCGACAATGAGGATTTTCACGATGCTAACGATCTGAACGAATCTTCACAGGATGATGAATTTCTCGATGCAGACCAAGAAGCTGTTCATGGTACTTCAGAGGCTACACCTCCAGTGGACGCCCCCAAAACAGCTGAAGCTACTGCATCATCCTCTTCGACAGTTCAGGGTATTGACTTGGTTGTTGATCTTAATCTCATCAATCTGGGTACAAATATTCAAGTTCCAGATAATCCAGAAACAAGGATTCATAATACCCATCCTCAACAAAACATCATCGGTAATGTACAAAGTGGTGTACAAACGAGAAACATGTTACGAAACAACAACAATGCAGGATTTTATGCAGCGATTCGAGAATCTGGACAACAAAAAGATTGGTCCTTCGCGTGTTACGTATCACAGAAAGAACCAAAATCTTGGAAAGAAGCTTTGAAAGATAATGCTTGGGTTGAAGCCATGCAGGAAGAACTGCATCAATTCCAGAAGCTAGGTGTCTGGAAGCTCGTTGATAAACCTGATGATTACAAGAAGATTGGTACCCGTTGGGTTTATAAGTGCAAAAAGGCAGACCGTGGAGTAGTGATTCGAAACAAAGCGAGATTAGTCGTTCAAGGTTTTCGTCAGATTGAAGGGATCGACTACAACGAAGTTTATGCAATGGTTGCACGTCTAGAAGCTATTCGGATTTTTATAGCCTATGCTTCCTTCAAAGGATTCAAGGTTTACCAAATGAACGTGAAAAGTGCATTCTTACATGGTGTGGTTGAAGAAGAGGTGTACGTCGAACAGCCTCCAGGTTTTGAAGATCCTATTCACCCTGATCGGGTTTGGTTGCTCAACAAAGCTCTCTATGGTCTACATCAAGCACCACGAGCTTGGTATGCAACCTTATCTAATTATCTGCTGGAGAATGGATTTCCAAGAGGTCTTATCGATTGCACTCTTTTCATCAAAGAACAGGATGGAGATCTTCTATTGGACAGGTATACGTAGATGATATTATTTTTGGTTCTACTAACGATGTTTTGTGTAGGAATTTGAGCGTGTTATGCAGGAGAAATTTGAAATGAGCGCTATGGGGGAGATGAATTTCTTTTTGGGCTTACAAGTGCAATAAATGAAGTCTGGGATATTCATCCATCAGACTAAGTATGTCAATGACATCTTGAGCCGGTACCAGATGTCTGACACAACGCCCATTGGTACCCCACTTCAGCAAAATCATGGAATTCATCCAGACTTGAAGGGTGAAGTTGTTAGCTCCTCATATTATCGCGCAATGATCGGATCTCTTATGTACCTCACAGCATCAAGACCAGATATAATGTACCCAACGTGCCTGCTTGCCAGATATCAAGTTAATCCGAAGGCCTCACATCTTGTAGCTGTAAAAAGGATTTTTCGCTATTTGAAGGGTTGCCCAGACACCGGTCTATGGTATCATAGGGATGATAGTTTTGACTTGATCACTTCTAGTGATTCTGATTTTGGCGGATGCAAAATCGACGGCAAATCCACAACGGCTAGATGTCAGTTTTTAGGAAATCGCCTAGTCACATGGCAGTGCAAGAAGCAGACTTGTGTCGCTACATCAACATGCGAAGCTGAATACATTGCTGCCTCAAGTTGTTGCTCCCAAGTCCTGTGGATCCAACAACAAATGCGCGACTACGGTTTTGAATTCCTAACTACTCCTATTTTCGTTGATAATTCTGATGCCTTACAGATCACTAGAAATCCTGTGCAGCATTCAAAGACCAAACACATCGAAATTAAGTATCACTTCATACGTGATTGCTTTGATAAAAGGCTTATCGATGTTGTTAAGGTCCACACCGATGACCAACGTGCTGACCTTTTTACCAAAGCATCTGACAAATCACGATTTGACTTTTTATTAGTGGTAAACGGCATTAAGGTCAAGCAAGAGTAAAACCGACATCGGAAAATCGTTTTTGTATTTATCTTTGTGTTTTTAATTTATCATAGTTTTTACATTTTAGGGGGAGTAAATCCAAATTTAAAAAATTCAAAAACAACAAAAATTTTCAAAAACACAAAAACAATCGAAAAACAAAAATGAGTTTCCTGGCGAGCAAAAGAGAAAATGATAGTACATCAGTGGTCTGTTCAAACCTCTTTAAACCTTAAAATGAAAAACGATAAGTAGCTCTATATAAGATGTAGCGGTAGGCTCACAATCATTTTAAAGTGTGCAGGGTGATATAAACCTAAATCGACTGAAGACCATGTGGGAACCGCTCATTGGCATATGGTCTTAGTACCGAAATTTCGTTTGAGAGATTGCCGAGGTTCTGAGATATGTGGTCTTTATGTTGTTTATCATCTGGGTATCATGGTTGTTTCTTTTACCGAAATATAACGAAGACGAAGTCTAGATCTTCCATGAAACCATACATACGTGTACATATTGCATACGACCTCAATAAGTGATAAACAATCACATGTCCACAAAAATAAGTGATAATATATCACATTTATCCGGGAGTCAAGTTCGTCTCTTTGTTGTACGTTAGTACTGACCAGTTCACGGACTTGCTCCTGTGCCCTCATGCATCGAATATCAAGTTCCTCATCAATAAGTGATTTTATCACATAGGGCTTGTATTCATCCAAAATAAGTGAGTATCTCACATTTTCATATACGTTAAAAAAAGATGATAAATGGTATACTCACCAGTAAGATGAACCCTCGTGCATACTTTGATACGGGAATGTGTCGTGTGTGGATGAACACCAGTCGGTAAGTATAAATCATACCTTAACGTATCCCCTCGCCATGATTACATCTGATAAGTTGAGCTTATGTGGATAACAATACCGATAATTGTTATAGGATGCTTATCTAAATGTTAACTAATTTAACAACAAGAGCGTTTTGGCGTGACCGTACACTGATATGATTCTCTTACCCTCGAAACTCGGTAAAAGAATGTCTGTAAATATTTATTTAATGCTTTCAGTTTCTGCATCTTTGTATGTATTTATTTACTGCTTTCAGTCTTTACATTTGAAATATTCAAAATACCAAAAAGATTTTAGGTGTGTTTTAATATAAACTTTATAAAAGCCAAAAAGATTTTATTTCTAATTTCCTTTGATTAACCGATGTTGGAACTCGAGTCTTCGTTACCTGAAACCTGAACAAAAACCAAAATGACTGATTCTTCATAAACGGTCGAAATTTGCAAGTTTTGAAAGTTAAAATACAAAATTGAACAATTTGTTAAACTTTCAAACTGTCGGACGCTAGTTGAAAACATGGTCACATGTGTGTCGTTCGTTTACGTTAACTATATTCCAAGCATTTGTTCACATTACGCTTTTAGCTTTCCTGTATGTGCAGGTGCAACATCAAACCAGCTAAAGGCGAAGAGAACGTGTTCGATAACTGGCTTCGGAATGAAGACACGACGTGGAGGCACTCAAAAGATAAAGATGATCGAGTTGCCGCTGACCTATCATCAACACCTCAAGGATCTTGTGCTGAAAATGGAGTTTATTTTAAGGGGGGGTTTGTTGATACACTTTCTACTTACGACGTGTGAAGACTTTGAAGATCCTCCGACATGAAAGACATGGAATTCGAACCCTCACGAGCAGCATCCAAGGGGGAGTTTGTTGATACATATTAGTGGATATGGCTTGCTCGGTTCGAATACGTTACAAGTTGAAGACCGAGACTCGACATCCTCCGTCGTGTCTCGGATTGTTATCAACTGTGTCTGCAAGTCTTATATGATCTGCATAGTGCAGATCTATCAGTTGCTGCTGTTTGCTTGCATGACGAAAGACATGAAGCTCCCATATGACGAAACTGGTCCAGTTTTGCATGACGAAACACCTGACCTGCTGTTGCTGTTGACGAAACAATTGTTGAAACATGCGACGAAACTCCTGCATTGACGAAACTCCTAATTGACGAAACTCCTATATGTTTCGTCATCATGGTCTTCCATCATGAAGTTTCGTCGGCTCCTTGATGTTTCGTCTGAGACTTTCATCGACTTAGCATGTTTCATCGACCAGGAGGTTATATAAGCAGTAGACACGAGACGAGAACACCGCACAGAGAGTGAGACAGAACACAGAACCGAGAACTGAGAGAGAGTTTAGTGTGTGTAAGCTTTATGTAACATAATCTTGTAACAAAACTTTCTGGTTCTGAATATATTTGAGCTGTTTAAACGTTGAATATTTGTGTTCGTGTTCTATATATCGGTTTGCTTTCCCGGTTGGATTCCGCACAGCCGGGTCTGTTCGTATACAAGGATTAGGCGACTAGATCCTCCGCTAGTTGGACCTACTGCATGGTATGAATATTTAAGGATGTCGGCCAGAAGTTGTCATAATTGTCTTGAAAATTTCTGTGAAGGTATTTTTATTATTTGTATTGTTATTATTTTTATTGTTATTATTAATATATTTACTATTATTATTGTTATTATTATTATTTTTTTTATTATTTATAGTTTATTAACACTATTATATTAGGTCTTAACTTTCTTTATGGGGGCGAAATTTGAGGATGCCAACCGCTACCGACGTTCCACTTTTATACGAAACCCATCAGCGGATACACGGGTTTCCTGGGATGTTGGGTAGTCTTGATTGCACGCATTGGGAGTGGGCGACATGCCCAACCACTTGGAAAGGGCAACACCATCATGGTGACCACGTTGGTCCTACCCTAATATTACAAGAGGTCACGTCTTAAGATTTCTGGATTTGGCATGCGTATTTTGGCATGACCGGTGCAAACAATGACATCGCAGTTTTACAATCTTCGAATCTTTTCAACGATGTCATAGATGGTGTTGCACCATATACTTCATTCTATGAAAACGACGTGCAGTATAAGTATGGGTACTATCTCACAAACGACATTTATCTGGAGCGGGCGATGTTTGTGAAAACTCTTTCGTGTCCAGATGACGAGAAAAGATTGTGTTACAAGAAGAAACAAGAGTCGGCAAGAAAAGATGTCGGGCGGGCTTTCAGTGTATTAAAAAAGAGATGGTCTATCATTGTCCAGACATCGAGGATACTTGAAAAGATTAAAAAAAAGAAACATTATGTATACGTGCATCATCTTGCATAACATGATATTGGAGGACTCGGGAAGAGCGTTTTGTGGAGAAAGTTAGATTAAGGTAACCGCCCGAGGAACCCACTACTCACATACGCTCAAAAAGAAGTTATCCGTGGCGAGGATACGTGACTGGGACACACACCATAACCTTCGAGCTGATCTGATCGAACACTTATGGTTTTATCGTGAATAAGGAGGAGACGACGAGTGATTTTTTTAGTGACACTGTTTTTTTTATTTAAATTATGACATTGTATTTTTTATTTAAATTATGGCATTATATTTTTTATTTAAATTATGAGTTTTAAATTAATATATCAAAATTAAATAATGTTTAAATTACCCTATATATTAAAAAACAAAATGAATGAATAGTAAAATCACTAAGTGATGAGCAAATGGTATCAGGTACTGGTATCGGTATCAAATTTACCAAATCCGGTGTATTTTCGGCACCGGTATTCACCGGGTTTTACCCTCAAATATCGGTGTCGTACAAGTACCGACCAGTACCGAACCGTACCCACTTTTGGGGATTTCGGTAACGGTATTTTAGGTACCGGTTGGTACCAAGCTCATCAAATCCTGTAGCAATGTAGCGATGCAAGTAATTGCACCGTTTAGATTACTTTTCATACACACAGTAAGTAAATTGTATTTCGTTTGAATGAGGTTTTATATACACAACAACTTATTTTGCTTTCTTTTTTGTCTTTTTCTGTAATGAATGAATCGTAGCATTTAAAATTAACTTGCATATTTAGATTATTGATGAGCAAATCGTATCAAATCCTGTAATCAAACCGGTATCGTATCGGTGCCAAATTTACTATACCAAATCATTTTCGGTACCAACTTGGTACCCACCTTTTGGCGTTTTCAGAATCGTTACTTTCGGTTCGACACCGGTCTAGCACCATACCTGTATTTATTCATTTTTACCTTCAAATATCATACCGTATTGTACCGAGTATTTTCGGTGCCGGTACCTAATTTCAAGATTCTCCGGATCGGTACTTTTGGTGTCGTTACCGGTACCGAGTTCATCCATATTTTAACGTGTTAGCACCGTAATAACTGAACTAAAAACAACCGAATTTCCAACGTGTAAGACGTGTGGGTCCTATTATTATATATTAGGTTATTTAAAATCGATTTTTTAGGACAGAGTGCCTATCCTTACCACGTCATTTTTTTTATGTTTTCATATTTGGTATTTGCTTGCCGTTGCTAACACGCATTTTTGCAGTCATTGGGTCCTCGCCGCAACGCGCGGGCGGAAAATCATCCTGTTTAAATAAAAAATAATTAGGTAATGATGATGTGAGCTTTAAAGCATTACATGCAATTAAAGGGAGAGTTTTAAAGCCCCCCTATATGATGTGACTCTTAGATGGATCTGATGTGACGTGATAAAGCCTTTAGGGGATTTATACCACGCCCTCCAGCCTAATAGTTAAATGGTTGTATTCTTTTGTCCAACACATTTGGCATATGAAAGTTAAATTTTTTATTTAAATTTTAAATCCAAAAAAAAAAATAAACAAATGCAACAATTGAAAATAAAAAGAAAAACAAATAGACGATTAAAAAAATCAAATAGCCTCGTCAGTCTGCCCCTTAGCTTACATGGTGTGCTGCGCTGGCCGTCCAACCTCGCCTAGTCCACTGCAGTGACCATTGATCCAGTCGTTTGCCGATTGCTGCCTGTCAATTCACCGATCACCATTCAAAAATGATGTTTGACGTACTTTTGTATGTATTTGAATTTAGTTTGATTTATATTATTATTATTATTATTATTATTATTATTATTATTATTATTATTATTATTATTATTATTATTATTATTATGTGTCCTAATCTAAATTGGACCTATTTTTTTACTATACAACGATTGTCAACCAACCTAAAAAATCCTTGACCCCATGAATTTTTTTTTGGGTCTGTCATTTTTATTTATGTTTTCATATTTGGTATTTGCTTGCCGTTGCTAACACGCATTTTTGCAGTCATTGGGTCCCCGCCAGAACGCGCGGGCGGAAAATCATCTTGTTTAAATAAAAAATAATTAGGTAATGATGATGTGAGCTTTAAAGCATTACATGCAATTAAATGGAGAGTTTTAAAGCCCCCCTGTATGATGTGACTCTTAGATGGATCTGATGTGACGTGATAAAGCCTTTAGGGGATTTATACCACGCCCTCCAGCCTAATAGTTAAATGGTTGTATTCTTTTGTCCAACACATTTGGCATATGAAAGATAAAATTTTTATTTAAATTTTAAATCCAAATAAAATAAACAAATGCAACAATTGAAAATAAAAAGAAAAACGAATAGACGATTAAAAAAATCAAATAGCCTCGTCAGTCTGCCCCTTAGCTTACACGGTGTGCTGCGCTGGCCGTCCAACCTCGCCAAGTCTACTGCAGTGACCATTGATCCAGTCGTTTGCCGATTGCTGCCTGTCAATTCACCGATCACCATTCAAAAGTGATGTTTGACGTACTTTTGTATGTATTTGAATTTAGTTTGATTTATATTATTATTATTATTATTATTATTATTATTATTATTATTATTATTATTATTATTATTATGTGTCCTAATCTAAATTGGACCCATTTTTTTTACTATACAACGATTGTCAACCAACCTAAAAAATCCTTGACCCCATGAATTTTTTTTTTGGGTCTGTCAGTATGCTCGGAGGGTTAGCTTCACTCTTTCTTCCTTTTTTTTAATTCTCTACTAACTATAATCAGGGGATCTCAGTGGTATTTTTAATTTGTAAGAAAATCAAACGAACTCTTGTGACAGTGGAGTTAACGAACCCTTTGATTCCACCCTAGCATAAAAGGTAGAGACAATAACTAAGCTTCCAAGAACCAACCAACATCAAAAGAGTACGGCGCCCACCATAAGATGAGTCTTTTTCCATATTCACACCAATTAGGGGGCCAAAGTAGGTACATGGTTGTTGAGTTGCTCGGCAATCTCTAGTGGATGCCATTCTTTTCACTTCCAAATTAGCTTGCACCAAATGCATTGTAAAAGCATTTTAGGACTCCACACACAAACTATCAACACCCACCAAGAATAAATATTAAACAAAAAATTAACAAAAGGCACTTCATCAACAATAACTTAAGAATAAAGCTTTTGATATATATTAGCCACGTAGCTACGCAAACATCATTGTTGCAAATACGCAAGATATCGAAGCAAAATGTGTGTAAACAACACTTGTTGAGGTGACTAGGGATGACAATGATTGGTGATGTGAATTGCTACTTTTGCTAGCAAGTCGCAAACTTAGGCATGCATGTAGTGCCAGCTTTAATAAACTGAACATCACATAATTAGCAGTGTATTTAGTGATTTCTTCATCTTACAATGCAATGCAAGGCATAGTGTTGTGGCATCGGTAAAGTTGTCGCTAACTGACGGAATTTGCAACAAAAACGGGGTGACGCTATATAGCTGAACTTTTAAGCAGTACAAAATTTTAATAATTGATTTTTGCATAAATGAATATTAAATATATGGAAATGGAGCTTTCAATGCTTCTGAACAAAGTGGCAGCATAGCTGATTCTCGAATTCTCTACGTTCAATGTCTGCTCACCGTCTGTTACGAATCAGGAACAAGTAGGTGAGAGATATCAATATTCACTATATGTATATGTATATATATGGTCCCCTTTGTACATGATATCTCCTCGCTTGCAATTTGCAAAATACCGAAGTGAGCAAATGGCATAACTTTTCTGCGGGTTCGAACATGTTTTTTCGTAAACAATTGGGATTTTGTTTGAACTTGTTGAGGTATATTTAAATCTACTTTCGATGATACAATAAGTAGGTTATATGAGCTTTACATGTTATCGATCATTATTTATTTATGAAGGTGAAAATAAAATGAAAATGATTTCTTAACTTGAAAATTATGGAACTCAGATTGGCTCATAGGTTAAAGATTTCTCTGCAGATATAACAATGTGATAATTCTTGTATGAAGAATTCTATGTAACATGTACAGGTGATATAAATTCACATGTTAAATATTAATATGTATATATCACTACCTTATAAAATTATAAATTGATGGGGGCGGAAGTACTAAATAACATATAACAAGTATTTTACCCCCGCCCGTGGGTTTGTTACGTGTCCATAAAGTGTCATAATTTAATGTTAGCATCATTGGTTTCCCAATAATATAAAATAAAATTTACAACTAAACATCCTAAAACCCAATCTGCTAAAGTTGATAATAATAACATTGATTGTATACTAAATACAAAATTTACAATCACTTTTTAAGGCACTACAAACGTATGTCAAATTTAGTTTTAAACATCCTTTTTGCCTTCGTAAAGCGCATAGAGCGCATCAATTGAGACTGATAGTTCGGCTTGAGTTTTGCATATGTTGGCAACCCTTGCCATTAATTCATTTAGTCTTTTGATTAACCAATGGTCCAACTTAACAATTTCTTCTAACAACCTCTCGAGTTGTTGGAAGATGTTGATGTCAACTTTTGAAGACGACATCCTGTAACAAAAAAGACATAAAGTAAATAGTTATTCACAATTTAGTTAAGCAAAGATAACAAAAGAAATTGATTCGTTAAAAACAATAATAGGCTCAGACTCATGGTTGCAATTGACAGGCAATGTAAATGGCCGCAGATGCCACGACAAGAATAATACGCAAGTTATCGCTGTCAATAGGTCCCCAAATCCCAAAAGGAACAAAGGCGACTATTATAGACAATGTTCCTTAACAAACACCCATAAACCGCAAACAGTTGGCTACATCGACAACAAAAAGCCACTAAGATGCGGTCATAAAAGCGTCAAATAAACCATCACAATGTCTTACAATACTCAAGTAAACACGACAATCCAAATCCATCCAACATAAACCATCATCAGCCTCAAGGAAACCCACATTTATTGTATAACGTCTAAAACGGTTCCAACAAACTAAGACAAAAAATAACCAACATCAA
Organism: Helianthus tuberosus; assembly: GCA_030545235.1. Classification (NCBI taxonomy): domain Eukaryota; kingdom Viridiplantae; phylum Streptophyta; class Magnoliopsida; order Asterales; family Asteraceae; genus Helianthus; species Helianthus tuberosus. Next base: position 161,056,854 of record CM060402.1, on the reverse strand, counting down.
CCATAACATACTTGATCACAAACACGTCTCAGATGAGGCTGTCCTCAACAACATCATCAACCACATAGCTACGACAAAACACAATAGCCCAAAAGAGTCAAAATAACCATCACTAACCTCAAAGAGCCGACATCTCAAGTCAAGTATCTACAAGGTTTCAAGCAACCAAAGGCGACCATAAGATCTTTAGAAATCAAAGATGTCTCAGGAGGAGACGATGTCCTCAACATCATCGACCAAATCAATATACAAATTATGTCTCAGTATAGCAACACAAACCCAAAGGACAACCAAAGCCTAAGAAGTGCCCTAATATACATATTATTTAGCAAGATGACTAGCAAAATATGCTTGCATACATTTTTTGTCTCAGCATATCATCATAGTCCCAAACCACAACTGCATCCAGTCTCAGACGACTCAAAAATCACCATCACCGAACAAATATGGTTGCATACACAACCAATCGACCATGTCGAAACACATGCAAACACAGAAACAACATAAACATGCCTCATGACACTAAACTCACCACCATCGACAAAGAATTTGTGAACGCATCAAAAAACCACAAAATTACAAAAACCCAACAAACCAAGAAAGGCAACAACTCTCAGATGGGTATACACTCATCCTTATAAACAAATCGTCATAATCCAAAACGCAAAAGATAAATAGATACCCATAATCAAAAGAAAAACAAATAAAAACGTCTACATTGAAGCATCGGTTAACTACCAGACCAACAACGGAACACAATCGAAGACCAAAACTATGATTCATTAAAAACAATAGCAAACCACACATATATTCCGATAAATATCTACCAGAAAAAAAACAAAACTTACCTAACTTTGCGGGAGAAGTCATCGGAAAGAACAAGAAGACAATGCGTAAAAACAATGAGGCAGTGAGGGTTACCCTTATATAAAACAAACCAACGTACAACTCACAAATTTAAAAAAGTCTCAATGGTACAACCCGCAAAACAACCAGAACAACATCATCAAGCACAAAAACCAATAAAGGACAAGTTACAACACATATTTGCACAAAGCACTTGCTAAATAACATATATATAATATCTTTTATTGAGGAAAGTCTAAATAATATTGAATGTCAAACACTATTACATCTTTTAAAGGGAAAAACTAAATTTGGTAGGTTTGGTCAAAATCTTGAAATTCGAAATTTAGACGTTTTTACAATAAAAAAAGGAATAATAGAAAATCACAAAATTCAGGGAAAAACTGTAAAACGAGTAACTAGGGATTCGAATGGTGTAATCAGGGTCTAACAACTGAGCCAATCTGCATACAGCCCCGCAACTGCAATCGTAGCTAAGTTAAGTTCTTTTTAAGTTGGGCCCTTTTTGCACCATTTTTTTCGCTGCGATATGAATCCACTAGCTAATGGATCATCTTCATATCATAAATGCAAATTTACGTCTGAAGAAATTAATGCTAACTAATGGTTACCACCCACGTGATGATGATAAATCCACGTTACGATGGTATATTCGAAAGTCACTGGAAAAATTATGTCGTTGTATATGAAAGGCAAGTTATTCGAACAAAATTTACACCAAAACATTAAAGATAAACATGTCGCCGCACATTATAGTGAGTCGATTTAAATGTAGATAAAAAAACACCAAACGGTTAAAAAAAGATGTTTAAAACCAGCCAGTCAGTTTAAAAACAACGTTACAAAATTCATGTCGAAATGTAGAAAAAATAACTCACGTGGAATGTTGATATAAAAAATAAAATCTAATAAAAATTTTGTTTTTATGGTTTCGAATTTATATTAACGAAACATAGATAAAAATAGCTCTCCGCTTTGTAATGTGGCCATTAGCTTTGAAAATTTGTAAATTTACATTGCGGGAATTTGGTCCTTATCGATTTAGCTAACTTTGTTATGTATAACAATATTACAAATGTCAAAATTTAAGCCTAACTTTGCGTCAGATTTTCAATGATAAAATCCATCGCATAATCATCGGCAGGATTGCGTTTAGGGAAAATTTTCGTCCTAGCTATTTGATAAGACGTATAACAATATTACATGTAACAACCCGTACTCTCGTTGTCGAGAGAAGGGTATTTTAGTAACGCGCGTATTTGCTAATATCGGTATTGTTATTAATATTATTATTACCGAAATAATAATAATCCGCGATGAGAGAGTTATTTATTCACGCATTTAATTACCATTATATTTATTATTATGGGCCTGTCCGTTAAGCGTGACGCGTAGAAATTTAATGAACTCACACACTTGGGCTAGGCCCAACCCAACTAACCTAAGCCTAAACCCTAGACCTTTATAATACTACTTATACCCCTCACCCTTTCATTTATCAAAACCCTAAATTCTCTCTACTCAGCCGCACACCCATACTCTTGCTGGCAGCTGCACCCCCTCTCCCTTGTACCTTTCTCTTTTCCGGCCGATTTTTACAACGAGACACCCACCTCGTTCCTCGTACATCACCCACCTCGTTCCTCGTACATCTTCCGCATCAGAAACCCCCACTAATTGAGTCGATGGAGCTGTTTTCTGACCAACATTCCGGCTACACCTACTCTCCAGCATGCTCTCTCTGCTCTACTCTCCCTCTCTCCTAAATGCACGGCCGACCACCACCGAAGACAACGGTGGCGGTTGGAGGTGGATTTCGAGCAAGTGAAGAACGAACCGATCAGAAGATGGTGAGTTAATTCAGGTCTCGGTTCGAGAGACACCGGAGTCGGCAACGAAGATAACAACGGCAGCAGACGTTCTTTCCGTCATTTTCATAGTTCTAGGTTAGTTTGTGTCTATCAATGTTTGTTTTACATTTTGAATAATCTTTGATTGGTGGAATGAAAATGACGATATTCTTGCGACAAATTGAGCTGGATATATGTTTATTGATTAACTAGATTTGGGGATTTATATAAAATGGCATGGCTGTGATTGATTGGTGAATTAAAGTATGAATCATGTTTGTTAATTGTTTTGATATCTAGGAACTGTCGAATGAGGACTGGTAATAGAAGTTTTGTTGTATAGGGGTAAAACACAGATGGCTATTTAAAATACACATGTAAGCTGATGGTCTTTTATGGTCAAAGTGTTTAATTGCAACATGGTTTTCACTCATGAGGTTGATAGTGTTTGGTCGTGTTTTGACAGTGTTCTGTTTCTTTGTGATTCATGATTTAGAAATCAAAGCATGTCCAATAATAGGGTGTTTGATTTGTGACAATTGCTTAGGTACATTTTGACCATATGCTTATCGATTAATTAGATGTCAGATGATATTAAAAACATGATCTGTTTTAATTTATAATAGGTAGAAGAGTACACAACTTGTGGTTTCTAATTTTAAGGTTTTAGATGATTGAGTACAAACTATTTTGTTTGGAAAATGATGCTGTGTTGACTAGATAAAATTTGATAAAGAATAATGTTTGATTAAAAGAATCGCACACTTGGTCGTACAAAGTTAGCAACATAATGTACACCTTAGAAATGCATGACCGCACACATGAGAGGCCGCACACCCTCATGTGTGCCGCACAATCCCTTTTGGGCCGTACCTGGTGTTGGGCTTAGCTTAACGAGCCGCACACTAATATAAGCCCAAATGACTTTTTAAATCGCACACTTCTACCTGATCGCACACTTCTATATGCCGCATACTCAATGTATGACTGCACACTGTCAGTAGGCCGCACAGTCTGGTGTGGGCCGCACACTGACAAGTGGGCCGCACAGACTAATGTATTTGGTTTAATTACTGATTCATTATATATATGTTTAACTGCTACTGTTATGATGATATGTGTACATGTTTAGTACAACTAATTATTACTACTTGTACACTACTTGATTAAAATACGAGATGAGTATTACTAGTACGCTACTTGACTCTCGCTATGGTCACTACGAGTTCTTAGTGATGCCGTTCGGGCTCACTAATGCACCAACAGCGTTCATGGACCTCATGAATCGCGTTTCCAAACCCTACTTGGACAAGTTTGTCATTGTCTTCATTGATGACATTCTTATTTATTCGAAAAATCAGGCTGATCATGAGAAGCATCTTCGTTGTATTCTTAAACTTCTTCAACAAGAAAAGCTCTACGCCAAGTTTTCTAAGTGTGAATTTTGGCTTCGTGAAGTCCAATTCCTTGGACACGTGGTTAGTGAGCGTGGTATCCAGGTGGATCCCGCTAAGATTGAAGCTATCATCAACGCCCACAGAGATTCGTAGCTTCTTGGGTCTGGCAGGATATTACAGGCGTTTTATTGAAAATTTTCTCGAGGATTGCTGCACCCCTAACTTCGTTGACTAGGAAGAGTATCAGGTTTGATTGGGGTCCTAAGCAACAAGAATCCTTTGAGATTCTTAAGCAGAAGTTGAGCAATGCTCCTGTGTTGACATTGCTTGAAGGGATCGAAGAATTTGTGGTTTATTGTGACGCATCGCACACAGGGATGGGATGTGTGCTCATGCAAAAAGGCAAGGTTATTGCCTATGCTTCCCGACAATTAAAAGTGCACGAGAAGAATTACACCACACACGATTTGGAGTTGGGTGCCGTTGTGTTTGCACTAAAACTTTGGAGGCATTATTTATATGGTACCAAGTGTGTGATTTATTCTGATCGTAAAAGCCTTCAACACTTGTTCAATCAGAAGGATCTGAACATGAGACAGCGTCGATGGATGGAGACTTTAAATGATTATGATTGTGAAATTCGGTACCATCCAGGCAAAGCGAATGTTGTAGCTGACGCATTGAGTAGAAAGGAAAGAGTTAAGCCCATTAGAATCAATGCCAAGAGCATTGAATTGAAGAACAGTTTGAATGTAAGATTGTTAGCCACTTAGAAGGAAGCTGTGTAAGAAGCCAACTATCCGAATGAAAAGTTGGGAGTAACTGCTGAACAGTTATCGTATGGAAAGGATGGAATCCTAAGATTGAATGGACGAATATGGGTTCCAATTTATGGAGGACTTAGGGATGTGATTCTTCAATAAGCCCATAGCTCCAAATACTCAGTTCATCCTGGAAGTGACAAGATATACCAGGATTTAAAGGCAAATTACTGGTGGATAGGTTTGAAGAAATCTATAGCCACTTATGTGGCTAAATGTCTGACGTGTGCTCAAGTTAAGGTAGAACACCAGAAACCGTCAGGTTTGCTGCAACAGTCTGAACTTCCCACCTGGAAGTGGGAAATGGTAACTATGGATTTCATCACTAAGTTACCAAAGACAAAGCAAGGAAATGATACTATTTGGGTTATAGTGGATAGACTGACCAAGTCAGCCCACTTCATACCTATTAAGGAAACGCACAGCTCGGATAAGCTAGCTCAGCTGTACGTGGATGAGATTGTATCTCTCCACGGAGTGCCAGTGTCTATTATCTCTGATATGGATACGAGATACACGTCGCATTTTTGGAAAAGTTTTCAGCAATCCTTAGGCACTCGATTAAACTTCAGCACTGCATATCATCCTCAGACGGATGGTCAGAGCGAGCGTATAATTCAAACACTGGAAGATATGCTAAGGGCTTGTGTTGTTGATTTAGGTGGAAGTTGGGATGATCACCTTCCATTGATTGAATTTTCATACAATAATAGTTATCATTCAAGTATTCAAGCTGCACCTTTTGAAGCTTTGTATGGAAGAAAGTGCAGGACGCCAGTTTGTTGGGCGGAAGTTGGAGATGTCCAGCTAACAGGACCTGATATAGTCCTGGAGACGACAGATAAGATTGTGCAGATACGCGATCGTCTCAAAACTGCCAGGGATAGGCAGAAGAGCTACGCAGATAAAAGACGTAAGCCTCTAAAATTTGAGGTAGGTGATAAAGTGTTACTTAAGGTATCACCCTGGAAAGGGGTAATGTTATTTGGCAAGAAAGGGAAGTTAAGCCCAAGATATATAGGACCATTCGAGATCATCGAATGTGTCGGAACCGTAGCTTACAAGTTAAACCTGCCTGAAGAGCTCAGTGGGATTCATAATGTGTTTCACATCTGTAATCTGAAGAAATGTCTAGCTGATGAATCACTAGTCATGCCACATACGGATGTGCATATAGATGAGAGCTTGAAATTTGTTGAAAAACCTTTGTCAATCGAGGATCGACAGGTTAAGAAACTTCGGAAGAAGCACGTACCAATTGTGAAGGTTAAATGGGATGCCCGAAGAGGCCCAGAGTATACGTGGGAGGTAGAGTCCACAATGAAACAGAAATACCCTCATTTATTTTAGTAAATCTCGAGGTTGAGATTTCTTTTAAGGGGGTGAGGATGTAACACCTCGTAAAATCACGACCAATATTATAAGGACACGTGTCATGGACTTTAAACATATAAGGAATTATTTCAGAGGGACTAAAGTTGACAAACAAAGAAAGTATGTGTGTAAAAGGATTCAAAGTGTCAACATTTGATAATTATACCTTTCAAAAACCCTACACGATGTTTAAACCCTTAAACGAATGAATTACAAATCATATGAAACCGATTGTGAAAGAAAGTGAAAGTTTGCAAACCGCAAGGGTTAAATGTGTCAACATGTTTAATTTATACCTTTGAGTGACCTTTTAACGAACCCGAAGCTTTGTAACGATTAATTATGCTCCCAAGAATAAGTGATAAAAATTTCACAAGGTTTCAACATCGTATGAAGAAAATACGTTAACATTCGTAAGTGAGGGGTTAAAAGCGTCAACGTTGAAATTCAGGACTTTTCGGTGATCGCATAACTAACCGGGAGCTTAATGAAGTTTGTTTATGACTTAGAGTCCTTAAAAGTCAAGTTTGGGGGTTAAAAGTGCAATAAAAACAAGTTAAAATCAAGTTTAGAATGACAAGGGACCAAATGTGCAAAGCTGACAAACTTGTGACCGGATCAGACCCTCAAACCGGCTACGTAGACCTTAGCCAGGTCTTATGCGGGCCGCCTGAAACCTGCAGATGGAGAAAAAGTTGGCAGTTGTCTGTTACAGTAGGTTGCACCGCCTTAAAGGCCTGGTTTTCGAAATCAGAAGCTGCACCAGTGGTTTTTCATGCATAGGGGACACTTAGATTCATTTGGGATCAATTGTAGACTTGTGTGGAGCAATCTTGTGATGTTTTAATTCCTATATAATGAGTTCTTGAATTCTTGTTCATTTTCTCATTTGCAAATATCGTTCTCAAACACTCTCTTGAGCTCTCTGGACTTCAAGCAAGCTTTCCTCATCTCCTAATTCGTGCTAAAAGCCTTTGTAAGCATTCTTAGCCTTCCTAATTCAAGTTTTATTAACTTAATGACCAAAAGTCAAAGCCGTCGTAATTAAGCTTTGACTTAGTGATTAATCACTAATGGTCCAGACATTTTTCGAATTGAAAGTGGCTATGAGTTGGTAATTATGTGGGTAATAAACCCTTAAAAGGGCACCCTCTGATTTCCACTCTAACTAGGTCAATTGTCGGGTCAAATTTAATTATAAAAAGTCAACAGAAATCTATTTTGCAAATAAATCCATAATTAGCAATGTAGAAGCTTGAAACCTGTTTAACACTTATATAACTTGGTAATTAATTTAAGAACATGCCTAAGCATGTTCAACCCGACAATTTTGAGTTTAGGCTCGATTCGGAACCGAAAGTCGCAAAAGTAGACTTTTGCTTTGACTTTCAGTTCTAACCCGATTTAGTTTAGTTTAGACATGCCTTAGAGTTCAATTAGCACCAGGTTATATGTTAGTATAACCCTCTGAGGTTATACAACTTGGTTCCTAATTAATCCGATTTATTTACATGTTTCCGTTAATTGCTTAAATATTGACCATTATGCCCTTTTGACCATAAAACGAGGTTTTTAAAAATGTGAGAGGACAAAAACCTTTATTACTGATTTATAAATATGTCCTAAAAATTTGACATCGGTTTGAGGTCTAAAATAGGAGTTATGCTCAATATCGTAATTTGAAAGCTTTTTATTAATTAAATGGCATTATTAGCATAAAGCCTATCTAAACCCAAATTTTGACACCAAACTTTTTACCCACTGATGTAATATAATATTTTGGGATTTTTGAAGATTTTTATTTATTTTTAAATTGAGCATAACATAGGGTTCTTGGTTTAATTCGGTAATTGTCGGTTATACCCTTTTTGCTAATAAAATAAGTTTTACATAACATTTTGATACCAAACTTTTTTCTACTGATTTTATATGATAAATAAAACATTTTGAACTTTATAAACTGATCAAAAACTCAGATTTCCTGAAATAACCCGAAAATCGCTTAAAAACGACTTTTTACGCTTTTTAAACGCATAGTATGGATTAAAACTATTTTTAACATATAAGACTTAATACCTACTGATGTTTTAAGTAATTTTAATACTTTAACAGTAAGTAAAATTTTTAAACTCAGATTTCCAAATTTGACCTTTAAAGCTTATGTGAAATTACCAAAATGCCCCTACGGCGCATAGTTTGATTATAAATGATAAATTTCACATATATGCAACACACTACTGATATAACTTATTAAATTAAATATTTTTACTGATTAATTCAGACCTAAACCTCAGATTATTGTTTAAAGCTTGGGGTACGGTATATAAAATACCGCTTGGTCGGGTATTGAATTTTTAATCGTATGAAGGTTAAATCATTGAGATAACCCGTTTTATCTGTTTTGTTTATTCTAAGCCTTTGGGGGGTTAATGACCATTTCCTGTATATCCTCGGCTCATTCATTGAAATGGCCACGACTTAAGCACGAGGTGTAGTCATACACCTGCCGGTGCGTATGTAAAATAATGTACCCACCTGTTCGAGAATAACTCGCCGTGGGATATATTATGTGGTGTGTCTATTAATCTTTAACCCGGTATTCAGCCCGGGCTACTGAACGTATAATAAACATGTAATTCTTTAACAAGTTTATTTTAAAAAAAAAATCCCAAGTTATAAAAGATATTTTATGCCTTGTGCATTCAAATCAATTTTCTTAAACATTTTCCAAATGAGTCGGTTAATTGTATTTACCAGTGAAAATTGCCGTATTTTTCCAAAAAAGTTAAGTGCAGGTACTAATCGAAATAGGCTGGCTACTCCTAGCATCAATAAAGAGTCTTGTAAGCTTAGATGTTTATCAATCTGTTGAACAACGTTCCTATTATCTTAATCCGCCTGTGGATCCCTTACAACCGTTTTTGTAATAATTAATTTTACTTTCATTCGGTTTGTAATGTTGTTATCTTTAGCTTCCGCTGTGCATTAAACTGTGATAATTTGACTATGATGATATCAACTAAGTCACGATACTCCCCACCGGGCCCACCGGTAATATGTGGATATATCGGGGTGTGACACATTGATAGACACAAACTAACCGAGAACTATGAAAATGACGGAAAGAACGTCTGCTGCGGTTGTTATCTCCGTTGCCAGCGTCGGTATCTCTCGAACCAAGACCTGAATCAACTCACCATCTTCTGATCGGTTCGTTCTTCACTTGCTCGAAATCCACCTCCAACCGTCGCCGTCCCGCGGCTGCTACTGTTGGCTTCCTGCGCCGCCGTTGTCTTCGGTAGTGGTCGGCTGTGCATTCAGGAGAGAGAGAGAGAGAGAGATAGAGAGTAGAGCAGAGGGAGCATGCTAGAGAGTAGGTGTGGCCGGAATGTTGGTCGGAAAACAGCTCCATCGACTCAATTAGTGGGGGTTTCTGATGCGGAAGATGTACGAGGAAGAGGTGGATGTCTCGCCGGAAAAATCGGCCGGGGAAGAGAAGGGTACAGGGGAGAGGGGGTGCGGCTGCCAGCAAGAGTGTGTGGGTGTGCGGCAGAGCCGCAGAGTACATAGAATTTAGGGTTTTGATAAATGAAAGGGTGAGGGGTATAAGTAGTACTATATAAGTCTAGGGTTTAGGCTTAGGTTAGTTGGGTTTGTTGGTGCATCCGTCTGTCGCCTACGTCTTGTATCGAGTCTTGTACAGAAATACGTAGTTTAGGGCTCGGGAATCAAGAATATGTATATTAGTGCTGATTCCGCTCGAAATGACATTCTGTCATTTCAAGCGAAATCACATGATCATGATTCCGCTCGAGATGCTAGTTGCAGATTTCGCTTGAATTGTTATATTGTGATTCCGCTTGAAATGCACATAGCATGTTCAAGCGGAACCCCATCCCCTATATATAGGTCTTGTGGAGCGAAATCAGCAAGTAGTTGTATCAATTGTCTTCCGGTGAGCCACGAAGTGCTGCCGAAGTGTTGTCTTGCTTGTAAAAGGATTCTATATCAATAAAATCAACAGTTTAAAGTGAATACGGCTGAAATAACACTGATTCATTAGTTTCCGCCTCTTGAATTGGTGAATTACTCTTCTGATCGACTCGTTCGGGTCTGAAAACGATCCTACAAGTGGTATCAGAGCTCAAAAGGAAGAGTTCTTGCCATTTCAGCTGTGTTTTCTGATTTTCTACACCTTCTTCTTAAAAATCAAAAAATTTTCACGGTAAATAAGCTCAATTTCACACTTAACACGCGCAATCATGTTTTGATAAATCCTTGAAAGTTTCAGAAGTAAAATTGACCTTAAACTTGAAATTTTTGAGGTTCCGTTTGAAACTGTTTTCGGAAAAAATGACGTCAGGGTGATTCCGCTTGGATTGCTTCTTGATTTCACTTGAGAATACACTGATTCCGCTTTAAAACCGGGATTCCGCTTGAAAGCTAGAAGTTAATTCCGCTTGAAAAAGGGGTTCCGCTTGAAATTCTGTTTGATTCCGCTCTAAAACAGATTCCGCTTGAAAGTTTAGCTGGTTATTCCACTTCAAACCATCACAGGAGATTCCGCTTGAATTCACTTTGTGATTCCGATTCAACTATTCCGCTTGAAAGACTGTTATTGTAGATTCCGCTTCAAAAGAAGGTTTCGCTTGAAACAAAGTGTTCTTGGTATCTTACTTGATAGTGTAACTTGGAATTTGTGAACTTTTGAAACTTGAACAATGGATAACGAGTTCTACAATGCCTTTCCTAGTCCTATCACAATTACTCAGAATGCTTTGCTTGAAAATGAAACCGGGACATCATAGAAACCGCCTAAGCTCTTGGATATTGATGATTACAATGGTTGGTCCGAACGCTTTGGAAATTGGGTTGAAGCTTATCACTTGGATGCTAGGGAACACACTGAAGTCCCATATGAAAGGCCCACAAGAAATGGTATTCAGTTAACAATCAGAGAAATGAGTGCTGATGAGAAAAAGAAGTATAGAGATGAGAAATTGATGGTGAGTCTGCTTCAGCAAGCAATTAAAGAGGACATTTTGATTTTCCTTCAACATGATGGAAGTGCATATTCAATCTGGACTGAATTGGAAGCAAAGTCTATAGGAAGTGATGATATGCTTAAAAACAAGATGTCTCTCATGAAGAAAGAATTTGATCTATTTCGTGGGTTGAAATCTGAAAATACCAAACAAATTATTGAGAGATATTGTAACTTGGTGAGAAATATGACGAAATTAGGGATCAAAAAGGATACTGGTGAGTTGATTGAGAAACTTGCCGATGCATTACCACATGATACTTGGGGAACATTCCTGATGATGTTGAGAAACAATCGGAAGGAATATAAAAAGTTAACATTGGGAGAATTTATCAAACATTTGGAAGCTCAAGATATGGAGCAAAGAAAGATTGCCAGGATGAAGAACTATGATGGAGAACAGGATATTGGTTTGTATTTTAAGAGTGGTGTTAGTGAAAAAACAAATCTCTCTCCAAAGGTTGAAACTGCTTTTAATGCAAAAGGTTCTTCTGATAGTTCATCTCAGGGATCAAATAGCACTACTGGATTTTCTTCATTTCCAACCTATGATCCACAGTTTTCTACGACAAAGAGTGGCAACGTTCTTCAATGTAACATTGCCTTAAAGCTTGAGAATGATCAGAATTATACTGAGGAAGTTGCAAAAAGTCACATGTCTTTGTTGGTGACCGTGCTTGAATCCTATGGAAGCTTAGTTGCAGGGAGGATCGGAAATCCAATGCTCACGAAAGAGGATTACGATCAAATTGATGCTGAGGAAATGGAATTGATGGATATTAAATGGTGCATGGCTAGTGTGTTGAGACGGGCTGAAAAGTTTAAACAAATCACAGGCAGAGATGATTTTCGCGAGGCACATATTTCAACTTTAGGTTTTGATAAGTCTAAAGTTACTTGTTTTCGTTGCAGGGAAAATGGGCATTTCAAGAGAGAGTGCACAAATCGAGAAGCGAGTGGAGCTCAAAACCCTTTTGGAAACAACGATTACTACAAAAAGGCGATTTATCATCAAGTCACACAACAGCCATATCAACAACAACAGGCACCACATCAGGCTCAAACTGCACATGGTAGAAAAGAAATTGAAGATTCAAAGAGAGCATGTCTAGTTAATCAGGGCAAGGATGGTGGATTCAGTTGGGATAAATACATTCCAACAGACAGCAAAGTGTGTTTGGCAGATCAAGATGATGAAAGATTGCCTGAAGGTTTCAGTTAGGACAATTTTTGCCCAGACCAAGAATTCATGGCCAAAGAGATGTCCAAAGAGATGTCAAATGTTAAAGCCTTTGTTGCTAATGCCTATGATGAGTATTGGGCTGCAAAATACAGAAAAGTCAGGGAAGCTGAAGAAGAAAAATAGAGAAAAATTGAAGAAGAGGAAGCAGAAGAAGAAAGGTTAAAAGCTGAAGCTGAAGCCGAGAAAAAGAAAAGAGCTGAGTTTTTCCAAGCGAGAAGACCAGTCAAAGATGTTCCGGAATTTGAAATCAAAGTTGATGCTGAAGTTATCAAAGTTCCAGAGAAGTGTATGAATTGTGATTCTTTAATCAAGCAAAACAATGAGTTGCTACACAACATAAAGAGATTGAAAGAATCTTATGATACAATGAACAGAGAAATTAACAAGTACACCGAGTCGAACAGTGAACAAGCCCTTGCATTGAATACACTCAAAGGAGGTTACATGAGACAGCTTGATGATGTCAACTATTACACAGAGAAATGTGCTGAGCTGGAATTGAAGCTGGCAACACAAAAGATTGAAACTGAAAGAGTCAACAATTTATTGAAAAGTTACTCATGTTCTACTTTTGTTGTTGACAGGATTTACCCGATCGTTGAAAGAATGAAGACGTTTGAGGAAGAGAAGACTTAGGAAGAAAAGAAGTCTGAGACAAAAGATGATGATGAAGTAGAAATTTCTGGTAAGAAATCAAGTGTTGTCTACAATAGATGTCCGCCCCCGGTCGAAAATGGATATTTTCATCGAAATCCAAATTTCGAAAGTATCAAAAAGGCAATTAACTTACAGTGGGAGTCAGGGTCGTCGGATAATTTGCCAGAAAATATTGATGTTACGTTCACATCGTCCGATACTGATCATGAGTCCAAGTTGATAAAAAGTGTGGTCGATCAGGTGTTAGACAAAGATGACATAGAGGAGTCAAAACCGGAGTCCAAATCCGAGTCAAAGTCTGGGTCCGATAAGTCAAAGTCAACAATCAAAAAGGACAAACGGGTTTATGATAAGGAATTTTTGCTATCAAAATCTAATTTGAATGAGGAACCGGTCAAAGTAGCATATACTTTGAAAGATTCTGACAAATTATATTCTGATGATATTTTTCCAATAAGAAGTGTTAGAATTGAAATGATTAAAAAGGTTTTCAAAATTACAGAAATTAATATTTCTGAAATAAAAGATTTAAATCTTTCTGGAAAACCAAAACAATACACTTCAAGAGATAAACAGAGAATTAACAAGAAAATGGGTTACAATTATGGTTATAGTTTTCAAAAGAAACCAAACCATAATAGTAATGTCAAAAAGAAAGGTCTTGGATTTAATCAACCGAAAAATCATTAAAATTAAAAAGTTTATAAACCAAAAACTGTGTTTGTTTCAGGAAAATCTTTAGAAGATGAGAAAGAGCAAGCGTTCAGAAAGCAGACAAACAAAGAATTCCTTGCCAAAAAGCAAGAAGAAGTGAAGAAAAGTATTGCTCAGAAGACTACAGAGACGGGAACCTGTTATCAGTGCAAAACTGCTGGTCATATTGCTAGAAATTGTCCGAAAACATTCAAACCAAAACAAGAAGTCTCTGGTAAAATGAAAGAAAAAGTTGTTGAGAAAACTAAACTTACAACCAGAAAATTTACAGGCTTTGAAAATTCAACATTTGAGATTGGTGAATGTTCAAAGAATGTGATAAAAAGAAAAGAAAATCTGAAAAATCAAAAATGGGTTGTTAAGAGTTCAGGAAACAGTTCTGGTGATGAATATGATTCCACAAAATCAGAGGAGTCAAAAGTTGTTAAAGAAAAGGTTGAGAAATCAGTTCCGAATGTGGACGATGTGAATTTTCCACCTCTGCAGGCTGAAAATTTTAAAAAGAAAGTTGGGAAAGTTGAAATTTCAAATCAATTTTATTCTGACAAGAAGAAATTTGATGTTGATAAGGCTTTCAACAGAAATGTGAAACACATTTTTGGAAAAATGGTTGATGGTAAGGCCAAAGGAGTTAAAGAATTCTATGCTTCCAAAATGAATGTTCACAAGTCTGTTGAAAGTAAAGATGAAGAAGAGGTTGTTACACCCAAGGAAGGTCAGGCTTGGGTGGATATATTCTTCAAAAAGTAAAAACCTGACTTGCAGGAGATCCCAAGTTGGTTATCGCGGATCATGAATTGGCATCTTTATTAGAAAATATTTTTTGAAATGTTGTATATCTTGGCAAGTCATACTGCAGGAATTGCCGGAACTCCCAGGTTGGTAAGTGGGGAGTAGGAATCGGCACTTTGAGAATTCAACTAACAGATGATGATTGGTTGAAAATGTTTGATATTTGATCTTACAAGTGGTTAATCAAGGTCATTAAGTTGAACTTGATTTAACTATCATTTAAAAGTGTTGGTAAACAATGTGATGAGTTTTCCCCTAACCTACAAGTGGTATCAGAGCTCAGGAGGAAGAGTTCTTGCCATTTCAGCTGTGTTTTCTGATTTTCTACACCTTCTTCTTAAAAATCGAAAAATTTTCACGGTAAAATCAGCTCAATTTTTCACATAACACGCGCAATCATGTTTTGATAAACCCTTGAAAGTTTCAGAAGTAAAATCGACCTTAAACTTGAAATTTTTGAGGTTCCGCTTGAAACGATATTCGGAATAGGTGACGTCATACTTGATTCCGCTTGGATTGCACCTTGATTTCGCTTGAAACATCACTGATTCCGCTTCAAAATCTGTATTCCGCTTGAAAATTTTGGGGTATTCCGCTTGAATTGACGTGATTCTGATTAAAAGCTGGTTTCGCTTGGAAAAGTTTCTGATCTCGCTTGAATAACTCCTGTTGATTCCGCTTCAAAGCTTCAAACTAAGATTTCGCTTGAAATACATTCAGATTATTTCGCTTGAACAGAAGTTGTTTGATTTCGCTTGAAAGTATATTCCTTGCTATTTCGCTTGAACTTGGGAGTTTGTGAATTTTTGAAATTTGAAACATGGACAACGAGTTCTACAATGCTTTTGCTAGTCCTATCATAATTACTCAGAATGCTTCGCAGATCGGTTGAAAGTAACAGTGAAGAAGTGGTTACACCCAAGGATGGTCAGGCCTGGGTGTCTATATTTTTCAAAGAGTAAAAACCTGACTTGCCGGAACTCCCAGGTTGGTAAGTGAGGAGTAGGAATCGGCATTCTGAGAATTCAACCTACATATGGTAACTTACAAGTGGTATTGGTTGGTAAGCCATGAGGTTGAAAAAGGTTTTTACCTTCAAGTGGTAAAATCAAGGTCATTAGGTTGAACTTGATTAAACTATTCTTATAAGTGGTAAATCAGGGACATTAAGTTGTATCTGATTTCCTACAAGTGGTTGAGAAACAAAATGATGAGTTTATCCACTAACCTTCAAATGGTTAAAATCAATCAACAAAACTAATTTTCCGGAAAAACCATTTGATTAAAACAAACTTAAGTGTTTTGAAATCAATGGGAAAATAGTTTGTTGTGAGGGGGAGTTCTGATTGTTTATGCCAAGTGGATGGCGAATTGAAGTGATTCGATATCAGTTGTCACGTTACTTGTACAGTTTGTTTTCAAATTTCCTGAAATGTGTTTGCATTTTAGGAGGAGTAAGTATTTCAGAAAATCCAAAAACATTTGAAAATTTGAAAAAAAAAATGATAAAATAAAAAATGAGTTTTGTTGTGAAAAAGAGGAAATGATAGTACATCAGTGGACTGTCACAGCATGCTAAAGAAATGGAAAGATAAAATGTGATAAACGGTCTCACTAAAGATGTGACGGTAGGCTCAGCTAGATTAGTAGATTTGCGATAACGATACAAACTTAAATGAAAAAGCCTAGTTCTAGTGGGAAACATGGTCGAAAGCATAGTACTTAGTTTTATCCTTCTTGACTGTGTGCCTACTCAGTAATCGCTGATTGTCAAAAGACATAAAACTGGTTAAGTTTGTGAACTTTCACAACTTTTGCTGAAAAAAATCACTGTGATTGTGCATTTCATTTTGCAAAGATTTAAACTTGTTTGATTTCTTTATTTTGTTTAAGCATTGGACATCCTCTGTGTATACGTGACTATCGACCTGGATGTTATTGCCTAAACATTCTGCTTTATTTTCTTTGGTGTTTCGTTTAAGCTTTGGATCACCTCTGCGTATACGGAAGTATCGACCTGGTGGTTAAAGCCTAAACAACTTCAACTTATTTTTATTTTCTTATTTTGTTTAAACATTGGACTTTCTCTGCGTATACGGAAGTATCGACCTGATTGTTAATGTTTAAACATTCTGCTTTGTTTTCGCACAAATCACAGTTGATAAAAGTTTAAAGGCATTACTTGAGTCAGTGTATTGCATGATGAGGGGATATGCTGAGATTGTGGGGTCCATAAGAATTTAGTGCTATCTAATACACCTTAAAGTATCAGTAAGCATTTCAAAAGTTGTAGATTGAGTTTAAGTGGACAACAATATCGTCAATCTATGTGAATCGTTTAGAGCTTAAAATGTTTAAAGCTTAACGGTGTTGATGATTTGTCTCATAAACTGATATGATCCTCTTACACGAACTCACAAAAATAATGTTTGTAAATATTTCTTTACTGCATTTCTTTACATTAAAAAATTTTAAAAAAAAGATTTTAGTGTGTTTTAGCATAAAATTTTGAAAAATTCAAAAAGATTTTCGACAACTGATGTTGGAGAGCTGACGTTCAAAATTCCAAATGCTAAACTTGATGAACAGGTTTGGATAAAGAGTGTGTGAAAATGATTGTTTTTTTAAGAGATTTTCAGAAGATAAATCATTTTTGAGTGATTCCTGCAAATGGTTTCTAAATTTTAAAGATTTAAACTTTGAGAAACATATGTGTGTGGTAGAGAATTTGCAGGTATGAAGTAAATTTCCAGACTACGATCCCAGCACATTGAGAGGGGGAGTCTGAAGACAAAATAGAAGAGGCAGTTAGATCCAGTGTTGATCATGGAACTGCATTTGCGCAAGAAAGATTGAAGAGAAAATATAAAGAGTGAGGATACTTACAATGGAGAATACTTCGGAGAGAAGCACAAAGACTGATAAAGACTGAAGATTTGACAACCGAAGACTCGACACTGAAGACTCCGTCAACATCCGTGGGGGAGGTTGTTGGTGCATCCGTCTGTCGCCTACGTCTTGTATCGAGTCTTGTACAGAAATACGTAGTTTAGGGCTCGGGAATCAAGAATATGTGTATTAGTGCTAATTCCGCTCGAGTTGCTAGTTGCAGATTTCGCTTGAATTGTTATATTGTGATTCCGCTTGAAATGCACATAGCATGTTCAAGCGGAACCCCATCCCCTATATATAGGTCTTGTGGAGCGAAATCAGCAAGTAGTTGTATCAATTGTCTTCCGGTGAGCCACGAAGTGCTGCCGAAGTGTTGTCTTGCTTGTAAAAGGATTCTATATCAATAAAATCAACAGTTTAAAGTGAATACGGCTGAAATAACACTGATTCATTAGTTTCCGCCTCTTGAATTGGTGAATTACTCTTCTGATCGACTCGTTCGGGTCTGAAAACGATCCTATAGGGTTGGGCCTAGCCCAAGTGTGTGAGTTCGTTAAATTTCTACGTGTCACGTTGGAACGGATATGCCCATACTAATAAATATAACGGTAATTAAATACGTGAATAAATAAATCTCTTATCGCGGATTATTATTATTTCGGTAATAATAATATTAATAATATTACTGATATTAGCAAATATGCGCGTCACTAAAGTACCCTTCTCTCGACAACGAGAGTACGGGTTGTTACATTCTCCCCATGTTACAGGAAATTCTTCCTCGAAATTTAAGCTAAGACATACGATCGCTAGTAACCTTATTGTTATACGTAAATACACGTAGTTTCACAAAAGTTCACAAAACGAATCATGCAAAGCACATAGCACATAAGGTCACATAGCAAGTAAAGTTAGGTAGCACGAAGGTTGAGAGAAGTGAGATAGAAAGATGTCTACCTACGATACGTAAGCTTCTAAGCATCGCTTAGAATAGAACCAAGTAAGTAGTATAATGTATCACTCAAATACACTATCATGCAATACATTAAGCAGGTAGTAAGTATGCATATACTTAGGCTGAGTAGTCTTAGAACGCTGAGTCTTGCACTTGGAGTGTGGTGTCGTCGCGGATCGTTTAGTATAAAGCAGGTTATAGTTTGGTTTTTCTCAAAGACCTTTTTCTTTTAAAAATAAATGATGGCTCTGATACCAATCTGTCAGACCCTCAAATTTCTGCCTGCGGAGTACCATCGCGAGACGTTTGACTCCCCAGGATCAAGCCACCAATCACATTGAACATTTAATATAAGTAACATAAAAACCATCACCAATGCGATTAGTGACATAACTCCTGCTTAGACGACCCCCACAATGCTCCAAGGAAACTCCTGCGCAACATCTACGGACCTGCAAGCATGCAGTAGTGTGTCAACATAAAGTTGGCTAGTTCACGGTTTTCGAAAACGTTTTTCTTGTTTTCTCCCAAAAACATTTGTTTTATGAGTTACTATGTTATCCAGAACGTGATGTGGGAAATCCATCCCATAATGAGCTACTAAACTGTGAAGTACCGAAATCTTGACATAATTGTTGTTCGCCCCAGGTCAATGTTCTACCATCATTGACCAGATTCCAGATAATAGTTCACTCCCGGCTCCCAGCACGGTGTGAGGTTTGTCAAACCTAATAGCGCTATCAACCAATATCCCGTTCGCTCCCAGCGATTAATCGGTATATATGTAAAGGGACTTTCATGGTAGAGTTTTCGTTTAGTATGAGGTTCCCGATCCCGGGAATACATGTTTTGAACTTATGAGTTTCGTTTAATCGCTATCCCATTCCCTCGGAATATTAGGTTCCCAAACCACCGGGAATGCATGCTTTTAGTGTTAGTGTGAACTCACCTCGGTTTGCTCGGCAGATAGTATATTCAGCCTAAGCTTGGTCAACCTTGTCAGTGTTAAGTTAACCAATTATTAGGACCGTATACAAGTAGTTCACATAACTGAATGCAGTCTTGTGCACATCTTCATCTCTAACCTTCAGCTGATGATAACCTGATCTCAAGTCAATCTTGGAGAAGTAACTTGCTCCTTGAAGTTGATCGAACATATCGTCGATCCTGGGCAATGGATATCTGTTCTTGATTGTAACCTTGTTCAGCTCTCGATAATCAATGCATAAACGCATTGATCCATCCTTTTTCTTCACAAACAGGATTGGTGCTCCCCAAGGAGATGAGCTAGGCATAATAAATCCTTTTGCCAACAAATCATCCAACTGAGTTCTCAACTCTTTCATATCCGTTGGGGCAACCGGTAAGGTGCTCTTGCAACAGGTGCTGCTCCAGGTATAATATCGATTCTGAACTCCACTTGCCTATCTGGGGGTAAACCAGGTAGTTCTTCAGGGAATACATCAGGGAATTCAGAAATGATAGGGATGTCTTTAATCTTGGGCTTTGGTTCATCAATTTTCACTTGTGCCATATAGATAACACAACCTTTCCTTATGCACCTTGATACCTTAAGCATTGACACTTGCTTAGGCAACCCATGCTGAGTGTCTCCTTGTATGGTAAGTGGCTCACCATACGGAGTCTTGATAACCACTTGTTTCTTGTCACAAACGATCTGAGCTTGGTTATGAGATAACCAATCCATGGCTATTACTATGTCGAATCCAGCTAGTTTCAAAGGAAGCAAAGACAATGGAAAAGAGTGGTTCCTAATGGATATGAAACATCCATCTAACACGGTTGAAGCGATTTCTATGGTACCATCGGCCAATTCTACTTCATACTTTATGCTTAGGGTTTTAACAGACAGATTTAATAATTTACAAAACTTATTATCTACAAACGACTTATCTGCACCCGAATCAAACAATACCCTTACATAGACATCATTGATAAGAAAGGTACCTGTTATCACGTTGTCATTCTGGATTGCTTCTTGAGCATTCATCTGAAAGACCCTAGCATTGGTCTTCTTGCCTTCCTCAGCTTTCTTGGCATACTTTGGGCAATTAGACATGATATGCCCCTTCTCGTTACGGTGTGAGCTCCCATCCTCACGTTTCCTTTTCCCTTCATCAGAATTCCTAAGTGATCTCTGCCTGACCGCATCAAGGGTAAGGGATAATGACAAATCAGCTACAGACCTAAAGGTAGTCGGTCGAGAGGCTTTCACACTAGCTTTGATCTCCGGGGCTAAACCCCCAATGAAACGGGCTATACGTTTTGGTTCCAGTGTCACCAAGTATGGAACCAATCGAGACATGGTGTTAAAACTCGTGAGATATGCCTGACAATCTAAGTTCTTCATAACCAATGTCAGAAAGTCAGTCTCGATCTTCTCAACTTCATGTTGAGGACATAAATTATCTTTGATCAACGCAACAAACTGATCCCAAGACAGATTAAACAACGGGATCTTCCCAGTAGCCTGAATCTATGACCTCCACCACGTTAGAGCTTCTCCTTTAAATGATTGTGACACAAACTTCATGACGTCTTGCTCTGCACAACCACTAATATCAACCACAGTGTCCATCTCATCGAGCCACATCATACAATCTATGGCTCCTTTTTTCCCCTTTGAAATCCCTGGGCTTGCAGGAGACAAAATACTTATAAGAACAGCCCTTAACACGTAGTTCTTGATTGAGCACAACTTTCCTAGATGGAACACTCCTCTGATTCGATAAGTGATGAGAATCACTCTTGCGAGTTGTATGAGTCCTGGAGGGTGGTTTTGAATGAGGTACAGACTGAGTTCTGACGCGAGTTCCACTCGATTCATTAAATTGTTTGTCAAGAGCTCGAGTAACGGCATTATCTATTAATTCCTGCAATTCCGCGCCTGCTACATTAACTCTGGAAATGTCATGATTCTCCCTTGGGTGACTGTTGACTTCGTCTGACCCAGCCATGTAGCTTGTTGCTACATAAAAAATTGACAAGATTTATTCAAAAGTCCATTATGGAATTGTCTTTTATGGCAATTCATTAACCATGGTAACCATAAGCCATATTGGTTAACTTAATTAAGCATATTCATTCAGGATTATAATTATCCTCAGTTATAATTTATTATAATGGCACATAAGGCTAGGTCACAGGGACAATTTAAACTATAAGCCATGATCTTATATGATCGAGGCTTTAAGGCATTGAATCATAGTTCATTACCTTTCTTGACAGGGAGTTTATAGACTACAACTGTCTTTTGTCTTATATGACAATGATTATGGCCCGTAGGCATTACATCACTAATGGATGTTTAATAAAAGAAGGAATTGGAAGGATCCAATATAAGGATGACTTATGTGATTTTATCGAATCACATTTTCCAGGAGTGTTAACATGTTTTCAGATGTTAACAAGGATTTTGAATCTTACAAGGAATTACCATCATGGCCCTGTCTTAAAATGACACATGGCTAGGTTTTGCCTTCAAGATTTTCTTTAATATATAAAGGCAGATTAATCTTTAAAAGGAATGATATTTTATTTTATTTCATATATTATTTTCATTCATATACTGATAATTGAAATTTTAAATTTAACACATTCCGTAATTAAATAAAAAGAGTACATAAATGCCCTAAACGGGACTTTAACAGAAACAACTTGCCCACGCAGGGGCTAAACTGAAAATACAAGTCCTCGCAGGGACTGAATACATAAATAGATGTCCACGCAGGGACTTGATTGAAACAAGGAAATTATAATATAAAGAAATAAATAAGGAATCTTCAAAAATCCCTTTTCTTCATTCCCTTGATTAGATTCGCCAGACCTTTGAGAAATCCCCGATGGTTCCTACGCTCTTCTTGAACCTCCCGCTCCACCTGGCTCAACCTCTGAAGAATCTCCTGTTGTTGCGGTGGCAGTATCAGTGGCGTCTGCGACGGCTACTGATGCTGCAGAGGTTGAGGAGGTGGCAGGTATTGGTACCCATAGGCTGGGTACCCAGTCTGATATGGGGCTCCATAGGGCCCCTCGGGATGAAGAGCATTGTAGTTCGCCGCTACAAGGTATGGGTCAACTTCGGCGTAATTGTAGTTAGTATGGGCTAGCTGCTCAAAAGGGTTATACGCCGCTGCACCGATGTATGAAGGAATTGGGTTATTATAACCCACTGGTGGCGGTGCGACTGGCGCAGAGTCCACCTCGGAAACAGGGTTCGAAGGCCCACCCATCTGTGGGTCTTCATATAGTGGCGGGTACTGACTGCCACTTGAATGCTGAGGGGTGCTGAAATGGAAATCCCCTCCTCGCTCGGACATCCGTGCTCCTGATCTCCTACGCCTCGGTTGCTCCAGAGGCGGTTGCTGCACTGGTGGTGGTGGCGGTGGAGTGACCGCTACAAAACGTGAATCCTTCGAGGGATCCTGCTGCTGCTGCTGAGACAGGTTGTAAGAGGGAGTAAACACCCAGTCGTATTGGACCACAATAAGGTGATCCATGAAAAGACGACCCATCCGAAATCTCGATGGGGTGAGTATGTGTCCCAGATGGTGGTTCGGCGGGATCCGGGTCATCATCCATCTCCATGTCCTGAGCTTCAGGGAAATGGTCTTCGTGGCCCAATGGGTTATGACCCATTGGTTCTTCAATCTGATTTTCCAGGTTAAACCGGCTCTGGAAATATGGGGTCGGGTATTGAAATGCGCGGTGTGACCCCGACCGCTGCAGTGGTAGGTGTGAGTGGTGCGAATCGTTGGGCTCGTTCTCCGATTGCGGCCCAAAAGAATGATGGTAAGAGGGTGATGAACTTAGCGAGACTGATCGCCTCGCGGGCTACAAATATGTCCTCCAATCTTCTTGAGGACTTGTGCTCATTGTTGCAGACGAAGTTCGCCGATGGGAAGGTCCGGCCTCATGATCGTTGGGGGCGTTGAATTGCCCCTTTCTTCGTCCTCCTCTTAGAAACCTTGGTGGCATTTTGTTGAACCTGTCAAAACAAACAAAAGAAACAACAAAGGAAAAACAATAAAGGACAAAATAAAATGAATTAGGATTAGTCCTAAGTTCTTTGTCTAGACTCGGAAGTCGAGGAATGTGTAAACTGTGTCATTGAGATTAAACACAAAAGGCAAGTGTTTAATTCACTCAACGTTGGCTCTGATACCAACCTGTCACACCCCGATATTTCCACGTATTACCGGTGGGCCCGGTGGGGAGTATCGTGACGTAGTTGATATCATCATAGTCAAATTATCACAGTTTAATGCACAGCCGAAGCTAAAGATAACAACATTACAAACCGAATGAAAGTAATATTAATTATTACAAAAACGGTTGTAAGGGATCCACATGCGGATGAAGATAAAAGGAACATTGTTCAACAGATTGATAAATATCTAAGCTTGCAAGACTCTTTATTGATGCTAGGAGTAGCCAGCCTATTTCGATTAGTACCTTCACTTAACCTTTTTGGAAAAATACGTTAGTTTTCACTGGTAAATACAATTAACCGACTCATTTGGAAAATGTTTAAGAAAATTGATTTGAATGCACAAGGCACAAAATATCTTTTATAACTTGGGATAATTATTTAAAAATAAACTTGTTAAAGAATTACATGTTTATTATACGTTCAGTAGCCCGGGCTGAATACCGGGTTAAAGATTAATAGACACACCACATAATATATCCCACGGCGAGTTATTCTCGAACAGGTGGGTACATTATTTTACATACGCACCGGCAGGTGTATGCCTACACCCCGTGCTTAAGTCGTGGTCATTTCAATGAATAAGCCGAGGATATCCAGGACATGGTCATTAACCCCCCAAAGGCTTAGAATAAACAAAACATATTAAACGGGTTATCTCAATGATTTAACCTTCATACGATTAAAAATTCAATACCCAACCAAACGGTATTTTATATACCGTACCCCAAGCTTGTATAAGGGAAAATAAGTTAAAAGTATTTGCCTGAGCAAATTACACAAATTTATCCCAGCCGTACAAATCAGCAAGTGCAAGTATCTTTTACTGGTCTCCTAAATCTAGAACGAAGGTTTTAATTAACCTATTAGATTCCTAACGGGTCTTACTTAAGTTTAAACTTAGACCATTTAGTTTTAAAAAAAGGTATACGGTTCAAAACTCATGATTAAGCGAAGACCGGATTAGAATGTGGTTTAGACCCGACAAGTATGAAGACTTGTATAATATGGGTAAACTAAACACATTCTGGATTTTGAAGTGAAAATAATAAGGTTTGACCCGTTTCGGTTAATTTATGCAAACTAGTTACATAAACCGCACCGAACACGAAAAATGAATAACGGGTAAACAAATGAGTCATGAACAGGTTTCCAAAGTTAATATGCCTTAAATATGTTGTGATATCAGTAGGATACCTTCCATTATGCCCAAAACGAATTTAAACTCAAATGAAGCCCCGTATGGGTATTTTGGTCGTTTTAAAGGTTATAAAAGAGGTTAAACAATAATATGAGGTTCAGGTCTGAATTAATCAGTAAAAATATTTAATTAAATAAGTTATATCAGTAGGGTGTTGCATATATGTGAAATTTATCATTTATAATCAAACTACGCGCCGTAGGGGCATTTTGGTAATTTCACATAAGCTTTAAATGTCAAATTTGGAAATCTGAGTTTAAAACTTTTACTTACTGTTAAAGTATAAAAATTTACTTAAAACATCAGTAGGTATTAAGTCTTATATGTTAAAAATAGTTTTAATCCATACTATGCGTTTAAAACGAGTAAAAAGTCGTTTTTAAGCGATTTTCGGGTTATTTCAGGAAATCTGAGTTTTTTATCAGTTTATAAAGTTCAAAATGTTTTATTTTTCATATAAAATCAGTAGCAAAAAGTTTGGTATCAAAATGTTATGTAAAACTTATTTTATTAGCAAAAAGGGTATAACCGACAATTAACGAATTAAAGCAAAAACCCTATGTTATGCTCAGTTTAAAAATAAATAAAAATCTTCAAAAATCCCAAAATATTATATTACATCGGTGGGTAAAAAGTTTGGTGTCAAAAGTTGGGTTTAGATAGGCTTTATGCTAATAATGCCATTTAATTAATAAAAAGCTTTCAAATTACGATATTGAGCTTAACTCCTATTTTAGAGCTCAAACTGATGTCAAATTTTTAGGAAATGTTTATAAATCAGTAATAAAGGTTTTTGTCCTCTCACATTTTTAAAAATCTCGTTTTAAGGTCAAAAGGGCATAATGGTCAACATTTAAGCAATTAACAGAAACATGCAAATGAATCGGATTAATTAGGAAACAAGTTGTATAACCTCAGAGGGTTATACTAACCTATAACCTGGTCCTAATGGAACTCTAAGGCATGTCTAAACTAAATTAACCGGGTCAGAACTGAAAGTCAAAGCAAAAGTCTACTTTTGCGACTTTCGGTTCCGAACCGAGCCTAAACTCAAAATTGTCGGGTTAAACATGCTTAGACATGTTCTTACATTAATTAACAAGTTATATAAGTGTTAAAACAGGTTTCATAGCTTCTACTTTGCTAATTATGAATTTATTTGCAAAATAGCTTTCTGTTGACTTTTTATAATTAAGTTTGACCCGACAATTGACCTAGTTAGAGTGGAAATCAGAGGGTACCCTTTTAAGGGTTTATTACCCACATAATTACCAACTCATAGCCACTTTCAATTCGAAAAATGACTGGACCATTAGTGATTAATCACTAAGTCAAAGCTTAATTACGGCGGCTTTGACTTTTGGTCATTAAGTTAATAAAACTTGAATTAGGAAGGCTAAGAATGCTTACAAAGGCTTTTAGCACGAATTAGGAAATGAGGAAAGCTTGCTTGAAGTCCAGAGAGCTCAAGAGAGTGTTTGAGAATGATATTTGCCAATGAGCAAATGAACAAGAATACAAGAACTCATTATATAAGAATTAAAACATCACAAGATTTCTCCACACAAGTCTACAATTGATCCCAGATGAATACAAGTGTCCCCTATGCATGAAAAACCACTGGTGCAGCTCCTGATTTTGAAAACCAGGCCTTTAAGGCGGTGCAACCTGCTGTAACAGACAACTGCCAACTTTTTCTGCATCTGCAGGTTCCAGACGGTCCGCGTAAGACCTGGCCAAGGTCTAAGCGGCCGATATGAGGGTCTGATCCGGTCACAAGTTTGTCAGCTTTGCACATTTGGTCCATGGTCCTTCTAAACTTGATTTTAACTTGTTTTTATTGCACTTTTAACCCCTAAACTTGACTTTTAAGGACTCTAAGTCATAAACAAACTTCGTTAAGCTCCTGGTTAGTTATACGATCACCGAAAAGTCCTGAATTTCAACGTTGACGCTTTTAACCCCTCACTTACGAATGTTAACGTTTTTTCTTCATACGATGTCGAAACCTTGTGAAATTTTTATCACTTATTCTTGGGAGCATAATTAATCGTTACAAAGCTTCAGGTTCGTTAAAAGGTCACTCAGAGGTATAAATTAAACATGTTGACACATTTAACCATTGCGGTTTGCAAACTTTCACTTTCTTTCACAATCGGTTTCATATGATTTATAATTAATTCGTTTAAGGGTTTAAACATCGTGTAGGGTTGTTGAAAGGTATAATTATCAAATGTTGACACTTTGAATCCTTTTACACACATACTTTTTTTGTTTGTCAACTTTAGTCCCTCTGAAATAATTCCTTATATGTTTAAAGTCCATGACACGTGTCCTTATAATATTGGTCTTGATTTTACGAGGTGTTACACAATGTTTGTTGTACATTTTGTATAATCTTTGATTGGTGGAATGAAAATGACGATATTCTTGTGACGAATTGAGCTGGATATATATGTTTATTGAATAACTAGATTTGGGGATTTCTATAAAATGGCATGGCTGTGATTGATTGGTGAATTAAAGTATGAATCATCTTTGTTAATTGTTTTTATATCTAAGAACTGTTGAATGAGGACTGGTAATAGAAGTTTTGTTGTATAAGGGTAAACCACAGATGGCTGTTTAAAATACACACTTAAGCTGATGGTCTTTTGTGGTCAAAGTGTTTAATTGCAACATGGTTTTCACTCATGAGGTTGATAGTGTTTGGTCGTGTGTTGACAATGTTCGGATTCTTGATTTAGAAATGAAAGCATGTCCAATAATAGGGTGTTTGGTTTGTGACAATTGCTTAGATACAATTTGACTATATGCTTATCGATTAATTAGATTTCGGATGATATTAAACAAGATCTGTTTTAATTTCTAATAGGTAGATGAGTACACAACTTGTGGTTTCTAATTTTAACTGCTTTGTTTGGAAAATGATACTGTGTTGACTAGATAAAATTTGATAAAGAATACTGTTTGATTAAGTGAATCGCACACTTTCTCATACAAAGATAGCTACATAATGTACACCTTAGAAATGCATGACCGCATACATGAGAGGCCGCACACCCTCATGTGTGCCGCACAATCCCTTTTGGTCCGTACCTGGTGTTGGGCTTAGCTTAACGAGCCGCACACTAATATATGCCCAAATGACTTTTTAAATTGCACACTTCTACCAGATCGCACACTTATGTCACACACTCAATGTATGACCGCACACTGTCAGTAGGCCGCACAATCTGGTGTCGGTCGCACACTGACAAGTGGGCCGCACAGACTAATGTATTGGGCTTAATTACTGATTCATTGTATACATCTTTAACTATTACTGTTATGATGATATGTGTACGTGTTTAGTACAACTAATTATTACTACTTGTACACTACTTGATTAAAATACGAGATGAGTATTACTAGTTCGCTACTTGACTAAATACGTGAATTATGTGAACTACTTGTATACGTTCCTAATAATTGGTAACCTTAACAGTGACGAGGTTGACCAAGCTTAGGCTGAATATACTATCTGCCGAGCAAACCGAGGTGAGTTCACACTAACACTAAAAGCATGTATTCCCGGTGGTTTGGGAGCCTAATATTCCAAGGGAACGGAATAGCGATTAAACGAAACTCATAAGCTCAAAACATGTATTCCTGGGATCGGGAACCTCATACTAAACAAAAACTCTACCATGAAAGTCCCTTTACATATATACCGATTAATCGCTGGGAGCGAACAGGATATTAGTTGATAGCGCTATTAGGTTTGACAAACCTCACACCGTGCTAGGAGCCGGGAGTGAACTATTATCTGGAATCTGGTCAATGATGGTAGAACATTGAGCTGGGGCGAACAACAACTACGTCAAGGTTTCGGTACTTCACAGTTTAGTAGCTCATT
Organism: Helianthus tuberosus; assembly: GCA_030545235.1. Taxonomy (NCBI): domain Eukaryota; kingdom Viridiplantae; phylum Streptophyta; class Magnoliopsida; order Asterales; family Asteraceae; genus Helianthus; species Helianthus tuberosus. Next base: position 161,027,922 of record CM060402.1, on the reverse strand, counting down.
ATGGGATGGATTTCCCACAGCATGTTCTGGATAACATGGTAACTCATAAAATAAATGTTTTTGGGATAAAACAAGAAAAACGTTTTCGAAAACCGTGAACTCACCAACTTTATGTTGACACACTACTGCATGCTTGTAGGTCCGTAAATGCTGCGCATGAGTTTGCTTGGAGCGTTGTGGCGGTCGTCTAGAATCCGTTATCGGATTTCTACTTTTGAACTTATGTTTTAAGTTACTTATGAACTTAATGCTTCCGCTAAATACTTGAACTTTATTTTGTTGAATTTGCTATGTTTTGGAATTTATTTCAAACTTATTATGTTTTAGACTTAAACGTTATGTCACTAATCGCATTGGTGATGGTTTTTATGTTACTTATATTAAATGTTCAATGTGATTGGTGGCTTGATCCTGAGCAGTCACACGCCTCGCGGTGGTACTCCGCACGTGGAAATTTGAGGGTGTGACATTACAAATGTCAAAATTTATCAAAATAGCGATATTTGATAAGACTTATATATAACTATATTTCGATGAAGCGCAATTAAAATTGTTTTAACATTACTAATTGATTAATTATAGCTATACTCCGTTAAAACTTATTTCTTTTTCGGAAAAGGTGTACAACATGATATCATTCCAATAGCCCCTTTTTTGGGTTGTGCACTTTTTCTTGTAAACATGCATACGTCATGTAGGCCTCAATGTCAATCCAATTGGTCCATCTCTTTAATGGAAAATAATATGCTTAAACGTTTTCATTGTCAATTGATGGATGGTTCAACATATATGCGTTGTTATTAGTGTTTTCCAGTAGTAAATGTTACATCTTTGAACCATTTTTTGGTCCACCTGAACGAATGCCACCAACTCTTTTAGCTAGTGTGAAATGGATAGCCGTCACGAGACATGTACGAACATGTACTTAACAAATTGACGTTCCTTACGCTTTCCACACAATGTTCGGTCTATTACGGGTGTGGGTTTTGTGGACCTAAACATTTAGATAATCATGGACCGGAACATAGCTAATCATTAAGAAAAAGCGCCATGTTACAAAAGATTGAAGATCGAGTTGGTCATTCAATCAAGACCGGCCAACAACTAAACTTGACAAGCCTTATATACTGGTTTTCGAGATGTATATTATACTACTACATATTAAAAACCCAAAGCTTTGAACAGTAGCAAAGCTTTGAACAGTAGAATGGTCTTTTGGTAAATTACATACATGTGCTCACCATATAAAACCCTCAACCCCTGCCCTACACCCACCGTTGAAAGAGAGCTGCCGGGAGGTGGTTACCGCCGGCACACATGTCGCCGCCCTAATCTCATGTGAAGCCCCAGTATAAAACCCTAAACCTACTGCACCCCGACACACCGCCGATTACACGAGAGAGAGATCAGAAAGAAGCAGAGAGAGAACGGTAGCCGACCATGTCCCCGTGTCTGTGCCGGAACAGCGGCGTTGCCTATCACTGGTGGTGTGGTGGTGACTAGAGAGATTATCAGTGTGCGGTGGTGCCGGATTCAGTGTGCGGTTCCGGTGGTGACGGAATCAGGGTGCGCTTCCAGTGGTGATTATCAGTGTGATTAGGGCTCCGGCGAATTAGGGTTCTAGCGAAATTAAGAGGTTTTTGAAGGCGGCGATTAGGGTTCAGCGAGTAGAGTATGGCTGGTGACAAGTCGAATGGAATAGACAACCGTTCAAGTTCAATTCATACAGGTAACCTGACTATTGTTATCAGTCTGTATTAGTAGTTTGGACATGAATAAGAATTATTTTTTAAACCTTTGATGGATGTTAAGTGATGAAAAGTATTGTGTTCAATATATTTTGATTATTCCAAATCTTTACATTTTAGTAATGACAAATTCTTATTTTTTTATAAAAAAAATTATTGTAAATTTACGGTTCTTTATGGATTTGATCTCATGGGATATATGGGGAGAAGCTGAAGAAAGATATGCAGAAGATAAAAGAGAGATTTGGAGCTGCCGTGTCTCCTGTCACCGGCACGTGTCATCACTGCAATCGCTAAAGCTCGCCAGATAAATCGAAGCCACGTCGGCATTACGGATGGCGAAGTCGAAGCGCTCTTCGAACGCTGGTAAGTGGCAATTGATGATGGTGGGTTTTAAGGATGTCGTCGTCAATCTGGTAAGCATCTAGATTTAAATTAGGTTTATTATGATTATAATTTATTGTCTTTGTGTTTATGATGGGGGTTCCGTATGAATGATGAAGCTTATTGACCGGAAGTGGTTTTCCACCGGATTAGGTAATTCCAAGAAGAAATAGCTTCACGACCGAAATCGAACCCAATCAGTCCATTCCATTAAGATTACTGTAATGTCATTGTTTCGTAACATTGTTTTGTTATATAAATTTGTTTTATGTGTGTGAATTTGATTAGAGCTAAAGTTCACGGATCAATGGCATGTGCGGGTAAGGTGAGAGGCCAAATCCCAAAGGTCGCCAAGCAGGACAAGAAGAAGCAGCCATATGGTCGCGCTCACAAGCATATCCAGTACAACCGCCATTTCGTCACTGCTGGTATTAATTTTCTCATTTTTCTCCATTTACTTAGCTTCTTTAAACATTTTTTTGTTCATTTGTTTTGAAGTGAATGTAATAGATGCATTATCTTTTGTTGATTGAAGAATTTTAATCAACTACGACTTATTTGTTTTGAAAATTAATTTGGCGATATAATCAGTTTCGTGATTTTGCATGTTTTATTGTTGATGCAACATATATGATAATAATTGATAATTCTACTTAATCTTGAAATTAGATTTTAGATACTAGCTTCAGCTTTCTTTGCTGCAAAAGACTTGCTTTTTAAACTATTTAATTATGTTAAAGGATCATACTTACACTTTTTCATAGGTGCTGCTAGCAATACTTTTAGGTTTGAGATCATTCTATACAACAAACATTCATTGTTAATTCTAGATTTTAACACAGGTTTTTAGTAAGTTTCATTATATAAATTGATAATTGAAATTTATAGTGTTTGAATTTAATTACACAAGTAAAGTTCACGGATCGTTGGTGCGTGTGAGTAAGGTGAGAGGCGGAACCCCAAAGTCGCCAAGCAGGACAAGAAGCAGCAGCCTCGCGGACACGCTCACAAGCGTATCCAGTACACCTGTCGTTTTGTCACAGCCGGTATTAAATTCCTTAATTCATTTGTTTTCGAGTTAACGCAATAGATGCATGGAGTTTTGTTGATTGAACAATTTTACTTAACTACAACTTAATTTCCGAACATTAATCTTTTATTGAATCAATTTAGTGAGTTTGCTTATTTTATTTTTGTTGATCAACATAATCTCTTGTAACCTTTGACTCAAAATGTTTCATTGCCTTTTTTTTACTCATGCAGGTTACCATAAGAGAAAAAAATTAACAATGAGAAAAAAATTAACAATGATGGTGATACCAAGCATCTTTATGCCAAAGGACTGGTCCTCGACTTTCTTTGAGGGAGTAAATAGACATTCACTCTTAATCTTCAATGTTAAGTATATTGTTATTTGAAACAGATGAAGCGTTTGAATAAGCCGGCTACTCCAGTTGCTTTTGTGAAACCGAAACGCATGTGCCAAAAGGCTCAGTCTTATCCGTATCATTTTCAGGATTCAATTGCGAATCAAACATATTTTTCCTGGTATACTTTACTCGATCTGATTGTACCAAAACATATAACTCATTGGTTTGAATTTGTTGATTGAACTTGATGGTTTCACAGTTAGATGACAAGATCATAGCTCCAAAAAGATCGGGATGCTGGGGAGTCAGGATTCCTTCAATTGCTCGAGTTCACCAAACTAAACGGGATAACGATTCCGTTATTGACGGCCAAGGCTCGGGATGGTGGAGCGAGTCCGGCACTAAACCAAAAGTAAGAACTACCCGCAACCCGGATGAAGTGGAATCAAAATTTCATTTTTAAAAGTCTTTTGTTTGCATAATTTGTTAGAATTAGAATCTAAATTTCATTTGTGGTTTGAGTAATGGAATTGAAACGTATTCACTTAATGCTTTAATGGTGAGTTTGGTTTGCGATTTAACGCTTTGTCCCGCCGACGCAACGCGAGGTGTGCAAAAATCTAGTTTTCTTAAATCTCGAGAATGCAACATAAAGCTAATCAACACGTTCCCTTTTACGTTTTTGCGTATATTCTCTTCACTACATGGGATTTTTTTTAGTTCCAACATATTCTACATGCAAGTTGACTTATTGCGTACTTTACGATTATAGAGAGCAAGTTGACTTATTGCATACTTTATGATTATTTTGTTTATCTGATCTATAAATTTACAGTGGGGTATTCTCTATCTAAGTTAACTAAAGATATACCAATAATTTGTGAGAGAAACCTCATGCTTACACTCATCAATAGTAAGTGTCTTCAATTCTGTAAAGAACAATTTTTGAAATATGAACATTCAACCAATGAAGCCTCTAAACACAAAACAACAACACGGTTATCAATAAACAATAATGAAACTTTACATAATTACATTCAATCTCTTCAAGGATACGATTTATCAACTTTAGGTTCATTTGTGAATAAACTTCTTGATAGTGAATACTAGTGAACTAATCCTAGCCCCTTAATTATCAATATACTAGTGAACTAATCCTAGCCCTTACCAAAGATGGACCAAATTGCCATTGATTAGTAATAGCTTACTACTTATGATTATCATAGCTAGATAATTAATTAGAATTGATGACCAATTTCCATGCAATTTTCTATTAATCATGTAAATTGGAAGCAACATTCAATATTATTGACGACGAGAGCCCCTAATTGGGCTCCTCATTTGGGCTTTCACCTTCAAGACCAGCCAACCGCCCATTATCGGTATATGCAAGTTGGGCCTTAAAAAAATCATATTTTATTTATTTTTAAGTTATATAACATAAAATCGTTAAAAAAACACAAAAAATAAAATAGATTCACTAAAATTTATATTTGTAGTTTTTTAAGTAATATAACACAACTTGGTAAAAAAATACCAAATAAATAATAAATATATAGGATAAACTCGACTAATTCATACTTTATTAAATGGTAAAATCCGGATCCAACAAATCAAGACCGTATCAGGAAGCGTTGGGAGAGCGGCGAGGATGGTACCGCGGGATGGGGCCTAAACCTTCTTCCAACACGTCCTCGAACACGTCCTCGAACATGTCGTCTTCGCAAGCTCGGACGCAAGAACCCTTTTCCGAGGTAAACTACGCAATTTATAAAATGACAAACGAACGCATGTTTCCTTGTTAAATATATGTTGGTAGCGTTAATTAATATGCTAATATACGTTTTGATATCTATTATTGTAGGATTTTGTTAACAGCTTGTTCCAAACCCCGTCCTTTTTGAACCAACTTAACAACTATCTTGCTTCACAAGAAAAAGGAAAAGGAAAGTCAAACGACTATGATTCTGATGACTTATTCGATAATGATTCCGACGAGTGACTTGTTGTTTTTAATGTATGATTTAATTAAACGTTGTAGGATTATAATGTATGACTTAAACGTAGTTTTTAATTATATTACCTTTAGTATATGTTCATGGCGTATGTTTGCGTTGTTTGAAATAGGCAGGTTCTGTTTTTCGGCAGTAAAACTGGCAGGTCCTGTCGCCGCTATTGCCTTATACCTTTACCGGCCATGAGCAATACCGGCGACCCTTTAGCGGCCACAACAGGCCAATAGTGACCGATCAATATCGGCGACCGTTTACCGGCGACATGTCGCCGCTAAAAGTCAATAGCGGCGACAAATGTCATCAATACCGGCGACATCTGTCGCTGCTAAAGGTGGTCCATTCTTGTAGTGGAAGATCCGGAGGAAAATCCGGTGGGTTGAATAATTTTAAATTCGGTTTGGATCCAACGGATCCTACCGGATTGTATGCGGTTTCAGAAAATCCTGATTCCCCATCGGATCGGTTTTGAATTTGAACATTTTGTGCACCTCTACATGCATCTTCATTTTAAGCCTCCTTAAACAATTTAGGCATTATAAGAAAAGAGACCCACAACAAAAAACAGAAGATTTTATATATGTAGTATTAAGTCCACCTATCAATGAAACCACTATTTCAATAATATTACAGCATTTATGGAATTAACTAGACTTTTATATAAGTCGTTAATTCCGTTTCTATTTGCGATGTTCTTGTTTGAAATAGCAAGAATATGAACATTGGCATTAAGGGCTTGTTAAAGTAATTCTGGTAGGCAACTCCGTAATACCTCTTCTCATTTGGACCTCAGGCCCAACTGAGACAAGGCCCAGTTGTCCATTTTAATCTCATGATTAATCCACCAACCTTATATATTTATCAAATGGCATGAAACGAATATGGCGCGTATGTTTGGCATTTAGCTTTTAGGAGCTTTAGCTTTTAAGCTTTAAAAAAAGCTCTCACTCAACAAAAAGTCTTGTTTGGTTGAAGGAGCTTGAAACTTTTAGGTTAGGAGCTTGAAGCTTTTGGTTGAACGCTCCTATTAGTAGCGTTTAGAAGGAGCTACAAGCTTTTAGGGAAAAAATAACTTTTTTAACCTCTAAAGATAATGGACCTTTTAGTTATGTTTTTTTAGTTATGTCCATTTGGTTATTTTATACATTTTATTAAAAGTTACAGCTACTCTGTCAAACACATAAATATATCTAAAAAGCTATAGCCACTAGCTACCAGCTTCCAGCCACTGGCCAACGGCTTCCAGCCATCAGCCACCAGCTACTTTTGCCAAACATACCCGGCATTAAGACACAAAACATCTAAAGGCTATTCACTACTAAAAAATTGTCTCGTTTCCGACCAAGGTTTTTGTCGGAAAACTGTCGGAAAAAGGCGTTTCCGACCAGTTTCCGACAGAAATACGTTTGTAGGAAAAAGCCTTGTAGGAAAAGATTTCCGACAAGTATCCGACTAAATAATATTATGCAATAGTCATTCTGAGGTAAATATATATGATCCAAGCATTAAGACATGGACTAAAAGTAGTTTAACCACTGGTTGCACTAATAACCCACTACCCCATTGTATCTTTTTCTAGTTTAATTACTAGCCCCACCATGAAAACATGGACGAGTGTTAACTAGTGTATCACGTACATGACAATGATGTTAAGAGCGAAAGAAGCCTTGTAATCAGGGTTTATATTCAGTTCTTTTAAGTGGTGGAATGCTTTATCATGTGGTCATTATAAGGCTCTATTCTTTCCGGCTACAACTATAGGGGTCAAATCACGTTTTTTTTTTCCGAGAAAAGTCTCAGACTTTATATATAAATCCAACAAATTCAGGTGGTTGGTCAGAAGGTCAACAGACCCTCTTGACCCCCCCCCCCCCCCCCCCCCCCCCCCCCGGTTCTGTCCTTGGCTGTTTTGATATGTAACGTATGATTCCTAACGATTTTGCTTCATGATTGGGGCCCTGAGGATATAGCTTGTGTAACTTCCACGATCTTATCTTAAAAAATTAAACGTGTTTGGTTTGGTAGAGTGGGGGTGGGGATTAGAAGAGTCCGCTTTTGGTTAAGGACGGTGGGATTCACTTCACGACTGATCAACTTTTTTTCTAATCATGCCATCCAAAGTAATGACAAAGAGGAAAGCAAATATGTTTTCCTCATCATTATTCTACTTTATCTATTATTAATCCATTCCAATATTGGTTAATTATTATTTCTCCACTTCCACCTCACACCCCTTAACCGGTCTCTGTCTCGTCAATGCTTTAATCCTTAATCTAAAAGCTAGCTAGCATTCCACTTATTTCAAATTACTAATAATTGTAAAGCTATATGCTTCATTCATTGTTTAGATCTAGATGTACACGTACCGGCCAGTTCCAAACAAAAATGATATGTGATTGTGTACCTTTTGTTTAGTTTAATGATCGTATATACATATAGTCAATAAGTGTAAGGGTCATTGGGGAACCGACTCAAACGAACTCCGATTGAACTCATTCCAGCGGCGTTGGAACCGGCTCGTCGAACCCTAACTAGGATCTCTTAACCCTAAACCCTAAATATATTAGGGTTTGGCTTTTATGGTTTAGCTTTAGGGTTTAGCTATAGGGTTTAGCTATAGGGTTTAGCTTTGGGGTTTAGCTTTAGGTTTAGCCTTTAGAGTTTATCTTTTAGGGTTTATAGTTTATATTTTACGGTTTAGCTTAGGTTTTAGCCTTATTTTTTAGCTTTAGTGTTTAGAGTTTAGGAGTTAGGATTTAGGGTTTAGGATTAAAAGATCTTAGTTAGGGTTCGACGAGCCGGTTCCAACGCCGCTGGAATGAGTCCAATCGGAGTTCGTTTGAGTCTGTTCCCTGCTGTTCCCCACTTTTTTAGTGTTCACCAATGAACCTTCACCTAGTCAATAATACATACAACTTCTCTTCCTATCCACATTCAGAAAATATACAGATTTAAAGAGAAGATTATAAACAATCATTACCAAAACATATATACCCTACTCCTTCTCTTCTGGAAAGCTGCTTCATCTTCTTTGAAGTGTGTTGTGGGGACTAAATCTAATGAGCTTTTTTAAGGCTAACTTCCACTTTGTATGGCTTTCTTCAAGTGTAGAGTTAGATCATGGTTGCCAGAGGTGAGTCTTGAATCAAAACTCTTAACTAAAAGATGATATGTTCTGGTTACAAGTAAAGTTACACTCTTGTAAATTCAATGAAAAACCCTCATAAAATTAAGAAGCCTTGGCACACCATATTCACCACTTTTTATATCTTGGTTCATGATATCTAACATGCAAGTAAAAGAGATTAAAGTTGGTGCCTTTTAGGTAGGCCCTGCCCTCGATTATAAGGTGTGTGTATATATGCTGTCATGCAATTGAAAATTAGCTCACTATTCTCAATATTTACAGAAAGTTAGTGAGATATACCATAAATTTTGACTGCCCATCTTTCACTCTACAGGAATCTAACTCAGAAACCTCCTTTAAAGTGATTTTTTTTTGTGTGTGAATTTCTTTAACCTGAAAAGGTGAAGAATCATTCTGATTAATACTGCATGTATGTGGGATCTTTATTGTTGTATTAATGATAAATGATTACATGCTTCCACCATCCTAGAGTTTGTGGTGGTGGAAGTAATTTCACCAGTTGTATGATTAAAGATACTTTAATCTTTGAAAGTGTCAGGCATGGAATGCAAACGGTGGTAACAATAGTGTCATACAAAAGGGAAGGTAGTTGACCTACGGTGGCTAGTGTCAGTGGTGGATTGGGGGCTAATACATTAGTTTGAAATGTCGGGTAAACGATTATATGGTCCAATAACATAGGTTTGCCAGGATCCAGTGGTTGAAGCTACCAGTCTTTGTTTGTGAACTTTGAATTTTACCCACGAATGGACCTAAAGGAGTTGCGTCTTCCATGGCCCACTCCAGTTTTAGACAAGTGTAGAGATGAGAAGAAAACTCCTTATTTTTGAACGACAAATTTCATTGAACGAACTAGCAAAGCGCTAGAAACCAAGGGACAAAACACTACGACCTTGACGAGTCGCTGATATTGGTGTAGTTAAACCACAGGCGTTGGATGTAGATAAGAAATGTGTGGCTAGGGTTTCATGTGGGACACCGCGTCCGGATCGGGGCAATTGCGGCGACATATTGCGAGTTGCCGCTATTGGCAGGTGTTTCTTGTACTGAACAATTACAACGGATATTTAACCCAATTCGACCAAACTAAATCCCTAATTGGGGATTGGGGATCTATTTTTTATCCAAAGAAAATTCAACGCTTTGATATCATCTAGAAGTTTAGTAATTTGTATCGACTTAGAAGAGAAGATCATCTTGCTCCTTGACTTCCATAAATGCACTAACCTGAGGTAAGAATACTCCCGTAAAGAAGCTCACCTTTGCCACGACATAGATTATAATCGAGAACTGTAAGGCAAAGAAAATAAAGAGAATAAGGCACATGAACTCTTCTTTCTTGTCTAATTTCTTATTTAACCTTTGATCATTACTATTTAACTTCTTTTAGCTTCCATATATTTTTGAATTCAACATAGCTGTTATACAAACTAGTAATATTGTTTTGGTTCATAAGGTTATTAGGTGTTTGTTGGGGAAGCTAGCTAGCACCTTCAGATATTTACACATATCTCACATATGTATCAAAGGGCATGTAGCCTTGTGATAATCAAGGCAGGAAAGAAAGGTATCACTCCTAATATTTCTAGTAATTATTATATTAGTGTTAGGCTTAAACAGTAGTAACTAAAAACTAGAATAACAAAAAAATATATTGACGTGGCACAAGTATGATGAAGTGGTAGTATATTATATTTTCATGATATAAACCTAGAATAACAAAAATATATTGACGTGGCACAAGTTATGATGAAATAGTAGTATATTGGAGTATATTTTCATGATAATAAACCAATATAAAAAAATAAACGATTAAAATAATATGTTTAACAAGTTGTCTTCAAACAGTAACAAGTTCAAATTTTATCAAACAGAAAGATAATAATTTTAAGTGAAATTAGATATTTTAATGATAATTATATAAGAGTGATTACATTTTCAAACAATTATCATATGATTATCTAAGAGATGAATTACATCTTTTCAAAATTATTTGCCAAGGGTGGGACCTTGTTGTCAACTTGAGAAATCATCTTTCTAGTTTCCATGATAACCTCATCACACATGTATATTGATAGAATCCCTTGGATTGGGGAAGATACAAGAAAAATGAGTAGTGCGTTTGGAGTAAAAACTTTATTAATAAGTTCTTAGATTCAAATAATTAAGAACGTGGGGGCCATTAATCTTTCTTAACAAGCTTCTCTAAAAAGGCAGTCGTTACCAATAACACTAAGAAAAAGTGGCTTTTGATTAATGGGTTCAACAGTTAGAACTAGAAGTATAAATGCATGGTATATGAGATATGAAGTTTTCTACGTAGATGGTTGGTCTTATACGCCATTTAAAAGCATGGCGACGTATGACTCGTTTGATGCTCGCTCAAAATCAACTCAGTATGTAACGGAGTTAGAGCCCATCAAGATGAGCTTACTCGGACCCATTTAAATTAAAGCCCAAATGATAGTAAATATATAAAATTTATAACCCAAGTGTTAATTAACAAATATTTTATTGATTACGTGGTTTATAAATTCTAACTATATATATGTTAAAAATATTACATATATGTGTATGTGTGTGACATATACAATTTAAAAATAAACAAGTTGGCTTGATAGCTACGTACTAAGCTCAAGCTTAATATTTCAATCAACTCATTAAAATAAAGAGTCGAGCTGAGGTGGATCGCTCAATCTCGAGCCTAATCTTAATCTGGCTCTGCTTGGCTCGTCTAGAACTCTACCTTATAGTGATGGACCTCGTTCACCTACAAAGATTCTATTAGTTGACTTGTGAACTACAGCTAGTAAAGTGTCTTCTTAAGATAGTGTGGGGTCTATCAATTTGGCGTTACTCGCTTCGCATTAGTTCTTCTATTCTCTGTATAGAAATTCTTTTTTGTCAATGAAAAATAAAATTTCCCTTTAAATACAGCAACTTTGAATAGATGTGAGTTGTTGTTTATTTTTGAAAAGATCAAAAGGATCTTTAGATAAATATATTAGCACCCAAGTTGGATGATACAATACTCATGGATCGGTGTTGCATAATCTTAGGTTATTGATATATCAATAGTGTTAAATCAAAACATTGGTTATGCCACTTTTCGAATTGACGTAACAAGCCAATGACGACATAAAGTTCAATGGTGCGCTGTATACATATTTTTTGAATTAAAATTACAACTAAATTGTAAAAAAAGAGTAAGAATTTAATTTACATGTTTTTTTAACATTAAAAAGGAATTTATTAACAAATTAGCCTAGTGATTGAGAAGCTATAAAAGTACATAACATGTTTACAGTGAGAACACCTATCTTAAGCGAGTCGATGTGTCCACGCTTGATGAAACACTAGATAGTACTGGACTTTTTAGCGGATCGTCTCGTGTAGGATGGTTCAACCTTTGTTCTTCACTCGACGAATAACTGATTCTTCTAAGGTATCTTGCAAAACGAACAACACCGTGACTTGTTACAAGTAGGAGAAAATGGGGGGTTTTCCTTGTAACCACCATTCGGCGTGATAATAAGTAATCGCTTAGAGGGTAAATGTGTGTGTATAGAGTGAGAAAGTAAGAAATCATATCCCTAAACCTGGATGTCGAGTCTCCTATTTATAGCCGGAGAGTTGTGAAGGGAGGAGATTGCAAGCTAGCCATTGTTTGACAGTTGTCTGACCAGGAAGAATATCTCTTTTATTCCATCTGCCATGGCCAGGCCTGGAGGTGAAGTGGCACAGGATTACTCGCTCCAGCTCAGCGTCTTTTGGTACTGACTGTCGGCCTGCCCCATGGAGGTCTTGTGATCAATACTAGCGCGCTGCCATTGGTGCCACATGTCGTCATTTTTGTCTGATGAGAGCATATTCTTGTCGCCAGGTGTCATCTTCCAGAATTTTCTAGAACCTTCTAGATGCTCTCGTGTGGTAAGGTTGCCAGCTTGGAGTGGTATGATCCCTCTGACACATGTGCACATACGATTTGGGATCATACCTCTTCAACGCTAAATCCGTCTTCTTGTATATTCTATTAAGTATTAACCATATTGGCATATATTAGCATGCATGGTTCTCAATTGTATTTCAATTTATTGTCATTTTGATAATTCTAGAGAACTCAAACCACTCTATCCAGAAAAGGTTAATTAAATTTTACTTGGTTATATCGCATTAAGAAAAAGATGTGATTCCAGACTTTTTTAGTGTTGCCATAGATCAAGCACAGAGTGGCTTCACGTAATTCACTACACCTATTGTGCTCAGGCCAACAACATAATTTGTGGTAATAGTAGCTAATGAGCATGTGTTGTGTTGTGTTGTGGTGTGGTATGATTATACAACATAAATTTGGTCTATGAACGAGAAGAAGTTGATTTTCACACCCCATTCTAGTGCTTTTTCTTGAAAACTATCCTGAAGTACTTAGTGATCAACTTAAATGGTTATATTAATCTCCAATCAATTTGTCGTCCCTCCGTATTTTTTCGAAAATTTTGCAACCACTAATCGACATTGTTCTATGAAAACAAAATAAAGATAATCTTTTGGTTTCTAAAAAGTTCTATAGTACAATATTGTTTACAAAACAAATTATAATAAACATGAACACATACTTTAACAAAGTAAAAAAAAAAAAAAACTAGAAAAAAGAAAAAAAAAACGTCATACCGATATCAGTATCACTATTTTTAACAACCAAGATTGAATGAACCAAAACATTAGGATTTGGCCGAGGCCATGAGTTTGGCACAGTTCTTTGAAACAACATTCACTCACTCATGAAACTCTTTCCTAGCTAGTGCAAAACAACTGATGTCGAAAACGCGCAATGAGCTGAAGTTTTAACTTAAATGAGTACATTGAAGTGATTAGAAGTTTGTGATGTGCATGTTTTTTTAATATTTGTGGTTTCTCGTGTCTCGAACCAAGTCTCTATCATAGTGGTCATTTCAACGAAATGGCTCGTTCAATTTTTTGTATTCAACGTAAAATGAAATTGTAACGTTGGGTCTAGATCGGTTCTATCACAAGAACTAACATGTTTGGATGAACTACCAAGACAGAATCAGGCTTAATTAATGAGCTATGAATTATAAGAATAATAAGAACAAGAATAGTTCACTATAAGCCCCAAGTATTATTATCTTATTGAGCAAATTGCAAAGTTTACAATGAAACATATATACCACACATACACTATAATGAGAGACTCTAGCTATAACTCACCCAACACACATTGTTAATAGAATACTATAAACAAATCTACATGATTCATTCTAGTATGAGGATCAATACAAATTACAAACCATTGATCACTCTAAAACATGCTAATACTAATCTGTTATATGATTAGGTACACATAAATAGATAAACAGACAAACATTTTTGCCAGTCACCGTTGCGGTGCTGTTGAACTTTGTCTTATGGTGGAACATGGAAGGAGCACTTAGCAGTTTTGACACAAACTAGGGTTAAGACCCGCCCGCGTTGCGGCGCGGGTAAATCGTAAATATTGAATGGATTAGTCCAAACGTTATATGATGCATTAACCATATGAAAACACACATTTAACGTATCCAGTTGAACTCAGTGTAACATTTATAAACATTGTGATTGGATCAAACGTAAAGTAAATGGAATTCATATCAAACAGTCATAACGTATTATATGTTACCCAACTCATACATAGAAAACGTAACAGGTATGAAGGAAAATATGCACATGTAATCGAAAGGGATTAATTAGAGCTTTCGAAAAAATGGAGAAAAAGAAACCATTATTTGACTCCACTCGGTTCGAAACAAACTTTACGAAACATACATAAAATAAATACGAAAACATATTATATTTGACCTAAATAATTTCCCAAAAAAGTTTACGTCAAAACGTAGAACAACTTGAATTTATACCAAAACGTACGTAAAAATATGCACGTAAAAATGGTTTCTTTAAATGAAAACGTATTATATTTGACCTAACTCGTCTATAAAAAAAGTTTACGTTAGAACAAATCATATTTATACATACCCGTACATAAAATTTGCATATAAAAAACAGTTTTTAAGTAAAGAAAAAATAGGGGTAAACCGAAAGAAAATATTAGTAAAAAATTTAATAGGTTAAAAACGTTCGTAAAACCGTGCCAAATAGAACCAATGCCACAACGACATCGACTCTCAACATCGTAAAAATAAAATAGATAAAATGGTAAAAATTACAGAGAACGAAAATGAGACTAAAATCGTTGAACCACGCACACCCGTTACAGTGTCTTAATGCGAAGAAATTAAGCAGAAACGTAAAACGTAGAAAATAATAACTTAGTTGATCTACGACCCGCCCGTTGCGGCGAACTTTTCAAAAGGGAAAAAATGGATGCGTTGTGACGGGTCAGTCAAATATGAAAAATAGAGCAAGAACGTTGAACCTCGCATGCACGCTACGACATGTTAACTCGCAAAATTTAGAACGAAAAATAAAACGAAAAACTTGCGAAAGATAAAAAGTATGGGGGACCAAAGTTGTAAATAACAAAGTGTTGTGTTAAATTATAAAAGATGGAAAACTTTGAATTAAAAGTAAAAAAAAAATTAAAAGGGGTTAAAACGTAAAAGATAAAACTTTTAGTTTGAAAGTGGAAAATAAAGTTTTTTTTTTTTTTTGGAAAACTCCTCAAACACAAGTTACAAGTGCTAATGCACAAAAAAAACTTGCTAATTTATATATAAAATAATATCCTATCAGTTGTGTGAACTTTAGTAGTAGAGTGTCCTTAGCATTGGCAAAAAAAACTTCATTACAAATTATGAACGTCATCAACAACAAGGGATCAACATATGAGTATTATTTAGAGCATTCAACTCTCTCATGAATCTTGTAGGAACTTATATAGGGGAACAAGCTAGTAGTATATTATAGTAAACAAATTAAGAGGTTGTTTATTATCATATTAAAACAGAATAACAGATCATCGCTGGCCGGCAAGATCAAGTTAGAAAACTAGTCAAATTAGATGTTGTGTGATGCATGGCGTCATGCTGATGCATAGATGCAACCCTAATGTTGATAGTACAACGTCATGATGCGTGGTATTGGATAATAGAAAAAAGGAACCCTGAAAGAGTTACAGCTACACAGAACCAGCATATGGATCTGCAGTGCTGATGATGATGATGAGTGATTTAGTAGTAGCCTTTGCATAATTACACACTTTTCTTTTTCTTCAGGTTTATGATACCTCCCAAAAACAGTAGTGTAGAAAAAGAAGGTGAAGTGCATGTGAGCCAACACACTCCATGTCCCCTTGCTTTTAAAACTCTAAATTTACTCACCCATAAACATCAACGTTCACTTCACCGTCTACTTTTTTTTTTCTTTTTTAAATATGCAACAAGCTCATCAAATTCATACACGACATCTCATTTACATGGTCCACATATAGTTTACACATTTCGGTAGATGAGCATTCCCGAGGCCCCAAGCATGATTGTAATTAGGCTAGAGGGTATGGTGATGGTCCTCCAAGGGAGGATGATCCGCCAAGTAGGCGCCAGGTCATAGTCATCCCAAGGATGGTCCATCCCACAAAATTAGAGGGTATGGGATGATGGTACTAGTCATAGTCCTCCCCACCACTTTTTTTTTATTTTTTATTTAAATCTTCTACCTTTTTTTAACATTTAACAAATAAACTAACAAAAAAATTATCATTAATATTAAAAGACATTACATAAACATAAATAAAAAACATACACTTAATAAAAAAAAAAACATAAACTTAATAAAAAAAACATAGAGTTAAATAATTTGATGTTTTTTCATTAAGTGAGAGAGATGAAATTTTGGGGTTAAATTTGTGAATGGAGGTGAAAATGGAATGAAAATATATATATATATTTAAATTTTTTGACCGTTTGTTTGTTTTTGGAAAATGGAATTTTTTTTTTTATATAATGGTAACTTTTTGGAAAAAGGGGGCCCACATTTGGTTCGTCGCCAACGTCCAGGAAGGGACAGTGAGGACGGGGACCGGGGGGGGGGGTGGTGTAGCTGGCGTCGCCGGACCAGGACGGGTGGGGGGACGGACCCATACCGTGTAGCCTAAGACTTATAGATCTACTTTTTTATGTCCTAGACAAATAAATATAAATTTAGAGGATTAATGGATCATACTGTATCATCTCCAAATTCAAACAAATATGGCTCATACTTGTATATTTTTGCAATAAACTAAGAATCAGTGAATTTATTATGCCTTCATATATAAAGCATCCATCTTGATATAATAATGAGAATACTCATGAACCCTAACGTTTTGAGGTAGATGTGTGGGTGTACTTTTAGGAAAGAAAAGGAAAAAAGAAGTGGGAGAGTAAGTCAATAATTAAGAAAGGGAAAAGACACAAGTGTTGTTCTCTGCTTTTAATGTGCTTTTCTTACATTCTAAAGTGCGTTAAAATGGGGTTTCTTTTAGGTTGATAGAGAAACAAATTGCCATGCAAACTCTAAGCTCTATCCATTCATTTATATGATTATAAACTCAACTTATTTTCAATGTGTATGCATTTGGTTTCAATGTGCATAGTTGGAGAGGAAGTTCGCGTTTTTCACTGCCCCGTGAAGGAGATTTTTAATTTAACAATTTTTTTTTTCCAATGTGGTAGTGGTGGAGTGGCTGTGGAAAAATTTGGTGTTCCTTGTGATTCAGACTCCCACTCTTCCCATTATTTTCTTCGGCATCCAGGTGAAGGGCGAATACGGGTGGCATCGGGTCCTCTTGGATGGGAGGCGAGGTTTTCCCAATTATTCCACCGTTGTACCTTCGGGCGGGTGTAGGTCGGGTTTTCGCGCATCAGGGAGAGCCAAGGGGCTGGCGGCCGTCGAGCAATCGACCTTGGCCACAATGCCCGGTGTCACGGTGGTTGGCACGTCGTTCCTTGCCGTTCAAATTAAATGTAACAATAGATTATTTAGATACCTAAGAGGTTCGAGTGTGAACATGCTTGTCGGGATCCAAAAGATGGTGAACTATGCCTGAGCAGGGCGAAGCCAGAGGAAACTCTGGTGGAGGCCCGCAGCGATACTGACGTGCAAATCGATCGTCTGACTTGGGTATAGGGGCGAAAGACTAATCGAACCGTCTAGTAGTTGGTTCCCTCCGAAATTTCCCTCAGGATAGCCCTTTGAGCCCGGGTGCGAGTTCTATCGGGTAAAGCGAATGATTAGCGACATCGCGAGTTCTATCGGGTAAAGCGAATGATTAGCGACATCGGGGGCGCAACGTCCTCAACCTATTCTCAAACTTTAAATAGGTAGGACGGCGCGACTGCTTTGTTGAGCCACGCCACGGAATCGACAGCTCCAAGGGGGCCATTTTTTGTAAGAAGAACTGGCGATGCGGGATGAACCGGAAGTCGGGTTACGGTGCCAAACTGCACGCTAACCTAGAACAAACAAAGGGTGTTGCTCGATTAAGACAGCAGGATAGTGGTCATGGAAGTCGAAATCCGCAAAGGAGTGTGTAACAACTCACCTACCGAATCAACTAGCCCCGTAAATGGATGGCACCTAGGCGCGCGACCTACACCCGACCGTCGAGGCAAGTGCCAGGCCCCGATAAGTAGGAGGGCGCGTCGGTCGTTGCAAAGCCTTGGGCGTGAGCCCGGGCGGAGAGTTCGTCGATGCGGATATTGGTGATAGTAGCAAATATTCAAATGAGAACGTTGAAGGCCGAAGAGGGGAAAGGTTCCATGTGAACGACACTTGCACATGGGTTAGTCGATCTTAATAGACGAGGGAAAACCATCAGATAGCGTGTTTCACGCGAGGTTCGAAAGGGAATCAGGTTAAAATTCACCGGGACATGGCGGCTGACGACAACGTTAGAGATTCCGGAGACGTCGGTGGGGGCCTCGGGAAGTGTTATCTTTTCTGTTTAACAGCCTGCCCACCCGGCGGCCCTTGAAAATCATCAGATAGGTAGGGTCCAGCGGCTGGAAGAGCACCGCACGGCGCGCGGGGTCCGGTGTGCCCCCGGCGGCCCTCGAAAATCCAGAGGACCTAGTGCCTCCCACGCCCGGTAGTACTCATAACCGCATCAGGTTTCGGAGGTGAACAACATCTGGTCGATGGAACAATGTAGGTAAGGGAATTCGACAAAATGGATATGTAACCTCGAGAAAAGGATTGTCTCTGAGGGCTGGGAACATGGGTCTCTGTCCCGAACCCGTCGGCTGTAAGTGGACTGCTCGAGCTGCTTCCGCGGCAATAGCGGGTCATCGCGTGCCGACCGGGGGACGAACTGGGAACGGCCTCTTCGGGCGGGCCTTCCTCGAACGTCGAACAACCAACTCAGAACTGATAGGGACAAGGGGTATCCGACTGTTTAATTAAAACAAAGCATTGTAATGGTCCCTGCGGATGCTAATGCAATGTGATTTCTACCCAGTGATCTGAATGTCAAAGTGAAGAAATTCAACCACACGCAATCTGATTCTACCAAGTCCGTTACCTTGGCTGTGGTTTCGCTGGATAGTAGACAGGGATAATGGGAATCTCGTTAATCCATTCATGCGGGTCACTAATTAGATGATGAGGCATTTGGCTACCTTAAGAGAGTCATTGTTACTCCCTAAGAGGCCTACTAGGCAATAATGTATTACACCACTTCAGGGGAAACCCAATACATCGGGGAAAACCCCCCATGTAGAATCGAACCCAGGACCTAATCATCCCTAAGCTTATCCCACCCCTAAGATCCCACCAACCACTCGTATTATTGGGTAAAATGATGGCTTTAAAATCAGTCATTTTTTGTTGAAGGGCGGCATTTAATAAAATCCTAACAAAAGTGAAGCTGACAATAAGACGTGTTAATCTTAACGTGATACAATGTATTACTTTTTGGTGTTGAATGAGAATCGACAGATCATTTGTTTATTTCATGCAATTTCCAAGATCAACATGGAACCAAATCAGGATGTGGTGCAAAATAACCTCTATCATTTGTTTAGCACCTTTCCAGAGTCTAATATAACAACCTTTTATGTCTTGAGAAAAAAAAAATAAATAAAACTTAGTAATTAATTTAAAAATAAGAACTGAGCCCTTTCCCACCTGCGCCTTCAAATTTGTAATTTCAGTGCGCACGACATACATTCTCTTATTATCCCATTCACAGGTCTCGCACCACAGCGCCCAGTGTCACGGTAAATATAGAGAGAAATCGTTATAAAGCTATTTAGACCTTTTTGTAGACTGTTACATGTGTCATAAAAGTAGCTTTTGTAATAGAAGAATCTCAACCGTAGATTATTTAGATAGATGGTGGAGATGAAGTTTCGTTGTTCTCTATATCCTTTCCCTATATATATGGGAATTATAGAGAAAATCTAGGTGAATTACAAAAACTATAAAACCCAAATGGATGGACCTTTTTTTGCCACGTGTTACACTTTTTACTCAAAGACTACCAAGCGTAAAGTTTTAACAATTTTTTGCAGACTGCAACTTTTTCTGAAAAAGTAAAAAGTGCAATAGACAAATATATATATATATATATATATATATGGTCGGAATTTAGAGAAAACGGTAGAAAGTGTGAGAACGGTGAGAACGCTTATGGACCGTCCGATCAAAACAATCTATGTACTAGATTAGCGCGGTGGCATTTTCGTAAATAACATCAGTTTTATTACGTGGGCGCGCTTCATTAAGGGTAAAAGCGTCTTTTGACTACTCCAAACAAAACGCCAACTCATGAAAATAAACGCTAAAACAAAAATCACACAGCATTCTGTTAAAAAAGCCATTAGATATAAAACGCCAAACTTAATTATAGTAAAATCCCGCCTAAAAAAAGGCCAAAAAAATCCTATATATACAACAACTCAGACCTCAATTAAAAAACACACACAAAAACCCCAAACGCCATATTTAATATATACCATTCGACTGATAAACGCCAGAAAACCCAAACATCAAATATATTGCTGTAAATAAAGTGTAGCTGTTGGTGTGGACAACATTGTCGGTTATCTTTCTTAACTGAGGATTAACAATGTTATCCATCACCATACAGCAACACTTTATTGATTTTAGCATGATCAAATTTACAGTTTTAAGATGGTTTATTTGGCGGCATTCTTTTTTTCGGTAAAACGCCAAAAAAGATAACATTTTGGCTGAAATAGTGTAAACTCAATAACATTTTGCTGCATGAGATGGACAAAAATTATAGAAAAAGAGGCTGATTTCATACGAAAGTCGAAACAGCCAGTGAAGATGCTTCAAAAGAAGAAAGAGACTGGTGACAGTGAAGATTTGGAAGATCAAAATTTATTTTATTTAATTTTCTTTTTCAGTTGATTGTTATTTAATAAACAACGTCATATCTAATAAAAATGCCAAAAAAGGCAAATGTCTTACACCTTTGGCGTTTATCAAACCATCATAAAATTACTTTGGACAAGTATTATAAAAAAACATTTTTTATGTATTCTTTTTTTAATTTTCCTTTTAAGTTGATTGTTGTATAATAAAACGCCATATATAATAAAAACGCCAAAATAGCCAAAATGCTTGTTTAAACGATATCATTCCGTTAAACGCCCCCAAAAACTCCAAAACTATAATAAAATTAGTTTGAAAAAGTATTATAAATAACCAAAAAAAAAAAAACAAACAAACTTGAAAATGTAACTAGAAAGAGTAACTTCAAATCAGAAAAACTGAAGATAGAGAAAATTTATTATTTTAGAATATAAAACGTCAAACTTGAAAGATGGGACGTGTTACAGACTTCAGAGATAAAGCTTGTAAAAAAAAATAATTACAAACAGTAACTGAAAAGACGAATACTTTATTATAATAACGCACCGCCTAACTTAGGCGCCAAAAAGAGATCCTATAAAATGATACGTATCAGCAACTTCCATTTGATCAAACAAAAAAAAAAAACAAACGCCAATACTACTAAATACCACTCACTGTAAAACGCCAAAAAAATCAAAGATGGCTAATATGCTTTCTTGGATATTCAGTATTGTTATTCGTCAAGTTTCACTGAATGAATTGTTAGCGGAGGCGAGTAACTCAGTAAGATTTTGCTGCATGAGATGGACAAAAATTCAAGAAAAAGATACTGATGCCAGTTATATGGCATTTTGTATTTTTTGTTCTTGAAGAAGGCTTTGATAAGGAGAAGAGATCAATGACACTGAAGAGTGGGATGATTATAAAGATGAAGATCAACATGAAGAAAAAGCGAAAAAACCCACCCACACGTCATAGATCTATGTCCCGAAACATCCACAAAAAAAGCCACTACAACAGACGAGCAGGCAAAATAATCAAACCGATGTGTTTGTTAAGTTTTACATAAAACGCCATATTTTTTGTGTCAGTTCTTGTAGTATTAAAGAACAGAGAGACTGATGACAGTGAATATTGTGAAGAGAGATCCAATTAGGATTTTTAATTTATTTTCTTCGCTTGTATTTTTTTTACAGTGGCAGAAATATAATCTAACAATTGTAAAACGCCAAGATAACCCAAACGCCAAAAAGTTTATAAAAAGTAATAGAACAATGGACCAACTTGTTTAAAACGCCTTGAAAAAACGTCATTCAAATAGATTTCCTGACCCCTGGGTTACAATGGCATACGATTTGAATAAACGCCAAAATGTTAATACGATGAAACAATTAAACGCCATTAATTATTGAATTTGGTTAACACCAAAAATTCAAACAATACTCAGAAAAGCGGAACTGGAAAAGCAGAAGATGAAAGGACAAAAAAGCCCCTCCGCCCTTCTCCAAGCGGCGTTACACGTGTTGGGCCAGGATGCGTTCTCACCGTTCTCACACTTTTAAGTGTTTTCTCCCGAACCCGTTTATATATATATATATATATATATATATATATATATATATATATATATATATATATAGTGTGTGTGTACCCATGTATTAGAGAGAACAAGTATTAAGGCCCCCATGTTACGACGAGGGCGTAAAACCATGCAAAGTAGCACCAATTACACACTACTTCCAGTGAACAACACCGGAAAAACTCGTAAAAACAAAAAAAATAGAAAAGGAAAAAATAAAACCGAATGAAAAGTAGATGTAAAATCATTGAACCACATACACCCATTACCGCGTGTTATTGCGAAAAAATTAGGCTAAAACTAAAACATAGAAAAATAACTAGGTCGATCTAGGACCCGCGCATTGCGAAGAACTTGTCAAACAGGAAAAAATAGACAAAAAAACTTTAAACCCCACACGCACGTTACGGCATGTTAACTCGCAAAATTTTGAACGAAAGCAAAACAAAAAAACTTGCGAAAGATATGGCGGCCAAAGTTGAAAGTAAAAAAGTGTTGCGGTTAAATTGGAAAAGATGAAAAACTTTGTGTTAAAAGTAAAAAAAAACAAAGGGGTTAAATTGCAAAGATGAATGTTTTGGGTTAGAAGTAAAAAACCTTTTTTTTAAATACCCCCTAAACATAGGTTACAACACCATATAGCTAGTAAATGATGTTGTAAGTGCAGTATCCGGTGACTGAATATATCAATGTTAGATAGAACTGATAGCAACAGTTAAGGGGGAGTCTGTAAGTGCAGTTCCTGTCGGGTAACTGTGTTTTATCAGTTCTGGTCTACGGTTAACAAAGTCCAAGCCAAGTCAAGAATTCGGAAGCTTTATCAGTTTCGAGTTTATGATGTGAAACTCGGAATATGTTGATTATTATTGTTGTCCGAATTATTTGTTTTGTATCCCGGACAATATGTTTTGTCCGGTTTTAGTCCCTAGTCTATATATATGTGTTGGGATCGAATCCTATCAGAGGAACAGATAATTAAAGCCAAAACTGGATCAGAGCAGTGGATCCAGAATAAGCAGATGATTACATACAAGTCTCTCCCCTTGAAAGTGATTTCAACACCTGCTGATCTCCTATCTGCTGATTGTGCAAACTACTGACCTACAACTGCTGCTCAAGTAAAGACCTGATGAAAGACTAAAGCCCTGCTGATTCAATCTACTGCCTTGAGTCAAGCACTGCTGATCCGGACAAGTACTGCTGGGTTCACAGTAGTGGAAGGTTGCAGCAGCTGATCTATAGTCTGTTTTCTAATGTAATGTAATAGCAGTAGTTAACATAGCAGTGTCTGTATAGATCAGAGGTTAGAGTTTGTTAGGAGGTTAGATGTCACTTTCATGGTGACGTCAGCTAAGATGCTCAGTGGTTTGCAAGTGCCTATAAATAGTTCAGTACTTTGTACTGTTCTATTAGCTCTTTTGCATCATCGTCTTCTTTGCACGAACAAACAACTGAGCTCTGGCTGAGGGGGAGTTTGCATTCATTCATCAATCATTGTAATCGTTATTGAAATAAATTCAATCTTCCGATTCATTGTGAAAAGATGTTTGATCAAAGTATTACTCTCGTTTGATTGTATGCAAAGTTTATTTTCATCATAATTCCGCTGCACACTCATCCATCTTCATTTTAATTACAAACAAAAAATACAATCAGAAACAAACTCAGATCCAACAATTGGTATCAGAGCCTGGACAGTCAAAATTGATTTAACAATCATTTTGACATAAATAGTTCAGCTCATAACAGTTGATACTGATCGTTTGTTCGTTTGTTGAAAAACAGAGAAGGATTAATCACCATTAAAGTTGATTTCTCAGTGTCTGCAAAACAACAAGAATGACGTCACAATCTCAGGATGATAAAAACAACATCGGTTCGCTTTTTAAACCACCTATGCTAAAAAGAAATGAGTACAACATCTGGCAGAGGAGGATGGGTCACATCCTCGCTCAACAAAGCACAGGTTGTTGGAGGTCTGTCATCTATGGTCCCCACGTTCCCACAGTGCCAAGCGCTGAAGATGCTAAAAAGTTCGTTCCAAAACCAGTTGAAAATTATACCGAAACCGACTATCAAAAGTTCGAACTAGATGCTAAAGCGTTTAGCATCATAGCATCAGCGCTGCCCAATGAGATATATGCTGGACTGTTACACTGTAACAGTGCCAAAGAGTTATGGGACGCGCTTAAGGAACAGTTTGGGGGGACCGAAGAAGTCATAGAAAACAATAGGGAAATCCTGAATCAACAGTATGAAACATTTTGTTACGTTAAAGGTGAATCACTAACGCAACAATTTGATCGTTTCAGTTGTCTCATCAGTGAACTGAGGCTTGTTAACACCACTTTTACAAACTCAACTCAAAATAGCAGGTTCCTCAGGTCACTGCCAGAAAAATGGGACACCATAGCTTTTGTCACCCGAAACTCACCTGAGTTCAAGGATCTGACCTTGACCCAACTCCACGGTCGACTCCTGATCTACGAAAGGGAGTTGAACCAGAAAAGGAGGTTGCAAGAGTCAGGAAAAGTTACTGATGATTACACTTTCGGTAACACTGCTCTTCTGGGTCAAGAAGAATCTGGGAGTAGTGGTAAGGATCAGGGTTATGATCACTTCATTGACATAACTGCTGGTGCAAATTTTAACAACCCTGATCCTCACTCTGCTAGTTATGCATTCACTGCAAATGAAAACCAGATGTCAGATAATTTAAGCTTTGAACTCAATGATTTGAAACATTTTGATCCCACTGACTTAGAAGAGATGGATATTCTGCACCAGTTGGCTTTGCTAAGTGTTAGAACTAGCAAATTCTATAAAAGAACAGGGAGAAAATTCCCAGGACTTCATGGGAATTTGAGGGTTGGGTTGGATAAATCGAAAATCAAGTGCTACAAGTGCAATAGGTTAGGGCACTTTGCTAGGGAATGCAGAAGTCAAAACACTGGACCAATAGTTACTCACCCTAGCACTAACACTAGACCACAAAGTCAAAACACTGTGCACTATTCCCAATACACCCCTGCAGCTCAGGTGAACACTGCTCACTATGCTGCTGCCCCTGTGCCAGTGCACTATGTCCAAACTACTGTTCCACAGATCCAATACGTTCAAACCCCTGTTCCCCAGGCACAAGTGCAGCCTGCACCTCAAACCACTGCTCCAGCAGCAGTACAACCAGATCAACAAAGTTTTTTCACTCAAGGGTTTGTTGACTGGAGCAGTATGCCTGAAGACCTTAGTGATGAAAATTTTGCACTCTATGCTTCTAATGATTCTTCTCATAATGAATTTTGTTTGATGGCATTGGAGTCAATACAGGAGGGGGTTGAAACTGAGGAGGAACGGCTGAGTATTGAAACAGTGGATGAGGTGACTGAAGCAGTGGTTACTGAAGCAGTGTTGGGAGAAAGTTCAGGTACCCTGATTGAACCAATGACAGACCCATGGTCCGAAGAGGACAAAGAAGAAGAGAAGGAAGAAAAGGCTGGTGAAAAGAAGGTGAGAGCTGATGATGAAGAGAATCATCAATGTGATTGTGCAATGATGGCTGCTGCCAAGGTATCTCCTCAAGTTCTTGAAAAACTGTGTTCTGACAATTGCATTATTGCTTTTGCTAACATCAAAGAGGTGAACGAAAACTTAGGGATAAAATCTTAACTGATGAAGTCAAATTTGAAAGATCTCTAAAAGAACTTAAAAACAAATTGGCTGAAAAAGAGAAAGAGATTAGCAGCATGAAAGAAGAGCAGAGCATAACCAAAACTCAACTCCAAACTATGGTAGAAAAATACCAAGTTTGCAAAAAGGAGTTAGAGTCCACCCAGATCACATGTGAGAGATGGGTGGAATCATGCAAAGGGTATGAGGTTATGCTTGAAAAACAGATAAAAAGCAATGTGAAATTTGGGGTTGGTTATAGAAAACATGATGATGAAAACACTGCTTTTGGAAAATCTGTTCAAACCACTGATGTAACCACTGAGTTCATCCCCACAAACAAGAATGGCCAAGAAGTGAAAATCACTAACAAACTTGGTAACAAAATCACACTTGACAGACCAATGGGATCCTCTACTTTTGAGGAGCTTGAAGATTATCAGTTTAAACCAAAATGGTCTGATGAGTGTGATATTCTTGAAAATTTCAAGCCAATGGACTTTACATCAACTGATGGTGTTAAGGCTCCAAAAGCTAAAGTCATACCTCTCAAGGACATCCCAGCAGTGGTTAAAACCTCTGCTGCAAAGGAGTCTGAAAAGAGAAAGAAAAAAGAAAAAATTGATAACTTGTTTTGTGAATTCTGTGAGAAAAGGAATCATCTAACAAAAGATTGTTTCCACTTAAAAGCTTATGATTTAAACAGAACAAGTGTCATTGTTTCAGCTGAAAGTTGCATTGTTTGTGGTAAAACAAACCACAAAACTCAAGCATGTGTGTATCTCAAAAACTTTGATGTGAAAAAGAATGAGTACATTGCTAAAACATCCTTGAGTTCATCATCATCATCATCTGTCAAATTCACCAAGAAACAACCACTGTTTGTGCCAGTTCAAACAGCTGTCACAAAACAGCTGAACCAAACATCTGTCAAAAGAGATGTTCAGGTTACTGATGCACCCCCTGCCAATCAGTTCAGAAAAGGCAAGGAAAAACAGTCTTACCAAAGGATTCCACACGTGTATGAGGCCTACAAAAGGCCCTCTAAACCCAGAGTGAACAGGCATCCTTTTGGTTACCAGCAGGTGATTGGTCAGGACCCACAACAGTGGTTAGATAAGAACTGTCCTAAAACAGTTCAAACCCCTGACCTAACCACTGTCCATCATTCTGCATCTATCCCAGACACTGTTGAGACCCCATTCAAAGCCCTGCTGGCTTTGGAGACCCTAATGAACTAATCCTTTTACTTCATGTGCAGGGAGCTTCTGCATGCTTTGATAGTCTTTGGTATGTAGATAGTGGAGGCTCCAGGCACATGACAGGATGTAAAGCCTTCCTTAAAGACTTTAAAATCCATGGTGGGGGTGATATATCCTTTGGGAATAATAGTAAAGGGAAAGTTCTGGGGTCTGGTACAGTGCAATCTGGAAATGTAAAATTTGAAAATGTCAATCTAATAGACAATCTAAAATTCAACCTTCTGAGTGTATCACAAATGAGTGACAAAGGGTTTGGGTCATTCTTCACAAAAGATTGTTGTAGGATTGTTGGACCAGAAATGGTCAAAAAGATTGAAGCAATAATCAAAACTGGTCAAACTAAACTTGTTGCTCAAAGAAGTGGCAATGTTTATATTGTTGATATGTCAAAAGAGTGTCCCAAAGCTGATGCCTGTCTGTTCTCAGCTGCCTCTAACAAAGAGACAGAACTTTGGCACAGAAGGCTGGGGCACACAAATCTTAAGACAATCACTGAAATTTCAAAAAATGGTTTGGTGAGAGGCCTACCACAAAAATTGTTTTCATGTTCTAAACATTTCATTTCCTGTTTAAAAGGAAAACAACATAAAAGTTCTTACAAGTCCATTGAAGAGTCCAAAACAACCTAGTGTTTGCAAATGCTACACATGGATTTGTTTGGCCCAGTTCAAGTCATGAGCCTCAAGAAGAAAAGATATTGTTTGGTTATTGTTGATGAGTTTTCTAGGTTTACATGGACTTTCTTTTTACACTCAAAAGATGAGACTGCAGGTATTTTGCAAGACTTTGTGACACAGGTTGAAAAGCAATTTGACCTTCCAGTGAAAAGCTTCAGGAGTGACAATGGCACATAATTTAAAAATAAGGAGTTGGATGCCTTCTGTGTGAAGAAAGGGATTGTAAGGCAGTACAGCATCCCTAGAACACCAGAGCAAAATGGGGTTGTTGAAAGAAAGAACAAAACTTTGATTGAGGCTGCCAGAACTATGCTTGCAGATTCAGGTTTACCATTAACTTTCTGGGCAGAGGCAGTAAACACTGCTTGCTATGTCCAGAACAGAGTTTTAATAAACCCCAGGCACAAAATGACTGCTTATGAAATTCTGTATAAAATCAAACCACTGATCTCATATTTCAAGGTGTTTGGCTGCCCATGCTTTATTTTGAACTTAAAAGATTCCATTTCAAAATTTGGAGCCAAAATTGATTGTGGTTATCATTTGGGATACTCAACCACTGCCAAGGCCTACAAAGTGTTCAATACACGGACCAAGGCAGTGGAGGAGACTTTGAATGTTAAGTTCAATGAACTTTCATCAATGAAAATCCCAGCAAACCCTGCAGATCTGTTTGATCTTGAAAAATTTACTTTTGAAAATACTGCTGTCAAGACTAACAGTGCAGGTCCATCAGAGGATACAACACCAGACTATGGGTATGAAATCATCATCCCTCAAAGGTCTGCCACAAAGGGAAAAGCACCAGCTGTTCATAACAGTTGTCAAAGCTCAACCACTGCTACCTCAACAGTTGTTGACCAAAGTAGTCCATCCACCACTGCTTCCACATCCTCAAACACTGCTGACAAAAGTCCTCAAACAGTGGATAAAAGTCAGCAGTTGTCCACTTCATTACCTCCTATTCCACCACCTTTTGAAGCCACTGCTGGGTCATCAAAGTCACCAGCAGTGGTTAGCTCAGATGATACACATTTGCAGCCTTCACCAACAAATGCCATTATACCATACCAAGGATATCTAATCTTCTTGAGATCTCATCCACCTGATCAAATCATTGGCAACATCAATGAAGGGGTGCTCACAAGAATCCAAACCCAAAACATTTGTCTTTTTGCTGGTTTTCTATCACTCCATCAGCCAGTCAAGTACCAAGAGGCACTGAAAGACAACAGCTGGGTAGAAGCCATGCAAGAGGAGCTCCAACAGTTTAAAAGACAACAAGTATGGGAGCTTGTACCACTGCCAGAAGAGGTTAGTCCCATTGGCACAAAGTGGGTCTTTAAGAACAAAACTGATGAAAGGGGTATTGTTGTCAAGAATAAAGCCAGGCTTGTGGTTCAAGGTTACAGACAGGAAGAGGGGATTGATTATGATGAAACATTCACCCCTGTTGCAAGATTGGAAGCCATCAGACTGTTCCTGGCCTTTGCTGTCAACCACAATATGAAGGTGTTTCAAATGGATATCAAAAGTGCTTTCCTCTATGGTACAATTCAAGAAGAGGTGTATGTTTGTCAACCTCCAGGTTTTGAGGATCCATTTTATCCAGATCATGTCTACAGGTTGAACAAAGCCCTGTATGGCCTGAAACAAGCACCAAGGGCCTGGTATGAAACTCTTTCCAACTTCCTACTCTCAAATGGTTTCAAAAGAGGTACCATTGATAAAACACTATTTCTAAAATGGAGAGGGAAGGATTTAATGATTGTCCAAATTTATGAGGATGACATTATTTTTGGAAGCACATGTAACACAATGTGTGAAGAGTTTAGAGAACTCATGACAGCTGAGTTTGAAATGAGTGCAATGGGTGAGCTGCAATGCTTTCTTGGTCTCCAAGTACAGCAAATGCAAAATGGAACTTTCATTCATCAAAGTAAATATGCTAAAGAACTTTTGACCAGATTTGATATGAATGACTGTAAACCATGCAGCACACCCATGGCAACAAATAAGTTGGTCATGTCTGATGAAAAAGATGAGCTGATTGACCAAACACTTTATAGAAGCATGATTGGGTCTTTATTGTACCTAACTGCATCTAGACCAGGCATCATGTTTGCAACATGTGTCTGTGCAAGAAGTCAATCAGCTCCCAGAAAATCAAATCTCATTGCTGTAAAAAGGATCTTCAGATACATAAAAGGTGCTCCCACACTTGGTATCTGGTATCCAGCTAATGGGAACATCAAGCTTTCAGGTTTTTCTGACAGTGACTTTGCTGGATGTCACACCACAAGGAAGTCCACATCAGGAGGGTGCCAGTTTCTAGGTGATTGCTTGGTTTCTTGGCAAAGCAAAAAGCAAGCAACAGTTTCAACATCCACTGCTGAGGCTGAATACATTGCTGCTGCAAGCTGTACAGCCCAACTCCTGTGGCTTCAAAATCAGTTACTGGATTTTGGTATCACTGCCTTAAAGACACCACTCATGTTGGATAGCCAGGCAGCAGAAAATATCATCAAAAATCCAGTTTCCCATTCAACCACCAAACACATCGACATCATACATCACTTTGTGAGGGATTGCTATGAAAAAGGTTTGATTTCTCTGCATCATGTCCCAACTAAAGACCAGTTGGCAGATGTGCTCACAAAAGCACTTGATACAGCCACCTTTGAAAGCTTGGTCTCTAGAATTGGGATGCTAAACATGGAATAACAAGCAACATCTTGTTTTTCTATGTATAAAAGCATTAAAATGTTTTCAGAAAATCAAAAATCCATCCTTAAAAATAGCTAAAAATGATATTTTTCATTAAAATCCTTAAAAGTCTGCCATTAACCACTGATTGTTCAAAAGTCTGTTCTACTTCAAAAGTCTGTCCACTGCTGAAAGTCAACCCCTGTTCTCTCATTCCTTTGATAAACTCTGTTGTTCAAAAGCAGTGTCTTATCCACTGATATGCTATCCACTGATAGTGAAATCATCCACTGCTTTCTTACCACTGCCTTCATCAGTCACTTTCATCAAAGTACTGTCCTTCACTTTCCCCAGGGGTTGTCACGTGGGCAGTACATAGTGGTCAGACCTTTTGTAACGGCTGCCACATCAGCATTCACTTTCTTCCCTATAAAAACCCCCACTCACCACCAAAACAGGGTTTTACTGTCGAATTGAATTCTTAAAAATTCTCTTCTCAAAGCAGTTTTTCATCTCCTTCTTCACAAATTTCTTCGATCATTTTCTTCAAAAATGACAAAATCGAAGCCATCCACAAAACCCAAATTCCAAATCATCATCGAAAACAGCCTCTCAAAAGGCAATCTCCACTGAAATCCCACATAAACCATCTCACAATCTCCTGGGTCTTCTCACAAAACCAGGAACCACAAATGTTTTCGATTCCATCATTGACACCATGGCAAAATCAAAGTACAAAACTTTGTTCACCGCCGATGCACCAATCTATTTGGCGACCCAAAGAGAGTTCTGGAAGAATGCAACCCTTGAAAAACAAGGAGACACTGTAACCACCATACACTCTTCTATAAAGGGTAAAGCAGTTCACATCACGCCACAATCCATTACAGAGGTCTTTCAACTCGATGATCAGGAAGGTAAAACTTCTTTCACTAAAAACGAGTTACAAACTGACTTCATTGAAAGAGGGTATGAAGCCACAATGATGAAGAAACTTACCTTACAAAAAGGTTATTTTCCTTCTGCAACCAGATTTTTATTTCATACCCTCCTACTATGTGTTTCAAATAAAACCACTTCTTTCAATGAAATCCCTTTAAAGATTCAAAATCTGGGATATGCAATTCTTCAAGAAGAAAATTTTAACTATTCTCGGGAAATTTTTAAAGATTTGGTTAATAATGTTGAAACAAAATCATTCTTACTGTTTCCAAGGTTTTTAAGTTACTATTTTGAAAAGAAATTCAGTAAGAATGATTTAGCAGCAATAAATCAAGGTGATTCTACTCAAATAAATAGTTTAACAACTGAAACATTTTCAAGAATGTTAGCACCTTGCAAAACACAAGCAGAGGTGCCTGAGCAGAATTTAGCAGCTACCACTGCTCCTCAGGTATCTGCTACTGAGCCTACTGCTCAAGGTGATCAAAGCAGCAGACCAACTGCTTTGAAACCCACACCTACAAATCCCAAAAAGCCAAACAAAAAGAAAAATCAAAAACCCCCCAAACCAATAAAAAAGGCAACTCTGGAGGATGAGATACCAGAGCTACTGCCTGTGACAGCACAAATGTCACAAGAAACCACTGCTGCTACTTCCTCACAGCAGTTGGTACAAATATCTCAACCCATAACCGAAACTCCTCCTGCTTCTTCACAAAAAGATCAGGTTGTACACATTGGGACACCACATCATGATGCTCTGGAAACACTTGTTTCCATTATCCACAGCTCAAATCCCGGAGCAAATCCTCTTTCTTCACCAACCATCACATCCACCATTCCCCCACCAACTAAACTGCTGTTGGATGCAATTGATTTGAACCAGGCACTAACCAGTACTTCTCAATCACCTATCAATGAGAATATACCTCAACAGCTGACTGGGTCTGATGTATCAATCCTTGCTAACCCACCAACACAACCTGAGGAGGTTACACCCCTTGAGTTACAAGTAACTCTTGGTGGTAATCCAAGTGAAGCAGCCACTACAACTGTTGAACCCACTAGTTTACAGTTGGACAGTGGTTACATCAATAAGACTTCCTTGGAGGCAATTCCTTTTATAGCACCTCTGCCAACCACCAGTGGATTTATTTATCCTACTGGCAACATCAAAAGGTTGTCAAGTGTTGAAGGGAGAAGACCCCAGTACCAAGAAAAAAGGGGCATCAGTGGTTAATGTTTGGAGTATACTCCCTACCTCTACCACTGATAAAACCACTGTTAGTGGGAAATCAGATGATCCCATTAAATTGGGTGATGGTTTAAAGTACCAGAAATTGACAGATCGTGTTGAAAAGCTTGATAACTCTGTTGCAGAACTCAAAGATATGCTACAACAGTTGTTACAAGTACAAAAGGTACAATCCACTGCTGTTCCACCTCAAGCATCT
Source organism: Helianthus tuberosus (assembly GCA_030545235.1). Classification (NCBI taxonomy): domain Eukaryota; kingdom Viridiplantae; phylum Streptophyta; class Magnoliopsida; order Asterales; family Asteraceae; genus Helianthus; species Helianthus tuberosus. The sequence continues at coordinate 160,994,659 of CM060402.1, read as the reverse complement.
GCTCCACAACAGACACCTGCTACAAATGAGCTCTGGAATCTATTTCAACCTTTTCTCCATCAACAAGCACAAATAGCAGATCAGCAACATGAAAAACATGTCCAACAGCTGAGAAATGCAATGGAGTCAAGGTTCAAAAACACTCAGGCTGATCTAAAGGCTCTCAAAACTCAGATCCTGCACACCACTGGCACTGCTCCTCCAACAGTTTTCTTCATTGATCAACTTCCCCCAGATAATGCCAAAAAGGGGGAGAAAATTCAGGAGTGGAAAAAGAAGGGAATAGAGGAGGGTCTCTACATTGAACCAGAAAATGCAAACATGACCAAACAGATCCCTTTGCCAGATGGAAGCAAGAAAATTGATGTGACTACAAATGCACTGGCAGAAGCAGTTGCAAGTGTAAAAAGGGATAGAGAAGCCAAAAGGAAAGCCAGGGTGGATTATCCGGATCAGGGTACTTCAGGGTCAAAAGATGATGAAAATCTTGTTGATGAAAAGAAGAAGCCTACAAGAAGAGTAAGGCTACCCAAATCCATTCCAACCAGACGTTCAAAGTCTGTTCCAAAACCACCACCTAAAACAGCTGTTGTAACTCCTGTTGTACCCACTACTGTTGGTACTTCAGTGGTTTCAACATATGCTCCCACTTCAACATACACCACTTCAACACACACCACTTTAACACACACCACATCCACTGCTTTACCACCATCACCACCAAAAACAAAATAACCTCCTGCCAAAAGGCAGAAGACAGCAGTTGTTACAACATCTGCTGTAAAGACAACAGTGGTTGGAACACCAGTTGTTTCAACAACTGTTAGTCAATCACAAACCACTGCCACTACATCCACCACCACTGTTCCATCCAAAACATCATCAGCCCCTCCTCAAATAAAGAGGAGAAGGCTAATTCTCAAAGATGATGACACTTCACCACCACAAACATCTTCAAAATCTTTGGCTCTTGTCACAATACCAAAACCAGTTCCTCTCTCTTCAGTTCGAATGCACAAGCCCTTACCTCCTGCAGGTGTTCAATTTCCTCTTGAACTAGCAGCTGTTAGAGAAGAAATAAAATCTTTTTACTATGAGGATGACCCTGCCAAAAGGAGTTTGCCATCAATAAAAGGATATCCCTGGCCTAAAAATGTTGATGAATATTTGAAAATCAAGGCCAAGCAAGCAGAGGATATCTAAAAAAGAAATACAAAAGGGAAATCTGACAAAGAAATTTCAAGAAACTATCAATATCTACTCACACAGGTCAGATCCCTAGAACAATTTGCAAAAAATGCCAGTCAACAAATTTCAGAAAGAGCAGCTGAAACCTTGAAGAAAGACTACATTGAAAGCATCATGGCTCACAAGAAGTACAAAGGAGAGAGATACATGTACAAATAGTGGACTGTTCCTGAGCTTGAAAATGAAGCAACTAGAATTCAAGACATAATAAAAAGGAAAGTCACTCACACTCCTCCTGACTGGGCAAAGTTTAGAAAGAATGTACCTGACAAACAGGTAGAACTGAAAAGAATGAAAGAAGAACTGGTTGCTGCTGAATATGGAAACAAAAGACAAGTTGCTAGATGGAAAGAAGATGTGGTCAGGATCACCTACAAAAGGTTGGAGGAATTAAGAAAGAAAGATCCAAGAGTTCCTCAAAATCCTGACTATCCTGAAGCAGAGGTTTCAAAAAGACCATCAAAGCTGCAAATCAGGAGAGCCACTGCTCCAACTGGTGCTGCCATCTATAAAAGAAGGACACTCAAATAGTTGGGAGGTGAAACCATCCAAGAGATGATAAAAGGAGATGACCTTGTAAAAGAAGGCATAAAGAAAATGATCATAGAAACTCTTGGTTTGGATCAAACTGCAAGTACTGCTCAGCCAGTTATGAATAGGCCAGCCTCACCAAATACTTCTGCAAATAAACATCTCCCAAGAAACCCACCAGGCTAAAAAATACAAAAGTGGGAAACTGACAAACAGACCTGCGTATTGACTTTGCTCAGGTCTGGTGGAGAAGTGGAGAAAATATCAAGGGAACAAGCTCTTGGCCTGAGTCTTGAAGATTTGTAGGATCTCCTTGATCTTCCACTTAGCAGGGATGATGAAGACACAGATGCCCTAGACTTTGAACTACAATTTAAAGGTCAGATAAGGGAACTGTTGATGAGGCAATAAAGAATTCCACAATAATGAAGAGTTTTGGCATTATCTGTTCCAGGGGGAGATTGTTGGGATCAAATACTATCAGAGGAACAGATAATTAAAGCCAAAACTGGATCAGAGCAGTGGATCCAGAATAAGCAGATGATTACATACAAGTCTCTCCCCTTGAAAGTGATTTCAACACCTGCTGATCTCCTATCTGCTGATTGTGCAAACTACTGACCTACAACTGCTGCTCAAGTAAAGACCTGATGAAAGACTAAAGCCCTGCTGATTCAATCTACTGCCTTGAGTCAAGCACTGCTGATCCGGACAAGTACTGCTGGGTTCACAGCAGTGGAAGGTTGCAGCAGCTGATCTATAGTCTGTTTTCTAATGTAATGTAATAGAAGTAGTTAACATAACAGTGTCTGTATAGATCAGAGGTTAGAGTTTGTTAGGAGGTTAGATGTCACTTTCATGGTGACGTCAGCTAAGATGCTCAGTGGTTTGCAAGTGCCTATAAATAGTTCAGTACTTTGTACTGTTCTATTAGCTCTTTTGCATCATCGTCTTCTTTGCACGAACAAACAACTGAGCTCTGGCTGAGGGGGAGTTTGCATTCATTCATCAATCATTGTAATCGTAATTGAAATAAATTCAATCTTCCGATTCATTGTGAAAAGATGTTTGATCAAAGTATTACTCTCGTTTGATTGTATGCAAAGTTTGTTTTCATCATAATTCCGCTGCACACTCATCCATCTTCATTTTAATTACAAACACAAAATACAATCAGAAACAAACTCAGATCCAACAATATGTCTTGTATAGGGTAGATTAGGGCAACCCTTTAGAGCTTGGTGCATCTCTCAGAAATCCCTGCCATTCTCCATCAGTGTGTGAATTCTAGAGAGAGAGGGAGACTATGTGTTAGTGTTGGTGCATGCGTCTGTCGACTTCGTCTTGTTTCGAGTCTTATATTGCATATGGCACAAAGATCGAGAAAACAAGTTTATGAGTTGATTTCGCTTGAATAGATCAAGGCAGGTTCAAGCGAAATAGATGATTTCGCTTGAACAGGTGATTTAGCTTGAGTTTGTTATTTCGCTTAAGTGTAGGTTCGCTTGAAGGGCATTTCGCTTGAGCATGTTCAAGCGAAATCAGTTGTCTATATATTGGGTTCAAGCGATATCATTTGTAATAGTTCCTGAAATTCATACCGAAGTGCTGCCGGTTTGAATTTTGAATGTACTCAGTGTTATATCAATCAAATCAGTGTTTAAAGTGAAGAACAAGTTGTTTCTAAGTCAGTTTCTTGTTTTCCGCACCTGAAACTGATCAAAACTTCTCTGAACGACTCATTCGGGTCAACACACGATCCTACAACTGGTATCAGAGCTCAGGAGGAGGAGTTCTGCAGATTTCAGCTTGATTTCATCATGATTTCTTACTTCTACACTTTCTTTTCTGAATTGAACAATATTTCATGGTTAAAATGGTCTGAATTTTACATATTACAAGCGATATAGTATTTTTAACAAATCATTGAGAATATCACTAATCTTTTATATTGTTTTAATTGTATTGGGTGGCTATTCTGAGAACTGGGTTGTTGGCTTACTGTTGACCGAATTGGGCTTAATGGGCACTGGATTGTGAAGACTTAATGGACTTTGAAGAAGAGTGAAGACGTAGACTATTGGGCTTGTGACTGACCTAGTTCACTGAATATATACGTGAACTCATCACAACTGATGAGTTCACCAACCCTCATATTTCATCAGTGTCTCTTTCTCTCTAGAATCTTTTGTCCAGAGATCTCTTTCACTCTCCTAGGGTTACACTTTTTTAATCTTTCTTTGATGATCTCGTGTTGAGATCTTATGTCAAATTGTTAGGTCATAGTGTTGTGAGTGTATGCAGATCATCGCGTTGATGATCTGCTGGTGAGGAGTGAGTCTGTTATACTCATTGTACATATTTCTAGGTTGTTGAGTTCTTTATCAGTTGTGAGTTTTGATCTGTGTTTTGACATGGTGTCAGAGCCATAGAGGCTCTTGGGGTTGTCGGTGAATTTTGGTCTTCGATTATTGTTCCGCTATGTGGTTAACAGATCTGGTCAGATCTGTTTGTTGAGTGTCATTTTTTCAAAGAATTTGGGGGTTCTGGTCATTGCTGCTTTCTGATCTTGCCGTATTGAAGCTCGTGTCGTTCAAGAAGCATAAACCCTAGATCTGGGGTTTGGATTTTGGATCTGAGTCTTGGTGGACTTTCTGTTTGCCGACGTCGGATCTGATTGCTGTGGTTGAACTCTTGGAAGTTGCCGCTCCAATTAGGGTTCAATCCTTGAAGATTGTAAAACCCTAACTGGATTTAAAGGAACCCTGACTTGGGTTCTTTACTTGGTGAGATTGTTCTTTGATTTACTCCTATTTTACTATTTTTTTCTTTTCTAGACATTTAATAACGGGGTAGTTTGGACCGGTTTTAATTGGGACACAGGACGGGTCACATCCTTGTGTATTCATTCTTTGTGCATATTTGTTGGTGTGCCTTACTTGATTTTGTTTGTCTGTTGTTAGCTGTATAGTTGAAGAAACACTGGTTTAATTGATCGGAATCAACTGAACCAGGGGGTTTGAATTTGCATAAAAGGGTTAGGTCTTCTCGTTTGATTCGGGGGTGAATGATCTTCTTCCTCTAACAATCACTGCAAAACAAACAACCATTAGACTCGCCACGGGGAGAATGGAGGTTCTCTCCGTGACCACCCTCCGGCGTGAGAATAAGTACAGGGTTTGATGAAGAAGAAGTGAAATTGAAGTGAATGTAACTTAAGGGATTGTACCTGAATTATCCTTCTATTTATAGCCGAAGTTTGGGCGGGAAAATCTGTTGATGAAAACTTAACGGAAAATACTTTTCCGTCAGCGGTTATTTTCTCCTTTCGTTAATCACTAACGAGTGTGTATGCACACGGATCGTGATCTCGATCAACGGCCAGGGTGATGCCACGTGGAAAGTGGGTAAGTGTATATCTTTCCTTCAATTCAGTGCCATCATCGTGACACTGAGGGAGCCTGGGATGATGCCACGTGGACATTCGGTTATAACTAAATGGTGGTGCACGATCAAGCCTTCTAGAAGGATACAGCTGTGATCCTGTGTGGCTCTTCTTCATGCTAATTTTATGGTAACAGAGGAGTTACTTTTATCCAAGTCTGGATCTTATTTATGTGGAAGTGTTGTTAGGATTTTTATCCTATCTTGCTGTGGATGCTCGCAAAAGGATTTGTTAGTTTCCTTTTGGCACGCAGATATTGAACACTATCTTTTCTTTCTAAGTTCTTTCTTAGAACCAGTGCGCGACTGCGCAAGGTTCATTCCAAAGAGGACTTACTTGATGAGGTTGTGGTGGGGTCCCAAGTACCTGAACAAGGTTTTTCGGACCTTACCCCTTCAAGTCCCCCTAGTCTAGTGTTGCTCTCATGCAAATAAGTGGAGCACTGGACTATGAGAGTTGGGTCCTTTTTGCTGTGGAGTTTTTGGCGCGAACGTGGAGAATCTTTTTGGGGAAGATACTCTTGCTCATGATTTTGATTTTGAAAATCTTGAATTTGGGCAGGTGAAAGGGTACAGTTATGACTGTTGACGTGTGATAGGCTGTCGCTATCAGTTGCACGTTGCTGATCGTGGCTCTCACGCGCGCGTGAACTCGCGTTATTGCTTATTCCCACTCGCCCCTGATGCTTGGATAACCGTGCCAACCCCGAAAAAGGTGTTGTTGCAGTTACCTAGGTTATTTATGGCGGTGGGTATATGAATCTTCCAATTGCCTATTTTTGTCAATCATTGCCATTTGAAAACCCTATCTTCTTCGTCTTCCTTGTCAGTTTTTTGAAAGAATTTGTTATTTTCCCCATATGTCAACTGGAGAACATCACGAAGATTCTGCTGAAGAAATGGCCGTTGAACTTCCACCATTGAAGTGGTCTAGGTAAACCTTCGATGGTTTGATTCGAAACGTTAAATTTCTGGAAAGTTGGGACGCTCGATACCCTGATGAGGGTCAAACAGCGGCGGATGCCCCGGCCGGATATATTACTTTGTTCTGGGATTTCTTCTCTCTAGGCAATTTTCGATTGCCTGTGACGAAGTTTTTTCTTGACATTCTTGCTTATTATAAGTTTCATATCTCCCTAATGCATCCTATTGGGATGGCTAGGGTTCGTCATTTTGAGTTTGTTTGCCGTACGATGCATATTCAACCTACGATTCCTCAGTTTCGAGTGTTTCACCAGATGCACTGTTCTCAAGGATTCTACTCTTTTATGCAACGGGTTTCTGCCAAAAAGATTTTGCTGCAACCCCCAAAATCCTTTCACGATTGGAAACATAAATTCTTCTTTATTAAGGTGGGAGTGATTTCGATGAAAATGGTATTTAGGGGTAAAGAGGAGGCTGCAACAGAGACGATACAAACTCCTCATTCGGAGAATTGGTACCAAGATCTGAAGGATGTTCCTTTGATTGCTCTGCCAGAGAAAGCCCTGGTCGGTGCTGCTATGAACCTTTATTGGCGGATGAATAGAGAGGACAAACCGGTGTACATGGAGGGTGACAATAGTAAGACTCTAGATCTCTCCCACCTTTTTTTTTTTTTTTTTTGAATTTTCCCCTTTGTTTTCCTTGTAGTTGTTTCTCTATATGTTGTTGCGTTTGAGAGGGAAGGTGGGAAAATGGCTATTGTTCCCAAAAAACCTGATGAGGAGCTCTGGTATCATGGTATTGCCAGGAATTTTGTCTTCCCACGCGATGAGGATTTGACCGCGCAACCCTTAGGTGGCGTTGGTAAGTATTTATTTTTGTTTTTATGTTGCTGTATCATTCTTTGCGCATGGGTAATATTGTGGTGTTCTTGTTTTGAGTAGGTGAGCTGACTAACCTGGGCATAGACCCTGAGAAGAAAAAACGTGCGTCAACTGCTACTACTACGCCGAAAAGGAATGATGCGGATAGAGCTCAATCATCCAAAGCTAAAAGTGTGAGAGGGGAGAAGAAAGATATGCGCCATTCCTCTGACTCCTGGTGTGATTATGTGGTGGTATCTGACTCATTGGAGGGTCTTGTGACAGTAGTTATGAGGAAGCCTAAGGCAGAACCTAGGGATACTGTCAGCATCCCTCTGTCAAATCCTGATGACCCTATTGACTTAGAGTCAAGTCCCGAGCATTCTTGAAGAAAAAGGCGGGAAAGAGAAAACGAACTGATGTTGAGGCTGAAGGTCAGCCTGCCAAGAAGGTTCAGAGGAAGAAAATCACCAGAAGAGGCAATCTTGATGCCTTTATTGCGAAACCGGTTCTTGGTAGGTCTTTCTCTTTGTTTGCTTTTTTCTGCGCATTGTATGTTTGTAATATATATTTTTGTTTTTGTAGAAAAATCAAGTTCTCATGTTCACGCGGAGCCATCATCCGTGGTTAATGAGGACCTTCCGCCTTCACCTCCTCGCGCCCCGATTAGCGAGCAATTAGTGAGAACTAAAGCTGCTGGCGATGATGAGGTGGAGAAGACTACTGGGGCAGAGAACCCTTAGGTTGAAGAACCTGGTGATGTTACTGTGGAACCGGAGAAAGTTATTAGCCCGGATGTTGCGGATGTTGATGCTGGGCATCCAAAGTCTCCTGAAGTTGTGGCGTGGGACCCTGAGAAAGGAAAATCTGCTCAAGAGATTCCTATAACAACTTCTCCTTCCGCGGCTTTTGGTTCTGTCCTTGAGAATACCAAGAAGAATCCTGGTGGAGACCAGGGTTCTTTTATTGAAGCTGATGAAAATTCTCCTATTCGCCCAGATGAAACTCCAGGGGATTATTATTATAGATGCTACTCGGAGAAACAGGCGGATGAGGTTCATGCGCCGGTGTGGAAGTTGAAGAAAGGGGATACTTTATCTGATTGGCATGTGTGCCGTGAGTGGTTGCAAGGAACCTTTCCTCCTGGGGAAATTAAGTTTCAAGAAGGGCGTCCTCATGAGCAGACTTATCATGCCTACCTTAAAGAGGCTGCTTCTTATATATCCACTACGCATCGTATATTGCGTGAATGGCATAGTATGCATAAGGAATGGGCTGCTTTTAAAGCGTCCAAGAAGAAAGCTGCTGAGGATGAGGCACGTGCTGCCATGTTGAAGGCTTAGGTAGAAGCTGATCGGGCCAAGTTTGAGAATGACCAAAAGACTGAGGAATGGTCTGTTGCGGGGTGGAAGAGGAAGGCGGAGGCTGAAGTTGCTCTCCCTTCCAAAGAGCGTAAAAATTGGAAGGAAATTTGTGAGAAAGATAATAAAGAAAAAATGGTTCTTCGTAATACCATTAATAATCTCAAAGCTGAGGTTGAGAGATTGAAGAAACAAGATGCAGAGATTGAGAGATTAAAACAAGAGAAGGCCGAAGCCGAAGCAGCGCGTGATGAGGAGCGCTCCCATAGGGAAAGGAGTGAACAAAGAGAGGTACATACCTGCGCTACTCTTGCTCTTAGAGATAAGGAGATAGAAGAACTTATTGCTTTATTATCTGAGTAGGAACAACTTAAGGCGGAAGTTGAATCCGCTAAAAAAGATATGGAGCTTGAGCGGACTAAGAAGGTTGAGACTTCCCGTCGTCTTGCCGAAACTGAAGAAAAGTTAGAAAATTCTGAGACTGCGCCGGCAACGGCGGAGAGTGAGCTTGAGCTGCTAAAAAGTGATATGTTGTGGTTGAAAGAACGTGGGATAGCAAGCGTAAGTTTATCTCACTTTGATAACATCTGGAGGTGTTTGCGCGTCTTCTTACTTTTCTTTTTCTTTTTTGTACAGGTTGCTGAATCAGTTCTTAGTTCTGAAGAACTAGACAAGACGGTTGTGCATCTACTGATTGCTGCGCGGAATGATGGTTATGCCCAAGGGTATGCGGAGTGTTCCCACCATGTGGTTAACGCTTTAAAGGTTGACTGGGACACTAGTAAGTCTACTACCCATGGTGTTAATACTGAAGCTGCTCTTGCTGCTACGAAGATGCAATTTAATAATTTACAGCTTCCAGTTATGGATCTTATTACTGTCGCATTGCAGTCTGAAGACCATGTGGCGCAGTTTAAAGAGATCTTCCCAGACAGAGAAGAAGATGAGGATGAAGACCTAGCCCAGGTTTTCTTTTGTGGTTGTATGAACAATTGATAATTAACTGTAGGTTTTGGGATGTGGATCCAGGCTTGTTAATGCACTGTTGCGCAAGTAACTTTAGTTAATACACTGCCGTGTATGTTTATATTTTTTTTGTTAAGGCGTGTGATGCCCCAGTAACTAGTATGAAGTGTGTTTGACTTACAATATTTTGCATGAGTATAATTGCTTTGATTAGGTAAGGCGAATAAAGGTGGTATAAAGCTCATGTGTGAACGTAAGGCTGGGCCTTGTGTGATGTGTGTGATCGCTGACTGCTCATGAGACTTGTGTTATATTTACCATAATGTTTTTGCGCTTACCAAAAGGAATTGCATGCACTTTATAATAAACACAGAAATAATATAACTAACTTTGCTTTGATTAATGATAGGGCACAGAGGCCGTAGTACAAAGTCGTCTATTTAGGATAACTAAATGGAACTTAACTTACTCATACTATAGTTCTACGCCATGGATTGATAAGTTAAGGAACTTGACCAATCATGTGAAGAGACTATTGTATGCTACTTGCTTCTTCCGCCGCTTAGTTTTTTGCTTTCTTACTCGGGCCTTCATCACCGCGAGTAATTTGCTTTATATCCTTCCGCACGTTCTGCAATAAGTGGGGGAGTTCACCACTTTTGAGCGCTTTTTCAATCTCGGTGCGAAGAGATATAGAATTGTTTGTAGTGTGACCATTATCCTTGTGGTAGTCAAAATATTGATTCGGATCCTGACCCATCTTGTTCTTCATTGGCGGAGGTGTTTTAAACTGATAGTCTTTTGTGCTGAGCACCTCCGCCGGAGTTTTCGTCAAAGGGGTCCACTGCCGCTCTCTATTTTCTTGCTTTGTTTCCCTCTGCGCTGTGAGCTTGTTTATGGTTGCTCCCGCGTCTTCAGATGAGTATGTTCCAAAAGTTGAGTCGCGCCAATTATTTTTGAATTTCTTTCCACCACTACCGCTCATGTCTTCTGGACGATTGTGCGGTGGTGGTGGCCTGTTGGTGCTGAGGTTCTTTTCTGTCTGGGCGTACACTTTGATCGCAGCCATCAACTTCTCCAAGCTCTTAGGTAGCCCTTCTGTTCCCGACAGAACCTTGATCATGCCGTTTCAGCGGACGACATACTTGAACTGTGCCCTTACCAAATGCTCATGAACGTATCCGATCTCTAGTACTTCTTTGTTGTAACGTGTGATAAAATCTTCTAGGCTCTCGTCATCACGCCTCCAAATATTCATTACGTCTGCAGTGTATCTGATAGACCTTCACTGCTGGCTAAAATGCACTAGGAATTTTTCTCTTAGATCCACCTACGACGTTATCTTTCCAACAGGTAGGTTATCGAACCATAGCCGCGCAGCGCCTGTGAGAGTTTGGATGAGTAGATGACACCACATTGGCAAGGTCCATCCTCCTACCAGACCTGCACTAGTGAAAACACGAAGGTGATCATCCGGATCTGTCATGCCATTGAATTTGCCAACATTGGATGGCAGTTTCGCTTTTTCCAAGGGAGCTAAAGCGATCTCACTGATAAACTTGGAATTCTCCACTGCCTCCGTCGGGCAGTAGATTAAATTGTAATCGTGTTCTGCTTCTGGATTATAAACCGTGCTAGGTTTATAACTTTTGTGGTCCGGTTGCAACCGACTGAACATACTTGTACTGTCTCCCTCGTGGTATGTTCTGTCATACTCATTGGTGTGGGTGTCCCGCCTCTGGTAGGAACGCGGACCCAACCGGGAGTGAATCGATGCCTTCGGTGAGAATGAGATTCATCGTGATACTCTATTCATGTGCGAGATGCAGGTCTTCGTGACTGAGCGGGAAGAGCAGTCTGTGCATAGAGTTGTGTATATACGGCATTTATTGCTCCTTGGGATCTGACATACCACGAGATAGGGGTTTCACCGGGAGGTAAAATTGAGCTTATTGGAATTTCAGGCTGCATTCGTGGAGTAACAGGATCATTCGGATGATTATCATTGTATTGAACTTCGTTATCGTCTGAAGCCTCTTCAACAATCTCTTCGACTTGGGTATTGATGTGTGTAAAATGCAACATATAAATTACATCAAATGAGGCATAAAACTAACCCTTTTTTAGTACTAATGTTGGAAAAAGTGTTCTTTTGTCTTCCTTTTTGTATTTTCAGGATCAAATGAGCTTAATTGAACAAAAGGAACAAATATACAACCAAATCTAACATAAATACAAAGAAAGGGAATAAACGTGGCATGCCTGACCCCTCGACAGCATCTTCCCAAAGCAAAAACAAGAAGAAAGCTGAGCATGGGGCTGTGCCCAGCTGAGCACGGGGCTGTGCCCAGCTCAGCACGGGGCGTGTCCAGCTCAACACGGGGCGTGTCCAGCTCAACACGGGGCCGTGCTCAGCGAGCACGGGGTGTCCAGGATGGTCAGCCCTGGCACAAAAGACAAACATGTTGAAGCTTCTATTGCCCACCACGGGGCTGTGCCCAGCGGACAAGGGGCCGTGGTCAACGCAAAGATACGCAGAATCTTGCCAAATCTGATAGTACAGATATGCTTCTACACACGGGGCCGTGCCCAGCGGACACGGGGGCATGGTCAACTAATGCGGACAAGAGCAATTAATGAAGAAAGAAAAAAGGGTGGACACGGAGCCGTGTCCAGGCTTCTGTTCAGCCTATAAATAGGAGTGCTTAGCTCAAGTTCAAACCATCCGTTGACACACCACCTCTCTCACACTTCACCCACCACCCACCACCACCATAACACCATCATCCACCACCATCATCCATTATCCATCATAGAGTGTGTGAGTCGTCTCGGGATCCAAGATTGATCGTAAGAGTTCTTGACAATCAAGGCCATGTTTGCCTAAGTCTCTTACATCACCTGGTGAAGACAAGTGTCTAGTGTAATACTTTTTATTTTTAATCTTTTCGCACTTTTTACTTGGTTTTGTATTAATGACTTTAATAACTAGTTTCTTATGTTGAAGGTGATTCTTCCTTATCGTTTGTCCGTGGTGTCTTGGCATTATTTTACTATCTATATAAAATAAAAGATTTTCACCATTCATATCTCCACGGTCTATATGGAGGTATGTTGGCTACCTGGTCGGGGGTTAAGGGAACGGTTTGGTAAGAGTCTTGCCGTTGTTCAGCGTTTAGAGATCCTGCAAGGGACCTGGGTCAAATTTAGTAGGACCTCCTTCAATACTTAACGGTATTGGATGGCGGGGGTCCAAACTCTTTGATCCCCTCATAAGTTAAACTACTATTTATACTATAACCCGACTATTTAGGACTGTATCCCTGCTGACTCAGACTACTTAGCCGAGGGTAACGTCACCTTCGAAAGAGGGGCATACCACAATATGCATTAATAACTTAATTAATTATCTTTCAATAATCCGACCCTTTTGGATTGTATCCTTGCTGACTCAAACTACTGGGTTGAGGGTAACGTCACCTCCAAAAGAGGGGCCTACTACAATAACTAAGATAATATCTTAAAATAGTGCAACAGTGCGGAAATAATCAAAGGTTACACTAAACACGAGTCGGAGCCAAGTGATTCATCTTGTCTATCTGTTTTTATTTTTATTTTCAGCATTTTAGTTAGTTTTTATTTTTCTTAGTTTAAAACATTTTTCTAAACTTTTTGATTTGATTAGACGTTGAGGATAAACCGGTACTAAAAGCTCTTGTGTCCTTGGACGACCTCGGTATCTTACCAACACTATACTACGCTCACGATGGGTGCACTTGCCCATATGTGTGTTTAGTGTCATTAAATATCATGTTTTGTAAATTTAAAACTTGGCTAAAAAAGTGTTAAAAAGGGCTTAACATATACATTAAAAACTAACGACACTTCACACACATCAAGTTTTTGGAGCCGTTGCCGGGGACACAAGGATTTTAAGAAAGCTTAAAATCGACGGCCTAATCAGTTAAGGATTTTAAAACGCGCGCACATTTTTCTGCATTTTAGTTTAGTTTTGCATTTACAGTAACCTGAACACGGGCCGTGCTCACTGAACACGGGGCCGTGCTGCACATTTTCATAAAAGCACCCAGTAACAGTAGCTTGAACACGGGCCGCGCTCACTGAACACGCCCCGTGCTCAAAGAAATCAGTAAATTTAATTAAAATGCCCAGATACAGACCCTGAACACGGGGCCGTACTCATTGAACACGGGGCCGTGTCCAGCCTCTGTTTCCGTTTTTATTTTTGTTTTCTGATCTCGAGACTTGGTTGTGGTCTGCTGAGTGATTCTCATGGATCAATACTCAGGAGGTTACAACTACACCTATGAGGAGGATGATTATAGGAGTAACTATTGCACTAATTGTAGTAACCCACACTCGGTTCAATATTGTCACTCATATCAACCATCCAATTCATACACCTACTATGAGGAGCCCAGGTACGAGCCATCAACTTTATACACATCATATGAAGACCAAAGGTATGAACCTCCTCCCTCATACTCATATTTTGATGAACCAAGGTATGAGCCTCCATACTCATACTTTGAGGAACCAAGATATGAGCCACCACCTTCGTATGCTTACTATGAGGAACCATGGCGTGAACAACCCACCTCGTATGAGTATTATGAAGAACAAAATTACGAACCTTATCCATCATATGCTTACAATGAAGAACAATGGTGTGAACCATCTACTTCACATGGGTATTATGAGGAACAAAGGATCGAACAACCGGATTCAAGCTTTGAAAATCCTGATCCTTTTTCTATAACCGAAGTGACCGATAGGATATTAGAACACCTTAGAGTTATCGATCGTTATATAAAAGAATCTTGCGCAAGGGAAGAGGAGTCCCGCGCAAGAGAAGAATTAAATAAAGAAGAGATAACCGAAAGTGTAAAAATGGAAGAACAAATAAGTGAAAAACCGACACATGAGTTAAACAACGAAAAAGTTGAGTCCGAAAACGTTAAAATTCAAGAAGAGTCTAATTTTGAAGAAATTAATCTCTTGTCACCTTCTTTTGAAAATCATTGTTTAGTTTCAACTCATGCTAAGTTTTTAAAAGAGTTAAACACTAACACTAAAATTGATGAAATGGTAAGTGTTAAGTTAACTAATGATCAAACCTCGCTAATAAAAGAAGATCCATTTGAAATTAACATTACACCGGTTCCATGTTTCTTTCAAAATTCGTTTATTAGTAATGTCACAATTGATAAAGATCTTTGTGTTAACATAATGCCTAACTACATTTTCGAAAAATTAAGTATTAGTGATTTTTCTCCACTTCAAATACCCATTTTTCTATCCAATCGGAAAGTAATAAAATCAATCGGTATAGTTGAGGATGTCTTGGTTCAAACAAATCAAATGATAGTACCCACCGACTTTGTCATCCTCGATGACGCTCCTCTAGTGTTGGGACGACCATTTGTAAAAACTCACGAAGCTTTAAAAAACCGGAAGTACAACAATCTACCTCTTCAATTAGGGGCATTCAAGAGAAGCATCGATCTTGAACGTTCGATGAAATATCCAATCGGCAATGACGACCCCCTAATTGAAGATGAGCCAGAACCACCCGATAAGGAGGGTCTAGCCAAGGACCCTAATAAACGTGGCGCACTACGGAGGCATTCCGTGGAACTATCCGTAGTTTTAGTGTAGATTAACTTTTATGTTTTCTAGTTTAGTTTTTAATTTTCAGGAATAAAACACACTCGGGATGGTGAAGGATGATAAGGGAAGCTTGAACCAACACCCCATACACAAAAACAGAGCCTCCCGACGATTTTTCTTCATTACAGCAAGTTCAGCACGGGGCCGTGCTCACCCCAACACGCCCCGTGCCCGAGGTTCTGAAGAAAATGCCCAGTTCAGGTAACTGGACACGGGGCCGTGCTCACTGAACACGCCCCCGTGCCAAGCCTTCTGTTTACTTTTGGTACTGGCAGTCTGGACACTGGGCCATGCTCAGCCAACACCACCCCGTGTTCAGCTACCCAGTAACATAAAATCTTGTTTTTAGCCCACTTTTACACATTTTAATCAACCGAAAAACTTATTTTTGGGACACATTGAGGACAATGTGTAGTTTAAGTGTGGGGGGATGCTAAAACCTTGAATCTTGCAAGTCCTAATTACAAGCCTTACACAAAACTCTATTGGAACCGCTAATCACCCCAAATTTTTTCAAAAATTTTTCATTTTTTTTACTTGTCTAGGTTTAACTTGGGAATTTCAAGTTCTAAAAAGGTTATATTTTTACACATTTACAACCGATAGCGTCGTGATAAAAAGAACCAACATAAGAAAATTATGAAAATGCATGACAAGCCTAGTTAAAATTTAATTATATATACTTGATCACATAAAAACCCATTCCCACAAAAGTGAGTTTTGAGCCTTTATTGAGCATACAAATATATATCTATAAATTAAATGCTCATTTTTCGTTTCTTGTGTGAATAGCCGCTTGGTTCTTACAACACTAGAACTTGCCACGACGATACATTCCCGGTCCTTACCAACTTAAACCCGAGTAAGTAAATGATGGAGGCATTAGGACTAACCCTTTTTATTTCTACACCATTATTTTTCTTTTTTTTACCACCTACCCAAAATCCCCCTAGTTAACCCCTTTGAGCCTAAACCTTTTCATTTCTTAACCCAAACCAAACACCCTTTCACCCACCAAAACCTTTTTATTTTTAACCCTTTGTTTTAGTAATAAGCTCAGTTTTTCGTGTGACTTTCAAAAAAAAAAAAAAATTCGTTGATGATGAAGCAAAAGAAATAAACAAACAAGTTCATCAAAAATAACTTTGTTTGAATAATAGCTTCATCAAAATAAAAATGGCAAAAAGAATAAAAAGTCTTTCGAAAACCGAAGCTTGTTACGCTTTTTCGCCCTTTTCTACTAACCACTAACCCAACCACCTACCTTTAACCCAAGCCTAACTCTTCACCCAAAAAGTCCTCTTGATATTTACAAAGGTATATAGTTAAAAAGGAGGAGGATTGATTGCTTGGCAAGCATATGGTAGGAGTAAGTTCCATGCCGCTCTCGAGTGATTCACTAAAATACATCTTCGGCCGAGTGTTGAGTGATCCCCCGTGAGGTATGTGAACTTGTATATAAATAGAATTTTAAAGAGGCATGTTATGCCCTAATAAGTAATTTATCTTTTGAAAAGTTTTAAATAAATCATGACGAATAAGATTGTAAATAAATAAAAATAAAACTTAATAAAGAATCTTGGAAATCCCAACACTCTATGACAAGCCCAAAAACCTTCTCTTCTACCAATTCCATTTGGGAGTGTAAAGCCACATTATAAAGAGTTTTGCTTGAGTACAAGCAAAGATTCAAGTGTGGGGGTATTTGATGTGTGTAAAATGCAACATATAAATTACATCAAATGAGGCATAAAACTAACCCTTTTTAGTACTAATGTTGGAAAAAGTGTTATTTTGTCTTCCTTTTTGTATTTTCAGGATCAAATGAGCTTAATTGAACAAAAGGAACAAATATACAACCAAATCTAACATAAATACAAAGAAAGGGAATAAACGTGGCATGCCTGACCCCTCGACAGCATCTTCCAAAAGCAAAAACAAGAAGAAAGCTGAGCATGGGGCTGTGCCCAGCTCAGCACGGGGTTGTGCCCAGCTCAGCACGGGGCGTGTCCAGCTCAACACGGCGCCGTGCTCAGCGAGCACGGGGCCGTGTCCAGGATGGTCAGCCCTGGCACAAAAGACAAACACGTAGAAGCTTCTATTGCCCACCACGGGGCCGTGCCCAGGGGACACGGGGCCGTGGTCAACGCAAAGATACGCAGAATCTTGCCAAATCTGATAGTACAGATATGCTTCTGCAAACGGGGCCGTACGGGGGCATGGTCAACTAATGCGGACAAGAGCAATTAATGAAGAAAGAGAAAAGGGTGGACACGGGGCCGTGTCCAGCGGACACGGGGCCGTGTCTAGGCTTCTGTTCAGCCTATAAATAGGAGTGCTTGGCTCAAGTTCAAACTATCCCTTGGCACACCACCTCTCTCACACTTCACCCACCTCCCACCACCACCATAACACCATCATCCACCACCATCATCCATTGTCCATCATAGAGTGTGTGAGTCGTCTCGGGATCCAAGATTGATCGTAAGAGTTCTTGACAATCAAGGCCATGTTTGCCTAAGTCTCTTACATCACTTGGTGAAGACAAGTGTCTAGTGTAATACTTTTTATTTTTAATCTTTTCGCACTTTTTACTTGGTTTTGTATTAATGACTTTAATAACTAGTTTCTTATGTTGAAGGTGATTCTTCCTTATCGTTTGTCCGTGGTGTCTTGGCATTATTTTACTGTCTATATAAAATAAAAGATTTTCACCATTCATATCTCCACGGTCTATATGGAGGTATGTTGGCTACCTGGTCGGGGGTTAAGGTAACGGTTTGGTAAGAGTCTTGCCGTTGTTCAGCGTTTAGAGATCCTGCAAGGGACCTGGGTCAAATTTAGTAGGACCTCCTTCAATACTTAACGGTATTGGATGGCGGGGGTCCAAACTCTTTGATCCCCTCATAAGTTAAACTACTATTAATACTATAACCCGGCTATTTAGGACTGTATCCCTGCTGACTCAGACTACTTAGCCGAGGGTAACGTCACCTTCAAAAGAGGGGCCTACCATAATTTGCATTAATAACTTAATTAATTATCTTTCAATAATCCGACCCTTTTGGATTGTATCCTTGCTGACTCAAACTACTGGGTTGAGGGTAACGTCACCTCCAAAAGAGGGGCCTACTACAATAACTAAGATAATCTCTTAAAAAAGTGCAAAAGTGCGGAAATAATCAAAGGTTACACTAAACACGAGTCGGAGCCAAGTGATTCATCTTGTCTATCTGTTTTTATTTTCAGCATTTTATTTAGTTTTTATTTTTCTTAGTTTAAAACATTTTTTTAAACTTTTTGATTTGATTAGACGTTGAGGATAAACCGGTACTAAAAGCTCGTGTGTCCTTGGACGACCTCGGTATCTTACCAACACTATACTACGCTCAGGATGGGTGCACTTGCCCATATGTGTGTTTAGTGTCATTAAATATCGTGTTTTGTAAATTTAAAACTTGGCTAAAAAAGTGTTAAAAAGGGCTTAACATATACATTAAAAACTAACGACACTTCACACGCATCAAGTTTTTGGAGCCGTTGCCGGGGACACAAGGATTTTAAGAAAGCTTAAAATCGACGGCCTAATCAGTTAAGGATTTTAAAACGCGCGCACATTTTTCTGCATTTTAGTTTAGTTTTGCATTTACAGTAACCTGAACACGGGCCGTGCTCACTGAACACGGGGCCGTGCTGCACATTTTCATAAAAGCACCCAGTAACAGTAGCTTGAACACGGGCCGTGCTCACTGAACACGCCCCGTGCTCAAAGAAATCAGTAAATTTAATTAAAATGCCCAGATACAGACCCTGAACACGGGGCCGTACTCACTGAACACGGGGTCGTGTCCAGCCTCTGTTTCCGTTTTTATTTTTGTTTTCTGATCTCGAGACTTGGTTGTGGTCTGCTGAGTGATTCTCATGGATCAATACTCAGGAGGTTACAACTACACCTTTGAGGAGGATGATTATAGGAGTAACTATTGCACTAATTGTAGTAACCCACACTCGGTTCAATATTGTCACTCATATCAACCATCCAATTCATACACCTACTATGAGGAGCCCAGGTACGAGCCATCAACTTCATACACATCATATGAAGACCAAAGGTATGAACCTCCTCCCTCATACTCATATTTTGATGAACCAAGGTATGAGCCTCCATACTCATACTTTGAGGAACCAAGATATGAGCCACCACCTTCGTATGCTTACTATGAGGAACCATGGCGTGAACAACCCACCTCGTATGAGTATTATGAAGAACAAAATTACGAACCTTATCCATCATATGCTTACAATGAAGAACAATGGTGTGAACCATCTACTTCACATGGGTATTATGAGGAACAAAGGATCGAACAACCGGATTCAAGCTTTGAAAATCCTAATCCTTTTTCTATAACCGAAGTGACCGATAGGATATTAGAACACCTTAGAGTTATCGATCGTTATATAAAAGAATCTTGCGCAAGGGAAGAGGAGTCCCGCGCAAGAGAAGAATTAAATAAAGAAGAGATAACCGAAAGTGTAAAAATGGAAGAACAAATAAGTTAAAAACCGACACATGAGTTAAACAACGAAAAAGGTGAGTCCGACAACGTTAAAATTCAAGAAGAGTCTAATTTTGAAGAAATTAATCTATTGTCACCTTCTTTTGAAAATCATTGTTTAGTTTCAACTCATGCTAAGTTTTTAAAAGAGTTAAACACTAGCACTAAAATTGATGAAATGGTAAGTGTTAAGTTAACTAATGATCAAACCACGCTAATAAAAGAAGATCCATTTGAAATTAACATTACACCGGTTCCATGTTTCTTTCAAAATTCGTTTATTAGTAATGTCACAATTGATAAAGATCTTTGTGTTAACATAATGCCTAACTACATTTTCGAAAAATTAAGTATTAGTGATTTTTCTCCACTTCAAATACCCATTTTTCTATCCAATCAGAAAGTAATAAAATCAATCGGTATAGTTGAGGATGTCTTGGTTCAAACAAATCAAATGGTAGTTCCCACCGACTTTGTCATCCTCGATGGCGCTCCTCTAGTGTTGGGACGACCATTTGTAAAAACTCACGAAGCTTTGAAAAACCGGAAGTACAACAATCTACCTCTTCAATTAGGGGCATTCAAGAGAAGCATCGATCTTGAACGTTCGATGAAATATCCAATCGGCAATGACGACCCCCTAATTGAAGATGAGCCAGAACCACCCGATAAGGAGGGTCTAGCCAAGGACCCTAATAAACGTGGCGCACTACGGAGGCATTCCGTGGAACTATCCGTAGTTTTAGTGTAGATTAACTTTTACGTTTTCTAGTTTAGTTTTTAATTTTCAGGAATAAAACACACCCGGGATGGTGAAGGATGATAAGGGAAGCTTGAACCAACACCCCATACACAAAAACAGAGCCTCCCGACGATTTTTCTTCATTACAGCAAGTTCAGCACGGGGCCGTGCTCACCCCAACACGCCCCGTGCCCGAGGTTCTGAAGAAAATGCCCAGTTCAGGTAACTGGACACGGGGCCGTGCTCACTGAACACGCCCCCGTGCCAAGCCTTCTGTTTACTTTTGGTACTGGCAGTCTGGACACTGGGCCATGCTCAGCCAACACCACCCCGTGTTCAGCTACCCAGTAACATAAAATCTTGTTTTTAGCCCACTTTTACACATTTTAATCAACCGAAAAACTTATTTTTGGGACACATTGAGGACAATGTGTAGTTTAAGTGTGGGGGGATGCTAAAACCTTGAATCTTGCAAGTCCTAATTACAAGCCTTACACAAAACTCTATTGGAACCGCTAATCACCCCAAATTTTTTCAAAAATTTTTCATTTTTTTTACTTGTCTAGGTTTAACTTGGGAATTTCAAGTTCTAAAAAGGTTATATTTTTACACATTTACAACCGATAGCGTCGTGATAAAAAGAACCAACATAAGAAAATTATGAAAATGCATGACAAGCCTAGTTAAAATTTAATTATATATACTTGATCACATAAAAACCCATTCCCACAAAAGTGAGTTTTGAGCCTTTATTGAGCATACAAATATATATCTATAAATTAAATGCTCATTTTTCGTTTCTTGTGTGAATAGCCGCTTGGTTCTTACAACACTAGAACTTGCCACGACGATACATTCCCGGTCCTTACCAACTTAAACCCGAGTAAGTAAATGATGGAGGCATTAGGACTAACCCTTTTTATTTCTACACCATTATTTTTCTTTTTTTTACCACCTACCCAAAATCCCCCTAGTTAACCCCTTTGAGCCTAAACCTTTTCATTTCTTAACCCAAACCAAACACCCTTCCACCCACCAAAACCTTTTTATTTTTAACCCTTTGTTTTAGTAATAAGCTCAGTTTTTCGTGTGACTTTCAAAAAAAAAATTCGTTGATGATGAAGCAAAAGAAATAAACAAACAAGTTCATCAAAAATAACTTTGTTTGAATAATAGCTTCATCAAAATAAAAATGGCAAAAAGAATAAAAAGTCTTTCGAAAACCAAAGCTTGTTACGCTTTTTCGCCCTTTTCTACTAATCACTAACCCAACCACCTACCTTTAACCCAAGCCTAACCCTTCACCCAAAAAGTCCTCTTGATATTTACAAAGGTATATAGTTAAAAAGGAGGAGGATTGATTGCTTGGCAAGCATATGGTAGGAGTAAGTTCCATGCCGCTCTCGAGTGATTCACTAAAATACATCTTCGGCCGAGTGTTGAGTGATCCCCCGTGAGGTATGTGAACTTGTATATAAATAGAATTTTAAAGAGGCATGTTATGCTCTAATAAGTAATTTATCTTATGAAAAGTTTTAAATAAATCATGACGAATAAGATTGTAAATAAATAAAAATAAAACTTAATAAAGAATCTTGGAAATCCCAACACTCTATGACAAGCGCAAAAACCTTCTCTTCTACCAATTTCATTTAGGAGTGTAAAGCCACATTATAAAGAGTTTTGCTTGAGTACAAGCAAAGATTCAAGTGCGGGGGTATTTGATGTGTGTAAAATGCAACATATAAATTACATCAAATGAGGCATAAAACTAACCCTTTTTTAGTACTAATGTTGGAAAAAGTGTTATTTTGTCTTCCTTTTTGTATTTTCAGGATCAAATGAGCTTAATTGAACAAAAGGAACAAATATACAACCAAATCTAACATAAATACAAAGAAAGGGAATAAACGTGGCATGCCTGACCCCTCGACAGCATCTTCCCAAAGCAAAAACAAGAAGAAAGCTGAGCATGGGGCTGTGCCCAGCTCAGCACGGGGTTGTGCCCAGCTCAGCACAGGGCGTGTCCAGCTCCACACGGCGCGTGTCCAGCTCAACACGGGGCCGTGCTCAGCGAGCACGGGGCCGTGTCCAGGATGGTCAGCCCTGGCACAAAAGACAAACACGTAGATGCTTCTATTGCCCACCACGGGGCCGTGCCCAGCGGACACGGGGCCGTGGTCAACGCAAAGATACGCAGAATCTCGCCAAATCTGATAGTACAGATATGCTTCTGCAAACGGGGCCGTACGGGGGCGTGGTCAACTAATGCGGACAAGAGCAATTAATGAAGAAAGAGAAAAGGGTGGACACGGGGCCGTGTCCAGCGGACACGGGGCCGTGTCTTGGCTTCTGTTCAGCCTATAAATAGGAGTGCTTGGCTCAAGTTCAAACCATCCCTTGGCACACCACCTCTCTCACACTTCACCCACCTCCCACCACCACCATAACACCATCATCCACCACCATCATCCATTGTCCATCATAGAGTGTGTGAGTCGTGTCGGGATCCAAGATTGATCGTAAGAGTTCTTGACAATCAATGCCATGTTTGCCTAAGTCTGTTACATCACTTGGTGAAGACAAGTGTCTAGTGTAATACTTTTTATTTTTAATCTTTTCGCACTTTTTACTTGGTTTTGTATTAATGACTTTAATAACTAGTTTCTTATGTTGAAGGTGATTCTTCCTTATCGTTTGTCCGTGGTGTCTTGGCATTATTTTACTGTCTATATAAAATAAAAGATTTTCACCATTCATATCTCCACGGTCTATATGGAGGTATGTTGGCTACCTGGTCGGGGGTTAAGGGAACGGTTTGGTAAGAGTCTTGCCGTTGTTCAGCGTTTAGAGATCCTGCAAGGGACCTGGGTCAAATTTAGTAGGACCTCCTTCAATACTTAACGGTATTGGATGGCGGGGGTCCAAACTCTTTGATCCCCTCATAAGTTAAACTACTATTAATACTATAACCCGGCTATTTAGGACTGTATCCCTGCTGACTCAGACTACTTAGCCGAGGGTAACGTCACCTTCAAAAGAGGGGCCTACCATAATTTGCATTAATAACTTAATTAATTATCTTTCAATAATCCGATCCTTTAGGATTGTATCCTTGCTGACTCAAACTACTGGGTTGAGGGTAACGTCACCTCCAAAAGAGGGGCCTACTACAATAACTAAGATAATCTCTTAAAAAAGTGCAAAAGTGCGGAAATAATCAAAGGTTACACTAAACACGAGTCGGAGCCAAGTGATTCATCTTGTCTATCTGTTTTTATTTTCAGCATTTTAGTTAGTTTTTATTTTTCTTAGTTTAAAACATTTTTCTAAACTTTTTGATTTGATTAGACGTTGAGGATAAACCGGTACTAAAAGCTCGTGTGTCCTTGGACGACCTCGGTATCTTACCAACACTATACTACGCTCACGATGGGTGCACTTGCCCATATGTGTGTTTAGTGTCATTAAATATCATGTTTTGTAAATTTAAAACTTGGCTAAAAAAGTGTTAAAAAGGGCTTAACATATACATTAAAAACTAACGACACTTCACACGCATCAGGTATTGTGTGCAAAATTTGGCCGAGGGCCGGATTGAAAGTTCTGAGTTTCTTCCATTGAAAAACGGAGAGGAAACGGTAAATCGAGACGAGAAGATGTGAATAAAACTGAGAAAATCAGTGGGCGTCAATGAAGAAACACTGGTTTAATTGACCGGAATCAACTGAACCAGGGAGTTTGAATCTGCATAAAAGGGTTAGGTCTTCTCGTTCAATTCGGGGGTGAATGATCTTCTTCCTCTAACAATCACTGCAAAACAAACAGCCGTTAGACTCGCCACGGGGAGAATGGAGGTTCTCTCCGTGACCACCCTCCGGCGTGAGAATAAGTACAGGGTTTGATGAAGAAGAAGTGAAAGTGAAATGAATGTAAATTGAGGGATTGTACCTGAATTATCTTTCTATTTATAGCCAAAGTTTCGGCGGGAAAATTTGTTGATGAAAACTTAACGGAAAATACTTTTCCGTCAGCGGTTATTTTCTCCTTCCGTTAATCACTAACGAGTGTGTATGCACACGGATTGTGATCTAGATCAACTGCCAGGGTGATGCCACGTGGAAAGTGGGTAACTGTAGATCTTTCCTTCAATTTAATGCCATCATCGTGACATTGAGGTAGCCTGGGATGATGCCACGTGGCCATTCGGTTATAACCGAATGGTGGTGCACGATCAAGCCTTCTAGAAGGATACAACTATGATCCTGTTTAACTCTTCATCATGCTAATTTGATGGTAATAGAGGAGTTACTTTTATCCAAGTCTGGATATTATTTATGCGGAAGTGTTGTTAGGATTTTTATCCTATCTTGCTATGGATGATGGCGCAAGGATTTGTTAGTTTCCTTTTGGCGCGCAGATATTGAACACTATCTTTTCTTTCTAAGTTTTTCTTAGAACCAGTGCGTGGCCGCGCAAGGTTCATACCAAAGAGGACTTACTTGATGAGGTTGTGGTGGGGTCCCAAGTACCTGAACAACGTTTTTGGGACCTTACCCCTTCAATAGTGTTCTCTGTGAATACTTATTGTTGTGTATTCATTGTTTAATATATGTCTTTAGTTTTTTGTTTACACTAGTAGTGATTCAGCCTCTGTTCAAAGACTTGGGTAAGCACCTTTAGAGTGACGAACCTACCATCTGGCCCCTGGAACAGATTGGTTGTTTGGTTTATTTGATCTTGTCTGCTAATTCTTGTTTAAATTCTTTATGATGGCTGGTGAAAATGAAACTTTAATTAACAAATTAGAACCTGATAGTCCATTATACTTTCATTCAATTGATTGTATTGCTTTGACTGTTGTTAGTGTAAAACTTAAAGGGACGGAAAACTATATTGTGTAGGCTAATGCTATGAGTTTGGCTTTAAGATTTGAAACTCAGTGGGAAAGATGTAACTCAGTGGTTTTAACTTGGATTTTAAATTCTGTTTCTAAGGAGCTTTATCTTGGGCATGTTTATTCTAAATGTGTTGCTGATGTGTGGAAAGCATTAAGAGATACCTATGATAAGGTCAAGGGGTCAGTAGTGTTTGATCTATATCAAAAGATTAACTCATTTACTCAAAGTGGTATGTCTGTGGCAGAGTATTATCATAGATTGAAAATTATGTGGAAACAATTAGATCAAATTTTACAAATACCTGTATGTACTTGTGATGCTTCTACACAATTTAATAATTTCAATCATCTGATAAAGCTAATGCAATTTTTGATGGGTTTGGATAGTGGTTATCAATTTGTTAGAACAAATTTACTCATTAGAGAGCCTTTACTTATTGTGAAAGATGTTTTTTCAATTGTGTCCAGGGAAGAGTCTCATAGGAGTTCAAATGTAATAGGGTCTAAAGAACAAATAGTAGGATTTTTTTCTAAAATTAATATTGTTGTTGACAATAAAAAGAAGTTTTCCAAAAATGCAAACCAGACTCTAAAATGTACACATTGTAATAAATCTGTTCATTCGATTGAGAAATGTTTTGAACTTATTGGGTATCCTCCTTGGATGAAGTCAAAGTCTGGACAAGGGAAAAAGATTGTTAGTAATAATGATGTTAATGCTGGGTCTTTTGATGTAAATAAGTTTGATGCATCTCGTCTAACTTCTGATCAGGAGTCGAAATTGTTAAGTTTGTTAAATCAAAAGTGTGATGAAGGAACTAATAGCTGTAATGTGTGACGTGAGGTCGAATACTCACTCAAAAATAATCCAATTACACTAAATAGATAGTGTTAAATAGGTATCGAACACAAGGAGTTTGTGGAATGCGTGTTTACTAAGTAGCTTTACTAATTGATTAAATTGAAACTAAGTTGCAGAAAGTAAATCTCAAAGTTTTAGTTGTTTTGTTTGTTTAACTAAATTAAATCGCAAATCACTAATACGTTTTTAAACAAATAAAAGAGGTAGTGATCATCCCGAATTTCAGGTTTTAAGTGACAATTAGTGTTCATGCTCAATTGGAAAGAACCACATAGACATGGCTCGTGTAAGTGCAATTGTTTGTGATGAAGGGGAACTAAGTACTCGGATTCCTAGAATGCGAGGTTGTTACCCGATGATCAGTTAATCATATATCCAACCCTAATCCCCCCTCATGATATCTCAATTGCCAACGGCTACAAAAACGTATGGTTCAGAACTATGATTAAACATAAGCAACAATTTACAAACAATCATTCAAACACCATAATAAACTAAACAACATATGTAAAGTCTATTATTCCAGAAATTAAAGAGCAAAACATAATTGTCACAAGCAAACCTTACATTCGGGATGATCACCAAGCAAACTAGCCGCTCATGGTTCACTGAATCATCATAACATTCAATCTGTGGTTCATGGAAATAAAAAACAAAGTACTAATGTTTAGAACACTCTAGAACACCTTAGAGCACTAGAAAATCACCTCCAACAAGTTGCAAAACGAAACTAGTGAAAAGGATACCAAAAGACACACCATCATTGTCCATAAAAGAGAAGTTACAATTCTGATCTCGGAGCCACCGTAAGCTACGGTGGCCACCATAGCTTACGGTGGCTTTCAACTTTGTGACACCGGCTAGAAACTGTCTTAAGGTGATTATATTCAGTCTCGAGGGCTACCATAGCTTACGATAGCCACCGTAAGCTACGGTAGAGGCTAGCTTCGTATCATAATTTCTTCAAACTTCAATCTTCAATCCAGCTGAGCTTCCTCCTAAGCTTCATTTCCACTCTTTTAAGCTTCGTTTGTACCTGAAACACAAGCACCCATAGTTATCTAATTCTAGATAATTACCCGATTAAATGTAGGATTTTAATATCGTTTATAGCACTTAAGGGTTGTGCTATGGACCACCCGTTAATGTGTCTGGTAAGAATTCATGTTTGTTTTGTTCTACAAGTTCTAGTACTCATGCTTATAGTTGTGCTAATCTGACTAATTCTTTGAATGGGTTGGGTAGGATTTGTGATTCTGGTGCGAATCAACACATGGTCATGACTGATAAGAATCTAATAAATCAAATGGATGTTTCTGATTAAATATTAAATTAAATCATCCTAATGGCACGAAGGCTTTGGTAACTAAAATTGGGGATATAAAGTTCAAGGATAAAGTAATATTGTATGATGTGTTAGTCATTCCTGATTACTGTGTGAACTTGATATTTGTTCATAAATTAGCCAAAGATAGCAAGATAAATGTCATATTTGATGAAAATTCATGTTACCTTCAGGATTCGTTAACAAAGAAAACCTTGGTGATTGGTAGACAGTGTGATGGATTATATTTTTGTGGTGAGTCACATGTGATTGCTGGTCTTAGTTAAAGTAATATGGATATGAATAGTATATGGCACTCTAGGTTAGGTCATCCATCAGAAGTTGTTTTAAATATGTTAAAGGGTGATCTGAACCTACCAAAGTTTGATAAGTCTATGGGTATGTTTGGCAAAAGTAGCTGGTGGCTAGTGGCTGGTAGCTGGTGGCTTGAAGCTGGTAGCTGTAGCTGGTAGCTAGTAGCTGTAGCTTTTTAGATATTTTTGGTGTTTAGCAGAGTAGCTGGAGCTTTTAATAAAATGTATAAAGTGATCAAAATGGACATAACTAAAAATTTAAAAAGCTTGTGTATTAAAAAGTTCATTATCTTTAGTGGTTAAAATAGTCATTTTTTCGCTAAAAGCTTGTAGCTCCTTCTAAACGCTACTAGTAGGAGCGTTCAACCAAAAGCTTCAAGCTCCTTCAACCAAACAAGCCTTTTTATTGAGTAGGAGTTTTTTTTTCTTAAAAGCTAGAAGCTCCTAAAAGTTCTTAAAAGCTCCATGCCAAACTTACCCTATACCTTGTGAAATTTGTCATAAATCTAAACAACGCAGGAAACCTTTTCCTATAAGTGACCATCAAACAAAAAAATTAGGTGAACTAGTTCATTTAGATGTTTGGGTCCATATAAGGTCAAAAGCAAGGAGTCATGTAGATATTTCTTAACTGTTGTGGATGATTACACTAGGGCTGTATGGGTTTACTTAATGAGGCATAAGGATGAGGTGTTTGAAAATGTTAAACATTTTATAAGTGTAATACATACACAGTTTGAAAAATCTGTTAAAATTCTTAGAACAGACAATGGTACGGAGTTTGTGAATAACCAGTTCAAAGATTTTTTAAACAAACAAGGTATAGTGTATCAAACTACTTGTGTGTATACCCCTCAACAAAATGGTATTGTTGAGAGGAAACATAGACATTTGCTTAACGTTGCTAGAGCTTTATTGTTTCAAAGTGGTTTACCTTTGAGGTTTTGGTCTGAATGTATTCTGACCGCTACATATTTAATAAACAGGATTCCTTCTTCTGTGCTATCTGGTAGGTCTCCTTATGAACTAATTCATGAATTTAAACCCTCTTTAACACACCTTAGAGTTTTTGGCTGTCTTTGTTTCAAGACTGTTTTAAATAATAGTGATAAGTTTAGTAGCCATGCTGATAAATGTGTTTTAATAGGCTATTCTAATGAGAAAAAAGGCTATAAATTGTGGAATTTAGAAAAAAAGGAAATTATTTTCTCAAGAGATGTTAGGTTTTATGAATCTATATTTCCTTTCAAAGGGTCTGTTGAGAAAGACACAATTTTTTCTAAAGAAATAAACAACTTAAATTTTTTCAATATATATGAACAAAGAGATTTCAAACATTCTAAGGTTTTGAGTAATCCCGATGATGAAAAGGGGGTTGATCAAAATAAGGATTCAGGTATTCATGAGCCTCAGCAATCTCATAGAGATTATGAGTCTACTGCTGATAAGGCTGTGGATCAACCTTCTAGTTCTGAACAGTCTAAACAGCCTGGTAGAACTTTAGAAGTAGCTGAGCAAGAGCAATCCAGTAGCGTTAATTACGTATTAGATAGGGTCGAGCATCAATATGCTGAATGTGACATTGATAACCTGTCTGAGGATATATCTGATGATTATGTAATTGAGGGAAAAGTTAAATATGGGTTAGAAAAAGTAGTTAACGAGTTGATGCTTGCCCGCGCGTTGCGGCAGGGTGTTGATCATGAATATCTTTAGATTCACTGTATGAGATGCAAATATTCTTAAATTCATGCAAAATATTGTTTCATTTTGCTTAACCTCCAGACTAAAATACGATACTAAAGCATTTTACTTCAAGACATTCTTTTTCATTTTGACCTGCTCCAAAAAATATTAACCCAATACCTTTGTCACTTTAGCACATTTGTCAGTCAAACTCAATACCTTTAATCTTATTAATATGTAAAGAGGTTCTTAGATACGTTAAATTTTGTTGCAATGTTAAAAGTAAAACTATATTACTAATGAATGTAACGAATGTAAGTTATAATAATAAAAAACAAATTAAATGCTAAATATAAAATTACTAATGAAAAATAATGAAACAATTATATGATAATTATTAATTACTATTTATTAGTAAAAAAACAATAAATAATAGATAAAATACAATTAAAAATAAAAACAAATGTATAAAAAATTAAATACCAAATATAATAAATAAATACATAAGAATTTTCAAACACTATTTATTATTAAAAAATAAAATAAATAATAAAAAAATATTACTAAAAATAAAAATAAATACTTAAAAATTTTCAATTACTATTCATCACAACTTTCTATTAATATATATAATATAATATATAATATATAATATAATTTCTGGAAATCTATAGAATTTCCAAATAAATAAAAGATACTAAATTCTGGATTTTTTAATAGTAATAAATTAATAATCAAAACTTATTTAATGGTTCCTAAAATCAATTTCCTCATCAATTTTGACCTTTCCCTCTTATTCCTTAAAAAAGGTGATGATTGATTATCCATAAATTTTGAGTTTTCTACCCTAAGTTTCCTTTTGATCTTGAATGAATTTTTAAGTCTGGTTCCTAATCAGATCTGTATATAAATCCAGTTTTCTTTAAAATCGAATACGTTTGAAAAAAAAATCTGGTTTTATTCAAAATTTGAGGATCAGATCTGTTGTTCATGATTATTTTGAATCATTGTACGATTTTGAAACAAAAGTTTTTTATTACCATTTATGATAGGAACCCAGAACATGAATGGGATTTTTATGTTTTTTTATTTCTTTCGGTGAGTTCCAAAAAAAAAAAAAAAAAAGAAAACCCAGACTTCGTAATTTGGGTTTTTATTTTGAACAACAATCTTCTTGTATTCGAATATTATTAGATTATCAGTGCGTATCTGAGGGATTCAGATTTTAAACGCTAGTTGGTTTTTTTCGGCGATTCACTCTTCATACTTTGAATATAGAAATTTTCCACGGAATCGGTGCGTATCTGAGGGAATCGGTTGTCTCCGATTTGGTTATGAAACGGTTATGTGTCATAATCAGTTGACCCTTTATAATATATTGATGATGGTGTTCAAGAATGAATAAACATATATGTATCGTTGTTTTACGAAATTTGTGTTAGAAAATGAATTGCAAAATAGGGGATCATGATGTTATGGATATATATTAGAGTGAGAATATGCAAATACAATTATCAAGTTCTGAATGAAAAAAATGCAAACAAACAGAAGGTTTGTAAACATGAGATTCAAGTGAGGGAGGGCTTCTTGGAGGCAATTACCATTTTCGTGGGAACTTCTGATTTGTTCATCGATGCTTTCAATTATAATATCAGAAAGGGAGAGTTAAAATAATAAAATTTAAAGAGATACATGTCTTATATATATGTATAAGTTACCGAATGGTGGTCTACCACTTTGTGAAACAATGTAATGGTTTAGAATATGTTCTTTGTGGGACGAAAGCTTGGTAATATCAATCAGAAGGAAGGGGTGTGTTAAACAAAAGATCAATTAAAAGGAAGGGGCACGTGTCTTAAATAAAGGAGTATATGTGTTAAATAAAAGGGTATGTGTTAACTATAGGAGTATGTGTGTTAAACAAAGGGGCATGTGTTAATCAAAGAGGTGTGTGTGTGTTAAACAAAGGGGTATGTGTCAATCAAAGAGGGGTGTGTGTGTTAAACAAAGGGGTATGTGTTAATCAAAGAGGTGTGTGTGTTAATCAAAGGGGTGTGTGTGTTAAAAAAAGGGGTATGTGTTAATCAAAGGGGTGTGTGTGTGTTAAACAAAGGGTGCATGTTGCTTTTTGTATAAGAGATATAATTACTCTAATCTAACTAAAGAAAAATTTTTGTTTTACCTCTGTACTTAATAAGTCTATTGAACCTAGGTTTTATTATGAGGCTTGTATTGATCCTAACTGGGTGTCTGCCATGAATGATGGAATAGAGGCCCTTAATAGGAATAAAACATCGGATCTTGTTGAATTGCCTATTGATAGAAAACCTATTGCATGTAAATGGATTTATAAGATAAAATACAAGTCATCAGGTGAAATTGAAAGGTATTGTAGGATCGTTGTGCGACCTGAATGAGTCGTTCAAAAGAGTTTTGGATCCGAATCAAAGACGGAATCAATGAAACGGACGCTCGATTCAATTTAAATGTCTCTATTATTGATCTAACAGCAATATACAACCTGGAGACAATTCGGCAGCACTTCGTTACCGAATCAGACAAGTTAATTCCGTTTCAAATAACACCCTATGCTCTGTTATTTATAGATAAGCTAATTCCGTTTGAAATGACCAAGAGTCATTTCAAGCGAAATTACCAATAAAACTATAAACCCTAGTTTCTAGCATCCCGGGCACTGGTTATCCTATCCTATTACATGACTCGATACAAGACGAAGTCAACAGACATAGTGCACTAACAGACTCCCCCTTGGATGTTGACGAAGTATTCAGTGTCTAATCTTCAACATAACACCTCTTCAGTCTTGATCAGTCTTCACACTCTTTCCAGATTGTCTAACACTGTAAGCATCCATCAATCTTTCTTCATTGATCAGCTTCTATCTTTGAATGTTATACCAGAATCTGTTTCTGGCTCTAACATTAACAGCTTCTTCAGGCTCCCCCTTTCATCAAGCTTCCGTGCTTTAGGGATCGGCACCTTGCTTTCTGGTTACAAGCTCCCCCTTGCTTTGAGCTCGTCTTCATACTCCCCCTTAGACTCTGCTGTCGGGATCGTAGTCTGGAATCTCATCTGCAACACTTAAACATTTATAAGTACAAACATTTTAAACTTCAATTATCATCTCCCCCTATCAATAAACTTCATTGATTTGGCAATTTCAGCAAACAGGATCAGAAACTAACTCTATTTCAAAGATTTTAACAATATAAGCATCCAAATCCCTCACAGTTAATCATCCAAGTCCAAATTAATGACCTTGGAGATATCACAAACCGTTTTAAAATTTTTTATATTAAAAATTTCAAGTTTCAAATTAATGAACTTGTTTATTTTCAGAAACACAATCAGCATACTTAGATTTTGAAACTCAGCACTCAGACATCGGTTTTCGAAAATAAAACAGAATCAAAATCTTTTTGTATTTTTCTGAAATATAAAGCAATAAAGAAATATTTACAAACATATTTACAGACAATATTTTTGTTTAAGTTCGCGTTAGAGGATCATATCAGTTTTTGACAAGTCACAAGTACCGTTGAGCTTAGTTACACATTAAGAATTAAACAATTCACTTAGATTGTCGATATACTGATCCACTTAAATTTTCACACAAATTTCAACTGATTCAGGATACGAATTAGATGTATTAAAGACTTAAACTCATTCATGTGTCCCACCTCTTGAATATACTCCCGTATCCAGATCCCAATATTCAGTCTTACAGGTGAGTATACCTAGATGATATCTGTAAAGGGTTAAATGCGAGACCGTGAGAGCTCAGGTCAGAACTTCCGTTCAGCAAAGAGATGACGGTTCGACTTTAGGTGTGTTCCCTTTAGAGAATCTTTTCTTCAACAGCACATGATTAGCATTTTTCAATGTTTCATCATTTTTTGTACTGAGGGCGACGCTATATTTCAAGCAAGCAGAAAGTATTATACGGGGACTAGGCCATTGCTTCCGCAAAATCAGAAGTCCCGGGATAATACCCCAGATATCACTGAGTATAAAGACCTAGTATCTCAGAAAGAGGGACCTTTCAAACAAGATTTCACGGGTTACCTATATATCCAAGTAGTGTTCCCCACGAAATAAGCAAGTTTGAAATTAAGTTTATATCCCGAAAAAGTTTACTAAATGTGTAAAAACCTATCGGCATATCATCAGTGAGACTGTTTAACGCTATTTAATCATTACAATTCTTTAGCATACTGTAACTGTCTACTGATGTACTATCATTTCCTCTTTTTACACAAAAACTCAATTTTTGAATTTTATCATGTTTTTGACTTTTTCAAATTTTCTAATGTTTTTGGATTTTCTAACAACAATACTCCCCCTAAAATGCAAAACCATTCTAAAGAAAATTTAATAACCGATGCTGATAACTTTGTCTCGCCGTCCATTTTCTACTTCACATGCTCTGTTTTACAGAAAGTATAACGTAACCCCATGATTTACAACACATTGATATTTTACAGTTTGAAAACCGTTTTTCAATCTTGTGAAAGTAATCATGTTTGTTTAGCCGTGAGGGTTTCGGCGTATTCAAGCAACATATTTTTGTAATTTTTAAATTTTTCAATTTTTAGGGTTTTTGAAATATTGTTTATTTATGTACAGAAATAAAACAAACTCCCTGTTTCAACCAACACAGAGTTCAGCAGCCTCCTTCTCGCGTGCCAGGCTGCTTCTATTCTCCTTTGAT
Source organism: Helianthus tuberosus (assembly GCA_030545235.1). Classification (NCBI taxonomy): domain Eukaryota; kingdom Viridiplantae; phylum Streptophyta; class Magnoliopsida; order Asterales; family Asteraceae; genus Helianthus; species Helianthus tuberosus. The sequence goes on along the minus strand of CM060402.1, from coordinate 160,960,515 downwards.
TGACATTCATTTATCTTCAGAAGCACCTGCACATTCAAAATATTCAATTACTTGAACAATTTGGCCCAGGTCTGTTGGACCTTAGGCATTTCAACATAATATGTATCATGTAGTTTCGGAAAATCTTTGTCATCTAAGACTTTTTCAACTTTGACTTCAACTTTTTCATCTTTTACTGAAGTTATTTGTTTCTTAACACTCCATGTTTGACCTTTTGGAGTACCTCTTTTATAAAAATGTGACTCTTTTTGAACACTTTGATGTTGAACAACAACTTTTGGTTTCCAAAACTCATTTGGTTTTGTTGCATCGACAGTTGTTTTACAACTTTGTGTCGTTCTTAATCTGGGTGTGTGAGAATTCCAGATCTGTCTAAACTCAAACCTATTTGGGTTTGATTTCCAAGTTTGGTTCGAAACAAACTTGTTTGTGTTGTACCTCCAAGTTTGTTTTGAATCAAATCTGGTTAACCTTTGTTTCACATCCTCAGATTTGTGTTTCTCAACAATTTCAAACTTTTTTTTCGACTCAACATCAACAGGTTTCAGATTAGGACACTTTCGTGCAAGATGTCCAATTTGATCACATTTATAACATATTCTTTTTTAAACATCTTTGACCTGTGATTGTTGCTTTTTCTTTTGAGCATAGAACTCTTCATTAGACTGACGCCTAAATTGAAGTTCTTTCTCTTCTTCAGAACTTGTCCCTTGAACAAAATTCATTTTTGCCTGAAAATTCGGCGTTTCATTTTTATTTCGATTCTGTTTCTTTTAATAACCCAACCCAGCCTTCATGTTTTTCTTCTTGTAACCGGATTTGTTATAAAAAGTTTTATGACCTTTTCCAGCAAACTTTGGAATCTCAGACTTTTCAATCTCAACCATCTTGAAAACTTTATCAACCTTTTCTGAAATCACATTCTGAATCGGGAATACAACATCTAAGAATAATTTGTCTGATCCAATCATGGTATAAACCAATCCTTTTGAATCATCATTCAAATTTTTCTCAGATTTTGAAATTTTCAGATATCCATCATGAAAATTACCTTCATTTTCATCCTGTGATTCAGATTTACCTTTTTCAACCGACTGTTCTTTCAACACACTTTCAACGACCTTACCTACCACCTCTGAATCACTAGAATCATCAGATTTGGAATAGGTTACGTCAATGTTATCTGGCAATTGATCTACCATGTTGAAAGCTTTTTCGACCTTTTCATCATCATAAAATGCAAACTTTTCCGGTGGTGGAACTTGATGAAACTCTGAGCCAATACCTTTCTTGTTTTGCTCAGAATCTTTTCCATCCGATTTTATGTTGAAGATACGTTCAAGCACATATGATGATGCGTGATAACTTTTTAACTTCTTGTTATCCTGTTCTAAATCAGCAATCTGACGCTTAAGTTTAGCAACATCCTCAATGTAAGAATTAACAACTTGTTGCTTTATTTCATAATTTCGCTTAAATGTATTAGTTGTTTCAGAACAGTAATCCAATCTTGATTGAACAAATTTCATTTCACTTTTCGCCTTTTCATATGATTGTTTTGTAATGTGATAAGCCAATTTTATTGAATCATATTCTTTTTTCATTTCTTGACAATCATTTTCTTTTTGAGAACATTCTTCTGTCATTTTCAAAACATTTTCTTTTTCTAATTTTTTACATTTTTCCAAAAGTTTTTCATCATTATCTTTCAAAACTTTTTCGTTTTCTAACATTTCTTTGTATTTAATTTTGAAAACTTCTTCTATTTTGGTAAATTCAAGATCTCTTGTTCTGAACCTTTCGTCTTTTTCAGTACAAGCACTGCACGTTTCCATGCATTTCTTGCACTGTTCAACAGTTTTTAAGATTTCAGAATCAGAAATTACCTCAGTGATTGGCACCTTGGTGTTCTTTGCTGCATCTGTCTGATCAGCATCTTTCTGCTTCAGTTCAGTTTCACTCTTCTTTTCTTCACCAATACCAGTATCATCAACAACCTTCGAAGTCTCATCCTTCATTTCAATCAAACTTTCAACTTTCTTCTCAGTTTCTTCAACTTGCTCTTCTTCGATAACAGCTTCTTTTATAACTTCTATTTCACAATCCCTACCTTTTCAACAACTTTTTCTTCTACCTTAACATTCTCTACTTTCACATCTTCTACCTTAACTTCTTCAGCAACTTTCTTCAACTCATCAACCATCTTCTCAACATTATTCTTCAATCTCTCTTCATCCCTCTTCCTCAAACTCGAAATCATGACATGTCTTATGTTCTTTTCAAGCCTTTTTGCATATGTTTTATCTTTTTCAACATTTGTGTAATATTCGACTGATCGAGGAATTACGAGAAGAACATCATCAAAAACTATGTCCTTTTTGGGAACAACAGGTTCACCTTGTCTGTTGAAATAGCACTCTCTCTTTTTATCCCATCGTTTATTGCTCAGTGCACTTTCATACTCCTCTTGCATTTCATCCATCCTGTTCCAAGCAATGTTTCTTTCTCTGTAAGTTTTCTCGCTCAGAATCTCTTCTCTGGTTTTCTCTTTGATTTCAGCTATAACATTTTCTTCTTTGTTTTCCTGTTTAATTTCAGCAACGAAAACATAATGATTGCTCTTTGATGGGTTTCTGCCATGAGTTGTACTTCGATTATCAACACGATCTTCTTCTGGAAGAATCTGACTCCAATCATATCCTTCATCATCATGGATTACAGCACAAGCTCTAGATTTCTCTCTGGGTTTATCTTCGATCATTTTCGGCTCTTCTTTGCTTCGGTGGTAGATTGCCTTTCGGTAATAATAATCATTGAACGGATGTTCATTTCCACGAACTGCAGAATTGTTGCATTCTCTCTTGAAATGACCTTTTTGCTTACATTTGAAGCATGTCACTTTGGACTTATCAAATCCAAGTTTTGTTGATGCACCGCCTAATGATTGTTTCCCAGTAATCTCCATGTATCTCTGAGCTCTTCTGATGCAACTCGCTAAACACCAGCGGATGTCAATGAGTTCCATCTCTTCCGGATCAATCTGGTCATAGTCTTCTTTAGTTAACTCTGAGTTTCCAATTTTTCCAGCTACAAGACCTTCATACGATTCCAGAACAGATGCAAGGAAGCTCATTTGCTGCTTAGCTGCATTGATGCTCATTGCAGGAGAATTTTTCAACTTGAGAGCAATGTTGCACAGTATCTCCTCTGATTCTTCAGAATTAGCTTTTGACGAAAATAAATGATAACCCGGATCATAACTTGATGAGCTTTTCTGAGGTTCTTTTGTCCTCTCACCACTGAATGTTGTCTTTGGTGATTCACCAACTTTCACCGAAAGTAAATTACCTTTGTAGTAGAGACCAACATTCTGTTGATGTGAAGAACTGCTCATCTTGTTTTGTTTCTGCAATTCAAGCTCATGACTTTCTATCTTTTCTATCAAGACATCAAGAGAAATTGTATCATATAAAGCATCATTTTTCAATATGAATACAAACGTTTGCCACTGATCAGCTCGTGGTAACGCTTCTATGATCTTATCAATTATTTCTTCTCGAGTTTTAACAATACCAAAACGATCAAGTTCAATTTTTAGATGACCAAATCTCTCTATCATTTGTCTTACTGATTCACCTTTCAAACTATCAAACAAATCAAATTCTTTCTTTAATAAAGCAATTTTATTTTTCTTGATTTGTTTACCCCCCTCAGCTTTTACCCGTAAAGCTTCCCAGACATATTTCGATGTTCCGTCATGTTGCAATAAAGCAAACATGTCATTTCTGATTGAAGATTGAATTAAAGAAATCATTCTCTGTTCAGCTGAGAATTCTCTTTTGTCATCTGCTGATAAGTTTTTGAGAGGGGTTTCTTCTCCTTTATCATTGGTCGGCCTTTTATAACCAAACTCCAAACAAAACCAGCTTTCATGAGCATGACCTTTTGCCCAATTGATGAGCCGATCTTTCCACCAAGTGTAATCTTCAATGCTTTCAAGAGTTGGTGGTTTTGAATGTGTGCCGTAAAAGTTATCATGTTTAATGTTTTCATTGATCGCTTTTGTAATAGTTTTTGGTGTGACAGTTGAGGTTTCGGAAGACTCGGATGTAAACGCGTTATAGAACGTATTGTAGAACTCTTCAGCCATGATGTGAATTTCTTGAGTTACCTGAAGACAAAAACAATCAAACAAACACAATCAGTTTAAACAATATCAAACAACTTGAAACAAACTGACCCTCGGTTGACGTAAAATGATCTTGAAACGAAATGTCCACTTTCAAACGGAATAGTGATCTTTAAACGGAATTAGATTTCTAACGAAATCACTTTGGTACGAAATAACCTTCTTCAAGCGAAATAACACCTTTCAAACGAAATATGTGATTTTCAAACGAAATTAGATTTCAAGCGGAATCAAAACTTTCACACGAAATCACACTTTCAAACGGAATCCCTTGTTCTTGTTCAAACGAAATTAACCATTCACACGGAATAACCTTTTGGAACGAAGTTATCTAATTTCGTGTGAACCTTCTCAAGCAGAATTACACTTTGGAGCGAAATCAGGTGTACTTTTCAAGCGAAATAGCAGTTTCAAGCTGAATCACTTGCTAATTTCAAACGGAATTATGCTGATGTCATCATGTCCGAACAGATTTTCAAGCGAAATTACCCATTTTATCAAGTTTTAGGTTGATTTTAAGTCCAATTCTTTCAAGGCTTTGTTAAAACACTGTTTCGCATGTAATGTGTGAAATTCAATCCATTTTGACCGCAAAATCTTGTTCAATTTTGAAAAAGAAGGTGTAGAAGTCAAAAAACTGATGAAATCAAGCTGAACTCTTCCTCCTGAGCTCTGATACCACTTGTAGGATCGTTGTGCGACCTGAATGAGTCGTTCAGAAGAGTTTTGGATCCGAATCAAAGGCGGAATCAATGAAACGGACGCTCGATTCAATTTAAATGTCTCTATTATTGATCTAACAGCAATATACAACCTGGAGATAATTCGGCAGCACTTCGTTACCGAATCAAACAAGTTAATTCCGTTTCAAATGACACCCTATGCTCTGCTATTTATAGATGAGCTAATTCCGTTTGAAATGACCAAGAGTCATTTCAAGCGAAATTAACAATGTTAATTTCGTTTGAAATGGCCTTTGGCTATTTCAAGCGAAATTACAAATAAAACCATAAACCCTAGTTTCTAGCATCCCGAGCACTGGTTATCCTATCCTATTACATGACTCGATACAAGACGAAGTCAACAGACATAGTGCACTAACAGGTATAAAGCTAGGCTTGTTGCGAAAGGTTACTCTCAAAGATATGGCATAGATTTTGATGAGACTTTTTCACCGGTTGTCAAAATGATAACTGTTAGAAGTGTTTTAACTTTGGCTGTTCATAATAGTTGGAAAATTTATCAACTTGATATAAACAATGCTTTCTTGTATGGAGATTTAATTGAAGATGTTTATATGAAACTTCCTGAGGGGTATTTTGATAAAAATGACACTAGAGTTTGTAAGCTGAATAAATCCTTGTATGGGCTTAAACAACCACCAAGGATGTGGAATGCTAAACTTGTTAGTGTTTTGATTGAGTTAGGATTTGTTGAAAGAAAATGTGATCACTCAATGTTTGTTAAATCTGTGGATTCTTTGTTCATTGTGTTACTTGCATATGAGGATGATATTCTTATAACAGGTAATAATGAACTTGAAATAGAAAATGTTAAACAGATTGTACAAACCAAGTTTAAAATTAAAGATCTAGGTACCCTAAAATATTTTTTAGGTATTGAAGTATTGAATGTTGGTGATGGTTTATGTTTGTCATAAAGGAAGTATTGTCTAGATCTACTTGCTGAGTATGGTATGTCAGGTTGTTAGTCGGTTAACAATCCTATTGAGCAAAACCATGTGATTACTACTTTATGTGAAAAAGAATGTGATAACTTTGTTAATGTCATGGGGTACCAAAGGTTGATAGGCAGATTAATCTATTTAACTCATACTCAACCTGACATAGCTTATTCAGTCCATGTATTAAGTCAATACATGCATAAACCAACAAAAGATCATATGTTGTTGGCAATGAGAGTGTTAAGATATCTAAAAGGTGCTCCTGGTAAAGGATTATATTTTGGTAAACACTCACACCTTAACATGTCTACGTATGCAGATTCAGATTAGGGCAAGTGTCTTGTGTCTATGAAATCTATTACTGGGTACTGTGGATTTCTTGGTACTTCTTTGATTGCTGGGAAGAATAAAAAAGCAGTCGACAATGTCTTGGTCTACAACTGAAGATGAGTACCGAGCTATATACACTGCGACATGTGAGTTAATATGGTTAGTAAATTTACTAAATTAGTTGAAAGTAGAGGTCAAATTACCTGTTTCTTTGTTTTGTGATAATTCTGCTGCGTTGTCTATTGCAGCGAATCTTGTCTTTCATGACAGGACGAAACATTTTGAAATTGACTTGTTTTCCTTAGAGAGAAAATACAGTATGGTATAGTTAAAACAGTTGCAGTTAAAACTGAAAAACAGGTGGCTGATATATTAACAAAGGGATTGTTAATTGTTCAACATCATGTTATTTGTAAATGGTTAGGTATATTAGATGTGTTTAGTAATAAAAGCGTGGGAGGTGTTAAAAATAAGGCATCTGCATCATTCTCATCACTTTTATTATAACACATAATTTTATACATTTTATACACTAATCTTTTATATTGTTTCAATTGCATTAGGTGGCTATTGTGAGAACTGGATTGTTGACTTATCGTTGACCGAACTAGGCTTAATGGGCTGCCGGATTGTGAAGACTTAATGGAATTTGAAGAAGACTGAAGATGTAGACTATTGGGCTTGTGACTGACCTAGTTCACTGAATATATACATGAACTCACCACAACTGATGAGTTCACCAACCCTCATATTTCATCAGTGTCTCTTTCTCTCTAGAATTTTTTTCCAGAGATCTCTTTCACTCTCCTAGGGTTACACTTTGTTGATATTTCTTCGATGATCTCGTGTTGAGATCTTATGTCAGATTGTTAGGTCATAGTGTTGTGATTGTATGCAGATCATCGCGTTGATGATCTGCTGGTTAGGAGTGAGTCTGTTATATTCGTTGTACATATTTCCAGGTTATTGAGTTCTTTATCAGTTGTGAGTTTTGATCTGTTTTTTTTGACAGAAACCCAATAAATCGGGGAAAACCCCCCATGTGGAAATTGAAACCTGGACCTAATCATCCCTAAGCTTATCCCACCCCTAAGATCCCACCGACCACTCGCATTATTGGGAAAAATGATGGCTTTAAAATCAGTCATTTTGTTGAAGGGCGGCATTCAACAAAATCCTAACAAAAGTGAAGCTGACAATAAGACGTGTTAATCTTAATGTGATACAATCTATTACTTTTTGGTGTTGAATGAGAATCGACAGATCATTTGTTTATTTCATGCAATTTTCCAAGACTAGCATGGAACCAAATCAGGATGTGGTCTAAAATAAGCTCTATAATTTGTTTAGCACCTTTCCAGAGTCTAATATAACAACATTTTTTGTCTTTAGAAAACAAAAAATAAATAAATAAAACTTAGTAATTAATTTAAAAATGAGAACTGAGCCCTTTCCCACCTGCGCCTTCAAATTTGCAATTTCAGTGTGCGCGGCATAGATTCTCTGATTATCTCTTCACAGACTTCGCGCCACTTTCGGCGATCATCAGCAAGTGTATCCTTACTCGCTTGCAACTTCTTCTTCATACCTAAGAGGCCTCATTCCTCTTTCTTTTACCCAGCCTCGAATTGAGCCATTTGTTCGGCAAATTCAGCCTTTGCCTTCTCAAACTGTTTAGCTTCAGCAGCCAAGCGTGCCCTATGTTCTTCCCACTCAGCACGCTCGCGGTACATAGTAAGCCATTCACGAGTAATTTAATTACCGGTGGACACTTGGTTGGCCTACACAAACACATGAGCTTGGTATAATTTTTCGTGTTTGTGCTTCTTCTGATGAAGCACTTCAGCTGGGGGGAAAGCCCCCATAAACCGTTCCCGACAAGGAGGGGAGATAGAAAAACTATCACCTTGCTTCAAACCCCATATAGGACTTGTAGTAAATGTCGCCCAATGTATCCCTAGGCCGGATTGGTGAGAGTTCCCTATGTTGAGCCCTAAAGGGGCTAACCCTTTCACCACCCGTGACCGCAGCACCCGCGCCAGCAGCACCAGTTTGCTGCGCTTCAGTCTGCACAACCTGATGAACTGCATCACCTTCATCATGAACCTCTTGAGCAGGCTCTTCAACTGTTTGCACTGGTTCTTCAATTTCGATCGTAATAGCCTGCTCAACTACAGCTTTAACAGTTTGTTCAACCTGCACAACCTTCTCCACATGCTCGAAAATAGCTTCAACTGGTTTCTCAACCTCCATAGTTTTTCAACAGGCTTCGTAATCTTTGCAGCCTTTTCACCGATAACCTCGGGTGTACCCGCTGTCCCATTTGCAACATCGATAAGGGTAGACAAGGACATCTTGGGCACATGTTTTGGATGAATAATCTTGATCCTAGGCTGCGCAGTTTCGTTTCTGCATGATACATACTATGTTAATACATAAGCAAGAACATGAAAATGTTTACAAATATTAAGTGACAGAACACTTACCCGGAGAAATTTTAGAATACAACAACCTGACATTTTCCTTTTCCCAAATAAAGGCTTGTCATATGCAACCTTCTTAGCTCCAGGGGCGGGGTTAGGCACTGACTCCTCACCCTGCCTTTTTAAAGCATTCTTCCTTGTCAGCTCAGGGAAAGGATCAGCTTTTACCCCCTTTTCAACACGGATCGATGTGGAGGTCGCGCCGGAAGGTTGGTCTGTGGAGCTCACGCTCCCTGAACTCCTCGCGCCGGCAACCACGCTAGTTTTAAACTTCCCACTTAGAGAATATAATTCCTCCACGGAATCAGTTACAATGACAAAATCGTCTAAGCTGCGTTGGTGAGGGCGAGCCATACCTTTGCGCGAAGCAGCGTCAGAAGCTGCAATTCTCGCATCTTGTTTTATGGGCTGCCATGCTAGCTTCAAACTTTCCACCCAGAGAATAAAATTCCTCCATGGAATCAGCTAAAATAACCAAATTGTCTAAGCTACGTTGGTGAGGGCGAGCCATACCTTTGCGCGAAGCAGCGTCAAAAGCTGCAATTCTCACCTCTTGTTTTATGGGTCGCGCGCGCCTTTAGCAACAGTCACCACCTTCTTCTTGCTCACCCTCTTTTGCTTTTTCTCCTCGTGGTCAATACCAAGATCGCGCATGCTACCTGCAAACACATCAGGGGGAGATTTTAACCCATGTTTCGAAGAAGCTATAGACTCCTCGCTGGAAAGAAGTATACCTTCCTCTTCGGTAGGAGTTATAGCCCTACATGGCCTAGGATTCGGTACATGCGCATATTCAGTTGCAGTGGGAGGCACAATGAACACATCAGCAAGAGGATACATAAAAGTCCTTTGAATTTGTTCAAGCTAAAGCTCCTCATCCTCACGCACAGGGCGCACACCCATAACACCAGTGTGAGCCAGAAACGGGCGATGGTAAAGATCCACCTCTAGATAAACGCAACAATGTAGCATCAGAAGACATCGTTGTTACAAACTTCTTAAAAACAGGAAGAAACAATAAAGAGGAAGAGCTCACCCCGCCTTCCAACAAAAGAACAGGCACATTCGTGCTGGTACTCGGCCATTTATCGCTCATTGCAGCGGCCACCAACACCAAGCTGCACCTTTTGGTATTTTCAGATCCTCCTTTGGGATCGGCGCAAATTCGCGAAACTCCATTGCGATCGGAATCACTTCCTTGTGAATAAAGAAGAATTTACCCTTCCAACAGTGATAACTTTTAGGGGGACTAATAAGAAGTCTTTTCGAGCCGCGCGTGGCAAACGAAAAGAACCCCAAGTTGACCTAAAACTGGTAGAAGGCATGCAATCTATCCACATTTGGCTCCAACCCTCATGACCGACAACGAAATTCAAAGTGCCTAATCCGCACCATTCCCAATTGGCTTAGTTGAGAGACGTGAAAACGGTAGAATGTGAGAAGTTCACCGAAAAAGTGCGTCGCTGGTAACCGAAAGTTACCGTCTCCAAAAAAGTTTGCAAACAATGTGATATAGCCCGGTGATACATCGGTGGCGGTTTCGCCCTTGGCCAGATATCGTGCATCCTATTCGCCGGAGAACTGATGACCCCGAACTATTTGCTCAAAAAGACCCTCCTCCCACTTCAATGGTGGCATAGGACCACTAGATTCTTCAAAAACTACTACATCTTCTACATGTTCACTCATTGTAATAAGAAGATTTTTAAACAAAATCTAGGAAGAAAACGCGAAGATCTGCATAAAGTTCTTGAAAATATGAAGAACTGGCAGAAGCTTGAAGACAACTTGATGAAAACTTGAAGAAAATTTAAAGATCTTTAAAGAACTCTTGGGAGGTTTTGAATATTCAAAGAGAATTCGATGAAAAAGTGTTGATGTGTGCAAAATGCAACATATAAATTACATCAATTGTGGCATAAAACTAACCCATTTTAATACTATTGTTGGAAAAAGTGTTCTTTTGTCTTCCTTTTGTATTTTTAGGATTAAATGAGCTCAAATTAACAAAAGAAGCAAAAGGGCAGCTAAATCTAACATAAATACAAGAAAAGGAACAAACATGGCATGCCCGACCTCCCCGAAAGCATCTTCCCAAGCAAAACAAGAGAACAGAAGGCTGAACACGCCCCGTGCTCAGTGAACACGGGGGCGTGCCCAAGTGTCAGCATAAAAGACAAAGCTGTAGAAACTTCCATCGCCCACCTCGGGGTCGTGCTCAGTGGACACGGGGCCGTGGTCAACTATAAGATTCACAGAATCTAGGCAAATCTTGATAGTACACATATGCTTCTGCACACGGGGTCGTGCCCAGTGGACACGGGGCCGTGGTCAACTAATGCAGACAAGAGCAATTAATGAAGACAGAGAAGAAGGATGGACACGGGGCCGTGCCCACTGGACACGGGGTCGTGCCCGAGCTACTGTTCAGACTATAAATAGGGGTGCTTGGCTCATTTGCAAACCATCCCTTGGCACACCACCTCTCTCACACTTCACCCACCACCCACCACCATCACAACACCATCATCCACCACCATCATCCATTTTCCATCATAGAGTGTGTGAGTCCTCTCGGGATCCAAGATTGATCGTAAGAGTTCTTGACAATCAAAGGCCATGTTTGCCTAAGTCTCTTACATCACTTGGTGAAGACAAGTGTCTAGTGTAATACTTTTTATTTTTAATCTTTTCACACTTTTTACTTGGTTATGTATTAATGACTTTAATAACTAGTTTCTTATGTTGAAGGTGATTCTTCCTTATCGTTTGTCCGTGGTGTCTTGGCATTATTTTACTGTCTATATAAAATAAAATATTTTCACCATTTATATCTCCACGGTCTATATGGAGGTATGTTGGCTACCTGGTCGGGGGTTAAGGGAACGGTTTGGTAAGAGTCTTGCCTTGTTCAGTGTATAGATCCTGCAAGGACCTGGGTCAAATTTAGTAGGACCTCCTTCAATACCCACCGGTATTGGATGGCGGGGGTCCAAACTCTTTGATCCCCTCATATGTAAGCTACTATTAATACTTTAACCCGGCTACTTAGGACTGTATCCCTGCTGACTCAGACTACTTAGCCTAGGGTAACGTCACCTTCAAAAGAGGGGCCTACCATAATATGCATTAATAACTTAATTAATTATCTTTCAATAATCCGACCCTTTAGGATTGTATCCTTGCTGACTCAAACTACTGGGTTGAGGGTAACGTCACCTTCAAAAGAGGGGCCTACTACAATAACTAAGATAATCTCTTAAATAAGTGCAAAAGTGCGGAAATAATCAAAGGTTACACTAAACACGAGTCGGTGCCAAGTGATTCATCTTGTCTATCTATTTTTCTTTTATTTTTATTTTTCAGCATTTTATTTAGTTTTTATTTTTCTTGTTTAAAAACCTTTTTTCTAAACTTTTGATTTGATTAGACGTTGAGGATAAACCGGTACTAAAAGCTCTTGTGTCCTTGGACGACCTCGGTATCTTGCCAACACTATACTACGCTCACGATGGGTGCACTTACCCATATGTGTGTTTGGTGTTAGTAAAATATCGTGTTTTATAAATTTAAAACTTGACTAACGTGTAAAAAGGGCTTAAAATATACTTAAATCCATATACACACCAACCCGCATCAAGTTTTTGGCACCGCTACCGGGGACACAAGGATTTTAAGAAAGTTGGGAATCAACGACCTAATCGTTTTTCTTATTTTTCTATTTTTTTAGGATTTTTCTTAGTTTTTAGCTTCTGCAGAACTCAGCACGGGCCGTGCCCGCTGAACACGCCCCGTGCCCAATCATTGGAACTGGCAATCCTGTTTTAAGTCAGACAGTAAGCTGAACACGGGGCCGTGCCCACCCAACACGCCCCGTGCCCAAGATTCAGTTACTGAAAACAGAACCGTAAGATCCCGATGGTTGGTAATTTCTGACACAAACATGAGTGATAATGATATTTTTTACTTTCGGCACTCTTATGGTACGTGGTGTCAAATATGTTGTCCTAAAAATCTGCAAACATTTGAACACGGGCCGTGTTCGTTGAACATGGGGCCATGTCCGAAGTACTGATCCCATAAAGTTGAACTCTTCTCGGTATGTTTTCTCATAATGGCGAGCAGAACTAGCGGAACATCTTCATCACACTCCAGAAACAACCGACAAGGGAGAAGATCATCAACGGTTGAAGATTCTCTTGTAAACTACGCTTACGCCTTAAGAGAGGCCCTTGATGAGATGACAGGGGTGGAAGAGGCATTGGTTGACCGTATTAATCATTTGACGGTGGGGCTTGAGGGATGTCTTCGAGAGGTCAACCTTTTGCACCAAAGGTTGAACATTCTCGCTTCTCCTCCTTTGGTTCCAATCATTACCCAAAGGGCATGGAATGTGGTTCCTGAAGTCATCATACCAGCCGAATGGTACGCCATACATCCGGAGCCCCCTCGGGAAGTGCTACAAGGGGTTCCGGTTGGTGTCGCTCCTCCTCCACAAGATGTTGAAGAGAATGACGCCGCCTTCTTCCTCCCAAGAGAGATAGAAGAATGGCTTTAACGCCCCTCGGCTCAGAGTTCTACAAAAATTTTTACCGGAAAACCATTTCTGGATTTTTGGTTCTTATTGTACTCGTAGAGCTCCATAAGATGATTTTACTTATCACTTGACCTATCTAATTTAGGACCCTTTAATTTTATTTTCTGCTTTGTTTTTAACTTTTAGGATTATTTTGTAATTCTCTCTATGACTTAATGAATGATGGTTTTAGCTAATTTGGTGTTTGGATGATGTTGTAATGAGTAAAACACACTCGGGATGGTGAAGGATAACAAGGGAAACTTGGACCAGCACCCCATGCATGAAAACAGGGCCATCCGACGAAACTTTCTTCATTACAGCAAGTTCAGCACGGGCCGTGCCCGCCCAACACGGCCCCGTGCTGCACAGTCTGCAGAAAATACCCAGTTCAAGTAAACTGGACACGAGCCGTGTTCACCCAACACGCCCCCGTGTCCAGGCTTCTGTTTCTTTTGTTCAACTTTTTGTTACTGGCACCTGAACACGGGGAAGTGCCCGGACACCACGTCAAATTTGATACTTCAATAAAAATTCGGACCATATATGCCCAGTGAGAGCCGTAACTTACGGCATATAGCCGTAGGTTACGGCTAGGATCAAGCAAAAATGAATCTTACGGCTCCTTGCTCCTGTTTTACGGCGACACCAAATCCTTCCAGATACCACCGTAACCTACGGCTCCCTGCCGTAGGTTACGGCTCGCAGTCAAAATCGGGGGTCCCTTTGGTTGTCGGCATTTACATTATAAAAAAAAAAAATAACCGAAAATCTATTAATAATAATAAAACATGCATCAATAAACCCCATCCATACAATTAGATCTTTATCCCCAACCATACATTATCTTCTTCATCCTTTTCTTTCTTCTAAGAACCCTAGCCCACCATAACCACAAACCTTCATATCTTCCTCAAATCTAACCCGATTTTAGTGATTCTTGAGCCTATTTTGGGTGAAATTTCACAAGGATTCTAGTTTTATACTCATATTGCGAAGAATCATTTGTTTTTGGGTCGGATTTACACATAGGGGTGCCGAAAATTTGGGACTTTTTGTGGGTTTTTGTGTGAACTTCAAGTTTTTGTGATTCTCATCTTCTACAACACCAAGGTATGCAATTTCTTGTCATTATTTGAAGTACATTAAGGTTTGTAAGTTTTCATTATAGTTTTTGCTTACACACTTGCTTGTATGAGATAGATGATAGGATTTTAGTAAGCCTTTGAATGTTTGGGTGTAAATGTGTTTGATGTCTAGTGGAAATTTTTGGAAAAATTCTGATTTATAGGGACATCATGCCAAATTTTTGTTTGAAAGAATGAAATTTTGATTTTTGCACATCTACACCCATAACATGAAGCAAGTGTGGGGAAGATTGGGAAAAGTACTAACTTGATTTGTTTATGTGGTTGGTGTTTGGATGTGTGTAGGTATGGTTACGAAAAAAGGGAAAGGAATTGCAAGTTCTTCTAATGCGCCTCAAGAGGAGCAACAAAAGAGGAGAAGATTGACTCGGGTTGGTGACCCGGACTCGGAGGAGTCCGAAGCCGGATTGGACAACCGGCTCATTGTTAGATCAACCTGAGGAATGGAGAGAGGATCTGTTTCATGAACAAATGAACAACTTAAAACAAAGGGGTGAAGCGTTTATTTGTGAGAAGGAAATCAAAGAGGTTGAATTCGGGCCATTCGGGATAACGGACAGGTTTAAAGCATTAGGTTGGGGTGCAGCTTTGAAATGTTATGACGGGGAAGTGAAGGAGATGTACGACAAGCAGATTCAAGAATGGGTGGCTTCACTTGAATGTCCCCCGTATAAGTCCCCAAGCAAGATGAGGCTCGTTGGACGGTGTAATGGGGTGAAAGTAGAAATGTGTTATGACTCTTTGCGCAAAATAGCAAAGTTTGACGACATACCCGCAAATGAGTACATTAACCCGAGTCTCAAAGATCTCTACCACGAGCCCAACAAGCATCCGCAATGGCAAAATATGCTTGACTACCTTTTCCTTCCGGGCACAACACATGGGAAGTTATATAGGAGCAATTTGAGAATGGAAGCGAAATTGTTGTTGACATTGTGCATATATAATGTGGTTCCAAGGCGGGGTGACAAGATGGAAGTGCGGCATCAAGAAGTACCGATTCTATATATGATGCTGCATGGATCTCCCAAGGTCCCTTTCCGATTTCTTGTGTTGCATAACATCTGGTTGAGCAAAATTAGTGGAGAAAGAAAGATTATACCTCATTGCCGGTTGATTACGGCATTGTTAAAAAAATATGGGGCAATTAAAGGTGATGAGAAAGGTTCTTACAAGAGGTTTAGACCATTCGACCTTAAGAGTCTTGGGTCAGATTGGATTTACACAGAAACGGAGAGGTATCATAGGTTGAAAACAGATGGGAGAAGGTGGAGAGCGTTGAAGGTGGACGCGAGGCCGTTACGACCGGGTGAGGCTGAGGAGCCGGAGGTAAGTGGAGATGAAGAGGTAAGTGGAGATGAGGATTACCGCGAAGATGCCTTTATGGTTGATGCTCCAGTTCAAGGGGCCGGTGTGCAAGCTGGTTATGTGGAGGGTGCATTTGATTATGCACAGCAAGCCTATGATCCTTATTGGGCCCACGCGGGAGATATGGGTCAAATTATTGAACAAAGGCGGCCTCCCACTTTTGGAGGATGGAGTGAACCAAACCAAGTGCTTTTTGATCAACAAACTTTCATGGGGGCAAGTATAGAGAGGGCTTTGAAGCGGAGCTATGATAGGAGTGAGCAATGGAACCGTGCTCATATGTATGCTCATGAAGAAGAAATGAACAACCGCTATTTAGATGATCGTCAGAGACGTGTACATGACCAGTGGCATTCGGGCCAGCCAATTGAAGCGGATCCGCCAGTTGTGGACTACACTACATTGCCACCGTATGACGGTAGTGTGTCGCATCCCACCCCACCATTGCATCATTCTCAGTGGGTGGATCCACATGCTATGAGTTATCAACAGGCGAATCCGAGTGGTGATCAAGGAAGCAGCAGTAGCGGTGGAGCATTTGGCTTTGGCGAGTGGAAGGATATGATGACATCTATCTTTGGGCCCCCTCAGCCAAAATATTACTAGCCAGGTCGTATCTTGTTCCTTTGTACATTTGTGTATATTCGTTTATGTCGTTTATTATGTTTATGGTTGGGAGGTAGGGTGGTGTTTTGATGTTGATGTGTTTGTTGGGGTGTGAAAGTTGGTGGTGTTTTTAGATAAAAAAAAAAAACTTGGGTTTGAGAGTATTAGCGAAAGCTAATGTTTTTGGGTAAAAGCGATTCTTCCCTCAAAGCCATAAATTGGGACAATGTATCCCAAGTGTGGGGATGGGGGAAATTTTTGAGAGTTTTAAAATTTTGTAAACCCAAGCGAAAAATTGTAAAAATTTGAAAACTTGATATTATGCCATTTGACACACCGACACCCATTCCTAGTCTCTTCTTGGTGAGAATTTGAGCCACATATGTTTGTTATTGATAATTCTTTGTTTGAGTGGCGGTGTGTGTCGTGTGTTAATAGAACTTGTGTGTGAATACTTGTTAAATCCTAGAGTTAGCATGCTTTTGGAAATGATAGGGGACTTGTAGGTAGCCTCGTCTAGATGTGTGAGAGTGTGGGAATTGGTGGGTTGGACCTCATACTTTACATATATGAGCTTGGTATTGTGAGGGGTGGGGGTTTGGTCTTTAGATTGCCACGTTTGAGCCTTAAACTGTTCGGTTGTGACCCAAGCCTACTTCCTACAAAATTTTACCGATTGAGATGACCCGGTTTAGGAATTTAGTTTGTAGTGTTGATGTTCTTGTATTTATTCTTGAAGTTTATTGTTGAAAAAAAAAAAAAAAAAGAGAAAAACATGAGAAAAATGCAAAAAGAAGTATTTAGTTGCAATAGTAGTTGAGAAGTTGAAGATATCTTGTATATAGTTGATGGTTGTTTTGCTTAGTAGTGAAAATAAAAACCGGGTCAAATCAAATTAGCTCTTATATATATGTTCTACCATTTTCCTACCTTTGCACCTAGCCCCGTTACAACCCGTAAGTTTCCCTTGATTCATAAGCATGCTAGATATTTGTTAGGAGGAAACTTGATTCTTATACAAGCTTATTGTCGCATACACACATACACGCATTGAGTGGTTTAGCATTATGTTAGTAATTCTTGTCACCGAGAGTTTGGCGAGGGGTGTGTCTTATGGTATGGTTGAAGGTTAGTAAAAGGATGGCATGTTTAGCTTGGTTTGCATAATTGGTTGTTGTGTTTGTTGAATAGTTTTGAATGGGTTGCTTGGGACAAGCAACGGGTAAGTGTGGGGATGTGACGGGTGGTCCGTGGGACAACCCTTAAGTGCTTTAAATAGAATAAACACCCATATGTTATCCGGTTATTTGCGTGAATTAGGTAATCACAAGATATTGATGATGCAGGTGTTAAAGTGTTCAAGATGAAGGTTTTAGAAGGTTGGATGGATGCTAGGAGTTGCTGGGAATGAAGTGTGAAGGAGCTAGAGATGTTATAAGGAAATAAGGAAAAAGTACACTGACAGCCGTAACCTACGGCTAGGGGCCGTAGGTTACGGCTCCCATCATGATCCAAAGTGTGCCACCGTAAAACAGGAAGTTCGGGCCGTAAAGGATTGATGATAGCCGTAAGGTACGGCACCCAGCCGTAGCTTACGGCTCTGGGTTGGCTTTCTGGGCTGGTTGACTGCCGTAAGTTACGGCTGAGAGGCGTAGCTTACGGCTCCGTCTGATCCAAAATGTGTAACTCCTCATTTAATGGCCAATTTGATGGATTTTATGGAGGCTTTTCACTTGTTTTCGGTTATCAATCATTGTGGACGAATTTGTGAGCTAACTTGGAGACTTTTTGGCAACAACAACACTTGGGGAATCATTTGGTTTATTGTTTTTGATCTTGATGAACATTGAAACTTGTGTTAAGATGTTGTTTGAAGCTATGCGTGGCTAAACACTCTATGATCATCCTAGGTTGAAGGTTTGTTTAAGACGGTTGTGTTTTGATTCCATATTTCTAGAATGATAAACTTTATCTATGTTTTGTTTATCATGGTGTGTGATTGCTTAGTTGTAAATTGTTAATTCTTATGATTTTTTCTAGTTTGAAACCATACGTTCTTGGTGCCGTTGGCAATCGAGATATCATGGGTAAAATTAGGATTGGGTAAGGGTTGATTGGTCATCGGGTAACAACCTCACGTTCTCGGAATCTGAGTACTTCGTTCCCTTTTATCACAATAAGTAATTACACACGAACTATGTCTATGTAGTTCTTTCTAGTGGATGATAACACAATTGTTGAAGCAAACCGAAAACTTAGGATGGTCATTTGTTTCCAAATTGTTTACAAACTCAAATTCTCATTTTGCAAATTAATTAGTAATCTTAGTTTTAAAAAGCAAACAAACAATCCAACTCTTTGAATTTACTTTTTATTGCAATTAGTTTAATCTTAGTTAATTTAGATACACTTCTAAATAACACATATTCCACAAACTCCCTGTGTTCGATACCCTATTACCGCTATCTATATAGTTGTTTTTGGGATTAAATTTGATTGTGACCGCGACATCACGTCACTAGGCGCCCAGTAACATAAAATTTTGCTTTTTCACACCTTTTACACATTCAATCAACCAAAAAACTTATTTTTGGCAAACATTGAGGACAATGTGTAATTTAAGTGGGGGGGGGGGGATGCTAAAACTTTGAATCTTGCAAGTCCTAATTACAAGCCTTACACAAAACTCTATTGGAACCGCTAATCACCCCAAATTTTTTCAAAAATTTTCATTTTTTTTACTTGTCTAGGTTTAACTTGGGAATTTCAAATTCTAAAAAGGTTATATTTTTACAAATTTACAACCGATAGCGTCGTGATAAAAAGAACCAACATAAGAAAATTATGAAAAGGCATGACAAGCTTAGTTAAAATTTAATTATATATACTTGATCACATAAAAACCCATTCCCACAAAAGTGAGTTTTGAGCCTTTATTGAGCATACAAATACATATCTTTAAACTAAATGCTCATTTTTCGTTTCTTGTGTGAATAGCCGCTTGGTTCTTACAACTCTAGAACTTGCCACAACGATACATTCCCGGTCCTTACCAACTTAAACCCAAGTAAGTAAATGATGGAGGCATTAGGACTAACCCTTTTATTTCTACACCATTATTTTTCTTTTTTTTACCACCTGCCCAAAACCCCCTAGTTAACCCCTTTGAGCCTAAACCTTTTCATTTCTTAACCCAAACCAAACACCCTTTCACTCACCAAAACTTTTTAACCCTTTGTTTTAGTAACAATCTCGGTTTTTCTTATGACTTTCAAAAAAAAAATGTGTTGATGATGAAGCCAAGGAAATAAACAAGCAAGTTCATTAAAAATAACTTTGTTTGAATCATGGCTTCATCAAAATAAAAAAATTTGCAAAAATAAAAAGTCTTTCAAAAACCGACGCTTTTTACGCTTTTCGCCCTTTTTCTACTAACCACTAACCCAACCACCTACCTTTAACCCAAGCCTAACCCTTCACCCAAAAGTCCTCTTGATATTTACAAAGGTATATAGTTAAAAAGGAGGAGGATTGATTGCTTGGCAAGCCTATGGTAGGAGTAAGTTTCATGCCGCTCTCGAGTGATTCACTAAAATACATCTTCGGCCGAGTGTTGAGTGATCCCACGTGAGGTATGTGAACTTGTATATAAATAGAATTTTAAAAAGGCATGTTATACCCTAATAAGTAATTTATCTTATGTAATGTTTTAAATAAATCATGACGAATAGGATTATAAATAAATAAAAATAAAACTTAATAAAGAATCTTGGAAATCCCGACACTCTATGACAAGCCCAAAAACCTTCTCTTCTACCTATTCCATTTGGGAGTGTAAAGCCACATTATAAAGAGTTTTGCTTGAGGACAAGCAAAGATTCAAGTGTGGGGGTATTTGATGTGTGCTAAATGCAACATATAAATTACATCAATTATGGCATAAAACTAACCCTTTTTTAGTACTAATGTTGGAAAAGTGTGCTTTTGTCTTCCTTTTGTATTTTCAGGATTAAATGAGCTTAAATTAACAAAAGAAGCAAAAAGGCAGCTAAATCTAACATAAATACAAGAAAAGGAACAAACGTGGCATGCCCGACCTCCCCGAAAGCATCTTCCTAAGCAAAACAAGAGAACAGAAGGCTGAACACGCCCCGTGCTCAGTGAACACGGGGGCGTGCCCAAGTGTCAGCATAAAAGAAAAAGCTGTAGAAGCTTCCATCGCCCACCACGGGGCCGTGCTCAGCGGACACGGGGCCGTGGTCAACTATAAGATTCGCAGAATCCAGGCAAATCTTGATAGTACAGGTATGCTTCTGCTAACGGGGTCGTGCCCAGTGGACACGGGGCCGTGGTCAACTAATGCAGACAAGAGCAATTAATGACGACAGAGAAGAAGGATGGACACGGGGCCGTGCCCACTGGACACGGGGCCGTGCCCGAGCTACTGTTCAGACTATAAATAGGGGTGCTTGGCTCATTTGCAAACCATCCCTTGGCACACCACCTCTCTCACACTTCACCCACCACCCACCACCATCACAACACCATCATCCACCACCATCATCCATTGTCCATCATAGAGTGTGTGAGTCATCTCGGGATCCAAGATTGATCGTAAGAGTTCTTGACAATCAAAGGCCATGTTTGCCTAAGTCTCTTACATCACTTGGTGAAGACAAGTGTCTAGTGTAATACTTTTTATTTTTAATCTTTTCGCACTTTTTACTTGGTTATGTATTAATGACTTTAATAACTAGTTTCTTATGTTGAAGGTGATTCTTCCTTATCGTTTGTCCGTGGTGTCTTGGTATTATTTTACTGTCTATATAAAATAAAAGATTTTCACCATTCATATCTCCACGGTCTATATGGAGGTATGTTGGCTACCTGGTCGGGGGTTAAGGGAACGGTTTGGTAAGAGTCTTGCCTTGTTCAGTGTATAGATCCTGCAAGGACCTGGGTGAAATTTAGTAGGACCTCCTTCAATACCCACCGGTATTGGATGGCGGGGGTCCAAACTCTTTGATCCCCTCATATGTAAGCTACTATTAATACTTTAACCCGACTACTTAGGACTGTATCCCTGCTGACTCAGACTACTTAGCCGAGGGTAACGTCACCTTCAAAAGAGGGGCCTACCATAATATGCATTAATAACTTACTTAATTAATTATCTTTCAATAATCCGACCCTTTAGGATTGTATCCTTGCTGACTCAAACTACTGGGTTGAGGGTAACGTCATCTTCAAAAGAGGGGCCTACTACAATAACTGAGATAATCTCTTAAATAAGTGTAAAAGTGCGGAAATAATCAAAGGTTACACTAAACACGAGTCGGAGCCATGTGATTCATCTTTTCTATCTGTTTTTCTTTTATTTTTATTTTTCAGCATTTTATTTAGTTTTTATTTTTCTTGTTTAAAAACTTTTTTTCTAAACTTTTGATTTGATTAGACGTTGAGGATAAACCGGTACTAAAAGCTCTTGTGTCCTTGGACGACCTCGGTATCTTGCCAACACTATACTACGCTCACGATGGGTGCACTTGCCCATATGTGTGTTTGGTGTTAGTAAAATATCGTGTTTTATAAATTTAAAACTTGACTAACGTGTAAAAAGGGCTTAAAATATACTTAAATCCATATACACACCAACCCGCATCAGTGTCTTCTGTCGATTAGGTCTTCTTCTATTTATACCCATCGCATTTACTGCGATGGGTAACCACGCCGAACCACTCGCGCGCGTGTCTAGCCATAGGTTGACACGTCAGGCGGGAAACCCAGAGTGACAATTACCACGCGCGCGTGGGTCTCACCCTTCTGACAGCAAAGGAAACGGCGCGCCTGACCCAGTGACATCATGATCATTACTGTGTCAACGGTCACCTTAGCAGTCGCTTTCGCCACCAACCTGTCAGAAGGTGCTCCTTTTTCAAATTTCAAGAATTTTCTCGCGCAAGTTAACGAGATAACTTCAAGAGTAAGCTAAATATCTGCGCGCGTAAAATGTGTCACAAAACACGCGCGCCAGCTTTTCTAGCATATAAGATGCCTTCCTGAACACCAAGACAAGATCGGTTTTGACACTTAGCTCCTATGGCAAAAGACTTGCCTTCCTTGACCCTGCGCCGACTGCACAGATTATACATGGGGTCGCGCAAGGGTAAGAAGTGCAAGTAAACGTCGAACAAGTACAAAAGGTACAAATGGTAGAGCAGTGGGCTAATAAACGTCCAACAGGATGTAACTGATCGTGCCGCATGATGGACAATCGTACAGGAGACAAAAAGGTACAAAATTTCGCAACCCCCCGCCCCTAGTCACTTGGGATCGGGCGGCCACGAGCTCAGGTTTAGTGGTATCGGTGTTTATGAGTTTGGCAGCGGAATTTACACCAGGACCGTAGTTAGAAAATATTTTATCAGAGTAAAATACCACATTTTTATAATAGTAAACACATGGGAAACCCTAATTTATTGAATTAAAACATCTTCTTTATTTAGGTAACTTTTATAGCCACATTTTTTCCAATCCTTCAGTGCTCTCCAGCTGGCTTCTATTTGGCTTTCACATTTTGTTACCTGAAACGCGTTTTAAAAACATTTGTCAGTGGGAAATACTGGTGAGTGAATCCCAATTTAATCAAAACAGGTTTTATCCTTGTACAGCATTGAGGCAATCCAGCAATTACATTTGTTTATTTTCTATCTTAATTACCACCCACGGTACTGTCAATCCTGACTTGTGGTAATGTTACTACTCACAATGTAGTAACAAATTTTGTATACAAAACCCCAACATACCGACGATAATTGTAGAATTACAAATACTCAATCACTGTTAATTATCATGTAAAACAATTGAGGTTTTATAAAAAACAGTTTACAAAAAGGTTTATAAAAAGGAGATGACTCACATTGCGATTTTAGATTTTTCCCTGTGGTTTCCTGGTTATAATCTAATAAATTAAACAATGCGCACGCCGCGTTAGTATAATAACTCAATATTTACATTAGTTATACCCTCCCCGAGACAGAACTCCAACGACTACGTCGGGCAGAGCCTCGACAGCCGTTACGGAGCACTAGATCAATCGGGCAGCGTATCTAATACGTAAGCGTGGGGTTAAAATACTTACAACGAGGCAGAGCTTCGCTATTTAGGAGGGTATTATGCTCGCTATAATTTCTATGCTTTTGAATTTGAGAGAGAAGTCGAGAGAATGAACGACGGAAAATGAATGCCTGATGTCACACCCCGACCACGTGTAACATACAAAACGTGGCGGAAAACGTCGGGGAGTGTTGTAACAGAATTAATTGTTTCATAACCATGGCATACAAAGTTGTATTTTATTTATCAACACAAGAGTTTCATTGTTTTAAACAGAAATACAGAGTTTATAACATAATTAAACATAGTCTATCTTCTTTTAAAGTCTCTAAGGCACAGGTCCGCCCTAGTATCATGATCAACATTCTATGGAAAAGCACCTGAAAACACATGTGAAAATAGGTACGTCAGCATAAAAATGCCTGTGAGATACATAGGTTTGTGAAAATAGGATTCATGACTTGTATTTGAGAAAATGTTTAGTCATGAACCTTGTAATTTGCTTTGTCTTATAAATCATTTGAAAAACGATAAGATCAGATGATATGTATAAGTAAATGTAAGGTTAAATGATTAACCATGTAAAATGAGTTTGTATGAAGTAAGATGTTTGTTAACAATGTCTTGTGAAAAGTATGTTATTTGTATAAAATGTCATATGTATCCAACTGAAATGATTCAAATAACGCTACGACATGTAATACCATACAACCACTTATATATAGGAAGTACCAGCGGCGTATCCACCATGCTTGTATCATATTACACACGCATCGTTACTTAATCACTTAATCAAACCAAACCAACCAATGTAAGATGTCTATGTCTAAACCAATTGTCAAATGTATTGGATAATATGTCAATGTGTTTATGTCAAGATGTAAATCATGTAGTGTAAAACAAATGTCAATCATGTTATGTGTCAAATGTAAATCATGTCAAAATGTCTATGTCAAATATCCATGTCAAATGTCTTTGTCAAATGTCTTTGTGTAAAATGTCTATGTCAAAATGTCATGTATGGCAAGTGAAATGTCTCAACTAAACCATATGCACAAAAACAAAGTATTGAAGTAAACATGGTTTAAATCAATATTATGTCTTATGGAAAATGCATGCTAATACTGATAATGAACATTTATGCGGTATTGTGAAAATGCATACATCCAAGCCTTGTGACTGTGGTGATAAACCCTTAAACAAATTAAAGGTTTATCTGTCTAAATATCATCGAATTCGGTCATTCCTTTCTGTCCCCTTTCCCTGGGATGTCCGGAACGGGAGTTGTCAATTCCTATGGTACCACTACCTACTAACGAACGGCGTGATCATTGTTAATGAATGTATTGTCCCATGTAAACAAACCAAATGTCATACCAAAATGTAGGCATGTGAAAACAATGCACTAAGTATGTAATCAAAATGAACATACATAGCGTGAAATGTCATATGAAACAATGTACTAAGTAATGCACACAATGGGCATACATAGTATGAAATGTCATGTAAAACGATGTACTAAGTAATGCACACAATGGGCATACATAGCATGAAATGTCATGTAAAACAATGTACTAAGTAATGCACACAATGGGCACACCTAGCATGAAATGTAATGTAAAACAATGTACTATAATGTACTATCAAACATAGCCGGTATATGATGTGAAAACAGGAAAGCATGAAAGTAACAAGTAGGCACACGTGTTCCACCCCAAAACAGTTTGAAAACGGTAAAAGAGGGGTCTATGTACTCACTTGTGATTGCTCAGATGTCTAAAGATAACCACCCAGTAATGCTAAAGATCTCGGAATCAAACGGCACTTAATATAGGTAACTATGTTAATAAACCGGACCTATATCGGAAGACTGGGTAGCATTAGGGTTTGTAAACCAAATGAGTGTAGGAACTCATATGATATGGTTTAACAAAGCCTACATGCTAAATGAAACTTAACCTAAGTCTTATCGACCCATTATGATCCGTTTAGGTAGCTTATGCTACTTTAACGCATCGTTCGCGTAAAACGCGTTCGGACCGCCTAACTAGTCCTATGACAAGTAAAATATGCCTTAACATGTCTAATATTGTTGTCAAATCAGTTTAGATGTCAAAATTTATGTTACATATGCTAAATTACCAATTATGCATAAAAAGGGTATTCTGGTAATTTACCTAAGGCATATAAACAACCTATCATACAACTACTCAAACGATGTGACCATAGGGTATAACCTCGGAAGGTTATTCCCTACCTACTATGGTCACCTAATGTGTTTGGTCCGATCCTAATGATCGACCAAATGGGTCGAGTTCGAAGGTATAGGCGATTTATTAGATCGCCTACCCTACGACTCTAGACAACGTGGTAATCAGTGGGCATAGTCCCAAGGGACTATGACCAACGTGATTACACTCACGTTGCGAAGTTCAAACGAACTTCGCATTGACCATTACTGGTCAACGCTGAAAGTCAAACAAAGTTTGACTTTCTGACTCGAAAAGCAGTAAAAATAAGGAAAAGAACGAAAGAATACTTACGAAGGGTCCCCGAATGCTAAACTCGATTCGAAAATCTCAGGTATGAAACTAGTGTTTCAACTTAGAGTTTCTCAAATCAAATTTCTAGTGATTATGAATGAAACATATGGTGGGTATTTATAGTTTTTCCATATAGAATATTCCTAGCATATTCCAAGAATATTCCTAGCATATTCCAAGCATATTCCTAGCATATACCTTAGCATATTCCAAGCATATACCTTAGCATATTCCAAGCATATACCTTAGCATATTCCAAGCATATGCCAAGCATATTCCTAGCATATGGCTAAGACGGGTATTTAACTGGGTACCGGGTATTTTATCTAGCGTTTAAATCCCGGTTCATGGCGTTCTAAATTATTTTTATTACTCTATAAAAATAAACTCGCCAAGTTATTACTGAAATAAATTTCAGTTGCCAGGACTGGCTGCGTTGTCTGCGTTTTGCAGTAGAAGCACTGTGTTGCGCAGAAACACACGGTACGCGCTTAAACTTTGAAAAATAACGTTTTTAGGCGTTTTAATTTATATTTCAACACGGACCTGATTAAAATAAGATTTTAATCATAACAGAATATTTGTGGGATTTAAATATTATCCGGTCGGTCACCAACGTTCGTTTGGTCGTACGATCGCGATGTTTAGTTAATTACGACGGAATGCGCATAAGCGAGAAAAACGATCCAAATTGCGCGACGAATGGATTTTTTTTTCTTATGCCAAACACTAAAATAAAATATTTTAGTGCTTACATAAATTTTTGGATGTCCGGATGTATTCAGAACGTATGTTATGCGCGAAAATGCAAACTTGTGCACTTTTTGACACTTTTAGTCCCTGAATGACCCAAAAGTTTATTTTAGCACACCGAACCCCTCAAAGCCTATTTCTAAGCTATGTAAAGGATATTTAAGGTGTGTTTAACTTATGGTCATGTTCCGGAATGTTCGTTACAGTTCAAATTGACATACTTTCGCAGTTTGTCATATTTAGTCCCTGTAAGCGAATTAACTTGTTTTTACCATACCAAAGCCTTCAAAACTTATTTCTAAGTTATGTAAAGGTTATTTAAGGTATGTTGAGTATATGTTGATGTTCCGGAGTATTTCTCGCATTAAACTGAGTACGTTTACGCACTAGTTTGCGTATAACTCTCCAGAAAGCAATGTAGAGTTTGAAATTGAACAAAAGTCAAAACATGAAAAATGTAAAACATAACAAAACAAACATTGTGATCAAATAAAATTGTTTATTGATAATAGAACTGTTCACAAGGATTACAAACACAGGTGTTACAGTCTCCCCTACTTGTGGAAATTTCGTCCCGAAATTTATTTAGAGGAAACTCGTGGAAAAAGATGTGGATACTTTGCCTTCATTTGATCTTCGCGTTCCCAAGTAAACTCAGGTCCACGTTTAGCTTCCCAGCGAACTTTGACCAAAGGAATGCGCTTGCGTTTAAGCCACTTGACTTCACGTTCCATGATTTCCACTGGTTTCTCAACAAATTTCAGTGTTTTGCCAACACGAATTTCGTCAAGCGGT
Organism: Helianthus tuberosus; assembly: GCA_030545235.1. NCBI lineage: Eukaryota > Viridiplantae > Streptophyta > Magnoliopsida > Asterales > Asteraceae > Helianthus > Helianthus tuberosus. The sequence continues at coordinate 160,932,924 of CM060402.1, read as the reverse complement.
ATGGAGAAGTTTTCATCAGCTGAACACTTCTTGAGATTGGACACGTGAAAAGTTGGATGAACATTTCCAAGTTCAGGAGGTAACTCAAGTCTGTAGGCTACCTTTCCGATTCTTTCGACGATCTTGAATGGTCCAACGTATCTAGGTGCAAGTTTTCCTTTCTTTCCAAATCTGATCACACCTTTCCAAGGTGAGACCTTAAGTAATACTTGATCACCGACTTGAAATTCCAAGGCTTTGCGTTTTGGGTCCACGTAAATCTTCTGACGGCTTCTAGCTGCCTGAAGGTTATCACGAACTTTCTTGACCTTGTCAGTTGTCTCTAAAATGAGGGCAGGTCCAGTAATTTGAGCCTCGCCAATCTCATTCCAGCAGACTGGTGAACGACATTTTCGACCATAGAGAGCCTCGAAAGGAGCCATTTTGATGCTAGTGTGATAACTGTTGTTGTAGGAGAATTCAATCAACTTAAGATGTGAATCCCAGCTACCACCAAAATCGATCACACAAGCTCTTAGCATATCCTCCAGAGTCTGGATTGTTCTCTCAGATTGACCATCCGTTTGCGGATGATAAGCTGTGCTCAGATTAAGTTGGGTCCCCATAGCAGATTGCATGGTTCTCCAAAAATGAGAAGTGAAACGAGCATCTCTGTCAGAAATGATGTTCAACGGAACACCATGTCTAGCTACAATTTCATCCACATAGATTTGTGCAAGTCTATCAGCAGGAAAATCCTCACGGATTGGCAAGAAATGCGCTGACTTTGTAAGACGATCAACGACTACCCAGATGGCATCATGACCTTTCTTTGTGCGCGGGAGTTTGGTAACAAGATCCATAGTAATGTTTTCCCATTTCCAAACTGGGATCTCTGGTTGCTCCAATAAACCCGAAGGACGTTGATGTTCAGCCTTAACCTTAAGACAAGTAAGGCATTTTGATACGTATAAGGCAATGTCTTTCTTCATACCAGGCCACCAATAGAGAATACGAAGATCCTTATACATCTTATCTGAGCCCGGATGAATAGAATAGCGAGACTTATGGGCTTCATCCATAAGCAATGTACGAAGATCATCCTGGCTTGGGACCCACAAACGGTCCATGAAATAATATGATCCATTGTCCTTCAGTTCAAGAGCAGGCGTTATGTGATAGGGAAATTCCTTATCCATTAAACCTTGTGAAACACAAGATTGTTGAGCCTGAGAAATGCGTGCTTGAATATCAGATCGAGCTTGAATAACAGACTGAACACGTACACAATGAAGCTTAGTACGTTACTTGCGACTCAATGCATCAGCTACGACATTCGCCTTACCAGGATGGTAGCGAATTTCGCAGTCATAGTCGTTTAAAAGCTCAACCCAACGTCGTTGCCTCATGTTGAGTTCTTTCTGATTGAAGATATGCTGAAGACTTTTGTGGTCAGTGAAAACCACACATTTTGTACCGTACAAATAGTGTCTCCAGATCTTGAGAGCAAAGACAACTGCACCCAACTCAAGATCATGAGTGGTGTAGTTTTTCTCATGTATCTTCAACTGCCTCGATGCATAAGCTATGACTTTGTTCCTTTGCATAAGAACACAGCCAAGACCCAATTTCGATGCATCACAAAACACAACAAAATCATCATCACCCTCAGGCAATGATAGAACAGGCGCATCGCAAAGCTTCTGCTTCAGGTGTTGAAAAGCTTCCTCTTGTTTGTATCCCCAATAAAAGGGCATTTTCTTATGAGTTAGAGCAGTTAGAGGAACTGCAATCTTCGAGAAGTTTTCTATGAAGCGGCGATAATAACCCGCTAGACCAAGAAAAGAACGAACTTCAGTAGGAGTAGTAGGCGTATCCCAATCCTTAATCGCACTGATCTTGGAGGGATCTACATGAATACCCCGTTCGTTGATAATATGTCCTAAAAATTGAACCTCTTTAAGCCAAAATTCGCACTTGGAGAATTTGGCGACAAGTTGCTCTTTCTTTAGGAGTTCCAGAGTAAGACGAAGATGTTGCTCGTGATCAGCTCGCGTCTTAGAGTAAATCAAAATATCATCTATAAAAACAATGACGAACTGATCCAAATAAGGTTTGCAGACCCTATTCATTAAGTCCATGAAAACAGCAGGAGCATTAGTCAAACCGAATGGCATGACTGTGAATTCATAATGCCCATACCGAGTACGGAATGCTGTCTTCGGAATGTCTTCTTCTTGCACCCGAAGTTGATGATATCCAGATCGCAGATCAATCTTCGAAAAATAAGAAGCGCCTTGTAACTGATCAAAGAGATCATCGATGCGAGGTAGGGGATATCGATTCTTGATGGTAAGCTTGTTAAGCTCACGATAATCGATACACATCCTAAAGGATCCATCCTTCTTCTTGACAAAAAGAACGGGAGCACCCCAAGGTGAAAAACTAGGACGTATAAAACCTTTGTCAGAGAGCTCCTGGAGCTGTTTAGACAACTCTTGCATCTCAGATGGTGCAAGACGATATGGAGCTCTGGCAATGGGGTTGGCACCAGGTACGAGATCAATACGGAACTCGACTTGGCATGCTGGAGGTAGACCTGGTAAGTCTTCAGGGAAAACTTCAGAATACTCCCGAACGACAGGAATATCTGAAATAGACTTACCCTTGCCTTTGTCTTCTGTAACATGTACTAAGAAAGCCACATAGTTCTTCCGCAGATATTTCCGAGCTTTAAAACAAGACATGAGTTTGAGACCAACGGTAGGCTTCTCACCTTGAACCTGCAGGATCTCGCCTGACGAAAGCGGCACACGAACTATCTTCTCAGAACAAACTATCTCTGCGTGATGCTTGGATAACCAATCCATTCCCACAATAACGTCGAAGCTTCCAAGTTGCATTGGCGTGAGGTCGATAGGAAAGAGATGATCATTAAGGTTCAACTGGCAGTTGCGTAGAACAGAATTAAGAACAATGGGTTCACCACTAGCAACTTCTACTGTCAAAGGTTTTCCTAGTTTTGTTCTAGACACGCGAAGCATTGGCTCAAAAGATAAAGACACAAAACTCTTGTCGGCACCCGAATCAAAGAGAACAGATGCAGGCTGGTTATTAATAAAGAACGTACCGTTCACCACATTATCGTCTGCCTGCGCCTCTTGGGCATTCATGTTAAAAACTCGGCCTCGAGCCGGAGCCTGATTCTGGTTCTGGTTCTGGTTGGCTAGCCTTGGGCACCGGTTTCTGTAGTGGGTCAGATCCCCACAATTGTAACAAGCACCTGGTGGGTATTGTGGACGTGCAGCTTGACCCTGTTGCTGAGCAAGAGGCTGAGCAACTTGTTGAGCCGGGTTCTGAACCGCGGGATTCTGAGCAGACCGACAAAAATTGGCAAGATGGCCTGACTTCCCACAGTTAGTACAGAAACGGCATGGAAGTTGCGGCTGGTGGTGACTGTTGCATCTATTGCACAAAGGTGCATTCCCTGAATAGGGTTTCTTCGCTGGAGGCTGTGCGGGTTGGTTGGGAGCTGCCTGGTTAGCTTGGGCAGTGACAGCATGGTTTTGAGAAGCCTTACGCTTCTTTGCCCTTTTCGATGAACCAGAAACCTTTCCATTCCCGTTTTGACCTTTCTTGCTATCTTCCTTCTCAACTGATTGTTTCTTGCCCTTGTCACCCTTCCTGTGCAGCTTATTCTTACGAATCTGCGACTCAGTCAATGTCGCCGATAACTCGATCGCCTGACGGAGTGTGGCAGGTTCACTACCAGTAAGGATGTCTTGTACCGAGTCAGGTAGACCATCGATGTATCTCTCGATAGCCTTGTCGAGAGGGGTGACCATTGTTGGGCAAAGCAAACTCAACTCCTCAAACCTGTCAGTATAAGCCCTGTGCTCACCACTATCTTGCTTCAATACATCAAACTCTTTCTCCAACGCTCGCTGCTCATGACGAGGACAGAATTCCCTCATCATAAGGGCTCTAAGTTCAGCCCATGTCTGTGCGAGAGCAACTTCTGCACCCCTGTCTCTCATAATCCCGTTCCACCATGTCAAAGCCCTCTTCTGAAATACGCTCGAAGAAAACTCGACCTTGCGATTGTCCGGACATTGCACGTGGCAGAAAGTATTCTCTATGCTCTCGAACCACTGAAGAAGCCCAGTTGCTCCCTCAGAACCACTAAACTTGAGTGGTTTAGCCTGGTTGAAATCCTTGTATTTGCATGGAACATTGTTGTTGTTGTTGGCTTGGTTCCATTGAGCAAAGAGATTTGGAAATTGAGCAGCCATCTGCTGCGCAATAATTTCAGCCAATTCAGCAGTTGCTATCTGGTTCTCGCGTCGAGGAGGCATTCTAAAAGAGGAAAACATGAAAGGAAAACGAGTGAGATGATTGGATGAAGAGAATGAGATGAAACAAAATCAACAAAGCAAAGATGGTGGTCATTCGTCCGCATTACCAAGCAAACAAACGAATCATAGTGACTAATCAAAATAAATGGATAAAAAATAATGTATATCGAAGACATGCTCGCCTATAAGTGAACACTCATCCCAGGGATTCCCAGGTAAGCACAACTGGTCTCGCGTCTGATGAGATATATACGAAGTGCTTGCCTAGACAGAAAACCCAGAATACAGGCATTCACCCTTCCAGTTTGCACATGTTCACATTATTTAAAACCCAAAACGTTTGACGGGATTTTGAAAATTTGAAGGCACAAGGCCAAAAAACCAAACTGAAAAGGGTTCAAAACCTTACAATTGAGGGTTCAAAACCTTGTAATAAATCATTCAAAAACAGATGATTGTTTTTCAAAAGTCGTTTCGGAAAATTTGGTTCTTGTTTTGTTAATCACCTAAGGATAGGTGATGTACATGTTTTAAGATCTAAACACAAGATAACTTGTGTTAGGGTCCTAGGAAAGTTATAGTCTAGGTCAAAGCATTACTAATAACCTAATTCCCTATAACCATTGGCTCTGATACCAACTCTTCTGTCACACCCCGACCACGTGTAACATACAAAACGTGGCGGAAAACGTCGGGGAGTGTTGTAACATAATTAATTGTTTCATAACCATGGCATACAAAGTTGTATTTTATTTATCAACACAAGAGTTTCATTGTTTTAAACAGAAATACAGAGTTTATAACATAATTAAACATAGTCTATCTTCTTTTAAAGTCTCTAAGGCACAGGTCCGCCCTAGTATCATGATCAACATTCTATGGAAAAGCACCTGAAAACACATGTGAAAATAGGTACGTCAGCATAAAAATGCCTGTGAGATACATAGGTTTGTGAAAATAGGATTCATGACTTGTATTTGAGAAAATGTTTAGTCATGAACCTTGTAATTTGCTTTGTCTTATAAATCATTTGAAAAACGATAAGATCAGATGATATGTATAAGTAAATGTAAGGTTAAATGATTAACCATGTAAAATGAGTTTGTATGAAGTAAGATGTTTGTTAACAATGTCTTGTGAAAAGTATGTTATTTGTATAAAATGTCATATGTATCCAACTGAAATGATTCAAATAACGCTACGACATGTAATACCATACAACCACTTATATATAGGAAGTACCAGCGGCGTATCCACCATGCTTGTATCATATTACACACGCATCGTTACTTAATCACTTAATCAAACCAAACCAACCAATGTAAGATGTCTATGTCTAAACCAATTGTCAAATGTATTGGATAATATGTCAATGTGTTTATGTCAAGATGTAAATCATGTAGTGTAAAACAAATGTCAATCATGTTATGTGTCAAATGTAAATCATGTCAAAATGTCTATGTCAAATATCCATGTCAAATGTCTTTGTCAAATGTCTTTGTGTAAAATGTCTATGTCAAAATGTCATGTATGGCAAGTGAAATGTCTCAACTAAACCATATGCACAAAAACAAAGTATTGAAGTAAACATGGTTTAAATCAATATTATGTCTTGTGGAAAATGCATGCTAATACTGATAATGAACATTTATGCGGTATTGTGAAAATGCATACATCCAAGCCTTGTGACTGTGGTGATAAACCCTTAAACAAATTAAAGGTTTATCTGTCCAAATATCATCGAATTCGGTCATTCCTTTCTGTCCCCTTTCCCTGGGATGTCCGGAACGGGAGTTGTCAATTCCTATGGTACCACTACCTACTAACGAACGGCGTGATCATTGTTAATGAATGTATTGTCCCATGTAAATAAACCAAATGTCATACCAAAATGTAGGCATATGAAAACAATGCACTAAGTATGTAATCAAAATGAACATACATAGCGTGAAATGTCATATGAAACAATGTACTAAGTAATGCACACAATGGGCATACATAGTATGAAATGTCATGTAAAACGATGTACTAAGTAATGCACACAATGGGCATACATAGCATGAAATGTCATGTAAAACAATGTACTAAGTAATGCACACAATGGGCACACCTAGCATGAAATGTAATGTAAAACAATGTACTATAATGTACTATCAAACATAGCCGGTATATGATGTGAAAACAGGAAAGCATGAAAGTAACAAGTAGGCACATGTGTTCCACCCCAAAACAGTTTGAAAACGGTAAAAGAGGGGTCTATGTACTCACTTGTGATTGCTCAGATGTCTAAAGATAACCACCCAGTAATGCTAAAGATCTCGGAATCAAACGGCACCTAATATAGGTAACTATGTTAATAAACCGGACCTATATCGGAAGACTGGGTAGCATTAGGGTTTGTAAACCAAATGAGTGTAGGAACTCATATGATATGGTTTAACAAAGCCTACATGCTAAATGAAACTTAACCTAAGTCTTATCGACCCATTATGATCCGTTTAGGTAGCTTATGCTACTTTAACGCATCGTTCGCGTAAAACGCGTTCGGACCGCCTAACTAGTCCTATGACAAGTAAAATATGCCTTAACATGTCTAATATTGTTGTCAAATCAGTTTAGATGTCAAAATTTATGTTACATATGCTAAATTACCAATTATGCATAAAAAGGGTATTCTGGTAATTTACCTAAGGCATATAAACAACCTATCATACAACTACTCAAACGATGTGACCATAGGGTATAACCTCGGAAGGTTATTCCCTACCTACTATGGTCACCTAATGTGTTTGGTCCGATCCTAATGATCGACCAAATGGGTTGAGTTCGAAGGTATAGGCGATTTATTAGATCGTCTACCCTACGACTCTAGACAACGTGGTAATCAGTGGGCATAGTCCCAAGGGACTATGACCAACGTGATTACACTCACGTTGCGAAGTTCAAACGAACTTCGCATTGACCATTACTGGTCAACGCTGAAAGTCAAACAAAGTTTGACTTTCTGACTCGAAAAGCAGTAAAAATAAGGAAAAGAACGAAAGAATACTTACGAAGGGTCCCCGAATGCTAAACTCGATTCGAAAATCTCAGGTATGAAACTAGTGTTTCAACTTAGAGTTTCTCAAATCAAATTTCTAGTGATTATGAATGAAACATATGGTGGGTATTTATAGTTTTTCCATATAGAATATTCCTAGCATATTCCAAGAATATTCCTAGCATATTCCTAGCATATACCTTAGCATATTCCAAGCATATACCTTAGCATATTCCAAGCATATACCTTAGCATATTCCAAGCATATGCCAAGCATATTCCTAGCATATGGCTAAGACGGGTATTTAACTGGGTACCGGGTATTTTATCTAGCGTTTAAATCCCGGTTTATGGCGTTCTAAATTATTTTTATTACTCTATAAAAATAAACTCGCCAAGTTATTACTGAAATAAATTTCAGTTGCCAGGACTGGCTGCGTTGTCTGCGTTTTGCAGTAGAAGCACTGTGTTGCGCAGAAACACACGGTACGCGCTTAAACTTTGAAAAATAACGTTTTTAGGCGTTTTAATTTATTTTTCAACACGGACCTGATTAAAATAAGATTTTAATCATAACAGAATATTTATGGGATTTAAATATTATCCGGTCGGTCACCAACGTTCGTTTGGTCGTACGATCGCGATGTTTGGTTAATTACGACGGAATGCGCATAAGCGAGAAAAACGATCCAAATTGCGCGACGAATGGATTTTTTTTTTTCTTATGCCAAACACTAAAATAAAATATTTTAGTGCTTACATAAATTTTTGGATGTCCGGATGTATTCAGAACGTATGTTATGCGCGAAAATGCAAACTTGTGCACTTTTTGACACTTTTAGTCCCTGAATGACCCAAAAGTTTATTTTAGCACACCGAACCCCTCAAAGCCTATTTCTAAGCTATGTAAAGGATATTTAAGGTGTGTTTAACTTATGGTCATGTTCCGGAATGTTCGTTACAGTTCAAATTGACATACTTTCGCAGTTTGTCATATTTAGTCTCTGTAAGCGAATTAACTTGTTTTTGCCATACCAAAGCCTTCAAAACTTATTTCTAAGTTATGTAAAGGTTATTTAAGGTATGTTGAGTATATGTTGATGTTCCGAAGTATTTCTCGCATTAAACTGAGTACGTTTACGCACTAGTTTGCGTATAACTCTCCAGAAAGCAATGTAGAGTTTGAAATTGAACAAAAGTCAAAACATGAAAAATGTAAAACATAACAAAACAAACATTGTGATCAAATAACATTGTTTATTGATATTAGAACTGTTCACAAGGATTACAAACACAGGTGTTACACCTGAGCTCCCAATTTATAGGGCTGGTCAGGCAGTTTCGCGCGGCCCGCGAGCTAGGGGTCTAGGGCGTAGCTTTGCTGATTCGCCGGTTATAGCTTTGACACGAGCCTGCCACGTGGCAGCTCAAGGGGTCGCCTGGTGGACCATCTCTCGCGCTCCCCGCGTAAGCCGAAGACAAGGTCTTCGCTCCCCGCGATAGACCATTAAAGTTTGTTTTTATTTTATTTTTGTAATTTTAAAGGTATTCGGGACCGGTTTTCGTATACGGGGTGTATTTTAGAGCGTATAGGGACGTTCTAAATATTTTTGGAGTGTCGAAAATATTTTAGGAGGGTTGTTATACACAAGGACGTATACGTGGCACCAATCAGCGTGCACCAACCACTGCTCCACAATCTCCACTTATTATCTGAGGATGACATATCAGACAACAAGGACAATCATCAGGACACGTGATTCAGCATGCGCCAGCTACCCCTCACTTGGAATCACTAACGGACGTGGCAGAGGGGACATAATGGATATTTCTTGTTGTTGTCTGGAGGCCCAAGGCCCATCAGCCCATCCCTTTCACAAACCACATTGGCTACAAAATAGGGAACTTCACCTCTAGGTTTAAGGATCTCTCGCTTGCTCTCTCACTTCATACACACACTATTATCCTCAAAACGATAGTTATTCTCACGCCGGATGGTGGTTACAAGGAGAACCCCCCTATTCTCCTCCTTGTAACGAGCTTACGGTGTGTTGATTGTTTTGCATGATTATCTCAGCTGTTCTTGATGAGACGGAAAAAGATTAACTTTATTTTATCGAGACACAAACCACAAACTAATTACCAGATTAGTTTGATATTTTTTCAACCTTAGATTTTAGGTCTATATATACATATATGGTCATCATAGAGTTTTGAGATGAGAGTACAAGACTAGCTCTTATGCATTTATAAAAGGACAAAAAATTGTTTTATATCCATGTAGCCTATTACTACGTGAAGTTTTGTGGATTATGGAGCCTAATTATTTTAATGGGGGGCAGTTCCATAGGCTTGGTAATCTAGGCACGAGACTAGGGCCATCAAAAAATTAGTGCCTTCGAATTTTTAGAAAGTTTTTTTTTATATATATAGTTATACATATTAAGCCCAAATATATACGTTTATTTCAAAACTTTTCATTGAAGGAGTCCAAAATAAATATTGTTTGGCAAAAAAATGACAAAGTTTCAAAGCCCATTTTGCCTTGATTTCCAGCTATTACAATTGAACAGCCATCGACCTAATTATCATTATTTAGCGGCCTAAAGCGTCAAAATACAGCCGCAATCATCGTTCCCATTTCCCATAGCGACCTGCTTTTAATTTCTAGGCTATCGGCTATCAGTAGCCGAAAAAAGTAAGAGTAATCACCCATGGCGTCGGGATTGGAGGAGAGTTTGTTGGCGAAATTAGGGCCCGCACTTTATAGATCGCTTAGAGTATTCAAAAACGTAGGAACGACCCTGTTTTAATGTAAACATTGGATTAATGGAGTCCGGTTATCTTATAACAAACTGAGTTTTATTTCATTTAATCCATCCCGAAAGGCAATTCGGACCTGCTAACTTAATAAAACTATATAATATTTAAGTTGTCATATATATTACTTGATTTGTACGACCGTAATGACAATAGAGGGGGTGGTAGAAGCATGAAGAGAAAGACAAAGGGGGTACTTTGTCCTCTCCATTAATAACATATGGCCAGTTCCTCGTGGGTTCCATATTCATATCATATGATACTCATACTCCAGTTCAGTCTCCCCTCGTGACTCGTCCTCTTACTCTTGCTATCCATTTGTTTTTATTTATATTTCAGTAATATGATTAATTTACTTGGTTCTAACTAATGTTGATCAAAATATATAAAATATGGTGAACAACATTTGTCATAATGGCATTAAATACAGTGATCATGACATGTCTTCAAGTAAGTGCGAACACTCTTTTTAGATGTTCTAAGAATGTAAATCCGTTTAAAGTATTAAATAATCACTTTAGATATTTTTTTTTTAATTTTTTTAAGTATTAATTAAAGTGAGATAAATATTTGGTTAAAACAAATATCAAATTAAACGTTGTATTGTAACTTTTTAAGGGAAACCTACAGAATAAATATTTAAATGTATGCATAACTTTCATTCTTACTTATGCACAAATTGACAACTTTTAAACTGTTTTTCAGTCCCAATATATCTAGTTTTTATCAATCGGTAGATCAATCAAAAGTGGTATTTTAGAAACTGTTTAAAAGTTATAGCTTGATTTAATTACTACTTATTAAAAGTTTATTTAATAACTTTTTGTGGCGAAAAACTATTCGATTGGCGCTAGTATAGTTTAAAAATGAAAAGGGTATTAAAAGGAGATCAGTAAAAGCCAGAGAATAGGACAAAAGAGACACATGAAAGAACCTTTGTGAATTGTCGTATTTACTGCGCATTTGATTCTTCAGCACTTCGTTTTTTTGACTTTCCATTTACACTACTCTTCCCGTATACTCTTATGATTTATCTGTGTTATTTCCCTATAATTTAATCTAACAACGAAAAATAAAAATAAAAAACACTCGCGCTAGTATTTTCTTTTTACGTGTTTATTAGTGGCGGAGCTTGACCAAAAATTTCGAGTGACGAAAAGTAATGGAACCTAATTTATATATTGTATAAATATTTAGGCAAAATAATTGTGAGGACAATCCTACATAGTTTTAAAATTTTCAGACGAAAAATAGAAAATTTTACACTTTTAACCGAAATGCACCCCCCACTTCACACTAAGCTACGCCCCTGGTGTTCATAACTTGGTGGTGTAGTTTTCTTATATTTGTCCCCTATGGGTTTGATACCTTACAAGTATAAAATTACAAAATTTACCTATTATAAATTAGTAACATTTTGTTGCATAGAGATATTGTACACTATGTTTAGAGAGGTTTAAAAAAAATGGATGTTACACTTTTAACCCAACACTACTTTGATATTTTACTTTTAAGTCAAATGTTTTTTATTCTTCCAATTTAACTTTACAACTTTTTCACTTTTAACTTTAGCCCCTATATGTTTCATATCTCACAAAATTTTCGTTTTACGTTTTGTTCTAAATTTTGCGAGTTATCAAGGCGTAATGTCCGTGTGTGGTTCAACGTTTTTATGTTTTGTTTTACACCTTGTTCTAAACTTTGCAAGTCAACTAACGTAATGTGCGTGTGTGGTTCAACGTTTTTATGTTGCCTAAATTTTCCCATTTGATACGTTCGTCGCAACACGCAGGTCCTAAATCAATTTAGTTATTATTTTCTATGTTTTACGTTTTGGTCTAGTTTATATGTATTAACACACCGCAACGTAAGTGTAGGTGGTTGCTAACGCTACTGTGACATTGGTGTTATTTGTCACGGTTTTATGCCCCTACTGCAACGCGGGGGATTTAATACTAGTTATTATTAAAAAGGGTTTTCTTTTATTACATAATATATCTTTATAACAATTTAGAAAGAAACCAATATTGTTCTTGTTTTTGTATTTTCGTATTCAGTTGTAGTGTATGTTTCGTTATGTGTGTACAAACTTATGTTATATATGTCATATTCAGTTGTTCAGTTACTTGATGTTTATGTATTTCATTATAACTAGTATTAAGCCCCCACCGCGTTGCGGTGGAGGCATAAAACTGTGTTAAATGGTACCAGTGTCACACTACCATCAGCCATCAGCAATCAGCGACATTGAAGTTGCGGCGTGTTAATGCGAAGAAATTAGATCGTAACGTAAAACATAGAAAATAATAACGAAGTCGACTTAGTACACGTGCGTTGCGACGGACCTGTCAAACGGGAAAAGAAATAGACAACGTAAAAACGTTGAACCAAACGTAAAGCGAAACGTAAAAACGTTGAACCACACACGCACGTTGTGCCTTGTTAACTCGCAAAATCTAGAACGAAGCGTAAAACAAAAATTTTGCGAAATATGAAAAGTATAGGGAACCAAAGTTTAAGGTAAAAACTTTGTGAGGTTAAACTAAAGATAAAAACTTTTGGGTTAAAAGTGAAAAATCAAATAATTTTAAGTTAATAATGTAATATCAAAAAACCTTTTTGAAAACTCCCCTATGCATTGTGTACAATCATCAATGCATAAACATGTTGAAAATTTATAATATGTAAATTTGCTTAAACAATAAACACTGATAGTGGTTCAAACATTAATATTAATAGTTGTTAAAATAGAAAAACATTGACATGATAATATTGAAATGGTATATTGCTGAATCGATAATACTGAAACGCTATATGTAGGTCCCTCGGAGGTTGAGGTTAAACCTAATCCTTGTTATGTCTAACACACTAGCAAGTGCGGAATCCAAGCTAGAATGCAAACCGAGATAGAACAAGCACAAACACAACACAACACACAATCTTCACCGATCAACACCACTTGTATTAATACGAAGAAAGGTTCGGTTACAAAGCTATGTTTACAAATGTGTTTTGCAAACTCTCTAAAACATGCGTGTGTGTGTGCTCTCAACAGAATGCTCTCTTCAAGACTGAGTTCTCTCACACTCACACACCTTTCACCTCTCACTTTTCTGCCTAAAATGAAGTGAACACATGTGATGGATATATATACCCATCACAGCTCGTCTGGTCGAAGGATCAGATAGACTGATCGAAGGATCATCTATCGATCTGAAACTCATCGAAGGATCCACATATACCTCGAAGGATGATATCCTTCGAAGTCCATCAACATCCATCGAAGGTTTATCTTTCGAGCTCATCGAAGGATATAAACAATCCTTCGATGACTCATCCTTCGACCCAAACATCTTACAAACAATGTTCTAACTGTTTGGTCAAGTCAAACCAGGAGGATGGTTGACTTGGTCAAACTTACATCAACCTTACATTAAAGACATCGTTTTGTATCATGACGAAATACAGACAAAGTACAGACACAAGTGCACCAACAAACTCCCCCTTGGCTGTAGCTTTGTCTCGATCTTCGTGTCTTCAAGTCTTTGACGTCCTTTCAAGTCTTCAATGTCGGAGGATCTTTAAAGTCTTCACGTCTTGAAAGCAGAAAGTGTATCAACAAACTCCCCGTTTCATGTAGGAAGTGTGTTGACAAACTCCCCCTTAACATAAGCTCCCCCTTGAGTTATGCTTGTGAAATACTTGTTCTTTATGAATTGAGATCCTTGTGGTGTTGATGATGGTCAGCGGCAACTCGATCATCTTCATCATTTGAGTGCCTTCACGTCGTGTCTTCATTCCGAAGCTTGTCATCGACCATGTTCTCCTTGCCTTTAGAATCTGCACATGCAAGAAATCTAAACGCGTAATGAGAACAACTGCCTGGAATATCATAAGCAAACGACACACATGTGACCATTGTTCAATCAAACACCGTCCGACAGTTTGAAAGTTTAACAAATTTTTATCAATTTTAGTTTTTAACTTTCAAAATTTGCAAATTTCGACCGTTTATGAAGAATCAGTCGTTTCGGTTTTCAATCAGGTTTCAGGTAACGAAGACTCGAGATCCAACATCGTACGATCGAAAATAAGATAGAAATAAAATCTTTTTGGCTATTATAAAGTTTATATTAAAACACACCTAAAATCTTTTTGGAATTTTTGAATATTTCAAATGTAAAGACAGAAAGCAGTAAATAAATATATACAAAGGTGCAGAAACTAAAAGCATTAAATAAATATTTACAGACATTCTTTTTGCGAGTTTCGAGGGTAAGAGAATCATATCAGTGTACGGTCATGCCAAAACGCTCTTGTTGTTCAATTAGTTAACATTAAGATAAGCATCCTATAACAATTATCGGTATTGTTGTCCACATAAGCTCAACTTATCAGATGTAATCATGGCGAGGGGATACGTTAAGGTATGATTTATACTTACCGACCGGTGTTCATCCACATCACGACACATTCCCCTATCAAGGTATGCACGAGGGTTCATCTTACCGGTGAGTATACCGATTATCATCTGTTTGACCGTATATGATGTGAGATTCTCACTTATTTTGATTGAAAACAAGCCCTATGTGATATAATCACTTATTGATGAGGAACTTGATTTTCGATGCATGAGGGCACAAGAGCAAGTCCGTGAACAGGTCAGTACTTTCGTACAGCAGAGAGACGAACTTGACTCCCGGATAAATGTGATATATTATCACTTATTTGTGTTTGGACATGTGATTGTTTATCACTTATTGAGGTCGAATGCAATATGTACACGTATGTATGGTATCATGGAAGATCTAGACTTGCGTCCCCGTTATTTTTCGGTAAAAGATACAACCATGATACCCAGATGATAAGCAGCATAAAGACCGAATATCTCAGAACCTCGGCAATCTCTCAAACGAAATTTCGGTACTAAGACCATATGCCAATGAATGGTTCCCACCTGGTCTTCAGTCGATTTAAGTTTATATCACCCTGCACACTTTAAAATGATTGTGAGCCTACCGATACATCTTATATAGAGCTGCTTATCGTTTTACAGTTTAGGTTTAAAGAGGTTTGGACAGACCACTGATGTACTATCATTTTCTCTTTAGCTCGCCAGGAAACTCATTTTTGCTTTTCTATTGTTTTTGTGTTTTTGAAATTTTTCAATGTTTTTGGATTTTCAAATTTTGGATTTACTCCCCCTAAAATCAACAAACTAAGACAAGTTTAAAACACAAAGATATTTACAAAAATGATTTTCCGATGTTGGTTAACTCATGTTTTACCTCAATGCCGTTTACCAAAATTAAGTTTTAATCAGAAATGATTTATCGAATTTTGGAAAAATCAGTTGGCATGTCGGTTTGCAGTGCGGACCATGACAGCATTGTCTGGCCAAAGAGTGTTGTACGAGATAATAATTCAAAAAGCAGCTTAAATATCGATAATTATAGGAGAGATTAGAAATTTAAAACCATATCCTGCAACTGCTTCGTGCATTGCAAGGAATCTGAGTGCTCTCCCAAACTGGATATCCACCCGGTGTGGATTTCTAGGTCGATTTTTGTAGCCACTTCACTTAATCCGAGAAAAGTCTTCACAGCAACAAGATCATAAACCTCCGGGTCCGGCTGGTCTTCCACATTGCACCAGCGAAGGTCTTTATCTTTCTCTTGAGAAGTAGTGTGCGGTTGTTCAATCCATGCCAAGGCATCCGCACACCCGGTTGGTTTGATCAACAAACACATTCTCTTCAATCACACCGTAGAGAAATGTACACTGCACGTTCATCTTGTGGACTTTGAACTTCTTGTGGAAGAAAAATCCATGAATCTTCAAAAAGCTTCAGACGTGCTGCAGTCGCGTACTTTTCATTTGAATCTTTCCTGAGGACCCGATCAAAAACCATAACAACCAATTTTGGCACATATCTCAGCTTGTCGAACTTCTCAACTTCATTCAACCACATTCTTTCACCAACATATTCTTCTTCTTTTCTTTTTCTTTTCTCTCTCTCCATCGATGGCAACAACTCCTAGATATAATGATGTTTCGGAGTCTTATGTCGCCGATCTTGTGCATGGACGCTCCACTATCAACAATCTTACGACTATCGAAAGTTCCTCCTGGAATATCCTACACACTCACTCAGAGATTAGTTGGAGAGAGGGACCCAAGCCTTTGTGGACTTGGGTCGTCCTTGATCATCAAGGAAAGTGATTTCAATCACTTGATGATTAGGAAAAAGAACCTGTGGTGCTCCCCCTGATTGAATTACCTGCTTTTGCTTCCAAGCTGTTTGTCCTTTACCAGTATTTGAATTTATTGTTTTAGCATTTACTGGTTTTACAGTTTCAGATTTTGCTTGTACAGGTTTTTCTTCTTTGACCTCTGATTTTAAGGCCTTTTCAATTACCTTTTGATTCTTTTGCTTTAACTTCTTTTCCCTTTCTTTCAAGACACGTGGGTCTGGTTTCGGGGAAACTGATCGTTTTCGGTAATCGATTTCTTGGGGAGCACTCGTTTTTTACTTCAGCTTTTGCACGTGTGGGCAATATCTTACAATATGCCCAACTGTCCCACATTCAAAACATGTTCTCCGCTCTACAAACTTTGGAGAAACATGTTGATGACCAGACGGAGAACCAGACAATGAACTTTGTGATCTAGACGTGCTTGGACCTAAATCACATCCGTTGGTGTGTTGGGTGTAATTATTTTGATCATTTCGTTTTAAAATTCTAACTTATTTTATAAAATCAATGTTAGATTTATCCTGAAATGTTTCAAGTTTGTCTGAACCCGTGGATCCAACAAAGTTCATTTTCGGTTCTCGTTTCTTAACCGGAGCTCTTTTGTTTTGCACCTTTTGTTGTTGAACCTTTGGTTGTTCAGTCTTAGGCTGTTGAACTTTAGGTGCTTGAACATTCTTGTTCTCAGCCTTCTTTCCCTGTACCTTACCCTTTCCGGAGTTGACTTGTTGTTTTCGCTCAATTGGTAGTTTTTGGTTTCCGTATTGTTTTCTAATTTGTTCACACGGAATTGGATCACATTGAGTGACGGTAACTTTGCCACTTTTGTTCCCCAAAAACTTATCAGTGCATCCTTCAAAAATTTGCTCAATTAAATCTTGATTTACATTTTTAATTGGAAAATCTTTGTTAGAGTAGATTTTGCTATCTCCTTTGAGCGTGTACAACAAGTTATTCTCTTCACTGCTAGATACAAGGGACTCCATTGCTTTTGACATTTCAGTCTTACTCGGTTTCACTGGTGGATCACACAGGATGTGATTCTCGATTGGAATATCTGTTGTAACCGAGTTAGACTGTTGTTTCACAATTTCTTCAGATTCATCATCCGAAGAATCAGCATCCTCAACAATGGGAGGACTCTGTTCCTTAACACACGATGAATCTGTCACATTCTCAGATTCTGATTGACCCGAGGATGATGTACCAGTTGTGAACCCGAGGCCTGCTGCAAAGTCATCTAGATCGAGTGGCACAGTAGGTTCAAAACGGGGCATATCCTCGTCATCAGGCAATTTGGAGTAATTGTGATTCATTGGGGGAGGACATGATTTGAATCCAATACATATTTTATCCCCTTTTTTTCTTTTGAACGTCAATGATGTGATCCAATACATAGCGGGAATTGGAATAGCTTTCCAGTTTCTGCTTAATTGTCTCACATTCACATCGAGCCGTTGCCAACTCTACCATTTGCTTTTCAATTGTGTCAATAAGATTATTGTTAGCATGTTGTTTTCGCAAAACAGCCTTTTGTAATTCTGAAACATCATGTCTTAATGACGCAATTGTTGCCTTAAATTCCTTTTCATTTCTGGTTAAAAACAAGTTAGCTTCAGTTGCTTTAGAAAGATCTACAATCAATTCTTGATTGTGTTTGTATGTGATTTCAAACTGACTTTCCTTTTCAGCATATTTAACATTTAAACTATCACAGTTTTCACAACTAACTACAGTGGGTTCATCGACACATACCTGACTTGATGAACTGTCGACATTAGCCATAAAGGCTGAATGGAGAGAAGACGAAGAGTAAGCAGCTTGATCCACCAAAATAGATCTTCTTTCAGTTCCTGCTGCAGCTTCTTCCAAAAGCTCATCAATATCTGCATCGACTGACGCACTTGATGTCTCATCCACATGATCATTGCCTGAAGTGGAGGATTCTTCATCTGAGCTTCCACTATAACCAGAACTGTCTTCATCTTCAGAAGATTCATCACCATTGGTGGAAGATTCTCCACCACTGGCGTGCTTTAAATCCTTTACGACTTCAGCAAAACATGCTGTTCCATCTGGAGCATCATTTCCCAACTGAAGCGACCAATCACAACCTTCATCTACTTGAACCACAAGTGCCTGGTTGGCATTTGATGGCCCTGCTTGGCTTTGGTTGTTGACAGGTATCAACGTACGAACATTGTTCCTGTTCTGGTTCTGCTGGTTGCCTTGATTTCTGAAAGGATTTTGGTTTCCATGCTGAGCTGGTCTTGTGCATTCCCTTTTGAAATGACCCCGTTCACCACAGTTAAAGCACTTTACAGCTTGCTTGTCGAACCCATACTTGGTGTCTTTCTTGCTTTCCAAGTTGGTTCTCCCTGTCCTTTCCATAAACTCCTTTGCTCTTCGAATTGCACTAGCAAGAGCCCATTTGATATCCATCATTTCAAACTCTTCTTTATCCACTTGCTGATAATCTTCATTGGTTAGATTGATATTCCCAATCTGACCTGCGATCAATCCACAATAAGCACTAACCAAAGTGTTCAACATCTCCATATGCTCCTTGGCTATTTCGACACTAACTTTGGAAAAGTTGGAAGTGTCTAATCTGACTGTGTTCGGATTGGAAGTGGCTTGAAAGTTTGAAGAGCTTCCATAAAACCCTTGCTGTTGCGGTTGTTGCTGCTGAGCTCTGCTTGGTTCTAAGAAAGGCGGCGGTGTGAATTGCTGAGCTGTCGGTTGCACATTCTGTTGTAGAGAAGAAGAATCTGGTCTTGAATACATCATCGTGTATGCTGAAGGATCAAACTGATTTGTTGTGGAAGGTCCGGTGTTTGAGATGAAGGCTGTTTGAAGCTTCGCATGTTGAGAGGCTGGTTTTTCTCCACTGATACCTCCTGCAATCCCATAGTACATCTCTGGATTTTGAGGAGTTAGTGTTCTTTTTGCCTTAAGCTTTTCTTCTACATCCTTGTTCTCCAATCTTTGAATTAACTCATAAACGGTGATTGTGTCTAGAACACCATTTTCTTTGAGAATTTCAAGATAACTGCTCCACTTTGCTGGTAAGCTATCAGCGAATCTCTTCACCATTTCTTATGGAGTGGCAGTGACTCTAAAAGCAAACATCTCGCTCAACAAGTGATGGAACCTTGTAGATAACTCTGCCAAAGTCTCATTCTCCATACACGTGAATCCTTCAAACTCTTTCTTCAGTAATTCTTGCTTGATCTTTCTAGATTGAGCATTTCCTTCACATCGTAACGTGAGCATATCCCACAAGCTTTTAGTAGTCGTGCAGTAAACAAACTGGTGGTAAATGTCTCTGTGAAGAGCTTGTGTGAGAATCATGAATGCTTTCTTTTCTAACTCAAATTTCTTCTTATCATCTTCAGACATAGTGCTGTAAGTTTGTGGATTAGATCCTGCAACTTCCAAATCATTGTCAAATGCAGTGAAGAAGCACATCCATAGATCTTGACCTTGCCCCTGAACATAAGTTCTCAGCCTTTCTTTCCACCATCCCCAATCATTGATGTGATTTAGCTTTGGCGGTTTTGTGCTTGTACCAGTTTCACTGTCGTTCTGCATCATAGATTGAATGCTGCTGCTTTGATTTGTGACCAATGCCCATTGATTTGCAGTTATCATTGCAGCTTGAGGTGGGGCAATAGCCTGCATCCATGCAGTTTTGTTGAAATCTGACGCAGATTGCGTAGCTGATGATTGTGGAGTCAAAGTTGTTTGAGTCCACGCGGTTGGATCCCACTGACCGTTTGTTCCCATTTTAAAATTAAATTTTCACAAACTATGTTAATATTTCGAATGAAAACAACCAGCCGAAGGATCCTTGATCGAAGGACCTGAAAAACACAAACTTGTTAAACTAAAACAGACTAGAATCGAAGGAACAGAACTTGTTCGAAGGATCAACAGAGTTCGAAAGATCACTGTTGAGTTTCGAACAAAGATTTCGAAAGACTCTCCAATTGAAGGATCCTTATCTATCGAATAAGAACTGTAGATCGAAAGATATATCCTTCGAAAAGACTCCTTGGATCGAAGGATAAGTCACAGACTTCGAAGGATGTTCGAAGGATGATTATCTATCGAACCTCCTTTGATCGAAAGATGATCTTTCGACTTCGAAGGATATCCTTCGATCTGCACTGACACAATTGACAAAAGTGACAGGTTGGTGAAAAGGTGATGGGTTGGTGAAATCTTTCGGCAGAAAGTATGGTCAGACCATACTTTTTTCCAAAAACAAGATTTGAACAAATAAAATACAACTTAAAAAGTCCAGAAAAACTGGTCACCGGAGTAAGCCGGAATTTGGCCGGAAATTGCCAAACTTCTTAAAAACAAATTTTTTAAGTTACCCAACCCGTCCTTTAACACACCCGGTTAGTTTAGAACACGTTTTTACGTCAATGAATGCAAGAAAAACACTAAAAACGGGTGCTAAACCATGTGAGTTTTTGTCCAAAACACTCCAAAGTCTTGTATAACCTCGGTTTTTAACAAGGAAAAGAGCCACGGCTCTGATACCACTTGTAGGTCCCTCGGAGGTTGAGGTTAAACCTAATCCTTGTTATGTCTAACACACTAGCAAGTGCGGAATCCAAGCTAGAATGCAAACCGAGATAGAACAAGAACAAACACAACACAACACACAATCTTCACCGATCAACACCACTTGTATTAATACGAAGAAAGGTTCGGTTACAAAGCTATGTTTACAAATGTGTTTTGCAAACTCTCTAAAACATGCGTGTGTGTGTGCTCTCAACAGAATGCTCTCTTCAAGACTGAGTTCTCTCACACTCACACACCTTTCACCTCTCACTTTTCTGCCTAAAATGAAGTGAACACATGTGATGGATATATATACCCATCACAGCTCGTCTGGTCGAAGGATCAGATAGACTGATCGAAGGATCATCTATCGATCTGAAACTCATCGAAGGATCCACATATACCTCGAAGGATGATATCCTTCGAAGTCCATCAACATCCATCGAAGGTTTATCTTTCGAGCTCATCGAAGGATATAAACAATCCTTCGATGACTCATCCTTCGACCCAAACATCTTACAAACAATGTTCTAACTGTTTGGTCAAGTCAAACCAGGAGGATGGTTGACTTGGTCAAACTTACATCAACCTTACATTAAAGACATCGTTTTGTATCATGACGAAATACAGACAAAGTACAGACACAAGTGCACCAACACTATAATGTTCAAACAATAATATTGAAACGGTAAATACTGAAATGGTATAATATTGAAAGGGAATAATGTTGAAAATCCTATAATGTTGAAACGCTAATACTGAAACGGTATAATGTTGAAACGATAATATTGAAACGGTATAATGTTAAAAATGTATAATGTTGAAACACTAATATTGAAACAGTATAATGTTTAAACGATAATATTGAAATGGTGCATTCGATATAACATATATATTGAAAGTTTGAACCGGACTTGAGTTATTGAAATGGTACAATTGATACAACGTTATATGTTGAAAGTTCGAACCAGAGCGAAGTTTATATATAATTTTTTTTTTGCTTCGTACAAGCGTCCTTGACCTATACTCAAACATACAGGCATCAATAAAACATCAAATTCAGACTCCAAAAATTCAGATATCTCGTATAGGCCTATACGATATGCATCCTCAAAATCTGTGTTTGACACCAGTCAGACACTGAGTTTGAGGCAACCCTACACGCATCGTATATGCATATACGATGTGTATATGGCTCAAAAGTGTGCAAATAGGCGGTCAAGGTGTGTGAATAGTTTTAGCCTTTCAAAATCTATATATGTTAGCATAATAGCTGAATAATGGTTGAAAATATATGATGTATGGTTTCTATAAGACTAAAGGGTATGGGGGCTGGCTAGGCCCGGCTAGGACCGGCGCCGGTCCCCCACACCGCCCCCCTTAGCCCCGGCTCGGCCCAATCGACTCACCTCAGACGAATTAGACGGGGCCCCACCTCAAAAAACTAGCCGTTTCCAACGGCACTTTTCTTTTAAAAAAAATCATTTTTCCATTTAAATACCCTATATCTCATCCATTTTTATACAATTCTATCCCATTCTACTCCCATTCTTCTCCAATTCTCTTCCTTTTTTATAAAAAACACTCCATATTTTTTATACCTTTTTCTCTAAATCATGAATCCTTTCAACCCAAACAACCCCAACCCAAACAACCCCAACCCGAATAATTACAACCCGAACCAACCTAACTTTTTTTCGACCCCCGCTTACACTCCGAGTATGGATCAATCGTGGGGGGCTCCGCAATTTCCTTTTTCGGGTTTCCAACAAACACCCAACGCATTCTCACAAATGTCTCAAGTTCAACAACTCCAACAATACCAAGCACTACAACAAATCATGCAACGCAACTCGTTTGAACAACTCCAATCGCAACCGCCAACTTCCCAACCGGTTCAACTTGACGATGATGATGATGAAGAAGTCGTTCCCGAATCGCCACCGCAAGAGCTCACCCGAAAAAAAAACAAGGGGAAGGGGAAGAAGGTTGAAAACGTACCTGAAACCGCGCCAAAAAGCGGTTCGAGAAAACCGGGGAGACCTTGGACGAAAGTAGAGGAGGAGGCGCTAGCAATGGCGTTTACTAGGTCCTCTACTAACCCGATAGTCGGTATGAACCAAAGTTTAAATTTTTAATTTAAATTTTAAAAGTTTTAAATTTTTTATTTTTACTAATGCATTATTTTTTAGGAAACAATCAAACGGGTGATAGTTTTTGGAAGAAGGCAACGGCTAAATTTCATGAGCTTATGGAGCATAGCTCGGATCGTGATATAGAGGCCGTCTCGGGCAAGTGGCGTAAAATGAGCAAGATCATCAATAACTTTAACGCAATTTATAACCAAATTTACATGAATCCTCCTAGCGGGAGTAACGAGACGGACATTCTTAACCTTGCTATCGCTAAGTGGGACTCTCAAAATGCAAAGCCTTTCCCGCACTTCCGAGCATGGAACGTAGTAAGGAAACAACAAAAATGGACGCCGATTCCAAATGAGGTAGCATCCGCCAAACGGACTAAAACTTCCGAGTCCGGAAGTTATAGTGCGGGAGGCTCCACCGGTCGTTGTCAAATCGACATAAACGACGACCCGGAAGATGACGAGGACGTGTTGCCCATTCACGAGGCGGAACGTCCCACCGGGAGGGATAAAGCAAAAAAAGAGGCGGCCGCAAAGCGCAAAGCGGCCGGCTCGAGTGGAAGGGGCGGCTCGGGTGGAGGGGGCGGCCCGAAGGCATCGGCGAAAATGGACGAGTTGATAAACGAATTCCGTTCGTTCAAAGAGTTCGCGGCCGAAAAATACACTCACAAGAAAACCGTGTCGGCCGACTATTCTCGAGCGGAGGATTTTAGGATTATGAGGTTGGATCTCGACTCGGTTCCGGAGGATAGCGCGAGGTTTATCGGAGGATGAAAGAAGAGGTGAAGAAAAAATGGACGTCGTAGGTTGTTTTTTTATTTTTAGGAAATGTAATTTTTTTTTTCGGTAATGTTTTTTTTTTTTTTTCAGTAATGGTTTTTTTTTTTTTTTTTTAGGAAATGTAATTTTTTTTTATGTTATGAAGTGACTTTATTTATGTTATTTTATGTTGTATTTTTTAACTTTTATAAATTTTTTATTAAGTTAATAAATTAAAAGTTAGAAAATTATAAAATAATAAGGTGGGGTAGCCTCATCCTCCATCCCCCTCAAATATGAAGGAGGCCCATCCCACACGAGCCGGTGACGTGGCGCCGACGTGGCGGCTCATCCCCTCCAAGCTCATCCTCTCCATACCCTTTAGTCTAATATCTAGCTTTTTCCCACAACATCTCTCTATCGGAAGAAGTTATATGGCAAACAAGTAACATAGGCTATCAATATACTGTTAAAAACAATTACTTTATTAATAAGTTAAAAAAACAAGACCTTATGAGCTTATCAAAAAGTGAGAAGTATGAATGTTCATAACATTTTAAATTAAAAGTTGTTTAAATATACTTACAATGGTCAGACCGTGCGCAATGCAGACCCATGAATTATTTTATGAGGGTGCGAATGAGGGGTTCAACTAAACTTTCAAGAGGTGCAAACGAGATTTTTGCTTATTATAAAATACACAAAAATTATTAAGAAGGGTGATGTATAAGAATTTATACATCTTTTAACATCAAATTTATCCCTGTTTATGCGAAACTCTTTGTATTTTCATTGATTTAGGTACTCATTCGAGTTATTTGTGAAAATACAGATCATGGCTTTGGTTAAGTGATAAAACGAAGGCTTTGGAGCAAAATGGTGCAAAAACGGAGTATTCCAGCAAACTGCCAAATATAACACGATCACGGCAACACCGGGTATGTTTGTGCCCGGTCATCCAGCTCTAGCACTATCGCTAGCACAAGCCAAATCAGGGAAGATCACCGACTAACACAATCATGCCAGCCTCAGGTACGATCGTGCCCGACAAAAATCGTTCCAAAAGCAGTCAGTTAACGAGCATACATTGATGATTACCGGTGAAACAATGACTGGCACGATAAAGCCAACACCTGGCACGATCGTGCCCACCTCGGGAACTTTTGAGCAGGATTTTTCCAAATATAGTAGCAAACAAGATCGACAGATGAAAAGCAAGACTGATACAAACCAAGAACGATAATGTCAAAACCTGGCATGATCATGCCAAACGTCCAGTGGCTTAAATACTTGTTTCAACTCATTTGTGAGTGGAGTTCGGTCTTGTAGTCAAGTTTTCTCTCAAAATTCTGTACTTGGAAGGAAGTTGGAGCCAAGGAGAACTACATCACTTCAAGACTTGATCATCCACCATTTAATTCTTGTTCTTAACTTGGTTAGCCTTTTTAATCCCATGACAAACATTGTAATCCTTAAAGAATTTGTGTTAGTTATGATGAGCCTTAGAGGCTAAACACTTATAGTTGCTTAAACTTTGTTGAAGCTTTTGATTATGTGGTGATATGAAAGTAGATGTGATGATAAGTTCTTGTTAATCTTCACGATAATATTCTAGTTTTGTTCTTGATGTTCATATGCATGTTTACAAAATCTCGTAGATAACATCAATAAAAGAAATTAGTCAGTAAAAAATGTTTTATAATTGGATATATATAATATAAAATAAAAGGATAAAGATTATAAACTTCATAAAAAGAAAGGTAATTTTTGCAATTTTTGTGATTTCTCATCTCAAGAGACTTCTGTAGGACCGAGTTTCGTGACCGAAACCGTGATTCTTGTGAGATCGGTTCAAGACGGGAGAGATTAGAGATGATAAACAAACAACTTTGTATTAATCCGGTAGTAAAACATTACAAATCGGCCCGATTACATGATAACCGAACTAATACCAAAGAAGTATACATCCGGGGAGAGACCAAGTGGTGATCTCTCCCGGTGAGGTCTCAAACCTCCTAAAATCTCCTTGTGTTGCAAATGGCAAGGGTTTTCTATTTATAGTCACACCCCTTGTCTTGCAAACACACACGGTCAACCAAATAACCCTCTCGTTTGACCACTTCAAACGAGCGGGTCTATACACGTTCGATAGACCGTTTCACTAACTATTACAAATTCAGCGTAAAATAAAACTAATCTATTCGACAAGCATCGGACACAAAATCTGCATCAACAAATTCCCCCTTGTCCGTTGCTGTCGAATGCTGAAAATGCAACTGCAATCGATCTTCAGTCAAGTATTCATCTTCTCTGTGTTAACAAATTCCCCCTTGACCGATGATCCAGGTAAGTAGTATCTTGATGCTCCTTGTATAATATTTCCCCCTTAAAGTACGCGTATCCGTGTTGGGTGTTGTGCAATTTCCTCAATTGACCGATCTTCCGCTGATCTTCCAATACTCCAACCGGCATTTGATAAGGGTTCCAATCTTTAAGAACTGCATCAAGTCTTGATCTTGTCATAAGAACTCTATTTCATACAAGCATACTACATTGATAGAGAT
Organism: Helianthus tuberosus; assembly: GCA_030545235.1. NCBI lineage: Eukaryota > Viridiplantae > Streptophyta > Magnoliopsida > Asterales > Asteraceae > Helianthus > Helianthus tuberosus. The sequence goes on along the minus strand of CM060402.1, from coordinate 160,906,430 downwards.
TTCTGGTGAACTGTCTTCTGTAAACCGTCTTTGTGGAATCGACCAAGTAATGCACTTTAATCTTCAGCATCAACACTCAGGAAAGTCAGCTAGACCAAGTGTATCCCTTGCAAGCTCAACCAGCATGCTTAGTTGAACTACATCCAGATCTCATTGTCTCGCCTTTGTGAAGTTGACCACGTAATGCACTACGGATCTTCAGCATCAGTACTCAAGAAGTCAGCTTGACCAAGTACATCGTTTGCAAACTCAACGAATTGAGTTACCCCCAGATCCCTGTAAAATCCCAAAGAAACATCAAACCCAAAACCGAATCCTGCAGGTCTTCAGTCTTGAACTATCAACTTTCATAAAGATTCCCCAGGTCTTCAGTGAACAGCGCTTTTGTAACTACTGTAGACTTTAGAAACCTGTATTTTTCCGTGCAAAACCCTTCACGCTGGCTGGAGAATTAATTAAAATCCTCAAATATGTGTATGTGCAAAACATTCCACGCCGAACCGTTTGTATCACCAGAAAATCACAAACTCTACCACCTGTGATTGCGTTTAGAAATTTACCGAAGAAATTCAACATTTGAAAAAAAAAAAAATTTATCCCCCCATTTCTTTGGTAAAATCTCTAAACCTTAACAGATTCTCTCCACTTCAAAGAAACTGTCGTCAAATGTTCACCAATTCCCTCCACTGAGCGGAACTGTCGTCAATCTTCATTGAATGTTCTCGGCTCCGAAAAATCACGAAAACGACTTTCTTCTTTGCATATTCTAGTTGAATAAGAACGTCCCCTAGTACCCCGTAGGATCCGACTTGTATCCCTCCAAAGACTTTGTGAACTCGTTAGGACCGGTATTGACATTCTAGGTTCATTCATTCGTTACCAAATGCGAGAATATGACAATAAACAAAAAGATTTCTTCGTTGCATATTCTAGTTGATAAGGAAATTTCGCCTAGTACCCCGTAGGATCCGACTTGTATCCCTCCAAAGACTTTGTGAACTCGTTAGGACCGGTATTGACGTTCCAGGTTCATACGTTCGTTTTCAAATGCGAGAATATGACAATAAACAAAATGCTTTCGAACATTTACGAATAGCCGATAACAATCATAAACATTGACGTGCGGAAGTGAACATACCGTTTTGTTTTTGGCCCATAGTAGTCAAGTCACCATATTTGACGTTTGCATCGGTAACCGTGACTACCCCACAATTTTCAAAATATCATCATCTTTTGTTTTCATCATGCCGCATCAACCCGCGCGCTCCCGAACCCCACTCCGCAAATAACCCAGCTTCCATCAACGAGTCAACCACCATTATCAATTTTTTTTTTTTTTTTTAAACATCTTCCCAAAATTAATTTGGCTAACTAATTTGACCCAACATTAGTGGGCCTATTGATCGGTCATCAACTCCAAACCAAACGGTTTTGATGAGGGCCAAACAATGAACAATATGCCCCAAAGTTACAAGCCCAATGTCATTTTGCAAGTACCATTATCTCTATTTTAATGTTTCAAATTTAGGCCCAATCACCGAATTTTCGTGAACCAGATCCAGATCATTTTGTTGACATCAAAAAGGTACAGCTGTTATCAAAAAGCTAAACCCTAGAATTTTTTTTTTTTTTTTTTTTTTTTTAACCAGCCGCTAACAAGAGCAGCAGACATCACCTTCTATACACAACAACATCCAACAATCAAAATCTTCGATTCCATTTAAACATCAGTTGTACCCTCAATTACCAGCCGACAATCTCTTCCTCTCCTTCGATAAACACATCAAAACCCCAAAACAAAATAGCAGACATCTCACCTCATACTCTCTCTACCTCCGATTCCACTTTCAAAACTCGAAAGATGAAAGGCCTTATCGAAGGATCAACTTACGAAAGATCATAAATTTTGAAAGATATTTTGATCAATCGAAAGATCTGATCAACCGAAGGATGATCCTTCGAAAACTGTTTCGTGCCAAGAACGAAGGATATATCTTTCGAAGTTGTTGAGGGTTCCCACAAATATCTGGTATCTTTCGATCCAGATCTGGATCCTTCGACCCAAAGTCTCATCTTTCGAGCACCTTCTTCATCTTTCGGGGTATGAAGAAACCCTAGTTTCTTTAAGCAGCCGCCAAGAACATCAAGAACACAGCCTCTGTTCTTATGCAGATTTGACGAAAACATTGTATTTTTGATTTTTTTGATGATGATAACTTGATTATATAGGTGAAAAACATAAAACCCAACACTCGTTTCAGCACAGATCCGAATATTCGGGTCCAAATCTGAGTTTTTCTCATTTTCACCCAACTTTTCTTCTTGAACAAAAATCACTAAAATCACAGATCTAGAGCACATGTGACTTAGTAAACGGTTAGATTTACTAAATCGGGCACCATGGCTCTGATACCAATTGTAGGACCGAGTTTCGTGACCGAAACCGTGATTCTTGTGAGATCGGTTCAAGACGGGAGAGATTAGAGATGATAAACAAACAACTTTGTATTAATCCGGTAGTAAAACATTACAAATCGGCCCGATTACATGATAACCGAACTAATACCAAAGAAGTATACATCCGGGGAGAGACCAAGTGGTGATCTCTCCCGGTGAGGTCTCAAACCTCCTAAAATCTCCTTGTGTTGCAAATGGCAAGGGTTTTCTATTTATAGTCACACCCCTTGTCTTGCAAACACACACGGTCAACCAAATAACCCTCTCGTTTGACCACTTCAAACGAGCGGGTCTATACACGTTCGATAGACCGTTTCACTAACTATTACAAATTCAGCGTAAAATAAAACTAATCTATTCGACAAGCATCGGACACAAAATCTGCATCAACAACTTCCAACTCTTCTCTCACCGTATTCATTTCATTCTCTTACTACAAGTTTACAACTATAAGATTTAAACTGTAAAAATATTATTAAAACCCCTCTTTCTTCTTCTGAGTTCGCTTTTCTAGAATATGATTTTCTTACAAGTTTGTTTTTACAAATGTGGTTTTCTTGCGAATCTGACAAAGTTATCTTTTAATGTTTTATGTCATATGACAATCTCGTAGTAAGAAAAATTAATAAAAAAAGTTCTTGAGATCATGTAGTATTTGATGTCAATCAAAAGTTTTAAAGTGAAAGGTAAATTGGTTGTTTTATTCAGCTAATTTAATCACTTTTCCTTTGTATTAAATAAATACAAATTTGATTAAGTTAGAAAAGAAAACAAAACATATGCACAGGATTGATACTTCTTTTCTCACTAAATAAGTGCTAATGTACATTTGCATTCGTAACTCTTTCTTTCGGTTACAGTTTGTTATGATAATAGTAAAAAGAAAACTCACATATTCATTATTATTGCATACCCATAAGATATAATTTCGATTATATTTTTTTTACTTGAAAACACTAGTATATCTAATTAAACAGTTCTTTTTCTATTTTACTACATTGATGCTATAGGTTGTTTATTACTGATCATACTTGTATTTTGAAAACCAGTTTTTTTTTATAATGTTATAGCTAATATTCGTCCAAGTAAAGTTCAAAACTTAGTTTATACAATACGGGTCAGGATTTAGGAAAAACGGTGAAAAGTTTGAGAACAATGGGAACGCTTATGAATCGTCCGATCAAAACAATCTATGCACTAAATTGGCGCGGTGGCGTTTTCGTAAATAACACCAGTTTTATTAAATGAATGTGCTTCATTAAGGGTAAAAAGATCTTTTACTGCTCAAATTCAAAACGCTAACTAAAATGAGAACATGCCATTCAAAACAAATAAAACGCCATTAATACAAAACGCCAAAGATTAGTGATAAAACGCGTTGGAGATTATAGGAAGAAGAAACAACACAGTAACTGAAATTCAATTATTAACATTTATTAGAAGAAATTTCCTCCTAAATTACGCGCCAAAAACATCATTATTTAAACGACGTTAAAAATCGCTTCCATAATCACTTCAATCCATCGTTCTAAAAAATATCTTTTACCAAAACACCAAGTTTAATCAAAACACAAAAAATGACAACCATCGTTCATGGAGATACACTCTGAGAATCAGAAGATTCGTCATACGTGTTTTGACAACAGAAGAAGGGTATATGTTAACAACATCAAAGCAATTTTGAAGATGGAAGAAGAGGTACAGAGGACTATCCTGTTGCTTGGCATCGCTCTGGATAACGAATGTCATGAAACACAAAAGCTTATAAGAACATTAACAAGGAAATTTGGACCAAGCAAAGCAGATGGAAAAATGCACATAGTCATAACATCATGGCGTTTTGATGAAGAAACAGGCATGGTGAGCGTTATATGTGATAACGGAGAGCAGGAAGACTACCTGCTTGAAAACATCATGAAAAAACAGGGGGTTGGGTTCATGGAAGAGTTGCACAACGCTACGTGTTTGAACACAGACATGGACTTAAAAATGGCGTTGACGCAGGACATGTTCAAATAGATGCTTCAGAATCTTAAACAACAAGAAGCCGATGAAACTGAAAGTGATGAATTGGATGAAAGACTAGAAGAAGACTCCGAAGAAGAAGAAGAAGAAGAAGAAGAAGAGGGAAGCGATGGATACTTCTCAGATAAAGTACCTTATGACGAGGAGTTTTAATTTTTTTTCTTTTGCGTAATTTTTTTAAGATAATAAAACACTATATTTCTCCCCTTACTTTCAAAACGCCAAAAAATGCTACAAAAAGTCATTGCATACAGGACGCCAAAATAATAAAAAATATTTTTCCTGTGTAATGTTTTCTCTGTTAGTGTATTTTGTCATATTGGTCTACAAAATGCCATTAAAAACGCCAAATTTAGAAAATGGGACGTCTATTACCCTAAACTGACAAATCTGAACAAAACAGTAAATACACACAGTAACTGAAAAGACAGTTACTTTATTACTAGCATTTATTATTATAAAATCCCGGCTAAACTACGCACCATAAACATCCTATAAGAGAGACGTCTCTGCACAAACAATTGATCACACCCAAAAAACAAACGACGTGTTTCCTAGAAACCACTCACTTTAAACACACCAAAAAAAAAATAGTTAAAAAACCACAGATGGCAAAGCTCGTTTCTTCTATATTGAGGATTGTTCTACATGAAGTTTCACTGAATGGATTCTTCTCTGAGGTGTGTATCTCTATAAGCTTTTGCTGAACGAGGACAAATATTCAAGAAAAAGAGACTGATGACAATGATATGTCAATATGTGAGCTTTGTTCTTGATGGATATATTGATGGCATGAAGGGATCGATACCAGTGTAAATGCAATTTTAGACTCCATGATCATAATAGCATCCAAGCAGGAGTTGATCTTCAACGACATGTCACCAAACAAGAATATATCACACCAAAATATTGGATGTCACTAATCAGCTTCGTCTAAAGACGAGCCTTATGTAAGAAAATTGGCATCTAGCTAAGGTATTCAAAGCTTCAAGGTGCAAAAAATTAAAGAAGAAGAGGCTGATGACAGTGAAGATTTGGATGAGAAATTAGATTAGCATTTTTTATTTTTTATTTTTTTCATTTTCTATCTTTTTTTGTGGATTCAAATCCTGGATCGATTCCTTGACCGTTGATTACGTACGAACACGTAAGTTGTGCGGAATCCAATCACGTGAGTGGATCAGACACAAAGAAGTAATTAACACTGATTTCTATTAATACTTTGACAGTACAAAACCACGAAATCAAACGAGCAGAGCTTCGCCTCAAAGTTGCTCCAAAAGTCTTACAATGACAAGACCCTACACACATATATATAGGCAGTCTCCATCCGGATGAATGGACTAAATCTTATAGATCTGGATGGTCAGATGGTGCATTCTGTTGATGTACATTATGTGTGGATACAGCTCGTTCCGGTTCGACTCGGTTACGAAGTGAAGGCCGAGGTCAAGATATCCTCCTATCTTGACCCGGTACGTTGTTTGCTTTGTAAAGGTTGATGTAAATGCAACTGCGTGTGTGAAGTATGCATGTTTGTGTTTAATTGTAGATGTTTGCTGTTTGCTGTTTGTTAGTCTGCATGTTGCAGCCATTGACGAAAGACCTGCATGTTTGACGAAGAACCCATGTCAACTATGTATTTCCTATGAAAAACAACATCAGCGAAGAACCATCCATCCATCCACGAAGTACCTTCTTCGTGAGAGTAGTTCTTCGCAGAAATGGTATCAACGAAGAACCATACTTCGCCCTGTCTGAGTTCTTCGCGGGGTTTATAAGTGGACCCATAGTTCTTTGTCAAGTGGCAGACCTACTTTGTATATAAACAGAAGACAGAAGTCTGAATAGATTGGAGGAGAGAACACACATAGAGCACACACAGCAGTTGAGTTTAGAGATTGTTATTGTGTAAACATTGTATTGAAACTCAACTGTTAGTTATACAAGGAAGCTTTAACTGTGAAACTTGTACTTGTATTCGTGTTCTTTACTTGGTTTAACAACCCGTTTGGATTCCGTACTCTTGGGTTTGTTCGGTAACAAGGAACAGGTTATACTCGATCCTCCGGGTGGACCTACAAGTGGTATCAGAGCCTTAGCTCTTTTCCTTGTTAAAACCAAGTTTTGATCTTGTGTTTTTAAAAGATTTTCATAATTTTTCTGGAAAAACAGATTTAAAACTTTGAAAATCTTGGTGTTTTGCTATAAGTATTTACAAAAACCTGGTTAGATCATATATACACATGTTAAGATTGGGTTTTTATTAAACTTTTCTGCAAAATCGTTTTTCGGAAATCTTTCTATTGGCCGGAATCATCATATATTTCACTGGAGTTCTTGGTGTTTATTCATTTGTTCATCAAGTTCTTCATATCTTCTGGGTTTTTAAGTTGTCTACTTGTTTTCTTTTATTGTTAAAATATTATTAGTGGTTCAAAAGTTAGTAAGAAAAGCATGGTCTTTTGGAAAAGTATGGGTGTTTGAAAATTGGTTTACCAACCATCCTTGTGTCAGAGGATAAGGTTTGGTTTTGAAAATATACTTGTTGTTGTCTGTACACTTAAGTCAACGAAGAACCATCTTTCATCACATTTGGTTTAGACAAAAAACCTTTTTCTTTCCTCAGATTGTTTCAGACGAAGAACCATCTTTCGTCACACTTGGTCTAGACGAAAAACCCCATTTTTCGTCACTTTGTCCTTTACGAAAAACCTTAGTGTTTCGTCATTTGGTCACTTACGAAGAACCCTTCTTCGTCAGTTTGAGTCTTTCGCGAAGAACCAAGTCTTTCGTGGGTCACTCTTACATTAGTTAACAGAAGCTTTCAAATTTATTATTAACAGTTTGTTTTGAGATTTTTAAGCAGGTTTTCATCATCATACACCTAAAATGAGTTCAGATTGGTGGGGTATTCCATCTTATACGGAGAGCAAGTATTCGAGGAAGGGTTTATCGCCATCATGGGCCGAATCTCCCGCACCATCGTCTTCGTCTATTCCATCTCAATCGAGTCTTATTTCGACAAGTCAATGGGCGTTCGTTTCAAATCAAAATCAAAGTATTCAAAGTATACTTTTAAGCGAAAGTGAAACCGGAAGCAATAATCGTCCACCGAAGCTAATGCACATGAATGAATATCCTGGATAGGAAGACAGATTCCATACGTATATTGTTGGGCAAAACACGGAAATGTGGTTATGTTTTACTACAGATTTCGATCAAGCTCTTGATGTTGCCGCTTCAACTGCCGCGAGATTTGCAGATCTTACGGCAGACGAGAAGAAGAAATATGATTTGGAAAAGAAAGCATTTTCTACTCTAACTCAAGCGTTGAGCAAGGATATATATCATCAGTTTGTCAGGTTCAAGACGACAAAGCGGTTATGGGCTGGCAATGAGTCGGCAAACTTCATGACAACCTCTTTTGGAGTTCTACTACCCCATAATTATTCAATTCAGTCAACAAGTGATAAAATCGACTAGTCAAGTCTCCCAAAGATTCTCTTTCCATACATGTGAAGCCATCAAACTCCTTCTTGAGTAGATCATGTCGCAATTTGCGTGACGCTTCATTTCCTTGACCTCTTGTCTTTAATGCATCAATGATTTCGTTCAGCTTCTGGAGAACAAAGATCAAGAAGAAATTAGGAAGGCGAAACGGATTCCAGTGCAACAAAATCCTGATATATATTATGGTAACTGTGGAGGTTCTAGCACTATTGCAAGACCTGCTACACATGCTCCGCTACAAATGGCTTTTATCTCAAGTACTAACGTGTATGGAAATCCACAACCAGAAGTCTCAAAGCAAAGCTATCAATATACCGGAGCAAGAGATATGTATGGAAATCCACTACCAATTCCACAACAAGCTTATTATGGAAGCACTTCATCTGCTGGTCAGTTATCTAATCCAAATACAGTTTGGCTCGACACTTCAAATTTCTCGAAAGTAAGTGTTAAAGTAGCTAAAGAACATATGGAGCTCTTGAACACTTTGGTGAGCGCATACTGTGGGTTGGTAGCAGGGCAGATTGGGAACATCAATCTAACGCAGGAAGATTATCAACAGATTGATAAGGAGGAAATGGATATGATGGACATCAAATGGGCTTTTCCTAGTGCGGTTAGGCGAGCTAAAGACTTCATGGAAAGGACTGGTAGAACCAGCTTTGAAAGCAAGAAAGACACCAAGTATGGGTTCGATAAGCAATCAGTCAAGTGCTTTAATTGTGGTGAAAGAGGTCACTTCAAGAGAGAATGTACAAACCCAGCTCAGCAAGGGAACCAGAATCCATTCAGGAATCAAGGCAACCAGCAGAATCAGAATCAAAACAGGAATAACGAGCATACGTTGATGCCTGTGAACAATCCTCGTCAAGCAGGAGCATCAAATAACAAACAGGCTCTTGTGGTACAAGTTGATGAAGGATGTTACTCGTCGATTCAATTGGGAAGTCATGATCAGGATGGAACAGCTTGTTTTGCTGAGGTTGTCAAGGATCTAAAGCACGCCAGTGCTGGAGAATCTTCCGCCAGTGGTGGAGAATCATCTGAAGATGAAGACAGTTCTGGCTATAGTAGAAGCTCAGATGAAGAATCTTCAACTTCAGGCGATGAAATTTTTGATGAAGCATCAAGTGTGACAGTCGATGCAGATATTGATGAGTTGTTGGAAGGAGCTGAAGCAGGGAATCATAGGAAATCAATCTTGGTGAATGAAGCTGCTTATTCTTCTTCTTCTAATCATTTAGCCTTTATGGCTAATGTGGGCGGTTCATCAAACCAGGTATGTGTTGATGATCCAACTTCTGATAAATGTGATAAATGTGTTAGTTTAGGTGATAAATTGTCTGACTTGCAAAGAAAATATGATGATTTGCAAAGCAAGTATGACGTGACATATATCCACAATCAAAAGTTGATAGTGGATCTTTTGAAATGCAAAGAGGCCAACATGTTTTATGAGAACCATGAAAAAGAGTTTAAAACGGTGATTGACAATTTAAAAGAAGATAAAACCGAGCTAACAAAAATGGTATCAATAAAACAAACTAACATAAACTGTTATATCAATTGTCTCGAGAACATGCAAAAAGAGTTAGTCTGTGTTAAGTGTGAAAGTGAGCCAATCCAGCTTAAGTTAAATAGTTATTCAAACTCTAGGTATGTACTGGATCACATCATTGACATACAGAAAGAGAAAAAGGATGTCACGTGCATTGTATATAAGAAATGTCCACCACCTGTTAGACACAATTATGATGCAATGCCTGATGAAGAGAATATAACTTATTTTGAGCAATCTGTTCCTTTAGACATTGAGGAATTTGCAACCGGACTTGGATACAAAACGGAAGTATCATCAGATTCGGATGTGTCAGCAGATACAAATGTATCAACTGCTGAACAAAATCAGGATCCTCCAGTCATTGTTGAGGATGCTGATTCTTCAGATGATGAATCCGATGATACTGACTCAACACAGTCTGATGCGGTAATCAAAGAAGAGGACATACCTCTCGAGAATCATATTTTATGTGATCCTTCCGCAAAACCTGCTAAGACTGTTCTGGTCGAGTCCACTTCCTCACAAGAGTCCGAGAGTGTGAATTTGTTGTACACTCTTGTTGGTGATGATAAAATCTATTCTGACAAAGATTTTCTGATTAAATATGCAAATCAATCTTTAATCAGTAAAGTTTTTGAAGATTCGACAAGTAGGTTTTTGGGAAAGTCGGGTTCACACGTTGTGGTAACACAGTGCCCTTCGATTCCAAAAGCTGAAGTTCGAAAACAACATGGAAATCAAAGATTGCCAACAGTGAAAAAGCAGCAAAATCACACCAAACCAAAAGGTAAATCAACGACTCCAGGTCGAAAGGAACAGAACCAAAAGAAGAATCAAAAGGTGAACTTTGTGAAGTCGAAGGGAACAGATAAACTTGAAACATTTGCAAATAAATCTAACTTAGATCATGTTAATCAAGTTAAAATGTTGAAAAGAAATGGTCAAAACAATTCAGGACCAAGTACCTCGCAATCACAAAGTTCATCACCAAGACATCAACATGATACTTCAGGGTTTGTAGAACGAAGATCATGTTTCAAGTGTGATAAAGTTGGACATATTATTCGAAATTGTCCATATCTTCATAAACTAAAAGCCAAAGTTGATGATCCCCGTGAACAAAATTACCAAAAGCGATCTGTTTCTTCAAAACAAGATCCCCGTCTTGTAAAATAAAGAGAAAAGAAACAGACACGCCAACAAGTCAAGGTAATTGAGAAGGCAATTAAAACCGACGTGGTTCACAACCAACCTGTTTCAGTTAAACCAGAAATTTCTAAAACTTCTAATTATCACGAAGTTAAGGTTTCAAAAATTCAAACTGGTAAAACACAACAGACTTGGAAACCAAAAACGGTTACTAATTCAGGGGGAGCATCACAATTTCCGAACCATCGAGAAGTTGAAATAACCTTTGTCGATGAAAATTGAAGACCCAAGACCACAAAGGCTTTGGTCCCCATCTTCAACTAATCATGTGAGTACATGTGCAGGGTGTTCCAGGAGGAACTTTCAGCAGTCATTGGATTGTTGATAGTGGGGCATCCAGGCACATGACCGGCGACATGAAGCTTCTCTACGACGTCAAATCTATTAGAGGAGGTTATGTTGCTTTTGCTGGAGATAAAGGCGGATATATTACTGGTGAAGGAATGGTATCCAACGGAGTTGTAAGCTTTGATAAGATCAACTTTGTGCAACAACTTGATCACAATCTTCTCAACATTTCACAAATTTGTGATAAGAAGTTTTCAGTACACTTTGATGCAAATGGATGTTACGTGCTGAAACCCGGTTTCAAGATTCCAAAAGACTGGATTCTCTTATCTGCTCCAAGGATAAATGATTTATATGTCCTTGATATGAGCCAAGCAATTACAACGTCTGCACAAGCAACCTGTTTCGTTTCCAAAGCCACAGAAAAGGAATCAATCTCTTGGCACAGACGGATGCGACACATTCATTTAAGAAAAATGAATCATTTGGTGTAGAATGAATTAGTGACTGGTGTTCCTCTTAAAAATTTCCATCTTCAAGACGTCTGTGTTTCATGCTAGAAAGGAAAGCAAAGAAAGAAGTCGCACCCTACAAAGAAGATCAACACCGTGGCAGTTTCGCTTGAACGTTTGCACATGGATTTGTTCGGTCCTGTCAAGCATAAAAGCATCAGGAATGACCAGTACTACCTCGTGGTGACTGATGATTATTCAAGATTTTCTTGGGTGGCGTTTATGGCACACAAGAGTGACACTTTCGGAATTATCAAAAACTTGATCACAACGATTGAGAATTTGTATACTTTGAAAGTTAGACGGATACGCAGCGACAATGGAACTGAATTTAAAAATCATGCAACGGCGGAGTTTTGTACATCCAAAGGTATTCTTCACGAATTCAGTGCAAGTTACACTCCTCAACAGAATGGCGTTGCTGAGCGTAAGAACCGTACATTGATCGAAACTGCTAGGACTATGTTGGTAAAGTCGCAGTTGCCCATTCCATTCTGGAGTGAAGCTGTGGCCTCTGCTTGTTATATAATGAATCGAGTCCTTACAGTAAAAAGACACAACAAGACCTGCTTTGAGCTTCTTCATAAACAGAAACCAGATTTACAATATCTTGAATGGTTTGGAGCTCCTTGCACAATGATAGATCCTAATGGAAAGTTTGGGGCAAAAGAAATTGAAGGATACTTTCTTGGGTATGCCACCCCAAACTTAAGAGTCTGGAATCTAGAGACAAAAAGGGTCGAGGAATGGTCTGAAGTCAGAGTACAAAGGCACACATTGCCAGTCAAATGTCCTGGTTAGCCTTGGATGTTTGAGTACGATGACTTCTTCAATTCGATCAATATTGAAGAAGTTGCAGTAGATGCTGCGACACAGATGTTTTTCGAGAGTGACAATGCAACAGATTCACCGTTGGTTCGTCCAATTATTGTCAACAATCAATAACCATCTTCAGTTAATAATAATGCTCTTGACAATGAGGATTTTCATGATGCTACTGAACTGAACGAATATTCAGAGGATGATGAATTTCTCGATGCAGACCAAGAAGCTGTTCATGGTACTTTAGAGGCTACACCTCCAGTGGACGCCCCCAAAACAGCTGAAGCTACTGCATCATCCTCTTCGCAAGTTCTGGGTATTGATTTGGTTGTTAATCTCAACTTTAACAATCTGGGTATAAATGTTCCAGTTCCAGATAATCCAGATACAAGAATCCATAATACCCATCCTCAACAAAACATCATTGGTAATGTTCATAGTGGCATGCGAACGAGAAATTAGTTGAGAAACAACAACAACGTTGGCTTGTATGTTGCAATTAGAGAATCGGGTTTGCAAAACGATTGGTCCTTCACGTGTTATGTATCACAAGAAGAACCAAAATCATGGAAAGAAGCGTTAAAAGATAATTCTTGGGTTGAAGCTATGCAGGAGGAACTGCAACAATTCTAGAAGCTAGATGTCTGGAAACTCGTTGATAAAGCTGATGATTACAAGAAGATTGGTACCCGTTGGGTGTATAAGTGCAAAAAGGATGACTGTGGGATTGTCATTCGAAACAAATCAAGATTAGTCGTTGAAGGTTTTCGTCAGATTGAAGGAATAGACTACAATGAAGTTTATGCACCGGTTGCACGTCTGGAAGCTATTCGGATCTTTCTAGCCTATGCGTCCTTCAAAGGATTCAAGGTCTACCAAATGGACGTGAAAAGTGCATTGTTACATGGTGTGGTTGAAGAAGAGGTGTACGTCAAATAGCCTCCAGGTTTTGAAGATCCTATTCACCCTGATCGGGTTTGGTTGCTCAACAAAGCTCTCTACGGATTACATCAAGCACCGAGAGCTTGTTACACAACCTTATCTAATTATCTGTTGGAGAATGGATTTCATAGAGGTCTTATCGATTGCACTCTTTTCATCAAAGAAAATGATGGAGATTTTCTATTGGTACAGGTATACGTAGATGATATTATATTTGGTTCTACTAACGATGTTTTGTGTAGGAACTTTGAGCGTGTTATGTAGGAGAAATTCGAAATGAGCGCTATGGGGGAAATGACATTCTTTTTGGGCCTACAAGTGCAACAAACAAAGTCTGGGATATTCATTCATCAGAGTAAGTATGTTTAATGACATCTTGAACCGATTCCAGATGTCGGAAGCAACGCCCATTGGTACCCCACTTCAGCAAAATCACGGAATTAATCCGGACTTGAAGGGTGATGTTGTTAACTTTTCATTTTACCACACAATGATCGGATCTCTTATGTACCTCACAGCATCAAGACCAGATATAATGTATCCTACGTGCCTGCTTGCCCGATATCAAGTCAACCCGAAGGCCTCACATCTTGCAGCTGTGAAAAGGATTTTTTTGCTATTTGAAGGGATGCCCAGACACCTGTCTCTGGTACCCTAGGGATGATAGTTTTGACTTGATCGCTTTCAGTGATTCTGATTTTGGAGGATGCAAAATCGACGACAAATCCACAACGGTTGGATGTCAATTTTTAGGAAATCGCCTAGTCACATGGCAGTGTAAGAAGCAGAGTTGTGTCGCTACATCAACCTGTGAAGCTGAATACATTGCTGCCTCAAGTTGTTGCTCCCAAGTCCTGTGGATCCAACAACAAATGCGCGATTACGGTTTTGAATTCCTATCTTCTCCTATTTTCGTTGATAATTTGGCTGCCTTACAGATCACTAGAAATCCTGTGCAGCATTCAAAGACCAAACACATCAAAATCAAATATCACTTCATACGTGATTGCTTTGATAAAAGGCTAATCGATGTTGTTAAGGTCCACACCGATGACCAACGTGCCGATCTTTTTACCAAAGCATTTGACAAATCACGATTTGACTTTTTATTATTGGTAAACGACATTAAGGTCAAGCTTGAGTAAAACCGACATCGGAAAATCGTTTTTGTAAATATCTTTGTGTTTTTAATTTATCATAGCTTTTACATTTTAGGGGGAGTAAATCCAAATTTGAAAAATTCAAAAACATCGAAAAATTTCAAAAACACAAAAACAATAGAAAAACAAAACTGAGTTTCCTGGCGAGAAAAAGAAAAAAATGATAGTACATCAGTGGTCTATCCAAACCTCTTTAAACCTAAAATGAAAAACGATATGCAGCTCTATATAAGATGTATCGGTAGGCTCATAATCATTTTAAAGTGTGCAGGGTGATATAAACTTTAATCGACTGAAGACTGTGTGGGAACCGCCCATTGGCATATGGTCTTAGTACCGAAATTTCGTTTGAGATATTGCCGAGGTTCTGAGATATGTGGTCTTTATGCTGTTTATCATCTGGGTATCATGGTTGTTTCTTTTACTGAAAAATAACGGAGACGAAGTCTAGATCTTCCATGATACAATGCATACGTGTACATATTGCAAACGACCTCAATAAGTGATCAACAATCACATGTCCAAACAAAATAAGTGATAATATATCACAGCTTTCAGGCGGGAGTCAAGTTCGTCTCTTTATCTGTACGATGGTACTAACCTGTTCACGGACTTGCTCCTGTGCCCTCATGCATCTAAAAAACAAGTTCCTCATCAATAAGTGATTCTATCACATAGGGCTTGTTTTCAAATCAAAATAAGTGAGTATCTCACATTTTCATATACGTCAAAACAGATAATAAATGGTATACTCACCAGTAAGATAAACTCACGTGCATACCTTGATACAGGAATGTGTCGTGTGTGGATGAACACCGGTCGGTAAGTATAAATCATACACTAATCGTATCCCCTCGCCGCGATTACGTCTAATAAGTTGAGCTTATGTGGATAACAATACCGATAATCATTATAGGATGCTTATCTAAATGTTAACAAAATGAACAACAAGAATGTTTTGGCATGACCGTACACTGATATGATTCTCTTACCTTCGAAACTCGCAAAAAGAATATTTGTAAATATTTATTTAATGCTTTCAGTTTCTGCATCTTTATATATATTTATTTACTGTTTTCCGTCTTTACATTTCACATATTCAAAAATTACCAAAAAGATTTTAGGTGTGCTTTAATATAAACTTTATAAAAGCCAAAAAGATTTTATTTCTAATTTCTTTTGATTACCCGATGTTGGAACTCGAGTCTTCGTTACCTGAAATCTGAACGAAAACCAAAACAACTAAATCTTCATAAACGGTCGAAATTTGCAAGTCTTGAAAGTGAAAAACTAAAATTGATAAATGTGTTAAACTTTCAAACAAATTGTCGGATGGTAGTTGATAGAAAAAAGGTCACATGTGTGTCGTTTGTTTATGTTAATTATATTCCAAGCAGTTGTTCTCATTACACGTATAGCTTTCTTGAATGTGCAGATGCGACATTCAAACCAGCTAAAGGCAAAGAGAACAAGTTAGAAGACGAGCTTTGGAATGAAGACACGACATGGACGCAATCAGAAGATGAAGATAATCGAGTTGCCGCTGACCACTCATCAACACCACATGGATCTAAAATTTGAAGATCAACGTCTCACGAGCAACGTTCAAGGGGAGCTTGCTGATACACCTCGCCGTTTGCGACACGTGAAGACCTTTGAAGATCCTACAACATGGAAGACGAACCATCACGAGCAGCATCCAAGGGGGAGTTTGTTGATGCACATTATGTATGGATACAGCTCGTTCCGGTTCGACTCGGTTACGAAGTGAAGGCCGAGGTCAAGATATCCTCCTATCTTGACCCGGTACGTTGTTTGCTTTGTAAAGGTTGATGTAAATGCTACTGCGTGTGTGAAGTATGCATGTTTGTGTTTAATTTTAGAAGTTTGTTGTTTGTTAGTCTGCATGTTGCAGCCATTGATGAAAGACCTGCATGTTTGATGAAGAACCCATGTCAACTATGTATTTCCTACGAAAAACAACATCAGCGAAGAACCATCCATCCATCCACGAAGAACCTTCTTCGTGAGAATAGTTCTTCGCAGAAATGGTATCCACGAAGAACCATACTTCGCCTTGTCTGAGTTCTTCGTGGGGTTTATAAGTGGACCCATAGTTCTTCGTCAAGTGGCAGACCTGCTTTATATATAAACAGAAGACAGAAGTCTGAATAGATTGGAGGAGAGAACACACATAGAGCACACAACAGTTGAGTTTAGAGATTGTTATTGTGTAAACACTGTATTGAAACTCTACTGTTAGTTATACAAGGAAGCTTTAACTATGAATCTTGTACTTGTATTCGTGTTCTTTACTTGGTTTAACAACCTGTTTGGATTCTGCACTCTCGGGTTTGTTCGGTAACAAGGAACAGGTTATACTCGATCCTCCGAGTGGACCTACACATTCGTTTGGATGGACTTTGTGTCCATCCGTCCGAATGGACTATAACTTTTATCCTCTTGTTATTTAACCCAGTTCAGCACCGGTCTTGATTTATCTAATTAAGCTACGATACGTGATTGACGGAAGTGATAGACATTATGCACTCACATTTTATTAGGGGATCAATTTATGTTGTTTGTTATCTAATTATCTACTAATAAAATACGTTATATCTGTTAAAAAAATTGTTTATAAAACGCCAAACACTACAAACACAAAAACGCCTAATAGTATGAAAACTGTGAGAACGGATGCTGGCAAAGCACGTTGTTACTATATAAAATGCCAAAAAATGTCATTAAAACAATATAAAAAACAACGTGCCATCTTTATCTAAACGCGATTAAAAACAAAACGCCAAACCCTGAAAAGTTGAGTAGTGTTACAGCCTAACAGATGAAGCTGAACAAAACAGTAACTGCAAACAGTAACTGAAACGACGGAAAACTTTATTACTAATATTTATTATATTAAAAGCCACGCCATCATAATTGAACTTATTTTATCTTTCCAAAATTCCATAATTACCTGTCACATTATAGGCATGCATCCAACATGGCACAACAATTGATACACAAAATACACATCAATAAAATTACTGATGTTTTTTACCGCCAAAAACATATATATACCTGCCACCAAAAACAAGAAAAAAAAGCTCATTATATAAGTACAAATAGCTAAACAAAAGCTTCACACTCCACATATTTCACTGAAAACGCCACGCATTGTATAAAACGCCATACAATTCAACAAAAATGGCGCATGTTATTGCATGGAGGTTTGAGAGGTCAGAGGGACGTTTCGTCCTAAAGTTCTCTGATAGGAAAAGGGTGAAAGTCAAAACAATCAAGGCCATACTTAGTATGGATGAAGTTGTTCAGATGGATATTCTAGCTCTTAGGGTTCCAGTGGCAGACGATTGTGAGGGGAATCTAACGGTAATAAGAAGATTAAAGAGAAAATTTCCAGAAGATGATGATGATGTTGACGATACTGATCCACCAAAAGTTACCAGTTGGATTCTGGATGAACAATCAAGAACGGTGAAGGTGAGCTATCTACACGGGGGGGGGGGGATTATTCTTTGATAATGGACGAAGTGCTGAACACAGATAGACTACATCTTCTTGAACAACTCTGTGATTTAGCACCTTCGAACGATGCTAGATCCAGCATTGTGAATACATTCAGGTATAGGATGCAACAAATAAGAGACGAAATTATGGCATTATACGCCAATGAACAAGATGATGATGATGAGTCTGAGGAGAGTGATAAACAAAGCGATGGTTACATCTTTGATGTAATACAATCCATAGAAGGCTATTAATTTTTGTTTGATTTCATTTTAGTTGTACTCTTTTAAATTACTAATGAATTTAAAAACGTCATGAACGCCAAGAAAATTACCTTGATAACATATATGAACTGTTGAAATCTACAAAAACGCCTAATGAATTTGGGAAACGCCATGGAGGAAAAGAAGTTATAAATACTAAATGATTTTACTAAACGCCATAAACGCCAAAATATTTACTATGCATGTGATCTAAAAAAACAATAAAAACGCCATGTTTTTGTTGAATCTAACTAAACGCCAAAAAAATGAAGCGGTGTTATGAGACGAATTGAAAAAAATATATAAAAGGACAAAAAAGCTCCTCCGCCCTTCACTATATCGCATGCCACGTGTTAGGCCAGGATCAGTTGTCACCGTTCTCACGCTTTAGGACGTTTTCTGCTGATCCCGTACCTATATAATATATTGTTAAGAAAATATGTATACTAACAAACTATCATGGTCACAACAAAAAGTATCTAAAATCGACTAGATATTTTACTCCTAATTGAGCAATGATGGATATTTTAATATTAGATAATTTGCATTCACTTAAATTGAAGATATATATTATAATATACGATAGTAACATGGATGTGTTGGTGAGTGACGTTTAAAAATAAAGAGGTTTAATCCTTATTCGCTCTGTATTCTATGATGTCTCTCCTTGGAACCTTCAACCATTTCATTTGTTTATGCTATTCTGAGTTCTAATAATAGTGTTAAAGTTGTTACAACACCTACTATATACAATCTTGTGGTAATAAAATTAAAAAAATAATAGTTCTTTTATTTGATTTTATCTTATTTCTTTTGAATTTATCTTTTAAATGTATAACAATCCACACACGTATGTATAGACAGAATGTTATATCGTATTTTATAAAATGAATCTCAAACATGTTAAAATTTATGTATAATTCCCTCTTTAACCCTTCAGTCCACCCCCCCCCCCCCCCCCCCCGGCCACGTTCCTTTCCTTTTAGGCGTGAGAAGCATAGTACGACTAGGGCATTGGTAGAAGAGTCTAATAAAGATTCTCCCTTCCTCACCATGGTGTATTTCTTTCTAAGAAAAACAATTTCGAAAGTCACATTTCAAAAGGCATGGGCCTTCAACTTAATGATTTGACGTTCAGTCAATTAGAACGTAATCGAGTTGTTTTTAGTTTTTCGTTATTGATGTGGATACTCAAAAAGCATGGGCCTTCAAATTAATCATTTAACGCTGAGTCATTTAGAACGTAATCGAGTTGTTTTTAGGTTTTCGTTAATGATGTGAACTCTCTAGATTTGGTATAGTTAGCTAATTTAAGGTGTGGTTTACATTCTTGCATTTTTTACTCTGAATAAAGTATGTTAGTAACAGAATGATCTTTGATGTATATGTCCTTTATTAAGATCAGGATTTGAGATCTTATAATCGTAGTACACCAGTGAGTAGATAACTAACAGATTTATGTTGTTGTTTTTACACAATTCTAATCACTTTCTATGCATTTACATATGAGCATACACTAAAGGCTATGAAACTATAAAATTCCACTATCCCACTGTGAAAGCTTAAGTAATTTTTTTTTCTTTGAATTACCTTATAAAAAAGGATCCTATATGGGTAGTTTATCATTAATTATAGTCTTAGTTTAGTTGTCTTACAAAAAATGACCAAGCTAAGTCCAAACCGTTCACACATTATTTATTTATAAAATCTTGATTGGTTAATTAACAGAATTAACCAAAACTGACTTCATAACCGGTTAACTGTAACCAAAGATTGGTTACAGTTAAGAAAATACCATAATAACCGAAGCCAGCGGTTATGGTTAATGATAAAAACCGAACCAAACAGACCAATGCACACTCTTAATACTAAGTACTCGTTTAGATACCTTATATTTCTAATAGTCATTTTACTCGTTACTATCACCTTTGAGAATATATGAAATATA
The DNA here is from genome assembly GCA_030545235.1 of Helianthus tuberosus. NCBI lineage: Eukaryota > Viridiplantae > Streptophyta > Magnoliopsida > Asterales > Asteraceae > Helianthus > Helianthus tuberosus. Next base: position 160,886,205 of record CM060402.1, on the reverse strand, counting down.
AATTTCATATTTCTCACATTTATGGTTATTATACCAAGGTTCAAGGTATTACAACCTAAAATACGACCCCGGAAGTAAGCAACTGTAATATGGCCCCATATGTTATCGTATGTGTAGTATGGACACTATAACACTTTACCACTATAATACTTTAGCGTTTTAAAACTGTATACTTTACTTTGGCAAAGCTCATCATAAACTATCATCTTTATAAGAAAAAAAATACAATACTTTGAAAACTTGTAGTGAGTATGCACATCAGCCAAAAACAATATAGTAATTAAAGAGGGATCTGTAAACTCACCTTTGAATTATGTTGTTCTTTACAAAGAACTAGATTTCCTGACCCTAGTAATCCTAGATAACTGTTCCATGTTCACATGTGCAACGGGTTAACTATAATTCAATTATGAAGTGCAAAGCAGGTCTTACGCTCAAAACTATGCCAAGCGCAGAGCCCCGCTGCGCTCGGGCAAAGTTTGCACTATGCCTCAACCTTTGCGCTATACTATGCACATAGTGACATTGCATGCACATGACCTCGTGCAAAGTGCCACGCGTGAACCACTATACGCCTAGACTAAGTTGTGTGAACAATAAAGCGTGATCTATTTTTGCATGCACGCAAAGTGGCACATGAACCATGAAGCGTGATCTATATTTCATGCGTGCTTATAGCAACACATGAATGGGGATGCGTGAAGTGTTTGTTTCTTCAAGAAAATAAATGTGGTCTGTAACGGCAGTTTTGATGATCTGAATCTGAAAACAAGTCAAGTTTTAGACTTTATGATTCTAATCAACCCAAAATACAATCCCATGCATTCCCATGCAAAATAATTCATGAGACCTTAATCTTTAAAGCGAGTTTCATCCTTTGAAACCAAACATGAACTTTAGTATGTGAAAACCACAAAAAACATGTTTAGATCCATGCATTTAGCTCAAAAACAGACTCAATATGATCTTGCGTAGCTTGCCTTCGATTAATACTCAAATACGACTTGACATTGTGGACTCGAGCCCTCTTTCTCTCTTTAACTTCTCTCTTTAACTCCAAAGATGAAATGATGAGAGTGATGTTGTGAAATGGTGACTCGGGTTTCTATTTTCCTTAAATACCATCATGTAAAATTACTTACTTGCCCCTTATGGGCTTTTCGCTTACTTCAATGCAATATGAGCTTCATCTTTTCTTTTTTATCTTTTAATTACCATAATGCCCTTATCCAAAAATCACCAATTTAATTGAAATTTTTGGATGTTACATTTTAACTAAGTTAGGAGGGGTATGATCAATTACATAGTTAAAAACATGTTGAAGTTGATCCCAGTGCTTAACCTATTGATCACACGCAATTGTTAAAGTAGAGTGCTAGAAATCAAGGGTTGTCTCTTAATCTTTGGGACCACTCAAGACATGTACTATGTCGTTACCAATGTTGTTATTACTTCCAGTATTGTGAAGTCTCATGCTCAGGCCCTTCTCTAGTGATATGCAATTACTTATATCTCAACGTAACTATTTTCTATCGTTAACAAACTACAATTTATTTGTTTAATGTGTGTATACAAGAAAATGTTGGCAACGAAAAGGGATCGAGAGGCACAATACACTGGCAGAACAAATTCTAAGAAATACTATGAGCGACCATGGATGATTTAATTCACCAACATCAGCTGGGAGCACCACCACCTCAGGACTCACCCCTCAGCTAAATTATCTCTCTATTATTAATTTTGTAAATAAAAAACTTACTATGATTTTAAGAAGAATTTTTAAATTATAGTAAACTTTATTTTTTTATATTTTTGATGTGTTACATACATTTATAGAAAACGAGGAATATTTTTTAAAAGATCAAGATATCATCGATGTTTTGGTAATACTTCGTTAATGATTCCTAGTCCAAAATCTGTAGGTCCGTTTTCAGAGGATCGATTACTAAACCAAACCCTTGTTTATATCAAACACGGTCACGAGTGCGGAATCCCCGTGAACAATGCCAAACCAAACACAAAATATATAACAAGAACACGAAGTAACCAATGATTCACATTCTATTGATTAAAACGGATGAGAACAAGCATCAAACACATACACACAATGTTTGAAGGTAAACTCACAGTAGGGGTATGCTCTCATAGTTTCACACAGAAACCAAGTGGTGTTTATATAGGCAGCCTAGCCCAATGTCGACGAAACACATGATGGGACTGACGAAATACCAAGGTCGATGAAAGACTAGGTCTTTCGTCGATGTTCATGACGAAATATAGTATGACGAATCAAGAGGATTTTCGTCATACACTTGCCCGACGAAACATGGGTATTTCGTCAGGGGCTGCAAAACAGATAGGTTGCAAACTGTTTGACAGTTTGCAGCAGACTGAATAAACACACACAATATAAACTACCCAAACATATGCAACATGCATCAGTCTTAAAACATTACAAAACAATGAGACAAACTGTCGGGCCCAAGTTAGATAGGAGGATATCCGACTTGGTCGACTAACGGACATTACAGACTCGATAATTAAAAGACCGTACATACAACGCTAAAAAGAATAAGTTACAGACACAAAATATGCATCAACAAACTCCCCATTGTCTGTTACTTGGTCTTCGGTCTTCAATCTTCAGTGCTTCAAAGACCAGGTGCTTCCGACGTGAATTCCTCAGTAGTAGCAAAAACAAGCGACGCGCTGAAATCGCAACGCTTGATGCGCATCCTTGTCTTTATAGAATATATCGTGCCGAAATAGCTTGCTGATGTCGTTCGCCGACATATTCACGATCCACATCGGATCTAGCATCCGAAAGTTCTCTCGATCACCTTTGAACACAATAACCGCTTCATGAGTATCCGAATCGTAACACCACAACGCCATATCTTCAAGAAAATTATGTTCCATGGGCATCAACAGAATCTTGTCCATGACCTTCGCCGGCTGATATACGAGCTTGTATCGAGCCGTGTTGGTTGATGGATCCAAAGTGAACTTGATTTGTTGATACACTGGGAACTGTGGTTTATACGATTCATCCTTCCATCCTTTCTTCCGCTCGAACTTGATTTTCCTTGCAAATAATGTTGTGCCAAAATAATTTGAACGATTGATTATTTCCAGCTTCGATAAGGCGGCAACATCATAGAACGGCAGAGGTAAGATACTCAACATTGAGTGGAAGTACTGGATTCCGTGTTCACGCTTGATTGCAACACAGTGAATTTCCTTCACGAACATCCAGCTCAGAATCTTCCCATGAGGCTTAGCTTTTTCGAACTGCAGAAAATCAACTTGTGTTTCCAGAGGCGTAGGCTTTTCAACCTTTGACAAGAACCTTTTTCTCCATTCTTGGAATGAATCCATCGGATTATCTGAAGACGTACGATTCTTTAACTGCTCGTCAATATCTTCTTGATTTTCTTTCATCCATTCTTCATCAAACGGATCAAACTCCATTCCACTGCGCGTACATAAGTTGATTTGCTTGTTTCGCCTTCAAACACTATCTCTTCAATGATTTCAACATCTGTAGTCTCTGGTTCAATCGGCATTTGATCAATCACTGAATCTTCAACGGTTTTCATTTCATTCAAGGCAAGCAGCTGTTCATGTGAAATATCCGCAACAAATTCTCCTTCTTCTAGAACTTCACCAGTGATAGGATGCATAGCCTGCAAAGCAAGATCAGCAGTACTAGGAACAAAAGAAGTACCAGCCATAGAGCTTTCAATGAAAGAACTGCTCTCCAGTTGTTGTATCTCTTCAATGGTTCCACTAGAGGTTCCTTGTGTCGATTCAAGCTGTGAAGGCTGAAAGACAACAATTTCAGTAGAGGCGGTGGCCGGCGGTTGTTCCGATGTGGCAGAAGGGTCAGGGTTGTGACAACTGGCACAAAACCGGTAATTTCTGTACACTTTAATTATTATTTAAATACTGCAATTATGTGCTTAAATGTCAACATTGTCTGATACATACTAAACAAGTGAATTCATGCACGTTTTATACTACAAAATATTGCTTTATGCATTAACGAGAGCGTTGCGTCAGAAATACTAGTAAACTCACCGGAAAGACACGTTGTGTCAACAACTCTGTAGAAAGCAGTTAGACAATAGAATTGGAGCCTAGGTGTAGGTCCAATGACAAGAATGCATTAAAACCCAAGAGTACATACAAGGGTTAACATATAGACGCTCCGAAAGCTAAAATACGCACTAAAAAGCACCCGAAACGCACTTTAAGTGCAAAATTTTATTAAATTCAGCTCAAATCAGCTTTTAAACATATAAATATCATGCAGAATTTACGTTTCATTATCCAGAATACTTCCCCAAGTGTTGGGAATTGAAAGGGTTACAAAAAGATACTTGAAGGACACTAAACGGTGCAATTTAGCACTTTAACGAACCGGTATCTAACCGAACAATCGGACAATACCCGGAACATAAAAATATTATTAAAAGCAGTGTTTTTTTATTTCCGTGCTAGTTATGATCCCCGAACACCCTAACACCCACTAGAATATCTAGTAACTAACCAACTTAATTATATACTTGGATTGGAACTAAGAACTAACTAATTGGTTAGAAATTACAATTAGACCCCCTCCCCCTAGCTAAAATAATAGGCCCACATGCCTATTAGTGGGATTTGTTTGATTTGTTTATTAAGATAAGTTATGTACTCTAAAGACATAAGATCCATTGGTTAAACATATGTTGGGGGATATAAGAACAATACACTAGACTACTATCCATCATAATCTCCAACACTTCTCAACACTTCTTCTTCTTCTTCTCTCCCTCCCTACCTTCGGCCGAAACCCAAGCACCACCATCATCATTTTTCGATCAAGCTCCATCAATTCCAAGTTCATCTAGAGGTGCTCGAAGGTGATTCACGAAGCTTGGAGTTCACGGATCTTGAAGGACCTCCCTTGTTTGCTTTTATCCAACCATTTTGTCACCTTCAAGTTATAGTATTCTTCCCTAGCTTGAAGCTAGTGGTAAGGCTCTCTTGATCTTGTTTACTTCATATTTTGATTGGTTAAGAGATGAAGCATGATGAATATAATAAGAACACTAAAAGACACACACTTGAATCTTGAGACATAAGATGAATGATGATGATATCTTGATAAAATGATGTTGTTTAGTAGAAATATGATGATTGTTTGTTGTTTATTTGAAATATTGATGATAATAATTACATGAAGCTTGCTAGATTGTGATTAAACACATGATCTAGCAAGTTAGGAGATGATTATGTAACAACATGAAATAATCATCTTCTTGTTAAGATATGAACTTGATGAATGAATGATTACTTGGAAAATAATAAACAAAGTAAGCTAGTAAACTTGTAAATCCAAGATTTATGAATGATTTTCCAAGAAAACCAAGTTTAAAATATGATTTTTTAAAAGATCTAGGTTTTTACTTAAACCTACACTATTTTTATGAGAAGATAAGTGTATGAACACTTATGAAACAAGAAAAATACAAAAGAAATATTTTTAGAAAAATCATCTTACAAGTTGTAAATGACTAAATCTTTTAATAAAGAGATTTACAAACAAATAACCATGTTTTCAAGGGTAACTAAACCTACTAAATAACATGGTAAGTTACTACAAGTTTTTACAAAAACTTCAAGTTCATGATATGGTGTGATTTACATGATTTGGTTTATAGTGAGACTTGATTGTGTTGTTGATGTTGATGATGATTTTAAAAGAAAATAAACACATGTTTTGAAAACATGGGAAACCTCCATTTTTAGGGGAAACTCTGTCAAAATTTCTATAAAATTTTGACACTTAGAAAAATATAAGTTTTGTGAAACTTATTCCCTAAAAATAATTACCAAGGTTTCCCTAATCTTTGTGTAAACTTCAAGATAAGAAATGATGATTTCTTCAAGACTAAACTTTATATTAAGTATGTATATTTTTTAGAAAAATATATATATTTATTGATCACCAAATTTTGTGCTAAGTGTATCTAGTATGTATTATACGTGATAGTGTGTTAGGACTTGAGAATACACTAAATGCTCTTGAGAAGTAAAAACACAAAAATACACATACAACATACAAGATACATAAGTCGGGTGCAAAATACAAGAAACTTATATATATTTTTGAGAAAATAATATATGTAAGACATTTAGTTAAAAATATAAATTATTTTTAACACAAGAATACATATACAAAAGATAGTGACTTGTGCTTGTGTGATACAAGTCTAGTGACTAACGATAATAAAACACGTATAGGTCACGACGTTAATTAAGCAATCCGGTGAAGTTTACGACGCAGGAACGCAAAGTTGTGAGTTCATGCTCCCCCTTTTCTCCTAACTGTTTTCAGTTTTATAACTTCGGGGGTGAAATACATGTTACAATATTACAATGTTTACAAATGGTATGATACAAAAACAAGAAGCACTCTTGGTGACAACTAGTACCAAGTATGATGCGTTTTGAGAAATGATACATGAAAAGATACGAGAAATTGTGTCACGAATAGGGTACCATAAGCACCATTAATCGTGTACATACTTAGACCGCAGAACAAAAGGTTAGATCTAATGGGTACTAGGGCAGCCCCACTCTCGGTGATGACTAGTACCGAGTAGTGTTTTCGTGTCTCCGTCGTGAATCGACAACTAGAAAATGCCTATGGCAGCCCCACTCTCGCCTTGCAACCTATTAACAACTTGATACATACAGAAGTACATGATATATACAAAAATACTCGAATTATACATGAATACTTGATTTATACAAGATGCATACCATGTTTTTCATACAAAGTATACAAACGTTCAATACAAAAACTGCATGAATTTACACCAACATTATGTTGACGTTTTTCCAAAACTCACATGTATTTCAGGTAACTAAAAGTGGATGTGCGCGCGGTCTTACTCATGCTCGTGGATGTCGTTTATGTTTTTCTTAAATAAGTTGTAAACTTTCAGACAATATGTTGTTTCGTGATGTAAACACTTAATCTATGTTTCCGTTATGCAAAGGTAATGACGTTTGAAGTTATTTTTTTGAGCATGTAGTATGTTTACCTTTCGTATGCAATGAGAACCTTTCATGATCACACCTTGTGCTTCCACCGCAGAAAGGGGTGTGACAGATTGGTATCAGAGCTACGATTGTAGTGAACCAGGATTCCTTCTCGAGTCTAGACTACAATCTCTAGGATCCTTTCACGAAAACAATTTTTCAAAAAGTTTTCATTGCATAAAACGTTCCGCCACATCCACTACCTGAAACTGTTTACAAGAGTCAAGAAAGGACACTACGAGACTTAGGGTGTACTAGAGTAGCACTCGTCTGTGATTGAGAATTAATTGCAATTATGTGTGATAATTGATATTTACATATGCTAGAAGTAGAATGTCACAAGTATACGTGACTTACCTGAAAACAATGGCCTACCTGAAGGAAGAGATACGAGGATGAAACGAACTGTGTGGACTGTGCAAGGAGTTACGTAATTATGGATGCATACATAATTATGGAATTCAATGCACAGAAATCACAGCAAGTCTTGTCACGTGTGGATTCCCTCAGTGCAAGAAAAGGTCAAACGTGAACACCAGCTTATTAAATACTCTGCTAGAGTAATAATTGTTTGATGTCACTTATGTGGTATATGCTTGTGTATATATATACTACTAGTGTCTAGTATGACGATATCAAACAAATGCCTAAACCTATTGTGTGGTGTTCTTTCAGAACATGGCACATAGGAGAATCGTGAACAATCGAGATTTGGATCAACCTCCTCCCCCACTGCCAAAGACTGCAGAAGAGCTGAACACTCTACTGGAGGAAAGGATCTCCGCAGCTATCGCCTAGTACGAGGCAAACCGAACCCAAGACAGTGGAGGACCCAGCAATGCCAGGCGTAATGGGAATGGGGATTCATCTAGAGGCAACGCAGCTCAGGGCTGCACTTTCAAGCAGTTTCTCGACTGCAAACCAATGAACTACGACGACACAGGAGGTGCAGTAGCATTTGTGCGCTGGACGGAGAAGACAGAGGCCACTATCCGTATGTGCAAGTGTACTGCGGATCAGCAAGTCACTTTTACTACTGGGTTGTTTGTCGATGAAGCTCTGAGTTGGTGGAACTTGCAAGTCCAAACTTTGGGTGATGATGCCGCGTATGGCATGACTAGGGATGAACTAAAAGAGAAAATGAGGGAAAAGTACTGCTCCCGTGCTGAACTCCAAAGGCTGGAAACGGAGTTCTGGCACTTGACCATGGAAGGTGCTGACATTAATGGTTATACTCGAAAGTTCCACGATCTGTCTAGAGTGCTTCCCTACATGGTGACTCTCGAATTTAAGCGCATTGAACGCTACATTTGGGGATTGGCCTCAGAATTCCGCGGCATGGTAACTTCGGCCAAACCTCAAACAATCACCGAGGCTGTAACTCTGGCTGTCAGCCTTACTGAAGATTGTGTTCGTATGAAGAAGTTATCACTGAACCCCACTGAAAAGAACGAGACACATGCTGAGTCGTCCGGTGACAAGAAAAGGAAGCATGCAAATCTAAATCAATCGACACGCAACAACAAGGGTTTCAACAACAAGAAGCGTGACCCCAACCCGCCTCAGGAGGCGAAATCTCTTCCAGCCATGAATGACGCTCCAACTAAGGGATACCTGGGCACCCTGCCTAGATGCAATCAGTGCAAGCATCATCATGAGGGAGTTTGTCGCATTTCAAAATGCGAAAAGTGTGGAAAGCTGGGTCACCGCACTGAAGACTGCTGGAGTAAGGGAAAGAGGAACGGGAATGGAAACCGCAACGGTGACGGTAATAGAAATGGTGGAAATGGGAATGGCAATGGTAACCGAACTGGGAATGGTGCTGGGCGGAACCAAGGATGCTTCAGTTGTGGAAGCAAGGATCATTTTGTGAAAGATTGCCCAGGGGAAAACAACATTCAGGCTCGAGCATTTGTGATTGGAGCAAGGGACGCACACAAGGACCCTAACGTGGTCACCGGTACGTTTCTCGTTAACAATCGCTTTGCATCCATATTATTTGACACTGGTGCCGATTATAGTTTCATGTCTATGGAATTTAAACGTACGCTTGGGATAGAGTCTAGTTGATTGGATATTCCTTACTCCATAGAACTAGCCAATGGTAAACTTGTAGAATCGGGCGAAGTTGTTAGAGGCTGCACACTAGAACTTGGTGAACGAAGATTTAGCATCGACCTCTTACCTATTCAATTGGGTAGCTTCGATGTAGTGGTCAGAATGGACTGGTTGTCCAAGAACAAAGCTGAAGTTATTTGTCATGAGAAAATCATTCGCATCCCTTTGGCAAATGATGAAACTCTCATCGTACATGGAGAAAGACGAGACGCGCCTCTGCGAATCATCAGTTGCATGAAGGTACAGAAGTGCTTAAGGAAATGATGTGTTGCTTTCCTAGCTCACGTTGTAGATAAGAAGGCTGAGGAGCCGAGACACGAAGACATTCCTGTGGTGAAGGAATTCCCTGATGTTTTTCCCGAAGATCTGCCAGGACTACCTCCGCAACGACAAGTCGAATTCCGTATAGACTTGACTCCAGGAGCGTCTCCTGTAGCCAAGGCTCCCTATCGGCTTGCACCATCCGAAATGCAAGAATTATCTACACAACTCCAAGAGTTGTTGGATAAAGGATTCATAAGGCCAAGCTTCTCGCCTTGGGGAGCTCCAGTATTGTTCGTAAAGAAAAAGGATGGGACTCTGCGGATGTGTATCGATTACAGGGAACTGAACGAGCTCACTATCAAGAATCGGTACCCGCTACCGAGGATTGATGACTTATTTGATCAGTTGCAAGGATCAAGCTACTATTCCAAGATCGACCTTCGATCTGGATACCATCAGCTAAGAATCCAAGAGGAAAGCGTACCAAAGACTGCATTCAGAACACGCTATGGGCATTACGAGTTTCTTGTGATGCCATTCGGACTGACGAACGCGCCAGCAGTGTTTATGGATCTGATGAACCGCGTATGCAAACCATATCTCGATAAATTCGTGATTGTGTTTATCGATGATATCCTGATTTACTCACGAACGAAAGAAGAACACGAGCAACACCTCAGAACCATTCTGGAACTACTGAAGAAGGAGAAACTATATGCAAAGTTCTCAAAGTGCGAATTCTGGATTCGCGAAGTACAATTTCTTGGTCATGTTGTGAATGAGAAGGGCATTCATGTAGACCCATCCAAGATTGAAGCCATAAAGAAATGGGAAGCCCCCAAAACCCCAACTGAAGTTCGACAATTTTTGGGCTTAGCGGGCTATTACCGACGGTTTATTGAGAATTTCTCAAAGATAGCTCAACCGCTAACTGCCCTTACGCAGAAAGACAAGAAGTACGACTGGGGTGATAAACAGGAAGAAGCCTTCCAACTGCTCAAAAATAAGCTATGCGATGCACCGATACTATCTTTACCCGAAGGCACTGAAGACTTCGTGGTATACTGCGACGCTTCACGACAAGGTTTGGGTTGCGTGCTCAAGCAACGCCAGAAAGTCATCATTTATGCTTCAAGACAATTGAAGGTTCATGAAAGAAACTATACCACTCACGACTTGGAACTCGGCGCAGTGGTATTCGCCTTGAAGATCTGGCGACATTATTTATATGGTACGCGATGTACAATCTTCACAGATAACAAAAGTTTACAACACATACTTGATCAGAAAGAATTGAACATGCGTCAGCGACGATGGGTCGAGCTGCTAAATGATTACGACTATGAGATTAAGTACCATCCTGGAAAGGCAGACGTTGTAGCGGACGCATTAAGTCGAAAAGAAAGGGTTAAGACCCTCAGGGTTCGAGCATTGGAAACGACGATTCAAACGAACCTCACTACACGAATTCGTGACACCCAACAAGAGGCCCTTAAGATGGAAAACCGTAAAGCTGAATACCTTTGGGGTATGTTGAAATATATGGTGCCAAATAAAGAGGGAGCCTTATACTTTAAGAAGCTTATTTGGGTTCCGCTTTATGGTGGTATTCGAGAAGTCATCCTTGATGAAGCGCACAAATCGAGATACTTGATCCATCCAGGATCGGATAAGATGTATCAAGACTTGAAAGAATACTACTGGTGGCCAAGACTTAAAAGCGATGTTGTTGTTTATGTTGGAAAATGCCTGACCTGTGCTAAGGTTAAGGCTGAATATCAGAAACCGTCCGGCCTACTACAACAACCAAAGATACCCATGCGGAAGTGGGAGCAAATCTCGATGGACTTCGTAACAAAATTACCCAAGACCCCTAGAGGGCACGACATGATATGGGTGATAGTTGATCGATTGAGAAAATCTGCGCATTTCCTACCGATTCGAGAAAAAGACAGCACTGGAAAGCTTGCTGAGATATACTTAAAGGAAATCGTGGCACGTCATGGAGTGCCTATCTCAATTATTTCAGACAGAGATGGACGCTTTGTCTCAAGAATCTGGCAATCCTTTCAGGAATCCTTTGGATCTCAACTAGATCTAAGCACGACATTCCATCCACAAACAGACGGCCAGAGCGAACGGACCATACAAACGTTAGAAGATATGTTTCGCGCATGTGTCATGGACCTAGGCGGCAGCTGGGATACTCACCTACCTTTGGTTGAGTTTTCCTACAATAACAGTTATCATACGAGCATAAAAGCCGCACCATTTGAAGCTCTGTATGGCCGCAAGTGCCGATCGCCCTTATGTTGGGCAGACGCTGGAGACAAACGAATGGTTGGTCCTGAACTTGTACAAGAGACAACCGACAAGATTATGCAGATCCGAGAGTGCATTAAGGTGACTCGAAATCGACAAAAGAGCTATGCTGATCGAAGACGGAAACCATTACAGTTTGAGGTTGGAGACAAAGTTTTGTTGAAGGTCTCACCTTGGAAGGGCTTAGTCATATTTGGAAAGCGTGGAAAGCTGAATCCACGATACATCGGACCATTCAGGATTTTGGAAAGAATTGGTACCGTGGCATACAAGTTGGAGTTACCGGGAGAACTTAATGGAGTACATGATACGTTCCATGTATCCAACCTCAAGAAGAGTCCAACACAAGAAAACGTGATCATCCCTGCGGATGAAGTGCATATTGATGACACCCTCTGATTTACAGAACAACCCGTTGAGGTTACAGACTGGAAAGTCAACAAGACCAGGAGGAGCACTGTCAAACTTGTCAAAGTACGTTGGAACTCTAAACACGGACCCGAGTACACATGGGAACGTGAAGACCAGTTCAAAGAAAAGTACCCCCACCTGTTCAAAAAGACTCCTGCAAGTGGCAGCTCAGCCTGAATTTCGGGACGAAATTCTTTTAACGGGGGGAGACTGTGACAACTGGCACAAAACCGGTAATTTCCGTACACTTTAATTATTATTTAAATACTGTAATTATGTGCTTAAATGTCAACATTGTCTGATACATACTAAACAAGTGAATTCACGCACGTTTTATACTACAAAATATTGCTTTATGCATTAACTCCCGCGTTGCGTCAGAAATACTAGTAAACTCACCGGTAAGACACATTGTGTCAACAACTCTGCAGAAAGCTGTTAGACAATAGAATTGGAGCCTAGGTGTAGGTCCAATGACAAGAATGCATTAAAACCCAAGAGTACATACAAGGGTTAACATATAGACGCTCCGAAAGCTAAAATATGCACTAAAAAGCACCCGAAACGCACTTTAAGTGCAAAATTTTATTAAATTCAGCTCAAATCAGCTTTTAAACATATAAATATCATGCTGAATTTACGTTTCATTATCCAGAATACTTCCCCAAGTGTTGGGAATTGAAAGGGTTACAAAAAGATACTTGAAGGACACTAAACGGTGCAATTTAGCACTTTAACGAACCGGTATCTAACCGAACAACCAGACAATACCCGGAACATAAAAATATTATTAAAAGCAGTGTTTATTTATTTTCGAGCTAGTTATGATCCCCGAACACCCTAACACCCACTAGAATATCTAGTAACTAACCAACTTAATTATATACTTGGATTGGAACTAAGAACTAACTAATTGGTTAGAAATTACAATTAGACCGCCTCCCCCTAGCTAAAATAATCGGCCCACATACCTATTAGTGGGATTTGTTTGATTTGTTTATTAAGATATGTTATGTACTCTAAAGACATAAGATCCATTGGTTAAACATATGTTGGGGGATATAAGAACAATACACTAGACTACTATCCATCATAATCTCCAACACTTCTCAACACTTCTTCTTCTTCTTCTCTCCCTCCCTACCTTCGGCCGAAACCCAAGCACCACCATCATCATTTTTCGATCAAGCTTGATGTGTTAAAAATGCAACATATAAATTTTATCAAATAAGGCATAAAACTAACCCTTTTTTAGTACTAATGTTGGAAAAAGTGTGCTTTTGTCTTCCTTTTGTATTTTCAGGATTAAATGAGCTCAAATTAACAAAAGAAGCAAAAAGACATCAAAATCTAACATAAATACAAGAAAAGGGACAAGACGTGACATGCCCGACCCCACGACAACATCTTCCCAAGCAAAACATGAGATCAGAAGCCTGAACACGCCCCGTGCTCAGCCAGCACAGGGGCGTGCCCAAGTGTCGGCAGAAAAGACAAAGTGGTAGAAGCTTCTATTGCCCACCACGGGGCCGTGCTCAGCGGACACGGGGCCGTGGTCAACTATAAGATTCGCACAATCCAGCAAATCTACATAGTATAAAGATTCTTCTACACCACGGGGTCGTGCTCAGCGGACACGGGGGCGTGGTCAACTAAAAAGACAAAAGAGCATTAAATGATGAAATAGAAGGATGTGGACACGGGGCCGTGCCCGAGCTTCTGTTCAGCCTATAAATAGAAGTGCTTAGCTCAAGCTCAAACCATCCCTTGGCACACCACCTCTCTCACACTTCACCCACCACCCACCACCACCATAACACCATCATCCACCACCATCATCCATTGTCCATCGTAGAATGTGTGAGTCGTCTCGGGATCCAAGATTGATCGTAAGAGTTCTTGACAATCAAGGCCATGTTTGCCTAAGTCTCTTACATCACTTGGTGAAGACAAAGTGTCTAGTGTAATACTTTTTATTTCTAGTCTTTTGCACTTTTTACTTGGTTTTGTATTAATGACTTTAATAACTAGTTGCTTATGTTGAAGGTGATCTTTCCTTATCGTTTGTCCGTGGTGTCTTGGCATTATTTTACTGTCTATATAAAATAAAAGATTTTCACCATTCATATCTCCACGGTCTATATGGAGGTATGTTGGCTACCTGGTCGGGGGTTAAGGGAACGGTTTGGTAAAGGTCTTGCCATTGTTCAGCGTTTAGAGGTCCTGCAATGGACCTGGGTCAAATTTAGTAGGACCTCCTTCAATACTTAACGGTATTGGATGGCGGGGGTCCAAACTCTTTGATCCCCTCATAAGTTAACTACTATTAATACTATAACCCGGCTATTTAGGACTGTATCCCTGCTAACTCGGACTACTTAGTCGAGGGTAACGTCACCTCCAAAAGAGGGGCCTACCATAATTTGCATTAATAACTTAATTAATTATCTTCCAATAATCCACCCTTTTAGGATTGTATCCTTGCTTACTCAAACTACTGGAGTGAGGGTAACGTCACCTTCAAAAGAGGGGCCTACTACAATAACTAAGATAATCTCTTAAAATAGTGCAAAAGTGCGGAAATAATCAAAGGTTACACTAGATACGAGTCGGAACCAAGTGATTCATCTTGTCTATCTGTTTTTCTTTTTATTTTTATTTTCAGCAATTTAGTTAGTTTTTATTTTTCTTAGTTTAAAACATTTTTCTAAATTTTTGATTTGATTAGACGTTGAGGATAAACCGGTACTAAAAGCTCTTGTGTCCTTGGACGACCTCGGTATCTTACCAACACTATACTACGCTCACGATGGGTGCACTTGCCCATATGTGTGTCTAGTGTTAGTAAATATCGTGTTTTATAAATTTAAAACTTGACTAAAAAGTGTTAAAGGGGCTTAAAATATACACCTAATATATATAACACTCGACTACGCATCAAGTTTTTGGCGCCGCTGCCGGGGACACAAGGATTTTAAGAAAGTTAGGAATCAACGGCCTAATCGTTTTTCTTATTTTTCATTTTTTTTAGGATTTTTTTTTTAGTTTTTCAACTTCTGCAGAGCTCAGCACGTGCCGTGCCTGGTCGGACACGGGTCGTGCCCAGCATCATCACTCTCAGTTTTTATTTTCTGAGTTACAGAGAGCTGAACACGGGGCCGTGTCGGTGCAACACGAGGCCGTGTCCAACTCCCAGTAACAGGGATCCAGAAAACAATCACTGTATCTCTGACCACGGGCCGTGTTCACCGAGCACGGGGCCGTGGTGAACATCCTGACCAACGTTCTTTTCTGTTTTTATTGCAGGACTTGGAACCCAGGCGCCACATTTAAACCTCCTACGTAGTGCATGAGCTCCAGTTCTAGTAGAGACATAAAAGAACCTCTAGAAGAACCCGAACGCTTTCTCAGAAAAAGACTTAAAGCTAAAAATCAAGAGAAAGTTTCGGGGGACCCACTTCCAATGGCGGACCAACGTACCCTCATGGATTACCTACGGCCCACCGTAGGCAATCTCGGCGCCGCTATCAATGCACCGAATGTCGAAGCCAACAACTTCGAACTTCGGCCGCATTTGATACAAATGCTCCAAAACTCCGCAACCTTCCATGGGCTTGCGGACGAGGATCCCCATCTACATATTACTAATTTCTTGGAAATATGTGATACTTTTCGGATTAATGGAGCATCAAACGACGCCATTCGCCTTAGGATGTTTCCATTTTCACTAAAAGACCGAGCTAAGGCTTGGCTTAACACCCTCCCAGTTGGCTCGGTAAATACCTGGGATGAACTAGCCCAAAAGTTTCTATATAAGTATTTCCCTCCTGCTAAAACGGCTAAACTAATGACTGAAATTAATACATACTCACAAGAGGATGGGGAATCCTTATATGAAACTTGGGAAAGGTTCAAGGAGCTTCTAAGAAAGTGTCCTCATCATGGTCTAGCGGTGTGGCAACAAGTATCCACTTTCTACAATGGGTTGTTGCCACACACAAGACAAACACTTGATTCAAGCTCCGGGGGACTTTTAGGTAATCGTCGCCCAAATGAAATATATAATCAAATTGAGGAAATTGCTCAAACCAATTTTCAATGGCACACTCCCCGAGGTAATAAATCTATTGCCCCGGGCGCCCATAAGGTTGATGAAAGCACCTCTTTACAAGCCCAAATCGAGGCCCTTTCTTCGAAAATCAAAAGGCTAGAAATGACAAAAAACGGCCTCGGTTATGGCTTGTGAAGGGTGTGGTGGGTCACATGAAAATTGGAGTTGTATGAAAGAATTAGATGAACAAGCAGAAACGGTAAACTACATTGATAATAGACCTAGGCCGTCGGGTCCTCCAACGGGTACCTACAACCAAGGATGGCGTAACCACCCAAATCTTGGTTGGAGAGATCCCGACAATAGTAGTAACCAACAAAACCAACGAACTAATTTTCAACAACCACAAAATTTCTCTCAACAACAAGGTGGAAGAGAAAGGCTTGAAGATACCATATCTCGCCTCATCTCCGACACCGAAAAGAAAAACTCGGATCGATTTCAACAATTGGAATCGAATTTTAGAAATCAACAAGCTAGCATTCAAAACGTTGAAAAACAATTAAATCAACTAGCTCAAAATTTCTCCGAGAGACCACAAGGCGCGTTACCAAGTAATACCGAAACCAACCCAAAGGCGCAAGTACACCTCATCACTTTGAGAAACTGAACCGTGGGTCCCGAGGATGCCTCATTACCACCAGTTGAAGGAAGTCAACGCCAAAGCACGACTTCACCTACACCTCAACCAGAAAAGGCTTCTTCACCAAATCAAGAGCCCACAAAGACTCCTCCAATTCCGTACCCCGGTAGGTTAAATCGTCAAAAGACCGATGAGCAATTCGCAAAGTTCGAAAGTTTACTAAAACAATTGCATGTCAATATTCCTTTTATTTAGGTCCTAACCCAAATGCCTAAATATGAAAAATTCATGAGGGATTTCCTCACTCACAAAAGGAAGATTGAATCATTGCAATTAGTTAACTTAGGCGAAGAATGTTCCACTTTAGTACTCAACAAACTTCCAAAAAAGAAAATCGATCCCGGAAGCTTCACAATTCCTTGCTCGATTGGGAAGTCCCCCGTTCGTAATGCATTAGCCGATCTTGGGGCTAGCATTAACCTTATGCCCACGTCAATGTTCAAACAACTCGGCCTAGGAACAACAAGCCCTACAAAGATGAGCATACAACTCGCCGACAGGTCCGTCAAATTTCCACAAGGTGTCGCTGAAAATCTGCTGGTCAAGGTTGACAACTTCATTTTTCCAACCGACTTTGTCATCCTAGACATGGAAGAAGACACCGATGTCCCTCTCATCCTCGGGAGGCCATTTCTAGCCACTGCCCAAGCAGTGGTGGATATGAATGACGGAACGTTAACATTGAAGTTTGGGGATGAGGAAGTGAAGTTTGAATGTGGAAAGAAAGTAGAGGAAGAAGACCCGGTCAAATACATGAAGGTCATAGACTCAAGCTTGGATGACGCTCTCCGACGGTGTAACATGGGATGCAATACATCCCACTTGGGTAACACGTGACCAGGCTTTGGGTCTAGCCAAGGACCCTTATAAACGTGGCGCACCACGGAGGCATTCCGCGGAACTATCCTTAGTTTAGTTTAGATTAATTTTCTTGTTTTCTAGTTAGTTTTAATTTTCAGGAATAAAACACACTTGAGATGGCAAAGGATGCAAGGGAAACTTGAACCAGCACTCCATGCAGGAAAACAGAACCGTCCGACAAATTTCTTCGTTTACAGTAAGTTCGGCACGGGCCGTGTCCACCCAACACGGCCCCGTGCTGCACAGTCTGCAGGAAAAGACCCAGTTCAGGTAACTGGACACGGGCCGTGTTCACCCAACACGCCCCCGTATCCAGGCTTCTGTTTCTCTTGTTTTAATTTTGTTACTGGCACTTGAACACGGGGCCGTGCCCGGATAACACGGGGCCGTGTTCAGCGCCCAGTAACACAAAATTTTTGCTTTTTACACCTTTTTACACATTCAATCAACCTAAAAACTTATTTTTGGGACACATTGAGGACAATGTGTAATTTAAGTGTGGGGGGGATGCTAAAACCTTGAATCTTGCAAGTCCTAAATACAAGCCGTACACAAAACTCTATTGGAATCGCTAATCACCCCAAATGTTTTCAAACATTTTTCATTTTTTTTCTTGTCTAGGTTTAACTCGGGAATTTCAAGTTCTGAAAAGGTTATATTTTTACGAATTTACAACCGATAGCGTCGTGATAAAAAGAACCAACACAAGAAAATTATGAAAAGGCATGACAAGCTTAGTTAAAATTTGATTATATATACTTGATCACATAAAAACCCATTCCTACAAAAGTGAGTTTTGAGCCTTTATTGAGCATACAATTACATATCATTAGAACTAAATGCTCATTTTTCGTTTCTTGTGTGAATAGCCGCTTGGTTCTTACGACTCTAGAACTTGCCATGACGATACATTCTCGGTCCTTACCAACTTAAACCCGAGTAAGTAAATGATGGAGGCATTAGGACTAACCTTTTTTATTTCTACACCATTATTTTTTCTTTTTTTTACCACCTACCCAAAATCCCCCTAGTTAGCCCCTTTAAGCCTAAACCTTTTCATTTCATAACCCAAACCAAACACCTTTTTACCCACCAAAACCTTTTTCATTTTTACCCCTTTATTTTAGTAACAAGTTCGATTTTTCGTATGACTTTAAAAAAAAAAATTGTTGATGATGAAGCAAAAGAAAATAAACAAACAAGTTCATCAAAAATAACTTTGTTTGAATAATAGCTTCATCAAAATAAAAAAAAATTACAAAAATAGGAAGTCTTACGAAAACCGACACTTGTTACGCTTTTAGCCCTTTTTCTACTAACCACTAACCACCAACCCAACCACCTACCTTTAACCCAAGCCTAACCCTTCACCCACAAAGTCCTCTTGATATTTACAAAGGTATATAAGTTAAAAAGGAGGAGGATTGATTGCTTGGCAAGCCTATGGTAGGAGTAAGTTCCATGCCGCTCTCGAGTGATCCACAAAAATACATTTTCGGCCGAGTATTGAGTGATCCCCGTGAGGTATGTGAACTCGTATATAAATAGAATTTTAAAGAGGCATGTTATGCCTTAATAAGTAATTTATCTTATGAAAAGTTTTAAATAAATCATGACGAATAGGATTGTAAATAAATAAAAATAAAATTAAATAAAGAATCTTGGAAATCACGACACTCTGCGACAAGCCCAAAAACTTTCTTCTCTACCCATTCCATTTGGGAGTGTAATAGCCACATATTAAAGAGTTTTGCTTGAGGACAAGCAAAGATTCAAGTGTGGGGGTATTTGATGTGTTAAAAATGCAACAAATAAATTTCATCAAATAAGGCATAAAACTAACCCTTTTTTAGTACTAATGTTGGAAAAAGTGTGCTTTTGTCTTCCTTTTGTATTTTCAGGATTAAATGAGCTCAAATTAACAAAAGAAGCAAAAAGACATCAAAATCTAACATAAATACAAGAAAAAGGACAAGACGTGACATGCCCGACCCCACGACAGCATCTTCCCAAGCAAAACATGAGATCAGAAGCCTGAACACGCCCCGTGCTCAGCCAGCACGGGGGCGTGCCCAAGTGTCAGCAGAAAAGACAAAGTGGTAGAAGCTTCTATTGCCCACCAAGGGGCCGTGCTCAGCGGACACGGGGCCGTGGTCAACTATAAGATTCGCACAATTCAGCAAATCTACATAGTACAAAGATTCTTCTGCACCACGGGGTCGTGCTCAGCGGACACGTGGGCGTGGTCAACTAAAAAGACAAAACAACATTAAATGAAGAAAGAGAAGGATGTGGACACGGGGCTGTGCCCACTGGACACGGGGCCGTGCCTGAGCTTCTGTTCAGCCTATAAATAGAAGTGCTTAGCTCAAGCTCAAACCATCCCTTGGCACACCACCTCTCTCACACTTCACCCACCACCCACCACCACCATAACACCATCATCCACCACCATCATCCACCACCATCATCCATTGTCCATCGTAGAGTGTGTGAGTCGTCTCGGGATCCAAGATTGATCGTAAGAGTTCTTGACAATCAAGGCCATGTTTGCCTAAGTCTCTTACATCACTTGGTGAAGACAAAGTGTCTAGTATAATACTTTTTATTTCTAATCTTTTGCACTTTTTACTTGGTTTTGTATTAATGACTTTAATAACTAGTTGCTTATGTTGAAGGTGATCTTTCCTTATCGTTTGTCCGTGGTGTCTTGGCATTATTTTACTGTCTATATAAAATAAAAGATTTTCACCATTCATATCTCCACGGTCTATATGGAGTTATGTTGGCTACCTGGTCGGGGGTTAAGGGAACGGTTTGGTAAAGGTCTTGCCATTGTTCAGCGTTTCGAGGTCCTGCAATGGACCTGGGTCAAATTTAGTAGGGCCTCCTTCAATACTTAACGGTATTGGATGGCGGGGGTCCAAACTCTTTGATCCCCTCATAAGTTAACTACTATTAATACTACAACCCGGCTATTTAGGACTGTATCCCTGCTGACTCAGACTACTTAGTCGAGGGTAACGTCACCTCCAAAAGAGGGGCCTACCATAATTTGCATTAATAACTTAATTAATTATCTTCCAATAATCCACCCTTTTAGGATTGTATCCTTGCTTACTCAAACTACTGGAGTGAGGGTAACGTCACCTTCAAAAGAGGGGCCTACTACAATAACTAAGATAATCTCTTAAAATAGTGCAAAAGTGCGGAAATAATCAAAGGTTACACTAGATACGAGTCGGAACCAAGTGATTCATCTTGTCTATCTGTTTTTCTTTTTATTTTTATTTTCATCATTTTAGTTAGTTTTTATTTTTCTTAGTTTAAAACATTTTTCTAAACTTTTTGATTTGATTAGACGTTGAGGATAAACCGGTACTAAAAGCTCTTGTGTCCTTAGACGACCTCGGTATCTTACCAACACTATACTACGCTCACGATGGGTGCACTTGCCCATATGTGTGTCTAGTGTTAGTAAATATCGTGTTTTATAAATTTAAAACTTGACTAAAAAGTGTTAAAGGGGCTTAAAATATACACCTAATATATATAACACTCGACTACGCATCAAAGCTCCATCAATTCCAAGTTCATCTAGAGGTGCTCGAAGGTGATTCACGAAGCTTGGAGTTCACGGATCTTGAAGGACCTCCCTTGTTTGCTTTTATCCAACCATTTTGTCACCTTCAAGTTATAGTTTTCTTCCCTAGCTTCAAGCTAGTGGTAAGGCTCTCTTGATCTTGTTTACTTCATATTTTGATTGGTTAAAAGATGAAGCATGATGAATATAATAAGAACACTGAAAGACACACACTTGAATCTTGAGACATAAGATGAAAGATGATGATATCTTGATAAAATGATGTTGTTTAGTAGAAATATGATGATTGTTTGTTGTTTATTTGAAATATTGATGATGATAATTACATGAAGCTAGCTAGATTGTGATTAAACACATGATCTAGCAAGTTAGGAGATGATTATGTAACAACATGAAATAATCATCTTCTTGTTAAGATATGAACTTGATGAATGAATGATTACTTGGAAAATAATAAACAAAGTAAGCTAGTAAACTTGTAAATCCAAGATTTATGAATGATTTTCCAAGAAAACCAAGTTTAAAATATGATTTTTAAAAGATCTTGGTTTTTACTTAAACCTACACTATTTTTATGAGAAGATAAGTGTATGAACACTTATGAAACAAGAAAAATACAAAAGAAATATTTTTAGAAAAATCATCTTACAAGTTGTAAATGACTAAATCTTTTAATAAAGAGATTTACAAACAAATAACCATGTTTTTAAGGGTAACTAAACCTACTAAATAACATGGTAAGTTACTACAAGTTTTTACAAAAACTTCAAGTTCATGATATGGTGTGATTTACATGATTTGGTTTGTAGTGAGACTTGATTGTGTTGTTGATGTTGATGATGATTTTAAAAGAAAATAAACACATGTTTTGAAAACATGGGAAACCTCCATTTTTAGGGGAAACTTTGTCAAAATTTCTATAAAATTTTGACACTTAGAAAAATATAAGTTTTGTGAAACTTATTCCCTAAAAATAATTACCAAGGTTTCCCTAATCTTTGTGTAAACTTCAAGATAAGAAATGATGATTTCTTCAAGACTAAACTTTATATTAAGTATGTATATTTTTGAGAAAAATATATATATTTATTTATCACCAAATTTTGTGCTAAGTGTATGTAGTATGTATTATACGTGATAGTGTGTTAGGACTTGAGAATACACTAAATGCTCTTGAGAAGTAAAAACACAAAAATACACATACAACATACAAGATACATAAGTCGGGTGCAAAATACAAGAAACTTATATATATTTTTGAGAAAATAATATAAGTAAGACATTTAGTTAAAAATATAAATTATTTTTAACACAAGAATACATATACAAAAGATAGTGACTTTTGCTTGTGTGATACAAGTCTAGTGACTAACGATAATAAAACACGTATAGGTCACGACGTTAATTAAGCAATCCGGTGAAGTTTACGACGCAGGAACGTAAAGTTGTGAGTTCATGCTCCCCCTTTTCTCCTAACTGTTTTCAGTTTTATAACTTCGGGGGTGAAATACATGTTACAATATTACAATGCTTACAAATGGTATGATACAAAAACAAGAAGCACTCTTAGTGACAACTAGTACCAAGTATGATGCGTTTTGAGAAATGATACAAGAAAAGATACGAGAAATTGTGTCACGAATAGGGTACCATAAGCACCATTAATCGTGTACATACTTAGACCGCAGAACAAAAGGTTAGATCTAATGGGTACTAGGGCAGACCCACTCTCGGTGATAACTAGTACCGAGTAGTGTTTTTGTGTCTCCGTCGTGAATCGACAACTAGAAAAATGCCTATGGTTTGGATGCTTCCTATGTCGTGTCACGTGTTAATGGCCTTCAACCCATTAACAACTTGATACATACAGGAGTACATGATATATACAAAAATACTCGAATTGTACATGAATACTTGATTTATACAAGATACATACCATGTTTTTCATACAAAGTTTACAAACGTTCAATACAAGAACTGCATGAATTCACACCAACATTATGTTGACGTTTTTCCAAAACTCACATGTATTTCAGGTAACTAAAAGTGGATGTGTGAGCGGTCTTACTCATGCTCGTGGATGTCGTTTATGTTTGTCTTAAATAAGTTGTAAACTTTCAGACAATATGTTGTTTCGTGATGTAAACACTTAATCTATGTTTCCGTTATGTAAAGGTAATGACGTTTGAAGTTATTTTTTTTTAGCATGTAGTAGGTTTACCTTTCGTATGCAATGAGAACCTTTCATGATCACACCTCGTGCTTCCGCCGCAGAAATGGGTGTGGCAAGGGTTCCCTGGATCGTCAGAATCATGATCCCTTTTCTTTAGGACTTCCTGTTGTTTGCATCGATCGCCCCATAAAATGTTGACGCGCTTTCTTACAACCTCGAAACCATCATTGATTCTTTTAACCCCATATGTTATCGTGGTATTGCGAGAATTGTACCACTCTCTCATATCGTCATGTTTTTCTTTTAGAGCTTTGGCCAATCTTTGAACAGCGGTGCTTCTTTCTTTCAAACAATTCATTTCAATACCACGAGTGTTATCCGCAGCTCGCATTTATTGCAACTGATGTTCTCTTTCTGCGTCAGCAGCCTTCAAGCGTTCATTCTCTACTTTCAGTTGCTCAATCTCTGCTTGTTGGCGTGTGATCTCTGCTTGTTGACGACCAACAATGGAATTCAGCGTGTTTATCTCTAACTGTTGTTTGATCATGTCTCCTCTTGTAAGGTTGATCACTGCCGGTTGCCTGTCGATTTGACCTGCAGCAGCCTTCAATTGAGAAAATAAGAAGTCTATCTTTTCATCTTGCGGCATCTTAGAGAATCTACTTTGTCTTCGCTCTGAGGTCGGCTGAGAAGTCATTGCACGAATGGTCGATGCAATTGAGGGGGCTGGTTCTTGAGGAGTCACTGTAGGAATTTCAGGAGCTGAAGTCACTACAGGAGTTGGCTCTGAAGATCTTGGAGGAGAAGACACAATAGCAGAAGCTTCATCAGCTGTGAATCTAAGATTTGGATTCATTTATGCCTCTTGAGTAGGTTCTTTCTGTGGAACGGACTGCTACACAGATGAAGAACCAATGTACTTCCTTGCTTTCTTCTTTCGACGAGCAACCGTTTGCTTTTTCTTCAAACGTTCAGCTTCGGTATCCGAAGGAATGTAGTCAGCATCATCCTCTTGTCTAATCCTCCTAACCTGCCTTACACCACGTTCATCCAAATAGAACTCATATCCATGCTCAGGTACATTGTCATCCGATTTTGTATCTTCTTCATCGTCACTAGGTGAACTCGCACCAGTAGTACTAGCAGCAGATGCACCAGCAGTAGATGCACCAACAGCACCTGCATCACCACCATCACCACCTTCATCATCACCATCATCGTCACTGTCAGAAGAATCCGAATCCTTTCGTCCAAACTTTTCTTCCATCTTTTTCTTTAACTCCGCCTCCTCATCGTCAGATTGGCTGTCATTGTGACGCCATTTGTCATTTTCTGGAGCGATGTAGTCTGGCTTACCAAGAGCACCAATCAACTTCCTAGGCGGCTTTCTTTCTGTGTATCTCTTCATTGCAATGCCCTTGAATATCTTCAGTGAATGCTCGATCATCGTGTCTATCTTCAGAATGTCATTATCGGCTTTCAGAAGATTGGGATGCTGGACATTCATAATCATTTGCAGAAAACGTGGATACATCCAGAACTTATTCCCAGTTGGACGACCACCGGTTCTAGTCATATTTTCCTTCATGTTGGCAAAGATGTACTTTGAAATGCTAAACGGTTTGTTCAGCACTAATGCCACCATGAGTACCATGAGATCATTGCCTGGCATGTCATAGCCAGCTCGTCTGTTGCTAAGACATTGAATGAGTACGTGTAGTAGAAACTTGTACCGCATTGGCAGATCTCCCTTGTTGATTTGACTGCTGAAGATATCACCAGTACACTTCATCCTTAGTAAGCAGCCGCGTGTACACATTATTGGAATAGAGAATGGTGCATTAGGATCATCTTGCAGTTCTAGAACGGTGTTCAAGATATCAGGTGAGACATTCACATTCACTTCATTCACTTGACCTTGTATAAACTTAGTTCCATCAACCTCGACAACGCTCGCTGAATTCCAGAATGCTTTGATGAACGACTTGTAAACTGGAGTTGAAAAAGTGACATCTTTGTTTATCCGCGACTCCCTTATCCATTGAGTGATCTCCTTTAGTTCAGTGATCTTCCCTTCCGGATCAAGATAGGCAATCATGTTGTGACGCTTCTCGGACATCACTTGTTCTTCAGTTTTGTCGGTTATCTTGGTCGCGGGCTTTCGCTTCTTCTCTTTTGGTGCCATCTTTATTTGAAAAAAATCACAGTAAGTTATAATGACATATTATGTGTATTAGACATGTGTGTATACAAGTTAGAGTATGAATTGAACAGTGAACATGTGTATACACATCTTCTGTGAAAGGGCACCCAACTTGAAAATTTTCTAAGTATGGGACGACGAAACACCATCACTGCGACGAAAAACATGTTATCATGGCGAAAAACCCTTGGTCAAACGAAGTCAACATTGACCTTTGACCACTGGTTTTTTGTCGACAGGTCTCGACAAAAAATGCTCCATTGTTAAAAGGTATTTCGTCGCAGGTGTTTCATCACAGGAAGTTTGAAGAAAGTCATGTTTCGTCGTCATAGGGGTTTCGTCATAGGTTAGGTTTTTTCGATGAACAGCAGTGATTTGGGGGTTTTCAAAACAAAAGGTTTTTCGTCGATTAAAGATAAATCGATGATTGATTCCAAAAATCAAACACACAGAACACTTTGTAAAGCACAAAGAAACCCAGAAGTATAACCGACACTAGTTTGATCGGAAAAGACCAAAACCGGCTTAAACATTCATCAAAATCCCATCCCCTGTTTTAGCACCCAAAACTGAAAACCCAAACAATGTATAAATCATCATACAAATCCTAGTTCTATCAGTTTTGATTAAGCACAAAAACAATGAACAAAGATTCATATACAGAAATCGGACAAGAAGGGTCTCCGAGGGTTTGCTAACTAGTTTCGAGCAAAAACACAGGGTTCCTAAAGGTTCGGATCATTTAAACAAACATTTGTATACATTTGATTTGAAGAAAATGTTAGAGAAAAATAAGGGGTTTTGGAGTCGGTGAAAGGTATGGGGGATAGAGTGTTGGAGAAGATGAGCAGATGAGTTGGTTTGAAAAAAAAAAGATGACATCTCTGAACACTGGGTCCCCTTATATACCCACTCCCTCGACGAAACTCCATCCTCGAAGAAATATATATTGGGCTCGACGAAAAACGTTGTTGGGCTAGCACAGTAAGCCCATGACGAAAATTAATAAGGCCCAGGTGTTTTTCGTCGTGACCTCGACGAAAAACATGTATTTCATCGTGAACAATTCTGATTTTGACCAAAATTGAAAACAGATGACCTGACCAAGGTTTTTCGTTGACTCCTTAGGTCTTTCGTGGACCTATGGGTTTTTCGTGAACACTTTTTCCAAAATTACTAAGTCTTGAAATTTTGCACACATTGAACAGATTTTACTGGTTTGAATAGGTTTTTCTTAGTGATCAAGTTTACCAAATGGAAAGGACATTTTATGAAGTAGGTTTCAGGCTTTCGGCAAAAAACTCCAAGTTACAACTTCAGCTAATCAAAAACGAACTTTACAAATTACAGTTGACTAGAAATTAAAGTTCGGTAAACTAATGAAAAACTATAAAAAGCAGTAAGCAACTGTACAAAGTCAAACTTTTTGCGAGTTTCAAGGAAAAGGAATCATACCAGCTTACGGTCTATGTCAACATGATTTTTTTTCGGTTTAAAGCTTTGGATAAGTATACTACCGCGATTATCGATATTGTTGTCCATATAAGCTCAAACTGATCAGATGTAATCATAATTAGGAGATACGATTTACGGTAAGTGTTATACTTACAAGTCGGTGTTCATCCATTCACGACACATTCCCGTATCAAGGTATGCACGAGAGTTTATCTTACCGGTGAGTATACCGCTTATCATCTGTTTGACCGTATAAAAGATGTGAGATACTCACTTATTTTTTATTGAAAACAAGCCCTATGTGATAGAATCACTTATTGATGAGGAACTTGATTTTCATATGCATGAGGGCACAGGAGCAAGTCCATGAACAGGTCAGTATAACGTACAGCAAAGAGACGAACTTGACTCCCGGAAAAATGTGATATTTTATCACTTATTTTGTTTGGACATGTGATTGTTGATCACTTATTGAGGTCGAATGCAATATGTACACGTATGTATTTTATCATGGAAGATCTAGACTTCGTCTCTGTTATTTTTCGGTAAAAGATACAACCATGATAGCCAAATGATAAGACAACATAAAGTCCGAATATCTCAGAACCTCGGCAATCAATCAAACGAAATTTCGGTACCAAGACCATATGCCAATGAATGGTTCCCACCTGACTTGAAGTTTGTTAAGTTTGTATCATCCTGCACATTTTAATCTGATTGTGAGCCTACCGATATATCATTAGTAGAGATACTTATCATTTCTCAATTTTTTTTTTTGTTTTACATTTTTGAACATGTTGACCGACCACACCAGTGAATATCATCATTTTCCTTTATCCAAGAAACTCATTTTTTTTATTTTCTAATTTTTTGAATTTTTGTTTTTCTATTTTTTTTTATTTTTTTATTTTTCAATACGTAAAGACAGAAAGTAAAGACATATTTTTGGATTTTTGAGTTTTTCAAATGTTTTTGTATTTTCTTGAATTCTAGAGATACTTATCATTTCTCAATTTTTTTGTTTTACATTTTTGAACATGTTGACCGACCACACCAGTGAATATCATCATTTTCCTTTATCCAAAAAACTCTTTTTTTATTTTCTAATTTTTTTAATTTTTGCTTTTCTATTTTTTTTTTTAATTTTTGAATTTTTCAAAACGTAAAGACCGAAAGTAAAAACATATTTTTGGATTTTTGAGTTTTTCAAATGTTTTTGTATTTTCTTGAATTTTCTCCCCCTAAAATGCTAAAAGGTTGCGAAAATGAAAATCTTTTTGTATTTTTAGAGTTTTTAAGAAAATATTTACAAAAACGATTTGCCAAAGAAGTTTTACTCGGGTATAACCTTAATGCCATTGACCAAAAGAAGATAATCAAAACGTGATTTATCAAAAGCTTTAGTAAACAGGTCGGCACGTTGGTGATCAGTGTGGACTTTAACAACATCGATTAGTCTTTTGTCAAAACAATCACGTATGAAGTGATATTTAATTTCGATGTGTTTGGTCTTGGAATGCTGCACAGGATTTCTAGTCATCTGTAAGGCAGCATTGTTATCAACAAAGATAGGAGTAGATAGGAATTCAAAACCGTAGTCACGCATTTGTTGTTGGATCCACAAGACTTGGGAGCAACAACTAGAGGCAGCAATGTATTCAGCTTCACAAGTTGATGTATCAACACAGGTTTGCTTCTTGTAGTGCCATGTGACCAGGCGATTTCCTAAGAATTGACATCCAGCTGTTGTTGATTTGCCATTGATTTTGCAGCCACCAAAATCAGAATCACTGAACACGATCAAGTCGAAGCTATCATCCCTAGGGTACCAGAGACCGGTGTCCGGGCAACCCTTTAAATAGCGGAAAATCCTTTTAACAGCTGACAGATGTGAGGCCTTCGGGTTGGCTTGATATCTTGCGAGCAGGCACGTCGGATACATGATGTCGGGCCTCGAGGCTGTGAGATACATGAGAGATCCGATCATAGCACAATAATATGAAGAGTTAATGCTTTCACCCTTCAGATCCAGAGTAATCACGTGATTCTGCAGAAGTGGGGTACCAATGGGCGTTGCATCAGACATCTGGAACCGGCTCAAGATGTCACCAACATATTTAGTCAGATGGATGAATATCCAAGACTCTATTTGTTGAACTTGTAGGCCCAAGAAGAAATTCTTTTCCCCCATTGCGCTCATCTCGAATTTTTCTTGCATAACACGCTCGAATTGCCTGCACGAAGAATCATTAGTGGAACCAAATATTATATCATCAACGTATACCTGTGCCAACAGAAGATCTCCATCCTGCTCTTTGATGAAGAGAGTGCAATCAATAAGACCTCGCCGAAAACCATTCTCACATAGATAGTTAGATAAGGTTGCATACCAAGCTCTTGGTGCCTGATGTAAACCATAGAGAGCTTTGTTGAGCAACCAAACCCGATCTGGATGAATAGGATCTTCAAAACCCGGAGGTTGTTCGACGTACACCTCTTCTTCAACCACACCGTGTAAGAAAGCACTTTTGACGTCCATCTGGTAGACTTTGAATCCTTTAAATGAAGCATAAGCTAGAAAGATCCGAATAGCCTCCAGACGTGTAACCGGTGCATAAATTTTATTGTAGTCAATGCCTTCGATCTGACGAAATCCTTGAGCAACCAATCTCGCCTTGTTTCGAATGACTACTCTACGATAATCCTTTTTGCATTTGAAAACCCAACGTGTGCCAATTTTCTTGTAATTTTCAGGCCTTTCAACAAGCTTCCAAACACCCAGCTTTTGAAACTGTTGCAGTTCATCCTACATGGCTTCCACCCAAGAATTATCCTTTGGAGCTTCTTTCCAAGACTTAGGTTCTTCTTGTGAAACATAACACGTGAATGACCAATCATTTTGAAGACCAGATTCTCTGATGGCTGAATACAAACCAGCATTCTTGTTGTTTCTCAGCTGATTATGCGTCTGCACACCACTATGGACATCTCCAATAATATTCTGCTGCGGATGAGTATCATGAATTCTCGATTCAGGAACATCAGGGACACGAGTATTGATACCCAAATTGTTAAGATTAAGATCAACAACCAAATCCACACCGGGAATAGGCGTAGAAGTGGATGCATTCCCTTCAGCAGTGTCTACATTCTGCACATGAGTAGTTACTTCAGAAGCACCTTGAATAGGAGCAACCGGAGCTGAAGTGCCTTCATTTACATCATGGTATTCATCATCTTCTGATGACTCATTGAAATCAGTAGCATCTTCAAATTCCTCATTTTGAATCGTATTGTTAACCGAATTAGAACCATGGGGGTTAACAATAATTGGTCTCACCAATGGCGAGTCAGCCGCGTTGTCACTTTCAAGAATCATTTGAGCAGCTGCAGATGCTTCGTCAAAGGTTGGCAGATTAAAGGAGTCGAATAGCCCATCATAATCTAACATCCAAGGATCACCCGGATCTCTAACAGAATTAGTATACCTTTGAACCTTTACTTCATTCCATAACTCAATCTTTTTGGTCGCCAAATTCCATACACGAAAATTCGGAGTAGCATATCCAAGGAAGAAACCCTCGATAGCTTTGGGACCAAACTTTCCGTGCGGCTCAATCATAGTGCATGGAGCGCCAAAAGGTTCTAGGTGAGAAATATCCGGTTTCCTTTTGTGTAAGAGCTCGAAACACGTTTTGTCATGCCTTTTAACTTGTAGAACTCTGTTTAACGTGTAGCAAGCAGTAGACACAGCCTCCCCCCAGAATTGAACAGGAAGCTCCGATTCTACCAACATTGTTCTTGCAGTTTCTATTATCCCGTCCGATTCTTCCTCTCAGTGACACTGTTTTGTTGTGGAGTGTAGCGAGAACTGTATTCATGAAGAATACCCTTTGAAGTACAGAACTCATCCATTATACGGTTTTTGAACTCAGTGCCATTGTCGCTTTGGATCCTCTTCACTTTCAACGAGTACAAATTTTCTAGCAAAGTAAGAAGATTCTTGAGGATTTCAGGAGTTTCACTCTTGTGCGACATAAAAGATACCTAAGAAAATCTAGAGTAGTCATCAGTAACCACCAGACAATAAGCATCCCCAAAGGTTGTCTTGTGTTTCATAGGTCCAAAGAGGTCCATATGAAGACGTTCGAGAGGCATGCTAACAGTGTTGACTTTCTTAATCGAGTGAGATTTCTTCGTTTGCTTTCCTTTCTGGCACGACACACAGACATCTTGTAGATGAAAACTTCTCACAGGCACACCATTCACAAGATTGTTTTTCACCAAATGGTTCATTTTTCTTAAGTGAATGTGCCCCATTCGCCTGTGCCAAGATATAGACTCCTTTTCTGTGGCTTTCGAGACAAAACATGTCACTTGTGCAGATGTCATAATCGCTTGGCTCATATCAAGAATATAAAGATCATTAACTCTTGGAGCTGGTAAGAGAATCCATTCTTTAGGAATTTTGAAACTAGGCTTCAGCACATAACAACCGGCATCATCAAAATGCACGGTGAATTTCTTATCGCAAATCTGCGAAACACTCAGAAGATTGTGATCAACTTGACGAACACAATTGATCTTATCGAAACACACAACACCATTGGAGATCATTCCTTCTCTAGTGATATATCCGCCTTTGTCCCCAGCAAATGCGACATAACCTCCTCTAATGTTTTTCACATCATAAAGAAGCCGTAAGTCGCCTGTCATGTGCCTAGATGCTCCACTGTCAACAATCCAATGACTATTAACAGTTCCTCCTGGAACATCCTGCACATTTCATTCAACGATTAGTTGAGGATGGGGACCCAAGCCTTAGTGGTCTTGGTTCGTCCCTAAGCATCACGAAATGTGATCTCGATTTCTTGATGATTCTGAAAAATAGCACCTCCCCCTGAACTTTCACCCGTTTTAGGTTTCCAAGTTTGATTTTGTTTACCAGATTGAGTCTTATGAAAAGATTTTGAAAGTTTTAAAGGTTGTGATGAACTTGGTTTCTTTTTAACAGATTTGACTTTCGATTTTAAAGCCTTTTCAATCGTCTTGACATTTTGACGTCGTTGTTTTGTTTCTTGTTCTTTAACGGTTCGTTTATCTTGTTTTGGTGAAACAGAACGACGTTGTTGGTGACCTTTTTCAGGAGGGGCTCTCTCAACAAATTTTTCTTTGGGAATATTTGTACAGTTTTTAATGATATGTCCAAACTCCCCACACTTAAAGCAAGTTCTCCTTTCAACAAACTTAGGAGATTCCATTTGACGAACAGATGTCGAACCTGTAGAACCAGAGGTACTTGCTCTTTCATCACACCCGTTTGTGTGTTGGGTGTAGTTGTTTTGACTGTTACATTTTAAAATTTTGACTTGTTGGACAAAATCGGTATTTGATTTACTTTCAAAAGTCTCAATTTTATCAGTACCTTTTGATGCTACAAATTTGACATCACTGCTTTTCTTCCTATAATGAGCTCCTTTTGTTTCAGACTTTGATTGAGAAACTTTAGGATTTTGAGCTCGCTTTTCTTGTTGTTTCCCCTTAGAAGCAATAGGTTGTTGCTTTGTCGGTAATCTTTGATTTCCAAATTGTTTTCTAATTTCTGATTTTGGAACAGGATTACATTGAGTTACCACAACTCACGGGATTGTCTTTCCAAAAAATTTACTGGTATTGTCTTCTAAAACTTTATCAATCAACGATGGATTGACGTTTTTAATTGGAAAATCTTTGTCTGAATAGATTTTAGCATCACCGACCAAAGTATACAACACATTATTACTCTTAATGACAGACACAGATTCCTTGACATCCTTGACATGATCTACCACTTGTTTGGCAACAGGTTGCACAGCAGGAGTAGGAGGATCACAAAGAATATGATTCTCAATAGGAATTTCTACTCCTTTCATCTTATCAAGTGATTCATCCTGGTCACTCACATCTGATTCATCATAAGAAGAATCATAGTCCTCAATAATTGGAGCACTTTGATTCATAGACGTTGAAGTTTCTGTTTCTTCAGATGAGGTACTCGAGGAACTGTCCGATTTGAACCCTAATCTTGTAGTAACTTCCTCATAATCGAGAGGCACACTTGGTTCAAAACGAGGCATTTCCTCTTCATCGGGCATTTTAGTATAGTTGTGTCTCAAAGGAGGCGGACACGACTTATACCCAACGCCTTTCTTGTTCCCTTTTAGCTGCTGAGCTTCTATAATGTGATCGAGCACATATCGGGAGTTAGAATAACTCTCCAATTTGAGCTTGATTGCATCATGCTTGCATTTTGCCACGGCTAGCTCTTTCTTTGTTTCCTCAATGATATTAATGTAGTTATTAATACCAATTTGTTTGTTAAAAACAGTTTTTGTCAATTCGGAAACACTTTTCTTTAAGGTTTCGATTACTGCTTTGAAATCCTTTTCATTTCGAGCTAAAGCCATGTTTGCCTCTTTGCATTTGGACAGCTCAATAACCAAACTTTGATTATCACTATGAACCTTTTCGGATTCCACTTTCAAATCTACACACATATTACATGCACTAGGAGTAGGAGTGTCGGAATTTACCTGACTTATCGAGGCTGAGACATTTGCCATAAAGGTAGTCTGATAAGAAAAAGATCCATCTTCAGAGAAGAACTTCTCCATTTCCTTTGATGCGACAGCAGCCTTCTTGATCAGAATAGATGTCTGACACTTTAACTCCTCAGCTTACTTTAATAAATCATCAACATTAGAATTCAACTCTTCCTTCACATCTGATTCCGAATTATAACCTCCCGCATTCGAGCTTTCTTCATCCGAACTACCACTATAACCCGAGCTATCATCACTTTCAGAGAGCTTTTCTTTGTGAACATGCTTGATGTGATTGATGATCTTTGCACAACATGCGGTTCCTCCTCCTTCTTGATCACCATATCCAAACTGTACTGACCAGTTACATCCTCCATCAGCTTGAACTACTAATGCTCGGTTGGTGTTTGAAGGTCCAGCCTGGTTTTGGTAGGTCGTGTTGTTCACAGCTACTATCCTTCTTTCACGGTTTTCTTGAGTTGTGTTGGAGGTACTCGTCTGATTTCGGAAGGGATTTTGATTGCCTTGTTTGCTCGGTCGAGTGCACTCACGTTTGAAGTGACCCTTTTCGTCGCAGTTGAAACATGTAACCGCATCCTTATCGAAACCGTACTTCGTATCCTTTTTGCCTTCCAAGGTAGTTCTTCCAGTTCGACTTATGAAATCCTTGGCCCTTCTAACAGCACTTGCAAACCACCACTTGATGTCCATTAACTCCATTTCATCACGGTCTATCTGTTGATAATCTTCATTGGTCATATTGATGTTTCCAATTTGACCTGCGACCAATCCGCAATAGGCACTGACCATTGTATTGATGAGTTCCATATGCTCCTTTGCCACTTCGATGCTCACTTTCGAAAGGTTTGAAGTATCAACTCTAACTATGTTGGGGTTTTGGGGTGGAGGGTTGTTACTGTAACATGCTTGCTGTTGTTGTGGTTGGGCTTGTGGTGGGGGCGGAATATAAGCACTTGGGTCAAATTGAGGCTGAGTAGTGGAAACTAGAGGTGGAGGTTAGGGTTTAGGTAGCCAGGCACTCGGATCAAATTGAGGTTTTGAAGAAGCGTAAGCTTGAGCAATAACATGCGCTGGCGGAAGATAGGCACTTGGATCGAAAACCAGAGGCCGTTTGTAGTTTTGGTTGCTGAACGGAACTGGAACTAGCTGCAGGATTAAAACCTCCCAAGTACATTTCAGTATTTTGAGGAACTGGAATCCGTTTAGCTTTCCGGATTTCTTCATCATTCTTGTGCTCCAACTT
This sequence comes from Helianthus tuberosus, assembly GCA_030545235.1. Classification (NCBI taxonomy): domain Eukaryota; kingdom Viridiplantae; phylum Streptophyta; class Magnoliopsida; order Asterales; family Asteraceae; genus Helianthus; species Helianthus tuberosus. The sequence goes on along the minus strand of CM060402.1, from coordinate 160,851,100 downwards.
TTGAATGAATTCATAGATACTAACAGTATCTAAAGTACCCGTATACTTTAACAATTCAATTAATGAACTCCACTTTGGGGGTAGACCATCAGCAAACCTTGCAACCATTTCCTGTTGAGTTGCAGTAACACCATAAGAATACATTTCACTAATTAAATGATAAAAACAAGTTGTCATATCATTTAGTGTTTCGTTTTCCATGAATTGAAATGCTTCAAATTCCTTCTTCAACAAATCATGCCGTGTCTTTCTTGTAGCCGCATTCCCTTTTCCTCTTGCTACCAAGGCATCCCATAAGGCTTCCGTTCTAGTACAATAACCGAATTGATGATAGATGTCTTTGTGGAGTGCTTGTGTGAGAATAGAAAACGCCTTCTTCTCCAGATCATATGCCTTTTTTGTCGGCTTCTTGCATATTTGCAAAGGTTGTCGCATTTGATCCTGCTTCTTCAAGAGCTGTGTTATATGGCGAAATGAAGCACCTCCATAACTCGATGTTTTGCCCTAGAACATAAGTGTGGAAACGACCTTTCCAAGTCGGATAGTCGTTCATATGATTCAGCTTTGGCGGGCGATTGTTGCTACCCGTTTCACTCTCACTTAACAACAGATTCTGAATGCTTTGATTCTGGTTCGTCACGCATGCCCATTGACTTGCACTAATAGATTGTTGTGGCATAACATTCCTTAACCAAACGGCTGCGGAGGTCTGATCTTCACCTGGTCTTGGGTCCGTGCTCCAATCCCATGGACTAGTACTCATGATTGATGTGTTGAATGAGAATACCTAGTCACACACTTGAAAAGAGATTGTTAAAGTACTTTTGCAAAGCCTCTGTGAAAATGTTACAAGTATCGCCCACGAAAAACAATGTTTCTGGCGAAAAACCAACTTAGACGAAAGATGGTTTTTCGTCACAAACACTTCCCAAGAAAAACAGCCAACAATCCTATTACGAAAAACAGGGTATTTCGTCGAGGATCCTTTGACGAAACACTAGGAGATTCGTCGATTGTGTTTTTCGTCGAGATATGGTCACAGAGAGTTGGTGAGATTTTGTAAAAAGTAAATCTTATCCTGTTGTACTGTCACAGACACCCGTTCAACTTACCAACATACCTTGCTTTACCAACCCAGCATGGTGTCCAATATTTTAGTCAATTTTCAATTTTCTTTTAATTTTAAAATCAAGAACACATTTAACACTTCAAGAACACAGATGATGATTTGAAGATTCCGGCCAAGGTTTTTCACCGGAGAAATTTTCCGAATCACAAATTTGCACAAACTTTCAATGAAAACCCGGTTTTATCACGTGAACAAGTAATATAACAAAGGTTTTTGATAAAACTTTGGCAAATAAACAAGATCTAAACAGATTTTCAGAAACTTTTTCAGAAAATTATGAGTTTTTCAAGAACACAAATCTGAAAAATCACAAATAACACTTGATGAAAACACAACTATGTTTGGTTTTAAACAAGGATAAGAGCCAATGCTCTGATACCACTTGTAGGTCCATTTTCGGAGGATCGATTACTAAACCAAACCCTTGTTTATATCAAACACGGTCATGAGTGCGGAATCCCCGTGAACAATGCCAAACCAAACACAGAATATATAACAAGAACACGAAGTAACCAATGATTCAGAGTCTATTGATTAAAACGGATGAGAACAAGCATCAAACACATACACACAATGTTTGAAGGTAAACTCACAGTATGGGTATGCTCTCATAGTTTCACACAGAAGCCAAGTGGTGTTTATATAGGCAGCCCAGCCCAATGTCGACGAAACACATGATGGGCCTGACGAAATACCAAGGTCGACGATGTTCATGACGAGATATAGTATGACGAATCAAGAGATTTTTCGTCATACACTTGCACGACGAAACATGGGTATTTCGTCAGGGGCTGCAAAACAGATAGGCTGCAAACTGTTTGACAGTTTGCAGCAAACTGAATAAACACACACAATATAAACTACCCAAACATATGCAACATGCATCAGTTTTAAAACATTACAAAACAATGAGACAAACTGTCGGACCCAAGTTAGATAGGAGGATATCCGACTTGGTCGACTAACGGACATTACAGACTCGATAATTAAAAGACCGTACATACAACGCTAAAAAGAACAAGTTACAGACACAAAATATGCATCAACAAAATCCATTGTTGATATTGACATATAAATTGCCAATATATTCTACAAATGATTTGTTATTGGTATTATTTGTTGTTGATCCCTTTGCAATTAAATATCCGTTGGTAAGTCGTAAACACAATATTTTACCCACGTCATGTCTTCTGTATGTAAAGGGACTTTCGGCATATCTACATGTAAAAGCACTCACTTTTATTGTGATAAATGCTTCGATTTAATTTTTCTTGTTTCAAAATGCCTAAGAATTAGGATAGTAGCCATAAGAGAGCCCTAAGATAGAGTAGCTTTTTTAATCTGAAATGTGAGGCAGAACATTATCATTTGATACGTTTTCTAGACTAGTATCTAAAGACTTCATCATACAATTGCATTGACTTGCCAACAGTACCAAAAATACACGAGAGTATGCATAATAAATTTGGTAAAACCCCATGAACATATCCACAAAAGAAATGTGAACTTTTACTTTGCCCAAAAAAGATAAATGGTGGGTTGTCAGCGTCAAAGTGTAGCACCTGTAGCTGTGCGTGTGAGAGAGGCTTCAATTTCCATGGAGTCTTAATATGCTACAACTAGTATATTCCACTGCTCTCACTAAAAAAACAGTATCGGATCGCTATATATTGTGCCAAAAATTAAATGTGTGAAAGAGTAAATATGTAACGTGTCACGGGTTTGTCTTGAAAAGCTCTTATTTTTCACAGTCCTAGACCGACACTCAGACACATGTTTACTCTTTCTTCTCTCTCTACATCTCTCTCTCTCTCTCTCTCTCTCTCTCTCTCTCTCTCTCTCATCCATCCTAGTAGTATAAGAATATTACCTCAAATATCACCATCCGTTAGTATAAAATACACTTAGATCCCCTTTTCCTAAAATCTTTTTTTATATAAAGTTTCTTTCTAGTTTAATAACAAAATTCCAATGCTATAAAACCATCATTAAACATCAACGTTGAACTCCTAACTCTTTTAATCTCTCACTCTCTCTCACTCATCTCTCTCTCTCTCTATATATATATAAATATATATATGTGTGTATATATAGAATCATAAGAAGAAACACATACAATATTTGAAAGAAGCTTCAGTTATCATGGCTTTGATGATAGATAACTCATGTGAAGGGATATTATTATCACTAGAGTCTCACAAATCAATGCCTGCTCCTTTCCTCACCAAAACCTACCAACTGGTGGATGATTCCACCACTGATCACATTGTTTCATGGGGCGAAGACGACACAACATTCGTCGTGTGGCGGCCGCCCGAATTCGCTCGTGATCTACTTCCAAATTACTTCAAACACAACAACTTCTCGTCCTTTGTCCGCCAACTAAACACCTATGTATGCAACTGTTAATTTCCTTAGTTTCAACACTCATAATAATATTGTTGAGATCCACTTAAACAATTTGAAAGTAGTTGTGTGTCTTTAAAACTACTAATTTTGAGTTTGCTTTTTGTTGTTTTTTGTTTATGATTTTTTAGGGTTTTAGAAAAATTGTACCGGACAGATGGGAGTTTGCAAATGAATTCTTCAAAAAAGGAGAAAAACATTTGTTGTGTGAGATCCACCGCCGGAAAACATCACAACAGCCGCACGTTGGGCTAAACCACAACCACTTCACCGGCATTAGCGGTGGCGGCGTCGGAGGAAACGGTTTCTTTTCTTACCCGTCTGCACGTGACAGCATATCTCCACCAAACTCCGACGACCACCTATGTTGCGACTCTCCACCACCTCTCTCATCACCAACAACCACCACAGGAGCTGGTAGTATCCTCGGAATCTTATTAAACAACAACAGCAGTACATGTTTTAGTAGTAATAACCGAACGAACTCAGTGACTGAGTTGTCTAAAGATAACGAGAGGCTTCGGAGGAGTAATAATATGTTGATGTCGGAGCTGGCACACATGAGGAAGCTTTACAATGATGTTATTTACTTTGTACAAAACCATGTGAAGCCGGTGACACCAAGTAACTCTTACCCTTCATCTCTTGTTCCATTATTGGTGGAAAACAAGCAGCAGAAGACATCTTTGTTCAATGCTGGTAGTAACACAAATGCGACTGTTGTCTACTCTAGTCAACCTCAGCAGCTGAAGTTTCATGAGTCTACAAGAGATCTTGAGACTAGAACAAAGCTTTTTGGAGTTCCATTGTTGTCAAAGAAAAGACTGCACCCAGATTATGGGAGTGGTAATACAGTGGTGGAACTAGAGACTCATAAGGCAAGGTTGATTCTGGAAAAAGATGATTTAGGGTTGAAACTCATGCCCCCTTCTCCATGTTGAATCTTTATTTGTTTTTCCTTTTTATTAATTTTTTTCTAACTTTTATATTGTTGGTTAGATTATGTTACTTAATTACTAATTAAAACCAGTATTTTTTTTTATTTTTTTATTTTTGTGGTCTTGAATATCTTGATAATATTATGCAATTGGCACAAAAGTAATTGGGAAGGTTATTGATCTGATCTCTACCCTTATTTAGCATATCTTTCTGGGTGATATCTGAATGTTTCAGTTCAGTATCAGTAATGGGAGGTGTCAGTCATTTCTTCTTTTCAGACAGAGTTTGTGTTTAAAGCATCAATGGTTATTATCGTACACTTCAGTTTTTGTATTGTAGTGTCTACTTGTTTAATTTCTGGTTTCTAGCTAGCTTCTCAAAGTGGAGAGTTAGTAGTTCATTCACCAGTTTATAATCATGACAAGTAGCTAGTTTCTAGCTTCCATAAAAAAAGTACTAACAATAATAAGCTTATTCTACTTATTGTTTTTATTGTTTTTGGCTTAGGAAAATTAATAATATTCTTTCACGAGCTTATTGTGACTTTTAGTTTCCCAGAATCACAAATTCAGTATTGACCGTCCATTTCATAATACTCAGATCTCTTGTTTAACTCTAGCTTATAGGTTACTAGTACTCAAATGATTTGTTTGTCACCTCAACCCCCATCCCCAGCCACTTCTCTCTCTCTACTCTCTCTCCTCATCCATGGCTACCACGGCGACCTTCTCTGGCATCCATGGATATCACTGCGACATTCTTGGTGATGCATATTTTGGTGTCTGTAACTTGTCTTTATTACGATGTATTTGTACGATCTTTTATTATCGAGTCTGTATTCGCCGTCGACCTTAGTTGGATATCCTCCTATCTTTCTATGGTCCGACAAATTTGTCTCGTCTATTTTGTAATGTTAAATGAACTATGCATGTTTCATATTGGGTAGTTATGTTTGTTTGTGTGTTTATACATGATTGCTGCAAACTGTCTGTTTGCAGCATATCAACTTTTGCAGCCCTCGACGAAACTTCATGTTTCGTCGAGTACATGTGTGACGAAACTCCCTTGGATGGTAACTCCAAGTTTCGCTATGAACAGTGACGAAACACCTTGTGTTTCGTCGACTATGAAGTTTCGTCAGGCCCACTTTAATGTTTCGTCAACATTGGGCTTGGGCTGCCTATATAAACACCTTCTGGTTTCAGTGTGAAACTATGAGAGCATACCCACTGAAAGTTTACAGTCAAACATTGTGTGTATTTGTTTGAACCATGTTCTCATCTAATCAATTGACTGTGATTCATTGGTTATTTTGGGTTTGTTATTACTATCTGTGTTTGGTTTGGCATCGTCACGGGGATTCCGCACTCGTGACCGTGTTTGTGATAAACAAGGGTTTGGTTTCGTTAATCGATCCTCCGAGAATCGGGACCTACAAGTGGTATCAGAGCATTGGCTCTTATCCTTGTTTAAAACCAAACATAGTTGGGATTTTATCAAGTGTTGTTGTTGATTTTCTGAAAATTGTTCTTTAAACTCATAAATTTCTGGAAAAGGCTTCTTAAAATCTGCTAGATCTTGTCTGTTTGCCAAAGTTTTGTTAAAAACCCTTTGTTACATTACTTGTTCACAAGATAAAAACTAGGTTTTCAGTGAAAGTTTGTGCAATTTCGTGATTCGGAAAATTCTCCTGTAAAAATTTTGGCCGCAAAGTTCAAGTGTTCTTCAGTATTGTTCATATCTTCAAAGTGTTCTTGGAATATTTCTTGAATTTAAAATTAAAAGATAAATTGAAAATGGATTAAAATATTGGTGACCATACTTGGGTTGGTAAGTTGAGCATGTTGTAAGTTGAAATCGTGTGTTCTGTGTCAGACAAAAGATAAGATTTGCCTTTGAAAAATCTCACCAACTTACACCAACTCACTGTGACCTTATCCCGACGAAACACATAAGCGACGAAACCCCCTGAGTTTCGCCAAAAGGAGCTTCGACGAAACATCTAGTGTTTCGTCAAAGGTTCTTCGCGAAAGATCTTGAGTTTCGTGGGAAGTGTGTTTGACGAAAAACCAACTTTCATCAAACTTGGTTTTTCGCCAAAGACATAGAGTTTCATCGAGGTCAATTTTTTAACAGAGGGTTTGCAAAAGTATTTTAACAGTCTGATTTCAAGTGTGTAACCAGGTATTCACTTTCATATATCAATCATGAGTTGTACTAGTCCTTGGGATTGGAGTACAGACCCAAGACCAGGTGAAGATCAGACTTCCGCAGCCGTTTGGATGAGGAATGTTATGCCATAACGATCTATTAGTGAAAATCAATGGGCATTGGTGACGAACCAGAATCAAAGCATTCAGAATCTTTTGATAAGTGAGAGTGAAACGGGTAGCAACAACCGCCCGCCAAAGTTGAATCATATGAACGAATATCCATCTTGGAAAAATTGTTTCCACACTTATGTTCTAGGGCAAAACACCGAGTTATGGACGTGCTTCATTTCACCCTACAACACAGCTCTCGAAGAAGCAGGATCAAATGCCACAACCTTTATGAATATGCAAGAAGCCGACAAAAAGGCATATGATCTGGAGAAGAAGGCGTTTTATATTCTCACACAAGCACTCCACAAAGAAATCTATTATCAATTCGGTTATTGTACTCGCACGAAGGACTTATGGGATGCCTTGGTAGCAAGAGGAGAAGGGAATGCGGCTACAAGAAAGACACGGCATGATTTGTTGAAGAAGGAATTTGAATCATTTCAATTCATGGATAATGAAACACTAAATGATATGACAAATCGTTTTTATCATTTAATTAGTGAAATGTATTCTTATTGTGTTCTTGCAACTCAACCGGAAATGGTTACAAGGTTTGTTGATGCTCTACCCCCAAAGTGGAGTTCATTCATTGAATTGTTAAAGCATACAGGTACTTTAGATACTGTCAGTATCTATGAATTCGTTCAGAAGTTGGAGCACAAGAATGATGAAGAAATCCGGAAAGCTAAACGGATTCCAGTTCCTCAAAATACTGAAATGTACCTCACAGGTTTTTATTCTGCAGCTAGTTCCAGTTCCGCTCAGCAACCAAAACTGCAAACGGCGTTTATGTCCAATACAAGTTCCTTTCCTTTTCCCCAGTCAGCTCCTCCACCGATTTTCGATCTAAGAGCCTATCTTCCGCCAGCGCATGTTATTGCTCAACCTCACGCTTTTTCAAAACCTCAATTCGATGCAAGTGCCTGGCTACCAAAACCCGAACCTCCACCTCAAGTTTCCACTACTCAACCTCAATTTAATCCAAGTGCTTATATTCCGACCCCACCTCAAGCCCAACCACAACAGCAACAAGCTTGTTACAGTAACAACCCTCCACCCCAAAACCCCAACACAGTCAGAGTTGATACTTCAAACCTTTCGAAAGTAAGCATCGAAGTGGCTAAGGAACATATGGAACTCATTAATACAATGGTCAGTGCCTACTGCGAATTGGTCGTAGGTCAAATTGGAAACATCAATATGACCAATGAAGATTATCAGCAGATAGACCGTGATGAAATGGAGTTAATGGACATCAAGTGGGTGTTTACAAGTGCTGTTAGAAGGGCAAGGGATTTCATGAGTCGAACTGGAAGAACTACCTTGGAAGGAAAAAATGATACGAAGTACGGTTTCGATAAGGATGTGGTTACGTGTTTCAATTGCGGCGAAAAGGGTCACTTCAAACGTGAGTGCACCCGACCGAGCAGACAAGGCAATCAGAATCCCTTTTGTAATCAGACGAGTACTTCCAATGCAAATCAAGAAAACCATGAAAGAAGGATGGTAGCTGTGAACAACACCACGAATCAAACTCAGGCTGGACCTTCAAACACCAACCGAGCATTAGTTGTTCAAGCTGATGAAGGGTGTAATTGGTCAGTACAGTTTGGAGATGGTGATCAAGAAGGAGGAGGAACCGCATGTTATGCAAAAATCATCAATCACATCAAGTATGTTCACAAAGAAGAATTTTCTGATAGTGATGATAGTTCTGGTTATAGCGGGAGCTCGGATGTAGAAAGCTCGAATGCGGGAGGTTATAATTCTGAATCTGATGTGAAGGAAGAGTTTAATTCTGATGTTGATGATTTATTGAAGGAAGCTGAGGAGATGAAGTGTCAGAAATCTATTCTAATGAAGAGGGCTGCTGTAGCATCAAAGGAAATGGAGAAATTCTTCTCTGAGGATGGATCTTTTTCTTATCAGACTGCCTTTATGGCAAATGTCTCAGCCTCGACAAGTCAGGTAAATTCTGATCCTCCTACTCCTAGTGTTTGTAATATGTGTGCAGATTTGAAAGAGGAATCCGAAAAGGTTCATAGTCATAATCAAAGTTTGGTTATTGAGTTGTCTAAATGCAAAGAGGCAAACATGGCTTTAGCTAGAAATGAAAAGGATTTTAAAGATGTAATCGAAACTTTAAAGAAAAGTGTTTCCGAATTGACAAAAACTGTTTTTAACAAACAAATTGGTATTAATAACTACATTAATATCATTGAGAAAACAAAGAAAGAGCTAGCCATTGCCAAATGCGAGCATGATGCAATCAAGCTCAAATTGGAGAGTTATTCTAACTCCCGATATGTGCTTGATCACATCATAGACACTCAACAGCTAAAAGGGAACAAGAAAGGCATTGGGTATAAGTCGTGTCCACCCCCTTTGAGACACAACTATTCTCGAATGCCCGATGAAGAAGAAATGCCTCGTTTTGAACCCAGTGTGCCTCTTGATTATGAGGAATTTACTTGTAACAACTCTCATCAAAAGTCCTAATTATTACTTTAATTGTCCAATAGGAAACCCTAATTAAGAAACCCAAGTAATTCTGCATAAACCCTAAAATTTTCAGGACAATCGGAATCAGGATTAGGGCCCCTAAAACTCAGGGGGGATAAACCCTAGTTGATAATATCTAAACAGTTTTACGTGGAAATTGAAATTGCATGCGAGACCAACTCACCTGAGCTACCTGGACACGAAACTACCCTATGGTAGTAGGGTGTCTCTCGCGCCACGCGAAGGCCCCTCGCGCCACGCGAGGGAGCCGTTTTTCAGGTATAAATATAGGGGTCTGTTACTTGCAATTGTACGTTAGTTCGACGTTCAAAGTCATTTCGTACACTGAGATATAGTAGGAACAGTCCAAAAACACACAATTCACGAAGTGCTACCGCAATAACAGGGTAATAACTCGATCGCTGCTACGATTCAATGTCCGGTCGATTAAAACTATCCAATGGATGTTTAAGTGCTGCCCACATTAGGGTTATGCTTTGTCATTCGTCGTGAATTCGATGGATGTTTAAGTATCGCACTTTGTCATTCGTTGTAAGGGTTTCAATCTCGTGAGTTATCGTAAATGTTGTATTAGTTACTGACCTAGTTTGTGTGCATTGATATTTAATTAGGTTACAAGGCTAATCAGTAGACTAGACTCTGCCCGTATTAAATCTGCAATGTGAGTCATTCTCTTTTTATCAAAGTATTTTATAAATATTTTCAAAGTTATAATTACAGGGATTAAGTCTTTGTAATCACTAAATTACAGCCGGTATGTGGGGTTTTGTATACATTACTTGATAACCTTCACCATTGGACAACGGGGTAGCCAAGGGGTGATATGACCATAGTCACAGACACCATTGGACAATGAGGTTACCAATGGATGGTCGAGTGACAAATACTGTGGGTAGTTGGTTGATATATGGAAACATTGTAATCGCTCTTAATACTATAAATTATAACAACGTGTCATTTTAGTAAAAAGAATGATTCACCAGTATTTCCCTGCTGATAAAACCTTTTTCAAACATGTTTCAGGTGATCTATTGTGATCCAGGAAAAGTGCCATGAAGCACTACAAGCTTAAGGAAGTGACTCAATATAAAATAAAGAAACATGTTTTGTAAAATAAAGATTTCTCAGTGAAATCATATGATTGTAAATTATCGGGTTTTATCCCGAATTGTGAAATAAAATAATCGGGAAATTTCAGTTTTAAAAAGATCCTGTTAAAATCTTCCGCTGTTAACTCAATTAAATAAATACCACGGGATTTCTGTCCCGCAGCTCCTGGACCGGGTCAAACCGGGTCGGGGGCCGTGACAGAAAAATGTGGTATCAGAGCCACTGAGTTAAGCTAATTAAGTATTTAGAAATACTTAATTTTCCTGATTGTCAATTGTGATTATGTGTTTTACTAACTGACTATTTGTTAGTTACAGTATGGGTAAGCAAAAGCTTTCGAATATCTATCTTAAATTAGATAGTTCGCAAAAAGAGAAGGGAAGTTCATCCCAATCCTCAAGATACTCAGTAGATACTGAGGAGGGAATATTTGTTCGTAAAGCCCATTATGAGGAACCACTTTCTCCTAATAAAAGAAGTTTGATTATTAGGAAAAGTCAAAAGAAAATAAAGAAATCTCAATCAAAAGAAATGAAAGTTAATCAGGAAATTCAGAAACTCGGTAGTAACCCACCATGGGAAGACAAGTTAGATGAAAAATTGGCAGATCTCTATATGCTAGCTACTGTAGCAGTAAATGCAAATCTTTAAAATATTTTGACCCAGTATTAGCACCCTTATCACCTACAAGCCAGACACTTTACCCAGTAAATAAATAAATTACAATAAACTCTAGTGTGTTTTACTTGTCAGTTGTCCTTCGTATTAAATTAGCTACACGGTATGCAATAATACTTGAATGTTATCTGTGAAATTTTGTTATAAAATTTTAACTTAGTATTTTGCATATATGCTAAACAGCATGAATGAGTTATCTGGAGCCCTAGAGAATCTCAACCTCTACCCTGTAAACATAGAAGTTTCCAAAGATTTTACGGGTTACTTTGTTGATGTGGAACAACCTATGGAATTTTGTGCTCCACCTCTAGAGAAACCAAAGCCTAAGAAAAGGAGAAGATTGGTAGGTTGGAGACGTGTACGCAGGAGGAAACCCGCAACTAGGAGAGTTCCCAAAATAGAAAATCCCATGGATAAAGGAAAAGGAATCGAGGTTGAGGAAAATACTAAGCAAGTAGAAAGAGAAATTGGGGAAAGTTCGAGGCAATTCGAGGAGTTGCCATTACAAGAAGAGTTGGATCAGATATTGGCGAGCTGTGATATCGTTAGACCTATTAATACCAACCTTTACCCTTATCCTGCCGAAACTCAAATTCCAATAAATTTGGAACCAGTCATCCCAGAACCTTTAATCCATACTCAACCTTTGGGAATGGACGAGTGGTGGACGAATGATTAGCCGTTTTAAAACCTACTTAATAATCCTTATACGTTTTTCCCTCAGTTTGACCCAGAACCTATACCAAATCCACCGATGAGTAATGAGAATATGGCTGAACTCCGCCATTTTGGCGAAGAGCTGGTGGATGCTGGGAATAGGATCCGGGAAATAGGAGGACAAATCTCCTGGAAATACGATGAGAGGGAACATCGTTTTTGAAATGCCATTGGATTAGGGATAATGTGGTTGTGAAGTTATGATTGTATAATAATATAATAATAATCAAAATAAAACGTGTAAAATAAATAATAAAACTTGTGTAACATAATCAGTGTGTAAGGAGGCATAATATATATATAAAAAGGGAATCGAAAAATCGATAATTTTGGATATATATATATATTTGTTGTTAAATGTGGATGATTGTTTTGTGTATAATTGTTATTTATTCTATACTAATAAATTATATATATTAATTATCAGATGGAAAACGCTAATAGTGAACCGGTTAACGAGGTTAACCAGTCTGAGCATCACCAGGAAGAGCAATTTATGACTAAGCAAGATATAGAAAATATCGTTACTCAAGGGATAGCCAATGCTATTCCAGCAATTCTTGCTGCAGCTAGAAATCAAGCTGAACTTCAACAAATCGTTCCTAGCAAACGTACTTCTGAAGATAACTTCAGTAATAGCGTAAATGGTGGCGATAATCATACTAATAACAATAACGGTCCAAGGCAGGCTCCGCTTCCTAAGAAAATGAAAGCTGCAACACCTGGTTGCACTTACAAAGAATTTCTTGCTTGTAAACCATCTGAGTTTGCAGGCAATGAAGGAGCGACTGTGGCACTGCGTTGGATAGAGAAAACTGAGGCAGTAATCATAATAAGTAAATGTGCTGAAAACGATAAAGTTATGTATGCGTCGAATCTTTTCAAAGAAGGGGCGCTAGAATGGTGGAATACAGTTCTTCAAGCCAAAGGAAGAAATATGGCATATGCCATGAGTTGGGAGGAATTTAAGCAGTTAATAGAAAGAAAATTATGTCCTGAGTATGAAAAGGAACAAATGGCGAATAAATTCCTGAACCATCGGATGATGGGTGTAGATTGTCGAGGATATATACTTCGACATTCTTCGAATATGCTAGAGTGGTACCAACACTGGCTTCGCCATAACCAGTACTCATTTCTCGCTATATTTAGGGATTAATTAGCGAAATCCGCAATATCGTTAAAGCTGCGAGACCGCGTACTATTGACGATGCGGTAGAATTAGCTAACACCCTAACTGACGAGCTGGTACGCACAAGAGATGAAAATAGGAAAAAGGAACTGGCTCAGAAAATTACCCAAGGAGTTCGTATGGGTAATTGTAGTAACTTCAAGAGAAGAGGAACAGGGCAATCCTCAATTCTGTCGTTCTGCAGGAATTGCAAAAAGAAACATTATGGAAGATGCAATATAATCTGCAACTTTTTCAAAATGGTAGGACATCGTGAAGAAGACTGCAGAAAGAAAACAAGAATCTGCTTTAACTGTGGAGAAGCAGGACATTTCAAAACAGAATGTCCTAAATTGGTCAAACCAGCAGACAACAAAGCCAAGACGGCCGACGGAGCTACTAAAAAGAATGTCAGAGCATTCCAGCTAACCACTCAAGAAGCAGAACTCATTCCAGATGTGATAGCTGGTACGTTCTTAGTTCACAGTGTGTATGCAAAAGTATTATTTGACTCTGGTGCAAACCAAAGTTTTATCAATACTTCATTCTGCCAAGCTCTTAATTTACCTTTGACCAACCTTAGGCAGATTTTTACAGTCGAAACAGCAGATGGAAATTCTGTTAGCATAAATAAGGTTTTGCAAAAAGGAATTATAGAACTTTTAGTTCATAAATTTTCTGCAAACCTACTACCTATGAAATTAGCCGAATTCGATGTTGTGTTAGGAATAGATTGGTTAGTAGCCAACCATGCTCGAATTCTATGTGATAAGAATTCCATAGAAATTCGTGCACCCACCGGAGAAGTAATTATGATTAAAGGAGATAAGCCACGTAAACCCATGAAGTTCATTTCAGTAATGAAAGTTGCTAGTTATGAACGAAAGCAAGGAATAGTGTATATGATTTCTGTAATCATTAGCACTAAGGATAAGGAACTTAAGGACATTCCTGTAGTCTCAGAATACCCAGATGTATTTCCGGAAGAACTCCCGGGATTACCACCCGACAGAGAAGTAGAATTTAGAATTCATCTAATTCCTGGAACTACACCGATAGCCAAAGCACCTTATCGGTTAGCACCCACCGAAATGTTAGAACTGAAAAAGCAATTAGATGAATTACTAAATAAAGGATTCATACAACCTAGTTCATCCCCTTGGGGAGCACCAGTGTTGTTTGTAAAGAAAAAGGACGGGTCAATGCGAATGTGTATCGATTATAGGGAATTAAATAAGATTACAATTAAGAATCGATACCCATTACCTAGGATTGATGATCTGTTTGATCAACTTCAAGGAGCTATATATTTTTCTAAGATAGATTTACGTTCTGGATATCATCAATTGAAGGTACAAGAAGAAGACATACCTAAAACTGCTTTCAGAACTTGGTATGGTTATTACGAGTTTACAGTCATGCCCTTCGGATTAACGAATGCGCCTGCAGCATTCATGGACATGATGAACAGAATCTGTAAACCATACTTGGATAAATTTGTAATTGTCTTCATAGATGATATACTTATTTATTCCAAAAGTCAGAAAGAACACTGTCAGCACTTGCATACACTCTTAACTTTGTTAAGAAGGGAGAAGCTTTACGCCAAATTCTCAAAGTGTGAATTTTGGCTGCAAGAAGTGCAATTTTTAGGACACATGGTGAACCATGAGGGTATTCACGTAGATCCTGCTAAAATAGAAGCAATCACCAAATGGAAGGTTCCGCAATCAGCAATGGAAATTAGAAGTTTTATAGGATTAGCTGGTTACTATAGACGGTTTATTAAGGATTTTTTCCAAAATAGCAGTACCATTAACTAAGCTAACCTGTAAAGCGGTTAAGTTTGAATGGGGACCTAAACAAAAAGAAGCCTTTAGGATTTTGAAGCAAAAGTTAACAAATGCCCCAATCTTAGCCTTACCAGAAGGAACTGAAGATTTTGAAGTTTACTGTGATGCTTCAAAACTAGGATTTGGATGTGTGCTAATGCAACGCAAGAAGGTAATTGCGTATGCATCAAGACAATTGAAAAAGCACGAGGAAAATTATACAACTCATGATTTAGAGTTAGGAGCCATAATTTTTGCCCTTAAAATTTGGAGACATTATCTGTACGGAAGTAAGTTTACTATCTATACAAATCATAAGAGCTTAAGATACATCTTTGGGCAAAAAGAATTAAACATGAGACAGAGAAGATGGATGGAAATTCTAAGCGACTACGACTGTGATATCCAATATCACGAAGGAAAAGCAAATGTAGTTGCAGATGCCTTAAGTCGTAAGTATCATGAGAAACAACGACGGGTTCGTTCTCTTAGATTAAATCTACAGTTAGATTTAATGGAACAACTGAAGAATATTCAAGAAACAGCAATCAAGAATGATGCTGAAGGAATGAAGGGACGAATAAAAGAATTAGAAAAAGGACGTGATGGAATTTGGAGATTCCATAAGAAAAGGATTTGGGTACCTAAGCAAGGAGATTTAAGAGATAAGATTTTAGAAGAAGCTTATACATCTAGGAATACCATGCACCCAGGAAACAATAAAATGTACCAAGATTTAAGAAATAATTTATGGTGGATAGGAATGAAAAAGGACATAGCTAGATATGTTTCTAAGTGTCTTACTTGTTCACAAGTTAAGGTAGAACACCAGAAACCTTCAGGTCTACTACAACAATTAGAAATGCCTATATGGAAATGGGAACTCATAACAATGGACTTTGTTACTAAGTTACCCAAAACCAGAAAAGGTAATGATGCGATTTGGGTAATCGTGGATCGATTAACCAAGTCAGCTCATTTTCTATCCATGAAAGAAACCTTTAGCATGGAAAGGTTAGCCAAGTTGTATGTAGATGAAGTAGTATCCTTACATGGAGTTCCACTCTCCATTGTATCGGATAGAGATAGTCGTTTCACTTCTCATTTCTGGACAAGTTTCCAGGAAGCAATGGGAACTCGATTAAATTTGAGTACTGCGTATTATCCACAAACAGATGGGCAAAGTGAAAGGACGATACAAACTCTAGAAGATATGCTTCGAGCATGTGTGATAGATTTTGGTGGAAATTGGGACGATCACTTACCTTTAATTGAATTCTCCTATAACAATAGTTATCATTCAAGCGTTGAAGCTGCCCCATTCGAAGCACTGTACGGACGAAAGTGCAGAACTCCAGTTTGTTGGGCAGAAATAGGAGAAAGTCAATTATCAGGTCCTGAAATAGTACAAGAAACCACTGATAAGATCACTCAAATCAAGGAAAGGTTAAAGACGGCTCGAGATCGCCAGAAAAGTTATGCCGACAATCGACGCAAGCCGTTAGAATTCCAAGTTGGAGACAGAGTACTGTTAAAAGTTTCTCCTTGGAAAGGAGTTGTTAGATTCGGTAAGAAAGGAAAGCTAAGTCCAAGGTACGTAGGACCATTTCCAGTAATCCAACGTATAGGACCAGTTGCTTATCGTTTACAACTACCAGAAGAACTAGCCAGAGTACATGATGTATTTCATGTATCCAATCTCAAGAAATGTCTATCTGACGAGTCCCTGGTAGTACCTCTTCAAGATATAGAGGTAAATGAAAAGTTAAAGTTTGTTGAGAAGCCATTGCAAATAGAAGAAAGAAAGATCAAGTTTCTCAAACACAAGCGGCTAGTACTGGTCAAAGTTAAGTGGGATTCAAAGAGAGGATCTAAATACACTTGGGAGCTGGAATCAGAAATGAAGCGAAAATATCCTCACTTGTTCCAGTAAATCTCGAGGACGAGATTTTTATTAAGGTGGGGAGGATGTAACAACTCTCATCAAAAGTCCTAATTATTACTTTAATTGTCCAATAGGAAACCCTAATTAAGAAAGCCAAGTAATTCTGCATAAACCCTAAAATTTTCAGAACAATCGGAATCAGGATTAGGGCCCCTAAAACTCAGGGGGGATAAACCCTAGTTGATAATATCCAAACAGTTTTACGTGTAAATTGAAATTTCATGCGAGACCAACTCACCTGAGCTACCTGGACATGAAGCTACCCTATGGTAGTAGGGTGTCTCTCGCGCCATGCGAAAGCCCCTCGCGCCACGCGAGGGAGCCGTTTTTCAGGTATAAATATAGGGGTCTGTTACTTGCAATTGTGCGTTAGTTCGACGTTCAAAGTCATTTCGTACACTGAGATATAGTAGAAACAGTCCAAAAACACACAATTCACGAAGTGCTGCCGCAATAACAGGGTAATAACTCGATCGCTGCTACGATTCAATGTTCGATCGATTAAAACTATCCAATGGATGTTTAAGTGTTGCCCACATTAGGGTTATGCTTTGTCATTCGTCGTGAATTCGATGGATGTTTAAGTATCGCACTTTGTCATTCGCTGTGAGGGTTTCAATCTCGTGAGTTATCATAAATGTTGTATTAGTTACTGACCTAGTTTGTGTGCATTGATATTTAATTAGGTTACAAGGCTAATCAGTAGAGACTCTGCCCGTATTAAATCTGCAATGTGAGTCATTCTCTTTTTATCAAAGTATTTTATAAATATTTTCAAAGTTATAATTACAGGGATTAAGTCTTTGTAATCACCAAATTACAGCCGGTATGTGGGGTTTTGTATACATTACTTAATAACCTTCACCATTGGACAACGGGGTAGCCAAGGGGTGATATGACCATAGTCACAGACACCATTGGACAATGAGGTTACCAATGGATGGTCGAGTGACAAATACTGTTGGTAGTTGGTTGATATATGGAAACATTGTAATCGCTCTTAATACTGTAAATTATAACAACGTGTCATTTTAGTAAAAAGAATGATTCACCACTATTTCCCTGCTGATAAAACCTTTTTCAAACATATTTCAGGTGATCTATTGTGATCCAGGAAAAGTGCCGTGAAGCACTACAAGCTTAAGGAAGTGGCTCAATATAAAATAAAGAAACGTGTTTTGTAAAATAAAGATTTCTCAGTGAAATCATATGATTGTAAATTATCGGGTTTTAACCCGAATTATGAAATAAAATAATCGGGAAATTTCAGTTTTAAAAAGATCCTGTTAAAATCTTCCGCTGTTAACTCAATTAAATAAATACCACGGGATTTCTGTCCCGCAGCTCCTGGACCGGGTCAAACCGGGTCGGGGGCTGTGACATTACTACTGGTTTAGGGTTCAAATCGGACAGTTCCTCGAGTACCTCATCTGAAGGAATAGACACTTCAACGTTGATGAATCAAAGTGCTCCAATCATTGAGGACTATGATTCGTCTGATGATGAATCAGATGTGAGTGACAAGGATGAATCACTTGACAAGATGAAAGGAGTAGAAATTCCTATTGAGAATTACATTCTTTGTGATTCTCCTACTCCTGCTGTGCAACCGGTTGCAAAACAAGTGATTAATCCTGTCAAGGAAGTGAATGAATCTGTGTCTACCGTTAAGAGTAATAATGTGTTGTACCCTTTGGTCGGATATGCTAAAATTTATTCGGATAAAGATTTTCCAATTAAAAATGTCAATCCATCTTCGATTGATAAGGTTTTTGAAGATAACACAATCAAATTTTTGGGAAAGACGATCCCGGGAGTTGTTGTAACTCAATGTGATCCAATTCCAAAATCTGAAATTAGAAAACAGTTTGGAAATCAAAGACAACCGACAAAGCAAAAACCTATTGCTTCTAAGGGTAAACAACCAGAAAGACGAGCTCAAAAGCCTAACGTTTCTCAATCAAAATTTGAAACAAAAGGAGCTCGTTACCAGAAGAAAAGCAGTAAAGTCAAATTTATAGCATCGAAGGGTACTGATAAAATTGAGACTTTTGAAAATAATCAAACACTGATTTTGTCCAACAAGTCAAGATTTTAAAACGTAACAGTCAAAACAACTACACCCAACACACAAGCGGGTGTGATGAAAGAGCAAGTACCTCAGGTTCTACAGGTTCGACATCTGTTCATCAGTCAGATTCTCCTAAGTTTGTTGAAAGGAGAACGTGTTTTAAGTGTGGGGACTTTAGACACATCATTTAAAATTGTACAAATACTCCCAAAGAGAAATTTGTTGAGAAAGCCCCACTTGAAAAGGTTCACCCACAACGTCGTTCGGTTTCACCAAAACATGATAAAAGAACTGTTAAAGAACAAGAAACAAAACAACGACATCAAAACGTCAAAGCAGTTGAAAAGACTTTAAAATCTGAAGTCAAAACGGTCAAAAGGGAACCAAGTTCTTCACAATCTTTAAAACCAGAAGTTTCAAAATCTTTTCATAAGAATCAAATTGGTAAACAACATCAAACTTGGAGACCTAAGACGGGTGAAAGTTCAGGGGGGGGTACTATTTTTGAGAATCATCAAGAAATCGAGATCACTTTCCGTGATGCTCAGGGACGACCCAAGACCACTAAGGCTTGGGTCCCCATCCTCAACTAATCGTTGAATGATATGTGCAGGATGTTCCAGGAGGAACTGTTAATAGTCATTGGATTGTTGACAGTGGAGCATCTAGGCACATGACAGGCGACTTACGTCTTCTGTATGATGTGAAAAATATTAGAGGAGGCTATGTCGCATTTGCTGGAGATAAAGGCAGATATATCACTGGAGAAGGAATGATCTCCAATGGTATTGTATGTTTCGATAAGATGAATTATGTTCGTCAAATTGATCACAATCTTCTGAGTGTTTCGCAAATCTGCGATAAGAAGTTCACCGTGCATTTTGATGATGCCGGTTGTTATGTGTTGAAACCTGGTTTCAAAATTCCTAAATAATGGATTCTCTTATCGGCTCCAAGAGTTAATGATCTTTATATTCTTGATATGAGCCAAGCGATTACGACATCTGCGCAAGTGACATGTTTTGTCTCGAAAGCCACAGAGAAGGAGTCTATATCTTGGCACAGATGAATGGGGCACATTCACTTAAGAAAAATGAACCATTTGGTGAAAAATAACCTTGTGAATGGTGTGCATGTGAGAAGTTTTCATCTACAAGATATCTTTGTTTTGTGCCAGAAGGGGAAGCAAACGAAGAAATCTCACCCGATTAAGAAAGTCAACACTGTTAGCATGCCTCTCGAACGTCTTCATACAGACCTCTTTGGACCTATGAAACACAAGACAACCTTTGGGGACGCTTATTGTCTGGTAGTTACTGATGACTACTCTAGATTTTCTTGGGTAGCTTTTGTGGCACACAAGAGTGAAACTCCTAGAATCCTCAAGGACCTTCTTACTATGCTAGAAAATTTGTACACGTTGAAGGTGAAGACGATCCGAAACGACAATGGCAATGAGTTCAAAAACCATGTAATGGATGAGTTCTGTAATTCAAAGGGCATTCTTCATGAATACAGTTCTCGCTACACTCCACAACAAAACGGTGTCACTGAGAGGAAGAATCGGACGATAATAGAAACTGCAAGAACAATGTTGGTAGAGTCGGAGCTTCCTGTTCAATTTTGGGGGGAGGCTGTGTCGACTGCTTGCTACACACTAAATAGAGTTCTCACAGTTAAAAGGCATGGTAAAACTTGTTTCGAACTTCTACAGAAAAGGAAATCAGACATTTCTCACCTAGAACCTTTTGGCGGTCCATGCCCTATGATTGAGCCGGATGGAAAGTTTGGGGCCAAAGTTAACGAGGGTTTCTTCCTTGGATATGCTACTCTGAATTTTCGTGTATGGAATCTGGCAACCAAAAAGATTGAGTTATGGAGTGAAGTAAGGGTTCAAAGGTATACAAGTTCTGTTAGAGCTCCGAGTGATCCTTGGATGTTCGATTATGATGGGCTATTCGAATCCTTTAATCTGCCAACCTTTGACGAAGCATCTGCAGCTGCTCAAATGCTATTTGATAGTGACAACACTGCTGGCTCGCCATTGGTGAGACCTATTATTGTTAACCCCCAAGCTTCTAATTCGGTTAACAACACGGTACAAAATGAGGTATTTGAAGAGGTTGCTGATTACAATGAGTCATTGGAAGATGATGAATACCATGATGCGAATGAAGGCACTTCAGCTCCGGTTGCTCCTGTTCAAGGTGCTTCTGAATCAACTCCTCATGTGCAGAATGTAGATACTGCTGAAGGGAATGCATCCACTTCTACGTCGATTCCTGGTGTAGAGTTGGTTGTTGATCTTAATCTTAACAATTTGGGTATCAATACTCGTGTTCTTGATGTTCCTAAAACGAGAATTCATGATACTCATCCGCAGCAGAATATTATTGGAGATGTCCATCGCGGTGTCCAGACGCGTAATCAGCTGAGAAACAACCAAAATGCTGGTTTGTATTCAGCCATCAGAGAATCTGGTCTTCAAAATGATTGGTCCTTCGCGTGTTATGTTTCACAAGAAGAACCGAAGTCTTGGAAAGAAGCCATTAAGGATAATTCTTGGGTTGAAGCCATGCAGGATGAACTGCAACAATTTCAAAAGCTAGGTGTTTGGAAGCTTTTTGAAAGGCCGGAAAATTACAAGAAAATTGGCACACGTTGGGTTTTCAAATGCAAGAAGGACGATCGTGGAGCAGTCATTCGAAACAAGGCGAGATTGGTTGTTCAGGGATTTCGTCAGATCGAAGGCATTGACTACAATGAAGTTTATCTACCAGTTGCACATCTGGAAGCTATTCGGATCTTTCTAGCTTATGCTTCATTTAAAGGATTCAAAGTCTACCAGATGGACGTCAAAAGTTCTTTCTTACACGGTGTGGTTGGTGAAGAGGTGTATGTCAAACAACCTCCGGGTTTTGAAGATCCTATTCATTTAGATCGGGTTTGGTTGCTCAACAAAGCTCTTTATGGTTTACATCAGGCACCAAGGGCTTGGTATGCAACCTTATCAAATTATCTGCTGGAGAATGGTTTTCAGCGAGGTCTTATTGATTGCACTATCTTTATCAAAGAACAAGATGGAGAACTTCTGTTGGCACAGGTATACGTTGATGATATCATATTTGGTTCAACTAA
Organism: Helianthus tuberosus; assembly: GCA_030545235.1. Classification (NCBI taxonomy): domain Eukaryota; kingdom Viridiplantae; phylum Streptophyta; class Magnoliopsida; order Asterales; family Asteraceae; genus Helianthus; species Helianthus tuberosus. Next base: position 160,829,117 of record CM060402.1, on the reverse strand, counting down.
TGATTCTTTGTGCAGACAATTCGAGCGTGTTATGCAAGAAAAGTTCGAGATGAGCGCAATGGGGGAAATGAATTTCTTCTTGGGCCTACAAGTTCAACAAACTGAGTCTGGGATATTCATCCATCAGACTAAATATGTTGGTGACATCATGAGCCGTTTCCAGATGTCTGATGCAACGCCCATTGGTACCCCACTTCCGCAGAATCATGGGATTACTCCACACTTGAAGGGTGAAAGCATTAACTCTTCATATTATCGCGCTATGGTCGGATCTCTCATGTATCTCACAGCCCCGAGGCCCGACATCATGTATCCGACGTGCCTGCTTGCAAGATATCAAGCCAACCCGAAGGCCTCACATTTGGCAGCTGTTAAAAGGATTTTCCGTTATTTGAAGGGATGCCTGGACACCGGTCTCTGGTACCCTAGGGATGATAGCTTCGACTTGATCGCGTTCAGTGATTCTGATTTTGGTGGATGCAAAATTGATGGCAAATCAACCACAGCGGGATGTCAATTCTTAGGAAATCGCCTAGTCACGTGGCAGTGCAAGAAGCAAACATGTGTTGCTACATTAACCTGTGAAGCAGAATACATTGTTGCCTCTAGTTGTTGCTCCCAAGTTCTTTGGATACAACAACAAATGCGCGACTACGGTTTTGAATTCCTATCTACTCCTATCTTTGTTGATAATAATGTTGCCTTACAGATCACTAGAAATCATGTGCGGCATTCCAAGACCAAACACATCGAAATTAAATATCACTTCATACGTGATTGTTTTGACAAAAGATTAATCGATGTTGTTAAAGTTCACACTGATCACCAATGTGCCGACCTGTTCACAAAAGCTTTTGATAAATCACGTTTTGATTATCTTCTTTTGGTCAATGGCATTAAGGTGATACCCGAGTAAAACTTCTTTGGCTAATTGTTTTTGTAAATTTTTTCTTTAAAAACTCTAAAAATACAAAAAGATTTTTGTTTTCGTAACCTTTTAGCATTTTAGGGGGGTAAATTCAAGAAAATACAAAAACATTTGAAAAATTAGAAAATCCAAAAATATGTCTTTACTTTTTGTCTTTAAGTTTAAAAAATTCAAAAATTAAAAAAAAAATAGAAAAGCAAAAACTCAAAAAAAAATTAGAAAAACCAAAAATGAGTTTCTTGGATAAAAAGAAGATGATGATATTCACTGGTGTGGTCGGTCAACATGTTCAAAATGTAAAACAAAAAAAATTGAGAAATGATAAGTATCTCTACTAACGATGTATCGGTAGGCTCACAATCAGACTAAAATGTGTAGGATGATACAAACCTAACAGACTTCAAGTCAGGTGGGAAGCATTCATTGGCATATGGTCTTGGTACCGAAATTTCGTTTGAGAGATTGCCGAGGTTCTGAGATATTCGTTCTTTATGCTGCTTATCATCTGGGTATCATGGTTGTATCTTTTACCGAAAAATAACGGAGACGAAGTATAGATCTTCCATGATTCCATACATACGTGTACATATTGCATTCGACCTCAATAAGTGATCAACAATCACAGGTCCAAACAAAATAAGTGATAATATATCACATTTATCCGGGAGTCAAGTTCGTCTCTTTGCTGTACATTGTACTGACCTGTTCACGGACTTGCTCCTGTGCCCTCATGCATATGAAAATCAAGTTCCTCATCAATAAGTGATTCTATCACATAGGGCTTGTTTTCAATCAAAAATAAGTGAGTATCTCACATTCTTTTATACGGTTAAACAGATGATAATCGGTATACTCACCGGTAAGATGAACTCTTGTGCATACCTTGATACGGGAATGTGTCATGAGTGGATGAACACCGACTTGTAAGTATAACTCTTACCGTAAATCGTATATCCTAATTGTGATTACATCTGATCAGTTGAGCTTATGTGGACAACAATACCGATAATCGAGATAGTATACTTATCCAGAGCTTTAAACCAAACAAAAATCATGTTGACTAAGACCGTAAGCTGGTATGATTCCTTTTTCTTGAAACTCGCAAAAAGTTTCACTTTGTACAGTGGTTTATTGCCTTTTTATAGCTTGTCGATTAGTTTACCGCGCTTTAAATTCTAGTTTAGTGTATTTTTGTAAAGTTCATTTTTGAATTAGCCGAAGTTGTAACTTGGTGTTTTCTGCCGAAAGCCTGAAACCTACTTCATAAAATGTCCTTGCATTTGGTAAACTCACTCAGAATCAAAATCTGTTCAAATAAACAAAATCTGTTCAAAAGTGTGCAAAATCTCAAAGAGTTAGTAAATTTTGAGAAAAAGGGTCGACGAAACACCTTTATGTCGACGAAAGATCATGGTCAAGGTCAACTGTTTTAAAACTTGGTCAAAATGGTCAAAATTGAATTTGGTTCACGACGAAACACTATGTTTCGTCGAGGTCACGACGAAACTCACCTGGGCTTCATTAACTTTCGTCATGGGCTCACTGTTCAAGCCCAAACCAAACCCAAACAAGAGTTTCGTCGAGCCCACAAGAAGTTTCGTCGAAGACGAAGTTTTGTCAGGGTAATGAGTATTTAAAGGGGTCCCATTTTTCTAAGATATCACTTTTTCAAAACCCCATACCTTTTCATCTTCTCCAACACTCCATCTCCCATACCTTTTTAACCGACCCTCAAAACCCTTCATTTTCTTCACCATTTTTATCAAAATCAAAGGTATACAAATGATTGTTCAAGTGTTTCGAACCTTAGGAACCCTGAATTTTTGTCCGATTTTTCAAAAAACCCTCGGAGACCCTGTTTACTTGATGTCTTCATGATATAAACTTGTTGTTTGTGTTGGTATTTTGAAAAAACTGATAGATTTAGGGTTTGTGTAAAGATTTGTACTTTGATTTGGGTTGGGTTTCAGATAACAAAAACAGGGGATGGGAAATTGTTTGATGTTTAACTATTTTGGGTGTTTTTCCGGTCAAAACTCGTGCCGGTTAAACTACTGGGTTTGTTTCGGTTTGTTTGGGTTTTACAAAGTGTCAAAACTGTGCTTGTTTGTGAATCGAACATTGGATAACCGTCAATCGATGAAAATCCCTTAGATTTTGAAAACCCCCAAATTCGACGAAACCCTAACCTTGTCGACGAAACCCCTGTAACGACGAAACTTATGTTACTTCAAACTGCTGTCGATGAAACTCCTTACGACAAAACCCCCTTTTACATTGGAACAACTTTCGTCGAAAGGCTGTCGACGAAACACAAATGTTCAACGGTCAACTCTGACTTTGTTTGACCAAAGGTGTTTCGCCGTGGAGAAGAGAGTTTCGTCGAGGTGGTGATGTTTTATCGTCCAGTACATAGAAAATTTTCAAGTTTGGTGCCCCTTTCACAGAAGATGTGTTTATACTTGTCAAACTGTCCAATTCATACATCAACATGTACACACATATGTTATTGCACATAATATGACATGTTAACTTATTGTGGATGTTTGCACATTCAGATGGCACCAAAAGAGAAGAAGCGCAAGCCCGCGACAAAGATAACTGATAAACCGGAGGAACTTGTGATGTCCGAGAAGCGTCACAATATGATTGCCTATCTGGATCCCGAAGGAAAGATCAGTGAATTGAAAGAAATCACACAGTGGATAAGGAAGTCACGGATTAATAAATCTGTCACTTTTTCAACTCCAGTTTACAAGTCGCTCGTTAAAGAATTCTGGAATTCTGCAAGCGTTGTGCAAGTTGATGGAACTGAAGTTATTCAAGGGCAAGTGAATGATCTGAACGTGAATGTCTCACCGGAAATCTTGAACACTGTTTTAGAGCTGCAAGACGATCCGAATGCTCCATCCTCTATTCCAATCATGTGTACTCGTGGCTGTTTGCTAAGGATGAAGTGTATTGGTGACATCTTCAGTACTCAAATAAACAAGGGAGATCTGCCTTTGCGGTACAAATTTTTATTACACGTACTTATTCAATGTCTTAGCAACAGGAGATCTGGCTATGACATGGCAGGCAACGATCTCGATGGACTCATGGTGGCATTGGTGCTTAACAAACCGTTTAGCATCTCAAAGTACATATTTGCCAACATGAAGGAGAACACGACAAGAACTGGTGGTAGAACAACTGGGAATAAATTTTGGATGTATCCTTGGTTTCTACAGATGATCATGAATGTTCAGCATCCCGGTCTTCCTAAAGCCAACGACGACATCTTGAAGATAGAAACTATGATCGAGCATTCACTGAGGATATTTAGGGGCCTTGCAATAAAGATATACACCGAAAGCGAGCCGCCTAGGAGGTTAATCGGTGCTCTTGATAAACTAGACTACATCGCTCCAGCAGATGACAAATGGCGTCACAATGACAGCCAATCTGATGATGAAGAGCCAGAGTTAAAGAAAAAGATGGAAGAAAAGTTTGGTAGAAAAGATATTGATTCTTCTGACAGTGATAGTGATGACGAAGCTGGTGATGGTGGTGATACAGGTGCCGTTGGTGCATATGGTGCTAATGCATCGACTGCTGGTGCAGCTGGTGGTACCTCAGCTGGTGATGACGAGGAGGATACTGAATCTGATGACAATCCACCTGAGCCCGGGTACGAAGTTTACTTTGATGAACGTGGTGTGAAAAGGTTTAGGAGGATTAGGCAAGAAAATGACCCTGAATACGTTCCTTCGGATACCGAAGCGGAACGTTTGAAGAAAAAGCAAACGGTTGTCCGTCGCAAGAAGAAAGCAAGAAAGTACATTGGTACTTCTTCTGCACAGCAATCTGTTCCTCAAGAGCCTACACAAGAAGCGGAAATGGATCCAAACCTTGGATTCACGGCCTCTGAAGCTTCTCAAATGGTTCCATCTCCTCCAAGGTCTACAGAACCAGCTCCAGTAGTGAGTTCAACTCCTGAAACTCCTACAGTGACTCCTCAAGCTCCAACTCGCTCTATTGCATCGACCATTCGTGCAACTACATCGCAGCCGACTGCAGAGCACAGACAGACTATATTCTCTCAGATGGATGAGGATGAAAAGGTAGATTTCTTATTCTCTCAACTGCAAGCTGTTGCAGGTCAAATCAACAGACAAACGAAAGTGATCAACGTCACAAGAGACAACTCGATCAAGCAACATTTGGAGATTAACAAGTTGAATTCCACTGTTGGGCGATAAGAAGCAGAGATCACTCGCCAGCAAGCAGAAATAGAGCAACTAAAAGCTGAAAATGCTCGTTAGAAAGCTGCAAACGAAGTGAGAGAACGACAGTTGCAACAGATGCGAGCGGCGGACAATACTCGTGTAGGTCCAACTAGCGGAGGATCTAGTCGCCTAATCCTTGTATACGAACAGACCCAGTTGTGCGGAATCTAACCAGGAAAGCAAACCGAGATCAAGACACAATACAAAACAAAGGTTCAACGTTTAAAGATCAATATATTGAATCAGCAGAGTTTAGTTACAAGATCTAAACAAGAAACTCTCACAAACTCTCTAATATGCTCTCACTGTTATCACTTCTGTGTTCTGTTGTGTTCTCTCACTTTCTGTGTCTAAGTTTGTTCTATCTTCAGTTGCTGTATATATAAGCAGCAAGGTCGACGAAATATCAGAAGGTCGACGAAAGGTCCATTGGTCGACGAAAGTCTCATGGCGAAACACCATGAAGTCGACGAAACACTTGTGGCTGACGAAAGATCATGCCTGACGAAAGACAAGCAGGTCTTTCGTCATGAGCATGCAGACAACAGAGTTTCGTCAACAGCTGGTGCATGGTCTTTCGTCATGCAGGAGTTTCGTCAATGGATAAGACAAACAGAAACAACTTTCTTAAATCACGGTGTTTATATGTAATCTTCACATGAAATGTCTTCACATGACATCATCATGACATCATCATGGTGATGTCATGATGATGTATCGGCGGGAAACGGCTCACGGCTCTTCGTGCTTCGCGTGTCAAACTCTGGGGCGCATGATGGAGGAATGTCATGACATCGAGCTTGAGCCGAACCTAACCGAGCCGAACCGAACCGAGTCGCGTCCACAAAATATGTATCAACAAACACCAATGTGACGAAACAAAGTGTGGTTTGTTACACTCACAAGTCGACGAAACTTGTTTTTACTCAGCATGTCTTTCGTCATCAGCAAGTGTTGCTGGTCTTTCGTCGATCAGGCAACAGCATGTGTTTCGTCGTACATGGTTGGTATTTCGTCAACAGCAACTGCAAGTGTTTCGTCATCATGCAGATCATGCTTGGATTTTCGTCAAGGGCTGCATTCTGCAAACTCAAAAACAGCAGCAACAAATCAGCTGCATACTGAACCTGTAAACAGCAACAGACAGCAGCAAACAACATTTTATTCCAAAGTTTGATGGAGGATATCGTGCCTCGGAATTTACTTCGTAGCGTGAGCGAACCGAAATGAGCCGTATCCACACTTATGTATCAACAACTCGTGGTATAGAAATGAACCGCATGAAAGAAAGCAACTCTAAACTTCAGAAGTTGGCCGAGTCTCTCAAAGAAAGGCATGACTATATGAAAGACTGGTACGATTCTCGAAACTCCACGATAGCTGATGGGGTCAAGCGAATAACTGAAGGCTCTGAGATTGTTAGGAAGCGGGTCAATATTCTGTGGGCAGATCGTTGCAAGCAAAAAGAAGTGTTGAAGAAAAAGGATGATGATCCTGAGGATCAGGGGAACCCTGACCCTTCTGCCACATCAGAACAACCGCCAGCAACTACTTCTTCTCAACTCGTTGTCTTCAATCCTGCGCAGCTTGAGTCTGCACAAGGAACCTCCAGTGGAACCGTTGAAGAAATACAACAACTTGAAAGCAGTTCTTGCATCGAAAGCTCTCTACCTGGTACATCTTCTGTTCCTAGTACAACTGATCTTGCTTTGCAGGCTGTTCATCCTATCACTGGAGAACTTCTTGAAGAAGGAGAAATTATTGCGGATCTTTCACATGAGCAGTTACTTGCTTTGAATGAGATGAAAGAAATTGATGATGCTGAGATTGATCAAATGCTGAGTGAGCCTGAAACTGCGGATTTAGAAAATGTGGAAGAGATTGTTTTTGAAGAAAATGACAAGAGGTCCTCATATGTGCGAGAAGATGGGACTGAGTTTGCTCCGTTTAATGAAGAATGGTTAAAAGAGAACATGGACGTCATCGATGAACATTTGAAGAATTGTGATACTTCTGAAAATGCCACAGATGCGTTCACAGAGTGGCGAAAGCAGTTCTTGTCTAAAGTTTCCAAGCCCTTGCCAGCTGACGTTCAAGTTCACTACCTGCAGTTTTAGAAATAGAATTTGCATGGAAGAATTCTTTGCTGGATGTTCGTGAAGGAAATCCACTGCGTGGCCATTCAACGGGAATACGGTATTTAGTATTTCAGGTCGTTGCTGAGCATATTGTCCTTACCATTTTACGACGTTGCAGCTTCGACGAAGCTTGAGCTCATTAATCGTTCAAACTTCGAAGGAGCTACATTATTCGCACGCAAGATAAAGATGAACAAAAGGATAGGCTGGAAAGACGAGTCGTACAAGCCTCAGTTTCCCATCTATCAACAGATAAAGTTAACCTTGGATCCATCTACCAACACGGCGCGTTACAAGCTTGTTTATCAGCCCGCGAAGGTTATGGACAAGATCCCGTTAATGCCGATGAAACAGAACTTCTTGGAAGACATGGCTTTATGGTGCTACGACTCGGATACGCACAAGGCGGTGATTGTGTTTAATGGTGATCGTGAGAATTTTCGGATGTTAGATCCGATGTGGATCGTGAATATGTCGGCGGCCGACATCAACAAGTTGTATCGACACGATATCTTCTACGAAGACAAGGACGCGCATCAAGCGTTGCAATTTCAGCGCGTCGCTTTCTTTTGTTACTATCGTGGGATCCATGCTGGCAGTTCGTGGTCCGAGAAACACTAAGACGGAAGATTGAAGACCGAAGACCAAGTAACAGACAAGGGGGAGTTTGTTGATGCATATTTTGGTGTCTGTAACTTGTCTTTATTTACGATGTATACGAACTTTTATTATCGAGTCTGTATTCGCCGTCGACCTTAGTTGGATATCCTCCTATCTTTCTATGGTCCGACAAATTTGTCTCGTCTGTTTTGTAATGTTAAATGAACTATGCATGTTGCATATTGGGTAGTTATGTTTGTTTGTGTGTTTATACATGACTGTTGCAAATTGTCAGTTTGCAGCATATCAACTTTTGCAGCCCTCGACGAAACTTCATGTTTCGTCGAGTACATGTGTGGCGAAACTCCCTTGGATGGTAACTCCAAGTTTCGCCATGAACAGTAACGAAACACCTTGTGTTTCGTCGAATATGAAGTTTCGTCAGGCCCACTTTAATGTTTCGTCAACATTAGGCTTGGGCTGCCTATATAAACACCTTCTGGTTTCAGTGTGAAACTATGAGAGCATGCCCACTGAAAGTTTACTATCAAACATTGTGTGTATTTGTTTGAACCATGTTCTCATCTAATCAATTGACTGTGATTCATTGGTTATTTTGTGTTTGTTATTACTATCTGTGCTTGGTTTGGCATCGTCACGGGGATTCCGCACTCGTGACCGTGTTTGTGATAAACAAAGGTTTGGTTTCGTTAATCGATCCTCCGAGAATCGGGTCCTACAATTCTCCGGCGTCCGCAACTCATCCATCTGCACCAATAGATCATCATCAGCATCATTCGCCCAACCATCTGTTTCCGTCAATTCCTTCACTATACCTAGACGAATTGTTGTTCGCTCACTGAATTGAAGAGTAGGAGTAGTGAGGTTCTTCTGCGCAATCGCATTTCTGATAGGTTCTTGGTGTGAATCTTCATCTAATGGAAAAGTAAGTTGTTATTGTAGTTATGGAGTTAATATTATGTAGTTAATATGATTCTGTCAGTATCTATGGTTAGATGAATTACAGAGACTGAACTAAGGATTATGAGATTAATTGTGATTTTAGTTAGTTTACTGTGGTTTTGTTAATGATATTCGAAATGATTATGAGGAGTGACAGTTACATAATTATGGATGCGAATTTGAGAATTGATTTATAAAATATGAGATTTAGATTGAATCGGGAACTTGTTACGTATCTATGAAAAAAGCATCTTTTTTTTTTCCAGATCTGAACCACCAACTTCAGATTTAGCCGCCGACGAAAAGGTACATGTAGGGGTTATTGCCGGAAAAAACGTGAAAGGTGGTTAAGAGAGAAAGGGGTGGCGGTGGTCGGATTGCCGAAAAAAAGTGAAGGAAGGTTGAGAGAGAAAGGAAAGAATGGTTGTTGCAGAGATGGTGGTTGTGGGTGGTTAGATTATGGTTTTGGTGGCGGTGACCGGTTGGTGGTGTGGTGGAGAAGATGGGATGATGGAGTTGCAGGGGGAGAAGATGGGATGTGTATTTTTGTCATTTCACACACTCTTAACTAAGAAAAGTAACTGATGTTAGGCGTAGGGACTATACGGGAACGAAATTGTAAAAGTTGGGGATTATAGTTGTAATTTTAGAAAGTTATGGACTAAAGATGAGAAAAGGTCAAACCACATGGACTATCCGGGCATTTTCTCATGATTAGGCTATTCAAATTGTTTATCTAATTATTTGCTACCCAAATAAGTTATTTAAAATAAGCAGTTTGAATTTGTATACATCTCTTAAAACTTTAGAAATTGCATACATTTTACGATATTTCAAGTATTGTACATTTTGTATTCTAAACATATGTGTTGGGTAACCATCACACATTGGAGATGTGGATACTTGTCTTGTCTACATTTGAATTAATTAATTTCAAAGAGTCCGCAAAGTGCTAGTTTGAAATTAGATTCTCATAATTATTACCACTGGTATCTATTTTCAAGATTAAAATCATTTGTATAGAAAAGTAGTAAGATCTAGAAAAAAAGTTAGAAAGAGGGTCATCATCATCATGATGATAAAATCTTTGCGACTAAGGTTATGATCTCAGAATGTTAATCTACTGTGGAAAGTGAATTTAATTGTTTATATCTTGAAGATGTGTACAAGGAAGATAAAGACATGGAAACAAAAACATTTAGTTTGTGTGATTCGATGAAATGGAAGTATTGGTGATCGAATAACAAGACCAGAAAAGGTTGGGTTTTAAACGTTCCAATCAGCCAAGTCACACTTTCCACCTATTCTTGCTTCTGACCACTGAAGATAAAAGGAATATTTTTCTTCCCTTTTCTTTTTCTCTCCTTCTTTGGATTCCCTTCCTTTCTTTCTTCACTTTCCCCATTTTTTTTATTTTGGAATTATATACTTGCACCTATTACATATTACATATGTATATAAATATAAGAAAAAAATCAAATACAAATAATTTTAATGTACAAAACTTACAAACTAAAAGTTTTGCTGTAAAAACACGATGTCATTTTCGTAATTATTAGTAATTATCAAAATTACTCTACAAATGATCCTGTACACTAATTTTGATCTTTATAAAGTAATTTTGTAAAATATTTCTGTAGAGTTATTTTGATCTTGTAGGGTAATTATCAAAATTACTTTACAAGTGTATCAAAATTACTCTGTAAACATACAATTCAAAATTACTCTACAAATGATCCTGTAGAGTAATTTTGATCTTTTAGAGTAATTTTGTACAATGATCTTGTAGAGTAATTTTAATCTTGTAAAGTAATTTTGTAAAAAAAAATTAGCATTTAGCTTTATGGTTTAATTTTTAACATTTAGTTGGGTGGGGCGGGGGGTAGTTTTTTTTTTCTGCAGGGGTTTGGGGGGGGGGGGGGGGGGTTAGGTTTTTGGGGGTATTTTTGGTGAGGTATATTTTTTGATCAAAATTAATCTACAACATCAAAATTACTGTACAAGAACATTTTACAAATTTACTCTACAAGATCAAAATTACTCTAAATGATCATTTGTAGAATAATTTTGATAATTACCCTACGGGCAAATAATTACGATAATGTCACCTCGTTTTTTGCCTTTTTCATCCTATTCGTACATTTAGTACGTTATAGTTATTTTTACGGGAATTTTACTCATAAATATAAATACAAATAAATATGTATTAATTGATCATAAGTATAAGGTTTAACGGGGAACTGGGAACAATGTTTAACATGTTTATTATATTTTAAAAATTCAATTTAAAATGCTAAAATTTTTTTTTTTTTTTAATTTTTTTGAAGCTTTTTCACATAAAAATATGTATAAGCTATTTTAATAAAAATATCATACTTGTAAAAAAACAAATAATTACCCTTGTAATTTTTTTTTAAGATTTGGGTTTTTGATTTTTTTTTTTATTAAAAAGTCTTGTAATGTATTTATATGCAAAGGCTTCGAAAAAAAACTTTAAAAATGTTGATTTTTAACATGTTAAAGACATGTTTCTTCGATTCCCCACTTTTTAGTGTTCTCCGTTGAACCCTCCCTTGACCATAATACTTAAAATTTTTAAGTTTTACATGTTACGTATATAAAAAAAAAACCATTAAACTAATTTGTCAATATGTTTTAACACATTTTAAATGTTTATTTACACATGTATAGGCTATACGTAGTTAATAAAAACTATACACGTAACTACACAAACAAAACTTTTTAATGTATTTTAAAAAATTCAGAAGACATTGACTACACATGATCAAACACTATCTTAAATTAAGGGTGAATGGTGTGGTGTCGAGAAGAGAAGGGAGAACGGTGAGGTGGCGTCTTCCCCGGCGGGGAACACCCCCCCCCCCCCTCATATTCCGTTCGGTGCCCACAGAGATATTACCCCATCCTCCCCGGTGATAATTGTGTTGATTTTCATAATTTAAGGCACTGAGTAACAGTCGATTTAAAAAAATAATAATTTTAGAACGTATATATACCTCACATTTAAACAAAAAAACTTTGAACCCTCTCCACCTTTATACAATACTCTTCTTCAAATCACAAATATCATCTTCAATTTTTTTATATAATCTTATTAAAATTTTGTTAATAGCCATGAGTTTATCATCATCTAGGAAAACAATGTAAATTTTTACGTTAACGTGATGATGATGATGATGGAGACGACGAAAACTATTTTGGAGATGGAAGAAGACGAAGGAACTTCAAAACTAAAAACAAGGAGCGTTGCGCTAAAAAAAATTATGAAGGTATATATTTGTTGACATTCTATTTTATAAAACAAATGGTGTTATTTATTTTATTACTTATATTAAAGAGTGCTTACTAAAATTTATTAAATTTATTTTTCAAACTTTATTAAATGTGCACATGATCGTTTGGTGGCTGAATATTTTGATGTAAACTGTGTTTACACCGACAAACAATTCGGCGTCGGTTTTGAATGAGTCTTCATTTTCTCCTACGTATTACTAGTGATTTGGCTAATTATGATGAGTTTTTCACATTACGGTATGATACTAGAGGGAAAAGAGGTTTTACTACGTTACAAAATTACACATCTACAATTCATCAAATGGCGTATGGCACTTCTAGCGCTTCATGCGATGAATATTTAAGGATGTCTGCCAGAACGGGTCGGGAATGTTTGTATGAATTTTCCAAAGGTATCATTAAGCTATATAGCAAGGTGTATTTGCGTAGACCAACAAAGAACAGCATCGAAAAGCTTTATACATTCCATGAAGAGAGACATAAATTTCCTAGCATGTTAGGAAGTATCGATTATACGCATTGGCCATAGCGTAATTGCCCTAAAGCATGGCGATGTCAATATACGCGTGCTAATCAAGGACACCCCTCAAGAATGCTAGAAGTTATTTGCTCACAAAATCTATGGGTTTGGTATACCTTTTATGAAGTTGTAGATTCAAACAATGATTTAAAGGTGTTGATGCATATTTTGGTGTCTGTAACTTGTCTTTATTATCGATGTATTTGTAGGGTCTTTTATTATCGAGTTTGTATTCGCCGTCGACCTTAGTTGGATATCCTCCTATCTTTCTATGTGTCCGACAAGTTTGTATCGTTTGTTATGTAAAGTTAAATGAACAATGCATATATGTTGTTTGTGTGTTTATAAGATCTACTGCAAATTGTCTAACAGTTTGCAGCCAAACAGCTTTTGCAGCCCTCGACGAAACTCCATGTTTCGTCGAGCACAGGTATGACGAAACTCCTTTATGGCCACAACCCCAACTTTCGCCATGAACAGTGACGAAACACCTTGTGTTTCATCGACTGTGAAGTTTCGTCAAGCCCATTTAAGTTTCGTCGACTTATGGGCCTGGGCTGCCTATATAAACACAACATAGTTTCACACAGAAACTATGAGAGCATACCCACTGAAAGTTTACTATCAAACATTGTGTGTATTTGTTTGAACCTTGTTCTCATCTAATCAATTGACTGTGATTCATTGGTTACTTTGTGTTGTTACTTTTTTGTGTTTGGTTTGGCATCGTCACGGGGATTCCGCACTCGTGACCGTGTTTGTGATAAACAAGTCATTTGGTTTCGTATTCGATCCTCAGAAAACGGACCTACAAGTGGTATCAGAGCATTGGCTCTTATCCTTGTTTAAAACCAAACATAGTTGGGATTTTATCAAGTGTTATTGTTGATTTTCTGAAAATTGTTCTTAAAAACTCACAAATTTCTGGAAAAAGTTTCTTAAAATCTGTTGATCTTGTTTGTTTGCCAAAGTTTTATCAAAAACCTTTGTTGTATTACTTGCTTACATGATAAAACCGGGTTTTAATTAAAAGTTTGTGCAAATTTGTTGTTCGGAAAATTTCTCTGGTGAAAAATCTTGCCGGAAAGTTCATATATTCATCGGTTGTTCTCCATATCTTCAAGTGACATTCAAAGTGTTCTTATATTTTAAAATTAAAAGATAAATTGATAATTGATTAAAATATGGAGACCGTGCTTGAGTTGGTAAGTTAGGCATGTTGTAAGTTGAAATCGGGTGTTCTGTGTCAGTCAAAAGATAAGATTTGCTTTTGAAAAATCTCACCAACATTCACCAACTCACTGTGACCTTATCTCGACGAAAGACAAAGGCGACGAAACTCCTAGAGTTTCGCCATAACGAGCTTCGACGAAACATTTAGTGTTTCGTCAAAGGTACTTCGACGAAACTTCTTGAGTTTCGTGGGAAAAGTGTTTGACGAAAAACCAACTTTCGTCAGACTTGGTTTTTCGTCAAAGACTTGGTGTTTCGTCGAGAAACTTGTCAATTTTTAACAGAGGCTTTGTAAATCTATCATAACAGTGTGTTTTCAAGTGTGTGATCAGGTATTCTCTTTAATATATCAATCATGAGTACGAGTCCATGGGATTGGAGCACGGACCCAAGACCAGGTCAAGATCAGACCTCCGCAGCCGCGTGGTTAAGGAATGTTATGCCTCCACAATCTATAAGTGCAACTCAATGGGCATTGGTGTCGAACCAGAATCAAAGTATTCAGAATCTATTGCTCAGTGAGAGTGAAACGGGTAGCAACAATCGCCCGCCAAAGTTGAATCACATAAACGAATACTTACGTTCTAGGGCAAAACATCGAATTATGGACGTGTTTCACTTCTCCATACAACACAGCCCTCGAAGAAGCAGGATCAAGTGCGGCGACATTGGCGAATATGCTAGAAGATGACAAGAAAGCTTATGATCTAGAAAAGAAGGCATTTGCTATTCTCACACAAGCACTCCACACAGACATCTATCATCAATTTTCTTATTGTACAAGCACAAAAGCTTTATGGGATGCCTTGGTAGCAAGAGGAGAAGGGAATGCGGCTACAAGAAAGACACGCCATGATCTATTGAAGAAGGAATTTGAATCATTTCAATTCTTGGAGAATGAAACCCTAAATGATATGACAACTCGTTTTTATCATTTGATTAGTGAAAGGTATTCTTATGTTGTTCTTGCAACTCAACAGGAAATGGTTGCACGGTTTGCTGATGCTCTACCTCCAAAGTGGAGTCCATTCATTGAGCTTTTAATGCATACGGGCGTTTTAGATACTGTCAGTATCTATGAGTTCGTTCAGAAGTTGGAGCACAAGAACGAAGAGGATATCCGGAAAGCCAAAAGGATTGCAATTCCTCAAAACACAGAGATGTATCTGAGTGGTTTTAATCCTGCAGCTAGTTCTAGTTCCGTTCAGCAACCGAAGCTACAAACGGCGTTTATGTCAAATACAAGCTCTTTTCCGTTTCCACAGTCAGCTCCACCTCAGGTTTGCGATCCGAGTGCATAACTTCCGCCAGCACATGTTATTGCTCAAGCTCATGCTTTCTCAAAACCTCAACTAGATCCGAGTGCATGGCTACCTAAACCCCAACCTCCACCTCAAGTTTCCACTACTCAACCTCAGTTTGATCCAAGTGCTTATCTTCCTCAATCTCAACCACAAGCCCAACCACAACAACAGCAAGCATGTTATACTAACAACCCTCCACCCCAAAACCCCAACAAAGTCAGAGTTGATACTTCAAACCTTTCGAAGGTTAGCATCGAAGTGGCAAAGGAGCATATGGAACTCATCAATACAATGGTCAGTACCTACTGCGGATTGGTCGCATGTCAAATTGGAAACATCAATATGACCAATGAAGATTATCAACAGATAGACCGTGATGAAATGGAGTTAATGGATATCAAGTGGGCGTTTGCAAGTGCTGTTAGAAGGGCAAGGGATTTCATGAGTCGAACTGGAAGAACATCCTTGGAAAGCAAGAAGGATATGAAGTATGGTTTTGATAAGGATGCGGTTACATGTTTCAATTGTGGCGAAAAAGGTCACTTCAAACGTGAGTGCACCCGACCAAGCAAACAAGGCAACCAGAATCCATTCCGAAATCAGACGACTACTTCCAATGCCAATCAAGACAATCGTGAAAGAAGGATGGTAGCTGTGAACAACAACCAGAACCAGAATCAGTCTGGACCTTCAAACACCACCAGAGCATTAGTTGTCCAAGCTGATGAAGGGTGTAATTGGCCTGTACAATTTGGGGATGGTGATCAAGAAGGTGGAGGAACAGCGTGTTATGCAAAGATCATCAATCACATCAAGCACGTTCACAAGGAAGAATTTTCTGAAAGTGACGATAGTTCGGGTTATAGTGGGAGTTCTGATGAAGAAAGCTCTAATTCGGGTGGTTATAATTCTGAATCTGATGTGAAGGAAGAAGGGAATTCTGATGTTGATGATTTGTTGAATGAAGCAGAGGAGTTGAAGTGTCAGAAATTTGTTCTGATCAAGAAGGCTGCTATAGCATCAAAGGAAATGGAGAAGTTCTTCTCTGAAGATGGATCTTTTTCTTATCAGACTGCCTTTATGGCAAATGTCTCAGCCTCTACGAGTCAGGTAAAATCCGACACTCCTGCTCCTAGTGTTTGTAATTTGTGTGCAGATTTGAATCTTGAATCCGAAAAGGTTCATAGTCATAATCAAAGTTTGGTTATTGAGCTGTCTAAGTGCAAAGAGGCAAATATGGCTCTAGCTAGAAATGAAAAGGATTTTAAATCTGTAATTGAAACTCTAAACAAAAGTGTTTCCGAACTGACCAAAACTGTTTTTAACAAACAAATTGGTATTAACAGTTACATTAATATCATTAAGGAAACCAAGAAAGAGCTAGCCATTGCCAAATGCGAGCATGATGCAATCTGAAGAAACACTAACCTTCACTGTAGTATCCAACTAGGACTTCAACTCTTGGCGATCCGAACTGCTAGCTGCAAAACAGAACACCGTTAGGACTCGTTACAGGAATGGGGTTATTCATGTAACCACCCTCCGGCGTGAGAATAAGTCTCGGTTTGGGAGAAAGTATAAGTGGATAGAAAGAGAGAGAATGAATGAGAGCAATATGAATCATACCTTAGATGTTTACCTCTATTTATAGTTTACCATTAGGGTTTTTCCTAACATAGGATGGGCTCTGATAAGTTAGGGATTTGCATGATCTTCCCAAAAGTATGGGGATTTAGTTACGTGATTTATCCATGCAGAATAGAACATTCTAGAATAAATGTTTATAATTAATTATTTATAATAAAATAATAGGTAATGGCCGGGTCGGTTTAGCCGATCCGGTCATACCTCGTCATGTCCCACCAGTCCGAAGTTATGAAATGAAATTCATGAAATCGGACTAAAAAAGGAAAAGTCAAAATTTCCCCCTTTGAGTGTAAGTTTCTCAAGCGGGGTACCGTTATGCTTTTTGAAAAATGGCGGCGATGGGAAGAGATGTGACAGTTAGATCATCATTAGAGTGACAGTTGTACCTTCCCTATTCTGACGCGTGTTCCCATCCGTTTGTCTTTTCGAATTCGAAAAGTTGCCATTTTCCGTATAAGTAGAGTTCCCGTTGAGGGTTTTGAAATTTCATTTCTCTCTTTGTTTACAACTGCATCCTTCAATTCCTGAAATCGAAAATGGCTTCCAAAGCTGACGAACCATCTTCTTCTGCCCAAACCAGTGCCGATGCCCTTTATTGCAAGTGGGGACTTGTGTCGTACAATAATCTCATCCATGATTATGGTATTAGGGCGGAATGGAATCCGGTACTGTCGTCAAAGACAGATACGACGTTTCCATTGAAGAAAGGTAAAATCACTCTGTTTAGTGATTTTTTCAAGTTTTGTAACTTTCGATTGCCAATCACCAACTTCGGCAAGTTGGTTTTGGATCATTATCCTATCCACATTTCTCAATTTCACCCGTTGGGGTTGGTCAAACTCCGTCAATTCGAGTTTGCCTGTACCGCCTTAGGGCATCTTCCCGAACTCGTCGTTTTTAGGGCTGTTTTCGTTCTTGTATGGAAATCCCCATTTCTCAATTTCACCCGTTGGGGTTGGTCAAACTCCGTCAATTCGAGTTTGCCTGTACCGCCTTAGGGCATCTTCCCGAACTCGTCGTTTTTAGGGCTGTTTTCGTTCTTGTATGGAAATCCCCTTTCTTTACTTTCGACAGAAGGGACCCCAAAGTGTCTTGCCTAAGAGACATCCCAACCAGTTCTAAATACAAAGATTGGAAGAAAAAATTTGTCTATATTGATTCCGGTGTTATTCCCGGAGAAATGCACTGGAAGGAGATGGGGCTGAAAGAGAAAGTTAAAGATGAGGGTCCCCCAAAGGATGCTTTCGTGGCAAACGCCCTGTATACAAAGTTATGTGGGCGCCCATTCGAGTGCACGGTGATCCCAGAAAGGGCCTTGGTAATGGCAGGGATGAGCCTGCTATGGCGTGACATCAAGTTGTATCCTTCTGATGTGCGTGAAAGTGTCGTATATTTTAGGTGTATATTTTAAGCCCTTTTTTAACACTTATTTTAGCCAAGTTTTAAATTTATAAAACACGATATTTCACTAACACTAAACACACATATGGGCAAGTGCACCCATCGTTGAGTGTAGTATAGCGTTGGTAAGATACCGAGGTCGTCCAAGGACACAAGAGCTTTTAATACCGGTTTATCCTCAACGTCTAACCAAAATAAAAGTTTAGAAAAATGTTTTAAACTAAGAAAAATAAAAACTAACTAAAATGCTGAAAATAAAAATAAAATAAAAACAGATAGACAAGATGAATCACTTGGTTCCGACTCGTATCTAGTATAACCTTTGATTATTTCCGCACTTTTGCACATAATTAAGAGATTATCTTAGTTATTGTAGTAGGCCCCTCTTTTGAAGGTGACGTTACCCTCACCCCAGTAGTTTGAGTCAGCAGGGATACAATCCTAAAGGGGTGGATTATTGGAAGATAATGAATTAAGTTATTAATGCAGTATTGTGGTAGGCCCCGCTTTTGGCGGTGACGTTACCCTCGACTAAGTAGTCTGAGTCAGCAGGGATACAGCCCTAAATAGCCGGGTTATAGTATTAATAGTAGTTAACTTATGAGGGGATCAAAGAGTTTGGACCCCCGCCATCCAATACCGTGAAATATTGAAGGAGGTCCTACTAAATTTGACCCAGGTCCATTGCAGGACCTCTAAACGCTGAACAATGGCAAGATCTTTACCAAACCGTTCCCTTAACCCCCTACCAGGTAGCCAACATACCTCCATATAGACCGTGGAGATATGAATGGTGAAAATCCTTTATTTTATATAGACAGTAAAATAATGCCAAGACACCACGGACAAACGATAAGGAAAGATCACCTTCAACATAAGTAACTAGTTATTAAAGTCATTAATACAAAACCAAATAAAAAGTGCAAAAGATTAGAAATAAAAAGTATTATACTAGACACTTTGTCTTCACCAAGTGATGTAAGAGACTTAGGCAAACATGGCCTTGATTGTCAAGAACTCTTACGATCAATCTTGGATCCCGAGACGACTCACACACTCTATGATGGACAATGGATGATGGTGGTGGATGATGGTGTTGTGATGGTGGTGGGTGGTGGATGAAGTGTGAGAGAGGTGGTGTGCCAAGGGATGAGTTGCAATGAAACCAAGCACTCCTATTTATAGGCTGAACAGAGGCCTGGGCACGGCCCCGTGTTCGCTGGGCACGGCCCCGTGCCCGTCTGACACTCTCTCTCTTCATTAATTGTAATTCGCAATTACAATTAATGCGCCTGCAGTACTTTCGGCACGCCCCCGTGTCCGCTGAGCACGGCCCGTGGTGGGCAATAGAAGCTTCTATAGGTTTGTCTTTTCTGCTGCTTCTTGGGCACGGCCCCGTGCTGGCTGAGCACGGGGCGTGTTCAGCCTTCTGTTTTCTCTATTTTGCTTTGGAAGGTGCCGTTGAGGGTTCGGGCAATCCACTAACGTTCCTTTTCTTGTATTTATGTTGGATTTAGCTGTCTTTTTGCTTCTTTTGCGTTTTTGAGCTCATTTAATCCTGAAAATACAAAAGGAAGACAAAAACACTCTTTTTCCAATATTAGTACTAAAAAAAGGGTTAGTTTTATGCCTCATTTGATGTAATTTATATGTTGCATTTTACACACATCAAATACCCCCACACTTGAACTTTTGCTTGTCCTCAAGCAAAACTCTTTAATATTTGGCTTACACTCCCAAATGGAATAGGTAGAAGAGAAGGTTTTTGGGCTTGTCATAGAGTGTCGGGATTTCCAAGATCTTTTTAGGTTTTATTTTTTATTTATTTACACTCCTATTCGTAATGATTTATTTAGAACTGTTCATAAAAGGAATTACTTATTTGGGCATAACATGCCTTTTTTTAAAAAATTTTATTTATATACAAGTTCACATACCTCACGGGGAAATCACTCACACTCGGCCGAAAGTGTATTTTTAGTGAATCACTCGAGAGCTGCATGGAACTTATTCCTACCATAGGCTTGCCAAGAAATCAATTCTCCTCCTTTTTAACTTTTATACCTTTGTAGATATCAAGAGGACTTTGTGGGTTAAGGGTTGGCTAGGGTTAAAGGTAGGTGGTTGGGTTAGTGGTTAGTAGAAAAAGGGCTAAAAAGCGTAACAAGTGTCGGTTTTCGTATATTTTTTTTTTTTTTTTGATGAAGCTTTTATTCAAACAAAGTTATTTTTGATTACTTTGTTTGTTTATTTTCTTTTTGCTTCATTTATTTTTTTATTTTTTTTTTTTTTACGAAGAACCGAACTTGTTACTAAAATAAAGGGTTAAAATTGAAAAAGGTTTTGGTGGGTGAAAGGGTTTTTGTTTTGGGTAATGAAACGAAAAGGTTTAGGCTCAAAGAGGTTAACTAGGGGGATTTTTTGGGTAGGTGGTAAAAAAAAAAATAATGGTGTAGAAATGAAAAAGGGTTAGTCCTAATGCCTCTATCATTTACTTACTCGGGTTTAAGTTGATAAGGACCGGGAATGTATTGTCATGGCAAGTTCTAGAGTCGTAAGAACCAAACGGCTATTCACACAAGAAACGAAAAATGAGCATTTAGTCAAATGATATGAAATTGTGTGCTCAATAAAGGCTCAAAACTCACTTTTGTGGGAATGGGTTTTTATGTGATCAAGTATATATAATCAAATTTTAAATAAGTTTGTCATGCCTTTTCATAATTTTCTTATGTTGGTTCTTTTTATCACTACGCTATCGGTTGTAAATTTGTAAAAATATAACCTTTTTGAGAGCTTGAATTTCCCGAGTTAAACCTAGACAAGTAAAAAAAATGAAATTTTTTTTTTTTTTTTGAAAAAAATTTGGGGTGATTAGAGGTTCCAATAGAGTTTTGTGTAAGGCTTGTATTTAGGACTTGCAAAATTCAAGGTTTTAGCATCCCCCCCACACTTAAATTACACATTGTCCTCAATGTGTCCCAAAAATAAATTTTTAGGTTAATTAGATGTGTAAAATAGTGTTTAAAAAGCGAAAATTTGTGTTACTGGGCACTGAACACGGCCCCGTGTTATCCGGGCACGGCCCCGTGTTCAAGTGCCAGTAACAAAATTGAAATAAGAGGAACAGAAGTCTGGACACGGGGGCGTGTTGGGTGAACACGGCTCGTGTCCAGTTACCTGTACTGGGCGTTTTCTGCAGGTGGTTCGACACGGGGTCGTGTTGGTTGGGCACGGCCCGTGTTGAACCTTCTGAAAGGGAGAAAATTGTCGGGTTGCCTCGTTCTTGTGCATGGGATCATTTTTCTCGTTCCCCTTTTCATCCTTTACCACCATGAGTGTGTTTTATTCATTACAAACCATCCAAACATTAAAACCATCATTTCATTTCATCATAGAGAGAACTTACATACTTCTAAATTAAACTAGATAAAAGAAATAACAAACCACGGAGTCCTAGCCTTTTCTTTATTTTAATTTAGCAAAATTTCCAAGAAATACCAAATCTTGGTTAAACAAGGCCTTAGTGAACTCCTTCTTCCGAGTGCGGTTCTCCTCAAATGTCGGCGAGCCATTCTTCTATCTCCCTTGGAAGGAGAAAAGAAGGCTCGTTGGCATTAGTTTGAGGAGTTTCAACTTCCACCGGGATCTCTTGTTGGTGTACCATGGGAGGTTCTGCCGGAAAGTCTTCCCACCCGGTAGGGTTGTTGATTCCGAGAGCCAGGTTCCAATCCTGCTGAGGAATTGGTGGTGTTACAAGAATATTTAACCTCTGGTGCAAGAGGTTAATTTCTTGGAAGCTGCTTTCAAGTCCCATCGTTAATACGGTCGATAAGGACCTCCTCTACTGAAGTCATTTCATCGAGAGCCTCCCTTAATGCTATCACATAGTGAACGAGTGTAGCTTCAATGGAGGGTCTTCTTCCTCTTCGGTTGTTTGACGAATGCACAGAAGATGTATCGCTGTTTTCACTCGACATCCTACGAAAAATAAACTAAAAATAGTTTATTTAATGAAACAGTAACCGGACACGGCCCCGTGCTCACTGAGCACGTCCCCGTGTCCATCTTTCTGCAGAGTTTTGGAACAAGGAAACTTGTATTTTTAAGTTATTTTCTGAATGTTGTAGGCCCTTTTTGGCTACTATAACTTAAAACCATGTTTCACAACATGTTTTTACCAAGATTCTTTGAACAAAACTCATTTATCCCTACCATAGAGTTGGAGGAATTCCAAACTTTCAATGGTAGTTCTTGGAGAAAGATGAAGAAGAAGGAAATTACTAAAAGAGGAAGGGACAAGATGGGTTGTTGGAACCTTCTTTTAGACTTACCTAGGATAGTTTGAGAGAAGATTCCTGCAAATCTCTGCCCCAAGTTGGTCCAAATGTGCAGAATTCTTGGCTGCATTTATAGAAAATGACAGCAACCTGGACACGGCCCCGTGTTCAGTGGACACGGCCCCGTGTGTAGGTGGAGTTCTGACACAGTTTGTCCGTATTCTGACGTACTGATCAGAAAGGAATCTTTCGATGGACACGGGGGCGTGTTGGCTGGACACGGCCCCGTGTCTACGGACTGTTTTATGAAGTTTGTCTAGTTTTTAAGGAACTTGTTTGTATCGGGTGGTTCCTGACTGGTTGGAACAACCCCAAAGTGCCTAATATACCTTAATTGTCCTAGACTAAGGCGAGAACGCAAGAGGTTGTCGGTGAGGGTAATTCCTATTTTCATTCTAGGTGGACAAGTCCAACCCTTTTCCGGGCTCTTGTTAAAGAAGGTATATGCCGAATCGCTCAGGTCTATGTATGCACCGAACGAAGTCGATGGGGAGTCCTTCACGGCACAATCGACACAGGGACGACTATCGTCCAAGTCTTTGCTAGGTACGAAGGTATTTTCGGGAGCAACGAGGTTGTCGGAATGCGGTTCCAACATTTCTTCATGGGTATCGTCTTGGGGCGGATTAATAAAATCCTTCCTAAGCTCTTCTATCCATTTCAGAATTAGCTCTTCTAGTTGAAATAATTCGCTAAGGAACATTTCCCCTAGAATATCTGGCTGGGCGCATTCGAGGGAGAAATAGTGCTTATTTTTACTTTCGCCCCTCTTAAGGTTGTGAAAAGATCGTGGGTCCATGTAGTGGGGCCTATAATTTAGGAAGTAGCATTTTACTTCTTCATGTTCGCCACCACATAATTGACACCACGTACCATAAGAGTGCCGAAAGTAAAAATAATTACTATCACTCATGTTTATGTCAGAAATTACCAACCGTCGGGATCTAACGGTTCTGTTTTCAGTAACTGAAACTTGGGCACGGGGGCGTGTTGAGTGAGCACGGCCCCGTGTTCAGCTTACTGTCTGATGTAAAACAGGATTGCCAGTTCCAATGATTGAGCACGTGGGCGTGTTCAGCGGGCACGGCCCGTGCTGAGCTCTGCAGAAGCTGAAAAACTAAGAAAATCCTAAAAAAAAAGAAAAATAAAAGATGATTAGGCCGTTGATTCCTAACTTTCTTAAAATCCTTGTGTCCCCGGCAACGGCGCCAAAAACTTGATGTGCGTGAAAGTGTCGTATATTTTAGGTGTATATTTTAAGCCCTTTTTTAACACTTATTTTAGCCAAGTTTTAAATTTATAAAACACGATATTTCACTAACACTAAACACACATATGGGCAAGTGCACCCATCGTTGAGTGTAGTATAGCGTTGGTAAGATACCGAGGTCGTCCAAGGACACAAGAGCTTTTAATACCGGTTTATCCTCAACGTCTAACCAAAATAAAAGTTTAGAAAAATGTTTTAAACTAAGAAAAATAAAAACTAACTAAAATGCTGAAAATAAAAATAAAATAAAAACAGATAGACAAGATGAATCACTTGGTTCCGACTCGTATCTAGTATAACCTTTGATTATTTCCGCACTTTTGCACATAATTAAGAGATTATCTTAGTTATTGTAGTAGGCCCCTCTTTTGAAGGTGACGTTACCCTCACCCCAGTAGTTTGAGTCAGCAGGGATACAATCCTAAAGGGGTGGATTATTGGAAGATAATGAATTAAGTTATTAATGCAGTATTGTGGTAGGCCCCGCTTTTGGCGGTGACGTTACCCTCGACTAAGTAGTCTGAGTCAGCAGGGATACAGCCCTAAATAGCCGGGTTATAGTATTAATAGTAGTTAACTTATGAGGGGATCAAAGAGTTTGGACCCCCGCCATCCAATACCGTGAAGTATTGAAGGAGGTCCTACTAAATTTGACCCAGGTCCATTGCAGGACCTCTAAACGTTGAACAATGGCAAGATCTTTACCAAACCGTTCCCTTAACCCCCTACCAGGTAGCTAACATACCTCCATATAGACCGTGGAGATATGAATGGTGAAAATCCTTTATTTTATATAGACAGTAAAATAATGCCAAGACACCACGGACAAACGATAAGGAAAGATCACCTTCAACATAAGTAACTAGTTATTAAAGTCATTAATACAAAACCAAATAAAAAGTGCAAAAGATTAGAAATAAAAAGTATTATACTAGACACTTTGTCTTCACCAAGTGATGTAAGAGACTTAGGCAAACATGGCCTTGATTGTCAAGAACTCTTACGATCAATCTTGGATCCCGAGACGACTCACACACTCTATGATGGACAATGGATGATGGTGGTGGATGATGGTGTTGTGATGGTGGTGGGTGGTGGATGAAGTGTGAGAGAGGTGGTGTGCCAAGGGATGAGTTGCAATGAAACCAAGCACTCCTATTTATAGGCTGAACAGAGGCCTGGGCACGGCCCCGTGTTCGCTGGGCACGGCCCCGTGCCCGTCTGACACTCTCTCTCTTCATTAATTGTAATTCGCAATTACAATTAATGCGCCTGCAGTACTTTCGGCACGCCCCCGTGTCCGCTGAGCACGGCCCGTGGTGGGCAATAGAAGCTTCTATAGGTTTGTCTTTTCTGCTGCTTCTTGGGCACGGCCCCGTGCTGGCTGAGCACGGGGCGTGTTCAGCCTTCTGTTTTCTCTATTTTGCTTTGGAAGGTGCCGTTGAGGGTTCGGGCAATCCACTAATGTTCCTTTTCTTGTATTTATGTTGGATTTAGCTGTCTTTTTGCTTCTTTTGCGTTTTTGAGCTCATTTAATCCTGAAAATACAAAAGGAAGACAAAAACACTCTTTTTCCAATATTAGTACTAAAAAAAGGGTTAGTTTTATGCCTCATTTGATGTAATTTATATGTTGCATTTTACACACATCACCTTCGTTCCGGAGGAATGATGAAGGTACACATACTTTTTGCCTTTTATGTATTTTGTTAACTATGTATGAAATAACATGTGTGCATATTGCAGGGGAATGGAGTTTGTTTGACTTTGTCGACCCCCCGCGGCATGCTGCGTTGAGAGCCGCGGATCGCGTGCTTGGTGAACAGGAGCCGGATGTTTTGAAAGTCCACTTAGAGCAGTTTTTGTTGCCCGCTGTGCCGGTGGACCCTGCTGTGTATATATCCCAGCCTCCCCCAGTGGAGGGAGTAGTGTTGTTGTTCCAGAGAAGAAACCAACCCTGGTAAAAATTACCGGGAGGAAATATATGGCGGCCGGTGCCGCAACCTCCTCTGCTGGTGTGTCTGCACCTGCCCGGAGTGCTACCCTTGCTGCTGCTGAGTTGACTAGTCTGACCCACGTGTCAAAAAAAACGCAAGACGTTTGCTGTACCTACCCTGACTGCGTTCGAGGCTATGCAAGCCGCTTACGCCCTGCCTCTTGGTATGTACTTTTGTCTGCGGTTGTTATTGTGGGCTATGTGACTCATATTACTGAATGTTTTTGTTTGATACAGGTACTACCGGTGGAGTTCAGGTTGAGGGTGTGACGCCCACCCCCTTGACATCTGTAGGAGTGATGCCTTCCACTGTTGGCGAAACCGATTTGTCAGAGCTTATATTTAAGGCAAGTTCTACCGCCGCTGTTAGTTGTGTTATGCCACCGTCCATGCCTACCGCTGCCGTGACTATGACAACCAATCCCATATCCACGCCACTGCCTTCGAGTGTCGCGCCGTCCTCCTTGTTTGATACTCCCTTGAGCGTATTTTCTGCCACTGAGAAGGAGATGCCTACAGTGTCTGCCGCTCATGAGGCGACTAGCGCTGGTGTTGCCGCTGTTAGCGATGCTGGGGGGTCTAGTAGTGGAATTGCTGATAATGGGGCCCATTTGGGTGACGATCTTTATCACACCCCGATTTCCACGTGTCACCGGTGGGCCCGGTGGGGGAGTATCGTGACGTGGTTGGCAACATATTAGTCAAACAACACAATATTTAAATGCACAGCGGAAGCAATTTAAAAGATATAATACAACCGAATTTAATATTGTAATATCAAATGTCACAATATTCGGAAGTTTATCCACAGATGGATCGGAAACAAAATATGAAACAATAGTTCAACAGACTTCAGGCATCTTAAACTTGAGAGACTTCTAATGATGCTATGGAGAAATCCCAGCCAATTACGCGTAGTACCTGCACTTAACCTTTTTGAGAAAATACGTCAGTTTACACTGGTAAATACAATCAACCGACTCATTTTGAAAAGAGTTTAAGAAAATGCATTTAAGGCACAAGGCACAAATAATATTTTATAACCTGGGATAATTAATTGAATATAATGCTTTTATAGGATTTACATGTTTCTTATGCGTTCAGTAGCCCGGATCGAGCCGGGTTAAAGATCAATAGACACACCACATTATGTATATGAGACACTGACAGGTGTACGCCTACACCTGTGTGCTAAGGTCGTGGCCATTTCGTAAAATGATGCCAGGGATATCCGGGACACGGTCATTAACCCCCCAAAGGCTTTAAGCAAACAAAACAAATTAAACGAGACATCTCAATACTTTAACCATCATACAATTAAAGATTCAATGCCCGACCAAACGGTATTTTATATACCGTACCCCAAGCCCGAATAGGGAAAATAAGTTAAAAGTATTTACCTGAGCAAGTATAAATCAAAAATCAGCGAGTGCAAGTATCTTTTACTGGTTCTCCTAATCTGGAACGAAGGTTTATAATAACCTATTAGAATCCTAACGGGTCTTTAGTTAAGCTTAAGCTTAGACCGGTTAGTTTTAAAGATACGGTTCGTACGCACGATTAAGCGAAGACCGGATAGAATGTGATTTAGACCCGACAAGTTTGAAGACTTGCTTAATATGGGTATATTATACACATTCTGGATTTTGAGATAAAACCGATAAGGTTTGACCCGTTTCGGCTAATTTATGTAAACTAGTTACATAAACCGAACCGAACGCGCATGAAGCGTAACGGGTAACCATAAGAGTCCTAAACAGGTTTCCTAAGTTAACATGCCTTAAATATGTTGTGATATCAGTATGATACCTTCCATTATGCCCAAAACGAGTTTAATCTCATAATAAGCCCCGTAAGGGTATTTTGGTCATTTTAAATATTATAAAAGGGATCAATTAAGCTTCTGTGATCCGTGAATATCAGTAAAATAGTTTATTTTAACAGGTTATATCATTTGGTTATAAGTCTTATATGCCAAAATAGTTTTAAACCCAAACTATGCGTATAATACGCGTATAAAGCCGTTTTAAGCGACATACGGGTTAAAATAGGATTCTGAGTTTTCTGATTAGTTAAACAGGTTCAAAACACTTCATTTATTATTTAAAATCAGTAGCAATTGGATTGGCATCAAAAGGATTTGTAAAACTCATTTTATGGCTTAAAAGGGTATATTTGGTATTTACCGAATTAAGGCACTAATCCTAGCTTATGATCAGTTTAAAAATAATTAAAAATCTTCAAAAATCCCAAAATATTATATTAAATCAGTGGGTAAAAGGTTTGGTGTCAAAAATGAGGTTTAGATAGGCTTTATGCTAATGACGCCGTTTAATTACTAAGAAGCGTTCTAATTACGTCATTAAGCATAACTCCTAATCTAGACCTCCAACTGATGTGAAAATTTAGGGACATGTTTTATAATCAGTAACAAAGATTATTGTACTTTCACATTTCCAAAATTCTCGTTGTATGGTCATAAGGGCATTATGGTCCATATTTAAGCACTTAACGGAAACGTCGGACAATTAAGGATTTATGTGGTATAAACGCAGAGGGTTATACCAACATGTAACTAGGTCCTAATGGAACTTTAAGGCATGTCTAAACCTATCAAAACCGGGTCAGATTCGAGGTCAAAGCAGAAAGTCAAACTATGCGACTTTCGGCTCCGAATCGGTTCAAAACAGAAAGTTGTCGAATCAAACAAGTTTAGACAAGTCCGTACACTTATTACCAAGTTATATGAATGATAAAACAGGTTACACGCCTTCTATATCATTAATCACGTGTTAATTTGAAAATAACAATTCTGTTGACTTTTTCGGACAACGTTTGACTCGCCATTTGACCTGGTTAGGATTTGAATCAGTGGGTACCCTTATAAGGGTTTAATACCCATATAATTACCAACTTATAACAACCTTAAGTTTGCCTAATCGCTGGACCGATAGCGATTAATCGTTAAGTCAAACCGTAATTACGACGGTTTGACTTATAGGCTAATAACTAAGCAAGACTTAATTAAGAAGGGTCAAGGGTACTTACACAAGTCCTATGAACGATTTGGAAAGCTTGGTGATGGTCCTTATGCTCCAGAAATGCTCAGATGATGATGTTGTGCTTGAATGATCAAACTTGCAACAATGAACTTCTTTATGTAATGATCTTGATCACACAAGATGGTGCCAAACAACCCTATCACTGATGTTAGATCATTCCCAAGTGTCCCTAGAGGCTCAAAACCATCATAGGCAGCCCATAGAATCGAAAACTTGAGTTTTAAGTTGGTTACAACATCAACAGGCAGCTGCCTGTTTGTTTTGTCGCTGGTAGCTGTCACGCGGCCCGCGTAAGATATGGTTAAGTCTTACGCGGCCCGCCTGGACCTCCTGTTCAGGTTTCAAACTTGTTATTAATTTCACTTTTAGCCCTCGGTCCTCCTAAACATCGCTTTCACTTCATTTCTTGCATTAAGAGGCTTCAATATTGACATATGGGGGCTTTAAGGCTTATACCATCTTTGTCAAGTCCTCGGGTAACTTTGTGATCACCCGAAAAGCCCTAATTTTCAATGTTGACGATTCTAACCCTCACACACGAATTTTATCATAACTTTCTCATACTGTAACGAAACTTGGTGAAATTTTTATGGTGCATTCTAGTGAGCATAATTAATCGTTACAAAGCTTCGGGTTTGCTAAAAGGTCACTCAGAGGTATATCTTAACATGTTGACACATTTAACCCCTGTAGTTTGAAATCTCTCACTTTCTTTCACAATTCGCTTCGTATGATCCATGATCCATTCGTTTAAGGTTATAAACCTCATGTAGGGTTATTGTAAAGTATATTCATTCATTTTTGACACTTTGAACCCTTATATTTACATAGTTTCATTGTTTGTCAACTTTAGTCCTTTAAGAACATTCTTCCACACGTCCAAACCTATGACACGTGTCAACACATCATAGGACGTAAATTTTCGAGGTGTTACATCCTCACCCCCTTAAAAGAAATCTCGACCTCGAGATTTACTGAAATAGATAAGGGTACTTTTCTTTCATCGTGGACTCAACCTCCCACGTATACTCGGGACCTCTACGGGCATCCCATTTGACCTTTACAATCGGTACATGCTTCCTTCGAAGCATCTTAACCTGTCGATCCTCGATCGACAATGGTTTTTCCACAAATTTCAAGCTCTCATCTATATGTACATCTGTATGTGGTATGACCAGTGATTCATCAGCGAAACGCTTTTTCAGATTGCAGATGTGAAATACATTGTGAATTCCACTGAGCTCTTCTGGTAAGTTTAGCTTATAGGCAACTGACCCGACACGTTCGCTAACCTCAAAAGGTCCTATGTATCTCGGGCTTAACTTGCCTTTCTTACCAAATTGCATCACTCCCTTCCAGGGTGATACTTTAAGTAAGACTTTATCACCTACTTCAAAGTGAAAAGATTTACGCTTGGGATCAGCGTAGCTCTTTTGCCTATCTCGGGCAGCTTTGAGACGGTCACGAATCTGGGCAATCTTGTCCGTCGTTTCAAAGACTATCTCCGGTCCTGATAATTGGACATCTCCAACTTCTGCCCAACAAACGGGCGTTCTACACTTTCTACCGTATAAGGCCTCGAAAGGCGCAGCCTTAATGCTGGTGTGGTAGCTATTGTTGTAGGAGAACTCAATTAGTGGTAGGTGGTTATCCCAACTACCACCCAAGTCAATCACACATGCTCGAAGCATGTCCTCCAACGTTTGAATAGTACGCTCACTCTGACCGTCTGTCTGAGGATGGTAAGCCGTACTGAAATTCAAACGCGTGCCCAAAGATTGTTGGAAGCTTTTCCAAAAATGTGACGTGTATCTAGTATCTCTGTCAGAGATAATAGACATAGGTATGCCATGCAAAGCTACAATCTTATCCACGTACAACTGGGCTAACATGTCGGAGCTGTAAGTCTCCTTAATGGGTAGGAAATGTGCTGACTTAGTCAGTCTATCAACTATCACCCATATTGTGTCATTTCCTTTCCTTGTCTTGGGTAACTTGGTGATAAAATCCATAGTTACCATTTCCCACTTCCATGTAGGAAGTTCAGGCTGTTGTAGCAAGCCTGACGGCTTTTGATGCTCGGCTTTGACTTGCGCACATGTCAAGCATTTAGCTACATAGGTGGCTACAGACTTTTTCAAGCCTATCCACCAATAATTTGCCCTTAGATCCTGGTACATCTTATTTGCTCCAGGATGAATGGAATATTTAGAGCTATGGGCTTCCTGGAGGATAACATCTCGGAGTCCTCCATAAATTGGAACCCATATTCGACCATTCAATCTCAGAATTCCGTCCTTGCTAAGAGATAACTGCTCCTCAGTTACTCCTAGCTTTTCGTTAGGATAGTTAGCTTCTAACACAGCTTCCTTCTGTGCAGCTAACAACTTTTCATTCAAGCTATTCCTTACCTCAATGCTCTTGGCATTGATTCGGATGGGTTTCACCCTTTCCTTCTGACTCAAGGCATCTGCGACTACATTCGCCTTGCCGGGATGGTATCTTATTTCACAATCGTAATCATTCAGAGTTTCCATCCAACGGCGTTGCCTCATGTTCAAGTCCTTCTAATTGAACAGATGTTGAAGGCTCTTGTGATCAGAATAGATCACACATTTGATTCCATATAAGTAGTGCCTCCAAAGTTTTAGTGCGAATACAACGGCACCCAACTCCAAGTCATGGGTGGTGTAATTCTTTTCGTGTACCTTTAACTGGCGTGAAGCATAGGCAATGACTTTGCCTTTCTGCATAAGCACACATCCCATCCCTGTGTGTGACGCATCACAATAAACTACAAACTCCTCTATTCCATCAGGCAATGTCAATACTGGAGCATTGCTCAACTTTTGTTTCAGAATATCAAAGGATTCCTGCTGCTTAGGACCCCAGTCAAACTTAATCTTCTTACGCGTCAGCGAAGTCAGGGGTGCAGCAATCCTTGAGAAGTTTTCAATGAATCGCCTATAGTATCCTGCCAAACCTAGGAAGCTACGAATTTCTGTAGGCGTCTTTGGCTCATGCCAATTCATGACAGCTTCAACTTTAGCGGGATCTACTTGGATACCCCGCTCACTGACAACATGTCCAAGAAATTGGACTTCTCGAAGCCAGAATTCACACTTCGAGAACTTGGCATAGAGTTTTTCTTTATGAAGTAGTTCTAGAATGCAGTGAAGATGCTTCTCATGGTCAGCTGGTTCTTTGAGTAGATGAGGATATCATCGATGAAAACGATGACGAATTTATCTAAGTGCGGCTTGCAAACGCGATTCATGAGATCCATGAATGCGGCCGGTGCATTAGTGAGCCCAAAAGGCATCACTAGGAACTCGTAATGACCATAACGAGTCCTAAATGTTGTTTTGTGCACGTCTTCATCTCTAACCTTCAATTTATGGTAGCCTGACCTCAAGTCAATCTTCGAGAAGAAACTTGCCCCTTGAAGTTGATCGAACAGATCGTCGATTCTGGGCAAAGGATATCTATTCTTGATAGTGACCTTATTAAGCTCACGGTAGTCGATGCACATACGCATCAATCCATCCTTCTTCTTGACAAATAAAACTGGTGCTCCCCAAGGAGACGAACTAGGTTTGATGAAACCTTTGGCTAGCAAATCATCTAACTGCGTTCTCAATTCCTTCATCTCCGTTGGTGCCAACCTATAAGGCGCCCTTGCTACTGGTGCGGATCCAGGAATAATGTCAATTCTGAATTCTACTTGCCTATCTGGTGGCAAACCAGGTAGTTCTTCAGGAAAGACTTCAGGGTATTCAGAAATGACGGGGATATCCCCAATCTGGGGCTTCGGCTCATCAATAATCACTTGTGCCATGTAGATGACACAACCCTTCTTCAAAACTTAGAGTCCTTGAGCATAGACATTTTCTCGGGTAGCCCATACTGGGTATCTCCCTGGATAGTAAGTGATTCACCAGACGGAGTCTTGATCATCACTTGCTTCTTATTGCAAATAATCTGGGCCAGGTTATGAGATAACCAGTCCATACCCAAAACTATGTCGAAACCAGCTAGTTTCAAAGGAAGTAGGGACAAAGGAAAAGAGTGGTTCTTAATGGATATGAAACATCCATCTAATAAGGTTGAGGCGGTTTCTAAAGTGCCATCTGCTAGTTCCACCTCATACTTCACACTTAAAGTTCTAACAGGTAATTTCAACAATTCACAAAACTTATTATCTACGAACGACTTATCAGCGCCTGAATCAAATAACACTCTCGCATAAACATCATTTACGAGAAAGGTACCTATTATCACATTGTCGTCCTTGACGGCTTCTTTAGCATCCATCCTGAAGACCCTAGCATTGGTCTTCTTAGCCTCTTCAGGCTTTTTGGCGTATTTTGGGCAATTGGTCTTGATGTGCCCCTTTTCATTGCAACCGTAGCAGGTCGCATCCTTCATCCTTTTGCAATCCAAGGTCTTGTGTTCCTTGGACTTGCACAACCCACATGCAAAAGTTTTTGATTGTGAATTCGAATTCGATTCATACCTGCACTTCCCAAAGTGCTGTCTCTTGCAGATTTTACATCTGGGTTTTTCACCCGTCTACTGACCATCCTTCCTAAATCCTGACCCCTTCTTGTGGTCATTGTTTCCCTTATGCTTCTTGTCGGAACGTCGTGAGTTATCATCCTCACGCTTCCTCTTTTCGGTATCAGCGTTCCTCTGCGATTTCTGCCTGACCGCATCCAAGGTAAGAGACAATGATATGTCCCAATGAAACGGGCTATACGTTTGGGTTCCGGAGTTACCAAATATGGAACCAACCTTGACAAGGTGTTGAAACTGGTAAGGTAGGCCTGACAGTCTAGGTTTCTCATGACCAGTGACAAGAAGTCAGCTTCAATCTTCTCAACCTCATGTTGAGGGCAGTAGTTTTCCTTGATCAGTGACATGAACTGTTCCCAGGTCATATTGTACAACGGGACTTTCCCCGTAGCTTGGATCAAAGATCTCCACCAAGCTAATGCTTCTCCCTTAAAAGACTGTGACACAAATTTCACAATATCCCTATTATTGCAACCACTGATATCCACAACCGTATCCATCTCGTCCAACCAAGTCATGCAATCTACTGCTCCTTTTTCCCCAGTGAAATCCCTGGGTTTGCACGAAACGAAGTACTTGTAGGAGCAACCCTTATTACGGGGTTCTTGATTCTGTACGACTCTTTGGGATGGAGCACTCCTTTGGTTTGATGAGTGGTGAGAATTACTGTTGTGGGAAGTGTGGGTCCTGGAGGGTGTTCTAGAGTGTGGTGCAGATTGGGTCCTTGTATGGGTACCACCAGATTCATGGAGCTGTCTATCCATAGCTCGATTAACGGCATTATCTATCATTGCCTGTAATTCTGCACCCGCTACATTTACTCGGGCATTATCATGCTCTCTCCTTGGGTGACTATTGATCTCGTTTGAGTCGGCCATGTAGCTTGAACTGTTACATATTGACAATAATTTATTGGTGAGTTTATTATAGAATTGTCTTTTATGGCAATTTTATTAACTGTGGTAAACATAGACCATATATGGTTAATTTATCACTCACATTTATTTAGGATTTCTAATATAATTTATCCTAATTATAAAACAATAACAGTTTTATTAGCACATAAGGCCTAGTCACAGGGAAAAATTAAATCATAAGCTATGATTTCAGAGAATCAAGGCTTTTAAAGTTTGAACATATTTCATTACTTTTATCAGACAGGGTCACAGACTATTACTGGCTTTTGTCTCATACGAAAATGAGAAGGGCCCGTAGGCATTCTATTACCAATGGATGGTAAAAAGAACTAATCATATTTATTGATGATTTAACCCATGATTCAGAGATCATTTAGTTGGGTTAGGAATCTTTGAAAAGATCCTTATATAATAATAACACGTGTGATTTTAATGAATCATGCCTGCCAGGAGTGTTAACATGTTTTCAGATGTTAACTGGGATTTGAATCTTTTTAACGGGTTTTACCATCTTGGCCAGGTCTTAAAATGACCTGCAGGCTAGGTTATACCTTTAAGATCCTTAATTAAAAATTAAAATAGGCAGATGGATTTTTAAAAGGAATGATTTCGATTTATTTATTTCATATATAATTTAATTATGCATAACATAGCAAAGATGAAATTTATAAACTTACATTCCATTAAAACTTAAAAGTAGTACACTTTGCCCTAAACGGGACTTTTCACAGAAACACTTGCCCTCGCAGGAGCTATACTAGCAATACAAGTCCTCGCAGGGACTGTTTGCAAAAATAAGTGTCCACGCAGGGACTAATAAAGATAAGTCCACGTAGGGACTAAGTACGAAGATAGATGTCCTCGCAGGGACTACATACACACATAAATAAGTAAATGTCCACGCAGGGACTTAATTTAAACAAGGAAATACAATAATACATATTGGGATTTAACGATCCCGTTTCTTCTTTCCTTTCAGCAAACTTGCTAAGCCACTCATAAATCCCTGATTCTTCCTACGTTCTCTTTGTAAATCTCGCTCAACTTTTCCCAGTCTTTCACGGAGATCCTCCTGCTCTGGTGGAGAAAACCGTGGTGGCTGGTGCTGTAGTGGTGGCTGAACAGGTACTTGATACCCTCGAGCTGGGCGTCCTATTCCCCAAGGTGTTCCATAAGGTCCTTCTGGGTGAAAGGCATTGTAATCTGCTGCCACTTGGTAAGGATCGGCCTCGGCATAGTTATAGTTATGGTATGCTGGCGGTCCGTAAGGGTTGTAAGCTGCCGGAGCAGTATAAGCAGGGATAGGGTTGCCAAAACCCGGTGATGGCGGTGCAATAGGTGCCGAATTCACCTCTGAAACTGGAACTGAAGATTCATCCTCCTGTGGCTCTTCATATAGTGGCGGGTAGTGGCTGCCACTAGAGTGTTGAGGGGTGCTGAAATGAAAATCCCCTGCTCGTGCTGTCATCCGTGCGCCAGTCCTCCTACGTCTTGGTGGTGCTGGAGGCGCTAGATTAACTGGCGGCGGTGGAGGCGGTGGCGTGACTGCCACGAAACGTGGATCCCCAGAAGGATCTTGCTGGTGCTGTTGCGGCTGCTGGTGAGGCGATGAATGGTAAGATGGTGTAAAGTACCACTCACACCGGTCGAACCGTGCCTGATGACTATCCGGACCTTGGTATGGTGTTCCGTGAAAAGACGAACCATCAGAGATCTCAACAGGATGGTTCGGGGTTCTGGTTGCAGGCTCGACGGGATCTGTGTCCTCGTCCATGTCCATCGCTTGATCACCTGAAAAATGATCCTCCGGTCCTAGTGGGTTAAAACCCCCTTGTTCTGGTAGGTATCCCACCGGGTTAAACTGGCCCCGAAAGATAGGAGTAGGGTCGTCGAAGGAACGGTGCGATGATGATCGTTGTAGGGGTATGTATGAAGGTTGCAGGTTGTTGGGCTCATTCTCGGACTGAGGCCCATAGGAGTGATGATATGGAGGCGTGGAGCTATACGACGTAGATCGTCTGGAAGGCTCCTCATAAACCCTCCAAGGTTCTTGCGGATATGCACTCCTTGTAGAAGAAGGAGTTCGCCGGCGTGAAGGCCCGGCCTCGTGGTCGTTAGGGGCGCTGATTGGCCCTTTTCCTCGTTCTCCTCGCCTGAATCTTGGCGGCATTGCTAAACCTGTTAATATAAACAAGGTAATAACAAGGAAAAATAAAGGACAAAATTTAAATAAAAAAAACATTTTGGATTATTCCTAAGTTCTTTGTCTAGACTCGAAGATTTAGGAATGTGCTATTGTGCCATTGAGATTAAACACAAAAGGCTAGTGTTTAATTCACTCAATATTGGCTCTGATACCAACCTGTCACACCCCGATTTCCACGTGTCACCGGTGGGCCCGGTGGGGGAGTATCGTGACGTGGTTGGCAACATATTAGTCAAACAACACAATATTTAAATGCACAGCGGAAGCAATTTAAAAGATATAATACAACCGAATTTAATATTGTAATATCAAATGTCACAATATTCGGAAGTTTATCCATAGATGGATCGGAAACAAAATATGAAACAATAGTTCAACAGACTTCAGGCATCTTAAGCTTGCGAGACTTCTAATGATGCTATGGAGAAATCCCAGCCAATTACGCGTAGTACCTGCACTTAACCTTTTTGAGAAAATACGTCAGTTTACACTGGTAAATACAATCAACCGACTCATTTTGAAAAGAGTTTAAGAAAATGCATTTAAGGCACAAGGCACAAATAATATTTTATAACCTGGGATAATTAATTGAATATAATGCTTTTATAGGATTTACATGTTTCTTATGCGTTCAGTAGCCCGGATCGAGCCGGGTTAAAGATCAATAGACACACCACATTATGTATATGAGACACTGACAGGTGTACGCCTACACCTGTGTGCTAAGGTCGTGGCCATTTCGTAAAATGATGCCAGGGATATCCGGGACACGGTCATTAACCCCCCAAAGGCTTTAAGCAAACAAAACAAATTAAACGAGACATCTCAATACTTTAACCATCATACAATTAAAGATTCAATGCCCGACCAAGCGGTATTTTATATACCGTACCCCAAGCCCGTATAGGGAAAATAAGTTAAAAGTATTTACCTGAGCAAGTATAAATCAAAAATCAGCAAGTGCAAGTATCTTTTACTGGTTCTCCTAATCTGGAACGAAGGTTTATAATAACCTATTAGAATCCTAACGGGTCTTTAGTTAAGCTTAAGCTTAGACCGGTTAGTTTTAAAGATACGGTTCGTACGCACGATTAAGCGAAGACCGGATAGAATGTGATTTAGACCCGACAAGTTTGAAGACTTGCTTAATATGGGTATATTATACACATTCTGGATTTTGAGATAAAACCGATAAGGTTTGACCCGTTTCGGCTAATTTATGTAAACTAGTTACATAAACCGAACCGAACGCGCATGAAGCGTAACGGGTAACCATAAGAGTCCTAAACTGGTTTCCTAAGTTAACATGCCTTAAATATGTTGTGATATCAGTATGATACCTTCCATTATGCCCAAAACGAGTTTAATCTCATAATAAGCCCCGTAGGGGTATTTTGGTCATTTTAAAGATTATAAAAGGGATCAATTAAGCTTCTGTGATCCGGGTCTGAATAAATCAGTAAAATGGTTTATTTTAACAGGTTATATCATTTGGTTATAAGTCTTATATGCCAAAATAGTTTTAAACCCAAACTATGCGTATAATACGCGTATAAAGCCGTTTTAAGCGACGTACGGGTTAAAATAGGATTCTGAGTTTTCTGATCAGTTAAACAGGTTCAAAACACTTCATTTATTATTTAAAATCAGTAGCAATTGGATTGGCATCAAAAGGATTTGTAAAACTCATTTTATGGCTTAAAAGGGTATATTTGGTATTTACCGAATTAAGGCACTAATCCTAGCTTATGATCAGTTTAAAAATAATTAAAAATCTTCAAAAATCCCAAAATATTATATTACATTAGTGGGTAAAAGGTTTGGTGTCAAAAATGAGGTTTAGATAGGCTTTATGCTAATGACGTCGTTTAATTACTAAGAAGCGTTCTAATTACGTCATTAAGCATAACTCCTAATCTAGACCTCCAACTGATGTGAAAATTTAGGGACATGTTTTATAATCAGTAACAAAGATTATTGTACTTTCACATTTCCAAAATTCTCGTTGTATGGTCATAAGGGCATTATGGTCCATATTTAAGCACTTAACGGAAACGTCGGACAATTAAGGATTTATGTGGTATAAACGCAGAGGGTTATACCAACATGTAACTAGGTCCTAATGGAACTTTAAGGCATGTCTAAACCTATCAAAACCGGGTCAGAATCGAGGTCAAAGCAGAAAGTCAAACTATGCGACTTTCGGCTCCGAATCGGTTCAAAACAGAAAGTTGTCGAATCAAACAAGTTTAGACAAGTCCGTACACTTATTACCAAGTTATATGAATGATAAAACAGGTTACATGCCTTCTATATCGTTAATCGCGTGTTAATTTGAAAATAACAATTCTGTTGACTTTTTCGGACAACGTTTGACTCGCCATTTGACCTGGTTAGGATTTGAATCAGTGGGTACCCTTATAAGGGTTTAATACCCATATAATTACCAACTTATAACAACCTTAAGTTTGCCTAATCGCTGGACCGATAGCGATTAATCGTTAAGTCAAACCGTAATTACGACGGTTTGACTTATAGGCTAATAACTAAGCAAGACTTAATTAAGAAGGGTCAAGGGTACTTACACAAGTCCTATGAACGATTTGGAAAGCTTGGTGATGGTCCTTATGCTCCAGAAATGCTCAGATGATGATGTTGTGCTTGAATGATCAAACTTGCAACAATGAACTTCTTTATGTAATGATCTTGATCACACAAGATGGTGCCAAACAACCCTATCACTGATGTTAGATCATTCCCAAGTGTCCCTAGAGGCTCAAAACCATCATAGGCAGCCCATAGAATCGAAAACTTGAGTTTTAAGTCGGTTACAACATCAACAGGCAGCTGCCTGTTTGTTTTGTCGCTGGTAGCTGTCACGCGGCCCGCGTAAGATATGGTTAAGTCTTACGCGGCCCGCCTGGACCTCCTGTTCAGGTTTCAAACTTGTTATTAATTGCACTTTTAGCCCTCGGTCCTCCTAAACATCGCTTTCACTTCATTTCTTGCATTAAGAGGCTTCAATATTGACATATGGGGGCTTTAAGGCTTATACCATCTTTGTCAAGTCCTCGGGTAACTTTGTGATCACCCGAAAAGCCCTAATTTTCAATGTTGACGATTCTAACCCTCACACACGAATTTTATCATAACTTTCTCATACGGTAACGAAACTTGGTGAAATTTTTATGGTGCATTCTAGTGAGCATAATTAATCGTTACAAAGCTTCGGGTTTGCTAAAAGGTCACTCAGAGGTATATCTTAACATGTTGACACATTTAACCCCTGTAGTTTGAAATCTCTCACTTTCTTTCACAATTCGCTTCGTATGATCCATGATCCATTCGTTTAAGGTTATAAACCTCATATAGGGTTATTGTAAAGTATATTCATTCATTGTTGACACTTTGAACCCTTATATTTACATAGTTTCATTGTTTGTCAACTTTAGTCCTTCAAGAACATTCTTTCACACGTTCAAACCTATGACACGTGTCAACACATCATAGGACGTAAATTTTCGAGGTGTTACAATCTTTATTTGCCTACCATCAACCGGGATCCCCATATGCAAGATAAACGCTACCAGCCCAAGTGGAAAATTGATGAGTCCTCTAGACTGATTCCCCCCCCCCCCCGTGATTCAGCACTGAGTTGAGCGGGCTTACCCCCCGGCTGAGTCGGCATATGTTGAAGGGTTGAACAATGAGAATTTGATGAATTCCACTATGGTGGACTCTGTTAGTCAGCCCCGGAGGCTTGCAGAGATCCGGCGTAGGTGGATGCATGATAACAATGAGCTCCACCAAGCGCGGGCTGCTATCCAAGAGCTGAAGGATGAAAAGTACCGCTTAGAGAGTTAGCTCCAAGCCGCTGGGTTGAGGGAGAGCAGGTTTTTGTCAGAGAAAAACAAGACTGAGGATGACTTGAAAAGGGTGACCGCCCACCTTGCTGAGGAGCGGATTATATGGGCTCGTGACATAGCGGAGAAGGACCGGGTCCTTGCTCATGCTAAGAGTGTGCAGGAGGAGTTGGAGCGTAAAGCTATTACTGAAGCCCAAAAGGTGAGATTCAAAATGTCTGCTCAGGTGGAAAAATTCCGAATTGACACTGACTTTGTGTCTCAGGTGCAGGAGCGATACCAGGCTTTAACTGTTGAGGTAGAAGCATCTAATGCTAAAGCCCGGGCTAAACAAGCAGATTTGGAGGAGCGGGAAGAGCATCTTAGGAAACTCCAGCAACATTGCGATTCCCTTGTCTCTGAAAGGAATACGCTTGCCCAATCTTCTGCCACGCGCCTGAAAGAGGTGGAAAGTGCCCTGGAGCAATCAAACGCTGAGGTGGACAGCTCAACTAGCCAACTGGCCGCCTTGCGGGGCGATAGGAATTTGCTGATAACTAACGGCCTAGTTGGGGCGTTTGAGTATCTTCGTCAGTCGGGACCTTTTACAGCGTTGATAGATCGCCTTTCTGCCGCCGCGTATCAGTCCGGTCACCATGATGGTGTATACAAGGGCTACTTTGAGTGCCAGCAATCGGAGAAGATTACTCCCGATTTCCATACGGCGAGGGGCAAGTTCCAGGGTGACATGGCGGATGCACTCGAAGCAGCATACAATGAACCGCTGACCGCGTATGCAGGTTTGATGGACAAGGTGAATGAGGATGGCATAGAATCCTTACGCCTGATGCTGGACCCCGCGGAGGAGTCAGAAGAGGAATAAGTACTTTCATTTTGTTTATCATTTATGCTATTTCCTCAAGACATTTTGTATAAACACTGTTTTACTCGGTTTTTTGCGCAAATATCTGATTGGTTTGTCAGACATTTAATGCTAATGTCATGATTGATAACGCCGTCGTTCCTCTGAAATGTGGCGATTTGACATGTGATGATTGTTTTTCATTAATTGTGTTGTCGTCATCCCTGTCAAAACTGCTTATCCCTCTATAAATTTAGCTTTTTTTTTTCCAAATTTGGTAATTCAAAAAGATGAGTCGGAGGAGTTATAAACAGAGACTTTCTGATATTTTCCGGCGATTAGATGCAGCTGATGGCTTGGTTCGTCTCCGAATTCCGGTAACGGAGGAGATTATTAGGGGAGAAGGAGTGCCTCCTGATGATGTCTTACCCCGGGTTAGCCGGTCCTGTATATATGAAGAACCTTCCCATGCTGAGGCAAGTGTCGCTAATCTATCAGCTGATACTTTGATAAGAGCCGTTCCACCCGATCACCTTCAACGTTGTGGAATAGTGTATGAAAGACGTCGTGGTGGCCGTTCCGGCAAGAAACTGGTTGAGGATCAGGAGATGATGGCTTCTCCGGTGGATGAGGAAAATGTCGATGACTTGATCGTTGATCCTCATCCGTTGGAGTACTATGGCGAAGTGTTGCATACCCCTGCAGAGGTGATGGCAACCCTTTCCAAGAAGTAGGTGTTAGAACATGTTCGTTTTTGGTTCCCGTATGTTGGTATTTAGCAACAGGGGACAAGTACTTGGTTTTGTGTAAGATAGTTGCATGTATTTATTACCAAAATACCTATCTTTTTGTAGCGGTTAATGTATCTATTACCAAGATACCCGCTCTTAGCGATGTATATTTTGACCCTTTGACTTATATATATGAAAAATATTTCGTGTCAAGGATACTTTTTTACCGTTATGTGCAGTTTAGATGCGATGGTAATTGTTTGTACCGTATAGTGCAGTATAAATGCGATGGTAAATTTTATTGCATAAGTAATGAGGAAACATAAAAAGAAATAACTTTTATTTATTCAAAACTTAAAAAAGGAAGGAGACATCGCTATAGATGAATTACACTTGTTTGCAAGAAGAAAAGAAAACACTCATACCCGCCGTTAGGGGCAAGGTATTACATATAACATTTTTTCAATTAAGCCGCGTTCCAGCTACGTGGAACCGCGGTACCATCTAGCCTTGATAAGCGGTAAGCTCCCTTGCCTAGTTCTTCTTAAATGACGTAGGGACCTTCCTAGTTGGGTCCCAACTTGCCTGTGGGTTCCGCTCTACTAGCCTCATTATTGCGCATGACATACTCGCCCTCCTTGAAAGTGTGCTGAGCCACGCGCTGATTATAGTATTTTTCCAGAGTCTTCTTATACTTTGCCTCGCTGATGGCGGCTGCCTCACGCCTTTCTTCAAGCATATCCAGGCCTTCCCTTAGGAGCCAGTCATTACTGTCGTTAGTAGTAAGACGCCTTAGCGAGGGCAAACCGACTTCCGCGGGTATCATTGCTTCCGCACCATAGGTTAGGCTGAAGGGAGTTTTGTTGTTACTTATCTTAGGCATTGTTCGATGTGCCCAGAGGACATTTGGCAGTTCTTCCACCCAGGAGCTTCCTTCATAACCTAGCCTTCTTTTTATACCATCCAACAAACTTCGATTTGCTCGCTCCACCTGGCCGTTTCCTTGCGGGTGTGCTACAGATGTGAAGATTTGTTGAATCTGAAGTTCTGCACACCAATCTTGAAAAACCCTATCTGTGAACTGCGTTCCGTTGTCACTTACCAAATACAGCGGTAGTCCAAACCGACACACAATGTGCTCCCAGAGGAACTTTTTTGCATTTTCAGCGGTTATTTTAGCCAGAGGTTTGGCTTCGACCCATTTGGTGAAATAGTCAATCGCCACGATAAGTTATTTTAGCTTTCCAGGGGCCAGCGGGAAAGGTCCCACAATGTCGACCGCCCACTTTTGGAAAGGCCAGGCCGCTGGGACCGGGATTAAGTTGTTCTTGGGTCGGAGTGTTTGAGGAGCAAATTTTTGGCAGCTACGGCACCTTCTGAGTTTTTCTACCGTGTCTTCGTGCATCCCAGGCCAGTAATACCCGGCGTTAT
The DNA here is from genome assembly GCA_030545235.1 of Helianthus tuberosus. NCBI lineage: Eukaryota > Viridiplantae > Streptophyta > Magnoliopsida > Asterales > Asteraceae > Helianthus > Helianthus tuberosus. The sequence continues at coordinate 160,785,569 of CM060402.1, read as the reverse complement.
GGATTTTAGCCACAACTGCCCGGGGTCCAGCGTGAATGCCACATATGCCCGCGTGTATTTCTTGGATTAGGTATTTTGCTTCTGCTGGGGATACACATCGCAGTAGTGGTCCCAGGTATGATTTCCTGTAGAGGACGCCGTTGTTGACTTCGTATTGCAGTGCCTTGTTTTGGATTTTGTGGGCGTCAGCCCTGGCGGGGGGTAATTCACCCTTTGTGATAAAATTTAGTATTGGGGTGTACCAACAGGGTTCTTCAGCTGTGAGGGCGGACACCTCCCGGGGTTCAATAGAGGGCATTTGCAACGTTTCTACCTTTACTTCTCTTTCCATGCCTGAGGTGGCGAGTTTGCTCAAGGCGTCTGCTATTTGGTTCTTTCCTCTGTGGACGTGATTGAGCGTAACATTGACAAAGGAAGCTATAAGCTCCTTTGTTTTAGCCAAATACTTTGCCATTGACTCGTCCTTAGCCTCATAAGTTTCGTTTACTTGATTATTAACCAGCAAGGAGTCAACATACACGTCAACTCTTGTGGCACCCATAGATTGGGCCATCCTCAGGCCTGCGAGTAGCGCCTCATACTCTGCTTCGTTGTTAGAACATTCGAAATCAAAACATAGGGCGTATATCAGTTGTATTTCGTCTGGGCTTATCAGCATGAGACCTGCCCCAGAACCTTTCCCGCTGGACGATCCGTCTGTGTAGAGCTTCCAAGTTTGCCTGGTTGTATTGGACTTTGGGATGTCCTGAATTGCGGGGTCCTGTATAATTTCTCCCTCAGGAATTTCGGCCAAGAAATCGGTGATCACCTGCCCCTTGATTGTTGTCCGCTTTCGATACTCGATATCCAGGGCTCCTAGTTCAATCGCCCATTTGGCTAATCTTCCAGAGATCTCTGATTTGTGTAAAATTTGCTGCAGCGGGTAATTCGTTAAGACCTACACGCGATGCCCCTGAAAGTATCTTCTGAGTCGCCGAGTAGCGTGGACTAGCGCCAGGACCAACTTTTTGAGTGTTGGATACCGCGTTTCCGGTCCTGCCAGAACTCGGCTGATGTAATATATAGGCGTTTGCTTCCCGTCTATTTCCACCATAAGTACCACGCTTACCGCGTTGTGGGCCGCTGCAAAATAAATTTTAAGTACTTCTTCTGGATATGGCACTGTTAGCATAGGTAGTTTCTCGATGAAACGTTTCATGTCTTGTAGGGCTTCTTCCGCTTCGCTGGTCGATTTGAAATTTTTCTTGTTAAGGCAATCTTTTAACATCTTTATAAATGGAAAAGACCTCTCGGCGTGTCTTGGCAAGAATCTGTTTATAGCCACTAAACGCCCGTTTAATGCTTGCGCTTCTTTCAAAGTCCTGGGGGAGGGCATCCGCGTTATGGCGGCTAGCTTTTCCGGGTTAGCTTTAAAGCCGTCCCAGGTGACTACTACCCCCAAGAACTTGCCTTCTTCCACCCCAAATGAACACTTCTTGGGGTTGAGCTTAATATTATATTCTCTGAGCGTTTGGAAGGTTTCTTCAATGTCTATAAGCATTTTTTTTCTTCCCTGCTCTTGATTACTAAATCGTCAACATATACTTCTAAGTTTCTGCCGATTTGTTTTTCGAAAGCTTTATCCATAAGCCGCTGATAAGTAGCTCCGGCGTTTCGCAGGCCAAATGGCATTTTGGTATAACAAAAGATGCCCACATCAGTATGAAACGCCGTTTTCTCTTCATCGTCTTTGGACATTTTGATTTGGTGGTAACCCTTATTGGCGTCTAAAAAGCACTTGTACCTATAAGGGACCAGGGAATCAACTTTGAAATCCATCTCCGGTAGCGGGTAGGCATCTTTGGGGCATGCTTTATTCAGATCTTTAAAGTCTATGCACATCCGCCATGCGCCATCTGGCTTCTTGACCATCACGGGGTTTGATACCCATGTGTGGTACTTTGTTTCTCTAAGTATTCCAGCTTCAACCAGCTTTTGTACTTCTTTGACTACCGCCGCTCTTCGATCTGGAGCCATACTGCATTTGCCCTGTGCAATGGGTTTAATGCCCGGGAGTGTCTCTAGCCTGTGCTCTGCCCTTTCCCGGGGTATCCCAGTCATGTCAGAATGCTCAAAAGCGAAGATATCGGCGTTTCTTCTCAGCAGCTGTTTCAGGTTGTTTTTGACCTCCGGGGAGAGGCTGTCCCCTATTGTCACTGTCTGATCCGGATGGCGTGTGCTTAATACCCACCTTTCTGGGCCGATGGCGCCGGTGGGCCCCTGTCGGCATCTTTTGGTGACCAATACCTCCCCCACCTTATCTCGAAATACTGTAGCAATGCCCCGCGGGGTGGGAAACTTCATGAACCCTCGCGCCGTAGATACGATGGCATCCAATTTCCCCAAGGTGAACCTTCTGATGATTACATTGTGGTAAGACTCAGCGCGTACCACAAGGAATGTAAGGAGTATGGTTCTTTCCCGGGGGGCTTGTCCGAATGTGACTGGGAAAGTAATTTGGCCAATGGGGTCCACCTTTTCCCCTGTGAACCCTTTTATGGGGGCGTGTACTGACTCAAGCAGTCTTCTATCTTCTGGTTGCATTCTATTGAAGCAATGCTCATAGATAATATCCTCTGAACTCCCGGTATCTACAGGATCCTCCTCATGTGATAATCACCCACCGCAGCAGATATGATTAAGGCATCCATAGTGAGGTGCAAATCTTCCACGCGAGCCTTGATTGTCATAGTCGCCAGCATCAAGTGTTCGAGCATGGAGAAACTCCACTTGGCCCCTTTTCCCTTATCCGCGTGTACCATCTTTAGCTCTCCGGGCCTTTTACCCGCCGCCTTGTCATTTTCTTCTTTGATGGGCGGCGGTCCCTGTTTGATGTCTCTCACCAGGTGTGCCAATTTACCCGCTTTCACGAAGTATTCAATCTGCTTCTTTAGCTGAAAACAGTCATTAGTATCGTGGCCGCTCCCTTTGTGGTATTCACAGTACTTGCTTGTATCTTTGTTGGGGTTGTCTTTTAGCAGCTTTGGAGGGTTAAACTTGAGGTTCTCAGAGGCTAGGATTTCCGCTGGCGTCTTGCTCAGGTTAGGGTAATCGGATCGCGGCTTAGAGGATTCATTCCTTGAGTAGGTATTTCTAGAACTATCATACCGCGAATCCGTCCTATCACCTTTTTGGTATCGGTCTCCTCTACCTTTATTTTTAGAACCTCGCTGTTCTCTATCCTCTTGGCTTTTCTGAGCCTCCTTTTTTCCATTGGCCGCGTGACTGGCGGCTACAGCTTTTTCTTGTATAACGTACACCTTAGCTATCCTCAAGATTTCGTCGATGGTGGGAGGCACACCTTCTCTTCCGTGAAGGAGCTCGTTTCGATCTTTAGTGTGCCTGCGCTGTTGGCTGAATTGCAAGATGAACTTGGCCTCTAGGTCTTCAAAGCTGTCAATCTCCACAGTGGGCAAACTATCCCACCAGACTCGAGCCGCGCCTACCAGCGTGTGGACAAACATCTTGCACTAGAGGGGCATAGGCCAACAGGCTACTTCGCCTGCACTTTTGAATAAATTGAGATGGTCATCGGGGTCGCCTAGACCATCGTATTTGCCTACAGTTTGAGGCATCTTGGGCTTTTCCTTGATAGAAGCTTCCGCTATTCTTCTGGTGAACTTGGATTTGAAAGTTGCGTCCACCGGTTTGTAAGGTCTGGTAAGTTCGTCCTCCTCTACATTTATGGGTTGTATTGGAGGAGTGATCCCACCCTGGCCGGTACCCGGGATGACAGGAGGTTGAGCCGTGGTGATGTTCGGTGTGGGGCTGGGGCCTCCACCTGGAGAAAATCGAGGCCTAGACGCGTTTCCTCTATCATAAGAAGGTTCCGCTGTTGGCGGGGTCTGACCGTAAACTGGTTGTGATGTTGGGAAAGTCCACCAGGAGGGCATGTAAGCCGCGCATGGCGTTTGCTGAGCATGGCCTAGTGTTGCTCCTTGGGGAGTGTACATTGAAGTGTTATACGGGGGGTAAGTACCCGTACGGGGGTGCGTAATAGTACCCGGGGAAGTAAGTTTGATTTCCTGGTGTAACTGGGGCGTTCATGATTCCCGCTGGCATAACCACTGGTTGATGGGGCGGCGTGGATAACGTCGCCGTTAATGCTGCCGAATACAAGGGTGGCATGGCGTAGGTGACCGAAGGTTGATAGTATTGAGGCATGGTCACCTGTGGTATAACAGTGATTGGGCTTGCAGATGTAATAACTGGCATAGTGCTACGACGTATAGTCTGTGCACTGGTGGTTGTTGCTGGGGTGAAAACCTTAACGCCTGTTGCAATTGGTTCGAATGATTGGAACTGCATGGAGGTGTAGGAAAACATGTCTGCCATCGTTGTCCAAAAAGAAATGGCGGTGGTGCCTGTAAAGCCTGGTGGGGGTCCTGCTGCTTCGAACTCTAAGTCGAGCGACCTGGTTACAGCTGGTGAGGCCGGCATGGTGGTAATAGGGCATGTTTCTAACAATGAATTGTTATCTACCATCGTTTTGCTTGGTGTTACTGCTACGTTCTGATCGCTTGCCATGGGGTTCAGCCTAGTTGTTACCGAAAAGGTCCCACGGATGGCGCCAATGAAGAAACACTAACCTTCACGGTAGTATCCAACTAGGACTTCAACTCATGGCGATCCGAACTACTAGCTACAAAACAGAACACCGTTAGGACTCGTTACAGGAATGGGATTATTCCTGTAACCACCCTCCGGCGTGAGAATAAGTCTCGGTTTGGGAGAAAGTATAAGTGGATAGAAAGAGAGAGAATGAATGAGAGCAAGATGAATCATACCTTAGATGTTTACCTCTATTTATAGTTTACCATTAGGGTTTTTCCTAACTTAGGATGGGCTCCGATAAGTTAGGGATTTGCATGATCTTCCCAAAAGAATGGGGATTTAGTTACGTGATTTATCCATGCAGAATAGAACATTCTAGAATAAATGGTATAATTAATTATTTATAATAAAATAATAGGTAATGGTCGGGTCGGTTTAGCCAATCCGGGTCATACCTCGTCACAATCAAGCTCAAATTGGAGAGTTATTCTAACTCCCGATATGTGCTAGATCACATCATTGACGCTCAACAGCTGAAAGGAAACAAGAAAGGCGTTGGGTATAAGAAGTGCCCGCCCCCTTTGAGACACAATTATACTCGAATGCCCGATGAAGAAGAAATGCCATGTTTTGAACCCAGTGTACCTCTTGATTATGAGGAAGTTACTACTGGCCTAGGGTTCAAATCGGACAGTTCCTCGAGTACCTCATTTGATGGAACAGAAACTTTAACATCGGCGAATCAAAGTGCTCCAATTATTGAGGACTATGAGTCGTCTGATGATGAATCAGATGTGAGTGATCAGGATGAATCACTTGACAAAATCAAAGGAGTAGAAATTCCAATTGAGAATTACATTCTTTGTGATCCTCCTACTCCTGCTGTTCAACCAGTTGTCAAACAAGTGATAGATCCTGTCAAGGATATCAAGGATGACAAGGAATTTGTGTCTGCTGTTAAGAGCAATAACGTGTTGTATACTTTGGTCGGAGATGTTAAAATTTATTCAGACAACGATTTTCCAATTAAAAATGTCAATCCATCTTCGATTGATAAAGTTTTTGAAGATAACACAAGTAAGTTTTTGGGAAAGACGATCCCAGGAGTTGTTGTAACTCAATGTGATCCTATTCCAAAATCTGAGATTAGAAAACAGTTTGGAAATAAAAAACAACTGACAAAGCAACAAAATATTGCTTCTAAGGGAAAACAACCAGAAAGGCGAGCTCAAAAGCCTAACGTTTCTCAATCAAAATTTGAAACAAAAGGAGCTCGTTACCAGAAGAAAAGCAGTAATGTCAAATTTGTAGCATCGAAGGGTACTGATAAAATTGAGATTTTTGAAAACAAATCAAACACCGATTTTGTCCAACAAGTCAAGATTTTAAAACGTAACAGTCAAAACAATTACACTCAACATACAAACGGGTGTAATGAAAAGGCAAGTACCTCAGGTTCTACAGGTTCGACATCTATTCGTCGATCAGATTATCCTAAGTTTGTTGAAAGGAGAACGTGTTTTAAATGTGGGGAGTTTGGACATATCATCAAAAATTGTACAAACACTCCCAAAGAGAAATTTGTTGAGAAAGCACCACCTGAAAAGGTTCACCCTCAACGTCGTCCTGTTTCACCAAAACATGACAAAAGAACTGTTAAAGAACAAGAAACAAAACAACGACGTCAAAACGTCAAGGCAGTTGAAAAGGCTTTAAAATCTAAGTCAAATCAATTAAAAGGGAACCAAGTTCTTCACAATCATTAAAACCAGAAGTTTCAAAATCTTTTCATAAGAATCAAACTGGTAAACAACATCAAACTTGGAGACCTAAGACAGGTGAAAGTTCAGGGGGAGGTGTTGTGTTTGAAAATCATCAGGAAATCGAGATCACTTTTCGTGATGCTCAGGGACGACCCAAGACCACTAAGGCTTGGGTCCCCATCCTCAACTGATCGTTGGATTATATGTGCAGGATGTTCCAGGAGGAACTGTTAATAGTCATTAGATTGTTGACAGTGGAGCATCTAGGAACATGACAGGCGACTTACGGCTTCTGTATGATGTGAAAAATATTAGAGGAGGCTATGTCGCATTTGCTGGAGACAAAGGCGGATACATCACTGGAGAGGGAAAGATCTCCAATGGTGTTGTATGTTTCGATAAGATCAATTATGTTCGTCAAATTGATCACAATCTTCTGAATGTTTCGTTAATCTGCGATAAGAAGTTCACCGTGCATTTTGATGATGCTGGTTGTTATGTGCTGAAACCTGGTTTCAAAATTCCTAAAGAATGGATTCTCTTATCGGCTCCAAGAGTTAATGATCTTTATATTCTTGATATGAGCCAAGCGATTACGACATCTGCGCAAGTCACATGTTTTGTCTCGAAAGCCACAGAGAAGGAGTCTATATCTTGGCACAGAAGAATGGGGCACATTCACTTAAGAAAAATGAACCATTTGGTGAAAAACAATCTTGTGAATGGTGTTTCTGTGAGAAGTTTTCATCTACAAGATATATGTGTTTCGTGCCAGAAGGGTAAGCAAACTAAGAAGTCTCACCCGCTTAAGAAAATCAACACTGTTAGCATGCCTCTCGAACGTCTTCATATGGACCTCTTTGGACCTATGAAACACAAGACAACCTTTGGGGATGCTTATTGTCTAGTAGTTACTGATGATTATTCTAGATTTTCTTGGGTAGCTTTTATGGCACACAAGAGTGAAACTCCTGGAATCCTAAAGATCTTCTTACCATGCTGGAAAATTTGTACACATTGAAAGTGAAGAGGATCAGAAGCGACAATGGAACTGAGTTCAAAAACCGTGTAATGGATGAGTTCTATACTTCCAAGGGCATTCTTCATGAATACAGTTCTCGCTACACTCCACAACAAAATGGTGTCGCTGAGAGGAAGAATCGAATGATAATTGAAACTGCAAGAACGATGCTGGTAGAGTCGGAGCTTCCTGTTCAATTCTGGGGGGAGGCCGTGTCGACTGCTTGCTACACGTTAAACCGAGTTCTTACAGTTAAGAGGCATGGCAAGACTTTTTTCGAACTTCTACAGAAAAGGAAACCGGATATTTCTCACCTAGAACCTTTGGGCGGTCCATGCACTATGATTGAGCCAGATGGAAAGTTTGGCGCCAAAGCTATCGAGGGTTTCTTCCTTGGATATGCTACTCTGAATTTTCGTGTGTGGAATCTGGCAACCAAAAAGATTGAGATATGGAGTGAAGTAAGGGTTCAAAGGTATACAAGTTCTGTTAGAGCTCCGGGTGATCCTTGGATGTTCGATTATGATGGGCTATTCGACTCCTTTAATCTGCCAACCTTTGACGAAGCATCTGCAGCTGCTAGAATGTTATTTGATAGTGACAACGCTGCTGGCTCGCCATTGTTTAGACTTGTTATTGTTAACCCCCAAGCTTCTAATTCGGTTAACAACACGGTACAAAATGAGGTATTTGAAGATGCTACTGAATACAATGAGTCATCGGAAGATGATGAATATCATGATGCAAATGAAGGCACTTCAGCTCCAGTTGCTCCTGTTCAGGGTGCCTCTGTAGAAACTCCTCATGTGCAGAATGTTGATACTGCTGAAAGGAATGCATCCACTTCTACGCCTATGCCCGGTGTGGAGTTGGTTGTTGATCTTAATATTAACAATTTGGGTATTAATACTCGTGTTCCTGATTTTCCTGAAACGAGGATTCATGATACTCATCCGCAGCAGAATATTATAGGAGATGTCCAACGCGGGGTGCAGACGCGTAATCAGCTGAGAAACAACCAGAATGCTGGTTTATATTCAGCCATTAGAGAATCTGGTCTTCAAAATGATTGGTCCTTCGTGTGTTACGTTTCACAAGAAGAACCAAAATCTTGGAAAGAAGCCTTAAAGGATAATTCTTGGGTTGAAGCCATACAGGATGAACTGCAGCAATTTCAAAAGCTAGGTGTTTGGAACTTTTTGAAAGGCCTGAAAACTACAAGAAAATTGGCACACGTTGGGTTTTCAAATACAAGAAGGACGATCGTGGAGTAGTCATTCGAAACAAGGCGAGATTGGTTGTTCAGGGATTTCGACAGATCGAAGGTATTGACTACAATGAAGTTTATGCACCTGTTGCACGTCTAGAAGCTATTCGGATCTTTCTAGCTTATGCTTCATTTAAAGGATTCAAAGTCTACCAGATGGACGTCAAAAGTGCTTTCTTACACGGTGTGGTTCAAGAAGAGGTGCACGTCGAACAACCTCCGGGTTTTGAAGATCCTATTCACCCCGATCGGGTTTGGTTGCTTAACAAAGCTCTTTATGGTTTACATCAAGCACCTAGGGCTTGATATGCAACCATATCCAACTATCTTCTGGAGAATGGTTTTCGAAGAGGTCTTATTGATTGCACTCTCTTTATCAAGGAACAAGATGGAGATCTTCTGCTGGTGCAGGTATACGTTGATGATATAATTTTTGGTTCAACTAATGATTCTTTGTGCAGGCAATTCGAGCGTGTGATGCAAGAGAAATTTGAGATGAGCGCAATGGGGGAAATGAATTTCTTCTTGGGCCTACAAGTTCAACAAACCGAGTCTGGGATATTCATCCATCAGACTAAATATGTTGGTGACATCTGGAGCCGATTCCAGATGTCTGATGCAACGCCCATTGGTACCCCACTTCCGCAGAATCACGGGATTACTCCGGATCTGAAGGGTGAAAGTATTAACTCTACATACTATCGCGCTATGATCGGATCTCTAATGTATCTCACAGCCTCGAGGCCCGACATCATGTATTCGACGTGCCTGCTTGCAAGATATCAAGCCAACCCGAAGGCCTCGCATCTTGCTTCTGTTAAAAGGTTTTTTTGTTATTTGAAGGGATGCCTGGACACCGGTCTTTGGTACCCTAGGGATGATAGCTTCGACTTGATTGCATACAGTGATTCTGATTTTGGTGGTTGCAAAATTGATGGCAAATCAACAACAGCTGGATGTCAATTCTTAGGAAATAGTCTGGTCACGTGGCAGTGCAAGAAGCAAACCTGTGTTGCTACATCAACTTGTGAAGCAGAATACATTGCTGCCTCTAGTTGTTGCTCCCAAGTCTTGTGGATCCAACAACAAATGCGCGAATACGGTTTTGAATTCATATCTACTCCTATTTTTGTTGATAACAATGCCGCCTTACAGATCACTAGAAATCTTGTGCAGCATTCCAAGACCAAGCACATTAAAACTAAATATCACTTCATACGTGATTGTTTTGACAAAAGATTAATCGATGTTGTTAAAGTTCACACCGATCACCAACGTGCCGACCTGTTTACAAAATCTTTTGATAAATCACGTTTTGATTATCTACTTTTGGTCAATGGCATTAAGGTGATACCCGAGTAAAACTTCCTTGACTAATTGTTTTTGTAAATAATTTCTTTAAAAACTCTAAAAATACAAAAAGATTTTTGTTTTCGTAACCTTTTAGCATTTTAGGGGGAGTAAATTCAAAAAAATACAAAAACATTTGAAAAAGTCAAAAATCCAAAAATATGTCTTTACTTTCTGTCTTTAAGTTTGAAAATTCAAAAATTCAAAAAAATAGAAAAGCAAAATTTCAAAAAAAAAATAGAAAACCAAAAATGAGTTTCTTGGATAAAGGAAGATGATGATGTTCACTGGTGTGGTCGGTCAACATATTCAAAATGTAAAACAAAAAAAATTGAGAAATGATAAGTATCTCTACTAACGATGTATCGGTAGGCTCACAATCAGACTAAAATGTGCAGGATGATACAAACCTAACAGAATTCAAGTCAGGTGGGAACCATTCATTGGCATATGGTCTTGGTACCGAAATTTTGATTGATTGATTGCCGAGGTTCTGAGATACACGGTCTTTATGTTGTCTTATCATCTAGGTATCATGGTTGTATCTTTTACCAAAAAATAACGGAGACAAAGTCTAGATCTTGCATGATACTATACATACGTGTACATATTGCATTCGACCTCAATAAGTGATCAACAATCACATGTCCAAACAAATAAGTGATAAATATCACATTTATCCGGGAGTCAAGTTCGTCTTTTTGCTGTACATTGTACTGACCTGTTCACGGGCTTGCTCTTGTGCCCTCATGCATATGAAAATCAAGTTCCTCATCAATAAGTGATTCTATCACATAGGGCTTGTTTTCAATCAAAATAAGTGAGTTTCTCACATTCTTTTATACGGTCAAACAGATGATAAACGGTATACTCACCGGTAAGATGAACTCTCGCGCATACCTTTATACGGGAATGTGTCGTGAGTGGATGAACACCGACTAGTAAGTATAATCCTTACCGTAAATCGTATCTCCTTATTATGATTACATCTGATCAGTTTGAGCTTAAGGGGACAACAATACCGATAATCGTGGTAGTATACTTATCCAAAGCGCTAAAGTGAAACAAAAATCATGTTGACTAAGACCGTAAGCTGGTATGATTCATTTTCCTTGAATCTCGCAAAAAGATTGCTTTTGTACAGTAGTTTATTGCTTTTTATTTCTTATTGATTAGTTTACCGCACTTTAAATTCTAGTTTAGTGTAGTTTGTAAAGTTCATTTTTTAATTAGCCTGTAACACCCCAAAACCGAATTATTAAATTTGCTAGTTTGTTATCATGTTTAACAAAATGAGATATAATAACTAGGTTAGTAAAACTAGTTGAATGTCTAGCAAATTAGGTAAAGTAATGAAATTAAAGCCAATTATGATGGTGTCATGAACTTAAGGGGCTAAGGTTGTCAAAATAGAAAATTAAAACACACACCTTGTGTGTGTTTTGGGTCTGGCGATCGAACAGGAGGCAATGGTGAAGGGGTGCAAACCCTAATTCAAGAAAACCCTTCAAATTGAAAGGGGAAACTGGCCCTAATCGGATGCATGGACTTAGATTCTTGATCATCTAGACTTTCTACACATGAGGTAAGTTGTAGATAAGATCAGAAGAATGTGTATGTAAATGATAATGAAGAATAGGCCCTCGGAAAGGTGGACTTGTACACTCGGAGCTAGTAAGGCAAGGGAACCGATATATCAAGTAAGAAGCATGGGTCTATGAGGTAAGTGAATTTCGATTCACTTCTTGGCATGTATAATAAATGTTGATATTTATGAACACGGTTTTATTTCGTAAGATTATGTAACAATCAGGAAATACTAGGTCAGGTGATATTTTAGTAAGACAAAGATTGTTGATTAAGTAGAAAGCAAATGGGTGAATTTAAACGGGTCAAGTAATGTGCACAAGTAATGTTTTGTTAAGAAACTCGGGTAGAATAAGGCCCCGGGGTAGGGACTTTTAATTAGTAATGTAAGGAATAAGTACACGAATAAGTTAGGATTAAGTTCCAAGTGGTTCGGATGCCAAATGAATGAGTTAAGAGAGTTTATGCCATTAAGTGGGATGTGGAACTGGGCACCACCGTAGCTTACGGTGCCCACCGTAGCTTACGGTGCCCACCGTAGCTTACGGTGGGTGCTGGTCTTTGCTCTTCTGCCGTAAGGCAGTCTCTAGTTGCCGTAATCCTTTTTGGAGACTACCGTAAGCTACGGTAGTCACCGTAGCTTACGGTAGAGCTCTGGCGCCCCGCGTAGGAAGCAGGCAAGGCTGTCGCGGCCCGCGACAGACCCTGCTGCTAGCAAATTATTTGTTGTTTGTGTGTAGGAATGGTTGCAAATGCTTTTCAAGGCCACTGAATTAATGTTTATGCTAGTTTTAAATAAAGTGAAGGTTGCGGGCCTTCGATTCTCCACAAGGTACTCTAAAATCCCAATGAGGAGGCGTTTAGGAAGCATGATCACGATTAATATGTGCGAGTAAGAATGTAAGGGAGCGAACTAAGTTTGTGTTTATTTATTTATATTTACACATTTATGTATAAGGAATAAATTACCATCTAATAGTTGGAACTTATAGGTGTTTATGATTAGAAGTAAGAATGCATGCTAGGTCGTATGTACGTGGTTTATTTGTGTGGAAGCTTGTAATTAGCATACCTTAGTAAACCTAGGGACGATTTAAGTGTTATAAAGGAGTTGTAAGTTCGTATGGGGGTACGTAATCATGTGTGGAGGTTCACGTTTACATATATATATATATATACATATATATATATATATGTGTGTGTGTGTGTGTGTTTGTGCCTACGTTTGAAGTAGGATTCATTGTTTATGAGCAAACTGAACTTGTGTATATGTTGTACAGTTTAAATAAGTTGAAGTGTTAAGTTACTAAACCATTGTCTTGAGTATGAAATGAGGATGCAGGTATTCTATTAATGTCGTTATCAGAGTTAAAGAGTTTGGAATGCACAAATGTACACGGAAAGCATATTCGTGAGGATTATTATGGGAAGAAGGAATGCGGAATGGCTATGGATTACGTATGTCTAGTTTAGGAATGATGTCATTAAATCTAACCGATGCACATGTATATGGTGAATACAGGTGGCGTGGACTTAGCATCATTATGAAGAAAAGAAGGATTGAAGATCGAGTCAAGAGCGAGGGTTGTACGGGAAGGATCGGTCACATGGTTTGACAAATATAGGTTTTGAAGGATTAATATAGTGGAACGTGGTATATCCTTTTTAATGAGTATATGAAATTTTGTATTTGAACCTTCCTGTAAGTATTATGTCTAATAAAGAACGAAATTTTGGGCTCATATTTTCCGTTGTGTCGTATTTTAAGTTATTACAAGTTAGTCTTACAGGGAATTGTTCATAATACGAACGGGTCATGCCCGAATTTTGTTAACTAAAAGTATGATAATATCACATTTTGGAATGTGAAATTTGGGCGTTACAAGTTGGTATCAAAGCCCTGGTTTGAGGTAAATCAAGTATGAGGAGGCAAATACTTGAACTCAAACCTGTGTGCTCTCGTGACAAGGAACCCGTACAATCCAAGACTCGATCAAGATCTAAAGGTAGAAGCGAATGTAAGTATGTATTTAAGTATGTATATGAAGAAACTAACATTATGTCATGTGTAAGGTAAGCATAGTTGTTTGGACCGGATGATCCGCGAGAGCAGTCTAGGACCGACACCAAGACACATAGTAAGACAAATTGGTTCCAGGTACGTATATTTAATATATTTAAGTACATGTAATGGTAAAACCTATCAATGAAAGGAGAATTTTAAATGAAAGATAATAATGGAATAGTAATAAAGTTCTGAAAATGTTACACGTGCTGAAAACTAATTCTTCGGACATAAGGTGACAGTTACCCGAAGACACGAAACTAGAATGTGGATTGTGTACCTGGCCAGTGCACAAGAAACATACGAAGTTCGTGAGACCGTGATAATTGTTACAGGTATGTCCGTTAGAATTAGGGAATAGGTGGACGTGAGGGTGAAAGGAAAATATAAGACTCTCAAGAAATTAAAAGTACCAAACACGAATGAGAAAGTGTGAATGATATGTTAAAATCCGCGAGACGGATTCGATACATAGAAGGAATGAGAAAGTATGAATGATATGTTAGAATCCGTGAGACGCATTCGAAACATAGAAGGAATGAGAAAGTATGAATGATATGTTAGAATCCGTAAGACGGATTCGAAACATGGAAGGAATGACGAATATGAACGAGATGTTTGAATCCGTGAGACAGATTCAAAACACAGAAAGGAATGGAAAGTGGTACGAAAGGTCCGAATTCGTAAGTAAATGCGGACCGAAGAAGTAAATGTTTTTAAGGCAGATATTAACCAAGTTATGTTTTAAACTTTTTACAATATATATAAATATATTTATGTAAATGCATTGTATGCAAGATGGTTAGAAGAGCAGATGAGTCACACGAGTCAAATGGTGATTACCATTTGAACCGGGTATTTAATGTTTGGATTGTTCAAGTCTTACTTGTAGGTGGGCATAATGCATGATCGTCCAACACCACAAATTGGAAAGAAATAACCAACACAAGGAATGGATAACGAGTCAATGGAATTGACTTACATCGGTATGTATAAAGATTATGTTTTTAATAGGAGCTTATAGCTCGATTCGAGGAGGATGTGTCAGGACTGAATAGTTGGTAAGCATAGGTCAAATTGTAATTACAAATGGACTACCGAAAAGTCAAACAAAGTAAGTGGATAGTTATTTAACTGGTATTAGTAAAATAGTATGAAGTATTTGATTCACTAACTAGGTAGGACCGATGAAAGCTATTGTAGTAGCAAGAAATAGTATGTGAGAAATGGAATGTGTGATATGTTGTAGCATGTACGTAAGGAAATTGTGAAAAAGTCATAGGTGAACAAACATCATGTAGAACGCAATTATGAAAAGCTATATGCTAAACGTTAATTTTACAGATAAGAATGATGAAATTCTTAGTGTGATGATAGAAATAAAGCAGATGGGAGGATGCTCACGGGAGGGAGCATAACACACAAATGTATGGGGTCAATTTTGGTACGGAAGATACCTATAAAATGGCGGATCGATCTGGCTTACGGATCACTGATCTATACAATGAAGACAAGGTCAGTAAATGTTTAGTTTTTTATTGATAAGTATGAGTATGTAAATTGATTAGTATGTACGAACGAAATGAATGGTAAGATAATTATGGTATATTATGAAATGCTCGACTCGTAATGGTCAACATAAGAAAGTATGTATGTCATTAAGAGGAAGATATTGAGGCCTTAAATGAAAATTTGAACTAAATGGTTAAATGCTCGTATGATGCTCTTACACGACATACATTGTTAGAATAGTAAGTAGTGCATGCAATGAGCTAATATTGAAGCGTTTTGAATGATTAAAATTTTAGGCTAGATTTAAAGTTGTAAGTAGTTCAAATAACAGTAGAAAGGTGTAGAATGGTGCTTAATCCCGGTGTTGAGTATAGATAAGTGAGTGTGAAAATGATTGTTATGTTGGTGTATTAATATCTGAATGTTTACGGTAATGCGTACTATTATGCGCACACCTCCCGTGAGGACATGAAAGAAATTAGGAACAACGTTAGAAATGGAATGTAATGGTTTGCTCTAGATAAGAGGGAATAAAATAATAATTATCCAGCGATAACGCTTAATTCAAGGATGAATGCTAGTAAAATTGGGTATGTAAGTGGCCAAATTATTACGTGTTAGCAAAAGTACCTAGAAGGGATGCTAATAATAAAACACAGAGGTAAAAACCACAGTAAGTAAATTTGAGGCTAATGCTAGAATGTAATATCCCCTATGATATGTGTGAGATGGAGATAGAATTACCCACAACGAATGGTAAGTGAATGTTACCACTTAAACAAGTCACAAGTGTTTTCGGGATATGGTAAATATCTTGAATGAATTAACTCAAGAGTAAGAATATAATTGGCTTAATAGGAAAGAGAAAGGTTTCGGGGACGAAACCTTCATTAAGGAGGGTAGAGTTGTAACACCCCAAAACCGAATTATTAAATTTGCTAGTTTGTTATCATGTTTAACAAAATGAGATATAATAACTAGGTTAGTAAAACTAGTTGAATGTCTAGCAAATTAGGTAAAGTAATGAAATTAAAGCCAATTATGATGGTGTCATGAACTTAAGGGGCTAAGGTTGTCAAAGTGGGAACTTGAAACTAATTAAAAGAATAAAATAGAAAATTAAAACACACACCTTGTGTGTGTTTTGGGTCTGGCGATCGAACAGGAGGCAATGGTGAAGGGGTGCAAACCCTAATTCAAGAAAAACCTTCAAATTGAAAGGGGAAACTGGCCCTAATCGGATGCATGGACTTAGATTCTTGATCATCTAGACTTTCTACACATAAGGTAAGTTGTAGAAGTTAATTTTATGATTCGGTATGAAGTGAGACTATGATCAAACTACGAAATTGTATGAAATTGTGCATGTAGAGGTGTTAGAATCAACATTTTGATTATGTGTTGTGAATAAGATCAAGTAATTTGATGATTTAAGGTGAAACCCACAATTGTGAGTGAAGGTGGCGACATGGGTGTTCTACCCATGTCCAATCCTTGTTTGATGTACTTGTTTCTAGCTTGAAATAGGTTGTGTGATGATAGTCTAGGGTTAATTGTATGAAGGGAATGTGATTTTGAGCACTCTCTTGGTGATTGGAAGATGATTATGCCTAAACTAGTTGTAAACTATGCAAAGTAGGTTGTATGCACACCAAGTGTTTGATAAAATGCTTAACTAGTAGTAATAGATGGTATGGTGTTCTTGAAATTGTGAATTCCAAGCATAATGAGTTGGTTGTGTTAGTGCTAGTAAATATGCAAAAAGGAAGGTTTCTTGAGCGAATTTCATAGTGCAATCATAATAGTTATGCAAATGGTGAAAGATGGCACCTTTGAGGTCCATGAACCTTGTTGTTGTAAATAATGCTTATTATGTGATTCATTGGTTTGGTAAACATGGAAGTAATGTGTTGTAAAGGATGACATGTAGAATTTTAGTCGAAAGCATTGATGCTAGGGCCATGCTTCAACGATTAATTTAAATGTGAAAAGGCTAGGTGGATAAGATCACAAGTGTGTGTGTTTATATTGAAGGCTTGGAAGTCGATATGACATGAAAGCCATTTGTTGATGTGATTAACTACCATTGGCTTGTGGATTAACATTCATGTGTATGTAAATGATAATGAAGGATAGTGTAGGTCCCTCGGAGGTTGAGGTTTAACCTATTCCTTGTTATGTCTAACACACTAGCGTGTGCGGAATCCAAGCTAGCATGCAAACCGAGATAGAACAAGCACAAAACACAACACACAATCTTCACCGATTAACACCACATGTATTAATACGTATGAAAGGTTCGGTTACAAGCTCAATGTTTACAAATGTATTTTGCAAACTCTCTCAGTGTGTGTGTGTTTCCTGTCTCACTCTTGTCTGTCTACTATTTGTGTCTACTGAAGTGAACACAACACACGGGTATTTATACCCATTTCAGCTCGTATGGTCGAAGGATCAGATAGACTGATCGAAGGATCATCTATCGACCAGAAATTCATCGAAGGATCACATATACTTCGAAGGATGATATCCTTCGAAGTCCGACAACATCCATCGAAGGTTATCTTTCGATCTCATCATCGAAGGATATAAACTATCCTTCGATGACCTATCCTTCGACACAAACAGCTTACAACCAATGTGTGAACTGTTTGGTCAAGTCAAACCAGGAGGATGGTTGACTTGGTCAAACTTACATCGAACACACATTGTAACAAACTAAGACGTAACCCAGACTAACATAAGACATCGTTTTGTATCATGACGAAATACAGACAAAGTACAGACACAAGTGCATCAACAAACTCCCCCTTGGCTGTAGCTTTGTCTCGATCTTCGTGTCTTCAAGTCTCTAATGCCGAGTCGAACCGAGCTGAGTCGCGTCCACACAAAGTGCATCAACAAACTCCCCCTTGGACGCTACTCGTGATGGTTCGTCTTCTGTGTCTTTCATGTCGGAGGATCTTCAAAGTCTTCACGCGTCGTAAGCAGAAAGTGTATCAACAAACTCCCCGTTTCATGTAGGAAGTGTGTTGACAAACTCCCCCTTAACATAAGCTCCCCCTTGAGTTATGCTCGTGAATATCTTGATCTTTATGAGTTGAGATCCTTGTGGTGTTGATAATGGTCATCGACAACTCGATCATCTTCATCATTTGAGTGTCTTCACGTCGTGTCTTCATTCCGAAGCTTGTCATCGACCATGTTCTCCTTGCCTTTAGAATCTGCACATGCAAGAAATCTAAACGCGTAATGAGAACAACTGCTTGGAATATCATAAGTAAACGACACACATGTGACCATTGTTCAATCAACTACCGTCCGACAGTTTGAAAGTTTAATGTATTTTATCAATTTCAATTTTAACTTTCAACACTTGCAAATTTCGACCGTTTATGAAGATTCAGTCATTTTGGTTTTCGTTCAGGTTTCAGGTAACGAAGACTCGAGATCCAACATCGTACGATCGAAAATAAGTCAGAAATAAAATGTTTTTGGCTTTTATAAAGTTTATATTAAAACACACCTAAAATCTTTTTGGCTTTTTGAATATTTCAAAAGTAAAGACAGAAAGCAGTAAATAAATATATACAAAGGTGCAGAAACTGAAAGCATTAAATAAATATTTACAGGCATTCTTTTTGCGAGTTTCGAGGGTAAGAGAATCATATCAGTGTACGGTCATGCCAAAACGCTCTTGTTGTTCAATTAGTTAACATTAAGATAAGCATCCTATAACAATTATCGGTATTGTTGTCCACATAAGCTCAACTTATCAGATGTAATCATGGCGAGGGGATACGTTAAGGTATGATTTATACTTACCGACCGGTGTTCATCCACATCATGACACATTCCCGTATCAAGGTATGCACGAGGGTTCATCTTACCGGTGAGTATACCGATTATCATCTGTTTGACCGTATATGATGTGAGATTCTCACTTATTTTGTTTGAAAACAAGCCCTATGTGATATAATCACTTATTGATGAGGAACTTGATTTTCGATGCATGAGGGCACAGGAGCAAGTCCGTGAACAGGTCAGTACTTTCGTACAGCAGAGAGACGAACTTGACTCCCGGATAAATGTGATATAATATCACTTATTTGATTTGGACATGTGATTGTTGATCACTTATTGAGGTCGTATGCAGTATGTACACGTATGTATAGTATCATGGAAGATCTAGACTTGCGTTCCCGTTATTTTTCAGTAAAAGATACAACCATGATACCCAGATGATAAGCAGCATAAAGACCGAATATCTCAGAACCTCGGCAATCTCTCAAACGAAATTTCGGTACTAAGACCATATGCCAATGAATGGTTCCCACCTGGTCTTCAGCCGATTTAAGATTTATATCACCCTGCACACTTTAAAATGATTGTGAGCCTACCGATACATCTTATATAGAGCTGCTTATCGTTTTTCATTTAAGGTTTAAAGAGGTTTGGACAGACCACTGATGTACTATCATATTCTCTTTTTCTCGCCAGGAAACTCATTTTTGTTTTTCTATTGTTTTTTTTTTGTGTTTTTATATTTTTTTCGATGTTTTTGGATTTTTCAAATTTTGGATTTTTCAAATTTTGGATTTACTCCCCCTAAAATCAACAAACTAAGACAAATTTAAAACACAAAGATATTTACAAAAATGATTTTCCGATGTTGGTTAATTCATGTTTTACCTCAATGCCGTTTACCAAAATTAAGTTTTAATCAGAAATGATTTAGCGAATTTTGGAAAAATCAGTTGGCATGTCGGTAAGCGGTGCGGACCATGACAACATTGTCTGGCCAAAGAGTGCTGAATTCACAAAGCAGCTTAAATATCGACAAGTATAAGAGAGATTAGAAATTTAAAACCGTATCCTGCAACTGCATCGTGCATTGCAAGGAATCTGAGCGCTCTCCCAAACTGGATATCCACCCGGTGTGGATTTCAAAGTCGATTCTTTGTAGCTACTTAGAAATCTCTTCACAGCAACAAGATCAGAAACCTCTGGGTCCGGCTGGTCTTCCACATTTCACCAGCGAAGGTCTTTGTCTTTCTCTTTGAGAAGTAGTGTGCGGTTGTTCAATCCATGCCAAGGCATCCGCACACCCGGTTGGTTTGATCAACGAACACATTTTCATCAAACACACCGCAAAGAAATGTACACTGCACGTTCATTTTGTCGATTGTGAACTTCAGACGTGCTGCAGTCGCGTACTCTTCATTTGAATCTTTCCTGAGGACCCGATCAAAAACCTTAACAACCAAAAATTTTGCACATATTTCATCTGGTCGAATTTTTCAACTTCGTTCAACAACACTCTATCATCAGACATTTTTGTCTTCTTTTCTCCTCTCTCCATCAAAGGCAACAATTTCTTCTGACGCCTATCTTGTGCAAGGACGCTCCACTATCAACAATCTTACGACTATCGAAAGTTCCTCCTGGAATATCCTACACACTCACTCAGAGATTAGTTGGAGAGGGGGACCCAAGCCTTTGTGGACTTGGGTCGTCCTTGATCATCAAGGAAAGTGATTTCAATCACTTGATGATTAGGAAAAAGAACCTGTGGTGCTCCCCCTGATTGAATTACCTGCTTTTGCTTCCAAGTTGTTTGTCCTTTACCAGTATTTGAATTTATTGTTTTAGCATTTACTGGTTTTACAGTTTCAGACTTTGCTTGTACAGGTTTTTCTTCTTTGACCTCTGATTTTAAGGCCTTTTCAATTACCTTTTGATTCTTTTGCGTTAACTTCTTTTCCCTTTCTTTCAAGACACGTGGGTCTTGTTTCGGGGAAACTGATCGTTTTCGGTAATCGATTTCTTGGGGAGCACTCGTTTTTGACTTTAGCTTTTGCACGTGTGGGCAATATCTTACAATATGCCCAACTGTCCCACATTCAAAACATGTTCTCCGCTCTACAAACTTCGGAGAGACACGTTGATGACCAGACGGAGAACCAGACCATGAACTTTGTGATCTAGACGTGCTTGGACCTAAATCACATCCGTTGGTGTGTTGGGTGTAATTATTCTGATCATTTCGTTTTAAAATTCTAACTTGTTTTATAAAATCAATGTTAGATTTATCCTGAAATGTTTCAAGTTTGTCTGAACCCGTGGATCCAACAAAGTTCATTTTCGGTTCTCGTTTCTTAACAGGAGCTCTTTTGTTTTGCACCTTTTGTTGTTGAACCTTTGGTTGTTCAGTCTTAGGCTGCTGAACTTTAGGTGCTTGAACATTCTTGTTCTGAGCCTTCTTTCCCTGTACCTTACCTTTTCCGGAGTTGACTTGTTGTTTTCGCTCAATTGGTAGTTTTTGGTTTCCGTATTGTTTTCTAATTTGTTCACACGGAATTGGATCACATTGAGTGACGGTAACTTCACCACTTTTGTTTCCCAAAAACTTATCAGTGCATCCTTCAAAAATTTGCTCAATTAAATCTTGATTTACATTTTTAATTGGAAAATCTTTGTTAGAGTAGATTTTGTTATCTCCTTTGAGCGTGTACAACAAGTTATTCTCTTCACTGGTAGAAACAAGGGACTCCATTGCTTTTGACATTTCAGTCTTACTCGGTTTCACTGGTGGATCACACAGGATGTGATTCTCAATTGGAATATCTGTTGTAACCGAGTTAGACTGTTGTTTCACAATTTCTTCAGATTCATCATCCGAAGAATCAGCATCCTCAACAATGGGAGGACTCTGTTCCTTAACACACGATGAATCTGTCACACTCTCAGATTCTGATTGACCCGAGGATGATGTACCAGTTGTGAACCCGAGGCCTGCTGCAAAGTTGTCTATATCGAGTGGCACAGTAGGTTCAAAACGGGGCATATCCTCGTCATCGGGCAATTTGGAGTAATTGTGATTCATTGGGGGAGGACATGATTTGAATCCAATACAAGGTTTATCCCCCTTTTTCTTTCTCTCTTGAACGTCAATGATGTGATCCAATACAAAGCGGGAATTGGAATAGCTTTCCAGTTTCTGCTTAATTGTTTCACATTCACATCGAGCTGTTGTCAATTCTACCATTTGCTTTTCAATTGTGTCAATAAGATTATTGTTAGCATGTTGTTTTCGCAAAACAGCCTTTTGTAATTCTGAAACATCATGTTTTAATGACGCAATTGTTGCTTTAAATTCCTTTTCATTTCTGGTTAAAAACAAGTTAGCTTCAGTTGCTTTAGAAAGATCTACAATCAATTCTTGATTGTGTTTGTGTGTGATTTCATATTTCTCTTGCAAAGCCTCGTGTTTGCTTTGCAATTCACAACACTCATCATTCAATGAAACATGTTTGTCTTGCAAGTCAAACAAACTAGCTTGTAAAGCATCATGTTTGCCTTGCAACTCAGACATGTTTGCCTCTAAATCAGCATTTTTAACACGCAAACTATCACAGTTATCACAACTAACTACAGTGGGTTTATCGACACATACCTGGCCTGATGAACTGTCGACATTAGCCATAAAGTCTGAATGGAGAGAAGACGAAGAGTTAGCAGCTTGATCCACCAAAATAGATCTTCTTTCAGTTCCTGCTGCAGCTTCTTCCAAAAGCTCATCAATATCTGCATCGACTGACGCACTAGATGTCTCATCCACATGATCATTTCCTGAAGTGGAGGCTTCTTCATCTGAGCTTCCACTATAACCAGAACTGTCTTCATCTTCAGAAGATTCATCACCATTGGTGGAAGATTCTCCACCACTGGCGTGCTTTAAATCCTTTACGATTTCAGCAAAACATGTTGTTCCATCTGGAGCAAACTGAAGCGACCAATCACAACCTTCATCTACTTGAACCACAAGTGTCTGGTTGGCATTAGATGGTCCTGCTTGACTTTGGTTGTTGACAGGAATCATCGTACGGACATTGTTCCTGTTCTGGTTCTGCTGGTTGCCTTGATTTCTGAAAGGATTTTGGTTTCCATGCTGAGCTGGTCTTGTGCATTCCCTTTTGAAATGACCCCGTTCACCACAGTTAAAGCACGTTACAGCTTGCTTGTCGAACCCATACTTGGTGTCTTTCTTGCTTTCCAAGTTGGTTCTCCCCGTCCTTTCCATAAACTCCTTTGCTCTTCGAATTGCACTAGCAAGAGCCCATTTGATATCCATCATTTCAAACTCTTCTTTATCCACTTGCTGATAATCTTCATTGGTTAGATTGATATTCCCAATCTGACCTGCAACTAATCCACAATAAGCACTAACCAAGGTGTTCAACATCTCCATATGCTCCTTGGCTACTTCGACACTGACTTTTGAAAAGTTGGAAGTGTCTAATCTGACTGTGTTCGGATTGGAGGTGGCTTGAAAGTTTGAGGAGCTTCCATAAAACCCTTGCTGTAGTGGTTGTTGCTGCTGAGCTGTCGGTTGCACATTCGGTCTTGAAAACATCGTGTAAGCTGAAGGATCAAACTGATCTGTTGTTGAAGGTCTGGTGTTTGAGATGAAGGCTGTTTGAAGCTTCGCATGTTGAGAGGCCGGTTTTTCTCCACTGATACCTCCTGCAATCCCAAAATACATCTCTGGATTTTGAGGAGTTAGTGTTCTTTTTGCCTTAAGCTTTTCTTCTACATCCTTGTTCTCCAATTTTTGAATTAACTCATAAACATTGATTGTGTCTAGAACACCATTTTCTTTGAGAATTTCAAGGTAACTGCTCCACTTTGCTGGTAAGCTATCAGCGAATCTCTTCACCATTTCTTGTGGAGTGGCAGTGACTCTAAAACCAAACATCTCGCTCAACAAGTGATGGAACCTTGTAGATAACTCTGCCAAAGTCTCATTCTCCATACACGTGAAACCTTCAAACTCTTTCTTCAGTAATTCTTGCTTGATCTTTCTAGATTGAGCATTTCCTTCACATCGTAACGTGAGCATATCCCACAAGCTTTTAGTAGTCGTGCAGTAAACAAACTGGTGGTAAATGTCTTTGTGAAGAGCTTGTGTGAGAATCATGAATGCTTTCTTTTCTAACTCAAATTTCTTCTTATCATCATCAGACATAGTGCTGTAAGTTTCTGGATTAGATCCTGCAACTTCCAAATCATGGTCAAATGCGGTGAAGAAGCACATCCATAGATCTTGACCTTGCCCCTGAACATAAGTTCTCAGCCTTTCTTTCCACCATCCCCAATCATTGATGTGATTTAGCTTTGGCGGTTTTGTGCTTGTACCAGTTTCACTGTCGTTCTGCATCATAGATTGAATGCTGTTGCTTTGATTTGTGACCAATGCCCATTGATTTGCAGTTATCATTGCAGCTTGAGGTGGGGCAATAGCCTGCATCCATGCTTTGTTGAAATCTGACGCAGATTGCGTAGTTGATGATTGCGTAGCTGATGATTGTGGAGTCAAAGATGTTAGAGTCCACGCGGTTGGATCCCACTGACCGTTTGTTCCCATTTTATAAAAATTAATATATTAAGTGAAAATAGATTTAAAATTTGAAAAACAAGTTTTCCTTTTAAAAATATCATTTTCACAAACTATGTTAATGTTTCGAAAGATAACAACCAGCCGAAGGATCTGAGATCGAAAGACCTGAAACACAAACTTGTTAAACTTAAACAAACTGGGATCGAAAGATCAACACTTGTTCGAAGGATCAACAGTGTTCGAAAGATCACTGTTGAGTTTCGAGCAATGATTTCGAAAGACTCTCCAATCGAAGGATCCTTGTCTTTCGAAAAATAACTGTAGATCGAAAGATGTATGCTTCGATATGATTCCTTGGTTCGAAGGATGATAATCTATCGAACCTCCACTGATCGAAGGATGATAATCTATCGAACCTCCACTGATCGAAAGATGATCTTTCGACTTCGAAGGATATCTTTCGAACTGCTCTGACACAGTTGACAAAGAGTGACAGGTTGGTGAAAAAGGTGATGGGTTGGTAAATCTTTCGGCAGAAAGTATGGTCAGACCATGATTTTTACCAAAACCAAGATTTTGAACAATAAAATATTGCTGAAAATCAAAGTAACAACCCAGAAACCGGTCACCGGAGTAGCCGGAATATTGGCCGGAAATTGCCAAACACCTCAAAAACAAGTTTTTAAGTTACCCAACCCGTTCCTTAACACACCCGGATAGTTTAGAACACGTTTTAGCGTCTGAAAAAGCGAGAAAAACAGTGAAAACGGGTGCTAAACCAAGTGACCAAACACTCCAAAGTCTTGTAAAAACTCGGTTTTTAACAAGGAAAAGAGCCACGGCTCTGATACCACTTGTAGGTCCCTCGGAGGTTGAGGTTTAACCTATTCCTTGTTATGTCTAACACACTAGCGAGTGCGGAATCCAAGCTAGCATGCAAACCGAGATAGAACAAGCACAAAACACAACACACAATCTTCACCGATTAACACCACATGTATTAATACGTATGAAAGGTTCGGTTACAAGCTCAATGTTTACAAATGTATTTTGCAAACTCTCTCAGTGTGTGTGTGTTTCCTGTCTCACTCTTGTCTGTCTACTATTTGTGTCTACTGAAGTGAACACAACACACGGGTATTTATACCCATTTCAGCTCGTATGGTCGAAGGATCAGATAGACTGATCGAAGGATCATCTATCGACCAGAAATTCATCGAAGGATCACATATACTTCGAAGGATGATATCCTTCGAAGTCCGACAACATCCATCGAAGGTTATCTTTCGAGCTCATCATCGAAGGATATAAACTATCCTTCGATGACCTATCCTTCGACACAAACAGCTTACAACCAATGTGTGAACTGTTTGGTCAAGTCAAACCAGGAGGATGGTTGACTTGGTCAAACTTACATCGAACACACATTGTAACAAACTAAGACGTAACCCAGACTAACATAAGACATCGTTTTGTATCATGACGAAATACAGACAAAGTACAGACACAAGTGCATCAACAAACTCCCCCTTGGTTGTAGCTTTGTCTCGATCTTCGTGTCTTCAAGTCTCTAATGCCGAGTCGAACCGAGCTGAGTCGCGTCCACACAAAGTGCATCAACAGATAGGCCCTCGGAAAGGTGGACTTGTACACTCGGAGCTAGTAAGGCAAGGGAACCGATATATCAAGTAAGAAGCATGGGTCTATGAGGAAAGTGAATTTCGATTCACTTCTTGGTATGTATAATAAATGTTGATATTTATGAACACGGTTTTATTTCGTAAGATTATGTAACAATCAGGAAATACTAGGTTAGGTGATATTTTAGTAAGACAAAGATTGTTGATTAAGTAGAAAGCAAATGGGTGAATTTAAACGTGTCAAGTAATGTGCACAAGTAATGTTTTGTTAAGAAACTCGGGTAGAATAAGGCCCCGGGGTAGGGACTTTTAATTAGTAATGTAAGGAATAAGTACACGAATAAGTTAGGATTAAGTTCCAAGTGGTTCGGATGCCAAATGAATGAGTTAAGAGGGTTTATGCCATTAAGTGGGATGTGGAACTGGGCACCACCGTAGCTTACGGTGCCCACCGTAGCTTACGGTGGGTGCTGGTCTTTTCTCTTCTGCCGTAAGGCAGTCTCTAGTCATCGTAATCCTTTTTGGAGACTACCGTAAGCTACGGTAGTCACCGTAGCTTACGGTAGAGCTCTGGCGCCCCGCGTAGGAAGCAGGCAAGGCTGTCGCGGCCCGCGACAGACCTTCCTGCTAGCAAATTATTTGTTGTTTGTGTGTAGGAATGGTTGCAAATGCTTTTCAAGGCCACCGAATTAATGTTTATGCTAGTTTTAAATAAAGTGAAGGTTGCGGGCCTTCGATTCTCCACAAGGTACTCTAAAATCCCAATGAGGAGGCGTTTAGGAAGCATGATCACGATTAATATGTGTGAGTAAGAATGTAAGGGAACGAACTAAGTTTGTGTTTGTTTATTTATTTATATTTACACATTTATGTATAAGGAATAAATTACCATCCAATAGTTGGAACTTATAGGTGTTTATGATTAGAAGTAAGAATGCATGCTAGGTCGTATGTACGTGGTTTGTTTGTGTGGAAGCTTGTAATTAGCATACCTTAGTAAACCTAGGGATGATTTAAGTGTTATAAAGGAGTTGTAAGTTCGTGTGGGGGTATGTAATCATGTGTGGAGGTTCACGTTTACATATATATGTGTGTTTGTGCCTATGTTTGAAGTAGGATTCATTGTTTATGAGCAAACTGAACTTGTGTATATGTTGTACAGTTTAAATAAGTTGATGTGTTAAGTTACTAAACCATTGTCTTGAGTATGAAATGAGGATGCATGTATTCTATTAATGTCGTTATCAGAGTTAAAGAGTTTGGAATGCACAAATGTACACGGTAAGCATATTCGTGAGGATTACTATGGGAAGAAGGAATGCGGACTGTCTATTGAATACGTATTTCTAGTTTAGGAATGACGTCATTAAATCTAACCGATGCACATGTATGTGGTGAATGCAGGTGGCGTGGACTTAGCATCATTATGAAGAAAAGAACGATTGAAGATCGAGTCAAGAGCGAGGGTTATACGGGAAGGATCGGTCACATGGTTTGACAAATATAGGTTTTGAAGGATTAATATAGTGGAACGTGGTAAATCATTTTTAATGAGTATATGAAATTTTGTATTTGAACCTTCCTGTAAGTATTATGTCTAATAAAGAACGAAATTTTGGGCTCATATTTTCCGTTGTGTCGTATTTTAAGTTATTACAAGTTAGTCTTACAGGGAATTGTTCATAATACGAACGGGTCATGCCCGAATTTTGTTAAATAAAAGTATGATAATATCACATTTTGGAATGTGAAATTTGGGCGTTACTGTAACATCCGTAAAAAACGGATATCTAAAATCCGACCCGTTTTGAATTATCCTAATCCTTGAAACGTAATTTTTTTTCGCAAATTATAACCGTCGAAAGATATTTTTTTGTTTAAATTTTAATATAATTATCAATATGGTTAATTATTTATTTAGTTAATTTAAATATAATAATTCTTTGAAACTTGGAGTTATGTATAAACTAGTCAAGTTTCATAACGTCCACATTATTTTGACTAATATATAAGCAAAATGCTATTTCTAAAAAAATGAATATGGAGGCACATATAATATGGTAACTGAATAACAAAAGTTAAAAATATTAGAATTCTATTACTCAAATAGTCAAATCCATATGAATTTATTTTCTATAATATGCTCATCTTCCCTTTTCGTTACTTTTGAAACACCTTCAAAGTTGCCGCCAAACAACAATGCCAGCGACATAATGGCTGTTACTTCCTTTTTCGTTTGATTTCCCTGATTTCTCGATCGATCGAATTAATTCTGTGATTACACGTTTCCATCTTTATAACAATCATGGATTTAGACCCCTTTTCAAAACGTATACAAGAGTCGCTCATACGGGAACTTCGAAACTTGCCGAAATGAAATTTTTAAATGTGTATATATAGATAGCTCACCTTCTCTCGACATTCATACAACCTGTTTCGATACCCTCGACACCTCTCACCCTTTTCTCTACCTCAATCATTCTCTTTGTCTCGATAACAAGTCACCGGAATAACGAAGCTTGCCGAAAACACTTTCGCCGTCGTCAGAAACTCGCCAGAGTTACGTAAGGAGGGCACGACAGGAATCCTTGCACGTTGCCGGAGCTTTAGCGAAGTTCACCGGAGCCGCCCGAAGTTTGCGACGGTTCACGCCGTTTCTTCATCGTTCGGTATATACATTTTCTTATTTCTATTAGTTTTCGTTTTTCTGTGGATATAGTTTTCTGTCCCATTCAATTGTTAACCTATGGTATAATACATCCATAAAAAGTCTGTGTTTTCTTTTTTTGTTGAATATAAACAAAAACTAGAATATAAAAGGTTATATTATCTACTGTATAATTTTCACCCCTACATTCGTTGTAATTCATTTTCTTTTGAATTAAAAACACTTTTTGTGACAATCACTAGTCTTTGTATAAGAAAATTTATGATGGTGATTTATATATACTGTTAAATAAAGTAAATCAACTATTTCAATAAAATAGTAAACAGTGGTGATAAAATAAAAATGTATAAACACAATTAAATTCCTCTTTTGTTTAATTCTTTCACAAAAGAATATAACTATAAAATTTAAACTAAACAAATAATGTTTATATTAATTCTTTTATAACATAAACTATAAACGAGATTAGCTTACAATTTAGGATAATTAAAGATGAAATTAATGTGTGTAAACAATAAAAACTAGGAACTTTTTGCTTATAAATAATAACGTGATCGTTATGTGAAATATTGATTATCTAGGACAATCGCTTGTTCTTTCTCTTGGATTCCCAATCTTACTCGTGCGGTACTTACAAGAAATCGCAACGCAACCAATGTGAGTATATATGACCCATTTTCCATTTTAACACTTTTGGGTGCAATATGTATTCTATATCAAACACACTATCCACTTCAAATAGCTTTATGCACACTCTATCCAAATTTCATGTGATACATTTGATTTATGTTATACATGTTATGCTATTGTAAACTCTCATGACTATGTGTTCATTAACTTTGCAAGCCTCCCCTAACAATGGTAGCGCTATAGGTTGAGAAACGCCCCTCCCGTTATTTTGGCGGGTATTGTTAGGTTAATCTATGTTAAAACCATCTCATTCATTGGGATAGGCATGTTAATTGCGTTAAACTTTGGTTTGGACACATAGAGTAACATCGTTTCGAGTATATACTGTTAATATGATCATGTTATTCACATTGGATATGAGAAACATTTATACAAATTATTATGCTATGTATCAAACTTGTATACTCGCCAACATTTTTTTTTAATACATGTTGCAGGTTGAAATTGTGCAAGATTCAAGAAAACAAGCTAGGATGGCTTTAGATACCCATTTTAGCAAATAAAGAATTGTTTGAATTTATGTTTACTATTTGAGACAATGTATTACTTTCTTAGTTTTAGTAAAATGAATTAATTCATATTGTCACATTTAGTGTTATGTTGTTTTGAGCAATTTGTTCGTCTCATCCCGATGTTTCCGCCATCGGTTGGGGTGTGACAGTTACATAGCCAAAGTTGTAACTTGGAGTTTTCTGCCGAAAGCCTGAAACCTTCTTCATAAAATGTCCTTGCATTTGGTAAACTCAATCAAAATGGAAATTTGTTCAAATAAACAAAATCTGTTCAAAAGTGTGCAAAATTTCAAAGACTTGGTAAATTTTGTGAAAAATTGTCGACGAAACACCTTTATGTCGACGAAACACCTAAATGTCGACGAAAGATCATGGTCAAAGTCAACTGTTTTTAAACTTGGTCAAAATTGAATTTGGTTCACGACGAAACTCCATGTTTCGTCGAGGTCACGACGAAACTCAACTGGCCCTTTTAACTTTTGTCATGGGCTCACTGTTCTAGCCCAAACAAGAGTTTCGTCGAGCCCACATAGAAGTTTCGTCGAAAACGAAGTTTCGTCGGGGAGTGGGTATATAAAGGGGTCCCAGTTCTGTTACAACCTCACTTTTTCAAAACTCCATACCTGTTCACCTTCTTCCACACTCCACATCCCATACCCCCTTTTCACCGACTTCAAATCCCTCAAAATCCTTCATTTTCTTTAACCTTTTTCATCAAAATCAAGGTATACATATGCTTGATTAAATGATTTGAACCTTAGGAACCCTGTGTTTTTGTTTGAAACTTGTTAACAAACCCTCGGTCACCCCTAATGTTTTGATTTCTTCATATAAATCTTTGTTCTTTTTGTTTCGCTTTTCATCAGAACAGATAGATTTAGGGTTTATATGTTGATTTATACTTTGATTTGGGTTGGGTTTCGTATAACAAAACAGGGATGTTGGTTATTTGAATGTTTACACCGGTTTGAATGTTTTTCGGTCAAAAACTTGTGTCGATCGAACATTCTGGGTTGTTTTCAGTATGTTTGGGTAAAAACAAAGTGTCAAAATTGTACTTGTTTGAGAATCATCATCGGTTAACCGCCTATCGGCGAAATACCCTTTGTTTTTGAAAACCCCCAACCCTAACTGTTGACGAAACCACCTTGACGACGAAACTTATGTTTCTTCAAACTGTTGACGAAGAAACCCCTGCGACGAAACCCCTTTTGTAAATTGGAACAACTTTTGTCGAAAGGCTGTCGACGAAACTCCACTGGTCAACGGTCAACTCTGACTTTGTTTGACCAAGGGTGTTTCGTCGTGGAGAAGAGAGTTTCGTCGAGGTGTTAAAGTTTCGTCGTCCCATACTTAGAAAATTTTCAAGTTTGGTGCCTTTCACAGTAGATGTGCATTTGAATGATAAATGTTCATTTGATATTTGAACTTGCATAGACTTATGTCTAATGCACATTTTATGTCTTTGTGACTTATTGTGGATGTTTGCATATTCAGATGGCACCGAAAGAAAGGAAACGTAGGCCCGCGACTAAGAAAGAAAACAAACCAGAAGAAGAAGTGATGTCCGAGAAGCGTCACAATATGATAGCCTATCTGGATCCCGAAGGAAAGATCACTGAGTTAAAATAAATCACGCAATGGATCAGGGAGTCGCGGATTAATTAAGCTGTCACCTTTTCAACTCCTATTTACAAGTCGCTCGTTAAAGAATTCTGGAATTCCGCAAGCGTTGTCCAAGTTGATGGAACTGAAGTCATTCAAGGGCAAGTGAATGATCTGATCGTGACTGTCTCACCGGAAATCTTGAACACTGTTTTAGAGCTGCAATCATGTGTACTCGTGGCTGTTTATTACGGATGAAGTGTATTGGTGACATCTTCAGTACTCAAATTAACAAGGGAGATTTGCCGTTACGTTACAAGTTTCTCTTGCACGTTCTTATTCAATGTATCAGCAACAGACGTGCAGGATATGACATGGCAAACAATGATCTTGTTGGTCTCATGAAGGAGAACATGACAAGAACTGGTGGTAGAACTACTGGGAACAAATTCTGGATGTATCCTCGTTTTCTACAGATGTTCGTGAAGGAAATCCACTGCGTGGCCATCAAACGGGAATTTGGTATTCAATATTTCAGGTCGTTGCTGAGCATATTGTCCTTACCTTGTTACGACGTTGCAGCTTTGACGAAGCTTGCGCTCATTAATCATTCAAACTTCGAAGGAGCTACATTGTTCGCACGAAAGATAAAGATGAACAAAAGGACAGGCTGGAAAGACGAGTCGTACAAGCCCCAGTTTCCCATCTATCAACAGATAAAGTTCACCTTGGATCCATCTACCAACACGGCGCGTTACAAGCTTGTTTATCAGCCCGCGAAGGTTATGGACAAGATCCCATTAATGCCGATGAAGCAGAACTTTTTGGAAGACATGGCTTTATGGTGCTACAACTCAGATACGCACGAGGCGGTGATTGTTTTTAATGGTGATCGTGAGAATTTTCGGATGTTAGATCCGATGTGGATCGTGAACATGTCCGCGGCCGACATCAACAAGTTGTATCGACATGATATCTTCTACGAATACAAGGACGCGCATCAAGCGTTGCGATTTCAGCGCGTCGCTTGCTTTTGTTACTATCGTGGGATTCATGCTGGCAGTTCGTGGTCCGAGAAACACTAGAGACGGAAGATTGAAGACCGAAGACCAAGTAACAGACAAGGGGGAGTTTGTTGATGCATATTTTGGTGTCTGTAACTTGTCTTTATTATCGATGTATTTGTACGGTCTTTTATTATCGAGTCGGTATTCGTCGTCGACCTTAGTTGGATATCCTCCTATCTTTCTATTTTTCCGACAAGTTTGTCTCGTTTGTTATGTAAAGTTAAATGAACAATGAATGTTGCATCTTGGGTATTATATGTTGTTTGTGTGTTTATAAGATCTGCTGCAAACTGTCTAACAGTTTGCAGCCAAACAGCTTTTGCAGCCCTCGACGAAACTCCATGTTTCGTCGAGCACAGGTATGACGAAACTCCTTTATGGCCACAACCCCAACTTTCGCCATGAACAGTGACGAAACACCTTGTGTTTCGTCGACTGTGAAGTTTCGTCAAGCCCATTTAAGTTTCGTCGACTTATGGGCCTGGGCTGCCTATATAAACACGACATAGTTTCACACAGAAACTATGAGAGCATACCCACTGAAAGTTTACTGTCAAACATTGTGTGTATTTGTTTGAACCTTGTTCTCATCTAATCAATTGACTGTGATTCATTGGTTACTTTGTGTTGTTACTTTCTGTGTTTGGTTTGGCATCGTCACAGGGATTCCGCACTCGTGACCGTGTTTGTGATAAACAAGTTATTTGGTTTCGTATTCGATCCTTAGAAAACGGACCTACAAAAGGTTCTAGCAAGATCTGAGATTTTCGACAAGATCATTAGAGTTACCGACCGTGTTTCTTTGTTCATGCTCAATGGGGTGTCATACAAGCATGATTATTATCTAGCCGACGGTATATACCCAAGCTATGAGACTATTGTTAAAACTATACCAGATCCCCTGATGAAAAAAGAAAAAAATACTCGAAATGCAACGGTTGTTTGGTGTGTTAAAGTCACGATGGCATATAATACAAAACCCGGCACATGCATGCACACCAAAAAGATTGAGATGTGTTATGTATGCTTGTACAGTATTACATAACATGATTTTCGAAGACGAAGGCTGGATGATATGCGAATACGATTCAAATAACGTTGATGAGAATGTTGAGCTGGTTGACGAGGGGTAACAAGAATCAAATACGTGGGCGTTAGACAATGAATATGTGCATGGGATCCTTTGTGCAAATTTAATTGACCGTATTCCAAATAACTTTCGTGTCGATCTTGATGATGTTCCTAATCGCGTTGATAACGAGTAGTGGTGTTTGTAGGTTTAGGCAAAATTTATTTTATGTTTTTAGTATGTATTTTTGGATTAAAATTTGTTTTTTTTAATATGCAAGTTTCTTGAATTCTATGAAATGATTAATTTTCTTAACAAATTTTCTTATTTAATTTTATTTTAACAAATTAAACGAATAAAAATATTTATAAATAAAATAGTTTAATAAAAAAATATAAAAAAAATGAAAGGGAGATGGGGAAGGAAGGGAACCATACCCTTGGTTGGGGGAAGGGTGATGAGGTAGACGGGGAGAGTGATGTGGCGCTAAGATGAAGAATGGAGGAGAAGGGGAACCACACCCTTTAGCCTAACAATGATAAAAAGCGTCCACTAGTTTAAAAGATATGTAATCCTAACAATGATAAAAAGTGTCCGCTAGTTTAAAAGGTATGTAAAATTGAACTCTATAGAGTATATATAACTTATATACCTATATATTAATGCATCTTTTCCTAGTGAGTGTGTTCCAATAAAAGCAAAGTTCTCAACATAAAATTTAACCAAAATTTTTACCGGCTTTTCATGGTCACTTTCTTTACAGCACCTCTTGTTTCATAAGTTTATATCTTTAATAGTGTTAATTCCCGTAACTTTACGGAAGAGAACAAATAATATTATTGATGCAAATACAATATTAATGATTATGGCTTATGGTTAACGTAAAAGAATGAAATCGAGCGGTGTAATGCATTTAATTACTTACACAGCTGCAACTTGTTTTTTCGACTATCAAAGTTGACTTATGCAAACAGTTTATGTAGTTTGAATTAAAGGACATGGAAATTGTTCTATAGTAACGATGAACTCATAACGATATAAGTTAACAATAAGATTATAAAGTAGAACTCATAACGATATATGAACGCAAAGTTTTTATCCATCTAGAATATGAATTTTTTTGGAAGTAAATTAACCCCAAATGAGGACAAAATCTATAAATTCGGATGAAGCATTAACTCATTAATGATGGTGGGTTATATTCTAGCATTTAAATCAAATACTAATATAATAACTAAAAGCTTTGCTTAACATTAACATAACACATGTAGCTTATTAGAAAACTTTCCGCATCTTGTGTTGCTTTCGGTACATGGTGGTCCATGTGCGATTTGAGGGCTTAATCTTGTTATGAATGTACCTTTTACATGGTCAAATGACCAATCTCATCTGAAAATTAAACACAAATATATATTAGTATTGATCCGGAAACAAAAGAAAATGTGGTAAATTATT
Source organism: Helianthus tuberosus (assembly GCA_030545235.1). Classification (NCBI taxonomy): domain Eukaryota; kingdom Viridiplantae; phylum Streptophyta; class Magnoliopsida; order Asterales; family Asteraceae; genus Helianthus; species Helianthus tuberosus. The sequence goes on along the minus strand of CM060402.1, from coordinate 160,750,305 downwards.
GAAAGTGAAAAAGATAAAACAATGTTTTATTTATGAACTCATCGATTGTAATACTCTTATAGTCTCATCGATTGAATGGTCTAAAAATATCCTGAAGATTTACCAATACAACCCGTATTCGGACCCCCCACAAAATCATCACATGTTGTGACAATGGTGCTACAATGGAAACAAACTTTGTATTGACTATCAACATTCTTGTAAGTTGGAATATTGATAAAGAGTAGGATATATTATCAACAAACATTCATTCTCGTATATTATTTCCTAAACTTGGGTAACCATCTACTCAAACAACTTGCTTCAATTATATTTTGTTGAATGTTTAAAAAGCAACCACAAATAAGTATATACACGTTAAAGAGCAAACATAAAATTAAAATGCAATAATCAAAATAAATATACCTCCTCGTCCATTAAGATCATGTTAACAGAGAAGACATCCTTTGGGTTTCTTCTATCCAGGTGATCACATGTTAACCCTAACTTTATGGATACAACCGTATCAAAATTCCTAGATTGTTAAAACAGTTAAAGAGACCCTAACCAATATTCCTAAAAACCCTAAAACGTAAACGTTAGAAATCGAATCAAAATAGCAAAATAAACAATGATAATTACTAAAAAGATGAAATCATACCTCAGTGTGTGAGAAATTGTCGTGAAACTGACTGCGATGTAGAAGATGATGTTGAAATGAATAAATAAATAAACAAATTAACGATAAACAAAGCGAGATATTAAACGTGAAAAAAAACGAAAAGTAAATCGAACATTGGGATGATTAATCACCATGAATCAGAACAGAAGAAAGGGATGATCAGAGGTAAGGAAGATCATGGAAAGTTAGACATATTATGTTTGTTTTTGGGAAAAAGGAAAGTAGATACTCTAATGGTTAGATAATAGGTTTCTTAGACTTGTGTATTAATGAGATTTGGGTTGTGCGTGACCCCGTGTGAAAACAATTACCTTTTAGTCAGAAAAGTGAAAAATAGTAGTGCTAGAAATATGTCATGTGTCGCCTAGGTTATTGCTTTATATGTTATTTATAAATGTTAACTCAATTAAAATATACTTGTTCTTTTAAATATTTTTTTAGGTTTTTAACATAGTCAACTTAAATTAAATTGCAACTATATAAAAAATTAAAAAATAAAAGTTAGTTAATGTATAATAACTATACACAATTAAATAAAAAATATCCATAATTAAATATTTAAATATAATAGAAGAGATATATTATTTAATCTGAGAGAGAAGCGGAAAAACCATTTTTAAGGCACTAGAATGATGACACGTGTCTCTTAGTTTATTGCTTTGTTAGGTAATATAGATATAGATACATATATTTTCAACTACTTGTATTGCCCTCCATTTTGCTATTGTTAAAGAGAATTTTATCACGAATAAATTAATGAGAGGCTATTAACGCGAGTCCTGGAAGGACTCGCAACCCCCTAGCCAATAAGTTACAAACATTACACAGATTAGAACTCTATCACGGACAATGATTTAGACACCATGTTGAAAAACATTTGATGATATGGTATCCTCAGAATCATGGCTACCGATTAGACGCACCACAGTTGTTAGGAGTCTGACCCTCCAATACAAAATGTTAACGTTAATTAGAGTAACTGATCATCTTGTCAATGCAAATCTGATCGATGAAGGTCCATGCATATATGGTCATTGGTGCATTTTCACTAATGAACATTGGAGATCTCATTGTGAACCTCAACTTCTACTTATCATCAACCAATCCCCAGTTTAACAAGTCTCGATTAGCTTCCAGAGTAATTTTGCTATTGGCCAACAATCTTTCGCAAACGCAAATGCAAACAATCAATGAGACGAGTCCAAAATTGTGTACCTTCAATAGTAACACGAGTGTATGTTGCCATTTAATGGCTTCTTAATAATTCATTGCTAGATTACTATTCAATTTCTTTTATTCTTAGTGAGCTTTCTTAATATAAATGGTTATTGGGCTAAGTTGCTAAGAAAAATTAAGAAGCTATATCAACTTAGAGAGCATAAAATAATTAGATCAAACATAAACATATAACATATGTAATCAATTGAATATCAAGATGGTATATGATGACGGGGGTAGCCCAAGACTAAATAAAATGACTAAATACGTAAATGCTCAAAGGGTTAAATGGTTCAATGGTTAAAAAGCTGTGAGGAGGGGAAAAGCAATACGGAAACAGTGGCCAGTCACATCCAAGGATTGCTTCACCAACCCACAGCCGCAAAAGCAACGCAGGTCCGCAGAGCACATGCTATTATCCAGGGGTCAAAAGGCTTCAACCCCCGAAAGGGTAAGCCCCTCGCTGCAAGCAAGGACACTAGTCAAATGAATGCCTCTTTGGGAGATGTCTTCTCCTATATAAGTGACACTTCATTTACTGAGTTGGGACATTCTTGGCCAGGCCTGTTTCCTTAAACTCTGGTCATTCACATCGAGTACTTGCTTCATGCAAGTCGCTCTCTTTCACATCCAACACACACATTCTATTTGCTCCTTCATCCGAATCTGAATATAATTCAGAGAAGGATCCTTAACAAATAACAAAAATAAACTAGTGAACCTCCTTCCACGTCTTGCAAATGTGGGGGGACCCCACGACCTGCGTTAGGCAAAGTGGAACCCTTCAACCCTTTTGCCTAACCAGCCCAGCTACCATCCTTGGTCTCTTATTTGTTGCATCAACAAGTTGGCGCCCACCGTGGGGCTACGCCGCTATTTCTTCTCAAAAAGACCTAGTAGTGTAGCTCTCTTCACTTAAAATCGCCATGTCTGAAAGTGGATCCCCAGGAGAAGTAAATCAGATTCCAAACACTTCTACTCCGAGTAGTAGCCAAGCTCACGTGGCTATACCAACTTCTTTCTCAACTCCGGGGAGCACACCCGAGTTCCTAACCTTCAACACACCAACTCCGTCCAGATCTGGAGTTCCATCTCCCAATATCGGTGTCTCTGACGCCCCAGCACGAGTTGAACTCACCCCTGAAGGGGTTGCCAACAATTTCCTTGAGTTGAGGTCCCTTCTCAACCAACATGTGAGTAAAGAAAGAGAAAAAGGAGTGAGGATTCGTTTAGACTATGATGAGCCTGAACCAACGTTGTCTCCCGGACCACCTCCCCCTCCTTTTACAACAAGAAGTGAGGCTGGTCCCAGTAATCCTTCAAACCCTCACCCTTATCTGTCCACTATGACAAATCCTACGGTGCATCCTATCTTCTCTTCCCAACCGATTACTAGTGGTGCTCCTTTGGGACATGAGCTAACCCTTGACCAGCTCCTACAGTCCCTAGTAACAAGCTATCCAGCATCTATAACAACCACGTGGGAGCAAGCTCTGCCCGTGCTCCCTTTGGCACAAAGTGCTGTTATGAGCACTCCCCTTGGAATAAACTGCTCAATTTCCCCAGGAAGCCTTCAAGGCTTCAACCTCATGCCCAACATGATGACCCAGATGATGGCCAACTTCCCGTGGCAACACTTTATTAATCAGGTGCTAGCCACTCAGGGAAATAACGGCAATGGCAATAATATGGATGCAAGGGCTGAAGAAGACTTGGCTAAACCATATAAGCCAAGTAACCTTTCATGCTTTTCAAAGCAAATATCCGATTATGATTTCCAAGCAAAGATCAAGATGCCACCCCACATCAGGACGTATGATGGGACTGAGGATCCTGAGGACCATCTTCAGATGTTCACCGGTGCAGCAAGGATAGAGAAATGGTCAAACGCTGAATGTTGCCTAATGTTCATGCAAACCCTTGTTGGATCAGCCAGAATCTGGTTCAACGACTTACCTGCTCAAAGCGTTCGAAGCTTTGACGACCTTAACAAGGGTTTTCTGGCCAATTTCTCCCAACAAAGGCGATATGTTAAAGACTCAACAGTAATCTTCCAGATAAAACAGCGTGATGACGAAAGTCTTCGTGCGTTCATTGAACGATACAAGAAGGAAGGTCTGACTTACGTAGGGGCAGATGAGAAAATGAGAGTGGCTGGTTTCATGAATGCCATCACCTCTAAATATCTCACAAGAGATTTCAACAAGTCCCTGCCCAAGACCTTGGAAGAAGCTCTCGAAAGGGCTGAAGCCCACATCCGGGGGGAGGAGGCGGTAGACATTAAAGAGCAAAGAAAAAGGGGATCCGGCTGGCGAAGCAATAGTCCAGCTAGGAAAAGGGGAAACTTCAACTCCTATGACAGGCGGTCAAAGGGTTCAAACCCTCGAAGGTCTGAAGGTCGGAACCCTTCAAGCAGGGAGAAAGGCATAAGTTTCACACCCCTCACGAAGACCCCCCAAGAAATCCTTGCAACAGAAGAAGTTAAGCAAAACTTTCGGCCTCCTAGGCCTCTCCCCAAAAGCAGAAAAAATGAGAACTCCACACAATACTGTGAGTTTCATGAAGAAAAAGGTCACCACACCAATGATTGCTTCCAACTCAAGAAAAGAATTGAAGAAGCTGTTAAGTCCGGAGAACTCGCTCATTTGGTAAAGGGAGTCAGGGACAAAATGGCTGAAGGAAAAGGTAAGGAAGTCAATATGGTGGATTTTGATGGAAGGGTTCCTCATAAAAGACAGCGGTTGGAAGCTTGGGAGCTTCAGTGTGTCTGCTTCCCCCCAACGGAGAAAGACCCTCTCTCTAACCCTCTTGTGGTAGAAGCTACCGTGGGAACATTGCTGACATGTAGGGCATACATAGACAATGGGGCAGCCACTGAAATCATGTTCGAGAAATTCTTCAACCGTTTGAGTAATGAAGAACGTTCAAGGCTTCAACCCTCTGGAACCTCTATAAAAGGTATCGCCGATATACCCCTTAAGCCTTTAGGGCAACTAACACTTAATGTTCATTTCAGCGAAGGTTTGAAAGAAAGAACCCAACCGCTCACCTTTGTGGTTATCAACATACCTTCAAGCTACGATGTGATCATTGGGAGGCCAGGGCAGTGTGCATTCTACATGGCCGTGTCTGTTGGCCATGGCACAGTCAAATTTCCTACCGAGAGGGGCATAGCAACCCTTCAACCCTCTCAAGAAGCTTACATGGTTGAGGGTGAAAGCTCAAACAGTGAAGAAGATAGGCAAAGGTTGGTCATAAACCCTAAATACCCTGAACAAAGAATAAGGGTCAATCCAAACCTTTCTCAAGAGACCCTTTCGTATCTCAAAAAACTGCTAACACATTACAGCGATGTCTTCGCTTGGTGTCCAAAAGATATGACAGGAATCCCTCGGAACATTGCTGAACACGAGTTAAGAATACCATCGGACGTCAAGCCTGTGGTCCAAAAGAAAAGAAGCCTAGCACCCGAGAGAAGTCTGGCAGCATGCCAAGAGGTTGAAAAGCTTGTGTCAGCCGGTATTCTCCAAGAAGTCAAGTACCAATCATGGGTTGCAAACCCGGTTATGGTTAAGAAACCCGACAACTCATGGAGGATGTGCATAGATTTTAAGGATCTTAACAAGGCTTGTCCTAAGGATTGCTATCCACTACCGGAAATTGATCTCAAGGTTGACTCCCTCACCGGTTACTCGTTCAAATGCTTTCTTGATGCATACAAAGGTTACCACCAAATCCTCATGAAGGAAGAAGATGAGGAAAAAACAGCCTTTCACACGGACAAAGGGATCTTTTGTTATCAAAAGATGCCTTTTGGTCTCAAAAATGCCGGAGCAACCTACCAACGACTCGTTGACAAAGCCTTTGCAAGCCAAATCGGTAAAAACATGGAGGCATACGTCGACGACTTGGTGATCAAAAGCAAGACGGAGTATCAAATGCTCGATGACATTCAAGAAACTTTCAAGAACCTCAAAAAAGTTAACATGAAGCTCAACCCTGAAAAATGCTCGTTTGGGTTTGAGGAAGGTGTAGGTCCGGCTAGGGGAGGATCTAGTCGCCTAATCCTTGTGTACAAACCAACCCGGTTGTGCGGAATCCAACCGGGAAAGCAAACCGAGATAGAACACGCAAATACACGACACACAATATTCACCGATTAACACCTCTGTATTAATACGTATGAAAGGTTCAGTTACAAGCACAATGTTTACAAATCTATTCTGCAAACTCTCTCTCAAAGTGTGTGTGTGTTCTAACTTGTTCTCTGTGTTCTGTGTTCCTCTTCAGTCTATATATAGCACCAGCATTGACGAAACACAAGTAGGACTCGACGAATCAGTTGTTGCCGGCGAAACACATATCAAGTCGACGAAACACTTCTGTTTCGTCGACATGTATTGAAACAGCAAGGAGGCTTTGGCCCAGTTGTAGTGTTTTGGCCCAGTGTGAAGTCAAAGCCCAAATACAGTGCATGCATGAACATATAGCAGATTTCAACGTGAATTTGTATTTGTTCAAACATGTGACATAATCATGAAATCATCATGATGATGTCATGATGATGTGGCGGCGGGAACCGGCTCGCGGCGCTCCGTGCCTCGCGTGTTGAACTCTGGGGCGCACGACGGAGGAATGTCGTGACGTCGGGCTTGAGCCGAACCTAACCGGGTCGAACCAAACTGAGTCGCGTCGAGTCGAGTTGCGTCCACATACATGTATCAACAAACTCCCCCTTGGACGCTACTCGCGAGATTCGCCTTTCATGTCTTCTAAGTCGGAGGATCTTCAAAGTCTTCACGTCTTGTAAGCAGAAAGTGTATCAACAAACTCCCCGTTTCATGTAGGAAGTGTGTTGACAAACTCCCCCTTAACATAAGCTCCCCCTTGAGTTATGCTCGTGAACGACTTGATCCTTATAACTTGAGATCCTTGTGGAGTTGATGATGGCCAGCGGCAACTCGATCATCTTTGTCTTTTGAGTGCCTTCACGTTGTGTCTTCATTCCGAGGCTTGTCATCGACCATGTTCTCCTTGCCTTTAGAATCTGCACATGCAAGAAATCTAAACGCGTAATGAGAACAACTGCTTGGAATATAGTAAACATAAACAAACGACACACGTGTGACCATTGTTTAGTCAATCACCGTCCGACAGTTTGAAAGTTTAACAAATTTATCAATTTTGATTATTAACTTTCAAAACTTGCAAACTCTGACCGTTTATGAAGATTCAGTCGATTTGGTTTTCAATCAGGTTTCAGGTAACGAAGACTCGAGCACCAACATCGTACAATCGAAAATAAGATAGAAATAAAATCGTTTTGGATTTTATAAAGTTTATATTAAAACACACCTAAAATCTTTTTGGAATTTTTGAATATTTCAAATGTAAAGACAGAAAGCAGTAAATAAATATATACAAAGATGCAGAAACTAAAAACATTAAACAAATATTTACAGACATTCTTTTTGCGAGTTTCGAGGGTAAGAGAATCATATCAGTGTACGGTCATGCCAAAACGGTCTTGTTGTTCAATTAGTTAACATTTAGATAAGCATCCTATAACGATTATCGGTATTGTTGTCCACTTAAGCTCAACTTATCAGATGTAATCATGGCGAGGGGATACGTTAAGGTATGATTTATACTTACCGACCGGTGTTCATCCACATCACGACACATTCCCGTATCAAGGTATGCACGAGGGTTCATCTTACCGGTGAGTATACCGATTATCATCTGTTTGACCGTATATGATGTGAGAAACTCACTTATTTTGTTTGAAAACAAGCCCTATGTGATAGAATCACTTATTGATGAGGAACTTGATTTTCATATGCATGAGGGCACAGGAGCAAGTCCGTGAACAGGTCAGTACTTTCGTACAGCAGAGAGACGAACTTGACTCCCGGATAAATGTGATATATTATCACTTATTTTGTTTGGACATGTGATTGTTGATCACTTATTGAGGTCGTATGCAGTATGTACACGTATGTATGGTATCATGGAAGATCTAGACTTGCGTCCCCGTTATTTTTCGGTAAAAGATACAACCATGATACCCAGATGATAAGCAGCATAAAGACCGAATATCTCAGAACCTCGGCAATCTCTCAAACGAAATTTCGGTACTAAGACCATATGCCAATGAATGGTTCCCACCTGGTCTTCAGTCGATTTAAGTTTATATCACCCTGCACACTTTAAAATGATTGTGAGCCTACCGATACATCTTATATAGAGCTGCTTATCGTTTTTCAGTTTAGGGTTTAAAGAGGTTTAGACAGACCACTGATGTACTATCATTTTCTCTTTTTCTCGCCAGGAAACTCATTTTTTTTTTCTATTGTTTTTGTGTTTTTGAAATTTTTCGATGTTTTTGGATTTTTCAAATTTTGGATTTACTCCCCCTAAAATCAATAAACTAAGATAAATTTAAAACACAAAGGTATTTACAAAAATGATTTTCCGATGTTGGTTTTACTCTTGCTTTACCTCAATGCCGTTTACCAAAATTAAATTTTGAATCTGAAAAGATTTATCGAATTTTGGAAAAATCAGTTGGCATGTCGGTCATCGGTGCGGACCATGACAACATTGATGAGTTTCATAATGAAACAATCACGTGTGAGGTGATATGCGAGATCAATGTGTCAGGTCAAAGAGTGCTACAAGAGGATAACAATTTATAAAGCAGCTTAAATATCGACAAGTATAGGAAAGATTAGAAATTTAAAACCGTATCCTGCAACTGCTTCGTGCATTGCAAGGAATCTGAGCGCTCTCCCAAACTGGATATCCACCCGGTGTGGATTTCAAAGTCGATTTTGTAGCTACTGAGAAATCTCTTCACAGCAACAAGATCAAAAACCTCTGGGTCCGGCTGGTCTTCCATATTGCACCAGCGAAGGTCTTTGTCTTTCTCTTTGAGAAGTAGTGTGCGGTTGTTCAATCCATGCCAAGGCATCCGCACACCCGGTTGGTTGGTTTGTTCAACAAACACATTTTCTTCAATCACACCGTAGAGAAAAGTACCCTACACGTTCATCTTGTGGACTTTGAACTTCTTGTGGAAGAAAAAAAATCCATGAATCTTCGAAAAGCTTCAGACGTGCTACAGTGCTACGTTCATCTTGTCTTTCCTGAGGACCCGATCAAAAACCATAACAACCAATTTTGGCACATATTTCATCTGGTCGATTTTTTTTAACTTCATTCAACCACATTCTTTCACCATCATTCCTTCATCGGAATGTTTGTCTTCTTATCTTTTTCCTTTCTTTTCTCATTTCTCTCCATCAAAGGCAACAACTCCTAGATATAATAATGTTTCGGAGTCTGGTGTCGCCGATCTTGTGCATGGACGCTCCACTATCAACAATCCTAAGACTATCAATAGTTCCTCCTGGAACATCCTACACACTCATTCAGAGATTAGTTGGAGAGGGGGACCCAAGCCTTCACAGACTTGGGTCGTCCGTCATCATCGAGAATTGTGACATCCATTTCCCAATGATTCGGAATTGATGTAGCTCCCCCTGAAACAATTTCCAATTTTGGTTTCCAAATCTGTTTTTGTTTTTCATGTTTAACATTTGATTTAACAGATTGTGTTTGGACAACCTCCGGTTTTAAAACCTTTTCAACATTTTTCCGTTGTTTCTTTCTCTGTTTCACTTCTTGTTGTTTAACAAGACGAGGGTCCTGTTTTGGTGAAACAGATCTTTTATGGTATTTGTTACCACGGGGGACATCAACCTTGGCTTTTAACTTATGAAGATACGGACAATTTCGAATAATATGCCCAATTTCACCACATTCAAAACATGATCTTCGTTCAACAAACCCCGAAGTATCATGTGATCGTCTTGCCAATGATGATGAACTTTGCGATCTCGAGGTACTAGGTTTCGAACAGTTTGGTTCATTTCTTTTCAACACTGTTGCTTGTTTAACAAAATCTAAGTTAGATTTGTTTTCAAATGATTCAATTGTGTCCGTTCCCTTTGATTTCACAAAGTTCACATTCTTGTTCTTATTCTTATTCGGCTTCCTTTGACTTTGAGTCGGTGTTTTACCTCTTGGTTTGGTATGGTTTTGCTGCGTGTTCACTGTTGGTAATTTTTTATTGCCATATTATTTTCGAACTTTGGCCTTTGGGATAGGTGGACACTGTGTTACTGTAACATGTGATCCTGTCTTTCCCAAAAACTTACTTGTCGAATTTTCAAAGACTTTACTGATTAAGGATTGATTTACATTCTTAATAGGAAAATCTTTGTCAGAATAGATTTTATCATCACCAACAATAGTGTACAGCAAATCCACACTCTCCGACTCTTGTGCAGATGAGGACTCAATTGCAACAGTCTTAGCGGGTTTTGCAGGAGGATCACATAGAATATGATTCCCAAGAGGTATATCCTCTTCTTTGATTGCCGCATCAGACTTTGCTGAATCAGTATCATCAGATTCATCATCAGAAGAATCAGCATCCTCAATCACAACTGGAGGATCCTGATTTTGTTCAGCAGTTACAAATGTATCTGTTGACACATCTGAATCTGATGATACTTCCTTCTTGTATCCGAGTCCTTTTGCAAATTCCTCAACGTCTAAAGGAACAGATGGTTCAAAGAAAACTCTATCTTCCTCGTCAGGCATGGCATCATAATTGTGTCTCACAGGTGGTGGACATTTCTTATATCCAATGCATGTGACATCCCGTTTCTCTTTCTGAACATCTATGATGTGATCCAACACATAGCTAGAGCTTAAATAGCTGTCTAACTTGAGTCGGATCGCCTCACTTTCAGTTTTAACACAAGCCATCTCTTTTTGCATTATCTCAAGCCTACTGATGTAAAGGTTTATTTCCGTTTGTTTTCTTGAAACCATTTTTGTCAGTTCGGTTTTATCTTTTCTTAAAGTTTCAATCATCGTTTTAAATTCCTTTTCATGGTTTTCATAAAACATGTTGGCTTCTGTGCACTTAGAAAGATCCACGGTCAACTTTTGATTGTGGATGAATGTCACATCATACTTGTCTTGCAAAGCCTCGTGTTTGCTTTGCAATTCACACCACTTATCATTCAATGAAACATGTTTGTCTTGCAAGTCAAACAAACTAGCTTGTAAAGCATCATGTTTGCCTTGCAACTTAGACATGTTTGCCTCTAAATCTGCACATTTAACACTCAAACTATCACAATTATCACAAATAACAGCAGTGGGTTCATCGACACATACCTGACTTGATGAACTGTCGACATTAGCCATAAAGACTGAATGGAGAGAAGACGAAGAATAAGCAGCTTGATCCACCAATTGCTCATCAACCTCTGCATCGACAGACACACTTGATGTATCATTCAAATGATCATCGCCTGAGTTTGAGGATTCTTCATCCGAGCTTCTACTGTAGCCAGAACTGTCTTCGTCTTCAGAAGATTCATCACCATTGGTGGAAGATTCTCCACCACTGGCGTGTTTAAGATCCTTGACAATCTCAGCAAAACAAGCGGTTACAGTAGATGGCCGATAGACTTGCTGTTGTGGAGCGGGTTTTACTGGAACTTGTATCGGATTGCCATATAGATCAGTTGTCACAGGAGGCCTTTGGGTTTGTTGTTGAGGCACTGGTTGAGGAACTGGTTGAAGCGGATTTCCGTACAGATCTGTTGGTCCGGTAGATCGAACAGGTAATGGATTTCCGAACATATCAGTTGCTCTGATAGATCGTTTCGGTGCGGGAGATTCGGCCCACGAAGGAGACAAACTCGTATTTGTATACTTTCCGCTATCCGGAGACGGAGTACCATAATACATATCTGTATTTACCGGAGTACCCCAAATCGAATTCATTTTTGGTAAAGAAAAATGAATACCTGAAAATCACACCTCAAACAAACAGTTAAACACCTTCTTCAAACCTTCTGTTTAAAATCACAAAGTGTTTCGACGAAACACAGTCCCACGAAACAGACTTTGTTGACGAAACACAATTTGTAAACACTTTTGGCTAAATAAAAATCTTGACGAAACAGCCTAAGTATTCGAAAATCCCTTTTTGGGCTTCCTTTTTGGGTTTTATATATCACGAAACAAAAGCCTTAATTATTTTCTTTTGGGTTTGACTAAATGATTTGGTATTTGAGCCCTTTGACGAAAATGAAGTATATTAACTTGAGCTTTGGGCTTTTGATGAAAATGGATTGGTTGTGTGGGCCCTTTTGATTTTTACGAAACAAAACAAGGCCTGATGACGAAACAGAATTATTATTGGGCCTTTTAATTTTGAAGAAAACAAGCCCACTAATCATGTTTCGTTGAGAATGTGAAAGACTAAAAGAAGTCCTGTTTCGTCAATGTCAGTTTCGTCGAAAAGGTGGTTCAGTGAGTTGGTGAAAAGTTGGTGAGAGTATTCAGCTAAATCTTATCTTTACTGACAACTGTGATATGCTTTCGGCTAAGTACCATACCCAACTTACCAACCAATAAAGTTTATCAATATTTTAATCCTTTTTCACAATTTTCAACAACAAACAACTTTTTCAAAAGTTTGACCAAGATCAACCGGTTGAGTTTATGAAGAATTGTTTGAAGATATGAAGAACACAACCCAGAAATATAAGTTTTCCGGTGAACCGACAACTTTCCGAGCACAAGTTTTTGCTTAAAACATCACTAAAAACCACTCTTTAACATGTGAAAATGAAAAATAACAAGGTTTTTATGTGAACTTCCAGCAAAAAATGAAGATATTTGAAGATTTAACCAGATTTTACAAGAAAAATAAAAACTTCAAACACCCGGAAAACACCCGAAAACACTCGGTTTTAACAAGGAGAAGAGCCAAGGCTCTGATACCACTTGTAGGTCCGGCTAGGGGAGGATCTAGTCGCCTAATCCTTGTGTAGAAACCAACCCGATTGTGCGGAATCCAACCGGGAAAGCAAACCGAGATAGAACACGCAAATACACGACACACAATATTCACCGATTAACACCTCTGTATTAATACGTATGAAAGGTTCAGTTACAAGCACAATGTTTACAAATCTATTCTGCAAACTCTCTCTCAAAGTGTGTGTGTGTTCTAACTTGTTCTCTATGTTCTGTGTTCCTCTTCAGTCTATATATAGCACCAGCATTGACGAAACACAAGTAGGACTCGACGAATCAGTTGTTGCCGGCGAAACACATATCAAGTCGACGAAACACTTCTGTTTCGTCGACATGTATTGAAACAGCAAGGAGGCTTTGGCCCAATTGTAGTGTTTTGGCCCAGTGTGAAGTCAAAGCCCAAATACAGTGCATGCATGAACATATAGCAGATTTCAACGTGAATTTGTATTTGTTCAAACATGTGACATCATCATGACATCATCATGATGATGTCATGATGATGTGGCGGCGGGAACCGGCTCGCGGCGCTCCGTGCTTCGCGTGTTGAACTCTGGGGCGCACGACGGAGGAATGTCGTGACGTCGGGCTTGAGCCGAACCTAACCGGGTCGAACCGAACTGAGTCGCGTCGAGTCGAGTCGCGTCCACATACATGTATCAACAGAAGGAAAGTTCTTGGGTCACATTGTGGGGAAACAAAGCATCAAGGCTAACCCAAACAAAGTAAAGGCTGTCCTTGAAACCAAGCCACCAAAAACCAAGAAGGAGGTTGAAAGCTTAAACGGGAAGCTTGCAGCCTTGAAGCGTTTACCTCAAAGCTGGCCGAAAGATCTCTGCCCTTCTACAAAACGCTCAAGAACTGCTCAGACAAGAAGGATTTCAAATGGACTGAAGAAGCTGAAGAAGCTTTCAATCAGATGAAGCAGCATCTAGCTTCCCTACCAGATATTGCGGCACCTGAAACAGGGGAGTTAATATCGGTGTACCTCTCAATTGCTGACGAGGCCATCAGTGCAGTCCTCACCATTGAGCGAGACAAGGCCCAGGTACCCGTTTATTTTTTCAGCAAAACTTTAAAATTAGCTGAAACGAAATATCCTCCCCTTGAAAAACTTGCCCTAGCCCTAGTTCAAACAGCTAGAAGGCTTCAAAGGTATTTCCAAGCACACCCCATACAAGTGGTCACCGACCAACCTATTAAGAGTGTGCTTGAAAAACCTGAAAACTCGGGGCGATTAGCCAAATGGGCCATAGAACTGGGAGAACATAACATCACCTATGTCCCAAGAAAAGCTATCAAGGCCCAAGTCTTGGCTGATTTCATTGTGGAAATCCCAAACCAAGCGATCACTGAAGTAAACACCACCACCACTGAACCCTCCAGCCCTGAAGCCTGGAAGCTTTTTACCGACGGGGCTTCAAGCGTTGAAGGGTCAGGGGCTGGGCTAATTTTGATCAACCCAAAAGGGTTGGAATTCACATATGCTCTCCGTTTTGATTTTCAGACCACCAATAACGAGGCTGAATACGAGGCACTAATAGCCGGCCTACGGCTGGCTAAAGAAATGAAGGTTGAAAAGCTTGAAGTGTTCATAGATTCGTTGCTGGTCTCAAGCCAAGTGAATGATAGCTACATAGCTAAAGAGCCCAACATGAAAAAGTACAGAGAAAAATCCAAGGAACTGATGTGTACCTTCCAAGCTTGCAACATTAAACAGATCCCTAGGTCTCAAAACAAAAAGGCTGATGCCTTAAGTAAGCTTGCATCTCTCACTTTTGCCCACCTTACCAAGAAGGTGCTGGTAGAAGTGTTGAAGACTCCATCAATCGATGAATTGGAAGTTCAAGATGTAGTCACCGAAGAAGATCCAAACTGGATGACTCCCATAAAAAAGTTCCTTAAAAATGGTGAATTACCCAATGATCAAGTGGAAGCTAAAAGGGTTGAAATCAAGACAAGGCAATACATACTACAAGGAGAAACCCTTTACAAAAAGGGTTACCTTGCTCCCTTGCTAAGATGTGTCGGTCCCGAGCAAAGTAAGTATTTGATCAAAGAAATTCATGAAGGTGTATGTGGAGCTCACTTTGGAGCTAGGTCGGTGGTTGCAAAGCTCATGAACCTTGGATATTTCTGGCCCTAAATGCATCGCGATACAGCTGAAAAATTGAAGAAATGTGATGCTTGCCAGATCCATGCACCAATCCCAAAAAGTCCCAAGCATGACTTAGTCCCGATAACCTCGGCATGGCCATTCCATAAATGGGGGATGGACATTGTTTGTCCATTTCCCCCAAGCAAAGGGGGAGTAAAATTCTTGCTGGTGGCGATAGACTATTTCACCAAGTGGCCGGAGGTCAAGCCACTTGCTAAGATCACAGGAAAACAGGTCATTGACTTTGTTTGGGAAAACATCATTTGCCGTTATGGATTGCCGAGAGTACTTGTCACCGATAACGGAAGGCAATTTGCTGAGAAGCCTTTCAGCGTTTGGTGCAAGGAATACAAAATCGATCAGGTTTTTAGCTCAGTGGCTTATCCGCAATCAAACGGTCAGGTTGAAAGAACGAATAGAAGCATAGTGGAAGGCATCAAAATAAGACTGGGGAGGTACGAAAGCAACTGGCTTGAAGAATTGCCTAGTGTCCTATGGGCAATTAGAACAACCGAAAAAACAAGCCATAAGAAAACACCCTATAGCTTGGTATTCGGATCCGAGGCTGTGATCCCCGCCGAAATAGGAGTTGTAACCCAACGAATTGTCAACATGGATCCCGAAACAAACCAAAAAGAGACCATGTTGAATTTACAACTCCTAGAGGAAGCACGAGATCAAGCTGCAATCGAAGAAGCCAAATACAAGCAACGAATGGAAGCCTACTACAACAAGAAAGTCAAGGATGAACGATTTAAGCCAGGAGATCTGGTCCTCAGAAACAATGCAGCTAGCAAAAAGGAAAATCAAGGAAAGCTTGGCCCAAAATGGGAGGGTCCATACACCATCCTCGAAGCACACAAGGGTGGATCCTACAAGCTGGCAGATTCAGAAGGCAAAAGGCTTCCGAGGCATTGGAATGGCAAAACCCTGAAAAGGTTCCATGTTTAGAAGAGGAAAGTTTGGTTTGTACCACAATGTATTTAGAACAACACTATGAATACCTTTTGTAAAAAGCAAGTATTGCTTGAATGAATGAAGTTGTTTTATCAAACTTGTCTTTCTATCCTAAGATCAGGTTGAGAACCTAGCAACAAACTCCATGGCAAGGGCCATGTAAGGGGATGAGCTCCCAGGCCACATCGCTCAATAGGCTCAAGGATTGAAGGAGCCTATATAAGGGGTGAGTTCCTAAATCAATACAACTCCATGAGACTTGTTAAGAATAAATAAAATTGTCTCATAGACGGGTATGAACAGCCTACACCAAATGTTCCTTAAGCTTTACAAATGTAATCCGCAAAATAGGCTTGAAAAGTCAAGTGAAAACCAAAGAAATGATAAAAAGGATAGGTGT
Source organism: Helianthus tuberosus (assembly GCA_030545235.1). Taxonomy (NCBI): domain Eukaryota; kingdom Viridiplantae; phylum Streptophyta; class Magnoliopsida; order Asterales; family Asteraceae; genus Helianthus; species Helianthus tuberosus. The sequence continues at coordinate 160,734,000 of CM060402.1, read as the reverse complement.
CATATCTTCTTGTTAAAAATACCAAGGCTAAGTGTCTGCAGCACTGAACCCTTTAAGGTATAAAAAACATAAGGGAAGCACAAACTCGACAAAGACAAAGTTACATAAAAACAAAGGAAATCTAGATAAAAAATTATAAAGGTACAAACCAAGTCGGGTCACAAGACCAAGAAGCCTTCAAGGCTTCAAGCCACCCGGGTAATATCTCGAAACCTTAACGGCTTCAACCTTCTAAATGATAGCCAAAAGGCTTCGAAGGTTAAAGCCAAACAAACTGCTTTAGCAAAAAAGGCACAAGTATAAAAAACTTAGTACAAGGAAAATAGTTAAACATCATACCATATCAAAGAAAGCCCTAGAAGACTTTCAAACACAAGTTAGGGCAAGTCCTAGTAACTTGCAAGCTTAACTATTGTTCAAACGGCCATACAGGCCTTAAAGACAACCAACAGGAACCTTAAGGGTCCCCGAAAACCTAATATTGTTCAAGTTAACATTACAAAACATAAATTGTTTTTAGTGCTAAGAAAGCTACGAATTCATGCATCGGTAGAAGGCTTAGAAGCCCCAGAACTGCTACCTTTGGCCTTCTTAGTCTTCTTAGCCTTTTTAGCTTTTGGACCCAGATCCTCAATAGCTGAAACCTCCAGGCTAACATCCTTCGGAGCATCGGATTCCCCAGGAAAAGTATCTTCACTATCTCCCGAGTAGGAGCGTTTCCTTGAAAGGGAGCTAAGCATTTCAGCACATAACTTTTCATTCAAACCATCCGGCTTCAGTTCCTGCAAAACGGAGAGAGGCTTACCATAGCAAGAAGCAACTTGGCTCACATACGGGTAGGACAACCTCTCCATTTGCTCAACAGAACTCTTAAAAACATCCGAAGCCTCGGGACGGTACAGGGGAGACTTCTCCAAGGGATTACCAGACTCGTGAAGCTTATAACCCGCAATAAGACCTTGGTGCTTTCCCAGATTGAGCAGTTTAGTGTAGACATCACCAAGAGCAGAGTTAAATTCTTTAGAGTGCAAGAGATAGGTAACCACCTGGTGAAAACCCTGCTCAATGAGCCATTGGTTATCTCCGGTAGCTTGGGCAACCAAAGTCTTTAAACCATCCTTCTCCTTATCAAAAGCCTTCCGCTGCACGGCCAAGGCTTCCCGGTCAGTTTTCAGCTTCAGTAAACTAGCTTCAAAGCTCTTCTTGAGATCACCCATCTCAATTTCGTGCCTCTTTGTTAACTCCTCCTCTTTCTTCTTCCAAGCCAGCTCTTTCTCAGAAAAGCTATCGATCTCCTTCTTCATAGCAGCAATTGAAGCTTTCATTTTCTCCTTCTTCTTGGAGGCCTCCTCATATTCCCGCATCCCTTTAGCAAAGCGAGTGACACCTTCAGCCAAAAAGGCAGAAAGGTTGTAGGAACTGAGCATCATCCTAGAGATAAGATGATCACCCTCCATCTCAGATATGGCATCTCGAACACCGGGAGGAGCAAAATAAGCCAAGGCTTCAGCACAAACAGCAGGATCCTTAAAATTGTCACCAACCTTAACCCCCCAATTAGGCACATAAATGTCCTCTGAACCCTCGAAGCTTTCAACACTTTTGGCTGACGAGCCTTGAATAGCAGGAATGGCACCCTTCTTAACCAATTTCTTCTTCTTGCTTAAAACAATCAACTCCTTTTCCTTGCCCTTACCAACATCCACAACTTGATCCCCTGACGCCTCAATATCATCACTAACATCAATAGGCTCTGAACCAGAAGGTTGGTCAACATTTTTCAGATGACGTTGGGAACGACGAGTAGAACCTTTGGAAATTGTAACCTTGGTGAAGCCTTTAACATTCGGAACATTCACATAACCAGAACCCTCAAACCTATAATCAGAACCCTTTACAACAGCATTCTCGTCAGGGGTAGCAGCAACATCATCAAAAACAACGTCAGAGGTATCATCGCTTTTGATAAAATCAAGAGCAGACATAGCTACAACACAAATATAAAAACACATAAGCAAATAAATAGAAAGGAACAAAAAAACAAGAAAAGAATAAGTGCATACCCTTCCCATCTCTAATAAGCACCGGATCCCGGTTAGCCTTTTCCCACAATTTACTTATACCCAACAACACCAATAAATGCTCAGGGAAGGGACAAAGCCTAGAAGGGCACTCCCTAAGAATTTCTAAAAAGCGATTGTTTATCTCGGAATCAAAGGGCTCCGGCTCGTTCAGAACAGCATCTGGGTGTCTCCAAACAAGTTTCAATGGAACAATTTCCTCCGACACCTAGAAAAACCGATCTTTCCAAACCCCAAGTGTAGAAACCATGGACGAAATCAAACAAGTATCAACTTGACTAGTTTCAAAGGTGAACCAATCACCATTCTTAGCAAGCCGGAAAAAACGACGAAACGCTAAAAGAGTGGGATCATACCCACAAGCCCGACACAAAATCTCAAAATGCAAAACCCTAGCCATGCCAAGGGGATGAACTTGACCAAAAGACACCCGATAATATTCCAATACATTCAAGACAAAGTTTGAAAACGGATAACGAAGATTTGAAAACTCAAAATGACGGCAATACAAGGCAATCATACCAGAAGGACAGGCATTGATGGATTTATCGCAAGCCGGTGCAACCGGTTTATACTTTGTCCCTATTCCCCATTCCATACAAAATAAATCGACTTCCTCTTGGGTCAGTCGAGAAAAGGATTTGGCCATATCCTTACGAGCACCCATCACAATGAACAATTAAAGAGAAAATAAGCAAGTTGAAACTGACCTGATTTTGAAAAAAAGAAGGATACCGGAGAGAAAAAAGGAAGCAAAGTAATGTTTCTTCAAAGTAAAATGGGTAAATAAATGAGATATACAAATATAAAATAAACTATAATAGGGGTAATAATGGCAAAACAGTAACTACTGCAAAACCGCCACCCTATCAACTGCCATACATCAATCAAATCAATTGTCAGTTATTTAAAATTCAAATGATAACTGCCTACAACCCTTCAAACCTTCAAGCATCGAACCCTTAAAGCCTTTAGGCAAGAAAATACGCGTATAAAAGTCAGAAGTCTTTGAGCTCATTTCCCAAAAACCTCTGACTTGGGGGGCTGATGACGGGGGTAGCCCAAGACTAAATACGTAAATGCTCAAAGGGTTAAATGGTTCAATGGTTAAAAAGCTGTGAGGAGGGGAAAAGCAATACGGAAACAGTGGCCAGTCACATCCAAGGATTGCTTCACCAACCCACAGCCGCAAAAGCAACGCAGGTCCGCAGAGCACATGCTATTATCCAGGGGTCAAAAGGCTTCAACCCCCGAAAGGGTAAGCCACTCGCTGCAAGCAAGGACACTAGTCAAATGAATGCCTCTTTGGGAGATGTCTTCTCCTATATAAGTGACACTTCATTTACTGAGTTGGGACATTCTTGGCCAGGCCTGTTTCCTTAAACTCTGGTCATTCACATCGAGTACTTGCTTCATGCAAGTCGCTCTCTTTCACATCCAACACACACATTCTATTTGCTCCTTCATCCGAATCTGAATATAATTCAGAGAAGGATCCTTAGCAAATAACAAAAATAAACTAGTGAACCTCCTTCCACGTCTTGCAAACGTGGGGGACCCCACGACCTGCGTTAGGCAAAGTGGAATCCTTCAACCCTTTTGCCTAACCAGCCCAGCTACCATCCTTGGTCTCTTATTTGTTGCATCAACAGTATAACTTACAAAATTTATATCCAACTCCATCATTTTGTTTGATTCTTTTTTTTTATTATTTATAGCCGATATAATCTTGTTATCAAGGAGAAGATTCTTAAACAAGAATCAATATTAGCAGAAAAAGTTATTTATTGTAAATTATAAATAAGAAAAATGAAGCAAAAGAATTAAGTAGAAATTAGACTTTTTTGTAGTCTTTTAAGGCAGGGTTGATGGAAACGAGGGAATCTTGGTCGTCAAGTGTAATGATTTCAGTCTTCTTTAGAAAACCCTAAGCTACACCTACCTTCTTCTCTTGTTTGTATTTTGGTTGTCACCTTCTGCCTTTTGATGCGGCATGTGTATATTGCACGTGCAGAGTAGTAGGATACGTCTCTTCCATATCAGAAGTGTTTAGTGGTATCTTATTGCATGTCTGATAGATGCGTTCTATATAACCAAACTGATATGGACCCCCTCTCCATTCAAACAATAGGACAAAAGGATGATGTTCGAATCATATATAAAAGAAATGGATCAATGGAATTCTGCATAACATACCTTTGTTTAAAATATTATATACAAGTTAGATTAGATGTGGCTTATAGATTTTAAAAAAAAATTTAATTTTAGTAGGAAGTTGTTACAGTAAAGATCGATGCATTAGCTTAAGAGAAAAATGCCCGGATAGTCCTTGTGGTTTAGCCTTTTTTCACCTATAGTCCCTATCTTTCTAAAACGACCCGGATAGTCCCTGTGGTTTTCCGTTTTGTTCTCGGATAGTCCCTGGGTCTAACTTCAGTTACTTTTCTCAGTTAAGTGGGTGTTGAAATGACCAAAATACCCTTTCAGTTTGTTTTTCACCTATAGTCCATATCTTTATCACTCCCTTTTGTTTTTAGAACCCTAATTCTCATATGTACAGACATAATTCAGCCAACACCCTCATTGGAGAAAAAGAGAGCGAGAGAAGAGAGAGGCACCGGCGTGAACAGAGACGGAGAACGACAGTGCACGGCGGCGTGGGATCTTTTCAGCAGTGACGAAATCAGAAATAAAGAGAGGGAACCGGAGAGAGGAGAGAACCGGCGGAGCCGACGCCGTCTCCGACGACGGTGGAGCCGTTCCTGTGAATCATAACCCGCACACCAGTCATCACCATCAACCCCATTGTCGGTCACCACCGATACTCCGACGACACCCGAGGAACACAGGCGACACTTGCAACCACCTGTCAAAACCCACCCACCTGCAACTACCTGTCACACCCGGCGGCACCTGCAACCACCCTCCCACCAGCACCACCGCCCACGTGAGGTCGTCGGAAAAACCAGTCGAATCTGAAACCTGCAACTGCAACAACCTGAAAGTTGAATCAGAACCAGGTGAAGGTCACCGACTGGTCTGATTTGGCCTGAATTTGCAGGCTTCAGTTTCGTTTTGGCCCGATTTTGCTCCGATCTAGTTTCGTTTTGGACCGATTTTGCTCCGATGTGGGCTTTGGTTTTGTTGTGAAAAGATTAAATCTTTGTGGGTGACTTGATGATATCCATGGTCTACTGCAGATTTTGGTTATTTTAAGAGATGGTAGTTGATTTAAGGGTTGTGTTTTGAAAACATCATCGGCCAAGTGATTCGTCTTGATCTTCATCTTCAATATGCATCGAAACATCTCAAGAAGATGTGAATCGTCGAAACACGTGAATCAACTGGAATCATCGAAATACATTAACAACTGGAATCATCTTCATCTTTAAAACACTATTCTCTTCCAAAGCTTATCATTGTCACATCTAATCAAGATAAACCTTTAACTTGAATCGATGAAGCATAATTTTTTATTCAGTTAGGATAATGGTTGGTGTTTAGTTTTTTATTTGGTGGGGTTTTATAAATAAAAATGAAGAAGATGCCCGGATAGTCCCTGTGGTTTGGCCTTTTAAGGAAAGGGTATTTTGGTCATTTCAACACCCACTTAACTGAGAAAAGTAACTGAAGTTAGACCCATGGACTATCCGAGAACAAAACGGAAAACCACAGGGACTATCCGGGTCGTTTTAGAAAGATAGGGACTATAGGTGAAAAAAGGCCAAACCACAGGGACTATCCGGGCATTTTTCTCTTAGCTTAACTAATTTTGTTTAAATTTGAGTGTGTTATTTTAAATCTAATGCATCAATACGTATACGGCTCTTATCAACTATTGTTTTTTGAATTTTCAAATAAATCCTAAAACTCCCGGTTTTTTTTTTTTTTTTTTTTTTTTTTTTTGTAGAACTATTTTTTTTTTGAATGGTGACTTTCAATATGTACATGGACCATTGGTCACCGGGTTCTCGTCAACGACGGTTACACGTCAGCCCAACATTCTCAGACGCGATGTCCTATCGGGCCCCGGCTGTTGCTCTGACTGACCTTCGCCCGGAAACCATACTGGCCTCACACGAGAGACTCGCTGGGGTAACAGCTGGGTAAAACCGGGTTGCCCTCCAAATCGAACCAAGCCTCGGTAGGAAACGATCCATCATTGGGACGACCCCCCCCCCCCCCAATACGCCACAGCCGGGAGTCGAACCGGTGACCTCCAAGGAGGAACCGGCCCAACCAACCACTTGGGAACCAACCTGGAAGGGGGTTTTTTTGTAGAATTTTTTTTTTTTTTTTTGTAGAACTAAAACAACTGGAAAGAATATATATATATAATATTCAGTTGGATGAACATCTTTTAATGCAACGTGAGATGTATCAAAATAAGTCTAATGGTTTAGTGAACTCATTTGTTTACCGCACACAATAATCTTGTGCTTATACAGATAAATAAAATAATAATATATATAGTTTAACATAAACAGAGTAATGATAGTTCACAAAGATAAAAAAAATATACATAGTTTAATTAACAACATAAAGAAAGTAATAATAGTTCACATAGATAAATAATTTGTATCACTGTGTTGACCAAACAATTTATGTGTTGTACAAAATAATTATCCAAATCATGAAGCTGATCAAAGATCCTTATTTTCTAGTACATTTAAACCGGACCGTATGGGGGACGTTCTCGGGCCGTCAGGCTACGGCGCCGTGCCAGCACACCGCCCCTTAGGGGCATCCCCGTCCTCTCCGTCTCCCTTCCGACGCCAAAGTCGGGCCCCCTCTTTCTTCTTTATACACACACATATATTGAGGCTCATCCTCACACTTTAGGTCCATCCCTTTCAGGCTCATCCTCACATCAGCTTACGTGGACGCTTACGTTGCGGATCATCCTTCGAGGACTACCGTCACCAACACCCCATAGTCTTAGACCATCTTACTTGGGACCGCTAAATCGATCACATGTCGTCCTTTACCTAAGGGTACAGGGTATAGTCTTCGGTGAGTTATGCGGGGAGGGGTAGTCACCGCTCGGTGACCATACCCTGGTGTTGATCTATTTCGGTGAGTAGGAGAGAGGTGACCAAAATCGGTGTGTAGTCACCGAATGTGATTGAGAGAGAGTGATTGAGAAAATTGTGGGTCCCAACCCTTTTTAACCAATCATAATTTTTTTATTTTTTAACCTACTCAAACACCCTAGAGTGATTAACCATACCCCTTGATTGAGTGTAAAATGGGGAATAGGATGGAAAGTTGACATGCCATAATATTATTGGGTAGGATTTCACTCAAACACCCTAGGGTGATTGACTATACCCTCCACCCTAATAACCTTGTTATTTGCGTAACAAGAACATATCATCACACTGTTGACCTATTGTGAGCTTGTAAGTACAATATTCTATACAGATCATGAAGATATGGATTGATTCTCTAATTTTCCCTGAAAATCTAGCTAAACCAACCCTTTTTAACCATAACATAGGATATATAGAAAACATATACAAATAAGTTATACTTATGAAAATGCATGCATCTTGACACAACTAACATAGTATTGTAAAGCGCATAAGCACCTATTAAGTATAGCGCAAATCTTGGTTTTGAGAAATAACATGAAACTTACACCATTTGTGTAACTAATAGTATTTTTTTCCCCCTTCAAGTAAAGCTTGAAGTAGTATTGATTACGTTCTCCTTTGCTTCCATAACTAATTTCTTTAACTTTTAAACTTATGAACCATGAAACTTTATATCTCTTTGTAAGGTTAGGTGTGTAGAAAAAGAAGAAAGTAAGACCATGAGCTCTCTTTAAATACCTTAACTTACACACTTGCTCGCCCGGTAAAAGTGGGTAAACGATTATGAATAAGAAATATTTTTATCATCTGCGCAAGCTTAAAACCGTACGTAGTTTATGCACAAGAAGCATTATTCTCATATCGACAACAACATATCTAACCATGAAGAAACCGATCATAAGTTTACAAGAAAGAGGGACCAAATGATCCAATATTGATGATGTCCCGATATTTAATATTTTGAAATCTCAATTTTGAAATTATAATTTTTTTTTTTGGGTATTATAAATAATCTCAATGCTCAAGAGACACGTACGTCTACGAAACCTTCTTATAAAGAATTTGCAATAAAAAAAAATCCAATTAATCAAGAAACACGAAGGTCGTGTTTATACAAGTTTACACCTCTATGACAAATATAACTATAATTCTTTCATCGAAAATGTAACTTAGAGGCTGTTTCGTAGCCTCTTAAACCAAGATTGTAAGTTATGAATTACCGAAAGGAAATTTTCATTTCATGTATGTTATTTATAAATATTATATTATAATCTCTTCAAAACATAAATGTATCTTGAACACCGTGTTCTTTCGGATAAAGTTTTTTTCTTAATAAATATTTTAAGGCATTAAAAGGTTTTTTTTCTTAATTAATATTTTAAGACATGAAGGGGAAAACGATCATGAGCAACGTGCCAAACTGCCAACGTATATGGTTTTTAAAGAAGATTTATATGGGCCGAGCCCATGTATCCTTTAAGCAGTTTCTTTGCTGTTCTGGACTTGAGGAAGTTGTCATTATATTTCATTATCATATTCGATTCGTGTATGATTGTAGTGGGTTATCATCTGAATTTTTTTTATATATGTACGACATTGTTGCGTATTGCTACTTCTTTCAGATAGTATGTAATAAAGGCTTTTCATATATTGACAAAATTTGTAATAAAAGCTAATTAGAACCCGAGTCTATCTATTATATTAAAGCAAAATAGCTTTGACCAATTGACCATGATGTGGCATAGGTCTTTGGCCAGATAATTGATATTTGAGCGGCAAAATGTTTTTTCTTAATTCTCCTTCGTTTGTGATGAGCGGTAAAGGCTTTTCCTCCATTCTCTACATTTGTGAAACCGCCTAATGTCTCTCTCCAATCAATCCAAACCCTAATTGTTACTCCCGTTTTGCCTGTATACGTTTCATCTTTCTCACAGTCAAACCCTAGATGCGAAGAATAAAATAAGCCAATGGATCTTCTGTTGATTTCTCAAACTCAAGCCCTAATGGCGATTTCTCAAACTCAAATCCTAATGGCGATGCGAAGAAAAATGGAAGCCAATCGATTGGATCTGTTGTTGATTACTCTTTTTTCCACTCTTCTATGAATCATGGTCCTCCATGTATGTATTTTCGATTTGTCCTCTGTTTTACTTCATCACATATTTAATTTGTCCATTTTGTGCAAAAATCTTTCTATTCACTTCATCACATATATTACTTAACTATGATTAGAATAGTTCATTAAGATATTCATGTCGATGATGGCTATTGAATAAACCCTAGATGATGGCGATTGAACAAACCAAACAACCCAGGTAACTTTTTCACGGATCTTACATCGCCCGGATATCCTATTTCACGTTAGCATTTTTTAAATTCTTGAATATTACATGTTAAATTAGCGTATTCTTTGCTCTTGATTTGTATAACTTACTTTTTAAATGTAGATTATAGGATTAGCAGTTTCTGAATGAAAAAAGCCTGATAATTCTTCCCTTAATTCAACGTTTGAACTCCATCTCAAGTAGGCTAGGGTTTATCTAATTTGTTTTGTATATATTTGTTAGGTCCAATGGGGATCTAGCTTCTTCTGTTATTCAGTGGATGTCAAGTTGTTAAAACAGAAGTTTGGGTTTGCTGGTGTCTGTCTTATTAGTCAAAGGTTGTTGCTCCAAGGTGATAACTATGAACTCCACCATTGTAGTTCTAAATATATGATCATCAATATGATTTCCATTTTATTGTTTATAAATATTATCAAATATTGTTGGGATGTTGGTCTTTAGAGGTATCAACATGAACCACCAGTAGGAATGTGATCTTTAAAATAAAATATATATTTTAGTTCAAAATTACTATATATTTAAAAAAGATATTACATAGCCATGTATTTTATTTCAAGAACTCACTTCTAACTGAATATAAAAGGGGTCTGGTTGAACAAGTTAAAAGTTGTTATAATAATTGAACCAGGAGTCTTATAAATTTTGAGGTTAATTAACATTTTTTGGAGCATAATCATTTAAGTCTGAAACTGTACCGACATTTTTAATTGGGTTTGTTCACGGGTCACGGTTCGCGGGTTCTAAAATGGGTTTATGCGATACGAAAAATGGAGCTTCATGGGTTCTTGGGTCATGGTTTTCGGGTATAGCAACAAAAAACAGAAACATAGTTGTTGTCTGTTTGTTTTGAATGGCATGTACTTTGGATTTTGATATCAAGAGAAGACAATCACATGCATATTTTTTATTTATTGCTATTGGATTGGGCTGCACTAGATACCATATTTGCAAATCAAGAAATTAGGCCATTGGCATTTTCCTTATTTTACTATGCAGTCTACTTTTCATATTAATTTTATCCTCTTATGCTCACAAGTGTTTTACATTTGTTTTTGTAAACACCAGGTATGTGTGTATTGGTCAGACTGGTTTAAAGGCATCCAGCTGTTTGGGGACACTGCCAAAGTCACATTCACGGCATGTTTTCTTTCGCTAGGTAAGTTTGATGTTACTTTAACATTGAAGTTTTTTTTATTTTGTTGATTTTAAATTGGTGCATATGTCACCTTTTTATTAAAAACATAATCTTTAGTAAAAATATAATATGATATATGTGGTGTTGATCTTTGTAAAGTTGTACTTAGAAAACTAGAGAAATTAATGCTACAAAGTACCCAGTTAAGCTATGCAAGGGGTTATCAAAAAAGCACAATCAAATAATAGTGTTTGATCTTTTTTAACCTTAATCTATTGTTTTTGACCTTTGATCCAATGTTGGTAATCGTATCCTCCAAGTCCTTTTATATCGTATATTTTTCAAGTATGGTACTATGGTCTATGATATACCTTGATCTAGATGTTCTTGGTTTCATGTGGACACAATGATAATATGATTGATTGTTCTTGGTGGATATAATATATGGGACTATGCTAGGCCAGTAGGGTCCTAGGTTAGACAGGGTGTAGCCAAGTGGACTGTGGGTCCATCAGACCTGTTTGCAGAAGGTATATAACATCATAACTATAGTTTATACATACACTCATCCAACTTACCTTGGGTTTTTTTCATTTATCCCTTTGAATGTCATATTTCTAGCGAAGATGCATTTTTATTTTTGTGATTTAGATTTAAGTAGGCTCTCTATGCGTACTCATTTATCTTTCAATGAATAGATCAAATTTAGGATGATATATTTGGAGAATCTTCACCTAGAGCATGTGAAACAGTAAGTTATATATAGTTTCTTGAATTCCTTTTCATTAGCTCAGCAATGTTTCAATTAATGATTTTTATTTCTTTGAAATGCACAGAATAAGAGATCAAATGACATGACCTCTAATGATATATTCGGACAATCATCGGCTGGAGTGCGAAAATCAATTTACTTTGTTTTGGGGTCCTCAGATACACTTTAGTTCGTTAGGCGATGATGATGTTATAGTTGTGGCATGGTAAATGTGATGGCTTGAAACAGTCAACCAATTAAATTTGCGACTTGTGGAAAGGATTCAAATCTATGTACCCCGCCGCCGCTGGCGCCACAACATCACATTGCTATAGGCGCAAAAACTATTTTGCTTTAACCCGTGTCTTCATCTTACCCGTATTGATGACATTCCTTATTTTCCCGCCTTTTATTTCATCATTCTCACAAGAAACTCTAATCAGTGCCTCACAATTTTTCAATCGACTGCAAGGTACGCAACTCTTGATTCAAAACTATCATTGGTATCATACATCCCAATTAGGAGACCATGATCATTAGTTTATATAGTTGATTTGGGCGTTAGGGTTTCATTGCTTCCTCTTTTTTCTGTTTGTTTCAGACGGTTAACATTCTTGGACAGGGTACTATCTTAGGTAATTGATTCTACTGTCAGTTATCAAACTCATGTGTATAGATTTTTGGTTTTTTTTGGTTCTTTATTCCTGTAAATTAATATGTCTGACCTAGGGCTTTTTAGATTAGATCTTTGAATCAGTTATAACTCTATTTTTGAAATAGATAATTTGGTGACTGAAGTTAGCGATGCTTTGGTAGAGTTAATGTTGTTTTGTTGGTTTTAAATTGATTATCAGGCCTTCTAGAATTAAAAGTAGATAATTTGGTGATTGAAGTTATTGATGGTTGGTTAATTTAACTTTTTCGGTTGTTGTTGATTTTTTTTGTTGCAGATGCACTTCCATAATCGAATCCCTCTTTTGAATGGTATGCAATTACAATGTCTTCCTCAAGTTCTACGTACGTATTTGATGAAAATGAAATGAAATTGACGGTTTTTGACATGACGAAAGGATCGAGTTTTGAAGCATCTTCAAGGTAAGAGTAAGACTCTATCCCAAGTTGTCAACTCCACCATCACTTTCTAGATCTTCCATTTCAATGGTTTCAGTTGCTCAGATACTCCCTCCTAATTAAGCAATTGAATGCTTCATATTCGATGTTCTGCGCCTAATATTGCTTAATTACATCAGTCAGTATGATGTGAATTCTGTAAAGGTAATCGTCTGATATTCCTATTATTTATATTGCATGATAGAAATAACGCAAGAGCTGTGTTTTTTGGCTCCTTAGATCTGTTCAGCAAGAAGTGTGCAATACATTGCAGTTGCGTAGATCTTTTTTGCCATCATATTTTCTATTTGGTTGATATCATATGTTGATTTTGATTTTGATTTTTATGATCATATATGTTTTGAAATATGGTTGACGCTTTTTTTGAATTAGGTTGTCGGCCGAACCTACACTGTTATCGGTACACTGGATCCCCGCTGTAACGCACGAGTTAGAGACCAACTAACTTATATTAAACAACAATATGAAAGCACCAGTTGAGTTTTAGTGTTTTTGAGAATGGCAACATCACTTCCATCGTTTTTACACGTGTGGTCATTCAATAAAAAGACCCTTGACACGTACTGTTTCGCCGACCAGGTTAAGCCCCATACCTCTTACCCAAAAACTTTCATCGGTTACTATCTTTTTACAAAATCGGTAGAGGCCGTCTTCTCCTGCTAAGATGTACTCTTGCCTCTCCTTATTGCACACTTTGTATGCATACGTAGATTTGCAACAAAGTAAGCGAGAGACAGATAAAGGCTGGAGCCAGAACAGGAGTGACATCAGTGCCAGCAGCGATGAGTTTAGTCGCCGGCTATGGTTTCGCGACATTTAACCATCGGAAAGGGATAGATCGTTCTTGGTTAATGACAGTGACGGTGGTAATCGATAGCTGCGGCAGTAGTACAAGTAAGCTTCACTATATTTTCCAACTTTTCAATAACTCAATCTCTTTTTACCTGTTTGTTTAGTCCATCCGCATGTGAATCCATATCCTTTATTAAGTAACTAAGAATTATATATTTTGGTGTAATTCAATGGGACTTGCTATAAATGGCTCACTATGGTTTTAACATCATCTAATGTGGAGATTGGAGAAAGTGCTAAGTGTGTGGTGATTGATTACCTCTTGTATGTTTTTGTAATTGTGACAATTTGGATAAGATGTGGACTGCAAAATAGTGAATATAACTTAGTTTCTTCTTTTATTAGATCTGGAAGTGATGATTCTTATTCATGACATTATCATCATTATGCTTGACAACTCAAATTGTAATTATGAATGAAATATAATATAGGTTTTACTATTATCTATAGTACCAACTTTAGTGCCATCGTTGCTTATAAAAGGCATCTCAACCGTTTGTTTAATTTGTGTAGATAAATCCAAGGCTTAAATGAGCCACTAGAATATGTATTTGGTATAAATTGCATGCATGACGATGCCAGAACTACAAGCTCCGATATGTGTATGGGAGCAAAGAACTCCACTACTCAATCCTACCGGTGATTACTTTGTAGCAAAGAGTATTTGTCAATTAGCATGTGTACCGAATAAATTACTTTTTGTATGATTTAGTTATGTGTTAATCATAAATAGCTTTACTATGATTTATTTCATTGATTATTGATTATATGTGTTCTGCTCAATATATGTTAAGGTTAAAATAGGTTCGGGTCAGTCAAAACCGGTTTTGCTCAAAATAGGTTCATGTCAATATGTGTTCTGCTCAATATACGTTAAGGTCAAAACTGGTTAAAAATGCTTTAGTTAAGAAAATATATATCTAATAACCAAAGTTATAAAAAAAATAATTAAAAAAATGAATCTATCCGGGTTCTAAAAATTGCTATAAAATCATTTGTACAATAACATCTCAATACATATAAAAAATGAATCAAAACATATTTACCTAAGTGAGAAAAATCATATTTTTATACGTTTATATTGAAAAGTTCTTTCATTACAAAGTTCATCTCATTGCCAGTATATATTATATGTTTGTGTTAAGCCACCCGCGAAACTCGCGGGATCTTAGGCTAGTATGATTATAAATCATAATGGGCAACACATACTTTTTTAGTTGTTTTTAAGGAGAAAATATTATTTAAAATATTAAAGAAAGGAAAATTGGAAAATAATAATCCCACCTTTCTGAAATTGGCCAATAATAATCCCAAGTCACGAATTAGCCACCAATAATCCGATCTCGTCCATTTTTTTTGTAAAATACTCCACAGTTAAGTTTAGGCTAACTGAGTTAATAAAATGCTGACGTGGCTAATAAATGTCCATCTAACTACCACATGTGTCTGCCACATGTTAAATTATTAATGACATAGATTATTTTAATCCAAAATTGAAAATTTCCAAATACAAAAGGGCCATTTATCACTGAACGATCAAAACATTACACACTTAACCAAAACACATCTCTTATCTATTCAAAACCCTAAATTCTTATCAAGAAGAAATATGCAAACGAACGATCAGGTATAATGAAATTATTGCTACATTCTTGTTCTTTATGCGATTGAATGTTGAGTTAACCATTCTCTCACTCTTTAAACCAACAGGATGGATGACAAGGTTATTGTCAAAGCTTGGCACGGTGGTAAGCTGGAAAAAAAAACCTAAATTGCACTATGAAGGTGGTGATACACATATGTGTCACGACCCCCGACCCACCCTGGACGGAATCGGAAGTTGCGAACAGCCCGTGGTACCGGTGATTTAATTTTGAAAACGTTGCAGCGGAAATTTCATCAGAACCGTGAGTTAGGAAAAATATCAGAGTTTAGAAACACCGGATTTTATTTATTAAATAGATGGGATAAACCCATGTTTTACAATGGTAGCTTAAATAAAGATAAATTTGATTATATAAAACAATATTTCTTAATTTAATTTAATTAATAAAATAAGCCACTTCTTGATGCCTTTCAGTGCCGTATCCATCTCTTATTCCAATCTACTGTAATTACCTGAAACGCGTTTTAAAAAGGTTTTGTCAGCGGGAAATACTGAGTGAATCATTCTATTTACTAAAATGACACATTTGTTATAATTTACAGTATTAAGAGCGATTACAATGTTTCTGATATCAAGCCAACTACCCACAGTATTTGTCACTCGACCCATTGGCCCATTCGTCCAATGGTGTCTGTGACTATGGTCATATCCCCCATTGGCTGCCCCAATGGTGACGATTATCAAGTAATGTATACAAAACCCCACATACCGGCTGTAATATGATGATTACAAAGACTTAATCCCCGTAATTATAACTTTGAAAATAAACATACTTTTGTAAATAAGTTTGATAAAAAGTGAATGACTCAAACTGTGAGAAAAGGAGAATGACTCACAAACTGTGAGAAAAGGAGAATGACTCACAAACTGTGAGAAAAGAAGAATGACTCACAAATAATCATGCAGATTCATACGGATAGAATTTAGTCTACAGATAAGCCTTGATATATTGCAGATTTATACAGGCAGGGCTTAGCCTATTGATTTTGCCTTGTAACCTAGTGCATACGAACTAGGTAGGTAACTTAATACAATAATTACGATAACTCACGAGATCAAATTCTCACAATGAACGACAAAGTGCAATACTTCATCCATCGAATTAACGATGATCCGTCAAATTAATGACGAACGATAAAGTATAATACTTCATCCATCGAATTAACGATGATCCGTCAAATTAATGACGAACGATAAAGTATAACCCTAGTGTGGGCGGCACTTAATCATCCATTGGATATATTGATCGGTCGGAAAATGAATCGTAATAGCGATTAAGTTAATACCCTGTATCGTAGCAGCATCCCCCCTACTAATTAGTGTTTTTGAGAGTAAACAAAGCATAACTCGACGCACAAAGTGAATTTGAGCGTCGTTTCAGTGCCCAGATTCAAGTCCCAAGGCCTGCTATTTATAGCAGAATTTTGTCCCTTAGGCGGCCCGCGTGAGAGTTAAGCAAACTTGAGGCGGCCCGCGAGAGAACTATTTTTATGCATAGGGTTGCCACGTGTGGGACTAGCTCAGCTGAGTCGACGGTTTCTGAAAATTCAACTTGGACAGCACGTAATTTGGATAATCGTAACTAGGAAATACCCCCCCCCCCCTGAGTTTTAGGGGCCCTAATCCTGATTCTGAAAATTATGAAAATTTTAGGGTTTGTTTAGAATCACTTGGGTGTCTCAATTAGGGTTTCCTTTTTGACTAATTAATTTAATAATTATGACTTTTGATGAGAGTCGTTATATTCTCCCCAACTTAATAAAAATCTCGTCCTCGAGATTTACTGGAATAAATAGGAATACTTTTTCTTCATCTCAGATTCCAGCTTCCAAGTGTATTTGGATTATTATATTTCTTTTGGAATTATGTCACATTTTAGTTAATAAAAATAATATTAAGGTAGATGACACAGAATTAAAATATCAAATTTTGTAAATACGAGTTGTACCATAAGTAGGATTCAATGATTCAACTGAATTAGCTCGAGAAATCGATGATAAACGAATGAGATGAAATGATATAATTTTCAAAGTGACTAGATTCAAGTCAAAAGATATATGATCAATAGATATTTAAAATGAATCTGAAGAACTTTTAGAATCAATAAAATTCTTTGTCAAAAGAAAGCTTACTTTGATTGGTAACTGAGGAAGACTTTGACAGTTTTCCAAATGAAATCAAAGCATGAAAAATGATTTTTCAAATAATTATGATATGAGAAATCAAAGTGTTGAGAGGAGTGAATTGCAAAGATACACCAAAAGACAATAGAGTTAGTGTATCATTTTAGAATTTCAAGTTGTTTTATTTGTTGAAATAATATAATAGCACACTATTAGTGACTATATTTTTCATACTATCTCCTAGAAATTGAAATATAATAAAAACAAGTTATTTTGACCTGATCAACCATTATATTATATTTGTAAAGCAAATGTAATATATATCATTTACTATATTTAATGGTTACCACTTTTAAATAATTAATAACTTATTTTTTTTTTACTATATATTACAAAACACTGCAATGAAGTTATTACATTCCAAAATATTTTAGTATTATTATTTTGTAAAAGAAATCACTATTAATTATAAAGTTAAATGAAAATTAAAGGTGTAACAATATTTATTGTACAAAATATTTGTAAAAATACTTTTGTACATATATAACACTTAATGGGTTGATTCTATGTGATTACTTATTTTCATTTTGAAATCATATAACATTGTGAATGTATTTACAAATGTTGTAAATAAGTGAAAACGAAGACTATTCTTAGTTATTATAATTGTTCTTTTAATCCAACGTAGTTGATGACTACCATATAATTCTTTTTATGGTTAATTTCTTATCAGAGTGCTATGGTACATAGTTACATGTGATAGACAATTATTTATAAATTTTTATTCGTTCTTCTAATTCTTATATTATTTTATGAAAATATGTCTTCTCCAAAGTATATATATTTTCATATATAATTTAAGATTTATTAAATAAGTATGATGACTTAATTTATATATATTACTAGTCATTATCATGGTGGATATTGGTTAGTGCTCCCTTTTTTAAGCATAGGTGATCAGTCCATGCCTAGTTAAGGCTAGGCTATCTAATACCTACCCTTGATAATAATCCTAGTAAAAATAATACCAACACTATTATTATTTAATATTTTCTTACTAATAATAAAACTGATATTAGTAAAACATACACTTAAATGGAAAAATTTCTAATAAAATGGTGAAACTGGCCGTCCCCAGGATCGAACCCGGGTCTAGGCCACACCCTTTCGCGCATCTAACCAACCGAGCTAGGTGCCTAGTTTATGAAATTTCCATTTTGGTTAAATATAAGCACATGTACAATAAATTATGTACTTCTTATTATAAGTCACCTACTTATATTGACTAAGTATTTACTTATCCTCCTTATGGTGACTAATAAGAATATAGTAATACTATTAGGTAATCACTTATGTAAGTTTTCATATATAAAATAAATTTTATATAATGTTTTTCGATTGAAGATGTTAAAGTAATAATTTATCACGAAAGGCTAGATTGATGTTGTAAAAATCATTTAAGAGATATATTAAAATATGACAAGAATTTGTGTATCATTATCTTATCACATGATTTAAAATAACTTTTATAAATATCCGTATATGAGATTAGTGCAAGCTTTAAATTTTATGAAAACGTTAGTACAAGGTGATTGTGATCAAAGAAATGATTTAATGGAGTCGAAGATTTTAAACAAGCCTATTATGGTTTAAAACAGATAAAGTGCTTGTTGGGACTATTTTGAATATGATGGCTTCAATCCATCATATGGAATTTTGAATTGAATACGTAATGCGAGCACATTCAAATAATTGAACTCGGTTTAAACAAAATGAGTTTTAATAAGGTTGGACATGATTACAACAAGAATCATGTAAAGAAATTTGAGTTTTTTTTTTTTTTTCAAGAACTTTATTGACTCGATATCAAAGAGTTATGGTTTTGTAATAATGCGGATTACAGTACCAAAAATCAAGTCTAACTAAAGGATATTTGAGTTTTAGATAAAACGACAAATTAGAATGAAGTCCTCCAGTAGAAATTCAGAAATTAAACAAACCATATGCGCGACCAACGGTGCATGTGTAACGTGTGGATTTACCAAGAAATGAAATGAATCAATATTTGCTACTATGAAATAAATCCTCCTGGTATGATGACCGTTGCGAAAGTCAACTTATTATATGCAGAAGTCAGAATTTTCAACAAAAGAAATATAAGAACGTCTATCTGGAATTTCGAGTGATAACCGTTTATTAAATGACATTACCAGGGAATGTCAAATAAAATGAAATAGGGAAATTGCAAAGGTATATGACTCCTTTTGCAGTGATAATAATTATGACTCTGATTAGACTGTGCACTGATGATTGTGAAATCTTGTTACAACGTACCTCAGCGAAATTTCATGTTGCTTGTAGGATCATGTGGCAAAGTGCTGCTTTTAGTTCTTCTACTGACAGAATTTAACATTGGTGTCATCGTGCCCAATTTATATTTTCCAAAGATCTTGCCTCGAAAGTTGTGTGTGATATACTTCAACTTTTGTGGACTTATAATTAAATTTTCATGTGTTTTCTTGTACTTTCTTACTTGCGTTACTAGTTTATGGTAATGCGTTAGAAATTCTTTACACTTTTGATGATATCCCAACTTAATGAGTTTTTATTGTTTATTATTGTTGCTCGAGTTACTAGGCAGATAATCAAACGAAATAATGTTTGATGTCGGAAAAGAGATTCCTAATAAAGAAATCTAGACACAGATGTTTGTGCTTTATTCCAAATTGTCAATCCTTATGGTTTTTGAATTTCCTTATAGATATACATATCTATTAAATCATATATTTCACATACTGAATTAAACATACCATCTATCAGGTCAATGTATTTAACAGATTCATATTTCCAAAAACCAGTCAAATATCTGGTCATGATACTATTTAGGGAAATCTTGTCACTCGTTTGACATATTATATATCCCGTCTTATCCGATTCGCGCCGGAGCGGTAACCTCAGTATATCTGGACAAACTGGAGAGTCTACCACAACATACCCAGTCTTGCCAGAGAAAATTTTCTATTTCCCATAATTAGTATCTTTTCAAAAGTGCCTATCTTATTAGGGCTTTTATTCAGAATTAAGGAAATTTATATTTCCATAACATATCTTATTATTATATTGATCACTAAACAATTCCTGTGGCAGTGTCAATTTGATCATTCTTTCAACTAATAATTTCTAATCATAACACTGTTGATCATTCTCTCAACTAGTGATTATGGACTTAGTTGTCCCGTGATATTACTTTATCAAATATATTACTTATGGCACACCAAAATCTATCATATTTATTTACAAAAATACTTAGCTTATCGTGAAGCTAATACTAAGGCATCTTTTCTTAAGTTCAAGTCTAAATGCTACCAGTTAACAGCAATTTCCTAACTCTTTTATATAAATTTAGGTATTATTATTACAACAACTAAAGGCGTAAAGCAGTGGCTCTTTGAGTTGGCTCTGATACCACCTTCTGTCACGACCCCCGACCCACCCTGGACGGAATCGGAAGTTGCGAACAGCCCGTGGTACCGGTGATTTAATTTTGAAAACATTGCAGCGGAAATTTCATCAGAACCGTGAGTTAGGAAAAATATCAGAGTTTAGAAACACCGGATTTTATTTATTAAATAGATGGGATAAACCCATGTTTTACAATGGTAGCTTAAATAAAGATAAATTTGATTATATAAAACAATATTTCTTAATTTGATTTAATTAATAAAATAAGCCACTTCTTGATGCCTTTCAGTGCCGTATCCATCTCTTATTCCAATCTACTGTAATTACCTGAAACGCGTTTTAAAAAGGTTTTGTCAGCGGGAAATACTGAGTGAATCATTCTATTTACTAAAATGACACATTTGTTATAATTTACAGTATTAAGAGCGATTACAATGTTTCTGATATCAAGCCAACTACCCACGGTATTTGTTACTCGACCCATTGGCCCATTCGTCCAATGGTGTCTGTGACTATGGTCATATCCCCCATTGGCTGCCCCAATGGTGACGATTATCAAGTAATGTATACAAAACCCCACATACCGGCTGTAATATGGTGATTACAAAGACTTAATCCCCGTAATTATAACTTTGAAAATAAACATACTTTTGTAAATAAGTTTGATAAAAAGTGAATGACTCACAAACTGTGAGAAAAGGAGAATGACTCACAAACTGTGAGAAAAGGAGAATGACTCACAAATAATCATGCAGATTCATACGGATAGAATTTAGTCTACAGATAAGCCTTGATATATTGCAGATTTATACAGGCAGGGCTTAGCCTATTGATTTTGCCTTGTAACCTAGTGCATACGAACTAGGTAGGTAACTTAATACAATAATTACGATAACTCACGAGATCAAATTCTCACAATGAACGACAAAGTGCAATACTTCATCCATCGAATTAACGATGATCCGTCAAATTAATGACGAACGATAAAGTATAATACTTCATCCATCGAATTAACGATGATCCGTCAAATTAATGACGAACGATAAAGTATAACCCTAGTGTGGGCGGCACTTAATCATCCATTGGATATATTGATCGGTCGGAAAATGAATCGTAATAGCGATTAAGTTAATACCCTGTATCGTAGCAGCACCCCCCTACTAATTAGTGTTTTTGAGAGTAAACAAAGCATAACTCGACGCACAAAGTGAATTTGAGCGTCGTTTCAGTGCCCAGATTCAAGTCCCAAGGCCTGCTATTTATAGCAGAATTTTGTCCCTTAGGCGGCCCGCGTGAGAGTTAAGCAAACTTGAGGCGGCCCGCGAGAGAACTATTTTTATGCATAGGGTTGCCACGTGTGGGACTAGCTTAGCTGAGTCGACGGTTTCTGAAAATTCAACTTGGACAGCACGTAATTTGGATAATCGTAACTAGGAAATACCCCCCCCCCCCTGAGTTTTAGGGGCCCTAATCCTGATTCTGAAAATTATGAAAATTTTAGGGTTTGTTTAGAATCACTTGGGTGTCTCAATTAGGGTTTCCTTTTTGACTAATTAATTTAATAATTATGACTTTTGATGAGAGTCGTTACAATATGTTTGAAGTAGAAGTAGACAAGATGTCTTATTTTGAGTTGATCGATTATGTGATTGAGGGTGGGTCTTACCAAGATAAGAATATTGAACTTTTTTACATGATGCCTGGAAAGAATTTTGCAGATGGTCTTGTGCAGATTACCAATGACGAAGATGTAATGGATATGCTGAAAAAATTGGGGGAGAAATATGCCAGGCACATCCTTCATTTGTATCCACAAGGTAAGAGAACTGTAGCCTTCAAAGCCCAAACTGTAGCCTTCAAAGGTTTTACCAAGAGAGCTGCAAACAGGACTTTAACAGCTACAAAACAACTTATTCAAACCATACTTGATGCCATACCTGAAGCCCAAACTGTAACCCATACTGTAGCCCAAACTGAAGCCCAACCTGAAGCCCAAACTGTAGCCCAAAGTGAAGCCCAAACTGAACCCCAAACTAAAACCCTAACAGTCTTAAAAGGCTTTACAAGAAGTACGGCAAACAGGAACCCAACACCTACCAAACAACTTGTAAAGTTGACTAATTCACCAGACAAAAAACATAAGTCCTGTTGGTTTCACAAAGGCAATTCAGTGCAGGCAGTCAACACCTACCAAAGAACCTTCTGGATCTGATGAAGATAAGGAAGGATCTGAATCAGAAAGTGGAGAAGAAGATGCAGACTGGATGCCAGATCAGTTAGATGCTGGTTCTGATGATGATGAGGAGGAGTGGAGGGTATCTGTGGCTGCATTAAAGCAAAACAATTTATCAAAGAAACAAATTGTTGAAAGGTTATTAAAAGACTTCAAATGTAACAAGGTTGTTGTAGAAACAGAATTTAGTGAAGCTAGCAGCTATGAGGACTCAGATGGGGATATTAATTCACCTGGAGAGAGTGAAGATGATGACATAAGGGATAAGAAGTACAAGGAAGTTCTTCCAGTTGTAAGTGAAAATACTGACTGGACTAAATGGGTTTGGTAGTTGGTACTAGGTTCCCAACAAAGGAAGCAGTGAAAGTTGCTTTTAGAAATTATGCAATCTTCAATGGTAGGAATCTTAAAGTATCAGTAAGTGACAAGAATAGGTTGGGAAGGGTTGGTGTTAGATGTGTTAAAACATGTCCCTTTAAGGTGTATGTGTCTTACCATGTTAAAAAAGCATGCTTCCTTGTTAAAAGTGTAGTTAATGAACATAGTTGTCAAAGAAATATGTTGAAGAACAGACAGTTAACTGGACAATTCATAGCTAGTCAGTTCCTACATATTTTCAAGGCTAATCCTCATTGGAAGGCAAGGGAAATCCAGGATGCAGTCAAAGAAAAGTTCAAGGTCATTGTGAGTAATTGGTTGGCTTACAAGGCAAAGACTTATGCCCATCTCAAACTTCATGGTTCAATGAAAGAACATTATGGGAAGCTGGGTGCATACTTAGCAGCATTGAAAGAAGCCAATCCAACATCTACTTTTGAACTTGTGACTATCCCATCAGAATATTATGGACAGGAACCTGGTACAGAGGTTTTCTTTAGACTGTTTATTTGCTTTGATCCAATTAAGAAGGGGTTTTTAGCAGGATGTAGAAGTCTTCTATGTCTAGATGGTTGTTTTATAAAGACATTTCTTGGTGGTATGTTATTGGTGGCAATAGGTAGGGATGGGAATGATCAGATGTATCCAGTTGCTTAGGCTGTTGCGGAAGGTGAAAACAATGACAGTTGGTGGTGGTTCATGAATGAGCTGAAGAAGTGCTTAGAAGTTTCTGATGAAGGGAAGGGTTGGACACTAGTATCTGACCAGCAAAAGGTAACTTTTTTGTATAGTGTAAATACTGTATAGTGTAAATACTTATATAACAAATGTTTGGTTTATAATATGCTGCATTAATTGACTTATTTCAGGGATTATTGAATGTTGTTGCCTCTGTCTGGGGCAATTCTGAGCATAGGAATTGTGCTAGGCATATATATGCTAATTGGCACAAAAAATACAAGGGTGATGATCTTAAGGAGTTGTTTTGGAGGGCTGCCAAAGCAAATAATATTGCTGACCACAAAAGAGCAATTGAAGAAATGAGGATTGTGGATGAAGAGGCAACTGATGCATTCATTAACCAGAATCCTAAGTGCTTCTATAGGTGCTATCTTAATATTGAGAACAAGACTGATGTTATTGTGAACAATATGGCAGAAACATTCAATTGTTTCATCATACAGTCCAGATCAAAGCATTTAATTCAAATGTTGGAAGACATCAAGTTGGCTGTAATGACCAGGTTAGTTACCAAGTTTAATGAGATGTCAAGTAAAAATGTGGTTGTTTGCCCTAGAGTCCAAAGAAAAAAGCTTGATAAAGACAAGGATAAAGCTTATACTTGTACTGTGTATCCTTCAAGCAGAACTTTGTTCCAAGTGAAAAGCTTTGATGATGTTTCTGTGGATATAAGGAACAAAACCTGCACATGCAGGAAATGGAACTTAACAGGCATCCCATGTCATCATATGTGTGCAGTTGCAGCCTTTATGCGTAGGGAATCTGAGGAATTTGTTCATAGTTACTTGACCAAAGAGATGTATTTCAAGGCCTATGAGTACACTATCCCACCACTACCTTTAGAAAAATATTGGCCAACAGTTGAATTACCTTTTGGACCCTCCACTAGTTAAGATTGGTCCAGGCAGACCAAAAAAGAATAGGAAGAAGGATCCACATGAAACCAAGAAAAAATTTAGGAAGTTGAGTAGGCACGGTATACTCATGTCTTGCAAGAATTGTCATGGAAGAGGTCATAAAACATCAAAGTGTGACAAACCTGTAGCTGAAGTTACTAGAGAGAAAAGAAAGAGGGGCAGGCCAAAAAAGTCAGCTGATGGACAAGCTTCACAGTCAACAGCAGCACCAAAACTCTCTCAGACCATTTCCACTCAACAATCTCAGTGTTCCACTCAACAATCTCAGGGGCAGGCTAGGAGGGGAAGGCCAAAAAAGATTTCCAAAACCACCATCTGATGACTTTTTATCTATCTATGTTTTGGTTTTTGTTAAAATGTGTAGTACCTTTGGTGTTTGTTAAACTAGTTATGGGATGAAGTGTTATGGGTTTCTTTTGGATTTTGTCAAAGTTGTTAAACTTGTAGTACCTTTGGTGTTTGTTAAACTTGTTTATCTATCTATGGCTTTGTTATGTCCAGTTTATGGCAGTCCTGTTTGGTTATGTCCAGTTTATGGCTTTGTTTTGTAAGTATGGTTTATGTGCAGCTTATGGCTTTGTTTTGCAGCCTTGGTTATGTCCAGTTTATGGCTCGGTTATGCCCAGTTTATGCCAAGTTTATGCCATTGTTTTGCAGCCTTGATTATGTACAGTTTATGTCCTGCTTATGTACAGTTTATGTGCAAACACATTCAACCATGTAACCATTGCAATAAAGGGGGTCAATATAACCAAAATCACAGTCGAAACATGATATATTGAAAAACAACGTATTACATAGTCGATACATGACTAAAGGGGGTCGTTATAACCAAAACAACCTATTACATAGTCGATACATGACTAAAGCGTCAATATAACCAAAACAACCTATTACATAGTCGATACATGACTAAAGCGGGTCAATATAACCAAAACAACACTGCTGCAATGCAAACAACAACAACAAAACATGCTTTCTTTGATTGCTTTTTCAAACTCTTATTCTCTTCTACTATCAATGTCTTCTCAAATACCAGTCTCTCATTGTCCATCTCAACGAAACGACAGTTGCATTCACTTGATAACACGGCATCAACTTCTTGTTTCCACATAAAGAATTTGCAATCAGATCCCTAACAAACAAGTGGTTAAGATTTGAGATTCAATATCATTTTTTTGTAAATTAACTTACAGACCAAAGAGGGCATCCATAAAACTCTTCTCCTTGTCTTGAACTTCGATTTCCAGCCACCCTACGGATTGCAACTAATTCATGGTTACAATAAACTCTTCCATCGGTGCCAAGTCTGAAAATTTTGGGGTTTTTTGAACGAATTGAAGAAGACGATGATGATGAACTCATGTTTTCATGATTGGGATCGATTGAAAAGTCTTAATTTTGACGATTGGGGGTTGGCTTGTGAATTAGGGTTCATGCTTGGTGAACTCTGATCGAACATGTTGGTCAATTCCCCTTTTTATAATCAGTCAACTAAACAATTAAAGGATTTAATATAATCCAAGTCATTTAAAAAAATCCATGTGGCAGACATTTATTAGCCACGTTAGCATTTTATTAACTCAATTAGCCTAAACTTAACTGTGGAGTATTTTACAAAAAAAAAAAAAAACTGCCGAGGTCGGATTATTGGTGGTTAATTCGTGACTTGGGATTATTATTGGCTAATTTCAGAAAGATGGGATTATTATTTTCCAATTTGCCTTAAAAGATTATAAAAATAATGGTAATAATAAAGCATAGATGATGGATTATGTTGTAATTAGTTCTTCAATTTCTTAACTGAATGAAATAGCACATGTTTATGGAGTTGAAGTAAACCAAATGGATTATAAATGTCAATATAAATGATTACCCTACGGGTTATCATAATATGTATTAAATGCTTTATGAAAATGATTTTTAAAACGAGTCGGTTAATTGTATTTACCAGTGAAAACAAACATATTTTCAAAATATTAAACCGCAGGTAATGAGCCCTAAATATTGGGTGGAATGGTTCGGTCAAAGGAAAAGCTTTGGAATTTGCGACTCCATTGCTTAAAGGCCTATGATGTCCTTAAGTTCGCTTTTATATAAGATCCTACTTGTGGGACATTATATAAAGGCCTATGATGTCCTTAAGTTCGCTTTTATATAAGATCCTACTTGTGGGACATTATATCGAATGCTTATAAATTTTATTTAATAAATTTCGAACGTTTATATTATTAATTTATCATCCTATCTTCCACTGCATATTTGTGAAACTGTTATCAATCGTCACGCATAAACCCACCAACCGGGCCCACTGATAATCGGGGTGTGACACCAGAAGAGAGAGAGAGAAAGCAGGGGACAGCTGGGCGGTGAGCCGGTGAAGGCTTACCATTTTAAAGCCCCCACCGACCTAAAAGGTACAAACAAAACTGTCAAAGGAATAACCCACTCAAAGCAAGGAAAACCCGTAAAGAAAAAGGTACAACCATCAATGCCTACAAATCTTGCAAATTAACATTATATAAATACCAACCCTATTAAGATTCGGGTCATCCGTTATCAGATATTCGGTAATCAGGTTTATCGGGTCGACATATTCTGGTTTTTCTGGTTATAAACGGGCTGCTTTCTGAAATGGGCTAGTCACTATTGTGCTGCTAAACAATGAGATTTGGACATCATAAGGCTACAGCCAAATTAAATGGGCTACTAAAAACTCAATTGGGCTACTTAAAAACAAAAGTATCAATGTGCTGGAAGCTTGTTTACATAATGATGTTAATGAACAGTAGAATTCATTGATGAACCGTACCTCAATGTGATCAAAATCTAACCTTGTTGCCTAGTGTAACTGTAAGATGATGGAATGTCCTGTAGTGCACTATGCGATTGAATGGAGTCAACGAACGAAGCTAATGGAATGTCTTGTAGCCCACCCGATTTAATACCTAATACCAATTGAATAACGCCTTAAAATCTTAAGCACCGATTTAATACTAAATGAACTTATGCGCATGAAATCATCAATGGTATATGAAAAGATAGTCGACGTAGAAATACAAACACCTAAATATAATCGGGTTAAAATGAATCCTTTTTTCTAAAAAATTAAAACCGATTATTGATCCATATTATATAAGTCGGGTTCGGGTATATTAATTCTTTGGGTTATACCAGTGGCGGATCTAGAAAATCCATATAGGGGTAACGTTTCAATAAAAAGAGGTAACGAAATCGAAAAAAGTCAAATTTTTTTCCAAAATTTACACTACCGTCGGAGCATCACCGGAGCGTCAAGGGGCAACGACGGTTACCCCTTCTATCACTCTAGATCCGCCCCTGGGTTATACCTAATCAGGTTGAGTTGCTAGTAATTAGGGGCTCGGGTTTTGGATCCAGTGCTCCTGTTAGATAATTCCAAACTAAAAAAATCTTAACAAAGACAACCATATCAATTAATGCTTGCAAACACTAAATTTGATGTTTAATGTTAAAAGTATTACCATCTCATGACCAAGACCAAGACCAATCCAAAAAGAAAAGACGAAGACCGACCATCCTATATCTACCTCGCCTTCAGTTTTGTTTTTCCATAAATATCGGGTTCGGTTTGGTATTGTCTGGTTTCAACCCGATGCACACTCTACTTGTTGCACCAATATTCTCGCGACCGGACCAAGCCTGGAATCGGGTAGCTGGCTAATTCGGTTAAGTCTTTTGAACCATTATTAGTTGAACCGGTCAGACCATATTCCAGTTTATTATTTTATCTCCTCAAATTCCGATTTTACTGATTTATATATTATTTTATTTTTTTCATATTTTTATTTATTTATTTTTTTAGTTTTTTATTAGAAATCGCATATTGAAATCAAAACATAGAATATTTTCATATTTTGTTGTAGGGCAAATGCCATAAAAACCAATATACTTTCACTTTTTTTTTACAAAAGTCCCTCAAGCCAACTTTTAAATATTAAAGTCCCTACTCTTGTTAATACTGAACACATTTGTGAATTTTTTTAAGAAGGAATTTGGAACCGATTTAGGAGGTTCTTTTACTGAATATTTTTTCTAACAAAAAACAAAATTCGAGCTGGAAATCACATTTAACATCTTGATACCCAAATTACTAGAACAAAAATGCCACAAAATATTTATATCGTAAAAGAAATATAAACGTTTTACACATATTTCAAAACCATGATGTTTTCTCATATGCTTTGCTATTCTAATTTTCTAGCACGAGTGTCTATCAACATTGTGGAATAAAAAGGCAATGTTGTAAATTGGTTTAGCCCACCCATTGGTAAATTGAGGCTTGCTGTGTCATAAAATGTTTCGAATATGGAAGCAAAGAAAAGCCCCAATCGGGCTTTAGCTTCCAGGTTTAAGCGTTTTCATTTGACTGAATTGGTGTGACTCGTGGCTTTTGGTTAGGAGTGGTCCATAAGGAGCCATTCCCATTTCTCACAAGTCACCTTCGTTGGTAATTGGCCTGTACTCCATGTTGCACAAGTTGGGTTGGTATATTAATTGTTACTCAGTGTCTGTGTGTACATATATTGATGAAAAAAACCATATGAGTATTTTTATAATTAATGCAAAAACATATTGTATATATGTGAAATTGTGAGCAGGGTGAACCTATATTATAGGTATCAAAAACCATTCTAGAAGTTTTGGTTTTGTATATATGTAATATATAACCGAAAGTTGATTCAACCGTAGAATTCTAGGCAATGATAACTAGTGGTGTTTACGGTTCTGTTTAAAACAGTGCAATTGTCCAAACTGGTTATTGATATAGTAGCACGGTCAGTTATTCTCCTAACTTTCGCTCGATTATGCTCTAAAATTTAAACCGTAGTGAACGGCTTGGTTTGCGGTTTATACCAAAAACCAACCGTATAAAACCGGATCGGGCAGTGAAGATCTAATTATATTTTAATTTTTAAATACTTCATATATTAGGTATATATAATTCTTTATATTAGACTTAACTAATATAGAGCTTAATTAGTTAACACCTAATCTTTCAAGCCAAATGAGCTAATGCCAATTCTTTAGGTGTGATATTGAACAAAGGCCCATTGGGATTCCATCACTTATTAATCTTCTGAACGTGGTTAGTCTTAAAAAAACAAAGGTATAGGAGGCAAAGTTACACGAGTGGAATTATCGGCCGTCGGTGGTGATACACGAGACTTTGTAAAGGTATAGTTTGGTTAGTAGCTAGCTAGCTATCACGTGATATGGTTACGTGATCCGTGGGACGCGTGAGGTAAGGGGCACACATGCTAAATATATTAATATAATCATCCGTGAACTTTTTCCACTTTAATTCTGATTCTAATTGATAAAATGGATATTAATAATTTGTCGAAATCTTAAGCTGCACAATATAACTTGATTATGTATATTTTTATATTATTATACAAAGAGACTCGCATAACAAGTGATTAAACCATACAAAGAGTGGATCTATATATAGTGTACTCCACATACATATTCTTGATTCTTGAAACCAATTGATCATCACATCTAATATTCGATACACCAAACAACATAATAACACGCAGGAATGGGGGAAACTTAAACCTTGTACATGTGAAAGACATACATTTTATTTCTTAAATTTGTTACAAATAAAATATAACACATTAATCGTTATATAAAAATCATTACACTTGTAGAAAAGGGTTGTCCTATATAAACTATATTAAAACCTACACAAATGGCAAATTCAACCTTTCTAATTTCAACGCTTCAAATTAATTATTTCAAACAACAAAGAAAATAGTTACGTATTTAGTCTAATAACATTGTTGATTAACCTCAACCAAGTAGTGAATGTTCAAATCATATTAGAGTGAAGGAGGCACCCACAAAACCACCTGATGAATCCAAATCGATTAACCAGTGATCGACTGACACCTCATTGCGACCCAAAACTACCGGAATGAACGAGATTCAAATGCAACAAGTTCCCCATTTAATCGATGAACCCAAACCCCAATTCCAATGTTCTTCTTCGGGTTCACGGATCAAAATTCTTTCCCAAATGCCAAACCGGTGTTCCGAATCAAGTTTTCCCGAAGGCGTCTCCTACACCGTTACGTACTTAGATGAAGTTTAAATGCCATCAATTCTTTGGAAAAGGCCTCACCTTTAAAAAGATATCAATATTAAATATCTATCTGTATTAAAAACTAATAATAATTGAAAAACATATTTTATTCAAGACATAATGGTTTTGTCGTTTTACTCTGTTTCTACCACCACCTTCATATCTGTGTCCCCCAACTTGACAATCTTTCACTTCCAACTTCTAAACAGTAAACCCTTCTTAGTTACTTCCTATGAACTCCTAGATCCTTACCACCACCGACACCCACAAAAATGTCCGCCTTTTTTAAGGATCAGCTCTCTCGTAAAACCTCAATTTTCGGCTTAAAATTCTGGGTTGTTCTTGGAATTCTCTTCGGAGCCACCATTGTCATCATCATCTTCTTCATCTCACTCTTTTTCACCTTCAAACGCAAAAAATCCTTCGAAAAAACCATCACTATCAACCAAAAACCCAAAATCCCCACCATACCCGACGAAATTCAACCCACCCGGGTCGACCCGACCCGACACAATACACTACAAACCAGCAACCCGAACCCGTTAACCGAAACGGGAACTGAATCGGGCTCTTTAGCTATAGTTAGAAGTGAAGTAACTGAAGATGATGGTAATAGTGTAAACGGGTATGAGAAGATCCAGATAGAGATCGGGAAGGGGCACCGGGTTTTGTACCCGGAAAGGGGTGGAGGCGGGTCGTCTTATGGAAGCGGGTCGGGTGACCAGCTGGCGGTTATGTCGGTGCAACCCGAAGTGTCTCATTTGGGTTGGGGTCATTGGTACACTTTGAGAGAGCTTGAGGTTGCTACAAATGGGTTTTCAGATGAGAATGTGATTGGTGAAGGTGGTTATGGGATTGTTTATTCTGGTGTTTTGGCTGATAATACTATGGTTGCTGTTAAAAATTTGCTTAACAACAGGTTTCTAATCAATTTGTACTGCTAAATTAAGGAGATTGGGTCAATTTTGACTTTGGTTTTGACTTTTTTTTTTATAGAGGACAAGCTGAGAAGGAGTTTAAGGTTGAAGTGGAAGCAATTGGGCGTGTTCGTCACAAGAATTTAGTGAGGTTGCTTGGGTATTGTGCTGAAGGGGCTCAAAGGTATACCTTTTAGGCTTTTGATTGCTGCGTTTTCAATTACTTGACTTTGATTTTGACTTTGAATTTGACTTTGACTTTGAATTGTGGTTGTATACTTGTATGACTTGGATGCCTGTTTAGAATCCTTGTTTATGAGTATGTAAACAATGGGAACTTAGAGCAATGGCTTCATGGAGATGTTGGACCGATTAGTCCTCTTACGTGGGAGATTCGAATGAACATTGTGCTTGGAACGGCTAAAGGGTATATACCACAATCCAAAATATGAATTATGGGAATGAAATCTTGGTTTTAAAAAGTGTGCTTAATGCGTGAAGCGCCCGATGTGCTGATGAGAGTGCATCGCCACAGCTGATGTGTTGCGTTTACATGATGCGAGAATACTGCGCTGATTTCGCATAACGCGCTCCGATGCACGCAACATTGTTTGTTATTTTTTGTTTCTCCAGATTTTATGAAATGGGTTGGGTTTTTTCAATAATTAATATCTTAATATGCTTGATTTCGACCATTATGGTTCCTAAACACTTTTTGTGGTTCTAGAAACATTTAAAGTATGCTTGATTTGAACCAAAAAGCACAACTCTTATTTTCTTATTATGTCAGTTGTTTTAGTTCAAGTATCCTTTTATAAGTTGTTATGTTATGCATAAATAATTTTTTTGGTAATTTTTTCATAAAGAGCGCATCACATACGTGATGCACTTGCATCACGCATCAGATTTTTGGACCAAACGCATCGGAGCGTATCACGCAATTTAAAACCAAGAATGAAATTATCACACGAGTAATTTTAAACCTTTAAACCTTGATGTGAACTTTATAGGTTGACGTATCTGCACGAAGGACTCGAGCCCAAAGTTGTTCACCGAGATATTAAATCAAGCAATATATTACTTAATAGACAATGGCACCCTAAAGTTTCTGATTTCGGCTTAGCCAAACTTTTGGGCTCGGAGAAAAGCTATGTCACCACTCGAGTTATGGGAACATTTGGGTAACTAAATTGTTTGATTCATTGTATCAGTTTTATATATTTCTATCACATATGCTAGTATTATTCGTGTTAATGATATTCTTGAATTTGCTTGTTAGATATGTTGCTCCCGAATATGCTAGTACGGGCATGTTGAATGAAAGAAGTGATGTATACAGCTTCGGGATTCTTATAATGGAGATTATTAGCGGTAGAAACCCTGTAGATTATAGTCGGCCTCCGGATGAGGTTAGCCTAGCCCGTAAACCTTTTAATTTCTTTTGTTTCCACCACTTTTGTCTAATAATATTGAATGGAGAAACATTTTGTAGGTGAATCTTGTGGATTGGCTTAAAACGATGGTAACAAACAGGAACGCGGAGGGGGTTTTGGATCCTAAACTACCTGAAAAACCATCTTCAAGAGCTTTAAAGCGGGCCCTGCTGGTAGCATTACGCTGCGTGGATCCGAGTGCTCAAAAGAGGCCTAAAATGGGTCATGTGATTCATATGCTTGAAGCCGATGATTTTCCGTTCAGAGATGTAAGTTTGTGTATTAAAACTTGTATATTTGGGTGCATTTTTTCAATGGTATCTTGTACAGGAACATAGAGGGAATCGGGAAATGGATAGGGAGCGGTTGATGGAGAAGAGATACGTCGAGTCTGGTGACAGTAGCGGTTATGAGAGCAGTAGGGCCGGTCAACGGGACGTCTAATTAGAGTTTTGATTAGGAAGCTTGGTTATGTAGATATTGTGGTTCATTCTTTCAATTTGTGTAATTTATCGGTTTTAAGTTCTACTAGTTCGGCGTTTGTCTCAATTGCTGAGTGTTATGTGCCTTATGTCCAAGGCTTGATGCAAAACTACAATCGAGCCGGGGGTCTCATTGGAAGCAGCCTCTCTATTCCTACGGGGTAGAGGTAAGGCTGTCTACATCTCACCCTCCTCAGACCCTACCTTAGCTTTGCTATTGGTGGGATATACTGAGTATGATGATGATGATGGTTTTCCGCTTGTGTTTGTTAGATCATCGTGGACGAAAAATGAGAACTAAAGTAGGCCCTGTTTTATTAGTTCTTTTTTTTTTTTTTTTTTTTTTATCATATTAGCTGGCTCAATAGTTGCTACCATTGATGTTATGTTAGGGTGTGTGGAACGAAAAATGAACTTAGTAGACTCTCTTTTATTAGTTATTTTTTTTAATCAAATTAGCTGGCTCAATGGTTGCTACCATTGATGCTATGTTACAGTGTGTATGGGTCGATTTTGAGAACAAACCGAACCAAAACCGAAGTTTCGGCGTTGTTTTAAAAACCGATCCGTATGTTTTTGACTAATAAAATTGCAAATTTACCCATTTTGATTTATTTAATTACAAACAAGTTATATAATGACTTTTTACCCTTATTTTTTACTGAAACTTTAGAAAATTACACATTTATTCATTTTTACTAGTTTTGTGGCTTTTTCACAATTCTTTTTGTTTTTATTTTTTTACGTTTGGCTAGTTAGGCTTTTTTTTTTTTTTTTGCCTTTTTACTAAGTTATTTGTTTTCTAAGATATATCAAGGGGTGTTTGTGATTTTCAGCTGATTTGTAAATATTTGAATTAAAATACGTTTAATGATTAAAAGTCAAAAACACAAAAAAAAATAATAATAATAATAACTTAGTAAAAAAATAACTAGAATGATTTTCAGCTAATTTATAAGTATATACACTAAAATATGTTTAAAGCAAGTTATTTTCTTTTCTTTGGTCTGTAGTCCTCTGATTAAGTTCCCACTTATTCAGAAATTGTTTATATTCTATGGAAAAATATGAATCTACTTACTTTAGCTGTTTATTTCAGTGTTTAGATTGTAAAAAAAAAAAACAAACAAAAAACTAACAAGCAAAACGTAAAAAACAAAAACAAAAAAAAAAATTGTGAAAAAGACACAAAAACTAGAAAAGGAGTAAATATGTAATTTTTTAAAGTTCGAGTAAAAATATGGGTAAAAAGTCATTATATAACTTGCTTTTAATGAAATAAATCAAAATGAGTAAATTTTCAATTTTATTAGTTAAGGAAGGAGATATATGCAATTTTAATTTCAAGCTGGATAAATACACAATTAAAAAGTTTTTTAAGGGGAAATATGCAATTGTCCCTTCAGTTTTTTTGTATGGGTTCAGTTATGTTTCAGTTTTATATTTATACTTGAAATGTGTGGGCCTGAAAACGTTCGACCAAAATAGTGAATCTGGTTAAAAACGTTTGGACTATAATTTTTGTTAACCCACCTATTAGTGAATTCATGAATGAAACTTTTGGCCCAAAATAACAAATTTGGGCTATAAATCCAATAACAATCATTCAAATAAGTTACGTGTGGTTCGATTCTTCGGGCAAGGTATAACGAAAACCGAACCGTAAGGACTGTTAGGGTTTGTTGTGTGTGTGTGGTGGGTGGGGGGGTTTCCTTATCCCTAGCATTGACTTTCATTCACATCAGCTTCACGTAACCTTTTTTTCGATTCCATACCGAACCTAGTGAAATACCATCTTTCATATCTCTGACATCCTTCAACCTTTGTTAGGGTGGAAGGGGGTGCTCCCTAAATGGGGAGTGGTAAACTTTTCCCTTAACCAATAATATTATGTCATGTCAACTTCCCTCTTCACTTCCCATTTTGCAGTCAAACACTAGAGATGCTCAAACACATGGGGAGTGGTAAACATATTTAAAAAAAAAATAAATAAATTTGTGATTGGTTGAAAGAGGGTGAGACCCACCATTAACACCCTCTCTCTCCCTTCTCTCTCATCTTCCCCACTCGATGACTACTCACCGTAACAAGCTTTCATCGAACACCGAATACACCCAAGGGGTGCCTCCCCGATCGGCAAAGAAGGTTCACCAAAGGAGTCACCGATGGTGCCCCTTCCACCCTTACAAATTAAACTTTTAAAATAGAGAATAAAGAGATTTTTACATATTTCCCCCTATTAAGAGGTTTAATTACATATTTGCCCAACTCTTAAATTTAATTACATATTTACCCTTTTTCTTAGCAAATTAACACTTTACCCTTTTGTAATTCCTTTACTCAAAATTAAAAACATCAAACGAGGGTTCATTCTTCATTCGTAATCTGGGTTATGATGTTCCTTTCCCATCAACGATCTGGTTCCCGACGACGAACGACAAACCATACGTGATGCAAATGGAAAAACCCTACACGACGCAATCTGGTTATGCCTTTTGGTGATAACGTGACATTCAGGAAGAAACCTATTTTTAATTTCATTGTTTAACAATTTAATATCATGATTGATTCTTGAAAGTATGATACGCAACAGCAACATGTTAGGTTGTGGATGATTTGACGAGCAGAGGTGTTCTTTATTACACTCCTTCTGCATCTAGCAGGAGTGTTCTCTGTTAATGTAGTTTAAAGTCAACAACCCTAATTGTTCCTCCTATATATACTTCTCATTCATGTCTGTAAACTTTTGAGCACCTAATACAGAAGAGAACTAGTTGTGGGAGTGGATGTAGATCAAGCTTGATCGAACCACTATAAATCCTGTGTTCTTGTTATTAAGTGTGTGTGTGTGTGGCTGCATATTTGCGTACTGTTCAAAGTGTTTGTGTGAATCATACTCTGACCTAACAACTGGTATCAGAGCACAGGCTCTTGATCGATTCACACGAACTAGGTAAGAGGTGAAGAAGAAGAACACTTACCTTTTGAAGAAGCAGCTGTGGTCTCGGGTTTCAGTCACAGTCGCAGACATCGCGATTAGGGTTTCTGAACCAGCCACCACTAGCTCAGACGCCACCGCCGCCAGTTTCTAACTCCGATTAGGGCTCCGATTTGAAGACATCTCCTGCAGAAATCGCGACTAGGGTTTGTCAACCCAGTAGCAGCCACCGCTGTCGCTCATCTTCCAGTCGCCACTAGCACAGTCGTGTAAGACCCTTGCTATTATTTAATGGTTTTCGTATAGATCACGAAAATAAACATGTAATTATGATTACATATACATTTAAAAATACGGGTTAACTAAAACTTTTACAAATTTAAAGAAAATACAACATAATGTAATTGAGTTCGTCTTTTAGAATAACAACGACGCAACATGCGGAAGCTTCTTTTTCGTGTGTGTTCGGTTCTTGTACGACGCTTGATCTTCATCCGGGAATCCATGAGAACTACCTGTGATCAAAACCAACTTATGAGTTAGTTTTGATAGCTTATAAACGAGTTTAAACGAGTCCGGAGTTCCAAACAAACAAACTAAAAAAAATTGCCAGCTCTGCAGTCTGTCGCGGGCCACGACAGATTTGGCTTTGTCTTTCGCGGGCCGCCACAGCCTATGGCGGGACGTGACCGATAACCTTTCATCCTTCGCGGGGCGTGACGGCCACTTTTCGACAGAATGGTTGTTTTACTTAGCTGCATGTTCCCAGCTCCATCATATGGAGTTATAACCTGACATCCGTATTTATAAAATGTAGGATTTCAAGCCCTCGGCTTGAAATTGGTTTACTATGACTTTTGACCCGTTTAGGTTTAAACCACCAACTTATTTTTGACTAGTCAAAATATATGCTCCATTGTATTTAACACAAAATCCTTAGCTCGGGTTCGTAATTTTTTTATGAATTATGCGAACAGTACGCAAGCTATGACATAAATCCGTTTTTGATCCGTTTAGTCGATTCAAGCAACTTAGCCTAAAAACTGGCTCTTTTCTTTTCATACTTTGTAATTCCACATGTCACGGCCCCCGACCCGGTTTTACCCGTTTCAGGAGCCGCGGGACAGAAAATCCCATGGTATTTAATTAACAGCGGAAGTTTATCATCAGGATCTTTTTAAAACTGTAATATTTCCCGATTATTTTATTTCACAACTCGGGATAAAACCCGGTAATTTACAATTTTGAGATTTTACGTAGAAATCTTTATTTTACAAAACATGTTTCTTTTATTTTATACTGAGCCACTTCCTTAAGCTTGTAGTGCTTCTCGGCACTTTTCCTGGATCACAACAGATCACCTGAAACATGTTTGAAAAATGTTTTGTCAGCCGGGAAATACTGAGTGAATCATTCATTTTACTAAAACGACCTGTTTATTATAATTTACAGTATTAAGAGCGATTACAATGTTTCTATCTTTTGAATTAACTGACCCAGTTGTCACTTAACCGGACTTGTGACTGTGGACATATCACTTGCTGGGTCCTTTCACCCACAAGTGATAAATAATTAGTAGCTATGTGCACACCCCCCCACATACTGGCAGTAATTTCAGATAACAAGACTTAATCACTGTAATTATAACTTTGAAAATAAGCATGCCTTTTTGAAAGTAATTTGATAAAAAGAGAATGACTCACAGTGCAGATTTAATTGAGCAGAGCCTAGCCTATTAATTAGCCTTTTAACCTAAATTAATAACAAGAACACAATTCGGTTAGTAACTTAATACAGCATTTACGATAACTCACGAGATTAAAACCTTCACAACTAATGACAAAGTGCGATACTTAAACATCCATCGAATTAACGACGAATGACAAAGCATAAACCCTAATGTGGGCAGCACTTAAACATCCATTGGATAGTTTAATCGATCGGACATTGAATCGTATCAGCGATCGAGTTATTACCCTGTATTGCGGCAGCACTTCGTGAATCGTGTGTGTTGTGGGACTGTTTATGCTATAACTCAACGTACAATTGGAATTTGAACGTCGAACGAACACTCAATTGCATGAAACAGACTGATCTATTTATACATGAAAAACCATCCCCTCGCGCCACACGAGGGGTTCTCTTGTTCCTGTCGCGTGGCGCGACAGGCCCTAGTCTACTATAGTGTTGCTTCGTGTCTGCATAGGCTTGCTGAGTTGGTTTCGCATGCAGATTCAATTCACACGTAAAATTGTTCAGATTTTACCGACTAGGTTTTACCCCCCTGAGTTTTAGGGGCCCTGATCCTGATTCCGATTGTTATGAGAATTTTAGGGTTTGTGCAGAATTACTTGGGTGTCTCAATTAAGGTTTCCTATTAGTCAATTAAAATAATAATTAGGACTTTTTAATGAGAGTTGTTACATTCTCCCCACCTTAATAAAAATCTCGTCCTCGAGATTTATTGGAATAAATGAGGATACTTTCGCTTCATCTCAGATTCCAGCTCCCAAGTGTATTCAGCTCCTCTCTTTGAATCCCATTTTACTTTAACTAGCACTAGTCGTTTGTGCTTGAGAAACTTCACTTTTCTGTCTTCTATCTGAAGAGGTTTCTCAACAAATTTTAGCTTTTCGTTTACCTTTATATCTTGAAGAGGTACTACCAAAGATTCACCGGATAAACATTTCTTGAGGTTGGATACATGAAATACATCATGTACTCCAGCTAACTCTTCTGGTAATTGTAAACGATAAGCAACTGGTCCTATACGTTGGATCACTGGAAATGGTCCTACGTATCTTGGACTTAGCTTTCCTTTCTTACCAAATCTAACCACTCCTTTCCAAGGAGAAACTTTTAACAGTACTCTGT
Source organism: Helianthus tuberosus (assembly GCA_030545235.1). Lineage (NCBI taxonomy): Eukaryota > Viridiplantae > Streptophyta > Magnoliopsida > Asterales > Asteraceae > Helianthus > Helianthus tuberosus. The sequence goes on along the minus strand of CM060402.1, from coordinate 160,694,315 downwards.
CTCCAACTTGGAATTCTAACGGTTTGCATCTATTGTCTGCATAACTCTTCTGGCGATCTCGAGCCGTCTTCAGCCTTTCCTTGATTTGAGTAATCTTGTCGGTTGTCTCTTGCACTATTTCAGGACCTGACAATTGACTTTCTCCTATTTCTGCCCAACAAACTGGAGTTCTGCATTTTCTTCCATACAATGCTTCGAATGGGGCAGTTTCAATACTTGAATGATAACTATTGTTATAGGAGAATTCAATTAATGGTAAATGGTCGTCCCAATTACCACCAAAATCTATCACACATGCTCGGAGCATGTCTTCTAGGGTTTGGATCGTCCTTTCACTTTGCCCGTCTGTTTGAGGATGATATGCAGTGCTTAAGTTTAGTCTAGTTCCCATTGCTTTTTGGAAACTTTTCCAGAAATGAGAAGTGAAACGACTATCCCTATCTGATATAATGGAGAGTGGAACTCCATGTAAAGATACAACTTCATCTACATATAACTTTGCCAATCTTTCCATACTAAAGGTTTCTTTCATTGGTAGAAAATGAGCAGATTTAGTTAATCGATCCACAATTACCCAAACCGCATCATTACCTTTTCTGGTTTTGGGTAACTTAGTAACAAAATCCATTGTTATGAGTTCCCATTTCCATACTGGCATTTCTAATTGTTGGAGTAGACCTGAAGGTTTCTGATGTTCTGCCTTAACTTGTGAACAAGTAAGACACTTAGAAACATATCTAGCTATATCCTTCTTCATGCCTATCCACCAGAAATTATTTCTTAAATCTTGGTACATTTTATTGTTTCCAGGGTGTATGGTATACCTAGATTTATGAGCTTCCTCTAAAATCTTATTTTTTAATTCTCCCTGCTTTGGTACCCAAATCTTTTTCTTATGGAATCTCCAAATTCCGTCATCTCCCTATTCTAATTCTTTTATTCGTCCTTTCATTCCTTCAGCAACATCCTCTATTGCTGTTTCTTGAAAATTCTTCAGTTGTTCCATTAAATCTAACTGTAGATTTAATCTGAGAGCACGAACCCGTCGTTGTTTCTCATGGTACTTACGACTTAAGCCATCATATGGAATTTTGAATTGAATACGTAATGCGAGCACATTCAAATAATTGAACTCGGTTTAAACAAAATGAGTTTTAATAAGGTTGGACATGATTACAACAAGAATCATGTAAAGAAATTTGAGTTTTTTTTTTTTCAAGAACTTTATTGACTCGATATCAAAGAGTTATGGTTTTGTAATAATGCGGATTACAGTACCAAAAATCAAGTCTAACTAAAGGATATTTGAGTTTTAGATAAAACGACAAATTAGAATGAAGTCCTCCAGTAGAAATTCAGAAATTAAACAAACCATATGCGCGACCAACGGTGCATGTGTAACGTGTGGATTTACCAAGAAATGAAATGAATCAATATTTGCTACTATGAAATAAATCCTCCTGGTATGATGACCGTTGCGAAAGTCAACTTATTATATGCAGAAGTCAGAATTTTCAACAAAAGAAATATAAGAACGTCTATCTGGAATTTCGAGTGATAACCGTTTATTAAATGACATTACCAGGGAATGTCAAATAAAATGAAATAGGGAAATTGCAAAGGTATATGACTCCTTTTGCAGTGATAATAATTATGACTCTGATTAGACTGTGCACTGATGATTGTGAAATCTTGTTACAACGTACCTCAGCGAAATTTCATGTTGCTTGTAGGATCATGTGGCAAAGTGCTGCTTTTAGTTCTTCTACTGACAGAATTTAACATTGGTGTCATCGTGCCCAATTTATATTTTCCAAAGATCTTGCCTCGAAAGTTGTGTGTGATATACTTCAACTTTTGTGGACTTATAATTAAATTTTCATGTGTTTTCTTGTACTTTCTTACTTGCGTTACTAGTTTATGGTAATGCGTTAGAAATTCTTTACACTTTTGATGATATCCCAACTTAATGAGTTTTTATTGTTTATTATTGTTGCTCGAGTTACTAGGCAGATAATCAAACGAAATAATGTTTGATGTCGGAAAAGAGATTCCTAATAAAGAAATCTAGACACAGATGTTTGTGCTTTATTCCAAATTGTCAATCCTTATGGTTTTTGAATTTCCTTATAGATATACATATCTATTAAATCATATATTTCACATACTGAATTAAACATACCATCTATCAGGTCAATGTATTTAACAGATTCATATTTCCAAAAACCAGTCAAATATCTGGTCATGATACTATTTAGGGAAATCTTGTCACTCGTTTGACATATTATATATCCCGTCTTATCCGATTCGCGCCGGAGCGGTAACCTCAGTATATCTGGACAAACTGGAGAGTCTACCACAACATACCCAGTCTTGCCAGAGAAAATTTTCTATTTCCCATAATTAGTATCTTTTCAAAAGTGCCTATCTTATTAGGGCTTTTATTCAGAATTAAGGAAATTTGTATTTCCATAACATATCTTATTATTATATTGATCACTAAACAATTCCTGTGGCAGTGTCAATTTGATCATTCTTTCAACTAATAATTTCTAATCATAACACTGTTGATCATTCTCTCAACTAGTGATTATGGACTTAGTTGTCCCGTGATATTACTTTATCAAATATATTACTTATGGCACACCAAAATCTATCATATTTATTTACAAAAATACTTAGCTTATCGTGAAGCTAATACTAAGGCATCTTTTCTTAAGTTCAAGTCTAAATGCTACCAGTTAACAGCAATTTCCTAACTCTTTTATATAAATTTAGGTATTATTATTACAACAACTAAAGGCGTAAAGCAGTGGCTCTTTGAGTTGGCTCTGATACCACCTTCTGTCACGACCCCCGACCCACCCTGGACGGAATCGGAAGTTGCGAACAGCCCGTGGTACCGGTGATTTAATTTTGAAAACATTGCAGCGGAAATTTCATCAGAACCGTGAGTTAGGAAAAATATCAGAGTTTAGAAACACCGGATTTTATTTATTAAATAGATGGGATAAACCCATGTTTTACAATGGTAGCTTAAATAAAGATAAATTTGATTATATAAAACAATATTTCTTAATTTGATTTAATTAATAAAATAAGCCACTTCTTGATGCCTTTCAGTGCCGTATCCATCTCTTATTCCAATCTACTGTAATTACCTGAAACGCGTTTTAAAAAGGTTTTGTCAGCGGGAAATACTGAGTGAATCATTCTATTTACTAAAATGACACATTTGTTATAATTTACAGTATTAAGAGCGATTACAATGTTTCTGATATCAAGCCAACTACCCACGGTATTTGTTACTCGACCCATTGGCCCATTCGTCCAATGGTGTCTGTGACTATGGTCATATCCCCCATTGGCTGCCCCAATGGTGACGATTATCAAGTAATGTATACAAAACCCCACATACCGGCTGTAATATGGTGATTACAAAGACTTAATCCCCGTAATTATAACTTTGAAAATAAACATACTTTTGTAAATAAGTTTGATAAAAAGTGAATGACTCACAAACTGTGAGAAAAGGAGAATGACTCACAAACTGTGAGAAAAGGAGAATGACTCACAAATAATCATGCAGATTCATACGGATAGAATTTAGTCTACAGATAAGCCTTGATATATTGCAGATTTATACAGGCAGGGCTTAGCCTATTGATTTTGCCTTGTAACCTAGTGCATACGAACTAGGTAGGTAACTTAATACAATAATTACGATAACTCACGAGATCAAATTCTCACAATGAACGACAAAGTGCAATACTTCATCCATCGAATTAACGATGATCCGTCAAATTAATGACGAACGATAAAGTATAATACTTCATCCATCGAATTAACGATGATCCGTCAAATTAATGACGAACGATAAAGTATAACCCTAGTGTGGGCGGCACTTAATCATCCATTGGATATATTGATCGGTCGGAAAATGAATCGTAATAGCGATTAAGTTAATACCCTGTATCGTAGCAGCACCCCCCTACTAATTAGTGTTTTTGAGAGTAAACAAAGCATAACTCGACGCACAAAGTGAATTTGAGCGTCGTTTCAGTGCCCAGATTCAAGTCCCAAGGCCTGCTATTTATAGCAGAATTTTGTCCCTTAGGCGGCCCGCGTGAGAGTTAAGCAAACTTGAGGCGGCCCGCGAGAGAACTATTTTTATGCATAGGGTTGCCACGTGTGGGACTAGCTTAGCTGAGTCGACGGTTTCTGAAAATTCAACTTGGACAGCACGTAATTTGGATAATCGTAACTAGGAAATACCCCCCCCCCCCCTGAGTTTTAGGGGCCCTAATCCTGATTCTGAAAATTATGAAAATTTTAGGGTTTGTTTAGAATCACTTGGGTGTCTCAATTAGGGTTTCCTTTTTGACTAATTAATTTAATAATTATGACTTTTGATGAGAGTCGTTACAATATGTTTGAAGTAGAAGTAGACAAGATGTCTTATTTTGAGTTGATCGATTATGTGATTGAGGGTGGGTCTTACCAAGATAAGAATATTGAACTTTTTTACATGATGCCTGGAAAGAATTTTGCAGATGGTCTTGTGCAGATTACCAATGACGAAGATGTAATGGATATGCTGAAAAAATTGGGGGAGAAATATGCCAGGCACATCCTTCATTTGTATCCACAAGGTAAGAGAACTGTAGCCTTCAAAGCCCAAACTGTAGCCTTCAAAGGTTTTACCAAGAGAGCTGCAAACAGGACTTTAACAGCTACAAAACAACTTATTCAAACCATACTTGATGCCATACCTGAAGCCCAAACTGTAACCCATACTGTAGCCCAAACTGAAGCCCAACCTGAAGCCCAAACTGTAGCCCAAAGTGAAGCCCAAACTGAACCCCAAACTAAAACCCTAACAGTCTTAAAAGGCTTTACAAGAAGTACGGCAAACAGGAACCCAACACCTACCAAACAACTTGTAAAGTTGACTAATTCACCAGACAAAAAACATAAGTCCTGTTGGTTTCACAAAGGCAATTCAGTGCAGGCAGTCAACACCTACCAAAGAACCTTCTGGATCTGATGAAGATAAGGAAGGATCTGAATCAGAAAGTGGAGAAGAAGATGCAGACTGGATGCCAGATCAGTTAGATGCTGGTTCTGATGATGATGAGGAGGAGTGGAGGGTATCTGTGGCTGCATTAAAGCAAAACAATTTATCAAAGAAACAAATTGTTGAAAGGTTATTAAAAGACTTCAAATGTAACAAGGTTGTTGTAGAAACAGAATTTAGTGAAGCTAGCAGCTATGAGGACTCAGATGGGGATATTAATTCACCTGGAGAGAGTGAAGATGATGACATAAGGGATAAGAAGTACAAGGAAGTTCTTCCAGTTGTAAGTGAAAATACTGACTGGACTAAATGGGTTTGGTAGTTGGTACTAGGTTCCCAACAAAGGAAGCAGTGAAAGTTGCTTTTAGAAATTATGCAATCTTCAATGGTAGGAATCTTAAAGTATCAGTAAGTGACAAGAATAGGTTGGGAAGGGTTGGTGTTAGATGTGTTAAAACATGTCCCTTTAAGGTGTATGTGTCTTACCATGTTAAAAAAGCATGCTTCCTTGTTAAAAGTGTAGTTAATGAACATAGTTGTCAAAGAAATATGTTGAAGAACAGACAGTTAACTGGACAATTCATAGCTAGTCAGTTCCTACATATTTTCAAGGCTAATCCTCATTGGAAGGCAAGGGAAATCCAGGATGCAGTCAAAGAAAAGTTCAAGGTCATTGTGAGTAATTGGTTGGCTTACAAGGCAAAGACTTATGCCCATCTCAAACTTCATGGTTCAATGAAAGAACATTATGGGAAGCTGGGTGCATACTTAGCAGCATTGAAAGAAGCCAATCCAACATCTACTTTTGAACTTGTGACTATCCCATCAGAATATTATGGACAGGAACCTGGTACAGAGGTTTTCTTTAGACTGTTTATTTGCTTTGATCCAATTAAGAAGGGGTTTTTAGCAGGATGTAGAAGTCTTCTATGTCTAGATGGTTGTTTTATAAAGACATTTCTTGGTGGTATGTTATTGGTGGCAATAGGTAGGGATGGGAATGATCAGATGTATCTAGTTGCTTAGGCTGTTGCGGAAGGTGAAAACAATGACAGTTGGTGGTGGTTCATGAATGAGCTGAAGAAGTGCTTAGAAGTTTCTGATGAAGGGAAGGGTTGGACACTAGTATCTGACCAGCAAAAGGTAACTTTTTTGTATAGTGTAAATACTGTATAGTGTAAATACTTATATAACAAATGTTTGGTTTATAATATGCTGCATTAATTGACTTATTTCAGGGATTATTGAATGTTGTTGCCTCTGTCTGGGGCAATTCTGAGCATAGGAATTGTGCTAGGCATATATATGCTAATTGGCACAAAAAATACAAGGGTGATGATCTTAAGGAGTTGTTTTGGAGGGCTGCCAAAGCAAATAATATTGCTGACCACAAAAGAGCAATTGAAGAAATGAGGATTGTGGATGAAGAGGCAACTGATGCATTCATTAACCAGAATCCTAAGTGCTTCTATAGGTGCTATCTTAATATTGAGAACAAGACTGATGTTATTGTGAACAATATGGCAGAAACATTCAATTGTTTCATCATACAGTCCAGATCAAAGCATTTAATTCAAATGTTGGAAGACATCAAGTTGGCTGTAATGACCAGGTTAGTTACCAAGTTTAATGAGATGTCAAGTAAAAATGTGGTTGTTTGCCCTAGAGTCCAAAGAAAAAAGCTTGATAAAGACAAGGATAAAGCTTATACTTGTACTGTGTATCCTTCAAGCAGAACTTTGTTCCAAGTGAAAAGCTTTGATGATGTTTCTGTGGATATAAGGAACAAAACCTGCACATGCAGGAAATGGAACTTAACAGGCATCCCATGTCATCATATGTGTGCAGTTGCAGCCTTTATGCGTAGGGAATCTGAGGAATTTGTTCATAGTTACTTGACCAAAGAGATGTATTTCAAGGCCTATGAGTACACTATCCCACCACTACCTTTAGAAAAATATTGGCCAACAGTTGAATTACCTTTTGGACCCTCCACTAGTTAAGATTGGTCCAGGCAGACCAAAAAAGAATAGGAAGAAGGATCCACATGAAACCAAGAAAAAATTTAGGAAGTTGAGTAGGCACGGTATACTCATGTCTTGCAAGAATTGTCATGGAAGAGGTCATAAAACATCAAAGTGTGACAAACCTGTAGCTGAAGTTACTAGAGAGAAAAGAAAGAGGGGCAGGCCAAAAAAGTCAGCTGATGGACAAGCTTCACAGTCAACAGCAGCACCAAAACTCTCTCAGACCATTTCCACTCAACAATCTCAGTGTTCCACTCAACAATCTCAGGGGCAGGCTAGGAGGGGAAGGCCAAAAAAGATTTCCAAAACCACCATCTGATGACTTTTTATCTATCTATGTTTTGGTTTTTGTTAAAATGTGTAGTACCTTTGGTGTTTGTTAAACTAGTTATGGGATGAAGTGTTATGGGTTTCTTTTGGATTTTGTCAAAGTTGTTAAACTTGTAGTACCTTTGGTGTTTGTTAAACTTGTTTATCTATCTATGGCTTTGTTATGTCCAGTTTATGGCAGTCCTGTTTGGTTATGTCCAGTTTATGGCTTTGTTTTGTAAGTATGGTTTATGTGCAGCTTATGGCTTTGTTTTGCAGCCTTGGTTATGTCCAGTTTATGGCTCGGTTATGCCCAGTTTATGCCAAGTTTATGCCATTGTTTTGCAGCCTTGATTATGTACAGTTTATGTCCTGCTTATGTACAGTTTATGTGCAAACACATTCAACCATGTAACCATTGCAATAAAGGGGGTCAATATAACCAAAATCACAGTCGAAACATGATATATTGAAAAACAACGTATTACATAGTCGATACATGACTAAAGGGGGTCGTTATAACCAAAACAACCTATTACATAGTCGATACATGACTAAAGCGTCAATATAACCAAAACAACCTATTACATAGTCGATACATGACTAAAGCGGGTCAATATAACCAAAACAACACTGCTGCAATGCAAACAACAACAACAAAACATGCTTTCTTTGATTGCTTTTTCAAACTCTTATTCTCTTCTACTATCAATGTCTTCTCAAATACCAGTCTCTCATTGTCCATCTCAACGAAACGACAGTTGCATTCACTTGATAACACGGCATCAACTTCTTGTTTCCACATAAAGAATTTGCAATCAGATCCCTAACAAACAAGTGGTTAAGATTTGAGATTCAATATCATTTTTTTGTAAATTAACTTACAGACCAAAGAGGGCATCCATAAAACTCTTCTCCTTGTCTTGAACTTCGATTTCCAGCCACCCTACGGATTGCAACTAATTCATGGTTACAATAAACTCTTCCATCGGTGCCAAGTCTGAAAATTTTGGGGTTTTTTGAACGAATTGAAGAAGACGATGATGATGAACTCATGTTTTCATGATTGGGATCGATTGAAAAGTCTTAATTTTGACGATTGGGGGTTGGCTTGTGAATTAGGGTTCATGCTTGGTGAACTCTGATCGAACATGTTGGTCAATTCCCCTTTTTATAATCAGTCAACTAAACAATTAAAGGATTTAATATAATCCAAGTCATTTAAAAAAATCCATGTGGCAGACATTTATTAGCCACGTTAGCATTTTATTAACTCAATTAGCCTAAACTTAACTGTGGAGTATTTTACAAAAAAAAAAAAAAACTGCCGAGGTCGGATTATTGGTGGTTAATTCGTGACTTGGGATTATTATTGGCTAATTTCAGAAAGATGGGATTATTATTTTCCAATTTGCCTTAAAAGATTATAAAAATAATGGTAATAATAAAGCATAGATGATGGATTATGTTGTAATTAGTTCTTCAATTTCTTAACTGAATGAAATAGCACATGTTTATGGAGTTGAAGTAAACCAAATGGATTATAAATGTCAATATAAATGATTACCCTACGGGTTATCATAATATGTATTAAATGCTTTATGAAAATGATTTTTAAAACGAGTCGGTTAATTGTATTTACCAGTGAAAACAAACATATTTTCAAAATATTAAACCGCAGGTAATGAGCCCTAAATATTGGGTGGAATGGTTCGGTCAAAGGAAAAGCTTTGGAATTTGCGACTCCATTGCTTAAAGGCCTATGATGTCCTTAAGTTCGCTTTTATATAAGATCCTACTTGTGGGACATTATATAAAGGCCTATGATGTCCTTAAGTTCGCTTTTATATAAGATCCTACTTGTGGGACATTATATCGAATGCTTATAAATTTTATTTAATAAATTTCGAACGTTTATATTATTAATTTATCATCCTATCTTCCACTGCATATTTGTGAAACTGTTATCAATCGTCACGCATAAACCCACCAACCGGGCCCACTGATAATCGGGGTGTGACACCAGAAGAGAGAGAGAGAAAGCAGGGGACAGCTGGGCGGTGAGCCGGTGAAGGCTTACCATTTTAAAGCCCCCACCGACCTAAAAGGTACAAACAAAACTGTCAAAGGAATAACCCACTCAAAGCAAGGAAAACCCGTAAAGAAAAAGGTACAACCATCAATGCCTACAAATCTTGCAAATTAACATTATATAAATACCAACCCTATTAAGATTCGGGTCATCCGTTATCAGATATTCGGTAATCAGGTTTATCGGGTCGACATATTCTGGTTTTTCTGGTTATAAACGGGCTGCTTTCTGAAATGGGCTAGTCACTATTGTGCTGCTAAACAATGAGATTTGGACATCATAAGGCTACAGCCAAATTAAATGGGCTACTAAAAACTCAATTGGGCTACTTAAAAACAAAAGTATCAATGTGCTGGAAGCTTGTTTACATAATGATGTTAATGAACAGTAGAATTCATTGATGAACCGTACCTCAATGTGATCAAAATCTAACCTTGTTGCCTAGTGTAACTGTAAGATGATGGAATGTCCTGTAGTGCACTATGCGATTGAATGGAGTCAACGAACGAAGCTAATGGAATGTCTTGTAGCCCACCCGATTTAATACCTAATACCAATTGAATAACGCCTTAAAATCTTAAGCACCGATTTAATACTAAATGAACTTATGCGCATGAAATCATCAATGGTATATGAAAAGATAGTCGACGTAGAAATACAAACACCTAAATATAATCGGGTTAAAATGAATCCTTTTTTCTAAAAAATTAAAACCGATTATTGATCCATATTATATAAGTCGGGTTCGGGTATATTAATTCTTTGGGTTATACCAGTGGCGGATCTAGAAAATCCATATAGGGGTAACGTTTCAATAAAAAGAGGTAACGAAATCGAAAAAAGTCAAATTTTTTTCCAAAATTTACACTACCGTCGGAGCATCACCGGAGCGTCAAGGGGCAACGACGGTTACCCCTTCTATCACTCTAGATCCGCCCCTGGGTTATACCTAATCAGGTTGAGTTGCTAGTAATTAGGGGCTCGGGTTTTGGATCCAGTGCTCCTGTTAGATAATTCCAAACTAAAAAAATCTTAACAAAGACAACCATATCAATTAATGCTTGCAAACACTAAATTTGATGTTTAATGTTAAAAGTATTACCATCTCATGACCAAGACCAAGACCAATCCAAAAAGAAAAGACGAAGACCGACCATCCTATATCTACCTCGCCTTCAGTTTTGTTTTTCCATAAATATCGGGTTCGGTTTGGTATTGTCTGGTTTCAACCCGATGCACACTCTACTTGTTGCACCAATATTCTCGCGACCGGACCAAGCCTGGAATCGGGTAGCTGGCTAATTCGGTTAAGTCTTTTGAACCATTATTAGTTGAACCGGTCAGACCATATTCCAGTTTATTATTTTATCTCCTCAAATTCCGATTTTACTGATTTATATATTATTTTATTTTTTTCATATTTTTATTTATTTATTTTTTTAGTTTTTTATTAGAAATCGCATATTGAAATCAAAACATAGAATATTTTCATATTTTGTTGTAGGGCAAATGCCATAAAAACCAATATACTTTCACTTTTTTTTTACAAAAGTCCCTCAAGCCAACTTTTAAATATTAAAGTCCCTACTCTTGTTAATACTGAACACATTTGTGAATTTTTTTAAGAAGGAATTTGGAACCGATTTAGGAGGTTCTTTTACTGAATATTTTTTCTAACAAAAAACAAAATTCGAGCTGGAAATCACATTTAACATCTTGATACCCAAATTACTAGAACAAAAATGCCACAAAATATTTATATCGTAAAAGAAATATAAACGTTTTACACATATTTCAAAACCATGATGTTTTCTCATATGCTTTGCTATTCTAATTTTCTAGCACGAGTGTCTATCAACATTGTGGAATAAAAAGGCAATGTTGTAAATTGGTTTAGCCCACCCATTGGTAAATTGAGGCTTGCTGTGTCATAAAATGTTTCGAATATGGAAGCAAAGAAAAGCCCCAATCGGGCTTTAGCTTCCAGGTTTAAGCGTTTTCATTTGACTGAATTGGTGTGACTCGTGGCTTTTGGTTAGGAGTGGTCCATAAGGAGCCATTCCCATTTCTCACAAGTCACCTTCGTTGGTAATTGGCCTGTACTCCATGTTGCACAAGTTGGGTTGGTATATTAATTGTTACTCAGTGTCTGTGTGTACATATATTGATGAAAAAAACCATATGAGTATTTTTATAATTAATGCAAAAACATATTGTATATATGTGAAATTGTGAGCAGGGTGAACCTATATTATAGGTATCAAAAACCATTCTAGAAGTTTTGGTTTTGTATATATGTAATATATAACCGAAAGTTGATTCAACCGTAGAATTCTAGGCAATGATAACTAGTGGTGTTTACGGTTCTGTTTAAAACAGTGCAATTGTCCAAACTGGTTATTGATATAGTAGCACGGTCAGTTATTCTCCTAACTTTCGCTCGATTATGCTCTAAAATTTAAACCGTAGTGAACGGCTTGGTTTGCGGTTTATACCAAAAACCAACCGTATAAAACCGGATCGGGCAGTGAAGATCTAATTATATTTTAATTTTTAAATACTTCATATATTAGGTATATATAATTCTTTATATTAGACTTAACTAATATAGAGCTTAATTAGTTAACACCTAATCTTTCAAGCCAAATGAGCTAATGCCAATTCTTTAGGTGTGATATTGAACAAAGGCCCATTGGGATTCCATCACTTATTAATCTTCTGAACGTGGTTAGTCTTAAAAAAACAAAGGTATAGGAGGCAAAGTTACACGAGTGGAATTATCGGCCGTCGGTGGTGATACACGAGACTTTGTAAAGGTATAGTTTGGTTAGTAGCTAGCTAGCTATCACGTGATATGGTTACGTGATCCGTGGGACGCGTGAGGTAAGGGGCACACATGCTAAATATATTAATATAATCATCCGTGAACTTTTTCCACTTTAATTCTGATTCTAATTGATAAAATGGATATTAATAATTTGTCGAAATCTTAAGCTGCACAATATAACTTGATTATGTATATTTTTATATTATTATACAAAGAGACTCGCATAACAAGTGATTAAACCATACAAAGAGTGGATCTATATATAGTGTACTCCACATACATATTCTTGATTCTTGAAACCAATTGATCATCACATCTAATATTCGATACACCAAACAACATAATAACACGCAGGAATGGGGGAAACTTAAACCTTGTACATGTGAAAGACATACATTTTATTTCTTAAATTTGTTACAAATAAAATATAACACATTAATCGTTATATAAAAATCATTACACTTGTAGAAAAGGGTTGTCCTATATAAACTATATTAAAACCTACACAAATGGCAAATTCAACCTTTCTAATTTCAACGCTTCAAATTAATTATTTCAAACAACAAAGAAAATAGTTACGTATTTAGTCTAATAACATTGTTGATTAACCTCAACCAAGTAGTGAATGTTCAAATCATATTAGAGTGAAGGAGGCACCCACAAAACCACCTGATGAATCCAAATCGATTAACCAGTGATCGACTGACACCTCATTGCGACCCAAAACTACCGGAATGAACGAGATTCAAATGCAACAAGTTCCCCATTTAATCGATGAACCCAAACCCCAATTCCAATGTTCTTCTTCGGGTTCACGGATCAAAATTCTTTCCCAAATGCCAAACCGGTGTTCCGAATCAAGTTTTCCCGAAGGCGTCTCCTACACCGTTACGTACTTAGATGAAGTTTAAATGCCATCAATTCTTTGGAAAAGGCCTCACCTTTAAAAAGATATCAATATTAAATATCTATCTGTATTAAAAACTAATAATAATTGAAAAACATATTTTATTCAAGACATAATGGTTTTGTCGTTTTACTCTGTTTCTACCACCACCTTCATATCTGTGTCCCCCAACTTGACAATCTTTCACTTCCAACTTCTAAACAGTAAACCCTTCTTAGTTACTTCCTATGAACTCCTAGATCCTTACCACCACCGACACCCACAAAAATGTCCGCCTTTTTTAAGGATCAGCTCTCTCGTAAAACCTCAATTTTCGGCTTAAAATTCTGGGTTGTTCTTGGAATTCTCTTCGGAGCCACCATTGTCATCATCATCTTCTTCATCTCACTCTTTTTCACCTTCAAACGCAAAAAATCCTTCGAAAAAACCATCACTATCAACCAAAAACCCAAAATCCCCACCATACCCGACGAAATTCAACCCACCCGGGTCGACCCGACCCGACACAATACACTACAAACCAGCAACCCGAACCCGTTAACCGAAACGGGAACTGAATCGGGCTCTTTAGCTATAGTTAGAAGTGAAGTAACTGAAGATGATGGTAATAGTGTAAACGGGTATGAGAAGATCCAGATAGAGATCGGGAAGGGGCACCGGGTTTTGTACCCGGAAAGGGGTGGAGGCGGGTCGTCTTATGGAAGCGGGTCGGGTGACCAGCTGGCGGTTATGTCGGTGCAACCCGAAGTGTCTCATTTGGGTTGGGGTCATTGGTACACTTTGAGAGAGCTTGAGGTTGCTACAAATGGGTTTTCAGATGAGAATGTGATTGGTGAAGGTGGTTATGGGATTGTTTATTCTGGTGTTTTGGCTGATAATACTATGGTTGCTGTTAAAAATTTGCTTAACAACAGGTTTCTAATCAATTTGTACTGCTAAATTAAGGAGATTGGGTCAATTTTGACTTTGGTTTTGACTTTTTTTTTTATAGAGGACAAGCTGAGAAGGAGTTTAAGGTTGAAGTGGAAGCAATTGGGCGTGTTCGTCACAAGAATTTAGTGAGGTTGCTTGGGTATTGTGCTGAAGGGGCTCAAAGGTATACCTTTTAGGCTTTTGATTGCTGCGTTTTCAATTACTTGACTTTGATTTTGACTTTGAATTTGACTTTGACTTTGAATTGTGGTTGTATACTTGTATGACTTGGATGCCTGTTTAGAATCCTTGTTTATGAGTATGTAAACAATGGGAACTTAGAGCAATGGCTTCATGGAGATGTTGGACCGATTAGTCCTCTTACGTGGGAGATTCGAATGAACATTGTGCTTGGAACGGCTAAAGGGTATATACCACAATCCAAAATATGAATTATGGGAATGAAATCTTGGTTTTAAAAAGTGTGCTTAATGCGTGAAGCGCCCGATGTGCTGATGAGAGTGCATCGCCACAGCTGATGTGTTGCGTTTACATGATGCGAGAATACTGCGCTGATTTCGCATAACGCGCTCCGATGCACGCAACATTGTTTGTTATTTTTTGTTTCTCCAGATTTTATGAAATGGGTTGGGTTTTTTCAATAATTAATATCTTAATATGCTTGATTTCGACCATTATGGTTCCTAAACACTTTTTGTGGTTCTAGAAACATTTAAAGTATGCTTGATTTGAACCAAAAAGCACAACTCTTATTTTCTTATTATGTCAGTTGTTTTAGTTCAAGTATCCTTTTATAAGTTGTTATGTTATGCATAAATAATTTTTTTGGTAATTTTTTCATAAAGAGCGCATCACATACGTGATGCACTTGCATCACGCATCAGATTTTTGGACCAAACGCATCGGAGCGTATCACGCAATTTAAAACCAAGAATGAAATTATCACACGAGTAATTTTAAACCTTTAAACCTTGATGTGAACTTTATAGGTTGACGTATCTGCACGAAGGACTCGAGCCCAAAGTTGTTCACCGAGATATTAAATCAAGCAATATATTACTTAATAGACAATGGCACCCTAAAGTTTCTGATTTCGGCTTAGCCAAACTTTTGGGCTCGGAGAAAAGCTATGTCACCACTCGAGTTATGGGAACATTTGGGTAACTAAATTGTTTGATTCATTGTATCAGTTTTATATATTTCTATCACATATGCTAGTATTATTCGTGTTAATGATATTCTTGAATTTGCTTGTTAGATATGTTGCTCCCGAATATGCTAGTACGGGCATGTTGAATGAAAGAAGTGATGTATACAGCTTCGGGATTCTTATAATGGAGATTATTAGCGGTAGAAACCCTGTAGATTATAGTCGGCCTCCGGATGAGGTTAGCCTAGCCCGTAAACCTTTTAATTTCTTTTGTTTCCACCACTTTTGTCTAATAATATTGAATGGAGAAACATTTTGTAGGTGAATCTTGTGGATTGGCTTAAAACGATGGTAACAAACAGGAACGCGGAGGGGGTTTTGGATCCTAAACTACCTGAAAAACCATCTTCAAGAGCTTTAAAGCGGGCCCTGCTGGTAGCATTACGCTGCGTGGATCCGAGTGCTCAAAAGAGGCCTAAAATGGGTCATGTGATTCATATGCTTGAAGCCGATGATTTTCCGTTCAGAGATGTAAGTTTGTGTATTAAAACTTGTATATTTGGGTGCATTTTTTCAATGGTATCTTGTACAGGAACATAGAGGGAATCGGGAAATGGATAGGGAGCGGTTGATGGAGAAGAGATACGTCGAGTCTGGTGACAGTAGCGGTTATGAGAGCAGTAGGGCCGGTCAACGGGACGTCTAATTAGAGTTTTGATTAGGAAGCTTGGTTATGTAGATATTGTGGTTCATTCTTTCAATTTGTGTAATTTATCGGTTTTAAGTTCTACTAGTTCGGCGTTTGTCTCAATTGCTGAGTGTTATGTGCCTTATGTCCAAGGCTTGATGCAAAACTACAATCGAGCCGGGGGTCTCATTGGAAGCAGCCTCTCTATTCCTACGGGGTAGAGGTAAGGCTGTCTACATCTCACCCTCCTCAGACCCTACCTTAGCTTTGCTATTGGTGGGATATACTGAGTATGATGATGATGATGGTTTTCCGCTTGTGTTTGTTAGATCATCGTGGACGAAAAATGAGAACTAAAGTAGGCCCTGTTTTATTAGTTCTTTTTTTTTTTTTTTTTTTTTTATCATATTAGCTGGCTCAATAGTTGCTACCATTGATGTTATGTTAGGGTGTGTGGAACGAAAAATGAACTTAGTAGACTCTCTTTTATTAGTTATTTTTTTTAATCAAATTAGCTGGCTCAATGGTTGCTACCATTGATGCTATGTTACAGTGTGTATGGGTCGATTTTGAGAACAAACCGAACCAAAACCGAAGTTTCGGCGTTGTTTTAAAAACCGATCCGTATGTTTTTGACTAATAAAATTGCAAATTTACCCATTTTGATTTATTTAATTACAAACAAGTTATATAATGACTTTTTACCCTTATTTTTTACTGAAACTTTAGAAAATTACACATTTATTCATTTTTACTAGTTTTGTGGCTTTTTCACAATTCTTTTTGTTTTTATTTTTTTACGTTTGGCTAGTTAGGCTTTTTTTTTTTTTTTTGCCTTTTTACTAAGTTATTTGTTTTCTAAGATATATCAAGGGGTGTTTGTGATTTTCAGCTGATTTGTAAATATTTGAATTAAAATACGTTTAATGATTAAAAGTCAAAAACACAAAAAAAAATAATAATAATAATAACTTAGTAAAAAAATAACTAGAATGATTTTCAGCTAATTTATAAGTATATACACTAAAATATGTTTAAAGCAAGTTATTTTCTTTTCTTTGGTCTGTAGTCCTCTGATTAAGTTCCCACTTATTCAGAAATTGTTTATATTCTATGGAAAAATATGAATCTACTTACTTTAGCTGTTTATTTCAGTGTTTAGATTGTAAAAAAAAAAAACAAACAAAAAACTAACAAGCAAAACGTAAAAAACAAAAACAAAAAAAAAAATTGTGAAAAAGACACAAAAACTAGAAAAGGAGTAAATATGTAATTTTTTAAAGTTCGAGTAAAAATATGGGTAAAAAGTCATTATATAACTTGCTTTTAATGAAATAAATCAAAATGAGTAAATTTTCAATTTTATTAGTTAAGGAAGGAGATATATGCAATTTTAATTTCAAGCTGGATAAATACACAATTAAAAAGTTTTTTAAGGGGAAATATGCAATTGTCCCTTCAGTTTTTTTGTATGGGTTCAGTTATGTTTCAGTTTTATATTTATACTTGAAATGTGTGGGCCTGAAAACGTTCGACCAAAATAGTGAATCTGGTTAAAAACGTTTGGACTATAATTTTTGTTAACCCACCTATTAGTGAATTCATGAATGAAACTTTTGGCCCAAAATAACAAATTTGGGCTATAAATCCAATAACAATCATTCAAATAAGTTACGTGTGGTTCGATTCTTCGGGCAAGGTATAACGAAAACCGAACCGTAAGGACTGTTAGGGTTTGTTGTGTGTGTGTGGTGGGTGGGGGGGTTTCCTTATCCCTAGCATTGACTTTCATTCACATCAGCTTCACGTAACCTTTTTTTCGATTCCATACCGAACCTAGTGAAATACCATCTTTCATATCTCTGACATCCTTCAACCTTTGTTAGGGTGGAAGGGGGTGCTCCCTAAATGGGGAGTGGTAAACTTTTCCCTTAACCAATAATATTATGTCATGTCAACTTCCCTCTTCACTTCCCATTTTGCAGTCAAACACTAGAGATGCTCAAACACATGGGGAGTGGTAAACATATTTAAAAAAAAAATAAATAAATTTGTGATTGGTTGAAAGAGGGTGAGACCCACCATTAACACCCTCTCTCTCCCTTCTCTCTCATCTTCCCCACTCGATGACTACTCACCGTAACAAGCTTTCATCGAACACCGAATACACCCAAGGGGTGCCTCCCCGATCGGCAAAGAAGGTTCACCAAAGGAGTCACCGATGGTGCCCCTTCCACCCTTACAAATTAAACTTTTAAAATAGAGAATAAAGAGATTTTTACATATTTCCCCCTATTAAGAGGTTTAATTACATATTTGCCCAACTCTTAAATTTAATTACATATTTACCCTTTTTCTTAGCAAATTAACACTTTACCCTTTTGTAATTCCTTTACTCAAAATTAAAAACATCAAACGAGGGTTCATTCTTCATTCGTAATCTGGGTTATGATGTTCCTTTCCCATCAACGATCTGGTTCCCGACGACGAACGACAAACCATACGTGATGCAAATGGAAAAACCCTACACGACGCAATCTGGTTATGCCTTTTGGTGATAACGTGACATTCAGGAAGAAACCTATTTTTAATTTCATTGTTTAACAATTTAATATCATGATTGATTCTTGAAAGTATGATACGCAACAGCAACATGTTAGGTTGTGGATGATTTGACGAGCAGAGGTGTTCTTTATTACACTCCTTCTGCATCTAGCAGGAGTGTTCTCTGTTAATGTAGTTTAAAGTCAACAACCCTAATTGTTCCTCCTATATATACTTCTCATTCATGTCTGTAAACTTTTGAGCACCTAATACAGAAGAGAACTAGTTGTGGGAGTGGATGTAGATCAAGCTTGATCGAACCACTATAAATCCTGTGTTCTTGTTATTAAGTGTGTGTGTGTGTGGCTGCATATTTGCGTACTGTTCAAAGTGTTTGTGTGAATCATACTCTGACCTAACAACTGGTATCAGAGCACAGGCTCTTGATCGATTCACACGAACTAGGTAAGAGGTGAAGAAGAAGAACACTTACCTTTTGAAGAAGCAGCTGTGGTCTCGGGTTTCAGTCACAGTCGCAGACATCGCGATTAGGGTTTCTGAACCAGCCACCACTAGCTCAGACGCCACCGCCGCCAGTTTCTAACTCCGATTAGGGCTCCGATTTGAAGACATCTCCTGCAGAAATCGCGACTAGGGTTTGTCAACCCAGTAGCAGCCACCGCTGTCGCTCATCTTCCAGTCGCCACTAGCACAGTCGTGTAAGACCCTTGCTATTATTTAATGGTTTTCGTATAGATCACGAAAATAAACATGTAATTATGATTACATATACATTTAAAAATACGGGTTAACTAAAACTTTTACAAATTTAAAGAAAATACAACATAATGTAATTGAGTTCGTCTTTTAGAATAACAACGACGCAACATGCGGAAGCTTCTTTTTCGTGTGTGTTCGGTTCTTGTACGACGCTTGATCTTCATCCGGGAATCCATGAGAACTACCTGTGATCAAAACCAACTTATGAGTTAGTTTTGATAGCTTATAAACGAGTTTAAACGAGTCCGGAGTTCCAAACAAACAAACTAAAAAAAATTGCCAGCTCTGCAGTCTGTCGCGGGCCACGACAGATTTGGCTTTGTCTTTCGCGGGCCGCCACAGCCTATGGCGGGACGTGACCGATAACCTTTCATCCTTCGCGGGGCGTGACGGCCACTTTTCGACAGAATGGTTGTTTTACTTAGCTGCATGTTCCCAGCTCCATCATATGGAGTTATAACCTGACATCCGTATTTATAAAATGTAGGATTTCAAGCCCTCGGCTTGAAATTGGTTTACTATGACTTTTGACCCGTTTAGGTTTAAACCACCAACTTATTTTTGACTAGTCAAAATATATGCTCCATTGTATTTAACACAAAATCCTTAGCTCGGGTTCGTAATTTTTTTATGAATTATGCGAACAGTACGCAAGCTATGACATAAATCCGTTTTTGATCCGTTTAGTCGATTCAAGCAACTTAGCCTAAAAACTGGCTCTTTTCTTTTCATACTTTGTAATTCCACATGTCACGGCCCCCGACCCGGTTTTACCCGTTTCAGGAGCCGCGGGACAGAAAATCCCATGGTATTTAATTAACAGCGGAAGTTTATCATCAGGATCTTTTTAAAACTGTAATATTTCCCGATTATTTTATTTCACAACTCGGGATAAAACCCGGTAATTTACAATTTTGAGATTTTACGTAGAAATCTTTATTTTACAAAACATGTTTCTTTTATTTTATACTGAGCCACTTCCTTAAGCTTGTAGTGCTTCTCGGCACTTTTCCTGGATCACAACAGATCACCTGAAACATGTTTGAAAAATGTTTTGTCAGCCGGGAAATACTGAGTGAATCATTCATTTTACTAAAACGACCTGTTTATTATAATTTACAGTATTAAGAGCGATTACAATGTTTCTATCTTTTGAATTAACTGACCCAGTTGTCACTTAACCGGACTTGTGACTGTGGACATATCACTTGCTGGGTCCTTTCACCCACAAGTGATAAATAATTAGTAGCTATGTGCACACCCCCCCACATACTGGCAGTAATTTCAGATAACAAGACTTAATCACTGTAATTATAACTTTGAAAATAAGCATGCCTTTTTGAAAGTAATTTGATAAAAAGAGAATGACTCACAGTGCAGATTTAATTGAGCAGAGCCTAGCCTATTAATTAGCCTTTTAACCTAAATTAATAACAAGAACACAATTCGGTTAGTAACTTAATACAGCATTTACGATAACTCACGAGATTAAAACCTTCACAACTAATGACAAAGTGCGATACTTAAACATCCATCGAATTAACGACGAATGACAAAGCATAAACCCTAATGTGGGCAGCACTTAAACATCCATTGGATAGTTTAATCGATCGGACATTGAATCGTATCAGCGATCGAGTTATTACCCTGTATTGCGGCAGCACTTCGTGAATCGTGTGTGTTGTGGGACTGTTTATGCTATAACTCAACGTACAATTGGAATTTGAACGTCGAACGAACACTCAATTGCATGAAACAGACTGATCTATTTATACATGAAAAACCATCCCCTCGCGCCACACGAGGGGTTCTCTTGTTCCTGTCGCGTGGCGCGACAGGCCCTAGTCTACTATAGTGTTGCTTCGTGTCTGCATAGGCTTGCTGAGTTGGTTTCGCATGCAGATTCAATTCACACGTAAAATTGTTCAGATTTTACCGACTAGGTTTTACCCCCCTGAGTTTTAGGGGCCCTGATCCTGATTCCGATTGTTATGAGAATTTTAGGGTTTGTGCAGAATTACTTGGGTGTCTCAATTAAGGTTTCCTATTAGTCAATTAAAATAATAATTAGGACTTTTTAATGAGAGTTGTTACATTCTCCCCACCTTAATAAAAATCTCGTCCTCGAGATTTATTGGAATAAATGAGGATACTTTCGCTTCATCTCAGATTCCAGCTCCCAAGTGTATTCAGCTCCTCTCTTTGAATCCCATTTTACTTTAACTAGCACTAGTCGTTTGTGCTTGAGAAACTTCACTTTTCTGTCTTCTATCTGAAGAGGTTTCTCAACAAATTTTAGCTTTTCGTTTACCTTTATATCTTGAAGAGGTACTACCAAAGATTCACCGGATAAACATTTCTTGAGGTTGGATACATGAAATACATCATGTACTCCAGCTAACTCTTCTGGTAATTGTAAACGATAAGCAACTGGTCCTATACGTTGGATCACTGGAAATGGTCCTACGTATCTTGGACTTAGCTTTCCTTTCTTACCAAATCTAACCACTCCTTTCCAAGGAGAAACTTTTAACAGTACTCTGTCTCCAACTTGGAATTCTAACGGTTTGCATCTATTGTCTGCATAACTCTTCTGGCGATCTCGAGCCGTCTTCAGCCTTTCCTTGATTTGAGTAATCTTGTCGGTTGTCTCTTGCACTATTTCAGGACCTGACAATTGACTTTCTCCTATTTCTGCCCAACAAACTGGAGTTCTGCATTTTCTTCCATACAATGCTTCGAATGGGGCAGTTTCAATACTTGAATGATAACTATTGTTATAGGAGAATTCAATTAATGGTAAATGGTCGTCCCAATTACCACCAAAATCTATCACACATGCTCGGAGCATGTCTTCTAGGGTTTGGATCGTCCTTTCACTTTGCCCGTCTGTTTGAGGATGATATGCAGTGCTTAAGTTTAGTCTAGTTCCCATTGCTTTTTGGAAACTTTTCCAGAAATGAGAAGTGAAACGACTATCCCTATCTGATATAATGGAGAGTGGAACTCCATGTAAAGATACAACTTCATCTACATATAACTTTGCCAATCTTTCCATACTAAAGGTTTCTTTCATTGGTAGAAAATGAGCAGATTTAGTTAATCGATCCACAATTACCCAAACCGCATCATTACCTTTTCTGGTTTTGGGTAACTTAGTAACAAAATCCATTGTTATGAGTTCCCATTTCCATACTGGCATTTCTAATTGTTGGAGTAGACCTGAAGGTTTCTGATGTTCTGCCTTAACTTGTGAACAAGTAAGACACTTAGAAACATATCTAGCTATATCCTTCTTCATGCCTATCCACCAGAAATTATTTCTTAAATCTTGGTACATTTTATTGTTTCCAGGGTGTATGGTATACCTAGATTTATGAGCTTCCTCTAAAATCTTATTTTTTAATTCTCCCTGCTTTGGTACCCAAATCTTTTTCTTATGGAATCTCCAAATTCCGTCATCTCCCTATTCTAATTCTTTTATTCGTCCTTTCATTCCTTCAGCAACATCCTCTATTGCTGTTTCTTGAAAATTCTTCAGTTGTTCCATTAAATCTAACTGTAGATTTAATCTGAGAGCACGAACCCGTCGTTGTTTCTCATGGTACTTACGACTTAAGGCATCTGCAACTACATTCGCCTTTCCTTCGTGATATTGAATATCACAATCGTAATCGCTTAGGATTTCCATCCATCTTCTTTGTCTCATGTTTAATTCTTTTTGCCCAAAAATATATTTTAAACTTTTATGATCAGTATAGACAGTAAATTTACTTCCGTAAAGATAATGTCTCCAAATTTTAAGGGCAAAAATTACGGCTCCTAACTCTAAGTCATGAGTAGTATAATTTTCTTCGTGCTTTTTCAATTGTCTTGAAGCATACGCAATTACCTTCTTGCGTTGCATAAGCACGCATCCTAATCCTAGTTTTGAAGCATCACAATATACTTCAAAATCTTTAATTCCTTCTGGTAAGGCTAAGATTGGAGCATTGGTTAATTTCTGTTTTAAGATGCTAAAGGCTTCTTCTTGTTTAGGTCCCCATTCAAACTTAATTGCTTTACAGGTTAGCTTAGTTAAAGGTACAGCTATTTTGGAAAAATCCTTAATAAACCGTCTATAATATCCAGCTAAACCTATAAAACTTCTAATTTCCATGGTAGTTTGCGGAACCCTCCATTTGGTAATAGCCTCTATCTTAGCAGGATCTACATGAATGCCTTCGTGATTTACCATATGGCCTAAAAATTGCACTTCTTGTAGCCAAAATTCACACTTTGAGAATTTGGCATAAAACTTTTCTTTTCTTAACAAAGTTAAGAGTGCATGCAAGTGCTGACAATGTTCGTCCTGACTTTTTGAATAAATAAGTATATCATCTATGAAGACAATTACGAATTTATCCAAATACGGTTTACAGATCCTATTCATCATGTCCATGAACGCTGCAGGTGCATTCGTTAATCCAAAGGGCATAACTGTAAACTCGTAATGACCATACCTAGTTCTGAAAGCAGTCTTAGGTATATCTTCTTCTTGTACCTTTAATTGATGATATCCGAAACGTAAATCAATCTTAGAAAAATATCTAGCTCCTTGAAGTTGATCGAAAAGATCATCAATCCTAGGTAATGGGTATCGATTCTTAATTGTAACCTTATTCAATTCTCTATAATCAATACACATTCTCATGGAACCATCCTTTTTCTTAACAAACAATACTGGCGCTCCCCACGGAGATGAGCTAGGTTGTATGAATCCTTTACTTAGTAATTCATCTAATTGCGTTTCCAGTTCTAACATTTCTGTGGGTGCTAACCGATAAGGTGCCTTGGCTATCGGTATAGTTCCGGGAATTAGATGAATCCTAAATTCTACCTTCCTATCTGGAGGTAATCCTGGTAACTCTTCTGGGAATACATCTGGGTATTATGAGACTACAGGAATTTCCTTAAGTTCTTTGCCCTTAGTACTAATGATTACTGAAATCATATATACTATTCCTTGCTTTCGTTCATAACTAGCAACTTTCATTACTGATATGAACTTCATGGGTTTATGTGGCTTATCTCCTGTAATTGTGATTATTTCTCCAGTAGGTGCCTGAATTTCTACAGAATTTTTATCACAGAGAATTCGAGCATGGTTGGCTATTAACCAATCCATTCCTAACACAGCATCGAATTCAGCTAATTTCATAGGTAACAAATTTGCAGAAAATTTATGACTTAAAAGTTCTGTTTCTACATTTTGCAGAATTTTATCTATTTTAACTGAATTCCCGTCAGCCGTTTCGACTGTAAAGATTTGCCTAATGTTGGTTAATGGTAAATTAAGAGCTTGGCAGAATGAAGTATTTATAAAACTTTGGTTTGCACCAGAGTCAAATAATACTTTTGCGTATACATTGTGAACTAAGAGCGTACCAGCTATCACATCTGGAATGAGTTCTGCTTCTTGAGTGGTCAGCTGGAATGCTCTGACATTCTTTTTAGTAGCTCCATCGACCGTCTTGGCTTTGTTGTCTGCTGGTTTGACCACTTTAGGACATTCTGTTTTGAAATGTCCTGCTTCTCCACAATTGTAACAAATTATGGATTTCTTCCTGCAATTTTCTTCACGATGTCCTACCCGTTTTGCAAAAATTGCAATATACCTTACATCTTCCAAAATGTTTCTTTTTGCAATTTTGACAGAACGGCAAAGTTGAAGATTGCCCTGTTCCTCTTCTCTTGAAGCTGTTATTATTACCCGTACGAAATCCTTGGGTAATTTTCTGAGCCAGTTCTTTTTTCTTATTATCATCTCTTGTGCGTACCAGTTCATCAGTTAGGGTGTTGGCTAATTCCACTGCATCGTCAATAGTGCGAGGTCTCGCAGCTCTAACGATATTGCGGATTTCACCAATCAATCCCCAAATATAGCGAGAAACGAGTACCGGTTCTGGCGAAGCCAGTGTTGGTACCACTCTAGCATATTCGAAGAATGTCGAAGTATAACCGCGACAATCTACACCCATCATTCTATGGTTTAAGAACTTATTTGCCATTTGATCTTTTTCATACTCAGGACAGAATTTTCTTTCTACAAGATTCTTAAATTCTTCCCAATTCATTGCATAAGCTATCATTCTTCCTTTTGCTTGTAACACCGTGTTCCACCATTCTAGCGCCCCCTCTTTAAAAAGATTTGACGCGTACATGACCTGATCATCCTGAGCACATTTACTTATGGTAATCACTGCCTCGGTTTTCTCTAACCAACGCAGGGCCGCAGTCGCTCCTTCATTACCTGCAAATTCAGTGGGTTTGCAAACAAGAAATTCTTTGTAAGTGCAACCAGGTGTTGCAGCTTTCATTTTCTTAGGGAGCGGAGCTTGCAGTGGTTCATTATTATGATTAGTATGATTACCGCCTCCGTTTATGCTATTACTGAAGTTATCTTCAGAAATACGTTTGCTTGGAACGATTTGTTGAGGTTCAGCAGGTTTCTGGACAGCAGCGACTATTGCCAGAATAGCATTGGCTATCCCTTGAGCAACGATATTTTCTATATATCTTGCCTAGTCATATATTGTTCCCCCGGTTGTTGTTCAGATTGATTAACCTCATTAACTGGTTCGTTATTAGCGTTTTCCATCTGATAATATATATAATTTATTAGTATTGATTAAATAAAATTTGTATACAAAATAATCATATAAATTTCAAATATGCACATATATAGCCAAAACTTATCAATTTCTTGATTTCCATTTTTATTTTATAGTATGCATCAATACACACTATTATTTTACAAAGTTTTATTCATAGTTATTTTACAGACTGATTTCACTATTACTATTACACAATCTCAATTTCATCAACCCACTATCTTTCATCATTTGTCTTCCTAAAAACGAAGCTCCCTTTCATCATACTTCCAGGCAATTTGTCCCCCTATTTCCCGGATTATATTTCCCGCATCCAATAACTCTTCGCCAAAATGGCGAAGTTCTGCTAAATTCTCGTTACTCATGGGTGGATTTGGTAATGGTTCCGGGTCGAACCGAGGAAGGAAGGAATAAGGACTGTTGATCAGGTTTTGAAATTGCCAATCGTTTGTCCACCACTCATCTATCCCTAGAGGCTGGGTGTGGATAATAGGTTCTGGGATTGCAGGGACCAAGTTCATTGGTAGTTGTGTTTCAAGAGTAGGGTATAGATTATTATTAATTGGCCTAACTACATCACAGCTTGCCAATGCCCGATCCAATTCCTCCTGAAAAGGTAACTCCTCAACCTGTCTAGAACTTTCCCCAACTTCCCTCTGAATTTGCTTAGAACCTTCTCCATATTCCATTCCTGGTGGTCTAGAATCTCCTCCCAATTCCATTTCCAGTGGCCTATAATCTTCACTGACTTCCACCCCCTTTCCTTTGTCTAAAGGATTTTCTATTTTAGGGATCTTCCTAGTTATAGGCTTCCTCCTACGCACACGTCTCCATCCCACAAATCTCCTTCTTTTCTTGGGTTTAGGTTTCTCCGGAGGTGGAGCATTGAATTCAACAGGTTCTTCTATGTCAGGTATATACCTATTGAAATCTCTGGAAACCTCTATTTTTACTGGATAGAGATTTAAATTCTGAAGGGCGTCGGACAAGTTGTTCATGCTGTTTTAGCAAAATACACATAAAAAAAAAATTATACCAATTTCATAGAAAATCTTTAAATATTATTTCATACTGGGTAACTACAAAATAACTGAAAAGTTAAAACATACTCGGTTTTATTGTAAATTTTATTTATTTACTAAACTAAGGTTTCTAGACTGAAATTGATAAATGTGCTAAATCTTGGGTCAAATTATTAAAGATTTGTATTAACTGCTACTGTAGCTAGCATATACAGATTTGCCCATTTCTCATCTAATTTGTCCTCCCAAGGTGTTTTATTGGTTAATTCCTGGGTTTCCTGTTTAACTTTCTTTTCTCGGAATTCCTTTATTTTCTCCTTACTTTTCCTAATAATTAAACTTCTTTTACTAGGAGAAAGTGGTTCCTCATAGTGTGCCTTTCGCACAAATATTCCTTCTTCAGGGATTGCAAGGTGATTTGAATATTTGGTTTGGGATAAACTTCCCTTCTCGTTGAATGACCTATCTAATTTAAGATAGATGTTTGACAGCTTTTGTTTACCCATACTGTAACTAACAAATAATCAGTTAATAAAACACATAATCACATAATAACAAGTAGAAAAATTAAATATTTTCTAAATACTTAAATAGGCTTAATTCAGTGGCTCTGATACCACCTTTTTCTGTCACGGCCCCCGACCCGGTTTTACCCGTTTCAGGAGCCGCGGGACAGAAAATCCCGTGGTATTTAATTAACAGCGGAAGTTTATCATCAGGATCTTTTTAAAACTGTAATATTTCCCGATTATTTTATTTCACAACTCGGGATAAAACCCGGTAATTTACAATTTTGAGATTTCACGTAGAAATCTTTATTTTACAAAACATGTTTCTTTTATTTTATACTGAGCCACTTCCTTAAGCTTGTAGTGCTTCTCAGCACTTTTCCTGGATCACAACAGATCACCTGAAACATGTTTGAAAAAGGTTTTGTCAGCGGGAAATACTGAGTGAATCATTCATTTTACTAAAACGACCTGTTTATTATAATTTACAGTATTAAGAGCGATTACAATGTTTCTATCTTTTGAATTAACTGACCCAATTGTCACTTAACCGGACTTGTGACTGTGGACATGTCACTTGCTGGGTCCTTTCACCCACAAGTGATAAATAATTAGTAGCTACGTGCACATCCCCCCACATACTGGCAGTAATTTCAGATAACAAGACTTAATCACTGTAATTATAACTTTGAAAATAAACATGCCTTTTTGAAAGTAATTTGATAAAAAGAGAATGACTCACAGTGCAGATTTAATTGAGCAGAGCCTAGCCTATTAATTAGCCTTTTAACCTAAATTAATAACAAGCACACAATTCGGTTAGTAACTTAATACAGCATTTACGATAACTCACGAGATTAAAACCTTCACAACTAATGATAAAGTGCGATACTTAAACATCCATCGAATTAACGACGAATGACAAAGCATAAACCCTAATGTGGGCAACACTTAAACATCCATTGGATAGTTTAATCGATCGGACATTGAATCGTATCAGCGATCGAGTTATTACCCTGTATTGCGGCAGCACTTCGTGAATCGTGTGTGTTGTGGGACTGTTTATGCTATAACTCAACGTACAATTGGAATTTGAACGTCGAACGAACACTCAATTGCATGAAACAGACTGATCTATTTATACATGAAAAACCGTCCCCTCGCGCCACGCGAGGGGTTCTCTTGTTCCAGTCGCGTGGCACGACAGGCCCTAGTCTACTATAGTGTTGCTTCGTGTCTGCATAGGCTTGCTGAGTTGGTTTCGCATGCAGATTCAATTCACACGTAAAACTGTTTAGATTTTACCGACTAGGTTTTACCCCCCCTGAGTTTTAGGGGCCCTGATCCTGATTCCGATTGTTATGAGAATTTTAGGGTTTGTGCAGAATTACTTGGGTGTCTCAATTAAGGTTTCCTATTAGTCAATTAAAATAATAATTAGGACTTTTTAATGAGAGTTGTTACACCACATCTAAAATATCTTCTTATATTCCACCACAACTATTTTTGTGGTGTATTTAGCATAACTAACCCATTATCCCAAATTTACCCTTCAGTTAGTCATTTTACGCAACTGACCTATTTTTAAGGCATTTAACCCTTGAAAGTTTATGCCTACAACCTTTACATGCATCTAAGGGTTACAAAGTCATAATACAAGTTTCTAAACAACCTCTATGTAACAACCCGTGTTTTGAAATTCAACGTACAAGTCAAAGGAAGAAAAGATTGCTAAATGTGATCTGTCACTCCTTGCTTAATCAATGATTGTACTCCTTGACTTGTAATCAATACTCTATTTTAAGTTACTTTAGTTGTATTATATGGAGTAAATGCTAATAATCGCAGTTTATCGTTAATCGACTTATCGCTATCTCATCGCTACCACATCGCAATATGATGTATGAGTTATGGATATTGTTTTACGTGTGTGTGCTATTATGTGTTACTTGTGCATGTTTATATTGTTTTGGGATGTTAAATCGCAAAACACAATCGTAATTCTAGCACAACGCAATCTCATCGCAACACAAAACGCATAATGGGTATGTTTAGGTTTATGACTGTTAGTTAGGTTACTTGGATAACTAATGTGAGATACTATCGCATCGCTTACTCGCATCGCATCGCAACGCTTAATGCACGAAACAAAACGTCGAAACACAACTCATCGGAGACGTCCGAATGAATGACCATTCGATCGAATGGTCATCCGTACGGATGACCATCCGATCGGATGGCCATCCGATCAGACTGCCTTCCGATCTGTCACACTACACCACCTTTCCTCTTTTGGACATCTATAAATAGCCCTGTCACATCCCTGTTCATGATGTGACAGCTCTCTCGTTCGACCAACTCGTTACAGCCCTATTTTCTCTCGATTTCTCGCGATTCTTGTAAGTTTTCAACTCAAATATTGTACATCTATCATCTACACACACTTCTTCATCATTTTCACCATTAAATATTCACTTTTAACCATGAAATCGGCTGATTTGAGGTGTTCTAGGATGATGTCATCATGGAGTTCTTATGAACTTCAAGATTTAACCTCATTCCACCAGGAACAACTCAGATCTAAAGGATTTCAACAATGTTTACACACTAATTTCACCCAAATCTAAACATTTTCAATGTTAAAAGAATTGAAGGGTGTTTTCATAACTTCTTTCTACTATTTTACACTCTTTAGCTCAAAACCGATAGAATCAGAACTTGTTCCGACCTTCTACTCGTTCTATAGTGAAGTAGTGGACTGAGAACGAATTTTATCGGAGAGACAATCGATTAACAGGTTGAACATGAACAAACCATCAAGGACAGTTAACTGATTTGGATGGGGTGATTCCCATCCGATCGGCCAACCTGAGCCTGATGGAGTTTCCGTTGTTTAACACGTTGTCACAACGTCTCGGTTCAAATGCCAAACTTTCAACTTAGCAAATTTCACAAAGTTTCTCGAACGAATAGCTTATTGAACGGATCACCGTCCGATCGGATAGCCATCCGATCGAACGGAAATCCGGTCGAATAACCTATAGTGTTCAACACTTAACAATCTCAAACCAAACTCAAACATAACCCTCTGCTCGGATCGCCATCCGAGCGGACGACCATCTATCTGGATGACCGTCCGACCGGACGACCTGAATGGTAGGAATCCTTTTTGTTTTATAAAATGCTACAACGAAAACTTCAAAGCCATCATACACAAACACATCCATCCCAAACGAAGGACAATCCGACCGAATGGCCATCCGTCCGGATGACCATCCGTACGGATTGTCATCCGATCGAATGACCATCCGTCCGGATTGTCATCCGACCGGATAACCCTTCATCACCTTGTTCACTTGCATCGTTTAACGCACCGCTCTTCGTTTATGCTATCGTT
The DNA here is from genome assembly GCA_030545235.1 of Helianthus tuberosus. Classification (NCBI taxonomy): domain Eukaryota; kingdom Viridiplantae; phylum Streptophyta; class Magnoliopsida; order Asterales; family Asteraceae; genus Helianthus; species Helianthus tuberosus. The sequence goes on along the minus strand of CM060402.1, from coordinate 160,663,400 downwards.
CTGTAATCAGGCTAACTCTCCAGCGCTCCCTTCAATCCAAGATAGTGTTTAGTTACTAAACACAATCTGTGAGTATACTCGATCCCTTTTTGCTTCAAGCACTTTTGGGTGTTACATACGTTACGTATATCAAATCACATCGATCACACAACGCAAACACATTTTATACGCTAACCGCTCTCGCATGTTATACGTGTTATTCGATGAATGCTTGTATGTTATGTTTACACAGTGATTGTTTCCTGACACCTTAGCAACAATAGTACTATAGTTTGGACTCAGCACCTGTCGTGGACGGGGGTTGCTAAGGGTATTTCTTCACGTGTCAGAGTGGTGATATGTGTTGCGCACTCTGCAACTCGCAGTCACGTCTGAGAATATTTCATTGTCGATAACCTACTTGCTTCATATGATATATGTTACATGCTGGTTATGCGTAAACTCACTTTTGCTACTATTATACTATCAAACTTGTATGCTCACCTTTACACTATGTGTATTGACCTCTATTTTAATGTATGTGACAGGTATTTAGGATTGCTTTGCTTGTTACTTTCTGGAATCAAGCTAGGATGGAGTCTAGAAACAAACCTAATAAAATCTGAGTTGTCGGAACATTTTATCTGTCTTTGAGAAAACAATGTATGTAATAACTGCTTTTATTTGATATATTATGGTATAGGACACAATGTTAAATATCTGGTAATTTTAGTTGTTGTGGATTTCTCTTGGACAATCTATTTCGCTCAGTGTCGCGCCCCGATGTTTCCGTCATCGGTTGGGGTGTGACAGATTAGTATCAGAGCTATAACTATAGGGAATTAGGCAAGACTCGACCTAGTCCGGGTCGATGTCCTAGAATTGACCTAGTCTATAGTCTAAGTACCAACAGCCCGACTTGTGCATACCCAGTAGGGGTTTTGTACGAGCTTACTGCTATTCTCGCTCGCACTCGCAGAACACTACATACTTGCACGGACACTGCATACTATCGCTTCGCGCAAGGTCAGCCTTTCCTAAGGCTGGCAACTCGCACAATTTTCAAAATTTCTCACGTAAGCAAGTGATTTGGTCAAGATTAGGTGTGAAAAACCACAAATTCTCGATTTAAAACGCTCGCCGACGTGACTTTTTTTCTATAAACACGAGAATTTTCGTTGAATCAGGAGTGAAATCCATACTTCGACGCAATTCACCCTCTATCTCATGATTATATCACACAAAACAGGAATGCCATTGTTAAGTTAGGGGTGAAACCCGAATCTTGATGACTCATTCTACTCTTTATTTTGGTTTACAAAACTCTCACCAAAGTCTCGACGGACTCCAACGACTTGAGTCGCATTGTGACTGGAAGGTTGTGTGCCGTTCGCCCAAACTAAGGCGAGAGCATAGTCCAAAAGGCCAAAGTGTGTGCTCGAGGTCGTTGAGAATAGTCGAATCACTTTGGGTAGTCAACGTCTATTAGCCGAGACAATCTATTCCCGATTTTATGTGTTTCGATTCTGGATTTCGCCGCCGCTGACTCTGTAATTTATCGATTTTACGTGAAATTTTATGTGGTTTTATGTGCTTACGAGCTTCGATTTTGGTGATTTATACGCTCTTCGCTGTTCGCTTTAATCAACACGCACAACTTGCACCGCACAACTATCTCAAAATGTTAACAAATCGCATGTTATGTTACTCGATTATGCTATACTACTCGCAATCGCTACTCTCGATCGCTCTACGTAGCTGTGAAAGATAGGTGAATACATACAATATATGTAGGTAAATATAGTGTACAGCATGATTTTGTCGAACTATGTGCTTATGTGCTTACGTGCTTTGGGAATTATGTGCCTACGTGATTATGTGACTATATGATTAGACGTGTTCCTGTGCTTTATATAAAGTAGACGTGGGTAATTTGATAGACTATACTCGACTTAATTGAAATCGCGTCTGAGTCCTATGACGATGTCTGTTGCAGACAATGTCGTCATCTTATTCTCGAACTGCCCGACGCAATCATGCTGACAAACGCATCGCATCGCTCGTCGCTAAACAAATGGCTAAGGTCATTCCTCAAGTTGTCAGTGAACTTAATGAGAACGCTAGCAAGTCCTCTGAAGAGTCTAGGACTGATGCTCCAAAGTCTACTTTTAGCTTCAAGTAGTTTAAAGCCCGCGACCCTAAAGAATTCACCGGAGAAGACGGGCCTACTGCCATGTTTCAATGGTTTGATTCAATTGAAGTCACTCTGCGCCAAAGCGGCTGTCCTGATAATCTTCGCAATGTTAACGCTACTGGCGTTTTCCAGTCAAGGGCTCTTGACTGGTGCACTGCCGAAAGAAACAAGCGTAGAAATGATGCAGCCTATGGGCTTACGTGGGATGAGTTGAAGGATATCATGATGAAGGAGTTCTACCCTCCCCACGAGCTCCAGAAGCTGGAGGACGAGTTCTGGCACATCAAGCAAGATGGTGGCAACAACGCTGGTCTAACTGCCCGCTTTAAACAGCTGAGTATAATCTGTCCTAGCCAAGTCTCTACTCCCGATATCACCATCAAGAAATACATCTGTGCTTTACCGGATTGTGTCGCTGATTTCGTGCAAGCCGCGAAGACCACTACTATTGAAGAAACTTTTCTGTTCGCTGCCGAGATTAATGATAAGCGAGTTTGGGCTAGTTACTTTGATAAAACCACCAAGAGTCTTCATCAAGTTACCGCTGCTCCCACCGCTGAAACCACCACACCGCAAACCTCCAAGACTACTCGCCGCAAGCGCAAAAACACCAACAACAACAACAAGAACTGTGTTGTCACTGCCGCTCCACTCAATGTTGTACCCGCTCCACCTCAAAACCAGAACCACAAGGTAGCAGCACCAGTGACCAAAGCACTGCCGACCAAGCGTGCATATACTGGTCCACACCCGCTCTGCCCTACCTGCACTTATCACCATCCTGCTGGAATCGCATGCCGATTTTGTGTTCACTGCAACCTGTACGGCCACTTTACTGCCAACTGCCGTACCGGTCCTCGCAAAGCTCAAGCCCAGGGTCAAGCTCCTGCACCGCCAGCTCTCATTCCTGCTCCACAGGGTCAACAAGCAGCTCCTGCACCCGCTGCTAACGCAAGAGCCTGGTTTACATGTGGTGATCCCAACCACTTTGCAAACATATGCCCCAACAGAGTGGTGAAGCAAGAGCCACAACAGCAGCCGCAACAACATCAACAGCAGCAGCCAGCAGCCCACGGATGTGCTTTCAACATCAACGCCCGCCAGGCTCAAGCAGATAACAATGTGGTTAATGGTATGTTCCTTGTCAACGGTATATATGCTTCGTGTTTATTTGGTAATGGTGCAGATAACTGTTTTGTATCGTTTGGATCGAAAAGCTCCTTAATCATAAGTGCGCCCACCTCCCTACGACGTTCGATGTAGAAGTTGCCACTAGAAGAACCGTTATTGTTCATTCTGTTCTACGTGATTGTACGCTTGAAATCAACAAGCACGTCTTCCCTATCGATCTTATTCCGGTGCAGCTTGGTAGTTTTGACATCATAGTAGGTATGGATTTTCTTCGTGAAAATCGTGCCGAAGTCATTTGTTTCGATAAGATGATTCGTTTCTCTCTCGTAAATGGTGATCAATTGTGTGTTTATGGTGAAGTTGCTTCAAAGAAACTACAGTTCATGTCGTGTGTCCAGGCTAGCAAGTATCTCCGCAAGGAATACCAAGCTTACTTGGCACACATCGTAGTAGCGGAGAAAAAGGAAGTTAAGACAATGGATAAGGTGCCTGTGGTTCGTGATTTTTCTAACGTCTTTCCTGAAGATTTACCTGGTTTACCGCCAACTCGTGATATCGATTTCCGAATCGACCTCATTCCTGGAGCCAATCCTGTTGCGAGAGTGCCTTATCGTCTTGCTCCATATGAAATGCGTGAACTCTCGAGTCAGCTCCGGGAATTGCTTGATAAAGGCTTTATTCACCCTAGCACCTCTCCTTGGGGCGCGCCTGTCCTTTTTGTCAAAAAGAATGATGGATCGTTCCGGATGTGCATCTACTACAGGGAATTGAATAAGCTTACCATCAAGAATCGCTATCCCCTACCTCGCATCGATGATTTGTTTGACCAGTTACAAGGTGCTACGTGTTTTTCGAAGATTGATTTACGCTCAGGCTACCACCAGTTACGCATACAAGAAGAAGATATACCCAAAACTGCTTTCCGAACCCGATACGGTTACTACGAGTTTGTTGTTATGCCTTTTGGATTAACCAACGCCCCCGCAGTCTTTATAGATCTGATGAATCACGTGTGTAAACCCTTCCTTGACCGCTTCATCATCGTATTTATCGATGATATCCTGATCTATTCAAAGTCAAAAGCCGAACATGCGCGACATCTCAGTTTGGTTCTTTAACTACTCCAAGGGAATCGACTCTATGCCAAGTTCTCCAAGTGCGAATTCTGGCTAGAGGAAGTTCAATTCGTCGGTCACATTGTCAATAGTCAAGGTATTCATGTCGATCCTACGAAGATTGAAGCAGTTAAGAGTTGGGTTACACCAAAGAACCTATCTGAAGTCCGATCTTTTCTATGACTAGCGGGCTATTATCACCGATTTATCGAAGGATTCTCTAAAATCGCTGTGTCGTTACTTCTCTCACGCATAAAGACAAGCCTTTTGTTTGGGGAAGTGAACAAGAGACGGCCTTTCAAACTCTAAAGCATATGCTCTGCAATGCTCCTGTACTCGCTTAACCCGACGAAAACGATGACTTTGTAGTCTACTGTGATGCCTCTAACCTTGGTCTTGGTTGTGTTCTTATGCAACGAGACAAGGTTATCGCGTATGCATCTCGTCAGCTCAAGATCCACGAGAAGAACTATACAACCCACAATCTCGAGTTTGGTGCAGTTGTTTTTGATTTGGAGATTTGGCGACACTACCTTTATGGTACCAAGTGTACGGTCTTCACCGACCACAAGAGCCTCCAACACATCTTTAGCCAAAAAGAGCTGAATATGCGCCAACGCCGATGGGTAGAACTTCTCAACGATTACGATTGTGAGATTCGTTACCGCCCTGGCAAAGTAAATGTCGTAGACGATGCTCTAAGCCGACGAAGCTATTTGCATAGCATTTGTAATACTCAAGCCCAACACAATCTCAAAGCTCTTATACGTGACGCTTAACATGCTTGTTTCACCCAACGCACTTTAAAGAAGGAAATGATTATCAACAACGGCAAACAACTGGTGAACAAATCGAATGGTATATTTCATTATCTAGACTGAATTTGGATTCCCAAACGCACTAATTTACGAGAGATTCTGCTGAACGAAGCCCACAAGTCTCGATATTCTATTCATCCTGATGCAGATAAGATGTACCAGGACCTTCGCTACAAGTACTGGTGGCCGGGTATGAAGAAGGATATCGCTATCTATGTTTTGAAGTGCTTGACTTGTTCGAAAGTCAAGGCCGAGCATCAACGCCCCTCTAGCTTACTTGTACAACCCGAGATCCCCATGTGGAAGTGGGAGAGTATAGCTATGGACTTCATAACGAAACTTCCGTGCACGCCATCAGGTCACGATAGCATCTGGGTTATCGTTGATCGTCTTACTATATCTGCTTATTTTCTGCCGATACGAGAAGACTTTAAGGTAGAACGATTAGCACAGATCTACACCGACGAAATTATATGTCAACACGGGATACCTCGTGATATCATATCTGACCGCGATAGTCGGTTTAGCTCGCGCCTTTGAGAAACGTTTCAATCTGCTCTCGGTACTACTCTCAATCTAAGTACCGCTTTCCATCCCCAGACCGACGGTCAGACTGAACGAACGATTCGTATCCCTAAAGACATAGATTTTGGTGGTAATTGGGACGCGCACTTACCTTTAGTCGAGTTCTCGTATAATAACAGTTATCATTCTAGCATTCAAATGGCACCATTCGAGGCATTATACGGAAGAAAATGTCGATCGCCTATTGTATGGCACGAGATTGGAGACGCGCAAATCCGAGACAATCTGCTGAAAGCTCGGAGTCATCAGAGAAGTTACGCCGATAGACGTCGCATGCCCCTTGAATTTGACGTTGGCGATGACATACTCCTAAAGGTTTCACCTTGGAAGGGGGTGATCAGATTCGGCAAGAAAGGAAAGCTCACACCTCGATATGTTGGACCCTTTAAGATTCTGGAAAGCATTGGCAAGGTGGCCTACAGACTCGAACTACCGGAGGAACTTAGTAACGTCCACCCGACTTTTCATGTTTCGAACTTCAGAAAGTGCCTAGCCGAGCAGATTTTACAACTGCCACTTGAGGATCTACAAGTGGACGAAACATTGCACTTCATGGAAAAGCCTGTCGAGATCATGGGCCGAGAAACCAAGGTACTCCGACGCTCACACATTCCCATTGTGAAGGTTCGATGGGAAGGCAAACGCGGCGCCGAGTTCACCTGGGAACTCGAAAGTGACATGAAGGCTAAGTATCCACAACTATTCGTTACGCCTGCGCCTTAATTTCGGGACGAAATTCCCTAAAGTGGGGGAGGCTGTAACAACCCGTGTTTTGAAAGTCAAAGTACAAGTCAAAGGAAGAAAAGATTGCTAAATGCGATCTGTCACTCCTCGCTTAATCAATGATTGTACTCCTTGACTTGTAATCGATACTCTATTTTAAGTTACTTTAGTTGTATTATGTGGAGTAAATGCTAATAATCGCAGTTTATCGCTAATCGACTTATCACTATCTCACCGCTACCGCATCGCAATATGAAGTATGAGTTCTGGATATCGTTTTACGTGTGTGTGCTATTATGTGTTACTTGTGCATGTTTATATTGTTTTGGGATGTTAAATCGCAAAACGCAATCGCAATTCTATCACAATGCAATCTCATCGCAACATATAACGTAGAATGGGTATGTTTAGGTTTATGACTGTTAGTTAGGTTACTTGGATAACTAATGTGAGATATTATCGCATCGCTTACTCGCATCGCATCGCATCGCAACGCTTATTGCACGAAACAAAACGTCGAAACGCAACTCACCGGAGACGTCCAAACGAATGACCATTCGATCGAATGGTCATCCGTACAGATGACCATCCGATCAGACTGCCTTCCGATCCGTCACACTACACCACCTTTCCTCTTTTGGACATCTATAAATAGCCCTGTCACATCCCTGTTCATGATGTGACAGCTCTCTCGTTTGACCAACTCGTTCCAGCCCTCTTTTCTCTCGATTTCTCGCGATTCTTGTAAGTTTTCAACTCAAATCTTGTACATCTATCATCTACACACACTGCTTCATCATTTTCACCATTAAATCTTCACTTTTAACCATGAAATCGGCTGATTTGAGGTGTTTTAGGATGATGTCATCATGGAGTTCTTATGAACTTCAAGATTTGACCTCATTCCACCAGGAACAACTCAGATCTAAAGAATTTCAACAATGTTTACACACTAATTTCACCCAAATCTAAACATTTTCAAGGTTAAAAGAATTGAAGGGTGTTTTCATAACTTCTTTCAACTCTTTTACACTCTTTAGCTCAAAACCGATAGAATCAAAACTTGTTCCGACCTTCTACTCGTTCTATAGTGAAGTAGTGGACTGAGAACGGATTTTATCGGAGAGACAATCGATTAACGGGTTGAACATGAATGGACGTGGTGATTCCCATCTGATCGGACAACCTGAGCCTGATGGATTTTCCGTTGTTTAACACATTGTAACAATGTCTCGGTTCAAACGCCAAACTTTCAACTTAGCAAATTTCACAAAGTTTCCCGAACGAACAGGTTATTGAACGGATCACCGTTAGATCGGATAGCCATCTGATCGAACGGTAATCCGGTCAGATGACCTATAGTGTTCAACACTTAACAATCTCAAACCAAACTCAAACATAACCCTCCACTAGGATCGCCATCCTAGCGGACGGCCATCCGTCCGTCCGGATGACCGTCCGACCGGACGACCTGAATGGTAGGAATCCTTTTTGTTTTGTAAAATGCAACAACGAAAACCCTAAAGCCATCATACACAAACACATCCATCCCAAACGAAGGACAATCCAACCGAATGGCCATCCGTCCGGATGACCATCCGTACGAATTGTCATCCGATCGAATGACCATCCGTCCGGATTGTCATTCGACCGGATAACCCTTCGTCACCTTGTTCACTTGCATCGTTTAACGCACCGCTCATCGCTTATGCTATCGTTCTGTAATCAGGCTAACTCTCCAGCGCTCCCTTCAATCCAAGAGAGTGTTTAGTTACTAAACACAATCTGTGAGTATACTCGATCCCTTTTTGCTTCAAGCACTTTTGGGTGTTACATACCTTACGTATATCAAATCACATCGATCACACAACGTAAACACATTTTATACGCTAACCGCTCTCACGTATTATACGTGTTATTCGATGAATGCTTGTATGTTATGTTTACACAGTGATTGTTGCCTGACACCTTAGCAACGATAGTACTATAGTTTGGACTCATCACCTGTCGTGGACGGGGGTTGCTAAGTTTATTTCTTCACGTGTCAGAGTGGTGATATGTGTTGCGCACTCTACAACTCGCAGTCACGTCTGTGCATATTTCATTGTCGATAACCTACTTGCTTCACATGACGCATGTTACATACTGGTTATGCGTAAACTCGTTTTCGCTACTATTATACTATCAAACTTGTATTCTCACCTTTACACTATGTGTATTGACCTCTATTTTAACGTATGTGACAGGTGTTTAGGATTGCTTTGCTTGTTACTTGCTGGAATCAAGCTAGGATGGAGTCTAGAAACAAACCTAATAAAATCTGAGTTGTCAGAACATTTTATCTGTCTTTGAGAAAACAATGTATGTAATAAATGCTTTTATTTGATATATTATGGTATGGGACATAATGTTAAATATCTGGTAATTTTAGTTGTTGTGGATTTATCTTGGATAATCTATTTCACTCAGTGTCGCGCCTCGATGTTTCCGTCATCGGTTGGGGTGTGACACTCTAAGGGTCGTTTGCCCGGTTTACCCATCAAGGGCAATTTTAATCCTTCATTTTTACGATGATGGACTTCCACTAAATATTTGACCAACATTGCATTTTTAACTATAAGTCTATATATGCGTACCTGGCCCTGGTCAACAAATAGACCCGATTTATACCTTGCTTTAATTATCCCATATTCTATGGCGACGTAATTATCCAAATTGCTAATCGCTCCTGTTAACATAAGACTTGACAACCACATTAGTCGATATTGTTAAATGGTGTTATCACCACCATTTAACCCGTTTGGCCTATATGACCTAACGTTGCATGAATTAAAAACATGGTTTTTGATTTCCAATTTATACACCCGACACATTTTGGATTTTACCACCAAATCCTTTTTCTCACAAGTTCTTTTCTTACACGCTCAACCCATTTCGGTTTACGCCATGGGGTATACTTTTAACTTCGATTTACATTAGTCGACACTTGACTAAATTTTCATTTTTACCCTTTTTCTCATTATTAGATTACACTATAAGGTAATTACATGACTGATTTACCGTTTCACCATTTTTACCATAAACCATGGTTTTTACCATTCATTTTTGTTCCGACCCGTATCATTTCGCTTCGGAAACCTTAACTAGAATACTATCTCTATCGTATTTGCAAATTATGGAATAACCACATTTTCTACAAAAAGGTGTAAGCTTCACTTACCTTGTATCCAAGTTACACCTTTTCCTTCTTTCTTGTTTCGTTTGACCCGCTTTCTCCCCAAGCTTCCACCTAGCTTGTTAAGCGCCAAACTATTATTCAATATTCACAAGGTGGTTAGATTAATCATAATTTAATACGATTATCCCACCTTACGCATTTCATATCAAACTATCATTCATCGTATTGGAGGTCAATTTGACTTTTAAAAGTCAAACGCCCATCAGCATATAAAATGCACATTCAAGTTCATCAACTAGTTTAGGCATTCTCAAATTACCCGGTAGGCGTTCTTTTAAGCCATCATTTTTACTATTTTCTTTTTATAACATCAAGTTAACTTAGCTCTCGTTTAACAAGGATAGTTTCTCCTTTCGTTATGCAAAATCTACGGATTTTCATTCATAAGTAAAACCCGTTTCATCACTTTATTAGGCATTCATCCGCATACCTAATTTAATCATGTTCTACCTATCAATTAGTAGTTAACATGATTTCAACACCTAGTTATATGAACATATTTACCAAATTTCATCACAACATTCAAGAACCCATTTCAAGTCATGTATGGGCATTTACCCGAACCTCTAAATTGTTCAAGTATCTCACTTCCATTGTCATTTATGATGATTTTAAGCACAAACATATCATCATCTTCACTATTTAGTCAAAACCCACTTTCTAATTTACTTGTTAATCATCTTCAAGTAACATTACATCAAGTTTTTCATAATATCATCAAAACTAACGAAATTAAACATACATAGACATTCAATTTCAACTTTGGATCGTAACCCAAAAATCTATTTGCAAGTAACCTACTTCTCTCAAATTTCAACTTTAACCAATCTAGGTTTTATAACATACCTTATGATCCCCATGACTAGGTGATCGTTTCTATGTATCCATGCATCGATTTAGGGCTTGAATCAAGCTTCAAATTGATGAATTTGTTGAACTAGGGTTTTTAACCCTTTCTTTCTTCTCCTGTTCGCTCACATGAACACACACTGTGTGTGTGTTTCTTTTTTTGTTTGTTATTTATTTAGTTAACTTTCAAGTTAACCCATTTTGGCCCCTCACGTATAGTTAGTTATTAAGCAGGCCACAACCTACTTATTTCTATCAATATTCTCACTTTTTAACTAGGTTAAACATTCCTAGTTAAGTTAGTGGGTTCAGGGAATTTATGACTTAGTTTATTTTAAGTCCCGTTATCTCAGACCGTTTATAAATTTTTATTTCTTCAAAGGTTTTCGTTCAACTTTTATTTACTATTAGGTTTATTTATTTAAATCCTAATATATACCGGGTTACATTTACCACTAACGGTACTTTACCCGTCTTTTAGTATTAACGTGGTTTGATTACCAAACATGTTTTCGGGGTGTTACAAGTCGCCGCCACCAGTTCTGACTCCGATGAGGGATTCGCACCGTCGCCTAGGGTTACAAAATTGAAGACCATTGTTGCTAGAGATCGCATCTAGGGTTCCAAAATCGAAGATTAGGGCTTTGATTTTGCACTTTGGTGACTGAATTTTTTGTGAAGTTGTGGAGCAGGGTGCGTCTAGGAGGAAGAAGAGAGCAGAGTTTTTTTTTTTTGTTCTGTGGGGAAGAGGAAGCACAGTACGTGCTTTATTTCTTTTTTTTTTTGGTGGAGAATTGAAGTTTCTCAATTTGACTAAGGAGGCCCCTCAACTTTAAACAAAGAAGAACATTTAACCAGCAGGTCTTTAGTCCGTTTGTTTGAAGATCAAAGAAATGTGAATCAGGTGTTTTCTTTTTCTATTTGTTTCGGTGCTGATTACAGCTTATTTCGATTTCAGTTTCGTTTAGTCATGCTTGTGTTATCATGGCAGAAGTCGGGAAGGTGCAAATTGAAAAGTTTGGTTGGTGGAAGATGCAGATTCAAGCATTACTTTGTCAGAAGGACTTAGATGTAGTGCTCGAGGATGAAAGGCCAGAAAAAAATTCACAAGCAAATTGGGATAGGTTGGATAAGAAAGCCAGAGCAGTGATAACGCTTTCTCTATCAGAGAATGTTGCATTCAATATCCAGAAGGAGACCTCAACTAGAGGAATGATGGCAGCATTATCGAACATGTTTGAGAAGCCTTCTGCAGCGAACAAGGTTTATCTTATTCGAGAGCTTGTGAATACTAGGATGAGGGAAGGTGATTCAGTTACAGCGCACATCAATAACTTAAACTCGATCCTGTCTCGGTTGGTGTCTGTGAACATCAAGTTTGATGATGAGGTTCAAGCCCTATTGTTATTGTCCTCATTACCCGATAGCTGGTCCGGAACCGTAACTACTGTTATGAGCTCTTCAGATACGAGCAAGTTTACGTTTGTGAAGAGGCGGGATCTTATTCTGGGCGAAGATGTCAGAAGAAAAAATTCTGGTGGATCATTGGGTGATTTAATGCATGTTGGCAGAGGAAGGAAGAATAACAGAAGTAGTGGCAGCAAGAATAGAAAGAGGAGTCAGTCAAGGGCTCGAAATGATGTGACCTGTTCGAACTGTAAAGAGGTTGGACATTTCAGGAATCAATGTCCAAACGACAAGAAAGAAGTTAATGCTGCAGTAGACCATTCAGATGATGAAGTTTTGATCTGTAATGTGGAGAGCCGTGTGGATTCCTGGGTCATGGATACGGGTGCTTCATTTCACGCTACCCACAGCAGTGAAGCACTACGGAATCTTAAAATTGGGGATTTTGGTAAGGTACGACTAGCAAATGATGAACTCTTAGATGTTACAGGCATGGGTGATATTGACTTAGTTACTTCAGTTGGATCTACTTGGACTTTGAGAGATGTGAGGGTTATTCCATGCTAGAAGAAAAGGCTTATTTCAGTCGGGCAGCTGGATGATCAGGGTCATGAGGTTAAGTTCGGCAGTTGTAAGGACCTTCAAAAATGTCCCAAATTGACCCGTAAGTACGAACCCGGACCCCTGAAACCCTAATCCATATCAAAAATCAAGAAAATCAAATTTCTGGTCTTCAGGCGGGCCGCGTAAAGGTAAGCTTAGCCTTACGCGGGCCGCGTCAAAGCTTGGTTGACCGGATAAGCGTTCCCGGTCCACGTGTCACACACGTGGCATGCCTACCGATGACACGCTAGCCCTAGTCTACGACTAGGTGTCCCTCGCGCACCGCGTAAAGGTCTTGAAGGGTCTTACGCGGGCCGCGTAAGACCCATTTTTCAGCTATAAATTGAACTGATCATGGCCTGTTCACTGGTGTCGAAAACAAATCTCAAAAACGAAGTGCTACTGCTCAATTTCGAAAATTAAGGTAGTGAGGCGCTGCTACGATACAGAGTATTAACTCGATCGCTGCTACGATTCAATGTCCGATCGATTGAAACTATCCGATGGATGTTTAAGTGCTGCCCACATTAGGGCCATACTTTTTCATTCGTCGTAAACTCGATGGATGTTTACGTATTGCACTTTGTCATTCGTTGTGAGGGTTTTAATCTCGTGAGTTATCGTAAATGCTGTATTGGTTACTGACCTAGTTCGTGTGCATTGTTATTAGGTTACAAAGCTAATCAGTAGGCTAAACTCTGCCCATTTAAATCTGCATTGTGAGTCATTCTCTTTTTATCAATAATGTTTTACAATACTCCAATCATTTTCAAAAGTTATAATTACAGGGATTAAGTCATGGTTATCTTGAATCACTGGCTAGTGGGGTATTGTGCACATTACTAATTTCTCACAGGTTAGGCTAATAAATCCTAACAGTGATAATCATCACTACTTGGGTGAAAGGACCCAATAGTGGTATGACCATCGTCACCATGAGGTGACACGGCGCCAGATAAAAATAAGATAGAAGCCATTGTAATCGCTCTTATGCTGTAATTTATAACTAATGTGTCGTTTTGTTTAACCTGAATGACTCGCCAGTATTTCCCCGCTGATAAAATATTTTTAAAACATGTTTCAGGCGACCTGCTGTAAATCAAGGAAAACGTGCTACGGAGCACTAACAAGCTTGAAGAGGTGGCTCAATAAAATGAATAAACATGTTTTGTAAATCAGGGAATTTCCTCGTGAAATTCCTCTATTGTAAATGACGGGGTTCATCCCGAATTATGAAATAAAATAATCGGGCATTTTCAAGTTTTAAAAAGATCCTGTAAAATCTTCCGCTGTCAGCTCAATTAATAAATACCACGGGTTTCTGTCCCGCGGCTCCTGGACCGGGTCAAACCGGGACGGGGGCCGTGACAGAAAAAGGTGGTATCAGAGCCACTGATTTAAGCCAATTAAGTATTTAAAAATACTTAATTTTTCGGATTACCGTCCTGTGATTATATGTTCTTGCTATTTGACTATTTGATAATTACAGTATGGGTAAGCAAAGAATTTCGGACATCTATCATAAATTAGATAGTTCACCAAAAGATAAGGGAACTTCATTCCAATCAAATTCCTCAAGCTACTCAGCAGATACTGAGGAAGGAATATTTGTTCGTAAGACACAGTTTGAGAAACCGCTTACCACTAAGAAAAGAAGTTGGATTATTAGAAAAAGTCAAGAGAAAATAAAGAAGTCACAACCAAAAGGAGTGGTGATTAATAAGGAAACTCAGGAAATAGGCAACAAACCACCATGGGAAGATGAACTAGACAAACAATGGGCAAATCTCTATATGTTAGCCACTACAGCAGTAAATGCTAACCTTTAAAATTAGTTAAACTACCAACACCTTGACCCAGTACTAGCACCCATATCATCTACAAGCCAGAAATTTTAAAAGAACTTTACCCATTAGATAACCACTAGTATATTTCGAATCTCAGTTGTAAATTATAATAGATATATATCACAATATTTTGTTTCAATAAAATGGATAATATATAAATTAGATATTCGTAATTAATATTTCCAGATTGCCTTTCTGTGATTATGTGAAAATTCAATTTACAAAATTTTAACCTAGAATTTTGTGTGTTTCTTCATATCTGCTAAACAGCATGAATGAGTTGTCTGAAGCCCTTCAGAATCTCAATCTCTATTCTGTAAATGTGGAAGTTTCTAGAGATTTTACCGGTTATTGTGCCGACGTTGAAGAACCTATGGAATTTCAAGCCCAACCTCCGGAGAAACCCAAGCCCAAGAAGAGAAGAAGAATTGTGGGCTGGAGGCGTGTGCGAAGGAAGAAACCCGCGACACGGAAAGTTATAAAAACAGAGGACCTCAAAGACAAAGGCAAGGGAATAGAGATCGGAGAAAGTTCCAGGCAAGACCTGGATATGCCATCATGGGAAGAGCTGGATCATAAACTGGCACTTAGTGATCTCATCGGACCTGCCGATGAAAACCTTTTCAATTACCCAGCTGAATTACAACTTCCAGTTAATCTGGAACCTGCTATTCCAGATCCTATTGTCCAACCCCGACCTCTACCAGAAGAGCTGGAAGAGTGGTGGACCACTGTTGGACCGGTTTGCGACCCTGAAAAGTCAGTTAAGGTAGTTCATCTTTGCGTATAAAGGCGGAATCAATGTACACAAAGTAATAACAGCTTTTCCTCTTCAATTACTTCTATATTGATGCTTTCTGAATTGATTTTGACAGAGTTTTGTTACCACAAGCAAGACCTGATTTCGCTCCAAGTTACACCACTCCATGACCTGGTGTCGCTCTAAGTGACTATATATAGACTCTGTAGTTTCGCTTATACGGCATGACACATAAGCGAAACCTCCTTAAAACCCTATGAGCGAAACCTCTAATGACACAAAAGCGAAACCACCTATACAAATGTTCATATAAGCGAAACCTATACATTAAACACTTAATCTTAACTTTCAGGCTCCTATCTTGACCTAAGACTTAATGCAGACGTAGTCAACAGACATTCCATGCATCAACAGACTCCCCCTTAGATGTTGACGAAGTCTTCAGCTCCAAGTCTTCAGTCTTTTCTCCAACTATCTGTCTTCTCATCATAAGCATTCTATCTTCATAGGTTCACAATCTTGTCCTGGCTCCATCTTCAGACTTCCCTTTGACTGTTGATCCAAACTCCCCCTTTCACAGACTCCCCCTCTCAGTATGCTAGAATCTGAGGTCTTGATCTGGTTCAAGCTTTGACATTTAGCTTCCGTGGGAATGATGAAGTCCAAAACTTGTGTCTCAAACATCAAACATTACAAACTTATCTTTTTCACAAAAACACACTATCTATCAGTATTATAAATCCACTCAAGTATTCAGGTCCAAGTTAATGACCCTAATTACTCAATTAATCTACCAAGTTCAATTTAATGACCTCGGTTAATCATTTGACGAATCAAACTGATTTTAAAAAGAACAATTTACACATTTTCTGAAAATAACAAGTATCAAGTTAATGAACTTGTTTTTAACTTTTCAATAAATCAAACTTCATCAAGATAAGCTCTCCTCATTCTTCAGTCCAGAATCTCCTGCATCTGCTTCAATCATCTGAGAATCCAACAATCAACTCTCCACTTTGGTTTGTCGGAAAAATAAAGCAGAAATAAAATCTTTTTGGATTTTATAAAGTGTTCTAAACTAAGAAATGAAATACAGAAACTTAAATTGCAGAAAGTAAACAAAGTAAACTATTTACAAACTTATTTTTGGTGAGCGTGTCAGGGAATCATATCAGCTATCAGACAAATTACAAGTACCATTAAGCTTCATTTCATACTCAGACTTAAACAATTCACCTCGATTGTCGATATACTGATCCATCTTAAATTCTCACTCAAATTTCAAATTACTCAGGATACGATTTAGATGTTTTATGAACTTAGCTCATTCATGTGTCCCACCTCTTGAATATACTCCCGTATCCAGAATCCCAATATTCAGTCTTACAGGTGAGTATACTACAATGATATCTGTACATAAATTAGGTAATGCGAGGGCCGAGGGATCTCAGGTCGATACTTCCGTATAAACGCAAAGAGATATCAGCTTCGACTTTACGGTATGTCCCCTTTAGAGGATCTTTTAGCTACAACAGCAGCGACTATCAATTTTATTGTTTCATCAGCATGCTGAGGGTTTATGCTATGTTTCAAGCATTTGTGAAAGTATTATCCAAGGACTAGGTCAGAACTTCCATTCAACAGAAGTCCCGGAATAATACCCCAGACATCATTGAGTATAAAAACCTAGTATATCAGAATACGAGACCTTTCAAACGAGATTTCAGGGGTTACCTATATATCCAAGTAGTGTTCCCCACGAATTTCACAAGTTTGAAATTTTAGGTTTATATCCCGAATAAATCTACTAAATGTGTGAAAACCTATCGACACATCATTAGTGAGACTGTTTAACTCATTTAATCTTTACAAATCTTTAGCATACAGTAATTGTCTAGCCGATGTACTATCATTTTCCCTATATACACAAGCTCTTTTTCAGATTTTATATTGTTTTTGTATTTTAAAAATTTATCATGTTTTTGTATTTTCTGAAAATGTATCTATATACATCTACTACTCCCCCTAAATACCAAAACAAATAAAAAGTCGACAAACCATTGCAGATTGTTTTTCGTCTTCATCCGCAACAGTACTCCCGAAAGAAGCTTCATACCATTCAGTTTTAACAAATATTTAAACCGGTTTTTATCAAAAGCTTTGGTATGTAAATCAGCTTTCTGTTCGTCAGTGTGGATTTTCTCAATTCGTATCAACTTTTTCTCGAAACAATCGTGAATAAAGTGATGACGAATTTCTATGTGTTTAGTTTTAGCGTGATGTACTGGATTCTTTGTTATATTTATAGCTGCCTCGTTATCAACAAAAAGAGATGTGTTAAGAAACTGCAAACCGTAGTCGCACATCTGTTGCTGTATCCACAGGATCTGAGAGCAGCAACTGCTAGCAGAAACATACTCCGCTTCACATGTAGATAACGCCACAGACGTTTGTTTCTTACACTGCCAGGTAACCAATCTAGGTCCAAAGAACTGGCATCCTGCAGTTGTTGATTTGGAATTGACTTTGCAGCATCCAAAATCTGAATTGGAATTCCCTTCGAGCGTAAAATCGCCTTTCCTAGGATACCACAACCCCAATGACGAAGTTCCTTTCAGGTAGCGCAA
The DNA here is from genome assembly GCA_030545235.1 of Helianthus tuberosus. Classification (NCBI taxonomy): domain Eukaryota; kingdom Viridiplantae; phylum Streptophyta; class Magnoliopsida; order Asterales; family Asteraceae; genus Helianthus; species Helianthus tuberosus. Next base: position 160,645,524 of record CM060402.1, on the reverse strand, counting down.
TATCCTCTTCACAATGATCATATGCGAAGCTCTCGGGTTAGATTGAAATCTTGCTGCGAGGCACGTTGGGTACATGATATCAGGACGCGAAGCAGTTAGGTACATCAAAGAACATATCATGGAACGGTAAAACGTTTCATCAGCCCTGTCTCCGGTGAGATCTCAGTGAATCCCATGATTTATTGCAAGTGGGGTAGCAGCTGGAGTAGAACTTGACATCCCAAATTTCTCTAGAATATCACGAACGTACTTTGTCTGGTGAATGAAAATTCCCTCAAGAAGTTGTTCAACTTGTAGACCCAAAAAGAATTTCATCTCCCCCATTGATGACATTTCGAACTTTTGCTTCATCACTGATTCAAAGTCTTTACACAGACTCTCATTTGTTGACCCAAAAATTATATCGTCCACATAAATCTGAACTATCAGAAGATGATCGTCGACCTCTTTAGTGAAGAGAGTGGCATCCACTTTTCCACGAATGAACTTGTTGGCTAGTAGGTGTTGAGACAAAGTCTCGTACCAAGCTCTCGGGGCCTGGTGTAAACCATACAGCGCTTTGTCCAATAAGTAGACCTTGTTTTTGTGGATTGGGTCAGTAAAGCCCAGCGGCTGACCGACATAAACCTCCTCTTTGACCTTCCCATAAAGAAACGCCGATTTTACATCTAGCTGATATACTTTGAAGTTCTTCCAAGATGCAAATGCAAGGAAAATTCTGATTGCCTCTAGTCGTGCTACAGGAGCATAGACTTCTGTAAAATCAATCCCATCCTGTTGACTAAAGCCCTGAACAACGAGTCGAGCTTTGTTCCTTACAACAACTCCTCTGTCGTCTCTCTTGCACTTGAACACCCACTTGGTGTTTATCTTCCTCTGACCATTAGGTAAATCCACTAACTTCCACACTCCCAACTTTTCGAATTGGCTAAGTTCCTCCTGCATTGCATTGACCCAAGAATCTTCAGTAAGTGCCTCTTTGTAAGTTCTTGGTTCAACCTGCGAAATAAAACAACTCATTGAGAATTCAGTTTGCAAAGGAGCAACTTTTGTATAAAAACATGTAAGTCCTTTATCAATCTGTCTTCGAATGCGAACGCCTGTCTGCAACTCTCCAATGATCAATTCCTCCGGATGATATGAAAGAGTTCGTGGCATTACTTCGCCTGAAACATCTACCTCACCTTCCAGATTAGTAACATTCTGATTTGCACCTTGTTCACTGACTGGGTTTGTTTGACCTGAAATATGAATTTGCACCCCCTCAGAATCTGAATCTCCATGATCAAAGATTGGCATGTTCTCAGATTCATGATTATCATTTTCAACTGACTGATTATCTTGAGCAACTTCATTCTGTTGGACATCATCGTGTTCACCAGCATTACTTGGACCTGCTTCATCATCATTTGAAGTTTCCCGAGGTCGCCTCGAATACTCAGCTGGGAACCTTTGCTGTGACTCGTATTCGCGCAAAATATCCAACTCATCAAAGAAATCTTCATCATCCTCTGATTCTTCTTTCATGTCAAACGAAACCCACAGTTTGTCATAATGATAACGCCATGAATCTCCAGGATTCTGCGGCGGCATAGTATAACCTTGACATTCAACATTTCCAGCTTCAATAATCCGCTTCTCACTTGGAACGAAGACACGTCGCATCGAATTTGCATAACCAACAAATATTCCCTCAATGCACTTCGGACCAAACTTTCCATAAGGCTCTATAACAGTACAGGGTGACCCGAACGGTTCTAGATACTTCAAATTCGGTTTGCGGCTATTGATTAGCTCAAAGCATGTTTTGTTGAACTTCTTGACAGTGAGAACCCTGTTAAGCGTATAGCATGTGGCGGAAACAGCTTCAACCCAAAAATTTATCGGTAACTTTGAATCTGCGAGCATAGTTCTAGCCGTCTCGATTAGTGTCCGATTTTTACGTTCTGCGACTCCATTCTGCTGCGGAGTATACGGAGCACTAAACTCATGCAATATAGCTCTTTCATCATAAAATTCTTCCATCATACTGTTCTTGAATTCAGTACCATTGTCACTACGAATTCTTTTGATACGCCGTTGGTACAGATTCTCAATCTTCTTGAACAACGCCATCAAACTGTCAAACGTTTCGTCTTTTGTTTTCAAGAAAGAAACCCACGAAAATCTGGAATAATCATCAGTAACGACCAAACAGTAGTAATCTCCTGTAATACTTTTGACATTCACAGGACCAAATAAATCCATGTGAAGTCTTTCCAGAGGTCTCGAAACTGAATTGACTTGCTTTGTACGGTGTGACTTTTTCTTCTGCTTGCCTTTGACACAGCTAATGCACTCCCCTTCCAGATGAAAACCTTTGACATGAACTCCAAGAACTAGATCATTGTGCACCAAGTGATTCATTTTTCTAAGATGTATATGCCCCATCTTGCGGTGCCACAATCTCGATTCTTTCTCAGTTGCTCTGGACACAAAACAATGAGCCTGGCCCATGGTTGTAGTCGCTACACTCATGTCCAACACATATAAATCATTCACTCTTGGTGCCCGCATGATAATCCATTCTTCAGGTAAAACAAATCCTGGTTTCAAGATCAAACATTCTTTATCAGTGAAGTGAGTAGTATACATCCTATCACAGATCTGGGAGATACTCAGCAGATTGTTCTCCAGCTCAGCAATGTAATTAACTCTTTCAAACGTCACAATCCCGTTGGATAACGTTCCTTCACCTATAATCCTTCCTCCTTGATTACCCGCAAAACCTACGTAACCACCATTGATATTTCTCACATCATACAACAACGCAGTCTTCCCTGTCATATGTCTTGAAGCTCCACTATCCATGATCCATCTGGATACAAGTTTTGGAAGTTCCTGCACATAACAAACTTTGACTTAAACTTTAATAAAGATGCCGATTCATGCTTCGCGAACAAGGAGGCTCCGGCAATTCAAACTGCTTAGTCGAACATGGAGTCCACCCAGACCTCATCAGCCTTAGGTGTAACCTTGACTCTCGCAATTTGAATTTTGAAGTTTTCAGCCTTAAGAGGTGGAAAATTTGCATCATAATCAATTGGAATTGAATCCTCAGAAGGTGAAATCTTTTTCTCACTTTTTGGTTTCCAAACTTGTTGAGATAATGCAACCCGCTTGTAAAATTTTTCATTTTTAGTTACCACTTTCTTTACGGGTTCATTTTTCACTTTGGTGTTGTCATTTTTCACACTCTTTTTCTCAACAACCATTGGTGCTTTACCCTTTTCGTCAACTTTCTTCTTTTGAATCTTCACAGTTTCAGTCTTAGGCTTCACATTGGTACACTTTCGTGCAATGTGACCAACTTGATTACATCTGAAACATGTTCGAGTATCAACAACTCGACTTGTGCCTTCAGACTGAGACTGTGAAGCTCTTTTCTCAAAGAACTCTTCATTCGATTTTGAAAAAATCCCTTTCTCTTCATCAGCAAGTGAACTCGAACTGTTCACAAACTTTTTCTTTTCAGCAAACCTCTTATTTGGAACATTTCTTTTCTGATAATTCCTACCACCCTGATAATCACCCGACCAATTATTTCGATTGTTATTATAAAAACGTGATGGATTAACAGATTTCTTGTAGTATGATTTATCTTTCTCAAAACTCATTTTTCTCTTTGTTTGACTCAGATTGTTCACTTCTGACAACTCAACTTTGACCAATTTGAAAACATTTGTCAATTTGTTCATATTAACATTCTCAATCGGAAACTCAGAATCCGAAAACAACTTATCTGAACCCAACATCTTGTACATGACAAGATTTGATTCTTCATTTAAGTTGTTCTTGGACTTTTGTTTCGGAATGTAATTGTCCAAGAAACACCCATCTTCCTCAGTAGTGTCACTATCCGTTTTTAGCACATTTTCAACAACACCTTTTATAATATCATTTTGGACACTATCGTCATTGGAAGATGTGAACGTGACATCAATTGAATCCGGAAGATTCATTTTACTTTCTTCTTCAATTTCAACCAACCCTGATTGCTTTTTCGTGTAGTTATCAAGAACAGGTGGTGGAACTTGATGAAAACCCACCCAAGTTCCATCAGAGTACACATCTTCGCCTGCTTTGTCTTTCCCGATGGGTTTGGGAATAATGTGTTGCAACACAAAGCTTGCGGAGTTGTAACTCTTAAGCTTTAACTGGATTCGCTCATTTTCAATTTCAGCTTCTTGAACTTTAAGTTTCAATTTAGCGATTTCATCCAGTTGTTGGTTGATTGATTCTTCTTTTACTCTAAGCATTGCTTTTAGTTGAACGTTTTCTTTATAAGTTTTACCATTTCGATCATCATTATCTTTCATTGTGCTTTTGAGTTTTTCAAACTTCTCAGAAATCTGACGGTTTTCAAGGATTAACTTTTCATTTTCCTTTTTAACTCTTTCATGATCAATTTTATCATTTTCAATTTGGTTAGTTAATTCTTTTATCCGTTCAGTTGAAGCTTTAACTCTTTTGTCACGATCAAGAATTTGATTCTCAACACTTCTGACTTTTGCTGTCAGATCTTCAACTTTCTTACTGTTGAGATACGTGACTGTATTACAAAATTTGCACTCTTTGATGCAATTTTTGCAATCAACATTTCCATCAATTTTCTTACCTGACACATTTGTTGACAAGTTTGAACTGACCTGGCTTTTTGACTCAGACACGGAGTTAGAGTCTACCTCAAGTGCCTTAGCAGCCAGCACTTTGTCAGCCATTTTTCCGAGGTTTTCAGCAGTTAACTCCTGCGTTGTGTCAATAACCCCAGCATCAAATTTCTTTGACTTCTCGTTCTCTTCTTTCTCCTTCTTCTCTTTCTCTTCTTTCTCTTTTTTCTCTTTCTCTTCTTTCTCTTTCTCGTCTCCAGTTCCCCACCATTTATTCTGCCAATAATCATCCTCATCTTTGAACTCCTTGATTATGGCTTCCAGATCAAGAGTTTTGTCATCAACTGCAATATTTCCATATGGATCAAGATAACACTCCCTGTCCGGATCCCATCTTCTCGCTCTCTTCGCTTCCAGATAGATACCAGATATTCTAATTATTCTGTTTTCAGCCAACATTTTTCTGTGTTTATACTTCTGCTCTTCAGTTCTGTTGTCTTTCCACGGAACAGGTTCGTTCTTTGCCATGAAAGCGTAACCAACCGCATCTTCCTCCGGTAGAACCTCTTCACTCCAGTCGTAACCCTCATCATCATAAATCACCGCAAGAGCTCTAGATTTCTCTTTGTTGTCTTCAACCTGCTTCAATCTAGGCGGCTCGGATTTATTCTGATGATATATTGCCTTCTTGTAGTAATCCTCTCTGAAAGGATTCTCTGACTCATCAGCATATGCGTTTCTGCATTCTCGTTTGAAGTGACCTTTCTGCTTACACTTGAAGCACGTCACTTTGGACTTATCAAACCCCATCTTGGTAGATGGACCACCAATTGACTTCCTGCCGGTTATTTCCATAAAACGCTGTGTTCGAAGAACATCACTGGCCATGCACCAACGAATGTCGATTAATTCCATTTCTTCAGGATCTATTTGATCATAGTCCTCTTTCGTTAGGTTGGTGTTGCCTATCTTCCCTGCTACTAACCCTTCATACGATTCCAACACAGATGCTAGAAAGATCATCTGCTGTTTAGCCGACTCCTCATCAAAATTCTGAGCATTCTTTAAGTCTATTGCGATGTTGCATTGAAAACGATTCTTTGCATCAGAATGACTTGCAGATGATGAAGATCCACTGTGATAACCACTGTGATTTCCACTGCTTTGATCACTTTGACTTTCTTTACTTGCTGTGGACACATTCTCAGCAGAAAAAGCAGTCTTGGGAGAAGTTGCTTTTGGCATCATGCTCTTTGGATAATACAAATCCAAATTCTGCTGGTAGGATGAGTGATTGACTTTGTATGTCTTCTTCAGTTCCAGCTCGTGACTTTCAAGTCTCTCAATCAACAAATCTAATGTCAACTTTTCTGGTGCCTTGATGGTATTCTTCAGCATCAGCGCATAATATCTCCAATCCATCTCGTCAGGCAACGAATCGAACAATTTGTCGATAAGCTCATCTTCAGGATATCTGATATCATGTCTTGCTAATTACAGCTTCAGATGACCAAACCTTTCTATCATTTTACAAACTGACTCGTTCTTTAAACAACCAAACAGATCAAACTCTTTTCTAAGAAGTTTTCTTTTGTTTTTCACAATTTCTGAACTTCCTAAACATTTTGTTTCTAGCTTCTTCCAGAGATCTTTTGCATTTGAATAATCGATCAATGAGATTATGTCCTCCCGGACGGACTGAAATAACAATGCCACACATTTTTGCTCAGCCACAAATGATTCAATCTCTTCAGCTGATGTTAAAGTTTCACCATTTTTGTTTCCATCTAGATAACCGTTTTTCAGACTCCTCCAGCTGGGAAATGCAAATGCCATCAACCAGTCTTCAAACTTTCTTGACCACCGACTATATTCCTCGATAGCCATTAACTTTGGAGGTTTATTGAAGGTTCCAAAGGCACTTTCAGATTCCCAAGCTTCCGTTAACTTTTTCTTCGTATTCGGCGGATTCTCATTGTTGTTGCTTGTAGATGAATCGTCTCCCGAATTTCCAGCAAATGCGTACATGTCGCTAAACGGGTTTAAGAATATGTCATCCATCTTGAGTGTACCCTGCAAAATCAGCAAACACTTAGAAAAATTTTCAAGATTTTGAACAATAGTGACAAAAGAGCGAAATATCAGCTATTGTGACTGATAAGCGAAAGTGTCAAATAAGCGAAACCACTCTTGACAGAAAAGCGAAACCAGACAATGACAGATAAGCGAAATATCAAGGTTCCTATGAGCGAAACCCCAATGTCCGTATGAGCGAAACTATCACTGTCCGTATGAGCGAAACTACTAGTGTTCGTATGAGCGAAATATGATTTTTAAGCCGTGTTTTAACCTGAATCTTTCTAGGGTTTGTTAATCGTATGTTTTACACGTTATACTCGAATTTTAGGCCATTTCAACTGTAGGAACCAGTTTAAATCAAAAAAGTATGAGAGAAAGTGAGTAGAAGTAAGAGAATTCTGTAGAATCAAGCTGTAGTAGTATGAACTTCTCGTCCTGAGCTCTGATACCACTTGTTGGACCGGTTTACGACCCTGAAAAGTCAGTTAAGGTAGTTCATCTTTGCGTATAAAGGCGGAATCAATGTACACAAAGTAACAACAGCTTTTCCTCTTCAATTCCTTCTATATTGATGCTTTCTGAATTGATTTTGACAGAGTTTTGTTACCACAAGCAAGACCTGATTTCGCTCCAAGTTACACCACTCCATGACCTGGTTTCGCTCCAAGTGACTATATATAGACTCTGTAGTTTCGCTTATACGGCATGACACATAAGCGAAACCTCCTTAAAACCCTATGAGCGAAACCTCTAATGACACAAAAGCGAAACCACCTATACAAATATTCATATAAGAGAAACCTATACATTAAACACTTAATCTTAACTTTCAGGCTCCTATCTTGACCTAAGACTTAATGCAGACGTAGTCAACAGACATTCCATGCATCAACAACCACCGACTGGCAGTTTCAAAATCTCTTAAACAACCCTGATACCTTTTTCCCTCAATTTGACCCTGAGCCTCCACTACATCCACCAATGAGCAATGAGAACTTGGCTGAACTCCGCCATTTTGGCGAGGAGCTGGTGGATGCAGGGAATCAAATCCGAGATGTGGGGGAGAGGATCTCCTGGAAGTACGACGAAAGGGAACGTCGTTTCTGAAGTGCCAGCTGACAGAATAGTATGTGGTTGTGGGAATACATGTTTAATAATAATAATATAATCATAAAAATATAATTATGTGAAATAACTAAAAATAAATAAATAAAACTTTTGTAAGATAACCAGTGTGTACGGATGCCTAATATATATAAAATATCGAACGTCGAAAGATCGACAATTTTGACTATATGTATTGACATGATTATGTGCAATTATTTTGATATGTTTGGTTAATTATTTTATGCTAATCACTTATATAAATTAATTACCAGATGGCAAACGCTGGTAATGAACAAGTTAATGAGGGTAACCAATCCGAGCAAAACCATGAAGATCAATTTCTAAATAGGCAAGATATCGAGAATATCGTTGCTCAGGGAATAGCCAATGCTATTCCAGCAATCCTTGCTACTGTTCGAAACCCAATTGAACCTCAACAAATTATTCCTAGCAAACGTACTCATAAAGACAATTTCAGTAATAGCGTAAATGGAGGCGGCAACCATACTAATAACGACAACGATGGGATGCAAGCCCCACTCCTTAAGAAAATGAAAGCTGCAACTCCTGGTTGCACTTACAAGGAGTTTCTTGCCTGTAAACTAGTTGAATTTGCAGGCAACGAAGGGGCGACTGCTGTACTACGTTGGTTATAGAAAACCGAGGCGGTGATTAAAATAAGTAAATGTGCCGAGGAAGACAAGGTCATGTACATGTCGCATCTTTTTAAAGAAGGGGCGCTAGAATGGTGGAATACGGTACTTCAAGCCAAAGGAAGTAATGTGGTATATGCCATGAGTTGGGAAGAATTTAAGCGGCTAGTAGAAAGAAAATTCTGTCCCGAGTATGAGAAAGAACAAATGGCGAATAAATTCTTAAACCACCGAATGGTGGATGTAGACTATCGAGGGTATACTTCGACATTCTTCGAGTATGCGAGAGTGGTACCAACCCTGGCTTCGCCAGAACCGGTGCTTATATCCCGCTATATTTGGGGATTGATTGGTGAAATCCGTGATATCGTCAAAGCTGCGAGACCTCGCACTATTGACGATGCAGTGGAATTAGCCAATACTTTGACAGACGGACTGGTGCGTACGTGAGAAGAAAACCGGAAGAAGGAAGTGGCCCAAAAGATTACCCAAGGATTCCGTATGGGTAACAGAAGTAATTTCAAGAGAAAGGGAACTGGGCAATCTTCCACTGTTCCATTTTGCAATACCTGCAGAAGAAAGCATTTTGGTAGATGCAAAGGGTATTGCAATTTCTGCAAAATTCTGGGGCATCAGGAAGAAGATTGCAGAAAGAAGAAATCCACAATCTGCTACAACTATGGAGAAGCTGGACATTTTAGGCCAGGCTGCCCGAAATTGATCAAACCAGCTAATAACAAAGGCAAACCTGCAGAAGGAACTACCAAGAAAAATGCAAGAGCCTTCCAGTTGACTACTCAGGAAGCAGAGCTAATCCCTGACGTGATAGCTGGTACGTTCCTAGTTCACGACGTTTATGCAAAAGTATTATTTGACTCTGGTGCAAACCAAAGTTTTATAAATACTTCATTCTGCCAAGCTCTTAACTTACCCTTAACCAACCTTAGGCAGATTTTTACAGTCGAAACGGCAGATGGGACTTCGGTTAACATAGATAAGGTTTTGCAAAAAGGAAAAATAGAACTTTTTGGTCATAAATTTTCTGCAAACATGTTACCTATGAATTTAGCCGGATTCGATGTGGTATTAGGAATGGATTGGTTAGTAGCCAACCATGCTCGAATTCTTTGTGATAAGAATTCCATAGAAATTCATACACCACATAAGCCACTGAAATTCATTTCAGTAATGAATTTGGCCAGTTATTCAAGAAAACAAGGAATAGTGTATATGATTTCGATAATCATTAACACGAAAGGTAAGGAGCTTAAGGAAATTCCAGTAGTATCAGAATACCCAGAGGTATTCCCAGAAGAACTACCTGGATTACCACCTGATAGGGAGGTAGAATTTAGAATTCATCTAATTCCTGGAACTACACCGATAGCCAAGGCACCTTATCGGTTAGCACCCACCGAAATGCTAGAATTGAAACAACAATTAGATGAATTATTAAGCAAAGGATTTATACAACCAAGTTCCTCCCCGTGGGGAGCGACAGTATTGTTTGTGAAAAAGAAAGATGGGTCAACGAGAATGTGTATCGATGATAGGGAATTGAATAAGGTTACAATTAAGAATCGATATCCATTACCTAGGATTGATGATCTTTTTGATCAACTCCAGGGAGCTAGATACTTTTCTAAGATAGATTTACGCTCCGGGTATCATCAGTTGAAGGTACAAGAAGAAGACATACCTAAAACTGCTTTCAGAACTATGTATGGTCATTACAAGTTTACAGTCATGCCCTTCGGACTAACAAATGCTCCAGCAGCATTTATGGACATGATGAATAGGATCTGTAAACCGTACTTGGATAAATTTGTAATTGTCTTCATCAACGATATACTCATTTATTCCAAAAGTCATAATGAGCATAGTCAGCACCTGCATATACTCTTAACTTTGTTAAGAAAAGAGAAGCTTTACGCCAAATTCTCGAAGTGTGAATTTTGGCTGCAAGAAGTGCAATTTTTAGGACACATGGTGAATCACGAAGGTATTCATGTAGATCCTGCAAAAATAGAAGCGATCACCAAATGGAAGGTCCCGCAATCAGCTACAAAAATTAGAAGTTTTCTAGGCTTAGCTGGATACTATAGACGATTTATTAAGGATTTTTCCAAAATAGCTGTACAGCTAACTAAGCTAACATGTAAAGCAGTTAAGTTTGAATGGGGACCTAGACAAGAGGAAGCTTTTAGGATTTTAAAAAAAAATTAACCAACACCCCAATCCTTGCCTTACCAGAAGGGTCAGAAGATTTTGAAGTATAATGTGATGCTTCAAAACTAGGATTAGGATGTGTGTTAATGCAACACAATAAGGTAATTGCGTATGCATCAAGGCAATTGAAAAAGCACGAGGAAAACTATACGACTCATGATTTAGAGTTAGGAGCCATAATTTTTGCCCTTAAGATTTGGAGACATTATCTGTACGGAAGTAAGTTTACTGTCTATACAGATCATAAGAGCTTAAGATACATATTTGGGCAAAAAGAATTAAACATGAGGCAAAGGAGATTGATGGAAATCCTAAGTGACTATGACTGTGATATCCAATATCACGAAGGAAAAGCAAACGTAGTTGCTGATGCCTTAAGTCGTAAGTATCATGAGAAACAACGACGAGTTCGTGCTCTTAGATTAAGTTTACAATTAGACTTAACGGAACAACTGAAAAACCTTCAAGAAACAGCAATCAAGGATGATGCCGAAGGTATGAAAGGACGAATAAAAGAATTAGAGCAAGGAAGTAATGGAATTTGGAGATTCCACAAAAGAAGGATTTGGGTACCTAAGCAGGGAGAATTAAGAAATAAGATTTTAGAGGAAGCCCATAAATCTAGATATACCATACATCCTGGTAACAATAAAATGTACCAAGATTTAAGGAATAATTTCTGGTGGATAGGAATAAAAAGGGATATCGCTAGATATGTTTCTAAGTGTCTTACTTGTTCACAAGTTAAAGCAGAACACCAGAAACCCTCAGGTCTACTACAACAAGTAGAAATGCCGGTATGGAAATGAGAACTTATAACCATGGATTTTGTTACTAAGTTACCCAAAACCAGAAAAGGTAATAACGCGATTTGGGTAATTGTGGATCGATTAACCAAATCAGCTCATTTTCTACCCATGAAGGAAACCTTTAGTATGGAAAGGTTAGCCAAGTTGTACATGGACAAAGTGAAAGGACGATCCAAACCTTGGAGGACATGCTTAGGGCATGTGTAATAGATTTTGGTGGAAACTAGGATGACCACCTACCCTTAATCGAATTCTCCTATAACAATAGTTATCATTCAAGCATTGAAGCTGCCCCATTCGAAGCACTGTATGGACGAAAGTGTAGAACTCCAGTGTGTTGGGCAGAAATAGGAGAAAGTCAATTATCAGGTCCTGAAATTGTGCAAGAAACTACCGACAAAATCACGCAAATCAAGGAAAGACTAAAGACGGCTCGAGATCGCCAAAAAAGCTATGCCGATAATCGACGCAAGCCATTAGAATTTCAAGTCGGAGAGAAAGTACTATTAAAAGTTTCACCTTGGAAAGGAGTAGTTCGGTTCGGTAAGAAAGGAAAGCTGAATCCAAGGTACGTAGGACCATTCCCAGTAATCCAACGTATAGGACCAGTCGCCTATTGCTTACAACTGCCAGAGGAGCTAGCTGGAGTACATGATGTATTTCATGTATCCAACCTCAAGAAATGTCTATCTGACGAATCTTTGGTAGTACCTCTTCAAGATATAGAGGTAAATGAAAAATTAAAATTTGTTGAGAAGCCACTGCAAATAGAAGATAGAAAGATCAAGTTTCTCAAGCACAAGCGACTAGTGCTGGTCAAGGTTAAGTGGGATTCAAGAAGAGGACCTGAATACACCTGGGAGCTGGAATCGGAAATGAAGCAAAAGTATCCTCACTTATTTCAATAAATCTCGAGGACGAGATTCTAAATAAGGTGGGGAGGATGTAAGGACCTTCAAAAATGTCCCAAATTGACCCGTAAGTACCATCCCGGACCCCTGAAACCCTAATCCATATCAAAAATCAAGAAAATCAAATTTCTGGTCTTCAGGCGGGCCGCGTAAAGGTAAGCTTAGCCTTACGCGGGCCGCGTCAAAGCTTGGTTGCCGGATAAGCGTTCCTGGTCCACGTGTCACACACGTGGCATGCCTACCGATGACACGCTAGCTCTAGTCTATGACTAGGTGTCCCTCGCGGGCCGCGTAAAGGTCTTGAAGGGTCTTACGCGGGCCGCGTAAGACCCATTTTTCAGCTATAAATAGAACTGATCATGGCTTGTTCACTGGTGTCGAAAACAAATCTCAAAAACGAAGTGCTGCTGCTCAATTTCGAAAATTAAGGTAGTGAGGCGCTGCTACGATACAGGGTATTAACTCGATCGCTGCTACGATTCAATATCCGATCGATTGAAACTATCCGATGGATGTTTAAGTGCTACCCACATTAGGGCCATACTTTGTCATTCGTCGTAAACTCGATGGATGTTTAAGTATTGCACTTTGTCATTCGTTGTGAGGGTTTTAATCTCGTGAGTTATCATAAATGTTGTATTGGTTACTGACCTAGTTATTGTTATTAGGTTACAAAGCTAATCAGTAGGCTAAACTCTGCCCGTTTAAATCTGCAATGTGAGTCATTCTCTTTTTATCAATAATGTTTTACAATACTCCAATAATTTTCAAAAGTTATAATTACAGGGATTAAGTCATGGTTATCTTGAATCACTGGCTAGTGGGGTATTGTGCACATTACTAATTTCTCATGGGTTAGGCTAATAAATCCTAACAGTGATAATCATCACTACTTGGGTGAAAGGACCCAATAGTGGTTTGACCATCGTCACCATGAGGTGACACGACGCCAGATAAAAATAAGATAAAAGCCATTGTAATCGCTCTTATGCTGTAATTTATAACTAATGTGTCGTTTTGTTTAACCAGAATGACTCGCCAGTATTTCCCCGCTGATAAAATATTTTTAAAACATGTTTCAGGCGACCTTTTGTAAATCAAGGAAAACGCGCTACGGAGCACTAACAAGCTTGAAGAGGTGGCTCAATAAAATGAATAAACATGTTTTGTAAATCAGGGAATTTCCTCGTGAAATTCCTCTATTGTAAATGACGGGGTTCATCCCGAATTATGAAATAAAATAATCGGGCATTTTCAAGTTTTAAAAAGATCCTGTAAAATCTTCCGCTGTCAACTCAATTAATAAATACCACGGGTTTCTGTCCCGCGGCTCCTGGACCGGGTCAAACTGGGACAGGGGCCATGACAGCAGTGGATAGTGGAAGGTAATTAAGGGAAATTTAGTAGTTGCACGTGGCAAGAAGAGGGGCTCATTGTACATGGTCAGTGTACCGCCTAAGGGAGAGGTTCTCCCTGTTCAGAAGAAGACCAAGATCCGGTTCACAGAATCTCATGGGCAGAAGAAGGTTTGCTTTGCAGATGACAAACCCAGAGTCACAAGTCAGATTCAGGTTGAACGTGCTAGAAAAGGTTCAGTAAAACCAGTCAAGTTCGTGGCAGTGGGAGCACGGGTTGTGCTTTAGTCAGAGTTACTAGACGACAGTGGGTTAAGAGAACCAGTATTCTAGCTGTCAAAGTCTTTCCAGTTGATTATCTGCTTTATTCGGAGAGTGTTTGTTCTCAGGATGTTCCAGGATTAGGTAGTTCATGTCAGTGGGAGCCGATAGGGACAGAGAATGGGTCAGTGGCAGTTTCAGTCATGACTGATGGGTTGAAGCTCGGTGGGAGCTTCAATGAGCCTTCAGGTTAATTGATGAGAAGGTCGCCCACAACTAGTAAAGATGAAGAGTTTACAGAGGCACCTATGAATATGAAGTTGCATGGAGTGCAGTTGAAGTTTGGTTGTGGAGGATTTGACTAGCAGGGGTGTTCTTTATTACACTCCTTCTGCATCTAGCAGGAGTGTTCTCTGTTAATGTAGTTTAAAGTCAACAACCCTAATTGTTCCCCCTATAAATACTTCTCATTCATGTCTGTAAACTTTTGAGCACCTAATACATAAAAGAACTAGTTGTGGGAGTGGATGTAGATCAAGCTTGATCGAACCACTATAAATCCTGTGTTCTTGTGATTAAGTGTGTGTGTGGCTGCAAATTTGCATATTGTTCAAAGTGTTTGTCTGAATCATACTCTGACCTAACACAACAAACTGTGAACAATCTTTGTTGCAGTTTCTTGAAGGAGTAGGGTATCTTTTTACTTTTTCACAGGCATGCATGTGTGCTTTTTAATGTTGAAGATTGACATATATGCATTGGTTTTTAAGTTCTTTTACCATGGAAATTTTATTTTTATATTATATTTTTTAAACTTGCTCAATAGTGCTATACGTGAATGTGGATTCAAGTTCTTACTTTTCATAAAAGCTAGAGTAGGGATGAGCTCGGTACCGAACCGGTACCAAAAGAATCGGTACAAAAAATCCTCAAAAGTGGGTACCGGTACAGGTACCGATTATACCCGGTTCGGTACGGTTCGGTTCGGTACCGGTACCGGTATTTGAGGGTAAAAACCACAACCAAACCGTTACCGAAAATATCAAAAGTCGGTACCCAAAAAGTACCCGGTCCGGTAAATTCGATACCGGTACCGGGTCTGATTTGCTCATCCCTAAGCTAGAGTATGACATCATATGAGTTTTTAGCTCCAAAATCTGCTTCTGGTTTGTTGATTCCGTTGGATTTTTCTTCTTGTATACAACTTAAAAAAGGGTTCCATGTTGATTAAATTTTGGTTTCATGTTTTATTTTGGTTTATTCGTATTAGGATTATTCACAACAACGACATACCTACAATCAAAAGTTCACTGGAAGATCAAGAAAGAAAAGAATTAAACTAGGCAACGGGCCTAAAAAGAGACAAAAACGACGATGTTTCTTTTGAGCAATTAATTATAAGATATTGTGGCAATGATGTGGTGGTGGAGTGGTATGGGAAAGACTTGGTGTTCTAAGGGACCCAAGTTCAATTCCTGCTCTCCCCATTATTTTCTGCGGCACTTGGTGATGATGGGAGACTAGACGAGTAGGCGGAGATCGCTAGTTCGATCTTTGAACTGAGCGGCTTTTACCTCACCGCACTGTCGTGCCTTCGGGCGAGTGTTCACGGGCTTCGGTCCTAAGTAAATTTTTTTTATAAAACCGGGGGGTCGAAAATGTATATACCTAAAAAATTCTATACGAAACGTACATACATACAGTGGCGAAGCTTGAAAAAAACGTTTGGGGGGTCGGAAGGTAACGGACCTAAATTTTTTTTGTATCGCGTAGTTTCGAGGTGTATGTTCGGGTCGGACGTCGGTGATTTGATTCGGGTCGGGTCAAACATTAATATCAAATAAAAAAAATGTTCCCCATAGCATAATCTAATAACACAAGTTAACAAAACAAATCACCCTAAATTTCAAATAGTTTAGGGCAAAAAATCGGACCAATTTCACCCCTAATTTCAACCTAAATCACATAAATTGAAGCCCTAAATTAAACCTAAAGATACAAAACACATACCTTGAGGATTTAAGAAGTCGAACAAGACCACAAGCAGCCGGTTCTTCCTCGTCTCGTCTCCTCGAAGTCTCGAACAACACCAGCAGCCTTCACCAGTTCGCCCCTTCTGTTTCTGTTTTCAGCTCTCACCAGTGTGGTTTTTTTTCTGATTATTCTGTTCGCATAACACAAACCAGCGATTGGGTTTGTTTTGTTTGGATAGAATGTTTGTTGGGCTTTTAATTTGGGCCTCATATAATGATTTATGAGCTATAATAAACATAAGAGTAAACTGCAATTTTACACCCTGAGGTTAGGGGTGATTGGCACTCCTACCCCCCCCCCCTAAGGAAATAATTGCAAAAATACACCCCACTGTTAACCCTTATGTCGCACTTCTACCCCCCGCCGTTAAAGTGGGTTAACAGTCAACATAATAAGGTAATGGTCAAATGGTAAAATGGTCATTTTGCTATTAATGTGAAGCTTGTTCTTCACAACACCCCTATAAGTAACATAAAGAAGCACAATTACCCCCCCACCTTCCCACCATCGTCCCCAAACCTGCGATCGGTCATCTTCTCCGGCGATCAGTCTTCTCCTCCGGCGATCAGGGATCTCCTCCGATCAGTCTTCTCCTTCGCTATCTCCTTCAATGCCGGTTGTATGTTGGCTAATCCGTTATCTCATCCGCCACACCACAGGTATAATAGGCCATTGTTAGTTAATCATGGTCAGATTTAGTCATTATCATGTTATAAACAGGGTTAGGTCTGATTTGGTTCACTGTTGGTTTTTTTACAGTTGACCTGACGATGAGCTTATCAAGCTCATCATTGGTGGTCCACCTGGTGGTCTCCGTGTTTGGGAGGCATGTCCTCAACTTCCATTATCCACCGGAGAGTTGAGCGAATGATAAGATAGTAGTTATGTAGGAATAGTAATGTGTATTTTGTAGGTTAAGTTGTAGGTTAACTTAACTTTGAAGTAGGATAATCCCAGAAGTGTTGATGTTTTGATGTTAACTTAACTTTGAAGTAGGAATGGTAATGTGTTTTGATGTTTTGATGTTTTGATGTGTTGATGTTTTGATGTTTTATGTTTGTTTAGGATTACATTTTGTCCATTTGATCAAAATGTGCAGCATGTTAGTTGTTGAATGTGCAGTTGATGACAGTGGTCAAATGTGCAGTTGATGACAGTGGTTAGTCCATTTGATGACATATGATGTATAATCCCAGAAGTGTTGATGTTAACTTAACTTTGAAGTAGGAATGGTAATGTGTTTTGATGTTTGATGTGTTGATGTTTTGATGTTTGATTAGGATTACATTTTGCACATTTGATCAAAATGTGCAGCATGTTAGTTGTTGAATGTGCAGTTGATGACAGTGGTCAAATGTGCAGTTGTTAGTTGTTGGTTAGTCCATTTGATGATCATATATTTCAGGGCAAAGGTGTAAGTATTCACTTGCTAGCCATATGATCATACAGATGATCATATATTTCAGGGAAAAGGTGTAAGTATTCACTTGCTAGCCATATGAATGTGCAGTTGAATGTGCAGTTGATGACAGAAACCTGCTAGCCATAATATGCAGATTACAGTTTGGGCATAAGTCCACAACAGGTATGTGCCTTGCATTACAGTTTGGGTCATAATATGCAGCATGTCTGTCCACACAGTTTGGGTCATAATATGCAGATTACAGTTTGGTCATAATGTGCCTTGAATGTGTGTACTGATGCTTGAATGTGCCTTTCATGTGTATACTGATGCTTGAATGAATTGATGCTTGAATGTGCCTTTGATATGTATACTGAATTGATGCTGAATTGAATCTGGGTGCTGTATGTTCACACTGGTTGAACAGGTATTTTTGAACAAGTATGATGTTTGATCAAAATGAAACTATTAGGTCTTAGATTACTGATGCTTTCATGTGTATACAGGTATTTCAGGGTGTGTACACTGATGCTTGAATGTGTATACAGGTATTTTTGAATGTGTATACTGATACAGGTATTTTTGAATGTGTATACTGATGCTTTCATGTGTATACTGATGCTTGAATGTGTATACAGGTATTTTTGAATGTGTATACTAATGCTTTCATGTGTATACTGATGCTTGAATGTGTATACAGGTATTTTTGAACAAGTATGATGTTTGATCAAACTGGTTTGATGTTTGATCAAAATGAACAAGTATGAATGCTTTAATGAATTGATGTTTTGTTTTAGATTACGTGTTCAAAATGAAACTATTAGGTTTTAGATAAAAAACAGGTTCAGAATTTTGGTTTAGAATCATAGAACATGTATTTGATTTTGGCGGGAAGGGTTTTGTAAATCTCAGGGGGTAATTGTGCGACTTAACAGGAATGTTGGGGGGTAAAATGTAAGGGTAGTATAGTAATTTCAACTTAGAGTTAACAGACTGTTAACCCACTTTAACGGCGGGGGGTAGAAGTGCGACATAAGGGTTAATAGTGGGGTGTATTTTTGCAATTATTTCCTTAGGGGGGTAGGAGTGCCAATCACCCCTAACCTCAGGGTGTAAAATTGCAGTTTACTCTAAACATAATAATCTGATTTGGGCCGGATAGATAGATCTGATTTCGGTTTTTTAATTAAATATTTTATTTGGCTATATAAATAATTTTTTTTATAAAACCGGAGGGCCGAAAACGTATATACCTATTTTTTTTAAAAAAAACCAGAGGGTCGAAAACGTATATACCTAAAAATTCTATATGAAAAGTACATACGTCACATTACTGCGCGAAAAGTTCGGGGGGTCGGGCGCCCCTCCCCGCCCCTTAAATCCTGCGCCCCTGCATACATAACACTACTAAGTGAAAAGTTTGGAAGGTCAGGAAACCCGGTCCCTTGAAAGTTGCGCCCCTGCACTTAATCATGTCATCCTATATATTTTGCAATGTTTCACGTTGCTTTTGTTTCTGCATCTTTAGTTTATTTTGTTGCATGTTTTCCTTCAATTAAGGAAAAGAATGGGAGTGTGCTTTCATGATCTCCACGTAGATGAATATTTGAACACGTTTCGATATGAATGAAGATAAAAGATAAAATACAAGTACTTTTTTTTAACAGGAAATTTCTTTAAATTTTGTGGTCTATGGGACTTGAATCCAAGACCTCTCCTTCCCAAAGTGTTTAAAGCCTTTGCCTTTGCCTTTGCCTTTGCCTTTGCCGACCACCACCCATTGGTAAATATAAATACTTTTTTCTTACAAAACGTACGAATAACGTGGAAAAGTAAATAAAGCGAGGTAACATTTCCGTAATTATTCTATTCGAAGAGTAATTATCAAAATTTCTCTACAAATGATCTTTGTAGTGGAATTTTGAATTGTATGTTGTTTGGTAAACTTTTAGAGTAATTATGTGTCGCAACCCCGACCCCTATCTTTGGGAACGGGCGGCCACAGACCAGTATCAGTGGTATCGGTGTTTATTTATTTGGCAGCGGAAATTACATCAGGACCGTAGTTAGGAAATAGTTTATCAGAGTAAAACACCACATTTTTATAATAATAAAATACATGGGAAAAACCCAAGTTTCCATTACAATCTATTTTATAGGGATAAACCCTAACTTATTGAAATAAAACTTCTTCTTTATTTAGGTAATTTTTATAGCCACTTTTCCAAGCATTCAGTGCTCTCCAGCTGGCTTCTATTTGGTTTTCTCATTTTGTTACCTGAAACGCGTTTTAAAAAGTTTTGTCAACAAGAAAATACTGGTGAGTGAATCCCAGTTAATCAAAACAAGTTTTTATCATTTGACAGTATTGAGGGCAATCCAGCAATTACATTTTTTTGCATCTACTTTAATTACCACCCATGGTACTGTCAATCCTGACTTGTGGTAATGTTACTACTCAAAGTGTAGTAACAAGTTATGTATACAAAACCACAACATACCGACGATAATTGCAGAATCACAAATACTCAATCACTGTTAATTATAATTTAAAACAATTGAGTTTTTGTAAAAACATTTTACAAAAAGAGGAATTACTCACATTGCTATTTTTGGTATTTCCTGGTGACTTTGCTGGTTATAATCTATTAAATTAGACAATGCACACGCGTTAGTATAATAACCCAATTTACATTAGCTATATCACTCTCCTGAGACAGAACTCCAACGACTGAGCCAGGTAGAGCCTCGACATACGTTACGGAGCTCTAGATCAATCGGGCAGAATAACTAATACGTAACCGGGGTTATAATACTTACAACGAGGCAGAGCTGCGTTAATTTAGTGGGTATTATGCCCGAAGATTATTTTAGCTATTAGAGATTTGAGAGATAAAATTGAATTGTGAACGATTTGAAACTGAAGCCGGGATCCCCTATTTATAGTTCTGATCGAGCAGCGGGTCGCGGCCCGCGACGGCCGCATCTGTCTTTCTCGCGGCCCGCGAGGCCTGCTAGGGTAGGCCCTAGCTTAGCTGATTCGACCACTAGACCCAACACGTTAACGACACGTGGCAGCACCGGGTGCTTGCCTAGTGTTGAGCTGTCGCGCCCCGCGATTGATGTGGCCAAGGGGGTCGTGGCCCTCGAACGCTCCCTAAATCTTGTTTTATTTGTTTTTTTTTGTAAATTAAATGTATTTTAGGCCCATTTTTCACATACGAGGTTTATTTAAGGACATATAGAGGTGCTTTTAAGAGTTTTAGGAGAGTTGTTATATCCTCCCCACCTTGTTTTAGAACTCGTCCTCGAGGTCTACTGGAACAGGTGTGGATATTTCCTCTGCATCTCTGATTCGAGCTCCCAGGTGTATTCTGGTTCTCTCTTGGAATCCCATTTCACTTTGACCAGAACTAATCTCTTGTGCTTGAGATTCTTGATCTTTCGGTCTTCAATCTGTAGGGGTTTCTCTATAAACTTAAGTTTCTCATTTACCTCTATATCCTTAAGAGGTACCATTAATGATTCATCTGCTAAGCATTTCTTGAGATTACATACATGAAATACATCATGTATTCCTGCCATTTCTTCTGGCAATTGTAGCTGATATACTACTGGCCCTATTCTTCTAATAATCTCAAAGGGACCAACATACCTGGGGCTTAGCTTCCCTCCTTTGATGAATCTAATTATTCCTTTCCACGAAGAAACTTTTAATAATACCTTATCTCCTACTTGAAATTCCAATGGTTTTCGCCTGTTATCAGCATAACTCTTTTGGCGATCGCGTGCTACTTTTAGTCTTTCCTTGACTTGGATAATTTTGTCCGTTGTTTCTTCTACTATCTCTGGTCTAGACAGTTGCTTTTTTCCAATCTCTGCCCAACAGACTGGAGTTCGGCACTTTCGTCCATAAAGTGCTTCAAATGGTGCAGCATTGATACTGGTATGCTAGCTGTTATTGTAGGAAAATTCTATTAATGATAAATGATCATCCCAATTTCCTTCGAAATCAGTTACACAAGCTCTAAGCATATTTTCCATTGTCTGAATTGTTCTTTCGCTTTGTCCGTCCATTTGAGGATGATAAACAGTGCTTAGATTTAACTTGGTTCACATTGCTTTTTGGAAACTTGTCCAAAAAATGAGAAGTAAAACGGCTGTCTTTATCAGAAATAATAGATAAAGTAATTCCATGTAATGAAACTATTTCATTTACGTATAATTTAGCTAATTGTTCCATACTGAAAGTTTCCTTCATTGGTAGGAAATGGGCTGACTTGGTTAATCTGTCTACAATCACCCAGATTGTATCATTACCTTTTCGGGTTTTAGGTAATTTGGTAACAAAGTCCATTGTTATTAACTCCCATTTCCATATCGGCATTTCTAGTTGCTGCAATAACCCTGAGGGTTTCTGATGTTCGGCTTTAACCTGTGAACATGTTAGACTCTTGGCAACATAAGCTGCTATATCCTTTTTCATTCCTATCCACCAGAAATTCTTTCTTAAGTCTTGATACATTTTATCACTACCGGGATGTATCGTATATTTAGACGTATGGGCTTCTTCTAATATTTGGTGGTGTAAGTTTCCTTGTTTGGGTATCCAAATTCTCTTCTTATGGAATCTCCAAATTCCATCTGTTCCTTGTTCTAGTTCCTTAATCATTCCTTTTAATTTCTCAGTATCGTCCTCGATTACCGATTCCTGTATTTCTCTAATTTGCTCATTTAAATCTATCAGCAGATTTAACTTAAGAGAACGTACTCGTTTTGGCTTTTCATGATACTTTCGACTTAAAGCATTGGCTACTACATTAGTCTTTCCTGCATGGTACTGGATATTGCAATCATAATCACTAAGTATTTCCATCCAGCGTCTCAGTCTCGTATTTAATTCCTTTTGCCTGAAAACATATCTTAAACTCTTATGATCAGTGAAGACAACAAACTTATTTCCATATAAATAGTGTCTCCAAATCTTAAGGGCAAAAATTATGGCTCCTAATTCTAAATCATGGGTTGTATAATTCTCTTCATGATTCTTAAGTTGTATAGAAGCATAGGCTATAACCTTTTGACGTTGCATTAACACACATCCATAACCTAATTTAGACGCATCACAATAGACTACAAAGTCTTCAGTTCTTTCTGGTAAGTGTGTTGGCTAATCTTTGCTTAAGAATTCTAAAGGCTTCTTCCTGTTTTGGTCCCCATTCAAACATAACTGATTTACAGGTCAGCTTCGTTAAAGGAATTGCTATCCTAGAAAAATCTCGGATAAACCGTCTATAATAACCAGCCAGTCTGAGAAAACTTCTTACCTCCGTTGGTGATTCAGGGGCTTTCCATTTAGTAATCGCCTCAATCTTTGTGGGATCCACACGAATTCCTTCATGATTAACTAGATGTCCAATGAATTGCACTTCTTGTAATCAAAATTCGCATTTCAAAAATTTAGCGTAAAGCTTTTCTTTTCTCAGCAAATTCAGAAGTGTATGCAGATGCGCTGCATGTTCTTTACTCTTAGAGTAAATTAGAATAACATCTATAAAGATAATTATGAATTTATCTAGATATGGTTTACATATTCTGTTCATCATGTCCATAAATGCGGCTGGGGCATTGGTTAAACCAAATGGCATGACGGTAAATTCGTAATGACCATACCTTGTTCTGAAAGCAGTTTTAGGAATGTCCTCTTTCTGTACTTTCAATTGATGATATCCTGAGCGTAAATCAATCTTAGAAAAGAATCGAGCTCCTTGCAGTTGATCAAAAAGATCATCGATTCTCGGTAATGGGTACCGATTTTTAATCGTGACCTTGTTCAATTCTCGGTAATCAATGCACATACGCATTGATCCGTCCTTCTTCTTGATTAACAAGATTGGTGCTCCTCATGGCGATGAACTCGGCTGTATGAATCCTTTCTCCAAAAGTTCGTCCAATTGTTTCTTCAGTTCTTGCATTTCCGCTGGTGCTAAACGGTAAGGTGCCTTGGCAATCAGTGTTGTTCCTTGTAATAGGTGAATTCTAAATTCGACTTCTCTATCTGGTGGCAGTCCAGGTAACTATTTAGAAAAAATATCTGAGAATTGAGATACTACGGGAATATCTTTCAATTCTTTTCCTTTAGTGTTAATGATTATGGAAATCATATACACTACGGATCCTTTCCTTGCATAACTTGTTGGTTTCATCACAGAGATGAATTTTGTGGTTCTAGATGGCTTATCTCCTTTAATTGTGATCTTTTCACCCTTTGGTGAATTTACTTATATTAACTTTTGATCACATAGAAAACTGACTTTGTTGGTTACTAACCAATCCATTCCTAACACAATATCAAATCCGGCTAGATTCATTGGGTAAAGGTTAGTAATAAAGTTATGGTTTAGAATTTCTATTCTTGCTCCCTGCAAAATTTCAGTGATCTTAATGGATTCTCCATTTGTCGTCTCTACTAAGCATTCTTGTTGAAGTTTAGTTAATGGTTGATTAAGAAGTTTGCAGAACGAAGTATTAATAAAACTTTGGTTTGCACCAGAGTCAAATAATACTTTAGCGAAAATGTCATTAACTAAAAACGTATCGGTAATCACGTTCAGAATCATCTTGGCTTCTTCTGCTGTCAGAACAAATGCTCTAGCATTCTTAGTAGTCTTGCTGTTCATGGCTAGAGCTAGTTTCGGACAGTTTGGCTTGATATGTCCCTTTTCTCCACAATTGAAGCATATTCCATTACTGGGTTTCTTCCTGCAGTCTTCTTCCTTATGTCCTGGTATTTTGCAGAAGTTGCAGTATGTGGAACATCTTCCTGGATGCTTCTTTTTGTAGGACTTACAGTAAGGTTCAGAAGTAGAACCTATGTTTTTCCCACGGTTGGAATTACCGTAGCGAAATTCCCGGGTAAGCTTTTGGACTAGGTTATTCATTTGGTTTTCTTCTTTGTACGTACTAATTCATCAGTCAATGTATTGGCTAGTTCTACAGCTTCTTCTATGGTTTGGGGTCTAGCTGGCTTGACTACATGTCTTATTTCACTAATTAATCCCCAGATATAACGAGAGATTAATACTGGTTCTGGTGAAGCTAAGGTTAGTACTATTCTAGCATATTCTAAGAATATGGTAGTGTAACCTTTGCAGTCTATTCCAGTCATTCTAAGGTTTAAGAATTTATTAGCAATTTGTTCCTTTTCATTGGGAGGACAAAATTTTCTTTCAACCATGTTCTTAAACTCAGTCCATTCCATGTTATAGACTCTGTCACTTCCCTTAGAATAGAGAATAGTATTCCACCATTTTAGAGCCGCATTCTTAAAAAGATTGGAAGCAAACATGATTTTATCTTCCTTGGCACATTTGCTTATTTTTAAGACTGCCTCTTTCTTTTCTATCCAGCGTAGAGCTGCAATGGCTCCTTCATTGCCAGAGAATTCTATTGGTTTCCAAGACCAGAATTCGTTATAAGAACAACCATAAGACATGGTTCTTCTTCTTTTTGGAATAGGCAATTGAAGTAATGGTCCATTGTTTATGCTGTGACTGGGTTCAGTAGTTGGTCGTTTACTTCCACTATTACTTTTATTATTTTCTGCTTCTTTAACAGTTTTGATGATATAAGGTATAGCATCTATAATCCCTTGTGCCACTATATGTTGGACGGCACTGTTATCTAATTGGTTCCCGTTATTATCATTATTCTGGTTTTCCTGATTCACGTCGTTGTCCATCTGTATTATAAACATTTACCAGGTATTAATATCACAAAATAAGATTTAATGTAAACAATCACACAAACACATTGATCAAAATCGTCGAGCATTGCGACATTCTACTCTTTTTCATATATATATATATATATATATATATTACAAGCTATAACTGGAATTTAAAGTACACTACTAGTTATGCATCAATAGGTATTAGGTTATCTATTTTAGTTTATTTTTTTTTCAAACTACATGCATATATATATATGTATATATATATTACTATTATTGTTACTAGGGGTTCATCCAGTATTGCATATTTCACTCGTCGTATTTCCATACGAGCTTCTCCCATATTTGTCTTATTCTATCTCCTTCATCCACTAACTCCTCACCAAATGTGCGGAGTTCCTGCACGTTTTCAGTACTCATGGCTGGTGGTGGTGCGGGTACTGGGTCAGGGTACTGGGGCATCGGTTCTTCATATGGGTACGGGTTTTCTAGTATTTTCCGAACATACTGGTCGTTATCCCAATATGGATCTAGAGGGTCAAGGTTGGGATATGGTGCTAATGGATTTGGTGTGGGCTCCTCCTGTGGGTAGAGTTCTCAATAATCTCTATGTTCGTCGTTCCATGGACCATATGCTAGGGGATTTGGTGCTGGGACTCTAGGGATTTCGTTTGGGTCGAATGCGGGTATGAGAACCTGGTCTCCTGGGTTAGGTTCTATTTCCATGGGTTGAGTTGGGAATAGTGGTAATGGCTGTGGTGCAATGATTTGTTCTAGGTTTGGGTCTGCTGCAGTGGTGGCTAGGATGTGACAGTTTGCTAATCGCCTATTAATTATATCTTGGGTCTGTGCGTTCATTTCCCTATTTGCTGCTGCTAAAGCCTTTTGTTGTTGTAGTTTTCTCATTCTCTTCCTACGCTCGTGTGCTCCCCGACTGAACCATCCTCTCTTTTTCGTAGGGAATGGTTCTTCGGATTGCGCTTTAAATATGAAGATTCCCCCTTCAGTGTCAGCTGAATACCCCGAGGGAGTAGGCTGGGAGGAAGTTCCTTCACTTTTAGTAGAACTAGACAGGTGACGATAGGCGTCTGACGTACCTTGATCACTCATACTGTAAACTAACAAATTGTCAAATAACACAAAAAAATAATATACAGATACGCATGTAATCATGTAGATTATTTCCTAACATAATGGATAAAATTTTGGTGTCAGCAGAACAATTTTGTGGCTGAAATCAGTGGCTATAGCTCTGATACCACCTTCTGTCGCAACCCCCGACCCCTATCTTTGGGAACGGGCGGCCGCTGACCAGTATCAGTGGTATCGGTGTTTATTTATTTGGCAGCGAAAATTATATCAGGACCGTAGTTAGGAAATAGTTTATCAGAGTAAAACACCACATTTTTATAATAATAAAATACATTGGAAAAACCCAAGTTTCCATTACAATCTATTTTATAGGGATAAACCCTAATTTATTGAAATAAAACTTCTTCTTTATTTAGGTAACTTTTATAGCCACTTTTCCAAGCCTTCAGTGCTCTCCAGCTGGCTTTTATTTGGCTTTCATATTTTGTTACCTGAAACACGTTATAAAAAGTTTTGTCAGCAAGAAAATACTGGTGAGTGAATCCCAGTTAATCAAAATAAGTTTTATCATTTGATAGTATTGAGGGCAATCCAGCAATTACATTTGTTTGCATCTACTTTAATTACCACCCACGGTACTGTCAATCCTGACTTGTGGTAATGTTATTACTCACAATGTAGTAACAAGTTATGTATACAAAACCCCAACATACCGACGATAATTGTAGAATCATAAATACTCAATCATTGTTAATTATAATTTAAAACAATTGAGGTTTTGTAAAAACAGTTTACAAAAAGAGGAATTACTCACATTGCTATTTTTGGTATTTCCTGGTGACTTTCCTGGTTATAATCTATTAAATTAAACAATGCACACGCGTTAGAATAATAACCCAATTTACATTAGCTATATCCCTATCCTGGGACATGACTCCAACGACTGAGTCAGGCAGAGCCTCGACATGCGTTACAGAGCTTTAGATCAATCGGGCAGAGCAACTAATACGTAACCGGGGTTATAATACTTACAACGAGGCAGAGCTGCGTTAATTTAGTGGGTATTATGCCCGAAGACTATTTTAGCTATTAGAGATTTGAGAGAGAAAATTGAATTGTGAACAATTTGAAACTGAAGCCGAGATCCCCTATTTATAGTTCTGATCGAGCAGCGGGTCGCGGCCCGCGACGGCCGCTTCTGTTTTTCTCGCGGCCCGCGAGGCCAGCTAGGGTAGGCCAGAGCTTAGCTGATTCGACCACTAGACCCAACACGTTAACGACACGTGGCAGCACCGGGTGCTTGCCTAGTGTTGAGCTGTCGCGCCCCGCGACTGATGTGGCCAAGGGGGTCGCGGCCCACGAGCGCCCCCTAAATCTTGTTTTTTTTTTTTTTTTTTTGTAAATTAAATGTATTTTAGGCCCATTTTCACATACGAGGTTTATTTTATGACATATAGGGGTGCTTTTAAGAGTTTTAGGAGAGTTGTTATATTATGTCTGTTATGTTTTTTTTATAAACTAGTATAGTAATTATGATGCACTTGTAGAGTAATTTTATTTGACTAGTTGTAGAGCAATTCAAAATTACCCTACAAGAACATTTGTAAAGTAATTATGATACACTGCAAAATTACCCTACATGATCATTCATTCATTTGTAGAGTAGTTGTTATAATTACTATACGAGTAGAATAACTAAGAAAATGTCACCGTCATTTTTTTTACTTTTCCATGCTATTCGTACGATAAGACTATTTGTACGCGAACTTAACTCTATGAATGAAATCTTCAGAAAGTTCGCATGATATATTATTCGCTGTCAATTTCTTCTCAAGCTTCTCTATTATTTCTTGGTCGTTCGATTATGTGTTCAAACCACATCATGTATGCATATGAATTTAACTATAAGTTTTAGACCAAAATATATGGAAGAAATTAGAAGTAATACATAATTCCTTATTCTTTATCCAAATACAAATAAAGCATAATTCTTTATATAAATATAAAAGAAAAGTAAAATTCTTTATACAACTATAAAGATAAAGAATGATATTCTTTGCTTTGATTCTTTAGCTAGGTATATTTGTAAGATAAAGAATGATGTTCTTTGCTTTGATTCTTTAGCTAGGTATATTTGAAATAAGGTTGGTCCTTACCCACTATATATATAGCATTCAAGGTCTCAGTCACATGTATTATAAAATTATCAACAATCATTTATAATCAACAATTATCAAGGTACACATTTATTTATTCTTCATATCTTTTAGTGTTACAAGTAGGGGTGTAAACAAGGCTCGAGAGCTACTCGTTATCAGCTCGGTTAAAAGCTCGAACGAGCCGAGCTTTAACGAGTCCGAGCCGAGCTCGAGCTCAAATAAGTAGGCTCGAACCGAACTGAGCTCGAGCTTCATAAAAACATGACGAGCCGAGCTCGAGCTCAGTCGAGCTTGGGCTCAGCTTGAATAGCATAATATATAAATTATTTAATTTTTTATAATTAATATTGTTTAAATATTTAATTTACAAATGCCTGTTCATTTTATCAATTTTAAGTCGTGAACCGCATAACCTAATAAGCATGTGTGTACATAATGTATCGAATATAATCATATGTAATGAGAGAAAAATAGAGCAATCTAAAAAGGCATGGTACGTGTCACATTTAATACTATACATATGAGTTTATGCGTGGTTCTTGGTGTCATGTACTTAAATTTGCTCATGTATTGAATATCAATTCAGAAATATATATCTTTGCACATTATTTAGATACTTTATCATAATTATAAATATAATAATATTCTTTACTAAAATATATATTTATCATAATAATGTCGCCTAAACTGTCAACATACTCAAACTTGGTATATGAAGCCCGAGCTAGTTTAATCTCAGTATGATTCAAGATTTTAACATGTTTATCATGAATAGTTCATGAATGATTCGCCTAGTTTACACATTTTATTTATTATTTCTAGATTTTCATTATACTTTTTTTATATATATATTGTATGTTACACTTGCAAGTAATCAAACACCATGACTAGTAAAATGAAAGAAAGAAACGCCGAGGTTGATGTAATGGGCCTAACCGTAAAAGAGCTTCAACATGAGCATCCACTCACGTTGGTAGATTTGCAACTGATGCATCGAGATTACATAGAAGACGATGATGAGTATGATGACAACGATTTGATCACGACGCAAAACTTCCACTGCACATGTAACAGGTGTGGTAGACGAATCGACTGGTACCACCGATATTACTATAAGTGTAGCATGTTGTCGTGTGATTACTCCCTCCACAAATTCTGTGAAGAAATTCCAACAACCTTAAAATTCCAAGGTCACCCTTCTCATACTCTTATCCTTGAAAGAACAACAAATGATGAGAAATGTCGTGCTTGTTTCAAAAATCATCGAGATGGCATTGGTTATCATTGTTCAATATGTAATTATGGAATCGATCTACTTTGTGCCACCTTTGTGGAGCAACATACGATCCATCACCCTAGCCACCCACACCCATTAATCTCTGTTACTGTTGAACCTATTTTGAGCAAGTGTTTTGCATGTGGGAAGAAACATGAAGGGCATTTCTATCATTGCACCACTTGTTTTAACTTCTCAATAAATTCTGATTGTCTTTCCCTTCCCATAAAGTTATCACTTCAAACTCAAAATTTTAGCCACCGTCACTTGCTCACCCTTTCATATTCATTTTCGGATCAACTATATCATTGCGAATGTAGGATTTGTGGTGTGGAATTAGAAGATGAACATTT
This sequence comes from Helianthus tuberosus, assembly GCA_030545235.1. Lineage (NCBI taxonomy): Eukaryota > Viridiplantae > Streptophyta > Magnoliopsida > Asterales > Asteraceae > Helianthus > Helianthus tuberosus. The sequence goes on along the minus strand of CM060402.1, from coordinate 160,615,423 downwards.
GATTTACAAGTGCAGTAAATGCATGTACTATGTTCACCCAGATTGTGCAACGCAAAGGATAGAGCCTTTCATGTCTGTCTTCTTACCTGGTAAATCTCGAAACATAAGCATGTATATATGACACTTCACTAATGACTTTTTTTTTTTTATAAATGGGTAAATTTTAAAGATTGTGTGACGTGGGGTTTTTTTTTTGTGATTTTTTTCACAAAAGGGTAAGCCACAATCTAAGACTCACATCTCCATAAAAATTTATGTTTACAATCTTAAACTTAAACATTTGCAAAGAGATATGAGTCATCTAAACTAAATCTGCATTGAAACTAATTTTTCATATCGAAATATCCACAATTTAGGCTTTTTTTTATTTTATTAGTTTTGTACAGTTTCGTTTTTAATCTGTTGTCGCCAAATAACTTATATTTAAATTAATTTATACATACTACGAATTTTCATTATTTTTAATAAGCCGTAATGATTTTGTACAGTGTGATCACAATTTATTAAATTTCGATGTTTCTGGCTTAGGAAAAACAAAAAAGAATTTTGAAGATGATGATCATCCCGACCTTCTTCACTTGCCAGTGGATGATGAATCACACATATTGTCACATCAATTTAAAGGAGAGCCTTCTAAGCAATTTAGAAATACTTTTCTACATAGCGATCCGTTCGTCCTAATACATGACAAAATAAATAAAGATGCAACCACCTCTCTTCACGATCCAATGAAGAGGATTAAACTATTATGCAATATTTGTTCGAAACCAATTACAAAAATGCCATTTTACAAAAGCTCCACAAATGATGACTTTGTTCTCCACGATTGGTGCACCCGGCTACCCAGCAAACTAACAAGCCATTCGGCTCACCCAGAACATCCACTTTGGCGTAGTCGATTAAAACGTACAGGTACTGCAGCCATATGTAGGATTTGTGGATTGCCTTGCAATGGGTTTTATTATCGTTGCAAAGAGGATAATTACAGGATTGATGTTAATTGCGCATTTATGCCTAAAGAAATTACACATGAAGCACACGCGGATCACTTGCTTACAAGAATAGAATCAAGCCGTAGCGGTGTATCTAAGAAGGAATGTCGCGCATGTCGTGTAAGTATAGGTGAAAGTGAGACTTATTTTAAATGTAATGCATGTGATTTCTATTTGGACTGCCGGTGTGCTTTGCAATTGCCTAAAACAATTATGCATAAGTTTGACAAGCACCCCCTGCAACTGAGCTATGCACCGATTGAGGACCACAAAAGTCAATACTTCTGTGAAGTTTGTGAGGAGGAGCTTGATCCTGGAAAGTGGTTCTATCATTGTGCAGAGTGTGCACAATCCGTTCACTCGGCATGTGCTCCGTTGATTCTTCAGTCTGAACAAGGTGTTAATTCTTTCTATTTAGAAGGTGTTTATAAGTTTATTAACATCAAGTTTGGGCGTGTAAAAAAACGACCTTTTCACCAACATCCTGTGTCACTTGCTCCGGGCACTGAGAATGATGGTTTATGCCATGAGTGCGGAAGCAAATTGCAATCCGAGATGATCTGGAAGTGCTTACATTGTAACTTTGCTTGCCATTGTTACCATGAGCTTACATCATTAGTCAGCGCTCGTGAAGCCCCAGGAGTAATTTATATACTTGGGGAAAACAAGCGTGTGATAAAGCAACATAGACCTCAAACAAGCTTAGAATTTTATCCAAGTGAAATGAAGAGACCGGAGACCCGTCATTGGAAGGTTGATGATGATATCCAATAAGTCTTATTGGAATTTTATCATGTGTTTCACCAGTTGAATGTAAAGGATCACTGTACCATGAGTGATTAATGTACCATGAGTGATGAGTCAGACAAGTTTATTATTATGATTGTATTATTTATTGTAGTTTATTTGTATTTTTGTAATATTTTGTTATGTAAACTTTGCATATATTCCATTCAATCAATGGTTATGTAATTTTTATATAGAGTCTGGTGACAGTAGCGGTTATGAGAGCAGTAGGGCCGGTCAACGGGACGTCTAATTAGCGTTTTAATTAGGAACCTTGGTTTAGATATTGTAGTTCATTCTTTCAATTTGTGCAATTTACCCGTTTTAAGTTCTACTAGTTCGTAGTGCCAATTTGCGAGTTTTATGGTTTTCCACTTGTGTTTGTTAGATCATCGTGGACAAAAAATAAGAACTAAATTAGGCCCTGTTAATCTGTTATATTAGCTCTTTTTTTATCAAGTTAGCTGGCTCGAGAGTTGCTACCATTGATGTTAGGGTGTGCATAAGTTGGGTTTTTTTTATCAAACCGAAGCAAGACCAATGTTTCAGTTTTTCAGTTTTAAAAAACCTAACGGTTTGGTTTTCAGTTCTTTGGTTCGGTTGTGGATCGGTATTCCATTCTACATTTAGGCTTGAAATATATGAGCTTGATAGAACTGGTCCAAAATAGTGACTGTTTAAAAAGTTTTGGCCCAAAATATTACATTTGGGCCATAAATCCAATAACAAAATTCAAAACAAGTAAGGTTTGGTTCGGTTCGGGTTTCGAGTTCAGGAGTTCAGTTCAAAATTGAGGCGAGGCGTAATCAAAACCGAACTGTAATTTTTAGTTTTTAGTAAATAAAGAAAACCAAACCCATCATTGTTTTGTTCGCTCACTTAACTTTTTATTCGCCCTAATTGCTATTATGTAAATTGTTTGATAGATAAGGGTGGGGGAGTGATCTTTTCATGACTCTCATCCTCAGCATTCTCTATGACCGTAACACACTAGCGTCATATCAATTTTTCTTATTTCGTGAAATGCCCATCATTTGCATCCCTAACCATCCTTCAACTTTTTTTTTATTTTTACATATTTACAAATAAAGCATTTAAAATAAACAAATCCTATAAAATAAACTAGCTTATATAAATAAATATCTTACAAGGCTTTAAAAAAAAAAACATTGGAATAAACTAGCTTATAAAAATAAAAATCTTACAAGGCTAAAAAAAACAAGAACAACGGAATAATCTTTAATTAATCTCCATACCATCATATGGGCAAACGACATGCCAGTTATCAAATGGTATTGGCCATTAGTCGTGTTAAAAAAAAATCAGTTTCACATGTTCCTATTCTTAGTTCATTGTTGTAGGTAACACAAAACCTTATCAAGTTCTGTCTCAAATATCTCCACCTTGAGTTAAGTTGGTGGTATGAACGATATGATAATCATCTCGTTGCATTAGGATGCGAAACACACGTCCATAAACATCAACAGTTTGCTAGTTAACTAAATAAAATAACTAAAAACATTAAAAACTAAAACAAAGTGATAAAACATGATATAATAAACATTACATGTATCAACATTCTCAGAAATAGCGACCTATGAAGGCGCTAAAGCCACTTCCTCAATCATAGTCCTCAATGTGTTAATTTTAAATTAGAGTAATCTGCCAAAATGATCCCTATAGTTTGGTCATTTTTGTCACTTTAATCCCAAACTCAAACCTTTTGAATCTGAGTTTCTGTTGTTTCAATTTTGTTGTCATTTTCATTCAAAAGCAAAATCTAGTTAAATTTTTCAATTAACATACAGTTTCTTTGTCTTTTTCCTCTCTCTTAATGAATGGCATAATGGTTAGATTATTTTAATTTGTTATAATAAAACGTTAAAAGACCATTTTGCCCTTCATTAACAGGGGAGGAAAAAGACAAAAATGATGGATGTTAACTGAAAAATCTGACCAGATTTTGATTTTGGATGAAAATGGCAACAAAATTGAAACACAGGGACCCAGATTCAAAAGGTTTAAGTTTTGGACTAAAGTGGCAAAAGTGACCAAACCTCAGGGACCATTTTGGCAGTTTACTCTTTAAATTAAATTTTTAAGCACTAGTCATTGAAACCTAATAGATCTTTTACCATCCCCTCGCTCGGTAATCAATCCCCATGGAAAACTCATTTGGCAAATTGACTAGCACGGTAAGGGGTGGGACAGCATTCAAGGAGGGGCAATGTCCCCATGTAGCACATTGAGGTCACACTAGAGATGAGCATTTGGTACTGGCTACCGGTACCGAATTTCCCGTACCAAATTTTTTCGGTACTGGTACCCACTTTTTTGGCATTTTTGGTATCGGTACTAGTTCGGTATGGTACCAGTAAAATACCAAATTATACCTTCAAATACCGGTCCCGTACCGTACCGAATATTTCAGTACCAGTACCCAGTTTTGACGAATTTCGGTACGGATATTTTCGGTACCGGTACCACACTCATCCCTAGCTCACACCGGCCATGTCATCCCACCCTTCATGCATTTACCTCACCCTAACTATTGGATGATAACCAATAAAACATGTAATGCTATTGCTAACTATTGGACAATTAATTTTAATCGGGGGAACCGTCCTTGAACTCTCCATATGATGAGGATACGTCCTTGGCCGGACCGAATGTCCGGTAGACATAGGGTCGAATCGTAAGCCCAAAGGATTGGTCGTATCTAATATCCCAGACAGAACGATCAATCACTGGGGTTCATCTTAACTAACAAGGAGCCCACGGTCTTAACTACCTGATGGCGACTGGTCCGACCCTAACTAACTCGCCACGTCAGCATATCCAAAAGGTATAAATATCCCACCACAACCTCCCTCCAGAGGTAATCGCAACTTTCTCTCTCTAAATTATTCTCTCTCTCTCTCTCCCTGACCTATTTCTCCTCACAAATACTTATTCTCACGTCCGAGCTTGGTCACAGAGAGGCCCCCCTCCCTGTGACGAGGCTAACGGTGTGCTTTCTTCCTTGTGATCTTGCAGGTTCCCGTCAAGGTCATCTGAAGCTTTACTCATACCAGCTCATACCGACTGGTTTTTGAGTCTTCACCATACATCCGATTAAAATGGAAAGGCCACATTGGACGCACATCTCCCTCTACATTACTTGCAAGATCAGAATGCATGGTCCCCGCATAAGCCTGAGTTAATAACATCTCAAACAAATCTGTAATTCAACTATAACATTATCTTGTTAGGTTAAACGTACCCCATGACTTATAATGGAATGTATAAACTCGTTAGCACTACTATTCAAGAGATAGATTACCAATCAAACCCACAAAAGCCAATTCCATGATATCTATAACTTTGACTTTGATCTTTGATGTACACTTAGTTTTCCTAACAGATTAATAAGCTAAGTTTGTTGTTAATTTAAATTGTTTTGATGGGGATACTTTATTTCTGATGCTATAAAGCTTCTTGGATCTCTTGATAAAGTGTTTTGGCTAAGTATCTTCTTATTTTTTAGTCGTCTATCCATCTTTTTTTCTAAAAAATGGAAAACCTTCTAGACATATTCCTATTGTGCGATCGATTGTGCCATTGCGAACACATGGGCCATAATTTTTGTGATTATAGCTTGTGGATACTTAAATAGCAATAAAATCGTTTTGTTATAATTTTTTTTTTGTTTGTGCAATAGATACTTCCCATTTAGAATAAATGGGATGCTTGCAGGTGCTTCTACAAATATATTATGAAATGGATCAGCCAAGGGAATTTATGGGCTGATACTAAAAAACAAGAAGACCAGCCAAGTTAAGTTCTTTATTTTTTTTTTTTTACTTTGTGCAATAGATACTTCCCATGTAATAGTATATTATTTTCTGGCTATTATGTACATATTCCTTTACATGAAAGTAATTTTTGTAGGCTCTTGAACTTGGTTTGTTAGAGCTTGAGAGTCTTTTTTTCAGTTGCTTCTGTTTCTAACAACAAAGGTGGAGCTCGCCGGAGTGCAAAAATTAATAAACTTGAGAAGGTTCAATTGGTAAGTGGATTTATTTGTACGTTAACTCTCTCTGTTAAGATTATTTGTCCCTTTCCATATTTAAGGTACTTCATCTGAGTTGTTAGCATTGTTTGAGCACCATATGTAAATACATCCTTAAGAGTCATCTTAAATTTGCTACTTCAAATGGTTTGGTATTTTGGTTTTGTAGTCTACCCGCCACTAAAAGTTATCACATTACCTCTTTAGGTATTTGCCTCTTGGAAAAGGCATCCTTGTGTTTAGAACCTTTCAGCTGACTTCACATTGTGGAATAACTAAAAAGTGTTAGTTACCAGCGACATCAACGCCATGTAGGCAAGAAGCCATTGACTAACCAATCATTTAACAAATCCGTTGTAGAGGGACAAATAAAAAGGTTTGTGAAAAAGGACACAGGGGCGGATTTAGAGGCTGTTTACGGGTTCCCAGGAACCCAGTCGATTTGGAAAAAAACGTTTTTTTGTAGTGTAAACCTTGTATGATTTGAAAAAAAACGTTTTTTTGTAGTGTAAACCTTGTATGATTTGGAAAAAGGAACCCAGTGAAAAAACTGGCTGGATCCGCCACTGAAAGGACACACGAGTTTAATGTTGGCTCAAAGACAATATTAAATTATATATATGCTAAAGCTAGATAGAAAACCCTCCATTTTGAGAAAACCCTAGAAAACCCAACCTCCTGACATTTTTTTTTTTTGAAAAAAATAACACATGTAATATACATGTTTTTAAGAGTTTTGGGCCAAAAAAACCAAAAAAGTGCCGAAGGAATGTTTAAAAAAAAAAAAATTCAGCAAGTTTCAGTCTTTTGTGCCTAACACATGTTAGTCAGCCGAAGCATGCTGAAATTTGTTTATTTTTTTTAAAAACATCCCTTCGGCGCTTTTTTGTTTTTTTTTTTTTTTTGCCCAGAACACTTTAAAACATATATATTACATGTGTTATTTTTTTCAAAAAAAAATGTCGGGAGGTTGGGTAAAAATTGGGGGAGATTTGAGTTTCCAGAGTTTTCTAAAAACTTAAGGGTTTTCTATATAGCCCTGCCCTATATATATATATATATATATATATATATATATATATATAGGGGAAGGTTAAAATGAGAACCACCTCGAGTTGTAAGAACCAGCGAGAACCACCTCCGCGGGGGGCCGTTGACCACGATTTTTTTTTTACAATTAGATGTGTATATTTTAACACCCTACGTAAAGTTTGGGTTTAAACGGCGCGCCCGAGTGGGTAGTTTTTTACGCCCAAAGTTTGGGTTTTTTTATTTTTTTTAATTTTTCTTTTTTTTTAACCAAACTTTGGGCGTAAAAAACTACCCCCTCGGGCGCGCCGTTTAAACCCAAACTTTACGTAGGGTGTTAAAATATACACATCTAGTTGTAAAAAAAAATCGTGGTCAACGGCCCCCCGCGGGGGTGGTTCTCGCTGGTTCTTACAACTCGAGGTGGTTCTCATTTTAACTTATTCCTATATATATATATATATATATATAGAGGAGGGTTCATTGGGGAACACTAAAAAAGTGGGGAACAGGGGAACACTTTTAAAAATTATACTTAACATGTTAAAAAAATATTTTCTAATTTTTTTTCAGCGCTTTTTCTTATAAATACAAGTAGAAACATTTTTGATAAAAAAAATCAAAAACTAAAAATATAAAAAAAAACTGTTATATCTTATAGAATTAACTTAACATGTTAAAAATAATTTTTTTTAAAATTTTTTTCAGCGCTTTTCTTTATAAAAAGGAGGAGAATCTAGTCGAGTAAAAAAAAATTCTAAAAAAAATTTGTTTAGCCTTTTTTTAATTTTTTTTAATATTTTTAGTTTTTGATTTTTTTTAATAAAAATGCTTCTACAAGTATATATAAGGAGAAGCGCCGAAAAAGATGTTTAAAAAATTAATTTTTAAAATGGTAAGTTAAATTTTTAAGAGTGTTCCCCGGTTCCCCACTTTTTTAGTGTTCCCCAATGAACCTCACACTATATATATATATATATATATATCTATATATATATATATAGTTCCCATTAAGTGTAACCGCTTTTCAAATCATTCTTCACCATTAGATCTTGCTGAGATACTTAACTCAAAAAAATAACTGCTATCATGGCAGTTCAGGGTGGTTCTTTACGGTTATGAGCAGCTCCCCCTTTTTCTCCTCCCCCACGTCGCAGGTAACGTCCAAATTTACTGTCTCCTGTTTTTCCTCCCCACGTCGCAGGTAGCCTTCATATACCCTTCCTCTTCATCTTGTACAAATCTGATATATACATATCTTTCATCAATCGCTATCTCAACCCTTCATTCAATCGCAACTGGTAAGCATCTAGATTTAAATTAGGGTTATGATTATAATTTTTGTGTTCGTGTTACCACTCCACCAGATTTGTCCCTAAATTCCTATCCCCTTTCAAGTTGCAGATGTTTTACACCCCTACTTTCCTGTTCTTTCTCTAAGTTGATCGTTAATCGCTTGCAGCAATCCATATCAGCTTCGTTAGACCAATAATTGAAGCTTCGTTTTGCAGAGTTGGTACGTGATTGACAAGAACTGAATCATTATGTCGATTCGTTTGGAATTTATCTTACACGAATCTTTTCAGTCTAATTTAAGATTTGATTTTTTTTTTTATTTTAGATATATATTTAGAAACACCTGTTTACAACATGATTATTAGTGTATTAAGGTCTATTTGTTTTGTGATTTTCTATAACCAGAGAGACGTCAATTAGGGCTTTGAATATGTCATATTACTTTTTTGTGTTCTATCTCAGGCTTGTGAGTTTAATTGCTCTTTTAATCGAAGGTTCGCCATTAGAAGAAAGATTTGATGGTTTATTGAGATCTAGGATGGGAAATTTAGCTACGGTACTTGTCAATCAGAAAATGTTATTTTGTTTCAGTTGGGATCGGTATAGTTTAGTTCTTATTTAAGTATATTAATTTGGGGGAATTGAAGATGATTGATTATATAGTGTTTAATCTGTTTTCTTGGTTTTGTTAATGGTGTAGTTCACTGGATGTGGGTTTCAGGGAAAAGGATTGAACCAGGGGTTCATGTGCTGCTTAAAGAGAGGGATACGGTCAAGATTGGTGGTTCAAGTAGGGTTAATGAACTGCATGGGGTCCCACCTAATCAAGTGTATGATGTCAATGAATAGTTTGTGCTAGCTGTTTATACAATTAAAGGAGGAGGAGGAGAAGAAGAACTAAATCAGGTGACTGTATAATCTGTTTATGTTTAGAAATTGTTTTTTAAGGCCTCTTGCCTAGCACACGGTGATTTTTACTAGGGTATTGGTGCGGCCTATGAGTTTTCTGTTGACAAGCTCTCAGGGTTAAATTAGGTGGAGAAAGATAGCTAGTTGATATTTTTGAGAATTTTATAGAATTTCCTATTAAAAATCTGATTACTTGCAATTGTTTCTCATATGGTGGCTGCACAGGGAAATCTAGCAAGTTATGAACCGCAAGATGCTCATGAGTATTTCATTTCCATGCTTGATGGAATCCAAGGTGGACAAAGATGAGCGTGAACAACTGAACCTCATAGTCAAGGTGAACGCTGCTTTGATCTATTACTAATCTTTTTTCTTTTGAATCTGCAACTATTTATGTGGGTCATATATATTTTTGTTAGAGTGACATTTTACAGGGACAATTGGTTTTTCTTCATCATGTTAATATATATCATACAAGTAAAAATGGCATCACAAGCATGAGTTTTCAAGGGTCATGTAGTGAATCATATGGTAGAGATTTTACATTGGAAGAACAAATATATTGAGTAGCATTAAGGTAACAAATGACTATTTTGAATGTTTCTCTTCTCAGTGTACGTATTTGTGTCTTAGCCTAGCCATTTGAAGCAAGTTAAATGTTTATGCAAGGTCACTGATCTGATATTTGAATTCTTCCTTGATGTTTTTGGATAGATAAATAATCCCTTATTCAGTTATTCCCTTTGTTGCACAAGAATGACACCAATATATGTGGTGAGCGCTTAGCTTCAGTTGGATGTTGTGTACTTGCAATAATCATGGCGCTCCACATCTATTCTGGTATGTCTTGAACCTATATAATAGCTTTGTGAAATTATAAACAGTCTAGAAAACGGTTTATAGCAATGCATGCTTCAAACTATTTCACCCTTGGGTTTTCAAGACTTATTATAAATCCATCTATTTGCTTTAAGAAGCTTCTTTTATTAGAAAAAAAGTAATAGTTATGATTTTACAAATTCATAGGACTACATTACTACAAATGAGCTGATATGAGATTAAGCCCGGGCGCTTGGGACAATTGGGGACATGTGTTATTAGTTCATTTACAATATCAGAGATCATGTAGGGGACTAGGGGTAATGGTGTTAACATGAAGGATTTATATCATGAAAATAATAGGATAAATCATGTATGTGGTGTCGATGTATGAAGGATCTTGGGAAATTCAGTGAACTTTATGTTTCTTTTAAAGAATGAAAGGATCAGTCCAAACACCTTCGGACGTTCTTTAAATTTCTTTTGTTTTTTGTTACTTTGTTTTTTAATGATGGCAGGTTGACTCTGGCATATTTGGCTACCGACGTGTTCTTTCTTCCCCTTCATATTATTTTGTATGTAGTCCTATCGGCTGCTTTTTGTTTTTGCTTGCCCTGGATTATTGCCTTCATGTACTACATCAACCGCCAGGTGAAAAAGATGAAAACATTTTTAATTTGGTTTGATTTTGTTTCTTGCTGATTTTTACAACTATGTGAATTGAATACACAGGAACGTGCATTGGATGGTGAAAATCAGGAGCCTACCCAAATACAGATATGTAGTGTCCAATGCTGACGTGGAGCAGCCTGATGTTAGAGCATGTTGAATGATCCTTATGTGGACACATGGCTAATACTTCTCCACTGAGCGTGTTTTTCTAATTGAGATGCGGTATATATTTTCTCTCACTATTACTTACTATTATAAAGCTGATAATACCTAAGATTTAGCTATTTACTTATCACGTTATGTGTGTTAATTTTGAAGAGATTGCAATTTCGGCCCATTTACTTATGAATGGGTCAAAATGGTTGTGCTTCATCTTAAATGGGTCAAATAGAAAAGGTAAAATGGGAATGGTTCATACGGGTCAAACGGGTGAGAGTCATGCAAAGTCTATTACCGCATACAATATCTTATATCGTCTTATTCAAAGGTTTATATTATTATTGTAGTAATTGGAGAATCTGGGCAAGAATCATGGTTTACTTTACATAAATGGCTGGAATGTATGTCCTACTTGGTAAAGAAGATTCTTAGACGAACTTGATTTATTCATCCTCAATATGTATATATGCTCGACTTTTATGGCCTACGAATTTTCTTCTCATTTTATTCTACTGTTTTTTTTTATAATTTGGCGGCGCAATTATACAGATTCTTTGATGCACAACACAATAGTGGCTGAGATGATTTATTGTTTAGAACCAAACAAGATGGGTGAGGTTATTAAAATGATCGAAGAATCATTAAAAAACCTTGTGTGTCTGTGTAAGTTTGCTATATAAATGCATGATATATATTTTGTTTTTTGGGTTTAAGTTTTTGTTTGACTTCTGATCAAATTATTTATTGTTTTTATTTTATTATAACATAGTCGTTTCTTATTTTTTAGATAGAAGCGCGTGTATATATGTTTGTCTCACTGTGATTCTATTTTTCATTTCAACTTGACCATTTTCTTCTTCAGTTAGTCGTTAAAGATGGGTCAGAAGCAACTAGTGGGTCGGAACACCGTGGGTCAACTGGGTAGGAATGAAGACCCATGGACATGTATGTCGGCAATTGAATGGCCATGCACCCACATGTTTCAATCACTGCAGTTCTTTTATTGCAATTTACTTTTCAGTTTGTTTGTTTTCTTTAATTTATGTTGGTTACTTAGTTTTGTTTTAACTATTTAGTTTTTTTTTTTTTCTAAAGGATAGGAATATGACTTGTAATTTCTGTTATGTAACTATTGATGTGAAATGAACGCACTGTGTTTTGATGATTAAACTTATTTTCCTGAGTTTTTCTCTTTTGTGAGTAACTAGGTTTTTCCATTGCTAATTCAACTTTGGCAATTTGAATGGTGTTCTTTGCATCCTATTGTTAATACTAGTGGCAAATATGTATCTAGTGTTAATCGTGGGCTGCCCACAAGCCCATTTCGAGTGGTGTTTCTGTATCTCAATCGACCAGTAGCCTATCTATTTCATTTGACTTCAAATTATCTACCCGTTACCTACTTTAAATTATCTACCTGTACCTACTTTGATTCCTACCATGACCACATTGAACAAATTCAAATCATAGTTGCCCTGCAGTTATTAAACCACATTGGATCATTACTAGACGAGTATACTGTTTCTTTCGGCATTTGTGGTTTTCTTATCTATTAGGGTGTACGGGTGGAAGCGGCAAGGGGTGCGGCAAGCCCCTTTGCCACTTGGGGAACACCGCCGCTCACATAGTTTGCCGTGCGGGTTGTGTTCAAAGCGGGGGATATATGCCGCACGCGGTGAAGTTTTGAGAGAGGAGATATAGGTGGGGCCCACTAGTATTCAACCAGTCATGTTTTGTTTTTGTTTTTAAATGGTTTGGGGGGAAACCACCCCCTATGTTTTTTGGCAAAAAGGGGAGAATGAGAAGGGAAATGACATGACATGGCATATTATGATTGAGTGGGTGAAAATTTTCCAACATGGCATATTATGATTGAGTAGGTGAAATTTTCCCCCAAACTCATGACCTTGCACCGTTATTGTGGGTGTATACTTTTCAGCAACAACTGCTGTTTACAAAGCATTGTACAAAAGCTTCGATGGCTTTGCAGTTGATGTTGTTGTCATTGATTAGGTGCACATGAGTCCCAAATGACATTAATGCCCTTAAAATATTTCATTTTTTACTTTTCATAGAAAATGCACATGTCAATATATAATTGGTTTGTACATTCTACATATGTTTATTAAAGTCTTATGATTAACATTTACTATTTCCTTATCTAGATGAATTATAGTATCAAATATAGCATACTCCATAAGAATTGTTTTCTCTTTGTAGAGGGGCAATTCGGCTGATTTACACATTAAAGGATTTATCTGGGTTGTGTTTTATTTTAGAGTTATGTATAAAACCATCTAAATCGTTTTATACAAAGTTTTAATTTAGTATTGTAATAATACATATTTTATATTCGTATTAACATATTAATAGTTTGAGTAAATTTCAAAGTTCGTCCTTTATGTATGTCTAAAATATCAAAGTATGTCCTTTGTCTTTAATAACCTCAGAAAACATACTTAATGTTTGAAAAACCAATCAGGTTATGTCCTTTACCCTAAACCTAGTTTGTTTTCCCAGTTAATTCAGGTCATGTGAGAAGCACATGAGGGTATATTGGTCATTTTACCCTAAATACTAAAAAAATTATAAAAAATTCAGATCTCTCTCTCTCTCTCTCTCTCTCTCTGAACGCATATCTTTATTTCATCATCATCTGCACACTCAGCCAATTCATAACTAAACAAAACAACACACAAAATCAAAAACCCAAATCAAGATAAGTCTTTCTCATACACTCCATCTTACCTTGCACAATTCATCTTCAAAAACCCAAATCTGCACACTCTCCAAACACCTCAACAGATCTAAACAAAACCACACACAAAAACTTACTGATTGACCAATTCCACATCTTGACTGACCTCTTGTCCATTCAAATCGGTAAGAGGAGGACGAGACTTGACTGCTTTGGGGGGTTTGTTAGTACCTTTGGAGATCGGAATTGACAATCCAGATGAGGTTTTCCCAGTACCTCCATCCACAATTTCACTTTTCTTTGACGATCCCAACCTAGTAGACATGCGTCGTGGAACAGAATCCACCGCCAAATTTGATACCGCAGGTGAGCCAGGAGATGAATAGATGTCAGTCACCGCCAAATCTCCATTAGTTTAACACAGATCTGAAGAGATTGAATCGCTAGGGCTATGTTTTGGCACTTGTTTCTCGCTTCGATTTGAGCGATTCGGCTCCGGTGAAGTACCGCCGGAAAGAACATTCGGCTCCGGTGAAGTCGGCTCCGGTGGTGGTGGTGGGAGTCCGGTAGAGAGAGAGAGAGTTTGAGATGATAGAGAGAGAGTGTGTATATGTGTCTGTATGTATATATATATTTAGATATATACCTCCAAAATCTTCAAAATCCCTAAACAAACAGCCGTAAGCTCATCCTCAACCCTAGATCTGTAATCCTTCACCAACACAACATGATCGTCGTTCTTCCGAGACTCCTCTTTCTGCTCGATCGAAGAAACGATGACCCAGGCCGCTCGGAGTGAGCCGATGACGTTCTTGTAGGCGACGGAGAGGAGGTTGCGCTCCTCGACGGTGAGTTCTGATGGTGGAGTGAGGCTGAGGACGAGTTTTTCCATGAATTGGACCATTTCTTCGTTGAACAATGGTGAAGCCCTAATCTATCAGCAATTGTTTTATTTATTGGCTGAGAGAGAGAGAGAGAGAGAGAGAGATATCTGAATTTTTTATAATTTTTTATAATTTTTTTAGTATTTAGGGTAAAATGACCAATATACCCTCATGTGCTTCTCACATGACCTGAATTAACTGGGAAAACAAACTAGGTTTAGGGTAAAGGACATAACCTGATTGGTTTTTCAAACATTAAGTATGTTTTCTGAGGTTATTAAAGACAAAGGACATACTTTGATATTTTAGACATACATAAAGGACGAACTTTGAAATTTACTCTAATAGTTTAAAGAAAGACTGCATAAAATGTGGTTGGGTGTTATAAATGTATTTTTATAACATTACCTAACTGAAGAGGTATGGTCCCAATTCCTTGCCCACATAGCAAGGACCATACCACTTTTCCATCCTATGTGGCGCTGACATCAACGAGATCATCCAGAAGCTTCTAGAAGCTTCTGGAAAATATCAAGGTGGCACCAAAGATGCTCCATCCGACATAAAGGACAACACGTGTCACCAGTCATCAAGCGCCAAGTAGGCCTGCAACGGATCAAGGAGCAGTCCGACAGCACCAGTACGACGTCTCCAAAATAGGCAAATGTAAGCGCGCCACGTGTACCACTACACTGACCACAGCAGAGGAGACCAAAGGGATATTCCCCTTGGTCGGACAGCTGGCGCGCAACCACAGCTGGCACTGCTGCTCCTCCCTCCTTCACCCTCCGGCTATAAATAGGACCCTTCATCATCCAGGTTGAATCATCTTACTCTCTATACTCACACATTCTACACACACTGTTTACTCTCCCTCAGAACATAACTTATTCTCACGCCGGAGCCTGGTTAAGAGGGAAACCCCCACATTCCCCTCTTAACGAGACTAACGGTGTTGCTGTTTTGCAGGATCCAAGTCATTTCCACGAGTAAGAAAGGAGATTGAACCCACGGAAGAAATAACCCCACAGATTAACCCTGGTGTTAACCTGTGTTTCATCATTGGCGCCATCCGCTTTTAGCAAAAACCACTCTCATCTCTTTTCTTTTCGAAAAACACTCGTCAAAATGGCTGAACAAAACCCTTCTCACCCGGTAGACGGAGACGTTTCTTCTTTTGAACTCGTTTCGGACAATGTACACGTCCAAAGGGGTCAAAGGAACGAAATTATCCAAGAAGGGCCGATGAACAACGATTTTCCTAGTATCTTTGGGAGTACATGCAGGGTTGTTACCCAAAACACAACTGGTGCTACTTTCCAAACTCTACCTAGGATCATCACCCAAACTACAAACGGAGCTACTTTCCAACCTCCGTCGGAGGTAGTCCAACAAACACCCCCACCAGTGCAAACACAGAGCCATGGAGCTGGCCCCTCAGCTCCATCGGACCAAACACAACTGAACTTCTCTGCACTATTAGGGCTACCCGAAGGAAAAACTCTGGCTTCCTGGTATGCCGAACAAGTGGCGTCTATAAACCTTGTTTACACACAGCTCAGTGCGCAGCAAGCTCTGCTTCAAGCACAAGCCAACCAGTCCGCATTTGTCACCCCACTGCAAAGGCCTTTGAGCGCTCCCATGCCTCAACAGACCAATGCATTCAATTTACGCCCTGAATCAGTACCTCCACCACACATCAGAAGGCCGAGCGCGCACGACACGCGCGATACTTACGGCGAAACAGAAAGCGATTATGTGCAGTACTCTCATCAACCAAAGAAGCCAATACAAAGTCGTTTAGGTCCGCGCAACATAAACGATGAATTTGAGGATGACGAAGAGACATACAAAGAAAGTACAGTGTTCAGTAGGTTGCCGCCAGAGCATGAAGCATACAAACCTCGCAAGCGCGCAGGTTACAACCCAAAAGCAGAACACGATTACACTTTGAGCTATCGTCCAGACGACATGGCTGAGAATTCAAAATTCATTAGAGAGATCGCCACGGCTGCTATCGATAAAACTAAATTGCCACACAACGTGGGCAAATACAACGGGTTGACAGACCCAGATGATCACCTTCAAGTTTTTAACGGTGCTGGAGCAACAGGCGGATGGAATTTACCAACTTGGTGTCATCTCTTCGCTCAAACCTTCGTCGGCGCAGCGCGCGTCTGGTTTGACAGCCTGCCAGCAGGAAAAATCAAATCATGGGTCGATTTCCGAGAGAAGTTCCTTGCACACTTCTCTCAGCAACGAAGACACACCAGAGACCCAGCTAATTGTTTAAACATATGGCGCAGAGACCACGAGAGCGTGGAAGATTTCATTACAAGATATAACAAAGAATGTTTGGAGATTGGCGATGTGGGCGAGAAGATGATGCGCGCACACTTCATGAGGGCAGTCAAGTGCGATGATCTAATCAAACGTGTAAAGGGAAGAGACGGAGGACCCAAAGATTGGGAAACCTTCATTGAAGCAGCCAAAACCATTGCGCAGTCTGACAGACAGTTGACCGGTGACGATCACCGTCAGCGCGGATACAACCATAACGACCGGCATAACAAGAAAGGCAGAAGCCAGCCATGGAAAGCATCCGGTCACAGAGAAAGAAGCCCAGTAAGGGAGGATGCGCGCCACACAATCAATCAGATAGCTCATCGGAAAGAGGTGAAAAGAGAAAACAGGGAGAAACAATGGACACTCCTAACGAAAACTCCTTCAGGAGTCTTGGCAACTGAGAATCACCAGTTCAAACCACCCCTACAAATGCGAAACAAGAGGGGTCAAGATCCCAATCTTTTCTGCGAGTTCCACAAAGACACGGGGCACCTAACTGACGACTGTTTCATTTTAAAGCAAGAAATAGAAAGGTCCTTAAGAGATGGAAAACTCACTCATCTGATAAAAGGCGGAAAGCGCGACTACCGTCAAATACAAAGAAGAGACGAAGGACCAGATAACAAAAAACTCCGGAAACTAGAAACCCATATGATTCAAGGAGGCCAGCGAAGACCAAAGAAAAACTACAACAAGCGCACACAGGACGATTCGTGGCGTGAAAGACAGGTTGTTTTTCCGGTTGTAAGAGGAGGCCCAAGAGAAAGGCGACCCATAGTCATCTCGGGCGTGATCGGGCATTACCAAACCGATTACATTTTCATCGATCCAGGGAGCACTGCAGATATCATATATGAACAATGTTTCAACCAATTCGATCAGGAGGACAAGGCGCGCTTAGAACCAGTTGATTACCCACTCACTGGTTTCTGCAATGAAGCCGTTTTTCCCCTTGGACACATATCGTTCCCGGTGTTACTCTCGGACGGAAGGAATTCAAGAACAGAAGAGGTTACATTCATGGTGCTACCCGCGCATTCAAGACACGACATACTCTTGGGAAGAGAGTCCCAAGGAGACTTCAGTATGATCTGCTCCGGTCCACATTCAGCTGTGGGATTCCCAACAGAGACGGGGGTGGCAATAATATATGCAAGCAAAGAAGTATTAGCAACAGATGAGCTCCGACCTGCAAAAGCAAGTAAACCAGCACCATGCGCGGAAGCAGAAAAATGGGTGTTGAACAGCGCATACCCGGAACAGACAGTCACCTTAGGACCTGCAATGTCCGATCTAACACGCGCGGCGTTAAAAAAGCTGTTGTTCCAAAATATGGACGTGTTCGCCTGGACACCGGCAGATATGGTGGGTGTTCCACGGCACATAGCCGAACATCGATTAAACGTCTCAGAAGAAGCGAAACCAGTGGTACACGCCAAGCGCCACTTGGGAGACATAAAGCACGACGCTATGAAAGAGCAGGTGATGGAATTGTTAAATACGGGAATCATCAGAGAAGTCAGATACCAAACATGGGTGGCAAGCCCAGTGATGGTCCAAAAGAACAACGGTAGCTGGAGAATGTGCGTAGATTACAAGGATCTGAACAAGGCATGTCCACGCGACTGTTACGCCTTACCAGACATTGACGAAAAGATTGATTCGCTAGCAACATTCCGATGGAAATGTTTCCTTGATTGTTACAAGGGGTACCACCAGGTACAGATGGCTGTGCAAGACGAAGACAAAACCGCGTTCCGCACACCGACAGGGTTATACTGTTACACCAAGATGCCTTTCGGTTTAAAGAATGCGGGCGCGACTTATCAGAGGCTCATGAACGAAACTTTCCACGATGCTATCGGCAAGTACATTGAAGTGTATATGGACGATCTGGTCATTATGAGCAAAGAAGAAAGTACAATGCTGATGAACATCCAAAAAACGTTCGACACCTTGCGCGGAGTAAGTATCAAGCTAAACCCAGCAAAATGCTCTTTCGGCATGGAAGAGGGGAAATTCCTGGGCTTCATCGTCACAAAAGATGGCTTCAAAGTGAATCCTGATAAAATACAAGCAATTGAACGCATGCCCTCACCTTCGACGATCAAGGAGATGCAAAAATTGGCAGGGCGGTTAGCAGCACTTAACCGTTTCCTGGCCAACCACGCAGCCAAATCTTTCCCGTTTATCAAAACTCTCCGAAATTGCATGAAGTAAAGCCAATTTCAGTGGACTCCGGAAGCCGAGAGCGCATTCCGCGAGATGAAAGACTGCCTCATCAAGTTCCCAACATTAACTGCACCAGTCAAGGGAGAGCCCCTAGTGCTCTACTTATCAGCCTCCGACAGAGCAGTAGGAGCAGTGTTACTTGTCGATCGACAGGGTGTTCAAACACCAGTTTACTATGTGTTACGAACCCTGACTGACCCAGAAACCCGGTATGCCATCATGGAGAAACTAGTACTCGCACTGATCCATGCATCAAGACGGCTGCGCAGGTACTTTGCCAACCACGCCATTCACGTGCTAACAAACTACAATATTGGCAACATACTCACAAGGCCAGAGATTTCAGGGAGACTAGCAAAGTGGGCGATAGAGCTCGGGGGCCATAATGTGGTTTTCAGGCCAAGACCGGCAATTAAGGGCCAAGTACTTGCAGACTTCATGACAGAGGTACCGGATGACAAGGATCGGGAATGTAAAGCAATGGAAAAGGCCGAAAAACAACAAGTAGAAGAACCATGGTTGTTATACACAGACGGAGCGTCCAACGAAGACGGTGCAGGTGCTGGGCTTCGGCTGGTGAGCCCTAACAAACATGAATTCACCTACGCCATACGCTTGGATTTTAAGAGCACGAACAATGAAGCTGAATATGAAGCTTTCCTCGCTGGTCTAAGGTTGGCGATCAAAATGGGAGTTAGACACATCGAAGTGCATGTGGACTCCATGTTAGTGGCCGGACAAATCAACGGGCAATATGAAGCCAAGGGGGATACAATGGCGCTCTACCTGAGTCAAGCAAAGACGTTGCTACAAACCTTCTACTCCTACAAGGTGCACCACATTAATAGAAGCGAGAATAAACCAGCAGACGCGCTGAGTAAACTCGCCTCTACAAGTTTCCAACACCTGGTGAAAGATGTGCGCATAGAAGTTTTAAGCAACCCGTCAGTGCCACTGAGAGAAGTAAGCGTTGTTCAACTAGGAACAACGTCTTGGATGACTCCGATAATCGCGTACCTTCAATCTGGAGCACTCCCGGAGAACAAAGCGGAAGCGAGAAAAATCCAGTACAAGGCAGAACATTATCAGATGGCTGATGGAATTTTATACCGAAAATCATACCTCGGGCCACTGTTAAGATGCGTCGACCCCGAAGACGCAAACTATTTGATCAGAGAAGTGCACGAATGGATCTGCGGCATCCATGCCGGACCGAGAATGGTTGTCGCAAAGGTGATGAATGCCGGGTACTACTGGCCCGGAATGCATCTAGACGCGGTGAAAGCTCTGAGGAAATGCAGCGGATGTCAAAGACATGCCCCAAAGACGATGTGTCCCAAGAACGAACTAGTACCCGTGACCACGGCATGGCCGTTTCAACAATGGGGAATAGATATGGTTGGCCCCTTTCCTGAAGCCCCAGGAGCTGTAAAATTCATAATAGTCGCAGTCGACTATTTCACAAAATGGGTAGAGGCAAAGGCGCTTGCATCAACTACAGCCACCGTCGTTAAAAGATTTATATGGGAACAAATCATATGTCGTTTCGGATTGCCACTTAGGATCATCATCGACAACGGAACGAACTTTGCCGCAGACAATCTTCAACAGTGGTTTCAAGAACTACACATTGAGCACACCTTCTCCTCGGTAGCACATCCGCAGGGGAATGGTCAAGTTGAAGCCGTCAACAAGAGTATTGTCGACGGAATCAAGGCAAGGTTGGGAGACAAAAGAAGAGGTTGGGTCGACGAACTACCCAGCATCTTGTGGGCCCACAGAACGATGCCCAAGACAAGCAACGGAGAAACACCGTTTAGCCTAGTTTACGGGTCCGAGGCAGTAATACCAGCAGAAATAGGGTTGCCGTCACCACGAACGCTCTCAATGAACCTGATCAACAACGAAGAAGAGAGGAGGATCGACCTTGACCTCCTAGAAGAAAGGAGAGAAATGGCGGCAATAAATGAAGCAAAGTACAAAACGAAGCTAGAAAAGTATTACAATTCCAAAGTCCGAGTCTGCACCTTCAATCCGGGAGAGTACGTCCTCAGAGACAACGAGGCCTCAAATGCTGAAAAACCTGGAAAATTGGCTCCCAAGTGGGAGGGTCCATATGTTGTAGACACATTACTCGGAAAAGGAGCCTATAAGCTACGCACCATTGACAACAAGGAGGTTCCAAGAACTTGGAACGCTCAACAGCTGAGAAAATGTTATATGTAAAAAGGTTAAGTAACCGCAATGGCCGAATCATCAACACATTTATAGTAATACAAGAAGTGTTTGGCTATCCCTATCTCATGCAAATTTCTTTGTCACAACTGCATATATTACTTTGGGCATACACGAAAACATCAATGGCTCGACCCTTAGGAAACGTTGTAGACCTCCAAGGCATGTCACAAACAAAGTGTACAGCCGGGTCAAATACACAACTAAAGCCTAACAAACGCCAAATAAATACTTCGTGCCCACATAAACACGAAAGCATCGAACACATGGCAAACAAACATTGTAAGCACCCCCAAGGCTGAGCACAGCTGGGTCCACACAATAACCTGTAAATCAATCACTTCGTATTCACGAACCAACCTGCGCGCATAAACGACAGAATAAAACGTTGTGATGAACACAACACAACCTGTCAGCGCCATCATTCATTCGTGATACCTGAATCAAAGTAGTTATACATGCACATATTATGACGTTAACAAAATTCGCAATAAAACAAAGGCATATATTAACATATGTAACGTCAGGCGTACCAAATTGTTCAGAAGCACGACAGATAAGCAAAAATTAAAATTGTTCACAAACTTGTCAAATGATTACAAGGCCATCCAGGGCCATACGCGGCACGCAGGCCGGAAGCTTTCATTCCGGATGACTGGAACCAGCACCTCCAGCCGCACGATCCTCATCTCCAAGAGCTTTTTTCAACAAGGCGACACCATCAGACCTTCGAGCCAACTTTTGAGCAGCCTTAACAACAGCAAACTCTAAAGACGAGAACTCTTGTCTTTTCGCGGTATAAGCAGCATTACAATCCTCTTTCCATAACTCGAAGTGATGCTCCTTCTCATTATTGAGAGCCGCAGCTCTGCCCTCATTATAACCATCCTTGCGCCCACTACTATACCCAGCCTGCCCCAACTCAAACATATAGTTGGCAAGTTCGTGGGAGTTCACGATGCGATCAGCAATCTACAAGAAACACACAAATAAGAGAAACAGTCCACGAAAATCATACAATAAAACGAAGGAAATTACCAAAGGCACAGCGCGTGAAAGAAGCCACTTGCAATCTGCAGAGACCTCTCCAAGAAGAAGTTCAGAAGCCCTAGACTCCGCAGTTTTCTCCTGAAGAAGATGTTCAGCAGCCTCATACTGTCTCGCAAGGTCTTCCAATTTAGCAATGCGATCAACATACTCCTTTTCTTTCTTCTCAAACGCAACACGTGCCTGTTGAGCTTCCTCAGCAAGCTCTGTCTTCTCACCAGACAAACGCACAATAGCGTCACGTTGAGTTTTCAGCTCGACATTGGTACGCTCACACGCAGCTTCCCAATTTTTCTGCTTGTCAGCATTGACTTGCTTCTCTTGGGCGAGTTTCTCTTCTGCATCAGATACCCTCCATATCAACCCCTTCTTCTCAGCATTAAATTTCTCTCTCTCTTCCGCGAATAACCTCTTTTCATTTTCAAACTCAAGAGTGTCCTCCCCCATCAACTTCCACTCACGGACAATCTCCTGGGAAGTGGACAAGAAGTTAACCCCGGCACGAACGTGATCATCCAACAGTTCTAACCGGCGGCGCCTCTTCTAAAATAACCTTTCAGCTGGGGGGAGAGACAGAGAGAAAAACTCATGACACTTGTCCAAATCATTAATCCTGGAACCCTGGGTTAAATTCCAACGGGGGGCATGAGGAAGATCATCACAAGCAGGATTCTGTGTATCAAAAGAATCAGCATGCACTTTCTCAAACTGAGGGCTGCAGACAGCACCTGAAGTAGCCCCGCCATCGCCCCCCGGAGGGCGCTTAGTATAAATGGTTTGACGTGGAGCAGTCTGACTGGACTCCACTGTAACATCAACGCCCTTACCTTTACCATAGCCACCAGCAGCATCGCCACCTCCTTCACCCACCTGCTCAGCATGAACATCGTCTTCGTTCCTCTTCTCACCAGAAGCATCACGAGGAGGAGTCAACCCAAACGTCCTCGAAGGCGGAGATTCTGGAGGAGTGATTTTCGAAAGGTCAATCTTGTGAGAAGTCTTAGCTGGCTTGGCACCTGCTCCAAAACGAGCATCACATTTAAAAAAAAAAAAAAGCAAGGAACCAGAAAAGACAAACGGGAAAACTGATAAAACGAGTACCAGAAGCTTCATAAATTTTCTCCAACAGATTCCCTTGTCTCTGAGTAAAAACGCCCAGATCCACCTCCGATTCCGAGGGAGCCGGAGGAGTCTCCTTCTGAAGTTTAACCCTTTTCGACGCAAGCATAGCAGCGGCCTGCTCGTCAAGCTTCCGTTTCTTATCATCAAACATCTTTTTCTTCATTATCTCTGTTAAAGTAGCGCGGTCTTCAGGATCAGATTCTTGATGTTTTTCTTCGGCCCCTAAACCGGACAATGTATCAGAAACTACAACGTAATCTAGGACAGGAAGAGCAGAAGGTCGCTTACGAGGGGTCTCAGTGGCATGTTCCTCAGCCTTTTTTCCTTTTCCTTCTGGTTTTTCAGCTCTTGTTTTCCTCCTCGTCTCCAACTGCTCAGCAGTTTCAACCGGAATTTCGACGTCTTCATCAATAGGCTCATTCACCGGCTCGTGCACAACTCCTTGCGCCGGACCTGCACGCGGGGTACGAGAAGTTAGGCCTTCAAAAGATTTGCCAGACCCATCACTCGAGAGAACAATGACTTCCTCTCGAATAATATCGAAAGCATCATCATCATCCTCACTATCTTCACCTAAGACAGTGTTGGCATAAGTGGTAAAACTCTCATCGGTCGGATGCAGGAAACGACCACGAATCTGATCCAACCAGGGTCGTCTCTCAGCCTTTTGATTCGCCTCCACCATGGCACCACCGGCCTTCAAATCCAGAACATTCAACAAGGTGTAACCCACTGCAAAAAGCACAAAGATGAAGAGCAATGACAAAAGCAACACAACAAATATTTACAAAAGAGAGACAAAAGGTTATGGAACAACACATACGTTTGCCACTGTAGCCATAAACTGGAACCCCCAAAGGATGCTTCGGAACCCACAGCATACTCATCCCGGCCCCCACCAATGCCATCTCCTCAAGCTGAAGAATCGGAGTGGCTTTATGAGTCAACTTTTTATACCAGCTTTGTTCAGCAAAATCCGCAACAACATCAACCTTGGGGATACCCTCACCCACCGAACGGTAATGCATATCCACAGGGATAACACCTCGGCGAATATAAAAAAACTTTTGCTTCCAGTCGTGAAGACTCTTCAAGGGAACAGAACAAACTGGAGCAACGCCGGTACGAGTGCTAAAGGAGTAGAAACCACTAGTATACGTAACAGTATAGAAGACATTGAACAACGCAAACGTCGGATCCACACGGTTAGCCATACACACAAACTCAAAATGGGTAATACGAGGTAGCCCAATCGCATTAATCTGAGAAATATGAAGCCCATAGTTCCTCAGCACCTCAGCGGTAAACCTGGTCATAGGGAGCCTGAAGTTGCCCTCCCGGAAGAAAGCAGCATATAAAGTGATATAACCTGGAGGGGCATCCATAGCAGTGGATCCTGGGGTGGGGAACTAAGCACCCCACTCAGGACGAAAACCCATCTCCTGTACCAGATTCTGAAACTCATCCTCTCTCCACCCTATAGTCGCCTGATCGGGACCTGGTGGATTCTTGCCCTTGTTCCTCCTTTTCTTGGAAGATGGATTTGCTACAGACATAATCAAAAAATAATATGAGTGAACTCCAGAAGAAGGGTGAAAGAAGATGAAGAAATGGGAGAGAAATCATGAATTCAAATTTTGAAAGTGAAGTTTTAGGAGGAACCGCCTTGTATTTATACCCATCGCATTTAATGCGATGGGTAGTGAACCGTCAGAGATACAGAAGGACCTCCAATAAGAAAAAGACACGTCAGAGGAGAGAGATGACGGCACCCCTTTTTTCGGGAGCAGGTGAACAGACGCCTGACACCTCGCCGAAAAGTAACTGACAGTGACTGAAAAGGCGCCTGTTCACCCTCGATAAGACAGGGGACACGTAACAGTCACATCAGTCGCTCCCTCCCAAGACATACAAAACTTCCCCCAGAAGACAACAGCAAGTGCCATCGCGCCATACGCCATGCGTCCAGTTGGCTCAACTTTTACAAGTTGCCAAAGCGCATGCGCCATGCGTCCATTTGGCTCAACTTTTACAAGTTGCCAAAACCCATGCGCCATGCGTCCAGTTGGCTCAACTTTTACAAGTTGCCAAAACCCATACGCCATGCGTCCATTTGGCTCAACTTTTACAAGTTGCCAAAACCCATGCGCCATGCGTCCAGTTGGCTCAACTTTTACAAGTTGCCAAAACCCATGCGCCATGCGTCCATTTGGCTCAACTTTTACAAGTTGCCAAAACCCATGCGCCATGCGTCCAGTTGGCTCAACCTTTACAAATTGCCAAAAACCATGCGCCATGCTCCCATCAGGTGCAATTTTTTAAGGTCTCACATAACAAACGCACGCCATAAAAACCACTACCTTCATAAGTCCAGAATCCCTCCTAGACGATCAACTCAACTAGAAGGCACACTGGACTGGGGGGACTTGAAGAGGTATGGTCCCAATTCCTTGCCCACATGGCAAGGACCATACCACTTTTCCATCCTATGTGGCGCTGACATCAACGAGATCATCCAGAAGCTTCTAGAAGCTTCTGGAAAATATCAAGGTGGCACCAAAGATGCTCCATCCGACATAAAGGACAACACGTGTCACCAGTCATCAAGCGCCAAGTAGGCCTGCAACGGATCAAGGAGCAGTCCGACAGCACCAGTACGACGTCTCCAAAATAGGCAAATGTAAGCGCGCCACGTGTACCACTACACTGACCACAGCAGAGGAGACCAAAGGGATATTCCCCTTGGTCGGACAGCTGGCGCGCAACCACAGCTGGCACTGCTGCTCCTCCCTCCTTCACCCTCCGGCTATAAATAGGACCCTTCATCATCCAGGTTGAATCATCTTACTCTCTATACTCACACACTCTACACACACTGTTTACTCTCCCTCAGAACATAACTTATTCTCACGCCGGAGCCTGGTTAAGAGGGAAACCCCCACATTCCCCTCTTAACGAGACTAACGGTGTTGCTGTTTTGCAGGATCCAAGTCATTTCCACGAGTAAGAAAGGAGATTGAACCCACGGAAGAAATAACCCCACAGATTAACCCTGGTGTTAACCTGTGTTTCATCACTAACCATGTTTATCCTCAAGTAGGGTTCGTATTTGACTCCAGAAGGTTTGCGGACCCTCTACCTTGAGAAACTTAAAAGTCACGTTGGGGTTGGGGTTGGGATTGGTCCAGGCCATCTGTTTGAAAAACTGGGTTGATGAACTCTTGAAACCGATCAAACAGTCTTAAAGCAAATCGGCGTGTTAATAGGTTTGTTAAATGATGACACTAAACTGTACCAATCTTTCATAGTTAACTTACGTTAATGAGTTGTACTTTGAGCACGAACAAAACAGTTTTTATTTAGAATGCAATTCAATATAGTAATGAAATTATGGTATTAAAGTACCCGGCCACCGGACAGGTATATTATCTGACTCTCTATTTTATTTCTCTGTGTTTATAGGTTCATTCATGTTGCTACTATACAATACATCAACGTAACCCGTCCACCAGACGGGTATTAAACTAGTTCAAATGGGTCGAACAAAATATATCCGGAGGGCAACCATTGAAATGGGTCGAATGGGTTGAAAGTTGCCAAAAGTATGTTTTTAATGCAAACACTTTTTTAATTGTTTAATTTCAAAGATATAGTGATCATTGTAATTATATTGTTTCTGTAATCATACATATTGAAATAATTGTTTCGTAGGCATCAGCCCCCGTTGCCAACTGATCAGGTGAAAGTGACAACTGAGTTTGAGAATCAAGGAGGTATGTCATTCTAGGCATCCTATATTTATTGACCTTTTTATATATGTCGACATATTTTGATGGACCTATTGACTGTCTTGCTTATGCAGTGGGATCACCAACTGCAAGGGGGCGAGGAGTTCCCGTGCTATTTATTGAACACCCTGCCATCCTTTCTATTTACTAAGCTTTCAAGTTGCTCACTATTTTGTACTTGTGTATATCATGAAGTGAATTCACTGGCTGAACTTAGTACTGAATCATGTCAGTTTATGTATAAAAGTGAAGTTATTCATGTAACATCTCATGGGTGCACAGTGTAATGCCCGGGAAAAGTGGCCTTTTCACTCAAGTGTTATACTCATCAAAGGAAGTACTCAGAAGTGTTGCAGTTGACTTCTGGTGTGCTATTTTATTGCTGAAGAACGAGGTTTCTTTGATAGTTATGTGTCAGTCAGGACATATGATGCAATAAACGACAAATGGACTCCCAATAACCCGTTACTAGATGTCGGTATTGGGTTGCAGTGTGATTACAGTAAGTTTTTTGCATCAAAAGGTCTTTATGACCCATTGAAGAAACGGGTAGAAAGACCAGGACCGTTTTACTTCATTGGCCCTTTGAGGAAGTCGAGAGTTTGAGATACAACGCCAGGAGTTTGAAGAGTTCGAGCTAGATCCTGATTCAACTGATCCACTTAACATAGGAACAACTACACAGGTTTTATGCTTTTAATATAGTAATTTGTTGTATAATGTAACATGCTATATAAACATATAAACCAGGTAACTATAAACTTTATTAATGCCAATAACTACCTTTTTGGTTATTGGTACTTTTATTTGTTTTTTTTTTCATATGATTGTGGATTCAGTGTTTTCTTGGGTATAATTCATTTCAAGATCCTGCAAATAGAACAAGAGTTCAGGGGCATTATAGTGACCAGGGAAGTGTTTATTTGGTGAAATATTTTTGCAGAGAGGTCTAGGAGATGACAGTCAGTCGGAATGGGTCGTGGGTTTTCCCGTGGAACAACTGGGCTCCTCTTAAAATCCCTTCAAAGGAGGCCCTTATCGCTAAAGGCGTCCCGATGGAGTCTACTCTGTGCTGCATGTGCGGTATCCAGGCTAAAAACGCAGGTCATATTTTGAATGACTGTCTCCTGGCCCGGTGTGTGTGGTGGCAGATCTGGGTTTGGTTGCGTATTCCGATGCTTAATCTCGTGTCTCCTAGAGAAGTGCTGGAGTTTGTTAAATCCCAAATCGGGTCGAAGACTCGGAAGAATGTGGTTGGAGTTGTGGTGTTTGCAACGTTTTGGAGATTGTAGATATATAGAAATGGAAAACTGTTTAACGAAAACAATATAACAATATTCCAGCCCCTAAAATGGTTGAGTTGATTAAGGAGGATGCTTTCTTGTTGGATCAAGAATAAATCTAGGTTTGCTTTTTTGAGTTGAGAGATGCAGATTGATTTTAATGTATTAAATCTTGTTAATTGTAACTTTTTCCCAACAAGGAGCTGGTGTTAGGTTCTATGTTTAATAGATCATGGATATTAAAAAAATCATACTTCATAAGAATTAAAGAAATTGATAACTTCATAAGAATAAAAGAAATTAGTAATTTGAGTTCATCCTATCTGCACTTTATTTTACCAGTGCATTAGGGACAAAGAGATGAAACAGTTGCATCACAATGTTTGCTGCAAGGTACAAGGTATTATTGGCAAAATATACTTATTGTATCTGCCATAAATCAACATTGGTAAGTGGTACCATATGATGTAAGTAGATCAAGTTACAAATCTTTCATTAGATGCCACAAGTTATAAACTGAAAAATTCGATAAGATGTGATTGTAAGCAATGCTATTTTTTTTATTAAACGGGTATATGCCATTTTATTAGTAAACAAGTCAGCGTTACCACTTTTAGTAAATGGCTAAATAAAATTTACCATTTTATAAACGGGTCACCATTTTTAGTAACCCGGTCAAATCATCATTCGTATCATTCTTAGTAATCGGGGTGATGAGATCATGATAGTACATATTTGTACAGGGTCAAGATTATCATCTTTAGTAAGCGGATCAATATTACCACTTTCACTAAACAATCCAAATGTCATGGTTACCATTTTTATGAAGCAAGTCAAGGTTAACATGTTTCCGTACATATAACATACTTCACTTATAGATAAACAATAAATGTGACCTATAAAGAAATCTTTAACGAGCTTTGATTATTTCGTTTTTTTTTTAATTCCTTGCAATTTATTCTTTATATAAGTAACGAAAATCTTTCTTTTCTTTCCTCACTTGAAGAAGGGGGCCCTATTTTGCTAGGGGTGTTCAGAATTCGTTTCGAATTTGAAAAATTCGAAATTCGATTAAATTCGATTCGATTATCAAGAATTCGTTTCGACTATAAGAATTCGAATTCGATTCAATTCGAGTCAAGTAAATCGAATACGAATCGAATACGAATTTATAATTTATAATTCGATTCGAAATTCGAATAAAAATTATACATCTTATTTATTATTTTTATATATAATACATATATAACTTTTATTGAGTTATACTATAAATAATTTCAAAAGTTATTCCAAACTAGTAATATTCTCTGCGCGTTGCGGCGGGTCTACGTTTAGTATCGGTTCGATTTATGACAAGATCGGTATGGTTTCAGCACTCGGTATAGTAACTAAAAGATACAACCAAAAAAATAAAAATGATATGACCAAAATGATGTTGACACGTGTTTTACAATGCTTGAAAACCATAAAAACGAACAGTGGTTACAATAATAATGATACAGTACCAATGTTGTTCGGTCGAAATCGACAGGGCATTGATGTTGCTAAGACGGTGTCAGTTTAATTAGTCATGATAGGGATATGGTACCAAAACTCTTTATAGCTTATAATATATAAAATATACTCTATACTGCTACCGAAGTTGTGCACACGGTATTGGTTCATTTCGTCACAATAAAAAAACAAAAAAATCAATTATATTTTACCCGTTCGATTCAAACAAAACTTATATTGAAATATAAATAAAAATAAGCATGTCTTAACGCTATTTTCTAAATTTTATAAGGCGTTACTTGTATTATTAAAATAATGTAAAGGATGAATGGCGTTGACATATAAAAAAAATACTAAATGTAGATAAAAATAGAAACGCCGTAATTGCATACTAAAAAAAATTGTAAAATATCGTTTTGATAAAAGTTATATTAGAAAAACAAAATATGTTTAATTAATATAATAAATAATTAAAAGGTAGAAAAATATAATAACAAATAAAAATTTATTTACTGTTCATGACCACTTTCTATTAATATATATAAATATTAAAAATACCCATTACCAAACCCACTATATGGCACATAACTAAAACCTAAGTTACAAATCTATCAATAGATTTCTAACCCTAAAAATATTAACTTGTAGTGTGGGCTGGTTATTTCCGACTTATCGTTTTGAATATTACACTTATGGTACTTTATTTGGAATCTTTTAATGTAATATCGTGTTTTATGGCTGCTTTAAAATTTATGATTCATTTTGATAGTTTTTTTACATGTTTTAAAAGAATCTAAATCGAATTTATTCGAATTCGATTCGAATTCGAATTTTAATCGAATACGAATTGGGTTTTTATTCGAATCGAATTGGGTAGGTTTTAATCGAATACGAATCGAATTCGAATTCAAAGGAAAATAAAAATTATTCGAATAATTCGAAAATTCGATATTCGATTCGATGAACACCCCTACATTTTGCTATTGTTTGTCATTAAACTTTTTATTTTGAATTCGATAATATGGTATGGTTTAATACATCGTTAAATATTATATAAATTTATTTTGGATAACCCGTGTAACACACGAGTACTTAAACTACTAGTATGGTATTATAGATGAATAGTTCAAAGGTATCTACCCCATTCATAACACTAGGTTGATTTATCCTATTAGGCTATTATCAGTGACGGATCTAAGAACTTTTTTCATTGGGTTCCTTTGGTTAGATTCTCACTAATTCTCACTTTTTTTTACCAAATCATAGAAGGTTCTCGCTATTTTTTTCCAAACCGAATGGGTTCCTGGGAACCCACAAAAGTGGCCTAGAGGCTAGATCCGCCTCTAAGTAAATTAGCATTTGAAGAGGTATGCTACGTATTTAATCCATATACCCACAAGTTCTTATTTTACCCTGCAAAGATGAGTTAGATCTATATACAGTTTTGTTACGCACACATGGCAAGAATGACACAATATGACAAAATGAATGTTTATCTGGTCTCATATACCCTACACCCTGTGATGGCAAGATAAATACACCACCATGAGGTGATATATTCATCCACTATCTCAGGGTGTACGGGCACTAGCGGGGAGGGGTATCGGTAACCCCATTCACCGCTCGGGAACACCGGCGCCATCAAGGCGGGGACCGAATTCGGCGAGGGGGTGCGGGGCTTGTTCACCGATGAAAGGAGAGAGGAGATGGTGGGCCACCCTCATTTTCAACCAATCAATTATTTTCCATTTTTTTTTAATAAAAAAACAAGTCACCTAAGAGGGGAGTGCCGCCATCAAATTGGGGTGTGAGGGGAGTTTAAGAGGGGAGTTGACGTGGCATAACATGATTGGGTGTGCGTAAGAGAGGGGACTCCCCTAAGAGGGGAGTGCCCCTCTCACCCTCATACTTCCACCGTACTTACACTTTTCCATTATTCATTTTCAAAGAGCCGATACTTATTCTCATGTTGGCCAGAGAAAGAACCCTATGTATCGCATCGAACAACCCATTATTTATTTAAATGAGGTTCTACAGATTACAAATTTAGATATATTTGGTTGATATAGACTTAGTTAATACTACTATTTTTTTTTTAACGGATCACCACCCCATTGGCAGTCAATACTACTATTTAAAATTTTAACCCCTTCCATTACACCTTCACCTAACGTATTATCTATTATGTATGAAGAGACAGAATGTCCAGGGACTAGCCAATTAATTTTTCCAACCGCTGCTAATGATAGCTCATATAAAGACTACCGTTTTTTTCTAGAATCCAATGCAGACTTTTCAAAATATAATATCCTTCAAGTAAATGTGGAATTTTTATTTACTAATATGTAAGACTTACGTTTTATTTTTAAAAGATTTATTATATAAGTCAAATACTCAAATATGACTTCAGGAGGGATACATGATCATCAAATTCAAATACATACGACATCCAGTGTCATAAATTTAAAAAAAAAATAGATTACTATTACAATAAAGGGGTAAGTTAATCCACGAGGTACACTTATGTATAAAAAGTAATTATACATGAAGGAAATAACAACTAAAACTTATACATGATGGAAATCAAATTACGCATAAAAAATTATATATGAAAGAATAACAAATGAAAATTACGCATGAAGGAAGATCAAAATTACACCACCTGTAAAGTCTTTTTTACACTTTGTACATTAAGGAAGATCAAAATTACGCATGAAGGAAGATCAAAATTGCACACTTAGAGGAGAGGGGGCGGTGCGTTATAGCACCGTGATACACAAGCATAACGCGTGGAAAAAACATTACTTCCACCGCCACCTAAAAGTCCACGAATTCAATTTTTGTTATTTTCTTCACGGCGTGATGGTTTTTTTGTGAGGGTAATTGTTGGTTGGGGGGAAATTGTTGGGTGTGGTGGTGAGTGATGACCATTGCCACCAAAAAAGGTTGTGAGAGTGATGGAAAAATGGTTGATGACATAGCAGAACTTGATTGGGTGCTTCTGAGTGATAGAATTCTATCACTAGTGACCACCCCCACCCCTTATAAAGTCTTTTTTACACTTTGTACATTAAAGAAGATCAAAATTACGCATGAAGGAAGATCAAAATTGCACACTTCTTTATGAATAAACAAATGCATACCACGTCCGGTGCCATAAATGAGTATGATATAAAACTATATACAAAAGAAAGTATTTTGGTTTCAATTTTAACATACTTAAAAATAAATTTGCAGATTATATGATTAATGATACACGATAATTATTCAAATAATAAAACTTACACTAAAGTTATAGATGATATATTAATATAGGTGATGAAAATATGATAGTCCTTACATAGTAAAATGCCATCACCATTAGGCTGGAGGGTGTGGGGCGCCACCCTTCCGCCACATCAACCACCATAGCCCCCCCCCCCCCTCCACTTTTACCCACACCGCCGGCGCCATAGCCGGGGCGCCATACATGCTCCGCCACCGCTATGGCGAGCGGTAACGCACAGGGACCGAGGCACTTTGATTTTTTGGACCGTTGAACGGTCAGAAATTAAAAAAAAAAACTTTTTTATTTTATTTATAAAATCACACTATAAATCATTCCTTCTACTTTCATTCCTTTCACTCTCTACCTCCATTTTTATACAACTCTCTTCATTTTTTTTTAAACTTCCAACAATGTTTCCAAACAACCTAAATAACCCATGAGATCCGACGAATCCGTATTGGCAAACTTTGCAAAACAACGAGCAAGAGGACCGCTATCGCCGAGACCCGCGTACGGGGGAGTTTGGATATTATCCAATGCCACCAACTTCTCCTCATCCCACCACTCAACCGATTCCTCCTCCATATTTCGGGTATTATTCTCAACCCCCTTTTTTTCCGCCAAACATGCAACCACCAAACATACCCGCCCAAGACACAAGCGAACCGGAATACGTTCCCGAAACCCAAGTCGAATCCTCTTCTATCAAAAAAAGAAGCCATAAAAAGAAGGATGAGACCGAAAAACGTGCGACAAAGAAGGTAGAATTTTGGTCGCCTAAGGAAGAGTTCAAGTTGGCAAAAGTTTGGCTCGACGTGTCGGAGGACGAGATTGTTGGTAAATAAATTTTTTATGCTTGTCTAAAATACTATTTTTTTTGCTTGTCTAAATAATTTTTTTATGCTCGTCTAAATAATATTTTTTTAGGAGACGACCAAAACTTAAAGGCATTTTGGGGTCGTATACGCGATAAGTTTTTCGCCGCAATGGGTCGTGGCGTGTATCGAACCCCCGACTCTTTTTCGGGAAAGTGGGGGGCTTTGAGGACGAAGGTTAGCAACTTCAATAGCATATACAATAACCTCGTCCATAACACTCGAAGGAGAAGTGGTGCGAACGATGTCGATATCATGACCGGAGCCCACACCGAGTATAGAATGCACCATGGGCATATGTTTAACCAAGTAACCACATGGGAGCTTCTTCGCAAATCTCCAAAGTGGCACCTTGTGCCACCGTTCGACCCAACCCGCCCTAGATCCAAACGGTCCAAATCGACATCCACCACCGAACCTTCTGGGTCAGATGCTCGTACAGTAATTAATCTAAACGAGGATACTGACGAGTTTGAAGAACCCCAAGAGCTGCCTCGTCCAACTGGTAGGGATAAAAGTAAAGCCAAGGCAAAGGCACGTGGAAAGTCTACTAAATCAGATGGCCCGTCAAAGATTATCGAGTTCCAGGCAGATCTGAAGCAAATAATCTCCATTCGGGAAAAACAACAAGAAATGAAAATGGAGAAACAAATTGCGGGAGACATGGACTTTCTCGCAAGGGATCTGTCACATGAATCGGAGGAGGACCGAGTCATTTTGGAGGCTCGTAAGGCACAAATTCGGGCCAAATATATGTAGTTTTTTTAACTATGTTGCCTTTTTTTTCTAGTATGTTATGTTTTTTTATGACTTTGTTGTATTTTTTTCTACTATGTTATGTTTTTTTTTTCTAGTATGTAATGTTTTTTTTAGATGAAATTATGGTTTTATTTTTAATTTTGTAGTTATTAAAATTGCCATTTAATTTTTAAAAAAATATTTAAATAAAAAATAATTAGGTAATCATGACACGGAGCTCCATCCACACCCTCCAAATTAAAGGGGGGCATGATAAAGCCCCCATGCTGACATGGCGATGACGTGACTCCTAGTTGGCACCTATAAAGCCCAATGGGGCTCCATCCACACCCCATAGCCTTAACAGGACATGTCTGTAAATTTGAGAGGTCATGTGCAACAAGTAAAAAATGGGCCCTTTTAACCGATAGAAATCGAATATAAATTAAATAAAAAACCTATTAAACAAAGTCAAATAAAGTGTCTCTAACCTAACCGGTATTCTACATATCTGAGCCTTTGAGGCAGTCTTCAACAAATCAACTAATCAAGATCTTCAACATGTTATCTTTGTTTCTAATTTAAACCTTTAGTTATAACTTTACAAGAAGAAGGCTAGAAGGGGTGTTGTTCACCCGACACCCCACAAGGGCCAGCCCTTGAACATTACACACAATAAACATATATTTTTGTCTGTCCAACGCTTTGTCTTAAAAAAAAACCAAAAACCCACAATATATGTAGAAATATAAGCTTGTTGAAACTGACGGTAGGTAACAAGTCAAATGAGTTCACATCGCGATGAAAGCAATGGCAGCAAGTGTAGCGGTTGGGGAAACCAAGATGACGGTATCTCAACGACTATAGCAGTGGTTTTCTGGCGTTCTTGGGCATATTGCTTGTTGATGAGAGCGATACTTTCTAGTCAAATATTTATGGGTGGGAACAATCCGTGATGGATTACCTTAATCGGGTAATAAAAAACAATTATGTGAGTTTGTGTAGCCAAGACAAACAATATTGGTAAGTGTAAGGGGTCTAATGTTACTAACAGGATCAAAGACATGCATGCTTCGTTGGGGATGGTGACCCAAACCTCATTGAATATGGTGAATCTCAATGGCGTTTTGGACACCTTAGGCGAATCCTGTAGGAGCTAAGTTCACTTTTTAATAAAATATATTACAAAATATATAATAACGAGACTCTCGTTATTTGTTTGTGGGAAATTCTTCTAGTACAATACCGGTTACGTAAACTAAATAAATAAATGTAATATACAATTTAATTGTACCAATCTTGATTCAAGTCGATGTCTTTGGAAACTTCAACCGCACCTACGAGATCGAAACTCCGCTGCAAGACAAGCAAAATTGATGACGGTTTTGGTTGAGGCACGTGTTCAACACGCTTCCCTTAAAACAGATTCCGCGCCTCCTCTCAGACGGTTCTGTCTCTCAAGGTACAACAATCGGAATAGTATGTGTACTGCCGGAGATGACTCTCATGCCCGAGATAGCACCGGGCATAATTTGGTGTTCATACAATTAGGAAAATATGAAGTTGAGAAAAGAATAATTTAAAGAGTGCTCCTCTCTAAATTTCCATGGAACAAAAAAACGAATTTGTTGTGTCTATTTTTTCTTCTATACTCAAATGAATAAACCATATTCATTTTATAATGAGATGCATAGACCCATTCAACCCTATTAATATATGATTGTCATAAACAAGATCATTAATTTTGTAATTAACAAGATCATTAATCTTGTAATTAACAAAGGGTTTAAACTCTAAATTAATGGATATTAAGTGGTAGTAAAAGAAAAATGCCATTCAACTTATGGCACTAGTGGAAACCGTCTAACATTAACTTTCTAGTAAGTAGACTGGTTTGACCGATCGAGCGCGCATGCAGGCGCGCCTTAGTTGAGCCTGCACTACGCTTCGGCGGAGACACACCTTCTTGCGCCACGCGCTAATTGGAAGTCACTACGCACACCAGGATGCCAGCTGGTCATGCACCTTCCAGGCCCATGCGCCATCTGCACTTTCGTCTTAGCCGCGCGCCTAAGGAGCTTGCGCCATATGGAGTCACGCGCCACACGGATGCCACTACACATACCAGGACGCCACCTGGTTATGCGTCATCCATACTCGCGCGCCACACAGATGCCACTATGCATACTTCGCCATAGCCAATGACTTGCGTCATGTGCCTAAGGAGCTCGTGCCGCATCGACATGTGTCATGCCATTGCATCCACCTACGCCACCCAAAGGTGCGCCATAAGCGGACCCGCCATGTATCTGACCACGCGCTCATGGGCAAAAATACAAAGGCGGTGTGCGAAGTTCAAAGTGCACCACATTGGGCCTATAGCCTATGTCACACGCGCATATGTGCGGGTGCGATGCACCCTTTGGTCCCCACAAGTGTTTGCCTTCAAGGAGTGATCCTCCTTATATACCACTTTAAATTTTGCCATTCCACCTATGTGGGACAAGGTGATAAATCTCAATCCATTTTTCTCATCTTTGTTTGTTCCAAACATACAACTTCAAGCTTCGATATCTCATTCATCTTAGCTTTATTTGGACATAGTTTGAACACAAACCCATAAATAATTATTTATACAACACATATATAAATATTATTGATGTCCAAATATTTAGTAAAAAACTCATTTTCACTAAATTTCCAACAATCCCCCACATGAATGGAGATCGATTAAAACACCCAAAATTCCCCAATAAAACCTCGACAATCGAGTATTGCAGGATAGGTAGGTTTTGCCATTGAACCTTCCTTTGCGAAGCATACTTAGCCTACTAGGGTTTTGTAGATGTGATGTCCATGAACAACCCCCCATTTGTGTAAGCGACAATATACATTCACACAATACTTTCCCTAGCCGGGCCATCCCCTCACTATCGTGTCCTATTAAGGTTCTGGAACACTTGCCTGGTTCTGCGAGAGCTCTAGGATTGCGCACCCCACAATGCCATTCGAAGCGACCCTACTTCTCTCTCACATACGTGATTCCTTTGAATCATTAAAAGCATTTTGGCTTTGTCAAACCCCAACCGATGGCGGAAACATCGGAGTGAGACGAAAACTAGATTGCAAGAGACTTCATAACGCTATTTGTGTCAAGTATTTAGTAATTACCTTTTTACATTGTTTGAACTATAATATAACAAATTTGAATAACGACAAGCATAAAAGAACTAAAATTTCATTTCATTAATAACAGTTTCATACAAGGTTTGGAAACAAAATACAACATGCTTGAAAATAAAATACGGTACAACAGGTATTAAAGTTTAAATGTGTTTCTAGGCAATCCTACTAGATTCCTTGCATCATCAGAATCCTGCAACATGTATTAAAAGCATAAATCAATACAAAAACAAGTTTGAATATAAGTATAAGTATAAAAGTTTTCTCAATCCGACGTGGCAATTTATATTCGAGTTGAATCTAGCATATTAGAATAACCTAAGCATAACAAATAGTATGGATATACAAGTAGAAACTAATATGCATGAATAACCTAACATAACAAATAACATGAGTATACAAGTTGAAACTAACACGCATAAACAACCTAAGCATAACAAATAGTATGGTTATACAGTTCGAAACTAACATGCATAAACGACCTAAGCATATCAAATACGCGTTCAATGGATTGAGTGTTTGATTATATTCGATTGTGTAAAGTGGATTTTGTAGTTGATACATGTTGCACCCAAAAATGCGTTAAAGCGTAAAAAGGGTCGAGTATGCTCACTGTTTTGCAAAGCTTTCCTTTGTAATCCCTTAAAGAGTTGAAGAATTGTATAATGGAGCACTGAGTCACCCTATATGGGCTAAAGAAGGTGTATGAGCAATCGGAATTATGACGGAGGATTCGAAATGGAATTTAGAGTATATCTAGCTGATATATATGTATATAGTTTATGTAATAATTCGAAAATAAATCCATCGAGAGTATTACCGATGTGTTATCAAAATAAATATACATTTATATTTATGAACTTCATTTGAGTCCCGATGCGTTTTCATTAGTGTTGCGACTATAAAGTATAAATATATTTTAACGAAAATCGGACAGAGTTTCCTCTGTTTTTGGACGATCCCAACAACACAAGTTGTCGACAAAATTTCCAAAACTCAACAACAAAATATGTATTTCTTTTTGTAAGGTTATCGAATACAAACCAAATAAATAAATCATGATACGAGGGTTTGAGTTCTGTTTTACGCTAAATAATGAAAATATATACAATAATATAAACAATATTCTCGTTGTTAATAATTTTATCAAATCTCGTTTTTTTTTTTACCAGGTTTGACCAAGTTCGACCCGGACAGAAACTGAACCGAGACACGAGTCGAGACCCGAGCCATCTGCTCCACTGTCGCCGCCGACGCCGGTGTCTCCGGACCTGAAACGAACCCAAACAAGAAAAATGAACCCGAACCAGGTTTGGATTACGACTGAAACGAATAACCATAACTCGTACCTGAACCGAAACAAGCCGAAACTGATGTTAACCGGGGTTGACTGTACCGAACCCGAACCTGCTGAACCGACTGATAACCACCTCCACCGCCACCGTCGTCGGTTCCACCGGAACCAAAACAGAACCCGAATCGACTCGAGGAACACCCACCACCATTGTCGCCATCGTTCCGTTTCTGGCGGCCAGAGCTTCTCTCCGTCGGACCACCTCCTCACGTCACCTGAAACAGCGAAATCGGCCGAAGAACCATGCAAAGAGCCAGAAAATGGTGGATCCAGCAGGATCTAAAAGAAAAAGAGATGAAGATAATGATGAGTTACAGATGTTACCGGAGTAGACCTTTTGAAACGCGGTTGCCGGAGTTGAAAATGTCATTTCCGCTGCTCGGATCGGAAAACCAACACTGGAAACGAGTCCAGAAGAGGTTATTTAAGGGGTTCCGTCGTGTCTCCACCGCCGTGCCTCGCCATCGCCGGCTGCCGAGTACCTCGCCAGCTCCGCCGGCCCATCACCGGCTCCGCCTGTCAAGTCTGATCGCCGGACTCCGTGAGAGGGAGAGATGAGGGTGAGCGGCTGGTGTGTGTGTGTGTGAGAGGTGTGAGTGTGTGTGTGAGAGTATTTATATGGCTAGGGTTAGTTAGGTTTGGGCCCAAGGCCCGTTAACTTGGTTCTTGCGTTCTAGAGCGGCCCGGTAACATTTTAAAGACCCAATTTCACACCCGAGCGTCGTAACTTGTCGTAAAGCTTTCATTTTACGATAAAGCTTTCATTTTACGATAACGAGCATAACACTTAATCTACACCTCAAACTGATGTCAAACTTTGCATACAAGTTTATATATCAGTAATTAAGGTTTCTACTCTTTTCCATTTTTAAAAATCATATTTTAAGGTGAAAAGGGCATAATGGTCAACATATGAGCAATTAACGGAATCATGCGAATTAATTGGTTAACTAATTAACCATGGTGTATAATCACAGAGGGTTATACTAGCATGTAACCTGGTCCAAATGAAGCTCTTTGGTATTTCTAAAACATACCATAACGGGTCAGAACTGAAAGTCAAAGTAAAAGTCAAACTATGCGACTTTCGGTTCCGAACCAGGTCTAAACAGGAAATTGTCGGGTTGAACATGTTTAGACATGTTCTTACACTAATTACCAAGTTATATTAATGATCAAACAGGTTGTGTGTGTTCTACATTGCTAATCATGCATAAATTAGAATTTAAGTATCCTGTTGACTTTTTATTAGTAAGTTTGACCCGACATTTGACCCAGTTAGAGTGGGAATCAGGGGGAACCCTTTTGAGGGTTTATTACCCACATAATTACCAACTTATAACTACTTTTGATTCGAGATTTGACTGAGCCATTATTAATTAATCTCGAAGTCAAACCGTAATTACGACGGTTTGACTTTTAGCTAAATAACTAAGCTAAACTCAATTACAGAAGGTTAAGCAAACTTACAAAGGTCTAATGATTGATGAGGAAGGCCTGGAAAGTGCTCTGGTGCTCCACAATTGATCAGAAGATGTTTGAGGAATGAATGATCAATGTGTTGCACTTAGGTGCTTTATATAGTAACCAAGACACCACAAAGTGTTGACAAATAAGTCTACTACTGACCATAACATTCCCACAAGTGTCCCTAGTGCTTAGGGGGTGCCTAGGGGTCGTCCAAGATGAGGAAATATCTGTTAAAGGTCGATTGAGCGCGTTTACAGGCTGCTGTCTACACTTTTTGTATCTGTGTGTCTGACGCGGCCCGCATGAGATGTTAACCAACCTTTACGCGGGCCGTATGGTCCTTCTGATCAGATTTCACATTTTCAAGTTTCCACATCTTTGTCCCTTGGCTCTTCGAAAGGTCAACTAGCTTAATATTTGCAATTTGAGCCCTCTTTATTTACCTACAAGGGCTTTAAGATTTGTACCCACTTTGCCAAGTCCCTGGTCACTTCTGGTTAACCCGAAAAGTCATAACTTTCAATGCTAACGCTTTAACCCCTCGCACACGAATTTGATCATAACTTTCTCATACGATAACGAAACTTTATGAAATTTATGTCGTGCATTCTAGTGAGCATAATTAACCGTTACAAAGCTTCGGGTTTGTCAAAAGGTCACTCAGAGGTATAACTTAAACATGTTGACACATTTAACCCTTGTAGTTTGTAATCTCTCAATTTTAGCTTCGCATGATCCATGATTTATTCGTTTGATGCTATAAACATCGAGTAGGGTTAATGTACAATATATTTATTCACTGTTGACATTTAGAACTCGTATATTCACATACTTTCCATGATTGTCAACTTTAGTCCTTTCATAACATTCTTTCACACGTTCAAACATTTGACACGTGTCTACACATTATAGGACGTGAATTTTCGAGGTGTTACATCTTACCGGATTAAGCTTACGACTATGAGTTATGCTCAGCCAAAAATTAATTAAAAATCTTCAAAAATCCCAAAATAATATATTACATCAGTGGGTAATAAGTTTGATACCAAAAAGTAGGCTTAACTAGGCTATACGCTAATTACGCCGTTTTATTAACATAAAGCTTTCATTTTACGATAACGAGCATAACTCTTAACCTACACCTCAAACTGATATCAATTTTTGTATGCAAGTTTAGATATTAGTAAGTAAGGTTTCTACTCTTTTACATTTCCAAAAATCACGTTTTAAAATGAAAAGGGCATAATGGTCAACATATGGGCAATTAACGGAATCATGCGTATTAATCGGTTAACTAATGAACCATGGTGTATAATCACAGAGGGTTATACTAGCATGTAACCTGGTCCAAATGAAGCTCTTAGGTATTTCTAAATCATACCAAAACGGGTCAGAACTGAAGTCAAAGCAAAAGTCAAAGCTTTGCGACTTTCGGTTCCGAACCGGGTCTAAACAGTAAATTGTCGGGTTGAACATGTTTAGACATGTTCTTACACTAATTACCAAGTTATATTAATGATCAAACAAGTTGTATGTGTTCTACATTGCTAATCATGCATAAATTAGAATTTAAGTATCCTGTTGACTTTTTATTAGTAAGTTTGACCCGACATTTGACCTAGTTAGAGTGGGAATCTGGGGGAACCCTTTTAAGGGTTTATTACCCACATAATTACCAACTTATAACTACTTTTGATTCGACTAATCACTGGACCATTAGTGATTAATCTTAAAGTCAACCGTTAATTACGACGGTTTAACTTTTAAGCTAAAACTTAATTAAGAAAGGTTATGTAAACTTACAAGAGTCATATGAATGACCAGAGATCACTTGAGAGAAGTCTTGAGCTCTAGAAGTGATCAGGAATGCAAGAGAAGGTGTGAAGAACAATGGTTGCAACTAATGGCCCTTTTATAGTGAATTTTTCACCACAAATTGTTGACAAGCAGGTCTATCACTGACCACAACTCATCAACATGTGTCCCTAAGTGCCTAGGACTGTTTAGGGGTCGCCCACAATGCAAAAATATCGATTAAAGGTTGGTTCTGCGCGTTTACAGGCTGCTGTTCGCACTTTCTGTATCTGGGCGGTTAACGCGGCCCGCATAAGGTTTTGTTAACCTTTACGCGGCCCGCTTGGGCCTTCTGATTAGGCAAAAACGTTTTCAAGATGTTGCATCTCACCTCTTTGCAAGAAACAGCACTTTGGAAAGTGCAGACTCGAGTCGAACTCACAGACTCAGTCAAAAACCTATGCTTGTGGTTTATGCAAGTCCAAGGACCACAAAACCTTGGATTGCAAAAAGCTGAAGGATGCAACTTGCTACAGTTGCAATGAAAAGGGGCACATTAAAACCAACTGCCCTAAATACGCCAAAAAGCCTGAAGAGGCCAAGAAGACCAATGCTAGGGTCTTCAGAATGGACGCTAAGGAAGCAGTTCTAGACGACAACGTTATTACAGGTACTTTCCTTGTAAATGATGTCTATCCAATAGTACTTTTTGATTCAGGCGCTGATAAGTCTTTCGTAGATAATAAGTTTTGTGAACTGTTGAAATTACCTGTCAAAACCTTAAGTGTGAATTATGAGGTGGAGTTAGCAGATGGCACACTCGAAACCGTCTCTACTGTGTTAGATGGATGTGTTATATCCATTAAGAACCACTATTTTCCTCTGTCTCTACTTCCCTTTAAGTTGGCTGGTTTTGACATAGTTTTGGGTATGGACTGGTTATCTCGTAACCAGGCCCAAATTGTCTGTAACAGAAAGCAAGTGGTGATTAAGACTCCGTCTGGTGAATCACTTACCATTTGGGGAGATACCCAATATGGACTGCCTGGGCATGTGACTATGCTCAAGGCTTCCAAGTGTTTAAAGAAAGGTTGTGTCATCTACATGGCACAAGTGATTATTGATGAGCCTAAACCCAAGATAGAAGATATCCCCATCATTTCTGAATTCCCTGAAGTTTTTCTGGAAGAACTACCTGGTTTACCACCAGATAGGCAAGTGGAATTCAGGATTGATATCATCCCTGGAGCAGCACCAGTTGCTAGAGCACCCTATAGGTTGGCACCAACAGAGATGAAAGAATTAAGAACACAACTGGATGAATTACTAGCTAAAGGTTTCATAAAACCTAGTTCATCTCCTTGGGGAGCACCTGTCCTGTTTGTCAAGAAGAAGGATGGATCGATGCGTCTGTGCATCGATTATCGTGAACTGAATAAAGTCACGATAAAGAATAGGTATCCATTGCCCAGAATCGACGATTTGTTCGATCAGTTGCAAGGGGCAAGTTATTTCTCGAAGATTGACTTAAGGTCAGGCTACCACCAACTGAAGGTTAGAGATGAAGACGTACATAAAACCGCATTTAGGACTCGTTATGGTCATTACGAGTTCTTAGTGATGCCTTTTGGGCTCACTAATGCACCAGCCGCGTTCATGGATCTCATGAATCGCGTTTGCAAGCCGTACTTGGATAAATTCGTCATCGTTTTCATCGACGACATTCTTATCTACTCGAAGAACCAAGCTAACCATGAGAAACACCTTCGCTGTATTCTCAAACTTTTACATCATGAGAAGCTCTACGCCAAATTTTCCAAGTGTGAGTTTTGGCTTCGAGAAGTCCAATTCCTTGGACATGTGGTGAGTGAGCGTGGTATCCAAGTGGATCCCGCTAAGGTTGAAGACGTAATGAACTGGCAAGAGCCAAAGACGCCTACAGAGATTCGTAGCTTCCTGGGATTGGCAGGATATTACAGGCGTTTCATTGAAAATTTTTCAAGGATTGTTGCACCCCTAACTTCCCTGACTAAGAAGAAAGTAAAGTTCGTTTGGGGCCCTAAGCAGCAAGAGTCCTTTGATATCCTTAAACAAAAGTTGAGCAACGCCCCAGTATTGACATTGCCAGATGGAATAGAAGATTTTGTGGTTTAGTGCGATGCATCGCACACTGGCATGAGGTGTGTGCTTATGCAGAAAGGCAAGGTTATTGCCTATGCATCACGACAGTTAAAGGTGCATGAAAAGAATTACACCACCCACGACTTGGAGTTGGGTGCCGTTGTATTCGC
The DNA here is from genome assembly GCA_030545235.1 of Helianthus tuberosus. Taxonomy (NCBI): domain Eukaryota; kingdom Viridiplantae; phylum Streptophyta; class Magnoliopsida; order Asterales; family Asteraceae; genus Helianthus; species Helianthus tuberosus. The sequence continues at coordinate 160,570,608 of CM060402.1, read as the reverse complement.
ACTAAAACTGTGGAGGCAGTATTTATATGGAATCAAATGTGTGATCTATTCTGATCACAAGAGCCTCCAGCACCTGTTTAATCAGAAAGATTTAAATATGAGGCAACGCCGTTGGATGGAGACTTTAAATGATTATGATTGTGAAATCAGATATCATCCCGGCAAGGCGAATGTAGTCGCTGATGCCTTGAGTCGAAAGGAAAGGGTGAAACCCATCCGAACCAATGCCAAGCGCATGGAGATAAAGAACAGTTTGATTGAAAGGTTGTTAGCTGCACAGAAGGAAGCTGTGTTGGAAGCTAACTATCATAATGAAAAGCTAGGGGTAACTGAGGAGAAGTTAACTTTTAGCAAGGATGGAATTCTAAGATTAAATGGACGAATATGGGTTCCAATTTATGGAGGACTTCGAGATGTCATCCTCCAGGAAGCCCATAGTTCCAAATACTCCGTTCATCCTGGAGCTGATAAGATGTACCAGGATCTAAGGGCGAATTATTGGTGGATAGGCTTGAAAAAGTTTGTAGCTGCCTATGTAGCTAAGTGCTTGACTTGTGCGCAAGTCAAAGCAGAACATCAAAAGCCGTCAGGCTTGCTACAACAGCCTGAACTTCCTACGTGGAAGTGGGAAATGGTAACTATGGATTTTATCACCAAGTTACCTGAGACAAGGAAAGGAAATGATACAATATGGGTTATAGTTGATAGACTGACTAAGTCAGCCCATTTCTTACCCATCAAGGAGACTTATAGCTCCGACATGTTAGCCCAGTTATACGTGGATAAGATTGTAGCCTTACATGGCATACCTGTGTCTATTATCTCTGACAGAGATACTAGATACACGTCACATTTTTGGAAAAGTTTCCAACAATCTTTGGACACGCGTTTGAATTTTAGTACGGCTTACCATCCTCAGACAGACGGTCAGAGTGAGCGTACTATTCAAACTTTGGAAGACATGCTACGTGCATGTGTGATCGATTTGGGTGGTAGTTAGGATAAACACCTACCGTTAATCGAATTCTCCTACAACAATAGCTACCATACCAGCATAAAGGTTGCGCCTTTTGAGGCCTTATATGGTAGAAAGTGTAGAACGCCTGTTTGTTGGGCGGAAGTTGGAGATGTCCAATTATCAGGACCAGAGATAGTCTTTGAAACGACGGACAAGATTGTCCAGATTCGTGACCGTCTCAAAGCTGCTCGAGATAGGCAGAAGAGCTACGCTGATCCAAAGCGTAAAGCTTTTAACTTCGAAGTAGGCGACAAGGTGTTGCTTAAAGTATCACCCTGGAAGGGAGTGATGCGATTTAGTAAGAAAGGCAAGCTAAGCCCGAGATACATAGGACCTTTCGAGGTTATCGAACGTGTCGGGTCAGTTGCCTATAAGTTAAACTTACCTGAAGAGCTCAGTGGAATTCACAATGTGTTCCGCATCTGCAATCTGAAGAAGTGCTTCGCTGATGAATCACTGGTTATACCACATACAGATGTGCATATAGATGAGAGCTTGAAATTTGTGGAAAAACCATTGTCGATTGAAGATCGACAGGTTAAGAAGCTTCGAAGGAAGCATGTGCCTATTGTAAAGGTCAAATGGGATGCCCGTAGAGGACCCGAATATACGTGGGAGGTTGAATCCACGATGAAAGAAAAGTACCCTTATTTATTTCAGTAAATCTCGGGTCGAGATTTATTTTTAAGGGGGTGAGGATGTAACACCTCGAAAATTCACGTCCTATAATGTGTAGACACGTGTCAAATGTTTGAACGTGTGAAAGAATGTTATGAAAGGACTAAAGTTGACAATCATGGAAAGTATGTGAATATATGAGTTCTAAATGTCAACAGTGAATAAATATATTGTACATTAACCCTACTCGATGTTTATAGCATCAAACGAATAAATCATGGATCATGCGAAGCTAAAATTGAGAGATTACAAACTACAGGGGTTAAATGTGTCAACATGTTTAAGTTATACCTCTGAGTGACCTTTTGACAAACCCGAAGCTTTGTAACGGTTAATTATGCTCACTAGAATGCACGACATAAATTTCATAAAGTTTCGTTATCGTATGAGAAAGTTATGATCAAATTCGTGTGCGAGGGGTTAAAGCGTTAACATTGAAAGTTATGACTTTTCGGTTTAACCAGAAGTGACCAGGGACTTGGCAAAGTGGGTACAAATCTTAAAGCCCTTGTAGGTAAATAAAGAGGGCTCAAATTGCAAATATTAAGCTAGTTGACCTTTCGAAGAGCCAAGGGACAAAGATGTGGAAACTTGAAAATGTGAAATCTGATCAGAAGGACCATACGGCCCGCGTAAAGGTTGGTTAACATCTCATGCGGGCCGCGTCAGACACACAGATACAAAAAGTGTAGACAGCAGCCTGTAAACGCGCTCAATCGACCTTTAACAGATATTTCCTCATCTTGGACGACCCCTAGGCACCCCCTAAGCACTAGGGACACTTGTGGGAATGTTATGGTCAGTAGTAGACTTATTTGTCAACACTTTGTGGTGTCTTGGTTACTATATAAAGCACCTAAGTGCAACACATTGATCATTCATTCCTCAAACATCTTCTGATCAATTGTGGAGCACCAGAGCACTTTCCAGGCCTTCCTCATCAATCATTAGACCTTTGTAAGTTTGCTTAACCTTCTGTAATTGAGTTTAGCTTAGTTATTTAGCTAAAAGTCAAACCGTCGTAATTACGGTTTGACTTCGAGATTAATTAATAATGGCTCAGTCAAATCTCGAATCAAAAGTAGTTATAAGTTGGTAATTATGTGGGTAATAAACCCTCAAAAGGGTTCCCCCTGATTCCCACTCTAACTAGGTCAAATGTCGGGTCAAACTTACTAATAAAAAGTCAACAGGATACTTAAATTCTAATTTATGCATGATTAGCAATGTAGAACACACACAACCTGTTTGATCATTAATATAACTTGGTAATTAGTGTAAGAACATGTCTAAACATGTTCAACCCGACAATTTCCTGTTTAGACCCGGTTCGGAACCGAAAGTCGCATAGTTTGACTTTTACTTTGACTTTCAGTTCTGACCCGTTATGGTATGTTTTAGAAATACCAAAGAGCTTCATTTGGACCAGGTTACATGCTAGTATAACCCTCTGTGATTATACACCATGGTTCATTAGTTAACCAATTAATTCGCCTGATTCCGTTAATTGCTCATATGTTGACCATTATGCCCTTTTCACCTTAAAATGTGATTTTTGAAAATGTAAAAGAGTAGAAACCTTAATTACTGATATATAAACTTGTATGCAAAGTTTGACATCAGTTTGAGGTGTAGATTGAGAGTTATGCTCATTAGCGTAATTAAGAAGCTTTATGTTAATATAACGGCGTAATTAGCGTATAGCCTAGTTAAGCCTACTTTTTGATATCAAACTTATTACCCACTGATGAAATATATTATTTTGGGATTTTTGAAGATTTTTAATAAATTTTAGGCTGAGCATAACTCATAGTCGTAGGCTTAATCCGGTAATTGTCGGTTTTGCCCTTACGGGCCATAAAATGAGTTTTACATATCTAAACGACTCCAAACCTTTTGCTACTGATTCTAAATGATAAATAAATTATTTTAAGCCATCTGGAATGATAAAAATATTAGCCTTATGCATAGAACCCGGAAACGGCTTCTAATCGCCTTTTTAAGCGTTTTTAACGCATAGTATGTAATGAAACTATTTTAAACATACAAAGGCTGATACCTACTGATATTTGAGGAAAATTATAATATTTTAACAGTAAGCAAAAGTTGTTTAACTCAGACTTCAATTTTGAGCTTTTCAGCTTATGTGAAATTACCAAAATGCCCCTACGGTGCATAGTTTGGTTATAATTGATAAATTTCACATATATACAACAACCTACTGATATAACTTAGCAAATTGATTATCTTTTCTGATTACATCAGACCTGTAACTCAGGATATTATTTAAACTCTTTTATTACCTTATAAATGACCAAACTACCCCTACGGGGCATAGTTTGTGTTTAAATTCATTTCGGGCATAATAAATGATATCTTACTGATATCACAACATATTTGGAGCATATTAACTTAGGAAACCTGTAAATGGCTCATATGTATACCCGTTACGCTTATTACGCGTTCGGTTCGGTTTATGTAACTAGTTTACATAAACTAGCCTAAACGGGTCAAACCTTATCGGTTTTTATCTCAAAATCCAGAATGTGTATGAAATACCCATATTAAGCAAGTCTCTGAACTTGTCGGGTCTAAATCACATTCTATCCGGTCTTCGCTTAATCGTGCATACGAACCGTATCTTTAAAACTAGCCGGTCTAAGCTTAAGCTTAACTAAAGACCCGTTAGGATTCTAATAGGTTATTATAAACCTTTGTTCCAGAATAGGAGACCAGTAAAAGCTACGTGCATTTTGCTTATTGTGATTATTACATTGCTCAGGTAAATACTTTTAACTTATTTTCCCTATACGGGCTTGGGTTATGGTATATAGAATACCGCTTGATCGGGCATCAAATCTTCCATCGTTGGGTGGTTAATTGAATAATTTGATCGGCTCGTTTAAACAGTCTTGTTACTTAAAGCCTTTGGGGGGTTAATGACCATGTCCCGAATATCCTTGGCATCATTTTACGAAATAGCCACGACTTAAGCGCGGGGTTTAGGCGTACACCCGTCAGTGCACAAAAGAATAATGTGGTGAGTCTATTGATCTTTAACCCGGACACGATCTGGGCTACTGAACGCACAAGAAACATGTAATTCGTTCACAAGATTTTATATTTAAATAATTCTCCCAAGTTAAATAAAATGTTTATGCCACGTGCATCCAAAGCAATTTTCAATCATTTTCTAAAATGAGTCAGTTGATAGTATTTACCAGTGTAAACTGACGTATTTTCCCAAAAAGATTAAATGCAGGTACTAAGCGTAATTGGCAGGGATTTCTCCTTAGCATCACTAGATGTCTCGCAAGCTTAAGATGCCTACCGTCTGTTGAACTATTATTTATTTTTTATCCTTCTGTGGACAAACATTCAACTGTTGTGATACATGATATTACAAACATTATTAAAGTTGAATTATATTTTTCATTTGCTTCCGCTGTGCATATTTATATATTGTGTTGTTTGACTATTATGTTGCCAACCACGTCACGATACTCCCCTACCGGGCCCACCGGTGACACGTGGAAATCGGGGTGTGACAAATTTATTGTGTAAACACGATGATTAGGTAACAAGTATTAAATCACATAAAAGTTAAGTTAATATAAAAGAGAGGCTTGATAAATATTGGAGTGCTTTGGGTTTAGAAACTTCGACTATTCCAAAGTGAATCGCAAGTCCTTCCGAATTAGGGAGACATGCTTTGGCCTAATAGGTATAATACTCTTGTCGCCAGGCGATTAACGGTATTTTACCCTTCCAGTTAGTACATGTCCCTAGTTTGATTGAAAATACGAAACTTTGGCGAGATTGAAAATCGTAGAACGGGACCAGTCACCAAGGTGTGGATATCAATCCTAGCTTGACAAGTTCGTCCCCAAAACGTGGTTTATTGAACGAAACAAAATAAAATCTCGACTCGTCAATAAGGAACCACTAGAGTATGAAATGGAAATTCCCATCAAGATACGGATGACTTGATGGTGAAATTTCGTCCAAAATAACATGTAAGGTGGATTGAAATTCCTCACCAACGGCGGGAATCACCCCTATTCTAGTGAGTCATTTCGATTGTGGAATGTGAGAGTCTTCAAGTACGTATTGTGTGAAATGTTTTAGAAAAGACACATTGTATATTTAGACAAAAGAAGAGGTAGAAGCAAATAGGAAGAATTACATATTAAGCAAGAATAAGGAATGGTCAAGTTTTGGTACTTAGACTATAGACTAGGTCGAACATGGCAATTCTACCTAATTCTCTATAGTTATGGCTCTGATACCAATCTGTCACACCCCAACCGATGGCGGAAACATCGGAGTGAGACGAAAACTAGATTGCAAGAGACTTCATAACGCTATTTTTGTCAAGTATTTAGTAATTACCTTTTTACATTGCTTGAACTATAATATAACAAATTTGAATAACGACAAGCATAAAAGAACTAAAATTTCATTTCACTAATAACAGTTTCATACAAGGTTTGGAAACAAAATACAACATGCTTGAAAATAAAATACGGTACAACAGGTATTAAAGTTTAAATGCGTTTCTAGGCAATCCTACTAGATTCCTTGCATCATCAGAATCCTGTAACATGTATTAAAAGCATAGATCAATACAAAAGTATTGGCGAGCATACAAGTTTGAATATAAGTATAAGTATAAAAGTTTTCTCAATCCGACGTGGCAATTTACATTCGAGTTGAATCTAGCATATTAGAATAACCTAAGCATAACAAATAGTATGGATATACAAGTAGAAACTAATATGCATGAATAACCTAACATAACAAATAGCATGAGTATACAAGTTGAAACTAACATGCATAAACAACCTAAGCATAACAAGTAGCATGGTTATATAGTTCGAAACTAACATGCATAAACGACCCAAACATATCAAATACGTGTTCGATGGATTGAGTGTTTGATTATATTCGATTGTGTAAAGTGGATTTTGTAGTTGATACATGTTGCACCCAAAAATGCGTTAAAGCGTAAAAAAGGTAGAGTATGCTCACTGTTTTGCAAAGCTTTCCTTTGTAATCCCTTAAAGAGTTGAAGAATTGGATAATGGAGCACCGAGTCACCCTATATGGGCTAAAGAAGGTGTATGAGCAATCGGAATTATGACGGAGGATTCGAAATGGAATTTAGAGTATATCTAGCTGATATATATGTATATATTTTATATAGTTTATGTAATAATTCGAAATTAAATGCATCGAGAGTATTATCGAAGTGTTATCAAAATAAATATACATTTATATTTATGAACTTCATTTGAGTCCCGGTGGTTTTCATTAGTGTTGCGACTATAAAGTATAAATATATTTTAACGAAAATCGGACAGAGTTTCCTCTGTTTTTGGACGATCCCAACAACACAAGTTGTGGACAAAATTTCCAAAACTCAACAACAAAATATGTATTTCTTTTTGTAAGGTTATCGAATACAAACCAAATAAATAAATCATGATACGAGGGTTTGAGTTCTGTTTTACGCTAAATAATGAAAATATATACAATAATATAAACAATATTCTCGTTGTTAATAATTTTATCAAATCTCATTTTTTTTTACCCGGTTTGACCAAGTTCGACCCGGACAGACACTGAACCGAGACACGAGTCGAGACCCGAGCCATCTGCTCTACTGTCGCCGCCGACGCCGGTGTCTCCGGACCTGAAACGAACCCAAACAAGAAAAATGAACCCGAACCAGGTTTGGATTACGACTAAACCGAATAACCATAACTCATACCTGAACCGAAACAAGCCGAAACTGATGTTAACCGGGGTTGACTGTACCGAACCCGAACCTGCTGAACCGACTGATAACCACCTCCACCGCCACCGTCGTCGGTTCCACCGGAACCAAAACAGAACCCGAATCGACTCGAGGAACACCCACCACCATTGTCACCATCGTTCTGTTTCCGGTGGCCGGAGCTTGTCTCCGCCGTCTTCTCCGTTGGACCACCTCCTCACGTCACCTGAAACAGCGAAATCGGCCAAAGAACCACGCAAAGAGCCAGAAAATGGTGGATCCAGCAGGATCTAAAAGAAAAAGAGATGAAGATAATGATGAGTTACAGATGTTACCGGAGTAGACCTTTTGAAACGCGGCTGCCGGAGTTGAAAATGTCATTTACGCTGCTCGGATCGGAAAACAAACATTGGAAACGAATCCAGAAGAGGTTATTTAAGGGGTTCCGTCGTGTCTCCACCGTCGTGAGTTGCGGCTCTACCGCCGTGCCTCGCCGTCGCCGGCTGCCGAGTACCTCGCCGGCTCCGCCGGCCCATCACCGGCTCCGCCTGTCAAGTCTGGTCGCCGGACTCCATGAGAGGGAGAGAGATGAGGGTGAACGGCTGGTGTGTGTGTGTGTGAGTGGTGTGAGTGTGAGTGTGTGAGTATTTATATGGCTAGGGTTAGTTAGGTTTGCGCCCATGGCCCGTTAACTTGGTTCTTGCGTTCTAGAGCGGCCCGGTAACGTTTTCAAGACCTGATTTCACACCCGAGCGTCGTAACTTGTCACACCCCCAAAATCCACCATGCGGAGTATCACCGCTTGGAGGCGTGACGTGACCAGGATCGAGCCACCAATCATATTGAACATCGTAATTAAGTAAATAAGATCAACCACAATATGATTGGTGACCAAAGCCAGTTAACCATGTTTAGTTTAATCAGCGGAAGCATGAAAGTAAATCCAAGAGCACAAGTTCACAGTTTATAAGTTAAAGTTCAAAACGCTAGTTTAATAAGTTCATAAGGATTTAAATAATAAGTACGGAACATAACAGTCCGTACACCACAACGACTCCTTCCTCGTGCAAGCTCCAAGCGTTTAGTGACCTGTAAGGCATGTAACAACGAGTCAACAACAAAGTTGAGTGAGTTCACGTTTGGTTGTTTAGTTTTAAGTTGTTTTCTGAAAAACGTGGTTTGACTTTCGTTGGCGTAATTGCCGTGGGGGTTACCCCGTAGTTGAAAGTATGTTTAACCAGTTCCTTTTTCATTACCCAAATCATAACCATAATCAGTGGGGGATTTCCCCGTTTGAACTACTAGACGGTATGATATCGACTGCTACGCAAATAAGTTGTGCCCTATATCAGTGTCTATCATCACTGACAATCTGCCATAGTCCATTAGTACACGCCCGCCCGACTGGCACGGTGTGAGGTTTGTTAAACCTAATAGCGCTATTAACTAATGACCCGCTCGCCATTGGCCTCGGCGATTAAGTCGATATAATTTGAGGGACTTCATGATAGAGTTTTGTCTAGCTAGTTTTAAGGTTGTTGTCCTACCCAAGGAGGACGAACGTACGTACGTATTCTGCACCAGGAGAATTCATAGGATTAATAATGGCATCCTGCCTATGGAGGATGGCCGTACATATCCTACCTAAGGAGAATATGTAGATCCCGTTTTAATTTTCTTTAACCCATTCCCAACCACCGGGAATCCCATGCCTTAGAAAGTGTGAACTCACCTCGGTTTGCTCGGTTAGATTCTCAATATAGCTAACAGTCAAGGTCGGTCAATCACGTCCTAGTATGATTTACCAGTTAGTCATTTAGTGGCTTTCAAATAGAACACAAAGTTCCTACACGTATCTATCACACAACATACATCACTTTAACGGTTTATGCCCATCTAAGTTTCCCATCCATTCCCCACTCAAAATCAAACATACGATAATGCACATAACATATATAACATGTTAGATCATTCACAGATAGCATACTCGACATTTAGACACGCGAGTCACAACTTATGTCATTTCAGCATTTATATTCAAAACCGGCTGTTTTCGGACATTTTAATAAAATAGTTAAATTATTCCAAAAATTCCCAAATTTTTACAGGATGTCTTAAACGTTCCAAATTTTATAACCTAAAAATATCGGGGTCTAGTTCATTACCAATATTATATAAAAATTCATATTTCGGACTGAACTCAGATTTATATATTTCTGACCACAGTCCACGGAACAATTTATTAAAAATTCATCGAGCGTCCGATTTACGAAATTCCAGTGGGGTAATTACAAATGCATCGGTTTTCATCTACTATACAAATTTCATGGTCCGATTCATCACAAAACTCAGGTTATGACTGAAAGTATGGCACCCATTTATTGCTGTCCAAATTCAGCTTAAGCTGTTGTTACAAATCGACACATTAAAAATAGTAAACGAAGTCCAAAAATTACGATTCCGGTGCCATTAGAACCGTATTTCATAATAACATATTTTAGATTCAAAATATCGGTTTTTCGTTGAGTTTATGACCTGTTTACAGCCATTTGAAGTTGTCTGTAAAACTGGGACAGATTCTGCTTTCACTCTTTAACTTCCTAGTTCGTGTTCGATTGATTTCCGTTAGCAAGTTTATTAATCACAACAACATTAAACATCAGTACCAACCAGCAAAACATCAGATAATCAACCAATAATCATAACCACACAAGATCTACATGATTTACACACATAACTTTTCTTTATCCACCATGTTCATATTCTTACAAGACTTTTAGTTTGTGATCTTTAGTGTTTATAATTTTTATCCGACAAATTTCTTATTAACCACTTTAGAATAGATCAAGAAGGCGTTTAGAGTCACTTACTACTAGCTCGAGGCTAGGGAAGAAACTAGTCGAAAAACGGGTGGTTAATAGCAACGTAGTGAGGTCCTTGCGATTCCGTAAACTCCGGGTCTCCTCGTATGTGATCCTTCACCTTTGGTTGTATGTGGTTTAGTAAGATCAAACTTTGAAAGTGATGTGGGTGTGTTGTGGTTCTCGGCCGAACTCAACAAAGAGGGAAAAGAAAAAGTGGAGTTTGTTGTTTGCAATTGTGAATGAAAGGGGTGTCCATTGGTGCCTACTTATAAACTAATTCTTACCATTATCCAATGAATAATATGTCTCATTATCCACTAACATTTCAAAATAAAAAAGAGGAAATCGTTGGGGGGGGGGGGGTGTCCCCATGTGAACGGTTTGAGAAAATAAGGGGGGTATGGGGTTGGGATGCAATGGTGGTTACTAATTAATTAAGTTCTAGTTGTGATTTTTAAGTGTCTAGTTAGAATATTAAAGTGTGTTATAATATAAAGTGGGTTAGGGTGTTCGGAGACCCTAACTAGCTCAGAATAGGAAAAACAATGGTATTGACAATATTTTTATGTTCCGGGTTAAGTCCGGTTGTTCGGTTGGATATTAATCCGTTAAAGTGCTAAATTAATCCGTAAAGCGTCTTATATATATATATATATATATTTTTGTAACACTTTTAATTTCTAACTCTTATGAAATTATAACGGACTATTTAGTGACTTTTCGGCATACTACTAGTATGTTAACAAGCACAAACACAGGTATCAGAAAGCAGTTAAGTAATTCCACAGTCATCAAACACTTTAATTAACATTAATAAACTGTACTGAATACATGTAAATTTGAGGGTTGTCACCGGAACCAATTCGCAAACCAATTGGCATTCAAGTCTAATCAACTCGATTGACTCCATAAAACCATTGTGTACTCCACATGGTCATATGTTTGCAATATTTATTTGGATTGTTAAAATCCTTATTGTCAAACCTTCCACATTCAAATGCAAGTCACCCCCCACATTTAAGTGTAATTGGATAGCATCCAAATAGGGTGATGAAAGGTTCTCCTTTCCATTTGAGTTTGAGAAAACTTCTCAACTACCATTTCTACATTCCCTCAAGGGTTTGTTTCTTAAATGGCTTCTCCCCCCAAATTACTTGCATTTTAATTAAGTTTGAGTAATATTACTCTTGATGACTTTTAGACCCGCGTGATAGGATAAAATTATCATATCTTTTTGTCAATGCAGTCATCCAATTATATTACTCTACTTAGATTAATATTGCTCATAAGAGCTTCTGAGCTATATGAGTTCTTCACATATGAAGTTATTTATAGTTTTTTTTAGCACAAAATTCATTATTATGTCATCACATATTTTGAATGTTTAAAGTTAATTTAATCTCCGTCGAGCATATAAACTAACAAGTATTAGTCTAGCATGCTTTAGACCACAATACTTTAGCATGTGAACGGAAGATGCATCATTCTGATTCTTCACAACCTTAAGAGATAACGCACTATTTCTTCCGAACATTCATTTCTTAGTTTAGACACAATAATGAAATTTTATTTCACCATTCCAAAACCATCGGTTTTAGGAAGGTTTCAAAACCATAGTTAACTCTATCCATTAGGATCATAACTCATTTGCCTTTTTATCTCAAAGGCTTCACCATTGACTTCCTAAGGACTTAAACATAAGTCTTAATCCAAGTCACTTTGATGAATGATCTTTGTATAAAATAAGTCCAGTCTTGAGATATAGTCAATTAGATTGATTCTCAACAACAAGGCATTCATGTATGCCTATAGTAATATATACATTTGCATTGTTGTTTCGTTTAAACCATGTATTAGGATACTCTCCCAAATTGAGGACCAACCCTCCACATAGTTTAAACAACATTGATGGTGGTAGAAGCATCTACAAGTCCATCACTATTGTAAATTTCCCTTAATAAATTTGCTAAATTTATTAAAATCTTTTACAATAATAACATATATTTCTTTCATATGTTGTATTCTTTGAAAACTTACATGTGCATTTCCATGTTGATGCTCTCAACATTAAATGACATATCTTGTTTTCGTGCATTTGATCTCAAACCATTCACACCACATTTCTCACGAAGTCGTTATACGCTTGATGTTTGATTTTTGGCTTATTACATAAGTCATGATCACAACCCGCTCGTTGTGTTCGTGTAAATTACTTTTTACACTTTGTATCAAAATGTGTATCCTTTTGACAAATTATTAGTAGTCCAAAATAAAAATTTATCTTTTATTATATGTTAATCCATTTGTTTATGTAAAATAAACCCAAACGGTAGTCCACCATTTTAAATAAAATAAAAGCGAACATATATAATAACGGATACACCAATGATATTTATACATCAAATCCCAAAGTGTTATTATCTTCAACCTTTTCGACCGATATAAACGCAATTATATCGTTTCATGCCGTATTTTGAGGTACTCCCTCAATGGAACACATATAACTTGTTTCATCTCGAAACTCAAAACTTGAATAATCACAAGCTATCCAAAATATAAAGTTGTTTACAATTAACTACTCGCAAGTAGTTGAGCAACTTATAATATCTATATCAACATCGAGTTGTTTTTCACTAAATAGTCTTTCCGAGACTATTATATGGTTCAAGACGTTATACTTCTCGTGGAAGTATCGAATCACTTATAATTCGCAAAGACATTTTTATTCGTTCAAAACATTTCTCGTTTTTGCAAGTGTTTTAATATTAAACTATATATTTATGTTTTGATTACAAATCAAGACAATAAACCTTAATAGTTTATTAAATAAAACAATTTCAAACTCGCTCGTTTGAAACTAAAACGAATACACGTCGTTTTAATAATTGGTTTATCATATTCAAACCATTTCTAACCGCTGTTAGATAATGAAGATTACCAATCATTAAAATGAGTGGTTTGTATGATAACCAATTCTAATATGCTAATTAGAATTTAAATGTTTAACAAACATTCAAAATATTCGGTTTTTATAAAGTAAACTGTTTCTAACGCGCTCGTTAGAAATAAAATGAATATATATATATATATATTCACTTTCGGTTTAAATGAACGTTTTCTAACACGCTCGTTAGAAATAAACACAAACCTTTTCTAACACTCTTGTTAGAAAATATATAAAACGGATACAAAACATGTTAAATAGTTTATCATGGTTAACCCAGTTCTAACCCGCTCGTTAGAAATTAACGATTGCAAATCGTTAAAAGGTTTCTAACACGCTCGTTAGAACTAAACGATTACAAAATTTGTTTTGAAGTTTATAAAAAAATATAAACTATTTCTAATACGCTCATTAGAAATAAACAAATATGAAACCGTTTTAACATTTATGTAAAAACCGTTTCTAACTTGCTTGTTAGAAATTTAATGGTTTAGACGAAACCGTTACAAGGTTAATTATTATCCAAAATAATTGTTTCCAATATGTCTGTTAATAATTATTTGTAATAATAATCTTTTCTAACATGCCCGTTAGAAAATCTAAACGTCTTTAAACTATTGTTTCTAACACGCTCATTAGAACTTCCAACCGTTTTTAAAACATTATTTCTAACACGCTCGCTAGAACATATAGATGTTTTAAAAATAATTATTTCTAACACGCTTGTTAGAATACATAAATGTTTTTAAAAGTTGTTATTCTTTCAACACCATTTTTTCTAACACGCTCGTTAGAAAATATTAAGTAATTATTTTCTAATATACTCATTAGAAAATATATTAATATACCAATTAAACTTTCTAACATGCTTGTAATAAATAAACTAAACGTTACAAACATTTAATTTTGTATGAGGTTACAAAATATATATTTCTAATACGCTCATTAGAAACTTTTAGTATTTCAAAAACATATTGAAATACATATTATTTTGTACTAGTGGGGAACCCGCGCGTTACAGCGGGATCGATAATTTACAACAGTAACCATGTAGCCACTGTTGTAAATATCACTTGTATAGGTAATTATAATATACAATTCAAAGTGCATATACACAATGATGACTGCTTTAACTATATAGTTACAATCACTACATATACCATTTAGATTGTAGCATACACCATATCCATACACAATAAAGGAGACGTCTTTGAAGAAACTCATGCACTGATACTAAAAAGTTATAAAGTTAAACCGGAGTCTATCAAGAAAGACATCAATATTTCAATATAATTTAGGATCTCTTTTGAGATCCTTCTCCAGTCAATCCTCAATAGGAAGAAGTAGTGTATTAGCAGCCTTCCCATAGTAAACTATTAAATTTGTGTATGCTTTCTCATTGAGGGTCACACCCTTTACTCAACCAGTGGTAAACATTTCTATAGCTTTATCAAGATCTCGACTACCCCCATACTGCATATGTCAACAAGCTTAACATAAGGAAAGAGAAGGGAACTCTTGTTTCTTGTTATACACGTTAAAACAATATGTGAGGTTTTACGTAATCATGGTGTTGAATGTTTGAATCGATGGAGCAATTCCTTTTATTAGCATCCTCTATCAGCAAACCTCAATCTACCTGCACCATTCAGAAGTTGGTTTGCACGTATTCACTCAAAATTAAAGAATAAAAAGTAAAAGGGACTAAAGAGTGAAAAATAATGTATGCCATTACACCAAGCCCCGTGTTATTAAAACAATCAGTTATGGCATTCCCTGCATCTCAGTGCTTTCCTAAAGAGCATCAACTGTATTAACACTTGACCTTTAAGATAACCAACTTAATCATCTATATTTGCAAAATTCAAAACGAAAAAGAAAGGGTAGGGACACTATTTTGTCATTTGTTACCTCAATTTTTTTTTTTTTTTTAACAATGGTTCAAACATTTCAATTTATTTATCCGGGCAAATTACATAAGAATAGTAGGTAGACGAGCAACAAACTGCGCCGCCATCCCTTTCTGAATAGAAAACCCTAATCTACTAAAAACAAAGTCTCGCCCCTGAGGGGTCGAAAAGTTGCTGTGGACTACACGCTGAACTCTGGACAAGAAACGAACTGCCTCTGGCGCCAAAGAGCCAAACGTGTCAAACGCTAGGGGGACAAAGGCATGCTGATTATCCTCACAAGCTTTCGCGTGCTTTTCCACCTTCTTCGACTCTGCTTTCAGTACTGCTTGCCCCGCCACAAACCCATATACCCGAAACCCGGCTAGGGGGGATACACCTGTGAGGTCGACACAAGCATGTTTCCCGCCCTCCCAACCAAAAACTAGCACGTCAGCCGGGCGTAGAGTGGATCTCCCCTCCGACGGGTCTGTAAGAAAATTCACCGGTGCCTCTTTCTTTGCCGAGACCCCTGCTCGTCTGAGAATATCCATTAACGCATCTCGAACAAAGTCATGGCGATACTTAAACCCCGGCAACTCTCTACAGTGTAACGCATGCTCCCCGTATTAATCCAGACATGCTTTACGGCAGACTGGGCAAGTTTCATCATTCGGGAACATGGGGATCATCAAACGGTACTTAAGGATTGACCGGTACTCCACCGCTGACATACGTTGACCCAAACCTTCAATAGGAATAACAGTTAAGAAATCTTGAGCATGAGGCCTCTGTAGGTAATCAATGACGGCTTTCTGGCGGGGGGACAAATGAAAATCTTCTCCCAGACTTTGTGCGATTCGACAACAAAGGGCATTCGCCAAAGTTTTCTGCGGCTTTTTGGGGGCGGTGTCCTTGTTAGAGAAACCGCCGAGATCAAAGTCAGGGAGAGATTCATGCAAGCGTTCCAAGGCGTTGGCATAATCCGGATCAATGTTAGCAACCCCGCTGTTACGTAATATGTGGTCCTGCAACTCCCAAGATTGAGACCTGGAAGCCACAAAGGCATAGGCTGCCACATCCCGGGCCGAGAGAAGGCCCAACCCACCAAGCCGCATTGGCAAGGTCGCGATCCGCCACTGTAGTTCACCAAAAAAGGGACCCCCACATACGACAATGTCTTCTATTGCCTCCCGAAGACCTTTATCAAAACATGAAACAGCATCATCCACAAAGGGGGGCTGGCAAGTTCGCAAACCGAAAAGCAACTTTGCAACCCCCATACAAGATCTAAGCAAAATAAGTTCGCTTTGAGGATCCCGCAACAAGGGAAGGTGCCCCATAATGTCAACAGCGCGCGTTGCCCTCTTAGCCGCTAGACCACTAATAAAACCAGAATCACGGCTGACTGCCCCTCCTAGCAGTTTGACACCTTTCTCCGGCCTCCCAATCTCACTGGGGAAAAGCCCTGGCCGGACCTTCACCCCGTTACATGTCGGCCAAAATAATTCAGTTTTTCTAATATTAAGCCGTAGCCCCAAGGCTGGACCCTCCGAACCGATGATGTCGAGAGCTTTAGCAACCTGAACAGCGTCCCTGATAATCGTCCCGTCATCCAAGTACCAAGCATGAAAGGGGAGTTTACAGTTTTCCTGCACCTGAAGCACTAAGGGGTGTAAGGCTAGGGCAAAAAGCAAAGGTCCCAAAGAATCCCCTTGCTGCACCCCCGTGAATGCCCCGATGCGGTCATTCCCCACGTATAGCCTAGCAGGCTGAGCATACAGAAACTGAACCCACGGGAAAATGGAGGGGCAGTGCACTAAGTTGAAAGCGTTGGAAAAATCAACCGTAAGCATGGCCAGCGAGCCATCTGAATGAAAAGAATTAAGAAACCTGTTAGCGCTGTGCAGCACCGCCTCCGCCCCATTGGGGACCCCCACCCCAAATTGGTAGTCCCCCAAGTATTTAACAGCTTCTTTCCTAACTTTCTTCATGGCTACTTTGGAGACTAATCTTCTCCAAATTGTCCCCATAGCAATGGGACGAATACCATTATCAGGCTTCAACAAAGGGGTTAGGGGCGCCGAAGCAACAAAATCCGCGAGCACCTTAGGACATAACCCCCCTAGCCAAAGGTTTACCACTTCAGTGATGGCAGTAAGCAGTCCCGAGGCAGTCGCCGACCCTTCACCGCTAAGAGCGTCCAACAGGTGTTGGGCTCGGAGGCCATCTCGTCCACAAGATGTCCCTTTCGGAAAAGATTTCACACACCTGTGGACGCAGTCTTTATCCACGGATAACGCAGGTTGGGACAGAGGGGTTGAAGGGAGGCTCGGGGGTGGCGCGAAGGGATGTTTGTCGATAAGGGCTTGCATGGTAGATTCCCCCCGGGGAGCAACCCCACTGGAACACAACACCTTAACTGCAGCAGTGAAGTGACCATCACTCACTTTCCTGAGACATTGCTTGATGTTAGGGCTAACCTCATCAGCTATCTCCCGTTGTGCCTCCCCCCCACGCACGACCTCTTCTCCACTATCGGCAAGGAGGGAATTGGCCAAAATCTCAAAACCAGAGCCCTCCTTCCACAAAGCTAAGGCCCGCAAAATACTATCACATTGCAAGGACTTTCGATTACCCGACCTTCTCTCTTGCCTGGAAGACGGTTTAACCACCTTAAGGGTACAACGGGGTAAGAGCAAGAGTTTGACCCAGCTTTCAACAGACCCAGGGGAAGCTACTACTTTATGGATGGCACCTGTCAAAGCTTGCGCAAATGCCAAACGACAGCTTGGGGGGATACTCTTAACAGTTCGAACCGAAAGGGAGAAAACACGTTCAAGGAGAGCAACATCTCCCGTCACTCCCTGCGAGGTCCTAAGCTCAACCATCACAGGATCTTGGGGCCTTGGTATCCCCACGACAAAATCCTCATCAGACCCGGATTTTCTAGAGAACGTGAAAACACCATCAGGATGATGACACCCCCTACTAAGTGCGTGTGTCTTCATGCACCTCCCACACAACCAATATCCAAAAACTCGCAAGGTTTCCCCAACATTTGAAAACAATTCTAAATCCTTAGAAAGTGCATCTTGAAGGGATTCTTTACGATCATCTTTAAAATGAAATTGCTGAAAATAAGGCTATTAGAAGTTAAGGAAAGATATAAGGTTGGTATTTGATTTAGGTCAAAATCGGTCGAATCAAAGTGAGTGATCCTACATCAAAATCCATAAAACCAATAACCTGAAAACAAACACTAATAAGTGAGTAAAGCAAACTGCCATATTTTAAGGCAAGAACAAACAGATACTAAAAAGTAAAAAAGGGCTAAATAATCCGACCCAACCATTTTGATTTGTCCTAAAGTCTACCTGATTAGACGGTAAATACACCAATTTAGAGGCTCAAACCGCAACTAAAGTGAAACAAAGTGCACATCAGATTATGAATGTACAGATTCGATATTCATCACTGGAAAATATAAAAACAGCCAAAAACTGATCACATCAACTATATAAAGAATCAATTGAATATATCCTTAACCAAACATAAAAATAAGAAAAATAATATCTAGGTTGAAACAAAGCATACCTGTCACGGCCCCCGTTTCAGAAGCCGCGGGACAGAAATACTGCGGTATTGATTTAATTGAGTTTAACAGCGGAAGTTTATTTAACAGGATCGTTTAAAGCTAAAAATTTTCCCCGATTATTTTATTTCACAATTCGGGATAAAACCCCGATAATTTACAATAGTATGATTTTTCTAGAAAATCGTTATGTTACAAAACTTATTTCTTTATTTTATAATGAGCCACTATTTTAAGCTTGAAATGCTCCTCAGCACTTTTTCCTGAATTACAGCAGATCACCTGAAACATGTTTGAAAAAGGTTTTGTCAGCGGGAAATACTGAGTGAATCATTCATTTTTACTAAAACGACTCGTTTGTTATAATTTTCAGTATTAAGAGAGATTACAATGTTTCTGATATCAAACCAACTACCCACAGTATTTGTCACTCGAATCTTTACGGTGACTGTGGTCATATCACCATTGGCTGCCCCAATGAATGACGAATATCACTAAATTTAGGTTCGCCCACCTAAAGTGATAAAAATGTAATACTGTGCACAATACCCCACATACCGGCTGTAATTTGGTGATTACATAAACTTAATCACTGTAATTATAACTTTGAAAATAAACATGTTTTTGTAAATAGATTTAATAAAAAGAGAGAATGACTCACATTGCTGATTTAATATGGTCAGAGTCTAATCTATGATTTAGCCTTGTTAACCTAATATAAATAACAATGCACACAAAACTGGGTTAGTAATCAATCCAGCAATTACGATAATTCACGAGATCAAATTCTCACAATGAATGACAAAATGCAATACTTCATCCATCGAATTAACGATGATCCGTTGAATTAACAACGAACGACAAAGTATAATACTTTATCCATCGAATTAACGATGATCCGTCAAATTAATGACGAACAATAAAGTATAACCCTAATGTGGGCGGCACTTAAACATTCATTGGATATATTGATCGTCGGATAAATGAATCGTAGCAGCGATTGTGCTAATACCCTGTTTTGCAGCAGAATTTCGAGACCCTGGGGTGTAATTTTGGAATAGCAGTTCGTAACTCAGTGTAATAGTGGGAATTATTTCGACGTAGAATGTCCAGAATGCAAGTCCCACTGCAACCTATTTATAGCTAGAAAATCACCCCCTCGCGCCACGCGAGGGGTTCCATTGTTTCTGTCGCGTGGCGCGACAGGACCTAGTCTACCCTAGGTTAGCTTCGTGTCACAGTAGCTTAGCTGAGTTGGTTTCGTAAAATTTTAAGTTTTTGACAGCAAACTGTTTAGATATTACCGAATGGGGTTTACCCCCCCTGAGTTTTAGGGGCCCTGATCCTGATTCTGATTGTTTTGAAAATTTTAGGGTTTTATCAGAATCACTTGGGTTTCTCAATTAGGGTTTCCTTTTGGACTAATTAATTTAATAATTAGGACTTTTGATGAGAGTTGTTACATTCTCCCCACCTTAAGAAAATCTCGTCCTCGAGATCAATGTAAATACAAAGAGAAACAATTAGTAAATGAAGATCAGAGTTCAAAACGGACACTTTTGATACCATTATCTGGCTTTGTGATGTTAAGAGAATACAAAAAGAAATAATCCTATTGTTCGAGACGTTAATGAGAAGGGGTCAAATACAAGCATACACAAATCAACCAGAATAATATTTAAAATCCAGAAGTTGGTTTAGTTCGGGTCAGCTTTTATCCTAAATGAAACACCTTAATAGGAAGAAATATCACACAATTTAGAGGCGCATTAGTAGATATGATGATGATAACGAACATACTTGGTTCTTGGTCGATCAAGACCATCGGTAACAATTCGTTTAAACAATCGGTCAAGAAGAAAAACCCCAAAATTTAGCAGAGGAACCTGGTCTGTCGATGATGATGGCTGGAAATCACCATGATTTAAACAAATGATTGACTGATTATTAGTAAATTAGGGCAACACACAAGCGATTAATCAAAAATTAAGATCTATGAATTCAGGCTGCTATGTATAGTGATAATTGATTGTTAATTACCTTGAATTGATGGACGGCCAGCACAACCACCACCGCCACTGCTACCGGTTTCTCGATCTATATGGATTCAGTGAAGACGAAAAGTATATCTATATCTATACTACTTTAATAAGCATATAGAAAGGACTTCTTAAAGTCCATAAAAATTCCCTTAAAACACCTCTAAAGCATGCTGTACAAGTCTTTTAAACACTATAAAATATCACTTTCCACTTATACCCTTATTAACACAAACAAAAACACAAAAATAATGATCCTACCGTCCATTACTATCATGATCCTATCCTACCGTCCATTAACACCACACGGATCATGATCCGCGCAAAGATACAATCCCTGCTTTCTTACAATCCCCAAATCTCATTTCAAAATTCAAATCCACAGCTCCCTTCCCTTTTCATTCTCTCTCCGATTTTCGATCTGGATCTGCTTTGTCTTTGCCTTGCGTTCACCGTAAGCCACTACTCCATGGCTGTTCGAGACACCTTCTCTCAGATGGTTAACATGGTGGGGGATGGGGATGACTATTTCAGACACCTTCCTCCTGATGTAACATGTTAGAGACACCTTGGTCGCCACATTTTCGCTTCAATTCAGGTAATATCTCATGCTTTTTTTCTATAATTCTTACTCTATTTTACTTTGATTGTGGTTCTCCTGCTTCCGATTTGGTGTTTTTCCTTGTTTAAAACCCTAAAATCGAACCAGTGTTGGTAGATTTTTGAGTAAATCGAGTCCGTACAGATGTTGATCTTTAGTTAGTGAAGTATCTGTTTAATTGAATTGAGTTTTTGTTAATTTTTGAACAAATTGTTTGTTGACATTGTTTGTTGTGAAATGAATTCATGTGTAGCCATGTGTACTACATGAGTGGGGATTTATGGAAGGAAGGAGGTATTGATGCTACTGGTAAGCAAGCAAGCATTAATCCCTTTTCTTGCCCTATGTATGTTCCTTCCTTGTTTATTAGTATATTATATAAAATTTGATTTGATTTGATTTTATTTGCAATAAGGTTCCATGATGGTGATAACACTCAAAGTGATTTCGTGCGCTTTTAATTATAACGATGGCTCCTTAAAAGAGAGACGTCTACGCGATACCCAAAAGAAAAATCGATTGTTTAGGTTACCCTCTGTCATAGAGTATGTGGCATACTGTCTCTGCTGTGGACACAAGGGAAGGGGGTAATCTAGCTAATCTTAATTTATTATTATTCTTGTATTGCTAGAAGAAAAACCAACTTCCATTTTAATAAAATAAAAGGACTGTCTTTTTTTACCAGATTTGGACCAGGTCTGAGAAACCTTCACCATCACCTATTGGGCCAACAGTTAAAGCAATTCTTCAAGCTGGTTTGTGTATGGGTGTCTACTTATACCTTGATCCCCGATATCCATTAGAAAGAATTGGTGACCCGGTTTATAAAAGTTGGGGATTTATTGATAGGTTTAGCTACCAGTTCATGTGTAGCTTTTCTGCGCGCTGGAAATATTATTTCATATGGTCGGTCTCAGAAGCTTCCATGATTCTTTCGGGCATCGGTTTCAGCGGATGGACCAATTCTGTTCCAATTAAAGCACACTGGAGAGGGGCCAAAAATGTTGATATTTTGGGTGTTGAATTTGCAAAGAGTGCAGTAGAGATACCACTTGTGTTGAATATACACGTCAGCACATGGCTTAGACATTGTGAGTTTAATTAAACATTATTTTTCTTCCATTTATATAGCAGCATGTATTTAGATGTTGATGATGCACATGTATGGATGTTCAGATGTTTATAACAGGCTTGTTCAAAAGGGGAAAAGACCTGGTTTCTTCCAGTTGCTGGCGACACAGACTGTCAGTGCTGTATGGCATGTAAGATTTTAGTGATTCATTATTTGAGTAGATTATGTGTTGCTTTTTTTTTTTTAATTTGGGTATCGATGATTAATTATTTGTAAATTTGATAGGGTTTATATCCAGGGTACATTATATTCTTTGTTCAATCTGCTTTGATGATTTCTGGTTCAAAAGGTAATTATATATAACTCTTCTGGATTATCAGTGAATTACTTTCTTGGTTAAATTTCAAACTATCTAATTTTTTTACTCTTTTTCATATTTTGCGTATGTATGATCAGCCATTTACAGATGGCACCAATCTGTCTCGTAAACGTATGTTTAAGAAGATGATTATGCTCTCAAATTTCGCTTACACAGTTATTGTTTCAACCTACTCTTCTGTTGGTTTCATGGTAAGTATTATATGTTGACGGTTTTATGATCGATCTGTAAGAGTCTAAACAACTTGATGCAGACATTTTTGGGTAATCAGCTTCTATAACCACAACAAATGTGATTATATAAGGAAAAACTGGAACTACTTGTTTACCCCAATTTTAAGTTTTTCACCCATATGTTCAGTTGTTAATACCATGAAAAGAAAAAAGTTATAGCTAGAAATATATAGATACAAAATTAAGAAATTTAATCAAAACTTTTTTTAAATAATTTTTAATTTTTGGTTATTTTCGCATTAGATTGACCAGTGTATTTCAAACAAATGATATCCAGTTACCACAACTTGAAGCATTAAATCATGCTTTCTTATAGTTGGCCACCTATCAAATAATCATTTTCAAAATGCACGTCGAAATACCCCATTAATTCATGTCATATATCTCTGCTGTGGACATCACCTATTGGGCCAACAAATGTGATTAATCGGGGTGTCCCCCCCCCCCCCGCGCGCGCGCGCGCGCGACCCCTTTAAATCTGCACAATTGGCTGGAAACAAAATTGAGGCTCTGAATTTGAATATTGCAACTGACGTGTTTTGTCCGGATGTTGGTATGTATTGAAAACAGGAGTTAACGACTCTTTCTTCGGTTACATGGTTTGTGATTCGAGTTCAAAGCTGATTCCAATGGGGGTTATGAAATTGAAATTTGCAGGTTAGAACTTTGACTGATTCCGATGATTTGAAAATTTCAGTATTCAGATGAACCTATTACCAGATGATTCATGTAGATTCTGAAGTTAATGTCTCTCTTTCGGCTGTTTGGATGAACCGTTTCATCTGTTTTAAGATGCGATTTTAGCTGATGATTTAAAATTTGATGCATATCAAACTGTGAGATTTAGTTAACTACGTGAATCATCCGGTAGTATGTTCATCTGACTACTGTTGTTTGCATCAATTAATTTTGATTTTGAAGTTCATATCTATCGTCATAGTTTTCAAACAGTTCTGGATTCCCTTAACGAAAAATGAATCTGATTTGAGAATGTGGTATTAATTTTTGAATATGCAAATACGTGTTTTTCTAATATTTGCATTCAAAGTATATAGATAAAGGCTGCAATGGATGTGTAGTCAGTAGTCATTAGGTATGGTAGAACACTAGAACCCAACAGGATGTGTAGTCAGTAGTCATTAAGCTCTCCTTTTCATTTGTATTTTATGTTTTTATCGTTGTAAGATAAAACATAATATGAATAAATTCATTTATAACAATTGTTGGCTCTATGTGTTCTTCAGGGTCTGACATGGCAGCCACATCAGCAAGTGCGTTCTCAATCGGATCAACCATATCCCATGGCTCGAAAGCTAGCCCGCTTTCACAGTCGAAGACATGTGGCATGAATATCAGTTTCAACTTGTTGTGGAGAAGAAGAATTTAAAGCTTATTGACATTGACATCCCGGTGGTTGATGGGCATGCCAGAATTACCATTTTACCCCTACTTTCGAAAACGAAACCGTCGGTTACATTCAGTGATCAAGAGTGAATGATCTGACTGCAAGGGTTCAAAACGGTGGGACCGAGGTGGTTGAGGTGAAAGCCGGTGCGGGGTCCGCTACATTGTCAATGGCGTATGCGGATGCGAGGTTTCTAGAATCTTCTCTTCGGGCACGTGATGGAGATAGTGATGTTTTCAAGTGTTCGTTTGTTCAGTCAGAAGTTACTGAACTCCTGTTTTTTGCATCAAGGGTTAAGCTTGGGAAGCAAGGAGTTGAAGCGATTATCTCTTCTGATCTTGAAGGGTTGACTAAATATGAAGTCAAAGCTTTGGAAGCTTTGAAGGTGGAGTTGAAGGAAAGCATAGAGAAGGGTGTGGCGTTTGCACAGAAGGAAAGGTGACTGCTTGAAGGGTGATGTTAGGTTTAAAACGTGTTAATAACATTCGGCATGATTTGTCTTCAGTTGCTCATTTTTGTAGAATTTGAGATGTTTTGTTGTTGATGATTTGAAGAAATATATATATATATATATATATATATATATATTTTGTTTTTATGACATATCTATCCATTTTGGTGCCAAACGGGTCAACACAGCTTGGGTTTGACTTGTTATTTGTTCGGAGTTTGGTTATTTACTTGAGCTTTGGAAAAGTACAACGAAGTCGGGTCTAAACTATAGGCACATCAATCTGTCTGGTTGGTTTGGCTTAGTGTGGTAAGTGTTGGATTAGATTAGCTGGTTGATAAGATGAATTGGAACAAGTCATATGGGTCGACGGGTTATAAGTAAGTTATAAACAGGCTGAATGAGATAGCATGTGGAAATAAATAGGCTAAAGTAAATAACCAAACATGTAAACAAATTGATCTTATAAAAATAATTCGTTATTTTGTTTTTGAATAAATTAAAAGATCAATCTTTTTAATTAAAGCCCCTTGTTTTTAAATAAATTAAAAGATCAATCTTTTTAATTAAAGCCCAACGAGTTAAAATTAAGTTATAAATAAACTAAATGAGATGGATGACATGTTGTAATAAATAGGCCAAACAACGGATTAATCTTATAGAATAACTCCGTCATTGTTTTTTTAAACAAATTAAATGGTCAGATCTTTATTGGGCTATAATCATAGTTTGGATATCATTAAACTATAATTTGCCAATAAATCAACCAGGTAACTCAATTTCCAAGCTTTGTTAAAAACTCCTATAGGTAAAAAGCACTAATTACGCGTACGGCATACCGTTGAATTGTTGTTGCCTTGCTAATTTCTTGACGGGTTGAAATGCAAGTTCTAACTTATTTGTGTAAATGTTTTCAGATGATACTCCTATGCTATGGGGGGTTAATTTTTTTTATAGGGTGCTACTTTCTACACCCCCCTAATTACTTTTTTCACCCCCTCCTCTCACATACTTATAGGTGGGGCCTGCGTGGGACTGACAGTTTTCCTCTCACAAGGGGGTATAATCAGGAAGTGGGGGGGGGGGGGGGGTGTATATCAGCCTTTTTATAATGATTTTCGGAATCAAGCTGGACTTTTGGGGAATGTGCAGATAGAGTTGCTATTGTGTAAAGATGAATCGACTTTCACATTTGAGAAGGGTTGGGCTTTTTTGTGAAAAAATTATTTTAATGGTGATAATTATGTGATGCCACCGCCTGATGGATACCTGTATCTCCCAAACGCTGACTCACGTTTGAGCTTTTCTTTACTTGCTCTATTGTCAACGTGTTTGGTTGTTTTCTTTGTTTAAATTTTGAAAAGTCCTTTAAGATTTTGCACATTCATCTTCAAAATGTGGGGGAATCAACATGTTGGTCATGATGTTGTTTCAAAGGTTTTATCTTGTACGTAGTTTAAGTTGTAGTGTTGTTGTAAGTTAAATGGATTTTTAGTTCACCCAACTGAACTAGACCTTCTTATGCACACCCTTAGAATTACTTACAAGTGTTGTGTTTTTTGTTGCATCACGAATTTGGTTTTGGTTATGGCTCAAAATCGAACCGCCCCGTACATAGCCATAAACTCACAAACCTAAGTGATATGTTTCCCGCCGCATCGCGCGGGTAAGCGACTAGTATCTATATATATATATATATGTCGACTCGCAATGTAGACCTAATTGCCATTCAATTCAAAAGTGGGGGCCAGAAACGAATGGGCAAATTTGATTAGGCGTCCGTCTCCCCTGCTCTCCTCTCCCTCTCTGATATGTGTGTTGGTGTAAGATAAAAAGGCTAGAGATGGAGGAGTGGGTTTAATATCAAATAGTTTAGTCGAAGCTTTCAATGGCCATGATGAACATGATTGATGACAGTCGTTATATTTCTGAAGGAGATCAATCAGCTGGTTGATTTCTTTGTAGTGAAAACATTGAATTGGGGGCAAAACTGGGGGAAAGAGTCATGCTTTAGGGAGGAAGACATGACCATTTGTCTGCCATCTTAAAATTAGACTATATATATGTCGACTCGCAATGTAGACCTAATTGCCATTCAATTCAGAAGTGGGGACCAGAAACGAATGGGCAAATTTGATTAGGCATCCGTCTCCCCTGCTCTCCTCTCCCTCTCTGATATGTGTGTTGGTGTAAGATAAAAAGACTAGAGATGGAGGAGTGGGTTTAATATCAAATAGTTTAGTCGAAGCTTTCAATGGCCATGATGAACATGATTGATGACAGCCGTTATATTTCTGAAGGAGATCAATCAGCTGGTTGATTTCTTTGTAGTGAAAACATTGAATTGGGGGCAAAACTGGGAGAAAGAGTCATGCTTTAGGGAGGAAGACATGACCATTTGTCTGCCATCTTAAAATTAGATTAATAACTCTTTAAATTAGATTAATAACTCTTTAAATTTGGGTTTAAATGGTTGGGATTATATCTTTATTAGCTAAATGAAATATGTCTAAAATGACTTTATTGCCCTTCTCTTATATGCATTATAATGTTGTACCACAAACATAAAAACTTGTAATTACTTAACTTTGCAGGAACCCTTGTGAAATGTTTTATAATATAGTATAGATAACATTCGTGTTATCTAAACACGAACAAAACTCATTCTAAAACATGAATCAAATTGTACGATTTTATAACATGGTATTCGGATTAAAGATTGTACTCCAATCATCAAAATTAATTCGACTCATTGTACTAAATAAATATTTCCCAAAAAATTTATAAGATTTTAGCAAAATCTCAATTAAAATTTCAACTTTCGTGAACCTAAATCCTCCTAGAGAAGGGATTTAAGATTGTAGCAACAATCTTCACGAAAGTCTGTTTTAAGATTGTAGGAGCTAGGTTCACTTTTTAATAAAATATATTACAAAATATATAATAACGAGACTCTCGTTATTTGTGGGAAATTATTCTAGTACAATACCGGTTACGTAAACTAAATAAATAAATGTAATATACAATTTAATTGTACCAATCTTGATTCAAGTCGATGTCTTTGGAAACTTCAACCGCACCTACGAGATCGAAACTCCGTTGCAAGACAAGCAAAATTGATGACGGTTTTGGTTGAGGCACGTGTTCAACACACTTCCTTTAAACCAGATTCCACGCCTCCTCTCAGACGGTTCTGTCTCCCAGGGTACAACAACCGGAACAGTATGTGTACTGCTGGAGATGACTCTCATGCCCGAGATAGCACCGGGTATAATTTGGTTTTCATACAATTAGGAAAATATGAAGTTGGGAATTAATTTAGAGAGTGCTCCTCTCTAAATTTCCATGGAACAAAAGACGAATTTGTTGTGTCTATTTTTTTCTTCTATAATCAAATGAATAAACCATATTCATTTTATAATGAGATGCATAGACTCATTCAACCCTCTTAATGATTGTCATAAACAAGATCATTAATCTTGTAATTAACAAGATCATTAATCTTGTAATTAACAAAGGGTTTAAACTCTAAATTAATGGATATTAAGTGGTAGTAAAAGAAAACTGCCATTCAACTTATGGCACTAGTGGAAACCGTCTAACATTAACTTTCTAGTAAGTAGACTGGTTTGATCGATTGAGCGCGCATGCAGGCGCGCCTTAGTTGAGCCTGCACTACGCTTCTGTGGAGACATACCTTCTTGCGCCACACGCTAATTGGAAGTCACTACGCACACCAAGATGCCAGCTGGTCATGCACCTTCCAGGCCCACGCGCCATCTGCACTTCCGTCTTAGCCGCGTGCCTAAGGAACTTGCGCCATATGGAGTCGCGCGCCACACGGATGCCACTACACATACCAGGACGCCACCTGGTTATGCGCCATCCATACTCGCGCGCCACACGGATGCCACTATGCATACTTCGCCATAGCCAATGACTTGCGTCATGTGCCTAAGGAGCTCGCGCCGCATCGACATGTGCCATGCCATTGCATCAACCTACGCCACCCAAAGGTGCGTCATAAGCGGACCCGCCATGTATCTGACCACGCGCTCATAGGCAAAAATACAAAGGCGGTGTGCAAAGTTCAAAGTGCACCACATTGGGCCTATAGCCCATGTTACGCGCGCATATGTGCGGGTGCGATGCACCCTTTGGTCCCCACTAGTGTTTGCCTTCAAGGAGTGCTCCTCCTTATATACCACTTTAAGTTTTGTCATTCCACCTATGTGGGACAAGGTGACAAATCTCAATCCATTTTTCTCATCTTTGTTTGTTCCAAATATACAACTTCAAGCTTCGATATCTCATTCATCTTAGCTTTATTTGGACATAGTTTGAACACAAACCCATAAATAATTATTTATACAACACATATATAAATATTATTGATGTCCAAATATTTAGTAAAAAACTCATTTTCACCAACAAATCATGCTTCCTTTACTGACACAGTGGAGCAAACAAACCTCACTCAGAACGATGAGTCTACAAAGGGGTGATTACAACATATTAGGCAAACCAAGATCTTGATGGTGTTTGGGATGGCAAGGCAAACCTCATTGAATATGGTGAATTCTGATGGTGTTTTGGATGCCTTGGGCGAATCTCACATCCTTTATTGAGATAGTGGGGCAAACTTCACTTAGAATGACGAGTCCATAAATAGGTGATTGCAACACCCTAGGCAAAACCAACATTATCCATGGACATGAAAGTTATTGGATTCATAAGTAATATTTCGCATAAAATACCACCAACGCACTTGAGCGCACTAGTTGCGGCTAAGATAGAAACTCCACAGTTAAGCGTGCTCAGGTATGAGTAATCTAATAATTGGTGACATCCTAGGAAGTCGAACATGGTAGTCAAAAACAAAGTTGTGACTTCATAGCATGACATAGACATATGAGACAACTTTGGTTAATATAAGTTTTGAGAAGAACTGGAATCTCTAGACACTTGTTATGGAAAGAATGTGATAGACTTCAATTATTTTGCTTTAATTTATTTAGTTCTCTATTTAAAATAGTTCATTTACATTGTAATTATATTTTTTTTAAACCTAAACATCTAATCTATTCAATTCGAATTGGAACTGCAAGAAACTAAGCAAATCAATAGGGTAAATAAAGGTAAGAAATGTTGCGGTGACTACGGTGGCGGAGGCAACAATAATGGTGAGAGCCTGTGGTTACAACTTATTTGGTTGAATATTTTAGTAATTTGAAAGAAATATTGTTTTTTTTTTTTTCAAATTTGAATGAATTTTAGACAACTACTTACAATTCGGTTTGCCAATATGGGCTAATCCATATAGTAGAGCCACATCGGGAGGGCTAAGGTTCAAACCAAGACACAAGTAATTTAAATAACTGATGTAAAGTAGGATACCAGTTACATTTGACTCTAAAAAAAAAGTCACACTTCGTTTTATTATTCAGCCAAAGATGCTACCAATTGAATTGAATTTTGGCTCCAACCAGTTATTAGATAAAGTTGAAAACTAAACAAGAATACAAGATACACATAAGAATTCAGATTTTAGTTTTTTTTTTTATTATTATAACGAAAATAAATCCCTTTTCATCTATAAAGCAGGGGTGCAGTATAGTGATGTTGGGAGGGGGACGACCAATCCTTCGAACTTTTCGCTCAGTAGTGAAGAGTATGTACTTTTCATATAGAAATTTTTGAGTATATATGTTTTCGACACCCGGTTAATAACGCCTTGCTATGACCTTGTGGTTGTGAAATAAAATTTGCATTGTCTTTAAAAAAAAAAAGAAGCCGTATACAAGAATACAAAAAAACAAAGAGTAAATTGCCATTTTCGTCCCTGAGGTTTGGGCATGTTTGCCATTTTCGTCCAAAATGACACTTTGGTACCATTTTGCCCCCCACGTTTGTAACTTTTTGCCATTTTCGTCCAAATGCCTAACCTAGTCACTTTATAACGTCAAATTGGGGTATTTTTGAAATTTGTTAATGATAAGGGGGTAACTTGTAATGTTTACTCTTTAATTTATAATGTTTTTTTAATAATTTTTTTAATTTTAATTTATACAGTGAATCGGTATTTTTTAATTTATAGAGTTTCATCAGTCCACTCGCTCTCTATCTCTCTCTACTCTCTCATCTTTCTCTCTCTTCTCTCTTCTCTCATCCACCATCACCCCCACCACCTCCGCCACCAATCCCCACCACCTCCACAACCACCTTCATATCTCTTATTCTCTCTTTACTCTCTCTCTCCAACCACCATCGTAACCCCCAACCAGTGATTCAATCAAATCTAGCAAACATCATACAACAATCTCAACAAATTCTGCAACAAGTGCAAATCTGTATACACATAAGCATTTCAATAACAGTCATTTTGCAAAATACATCAAGAAAGTCTAACTGATCGATTCATATATCTGAACTCATCGTACATTCAAACAACAAAAAAGTAACTTGAATACCAGATTTACCTTTTTAGCAAAAGAAGAAGTAGTATCACCCCATTTCTTATTCCCCCACGAACCCAAAACAGATCCTTGAGCAGAAACTGACAGATTAACATCATCAGCATCATCCACAGGAGGTCTATCATTCAACAAAAAGCTCGACCCTTGACCATACGGCGAATCATCATCAACAACCCGATCCAATGTCATCTTGTTCAATTGAAAATCGAAACCCTAACCACCCGTCACCGTTAAATTCACCAAATCTCTGGTTAAAAAACGAACTAGCTCTCAATCACGTCATCTGTACCACCGTTCGTCACTCAACAACCACCAACCAACTCCACCAGCAACCGCCATTAGCATCATCTTCATCAGATCTGAGCGAAACCCTAGATTAGAAACATCCGACTGCCGTAGTGAGAGAGAAAAACGGTGAGAAAGAGAGAGAGAGTGGTTGTGGTGGCCGGCGACTCCTCATCTGCCATCACCCTTCACGATCGCAGAAGAGAGAGAGATGGGTCGGATTTGCGATGGTTGTGCCGGAGTTGCAGGTTGTGCCGAAGATGGTGCCGGAGTTGCAGGTTGTTAATGGTCGTGGTGGTGGCGGCGTTTGTTGAGGGTGGGAGATGAGTGCAGTATGTATGTGTTGTATGTATGTATGTGTTGTGATATATCTATAACACATAAATTGCAAGTTACCCCCTTATATTTGAAAATTTTCAAAATTACCACATCATACAAATATAAAGTAACTTAGTTAGGTATTTGGATGAAAATGGCAAAAAATTCCAAACGTGGGGGGCAAAATGGTACAAAAGTGTCATTTTGGACGAAAATGGCAAATGTGCCCAAACCTCAGGGACGAAAATGGCAATTTACTCTAAAACATATATATACCTCTCTCTAGTATTATAGAGAATTGTAGCATTGTTTTCCGTTGTACAATAAATGCGATTGTTTTTTTTCTTCTCTTTTGTAATTTCAATTAAATTATGTTTCCTTTTCTTCAGTAATATTTATTACAAAACAGATAATACTATTTATGGCTCATAAGACTTTTTTTTAACACCTAATTTTTTTTCTAAATACATAGACCTTCCAAGAATTGAATTTTGGTCTCCTCACAACAGATAATCTCTCTTGACCACTAGGCCAAAGCCTAAGTGGCGCTCATAAGACTTTTTTATTTGATGTTCATGTAAACAAATATTTGATGCTGTTAAAAAAATATTTGATAATATACAACTATAATTAAGTTAAATAGGTCTAACAGGATACTTGAATAGATATAGTAAATGAAATTCCACAAGTCTTTTTGTTAGGATCCGAGTTTCTTTTGATTGTGTTTGTTTAATTAGATTGAAGGTAAAACAAAGATAAATTGTAGGGGAATTAAATGGAATAAACTTTCAATACACAATCAATAGAAGAATAAGTTTCAGCAAACATGTTTTACATATAATCGAATGATTGTATTTATTTCAATAATCAATTTCTATGCATGCATGCACAAATCTCCCCCTCAGCCTGAGCTTACTTGATTGTTCGTACATAATGACTTGGTGATAAAGAGAGCTAATAGAACAGTACAAGGTACTGTTCTATTTATAGTACAGAACAACCACTGAGCATCTTTGGCAGACGTCACCATGAAAGTGACATCTAACCTCCTAACAACCTCTAACCACTGACTATTTCAAACACTGATGACTAAACAATTGATTACAAATAATACAGGACATAAACTAAACTACCGCTTCTTCATTCCACTGTTATATCTCCATCAGTGCTTTGTGTCTTCAACAGTACTTGAGCCATATCAGTAGATTGAGCATCTGTGCTTTATCCTCAACAGTCTTTAGTTCAATCAGTAGCAGTTGTGAAGATCAATACTTGAGGACATCAGATGTTAGGGACACTTTCAAAGGGAAAGAACTGTTACAAACAACTGCTTATTGTGAATCTGTCGCAACCCCGTTCCCTAATCCTCGGGAACGGGCGGCCGTGAGCCAGTTTCGGTGGTATCACGTGTTTATTCAATTTTGGCAGCGGAATTTTCATCAGGACCGTAGTTAGGAAATAATTAATCAGAGTAAAATACCACATTTTTATAATATTAAACACATGGGATAAAACCCAAGTTTGCAGTACACACATTTTCATAGGAATAAATCTTATTTTATTAAATAAAAACATCTATTTTATTTTAGGTAACTTTATTGCCACTTTTCCAAGCCTTCAGTGCTGTCCAGCTGGCTTCTATTTGGCTTTAACAGTTTGTTACCTGAAACGCGTTTAAAAACTTTTTTGTCAATGGGAAAAACTGGTGAGTGAATCTCAGTTTAATCAAGTTTAAGTAAAATCCATTGTACAGTATTGAGGGCGATCTCGCAATTACATTTGTTTCCAAGTTATATCAATTAACATCCATGATACTGTCAGACCCGACTTGTGAAAATGTTACTCCTTGACCAAGTGGTAACAAATTTTGTATACAAAACCCCCAACATACTCATGATAATTGTGTTCTTACAAATACTCAATAACTGCTTATTATACATTTAATGGTATGAGGTTTTGTAAAAATAGTTAACAAATGATTTACAAAAAGCGAATCAACTCACATTGCTGTCTTAGATTTTCCGTAAGGGTTTCCTGGTGACAATCTATAATTTATACAAATGCACATGTGTTAGTATAATAACCCATTTTAACATTAGTAATACCCTCCCCGAGACGGCATTCCAACGACTACGTCGGGCAGAACCACGACAGCCGTTACGGAACCCTAGATCGATCGGGCAGCGTATCTAATACGTATCCAAGGGTTATAATACTTACAACGGAGCAGAACTTCGCTATTTATGGGGTATTAGACCCGAGTATTACTTCTACTATCAGAAAATTCGAGTGAAAAAGAAAGATATGAGCGACTGAAACTGATATCCCGAGCTCCCATTATATAGGGCTTCATCTTGGGTTTCTCGCGGCCCGCGTAAAACAAGGCAAGGGCCTACGCGGCCCGCGTCAACATCGGTCAATGCTATAGTTGATCCGGGTCATCGACTAGACCTGCCGGGTGTTGGGCCAGGTGGCGGCCAAGGGTCGTGCCAGGTTTCACCTTCATGCGGCCCGCCTCAAGCCCAAAATTTCATTTTTTTATTATTTTTAATAATATTTAAGGTATTCGGGGCCCGTTTTCACGTATGGGGTGTATTTTAGGACATATTGGGATATTTTAAAATATATTAGGGTGTCGGAAAATAATTCGAGGGTGTCGGTTTAGAGTTGTTATAGAATCTACTGATCTGAACCAGTTTTGGCTTTATCAACTGTTCCTTTGTAGGGTTCAATCCCAACAATCTCCCCCCTGGAACAGATTATGCCAAAACACTTCATTATTCTGGATTTTTATTGCCTCATCAGGAGTTCCCTAACTTGACTTTTGAATTGTAATTCAAAGTTCAGGGAATCCTCATCATCCTCATCCCGGCAAAGTGTAAGCTCAAGGAGATCTTGTAAGTCTTCTACACTCAGGCCAAGTGCATCTTCCCTTGATATATGCTTCACTACACCACTGGATTTGAGCAGAGTCAATACGTGGGTCTTTTGATCAGACTTTCACTTTAGTATTTTTGAATTCAGTGGGTTTCTTGGGAGAGTCTTTATTTTTGATGAGTTTGGAGATGGAGGCCTGCTCAGAACCTTTTTGGCTATATCTTGAAGTTTTGCTAAGTCAGTCTCCTCCAGAACCATTGTCTTGATAGCCTCTTTGAAATACTCAGCTTCTCTTTCTTTATCTTCTGCATCAATCTGTTTTTGCCTCTTTCTTTGGTTCAAGGTAATAACAGAGGTGTCAGAAGATGTGAACAATGGTTCAGAAGTGAGGGCCTGCTGCTTTGGCTTATCAGTGGTTTTGTAGACTGATTTCTTTGGAGCAGTGGGGTCCTTTTTCCTTAGCTCTTCCAGCCTTTTGTAGGTCTGGTCTATATTCTGTTTTGACCACCTTGCTATTTGCCTAGTTGTTCCATATTGTGCTGCAATTAACTCTTCTCTCTTCCTTTTGTATCCAAGGTAAGATCAACAATTTTCTTACTGTATTTGCTCTAGTTTGGTGCTATTCTTTTCATACCTGGATCAATTTTTATTCTTTCAATTCTTTTAAGTTCTGCTTTGAGAGCAATGAGTGGCCAGTCTTGGAATTATTCAGCTTTGGCAGGATAAAAAATTTCACTCATGATCAATTTTATGAGATCTTCTTTCAGATCTACTTGTAAGTCAGCATCTGGAGGCAAGTTGGACATTTCTTTACTTAGGTCTCTTGCATAGTCTTCTAAGTGTTTAACCTTGGTGAGCAAGAACTGCATTCGACTTGAGATGGCATTATCACCCTGCCCTTTGCATTCATATTTGGCCCTCCATTTAGCTTGCTTGGCTTTTAGTTTTAGATATTCATCCATGTTTTTAGGATCTCTAAAACCTGCCAGAGAAAGGAATTTTCTCTTTGAAGGGTCATCCACTATGTATAACTGTTTCATTTCATCCTTTACTGCATGCAGTTCTAGTGGATAGGTGGCTGCTAATGGTACAACATCAGCAGGGTTAAATCCTTGCAATGTTGCTGGATCTTTGATTGGATTGGCCAGTTTTAGAGGAATGAATGGTTGGAGTTTGATTACATTGTAAGGTGTGGATGATATTGGAGTTGGTGCTGGTATGTCATCATCATGCACCTGGAACTTTCTTTTTCTTGTATACACCTTTTTGGGAGAAGGTGATTTTGTTTGAATTTTTGGAGCAGAAAGAATTATGGCTTGGTTAGGAGTGTTTGAGGTGATGGGTGACTGACTAACAGCTGTTGAAACAACTAGTGTCTCAACAACTGTTGTCACTACAACTGTTGATGTATCAACTATTGTCTTCTACACTTTGGCAGGTGGTGTTTGGGGTGGAGATGTATTTTATGGTGTGACAGTGGATTGAGTGGTGGATGGTAAAATGGCAAGGGCAGTGGTTGAAATAACATTTGTTGAAACCACTGAGGTATCAACAGCTGTTGATACAACAGGTGTCTCAACATCTGTTGGTTTGGAGGTTTGATGTGAGGAACTTTTGGGGATTTAAGGAGTATGTTTGGTGGTTTTGGAAGGTGTGGTTTTGGGTTGGCTAACCTTTCTGGTAGTCCTTCTTCTTTTGGTAGTAGTACCCTGCTTTTCCTTTTCCATCATAACTTTCTTCTCCTGTTCAAATCTTTTTGACCCTTTTATTTCCATAGACTCTTTCATGTTTGCTTTTAGATCAGCAAATGCATTTTGAGTCACATCAACCTTCTTTGATCCATCTGGCTTTGGAATTTCTACCACTAGTTTGGACATTGGATCTGGTAGCAGATATAGACCTTCTTTTCCCTTTTTAACTTTCTCCCCCTTTTTGGCATCATCAGGATGTTCAACAAAAACAACTGTAGGAGGAGAAGTGCCAGTGGTTTGAAGCAAAGGGGCCTTAATTGCCTTTATATCAGCTTGTGTATCTTTGTACCTAGCTTCCATCATGTTTCTGAATATTTGGAGCTGAATTTCATGCTGTTGATCAGCATATTGCCTTTGTTGATGAAGCATAGGTTGAAATAATTGCCATAGCTCAGTGGGAGATGGAGCAGATGTTGCAGCAATGGGTGTAGCCTTTTGAGATTGTAACAACTGTTGCAGCATATTTTTGATATCTGCAACAGAGGTTTCAATTTTATCAACCCTCTCCGTCAATTCTTTATATTTTAAACCATCACCCAACTTAATGGGATCATCTGATTTCCCACTAGCAGTGGTTGTATCAGCAGTGGACTTAGGGAAAGTTTCCCAAAAATTATCCACTGATGCCCCTTGTTCTTGGTACTGGGGACTTCTCTCCTCAGCAGAGGTTACTAAAGTAAACACACCAGTGGGTATTGGATACACACTAGTAGTCACCTTGGTTCCCAAAGAAGAAATTGCCTTCAAGGGAGTCTGAGTAATGAAACAACTGGCCAAGTGTAAATCAGTGGATTCAACACTTGTAGTTGTTGCTCCACTTGAACTACCACCAAGAGTTACAGGTAACTCATGGGGTGTAACCTCCTCAGCTGTTGATGGGATAGCAAAGGTAGAGGAATCAGACTCAGTCACTTGTTGAGGTATATTCTTAGTGATAGGTTGTTGAGAAGAACTGATTTATGTCTGATCCATATCCAATGCATTAAACAGAGGTATAATGGATGGTGGAATTTGTGAAGTGAGGATAGGGGCTGAAAGAGAATTTTCCCCGGGAGCAGGGCTGTGGAAGATGGAGTCAAGTGAATCCAGAGCTTCATAATTTGGTGTCCCTGTGTTTACAACCTGATCCTTTTAAGAGGATGCAGGAGGAGTTTTAGGCTCAGGTTGAGATCTTTCTTCCATTTGCTGTGAGGAAGTAGCAGCAGTGGTTATTGGTGACTTTTATGTTGTCACAGGTATTATCTCTGGGATCTCATCTTCCAGAGAAACCTTTTTGGAGGGTTTGGGGGGCTTTTTGGTAATTTTCTTTTTGGGCTTTTTGGTGATTTTTGGTGTGGGTTTCACAGCAGTAGGTCTGCTGCTATGATCACCAGGAGCAGTAGGCTCAACAGCAGGAGCCTGAGGAGCAGAGGTTGTCTCAGCTAAATTCTGCTCAGGTTCCTCTGCTTGTGTTTTGGAAGGTTTTGACAGCCTTGTAAAGGTTTCAGAAGATAGGCTGTTTATTTGAATAGGATTTCCTTGGATAAGCACATGTGCACTATCTTTTGGAATCTTCTTTTGTAAATAAAAACTTAAAAACCTTGGAAACAATAGAAATGGTTTTTTTATTTTCTTTGATATTATTAACATTTTTGACCATATCATTGAAAATCTCCTGGGAATAGTTAAAAGTGTCTTCAGCCATTATAGCATAGCCCAGGTATTGGA
The DNA here is from genome assembly GCA_030545235.1 of Helianthus tuberosus. NCBI lineage: Eukaryota > Viridiplantae > Streptophyta > Magnoliopsida > Asterales > Asteraceae > Helianthus > Helianthus tuberosus. The sequence continues at coordinate 160,532,247 of CM060402.1, read as the reverse complement.
TTTTCAATGTTATTTCATTGAAGGCTGTTGTTTTATTTGAAATACATATGAGCAGGGTATGAAATAAAAATCTCATGGTAGGTGGAAAACTGCCCTTTTGCAAAGTATCTTTTTTCATTTCATCTTCATACCCTCTCTCAATGAAATCAGTTTGATAATCAGCCTTTGGGAAAGAGCTTTTACCTGTAATATCATTCATTTCAAAGACCTCAGAAATGTCTTTTGGTTTGACACCAACCTGGATTCTCTTTACCGATGAAGTAATAGCCCAAGGCTTTTTGTCCTGAACTTCAAGTTTTGCATTCTTCCAGAAATCCCGAAGGGTGTCCAGGTATATAGGTGCGTTGCACGTCAATAGAGTTTTGTATTTTGAAGACGAGAGTGCATCAATAACTGAGTGAAAGGTTGTGTTTTGACTTGGTTTTTCAAGTATACACAGGTAGTTATGAGGGGTTTTGAATGGAAGAGCCATGGTGAATCGCAATTTGAGAAAGAAAATGAAAGGAAGAAGATGAATAATTTGAGGGAATTTGATGGTAACTGTTTTTTGAAAGGAATTTTGAATTCGATTCGACAGTGAAAACCCTGTTTGGGGTTTTGTTCAGGGTTTTTATAAAGTGAAAACGTGAATGCTGACGTGGCAGCGGTTACAAAGATCTGACGGCTAAGTATTGTCCACGTGCCAACCTCTGATGAACAATGGATGACAGTTGTTTAGGAAACCACTGATGATCAATATCAGTGGTTTACAGTGGTGAAAATGAAAACAGTGGCTGACTTTTAACTATCAGTGGATAGCCATCAGTGGGTTAAAACACTGATGTTTGACAACAGTTTTTAACAAGGACAATGAAGGAACAGAGGTTGACTTTTAGCAGTGGATAATATCAACAGATCAGATGTTTGAACCAAAACAGTGGTTGTGGCAGGCTTTTAAGGATTTAATGAAAATTTTCATTTTTAGGTATTTTTAAGGATGAATTTTTTATTTTCTGAAAACATTTTAATGCTTTTATTCATAGAAAAACAGGATTTTGCCTATTATTCCATGTTCAGCATACCAATCCTAGAGATCAAGCTTTCAAAGGTGGATGTGTCTTATGCTTTTGTTAGCACATCTGCCAGCTGATCTTTAGTTGGAACATGGTGCTGAGAAATCAAATATTTTTCATAGCAATCCCTCACAAAGTGATGTCTGATGTCAATGTGCTTGGTGGTTGAATGGGAAACTGGATTTTTGATGATATTTTATGATGCCTGACTGTCCAACATGAGAGGTGTCTTTAAGGCAGTTATACCAAAATCCAGCAACTGATTTTGAAGCCATAGCAGTTGGGCTGTGCAGCCTACAGCAGTAATATATTCTGCCTCAGCAGTGGATGTTGAAACAGCTGCTTGCTTTTTGCTTTACCAAGATGTAACAACCCAACTTTCTGAAGTTAAAGTACAAGTCAAAGTCAAAGGAAGAAACGATTGCTAATTGCGATCTGTCACTCCTTGCCTAATTATTGTTTTAACTCTTTGACTGGTAATCGAGAATCTATTTTAAATCACTTTAGTTGTATTATGTGGAGTATCTATAACAAATCGAGGTTTAATCGCATGTTTAATCGACTTATCGCTAATCGCATCGCTATCGCATTGCAACTCGAAATATGTGTTCTGGATATTGTTTTACGTGTGTGTATGCTATTATGTGTTACTTGTGTGTGTAGATGATATGTTAGTGGTGATTTATCGAAGGCGCAATCGCAATTCTATCGCAACGCAATCTAATCGCAAACGCTAAACGCTAGATACTTATGATGATTGTATGTTAGATATAGTAAATGTGTGACTATTAAGTTAATCTATCGCATCACTTACTCGATACGCATTGCAACGTTCAACACGCAAAAAGAAACGATGAAAACCAACTCGCGGCGACCAGTCGATCGAATGACCATTCGATCGAATGGTCATCCGAACGGATGGCCATCCGATCCGACACTGGTGCCCACCTTTCCTTTTTTGGAAACCCTATAAATACCCCTGTCACATCACAAACAGTGGTGTGACAACCCTCTCACTCGACCAAGCACCTCTAGCCCTCTTTTCCTTCGATTTCTCGCGATTCTTGTAAGTTTCTTCCTCAAATCTTGTACTTCTAGATCTAAACGCACTTCTTCATCATTTCCACCTTTGAATCTTCACTTTTAACCGTGAAATCAACGGGTTTGAGGTGTTCAAGGATGATGTCATCAGGGGGTTCTTGTGAACTTCGAAGTTTGGCCTCATTCCACCAAGAACAACTCAGATCTACATGATTTTCACATGTTTTAACACTGTTTCCGCATAGATCTAAACATTTTCATGAATAAAAGGGCTGAAAGATGGTTTTACAACTTTCTTTCAACTCTTTTACACTCAACGCCCTCAAAACCGATAGAATCTCGTTCAGGCCTTCCGCTCACTCTATAGTAAAGGTTTGGACTGAGAATGGATTTCATCGGGAGAGAAGACCGATTCATGGGTTGAACATGAATAGCCGTCAAGAACAGTTACTGACTAGACCGGGGTGGTTCCCGTCCGATTGGATAACTTGGGCTTGAGGGAATTCCTGTTGTTTAACACGTTGTCATACCGTCTCGATCAAACCGCAGACCTTTCAAACTTAACAAATTACAAAACGAACCAGTCACCCAAACGGATTGCCGTCCAATCGGATTGACTTATGGTTCCAACATTTAAACATTTTATTAATTTTCAAAGATTATCAGTTCTAACGGATTGCCATCCGATCGGAAGACTATCTGATCGAATGACTATCTTGCTGTGAACTTGTTCTCTGAGAAATGTCTAACCGGTGGATTGCCATCCGATCGAGCGACCGTTCGACCGGGCGACCTGAAAGGTAGAGATACTTCTCTGTTTTCAAAATGCTACAATGAAAACTTCAAAGCCATCATACACAAACACATCCATCCCAAACGAATGCCAATCCGACCAAATGGCCATCCGAACGGATGACCATCCGAACGGATTGTCATTCGATCGAATGACCACCCGTTCGGATTGTCATCCGATCGGATGACCATTCATCACTTGGTTCTTTTGCACCGTTTTACGCGCCGTTCATTCGTTTATACTATCGTTAACTATTCAGGCTAATCTCTCAGCGCTCCCTTCAATCCAAGAGAGTGTTTAGTTGTTAAGCACTATCTGTGAGTATACTCGATCCCTTTTTGCTTTAAGCACTTTTGGGTGTTACATACGTTACTTATGCTAAATCACATTGACCACACAACACAAACACTTATTACGCTAACCGTTATTGAGTGTTATACGTGTTACTCGAGGAATGCTTGTATGTTATGTTTACACAGTGATTGTTGCCTGACACCTTAGCAACGATAGTACTATAATTTGGACTCAGCACCTGTCGTGGATGGGGGTTGCTAAGGGTATTTCTTCACGTGTCACAGTGGTGATATGTGTTGCGCACTCTACAACTCGCAGTCACGTCTATGCATATTTCATTGTCGATAACCTACTTGCTTCGCATTATACATGTTACATGCTGGTTATGCGTAAACTCGCTTTCGCTACTATATACTATCAAACTTGTATGCTCACCTTTACACTATGTGTATTGACCTCTATTTTAACGTATGTGATAGGTGTCTAGGATGCTTTGTTGGAATCAAGATAGGGGTCTAGTTATGTCACGCTAAATCTGAGTTGTCTGAACAGTGCTTGTTTTTTAGACAATTATTTGTAATAACTGTTTAATTTGGATATGTTGTGGTATGGGACATGACGTTTAATTATCTGGTAATTAATAGTTGTTATGGATACTCATGGATAATCTGTTTCGCTCAGTGTCGCGCCCCGATGTTTCCGCCATCTGTTGGGGTGTGACATAAGACACTAAGCAATTGCCTAGGAATTGGCACCCTCCTGAAGTGGACTTCCTTGTTGTGTTACATCCAGCAAAGTCACTATCTGAGAAACTTGAAAGCTTGATATTTCCATCAGCTGGATACCAGATACCAAGTGTGGGAGCACCTTTTAGGTATCTGAATATCCTTTTTACAGCAATAAGGTTTGACTTTCTAGGGGCTGATTGGGATCTTGCACAGACACATGTTGCAAACATGATATCTGGTCTAGATGTAGTTAGGTACAATAAAGACCCAATCGTGCTTCTATAAAGAGTTTGATCAACCAAATCATCCTTTTCATCAGACATGAGTATCTTGTTGGTTGCTATGGGTGTACTACATGGTTTGCAATCATTCATCTCAAATTTGGTTAAGAGCTCTTTTTCATATTTGCTTTGATGAATGAAAGTGCCATTTTGCAGTTGCTTTACTTAGAGACCAAGAAAGTACTGTAGTTCACCCATTGCACTCATTTCAAACTTAGCCGTCATGAGTTGTCTGAACTCTTCACACATTTTAGGACATGTGCTTCCAAAAATGATGTCATCCACATAAATCTGGACAATCATCAAATCTTTCCCTCTCCATTTTAAAAACAATGTTTTATCAATTTACCTCTTGTGAAACCAATGGAAAGTAGAAAGGTGGAAAGAGTTTCATACCTGGCTCTAGGTGCTTGTTTCAAGCCATACAAAGCTTTGTATAGCTTGTAGACATGATTAGGATTAAATGGATCCTCAAAGCCAGGAGGTTGACAAACATATACCTCCTCTTAAATTTTACCATAGAGGAATGCACATTTAATATCCATTTGAAACACCTTTATGTTGTGGTTGACAGCAAAGGCCTGGAACAGTCTGATAGCTTCTAATCTTGCTACAGGGGCAAAAGTTTCATCATAGTCAATGCCCTCTTCCTGTCTGAAACCTTGAACCACTAGCCTTGCTTTATTCTTGACAACAATGCCCCTTTCATCAGTTTTGTTTTTTAAGACCCAATTTGTGCCAATAAGACTCACACCCTCTAGCAGTGGTACAAGCTCCCAAACTTGTTGTCTTTTAAACTGTTGGAGCTCGTCCTACATGCCTTCCACCCAACTGTTGTCTTTCAGTGCCTCTTGCTACTTGATAGGTTGATGAAGTGATAGAAAACCAGCAAAAAGACAGATGTTTTGGGATTGGCTTCTTGTGAGCACCCCTTAACTGATGTTGCCAATGATTTGGTCAGGTGGATGAGACTTCAAGAAGATTAAATCTCCTTTGTATGGAACAATGGCATTTAAGGGTGAGGGCTGCAGATGTGAATCATCTGAGCTAACCACTGTTGGTGACTTTGATGATCCAACAGTGGCTTGAAATGGAGGTGGAGGGATATGAGGAAGTGGTGTGGAAACATGTTGATTTTTATCCACTGTTGGCAGATATTTATCAATAGTGGTTGAGGATGTGGAAGCAGGGGTTAAAGGGCTACTTTGGTCAACAACTGTTGAAGTAGCAGTGGTTGAGCTTTGACAGCTGTTTTGAACATCTGCTGCTCTGGCAATGGATGTAAACTTCTATTGTGGAATGATGATTTCATATCCATTGTCTGATGGAGGAGGTTGAGATGGACCTGCACTGTTAGTCTTGACATAAACATTTTCAAAAGTAAATTTATCAAGATCAAATAATTCAGCAGGGTTTGCAGGGATTTTCATTGAACTTTACATTCAAAGTCTCTTCCACTATCTTAGTCCTAGTGTTAAAGACTTTGTAGGCCTTAGCAGTGGTTAAGTATCCCAAATGATAACCACAATCAACTTTGGCTGCAAATTTTGAAATGGAATCTTTTAAGTTTAAAATGAAGCATGGGCAGCCAAAGACTTTATGAGATCAGTGGTTTGATTTTATACAGAATTTCATAGGCAGTCTTTTGATGCTGGGGTTTATCAAAACTCTGTTCTGGACATAGCCGGCAGTGTTTACAGCCTCTGCCCAGAAAGTTAATGGCAAACCTGAATCAGCAAGCATGGTCTTGGCAGCCTCAATCAATGTTCTGTTCTTTCTTTCAACAACTCCATTTTGTTCAGGTGTCCTTGGAATGCTGTACTGCCTTACAATTCCTTTTGACACACAAAACTCATCCAACTCCCTATTTTTGAATTTTGTGCCATTGTCACACTTAAAGACTTTACTGGCAGGTCAAACTGCTTTTCAACCTGTTTGACAAAGTCTTGCAATATGCCTGCAGTCTCATCTTTAGAATGTAAGAAACAAGTCCATGTAAACCTAGAAAAGTCATCTATAATTACCAAAAAAAATATCTTTTCTTTGTTAGACTCATGACTTTTACTGGGCCAAACAAATCAATGTGCAGCATTTGCAAGCACTTGGTTGTTTTGGACTCTTCAATGGACTTAAAAGAGTTTTTATGTTGTTTTCCTTTTAAGCAGAAAACACAATGCTTAGGACAGGTGAACAATTTTTTGTGGAAGACCTCTTACAAGGCTCTGGTTTGAAAAATCAGTGATTGTCTTGAGATTTGTGTGCCCCAATCTTCTGTGCCATAATTATGTCTCTTTGTTAGAGGTAGTTGAGAACATACAGGCACCAGTCCTGGGGCTATCTTTTGACAAATCAACAACATAAACATTGTCACTCCTTTGAGCAACAAGTTGAGTTTTTCCATTTTTTATTATTTCTTCAATCTTTTTAACCATTTCTGGTCCAACAATCCTGCAACACTCCTTAGTAAAAAATGATCCATAACCTTTGTCACTCATTTGAGAGACACTAAGGAGGTTGAATTTTAGATTGTCTATCAGATTGACATTTTCAAACTTAACATTTCCAGACTGTACTGTACCAGAACCCGTCACCTTCCCTTTACTAATATTACCAAAAAATATATCACCCCCTCCATGAGTTTTGAATTCTTTGAGTAGAGCTCTACATCCAGTCATGTGCCTGGAGCCTCCACTATCTGCATACCAAAGACTATCTAAGCATGCAGAAGCTCCCTGCACATCAAGTAAATAATTAGTTCAGGGGGGTTTCCAAAGCCAATAAGGCTTTGGATGGGGTCTCAACAGTGTCTATGCTAAGTTCAGGAAGATGGACAGTGGTTAGATCAGGGGTTTGAACAACTTTTGAAGCTTGTTTCTCTAACCACTGTTGGGGGCCATTTCCTATCAACCGTTGATAACCAAAGGGATGCCTGTTCACTCTTGGTTTAGAAGGCCTTTTGTAAGCCTCATAAACATGTGGGACCCTAGGGTATGGTGGTTGGCCTTTACCTCTTTGATATTGGTTGGCAGGGGGTGCATCTGTCACTTGAACCTCTCTTTTAACAGAGTTTTGGTTCAGCTGTTTTGTAACAGCTGTTTGGACAGGCACAAAAGGTGGTTGTTTCTTGACTTGTGAACTTGATGAACTCATGAATGTTTTTGAAGTGTATTCATCCTTTTTGACATCAAAGGTTTTAAGATACACACATTCTTGAGTGATATGGTTGGTTTTACCACAGATGGTGCAGCTTTTTGAAGGCACGATGGTACTTGTTTTGTTAAGGTCATAGGCTTATAAATGAAAACAATCTTTTGTCAAATGATTTTTCTTTTCACAAAAGTCACAAAACAAGTTTTTAATCTTTTCTCTTTTCTTCTTCTTTTCAGACTCCTTTGCAACAGAGTTTTGAACAACTGTTGGGATGTCCTTAAGACGAATGACCTTGGCCTTTGGAGCTTTGACACCATCCACAGTTGTGAAATCCATGGGTTTGAAATTTTCAAGGAGGTCACGGTCATCAGACCATGTGGGTTTAAATTGGTATTTTTCAATTTCCGCAAAAGTTGAGGAGTCCACTGATCTTTCAAGAGTGATTTTGTTGCCATTTTTATCAGTTATTTTAATTTCTTGACCATCCTTGTTAGTGGGTATGATTTCAACAGGTCCAGATTCATTTGCAGCAGTGTTTTCAACTTGGTCATGTTTTCTAAAACCTACACCAAATTTTACATTGCTTTTGATCTGTTTCTCAAGCATAACTTCATAACCTTTGCAAGACTCCATCCATTTTTCACATGTGATTTGGGTGGATTCCAACTCCTTTTTACAGGCATGATATTTTTCTATCATGTCTTGAAGTTGAGTCTTGGTTATGCTATGCTCCTGTTTGAGGCTGCAAATTTCATTTTCCTTTTCTGACAATTTGATTTTAAATTCTTTTAAAGATTTTTCAAATTGTACTTCATCATTTAACACTTTATCTCTAAGGTTTTCATTCACCTCCTTAATGTTTGCAAATGCTATGATGCATTTATCTGAACAAAGGTTTTTAAGAACCTGGGGTGATACCTTAGTTGCAGCCATCATGGCACAATCACAGACATGTTCTCTTTCCTCTGACTTCTTCTCTTCTTTTTCATCTTGCTTCTTCTCTCCTTCTTCAGCAAACTAGGGATCAAACAGTGGTTCCAATAGAGGTTCTGAATTTTGTTCCAACAGTTGTTCGGCCACAAAAGCAGTAACCACTGCTTCAGCAATTGTATCCACTGTTTCTTCATTTGATTCCCCTTCCTCAGTTTCCAACCCTTCTTGGATAGACTCTAATGCTACAAAACAGAAATCATCACTAGAAACATCATTTTTAGCATATATAGCAAAATTTTCATCAACTAATTCATCAGGCAAGCTTCTCCAATCAACAAAGCCTTGGGTGAAAAAACTTTGCTAATCTGGTTGAACCACTGTTGGTGTAGCTTGTTGAGGTACAACTTGTTGCACCTGAACCTGAGGAGCTGGGGCCTGGACATATTGTATCTGAGGAACAGTGGTTTGGACATATTGTACTGGAACAGGGGTTGCAGGGTGTGCATAGTGAGCAGTGTTTACATGAGCAGCAGGGTCATATTGGGAATAATGCACAGTGGTTTGGTTATTTTGTGGTCTAGGGCTAGGACTCGGATGTGTGATGATAGGTCCACTTGTTTGACTCCTACACTCTCTAGCAAAATAACCTAACCTATTACACTTGTAGCATTTTCTCTTTGATTTATCCAACCCTGCTTTCAAGTTCCCATGTAACCCTGGAAATTTTCTCCTTGTCCTTTTGTAAAACTTGCTGGTTCTAACACTTAGTAGTGCAAGTTGGTGCAGTATGTCCATTTCCTCTAAATCAGTTGGATCAAAATGCTGAAGATCATTGAGTTCAAATGAGAGATTGTCAGAAATCTGGCTTTCACAACCAGCTTTGAAGGTATAGTTGTTTGAGTAAGAATCAGAGTTATTAAAAGCTCCACCAGCAGTTATGTCAATGTAATGATCATAACCCTGATACTTACTACTACCAGATTCCTCTTGACCCAGAAGTGTTGTGCTACCAAGAGTGTAGTCATTAGCAACCTTCCCTGACTCTTGTAACTTCTTTTTCTGGTTCAACTCCCTTTCGTAGGTCAAGAGTCTACCATGAAGTTGAGTCAGTGTTAACTCTTTGAACCCAACTGAATTTCTGGTTACAAAAGCAATTGTGTCCCATTTTTCAGGAAGTGACCTTAAAAACCTGCTGTTTAGAGTTGGTTTAGTAAATTCAATGTTAACAAGTTTTAGTTCACTTATGACACAGCTAAAACGTTCAAACTGTTGTGTTAATGATTCACCCTTGACATGACAAAAGGTTTCATACTATTGATTCAAAACCTCTCTATTGTTTTCAATGACTTCTTCGGTACCACCAAACTGTTCCTTCAGTGCATCCCACAATTCTTTGGCACTGTTACTGTGTAACAGCCCAACATAGATCTCATTTGGGAGTGCAGATGCAACGATGCTAAATGCCTTGGCATTCAGTTCAATTTTCTGAAAATTCTGGTAAGTATAGTTCTCAATTTTCTTAGGAACCATGACTTTTAGATCCTCAGCACTCGGCACCATTGGAACATGTGGTCCAAAGACAACCGATCGCCAACACCCTGTGTTTTGTTGAGCTAAGATGTGACCCATCCTACGCTGCCAGATATTATACTCAGATCTGACCAACATAGGTGGTTTGAAGAGTGAACCCGTGTTCATTGTGTTATCCTGTGATTGTGACGTCATTCTGGTTGTTTTACAGGCACTGATTAATCAACTTTTGTACGTGATTAAACCTTACTATGTTTTTCAACAAAACCAAACAATCGAAAGTATCAACGAAATTGAGCTGAACTTTTACGTCAAAATGATTGTTAGATCAAATTTGACTGTCCTAGCTCTGATACCAATTGTTAGGATTTGAGTTTCTTTTTATTGTGTTTGTTTAATTAGAATGAAGGTGAAACAGAGATAAATTGCAGCGGAATTAAATGGAATAAACTTTCAACACACAATCAATGGAAGAATAAGTTTCAGCAAACATGTTTGACATATAATCGAATGATTGTATTTATTACAATAATCAATTTCCATGCATGCATGCACAAATCTCCCCCTCAGCCTGAGCTTACTTGATTGTTCGTACAGAATGACTTGGTGATGAAGAGAGCTAATAGAATAGTACAGGGTACAGAACAACCACTGAGCTTCTTAGGCTGATGTCACCATGAAAGTGACATCTAACCTCCTAACAACCTCTAACCACTGACTATTACAAACACTGATGACTAAATGACTGATTACAAATAATACAGGACATAAACTAAACTATTGTTTCTTCATTCCACTGTTATATCTCCAGCAGTACTTGAGCCATATCAGTAGATTGAGCATCAGTGCTTTATCCTCAGCAGTCTTTAGTTCAATCAGCAGCAGTTGTGAAGAGCAGTACTAGAGGACATCAGATGTTAGGGCCACTTTCAAAGGGAAAGATCTGTTACAAATAAATGCTTATTGTGAATCCACTGATCTGAACCAGTTTTGGCTTTATCAACTGTTCCTATGTAGGGTTCAATCCTAACACTTTTAATTAAACATATTTGGTATTGTTCTATAACTTATTGCAATCTAACTATTAACATTAGGTAACCTATAAATTTAAAATATTATGTATTCAGAATCAAAATATTCAGATTTTAAGATCTTAAATTGATAAGATTATTGCTATAAAAATCCACAATCAATAGGATGGTATAACAACCCTCCTAAAAATATTTTCGACTCTCCTAGAATATTTAGAACACCCCAATACGTTCTAAAATATACCCCGTATACGTAAATAGACCCTAAATACCTTTAATTTGATAAAATTAAAATAAAAACAAAAATTCAGAAGTCTCTGGCGGGGCCGCGAAGACCTTGTCTTCGTCTTACGCGGGCCGCAACAGCTCAAGATCAGAGCGCACCCGGTGCCGCCACATGTCACAAACGTGTTGGGTCTAGAATGCTGAGTCGACCAAGCTAGGGCCTACCCTAGGTCTCTCGCGGGCCGCGAAGACCCTTAAGGTTTCTTACGCGGGGCGCGACAAACCCGATTTCCTGCCTATAAATGAGATCGATCAGTTTCACTTTTCCGTCGCTCATTTCTTTCTATTCTCTCTAAATTCTAAAGTGTAGAAGTAATACCCGGGCATTATACCCCCTAATGAACGAAGTTCTACCTAGTTGTAAGTATTATAACCCCCGGTTACGTATTAGATACGTTGCCCGATTGATCTAGTGCTCCGTAACGGCTGTCGAGGTTCTGCCCGACGTAGTCGTTAGAGTTCTGTCTCGGGGAGGGTATAAATAATGTAAATATTGGGTTATTATACTAACGCGTGTGCATTATTTAAAATTTATAGATTATTACCTAAGATAACAATGTGAGTAATCTTCTTTTTGTAAACCTTTTTGCAAACTGTTTTTACAAAACCTCAAATGTTTTACATTATTATTAACAGTGATTGAGTATTTGTAAATTCTACAATTATCGTCGGTATGTTGGGGTTTTATATACAAAATTTGTTACTACACTGTGAGTAGTAACATGACCACAAGTTGGGTTGACAGTACCGTGGGTGGTAATAAAGGTAGAATAATAAACAAATGTAATTGCTGGATTGCCCTCAATATTGTACAAGGATACAATCTGTTTTGATTCAATTGGGATTCACTCACCAGTATTTCCCACTGATAAAATGTTTTTAAACGCGTTTCAGGTAACAAAATATGAAAGCCAAATAGAAGCCAGCTAGAGAGCACTGAAGGCTTTGAAAAATGTGGCTATAAAAGTTACCTAAAGTAAAAGAAAGATGTTTTATTTCAATAAAATAGGATTTATTCCTATAAACCTGTTTGTAATGAAAACTTGGGTTTTGTCCCAATGTATTTATTATTATAAAATGTGGTGTTTTACTCTGATAAAATATTTCCTAACTACGGTCCTGATGAAATTTCCACTGCCAAATAATGATAAACACCGATACCACCATCTCTGAGTAGGCTACGGCCGCCCGCCTCCCAAGGCAGGGGTCGGGGGTTGCAACAGAAGGTGGTATCAGAGCCAAGCCACTGATTTCAGCCAAAGAAGTGTTCTGCTGACATTGAAATTTTCAATTTTGTTAGGAAATAACCAATGAGACTATGTGCATACGTGTAAATTATTATATTGTGTTATTTGACAATTTGTTAGTTTACAGTATGAGTGACCAAGGACCTTCGGACGCTTACCGTCAGTTGTCCAGATCACCTAAGGACGAAGGAACTTCTTCCCAGCCTACCCCCTCGGGGTATTCGGCTGATACCGAAAAAGGGATTTTCGTGTTTAAAGCACTGAAGAACCATTCCCCCCCAGGAAAAGAGGATGATTCAGCAGAGGAGCTCATGAGCGTAGAAAAAGAATGAAAAAGTTGCAACAACAGCAGGCCTTAGCAGCGGCCAATAGAGAAATGAATGTTCAAACGCAGGATATACTCAATAGGAGATTAGCTAATTTTCACATATTAGCTACCACAGCTGCAGACCCTAATCTAGAACAACTCATTGCACCCCAACCGTTACCTCTATTTCCCACACAACCCATGAAAATTGAATTAAACCAACCCCCAGTACCTGCTTTTGACCCAAATGACATCCCTAGAATCTCAGCACCCCCTCCACCGGTTTATGACCCATGGTTTGACTACCTCAGGGATTACCAACCACTTTACCCAATAGAGGAACTCATGCAAAACCTAGTAGCACCCTATCCCGACTTGGATCCTCTAGACCCATATTTTGATAATGACCAATATCTCCGGGAAATTCTAGAGAGCCCCTACCCTCAGGAAGAACCGATGCCCCAATACCCTGAGCCCATACAAGCACCCGCACCACCTATGAATACTGAGAACATATAGGAACTCCGAACATTTGGTGAGGAGTTGTTAGATGAGAGTGAAAGCATAAGACAGATAGGTGAGAGGCTCGTCTGGAAGTATGACGAGCGTAATATGCAATTTTGGATGGATCCCTACTAAGTAGTAGTAGTAATAATAATAATAATAATAATAATAATAGTATAAATATATATATGTGTGTGTGTGTGTGTGTGTGACTTGAAAAAAAATCAACTAAATTAGATAATCCTATAACTACGGATGCCTACTAATATTGTATTTTAAATTTCAGTTGTGGTTTGTATTAGATGCATAATATATAAAATAGAGTAAAAGTCGCAATGCATGACGATTTTGACCAATCTGTTTGTGTTGCGAGATTGCTTACATTTAATATTGTTTTACGATATTAATACTTGGTAAATGTTCATAATCCAGATGGCCAACGATGCAAATCGGGAAAACCAGAATAATGAAAATCAGATAAATAACAGTGCTATTCGACACATTATAACCCAAGAAATTAGGGATGCTATGTCAGCTATCATTCAAAATGTTAGGGAAACAGAAAATAATCATAACAGTAATAATGGAAGTAAGCGAACACATACTGAACCCAGTCACAGCGTGAACAATGGACCGTTGCTTCAATTGCCTATTCCAAAAAGAAGAAGAACCATGTCTTATGGTTGCTCTTATAAAGAATTATGGTCCTACAAACCAATAGAATTCTCTAGCAATGAAGGGGCCATTGCAGCTCCACGCTGGTTAGAAAAGACTGAGGCAGTCTTAAAAATAAGCAAGTGCACAGAAGAAGATAAAATCATGTTTGCTTCCAATCTATTTAAGAATGCAGCCCTGGAATGGTGGAACACTATTCTCCAGACTAGGGGAAGTGACAGGGTCTATAATATGGAATGGATTGAGTTTAAGAATATGATGGAAAGAAAATTATGTCCTCCTAATGAAAAGGAGGAGATAGCTAATAAATTCTTAAACATTAGGATGACTGGAGTAAACAGCAAGGGTTACACTACTACATTCTTTGAATATGCTAGAATAGTGCCAACCCTAGCTTCACTAGAACCAGTGTTAATCTCCCGTTACATCTGGGGATTAATCAGTGAAATTAGACATGTAGTCAAGGCGGCTAGACCACAAACCATAGAAGAAGCTGTAGAACTAGCAAATACATTGACTGGTGAACTGATACGTACACAAGAATAAAACCGAAGAAAGAACCTAGCTCAAAGGCTTACCCAGGAATTTCGCTACGGATATTCCAATCGTGGGAAAAATACAGGTTCTACTTCTGCACCTTATTGTAAAGCTTGCAAGAAGAAGCATTCAGGAAGATGCTCCACCTACTACAACCACTGCAAAATACCAGGACACAAGGAAGAAGATTGTAGGAGGAAACCAAGTAATGGAGTGTGTTTAAACTGTGGAGAAAAAGGGCATATCAAACCGAATTGTCCGAAACTAGCTCTAGCCATGAACAACAAGACTACTAAGAATGCTACGGCATTTGTTTTGACAGTCGAAGAAGCAAAGATGATTCCGAACGTGATTGCCGGTAATGATATTTTTGCTAAAGTATTATTTGAATCTGGTACGAACCAAAGTTTTATTAATACTTCATTTTGCAAACTTTCTCAACCAACCATTAACTGAACTCCAACAAGAATGCCTAGTAGAAACAGCAAATGGAGAATTCGTTAGAATTACTGAAATCTTGCAGGGAGTAAGAATATAAATTTTAAACCATAAGTTTATTACTAACCTTTATCCAATGAATCTGGCTGGATTTGATATTGTATTAGGAATGGATTGGTTAATAGCCAATAAAGCCAGTATTTTATGTGATAAAAAGTCAATACAAGTAAATTCACCAAAGGGTGAAAATATCACAATTAAAGGAAACAAGCCAACTAGACCCACAAAATTCATCTATGTGAAGAAAACAGCAAGTTGTGCAAGAAAAGGATCACTAGTATATATGATTTCCATAATCATTAACACTAAAGGAAATGAATTAAAAGATATCCCTGTAGTATCTCAATTTTCAGACATATTTCCAGAAGAACTACCAGGATTACTGCCAGACAGAGAAGTCAAATTTAGAATTCATCAGCTACCAGGAACAGCGTCGATTGCCAAAGCACCTTATCGTTTGGCACCCGCAGAAATGAAAGAGTTAAAGAAGCAGCAAGATGAACTGTTGGAAAAAGGATTCATACGGCCAAGCTCATCGCCATGGGGAGCACCGATCTTATTTGTCAAAAAGAAGGATGGATCAATGCGTATGTGCATCGATTACCGAAGAATTGAATAAGGTCACAATTAAAAATTGGTACCCATTACCGAGAATTGATGATCTGTTTGATCAATTGCAAGGAGCTCGATTCTTTTCTAAGATCGACTTACGCTCAGGATATCATCAATTAAAAGTACAGGATGAGGACATTCCTAAGACCACTTTCAGAACAAGGTATGGCCATTATGAATTTACTGTCATGCCATTTGGTCTAACCAATGCCCCAGCCGCATTTATGGACATGATGAACCGAATATGTAAGCCATATTTGGATAAATTCATAATTGTCTTTATAGATGATATTCTCATTTACTCTAAGTGTCAAGAGGAACATGCAGCGCATTTGCATGCACTTTTAAATTTCCTAATGCGAATTCTGGTTAGAAGAAGTGCAATTTCTTGGACATTTAGTTAATCATGAAGGAATTCATGTAGATCTCACAAAAATCGAGGCGATTACTAAATGGAAAGTCCCTTAGTCACCAACAGAGGTTAGAAGTTTTCTAGGACTAGCCGGTTATTATAGACGGTTTATCCGAGATTTTTCTAGAATAGCTATTACCTTAACTAAGTTAACCTGTAAGTATGTTAAGTTTGAATAGGGACCAAAACAAGAATAAGCCTTTAGAATTCTTAAGAAAAGATTAACCAACGCACCCATACTAGCTTTACCAGAAGGAACTGATGAATTTGAAGTCTATTGTGACACTTCTAAGGTAGGCTATGGATGTGTGTTGATGCAACGTCAAAAGGTTATAGCCTATGCCTCCAGACAACTTAAGAATCATGAAGACAATTATACGACCCATGATTTAGAATTAGGAGCCATAATTTTTGCCCTTAAGATTTGGAGACATTATTTATATGGAAATAAATTTGTTGTCTTCACTGA
Source organism: Helianthus tuberosus (assembly GCA_030545235.1). Classification (NCBI taxonomy): domain Eukaryota; kingdom Viridiplantae; phylum Streptophyta; class Magnoliopsida; order Asterales; family Asteraceae; genus Helianthus; species Helianthus tuberosus. The sequence goes on along the minus strand of CM060402.1, from coordinate 160,515,868 downwards.
TCATAAGAGTTTAAGGTACATTTTTGGGCAAAAAGAATTAAATATGAGACAAAGATGCCGGATGGAATTTCTTAGCGATTATGATTTTAAAATCCAGTACCATGCAGGAAATGCTAATGTAGTAGCCGATGCTTTAAGTCAAAAGTATCATGAAGAACCAAGAAAAGTACATTCTCTTAAATTAAATCTGTAGATAGATTTAAATGAGCAAATTAGAGCCGTACAAGAATCAGTAATCAAGGAAGATACTGAAAAATTAAAAGGTATGATTAAGGAATTAGAACAAGGAACAGATGGAATTTGGAGATTCCATAAGAAAAGAATATCGATACCTAAATTAGGAAACCTACGCCACCGAATATTAGAAGAAGCCCATAAGTTTAAGTATATGATACATCCTGGAAGTGATAAGATGTATCAAGATTTAAGAAAGAATTTTTGGTGGATAGGAATAAAAAGGATATAGCAGCTTATGTTGTCAAATGTCTAACCTGTTCACAGGTTAAAGCCGAGCATCAGAAACCCTCAGGTTTATTACAGCCATTGGAAATGTCTGTATGGAAGCGGGAATTGATAACAATGGACTTTGTTACCAAATTACCCAAGACACGAAAAGGTAATGATACAATTTGGGTAATTGTAGATAGGTTAACCAAGTCTGCTCATTTCCTACCAATGAAGGAAACATTCGGTATGGAACATTTAGCCAAATTATATGTAAATGAAATAGTTTCATTACATAGAAATCCTTTATCAATTGTTTCTGATAGAGATAGCCGTTTTACCTCTCATTTTTGGGCAAGTTTCCAAAAAGCAATGGGAACCAAGCTAAATCTAAGCACCGCTTATCATCCACAAACGGATGGACAAAGTGAAAGGACAATTCAAACAATGGAAGATATGCTTAGAGATTGTGTAATTGATTTTGGAGGAAATTGGGACGATCACTTACCATTAATAGAATTTTCTTACAATAACAGCTATCATACCAGTATCAATGCTGCACCATTCGAAGCACTTTATGGACGAAAGTGCCGAACTCCAGTCTGTTGGGCAGAGATTGGAGAAAAGCAATTGTCTGGATCTGAAATAGTGCAAGAAACAACGGACAAGATTATTCAAGTCAAGGAAAGACTAAAAGCAGCACGTTATCGACAAAAGAGTTATGCTGACAACAAACGAAAGCCATTGGAGTTTCAAGTAGGAGATAAAGTTTTATTAAAAGTTTCTCCTTGGAAAGGAGTGGTAAGATTCATCAAAAGGGAAAAGCTAAGCCCCAGGTATGTTGGACCTTTTGAGATTATTAGAAGAATAGGACCTGTAGCTTATCAGCTACAACTGCCAGAGGAAATGGCAGGAATACATGATGTATTTCATGTATGCAATCTCAAAAAGTGCTTAGCTGATGAATCACTAGTGATACCTCTTAAGGATATAGAGGTAAATGAAAAGCTAAAGTTTGTAGAAAAGCCTCTACAAATTGAAGACAGGAAGGTCAAGAATCTCAAACACAAGAGACTAGTTCTAGTCAAAGTAAAATGGGATTCCAAGAGAGGACCAGAGTACACATGGGAGCTTGAATCAGAGATGCAGAGGAAATACCCACACCTGTTCCATTAGATCTCGATGACGAGTTCAAAAACAAGGTGGGGAGGATATAACAACCCTTCTAAAAATAATTCTGACACTCCTAGAATATTTAGAACACCCCAATACGTTCTAAAATATACCCCGTATACGTAAATAGACCCTAAATACCTTTAATTTGATAAAATTAAAATAAGAGTAGACTGCCATTTTGGTCCCTGAGGTTTGGTCACTTTTGTCACTTTAGTCCAAAACTCAAACCTTTTAAATCTGGGTCCCTGTGGTTTCAGTTTTATTGCCATTTTGGTCCAAAGATGAAACCAGCTGATAGTTGGCTAATAAAATCCTGTTATTTTGTCTTTTTCCTCAGGGGGAAAAATGGTCAAATATCAGCTGATTTCATTAATTTAATTAATAATGTTTTATAATAAAATTATAATGACCGTTTTGCCCCTGAGGAAAAGGATGAAATAACATGATTTTATTAGCCAAATATCAGCTGATTTCATTTTTGGACCAAAATGGCAATAACAGTGAAACCACAGGGACCCAAATTTAAAAGGTTTGAGTTTTGGACTAAAGTGGCAAAAGTGACCAAACCTTAGGGACCAAAATGGCAGTTTACTCTTAAAATAAAAACAAAATTCATGAGTCTCTGGCGGGCCGCGAAGACCTTATCTTCATCTTACGCGGGCCGCGACAGCTCAAGATCAGAGCGCACCCGGTGCCGCCACATATCACAAACATGTTTGGTCCAGTATGCAGAGTCGACCAAGCTAGGGCCTACCCTAGGTCTCTCGGGCCGTGAAGACCCTTAGGGTTTCTTACGCGGGGCGCGACAAACCCGATTTCCAGCCTATAAATGAGATCGATCGGTTTCACTTTTCCGTCGCTCATTTCTTTCGATTCTCTCTCAATTCTAAAGTGTAGAAGTAATACCCGGGCATTATACCCCCCTAATTAACGAAGTTCTGCCTCATTGTAAGTATTATAACCCCCGGTTACGTATTAGATATGTTGCCCGATTGATCTAGTGCTCCGTAACGGCTGTCGAGGTTCTGCCCGACGTAGTCGTTAGAGTTCTGTCTCGGGGAGGTTATAAATAATGTAAATATTGGGTTATTATACTAACGCGTGTGCATTATTTAAAATTTATAGATTATAACCAGGAAGCCATAGAAAATTACCTAAGATAACAATGTGAGTAATCTCCTTTTTGTAAACCTTTTTGCAAACTGTTTTTACAAAACCTCAAATGTTTTACATTATTATTAACAGTGATTGAGTATTTGTAAATTCTACAATTATCGTCGGTATGTTGGGGTTTTGTATACAAAATTTGTTACTACACTGTGAGTAGTAACATGACCACAAGTCGGGTTGACAGTACCGTGGGTGGTAATTAAGGTAGAATAATAAACAAATGTAATTGCCGGATTGCCCTCAATACTATACAAGGATAAAATCTGTTTTGATTAAATTGGGATTCACTCACCAGTATTTCCCACTGACAAAATATTTTTAAACGTGTTTCAGGTAACAAAATGTGAAAGCCAAATAGAAGCCAGCTGGAGAGCACTGAAGGCTTGGAAAAATGTGGCTATAAAAGTTACCTAAAATAAAGAAAGATGTTTTATTTCAATAAAATATGATTTATTCCTACAAACCTGTTTGTAATGAAAATTTGGGTTTTGTCCCAATGTATTTATTATTATAAAATGTGGTGTTTTACTCTGATAAAATATTTCCTAACTACAGTCCTGATGAAATTTCCGCTGTCAAATAATGATAAACACCGATACCACCATCTCTAAGTTGGCCGCGGCCGCCCGCCACCCGAGGCAGGGGTCAGGGGTTGAGACCGATGGAAAGTAACTTGAATCTCATGCTAAAACCCAAAACCTTTAAGAAAAGTACTAGATTATAGTATGTGATAATAAACCTTAACATCATCATTATGCTTCATGTAAGCGATATGTCATCATACTCTTATCCACCATCCTAGATGGTGTGGTCATGAATCAAACACCATCCCAATTTTTTTTTAGAATTTATTTTGTGTAAAATATATTTAACTAATTAAGGAAAGGGAGGTACATGGTTGTCATGATTTAATTATGTGAACCACGGTGGTTCCCTAAAGGGGGTGGTGTTGCACATCATCCACCATCCTAGATGGCAATTAATGACCCATCCCATGCCTCTCATACCCCATAGCCTTAGGCTATAGGGTGTGGTCATGACCCTCATGACCATCATGACCCTCCATGTTAGGTAATGAACATCCAACGAATAATTTTTAACAAGTTTAAGATCAGGTAATGAACATCCAATGAATAACTTTTAACAACAAGAGACTATAAATGGGCATACCTGATACCCATGAGTATAACTACACGCATGACAAGTAATGTGTAACGTGTCCCTAAATGTATATAAGACCTGTATGCAACATCTATTAACTATAATAAAACAAAACCAATTTATGCCACTTGTCATGAACTTAGACCTATTCTTGCCATTTGGCAATGTAATATCACCCACTCATATGTTTTGAGCGGCAAAATCATTCACAACTTATTTTTCTTCTCAATCGCAAATTCTCTTCCATAGTTAGATTTAAATAACTTACCGATTTTATATTCAAACCTAGAATATAAACATTATTTAAGGTATACAAAATTAATTGCTTTTGTTGATGTTACCATTTATCCTATATTTATTCTTCCTAATTTATTCAATAGTCATAATAAAGAAATAACATACGTATAGAAAAACCGATCAGACGATTTTCATCTTCGAAATACATATCTCCTAATGAACAACAATATACGTGTAATTTTATTGAATGGATAACGTTTTTTATTGTTATTTTTGCTTTATTTTACTCTAAAATAATGATTCATATTGGTAGTACATCAAAGTTGTATGCATTAAATGATCATTTGAAGATTAGTAAAACATGAGTGGGAGTTGTCTAGAAAGCCTAAGTTTCCTAGAAAGTCTAGGAAGCAATAGGAAGGTGACATGTGGCATGGAGAGTTTTTAATAAAAAGGGCATTTGTGTAATTCGAATATTTTTTTAATTATGGATTATATTATTAGGATAATTAACTTACCAGATAATTATGGAAACTAAATATCTCATTTAATTCAAATTGACAGTTTTAATTTAAATCTGTAGGACCGGTTTTGACTCCGAAAACGATTGCGAAACGAACGTATAACGTGCGGAATCCGTACACGAACGCAACCTAACACACGTGATGTAATATAAATGTGATTCTATATAAGATTTGATAAAGTACAAGAACCTTGAATCACTTTCTCTCTCTAGATTCTCTCTCTAGATCTAGAAAGCTCCAAAACACCAAATGAGCAAAAGTCTTAAACCTAACACTATAACTCCCTATATATAGGCACAAGGAATATAAGGATTTCTCCTTATTTACAAGTTTGCCACCTTGCCTTTTTAACTAGATATTACAATAAAAGCTTAGACTTCTTCGGTTTCTGCTACGTACTAGATTGACGAAGGCGATAGACAGATAATGCACTAACAAAATCATACAATCCGTACAGGGAATTCGTAAATCCGGTCTTTCACAACATCTTTACCAGCAATGATTTTTGCTGGAGGATTTCTTGATTTCTTACTAATACCATTGAGTAGTAAACTTGATTTTTTGTTTGATTTGCTGGAGGATTTCTTGACATTGTGTTTTACCAGCAAACAGACTAATACCTCGAAGTATAAAACTTGATTTATTGTTTGATTTTGCAGGAGGATTTCTTGAAATTGTGTTTTACCAGCAAACAGACTATTACAATTGAGTATTAACTTGATTATTTGGAGGATTTCTTGACATTGTGTTTTACCAGCAAACAAACTAATACCATTGTGTTTTAATAGTTTATCATTAGATTAATTAGAGGATTATTGTCGTTGTGTTTTATCAGTTACTGGTTTCGTCACAATATGTTTTATTAGTTACTGGTTTAGTTACTGTTTCATCTCAATGTGTTTTATCAGTTACTGGTTGATATGATTTTGGCATTCTTGATGTTTTCAAATCGGACGGGTATACCCGAAACACGACACAAATGGGACGGGTATACCCGATACCTGACGGGTATTAGGTCAGGTATGGGATTTGTTTTAAAAAATTTTGCGGGTATGGGTCGGGTGTGGGTGTGGGATTAGGTGATACCCGACCCGATTACCCGAAACCACATACCCGTTTACCCGAACTATATACCCGATCATATACCCGAAGCTTTTAATTTATATTTTTAATTTCCATTAACCCTTATCTATTAGTGATTTAGTTTAGTATGTTCATAATGTGAAAAAATAAGTTTTCTTTTAACATATGTATTTGATGATAGTATTTATATTTTATATGTTGTGAAGTATATACATATAAGTGTATAAATATTATAAAGTTATTATTAATTTATGATAAAACTTATAAGTATATAATGTATATTTTAATCTAAAATAGTTGTTACATAAATAAAATTATATAATAATTATAATAGTAGAAAATGTATTTGAAAATCCCAATGTATATTTTTTAACAAACTAATTACATAAATAAAATTATATAATAATTATAATAGTAAAAAATGTATTTGAAAATCCCAATGTATATTTTTTAACAAACTAATGGGTATACCCGATGCCCGATGGGTAATTACCCGACGGGTAATTATCCGACATATACCCGACGGGTATTGGGTCGGGTATGGGACATGATTTTACAGCCGGGTATAGGTATGGGATTACCAATACCCAACCAGAAGCCGACCCATTGGCATCCCTAATCTAGATCTGATTTATCGTTATTTTTTGTATGATTTGGTGTTTTCAAATGTGAGAGATTAGAGAGAGAGAAAAAATGATGACATTTTTGGAGGTGGTTTTATGATTGGTAGTTATTTCCTTATTTAAAATAACTTAAATGACACATTTACCCTCAATCAATTAAATTAGCCTATTTTAAAGACACGTAAATTACGAAAATGCCATCAAAATGATCTCAACCATTAAACACACTAATCTGATGGCCCATATCGCTTCCTACACTTTCTAGGAAAAACACACTTTCTACAGGATCCATACTCAGTAAAACATACAATTATTTATTTATGTCAATTAATTTCAATCATATACAGTTTGAAATTTATTCTCATAATATTTCTTTAATATCAAGTTAATTTTCAATAAAAACCTGTATTGTATAACAATTTCTAAATTTTAACACTATCAATAAAATAAACTTTTAAAATAAAAGATTTCCCTAACATTAAATGGATCAACACTGTTTAACGTTTTTCATTTTTTTAATATAAAGACATGAATTTGTTATTTGTTAGTGTTTATTTACATTTTTTCTTGACATTTTTCAACTTTGATATCTATTAATAACTTTATTTTATAATACAACTAATGTTTGTTTATGTTACTAACCATTGTCTAATACGTATTTATTTGAACACTAACGAAAAAGATGATGTAGGTTCCGATTCTATTTTAAATTTTTGTCAATGAAATAATATATTTTATTTCTATAATATCTGTACTTTTTAAGCCTACATGACTAATAATAACTATATATATATATATAGGATGAGGTTCAAGAGTGAACAACATCCTTGGTTGTGAACCTTGTGAACTAATCTCAACCATTGGTTTCAATTCTTGATAAAAAGGGCAAGATTGTAATTAAATAAATTATTTTTTTTAAATTCCTTTCCATAAACCAATTGTAGTTACAATTCCTATTTCCCTACATATCTTACGTGATCTTTTTTAATTATATTCAAATCATATTCAAACCATGCTACTTCTTTGAATCACGACATCATCGAATCATGGAGGATGATCATACTATCGGCTTCAACGGACAAGACCCAATACAACAAGATGACTTCAATCCAGTTTTTTACACAACCATGAATCGCCCAGGTTTTGGTTTTTTATCTTTTTTTGTTCGGTAGTGCATCCAAATCGACGTAATGAAGTACAGGTTATTTCCTACAATTTTGTTCATCTTCTTCGCCCAGTTCTTTGTCTTCAGTTTCCCTTTCATGGCATTTAATGATCGTCCAGGTTATTTCAATTCATAGATCTGTTTTTGTGTATTTTTTTTTGAGTTTTCGAATCAATCGTGTGTGATTTCACCTAATATATGTGTGTATAGTTGTTGTTTTTGTGTATTTTGTTTGAATTTAGAATCAATTTCGTGTAATTTCACCTCATATATGTGCGTATACGAGACCGATTGGGGGTTAGGGTTTAGTTTTTGTGTTTCAGGTCGGTGTACATATGTGTACTCTGTTTATGTAAATTGGGGGTTAGGGTTTAGTTTCGTTTTTCAAAAACTTGTGTATGATTGGATGATTTAGCATATCTGTGTGGTAGAGTATTGTGTATGTGGAGTGGAATGTCGACATTTATCTTCTGCATGTGTATTTATTGTTGATTAGTTGTTTCTTATTGACAAAGGGTGCAGTTTTCTAGGAGGTTTTTAAACTAGCCCATATTTAGCATGGCAAAAAACATGAAGAAGAGTAAGAAAAATGCTTCAACGACTATGATCACCGACGAAACCGCCATTGTTTCACCTCAAGGTTTGCTTATGTTCATCTTCATATACATTCAATTACATACCGTGTTTGTGAGTGCGTTTTTTTCTAAAAAAATGATGTATTAGTTTGATTATTCTATAGTTACAGCTATGGACACGTCAGAGACTGTAGCAATAGCTTCTAGTCGATCTCAAATTAGCAGGTACTGATTGATTGTAGATTGTTTATGATTTTAGTGATGATTTGATTATATATGTGTTTCGGTAGTTATTATTCGAAGTTGGAGTAGTGTTTAGAAGTTATATTTGACTTTAATAGAATTTGTGGCTAATTTAGGTTTTTTTAGATGATTGTAAAACACAACTGATAATTTGATCTGTTTTAGATATGCTAACTGGTTTTAACTTCTGTTAATGGTCATTCTGCCAGTGAATGAATAGATACATTTACACGATGTTTTAACTGTTATATAGGCTAATATAACTTAAAGTCAGTGAAAGTTTTGAAACATAGTAGAAAAGGTTGATAAATGCTAACTAGCATAAAGTATGTAAACAGAAACCTCTGCAGTGTTTAAATGGTCACATGAGCTGGTTGTAACATGTTAGGGATGTGTGTTTTATTGACAATGAAGTAATGAACACCGATGTAAGTCTGCTCAGTTACACTTTGCTTTTTGTTTAATTATGCTTGTTGGTTTATTGTCATTTAGGATGTTATAGATTGTTTGCTTTTTGTTTAATTATGTTTGTTGGGTCACTGGCATTTGGTATGTTATATAGTTAAAATAACTGAGTTTTAAATGATGTTCTTAGCTTTAATGGGTTATATGGACACCAACTATGCCACCTCGGTTTCAACCATTTCTAAAAGCTAGATTTAGAACAATAGAGGAAGCATAATATTTATAAAAAATGAAGATACATAGAAATAAATTCATCATAAAGCCCACTACTGTAACATTTTTTTATTTACATATGTAGGTGACATAGAGAATAAAGGAATGGTTATTGGAGCACAAAATCCGACCCGACCCAGTTCACTACAATGGATTATTCACACGTGAGAAGAAGACGCCCTATCCATAACAGCTCTTCTCCCAAATCCACCAATTCTCCATGATTCTTGCTCTCTCTTTATACAAACTTAAAGTTGTTTTTATCTTTAATATTTTATTATACATCAGAACACTTGTGTATATTCAGAATACATTTGTGTATATACACATGTAATTGTGTATATTCAGTATTTTTGGTGTCTTAATTTATGCGAGTGCCATGACGAACCAATTCTGACCGATATTTGTTATTACGATTTTCAATCAATTCAAAATACGTGTCAATATCCTTGTGGCATATCAAGATTTTATTTTATGGTATTTTATCTTTAAGTTGTTATAACAAGTGCCGTTACAGTGTAAAAACCGAATCGATACCGACCGAACTCCCGCAGCGTAGCGCGGAGATATCCCACTAGTTAACTTTAAGAAATGCAATACTGCAAGTACAGATGGCTGATCCACAAAGACAGCAACCCAAATGGTTGTAAATTCAAAATAAAAATATAGAGAGATGCAAAACTAATGAGTTTGCACTCATGCACTAGTGGGTTGATGATTATCAAACCATGAGGATAACGGGCCGTGTTGCTTGATATCAGACGCACTCATACTTTTTAAACCTCTGCTTTAGCCATTAAACTGGTATGCCAGTTGATTAAGGATCCATGTATGTTTCGATCCTCCTGGGATCAAATATATCAGTTACAAACCTAAAAAGTCAATGTTCATGTCTAAATAAGAAAGTCAACGCTCAGTTGAAGTTAATAATTATCGACGAAGATGAGCATATAAACAGAATTGAAGCCATAAACAAACTGCAGTTGCATTATTCAAGAAAACTTTACCCCATAACTAGTTGCAGGGATCCAAACACAATTGGGTATACATTTCACATCGTTAACCAAACAAATTGAAAACCCATGTTGAATCAGTATCATACTATCATATAAGTTATAACAACCACACCAAAATCAAAACAAAGGTTTCGCCAATTGGCAATCATCAACTAACATCTTCTATCAGCTGATTAACCTTTTTTCGAATATGAAAATAAGTCAAATCCAAGGGTAAAAAGTATAATCAAACATTCATCAACATAGGCTACATAAAAATAGTCCAAACAGTCGGTTGCAGCAGCTACACAAGTGGTGGGTATTGCTTTGCTTGCTGGCGGACTCGTCTCTTGTACTCCCTTTGTTCTATTAGCCTCTTCATAGTTAAGCATCGAAGCAAAGCAGTTGATAATCGCATCTCCCATCCACACATTAGGTTGAAAATCTTTCGTTTGAAAGTACATTAGACCTATTTCGAACTCTGTTAGGAACACCATTTGCCTGCACATTATCCGTAAACTTAAATGACCAAACGGTCTTAATATCACTTATTTGTATTCCAGGTTGCAGACAAATAATCAACCTTGTGTACACTTGTGTATTGACTGCTTATACACATGTGTACATAGTGTACAACCTTTTGTACACTTGTGTATCTATTGCTTATACACGTGTGTACATAGTGTACAACCCAGGTTGCAGATAAACAAAAAAATACCCTGTGCATATGTGTACAACCCACTTGTGTATCTATTGCTTATACACGTGTGTACATAGTGTACAACCCAGGTTGCAGATAAACAAAAAAATAGCTTGTGCATATATGTACAACCCAGTGTATTAATAAATAATTATGCCAAACAACATACACATGTGTACATCGCCGTGGTGACAACAAAATACGCACAACATATACATGTGTACATCGCCTAAAAACAGAGTAAAATCTACTATCTTTTTAAATCAACCCTATCCTTCAAAAAAATTAAGCATATGCTCGAACAACTATTGAACAACTTAACATCGCATAAAACAGAGCAACATCGCATAAAAAAGAGCAAAATCCACTAATTTGTTAAATCAACACTATACTTCAAAAATCTGATGAGTATTGTGTACCTTTTGTGGTTGAAAATCGGATGAGTATTCCGTCGATTTGCTAGCTCCGAAGATCCTCCTCTGTGTGACGGCGATTCCGGCGAATCTTAATGTGTACCTTGATGTCGGCGATTCCAGCGACTCTTAATGTCAGCGATTCCGGCGACTCATAATGTGATGGCGATGAGTGTTCCCCGTCGACAACCTTTAATCTTCTTCGTCGCACTGCAATGTCTCTCTGCCTTCTTTTTGATAATTATACACAACTGAAAGAGATTTGAAGAAAGAGATGAATAATATCTTTTTCAGGAGAGATATTGAAAAAGATTTGTAGTGAACGATTTTTGAGGAGAGGTTATGAAATATTCCATATTTGTAAAATGTATATGTACAATAATACCCTTTTCTATTTAATTAAATATATACAATTAACCTCATAATTACCATCATGCCACTCTTTTATAATCTTAAGATGAAGATCAAGGGTCCACATAAGTTCACACAGTTCACTCTTGTGATGGTGTTCACTCTAGAACCCTACCCTATATATATATACATATATAGGGTTAGGTTCATTTGTGAACAACCCCCTTGATAGTGAACACTAGTGAACTAATCCTAGCTCTTGATTATCCATACACAAGTGTAAATCAATGGCCAATATTTGATGATGAAAATACCATAGTGTATTTTACGATTAGATGATGTAAATCAATGGCCAGGATTTGTTCACTCAGTTCACAAATACACTAGTGTTCACTCTAGAACCCCATCCTACACATATATATATATATATATTATGAATATGTGTTTATATATATAGAGTTAGAATCCTGTAAAAAAGGCCCAAAGTGTGAGAAAGGTAAGAAAAAATCTCAGCCATTAGATCTTTTGATCTAATGGTTGAGATCAATAGGGACCAAATTGCAAAATATTTTTATTAATTTGGACTGAATTGAAATTTATAGGGGCAATTGTGTCTTTTTATTTTCATGTGTAAATTAAATCCCTGCAATTTCGTTCTCTCTCTCATACGATCACAATTTCTCTCTCTCTTTTCTTCTTCCATGTTCAATTAATCGGAAGATCAAAAAACGACAGCGGCAGCGGCGGTGGTGCTGGTGCGAGCGGCAGCGGCGGTGGTGCTGGTGCGAGCGGCAGCGGCGGTGGTGGTGGTTCGAGCGACAGCGGCGGTGGTGGTGCTGGATCGGCAGGGGTGGTGCGGCGGTGGTGGTGCCGGAAGTGGCAGTGGTGGTGGTCGTGCGATCTCTCTCTCTACATCGAACGGTGCCGGAAGTGGAGAAGATAATACAGAGGTGTTATATTTCTTTCATTAATGGTGTTTTTTTGTTTTCTGAATGGTGTTATTTTGTTTACTGAATGGTGTTTTTTTGTTTACTGAATGGTGTTATTTTGTTTACTGAATTGTGTTATTTTTGTTTACTGAATGGTGTTTTTTTGTTTACTGAATGGTGTTATTATTATTTACTGAATGGTGTTTTTTTGTTTACTGAATGGTGTTATTTTGTTTACTGAATGGTGTTAATTTGTTTACTGAACGATGTTATATTTTGTTTACTGAATGGTGTTATATTATTTTCTGAATGGTGTTATTTTTTGTTTACTGAATGGTGTTATATTTTGTTTACGGAATGGTGTTATATCTTGTACTGAATTGTGTTTTTTTGTTTACTGAATTGTGTTATATTTTGTTTACTGAATGGTGTTATATTTTTTTTGTAAAAACACCATGAATTGAACTATGAATTTTTTAAAACACCATGTCATGAACATGCTCTAATTATGGACGGTTATAAGTCCTTAAATCAAGGATTTTCTCTCTCCAAATCCTTAAATAAAGGATTACCATATTTGAATTTGTTAATGCATTTACAATTATACCCTTTTCAATTAATTTAGATCTAATGGCTGAGATTCTTTCTTATCTTTCTCACACTTTTGGTCTTTTTTACAATAACTCCATATATATATATATATATATCATATTTATTATTTAAATACCAGTTATAGAATTATAGATTATAGATCTATATTTTTTTATACTTTATAATTTGTATTAGTATTAATTAATTTTGTTCCAGATATGTTACAAATTAAATATTCTTTTTTTATTGTGTATTTATTAATTATAAAATTTACTAATTTTAAATCATCATAATTATAATAGAGAATGCAACTAAATATCTAATTTCGAATGTGATAAAATAAAGTTTTAAAAAATGATTAAATAATCAATCAATACATAATTTTTTTCTTCAATATCTAAATATCTAATCTGAATATAATAAAATCAACTATAAAAATTATCCGAGATTTGATTAGTAGTGATTTATAACATATTGGAAATAAAAATAAATTATCTTTGGTAACTATGATAATTGAGGTGATTTTAAAATTGAATTTTTTTTACACTAAAGGAATTTTTTTCCCCTCTAATATAACTTATTTAAACCTTCTACATTTTCATACTGCATTAGTCCATTTTATTGTTATATGTCAAACAAACACATCTTCGATAACTTATCAAGAACACGTATCTTGTTTACAGTTGGTTCGACTTGATTGTCAGTCAATCATAGAAACATGTTAGTTACTTCATATATTCTTATTATTTGTTTCTATTGTTATAAGTGTGTGTAGTTTTATCTCGTATACTAATCATTTATTATAGAATTGTACTTATTAGTTAACGATGTATCTGTTTATACTTTGATTAAATAATGAATCTTCTTTTTCTTTATTCGGTTACCTTAAACTAGTGATTTTATACTCAAAACATGACAATTATCAATATATTTGTAAGAAACATTTTCTTTATACAACGAATGTAACACACGGAAACTTAAACTAGTGATTTTATAATTGAATATGAAACTGAAAGCCAACCCAATACTAGGGGTGTGCATGGGTCGGTTTTGACCAAAAACCATAACCATAACCGCGATGTCGGTTATTGGATAACCATGACCATAACCGATCGGTTATAGTGGTTATGGTTATTTGGTTTTGATAGTTATAGCGGGTCGGTTATGGGAGGTTAACCGTGTATTTAGCTTAGCTAAATATAGCTTTTTTTTAAACATGGAATAAATTTTTATTGCATATTTGTATATAATAGTATATTACATAGTATTAAAAAATATATATAATCTATAATATTAATACCAATTATTATAGAATATTAAAATAAAGTGATATGATACATTCCATAAATTCAAATAAACATTCAACCAAACCACAAAATGACATGAAAAACCTACAAGTACAAAAAATCTTCAGTCAAAAACATCAAATATTAAAAATATAGTGAAAAGTCTTAAATCCTATAAAGATTTATTACATGTCGGTTCGGTTATGGTGGGTATGGAAAAAATGGTAACCATAACCGACCTGCTACTTTCGGTTTTCAATAAAACCATTAACCGACCCACCGGTTTTTTATTTGGTTCGGTTTTGTCGGTTAATTCGGTTATGGTTCGATTAATTCGATTTTTTGCACACCCCTACCCAATACCATCTCTACACGTTAGCAACCTGGTGGGATACTTGAAGAATAGTAGGTTTGATTTAAGAAAATAATAATAATTTAAAAAGATAAATGAATTTGGTAAATAATAATCATATCATAGTTTGGTATATAATAACTATAGGGTATCAAGAGAAGAGGTTAGATGTGAAAGGATTAGAAGATAAAGGGGCATGTGAAAGGGGTGATTTAATTTTCTCGACAGCCATTTCGTACTCATCTCTCTCTCTTTTTAGGAAATTACTTCGACCCTTGTGACTTTGTGTGTATCTGTCTTCTTTCGTAAATTAAAGATTATCATAATCATTTTAATTAATTAATTTAACTTATGAATCAATTACATAATTAATAATCCAACCTCCTCTAAATTCAATTTCACCCAACAAACCAAACAATTTCTTCTTTGATTTCTCACATTCTCATATCTATTCTCTCAACTTCCAAAACCCCTCTTTCTTCTTCCTTGTTCTTGCTTTCAAAACAGTCTTTGCTTCATAAAGATTATTGCTTGATTGATTCTTGTGTTTGTTTGTTGTTATAGAGGGGTAAAAGAAGATATAATTTGGTAAAGATTGAGTCTTTTTGATCATTCTTTTTCTCAAGAACCGTTTCAAGATCTTCATCTGTCTTCTGATCTTTTTCAGGTATGTTCTTGGATACATCTTTCATAGATCATTGTTTACAACATTTACAATACCCAGTTTCAGTTTTGTAGTTTTTCTTTGATTTGTCATCTTAAAAGTGATTTTTTTGCAGTTTTTGTTGCTTGTTTTGGTTTTTAGATGATGTGTTTTGTCAGAAAGATTGTGTGTATGTATTTTACTTTTTAAAAAAATGATTTTTTTTTTTGTAGATGTTTGTATCTTTTTTCAGGTTTATGTCTTTTTGTTTGAATTTTTTATTTTTGTGAATTAGGATGTTTCTTCTCTTGCTTGTTTGGTTGTTTCAATTGTTTACTTTTCCTGATCCATATTTTCATGAATGTGCCCCAATTTGATTAATGTTATGAAACTGTTCTTGAAACATTGCTTGATATTTCTGGGCTGTGTTAGAATTTATGATTGTTTATAGATTATGGGGTGAAATTGGTTACAGGATTAAAGGGTTTGAAAGATTTTATTCATTGTTTGCTTGATTTACAGGCTGATATTTTTATGTTGTGCACCTGTTTTTTTTCTTTTTGTTGCTTGAAGTTATGACATAAATCCACCTAATTTAGGTCAGAAGATTTGACTTTAGTACATGTTTACACATGGTTTGGTGCCTGTACAATTTAGCAATCAATTCCTTCTCTTTAAATGTTGGAACTTAAAAATCACATTGTTCTTTTGACAGTCTGGCTAATGTTGTGACATTGTTTTTAAAAATTGCAGGGTGTCATCTTTATAAACCATTGTTAATTCTAATGCAAGGGCAAAAAGGTGCTATTGGTTCATCACCAGATGGTTCAACTTCAAGTGATTCGGGTGTCGTGGAGCAGCAAATTCGCTGGGCTAACTTCATTCGGAGCACGCCAACCAACACAAATCAAGAAACCCAAAACTTAACTATGTGGAGTATGGGTGAATCAAGTTCAAGCTCCATGACGAACAATGCGGGTCCCTATCACGAGCCACCGGCAAATATGCTTTCATTGGGTGATGCTAATAATGGTCATCAACATCTTGGTCATAATGTTACTGTAAACCCGTCAACGTTTATTGGCATCAATCCCTCAAATTACGCTAGTAGTAGTTCGTCTTCCGGCCTGTTTGAGATGGAGGCCCGTCAACGACCCTGTAAAAGAAAAGCAGCTGAGTTGACTATTGGTCAATCGTCTTCCGGGATCACAAGTTCAAGCGTATTTCAAAAGGGTAGTAATGATAATAACGGGCAACTAAATTTAATTTCATCTGATCCGATTATTCCAAGACCCGGACCGGTTATCGGAGGAGTTTTTCCTGACAATCATGCTGCGGACAACAATCGTAGAAACGTTCGGATAAGGATCAACAATTCCCGACAACAAGATCCATTGCCTGTTATTGGTAACAATAATATTAACGGGCAACTAAATTTTTCGTCGCCGTATCCTTCTTTGGGGCTTAACCCTGTTGTAACAACAGGGGAGAGTTCATCAAGTCAAGATGGTCGACGGATATTGCGAGTCCCGGCATTAAGAAGAAACCCGCAAGTAACTTCTAGAAACAGGAGTTCTAGCTCAAGAGCTAATCGACCCGCTTCATTAAATATTATTGGCGGTTCAGGAGATAACTCGAGAACAATGCCGACAAATATTTCAGATCATCCTTTATTTGTCCAACCACATGACATACGAAACCCTGCTCAAACCGCAATTAACTGGAATCTGAATTCTAGTGGCGGGAATGGGAATGGGAATGCAACCAACAACGGTAACAACGGTCTTGCATCGACAGCGAACGCGGGTGCTAATTCGGGCCCACGTCATGGATTTTCAACTTATTCTTCAAGAAGACTCTCTGAAGCTCTCCGATGGTCTTTGTTGTCGTCTATTGACTCCGGTGGTGGTGGTGGAGGGCAAAACGGTAATCTTTTCGCTAGAATTCCACCGCCTGTGGGTACTTCTGTTTCTTCTTCACAAGAATCTGGAATCCCGCCTGTAATTGGTATCGCAGGTCATCATCCTCTACATCATCATATTGCCCACTTACGGTCGACCGATAGACAGCTTGATGGTGTTTACGGATACCCTCATCTGGTACGAAACGTGGCTGGTGGAAGTGAAAGAAGAGGCAGGATAGCAGAGGTCTGTTCTATGATTTATGACTAATTCATGGTTAAAGTTATATTTATTTCTTCTACGATAATGCTTAAACTATTCGGTCTTTGTTTGTTGCAGATTCGCAATGTCTTGGAGCTTATACGCAGGGGAGAAAACTTGCGATTTGAGGTTAGTTCTTTTTCATATACAGACATTTATTTATATAAAAAATCCATTTTTTTTAATTTAATTTTGTTTTTATTGTGCGGCAGGATGTTATGGTGCTAGATCAATCAGTCTTCTATGGCATGGCTGGTATTCATGATCGACACAGGGATATGCGGCTCGATATTGATAACATGTCCTACGAGGTAACCAAAGAAATCATTCCCTCTGTTTTATTTTATTTTTTTTATTTTATCAAACTACGAATAGTTAATCATGAACCATATCATGTATTTTGTGTTCAGGAGCTATTTGCATTAGAAGAACGAATTGGAAATGTGAACACTGGATTGACCGAAGAAAAAGTTTCTAAATGTTTGAAACAGAAAACCTACGCGAGTGTAACAGGTCAGCCAGATGCTGAGCCTTGCTGCATATGTCAGGTATTCGTTATTTGTTTAATTATCGTTACTAAACGATTAGTCTCTGTAGATTAATATGTAAACGTTTTATGTCTGAACAGGAGGAATACACGGATGGAGATGAATTGGGAGCGTTGGACTGTGGGCATGATTTCCACACGAGTTGCATCAAACAATGGCTGCTTCAGAAGAATCTGTGCCCGGTTTGCAAGTCCACGGCTTGTAAATGAGCGGGTTCCTGTTGAAGATGACGGTTGCTGCTTCGTTGGATCGAGAAGAATGAACAAAAGCGAGGTGGATTTGGTAATGTTTTTGAGGCAAATAGTATTCTTTGGTTAATGCACTTTCCCTAGATTATCATTCTGAGTATTTTTGTATTTTCTCAATGTCATTTTCCCATTTATTTATAATTTACAATTTTGTTTTGGAAGATATTATGCCATTATGGAATCAAAAGGTGGAACAAATGCCATTTTTTCAATATTTATTGCTAAGTCATTGTCAAGATGTTTCATACCTACTTTCTAGGAAAGCTTGATACAAATGTGTATGAGACTAAGATTATCTAACCCCGTCTCTTAATTATTCGGGTATGATATTTGATTGTAAACCTAGCCCATTTCCCGGTATGCGATTGAGATTATCAAAACCAGTTCCATACTTGATCAATGTAATGTTTAATACAATCGGGTCTAAGACTCGAATAGGGTTTTAGTAATCTTAGTATCATATGATTATTTTTGGGTTAAAGTATGTGAAATATTTTAATACATGCTTTTTTGGAATGTTATGAATTTACCATTAGGTTGTATGGTTTGTGGTTTAGGAAAATAAATTAAAATCATTATTTAGGTGCTTTTTTTTTTTGGGTATTGATCTTGTGTTATAAACATAACCAAGGAAAATAAATTAAAATCATTATTTAGGTGTTTTT
Source organism: Helianthus tuberosus (assembly GCA_030545235.1). Lineage (NCBI taxonomy): Eukaryota > Viridiplantae > Streptophyta > Magnoliopsida > Asterales > Asteraceae > Helianthus > Helianthus tuberosus. The sequence continues at coordinate 160,496,906 of CM060402.1, read as the reverse complement.
TTCTGGTATTGATTTTGGGTTATAAACATAAGAGTTAATTGCTCGGATGGTCCTCATGGTTTCACGTTTAGTCCCCACCTTTTGAAAATAGCAGGTATGCTCCCTATGGTTTGTTATTTTGTTACTCGGATGGTCCCTTGAGTAGATGTCAGTTAGTTTGGAAATAGCAGGTATGCTCCCTATGGTTTGTCTTAGGCTGACAATTGGGTATCTGTTAAGACACGATTCTGTTTGACTGAAAAATACACCATTTGACTTTTTTAATTTTCAAAATAATTAAAATTACAATGTTAGGATCTATCATTTATTCATCTTTGTACATAAAACATAAAACTGTTTTATAAAATGAGGTAGAAAGTAGTTAAACGAGTCGTAATCATGTTTGAAACTTATGTTGTGCGCGCCGTCAGAAACCTGTTAAACCTGTTAAGACACGATTTGCCAGCCTTTTTGTCACATTATTACTCGGATAGTCCCCTGAGTAAATGTCAGGGGACTATCCGAGTCACAAAATGACAAATCATAGGGAGCATACCTGCTATTTCCAAAAGGTGGGGACTAAACGTGAAAAAACATGAAATCACAGGGACCATGCAATTAATTCTAAACATAACAAAAAAAAAAAGATTATAAAAATGTAGACTTTTTATTATCTGATAAACCAACCAGCTGTTTCTTATCTTTTTACCAAAAATACTTTTCACAAGTTGATGGAGAGAGATCAGAATGGTTGGCTTTAGATGACGCAATAACCATTTGAGAGTGCAACTCGTATGAAAAGATAATATTAACAATTTTTGTTCTGACTTTTTCTTTAGTTGACCAAAATTCCAATATTGTTGTCATGGATATTTTGAATTGTAGAAGCCAAGGATTTCGTTGATATGTTATATCTAGATTTGTTTGGTGAAACTTTTTTTTGAAGGGTGACTTTCTATGTACAGGACCTATTGGTCACCGGGTTCATGGGACGCGATGTTCGATCGGGCCCCGGCTGTTGCGAAAGCTGACCTTCGCCCGGAAACCATACTGCCCCACACGAGAGACTCGCTGGGGTAACAGCTGGGTAAACCCGGGTTGCCCTCAAGACCGCACCATGCCTCGGTAGGAAGGATCCATCATTGGGACGTCCTCCCCCCGAAATGCCGCAGCCGGGTTTCGAACCTGTGACCTCCTAAAGGAAGACACAAGCCCAACCACATAGCTTGTTTGGTGAAACTTACCAAGCTAAAGATATTACTTGATAAAATAATTGTATAAAAATAGAATGTCAAAAACCAACAGGAATAAAACTCCAAAAATAATAACCAAGTTGATTTGTAAAAACTAGAGTTCAAGTTATTTACCATTTAGAAATATAAAAGCTTAAAACTCTCATATACAAATAATGTTAAAACTTTAAATGAGATTAAATATATTATTAATGTAATATTTAATCTTGTAGCCTTTATAATCATTTATATTATATAGATCAAAATATATTAATAACCTATTAATAATTAGTTGGTAATTGTTGATGGACCATATTACCCTTATTAACTAATTAGGTTTCCTCTTGGGTGTATAAATAAGGAGCTTATTAGAGAGTTAAAGGGTTACACAAGTTAGACAATACACACAACCCTCATAACATCATAATCGACTCTCTCTCTAAACCAAAACCCTCCCTACTTTCGGTTTCATTACCATCATCACCTTACACCCTAAGGAGGAACCAGATCATCCTGACAAGTATGTCGAACTCAATGGCTGCATCTCTGACTGGATTCTCTGCTGGCCTGTCTGCTGTAACAGGTATGTTATTCATGTTTTCCATTAAGTTTAAACAGAACTGATCAACACATGAGGCTGTTTCATTTTTAAAAACAAAAGCTTTCAACCCATTTCGCATTAATTACAGCTATTACAACACAACAACCATCGACCTAATTATCATTATTCAGCGGCCTAAAGCCACTAAAATACAGCCGCAATCATTGTTCCCACTTCCCATCGCAACCCGCTTTCAATTTCTAGGCTACTGGCTATTACTAGACGAAAAAAGTAACCGTAATCACCCATGGCGAGGGGTCCATCGGGATTCGAGGAGAGTTTATGGGTAAAATTAGGGCCCCCGTTTCGTAGTTCGCTTAGAGTCTCCAAAAACGTTGAAATGTCCTGCTTCTCTTTCTCTTATCATGGTATTTTTAATTAACAATGTTCATCTATAAACAAATGATAGATACATGATATTCTATCATACACGTTTATGATATCTCCTTCTCACACATATATATTATTTATTTATTTAGAGAGAGGACAAATTAGGGTTAATCCTGCATGACTGCTTGTTCTTCAAATAAATTGAAAACTTCCAAGATTTAATGATAAAGATAAGATTAAGGATAAGTGGAAAATTGGTGAATTTTAACCATCCATTTTTAAAAATAAACAATCATTTGATGGTTGTGCCATTGCCCAAGCCAACATCAAGGTACGGGTTACACGAAACAGGATACACAAACAACATTGCATAGAACCCCCACCTTTTTTGTGAGTTTATTGATAAAAGAAAAACATAGGGTAATAATGATATCCTTAGCCTTTTGTCCCTTTATATGAGGTAACTTCTTTTGTTATCAAAGGGTAAATCAACTTAATTTATAGACTTTCAAAAAAAAAAAAAAAAACTTAGAGTAAACTGTCAAAATGGTCTCTGAGATTTGATCACTTTTATAATTTTAGTCCAAAACTCAAACCTTTTGAATCTGGGTATCTGTGGTTTCAATTTTGTTGTCATTTTCATCCAAAAACAAAATCTGGTAAGATTTTTCAATTAACATCCAGTTTTTTTTGTCTTTTCCTCACTTTTAATGAATGACAAAATTGTCAGATTTTTTTAATTTGTTATAATAAAACGTTAAAAGACTATTTTGCCCTTCATAAAAGGGAGAAAAAAGACAAAAAAACTGAATGTTAAATGAAAAATCTGGTCAGATGTTGATTTTGGATGAAAATAACAACAAAATTGAAATTATAGGGACCTAGATTCAAAAAGTTTGAGTTTTGAACTAAAGTGGCAAAAGTGACCAAACCTTAGGGACCATTTTGGCAGTTTACTATAACTTATATATCAAACTTTTTTATAATAAATAATGAATAGAAAATTGACTATAGCAAACTGATATTAAAAATAGAAAAGAATAAAAATAGAGGGGAAATAAGAAAGTTAGGTTTAAAAGTTGAAACTGAATAACAATATAAAAAGATGGCCTCGGGAATAGCAATTTGTCCTTGAATGAATAAAATAAAATATGTTGTGAAGACGAGGGATTGGTTGGATAACAACATTCAATTCACTTGTGGTCGTCTCAATTTGTGTAGTCTAGGCTGCTAAGTTTGTTACAAGTTAAATTTTAGTGTGTTGTGGTGTTTTAAAATGCAAGTATAGAAACAGTAGATTAGTTTGTTTGTTGTTTGAAAAATGGTTAACATTTAGTCAAATCAAAATCCTTTGTGATTACGAAGGACGTTTGTCTCAAATCTAATTTGTGAGGTTCATGTTGATAAATCGTATTATATTAATTGGAGTGATTTATGAGTAGCCTAATATCATATGTTAATCATTACTGCAATAACTGAATTTGGGTTAGGATAACCGAGACCGAATGAAACCAAAATATGTTAAATTTTATTTTTCGCCTATTTTCTTTTCTCATGCCCAATTTCAAGCTAAAACAACAACCACTTCTAAAAAAATTCAACATTCAATAGATATGAAAATAAAATCTGGTGGCGTGACAGAATAGCTTAATTGATTATGCTTTCGTTATGCTTTTTTTTTTTTTTTTGAAACAGTACTTTCTTTTGTTAGGCTATCGTACTTCCTAAGTTCCTAAATTAGAGTCTCGTTGCCCCAGTAAAGCCATACTATGTTGTCTTAACCGGGCTTACGCTGGCTTCAGAGTTTGGCTTGGGAGTTCCCTCGTGAAACCACACCGCCGGCTATCACTTGACAGCCGTCGTGCCACCACAAGAGCAGAACTCTCTGGCGTAACACACGGTGGGACGAAAACTCGGGTGGACTCAGGATAAGATAGAGTCTGATACCTCTACAAGTAGGCTAGGCTCTATCCATTATTATTTAATCCACCAAAATAACACAAATGAAGATTGAACTTGGATCTCCATTGGACTCAACTCCTTATTTTCTTCAGCATATATATATATGTTATCGTTTTTTATATACAATTTTAGAAGCATCCATAAAAGTAAAAATGAAAAACAAAAGCTCAAATAATGCAAGGATGACAAATTGGCAATTAGAGTTTGAGGATATAAAACATACACAAAACACCCCTACAAAGTCTAGCTATCCTTTTTAACAAAAAAATCTTAATCATGCCTCATCATTATTTACTTTTTATGTTTTTAGTTACTTATATTTGTATAAATAGAGGACTAGGATATCGACAATAATGGAGGTATGGCAAAGATAGTTTTGGACATAAGTTCCAATGTGGTGGGGAGGGTAAAAACAGGGACATATTTGGTGAAAGTTTTGCAAAAGAAAATGTTCAAAAAGGTCAATTTCACAATAGATGATAAACAATGTATATGAGTATTTGCCTATCAATATTACTTTTTAAAAGATGTAAAAATAACAAATCAATTTTAAACACAGAACTAATAAAATCGTATACACATTTTTTTTTCTGAATCTTCTATATAACCAATTCTAGTCTACAAACACTATAGATAAGTGTATTATATGATCTCTTAATGTAATTTTTTATAGGGAAATTTCATATATACCCTACAAACTTGCAAAATATCATATGTACACAAGCAAAATTATAAATATCGTATATACCCTTACAAAGTAGTTGAAATATCATATATATACCCAATTAATTAAAACAATTTAATACATGACAATTTTACCCTTACTTTTCTAAAACTTTGAAATCTTATATATGACCTTTCATTTTAAATATTATATTTACTCATTTATAGCATAATTTATTTACCTTAAATATTATATATGGAGTATACTATTGTTTATTGGTAAAAATAAAAAAAAATAAAAATAAAAATAGGTAAAAATAAATTTAAGCTAAAAATATGTTATATAATAATGAGAAATTAAAAAGACGAGCATATATGAAAGCTTGAAGTTAAAAAATAAGGGTAAAATAATGGTAAAAGGATTATTTATTAGATTGTTTTTAATAAATTAGGTATATTTATTATTTTAACTTGTTTGTAAGGATATATATGATATTTACAGTTTTGATAGGGTATATATTAAATTTTTAAAATTTGTAAGTGTATATATAATTAATCCTTTTTTATTGAGGTTATTAATAAACTAAAAAGCTATATACTTTCAGTTCCTTACAGAAACAGTGTAGAAATGTGATAATTAACAAAGATGAAGGACTAGTAACAAAACAAAAAAACAATTAAGGCGGGAGAAAGGAATAATGAAGTTAGTTAAAACCACTATTTAATCCCCTTAAAGCCTTATAAAACCCCAATTTCACACACACACACACACCAAATCAAGAACAAACACAAAACAAACAAATCAAAATCCAATTTTGCAGAAACAGGAAACTCTCATCTTCTTTGAATTTCACTGTACGCTATCTCTACAATCATTACTCTGTTGCGGTTGGTGCTTAATAATAATGGCGGATCTATACGGAACCACTAACAACAACTGCTCATTTTCTTCTTCCTCTTCACTTGAATCCGAAGATATGTCCAATTTTCTTCAAACTTTTCTCGAGAATACTTCGTCTAAGGAGAAGTTCGGACCAGTGGTACCTTCTCCGTCGCAGATTTCCGCTGGTTTTCTGGATTCTGACCACCGGTTCTCTGATCTGAGCTCGTTTTATTCGCCGGAGGCGAATCAGGTAAGTTTTTCACCGGAAAATGATGTGGATGGCTTTGATTTAGGATGTCAGGTGCGGTTTTAGCTGTGATGTGTGTGTTTGTTGTGTGAATTTTGTTGAAATTGAAGTGTGAAGAGGATTATGTGGTGATGTTAAATGTTAGATTGTAGTTTGATAGTTTGTGGTTTGTGATCTGCTGGTTTTGTTTCAACAGGAAGGATTATGTGATGGTTATAAACCCTAATTCGGATTATGTGATGATAATAAGCACTGTTTTGGATTATGTGATGATGATAAGCCCTAATTTGGATTTTGTGATGCTAATAAGCCCTAATTTGGATTATATGATGACAGTAAACCCTAAGTTGGATTATGTGTTGATAATAAGCTCTAATTTTGTATTATGTGATGATAATAAACCTTAATTTGGATTATTGTAGGATAATAAGCTCTAGTTTGGGGAGAATAAACCCTAATTTGTGTAACAGGTGCAAAAAATGGCGGAAGGACGTCAAAATTGTCAAAAGTCGAACCCTCCTCGTTCGTCCAAGAGGACGAGAGCAGCGGAGATTCATAATATGTCTGAGAAGGTTTGTATTTTGTTATGACTTTGAATAAACTGCTAGTGTGTTGAATTATGAATGTTGTTGAATTATTGATGTATGACTTGAAATGTTTTTATGTAGAGGAGGAGGAGTAGGATTAATGAGAAATTGAAAGCATTGCAGACTTTGGTTCCAAATTCTAACAAGGTTAGAGTTAATTACGTTAATGATTGAAGGAAGTTAAGATGTGTTTAATTATTTGTAGAAGTTATGGTTTTGATTGTTTGATTTTGGTTTGTTGTTTTTTGCTAGACTGATAAGGCTTCAATGTTGGATGAAGCTATTGAGTATCTGAAGCAGCTTCAACTGAAAGTACAGGTATATGTTTCATTATCTCTGTATATCTTGCTGCAGTTGTTCTTGATGTGCATCTTTTCATCACTGTGTGGTTAGTTTGATGAGAATTGAAGCCGTTAGTATCTTAACAGCTGATTGATTTTGTTTCAAAACTTAACTTAAGATCCTTTATCATCTTAATCATTATGTTGTTTACTTGATTACGTTTGTTTGTTTGTGGGTGATCATGCATCGCAGACCCTTACCATGCGAAACGGGTTTGGTTTGCCACCTGTTTATGCACAAGAACAAGGAATGCAAAGGGGAATGGGAATTGGAATTGGAATGGGAATGGGATACAACGAGGGAATGGGAATGGGTTACAACGAGGGATACAAATTGCCAAACACAAGCGAAGGGTTCTCAGCGCGAAGGGAATTTGGTATTATGCCCAACCACATCGGCATGCTGTCATCAACCAACATGGTGAAATCAGATCCCGGTTTTAGCTCAGAACTTGCAAATGTGAAACAATACGAATTTGCCAATCATTCGACATCAATGAAGGTAATTTAATATGTTCATTTGATGTTATAGATATAGTTTCTTAATGGTATAGTAGAGTAATCACAAGGTTTTGATGTGTATCAGGACATGAATATGGGGAAAATAGCATCATCACCAGGTGTCTCATCATAACCTATTGCATATGAGAAGAATATCCTCAAATGACAATCCTGACCTTTATTAGAATAATAATAATAATAATTAAGATTTAAGAACATGGTATTTGTAACTTAGAACATTTATGCTCCAAACAGAAGCATAGACAAGTGTTTGGAGGATTGAAACTTTGACTGACAACATTAAGTTTGATGAAGTCTATGTGAATGGTCGTTTCTAGGTTTTGTATGCCAGATCCTTATTAAATTAAGTCAACAATTGTCTCCCGAATATTATTTCAAGAATGACTGTTATCATTGGAATTTTTATTGTCTACAACTATTGCGTTAGCATTTCACTTGATCACTTATTAGACACGTTAACTTCACATGTATGTCATTTTCTTCAATAAAATTTATGCTATAAGACATTAGATGTATTTCAAACAATGAAGCCACCATTTTATAAGGAAGTAAATAAACAAAGTTATTTGTAATCTCTTTGATGTTTGATTACACCTGCTTAGAGGTGCACAAAATAACCGGTTAATTAACCGTAACCGGTTATTAACCGAAACCGTAACCGGTTAATAACCGATTTAGGAATAACCGTTTAGTGGTTATTTTTAACCGTAGGTTAGTAACTGGTTATAAGTGTTTAGTATAATAACCGGTTATTAACCGGTTTTTTTAAACCGGTTTTTTAACCGGTAGACTGGTTAACCGAAAAATTCAAAAAAAAGGCAAAAAAACCGGTTAATAACCGAAAATAACCGGTTAATTAACCGGACCGGTTAAAGTAATTAACCGGACCAGTTAAAAAAATAACCGGTTAAAGTAATAACCGGTTAAAGCATTAACCGGTTAAAGTCAAAAAGTCAAATTAACCGGTATAACTGGTTAACCGAACCGGTTATTAAAATTAACCGGTTTGTGCACCTCTACACCTGCTTTCAAATGAAAAACTGCTTACTCATCAAAATATAAAAAACTAATTGGTCGTAAATGATTTTTGTGCTCATCAAGATTTTATTTTCCTGTAATTTCATGATTTTTAAGGAATATCATATCAATACTCATTTCTTCTCCTATACCTTCTCTTGATTGTCAATTGCCATCTGAGTTTTTTTTTTTTTTTTCATTTTTTATAGAGTTAATTACATGATTGTTCTTGCATTATTTTACGCTATTAGTATCAACCTTTTGGAAATTATATGATTAGTTTTCACTGTGCATGTGGACATGGCATGTTTGTTCTTTGACACTAATTAAGTTAATTTTTATGTTATTTTTTTAAACGGCCAACATAATCAATCCCGAGCACTCTTGGGGCACCCACTAGACCAAACGGAGTACTCCGAGAGTAACCCAAGTCCACCACCAATTCCAGGGAAAACCCGGTTACCCACACGCCCATAGACACAACGGTGAAATTACCGGTAAAACCGGTTTGGCTCAAGGATTGAACCCAGGTTTTCTTGGGTTATCTATCATTGCCCACCAGTGTCTCACTCTGCACAAAGTGAGAGTTGAACCTGCATCTCCCAAGATAAATACAAGTCTTCCACCACTTGATCTAGATTTCATTGGCATTTTTTATGTTATGTCTTGTGTTTTTATTTATAAACTACAAATCACAATATATATTTAAGAAACAAAATAAGTCGTGTTATTTTATTTATAAACTACAAATTACAATATATACTTAAAAAATAAAATAAGAAAGATATATATATAAATTAAAAGAACTGAACCCACACCGATGTCGGTACCGGTATTCCTTTTAATGTATTATACACCCTTTTGGGTATATCACGACTTTTTTTTGTTTTGTTTTTCGCTACCAAAACAAACCAATATTGATCAAGTTCCTGTCGCATCACGAGAGGGATTATTAAAGATGCATTCTAATCTAGCAATCAAGACCAAGTCTCATGCATAACAATTAAACGTGACTTCAGGAACAGCTTGCAAGTTGCAACAACTTCTGTCTGGGTCAACTTAGTCCCAGAGTCTAGCGGGCCTTCTTTTTTCTCGATTGGGCCGGATTTTCTTGGTCATCTCAGGGGCTTTAGACGATAGCCCAGCTTTCTTGGGCTGCTGAACCGTGTCACAAAACTTGGACATTACGGTCGGTAAAAGTGATAACAGATTAGATTGAAAACAATTTTTTGTGTAGCAGCCGATTTGTGATTATTTTGATGTCATAAATGGGTAGTTCTTTAGTAGTGAAATGCAATAATTTCACCTTAAAAATGTTTGTTAAGCTGTTTTAGTAATAGTAGTAAATGTAAGTATTCTGGAAGTATGAAGCTGAAATGTTGAAACATTAAAAATGTTTCTACATGTTAATTTTGTAGGTCGCGTCGACTATAAGCATATGCGGGAATGCCCGTCACATTTCAAAGGAGTTGTCGTGACAGAAAAATATATTCTGAACGACATTGATGGAAGGTTTCGTCTGTATGTAATATGTCATCTTTTTTTCATGGAGGATTTGTTTCAGTCTCTGCATGGGAGTCGTTTTTTATCGAACTTTGTGGCCTTAATCTTTTGGCGAGCGTTGTGTATGTTGTTTGAACACATTTGTTTTCAGGGTTCTGTTCGGTTACGGCTTTCCAGATTGTATGGGGCTGTATGTCTTGATCTGTCAGCTCTTGCACCAGCCTAAACTCATTAGGAGTAAGTCTCCTTGCATACGCGTAACCCTCCAGATGTTCAGCAGGGCCGTGGTTATGCTTCTCATTATTTTTTTGTGTGCAGATAATCTATCCGCCAAACTCGACGACTTTGGTTGAGACGACCTATCATCATAAAAGGGCATGCACATTTTTTGCTGTCGGTTTTCGTAACCGTGGCCTTACTCTCATGCTCGCCACAACGAAAAAATTGGAGCCACGTCCAGTGATTCTTGGACCGTCTAGTAACAATAACGTACCCGTTGGCTAAACCCCATTTTTTTTACCCAACCTCCCAAATCATTGCGGTATATAAAATCCTAAGTGAAAAATATATATGACATTTATAATATTTTTTTAACAAAACAAATATAATGTTTATAATACATTTTAAAAAATATATAACATTTATAATAATTTTTTAACAGAAAAAAATAACATTTATAATACATTTAAAAAAATATATATCGTTTATAGTAATATTTTAACAAAATATATATCATTCGTACCTGATCAGTTTTGTATGAAACTTCAGGGTAAGCGGGTTGCTCTCACCCAACGACTCATGCGCAGGCTCACCAATATCTTGTTGTACGCCCGAGGCACCACTAACGAAAAAGTTATTGCCATATTCTTCTTGTCCCTACGAGGCACCGTAACTGGCTTCATAATCCAGGCACCCATAACCATGATCATCGCTAAGCACAATAACCTGGAAAAAACCAACGGTTAAATGATAACGACACATCTAAAAGCCTTCTTAATAATAAGTAAATATATTTTTACCTCGTTCAGATCTGGCAACAACGGTTGGCGGGGCACAACAAACTAAAAAAAAAAACAACGGGTAAAAGGTAATGGTAAATTTAACGTCGAATAGAAAAAAGTAAATAAATATTTACCTCGTTGAGGTCTGGCAACAACGATTCATTATGATGGGAACTGAAGTCGGACACGACCTCCTCCGCGTGATCATCATTTCCTCTTCCATCGCAAGAATCAGGGACAACAGGCCCCTCCTAATACAAACGGTGTTCTACATATTTCTTAAACAATACAAGTTAAAAAATGCTATACCACACTGCTTCCCGGAATAAACGTGCACGTGTTTGTGTCGGTCGACTCGGCGAAAATGTAACTAAGGTTGAACCAAAACATGGTGGAATCGAATATAAAGAAAAAACAAATAGAACGAAATGAATTTTGTGAATTGTCTTCGTCTTCCTCGTTTATGAAGGACAAGCAGAATGCAAATTCACAGACCAATATGGGTAGTATCGGGCCTATACGACCCATATAGGGCTGACGTAATGTTCCTTTCAATCACTTTATGTCACCGTTGAGTGACCAAAAGTAACCTAGTACTTAATACGGATCGTATAGGCCTATATGATCTGCATAGGGTTTGCATGTGAACCCTATCTGTCAGAGTTGATAGACAACCTTTTACCAATACGCATCGTATAGGCCTATACGATGCGTAATGCTGGTGCCGATTTAATTTTGCAAAGTGTGCCAATAATACGACCCTACTCAAATAAGGCTGACAAGTGACATAATATTTACCTTGAACACATTTCCTTTTTCTAATACACAAAAATAAAAGCCTTAAAAAATTCGTATATCACACTTGAAGATACAAAAAGAAAAGTCACCCCCCCCCCCCCAAAATGTTCTCTTTAAGTAGTATTTTAACTATGTTTTACATATATAACATGAGTAAATTACACTTTGTGTCCTTTATATATTATCTGAATTTTGAAACGTGCCCTTTAAAAGATTTAGTTTCATTTTATGTCCAAAAATCACATGTTATATAACACGTTACGTCCTTTACATCAAACTGAGTTAAATTACTCAGTTAGGTTTTATTTAAGGCAAGGGTATTATTGGTATTACACCATTTTACTTTATTACTCGCCCCTTTATAAGGTCTGCATCTTCTTCCCCAATTGTAGAAAATTAGGGGTTCAATGTTGAAAAAAATGGTGCTTTGTGGGTGTGGAAAGGAAACATCGATTTGAACGTAAAAACGTCTAATCATCCAGGCCGTAAGTTCTATGGATGCCAGGAAAAGGTAAGTGTTCAAATTTTTTTTAAAATCACCCTTTTATTTAAAAACTCATTTTTTTTTTTGTTTCAGAACTGAAAATGTGGGTTTTTTTATGTGGATTGAACCACTAAAAATGTGTCAAAGTTGCATGGACATCATACCCGATTTGTTGAAGTACAAGAACAAGTATGAAGATAAGTTAAAGACGAGTCAAGAACAAAGAGAACACTTGAAGAAAAAGCAAGAACTTGGAAGTATTACTTGATTTGCAGCTAGATCTTGTTTATTGCATATGTATTTGTATTCAGTCAATGAACATGCTGTTGTAGACTATGTTTTGTAGCTATAATGCACTGAACTTGGTTTGTAATGAATGGAAATGTGTTGACTTTTTTCTAGTAATGGAAACGTACTGAACTTGGTTTGTAATGAATAGAAATGCAGCTAATATTCAGCCAATATGCACAACCCTCATGCAGCTAAATGACCAAAACACATAATATGCAGCAAATACCAAAAAGTGACCCAAACGTAACCAATAAGAAAACAAAACGACCAAAACATAATATGCAACCAAAATGACCAAAACACTTAACATAACCAATACCAAAATGGCCATTTATGGCTGCTAGTACATAACTGTTAGTTACTTATCAAATTCATCAAAATAAGATGTCCCATAGACATAAACAACCCATAAAACTGACTGCAAGTTCAATTTAGAGCTAAAACCATGGACATATACATAATACCGAAAAAAAAAGCCTAGTCTCCTACACCTTCTTTCCTTGACAAGTTCTGATGTTATGACATGTCCCCTTACACTTTCCACAAACCATAACCATCTGCTTTTGACCATCTTTCTTCCCTTTCTGCCCTTAGCTACTTCCAGCACAATCTTTTTTTTTTCTTTTCCACCCTTTTGTTGATCCAATACCAACTTTACTTGACTTAGAACTAGTTTGTTGAGTTTGGACAACCTTTGACCTACCATACAAGACATGCTGTTGTGCCCGATATTACCACACTTGCCACAAGTACCTAATGTACCAACCTTCCTCAGTCTCCCACCTTCTGCGATGTCTTCCAACTCTGTAGCTGCTTTCCTCCTTGCTTTATTTGGCCTCTCAACAGACTTATGGTAATATGGTGGTGTGATTGTTGTTGGTAGTAGACATCTTGGCCACATTGACTTACCATTAATTGGATACACCTTGAATGAGTAAACTTGTTTCCACCTATCCATCCTATAAAGAGGATGGACAAAGCTTTCTGGTAAGCCCACTTGTCCATGTGAAGCTCTGTTCCAGATGGCTGCCACAACATGTCTGCAAGGCATGCCATTGAGTTCCCATCTTCTGCAACTACATGTCCTCTGTTCCATGTTCACAACATACTCATTAACACCACCAGTTACTTGATAGTGCCGTTCATCCTTCCAAATTATAGTGTACCTGTCAATGCAGTGTTTAATACATATCACAATTCAAATAACATGTTTTATATAACCATGAAAGCAATACAAACCTGGTAGCATCCTTCTTAATTTCCTCAAACAACTTAGTAGCATATGGTGTTAGTAAACCATCACTCCTCTCAATCAACTTAAGAACATTAACAATTATTCTCATGCAATATTCCCTGATGAATTCTAACATTGTAATGATGGGCTTGTCCCTTCCTTCAAGTATCCTTGAATTGAACACCTCACACATGTTGTTGAGCAACATATCAGATATTGGCCTTCCTGTAATACACAAGGTTAAACAGAATCTTAATTCCCTATTTAACAAATAAAAGAATATTATACTTGTAAAGATTATTTCAATTACCAGAACTATGTGACCTTGACCAATGTTTTGGAGGTATGTTAGACAACCACAAGTGACACTCACTGTTAAAACTTTTTAATGCATCCATCTCCTTTTCAAATTCTACAAGTGTTGTTGCTATTGCACATTTCCACAAAAGGTATTTGAAAGCCTTTCCTTTGAATTGTAATCTCATGTTCTCATAGATGTTTCTTAGGCAATATCTATGCTCAGCAAATGGGAAGACCTTAAAAATTGCCGGAATAATGCCCTAAATAGGCCATAAAAGGATGCACTATTAACAAGAAGATACACAATAAAGAACAATGTAACAAATAAATAAAGGATCAAGACTGACCTTTTGCATGTCACTTAAGAAGGTAAAGTTTGAATTGGCTTCCAAATCCAGATCATCACCTAAGCATTCTAGAAACCAAGTCCAGTGTTTCAGCCTCTACTATAGCATATGAGACAGTGTAAATTCCATTATTGGGATCAACCCCAACTGTGACAACCCGAACTTTCAAGGTTAGTGTCTTTTAGTCTCGTGATCCTGATTTCTCATTATTCCTCTTTTACGTTCTTTACTATGATAAAAATTTTAAACGCTCTCAGCTATGATAAACTTGTTTAACGTAAAACGTATTGGAATATGTTTGAGTGTGTAGTTGGGCCATCCTTAGTGTCAAAATTGTTATGTTTGGGTCGCACATGTAATGGGCCGCATACACTCACCTCGGCCCACACTCGTGTCAAACCCGAATCACCTGAGCCCAACTCATCACATGTGTTGTTTGATTCCCTCGGCCCATAGCACTTGAAGCCCAACCCAAGCCGCACATCCCTAACTTATATCACAGTTATGCATGGGAGCGACATACAATTCTTTTCCCTCAACATATTGCAAACCCTAGAACTCCCTCTCCAGCGTATACAACTTGACGACAGCCCCTTCATCCTCAAAGCCTTCCACTCGCACACTCTCTATTCTCGGTTAGTATGATAACTCATTAGATGTAGTTTCTTGACTGGTTGCTTGTGTTGTGTTCATTTATGCCGATTTTTCTTTGAAGCATGTATGTGGTAAAGGTGGATTTTATGCTTAGTTACTGAACTATGTTGATATGCAAACGGGGTTGATATCGATCTAGTAAGCATAGGCCGAGATTATGATTGATGTTCACAAACTAATAGAATGATTGTATGGGGTTTCTATTTGTTGGAGTGGAGGGAATAATAATTAGGGTGTGAAACCATGATTCAGCAAGGGATGATACGCAATAATATGTTAACCCTTGAATTGTTTGATATCTAATTGTTAATTGGTAATTAGTTTGAATTGATTTGTGATCATCAACTGTTATTGTCACTTAGGGGTTGGAATATTACTGCCGTGAGTTTAGTTGTTTAAGATGATTGTTCAAAGTTTAAGGTTCATATATATATATATATATATACACACACATGATAGATTATGATGAATTTGATGAAACAATGAACTGATAAACCAAGTTGAGTAGTAGATTCGAATGCTATCCTTAGTGCTAAAACCTTGTTAATGATTCATGTGATGATTTGAGTATGTGAGAGATTATGTGATGTCTAGATTGTTTACATTATAGTTGACCATGATGAATACTAATGTTAAATGGTTATGTTCATGATAGTGATTTTGTGTTAAGATGAAACTGCCATGGTTAGGGTCATGTGAAACGTTTGGAAGTTTGCTTTAAATTTGTGGAATTGGAATGCAAACTGTTTCCATGCATGAGAATGAATTAATCAAATTAATGGGCCAAGAGATTACGTGAGCCGCATAGTTCACCGGGTTATGTGAGTTGGGCCGCATGACTCTGGGTCACACATCAAGCCCCGCATCGCACAGTTCTTTGGACATAGTATAACTGGACTACCTACACACATGTATGCATCTTATGTTTGGGCCGAGTTGCATAACAGGACCATTTATGAAATCGCACACTTGTAATAGGAGCTGTGAGATGTGCTAAGCTGTTTACTTGGAACATGAATACGTGATGAGATTCCGCATGTAGCCTGAATGCAATTGTATGCTATGGTATGATGCATGGTATGATGTAGATTTCATGAACAATTGTTCAAGCCTGCGTGATGTAATGTGTATACTACCTGTGTTACATGGATAGGAAATGTGTGATTTGGTGTTAATGAAACTGATTGGTTTTGGTAACCACATTAGGGACTAATTGACCAACTTGGAACACGTGCCTTAATTTACCGAGCAAAACTAAGGTGAGTTCATTCCTCCTGAGCATGCGTCCCGGTGGGTGGGACAGTCAAATGGGTATCCCTGAGAGGGATAAGTCTTTTGGGTAAAACTGGAATGTTAGATAATACACTCTTTTCCTATCACTTTAAGTACCATCATATACCGAATAGTTACCTGAGAGGTAACGGGTATTAGTAGATAGCGCTATTGTAACGCCCAAAATTTTTCCTTTTAAATTATTGAATTACTAATATGTGCATTTAACTAGGTTAACATAACATAACTAGATATTTAGGTAACATAGTAAATTGCATATTTTTGGGGTGTTACAAATCTACCCCCCTTAAAAGAGGTTTCGTCCCCGAAACCTTAATACGTACCAAATAATGCTGGGTAATGCTCCCTCATATCATCTTCTAGTTCCATGGAAGATCTGATCCTTTCCGATGTTGCCATTGCACCAAGACTTGCTTTATAGCTTTGTTTCGAAGGTGCGTTACCTTAGAATCCTTGATAGCTATCGGTCTTTCAACGTAATTCAATGTTTCGTCTAGTGCAATATCATCATGAGATACGTAAGCGGTTTCATCCGATAAACACTTCCTTAGTTGAGATACATGGAATGTATTATGAATCCCTTCTAAAATTGGCGGTAAATCCAATTGATATGCTACCCTTCCAACTCGTGCTAGAACCTTAAAAGGTCCTATGTACCGCGGACCCAGTTTCCCTCGCTTTCGAAAACGTATTACGCCTTTCCATGGGGATACTTTTAAATACACGTAATCCCCAACTTGGAATTCAAGAGGACGTCTCCTTTGATTTGCATATGCTGCTTTTCGATCCTGTGCCGCCTTTAGTCTAGCCCGTATAAGATCAATCTTCTCATTAGTTATGGCTACTACATCGCTAGGTGCAATTTCTCTTTGTCCCACATCTTCCCAACATATGGGAGTCCGACATTTCCTTCCGTATAGCATTTCATATGGGGCCATTTGTATACTACTGTGATAGCTATTGTTATATGAAAATTCTACCAAGGGTAGATGATCATCCCAGCTTCCCCCAAAATCCATCACGCACGCTCTTAACATATCAATGAGCGTTTTAATGGTCCGTTCGGATTGACCATCCGTTTGTGGGTGGTAGGCGGTACTGAAATGTAATTTTGTACCCATCTCATCATGAAACTTTTGCCAAAATCGAGATGTGAATCGGATATCTCGATCCGAAATGATAGATACGGGTACCCCATGACGAGATATAATCTCGTTCACATAAATTTCTGCCAATTTTTCTGAGGTAGCGGTTTCCCGGATGGGTAAAAAGTGGGTGCTTTTGGTGAGCCGATCTACGACCACCCATATGGCATTATGCCCTTTCTTTGTCTTTGGAAGTTTAGTCACAAGGTCCATAGTCACATTTTCCCACTTCCACACCGGAATTTCCAATGATTGAATCATACCACAGGGTTTCTGGTGTTCCGCCTTAACTTGGGAACAAGTTCGACATTTTGCAACATATTTTACAATATCCCATTTCATTCCGGGCCACCAATAACTTTTCTTCAAATCCAAATACATTTTTGTAGCTCCTGGATGAACCGAAAATCGGGATTTGTGAGCTTCTTCGAGTATCACGTCTTTTGCTTCACTAAACCGAGGTATCCATATCCGGCCATACATTGATTTAATTCCACTAGGTCTTTCTTCTAATTTATCAACAAACCCCTTTGTTCTTTCCTTTCTTGAATCCATTTCGCTCAGCGACTTTCTTGGGCTTCCTTAATCATTTCGAGAAATCGAGGTGTAACTACCATTTTCATGGATTTCACTTGAATTGGAGGCGGATAATCCTTTCGGCTCAGGGCATCGGCCACTACATTTGCCTTGCCTGGATGATAAAGGATTTCACAATCATAATCTTTAAGAAGTTCTAACCACCTTCGTTGCCTCATATTTAAATCTTTTTGCTCGAAAAAAATATTTAAGGCTTTTGTGGTCAGAATAAATTGTGCTTTTCGTACCGTATAGATAATGCCTCCATATCTTCAAAGCGAACACTACTGCTGCTAACTCCAAGTCATGGGTTGGATAATTACTTTCATGTGATTTCAATTGTCTTGAAGCATAAACAATGACTCTACCCCTTTTCATCAAAACACATCCCAACCCTTGGTGTGATGCATCAGTAAACACCACCAAGTCTTCCGTTCCATCAGGTAAGGTTAATACCGGGGAGCTCGACAGCTTCTCTTTCAGAGTTTGAAACGCCTTTTCTTGATCTGTACCCCATGTAAACTTCTCATTCTTCTTGGTTAACTTGGTCAATGGCAGGGCCAATTTAAAAAAAAGTCTTGAATAAACCTCCTATAATAGCCTGCTAAACCCAAAAAGCTTCTCACTTCACTTGAGTTCTTTGGAGGTACCCATTTCATAACAGCTTCCACCTTCGATGGATCTACTAAAATACCATCCGCATTAATCACATGACCGAGAAATTGTACTTCTCTAAGCCAAAAAGCACACTTAGAGAATTTCGCGTACAATTTCTTCTTGCGGAGCACTTCAAGAATTTCGCACAAATGGCTTGCATGTTCGGCTTCACTTCGGGAGTAAACCAAGATATCATCAATAAAAACTATAACGAATTTGTCTAACATGGCCCGACAAACTCGATTCATAAGATCCATGAACGCGGCGGGCACGTTCGTTAACCCAAAGGACATTACTAAGAACTCGTAATGTCCGTATCGCGTTCTAAATGCCGTCTTTGCCACATCCTCATCTCGTACCCTTAATTGATGGTATCCGGAACATAAATCAATTTTCGAAAACCAACTTGCCCCTTGTAACTGATCGAAGAGATCATCGATACGGGGCAACGGGTATCGGTTTTTCACCGTTAGCTTATTCAATTCTCGATAGTCGATGCACATGCGCATCGAACCATCCTTCTTTTTGACAAAAAGAACAGGCGCTCCCCCAAGGCGATACACTCGGGCGTATAAATCCCTTGTCGGGTAACTCTTGTATCTGAACCATTAACTCCCGCATTTCAGTTGGGGCCAACCTATAAGGAGCTTTGGCCACGGGTTTGACATCGGGATACAATTCAATCTTAAAATCTACTTCACGTTCTGGTGGAAGCCCCGACAAATCTTCCGGAAATACATCAAGAAACTCTTTCACAACTTCAACCTCCTCTATCTTGGGGGTATTCTGGTTAGTATCTATTACGTAAGTTAGAAACGCCTTACTTCCATTTCGCACATACTTGAATGCTTGGACTATAGAATAAAGCTTCGAATTAACATTCCTTTCCCCTTGTATACCCACTCGTTTTCCACCCGGTGTTAACACATGAATTACCTTTTTCTCGCATTGAATTTTGGCATGATGTTTGGCTAGCCAATCCATGCCAACTACAACCTTGAATTCTGTAACAACTCTCATTAAAAATACTATTTCCTATTTTAATTTGCCCAATAGGAAACCCAAATTGAGAACCCAAGTAATCTTGCATAACCCCTAAAATTTTCAGAACAATCGAAATTAGGATCAGGGCCCCTAAAACTCAGGGGGGGGGGGTATTCCCCCATTGACGATTATC
Source organism: Helianthus tuberosus (assembly GCA_030545235.1). Lineage (NCBI taxonomy): Eukaryota > Viridiplantae > Streptophyta > Magnoliopsida > Asterales > Asteraceae > Helianthus > Helianthus tuberosus. Next base: position 160,477,082 of record CM060402.1, on the reverse strand, counting down.
ATCACAGTTTGTTGTAAAAGTTGAAATTCGTTAAATCGTCGACTCACCCAGGCTACAAACAGACGTGGCTACCCTATGCTAGAGGGGGTGCCCTCGCTCCACGCGACAGGCTCTCGCGCCACGCGAGGGAGCCAATTTTTCGTATAAATGTAGGGCATTGGCACTTGAATTTTGGTGTTGGTTCGACGTAAAAACTCGTTTCGTACATTGAGATATCGTCTGTTTACTTCAAAACACACACACACACAACATGAAATTCTGCCGCGATAATAGGGTAATAACTCGATCACTGCTACGATTTAATGTCCGATCGATAAAAACCAATCCGATGGATGTTTAAGTGTTGCCCGTATTTGGGCTATACTTTGTCATTCGTCGTGAAGGTTTCGATCTCGTGAGTTGTCGTAAAAGTTGTATTAAGTTACTGACCTAGTTTTTGTGTGCATTGTTTTTTGAATTAGGTTAATCAGGCTAAAATCAGTAGGCTAAACGCTGCCGTCTAAATCTGCAATGTGAGTCATTTTTTTTTTTATCAAAGTGCTTTATAAAACCCTAAATGTTTTCTAGTTATAATTACAGGGATTAAGTCTTTGTAATCTTTAATTACTGCCGGTATATGGGGTTTTGTATACATTACTTGATACCCGTCACCATTGGATAACGGGTTAGCCAATGGGTGATCTGACCATAGTCACAGATACTGTCGAGTGACAAATACCGATTTGGGGTAATTGGTAGATAGAAACAATATAATCACCCTTAATACTGTATAATATAACAATATGTCGTTTTGTGCAACTTGAGTGACTCGCTAGTATTTCCCTGCTAATAAAACCTTTTTAAAACATGTTTCAGGTGACCTGCTGTGATCCAGGAAAAAGTGTCGTATAGCACTGCAAGCTTGAAGAAGTGGCTCAATAAAATAAAGAAACATGTTTTTGTAAAAACTGGGATTTCCCAGTGAAATCACCTTTATTGTAAATTATGGGTGTTATCCCCAATTTGCGAAATAAAATAAATTGGGTACTTTTAAGTTTTAAAAGATCCTGTTAAAATTCCGCTGCCAACATAATAATTACCACGGGTTTCTATCCCGCGGCACCTGGACCGGGTAAAACCGGGCTGGGGGCCGTGACAAATTCTCCCAAAACCATGGGAATAAGGTCAATGGCAAACTTCTCATCTTCAACGATAATTTCACAATCTCTACAAACATCGTGCAACAAATAACTCTTACTATCCGCTATCTCTACTTCTAATGGCACATGCATTCTTTCGATTCTAAAATAGGGGTGTGACACTAATTCACTTGATACAAACGATCTACTGGCTCCAGTATCAAATAACACATACGTAGGCATCAGGTTCAATAAGAATATACCTGACACAACATTCGGGTGGTCCTTTGCTTCTTCAGTCGAGATCTGAAACATCCTCCCCTTAGCTCTTGGGGCTTCCTCCTTTCTTACTTCCTTATCAGTTTTCTGTTGAAGCTTGGGACATTCAGCCTTAATATGACCCAGTTGGAAATAGTTGTAGCACGTTCTGGTAGGATTAGGACATCTATAGTATGGATGTCCCTCTTGACCACAATTGTAACAGCCCTTCTTCCCTTTCAAGCACTCCCCCGTGTGTAACTTTCCACAAGTCTTGCATTTCGGAATGCTACCTTTCGCCTTATCCTTCTTGCCATGATCTTGAAATTTCTGTTTCTTTGACGGGCTTGAGCTGGGAACATTCTCAGACACTCTTTTCTCACCTCTTTCTGCTTGTCTTCTTAGTTCAATTTCCCTATCTCGGGCTAAATTAATGAGCTCGTTCAAGGTTTCACATTTAGCGGGAGTTATGAACTCCCGATATTCGGCCTTCAACATACCATGATAGCGGTTTATCTTCATTCTTTCCGTTCCTGCTATTTCTTTATAGAATTTCAGCTTGTCAAGAAAAGTGTTGGTGATTTCATCAATGGTTTCGTCCTTCTGTCGAAGATGTAAGAAATCTTCTTGGATCCTGTCAATGGCAGATTACGAACAATGGTACTTTAGGAAATGTTCCTTGAACTCTTGCCATGTCAAGACTTGAACCTTATCTTCACCAATTTCTTTACTATAAGCATCCCACTAGTATTTAGCTTGGAGTTGTAAACAACAGGTGGCAAACATTACTTGGTCTTCCTTTTCACAGTGGCTTCGTACAAACACCGCATCCATACTTGTGATCCACCTTTGACATGCTATAGGGTCAATCTCTCCTTTATAGGGTAAAGGATTGCATGCTATAAATTCCTTGTATGTGCATTTGCGAGCCCCCTTCTTTCCTTGTATTTCACCAATCATCCCTTTCAACTCGTCCATCTTACTTGTCATCATCGTTTCCACCACTTCTAACACTTGACTCTCCACTTCTTGGGCTAATCGAGGAATACTTGCCTGGATTGCCTTTCCAACCTCTTCCGAAATCATAGTTTTCAGTTGTTCTTGTTGTGTCGCTTCGTCCTCATTCGTATCTGCCATCTACACATAAACATCATTCTTTATTTCAAACTTTCATTCATCCTTTCTATCATGTAATCATACTAGTAATACATAACTTTCATTCTTTTTAATGTGTAAAAGGAATTACACATGATTATTTCATACTTAAACTTCCTTTGAAAGCTCAACATTTCAGTCAACCAATCATCATGGCATTATTTCTTCCGTATATCTTGGTTTCATTATTTTTATCCTTTAAAGTCTTATTATAACGTTTTCAATACTTCCCGTGTGATAAAAACATCAAACAGAACAACACATTTGAAATTGGTTGAAAATGGTCCCCACCGTAAGCTACGGTGGCTACCGTAGCTTACGGTGGCTCCTTTTTCCTTACGCCACTAAGCTATTGTCTTACGGTGGCAATTCTGTCTCAGGGTCTACCGTAAGCTACGGTAGCCACCGTAGCTTACGGTGACGCCCAACATACTATGGCTGATTTTTCATGTTTTTGCAGCCCTTTCCGACCCGTTCTAACCCAAACTGACCCGATTCATCCCACAAAATCCCGTAACAATTCCATAACATTCCGTAACTATTCCATAACATTCCGTAACTAAATTACTCGTAATGTAAAAAATTCAAATTTTAAAGGTACTTACTTGCTTCGCACCGCGGAACGAACACACACTTCTCGCGAGCTTTCGGTTTGAGTTCAAGCATTTGATGCTTAAATCCCTCAAACCTAGGCTCTGATACCAACTTGTAACACCCAAAATTTTTCCTTTTAAATTATTGAGTTACTAATATGTGCATTTAACTAGGTTAACATAATATAACTAGACATTTAGGTAACATAGTAAATTGCATATTTTTGGGGTGTTACAGCTATTAGGCTTGGCAACCTCACACCGTACCTGAGAGGACGGGCGTGAACTAATGACCTTAAATCATGACCAATGCTTAGATAGGGGGCATTGGGGACGGGCAAAACAATCTGGTAGCCATCTTGTACGGTACTTAAGTTATTATCAACATTATTATCTTTGAACTGAACTAAACACTTGGTAACTAACGTTTTCACAAAACTATGAACTCGCCAGCTTTGTCTGATACACTTGTTACATGCTCGCAGGTCGTTATATTTCTTGGATTTGGAACTTGCTGTCTGGAATGGCTGGAGTGGTCATGGGTCAAACTGATTGGATACACATGACAGGCTTGTTAATTTTCATACATTGGTTTTGAAACATATAGACAATGGTTTACTATTTGCTTCCGCCGAACTTGTTGGATTTTTATTAAACTTATTGTTTGGTACCTTTTTATTTATAATTGACAAAACCATTTGAAAACTTGTTATGAGTTCAACATGATTAGTGGCTAGATCCTGGTACGTCACACGCCTAGCGGGGTTTTCCGTATATGGTATTTTGGGGGTGTGACACCAACTACACAAAGACCCTGGCCTGGATAGGGGACCTTTTATGAAAGCCCCATTAAGTCCCAACATATCCCTTCCAATAGCTTTAAAACCTTGTTTTAGAGCCCCCAAGCATACATATATTCTTTTAAATTTCCTTTCTGTTGACTGAGGATCTGTTGGTAGTTCTACTTCAATTTTCACAGTTGTCCCTAGATTTGTGTTCATCAATTCAGTTACATAATCTCTAAGCAACCCATACTGCAAATTATAATCACATTGAGTTGCATGATAGCCTTATGTTGAGCCCTATAAGCTTTCATCCGTGATACGCCAACTTCAAACTTTCTTTGTAGTTGCTCTTGAACAGCCTTGACTTGTATTTTGGGGTTATCTTGGAGTTGTTCCATTAACTGTTTGGATAGAAAAGTGGTTGTGCAGGCTCTAGCATTCCTGTTTTGAAAGCATTTGTGTTCACCTACAAGGGTTTTTATCATCGAAGATTCAAATCTATTCACTTTAGAAAGCAACAGTGTCCAAAGGCATTTATGTTTGTTTGTTTCTGCTTTATTGCCCCTACCACCAATGTTTTTGCTTTTTGGTCGTTCGGGTTGTGTAGAACTGCTAGAACCCCCAACTTCTTTATTTTTCACATTATGTCCTTTTTCAACTCGTGGTTTAGTGCGTGTCATGCTATTATGTCTAGTACCCCCACACATTCCACATAATCCTTTAACTTTAAAACCTTGTGTCATACTAATCCCTGCACTGTTTTGTATGCTACCATCTTCAGCAAACTATGAGATATCACCCCAACAAATAGCCCTTACCCCTCTGCGTGTCATCCTTCATAATCCTAATTTGCCTCCTAGTTTCAACTGCATATGTCTTAATCAGTTTTTTGGCTTCTTCTTTAGTTCCAAACACTTGCCCAAGATAGAAAGTGTTTTTGCATTCATTCTCCTTTCTCGTGTTCTTTAATGCCCTTTTCCTAAATCTTGTATCATTGTCATCAGAATCTGATCCACTATGGAAATTATCATTGGAGCATCTTCTCCTAACTTGTCACCATACGTGTCAACCATATGATTAATAACACTAACATCAACATAGTCTGTAAAAAACCTGTAATTCCTCATATATGTTGCAACATCATTTATGTTGTTTCCCTCATCTGCCATGGCTATCATCATCCTCACTGGTATTATGTTCCCCATCTTCTTGATTAGTATTTACACCCCCATCATGCTCACTTTGATTTATAGCCACATCATTCAGGTTATGTTGCACACTATCACTTTGATTCACAGGATTCTCACCAAAGAATCGGTCAAACTCAAGATCATCCATTGTAATAACACCAGTTTCATTATAAACACTACATTTTGAGCACTACTATGTCCTGTTTCTAGTTGAACACTACTATGTCCTGTTTCATAATGAGCACTACTCTGTCCTACATCATTCTCATTTGCATTCCATCCTAACAATAACCTATCCTTACTAGCATTGATGTTTTCCATTGCCATGATTTCCTCATCAGTTATTTCTTGCACACTAAGCTTGGTTAGGGAGCTAGAAAACGTACGCACAGTTGTTATAACATACTCACAATAAACATTCATCACCCTAGACTCAGGAATAACTTTGAGAAAATATAAAACATCTGTATCACTCCCTAAAGCCCTTAGTCCAAAATCAAGATTCTCACCGGGAATAAGAAAGTGATAATACCTTTCAATGCCCTTTGGAAGGCCAAACTTGTCCAGATACAATCCAGTTCATACACAAAGAACTTATCTTCATCTAATAAGTCAATAAAATTGCAGTCTCCTTCAACATAAGCCCTATCTGGAAATCGGGTGAATATGCCACCGTGATGAAGCTTAATGGTGAATAGATTAGGGAACCCCACTGCATTATGCAATGATCGTTTAGTATTAGTCATAATATCAATAAACAAAACGTAAAAACATTAAGTTATCAAATCTCCAAACTCCTAAAAATTACCGTAGAAGGCATCGAATTCATCTTGCAATAAGTGTTGCCGGATCATGGATTGTCTACCATTGTTGTTTGGATTGATGTTCATCGTGGAATAAAAGTGAAGAAATTAGAAGGATGAATGAGGGATAGAGTGAAATTTAAAGGTTGGAATGTGAGTGGTGAAGAATATAAAGGGACGTCAGTTGCAATCAATGGTGTAATACCAATAATACCATTGCCTTAAATAAAACCTAACCGAGTAAAACTCAGTTTGGTGTAAAGGACGTAAGGTGTTATATAACATGTGTTTTTGGACATAAAATGAAATTAAATCTTTTAAAGGACACGTTTCAAAATTCAGATAATATATAAAGGACACAAAGTGTAATTTACTCTATATAACATTCAACATTGATAATACTAAAACGTGTTATAGTACCTAATTTTAAATACCAGAATTCAACTTGTGCGTTGCCACAAGAACGTGAGAGAAATCAATCGGTATCGCTTCATTATATAAATGTCCTAACCCCCATTAGTTTTAATTATATTTAAATTCAATCAGTATCGCCACATTATATAAATGTACCAACACCCGTTACTTTTAATTATATTTAAATTTAGAGTAAATTTCAAAGTTCGTCCTTTATGTATGTCTAATATATCAAAGTATGTCCTTTATCTTTAATATCTTCAAGAAACATACTTAATGTTTGAAAAACCATTCAGGTTATGTCCTTTACCCAAAACCTGGTTTGTTTTCCCAGTTAAGTCAGGTCACGTGAGAGGCACATGAGGGTATTAATGTCATTCTACCTACCAATTACTGTGACATGTTATAAAAACCCTAAACCTCATCTTCTCCATCTCAATCACCTGCACATACAAGCCATGGCTACAACCAGATCCAACTTACACCCCCTTCGGTCTGTTCCAAAATCTTCATCATCTTCATCGTTTTTAAGTTTCAACAACTCACCAACAGTCAACGTCAACATCAGCGGCAGTCTCCGGAGAACCGACGACGCCGTCATTGCCGAAACCGGTCACCGAGAACCTCCGCCGGTTCGTTGCAGGCATCCGAACAGCCTCTCTCTCTCTCCTCCCCATCACTCTTTTCTGATCTATCCGCCGCTCACCACCACCCGACAGTGGTGGTGGTGATCCATCCACCTCTGATCTAAACAAAACCATCACGACCTCCACCGTCGCGATGGTGGTTCTGAACCACCTGCAACATCCGAAAAACGGATCTAAAATCGAGCACAAACCAAGAGACGAACAGATCTAGGAGTCTGAGATCTGAAAGTGAAGGTGGTTAGGGTTGTAGACGACGAATGAAGGGGATCTGTTGTGACGGGGGTATTCAGAGGTTGGGGTTGCAGACAAGTTGAGGTGGAATCGATTTAACCATCAAACTCAAACTCCTCCTCTCATCATCATACCCTTCAGTTACAATGTGCAACAAGTACCTGTTTCTTGGATGGTACAGCGCCATAAGCAGCCGGAATATTTTGTCATCGTCACCACGGTTACCGGAGATGTAGTAAGCAAACGCCGGTGGGTAGCCGGTGCCACGGTGGACGGTGGAGATGGGTTTATCAGCTTTCATTGATCAAGTTTTGATCTTTGTGGGTTTAAATTTTATGGGGTTTTGCTAATTTGAAATAGGTTTTTTCATAGGATTTTTGGGGATTTAGGGTTTGTGTTTGTGTTTGAGTTGAAGAGAGAGAAAGTGGTGGTGGTGGGGCAGGTGGATTTGGTGGCGGTAGGATAGTTCGAGAGGAAAGAGTGAGAGAGAGGGGCAATATGCGGTGGTTGTCGGTCCGGTGGTGGTGGTCCGGCGATTAGAGAGAGAAAGCTGGTGGTGTGTGTTTAGAGAGATAGAGAGGTGTTTATGTGTGTGTGAGAGAGAGCTGTATGTATATATATATATATAATTTTTTTATTATTTATTTTAATATTTATGATAAAATGACCAAAATACCCCTATGTGGGGCTGACTTAGTCAAATTTAACCATGAAAAGTAACTGGATTAGGACTAAAGGACGTAACATGTAAGGATTTGCAAACATTAAGTATGTTTTCTGAGGATATTAAAGATAAAGGACATACTTTGATATATTAGACATACATAAAGGACGAACTTTGAAATTTACTCTTAAATTTACTAATAAGAAATTAATCCTAGACTACTAGCACCTTATTTTATAATTTATACACTTATATACACAAAAATAATACATGATATTATCTTACAAGATGCTTCAGAAGGTGTGGTAATGTTGGACTTTAGAGTGCTAACTATTTTCAAGTATGAAGTGTTTTAAGTTCTACGAGCACTTCTGACAGCGATCACAAAATTGACCCGAATTGTCTTTTACGTATTGAGTTTTGCACTTTTTTGTTTGTAATTGTCTTTTACATATTGCGTTTTACGAATCGTTTGTTGTCTTACTACACTTTTTTACCGGTCGCGCGTCGCTGCAACACGCGACGGGCAAATTTTTAGTATCTATTAATAATCTTTGTTTATAGAAAAAAATTCAAATTATAACTAAAGGCAATCACGTTTATAAGATATGTTAATGTTTAATACTGAAGATCGTGCTCAAGTTTTCTTTTTCTTTTTTAGGGTGTAAGGGGCACTCCTCTAAGTGGGGAGTGACCTCTCTTACCTACAGCCAATCAGCACGCGTCACGTCAACTCCCCACTTAACTCCCCCCACACCCTCAATTTGATGGTGACACTCCTCTCTTGGGGACTTGGTTTTATTTTTTTTTATATAAATATCTTTGTTCTTGATCCTCCCAAAAAAGCAAAAGCTTCCATCTTTCACACAGTGAACCCTCCCCGCTCCCCACTCCCCGATTTGGGTCACCGAGGGGTCGGCGACGGTGTTCCCGATCGGGGAGTACACTCACCGCACCCCTCCCCGCACCCCCGGACACCCTTATGTTTATGTTTATTCTGAGCTAAACTCAAGTTACCCCTTCACGTGAAACAAGGCCATCCATGTACAACATCCTATATACGTCAGCAAATCCACTACATCAGATGCAAACTTTTATTATATAAATTAATTGCAATTAATCTTAACTTTTATAAATGTATTCGATTGGATGAGGAATTTTTTTAATAGTATATTATGGTTTGATCCTATTCTCTAGGACGTTAAGTGTGAAACTTTAATGGAAAAAAGAAGAAAGTTAGAAAATAAAGAGAAGCACCAATCAGTACTGGCGAGCAACATTTTCCATAATAAAGCACGCTTTGGTTTCCAAAGTCAAAATAAATAAGACATAAAGATCTTCTTAAGATGGTACAAGGATACAAGTTTGTCTTTCTTCTTTCCCGAAACAAAGACGAAAAGAGCCTACGAAAGTGGCCGATAGGGACCATAAGAATTTCAACAAAGTACTAAGCAATAGATCCATCCATACGCACACCCTTTTCATGAAGATCTTCATCTTCCTTCTGGATGTAATGGAAACAACTCTAGGGTTTTATGATCATCTTCTTCTCCATCTTTCTCCAAACACTCAAATGACCAGCTTCTGCACTTTTTGTATGGGCTCTCCACTACTTCTCCCTTTAAGAACATAACAAAATGATTGTTAATTCTATTACATGCAAGAACTCAACTTTTATAAATTGTTAAGGATGAATATTATTAAACATACTCTAGGGTTTGATGGGATGGAGTTGATCATGGTGGAGGATGGGATTGATCTTGGGGAATGAGTTAGACCAAGATTGTTGCGCTTTTGTTTCTGTCTTTCGCGTGATTTGTGATTCTGAAACCAGTAGAAAACATTCTTGCCTTCTATCTTGCCATACTTGCTTAGTTGTGAGGTGATTTGTTCGATTTGTTGCGCGTTTGGCGTCCGCATTCCCCCTCTATATAACATCTCCAAGATCCCAATTTGCTCTTGCGTTGGATTCCATCTTGTTCCTCCTGGATGTGTCTCCACCTTCACCATTGTCATGAAATTATTTTAGATCTAAATTTGACCAATGTTTTATATTTGTATGTGAATAATGAGGATAATATCTGGAAAGAGAATAAATATAAATATTCCATTTCATGCCATGTAGATCCTTTGCAACTGTAGGGACATGTACATGGGACTTCATATATTGTTTTTAACTATAATGTACTATATTTACCTCAGCATTACACCTAGCTTGTCTGCTAGTAGCATGAAATAAGATAAATGAACACAAGTACAAGGTAAAAACTAATGTTTACCTGAGGAGAATCTTTCTTGTGGTCGGGTGAAACGAGTTGAATCGGGGAACTCTCTGGTCTAATGAAGCTCCTGAGGTCAAAAGCTGCTGTGACATGGCTACTGCTACTACTGCTATTGCTAACACTAATATTATTATTCATGGTGAGACAAGTTTCTGTAGTACTACCACTACTAGTTAACTTAGGGTTAAGGGGGCGCATACGCTTGAAGGCGCCAAGGGTGAGGCCAGACGATGAAGATTCATCGTCGCGCCAGAACCCACCACCACGTGTGAATTGATGCACCTTCATGCTACTGAGTCCCATGGATGGGTAAAAACATTGTTGATTGAGAGTGTCAATTATATAGACAAATGAAGAAAGAAGGAAACAAAAGGGTTGTCATCATTTTCATGGTGAATTATGCAAATGAAGGGGAAAAAAAGCAAGAAAAAGAAAGTGGGTGCCCCATGAAGAACCAAGACCAAATGATGAGGTGAGGTTGACTTGAGCAATGATCCTTTTTTAAAAAGGAAACAACTTTCTTTCAATCTAGCTAAAGAGAGAAATAATGTATGGACGTGTGGTTTAGATGGGATTAAATTCTTTCTGTCATTACTTTGATTATTAAATCAAGATTATTTTCAAGATTTGACACAAATTGATCCAAAATGGAATCAAGTGAGCAGCAAAACCTGATTGAAATGACAACCCCACCCACTAGAATTACTATTGGAACGATCATACAAGTCTCTTGTAAGTTGTAACAGCTATAAAAGAATGACATATAACACTAAAAAGATTAAAAAAATAGAAAGAATGGTTAGAAGAGAATGTAAATGAGTGTGCGTTGGGTAGTCTAATCAAGGGGGTTGAGGGTGTCACTTTTCTTGCTTTCATGATAAGGTGTGTATGCTTTTCGGTGGCCTCTTTGGGTGTTTGTGACTTTATTTGCTATAAAGTGAGATGAGAGGGAATGAGAAAAGATTCCTCCAATCCCAAAACTTGAAAATGGGTGGAACCTTTTTCTTTTATTTTTAATTTTGATTTATTTCAAGATACGGATATGGGTATTGTCTATGCTTTCTTTTCCCTCTCAATCTGTGTTTGGTTTGGGTGGGGAGTGAATGCAGCCTTTAAGCGGTAGAGAATGTTGAAAAAGAAAGCAAACAAAAGAAAATCAAGTAATAAAAACAAAAAGGGAACCCCAAATCTATGTGATATCTCTTACCATATATAAAATTCCTTGGTTTGTCTTTGGAAACTGTAGCCATTTCATTTTTCTTTAAAAAAAAAGTATTTTCAACGCAACCACCATCTTACCAAAAAAGGGTTTAAACCTAATTATACCATATAAGTATATTATCATCTTAGCTAGTGTTTAGTAATTATTTAAAAAGAGATATCTCATATATCAAAAGCTATTCTCAAAGGTCATTTATAAATTTGCTATTTAGTAATCAAAATATTGAGTTCCTTAACTTATATTAAATAACTATGAATTTAATGAAATAGAAAATATGACCATCATTTAAGTTGAGTCACTTTCTACATCCCACTACTCCACATACAAGTTAACCAATTTGTTCAATTTGTTTTACGGTTCCTGATAGGGCTGGCAATTTTACAGGAATACACGACACGAATCTACACGAAGTTAACAGGTATCGTGTATGGTCTTAACAGGTATCGTGTACCAAACAGGTAGACACGAGATTACCTGTTAATTTTCGTGTATAAACAGGTTAAATACCTGTTTACCTGTTAATATCCGTTAGTACACGATAAGAAATTAAATTAAATAAAACTCATCAGCCATGTGTGTGAGTTCCTTAATTTCTTTCTATTTTCATTCCTCATTCAATTCAAAAAAATAAAAATAAAAAATAAATAAAACCCTAAACTCCCTCTGTAACTCTCAGATAGCATGTTGTGTTTGTGTTAACATGTATTAACAGGTAATTTTCGTGTATAACAGTCAAACAGCCGTGTTAACAGGTATTAACAGGTAATTTTCATGTATATCATGTCGTGTTCGTGTTTGAAAAAAAGGACACGATAAGTTATCGTGTCGTGTTCGTGTATGGGATTTCGTGTATCGTGTCTTATCGTGTACGGGTATACACGATATGCCAGCCCTAGTTCCTGATCATGCTCTTCCACTTGAGTAGAAATCGTACTTGAGTTCTTGAAGTGTGGAGTTTTAGTTAAAGAGTAAAATGCCAAAATCGTCCCTAAGGTTTAGGTATGTTTGCCAGTTTCATTCAAAACAACTTTTTTTTTACTAAATAGTCTTTCGCTTTTGAGATTTTTTGCCATTTCATCCAAAAGTCTAATTTGCATTATTTTTTCTGTCAAATATTTGGATGATAATGGCAAAAATCTCAAATCTCAAGAACGATTTTGGCAAAAAAGTCAGACGTTTGAATGAAAATGAAAAAAAAATCCCAAAAGTGAAGGAGAATATGGTACAAAAAAGTTGTTTTAGTTGAAATTGGCAAACATGCCCAAACCTCAGAAACAATTTTGGCAATTTACTCTTTAGTTAATGTGTTGTTTAGTTTCCGAATAACAATAAATCATTGCAGTGTTGCCTATGACTTTACATTTTCACACATTATAAGTTATGTTGACCTCTCAAAACCCTAAACTATGTTGTAACACCCCGACCAATGGGGTTGTGGTCTAATGGGAAAGACAAAGTCTTTAAACGCCTAGGTTTAGGAGAGGGAGAGGATTGGTTCAAATCATATAGACGACAAAGATTAAAAGAAATTTGCTGTTAAAAAAATATTGTAACACCCTGCTTAACCTCTTCATTCTCACCATAAACACCTTCATTCTAGAGAGAGAAATTGTGAAGTGATTCCTAAATCTCACAGGTTGTGTGATTCACGTTATCAAGTAGGTTTCTTCATTTGCGATCGAAGGCAACCTATTCATCATATCCTCTTGACTAGTTTTGAGGCTTTCGGGCCTGTTAAACGGTTTTCATGTAAAAGAGTTGAGAAGCACGTTAAAGTTTACATGCTTTTGATATTTGAAGTTTGTAATGATGCTATGGAATGATTCTAACTCATTTCCAACGACAAAGTTAGGATCTTGGCGTCGAACAAAGTTGGATCTGATCTCAGCTGCCATTATTGCTTGGGTTTTCAGGTACATTTCCGTGAATGAAAATTGTAATTAACAAAAAATATGTACAACAAAATGTATTGATGTGCAAAGCATTATGGTCAATGAAATGTCAATGTAACAAAATGTATGATGTAGAATGAAATGTTGTCCGAACAGAACAAAACATTACATTTCACCGACATGTTCACCCACTGAATGTCTTACATTTTGTTATGATTTGAGAACGAAAAGTTAAAATGGTTTATATGAATCTTTGACCACCAGTTTGACTAAGCGTTCAAAGGTCGAATTGTAAGTTGCTATTGATAAAAACCTAACTTTCAGGTAAGTTCTAAATGCCTTTTTTAAAACTATTTTTGGTTGATATGCATGCTACCTTATATGTTCCTAATTTGAAAACCTTCAATGGTAAGGTCTAGTCATCACGTGTTTTTTTATTGATGTTATACAATTAACATAATGTATTGGTATAGTTTATACCGATATAGGGGACTGCTAAAATGAGAACCACCTCCAGTTGTAAGAACCGTGAGAACTTTTTGATCCGGGGCGAGTTGGACCAAATTTTTTTTTTCATAAACGTAGATGCTTCTATTATAAACACATTTGTAAAAAAAAATTCAAAAAAAAATGTCGTGTGTGTAGTTTTGAGCACCCAAAGTTTGCGTTTTCGGGACCCGTAAATTTTAAAATTTACGGGTCCCGTAAACGCAAACTTTGGGTGCTCAAAACTACACACCCGACATTTTTTTTTTTGAATTTTTTTTACAAATGTGATTATAATACATGCATCTACGTTTATGAAAAAAAAAAATTTGGTCCACCTCACCCCGTACGGTGTAGTTCTCACGGTTCTTACAAGTGGAGGTGGTTCTCATTTTAGCGGTCCCCTACCGATATAAGCATTCTTAGTTACGTGACAAATAGTACGATGGTGAAGCTCGCTTAACAACCATATGTTTAAATTGATGATTGACGTTGACGTGCATAATTGATGTCGAGTACAATTTAATAAGATTTTTATATGTTTTATTCAATACGATTTCTTGATATTTTTTACTTAAGCTAGAACTTATTTTGCATAGCTGACTTTTAGCATGCATGTCAGGTTAAACATGTATGAATGCTTGATAGGAAGTCATCTGGCATAGAATGAAAGCTACCATATCCCAAAGACTGGAATTACATCAACCTTAGATGACTTGTAATCATTTTGATTGTTTTTGCTGCTATCTTATGACATTTATTAGATTAGTAACTATGTTTTGATACTTGATCCTTACGTTGAAGTCTCCCAGGTTTGTGTTCTTACATATATGAACATGATCATTACCTTTTATCTCATCGTTCTATTCATAATTTGTTGCTTTTGGCTATATTACTCTTTATGATACTTGTTTGTCGCCTTCAACATTTTGGTTAGGTTTCATTACTCTTGGGACACATCATTATTATTTCGATACTTAATTACCAAAATGAACATCATCCATATCAAATGAACCATCTTAGTGATTGTTATGGATGTTTTAGCTACAAATGATCCCAACGCATGGTTCTTCAAGAATTGTGTCGATTTTGTTGGCATTTGCAAAGAGAGCCCCAAATGCATAACACAAAGCATTTACTCCACGAAATCCATCATAAGAACAAGTTTTATTCACTCCAACGTTAGATACTAAAAAGGGTTGATAATAATGTTAAACGGAATTGCAGAGCGTCACATACCACACATAATTGAAGCAAAAAAATGTTGGATGTGTTTTTTTTTAACAACAATTCCTATATATTCTAGGATAAATACATCAATATCTGCACTCTACAGGATTTAAACTTCTAATATTTTGATTGTAGAGGGTACCACTTAACCATTAGAACAAGTGTATGTGTGTGGCAAACATTTAGGTAAAGCCCAGAATGATTAAAAGACGTGATTATTATATGGCATAAGTTTCCCAAAATATTAATTTGGAACAAAATAATTGAAACATTAACGTTATTTAAATCTAAAAGAAACAAAAATCGACAATCTAAAAGAAAAAATGAAATTATTAATAGGCGTTAATCATAACTTCTCTTTTGAAGTTATGGAATCATTTCTATACTCTGTCTAATTTATTCACTCGTCTTCGATTCATATATGTGTTAATCATTCGACTTATCAATCACTAACTAGAGTTCTTTTTTTTTTTTTTATTTGAAAGGCACTAATTAAAAAAAAATATAGAATGGAGTGACTCTTCTCCGTACCCTTTTAACTTAAAGGATTAACTATATGTAATGTTATATTAATTTATATAGAAAACTACTTTTAGATATAAAATTATCATAGTTAATAAATACGTTGCTATTCAGTCATTTTTTTTCTTCGGATTTTTTAATTAATACTTTTGTAGACCGTATTTTTACATAGTAAAGAGAACTAATTATCAAGACATATACAATTTTCAGTTACCTGTTAAAAAGGTATATAAAATATTTTTACAATTCATTGAAAATGGTACTATAGGGGACAATGTAGACTTGTGATGAGCCATCAGTAAGACCTGATCTGGTTGTGTATCAATGACGTTTATATCGTTTTACACCGCACACATCACATTGTTGACGGCGTTGTAAGTGGCGTTTATGGATTGGGATGCAATTCTTAACCGGTATTGTGAATAAATGTGTGTCAACGTGACACGTTATGAATGGAGTGGCAACACTATTTAAAAAAAAAAGATTTTTGATTTAAAAAAAAAATATTTTATCACATCTATATAAAAACTCAATACTTTTAACCATTTTCACCTCATTCTCTTTTTCCAATTCTTAACTTACCACATCTATTTATGTATTTGTTTTATTTACATTTTCTTATCTTTTTTTATTATTGTTAGATTATTATATAGGTATTTTTTTTTTAAAAATACACATTTTATATAAAAATAATAACAAAAAATAGGTGTCACGTGTCGAATAACGCCACTGTTTCACGTCCCTTCCCACACCCCGCATTTTGGCACAACGTCCCGTTTCTAAAATGTGCTGACGTTTCGTCCACGTGTCGAATAATGTCCATTTTTCAAGCCCGTCCACACCGTATGATCTAACATGGAAAATGTAAGGTGAGTGAGTTATCTTTTATGTCTCCCATTTCTAGCATTTTCTCTCATGAGCCACATTTACTTTTCCGTTTCATCCCATACCAACCAAAAATTAGTGATATGTCTATATTTCGCATCACTAGCCTTGTCACAGCTTTTTTTAAATAAAACAGTTAAGCAATCAAAAGCTACTATTCAAATATAAAAAACTTGATTTCATAAGAAATTGAATACTTAAGACAATTGCATTTCACTAAATTGCCATCCCTAAATTAGTGAAATGCGCATCGTTCGTAACATTTAAAACATACAAAAATTAACTAAAAAACTAGATTTCATTAATAAATTTTTTTATAAGATTAATAACTACATTTCATAACTAGAAAGAATGTTTCATTAAAACACTAAACATTAAACATATAGTAAACGTTAATTAAACATATATTAAACGTTACTGATATCAACATTAGAACTCGTCAACTTCCGTCTCAAATTCCTTCGTCTCATTGCATTGCGAGTTAACCATTAACAACAACTGAAAACAATAAATACATAATAAATACTACCGATGTTGGCATTATCCGAACTGTTTTTTTTAAGGAAAACTTTATTAAGAACCGGCCGGCCTGACCAAAAAAAGCAGAGCCGCACCACTAACAACTATAACATGTACAAAGGGAACTTACACCATTCATTCCAATCAATGTTCCTATGACTGGATCTACATTTTAACCAAAAAAAGACTAGAGAATTAATTTCCCCAAAATCTTACCACTGTCATGTCACACCCCGATATTTTAACCACAAACCGGTGGGCCCGGTGAGGAAAATATGGTGACGTAGTTGATATCATCATAGTCAAATATACACAGTTTATAGCACAACGGAAGTCTTGATAGAAATTACTATTACAAACCGAAAGTTCAAAGTACGATAAAAGAATATACA
Organism: Helianthus tuberosus; assembly: GCA_030545235.1. Lineage (NCBI taxonomy): Eukaryota > Viridiplantae > Streptophyta > Magnoliopsida > Asterales > Asteraceae > Helianthus > Helianthus tuberosus. The sequence goes on along the minus strand of CM060402.1, from coordinate 160,459,794 downwards.
GAAGGTTGTAAAGAAAGGATCCATAGGCGGATCTAAATATAATACAAAAAAAATATGTTCAACAGACTTAAGGCAATACGAACTTGCAAGATTCTCTATTTAACGTCCGGTGGCTCCCAGCCTATTACGTGTAGTACATGTCACTAGTTTTTTTGAAAATACGTCAGTTTTCACTGGTAAATACAATTAACTGACTCTTTTGAAAACCTTTATGAAAATTTGTTTAGATGCACAAGGCACAAATTTATAAAAATAATATTGTATACAGATTTACATATTTGTCATACATTTAGGGACCTGGATAAAAGCCGAGACATGATTAACCGACACACCACTGATATAAACTCACAAGGAGTTATCCCCAACAATGTGGGTATACCTTTTTACATACGCAACTGTAAGGTGTATGCCTACACCCCGTTCTTAAGTCGTGGCCATTTGCAATTAAATGACCCGAGGATATCCAGGACACGGTCGCATTAATGTAAGACCCTAATTTGTAATTGACCAAAACGTCGCAGCGGAAATTCGTACCATAAAATTTCTTTCGTTTCAATCACCTTGACGCACTTAAATTCATTTTCAAGGTTAATTCTTTTACAATAAATACCTTTCCTTATACTCATTTACAATAAGAAAACATAACCTAGCTTCACTCGGGTACGTACTCAACAATCCCGTACAATCTATCTGGTGACTCGATCTTGGATCTCTCCTCTTCAATATGATAATCTGGCTCGAACAACCTGCACTCACCAAATACATACAAGACATTAATAGGTTATCAATATAAACGATACTTAGCCTTGGATTATTTCCGTTCCATTATTCCTTTACATTAAACGTTCCCTCTGTGTACCTCACCTCTGGTGAGCCTTCGTTACTGTACCTGCATTACACCTAAAACACCAGGTATACGAATAGCAACGAAAAACTTAATCATGCTGAATGACTTACACACATACCTAAACTTCATACATATTATCTCCATACATACATATGTACACACATGCATACATACTTACTTGCATACGTACTCACACACATACAAGCCAACCGACATGCATATCTACATATATATACGTCTACATCATTATATACGTATCGGCATATGCACATATCTACACCATTGCGTACAATCATGACATTATACATATATACATACGTACATACCTATCTACACCTAAGCATACACTTAATCTTATAAAAACGTAATTTAAAATAGTCATACGCAACTTAAAACGCGTTTAAGCGAGTTCCCAAGACAAAACGAGACACGAAAACAATTTTCGGAGAAACATAGCCCGTCGCATCGCGCGACCCCCCGTCGCGTGGCGCGACGCCCTCAAATCGACAGAATGTGTGCAGCTGGTTGCTGCATATTCCCAGCACGATCCGGTTTCACGGAAACAAGCATAACTCTCTCGTTTTTGATCCGTTTTACCCGATTCTTTTTCCAATACGTCCGTAATTTAATTCTCCATCTAATAGAGTTAAAATCCAACATCCGACATAATAAAATTTCAGACTTTTAACTCTTCGGCTTATTACCCTCTTACCAAATTTCGACCCGTTCATGCATTCATCAACATAACTTGTTTGTTTTACCATAACCTCTTATAAACCTAATAATATCAGTGACGTCTATCATAAATTACTAAATTCTTGGATGTCTTACATCCTCTTAACACATTATCGTTCATATGCTTATTTTGACCCGTTAAGGGTATTCACGCATTAATTGGTCTATGACTAACAAAACCATACTCCCCACTTCCATACTTGTCCAAAACATTACACTAATCGAATAACTTGTTTCTAAACTACTTTTAAGATCGTTTGCCCAAAATACCCATCAAGGGCATTTTGGTCAACTTTAATCCCATCATTTACGACGAAAGACTTCAACACATATTTGACCTTAAACATCATGTTTAATTAATTAAAACACTTTATTACTTAATCGAACTAAGAAGTGATTACGGAAATCACTTACCTTATGCGTCCGTGCTCGTATCCGATTCCTTGCCTCTTCTTGACCCGTTAACACCTCATGCTTGAGACCGTCTCGACGTGATTCCTATGCTTTCATTTCATCGAAATCACGCTCTTATTAGCATACTCATTTGTACATGTTAACAATCACATCAATCGCATATTTCACACTTAACTTTCATTAGTTATTTCTAACAAACATAAAACATATAATCAACTTCATATCCTTTCAACTCATGTAATTCATCATTTTTTTTTAAATAGAGTAACAGTGTTATTTTTGTTCGTTTCACGTATTTTGGTGGCTACAACTCCTGTTATTTTTTTCTGTTTTATCATCACATATATTCCTTAATAGAAGGTTAGAGCAAATTACAAATCATGGGTTGGTAGACGGGCAACAAGCTGCGCCGCCACCCCCTTTTGAATTGCAAATCCTACTCGGCTAAACACATAACTATGGCCTACAGACACTGTCGCATGCGCAAGTGCTGCCTTTTGAACCCGCTTCAAGAAACCGGACGCCACAGGGGCCAGACAACCAAAGGTATCGAACGCGAAAGGAAGGAAGGCATGTTGATTATCTATGCAGGCCTGCTCGTGCTTGGATATTTTCCCCGCCTCAGCCTTCCGCGTCGCTTGCCCTAAAACAAAACCACTGCCCCTGAAACCGGCAAGAGGTGACACCCCCGTGAGATCAATGCAAGCATGCTTACCCCCGGACCATCCAAAAACCAGCACATCGGCTGGTCGAAGGGAAGACCTCCCCTCCTTCGGGTCCGTTAGGAAATTAACATAATATGTACCAAATGACTTCCTATAATCCCACCTTTACGACAACGAGTCAAATCATGTTTCTTATACTTAGTTGACTCTCAAGAGTCAACTATTAACCATATTTAGCTATCGACTTATCATCATATACTCGTAACATCATAGTCGACTATACGGACAACACTATATACATTTTATCATACACTTAGTGTGTGTACTACCTTTTAAGCATAACGTACAACTAATTCATGCATAATTCTTCTAAACTCATACATAACCCATAAAAACCTACTACTAATCATCATGTATCATTCCCAAATAAACATCAACCATATCATCATCATATTTCTCCTAATTCATCTAACAAGAATTCATCATACCCACATAATACATCAATCTTTCAACAAGACTTTTACATAGGTGGTGATTCTAGTCATTATCTTCACCCTAACTAACGGGTTTCATCTCTAACCATCAAATTAACACAAACCATACGTACCACATGTTCTAAACGATGATCCTAACCCTTGTACATGATTAATTTCATATTAACTCACGGATTTGAACATAACCCACTTCACACATGATCACAAATCTTAGATTTAAGACATACCTCATGATCCCCTCGTGAAGGTGATCATTAATCCGTGTTCCTTCTTGAATTTAGGCTTCGATTCACCCTTCAATTTGGTGATTTAGTTGAATTAGGGTTTGGAGCTCTTGAGAGCTCCTGAAGCTTCAAGAACACGCACGTATGTGTGTTTGTGTGTGTGTATAGACCTTTTTAATTAGTTATCAACTTTCATCTGTTCCACTTTAGCCCCTCGGGTTTGCCTATAAAACATAACGTGCACTACTTCCATCTTTTAATACTTTTGACCATACCCTTAACTAGGTTAAATAGCCTAGTTATTTATCCCATAATATAACACATAAGGACATATTGCGAATATATAACATTTGGATTTTTGGGGCGTTATAAGTCTACCACCCTTAAATGAGGTTTCGTCCCCGAAACCTTTCTCACTTTCATCGAACACACATTATCTTTTCTTCCAGTCCATCCACACGACCACTAGCCCATCCTAATGAGAATCTTCTATCTTCAAGAACCCGTTCCGGAGTTCTTATTAGTGTCGCTTTCACTAACAGCGCTAATTTCTAACAACCTTCATAGCTAGTGGTTTATTCCTCGTTCAAATATTCATTCATCATGTGCAATATATCCTTTTGTTTACTTAAATAATTCCAACTTTTCATTATTAACATTCTTTCTGCTTATTTGCACATTCATATCGTTTTCATCGACTATACGATCTTACTTTGTAATTTATACATACTCATCTATAGCTAACTTCGATAGATCAAACATAATAATAGGTAACTATCCATTCTTGATTCATAAATTATTCATATAATTGATTTCTTACTAACAATTCCATACCTTCCTTATCATACTTTCACATATCATTTTCATTTCCTTGACCTGTCAATAACGGGTCAATACACATACTCCTTCAACCTTTAATATGACCTGCTCTCAACGGATCTAATATCTCCATCTCATCTATAAAAAAAAATTACATACTCTGTATAACATTTAACTTTTGTTTTGTTACCACCACAAAACTACTATTTCATAGTCACACCTTCGTGCTTAACTCTAACGTTAACCTTATTCTACGTTTTCTACAATTACTTGTTCCTTGCATACCTTTACGTTACCTTTAAATCATTTCGTTCATTCCACATTACTATTGCTTTCACTTCATGCATTACTTAATTTACATATATAAATGTGTCATGCTACTTCATATCTATCCAACATGAGTTAAGCACTTTACTAACCTCTTTTTCATTTCTCAACCCGACGACCCGCAATCCAGATCGACCATCTTCTCCTCGAGTACTAGCCGTAAAGGCCAGGTTTTATTCATCCGTGGAATGAGCTTCCGCTCATGCACATCCTTTCACCAAAACGATTGGTTTCATCACATCAATAGTTCTAACATCATCATCAACAACACCGGCGGTTAGCATATGTCATTCAAACATTCATTACACTAGGTGATTACCCGCCTATAACTCTTCTACAATTTCCTACGTACCTACTATAACGTACCACACATTCTATTTCTTGCATGCAATCCTTTCATTCTATTAATCATTTCGCCAACTGAAGTACACGCTCGTACTTCCTTCCATTCATGCTTACTTGCAAAGACCTTATTACATCGTTTCAATATTTCTTACCAAACTTACCATTCCCGCCCATACTCAAGTTATTGTCCGGGTCACAGCCCGTCATCATTCTGACTTCTAAGAGTCAATTACTAACACATCTAACACGTAACTTATACAAAACTTCATCTATTATACTATCACCTTTTTTCTTTTTTTTTACTTATTTCTATGACCCGTTCGACTCAATCTTGGTCAAACTGTCGACATCTTCTTATGCGGATTAATTTCATCTTTTTATATTTTTAAATCCATCTCACGGATTCAGACGCATCATTCATGCTTTTTCATTCATTGAATCCGCCTTACGGATTCAAACATTACATTCATGCCTTTCATTACTTCTGTGTTTTGAATCCTTCTCGCGGATTCAAACATATTATCCATGCCTCTCATCCTTGAATCCGTCTTACGGATTCAAACATATCATCCATGCCTTTCATCCTTGAATCCGTCTCACGGATTCAAACATATCATCCATGCCTTTCATCCTTGAATCCGACTTACGGATTCAAACATATCATCCATGCCTTTCATCCTTGAATCCGTCTCACGGATTCAAACATTGCATTCATACCTTTCATCCTTGAATCCGTCTCACGGATTCAAACATATTATTCATATCTTGTTGATCCGTACTTAATTACGGATTCAACATTCTTCATTCTTATCAGGCATGTTTTTCATTCTTACATAGTACTCTCAATTTCCCGAGAGTCTTACTTCCCATTTCACCCACACGCCCGCCTGCTACCCAACTCTACCGGACATACCTGTAACAATTATCATGATCTCACAAACGTCATATGTTTCTCGTGTACTGGCCAGGTACACAATCCACATAGTAGTTTCGTGCCTTCATGTAATTGTCACCTTATGTCCGTAGACTTAGGTTTCGGCGCGTATATCACTTTCAGTACTTCATTACTATACAATCATTGTCATTCATTTAAAATTTTCCTTCCCTTAATGAGTTTTACCATTACTTACACCCACATATTAAATTTACGTACCTGGGCTCATTTGCCTATTTGTCTTATTACCTCTTTGCCTGCCTTAGTATTCATCCTAGACTGCACTCACAGATCATCCTCTTCCAACACTTATGCTTACCTTGCACATACAAAACCGTCAGTTTCTTTATACATATACATAAGTACATACTTACATTAGCCTTTACCTTTGGATCTTGATCGAGTCTTAGATTGTACGGATTTCTTATCTCAAGAGCACACAAGTTTGAGTTCAAGTACTTACCTTCTCGTACTTGATTCCCTCAAACCAGGGCTCTGATACCAACTTGTAAGACCCTAATTTGTAATTGACCAAAACGTCGCAGCGGAAATTTGTACCATAAAATTTCTTTCGTTTCAATCACCTTGACGCACTTAAATTCATTTTCAAGGTTAATTCTTTTACAATAAATACCTTTCCTTATACTCATTTACAATAAGAAAACATAACCTAGCTTCACTCGGATACGTACTCAACAATCCCGTACAATCTATCTGGTGACTCGATCTTGGATCTCTCCTCTTCAATATGATAATCTGGCTCGAACAACCTGCACTCACCAAATACATACAAGACATTAATAGGTTATCAATATAAACGATACTTAGCCTTGGATTATTTCCGTTCCATTATTCCTTTACATTAAACGTTCCCTCTGTGTACCTCACCTCTGGTGAGCCTTCGTTACTGTACCTGCATTACACCTAAAACACCAGGTATACGAATAGCAACGAAAAACTTAATCATACTGAATGACTTACACACATACCTAAACTTCATACATATTATCTCCATACATACATATGTACACACATGCATACATACTTACTTGCATACGTACTCACACACATACAAGCCAACCGACATGCATATCTACATATATATACGTCTACATCATTATATACGTATCGGCATATGCACATATCTACACCATTGCGTACAATCATGACATTATACATATATACATACGTACATACCTATCTACACCTAAGCATACACTTAATCTTATAAAAACGTAATTTAAAATAGTCATACGCAACTTAAAACGCGTTTAAGCGAGTTCCCAAGACAAAACGAGACACGGAAACAATTTTCGGAGAAACATAGCCCGTCGCGTCGCGCGACCCCCCGTCGCGAGGCGCGACGCCCTCAAATCGACAAAATGTGTGCAGCTGGTTGCTGCATATTCCCAGCACGATCCGGTTTCACAGAAACAAGCATAACTCTCTCGTTTTTTATCCGTTTTACCCGATTCTTTTTCCAATACATCCGTAATTTAATTATCCATCTAATGGAGTTAAAATCCAACATCCGACATAATAAAATTTCAGACTTTTAACTCTTCGGCTTATTACCCTCTTACCAAATTTCGACCCGTTCATGCATGCATCAACATAACTTGTTTGTTTTACCATAACCTCTTATAAACCTAATAATATCAGTGACGTCTATCATAAATTACTAAATTCTTGGATGTCTTACATCCTCTTAAGACATTATCGTTCATATGCTTATTTTGACCCATTAAGGGTATTCGCACATTAATTGGTCTATGACTAACAAAACCATACTCCCTACTTCCATACTTGTCCAAAACATTACACTAATCGAATAACTTGTTTCTAAACTACTTTTAAGATCGTTTGCCCAAAATACCCATCAAGGGCATTTTGGTCAACTTTAATCCCATCATTTAGGACGAAAGACTTCAACACATATTTGACCTCAAACATCATGTTAAATTAATTAAAACACTTTATTACTTAATCGAACTAAGAAGTGATTACGGAAATCACTTACCTTATGCGTCCGTGCTCGTATCCGATTCCTTGCCTCTTCTTGACCCGTTAACACCTCATGCTTGAGCCCGTCTCGACGTGATTCCTATACTTTCATTTCATCGAAATCACGCTCTTATTAGCATACTCATTTGTACATGTTAACAATCACATCAATCCCATATTTCACACTTAACTTTCATTAGTTATTTCTAACAAACATAAAACATATAATCAACTTCATATCCTTTCAACTCATGTAATTCATCATGTAATCACAATTAACGCATATTAACATAACATGTACCAAACGACTTCCTATAATCCTACCTTTACGACAACGAGTCAAATCATGTTTCTTATACTTAGTTGACTCTCAAGAGTCAACTATTAACCATATTTAACTATCGACTTAGCATCATATACTCGTAACATCATAGTCGACTATACGGACAACACTATATACATTTTATCATACGCTTTGTGTGTGTACTACCTTTTAAGCATAACGTACAACTAATTCATGCATAATTCTTCTAAACTCATACATAACCCATCAAAACCTACTACTAATCTTCATGTATCATTCCCAAATAAACATCAACCATATCATCATCATATTTCTCGTACTTCATCTAACAAGAATTCATCATACCCACATAATACATCAATCTTTCAACAAGACTTTTACATAGGTGGTGATTCTAGTCATTATCTTCACCCTAACTAACGGGTTTCATCTCTAACCATCAAATTAACACAAACCATACGTACCACATGTTCTATACGATGATCCTAACCCTTGTACATGATTAATTTCATATTAACTCACGGATTTGAACATAACCCACTTCACACATGATCACAAATCTTAGATTTAAGACATACCTCATGATCCCTCGTGAAGGTGATCATTAATCCGTGTTCCTTCTTGAATTTAGGCTTCGATTCACCCTTCAATTTGGTGATTTAGTTGAATTAGGGTTTGGAGCTCTTGAGAGCTCCTGAAGCTTCAAGAACACGCACGTATGTGTGTTTGTGTGTGTGTGTATAGACCTTTTTAATTAGTTATCAACTTTCATCTGTTCCACTTTAGCCCCTCGGGTTTGCCTTTAAAACATAACGTGCACTACTTCCATCTTTTAATACTTTTGACCATACCCTTAACTAGGTTAAATAGCCTAGTTATTTATCCCATAATATAACACATAAGGACATATTGCGAATATATAACATTTGGATTTTTGGGGCGTTACAATTAACCCCCAATGTTTATGTTATCAAACAAAACAGATTAAAACGGGTTATGTAATTTATTAATCACACTCCGATTAAATGATTCCATACCCGACAAAGTGGTAATATATTACCGTATCCCAAGCCCGTATAAGGGAAAATAAGTTAAAAGTATTTACCTGAGCTTTTAAATGCATGATTTATCTACTCAGCCGTATAATGTACTCAAACTAGTGCAAGTAGCTTTTACCGGGGCTCCTAATATGGAAAGAAGGTTTTATTAATCTATTAGATTACTAACGGGTCTTATTTAAGTTGTAAACTTAGACCGATTAGTTTAAAGAAGGATTTTCGGTATAAAACGCTAGATTAAGCGATGACCGGAATGTAATGTAATTTAGACCCAAAAAGTATGGCGACTTTTATAATATGGGTAAACTAAATACATTCTGGATTTTGAAGTTAAAATGATAAGGTTTAACCCGTTTCGGCTAATTTATGCAAACTAGTCACATAGACTGCACCGAACGTGTATAAGCATAAACGGGTAACCGGATGAGTCATATACAAGTTCCATAAGTTATTATCCTCAAAATATGTTATGATATTAGTAGGATATCAACTAATATGCCCAAAAAGATTTCAAAACCGTATTAAGCCTCATAAGGGCATCTTGGTCATTTTATAATTTATAAAAGGGGTTTTCATGCAAACTATGGTTCTGGTCATAAACCTTCTGTAAAAATATTTAACTTATGTTATATTAACAATAGGATATCATATATATGTGTGGTTTACCATTTATGGCCAAACTATGCCCCGAAAGGGCATTTTGGTCATTTCACACATAGTTTTAAGGACTTATTTGGGATTATGAGTTCCTGACGCATAGCTACTGTAAAAATATTAAAAATAATTTTATAAAATCAGTATGTAACAATTCTTGGGTGCTAAGTATGGTTTAGAACCATACTATGCACCTTAATGTCGTAAAAATCGATAAATGACAATTATTTCGATGTTTAGGAAATTCTGAGGTTATGACCAGCTTTAAATGGTCAAAATAATTTATTTATCATATTATATCAGTAACAAAAGGTTTTCGCATGTTATTCTTATTTAAAATTCATTTTATGTGTAAAAAGGGCATAATCGTCATTTATTAATATAATACAAAACTCATGCATAAACTCAGTAAGTAATCTGATTTGAAATCCCGATTTGTCCTAAATATGATATCATATTAGTGAGTAATGATTTTTTATGTCAAAATCATGTCTAAACTTTATTTGCATGCAAAAGGGTATTTTAGTCAACATTAAGCATAATAACGGAATCAAGTAAATAAACTCAGATTACTAAGGGACCATGTAATATAACCTCAGAGAGTTATACTACAATATAATGTGGTCACAAAAGAACCTTAATGCATGAAGAAACTAAGCTAATTTGGGTCAAAACTGAAAGTCAAAGCAAAAGTCAACTTTTTGCGATTTTCGATTGCGAACCGAGCCTAAACTTAGAATTGTCGGGTTGAACATGTCTAGACATGTTCTAATAATATTTACCAAGTTTTTAAAGTGATAAAACATATTTTATAACCTCTACATTATCAGATTTGATTTTTATTTAAAAACTGACAAGTTTGACTTTTTATGTTAATTACTTGACCCGACAATAAACTAAGTAAACGTGATAATTAGGAGGTGCCTTTTTGAGGGATTAACACCTACCTAATTACGATCACGTAGCCATATCCACCTCGAATAATGGCTGGACCATTTAGGTCTAAACCGATAGTCAAAGAGTTATTACGACAACTTTGACTTTCAGCCTTTAAACATATAAAAACCGAACTAAGGAGGCTAAGGACACTTACAAAGGGTCCTAGCTCGAATCTTCAACTGAGGAGGGCTTCCTTCTTGACCAGGAATCCTAGAGAAGATGCTTAGAGAGAAGAAGAAGTGATATATTGAATTTGTGCAAGTTGAGAATGAGGCAATGGAGCTATTTATAGAGCAAGAGTGAGTTCTATGTTGCAACCAAGTGTCCAGAGGTGTTGTGAGGGCTTAACAAGTGTCCTTAGACGTGTCCAAATACAACCAACAGCCCATGATTTCGAATTAAGAGTGTAGATGGTGACAAACCTGTAGCTGTCCATTTTTCTGCCCAGTACCAGTCTTTACGGACCGTAAGCCTGTGCCTTTACGGTCCGTAACTGCTTTTGAAATGCATCGCCCAGTTACAGTCCTTACGGACCGTAAGCTGGACCTTTTACGGTTCGTAAGCTCTTGATCAGAGGACTAAAATTTAAAACTTTTTATATTTGATCACTCAACTTTTATAATTTTTTTCAGTCATTCCCGAGAGTATGTTATGAGCGCATAAAGTCCCGAGTTTGATGAATGGTCACTCAGAGGCAAATATTTGCATGTTGACACTTTTATTCTTTCAAATAAATTTTATTACCCGTCTAGGGTTTATGACACGCGTCATTACTTTATTGGGTACGAAATCTCGACCTCAAATAATTTTTTTGCGAGGTGTTACATCCTCACCCCCTTAAAAGAAATCTCGACCTCGAGATTTACTTAAATAAATAAGGGTACTTCTTTCGCATCGTAGATTCAACTTCCCATGTATTCTAGACCTCTACGGGCATCCCATTTCTCCTTCACAATTGGCACGTGCTTCCGTCGAAGCTTTTTAGCCTGTCGATCCTCGATCGATATAGGTTTCTCAACAAACCTCAGGCTTTCATCTATCTGCACGTCTTTATGAGACATTGCTAGCGACTGATCAGCTAGACATTTCTTTAAGTTGCAGATGTGTAACACATTGTGAATTCCACTAAGCTCTTCAGGTAAATTCAGCTTATAGGCCACATTCCCAACACATTAGATGATTTCGAATGGTCCAATGTATCTTGGGCTTAGCTTGCCCTTTTTACCAAACCTCATTACTCCTTTCCAGGGTGACACTTTGAGTAATACTTTATCTCCTATTACTCATCGTTTAGAGGTTTGTGCCTCTCATCTGCGTAGCTTTTCTGCCTATCTCTGGCAGCTTTTAAACGATCACGGATTTGAATAATCTTATCCGTCGTCTGCAGGACTATCTCAGGTCATGATAGCTGAGTTTCTCCAACTTCTGCCCAACAAACGTGCGTTCTGCATCTCCTTCCATATAAGGCCTCAAAAGGTGCAGCTTGAATGCTCAAATGGCAACTGTTGTTGTAGGAGAACTCTATCAGAGGGAGATGATCATCCCAACTTCTGACCAAATCAATGACACATGCTCGAAGCATGTCTTCGAGTGTTTGAATCGTACGCTCACTTTGCCCATCCGTCTGAGAATGATAAGCTGTACTGAAATTCAAACGAGTGCCTAGAGATTGTTGGAAACTTTTCCAAAAAATGAGAAGTGTATCTAGCATCCCTATCAGATATAATAGATACTGGCACTCCGTGGAGAGATACAATCTCGTCCACATACAGTTGGGCTAAGTTATCGGAGCTATGCGTCTCCATGATGGGTAAGAAATGAGCTGACTTAGTCAGTCTATCCACTACAACCCATATTGTATCATTCCCATGTCTTGTCTTTGGTAACTTGGTAATGAAATCCATAGTTACTATCTCCCATTTCCATGTAGGAAATTCTGGTTGTTGCAGTAAACCTGACGGCTTCTGATATTCGGATTTTAACTGTGAGCACGTCAAACATTTAGCTACGTGTGTGGCTATGGATTTCTTCAAACCCATCCACCAATAGTTTGTCTTCAAATCTTGATACATTTTGTCACTTCCCGGGTGAACTGAGTATTTGGAATTGTGAGCTTCCTGGAGGATTCTATCTTTGAGTCCTCCTTGAATTGGAACCCAGATTCGACCATTCAATCTGAGGATTCCATCTTTCCCAGGGGAAAATTGATCAATAGTCGCACCTAATCTTTCTTCTTGAAGGTTATCTTCCATTACAGCTTCTTTCTGTGCCGTTAATAACCTTTCCTTTAAACTGTTCCTCAGTTCAATGCTCTTAGCATTAATCCATATAGGTTTGACTTTTTCCTTCCTGCTTAGAGCATCAGCGACTACATTCGCCTTACCAGGATGGTAGCGAATTTCACAATCGTAATCGTTCAATGTTTCCATCCAACGGTGTTGTCTCATGTTGAGATCCTTCTGGTTAAACAAGTGTTGGAGACTTTTGTGATCGGAGTATATGACACACTTAGTTCCATACAGGTAATGTCTCCATAACTTAAGTCCAAATACAATGACACCCAATTCCAAGTCATGGGTGGTGTAATTCTTTTCGTGTACCTTCAGTTGTCGTGATTCGTAGGCAATCACTTTGCCTCTTTGCATAAGCACACAGCCCATACTAGTGTGCGATGCATCACAATAAACAACGAACTCTTCTATTCGCTTAGGTAACGTCAATACAGGAGCATTGCTCTACTTCTGCTTGAGAATCTCGAAAGACTCCTGTTGTTTGGACCCCAATCAAATTTTACATTTTTTCGGGTTAAAATAGTTAGAGGTGCAGCTATCCTTGAAAAGTTTTTGATAAATCTCCTGTAATATCCTGCTAACCCTAAGAAGCTGCGAATTTCCGTAGGTGTCTTAGGTGTTTCTGTAAGACCCGGCTTAATATAACTAGTTTAATGATATAAAACTTGCATTTAGAACAAACATTTAGAGTTTACAAAAACTTTCATGATTTTAAGACCATACATGATCATAATATTTAAGTTATAATCCTACTAATCAAATATTCATGACAGAACTACAAGTGTTTACATATTCTTAAAACAAAATAGATCAAGTGCGGAAGCTTCGATTTGTGTGTTCGGTTCGGAGGCATTTGCTTGATCATCATTCACGTACTTACATTACCTAGAAACTCAAAATTTGGATAAACATTTGTATTAAAGTCCTTGGAAATTAACATAATCGAAACTATGTTCAAAAACAAATTCGAGTAACTAAGAATACAAAATTCAGCATTCATGACTGGGCGCTACCGTAACTTACGGTAGCCACCGTAAGTTACGGTGGAAACTGGGTAACAGTGGTCTGCCGTAAGACAGTAGAAAGCTACCGTAACGTTTTACTTGCTACCGTAAGCTACGGTGGCTACCGTAACTTACGGTAGCTGCTGCATTTTCTCTCTTGTTTTGCAGTTTTGCCAATTCTTTTCTTATGTGACCGTAATTTAGTTACGAACACGTTTATCAACACGGTTTGCATAAAATATCATTCAAAAACAGTTGTCCAATAATTTGTCTCTTGTTTATTTGACCCGTTTGTTTACAAGTTCTGTAACTTGTATATTAGTGATCACATGATTAGGGTCATTTACACATATCTAGATTTTACCAACTATGGCGTTTCGCCTCCCTCTCGAAGGATTGCTTACGCCATAACCTTCATGCTTGTTTCCAAGGTTTCAAACTTGCTTTTTAATACTACTTGACATGCTTAAATTTCCAAACTTTAATTCCCGTATTAAGGGCTAAATTTCACAACTAGTTTAGCGTGTCCGCTACACGGCTTACGCTTTGTTTATAACCATTCAACAAGCGGTGGTCATTAACTTCAAAGTTTACTACTCAACTTGTTTTGACCCGTTTGGATGCCGAATGAAGACCACCATTCAAGACACTCCAAAAATCTATTTCTAACACATGTTTTGGTCGTTTTAATCATCTAAAGCACTTCGTCACTTCCGTGACTTAACGGGTTTTCTTGTTTAGCTATTTTCCAACACAACGGACTAAAATAATTAAATAACATGACATAACGAAACCATAGGTCACGTACTTTAGAGCACACTTTTCGCACGCGTATTCCCTCCGGCTTGTCCGCTTGACGATCCGGACTCCTTGCCTAGAAAGTTCAATTTACAATCGATTTAGAACTCTTTTATTGTCAATAATGGACAATTTATTATGATAATCAAATCTGCGTTTTTGTCCATTCTTCAACATTCTATTCCTCACTTAGGCGTTTTAACAAACACCTAGCGGGTCAGATTTTACATATTCATTACTAGATTGTTGACATGTTACTTCCATCTATTTCCACTTTAATCAGACAATTCTTACTATATTTCAACATCAATAATACTGAATTTAACACATCATTTCAGTTTTCACTAGAATAGTAGTCATAATCCTAGTGTTTATCTAGTTCTACAATTTCATTAATCACCTACAATGGTGATTATGAACTCTTCAAGTAACATGCAAGGATTTTACAACGGATCATCTAGGGTTTATCCCTAGACATCATATTACTCCTAATTTCATCAATACAACACATATTCAAGCTGAATTCTTGATTTTCTCATTTAACCTAAAACTGAACTTGAATCAAAATGCCAAAATTTTGCATACCTTTTGATCCATGCAACGAGGTGATCACTAATTTGTGTTTAGAACTTGATTTAGAGCGAATTAAGGGCTTCAATTTGTGAATTTTGTGTGAAACTAGGGTTTGGAGAAAACTCTTGGTCGCCCTTCCTTCTGTTCGATCGATACCCACACACAAGTGTGTGGTTGGTGTGTTTTGTTTACTATTTTAGCATTTAACTTTCAATCTTTGCAAGTTTGGTCCCTTAGCTTTGTTTACTTTATAAACCAAGTGTTTTAACCTTATTATATGCCACTACAATGCTCGTAGCTGACTGGGTTATAATTTCCTAGTTAGTCGGTTCCTGTTTAATTAGCACTTTATAATTCTGATTTAGAGTTTTATAAATTCCGGGTTGTTACAAGTCCACCCCCCTTAAAAAGGGTTTCGTCCCCGAAACCTAACTACGTACCGAATAGCGTAGGGTAGAGTCGTTGCATCTCCTCCTCGGATTCCCATGTGGTATCCGAACCCTTCCTGTGTTCCCATTTGACCTTTACTTGATTGATTTCTTTATTTCTTAAGATTTTTACCTTACGATCCAAAATCGCCATGGGCTTCACCACATTGTTAAGTCTATCATCCACTTCGATGTCATCATAGTGGATATAGGTTGTTTCATCCGCTAAACATTTCCGAAGATGTGACACATGAAATGTGCTATGAATTCCGCTTAATTCCTCCGGTAGTTCAAGGCGGTATGCTACCTTCCCTACTCGTTCGACAATTGCAAATGGCCCAATAAATCTTGGGCTTAATTTTCCTCTCTTTCTAAATCGGATAACCCTCTTCCATGGGGATACCTTGAGCATGACCTTGTCGCCAACCTGAAACTCGATCGGTCTTCGCCTTTTGTCTGCATACGACTTTTGTTTATCTTGTGCCGCTTTCAAGTGTGCCCGAACCACCTCAATCTTTTCATTAGTAGCTCGGACTATATCTTTGTGAGCGAGTTCACGTGGACCCACATCACCCCAACACACCGGGGTCCGACACTTTCTACCATAAAGCATTTCATACGGCGCCATCCCGATACTAGCATGGTAGCTGTTATTATACGAAAACTCGACTAATGGTAGATAGACATCCCAACTGCCTCCAAAGTCGATTATACATGCCCGTAACATATCTTCCAGTGTTTGTATTGTTCTTTCACTCTGTCCATCCGTCTAAGGATGGTACGCAGTGCTAATGAACAATTTTATTCCCATTTGCTCCTGGAAATCTCGCCAAAAATTTGATGTGAACCGGGTATCTCTATCGGACACGATGGATACCGGTACCCCGTGGCGTGCCGCTATCTCATTAGTGTAGACCTCCGACATCTTTTCTGACGTATAAGTCTCACGTATCGGAATAAAGTGAGCACTCTTTGTCAGTCTATCAACAACTACCCATACTGCATCAAATCCGCGGTTCGTCCTTGGTAGTTTGGTTAACAGGTCCATCGTAATATGTTCCCATTTCTAGACCGGAATTTCCAATGGTTGGAGCTTACCGTATGGCTTTTGGTGTTCCGCCTTGACTTGTAGACAAGTCAGGCATTTCTCCACGTATTTCACTACATCTCTTTTCATTCCGGGCCACCATTAATTTTGTTTTAAGTCGTTATACATCTTGGTCGCTCCCGGATGGATGGAATAACGGGATTTGTGAGCTTCATCGAGTAGAAGCTTTTTAACTCCACATGTGTTAGGAACCCAAATTCTATTGAAACGTGTCTTCAAACCGTCGTTGCCTTCTTCGAGATCCTTAACTTGGCCAACAATTCTTTCTTTTTTCCAGTTTTCCACCTTCACTGCTTCAACTTGTGCTTCTCGGATC
Organism: Helianthus tuberosus; assembly: GCA_030545235.1. Lineage (NCBI taxonomy): Eukaryota > Viridiplantae > Streptophyta > Magnoliopsida > Asterales > Asteraceae > Helianthus > Helianthus tuberosus. The sequence continues at coordinate 160,442,513 of CM060402.1, read as the reverse complement.
CGTTCTAGTAAGCCCGAGGTCACAATAAGCTGCATAGATTGTACTCGTATCGGGGCGTAATCTGCCTTTCGGCTTAGCGTATCTGCCACTACATTGGCTTTCCCGGGGTGATAGTGTATTTCACAATCATAGTCCTTAACCGTTTCCAACCATCGCCTCTGCCTCATGTTTAATTCCTTATGGTCTAAGAAATATTTTAAACTTTTATGGTCGGTAAAGATGGTACATTTCACCCCATACAAGTAATGTCTCCATATTTTTAAGGCAAATACCACTGCTGCCAGTTCCAAGTATGAGTCGGGTATTTCTTTTCATGGATCTTCAGTTGCCTCGAGGCATAGGCTATGACCTTGCCTCGTTGCATTAAGACACATCCGAGCCTCGAATGTGAAGCATCCGAATAGACCACCATTTCATCCACCCCTTCTGGTAGCGTTAACACCGGAGCGTGAGTTAACTTTTCTTTGAGTGTTTGGAAGCCTTTCTCTTGTTCGATGCCCCAAACAAATTTTTCCTCCTTACGAGTCAGTTTGGTCAATGGTAGGGCAATTTTGGAGAAATCTTGTATGAATCTCCAATAATATCCAGCGAGCCCTAAAAAGCTTCGGATTTCCGAGGGATTCCTTGGAGTGTTCCATTTTGACACGGCTTCCACTATTGACGGATCCACTAGTACTCCGTCGGCACTAATGATATGCCCAAGAAACTGTACCTCTCGTAACCAGAAAGCACACTTTGAAAATTTTGCATATAACTTTTCTCGTCTGAGTGTCTCTAACACTTCTTGCAAATGGTAACCATGCTCAGCTTCATTCTTCGAATACACTAAAATGTCATCGATAAATACAATTACCGACTTATCCAGCATAGGTTTGCAAACCCGGTTCATGAGATCCATGAAAGCCGCGGGTGCATTAGTCAACCCAAAGGGCATCACAAGGAACTCATAATGCCCGTACCGCGTACGAAAGGCCATTTATGACACGTCTTCCTCCTTGACTTTCAACTGGTGATAACCCGATCTGAGGTCGATCTTTGAGAACCAACTTGCTCCTTGCAGCTGGTCAAACAAGTCATCAATTCTTGGGAGTGGGTATCGATTCTTCACCGTGAGTTTGTTTAACTCTCGGTAATCGATACACATGTGCATACTACCGTCCTTCTTCTTCACGAATAAAACTGGTGCGCCCCACGGGGATACACTCGGTCGAATAAACCCTTTGTCGAGCAATTCTTGGATTTGAGACATCAATTCTTGTAGCTCCGACGGCGCGAGCCGATACGGCGCCTTGGCCACAGGTTTTGCGCCCGGAATCAATTCAATTCCGAACTCTACCTCCGGCCCTGGTGGTATTCCCGGTAGTTCTTCCGGGAACACGTCTTCATAATCACGTACCACTGGCACATCTCCAATTTTGAGGGATTCTTTCTCCGACTCGCTTGCGTATACCATGTAGGCCTTGCATCCATGTTTCATAAGTTTTTGGGCTTCTAGCATTGAGCATATCACCGGGTTAACGCCTTTTTCACCATATATCGTAACGTGCTTTCCGCTAGGAGACGTCAGTTTTATTTCCTTTCGGAAACAAACCACCTTCGCGTGGAATTGGGACAACGAAACCATCCCCACGATCACTTGGAATTCTCCCATCGACATTGGGATCAGATGTATTGTGTATTCTTCGTCATCAATGCTCAATTTACAGTTTTCACATACATCACAAACAATAAAACTCTTGTTATTACCTATCTCTACTTCTAAGGGCATAGGTAATTTTGTTAGAACAAATGAAGGATGTCGAATAAATCCATATGAAATAAAGGATTTATTCGCACCCGTATCAAATAATACACGTGCAGGAATCGAGTTTACAGCAAATATACCTGAGACCACTTCAGGTTCAACCTTTGCTTCCGCGGCAGTCAATTGGAAAGATCTTGCCTTTGCTTTTGGGGCTTCACCTTTCGGGTCTTGCCCATCTTTCTTTCCAACTAGCTCCGGACATTCCGACCTTTTGTGACCCGGTCGGTAACAATTGTAGCAAACCGTCACTTTCTCCGGGCATGATGTAGCCATATGTCCCGTCTTTCGACATATGGGACAAGGCTTATCCTTGAAGCGGCATTCGCCCTTATGACCCTTTCCGCAGATTTTGCAACTTGGCGACCCGCCTTTTGCATCCGATTTCTTCACTGTTTCGTTTGTTCGTGCTTTCTTGGTAGGGCTTGGATTAACATCATCTGCCCTTCGTTCACCCCGTTCCACCTGCTTTTTCAGTTCGATCTCCCGTTCCCGAGCAACATTTATAATCTCGGTAAGGGTCTCGTATTTTGAAGGAGTCATAAACTCCCTATACTCGGCACTTAACATGTTATAGTAGTAGTATATCTTTTGTTCTTCATTCGTCACCAATTCATTGCAAAACTTCATCTTATCCATAAACGTTGCCGTAATCTTGTATATGGTCTCGCCCTTGTGCCTAAGTTGCATGAACTCTTCCTTGATTCTATTAACGACCGCCTTGGCGCTATGGTGTTTAAGAAATGGCGTCTTAAACTCCTCCCAGGTCATGACCTTAGCCGCTTCACTACCAATCTCTCTCTTTTTGTTATCCCACCAATCTTTCGCTTGACCCCTTAATTGACCCGTACCATAGGCTACGTAGTCATCTTCATCACAATGGGTCCTCTCGAATACCCCTTCAATTTCACTTAGCCATCGTTGGCACACTATTGGGTCAACCTCCCCATTATATATTGGTGGTTTACACGCGATGAATTCCTTGTATGAACAAGGCTTTCGTTCTCCGGGCTTTTCCTTTGCTAGGTTAGAACTATCTTCCAACTTCTTGATTCTCTCGTCTACTATCGATAGAACCGTGTTTTGGATTTTATCAATAAAGCCCGACAAACTATTTTCAATCGCCTTTCCAACCTTTTCGGCAATCACTTCTCTCGTTTGTTCGGTGACTCTTGGCACCGCATTATCATTACCTCCATCCGCCATCTCTATTACTGAAATGTTTACATTAATTGTTAAACATTTCATTTATAACATATGATTTACTTGTTTTGATTTAATCAAGTTCACAACTTGATTTAACCGTTCTTGTTTCATGCATTTCCTGTGTTTGAGTGAGCTTACACACTCTTTTCATGCATATTCGTTCATGATTTATTTCTATATTCTATAAATCTACTTAAAACGATTAACTCTTACCGGATGCTTGATCAAGCTTGAACAGAACACTTTATTGACAACCTTGAGCTCTGATTACCAACTTGTAAGACCCGGCTTAATATAACTAGTTTAATGATATAAAACTTGCATTTAGAACAAACATTTAGAGTTTGCAAAAACTTTCATGATTTTAAGACCATTCGTGATCATAATATTTAAGTTATAATCCTACTAATCAAATATTCATGACAGAAGTACAAGTGTTTACATATTCTTAAAACAAAATAGATCAAGTGCGGAAGCTTCGATTTGTGTATTCGGTTCAGAGGAATTTGCTTGATCATCATTCACGTACTTACATTACCTAGAAACTGAAAATTTGGATAAACATTAGTATTAAAGTCCTTGGAAATTAACATAATCGAAACTATGTTCAAAAACAAATTCGAGTAACTAAGAATACAAAATTCAGCATTCATGACTGGGCGCTACCGTAACTTACGGTAGCCACCGTAAGTTACGGTGGCAACTGGGTAACAGTGGTCTGCCGTAAGGCAGTAGAAAGCTACCGTAACGTTTTACTTGCTACCGTAAGTTACGGTGGCTACCGTAACTTACGGTAGCTGTTGCATTTTCTCTCTTGTTTTGCAGTTTTGCCAATTCTTTTCTTATGTGACCGTAATTTAGTTACGAACACGTTTATCAACACGGTTTGCATAAAATATCATTAAAAAACAGTTGTCCTATAATTTGTCTCTTGTTTATTTGACTCGTTTGTTTACAAGTTCTGTAACTTGTATATTAGTGATCACATGATTAGGGTCATTTACACATATCTAGATTTTACCAACTATGGCGTTTCGCCTCCCTCTCGAAGGATTTCTTACGCCATAACCTTCATGCTTGTTTCCAAGGTTTCAAACTTGCTTTTTAATACTACTTGACATGCTAAATTTCCGAACTTTAATTCCTGTATTAAGGGCTAAATTTCACAACTAGTTTAGCGTGTCCGCTACACGGCTTACGCTTTGTTTATAACCATTCAACAAGCGGTGGTCATTAACTTCAAAGTTTACTACTCAACTTGTTTTGACGCGTTTGGATGCCGAATGAAGAGCACCATTCAAGACACTCCAAAAATCTATTTCTAACACATGTTTTGGTCGTTTTAATCATCTAAAGCACTTCGTCACTTCCGTGACTTAACGGGTTTTCTTGTTTAGCTATTTTCCAACACAACGGACTAAAATAATTAAATAACATGACATAACGAAACCATAGGTCACGTACCTTTAGAGCACACTTTTCCTACGCGTATTCCCTCCGGCTTGTCCGCTTGACGATCCGGACTCCTTGCCTAGAGAGTTCAATTTACAATCGATTTAGAACTCTTTAATAGTCAATAATGGACAATTTATTATGATAATCAAATCTGCGTTTTTGTCCATTCTTCAACATTCTATTCCTCACTTAGTTTTTTTAAGAAACACCTAGCGGGTCAGATTTTACATATTCATTACTAGATTGTTGACATGTTACTTCCATCTATTTCCACTTTAATTAGACAATTATTACTATATTTCAACATCAATAATACTGAATTTAACACATAATTTTAGTTTTCACTAGAATAGTAGTCATAATCCTAGTGTTTATCTAGTTCTACAATTTCATTAATCACCTACAATGGTGATTATGAACTCTTCAAGTAACATGCAAGGATTTTACAAGGGATCATCTAGGGTTTATCCCTAGACATCATATTACTCCTAATTTCATCAATACAACACATATTCAAGCTCAATTCTTGATTTTCTCATTTAACCTAAAACTGAACTTGAATCAAAATGCCAAAATTTTGCATACCTTTTGATCCCTGCAACGAGGTGATCACTTATTTGTGTTTAGAACTTGATTTAGAGCGAATTAAGGGCTTCAATTTGTGAATTTTGTGTGAAACTAGGGTTTGGAGAAAACTCCCGGTCGCCCTTCCTTCTGTTCGATCGATACCCACACACAAGTGTGTGGTTGGTGTGTTTTGTTTACTATTTTAGCATTTAACTTTCAATCTTTGCAAGTTTGGTCCCTTAGCTTTGTTTACTTTATAATCCTAGTGTTTTAACCTTATTATATGCCACTACAAGGCTCGTAGCTGACTGGGTTATAATTTCCTAGTTAGTCGGTTCCTGTTTAATTAGCACTTTATAATTCTGATTTAGAGTTTTATAAATTCCGGGTTGTTACAGTTTCTCAACTCATGATTGCTTATATTTTAGCGGGATCCACTTGGATACCACGCTCGCTTACTACATGTCCAAGGAATTGGACATCGTGAAGCCAGAATTCACATTTGGAGAACTTTGTGTAGAGCTTCTCTCGTTGTAAAAGTTTGAGGATGCACCAGAGATGTTTCTCGTGATCAGCTTGACTCTTGCAATAGATAAGTATGTCATCGATGAAGACAATGACAAACTTATCTTGATATGGCTTGTAGACTTGATTCATGAGGTCCATGAATGCTGCAGGTGCGTTAGTGAGCCCGAAAGGCATCACCAAGAACTCATAGTGGCCATATCTTGTTCTGAACGCGGTCTTGTGTACATCTTCAGTTCTGACCTTTAGTTGATGATACCCCGACCTTAGATCAATCTTTGAGAAGAAACTTTCCCCTTGTAGCTGATCGAACAAATCGTCGATCCTGGGCAATGGATAGCGATTCTTAATTGTTACCTTGTTTAGCTCACGATAATCAATGCATAGACGCATTGAACCATCCTTCTTCTTTACAAATAAAATGGGCGCTCCCCAAGGTGACGAGCTTGGCTGAATAAAGCCTTTCACCAATAGTTCATCTAACTGGGTTCTTAATTCCTTCATTTCGGTCGGTGCTAAACGATAAGGAGCTCGTGCGGCTGGTGCAGCTCCTGGTATAATATCAATTCTGAACTCCACTTACCTCTCAGGAAGTAAGCCAGGTAGTTCTTCAGGAAAGACGTCTGGGTATTCTGAAATAACAGGAATATCTTTTATCGTGGGCTTCAGCACGTCTACAGTCACTTGTGCCATGTAAATGACACAATCGTTCTTCAAACATTTAGATGCCTTAAGCATAGACAATTGATCAGGCAATCCATAATGTGTATCTCCTTGAATAGTGATCAATTCACCAGAAGGGGTTTTGATCACAACTTGTTTCTTATAACGGGCAATTTGAGCTTGGTTAGAAGGCAACCTATCCATGCCTATAACTATATCAAACCCCGCCAATTTCATTGGCAACAAGGACATCGGAAAAGAATGGTTCCTAATGGATATAAAACATCCATCTAGAATTGTTGAAACAATTTCTAAGGTACCATCAGCTAGTTCTACGTCATATTTAATGTCTAGAATTTTAATAGGCAGATTCAATAGTTTACTAAATTTATTGTCTACAAAGGACTTATCTGCACTAGAATCAAATAAAACTCTAGCATAAATATCATTTATGAGGAAAGTACCTGTTATAACGTTATCATTCTGCACTGCTTCCCTTGCATTCATTTGGAACACTCTGGCATTTGTCTTTTTAGTCTCTTCAGGCTTCTTTGCGTTTTTCGGGCAGTTGGTCTTGATGTGCCCTTTTGTAACACCCTTTCTATTATTTTAGGATTTTCGTATAATCTACGGAAATAGACATGTAATTATAATTACATATACAATGAAAATACAGGTTAATTAAAACTTTTCTAAATTTTAAAACGTTAAATCCTGATTTATAAAAATTCGCTGTTTAAAAAAATGACGACGAAACTATGTACGGAAGCTTGTAACTTCATCGTGTTCGGTCTTTCATTGAGCTTGATCGTCATCCGACATCCAAGGGTATACCTACATTTCATAAATCATGAAATGATTTTAGTTATATTATGTTTATATCATATCTAAACATGTCCGTAAATCAAAACGAACAACAAATAACAAGTTGCCAGCTTTTTAGGCCCTCGCGGGCCGCGACCAAGTCGCCCAAATTACGTCGCGGGCCGCGATCACTGTCGCGCTACGCGACGATCAATCTAGTTGGGTGTCGCGTGATGCGACACTTTATTTTCGACAGAAGGATTGCTGGATTGCTGCTGCATATTCCCAGCTCTATTTTTTACCAAAATCAACTTTAAACATACATAACTTTTGATTTAGAAACCCGATTTACGTGATTCTTTTCCCTATGCGCTCGTAAATTGATTCTCCATCACATTGAGTTAAAATCCGACATCTGGAATAACAAATTCTTATCTTTAAGCAATCTACATTTTCAACTTAATTGACCCGTTAAGGGATTTACGCGTGTTACGCTTAACTTCTCTCATTCTTTGCTTGCACCTTATTTCCACACTATGGTTTCTTCTTGTTTTCCACCACAACAATATTTGTGGTGGATTTAATGTGATAAACTACTTGTTCCGTATTCTAATATTCGGTTTAGAAATTTTTACAAAAGACTTGTTTCGAGACTTTTGACCAAAAGACTTGTACCTTAAACTTTTATACTATTAAAAGACCTACTCGATCTTAAGACTTACCTTTAAACAACCCTTAAGGGTCATTTTCCCGGTTTTTCGTTCAAAAGACAGTTTGGTCGACTTTAGTCCATTCTTTTACGACGAAGGACTTTTAATAACATGTTTGACCAAAATCGCACTTAAATCCATAATCTTATTTGCACATACCTGGCTCGGGTCAAAGTTTTGACCCGTCTAAAATACCTTTCACTATTAACTTACTAATTAATAGCGTCGTGAACCTTATATTACTTTCCTGTAATCACCAAAACTTAACAAGCGATCGTCAGTAATTATCGTCAAATGGTGTTAACACACCATTTGACCTGTTTAGTCAAAATGATCATTTATCATCATATGATGGTCTTTTGATACCATTTCGCCCCTTGAACCCATTCCGGTTAGCACCATGAGTCCTTACTACTTAAAAGACATTTCTTGAATTGTTTGACCCGTTACGACTTATACCAAATGATGTCTTTTCACATCTTTTATTCTATCCGTCAACTCGTGTCCGGATTATTACTAAACCACTTTTACCCGTTATAATTCACCCCATAACATATTGTTCAAAATTCGTTATTTATTAGCCTTCACCCGGCTAATTTACCATTTTACCCCTTTTTACCATAATTTATGGTTTCTTGCCATTTTTACTTATTCCGACTTGTATTGTATCATGCCGGAACATCATATTTCAAATACTTAACGTTATTCCCAATCAATATTCACAAGTATGTGTACTGTAATTAAAAAGGGGGTGTAAGCTTAACTTACCTCGCATCCAAACTATGCTTTTCTTTCCGTACTTGCTCCGTTTGACCCGCTTCATTCCCAAGCCTCCATCTAGCTTGTCAAGAGTCAAACTATCATAATTCGTAAGACGGTTAGATTAGTCATTATCACAAACGACCATTCCATCTTACGAATTCTATGTCGAAAATACCATTCGACTTCATCATTGGTTAATTTGACTTATAAAGGTCATTTACCCTCAATCATACAAAACGCAAATTTGCGTTCAATAACTCTTTTAAGCAATCTAATCAATTATCATAAACACATTATTCATTAGACAACATTTACGGGTTTTCATCTATAAATGAAACCCCTTTTTATCATGTTATTAGGCATTCCTACGGATGTCTAATCAAATCAAATTCTACTTTCAACCGAGTAGTTGTGCGATTTCACTTAGGCATTTTAACAAACACCTAGTGGGCATAATTTTTTTACATATTTATAAACTAGTTCATAACTAGTTATTCCTACCAAGTTTAACACCATTCTCAATTTCATTATATCTAGCATACATAACAATCCTAAATTCACTTCATGGAATTCAAACAACACCCATTTCATAATCAAAACTCTAGTGTTCTTCCTCTTCCTACAAAACCCATTTAACACCTAAGTGGGTGATTAGGAAATTCATACTTATGAACACCAATTCATAAATTTATTGACTAGGGTTCGTTCCTAAACATGGATTCATCCTAGTTTCACCAAAACATCAATCATTCATGCTTAAATTTCGATTTTCATAAATTCACCAAGAATCTCAACTTCATAAATATCGAAATTTGACATACCTTATGATCCCCTAAGCTTGGTGATCGTTTTTATGTGTTCATGCATTTGATTTGAACTAGTCTTGGCCTTTAATTTGATGAATTTGTGTAAGCTAGGGTTTCACCCCCTTTCTCCTGCTCCTGGTCGATCGACCACACACACACACCCATGTGTGTGTTTTGTATTATTTTTTTATAAACTTTTAAATTAAACATCATTCCAATTGCCCACTTTTAGTCCCTCAAAGTTTAAGGGTTTTATAAATGGGTTAGTTACTACAAGCTCCTTCATTGTTTTACTAAACATAAATAATCAGGTTAATTATTCCTAGTTAATTTAGCGGGTTTCGGGAGTTATTAACCAAGTTTATTTTAGGTCCCGTTAACTCGGGCCTCTTATACACTTTGTCTTTTTAAAGTGATTATTACTCTTTTTTTTATTAAGTTTATTTATTTAAATTCTAATATTTACCGGGTTACTATTACCACTAACGGTACCTTACCCGTCTTTTAGTATCAACGTGGTTTGATTACCAAACCCGTTTTCGGGGTGTTACACCTTTTTCATTGCAACCATAACAGGTTGCATTCTTAAGATCCTTGCATTCCAACGTTTTATGACCCTTCTTTTTGCAGATTCCACAGGGTTTAGCCTGCGGATCAATTGTGCATTTCTTGAAATGGTTCCTCTTGCAGTTCTTGCACAAGGGCTTTTCACCCAACTGATTGGAGCTTTTCTTAATCCCAGAACTACCCTTATTCTTTTTATCAGAACGCTGTAAGTTATCATCCTCTATTTTTCTCTTCCCATTATCTGTAATCTTTACAGACCTATTCCTGACAATATCCAAAGTCAGGGACAGAGACAGATCTACCGCTGAGCGGTAGGTTGCATGCTTTAATTTATGTTCTATTAACAGTAGGATATCATATATATGTGCGGTTTACCATTTATGGCCAAACTATGCCCCGAAAGGGCATTTTGGTCATTTCACACATAGTTTAAGGACTTATTTGGGATTCTGGGTTCATGACGCATACCTACTGTAAAATATTAAAAATTATAAAATCAGTAGGTAACAAGTCTTGGGTGCTAAGTATGGTTTGGAACCATACTATGCACCTTAATGTCGTAAAAATCGATAAATGACGATTATTTCGATGTTTAGGAAATTCTGAGGTTATGACCAGCTTTAAATAGTCAAAATAATTTATTTATCATATTATATCAGTAACAAAAGGTTCTTGTATGTTATTCTTATTTAAAATCCATTTTATGTGTAAAAAGGGCATAATCATCATTTATTAATATAATACGAAACTCATGCATAAACTCAGTAAGTAATCTGATTTGAAATCCCAATTAGTCCTAAATATGATATCATATCAGTGAGTAATGAATTTTTATGTCAAAATCATGTCTTAACTTTATTTGCATGCAAAAGGGTATTTTAGTCAACATTAAGCATAATAACGGAAAGAAGTAAATAAACTCAGATTACTATGGGACCATGTAATATAACCTAAGAGAGTTATACTACAATATAATGGGGTCACAAAGGAACCTTAATGCATGAAGAAACTAAGCTAATTCGGGTCACAACTGAAAGTCAAAGCAAAAGTCAACTTTTTGCGACTTTCGGTTGCGAACCGAGCCTAAACTTAGAATTGTCGGGTTGAACATGTCTAGACATGTTCTAATAATATTTACCAAGTTTTTAAAGTGATAAAACATATTTTAGAACCTTTACATTATCAGATTTGATTTTTATTTAAAAACTGACCAGTTTGACTTTTTATGTTAATTACTTGACCCGACAATAAACTAAGTAAACGTGGTAATTAGGAGGTGCCCTTTTGAGGGATTAACATCTACCTAATTACGATCACGTAGCCATATCCACCTCGAATAATGGCTGGACCGTTTAGGTCTAAACCGATAGTCAAAGCGTTATTACGACAACTTTGACTTTCGGCGTTTAAACATATAAAAACTGAACTAAGGAGGCTAAGGACACTTACAAAGGGTCCTATCTCGAATCTTGAACTGGGGGGGGGGGGGGTTCCTTCTTGACCAGGAATCCCAGAGAAGATGCTTAGAGAGAAGAAGAAGGGATATATTGGATTTGTGCAAGTTGAGAATGAGCCAATGGAGCTATTTATAGAGCAAGAGTGAGTTCTATGTTGCAACCAGGTGTCCAGAGGTGTTGTGAGGGCTTAACAAGTGTCCTTAGACGTGTCCAAATACAGCCAACAGCCCCTGGTTTCGAATTAAGAGTGTATATGGTGACAAACCTGCAGCGCTGTTGATGCGTGCGAAGTGTTATATATATTAGGTGTATATTTTAAGCCATTTTTAACACTTATTTTAGCCAAGTTTTAAATTTATAAAACACGATATTTTACTAACACTAAATACACATATGGGCAAGTGCACCCATCGTTGAGTGTAGTATAGCGTTGGTAAGATACCGAGGTCGTCCAAGGACACAAGAGCTTTTAGTACCGGTTTATCCTCAACGTCTAACCAAAATAAAAGTTTAGAAAAATGTTTTAAACTAAGAAAATGAAAAACTAACTAAAATGCTGAAAAAATAAAAATAAAAGAAAAAACAGATAGACAAGATGAATCACTTGGTTCCGACTCGTATCTAGTATAACCTTTGATTATTTCCGCACTTTTGCACATAATTAAGAGATTATCTTAGTTATTGTAGTAGGCCCCTCTTTTGAAGGTGACGTTACCCTCACCCCAGTAGTTTGAGTCAGCAGGGATACAATCCTAAAAGGGTGGATTATTGGAAGATAATGAATTAAGTTATTAATGCAGTATTGTGGTAGGCCCCGCTTTTGGCGGTGACGTTACCCTCGGCTAAGTAGTCTGATTCAGCAGGGATACAGTCCTAAATAGCCGGGTTATAGTATTAATAGTAGTTAACTTATGAGGGGATCAAAGAGTTTGGACCCCCGCCATCCAATACCGTGAAGTATTGACGGAGGTCCTACTAAATTTGACCCAGGTCCATTGCAGGACCTCTAAACGCTGAACAATGGCAAGACCTTTACCAAACCGTTCCCTTAACCCCCTACCAGGTAGCCAACATATCTCCATATAGACCGTGGAGATATGAATGGTGAAAATCCTTTATTTTATATAGACAGTAAAATAATGCCAAGACACCACGGACAAACGATAAGGAAAGATCACCTTCAACATAAGTAACTAGTTATTAAAGTCATTAATACAAAACCAAATAAAAAGTGCAAAAGATTAGAAATAAAAAGTATTATACTAGACACTTTGTCTTCACCAAGTGATGTAAGAGACTTAGGCAAACATGGCCTTGATTGTCAATAACTCTTACGATCAATCTTGGATCCCGAGACGACTCACACACTCTACGATGGACAATGGATGATGGTGGTGGATGATGGTATTGTGATGGTGGTGGGTGGTGGATGAAGTGTGAGAGAGGTGGTGTGCCAAGGGATGAGATGAAATGAATCCAAGCACTCCTATTTATAGGCTGAACAGAGAGCTGGACACGGCCCCGTGTCCGCTGGGCACGGCCCCGTGTCCGTCTGACAATCTCTCTCCTCATTAATTGTAATTCGCAATTACAATAAATGCGCCTGCTGTACTTTCGACACGCCCCCGTGTCCGCTGGGCACGGCCCCGTGATGGGCAATAGAAGCTTCTATAGATTTGTCTTTTCTGCTGCTTCTTGGGCACGGCCCCGTGCTGGCTGAGCACGGGGCGTGTTCAGTCTTCTGATTTCTCTACTTTTCTTTGGAAGGTGCCGTTGAGGGGTCGGGCAGTCCACTAATATTCCTTTTCTTGTATTTATATTGGATTTAGCTGTCTTTTTGCTTCTTTTGCGTTTTTGAGCTCATTTAATCCTGAAAATACAAAAGGAAGACAAAAACACTCTTTTTCCAATATTAGTACTTAAAAAGGGTTAGTTTTATGCCTCATTTGATGTAATTTATATGTTGCATTTTACATACATCAGCTGTCCATTTTGCTGCCCAGTTGCAGTCTTTACGGACCGTAAGCCTGAGCCTTTACGGTCCGTAACCGCTTTTGAAATGTATCGCCCGGTTACAGTACGTAAGCTGGACCTTTTACGGTCCGTAAGCTCTTGATCAGAGGACTAAAATTTGAAACTTTTTATATTTGATCACTCAACTTTTATAATTATTTTCAGTCATTCCCGAGAGTATGTTATGAGCATATAAAGTCCCGAGTTTGATGAACGGTCACTCAGAGGCAAAGATTTGCATGTTGACACTTTTATTCTTTCAAATAAATTTTTTTACCCGTCTAGTGTTTATGACACGTGTCATTACTTTATTGGGTACGATTTGCGAGGTGTTACATGTCACAGAACCATTAGCAAAAATCTTTTCATTCATAGCTTTCCAAATACACCAAACTAAAACGGCCACCAAACCGCGAGTAATCTTCCTTGAATTTTTATCCCCATTGCCTTTTTTATGAAAATCAAGGACATCCTTGAAAGAGAAGGCAAAATATGGCGGGAGTCTAACCTAATCACAAAACCGGTTCCATACTCGTAAAGTAATACTGCAAGCTAAAAACAAGTGATCCACAGTTTCCGTACCATCTCCGCAAAGCATACAATCGGTCGATTCAATCCAAATACTTCTCCTAGTCAAAACTTGTCTAGTCGGTATACGATCCATAGCCGCCCTCCATAATAAAATGTTACATTTAGCCGGAATCCAATTACTACCCTTAACCGAAACCACCTCAGCCTCCAACGAAGAAACCGAACCCATCTTTTTAGAAGATTTAGTTGAAAACTTACCTGAGACATCCGGTTTCCAAACCCACCTATCCTTACCCAAAACTGTGAATATATCCTCGAGATCCCTCAAGCAAGCATCCAACTTAGAAATTTCCTCCACTGATGACGGCGGACATATCCAATTCCAAACCTTGATGTTAGCCTCACCCTCCGCCAGCAATCGGTCGCAAATCAAGCGGGATTTCACCTTTTCAACAGCAAACAACCTTGGACATTTTTGCATAAGCGGAACATCACCAAACCAGTGGTCGATCCAAAATCTGATACCACACCCATCCCCCCATCCCCCCAAACTCCCTTAATATGGTTGTGAATCCTCTTACCATCGATCAAAACTTTGGACTCCATATTCATTATATTTTTCCATACTCCAGATAAGGAAGGATTGGATGGAAGGCATTTGATTTTAATTTGTATACAACTTGGTTTTAAATAAAATGAGTATCAATGTAGACAAAAAAATAAACGAAATTGTATATTTAATTTTTTTTTTCAAAAAGCTAATGAGCAAAAGTTATTAAAGAAAAATCAAGTTAAATTAAAATGAAGTATTATTAAAAGAACAATAAATGATTAATTATAAATCTCATGCCGTTCGGGATCTAACCCCCACTCTCCCTCAACTTTCACTACACCGATCAATGGCGGGGGATGTTCCCTAGCCGCACCGTTGAACCATATTAGCCTTCCCTTCCCACCTCATTGCTACTCCTTTTACCCTTAGGGTACCCGATATGTATTAAGGATGGATGGGGATGATGAGTGGCATTTTGGTAGCAATGGAACATTGGTTTTGGGATCGGTGTGATGAAAAGGATCCATTTCCATAGTTTTGGCATGATAAGGTAGGATGGAAAAATGGTGAGGAAGAATAACTTCACCCTTATAGTGAACTAACGTAAATATATGCTTTTTGCCACTTCAATTTAAGACTAGTCGGTGTGGAAGGGCATGAAAAGGGGGCATAAAGCGTCACGTGATAGCCACGTCAGCAGGGTCAGATTTCCATTTCAAGCCCTAAAAAGCACGGGGTGAGATGGAGCATGGAGAGGTGGTGTGAAGCGACGACATGCACTTTTTATTTAATTTATGTTTAAAATATAAAAGAATTCTGTTAAATAGTAAAATTTCATTCCAATCATCAGGGCAAATTACATAAGGATAGCAGATAAACGAGCAACAAACTGCGCCGCCATCCCTTTTTGAATAGAAAACCCTAATCTACTAAAAACAAAGCCCCGCCCCTGAGGGGTCGAAAAGTTGCTATGGACCACACGCTGAACTCTAGACAAGAACCGAACTGCCTCCGGCGCCAAGGAGCCGAACGTGTCAAACGCCAGGGGGACAAAGGCATGCTGATTATCCTCACAAGCTTTCGCGTGCTTTTCCACCTTCTTTGACTCTGCTTTCAGTACCGCTTACCCCGCCACAAACCCATTTTCCCGGAACCCGGCTAGTGGGGATACACCTGTGAGATCGACACAAGCATGTTTCCCGCCCTCCCAACCAAAAACTAGCACGTCAGCTGGGCGTAGGGTGGATCTCCCCTCCGACGGGTCTGTAAGAAAATTAACCGGTGCCTCTTTCTTCGCCGAGATCCCTGCTCGTCTGAGAATATCCATTAACGCGTCTCGCACAAAGTCATGGCGATACTTAAACCCCGGCAACTCTCTACAGTGTAACACATGCTCCCCGTATTTATCCAGGCATGCTTTACGGCAGACTGGGCAAGTTTCATCATTCGGGAACATGGGGATCATCAAACGGTACTTAAGGATTGACCGGTACTCCACCGCTGACATACGTTGACCCAAACCTTCAATAGGAATAACAGTTAAGAAATCCTGAGCGTGAGGCCTCTGTAGGCATTCAATGACGGCTTTCTGGCGGGGTGACAAATGGAAATCTTCTCCCAAGCTTTGTGCGATTCGACAACGAAGGGCATTCGCCAAAGTTTTCTGTGGCTTTTTGGGGGCGGTGTCCTTGTTAGAGAAACCGCCGAGATCAAAGTCAGGTAGAGATTCATGCAAGCATTCCAAGGCGCTGGCATAATCCGGATCAGTGTTAGCAACCCCACTGTTACGTAAGATGTGGTCCTGCAACTCCCAAGATTGAGACCTGGAAGCCACAAAGGCATAGGCAGCCACATCCCGGGCCGAGAGAAGGCCCAACCCACCAAGCCTCATTGGCAAGGTCACGATTCGCCACTGTAGATCACCAAAAAAAGGACCCCCACATACGACAATGTCTTCTATTGCCTCCCGAAGACCTTTATCAAAACATGAAACAGCATCATCCACAAAGGGGGGCTGGCAAGTTCGCAAACCAAATAGTAACTTTGCAACCCCCATACAAGATCTAAGCAAGAGGAGTTCGCTTTGAGGATCCCGCAACAAGGGAAGGTGTCCCATAATGTCAACAGCACGCGTTGCCCTCTTAGCCGCTAGACCACTAATAAAACTGGCATCACGGCTGACTGCCCCTCCTAGCAGTTTGACACCTTTCTCCAGCCTCCCAATCTCACTGGGGAAAAGCCCTGGCCGGACCTTCACCCCGTTGCATGTCGGCCAAAATACTTCAGTTTTTCTAATATTAAGCTGTAGCCCCAATGCTGGGCCCTCCGAACCGATGATATCGAGAGCTTTAGCAACCTGAACAGCGTCCCCGATAATTGTCCCGTCATCCAAGTACCAAGCATGGAAGGGGAGTTTACAGTTTTCCTGCACCTGAAGCACTAAAGGGTGTAAGGCTAGGGCAAAAAGCAAAGCTCCCAAGGGATCCCCTTGCTGCACCCCCGTGAATGCCCCGATGCGATTATTCCCCACGTATAGCCTAGCAGGCTGAGCATACAGAAATTGAACCCATGGGAATATGGAGGGGCAATGGCGATCGACCTCGCGAAGCAAAACTGAACGGTCAACTAAGTTGAAAGCGTTGGAAAAATCAACCGTAAGCATGGCCAGCGAACCATCTGAATGAAAAGAATTAAGAAACCTGTTAGCGCTGTGCAACACCGCCTCCGCCCCATTGGGGACCCCCACCCCAAATTGAAAGTCCCCCAAGTACTTAACAGCTTCTTTCCCAACTTTCTTCAAGGCTACTTTGGAGACTAATCTTCTCCAAATTGCCCCCACAGCAATGGGGCGAATCCCATTATCAGGCTCCAACAAAGGGGTTAGGGGCGCCGAAGCAACAAAATCCGCGAGCACCTTAGGACATAACCCCCCTAGCCAAAGGTTTGCCACTTCAGTGACGGCAGTAAGCAGTCCCGAGGCCGTCGCCGACCCCTCGCCGCTAAGAGCGTCCAACAGGTGTTGGGCCCGCAGGCCATCTCGCCCACAAGATGTCCCTTTCGGGAAAGATTTCACACACCTGTGCACGCAGTCTTCATCCACGGATAACGCAGGTTGTGAAAGAGGAGTTGAAGGGAGGTTCGGGGGCGGTGCGAAGGGATGTTTGTCGATAAGGGCTTGCATGGTAGACATGAAAAAGGATATAGCTAGATATGTTTCTAAGTGTCTTACTTGTTCACAGGTTAAGGCAGAACATCAGAAACCTTCAGGTCTACTACAACAATTAGAGATGCCAGTATGGAAATGGGAACTTATAACCATGGATTTTGTTACTAAGTTACCTAAAACCAGAAAAGGTAATGATGCGATTTGGGTAATTGTGGATCGATTAACCAAATCTGCTCATTTTCTACCAATGAAAGAAACCTTTAGCATGGAAAGACTGGAAAAGTTGTATGTAGATGAAGTAGTATCCTTACATGGAGTTCCACTCTCCATTGTTTCGGATAGGGATAGTCGTTTCAATTCTCATTTCTGGAAAAGTTTCCAGCAAGCAATGGGAACTCGACTAAATCTAAGCACGGCATATCATCCACAAACAGACGGACAAAGTGAAAGGACGATCCAAACTCTAGAAGACATGCTCCGAGCATGTGTGATAGATTTTGGTGGAAACTGGGATGATCACTTACCATTAATTGAATTCTCCTATAACAATAGTTATCATTCAAGTATTGAAACTGCCCCATTCAAGGCACTGTATGGAAGAAAGTGCAGAACTCCAGTTTGTTGGGCAGAAATAGGAGAAAGTCAATTGTCAGGTCCTGAAATAGTACAAGAGACGACCGACAAGATTACTCAAATCAAGGAAAGGCTGAAGACTGCTCGAGATCGCCAGAAGAGTTATGCAGACAATAGATGCAAGCCGTTAGAATTCCAAGTTGGAGACAGAGTACTGCTGAAAGTTTCCCCTTGGAAAGGAGTTGTTAGATTCGGTAAGAAAGGAAAGCTAAGTCCAAGGTACGTAGGACCATTTCCAGTGATTCAACGTATAGGACCAGTTGCTTATCGTTTACAACTACCAGAAGAGTTAGCTGGAGTACATGATGTATTTCATGTATCCAATCTCAAGAAGTGTCTATCAGACGAATCTTTGGTAGTACCTCTCCAAGATATAGAGGTAAACGAAAAATTAAAATTTGTAGAGAAACCTCTTCAGATAGAAGAAAGAAAAGTGAAGTTTCTCAAGCACAAACGACTAGTGTTAGTTAAAGTCAAGTGGGATTCGAAACGAGGACCCGAATACACTTGGGAGCTGGAATCAGAAATGAAGCGAAAGTATCCTCAATTATTCCAGTAAATCTCGAGGATGAGATTTTTATTAAGGTGGGGAGAATGTAACAACTCTCATCAAAAGTCCTACTTACTTATTAAAATAATTTGACCAATAGGAAACCCTAATTGAGACACCCAAGTGATTCTGTGCAAACCCTAAAATTTTCAGAACAATCAGAATCAGGATCAGGGCCCCTAAAACTCAGGGGGGTATTTCCTAGTTACGTTTATCCACATAAATAGCTGTCCAATTCGAATTTTCAGAAATTGTCGACTCAGCTGAGCTAGTCCCACACGTGGCCACCTTATCCAGATTTCATGACCCTTACGGACCGTAAGGGTTAATGCTTACGGTCCGTAAGCTAAGCCAAATTTCTTGTATAAATAGCCGACTTTGGGACTTGATTCTGGGCACTAAAACAATGAAAGAATTCGTAATATACTTCGAATTATCGTCTGTTTACTACAATTAACACACACGATTCACTAATTGACGCCGCAATCAGGGTAATAACTCGATCGCTATTACGATTCATTTTCCGACCGATCAATATATCCAATGGATGTTTAAGTGCCGCCCACATTAGGGTTATACTTTGTCGTTCGTCGTTAATTCGATGGATGTTTAAGTATCGTACTTTGTCGTTCGTCGTTAATTCGATGGATGTTTAAGTATCGCACTTTGTCGTTCGTTGTGAGAATTTGATCTCGTGAGTTATCGTAAATGCTGTATTGATTACTAACCCAGAATTGTGTGCTTGTTATTAAATTTAGGATAAAAAGGCTAATCAGTAGGCTAGGCTCTGCTCAAATTAAATTTGCAATGTGAGTCATTCTCTTTTTATCAAATTTATTTACAAAAGCATGTTTATTTTCAAGATTATAATTACAGTGATTAAGTTTATGTAATCACCCAAGTTACAGCCGGTATGTGGGGTTTTGTATACATTACTTGATAACTGTCACTATTGGACAACGAGTTAGCCAATGAGTGATATGACCATAGTCACAGACACCATCGGGCAAAGCGGCTACCGATGGATGTTCGAGTGACAAGTACTGTGGGTAGTTGGTTTGATATCTGAAACATTGTAATCTCTCTTAATACTGTTAATTATAACAACCGAGCTGTTTTCATAAATAGAATGATTCACTTAGTATTTCCCGTTGACAAAACCTTTTTCAAACATGTTTTAGGTGATCTGTTGTGATCCAGGAAAAGTGCCGCGTAGCACTACAAGCTTAAGGAAGTGGCTCAGTATAAAATAAAGAAACATGTTTTGTAAAATAAAGATTTCTCCGTGAAATCTCAATATTGTAAATTACCGGGTTTTATCCCGAGTTGTGAAATAAAATAATCGGGAAATATTTCAGTTTTAAAAAGATCCTGAAGAAAATTCCGCTGTTAAACTCAATTAAATAAATACCACGGGATTTATGTCCCGCGGCTCCTGAAACGGGTCAAACCGGGTCGGGGGCCGTGACAGAAAAATGTGGTATCAGAGCCACTGATTTAAGCCAATTAAGTATTTAGAAAATACTTAATTTTTATTAATTGCTATTTTATGATTATATGTTTTATTATTTGACTAATTGTGTACAGTATGAGTAGATCTCTATATGCTAGCCACTGTAGCAATAAATACAAAATTTTTAAATAATTTGACTCAAAGTTTTAGTAACCAGGTTACTTACAGTCTAGAAACCTTACCCAGTATGAAATAATATTTAAAAGTTTCCTATAAAATTTTGTTATGATTTTTAACTTAGTAATTTTGTGAATTCTGCTAAACAGCATGAGTGACTTGTCTGACGCCCTTCAGAATTTAAATCTTTATCCAGTAAGAATAGAAGTTTCCAGAGATTTCAATAGATATATACCAGACATAGAAGAACCTATAGAATTCAACGCTTTACCTCTCGAGAAACTCAAACCTACGAAAATGGAAATTGGGGAAAGCTCTAGACAAATTGAGAGGTTACCATCTCAGGAAGAGCTAGATCTGATAGTGACAAGTTATGATACTATTAAGCTGAGTAATGAAAATGATTTTATTTATTCTCTTGAAACACAACTACCAATGAACTTAGAATCAGCTATTCCAAACCCTTCAATCCACTCACAAATAGACGAATGGTTGACTAATGAAATACAGTTACAAAACAATCCCTATAAGCTTTTTTTCCTCAGTACAACCTAGAACCTTTATCAAATCCACCAATGAGTAACGAGAATATGGCTGAACTCCGTCATTTTGACAAAGAACTAATGGATGCTGGGAATAGGATCCAAGAGATTTTGGGACAGATCTCCTGGAATTACGATAAGAGGGAACGCCGTTACTAGAAAATCAACTGACAAAGGATAGGGGAGTTATGGAACTGTGATGGTGTAATAATAATAAGTAAAATCAGTCTGTAAAATAATTACAAATAAAACCTTGTAAGATAATAGTGTGTATTGATGCATACTGTTAAATATAAATCGAGAAATCGATAGTTTGGCAATATTGGTGTTATGAACTCTGTATAATTGTTTTATAATTTTTATTTATTTGATACTAATAAATTATATATATTAATTATCAGATGGAAAACGTTGGTAATGAACCAATTAATGAGGTTAATCCATCTGAGCAACAACCGGGGGATCAATATATGACTAGGCAGGATATAGAAAATATTATTGCTCAAGGGATAGCCAATGCTATTCCAGCATTCGTTGCTGCTGTTAAAAATCCAATAGAACCTCAACAAATCGTTCCTAGCGAACGTATTTCTGAAGATAACTTCAGTAATAGCGTAAACGGAGGCAATAATCATGTTAATCATAATAATGAACCACGGCAAGCTCCGCTCCCTAAGAAAATGAAAGCTGCAACACCTGGTTGCACTTATAAAGAATTTATCGCTTGTAAACCCACTGAGTTTGCAGGCAATGAAGGAGCGACTGCGGCACTGCGTTGGTTAGAGAAAACCGAGGCAGTAATTGCCATAAGTAAATGTGTTCAGGATGATCAGGTCATGTACGCGTCAAATCTTTTCAAAGAAGGGGCGCTAGAATGGTGGAACACGGTGTTACAAGCAAAAGGAAGAAATAGGGCTTATGCCATGAATTGGGAAGAATTTAAGAGTCTTGTAGAAAGAAAATTCTGTCCCGAATATGAAAGAGATCAAATGGCAAATAAGTTTCTAAACCATAAAATGATGGGTGTAGATTGTCGCGGTTATACTTCGACATTCTTTGAATATGCTAGAGTAGTACCAACACTGGCTTCGCCAGAACCGGTACTCATTTCTCGCTATATCTGGGGATTGATTGGTGAAATCCGCAATATCGTTAAAGCTGCGAGACCTTGCACTATTGACGATGCTGTGGAATTAGCCAACACCTTAACTGACGAACTGGTACGCACGCAAGATGAAAACAGGAAGAAGGAACTGGCTCAGAAAATTACCCAAGGATTTCGTATGGGTAATAATAACAGCTTCAAGAAAAGAGGAACAGGGCAATCTTCAAACCCGCCGTTTTGCAGGAATTGCAGAAAGAAACATTTTGGAAGATGTAGTGTAACCTGCAATTTTTGTAAAATGGTAGGACATCGTGAAGAGGAATGCAGAAAGAAAACAAGAGTCTGCTATAATTGCGGAGAAACAGGACATTTTAAGCCAGAATGTCCTAAATTGGTCAAACCTGCAGACAACAAAGCCAAGACAGCCGACGGAGCTACTAAGAAGAATGTTCGAGCCTTTCAGTTAACTACTCAGGAAGCCGAGATGATTCCTGATGTAATAGTCGGTACGTTCTTAGTTCACAATGTATACGCAAAAGTATTATTTGACTCTGGTGCAAACCAAAGTTTTATAAATACTTCATTCTGCCAAGCTCTTAAGTTACCTTTAACCAACATTAGGCAGATTTTTACAGTCGAAACCGCAGATGGGAATTCAGTTAAAATAGATCAGGTTTTGCAAAATGTAGAATTAGAACTTTCAGGTCATAAATTTGCTGCAAATCTATTACCTATGAAATTAGCCGAATTTGATGTTGTGTTAGGAATGGATTGGTTAGTAGCCAACCATGCTCGAATTCTCTGTGATAAGAACTCTATAGAAATTCAGGCACCCACTGGAGAAGTGATTATGATTACAAGGGATAAACCACGTAAGCCTATGAAGTTCATATCAGTAATGAAAGTTGCTAATTATGAACGAAAGCAAGGAATAGTGTATATGATTTCAGTAATCATTAGCACTAAGGGTAAAGAACTTAAAGAGATTCCTGTAGTCTCAGAATACCCAGATGTATTCCCAGAAGAGTTACCAGGATTACCACCAAATAGGGAGGTAGAATTTAGGATTCACCTAATTCCAGGAATTATACCGATAGCTAAGGCACCTTATCGGTTAGCTCCTACTGAAATGTTAGAATTGAAAAAGCAATTAGATGAATTACTAAGTAAAGGATTCATACAAACTAGCTCATCCCCTTGGGGAGCTCCAGTGTTGTTTGTAAAGAAGAAGGATGGTTCGATGAGAATGTGTATTGATTATAGAGAATTGAATAAGGTTACAATTAAGAATCGATACCCATTACCTAGGATTGATGATCTTTTTGATCAACTTCAAGGAGCTAGATATTTTTCTAAGATAGATTTACGCTCCGGATATCATCAATTGAAGGTACAAGAAGAAGACATACCTAAGACTGCTTTCAGAACTAGGTATGGTCATTACAAGTTTACAGTCATGCCCTTTGGGTTAACGAATGCACCTGCAGCATTCATGGACATGATGAATAGGATCTGTAAACCGTATTTGGATAAATTTGTAATTGTTTTCATAGACGATATACTTATTTATTCAAAAAGTCAGGATGAACACTGTCAGCACTTGCATGCACTCTTAACTTTGTTAAGAAAAGAAAAGCTGTACGCCAAATTCTCGAAGTGTGAATTTTGGTTGCAAGAAGTGCAATTCTTAGGACACATGGTGAATCACGAAGGTATTCACGTAGATCCTGCTAATATAGAGGCAATTACCAAATGGAAGGTTCCACAATCCGCAATGGAAATTAGAAGTTTATAGGTTTAGCTAGATACTATAGACGGTTTATTAAGGATTTTTCCAAGATAGTTGTACCATTAACTAAGCTAACCTGTAAAGCAGTTAAG
The DNA here is from genome assembly GCA_030545235.1 of Helianthus tuberosus. Classification (NCBI taxonomy): domain Eukaryota; kingdom Viridiplantae; phylum Streptophyta; class Magnoliopsida; order Asterales; family Asteraceae; genus Helianthus; species Helianthus tuberosus. The sequence goes on along the minus strand of CM060402.1, from coordinate 160,418,586 downwards.
TTTGAATGGGGACCTAAACAAAAAGAAGCCTTTAGAATATTGAAACAGAAATTAACCAATGCTCCAATCTTAGCCTTACCTGAAGGAACTGAAGATTTTGAAGTATATTGTGATGCTTCAAAACTAGGATTTGGATGTGTACTTATGCAACGCAAGAAGGTAATTGCGTATGCTTCAAGACAGTTGAAAAAGCACGAAGAAAACTATACGACTCATGACTTAGAATTAGGAGCAGTAATTTTTGCCCTGAAAATCTGGAGACATTATCTGTATGGAAGTAAATTTACTATCTATACAGATCATAAGAGTTTAAGATATATATTTGGGCAAAAAGAGTTAAACATGAGGCAAAGGAGGTGGATGGAAATTTTAAGTGATTACGACTGTGATATTCAGTATCACGAAGGAAAGGCAAATGTAGTTGCAGATGCCTTAAGTCATAAGTACCATGAAAAACAACGACGAGTTCGTGCTCTTCGATTAAATCTACAATTAGATTTAATGGAGCAATTGAAGAATGTTCAAGAAACAGCAATAGAGGATGTTGCTGAAGGAATGAAAGGACGAATAAAAGAATTAGAGCAAGGAGCTGATGGAATTTGGAGATTCCACAAAAGCAGAATTTGGGTACCTAAGCAGGGAGAATTAAGAAATAAGATTCTAGAAGAAGCCCATAAATCTAGGTATACTATGCATCTAGGAAACAATAAGATGTACCAAGATTTAAGAAAGAATTTTTGGTGGATAGACATGAAAAAGGATATAGCTAGATATGTTTCTAAGTGTCTTACTTGTTCACAAGTTAAGGCAGAACATCAGAAACCTTCAGGTCTACTACAACAATTAGAGATGCCAGTATGGAAATGGGAACTTATAACCATGGATTTTGTTACTAAGTTACCCAAAACCAGAAAAGGTAATGATGCGATTTGGGTAATTGTGGATCGATTAACCAAATCTGCTCATTTTCTACCAATGAAAGAAACCTTTAGCATGGAAAGACTGGCAAAGTTGTATGTAGATGAAGTAGTATCCTTACATGGAGTTCCACTCTCCATTGTTTCGGATAGGGATAGTCGTTTCACTTCTCATTTCTGGAAAAGTTTCCAGCAAGCAATGGGAACTCGACTAAATCTAAGCACGTCATATCATCCACAAACAGACGGACAAAGTGAAAGGACGATCCAAACTCTAGAAGACATGCTCCGAGCATGTGTGATAGATTTTGGTGGAAACTGGGATGATCACTTACCATTAATTGAATTCTCCTATAACAATAGTTATCATTCAAGTATTGAAACTGCCCCATTCGAGGCACTGTATGGAAGAAAGTGCAGAACTCCAGTTTGTTGGGCAGAAATAGGAGAAAGTCAATTGTCAGGTCCTGAAATAGTACAAGAGACGACCGACAAGATTACTCAAATCAAGAAAAGGCTGAAGACTGCTCGAGATCGCCAGAAGAGTTATGCAGACAATAGATGCAAGCCGTTAGAATTCCAAGTTGGAGACAGAGTACTGCTGAAAGTTTCCCCTTGGAAAGGAGTTGTTAGATTCGGTAAGAAAGGAAAGCTAAGTCCAAGGTACGTAGGACCATTTCCAGTGATCCAACGTATAGGACCAGTTGCTTATCGTTTACAACTACCAGAAGAGTTAGCTGGAGTACATGATGTATTTCATGTATCCAATCTCAAGAAGTGTCTATCAGACGAATCTTTGGTAGTACCTCTCCAAGATATAGAGGTAAACGAAAAATTAAAATTTGTAGAGAAACCTCTTCAGATAGAAGACAGAAAAGTGAAGTTTCTCAAGCACAAACGACTAGTGTTAGTTAAAGTCAAGTGGGATTCGAAACGAGGACCCGAATACACTTGGGAGCTGGAATCAGAAATGAAGCGAAAGTATCCTCAATTATTCCAGTAAATCTCGAGGACGAGATTTTTATTAAGGTGGGGAGAATGTAACAACTCTCATCAAAAGTCCTACTTATTAAAATAATTTGACCAATAGGAAACCCTAATTGAGACACCCAAGTGATTCTGTGCAAACCCTAAAATTTTCAGAACAATCAGAATCAGGATCAGGGCCCCTAAAACTCAGGGGGGGTATTTCCTAGTTACGTTTATCCACATAAATAGCTGTCCAATTCGAATTTTCAGAAATTGTCGACTCAGCTGAGCTAGTCCCACACGTGGCCACCTTATCCAGATTTCATGACCCTTACGGACCGTAAGGGTTAATGCTTACGGTCCGTAAGCTAAGCCAAATTTCTTGTATAAATAGCCGACTTTGGGACTTGATTCTGGGCACTAAAACGACGAAAGAATTCGTAATATACTTCGAATTATCGTCTGTTTACTACAATTAACACACACGATTCACTAATTGACGCCGCAATCAGGGTAATAACTCGATCGCTATTACGATTCATTTTCCGACCGATCAAGATATCCAATGGATGTTTAAGTGCCGCCCACATTAGGGTTATACTTTGTCGTTCGTCGTTAATTCGATGGATGTTTAAGTATCGTACTTTGTCGTTCGTCGTTAATTCGATGGATGTTTAAGTATCGCACTTTGTCGTTCGTTGTGAGAATTTGATCTCGTGAGTTATCGTAAATGCTGTATTGATTACTAACCCAGAATTGTGTGCTTGTTATTAAATTTAGGATAAAAAGGCTAATCAATAGGCTAGGCTCTGCTCAAATTAAATTTGCAATGTGAGTCATTCTCTTTTTATCAAATTTATTTACAAAAGCATGTTTATTTTCAAGATTATAATTACAGTGATTAAGTTTATGTAATCACCCAAGTTACAGCCGGTATGTGGGGTTTTGTATACATTACTTGATAACCGTCACTATTGGACAACGAGTTAGCCAATGAGTGATATGACCATAGTCACAGACACCATCGGGCAAAGAGGCTACCGATGGATGTTCGAGTGACAAGTACTGTGGGTAGTTGGTTTGATATCTGAAACATTGTAATCTCTCTTAATACTGTTAATTATAACAACCGAGCTGTTTTCATAAATAGAATGATTCACTCAGTATTTCCCGCTGACAAAACTTTTTTCAAACATGTTTCAGGTGATCTGTTGTGATCCAGGAAAAGTGCCGCGTAGCACTACAAGCTTAAGGAAGTGGCTCAGTATAAAATAAAGAAACATGTTTTGTAAAATAAAGATTTCTCCGTGAAATCTCAATATTGTAAATTACCGGGTTTTATCCCGAGTTGTGAAATAAAATAATCGGGAAATATTTCAGTTTTAAAAAGATCCTGAAGAAAATTCCGCTGTTAAACTCAATTAAATAAATACCACGGGATTTCTGTCCCGCGGCTCCTGAAACGGGTCAAACCGGGTCGGGGGCCGTGACACCTTCCACATAGCTAAGGCCCGCAAAATACTATCACATTGCAAGGATTTTCGATTACCCGACCTTCGCTCTTGCCTGGAAGACGGCTTAACCACCTTAAGGGTACAACGGGGTAAGAGCAAGAGTTTGACCCAACTTTCGACAGTCCCAGGGGAAGCTACTACTTTATGGATGGCACCTGTCAAAGCTTGTACAAATGCTAAACGACAGCTTGGGGGGGATGCTCTTAACAGTTCGAACCGGAAGGGAGAAAACACGTTCAAGGAGATCGACATCTCCCATCACTCCCTGCGGGGTCCTAAGCTCAACAACCATCACAGGATCTTGGGGCCTTGGGATCCCCATGACAAAATCCTCATCAGACCCGGATTTTCTAGAGAACGTGAAAACACCATCAGGATGATGACACCCCGTACTAAGTGCGTGTGTCTTCATGCACCTCCCACACAACCAATATCCCAAAACTCGCAAGGTTTCCCCAACATTCGAAAACAATTCTAAATCCTTAGAAAGCGCACCTTGAAGGGATTAATAAAAAAACATTACATAATCTTAAAAAACTGACAGAATCTTAAAAATATTAAAAATAATAAAAAAACACATGAATCCATAGAGGTATGTCTTATTTTCTTAGTTTTTCGAATTGAGATTCCTTGAAAGCCAATTCGAAAATGACTAAACTCAATTTTGCAAACGAAAACCAAACTGGATCTGGATTCACCTTAAAAAAACTAAACCGGATTCGAATTAGGAAAAAATCAAAACAAATTCGAGTATAATATACCATTAATAACTTTGAGGGTAAATTACAGTTTTCGTCCTTTATGTATGTATCGGATTGCAATGGTTACCCTTTAACTTCGATAATTACAGTCACAGTCCTTTTTTTTTAAACTCATTACACCTTAAGTCCTTTAGCACTAACCAAGTTAAAAATTTTCAGTTAAGTATATTCACTTAAGGGTATTCTGGCCATTTTATTTAAAATATTTTATTAATAAATAACGCCAAAAAAATACATATACCCAGCATCATCTTCCTCACCATCAACTCTCTCTTCTCCTCTCTTCTATCAGCCATCTCTCTCCCTCTTTCTCTCTCTCTAACCAATCTCCACCACCACTAAATATGGACACCACCAAGCCATCTCGCAAGCAACTGCCATGGCATAGTACAATTTGGGGATTTATAGGTGACCAAGGAGCCATTAATTCGTCTGTGTTTGTTGTTAGAAATGAAATTAATTTGTGAGGTGGGTGGAGGAGATGTCAGAAGAACTATATTAGCTAACCCGGAATCGTTTTGGTGCGGGTGACCTCCATCTTCCACGTCTGACCTCCATTGTTCCAGAACCGTTTTGGTGCGGGTGAGCAACCATAGAAGAAAGGTTGACCACCGATGGGTTAGGTTCGTTCTTGCCGGACGAAGATGGTGGTTGCCGGCTGTAGATCTGGGTTTTGGTGCGGCTATCGTTGACGGTGGTTTTGAGATCTGTGATTTGGGGATTTTGACCTAATTTGAGTTGAGTTGCAGGTTCTAGTGGATTTCAAATATGCTTGGATGAGAGGAGTCATTATGGATTGGTTTACAAAGGATGGGTTGATAAAACGACATATACCCCATTTAAGGATAATACTGGATTGGCCATTGTAGTTAAGAAACTTCCCTACAATCATGTAAGCCCTGAAACCGTGAGTTAAGTGTAGAATATATTTTACCATTCTATATGTAGCTTATTGGGTGATGGTTGGTAGTTGAGTTGTGCAGAAAATGGTTAGGAGATAACAGTGGTGGTGGTCCTTGAGGATGATGGTGTTCTAGGGTTTGGATAATTGGGGAAGATGATGTATAATTTTTTTGATTTTATTTAGTAAGAAACATTTTAAATAAAAGCATGAAATGACAATAATACCCTTAAGTGAATACATTTGACTGAAAATTTTAACCTGGTTAGTTATAAAGGACTTGTAGTGTAATGAGTTTTACAAAAAAAGGACTGTGACTGTAATTATTGAAGTCAAAGGGTATCCATTGCAATCTGGTACATACATAAAGAACGAAAAGTGTAATTTACCCTAACTTTGATGTACTTCGATAGTTTTCTATTCAAATAATATACAAGAAAACTGATATTTTTGCATTCAGGTATAATATTGTTATGGTCTATTAAAAGAAAATTTTTTAAAGCATTGAATAATTAGTGCATATAATGGTCCCTCATGGCTCAAAAACCATATAGAATTTGACCCACATTATAGTGTGTCTTCGCTGCTAGATCTGTGATTCGCGCCATTAATTAAACGCAAGTGATTTATTTGTTTTGTCACTCGACACACAGCTGCCATTCTTTAGGACACGTTAAAAGTTTCCTCATGACTATTTTTACACTTAACATGCTTGTTTCAATAGTTATAGTACAAAAAAAAAAAAAAAAAAAAAAAAACTCATTATTTTGGTCATTTTAGCAAAAAGAAAAAAATGATGACGTAATCTTTGACAAAACAATATCAATGAATATAATATGGTTTGGTGTAGCATGGCGGGAATGTGTGTGTTGTTTGGGTGTACGAACCAGGGGAAATGGGTGATGAAATACTAAAATGTGTAATAGACGTCGAAGGGACCTACACAATGGATGAAACGGTGGGAATTCATCATTATTCTTGTATTGCTGCCAGCTATCATTTGCACGTGTTAATGACCCATGCACCCACTCGCACGTAGATTATCATGTATTACGTGTCTATAGAAGTGTTTAGTATTTGAATTTTGCTGAAGTGTCTTGCTTACGGTGTGTGCATATAAATTATATATGTGGGAGCTTCGGGCCGGAGGGGGGGGGGGGGGGGGGGGGGGGCAGGGTACCAATCGGTCTTTGTACCGATTGGTAAGTGTTTTGTGCTTTAGGTCCAAGATTTAATGCAAAACTATTATCGAACCGGGGTCTCACTGGAAGCAACATCTTTATTATTACGGGGTAGAGGTAATGTTGTCTGCATCTTACCCTTCAGGGCCGGTCCTGAGGATTCAAGTGTCTCGGCTGAGCAGAAAAAAGGCCCTTAGGCCCTAACAAATTATATAAACAATTTTGTTAAACAACAATTAAATTGTAGCAATAAACATAGCAAAAATATAGTATTAGAAAGACATACCATAATAGGTAAATGATGATTTGTGAAGTTTTTCTAGTGTTCTTGATAGCTCTCCTAGCAACCTACATACAAATTTATTGGGCTTCCACAGCATGCTGTAACATTTTTTCGAACATAACTTGATCTAAAAGGCAAGATTTTTCCAAATAAAACTAAAATGGCTGAACCGAACAGAACTTGAAATAATATTAGAGTAAATTACAAAAATCGTCCTTTATGTATGTCACTTATTACAAACTCTGTCTTTTGTCTTCAATAATTACAGAAAACGTATTCAATGTTTGCAAACCCTTGCAAATTATATCATTTAGCCCTAACTCAGTTAATTTTTGTGGTTAAATCTGACCAAATGGACCCCACATAAGGGTATTTTGGTCATTTTACTATTATGTGAGATCCATTTAGTCAGATTTAACCACAAAAATCTGACTGAATGACCAAAATCTCCGGAAAACTCCTTTATCGCCGGAAAACTTTTTTTTTTGTCGGAAAACTCAACTTTTTGGCTGGAAAACTCAATATTTTCGTCCAAAATCTCTTCGTAACTTTAGATCGGACCTTTAGAAACCTTTTTCACGCCAAAAACAGTTTTTCAGCGACCGGAGACTAACGGCGTTAGGGTTCTGTTAGTCAAGGTCCGTTGGTGGTCAATATGTCAATAGTTGGGCCTGCCAATGGTTATTTTTAAAGTTGGAACTGTTGGCGGCCAACGGCGAATAGTTGAAATTATTAAAATCCAATATTCCGTAGTTTGTATTTTTGTGTAACAGACAATTAAATTAAAACTATTAGTCAAAGTAGCATTGTCTATGCATAATCTCAAAGTATTATAATGTAAAAAAATATAACATTGTGAACCTGACAATTAAAATAAAGTAAAAGAAAAAGAATTCTTAAAAATCAAGATACTTATAATAATAATAATAATAATAATAATAATAATAATAATAATAATAATAAAAATAATAATAATAATAATAATATACATTAATCTTATCCAACCATTTTTTCTAAAAAGTAAAATATATAAGCCCTTATTTATTAAATACAACATTTATTTATTAATATAGAATTAAAAATCAAGATACTTATAATAATAATAATAATAATAATAATATAAAATATACATTAATCTTATCCAACCATTTTTTCTAAAAAGTAAAATATATAAGCCCTTATTTATTAAATACAACATTTATTTATTAATATAGAAAATTGAAAATAGCTTATAAAAATTTTGGGCGAAGATTTCAAATTTATAATACAGTTAAATAATTATAAATAAATATGCTCATGAAGCAACATATATTGTAACCTAACTTTAAATTTTGTATATACGCACGTATAGTAATTCATTTTACTTGATTGAATAAAATTATAAGGGTGGAGGGTATGGTCAATCGACAATCACCCTAGGGTGATTGAATGAAATCCTACCCAATAATATTATGCCATGTCAACTCCCAATTCCACTCCCCATTTTGCACTCAATCAGGGGGTATGGTCAATCACCCTAGGGTGTTTGAGTTATATATTTTTTATTTTCTATAAATTATTCATAAATAAACAAAACATATTTTAATGTAAATAAAGGTACTTTTAATTAAAAAACGCATTACATAAAAAAAACCTAATTTAAAATATAAAAATAAATTAAAAAAAACCTAATTTAAAATATAAAAATAAATTAAAAAAAACTAATTTAAAATATAAAAATAAATTTAAAAAAAACCTAATTTAACTATTAGTCGTAATCCGCTAAAAGGTGAGGTGGGGTAAATCTTGTTCTCCAAGATGCTCCACAAGATCATATTTTAGTCTATAATGCGTATCTTCATCAATGAGCTCGTTATAAGCAGTGTCTTCGAAAACGGGCTCGACTGGAGGATCCCGAATATGTACCGGTGCAATCGCGTTTCCGTCGTCTTTTAGAATCATATTATGCATAATAATGCACGCATATACGACCATCCTAATTTTTTTAACACTCGTAGCACGCATCGGGCGATGAAGTATATGCCATTTTGCCTTTAAAACACCAAAAGCCCGCTCCACGTCTTTTCTTGCCGCCTCGTGTTGGCTCTTGAACTTCTTTTCTTTCACAATGTGAGGATACGGAAATGATTTCACAAACACGGACCAAGTAGGGTAGATTCCATCGGTAAGATAGTATCCACACTTGTACAAGTGGTTGTTCACGTAAAATGGGCATTTTGGTGCAGTTCCATTTTGCTCAGTAAGAAATAACGGAGATTGTTGGAGCACGTTGATGTCGTTTTGTGAACCTGCTGGACCACAAAAAGCATGCCAAATCCATAAATCCTGAAAGGCCACCGCCTCGAGCATAACTGTCGGGTGACTGTGATCCCCCCTCATATATTGATCCCGTAACTCCGTTGGACACATTCTCCAAACAAAATGTGTACAATCAAGAGTACCCAACATCTCAGGAAGGTGATGTTTCTCCTCATGAGCTTGGTACAAGAGCGCAACGTCGTGGCTACTAGGTCTATGTAAAAACTCGGAAGCGTATAAATTACATACCGTTTCGCAAAAATATTCTAGACTTTCTCGGGAAGTCCTTGTGGACATATTTAAATATTAGTAGAACTCGTCTGGAGCGTTACCGGTTGCTAGTTGCTTAATCGCCGAAGTAACTTTTTGAATCAATGTAAAACTCTTCCTACCACTAGCATCCACGGCGTCTTGAAACCACTAGTTATTCGCTTGCACGTCACTCAAAATTTTTAAAAACAACCTTTTGGACATACGGAACCTTTGACGAAAAACCTCTTCGTTGAATACGGGCTCCTCGACAAAATAATCTCTCATAAGGTTTTCGTGGCATTTCACTCGATCTCGACGGACATATTTCCTTTTTCTAGAAGTGCCCGTGTCTTCCAGTTGAGCGGCTTCGTTAATAAGATTTTGGAAAAAAATTAAACTACTATGGCTCGAGGAAGAATCATCGTCTTCACTAATATCAATTGTAAGGAATAGCGGTGGTATATAATCCATTAAAAAAATAGAAGAAGTGAATTTTTTTAAAAAAATAGAGTTGGATGGAGAAGAGTTGTGTGTTTTAAATTGATTGAAAATATGGGGTTTATATATAAAAAAAAAAAGCAAACGGTCAAAAAATGGGGAAACGGTCAAAAAAACACATCAATCACTCTCGCCCATTTTCGGTAAACACTCACCGATTTCCACACTCTCTCTCCAACTCGCCGAACACTCTCCTTCACTCGGTATAGTCACCGATCGGTGACCTCAAGTCCCCGCTACTATACCCTGTACCCTAAGTTGTTTTCTTAAATAAAGTCGATCATTTGATAGTACAATGCTAATTGAGTTACACAATGAATCTACCTTGAAAGCGAGATAAAAATAGTGGTGCATTTCGAATAAACTTAACGCATTACCTAAATTTCACATGTTTAGTTCTCCATAAAAAAATTAAACTATGTTATTAGTTTACATCAAATCTTAAATCAGTTCATGTTATCGAAAATAAAAAATATAATAATAAAAAATTAAAATACCTGCCAGATAATTTTTATTGTTACTAATGTGGACATTGCTTTCAATATTTTAATTCTTTAATAACTAAAAAAGCATACAAAATATTAGTTTATAAAGCTTGTTATGAATTTAATTTTTTTCCTTAAAATACCACCAACTAAACTAATACTCAGTTATTGTAAGACGTAGTGTTGAGAAATCAATTTTAAAATGACAACATTATATAAATCTCAATTTTAAAAACGACCACATTATATAAATCTTATAAAATTATCTTTTATAAACTAAAATTTTATAATATAACTCGAGGTTTGTAAAAGAATGAGTTAATTAAGATATGACATAGAAGCCTAAAGTTGAAAGTGTAACAAGTTATATAAAAATCAAAAAAGCTTTTACAAAGTATTACATTAAAAATATAAATGTTAGATGTAATAAACAACATTATTATTTGTCATTTATTACACTACATTATTAAATGCTAAAATATAGAAGGTAAAAATTGTAAATGACAAGTTATTTATTCATTAAGAACATGTGTAGTGGTTAAGCCAAATAATGCCCCCACCATGGGGCGTTTTGCGACACGTGGCAGTCCAGTCAGCATGGGGCATTATTGCAAAAGTGGCGTAGTGGGAATAATGCCCAATAACGCCCATGCAATCATTTCACAATTATTTTTTTTAATTTAAAACATAAAAATCTTCATTAATTTAAAATAAAAATTACACTACTTGAAATAAAAAAAAAAAACCGAAAAAAAACAGAAAATAAAAAAAACCGAAAAAAAAATAAAGTTAAAAAAAAAAGAAGATGATCTAGAGTCCATATTTTTCTCGAATTTTTTGGCGATGCATTTGCGCAAGGATCAACGCGTCGCCTTGGAGGTGGTCGATCGGTTTGGACAAAAACTCAATGTCCTTTTCCATTTGCCTCGCCTCTTGCATCTCGTTAAACTTTTTGGTTTCGGCCACTCGTTCTTTCATAAAAAAATAGGAACAAGTGGGTATTATTTATATAGTGGGTAAATTTTGGAATTAAAAAAATAAAAATATTAAAGAATTGACCGTTGGCAACGGTCATATCTCTCGCCCCTATGCACATTCAGCGTTTTATTTAAAACGCCAACTTGATTTTTTTTCAAAAAAAAAACGCCAAACAACGCCTAGTGTAAGGGGGGGGGGGGCGTTTTTGAGCGTTTTTTTTTTTATTTAAAAAAAAAAAAAACCGCCCCACTACGGGTGGTCTAACAAAATTGTAAATGACAAGTTATAAATACAAAATTGTAAATGATAAGTATCTTAAAATTGAATTAAAATTATATTTTCATCCCAAAGAGATGTATTATATAGTATTATAGACAAATTTCTCAAATGCATATTGTCGCATATGGTTACCACCTATATGACTACTTCCTTCCACAAGCTTAAGTGATAGATCGTAACATACACATTGAAAATAGAACAAATTTTATGTGCTAAAAATATAGTAGAGTTTATAGTTTATGAAGAAAACAACTATAATTTCCACAAGCTTAAGAGATAGATCGTAACATATACACATTGAAAATAGAACAATGTTATGTGCTAAAGTATAATAAGTTTTAACAGTTTATAATTTACGAAGAAAACAACTATATAAATAATGTTATAAACCAGACATTTTAGGTCCAACCCATTACTTATGGGCTTTAGGGTTCATAGTTATGTCCATCTCTATATACTGTAATGTTGAATAGAATAAATAATGGAATTCAGTTTATCTCTATTTTTCTTTGGTTTTCATCACGTTATCAGCACGACCGCTCTATTGATCAGGGAATTTACCAGCTTGGATTCAGATAATTGCCGTTCATTAAATCCGGGTACACTATCAATTTTTCTGCAATTTTCTTTTGAACTTTAGATCAAACTACGACTGCCCTGTTTTTGTGTATTAAGACCTCCCATCGTCTTTTTGAACTTTCGATTTTTTTATTGAGATACGGAAGAAAGCTCGTTATTTCCTCTTCAAGTCTTCATCAAGATGACGATGAAGACTTCTTGAATTACCTATATATTAAATTTTTAACTGAATGAACAGTAACAAAAATATAACTAAAATAGAATGGAATGAATATATAGTAATAAAAATAGAATTGAATGAATAGTAACATCACTAAGGGATGAGCAAATGGTATCGAGTACCGGTACCGTTATCAAATTTACCAAACTGAGTGTATTTTCAGTACCGATTCGGCATAGTATTCACCGGTTTCTACCCTAATAAAAATAGAATTGAATGAATAGTAATAAAAATAGAACTGAATGAATAGTAACATCACTAAGGGATGAGCAAATGGTATCGAGTACCGGTACCAGTATCAAATTTATCAAACCCGGTGTATTTTCGGTACTAGTTTGGCACGGTATTCACCGGTTTTTACCCTCAAATACCGGTGCCGTATCGGTACCGACCGGTACCGAACCGTACCGTACCAGGTATATTCGGTACCGGTACCCACTTTTGGGGATTTCGGTAGCGGTATTTTCGGTACCGGTTGGTCTCGAGCTCATTAAATCCTGTAGCAACGTAGCAATGCAAGTAATTGCACCGTTTGGATTACTTTTCATACACACAGTAAGTAAATTGTATTTCGTTTGAATGAGGTTTTATATACACAACAACTTATTTTGCTTTATTTTTTGTCTTTTTCTATAATGAATGAATTGTAGCGTGTAAAATTAACTTAGATATTTAGATTATTGATGAGCAAATCGTATCAAATCCTGTAATCAAACCGGCATCATATCGGTACCATATTTATTATACCAAATCATTTTCGGTACCAATTTGGTACCCACCTTTTGGCGTTTTCAGAATCGTTACTTTCGGTTCGACAACGGTCTAGCACCATACCTGTATTTATTAATTTTTACCTTCAAATACCATACCGTATTGTACCGAGCATATTCGGTGCTGGTACCTAATTTCGATGATTTCCGGATCGGTACTTTCGGTGTCGTTACCGCCTTACCGGTACCGAGCTCATCCATATTTTAACGTGTTAGCACCGTAATAACTGAACTGAAAACAACCGAATTTCTAACGTGTAGGACGTGTGGGTCCTATTATTTTGATATTCGGTATCTGCTTGCCGTTACTGACACGCATTTTGCAGTCATTGGGTCCCCGCCGCAACGCGCGGACGGAAAATCAACTAGTTCATATAAAAACAGGGGATATTTTTTTTATATATTGAAGTAATTTGGTTTTTAATATATTAATATCTTTAATATAGTCTTGAATTAATACCAATATTACAGAAGTATGTTTGTTACTTTGACCAGGTCCTCAACTATATATTCTCTTGAATTAATATATAGAGACTACAGGTGTAACACTCCGTGTTTCGGAAGTCAAAGTCAAGATTGAAGTCAAAGGAAGAAAAGATCTCTAATTGCGATCTGTCTCTCCTTGCTCAATTCTTGTTTTGACTTCTTTGACTTGTAGATAGTCTATTTTGTTTTCGCTTTAGTTGTATTATGTGGAGTATCTATTAATAATCGCATAGTGATCACTATTTATCGACTGTTTAATCGCTTTATCGCTATCGCAATCGCAACTCGAATTATGCATTTTGGTTATTGTTATACGTATGTGTGTGCCTTATGTGTTACTTGTGCATGTTTATTTATGTTATGTGTGGTAATCAATCGAAACGCAATCGAACTCAATCGCAAATGCTAAACAAATACGAAATAAGGATGCTTGTATGTTGATATAGTAGTTGGGATTAAAAGTAATTTGACTAGGAAATTCTATCGCATCGCAACGCTCGTAATCGCAATCGAAACAACAAAAATCGTCGCGTCGAACACTCGAACCAAGCGACTGATCGATCAGGAAGCCAGCCGATCGACCAGCCGTTCGATCGGATAGCTATACGACCGGGCTGCCATCCGATCGACCAGCCCCCATCCACTTTGGGTAACCCTATAAATACCCCTTGTCACCATCATACTTACTACTTTTGGTAACTGACGTCCGACCAGCTCGTTCTCCCCACTTTTCATCCGATTTCTCACAATTCCGGTAAGATCTCGTCCTAAATCTTGTACTTCCTTAATCTACACGCACTCCTACACCCTTCTATCTTTTGAATCTTAACTTTTAACCATGAAATCATCAAGATTCGAGGTGTTCTAGGATGACGTCATCATGTGTTCTTGATAACTTCATGTTTTGGCCTCAATCCACCAAGAACAACCCAGATCTAACCGATTTCCACATAAACAAACAAAGATCTTTCATAGATCTAAACATATTCACAATGAAAAGGATTGAAAGATGGTTTTCCAACTTTCTTTCAACTCTTTTACACTCAATGCCTTCAAAACCGATAGAATCGGAGCTTGTGCCGACTTACTACTCATTCTTGTGGGTGTGTGGCCCAAGATCTGGATTCTATCCACGAGGTTCACCGATTTCGGGTTAATCACGGAACACCGTCTCGAACAGTTAACTAATCGGATTTGGGTGATTCCTGTCCGATCAGGAGTACCAAGTATTGACAAAGTTTCTGTTGCTTAACGCGTTATCAAAACGCCTCGATAAAACGACAAACAATCAAAACAACAAAGTGTAAGACGAACATGTCGACCAGGACGGAGTGCTGTTCGATCGGACTACTGTCCGATCGAACAGCCAATCCGAACGACTGGCCAATCCGAACGACTTGCACCTTGGTCCCACCTCAATTTTCAAATCAACTCTCAAGAGTTTTGGAACACCGAAGGGATTGCCGTCCGAGCGAGCTACCACTCGATCAACCGACCATCCGAATATGTGATGTTTCGAAACTTCAACACTTAAACAAATTTCAACATGTTCAATGCACAAAGGATGCCAACTGATCGAACGACCGTCCGATCGAGTGACAACCTGCTGTGAACTTGTTCTCACTGAAGTGCCCAACCAATCGGGTTGCCGTCCGATCAACCGACCTGAAAGGTAGAGATACTTCAATGTTTTCAAAATGCTACAACGAGATCTTCAAAAGTCAAGCCATCATACACAAACACATCCTTCCCAAAGGAAGTAACAATCCACTCGAACGCTCATCCGACCGGACGACCGTCCGAACGGACTGTCACTCGTACGACCAGCTGTCCGATCGGACTACCATCCGATCGAACCGCTGACCGACCCACTTGCACTTTGCACCGTTTTACGCATCACTTATCGTTATGATATCGTTCTGATCAGGCTAACCTTACTCTCTAGCGCTCCCTTCAATCCATCAACCGTTATGAGTATACTCGATCTCTTTTTGCGTTACGCACTTTTGGGTGTTACATCTGTTACTTATATTAAATCACATCGAACACACTACGCAATACTTTAAACGCTAACCGTTACCGCATGTTATACGTGACTTAATGAATGCTTGTTTGTTATGTTTACACATGGAATGCTGTCTACCTGCCTTAGCAACGATAGTACTATTAGTTTGGACTCAGCACCTGTTTACTCAGGGGTTGTTAAGGCCAATTACCTGCATGGCTCACAGTGGTAAGTGTGTATCGCGAACTGCCTTGGGCAGTCAACCCGCATTCATTGGTATCGATAGGTTCATGTCGATAACTAACATGCCTCATTTTACACTGTGTACGTGTTGGTTATGCGTAACGCTTTCGAACTCTATATGCTATTATCAAACTTGTATGCTCACCTTTACACTATGTGTATTGACTTTTACTTTAACGTATGTGACAGGTGCTTATGATGATTATTTGCTTTCTTTGGTGTGAAATCGAGGCTAGGAAAGACCTAGGTCAACAATAAACAATCGTCTGTAACAAAAATCTGAGTTGTCGGAACAGAACAATTTGACTAGATCTTTTCTGTAATAATTGTATTATCATTTATGACATGGTATGGGACGTGTTGCTTTAAATACTTGGTAAATATAGTTGTTATGGAAACTTCTGGACAATCTGTTTCGCTCAGTGCCACGCCCTGATGTTTCCGCCATCGGTTGGGGTGTGACAGATTGGTATCAGAGCCATAACTATAGGGAATTAGGCAAGACTCGACCTAGTCCGGGTCGATGTCTTAGATACCTAGTCTATAGTTAGGAACTAACGGACCTACTGGTGCATGTCCAGTAGGGATTATGTACGAGTTTACGTGCTATTTCTCGCTATTCTCGCCTACGCTACACTATCACTGCACTCGAATTTTCAAATATGAATGAGCGATTAAGTCGGGAATAGGTGTGAAAACCGCAAACTCTCGACTAAATTGCTTGTTCAACCCACATTATTATCTATAAACCCAAGAGATTGCGTTGAAATAGGAGTGAAATCCATACTTTGACGCATAATTCTCTTTAATTTTATCAAAACCGGAACAAAGTTGTTAAGTTAGGGGTGAAACCCGAACCTTGATGACTTATTTTGCCATATTTTGTTTTACAAAACTCTCACCAAAGTTTCGACGGACTCCAACGACTGAAGATCACGCGAAGACTGAAAGGATACGTGTCACTCACCCAGCTTCGAGGCGGAAGCACAAGTCCCGAAAGTCAAAAGTGTGCTCAGACGGTCCTTGTGAATAGTTGAACCACTTTGGGTAGTCGATGTCTAAACAGCCGCAGACAATCCATCCTCGATTTTATGTGTTTCGATTCTGAGCCCGCAACTGCTGATTCTGATACTTGTCGATTTTATGTGTTCATGTGTGTATTTACCTGTTTATATGCTTTAAATTTTTGGAGATTTATTCGATTTTCGCTCGCTATCACTTTGATCGACACACACAATCCGCATTGCATCTCTACCTCAAAATGCTGACAAATCGCTAAATAGTGGACGACCTTATACTATGCTATACTATTCGCTTATACTATATGAATCGCTATGCTATTCGCGATCACTATTTTCGAATGCTCGCAGACTGCGAATGATAGGTTTATGTATTCTGACTGCATCTTGTGATTACATGTTTATGTGCTTCTGTGATTCTGTGCTTATGTGAATCTGTGATTATGTGCCTATGTGTTTATGTGATACATGTTTCATTGTGTTCCTGAGCTTTAGTAATATTAGACGTGTGAGGTGAGATTGGATTATGTTGTGTTGAGTCCTGCGACGATGTCTGTTGCAGACAATGTCGTCATCTGGATCTCGCGCTACCTGAGATGCTCGGTGAAAGCAAGCAGACAAACGCCTTGTTGCCATGATTACTAAGCAAATGGCAAAGGTTGTACCTCAAGTCGTCAGCGAACTGTACGAAAACATGAGCAAATCGTCTGAGGAATCCAGAACTGAGACTCCCAAAGCTGCTTTCAGCTTCAAACAGTTCAAGGCATGCGGACCGAAGGAGTTCACCGGAGAAGAAGGGCCTACGGCTTTGTTTCAATGGTTTGACTCAATTGAAGTTACCCTGAGACAGAGCGGATGTCCTGATAATCTCCGCACGTTGAACGCTACCGGCGTCTTCTAGTCCCGCACTCTAGACTGGTGGACGGCTGAAAGGAACAAGCGCGGAAATGATGCAGCCTATGGTCTGTCATGGGACGAGTTGAAGAACATCATGCTCGAAGAGTTCTGCCCTCCCCATGAGCGCTAAAAGCTGGAGGATGAGTTCTGGCACATTAAGCAAAAAGAGGGTGACAACGCTGCCCTGACTGCTCGCTTCAAGTAGCTTAGCATCATCTGTCCCGATCAAGTGAAGACGCCCGACATGACGATCAAGAAGTACATCCGAGCTCTACCCGACTGTGTTGCGGATTTTGTTCATGCCACAAAGCCAGCAACAATCGAAGAAACTAACTTGCTTGCCGCCGAAATCAACGACAAGCGAGTAAAAGCTGGTGTTTGGGATAAAACTCCGAAGAACCTGCATAAAGTCACCGCCGCACCAACCGCTGAAACCGCCGCCGCTCAATAGTCAAAGACCTCACGCCGCAAGAAGAAGAACAACAACAACAGCTCCAGCAACAAGAACTGTGTTGTCACTACCACTGCTGCTCCACTTCAAGCCGTATCGGCCCAGCAGCAGCCCCATCACCGACCAGCACCAGTTACCTATGCACCGCTTACAAAGCGTGCATACACAGGCCCCCACCCGGCTAGCCCAACATGTTCTTACCATCACCCGGTGGGTCTCGCCTGTCGTTTCTGCGCCCACTACAATATGTACGGCCACTTCGCTGCTAACTGCCATACTGGTCCCCGTCAAGCCCCAGCTCAAGCCACTGCTCATCAAGCTCTGCTCCCAGCCCCACAAGGCCAACAAGCGGCTCAGGCACCCGCGGTCAACGCCCGAGTCTGCTTCACATGTGGTGATCCCAACCACTTTGCGAACATGTGCCCGAACAGGGTTGTGAAACAAGAGCCCCAGCAGCAGCAGCCTCAACAACAGCAATAGCCTCAGCAGCAACAGCAAGCCGCACGCGCCAGAACCTTCAACATCAATGTGCGCCAAGCCCAGGCTGACAACAACGTGGTCAATGGTATGTTCCTTGTGAATGGTATTTATGCATCGTATTTGTTTGATACTGGAGCCAATAACTGCTTTGTGTCATTTGAATTCGAGAAGCTTCTTAGTCGTAAACGCTCCCATCTCCCCTCGACGTTCGATGTTGAAGTCGCCACCGGAAGAACCGTCGCCGTTAATTCTGTTCTTCGTGATTGTACTCTTGAGCTCAACAATCACATCTTCCCTATCGACCTTATTTCGATGCAACTAGGAAGTTTTGACGTTATAGTAGGCATGGACTTTCTTCGCGAAAACCGTGCTGAAGTTGTGTGATTTGATAAGATGATTCGATTCTCGCTCGCGAATGGTGATTTATTGTGTGTCTATGGTGAAACAGCTTCGAAAGGTCTCAAGCTCATGACGTGTGTCCAAGCTAGCAAGTATCTCCGCAAGGAATACATAGCTTCTTGGCTAACATTGTAGTAGCGGAGAAGGAAAAGAAAGGTAGGCCAGGTGTAAAAGACGTTCCTGTGGTTCGTGAATTTCCCAATGTGTTTCCTGAGGATCTTCCCGGACTACCGCCAAGTCGTGATATCGACTTTCGTATCGACCTCATTCCTGGAGCCAACCCTGTTGCCAAAGCTCCTTACCGACTCGCTCCATCCGAGATGCGTGAACTCTCGAATCAACTCCAGGAGTTACTTGAGAAAGGCTTCATTCGCCCGAGCACCTCTCCTTGGGGCGCGCCAGTCCTTTTCGTCAAAAAGAAGGATGGGTCGTTCCGAATGTGCATTGACTATCGTGAATTGAATAAGTTAACTATCAAGAACCGCTATCCCATGCCTCGCATTGATGATTTGTTTGATCAGTTACAATGTGCTACGTGTTTCTCGAAGATCGATCTACGTTCAGGCTATCACCAACTACTCATTCAGGAAGAGGATATACCTAAAACCGCTTTTTGCACTCGATATGGCCACTATGAATTCGTTCTTATGCCTTTTGGTTTAACCAACGCACCCGTGGTTTTCATGGATCTGATGAATCGCGTGTGTAAACCTTATCTCGACCGTTTCGTCATCGTGTTCATCGACGATGTCTTGATCTATTCCAAATCGAAAGCCGAACACGCGCAACATCTACGTTTGGTTCTCGAGCTACTCCAAGGGAATCGACTCTATGCCAAGTTCTCCAAGAGCGAATTCTGGTTGGAGGAGGTTCAATTCCTCGGTCACATTGTAAATAGTCAAGGTATCCACGTCGATCCCGCGAAGATTGAAGCCGTTAAGAGTTGGATTACACCTAAGAACCCGTCTGAAGTCCGTTCTTTTCTCGGACTAGCGGGCTATTATCGACGATTTATCGAAGGATTCTCAAAGATCGATGTGCCACTTACCGCTCTCACGCGTAAAGATAAGCCTTTTGTTTGGGGAACTGAACAAGAGTCTGCTTTCCAAACCCTCAAGCGCATGCTTTGCAATGCTCCTGTTCTCATATTGCCCGACGGAAATGACGACTTTATTGTCTATTGTGATGCCTCAAACCTTGGTCTTGGCTGCGTTCTCATTCAACGGGACAAGGTCAGTGCCTACGCGTCTCGTCAGCTCAAAATCCACGAAAAGAACTATACAACCCATGATCTCAAGCTAGGCGCAGTTGTTTTTGTGTTAAAGATTTGGCAACACTACCTATATGGTACAAAGTGTACGATCTTCACCGATCATAGGAGCCTACAACATATCTTTGACCAGAAGGAACTTAATATGCGTCAACGCCGATGGGTAGAACTTCTCAACGATTATGACTGTGAGATTCGTTATCACCCAGGCAAGGCAAATGTCGTTGCCGACGCTCTCAGCAGATGGAGTTAGTTGCTCAGCATTCGTAAAACCCAATACGATCTCGAAACCCTCATCCGCGAAGCTCAGCATGCTTGTTTTAACGAGCGCACCTTGGATAAGGAAAGAATCTACCATGATGGAGCTCATCTTGTGAATAAGCCGAACTGGATATTCCATTATCTGGACCGGATTTGGATCCCTAAACGGACCGATTTGCGACAGATTTTGATGGACGAAGCCCAAAAATCCTGGTATTCTATTCATTCCGGTGCCGATAAAATGTACCAGGACTTTCGCTACAAGTACTGGTGGCCGGGCATGAAAAGAGATATCGCCCTCTACGTCGGAAAGTGCCTGACTTGCTCGAAGGTTAAGGCTGAACACAAAAGGCCCTCTAGTTTACTCAAACAACCCCCAATCCCCATTTGGAAGTGGGAGAACATAGCTATGGATTTCATAACTAAGCTCCCACGCGCGCCATCAGGTCACGACAGCATCTGGGTTATTGTTGACCGATTGACCAAATCAGCCCACTTTTTGCCAATACGGGAAGACTACAAGGTAGAAGGATTAGCCCGAATCTACACCAATGAGATCATTTGTCGACATGGGACGCCTCGCGACATCATCTCTGACCGTGACGCTCGGTTTACCTCGCGACTGTGGGAAATGGTTCAAGCTTCTCTCGGTACAACGCTTAATCTAAGTACCGCTTTCCACCCTCAGACCGACGGTCAGATGAAACAACTATTCGTACTCTTGAAGACATGCTCCGTTCGTGTGTCATAGATTTCGGTGGTAATTAGGACGCATACCTGCCGCTAGTCGAATTTTCGTACAACAACAGTTATCATTCCAGCATCCAAATGGCACCATTCGAGGCTTTATACGGAAGAAGATGTCGATCGCCTATTGTGTGGCACGAGATCGGTCACTCGCAACTAACCGGTCCCGAGCTATTACAAGAAACGACTGACAAAGTCCTCCAAATTCGAGACAACTTGTTGAAAGCTCGAAGTCGACAGAAAAGTTACGCCGATAGATGACGCAAGCCCCTTGAATTTGACGTTGGCGACTACGTACTCCTAAAGGTATCATCTTGGAAGGGTGTGGTCAGATTCGGCAAGAAAGGGAAACTAGCACCTCGATATGTTGGACCTTTTAAGATTCTGGAAAGGATCGGAAAAGTAGCCTACAGACTCGAACTACCGGAGGAACTTAGTAATGTCCACCCGACTTTCCACGTGTCAAACCTCCGAAAGTGCCTGGCTGAGCATGAGTTGATTGTACCTCTCGATGACCTCCAAGTAAACGAAACACTACACTTCGTGGAGAAGCCTGTCGAAATCATGGATCGCCAAACCAAGCAGCTCAGACGCTCGCGCATTCCTATTGTGAAAGTCCGATGGGAAGGCAAACGAGGCGCAGAGTTCACTTGGGAACTCGAAAGCGACATGAAGGCGAAGTAGCCACAGTTGTTTGTTACGGCTTCGGCCTAATTTCAGGACGAAATTCCCTCAACTTGGGGAGGCTGTAACACCCCGTGTTTCGGAAGTCAAAGTCAAAGTTAAGATTGAAGTCAAAGGAAGAAAAGATCTCTAATTGCGATCTGTCTCTCCTTGCTCAATTCCTGTTTTGAGTTCTTTGACTCGTAGATAGTCTATTTTGTTTTTGCTTTAGTTATATTATATGGAGTATCTATTAATAATATCATAGTGATCACTATTTATCGACTGTTTAATCGCTTTATCGCTATCGCAACCGCACTCGCAACTCGAATTACGCATTTTGGTTATTGTTATAGGTGTGTGTGTGTGCCTTATGTGTTACTTGTGCATGTTTATTTATGTTATGTATGGTAATCAATCGAAACGCAATCGAACTCAATCGCAATCGAATCGCAAACGCTAAACGAATATGAAATAAGGATGCTTGTATGTTGATATAGTAGCTGCGATTAAAAGTAATTTGACTAGGAAATTCTATCGCATCGCAACGCTCGTAATCGCAATCGAAACAGCAAAGCTCGTCGCGTCGAACACTCGAACCAAGCGACTGATCGATCAGGAGGCCAGCCGATCGACCAGCCGTGCGATCGACCATCCGTTCGATCGGACAGCTGTTTGACCGGGCTGCCGTCCGATCGACCAGCCCCTTTCCACTTTGGGTAACCCTATAAATACCCCTTATCACCATCATACTTACTACTTTTGGCAACTGACGTCCGACCAGCTCGTTCTCCCCACTTTTCTTCTGATTTCTCGCAATTCCGGTAAGATCTCGTCCTAAATCTTGTACTTCCTTAATCTACAAGCACTCCTACACCCTTCTATCTTTTGAATCTTAACTTTTAACCGTGAAATCATCAAGATTCGAGGTGTTCTAGGATGACGTCATCATGTGTTCTTGAGAACTTCATGTTTTGGCCTCAATCCACCAAGAACAGCCTAGATCTAACCGATTTCCACATAAACATTCTTGTGGGTGTGTGGCCCAAGATCTGGATTCTATCCACGAGGTTCACCGATTTCGGGTTAAACTCGGAACACCATCTCGAACAGTTAACTAATCGGATTTGGGTGATTCCTGTCCGATCAGGAGTACCAAGTATTGACAAAGTTTCTGTTGCTTAACGCGTTATCAAAACGCCTCGATAAAACGACAAACAATCAAAACAACAAAGTGTAAGACGAACAGGTCGACCAGGACGGAGTGCCATCCGATCGGACTGCTGTCGGATCGAACAACGAATCCGAACGACTGGCCAATCCGAACGACTTGCACCTTGGTCCCACCTCAATTTTCAAATCAACTCTCAAGAGTTTTGGAACACCGAACGGATTGCCGTCCGAGCAAGCTACCACTCGATCAACCGACCATCCGAATATGTGATATTTCGAAACTTCAACACTTAAACAAATTTCAGCATGTTCAATGCACAAAGGATGCCACCCGATCGAACGACCGTCCGATCGAGTGACAACCTGCTGTGAACTTGTTCTCACTGAAGTGCCCAACCAATCGGGTTGCCGTCCGATCGAACGACCGTCCGATCGACCGACCTGAAAGGTAGAGATACTTCAATGTTTTCAAAATGCTACAACTAAAACTTCAA
Organism: Helianthus tuberosus; assembly: GCA_030545235.1. NCBI lineage: Eukaryota > Viridiplantae > Streptophyta > Magnoliopsida > Asterales > Asteraceae > Helianthus > Helianthus tuberosus. The sequence continues at coordinate 160,395,113 of CM060402.1, read as the reverse complement.
AAGTCAAGCCATCATACACAAACACATCCTTCCCAAAGGAAGTAACAATCCACTCGAACGGTCATCTGACCGGACGACTGTCCGAACGGACTGTCACTCGTACGACCAGCTGTCCGATCGGACTACCATCCGATCGAACCGCTGACCGACCCACTTGCACTTTGCACCGTTTTGCGTGTCACTTATTGTTATGATATCGTTCTAATCAGGCTAACCTTACTCTCTAGCGCTCCATTCAATCCATCAACCGCTGTGAGTATACTCGATCCCTTTTTGCTTTACGCACTTTTGGGTGTTACATACGTTACTTACCGCATGTTATACGTGACTTAATGAATGCTTGTTTGTTATGTTTACACATGGAATGCTGTCTACCTGCCTTAGCAACGATAGTACTATTAGTTTGGACTCATCACCTGTTTACTCAGGGGTTGTTAAGGACAATTACCTGCATGGCTCACAGCGGTGAGTGTGTATCGCGAACTGCCTTGGGCAGTCAACCCGCAGTTATTGGTATCGATAGGTTCATGTCGATAACTAACATGCCTCATTTTACACTGTGTAGGTGCTGGTTATGCGTAACGCTTTTGAACTCTATATGCTATTATCAAACTTGTATGCTCACCTTTACACTATGTGTATTGACTTTTACTTTAACGTATGTGACAGGTGCTTAGGATGCTTATTTGTTTTCTTTGGTGTGAAATCGAGGCTAGGAAAGACCTAGGTCAACAATAAACAATCGTCTGTAATAAAAATCTGAGTTGTCGGAACAGAACAATTTGACTAGATCTTTTCTGTAATAATTGTATTATCATTTATGACATGGTATGGGACGTGTTGCTTTAAATACTTGGTAAATATAGTTGTTATGGAAACTTCTGGACAATCTGTTTCGCTCAGTGACACGCCCCGATGTTTCCGCCATCGGTTGGGGGTGTGACAACAGGGGAATACATTTTTTTATTGATATTAATATATTAATATCATATATTAATATAGCTACCTCGTTTGACTAATAGTTAAAGACTATATTAATATATGATACTAATAGTATCAGTGATTATATACTTGAAAAATAGTCTTTAACTATTATCAAAATTTAGATCAGTGATTAATATATTATTTGAGTAACTTTATTAATATAAGATATAATCCAGTACAGCATTATATCAGTGATTTAATGCGATTATATCTAAATTAATAGTATTTTGGTAATAGTATTGTCGAATCCCCAAATCCCTGAAGCGGTTCGAGGGTTTGGCGGTACTAACCTTAGATTCGGTGAGCTCCGGTTCAGGTTCGTCCTCTCGTCGCCGCGGGGGCAGTTCCTCTTGCGGAGTGTCGGGTCTTAGGCTGCATCCACATGAAACTCTAGTTAGAGGGCCCGAGGGGGTTCACCCCGTGGGCACTCCGACGCTCAAGTCAGTATCTTGTGTGGTAAAGATGTTATATATGCAAGTATAGTTTAGAGAGAGAGAGTAGATGGACAGGAGTTGTATGAGAATAATGAAGGAAGGAGTAACCTCAATGGTGGGAGATGTGTCTGCCCCTTTCTTGGAGAAGGAAGTTCCTTTTATATAGTGAGACAGTTGGGCCTTAACCCTAATGGGCTGGTCCAAGAGTGGGCTTATCAGGACATGGCCCACTCAAACCAACTAAACGTACCGAGAAAGACACAAGTGGGCTCGAGCCCAGCCACTAATCTAGGGCGATAAGCCCGGACGAGGAGCCCAAGCGGGGACCCTCGTCGTCAAGTCATCCTTAGTCCAAGTCTATTTACTCATGAATGGGCGCAGGACTTATTCCAGTCCCTGAAGGTCAAGGCGAGTCGCTATCCGCCCTTCGACCGTTCCCCCTATCCGTCTGGCACATGTAGTCTAAAGCACGTTATGCCAAAGTTATCTGCTTTGTTGTCCTTGGGGTGACCTTGTATTTAGTACTTAAAATAGCCAGGTGACCCCTTAGGTAGGGTAGCACAATACCTTACTTCAATTTATGCCTCCTTGAAGGCATTTTTTCCAAGGCACTTGTTCGATAGTGCATTTTTATAGCGTTTATGCTATTTAGACCATCTTTGCATATACTTCTTAGATGCATTTTAATCAAAGTACTCGTTCGAGAGTAATTTCTCAAAGGGCATCGACCAGGATGCCTTATTTACCGTGTTGTACTCTTTGTATCGTGTTCCTCTAATGAGGGTTTTTGTATTGCTTGAACCGTTAAAACTTCCTCATGAATTTTCTTTGTACCATGTCTAAACCGTTAAGACTTTCTATGGGTCGCTTTGTAACTTTTTAAGTTGTTAAAGCTTTATATCAGTTTGCTTCGTAACTTGCTTGAGTTGTTAAAGCTTTGTACAAGTTTGCTTCGTAACCTGCTTGGGTTGTTAAAGCTTTGTACAAGTTTGCTTCGTAACCTGCTTGGGTTGTTAAAGCTTTGTACAAGTTTGCTTCGTAACCTGCTTGGGTTGTTAAAGCTTTGTACAAGTTTGCTTCGTAACCTGCTTGGGTTGTTAAAGCGCGATTGTCTGTTCGAGGCCAATCGCTGGACAAGTTGATAATGTGATATTATGTTTTTGACTTGTTTTGTCCGCTTTCTTTGGGTTAGCTAGACCCTGTTTTGCCCCACAGCCGGGCTTTTGGTATGTTTGATATACCCTATACACGTGTGTTCATTTGTTGGTTAGGTTTGTAGCGTTCCTGGGCACGTCTGCCTGGTTATAATACCTGTTATTTTGCCAAAAGAGGACAGATTAGTTGTCCATCTGTCATTTACTTCTTGGGAGTTAAACTTCCCAGCATAAGTTGTTACAAAAGATATGTTCTTGGGGGAGCCCCAGATTAATAGTTTGAATATTACAAAAGTGGCTCTTGGCCGTTTTTCCTGGGGATAAACCCCTCATATGTAATACTTCCTAAGTTGTATAAGGTTCCATGTCCTGGGGACCTCCTTGCCCTGGAGAGTTGTTGTAATTCTCTAAAAATGGGTGCCCATGGAACGTGCAACCCTCTCCTCTTGGAGAGACTTCTTCAAGCGTATGCGACCCCGAGATGGGGTTCCTCTCCTTTGGAGATATACTTTCTAAAACACAGACCTGTGGCGGAGATCTTTTCTTTTCAAGGAAGGGATTCTTCAGATTCGAAGTCCTTTGTCAAGGGGGATCCCCCCTCCTCTTTTTTTTTTTTTTGAATAAGTTGTTCAGGTGCGAAATCTTAAGAAGGATTTTTCTTAGATATTAAATCCCAGGGATGGGAGTACTTTCCCGTCCTTAGAGGGAACTTCACCAATACTTGATCCCGTAGCTGGGTGCACTTCTGTTCTTTGAGTAGGCTTCTGCAATACTTAATCCCATGGGAGGAGATACCCTCCTTTTCTTGGGAGAAACCTGTTCCTGTTCGTTGAAGAGACTTACGAGACCCCTAATCACATAGGGTGGGACATCTTCATTTTTTCGGAGGCGGCTCCTCCAAGTCTTAATCCCCAGAGATACTAATCCCCATCGTGAAACTCCCACTTTAGTTACCTCCCACATTTAAGTTTCAAATAATGACACATTGGTCCCCAAACTCATTTACTTCACATTCCTCTTGTATTTTCATTCAATTCAACTTTTGATTAATGACCGAACGACCCTTGTACTTCATCATTTCATATTCTCGAAGGGAGTTTCTTCAAGGCTGAATCCCGAGTGAGGGATATGTTCCTTCCTATTCTCGGAAGGAGTTTCTTCAAGACTTAGTCCCGAGGAAGAGGTATGTTCCTGTTTATGGAAGGGACTTCTAAAACACTTGATCCCAGGGAATGGGATACTCTTCATAATCTCGGAAGGAACTTTTCCTGGACTTAATTCCATGGAAAGTATACGTTCCTGTTCTTGTAAGTGACTGCTGAGGTACCTTATCCGCAAGAGAAGGGATTTTCTTGTTGATGGAAGGGACTTCCAGAATGCTTTAGCCTTTAGGAGAGAATATCGTTTTGTTCCGGCAGATAAGGGTCCCGTCCCTGAGGAACTTTACAATTGGTTTCATCTATGTTTCTTGTGTGTTTTCAACTACAGCTACATCCTCTGTACTGATGGAGGGGGAGGTTAGGACTTCCACTTTGACTTCTCTTGCTAAGTGATCGAATGCTACTGAGGCTAGCTTACTGAGGGCATCAGACTTTCTGTTTCTCCCTCAGGGAATGTATTCCAGCTTAAAAGTTTTAAATACCTTGGCCATCTCTTTTACCTTTACCACGTACTGAGCCATGGTGTTGTCTTTGGCCTCATACTCTCCTTGGTATTGTTTGACTACCAACTATGAATCGGTGCTAGCTTCCACATGTTTTGCTTTCATCTTTTCTGCCAGCCTCATCCCTGCTAAGAGGGCTTTATATTCTACAGTGTTGTTGGTGTTTTCGAAATCCAGTCTTATGGCATAGGTTAGCTCGATTCCCTCGGGGCTTGTCAAAGTAATGCCTGCTCCACTTCCTTCTTCACTGGAGGCTCCATCTGTGAAGAGTTTCCACGCAGCCTTGTCTTCCCTCTCTTTCTCTTTTCTTTCCAAGGCTTCCCATTTTAGGAGTTTCATCCTCAGGGGCTTCTGCCAGGAAATCTGCCAGTATTTGTCCTTTCACGGCTGTCCTGGGTTTGGACTCCGAGGAGTGTTCTCCCAGTTCCACGGCCCATTTAGCCAATCGTCCCGACAGCTCCGGACTCTTGAGCACCTTTTGGAGGGGCTGATCTGTCATCAGGGTGACCTTGTACCCTTGGGAATACCTCCTGAGTCTCCTGGATGCAAAAACAAGGGCCAATGCTAACTTCTCCAGGGGCATGTAACGTTCTTCAGGGCCTTTAAGTGTTCTACTGACGAAATACATTAGTATCTGTTTTCCCTCCCGTTCCACCATCATGACCGCACTTATAGTTGTTTTTTAGGCGCACAGGTACAAGGTCAGATGTTCCCGGGGTACTGGGGTGGTCAGTGTTGGGAGTTTACAAATATAGGCCTTCGTTTCTTGGAAAGCGGCTTCCGCCTCAGAGGTCCAATTAAACTTGTCCGTTTGAAGGCAGTCCTTCAGCATCTTCATGAAGGGAAAGATTCTGTCAGCTACTTTTGACGAAAACGGTTTAAAGCGATTAGCCTCCCGTTCAGCTGCTGGATGTCTTTCAAAGACCTGGGAGATCGCATTTCGACCACAGCTTGAGTCTTCCCGGGTTAGCTTTGATTCCGCCCTTTGTGACTACTACCCCCAAGAGTTTTCCTTCTTCTACCCCAAAACAGCACTTCCCGGGGTTTAGTTTCATATTCACATCTTGCATGATGTGGAGGGTTTCGGCTATATCGTCTATAATGGCCATTTCGGTTAGGCTTTTGATAACGATGTCATCGATGTATACCTCCAAGTTTCTTCCCCGTTGTTCCCGAAGAGGGAGTTCATAAATCTTTGGTATGTGGCCCCAGCATTTTTAAGACCGAAGGGCGTTTTGGTATAACAAAATGTCCCCTCGTCTGTGATGAAGGCGGTTTTTTCCTCATCTTCCATTGACATCTGTATTTGATGGTATCCTTTGTAGGCATCCAAAAAGCATTTCAGGGGGTATTGGGATAGGGAGTCCACTTGGACATCTATTTCTGGGAGATGATAACAGTCCTTAGAACATGCTTTGTTCAGATCTTGGAAGTCGATGCACATCCTCTATCCCCCGTATTTCTTCTGGACCATAACCGGGTTAGCAACCCAGGATGGGTACTTCACCTCCCTGACTATTCCCGCTTTGAGCAGTTTCCTGGTTTCTTCACAGGCGGCCCTCCTTTTGCTGGGACCCATGCTTCGTTTTTTCTGTTTCACCGGTTTTGCCCATGTATACGTATTGAGTCGGTGCTCAGTCAAGCTTCTCGGGATTTCTGTCATATCCCCATGTTGGAATGCAAATACGTCTATGTTGAGGAGGAGCAGTTCCTTGAGGGCACTCTTGCACTTGTCACTTAGGTGACTTCCCACTTTGACCGTCTGCTTCGGGAACCTGTCACAAAGGACCCACTCTTCGACCCCTTCTTTTTGGGGCTTCTCGGATGCTTCCCCTTCAGACACGGAAGAAATCACTTCGTATGCAGATTTTACCCAAGCCAAGCCCTTTGGTGTCTGAAATACTAAGGCTCCGTGTGGGGTGGATGCCTGTGCTTGCAAATCCCCGATTCCGGGTCTTCCTAGGATTGCGTTGTACTTCGAGGGTGCTCGAACCACTGTGAAGGTCAGGTTTATTGTTCGGACCCGATCCCCTACCCCGACTGTGAATAGGAGTTTGATCTTCCCCAAGGGGTGTGACACACTGTTGTTGAATCCTACTAGAGGGATAGAATTCTCCTCAAGCCGGTCTCTTACATCCCCGTCAAGTCTGAGGAAACAATGTTCGTATATAACTTCTACCCCAGATCCCCCGTCTACGTGTATTCTGGCCACTTTATGACCGGCTATTACAGCTGAGATGTTGAGTGGGAGCCGTTGTACCTCGTTTTCCTCCAAGTGTGGCATTAGGATGGGAGCTTTTATGCAGCTTGGGGAGCCCAGGATTCTGGCCTTTACACTCCTGGTGGTATCAAATTCATCCCTCCTTCTAATCATATCTACATCTGCCCTCCCAGGCTCCCTTGCATCTTTCCCTTTGCGATCCCCCCCTCCTTCCTTAATTTCCTTAACCAAATGGGCCAGTTTTCCTGTTTCAACCGCGGCTTCTATTTCTCTTTTTAGGTACAGGCAATCACCAGTTCTATGGCCAAACCCTTTGTGAAAGTCACAATATTCATTTGGTTGTGCTTTTGGCCCAGGTTTAATAGGTGATGGCCTTGGAAAGGAGCCCTTCACCCTCTCAGTAGCCAATATTTCACTTGGTGTCTCGGTGAGAGGGGTGAAGTTGTCAGAGTAAGGGGATGGGCCTCTTCCCCGAGGTCTGTATGGGGAGTACGAGGGTCTTGTTCTATCATGCAACATTCTGTCAAAAGCAGGCTTTCGGGAGTAAGGTGTACCTTTATCAAGAGGTTTTGCAGCGGAGGTGACCCTTCGGGGTGGGGCGTCTGTCTCCTTGTCTTTGCTGACTCTGTCTTTGCCCCTGACAAAGGCTCTGGCCCTGTCCATGAGATTGTCAAACGAGTGAGGAAACTCTTCCCCCAGTTTCTCGCATGGTTGTGAATGCTTTAATCTGTTTATGAAACTTCTGATCTTCATGACCTCCGGGACGTCCTTGATGTTCATGTTTTCCTTGACAAACCTTTCCATGTATTGGTCTATCCGCTCTTTGTCCCTCTGCCTTATGTGTAAGATTTCGTTTGGGTTCTTGATCACCTTTCTTTGATGATCTTCAGGGTCTCTCGTCCCATCATACCGGTCGAAGTTTGGAGGTAATTTTATTTTAGGGGGCATAGGTGCCCCTGTAATTCTCTGAGTGAACTTTGAGACTTCAGCCAGATCCCGTGGAAGGTAGGGTTAGTCCAGCAGATAAGGGTTTTTTGAGCACGACGGACCATAGGAGGATTTCACTTTCCCCTCTCGTATTGTCCTGCTCAGGTTCTTTCCTTCTTCAAGAGATGGACTAATAATGCAGCTCAAGGGTTCTTCCTTTTTCAAGGAAGGTTCGTCCAGGGTTTCCTCAAGGACTAACAACGTAGTCCAAGGAGTCTTCCGTCTTCAAGTAGAGCGTCTGGATTTTCCTTAATAACATAGTCTGACGATTCTTTCCCCTTCAGGAGGGGAGCCAGCTGCGTAGCCCAGACTCCTCATTTCTTCAAATGGAGGATTGATAAGGTGATCATCTGATTCTTTTTTCTTCAGGGAAGGAATTAGTAGGGCAGTCCATGCCCATTCCCCCTCCCTCCCCCTTTTTTTTTTTTTTTGAGATCTTCGAACATAAGAACTTATGTAGGGGCTTAATCCTTTTCGGAGGAGGTAATACAAAAATAAAGATCCTTTTGAGAAGTCTTCAATGTGGGATCCCATGGTGTTATACCATGTTATCTCCCCAGTTCAGCGTTGTCAAGCGTAGTTGGTCATGCTGAATCTTATAAAATAGGCTGTCCTTGCGCCTGTCTGTCTAGACCATCGGTTGTGAATAAAGAATATGGTTACTTTCGATGAGTATCGAAAGTCTTCTAAATCATGATCACTTCTAATGAGTGACGTATTTATCCGAGACACGATAGCACGTAATGATGTAGCTGATAGATGTATCCGGCAGATTAGCATATGATTCCTTGTTGAATGAGAGTAGCCCGAGGTTAGAAAGGACTCTGTCCCACAATATCCCCCTAGACATATTAGTCCCTCAGTTCAATGTTGCACAAAGGTGTTTCTTGCTTTCACTAATGTTGTGTTGCTTTCTTCCTAACCGAAGCTATATCCCTGTTTAAGGATATTTTAGGTGACCACTATTCTTTAGTGTCTTTTCAAAGATCATGCCACGTTTCTTGGATGCACCTCATCCAATCCAATTGTAGCCTTCGTTGACCTGTCCCGTAGGTCGTGACTAATAGCTTCTTGTGTTGTTCATGTTCATGCTTCGATACTTTCCACGAAAACACTTTCAAAGAGGTAAGTCATACCAAAGGTCAATTTACTTATGTGTTAAACATGTTGTGTTGTGTGTACAGGTACTTGTGCCTCATGTTTTATTTTGTGAATACGTGTGACCGTCATATCATTTACGGGGACAATAAATTTGTGTATAAAAGTGGCGTACGACGTAAGACTTTGAAGGGAGGGCCTTGTATAGGTGTTTTGTGTTAGGGTTTAGAAAAGGACCTGACAGAAGGGGCCAGTGGAAGGGACCCCGTGAAAGGGTCTGGAGAGGGACCGTGTAGAAGGGCCTGAGAAAGTGCCCTGTGAAAGAACCTGGGAAGACCCGGGGAAGGACCCTGTGGAAGGACCTGGGGAAAAGCCAGGTGGAAGGGCAGCCAGGTGGAAGGGCCTGAGGAAGGACCCGGGGAAGGACCCTGTGGAAGGACCTGAGGAAAGACCTTGGCAGAAGGGTCTAAGGAAGGACCCTGAGGAAGAACCTTGGCTGAAGGGCCTGTGGAAGGACCCTGAGGAGGGATCTTGTGAAAGGACCTGAGGAAGGACCCTGTGGAAGGACCTGAGGAAAGACCTTAGCAGAAGGGTCTAAGGAAGGACCCTGAGGAAGAACCTTGGCTGAAGGGCCTGTGGAAGGACCCTGAGGAGGGATCCTGTGAAAGGACCTGAGGAAGGTCCTGGGGAAGGACCTTGGCCGAAGGGCCTAAGGAAGGACCCTGAGGAAGAACCTTGGCTGAAGGGCCTGTGGAAGGACCCTGAGGAGGGATCATGTGAAAGGACCTGAGGAAGGTCCTGGGGAAGGACCTTGGCCGAAGGGCCTGAGGAAAGTCCGGGGGAAGGACCTTGGCCGCAGGGCCTGAGGAAGGACCTGTTGGAAGGACCTAGTACTAGTAAAATACTATTATTTTACATTGGTAAAAGTACAGTATCATTACTTTTTCAAAAGTGAGGTCACATCACCTTGTAAAATAGATTCTGCATATGTGTTTGTACTTTATTATAATATAATATAATCATGTGTAAAAGTAGTTGACCTATACTTGTACTTTATGCATAAACATGAGTATTTAAACAAACTTGACAGTTGTAAAAGTAGTTCCATACTTGTACTTTTCGTAAAAATAGTTCCATTTGAACCAGCTTTCTATTCTTTTTCCCATACCCTCCTTTTTTTTTTTTTTTAAGAGATGTGAATCAAGACTTGTACTGTATAACTCACATGTTTGTTAGCATTTAACATAAATAAAGCATATACCCATTGTAAAACATGCCGTATATACTCACTGTAAAGCATGCATGTGACTTGTTGTAGTGCCATCTTTGCAACCATGTACTATTGGTTGGTATAATATTATATAGGTGTGTATTTAGCATGAGTTGTTAAGCTTTGAAATGACAGTGCATAACTGTTAACACCTAGCATGTACAGTTTTATAAAAGCAAACACCTTTCCAAGAAAGGTGGCAGGAAGGTCACATGGCTATGACACAAAAGGTTTCTTTGACTTTTGTCAAACAAAAAGTGTAGAACTTATCCTCCTGCTATTCCAGCTAATATCTCTTACCAAAATAGATAATTTTCATTTTTTTTTAGCACCCATTGTGCATCATAACATTGTACGTTGTGCATGTTCATTTGTACATCAACTTTTCAACGGAGAACAAACATATATTTTTAAGATCTTGTGGCAAATGTAACTCTTTAAGCATTTACATGCTTGCTACCATCATCTTCTTTTTCTTTTGAAGATCATCCCGTGAAAATGTAAGGATGTAAAATAATTCTAACTTCCTACTGTTTGCCACAGTGAGAAGCTTCGGGAGCGGAGCTGGAATGAAAGTAAACTCTCGAAAACTTCTAGATCTTTGAACATACATAATGATATATGATATAGATAGTTGGAGATTTGGAACCTGGTGACCGAAGCCCTTATGCAGACCTGACCGTCGTGGAGTGGGCAGGTCTAGCCGTTTGTATGAAGAGACCAAGACATGCTTGTACTCGGTCCCACGGATGGCGCCAATGTCGAATCCCCAAATCCCTGAAGCGGTTCGAGGGTTTGGCGGTACTAACCTTAGATTCGGTGAGCTCCGGTTCAGGTTCGTCCTCTCGTCGCCGCGGGGGCAGTTCCTCTTGCGGAGTGTCGGGTCTTAGGCTGCATCCACATGAAACTCTAGTTAGAGGGCCCGAGGGGGTTCACCCCGTGGGCACTCCGACGCTCAAGTCAGTATCTTGTGTGGTAAAGATGTTATATATGCAAGTATAGTTTAGAGAGAGAGAGAGTAGATGGACAGGAGTTGTATGAGAATAATGAAGGAAGGAGTAACCTCAATGGTGGGAGATGTGTCTGCCCCTTTCTTGGAGAAGGAAGTTCCTTTTATATAGTGAGACAGTTGGGCCTTAACCCTAATGGGCTGGTCCAAGAGTGGGCTTATCAGGACATGGCCCACTCAAACCAACTAAACGTACCGAGAAAGACACAAGTGGGCTCGAGCCCAGCCACTAATCTAGGGCGATAAGCCCGGACGAGGAGCCCAAGCGGGGACCCTCGTCGTCAAGTATTATCAATGATTAGTAGTATAAGTGATTATATATATATGATTAGTTGAGATAGTAGTATCAGTGATTAGTAGCGATTAAAATATATATATGATTAGTTTTCGATTATACCACCACCGCCACCAACCACAACCTCCGCGATCACCACCACATGTCAACAGACGGCTGGAAAACCTGTTACAACTCTCCATTGTTTTACACCACAATTTTTCTCATTCTCTTTTTCGTTTGCCTCAATACCCAGTTCAATTTTTTTTACACCACCGCTACCGTCCACTACCATTATGATTAAGAAAGAGGATATGATGGAGGAATGGTTGTCTAGAGCTCGTGCCGCCATACGAGCAGCCGTTCGAATGAGAAGATATACTATGTCGTGGCGTCGTCGTGACCGGAGTTTTACTCCGAGAGGATCAGTTTACAGAAATCCTTATGCTTTTCATCAGAGTCACATAGAGATGGAGCAGACTTTCAAAATATGGGCATACAAGGAAGGAGAACTACCTATTTTTCATGGAGGACCCATGAAGAATATCTACTCCAGTGAAGGACAAATCAATGACGAAATCGAGAGTAAAAAAAAAACCGTTTTTTTTTCACAAAAAACCCTGACGAAGCACTCGTGTTCTTTCTCCCCGTCAGCGTGGTTTTCATTCGACACTATCTTTATAGAACTCATGCTGATTATGATCGCCATATCATCCAAGATGTTGTCACCTATTACATTGGAGTTTTATAATTCTGCCCTATTCCGCATTACCTCTGAACTTAAACTATATGGTGAGAAAATTACTGATGAAGACATGTTTAAAAAAAAAAACTTTCTCAACGTTCCCTGCCTCAAATATGCTCCTGTCGTAGCAATACAGGGAACGTCAATTTACCAAATATTCTGAATTGATATCATGTCTCTGGTCGCGGAGCAAAACAACAAGCTCCTACTACAAAACCATCAATCTCGACCCGCCGGTGCAAGCCCATTCCCTGAAGCGAATGTGGCCAATTATCAAAGCGGACGAGGTAGAGGTAGAGGTCGCGGCCCCAGCAGAGGTCATGGTCGTGGTCGAGGACGGGGATATACATGGAATCGAGAGTCCCAGAACACTAAAAATAGCGGTGGTGAATCGAGTCGACAAAATACGGGGCGACCTTCGAAAGGGAAAAGTAGCAGGAACCAAAGCAACATTGGTTATAAATGTGGGATGTTAAATCATTGGTCCCGCACATGTCGCACCCTTAAACACCTCGTTGAGGCATATCAACGCATGATGAAAGAAAAAGGAAAGAATGCTGAAACTAATCTGATTGATGATGCACCTTTAGCCACGATATCAGACGTTCATTTGGATGCATGTGATTTCATTAAAAATAAATATGCATGTTAGCTCCAGTAGAGCTATTATTGGTGATGAATGTTTGGTAGATAGCGGTAGTACTAACACTATTCTCAAAGATATGAAAATTTTCTCTCAGTTGTCTCCGGCAGAGACACCGATTAGTGCTATATCTGGTGTCAGTAACCTTATCGAAGGCTCCGGCAGAGCACACATAACATTATCTTCGGGGTACCAAATTAACTATTGATAATGCATTATATTCTAGTAAATCCGGAAGAAATTTACTTAGCTTTAAAGATATTCGAAAAAACGGTTACCACCTAAAAACAATATCTGAAAATAAAATTGAATATTTTCAAATTACTTCAAACAAAAATGGCCAAGAAACAATTGTTGAACAATTAGAAGCCTTATCCTCTGGATTATATTGTACTAATATCAATCCTATCAAATCATACATGGTGAGTAACCAAATGCTGTTAGATAAAGACACATTCAATATATGGCATGACCGTCTAGGTCACCCTAGTAGCATAATGATGAGATGAATAATCAAAAGTGCGACCGGGCACCCTTCAAAACCTTAAAAGTTTTGCTACCACAAGACTTATCATGTGCAGCGTGCTCTCTGGGCAAACTTATAACTCGGCCCTCACAAACTAAATTGATACATGAAACCCCATCATTTTTAGAAAGAATCCAAGGGGATATTTGTGGGCCTATTCATCCTCCGTGTGGACCATTCCGCTATTTCTTAGTCTTAATTGACGCATCCTCAAGGTGGTCACATGTGAGTATTTTAGCTACTCGAAATGTAGCACTTGCCCGACTTTTAGCTCAAATCATACAAATGAGATCCAATTTCCCGGATAATCAAATTAAAAACATCCGGATGGATAATGCGGGAGAGTTCACATCTCAAGCTTTTAATGACTATTGTATGTCAATCGGGATCAATGTTGAACATTCAGTACCTCATGTTCACACACAAAACGGTTTAGCTGAATCTCTGATTAAACGATTACAAATAATCGCTAGACCACTCTTAATGAGATGTAAACTACCATCTTCTGCATGTGGTCATGCTATTTTGCATGCCGCTGCACTGATTAGATTGAGACCAACTGCTGATCACAAATACTCCCCATTGCAACTGGTCTCCGGATGAGAACCAAGTTTGTCCCACCTTAGAATTTTTGGTTGTGCGGTATATGTACCAATACCGCCACCACAACGTACTACAATGGGACCCCAAAGAAGACTGGGTATCTATATTGGTTTTAACTCCCCGTCCGTAATTAAATATTTAGAACCAATGACGGGAGACATGTTTACAGCACGGTATGCTGACTGTCATTTTGATGAAACAATGTTCTTAGCCTTAGGGGGAGATAAGGACAAAGAAAGACTGGTAACACAAGAAATAACTTGGAATGCATCATTGCTATCAAATCTCGACCCCCGAAGTGGTTAATGTGAATATGAAGTCCAAAAGATCATACATTTGCAAAGAATAGTGAATGAATTACCAGATGCATTCACAGACACGAATAGAGTGACAAAGTCACATGTACCAGCATCAAATGCACCTGCTCGAATTGAAGTAATCCCAAAAGCGATTACTATACAACGAAAGCGTGGGAGACCAATCGGTTCCAAAGACAAAAACCCACGGAAACGAAAAGAGCAAAGTAACGCAGTTGGTGAAAACTCACAAAAGATTATAAATGAAACCCCGATAGAGGTAAATGTCCCAGAAGAGACAACTATGAATCCAGAGGAAAAAGAAGTTTCAGAATAAACACCGGTACCGAACGAAAACGAGATGTCAATAAATTATGTACAAAATAGTACAATATGGAACCGAAATGAAACACGTGTTGATGATATATTTGCATATGCTATAGCAACGGATGTAATCAATGAAACTGGTTATGTACCTAAAACTCTAGAAGAGTGCATGCACATAATTGATTGGCCAAAATGGCAAGAGGCCGTAAAGGCTGAGTTAGGTTCGCTTGAAAAGCGAAATGTTTTCGGACCTGTAGCCCGGACACCCATAGACGTCAAACCAGTAGGTTATAAATGGGTGTTTGCAATAAAGAGAAATGAAAAGAATGAGATTGTATGATATAAGGCTCGACTTGTAGCACAAGGGTTTTCCCAAATCCCAGGAGTTAATTATGAGGAGACGTATTCCCCTGTAGTGGATGCGATAACCCTTAGGTTCCTAATCGGCCTCACAATCTCTGAAGGACTTCATATGAGACTAATAGATGTCGTCACCGCATACTTATATGGGACACTTGAAAATGACATCTACATGAAAATCCCTAAAGGATTAAAATTGCCTGAAGCATTAAAAACAACACCTCGAGAAATGTATTCTATAAAGCTCCAGAGATCTTTATATGGTCTCAAACAATCTGGTCGTATGTGGTACAATCGTCTTAGTGAATATCTCGAAAAATAAGGATACAAATCTGATGTAATTAGCCCATGTGTATTTATAAAAAGACCACACTCAAATTTCACTATAATAGCAGTCTATGTTGATGATATAAACATCATCGGAGCTCCTGAAGAGATAGAAAAAACTGCTAATATATTAAAGAAAGAATTTGAGATGAAAGATCTTGGTACAACAAAATTATGTCTCGGCCTGCAGTTCGAGCATTTGCGTAATGGTACATTCGTCCATCAGTTAAACTACATCCAGAAGATGTTAGTACGCTTTAATATGGACAAAGCTCATCCGTTTAGCGTACCTATGATTGTCCGACCGCTAGATCCACACAAGGATCCTTATCGCCCTCAAGAAGAAGGCGAAGAAATACTTGGTCCAGAAGTAACGTACTTAAGCGCGATCAGTGCCCTTATGTATCTCGCAAATAACACAAGACCTGACATTGCATTTGCAGTACATGTACTACCGAGATACAGTTCGAATCCAACACGTAGACACTGGAATGGCGTAAAACATAGCTTGTTGGGTATGCGGATGTCGGATATCTATCAGGTCCCCACAAAGCAAAATCTCAGACAGGTTCTGTATTCACATACGGTGGCACAACAATTTCTTGGAAGTCAACTAAGCAAACACTTACAACAACATCATCAAATCATGCTGAATTGATAGCACTATATGATGCTGGTTGAGAATGTGTGTGGTTGAGATCAATGATTAATCATATACAAGAAGCATGCGGATTAGAACATATCAATAAGGAGCCGACAATTATTTATGAAGACAATGCTGCTTGCATAGCTTAGATCAGAGAAGGTTACATCAAGGGTGATCGAACAAAGCACGTCTCACCAAAGTTCTTCTCAACATATGACTTGCAGAAAGAAGGGAAATCGATGTTTGTCAGATCAAGTCAAGTGAAAATCTAGCAGACCTGTTCACAAAATCTTTACCTAGAAGCAGTTTCGAGCAGCTATCACACAAGATCGGTCTTTGTAGATTGAAAGATGTTTGTTGAATTCAGGGGGAGAATTATACACACTGTACTCTTTTTCCCTTAACTAAGTTTTGTCCCACTGGGTTTTCTTAGTAAGGTTTTTAATGAGCCAGCATAGCTGATCCAGTAGTATCAGTTTATTTATTCAGGTCCTGAAGTACCTACTTAACATCATCCTGAAGTATGTTGTTAAACTGGGTATAATTCTAAATGTCTGAGGGGGAATGTTATAAACCAGACATTTTAGGCCCAACCCATTACTTATGGGCTTTAGGATTTATAGTTATGTCAATCTCTATATATTGTAATGTTGAATAGAATGAATAATGGAATTCAGTTTATCTCTATTTCTCTTTGGTTTTTATCAAATAACAATATGTTTGGTAATTAATGTTTTGGTTTTATCTAGATAAAATTTAAAAATAAAACTCTTTGAGACAATAAATTAATTTATTACAATTTTAAGACATTTAAAGAATTTTAGTATCTTAAAATTGGATGAAATTATCCTTTCGTCCTTCTACTTAATTGAAACTTTTGGAAGTTTTACACTTTGTTGATCCCACATCGAGTGAAAAAGAAAGTTTGAATAAAAGAAATGACTATAAATAACCCTTTAATTTCCTCTAAGAGTCCTTTCTTCTAGGGCTGGTAATTTTGACACGAACACGATAACACGACACGAACCTACACGAAGTTAACAGGTTTCGTGTCTAAACAGGTCGACACGATAAGACCTGTTTAAATTTTGTGTCTAAACAGGTTAAAACCCGTTAACCTGTTAAGACCCGTTAGTGACCTATTTATAATTTAAATTAAAAATATATATCAAATATGTGGAGACATGTGTGGAGCCAGAAATACGGGGTATTATACCCAAAGGCCAAAATTTTGAAATCCATTCTTTAATTCACGCTCCAAAACCAAAGTACCAAACCCTAAATTTACTTTAGTTGCCGCACCGTTCATCACTTCAGTTCACTGGCCATCGTTCATCACCGGCCAACGTTCACCGACCATCATTCATCACCGGCCATCGTTCATATCTATTCCGGCGTCGGAGGTTCAGAATTGAAGCCAAGTTGTTTTGTGTAGAGAGGATTGCTTGAAGATCAAATTTGAGAAGAGAGATCGAAACGACCAGTACTTACTTTTACACAACTGTTTATTCATAGATTGTGTTTTTAACTTTTTTTTTTGGGTAAAGATTGTGTTTTTAACTTAATAATTAAGTGGAATGTAGATAAATTCACATTGATGGGTGTGTAACTATTTGAGTGGGGATTCAATATATGCAGCATGTTTATGGGCCTAGATTAGGGAAAATAGATATGTCCGGTAGGATTTAAGACGTTTGCAGAGGGGGGGGGGGGGGGTAAGCCTAATGTGAGCAAATAATAATGACTTTAAAATAGTATGAGAAATGAACTACAATGGCTGGTTGTGGTCTTGGTATAATATAATATGGCAGAAGCTTGCTATTTGTTAATTTTCGTTAATCATACAGGAGATCTCTATTTCTGTAATTTACGCATTAAACAGGTTCCTTAATCGCTAATTTCAAATATGGAATAACAGGTCATGTTCGTATCTTAACATGTCGTGTTCGTGTCTTACAGGTCGTGTTTGTGTCTTAAACAGGTCATATGATATGTTGGTAACATTTTCGTGTCTTAACAGGTAATTTCGTGTAACCTTTTTATTAACAAGTTCGGGTTCGTGTTTGAAAAATCGGACACGATAAGATTTCGTGTCGTGTTCGTGTTTACAGGTTTCGTGTTCGTGTCTTAACAGATCGGGTTGACCCGATATGCTAGCCCTACTTTCTTCCATTAATCCTAATGTAGAGGGATCACTTACTCTACAAAGGCATATTAAGCCCTTAAAAGAGTTAAATAGTTGTGTAATTTATATGCTTAGTCATCATTTGGCTAACGAAAGTTTTATTTTTAACCATTTGGCAAGAATAAGTTATATTTAGGGGTGCAAACGAGCTGAGCGTCTCGCGAGCTCCTTGAAATTGGTTCGAGAAAAAGCTTGAAATAAGCCGAGCCTTATCGAGCCCGAGCCGAGCTTGAGCCTAAAAATAAAGCTCGTTTATTTATCGAGCCCGAGCTCGAGCCTAAAAATAAAGCTCGTTTATTTATCGAGCCCGAGCTCGAGCCTCACATGTGAAGCTCGTTAGGCTCGTCGAGCCTTATCGAGCCTTAGTGTAAACGAGCCGAGTCGAGCCTAGCTTATTTAAACTTGTTTACAAGTCGACATTTAACCTAAAAATAAGCTTATTAGTAAACGATCCCGAGCTTCACTTATCGAGCCCGCGAGCCTAAAAAGTCTATTATTTATATTTAATATATTAATTAATAGATAATAAACGAGCCGAGCTCGAGCTTGAGAAAATACCAACGAACCGAGCTCGAGCTCTGAAAACAAAGCTCGAGCTCTCATAAGTTACTCGAGCTCGAGCCTGGTCGAGCTTGGGCTCGGCTCGGCTCATTTACACCCCTAGTTATATTGTTTGGTCGAGTAAGCCATCTTAATTTTTAATTGAGCCGAGCTTGAGTTTAAAGTTCTAACTCAATTTTTTAAGCCGTCTCAAGCCAGCTTGATGTGAAAAACAAGTCAAACATGAGCTAACCTTGGCTAAACACACCTTTAAATGTTGTGTTTTCCGTCGCATCTCTCAATTAGTTAACATGCAACAACTTTCAATAGCATTAGGAATCACTTTTCCTACCAATAAACAAAAATCTACCTATATTTTTATTAATACTTTTTTAAAGGCAACCATAATCTATTTTAAGGCATCATTGACTATACATAATAGATTTTTGTTACCTTTGTGTGAGGATAATTAATATTCGTGTCTCACATAACTTCATCTTTAAATCTATATATCTATATATATATAATAAACAAACAAAGTGTGGGACATGTGTCAGTATATGGTGCAACCTCACAAAACTTTGTGCGGGAAAATTAGAGAAAAGTGTTATTTCTACACGGGATCCGTGTATTATATCCAAACCCGCATGGATTGACCTGGGTATAAAAGGATCTAAAAAACCCTAATTTGAGAAACTTCTCATTCTTTTCTACCGTAGTCTGTCAAGCATAGCCAATTTTCAACGCCGTTCATCCCTGATTCATCATCAGATTTTCATCATCCACCTCTTAATTCGAAAAATCTTTTTGGGTAATATGTTCGATGAACGGTTTTACTAGAATTATCGTTTTATTCTGATTGTTTTGTGGTTTTATAACATGAAACAGTGGAGGTTTAAGGAATTTTGGGCGTTTGAGAAGCTAGGGTTTGTGGTTTTGGTAAGCATTTCGTATTCTTATTGAATTTTGGTACAAAACATCAGTCTTTTTGTATTAGTTTTATTTGATTTATAGTTTGATTCTGATTTTTTTGTTGTTTTATAACATGAAACAGTGGATATTTAAGGAATTTTGGGGGTTTGAGAAGCTAAGGTTTGTGGTTTTGGTAAGCATATCGTATTCTTATTGTATTTCTGGTACAAAACATCAGTCTTTTTGTATTATTTTTACGAGATTTATCGTTTGATCGTGAGTTTTTTTGTGGTTTTATAACATGAAACAGTGGAGATTTAAGGAAATTTGGGGGTTTGAGAAGCTAGGGTTTGTGGTTTTGGTAAGCATATCGTCTTCTTATTGTATTTCTGGTACAAAACATGAGTCTTTTTGTATTAGTTTTGGTACAAAAGTTGATCCTTTTTGTTCCATCAGAAACTCTTGCCGAATTTAACAATCATATGTTAAATCATTTGATTCATTTTATTCCGATACTGGTTCGAGTCCTTATTGATGTGAGTTTTATTCATTATTTTTATGTTTCTTTTGTATATTGTTATTGCCCTGTACCTTAATTTTGAATTCATTTGGTTATTTTGTTTTCATTTGCATACAATGAGGGATTCAAGGCCAGCAACGCAGGATATGAATACATGTAAGTTTTGATGGTTTTGATTCTTATACTATTGTTTCTATCATTTTTGGTGAAACTTGGCTTTTTATTTGGTATTTATTAGTGATCATATTTGTTGTTTCAATATTTTTTAGTTGAAGTTTGTTTTTTATCTGCATATGATCTGTTTTTGCATGTTGATGAAGACACAGGTTGTGAAGTGTCAAATGTCTAGGGTATGGAGGTCTATGTGTTAATTATAAATGGAGAACAATAAGATTACTATGTTCAGGTCACTTAATGCTCACTCTAGGAACTACACAATCAAGGCGAAGATCATATCCTAGTGGAATAAAAAAATGAATGGTTGTGATAATTAGATCTATCGAGTTGACATGTTGTTGATGGATGAAGAGGTAACAATTTTTAATGTTGTTAATTCTTATTTATAATCCTCTTTAACCATGGTTATCCATGTTGAGGATCTAAAAGGCATCATATATAATTATTATTTCAGGGTTCGTTCATTCAATGTAGCTGTTTACATAAACTTTTCAAATGGTTCCTTAAATGTTTGGTTGTTGATGACTGTTTATTGTTTCACAAACCATCACTATCCAAAGATACAACCAAGATTAAGGTTACTGGAAATGATCAGAAGCTATCTTTGTATGCATTCAGTTCTGTTCTGAAAACTGAAAACTGGTCTGGTCCTTGGTACTTTTTTCGTTTCACTGATTTTAAATCTGTGTTGAGTAAAAAAGTTGAAGTTAATACTCCAATAGGTATTTACTGTTTTTCAATTTTCTTATAACTGTTAAATAAATTCAGATGTTTCTATTTATAAATTTTTGTATTATACAGATTTTATCGGTTATGTTGTTGTCTCTTATCCTATTGAAGATGCAAATAGGAAGGATGGCTCTAAAATCAAACGAATGAACATAACTCTCAAAGATATCGAGTATTGACTTTATATATAGATATATAGATGTGTATATGTATATCTTTATTAATGTATATGTTTGATGTTAATTTTACAAATATTCATTATACAGAGATCAGAAGATTTGTCTTACATTATGGGAAAACTATGCAGTCACTTTGTCAAAGTACATGAATGATAAAGACCGCCCTGCTCATGTTGTTATTCTTGTGCATTTTGGCACAGTAAACATTTATCAAGGTATTAATTTAAATTATGTAGATTATTTCAACAAGCTGAATTAAATATCTGTATCGATATGTACCTCCTTATATTATGTGAACATAATTTCATCATTTTTTTACCATTTAACAAACATGGACGTTCTAATCAGGTAAAGTTGGCCTTACTAATATGTTTGAAGCAAGTCGTGTCTTCATAAATTCTGATCTGGATGAGATAAAAGAATTCAAAGACAGGTACATATTTATTATTTAATGATTCCCATCTAGATTTGCATATGTTTGTTTAATATATTCTACTGTTATAGGTATCTTGAGAAGGAGTTTTCTAACTCATCTTCCAGTAAACAGTCATGCTCTCAAGTGATATCCAATGCAGAAGATGAGTTTCTTAATGCTGAAGATTTTGTGTTGACCGCTTTTATTGCTTCAATTGATGAGGTACACTTTTGATAAAATGTATATGTTTATTAACTTTTGTTTACTTCCGCTATTTTTTTAATAATAGTATTGTCCTTAAATATTATAATATCAACTGAATAGGAGAAAAAGGTTATCATTGTTGGTACTATTATTTCCAATTTTATAGTATTTTTTGACTTATTTACAGGAGTCTCAATCTGTGATCGGCGACAGTGTTACGCCAGATCATTTTGATGTTAATGATCAAGATCAGTCAAAGTTCGAAAACATCAAACGCAACCTTCAAGATGTTTATGATGTTGATGATGTTGATAGTTCTTCTACTAAAAGTCTAAACAGTCTGGGAATGTTCAAGTAAACGATGTTGTCAAGTTGGACCTCATCACCCCAAAGTTAGAGAAATAAAGATATATCCGTATCGTCTTGAAATGAATTTCCAATTTTTGTTATTTTTAATCGTATAACAATGTTAATGGTTTCCATTTTTATGTAATAAAGGATGTTTGACCTTATTAAATCTTCTAAAAATAAGAATTTAAAAAATATTTGTAAAAAAATTATATATGAACCGAAAATACTATATTTAAATTCTATAAATTTATTTACTTTAAATAACATACTATATTAAACTCATATCACAATTGAAAGTCGTTTTTATTAATGTTATTTTTTAAATCTCATAATAATGGACAAAATATTCTAATCATAATCTACTCTATATTTGATATCTTCATTGTTTTACATTATTTCATAATAATCATCTTCTAAAAATAACATTTAAAAAAATCGTATGTTGGGCAAACTTTTTCAACCGAAAATATTATATTTAAATGCCATTCATTGATTTTATGTAAATAACATACTATATTCAAATGATATCACAATTAAATATATTCGACTTCTTGTAACCCAAAATATTATATTTAAATGTATAGTTTTATTCTTATACATATTATTTTAAAAAAATACATAGTATAATATTAACTTAATGTTATATTTCAAATCTCATAATAATGGAAAACATTCTACACATTATCAATTCCATATTTGATATCTTGATTGTTATATATAGATGAGCCTTATTACAAATCATTCATGCAATAACATCTCAGAAAGTCATTAAGGTATTACTCTTATTTATTATCTTCATCAAAAGCTTCTCTGTGTTCTTAAACACAGATTCTTCACAACTCATTTTCATAATGTAAACTTTTTTATGTTTGTTATAACGATCATTTTTTATATGTTTTTTATAATGTTTTAGGTATTAAAGATACAATGGTTGAGCTTCCTTTTCACCTGATACTTTTTCATATTTTAATCAAGATCGATACGAAATCAATACATCGTTTCAAGTTAGTATCTAAACAATGGTGTGATGGCCTATCATCAACTGAATTTGCTTTCAAACGTGGTTGTTATGTTGAAGATTATCTGGTAGTATTTATTGTGTTATAGTCTTTACATTACAACACATTTAGTTTTGTTAATAAGTTTTTATGTTATTAATGTCATTTGTTAATGATCTATCTTTTTAGGAAATGCTCCAAGACCAAGGTTTGTTCATTACTTCGCCTGTTTTGCTGGATTTGTGGCCGCGTGAACTCATTCAACTTTATGCGTTTGATGATCATCATTTAAGTCAAAAAAATGCAAACGTTTTGGAGGAGATGGGGATGATTGAAAATGGCCAACGTACTGTTTATCAAGTTTATGATGATGACAATTAGCATCTTTGTTCACATCAAATAATTTGTTATTTGCCTATGGGATAATTGTATTTTACATATGTTCTATCACAAATTTATTGTTTGCCGTACTTCTCTATTTCAAATCATCGCTACATGGTTGTTGGTTATAATCAAAATAATATATATCTATTTTGTTTCTTAGTATAATCAAAATAAGAACGTGCGATTAAGATAGACGAGACAACTCATGAAACAGTATAATCCTTAGAAATTATTCATATTTTTTAATATATATTTGGTAATGTACGTATATTAATTATTTTTTATAATATATTATTTTATAGTATCAAATATGATTCGCTAATAATATACGTATTCATAATATATTTTATAATTTGATTTTTTGACCAAATAATATCCTATAATTCATACTTAATATTCCTGATTTGTCGACTTTCTATAAATACTTGTAATGTTCTCTATAAATACAAACATTCAAGTCTATTCACTCTCATTGTGGTTTTTTAATCTATTCACTATAGTTGTGGTTTTTCCTTGTCAAATCTTAGAAGAGGAAGTTTACACGCATTTCCCTATTCTCTGACTCTTTTGTTGCTTATCATATCAAGCCTTCTGGTTAATATATATTATCAGGTATGTTGAAACCATTTTATATGTTACCTGCTGATGTTATATACAATTTTTAATTGTGTTTTTTTGGATTTGAGTACTAATTTTTTCTATACTTAAATTCAACACATAAACTAGATGATTAACATTCATACATATAGTTATATATTGTTCCAAAAACTTAACATCGTCCATATATGGACATATTACCTAAAGATGTAGTAAACAAACTTCGACCAACGTCTTCATATGCAAATATATGCATATCCCAAAAAAACCATAAGCATTAACAATCCATATACCAAGAAATAAACCTACTACCATCATTCAACACATTTGTCTTAAACTCGATCCACATTTGTTAACCCCAGCACCTGTTTTGAAGTAACAAAGTTGAAGTGAAGAATGTCACATTTCTTCAAACCATTTGCAGACATAAATTTGCCCCACTTCACCATTGTGTAACGCGGTGCGTCACCATTTTTCTCTATGTCCGCTTCGTTATCCATCATTTTTCCCTCCAAAGTCTGAATCTTCAATGAATGAAGCTTCTCTATTAGACCTGATCTCCTTGCAACCTCAACAGGAAAACGCTACAAAAAAAATGTTACATAACATTATTAGCATTTTCTCTATAATTCATATAATACTTCTTATAATTTAGGATACAAATTATCATACCAATCTGTTTTCTCCTTTTCGAGTAAACTCATAATTTTCAGGATCAAGTCCAGCCTTTACTGTTTTTCCACTATTACGTCTCGGTTGCTTTTCCTGTCCAACTTTACGTGCATTCTCATAGTAGTTTTTAACCTTCAATTTTGAATATCAATGAAAAACATTAAATGTTTGTAAACGTGGACTTACAGTAATCACTCATAAGTGTATTACACATGTGAATAAAGTAAAAATTACCTCTCTTTTGATTGATGATCGACGACAGTTTGAAATTTCGGGTGTGACGACTTCTGGAGTTTGGTCAATCACTTTTTTTTTATGTTGAGCCAATCACTTGTGCAACCTCTTTACCTTTCTTTCCAATCTATTAATTAAATATATATTTATGTTTATCAAATTTCTAAATCTTATATATACTAATCATATGTAATGTCATATAAATGTATATTAAGTTATTATTACCTCTTCCTTGATGTGAACCTCAGAACTTTTAGCATTTTTATTTGGTGGTGTCAATTCCTCATATTTTAGAACTTCTTGTGTGATATTCAACATCTGATCACTTTCACTTCCAGAATTGTTATCCTGATAATTAATGTGAGTATCATGACGTAATTTGGTGGTGTCACACCCCGATATTTCCACATATTACCGGTGGGCCCGATGGGGAGTATCGTGACGTAATTGATATCATCATGGTCAAACATACACAGAATAGCACAGCGGAAGTCTAGGAATATAAAATATTATTACAACCCCAAATGTCTGAAATAACAAAGTATTTATTATTGACGAGTCTGTAATATCAAATCCACAGGTGGATCTCCACAGAATGTAAAAATGAAGTTTAGCAGACTTTAAGGCATCTTTAAGGATTTGCAAGATCCTCTATTTCGACACCGAGCAATTCCCCAGCCTATTACGAGTAGTACCTGTCACTTAGTCTTTGGAAAATACGTCAGTTTTCACTGGTAAATACAATTAACTGACTCATTTGAAAAGAATTTATGAAAATTGATTTAAGTGCACAAGGCACAAACCATTTATAACTTGGGACAATCTTTAATAAAATCTTGTATGCTGTTTCACATGTTTGTCATACATATGGGGCCGGTTTGGAAGCCGGTCATGATTAACCGACTCACCACTTACAAAACCCACGAAAGAGTTATCCCCAACATGTGGGTTATTTATATTTTAGCATTTGCATCTGTCGGGTGTATGCCTACACCACGTGCATAGGCCGTGGCCATTTTTAACTTTGATGAGCCGAGGATATTCAGGACACGATCGTTAACCCCCAATGTTTATGTTATCAAACAAAACAGATTAAAACGGGTTATGCAGATTTATTAAATCACAATCCGACATAAATGATCTCATACCCGACCAAGCGGTATTTATAATACCGTATCCCAAGCCCGTATAAGGGAAAATAAGTTAAAAATATTTACCTGAGCTAATACTTGATTCACAGCAAAATAACTCAGTCGTATCCAATCTATCTAAATGCAGATAGCTTTTACCGGGTGGCTCTAGTCTGGAATGATGGTAATATATAACCAATTCAGAATGCTAATGGTCTTATTTAAGTCGTAGACTTAGACCAGCTAGCTCAAAGTATCTAAAACGGTACGGCACGCTAGCTTAAGCGATGACCAGAATAGAATGTTATTTAGACCCAACAAGTACGAAGACTTGTATATTATGGGTAAACAAAACACATTCCAGATTTTGAGATAAAAACGATAAGGTTAAACCCGTTTCAGCAAGCTTACGTAAACTAGTTACATAACCGATCCGAACGCGTAAATGCGTAACGGGCAACCAAATGAACCATATACAAGTCTCTTTTGTTATTATGCTTAAAATATATTAATACATCAGTAGGATGTTAACATATATGCCCCAAAAAGTATTTAAAACCATTTTAAGTCTCGTAAGGGCATTTTGGAAATTTTAATACTTATAAAAGAGATTTTATAACAAACTGAAATTCTGGTCCTTTCTGATTAGTAAAAATATTTAATTTATCTCATTACATCAGTAAGATATCATACATATGTGAGGTTTACAATTTATGGCCAAACTATGCCCCGAAAGGGTATTTTGGTCATTTCACATATGCTTTTACGGACATTTTTGGAAGTCTGAGTTCACGAATTATACCTACTGTAATAATATTAAAATTTTTTTAGAAATTCAGTAGGTAACAAGTCTTAGGTGTTAATTATGGTTTAAAACCATACTATGCACCTAAATAGCGTAAAAATCGCTAATTGACGATAATTAAGGGGTTTTATAGAAATCTGAGATTTTGATTTGTTTTGAGTGTTCAAAATAATTTATTTAATATATGAAATTAGTAGGAAAAGGTTTGGCATTCAAATCCTTTGTAAATCTCATTTTATGCGTGAAAAGGGTATTATCGTCATTTACCGAATAATACAAGAACTCTATGATATGATCAGTTTATAATCTGATCCTAAATTCCAAAAATCTCTAATATTAATATCTTAACAGTAGGTAATGAGTATTGGGTCAAAATCCAAGTTTAAACATGCCTTATGCAAGATATCGCAATTTACTTAAATTAAAGCTTCTAATTACGATATCGAGCATAACTCCTATTTGGGACCAAGAACTGATGTCAAATTTTTGGGACAAGTCCAAATATCAGTAGCAAAGGTTTTTGTCCTCTCACATTCTTAAAAATCTCATTTGTATGTCAAAAGGGCATTTACGGCATTTATAAGCATATTAACAATCAAGAGCATATAATTCGAACCACTAAGGACCAAGAAATATAACTTCAGGGAGTTATGCTACTGAATGATAGGGTCCTAATGGAAGCTTAAAACATGGGGGATTTAAGCTTTAACGGATCAGAACTGAAAGTCAAAGCAAAAGTCAAGCTTTTGCGACTTTCGGTAATAAACTGACCTTAGACTGATAATTGTCGGGTTAGACCTGGTCAAACATGTTCTAATACTAATTACCAAGTCATTAGAATGTTAAAATATAATTTAGGACCCCTGGTTTATCAGTTTTAATTAATATTCACAAATCTGCCAAGTTTGACTTTTTACCTAAACGGTTTGACCCGACAATTAACTAAGCAAACGAAGGAATTAGGAGGTGCCCTTTCAGGGGTTAATCACCTACCTAACAATGGTCTTATACCCACATTCAATTCGATCAGTGGCTGGACCATGAGAGTTTAAACCAAAAGTCAAAGCTAATTTACGATACTTGACTTTTCGGTTTATAAAACTATGAAACTGAACTATAAGGTGGGCTAAGGTACTTACAAAGGGTCCATGCTAACTTTTCTACAAGAATATAAGTTCCAATCAGATCAGGAGCTCCAGATTTGAAAGATAAAAAGGAATGAATGAAAAATGAGCAAGGAACTAGTTGGGTTTTCAACCTATTTATAGTTTTTGATTGTAATTCTGATAAAGACATGTGTCTAGAGGATTAATCAGATCACTACAAGTGTTATGGCAGCTGGCCATCTTGATTTGGAGCCCAAGGAATCGAGCTTGATGCCCAAGAATCGGATTTGGAGTGGAGACCAAGCTAGAACACAAAATAAAATATATATATATATATATGCAGCTATGGGGCCTCGCGGCCCGTGTAAATGGATGGCCCAAGTCCACGCGGCCCGCCTGAAAGTCAGAGCTGGGCAAAAGTTTGGCAGTTCAGCGATTTTGGTCCCTGTGCTTTCATTTTGTATGCTTAACAGCTCAACAGCTGATATGTTTCTGTTTTAGCAACCCGTGATCAAATATTCGGGCCTGTGTCGTGACTCGAGACAAGGCTTAACCCAGACAACCATCAGCAGTTTAACAGAAATGGTCCTTGTCTCAGTTTTTATCATTTTGACAGTTTTAGTCCTTGATCTTGATAGATGTCATTCTGACTTATTTGAGGCCCGTTAACCTCATTCCAAGGCTTCGCTATGATGCCTAAACATAGGGGACATGAGATATGCACAAAAACATGCCAGATGTCTGCTCGTTTGGTCGTACGGTCACGTTATTCGTCGAATTACGACGAAACTCGAACGGACGCGAAAAACGAGCCAACTACGCGACGAATGGAATTTTATCATGGCGATCACAAAAATAAAATATTTTAATGATTGCATAAATTTTTGGATGTCCGGATATATTCAGAACGTAAGATATGCGTGAAAATGCGAACTTGTGCACTTTTTGACACTTTTAGTCCCTACTTGACATAAAAGTTTATTTTTGCGCATCGAACACCTCTAAGCCCATATCTGAGCTATACAAAGGATATTTAGGGCATGTTTAACTTAGGGTCATATTCCGAAAGGTCCGTTACCCTACGAATCGGCATACTTTTGCAGTTTGACGCAAATAGTCCTTTAATCGCATAAAGTAGTGCGAAATGTCGTTTACTGACATCCAAGCCTTCCATGGCCCATAATGAGCATTCCCAAGCATATACTTAAATATTACTACACTCCCGTTCGCTTAAATGGTCGCCGAAAGGCGTAGAATTAAAAGTTGACGCTTTAGGTCCTTCTATTGCGCAAACTTGTGCATCTCATCATTTAATAGCATAGAAGCCTTATCTAGTCCATGTTAGGCATTCTTGAGAGTATTATAATACATCATGATGCTTCGGGTTCGTTAAAAGGTCATTCAGAGGTGTCATTAAACATGTTGACGCTTTTAACCCCTCTAACTTACAAACTTGCGCGTAACTTCACTTATTGGCATAAAAGCCTTGCATAGCCAATATTAGGCATTCCCGAGAATATGATGAAACATAATAAAGCTCTCGGTTTGTTAAAAGGTCACTCAGAGGCCTAGTTTAGGCATGTTGACACTTTTAGTCCTTCTATAATCAAGGTTTTCGATTTTTGACGAAATTAGTCCCTCATAGTCAACGTTTGACTTTATTAGGGTTCATTACACGTGTCACCACATCATTGGACATGATTTTACGAGGTGTTACATCCTCACCCCCTTAAAAGAAATCTCGACCCCGAGATTTGCTCAAAAAGATGGAAGTACTTTCTGTCATGTAATGGACTTAACTCCCACAGTAATTTAGTGTCCCTTACGAGTACCCCAGTTGAACTAATCACTAGGTACGTGCTTTTCTTCAGAGTTTCTTAACCTGTCGATCCTTGATCGATATAGGTCTTTCAATAAACCTCAGGCTTTTATTAATCTATATGTCTTTATAAGACATTGCTAGCGATTTATCAGCTAGACATACCTTTAAGTTAGAGATGTGGAACACATTGTGAATTCCACTAAGTTCCTCAGGCAAGTTTAGCTTGTAAGCTATACTGCTGACACATTCGATGATCTCGAATGGTCCTAAATATCCAGGGCTCGACTTGCCCTTGTATCATACCCTTCATGTTGGTATTTCCAATAGAATCTTGTTCCCTACTTGGAACTTTAAGAGATCTGCGTCTCTCTTTCATATTGCTCTTCTGCCGAATACTGGCAGCCTTCAGACGATTTCAGATTCGTATTATCTTATCCGTCGTCTTTAAGACAATCTTAGATTCTGATATTTGGGTTTTCTCAACTCCTACCCATCAAACGGGCATTTGTCACTTTCTCCCATACAAGGTCTCCAAGGGAGCAGCCTTGATGCTTATATAATGCTATTGGTTATAGGAGAACTTAATTAGGGTGAGATAGTCATTCCAACTACTATCCGAATCAATCTTAAGGAATTGACTACCCTTATAGTTAGTCGAACAAATCGACGATCCTGGGCAGCTAATAACGATTCTTAATCGTTCCCTAGTTAGGTTGCAATAATCCAATGCACAAGCGTATTGCATCGTGCTTTCCTTTATCAACAACAATAGTCGGAGCTCCTAAGACAATGAGCTAGGTTGTACAAGCCTTTCTTTATAACTCATCTGGTTAGCCCTCAGTTCTTCCATTTCTGTTGATGTTAACCGATATGGAGCTTCTGTAACAGATACAACTCCTAATAGGATGTTAATCCTAACTTCACTTTGCCCCTCAGGAGTAAATCAGGGTAGTTCTTCTGAGAAGAAATCAAGTTATCTAATTATGATAGAGGTAGCTCAATCTTTGTCTTTGGTCCACTTACCGTCGCTTGTGCCATGTAAATGACACATCCGTTTTACGAGTGCACAGATGTCTTAAGTAGAGACGTCTACTTAGGCATTTCTATTATGGATATCTTCTTTGAATACCACTAGCTGACTTTAGTACAATATGACTATTGGTATATCTTAGTGGTTCCATGCATTAAACCTCCATACTGATCAGGCATGGAAGCAATCTATGGGACACACTAGGTTACGCCAATCTTCATATGATGCTTTTATCAAACATAGTTGGCACTCGAAGTTGATAAAATCAATGCGGAAAATAATTAAAATAACATATATTGTCGTACTCTATTCAAGGAAAGAGTACTCTTAGATTTTTCAGAGAGACCATTGCCGAGAAAGAGAAGAAACAGTCTCTGAGGTTTCATTGGTAGGTTCTACCTTGTGGATAATATAAAAGTTTGCTAAACTTATGGTTTATGAAGACTTATTATTGCCTGTATTAAAAACAGGATTCTTAGCGGAAATTATCATTGATAAATGATAAGGAATGTATTTGACGACATCATGTACTGCCTCTTGGCATTCATCAGGTGAGTTCAGGCATTTCCTTTCTTAGCCTTTCCAGACTTAGCTGCACCTTCTTCGACAGCTTTATGGCATCCAGTTCTGATGTGGCCTTACTCACCACAGCCGTAACAGACTGTATTTCTTATGTCTCTACATTTATGGGACTGATGACCAGTTCCCTTACAGATGCCACACTGCTTTGGTCTTTGATTCATTCGGCACTGTCCCCAGTGTCTTTTATAGCAATTCTTACATACAGGCTTCTTACTGAACTTATGTTGGTTCTTATTAAGCCCGTAATTGCTCTTTTTCTAGATTTCTGGGAGTTATCCTCCTCCCTTGGTTCATCCTTCACAATCGAAGTGTTAACAAAGCTCTTTTCATGAGCAATTGATTGAGGTTTTGAATGAAATTTAGAGCGAGAAGCATTCGGCTCTTTGAATTGTTTCATGACCTTTTCCATGGCCTTTCAAACTGCTGCATCAATCACAGTTTGGAGATTAACTCCATTAATATTGAGGCTTACATTTGTAGCATTATTAGCTTTTGTCGCCTTAATAGTATCGCGACTGATATCCACCTCATTCAAGTTTGCCATACTCGAAACTTGGTACTAACCACCAAATTAACAATCGTTAGTCATCCTCCTGATGACCTGACGTAGATCAGCCACGGTATCCATAAACCGTATAGGCTATTATGTTCCAAACATTCCTAACGAATGTTATTTGAATGTATATCCATTACATTTAGTCTAGGTCACAAAAGGACTATCAGTGGCACTTAAGGTTTGGAGCGAGTCCATTACCTGTTTGACAGAGGATCATAATGTCACAACTGCCTTTGTCACAAGGACGAATATGAATAGCTCGAAGGCTAGCCTTACATGACTTTCATTATATATATATATACATATGGCATAGAAGCCCGTCGCGAGGGACGTAGAAAAATATAGCATAAAGCCTAGTCATGAAGGACACAATGATTATATGGCACGAAGTCCTTGTCGCAAAGGACATTTAGATATGGCTCAAAGTGGCCTCTTCATAATGACGTTATAAGATATGGCACCAAGGCCGGATACGGAGGACATTTATTTACCAATGCTGGCACAAAAGGCCTGTGACTAGGAATGTTAACATTTAATATGTTAACTTGTCACGAATGTCAAACTATAGTACATTGACTTGTCATGGATGACTTTAAAACATATCTCATTGTTTTGTCACCAAGGACATTAGTTTATAAGCCGCAATCTTATCGGGTTAGGGGCTTCCAGGTTTGAACATAGTTCTTCACCTTTGGACAAGGAGTCATAAACTACAACTGTCATTGTCTCTAAAGATGACTTATTTGGCGCAAAGGTAAACTAATTGACATCACTAATGGATGTTCATATATCATCATTGCATTTGATGATACCGGTCATGATCACGCTGATCATATAGATTGTTAGGGTTGGGTATAGCCCACCCTTTGGATAGGGGATTATGAGGATCACCACTATCTTTGTCTTATTGACAATAGAGTAAAGTGTAGCCCGTAGGCATTCCATCACAAGGGATGTTAATACTATGATTATCATATTGATGATACTAGTCATGATCGCAATGATCATGCAGACTATGGGATTTGAGCATGGCTCACCCCCTTGGGCAAAGAATCACGAAAGATTACATTTTCCTGGTCTCAGATGGACAATATAATATAGCCCTTAGGCAAAACATCATTAAGGATGTCAGATTTAATCATCGTACTGATGATTTTAGTCATGATCGCATTGATCATGTAGACTATTAGGCTTGAGCACAGCTCATTACCTTGGACAGGGGATCATAAAGATCACAATGTCAATATAGAGATGTCCTCATATAGCACAAGGCTTGCTTCAAAGGACATTTAGATGGCACAAAAGGCCTTGTCACTAGGACAATTAAAACATAATCAATGATCTCTTGGATCAGTGATCTTTAAGGGTCGAACATAGTTCATCGCCTTTTGACAAGAAGTTTATAAAATAAAATTATCATTGTCATGAATACACCTTCACCCAATGGCATACTTCTTAATTGGATGTTTTGATGTATACTTCATACTGATGTTTGATAGCCGTGATTCGTATTGATCATATAGGCTATGAAGATGGCTTGGAAAAGTCTAACTACTTTTGGAAGCTAGTGTGGTCTCTCAAGTCACACAGCCAGGAATGTTAACATGTTCTTAGATGTTAACAAGGATTAATTACCTTAAGAGGGTTTTACCATCACAGCCATGTTCATAGACATATAGGCTAGGCTATACCATTAAGAGGATCTTTTGAAATTTTCAGCTGATCGATAAAGTTTGAGTAAAACTCAGAATTATTGTTGGATAAAGGACGAAATGAGTACATGCATAAAATTTTCAAAACTTTCCTAGATTATTATAAATTTACAATAGTGCCTTAATCAGGACTTCTAGTAATATATTTGTCCACAGAGGACTAAGAGGAAAAATATAAGTCCGTATAAGGATTATGAAACATTATAAGTCTATATAAGGGTTATAATGAAATATCAATGTCCTCAAAGGGACTATTTCGAAATAACGTATCCCCAAAGGGATATTGATGAAATAACATGTCCATAAAAGGACTATATTGGTACAACGTGCGCACAAAAAAAGGCTTTGCTGTACAGATGTCCTCACAGGGACTTTAAATAACTCTAGTCCATGCAGGGACTAAAAGGAAATATAAGTCCGTAAAGGGACTATGATGGAACAATATGTCCGTGAAAAGACTATGAAGAAATATAATGTCCATGAGATGACTATATTGAAATATCAAGTCCACGGGAGGACTATTTAAAAAATAGTGTATCCACAAAAAGGGATTTTAATAAAATCATATGTCCATGAAAGGACTATGTTGAAATAGTATGTCCATAAAGGGACTTTACTGGAATATAATGTCCACAAGGGACTATATTAAAATATAAAGTCCATGAAAGGGCCAACTAGCAAATGCCCATATAGGGTCTTAAGTCGAAAGGTATGTCCACACAGGGACTATATTGAAGAGATAGGTCCTTATAAGGCCTTAAAAGACAATGAATATTATGGAAGAAGGATTCTCTAACGCCTCCCTTGCTCCACTTTGATTGATTCTCTTCTTTGTTTACCATATACGGTAGGGACACTGAAGACCTCAGTGAATAAGATAAATATTCCAATCAAGATCCGTTATAGAAAGCAGAATTCAAGGATTCAAAGGTTAAGAAATGATATGGACCACGGATTGGGTTTTGACTAATATAATCCAAGTCTGGGATTCCAAAACTTGGAGGTAAGAAATAAGGATCATCAGCATTTACTAGCATTATATTCAAAACGGGAGCCTCAGGGACCTCCGGTATGGACTCTGAAGTCTGATTGCAATTCAATAGATTTGGTTTTAGGAATGAGTCCTCAAAGGTCTTTCCTCTAAATCGGTCGCACGCTTATTCTAGTCGTATTGTGAAGCTTGGAATTCCGTGACTTCGGATGAGGAGAATTTCCATCAACGGCTTCCTTGCTCGACGACTTATTTAAAATACATAAAATCGAAAACAATGTTTACTTAATAGGGATGAGAGTATTCCTATGTTAAGTCTAGACTCAAAAGGTCTAAGGAATATGCCACTGTGTCATTGAGATTAAACACAAAAGACTAGTGTTTAATTCACTCAATGTTGGATCTGATACCAACCTGTCACACCCCGATATTTCCACATATTACCGGTGGGCCCGGTGGGGAGTATCGTGACGTAATTGATATCATCATGGTCAAACATACACAGAATAGCACAGCGGAAGTCTTGGAATATAAAATATTATTACAAACCCAAATGTCTGAAATAACAAAGTATTTATTATTGACGAGTCTGTAATATCAAATCCACAGGTGGATCTCCACAGAATGTAAAAATGAAGTTTAGCAGACTTTAAGGCATCTTTAAGGATTTGCAAGATCCTCTATTTCGACACCGAGCAATTCCCCAGCCTATTACGAGTAGTACCTGTCACTTAGTCTTTGGAAAATACGTCAGTTTTCACTGGTAAATACAATTAACTGACTCATTTGAAAAGAGTTTATGAAAATTGATTTAAGTGCACAAGGCACAAACCATTTATAACTTGGGACAATCTTTAATAAAATCTTGTATGCTATTTCACATGTTTGTCATACATATGGGGCCGGTTTGGAAGCCGGTCATGATTAACCGACTCACCACTTACAAAACCCACGAAGGAATTATCCCCAACATGTGGGTTATTTATATTTTAGCATTTGCATCTGTCGGGTGTATGCCTACACCCCGTGCATAGGTCGTGGCCATTTTTAACTTTGATGAGCCGAGGATATTCAGGACACGATCGTTAACCCCCAATGTTTATATTATCAAACAAAACAGATTAAAACGGGTTATGCAGATTTATTAAATCACAATCCGACATAAATGATCTCATACCCGACCAAGCGGTATTTATAATACCGTATCCCAAGCCCGTATAAGGGAAAATAAGTTAAAAGTATTTACCTGAGCTAATACTTGATTCACAGCAAAATAACTCAGTTGTATCCAATCTATCTAAATGCAGGTAGCTTTTACCGGGTGGCTCTAGTCTGGAGTGATGGTAATATATAACCAATTCAGAATGCTAATGGTCTTATTTAAGTCGTAAACTTAGACCAGCTAGCTCAAAGCATCTAAAACGGTACGACACGCTAGATTAAGCGATGACCAGAATAGAATGTTATTTAGACCCAACAAGTATGAAGACTTGTATATTATGGGTAAACTAAACACATTCCAGATTTTGAGATAAAAACGATAAGGTTAAACCCGTTTCAGCAAACTTACGTAAACTAGTTACATAACCGACCCGAACGCGTAAATGCGTAACGGGCAACCAAATGAACCATATACAAGTCTCTTTTGTTATTATGCTTAAAATATGTTAATACATCAGTAGGATGTTAACATATATGCCCCAAAAAAGTATTTAAAACCATTTTAAGTCTCGTAAGGGCATTTTGGAAATTTTAATACTTATAAAAGAGATTTCATAACAAACTGAAATTCTGGTCCTTTCTGATTAGTAAAAATATTTAATTTATCTCATTACATCAGTAAGATATCATACATATGTGAGGTTTACCATTTATTGCCAAACTATGCCCCGAAAGGGTATTTTGGTCATTTCACATATGCTTTTACGGACATTTTTGGAAGTCTGAGTTCACGACTTATACCTACTGTAATAATATTAAAATTTGTTTAGAAATTCAGTAGGTAACAAGTCTTAGGTGTTAATTATGGTTTAAAACCATACTATGCACCTAAATAGCGTAAAAATCGCTAATTGACGATAATTAAGGGGTTTTATAGAAATCTGAGATTTTGATTAGTTTTGAGTGTTCAAAATAATTTATTTAATGTATGAAATCAGTAGGAAAAGGTTTGGCATTCAAATCCTTTGTAAATCTCATTTTATGCGTGAAAATGGTATTATCGTCATTTACCGAATAATACAAGAACTCTATGATATGATAAGTTTATAATCTGATCCTAAATTCCAAAAATCTCTAAAATTAATATCTTAACATTAGGTAATGAGTATTGGGTCAAAATCCAAGTTTAAACATGCCTTATGCAAGATATCGCAATTTACTTAAATTAAAGCTTCTAATTACGATATCGAGCATAACTCCTATTTGGGACCAAGAACTGATGTCAAATTTTTGGGACAAGTCCAAATATCAGTAGCAAAGGTTTTTGTCCTCTCACATTTTTAAAAATCTCATTTTTATGTCAAAAGGGCATTTACGGCATTTATAAGCATATTAACAATCAAGAGCATATAATTCGAACCACTAAGGACCAAGCAATATAACTTTAGGGAGTTATGCTACTGAATGATAGGGTCCTAATGGAAGCTTAAAACATGGGGGATTTAAGCTTTAACGGATCAGAACTGAAAGACAAAGCAAAAGTCAAGCTTTTGCGACTTTCGGTAATAAACTGACCTTAGACTGATAATTGTCGGGTTAGACCTGGTCAAACATGTTCTAATACTAATTACCAAGTCATTAGAATGTTAAAATATAATTTAGGACCCCTGGTTTATCAGTTTTAATTAATATTCACAAATCTGCCAAGTTTGACTTTTTACCTAAACGGTTTGACCCGACAATTAACTAAGCAAACGAAGGAATTAGGAGGTGCCCTTTCAGGGGTTAATCACCTACCTAACAATGGTCTTATACCCACATTCAATTCGATCAGTGGCTGGACCATGAGAGTTTAAACCAAAAGTCAAAGCTAATTTACGATACTTGACTTTTCGGTTTATAAAACTATGAAACTGAACTATAAGGTGGGCTAAGGTACTTACAAAGGGTCCATGCTAACTTTTCTATAAGAATATAAGTTCCAATCAGATCAGGAGCTCCAGATTTGAAAGATAAAAAGGAATGAATGAAAAATGAGCAAGGAACTAGTTGGGTTTTCAACCTATTTATAGTTTTTGATTGTAATTCTGATAAAGACATGTGTCTAGAGGATTAATCAGATCACTACAAGTGTTATGGCAGCTGGCCATCTTGATTTGGAGCCCAAGGAATCGAGCTTGATGCCCAAGAATCGGATTTGGAGTGGAGACCAAGCTAGAACACAAAATAAAATATATATATATATATATATATATATATATATATATATGCAGCTATGGGGCCTCGCGGCCCGTGTAAATGGATGGCCCAAGTCCACGCGGCCCGCCTGAAAGTCAGAGCTGGGCAAAAGTTTGGCAGTTCAGCGATTTTGGTCCCTGTGCTTTCATTTTGTATGCTTAACAGCTCAACAGCTGATATGTTTCTGTTTTAGCAACCCGTGATCAAATATTCGGGCCTGTGTCGTGACTCGAGACAAGGCTTAACCCAGACAACCATCAGCAGTTTAACAGAAATGGTCCTTGTCTCAGTTTTTATCATTCTGACAGTTTTAGTCCTTGATCTTGATAGATGTCATTCGGACTTATTTGAGGCCCGTTAACCTCATTCCAAGGCTTCGCTATGATGCCTAAACATAGGGGACATTAGATATGCTCAAAAACATGCCGGATGTCGTCTCGTTTGGTCGTACGGTCACGTTATTCATCGAATTACGACGAAACTCGAACGGACGCGAAAAACGATCCAACTACGTGACGAATGGAATTTTATCATGGCGATCACTAAAATAAAATATTTTAATGATTACATAAATTTTTGGATGTCCAGATATATTCAGAACGTAAGATATGCGCGAAAATGCAAACTTGTGCACTTTTTGACACTTTTAGTCCCTGCTTGACATAAAAGTTTATTTTTGCGCACCGAACACCTCTAAGCCCATATCTGAGCTATACAAAGGATATTTAGGGCATGTTTAACTTAGGGTCATATTCCGGAAGGGCCGTTACCCTACGAATCGGCATACTTTTGCATTTTGACGCAAATAGTCCTTTAATCGCATAAAGTAGCGCGAAATGTCGTTTACTGACATCCAAGCCTTCCATGGCCCATAATGAGCATTCCCAAGCATATACTTAAATATTACTACACTCCCGTTCGCTTAAATGGTCGCCGAAAGGCGTAGAATTAAAAGTTGACGCTTTAGGTCCTTCTATTGCGCAAACTTGTGCATCTCATCATTTAATAGCATCGAAGCCTTATCTAGTCCATGTTAGGCATTCTTGAGAGTATTATAATACATCATGATGCTTCGGGTTCGTTAAAAGGTCATTCAGAGGTGTAATTAAACATGTTGACGCTTTTAACCCCTCTAACTTACAAACTTGCGCGTAACTTCACTTATTGGCATAAAAGCCTTGCATAGCCAATATTAGGCATTCCCGAGAATATGATGAAACATAATAAAGCTCTCGGTTTGTTAAAAGGTCACTCAGAGGCCTAGTTTAGGCATGTTGACACTTTTAGTCCTTCTATAATCAAGGTTTTCGATTTTTGATGAAATTAGTCCCACATAGTCAACGTTTGACTTTATTAGGGTTCATTACACGTGTCACAACATCATTGGACACGATTTTATGAGGTGTTACATTCAACATCTGATCACTTTCACTTCCGGAATTGTTATCCTGATAATTAATGTGAGTTCAAGTTTCATTTATATAGAAAAAAATGCAATAATAGATGTGTGAATTCATTAATCAATGTATTATTAAAAATACAAACATATTGTAATACACTACCTCATGCATCAAAGTATCTCCACTTGTATCCGTTGCATTCTCAGATTGAACAAAGTTCTGTAATTAAAAATTGCAAATATAAGTAATTTTAATTATTTTTTAGATTTGTGTGTAATAAAAAAACACCTCGTAAAATCGTGTCACCACATCATTGGACACGATTTTACGAGGTGTTATATTCAACATCTGATCACTTTCACTTCCAGAATTGTTATCCCGATAATTAATGTGAGTTCAACTTTCATTTATATAGAAAAAATGCAATAATAGGTGTGTGAATTCATTAATCAATGTATTATTAAAAATACAAACGTATTGTAATACACTACCTCATGCATCAAAGTATCTCCACTTGTATCCGTTGCATTCTCAGATTGAACAAAGTTCTGCAATTAAAAATTGCAAATATAAGTAATTTTAATTATTTTTTAGATTTGTGTGTAATAAAAAATACTTACAAAAAAATACTTTCTTGGAATGTTGATCGAGATATTACTTCACAAAAATCACTGTCTTCTGATTCTTCTTTAAAACCCAATTAATGCCGTTCCTGAATACCCTTAAATGAAATACAACATTATCATTCTTCTCAAACATCATTGTGTCACCATTCATAATTTCCAAACTCTCACACAGTTTCGGCCATCCGTCTGTAAAAGCATAGGTTACATGATGTTTGGCTGCCATCACATTCGAGTACTTACCACCTGCATATACTTGGTAAATGCCGTTTAGCTCGTGGTTTTTGTAAAACATGTTAATAAACTCATCTGGAATTACCTGCAAGTTATAAAAATATATTAAAAAAATATAATTAGTAAGTTATGTATTTCAAAATCAACTCTCAAAAATGTTTGACAGTTCATTAATTAACAAACAATACGCTTACCGTAAGACCCAAGTTTGTGTAGTTGTTCATTGTTATGTAGGATTCACCACACACATCGTTTACGAAAGGATAAACCTCCAACTCTTTGTCTCCTATGCTTCTAAAGAGCAGCCAAGTGTTTTTTTTTTTGACAAAATAAGATTATTAACGACAGCCCTCCAACCATCTGTTAATACTAGTAGCGTATTCATGTGTCTAAGTCTAACAGTCCAATGTCTACCATCTTCGTGATGAACCTCTATATTCATATGTTGCCGGTCTTCTCCCCATTTTTTTTAACAAATTCAACAGGTACCACCTGCATTAACATTGTTGTATTATACATAAAAAATTATTTAAATAA
This sequence comes from Helianthus tuberosus, assembly GCA_030545235.1. Taxonomy (NCBI): domain Eukaryota; kingdom Viridiplantae; phylum Streptophyta; class Magnoliopsida; order Asterales; family Asteraceae; genus Helianthus; species Helianthus tuberosus. The sequence goes on along the minus strand of CM060402.1, from coordinate 160,354,522 downwards.
GTCAAATGTTTACAACGTTTAAGAAACTCAGACTAGAAACAGAAAGTATACATACCAATGAAAGATCTTTAGGTTCATCCATCAGTTGAACAAACGATAAAACCATCTTGTAAACTGCAATTTATGACATCTATTATTTGATATTCATAATATTTGTTGTTAATTTTGTTATTGTAAAATTACTTTAAAACATCAAGAACACATAAGTTTAGCATATTGCACCCAAGCATCTTTTCTGAATATAAGCCAAACTTTTTAATCTTATCAATATTTCATAAATCAACGTTAGTAACTTAATTGGCGAGCAAGCAATAAGTTATGATGTTTTGTTGAAAAAATTCAGTTTTTTACAGATTCATTATTAACGGATTTGTTGCCTAAATCTATTTTGTAACTTAATCTTATATGGTTTACCTAATTTTAGCCAAAAATTAATAATTTTAACCATTACTTTCTTTATGCTTTTTATGAGTTAGAGCATCTATAAAATTCATCAACACATTAAATCTTTGATATTCTAAACATGCAATCTATAAATACTATTGATTTTTGTTTCAACCTGTTTCCCTGTTCTTCCTACATCAGAATTTCACTTACATATCAATGAAACCGATTTGAATCATTCAAAAATTACTAAATCTTTAGTATAATCGATGATAAGAATCGTACCTTTTTGTTTGAAATTAACCAACAACGTATGTTCGAAATCCTCTGATTCTCTTCGTAGTAATGTTAGAAAGCTTTGTTGAAAAGCCTAGCGGATGATGAAGATGAGTTATCTTTGGTAAATGTGTTGAAGGAAAGTGAATGGTGATGGTAATATTTTATCTGCTTGGAAGAAGATATTGATTTGATGGCATAGCTAAACAACTGCTATGTCATCATTATATTTTTTTTAGTTTTGTATTATTTAAATTAATTGTTATAGTTGTTTTGTTTTGTTTATCTAATATAGCAAATGACAAATAAGAGAAGATTAGAAAATATACCGTTGATTGATACTGGTTTAGTTGGAGAATCATCTAAATCTAACAGTAAGTTGTTTGAATGCATTTCGTTTTTCATTAACACTTAAATTTATTGCATTTAATACTAAATATCTATTTATGCCCTTATGTTACCAAATAATTATTTAGGTACACTTAGAAGAACACCATTGTTAAATATCACCAATGGTAAAATTTTACTTTTTATTAGTCTTCTTATAGAATTTTACATTATTTTTTCTTTTTTTATTGTACAATTTAAATGTATTTCTAATATGTTAATTTTTTTGATCCACTATTTTAGGTATATCATTCAGGACGACACCTCAATCATCTATCGGTATCGTTCATTTTTAATTATTTTTAATTATTTAAAGATCGTGTGTGATGTGTTGTACTTACATGTTTTTTATATACATACATTGTTAGGTACAAATGATGCAGTTCCATTAGCTTGTAACACAAACGGTATGTCATATGTTAACATAACGTTTTACGAGCGAAAATAATTGATACGATTTTTTTTTATTTTAACACATTTATGAATTAGTATTATTTTATATAAAAGTTAATAATATGATCATTTCAGCATTAGTTGCTGCTCAGAGAAGAAAAATGCGCAAGATTTGTCTCGATAGTAGGCGAACAAATTCAAATAAACAAAATACTGGTCGTTGTGGTAGAGGATCCTCTAAAGTTGTTAACAGATCCGAGTTCATCGACCAAGAGAATTATAATCCTAATCTTCCTTCTTCATCTAATAGTTTCCACACAGTGCGTAACTTGAAATCTTTAACCACAACCACACCCTTAAGTGGCATAACAACTGGTACCTAATCTCATAAAATGTTATATCTCATTCTATATATATATATAAATTAAAATACAAACATAATCGTAACTTTATGTTACTATCTTTTTTTGTGACTTTTACAGGTACTCTTACTTTGAATAACCAATTAACTCCTACTTCTAGCAGTTCTCCGTTTTCTATTGTTTCAAACATTGTTACACAAAATAGTAACTCCATTCAATCTTCTTCGTTGACCAAGCTTAAATCTGGAAAACTAAATATTTTACCTAAGAAACGCGTTATCGAACCTATTCCAATGGTAGATCTTACTTCTGATGATGAGAATGAAGAGTTACATTCCATTCAAGACGCTTTTAAAGGTGTATCGACAGATAATAATAATGCTACATATGTTTTTAGTTAAATTAACGTTATTTATTAATTTATTCTTTATTGGTCAATCAATTTTATGTTTTCAGAGTACTTGGATCATGGTAATCAAAGCCTTAGATGTGAGATGTGTGATTCATTATTATGGTCTGACGAAGGTGGTAAAGGGAGATTTACATTGGGTAAATTAACTTATAGCTTATGTTGTGGTTATGGAAAAGTGGAGCTTCCAGATTTGAAAGAGTCTCCTTCAATATACAAGGATCTATTTGCAAATTCTAATGAAAACAGCAAGTACTTTTTAAAAAATATCCGTCGATACAATTCGATGTTCTCCTTCACATCAATGGGTGGAAAAGTAGATTTGAGCATCAACAGTGGTAGGGCACCTTATGTATTTCGTATAAGTGGACAGAATTTTCATACGTTAGGTGGTTTGGTACCCGCACCTGGAAAAGATCCAAAGTTCTCTCAGCTTTATATTTATGATACTGATAATGAAGTTTCAAATCGAAAAAGGTTGTTCAGGTAATATCATACCAAAGTATTTATGCATTTAGTATTTTTAATATACCAATATTTAGATGTTACATATTATTTCGTATTTACTTTATACCTTTTTATTTTTACAATGACTCTACAAATAAGTCTGATTCGCATTTAAAGCAGATAGATATTCAGCTCATTAAGTTTTTAAAGGACTTCCTGGATCATAATAATGAGTTGGTTAAAAGTTATAGAATGGCAAGAAACCACTTCAATGACAATCCTAATGAAAACTTCAAGCTTCGTCTCATTTACAAAAGAGAGCTTGATGGTCGTACTTACAACTTGCCCTCAACTTCAGAAGTTGCTGCATTGATTGTTGGCGATCTCCAATGAATAATTGATCATCGTGATATTGTTGTTGAGTCTCACACTGAAGGTCTTCAACGAATCAGTGAACTTCATCCATCATATCTAGCCCTTCAGTATCCAATCATTTTTCCCAATGGTGATGACGGATATAGAATAGACATTCCACATAGGGATGGTATACGTACGTTAAAAAAAATTCGACCCAAGTGTACAATGAGAGAATTCTTTGCTTATAGAATTCAGGATCGATCAACTGCTTTTTCTCTAATTTTAAATGCTCGGAGATTGTTCCAACAATTTTTGGTAGATGCATATACCATGATTGAGAGTGAAAGGCTTAATTATATCCGTTTTCAACAGAAACATCTTAGGTCTCAAACATACGAAAATCTTCAAAAGTTGAACAATCAAGGAACAGATGATTTATCTAATACCGGTATACGGGTAGTCTTACCATCTTCTTTTACCGGTGGTTCTCGGTATATGCAGCAAAACTATCTGGATGCTATGGCTATATGTAAATGGTTTGGATATCCGGATTTTTTCATTACCGTTACATGTAATCCGAAGTGGCCAGAGATTAAAAGATACCTTCGAGATACTTCAATTAACCCTGAGGACAGACCAGATATTTTGTGTCGATTGTTTAAGATAAAGCTCGATTCAATTACAAAGGATCTGAAGGACAAAAAAATATTTGGAGAACTAAGTGCAGGTATGAAGGTTTTTTTTATATGATTATTATAGTACCAAAAATATTACTAATGTTTTTTTTTTTACAATTTTCTGAATATCATTATTTTTATTGTAGCCGTTTATACTGTGGAATTTCAAAAACGTGGATTGCCTCATGCTCACATTTGCATTTTTTTGAAACCGGAATCCAAACTTCTGTCCGTTGATCATCTAGACAAATTTGTTTCTGCTGAGATACCGGATAAGATGGAAGATCCTAGCCTCTATGCACTTGTATCCGAATTTATGATTCTTGGTCCATGTGGGAATGCAAATCCCAATTGTTCTTGTATGGTTGATAGCAAATGTTCAAAAAATTATCCAAAAAAATTTAACCCTGAAACAACCACTGATGCTGACGATTTCCCTGTATATAGAAGAAGTGACAATGGTAAGACTATTGTAAAGTCCAAAGTTCAATTAGACAATAGAAGTGTTGTTCCTTATAGTCCGGTTCTTTTGAAAAGATACCAAGCACACATTAATGTTGAATGGTGCAATCAAGCTGGTTCTATCAAATATCTGTTTAAGTACATTAATAAAGGTGCAGACAGAGCCTCGCTTGTGGTGTCAAACGGAGATGGTATAGAAAATGAAGAAACAACAAAGGATGAGATCAAAGCCTATTACGATTGTAGGTACGTTTCCGCCTGTGAAGCTTCTTGGAGGATATTTTCAAATGAAGTTCACTACAGGTTTCCTCCAGTTATGAGACTTCCTTTTCATCTCGAAGGTCAACAAAATGTTGTGTTTGACGCCGAAGACGATATACAGGATGTTTTAGAAAAGCCATCAGTGTCTTCTTCGATTTTTCTAAAGTGGTTGGAGATGAACATAAATAATGAAGATGTCCGGAAACTTACGTATGTTGAGTTTCCTACGAAATTCTGTTGGAAATTAACAAATAGAGAATGGGCACCACGTAAAAGAAAACTGTTACAGATCGGACGCATTCATTATGTTTCCCCTGTTGTGGGTGAACCGTATTTTCTTAGAATTCTGTTAAACAAAGTCAAAGGACCAAGATCGTTTGAAGAAATTAGAACTGTTGATGGTCAGTTGTTTCCAACTTTCAGGGATGCGTGTTACACTATGGGTTTGTTAGATGATGACATGGAATATATTGAAGCTATTAAAGAAGCCAGTTTTGCGGAAGATGGTCGTTATACTCGTGCACTGTTTGTTACTTTGCTTTTGTCAAACACATTATCAAGACCTGAATATGTATTTGAACAAACATGGAAATACTTGGGTGATGACATTTTATACAACAGAAGAAAAGCAACAAAGAACAAAGGTTTGTTTTTAATATATTATCCAGAACATTATTCAGTACATTTTATTCACATTTTTTTTATTTATTTACTTTTTTTCTTTTCAGAACTTGTAATGTCGAATGAGAGATTGAAGAACCAGACATTGGTGGAGATTGAAAAGTACCTGATTCGAAATGGTTCGTCATTGACACGATGGTCAACCATTCCTTATCCTGATTATGATTCCTTTGCTGTTGGAAACAATCGTTTGGTTGACGAAGAGCTATCTTTTGATATTCCTCAGATTCTGAGCGAGTTAGTTACTCTAAAATCTTCACTGACTGATAAACAACTCTCCGTTTATAATCAAATAATGACAGCCGTCGAAGGTGACAAAGGAGGTGTATTTTTTTGTTTATGGATATGGAGGCACAGGTAAGACATTTTTGTGGAAGACGTTAGCCTTATCTGTTAGGTCTAGAGAGCAGATTGTTCTAAATGTTGCTTCCAGTGGTATTGCTTCTTTACTAATGTCAAGAGGTAGAATGGCCCATTCTAGATTTCACATCCCCATAAATTTAGATGAGAGTTCTATGTGTCACATAAGGCCTGATGGTGATGTAGCTTACTTACTTAAGCATACTAGGTTGATTATATGGGATGAAGCACCCATGGTACACATACATGCGTTTGAAGCTTTAGACAGAATAAAAACAATCGTCATTCAGATGGTTTGTTTGGAGGTAAAGTAATTGTGTTTGATGGTGATTTTAGACAAATTCTTCCAGTTATTCCAAATGGAAGTAGGCAAGAAATTGTGAACGCTTCTTTGAGTTCATCGTATATACGGTCCAAATGTAAATTACTTACTTTGACCAAAAACATGAGATTGACTATCGGTGCTTTACAATCTAGATTGGAGGAGACACAGAAATTTTCCAAATGGCTTCTCGATATTGGCGAGGGTAAAGTTGGAGGGGACAACGACGGTCTAGCAACTGTACAAATACCTTCTGATCTTCTAATCACAAATTCTTTGGATCCCATTGAAAGCTTGATTCAATTTGTATATCCATCGGTTTTAGAAAGATATATGGATCGAGATTATTTTTCTGAAAGGGCGATTCTGACACCAAAAAATGAGGTCGTACATGAAATAAACGATCGATTGTTAGAGTTGTTTCATGGTGAACCAATAGAGTACCTAAGCTCTGATAGTATATGTCAAACGGAACAAGGTATAGATTCCTTCCAGCAAGAGTTGTATTCACCTGATGTCCTGAATGGTTTAAAAATATTTAGTTTACCGAATCATCGTCTGGTTCTAAAAGTCGATGTTCCAATTATGCTTCTTAGGAACATTGACCAACAAAATGGATTATGTAATGGTACAAGGTTGCAGGTTGCATTTCTTAGAAAAAGGGTTATGGAAGCTGAAATTATATCAGGTGCTAATGTTGGAACTAGAACGTTCATTCCAAGAATTAGCATGATTCCGTCCGACAAAAAAATACCTTTTGCTTTTCAACGACGACAGTTTCCTGTTGCTGTGTGTTTTGCTATGACAATCAATAAGAGTCAAGGCCAGTCTTTGTCTAAGGTTGGACTTTTTTTAACAGAGCCAGTTTTTACACATGGGCAGTTATATGTAGCATTATCAAGAGTTAAATCAAGAGAAGGGGTGAAGATGTTAATTCTAGATAAGGATGGGAAACCGGCAGATACTACAACCAATGTTGTTTATAAAGAAGTGTTCACACACCTATGATAAGTTTTTTATTTTAATTTTTATTATAATTACTTTAATAAAAGTTGATACATTGGTTGAGCAATTTATCTATTATTATGAAGATGCTTTAATTATTTGATTGGTTTAGTAATTTTCCATATATTAATTTAGTAGAAGGTTATCATTAAATCATATATTTTTTATCTACATACAGATAATCATCGGTTATATGGACTCATTTTTTAACACTTGATTGAAGCCCGAAATGGATAACCTGACCCATCCATGTGGATCCTATTTAAAGTATTTTCATCTAATGTTGGAGAAATGATATGTTTTCTTCTTCGTTCATTGTACAAATTTATATATAAACAAATTTAACTTATTTATATAAATTTAATAAAAAAATGAAACATTAATATATATAATTTAAAAAAACTTAACAGTTTACAAATCCTCTTAAATATGTATTAATAACTACACACTTGGTTAAAATTATATAAAGATTTACAAAATATAAGGGTGTTGTTGTAACTGATGGTTAAATTCTTATCAGTATTGTCACATTTGAAATTATAGTGGGTCTAGATGTAAAAATCTTAAATGACGGATGTTGTAAATATATTGTATATCCTTACATCAAGTACCTAACCGTTTTAATATAATTATTTTTTAATAACTTGGCTATAATGAATAAGGAACAATCATCTTTGTCAATTACTTTCGAATAAGTAAACGATAATTAATAAGGGATTTACGTTGTCTTTATATCATAGTTTGTTTAATATGGAAGTTAGACAACTGTATTTTAGTATTTACAAATTTTCCATATAATATAATATTTTTAAATTTAAGTACTGGATTGCAGAGCATATTAGCATATTGTGATTATCAGCTGTAAAGATTAAAGATTAAACATTAAACATATAACAATCACAATATAAATAAGTTATATACCATTTAGTAGTCTAAAAAGGTTTACATCAGCTAATGTTAATACATTCAAAAAAGATTATAAGATAAAGATGCAAAATGATGTTTCTAAAGTAGCCAACCAACAAAATTAACACAAACCCAAATTATAGTTATATTGTTTACAAAGTGCGAAAGGAACTACTTGACAATCTTCTTCAGAATCAATTTGTTTTGAACTGGGCAAATAAACAAACGTGCACTTAGCAGGAGGATTGATACCATTTGGTTTCGTAAATTTCGTACGCCATTCCAAAGCCTCATAGCGAAAACCACCACCGTGTTTCTCAGCACGAAATGAAATCAACGTATCCACTCCAGCCAAGTTCTGGACGTACATCTCCATAGTCATGTCAATTCTGGATGCTTCAGCAACATCGACATTAAGACGCTACGATAAATAATTAAAGCAAAATATTATAGTATGATTTATACAACACGGCAAAATTAAATACTAAAAACAAATTATGTTTTTATACTATTTTAGATATAAATAATACGAATATTAACTTAACTTACAAAACGCCCGTCGTACTTCCATTCAAACTCAATAGGATGGTAGTCCAGATCAACCTTCTTATCTTCTTCAGAATCTGAAACTTCAACGTCTTCCCCATCAGACATTCCATCGCTATCAGAGTTAGTTACACTGGAAGAAACATCAGCAGAATCATCATCCATGGATTCATTATAATCTGGATCAGATTCATCGTCATCGTTTTCATGATCAGTTTCAGCATCGGTGTCTTGTATTTCAATAATTCAAGGACCTGGTTTAGGTATGTTTACAGCAGCAAGCGTGTATACACCCTTCGGTACAAGAACCTCACAACCATTCAAGTCATAAACAATCAGCTGGAAATTTTTTTAAAAAATGTACCTCATCACAACGTAATAGTCCGGGTATATAGGTACGTAAGAAACAACATTGTCCCATCCATCGTAAATAAAATACACCTTAGTATCCCGGTCTTTCTCAATCATCACATCAAAACTGTCCCACAAATTAACATGGACCTTGAATGTTAACTTGCGAATAGATGGTAAACGTATTGTTCCTTCAACGAAATCAGCAGGAATGATCTGCGTATAATATTAATCCTGGTTATATAACTTAAATTTGTTATTGAAAAACATAAAAAAGTAAACTTCGTATACTCACCAAATTATCATTGGACTCTCGTGTGAAGCATTGGCAGAAGTACTCGACATTGCTTATTGTTTTCTCCGTAGACATGGAGGTAAATAAAGGAACATTAGATCCGAAGATCGGATGGGGTTACATCTTCTTAAAGGGTGTTAACAAATATGAATATAAGTCAATTTGCTTAAACATCAGAAAACAACCCCCCGTAAATGATAGTTTAGCTACAATATCTTCCCAACCATCCATGAACACAAACGCACCTTTATGCTTAGTAAAAAGAACTTCAAATTCCTTACCGTTAACACATTTGATAACAGCCTGATTGTTTGGTTCAGCATTCATTAGGAACCCGTTGCTATATTGATATGGTATTTCCTTGAAAAAAATAACATGTATTAAAATAAATAAATGAGGAAAAAATGTTGTACTTATAAGATTCATAAACTTACCAGATATTGAGAAGAGTTGGAGGAAAATATTTTATAAAAAGACGTCATACTGATCTGCGTATGAACAAACATGTAGTAATTAGAATAGGAGCTCCGGTGAATAAAGAACATCATCAATGTAATGACTAAAATCCAAATAAAACATTCACATAACAAAATTATATAAAACAATAATCATAATGCAAAAATAATGATGACGCATAAAAAATCTAATGAATAGATCAAGAAACTAAAACCTAATAACATCAACATGCACTATATAATAAGAGAAATCTAACATACACTTACGAAGATAACATCTTCCATATGAATAATACAAAGTAATCGGTTACACTAAGACATGAAATAAGAAAAATTCTTCAAAATAACACATAAAAAACACAGCAGCCTATAATAAATGGATTTAAATACATCACAAACACTTGTGACATAAAAATATAACTTCTTCTTCAATATCAAGAACCAAAACAAAATCGACAAATGGATTGCAACATTTAACCAAAAGATAATACATAAAAACTTCAACATCGCATTTGTTGAATCATACCTTTAACATGTCTATTATCATATACTGCATGTAATACATCAAAATAACACAAATCGTTGAACTAAACACATAAACAAACAGCCGTCTATGATAAATAGATTTACAAACATCAATAGAAAACAAAATCGACAATGGAAAGAAGAAAACTTCAAAATCAACAATGGATTGCAAGATTTAACAAAAACAGAGTAAACAAACTTCAAAATTGAAGTTATTCAATCATACCTTTATGATCCGATTACTTGAAGAAGATGAAGATGTTGATGTAACTGATGAAGAAGATGGAGGTTATTGGGGTGTGTGAGAGGGTCTTTCAAGATAGAGAAGACAAATGATGTTAGAAGATTTGGTGAAAAAAATAATAAAAGATTATATAGTATCCATATTTTACGGGTCGGTCTAATAAAAAGAAGGATCCGTGAGAAATTGGTATCCATGTCTATTATTAAAACGTTTTTCCATGACATATTTTTCGAATTATTGAATTATTAATGAATAGATGTCCGATTAGTTAGATAATTGATTATTTAAAAAAATCAAATCATAAAAATGAAATCAAGATTCCATTACTAAACCAATATTACGGCTGACTGATTTATAATTACTTAATTCAAATTTGAATTATAAAATACAAAATATATAACGAATACACATTAACATTTATAAACAAATTACCATATTTAATCTTGAATTCGATTTTTTATGTTTCTTAAAATAGGCCCAAGTTGATCTTATAAATAAATAATCTACATAAGATATTGAATTATAGGTTTCAACTTTTTTACATAATGGTTTCTCTTTCTTTTGATATTCTACTTTTGAGATTTTAATGAGGCTCAATGATAGATCTATTGATCGCTGCAGATGTGTATGTAGAGAATGGTGTCACGGGCTATCATCATGGGAGTTTGTGTGTGACACTATTCTGAATATTATCTGGTAATATATTATTGTTGTGTTTTAGTTATCTTTAATTTAAAATACTTTTTATCAAACATTGTTCTTATTAATTCAAAATTATTTACCTTTTATGAACGCAGGAAACTCTATTGGAGGATAGCCCGTCGTTGTATAAAGTAGTTTATGAAGAAGATTTTCCTCCTGAAATGTATCGCAAAAGAATAGAAGATTACGATGAAATGAAGGAAGATAAAACGACTAATGACAAAGAGAACATCAGTGATGATGTGCAGAAGAATGAAAATGGCAAACGCACTATTGGTGAAGTGAATGATGTTGATGCTAAATTGCCTACCTCTACTTCAAAACGTATGTTCTACATAGGCAACATTGGTGATAAAGACAATTAGTATTTTTGAACATTTGAGTTATGGGTTATTTGTTTGGAATAATAAGTGTTTCCTTTCTTTGAATAACAATTTTAGTTTTTATGTTTTTTGTATTAAACACAAACATTTGTATTATGCTTTGAAGGAATCATTGAAAAAATAATAAGTCAACCGATTAAATATTTTAAATCAGTTATACAATGAAGGTCAAACAACCTATTGAGCATTAGAATAAACGCGCACTATATTTAGAAAGAAAAAAAAGCCAATTAATTACAGCATCCCATTATTATTATTTAAATATATACATATATATTTTACCAATAACATAAAAAGTAAATTCGGCCGTCAATTTAGTTAATATAAAATGTAAATTTTGGTTTTTTAAATATATAAGGAAGTTATTAAATTTAAGTTAAAAATTATTAAGTATATAAAAATATTGAGTTACAGTTTGTTAATTATTATAATATAGGTTTTAAATTTCTAAAAAATACGAAAAGATACTTTCAGTACTTATAAATCCATGGTTCATTAGTTCAATTTTAAATTTGATATTCTTAAATACATATTAATATGAATTTTTGATGCTTGGATTAATTCCAAAAACTAATTTTTTAATATTTTTAAATTACGTGTATGAATACCTATGTTAATAGAATTGTCAAACTATTTCTAAAAAAAATATATATATTTAATATAAATTTTCGAAATCCAACCATAAATACAATCATCTTAGTATTTATTTTATGTATTATATCCTAATATATCAATTTCAATATACCAACTTCTTAAATTAAAACTTTATTATAAATACATGTTCAAAGTTGTTAGAAATTCATAGATTAGAAGAGAAAATTCTGTATTTGAGGTTGAATTTGAGAAGGTATGAATTTATATTTTTTTACTCTAATCTACAAGAACTCTATTAATTTATTAATTCCAATTTTTAGTTTCTTTTGTTCATATAAAAAAAACTTTTCGTTTACTTTTTGTAGATATCAACTCATGAATTTATCATAAAGACTCCTTTGAGAAACATATATGACCTTTGGCAAATTATGAAGGTTTGTATAAATTTGTATAATGCCAAAAGTACAATTTTTTTTGTTTAAATTAATGATTTTCGTATTTTTAAATTTATACAGCCTCAATTTGTTATCATGCTTGGTACTATTAAGGCTATAGATAAGCATTTTGGTTGGCACTATATGAAGTTTCATAAATGTTTAATGGAGGCGGGTACAAATTTTATAGACTGCGTGGGTTTGGAGGAACATTTTTTTCATGTGTGCAAGAACCCTGATTGTGATGAAAGTGTTAATATCCAGTTACAAGGTAATATGAGCCTTTTTTAATCTACTTTAATATTTATATGTTTTGTAAAATAATCGATTTTTATATGTGTTTTTATATTTAACTTAACTAGATTCAAAATAAAAGTTTAAGTGGAAGACAATAGTGATGATGTTCCACTAATATTATTTCATCCTCTGGTTGATGAAATCATTGAAAAAGTTGTTCTCAAGTCGGCTGAACAATTGTTTCAAGAAAACACAACACCTGTATGTATAAATAAGTTTTTACTTCTCCTATAGTTTTTTTTCATTATATTTCTAAAAAATTTATATTGATTTTATCATAAAATATTTTGATTCATAAGATGTTGAAGAAGTAATGTTTCCCGTGGATTTAAACAAATTGATTGGAAAGATGTTTGCTTTTAAAATTGAGATAACAACTTATAATCTGACTAACTTTGATGAGATGTATTTTGTTATAAACATGACTGATGATTAGTCAATTATTAATGAGCTCAAAGAAAAGATGAAGAATACTGAGGTATTTTTTATTTCAATACATGATTCATATTAATACATTAATATTTACATCATATTTAATTCTATTATTATTTAATTAATTTTGACATTTGTTTTAGGTAAACGATAAAGAATTTATCAAAAAGAAAAGTCACATTCCAAGTGTTAAGGATGATGACGCTAACACCAGTTGTGATACCAATAAAATCAACAAACGTAGATTGGCTGACGTCTACAAGTCTTCAACTCCAAGTAATTTCAAGGATTTGGAGAAAGTTAGCAAGAAATAAACTTAGCTCATATCTCTATTAATTTAAATTAGTTGTTATGATTTTTACGTTTTTAACAATGGTATTTTGAATTTTTGAGTATGTTTAATGTGGTTATTTGAACTTTATATGTTTTTTTTAATATCTATGAATAAATCTATGCTGTTTAATCATTTTTTTTCCTTTCAAATTAATCAACTTAATGTTATGTCGTGAAAGGATGACGTCACAATTATTAAATTACTAAGTTTAACATTATTTGATGATTATTAATAAAATAAAAAAATACATATAAATTCCTAAGACACGTTTATAGTGCGTTTATCAATATTACTAGGTTATAACCCGTGGTACCCACGGGTCGCTCTATTTTTAAGGATATTAATATTTTGTTAATTTTATTACAATGGTCCGTTTTATAAAATTTGTGGGGATAAATTTTCAACATATTACCAGATAATGTTCTACGTATGTATTTAGACCATATAAAATCTCAAAGATTAGCATTTTAAAAGGAATATAAAGGATTGTATGAAGGAATGAAACATATAATGGATTACTTAGTATAACATATAGATTAATAACCTAATTTATAAAAGTAAAATGAAAATGGGTTTGAAACATAAATTCAATTTAGACCATATCCATCGATTGAAATGGTGAATACTATTTAATATAATTAATTAATCAATTGAAATATTTGTTCAAATTTATTGCAAATATTACACTTTTTCAAAATGTCGAACCATCTATATCTTATCAATAATATAAAGATGTGATTTTTATATTTTGAAATATTTAATTACGAATAAGTCGATTGCAAACATAAAGTTACTTATAGTCGAATGCAAATATTTCAGTGACTTTTACAAAACATATTTTTCGAATTATTCAATTTTTAATTAATAGATGGCCAATTAGTTAGAGAATTCATTATTCAAAAATATCAAATCATAAAAATGAAATCAAGATTCCATTAATAAACCAAATATTACGGTTGACTAACTTATAATGACTTAATTCAATTTTGAATTGTAAAATACAAAATATTTAAAGAATCCACATTAGAATTTATAAAGGAATTACCATATTTCATTTTGAATTTGTTGTTTTATGTTTCTTTAATTAGACCCAATTTGATCTTATATATAAATAATCTACATAGCATATTGCATTATAGGTTTCAACATTTTTACATAATGGTTTCTCTTCCTTTTGATATTCTACTTTTTGAGATTTTAATGAGGCTCAATGCTAGATCGATTGATCGCTGCAAATGTGTATGTAGAGAATGGTGTCACGGGCTATCATCATGGGAGTTTGTGTGGCTACACCTTAACTATGCTGAAAGTTATCTGGTAATATATTATTGTTGTGTTTTAGTTATATTGAAATTAAAAAAAAAAATTATCAACATTGTTCTTATTAATTCAAAATTATTTACCTTTTATGAACACAGGAACTCTAAGGGAGGATTGCCCGTCGCTGTATAAAGTAGTTTATACAAAATATTTTCCTCCTGAAATATATCGCAAAAGAATTGAAGATTACGATGAAATGAAGGAAGATAAAACGACTAAGAATAAAGAGAACATCAGTGATGATGTGCAGAAGAATGAAAATGGCAAATGCACTGTTAGTGAAGTGAATGATGTTGATGCTACATTGCCAACCTCTAATTCAAAACGTATGTTCTACATAGGCAACATTGGTGATAAAGACAATTAGTATTTTACAACTTTTGAGTTATGGGTTATTTGTTACAAATATAAAGTGTTTCCTTTGTTTGAATAAGAATTTCAGTTTTTATGTTTTTTGGATTGAACACAAACATTTGTATTATGCTTTCAAGGAATCCGTGAAAAAAAAAATAAGGCAAATGATTAAATATTTTAAATCAACATTTTACCAATAATATAAAATGTAAATTCGGCCGTCAATATTGTTAATATAAAATGTAAATTTCGGATTTTTAATATATTAGGAAGTTATTAAATCGGAGTTAAAAATTATTAAGTATATATAAATGTTGAATAACATTTTGTTAATTAATATAATATAGGTTTTAATTTTCTAAAAAATATGAAAATATACTTTCAATACTTATACAATCGATGGTTCATTAGTTCATTTCTAAATTTGATATTCTTAAAACATAATTATAATATCGGTTACAGTTTATATGTTTTTTTTTTAATATCTATGAATAAATCTATGCTTTTTAATCATTTTTTTCCTTTCAACTTAATCAACTTTATTTTCTGTCGTGAACGGATGACGTCACAATTATTAAATTACTAAGTTTAACATCATTTGATGATTATTAATAAAATAAAAAAATACATCTAAATTCCTAAAACACGTTTATAGTGTGTTTATCAATATTATTAGTTTAAAAGTCAACTTAAACAGTAATATAACATAATTAAAAAACAAACAATATAAGATTTTATATCGGTTTACGAAACAACTTTTAATTCAGATGTCAATAAGAATTAAAAGGTAATAAGTTTTACACGAAATCTATGAATACACATGTAAACAAACTTAGGATACTGATGAAACGAAAAAAACAAATTATTGTCAGAATGAAAGAAGATACTAACGACTTTCAATATGTTGTTTGTGTACCTTTTATAATCGAAAACTAAGTTTTCCTAACCCGGGATGTTCCCGGGTGATAGCCTAGTGCAACATATACGAACATCAATTAGAGATTATAACAAGAACTGGCGAAGCATATATATAACTACATTGGTTGTGGAGTGTGAATATTCTACTTATCGTGACTAGTTAAGGTCCATATGAAAATGTTTCCAAACAACCTAGACACTTGTACGTACATATGAAAATGTCATAACCTTTAAAAACCACACATCATTACTCCCAATTTAAGAGGGCCCCAAAAGATTTTTAGGGACTAGAGTTCTTGACTTTGTAAAGATTCATGAGCGGCCATGTGATTTGAAATTTTCAACTTGTAGCGAAAACAAAGAGAATAACTCGTTCCATATATGTTGCATTGCGTGGATAGAAGGTTGTATGATGATTATTTTATAAACACTTTGGTTTCTTATTTGTAGTCCTGATGAAATATGATAAGACACGATTGGATATTGAACATATTTGGGTCCTACACTGAAGTTAATACTTAATAGCCAAACGTTTCTCTATGTTTTATAATGCATTGCATTGCTTAGAGATATGGACATAACTGCTCATAATCAAGTTGTAAGGTGTACATTACTTGTGTATGCATCATGTTCTCCTAGTTACAACATATATTTTTGTGTTAGTACAAGTCATAGGGTAAATCTGGTTTAAAATGTGGTTCTTTCTTAGGTGTGGCTACAGTCCAACACAATACACCTTATTTTGATTTTAAATGAGCATCACATTTAGCAATAAAGGTAAGCCGTTGTAAGAACCATAAGCGATTTTATTTTATGTTTTTTTTTTTTTTTGCAAGAGACCCTGATTTTAGAATTTGCTTTAGGCCCCGAGAAAAGTTGACTGCACTTCCTCTATTCTTGCCGGTTAATTGGAGGGTATTCTATATACTATACTTAGTTACTTACTATGTAGGCAATGGCACACCATATAGGCATAATCACGGTTTCAATATTCAAAATGCAAGTCATCAGTCCGGAGGGTGTGGTTCCGACAAAACCAAATCGGTACTTGACTTTTGAATCGGCAAGGAGGGTAAGATCTTAAACCTCCTTGCCGCAAATTGTGAAGGCAATCTCACCTTCACATGACGATTGAAATCGGCGAGTGAGTCAAAACCCATACAAATCTCATGACCTTCCAATCCATGCTGATGGCCTTTTACCGAGCCCACTCCCTCCGGCCTTAGTTCCTCTATTATTGCCAGTTAATTGGAGGGAGGGTGTTTCGCTAACAGCTGATATGACAGGAATTGGTGCTAGATTAGATTCAACGGGTCACAAGACTCACTCATGCGTCCCAATAATATGCCAATTAAAGTTAAAGATTTAGATTGTGGGTTAGGTTGTCATCATTCCTTTGATTGAAACTCATTATTCACTTCCACCAACTTCATTATGAAGATCTTGAAATATATATCTATTTTCTACTTTTTTTTCTCTTTTTCACGAGAAAGTTAGTCAACAATGGACACATGTCCAACATACGTACAAAACTTTGTTATATAATGACGCATTAGTCATCAAATATAATCATTATTGGCCCTTGGATACAGTTTGGACACATGCTCGTGTAGATATTGACATTAAAAAGATGGAGGTGAAGCACAAATCATATTATTACTTGAAAAAAAATGCCAAATTTCCATGTAATATTATGATTTATTTAATATATATAGAGAGAGATGCGAATCATGGTCGACAGAGTGAGAGAAAGGTCAATATGTTGTAGGGAAAAGTGGGTTCAAATGTGGTTTTGGAAAGGGATTTGCCAATGTGTTAATGCATGACAGAAAACTAATTTGATGAATTGACGGCATTCACAATGAAAATTCGTCTTCGATTTCCTTTTATATTTGCCTTTATAAACTTTTATCCTTTTAACCTATATGTAAAGTCACCGGACTTGAAAAGGGTTTAAAGTCCAACTTAACCTTTGTATCTTCTTTTCTTTAAATTTTAACTCTACTCTTCAACCAGTGGGTTTTACCTGCTTGATGCGGCAGGATTTCGATCAAAATCAGTTCAATTCATTACGTAACAGGCACTCGCTATAGCAAACGAAAGAAAAAACCAAAAAAATAAACTCGTGAAATGCCCAAAAGAATATCAACATGTGTTTTATATTGATCAAAATCGGTAATGGTACCGATATTCGATTAGAATCGGTTTGGTTGGTCACGACACCATCAAAATTAGTTCAATTCATTTCGTAACAGGCACTTGCTATAGAAAACGAAAGAAAAAACCAAAAAAATAAATTCGTTAAATGCCCAAAAGAATATCAACATGTGTCTTGTATTGATCAAAATTAGTACCGGTTCCAATAATACAGATACCGGTACCAATATCCGATTAGAATCGGTTTGGTTGGTCCCGACACCGATACGTACCAGTACTTGTTATAACTTACAGTACAAAAAAACTAACAACTGGGATGTGGTGAAACAAAGTTAAACACAACTATGCAAGCTGTTTTTTTTTTTTTTTTTTTGAACGGTGACTTTCTTTTGAGTAACCCAATTTCACACCGCCTAAACGGAGGCTCTAGCCAAGATCTGCCCAGACTTACGTTGTGTTAACCGGGCTCGCGCTGGGTTGGTTAGACTTGGTTACGACGTTCCCCTGAAAACTGTACTGGCTCCACATGACATGAGTTGCCTCGCTGAATTAACAAGCAGATTAAAACCAGGTTGTGGCTCAGGATCGAACCCCCCTCTGTGGGTTTATCACCATCACTGCCCAACCAACCACTGAGCTATAAGCTTAGGGTTCCTGTTTTTTTAGTTAATGAACGAAGCAAAAGTAATTAAAGAAAACTCGAATTATATTCCGAAGGGATCATGTGTGTATCACAAAGTTATTTGACAATAACCATCAATCAAGCAAATATACATACCTCGTATGAGCTATATGTATTTTATTTAGTTTTCTTTTTTTATAAAAAAAAAAAAAAAAAAATAACAACCTTTTAATAAAAAAAAATTGAAATATATTTGATTGACTAATAGCGGTTCTCTCAGAGAAAAAAAAAAGTAATCTTCACCCTATATTAATAAGATCAATAATATGAGAAAAAAAAAAGTAATCTTAACCCTATATTAATAAGATCAATAATTTATAAAGAGATTTTTACATATTTCCCTCTCCTAAGTCTCCTTATTACATATTTACTCAAACCATAAAATCAATTACATATTTCCTTTTTTATTTGAGAAATTACCTAACTACCCTCAATTACTCCTGCGTGTAATGTAAATGACAATCGTATAATCAGTTCATCTTCCAAAACCCTACAGCGACCTTTCTTCTCCTCCCCCACAAGTTCGACGTTCAACTTTCAGGAATGTATATGATCATCGTTCAACTTAAGGGTTTAATACCATACGTCAAAATCATCACGAGTAGGAAACCAAGTTACTTATTCATATATTAATCATATATGGGTATTTGACTTTTGTATAGTGGACCATTGTTACACGAGTAGGTGTCGCAACCCCCGATCCCTGATTCCCGGGAACGGGCGGCCGCGAGCCAGTTTTGGTGGTATCGCGTATTGTCTAATTTGGCAACGGAATTTACATCAGGACCGTAGTTAGGAAATATTTTATCAGAGTAAAATACCACATTTTCATACATTGAACAGATGGGTTAAAACCCAAGTTTTTATTACAAACTAATTTATAGGGATAAATCCCATTTTATTTGAATTAAAACGTCTTCTTTATTTAGGTAACTTTTATAGCCACTTTTCCAAGCCTTCAGTGTTGTCCAGCTGGCTTCTAATTAGCTTTCACATTGTGTTACCCGGAACGCGTTTTAAAAACATTTGTCAGTGGGAAATACTGGTGAGTGAATCCCAGTTTAATCAAGAAACATTAATTTAATTTAAACTTAACAGTATTGAGGGCGATTACAATGTCTATATCTACCCAATTACTCATTCGGTACTGTCAATCCTGACTTGTGGGTCATATTACACATTGGCTAACTCTTCGTCCAATGGTAACGTTACTCACATTTTGTATACAAAACCCCAACATACCGGCAGTAATCGTAGAATTACAAAGACTCAATCACTGCTAAATTGCATTGTAAAATAGTTAAGGTTTTGTAAAAACTTTTAACAAAAAGGAGATTACTCACATTGTTGTCTTAGATTTTCCGTAAGGGTTTCCTGGTGATAATCTATAATTTATACAAATGAACAAGCGTTAGTATAATAACTCATTTTAACATTAGTAATACCCTCCCCGAGACGGCATTCCAACAACTATGTCGGGCAGAACCACGACAGCCGTTACGGAACCCTAGATCAATTGGGCAGTGTATCTAATACGTATCTAGGGGTTATAATACTTACAACGGAGCAGAACTTCGCTATTTAGGGGGGTATAATACCCGTGTATAAAGCCTACTATTCAGAAATTGAGATTTAAGAAAAGAAAGTGAGCGAGTCGACTGAAGATCCGATGCATTCTATATATAGGTGCTGATCTTGACCTTTTCGCGGCCCGCGTAAAACAAGAGCAGGGCCTACGCGGCCCGCGTTGACCCCAGGTCAATGCGTAGGTGATCCGGGTCATCAGGTAGGTTCAACACGCGTCGGCCACGTGGCCACACCGGAGCGCGCATGTGTTTTAAGTTGACGCGGCCAGCGTAAGCTTAAGGGGTGGCTTACGCGGCCCGCCTAAACCCCAAATTTTCAATTTTTAATTATTTTTAATACTATTTAATGTATTTGAGGCCCGTTTTCACGTATGAGGTGTATTTTGAGACATATTGGGATATTTTAAAATATATTAGGGTGTCGAAAAAATTATGTGGGTGACGGTTTTATTGAGGATTGTTATAGTAGGAAACCAAGTTACTTTCACATATTCATATCTTTTATCTCAACTTTCATCTTATAATATAAAATATGGTATTTGACTTTTCTACAGTGGACCATTGTTTTCTATAATCTTTCTAGGTATTTACTTGTTAATTGGATCGAATATGATAATTTTTGTGGTGTGTGTATCTCAGGTTTAAATAATTACCCCAACTGCTAGTTTTAGTATGTGAAATTTAAAGTGTTATTGTATATGAATCAGGTGCTTTTTTATGGAAGATGATATGGAAAATAATTCATTTACACCAACTTGGGAGAATGGGGCAGAATCACCAATATTGTTTGAGAATGTTGTTGGCCAAGGATCAACTAAGTACAAGATAAAATTAAAAGGGTTAATGGATTTAAACACCCTCAACTATTGCCATTTGGCCACTGGCACTCTCAACTTTGACTTTGGCTCACACCACTCCCAACTTAACACATTGTTTGTCATGGCACCCCCTCGTTAAATAAACACTAACCTGGTTAGGAAAATTAGCCTACGTGTCATTTTAATCTGATGTGTCATGTATTGAGGAGTCAGTTGCAATGATTCATATATACATGCTGATGTGTTTTTCTTTAACGAACAGTAAAAGTCACGTGCTCTGCCGTGAATACTAAGTTGGGAGTGGTGACCGGAAAACCTGCAACTCTGCCGTTGCTCTGCCGTAAACTTCACCGGAATACTTCACCGGAATAGGCTCACAGTAAAAGTCATATAATACTAATAGCTTTTACATAACACGACATTGTGTTGCTCTGCCGTAAACTTCACCGGAATACTCTCTTGCCGGAAAACCTGCAAGTCATCTTCACCGCAATACTCTCTTGCCGGAAAATCTGCAAGTCATTGCGTTGCTCTTGCCGTAAACTTCACCGGAATTCTTATTATTATCATTAATTTATGTCTGGTTTCACTTCAGGCTGCTTCTATACCTTCTATACTTGTTGGAAATGATGTTGTTGTTGCAGCAGAGATTGGTAGTGGTAAAACACATGGTTATCTTGTTCCATTGTTTCATAACCATTTATCTATAACTACAACATCAACGAATGATTCAGTCGATAGTATTTCTGATGAACAAGTGAATCAACCTCATCCTATATCTCTGGTTCTTTGCCCGAATGTCGTGTTATGCGAGCAAGTAGTTCGGATGGCCAGTTGTATTTGCGGTGATAATGGAGAACCGCTTCTTCGAGTTGCAGCCGTCTGCGGACGATAGATAATTGTAATCTATGCTACTATTATTCGATCCGTTAAGCTAGTATCAGTCTTGTTTGATTGTCGTTGATTGTAGGGATGGCCGGTTAATAAGCAAGAAATAGGTGGAGTTTGAAGATGGGTGCTGGTGGTTGTTAGGGTTTACGGTAATGTGTTGAGTGATGGTGGAGAAAGGTGTTATACGGTGGTGAACTGGTGGTGATGGTTGAGTTAAGACAGAAGACTTGAAGATATGGTAAAGGATGGTGAAAGGTGGGTTGAGGGTTTTTTATTTATTTTTTTGCTCAAGATCCAGTCACCTTGCCATCTCATAAAAAAAACCAGTCACTTCATTAAATATTGGCCACATCATCATAAAAAACTAACCTAGTTAGTGTTTAGTTAACGACGGGGTGTCATGACACACTATGTGTTAAGTTGGGAGTGGTGGGAGCCAAAGTCAAAGTTGAGAGTGTCAACGGTCAAATGGCAATAGTTGAGGGTGTTTAGATCCATCAACCCAAATTAAAATATGGAGGTTACTTTCGGTTAGCTAAGAACTCATACAAAAAACGTTATTGTTTTGGATTTCAAAAATGTCTTAACATTGACACTTGCATATACGACTTTGATGATTTGAATGAAGATGTTGCCACTCATTATTCACAAGAAATTTATGGCGAGCTGCAAAGACCTATTGTGTAAACGAGCATGATCGACTATTAAATGAAATTGCTGGAGCAAATAAAGATGCACTTACTTATCTTAATGAGAATCACAATAAGATATGGAGTCGTTGTAGGTTTGGGGAGACATCAAAGCGTAACTATGTTACAAATAATATTTCGGAGTCATTTAATGCGTGGATAGGTGAGGTGCGTTATAAACCGGTTCTTGAATTACTTGATTCCATTAGAGAGAAGATTATGGTACGATTTGACAAAAAAGGAGGCTTACAAAAAAATGGAAGGGTACCTTAGTACCTAAAACTAAGACTTACCTCGACAAAATCTCTAAGGTTCGTATAATGTTCCTTTTTTTGCATATATTTCAAATATATTTTAGGTTAACGATTTTTTAATATTTTGAATGTTGTATGTAGAAATTGGGTGCATATGAAATTTGTAGAAGTGGTGAAAATCGAGCTGAGGTGAAATACGAGGACAAGCATTGGGAGGTTTCCCTTGATGAGAGAAAGTGTACTTGTCGGGTTTGGCAGGTAAAAGGTGTTCCGTGTGTGCATGCAATAGCTTTTATTATTTTCACAAGGGATGTTAACTGGGACATGTATGTTGATCCATTTTATACTATTGAGAAGTTTAAATTAGCTTATGCTTTAGAAGTTGCTCCAATGCCTACAAAGGATCAATGGGTGCATATAGATAACGAGGAGAAGATATACCCACCTGCAATCAAACGTCCACCTGGGAGACCAAGGAAGAACAGAATTAGACCAGGTGACGAGCCTAAAAAACGACAAAAATGTCCACGATGTGGTGAGTATGGACACCGTGAAAAGACATGCAAAAACTCAGCACCTGAAGATCCTACTCAACAACAAGCCTCAACAAGTAAAAGGGGACGAGGAAAAAGTACAAAAAAACAAGTAAAAGTAATTAGTCAAAGATGAGCGGTTGATTTCGAATTTTGGTATCGTATTTATGTTTTTTGAACGGAAATTATTATGAACGGAATTTATGTTTTTATTATTATGAATGGAAATTATTATGAACAGAAATTATGTTTTGTACTTTTTGGTTTTATGTTTTTATCATTGTAAACAGGGGCGAAGTATAGAAGAATTGGGGTGATAATACATAAATTGGGTAAATATGTAATTGATTTTACATATTAGAGTGGGGAAATATGTAAATATTCATTTACTAATTCATTAAGGGTAAAATAGTCATGAACAAGAGTCATTTTAATGAAAAGGGGAAATGTGTAATATATATCAGTTAGGGAGGAGAAATATGTAATTGATTTTATGGTTTGGGTAAATATCTAATAAAGCATCTTAGGAGGGGGGAAATATGTAAAAAGCCATTTATAAATGATGGTGACAATTTTGTTAATAACTAGGAGAGATACCTGCGCTACGCGGCGGGGTGTCTGGTAAGAAAGGTGATGAACATATTTTTTTTTACCAAACTGTCAGATATACGACATTACGATAAACAAAGAAACTACATATTTTATTTTATTCCTAATAAAATGACTTATTTCAAGTACAATTCCGTTTTTATTAAAAAATTATATCTGAACATCAAGAAAAAACTAATGGTGTATTTATTTATCTTTATTTAAAAAGACAACGAAAGCAAGTTGTTTGAGAAAAATAAATTACTAAAAAATGTGTTAAATATGTATATAGCTTGTAGCATAAGTGTTGAAATTCATAAAAACGTATATCGCTCTCGATAATTCGTAGAATTTTTTTTTCGAACATGACTCTATTCTTTTTTTCAAAATACTTATATCGAAACGAAGAAAATCAAATGGATTACAAACACATATTTATGTTTTTTTTATTTCACGTAAGTTATTAATTAAAATTAAAATTACTAAACTTAAATGAGTTATCGACATGTATTAGACATGTATTCTTTGTGATGTAAGGAGTGAATTATATATCCTTACGTTCCATTTATAACTATTTATTAATTTCAAAGTTCCTATAATATACTTATTTTTGTAATATGTTTTTTTTTAAATAAATATTTAGTTAAAATAATACTAAATCCTTATGTTGTGTTGGAGTGTTATTATAATTTTGGTTTTGTAGTAGATAAAAATTATAATTTTGCTTTTCGAGTAAATAAAAGGGAGAAGTGCAAGTTATATTCAGGCATTCAATTAGGGTTGAGATGGCAATGGGTCGGGTTTGGGTCGGGTTTAGGTAATCCCAAACCCAAACCCGATTAGATAAGCTTGTTCCAAACCCGTCCCAAAACCCGTCCGGTTTCTAGCGGGTAAATACCCATCGGGTATCGGGTATACCCGCGGGTTTCGGGTAAACCCGTTAATTTAAAAATATTACTCGTTGGGTATATTCAGCTCAAAACTCATTGGGTATCTATCGGGTAACTACTAACCGGTTACATTTTGTATTGTATTATAAAAATATATATCAAATAACTACAATGTATACGGAATAGAATACCTATATGTGTAAAAAATGGATGTATCATATATATACATATTAATAATATAAAAGAAATAATATCGGGTATACAATCGGGTAAACGGGTACACTTTATCGGGTAATTGGGTCGGGTAAACAGGTATATCACTAAATCCCAAACCCGTCCCAAACCCGCGAAAAAAATAAAAACTATTCCCAAACCCGTCCCAAACCCGATTAACCGACCCCAAACCCGTCCCAAATGTGTCGGGTTTCGGGTTTACCCATCGGGTTCGGGTTTGATTACCATCCCTAAATTAGGGAAAATACAAAAAAAAAAAAAAAAATTGAACATGGAAAGAATCCAAGGGTATCAAACTCGTGGCTGCACGTTGGCTTTCATATTAACTTTCCATCAGAGTAACAACTTGCTTGTTAGTTTTCTCGCATTATTAATCTAATAGAGAGGTACAGCCTGGAATTAAAAATAAATTAAAAAAAAGGAAGTGGATGTCATATGGCATCCACTGGTTGGCTCCACCACTCCCCACTATCCAATAAAAAGGGGATACTAGGTGACACGCTCGTGCTACATTGCCGGGTGTTTGGTAAGAAAGATGGCGAACACATTTTTATATCAAACTATCACATATAAGACATTTTAATAAACAAAGAAGTTACATAGTTTGTTTTGTTTCTAATAGAAAAATGTTTTGTTACAAATACAATAATCAATATATCTTAAATTAAAGAGTAAACTGCAATTTTACCCCCTGAGGTTAGATGCGATTGGCATCCTTACCCCTTACCACGAAATTTTTGTTGTCTAACCCCCAACGAATGCCAAACGCTGCAATATTACCCCCCAGTGTTAAAATATGTTTAAAGTCAAGTCACTTATTAATGGTCAAAGGGTAATATAGTCTTTTCCACTTGTGTTTGATTGCTTCCTCAACACAACACCCTATATATTATACACTTCACTTCGACCTCCCCCCCCCCCCCCCCCCCCAGTATTCCCCCAATCCCCTTTCTTCTCTCCGGCGACATCTTAGGCGAACACACCACCGGTCGTCTTTATCAGCTATTCGACACCAAGGCAGCTCGTGGATCTTCTCACTCTCCATCCAATGAGGAAACTCAGAGTCCAAACTGAACTCATCCACTTCTTTACAAACAAAATCCATCTCCACAAACTCATATGATTCCTCCCCTAAATGGACAACCTTGACAGTTGACCCCCAATCCATAATGTCGACAAACTGATGAGAGTTTTCGGACTCTAAAGTGTTGACTTTTTCATTATTCAAATCATTTTGGTGTATATGGTTAGGCTGCAACTGAAGCCACCATCTTGAATCCGGAGAGAGATTCGAGTACATCGAGTCGACCGCTGGAGGGGCAAAATCAGTAATTCCAGTCGTCGGAGGTCTACGGTCGGTTTGTTTAGACAATGAAGATGATGATGATGATGGAGGCACACATGCTAACTTAGGTGCCCTTTTGGCATCTTCTTGAACAAAATAACGGTTAGCGGTTCGTTGCCACGCTGCTCTTGCTCTGCTGCAGCCATTCCATCAAGAACTAATATTTCTTCAAAAAGACCCCTGATTTAAACATTAAAAAATCTAAATAATCAAACCAACAAAGATTCATGTAACATGGATGATGAATAGTTTGTGAACAAACATTAAAAACCAATCAAATCTTACAAACTGCAAGTAAAACAATCATATAATCTGCATAAATTAGGTTCATCTAAAAGTGAATTGAAGAAAATTAAACCCATAAAATTCAATGATGAACCCATTAACCCAACATCCAAAACTGAGTGAATTGTAAGTTTTATACTTTATCTATATACCAAGTTTCAAGCGGTGTCCTTTGCCAATAAAATTTATAAGTTTTGTACTTTATGTTTCTGATTACTGCAATATTTGTACTTTGGCCCTAACCCAGTTTATTTTTTCGGTTAAATTAAATCACACGAGGATAGTTTCGTCTTTCTACCCACCACAAGTCACACTCTCTCTCTCTCTCTACCTCTCTCCACCACCAACACTGTTACCAAATCGCCACCACCAACAACCATCATTCTCAATATCACCACCACCAAACCTCCATCGCCACCATGATAATCCACCAAACTAAACTTGCAAAACCTCCAAATAAGAAAAGCAATCAGCTTGCAAATTGAAAGTAGTTAAAACTGACCCACCAAATAAAATTGTATGTCTTAAAAAAAAGGAAAGTTCTCAAACTTGGATTTATCTTTTATGAATATGAATGAAGTTCAATTACATCACAAATTCAATCACTAGCACAAATTCAATCACTAGTTGACCAAGAATATTAATCCATTTTTACTATAGAATCACACTTAATTGATCAATTCAAATAGAGACATACCAACGATAAGGCATGTTACAGTTCCCCTAAATTCGTCCACTACCATCACAATGCACCGGAACAACAACCACTGTCTACACAGTCGCAACCATCACCACCGCACATCCACCCCTGCCGCGAATCATTCGAACACAGCCTTACCACCACGGTATGCCGATTTCGGCGAAGTCGAATTCCGGTAGCCGGAAAAAGACTGTTTTCAGATCTGAAGATCGTTGATGAAGACATTCAGATCCGACGACCGTTAATGAAGATTCTTCTTCAGATCCGACGCGATGAAGACCATCACCACCAAGTTCTTTAGGGTTTAATTTGGGATATGTGAACAGGGGTTCAACTGTTGTGTGGAGGTTCTTGGGGGGGTTAACAATGGTGAAGGGTGGTACAGAGGTTTTTTTTTGTTAAAGTAATTTTTTAATAAAATGGTGGGATTAATCTTATTTACATAATTAGTCCTTTTGCGATGAAATAACATAAATGCTCTCACATGTAAGACATATGACCATATTTAACATTAAATATTAATTGGGTTATGGTCAAAGGACATACAGTGCAAAATTTTAAAATATAAAGTACAAAATTCGTCAATTTTATAAACAAAGAATATCACCTGAAACTTAGTATATAGATAAAAAACAAAGCTTATAATTCACTCTCCAAAACTAGCAAAGATATGAGCTTTTGGGGCAAAATGATTAACAAGAAGACTGAAGAAAGATCTGCTCTATGTAAAAGGGTAATTTAACTAACGGGTAACTGGTAATTTAGCAGATAATAAAGTAAATAAGCAAAATCAAGCAACAGTTAGCATCTAACAAAGCAGTTACTACACATATGATATCCAATGATTATGATGAGTATCAGAAGATGAACGTAAAGAATCTTACCACCAGATTGATTCGTTTTCTAGAGGGGTAAGGAAGCAAAGAAATATTTAACATCGGGGGATAATACGTTTTCTTACAACAAAGCATAGGGAGTAATAAGAAATGATAATATAGTCATTTAACACCGAGGGGTAATATGTTTTCTTACAACAAAGCATAGGGGTTAATAAGAAAGGGTAATATAGTTATTTAACATCCCAGTTAACAGAACTCTTAAGTGTTTTAACACCTGGGGTAATATTGCAGCGTTTGGCATTTGTTGAGGAGTTAGACATCAAAAATTTCGTGGTAGGGGGTAAGAGTGTCAATCGCATCTAACCTGAGGGGGTAAAATTGTAGTTTACTCTAAATTAAATGTTGATAAAAAAAGAGTCATAAAAGTTACTATTCATCATCTTTGTATTTGTTAGATATAGAATTCAAATACGATTATCAATTTCTATATATCTTAAAGTACAATGAAGGTGGATTTTCCACTATCACCCTTTAATTTTAAAAAAATTTCATTTTTAACATATACTTTTATAATTTACATTTTTGACATATAGAATTTTTCTTTTGACCTTCTACTTTTGTAACTTACATTTTTGGTTCATACTTAGGTAGTTAAGTTTTTAGCCCATATGCTTTATACCGACCCTTCAACTTTTAAACTTTGCATTTTTATGTTTCGGCGTAACGCTTTCGTGCTTTATTTTGTATGTTTTCTACATACGAATCGGGTAGCATATAATACGTTTTGACTTGATGACAGTATAAATTCGGGTTAGTCAGGTTGCATATAATGCGTTACGATTGTACGGTATAAACTCGATTTACTTTACGTTTTGATCCAATCGTAATGCAACTATAGGTTAAATTGAGTTCAATCGGATACGCCGAAACGTGTATTTTCATATGATTAACACTTCGTATAACGCTTGGACTGATTCGTTCGACGTTTGCGATGTACCCGCGCCACAACGTGGGCGGTAATTATTACTAGTTATACTATATCTTAAATTACAAAGTCGGTGGCTGCTGCCACCGACCAATTCCTCCATTTTTGTCTTATTCCACTTTCAAAGTAGCTCAAAGCCATATGTTCCATATCAACTAAATTCAAACGATGTTGCAGAGAAAACCCAGCCAAATTGAAGTCAAAATCGAAGACAAAGAAGAAATCGAAGAAGCACGCAAACGCACCACCACCACCTCCACCTCCGCCGCCTTCAATCCCACCGGCGCCACGTCTCTCTTCCACCACTTCAACAATTCCTCCACCTCCGCCTCCGCCACTTCCAAAGCCCAACGCATCGGCCTCCAATAATAATTCTTGTCACTTTCTTATCTTTTCTTCTTCCAGTTTTTATACTTATTTGTACAATCGATTCATGCTAACGTTGAATACAAGCATACAACAAAATGTCAAAATCATTACTCTTCTTCTCTTCTCACAACTCCCTTAGTTCTGATCAGCCGCTGGCGGCAGCGACGCCGGAGATCGTATCAATCAACCAGACAACCACCAGCGGGATTGTAGTGTCACCGTCGCTGACCTCCGGTTGATGCAGACAACCCCACTACATGTCACCTAACCGCCACCAATCTTAGATCTTGTCGAGCGACTTGCCATGTCCTCAGTCACTGCCCGCGACCAAGGGTGTCTGCTTCCAGCCGGCGGTAAAAAAAAATGGGAGGCAGTGGGTGTCGCAGTTGTGGAAGTGGCTGTAGCGGCAATTAGTGTTGTGACGATGATGATATAGATGTAATGCCATGATGGCACATTCCGGTAGTGGTGACGATAGCTTCTTCTTGGTGGAGAGTGAGAGAGATACACACAGATGAGATTTTTGTTTTAGGGTCTGATTTCTCATTTCTAAAGGATATCTGGCGGACGTGAAAAAGTTTATTAACTAGATTGAATTAAAAATTGAAACATACACATCCACACGAACATATACATTTGGGCCAACTCTCAAATTTGGGCTTGTGTTTGTTAACAGTTTTCCGATTTCTTTTTTCTAAATTTGCTATGATTTTATTCATGCATACTCAACTAGAATAAAAAAAGGTATACTAAAAAAGAATTAAAAAAAGATATGAATACCATCAACGACCTAACAATGATGTAATAAAGTTAATTAGGTTATCAACACATCCTTGGTTTTATGACTACGCCGGAACGCGATGGTCCCAATACTACTACAATCTTAAAGGACAAAGTCGATGGGTTTCCTATCGGCTTTGCCTCCTTGCCCCCCGTATTTTCATGATATTAAAATGGCAAATTTAGTCCCTAAACCTTCTACTTTGAATTTTCAAAACCGCAACCTCATTTTTCAAACTTTGCCAGCACCAATCCTCTACTTTGGTTTTCCACCATCACCCCCTTAGCTCTTACATAGTTATGCACCAATCCTCTTCTTTTACATTTCCACCAACACCCCCGCATCTTTTACACATTTCCGTCACCACCCCTACACTTTGTTTTTTTTACCCCTTGCACTATTACTCCATTTTTACACCCGCCCAACTTAAAAAAAATTGCAATTGTAACCCCTAGACTACAACTTCTACTTTTGCAAATGCTAATGCATTGTGTTTTACGAAATGTCTTAGACATTGTGTTTTACACTTTCTGTCTACCTTTGTATTTTACACTTTTTTGTAGTTGTCTTTTACGCACTGCGTTTTACGAATCGTGTTTTGTTTTACTATATGTTTCTACCATCGCGCGCCGCCGCAACGCGCGGCGGTCAAAATACTAGTTTTATTTAAGTGGGTGACTAACATGATGGAGTGTGAAGATGTTCTATGTGGTGACACCTCCTCCGCATGCATTCATTCATCGTACCGGTCTAATTCTATCCATACGTGAAATTCCGATCTTACCCTTCTGCTACCATAAGCAATAAGTTTCTTTGAGGGGAGGGGGATGGTTTGGTTTTATAAAAGAACCATATAATAAACAACACCAATTATTATACATATTATTATACATATTAAATAAAAGTGGTGATGAATAGTAATTTAACATTTATATATTATTATATATATATATATTTTTTAATATTTTATTATTATAAATCATTTTAATCATATATTGTTTATATTCTATACTTTTTAAGATACAATAGTTTGTAAATTAACGTCGTTTACCATTTTTCGTTTATTCTAATAATATAGTTTAATGATTTATTAAATACATATTAAATAAAAGTGGTGATGAATAGTAATTTATATATTATTATATATATATATATTTTAATATTTTATTATTATAAATCATTTTAATCATATATTGTTTATATTCTATACTTTTTAAGATACAATAGTTTGTAAATTAACGTCGTTTACCATTTTTCGTTTATTCTAATAATATAGTTTAATGATTTATTAAACTTTGAATATAGTGTTACGGCATGCTTAGAAACTTTATCTGTGTTACGATAAAAGCTTTGCTCAAAATTGAACGAGTCGATTACTATTGTTTGCTTTTTTTTTTTGTTCTTTACCGTGACAAACCGAATCGATACTATCTGAACAACTTTGGTAGCAGTATAGAGTACCTCTTTTATATCATAAGCTATAGCAAGTGTCGGTGACGAACAAAACTAATATTGTTGGAACAACATCAACACTGGTACCACATCCATTTCAACCGAACATCGGTACCGATATTGGTACTTTTGATATTCATTTTTTTTTGTTTTTGATCCATATAAAATATGTATCAATATTCTTTTAGGCATATCATGACATTAATTTTTGGGTTTATCTTATAGTTGCTATACAAAATGCCGATTACGGTATCGATGCCTTATTGAATCAAATCAATACTGGTCGGCTTCCCGCCGCAACGCGCGGGGGAAGTCCAGTAGTATATCTTAAATTAAAAGTTGAGAAAAGGGTAGTGGTGCCAAATGGCATCCACTTATTGGAGCCGTAAAAGTCACTCTACATCATCTTTCTATTTATTAGATGTCACTGTACATCATCTTTGTATTTATTAGATACTGAACTGAATGAATAGAATGTAACCATTTTAACTTAATTATTTTATTTATTTATTTTTTTTAACAGCAACTTAATTATTAATATGAAAATGACATTTTGAAGATTTTAGAGAAAGAGTTTTAAATCTAACAATTAATTATTATATCTCTAACTAATTAGTAAAAAATTTTATACTACACATCTCTAAATTTAGTATACACATATAGAATATTATCTATATATATTCCACACATAATGAATTCTCTCATACATATATTCTACATATATCAAAATTTATCTTGCATATATCTGACACAGTTCAAATTTTATTCTATAAATATCGTAACTTTATCCTACATTTATCCTACACATCACGTGATTGATGATATGTTATTACAATGATTTGTTAATGTAATTGATAAAAATTTTGTAGTTTTTTTTATTATATGGTTATGATAAAAAAAAATCTTAGTTGGATTCAAAATTTTGTAAAAAATAAAAACAAAAGGGTTATAATTTTACTTACATGCTTAAAAAGTGGAATTGACTGAAAAAATGTAGTGACTTGTGTAAGTTAGACGTTAGTTACTCTTATACCCTTGTGATATAACTAAACAAG
Organism: Helianthus tuberosus; assembly: GCA_030545235.1. NCBI lineage: Eukaryota > Viridiplantae > Streptophyta > Magnoliopsida > Asterales > Asteraceae > Helianthus > Helianthus tuberosus. Next base: position 160,321,516 of record CM060402.1, on the reverse strand, counting down.
AAATAGAAAGAAAAATTCTGATTGGTTATATATTCTTCTTACAATTTTTTTTTTCATTTGAACCTCTCACGATACATACACGCGCACGCACACACACATTTAAGAACTAGTGGTGCAATTAAAAACCATAAAAACCAATCTGAACCACTTATCTTGTTAATTATTTTAAATATTATATTCAAAAGGGCATAATATGAAGATAAAAAAACATCCATGCCTTAGTCATCTCCCCGTCTCTTACAATCTCTCTCCACAAATTAAACCATATCATGTATTCAGTTTATGAATCAAATTAGAGAGAATAAAACCATTGTCACCAACCTTCATTTCCACTGTCGCCAACCCGCATGCCACCTAATTCACCACTGATCTCAGCCAATTTCAAAACATCTGAAAAAACATCGTTGTCTAAAACCGTCAAATTTGCATGCCTCACGACTTGTTCCTTACTCTATGAAGTGCTTTGAAGATACATATCCGGGTCCGGACATCATCCTTAGGAACGGACCGAACCACACACGGACGAATACTCTGAAGACATCCGTCCCCCATGTCGCCGAGGACGGACATCCGTTTAAGTGCGTCTGGACGAATGACGTCATCTCAGTTGACCATTATAAATACCCAGTTCAAGTACATTGTCAAGGACGATTTTCTGAACCTTCGTCCTTACTTTCTCTCTCTCTATTTTCTCTATCTACCAATACTTATCATCACGCCGGAGGGTGGTCGCAGAGGGGCCCTCCCATTTCTGCGACGAGCCTAACGGTTTACTGTTTTGCAGGTGAAGGTTCTAATCTCCTTTAAGATCCAACCCTCATTTGCAGGCTTCGGCCTTGATCAATTTTTGGGTCTTCAATTGGCGCAATCTGATTTCACAGCTCACAGTCCTTCACTCCGGTACAAGCTACAGCTTCGACGAGTCTCACTTCTATGGTTTCAGCTCCTTTGAGCTCGGGACCAGGAACAACTCTACCGTTCATATTGATGCCAACTTCGCAGGCATCAGAATTCGATGCGGAGTTTCTCTCCAAAAATGCTAGTCTCTTACGAAGATTAAAAGCACAACAAGCCAGAGATGAATAGATCCTCGGTTTACGAACCAGGGTCTTTCACGACGAAACTCCGGTAAGGACTATGGGTCCTACAATTTTCGCCTCTCTTATTTTCTCCACAGTTGTTACTTCGGAAACTTATAATGGATACGTGCAGGGTTCTTCCGGGCCGTCTCCAACAATAATGGTACGAAACGATTCTCAAATTGAAGGGGTCAATGATTCGGAGCTCACCAAACCATACCATCCAGTATCCATGACGGCTAAGTCCAAATTCAGTGCCCGCATCACACACGCCAAACTCCCTCCGAAGCTCAAAATGCCAACCACAGTAAAGAAATATGACGGCACCACGGATCCGGACGATCACATGTTCGATTTTGATGGGGTTGCACGAGTTGAACAATGGCCGATGCCAGCCTGGTGTTTTATGTTTGCACAAACATTAACCGGAGTTGCGCGTGTATGGTTTGATGCGCTGAATGAAGGAGAAATTAATGATTTCGAAGAATTCCGGAGGTTATTCCTCCAGAAATTCAGTCAACAAAGGCACTACTCCAAGGAAATAACCGAAGTACACAACATCCGGAGGAAAGATGGCGAGTCTCTAGACAGTTTCATTGATCGTTTCAATCGGGAAAGTATGCAGATCAGTGGAGTCGTAGACCAGCTGAGGATATCCAGCTTCTGTCATGGTGTCCGGAATAATCAGTTGGTGGAAAAGCTGCACGAAAATCTCCCAAAGACAATGGAAGTGCTCATGGAGCGAGCCCAAGCCTTCGTTCGCGGAAAAAATGCCTGTAATCCGACACCAGAGACGGATCAGAAAATGTCCTCTTGGAAGAAGAATGGTGGGTCCGTATTTGATAAAGCTCCGTCCGAAAATATGGGGCGATCGCACCTTTACAACAGAAATGATCGGTCCCAGCGCGGATGAAGTTCTGGGTCTAGGTTCTATAATCTATCGGATCTCTCCAAAACTCCTAGTGAGATTCTCAGCGTCGAAGGAGAAAAATTTCCCACACCTCCGAAGCTCCGCAATCCAGGAGATAAAAACTCGAAGAAATATTGTGACTATCATCATGCACGAGGCCACAACACGGACGACTGCTGGTCTTTGAAGCAGGAAATTGAGAAAGCAGTCCGATCCGGTAAGCTCTCGCATCTGGTAAAAGAAGTAAAGGAAGGAAAATCTTCTGGCAACTCGGTGGATAATCCGAATAACCAGTCAGTAATTTGCATGATAAGAAAAATGAATAATCAAGGCATCAAACGAAACAGTCATCATATGGCCGCATGGATGCACCAGCCAATTGCCTTTCCTCCAATTACTTCAGGACAAATCAAAGACGGACCGATCATTGTGTCTGCAGTTATAGCAGGACAAAAGGTCCAGAGAATTTATGTTGACAGCGAAAATGCTTCCGAAATCATGTACCAGCAGTGTTTCCAACAGCTAGCTCCACAAACCAAGGCGAAATTAATACAAGTATCTATGTCGTTAGTAAGTTTCTCCGGAGAAGTGGTTCAGCCGATCGGGCAAATCACATTACCAACTACGTTGGGTACCAGAAATTTGGCTAGAACTGTCAACGTAACGTATTTGGTGGTGGGAGTAAGATCCGTTCATAATGTCATCTTACGGAGACCAGGGATGTGTGCTTTCAGCATCATCAGCTCCACAATTCACGGATCATTGAAGTTTCCCACTGAAGCTGGTGTAGCAACCTTACATTCGGAGTCCACCTTATGTGTAGCAGAAATACGACAAAGCGAAGGAAGTAGCGTACAACCTCCGAACCTCCTTATAGAGGAATGGGCCATCCACCCACGATTCCCAGAGCAGAAGATCGCCATCGGAGCGCAGCTCCCCGAACGAACCAAAAACGATTGTGGAAGCTGCTGTCCAGTTCCCTTGATGTATTCGCTTGGCAAACATCCGATATGGTTGGGGTTCCTCGTGCTTTGGCCGAACACAGACTGAAAGTGTCACATTCGGTAAAGCCGGTGGCTCAGAGAAAAAGAAACATGGCTCCAGCCAGACATAAGGCCGTAGCTGAAGACGTACGCAAGTTGCCGAATGCCGGGATTGTCAGGGAAGTGCGGTATCAAACTTGGGTTTCCAATCCGGTGATGGTCACCAAAAAAGACAAAACCTGGAGGATGTGCGTTGACTTCTCTGACCTAAACAATGCATGTCCGAAAGACTACTATCCTCTCCCGGAGATTGATCTGAAAATTGATTCCCTTGCAAGCTTCCGCCTTAAATGTTTCCTGGATGCGTATAAGGGCTACCATCAGATACAAATGGCTCTGGAAGATGAAGACAAGACGACATTCGTGACAAATAAGGGTCTCTTGTGTTACACCAAAATGTCGTTCGGATTAAAGAACGCCGGAGCTACTTACCAGAGATTAATGGATAAAGCTTTTAAGGGTCAAATAGGAAGGAACTTGGAAATTTACGTGGATGATCTAGTTATTAAAAGTGAAGCCGAAGACAACATGATCGATGACATACTTGAAACCTTCACCAGGCTTCGGAGTATCAATCTCAAGTTAAACCCCAAAAAATGTTCCTTCGGCCTAGAAGAGGGTAAATTCCTAGGGGTATGGATAACTCAGTACGGAATCCAGGCACATCCGGAAAAAATTCAAGCCGTGATCTCCATGCAGCCTCCGAAAACAGTAAAGGAAATCCAGTCTTTGAATGGTAAGCTAGTGGTTCTTCACCGTTTTATTTCCAAGGCAGCAGACCGTACCATTCCTTTCATGAGCGTCTTAAAGAAGAGCACCGGAAAAGGTCAGATAGAATGGACAGCAGAGGCTGAATTCGCCTTTCAAGAATTAAAAGTTTGTATGGGATCTCTGCTTACTCTGACTGCACCAGTAACCGGGGAAACCGTTACCGTATATCTCTCCACTTCGCACTTTGCCATCGGTGCGGTACTCGTAGTACATCGAAGTCAAGCACAAATACCGGTTTACTATGTGAGCTGCGTCTTAAAAGACTACGAGACCCGGTATCCGATGATCGAAAAATTGGCACTCGCTTTGGTACATGCGTCAAGACAGCTCCGAAGGTACTTTCAAGCCTTCAACATAGAGGTACAAACCAATCTCCAGATCCAGCAAATCCTAAGAAAACCAGAGGTCTTCGGGCGACTCACGAAGTGGGCAATCGAGCTCAGTGCCTTCGACACTACCTACTGAACCCGAGGTCCGGTAAAAGGTCAAGCGGTGGCAGATTTTCTTACGGAAGTCCCAACCAGAGAAAGCGCTAAGGAGAAACCTGCTCTTCCAAAAGTCTGGAACTTATACACAGACGGAGCTTCTAGTAGGGAAGGATCCGGAGCTGGTTTAATTTTGATAGATCCGGAAGGGATAGAGTACACCTACGCTCTGCGTTTTGAGTTCAAGACTTCAAACAATGAAGCAGAGTACGAAGCCCTTTTAGCCGGACTCCAAACAGCAGCCAAAGCCGGTGCAAGTTCCGTCCTTGCTCATGTTGATTCATTACGGGTCGCCAATCAAGTCAGCGGAGAATACGAGGCACGGGAAGAAAACATGATTCGGTATTTAAATCAAGTCAATAGTTTAATGTCCACGTTCGATTCATGCAAGATAGTTCATATCCCAAGAAGCAAGAATAAAAAAGATGATGCTCTGAGTAAACTTGCTTCCGTCGCATTCTGTCACCTGTCCAAGGAAGTACTGGTTGAAACTCTACAAACCCTGGCCATCAGCCAGACGGAAGTCGTGATGTCAATCTCCATACAAGAAAAATCATAGATGACCCCAATTCTAGATTATTTGAAAAATGGCACGCTTCCGGAAGATAAAGCTTAGGCACGGAAGATGAAGGTTAAGGCACTTCAATACCAGGTTCATGATGGAAAGCTTTATCGAAAGACATTCCTGGGTCCGCTCCTGAGGTGCCTAACGCCGGAAGAAGCCAGTTATGTTATTAGGGAAATCCATTGGGTAATCTGCAGCATACACTCCGGACCTAGGATGGTCGTAGCCAAAGCAATGAACGCCAGATATTTTTGGTCGGGCATGCATCAGAGCGCCGTTAGCGAATTACAAGCATGTGAAGATTTCCAGTGGCACGCCCCAATCAGCCATCGAGCAAAAAACGACCTCGTACCTATAACATCGGCTTGGCCCTTCCAGAAGTGGGGAATCGACATCGTCGGTCCTTTCCCCATCTCCACCGGAGGAGTAAGGTTCCTGTTGGTCGCGATTGATTACTTCAGAAAATGGATTGAAGCCAAGCCCCTCCGAACCATCACAGGAGATCAGATACTAAGGTTCGTGTGGGAAAAAATAGTGTGCAGATACGGAATACCGCTGTGCATTATAAGTGACAATGGGAAGTAGTTCGCAGAAAAACCATTCAAGACTTGGTGCGAAAAAATGCACATCAAACAAAATTTCACTTCGGTTGCCCATCCTCAGGCTAACGGACAGGTAGAAAGAGCCAATCGCAGCATCGTGGAAGGCATAAAAAAACGCCTAGGGAAGGAAGGAGTCTCCTGGGCAGACGAACTTCTGCACGTCCTATGGGCACACCGGACGATGCCTAAAACAAACACAAGGGAGACCCCCTTCAGTTTGACATATGGCTCGGAAGCGGTCATTCCCGCCGAAGTTGGCATCCCAACCCCTCGCATGTGCCAAAGTCAAGAAGAGAACGAACAACAACTTTGTCTGAACCTCGACCTAGCCGAAGAGCGAAGAGAACTCGCGGCCATTCGAGAAGCGAAGTATAAAAAGGAGTTGGAAAAACATTACAACTCAAAAGTCAAAGAGGTCTGATTCAAAGAAGGAGATTATGTCATGCGGAGAAACGATGCTAGTTTGGCCGAGGGTACAGGAAAGATAGCTCCGAAGTGGGAAGGACCCTACATAGTCAAAACCTCCGGGAAAAACGGTGCTTACACACTTGTCAAGATGGATGGAACTCCAGTTCCTCGTACATGGAACGGGATGCACCTCAAAAGATGCTTCCTTTGAAGAATCTTGAAAGTTTTTTAAAAATAAGTTTGTAATGCGGAGGATACGGCCCGCATCATTTTTTATCTTTCATGTACTGCGGAGGGTATTACCCGCATCCTTTTTATTTTTTCATGTATTGCGGAGGGTATTGCCCGCACCTAGTAAACGTTTTACCAGTTTGTATTATCCGGAGGATATACTCTGGAATATTTTAAGTAGAATGCATGAATTTTCTATCACTTATAAGTTGCAACGTAAATATACTATCGGCCGAACCAGGGATACTAACCCTAAAAAGCAAAAATGGACTGGCATACGTCCAAACTTTTGCTTTCATTAAAAATTATCCTAAGTATACAAGTAAGACGTATTTGCACATTAATAGGAACGTTCCAAAATGAAAAGATGTGATCATAAAAACATGGACGCATGCAAAATAAAATGATCACATCAAAAATAAACCAGATTACTACATCCGGAAGTCATTCTAACCATTTACAAGGTAAAGGATAATTGTCAAATATACAAACGGTAAAGAGGAGAATCATTACAAAGTCATGAACTAAACAAGGTGCATACCCCAAATGGCCGGATATGTCCACCTTCCAAAAATTAACCAACTAAAAATTACGGAGGTACATATCCCACGGAACCGGGTATGTCCACCTCATTCTTTTGAAGACTCCCCTCCGGCGATGAAAAAAGCATCTTTGATTTTCGAAAGTGGTTCATTCACAAGCTTCGGAAGATCATCTACCGCCGGAAAAGTAAGGGTGTCAAAACAGGCAACGGTCGTGTTCAGGTCGGCTTCAGCGTTCCGATTCAATAGTGGAACCTCTGCATAGGGAGTCTTCTTCTTGAGCGCATAAACATACCCATGATGAAGCCCAGAGTTAACTCCAATGGTACTCGAGGCATTATTCACTGCTGCTACGGCCGCTGTCATTTCCGGCCCCTTATGAATATTCTTGGCCAGCAGTTGAGCTCCCTCTCACAAAAGCCACACCTTGGTAGCCTGCAAATCTTCCACCATCGCCTCCGAATCAGCATTCTCCAACTTAAGTGTCACGGCCCCCGCCCCGGTTTTGACCCGGTCCAGGAGCCGCGGGACAGGAACCCGTGGTATTTATTAATTGAGTTGACAGAGGAAGATTTTACAGGATCTTTTTTAAATCTTGAAATGCCCGATTATTTTATTTCATAACGCGGGATAAAACCCCGTAATTTACAATAGAGGAATTTTCCTAGGAAATTCCCTGGTTTGCAAAACATGTTTATTTATTTAACTGAGCCACTACTTCAAGCTTGTTAGTGCTTCGTAGCACTTTTCCTTGGTTCACAGTAGTCACCTGAAACATGTTTTGAAAATATTTTATCAGCGGGGAAATACTGGCGAGTCACTCAAATTTAATAAAATGACACATAGTTATAAATTACAGCATAAGAACGATTACAATGGCTTCTATCTTATTTTTATCTGGCGCCGTGTCACCTCCTGGGGACGATGGTCGTACCACTATTGGGTCTTTCCCCAAGTCGTGATGATTATCACTGTTAGGATTTATTAGCCTAACTGTGAGAAATTAGTAATGTGCACAATACCCCACTAGCCAGTGATTAAGATAACCACCACTTAATCCATGTAATTATAACCTTTGAAAATAACTGGAGTATTGTAAAATACATTTGATAAAATAGAATGACTCACATTGCAGATTTAAATGGGCAGAGTTTAGCCTTGTAACCTAATTTAAATAACAATGCACACGAACTAGGTCAGTAACTAATACATCATTTACGATAACTCACGAGATTAAAACTCTCACAACGAATGACAAAGTGCAATACTTAAACATCCATCGAATTCATAACGAATGACAAAGTATAGCCCTAATTTGGGCAGCACTTAAACATCCATCGGATAGCTTCAATCGATCGGACATTGAATCGTAGCAGCGATCGAGTTAATACCCTGTATCGTAGCAGCGCCTCGGTATCTTAAATTTTGAATTTGAGCAGTGAGAATTCGTTTTTGAGAATTGGTTTCGACACCACTGAACTGCTCGTAGCTCAACCTATTTATAGCTGAAAATTGGGTCTCACGCGGCCCGCGTGAACCCTTACTCGACCCTTACGCGGCCCGCGTGGCCACCTAGTCTACGTGTAGGGTTGCTGGGTCATCAGTAGGTCTGCCAGGTGGATGCCACGTGGATCGGAAACGCTTATCCGGTCAACACCACATTGACGCGGCCCGTGTCAACTTAAGCTTAACCTTTACGCGGCCCGCCTGAAGACAAGATTTCTTGTTTTCTTGGTTTCCGATATGGATTAGGGTTTCAGAGGTCCGGGTTTTTACTTATGGGTCGTTTTTAGGACATTTTTGAAGGTCCTTACATCCTCCCCACCTTATTTAAAATCTCGTCCTCGAGATTTACTGAAATAAGCGAGGATACTTTCGATTCATCTCCGATTCCAGTTCCCAGGTATATTCAGGTCCTCTCTTTGAATCCCACTTGACTTTGACCAGTACTAGTCGCTTGTGCTTGAGAAACTTGACTTTTCTGTCTTCTATTTGCAATGGCTTCTCAACAAATTTTAACTTCTCATTTACCTCTACATCTTGAAGAGGTACTACCAAAGATTCGTCTGATAGACATTTCTTGAGATTGGATATATGAAATACGTCATGTACCCCAGCTAGCTCCTCTGGTAGTTGTAAGCGATAAGCAACTGGTCCTATTCACTTGATTACTGGAAATGGTCCTACGTACCTTGGACTTAGCTTTCCTTTCTTACTGAACCGAACTACTCCTTTCCAAGGAGAAACTTTCAAGAGTACCTTGTCTCCAACTTGAAACTCTAGTGGCTTGCGTCGATTATTGGCATAACTCTTCTGGCGATCTCGAGCCGTTTTCAGTCTTTCCTTGATTTGAGTAATCTTGTCGGTAGTTTCTTGTATTATTTCAGGACCTGATAATTGACTTTCTCCTATTTCTGCCCAGCAAACTGGAGTTGTGCATTTTCGTCCATACAATGCTTCAAATGGGGCAGCTTAGATGCTTGAATGATAACTATTATTATAGGAGAATTCAATTAATGGTAGGTGGTCATCCCAATTTCCACCAAAATCTATCACACATGCCCTAAGCATGTCCTCCAGGGTTTGGATCGTCCTTTCACTTTGTCCGTCTGTCTGAGGGTGATATGCAGTGCTTAGATTCAATCGGGTTCCCATTGCTTCCTGGAAACTTGTCCAGAAATGGGAAGTAAAACGACTATCCCTATCCGATACAATGGAGAATGGAACTCCATGTAAGGATACGACTTCATCTACATACAACTTGGCTAATATGTCCATGCTAAAGGTTTCCTTTATAAGTAGAAAATGAGCTGATTTGGTTAATCAATCCACAATTACCCAAATCGCATCATTACCCTTTCTGGTTTTGGGTAACTTAGTAACAAAGTCCATAGTTATAAGTTCCCATTTCCATACAGTCGTTTCTAATTGTTGTAGTAAACCTGAGGGTTTCTGGTGTTCTGCCTTAACTTGTGAACAAGTAAGACATTTAGAAACATATCTAGCTATGTCCTTTTTCATTCCTATCCACCATAAATTATTTCTTAAATCTTGGTACATCTTATTGTTACCAGGATGTATAGTATACATAGATTTATGGGCTTCTTCTAAAATCTTATTTCTTAATTCTCCTTACTTAGGTACCCAAATCCTTTTTTTATGGAATCTCCAAATTCCATCACTTCCCTGTTCTAATTCCTTTATTCTTCCTTTCATTCCTTCAGCATCATCCTTGATTGCTGCTTCTTGAGCGTTCTTCAGTTGTTCCCTTAAGTCTAGTTGTAGACTTAATCTAAGAGCACGAACTCGTCGTTGTTTCTCATGATACTTACGAATTAAAGCATCAGCAACTACGTTTGCTTTTCCTTCGTGATATTGAATATCACAATCGTAGTCACTTAGGATCTCCATCCATCTCCTTTGCCTCATGTTTAATTCTTTTTGCCCAAATATGTACCTTAAGCTCTTATGATCTGTATAGACAGTAAACTTGCTTCCATACAGATAATGTCTCCAAATCTTAAGGGCAAAAATTATGGCTCCTAATTCTAAGTCATGAGTCGTATAATTTTCTTCGTGCTTTTTCAATTGCCTTGAGGCATACGCAATTACTTTCTTGCGTTACATTAGCACACATCCTAATCCTAGCTTAGAAGCATCACAGTAAACTTCGAAATCTTTTGTTCCTTCTAGCAAGGCTAGAATTGGGGCGTGTGTTAGCTTTTGTTTCAAAATCTTAAAAGCTTCTTCTTGCTTAGGTCCCCATTCAAACTTAACCGCTTTACATGTTAGCTTCGTTAATGGTACAGCTATTTTGGAAAAATCCTTAATGAATCGTCTATAGTATCCTGCTAACCCTAGAAAGCTTCTAATTTCCATAGCTGATTGCGGGACCTTCCATTTGGTAATTGCTTCTATTTTAGCAGGATCTACGTAAATTCCTTCGTGATTCACCATGTGTCCTAAAAATTGTACCTCTTGTAGCCAAAATTCACACTTCGAGAATTTGGCGTAAAGTTTCTCTTTTCTTAACAAAGTTAAGAGTGCATGCAAGTGCTGACAGTGTTCATCCTGGCTTTTGGAATAAATAAGTATATCGTCGATGAAGACAATTACAAATTTATCCAAGTACGATTTGCAGATTCTATTCATCATGTCCATAAATGCTGCTGGAGCATTTGTTTGTCCAAAGGGCATGACTGTAAACTCGTAATGACCATACCTAGTTCTGAAAGCAGTTTTAGGTATGTCTTCTTCTTGTACCTTCAACTGATGATATCCAGAGCGTAAATCTATCTTAGAAAAGTATCTAGCTCCCTGAAGTTGATCGAAAAGATCATCGATCCTAGGTAATGGGTATCGATTCTTAATTGTAACCTTATTTAATTCCCTGTAATCGATACACATTCACATTGACCCATCTTTCTTTTTCACAAACAACACTGGAGCTCCCCACGGGGATGAACTAGGTTGTATGAATCATTTGCTTAATAATTCATCTAATTGCTTTTTCAATTCTGGCATTTCGGTGGGTGCTAACCGATAAGGTGTCTTAGCTATCGGTGTAGTTCCAGGAATCAGATGAATTCTAAATTCGACTTCCCTATTGGGTGGTAATCCCGGTAGTTCTTCCGGAAAGACATCCGGGTATTCTGCTACTACGGGAATTTCTTTAAGTTCCTTACCTTTCGTGTTAATGATTACTGAAATCATATACACTACTTCTTGTTTTCTTGAATAACTGGCCAACTTCATTACTGAAATGAATTTCAGTGGCTTTCGGGGCTGGTCTCCTGTAATCACCACTAATTCTCCTATGGGTGTATGAATTTCTATGGAGTTTTTATCACAGAGAATTCGAGCATGGTTGGCTACTAACCAATCCATTCCTAATACTATATCGAATCCGGCTAAATTCATAGCTAACAGAGTTGCAGAGAATTTATGGCCTAAGAGTTCTATTTTTCCTTCTTGCAAAACCTTATCTATGTTAACAGAATTTCCATCTGCCATTTCAACTGTAAAAATCTGCCTAAGGTTGGTTAAGGGTAAGTTAAGAGCTTGGCAGAATGAAGTATTTATAAAACTTTGGTTTGCACCAGAGTCAAATAATACTTTTGCATAAACGTCATTAACTAGGAAAGTACCAGCTATCACGTCAGGGATTAATTCTGCTTCCTGAGTAGTCAACTGGAAGGCTCTTGCGCTTTTCTTGGTAGTTCCTTCTGCATGTTTGGCTTTGTTATCAGCTGGTTTGACCAATTTGGGACAGTCTAGCCTAAAGTGTCCAGCCTCTCCGCAGTTGTAGCAGATTGTTGCTTTCTTCTTCCTGCAATCTTCTTCTTGATGCCCTGGAATTTTGCAGAAATTGCAATACCCTTTGCATCTTCCAAAATGCTTTCTTTTACAGGTATTGCAAAATAGAACAGTGGAAGATTGTCCAGTTCCCTTTTTCTTGAAATTGTTACGGTTACCCATACGGAATCCCTGGGTAATCTTTTGGGCCACTTCCCTCTTTTTATTTTCTTCTCGCGTACGCACTAGTCCGTCCGTTAGGGTGTTAGCTAATTCCACAACATCGTCAATAGTGCGAGGTCTCACAGCCTTGACGATATCACGGATTTCGCCAATCAGTCCCCAAATATAGCGAGAAATAAGTACCGGTTCTGGCGAAGCTAGGGTTGGTACCACTCTAGCATATTCGAAGAATGTCGAAGTATATCCTCAACAATCAACATCCACCATCTGGTGGTTCAGGAATTTATTTGCCATCTGTTCCTTTTCATATTCGGGACAAAATTTTCTTTCCACCAGTAGCTTAAATTCCTCCCAACTCATGGCATAGGCCACATCGCTTCCTTTGGCTTGAAGTACCGTATTCCACCATTTTAGCACCCCTTCTTTAAAAAGATGCGACGCGTACATGACTTTGTCTTCCTCAGCACATTTACTTATTTTAATTACTGCCTCAGTTTTCTCTAACCAACGCAGTGCAGCAGTCGCCCCTTCGTTACTTGCAAATTCAACTGGTTTGCAGGCAAGAAACTCCTTGTAAGTGCAACCAGGCGTTGTAGCTTTCATTTTCTTAAGGAGTGGAGCTTGCATTCCATCGTTGTCATTATTAGTATGGTTGCCTCCTCCGTTTACACTATTACTGAAATTGTCACCGTGTGTACGTTTGCTAGAAATAATTTGTTGAGGTTCAATTGGATTTCGGGCAGTAGCAAGAATTTCTGGAATAGCATTGGCTATTCCTTGAGCAACGATATTCTCGATATCTTGCCTATTCAGAAATTGATCTTCATTGTTTTGCTCAGAATGATTAACTTCGTTAACGGGTTCATTACCAGCATGTTCTATCTGGTAATTAATTTATATAAGTAATTAGCAGAAAATAATTAATAATCAAACATAACAAAACAATTGCACATAATTACGTTTAACAAGTATAGCCAAAATTGTCGATTTTTTTTTCGACGTTCGATATTTTATATATTATAATAGGCATCCGTACACACTGGTTATCTTACAAAAGTTTTATTTTTAAGCTATTTCATACGATTATATTTTGATTATTATATTATTATTAAACACATGCTTCCACCATCACATGCTATCCCATCAGCTGGCATTTTCAGTAACGACTTTCCCTCTCGTCGTACTTCCAGGAGATCTGTTCTCCCACCTCTCGGATTCGATTTCCTGCATCCATCAGCTCCTCGCCAAAATGGCGGAGCTCAGCCAGGTTCTCATTGCTCATTGGTGGGTTTGGTGCAGGCTCGGGGCCAAACTGAGGGAGAAGGGTATAAGGGTTGTTTAAAAGATTCTGGAATTGCCAATCGTTGGTCCACCATTCTTCCATTTCTCCTAAAGGTCTAGTATTGACAAGGGGATCTGGGATGGCTAGTTCCAAGTTTACTGGAAGCTGGGTTTCGGCAGGATAAGTGAAAAGGTTTTCATTAACAGGCTTGAGGATATCCCAACTTGCTAGTATGCAATCTAGCTCTTCCTGCAATGGCATTTCCTCGGCTTGCTTGGAGCTTTCTCCAATCTCTATTCCTTTTCCTTTATTCATTGGGTCTTCTGTCTTGGCAACTTTCCGAGTTACTGGTTTCCTTCTGCGCACACGTCTCCAACCCACGATTTTTCTTCTTTTCTTTGGCTTGGGTTTCTCCGGAGACCGGGCTTGAAATTCCATGGGTTCCTCAATGTCAGCACAATAACCAGTAAAGTCTTTGGAAACTTCCACATTAACAGAATAGAGATTCTGAAGGGCTTCAGATAATTCATTCATGCTGTTTAGCATATATGAAGAAACACACAAAATTCTAGGTTAAAATTTTGTAAATTGAATAATCACAGAAAGAATATATAATATTTATACAAATAAATTGATTAAAACAAAATATTGCGATATATATATATATATTACAAAATACATTTGAAATTTAAAATATACTAGGGGATAATTTATTTTAGTCTATCTTTGCTTACTAAGTTATTTATTTAATGGGCAAAGTTTCTGGCGTATAGATGATATGGGTGCTGGTACTAGTTTGGCGATTCAACTAGAGGTTAGCATTTACTACTGTAGTGGCTAACATATAGAGATCTGCCCATTGTTCGTCTAATTGATCTTCCCATGGTGGGTTATTGCCTATATCCTGAGTTTCCTTATTACTCATCACTCCTTTTGGTTGTGACTTCTTTATTTTCTCTTGACTTTTTCTAATAATCCAACTTCTTTTATTAGGGGTAAGTGGTTTCTCAAACTGTGCCTTATGGACAAATATTCCTTCCTCAGTATCTGCTGAGTATTTTGAGGAATTTGATTGAGATGAAGTTCCTTTATCTTTTGGTGAACTATCTAATTGACGATAGATGTCCGAAAGTCTTTGCTTACCCATACTGTAACTAACAAGTAGTCAGTTAATAAAACACATAATCACAAGATGGTAATTAGGAAAAATTAAGTATTTCTAAATACTTAATTGGCTTAAATTAGTGGCTCTGATACCACCTTTTCCTGTCACGGCCCCCGCCCCGGTTTTGACCCGGTCCAGGAGCCGCGGGACAAGAACCCGTGGTATTTATTAATTGAGTTGACAACGGAAGATTTTACAGGATCTTTTTTAAATCTTGAAATGCCAGATTATTGTATTTCATAACGCGGGATAAAACCCCGTAATTTACAATAGAGGAATTTTCCTAGGAAATTCCCTGGTTTGCAAAACATGTTTATTTATTTAACTGAGCCACTACTTCAAGCTTGTTAGTGCTTCGTAGCACTTTTCCTTGGTTCACAGTAGTCACCTGAAACATGTTTTGAAAATATTTTATCAACGGGGAAATACTGGCGAGTCACTCAAATTTAATAAAATGACACATAGTTATAAATTACAGCATAAGAGCGATTACAGTGACTTCTATCTTATTTTTATCTGGCGCCGTGTCACCTCCTGGTGACGATGGTCATACCACTATTGGGTCTTTCCCCAAGTAGTGATGATTATCACTGTTAGGATTTATTAGCCTAACTGTGAGAAATTAGTAATGTGCACAATACCCCACTAGCCAGTGATTAAGATAACCACGACTTAATCCCTGTAATTATAACCTTTGAAAATAACTGGAGTATTGTAAAATACATTTGATAAAAGAGAATGACTCACATTGCAGATTTAAACGGGCAGAGTTTAGCCTACTGATTAGCCTTGTAACCTAATTTAAATAACAATGCACACGAACTAGGTCAGTAACTAATACAACAATTACGATAACTCACGAGATTAAAACCCTCACAACGAATGACAAAGTGCAATACTTAAACATCCATCGAATTCACGACGAATGACAAAGTATAGCCCTAATTTGGGCAGCACTTAAACATCCATCGGATAACTTCAATCGATCGGACATTGAATCGTAGCAGCGATCGAGTTAATACCCTGTATTGTAGCAGCGCATCGGTATCTTAAATTTTGAATTTGAGCAGTGAGAATTCGTTTTTGAGAATTGTTTTCGACACCACTGAACTGCTCGTAGCTCAACCTATTTATATCTGAAAATTGGGTCTCATGCGGCCCGCGTGAACCCTTGCTCGACCCTTACGCGGCCCGCGTGGCTACCTAGTCTACGTGTAGGGTTGCTGTGTCATCAGCAGGTCTGCCAGGTGGATGCCACGTGGATCGGAAACGCTTATCCGGTCAACACCACATTGACACGGCCCGCGTCAACTTACGCTTAACCTTTATGCGGCCCGCCTGAAGACCAGATTTCTTTTTTTCTTGGTTTTCGATATGGATTAGGGTTTCAGAGGTCCAGGTTTTTACTTATGGGTCGTTTTTAGGACATTTTTGAAGGTCCTTACATTGAGTTCTTCAACCTCGGCTCTGTGATGACCTTTCATCTCATCAATCCGAGCCTTCAACTCGGCTTCCCCTGTTTTGAGAGCATCCCATTCTGATAAAGTGTGTTAGCTAAATTTAAAGGAAAGAGACCAGGAATAAAAGGTAAGGAACGGACCTGCAAGCATTCTCTCATATGCCGCATGAGCATTAGAGACGGTCTCTTCCATCTTGGCAAGAACCTCCTTGTGCTCCTCGTCCTTTTTCTTGGAAGACTCAGCAAAACCCTGCAACTCTGCTGAAATTTTGTCTCGTTCCTCCGAAGCAGAGGCAGCAGCGCCTTGAGAAGACTGATTCTGAGTAATCAAAGATTTTACTTTTTTCCTTCTGAGCCTGGAGGTCCTGAGAGAGTTGAGCAAGCTTCTTCTCAGCATCTGGAGTCCTTTGTATTTTATGTTTTAAGGAAAGGATTTCCTTCTCCATATTTTCCTTCATTGACTCCACTTCAACCCATCTGTGGTATAACTCCGTCACATAAACGTTAGACTGAGCTTGATTTGACAGAACCGCCGCACCAAGATCTTGATTCTTCATTTTCCTGCTCCGGGCATGTCTAGCGGGGTGCTTATGTTGAAAAGAAAAGTCCTAGAAACAAGGTCGTCCATCACCGAATCCCTGTTCCGAATATCCCACTCTGGCACAAACTTTTCATCGGCAGTCGCCGGATCAATCTTCACATATCAGCAAAAACATCTGCATAACGAAAAAAGGACATCAACTCGGGTCCGAACCAAGATAGAGGAAGAGAAGACACTTGATCTTCCTCGTCATCAATAAAGCAGTTCGGACCCAAAGATGAGTCCAAAATCGTACATGAAAAGGTTACCATCTTCGGTTCACTTTGAGTTTTCCCATCTCCTTTGCTCGTAATCCCCTGATCCTCAATCTCCATGTTCTCGGCTTCATTCACCGGAAGATAACCTCCGGAAAAAGCGGGAGTTGGAGGTGAGCGAGCCAAGGCGGCTTCTTCCCTTGATGACTTTCCGCCGGACAGATGCTCGTCTCGCTCAATTATAACATTATCACTAGTATGAGACGAACTCTTCTTCGTCCTTTTCGCCTTCGGCATAGGAAGAGGATCGGATGATCGGATCTGAGGGACTTCAGTTTTCCGCTTACGGATTAAACCCTTCAACTCAACATCCGAAGCATTGCCTTTACTCTTGAGAGAACCAGAAGAAGGACGATATTTGAGAGCCTCATCCAAACTCCGTATCTCCGGATCGCTATCCACATCATCTAGAATAGACTCCTTCCTAGCTTGAGATCCGAATGACCCAGCAGCACCCTTTGTAGGTTTCGGCACGGACGGAGTAGCATCAGCAGCAGATGGTTCCGAAGTACCTTGATCCGTTAAAGGGCAGATCTCCTGAGCCGCCGAAGCTACCTTCTTCATAAAGGGAACCTCGCCTTCAGCTTGCTTTTCGAAATCGAAGTCTAAGACGTTGAAATTAGGAACCTTCAATGCATCCCTAAGAGATATTTTGGCTCCTACATTTCAGAAGAAAAAACAAGTCAGAAAATAATAAAAGAAAAAGTGCCGAAGGGAAGGTAAAGGGCCGGAGACTTACTTTCACGCTTTGTGCGGATAACCAGCCAGTCCCTATCCCCTCGGCCCCAGGAAAAACAAACCCGTCCCTATAAAAGAAGATGTTCGGGAAGGGGACGGATAGGGGACTTATTCTCAATCACGTCTCGGGCCAACTCTTTGTTAAAAACAAAGTCATCGCTTAGATTGAAGGACATGGTTTGGTCCTTGAACCTCCACACCGTCTCCACCGGAAGGCAGCGGTCGTCCAGCCAGAAAAAGTTATCTTTCCAATTCTTTAGGCTGGACCTCTCATCCCCGGAAAGACTGAGGACTCCCTTCCGGTGGGCAAAGGTGTACCAATCACCAGCCATAATAAATTCATAAAAGTATCGGAAGACATCCAAATCCGGCCTCTGGTCCTGAGCTCTACAAGAGATATCAAAGTGGTTTATACGGCTTAATCCAAAGGGATTCACTTGACAGACGTGAACCCGAAAATACCGGAGAACCCTAATCAGGAATTTCGAAAAAGGGACTCTATAGTTCGCAAAATTGCACAGACGAGTGTACAATGGGAACTTCCCTTGACGAAAAGGATATATAATTTCGTTCTTCGAAGGAAGGACCGGATTAAGATCTAATGGAATTCTGTACTCTTTAACGAACTTATCCAACTGACGTTGGGTAAGAACACTAACGCTCTCGGAAAGATTGTCTTTTCCGGGAGCCATAACAGGGCAGGAAGGAGGAACGCACCTTGTAGAAGAAGCGGAGGGGAAGAAGTTGAATAAAGGGGATAATCACTGAAGAAGATCGAGAGAGTGAAAAAGTAAAGGTAAAAGTGAAAAATGAGAAAGGGCATTTATATAAAGGGTTTTAAGTCGGTTAAGGCCCATCAAATCAACCGTCACATCTGGGCGACGGTCACGGTTCCCAAAGAGAGGATTTTTTACCGTCACCCGCCAGTGACAGACGGACAAATCAAATAGCTCGCTTACTCCACGTCGACTCCACGCAAGTATCGCCACATCATTCGGATAGAAAAACTTTATGCAACATTTTATTAAGTCCTTCACAGAACTTAACAAACTGGGGGACTTGAAGATACATATCCGGGTCCGGACATCATCCTTAGGAACGGACCGAACCACACACGGACGGACACTCTGAAGACATCCGTCCCCCATGTCGCCGAGGACGGACATCCATTTAAGTGCGTTTGGACGAATGACGCCATCTCGGTTGACCATTATAAATACCCAGTTCAAGTACATTGTCAAGGACGATTTTTTGAACCTTCGTCCTTACTTTCTCTCTATACCAATACTTATCCTCACGCCGGAGGGTGGTCGCAGAGGGGCCCTCCCATCTCTACGACGAGCCTAACGGTTTACTGTTTTGTAGGTGAAGGTTCTAATCGCCTATAAGATCCAACCCTCTTTTACAGGCTCCGGCCTTGATCAATTTTTGGGTCTTCATGCTTGGAATTCAAATTGAATCTGATATGGTGGAGATCAAGGTGGCATACCGAAGATTAGCCAGAGTTTTGCTTACGAACATCAAGAAAATTGTTTCGGCGGTGGATGAGTTTATAAAAGTGCATTCTACTAGTATACGCTACGTTGTCGGATACAGGAAAACAGGTGGATTAACATCGGAGTTTGTTCGTTAGACAGGTAATGGTCGACAGAAGTTCTTCGAAAACAGAATATAGTGGTCAGAGATGGGAGACAGATCACTGATGAGAGAAAAATCACTGCTGGTAGTTTATGGTGGACATTTGTCTACGTATAGTGATAGATTGAAATGATGATAATGTTGATTTCAGGATGAAAGATGATTATGTATATAAATGTATAAATTTACAAATTATTTTATTGGAAAGAAATCATAATATAATTTTATGGGTTAACTTATTCTACATAAATAGGGGTGAGCAAAAATAGGGTCGGACCGAATTTAACCGAGAACCGACCCTAAAAAAACCGATACCGACCCGGACCTATGCTAGTAGGTACAAAGTTCTGTTCCCAGTTTTTATATTAAATCGGTCTCGGGTCGGTTCCGGGTATGTATGAGATAAAAACCGACTTTGACCTTGGAACCGATTTTTTATTATATGTAATTGAATTATGGGCTAAAAGCCCACTAGCCTTTGATATTATAATCCCTAACAAAACAAAATTTCTCTCATTCAAAACACAACAGGAACTGGACGGCTGCAACTGCAATAGTATATTAAACTTCTTAGCTGCTACTACGATCATTCATTAATCGTTGGCTGATCATTGACGAGGTACATGATTTGATAATCTGTCAATAGAGAATACACAAGACATATATTAATCCACAATTGTTAATAACACGTAGTTCAAACAATAAGATAAAACAAATCGATCGAATCATATACTTTGCAATTTCTCACGATTTTATCATGTATTCTTATTGTTGTTTGTACTTAGATGGTTCAAAACAGGATTAATGCAAACATCAATGTTTGGGACGAATTTGAGAAGTTTTCAGATGAGGACGGGAAGGCTAAGGCAAGATGCAAACATTGCTCGATTGTTGTCAATGCGGACAAGGAAAAAATCGGAAAAGTGGCATTGATAAGGCATCTTAAAAGATGTGAGAAATACCCCGGTACTGATGATTAGCGAACGGTGGTGGTCCGGTGGATGAATATGGAAAATAATTTGAAGATGAAGGCTTTATGTTTTCTTTGATCATTTTACTTTTGTTTTTTTTAATTCAATTTGTTTGAAGGTTTTGGACTTATTAAAAGCGAATGCAAGTTTTTCTTTTCTTATCGCATCCTCGTTCTTGATAAACCCAAGATCAGATTCAGTAAGAGTACCTAAAAGCTGCAATATATATACTAAAAATAAAAAAAAATAAAAAAATGTTCAAAGAGTTCATAATAAACTATTAAGCGATAAGTCGATAAAGAGTTCATAATAAACTATTAAGCGATAAGTCGATAATTAAGCGATAAGTCGATAAGGAGTTCTTGATAAACCCAAGATCAGATTCAGTAGGATGTACATGATCTTTACCAGGAATCAAAGAGTTCATAATAAACTATTAAGCGATAAGTCGATAAAGCGATAAGGGGCCAGGGCGTATGGTGATAAATTTGAATTAGTGAGATCATAATTTGATTAATCGATAAGGTGCTAGGGCCCACAGAGTTGTAAAAAAAAGTCCAGACTGCATAAACAAATCCAAACGAATATTTAAAATATACATGCAATATTTTTTAAACCTAATATCAACAAGGGATCAGGGAAGGGACGGCTGAAGACTGCAGACCCATACAAGAACGTGCAGACAGACTGCAGAATTTCAGGTTTGCAGCCGTTCATTTTGTTAGTTGTGCATGTGTGTGATCTTTTTGCCTATATTTGATCAAGAATTGTTATGTTCCTGTTATCAATATAATGGGTGTATGATGAGTATGATCTTTGTGGCTATATTTGATCAAGAATTGCAGAAAGCTTATGATATTGCCTTTTACTGACTGCTATAGTCAGTGCTATATTTGATTAAGAACTGTTAGTTGACTCAAGACCATGCAATCTGATTTTTTTTAACTATCTATATACGTTTGTCCAATAATAAACATGGGCTTTTCCAATGTAACTTATCGTATACTTTATGTCTGTTTAGGTTTGGGCATCTGTGTTGTTTTATATTTGTTTGTTTATGTTCGTTTACGCTCATAACTGTTCGTTTAGGTTTTAAACGAACGAACATAAACAAACACGAAAATGCCCATGTTTAGTTAAAGTTAAATGAAGTTCGTTCAGCTGGTTTACAGGCCTAAGTCACCACCTAAAAGTTTCAAAACAAGTAAAAAAGGGAAATATTTACCTTGATAAGGTGGGAAGAGTGAGGCATGGGACACTGGACCGGTCTATCTTCATGGGACGGTTCAGTTGGGTGTTAAATCGGCCAAAAGTCAAACTCAGTGTCAAAATCAAAACCGTTGACTCCCACATTTTCGATCATCATGTTGTTTATACTCTCTCTATTATGATCATCTTTCAGTTGAATCACCACCCCTTCTTTCATTTCCTGTGACATTTTGTATCATAACACAAACATACAACATTTAAAAAATGGTATAACATATAAGCAAACAATGAGAGCAAATAATAAGTATAAACTGCAGATACCAGCCGTTTATTAATCATTTTTTTAGTTGTGCATGTGTGTGATCTTTTTGGCTATATTTGATTAAAAAAATGGTATAACATATTGCCTTTTACTGACTGCTATAGTCAGTGCTATATTTGATTAAGAACTGTAATTAGTAATGAAGGTTTAGGAACTATAAAACGATATTTTGTGATAAGTTATGATTGCAGTTAAGCATAAGTAAATACTGTAACTATAAAACGATATTTTGTGAGAAGTTATGATTGAAGTTAAGCATAAGTAAATACTGTAACTATAAAACGATATTTTGTGATAAGTTAGACTCTGAGTGTGTGTGTGGGGGGGGGGGTGTTGGACTATATTTGATCAAGAATTGCAGAAATTTTGTGATATTGCATTTATGGACTGTTATATTTGATCAAGAACTGTTAGTTGACTCATGACCCTGCAATCTGATTGTTAAAGTGTAGATGGATTCATCAAATGTCGACATCGAGAATGTATCAAGCGACGACTCTCACGGAGATAGAACCGGAAAGAGGAAGTCACAAAATGTCGAAAAACAAAGCGTAAAAAAGAAAATTAAAACCACAACAACGAAGAAAACGACAGGTTCTAAAACATCGGGAAAATCTATTGTTTGGATTTATTTTGAGAGGTATAAAGATGAGGACGGAAACCAACGGGCAAGATGCAAACATTGCTCAAAAGATTTGGCTGCGGACCCGTATAAAAATGGAACATCGGCGTTGAGTAAACACAGTAGAAGATGTGAAAAGCATCCGGACCGATTAAAAAACCAAAGCAATATTTTCTTGAAAAAAGGCGATGATGGCGAGGGCGGTAGTGGTGAGGTAAAGGCATGGAAGTATTGTGCGAAAGCGAGTAGGAGAGCCATTGCAGAGATGGTGTTAATCGACGAGGTCCCGTTTTCAACTGTTGAGCATCAGGGATTTAGAAGGGTTATAGAAAGTTTTAATCCGACTTTTAAGATGCCAAGCAGGTTTACGATTGCGAGGGATATTGGGGAGATATTTTTAGAGGAAAAGGGGAAGTTGAAGTCATTTTTTGCAAAGAATAGCACACGGGTGTGTCTAACCGCAGACACATGGACTTCAAGTCAACGGGTTAACTATATGTGTGTTACAGCTCATTTTATAGATGACAATTGGGTGTTACACAAAAGGATCATCAACTTCAAGCAAATATTCAGCCACAAGGGAGACGAGATAGGTAGGTCCCTTATTCAATGTTTAAAAGAATGGGACATTGAAAATGTGCTGACCATTACATTAGATAATGCGTCAGCTAATGATGTTGCCATACAGTTTCTAAAAAATACGTTAAACAACCTCTTGTTCGACGGGAGATACGTGCACATCCGATGTATGGCACACATAATCAAACTGATTGTGAAAGACGACTTACGTGATGGGTCAACATGAATAGATCGTATCAGAGATGCAATTCGCTATATTAGACTGTCTCCTCAGCGATTAGACATTTTTAAAAAATATGTTAAGGCAGAAAAGATCGAAAGCAAAGCATTCATAGGTGTAGATGTGGCTACAAGATGGAACTCGACTTGGGAGATGTTAGACAAGGCAGAAAAATTTGAGAAGGCGTTTAACATATATGATCTGGATGTGTTGGTGCACACATCTGTCGACTTCGTCTTATATCGAGTCTCGGGATCGTTGTGGATTTGTTCAAACATGATGTCATATTATTAGGGCTGTAAACGAACCGAACGTTCAGCAAACAGTTCGTGAACCGTTCGGCGGGAAGTTCGTTTATGTCCGTTCGTTTAATAAACGAACGAACATGAACAAGAAATTTCGTTCAATTAGTTAAATGAACAAACATGAACAGAGGTCTCGTTCGTTCGATTGTGTTCGTGAACGTTCGGTAAGGTGTTCGTGAACGTGTTCAAGAACATTCGTTCATTTGCGTTTGTTTATGTTCATATGTTTGTGTTTTAATTGAATATTTTTGTACGTTCATATATTTTATCTATAATTTTTATATTATTAAACTTTTATTTATTTTATTACCCTAACAATTAAACTAGGAAACCCTCTTTCACCTTGTTTGTGCACCATTTCCCTTTCATTTCTCATTATTTACATCGGCGAATACGATCGACCTCCGTTCCACAATAAGGGATTCAAGTTCCAGTGCTACTCTCTGAGCCATCTACCTTTATCCTTCGTCGCGTTTGCCAAATTTATTTGTGTTCGTGAACAGTTCGCAAACACGCTCATTTCCTTAATGAACGAACACGAACATAAAATCCCGTTCGATAAGTGTTCATGAACCGTTCATGAACACGTTTATTTCCTTAACGAACGAACACGAACATGGCCTTGTTCGTGTTCGTTCGGTTCGTTTACAGCCCTACATATTATACAATGATGACATCATCAAAGTGACATCATCAACTGCATCACTACACAAGAAGACAAAACATATTTGTGGGTTTCGCTTGAAAACAGAATATGAAATTTGTTAGTTTCGCTTGAAAGTTATTTAGAGGTTTCGCTTGAACTAGTTATGTCATATTCAAGCGAAACATGAATAGTATATATAGGCTTGTGTGGATTTCATTTGTAACAGATTTTCAGAGTGATACCGAGGTGCTGCCGGTATTCCTTTTGATTGTAAACATTGTAAAATCAATATACAAGAGGTTTAAAGTGTGAATCAAGCTGTTTTTACATCCGTTTCTTAGTTTCCGCCTCTGAAACGGATTTGAGCTCTTTCGAACGACTCATTCAGGTCGCGAATCGATCCTACAAGTGGTATCAGAGCTCAGGACGAGGAATTCTTACCAAAACAGCCTGTTTTCATCACAAATTCTGTTTCTACACCATTATTTTTCAAAGTTAAAAATTTTTCACGGTTAAAATCGGCTCAAATTCACACATCTTGTGCGCAATCATGTATTAACAAATCCTGGAAAGTTTCAGCGTTAAATTCGACTTAAAACTGGTTAAAATCATACTTTCGCTTGAAATTATGTTCGAAATGCTGATGTCACTATGAGTCTCGCTTGAAATTTGGTGTTGTTTGAAGCGAAACACCGGCTTTCGCTTGAAATAAGACCTCTCGCTTGAAAAACGTCACACCGCTTGAAACCGACACACCGCTTGAAAAGTGCATTGATATTATCATTTTTTTAAAGTTTCCAAGTCTCGTAAATTGAATATCAGTTGCATGTGAAAGATATTAAAGTGTGTCAGTTGGTTTTGTTCGAGATTTGCATGTGATATTAGTTTGTCATCAGCCATAGTGTACATACTTTATCATCATTAAATGTTTTTGGCACAAAATTTTATCAATCTATGTGATCATACTGCTCAAGAATGAAGGCCCAATAGAATTATAGTTGTCAATTGGGGTGTCGGCCATTATAAATCATCGATACAGTGATACACAATATTATCTCGGCCCATGTGACTTTGTTATTGGAGGTCCAATCAAATTGTGTTGAAAAGATAAAGTTTGTCAGTCCATTAATTCAGTGGCCCAATGGATTTGTATTGGTAAAAGTTGTCGGCCATTTTCACAATTTAAAATTGTTTGGTGTCAGCCCACTATTTTGAGTCGACCAAATGAAAGAATCTTGAAAGAGTTTGATATTAATACATCTTGGTCAAAGTGTATAAGCATCAGATTTGTCGGTTATTAATTTTGTTTGCAAAAGGCTGTGTTTGTATTAATCTTAGGGTCATACATCGCATCAAAGTCATTCAGTTCAAAGCAGTTCAGTCAAATCACTAGAAACAGTTCACAAGAGGTGGTTCAGATCATTTGAATTCAAACTTGTTTCAGGTCGTGTGGTTTAGTGAGGTCATTGGAAAAAAGGTCGTTTGAATTTGATCCAGGTCATAGCAGTTCGCACAGTGTGTCAACCTTCAGTCCACACAGAATATTCACCAGTTCGAGTACCAGTCTTACTCTGTTAATTGATAAGTTAGTTTAAACTGATCGTTTGTTTGTCTATTTCAGGTGTTTTACAAAGTGAACCAGTTCGTTTGAAAGCTTGTTTGAGAAATTCTTCAATACCGAAACATGGATTCTGAATTCTACAACGCATTTGCTTCAACCCCGACTACTCCGGCTGACATTGCTAAGAACATGAACATGGAGAATGAAACTGGAATAATGCAAAAACCCCCGAAACTTATGGGAATTGAAGACTATCATGGATGGAAGAAACGTTTTGAGAATTGGGTTCAAGCGAACCATTTAAAAGCTTGGGAAAGCATTGAAACTGAATATGAGAGGCCATAAAACTCAGTGGGAGTTGGTAAAATCATTTCAGAATTCACAGAGCAAGAGAGAGAAAGTTATAAAGGAGAGAAAATGATGATCAATTTATTACAACAAGCTGTTAAAGAGGATATATTTGTGTTGCTTCAACATGATGACAGTGCTTATTCTATCTGGGAAGCTCTTAAAAAGAAATTTGAAGGAAGTACAGAAATGCTACAGAGTAAAGCAGCTTTGTTAAAAAACGAGTTTGAATTGTTTACTTGTATGCCTGGTGACACAACAAAGACTCTCATTGAGAGATATTGTCATCTTGTTCGCACCATGTCACAGTTGAAGATTACAAAAACTCCAGCAGAATGGGTAGAAAAGCTTGCTGATGCATTACCACAAAAGGAATGGGGTACATATCTGATGATTCTGAAAAATTCTGGACAGTTTAGCAGATTATCAATTGCTCAGTTTATTGAAAAGCTGGAGGCACAGGATCTTGAACAGCAGAAAATTGCCAGAATGAACAGTTCAAGTAATCAGCAAGATATCAAACTGTATTATAAAGGAAATGTTGAGACAGTTGAAGTGAGTCCAAAAATCCAAACAGCATTTAGTGCAGGAAATTCATCCGGAACAAGCAGTCAAAGCTCAATTAATACTAGTGGATTTTCAAATGTGAATTCTCCAAGTGTTCAAAGTACATCTGTTGGAAATGGGCATCTGATTCAGTGTAATGTGGCTTTACATCTTCAAAATGGACAAAATTATTCTAAAGAAGTTGTGAAAAGTCATATGGGATTACTGGTTACTGCATTAGAATCTTATGAAGGGTTGATTGCCGGAAAAATTGATAATCCGATGCTCACAAAGGAAGATTATGACCAGATCGATGTAGAGGAGTTGGAACTGATGGACATTAAATGGGCATTAGCTAGTGTTTTGAGGAGAGCAGAAAAATTTAGAATGATTACAGGAAGAAGTGATTTCTTGGATGCAAATCTTTCTAATTTAGGTTTTGATAAATCTAAAGTTGTCTGTTTTCGTTGCAGGGAGAAAGGCCATTTTAAAAGAGAGTGCAAGAGTCAGGAGCCAAGAGGAGTAAAGGATCCTTTTGGAAAAGATGATTATTATAAGAAGTCCATATATCAACAAATCACTCATCTACCACATCAACAAAAAGATTCACAAACGGCACATGGGAAAATGATCGAAGATGCAAACAAGAAGGCTTACTATGGCATTATTGATCAAGATGATGAGAAAGTGGCTGAAGGTTTTAACTGGGACAAGTACATTCCAGCTGATCCTAATGTTAAAGCTTTTATTGCTCAGATTGTGCAAAAGCCAGAATTGATAAAGGAATGGATGGATGTATTATCTGATGATGAGAAAAGTGAAGATGAAGAATCTGTTTCTTCTAAAAACAGTTCAACAGATACTAGTGATGATGATGAAGAAGTTGAACAGATAAACATTGGAAAATCTCATTTATCTTCTGACAGTTTTGAATTTTATTTTGCAGATAAATTGAATAAACTCAAAGAGAGAAAAGCTGCAAAAGAATTGAAGGAAGTCAAAGTGATTGAGAAGATAGTGGAAGTGGAAAAGATAGTTGAAGTTGAAAAGATTGTGGAGGTCGAGAAAATTATTGAAGTTACGAAACCATGTCTCACATGTTTGGAATCTTGCAAACAGTGTGAAGTAAAAGACGAGAGGTTTAGTGAATCAGAAAAGATGAAAGAAACGTTGTTGTTTGATGTGAAGAATTTGAAAGAATCCTACGATGTTTTGAACAGAACAGTGAATAGTTTGCAAACGACAAACACTGAAAGAGAAAAAGTGTTGAAAATGTTGAATGCAACAATGATGTCAAAGCAGAAATAGATAAATTTTTACATTGAAGAATGTGCGAAATGGAAGCAAGAGTTGGATGGTGAAAAAGTTGAAAATGAAAGAATCAGACGTTTGCTGAAAAGTTATACATGTTCTGATTTACATAATTGACAGAATTTACCCTACTGTTGCAGGTTTTGAGGCATTTAAAGATGACCAACCAAAGAAGAAGAAGGATACTGGTAAGAAACCATGTGTTAGATATAACAAGTGTCCGCCTCTAATTTGGGAAGGGTATTCGCCTAGAAAACCGAATGAGGAACAAGTTCAAAAAGCAGTAAATCTAAAGTTAGAGTCCGACTTAACCGATGTATTACCAGACAACATTGAAATCACATTCACAGCGTCCGACACAGATCATGAGTCCGAATTAATTAAAAGAATGGTCGATCAGGTGTTGGATAAGGATGAGGAGTCAGAGTCAAAGTCCGAGTCCGAAAGTTCGTGTTTGTCGGTCGGGAGTTCAAGTTCGTCTGGAAAGAGTTCAAAATCGTCGGGAAACGGGTTTATAGTAAAGAATTTTTGTTATCAAAATCTAATTTGAATGACGAAACATTTGAAGTTGTCTATACTTTGAGTGATTCTGACAAATTATATTTTGATAAAGAGTTTCCAATAAGAAGTGTTCGGTTTGACATGATCAAAAAGGTTTTCAAAATGACAGAAATTAATATTTCTGAAATAAAAGATTTAAATCTTACTGGAAAACCTAAGAAATACACTTCAAGAGTTCAACAGCGTTTAAACAAGAAAAAGAATTATGGTTCCGGTTCCGGTTCTGGTTGTCAAAAGAAACCAAACCGTAACGGTAATTTCAAAAAGAAAGGTTTAGGTTTTATACCACCAGAAAATTATAAAAATGAGAAAATTTCTAAAAATACAAAATTTGTTTCAGGTCCGTCTGCTGAAGAAGAAAAGAATAGCTCATTTTGGAGACAAACAAATCAAGAATTTCTTGCTGAGAAGAAGAAAAATGAAGCTCAACAGAGAAGAGAAACAAGAACCTGTTTTAGATGCAATGAAGTTGGTCACATTGCATGGAACTGCCCAAAAGCGACCAATACAAAACAGGGAGTTTCTGGAAAACTGAAAGAAGTTGTTGATAAAACCGAACCACCAACAGAAAAATTTAAAGTGTTTAAAAACTCTACATATGAAGTTGGTGAGTGCTCGAAAAGGTTTTACAAGAAAAGGGGAAATCTTGACAACCAAGCTTGGGTTGTTAAGAAATCAGGTGTAAAATCTGGCGATGAATCTGACTCCACAAAGTCAGATGAGCCACAGGTTGAGATTAAAGCAGAAAACTCAGTGCCTCAAATGGATGATGTTCATTTTCCACCATTGAGTGCTGAGAATTTTAAATCAAAGTTTGGAAAAGTTGAAATCTCAAATCAATTTTATTCTGAAAAGAATGAATTTAATGTTGAGAAAGCTTTTAATGGAAATGTGAAAAATATTTTTGAGAAAATGGTCAATGGAAAGGTTAAAGGGGTAAAAGAATTTTACGAATCAAAGAAGGCTACTTACAGCCCAACCCCTAGTGAAGTTGAGAAGGTTACACCCAAAGCTGGTCAAGCTTGGGTGTCTGTGTTCTTTACTTGAAAAATCTGACTTACCGGAGCTCCCAGGTTGGTAAGAGTGGAGCAGGAATCGGCATCATTCTTGATATGTTTGATTGGTAAATATACAGGTAATATCTTTATATTGTTATATTTTGATTCACATGAGGTTATAGTTGGTGAGTAGTGGTTGAAAGAGGTTTACACCTACAAGTGGTAAATCAAGGACATTAAGTTGTACTTGTTTTTCCTACAAGTGGTTAATCAAGGTCATTAGGTTGAACTTGATTGGACCATACCTACAATTGGTATTTTGAAAGATAATGTGATGAACCACACCCCTAACTTACAAGTGGTAAAATCAACAAAACTTATTTTCCAGAAACATCATTTTGGTTAAAACAAACTTAAGTGTTTTGAAATCATAATGAGAAAATAGTTTTGTGAAAGGGGGAGTTCTGATTGTTTATGCCAAGTGGATGGCGAATTGAAGCGATTTGATATCGGTTGTCAAGTTTTTGTATAGTTTATTTTCAAATTTCCTAAAATGTGTTTGCATTTTAGGGGGAGTAGAAATTTCTGAAAATCCAAAAACATTTGAAAAAGGCAAAAACATGATAAAATTCAAAAATGAGTTTTGGTGTCAAAGAAGAGGAAATGATAGTACATCAGTAGACAGTTACAGTATGATAAAGAAATGTAATGATTTAATAGCGTTAAACAGTCTCACTGATGATATACCGATAGGCTTTTACACATTTAGTAAGCTTTTTCGGGATATAAACTTAAATTCAAACTTGCTTATTTTGTGGGGAACACTACTTGGATATATAGGTAACCCCTGAAATCTCGTTTGAAATGTCCCTCTTTCTGAGATACTAGGTCTTTATGCTCAGTGATATCTGGGGTATTATCCCGGGACTTCTGATTTTGCGAAAGCAATGGCCTAGTCCCCGGAGAATACTTTCCGCTTACTTGAAACATAGCGCCGCCCTCAGCAAATTGATGAAAAAATAAAATTGATAGTCATTGCTGTTGTAAACAAAAGATCCTCTAAAGGGGACACACCCAAAAGTTGAGTCATGATCTCTCTGCTGAACGGTAGTTCTGACCTGAGCTCTCATGATTCTTCATAAGTTATTCACCCCTTACAGATATCATATGTGGTATACTCACCTGTAAGACTGAATATTGGGATCTGGATACGGGAGTATATTCAAGAGGTGGGACACATGAATGAGTTTAAGTCCTTAAAACATCTAACCCATATCCTGAATCAGTTGAAATTTGTGTGAAAATTTAAGTGGATCAGTATATCGGCAATCTAAGTGAATTGTTTAATTCTTATTGTGAAACTAAGCTCAACGGTACTTGTGACTTGTCAAAAACTGATATGATCCTCTTACACAAAACTCACAAAAATATTGTATGTATATATTTCTTTACTGCATTTTTAATATCTCAAAATCCAAAAAGATTTTCGGTATGTTTTAGCATAAATTTTTGAAAAACCCAAAAAGATTTTCGACAACTGATATTGGAGAGCTGATTTTCAAAATTCTAAGTGCTAGACATGATGAACAAATGGTTTGGGAGAATGTGTTTTGAAAAGAAAAATGACTAATTTTTGCAAATGGTTCATCAGAATTTATCATTGATAAATCATCCTTGTTTAATTTGAGAGAGATTCTGGATTGATAAATTTGTCAAATGTTAAATTTGTGAAATTTACTTCTGGGTTAAGAATGTGCAGGTATAGCCAGGTTTAGATCTTGAACCTGAAGATAGAATGCCAGGTTCCGATACCTGAGGTCTATGTGATTTCAACAAGCCAGACTGCGATCCCAGCATATCGAAAGGGGGAGTCTGAAGACATCTGAGTAGAGATTGTTCGTGGGGAGTTTGCTAGAGAGAGAAGGATTTGGAGTGAGTCAAGAGCTAGGACAAGATTTTGGAAGTTCAAAGACTGATAAAGACTGAAGATTGTAAAGACTCGACACTTAAGACTCGTCAACATCTGAGGGGGAGTCTGTTGGTGCACACATCTGTCGACTTCGTCTTATATCGAGTCTCGGGATCGTTGTGGATTTGTTCAAACATGATGTCATATTATACAATGATGACATCATCAAAGTGACATCATCAACTGCATCACTACATAAGAAGACAAAACATATTTGTGGGTTTCGCTTGAAAACAGAATATGAAATTTGTTAGTTTCGCTTGAAAGTTATTTAGAGGTTTCGCATGAACTAGTTATGTCATATTCAAGCGAAACAGGAATAGTATATATAGGCTTGTGTGGATTTCATTTGTAACAGATTTTCAGAGTGATACCGAGGTGCTGCCGGTATTCCTTTTGATTGCAAACATTGTAAAATCAATATACAAGAGGTTTAAAGTGTGAATCAAGCTGTTTTTACATCCGTTTCTTAGTTTCCGCCTCTGAAACGGATTTGAGCTCTTCCGAACGACTCATTCAGGTCGCGAATCGATCCTACAGGATGACCCAAATTATAAAAATGGTATGGGTGATGATGCTCCTAGAGTTACTGACTGGAACTACGCGAGACAATTGGCAAGTGTGTTAGAATTGTTTCAGCGTAAAACTGCCAACGCTTCTGCTACAAAAAGAGTTACCGTTAATTTATTTTTTAACGAGGTTATGGATATAGACAAGCATTTAAGGAAGATGAAAGACGGATTTGACTTGGAAGGTAAACTTATGGGTGCTAAGATGTACCTGAAGTTCGACAAGTACTGGAGAAATCTACCGACTGGCAGATCATTTAATTACATTTTGTATTTTGCTGCAATTTTAGATCCGAGGTTAAAGGTTCGTGTTATTCAGTTTGGATTTGAGAGAATATTCAGGGCTGAAAAAAAAGGACGATGAGACAGAAGATGACTTGAAGAAACGAGTTAAAATTGTAGTTAATAGTATAAAGGATGAATTGAAGCTTTTGTATGAGCATTATGCATCAAGCAGTGAAAAACAAGGTTCAGATAAAGTTTCACCAAGTCAGGACAACTTTGAACCATCATCACAAGGAGAGAGTGATTTTTTTACAGAATTTAAAGCGGATGGCGGTTCTACATCTTATAACACCAAGTCAGAACTTGAGAGGTACCTAGACGACGGAGAGGAGGCCCATTACAACGGATTTGATATTCTGGGTTGGTGGAAGGCTGCATCTTCAAAATACCCTGTATTAGCAAAAATGGCGAAAGGTATGTTTACTAATTAGTAGTTTATTTTTTTTACTTATAAAAATACGATAGTGTTAATAAGATTTTCTTCCTATCACTATAGACATATTGGCAATCCCGGTATCCAGTGTTGCTTCTGAGGAGGCGTTTAGTACAGGCGGAAGAGTTGTCGATACTTATCGAACTTCTTTATCAACTCCGATTGTAGAGGCATTGATATGTACAGAGGATTGGATTCGTGCATCAATTAAAAAGAAAATCTACATCGAAGATTCGGCAGAGTTCGATGACATTGGAAAAGGTAATTTTGACATACACCGAAATACATCCTTGTTTGTTGTTTACGTTGTAATTATCATTATATTTGTTTTCATGTAGAAATTTATGATAAAGTTGAACCGGATCACATGAACATCGATGTCGATTAACGGATAGCTGGAGATGGATACGGAAAAACGAGAAAGGACTTAAACTTCTTAAAGTAGTATCGGTTTCAGTTCGTTTGCTTTGGATTTGTTGGATTTTGTTTGGATTTTTACATGTTTTTCGTTGTTATGTTTGACGTTAATAATTTTTTTTGAATTTTTGGATGTTTAAGTTATCAAATTTTGGATGTTTAAGCATCAAATACTTGCAAGTTCCTATCAGTTTTCAGTTATTATAGAAAACATATTAGTTATGGTACTTATTTCACTTCGACATTCTATCGAACACCTTGTGTGCGAAAAAGTGCAACCTTAGATACTAGCCTATTCAATGGATACTAATCAACATCAACCCACCAATTTGATGATAGCTATCAAACACTACAACAGTGGTTTCATACCAATCAAACAATTAACAGTAATACCAGAATTATAAGTGTCTAGAACATACCTTCAAATTTGTGATATAATCCACCAATTTTGAAATCTGAAATAGTGATTGCAATTGTGATATAATCCACTGTGGGATGAATCTTCATACGTATACGTGATTAACTGAAATTACATCTTCAATTTATCAATTGCACTTGAAAAGTTGAAATGAAAATCGGGTTCGGGTAGGGGGTAGGAACCGAGAGGACCGATACACTGAGAACCGATACCCTATTATTTAAAGTAGGTCCACTGATCGGTTAGTGTTTTTATGAAGGATCGGGTATCGGGTCGGGTATTAAAGTTTGCTCACCCCTATACAGAACTACACCACCACCCACCACTACCTCACCAAAAAACCTAACCCCCCACCCCCCCCCCCCCTAAAAAAAAGACAAAAATAACCTAACCCTCCCACCAAACTAAATGCTAAAAAGTAAACCATAAAGCTAAACCCCATAACTAAATGCTAAAAAAATAAAAAAAACACACACAATTTTTTTTTTAAATTCGCTACTTCTCGTCACCACAATTTTTTTTTGGAAAGGGGGAGGGGTGGGGGGTTTAGGTTTTTGGGTGGTGGTGGGTGTTTAGTTTTTTTTTTGTTTAGTGTAGTTGGTTTTTTTAAGAGTCTTTGTACACTTCTTATTTTTAGGAGCCTTTGTATTTGATCCTAAACCATAATTTTATATGTCACCAGATTCATCACCAGTGTCGCCAAATTTATCACCAGTGTCGTCAAATTTATCACCTATACAACCAGGTTTGTTTTTAGCTTAAAATCACAACTCTTTAGGTCCAAAACATTTATTTTACTGTAAGTCCCACATCGGTTGAGGAGGAGAACGAAGCCTTCATTATAAGGGGGTGGAAACCTTCTCTACCAAGACGCGTTTTGCCTGGGCGAGCAACTCGTCGAGTAAAAACAAACCTGTGAGTTCCTGGATGGGCAACCCATCATGGGCAAAAGCTAACAATATCTTAGCACAGTTTACTTGGGCTGTTACAAATGGTATCAGAGCCAGGGGTCGTGCCGGTGTGCCAGCAATCCGTCCCAACGAATCCAATCGTTTTGAACTTGATTATTTTGGAAGTTTGCGGTTTGTTCGAGACGGTTTTGACAACGTACTAAACAACAGAACCTCGTCAAGTCCCAAGCATCCGATCGAACAGGAATCACCCAAATTCGACCAGTTTACTGGTTCGTGACGGTTGTTCTTGTTTAGCCCGAAATCGGTTGTCTCTCTGATAGAAACCAGACCTTGAACCAACTCATCACTAAGAAATAGTAGAAGATCATAATGAGCTCCGGTTCTACCGGGTTTGATTGCATGGAGTGTAAAAGAGTTGAAAGACCATCTTTCAATCCTTTCATCCTTGAAAATGTTTAGATCTATGCAAAATCATTGTTTATTCATGCGGAAATCCTTCAAATCTAGGTTGTTCTTGGCGGAGTGAAGCCAAATCTTGAAGTTCATAAGAACTCCATGATGACATCACCCAAGATCACCTCAAATCCGCTGATTTCACGGTTAAAAGTTAAGACCCAAAGGTGAAAATGATGAAGAAGTGTGTGTAGATCATAGAAGTACAAGATTTGAGTTGAAAACTTACAAGAATCGCGAGAAATCGAGCGAAATAGGGTCTGGAAAGTGCTGGTCGAACGAGAGCTGTTACATCACTGTTTAAGTGATGTGACAAGTGTTATTTATAGGTAAAGATGAGAGAAGGTGATGGAGAGCCATGGATCGGATGGTCATCCGATCGGATGGCCATCCGATTGGATGGCCATCCGATTGAATGATCATCTGATCGAATGGTCATTCGATCGGTGGTCTCCGGCGAATTGCGTTTTGATGCTTCGTTTTGTTCGTTTAGCATTGCGATAGTTTGGTTACACATTTTCATACACGCATTCATATATATGTTATAATTACTCATAAAGGGTAGTATAAATATTCATATTTCCAAATTTGTGTTGCGATAATCGAGTTCCGTTTCGAATATGCGTTGCGTTGCGACGCATCACGGCTATCGAGGATGGTAGAATAGGTCCTCACTCAACGTCATCGTGAGCGTTAGTGTGTGCGATGCGATGTGTTATAGAGATAAAGTATGCGAGATATGCGAAAATACTGCGATATAGCGATATAAGCGATATAGTTACATTATGATCTGAATCTCTGGTGCTAGGCGTAACGAGTATGGCGAGTAGTAACAACGCTCGAACGTGCGGGTTGTTACAGTCTCCCCTGCTTTAGGAAATTTCGTCCCAAAATTTATCCACAAGGAGGGTTACGAGGATTTATGCGAGTGAGAGTAGCGATAAAAGCGACGAGATAGCGAGCGATCGATTGAGAGTTGAAAAGTGAGAGTGTATTGCGAAGACTAAGCGAGAGCGACGAGTAAGGCAATTCCTATAACCAAAGACAATAACACACAAGAAGGCGATTCCAGCGCCATGGGAGAAGTTCTATTAGGTTACTAAAAGATTTGGAAATTTCCTCTTCACACGGCGTTAACTTGAGTCGATTGTTACGCCAGCGTTATAAGAAAATCTCGTTTTGCACAAAGGTTTAGATTAAATTTAGAAAAAGTTTTTGTAAGAAAAGGCTTTGTTTACACAAGATTTTATTAATGTCAAAGAGTTTAAATTTTAAAGTCGGTCCCGCGTGGCACTTTCCCACGAAAGTTCGGCAATATGGCTAAAACACTTATATATAGGAAGTACCAGTGGCGTATCCACCATGTTTTAGCCATATGGTTTCCATCCCGTGAGGCAGTGTCATGTGTGTCAACATAGTACTGATAGATTTCAATAACTCGGTCCAAGCGAGAAATGGCTGGACCAAGTTTTAAGAGAAAGATTGAGCAAACTGAGCGATGAAGTCGTTTTCGAACTCAGTTTAGCCACACGAGCAAGTGCGATAAGCGATAAGCGGTACGCGATAACTGATAACACAAACACAAACATAGTAAGCGAAGACGGCAACGATAAGCGATAAGCGACGAGCGATAGCGACAACCGTCGAGCGATAAGCGACGATCGATGCGTTGCAAGCGATGAGAACATGCGATTTGATTAGATTAGGCAAAACCACAATTTTAACTAACATTAAGCCCCACATGGCCTTTTTCCACGAAGGTCCGCTGATATGGCTAAAAACACTTATGTATAGGAAGTACCAGCGACGTATCCACCATGTTTTAACCCTATCAGTTTCGTCTCGTGAAGCGAAGTCATGTGTGCTAACATAACACAGATAACAAGGATAACGTTAAGCGGTTGCGATAGCCACCAAGCGATACACGATGATCGATAGAGCAATACACAAAGCGATAGAGCGATTCACACGATAAGCGATAACGCGATACACATAATAAGCGATTGAGATTGCGAAACACACAATAAGCGATTGAGATTGCGAGATAGATTCCAACGATAATGCGATTGCGAGCGTGTTGACTTACGAAAAGTCTAGCGATGACACGCTTTGAGTTGCGATTGAGATTGTTACGCCTTGCGATGTAGTGTAGTGTATCGATAATAGACTCAATAGTATACTTGGTCTAATAACGTTCAACGTGCATGGCACTTTCTTCACAGAACATTGGTTGGCATGGCTAAGCACTTATATATAGGAAGTACCAGTGGCGTATACACCATGCTTCAACCACACGCCTCTGTCCCGTGAGTAGATGTCACACTGGGTTGTCATGGTCAAGACGCTTATATATTGGAAGTACCAGCGGCGTATCCACCATGCTTGGCCATGCTTTTAACGTTACGGCATCATTGAAACTCATTACACTGATCGAAGTAACCCCGTGTGCACCTGTGATTAATTTGATCCTTGCACGTTTATCGTACCTCATTCCAAGAACGCATAGTAGGGGCAAACATATGGTATAGTACATAGTGCTAGCATACCGTTCGTGCGCGAGTGCGAGAGAATGAGAGAGAAATAGAATTCACGTTGCGTAGAGAAATAGAACAAGTTCAACAAAGAAATTTACGAAGAAAATTGTATCATTAAAGCTACATTGAAAGCATAATTAATGTTGTTGTGGAGGACTTCTGTAGAGACTGCGATTGTTGCTGAAATCCCTCAAGGTTGCGGCCCCGTGCGGCAGTGCTGGGTAAGATGACCATACTAGTTGCAATTTGCGCAATAGCGACACTTAGCTTCTGGTGGATGATGATACGTACACGTGAGACACAGGGGATGAGTTCCGTTGTAGATGCGTTCGAGTGAACTGGAACTGCTTGAAGAGGTTCTGGCTGCGATAGCCTAGTTGTTGAAGAGTTTGGGCTCGAGGTCTTTTGTTTGCAGCTGGACTGGGCTTCTTGAGGCGGTGCGCTGTCATCGGAGGATTCGTCTGAGGACTCACTTGAAGAATCGTCAGAAGAATTTACAGAAGAATCGTCGAAGGAATCGATGACGATTGCTTGATGAGCTTGTTTGACAGGCTTCTTGGAGAAGAATCCGTCCAAGACTCGTTT
Source organism: Helianthus tuberosus (assembly GCA_030545235.1). Classification (NCBI taxonomy): domain Eukaryota; kingdom Viridiplantae; phylum Streptophyta; class Magnoliopsida; order Asterales; family Asteraceae; genus Helianthus; species Helianthus tuberosus. The sequence goes on along the minus strand of CM060402.1, from coordinate 160,283,489 downwards.
GTCGTTGATCTCTGCGGCCCAGCGGAAGGTTTCCTTGATGGTAGCAGGTCTTGCAGCTTCGACAAAATCGTCCACACACTCAGGCAAGCCGCGAATGTACTTCGCGATGGCTTTTTCTAAAGTGTTAACTTGACTTGGGCAGATAATGCTCAGTTGTTTGAACCTTGTAGTGTAGCCAGCATTATCACCCTCATTTTGCTCGATTTTCCAAAATTCGTCTTCTAGCTTCTGGACTTCGTGGGGAGGGCAGTACTCTTTCTTCATGAGCTCTTTCAGCTCATCCCAAGAGAGAGCATAAGCTGCGGAGATCCCACGTTTGTTACGTTCGGCTGTCCACCAGTCGAGTGCTCGCGATTGAAATACTCCGGTAGCGCAAGTAGTACGGTAGCTATCGGGACACCCGCTTTGACGAAGGGTAACTTCGGTAGAATTGAACCACTGAAGAAGCTGGGAGACACCTCCTTCACCCGTGAACTCCATCGTGTCACAGGCTCTGAAGTGTTTGTAGAGGAAAGCAGATTGCGGCACTTCCGTCTTGGAGTCTTTCGAGGTTCGAGAGTTGCTGAGAGAGTGCACATGAGCGACAATTTGAGGAATGACCTTGGCCACTTCCCTGGCCACTAGCGAGGCAATCCTCTTGTCGTCACTTCCTTTGGCTCTTCTCCTAGTTGTTCGTCTTGAGGTAGAGTCGTTTGAAGACATCTAGATAGAGATAGATTGGGAGTGAGATTCGATCATAATGATTTTTGAGTTTTGCAATGCGATTGAGCGCGATCAAAACTTGATGCGGTAATATAGTAATATTCACATAGGAGCCACATAGGAGACACAAGATTCCTAAGTTCTCACACAATGATTTGGTTGTATTTATATAGACAGTGGTAGTTTATACTTATACACATACATGACGATGTAGAATACGCGAGGGCGCGTCGAGGTGAGGGAGCGACGGTGAGAAATTAGGCATTAGTATCGTTGCGATCGTTCGGTTTTCGTTTTAGATTACGACAGCTATGCGAGTAGTGCGTTTGTAAAACAGGGAGTGAAAATCGATGAATCGATAAAGCATAAAGTTTTAAATTGTAAACTCATAAGCGTAAATAAGTTCCGTAACGCGTAAAATCGGCGAATCGTAAGCTAGAAAAATAGATAGAGTGCCTCAGGTGTTTAGGCGTCGACTACCCAAGGTAATCCGACTATACCCAACAAGTTCGTGCACGCGCGTTGCCCTAGAAGACTTATGCTTCCACTGGAATGCAGCTCATGGCATTCGTCCTCCTAGTCACCGCGTGGCTCGAGTCATTGTTATAGTCGGGTCCTTGGTGAGAGCTTTTGAAAACCATTTTATAGAGTGGAATGGTTTACTAAGATACGGGTTTCACCCCTGACTTAACAACTTCGTTCCTTGTTGTGCTCTTTCGAATAAATTCGGGAGTTCCACTAGATTTCGAAATGGAGATTTTCGTCGAGATATGGGTGTCACTCCTAACTCAACGAAAGGTTCTCGTTCTAGAAGAATAAGGCGCTGAGTGAGCAATCTTATCGAGAGTTTTTGGTTTTCACACCTGATCTCGACTGGATCACTTGGTTGTGTTATGCGAGTATTTTCGAAAACGTGTGTATTGTGCCAGCCTTATGAAAGGCTTAATAAGATTCCAGCCTTAGGAAAGGCTCTTTGTGCGAAGCTGTAGTATGCGGTGTTCACACGAAGTTGTAATTTTAGCGGATTCAAACGAGAGCAACAAAAGTAGACTTGTACTAGCCCCTACTGGGTTCGCATGAAGTCTGGTCTGTTGGTACTTAGACTTTAGACTAGGTCAATTCTAAGACGTCGACCCGGACTGGGTCGAGTCACAAAATTTTGCCTAATTCCCTATAGTTATGGCTCTGATACCAATCTATCACACCCCAACCGATGGCGGAATCATCGGGGCGCGGCATTAGGCGAATCAGATTGGTCAAGAGAATCCATAACAACTAATAGCGACAATATTTATAACATTTGTTATCCCATACTAACAAACAATACAATCACATAAGTTATCACAGATTTTCTGTTCTCTCGAACAATACAAATCCGACAACCTAGATTTATAGTGAGTTTCTAGACTTCCTAGCTTGATTTGATGTAGACTACGATCTAAACCTACAACATATGTTAAAACAACATCAATACAAAAGCATTGGCGAGTATACAAGTTTTGATAGTGGCGAAAATAGATAAAAAGTGATACGAATTACCACATACATAAACGAGATACACCAAACATACATACAAGACATATACTACCAGCTAAGTCACTCGAGCTGTGATTGCGATTTCTATTCATCCTAACTAGACCCCATCGGGTGCTATAGTACTATACTAATCAAGGCGGGACCTCGCGAGTAAAAGTCCTAGCACGTATGTAACTAGCATCACGTGTAAATATGTAATTCAGTCATTCGCAAGTGATAAATAGTTTAAGTATTTGATTAGATTGATTTGATAAGACGTATGTTACACCCAAAACGTGATAAAAAGGGTTCGAGTATACTCACAGCGATGGAGATTAATGGATTGAAGGGAGCGCGTCTGAGATTAGCCTGATTACAGAACGATGGCATAAGCGGCGCAATAAACGGTGAAAAGTGACTAGGTGTCGAATGATAATCCGATCGGCTGGTCACTCTATCGGATGTCAATCCGTTCGGATGGTCATCCGATCGGATGGCCATTCGAGTGGATTGACATTCGTTTGGTAAGGATGTGTTTGTGTATGATGGCTTTGAAGTTTTCGTTGTAGCATTTTGAAAATAGAGAAGTATCTCCACCCTTCAGGTCGATCGATCAAACGGCCGTCCGATCGGATAGCGATTCGATTGGCGAGACACTTAGTGAGAACAAGTTCACAGCAGGAGGGTTAATCGATCGGATGGCAATCCGATCGGATAGCAATCCGTTGGAAACTGTTGTTCTTTGAAATAATTAAGTACCAAAGTTCCAAATGTTACATGATAGGATGGTCTTTCGATCGGATGGCTATCCGATCGGACTACAATCCGTTCGACGTTTAGTCCTTTGAAAACTTGAAAATGATTAAGTGTTGGAAGCTCAAGTTAAATCCGATCGGATTGCGGTTCAATCGGATGGCAATCCGATTGGACGACAATCCGTCCCAACGAATCCAATCGTTTTGAACTTGATTATTTTGGAAGTTTGCGGTTTGTTCGAGACGGTTTTGACAACGTACTAAACAACAGAACCTCGTCAAGTCCCAAGTCTTCCGATCGAACAGGAATCACCCAAATCCGACCAGTTTACTGGTTCGTGACGGTTGTTCTTGTTTAGCCCGAAATCGGTTGTCTCTCTGATAGAAACCAGATCTTGAACCAACTCATCACTAAGAAAGAGTAGAAGATCAGAATGAGCTCCGGTTCTACCGGGTTTGATTGCATGGAGTGTAAAAGAGTTGAAAGAAAGTTGAAAGACCATCTTTCAATCCTTTCATCCTTGTCAATGTTTAGATCTATGCAAAATCATTGTTTACTCATGTGGAAATCCTTCAAATCTAGGTTGTTCTTGGTGGGGTGAAGCCAAATCTTGGAGTTCATAAGAACTCCATGATGACATCACCCTAGAACACCTCAAATCCGCCGATTTCACGGTTAAAAGTTAAGATCCAAAGGTAAAAATGATGAAGAAGTGTGTGTAGATCATAGAAGTACAAGATTTGAGTTGAAGACTTACAAGAAACGCGAGAAATCGAGCGAAATAGGGTCTGGAACGTGCTGGTTGAACGAGAGTTGTCATATCACTGTTCAAGTCATGTGACAGTGTTATTTATAGGTGAAGAGGAGAGAAGGTGATGGAGAGCCATGGATCGGATGGTTATCCGATCGGATGGCCATCCGATCGGATGAATGGCCATCCGATCGAATGGTCATTCGATCGGTGGTCTCCGGCGAATTGTGTTTTGATGCTTCGTTTTGTTCGTTAAGCATTGCGATAGTTTGGTTACACATTTTCATACACGCATTCATATATTTGTTATAATTAGTCACAAAGGGTCGTATAAATATTCATATTTCCAAATTTGCGTTGCGATAATCGAGTTCTGTTTCGAATATGCGTTGCGTTGCGACGCATTATGGCTATCGAGGAGGGTAGAATAGGTCCTCACTCAACGTCATCGTGAGCGTTAGTGTGTGTGATGCGATGTGTTATAGCGATAAAGTATGCGAGATATGCGAAAATATTGCGATATAACGATATAAGCGATGTAGTTACATTATGATCTGAATCTCTGGTGCTAGGCGTAATGAGTATGGCGAGTAGTAACAACGCTCGAACGTGCGGGTTGTTACAATCTCCCCTGCTTTAGGAAATTTCGTCCCGAAATTAATCCATAAGGAGGGTTGCGAGGATTGATGCGAGTGAGAGTAGCGATAAAAGCGACGAGATAGCGAGCGATCGATTGAGAGTTGACAAGCGAGAGCGCATTGCGAAGACTAAGCGAGAGCGACGAGTAAGGCAATTCGTATGACCAAAGACAATAACACACAAGAAGGCGATTCCAGCGCCATAGGAGAAGTTCTATTAGGTTACTAAAAGATTTTGAAATTTCCTCTTCACACGGCGTTAACTTGAGTCGATTGTTATGCCAGCGTTATAAGAAAATCTCGTTTTGCACAAAGGTTTAGATTAAATTTAGAAAAAGTTTTTGTAAGAAAAGGCTTTGTTTACACAAGATTTTATTAATGTCAAAGAGTTTAAATTTTAAAGTCGGTCCCGCGTGGCACTTTCCCACTAAAGTTTGGAAATATGGCTAAAACACTTATATATAGGAAGTACCAGTGGCGTATCCACCATGTTTTAGCCATATGGTTCCCGTCCCGTGAGGCAGTGTCATGTGTGTCGACATAGTACTGATAGATTTCGATAACTCAGTCCAAGCGAGAAATGGATGGACCAAGTTTTAAGAGAAAGATTGAGCAAACTGAGCGATGAAGTCGTTTTCGAACTCAGTTTAGCGACGCGAGCAATTGCGATAAGCGATAAGTGGTACGCGATAACTGATAACACAAACATAGTAAGCGAAGACGGCGGCGATAAGAGACGAGCGATAGCGACAACCGTCGAGCGATAAGCGACGATCGATGCGTTGCAAGCGATGAGAACATGCGATTTGATTAGATTAGGCAACACCACAAATTTTAACTAACATTAAGCCCCACATGGCCTTTTTCCACGAAGGTCCGCTGATATGGCTAAAAACACTTATGTATAGGAAGTACCAGCGGCGTATCCACCATGTTTTAACCCTATCAGTTTCGTCTCGTGAAGCGAGGTCATGTGTTCTAACATAACACAGATAACACAGATAACGGTAAGCGATAGCGGTAGCAACAGCTTCCAAGCGATACACGGTGATCGATAGAGCAATACACAAAGCGATAGAGCGATTAACACGATAAGCGATAGCGCGATACACATAATAAACGATTGAGATTGTGAAACACACAATAAGCGATTAAGATTGCGAGATAGATTCCAGCGATAATGCGATTTCGAGCGTGTTGACTTACGAAAAGTCTAGCGATGACACACTTTGAGTTGCGATTGAGTTTGTTACGCCTTGCGATGTAGTGTAGTGTGTCAAAAATAGATTCAATAGTATACTTGGTCTAATAAAGTTCAACGTGCATGGCACTTTCTTCACAGAACATTGGTTGGCATGGCTAAGCACTTATATATAGGAAGTACCAGCGACGTATCCACCATGCTTCAACCACACGCCTCTGTCCCATGAGTAGATGTCACACTGGGTTGTCATGGTCAAGACGCTTATATATAGGAAGTACCAGCGTCGTATCCACCACGCTTGACCATGCTTTTAACGTTACGGCATCATTGAAACTCAACACGATCCCCGTGTGCACCCGTGATTAATTTGATCCTTGCACGTTTATCGTACCTCATTCCAAGAACGCATAGTAGGGGCAAACATATGGTATAGTACATAGTGCTAGCATACCGTTCGTGCGCGAGTGCGAGAGAATGAGAGATAAATAGAATTCACGTTGTGTCGAGAAATAGAACAATTTCAACAAAGAAATTAACGGCGAAAATCGTATCATTACAACTACATTGAAAGCATAATTAATGTTGTTGTGGAGGACTTCTGTAGAGACTGCGATTGTTGCTGAAATCCCTCAAGGTTGCGGCCCCGTGCGGAAGTGCTGGGTAAGATGACCATACCAGTTGCAATTTGCGCAATAGCGACAATTAGGTTCTGGTGGATGATGATACGTACAGGTGAGACACAGGGGATGAGTTCCGTTGTAGATGCGCTTCGAGTGAACTGGAACTGCTTGAAGAGGTTCTGGCTGCGATAGCCTAGTTGTTGAAGAGTTCGGGCTCAAGGTCTTTCGTTTACGGCTGGGCTGGGCTTCTTTAGGCGATGCGCTGTCATCGGAGGATTCGTCTGAGGACTCACTTGAAGAATCGTCAGAAGGATTTTCAGAAGAATCGTCGGAGGAATCGATGACGATTGCTTGATGAGCTTGTTTGACAGGCTTCTTGGAGAAGAATCCGTCCAAGAATCGTTTGTCGTTGATCTCTGCGGCCACGCGGTAGGTTTCTTTGATGGAAGCAGGTCTTGCAGCTTCGACAAAATCGCCCACACATTCAGGCAAGCCACGAATGTACTTCGCGATGGATTTTTCTGAAGTGTCAACTTGACTTGGGCAGATAATGCTCAGCTGTTTGAACCATGTAGTGTAGCCAGCATTGTCACCTTCATTTTGCTCGATTTTCCAAAATTCATCTTCTGCTTCTGGACTTCGTGGGGAGGGCAGTACTCTTTCTTCATGAGCTCTTTCAGCTCATCCCATGAGAGAGCATAAGCTGCGGAGATCCCACGTTTGTTACGTTCGGCTGTCCACCAGTCGAGTGCTCGCGATTGAAATACTCTGGTAGCGCAAGTAGTACGGTAGCTATCGGGACACCCGCTCTGACGAAGGGTAACTTCGATAGAATTGAACCACTGAAGAAGCTGGGAGACACCTCCTTCACCCGTGAACTCCATCGGGTCACAGGCTCTGAAGTGTTTGTAGAGGAAAGCAGATTGTGGCGCTTCCGTCTTGGAGTCTTCCGAGGTTCGAGAGTTACTGAGAGAGTGCACTTGAGCGACAATTTGAGGAATGACCTTGGCCACTTCCCTGGCCACTAGCGAGGCAATCCACTTGTCGTCACTTCGTTTGGCTCTTCTCCTAGCTGTTCGTCTCGAGGTAGAGTCGTTTGAAAACATCTAGACAGAGATAGATTGGGAGTGAGATTCGATCATAATGATTTTTGAGTTTTGCAATGCGATTGAGCGCGATCAAAACTTGATGCGGTAATATAGTAATATTCACATAGGAGCCACATAGGAGACACAAGATTCCTAAGTTCTCACACAATGATTTGGTTGTATTTATATAGACAGTGGTAGTTTATACTTATACACATACATGACGATGTAGAATACGCGAGGGCGCGTCGAGGTGAGGGAGCGAGAGCGAGAAATTAGGCGTTAGTTTCGTTGCGATCGTTCGGTTTTCATTTTAGATTGCGACGGCTGTGCGAGTTGTGCGTTTGTAAAACAGGGAGCAAAAATCGATGAATCGATAAAGCATAAAGTTTTAAATTGTAAACACATAAGCGTAAATAAGTTCGGTAACGTGTAAAATCGGCGAATCGTAAGCTAGAAAAATAGATAGAGTGCCTCGGGTGTTTAGGCGTCGACTACCCAAGGTAATCTGACTATACCCAACAAGTTCGTGCACGCGCGTTGCCCTAGAAGACTTATGCTTCCACTGGAATGCAGCTCAAGGCATTCGTCCTCCGAGTCACCGCGTGGCTCGAGTCATTGTTATAGTCGGGTCCTTAGTGAGTGCTTTTGAAAACCATTTTATAGAGTGGAACAGTTTACTAAGATACAGGTTTCACCCCTGACTTAACAACTTCGTTCCTTGTTGTGCTCTTTCGAATAAATTCGGGATTTCCACTAGATTTCGAAATGGAGATTTTCGTCGAGATATGGGTATCACTCCTAACTCAACGAAAGGTTCTCGTGCTAGAAGAATAAGGCACTGAGTGAGCAATCTTATCGAGAGTTCTTGGTTTTCACACCTGATCTCGACTGGATCACTTGGTTGTGTTATGCGAGTATTTTCGAAAACGTGTGTATTGTGCCAGTAGGAAAGGCTTAATAATATTCCAGCCTTAGGAAAGGCTCTTCGTGCTAAGCTGTAGTATGCGGTGTTCACACGAAGTTGTAATTTTAGCGGATTCAAACGAGAGCAACAAAAGTAGACTTGTACTAGCCCCTACTGGGTTCGCACAAAGTCTGGTCTGTTGGTACTTAGACTATAGACTAGGACAATTCTAAGACGTCGACCCGGACTGGGTCGAGTCACAAATTTTACCTAATTCCCTATAGTTATGGCTCTGATACCAATCTGTCACACCACAACCGATGGCGGAATCATCGGGGCGCGGCACTAGGCGAATCAGATTGCTCAAGAGAATCCATAACAACTAATAGCGACAATATTTATTACATTTGTTATCCCATACTAACAAACAATACAATTACATAAGTTATCACAGATTTTCTGTTCTCTCGAACAATACAAATCCGACAACCTAGATTTTTAGTGAGTTTCTAGACTTCCTAGCTTGGTTTGATGTAGACTGCGATCTAAACCTGCAACATACGTTAAAACAACGTCAATACAAAAGCATTGGCGAGTATACAAGTTTTGATAGTGGCGAAAATAGATAAAAAGTGCTGCGAATTACCACATACATAAACGAGATACACCAAACATACATACAAGACAAATACTACCAACTAAGTCACTCGAGCTGCGATTGCTATTCATCCTAACTAGACCCCGTCGGGTGCTATAGTACTATACTAATCAAGGCAGGACCTCGCGAGTAAAAGTCCTAGCACGTATGTAACTAGCATCACGTGTAAATATGTAATTCAGTCATTCGCAAGTGATAAATAGTTTAAGTATTTGATTAGATTGATTTAATAAGACGTATGTTACACCCAAAAAGCGATAAAAAAGGTTCGAGTATACTCACAGCGATGGAGGTTAATGGATTGAAGGGAGCGCGTCTGAGATTAGTCTGATTACAGAACGATGGCATAAGCGAAGAACGGCGCGATAAACGGTGAAAAGTGACTAGGTTTCGAATGATAATCCGATCGGATGGTCACTCGATCGGATGTCAATCCGTTCGGATGGTCATCCGATCGGATGGCCATTCGATTGGATTGACATTCGTTTGGTAAGGATGTGTTTGTGTATGATGGCTTTGAAGTTTTCGTTGTAGCATTTTGAAAATAGAGAAGTATCTCTACCCTTCAGGTCGATCGATCGATCGAACGGCCGTTCGATCGGATAGCGATCCGATTGGCGAGACACTTAGTGAGAACAAGTTCACAGCAGGAGGGTTACTTGATCGGATGGCAATCCGATCGGATAGCAATCCGTTGGAAACTGTTGTTCTTTGAAATAATTAAGTACCAAAATTCGAAATCTCACATGATCTGATGGTCGTTCTATCGGATGGCTATGTTTAGGGTTTAGTTTTAGTTTTAGGTTTTCGAGAGGGGTGAGGGTTTAGGTTTTTGGGGGGGTGGGGGGGGGGGGGTTAGGTTTTTGGGGGGTGTCGGTGGGGGTGGGTTAAGTGGTTTAGGCTTTTCCGTATTATTGCACATGTGTAGTACAACTTTTTTTTTTTTTTGAAATTTTTTTATTTATAAAAACTAGCGAAATTAAATAAAAAAAATTGTAAAAAATAATTGTATGTTTTTTAGGCCTTTTTAGTTAGTTTTTTTTGTTTTCTAATTTAAACTAGTTTTCTCATGAACTATCAGGGTTGAGTTCATTTCAGAACTCTAAATAACTACAGAACTTTCAGAACTCCTAATAAACAATCATTTTATATATAAGTTTTTGTATTTATGAGCTTTTTATCATCTATTATATGTATTTCTTTGATTACATACATGTGTTAAAAGTGGTTTACATATGTTAATTGCCAAAATTATATATATGTGTCATAACTAATTACAAATATGTAAAAAAAAACTAGTTTACATATGTGTAATTATAAAATTACATATAAAAATGATAAAATTACTCTTAACATGTATGTAATCGTAAAAATACACATAATAAATGATAAAATTATCCTAAACATAAAAATATATAAATAAAAAGATTGTTTATTAGGAGTTCTGCGAGTTCTGTAAATATTTATGGTTCTTAAATGATCCTGGCCCTTATATATATTACATGTATATTAAAGAGCATGGTCGGTGACCATGACTCTTATTTGTCAAAGAAACCCTCTCAATTATTCTATGTGCTATGCAGACAAAATTCAATTAACAATTGACAATATGACCCTCTACTTTCTAACTTCACAAAAAAAGCCTCTACATTTTCTAACTTCTCTTTAACACTTATACTTTTGTCATGCAACCCATTCTACCCTCAAACTTTGCTATTATGTAAAAGGTAACCCTCTAACTTTGTAAATGTCACTTTCTCACCCCTTCACGTTTCTAAAGTTTTTACCATAATACTCATTTGTTACGTTTTTCTTTATGGACGTGTCTGTGTAAATTCGAGTTCGTATACGCTTTAACGTAGTTTTTGTTTGAAGATGAGTCGGGTCAATGATAAAAATGTTTTCTTTTACGTACGTTTTAAGCGGACTATGATTTGACATAAATTTAACAAGTTTTGATTCGACGATATAAATTTGAGTTATTATACGTTTCAACATAAATTTAGTTCGAAACCAAATCTGGTGGATTGTAGTCTATACGTTATTATTTTGCGTACAGCGCCGCCGCAACGCGCGACGGGTAAAAAAACTTATATATATATATATATATAGAGAGAGAGAGAGAGAGAGGGATACATTATAAAAAGGCAGGGCCAAAAAGTAATTGTTTTTAATACTAAGGGGCATTTTGATTATTTCACACACTTACCAGACAAAGTGACTTCTCATCTTATCCGGTAAAAAATGTTATGTTTGTACATTATTTAGGTCCAAACGTGTGATTTTTCAATCTGTAGTACCAAAATATGAACATATCATATGGACCAATCGTCTTTACTAGAATGAATAAACTATGCCACAGTAATAGAGTTAAAAGTGATTTGGATATATGATCATTAAAATATGTGGAATTTCCGGGGAGAGGGTGGAGCAAAAGGCCCCCATCAGGAAATACTGTTCCCCGATCATCACGGAAGCCAAAAAAATAAAATATAAAAAAATAAACCGTTTTAACTATTTTCTCCCACAAAATTTTACTCACTTCTCAAACTCCTCTCTCAAGAATTTATATTTTCATACAGAAGAATGGATACATCATCCCAACATGCCAAAAATAAAAGTCAATTTCAGAAGCCTTGCCCAAAACACCAAGGCCCGCCATCGTCACAACAACCGATTCAACAAACAAATGCGTTTGAATCACCGTCCGGAATATAAACCACCCATGCTACTACAACCACTTCTCGATATCACAACACATTCAAACCTTCGGTCACATGTCATCACAAATTGGAAGTGAAAGCGAAAACTTGTTTTTATTACCATCGTTTTAGGGTAATTGAAGTTGGGTTTCTTCAGCAAAACGAATTCTATTATATTTCTAGAAAAAAATATATATAATATAACCCAGTTTCTTAGTAAAAATCTGGTAGCATTATATTTATTTAAATATTAAAGAAGAGAATTAATGTAATGGTACCCGTTTGTTTGGTAAAAAAACAAGTTACATTTTGAAATGTAGCAAAACTCGATTGCTTACTATATATAAAATGGGTTCTATATGTTTATTCGACGCCAATCTGAATAATATACTTGTTTAAATTTTTTTAATCTCGTCATATACAAGGCTACATGCTTACGATTTTAGTTTACATAGCTTCATGGACTAATACTTGTAAATTATCTTAACAAGTGGACCAACTTAAAAGAGTTGCATTATTATTCCTACTATACATGATACATCAAACCATTCATGAACTCAATGATCAAGTGGTATGATTGGATGATTAATCATAGAAGTCTCACATCAGAGTAATGGTATTTGTTTTTTGGTTTGGATAATGCGGGAAATTTCCCATTTATGTTTCGGCATTTTGTTGTAATTATGGCCCCCTCGATCTGTCACTTTGCCTTCAAGCCCACCTATTGTATTTTGTGTTTTTGGTTTAAAGAATGATAATTGATTTAAAAATATCGTATAAACATTAGGTAACTATTGCTACTTAATAAATACATATGTACAAACATATATATCCCTATACATATATAAATTCGTGTTTTGGGTTTTTAAAAAATGATATGGAAATCTTGTATAAAACATTCGGTAATAAATAGATACAAACATATACATCTATCTCTCTCTCTCATGTAAACCTACATATCGAAATTTATAGAAACCTGGTTCTAATTGGTCGTGGACGCAACTTAATCCCTAATATAGAGGGAGCGAAGTACGAATATGTGCTCTTCTTTTTTTTTTCACCAGTTTAAGGTGTGTTGTCTTATTCAAGTTTAAATTGTTTTGTCGACCGATTTTTTTTTATTTTGTTGATTTTATTTGTTTTATTGTTATAAAACTAGTTTCAAATCTAGTATTGGTATTCCAAGTACGTGTATCCTTTGTTTTACTCTGTTTTGGGACAGACTTAGGCATGTGGGACTAGGGCACTTGATCCTTTTTCGTATGTAACTAGGTAATTTGATCGCGCATTGCGGCGGTACATTACTGAGAGCGTTGGATTGGTATCGGTTTGGTTCGTTACAATACTGGTATGATACATGCACTTCGTATAGAAATCATTCGACTGGAAACGACAAAAATTAATACAGGCACCTACACCGATGTTCAAAAGGTATTGATTTGTTCAAATCGTCACAATATTTATATCATTTTCATATATCGTCGCAGACAAAGTTGTATAAACTAAAAATGATCGAAATCGGAAACCATAAAAATGAATACAAGTATCGGTACCAATGTTGTTCATTTGGTTTGTTACGGCATAATGACGATATAGTGCCAGTTTATGAAAAGTAAAAACAATGAAAATAAATAGCGGTATAGATACACATGTTGTTCAATCGATTCGGTACGTTTTGGTACATTAGCGACACATTGTCTATTTTCAAAAAAAAAAACTTTATCACACTATTGGAAAAAATAAACACGTATTATTAGAAAAAAATCAAAATAAATGATGAATAATAATTAAAAAAATACTTCAAAATAATAATTACCATTCATTGTCGATTTCGGTTCGGTTTGGTACACGTGCAATACAATATCCATTTTCAATAAAAGTTATATTGTAGTGTTAAAAAAACATTGTTGCGGATTTAATATTTTTTTTTAAAATTAACAAACGCAAGTTGTTAAAAGAAAATTAAATTAAAGGGTAATTAAAGTATTATTTCAAAATAAATGAATGCTTGAAAATAGGATTAGAAAATAAAATACTAAAACACTGTTCATCAACAGTTTCAATTAATATGTATAACTAGTTTTATACCCGCACGCGTTGCGACGCGCAAGACTGAATTGTTCTCGGTTTGAGCACTCAATAATACTCTACTGAAAGGGGACGATCATATATAGACCAAGTTATCACGCCTTTAAGATTTATAAGAAATCACAACATTTTCTTAAAAAAGTTGAAATCAGAAGTATATAAAGACAATAGAAGCACATACATAAATCAAATTGGTAGTATTGGTAACATACATATTTAGGGGCAGAAGATATAGTTCCTAATATGTTTAACAATACTGATTAGACCTACGCATCACTAAACTCAAGATGCATAACCAATATGAATTCGGTACAGAACCTTAAACACGTCCAAATTTTCTATAATGTATAAATTTCAAGATGCATAGCCATACAACAATCAAGTAAAAGGAACTTTATAAACCCAATAGGCACCAAAACCAATATTTTCTAATAAACATACTCTGGCCATCATATTCTCGACAATTCCAGCTGGTTCTGATAGCTACAAAATACTGGTTCTGATAGCTACAAAATACGGGAAACAAACAACTGATGCAATAAAAATTTAAAATAAGTGCATGGAATTTATCTTATGCATCATATAGTGAAAAAAAGGGGATATAAATCATGAAGACTAACCTTAAGCAAATCGGTACACGTAAATGTTTAGGCTTGAGGTCTCCCGATAATAACCAACGAAGTCCTAAGCTCAAATTTAGCATATTTATTGTTTTTAATAAACTTGCTACATCTCATTATTTCAACTTGGGCTTCCTTTTCGTTCCAAACTTAAACTTAAATATTCTGGCGAAATTTCGTGTGACCCGTATAGTAAATTTAATTGCTCAACTACGGCGAGTATTGAGTCTTTATATTCTGGCGAAATTTAACGTGACCCGTATGGTAAATTTAATTGCTCAACTACGGCGAGTATTGAGTCGTAGGTCATACGACCCAATCCGATGTTGAAAAAGATGCCCGGTACATACAGGCATACAGCCAATATGGGGTCACCGAACATGATCTATTTTACTTGTTTGAAATTTATAGTTTGGTCACCTCATAAGAACTCATTTAATCATATGGCATGTGCTATGCATAATCATATAATGGCCTAATCATTTAATCTAGTTTGGTCACTTCTTGTTTGAAATTCCTATTGATGTCCTAATCATATGAGTGACACTTCCATCAGATTTGATATTTGATAAATCTGTAGATTTTTTTTTAGAAAATGATAAATTACACACCAAATATATAAGTAAATTTACTTACTACTCTCAATGGAGGTGTTCATTAAAATTGCTTATGTGCTTGATACCTTTAAAAATAAGCAAAATCTAACTGCTTATTTCAAGATAGCTTATTTGAAAGTTCAAACATGATTAATCAGATCAGCAGCTTCAATAAGCAATACAGCAGCTTCAATAAGCAATACTAAACACCCCGCAAAACAGTTTATCCCAGTTTCAAAAAACTCTGATTACTATATGTGTGCATTTGACAATGTGATGAAATTGATAAGGATACTGTTCTTTTAACCTGATCCTATCAGCCTTATTTATTCAAATGCATACCCTTAAACGGAACAACTCAAACATTTTTTATTACTTATTAAACTACGTAATTAGCTTCACATATTTAGACCTAGTTAACAAATCATCTTCAATAGTCAATCCAATCGAAATAATATCAAACCAAACCTGGAAAGTTGCAATTATCATATTGCTTGTGTTGCAGGAACCGACACCTTATATCCGGAGCGCTTCCCACATAAACTGTGCTTATCATCCCATCACCCTACTACCATTTTCCTAGACGACAGTTAGTTAATTACATTTATGTTTTCAATGTTTGGATTAATTCATCAATGAATAAGAATTTATAACATACCCGTCACCAGGAAAGGCGCAAACAGCATGCACATCCCAAATTAGTTTGCAAAACAACAAAACTATGTGGCTCAGATCTCCCAGAAATCATGGCTACAAGGTGGGTTGCAGGTTTAAACCTACCATCCGCCATCCTTTACACGACATCATCAACTGTAAAAAGACTTTTGAGATCATCATTGCCAAGTGACAAAACCCATTACCACAGCGAACCAACAAAACTGTAGCAAAATACCGTAATTAGATCACAAAAATGCTAAAAAAACATCGATTCAGTAGGCTTACATATAGATCACAACCAAGCAACAAAAAGCCCCAAAAAAAACCTACCCTTTTTACCATTCATTGGTGCACCTTTTCCTTTAAAGAGGAGTAAGGTGTAAAGCTAGAAGAGACGGGTCTCAAGGGGGATGACCGCCCGAATAGGCCTATTGGAACAAACCAAGATGATCTCCCAAATAGGTCAATCAGAACAAACCACGAAAACAAACATTGTTCATTTCCATTGCTCTATTAATAGAGTATATATAACATACCAGTCACCAGGAGAGGCGCAAACAACCTGTACATACCAAATTAGCTTGCCACAAAGCAAAACTACGTGGTTCAGGTCTACAAGAAATCATGGCTGCAAGGTGGGTTGCAGGTCAAAACCTACCATCCGTTATCCTTGCCATGCCATCATCAACTGTAAAAAAACCTTTTGAGATCATCATAGCCAAGTGACAGAACCCATTACCACGACCAACCAACAATACAGTAGAAAAAATACCGTCATTAGATCATAAAACTGCTAAAAAACATGGAATCAGTAGGCTCACATATAGATCACAGCCAAGCAACCAAAAGCCCTAAAAAGAAGCTGCCCTTTTTTTTTTACTATCATTGCTAAGAAGTTTAAATAGATAGTAAGAAAATTAACTAACAAAGAGGAAAAAAAACTTGAATGATATACACCCCCAAAACCAGGGACGACGCCGGTTCTCCTAGCTCTCTTTATACAAATTTGCTTTGCAAATCGCATAATGGTAGCCTTGAATGCTCGAATTTCGACGTCGATAAGCTTCTCTTTGAAAAAACATTCTTCAATGCCTCCACTAATAGATCTGATACACCAGAAACGCTTTTGATCGCCTCTTTCTGTCACACCCCGAAATTATCAGAGCTTGGCGTGACTGGACTGGTATCGTCATTGCACAGCGGAAGCAAACAAGCTAAGTCTTTTAGAAATTGAACGCCTGCTAAGTACTCGAATTCTCGATGGTCCACCTATTCCAACCGTGCCTTGTCTTAGAACTGTAACCTGAGAAAGAACATGCGAGAAAAATCAACATAAAGTTGAGCGAGTTCATAGTTTGTTTGTAAAAGATATGAAATAAATCTTTTGAGTTGTGAAAGATTTGAAATAAATCTTTGGAATAACCGGTTTTTGAAGTAGTATTGAGAAAATGAATTTAAAAACCATTTTCTTGCAAAGTTATATGGAAACGTTGTGTTTGTAACACGTTATGTTCATAAAACCATGTTTTTGTAATGTTCGTATAATCATCAATGCCCACCCAGACTTTGACCCGCATAATCCTATGCCTTAAATTTTGTATAAAACATGGTATTTAATTTGTATGAACAAGTATGTTTCGTAAGTATAAAGTTCCTGGTATGTAGCAGTGTAAGAGGACTTGTGATCACCAATGGTTTGCAAGGCCATTAGCATGTTGTGAAATGCAAGTAGGAAGACACAACCCTAGCCGATTTTTGCGTTGGGCAAACAAGTCACTCCAGGTCCGTTCTGTTGGTCCTCAGAGAGGTCCGTTCTGTTGGGCCTAGAGCTGGGCTCGCTACACCCAGATAGATCTACCGCTCGAGTCCCTCGGTGTTCTAACTACCCATTCACATGATCTAAACCTCCTTACGTTAATCATACCGTGTATAAAAATGTCTGTAATCATTGTACATGTACTTTACCCCAGTCTCTATGACTGATCCTCCCCAGCCACTAAGGCTGATCCTCCCCAGCCACAAAGGCTGGCTCCTCATTCTATATTTATTATCACCAATTGATCCGTCCTTAGTCATGAAAATCATTCACATTTTGATAATACTCATTTGTTTTGTAAAAACCGGTATGTTTAGTATAAACCTTTCGTAAATCATTTGAGTTCCTCGAAATCCCTTCGTAATATGATTTAGAAATACGAGTTTTGTATTTGTTCTATACTTTGTTTGCTTTTGCAAAACGTGCATGTCTTTCCACCCCGAAAACATTTATAAAAATGTAGAGCCGTAAAAAGTGGGGTTATGAACTCACCTGAATATTCCTGTGCAAAGCTAGCTAATTTACGACTTCGTGATGTCGTTTCCAAGAGTTGACTTGCTAGCGTGCATTCTACAATATTCCTAACACGGAATATCTAATAAGTTTCTACATAAACGCAGTATCTAAACTACGTGTCATCGAGCTCTACCGAATCGTTAATCGGACGATTCAACGATAAGTTGTTAACTTAATAGAAACGATTAAGTTATACGAGTTAAGTCTCGTTTAGTGTCATTAGCCATTTAATAAGTCTTGAAAAAGAGACTTAGTTTCCGAGAGACTTAATATGAATAAGTATTTATATGAAAATATAAATATATCGTCGTAAGCGCGTTAGCCGTCTCGAGTAGTCGTACGTGTATAAAAGAGTATTTCTATGAAAATATCATATACCAAACTCGTATCATATATCGCATTTCGTATGAAAATAATATATAATAACTTGTATTATATATATCACGTCTCGTGTATATTTGCCGAAAATATACGTATATGCCGTCTAGGCGTATAAAATAAATATGAAGAGTTATATTTATTTTATAAAGAAATCGTCGAGTTGTTATGTTTGAAAATAAATATAAATCATATTTATTTTTGTAAAAGATTTCACGTTGTACGACATTTAGAATAAATATATAACTATATTTATTTTGTAAAAGTATACGAGTTGACGACGTTCGAAATAAATATAACATTATATTTATTTGTAAAAGCGTTTGGGATTATCAAGGTTTGAAGTATCATAAACTCAAATTCCTTTAAGCGTCGTTCTTGAAATATAATACGTGTCGTGTTTAAGGGTTTTTCTTGAAAAACGGGCAGAGTTTCCTTTGTTTTTGGACGGCCCGACAACACAAGTTGTCTTTATATTTTCAAAATTCAATCAATACTTCAACAATAATTATGTATCATCAGTTTAAACGAAATAATAACTCAACCAAGTTAACATTACTAGTAACTCATTAGTTCGGTTCAAGCTCGTTTTTCACGTAATAAATAAAGTTATAGAAATAGTCGTGCCGTAAATTTTTACCGAAACTTCAAGTCGTTTCTGTTACGCGTTGACCAGCTGACTTTACCGATTCAACCGGGTTGACCGGCTGAGTTGACCGAGTTTGACCGAGTTGACTCGGTTCGACCGAGTTGACCTGACCCGCTTCACGAAACCCACATCTTGCACCGAAGCTGATGAGTTGTTGACTGAGCCGAACCCGACCCGTATCGAAATGAGTTGCTGGAATCTGACCGACCCGAACCGTCTGGCCCACGTTGACCGTGCTTGAACTGCTGTTGACCCGAGTTGACTCGGGTGTTGACCGAGTCAACCAGGTTTGACCCGAACCAAAACTCAGCCTGACCTCACCACTGTTGTCGTTACATTTGTGTCACCACCACCACTTTGGCCGTTCAACACCACCATCATCGTGAAACCCGACGGACCGAAACTCGAACCGCCGGACCCTGCTGTTGACCACCAGTTAAACGAACCGACCCGTGGTCCGAATCTCCACCTTGCTCTCTGCTGCTCGATCCCCCAAAACCGACTCAACATAGACCTAAATCGAACCCGAAACCGGTGAATCCTCCGGTTAAAGACAGTGTCCGGCGGTCAAAGGTACCGACCGCCGGTTTCTCTCATTCCTCTCGGCTTTCTCTCTCGTCTCGTCTGTCGCACCACCGCACCACCACCGGACTGTGGTGGTGGTGGTGGTCGTTTCTGGGTCAAAGAGGAGGAAGAGAAGAAGGGGGGGCTGTTGTCGGTTGGGTGTGGGGGTTCACCGGAGCTCCGATCGGAGCCGGTTCGTCGCCGGAGTAAGCATCGGAGAGGGAGAGGGAAGATGTCTCTGTGTTTACATATTATGAGAGAGATGGAGACAAGCAGATGTTTATATGTGTGTGTTGTTTGTGTGTATGTACATTGATATGCAGGCAAGACATAAGGGAAACAAGTGTATTTATAGATGGGAGGGTTTTTATTGTCTTGTGTGTATTTACATTTCATTCAGGTTATATACTAATTCTTGTGGGTAATGTCTAATGTGAATCCCTTTTGTTCCAAGTGTAAAGATCTATTAGAGATTTCATGAGGATTTTGGCAGATTTTGTGTTACCATTTTTGAGACACAATCTATTGGGAAAGATTTGTAGAGATATGGTAGAGACTTTGTAAGATCTCGCAAATCTTGCAAGATTTTGACAAGATTCTATATTATGCGCGGGTTTAGGCTTGTGGGTGTTGGGCTTGGGCCCAGGGCCCACCAGCTCAATCCCGTGTGTAAGTGGCCCATAAATCCTACGAGACCCGTTGTCAAAATTCTGAACCCCGTTTAACGTCAAAAAAAAATTTAAAATGTACAAAATACGGTCGGTAGTCGTTTGCACGCCCGTTCGTTGATTACGGTAATAATCGCGAAAAATTGTACCGTTGCCATCCTTAATCCGTTTTTCGATCCGGTTTCGACTGT
The DNA here is from genome assembly GCA_030545235.1 of Helianthus tuberosus. Classification (NCBI taxonomy): domain Eukaryota; kingdom Viridiplantae; phylum Streptophyta; class Magnoliopsida; order Asterales; family Asteraceae; genus Helianthus; species Helianthus tuberosus. Next base: position 160,263,205 of record CM060402.1, on the reverse strand, counting down.
AGTCACCAAAATTAATTACGGAGCTAAATATAGCGTAAAACTTTAATATTTGTCGGCGTTGTCAGTAATCTGCTCGGTCTCAATCCGTTGTCGCTTATCATCCAGCAGACTTCTCTGTAAACCATCGTTCGCGCACTGTAAAGTCGGATAAACGTTTCCAGGCTCTCCAAAGGCCTAATTGAATTAATCCGTGCTATAAACACTATTTATTGTCGCGTTAATCGCTTGTTAATTACGTAATTAAGAGCCATAAATTACGGGTTGTCACATTCTCCCCCTGTTACAGAAATTTCGTCCTCGAAATTTAGACTATGTTATCCCCTCAGAATTTTGTTATTCGCAGGTAAGTCCGAATAATAACAAAGTGAATGACCACGAAATCGAAACAAGACTTATTCGAATCATGTGAATTCAATGACATTCCTCAACAACAAGAACCCAACGGTTTAAAAGAAATGTGTTTCAGTAATTGATGTCAAAAGGAAACGAGACGTAATGATACAGTCATCAGTGCGACTAAGTTTACAAGGATCCAACAATGAACAGGAACTTCGACCAATCGAATTCCATATGAACGTTTACAACGTGTAAATGAGTTCTAGAAGCAATAACATCCACTGGATGAACTTGGAATCAACAATCTCAAATGTATTAGTTTGCATGAAACGCTCGATCGTGACCAGCACAAGCTGCAATTTATATCGACGCCACAAGGCGTCGCAATGAATGAAACCATTCAATAATAGGGGTGATCGAGCAAGTATCACCTGTGTTTCGCATGAAACGCTCAATCATAATTAGCCCAAGCTACAAGTTTGTACTGACACCACAAGGTGTCGTAGTGACTTAAATAATTCAATAATAGCGGTGATCAAACAAATCCACCGTGTTTGAAGTCAATTGAAAGCGCAATGAAGTAAATATGAATGTTTGTTCCAAACAAACATCAAAGAATTTTCAATTGAAGATGGAACATCAATGAAACAATGTTTTCGATCGAAGGTGAAGAAGCAATGAATGTCGCAAAGCATTCGATCGATGTTGAAAGAACTGTTATGAGGTACACCGGAATATGAAATGAATTTGTGTACCATTGTCTTAACACACTATTGTATTAAGACTGCTTTGATATAATAAACCGAAATGGATTGGAAAACAATCAAGAAATATTTAGATCCGTGCATAAGATGCGTAGACGAGTTCAGCGCAAGCTTCAAATTAATGAAAATCACCATCACATGGTGTCGGAATCAACAAACAATTTAATGGAGTCGAATACCAAACATGTTTACCACAACTCGGAACAAATGAAGTGTTCGTTAAAAATTGATTTGAATATGATGCTCCCAATACATCATATGGTGTCTCGAATCGAATAAGTGTAATGAGCAAGTTCAAACAATTGAACTTGGTTTTAGCGTAATCCGACAATAAGTATATGTATCGACAAGAAAACTTTCGGCATGGTTATAACGAAAAACCATGTATGTAACTTGTAAAGAAATGATCGTAATACAATGACCATTAAGAGGAGTAGAGATACGAAAATCTACTCAGTAAGTGTGAAATTCGAAATTTCAATAAAAGAAATTTGAGGACTTTACCTGGGGTTTCGTGTGACGACCAATTGTTAGGTGACATTACCATGGAATGTCGAACATATCGTGTTCGTCGTTAGTTAGGTAGGGGGAATTGCGGAGACAATAGTCTTCTCCCTGGCGTGATTCGTGTCGTTGCAGGATCGCGTGACAAGTTGTCGTTTCCTGATTGTTAGTTCTCCTGCTGACAGGAATCTAGCGTCGTCATTGAATTGCGCCATCGTGTCTTTTCAAAGGCCTCGCCTTGACAGTCGTATGTGTCGTACCTCCGTTGATGTATAGCTTAAGTTTCACGTATACCTGCGCACTAGCGTTGTGTGCCGCGTAGGAGGTGATGTATCCCGACATCCGTTGACGTAGAAATTGAGTTCCATGTATTCTCGTGCACTAGTGTTTTGTTATGCGTAGAATGTGATGTACTCCGACATCCGTTGACGTAAAGATTGAGTTGCATATATTCTTGTGCACTCGTTTTGTTATGCGTAGAATGTGATGTACTCCGACATCCGTTGACGTAAAGATTGAGTTGCATATATTCTTGTGCACTCGTTTTGTTATGCGTAGGCTGCCTGCTCGGGAAGTTAAAATATCACAGACAATATGGGTGATGTGTGCCCGAGTTAATATTCGCGGTTCCTACGTGATGGCTTTTAATAAACACATGCACAAATAATCAATCATATAACCGAATGCGCATGTTAGTCACCAATAAGCAATCAAGTAATTCTCCTAGTTTGACTAGCCAATTTCTCCCAGTCTTTAAGACTGCTCTATCCTCCACCTCGACCACTTAGATCGAGCCTCGGTCCCCTTGACCGAGCCTCAGCCTTCATGACTGAGCCTACTCTTCCTAGCCTTGCTAGCCCACTACCTTGGTCACCTAGACCAAGCCTCGATCCTCCAGACCGAGCCTCAACCCTCCAGGCTGAGCCTATAATAAATCAACGTGCTCAACTACCTCGGTCACCTAGACCGAGCCTCGATCCTCCAGACCGAGCCTCAGCCCTCCAGGCTGAGCCTATAAATAGTAAAATGTGCTCAACATTTGTTTGGAAACAAAATTTTGACTGTTTGCTTGTCGGCAACGGTTGGAGACCATATTTGAGTACTGGGCGTTCTGTATGTATTCAACGTTTTAATAGTCTAAGTTCCCAGAGGAAAGTGAGGTTAGAGCCTAGGTATCACAACAGGAACCTAATTCGCTGTAACCTATAGCTCTGATACCAATCTGTCACACCCCGAAATTATCAGAGCTTGGCGTGACTGGACTGGTATCGTCATTGCACAGCGGAAGCAAACAAGCTAAGTCTTTTAGAAATTGAACGCCTGCTAAGTACTCGAATTCTCGATGGTCCACCTATTCCAACCGTGCCTTGTCTTAGAACTGTAACCTGAGAAAGAACATGCGAGAAAAATCAACATAAAGTTGAGCGAGTTCATAGTTTGTTTGTAAAAGATATGAAATAAATCTTTTGAGTTGTGAAAGATTTGAAATAAATCTTTGGAATAACCGGTTTTTGAAGTAGTATTGAGAAAATGAATTTAAAAACCATTTTCTTGCAAAGTTATATGGAAACGTTGTGTTTGTAACACGTTATGTTCATAAAACCATGTTTTTGTAATGTTCGTATAATCATCAATGCCCACCCAGACTTTGACCCGCATAATCCTATGCCTTAAATTTTGTATAAAACATGGTATTTAATTTGTATGAACAAGTATGTTTCGTAAGTATAAAGTTCCTGGTATGTAGCAGTGTAAGAGGACTTGTGATCACCAATGGTTTGCAAGGCCATTAGCATGTTGTGAAATGCAAGTAGGAAGACACAACCCTAGCCGATTTTTGCGTTGGGCAAACAAGTCACTCCAGGTCCGTTCTGTTGGTCCTCAGAGAGGTCCGTTCTGTTGGGCCTAGAGCTGGGCTCGCTACACCCAGATAGATCTACCGCTCGAGTCCCTCGGTGTTCTAACTACCCATTCACATGATCTAAACCTCCTTACGTTAATCATACCGTGTATAAAAATGTCTGTAATCATTGTACATGTACTTTACCCCAGTCTCTATGACTGATCCTCCCCAGCCACTAAGGCTGATCCTCCCCAGCCACAAAGGCTGGCTCCTCATTCTATATTTATTATCACCAATTGATCCGTCCTTAGTCATGAAAATCATTCACATTTTGATAATACTCATTTGTTTTGTAAAAACCGGTATGTTTAGTATAAACCTTTCGTAAATCATTTGAGTTCCTCGAAATCCCTTCGTAATATGATTTAGAAATACGAGTTTTGTATTTGTTCTATACTTTGTTTGCTTTTGCAAAACGTGCATGTCTTTCCACCCCGAAAACATTTATAAAAATGTAGAGCCGTAAAAAGTGGGGTTATGAACTCACCTGAATATTCCTGTGCAAAGCTAGCTAATTTACGACTTCGTGATGTCGTTTCCAAGAGTTGACTTGCTAGCGTGCATTCTACAATATTCCTAACACGGAATATCTAATAAGTTTCTACATAAACGCAGTATCTAAACTACGTGTCATCGAGCTCTACCGAATCGTTAATCGGACGATTCAACGATAAGTTGTTAACTTAATAGAAACGATTAAGTTATACGAGTTAAGTCTCGTTTAGTGTCATTAGCCATTTAATAAGTCTTGAAAAAGAGACTTAGTTTCCGAGAGACTTAATATGAATAAGTATTTATATGAAAATATAAATATATCGTCGTAAGCGCGTTAGCCGTCTCGAGTAGTCGTACGTGTATAAAAGAGTATTTCTATGAAAATATCATATACCAAACTCGTATCATATATCGCATTTCGTATGAAAATAATATATAATAACTTGTATTATATATATCACGTCTCGTGTATATTTGCCGAAAATATACGTATATGCCGTCTAGGCGTATAAAATAAATATGAAGAGTTATATTTATTTTATAAAGAAATCGTCGAGTTGTTATGTTTGAAAATAAATATAAATCATATTTATTTTTGTAAAAGATTTCACGTTGTACGACATTTAGAATAAATATATAACTATATTTATTTTGTAAAAGTATACGAGTTGACGACGTTCGAAATAAATATAACATTATATTTATTTGTAAAAGCGTTTGGGATTATCAAGGTTTGAAGTATCATAAACTCAAATTCCTTTAAGCGTCGTTCTTGAAATATAATACGTGTCGTGTTTAAGGGTTTTTCTTGAAAAACGGGCAGAGTTTCCTTTGTTTTTGGACGGCCCGACAACACAAGTTGTCTTTATATTTTCAAAATTCAATCAATACTTCAACAATAATTATGTATCATCAGTTTAAACGAAATAATAACTCAACCAAGTTAACATTACTAGTAACTCATTAGTTCGGTTCAAGCTCGTTTTTCACGTAATAAATAAAGTTATAGAAATAGTCGTGCCGTAAATTTTTACCGAAACTTCAAGTCGTTTCTGTTACGCATTGACCAGCTGACTTTACCGATTCAACCGGGTTGACCGGCTGAGTTGACCGAGTTTGACCGAGTTGACTCGGTTCGACCGAGTTGACCTGACCCGCTTCACGAAACCCACATCTTGCACCGAAGCTGATGAGTTGTTGACTGAGCCGAACCCGACCCGTATCGAAATGAGTTGCTGGAATCTGACCGACCCGAACCGTCTGGCCCACGTTGACCGTGCTTGAACTGCTGTTGACCCGAGTTGACTCGGGTGTTGACCGAGTCAACCAGGTTTGACCCGAACCAAAACTCAGCCTGACCTCACCACTGTTGTCGTTACATTTGTGTCACCACCACCACTTTGGCCGTTCAACACCACCATCATCGTGAAACCCGACGGACCGAAACTCGAACCGCCGGACCCTGCTGTTGACCACCAGTTAAACGAACCGACCCGTGGTCCGAATCTCCACCTTGCTCTCTGCTGCTCGATCCCCCAAAACCGACTCAACATAGACCTAAATCGAACCCGAAACCGGTGAATCCTCCGGTTAAAGACAGTGTCCGGCGGTCAAAGGTACCGACCGCCGGTTTCTCTCATTCCTCTCGGCTTTCTCTCTCGTCTCGTCTGTCGCACCACCGCACCACCACCGGACTGTGGTGGTGGTGGTGGTCGTTTCTGGGTCAAAGAGGAGGAAGAGAAGAAGGGGGGGCTGTTGTCGGTTGGGTGTGGGGGTTCACCGGAGCTCCGATCGGAGCCGGTTCGTCGCCGGAGTAAGCATCGGAGAGGGAGAGGGAAGATGTCTCTGTGTTTACATATTATGAGAGAGATGGAGATAAGCAGATGTTTATATGTGTGTGTTGTTTGTGTGTATGTACATTGATATGCAGGCAAGACATAAGGGAAACAAGTGTATTTATAGATGGGAGGGTTTTTATTGTCTTGTGTGTATTTACATTTCATTCAGGTTATATACTAATTCTTGTGGGTAATGTCTAATGTGAATCCCTTTTGTTCCAAGTGTAAAGATCTATTAGAGATTTCATGAGGATTTTGGCAGATTTTGTGTTACCATTTTTGAGACACAATCTATTGGGAAAGATTTGTAGAGATATGGTAGAGACTTTGTAAGATCTCGCAAATCTTGCAAGATTTTGACAAGATTCTATATTATGCGCGGGTTTAGGCTTGTGGGTGTTGGGCTTGGGCCCAGGGCCCACCAGCTCAATCCCGTGTGTAAGTGGCCCATAAATCCTACGAGACCCGTTGTCAAAATTCTGAACCCCGTTTAACGTCAAAAAAAAATTTAAAATGTACAAAATACGGTCGGTAGTCGTTTGCACGCCCGTTCGTTGATTACGGTAATAATCGCGAAAAATTGTACCGTTGCCATCCTTAATCCGTTTTTCGATCCGGTTTCGACTGTAGTCACCAAAATTAATTACGGAGCTAAATATAGCGTAAAACTTTAATATTTGTCGGCGTTGTCAGTAATCTGCTCGGTCTCAATCCGTTGTCGCTTATCATCCAGCAGACTTCTCTGTAAACCATCGTTCGCGCACTGTAAAGTCGGATAAACGTTTCCAGGCTCTCCAAAGGCCTAATTGAATTAATCCGTGCTATAAACACTATTTATTGTCGCGTTAATCGCTTGTTAATTACGTAATTAAGAGCCATAAATTACGGGTTGTCACACTTTCTTCGATTTCTCTGTCAAATTGTTAGGTTAAACAGTTAATAATCAAATTCATCAAAATTACACCTCCACACTAAATCAACAAACAATAAATAAAACCAAATTCGGTTTTAAATTCTACCAGCTAATCAACTAATTTCAATTCAATCATTTTAAATTAACAAATTAACAAACCCTAGATCTATGAAATGAGATTAATTGCACCCTAGGGTTCTGTTGATCAACATAATAAACATAGCCAACACTTACTTACCGGTGCTGATATAACCATTCAAACCCTAACTAACAGATTATTAAAACCCTAACAAACAGATTACGAAAACATGATGCGCACACCCAGCCCCATAAAAATCGCAAAACATAATCAAGAAATTACAATTGTTACCTGGTCACTTCAAAATCTTTACTGACGGAACTGAAATTGGAGCCGTAATAAAATCAGACGACTTTCGATTGGAGCCCTAGCGTGCAGGAGGAGTCGGAACTTAGAAAGAATGCCTGAAATACCGGTGAATAGAGGATGCAACGAACTGAGATGCTGAACAACGATGTTGTTTTCTACTACGAAAGCATCGGAAGATCAAATCCTTTTCAATTACCGGAGTAGGATAAGCTTGTGGGTTTGGTGTTCGCAGAAGGCTCTTAACACCGTAGAAAGAGATGAACGCATAGCAGACGTTGGATCAATAAGCAATGGCTAAGATGTGAAACTGTTCATAAGAACTACCCAAAATGTTAATATAGAATAATATATAATACCTAGTGTAGTTGTCCCTTCATATTTTCAACATATAACTCTTATATATAACTTACGTGATTAAAGCAACGATGTGATGATATATGGCTAGAGTGGTTAAAAAGTATTTAAGGGTTGTTTGGCAACTTTTGAATAAGTAAGTGCTGAACTAGTAAAAGGTATGAACCATTAAGTGTTGAACCAGTAAGATGTTTGAACCATTAAGAGCCAGTATAATGGTTAACCGCTCAGAGGCAAATGTCTGACCAATTCAGATAAGAGGTCTTAACCGTTGAGACTTAGGTGCTGTTTGGCAACATCTGAATGGTTAAGTGCTGAACCAGTAAGAGGTTTAAACCATTAAGTGCTGAACCAGTAAGATGTATAAACCATTAAGAGCCTGTATAATGCTTAACCATTCAGAGGCAAATGTCTGACCAATTCAGATTAAAGAGCATAACCATTCAGACTCTGTATAAATCTTAACCATTCATATGCAAATGTCTGAACCATTCAGACATCTGCTCGTGAAACAAACAGTCTGAACCATTAAGTGCTGAACTAGTAAGAGTTCTGAACCATTAAGAGCCTCATTAAGAGGTAAACAAACAGCCCTTTAGCATAATGCTTAAGCATTCAGAGGCAAATGTCTTAATGATTCAGACATCTGCTCACGAAACGAACAGTCTGAATCATTAATTGCTAAACCAGTAAGAGTTAAGAGTCTCGTTAAAAGCTAAATATCGACCGACCAATTATCGGATTTAGTTAACAACATCCTGTATTTTTCTTTTCTTTTTTACGGTTTTATATGCAGTTTTTTTTCCAAGTAAAGCCCATCCTTTAATGCTTTTTTTTTTTCTAGGTCAACCTATTTCATAATCAACCCAACTTTTCTTAGGTTATGTTTAACATGTCATTTTTATTTGTCAATTTCCTAAAGAAAAATAATAGAGAAATTTGATTAGGTATTATTATAATAATAAGAAAAAAATAATATGAGTTATGACCCACATACTATTAAAGATCCTAGTTGCTACTTTTTTTGTGTTTTAATGGATACCTTCTTTTCTCTTTATTTTTTTTTTTAACATTTCCTTTCTCTAAAACAACCAATATAATAATAATAATAATAATAATAATAATAATAATAATAATAATATTTATTTGTGATATTGATTGATTTTATAATGTTGAAGTTCACAATGACAATGTGTTCAGCACTTACTTATTCAGAAGTTGCCAAACAATCACTAAAAAATATGCGGATGATGCTTTCTTTCTTAAACAAAACTTTACGTTGAAATTGAAACGCCCTTTAGAAACTAATGAGAGGTTACAAACTAAATCAAAAACCTACATCTATACTCAAAACTTTTCAAAATATTTAAGTAACACAACTCGGAAAACAAATTGGTAACCGTTCCAGTAAAAAAATTCTATTGGAAACCATAAAGTTATAACCCTGAATCCCTTACAAAACAAAATCTAAATCTTGTCCGAAGCTCCACTGTACAACTTCAATTATACGGACATTTTTTCCCATCATCATTGGATTTTTATTTAATATTTTTTTATGGTAAATGGTGTAAAATTACAAGGGTCAAATGCCTTTTCACTTTTTCAGCCCTGAAGCCCATAGCCAACTGGATCAGCCCAACCTTCGAGTTTCTTTTTAGTAAGCAAATGGATCTTAAAAACTGGATCAGCTAGGGTTGGGCTTCTATAATGTCGTCTTTTTATTTACATAATAATTATTTCAAAAAAAAAAAAAAAAAAAAAACCTTAACAAATAGGTTAACATCAGTTGGTGAAAAGTTCCATATGTGTAACGTTTGATTCAACATTACGACCCTATGTGCAATTGTCTGTACTTTGATCAAACATTCAATGCATATAAAGCATAGAGACCATCAATGTAATTATTAACTTTATAAATTATTGATCTTACTATAAGTCTTTCCGTAGTGGGACTTTATATGGCGCCTAACCTGTCCATAACGCCCTATGGCGCCTCCCCCCCCCCCCCTCCCCACACCTGAGGGGCGCTATACCACTTGAACTAGCATTCCTCGCGAAAATTATAACGGGGTGAACACATTTGCCTCTCAAACACACATATATACATACATATATAATCCCATATCTATATAATCCCCACTACACACATGTTATATAACCCCACTACACATGGCCTAAGCTATTTGATAACCTAAAGAATATTTATTATAATTTTTATTATATCCATTCGTTTGCTTTGACACATCAATTTAAGCACCACCTGAAGGGGTTCATTGCTCTTAAGACAATTGAAGTTTTGTTCCACAATAAAATCGTTTTTTGTAGTATGACCTTCTAACTTTTATTCAGTAGAATTTGATCGTATGGTTAGGCGTAGACCGAAGGTAGCTAGAGGGTCGTAACATGCGAACCCTAAACTAGGGGCCTTGTGGGTTAAAAAAGTTATCGTTAAATTTTTTTTTAAAGAAATCAAATCTTTATTTCATTCCATTCATCAGGGCAAATTACATAAGGATAGAAGGTAGACGAGCAACAAACTGCACTGCCATCCCTTTCTGAATAGAAAACCTTAATCTACTAAAAACAAAGCCTCGTCCCTGAGGGGTCGAAAAGTTGATGTGGACCATAAGTTAGTCGATGAATATAAACCATAAGTTAGTCGATGAATATAGATTTTATGTATTAAATCATAAGTTAGTAGATGAATATAGATACTACACCACTTAGAAGAGTTGTAGTCTGATCACTCCTAATAACAATATCAAGATAATCAAATTTAGAACAACTACTGAGAATATAATTTAACATTTATTCATAAAGGATCATATCGAACTTTATTTATTCAATTCCGAAAGAAGAAAAATAGCATTGTAATAAAATATTTGGCTTCGGATTAAATTATTCGGATCTGGACATTTTAAAAAGAATACTAATAAATGCTTATCAAGTGTACAGACAATATAGTGTTGTCATGTTAAAGAAATTGATAACACGGTTAATTTAATTATTTAATAGCAACTTATGTACTTTAATAAGAATTTACGCCACCCAGGTGATGAATAAACAACCGGACTCAAGCCTCCACATGACGGTGACTACCCAATTTTCTCTCTCAATGGACCACTACTCTCTCCAAAAACACATATGACATATCTATAACCTGTCATAAGTTTATTGATTAAAAATAAATAATATATATAACACCTAAACCTTATCTTCTTATCCACGTTGTTAACTGCATCGCCTTTCCTTTATTTTTCTCCGACATATATTGTACTTCAATATTTTTTCCTTATTTCCAATATGTATAGGAAACTAGTGAAATTCGCCGCGCTATGCGGCGGGAATTCGAACGTTATTGATTCGTTTTATTTTGTAACATGATGAGCATGGTATCCGTTCGGTTCGTTACTTACCAGTGTTTTACCCGTAAATATCGGTACTATACAGGTTGGTTATAAAAATTACAAATTTAGAAGCAGAGAAAACAACATAAAAGAGACAAAAGAAGAAGGAATAAATCACGGAAAATATTATTAAGAATGATAGATACTCAAACTTTTATTTAGCAGCAGGTAATAAAAATTTTTCTTTCACATGAAGGGCTTCGAACCCGAGACACTCACTATATTTGAATGTTCATACAACCAACTGAATTGCGAAATTTTTTGTTAATAGTTTCGCGCAATAATAACAATAATATATACATAACGCGGAAAAGGACAAAAAAAAAAAAAAAAACAGCAAAGCAAAGAAAAACAATGGCAAAAATGTAAATTTAAATTGAGGTCAAAATCGTAATTTGGCTGGGAGGAGAAAAAAAACTAATTGCAAAAATGTAAATTCAAACGAGACAAAATCGTAATTTTGAACCGAGGACAAAATTGGTATTTTTATTTGTGGGCAAAAGCATAATTTTATTTTGAACTGGGGTTAAAAACGTAATTTTGAACTGATGGCAAAAATCGTAATTTTAAAGCGGGGATAAAATCGTAAATTGGTTGGGCCAATGGGGGAGTTCCAGGCACTTGCCTCGCACTATACCCCCATCTTGTGTCTGTAGTTATATACTGGGGGCAAAATTGTAATTTGACATGGAAAGCAAACAAAACCGATGACAAAAATGTAAATTAAAATTGAGGGCAAAATCGTAACTTACCTGAGAGGAAGAAAACAAAACTAATGGCGAAACTTGAAATCTAAACGGGGCAAAATATTAATTTTGAACCGAGGGCAAAGGTGTATTTTCACTGAGGGCAAAAACATAATTTTATTTTGAACTGGAGGTAAAAGCATAATTTTAAACTGATTGCAATATCATAATTTTGAAGCGGAACAAAATCGTAAATTGGTTTGGCCCAAATTTAATAACTAAGGGCATACTTATAATTTCGATCTTTAAAATATTATATATCTAGTGTTCATCCAACTTCCAAAATGTTATAGCCATCTTTAAAATATTATATATCTACTCTTCATCCAACTTCCAAAATGTTATAGAGTTAACTAGTTTGCCCCGCCCGCGTTGCGGGGCACCAAACCGAATATTTCTCTCTTATAACATGTACCTTTGTGTTTTGATTACTTGTACATACTACTCATAACACGATCTAAAAAAAAATTAAATCGAGTCAACCAATTAAAACAAAACACTACCATAATTTTGCTAAAAAAAACTAAACGATGGAAAAACTACCGCTTGGCACGAATAAATATTACACCGAGCCAACCAATTAAAACAAAACACTATCATAGTTTTGTAAAAAAAAAAACTAAAACAATGACATGTCTATAATTTTACACCATGGTAAAAATCGTAATTTGAGAGGGAAAAAAACAAAAACAATGGCAAAACTATAAATTTGAGTTGAGGGCAAAATCGTGATTTGGCTAGGAGAAGAAAAAACAAAACTAGTGACAAAACTGTAAATTTAAACGAGGCAAATCGTAATTTGGCTAGACTAATGGGAAAGTATCAGGCAGCTACCCCAACTAGCCCAAAAATTTAGGTGTATCCTATTTTTTTTATTTTTTAGACAAGGGGTATCCTTTGTATAACGGAGATGAAGTTGAGGGGTACTTTTACACTACGGAAACAAAGTTAATGGGTATTTTTATATTACGGAGACGGGGTTGAGGGGTAGCCCGTGCTACCCCTACTAACATTCTATGTCCGCCCTGACGATTTACTTTGCGGAGTTTTTCGCTAGGTATTTAACCATACAAGATCGTCGGACTCCTATAGAACCTATCACTAAAATATACTTAGAGAGAGAAAATGTCATGCAAAGAGAAAAGAGTCGTCTTTCATTTAAGAACTTTGCGAAAAGACACTTCAATTCTCATTAATACTTGTCTTTTTTATGTCATCGTCACATGTGGCGCTTATTTTCAAAACAATTAGTTATTGTAATAAGAGTTAATTGCTCGGATAGTTCATGTGGTTTGTCATTTTTTCACGTTTAGCCTTCAACTTTTCAAAATAGCATGTTTGTTCTCTATGGTTTTCTTATTTGTTACTCAGGTAGTCCCTACACTAGATTGATGTGAAATGACTAATATACCCTTACTTGTTAATAAAAAAATTAAAAAAATTCAAATAAACCAATTAAAACAAGTAGGGCCCACTTATATAAATATTTAAAAGTTAAAAACTTATCCCCCACCCCGCTTATATCTTCTCCGACCAATCCACCACCATCACGTCTTTCCGGCCAATTGACGTGACCGTGTTGTCCCGATCAGTCAAAAACCCAAATTAACCTAGGTAGCTAAGATAAGTCGAGTATTGTATCCACGAAGAGCATGTGGTCAGTATCACACTAGTGGTTCGATTGTCTAAACTATTTACAAACAAATGTACAAAATAATTATGAAGCTTGCTAATTTTCTTTGTTTGTTTGGATGAAAAAGGTGTCGAAGTGAACCGACAAATTGCTATTATCTAAGACAATGGTTTATTAACTAGGATTGCAAAACTTAACTAAGTGGTTGAAAACAATAATTTAGAAACAAGTTCTACACCCGGATCAATAATTGCAAGACCTAGGGTTCCTACATGTTCTAACTTGATTCAGTTGCATATAGTGATTAACGAATTTAGTGTCACGTGGCTTAGGTGCCAAAAGCTATCAACGCTACAGAACTGACCACAGTGCACTTCTTTACCAAGAACATGTAAATCCTAACCTAAGATAAGGCATAATTGCACATAACCATTTCGCAAAGTCAAATTTTACTATCACTCGACAATTTACGAATTCGAAACAAATGCAAGACAATTATCAAAGGTTTCAAATACTAAACAACTTGTCACGAAATCAAAGCAAATACAAATGTTTAAACCCTAGAAAATCTTACAAAGTCTACACCGAGGTGAAACCCTAGAAGATTAGCCTCTCATGGTGTTGGAGGATTGGAATCCGGATCTAGAGGATGAAGAACAAGCAATAGATATCTTGGTTCTTGGATGATCATCATGATTAGGAATCATTAGAGAGTGTTTTCCTTTTTTTTTAAATGAATGGGAGTTGAATGAATAATAAAGTGTAACCCCCCTTTTCCAAAATTGACTTTTTCTCTCAAAAAATCCGGTTTACTAATCAGCCGGTGTGCAGCAGATAATGCGTCAATTTCTTGCCTTTCAAAACCTTATAGTTTGATTCGTCTCGTCGAGCTACCCCAAATGCATATATTATAAGCCCCGAAACTCATTTTCTAGCTCAGGATAAGCTAAAATGAAGTTTGGACTGTTTCTGGCGCAGAGTTCAGCTCAGTTTTGCCTCTTTTTGCATTTTCTTCAATTATGTTCTCTCTAGCATCCGCCCAAAGCTTCAGTAAATCTCCAAAATGCACCTTAAACCCGTCAATGCCAGCAAAACACAAACCATATCAAAGTAGTGTATTCTAGAAAGTAACTTCGTGTAATTAACCGAAATTAAAACCATTAAGCTATCGAATTTTACCAACCCATCACAAATCCACCACCGTCATGTTTTTCATGGCCGGCAACTACCCACACCTCTAAAACCAACCTGAAACTAGCCTCCTACCCATACACCACCTTCGCCACCATTTAAACACAACTCGTCAGCTTCTCAGCACCGCAAACAACCAATCACTTCTGACACGCGTCACCGCCTTTCATTACCTTCACTTCGGCAATCAAAAACCTCAAATCACTCTCCCCTTTCACCTCTGACACACCTCACCACCCAACCACCGCAAGCCCCCACCTTTTTACCACCTTCCACAACCACCGCAAACCTCCATCTCTGTTGGCTGAAACACCCAGCTCCACACACCTCTACCCACCCCGTCACACCTAATTGTCACAACCATAGACCGTCATGGCCCACGCCACCACCAAATCAACTACTACCCAACCAATCGCCCCTCGTTCCCACCAATAGTCCCTCATTCCAACATCTCAGGAGGAATTGAAACCTAAATCTAAACAACTGAAGATACCTCACCGGTGTGCCACCAGACCAACTGAGTGTGTAATGAGCATGTGATTGTGTGCCGGCGGTGGTAGGAGTAACCCGAGGAGGGTGAGGTTTTGGAGAGGGAATGGTTTTAGTTGGAAGAAGATGGTTCGTGGGTGTGCGATTTATGGTTTGTTGAGTTCACGGTGGGGGGAATGGTGAAGAAAAGGAGGGGGTGGGGTTGGTCGTCGGTTATATGTCGGAGTAGAAGGGAAGACGTGGGACTGTGGGTTTATAAGAAATTTCATTAAGTTGTTTTTATAATACAGGTGGGGTCCACAGTTTAGTTAAATCTCTTTTTTATTGTTTTAATATTTATGTTCAATAATAAGGGTATATTAGTCATTTCACATCAATTAACTGAACAAACTAACGTTCATCTAGTGTAGGGACAACCCGAGTAACAAGTGAGCAAACCACAGGGAATAAACATGCTATTTTGAAAAGATGAGGACTAAAGGTGAAAAATGGCAAACCACAAGGACTATCCGAGCAATTAACTATTGTAATAGACTAATTTGTGTTTACATATTGCATAATAAATACACACCAACTCATAAATACATACAAGTTTATATATAAATTTTTAACAAAACTAAAATTTATTTTTATAAACATATAAACTTATATTATAAAAATACATATAAGTTTATATGTTCATAAAAATATAGAACATTTATCAACATTTTTATTTTCATATTATAAAAATACATATAAGTTTATATGTTCATAAAAATATAGAACATTTATTAACATTTTTATTTTAAAAAAGAAAACAACTTTATATGTGAGATTACCCCTCCCTTCAAACGCGTCCACCATAAACAATTAGGGGTTGAATCGCTTGTGTTGCGACGATTGTAACTAGCTCTACTATAACACACCATCATGAACTAGCCATTCGTGTCATTACGAGTATTGTAAGTAAAATTTGGTTTTCTATGTGACTAAGACCTATAATACCATAACAATCATCGATACACACCGAAAAAATGTGATTGTTCCTTTTTTTCCATACACATACATATAGGGGGTGTTTGTTTGTTTGTTTTTTTTTTTTTTTGAAAAGCTCTTCAGGACCTCTTATGTATGCCCCACGCAGACCACGCGCAGACGTTTAAGTCTGCAACGTGTTTGTTTTCTCGAAGACCTTTCATTAAAAAAGGTTTGCGTAACCTCCTTTTTAGTGCAGACATGGATCAAGGTCTTCTTGGGTCTGCAGACTCTCTTCTCCTCCACAAAACCCTAGCACCTCTCCACCCTTCTCCTCCACCTCATCTTCTCAACCGCTGCCACCCACCCTCCCACCGTCCGCCACCACCTCGCCACCCTCCCAACATGTTTTGAATGGAAGCAGGTTTACTTGCTTCGGCTTCGTTTTCAATGACGACTGTACGATCATTGCTACACTCTCTGTTTTCCCTTAAATCAGAAAAACCGGTCTATGAATCTACTATGTCAACATATTTTCTTGGGATGTGTCTGGTGTTTGAAGGTCGTCTTTTTTTAGAAGCTTCTTCGATAGGATTTAAGCATGAATCTCTGGCGGAAACTTTGAAAAGAATCAACAATAATGTAAATTTGATGAAAACACAAAACACCACATTAGAGCTTCATGTTGAATGGCATATAGAAATGCAATTTCAATCCCTTGGAAAGTAACAGGTAAATTCAGTTTATTTTTTTATGTTAGTTTTTCAGAATTTTGCTGTTAATTTTAAGAATTGTGGTGTTACTTTGCTGACTTTTGGTGTTAATTTTCAGAATTGTGGTGTTAATTTGCTGAATTTTGGTGTTAATTTTCGGGATTGTGGTGTTAATTTTGGTGTTACTAATGCCTGTTATGTTGTTTGATTATGATA
This sequence comes from Helianthus tuberosus, assembly GCA_030545235.1. Taxonomy (NCBI): domain Eukaryota; kingdom Viridiplantae; phylum Streptophyta; class Magnoliopsida; order Asterales; family Asteraceae; genus Helianthus; species Helianthus tuberosus. Next base: position 160,246,361 of record CM060402.1, on the reverse strand, counting down.
TTCATTGTGATAAAATGGTAATTAGAATTTGTATGATATTCAGCAGCTTGCAGAAGTTAAAAAACAAATGGTCTTCTTCTGGCAGACTAGAGAGGTTTGGTCCAACTCTTCTGCTGCAGATGTCTGCAGATGTGGTCCGCAGGCTGCAGACCTTTTAACTCTGAAAAAACAAACAGCACCATAGACAAACTAAGTTTATTCTTTTCAAATATTTTTTTTGTATCTTTTTATTAAACTACTTTTGAAGTAGTAAAAGATTTGATTAAAAAGTTATTTAAACAAAGAAAAATGTAAATAAAAAAAGAGTAAATTGCCAAAATGGTCCATGAAGTTTGATCATTTTTGCCACTTTAAGCCAAAACTTAAATCTTTTGAATTTAAGTCCATGTGGTTTCAATTTTGTTGCCATTTTCATTCAAAATCAAAATATGGTCACATTTTTCAGTTAACATCCAGTTTTTTTTTTTTTTTTTTTTTTTTTTTTTTTTTTTTTTTTTGTCTTTTTCCTCCCTTTTAATGAAGGGTAAAATTGTCAGATTTTTTTTTAATTTGTTATAATAAAACGTTAAAAAACCATTTTGTCCTTCATTAAAAAGGAGGAAAATGACAAAAAAAAAAACTGGATGTTAACTGAAAAATCTGACCAGATTTTGATTTTAGATGAAAACGACAACAAAATTAAAACCATAGTGACCCAGAATCAAAAGTCAAAAGTTTTGTACTAAAGGGGCAAAACTTAGGGACAATTTTGACAGTTTACTCCAAAAAAAAAAAACCCTCACTTATTGTTGTAAAATTTGGTGAATAGATATTTAGTGAATTATAATTGATGAAATTATAATTATTAATAAACTCTTCATATGATGAATTAAAGACTAAACTGTTAAGTAGAGTTTTAATGTCTTTTAATTTGAGTCTTTATGTCTCAAATTAAGTCTCTAATTAAGTGAGACTTTTCACTCATCCTCAACTCTTGTATAATAATAGGCTATGTGCCTCATTTGAGAAGGTAGAACATCTAGAAAAATACAAGAGAAGATACAAGAAAATTACATGAATATTTGGAGAGTTATTGAAAAGAAAAAATACTTGAAGACCCATGTGTTGGGTACTTAGAGATATATGTTTTCTCTATTCGATTTCACCACTGTCACATCTTTATTTGTTCCATAAGTTCAAACACTACAATTATCCAGTGTAACCTCGGGCGCGTGGCCATCTTCGGCAGTACAGACTGCTTCGGCTGTTGTACCCTGTGAGACAGACGCGTCGTCTTTGGTAGAGGCGTGAAATCTATTTTAAGGGAAGCGTGTAGAACACGTGCCTCAACCAAAATCGTCAACGTTTTAGTGTGTTCTTTGTTGCAGACAAGGAATATTTTTCAAGACTCAAGATGATGAATACTCGAGTCTAAGATTCTATCAAGTGCGCGTGAAGGACCCACCAGAGATGCAGCTTGAATCAAGATTGGTATATATAATTATATTTTATATTCCTTTTATTTAGTTACTGCAACCGGTATTGTACTATGATATTTCCTACGAATAACGAGAGTCATGTTATTATATAATTTGTAATTATATTTTATAAAAGGTGAACCTAGTTCCTACAAACTTAAAACAGATTTCCGTGAGATTGTTGCTACAATCTTAAAACCTTATTTATAAGGATTTTACGTTCACAAAAGGATTTATAATAAAAAAAAATATATTTTTAAAGATTATGATCTTATAAATATTTTCTTTTGGGAAATATGTATGTAGTACAACTTGTTGTGTTTGGATTTCTTGAGATTGAGATACAATCTTAAATCTTATACCGTGGTACAAAACGAATAGTTTTGGTTCAACCGTTTGGTTTTTTTAAACGATTTTGGGAATCGTTAATTTTTCTAACTTTTGTGTTAGATTGGGTTTATTAGTGTAAACTATACGTTTTTTGTAAACGTTAAATTCTCTAACAAGTGTGTTAGACCGGAATTATTGGTGTAAATCATACGTTTTTTGTAAACGTTAAACTCTCTTAAGTAGAGTTTTTTATGTCTTTAAATAAGAGTTTTATATTACTTGATTAGAGTTTTATGTCTCTAATTATATATAACTCTAATTTACAACATTTTGGTGCATTGCAAGTTGTACCATTTGCATAAGCTGTTGTATCACTTTGAAAAGGACTTATCTTCTTATTGGCCCATAGAGTTGGTGAGTCATCACAATCTACATACGTGTCTCCTCTTCTTCCATGTTTCTTTACTTTTTTGTTTACAAAAACTACCCTACAGACCCCATCTCTCACACAGCTTTCTCTTTTTTGCTTGGTGTTCCACAATTTTTGTTAACGGGGTCAATAGCGCTTCATGACGGCGATGGTCGCCGACCACCGGAGTGCTTAGCGACGGGATTAGGCTTTTGCCGCGTGTGGCGGTGAGGATGGTGTCTTCCAGCAATGGTGGTGGTTCAAAACGCCATTAAACATTCAGGTGATGTAGGTGAATGTGTGAGAGAAAGTAAGCTATTGGAGAGAGAGAAAGAGTAGGGAAACGGTTGGTGGTTCGTGGTGGTTCACAGCGGAGCTTAGGGTTTCGGCAATCCTCTCTCTTATCTGATTAAGACTCTGGTGGATCTGATGTAACACTTTCTTAATTATAATATAATCCTCATCTCTATAAATGTACATTGGTTGTTTAATTTTTAGGTTATCTTTAACAACGCATAAAGTTATTGGGTTGATTTGGATACACACACAAGATCTGTTTTCCAAAACTACGTGCGTGTGATGTTTAGGTGGACAATAGGTTTCACAAATAAGATTAAACAATATCGTATGATTTGTTTTATACATAGGTTTAACTTTTATTTTTATGTGGGTATTCAGTTTAAGGCTGTGGATTTGTGGTTTGAACTAGATTGCAAATTTGCGGTATGATTTGGGTTTGCGGCTAAGAATTTAGGGTTCGATTTTGTTAGGTATTCACTTTAAGATAGTTCCTGGACTATTGTGCTTTTGTTGATTTTTGGCTCTTCGTATATCCGTTTCTGTTCTTCAATGTTATTGTTAAGTGACATATTGCTAAAGACTAGCAAACAGTTCGGTGCAGCATATTGTGCTTGAATGTAGTTACAATAGGCCTCTAACTAATAGTAGGGACACCAGTTAGGTATTTTTCTTTCTTTTTATTTAACTGTCACATATTTTATTACATATTACTGAATTTTGTTTACCTTTGCTCAGGTTAAGTTAGAGCAGTGATCAAAGTATTCAATCATCATTCTAGCCTTTGCATTGTGGTAATCATCATTCTACAGCAAAAACATGAGTGATCAATCGAAAAGACAACCACATTTTGTTTCAATGCACGTATTTGGATCTCATGTGAGTTGAACTTATGCTTCTTGAATCTGCCTTGGATTCTTTGTATTTATTTTACTAGATGTATTTTTTTATATGGAGAGTATGTAATTATATTCAAGATTTCTGAATTGGCAGTTGTAATTTTAGGTTATGCTGGCAGATACAAGGAACAATAATGGAACCTCAACAGCTTAAACATTATAATTTTTGAACAATTGTTGCCCACTTTCTTGATTATGTACTCTAATGATAGTTCAAGAGCCAGCGAGAACGGAAGGTGCAAAAAATGGAATGATCCTTCTACTATAAATGTAATTTTTGTTTTCGAGTGTTAATATAGAATTGGCTCTTTCGTCTTTACCGCTCTTCTTATGTAACAAGAGAAATATGATGAACCTCATAATACTAAATATTATGTGTAAGCAAGAATTGCGTCTTAATTTGTAAGTCCCCGGCCGCATCGCGGCGGGGGGCTTCCATCTAGTTAAGTCTTTATTTAAAGTAGACTTTTCATCCACCCATGGATTGATATGAACAAACAAGCCTTATAATGATTTTTGTAATCATTTGTCTTCTAACATGTGTGTTAGAAACGTTCATGAAAAGCGTTAGTTTGGAAGCAATTTTTTTAATTGTTTAGTTTCTAACGTGTGTATTAGAAATGACTTATTTATTTGAACCATATATGTGCTTTTAGCAAGTCGAATTAACATTTTGTGAAAATATTAATATTTCTAACGTGCGCGTTAGAATTTCATTCATTTTAACATGATTGTTAAAAATGGTTAAAATACAAATGTTTTGAAATGTTTAATGTAAACATTTTATATAAGTAATTTGTTGTAGCATTGATTTTAATGCTTTGTATGATTTAGAAATAAAAGGTCATACATTGAAGTTAATGTTTGATTGGCTTCAAGAATTAAATCACCAAAAAGTGATGGTGTAGTTGTGTGGGATTTATCACCAACTTTAATTTGTGATTTCTAAATCCATTTGAGTGAAATTTTAATTACTAATTAAACTCTTCATGTGGTGAAACTCTTGAGTAGAGTTTTAATGATGACATTTGATGAGTTTTATTAGAGTTTAAGTCTATAATTATTGAGACTTTTGACTCTTCATATGGTGAAACTCTTGAGTAGAGTTTTAATGATGACATTTGATGAGTTTTATTAGAGTTTAGGTCTATAATTATTGAGACTCTTGACTATTCATATGGTGAAACTCTTGATTAGAGTTTTATTGATAACATTTGATGAGTTTTAATGATGACATTAATGCTTTAATTTGGTCATGTTTTGTATATATAAAATGACTTAAATTTTCTAACACGTGTGTTAGAAAATGTGTATCAAGAATACGAGGTTAGAGATTGTTCATAATGAACAGAAATGTTTTATGTAAACATTTAATTGCCTCTGTGTGCATTAAAAATGATGAGAAATGGTTTATTTTATAAACTATATCTTTGGAAAACGTTTTATGTAAACGTTCGATTATATAATGTGCTTGTTATAACATTTTTTTTCCTAACATGCGTGTTAGAAAATGTTTAGTATATGTGTAGTAACACTAAACAATATAAAACCATTTGATATTTTGGGTTTGATCTATGTTTTCATAACCCTAAGTGATATTATTAATATTGTATATTGCAAAACTAAGAAACTGTTTTGAATTATTTTTAAAACAAAGTTTTGCATAACATTGATAATTCATATGGTTCGCTACTCTTGCTAGAAGTAGCATATGGTGAACAAAATAACAAGCTGGTGGATGTTATTTGGTGAAAAACAACTTGGTGTTGTTGTGAACAAATTTAATTGTTCAAGTTTACTACTTAAATGTAGTATTTGTAACAACTTGGTGTTGTATTAAGCATAATTGTCCAAGTTTAAAGTTTCAAGATGAAATGGGGAACTTATACTTACAAGTGCATGGAGTCTTATTGAGGGAGTACATCAAGACATGTCATGGGACAATATTGTTGAGAAGATTTTGGTTAGATTATAAAGTGTTGAAGATAAAAGCACTTTGCTATTTGATGTCTACATATTGTCTATGCTTCCGTTTAAATTTCAAAAGTGATTGGCACTTATGATTTAGTTTCCAATGTATTTTATTGTTTTGTGTTCAATATCTTCGGATAACACGTTCAATTTTTTACAAAGAAATAAATCACTAATGGTTGTGACGTATAAATTATTTTTGTGGAAAATAATTATAACGTCGGTTATACATTGTTTAAAAGAATATGGTTTTAAACTGATAGTCCATGAAAATACCTGGACATAAACAACTTGAGAGTTGTTACATTGACTAAAAGTCAAAGATGAAAGATCAAATGTATAACCACATCATGAATGAGTAATGAAAGAACGTAGTGAGTGTATTGAGATGAAATACACTAACGACATTCATGTGGACATATTTCATTAGAAGTCATTGGAAAATTCACAAGTGTAAATTCTAAGATATGAAAGTAAAAGTACTATATGTTATTGTATACCTTTAATAAATCTTGCGAGATTTATAAGTAGATGCGTCTACCACTTGATTATTGTTATATCTATATGGAGATTTTACCTTCATTTGGGAGAGCATCCTAAATATACATATCTCATAATGAATAACAATAGATGTGTGCAAATCACTTATGGCAAAATTATGAATGCCATGTTGTTGAGTGTCGATCTAGTTGACTCTGTCTCACACATAATAATGATTATAGACGAGAAACATTCATCTTGTTGGTGATGAATGTGTTCACCAAGTGACTTGGATTAAGACTTATGTTTAAGTACTTATGAGTCAATGGTAGATTGTTGGAGATCAAAGGTAAACAAGTTATGTTCCTTAAATAAATGATGAAATTTAGTTATGTGCTATATACAATAATTTGTGATACCTTCTGTAAGGACCTGCAAAAATGTCTAAAAACGACCCGTAAGTAGAAACCCGGACCCCTGAAACCCTAGTGCTCATGAAAAACGAAGAAATCAAGATTTTTAGGCTTCACGCGGGCTGCGTAAGCCATAAGGTAAGGCCTACGCGGGCCGCGACAGGACAACTGGTGACCGGGACACGCTTTAGGCCACGTGTTAGCCACGTGGCGGGCCTACACATGACACGGTAGCCCTAGTTGTAGACTAGGTGGCCCTCGCGGGCCACGTAAGGTGTATGTGAGGGTTTACGCGGGCCGCGTAAAACCCAAAAACCTGCTATAAATGGGTTAGGCATGGGCAGTTCATCTGTGTGCGAGAAAACCATCAAAATCATACATTTTCTGTTCGAAAATCAAGGCTAAATTAGGAAAACGCTGCTACGATAAAGGGTAATAACTCGATCACTGCTACGATACAATGTCCGATCGATTGAAACCGATCCGATGGATGTTTAAGTGCTGCCCGTATTTGGGCTATACTTTGTCATTCGTCGTGAGGGTTTTGATTTCGTGAGTTATCGTAAATGTTGTATTAAGTTACTGACCTAGTTTCGTGTGCATTGTTATTTAACTAGGTTACCAGGCTAAAATCAGTAGGCAAAACTCTGCCCGTCTAAATTTGCAAAGTGAGTCATTCTCTTTTTACCAAATTGTTTCTAAAACCCTATTTGTTTCAAAGTTATAATTACAGGGATTAAGTCTTTGTAATCTTCAATTACTACCGGTATGTGGGGTTTTGTATACATTACTTAATACCCGTCACCATTGGACAACGGGTTATCCAATGGGTGATCTGATCATAGTCACAGATACTGTCAAGTGACAAATACCGATTTGGGGTAATTGGTTGATAAAAACAATGTAATCACCCTTAATACTGTATATTATAACAATATGTCGTTTTGTACAAATTGAGTGACTCGCCAGTATTTCCCCGCTGATAAAATCTTTTTAGACATGTTTCAGGTGATTTATTGTGACACAGGAAAAGTGCCGCGTAGCACTAAAAGCTTGAGGAAGTAGCTCAGTAAAATAAAGAAACATGTTTTGTAAAACAGGGAATTTCCTCGTGAAATTCCTTTATTATAAATAATGGGGTTTGTCCCAATTTGTGAAATAAAATAATTGGGCATTTTCAGTATTAAACGATCCTGTTAATATTTCCGCTGCCAAATTAAATACAAATACCACGGGTTTCTGTCCCGTGGCTTCCGGACCGGATAAAACCGAGCCGGGGGCCGTGATAGAAAAAGGTGGTATGAGAGCCACTGATTTAAGCCAATCAAGTCTTTAGAAATGCTTAATTTTCAGATTGCCATTTTTGTGATTCTGTGAATTTAAGTTGATAAATATAATTTTAACTTAGAATTGTGTGTTTCTTCATATGTGCTAACAGCATGAATGAACTATCGGAGGCACTCCGAAACTTTACTATCCATAACACCGATATGGATACCACAGGAAACCCATCTGGCTACTTGGTAGATATGGAGAAACCATTAACTTTCCAGGCCCAGGTCCAGGAGAAACCAAAGCAAAAAAGAGAAGGAGAATCTTGGATTGGAAACGTGGGCGTAGGAAGAATCCAGCTGCCCAGAAAGTTAAAAAGACTGAGGACCCAAAGGATAAAGGGAAAGGAAAAGAGATCGGGGAAAGTTCCGGGCAAGCTCAAGAAATGCCACCTTGGGAGGAGCTGGATCGCAAACTGGCAAATTATGATCTCATTGGACCTGCCAATGAAAACCTCTTCAATTACCCCGCTGAATCCCAACTTCCAGTTAACTTAGATCCAGCTATCCCAGATCCTATTGTCAACCCCCGACCTTTACCCGGAGAGCTGGAAGAATGGTGGACAAACGCCTGGCAGTTTCAGAATTTTATGAATAATCCCAATGTCTATTTTCCCCAGTTTGACCCTGAGCCTGCACCAAACCCACCTATGAGCGCAGAAAACTTGGCTGAACTCCGTCATTATGGCGAGGAGCTGGTGGAGGCAGGAAATAGAATTCGGGATGTGGGAGAGAAAATCACGTGGAAATACGACGAGAGGGAACGTCGTTTCTGAAATGCCAGCTGACTATGGTTGTGTGGTTGTGTGGTTGTGTGTTTAATAATAATAATAAAATAATAATAATAAATAATAAAAATATAATCATGTAAAATAACTTAAAATAAAACTTTTGTAATATATCTGGTGTGTATGGATGCATACTAATTTATATATATAAAATATGAAAGTCACAAAGTCGACAATTTTGGCTATACGTGTTGCCGTGCTTATGTGTGATTGCTTTATTGCGTTTGGTTGTTAATTATTTTATACCAATAACTTATATATATTGTTAATTATCAGATGGAACATGCCGTTAATGAACCAGTTAACGAAGTTAACCAATCTGAGCAAAACAATGAGGATCACTTTCTTAACAGGCAAGATATAGAAAATATCGTTGCCCAGGGAATAGCCAATGCTATCCCTGCAATCGTCGCTGCTGTTAAAAGCCCTGTTGAGCCTTCACAAGCCAACCCCAGTAAACGCACGCGCGACGATAATTTCAGTAACAGTGTTAACGGAGGCAGCAATAATGGTGACAATGTGATTCAAGCCCCAATACTTAAGAAAATGAAAGTTGCAACACCTGGTTGCACTTATAAAGAATTTCTTGCCTGTAAACCTGTTGAATTTGCAGGTAATGAAGGGGCGACTGCTGCACTGCGTTGATTGGAAAAGACCGAGGCAGTAATTAAAATAAGTAAATGTGCCGAGGAGGATAAGGTCATGTATGCTTCTCACCTTTTCAAGGAAGAGGCATTAGAATGGTGGAATACGGTATTACAGGCCAAAGGAAGTGACATGGCTTACCTTATGAATTGGGAGGAATTTAAGCAATTGGTGGAAAGGAAATTCTACCCCGAATATGAAAAAGAACAAATGGCCAATAAGTTCCTGAGTCACCGAATGGTAGATATTGACTGCCGAGGGTATACTTCGAAATTCTTCGAATATGCCAGAATTGTACCAACTCTGGCTTCGCCAGAACCGGTGCTTATTTCTCGCTATATTTGTGTCACACCCTGATATTTCCACGTATTACCGGTGGGTCCGGTGGGGAGTATTGTGACGTAGTTGATATCATAGACAATTTATATTATCACAGTTTAATACACAGCGGAAGTCGAAAGACAAATTCATTACAAACCGAATAAAAAGTAATATCAAGTGTATTACAAAACGGTTGTAAGGATCCACAGGCGGATCAAAGTTCAAAAGTTTATTGTTCAACAGATTTAACTTCTAAGCTTGCAAGACTCTTTATTGAAGCTAGGAGTAGCCAGCCTATTCCGTTTAGTACCTGCACTTAACCTTTTTGGAAAATACGTCAGTTTACACTGGTAAATACAATTAACCGACTTATTTTGAAAATGTTTAAGAAAATTGATTTGAATGCACATGGCACAAAATAATCTTTTATAACTTGGGATAATTATTTATATATAAACTTGTAAAAGAATTACATGTTCGTTATACGTTCAGTAGCCCGGGCTGAATACCGGGTTAAAGATTAATAGACACACCACATGATAAATCCCGCGGCGAGTTATTCTCAAACCGTCGGTTATACCTTTATATATATATATGCACTGGCAGGTGTATGCCTACACCCCGTGCTTAGGTCGTGGCCATTTCAATGAATGATGCCAAGGATATCCGGGACATGGTCATTAACCCCCCAATGGCTTTAAGCAAACATAACAGTTTAAACGGGTCATCTCAATAAATTAACCTTTATATGATTAAAAATTCAATGCCCGACCAAGCGGTATTTTATATACCGTACCCCAAGCCCGTATAAGGGAAAATAAGTTAAAAGTATTTACCTGAGCAAATTTATACAATTTATCCCAGCCGTATACAACCAAGCAAGTACAGGTAGATTTTACTGGGCTCCTAAATCTGGAACGAAGGTTTTAATAACCTATTAGATTCCTAACGGGTCTTAATTAAGCCTATGCTTAGACCGGTTAGTTTTAAAGGAAGATATACGGTTCAAAACGCACGATTAAGCGATGACTGGATTAGAGTGTGGTTTAGACCCGACAAGTTTGTATACTTGTATAATATGGGTAAACTAAACACATTCTGGATTTTGAGATAAAAATGATAAGGTTTGACCCGTTTCGGCTAATTTATGCAAACTAGTTACATAAATCGCACCGAACGCGAATAATACGTAACGGGTAACCAAATGAGTCATGAACTGGTTTCCTAAGTTAATATGGCTTAAATATGTTGTGATATCAGTAAGATACCTTCCATAATTCCCAAAATGGATTTAAACTCAAATTATGCCCCGTAGGGGTATTTTGGTCATTTTAAAGCTTATAAAAGGGTTTAAATATAAATCTGAGTTTCAGGTCTGATATATTCAGTAAAAATACTTATTTTTATAAGTCATAACAGTAGGGTCTGACATATATGTGAAATTTACCTTTTATAACCAAACTATGCACCGTAGGGGCATTTTGGTAATTTCACATAAGCTTTAAAGGTCAAAATTTGAAATCTGAGTTTAAAACTTTTGATTACTGTTAAAATATAAAAATTTTCTTAAAACATCAGTAGGTATTAAGTCTTATATGAGAAAAATGGTTTTAATACATACTATGCGTTTTAAACGCGTAAAAAGACGGTTTTAAGCGATTTCTGGGTTTTTAAAGAAAAGCTGACATTTTTATCATTCCAGAAGACTCAAAATATTTTATTTATTATATAAAATCAGTAGCAAAAGGTTTGGTATCAAAATATTATGTAAAACTCATTTTATAGGCCAAGAGGGCAAAACCGACAATTACCGAACTGAAGTTATAACCCTATGTTATGCTCAGCCTAAAAATAAATAAAAATCTTCAAAAATCCCAAAATATTATTTTACATCAGTAGGTAAAAAGTTTGGTATCAAAAATTTGGGTTTAGATAGGCTTTAAGCTAATTACGCCGTTTAATTAATAAAAAGCTTTCTAATTACGCTATTGAGCATAACTCTTAATCTAGACCTCAAACTGATGTGAAAATTTAGGGACATGTTTATAAATCAGTAATAAAGATTATTGTCCTCTCACATTTTCAAAATTCTTGTTTTAAGGTCAAAAGGGCATATTGGTCAACATTTAGGCATATAACGGAAACATGCATATGAATCGGATAATTAATGAACCAAGTTGTATAATCACAGAGGGTTATACTAACATGTAACCTGGTCCTAATAAAGCTCTAAGGCATTTCTAAAATATGCACTAATGGGTCAGAACTGAAAGTCAAAGCAAAAGTCCACTTATGCGACTTTCGGTTCCGAACCGAGCTTATACTGAAAATTGTCGGGTTGAACATGCTTAGACATGTTCTTACATTAATTACCAAGTTATACAAGTGATAAAACAGGTTTCATAGCTTCTACATTGTTAATTATGTGTTTATGCGAAAATTAGCTTTCTGTTGACTTTTTATAATCAAGTTTGACCCGACAATTGACCTAGTTAGAGTAGGAATCAGAGGGTGCCCTTTTAAGGGTTTATTACCCACATAATTACCAACTCATAGGTACTTTCAATTCGAGAATTGACTGGACCATTAGTGATTAATCACTAAGTCAAACCTTAATTACGACGATTTGACTTTGGGCCATTAAACTAATTAAAACTGAATTACAGAAGCTAAGATGACTTACAATGGTCCTTAGCACGAGATTGGAACAGAGGAAAGACTTCTCAATTGCCAAGAATGCTCCAGAGAGTTAGAACAAGCAAATGTGAAAGTGTGAGTTCACAAAGTTGCAACAAAGGGCTTTATATATATCCATGGAGGATCATGGAGATTGCTACAGGTGTTATGGCAACTCTAGAGATGAAAACAAGTGGTTAAGGACGTGTTTCAAGCAGCTAGAGGGTGGCAAACTCGCGGAATATAGCAAACTTGCAAGCTACCACGTTAAAATACACTTTTCTGAGCTGGCAGTCCGTCGCGCCACGCGACGGAGAAGTGCCTTAGGTGGTGGCGCAGCGCCAGGGTGTAGGGGACCAGCAAACAAGTTTCAAAAATTGACATTTTCACCCCTGGACCTTCTAAAGCGTAATTTCTTCCTTTTTAAGCACTTTTAACCCATGAAATTTATATTTCTATGATCCATGAGATATAAAAAATCATGATTAGGTTCGGTTTCGTTAAACGATAACCGAAAACACAAGTTTTGCCTCGTTGACGCTTTTAACCCCTTAATTACGAAAGTTAGCGTATCTTTCTCATACGATATCGAAACCTTGTGAAATTTTTACCACTTATTCTTGGGAGTATAATTAATTGTTACAAGGCTCTAGGTTCACTAAAAGGTCACTCAGAGGTATAACTTAAACATGTTGAAACTTTTAACCCTCGCGTCTTGTAAACTTTCACTTTCTTCCACAAACGGCTTCATACGCTTCATGATACATTCGTTTTAGGGTATAAACATCGTGTAGGGTTGTTAAAAGGCATAATTATCAAATGTTGACACTTTGTATCCTTATATACACATACTTTCTTCGATTGTCAACTTTAGTCCCTTATATTCAATTTGTAACACGTTTAAAGTCCATGACACGTGTCGATACTATATTGGACATGATTTTACGAGATGTTACAATTTGGGGTTTAATTAGCGAGATTCGTGACATCGTCAAGGCTGTGATACCCCGCATAATTGACGATGCGGTGGAATTAGCCAACACCTTAACCGACGGGCTGGTACGTACGAGAGAAGAAACCAGGAAAAAGGAATTAGCCGGAAAAAGGAATTAGCCCAAAAGATTACCCAAGGATTTCGTATGGGTAATAATTTCAAAAGAAAGGGAACTGGGCAATCTGCCACCCCTCCATTCTACAGGAATTGTAAAAAGAAACATTTTGGAAGGTGTAATGAAACCTGTAACTTCTGCAAAGTTATGGGGCATCGAGAGGAGGAGTGCAGAAAGAAAACAAAGATCTGCTACAACTGTGGCGAAGCTGGACATTTTAGACCAGAATGTCCTAAGCTAGTCAAACCAGCTGATAATAAGGCCAAACCTGCTGAAGGGACTATTAAGAAAAATGCAAGAGCCTTCCAGCTGACAACCCAAGAAGCAGATCTGATTCTGGATGTGATAGCTGGTACGTTCCTAGTTCATGACATTTACGCAAAAGTATTATTTGACTCTGGTGCAAACCAAAGTTTCATAAATACTTCATTCTGCCAAGCTCTTAAGCAACCTTTAACCAAACTTAGACAGGTTTTTACGGTAGAAACGACAGATGGGAATTCTGTTAACATCAATAAGATTTTGCAAGGAGGAATAATAGAACTATTAGGCCATAAATTTTCTGCAAACCTGTTACCTATGAATTTAGCTAGATTCGATGTTGTGTTAGGGATGGATTGGTTAATAGTCAACCATGCTCGAATCCTCTGTGATAAGAATTCCATAGAAATTCATACATCCACAGGAGAAGTAATTGTGGTTACAGGAGATAAGCCACGAAAGCCAATGAAATTCATTTCCGTAATGAAAGTGGCCAGCTATTCAAGAAAACAAGGAATAGTATATATGATTTCTGTAGTTATTAATACTAAAAGTAAGGAACTTAAGGAAATCCCAGTAGTATCCGAATACCCTGATATATTCCCATAAGAACTATCTGGATTACCACCCGATAGGGAAGTAGAATTTAGAATTCATCTAATTCCTGGGACTACACCAATAGCTAAAGCACCTTATCGGTTAGCCCCCACCGAAATGTTAGAATTGAAAAAACAGTTAGATGAATTATTAAGCAAAGAATTCATACAACCTAGTTCATCCCCTTGGGGAGCACCAGTCTTGTTTGTGAAAAAGAAAGATGGTTCAATGAGAATGTGTATTGATTATAGGGAATTAAATAAGGTTACCATTAAGAATCGATACCCATTACCTAGGATTGATGATCTTTTCGATCAACTTCAAGGAGCTAGATACTTTTCTAAGATAGACTTGCGCTCAGGATATCACCAGTTGAAGGTACAGGAGGAAGACATACCTAAAACAGTATGGTCACTACGAGTTTACAATCATGCCATTTGGATTAATGAATGCTCCAGCAACATTTATGGACATGATGAATAGGATCTGTAAGCCGTAATTGGATAAATTTGTGATTGTCTTCATCGACGATATACTTATTTATTTCAAAAGCCAGGACAAGCATTGTGAGCATCTACGAGCACTCTTAACTCTGTTAAGGAAAGAGAAGCTTTACGCCAAATTCTCAAAGTGTGAATTTTGGCTACAGGAAGTGCAATTCATAGGTCACATAGTGAATCATGAAGGTATTCACGTAGATCCCTCCAAGATAGAAGCGATCACCAAATGGAAAGTCCCGCAATCAGCTACGGAAGTTAGAAGTTTTCTAGGATTAGCTGGGTACTATAGGCGTTTCATTAAGGATTTCTCTAAGATAGCAGTACCATTAACTAAGCTAACCTGTAAAACAGTTAAGTTTGAATAGGGACCTAGGCAAGAATAGGCTTTTAAGATTTTAAAGCAAAGGTTAACAAATGCCCCAATTCTTGCCTTACCAGAAGGAACAAAAGATTTTGAAGTTTACTGTGATGCTTCTAAGCTAGGGTTAGGATGTGTGATGATGCAACGCAAAAAGGTAATTGCGTATGCCTCAAGGCAATTGAAAAAGCATGAAGAAAATTATACGAATCACGACTTAGAATTAGGAGCAATAATTTTTGCCCTTAACATTTGGAGACACTATCTGTATGGAAGTATGTTTACAGTCTATACAGATCATAAAAGTTTAAGGTATATATTCGGGCAAAAAGAATTAAATATGAGGCAAAGGAGATGGATGGAAATTTTAAGTGACTATGACTGTGATATCCAATATCACGAAGGAAAGGCAAATGTAGTAGCAGATGCCCTAAGTCGTAAGTATCATGACAAGCAAAGGCGAGTTAGTGCTCTTAGATTAAATCTACAGTTAGATTTAATGGAACAACTGAAGCACGTTCAAGCAACAGCAATTGAGGATGATACTGAAGGAATGAAAGAAAGAATAAAAGAATTAGAACAAGGGACTGATGGAATTTGGAAATTCCACAAGAAAAGGATTTGGGTACCTAAGCAAGGAAATTTAAGAAACAAAATTTTCGAGGAAGCCCATAAATCTAGATATACCATGCACCCTGGAAATAATAAGATGTACCAAGATTTAAGAAATAATTTCTGGTGGATAGGAATGAAAAAGGACATAGCTAAATATGTATCTAAGTGTCTAACTTGTTCACAAGTTAAGGCAGAACACCAGAAACCTTTAGGATTACTCCAACAACCAGAGATGCCTGTATGGAAATGGGAACTAATAACAATGGACTTTGTGTAACAACTCTCATTAAAAACACTATTACTTATTTTATTTTGCTCAATAGGAAACCCTACTTGAGACCCCCAAGTAATATTGCATGACCCCTAAAATTTTCAGAACAATCGGAATTAGGATCAGGGCCCCTAAAACTCAAGGGGGGGGGGGGGGGTATTCCCTAATTGGTATTATCTTCGCAGTTTGTTGTAAAATTCGAAATTTAAGAAACCGTCGACTCACCCAAGCTAGTTAGAGACGTGGCTACCCTATGATAGAGGGGGTTCCCTCGCGCCATGCGCCAGGCCCTCGCGCCACGCGAGGGAGCCGTTTTTACAGTATAAATGCAGGGGTTTGGCACTTGAAGTTTGGCGTTGGTTCGACGTTAAAATTCAATTCCTACACTGAGATATCATCTGTTTACCTCAAAAACACACACAATCACGAAATTCTGCCGCGATAACAGGGTAATAACTCGATCACTGCTACGATTTAATGTCCGATCGATAAAAACCGGTCCGATGGATGTTTAAGTGCTGCCCGTACTTGGGCTATACTTTGTCATTCGTCGTGAAGGTTTTGATCTCGTGAGTTGTCGTAAAAGTTGTATTAAGTTACTGACCTAGTTTTCGTGTGCATTATTATTTGATTTAGGTTAACCAAGCTAAAATCAGTAGGCTAAACGCTCCCCGTCTAAATCTGCAATGTGAGTCATTCTCTTTTATCAAATTGTTTTCTTAAAACTCTACTTGTTTTCAAAGTTATAATTACAGGGATTAAGTCTTTGTAATCTTCAATTATTGCCGGTATGTGGGGTTTTGTATACATCACTTGATACCCGTCACCATTGGACAACGGGTTAGCCATTGGGTGATCTGACCATAGTCACAGATACAGTCAAGTGACAAATACCGATTTGGGGTAATTGGTTGATAGAAACAATGTAATCACCCTTAATACTGTATATTATAACAATGTGTCGTTTTGTGCAACTTGAGTGACTCGCCAGTATTTCCCTGCTGATAAAACCTTTTTAAAACATGTTTCAGGTGATCTGCTGTGATCCAGGAAAAAGTGCCGTGAAGCACTACGAGCTTGAGGAAGTGGCTCAATAAAATAAAGAAACATGTTTTTGTAAAAACATGGATTTCCCAGTGAAATCACCTTTATTGTAAATTATGGGTGTTATCCCCAATTTGTGAAATAAAATAAATTGGGCATTTTCAAGTTTTAAAAGATCCTGTTAAAATTCCGCTGCCAACATAATAATTACCACGGGTTTCTGTCCCGCGGCTCCTGACACGGGTAAAACCGGGCAGGGGGCCGTGACACTTTGTTACTAAGTTACCCAAAACCAGAAAAGGTAACGACGCAATTTGGGTAATTGTGGATCGATTAACCAAATCAGCTCACTTTCTGCAGATGAAAGAGACCTTTAGTATGGAAAGGTTGGCAAAGTTATACGTAGACGAGGTGGTGTCTTTACATGGAGTCCTACTCTATTGTATGAGATAGAGATAGTCGTTTCACTTCGCATTTCTGGACCAGTTTCCAATAAGCCATGGGGACGCGATTAAATTTAAGTACAGCTTACCATCCCCAAATAGACGGACATAGTGAAAGGACAATCCAAACCCTGGAAGACATGCTTAGAGCGTGTGTCATAGATTTTGGGGGAAACTGGGATGACCACCTACCTTTAATTGAATTCTCCTATAACAATAGTTACCATACAAGCATTGAAGCTGCCCAATTTGAAGCACTGTATGGGCGGAAGTGTAGAACTCCAGTTTGTTGGGCAGAAATAGGAGAAAGTCAATTATTAGGTCCCGAGATTGTGCAAGAAACCACCGAAAAGATCACTCAAATCAAGGAAAGACTAAAGACGGCTCGAGATCGCCAGAAAAGTTATGCAGACAATCGACGTAAGCCGTAAGAATTTCAAGTTGGAGACAAGGTACTATTGAAAGTTTCTCCTTGGAAAGGAGTAGTTCGATTCGGTAAGAAAGGAAAGCTGAATCCAAGATATATTGGACCGTTTATGGTTACCCAACGGATAGGACCAGTTTCTTATCGCCTATAATTACCAGAAGAGCTGGCTGGAGTACATGATGTGTTTCATGTATCTAACCTCAAGAAGTGTTTGTCTGACGAATCCCTGGTAGTACCTCTTCAAGACATAGAGGTAAATGAAAAGTTGAAGTTCGTGGAAAAACCACTCTAAATAGAAGACAGAAAGATTAAATTCATCAAGCACAAAAGATTGATACTAGTCAAGGTCAAGTGGGATTCAAAAAGAGGACCTGAGTACACCTGGGAGCTAGAATCGGAAATGAAGCGAAAGTATCCTCATTTATTTCAGTAAATCTCGAGGACGAGATTTTAAATAAGGAGGGGAGGATGTAAGGACCTGCAAAAATGTCTAAAAACGACCCGTAAGTAGAAACCCGGACCCCTGAAACCCTAGTGCTCATGAAAAACCAAGAAATCAAGATTTTTAGGCTTCACGGGGGCCGCGTAAGCCATAAGGTAAGGCCTACGCGCGCCGCGACGGGACAACTGGTGACCGGGACATGCTTTAGGCCACGTGTCAGCCACGTGGCGGGCCTACACGTGACACGGTAGCCCTAGTTGTAGACTAGGTGGCCCTCGCGGGCCGCGTAAGGTGTATGTGAGGGTTTACGCGGGCCGCGTAAAACCCAAAAACCTGCTATAAATGGGTTAGGCATGGGCAGTTCATCTGTGTGCGAGAAAACCATCAAAATCATACATTTTCTGTTCGAAAATCAAGGCTAAAGTAGGAAAACGCTGCCACGATAAAGGGTAATAACTCGATCACTGCTACGATACAATGTCTGATCGATTGAAACCGATCCGATGGATGTTTAAGTGCTGCCCATGAGTTATCATACATTTGGGCTATACTTTGTCATTCGTCGTGAGGGTTTTGATTTCGTGAGTTATCGTAAATGTTGTATTAAGTTACTGACCTAGTTTCGTGTGCATTGTTGTTTAACTAGGTTACCAGGCTAAAATCAGTAGGCAAAACTCTGCCCGTCTAAATTTGCAAAGTGAGTCATTCTCTTTTTACCAAATTGTTTCCAGAACCCTATTTGTTTCAAAGTTATAATTACAGGGATTAAGTCTTTGTAATCTTCAATTACTGCCGGTATGTGAGGTTTTGTATACATTACTTGATACCTGTCACCATTGGATAACAGGTTAGCCAATGGGTGATCTGACCATAGTCACAGATACTGTCAAGTGACAAATACCGATTTGGGGTAATTGGTTGATAAAAACAATGTAATCACCCTTAATACTGTATATTATAACAATATGTCATTTTGTGCAAATTGAGTGACTCGCCAGTATTTCCCCGCTGATAAAATCTTTTTAGACATGTTTCAGGTGATTTACTGTGACACAGGAAAAGTGCCGCGTAGCACTAAAAGCTTGAGGAAGTGGCTCAGTAAAATAAAGAAACATGTTTTGTAAAATAGGGAATTTCCTCGTGAAATTCCTTTATTGTAAATAATGGGTTTTGTCCCAATTTTGTGAAATAAAATAATTGGGCATTTTTAGTATTAAACGATACTGTTAATATTTCCTCTGCCAAATTAAATACAAATACCACGAGTTTCTGTCCCGCGGCTTCTGGACCGGATAAAACCGAGCCGGGGGCCGTGACACCTTCCTAAATATTGATGTTTTAGGATTATGAATAAGTCTCGTTATTTTGTCTTAACAAGGGATGAATGTTGCAAAGTAATATTATTGTATCCTTAGGGCTGTGAAGAATCAGAATGATGCATCTTCTGTTCACATGCTAAAGTATTGTAGTCTAAAGCATCCTGGACTAGTACTTAGTTAATTATGGGTCTTGACGGAGATTAATTAACTCTAAACATTCAAATGTATATGAACACAAAAAGAATTTGTGTACAGAGAAAATTAAGGGAGAATTTTTCATTCATTATAAGTAAAAGACATGTAACTTTTGAAGAGTTTGTTCGAAAAGATAATGAGGAGAATTCATTGTCTAGGCTTATTCTAGATGTTAAATTAGAATTATTCTAAGTTGGTGACAAACTTATGACAATGGCGTGTGTTGCTTTGGTCAGCTCGGAAGCTTATGTAAGCTAATGCAATATGAGTTGAATTCACTGATACAATGAGGTTGATCTTGTTCAATCATATGTGTATAAATGTCGTCATAAGTGAAGTTACATAAATGTTGATCAAATGGCAAGAAATGTGGGGGAGGATCCATTTAGAAACAACCCTATAAGGGTATGTAGAAATGGTTTTCATTACCCCATCTGGATGATATCCTATAACACTTAAATGTGGGGGTGTCTTGCATTTGTATCATAAAATTTTGGCAATAAGGATTTTGTAATCCAATCTAACATTGCAAACATATGACTAAGTGGAGGACACAAAGGTCGTAGTGTATAATAGAGATGTGTTTGCCTTGAATGATACGTGTATCTTAGAAAGACACATATTATAACCAGATTCAGATGGCCACTGAGGTTATAGTCTTAGAAGTTGACAATAGGCAAAATTAACTTACTAGTTAAGAACACATCATGACAACTGATCTCAAATACGCAAAGTTATTTGTTAATGTTATGGGTCCAACAACCTGAGGGTTTATTAGAGATCAAGTTGTGGAATGAGACTGAAGCCCATGGAAAAAGGGTATGTGAAGGACACCTAACTTATTTGACTGGAGATCCCAAGATCTAAGTTCAATAGGACAACTAACTCATATGCCTAAAGGTGGTCACTGTGGGGGCATAAATGATATGCATAAGCTAGTATATATGGTTATACATACCCCCAAAGTATAAAAAGGTGTTTAAATACGTCCTAGTCTATTCCTATGATATTCAGTGACAAAGAGTGAGGCTAAGCATAATATGTGGTAAATGATATGGATAAATCACGATAACCGCAATGCTTTTAATGATCTAAGGAGAATCACCTATGTTAGAGAGAAGTGTGGTCGCTTCGAATGGAATTGAGGGCACAATTCCTAGAGCTCTCGCATAACCAGGAAAATGTTCCACGACCATTATTGGACACGACTATGAGGAGATGACCCGGCTAGGGAGAGTCTTGTGTGAAGTGTATTGTCGTCTACACAAACGGCAAACGAGTTCAAAGACATCGAGATCTACTCAGAGCTAGTGGGCTAAGTGCATTTCATGAGCGAAGGTTCAAAGGGTAACACCTACCTATCGTATGCAAAACTCAATTGTCGAGGTTCCATTGGAAACTTTATGTGTTTTGAACGATCTCCATTCATGTGGGGGATTGTTGGAAATTTGGTGAATTGATATTTAGTGAATTATAATTTGATGAAATTATAATTATTAATAAACTCTTCATATGATTAATTAAAGACTAAACTCTTAAGTAGAGTTTTAATGTCTTTTAATTTGAGTTTTTATGTCTCAAATTAAGTCTTTAATTAAGTGAGACTTTTCACTCATCCTCAACTCTTGTATAATAATAGGCTGTGTGCCTCATTTGAGAAGGTAGAACATCTAGAAAAATATAAGAGAAGATACAAGAAATTACATGAATATATTGAGATTTATTGAAAAGAAAAAAAACTTGAAGACTCATGTGTTGAGTACTTAGAGAGATATGTTTTCTCTATTCGATTTCACCACCGTCACATCTTTATTTGTTTCATAAGTTCAAACACTACAATTATCCGGTGTAACCTCGGGCGCGTGGCCATCTTCGGCAGTACAGACTGCTTCGGCTGTTGTACCCTGAGAGACAGACGCGTCGTCTTTGGTAGAGGCGTGAAATCTGTTTTAAGGGAAGCGTGTTGAACACGTGCCTCAACCAAAATCGTCAACGTTTTAGTGTGTTCTTTGTTGCAGACAAGGAATATTTTTCAAGACTCAAGATGATGAATACTCGAGTCTAAGATGCTATCAAGTGCGCGTGAAGGACCCACCAGAGATGCAACTTGAATCAAGATTGGTATATATATTATATTTTATATTCATTTTATTTAGTTACTGCAAACGGTATTGTACTATGATATTTCCTACGAATAACGAAAGTCTCATTATTATATATTTTGTAATTATATTTTATAAAAGGTGAACGCACGTACTTCCTAGTTCCTACACTTATTTCCAAGTAGTTATGAAAGTGCTTTTTTTTCAACGAGTAAAAAATTTATCAAGCATTTTTATATTAAAAATATAGAGTGACCTTTTGAACTTGAACATAAAAAATGTGACAGTTTTTTTCTTATATTTTCTGTAAAAAATATAGCATTCTTATGTAAGACCAATACTTTTATTATTTGTTATCCAAATAATGTATTGTATTCGTAAAATAATGCAATGGATATTGTACGTATTTGTTAACTGACACGTATTATAAGATGTAACTTTGGTTTTTTTTTTGAACTGCATGTCTTTTCAAATTGTACGTATTTGTTAACTGACACGTATTATAAGATATAACTTTTTTTTTTTTTTTTTTGGAACTGCATGTCTTTTCAAAAAAATTTATGAATTGTTGGTTTAAATATTCAGTTATAAGTCAAAAGTTTGGATTTAATTTGGACCACACTAAGCATTCATCTTTTTAGAATGGGTTAATGCTTTTTTGGGCTTCATAAAACGTAACTTTTTATTCATAATTTTTCTATTAGAGGTTATTTTATTTTTTCAGTATTTTATAAATATTTGATATTCGTAGATGTCGATCTCTCAATAAAGTTTTTAGTGTTCTTATTAGAAACGTGTATTAGAACTTTTATGACTAGTGTTTTTTTTTCTCAATTGTATAAACCGATATGAAGAGGAATAATTGCCTTTTAAACATCAACAAGTGGGAGCATACATATAACATTTTATCAGTTTTGTTATTTATGACTAAACTCACGATTTCAATATCTTTTTTTTTTTTTTTTGAATGGCGATCGTTACTACAACAGACGATAGAGGACCGCACCTACCAGTCGACATGATAGGCCTTGTCACCCCACTCGTACCAGCATGGTGTCTTAACCGTGCCCACAAACTGATACAAGTGTGGCTAAGCATTCCACGAGAAAGTTTCCAGCCTCCACAAGAGCCGAGACTCTCTGGAGTAACTGTATGTAAAACTCGTGTTGGGCTTGGATCGAACCGGTGACCTTTCAGTCGGACCAGAACTATCTTCATTGCCTCTGACCAGTGGGCTATACCCAAAGATCTTCACGATTTCAATATCTCTTTTAACTTATTCGAATTAGATGTTTAGGAATTATATATTTTTCTTCTCATTTTAAAACTTAGTTAACAATAAAATATACTTTTATCGCTAGTTTGGAGATAGCTCATTGAAAATAGATATATTATGTTGTAAAACAATAATATATGTCATCAATGATCGGATGAAAATATATAATTAATTTGTTAGTGGAATCCAAATTAAAAGTATTTTATGCCTGATGACAACAATTTTTGGTTGTATTATTTAAAACATCCCTAGTTCAGCTTTTTACAATTCTACATTTCATTTTTGTTAATTATAAGTTTCTTATTTTTTTTGAACGGCAAAAATTCTATGATTATAGAACAAGGGCCAGCAAGCTGTAAAACCCAACAGTACAAACAAAGCAATTACAAATACAATTAAAAAAAAATAAAACAAGTACTTACAACCTCATTTGATTATATCTCTTATATTGAAATCCTTCCACCTCTCCCAATCTAGGCTTTTTAACTTCGATCTTTCTTTTATCCATAAGAACGACAACTCTTTTATTTCGTCAACCGTCCTTGTTACTGACCCATTTTGTCCGTTAAAAATAACTTCATTTCTGGATTTCCATATTTGCCACATTGTTATCATGAAAACTGCCGTAACCACTTGTTTCCACTCCTTTGAGCCGCTCCGATCCTGTATACTTTGCAGCAATTCCTCACATGAATTAAAATCCTCGCTACTCGGTATTTTCAGCCAGGTCTTTATGTTCCATCATGTTGCTCGAGCCAGCACACAATTCATTAGCAAATGATCCGTTGTTTCTTCGTCTCTTCCACATCTTGAACACTTCAGATCCTCAATTATAAGTTTCTTATGAAGTTGAAAAGGGCATTCGCTTAATCATCCTACATATTTATTACATGAATGCACCTTTTCTTGTGGTAATTTAATGGTTAAATTTGTGATAAAATAAAAGTAAAAAAAATATTATAAGACAATTACAGGATAAAACAATATTCGATTGTAAAAGATCACAAAATTGCCAAAAACAAAATGAAGCGGAATGTGATAAAAGCTTAAAATAAGCATGCCTTTAAAATATATGTCTATATACATGATAAATGACATCTTTTTTGTATTAATTCACTTATTACTAGTGTGATCAATATTCCGTTCAGAAAAATATAGTGTGATTGTTACACATACCAAAATAAATAAAGGACATTGTGCAACCAAATGATGGGCACATCACATAAGAACATGAGCAAAGGGTGTTTTTGGCATTCAACATCATCATTATTACAAGAATTTACATGATATTCATCCCCTATATGTATTTGTTTTAGTACGTTAATCCATCTTTAACTAAGATAACTTAATAAATAAGAGTATATACTTTATACATTTAATTATAACTTATTACATCTTCTATTTATAATAATATATATTAAAATATTAATTACCTATAAATATAAAACTTTAATATTTATAAATATCTTCTATTTATAATAATATATATTAAAAGATAAGGGAAATGATTAAATAGAAAGTTTATTTTGGCTAGGAAGTGTAGCAAGCAATAGTATTAGAACATGTTGCAACATCTATATCTCTAATAAAGCAAACCATTTGGGGACACATGTCACCCAATGGTGCAAGCCAACTAAGCATCCACGTAGGCAATGATTTGGCAAAGCTTATAGAGGAGGACATGTGGCATAGCTCTAGGGGTCGGATTGTTTTTGGCTTCTCACATACGCTTGGTCATAACCCTCTCTCTCATCCTCTCAAAATCATTCAAACGGCGAATCCTCTCCTGCGAAACCCTAATCGGCGATTCCTGTCCTCACGGAAAGCAGCAGTAACAACCTCTGCAGATCTCCTTATATCTTTCACGTAGCGAACCCTATCATTCATCACTCTCCCAATCGTGCAGATCTTCTACTGGTAACTAACATTTTTCATGCTTGCTTTTATCGTGTTTTACCCTACTTTCGCTTTGATTTTATGTTTGTAAACAAATATTCCAGATTTTTCGTGTATCGGAACAATTAGGCCTTTCGAATCTGATCAGTTTAACTCGATCAACGAGTGTTTGTTTGATGTAACGATTTGGGTATTTTTTCTTGCTGAATTGATGTTAAAAACATGTCAGTTCGGGTTGATTTGGTGAAACTGATTGGGAGCAGCAGTCGGTTAGGGTTAGAAGGGGGTGTTGATGGTCGATTATGGGTGCAAGGGGGAGTGGTTCAACGCTGTTGGTTGTGGTGGTTTCACAGCGGTGAAGATGAGTGGAGGCGGTGGTTGGCTGCACGGATCTGGTTGTAGATGAGTGGAGGCGGTGGTTGGCTGCACGGATCTGGTTTCTTGATTGTATGTATTTGTAATTTTCCCTGACTTTCTTATCCATCATTTGAGCACATAGGTTGTTGAAAGCAGCATCGACATTCTCGCTGCTGCAGTGAAAAAGTAACCGTCAGGAAAGGATGATACGAGCTTGATTTACGCGTTCTATTCGGTGCACGAGACCAAGAAGAACTCACACGCGAGATTGTATGATTCACAACTTTGGTTGTATACGTTGATAACATGTTTTTGGTTCACAATTTGACATGTTTATGTGCATTTCATGTTTTATAGTGATCGGCTTGAATGGTTTGAAGAACGACTTTCAGAACCCTCCGTTCGTTGGGAATGGTGATCGTTGTTTACCGAAGGAAAACTCATGGACTGGAGTTACATGTTTTAATGGATCTAATATCCGCGTGACAGGATTGTGAGTTGACTGCATTTTTCATGATGATCATAGTTGGTTACCTGTGAATTGACTGAATTTAATTAATTTGGGTTTTCTTTGCAGAAACCTTACAGACATGGACCTTTCGGGATCTCTGTCGTCCAACATTGCGAATTTGACTGCATTGAGTGACCTGTATGACACATTATTTACTTCTAAACCTGCTTGCTTATATAATATTAGTTTTATATGCAAAATGTTTAAATTTTATAGAATTAGAAGTTTTATAGACTGTTTGGTGGACTTGACAGATGGGTTGGTAACAATAACCTGTGAGTGAATCATATTAAGTAATAACCCTGATATACATCACTTTTTTACAACATCTTCGTGATCTCTATTTTGGTTGGAATCAACTGACTCAGGTATGGTTTACTGTTTTTTTATATTTTATTTGAAATAATGTGTAATTGTGGTGAACAATGAGTATGCTTCTGAATTTCATTCGTGACAATATGATTCACTGATTTGCTTTCAGATGATTTGAATTGCACTTAAAGTACAACATCTATGCTCCGGAGTCCGGAAAGCAGAGCAATTTGCTTAAATCTATGGGATACTTAGCGTTAACAGGCCAGTTGTATACATCAAGAAACAATCAAAGATCTCATGGACAAGGGAAGTTAATTTTGCTTCTCATTAAAATAAATGTTCTATGCTCCAAATTTTTATTGGTTGTCACATGTTTAAATATTTTATACGTTGTCGATGCAAAGTTTTACTATTCTTACAAGTATTTAGTTAAATATTGTGGTATAATTAACAAAAGTACACAGATTCCCAAGAGTTTATGGTTTTAATGGACTAAGATTGGCTTAAATTTGAGAGATATGTTTGGCTGAATTCTTATGTTACTTCTAAGCATTTTTAGGAAAAAAGAGTTTCAAATAGAATTGTTTTTTAGTTAATGCACAACTATAGTAATAACAATAATATATAAATATGAAATTTTCGGTTCATGCAGGATGTTGCAGTCAGGTTATTTGTATATAAAGAGTTTTCAGATGATGTGATCGTATCTTTTAAAATGGAGGCAATTTTTATTTTTATTTATTTACAATTTTAGAGAAGATGTAAACTACAAGTCAACTGACATGTAAGTCATGTGTTTTGATATTCATGAGGTTATCTTTAATGAAAAAGGCTTAGACATCCTAATATTTTCCTCTTCATAGGGGCTGTAACTTCAACACCTCAGTATCTATGCATTGTGACCGAGTACCTTCCCGGTTAGTTTCAAATAAAAATAAATAAATGAATTAAAATTTAGGTTGGTAGAGTCAATTTACATGCTGGTAAGGTGTTTAATGAAATGATTTAGTGAGTCTTTTTTGTTCCAGGTGCACTTCCAGATGTCCATTTTTAGTAAAGTTCTTATAACAGTATTTTTCCACCAAATTATTGATTTATTTTGTTTTTGAAATCATTGAAGGAACCCATAAGATATCCGTGGGCCCAAACCGGATCTGAGTATGTCATTGAATCCACCGATGTGTTTGCTGACAGGTATTTTAAACATGAAATTTATATAGCCATACAAAGGAATAACCAATCTATCTTAGTTTTAGATTATTTGGTTTCTTTCGAGTTTAATTTGTTGTAGCAGTTTTGGGCTTCACATATCTTTAAAGGATTTGTGTATTTTTTTTAAATAATGCCGATGTTGATGTCTTTGTATTTTCTCCTTTATAGATCGATGTTTGTTAATATGGAAAGAATGGTAATGACGGAGCATTCTACAATCTGCAGCCACTGAGGAACCTAAGGTTGATATGTTCGAAGATCCTTTGGCGTACGATTAGAAGGTAAACCCTTACACTTATATTATTTACATTCATTTCGTATATATTTCGTTTGATTTTTGCATTTCATTCATTAGCACTATTTATTTGTAAATAAACCCTAATGTTTTACTTTTGGGAGTGTCTATCGTAAATTCGACTAATTTCTTTGGGTCCAATATCCATATTGTTGAATTTTATTTGGTATGCTTTGATTTCTAATGAGTATTTGACTGCAGCTAGAAAGCTGCTACAGTTTGGTGCTCCACTCCACTTATTTTAAGGCTCAATGTCTTGAATATGGTATGCTAACATGTGATCATTATGAATTATTACAATGAAATTAATTTGATTATTAACATTTACGTATTTTATTTTTAGGGACCACTGGATGGGTTGTACCTTGACTAATATTTGACCCGTTTATTTGTTCAGGTATCTTTTACTTTCCCTGCCACAACCGACTATGTAGAAGTAACATGAAAAATCATAACTTTGGAAAAATCATACGTTTTCTTTCCCACAACAACTAAGTAACCTCTCCAAATCGGTTTCTGCAGTAACATTCTTCACCGCCCTCCTTTGCCGTTGCTTCATATCAGAGTTTCTACACAAAGGTCCTGTTTCCATGGTTTGGGAGACATCAAAAGTCTTAAATGGGCTTTCTTGATGAAGTGGATAGAAGCCCAATCTGTGGCAGCTATAGGCAACCATCATTCGCGCTATTCATGGCGAATGTACAAACAATTGTGGAGTTCCATTAAAAAAGTAATTCTTCTGGATGCTAGAAATAATTATTTCGGCCGAAAAGGAATTGGTAAAAACTGGACTCGTTAATCTGGATAAGATGGGGTTCGAAAAGAGACACATATCAAAAGAATTTTTCGGTGGCTTTGTTTAGCGACAACATGGCGGGTCAAACTATGTCCAGGGTGGAAGTGGATCTGCATAGGTGGAATGCCCTGCAAAGTTTTATATTTTGCCTGGAAACTGTTATTAGGCTGCATCCCATCCAAAAAGGCGCTGACAACTAGAGGCCTTAATATAAAACGCTAAGATTTACTGCTATGGAAACGAATCAGTTAATCACATTGCTATGGAGTGTGTTTTGGTTAAAGCCGTATGGTGGCATGTGTGTGGGTGTGGATTACGCTCTTTTAATGGGGGGATATCCTTTAACGAAGTAGGTTTTACACAACACCAAAGGGTCTGAGGTTTGGAAGAAAACAATGGAGGTAGTGCTTTTATGTCGGTACTCCTAGCAACGTGTTTGCCCTGTGATCTATTTTTATATATAAAATGGTTGTCGTTCCAAAAAAAGTACGTGCTAATTTTGTTTTGAAATTTGTGCTTACCCGCTTATATTTCTAAATGTCACCGTAAGTTTCTTTCCAAGTAGGTTAATAGAGTAGGTAATTTTGAAGACAACAAATTTGTTTATTGAAAGAAGTTATAAAATTGTAGTTGAGTATGTTTTTTATGCTTTGAACCGTTATATACCATCAAGGGAGATATTAATACGTGTGTTTATGTTATAATTTGTGAATATAATACACATGTTGATAACAAACTGGTAACAACAGAAAAAATTTGGCAAATATTATTAGAGTTAAATGAAAGAGACCATATCATATCAAATCAAACTGGTAACAGCATAAACAATTTGGCAAATATTAGAGTTAAATTGTTCTGGAACGAATAACAACAGAAAAAATGTAATTTCATCATATTTATCTTTTGGTTCTATTTATCTCAATAGTACGTTGGTTGTTTTATTTTCTTTATAAACCTGAGAGTTTCATGATAAATTTCCTTCATAGAATTTTGTTATAGTAATCGTAACTTCATATTTCCATAATAAGTTTACGCGCACAGTTTCATAATACAAATAATGTAGTCTACAAGGAAGTTTTTTCTAGGATTTGAATAATTTTGTTTTTTTTTTCTTCCAATGTGCATCTTTTTACATAGTACTAAATTTGAATCAAAATAATATGGTTTTGGTTGAAGCCCGCGTATTACGTGGGCATTAACCTAGTTTAAAATAAAGAAAAATGGTATTTTAGTCAATCCAACCCTTTCTTCTTCCTTTTCAAAACCCAGTAACTTCAAAACCCACCATTTTCAAAACCCACCATCTTCAACCATTTCTTCACTTTCTATCTCAATAATCACTACATTATAGTGCGATTTTCATCACCAATCAATGATTCAAACACCCGATCAACGTGTTCTTCAGCTTTTTTGAAGAAAACCCAGTTTAATTTCATACAAAATCTCGTTTTTCCGGTGATTTTGAAGATAATCACTCGATCCGTTCGATTCGAGTGCTGATAATTGTTACAATCATTCAAAATTCGTCAATTGTTGAAGAAATCACTTCGATCCATGTAAGAAATTCTTTAATTTCATTTTTACGATCTGGGTTTTTGATTTAGTCATTGCGTTTTACGATCTTGGCAGGGCAGCGCCCCTGGTAGCGGGGTCCCAGGGGCGGCAGCCCCTGGCGGGGTCCAAGGGGCAGAGCCCCTGGCTGGGGTTGAACTAAAACATTTTCTTTGGTGTTTTTTAGGCAATTGCGTTTTAGAACTAAAACATTTTTATGTGTTTTCTGGCCATTGCGTTTTAGAAAAACACATTCTTGAAGTGTTTTTGGTGCATTGCGTTTTAGGTAAAACACTTTTTAGGTGTTTTCAGTCCATTGCGTTTTACAGAGAACACTTTCTTTTGTTTTTTAGGCAATTGCGTTTAGAATGAGTCATTTTAAGTGTTTTCTGACCATTGCGTTTTACAAATAAGACATTTCTTTGTGTTTTTGGTGCATTGCGTTTTAGGTAAAACACTTTTTATCTGTTTTCAGTCCATTGCGTTTTAGGTGCTGTTTGTTTTTTCAGATGTAAAATGTCTGTAGTCTGCGAACCACATCTGCAGGCATCTGCAAGAGAAGATGTGGCTCAAATGTCTGCAGTCTGCAAGGAGAAGAGGGTTTGTTTTTTTCCTTCAAAAACAACTTCACACACACAACACACACACAAGAGTTCTCTCTCTGCTCTCTCTTTCTACAAAACTCTCTCCTCTCTACAACCACCACCACCACCGCACCACCTCTGCCACCACCACCGCACCACCTCCGCCATCACACCACCGCCTCTCTCTCTCTACGGTCTCTCTCTCTCACAGAACTCTCTCTCTACAACCACCACCACCACCACCACCACCTCACCACCACCTCCGCCACCACCACCGCACCACCTCCACCATCACACCATCACACCACCGCCTCTCTCTCTCTCTCTCTACGGCCTCTCTCTCTCTCTACGGTCTCTCTCTCTCACAGATCTCTCTCTCTACGGTCTTTCTCTCTCTCTACGGCCTCTCTCTCACCGATCTCTCTCACATGTATCTCTCTCTCTACGGTAGTGGCGGAGGTGGTGCTGAGAGGTAGGAGGTGGTGGCGGAGATGTGGTGGCAGGTGGAGGTGGTGGCAGGGGAAAAGAGGAAGAAGAAGAAGGGTGTGTGTGAAGATCTGATCTGTTTAGTGAAGCTATTATCCATAGCTTTTTTTTAAGCTATTAAAAGTCATTTTAAGATCTTTTTTTTAACAAACAGTCTTCAAGGGCTTATGTCTGCCCGCCTGCAGACATAAGCTCTTTACAGACATTTTAAGCAAAAACAAACAGTACCTTAGAAAACAGACATTTTAAGTGTTTTCTGGCCATTGCGTTTTAGAAATAAGACATTTGTTTGTGTTTTTGGTGCATTGCGTTTTAGGTAAAACACATTTTTATGTGTTTTTTAGTCCATTGCGTTTTAGAACGTACATTTTCTTTTGAGTTTTTAGGCTATTGCGTTTTAGAAATAAGACATTTCTTTGTGTTTTCTGGACATTGCGTTTTACAAATAAGACATTTCTTTGTGTTTTTTGTACATTGCGTTTTAGAAAAAGTCATTTTTTAGGTTTTTTTTCATTGCGTTTTACGTAACTGGGGGTTTTTCTATTGCGTTTTACGCAACTGGGTTTTTAATTTATTTTTTTGAAAATATAACAATAGTATACTCGTTTTAAAGATAAAAAAACGCTCGTTTTTTTGGTGCAATTTTTATAAAAAAATAATGTCGTATGAAAGAGTTATTAACGTTTAAAAAAATTGAGGGGGGGGGATTGGAGGAGAGAAAAACTATTGCATTGGATTGACTACAATGCCCCTAAACAAACTCACGCGTCTCTTTTCTTCCCTTCAATTTCCATTATTTAATCTTAGCCCTTGATTAATTAAATGGATGGTCAAAGATCACTTTCTAGCATTCTTAGCCAAATAAACTTACTATTGTATCTCCACCCTAAAAGATAAATAACCTACTATAAATATAAAACTTTAATATTAAAAATGCTAGCATAAAAAATAGTACTGAATTTCAAAATTAATGGATAATTATGAAGACTAATTATATATTACTTGTTTAACATTAAATTTCAAATAAACAATATTTAAAGTTAACGTAGGAACAAATATTATGGATGATATGATGATATGATCTAACTTTGAACAAATGTTAGACATAAAAAGGTAAAATATCAATCCAACGTTATTCTACAAAAAAACAATAAATCCACCTGTCACTACTTCAATTGTAAGGATTATAACTTACCAAATATCACGGATCTCGACTTTCTAATCACTATTTATACCTTCTTAATTCATGGTCCAACATTTCTTGATAAGTTTCATTAAAAAATTAAGAATAATAACAATATTATTAATAATAACAATAATAAAAAATTAGGCATCTTTCAGGTGTCCAATACATATCCCCAACTCAAAAAAAGAAAACTAATTATCCAAACAATTTAATATGTAAGAAAGCAATTATAAACAATAAACATGAGTGTGTCGATCTGTCACCTTATTAGTGATCCGCCAGGATAATTAACAAAACCTTGAAATAAGTGGAACAAAAACAAACGATAAGCCATGAAAAAAGGCGACAACCATAATCTTAATTTCTTCATTATTTTTCTCCTAGTTGATTAATCAATCAACCATATAACAATATATATATATATATATAGGGAGAAGATCATGCGAGAACCAATGTGAACACAAGCAAAAATGCCTAAAAATAGCTAAAAATCACACAAATTTTTTTTTAATATTTTTTATAAAAAAATCGCTACTTTTCGAAGAAAAAAAAAAAAAATTTTGGCTTCTAAAAGTAGCGATTTTAAATAAAAAATATTAAAAATTTTTTTTTAGATTTTTTTAGGTTTTTTGGGAGTTTAGTTTTTAGCATTTTAGCTTGGGGGTTTAGGTTTTTTTTGTGGGGGGGGGGGGGGGTTAGGTTTTTTTTAGGTTTTAGTTTTTAGCATTTAGCTTGGGGGGGGGGGGGGGGGTTTAGGTTTTTTTTTGGGGGGGGGGGGGTAGGTTTTTTTAGCTATTTTAGGTTGTATTCACATTGGTTCTCGCGGTTCTCACAATAAAGGTGGTTTTCGCATGAGCTCCTCCATATATATATATATATATATATATAGGAGAAGGATCATTACAGAACACTAATTATTGCGAGAACAAAAAGAACATCTCTAAATCACTAAATTTTGGGATTTAAGGTTCATATTTCTTAAATTTTCTGTTTCTTACATTCATTATATATACATAAAAAATCATAATATTTTTCCCTACACATAGTTTACAAACATGTAGGTAATTTAGCCTACACATAACATGTGTGTAAGTTATTTAAAAGCTGAAGGTTTTTCATATTTTGTTTTAAATTATAGTGTGAGAAACAATAAATCATACATTTATGAAATTTTCATTTACTTTTTAGGTTTTTAGGATTGAAAAAAATGAGTGATTCATTTTGTTCTATGTGTTCTCGCAATATTTAGTGTTCTGCATAGAACCTTCCCCTATATATATACAGCAACATAAATATTTATAAACTTTTGGATGACGATGATGAACAACTATAATCTTAATTCTTCATTAATTATCTTCTCCTAGTTGATTAATCAATCAACCATATAACAAAAAAAACATATATATAGCAACATAAATATTTATAAACTTTTGGATGACGATGATGAACAACATGTATAATCCTTAATATTAATCCCTTCGGATTCTGCATCTCTACCTTCCTCTATCTATCTATAACCTATAAAACTATATGTTTTTCTTTAAAAATCAAAATCAACAATTGATAAAAACCCTTAATTAATTTTCATCTGAAGATTCTGGGCTTGGAAACTGGTTAAGGTCCAAAGACTCCGACGACTGCGAGTGGTGGTTCGAACCACCGTTTCGGGTTTGAAGAGCATCAACTTTAGCTCCAACTTCAGTAGCTTTCTTCCTGATGGAATCAGAAGATAGGTCAAGAAGATAACCATCGTCTGCAATGGAGTCAGGGAAGTTGAGGTGGGCGGAGGGGCCACGGAGGTAGAACACGGCGGTGTCGTAGGCTCGGGCTGCGGCGATGGGGGAGGAGTAGGAGCCGAGCCAGATACGAGAGCGTTTGTTGGGTTCACGAATCTCAGCCACCCACTTGCCCCACTTCCTCATCCTTATCCCTCTGTAGGGTTTGTCTGCGTCTCTCTTCTTTCGCTTTTCGCCGCTGGAAGTCGGTGAGTATCCGCAGTCGGCTTCCATGTGTGACGGTGGTGCACGGTGGCGTTGATTGAAAGAAGCTAGAGAGGAGGAGGAGGAGGATTGTGATATGGATTTGGAAAGAGGGTCAAATGAGTTTTATATGAAGATATACTTGCATATATGGCACTACATATAATATATAGCATACTAAAGTTATTGTAAAATAAACTTTTTTTTTAAATAAAAACGTTCAAGGGTTTAGTTTAGTTTAATTTTTTTTTAACTTTATGAAATGAAATATATGTACTTATGTGATGTACTATATAATTATGTGATATAAATGTCGTATATCTGCTTTTGCTCACGTATGAGACTTTATAGTCACTAATATTCTCGTCAATGCATCCTTTAAGTGATCTATAGTCGTGTGACACTTTTCCGCGCGTAACATCAGTACTTTGTCTGTCAGTTAATTAAATATTAATTATGTATGTGATCGTGTCACTACAAGATAGAGGGCTTTTAGGGATGCACGTATCCTGTCGAAGGCTGTCTATGATAGTGGAAATCGTTGTTAATCCATCGGTACTACTTCATTGGAAACCACGATTTGTGTGGAGAGTTTAACGATGAAAGTTACTATAGAATCACCCACAGATGCTATAATCGGTAGGTTACCGAACGTTTTGTACGTCAATGATATTTTTTTCTCTTAAATATATGTTGTTGGCTTCTATTAATCTAAATAACATGATCAAAAATGTAATATAAAGAAATTCAAATTCTCAAAGATTCCTGCTACAATAAAAAAAGTCATAAGATGCTAAATATGTACCAAAGAGCTTATAGCCTAGTGGTACCATAGTGTTAGACACACATCTCTCCCTATGAGGTTGAAGGTTCTTGTCCATAGTCGACAAACGGTGTTAATTTTAGAGTAACATTTTGGGGGTATGGGTGTGTCAGTTAGATGTTCTAAAAAGATAACAAAATATGTTTATAGTTAATACAATAAGAAACCATTTAGCTAAGTACGGGAGTGTGGCCACGCTGTTGACGGAGCCATATTTAGAAATGCAAGAATACATGGTCGTTAGGATTAGTTCTTGGATAAGCTTCTGCTCAGCCTCTTGTTATGATTACAACGTTCTCTCATGTTCCTTTTGCATCAACCACATTGTTGCGTCTCGTGCCTACCATTTCCTCTTCATCACCTCGAGTATTTTTCTTCAATGGCGGATTTAGGCACATTTTGTGGGTTCCTAGGAACCCATTTAATTTAGAAAAAAAAAATAGTGAGAATTAGTGAAAGCCTTGTATGATTTGTAAAAAAATTAGTGATAATCTATCAAAAGAAACCCATTAGAAAAAAATTCTAGATCCGCCACTATTTAACGTTGTAATATACAAACAAATGATAAGTAGTTGTTTTTTTTTTTTTTTTTGAAACTTAAGTAGTTGTTAATAATAAAAAAAATATTACGTTAAATAAAAATAATTGTATGCCTTTGAAGAAGAACAAGGAATGTAAGATCCCGTAGTGCATGAAGTATCGGTTCACCGGTAATAGAAGATTTGGCTATACCACATTTGACCTAAGGGAAACTTTAGGTAAATTAATGTATTGATCCTCAATAACTAATAAAAACCACCTAAAATCATTGTTGGAGTTTATTTAAATCAAAACGAGTGACTGACATGTAAAAACGATGATTATTGGAGAAACTATGCTAAAACAAATTCAAAGTCTCAAATTGATAGAGTTTGTTATTGATGAGGATACGTCCTTAGTCGGACCGAATCATTGCCAACATAGAACCGAGCTATAGCACATCAAGATCGGATCGCACCTCATGCTATAAACGGAACGATCAAATACACTGGTACGCCATAACTAACTGGGCCCTACAACCATAACTGCCATGACAGTGACTGGTCCGACCCTAACTAACTCGCCACGTCAGCATACCCAAAGACTATAAATACCACACTTAGGCTTCCAAAAAGGAGCAATCGCTGTTCTCTCTCTCTAAACTCTCCTCTCTCTCTTACTGACCTATTTCCCTCCTCACAAATACTTATTCTCACGCCCGAGATTGGTCACAGAGAGGCCCCCCTCCCTGTGACGAGGCTAACGGTGTGCTTGTTTCCTTGTGATCTTGCAGGTTCTTGCTAGGTCATCTAAAGCTCTGCTCTAACCAGGTCGGATCAACTGGTTTTGAGTCTTCAGTGGCGCCATCCCCTCGAATTCACTCAGTTCACTTTGCTAATTCTGTTTGTTCCAAGTCATGGAATCCACAACGACAGCAGTCTCCACCAACACTTTCCCATCTTACAACGACATATGGGAAGGAAACGCCGCCTCTACAATCGCATCAACAGCAGTTGCTGCCCCAGCGGTTTCGATAGGATCAGCATCGGCTCCTCCAGCTGCAAATTCTGTAGGCGGAAGCTCTATCACCACGCTGTCTATTACTGCTCCGGTCGCCATGCCGCTACCTAATTTTGACAACGCCTTCCTTTTATGGAATGCTGATCTATTGCGTCAGTTACAACAGCAACAACAGCGACAGGAGATGTTGCAGAGCCTCCGAACGAACCTGTTTAACAATGTCTATCTAGGGGGTAACCCCGTCTCCGATGGAGCTTTCACTTCCGGATCTCTGGTAAGTCCTATGATCTCCACTCCCATAACACGTGTTACACAATTTTCCTCGATTACGAGTGCTCCGATGAATAACGGTCTAAACGACCTATTTCGCCAGGGATCTATGGGTTTAAACCCTCAAGATCAGGAGCTAATCATGCCATATCACCCCACGTCTATGACTTCCCAATCCAAGTTTACATTACGGATCGCCAATGCCCCACTCCCAGCGAAGCTTAAGATGCCACCTACGCTGAAGTTCTACGACGGTACGTCCGATCCGGACGACCACATGTTCGCATTCGCTGGAGCGGCTAAGGTCGAAGAGTGGCCTATGCCGGCTTGGTGTCATATGTTCGCCCAAACTCTCACCGGATCGGCAAGGGTTTGGTTTGATGGGTTGCCAGAGGGGTCGATAGATCACTTCGAAGATTTCCGGCGTATATTCCTGCAAAATTTATGTCAGCAGCGACGCTGCAAGAAAGACATTACCGAGGTTCACCATATAAAGCGCCGCGACGGAGAGTCCGTAGAAGATTTTATCGATCGCTTCAATCGAGAAAGCATGCAGATAAGTGGAGCGGTTGATCAGCTCCGAGTCTCTGGATTTTGTCACGGAGTTCGGAACAACCAGCTTGTGGAAAAGCTCCACGAAGATCTCCCAAAAACCATGGAGATACTTATGGAGCGAGCTCGAGCCTTCGTTCGGGGAAAGAGTGCCTGCGGCCAACCGAATGAAACCACAGCAAGAAATACCAAGGCTCGAACCACATCTTGGAGACGGAACGCGTCACCACCAAAAGATAGAGGCAACAGTTGGAATAGAAGTCGTGGTCCGTATCAAAAGTCAGATCGAAGCAATTTCCGAACCGGAAACGTGCGTTTTAACACCTTCTCCGAGCTCACAAAGTCGCCAAGTGAAATTCTTAGAACGGAAACTACCCGGTTCCCTACGCCGTCGAAGCAGCGACCTACCTTGGATAAGCACTCCAAGAAATATTGTGAATATCACCGAGACAAGGGCCATACGACTGATGAATGTTGGGCTCTGAAGCAAGAAATCGAAAAGGCCGTACGATATGGTAAACTCTCTCATCTTGTGAAAGAAGTAAAAGATGGGAAGAAATCTGCAGCAGCAATCGATAGTCCGAACACCGAGCCCGGAATCAATATGATCCGGTCAACCGAATCAAGAGGGGTAAAGCGGTCGAACCAACATATGGCAGCGTGGATGCACCAACCAACATACTTCCCTCCGATCGATCCAGACGATGCTCGAGACAGACCAATTACAATTTCGGCCGTCATCGCCGGACATTTGGTCCGACGAATCTATGTGGACGGAGGGAGCACCTTTGAAATCATGTACCTGCAGTGTTTCCAGCAGCTGAACCCCCAAGTAAAGAAGAGGTTGATTGAAGTCTCCACCCCTCTAATCAGTTTTTCGGGAGAGGTGGTTCGACCGATAGGACAGATTACCCTTCCGACAACATTCAAAGATGGTGACAAAAGCAGAACCGTCCAGTTAACTTTTCTGGTTGTTGGCACTCATTCGTTGCATAACATAATACTCGGACGACCCGGGTTGCGAGCTCTTGGAGCGATTAGCTCGACGATACATGGTGCCATTAAATTCCCCACCGAAGCCGGGGTCGCCACTATTCTTTCGGAAGCAACCTCGTTCGTAGCTGAAGTAAGACACGCAGCGGAAACGAGCTCCAAAAAGTCCGAAGTGCCTACGGAGCTCTGGGCGATCAATCCGGACTTCCCCGAACAGCAAGTAGCTATCGGCGCTCAACTCCCAAAACAAACCAAGAAGCTCCTATGGGAATTATTGAGCAACTCGATCGATGTCTTTGCATGGAAGCACTCCGATATGCAAGGGGTTCTAAGGTCAATGGCACAGCATCATTTGAACGTAAAAGAATCAATCAAACCAATAGCACAAAGAAAAAGACATATGGCACCGGACCGAGCCAAAGCAATTGCAAAAGATGTAAAGAGTCTCCTAGATGCCGAGATCATTCGAGAAGTCCGGTATTAAACATGGGTATCGAATCCCGTTATGGTGCGAAAAAAGGATAACTCGTGGAGAATGTGCATTGATTTCACTGATCTAAACGATGCGTACCCGAAAGATTGTTTTCCATTACCGGAGATCGATGAGAAGATTGACTCCATCGCCACGTTCAGATTGAAGTGTTTTCTAGACGCATACAAAGGGTACCACCAGATACAAATGGCGGTTGAAGACGAGGATAAGACAGCCTTTGTCACCAACGAAGGAGTTTACTGCTTCACCAAGATGCCTTTTGGGCTGAAAAACGTTGGTGCTACGTATCAGCGTCTAATGAGCAAAGCCTTCAAAGACCAGATCGAACGAAACGTCGAGGTATATGTTGATGATATCGTAATCAAAAGTCACGATGAACCCGCCATGCTAAAAGACATACTGGAAACATTCACACGACTCCGAAGCATCAACATGAAATTAAACCCCAAGAAGTGTACATTCGGAGTAGAAGAAGGAAAGTTCCTGGGAGTCATGGTCGGGTCAAAAGGCCTGCGAGCCAACCCAGACAAGATCGATGCTGTTCTTACGATGAAGCCTCCAACGTCGGTAAAAGAGATTCAGTCCTTAAATGGACGACTGGCTGCTCTCCATCGATTTTTGTCGAAAGCAGCAGACAGGTCGCTCCCATTCATGGACGTGCTTAGAAAAAGCTTTAGATCAGAGTTCAAATGGACGGAAGAAGCTGCACGAGCTTTCGAAGAACTTAAAGTTTATCTCGGTACTTTACCGACCCTCACCGTGCCAGAAAAGGATGAGGTGCTAACGGTCTATCTAGCTGCGTCAACCGGTGCTATCAGTGCAGTACTAGTTGATCATAGAACCGGAGCCCAAATCCCCATCTACTACGTAAGCCGAACATTAAAAGATTATGAAACAAGATACTCAAACTTGGAAAAGCTAGCCTTGGCGTTAGTACACGCTTCAAGAAGACTTCGCCGATACTTCCAAGCTCATCCAATTGAGGTACGAACGGACCAAAGAATCCAACATGTTCTCTGACGGCCCGAAGTTTCAGGCCGCATGGCAAAATGGGCGATCGAGCTTGGTGCGTTCAATATCACCTTCAGAACCAAAGGTCCGCTAAAAGGACAGGTGATAGCTGATTTTCTAGTTGAGATGCCGGAGGAAAAAGAAATGGAAGAAATCGAGAAAGCTCTAGTCAAACCCTGGTCTTTGTATACAGACGGGGCTTCGAGCTCCGAAGGGTCAGGAGCCGGCTTGATTCTCACCGATCCAGATGGCACGGACATGACGTACGCTCTCCGATTAGAATTCAAGAGCTCTAACAACGAAGCTTAATACGAGGCCCTGCTAGCTGGCTTACGTCTGGCAGCAAAAGTCGGAGCTAGAAATGTTGTAGCCCATGTAGATTCGTTACTTGTAGCAAATCAAGTGAACGGGGAGTATGAGGCAAGGGAAGCCAACATGATCGAATACCTTGAGCAGGTAAAGTAGATTATGGCATCGTTCGATTCATGTAAAGTTGAACACGTCCCCCGCAGCAAGAACAAAAAGGCCGACGCGTTAAGCAAGTTGGCGTCCGTTTCGTTCAGTCATCTTGCCAAAGAGGTGAGGGTAGAAGTGTTAACCGCACCGTCAATTTCGGCTCCTCACGTTATGCAAGTAGAAGCTCTGACGCAAACATGGATGACACCCATAGTCAACTACTTGGTGCACGATGTCTTGCTAGTTGATAAAGCAGAAGCAAGGAAGATCCAGATCAATTCGCTTCTATATCAGATGCAGGAAGGAGGATTGTACCGAAATACTTTTCTTGGACCTCTGCTAAAATGTCTTGATCCGGAGCAGGCCAGTTATATCATCAGAGAAATACATTATGGCATTTGCGGTATTCACGCCGGGCCGAAAATGATCGTAACAAAAGTGAAAAATGCGGGATAGTATTGGCCCGGGATGCACGAGAGTGCAGTTAAAGAACTCCAACAATGTGACAAATGCCAAAAGCACGCGCCAGTGAGCCTCCGAGCAAAGAATGAAATGATTCCGGTGACCGCTGCATGGCCCTTCCAAAAGTGGGGCGTTGATATAGTTGGTCCTTTTCCACGATCGAGCGGAAGCGCCCAAT
Source organism: Helianthus tuberosus (assembly GCA_030545235.1). Classification (NCBI taxonomy): domain Eukaryota; kingdom Viridiplantae; phylum Streptophyta; class Magnoliopsida; order Asterales; family Asteraceae; genus Helianthus; species Helianthus tuberosus. The sequence continues at coordinate 160,205,440 of CM060402.1, read as the reverse complement.
ATTTGCTAGTCGCAGTGGATTATTTCACTAAATGGGTGGAAGCTAGACCATTTACAATCATCTCCGGCTATAATGTAACGAGGTTCTTTTGGGAAGAAATCGTATGCCGCTTCGGTCTTCCACTCTACATCGTAAGCGACAATGCAAAGCAATTCACGGAAAACCCGTTCAAACGGTGGTGTGAAAACTTGAAAATTAACCAAGTCTTTTCCTCGGTCGCCCACCCCCAAAGGAACGGGCAGGTCGAACAGATAAACCGCTGGATCGTTGATGGGATAATGTAACACCTCGAAAATTTACGTCCTATAATGTGTTGACACATGTCATAGGTTTGAACGTGTGAAAGAATGTTCTTGAAGGACTAAAGTTGACAAAACATAGAAACTATGTGAATTTAGGGGTTCAAAATGTCAACAATGAATAAATATACTTTACAATAACCTTACATGGTGTTTATAACCCTAAACGAATAAATCATGGATCATACGTAGCGAATTGTGAAAGAAAATGAGAGATTACAAACTACAGGGGTTAAATGTGTCAACATGTTAAGATATACCTCTGAGTGACCTTTTAGCAAACCCGAAGCCTTGTAACGATTAATTATGCTCACTAGAATGCACCATAAAAATTTCACCAAGTTTCGTTACCGTATGAGAAAGTTATGATAAAATTCGTGTGTGAGGGTTAGAATCGTCAACATTGAAAATTAGGGCTTATCGGGTGATCACAAAGTTACCCGAGGACTTTACAAAGTGGGTATAAGTATTAAAGCCCCCATATGTCAATATTAAAGGATGAGAATGCAAGAAACCAAGTGAAAATGACCTTTCGGGGGACTAAGGGCCAAATGTGCAATAAAAGAAAACATGTTTACCTGATCCGGAGCTCCATGCGGCCCGCGTAAGGATTGCCAATACCTCAGGCGGGCCGCGTCCGACTGCCAGTTGCGGAAAAAACCCACAGGTGGCTGTTTTCAGCTTGTAACCGACTTTAAACTCAGGTTTTCGTTCCTATGGGCTTCCTATGATGGTATTTAGCCTGTAGATGACACATGTATTGATCCTTGAACATTGGTAGACCCATTTGGCATCAATCTATGATAATCAAAGTTACTATAAAAGGCTCATGTTGCAACATGCAACCACACATTCATTTCTGCTCATCTTTGGAACTCCACAGCAGACCCAAGGCCTTCTTAATCATCCATTAGTCATGTGTAAGTACCCTTAACCCTTCTTAATTAAGTTTTGTTTAGTTTATAGCTTAGAAGTCAAACCGTCGTAATTACGGTTTGACTTAGCGATAAAACACAAACGGTCCAGGGTTTTGTCGAAATGAAAGTTCTTATAAGTTGGTAATTATATGGGCTTTAAACCCTTAAAAGGGCACCCACTGATTCCCATCCTAACTAGGTCGTTTGTCGAGTCAACGGTAATTAGAAAAAGTCAACAGAATCATTAAACGCGTAATTAGCGATATAGAAGGCGTGTAACCTGTTTTATCATTCATATAACTTGGTAATAAGAGTACGGACTTGTCTAAACTTGTTTGATTCGACAACTTTCTGTTTTGAACCGATTCGGAGCCGAAAGTCGCATAGTTTGACTTTCTGCTTTGACCTCGATTCTGACCCGGTTTTGATAGGTTTAGACATGCCTTAAAGTTCCATTAGGACCTTGTAACATGTTAGTATAAACCTCTGTAGTTGTTACCTTGATTGTCCAATTCGTTGCACGTTTCCGTTAAATTGCCAAATGTTGACCATATTGCCCTTATGATCATAAAACGAGATTTTTGAAAATATGAAAGTACAATAATCTTTGTTACTGATTATAAAACATGTCCCTAAAATTTCACATCAAACGGAGGTCTAGATTAGGAGTTATGCTTAATGACGTAATTATAACGTTTATTAGTAATTAAACGGCGTCATTAGCGTAAAACCTATCTAAACCCAATTTTTGACACCAAAACTTTTAACCACTGATGTGATATAATATTTTGGGATTTTTGAAGATTTTTAATTATTTTTAAACTGATCATAAGCTAGGTTTATCGCCTTGATTCGGTTAATACCGAATATACCCTTTTCGGTTATAAAATGAGTTCTACAAAGTATTTTGATGCCAATCCAATTGATACTGATTTTAAATAATAAATGAAGTGTTTTGAACATTATGAACTGACCTGGAAACTCAGAATATTATTTTAACCCGTAAATCGCTTAAAACGGCGTTATACGCGTATTAAGTGCATAGTAAGGGTTTAAAACTATTTTGGCATATAAGATTTATAACCAAATGTTATAACCTGTTAAAATAAGCTATATTACTGATTTATTCAGACCCGGATCACAGAAGATAAATTAATCCCTTTTATAATCTTTAAAATGACCAAAATACCCCTACGGGGCTTAATATGAGATTAAACTCGTTTTGGGCATAATGGAAGATATCCTACTGATATCACAACATATTTAAGGCATGTTAACTTAGGAAACCTGTTTAGGACTCTTATGGTTACCCGTTACGCTTTATACGCGTTCGGTTCGGTTTATGTAACTAGTTTACATAAATTAGCCGAAACGGGTCAAACCTTATCGGTTTTATCTCAAAATACAGAATGTGTATAATATACCCATATTAAGCAAGTCTTCAAACTTGTCGGGTCTAAATCACATTCTATCCGGTCTTCGCTTAATCGTGCATACGAGCCGTATCTTTAAAACTAACCGGTCTAAGCTTAAGCTTAACTAAAGACCCGTTAGGATTCTAATAGGTTATTATAAACCTTCGTTCCAGATTAGGAGAACCGGTAAAAGATACTTGCACTCGCTGATTTTGATTTATACTTGCTCAGGTAAATACTTTTAACTTATTTTCCCTATACGGGCTTGGGGTACGGTATATAAAATACCGCTTGGTCGGGCATTGAATCTTTAATTGTTTTATGGTTAAAGTATTGAGATGTCTCGTTTAATTTGTTTTGTTTGCTTAAAGCCTTTGGGGGGTTAATGACCATGTCCCGGATATCCCTGGCATCATTTTACGAAATGGCCACGACCTTAGCACACAGGTGTAGGCGTACACCTGTCAGTGTCTCATTTAAATAATGTGGTGTGTCTATTGATCTTTAACCCGGCTCGATCCGGGCTACTGAACGCATAAGTAACATGTAAATCCTTTACAAGCATTATATTTAAATAATTATCCCAAGTTATAAAATATTATTTGTGCCTTGTGGCTTAAACGCATTTTCTTAAACTCTTTTCAAAATGAGTCGGTTGATTGTATTTACCAGTGTAAACTGACGTATTTTCTCAAAAAGGTTAAGTGCAGGTACTACGCGTAATAGGTTGGCTTTTCTCCTAGCATCCACAATAAGTCTCGCAAGCTTGGATGTCATAGACTGTTGAACATTGTTTCCTTTTATTTTGATCTACCTGTGGATTTATATTCAACTACTTGTGATACTTAATATTACAATATTGTTTGGTTGAAATGAATCTATACTTTGCTTCCGCTGTGCATTTAAATATTGTGTTGTTTGACTATTGTGTTACCAACCACGTCACGATACTCCCCTACCGGGCCCACCGGTAATACGTGGAAATTTGGGGTGTGACAGGTTGGTATCAGAGCCAACATTGAGTGAATTAAACATTAGCCTTTTGTGTTTAATCTCAATGACACAATTGCACATTCCTAAATCTTCGAGTCTAGACAAAGAACTTAGGAATAATCCAAAATGTTTTTATTTTATTTTAGCATTGTCCTTTATTTTTCCTTGTTGTTACCTTTGTTTATATTGACAGGTTTAACAATGCCGCCAAGATTCAGGCGAGGAGGACGAGGAAAGGAACCAATCAGCGCTCCTAACGACCACGAGGCCGGGCCTTCGCGCCGGCGAACTCCTTCTTCTACAAGGAGTGCAGATCCGGCGAACTCCTTCTTCTACCGCGCCGATCGAGAAGGCTTAAATAGTTCCAAAAATGATTAATTATATTAAGCAAATGATTCGTATTTAATGCGATCCGATTGTAAAACAATCTGATAAATATACGAAGTTAACTTATGGGGAAACTTCTTTTTTATGATACGGTCACCTAAGATGACCGAACAAAAAACCTGGTCGAACAGTAAAAATTTGGACGCAAATTAAAAACAAAGTAGCCAGGCCCGAATAACTTCACTAGAAAACGTCACTTCATATAAAACTACGGTAATATGATACTGTGAGCAAGAAGTTAAACTGTATAATTACATGCCATAACAAAAAATATGGTAATAAAATGCCGTACGACAACAGAATCAAACGTCAAGCTTCATAATCTTCCTTTACAATGGGAAGTTCACTCCTTTGCTTGATAACAGACAAAGGTTTGTCAACCAAGTCGGCAACCATATCAAGCACGGAGATATGAAAATCATCAAAAGCTTTCACTGCAGCGTTAAGTGCATCTTGAGCACTTTCGTCGTAACCAGGGACTTCATCAAAAGAACGAACAGAACCTTTGGCAGCCTCGAAGCCATGCTTAATACCTTCGTTCGCCCCAACTGCATTTACACTGTTCACCAAATCGGAAACCACCTTCTCTAGCTCCGGGCTTTGATGAACCAGTTTAACCACCCAAGCAACCCCATCTGTCAAGAACCACTGCTTGGTAAGCATGAGCTCCGACAATTGGGCGTACGACTCGACCATTTCACCTTCACAACGAACCAACATCTCTTTGGCTTCATCAATCGTCGCTTTATGCGACTCGATCGCCCTATCACGAGCCCTCTCTATTTCACCTTTAACTGAAGAAAAACAAGATTCAATAAGTAGGAAAAGGAAGCAATAGAAAAAAAGTTACAAACGTACCATCAATCAAACGATGGTAATCGGCCAAAAGCTGATCATAAGATGTTTGCATTTCTTTCAGCTCAGCCGCATGTTTCTTCTCTGCACCAGATAACTTCTTCTCCAGATCAGCGAATTTCAACTTAAAAGCTTCCAAATATTGGAAGGCTTTGTCCCGAGCTTCATAAGCTGCCGCAGCCGAAGCTTGAGAAGACTTATTAACTTCTTTCGGCTCCAGGGCCTGCTCTTTCAAACGTTCAATTTGGGATCGGAGAGAAGCTAGTTCCTGTTTTGTCTTCGACCGGACATTATCTTCATTTTTCAAATTAGCAATTTCACGTTCAAGCCTGCAACAGTTTGACTCCGACTCAATCCAACGTTTATACGTCTCCACCACCAAAGAATTCGACTGAGCTTGATTCAGCATTAGGGCATTTCCGAGCTCTGGGCCGCTCATCTTCCGGTAATAAGAATGTTCGGCCGGAGTACCCAGGTGAAATAGAGCCATTTTTGCCGATAAGGCATCCACAATTCTATCTTTATTCGCCAACGACCACTCGGGTATATACTTCTCCAAAGCTCGAGCCGAATCCATATCCTCGACGTCGCCCGAACCTAGCTCCCGGGACAAGAAAGCAGCTTCAGTTTTAAACCACAAAGGGGAAGAAGAGGCACTGTCCCCACCATCAATTGGTTTGGGGCTCGGCCTTGACACATTAGAAGCAACCCCCGTCGTAGGCTTACCGGAGGGAGATGGTCAATTTTCTTGAAGGACAAGGGCTCGGGCATAGGAATGCTTGCAAAAAATTTTGTAGATGGCTCCCCAAAAGATAATGGGCTCGTTGAGACATTGACCGGATGATCCCTCGGGGTACGACCACCGTGGAGATGGGCGTCCAAATTCGCCAACAAACCCCCAGCAGTAGAGAAGTCGGTGGCTTGCTCTTCTTCATCATCATCCAAGGTGATGGTTTTAAAATCCATCTTCGTCTTCATCTGTTTTACTTTCGGACCGGATTTAGAAGTAGCCCGTTTTCTCTTCAAACTAACTTGAGGGCGCTCTTCATCATCACCATCATCGCCTTCTTCGCCCCCTCGGTATGAACTCCTTCGTCTTCTACAGAAACATGTACTCCTTCATCCTCAATAACAAACTTGGAGCCAGACCCTTTCATTCCGATCGAGCTGGTCCCTTTGCCTTTATCACTACCAGCTACCGCCGCTCCCTGGACCGGAGGAATATTTAACATTTGTGCTTCAGGAGCTGAGCCCGAACCACCTTGATCGGCCGAACCTCCTTGGCCGGCCGAACCCCCTGGGCGTCCGGAGCTACCGGCTCCCGAATTGGATATAGGTTCGCTTGTACGACGCTCAGGTATGGAGGGTCTCCCTTCGGCGTTTTGGTGGCCCTTACATCAAGCTCTTTGGAATCAAAAGATTTCAATCTCAATGCATCCTTTAAACCCATAGCTGCACAAAAAGCAAACAACAAGTAATATCTGTAGTCCGGTGCATACAAAAAAAAAACGAAAGACTCATAATAAAACAAACTATGAATGCAAGGAGCGCCGTAGCAAGTTTAAAAAAAAAGACACAACTAACCCTTTTTATTCCACCGAAGGGTGGGATACCACTCCGGTTCACTCCACATCGTGCTGATCCGTCCCATGACAAGAATGTGTTCCGACAGCTTCTGAACACGTCCTGCTTCCTTGATCAGATTCGCGTATAGATCTCTATTATACTCAAAATCTTCAAGAAGAGGAGGTGGGAGGCGCGACCTTTTTAATCTCTATGTCATCTCGGACGGAATGCATCGGTCATCAACCCAGAAGAAGCGGTCTTTCCAATCCTTTAAGCTGGTAGTAATCCACGAGTAACAACAAGAATTCTTGTCCCTAACCTCTAATTGTGGAACTACCATCTTGGCCTTGTCTTAATGTGACACATGCCTAGGTCTTGTCCTTTTTAGATTTTGCCATTTTATTATAATGGTAGACTTTATAATATAGGAATGATATTTTAAATATAATTGTTCCTTTAAAAATTTAAACAAGTATATGGTTGCCCTAAACGGGACTTCTAAAAAAAATGACTTGCCCATGCAAGGGCTAATCAGAAAAATAACAAAGGAACCAAATAAGGGTAAAATAAAACAAATTTGGATTATTCCTATGTTCTTGTCTAGACTCAAGAATGTGCAATTGTGTAACTGAGATTAAACACGAAAGTTAGCGTTTAATTCACTCAGTGTTGGCTCTGATACCAACCTGTCACACCCCGACTTTTCACGTATCACCGGTGGGCCCGGTGGGGAGTATCGTGACGTAGTTGGCAACATAATAGTCAAACAACACAATATATAAATGCACAGTGGAAGCAAAAGATAAATATATATTACAATCCAAATTTAAAGTAATATCCAGTATTACAACGGAAAGTAAAGGATCCACAGGCGGATCTTAAACATATCATTTGTTCAACAGACTTTAGACGCCTAGAACTTGCAAGATTCCTTAGTAGCGCCCTGAGCTTCCAGCCAATTACGTTTAGTACCTGTCACTTAACCTTTTTGGAAAATACGTCAGTTTTCACTGGTAAATACACTCAACCGACTCATTTGAAAAGAGTTTAAGAAAATTGATTTGAATGCACGTGGCACAAAATATCTTTTATAATTTGATTAAAATGCCTGTCACTTAACCTTTTTGGAAAATACGTCAGTTTTCACTGGTAAATACACTCAACCGACTCATTTGAAAAGAGTTTAAGAAAATTGATTTGAATGCACGTGGCACAAAATATCTTTTATAATTTGATTAAAATGCTCAGAGGCAAAATTAATCTTTTATACTTGGAACAATTATATTTATAACCTTGTATACAGATTTACATGTTCGTTGTACGTTCAGGGCCCGATGTAGAAACCGAGTCAGATTAACAGACACGCCACAAGTATAGGCCCACAAGAGAGTGAGATACCGTTATTACTTAAGCAACTGTCAGGTGTATGCCTACACCCCGTGCTTAAGACGTGGCCATTTTATAATACAATGATGTCAAGGATATCCGGGACATGGTCATTAACCCCTAAAGGTCTTTATTTCAAACAATACAGATTAAACCGGGTTACCTCAATAATTTAACCATAATAAGATTAAATATTCAATACCCGAACAAGCGGTATTATAATACCGTATTCCAAGCCCGTATAGGGAAAATAAGTTAAGAGTATTTACCTGAGCTAGCTCCTGTCTTAAATAGCAAGAATCTAATAACTCAGCCGTATTCACTTAAGTAAGCGTAGGTACCATTTACCGGAATGCTCTAGTCTGGAATGATGGTATTAATAACCAATTAGAATGCTAACGGGTCTTTAATTTAGCCTAAGCTTAGACCGGTTAGTCTTAAGGGAATATACGGTTCAAACGCATGATTAAGCGAAGACCGGAATAGAATGTGTTTTAGACCCAACAAGTTTGAAGACTTGTATAATATGGGTATTTCATACACACTCTGAATTTTGAGATAAAACCGATAAGGTTTGACCCGTTTCGGCTAATTTATGTAAACTTGCTACATAAACCGAACCGTACGTGTAATAAGCGTGACGGGTATTCATGAGAGCCATATACAGGTTTCCTAAGTTAATTATGCCTCAAATATGTTGTGACATCAGTAAGATGTCTTTCATTATGCCCGAAACGTATTTAAACACAAACTAGGCCCCGTAGGGGTAGTTTGGTCATTTAAAAGGTTATAAAAGTGTTTAAGTATTTACCTGAGTTACAGGTCTGATATAATCAGCAAAAATACTTATTTTGGTAAGTTATAACAGTAGGATAAAGTATATATGTGAATTTACCAATTATAACCAAACTATGCACCGTAGGGGCATTTTGGTAATTTCACATAAGCCGAAAAGCTCAAAACTGAAGTCTGAGTTAAACAACTTTTTCTTACTGTTAAAATATCATAATTTACCTAAAATATCAGTAGGTATCACCCTTGTATGTTTAAAAATAGTCTTAGTACATACTATGCGCTAAAAACGCTTAATAAGGCGATTAGAAGCCATTTACGGGTTTGATACATAAAGCTGATATTTTTATTATTTCAGAAGGCTTAAAATAATTTATTTATCATATGTAATCAGTAGCAAAAGGTTTGGAGTCGTTTAGATATGTAAAACTCATTTCATAGCCCGTAAGGGCAAAACCGACAATTACCGGATTAAGCCTACGACTTTAAGTTATGCTCAGCCTAAAATTAATTAAAAATCTTTAAAAATCCCAAAATAATATATTACATCAGTGGGTGATAAGTTTGATATCAAAAAGTAGGCTTAACTAGGCTATACGCTAATTACGCCGTTTAATTAACATAAAGCCTTGAATTTACGCTAATGAGCATAACTCTCAATCTACACCTCAAACTGATGTCAAACTTTGCATACAAGTTTATATATCAGTAACTAAGGTTTCTACACTTTTACATTTTCATAAATCACGTTTTAAGGTGTAAAAGGCATAATGGTCAACATATGAGCAATTAACGGAATCATGCATATTAATTGGTTAACTAATGAACCATGGTGTATAATCACATAGGGTTATACTAGCATGTTACCTGGTCCAAATAAAGCTCTAAGGCATTTCTAAAACATGCTTAAACCGGTCAGAACTGAAAGTCAAAGTGAAAGTCAAACTATGCGACTTTCGGTTCCGAACCGGGTCTTTACAGAGAATTGTCGGGTTGAACATGTTTAGACATGTTCTTACACTAATTACTAAGTTATAACAATGATCCAACAGGTTGTATATGTTCTACATTGCTAATTATGCATAAATTGTAAACTAAGTATCCTGTTGACTTTTTAAATACAAGTTTGACCCGACATTAGACCTAGTTAGAGTGGGAATCAGGGGGAACCCTTTTAAGCTAAATAACTACGACGGTTTGACTTTTAGCTAAATAACTAAGCTAAACTTAATTAAAGAAGGTTAAGCAAACTTACAAGTGTCTAAAGACTGATGAGGAAGGCTTGGAAGGTGCTCTGGTGCTCCACAATTGATCAGAAGTTGCTTGAGGATTGAATGATCAATGTGTTTGCACTTAGAGGCCTTATATAGTAACCAAGACTCCACAAAGTGTTGACAACTAAGTCTACTACTGACCATAAGTTATTTACAAGTGTCCCTAGATGTTTAGGGATTGTTTAGGGGCCAAGGGAGATGAGGAAAATTGTTTAAAGGTCGGTTCCAAGACTGAACAGCCACTGTCAGCATGTTTCTGTATCTGGGGCTCTGACGCGGCCCGCGTAAAGTCTTGTTAACCTTTACGCGGCCCGCTTGGACCTTGAAAACAGATTTAAACATTTTATGTTTTTGCATATTTGACTCTTGGCTCTTCGAAAGGGCAACCAAGATTATTACTTGAAATTTGAGCCCTCCTTATTTACCTATAAGGGCTTTAGGACTTATACCCACTTTGCCAAGTCCCTGGACACTTCCGGTTAACCCGAAAAGCCATAACTTTCAACGTTAACGCTTTAACCCCTCGTACACGAATTTGATCATAACTTTCTCATACGATAACGAAACTTTATGAAATTTTTATCGTGCATTCTAGTGAGCATAATTAACCGTTACAAAGCTTCGGGTTTGTCAAAAGGTCACTCAGAGGTATAACTTAAACATGTTGACACATTTGACCCCTGTAGTTTGTAATCTCTCACTTTTAGCCTCGTATGATCCATGATTTATTCGTCTGATGGTATCAACATCATGTAGGGTTATTGTGAAGTATATTTATTCACTGTTGACATTTTGAACACGTATATTCACATGCTTTTCATGTTTGTCAACTTTAGTCCTTCTAGAGTATTATTTCACACGTTCAAGCTTATGACACGTGTCAATACATTATAGGACGTGAATTTTCTAGGTGTTACATCCTCACCCCCTTAAAAGAAATCTCGACCTCGAGATTTGTTAAAGTAAAGGAAGTATTTTCTGCCTAATAATGGCAACTTACAGATAATTAGGGATTTGTATGATCTTATTCGTTGTTTCCAATGCAACTTTTGGATCCAGATAAGTGGACTTTCCAAAGTCTCGTCCATCCAACGGATGTCTTGATATTTCATCTATACAAGGTCTCCAAAGGAGCCACCTTGATACATATATAATAGCTATTATAGAAAAGCTTATCTTAAGGTGAGATGGTTATTCAAACCATTGCTCAAAACAAATCTTAAGGAATAACTAATCTTTACCGTTAGTCGAACAAATCGATGATCCTGGGCAGCTGATGGAGATTCTTAATCGTTGTCTAATTAGGGTTGCGGTAAACAATGCCTAAGCAAAATGAACCGTCTTTCATAATTTACTATTCGGAATTCTCAGGATACTGAGTTAGGCTTTATGAATCTATATCTTAAAACTACTTAACCAGGGTTTTCGATTCTTCCAATAATGGTACTAGCTGTCTTGGAAATTTCATAATAATGCAGCCCTAAATGGGATATAACTCTTAACGCTACTGCCTCTCGGGAGGTAAACAGGGTAGTCTTAGGAGAAGATAATCAAGGTACAAGGAGATTACAGAGATTTCCATATCTCAGGCTCCAGTTCACTCATCAACGCTTGTGTCTAATAAGTGACACATTTATGTTATGGGTCCACATATTTCTTTAACAGGGAATATTTATTTGGACAATTCCATTCTGGATATCTTCTTTGAATACCATTAGTTGACTTTAGTACCATATGATCATTGGGATATCTTTGTGGTTCCATGCATTAAACCTCCATACTGATCAGGCATGGAAGCAATCTATGGAACATATTAAGATACACCAATCCTCATAACGCGCTTTTGTCATACTATTTGGTATTTGAAATCAGTAGAGATCAAAGAGATATCAATTTCATATGATGATGTACTTTATCTGGAGGGGGAGTACATTAGGACTTTCTACGGTTTACTATTGTAGTATCAATAGCATGCGTCGCATCATCAATGGCGCGATTGACTGTTGTCTTATCCGAGTTTATCATACTCGAGATTTAGTTCCTATTACCAGATGAATCATTTACTTAGTTGCAATCCAACATCTGCTATTCATCACCCTGATGGCCTTAACATATACTAACCATGGTTTCATCAAACTATACCGGCCAATAAGGCACTAGCATTCTTAATGAACGTTATTTTAAATATATATCAATATCACTTAGCCTAGGTCACAAAAGACCATCAATGGCATTTAAGGGTTGGACCTAGTCCATCACCTTTTTGACAGGGGATCAAAAAGTCACATCTGTCTTTATTATACTGATGAATTTGGATAGCTTGAAAGTTTGCCATAAGGGTATCAGAAAAGAGCGATTCCTAATAGATATAAAATATCAATCTAGGATTTATTGGAGCATTTTCTAAAGTATCATCGGTCACTTTCTACCTCGCATTAAATGACCGGAGTCTTAATCAGGCGGAGACAACACTTCTCAACATTTATCATTCATTATAGAATCATATGTGCCAGTATCAAATAAATTTCTGCATAAACTGCTTGATATGGAAAGGTACCTGCTATATAGTTATCATTCGGCACCATCTCTTAGGCGTTCATCTGATTCCTAGGGCAGTTGGTCTTGATATGCCCCTTCTCGTTGCAACCATAACAGGTTGCATCTTTCAACTTCTTGCAATCCAGGGTTTTATGTTCCTTAGACTTGCAATTTCCACACGGTAGAGGCTTAGACTCAAATCTGCATTTCCCAAGATGGTATTTCCTACAGGTTTTGTACCTGGTCTTCTCTCCCGACTGCTGGCTGTCTCTCTTAAACCCAGAACTCTTCTTATCTTCAGAATTCCTCTTCCTATCGGAGCGATGAGAATTCTCATCCTCCCTTTTACGCTTTCCATCTTCAGAGGCTTTAGCAGCCTTGTTTCTGACTACATCGAGTGTAAGAGATAGCGACAGATCTGCCGCTAACCTGAATGTAGTAGGTCTTGAAGCCTTAACACTGGCTTTGATTTCTGGGGCTAAACCCCCGATGAAACGAGCAATTCTCTTGGGTTCTGGTGTTACTAGGTAAGGAACCAGTCTGGACAGGGTATTGAAACTGGTGAGGTATGCTTGACAATCTAAGTTTGTCATCACCAATGATAAGAAATCCGATTCGATTCTTTCGACCTCGTGTTGAGGGCAGTAGTTCTCCATAATGAGAGCAACAAACTGTTCCCATGGCATGTTGTAAAGTGGAATCTTCCCAGCAGCTTGAATGAGAGCCTTCCACCATGCTAGTGCCTCTCCCTTGAACGATTAGGATACATACTTCACTACATCCCTCTCAGCACAACCGCTGATATCGACAACTGTGTCCATTTCATCCAACCAGGTCATACAATCGATTGCTCCTTTCTCCCTAGTGAAATCCCGGGGTTTGCAGGAAACAAAGTACTTATAGGTACAGGACTTGGTACTTGTTTCATTATCGAACACTATCCTCTTGGATGGAACACTGTGTGGCATAGATGAATGTCGATCATCATCTTTCTTTGGGGGTGGCTTACTATGAGCCTCAGAATGAGTCTTGGGGACAGACTTAGAGTGGGGTACAGATGAGGCTTTACTATAAGTCCCACTATACTCTCTAAATTGCTCATCCACAGCTTTAGATACAGCTGTATCAATCAGTATACGAAGTTCTCCTCTGGTTATATTAACCTTATCATCATCGCGGTTTTCCAGAGGGTGACTGTTTATCTCGTCAGAGTCAGCCATGTAGGTAGTTTTAATTGCTACACAAAGAAAAATAAGGGCAAGGTTTATTTAGAAGCCCATATAGTTTTATCGTTTTAAACGATTTATTAACCATGGTAATATAAACCATATTGGTTAATTTGTTAGTTATATTTAATCAGCATCTTCATTATAATTTATCCTAGTTATAAAACATTAAGGATATTAAGGTGGCGTAAAGGCCTAGTCACAAGGACAGTTTTAAATTTACAAGCCATGATTTCAGAGAATTGAGGCATTATAATTTATCCTAGTTATAAAACATTAAGGATATTAAGGTGGCGCAAAGGGCCTAGTCATAAGGACAGTTTTAAATTTACAAGCCATGATTTCAGAGAATCGAGGCATTAAGGTTTGAACATATTTCATTACCTTTTCTTGACAGCGAGTCAAAGACATCAACTGTCTTTTGTCCCTTAGGACAATAAGTATGGCCCGTAGGCATTTCATCACTTATGGATGTTTATAATATGATCATCTTCATTTGATGATATTAGTCAGGATCGCATTGATCATACAAACTATTATGCTTGGACGTAGTCCAACATCTTTAGACGGGGGTCAGAGACCACCACGGTCGTTGTCTTATCGGACAATAAGTTTGGCCCATAGGCACTTCATCACTAATGGATGTTTATTTCATATAAGGGAATTTAGATTAACCCTCTTTTTAAACGATGGCCTGTGTGACTTTAACGATTCACAGTTTACCAAAAATGTTAACATACTTACAGATGTTAACAGGGATTGGAATCTTTTGGATAGGTTTTACCGTCTTGGCCATGTCTGCAATGACATTTAGGCTAGGTTTTACCTTTAAGACTCCTTTAATATTTAACGCAGAACAATCCTAAATTGAAATGTTAACAAGGATCTGAATCTAATTGTGGAACTACCATCTTGGCCTTGTCTTAATGTGACACATGGCTAGGTCTTGTCCTTTTTAGATTTTGCCATTTTATTATAATGGTAGACTTTATAATATAGGAATGATATTTTAAATATAATCGTTCCTTTAAAAATTTAAACAAGTATATGGTTGCCCTAAACGGGACTTCTAAAAAAAATGACTTGCCCATGCAAGGGCTAATCAGAAAAATAACAAAGGAACCAAATAAGGGTAAAATAAAACAAATTTGGATTATTCCTATGTTCTTGTCTAGACTCAAGAATGTGCAATTGTGTAACTGAGATTAAACACGAAAGTTAGCGTTTAATTCACTCAGTGTTGGCTCTGATACCAACCTGTCACACCCCGACTTTCCACGTATCACCGGTGGGCCCGGTGGGGAGTATCGTGACGTAGTTGGCAACATAATAGTCAAACAACACAATATATAAATGCACAGCGGAAGCAAAAGATAAATATATATTACAATCCGAATTTAAAGTAATATCCAGTATTACAACGGAAAGTAAAGGATCCACAGGCGGATCTTAAACATATCATTTGTTCAACAGACTTTAGACGCCTAGAACTTGCAAGATTCCTTAGTAGCGCCCTGAGCTTCCAGCCAATTACGTTTAGTACCTGTCACTTAACCTTTTTGGAAAATACGTCAGTTTTCACTGGTAAATACACTCAACCGACTCATTTGAAAAGAGTTTAAGAAAATTGATTTGAATGCACGTGGCACAAAATATCTTTTATAATTTGATTAAAATGCTCAGAGGCAAAATTAATCTTTTATACTTGGAACAATTATATTTATAACCTTGTATACAGATTTACATGGTCGTTGTACGCTCAGGGCCTGATGTAGAAACCGAGTCAGATTAACAGACACGCCACAAGTATAGGCCCACAAGAGAGTGAGATACCGTTATTACTTAAGCAACTGTCAGGTGTATGCCTACACCCCGTGCTTAAGACGTGGCCATTTTATAATACAATGATGTCAAGGATATCCGGGACATGGTCATTAACCCCTAAAGGTCTTTATTTCAAACAATACAGATTAAACCGGGTTACCTCAATAATTTAACCATAATAAGATTAAATATTCAATACCCAACCAAGCAGTATTATAATACCGTATTCCAAGCCCGTATAGGGAAAATAAGTTAAGAGTATTTACCTGAGCTAGCTCCTGTCTTAAATAGCAAGAATCTAATAACTCAGCCGTATTCACTTAAGTAAGCGTAGGTACCATTTACCGGAATGCTCTAGTCTGGAATGATGGTATAAATAACCAATTAGAATGCTAACGGGTCTTTAATTTAGCCTAAGCTTAGACCGGTTAGTCTTAAGGGAATATACGGTTCAAACGCATGATTAAGCGAAGACCGGAATAGAATGTGTTTTAGACCCAACAAGTTTGAAGACTTGTATAATATGGGTATTTCATACACACTCTGAATTTTGAGATAAAACCGATAAGGTTTGACCCGTTTCGGCTAATTTATGTAAACTTGCTACATAAACCGAACCGTACGTGTAATAAGCGTGACGGGTATTCATGAGAGCCATATACAGGTTTCCTAAGTTAATTATGCCTCAAATATGTTGTGACATCAGTAAGATGTCTTTCATTATGCCCGAAACGTATTTAAACACAAACTAGGCCCCGTAGGGGTAGTTTGGTCATTTAAAAGGTTATAAAAGTGTTTAAGTATTTACCTGAGTTACAGGTCTGATATAATCAGCAAAAATACTTATTTTGGTAAGTTATAACAGTAGGATAAAGTATATATGTGAATTTACCAATTATAACCAAACTATGCACCGTAGGGGCATTTTGGTAATTTCACATAAGCCGAAAAGCTCAAAACTGAAGTCTGAGTTAAACAACTTTTTCTTACTGTTAAAATATCATAATTTACCTAAAATATCAGTAGGTATCACCCTTGTATGTTTAAAAATAGTCTTAGTAGATACTATGCGCTAAAAACGCTTAATAAGGCGATTAGAAGCCATTTACGGGTTTGATACATAAAGCTGATATTTTTATTATTTCAGAAGGCTTAAAATAATTTATTTATCATATTTAATCAGTAGCAAAAGGTTTGGAGTCGTTTAGATATGTAAAACTCATTTTATAGCCCGTAAGGGCAAAACCGACAATTACCGGATTAAGCCTACGACTATAAGTTATGCTCAGCATAAAATTAATTAAAAATATTTAAAAATCCCAAAATAATATATTACATCAGTGGGTGATAAGTTTGATATCAAAAAGTAGGCTTAACTAGGCTATACGCTAATTACGCCGTTTAATTAACAAAAAGCCTTCAATTTACGCTAATGAGCATAACTCTCAATCTACACCTCAAACTGATGTCAAACTTTGCATTCAAGTTTATATATTAGTAACTAAGGTTTCTACACTTTTACATTTTCATAAATCACGTTTTAAGGTGTAAAGGGCATAATGGTCAACATATGAGCAATTAACGGAATCATGCATATTAATTGGTTAACTAATGAACCATGGTGTATAATCACAGAGGGTTATACTAGCATGTTACCTGGTCCAAATAAAGCTCTAAGGCATTTCTAAAACATGCTTAAACAGGTCAGAACTGAAAGTCAAAGTGAAAGTCAAACTATGCGACTTTCGGTTCCGAACCGGGTCTTTACAGAGAATTGTCGAGTTGAACATGTTTAGACATGTTCTTACACTAATTACTAAGTTATAACAATGATCCAACAGGTTGTATATGTTCTACATTGCTAATTATGCATAAATTGTAAACTAAGTATCCTGTTGACTTTTTAAATACAAGTTTGACCCGACATTAGACCTAGTTAGAGTGGGAATCAGGGGGAACCCTTTTAAGGGTTTATTACCCACATAATTACCTACTTACAGGTACTTTTAATTCGAGATTTGACTGAGCTATTATTAATTAATCTCGAAGTCAAACCGTAATTACGACGGTTTGACTTTTAGCTAAATAACTAAGCTAAACTTAATTAAAGAAGGTTAAGCAAACTTACAAGTGTCTAAAGACTGATGAGGAAGGCTTGGAAGGTGCTCTGGTGCTCCACAATTGATCAGAAGTTGCTTGAGGATTGAATGATCAATGTGTTTGCACTTAGAGGCCTTATATAGTAACCAAGACTCCACAAAGTGTTGACAACTAAGTCTACTACTGACCATAAGTTATTTACAAGTGTCCCTAGATGTTTAGGGATTGTTTAGGGGCCAAGGGAGATGAGGAAAATTGTTTAAAGGTCGGTTCCAAGACTGAACAGCCACTGTCAGCATGTTTCTGTATCTGGGGATCTGACGCGGCCCGCGTAAAGTCTTGTTAACCTTTACGCGGCCCGCTGGGACCTTGAAAACAGATTTAAACATTTTATGTTTTTGCATATTTGACTCTTGGCTCTTCGAAAGGGCAACCAAGATTATTACTTCAAAATTTGAGCCCTCCTTATTTACCTATAAGGGCTTTTGGACTTATACCCACTTTGCCAAGTCCCTGGACACTTCCGGTTAACCCGAAAAGCCATAACTTTCAACGTTAACGCTTTAACCCCTCGTACACGAATTTGATCATAACTTTCTCATACGATAACGAAACTTTATGAAATTTTTATCATGCATTCTAGTGAGCATAATTAACCGTTACAAAGCTTCGGGTTTGTCAAAAGGTCACTCAGAGGTATAACTTAAACATGTTGACACATTTGACCCCTGTAGTTTGTAATCTCTCACTTTTAGCCTCGTATGATCCATGATTTATTCGTCTGATGGTATCAACGTCATGTAGGGTTACTGTGAAGTATATTTATTCACTGTTGACATTTTGAACACGTATATTCACATGCTTTTCATGTTTGTTAACTTTAGTCCTTCTAGAGTATTATTTCACACGTTCAACCTTATGACACGTGTCAATACATTATAGGACGTGAATTTTCGAGGTGTTACATCATTTGAGAAATATGAACCTCGTGAAACGACAGTACGTCGATCAGAAACCTCGTCAAAGGAAGACGGTAATTACAGTAGTCGAACAAACGTGTATAAATCCCTATTTTCCCCGGAGGAAAATGATAGATTGGCGTATCCTTTTCGGGGAGAACGGGGTGTAATGACGCAGGAATTGCGTATTTATCTATGTACCACTGTAAACCATTTCTATTCAAAATATTGAAACAACCAGAAAGATTGCTCTTGTTCGCCATGCTAAAAAGAAAGGTGCTAACCTGTTTATGAACAGCTTCGTCTCAGAGGAAAGGATGGGGAAGATGAAGTAAAAAAGTGAAAACAAAAGTTACCTTTTCACCCCTTTTATAAGGATATACACCGCCTCACAGTGGCCAATAAGAAGGCGACACGTCATGATAACTGACGCGCATCAAACGTCACGTCAGAGGAAAAGATAAAGCAACCGCCGGTTACCCAGCAAATGTCACCGCCTAAAAATTTAAAATTAAAAAAAAATTAACAAAACGACAAATCAGGGGATCAGCCCGCCAAAAATTACGCCGTTATAGTTCGAAGCTTTTACCTATGAGGATACGTCCTTAGTCAGACCGAATCATTGCCAACATAGAACCGAGCTATAGCACATCAAGATCGGATCGCACCTCATGCTATAAACGGAACGATCAAATACACTGGTACGCCATAACTAACTGGGCCCTACAGCCATAACTGCCATGACAGTGACTGGTCCGACCCTAACTAACTCGCCACGTCAGCATACCCAAAGACTATAAATACCACACTTAGGCTTCCAAAAAAGGGCAATCGCTGTTCTCTCTCTCTAAACTCTCCTCTCTCTCTTCCTGACCTATTTCCCTTCTCACAAATACTTATTCTCACGCCCGAGCTTGGTCACAGAGAGGCCCCCCTCCCTGTGACGAGGCTAACGGTGTGCTTGTTTCCTTGTGATCTTGCAGGTTCTTGCTAGGTCATCTGAAGCTCTGCTCTAACCAGGTCGGATCAACTGGTTTTGAGTCTTCAGTTATTCTAATAGGATGATGTAGACTAACTTATCATTTGAGTTATTCCAAATACGTTTTATAGTTTAATAATAATAAGTCTAGTCAATATGTGAGTTTTAAATATGTAAGTTAAAAGGTATAAGTTAATTTATGGTCAAACATATGCCTATAGTTGATGAATGTTAGTTTGAGTTGATTAGTAGTGAAATATGTTGAATTAGCTAGTAAGTGAAGTACATGTGAATAATCACTTCGTTAACTTTTAGAAAGTAAATCAACAGTGGCAAATACATAATTTTTTCTGGTAGGGGGCAATACAGTATTTTCCACTAAGTGGTGGATACTGGATACATTCCGATATAGTAAGATTATTATTTTTTTTTTCAAATTGATCCACGAAGATGGACGAAAACCAAGATTTAAATCATTTACAAGGCTAGAAATCATAAATCCTTAAAAAGAAACTGTAACGATAAATCATTCTAATCCACTCTAAAACCCTGATTTTTCTTGAAATTCAAACAAGAAACCCCTAACCCTTATTATTGGATATAAATTGAAAGAACCCCAAAAGTTATTCATAAAAATTACACAAACCCCTTTTATATTTTCTAATTAAATACATACAAAGATGAATTAGGCATAAGAACACAATAAAAAGATTAAAGTATGAGAACTCACTAAATTGAAATGTAGTACTTTGTAGTTTGTTCGAAATTCTGAATCAATGGGTTAACGACTTAATGGTTGTAACTTGTATTGAAAAGAAAAAAGATGCTTCAAGGATTCAAAAGAGTTCAATCATCAACAGGCAATAAACAATTGCCATTAAAGCTTTTAGTTTACTTACACAAATAATCAACAATTAAATTTAAAAATAATGATAATAAATGAGCAATTATCATAACTTTCCTTCTCAAATTTTAGAAGTAGGGGTTAGGGTGTAGGGAGTGGTTAAACACTTTGGAGTGACAAACCAAAAAAACGACCAATCAGAGCGCGCTATGTCAATCAGTCAAAAGTGTTTAAACTTTGGTGAAAAGTGTTGGCAATGGTTTAGACACTTGGTGAAGTGCTAAACTATTTTTAAAAAAAAGGGTGTGATTGGTTGAGATAGAAATGGACCCCACCCCACCACATAAACACTCCCTTCACCGCATCGGCATCACACCACCGATTTGGCAAACTTGGAAGCGGCAAAGTATGCCGGCGCCGGTGTTTGCCGATCGGCAAACTGGTTTGCCGCACGTTGCCGAGTCCCACACCGTACACCCTTAGTGATTAAAAAAGGATTCAAATGAAACATTAAAAACTTAAAGGGCAAATTGAATTTAAATAATCCCAACTCATTTAATCACCAATAATAATCCGAACTATTCACTTTTGTTTGTAAAATACTCCCACGTTAAAAAACACTAACTAGGTTAAAAAATTGCTGATGTGGCTTGACATGTGTGCACTGACGTGGCTGGTTAATTATAAAAGAAACCCAACATTAAAGCCATCTGTGTATAAAGGTTTTCACCCCCAAATTACAACTATCTATCCCCAAATAAACACACAAACCATCACGATTCCCCTAAACCCTAATCAATCGAGAGAGAAAACGATCAAGTCATTGTATCAGGTTTGTTTTTTACTGCATTCTTCTTGTTTATCTATGATTCAATCCTAATCCACTACTAAACCCATCAGGATGGATGACAAAGTGATCGTAAAAGCGTGGCATGGTGGGAAGCTGAAACAAAAGCCAAAATTGCCCTATGAAGGAGGTGAAACTTATATATTTGAAGTTGAAGTAGACAAGATGTCCTATTTTGAGTTGATGGATTATGTAATTGAATGTGGGTCTTACAAAAGCAAGGATTTTGAAATGTATTACTAGATGCCTGGAAAGAAGTTTGCTGATGGTATTGTGCTGTTCAATAACTTACAGGCCATAGAGGGCATCCGTAAAACTCTTCACCTTGCCTTGAGCTTCGATTTCCAGCCACCCTACGAATTGCAAGTAATTCATGGTTACAGTAAACATTACCACCGGTGCCAAGTCTAAAAATTTTGGGGTTTTGTGAACGAATTGAAGGAGATGAAGAGTTTGAGCTCATGTTTTCGTTTGGGGATGGACTGAATTTGCCCAATTTGTAGAATTAGGGTTTTGATGGAGAGTGCGATTGTGTGTGCAAATAAGGCTGATAATGATTATATACACAGGTAAGATGTTAACCAGCCACGTCAGTGCACACATGTCAAGCCACATCAGCAATTTTTTAACCTAGTTAGTGTTTTTTAACGTGGGAGTATTTTACAAATAAAAGTGAATAGTTCGGATTATTATTGGTGATTAAATGAGTTGGGATTATTATTGGCCAATAACAGTGAGTTGAGATTATTTAAATCCAATTTGCCAACTTAAAGTCATTTAACTAAAATGCACAACACATGAAATTGAACACACCCCACAAAAGATGTGTTGGACTGAGTGTACGGTGGCATAGGCTCGCCCTGCCATACACTGCAAACAAATTGCTCAAAATACAAAGGTGAAGGCATAATACTTTCCAAAGTAGGATATATACATGAATGCCCATTTTAATAAAAAAATATAGTGAAAATGGTTTAATAATGTGATTATATACAAATGGGAAATTGGATTTTAATAATCTCCATTTTTACCTATTGTCATGATTAATCCAAACTCAGGAAATGTTTACGGCCAGTCTCAACTTTAAACGAGTTTTTTTGTATCGATCTCATACTAACTAACTAAAATTTAACCCGTTAGTTTTATTGCGGGTATTCTTCGTATGAGATCGCTGAAAGAATAAGCGTTCACAGTTTGAACTGTAAGTAAACATTTCTTGAGTTGGGATTAATTCTGGCCAATAGATAAAAATTGATATTATTAAAATTCAATTTCCCTGTGCAAATTAATAGTTGTCTTGGTTTGACTTAGGGTATGTTTGGCTAAGCTTTTTGAAACAACTTATTGACTTATTGACTTTTCCCCTCACATACACCCTCATTGCCAAACATTATTTTGGAGCTTATAACTTTTCAAAAAGCCAATAAGTCAATAAGTTGTTTCAAAAAGTTTAGCCAAACATGCCCTTAAATGGGAATGATGCCTACTATCCCATTTGAATTGCGTATTAAGTTCTTAACTAGTAAGACATTAATAATTAATGAATGTGGTGCAAAATGTGATACGAAAAATATGGAACCTTCATTATTGAAGTAAGTGAGTTTCACTATTAAAATTGAAGGCATGAACCTTTATAACTGAGGTATAAAAACCTCACATTTAATAAGAAATTTTAGACTTGCTTAAATTGAGGTTAATATCTCTCACTATGTTATTGACTTACAAAATTGAAATCAATGAATCTTGGGTCGAGAATGAGAGAGATCATGATCTTTACAAATGGTGTTTGGAAAGTTATATGCATAACTATATTGGTTTTGATCGTATGCATTGTGTATAAATTGAGAAGATAATTGAGCCAGTCTATTTCTGAAATGCACTGCAACTAATGTTTGGGAATGAAAGTTGTGTTGGGATGAAAATGAGAAAGGTGAAACAAAAAAGGGGGATGTATGTTGCATTTATATCTTGTCACTCATGGGACTTCTGTACATGGCTAAAATACCCAAAAAGTGATACAAAGTTGGTGACCCTAAGAAATTACGGGAAGTGTTCACTAAATAATTTTCCAAATGATTTAACTTTGTGTTTCATATTTAAGACTGTATGCACTAACTTAGTATTGGTTTATGGTTTATGTATCAAACATTTTCAATGTAGTTACCTCAAAAAGAGCGGAAGGAGTGGTTAAGCCTTAGGATGGGATTAAGTTTTTTAGACAAACTTATTGTGTATGTTTAAACTAACATGGTTTCCATGAACATGTTTTAACGTGCAACACTCACACGACACACCCCACTTTGGAAGTGTATGACATGTTTGTACAATTACAAGTATTAATTATACGAACATGTAAGCACAAATTTGTCTTTGAGGCTGGTGTTTGGAAGGTGTATGAGTTTGTTAAAGAGCATAACCATGAATTTGTTGATCAGCTTGATAAGCATTTCCTACCGTCAGAATGACACCTCACTCAACTTTAGAAGCATGTTATAAATATCATGTCTAAGTTAAATTTGGGCCATGTGAAGACGTTTAATGTTATGAAGACTGTTTTTGACGGTTTTGAAGATGTGGGTGCAAGTAAAGTTTATTTTAAGAATTACAAGAGACAAATTAATTTGTTAATTGGTGAATACAATACAGATACGGTTGTGAGACACTTGCATGAAAATAAACAATCTCAGATTAATTTTTCGTACGATTACTTCACAGACGATAACAATCGATTGAATGGTCTGTTTTGGTGTGATGATCAATGTAAACGTAATTATCAAGTGTTTGGCAATGTGATTTCATTTAACGCCACCTACCGGTCTAACAAGTATGAACTGGAGTTCATTATATCTATTTGGCGTTTTCCTCTTTTTCATTTTATTGGCGTTTTCCTTTCATTTTATTGGCGTTTTCACACTTTTTTTTGCAGATACTATATGGTTTTTGTACCTTTTATTGGTATAGATAACCATCACAACAATGTCATATCGGTGTTGCATTATTGGGGTCAGAAACAGTTAATACGTATATATGGTTGTTGAGAGTGTTTTTAAAAGTTGTCGGTGATTAACCAAAAGTTGTTGTCACTGACCAAGATCCAACAATGAAAAAGACTATTTCTATTGTATTTGTTGATATCAAGCATAGGTTATGTTTGTGGCACGTGATGAACAAACTTCACTAAACTGTTTGGCATTTTTACAACCATAAGTTTTTTTGAATTTATTTTATCAGTGTGTTTTATTTTCTTGCATTTTATGTGTCATTTTCATGTTATGTAGGTGGGTGTAAGGCTATGCAATTCCACTAACTTTACGAAACGTATATGCGGTGTCGTATGGATCGATGCACTTACACCTGAAGAGTTTGAATCCGAATGGAAAGAGGTTATTAAAGAGTTCAATCTGGCTAATAACGACTGGTTATCCGATAATTTTGCTCTTAGGGAATCATGGATCCCTACATTCTATAGGATGGAGTTTTTGTCGGGTCTTATGCGTACGACACTGAGGTCTGAAACTAAAAACCATTTCTCTGGTCAAGTATGTAATGCCAAATCTACTCTTGTTGAGTTTATGACTAATTATGAAACTGCAATAGAATCACAGCGTCATATCCATCAGAAAAATGACTATATGACGCGATACAAACGAACCGAACTGAAAAGTAATTATAGATTTTTGGAAAACCAAGCTTCAAGATATACACCAAAAGCATCTTTCTAGATATACACGTTGAGCTAATCGGGATTGCGGATTGCATAAATGCTCGTTACGAATATCATCCAGATGGGTTCGTTAATTCTTCATAAATGATTTCCAGCAACCATGTTCCTCACTATTTGATGTAAATGGTGTTTTTACAGATCATGACGTTTTTCATTTTACACTACAATCTACATGTTCTTTTTGTGTACATCTGTTTTTTAGGGCATTATTCTGACTATACTATGGCGTTTTCAGGTTATGTCAACATTTTTTTCTATTTTTGTGTTAATGTGTTTTTTGGCTTAATAGTGTTAGTTAGTCTGACTATAGTATGGCATTTTCAGGTTATGTCAACATTTTTTTCAGTTTGTGTGTTTGTGTTTTTTGGATTTATGGCATTATTATCACTATACTATGGCGTTTTCAGATTATATCAACATTTTTCTGTTTGTGTGTGCATGTGTTTTTTTTTTTTTTGAGTTCATGGCGTTAGTTAGTCTGACTATATTATGGTGTTTTCAGGTTATGTTCCGAAAGTCTGATTGCACCAGCAGTTATTCATGCAGGGGTTTCGAGCAGTTTGGTATGTTATGTTGACACGTCTTCTATGTTTTGAGAAGCCTGGACATTAGGGAATTTCCAAAACAATGCATTCTTAATAAATGGCGTAAAAACGCCCCGCCAAATTGTTCTACTAATTACACAATGAGTTATGATTTTATAATTGAGCTTAATGCCGATGTTCAAGGTATGATGCGAGAAATTATTTTTGCGACAGAGTATACTTTGAATCGTTTACCGAGCAACAAGGGGGAGCTTTCATTGTATATGTAGGTCCCGATACGGATCGTCGGACAACTACGAGATCTTGTTTTGGATGCCGGAACAGGTGCGAAATCCCTGTTAAGACACAAACCGAGCGAGAGATAAACACACGACACAAAGATTCAACGTTTAACAGTTGTATATTAATATCGACAGAGTTTAGTTACAGAATTGATACAATACGAAATACAACTAAACTCTCTGATGTGCTCTCACAGTTCTCTCTCATTTTCTGTCTGTGTTATGTCTGTTTATATAAGTACATGATCTGCAAGTTTACGAAAGACTAAGTCTTTCGTCACTATCCCACGAAGAATGCCGAGACCATTAAATAAGTCCCACGAAGAACATGGATCAACGAAGAACAAGGGTTCTTCGTATAACATCAAACCCATGAAAGACTTCAAGAATTCTTCGTAGATAATATGTCCAAGAGTTCTTCGTAGTGTACCATGATCAGGTTCTTCGTCCTAGCCAAAACTCACGAAAGACCTACATGTGAAATGTTAATTCATCCTATGACATCATCATGGTGATGTCATGGTGATGTGTCGGCGGGAAACGGTTCGCGGCTATTCGTGCTTCGCGTGTCGATCTCTGGGGCCATGATGGAGGAATGTCGCGATGTCGGTCTTGAGTCGAACCTAACCGAGTCGAACCGAACCGAGTCGCGTCCACATAAAGTGTACCAACAGTATGAGGATCATGTTTAATCTTACGTGAGGCGTTATCTTTTTGGACTGAAGTGGCACGTTTCAAAAATGTTGAGGACGGAACTAGCGCAATTTTTTTTACTGAAGTGGCATTTTCCAACAAACACAAGGACGAAAATCGCAGTCAACTCTTCTTTATATAATGATGTTTTAGGTGCGTGTGTTTAGGCGGGAGTTTTTTTACAATAAATGGAAATCAATAAAGTCTCAGGCGTTTCAGAGGCTTTATCATTTATGTGACAATGATTTGGCGTTTTCTCCTTTTCAGTCAAAAGAGCATTTTACCCTTAATGAATTCCGCATTTTTACCGCCTTATTGTAGTCCGTAGATTGTATTGATCAAACGACTGGGAACCAGCGTTGTCACACTTTTAGACATTTTCTCCAAATTTTATCCCTTAATATCATAAGAAATATAAAATGGTAAATGACAAATTCTTTATGCATCAAGAGTGTACCAAATGTATTATAGAATTTCTTAAATGTCATGTCTTAAAATAGAGGTTAAATTTCAACTATATACTAAAAAGATGCTTTATAAGGTAATAGAGTTTAATCTTAATTAAAATGTATATTTTGCTTAGTGATACCATAAGCTTATTTTAATAAAATTAATTCATTAACCATATAATTTATGTAATCTCTTGCCAGTTAAAAGAAAAAAAAAACGAACAAATTACATTCAACACTTTGATAAAAGACATCAATTTTCTAGTTAAGGATCAAGATCCAAAAGTAGTTAGAACTCAACATCTGTGATAGTACAATGTAGTGAATGTTGTCTTTGAATTTTGATGAGAAGAAATCAATGACTAGTATACTAAACATTGGATACGTGAAAAATGAGTAAGAAAAAGATTAGCCAACTCGATTTGAAATGTCTCGTTTTAGATCTAAGTCATTTTCATTTTTTTTATTTTCTGTTTTGGTTACTTAAGATCAAAGTTAATGTTTTGAGTGACTTAAAACTGAACATCATTAATATTTTTAGTAATTTTCATTTTTTCTGTAGCTAATATAAGCTCTCATATGTAAAGTTTAAAACGAATTACAAAAAAATATGATTTAACTATTCTCAATTTGGATGTTACCATATGTTTGGTAGAATCCATCTAGAGCCTATTTTAATTCACCATGATATATTGATATTCTGGTGGCTTGCAATCATATGTGAATTTGTTATTATCATGACATATATATTATCTCCATGAGATTGATGCTTTGTGAATAGCAGTAAATTACCTTTTTACATATATACATAACCAACACATCAACTAAAAGATTATGTGAGGTCACTATTGGTTATAAACTCTTTATGGCACTTGACAACCAATGATATCGTTGATAGTTATCAACCATCCACAATCATTTGAAAGCAAACTCTTAATATATGATGTGAGGATGATGCTTGATTACATGAACATCTTGGAACAAGAACTAGAGATTTTCAAGATGATAGCAACATGCAACTACATGAGAAAGAGTCAATGGGAGATTTTTTTCCAAGGAGGCCTTGCCCACATGCAACTACAAATGAAATATTGACGCATCATCTGATATTGCTAAGTTCCCTTTAGTAGTCAAGTGGCTTAAGGCAAGCTCATAGAATCAACTTTTAAAATAAGGGAAACTATCAACTAGAACCACTTATTTAGGAACTGCGTGACTACTTTTCAAGAACAATATAATAATAATAACGAACCTAAAGATCCAATATGTGGAGACCTCATATAACTATGATCATGATATTCACACACGCATCCCTTATTTTCACATCCTTTGAAGCGTCGTGTTTTGGCTAAAGCGCGGCGTTTAGGGTTCTTTTCCAGACAAAAGGTGATTTAACATTGATACGAGGTTCGATTCGGTACGATGTTTCAGCCGGGTCATAGGGAACCCTAAGCGTTGCGTTTTAGCCAAACCGCAGCGCTTCGTGTAACACCCACCCCGTAACCCAGGTGATTATGCACAATTGATACACTTACAGCGGAAACAAACTAAACTTTCATTAAAACTTATAATAGTCTGAGTACAACACTTTATTTATTTACAAACTTTTGGCAACTAAGAACTCCTTGATCTTCTAAAACTCCACAACTGTCAAGTAGTTCCTATAGCTTTCCTCATGACTTACCTGAGATAAGTATACTCAAAACGACGTCATATATATACTGGTGAGCTCATACTATACAATTTTTATAAAGACATACCACAGTTTACATTATATGCATACACAATATGGGCATGTGACCACATTATAGTCAGGTTGGGCCTCATTGAACCTTATAGGTCACATTTGACTTGTCACAAACCACCGTACAAGAGACATACTGGTCCTCCAGCTGTGTCCCCCTACGGCCGTCACATAGGTATGAGTGTGTGTCGCTGGACCTTATAAGCACGAAGTGCCTGTGGGTACACCACCTTATTACCCTTCCCAGAGTGACACACCTCATTAAGCATAATAGGAACTCATATACCCCTACTGACACATGCATACTGCAACATTCTCATTATTACCAGTTATGGACGAGTATACTATCACAGTTTAAAAGACAAGTATGATGACTCACCTGATTAGCAATTGCTTAACAGCCGCTAGTACGACTGAGTTATGTCTCAAGGTCCTGACACAATTACATAATCCTAGGTTAGGTATTAGTACACCTAACTAGTCATTATCATGGTTGGATATTGGTTAGTGCTGCCTTGTTTAAGCATGCTTTGATCAGTCTATGCTTAACTAAGGCTAGGCTACCCAACACCCGCCCCTGACAATAACCCTAGTATCTAAAAATAATACTAACATTACTACTACTAATAATAATACTCCTATTAACTACTAAAATTAAATAATAAATAACTAATCATAGATGTAAATGAGAGCATACCTTAAAACTATCTTCGGCACGTTGATGTAGAGTTTCCCTACTCCTGCTCCAAAAAAGACTACTAACAACACCCAACGGGGTATCGTATACTTAGGATTCTCTATACTAGAGCATTCCCGTTAAAGAAACTGGTACCTAAACAAACTACTGAGACTCTTATTTAAAGGAAGCAAGCAGGCACCTCAAATTATTTCTGAGGCGATGTGGGATCAAGTGACGTGCCTACCTGCCTGCCTGCTTGACCTGCTAGCTTGCTGCTTGTTTATATATATTAATTCAGCTACTTCACTCGTTTTTCTCGTATAACTTTTAAAATATGACGTTTTATAAAACGACGAATATGTCATTAGAACGAGCATATTTTTATCTACGTTTTAACCTAAGTTTCATTAAAAACGGATTAAGGTCAAAAATAATATATTTAATTATTAATATTAAACGGTCTCCTATATTAGCCAAGTTTGTCAAGATATTTCACCTTTCACACAATCATCTTTACTCGTTTAACAATATATGAAATATAAATTACATAATTCATACGTTTATAACCAGTACATTAAGGTTCGGGGTATTACATCCTTCCCTCCTTACAAAAATTTCGTCCTCGAAATTTGTCAACACTTAAAAAGATGAGGGTACTTATCTTGCATCATGTTTTCTAATTCCCATGTAAATTTGGGTCCATGACGTGTGTTCCACTTGACTTTGACTAACGAGATTTCCTTCTTGCGTAACTTTTTAACCTTCCTATCTTGGATTTGTAGTGGTTCTTCAATGAAGTTGAGTTTGTCGTCAACCTGTACGTCTTCCAGGGTTATTTGTTGGGCTTCGTCCACTAGGCACTTCCTTAAATTTGATACATGAAAAGTATTATGTATTCCTGCCTGTTGTTCAGGAAGTTTTAGCCGATAAGCCACTGGTCCTACTTTGCTTGTTACTTCAAACGGCCTAATGTATCGGGGTTTCAACTTTCCTTTCTTTCCAAACCGAATCACTCCTTTCAGAGGTGATACCTTAAGCATTACTTTATCCCCTAGTTGGAACTCTAGGGGTTTACGCCTCTGATCTGCATAACTCTTTTGTCGATCTTGAGCACTTTTCATCCTTTCTTTTATTTGCTGGATCTTTTCTGTGGTCTCCACAATGATTTCTGGTCCTGTTAGTTGACTTTCCCCTACTTCCATCCAACAGATAGGAGTTCGGCACTTTCTTCCGTATAAAGCTTCATAAGGTGCAGATTTGATGCTGGCGTGATAGCTATTATTGTAGGCGAATTCGATGAGTGGTAGATGATTGTCCCAACTTCCACCAAAATCAATTACACAAGCTCGAAGCATATCTTCTAATGTCTGGATAGTCCGTTCACCCTGCCCATCCGTCTGAGGATGATATGCCGTGCTTAGATTAAGCTTGGTTCCCAACTCTTGGGAGAATTTAGATGTGAAACGACTATCTCTATCTGATATGATCGATACAGGCACCCCATGTCGTGAGACTATTTCTTTAATGTAAATTTGAGCTAGCTTGTTCATCTTATAGTCCTCACGAATCGGCACGAAGTGTGCAGACTTGGTCAGTCTGTCCACTATTACCCAAATAGTATCATAACCATGACTTGACCTTGGGAGCTTCGTGATAAAATCCATGGTGATTTTCTCCCATTTCCATTCTGTAATCTCTGATTGTTGCAAGTATCCAGAGGGCTTTTGATGTTCTGCCTTCACCTTAAGGCATGCAAGACACTTTTCCACATAATGGGCAATAGATCGCTTCATTCCCGATCACCAATACTCTCTCCTTAAATCCTTATAC
Source organism: Helianthus tuberosus (assembly GCA_030545235.1). Lineage (NCBI taxonomy): Eukaryota > Viridiplantae > Streptophyta > Magnoliopsida > Asterales > Asteraceae > Helianthus > Helianthus tuberosus. The sequence goes on along the minus strand of CM060402.1, from coordinate 160,174,294 downwards.
ATCTTGTCACTGCCAGGGTGAATGGAATACTTAGATTTATGAGCTTCCTCTAAGATTGTATCCTGTAGTCCTCCAAAATTAGGAACCCATATCCTATTGTTGAACCTAAGGATATTATCATTTCCCATTGTCAGTAGCTTCAGTCTCCCAATCATTCTTTCTTTTACAATATGATTCTCTTTTAAGGCTTCTTGTTGTATATTCTTAACTTGGTCTAAGAGACTAGTTTTAACCTCTATTCTGGTTGCACGAATTCTTATTGGTTGAGGTTTCTCTTTTCTACTTAGAGCATCTGCTACTATGTTTGCCTTACCTGGATGGTATTGGATCTCACAGTCGTAATCACTTAATAACTCCATCCATCGTCTCTGACGCATATTGAGCTCCTTCTGCTCAAATATATGTTTTAAACTTTTATGGTCACTATAGATAGTGCACTTTGTACTGTAAAGATAGTGCCTCCAAATTTTTAATGCGAACATTATGGCACCAAGTTCCAAATCATGGGTTGTGTAGTTTCGTTCATGAATATTCAACGGTCTAGAGGCGTAGGCTATCAGTTTGCCTCTTTGCATGAGTACACATCCCATACCATAGTGAGATGCATCACAGTAGACGGCAAAGTCTTTTATTCCCTTAGGAAGTGACAGTATTGGGGCGCTACATAATTTATGTTTTAACGTGTTAAAGGCTTCTTCTTGTTTAGGTCCCCAATTAAACTTAGAGGCTTTCTGAGTTAGTGTGGTTAATGGTGTTGCAATCTTTGAGAAGTCTTGAATAAACCTTCTATAGCATCCTGCTAACCCCAGAAATCTTCTGATTTCAGTGGGATTCTTCGGTACTTCCCATTTCTTGATGACCTCGATCTTTGCAGGGTCAACTTGTATTCCATGTTCATTTATCACGTAGCCTAGGAATTGCCCCTCACGTATCCAAAATTCACACTTAGAGAACTATGCATAGAGTTTTTCTTTCTTGAGCAATTCAAGGACTGCTCTCAGGTGTTTTTCATGTTCTGCCTCATTCTTAGAGTAGATAAGGATATCGTCAATAAAAACGATCACAAACTTATCGAGGTAAGGTTTACAAACCCTGTTCATGAGGTCCATAACCATACCTAGTCCTGAAGGCAGTCTTAGGTATGTCTTCTAGTGCAACTTTCACTTGGTGGTATCCAGACCTCAAGTTTATTTTAGAGAAATAGCTTGCCCCCTGTAATTGATCAAATAAGTCATTGATCCTGGGTAAAGGGTATTTATTCTTTATAGTGGCTTTATTCAAGTCTCTATAATCGATGCACATGCGTATCGTCCCATCTTTCTTCTTGACAAACAATATGGGTGCTCCCCATGGCGACGAACTAGGTTGGATAAACCCTTTGTCAAGCAACTCCTGTAGTTGCTTCTTGAGTTCTTGCATTTCTGTTGGGGCTAGTCTGTACGGTGACTTAGCAATCGGTGATGTACCGGGAACTAGGTCAATGCGAAACTCAACCTGTCTATCCGATGGTAGTCCCGGGAGCTCATCGGGAAACACTTCGGGGTATTCTCGTACTACTGGCACGTCCTCGACCTTCTGCTTTTCTGTAGTGTTTACGACATATGCTAAAAAGGCAACATACCCTTTCCTTAGGCATTTATGTGCTTGTGCTATCGTGATGAGGTCCTTAGTCTTGTCAGTGCGGTCTCCCGATACAGTTAGCTGTTTGCCGTTGGGTAATCGGAGTCGGACGATCCTTTTGTCACATATAACTTCCGCATGATATGGTGTCAACCAGTCCATTCCTATGACTATGTCGAATTCTCCAAGTTCCATAGGTATTAGGTCTATAGGGATAACATGGTTGTTTAAGCTTATTTTACAATTCTTAACAATGTCAACTATCTCTCTTTGACTTCCATCAACCATTTCCACTGTAAGGGCATGATCTAGGTTTTGGGACGCCTGGTTCAAGTAAGGTCTAAAGGTAGCCGACACTAGACTTCTATTTTCACCAGTATCAAATAACACACACGCATATACATCACTTGCGAGATACTTACCCGTGATAACGTCTGTATTGGTCTTGGCTTCTTCCGTGGTGAGTACAAATGCACGCCCTTTTGGCTGATTTGGTTATGTCTTATTATTTCTTTTGAGTTCGGGGCATTCGGATCTCATGTGGTTAGGGTCTCCACATTCGAAACACTTCTTCTTTTCCTTGCATTCTTGAAGAGCATGACCCGTCTTTTTACAACTTGGACAAGGAAGACGACATTCCCCCGTATGAAAGCGTTTGCAAATTTGACATTGAGGAAATGTTTTAGGCCTTTTAAAGTTGTTATTCCGGGTGTCCCCCTTTCTTTCTTCCCACTTCCTTTTTAGTGCGGGAGATTCCCTCATGACGGCGCCAGCCTCAACAGTTTCTGCAAAAGTCTTGGGGGATTTGGATTTGATAAACACCCTCATTTCAGAGGGTAGACCCCAAATAAACCTATTGATCAGTTGTTCCTCAGTCAATGCGAAATAAGAAACCAGTCGAGATATGTCATTGAAACGAGAAACATACTCTCGATAGGTTTTATTTCCCATTTTTAACTGAAAGAATTCCACTTCCAGTTGCTCAGTCTCACTGGGAGGACAATACTTAGCAAGAAACTTATGAATAAACTCCTCCCACTTCATCTCCTTAACCTTTTCTTTTCCCTATGTTCGGACCACAATGTTCCACCAGTGAAAGGTTTCAGCTTCAAACATATGTACGGCGAACTGTACTTTGTTGCGGTCATCACACTCACATATGTCTAATACTGACTCCATTCTGTTGAGCCAGTCTTAAGCTTCTAGTGCTCCATTTCTTCCGTCGAAGGACTGGGGTTTACAGGACATGAAGTGCTTATAAGTACATTCCTTTGATTTGGAATATTCACCTTTTCCTTCTAGTGGCATGGTTGCGATAGTGTTTTTCCATTCGCCCATTCTTTCCCTTTGTACTGGCATGGAGGCAGCTGAGATGTCTTCAGGTCGTTCTCCAAATTGGTTAACATTACCGGTTTGTGCATTCGTTATTACTTTAGCCACTTCCACGGCTATATTGTGGATATCCTCAGTATTTAGACGCATGCCTATACTAGACCGGGATCTGACATTGTGAGAGGGAGTTTGAGTCCTATAAGTACCTTCCTCTCTCCTTCTGTTATTCTGTTTATTTCTAGACCCTTGTTCATCTCTATGTTCAGACATTGTCACCTTCCTAAAGGGATATGATTATAAAGAGTTACTGGTATGTATGATACATCATTATAATATAACAACTATATACATCACATATATATATAACACATAAAAAGGCACAACATAGTTTACTTCTTCTAGCGTCACTCAATTGACTATGCAAGTACTTTTCCTGAGAACATGTTATTTGGCCTAGTCTGAGTGTGCTATTAATCTTTAGAGAACTACTGGTTAAAGCTTAGGCATTCCTGCAATACCTAATTCGCTAAAACCTCGGGCTCTGATACCAACTGTAACACCCACCCCGTAACCCGGGTGATTATGCACAATAGATACACTTACAGCGGAAACAAACTAAACTTTCATTAAAACTTATAATAGTCTGAGTACAACACTTTATTTATTTACAAACTTTTGGCAACTAAGAACTCCTTGATCTTCTAAAACTCCACAACTGTCAAGTAGTTCCTATAGCTTTCCTCATGACTTACCTGAGATAAGTATACTCAAAACGACGTCAGATGTATACTGGTGAGCTCATACTATACAATTTTTATAAAGGCATACCACAGTTTACATTATATGCATACACAATATGGGCATGTGACCACATTATAGTCAGGTTGGGCCTCATTGAACCTTATAGGTCACATTTGACTTGTCACAAACCACCGTAAAAGAGACATACTGGTCCTCCAGTTGTGTCCCCCTACGGCCGTCACATAGGTATGAGTGTGTGTCGCTGGACCTTATAAGCACGAAGTGCCTGTGGGTACAACACCTTATTACCCTTCCCAGAGTGACACACCTCATTAAGCATAATAGGATCCCATATACCCCTACTGACACATGCATACTACAACATTCTCATTATTACCAGTTATGGACGAGTATACTATCACAGTTTAAAAGACAAGTATGATGACTCACCTGATTAGCAATTGCTTAACAGCCGCTAGTACGACTGAGTTATGTCTCAAGGTCCTGACACAATTACATAATCCTAGGTTAGGTATTAGTACACCTAACTAGTCATTATCATGGTTGGATATTGGTTAGTGTTGCCTTGTTTAAGCATGGTTTGATCAGTCTATGCTTAACTAAGGCTAGGCTACCCAACACCCGCCCCTGACAATAACCCTAGTACCTAAAAATAATACTAACATTACTACTACTAATAATAATACTCCTATTAACTACTAAAATTAAATAATAAATAACTAATCATAGACGTAAACGAGAGCATACCTTAAAACTATCTACGACACGTTGATGTAGAGTTTCCCTACTCCTGCTCCTACTCGCGCTCCAAAAACGACTACTAACAACACCCAACGGGGTATCGTATACTTAGGATTTTCTATACTAGAGCGTTCCCGTTAAAGAAACTGGTACCTAAACAAACTACTGAGACTCTTATTTAAAGGAAGCAAGCAGGCACCTCAAATTATTTTTGAGGCGATGTGGATCAAGTGACGTTCCTGCCTGCCTGCTTGACCTGCTAGCTTGCTTGCTTGCTTATATATATTAATTCAGCTGCTTCACTCGTTTTTCTCGTATAACTTTTAAAATATGACGTTTTATAAAACGACGAATATGTCATTAGAACGAGCATATTTTTATCTACGTTTTAACCTAAGTTTCATTAAAAACGGATTAAGGTCAAAAATAATATATTTAATTATTAATATTAAACGGTCTCCTATATTAGCCAAGGCTTGTCAAGATATTTCACCTTTCACACAATCATCTTTACTCGTTTAACAATATATGAATTACATAATTCATACGTTTATAACCAGTACATTAAGGTTCGGGGTATTACACTTCGGTCCCAAATTCTAGTGGTTTAAAAAGGCAGACCATGGATTCGACATTTCATTCGAATTCCAAATTGCAAAAATGTTTCAAGCAAACACGTGTTTTGTTGTTTTAGTGGCGTTTCTTCAAAATATGATGTCGTGGTTTAGCAACCATCTTTTTGGTGAATAACTTGACGAGTCCGTTGTTCCAGATGCTTACGAGAGGACCGATATTTCTTACTCGTACGAGAAACCGGTCCCGTCCAACATGAAGGGGGGGGGGGTTGTCTCTGGCATTTGTTATCGTGACAATACGATTCAGCTGGACTTGAATATCCCTGTGGAGGACTCGTACGCACGACACGGCTATTTACGGATACGGAGGTGAACCATATCCTCAGGCTGAATATCCGTACGGTCAGCCAAACTATCCCGACCACGGTTATGATGGTGAGCAGTGCTTTGTACAACAAGACTATCCCGACCACGTTTACGGTGATGAGCAGAGCTTTGTATAACAAGACTATCCGGGCCAGGGAAGTGAGCCGAACTTTGTACAACAAGACTATCCGGACCAGGGAGACGGTGGTGAGCAGGAGGATCTGTTAGTTGATGAGGAAGGCTCTTACCCGATTACATTTCCGTTTGAGACAAACCGGACCTTTTCGTCACGTGATGAGTTGGTGGATTAGGTACACATGATGAGAAATGACAATGGTTAAGTCATTGTGATTAAAAGATCGAATAAAAGAGGAAATAATTTAAAGGTTTGGTTTCAACGTATTCTTAGTGGGGAGTATAAGAGTGTAGCTAAAGTGAGAAAAACAGGTAGCAAGAAAATAGGTTGTCCGTTTGAGTTGATAGGGTTTACGGAGTCAAAGGGAAGTGTTCAGAAGTTAGAGGTGACGAACCCGACGCACAACCACACTCCTATTGAATACTTAGAGGGTTACGCGTATACGAGAAGGCTTTCTTCGGAGGATAAAAGACTAATTGAGCAGCTGGCGGAGCAAGATATTCCAAAACTGTAGCATCTGGCGAACGTTGACGAAAAAGAACTCGGATAAAAAGAATATTCCATAAGATATACACAATGTTGTTCAGAAGATTAATGCCGGAAAGAGGGTCGGCGAATCTCCAATGCAGCAACTCGAAAACTTATTGTTTCTATTTTGTATTAGACATTCAGTTGTACTTTGTTTTGTATATATTTATGCAGTTGATCTTTTATTTAAACGATGGTTTTTTTTTATTGTTTGCGTTTATTTCATACGTCTCTTTCGCAACTTATTGTACGATGTTCTAATTAAACATGTTCGTATAATTTAACAAAATAAAATCGGTTAATATTTATAAAAATAATGGCATAAAGAAACAAAAAAATAGAAAGGTGATATAATTAATTTAGTAGGAGTATGGTAAATTTCAAAAAAAAAGGACGTGTAAGTAAACAACCCTTATAACTGGAAACACACTGTAAATCTATTTTTCAGGAGACCCTTAACATCCGATCACACGAAAAAAATATTACAATATGTTATAAAACCACTGTGAAAAATAGAACTACTCTGGTGTACAACTAATCAAACAAAGGGGCTAATATATTTTGCAAAGAATTTTCTTCCTTTCTTTTCTCACTGAATTTCGATCATATGCATACATCTATATATATACAATCATATTACTGTAAACATGTGATATATGTTTGTTTGTTAGTATCAATAATTCATAACACTCCCCCTCAGACATATTATCACCATTCACTTGATCAATAATCCATACGTTCCAAGTTGGATGACAATTTTCAACTTTGGGGTTTAACTATGGAATGCTGCCTCGTTAAAAACCTTGCTAGGAAAACCCAGTGGGACAAAACGTAGCTAAGGGAAAAAGAGTGCAGTGTATAGTCTTCTCCTGATATTTCTGGATCATGTATGTTGCCTCATTAAAAACCTTACTAAGAAAACCCAATGGGATAAAACTTAGTGAAGGGAAAAAGAGTGCAACTTGTATAGTACTCCCCCTCATTTTAATATGTATCATTTATGTGACTTGTCTCTATCTTTCTTGAAAGTTGATCAAAGCTTTATAGACAACAATTTTTCGCTTGATCCTTAGGTAGGCAATCTTTTGCCGATCAGTGTTATATGATCTTCATATGAGACTTCTGGTTCCTTTTTGGAAACAAATATCATAAGATCCACAACTGTGTTTTGTTACATTACCTGCATTTACAAAAACTAACCAAACTTGTTTCGATGGGTTAGTAAAAATATAAATTATACCTTACATACCTTAAGTGTATCAAAAAAATTTTGTTTCACCTTATTACATTATTTTCTTATTGTATATGATCAATTCTGGGTCTTTGCGAAAAACATTTGAGCCATCAAAAATTTCATATCATGGTTTCGCATCAGAAGACCCATTTAGCATATTTCACAAAATTAGTTGTATGGACTACCGGTCCTTATAACTTTTCATTTTAATTTATATCATGTCTAGAAATATATCAAATCGAATATCGACGTCGATGATAGAATTGTGTATATTATATAGCGCTTGAAGTGAAGAAAGTATGCCTATATATATATATATATATATATATATATATATATATATATACAGAAATGATGTTAATGAAAAATTTCTAAATTTGTATGGTAATAAAAATGGTGAAACCGGCCGTCCCCTGGATCGAACCCGGGTCTAGGCCACGTCCTTTCGCGCGCCTAGTCAACCGAGCTAGGTGCCTAGTTTGTGAAATTTCCGTTTTTGGTTAAATATAAGCACATGTACAATAACTTCCTATTTTTCAAGAAATTTAATGTTTGAAAAAAATCAAATGGTCTATTATGCTTCAAACTTTCTATTTCATCTTGATTCCATAATATATGTGTATGACCATAATTGATCGACAATTCTATGTTGGAATCATTTACTTCTTCCTGAGGGAAGGTATTATCATTCACTCCTTCCTAAGGGAAGGTTTTATCATTTACTCCTTCCTGAGGGAATTGAATTTACCATTTTTTTTTCTTTTATGGTCAATTTCCCTTTCAGTGCCTTTTCTTTTTCGAGGATGTTTTATCCTTTGAACCCAATTTCCTTTTCAGGGCCTTTTCTATTTCAAGGATGTTTTATCCTTTGAACCCAATTTTCTTTTCAGGGCCTTTTCTTTTTCGAGGATGTTTTATCCTTTGAACCCAATTTCCTTTTCAGGGCCTTTTCTATTTCAAGGATGTTTTATCATTTGAACCGACTGGCCTTCCATGTTTCAAACGGGATTCAATAGCCATATTATTATTATCCCTTTGCTTTTCTGTAATATCAACTCGAGCTAAATCATTAGCATCTGGTATATAAGATTTTCAATATATCTTTGTCCTTCTTGGACATTAATTTTAACTGGAGCAATTCAAAACTTTTTGGATGAATTTCCTTCTTAATATATCTTTTAGATATTTTACTCGAGGATACAGATAATACAATGATAACTTCAAAATTTATTTCACTTTTAGTTGTTTTCTATCTCCCCCTCATGTTGGGATTTATAATCAGCAAATGAAGCCCATAAGAAATCTCCCATTTATGGCTATATATTATTTATTCCCAACATGTCATTAAATCTCATCTTTGTGCGTTGTGTTGTAACAATTTCAGTATATAGAGTATATATATATCGCACACCCAAATATGATAAATATTTGGTTTCTAAATAACTGTAATGGGGAGTAAGTGTTTCAATAATAATACTTGTTCCAATGATCATTGATAATTTAGAATTTATGAAAAATAAATTTTCCAGTCTGGAATAATATTCTTGCTATATTAGTTAAGCCATATGTGCAAACTTCAAGTTGCGAATTGATAACCATTTAGACGATGCATCGATTTAAATACTAAATGGTATCATGCTAGGATATGTGTATCCTTTAATCCTTTTTAGGATTATCATATGATATGTGAATCCTTTTCATCATAGTATATCCTTAATGGCTTAATCTGTCATGCCATCATATCCTTGATGATATATATATATATATTCTTGAAACTCAATAAGTTTCTTATTGATTTTTGGGAAAAATAGAGCGTCCTCTATTTAAAAGCTTTGTATCATTAGGTAATTAGCTTTTCCCATTCTTTCTATTAATTTTGAATGTCCCAGGCAGAACCGTTATTTGCATTATTCGTCTAATTTATGAATAATTCATATACATATATTTGTCATTTGTATTTCCACAAAACATTTGTATGTGTGTATGTATGTACAACCCAAATTTGTATGTTTATCATGCTTCGTCTTTACAATTTAAAAGGTATCTTATGCAACTACGTTTCATATTAAGATTATACTGTCAAAGTCACTTATATTTTGTAAATATAAACTTGATTTTATGAATCAAATCAACCTGACAGTTTTCTAACTTTCCAAAGAGAGTTTACAGTTATAGCCAACTCTCTATGATGATTCATCACAAGAATCCATACACTTGAATACAAATATATATTCGTTCCGTAGTGCAAAATAATTCAGTCACATAATTATTAATATGGTAGTGGGATCCATCTAATGGTGATGGGAGTTGCTGTTGGGATGACAATGCTCGTGTTATCTTCCATATCAATGTTGTATGTAAACATGTTTCAATTCATATGGCTACTTATCCAGATATGTAGCCTTTAATTTATGCATATTCACAGACTTACGAATGGTTTAGTTTCAGCTATAGCAAGTAAGTCTTTTAGTTTGTACGTATTTCCCATATACTTGTATAGATATATTAAAATAATTGAATCGTAGTAAAATAATTCTAGTATATTGTTATGTTTGCAGACCTCTGTCTGTGTATACAACTGAACTTAATCAAAATCAGAATCAGAATCATGAGTTGATGGAGGTGGCGGAGTAAATTGTTTTGAGATAATACTAGCTACTTGTCTTAGCCTTTCTTCCTGCCACTCATTCTTTTTCGTCAACCACTCTATTTGTCTGGACATTTTCCGGTTCTTTTTTATTAGTTTAGCAACCTTCATTGGATCTAAAGGTGGATTTATTAGAGGCACCGTACTTGGTCCGGCTTCAACAATTGACGGTTGTTGTTGCTCCGGATGTTGTGAAGACTGTTGCTGTAATAATGGTGATATGGGTTGTTCTGGTGCTAACAACTCTTCGAATGTCATGTTATCATTAAATATGGATTGTTGCATCATTTCTCCTTGCCCAAAAGGTAAAGGTGAAAGTGCCCGGTAGATGTTTGGTGTTTGTGGTTGAGTATGCTGTGTTTGAGATGTGTTAGTTGAAATATGTTCAAACACGGGTGGTATTGGCTGCTGTTGAGACAACAAATCATACTGATAAAAAGATGGTTGAGGAAACTGCAACAGTAATTGTTGTAGATTTTGTGATGTATTTTTTGGGATAACCGGTGCTGCCTCAGATTGAAACGATTGTGTTTGTGTAGGAATATCAATAGGTATTATCTCGATATTGGTAAAATTTACCACCCCAGGTAATCGTGGTGGGGATAATTCTTGAATAATCTGATCGTTTATGACACCTAGAGATTTGGCTATTTTTGTTATGTATGATCCTCCCATAAGGTTTTTCGGGGGACGTGTTTGGTATTGCTCAAAGTACATAGCAAGAGAGTAAGCAATATTACAATGGACTGACTCGAATATACTGTATAAGTGAAAGAGATCGGTACCACTAACCCTGTGTAGATTAGACGTGCGCCCCCTGATCGTGTTGGCTAGAACACGGTGCATATATTGATAAAGAGGATCTCTAAATGTTCTTGAATTGTTATTTTTACTCCACACTGCTGGTGTAAGTGTAGACCAATAATCTTGTATGCGATCAGGATATTCGGTTAATGCGTTTATAAATATAGGTGATCTAACTTCTTCTTCTGTATAAATACCTAAATGTACTGCGAACTCAGATAATGACAATTTAAAAGTTTCTCTACCGAGTCTAAAATCGATAGAGGGCTCAGATGGGTCTTTATTTCGTGTGAAATGAAAAGTAGACCAGAACTCATATACAAGTTCATCGTATGAAGGTTCTAAGATGTCAAAAAAACGACGCCATGGTGAACCAATTGGTAGTAACCTCGTCAGTCGATCATCTATGTCTAGTATTCCCGTTATGTTCCAGTCGATACTATTAATAGTATTAACATTAAGCCTCCTGAGGGTTAGATATTTCGTATGGGTGCGTACATCTTCAAACTGAAGAAATTTATGGACTTCGATCTGGGTACGAATTTCTGCTGCGTTTGAAGATTCAGCGTGTGCACGAGTAGAAAACTTAAGACTCATGATAGTAATATTGGGCTTTGTTTGAGAAAAATAGAATTTGAGTATGAGTTGTTTTGGGTATGTGTCGAACTATATCAGAAGTTCAGTTGGTTTGAGGATTTACACGAGTGGTGGGTTACTTATATAGATACAAATTAAGCTTACACAATACGCTTGGTTAAGGCTTCCATGATACACCTTGAAAATAGTTTTACTGTATTAGGTTTGAAAATTTCGGTAACAAACAAAATGTTTAAACTAATATTAGATTCGGTAGGTATCGTGGGTAACGTGCTGATTATCACTGCTAAATGGTTCTGATAACAACAGTGATGATATTAATAATTGGTAATTTTATAGTAAAATATGCATAGCCATTTTTACGGATATATATATATATATATATATATAATTAGTATGCACAATAATAAATAAATAAACGTTATTAAACATTAGATTTTATAAATAAATGTTAGATAACATAAATATAAATATTAGGTGCATAAATAAATGTTAGATAACATAAATGTAAATGTTAGGTGCATAAATAAATGTTAGATAACATAAATGTAAATGTTAGGTGCATAAAAGAAATTTAGATTGTTAGTAGTCCCAAAGTTATTATATTCCCATAGCAATAGGTACCTCGTACTCATTTTTATTATTAAGTATGGGATTTAGATGTTTTTATGATAGGAGTGTCTGGATAACTGGGTCTCCTAAAGGAAAACAATCCCACGGTATAAAAGAAATATTACGTTTATCATAACAATTATAGTTTATATAAATTAATCAAACACTTACTTTGATTATAATTGCTTGAACGTTTCCTTGGCTAGAGCCTCGTGCTTGGCTAGAGCCTCGTGCTTGGCTAGAGCCTCGTGCTGATAACGTGTTATAAAACCACTGTGAAAAATAGAACTACTCTGGTGTACAACTAATCAAACAAAGGGGCTAATATATTTTGCAAAGAATTTTCTTCCTTTCTTTTCTCACTGAATTTCGATCATATGCATACATCTATATATATACAATCATATTACTGTAAACATGTGATATATGTTTGTTTGTTAGTATCAATAATTCATAACACAATAAAAATACATTTTCAAGGCAAAAAACAATAGAATAAAAAAAACATTTAATGTCAAAACTGACTACCAAAGAAAGCTTGCTGGTAAAACCCAAAAGTCACCAAAAGTGACTCTTTGCAAGATCATATACTCAAATTGTTATATTACTAGTTTTAAGCTCCTGCGTTGCGGGGTGGGGGCATAAACTGTGCTACCGGCATTTGAGATAAAACCGTGCTAAGTGGCAAGTCAAAAACAACTGAAACCAGGAAAAACGTAAAAGAAAAACACGGATTTATAACACCAAGTAACTCATACGATGTAAAACGTAGATGAACTCGAAATTATACCGACAAGTATTAGAAAGTCGAGGGGTCAAAAGGAACTTTTAGAAAATGAAGGGACAAAGGTGACAATTTAAAACTTAAAAACGGTAGAGTAAATTACTTTTTGAGTACCTATGTTGTAGTGGTTTAACCACTTGAATCAAAAATCAAAAAGTTAACATCCTGAGTCCCTAATCGCTCATTTTATAACATTTTGAGTCCAATTTTTTTTAACACTTGTACTTTGATTTGAACTTAAGTGGTTAAAACAAATAAAACACATAGACTCAAAACGTTATAAAATGAGCGATTAGGGACTCAGAGCATTAAATTTTTAATTTTGGGCTCAAATAATTAAAACCACTAAAACAAATAAAATAAAAAAAACTAATTTTCTCAAAATTGGTAAATAAACTTTAACTAAAAGAAAGAAATAAAAAAGAGAGTTAAATGCCCGGATAGTCCCTGTGATTTTGCCTTTCTTCACCTTTAGTCCCTAACTTTCTAAAATTACAGCTATAGTCCCCAACTTTTCAATTTTCGTTCCCGGATAGTCCCTAAGCCTAACATCAGTTAGTTTTTGGTGTTAAGTAGATGTGAAATGACCTAAATACCCTTATTTGTTAAATTAATAATTAGTGGCAAAACGGCAAATAACATTTCATTCTTGTCTAAATACTATACTGTAGACAAGAGTCTACCATAAATGTTATATTTAGTAATATGTTTCTCTGATATTATATACGTTAAGTTGGGTTCATTCATAATCTTCTAAAACTAAGAAGTCGTAGGAAAAGCCTTAAACAGACCCTAATTGAACTCATCGTAGTGGCATTGACACCGTCTCGTCAAACTCTATAATCTTAGATTTTAGGTTTTCGTTTTTAGATTTGTAGATTTTAATTATTGTTTTATATCATTGTGTCTTTTTACTTAGTATTGTGTTTTTTTCGTAATGATTTTTCTCCGATTCATTGTGTCTTTTTCCCCCGACATTGTGTTATAGTTTGCTCGGCATTATGGTATAGTTTACGATCAATTGTGTCTTTGTACCCTCCCTGGTTTTAGAAGACTGTAAGATAACTCAACCCTAATCCGAATTTTTGATAATTCATTTATTATTTAAATAAAATCACTAAAATTTGCTTTTGTTTTATAACTAGTTTTTGCCCTGTCCGCGTTGTGGGGCACTAAGCCGAATATCTCTCTCTCATAACATGTAAATATGTGTTTCGCTTTCTTGTTCATACTACTCATAACACGATCTAAAAAAAAGTAAAAGGTAAAATGATAGAAAGACTATAATTTTAAACCAGGGAAAAATTAGAATCCTTTAGGACAAATGAGCGTGTGTCACGTAGCCATCTGATACGAATAAAAATTCTACCAAGTCAACTATTAAAACAAAACACTACTATAGTTTTGTAAAACAAAATAAAACAAAACACCACCAAAGTTTTGCCACATAAAAAAAAACTAAAACGATGGCATGACTATAAATTTACACTAAATCGTAATTTGGCAGGGAAAAAAAACAAAATAATGGCAAAATTGTAAATTTGAACCGATGGCAAAGTTGTAATTTAGCAGAAAAGGAAAAAAGAAACAAAACTAATGACAAAACTTTAAATTTAAACAGGGCAAAATCGTAATTTGGCTGGACTAATGGGAAAGTGTCAGACAGATATCAGGCACTATTCTCCTCCATGACATTTGTAGGTATATAAAATTAGATATTTACTTTTATATCTATCTTTATCTTATTGTTGTTGCTTCGTAACGACATACCATCCCATTAAAGGTTTCATCCTCGAAATGGAAATAGCAAGATACCAATATAAGGGTGTAAGGGGTGCTCTTTTTGTGAGTGGTAACCTCTCTACCATAGCCAATCACAGCATATCAAGTCCCCTCTCTATTCCTCATTTTACACTCAAATATAAGCAATGCTCCTCTCGTGGGGACTAGTCCATTTCATTTTTTTTAGTTTTTTTATTTATACAAATTATGCATGTTTATTTTTTAATTTACATGAAAGATATCTATCATATCTATTCAAAATTAAAAACGAGTAAGGTTTACGTTATTTAAAACGAGTAAGATATTTAATTTAAATAAAACTATAAAGCTAGTAGATTTTATTCAATATAATAAATATAGAAACTGTATAAGTTCTAAAATATTAAAATGTAAATGAACAAAAAAAATACAAGTGTAACTAGTAGATTTTATGTTAAATAAGAAATTTAATAAAAAAATAAATAGATTTTATGTTAATTAAGATATATAATAAAAAGATGAAAATAAACAAATAAATAGATTTTGTAAAATTGATTTAAACTTAAATAAAATTAGGTGTTATGTAACACCCTAAAAACGGGTTTGGTAATCAAACCGCGTTACTAGTAATGACGGGTAAAATACCGTTGGTGGTGAAAATTAACCCGGTGAATATTAGGATTTAAATAAATAAATCTAATATTAAATAAAAAGTGAATAAAAGCTTTTGAGCAAATAAAGTTCATAAGAGGCCCGAGTTAACGAGACTTAGAGTGAAACGGGTTATAACCCCCAGAACCTACTAAGTTAACTAGGAATAATTAACCTAGTTATTAATGTGTAATTAACTGAATAAATAAAGATCAAGACTTTTAACATTCTTTATAAAACTTCTAAACATGAGGGACCAAATGTGGGCAATTTAGGAAATGTTTTAATTAAAAACAATAATAAAAATCAAAACACACACTTGGTGTGTGTGTGGGTCGATCGACCAGAGCAGGAGAAAAGGAGCTCAAACCCTAAACTCTACAAAATCATCAAATTGAAGCTTGATTCAACGCCAAAATCGATGCATGAATACATAGAAATGATCACCTAGTCATGGGGATCATAAGGTATGTCATAAAACATAGATTGGTTAAAGTTGAAAATCTAGACAAGTAGGTTACTTGCAAATAGATGGTTGGGTTATGATCCAAAGTCGAAATTGAATGTCTATGTATGTTTAATTTCGTTAGTTAGGATGATATTATGAAAAACTTGATTTAATATTACTTGAAGATGATTAACAAGTAAACTAAGAAGTGGGTTTTGACTAAATTCGTGTATGTGATGTTTTTAGGGTTTTTGATTGCTAAAAATAGTGTTATAATGTCATAAACATTTTTTAATTGAAAGCTGAATTCAAACAGCTTCTGATCAGAATTTACAGCCGACTTGTATTGGCTGTAACGTGGATAAAACCTGACAAAAACATGTGTTTCTTGATTCTAAAATGTAATTCCAGGAAATATCTTTAAAACCCCACTGGAATTGCATTTTTTCGACGAAAATTGAATGTTTTATGAATTTTTCGGTATCGAAGGTTCAGGCTGCGTTTTCTGGCAGAATTTGCAGCCCATTACGAATGTCATAACTTACTTTAAGAATTGATTTATGATCTCAAATTTTTACTGTAGGTAGCTTCAGGTAGTTCTAAAAATCTCCAACTGGAATTTCGTCAATCGGATAAACGAGAAATTTTAAATTAATTTTTTTGTAAGCTGCAGTCAGAAGTGATGAATCTGATTGCAGCTTAGTAAATGAATTTTTACGAATTTTTGGTAAAGAGTTAGTTCTTGAAATTTTAAAACAAGGCCTAACCCTCCGAGAGGTACGTCACATAAAACAATCATAATTTTTGATTACTTGTAAACTGTAACGCCCGACTTAATTAATCAAGATTTTAATAATAAAATACACATTTTAATGCTAAAATGTGACTTTACAAAACTTTTCATACTAACATTCCCACATGTTTACAACATTTCAAAAAAACATATTTATAAGTGTTTACATAATTCATTTATAACTAAACAAATCAAGATTTGACGCTGAAGCTTCATTTAACGAGTGTTCGGTTCTTGCTCGTCGCTTGATCTTCATCCGGGCACTCTTGGCGATCACCTATGATCAAAACCAACTTAAAAGTTAGTTTTGATAGTTAAATAATAAGTTTAAACAAGTTACATGGGTCAAACAAACAAAATTTAACAATTTTCCGAAATTAGGGGGCGTCACGCTACGCCTAGGGGCGTTGCGCTACGCCTAGGCCCCTTATTCACAGATTGTTGCTTAAACAGTTGCTGTATATTCCCAGCATGACCCGATTTCACGGAAACGAGCATAACTCTCTCGTTTTTAATCCGTTTTACCCGATTCTTTTTCCTACGCGTCCGTAATTTAATTCTCCATCATATGGAGTTAAAATCCAGCATCCAACATAATAAATTTTGAGACGTCTAAGCCTTCGACTCGTTACCTTTTTATCGAATTTTAACCCGTTTATGCATTTTATCAAACAAACATGTTTGTTTGATCCCAAATTCACATGAATCTTATAATTTCAATGTTGTCTATCATATTAGGTTCAATTCACGAGTTTATGTATATTCTTAAACCCGTTTATACTTAAAAGCTTATTTTGACCCGTTAAGGGTATTTAAGCACTTTTCTGCATAATTCATACTCGTTTATTTCTAACATCTTATTTTCGCAATATTTATTAAATGATCTTCCACCACAACTATTTTTATGGTGGATTTAGCATAACTAACCCATTATCCCAAAATTTACCCATCGGTTGGTCATTTTACGCAAATGACCATTTTTATGCATTTGACCCATGAATGTGTATTCCTGTAACTTTATTCATATCTAATGATTTCAAAATCTTGATGCAAGTTCTTAAACAACCCCTATGGGTCGTTTACCCAATATACCCTTCAAGGGTGTTTTGGTCACTTTAGTCCCTCACTTTACGACGAAGGACTTTCGTTAAATATTTGACCATAAATTATATGTTTAACTAAAAGCTTATTTATGCGTACCTGGCTCGGGTCAAGGTATTGACCCGTATACATAACTTTTTGCTTTAAATCTTTCTAGTTAAAGCAACACACGTTTATGTTGTTTCCTGTGATTCAAAAACTCAACAAGAAATTGTCAAATGAAGTTGTCAAATGGTGTTAACAACACCATTTGACCCATTTAGCCTAATTGACCATTTATCCGTATGAGATGGTATTTAGTTACCATTTCATCCCTTTAAACCTATCCCGGTTTTTCCTTAAACTCATTTTACTCAAAACCATTTTTTTTATTTGTTCGTCATTACATGACTAATTTACCTTTTTACCCCTTCTACCATAATTCATGATTTCCTACCTTTTTATTCATTCCGACTTGCATTGCATCATGCCGGATCATCGTAATTCAATTACTTAACATTATTCACGATCAATTTTCGCTAGTAAGTGTATAGTAATTAAAAAGGGGGTGTAAGTTTAACTTACCTCGGATCCGGTTTACGCTTCCCTTCTTGTACTTGATTTATTTGACCGCTTCTTTCCCAAGCCTCCACCTAGCTCGTTTAAGCGTCAAACTATCATTGTAATTGTAAGACGGTTAGGTTAGTCATAGTCATTTACGACTATTCCATCCTACGCTTCTTATATCGAATTTATCATTCGATCATATACTTGGTCGGTTTGACTTTTTAAAGTCAATCGACTTATCAACTTATTCAATGCACATTTGGTTTATTGAATTTCACTTAGGCATTTCATCCGAACTCTTAACGAAATCAGATTTTACACACTAACTACTAGGTAACATGATTTCAAGCATCTATATCACAATCTTAACATCAATTCTTTTATATCATACAAAAACCCATTTAGTGAGAAGTATGATCTTGTACCCAATTTCATGGTTTAATCAAACACCTTCTATTCGTTATCATGCATGTTGATTCTAAGCATATCTATATCATCTATTTCATCATAACATTAAAACCCACTTATCTAAGTGTGTTAATTCACCAAATCCATCAATCCATAGCATGTTATGTATGATTTTCACTTAGGGTTTCGTTCCTAAGAAACTATACATCACTAATCTAGCCATAGCTTCTCTAATCCATGCCTAATTCGCGATTAGGATGATTATCAAATTTTTACAACTTCACCAAACATCAAAATTTTACATACCTTTTGATCCTCTTGTTCGGGTGATCATTAATTCACGTTCGGTTGTGAATTTGGGCTTCATTTGATCCTTCAAATTGATGATTATATGTGGATTAGGGTTTTTGGCTCCATGGGAGCCCCCTGAGCTCGATCCAGAACACACACTATGTGTGTGTGTTTGTGTTTGATTTAATTAAATAACTTTTCTAGTTATCCCGCTTTAACCCTCGTGTTTGGTTCGTTATTAAGTAGGTCACAGCCTACTTATTTCTAATAACAATATTCCCACTTATTAACTAGGTTAAACATTCCTAGTTAACTTAGTGGGTTCGGGGAATCTATGACTAAGTTTATTTTGAGTCCCGTTAACTCGGGCCTTCTATAAACTTTATTTCCCAAAAGCATTCTTTTTTCTTGTTTTATTAAATATTAGATTTAGTTATATAAATCCTAATATTTTCCGGCTTAATTTTACCACTAACGGTACTTTACCCGTCTTTTAGTATTAACGTGGTTTGATTACCAAACCCGTTTTTGGGGTGTTACAAGTCTACCCCCCTTAAAGAGGTTTCGTCCCCGAAACCTTATTTACGTAGTTCATTGGTTTAATCAAACGAACCTAGTTTCATTTTCAAGGCTCCCGTTTCCTTTGGTCAAAAGTTTTCATGTATACTGACGCGTACGTCTTTCATGTGTAAGGCCTCGCGGGCCGTTACTTACAGCTTATAACCCTTTATCTTTATTGACTGAGATGTCACTTGACCACTTAGTCTCGTTAGTCTTTTAACAGGCCTATCCCGCACTTGTGTTATATTAACAAGCGCTTGTATTTGTTATGACGCTTTCTTAACTTTGAATAGTTTTACCGGCTATACTAATTAGTCGCCGTCACTTCATACCCCGTAACTCACGTTACAACGTGATCATTTTCTATATTTCCTTTCTTGTCCGTGAGCGTGTCACGTCACGTTTAAGTTTAATTCAACGTTTCTTTATCATTCTTCTTCTTTTCGAATGTATCGTCTCGCACCTATCGATGTTAAGACCCATACTCTTTGATATTTGTTATTTCCGAATTCGTCTTATAGTATTCATATTTGTTAAAACGTTATTTCTTACTAAAACTGAATTTTAGTTTAACGTTTTTCTCTTTAACTATGTCAATTACTCATATCAAGGAAATTGACAACCCATAATTTATTGTTTTCCGTTCTCGTTTTACGCGGGGAATCGTAACAAGTTCCCTCACCTTACACTATTGACCCGTAGGTTCCTTCACTCAACCTCGTAGGCTATTTCCTTAAGCTTTCATCTCTTTAAGGCGAGGCCCTTATGATCCCTTTGCTTCAATTCATGACCCGTGGGTCATTTTGGCCCCGTAGACCGTTACACTAATTAATATCCCGTAGGTTATGATGATCTCGTAGATCATCTTTTATTCGAGTCCTTATTCAAATGTGTATACGTTTATATACGCATATGGCGTTTAGGCACCCCTTTTTATGTTTAGAATTATTCACCTTTACTTTTTGGATTTCGTTTGACCTTGACCGCAGTCTAAGGCTACATTGTTTTCTTTCGAATTATCTTTCCGACTTCTTGACTTCTAACGTCAATTACACGTCGGTTTGCCCTACACTTACCGTTACCCGATTCTTACCTATACTTCTTTACGTCCCATTACCCGGGTTCTTTTATTTTAATGTTTTTAACGCCTATAACTCCTTTACCTAGGTTTATTAATATTTCGCACTCTTATTTATTCGATTCGCGCTTACTTACTTTAGCAAGTGTCATCCTTTATTAAAATTGTCTGACTTGTTCGTGTGAAAATTCATCACTTATGAATGTCAAACTTCAGTCTTTGTTCGACCCGTTCAGCTTTGAAATAGTTGAACGTAATTTATCAAAATTTCTATTTGCAGTAGTATCTTATCGTCCTTTAGTCATGACTCAAAACCCGAGTCTTTTTTACTTTCCATACGCGTTCCTGTTTCTCAGTCTACGCATGCGTTTAATTCCTTACCCATCAACCAGGTGTTTTACCGAAATCGTTATCATTGCACCCCTTCCGGTATGCATTAAGATTTCATTTCTATTTACTTGGTCATCTTAGCGAAATCCGTCGCTTTTCTTCGACCATGTCTTTTATTCTTTACGTGACCACCATTGACGGCCTTATTAATTATGAGTGACGAGTATCATCGTTATCCTTTCTTTACTACGACTAAAGTTAACAACCTGGATTATCTTTTTCGTGTGGGCAAAACCTTTGTTTTTATGACCCGGCGGATCATCTATACTTTGGTTTTACTTGTCCATTTTGTTCACCATGGCCCTTTCGTCCAAGATGACTTTTTTTCGTGAATTTTCTTTTGATCATTCATTTATATCATCATTTACATTAATCCTTGTCCCTTCTCTCGGGCTCATTATCCTAATGTAATACGTTTCCGTCACCCGGCTGTGCGTTTACATTATTATCAACTAGTTTGTTCATTTGTTTCATTTGGGTACTTTTTAATTTGTCCCATTCACCCCGTCCTTACTACATCGGATGTAAATGTGTCCGCTATAAGAAGTTCATGGTATCATATGCCACTACTTACTTGGCCAGAGTAAGCGATTAACACATGACACGCATGACCTTTTTATAGTTTTCACATCACGCCCTATGTAAGTAATGCCTCTATTTGTTTCTCTTGGAAACAATATCCCGAATTCATTTTCTATTCGGGTTTTTCCAAGTTTTTAATCTACATATGCAACTTTCAATTTCTACATATTTGTTGCATATTACTATTTGTGCAATTCATTTAAAATGTGAACCTGGTAATGCTTGCCCTAACGGGCTTCTCTTGCCATTAGCCTTGTTCGCGACCGTTACGCGATTTAGGTCCTTGATGAGCATACTCTTTGGACCGTTCCCCTGTCAAATCTGCGATTTGTTAAACTCTCGCTATCCTCATACTATTTGTAACGCCCGACTTAATTAATCAAGATTTTAATAATAAAATACACATTTTAATGCTAAAATGTGACTTTACAAAAACTTTTCATACTAACATTCCCACATGTTTACAACATTTCAAAAAAACATATTTATAAGTGTTTACATAATTCATTTATAACTAAACAAATCAAGATTTGACGCTGAAGCTTCATTTAACGAGTGTTCGGTTCTTGCTCGTCGCTTGATCTTCATCCGGGCACTCTTGGCGATCACCTATGATCAAAACCAACTTAAAAGTTAGTTTTGATAGTTAAATAATAAGTTTAAACAAGTTACATGGGTCAAACAAACAAAATTTAACAATTTTCCGAAATTAGGGGGCGTCACGCTACGCCTAGGGGCATTGCGCTACGCCTAGGCCCCTTATTCACAGATTGTTGCTTAAACAGTTGCTGTATATTCCCAGCATGACCCGATTTCACGGAAACGAGCATAACTCTCTCGTTTTTAATCCGTTTTACCCGATTCTTTTTCCTACGCGTCCGTAATTTAATTCTCCATCATATGGAGTTAAAATCCAGCATCCAACATAATAAATTTTGAGACGTCTAAGCCTTCGACTCGTTACCTTTTTATCGAATTTTAACCCGTTTATGCATTTTATCAAACAAACATGTTTGTTTGATCCCAAATTCACATGAATCTTATAATTTCAATGTTGTCTATCATATTAGGTTCAATTCACGAGTTTATGTATATTCTTAAACCCGTTTATACTTAAAAGCTTATTTTGACCCGTTAAGGGTATTTAAGCACTTTTCTGCATAATTCATACTCGTTTATTTCTAACATCTTATTTTCGCAATATTTATTAAATGATCTTCCACCACAACTATTTTTATGGTGGATTTAGCATAACTAACCCATTATCCCAAAATTTACCCATCGGTTGGTCATTTTACGCAAATGACCATTTTTATGCATTTGACCCATGAATGTGTATTCCTGTAACTTTTATTCATATCTAATGATTTCAAAATCTTGATGCAAGTTCTTAAACAACCCCTATGGGTCGTTTACCCAATATACCCTTCAAGGGTGTTTTGGTCACTTTAGTCCCTCACTTTACGACGAAGGACTTTCGTTAAATATTTGACCATAAATTATATGTTTAACTAAAAGCTTATTTATGCGTACCTGGCTCGGGTCAAGGTATTGACCCGTATACATAACTTTTTGCTTTAAATCTTTCTAGTTAAAGCAACACACGTTTATGTTGTTTCCTGTGATTCAAAAACTCAACAAGAAATTGTCAAATGAAGTTGTCAAATGGTGTTAACAACACCATTTGACCCATTTAGCCTAATTAACCATTTATCCGTATGAGATGGTATTTAGTTACCATTTCATCCCTTTAAACCTATCCCGGTTTTTCCTTAAACTCATTTTACTCAAAACCATTTTTTTATTTGTTCGTCATTACATGACTAATTTACCTTTTTACCCCTTCTACCATAATTCATGATTTCCTACCTTTTTATTCATTCCGACTTGCATTGCATCATGCCGGATCATCGTAATTCAATTACTTAACATTATTCACGATCAATTTTCGCTAGTAAGTGTATAGTAATTAAAAAGGGGGTGTAAGTTTAACTTACCTCGGATCCGGTTTACGCTTCCCTTCTTGTACTTGATTTATTTGACCGCTTCTTTCCCAAGCCTCCACCTAGCTCGTTTAAGCGTCAAACTATCATTGTAATTGTAAGACGGTTAGGTTAGTCATAGTCATTTACGACTATTCCATCCTACGCTTCTTATATCGAATTTATCATTCGATCATATACTTGGTCGGTTTGACTTTTTAAAGTCAACCGACTTATCAACTTATTCAATGCACATTTGGTTTATTGAATTTCACTTAGGCATTTCATCCTAACTCTTAACGAAATCAGATTTTACACACTAACTACTAGGTAACATAATTTCAAGCATCTATATCACGATCTTAACATCAATTCTTTTATATCATACAAAAACCCATTTAGTGAGAAGTATGATCTTATACCCAATTTCATGGTTTAATCAAACACCTTCTATTCATTATCATGCATGTTGATTCTAAGCATATCTATATCATCTATTTTATCATAACATTAAAACCCACTTATCTAAGTGTGTTAATTCACCAAATCCATCAATCCATAGCATGTTATGTATGATTTTCACTTAGGGTTTCGTTCCTAAGCAAGTATACATCACTAATCTAGCCATAGCTTCTCTAATCCATGCCTAAATCGCGATTAGGATGATTATCAAATTTTTACAACTTCACCAAACATCAAGATTTTACATACCTTATGATCCTCTTGTTCGGGTGATCATTAATTCACGTTCGGTTGTGAATTTGGGCTTCATTTGATCCTTCAAATTGATGATTATATGTGGATTAGGGTTTTTGGCTCCATGGGAGCCCCCTGAGCTCGATCCAGAACACACACTATGTGTGTGTGTGTTTGTGTTTGATTTAATTAAATAACTTTTCTAGTCATCCCGCTTTAACCCCTCGTGTTTGGTTCTTTATTAAGTAGGTCACAACCTACATATTTCTAATAACAATATTCCCACTTATTAACTAGGTTAAACATTCCTAGTTAATTTAGTGGGTTCGGGGAATCTATGACTAAGTTTATTTTGAGTCCCGTTAACTCGGGCCTTCTATAAACTTTATTTCCCAAAAGCATTCTTTTTTCTTGTTTTATTAAATATTAGATTTAGTTATATAAATCCTAATATTTTCCGGCTTAATTTTACCACTAACGGTACTTTACCCGTCTTTTAGTATTAACGTGGTTTGATTACCAAACCCGTTTTTGGGGTGTTACATAAACAGGTTAAACAGGTCACAAGAAACAGCCTATTTTTCGGTGATATGAACTTGCCTAGTTGATGTTAATCTTGGCTAAATGACAAGTTATAAACTAGTTGTTGAATATATAGCATGCTTTGATTGATAAGTGTATAAAAAAAAGGGTCCATAGGGTGATGGCCATTGTATAGAATGACCAATCTAACCATCTTATGCATGTTATGATATAGTTTGACTCTAAACAAGCTAGGTGGGGGCTTGGAGAGGAACGGGTCAAACGGATCATGGATGCGAAGAATGTTTGCGCGGACGCGAGGTAAGTAAAGGCTTACACCCAATTTAAGTGTACGTATTTATTTTATATGTGATAAATATGACAACGGATTGTATCCGGATATGGGTTCCGACACAAAACAATATGAGTCGGAACGAATAAAAAAGATTAAAACTATGGTTAATGGAAAAAGGATCTGGTGGTAAACAAAATTCGAAATTGGTCGGATGTGTGAATGGGTAGTTAAAACAATGTTTTTTATAAATGTAAATGTTTGGTCGTATAAGCCAAGCGGGTCAAATGGTGGTGATAACACCATTTGACAATATCGACTAACGTTTGGTTGTCAAGTCATGTGTTCACAGGAGTAAACGGGAAGTGGATAATTACGTAGCTATTAAGTAGCGGCTAAATAAAGTAAGGTATAAAACGGGCCTATACGTTGACCCGAGCCAGGTACGCATAAAGTAAGTTTATAGTTAAAAGTGCAATTTGGTCAAATAATTAGTGAAAGTCCTTCGTCGCAAAATGAGAGACTAAAATTGACCAAAAAGCCCTTGATGGGAAAACCGGGCAAACGACCCTTAGAGGTTGTTTAGGAATTTGCATTAAGATTATGAAATATAGGTAGATACCTTAATGTAGTAAAATGATGAGTGAAAGGAGAGAGTGAAACTTAAAGTTATGGTAAATCCCTCTAACGGGTCAAAATGAAGTTTTGCGCATAACTCAACTTTTATTTGCATAATGTATGAAAGTTTTGAACTCACGAGTTAATGGTTTTGATATAATGAATATCTCAAGAATTTACAACGATTTAAACGAAAGTGGTTTAATGAATCATGAAACGGGTCAAAAGTGTTAAAAAGGAATTTCAAGCCGAGAGGTTGAAATTTGAATTTTTGAAGTAGTGAAATATCAGGTTTTAACTCCATAAGATGGAGAATTAAATTACAAACGCGTAGGAAAAAGAATCGTGTAAAACGGATAAGTAGATAAAAAGTTATGGAATTTTGAAGTTGGAATTTGGTTAAAAACTAGAGCTGGGCAAAAATGCAGGTTTCAGTAACGAATCTGCTGGAAATTTGTCTTTTCCGCGCCACACGACGGGTCACAAGGTTTGGGTCACGACACGCGACAGACGTCGCGCTACGCGACAAGCTGAGCAGAGTCTCTCGTGACACGCGAGAGACATAAAAGCTGGAAAAATATTTTTGTTATGTTTGTTTGATGCGTAGAACTTGTTTAAACTCATTTTAAGCTATCAAAACTAACTTTTATGTTGGTTTTGAATTTAGGTTAACCTAGTAAGCATCCGGATGAAGATCAAGCATGGACAAGAACCGAACACACGATCGAACAAAGCTTCCGCGTTAATCTAATATGTTTTTGTTTTAAGTGAACTATGTAAAACACTTGGTACTATATTTGAATATTATTGACATGTAAGAATGTTAACTTGGAAAAGTTTTTGTAAAGTCGCATTTTTGCATAAAATGCGTGTTTTATTATTATAATCTTGATTAATTGAGACGGGTGTTACAAGTTGGTATCAGAGCTCACGGTTAAAGAGTAAAGTGTGTTCGGTTCGAGGCTTGATCGCAAATCCGGTAAGTACAAGTATGTTAACGGTTTAGTATGATTAAAGTGCTGTGAACAACACATAGGGTTTTCGTGTAATACACGTTACCCCAATGAAAATGATTGGTATAGTTAACGAAATCACGTGCGATAACACGCACAATAAAAAAAAGGCCTTGTATTACAATACGGGCGTTTATTAATGTCGAAATTACTAACTTTTGTAAATGTTTAGTTGAAGGTCACTCGCATCTGAAGATAGCGGGAGAGTAACAAATCTCGGATATGACGGAGGAACGGTCCGATGTATGACGAGCAGAGCGTACTCGCCAAATACCTATATCGCGTAACAGTCGTGAGTAAGGCGAATAGCAAGGAAAGCCCGTTAGGATAAGCAATACAGGTGCACGTTTAAATTTTTTTTACACGAATAGTAACATGCAACAAATACGTAGAGGCTGACCGTTGCATATGTAAATTAAAAAAAACATGGAAAAACCTGAATAGAATACCTATCCAGGATATTATTTCCAAGAAAACTAAATAGAGGCATTACTTACATGGGGTGTAATGTGAAAATTATAAAAAGGTCATGTGTGTCATGTGTTGATCGCTTACTCTGGCCAAGTAAGTAGTGAACACATGATGTCATGAACTTCTTATGATGGACGCATTTGTCACACCCCCAAAATCCACCTGCGGAGTTCCACCGCTTGGAGGCGTGACTGACCAGGATCCAGCCACCAATCATATTGAACAAGCATATAAGTAGTTATAAAATCCAACCAATACAATTGGTGTTCAAACAAAACATAGTTAAGTTGCAAGCGGAAGCATAAGTCTTAAATCATAACATGAGTTTAATTGTTTCAAAGTTTAGCATGGCACACAGTCGTCCATGTCCCACAACGATCCTCCTCCATGCAAGCTCCAGCTAAGAATCTAAGGACCTGCAAAGCATGTAGTAACGAGTCAACAACAAGTTGAGTGAGTTCACGGTTGGGTGTTCGTTTTAAGTTGTTTCGAAAACAGTTTCCTTTATCTGGCATCCTGCCGTGGGGGTTACCCCATAGTTAAAAACGTGACTTGTTTATTCCCGGTTACTCTGGCTATCCAGCCGTGGGGGCTACCCCGTGTTAGTTATCTGGCATTTCGGCCGTGGGGGCTACCCCATGTATATACTAGACTCGTTACCATATCGACTGCTGACTGTAGTCATGTTTATGTGCCCTGAACTGTCAATGTCTATCATCATTGACGTGCCAGTAGTCCATTAGTTCACGCCCGTCCTCTGCGGCACGGTGTGAGGTTTGTCAAACCTAAATAGCGCTATCTAACTAATGACCCGCTCGCCATTGGCCTCGGCGATTAAGTTGATACAAAGATGAGGGACTTCGTGATAGAGTTTTGGTCTAGTACGAGTTATCTGTCCATGAGGACGAGGAATTACATTCCTGAACCAATACTGTCCTACCCAAGGAGGACGAGGAACCCATGTTCCTTAACCCCATTCCCAACCCCTGGGAATCCCATGCTTTGTAGAGGGTGTGAACTCACCTTGGTTTGCTCGGTAGAAACACAGAAAAGTCAAACAAGCAACGTTGAGGCTACTCACGTCCTATCATAGTTGTATTGTACCAATCAGGTTCGTATTCAAACAGTGGACGTATGTTTCTAGCATAATGCATTCAAGTATCGTTCATGGCATACATGTTTAATCATGGCAGATTCATGTTCAACAGTAACATATAAGGTCTGGGCATCAGGCCCAAGAGTCCGGCCCAAACAATTAAGTCCGAAATGAGGTGCAAGCCCAAACAGTGAGTATCCGTGTATGGTCTCGAGTCGCAACTAGGCGTTTGCGACTCGCAACCTGAGTCGCAATCATGGTTTCGGTTCGTGTTGGTTTGGTTACGAGTCGCAACTGGACTCGCAACCGTGGTTTCGAGTCACAAGGTTGGTGTGCTGATCATGTGTGGTTTTGAGTCGCAACTAGGTGTTTGCGACTCGCAACTGATGTCGCAACCGGGGATTTCGACTCATCAACAAGTGGTTTCGAGTCGCAACTGATGGTTTCGGTTGGACAACTGCTGATCCGGAACAGTGTACTATCCAATGAGAATTTGATTTCAGAAAATGGTTTGTACTACCCACTTAAACATGTTTGTTTGTCTAGTAATTTAGTAATTTGGATCAAACATATCATATTTCAAATATTCAAGCATGCTCATATGATATTCAAGTTGTTCTTCACACATTCATCATGTTCATCAATATCCAAGTAGTTCATCATATCATAACTTGAAACAACAATCCGAAATATTCAAACAACTAGTCCAATTTCCACATAAGTGCAGCCATTTAACAAGCATTTTGATTTGTAACCTAAGAGCATGCAATCCGATTTCATAACATGAATAACAATCGAGCATTCCAACAACAAATCCGAATAATATGAGCATTATACACACCGATTTCATGAACACCAACCATTTATGGTTTAAATCACATTAAATCACAAACATCATTAACTCATCATGCAATCAATCCGGAATCTAAGTATGATAGGTTATTAACATCATCATGTATAAATCTAACAAACCAATATATTACCAAGTCACACAAGATACATCATCATCAACAAAATATCACATCATCATCATCGACAACAACCGAAATCTAAACACACACAATGAGAATCACTAACCGGTTAGAGGAGTAGTGGTGAAGGATGAAGCTTTGTTTGGTGTGAACAAGCAAAATCCGAGAATCCTTTTGTGGTCGGTTGGTTGGATCCGAGAAGAAGGAGGAGCAATGTTGTAGCTTAGGGTTTAATGGTTTCTAGAGAGAGAGTAGAGGAGTGTGTGTGTTGTCCAAGAAAGTGGCAAAGATGACTAACAACCGGATTATATACTAGCTTCAAGTGCACCCTAATGGGCTTTCAAAATAGGCTAAGTGTGTGTGTGTGTGGCCCAACCGGCCTGTATGTTATACTAGTTCACTCGAGACCACATGGTCTCGAGTCGGGTTCGTGTTGTCTCGGTTCATATATACATATATCGCATACATACAAGCACACACAAATAACACATAATCACATAAAGGTTCATTTGTCATTATCACATAAGTTAACTAGCCACACGTTTAAGCATACATGAAAGGTTCTAAATTTCGAGGTGTCACATCATCCCCAAGTTGAAAGAAATTTCGTCCCGAAATTTGGTAGGCACTCACTGAGGAAGCTAGTTAAGTTGTATGGTTTTCCTGGTTTTCCTGGGGTGTCACATCCACCCCCCGTTGATCTGGAAATTCCGTAGCTTCGGCCTCAGTAGTGGGTGTACTGTTTGCGAACAGTTGGGGATACTTTTGTTTCATCTGATCTTCGCGCTCCCAGGTGAACTCTGGGCCGCGACGTGAGTTCCAACGAACTCGAACGAGAGGTATTCTAGTGCTCTTGAGGACCTTAACATCCCGGTCCGTGATCTCGACTGGTTCCTTGACGAATCGTAACTGCTCGTTGATGGTGAGCTCCTTCAAAGGAACTACGAGGGTCTCATCTGACAGACATTTCTTCAGATTCGACACATGGAAAACGTTGTGAACTGCACTGAGTTCTGCTGGTAAGTTCAGTCTGTAGGCCACCCTGCCTATTTTCTCAGTGATTTCAAAGGTCCGACGTATTGTGGGTTAAGTTTGCCTTGTTTACCAAAACGAACCACACCCCTCCAGGGTGAAACTTTGAGTAGTACCCGCTCCCCAACCTGGAGCTCAAGTGGTTTCCTGCCCATGTCGGCGTAAACTTTCTGACGTTCGCGAGCGGCCATCATGCGTTTTCGTATCTGAGCGATCTGCTCGGTTGTATCTACCACATATTCTGGACCAGTGATCTGACTATCTCCCACCTCTGCCCAGCAAAGAGGAGACCGGCATTTACGTCCGTACAATGCCTCAAACAGAGCAGCTTTAATGCTGGTGTGGTAGCTGTTATTGTACGAGAATTCCACAAGTGGCAGATGCTTTTCCCAGCGGTTGCCAAAGTCGATTACACATGCACGAAGCATGTTTTCCTAAGGTTTGAATAGTGCGCTCGGACTGCCCGTCCGTCTGAGGATGGTACGCTGTGCTCATGTCTAGTCGTGAGCCGAAGGATTTGTGCATTGCTTGCCACAGCTCTGAAGTGAATCGTGCATCTCGATCCGAGATAATGGAGGTGGGCACCCCGTGCCTCGAAACAATTTCCTTGATGTATATTTCTGCAAGAGTGGAGAACTTATCCGTCTCCTTGATAGCCAAGAAGTGTGCAGATTTTGTGAGTCGATCCACGATCACCCAAATAGTATCGTTCCCGCGCTGGGATCTAGGTAGGCCAGTGACAAAATCCATGGAAATTTGCTCCCATTTCCATTGAGGTATCTCTGGTTGTTGGAGTAGGCCTGATGGTTTCTGGTATTCCGACTTGACTCTCGCACAAGTCAAACACTTGCTGACGTAGGTTGCTATGTGGGCCTTCATGCTAGGCCACCAATACGTAGTTTTGATGTCGTGGTACATTTTATCCGATCCAGGATGTACCGAGTAGCGAGACTTGTGTGCTTCATCCATCACAAGTTCTCGTAGGTTGCCATAGAGTGGGACCCAAACGCGTCCCGTCACGTAGTAAGCACCGTCTTCCTTCTGCTCTAAGCGTTGCCTTGATCCGCGTAGGGCTTCAGCCCTGACGTTTTCTGGTTTCAGTGCTTCTATCTGAGCAGCTCGTATTTGGGAAGGGAGACTAGAGTGGATCGTGAGTTGTAAAGCTCGTACGCGCTTAGGCGCAGTGTCCTTCCGACTGAGGGCGTCAGCCACAACATTGGCCTTGCCCGGGTGATACCTGATTGAGCACTCGTAGTCGTTTAGTAGCTCGACCCATCGTCGTTGCCGCATATTCAGTTCCTTCTGCTTGAAGATATGCTCGAGGCTCCTGTGGTCAGTGTAGATCGCGCACTTGGTAGCATACAGGTAATGCCGCCATAACTTAAGTGCAAAAACAACAGCTCCCAGCTCTAAATCGTGCGTAGTGTAGTTCCTTTCGTGAACCTTGAGTTGGCGTGAGGCGTAGGCTATAACTTTATCTCGTTGCATCAATACACAACCAAGACCCTGAATGGATGCGTCGCAGTAGACCACAAAGTCGTCTGTGCCTTCTGGCAAGGAAAGGATAGGTGCGCTACAAAGTCTATCCTTTAGGTGCTGAAATGCCAACTCCTGTGCGTTTCCCCAGCGATAAACAACGCCCTTCTGCGTTAGTGAGGTGAGAGGCTGTGCAATCTTAGAAAAATCCTTTATGAATCTCCGGTAGTATCCTGCCAAACCCAAGAATTGGCGAATTTCCTTTGGTGTACGAGGTGCAGGCCAGTTCTTAATCGAGTCTATCTTGGATGGATCAACATGAATCCCATCCTCGTTTACCACGTGGCCTAGGAAATGGACTTCTCGAAGCCAGAAGTCGCATTTCGAGAACTTTGCATAAAGCTGTTCTGTTCGAAGGAGTTCCAAAATAAGTCGTAGATGCTGCTCGTGTTCCTCCCGACTCTTGGAATAGATCAGGATGTCGTCGATGAAGACTATAACGAACTTGTTCAGGTAAGGCTTGCACACTCGATTCATCAAGTCCATGAAGATCGCAGGTGCGTTTGTCAGCCCAAAAGGCATGACCAAAAACTCGTAATGCCCATAGCGAGTTCTAAAAGCTGTTTTGGAGACGTCCTCCTCCCGGACTCTCAGCTGGTGATATCCTGATCTCAAATCAATCTTTGAATAGTAGCTCGACCCTTGGAGCTGGTCGAACAAGTCGTCGATACGCGGTAGAGGATAACGATTCTTCACCGTCACCTTGTTGAGTTCCCGGTAGTCGATGCACAATCTGAAGGTACCGTCCTTCTTCTTTACAAATAGTACTGGAGCTCCCCAGGGCGATGAGCTAGGACGAATAAAACCTTTATCCAGGAGCTCTTGTAGTTGCGTAGAGAGTTCCTTCAACTCTGATGGGGCTAAATGATAAGGTGCACGAGCTATAGGCGCAGCTCCAGGAGCTAGTTCGATCTGAAACTCGACTTGGCGATGAGGCGGAAGACCA
This sequence comes from Helianthus tuberosus, assembly GCA_030545235.1. NCBI lineage: Eukaryota > Viridiplantae > Streptophyta > Magnoliopsida > Asterales > Asteraceae > Helianthus > Helianthus tuberosus. The sequence continues at coordinate 160,141,771 of CM060402.1, read as the reverse complement.
GGTAATTCCTCAGGAAATACATCTGGATAATCGCGTACAACTGGAAAATCTTCTATCTTCTTCTCTTTCTCCGTGGTGTCGGTAATGAGAGCCAAAATGGCAGTGTGGCCCTTTTGCAAGTACTTTTGGGCCTTAAGGAGAGAAATGACGTTCTCAACAGCACTCCTCTTGTCGCCATGAATCATGAGAGGTTCACCATCGGGACCTGGAACACGGACAACCTTCTCGTTGCAAAGAATCTCTGCTCGGTGTTGGGATAACCAACCCATCCCAATGACAACGTCGAAACTACCCAAGACAATAGGAATGAGGTCGATAGAGAAGGTCTGGTCAGCGAGAATAAGTTTACAACCCTTGACTACGTGTGTGGCCTCTAAACTCTTACCATTTGCTAGCTCTACAATGTGCTTGTTGTTCAAGGGTGTTGGAATACGCTTAAGCATTCGACTAACTTCTAGTGACATGTAGCTAGTATCGGCACCCGAATCAAATAAAACTGAAACATAAAAGTCGTCGAGAAGGAACTTACCCGCCACAACATTGGGGTCATTCCTTGCTTCACCTTGGCCGATCACGAACGCCCGCCCCCGGGCTCCATTGTTGCTGTTGTCGCGTTTCTGCCTCATCTGCGGACAGTTCCTCTTAAGATGGCCTTCAGCCCCACAACGGAAACACCCCTTTTTGCTACCCTGCTGCTGCTGGTTTCGGTGTGCAGGGTATGGGCTCCTGCAATCTCTAGCCACATGTCCCGTCTTCTTGCACCGATGGCAGCACGATTCCATACATGACCCGGTGTGGTGTTGATGGCATTTGCGGCATTTCGGCTTATTCCCAAGGTATCCCCCTTGAATTTGGTAGTCCAGCCCCTGCTGTACGAGTTTCCCGTGCGGGTCCTGTTGTATAGGGCCACGACCTTCACTCTGGTGATCACCCCAAATATGCTTGGTGTTAATAAGAGCATTTGCATTGGAGGGGTTGCGCTTGGGTAACTTGCCCTCTTCCACTGCCTGATCAGTGAGCTGGTGCGCCAAACGAACGACTTGTTGGATTGTGGAAAAGTTGGCCGCAATAACGGACCCTCGGATTTCTGGGGCTAAGCCTCTGAGGTATAGCTCGATTCGTCTAGAAATGGGTTGTGACAAGTTAGGACATAAGGCAGCCAAATCGTTGGACCTTTTCGTGTACGCTTCGATCTCTGATCCTTCCATTTTCAAGCCAAAGTACTCTATTTCAAGTTTGAGGATGTCGTCCGGATGACAAAATTCTTCCTTGATCAAATCCTTGAAGTCGCTCCAGGGGGTGGCATTTGCATCTGCTAACCCGAGCATCTGAACTTGTGTGTTCCACCAAGAATACGCTTTCCCTTGCAAGGTACCAGCAGCGTACTCTACTCGCTTACTGGTAGGGCTTTCACTTCCTTCGAATGCCGATTCGATCCTGCGAATCCAGTGTAGGAGACCTATCGCTCCCTCGGTGCCATTAAAGGTACTAGGTCGACAGTCCATAAAGGTTTTGAAAGTGCACACGGGTGGCTGAACGTGTTGACCTATCGTGGGTGAAAGAAAAGACAGAGTTTAACACAAAGGTTGGTTCACGAGAGTGGGATCCTAAAGATCCTAGAGTGAGTTCGGACTGCAGGATATACCTCCTGCGTGTGCAGCTGCAAGTGCTGCGGCAACTCGTTCGTTAATCAGAGCCGTCAACTGGGCTTGTGTCAGGTTAACGCGTCCAGACATGATCTTCATATCAAGAAGAACGTGAGTGAGAGGGGTTTGCGAAAGTACGACGATAAAATAGAGTAAGCACGCACGTGTTCAAGCAACAGTAGTTATACTAACCAAGCATACCATGAACAATGTACTATGTATCTAACAAGTAGGTAATATATACACAGATCATATCACCTAGAATGTCGAGCCTTGCATGTGGAGTGAAGCATCGTTGTGGACCGTTGAGCACTGTACAGGTTATAGTCTGGTTTTAACAAAAACGTTTTTCCCTTTATTAAAACCAAGTTCTCTATAACCAATGGCTCTGATACCAATCTGTCACACCCCCAAAATCCACCTGCGGAGTTCCACCGCTTGGAGGCGTGACTGACCAGGATCCAGCCACCAATCATATTGAACAAGCATATAAGTAGTTATAAAATCCAACCAATACAATTGGTGTTCAAACAAAACATAGTTAAGTTGCAAGCGGAAGCATAAGTCTTAAATCATAACATGAGTTTAATTGTTTCAAAGTTTAACATGGCACACAGTCGTCCATGTCCCACAACGATCCTCCTCCATGCAAGCTCCAGCTAAGAATCTAAGGACCTGCAAAGCATGTAGTAACGAGTCAACAACAAGTTGAGTGAGTTCACGGTTGGGTGTTCGTTTTAAGTTGTTTCGAAAACAGTTTCCTTTATCTGGCATCCTGCCGTGGGGGTTACCCCATAGTTAAAAACGTGACTTGTTTATTCCCGGTTACTCTGGCTATCCAGCCGTGGGGGCTACCCCGTGTTAGTTATCTGGCATTTCGGCCGTGGGGGCTACCCCATGTATATACTAGACTCGTTACCATATCGACTGCTGACTGTAGTCATGTTTATGTGCCCTGAACTGTCAATGTCTATCATCATTGACGTGCCAGTAGTCCATTAGTTCACGCCCGTCCTCTGCGGCACGGTGTGAGGTTTGTCAAACCTAAATAGCGCTATCTAACTAATGACCCGCTCGCCATTGGCCTCGGCGATTAAGTCGATACAAAGATGAGGGACTTCGTGATAGAGTTTTGGTCTAGTACGAGTTATCTGTCCATGAGGACGAGGAATTACATTCCTGAACCAATACTGTCCTACCCAAGGAGGACGAGGAACCCATGTTCCTTAACCCCATTCCCAACCCCTGGGAATCCCATGCTTTGTAGAGGGTGTGAACTCACCTTGGTTTGCTCGGTAGAAACACAGAAAAGTCAAACAAGCAACGTTGAGGCTACTCACGTCCTATCATAGTTGTATTGTACCAATCAGGTTCGTATTCAAACAGTGGACGTATGTTTCTAGCATAATGCATTCAAGTATCGTTCATGGCATACATGTTTAATCATGGCAGATTCATGTTCAACAGTAACATATAAGGTCTGGGCATCAGGCCCAAGAGTCCGGCCCAAACAATTAAGTCCGAAATGAGGTGCAAGCCCAAACAGTGAGTATCCGTGTATGGTCTCGAGTCGCAACTAGGCGTTTGCGACTCGCAACCTGAGTCGCAATCATGGTTTCGGTTCGTGTTGGTTTGGTTACGAGTCGCAACTGGACTCGCAACCGTGGTTTCGAGTCACAAGGTTGGTGTGCTGATCATGTGTGGTTTTGAGTCGCAACTAGGTGTTTGCGACTCGCAACTGATGTCGCAACCGGGGATTTCGACTCATCAAGCAGTGGTTTCGAGTCGCAACTGATGGTTTCGGTTGGACAACTGCTGATCCGGAACAGTGTACTATCCAATGAGAATTTGATTTCAGAAAATGGTTTGTACTACCCACTTAAACATGTTTGTTTGTCTAGTAATTTACTAATTTGGATCAAACATATCAGATTTCAAATATTCAAGCATGCTCATATGATATTCAAGTTGTTCTTCACACATTCATCATGTTCATCAATATCCAAGTAGTTCATCATATCATAACTTGAAACAACAATCCGAAATATTCAAACAACTAGTCCGATTTCCACATAAGTGCAGCCATTTAACAAGCATTTTGATTTGTAACCTAAGAGCATGCAATCCGATTTCATAACATGAATAACAATCGAGCATTCCAACAACAAATCCGAATAATATGAGCATTATACACACCGATTTCATGAACACCAACCATTTATGGTTTAAATCACATTAAATCACAAACATCATTAACTCATCATGCAATCAATCCGGAATCTAAGTATGATAGTTTATTAACATCATCATGTATAAATCTAACAAACCAATATATTACCAAGTCACACAAGATACATCATCATCAACAAAATATCACATCATCATCATCGACAACAACCGAAATCTAAACACACACAATGAGAATCACTAACCGGTTAGAGGAGTAGTGGTGAAGGATGAAGCTTTGTTTGGTGTGAACAAGCAAAATCCGAGAATCCTTTTGTGGTCGGTTGGTTGGATCCGAGAAGAAGGAGGAGCAATGTTGTAGCTTAGGGTTTAATGGTTTCTAGAGAGAGAGTAGAGGAGTGTGTGTGTTGTCCAAGAAAGTGGCAAAGATGACTAACAACCGGATTATATACTAGCTTCAAGTGCACCCTAATGGGCTTTCAAAATAGGCTAAGTGTGTGTGTGTGTGGCCCAACCGGCCCGTATGTTATACTAGTTCACTCGAGACCACATGGTCTCGAGTCGGGTTCGTGTTGTCTCGGTTCATATATACATATATCGCATACATACAAGCACACACAAATAACACATAATCACATAAAGGTTCATTTGTCATTATCACATAAGTTAACTAGCCACACGTTTAAGCATACATGAAAGGTTCTAAATTTCGAGTTGTCACATCATCCCCAAGTTGAAAGAAATTTCGTCCCGAAATTTGGTAGGCACTCACTGAGGAAGCTAGTTAAGTTGTATGGTTTTCCTGGTTTTCCTGGGGTGTCACAGCATTTACGTCCGATGTAGTAAGGGCGGGGTGAATGGGACTAACTTAAATGGTACCCAAAAGAAGCAAATAAATAAAATGTTTGATAGTAAACGTAAACGCAAGTCGGACGACGGAAGCGTATTACGTAAGAATGACGAGCCCGAGAGAAGGGACAAAGATTTAAGTAAATGAAAATACAAACCAACTAATGAGAATGCTAAGGCATAGAGATAGAAGTTTGACTGTCACGAGTGATGAAATTCACACGGACAAGTCAAATGAATTAAATAAAGAATAAATGACTTGAATGAATAAAAGCGATTGATTTCGCTAAGACAACCAAATAAGTCAAAACGAAATTTTAATGCATACCGGAAGGGTTGCAAAAATAGTGACTCCGGTAAAGATACCCGATGGATGGGTAGGGTTGTGAGTGAACGCGTAAACCAAGAGACGGGAATGCGAATTGAAAGTCAAAAGACTCGGAATGAGAGTTATGGCTAAAAGATGACAAGATTTTTGCAAACATAAATTTTGATAATTACGTTCAACTATTTCAAAATTGGACGGGTCGAATAAAGAACGAAGTTTGACACTCGTAAGTGATGAAAGTTCACCCAATATGAGTCAAACGAGCTAATTAAGGAATAACGCTTGAAATAGTAAGGAAAACGCAAACTAGCGAAACAAAAATGTTAAAAACATTAAGATAAAGAACCCGGGTAACGGGTCGTAAAGAAGTATAGGTAAGAACCGAGTAACGGTAAGTGTAGGGCAAACCGACGTGTAAATGACGTTAGAAGTCATAAAGTCGGAAATATAATTCGAAAGAAAACAAATGTAGCCTTAAACTACGGTCAAGGTCAAATGCAATCCAAAAGGCAAAAGTAAATAATTCTAAACATAAAAGGGTGGAAATCTAAGGAAAAAGCCTGCGAGGCTAAGTGAAAGAACCTACGGGTCAGTAATATAAAGCGAGAAGACTGGTTGTAACTCCCCGCGTAAAATAATAACGGAAGGTAAAATTTGTATAAAAGCGATGAGTTTCGCTAAGTTAACCGAATGGGTTAAAACTAAGAGATCATGAAAAGTCTGGTTGACAAAAATGAAGGATTTCACTAAAAACATCTAAACGGGTATGAATGATAAAAGAATTCACAATCATTTAAATTGTGTTATTTCACAAATAGGGCGAAGACAGTACCGAAATGACAACGGGAAGGAATAACTCCTTGGACGTAAATTCCTTGATATGAGAGATTGACATGAGTTTAAGAGAAAACGTTAAACTAAAATTCGGTTTTAGTAAAGAATAACGTTTTAACAAATATAAATATTATGAGAGGAATTGGATAGCACTAAAAGAATGGGTGCATGAAGACACATTCGAAAAGAAGATTTTTGATAATGAAAAAATTATCTAAACTTAAACATGACGTGATACGATCACGGCTAAGAAAAGTAATATGGAATATAACCACGTTATAGTGTGAACTAAGAAATGGGGACGATAAAGGTTTGTAAGCCTCGAGAAGGCAATGTGGATGTACCCGAGCAACGGGGTATAAGGTAACCGGTGACTAACAAGTCTAACCGCCAAAATAAATAATCAATAAAGATAAAGGATTTAAGCTGAAAGTAACGTCCCGCGAGGCCTTACACATGAAAGACGCACGCGTCAATATAAATGATAACTATTGACCAAAAGAATGAATGTCTTAAAAAAAAGAATATATATATATATATATATATATATATATATATATTATAATAAATAAAACTAAGTTCGTTTGGTTTAAACCAATGAACTACTTAAATAAGGTTTCGGGGACGAAACCTCTTTAAGGGGGGTAGACTTGTAACACCCCAAAAACGGGTTTGGTAATCAAACCGCGTTACTAGTAATGACGGGTAAAATACCGTTGGTGGTGAAAATTAACCCGGTGAATATTAGGATTTAAATAAATAAACCTAATATTAAATAAAAAAGTGAATAAAAGCTTTTGAGGAAATAAAGTTCATAAGAGGCCCGAGTTAACGGGACTTAGAGTGAAAAGGGTTATAACCCCCGGAACCTACTAAGTTAACTAGGAATAATTAACCTAGTTATTAATGTGTAATTAACTGAATAAATAAAGATCAAGACTTTTAACCCTCTTTATAAAACTTCTAAATATGAGGGACCAAATGTGGGTAATTTAGGAAATGTTTTAATTAAAAACAATAATAAAAATCAAAACACACACTTGGTGTGTGTGTGGGTCTATCGACCAGAGCAGGAGAAAAAGAGCTCAAACCCTAAACTCTACAAAATCTTCAAATTGAAGCTTGATTCAAGGCCAAAATCGATGCATGAATACATAGAAACGATCACCTAGTCATGGGGATCATAAGGTATGTCATAAAACCAAGATTGGTTAAAGTTGAAAATCTAGACAAGTAGGTTACTTGCAAATAGATGGTTGGGTTATGATCCAAAGTCAAAATTGAATGTCTATGTATGTTTAATTTCGTTAGTTAGGATGATATTATGAAAAACTTGATGTAATATTACTTGAAGATGATTAACAAGTAAACTAGGAAGTGGGTTTTGACTAAATTCGTGTATGTGATGTTTTTAGGGTTTTTGATTGCTAAAAATAGTGTTATAATGTCATAAACATGTTTTAATTGAAAGTTGAATTCAAACAGCTTCTGATCAGAATTTACAGCCGACTTGTATTGGCTGTAACGTGGAAAAAACCTGACAAAAACATGTGTTTCTTGAGTCTAAAATGTAATTCCAGGAAATATCTTTAAAACCCTACTGGAATTGCATTTTTTCGACGAAAATTGAATATTTTATGAATTTTTCGGTATCGAAGGTTCAGGCTGCGTTTTCTAGCAGAATTTGCAGCCCATTACAAATGTCATAACTCAACTGGAATTTCGTCAATCGGATAAACGAGGAATTTTAAATAAATTTTTTCGTAAGCTGCAGTCAGAAGTGACGAATCTAATTGCAGCTTAGTAAATGAATTTTTACGAATTTTTTGTAAAGAGTTAGATCTTGAAATTTTAACACAATGCCTAACCCTCCGAGAGGTACATCACTTAAAAAAATCATAATTTTCGTAGACATGTAAATAGGTTAAACAGGTCACCAAAAACAACCTATTTTTTGGTGATATGAACTTGCCTAATTGATGTTAATCTTGGCTAAATGACAAGTTATAAACTAGTTGTTGAATATATGGTATGCTTTGATTGATAAGTGTGTAAAAAAAGGGGTCCATAGGGTGATGGCCATTGTATAGAATGACCAATCTAACCATCTTATGCATGTTATGATATAGTTTGACTCTAAACAAGCTAGGTGGGGGCTTGGAGAGGAACGGATCATGGATGCAAAGAATGTTTGCGCGGACGCGAGGTAAGTAAAGCTTACACCCAATTTAAGTGTACGTATTTATTTTATAGGTGATAAATATGACAACGGATTGTATCCGGATATGGGTTCTGACACAAAACAATATCAGTCAGAACGAATAAAAACGATTAAAACTATGGTTAATGGAAAAAGGATCTGGTGGTAAAAAAAATCCGAAATGGGTCGGATGTGTGAATGGGTAGTTAAAACCATGTTTTGTTATAAATGTAAATGTTTGGTTGTATAGGCCAAACGGGTCAAATGGTGGTGATAACACCATTTGACAATATCGACTAACGTTTGGTTGTCAAGTCATATGTTTACTGGAGTGAACGGGAAGTGGATAATTGCGTAGCTATTAAGTAGTGGCTAAATAAAGTAAGGTATAAAACGGGTCTATACGTTGACCCGATCCAGGTACGCATAAAGTAAGTTTATAGTTAAAAGTGCAATTTGGTCAAATAATTAGTGAAAGTCATTCGTCGTAAAATGAGGGACTAAAATTGATCAAAAAGCCCTTGATGGGAAAACCAGGCAAACGACCCTTAGAGGTTGTTTAGGAATTTGCATTAAGATTATGAAATATAGGTAGATACCTTAATGTAGTAAAATGATGAGTGAAAGGAGAGAGTGAAACTTAAAGTTATGGTAAATCCCTCTAACGGGTCAAAATGAAGTTTTGTGCATAACTCAACTTTTATTTGCATAATGTATGAAAGTTTTGAACTCACGAGTTAATGGTTTTTAGATAATGAATATCTCAAGAATTTACAATGATTTAAACGAAAGTGGTTTAATGAATCATGAAACGGGTCAAAAGTGTTAAAAAGGAATTTCAAGCCGAGAGCTTGAAATTTGAATATTTGAAGTAGTTGAATATCAGGTTTTAACTCCATAAGACGGAGAATTAAATTACAAACGCGTAGGAAAAATAATCGTGTAAAACGGATAAGTAGATAAAAAGTTATGGCATTTTGAAGTTAGAATTTGGTTAAAAACTAGAGCTGGGCAAAAATGCAGGTTTTGAGTAACGAATCTGCTGGAAATTTGTCTTTCCCGTGCCACACAACGGGTCACAAGGTTTGGGTCGTGACACGCGACAGACATCGCGCTACACGACAAGCTGAGCAGAGTCGCTCGCGAAACGCGAGAGACATAAAAGCTGGAAAAATATTTTTGTTATGTTTGTTTGATGCGTAGAACTTGTTTAAACTCATTTTAAGCTATCAAAACTAACTTTTATGTTGGATTTGAATTTAGGTGAACCTAGTAGGCATCCGGATGAAGATCAAGCATGGACAAGAATCGAACACACGATCGAACAAAGCTTCCGCGTTAATCTAATATGTTTTGTTTTAAGTGACCTATGTAAAACACTTGGTACTATATTTGAATATTATTGACATGTAAGAATGTTAACTTGGAAAAGTTTTTGTAAAGTCGCATTTTTGCATAAAATGCGTGTTTTATTATTATAATCTTGATTAATTGAGACGGATGTTAAATGTTACATTGATAAAATTAAAAAAAAATGGAAGGGTATTTTAGTCATTATATTGATAAAATTAACTAATTTTGGTGTTAGTACCCAAAGGTGTTACAAAATTGAAACAAAAAAACCTTTGCCTGTTAAAAAAAGAGTTGGTACCCAAAGGTGAAAATAGCTATAAACCATAGCATCCATCTGTGTAATTAACTCTACGACAAAAATATATGAACTGTAAGTATTTCATCAGTTACCGATACAAATTAAAATGACGCAACAAAAAAAACTGAAAAGTTATAGGATTAATAAACATCACTCAATTATTATTATTACTAGATTGTTAGACTCGTGTACTACACGGGTTTAAGGATATAATTTGTAAATTATTTAATTTTATATTCTCTTCATAAATTTACATAAATGAATTTTTTACCATAGATGATGCAACAGTTGGTCATGTGTAAAAACCAATTATTTTAGAAACAATCCAACTTTACATAAAAATTGTCCTATACTTTTATTTATCGTCATGGCAAAACATAGGGCGAGAGGAAACTGTCTCCTTTCAATATAAAAGGAATTCTTCTATTTGGTGGTATTAAACGAAATCCATGGATAAACGTTCAAGTGCTAGTATTATTTTCGGATAATATGAGTGCGTCAATAACCTGATCACCTAGTGATAGGACCTGTAGTCGAGTTCCATTACATAAACAATTCATTCAATCAATATTTCTTGATAACGTCACTAGAACACTGACCTTTGTTAATTATCAATGGTTTGGCAAGCCTAAAAATATAACTCAATTTAGGACATCCGGCGAGTATAGACTTGCATCAAAATTATTATGAAGATATTATATCCTTAAACCCGTGTATTACACGGGTCTAATAACCTTAAAAGTGTTTTCAAAGCATGGAAGTAAACCCGCTTTCAAATATTAGATTAACCTATTCTTTACCTTTTTTATTATTATAATATAAAATAATAATTTATTTAATAGATTTTTTAAACATATAGTAAAAAAATCCTTTTAAAGAATAAAAAGGTGTTGTCACATTGACATTATTTGAAATTGTTTATTATAAGTAGAATTTCTATACTATAAATTAACAACATATGTTGGCTTCATGTTGTTGTACCCTATGTTTAGGGGGTATTTCAAAAAAAAAGATTTTTTACTTCTAACCCAAAACATCTCATCTTTACAATTTAACCCATTTGGTTTTTTTTTTTTACTTTTAACACAAAGTTTTTTATCTTTTGCAATTTAACCCCAACATTTTTTTTACTTTCAACTTTGTCCCCCATATCTTTCGTAAGTATTTTTGTTTTACGTTCGTTCAAAATTTTGCGAGTTAACACGCCGTAAAATGTGTGTGGGGTTCAAAGTTTTTTTTGTCTATTTTTTCACGTTTGTCAAGTTTGTCGCAACGCGCGGGTCTTAAATCGATTTAGTTATTTTTCTATGTTTTACATTTTAGCCTAAATTTTTCGCATTAACACGCCGCAATGGGTTTGCGTGGTTCAACGATTTTACATCTGCTTTTCATTCGGTTTTATTTTTTCTTTTTCTATTTATTTTGTTTTTACGAGTTTTTTGGTGTTGATCGTTGGCAGCAGTGTGACATTGGTGCTACTTTGCATGGTTTTACGCCCCTCGCCGCAACACGGGGGCCTTATTACTAGTTGTTATTAATAACTAACTACATATTTTAGATAAGTCACAAGTAAATAATCAATATCTAAGTAAAGAATAAAATATATATTAGTATTAAGTTGTTAAAAATTTTTTTATTGTTTTGTAATAATAATAATAGTGAAATGAAGGAGAGAGTGCCATCTGACATTAAGTAGGCTCTTATTTTAGTATGAGAATGACATGTGCCATTATGTATACTTTTTATTAGTATTAGATTAACAGAATGGATCGAGACCTTAGTTAGCAAAAATAACATTATCTTTTATAATAATAATAATAATAATAATAATAATAATAATAATAATAACAACAATTACAATAATAGTAGTAGTGTTTATATACGTGTTTAGTCTATCTGGACTCTAGGTTAATGTCGCAACCCCAGACCCCTGCCTCGGGAGGCGGGTGGCCGCGGCCTACTCAGAGATGGTGGTATCGGTGTTTATCATTATTTGGCAGCGAAATTTTCATCAGGACCATAGTTAGGAAATATTTTATCAGAGTAAAACACCACACTTTTATATTTATAAACTTAATGGGATAAAACCCATGTTTTCATTACAAACATGTTTATAGGGATAAACCCTAATTTATTGAATAAAACATCTTTCTTTATTTAGGTAACTTTTATAGCCACTTTTCCAAGCCTTCAGTGCTCTCCAGCTGGCTTCTATTTTGGCTTTCACATTTTGTAATCTGAAACGTGTTTAAAAACATTTTTTCAGTGGGAAATACTGGTGAGTGAATCCCAATTTAATCAAGACGGTTTTATCCTTGTTCAGTATTGAGGGCAATCAGCAATTACATTTGTTTATTATTCTACCTTAATTACCACCCACGGTACAGTCGACCCGACTTGTGGTCATGTTACTACTCACAGTGTAGTAACAACTTTTGTATACAAAACCCCAACATACCGACGATAATTGTAGAATTACAAATACTCAATCACTGTTAATTATAATGTAAATCATTGAGGTTTTGTAAAATAGTTTGCAAAAAGGTTTACAAAAAGGAGATTACTCACGTTGCTACTTTAGGGTTTTCCTTGGTGTTTTCCTGGTGATAATCTATTAATTAAACAATGCACACGCGTTAGTATAATAACCCAATATTTACATTAGTTATACCCTCACCGAGATAGAACTCCAACGACTACGTCGGGCAGAACCTCGACAGCCGTTACGGAGCATTAGATCAATCGGGCAGCGTATCTAATACGTAACTGGGGTTTATAATACTTACAACGAGGCAGAACTTCGTTAATTATGGGGGTATTATGCCCGAATATTAATTCTACACTTCAGAAATTAGAGAGAATTCGTGGGAAATGAGCGACGACAACTAAAGACTGAAGGCCCTTATTTATAGGTCTGTTTGTCACGGCCCCCGTCCCGGTGTGACCCGGTCCAGGAGCCGCGGGACAGAAACCCGTAGTTTTTATTATTTGAGTTGACAGCGGAAGTTTAACATGATCTTTTAAAACTTGATACTGCCCAATTATTTTATTTCATAATTTGGGATAAACCCCGTAATTTACAATAAAGGAATTTCAAAAGAAAATTCCCTGTTTTACAAAACATGTTTATTCATTTTTATTGAGCCACCTCTTCAAGCTTGTTAGTGCTCCGTAACATTTTTCCTTGATTCACAGTAGGTCGCCTGAAATACTGGCGAGTCACTCGATTTCAATAAAACGACACATAGTTATAAATTACAGCATAAGAGCGATTACAATGGCTACTATCTTATTTTTATTTGGCGCCGTGTCACACCCTGGTGACGATGGTCATACCACTATTGGGTCCTTTCACCCAAGTAGTGATGATTATCACTGTTAGGTTGGTGAACCTAACCGTGAGAAATTAGTAATGTGCACAATACCCCACTTGCCAGTGATTCAAAATAACCAAGACTTAATCCCTGTAATTATAACTTTTGAAAATAATTTGCGGTATTGTAAATCAACTTTGATAAAAAGAGAATGACTCACATTGCAAGTTTAGACAGGCAGAGCTTAGCCTACTGATAAGCCTGATAACCTAATTTAAATAGCAATGCATACGAAACTAGGTCAGTAACTTAATACAACATTTACGATAACTCACGAAATCAAAACCCTCACGACGAATGACAAAGTATAGCCCAATTACGGGCAGCACTTAAACATCCATCGGATTGGTTTCAATCGATCGGACATTATATCGTAGCAGTGATCGAGTTAATACCCTATAGTCGTAGCAGCGTTTCACTACTTGGAAATTCGAATTTAGGCAGTATACTTCGTTTTTTATCAAAGTTTTCGAACACAGATGAAAGCCCCATGCACAGGCTACTTATAGCAACTTTTTAAGTTTTACGCGACCCGCGTAAACCTTAACATAGGTTTTACGCGGCCCGCGAGAGCCCCTAGTCTACGTGTAGGGCTAGCGTGTCATCAGTAGGTCCGCCACGTGTGCGACACGTGGCCCGGAATGCTTATCCGGTCAACTTTACTTTGACGCGGCCCGCGTAAGTGTCCTCTTATAGTTTACGCGGCCCGCGTGAAAACCAAAAATCTTGTTTTCTTGGTTTTTCATGCACATTAGGGTTTCAGGGGTCTGGGTTTTCACTTACGGGTCATTTTGGGGCATTTTTGCAGGTCCTTACATCCTCCCCACCTTATTTAAAATCTCCTCCTCGAGATTTGTTAAAATAAATGAGGATATTTTCGCTTCATCTCCGATTCCAGCTCCAGGTGTATTCAGGTCCTCTTTTTGAATCCCACTTGACTTTAACAAGTACCAATCTTTTGTTGTCGCAACTCCCGATCCCTTATCTGTCCCGGGAATGGGCGGACGCAAACTCAGAGTTTGGTGGTATCAGGTATTTAATCTTGCAGCGGAAATTACATCAGGACCGTAGTTAGGAAATGTTTATCAGAGTAAAACCACCATATTTAATATTAATAATAACATGGGCAAAACCCAAGTTTCTTATTACAATACATTTATAGGGACAAACCCTATTTTATTGAATTTAAAACATCGTTTATTAGGTAACTTTTATGGCCACATTATCTCCAAGCCTTTAGTGCTCTCCAGCTGGCTTTTTACTAATTGGCTGTCACATTGGGTTACCTGAAACGCGTTTTAAAAACATTTGTCAGCCGGAAATACTGGTGAGTGAATCCCAGTTTAATCAAGAAATATTTTATCAATTAAAACAGTATTGAGAGCGATCACATTGTTTATGTCTACACAATTACTCCATTTGGTACTATCAATCCTGACTTGTGGGTCATATTACACATTGGCTAACTCATTATCCAATGGTAACGTATTGTCATCCCGACTTACTACTCACAGTGTAGTACAAATTTTGTATACAAAACCCCAACATACCGGCAGTAATTGAAGAACTACAAAGACTCAATCACCGCTTAATCGCATTGTAAAACATTTAAGGTTTTGTAAAACATTCCAAAAAGGTTAACAAAAAGAGAATAAACTCACAGTGCTATCTTAGGCTTTTCGTAAGGGTTTCCTGGATATAATCTATAATTTATACAAATGTACATTGGTTAGTATCACAACCCTTTGAAAATATTAATGATACCCTCCCCGAGACGGCATTCCAACAACTACGTCGGGCAGAACCACGACAGTTGTTACGGAACCCTAAATCAATCGAGCAGCGTAACTATTACGAAACTGGGGTTATAATACTTACAACGGAGCAGAACCTCGCTAATTAGGGGTATAATACCCGACTATAACTTCTACTACTTCAGAAATTGTGATTTGAGAATTGAGAATGAGCGACGGAAAACGAAAACTGATGCGTTCTATTTATAGTGCTGAAATCTGGTTCCCAGGCAGCCCGCGTAAAGTAAGGCGAAGCCTTACGCGGCCCGCGTCAAACCGAGGGTCAACGCATAGCTTGTCCGGATCACCACTAGGCTTGACACGATGTCGACACGTGTCGGCATCTGGTGTCTCCGCGTTGTAGGTCTCTCGCGGCCCGCGTACACTATCGAGAACTCTTACGCGGCCCGCTTTAACTAAAGAAATCAACGATTTCTGATTCTAGCCTTCATACCGCCCGCGTAAGGGTTTGGGGTGGGTTTACGCGGCCCGCCTCAGCCCTAAACTTAAGCTTTTATATTTTATTTAAATAATATAACATAATTCGGGCTCGGTTTTCACATACGGGGTGTAATATAAAACATATTGGGACATTCTATAATATATTAGTGTGTCAGAATATTATGAGGGTGTTGGTTTTACCGACGGTTGTTACATTCTCCCCACCTTATTTTAGAGCTCATCCTCGAGATCTACTGAAACAAATGCGGGTATTTCTTTTGCATTTCTGATTCAAGCTCCCATGTGTACTCTGGTCCTCTTTTGGAGTCCCACTTTACTTTGACTAGAACTAATCTCTTATGCTTGAGGTTCTTGACTTTCATGTCTTCAATCTGTAGAGGTCTTTCTACAAAATTGAGTTGTTCATTTACCTCTATATCCTTAAGAGGTACTATCAATGATTCATCAGCTAAACACTTTTTGAGATTTGATAAATGAAACACATCATGTATACCTGCCATTTCCTCTGGTAGTTGTAGTTGATAAGCTACAGGTCCTATTTTTCTAATAATCTCAAAAGGTCCAATATACCTGGGACTTAGCTTTCCTCTTTTGATGAATCTTACCACTCCTTTCCAAGGAGAGACTTTCAACAATACTTTATCTCCTACTTGAAATTCCAATGGCTTGCGTCGGTTATCAGCATAGCTCTTTTGTCGATCACGTGCAGCTTTCAGTCGTTCCTTGATTTGAATAATCTTGTCAGTTGTTTCTTGCGCTATCTCAGGTCCAGATAGTTGCTTTTCCCCAATTTCTGCCCAACAGACTGGGGTTCGACACTTTCTTCCATAAAGTGCTTCGAATGGTGCAACATTGATACTTGTGTGATAACTATTATTATAAGAAAATTCTATTAAAGGTAAGTAATCGTCCCAGTTACCTCCAAAATTAATTACACAAGCTCTAAGCATGTCCTCCATTGTCTGAATTGTTTTTTCGCTTTGTCCATCCGTTTGAGGATGATAAGCTGTACTTAATTTTAACTTGGTTCCCATTGCCTTTTGGAAACTTGACCAAAAATGAGAGGTAAATCGGCTATCCCTATCAGAAACAATTGATAAAGGAATGCCATGTAAAGAAACAATTTCATTTACATATAATTTAGCTAATTGTTCCATACTGAAAGTTTCTTTCAATGGTAGGAAATGAGCAGACTTGGTTAGTCTATCTACAATCACCCAGATTGTATCATTTCCTTTCTTTGTTTTGGGTAATTTAGTAACAAAATCCATTGTTATCAATTCCCATTTCCACACTGGCATTTCTAATTTCTGTAACAAACCTGAGGTTTCTGGTGTTCAGCTTTAACTTGTGAACAAGTTAAACATTTAGAAACGTAGGCTGCTATGTCTTTCTTCATTCCTATCCACCAGAAATTTTTCCTTAAATCCTGGTACATTTTATCATTTCCAGGATGCATCGTATATTTAGACTTATGGGCTTCTTCTAATATACGATTACGCAGGTTTCCTAATTTAGGTATCCACATTCTCTTTTCATGGAATCTCCAAATTCCATCTATTCCTTGTTCCAATTCTTTTAGCATACCTTTTAATTTTTCAGAATCATCCTTGATTACTGATTCTTGTGCTTCTCTTATTTGATCATTTAAATCTACTTGTAGATTTAATTTAAGAGAACGTACCCTTCTTGGCTTTTCATGATACTTTCGACTTAAAGCATCTGCCACTACATTTGCTTTTCCTTCATGATACTGGATATCACAATCATAATCACTAAGCATCTCTATCCAGCGTCTTTGTCTCATATTCAACTCCTTTTGCTTGAAGATATACCTTAAACTCTTATGATCAGTAAATATGGTAAACTTACTACCATAAAGGTAATGTCTCCAAATTTTAAGAGCAAAAATTATAGCTCCTAATTCTAAATCATGGGTGGAATAATTCTCTTCATGATTCTTAAGTTGTCTAGATGCGTAAGCTATAACCTTTTGGCATTGCATCAACACACATCCATAACCTAGTTTAGAAGCATCGCAATAGACTACAAAGTCTTCAGCTCCTTCTGGTAATGCTAATATGGGTGTATGGGTTAATTTATGCTTAAGAATTCTAAAAGCTTCTTCTTATTTTACTCCCCATTCAAACTTAACAGATTTACAGGTTAGCTTAGTTAAGGGAATAGCTATTCTATAAAATTTTTGAATAAACCTTCTATAATAACCGGCCAATCCTAAGAAACTTCTAACCTCGGTTGGTGACTTAGGGGTTTTCCATTTAGTAATTGCCTCAATATTTTTTGGATCTACATGAATTCCTTTATGATTGACTAGGTGTCTAAAAAAGTGTACCTGTTCTAACCAAAATTCGCACTTAGAAAATTTAGCATAAAGCTTTTCCTTTCTTAATAAGCTTAAAAGTGCGTGCAAATGTTTTGCATGATCTTCTTTATTCTTAGAATAAATTAGAATATCATCTATGAATACAATTATGAATTTATCCAAATATGGCTTACATATTCGGTTCATCATGTCCATAAATGCAGCTGGGGCATTGGTTAAACCAAATGGCATGACAGTAAATTCATAATGGCCATACCTTGTTCTGAAAGCGGTTTTAGGAATGTCCTCTTCCTGTACCTTTAATTGATGAAATCCTGACCTTAAATCGATTTTAGAGAAAAATCGAGCTCCTTGTAGTTGATCAAACAGATCATCGATTCTTGGTAATGGATACCGATTCTTAATCGTGACCTTGTTTAATTCACGGTAATCAATGCACATACGCATTGATCCGTCCTTCTTTTTAACAAACAATATCGGCGCTCCCCATGGCGACGAACTTGGTTGTATAAATCCTTTTTCTAACAGTTCGTCTAATTGTTTCTTTAATTCTTGCATTTCTGCAGGTGCCAAACGATAAGGTGCTTTGGCAATCGGTGATGTTCCTGGTATTAATTGGATTCTAAATTCAACTTCTCTGCCTGGAGGTAGTCCTGGTAATTCTTCTGGAAAGATATCTGAAAACTGTGACACTACTGGAATGTCTTTTAGTTCTTTTCCTTTAGTGTTAGTTATTATAGAAATCAAATACACTATAGAACCTTTTCTTATAGAACTTGCAGTTTTCATCACAGAGATGAATTTTGTGAATCTAGATGGTTTATCTCCTTTAATTGTGATCGTTTTACCTTTTGGTGAATTTACTTGTATTGACTTTTGATCACATAAAATATTGGCTTTATTGGCTATTAACCAATCCATTCCTAAAACAACATCAAATCCTATCAGGTTCATGGGATAAAGATTTGCAATAAATTTCTGATTTAAAATTTCTATTCTTGCTCCTTGCAAGATTTCAGAAATTCTAACAGTTTCTCCATTGGCCGTCTCTACTAAACATTATTGTGGTAGTTTAGTTAATGATTGATTTAAAATTTTGAAAAATGATGTATTAATAAAACTTTGGTTTGCACCAGAGTCAAATAATACTTTAGCAAAGATATCATTAACTAAAAACGTACCAGCTATGACATCTGGAATCATTTTGGCTTCCTCTGCAGTCAGAACAAATGCTCTAGCATTTTTAGTATTCTTGTTGTTTGGAGCTGGAGCTAATTTAGGACAATTTGGTCTGATATGACCTTTTTCTCCACAGTTGAAGCATAATCCATTACTGGATTTCTTCCTGCAATTTTCTTCCTTGTGTCCTGGCATCTTACAATAATTGCAAAGAGTGGAGCATTTTCCCGAATGCTTTTCCTTGCAGACCTTGCAATATGGTGTAGAGGTAGAACCCATGTTCCTACGATTGTAATTCCCAGAACGGAATTCTTGAGTAAGCCTTTGAGTTAGGTTTCTCCTCTGATCTTCTTCTCTAGTACAAACAAGTTCATCTGTCAAAGTATTTGCTAGTTCTACAGCTTCTTCTATAGTTTGAGGTCTAGCTGCCTTGACTACATGTCTAATCTCCCCAATTAATCCCCAGATATAGCGGGAGATTAATACTGGTTCTGGTGAAGCAAGGGTTGGCACTATCCTAGCATATTCGAAGAATAACCTAGTGTACCCCTTACTATCCACACCAGTCATCCTAAGGTTTAGGAATTTGTTTGCTATCTGCTCCTTTTCATTAGGAGGGCAGAATTTCTTTTCTACCATATTCCTAAATTCTTCCCAATCCATACTTTTAACCCTATCACTTCCTCTAGACTGAAGGATAGTGTTCCACCATTCTAAGGCTGAATTCTTGAATAGATTGGAAGCAAACATGATTTTGTCCTCTTCCGCACATTTACTTATTTTCAGAACAGCCTCAATCTTTTCTATCCAGCGTAGAGCTGCAATAGGTTCTTCATTGCCCGAAAATTCTATTGGTTTACAGGACCAAAATTACTTATAAGAACAACCATAAGGCATGGTTCTTCTTCTTTTGGGAATGGGCACTTGAAGTACAGGTCCATTGTTCACGCTGTTTTCTGGTTCACTTGGTCGCTTACTGCTATGCTTACTTTTATTATCAGCATCCTTAACAGTTTGAACAATAAATGGCATTGCATCTATAATTCCTTGTGCTACTATGTGTTGGATAGCACTATTATCCATTTGATTTCCATTGTTATTGATGCTTGGATTCTCATTAACCACGTTAATGTTACTCTGGTTATCGTTATTCAGATTTCCTTGATTTCCTTCGTCGGCCATCTGAATTTTAAACATTTGCCCCATATTAATATCACAATTAATATCTTAATATAATTAATCACATGACACGCATTTTTGCCAAAAGCGTCGATCATTGCGACTATACTCTTTTCATATACTATGCGTTTATTACACACTAGTACTGAAATAAAGATTACAATACCAACAGAAAGAACATTACACTAATAATACTATGCATCCATACACACATATTTTATTTTATTTTATTTTATTTTATTATTATTATAATATCATTACTACTATCGTTTCACCATTTTCACATTTACGGATATGGATTTATCCAAAAATCCATATTACGTTCATCGTATTTCCATACGAGACGTTCTCCAACCTGACGCATTCTCTCACTACTTTCTAAAATTTCCTCCCCAAAAGTCCTAAGTTCTTGCACGTTTTCTGCACTCATTGGGGGTGCAGGTTCTCGGACTGGGTTTGGAATCTGGGGTGCGGGTTCCTGATATGGGGGTGAAAGTTCCTGAAATTGGTAAGGATCCTCTAAAATTTCCCTAATATAGTTATCATGGTAATAGGTATCTAAAGGGTCCATACCTGGGTAGGCTTCTATGTTCTGTATGGGTGAGTAATCCTGGATAGGGTAACGTTGCACAAAGTCCCTATTTTCGTCCCACCAAGGGTCGTAATTCGGGTCTAGGGGGTTTGGTGCAGGTACCCTAGGGATTTCTTCTGAGTTAAAGTCATGCATCTCCACTTGGTTTTCAGGAATTTCTATCTCCATGGGTTGTTCTGGGTTTTGTGATTGTGGGGCTACTAGTTGTTCCAGACTTGGGTCAGCAGGAGTTGTAGCTAGAATATGGAAATTAGCTAGGCTTCTATTAAGCATATCCTGCGTATGGGCATCTGTCTCTCGCTTAATAGCTGCTAAGGCTCTTTGCTGTTGCAATTTTCGCATTCTTTTCCTACGAGCAAAAGCTTCTTTACTGAACCATCCTCGTTTCTTATTAGGAAATGGCTCTTCAGATTGAGCTATAAAGGAAAATATTCCTTCCTCCTGATCAGCAGAATACCCCGAAAGGGCAGGCTGTGATGAGGTACCTTCACTCCTAGGTGATTCAGACAACTGATGACTCATGTCTGAGGGTCCTTGATCACTCATACTGTAAACTAACAAATAGTTAAATAACACATAACAAATAAATACAGTTATGCACTTATTTCCATAATTTATTTCCTAACAAAATATAGAACACTTCTTTGGCTCAGACCAGTGGCTAGGATCTGATACCACCTTCTGTCGCAACCCCCGATCCCTTATCTGTCCCGGGAACGGGCGGACGCGAACTCAGAGTTTGGTGGTATCAGGTGTTTAATCTTGCAGCGGAAATTACATCAGGACCGTAGTTAGGAAATGTTTATCAGAGTAAAACCACCATATTTAATATTAATAATAACATGGGCAAAACCCAAGTTTCTTATTACAATACATTTATAGGGACAAACCCTATTTTATTGAATTTAAAACATCGTTTATTAGGTAACTTTTATAGCCACATTATCTCCAAGCCTTTAGTGCTCTCCAGCTGGCTTTTTACTAATTGGTTGTCACATTGGGTTACCTGAAACGCATTTTAAAAACATTTGTCAGTCGGAAATACTGGTGAGTGAATCCCAGATTAATCAAGAAACATTTTATCAATTAAAACAGTATTGAGAGCGATCACATTGTTTATGTCTACACAATTACTCCATTTGGTACTATCAATCCTGACTTGTGGGTCATATTACACATTGGTTAACTCATTGTCCAATGGTAACGTATTGTCATCCCGACTTACTACTCACAGTGTAGTACAAATTTTGTATACAAAACCCCAATATACCGGCAGTAATTGAAGAACTACAAAGACTCAATCACCGCTTAATCGCATTGTAAAACATTTAAGGATTTGTAAAACATTCCAAAAAGGTTAACAAAAAGAGGATAAACTCACATTGCTATCTTAGGCTTTTCGTAAGGGTTTCCTAGATATAATCTATAATTTATACAAATGTACATTGGTTAGTATCACAACCCTTTGAAAATATTAATGATACCCTCCCCGAGACGGCATTCCAACAACTACGTCGGGCAGAACCACGACAGTTGTTACGGAACCCTAAATCAATCGGGCAGCGTAACTATTACGAAACTGGGGTTATAATACTTACAACGGAGCAGAACCTTGCTAATTAGGGGTATAATACCCGACTATAACTTCTACTACTTCAGAAATTGTGATTTGAGAATTGAGAATGAGCAACGGAAAAGGAAAACTGATGCGTTCTATTTATAGTGTTGAAATCTGGTTCCCAGGCAGCCCGCGTAAAGTAAGGCGAAGCCTTACGCGGCCCGCGTCAAACCGAGGGTCAACGCATAGCTTGTCCGGATCACCACTAGGCTTGACACGATGTCGACACGTGTCGGCATCTGGTGTCTCCGCGTTGTAGGTCTCTCGCGGCCCGCGTACACTATTGAGAACTCTTACGCGGCCCGTTTTAACTAAAGAAATCAACGATTTCTGATTCTAGCCTTCATACCGCCCGCGTAAGGGTTTGGGGTGGGTTTACGCGGCCCGCCTCAGCCCTAAATTTAAGCTTTTATATTTTATTTAAATAATATAACATAATTCGGGCTCGGTTTTCACATACGGGGTGTAATATAAGACATATTGGGACATTCTATAATATATTAGTGTGTCAGAATATTATGAGGGTGTTGGTTTTACCGAGGGTTGTTATATTTGTGTTTGAGAAACTTAATCATTCACCTGTATGTCTTGAAGAGAGACTACTAGTGATTCCTCCGATAGACATTTCTTGAGGTTAGATACATGAAACACATCATGTACCCCGGCTAACTCTTCTGGCAGCTGTAAGCGATAGGCAACCGGTCCTATGCGTTGAATTACTGGGAATGGTCCTGTGTATCTTGGACTTAGCTTTCCTTTCTTTCCGAACCGAACTACTCCTTTCCAAGGAGAGACTTTCAAGAGTACCCTGTCTCCAACTTGAAATTCTAGTGGATTGCGTCGATTGTCTGCATAACTTTTCTGGCGATCTCGAGCCGTTTTCAGCCTTTCCTTGATTTGAGTGATCTTGTCGGTGGTTTCTTGTACAATCTCGGGACCTGATAATTGGCTTTCCCCTATTTCTGCCCAACAAACTGGAGTTCTACACTTTCGTCCATACAGTGTTTCGAACGGGGCAGCTTCGATGCTTGAATGATAACTATTGTTATAGGAGAATTCAATTAAAGGTAGGTGGTTATCCCACTTTCCACCAAAATCTATAACACATGCCCTCAGCATGTCTTCTAAGGTTTGGATTGTCTTTTCACTCTGTCCATCCGTGTGGGGATGGTAGGCTGTACTTAAGTTTAGTCGGGTTCCCATTGCTTCCTGGAAGCTGGTCCAGAAATGTGAAGTGAAACGACTATCCCTATCCGATACAATGGAGAGTGGGACTCCATGTAGTGATACTACTTCATCTACGTACAACTTTGCTAACCTTTCCATGCTAAAGGTTTCTTTCATAGGTAGGAAATAAGCTGATTTGGTTAATCGATCCACAATTACCCAAATCGCATCGTTACCTTTTCTGGTTTTGGGTAACTTAGTAACAAAGTCCATTGTTATGAGCTCCCATTTCCATACAGGAATTTCTAATTGTTGTAGTAGACCTGAGGGTTTCTGGTGTTCTGCCTTAACTTGTGAGCAAGTTAAGCACTTAGATACATATCTAGCTATATCCTTTTTCATTCCTATCCACCAGAAGTTATTTCTTAAATCTTGGTACATCTTATTATTATCAGGATGCATGGTATACCTAGATTTATGGGCCTCCTCTAAAATTTTATTTCTTAAATCTCCTTGCTTAGGTACCCAAATCCTTTTCTTGTGGAATCTCCAAATTCCATCACTCCCTTGCTCTTATTCCTTTATTCTTCCCTCCATCCCTTCAGCATCATGCTTGATTGTGGTTTCTTGAACATTCTTTAGTTGTTCCATTAAGTCTAATTGTAAACTTAATCTAAGAGCACGAACTCGTCACTGTTTCTCATGATACTTACGACTTAAGGCATCTGCTACTACATTTGCCTTTCCTTCGTGATATTGAATATCACAGTCGTAATCACTTAGAATTTCCATCCATCTTCTTTGCCTCATGTTTAATTCTTTTTGCCCAAATATGTATCTTAAACTTTTATGATCTGTATAGACAGTAAACCTACTTCCGTACAGATAATGTCTCCATATCTTAAGGGCAAAAATTATTGCTCCTAGTTCTAAGTCATGAGTCGTATAATTTTCCTCATGCTTCTTCAATTGCCTTGAGGCGTACGCGATTACCTTCTTGCGTTGCATTAACACACATCCTAATCCTAGCTGAGAAGCATCACAATAAACTTCAAAATCTCCTGTTCCTTCGGGTAAGGCAAGAATTGGGGTGTTTGTTAACCTTTGCTTTAAGATTTTAAAAGCCTCATCTTGTCTAGATCCCCATTCAAACTTTACTGCTTTACAGGTTAGCTTAGTTAATGGTACAGCTATTTTGGAAAAATCCTTAATAAATCTTCTATAGTATCCGGCCAACCCTAGAAAACTTCTAACTTCCATAGCTGATTGCGGGACCTTCCATTTGGTGATCGCTTCAATTTTTGAGGGATCTACGTGAATACCTTCGTGATTCACCATGTGTCCTAAAAATTGTACCTCTTGTAGCCAAAATTCACACTTCGAGAATTTGGCATAAAGCTTCTCTCTTCTTAACAAAGTTAAGAGTACATGCAGGTGCTCACAATGTTCCTCCTGGCTTTTGGAATAAATAAGTATATCGTCGATGAAAACAATTACAAATTTATCCAAGTATGGTTTACAGATCCTATTCATCATGTCCATAAATGATGCAGGAGCATTTGTTAACCCAAAGGGCATGACTGTAAACTCGTAATGACCATACCTAGTTCTGAAAGCAGTTTTAGGTATGTCTTCTTCTTGTACCTTCAACTGATAATATCCGGAGCGTAAATCTATCTTAGAAAAATATCTAGCTCCCTGAAGTTGATCGAAAAGATCATCAATCCTAGGCAATGGGTATCGATTCTTAATTGTAACTATATTCAATTCCCTATAATCGATACACATTCGCATCGAACCATCTTTCTTCTTTACGAACAACACTGGTGCTCCCCAAGGGGATGAACTAGGTTGTATAAATCCTTTGCTTAATAATTCATCTAACTGCTTTTTCAGTTCTAACATTTTAGTGTGTGCTAACCGATAAGGTGCCTTAGCTATCGGTGTAGTTCCAGGAATTAGATGAATTCTAATTTCTACTTCCTTATCGGGTGGTAATCCAGGTAGTTCTTCTGGGAATACCTCCGGGTATTCTGATACTACTGAAATTTCCTTAAGTTCCTTACCCTTAGTGTTAATGATTACCGAAATCATATACACTATTCCTTGTTTTCTTGAATAACTGGCCATTTGCATTACTGAAATGAATTTTAGTGGCTTACATGGCTTGTCTCCTGTAATCACCACTATTTCTCCTGTGGGTGTATGAATTTCTATGGAATTCTTATCACAGAGGATTCGAGCATGGTTGGCTACTAACCAATCCATTCCTAATACGACATCGAATCCAGCTAATTTCATAGGTAACAGATTTGCAGAAAATTTATGGCCTAAAAGTTCTATCTTTCCTTCTTGCAAAACTTTATCTATGTGAACAGAATTACCATCTGTGGTTTCTACCGTAAAAATTTGTCTAAGGTTGGTTAAGGGTAGGTTAAGATCTTGGCAGAATGAAGTATTTATAAAACTTTGGTTTGCACCAGAGTCAATTAATACTTTTGCATAAACGTCGTGAACTAGGAACGTACCAGCTATTACATCTGGGATGAGTTCTGCTTCTTGGGTAGTCAACTGGAATGCTCTTGCATTCTTTTTGGTAGTTCCTTCTGCAGGTTTAGCTTTGTTGTCAGCTGTTTTGACCAGTTTGGGGCAGTCTGGTCTAAAATGTCCAGCTTCTCCACAGTTGAAACAAATTGTGGATTTCTTTCTTCTGCAATCTTCTTCTTGATGCCCCGGAATTTTGCAGAAATTGCAATACCCTTTGCATCTTCCAAAATCCTTTCTTTTACAGGTACTGCAAAATGGAGCAGTGGAAGGTTGCCCAGTTCCCTTTTTCTTGAAATTATTACTATTACCCACACGGAATCCTTGGGTAATCTTTTGGGCTACTTCTTTTTTTTCGATTATCTTCTCGTGTGCGTACCAGCCCGTCGGTCAAGGTGTTGGCTAATTCTACTGCATCGTCAATTGTGCGAGTTCTCGCAGCTTTAACGATATCACGGATTTCGCCAATCAACCCCCAAATATAGCGAGATATAAGTATCGGTTCTGGCGAAGCCAGGGTAGGTACAATTCTAGCATACTCGAAGAATGTCGAAGTTTAGCCTCGACAGTGTACATCCACCATCCGGTGGTTCAGGAACTTATTTGTCATTTGTTCCTTTTCATACTCGGGACAGAATTTTCTTTCTACTATTCCCTTAAATTCTTCCCAAGTCATGGCATAAGCCACATCGCTTCCCTTGGCTTGTAGTACCGTCTTCCACCATTCGAGTGCCCCTTCTTTAAAAAGATGCGAAGCATACATGATCTTGTCTTCCTCGGCACATTTACTTATTTTAATTATTGCTTTGGTTTTCTCTAACCAACGCAGTGCAGCAGTTGGCCCTTCATTGCCTGCAAATTCGATTGGTTTACAGGCAAGAAATTCCTTGTAAGTGCAACCAGGCGTTGCAACTTTCATTTTCTTAAGGAATTGGGCTTGCATCCTATCATCATTATTATTATTAATGTTGCCGCCTCCATTTACACTATTACTGAAATTGTCGCCGTGAGTACGTTTGCTGGGAGTAGTTGGTTTAGGTTCAACTGGATTTCGGGCAGCAGCAAGGATTGCTGGAATAGTATTTGCTATTCCCTGGGCAACGATGTTTTCTATATCTTGCCTATTAAGAAATTGTTCTTCATGGTTTTGCTCAGATTGGTTAACTTCGTTAACTGGTTCGTTGTCAGCGTGTTCCATCTGATTATCAAAATATATAAATTATTGGCACAAAAATTTTTAATAACAACTAAACCTAATAAAGCAATCACATATAAGCTTGTCAACACGTATAGCCAAAATTGTCGACTTTGCGACGTTGATATTTTTATATATTAGTATGCATCCATACACACCATTTATATTACAAAAGTTTTATTTTTGGTTATTTTACATAGTTATATTTTTATTATTACGATTATTATTATTTTATTATTATTAAACACACAACCACATACGATCCCCATCAGTTGGCATTTCAGAAACGACGTTCCCTCTCGTCGTATTTCCATGATATCCTTTCTCCCACTTCCCAGATTCTATTTCCTGTGTCCACCAGCTCCTCGCCATAGTGGCGGATTTCAGCCAAGTTTTCAGTGCTCATAGGTGGGTTTGGTGCAGGCTCTGGGTCAAACTGGGGGAAAAAGGTATTAGGGTTATTCAAAAGATTCTAAAATTGCCAATCACTTGTCCACCATTCCTCCAGCTCTCCGGGTAGAAGTTGGTGGCTGACAGTGTGATCTGGGATAGCAGATTCCAAATTAACTGGAAGTTGTGATTCAATTGGGTAATTGAAGAGGTCTTCATTGGCAGGTCCAATGAGGTCACAGTTTGCCAGTTTGCGATCGAGCTCCTCCCATGGTGCCAGTTCCTGGGCTTGTCCTGAACTTTCCCCGATCTCTTTTCCTTTGCCTTTATCCCTGGGATCCTCCGTCCTTTTAATCCTTTGTGCAGCTGGCTTCATCCTCCGTACACGGCTCCAGCCTACGATTCTCCTTCTCTTTTTCGTCTTGGGTTTCTCCTGGGCTTGAGCCTGTAATTCCATGGTTTCTTCAGTGTCGGCCAGATAATCGGAAAAGTCTCTGGAAACTTCCATACCAGCAGAATGGATATTGCGACTCTGAAGAGCTTCAGACAACTCATTCATGCTGTTTAGCAGATATAGAGAAAACACAAAATTGCAACTTAAATTTTCACAGAATCACAAAGTGGAAATTTGAGAAATTAAGTATTTCTAAATACTTAATTGGCTTAAATCAGTGGCTCTGATACCACCTTTTTCTGTCACGGCCCCCGTCCCGGTGTGACCCGGTCCAGGAGCCGCGGGACAGAAACCCGTGGTTTTTATTATTTGAGTTGACAGCGGAAGTTTAACAGGATCTTTTAAAACTTGATATTGCCCAATTATTTTATTTCATAATTTGGGATAAACCCTGTAATTTACAATAGAGGAATTTCACAAGGAAATTCCCTGTTTTACAAAACATGTTTATTCATTTCTATTGAGCCACCTCTTCAAGCTTGTTAGTGCTCCATAGCACTTTTCCTTGATTCACAGTAGGTCGCCTGAAACATGTTTAAAAATATTTTATCAGCGGGGAAATACTGGCGAGTCACTCGATTTCAATAAAACGACACATAGTTATAAATTACAGCATAAGAGCGATTACAATGGCTACTATCTTATTTTTATTTGGCGCCGTGTCACACCCTGGTGACGATGGTCATACCACTATTGGGTCCTTTCACCCAAGTAGTGATGATTATCACTGTTAGGTTGGTGAACCTAACCGTGAGAAATTAGTAATGTGCACAATACCCCACTTACCAGTGATTCAAGATAACCAAGACTTAATCCCTGTAATTATAACTTTTGAAAATAATTTGAGGTATTGTAAATCAACTTTGATAAAAAGAGAATGACTCACATTGCAAGTTTAGACGGGCAGAGTTTAGCCTACTGATAAGCCTGAT
This sequence comes from Helianthus tuberosus, assembly GCA_030545235.1. Classification (NCBI taxonomy): domain Eukaryota; kingdom Viridiplantae; phylum Streptophyta; class Magnoliopsida; order Asterales; family Asteraceae; genus Helianthus; species Helianthus tuberosus. The sequence goes on along the minus strand of CM060402.1, from coordinate 160,112,853 downwards.
AACCTAATTTAAACAGCAATGCATACAAAACTAGGTCAGTAACTTAATACAGCATTTACGATAACTCACGAAATTAAAACCCTCACGATGAATGATAAAGTATAGCCTAATTACGGGCATCACTTAAACATCCATCGGATTGGTTTCAATCGATCGGACATTATATCGTAGCAGTGATCGAGTTAATACCCTGTAGTCGTAGCAGCGTTTCACTACTTGGAAATTCGAATTTAGGCAGTATACTTCGTTTTTTATCAAATTTTTCGAACACAGATGAAAGCCCCATGCACAGGCTATTTATAGCAACTTTTTATGTTTTACGCGGCCCGCGTAAACCTTAACATAGTTTTTACGCGGCCCGCGAGAGCCCCTAGTCTACGTGCAGGGCTAGCGTGTCATCAGTAGGTCCGCCACGTGTGCGACACGTGGCCCGGAATGCTTATCCAGTCAACTTTACTTTGACGCGGCCCGCGTAAGTGTCCTCTTATGGTTTACGCGGCCCGCGTGAAAACCAAAAATCTTGTTTTCTTGGTTCCATGCACATTAGGGTTTCAGGGGTCCGGGTTTTCATTTACGGGTCATTTTGGGGCATTTTTGCAGGTCCTTACACTGTTCGACCACTTTCTCGCGCCCCGCGTAAGCCGAAGGCTTAGCCTTCACGGCCCGTGAGCTAGGGGTGTAGGCTTTAGCGTTGCTGATTCGTCGAACTAGGTTTGACACGAGGCTGCCACATGGCAGCTCAGGGTGTCGCCTTGATCTTGAGCTATCGCGCCCCGCGTAGAAGACCATGAAGGTCTTCGCGGCCCGCGAGCGACACTCAGATTTTGTTTTTTTATTTAAATTTAATAAAATTAAAGGTATTTAGGGTCCAATCTCGTATACGGGGTGTATTTTAAGACATATAGGGATATTATAAATATATTAGGGGTGTCGGTAAATAATTTAGGAGGGTTGTTATATCCTCCCCCACCTTATTTTTGAACTCGTCCTCGAGATCTACTGGAACAGATGTGGATATTTACTTTGCATCTCTGATTCAAGCTCCCACGTATATTCTGGTCCTCTCTTGGAATCCCATTTCACTTTGACTAGAACTAATCTCTTGTGTTTGAGATTCTTGACTTTCCTGTCTTCAATTTGTAGAGGCTTTTCTACAAATTAATCTTTTCATTTACCTCTATATCCTTAAGAGGTACCACTAGTGATTCATCAGCTAAGCATTTTTTGAGATTGCATACATGAAATACATCATGTATTCCTGCCATTTCCTCTGGCAGTTGTAGCTGATAAGCTACTGGTCTGATTCTTCTGATAATTTTAAATGGTCCAACATACCTGGGGCTTAGCTTTACTCTTTTGATGAATCTTACCACTCCTTTCCAAGGGGAAACTTTTAATAATACCTTGTCTCTTACCCGAAATTCCAATGGCTTTCGTCTGTTATCAGCATAACTCTTTTGTCGATCGTGTGCTACTTTCAGTCTTTCCTTAACTTGAATGATTTTGTCCGTTGTTTCTTGCACTATTTCTGGTCCAGATAGTTGCTTTTCTCCAATCTCTGCCCAACAGACTGGAGTTCGGCACTTTCGTCCATAAAGTGGTTCGAATGGTGCAACATTGATACTGGTATGATAGCTGTTATTGTAAGAAAATTCTATTAATGGTAAATGATCATCCCAATTTCCTCCGAAATCAATTACACAAGCTCTAAGCATATCTTCCATTGTTTGAATTGTCCTTTCATTTTGTCCATCCGTTTGAGGATGATAAGCGGTGCTTCGATTTAGCTACGTTCCCATGGCTTTTTGAAAACTTGTCCAACAATAAGAAGTAAAACGGCTATCTCTACCAGAAACAATAGATAAAGGAATACCAGGTAATGAAACTATTTCATTTACATATAACTTGGCTAGTTGTTCCATACTGAAAGTTTCCTTCATCTGCAAGAAATGAGCAGACTTGGTTAACCTATCTACAATCAACTAGATTGTATCATTACCTTTTCTCGTCTTGGGTAATTTGGTAACAAAGTCCATTGTTATCAATTCCCATTTCCATACAGGCATTCCAATTGCTGCAACAAAGCTGAGGGTTTCTGATGTTCAGCTTTGACCTGTGAACAGGTTAGACACTTGGCAACATAAGCTGCTATATCCTTTTTCATTCCTATCCACCAGAAATTCTTTCTTAAATCTTGATACATTTTATCACTTCCAGGATGTATCGTATATTTAGACTTATGGGCTTCTTCTAATATTCGGTGGCGTAGGTTTCCTAATTTAGGTATCCACATCCTTTTCTTATGGAATCTCCAAATTCCATCTGTTCCTTGTTCTAATTCTTTAATCATTCCCTTCAATTTCTCAGTATCATCCTTGATTATTGATTCTTGTGCTTTCCTAATCTGTTCATTTAAATCTACTTGTAGATTTAATTTAAGAGAACGTACTCTTTTGGCTTTTCATGATACTTTCGACTTAAAGCATCGGCTACTACATTGGCCTTACCTTCATGATACTGGATATTACAATCATAATCGCTAAGAAATTCCATCCAGCGTCTTTGTCTCATATTCAGCTCTTTTTGCCCAAAAATGTACCTTAAACTCTTATGATCAGTGAAGACAACAAATTTATTTCCATATAAATAGTGTCTCCAAATCTTAAGGGAAAAAATTATAGCTCCTAACTCTAAATCATGTGTTGAATAGTTCTCTTCATGATTCTTAAGTTGTCTAGAAGCGTATGCTATAACCTTTTGACGTTGTATTACCACACATCCATAACCTAACTTAGAAGCGTCACAATAGACTTCAAAGTCTTCAGTTCCTTCTGGTAACGCTAGTATGGGGGCGTTGGTTTGTCTTCGCTTAAGAATTCTAAAGGCTTCTTCTTGTTTTGGTCCCCATTCAAACTTAACAGATTTACAGGTTAGCTTAGTTAAGGGAATGGCTATTCTGGAAAAATATTGGATAAATCGTCTATAATAACCTGCTAGTCCTAGGAAACTTCTAACCTTTGTTGGTGACTCAGGGACTTTCCATTTAGTAATTGCCTCAATCTTTGTGGAATCCACATGAATTCCTTCATGATTTACTAAATGTCCAAGAAACTGTACATCTTCTAACCAAAATTCGCATCTTGAAAATTTAGCGTAAAGCTTTTCTTTTCTCAGCAAATTTAAAAGTGTATGCAGATGCGCTGCATGTTCCTCTTGACTCTTAGAGTAAATTAGAATATCATCTATAAAGACACTTATGAATTTATCCAAATATGGCTTACATATTCGGTTCATCATGTCCATAAATGCGGCTGGGGCATTGGTTAAAACCAAATGGCATGACAGTAAATTCATAATAGCCATACCTTGTTCTATATGCGGTCTTAGGAATGTCCTCTTCCTATACTTTTAATTGATGATATCCTGAACGTAAGTCGATTTTAGAAAAGAATCGAGCTCCTTGCAGTTGATCGAATAGATCATCGATTCTTGGTAATGGGTACCGATTTTTAATCGTGACCTTATTCAATTCACGGCAATCAATGCACATACGCATTGACCCATCTTTCTTTTTGACGAATAATATCGGTGCTCCCCACGGTGATGAGCTTGGCTGTATGAATCCTTTCTCCAATAGTTCGTCTAACTGTTTCTTTAACTCTTGCATTTCTGCAGGTGCCAAACGGTAAGGTTCTTTGGCAATTGGTGCTGTTCCTGGTAGCAGATGAATTCTGAATTCGACTTCCCTGTCTGGTGGTAATCCTAGTAATTCTTCTGGAAATATATCTGAAAATTGAGATACTACGAGGATATCTTTTAATTCCTTTCCTTTAGTGTTAATGATTATGGAAATCAAATACACTATGGACCCTTTTCTTGCACAACTTGCAGTTTTCATCACAGAGATGAATTTCGCGGATCTAGTTGGCTTATCTCCTTTAATTGTGATATTTTCACCCTTTGGTGAGTTTACTTGTATTGACTTTTGATCACATAGAATACTGACTTTATTGGCTATTAACTAATCCATTCTTAACACAATGTCAAATCCTGCCAGATTCATTGGGTAAAGATTTGCAATAAACTTTTGATTTAAAATTTCTCTTCTTGCTCCCTGCAAGACTTCAGAAATCTTAATGGTTTCTCCGTTTGCTGTTTCTACCAAACATTCTTGTTGGAGTTTAGTTAATAGTTGGTTGAGAAGTTTGCAAAATGAAGTATTAATAAAACTTTGGTTCGCACCAGAGTCAAATAATACTTTGGCAAAAACATCATTAACTAAAAACGTACCGGCAATCACGTCCGGAATCATCTTTGCTTCTTCAGCTGTCAGAATGAATGCTCTAGCATTCTTAGTAGTCTTATTGTTTGTAGCTGGAGCTAGTTTCGGACAATTCGGCTTGATGCGCCCTTTTTCTCCACAGTTGAAGCACACTCCATTACTAGGTTTCTTCCTACAATCTTCCTCCTTGTATCCTGGTATCTTGCAGTAGTTGCAGTAGGTGGAGCATCTTCCAGAATGCTTCTTCTTACATGCTTTACAGTAAGGTGTAGAGGTAGAACCTATATTCTTCCCACGGTTGGAATTACCGTAGCGAAATTCCTGGGTAAGCCTTTGAGCTGTTCCTCCTCTGGTTTTCTTCTTGTGTACGTACCAGTTCATCAGTTAAGGTGTTTGCTAGTTCTACAGCTTCTTATATGGTTGGTGGTCTAGCTGCCTTGACTACATGTCTAATTTCACCAATTAATCCCCAGATGCAACGGGAGATTAACACTGGTTCTGGTGATGCTAGGGTTGACATTATTCTAGCATATTCAAAGAATGTAGTAGTGTAACCCTTGCTGTCTACTCCAGTCATTCTAAGGTTTAAGAATTTATTAGCTATTTGCTCCTTTTCATTGGGAGGACATAATTTCCTTTCCACCATATTCTTAAACTCAATTCATTCCATATTATATATTCTGTCACTTCCCCTAGCCTGGAGGATAGTGTTCCACCATTCTAGAGCTGCATTCTTAAACAGATTGGAAGCAAACATGATTTTATCTTCTTCTACGCATTTGCTTATTTTTAAGATTGCTTCCGTCTTTTCTAACCAACATAGAGCTGCAATGGCTCCTTCATTGCCCAAGAATTCCATTGGTTTACAGGACCAGAATTCTTTATAAGAACAACCATAAGACATGGTTCTTCTTCTTTTTGGAATGGGCACTTGAAGTATTGGTCCATTGTTTACGCTGTGATCAGGTTCAGTAGGTGGTCGTTTACTTCCGCTATTACTGTTATTATTATCCGCTTCTCTAACATGTTGAATAATAGATGGCAGAGCATCTCTAATTCCCTGGGTACTATGTGTCGAATAGCACTGTTATTTATCTGGTTTTCATTATTCTGGTTTTCCCGATTTGCATTGTCGGCCATCTGGATTTTAAACATTTACCAAGTATTAATATCACGAAATAATATTGAATGCGAAAAATCACACGACAACACATTGATCCAAAATCGTCGTCATTGTGACCTTTACTCTATTTTATATTATGCATCTATGTCTATTATAAATACAACTGGAATCGAAATTACAATACTAGTATGCATCAATAACTATAGGGTTATCTATTATCTTAGATATATATATATATATATATATATATTATTTTTTATTTTTTTATTTTTTTTTCAAAACATACACATATATATATATATATTTAATTATTATTATTATTACTACTACTGATAGGGGTTCATCCAGTATTGCATGTTGCGCTCGTCATATTTCCAGACGAGTATTTCCCCTATCTTTCTCATCCTCTCACTTCCTTCTAATATCTCATCACCAAAGGTGCGGAGTTCCTGTATGTTCTCAGTACTCATGGGTGGGGCTGGTATTGGGTCAGGAATCTGGGGCATGGGTTCTTCCTGAGGGTAGGGGTTTTCTAGAATCTCCATGATATATTGGTCATTATCATAATAGGGGTCTAGAGGGTCAAGGTCTGGGTAGGGTCCTACTAGATCTTGCATGGGCTCCTCTATTGGGATTGGGTAACGTTGCTGGTAATCCCTGTGGTCGTCAAACCACGGGTCATAGTCTGGAGGATGAGGTGCTGGTATTCTAGGGATTTCAGCTGGGTCTAGGTCAGGTAGTGGGTTCTGGTCAGCTGGGTCAAACTCTACTTCCATGGATTGTGTCGGGAACAACTGCAGTGGCTGTGGTGCTATGAGTTGTTCTAGATTAGGGTCGGCGGCTGTGGTTGCTAGTATGTGGAAGTTTGCCAGTCTCCTATTGATTATATCTTGTGTTTGAGCGTTCATTTCCCTATTCACGGCTACTAAAGCTCGCTGCTGCTGAAGTTTTCTCATCCTTTTTCTACGCTCGTGAGCTCCTCTGCTGAACCATCCTCTCTTCTTGGGAGGGAATGGCTCTTCAGATTGTGCTTTGAATACGAAAATTCCTTCTTCGGTATCAGCCGAATACCCCGAGGGGGTAAGCTGCGAAGAGGTTCCTTCGTCCCTAGGAGAGTTGGAAAACTGACGGTAAGCGTCCGAAGGTCCTTGATCACTCATAATGTAAACTAACAAATTGTCAAATAACACAAAATAATAATCTCCACGTATGCACATAGTTTCATTGATTATTTCCTAACAAAATTTATAATTTCAATGTCAGCAGAACACCTCTTTGGCTGAAATCAGTGGCTAAGCTCTGATACCACCTTCTGTCGCAACCCTCGACCCTGCCTCGGGAGGCGGGCGGCCGCGGCCTACTCAGAGACGGTGGTATCGGTGTTTATCATTATTTGGCAGCGGAATTTTCAACAGGATCGTAGTTAGGAAATATTTTATCAGAGTAAAACATCACACTTTTATATTTATAAACTTAATGGGATAAAACCCATGTTTTCATTACAAACATGTTTATAGGGATAAACCCTAATTTATTGAATAAAACATCTTTCTTTATTTAGGTAACTTTTATAGCCACTTTTCCAAGCCTTCAGTGCTCTCCAGCTGGCTTCTATTTTGGATTTCACATTTTATTACCTGAAACGCGTTTAAAAATATTTTTTCAGTGGGAAATACTGGTGAGTGAATCCCAATTTAATCAAGACGGTTTTATCCTTGTACAGTATTGAGGGCAATCAGCAATTACATTTGTTTATTGTTCTACCTTAACTACCACCCACGGTACTGTCGACCCGACTTGTGGTCATGTTAATACTCACAGTGTAGTAACAAATTTTGTATACAAAACCCCAACATACTGACGATAATTGTAGAATTACAAATACTCAATCACTGTTAATTATAATGTAAAGCATTGAGGTTTTGTAAAATAGTTTGCAAAAAGGTTTACAAAAAGGAGATTACTCACATTGCTACTTTAGTGTTTTCCTTGGTGTTTTCCTGGTGATAATCTATTAATTACACAATGCACACGCGTTAGTATAATAACCCAATATTTACATTAGTTATACCCTCCCCGAGACAGAACTCCAACGACTACGTCGGGCAGAACCTCGACAGCCGTTACGGAGCACTAAATCAATCGGGCAGCGTATCTAATACGTAACCGGGGGTTATAATACTTACAACGAGGCAGAACTTTGTTAATTAGGGGGGTATTATGCCCGAATATTAATTCTACACTTCAGAAATTAGAGAGAATTCGTGGGAAATGAGCGACGACAACTAAAGACTGAAGACCCTTATTTATAGGTCTGTTCGACCACTTTCTCGCACCCCGCGTAAGCCAAAGGCTTAGCCTTCGCGGCCCGCGAGCTAGGGGTGCAGGCTTTAGCGTTGCTGATTCGTCGAACTAGGTTTGACACGAGGCTTAGAGGTGTTCAAAATAACCGGTTTTTTAACCGGAACCGGTTTTTAACCGGTATCACAATAACCAGTTTGGGTTTTTGAATAACCGCCGGTTCGTAACCGGTTTTTGATCCTTTCGTAGTAACCGATTTATAACCGGTTATTAATAACCGGTTTTTTTTAACTTGATAATAACCGGTTAACCGGTCTGATTTTGGGAAAAAAACAACCAGTAGGCTGCAGAGTCTGTTTTGTGAACGTTGGGGGTTGAAAAAAACGGTAATATTACTGTTTTCTTACCGTTTTGGACGTGAATCACTGTGTTTTTAACCCACAAAACATCTATAAATAAGACTTGGATGCATATGTTTAGTCCCACTTCAATTCTAGCTCAAAAACACACTTACAAGTTACAAATACGAACATAAGTTTAATACGTTTCAAATGGCGAGTTTGAGTGGTCATGCTACGGCCGATGTTGGTTCTTCTAGTGAGTTGTTTGTGAAGAAGATCTTGAACACGAATAGGGACCCGACACTATGGGTCAATTTTGATTTATGCGAGATGTCGAATGGAAAAGAAAAGGCGAGGTGCAAAAATTGCGGGGCCTTTCTTGCGCCGTCATCGAACCCTACTTTGAGAGCACATGTGACGTCGCATTGCAAGTCGTTAAAAACAAATCCCGCTAATGATCAAGCGCAAATATCACGGGGTATGGGTGTTTGGAATTTCGACCCGGAGGGGGTTCGTCTAAGGATGGCTCAATTTGTTATTCAAGAATCGTTGCCGTTCGATCACTTTGACAATCCGCGCTTGACTAAGTTGATTCAAGAGACACTTCAACCACGTTACGTTCACGTAAGTCGTTCAACTCTTAGACGCGGTTGTTTAACGTTGTGGGTAAAAGCTAAAAAAGAAATGATTTTAGGTTTTCAAAAATTAAATACCGGTGTTAATTTAACAACCGACGTATGGTCGGCTCCATTTGGTTTACCGGATTCTTACATTTGTGTTACCGCGCATTGGATCGATCCCAATTCGTGGAAAATGATGAAACGTACAATCGCGTTCGATATATTTGGTTATCCACACACGGGCGAAAATATATTTCATTTCTTAGACGATGTTATCACAACTTATAAATTAGAAAATAAAATATTTTCTATTGCTTTTGATAATGCGTCGAACAACACAACCGCGGTGCAAATGTTAAAAATAAAATACAATCCGATTTGCGGTGGAGAATTTTATCATAGCCGATGTGTTGCGCACATCATTAACTTGGTTGTGCAAGACGGACTAAATGTCCAGTCCATTAAAGAAGTTAAAGAAACTTTTAAAGATATGTTACGTGACGTTTTTCAAGGTAGTAGAAAAAGATATGCGGATTATAGAAAATGGTGTAAAACTTTAAAAAAGAAATGTTATAGCGCACATTTTGACATGGTCGTCCGTTGGAACTCTACGTGGAAAATGTTTGATAGCGCGATAATGCAAAAAGAAACATTAAAATCTTTCCACGATAGTCTTGCAACGGCCGGGTTGGTGGAAGCATTTGATGACGATGGTTGGCGGTGTATTGAAACGTTAACACAATTACTTGAAGTATTTAGAACCGCCACAATGATTTTATCGGGAGTTTATTATCCCACTAGTTCTTTGGTTCTTAAACAGCTCTTTTTGATGACACAAAAAGTAAACGATTTTGAATTCCAAGGTGACATTTATGAACAAATGATTGTTCCAATGAGAGAAAAGTTTAAAAAATATTTTCAAGAAATGCCGCCGGTTTTTGCATGTGCCGCCACCTTGAACCCGACTATAAATTATTCGGGTGTTGAGATGATGATATCGGATATTTGTTCGGATTTGGGGTTAAATGACGAAGACCCACATTTTACAAGAAATGCACTAAGACGTTTTGACGCTTCTTTAAACAATCTTTTTTATCATTACTTTCAAATATATGGTAACGTGTCATCGTTACACCAAAAAATGGCGGCGAGCTCGGAGTCGTCGAGAAAAAATGCGGACTTAAACTTCTATAATTCGTTAAGAAATGTTAATAGTAAACGTTCTCGAGATGGTGCCTCAAATAATGAACTCGGGAGGTATAAATATACCGATTTTTTAGCAACCATATCACCGGACGAGTTTCACAACTTTGATATTTTGGCTTGGTGGAAGATACAAGAACCGCATTATCCCGTTTTAGCCGCCATGGCACGTGATCTACTAAGCTCCCAAGCTTCTGCGGTAGCTTCGGAGTCGGCTTTTTCTCTTAGTGGAAGGGTACTATCTATTCGGCGAACAAGACTCACACCGGAGGCGATGGAAATGTGCATTTGTTTGAAAGATTACTTGGATGGCGTGGAACGTATACAACATGTTTCTAATCTTGAAGGCGAGCTTGACGTGGAAGAACAATTACATGAAGTTGAAGTATATCAAGGACAGGCGCAACCACTTTCCGATGACGAACTCATGTACGATGAATCCGTACGCTATACTAGCCCCTGAAGCGACTAAACGAAGAAATGAAGAAACGACACGACGACAACTTTCATTCTAGACTAGTTAAGAAAAATGTATTGGATATTTTCATGTCTTCTAATGTAATGTTTACTTGAAAAACTATTAAAATTAAAAAAAAACGTATTTTTTTTGTCCGTTTGTGCGTTTAAACAAGTTTTTTAATTTTTCCAGCCTTTTTTTTAATTTCTGCAGCTATTTTTTTATTTCTGCAGCTTGTTTTAATATTTCTGCAGCTTTTTTATTTTTCTGCAGGTTTTTTTTTATAATTCTGCAGGTTTTTTTTTTATAATTCTGCAGCTATTTTTATATTTCTGCAGCTTTTTTATAAGTTCTGCAGTTTTTTTTTATATTTCTGCAGCTATTTTGTTAATTCTGCAGGTTTTTTTATAATTCTGCAGGTTTTTTATAAGTTCTGCAGGTTTTGTTTAAAATAACCGAAAAAAACCGGTTTTTTTTAACCGATTCATAGGTTAACCGGTTTATTTTAACTGGCCGGTTATTAGCGGTTAATATTTTTCAGTTTGAAAACCGGTTATTAACCGTAACCGGTTTTTTTTTTTCCCAATAACTACTACAACCGGTTAACCGGTTTAGGTTATGAAAAAAACTGATTTGAGCACCTCTAACGAGGCTGCCACGTGGCAGCTCAGGGTGTCGCCCTAATCTTGAGCTGTTGCGCCCCGCGTAGAAGACCATGAAGGTCTTCGCGGCCCGCGAGCGACACTTAGATTTTTTTTACTTAAATTTAATAAAATTAAAGGTATTTATGGTCAAATCTCGTATACGGGGTGTATTTTAAGACATACAGGGATATTATAAATATATTAGGGGTGTCGGTAAATAATTTAAGAGGGTTGTTATAGTTAAAGGGAAAGTGTAGTTATGTGTTTGTGCTAGTTAGTTTATTATATAGTTTTTTTTTTTTTTTGAACGGCAGTTTATGATGTAGTAATATTCATGTGTTCTAAAATCTAAATTGTCGTATATAATAAGATAAATTTTGTATTTATGTTGACTTTTTGGTACTCTCGACCCTTGAACAAACTTCTTATTAGGGTCATTTTTAAACTTTACAAAGATTTTCTCACCGCGCGTTGCGACGGGGAATCTTTGTACTAACCAAACACTATGAAGTTGCAATATGTAAACGTAACAACAAAAAACAAAATAAATTGGAACAATTAAAAGAGAATATGGTGACGTGATGTAGCAACCCAAACGAACGGACGGAAAAATGATGGTGGTGACGTGGTGTGGCATCATTTTCATAAGAATTCCTATCGCTTATTTAGTTTTTTTAAAGAAAAACTAACAAACGAAAGTTATAAGAGAAAAATAAATTTATTAGACTAGAAGCGTATATTATTTATAGTATAAGAGTTGATTTTAAACTTTAAAAAAACATTATAACGGCTATAGTTATTTTTGTGATGTTTTTAATCTAAAATAAACGGTATAGTAAATAAAAGTGTAAAAAATAATATATACAACGTAAAATCTTAAGAAAATTAACATTTTTAATTTTTAACCACTTATGTTTCATCAATAATAATGATTATAAAAAATCTAAAGCTGAAAAGATTTGATATAAAAGTATATTATTATTTTATGACATTTATTTATACATATAACAAATATGCTACTTTAGTGGTAAAAACAAAAAAAAAAGTAAAAAAAAATTATAGCTAAAAAAACAAACATAAAAATGTTCCTGTAACTAACATGATGTTGTTTAATGTATATTATAATTATAATATAATATAATATAATATTAGCGTCTATCTGAATATACGTGGTAATAATGGTCACTCTTTATATATTACTAGATTATGCCCCGCACACATTGCGGGGCGGTAAGCGAAATATTTCTCAGTTTAATAACATGCACGCATGTGTTTCAGTTAGTGGTACATACTACTTATAAAACGATCTCAATAAAAATTAGACATAAATAATAATACGTGTCAAAGATTTTTTTTTATTTTAATAAAGTTTAGAAATTATAAAATAACTTTATTAAACCCCAAAAGTAGTAGCGGTGTACACCAATAGCTAACTGTCATTATTCCCTAGGTTGATTCGTTATAGTAGTAAAGAGAAAAAGCTAAAAGATGAAATACTAAAAGGAATAAAAGTAGAAGAACTAAACATGTATCTTACCAAAAGTTAAAGGAGAGAGATTAAACACGCATATAAACAAAGTTAACCAATAAAAAAATTCTAAAAACAAAGAGGCTAACACATATATTAGCGAAGTTGAAGATTTACTTAAGAAAATAAAAGTAGAGGGACTAAACATGTACAATACCAAAGTTGAAGCAGAGGGACTAAATACATATATAAACAAAATCGTTAATATCTTTTTAAAGTAGAATTAAATGAAGACAGTGAGATTGGTAACGATTTTGTGGCTTGCTGAACTAGTTGACTACAAACTCAAAATATATTAAGGGTTATTGGATTTTATAACCTGAAACTATTGGCTATTGGCCGCTGCCACCCCTAACTATTACTTTGGCATCCGTCACCCCCAACTTAACACTTAGACAATCCGTAGTCGGCTGTGATCCGGCGTGATTCTCCCCCCAAACACGCCAAAAAACGCTCCCCCATCCCCACGGCGTGATTGAACGTGATTTCGCAACCCCCCCACCCCAGCGTGTTTTGAATCACGCTAAAATGGCAAATTATTAGCCAATTACATGCATCCCTCTTTTTCTTGGCCAATCCCTTTTTTTTTGTTAGTTTTTTTATTTAATTATTTACACCCCTTTTTAACATAATACCGACATCCCCACTACACCCATTTTAGAAAAACGCCCAATAATGCCCCTTGCTGACTGGACTGTCACATGGCGGAAAACGCCAAGGGTGGGGTGTAACACTTCGCAAATTTCGGGTTTTATATTAAAACGACACGTGTCATGTAAGACAAAAACGCGTTGAGAACCCGGATTTAATAAAGATGTTTTCGGTAGGATTTAAAGTGGCGTCATGTTAAAATATTACCTCTGAACATCTCAATTATAAATCCCAATACCCGATATAATATTTTACACATCTATGCACCCTCAATTCAGGGAATTATTGCCAATAATGGAATTGCAAAAGTATGAGGTGATCCCACGATGAAAAGCAATGGTAAACCGATGTTTTCGGGTCTTGTATATGCAATCAAGTGAAATAATGGATGATGGTAGGGTATGTTACAGTATTAGACACTTATTGGAGGTCCCCTATTGATAAAATAAGTCCACAAGTCGTATATAACGGCTGCCCCTTCGAAACACAACAAACAAAAAAAATCAAAAATCTGATTTATATGTCTCAGGCGGCCCGCCTGAGACTTGGTTGTTCGGAACGCGGGCCGCTTCCGGCCTACAGATACGGGAAAAACAGGCAGCAGCCTGTTTAGTGCGATTGTGACCCTTTCAACCGGTTTCTCTGCATGTGCATGGCCCCTAGACATCCCTACACACTACTTACAAGTGTTGATCAATTGTGGATGGCCCTAGACTTGGTTGTCACTCTCTTGTGGTGCTTGATTCTTGTATATAAAGGACCTTCAAGTGCAACATTCATTCACACATCATATTCAAGCATTCTGATTATTTGGGGAGCTTGCAAACTGATCAAGAGCCTTTCTAATCATTCATTAACCATCTAGTAAGTTGCCTAACCTTTCTAAATTAATTCTAGCTTAGTAATTAGCTTAAAAGTCAAACCGACGTAACTACGGTTTGACTTCGCGATTAATTAACGATAGCTCAGTCGTGTGTCGAATTAAAAGTACCGTTAGATAGGTAATTATATGGGTATTAAACCCTTATAAGGGCAAGTACCAAATCCAGACCTAACTAGGTCGTTTGTCGGGTCAAACGTTGACCGAAAAAGTCAACAGGATTACAAAATGCGATTTAATGCACGACTAGCAATCCGCGAGGCGTGCAACCTGTTTTAAACTTAATATAACTTGGTAATAAGTATAAAAACTTGTCTACGCTTGCCCGACTCGACAAATTTCTGTTTAAACCCGGTTCGGAACCGAAAGGCGCAAAACTTTGACTTTTGCGTTGACTTCGGTTCTGACCCGTTTTAGTTGGAATTAGACATGCCTTAAAGTCTCATTAGGGTTGGGTTACATGCTAGTATAAGTCTCTGTACTTGTTTCATTGATTATCCGATGCATGCACACGTTTCCGTTAATCGCTTAAATTGGACCATAACGCCCTTATGACCCTACAACGAGAATTTTGAAAATGTGGAAGTACTATAATCTTAGTTACTGATTATTTAGCATGTACGTAAATTTTCACGTCAATCGGAGGTCTAGATTAGGAGATATGCGCATTAGCGTGAATAATAAACTTTTTATTAATTAAACGGCGCGATTAGCGCATAGCCTATCTAAACCCAATTTTCGGTACCAAAACTTTTACCCACTGATGTTAAATAATATGTTGGGATTTTTGAAGATTTTTAATTATTTTTAAACTGGTCTTAAGCTAGGCTTATCGCATTGATTCGGTTAATACCGAATATAACCTTTTAGGCCATAAAACGAGTTTTACGAATCCGATTGATTCCAATCCAATGGCCACTGATCTAAAATAATAAATATAGGATTTTGAGCCTGTTTTACTGATCAGAAAACTCAGATTGGTATTTTAACCCGTACGTCGCTTAAAACGGCTTTATACGCGTATTAAACGCGTAGTTTGGTATTAAAACCATTTTGACACGTAAGACTTAATACCAATAGACATAACCTGTTAAATTAAGATATTTTTCTGATTTAATCAGACCAATACCTCAGAAGTATTATAAGTCTCTTTTATAACCTTTAAAATGACCAAAATACCCCTACGGGGCATAATTAGGGAATAAACTCGTTACGGGCATTATGGAAGATATCATAATGATATCACAACATATTTGAAGCGTATTAACTTAGGAAACCTGTTCACGACCCTTTCGGTTACCCGTTATGCATTTTACGCGTTCGGTTCGGTTTATGTAACTAGTTTGCATAAACTAGCCGAAACGGGTCAAACGATATCATTTTCATCTCAAAATCCAGAATGTGAGTAGTAAACCCATATTAAACAAGTCTTCAAACTTGTCGGGTCTAAATCACATTCTATCCGGTCTTCGCTTAATCGTGCGTACGAACCGCATCTTTGAAACTAGCCGGTCTAAGCTTAAGCATAATTAAAGACCCGCTAGGATTCTAATAGGTTATATTTAACCTTCGTTCCAGATTAGGAGAAACAGTAAAAGCTACCTGCTATTTGATTATTGTGACTATACTTTGCATCAAGGTAAATACTTTTAACTTATTTTCCCTATACGGGCTTGGGTTACGGTACATAGCGTACCGCTTGATCGGGCATCAAATCTTCCACGCTTAGTGGTTAATTGAATAATTTGATCGGCTCGTTTTAAACAGATGTGTTTACTTTACAGCCTTTGGGGGGTTAATGACCATGTCCCGGATATCCTCGGCATTATCTTACGAGATTGCCACGACCTGAGCACGGGGTGTAGGCGTACTCCCGTGTATAACTCACTTACAGTGGTGTGTCTATTGATCTTTAACCCGGATACGTCCGGGCTACTGAACGCATAAGTAACATGTAAATCGTTAACAAGATTATCATATAAAATAATTCTCCCAAGTTAAACAAAATGTTTATGCCATGTGCATCCAAACCAATTTTCAATCATTTTATAAAATGAGTCAGTTGAATGTATTTACCAGTGTAAACTGACGTATTTTCCCAAAAAGATTAAATGCAGGTACTAGGCGAAATAGGCTGGGAGTCTCCTAAGCATCACTAGAAGTCTCGCAAACTTAAGATGCCGATGTCTGTTGAACCATAAACAATATTTTTATTATTCGATCCTACTGTGGATAAACACCGGATAATTGTGACTTTGTTTACAATAAATAAATTCGGTTGTATCTTATTTAAATTTGCTTCCGCTGTGCATTATTATATTGTGTTGTTTGACTATTACGTTGCCAACCACGTCACGATACTCCCCCACCGGGCCCACCGGTGACACGTGGAAATCGGGGTGTGACATGGGGGCATTATTCACCCTTACCACTACGCATGGTCTTAGTGTGTTATGTCACCACATCGTTAACTGATCACTAACTTTAGATCCTGTTACTATACTTTTGGGGGTGTCATAGGAATCTTAGAAAGGTTTTAGGGATCTTAGGACACCCCAAATAACTTAAATAAATAATAATAAAATAAATTTCGGTTTACACCAAGTCTTTTATAAAATAATACTATCGGAACTGTACCTTGTTATTTAGTTTTATGCCTTTTTGTCAATGCAAAACATATGTCAACATCCTTTTGGTCATATTACGACTTTAGTTTTCGGTTTTTTCTTTCGGTTGCTATACCACATATCGGTACTGTACCAATATTTAATAAACTGAACCTATACCATCCAAATTCCTGCTGCAACATACGAGTGACTTCTACTAGTCTCAAATGATTTGGGACCATTAATTAGCATGACATTTGAAAATAGTAAAATTATCACACGTTAAACTCCCAACCATTATAAACAATAAGTTGCCTTTATGTATTTTTGATATACCGTGATGACATGCAAACAAATTGCATAAAGTTTGTAAAACCAATACAGTATTTGCCCAATTTGCTAGGTTAAAAATTGTGTTCTTAAGTTTCACCCAAATGTACAATTGAATAGAGAGTAATATATATTGCATATAGCCCCAAAGTAACAAATTACAAACATGTGGCAGGTAAACGGGCAACAAGCTGCGCCGCAACCCCCTTTTGAATTGCAAAACCAATCCTACTAAAGACGAAACGACCCTTAAAGGTTGAGAGATTACTATTCACAACCCGTTGGACCCTGTTTAGGAATTCCACGGCCTCTGAGGCTAGGGAACCAAATGTATCAAAAGCGAATGGGATAAACACATGTTGATTTTCTAAACAAGCCTTTTCGTGTTTAACGACCTTGCTTGATTCTGCCTTCAACGCAGCCTGGCCAGCAACAAACCCATTATCCCTAAGCCCAACAAGAGGGGACACTCCTGTAAGGTCCACACAAGCGTGTTTCCCCCTGGCCCACCCAAACACAAGAATATCAGCTGGCCGAAGAGTAGACCTCCCGTCGAGCGGATCCGTCAGAAAGTTCACCGGAGCCTCCTTTTTTGCCGAAATTCCAGCCCGCTTTAGAACATCAAACAAAATATCCCTCACCAAATCATGCCTGTATTTAAAACCAGGTAACTCCTTACAATGAACCGCATGTTCGCCAAAAGTATCTAAACAAACCTTGTGGCAAACTGGGCAGGGCTCATCAACCGGAAACAGAGGGATCATTAGCCGGTACTTAAGAATTGCCCGGTATTCCACTGCCGACATGTGTTGGCCTAGTCCTTCAATGGGGATGACTGTCAGGAAATCCTGAGCATGAGGAGCCCGGAGACAATTGAACACGGCTTTCTGACGAGGGGATAGACTAAACTTCTTTCCCAAACTCTGGACAGTTCTACTAAATAGGGCACTCGCCAAAGCATTCTGGGCTTTAGGGGGGGGGGGGGGGGGGCGGTGTCCTTATTAGAGAAACCGCCAAGATCGAAATCCGGAAGGGACATGTGCATGCAATCCAACGCACACACATAATCAGAATCTAACCCGACAATACCACAGTCCCGAAGAATGTGGTCCTGCAAACTCCAAGATTGCGCCCTCGAGGCCACAACCTAACCATATAAAAAGTTTATCATGATGAATCACAAATTCTAGACTTAATCGTATCGTAGTAAGTCAAGTCCAAGTTACAAAACCACTTGATGAATATTTAATTTGAATTAGTCGGTGATTACAGGTTAAAAAATATCGACTGATAATTAATAAACCAACGATAACGACAATAAGACAATGGTTGGTAAGTTATTATTATTTTATATTTAACTTTCCTTAAAAAAGTTATTAATTAATCGTAGTCCGTAGAAACATTTCTCTGATTAACGGTTTGAAAATTTGATTCATTGAGTGCAAATTTGACAGTGGGAAGTTACAACCAGACAACCAGTTGCATTTAGTTATTTGACAACTATAAGAAACAAAAATAAAAGGGCTGCGGAAGTCGGTGGTTGAGGTTACTTTCCGTCTAAGTAATGGAACTACAATCTTCTACAAGGTTGTATTTTTTTATTTTTCTATTTAATACTATTATATAGTTTTCAATGATTAAACTAGCACCGACATTCCTTTTTTTTTATTCAACTATTATATTATTATATTCCACCTTCTCCTTGTTCACGGTCCCTTTTTTAGTTAATATTCACAGATCCTTCTCATTTATCTTTCTCTATATAGAGAGAGATATAGAGTGAAAAAAGGTGTGAGAATAAGATTAAGGATGTAAGAATAGTGAGAGATTTTCTTTTACCCGTGTTTAATAAATGAAAGAAAAGAAAATACGAGAAGGGAAAGTTATAAAGGGTAGGGTAGTCATCTTTCATCTCTTTTGTTTTTCTTCGCTAGCCATCCATCATCTTAGTTTTCCTTGGACTTCTTTGGGCTGTTGATCAGTTCTGTTTAAACTTAATGGAAAACATGAATAACATACCTGTTACAGCATTCAAAGCAGTGGAGAATCCAGTCAGAGATCCAGCCATTGAGTTCGACATACTTGTCAGGATGATCCGGTTCCTCCTTAGGGTGTAAAGTGATGATGGTGATGAAACCGAAAGTAGGGTTGATTTCGGTTAGGGAGAGAGAGACGAATTTGATGTTATGAGGGTAGGTTGATTCACTAAATTGTGTAACCCTTTAACTCTCTAATAAGCTCCTTATTTATACACCCAAGAGGAAACCTAATTAGTTAATAAGGGTAATATGGTCCATCAACAATTACCAACTAATTATTAATAGGTTATTAATATATTTTGAACTAATATAATATAAATGATTATAAAGGCTACAAGATTAAATATTACATTAATAATATATTTAATCTCACATTCTCCCACTTAGCCGAGTAATCATTTATCATGAGTATTAGGTAAGCCTGGCCAGGAGTTAACACTCATTTTAGCCTCAAACCAAGAACTATAGCAGAGAAATACAGCCGTTGAATCATCATTCGACTCAGGACCCCCATTAGTCATACTATAGCCTTAATTTAAAACCTAACAGTTACGATCAAAATATGTATAAGCCCTTTAGCGTCTGATTTGTATTTATATTTGTCTATATGTCATTACACCGGCAGAACATATGTTAGAGACATACAAAATCAAACTGAGGAAATTTTATTAATTAAAACATAAGCTAGTACAATATGCCATTAAATAAGGTCTTTAGTAAGTCCCATATTCGATACATGTTCTTCGAAAACTTTAGGTGGGAGACCTTTAGTCACCGGATCCGCAAGCATATCTTTAGTACTAATATACTCAATACAAAGATTATTTTCCTCAACTCGTTCACGTACGAACAAATATTTTGTATCGAGATATAAACCAGCTCCAGTCGAACTGTTACTGTTCGAGAAACTAACGGCAGCTGAATTATCACAGTAAAGCTTCAATGGTCTAGAAATGGAATTAACGATTTTGAGTCCAGTGATCAGATTTCTAAGCAACATTCCATGACAGGTTGCGTTGTAAACAGCAATGTATTCTGCCATCATTGTGGAAGTTGTAGTTAACTGCTGTTTGTGACTCTTCCATGAGATAGGTCCGCCTGCTAACATAAAGATGTAGCCCGAAGTGGATTTCTTGTCATCTTTGCATTTAGCAAAGTCAGAATCAGAATAACCTACCACTTCTAAATGATCACTTCTTCTATAAGTCAGTTTATAGTCTTTCGTCCCTTGCAGATATCTAAGGACCTTCTTAGCTACTTTCCAGTGATCTAGGCCAGGATTAGTCTGATAACGACCTAGCATTCCAGCAATATAAGCGATATCTGGGCGAGTACAAACTTGAGCATACATCAGGCTCCCGACTACTGACGCGTAAGGTATCTGGCTCATTTGCTCCTTTTCAACCTCTGTTGTCGGACACTGGAATGAACCGATAACATCTCCCTTAACTACTGGAGCGACGGAGGGTTTGCACTGTTGCATGTTGTAACGTGTAAGGACACGATCTATGTAAGTCTTTTGAGACAATCCTAAGATCCCTTTGTGTCTATCTCGGTGAATTTCGATGCCAATGACGTAAGAAGCATCTCCGAGATCCTTCATGTCGAAGTTATGCGAGAGTAACCGCTTCGACTCATGCAACATGTCTAAACTATTACTTGCCAATAGAATATCATCTACATAAAGGACAAGTATAGTAAAATTACTCCCACTCATTTTGAGGTAGGTGCATTGATCCACTTGATTCTTCATAAAACCTTGCCTCTTCATGACTTCATCAAACTTGAGGTACCATTGACGTGATGCTTGTTTTAACCCATAAATGGATTTCTTCAACTTACAGACCAGATGCTCCTGACCTTCAGGTTTAAAGCCTTCAGGTTGTTTCATGTAAACATCTTCGTCTAAGTCTCCGTTAAGGAAAGCAGTTTTGACGTCCATCTGATGCAGCTCTAAATCAAAATGAGCTACTAGGGCCATAACGATCCTTAATGAATCTTTACGAGAGACAGGTGAAAACGTCTCTTGATAGTCAATTCCCTCTTTCTGAGTGTAGCCCTTTGCAACCAATCTCGCTTTGTAGCGTTCAACGTTCCTATTCGGATCCAGTTTTGTTTTGAACACCCATTTACAACCTACAGGTTTGGCACCATTGGGTAATTCGACTAAATCCCAAACGTCATTTTTCTTCATGGATTCAAGCTCATCAATCATTGCTTTGTTCCATTCAGAAGACTGATCACTGCTAATGGCTTCATTATAAGAGATAGGATCATTGAGCTTTCCAGCATCCATTTCAGTCAGGTAGGTAACATAATCATCCCAATTAGTAGGCCTTCTTTGCCTAGATGACCTCCTGAGTTGATTATCGGGTTCAGCGTTGTCTTGGTTTTGGGCGTTTGATGTGCCTTCGTTATGAGGTATAATGGGTTCTGATTGTGGAGATGGAGTTTGTGCAGTGGCTTCAGGTACAGTTGTTGCATGGGGTACAAGAGGAGTAAACGGAGTAACGGTAAGCGACGAGTCTCTCCCCTCCGCGTCTTGTACTTCTTGCAATTCTTCATAAGGGTTAGTACTGCTCCCACTGACCTTGAAATCCTCCAGAAACGCAGCACGCTTGGTTTCAACAATACGGGTGACATGGGAAGGACAATAGAAACGATAACCCTTCGAATGATCAGGATACCCGATAAAGAAGCAGGTAACTGTTTTAGGGCCAAGTTTCCTTAGGAAAGGATTATAGAGTTTTGCTTCAGCAATGCAGCCCCATACTTTCATATATTTAAGACTCGGTTTCCTTCCTGTCCAAAGTTCATAAGGAGTTTTAGGGACAGACTTAGAAGGAACTCTATTGAGTATATGAACAGCTGCTTTTAACGCTTCAGTCCAGAGGAATAATGGTAAATTAGTGTTGGCTAACATACTGCGCACCATGTTCATAAGGGTACGATTTCTTCGTTCAGCGACACCATTCTGCTGAGGTGTACCAGGCATGGTGTATTGGTTCACAATCCCCTGGCCCTTACAAAATTCATAAAATGGACCAGGAGCTTGACCCACATCAGTATGTCTTCCATAATATTCACCGCCTCTATCTGATCTCACAACTTTAATTTGACGATCTAATTGCTTTTCAACTTCAGCTTTATAATCTTTAAAAGTTGTTAGAGATTCAGACTTTTCCTTAATAAGATACAAGTACATGTAACGAGAATAATCATCAATGAAAGTGATAAATGAAGTATGTCCTGTTATGCCAGCGATTTGATAAGGACCACTAATGTCAGTGTGAATGAGTTCTAATAAATTAGAGCTCCTAGTGGTACCTTTCATATTCGCTAATGTCATTTTGCCTTTAAGACATTTGACACATGTTCCAAAATCAGTAAAATCGAGAGGAGGTAAGACTTCATCCTTTACGAGACGATTTAATCGTTCTCTTGAGATGTGGCCTAAACGTTGATGCCACAACATAGATGAAGTCTCTAAGTCTCGAACCTGTTTCATCTTTGTGAGTGATTCATTAATATTATATGACAACAAAGATTTGGAAAAATTATCATCTAGTTCTAATCTATAGAGACCACCATCCAGAATGCCAGTACCATAAACAACGGAATCATAGAGAATAGAGAGTTTGCGATGACCATGAGAAACGACAAAACCGTCCATGTCTAACTTTGGTCCTGATACAAGGTTCCGAGTTACCTCAGGAACATATAAGGTATCATAAAGTTTAATACATAAGCCAGTTTTCAAAAATAATTGTAATGTTCCTATGGCCTTCACTTCTAATTCCCGATCATCTCCAACTTTAAGTGTTCTTTGGTTTCTTCCCAGCTTCCGGATTGTAAGGAATCCCTGAAGTGAATTGGTAACATGAACCATAATCAAACCACCAAGAATTAGCAGGAACATTTAAATTAAAGGACTCAAGTATCATGAAAAAATCGTTACCTTTCTTAGCCAGCCACTCCTTGAAGTCAGGGCATTCCTTTTGCTTATGTCCTGTTTTCTTACAAAACTTGCAATAGGGTTTGCCTAAGGAGTTCTTAGAGCTGGAAGGTGCACTTGTATGAGGATTTGGATTTGGCTTTTGAACCTAAGAAGCATCCTTTCTTTGATAAGTGTTCTTCCTCTTCTTAGAGCTGGAGGTGGTGAAGTTAGCAACATCAGTAGTGCGATCCATCTTCATACGCTCTTCCTCCTGCACGCACATAGCGATCAGCTCACTCATCGTCCATTTGTCCTTCTGAGTGTTGTAATTGATCTTGAATGCTTCATAAGACGAAGGAAGCGAAGTGATGATGAAGTGAACAAGAAAACCATCACTGATTTCCATTTCTAGGCCCTTCAGCTTATTGGCCATGTCATGCATCATCATGATGTGTTCGCGAATGCCGCTCCTCCCATCATACTTAGTCGTCACCAGCTTGAGGATAAGAGTGCTAGCGTGTGCTTTTGATGTTCCCTTGAATTGATCCTCCACAGAAGCCAAGTAGGTTTTAGCATCTTCAGAATCAGGAATGGCTCCTCTGATTGAGTTATGAATGGACTGCTTCATGAACATGAGAGACATGCGGTTACACCTAGTCCACTTATCATGAAGTAACTGCTCAGCAGCAGTACTTGTAGCAGTAAGGTCCGCTGGCTTATTCTCTCTTAGAGCATAATCAAAGTCCAGCAGCCCAAGCGTAAGCATGAGGGCATCCTTCCATGCAGCAAAGTTATCACATGTCAAAGATGGAATCCCCTGATTGGGTGCTGATAGTGGAAATAAGATGAGCGAATTATGATACGAAGAAAGAAGTCTTAATGTGATCTAAGGGCATGTTATACTAAGGCAGGCATAAGTAATGACCATTTTAATTATGAAGCTGTGATAATGTCTATTACTAACATCAAAATAATAGACTTAGTAAAATTCTATTTAAACGAAGACAAATCAGCTTTGGCCAGAAGTGTAATCATTTAAATATGTGTGCAAAGTAATCGTGACAAATCAGCTTTGGCCAAAAATGAGACAATCACTTTAGTTATGCACTTGTCAAGCATGCTAAACATAAATGAATTAAATCAGCTTTGGCCAGAATTAAAACATTTCACGTTTGTAATGCATACTAAACATAGCTTTTATAATACTTGAACAATAAATAGATGTATTAAATCAGCTTTGGCCAGAATTAATACATCAGAAGCTCATTCAAGTTAAGCTATTTTGGTTTTGTAAAAATTATTTGATTCTGATTAGTTAAGCAATTAGGTATTTACAAAACCAAGTATTTAATAGCAAACCAAGTATTTAATGCAAATTTGTTTTGGGCCTTATTAATCGCACAAGACTTGGGCCTTATTGATCGCACAAGACTTTGGCATTACTGATCGCACAAGATTCGAAACCTCATTATTTTAAGCTGTTTAATGTGACCTAAAATTTGTGCGATCAGTAAGGACTTGTGCGATCAATAATGACTTGTGCGATCAGTGAGGGCTTGTGCGATCAATAATGACTTGTGCGATCAGTGAGGCCCAAATCTTGTGCAATTAGTCAGGCCCAAGTTTTGTGCGATCAGCACTGTCTTGTGCGATCAGATCATATCTGATCTGATCTTGTGCGACTGAAAAAGGACTTGTGAGATTTGAACATTGATGATTTCGAAACCCACTGTTAATAGCTGTTTCTTGTGATTATAACTAAAACTCGAAATTTAAGGGATTGTGGGATAGTGTTTCCTATTTTATTTATGATCTAAACTTATCAAATATTTCGAAAATAATAACTGAAAATCTATTAACAGTTTTTCGAAATTTTAATGGATAAAATTAAGATCAAAATCATGAAAAGACACCCACTAATCCAAATTATATTCCAAAATTTAGGGAATTTTCGAGTTTTCTTAGAACAGTATGATGAACCCTAAAAAATAAAAACATAATTCTGGGTTCCGAAATCTAAATTTTAAGACTTTCTTTAATGGATTTCGAATATTAGTTTACCCATTATAATTTCGAGTCATTTTATCAAACATATTTTTCCGAAAACAGGGATTTCGGTACCAAGGGACCCGAAAACAGCCGAGACCTTTTAAGGCTTTAAAATTTTCGTTTTCCAGATTTTTGATCCCAGAATAATGGATACAAAACCAGAACTGATTTATCAACATATGCTCTGATACCACATGTTGATCAGTTCTGTTTAAACTTAATGGAAAACATGAATAACATACCTGTTACAGCATTCAAAGCAGTGGAGAATCCAGTCAGAGATCCAGCCATTGAGTTCGACATACTTGTCAGGATGATCCGGTTCCTCCTTAGGGTGTAAAGTGATGATGGTGATGAAACCGAAAGTAGGGTTGATTTCGGTTAGGGAGAGAGAGACGAATTTGATGTTATGAGGGTAGGTTGATTCACTAAATTGTGTAACCCTTTAACTCTCTAATAAGCTCCTTATTTATACACCCAAGAGGAAACCTAATTAGTTAATAAGGGTAATATGGTCCATCAACAATTACCAACTAATTATTAATAGGTTATTAATATATTTTGAACTAATATAATATAAATGATTATAAAGGCTACAAGATTAAATATTACATTAATAATATATTTAATCTCACATGGGCTCCCTTAAATAGACGGGGTGGGGTTCCCTGAACTCCATGGGAAATGCGTTTGGCTCGGTGAGTTCTTTGGGGCACAAGGAGTAGGACAGGCCGGTGTTCACGGCACTGACTGACCAACTGCTCATCATGCGGGGAGTCCACTCCTAGTGCCCTAATGAATTTCATGTTTTGAAGTTCGAAAGAAATAAAAAGAAATTAAATATTTTATGTGTTCCTAAGTTGAAATGACGAAGAAAGAAAGTTAAAGTTTTATAACTATATCATTTGTATTAAACCACTTAATTTTTCATATTATTTTAAGGTAAAATCTGTAAACTGCAAAACATTATATTTATATTTGATTATTTTCCATCCAAATCCGTCCATTTTAAGAGAAAAGTTATGATGAGAGTTTATTAATAATCTCTATAAACACTTGGAAACACAATTTTTTTTTCAGTTTCTTTGCATTTCCTTCTACTTTTCCTGTAAAAAGGACCCAGGAACACAACATTAGCAACTGAAAAAATATAAATTATGTTGAGATTGTGATCTTTTACGGGCTTAATGATAAGAGTTCTGTGAAAACCAGATTTAAACCCAATGATATGTCAATTCTATTAAAAGTTTGTCATATAACTAGATAAAAAGATTTTTATAATTGTTCTATTTATAATACAACTTATTAATCAATCATATAAGATAAAGAGACAACTCGTTAGATCATTTGTGTCATTTTGAAGAAACTCCACCAAATGAAGCTTTTGCAAGTTGCTTGATAAACCCAATCACCAAAGTGGCAATCCTAATCTATTTAAGGGAAAATGGGGCCATCTACCGACCAGCCAAAATTTAAAGAATTATTGCAAACTCATCTGTCCCTGTTTTGCCTCCCTCTCTTCTCATCCATTTCTTCCAACATATTTGACCACGACCGCGTATGGGTTGAACTATATCGATCGACCTAAATAACATTTAACATGATGGACGAGTCATACATCATCATTATCATATTCGGTAAATCCCACCAATAGCGAAAAGGTAGGGTCTGAAGAGGGTAAGATGTAGACAGCCTTACCTCTACTCCGTAGGAATAGAGAGACTACTTCCAGTGAGACCCTCGGCTTGATAGTAGTTTTGCATCAAGCCTTGGACATAAGGCACATAACACTCAACAATTAAGACAAAGGCCGATTAGTGCATGCACTTCCTTGTCTTTCAGCTATTAAAGCCACCACATGATGCATTATCAACCATCCACCGCTTTTTAACGTTATTTTCATGAAATTAGTAAAATAAAGTCCCACCGAGGGCTCACACATATATACATTATATGCGCATACCACAAGCGGAGCGTAGAACGAGTCATACAAATTGGATAATAAACTCTGTAAAAATACCTGCTAGTTTAGGTTCAAGTCGGGTAGTGTTTTTTTTCCCCATTTATTTTATTAACTATTGACAAATGATCAATACGACGCATGGTGATGAGAGCAAGGTTAATGACACAAGTCGGCAGTAGGAGATATGATCGTGGATGAGGTCATCCATATCCCACTATAACTACCAATGCTCCAATATTGATCACTTCTTATGGTCCTCTTCACATCATTTCCGTCATCATATGCGCCAATTATTGTGGTCAAGATTTCAAGATACTTATATATACACTTAAAATTAAATCGATCGGGATTTCAACCTAACTTCAAAGTATTGTAGCCATTATAGAAAATTTGACACCGACTCCATGGTTAAATGACCCTTTTATACTTTTCATGCTACAGTTGTCAAAACAAGACAACTTGAATAGTTTGGTGTTCTATGTATTTTTATAAACTATATATACTAGATTTTTTTGACGTCGCGCGTTGCGGCGAAACCAAGCAAATGATAATGTAAAACAAATGTGATTTGAAAATAAAGCATCTTGTTTAGAAAGTCAAACCATTAGAACAGTTTAGTTTATCATTGTACCGTTTTATGATATATAAAAACATTTGTCAAAGGAAAAATCAAGCATGACTACGTACTTAAGTTTTTAGAAAAAAAAGTTATAAACGTAAATTATTTAAAAAGTATTTAATTATTTGATAAATTAATATATGTTCTAATAAAAGAAAAAAGAATTATTAAAAAATGGTAAAGGAAATATATGGTTTTAAAAAAGGAAAAATAAAATAAAATATGTTATTAAAAGTAAATATAATAATAAAACAATTATAATATCTTAAATAAAAAATAATAAAAAGCTATATATTATTTTAAAAACAAAGTCACTATTCATCGTCTCTCGTTAACTATATATATAACTAGTGAGATTCCCCCGCGTTTCGTGGCGGAAATCAGTCGGTATTAGTTCGGTTCGTTACGGTACCGACGGTATCATTCCAAAGAGGAAACTTAAGATCAGTCGAAAACAATAAAAGCGAATATCAATACCAGTAATGATCTTGTTCACTGGATATTGGTTATGTTCGTTTGCATTCTTTGTTTATTATATTTCAACATTGCAAATTTTTTTTTTTTTTTGAAAACGGACGTTGTATCGTTGTCATACCAAACCGGATTGAAACTGATTAAACAACATATGTATCAATCGGTACCAATACTTAATTTTATTGTTAATGCTTTCCATAAACTGACACTCTATTGTACCGTTGTCGTATCGTACCGAACCGAACAAAATAGGTACCAATATGCATTCATTTTTATAGTATTTTGTTTAATAACACATACTTTGACCGTATCTTAAAAGTAATATAAGAATAAATATGATTAAAATCAATTAAAGTAATAAAATAATAAATTAATGAAAAATAAAAAGAAACAATATTAAACAAAAATATTGAAGTACTGTTTATGATGAGTTTCTATTCATATAGATAACTAGTTGACCATAGAATAGACTCATCATCATACTCATCAAATCTTATCAATAGCAAAGTTAAGGTGAGGTTTGGGAAGGATAAGATGTAGACAGCTTTACATCTACCCTGTAGAAATCGAGAGGCTGCTTCTAGTGAGACCTCCGACTCGATAGTAGTTTTGCATCAAGCCTTGGACATAAGGCACATTACACTCAGCAATTGAGATAAAGGCCAATTTGTGCATGCACCCCCTTGTCTTCCGGTTATCAACGCCACCACATGATGCATGATTAACCATCCCCCGCTTTTAACATTATTTTCATGAAAATAGTAAAATAACGTTAAAATTAGTGCACCTTCACTTTTGCCCCTAAAGGCCCACACATATATACGTTATATATATGTATAACTCAAATGTTTGGAATACCGGGCAATTCTTAAGTACCGGCTAATGATCCCTCTGTTTCCGGTTGATGAGCCCTGCCCAGTTTGCCGCAAGGTTTGTTTAGATACTTTTGGCGAGCATGGGGTTCATTGTAAGGAGTTGTCTGGTTTTAAATACATGCATGATTTGGTAAGGGATATTCTGTTTGATGTTCTAAAGCGGGCTGGGATTTCGGCAAAAAAGGAGGCTCCAGTTAACTTTCTGATGGATCCGCTCGATGGGAGGTCTACTCTTCGACCAGCTGATATTCTTGTGTTTGGGTGGGCCAGGGGAAAACACGCTTGTGTGGACCTTACAGGAGTGTCCCCTCTTGTTGGGCTCAGGGATAATGGGTTTGTTACTGGCCAGGCTGCGTTGAAGGCGGAATCAAGCAAGGTCGCTAAACACGAGAAGGCTTGTTTAGAGAATCAACATGTCTTTATCCCATTCGCTTTGGATACATTTGGTTCCCTAGCCCCAGAGGCCGTGGAATTCCTAAACAGGGTCCAACGGGTTGTGAATAGTAATCTCTCAACCTGTAAGGGTCGTTTCGTCTTTAGTAGGATTGGTTTTGCGATTCAAAAGGGGGTTGCGACGCAGCTTGTTACCCGTTTACCTGCCACTTATTTGTAAATGAAAAGATAAAATCCTCCACCCACAAAAAAAAAATCATATTAAAACATATTCTAATTATTCACACAAATCAATCAACAAAATCGTATGTTTAACAAAACTGCAAATTGGGCAAGCTAGGGATTTCTTCACATTGTTCATGCTCGTCACTCGATTTTGGCATTCACAAGAAGCAATCAAGGAGATTAGCAGCCTAAATTTAGAAATTAGAAACAAGCTTATCATATTTGAGCACTTAGTCGTCTGAAACTTATATATATAAATTAAAGTGGGCGTAATATTTGGGGCCCTTAAATAGCGGGGCCCTAGGCAATTGCCTATTTTTAAGCCATAGGGCCGGCCCTGCTTAACAGCTAAATAGAAAGCGATTTTTAATTCTCCCGACTTTTTTCTATTCTTAGTGGCTTCAGTCCAACGACCTTTTTTACGAGTTGCTCTTGGTTTCAGAGCTCTATTCGAGTTTGGGAAGTAGCACAGTAGCACCACCATAACCACTTCAAGCCCGAGGCCCCTCACCCTCTCGCACCACTTCAAAAATCTAACCCCAGACGAGTGGATTTCTTTTGCAGCGGTCGTCCATTTAACCACAAATCAAACCACTTTTCTAGACGTAAATGAGCCATATATTCATATAACATAAGCATAAGCGTATAAAAATGTACATGTTAGGTTAGGGTCCGTGATGAAACATCACGAGGACATCATACTATCATGAGATCAGCAAAAACATCCGTTAGTTACTAAATATGGTAACCAATATGATAGGGACATGTTTTCACTGTTTATTGCTCCCCACTGTTTTGTTGTTTCGTCTCTGCTACCAGCCTTCCATTTCGTCTTAACCGAAACAGGGTGGGCCCACAACACAACCAACATTCATTATTTAAGATAGCATAATATTATTATTATTAGGTTTATTTTAACTGTTCATTTATTATTATATACCATTTTCTTGGTCCACTCATTGTTAACAACAGGGTTTGGTGATTATTGGCTGGCCCTATTAGAACAGAGTCACAGACTGCGAAATGTAATCCTTTTGGGCTTTGTTAGTTAAGACTATTTATCCTGTTTTTTTGGGCCGAGGCACTACAGATTTACAAACTAATTGGGCTATTGCAGTGCTTTAGGATTTCACTAGATACATTGAATATTTACAAACCAATTGCGCTCTTCCCTTTCTTTTTATAATATAATTATAGGTGTATTAAATTTTCCTATAAAATGATTGTAATAGCATCCACGATGGGTGTTTTCAATCCCATGTGACATCTTTGGGTGTGTTTAGGGCAGTGGCGGAACTAGACCTTCAACTCAGGGGTATCCCAAAATTTTTTAGGGGTGTCCTCGTACTTGTTCAGGGGTGTCCTGTATATAAAAATCGGAAAAAAAAAAATTTACACTACTCCTAAAAACTTGAGCCGTAGCCCGGGCTACGCCCGTTTACACTACAGGTCCGCCCCTGGTTTAGGGGGGTTTTGGGGTGGGACGGATTATGTGAGAAGGGAGGAGAGGTGTTTTGGGCTGCGAGAGGGACAGTCTGGGCACGTGATAATGTGGTTATCGGCATATCACTCATTAGAGATGCTAACCGAGGTAAAACAGATGAACTAATTGTCAGACTATATGCTTCTTTATATGTTCTAGTGGATGATTTAGCCTGTTGAAATTTAATGACATTTTTAAGTTTGATATTACGACTTTTGAAGAATGAAAAGTTAACATGCTGGCCACTTAAAAAGATTTTTCTTCTTTTGTGCTAGATCGAAGGAATAATCGTGATTTGAATCCTTTTGGATTACATAAACAACAATATATTTTATTTGCTATGTTATTATAATGAATTATTAATCCTTAAGAAAAAGAAATAACACTCAGCTTATATTATTAATTAACTTTAGAGAATCATGTAAGGAATGTGTAAACTAAAAGACAAACATTCAGAGTTAACAATGTTTTAAGCTTAAAGTTCCATCAATTTTTCATTTTAGTTTTGACACTTTTATTTGTTCTCATAATTTTTTACTTTGAGATTTTTATTTACCGGTTGAAATACCCATACTACATCTTAAAAGTGAGATTTGAAAATATAATGTGTTTAAGAGTATACAATACTAAAAGTTAAATACATCAAATGATAGGTAGGTTTAACCATTTTTATTTAACCACGTCAAAGAAAACCTTTTGTTAATGAAATTATTCAAAATGAAAGTTTACAATTTTCTCAGATTTATAAATGAATATAAACTTAGAAAAAAAATCAATGTAAAAGAGTAAAGGATGGTACAGAAAATCTATAATTTATCATCATTATTTTAGATTATACAAACTCTAAACGATAAAAAACGGGTTCTTCTATTTCCACACCCCTATAATCTTATTTTCACATCCCTATTTGTATACGGGTCGTATAGTCAGATACGGGCCGTATAGAATGTTTATGCACAGAATTTAATGTGGTGGAATGTTTTTTTTTTTGTTTTTATATGTATACGGGACGTATAGTTATATACGGGCCGTATACATATTTACATAATTTTGTTTCGAAGGTTTGATAAGGGTTTTTAGTTTTGAAATCTGTATACGGACCGTATAATGTTATACGGCCCGTATAGCCCGTATAGAAAAGTTAATTTTTTGTTGCAATCGGGAAACCGTTTAATAAGTTTTGTAAATTTTAAAATAGTGTTGTATATATCGGATTATGTTACGAGTTTGTAGTTAAACGTATTTATTATGTTTAATAAGTTTCCACTTTGTAAAACGATAAATATGTATAGAAAAGTTAATTTTTTGTTGCAATCGGGAAACCGTTTAAAAAGTTTTGTAAATTTTAAATAGTGTTGTATAGGGTTGCAAACGAACACGAACAAGATCTTGTTCGTGTTCGTTTGTTAAGAAATATATGTGTTTGCGAACCGTTCACAAACACTTATCGAACGAGATTTTATGTTCGTGTTCGTTTGTTAAGGAAAAGAACTTGTTCGTGTTCGTTTATGTTTGTTTGTTAATTTTAGGCAAGGAATGTTGACGAACACAAATGAGCACAAACTAGTATTCACGAACACAAATGGAAACAAACGAACACAAACAATCGTTTATGAACAGAATATATAATACATCGACACTTATTAGATATTTATTTTGTCAGAATTTTGAAGTATTTAAATAAATATATAAACTAAAAACACTATTGAAGTATCGAACACAAACAAACACCTTATCGAACGTTCACGAACATAAACGAACGAACACGATCTCTGTTCATGTTTGTTCATTTAACTAAATGAACGAAATTTCTTGTTCGTGTTCGTTTGTTTAATAAACGAACGAACACAAATGAACTTTCTGCCGAACGGTTCACGAACTGTTCGCCGAATGTTTGGTTCGTTTGCAGCCCTAGTGTTGTATATATCGGATTATGTTACGAGTTTGTAGTTAAACGTATTTATAATGTTTAATAAGTTTCCACTTTGTAAAACGATAAATATGTGATATGATTATGATAAACTACGACAACAATTATTAAACAAACAACTTAACATCTAAACATAAGATTAATATTTAGAATGTTTTACATCTAAAACAAACAAAAAGATAAATTTTTACAATGTTTCAAACGTAAAATAACAAAAAAAAAAAAATACAATAAACAGCTACGGCTGTGGTGGTGATGGTGGTGCAGCGCCAGCTCGTGGAGGTAGGGGCGCGCCAGAATGCATAGCCACAATCGCCTCGACCATTCACTGTACATCCCCTCTGACTACAGCTACATCCGACTCGACCTGAGTGAGTCTCGACTCGACCTGAACGAGTCTCTCCTCTACCCCCGGTGGAGGCATCACACGCTGTCTCACGCTCCGTGGAACGTACGGGCGATCACCCTGTAAATCCTCCGCAACTACCTGTGATCGATCGATAGTATGATCGACCCTCTCATGTACCCCGCCTCCCTCTCCGTCGCCTCCCTCTCCCTCACCTCCCTCTCCCTCACCTCCCTCTCCCTCGTCGTCGCCTCCCTCCCCTTCGCTTCCCTCTCCCTCTCCCTCGGGTCCCTCACCCACACCATACGCCCAAACCAGCCGCCCTCCCTCGACCTCGTGAGCCAAACCCATCGATTGGGTTGTGTCCCTCCCAACCCTGTCAAGCTGGAGTGTTAGGGTCATACCCTTTGCCACATGCGGGGACAAGAGGCGAGGGAAATGCTTCGCCAAATGGGTGACGAAGCCCCCACAGCTGATGCGGGTTGAGGTACGCTTAAAAGCGTACTCTGCGAGATATGCGGCCAACCTGTACGCCAAGTTGCCCCCCCCCCCCCCGCCGGTAAGTAAGTCGTGCAAGTAGAATAGGTCACTTTGGGTGACCCATTCCCTGCTATCATGACGACCGGCGATCGTCACGGCGATACACCGATGTAGATATCGGTGTAACGGGTCGTAAAAGCAAGTTGCCCGTGCCTTCGGGGATCGCGAAGTCGGTTTCGCGAACTCCCCGGACCCAATAATGCTCCACCAAGGCCACAACACGTCACTGGGCGTGCTGATGTGCGCATCAAAAAATGCCTGGGACACTGAGTACTCCTGTGAGTACAGACCCAAGGCAACGGCGAACTCAGGAAGTGTCATCCTCTGAGTCTTGCTGCAAATAGTAAAAGCTACGGCGTGTGTCGTCAAAAAATGTTGTAAACCCCCACCCCGGGTGTCCGTAAATGAAAAAGTAGATAAAAACTCTAAAGTAATCTCCCTGTGGGCCCGCTCTGCGGCGGCATTAAATAAGCGGTCCCACGCGGAGTTAGCTAGCATGAGCTCACGGACCCGACCGATCGATCCAATATCGGTCAAAAACTGAATATCAATGGTCTGAGGTGCATCCAGCACCATCTCTCGTAACCTACCCAAAACCCTATATGCAGCCGTACCTCGGGGATTTCACAAATAAACCGCCCCGTCTCAGTAAAATCGAGCACAATCTCCTCTTCCTGTCCACGTCCCCGTCCGCGTCCACGTCCACGGCCCTGACCTCGACCTCTACGGGCCGCAACAGCTGCTGATGACTCACCTATATCGTCTGTAAAAATAAAAATTACAACTTAGCAATCATTATACGATTAGCGTTAACGTATTATACGACTACTGTTCTTGTATACGAACGTATTGTACATCTCATATACGCTCTGTACACATCAAGTATATGTTTCGTATACTCACGTGTTATACATCTCGTACACGATCCGTAAACATGAAGTATACGTATCGTACACGCAAGTATTATACGCACGTATACGCTACATACACCTCAGATAAACGTTTCCTATACGCACGTATTATACGGTCATATACAATTATTACGATCGTATATAGTTTGAACATTCAAACATTATACGAGCGTATATAGTGTATACGATCGTATACAGTTTGAATATTCAACTGCTATACGATCGTATAGATTGTATACGACCGTATACGCTTTGAATATTCAACCTTTATACGATCGTATAAATTGTATACGACCGTACACACTTGAATAATCAGTTACAAGTTTCAGTTTCAATTTTTTTTTCAAATCCAATCATACAATCTTAATCGTTACGCCTATGTACGCTATTCGATCCTTTACTATACAAGACCATAATCTAGCATGTTCAGAATTTGAAAGTATACTATACAAAAATGTACCGTATAGGAAGAACGAGAAGAAAACGCTACAAACGCAGAAGAACGCTATCCAAGAACGATCCGAGAGAAAACCGAGAGAATTTTTAGAGAATGTTGAGGCCGTATGGTGGAAATGAGGTCGTATAAATGTTATACGACCTTTTGTTTTATGTATACGGGCCTTATATATGTATACGGCCTGTGTACAATCATTTATTATTTTTTAATTCAGTCGTATACTCCATATATTATCCCTGTATACGAGGCGTATACATTTATACGACCCGTATACAATTGAGTATTTTTTCAATTTTCTTAAATTACTATATGCGGTAGTGACGAAGATACAGTCGGTATGTGTTAACGTTGATTTGTTTTAAACGTTTTTTCAAGTTCAATTTCAACAAGTTGCCAAAATATTTAAATAACGTGTATGTTCATCATTACAAATTGTCAAAAAATGAAATAACATTTTAAACGTTTTTTCAAGTTCAATTTCAACAAGTTGCCAAAACATTTATATAACGTGTATGTTCATCATTACAAATTGTCAAAACATGCAAATAACATTTTATATTCATAGGCAACCTAAATCCACGTATGCCCTGGTCCTGTATTCATCAACGATCCTATTATATTGGTCAATACGTTCCTTGTAATAGTGATACCAACTTTCTGCTGGCGTATTCCGTGTCGGTTGTCGCCAGTATCCTGATGGGGTTGGCATTGGATATTCCCCTTCTAATCTGACGTGAATAAAATGGTTCATGTGTACATGTACAAGCGCGACTGTTCGATGAGGAATACTGTCTTCGGCTGTTCTGAACATGGGAAAAAATGAAGCACAACTAGTGTCACTTAATAAGAGACAAACGACATTCCACCGGTTTGCTATCAGAAGCCCCGTGAAAGGCATTTGTAGCCACTTATGTCCAGGTGCTGCGTCTATACCAGACCAATCTAATGACTCCAGAACATTTTGATACTCAGGTTCATTTATCGTTTTCCATAAGTCGTGGTACCGGTTGCACTCAGCCTGAAGCTCCCCCCGTATTAACGGCCACTACCACTCTTTAAGCGATAAGCCGACCGCTATAGATCGAAACCCACAATTACCATCACCCTGCACATTTTGTATGTGACTGAGGTGTGGATAGAAGCAAGGTGGAATAAACTGTTTGAAGTGCATGAACATATTAACTTGTGCGACAGGCAGCAAAGGTAAGTGTGGTTGCTCTTCCTTTGATTTTGCGACCTTCTTTTTCGTTTTCGAATTCTTAGCGCCTTTCGCAATCAGCCGAAGAACATAGGTGTTTCAGCACAATAACTTTGTGACTCGACAAACGAGCTGTGCCTGGCAGGTTCGATGATTGACTCTTGTGTGCCAAACCCAACGGGTGAATCACTATACGCATCATGCGTTGTAAAAAAGTTGTGTCTTAAAGGCTCCGTAAACGAATCATCCTTCCTTTGTTGCTGAGCTTTTAAAGTTAGACGACCCCGTGTGTTTTTTTGCACAACTGGCTGTTTGAACTTCGTCTTATTGAGTTGTACCAAATCCTTCATCTTTTGAACCAGGTTTTTCTTGACTTCTCTCGGCTGGACAATTAAATGTTGTCTGAGAAGCGCAAGTTCGTCGTCTAAGTCGAAACAGTCCACCTCGCTCGGTTTCAGTATGGAGTCCAAATTTAACTTTTTCCAAAAAGGGTCTATCAACTCCAACGGGATCATTTGAACTAAGAAACATATCAACAAACAACATAAAAAGTGAATAAGATTTTGCGTGATGAAATGCTATGATTATAAAATGTGGTTGGTCGAATAATGTATTACCATTCGTAGTATACGGTTTCAACCGACACGCGCACGGCAACCCACAGCTTGTATACAAATGGCACGCGCATGTACCGTTAGATAACTTTAAGTTTTCTATTTCTTTTACTTTGGCGGATATCAAGTCTAGGCAGGCATGTGAAACCTTCTTTCGTAGGAGATCAAATATTGGTTTCTTATGTGGACCCAATGTTCGGCTCCTGCTTGTTTCAATGCTGCTTTTGATTTCTGTCACCTAGTTTCTTATGAGCTTATCAATAAGTGGTACCACTTTATCCAGCGTGTAATTAGAGTCACCTAGGTACTGCTTCAAAAGGGCATGTTGACCCTCTGCCCTGTTCGTTGTACGTTGATTGAAGTTCAGATGTTGGTCGCTCTAGAACGAAACAAACCGGTCTCTATATGGTTGTAACCAGTTTGAATGCAAATAGTCCATAATCTCTGTAATCAAAGTCAAGTGCAGTTAAGACAAGTCAAATAAATATGATTATTAAACAAAAATAATATAAAACTTACCGTCGGTTTTTTTGCTTGGCAACTTTGATCGTATTCGCTCGTACCAGTAGTTGTAGTCAAGATCGGTCGTTGAGTTAATTAGCTTGCCCCACTTGTAAAGAAACTTTTCCCAGCTTTCTTCGGTTTTAAAGCTTTGCTTGCAATGTTTGGCAATGTTTTGATGTATGTGCCACCTACACAATGAATGTCTAGCCCTGGGAAACACGGTTGCACATGCGTTCATTAGGGCGCGATCTCTATGCGTTACTATTACACGGGGTTCCATAACATTGTCTAATGAGTGTTTCAACCTCTGTAGAACCCATGTGAAGTTTTCCTGTTTCTCGTTGCTTACGAACGCATGAGCAATGCAAAACGACATCAACGTGGATGTAACACCGATAATCTGGACTAGCGGCATTTTGTACCGATTCGTCTTGTAGGTGGAGTCTATAAGCAACACATGCGGGAAGGCGCGCCACAACATGTTCGACTCCGGGTGGATGAAGAAAACATCCTCGACCCGTTCGCCGTTTTCAGATGTTCTATGGTAAAAAACAAACCCAACCTTCTCCAACCGGTCGAAAAGTATCTGCATTGGAGTCTCGCCGACTTGTTCCATTCGACCCAATTTGAACTGAGCGTTGTATATGGTGTTTCTTGTTGAGACATTATGGGGGTTCTGTTCTTTAATGGCAGCAATAATGTCTCGTGGTTTTATGTTCTGATGTGTCATTTGCTCCACCGTCCTCTCTTCCGATGGAGTCAGCCTCATTAGGGACGGATGACCCTCTGGATACAGAAATGGTTCGTGGTTATGTTTAGCTTCCTCAACCCTTAGATCCCAATAACCAAACCTCTTTCTATATGTCCCGATCAGTTGGAACTTGCAACCGGTTTTCCTGGTCCCGCTGCGTCTGATCGTGGCTGTTGATTTGTGCTCGCCGGCACAATCGCACGTAAGCCAAATTTTTAACGGCTGACCGCTTGGGGGTTTATCGTAGATGGTGCGTTTGGTGACGATGGCGTAGCCATTTTCGCGTCCAACGTCTATACACCACTCTACCAATTCATCCATGCTAGCGAATTTCTAATGAAAACACTTACATGTGTCAATTAATGATTAACTCAAATGATTAACCCATCGGTTTAGTTTTAGTATAAACGGGTTCGGGTCAGTTTCAGGTTAACGCGTTTGGGTTAACGGGTCGGGTTCGGGTCAACATGGTCGGGTTGACCCGTTACACATTTATACTATAGTATATTTTTTTTACAATATATTTTATGTCATAAATTATATGGGGTGTGTATTTTTATGCCATGACTATAACTTAAAAAGAGAAATTAACATAGATTTTATAATTTAAATATGATATTATTATATATATATTTGTGTTTTTTAAGTAAATTTTAATTTTAATATATTAATTTCAGGAAAAAAATAAAAAAATTCGGGTTGATCGGGTCGTGTTCGGGTCAACCCATAAAACTTCGGGTCGTGTTCGGGTTCTTATGTATGATACGATTTTCGGGTTCGGGTCGGGTTCGGGTTTGTGTAAAATTTGCAGGTTTAGGTCGGGTTGAACCCACCAACCCGCGAATACTACCCGTTTAGCACCCCTAATCTAAGATTTTAATAAAAACAACATCAAACGTAAAAACACTAAAATAGTTAACATACAACAAATAAACGTATAATTAAATGTTATACTTGCTTGTTTTGAAACTCACTAGGTTCCTGGTTAGCATTTAGACCCTCGGGCGGTCCACCACTTATGGGAGGAGAATGAGAACTATCAGTCGGCGGTCCAACACTAACAGGAGGGGCTTCAAAATTAACTGGGTGTTGCCATGGATAATAACCAGCATAATTAGGCTGAAAGCCATCGAAACCCCAAGTATCCTGACCTGCATCAGACGCAAGACTGGGATCGAACGGAGCATTCAGATCAAACACGCCCGGATTGTTATCTTGATTGTTATCATAACTCCCTTAATTCGCCTTGTTATTAAACACACCGAAAAAGTCACGCAAACCCGACATTATAGCGTAAATAATTTGAATACAGAGAAAAATAGAAGAAACGAATAGAAGTTGAATGAAAATGAATGAAATTAGTGTCGTTTATATAGAGAATTTTACGGAATAATACATCGTTTCAAATGATTAACACGAGAATCGAGGAATCTAACGTCGAATCAAATAACTCGCACGAATATCGAGGAATCTAACGTCTAATCACATAACTCGCACAAGAATCGAGGAATATAACATCGAATCAGAGAATCTTACGTCTACTCGCACGTGAATCGAGGTATAATACGTCGCGTCAAATAGTAATAAAACAATAAAATAAACGAAATTCATTGTATACGGGCCGTATAGGTATATACGACCAGTATAACATCTTCATATAATATATATACGACCACACTATAATCTTATTCTAACATGGTTGATACGGGTCGTATAAGGTTATACGGCCCCTATAGAATAAAGTGAACTAACAAAGGCTGCTGGCACAGCCTTTGTCGGTTCACTTTATTCTATACGGTTCATAGCAGGATGGTCATCCGATCGGATTGTCATTCGATCGGATGGCAATCCGATCGGACGGCAGTCCGTTTGGTGACTTGCTCGTTTTGAAATATGTTAAGTTTGAAAGTTTACGGCTTGATCGAGACGGTATGACAACGTGTTAAACAACGGGAATTCCCTCAAGTACAAGTTATCCGATCGGACGGGAATCACCCCATTCTGACCAGTTAACTGTTCTTAATGGTCGTTCAAGTTCAACCCGCTAAGTTGGTTATCTCGTTGATAGGAACCAGATCTCAGACTGATACATCACTAGAGAATGAGTGGAAGGCCTGAATGAGCTCCAATTCTATCGGTTTTGAGTGCATGAGTGTAAAAGAGTTGAAAGAAAGTTATGAAAACATCTTTCAATCCTTTTAGTCCCGAAAATGTTTAGATTTATGCGAAATCAGTGTTCAAATATGTTGAAATCTCTTAGATCTGAGTTGTTCTTGGTGGAATGAGGTCGAATCTTGAAGTTCATAAGAACCCCATGATGACATCATCCTAGAACACCTCAAATCAGCCGATTTCATGGTTAAAAGTGAAGATTTGATGGTGAAAAAGATGAAGAAGTGTGTATAGATGATAGATGTACAAGATTTGAGGAAGAAACTTACAAGAATCACGAGGAATCGAGAGAAAGTAGGCTGAGAAGTCGAAGGGTCGCACCAGAGCTGTCACATCACTGTTTAAGTGATGTGATAGGTGCTATTTATAGATGCCAAAAGAGGAAAGGCGGTGCAGGTGTGCGAACGAGGGGCGGTTCGATCGGATGGCCATCCGATCGGATGGGCGGTGTGAGTTGGTTTTCGACTTTTTGTTTCGTGCGTTGAGCGTTGCGAGTGAGCGACGCGATAGTATTACCTATTAGTTACACAAATAACCTAACTACTAAATACCATAAATATAATTCTTAAGTCTCGAGTTTGCGATGAGATTGCGTTGTGATAGAGTTACGATTGCGTTTGCGATTAATCACCTCAACATAAACATAATATGCACAAGTAACACATAATAGCACACATACGTAAAACAATATCCATAATCTGTAATTCGAGTTGCGATTAGCGATAAGTCGATTAGCGATTAAACTGCGATTAAATAGCGATTTATTAACAAGTACTCCACATAATACAACTAAAGCAATTTAAATTAAAGTATCGATTACAAGTCGAAAAGTACAATCAATAATTAAGCAAGGAGTGACAGATCACAATTAGCAATCTTTTCTTCCTTTGACTTTGACTTGTACTTTGACTTTCAAAAGAATGGTTGTTATAGCCTCCCCTACATTAGGAAATTTCGTCCCAAAATTTAAGGTGCATGCGTAACAAACAGTTGTGGATACTTTGCCTTCATGTCACTTTCGAGTTCACAGGTGAACTCGGCACCGCGTTTGCCTTCCTAGCGAACCTTCACAATGGGAATGCGTGAGCGTCGGAGTACCTTGGTTTCTCTGCCCGTGATCTCGACAAGCTTCTCCACGAAGTGTGATGTTTCGTCCACTTGTAGATCCTTAAGGAGGCCATGTAATTCCTGGTCGGCTAGACACTTTTTGAGGTTCAAAACGTGGAAAGTCGGGTGGACGTTACTAAGTTCCTCCGGTAGTTTGAGTCTGTAGGCTACCTTGCCAATCCTTTCCAGAATTTTAAAGGGTCCAACATATGGAGGCGCGAGCTTTCCTTTCTTGCCGAATCTGATCACCCCCTTCTAAGGTGCAACCTTTAGGAGTACGTAATCGTCAACGTCAAATTCAAGGGGCTTGCGGCGTCTATCGGCGTAACTTTTCTGACGACTCCAAGCTTTCAGCAGATTGTCTCGAATTTGGAGGATTTTGTCTGTCGTTTCTTACAACAGCTTAGGACCGGTAATTTGCGCATCCCCGATCTCGTGCTATACAATAGGCGATCGACATTTTCTTCTGTATAATGCCTCAAATGGTGCCATTTGGATGCTAGAGTGATAACTGTTATTGTACAATAATTCGACTAAAGGTAAATGTGAATCCCAATTAACACCGAAATCTATTACACACGAGCGAAGCATGTCTTCGAGGGTACGAATCGTGCGTTCAGTCTGACCGTCGGTCTGGGGATGGAAAGCAGTACTAAGATCGAGAGTAGTACCAAGAGCAGATTGAAACGTTTCCCAAAGACACGAGGTGAATCGACCATCGTGGTCAGAGATGATGTCACGAGGTGTCCCGTGTCAACATATAACTTCGTCGGTATAGATTCGTGCTAATCGTTTATCTTCCCGTATCAGTAGAAAGTGAGCAGATTTGGTAAGACAGTCAACGATGACCCAGATGCTGTCGTGACCTGATGGCGTGCGCGGAAGTTTCGTTATGAAATCCATAGCTATACTCTCCCATTTCCACATAGGGATCTCGGGTTGCACGAGTAAGCCAGAGGGGCGTTGATGCTCAACCTTGACTTTCGAACAAGTCAGGCATTTCGAAACGTAGATAGCAATATCTTTCTTCATGCCCGACCACCAGTACTTGTAGCGAAGGTCCTGGTACATCTTATCGGCACCGGGATGAATGGAATATCGCGATTTGTGGGCTTCGTCTAGTAGGATCTGTCGTAAATTGGTGCGCCTGTGAATCCAAATTCGGTCTAGATAATGGAATATACCATTCGATTTATTCACCAGTTGCTCGCCATTGTTGATAATCCTTTCTTTCTTCAAAGTACGTTTGGTAAAACAAGCATGTTGGGCGTCAAGGATAAGAGCTTCGAGATTGTGCTGGGCTTGAGTATTACGAACGCTATGCAAATAGCATCGTCGACTAAGAGCATCGGCGACGACGTTTGCTTTGCCTGGGTGGTAACGAATCTTGCAGTCGTAATCGTTGAGAAGTTCAACCCATCGGCGTTGGCGCATATTCAGCTCTTTCTGGTTAAAGATGTGTTGTAGGCTCTTATGGTCGGTGAAGACCGTACACTTGGTACCGTAAAGGTAGTGTCGCCAAATCTTCAACGCAAAAACAACTGCACCAAGCTCGAGATCGTGGGTTGTATAGCTCTTCTCATGGATCTTGAGCTGTCGAGAGACGTACGCGATAACCTTGTCCCGTTGCATGAGAACACAATCGAGACCGAGGTTAGAGGTATCACAGTAGACTAAGAAGTCGTCGTTTCTGTCAGGTAGCGAGAGCACGGGAGCGTTGCAAAGCATAGCTTTGAGAGTTTGAAAGGCCTCCTCCTGTTCGGTTCCCCAAACAAAAGGTTTGTCCTTGTGCGTAAGCGAGGTAAGCGGAACAGCGATCTTCGAGAAATCAGCGATGAATCGGCGATAGTAACCCGCTAATCCGAGAAAAGAACGAACTTCGGACGGGTACTTTGGTGTAACCCAACTCTTGACAGCTTCGATCTTCGCAGGATCGACATGAATTCCTTGACTATTGACGATGAGAATTAGGAATTGAACCTCCTCAAGCCAGAATTCACACTTGGAGAATTTGGCATAGAGACGGTTTCCCTGGAGTAGTTCAAGAACCAAACGGAGATGTTGCGCGTGTTCGGTTTTTGACTTGGAATAGATCCGGATATCATCGATGAACACGATGACGAAGCGGTCGAGAAAGGGTTTACACACGTGATTCATTAGATCCATGAAAACTGCAGGGGCGTTGGTCAAACCAAAAGGCATAACAACAAACTCGTAGTTACCGTATCGGGTTCGAAAAGCGGTTTTGGGTATATCTTCCTCCTGAATTCATAATTGGTGATAGCCTGAGCGTAGACCGATCTTCGAGAAACATGTAGCACCTTGTAGTTGGTCAAACAAATCATCGATTCGAGGCAAGGGATAGCGATTCTTGATAGTCAGCTTATTCAATTCACTATAATCGATGCACATCCGGAATGATCTGTCCTTCTTTTTTACGAAAAGGGCAGGCGCGCCCCAAGGAGATGTGCTAGGGCGAATGAATCCTTTATCAAGCAGTTCCTGGAGATGACTCGAGAGTTCGCGCATTTTAGAAGGAGCGAGGCGATAACGCGCTCTAGCAACAGGATTTGCTCCAGGAATGAGGTCGATTCAAAAATCGATATCACGAGTGGGAGGTAAACCAGGTAGATCTTCAGGAAAGACATTAGGAATATCACAAACCACAGGCACCTTGTCTA
Organism: Helianthus tuberosus; assembly: GCA_030545235.1. Classification (NCBI taxonomy): domain Eukaryota; kingdom Viridiplantae; phylum Streptophyta; class Magnoliopsida; order Asterales; family Asteraceae; genus Helianthus; species Helianthus tuberosus. Next base: position 160,068,619 of record CM060402.1, on the reverse strand, counting down.
ATGCCTTAACTTCCTTTTCCTCCGCTACTACGATGTGTGCCAAGTAAGCTTTGTATTCCTTGCAAAGATACTTGCTAGCTTGGACACACGACATGAGTTGTAACTTCTTCGAAGCGACTTCGCCATAAACACACAATTGATCACCGTTTGAGAGAGAGAAACAAATCATTTTATTGAAGCAAACAATTTCAGCATGATTCTCCCGGAGGAAATCCATACCTACTATGACATCAAAGCTACCAAGTTGCATCGGGATAAGATTGATCGGGAAAACATGACCGTTGAGATCAAGAGTATAGTCACGCAGAACGGAACTAACAGTGACGGTTCTTCCGGTGGCAACTTCTACATCGAACGTTGATGGGAGATTAACGCGTTTACAGTGTAGGAGCCTTTCGAATTCGAACGATACAAAACAGTTATCGGCTCCAGTATCAAATAAATACGAAGCATATATACCATTTACGAGAAACGTACCATTAACCACGTTGTTGACTGCCTGAGCTTGACGGGCGTTGATGTTGAAGACTCACCCGCGGGCTGCTTGCTGAGCTGGCTGCTGTTGCTGTTGATGTTGCGGTGCTGGCTGCTGCTGCTGTGGCTCTTGTTTCACCACTCTGTTTGGGCAGACGTTTGAGAAGTGGTTGGGATCACCACACGCAAAGCAGGCTCTTGCGTGAGCAGCGGGTGCAGGAGCTGCTTGCTGGCCATGCAGAGCTGGTAGAGCAGGAGCTTGAACTTGAGCTGGGGCTTGGCGAGAACCGGTACAGCAGTTAGCGGTGAAGTGGCCGTATAGGTTGCAGTGAACACAAAACCGGCATGCGATTCCAACCGGGTGGTGATAAGTACAAGTAGGGCAGAGCGGGTGTGGGCTAGTATATGCACGCTTGGCTGGCGGTGCATTGGCCACAGGCGCCGCTACTTGGCGGTTCTGAGGTTGCGGATGAGCAGGTACAGCTTGGAGTGGAGCGGCGGTTACTGCACAGTTCTTGTTCCTGGAGTTGCTGTTCTTTCTCTTGCGGCGTGAGGACCTTGAAGATTGCGATGCGGCGGTTTCAGCGGTGGGAGCAGTGGTAACTTAGTGCAGATTCTTGGAGGCTTTATCAAAGTAACCAGCCCTAACTCGCTTGTCATTGATCTCAGCAGTGAGCAGGTAAGTTTCCTCGATAGTTGTCGTCTTCGCAGCTTGCACAAAGTCAGCAACACAATCCGGCAATGCACGGATGTATTTCTTGATGGTAATCTCGGGAGTAGTAACTTGGCCCGGACATATGATACTCAGCTGCTTAAAGCGAGCAGTTAAACCACCGTTGTCGCCACCATCCTGCTTGATATGCCAGAACTCGTCCTCCAGCTTCTGGAGCTCGTGGGGAGGGCATAACTCCTTCATCATGATGTCATTCAACTCATCCCACGTAAGCCCATAGGCTGCATCATTCCCTCGCTTGTTTCTCTCGGCAGTCCACCAATCCAGAGCCCTGGATTGGAAAGCGCCAGTTGTAGAACCGGTTTTCACTCCGAAACAATTGCGAACCGAACGTGTGACATGCGGAATCCGTACACGAACATGACCGAACACAAGATCGTACAATTAACGTGATTCTTATTGAACAATATGACAAATACAAAGCACCGAGAATTACCTACGAACACTTTCTCTATCTAGACTTTCTCTCTCTAGACTTTCTCTCTCTAAGCACTAAGCTCCAAGATCTCAAATGGCCAAAAGTTCTTAATGGAAACCCTAAGACTTCTATTTATAAGCACAAGGTTTAAGGATTTCTCCTTATTTACAAGATTGCCACCTTTCCCTTTTTACTACATTATGAATAATAAAGCCTTGATTTCTTCAGTTTCTGCTACGATCTGTATTGACGGAAGCGATAGACATTACTGCACCAACAGACTCCCCCTTGGATATTGCCGCAGTCAATCTCGTAGCCACTTGTCTTCCTCTCTCTCTCTGAGTCTTCTTGAAGGTTTGATATCATCAGCAACCACAGACTCCCTCTTGGACATAGCTTAGAAATCTGAGAAGTTTAGTCTTGATCTGCCTCGGGTTGCATATTCAAGCAAACAAAGTAAAACTGTAAGCTCCCCCTTGAATAATGCTCCAAATCTTAGATTTGACAATTAATCTTGCTCCCCCTTTCATTTAGCTTCCTATCAAATCTTATCATTAATCAAACGTTTAGATTTAACTGGTGAGAGTTTTCTAAATATATAAATGTCTATTATCATATTTGACTTTTAAGTATGATCAAATTTAGTAACCCTCACGGATGATCAAGTTCAAATTAATGACCTTGATTATCCAACTTATCGATTTTTTTAAATTTTCATTTTGAAATTCAAGTTTCAAATTTATGAACTTGTTTATGTTCTGCATCTTCAGATTTTGAAATTTAGCTTTTCATCATCGGTTGTCGAAACAAAACGTGAAACAAAATCTTTTTGTATTTTTCAAAGATTATGCTAAAACATTCCTAAAATCTTTTTGTAATTTTTCATTAATGAAAAGCAGTAAAGAAATATTTACAGACAATATTTTTGTTTGAGTTCGTGTTAGTGGATTATATTAGTTTATGACAAATCACTAGCACCGTTGACCTTTTTAGACTTTAAGTTCTAAACGATTCACTTAGATTGTCAGTATACTGATCCAGTTAAATTTTCACACAAAGTTCAATTGTTTTGAGATACGAGAATTAGTGTTTTAAGCACTTAACTTATTCGCGTGTCCCACCTCAGAATATACTCCCGTATCAAAATTCCCTAGATTCAGTCTTACAGGTGAGTATACCAATTTGATATATGTACTCTGGGTTAGTGCGAGACCTTGAGAGCTCAGGTATGAACTTCCGTTCAGTCAAAGAGATGAAGGCTCGACTTTAGGTGTGTTCCCCTTGGGAATCTTCTTTACAACTGCACTTGATTCGTATCTTTCGATATTTTATCAAATTTTATGCAGAGGGTAAGCTTTTAAAGCACGTAAAGTATTATACGAGGTCTAGGACATTGCTTCTGCAATATCAGAAGACCAGGTATAATACCCTAGATATCAAACACTATAAAGACCTAGTATCTCAGAATCAGGCAATCTCTCAAACAAGATTTCGGGGGTTACCCATATATCCGAGAGATATTCTCCACGAGATAAGAAAGCTATTGATATTTAGGTTTATATCTCGAAATCAATCTACTAAATGTGTAAAAACCTACTGGCATATCATCAGTGAGACCGTTTATCACATATTTAACATTTCAATTCTTTAGCATGCTGTGATTGTCTACTGATGTACTATCATTTCCTCTTTTTACACAAAAACTCATTTTGAATTTTATCATGTTTTTGACTTTTTCAAATTTTCAAATGTTTTTGTATTTTCAAAATTTTTACTCCCCCTAAAACCCAAAACATTTAATAAAATTTGACAAACCGATGTAGATAGCTTCATCTCGCCATCCATTTCTGCTTCACATTCACTGTATATCTCACATTCACCCCCATGATTTACAAACCACTTGATTATAATGTTTTGAAACCATTTTTCAATCTAGTTTTATCATGTGTTTGTTCAGCCGTGAGGGTTTCGGCGCATTCCTGTTAAATTTTTTCAAAAAGATTTAACAATTTAAACCAATCACTTCCTGTTTTTAACCACAAACATAGGATTTTCTCCTCATGTGCCAGGATGTTCCGGTATTCATGTTGAACTTGAATTGGCCCCTGAACACCTGCACAAGCAAATGAATTTGATTAGTTTTGAATTGGAACCCAATCCATACTAGATTTAGGTTTACCAAATTCATCAACATATGACATGAACGACCTTTCACAATTTCTTTTATATTCAAACACTTTTATAAAAAATTTATCTGTAAATTTAACTTTCTTTGATTTTTTAACCGTTTGATTAACCAATTTTTCTTTCTTTATTCTCTCTTTTATCCTCAGATTTGAATTTGATGAATTTGTTTTACTTGACCGATCATTCTTTGGAGAGCAAAATGATTCATCAGAATTGTTATCTGGCTCATCGGTTGTATCTGAGGAAAAAATCTTTTCTAGATACTCTCTTGCTTTCTTTCTTTTCTTTCTTAGTCTATCTTTCTGCCCTTGTGATAATTTCACTTTCTGTTCTTTAGGCTTTTCTTCAATTTTGACTATTTTCTTCACCATTCTATGAGATTCAGCCCTCGGTCTTCTCTTTGATCTCATTGGGCAATCTCTGGCAATATGACCTCTGATTTGACATTCATAGCATCTTCTCGTCTCAAATCTATGACTCTGGCAGTTAACAGCAATGTGTCCTTCAATACCACATTTGTAACACACCCTGTTATCATACCATTCTCCACTTTCAAACCAAACACTTAGATCGTAACATTGATTTGCCTTGTGGTAATCATGACTTCTCCCTTTTCTATCATCATAATGATTTGTCTCTGAAGAATCTTCATTCCATCTTCTCCTGTAAGCATGATTTGACTTTTGAGCACCGTGGTCAAACCTGCACCACTTTTTATCAACTTTTTGTGAGTTTTGATTTTCAAATTTTTGTGAATTTTTGTTTTTATAGTGATTTGATGATTGAACTGATGATCTTTTCTTTTGAACATTTTTTGAATTTTTAAAATTTTTAACATTTTGTTTTTGTTCCCCATTTTGCTTAGAAGTTGAACATTCCCCTTTTCAGCAAATTGTGGAACAGTTTCTTAAAATTTTTCTTTTAGTTACAAAAATATATTCTTTTTATCATCAGATTCATCATCACAATCTTCAATTATGACTTCATCATAATTTGTGACATCGTCACTTATTGGAGTTTTCATTGAGGGAATTTTGTTTTTCGTGTTATCTGGTACAACCGTCTTTGTTTTGCCCTTTCCTGACGGTTTACACCCAATACCACGGTTACAAAATTCATGTTCATCCTCCCCAGTTTCTTCATTTTTATTGATTGGTTTTGGAACTATATTATCATGCATTATGGACGAAGCAACAAAACCTTTCAATTTATTTTCCAAATCTTCAATTTTATTTTTAGCGATCTCAGCATCTTGTTCAAGTTTTGTGATTTTTTCAAGATGTGAGTTTATTATATTTTGTTTTTCAAAATCATTTTTATTTAAAATTGATTTTTCATTTTCTAAAGTTTTTATTTGATTTTTCAAATCATTTTCTGATTTTATAATATTTTTGTTTTCTAATGTCAAACTTTCCACATCTCTCAACAGTTTGACATTTTCAGATGTTGATTTTTCACAATCTGAGCACACAGGTTCAGAACTTGAAGTTTCATTTGTTGATGCACTTGATTCTTTGACTTCACCGTTCTGTGACAACTCAGTTGACTCATCTTGTTTAGATTTTTCTTGGTGAGCATTGTCAACATGTTTTTTTTCTCAGATTCTTCATTCTTTGGAGTTGAATCTGTCTTGAATGTACCTGCAGAAAAAATTTTAATAAAATCAAGAGGATTCATATTTTCATCTATATAACAACCCCTCTTAAAATCATATTTCATAACATATTTTGCTTCAAAACATATTTTGATTCTTCTGCTTATTTCAAGAACAACATCCAAACTTATTTTATCTTGGTTCTTTTCTATTTCTTTTATCAAATCTTTCTTTTTCTTATTATTTTCATAACTGTGTGTTTTAAGCTCATTGATGAATTCACTTGGATAAAAATTTGAGAATCTAGAATCCTTTTTCAGTTTAATCAAAAATTCATCCCACTCTAAAGGTAACGCATCTGCAAATTTTGATATCTTTTCATCATTTGACATCCTTATATTGAACCTTTTTAAATTGTCAAGTAATTCATCATACCGTTTTTCCAACTCATTCAACGTTTCATATTTCTTACACAAAAAATATTCAAATCTTTTAACCCAAGCATTCTTTTTCTCATCTTCTTTCCTCATATCCCAATACATATCAAACCAATCATTTATTCTTCCAAGTTTATCGTTTTCCTTTTCGTCAAACATTTTAAACACAATTTCTTTGTTAAATGACTTGGTTCAAAAATTGTTTTTAGCTCAAAGTCCACAAAATTTCAACTTCTTGGTATTTGCACCTTGTAAATCACCTGCAAACAGACAAAATGAAATGATTAGGATCGGGTGGTAATCCGTTCGGATTGCCACTCGATTCGTTGCACCTTAAACTTTTAAACAAATAAAATCCTTGAAACGAATTGTGACCCGATCGGGTGGGTCAACAAAAGTCAAACTTTAAAGAAATGTAGTGAATAGGGTGAAAATGTCTTTGAATCAGGTGACTTGGAATCGGATTACCGCCCGATCGGGTGGTGATCCGATTAGGTAACAATCAACAATCTTCAAAGATTCAGTGAATAGGGTGGCAACTCGCTCGAGTCACCACTCGTTGGATGTCACTACACGACAAAAAAACTTATATTGGCCGATCGGGTGGCGGTTTGACCTTTTGACCTCACCAATGAAATGTGATTTTCAATATGAACTCACGTGCAAACGTTTATAATATGGCCGACAAACATGATTTTAATCAAAATCTAATTGGACCTCAATAACATGCAATCTTAATTACTTTATTCATGTGTGACCTGACAACAAACAATTAATGTGAACTGATATACTTGACTTTTGATCACATTATCTTTTGAAACAAAATCACATGAAAGCAATCAGGTTATCGAGATGATCAAAACAATATTGGGCCGCTCAAATCAAGTAAAATCTAATTGGACCAATTATTGTAGTGGGCTGATAATCACGAGGATATAGACTTATGAATTGCACCGATTGCAATTATTGAATCACTTGCACCACTGACAAAGTTGACTAACTAAGATAACAAAGTTGACTAAGTGGCCCGATCGGGTGAGGTGCTTTGAATCGGGTGAGATGTGTTGAATCGGATTACCGCCCGATCGGGTGGTGATCCGATTGAAAGACAGTCAACAAAGTCAACACTAACTAGCAATAGAACAAGTGGAACTTGAATCGGATGGTCACCCGATCGGGTTGCCACCCGATCGGTGAACACCTTGAGTAATGACAACAACAACAGTTAACATTTTCTCAACTTTCTTCGAACCAAAAATTTTAGATTTCTCTTAAACGGCTTCGAATTAAGATCTGAAATTTTGAAAGCTTGTAGATCAAGGGTTTTCGCACATAATATCCAAAAAATAGCCGATTTTAACCGTAAAAACCATGTTAATTTTGCAATTTTCGGACAAAAACGTGAAAATATGAAAAGTATGAGAAATTCGACAAATCTGGATGTTTTTGGATCTGATTCTGATCAAATCTTGAACAATTCTGTGCGTTTGATCTGCGCAATCGAGCTCCCGCTCTGATACCACTTGTAGGACCGGTTTTCACTCCAAAACGATTGCGAACCGAACGTGTGACGTGCGGAATCCGTACACGAACGTGACCGAACACAAGATTGTACAATTAACGTGATTCTTATTGAACAATATGACAAATACAAAGCACCGAGAATCACCTACGAACACTTTCTCTCTCTAGACTTTCTCTCTCTAAGCACCAAGCTCCAAGATCTCAAATGGCCAAAAGTTCTTAATGGAAACCCTAAGACTTCTATTTATAGGCACAAGGTATAAGGATTTCTCCTTATTTACAAGATTGCCACCTTGCCCTTTTTACTACATTATGAATAATAAGCCTTGATTTCTTCAGTTTCTACTACAATCTGTATTGACGGAGGCGATAGACATTACTGCACCAACACCAGTGGTGTTAACAGTGCGAAGGTTTTCCAGACAGCCGCTTTGGTGCAGGGTGACTTCGATTGAATCGAACCATTGAAACATGGTCGTAGGCCCGTCTTCTCCGGTAAATTCCTTGGGAACACATGCTTTGAACTGCTTGAAGCTAAAAGTAGACTTAGGAGAATCAGTCCTGGATTCTTCAGAGGACTTGCTAGCGTTTTCGTTCAGCTCGCTGACAATTTGCGGAATGACTTTCGCCATCTGCTTTGCGACTAGTGCAGCGATGCTTTTGTCCTCATGGTTTCGGCGTGCGGAGCGAGCAGTGTGTGAACCAAATGACGACATTGTCTGCAAACAGACATCGTCACAGGACTCAGACACAATTTCGATTAACCCTAGTATAGTCTAGCGATTTCACCAAAAGCTACTTTATATAAAGCTCAGGAACACACCAAAACACAAAATCACGTAGGCACATAATTCACAGAAGCATGTAAGCACATAAGCACGTATTCCACGTAAGCACGGAAGCACATAGTCCACGTAAACGCATCTTCAACCATATTTTGCACGTATTGACCTACATATATTGCACGTATTCACCTATCTTTCACAGTGTCGTAAAGCGATCGAGTATTGCGAGTATGATTAGCGTATAGCGATTGCGAGTAACATAGCAAGCGATTTGTTGGCGTTTTGAGGTAAGTGTGTAGTGCGAGTCGTGTGTGTTGATCAAAGCGAACAGTAAAAAACGAGTAAATCACCAAAATCGAAACACATAAACATGTAAAACCACATAAAACACCTAAAAATTCCCATAAAAGCGATAAATTTCAGAGTTGGCGGCGGCGTATTCCAGAATCGAAACACATAAAATCGAAAAGAGATTGACTTCGGCTGATAGACGTCGACTACCCAAAGTGGTTCGACTGTTCTCAAGGACTTTGGGTACACATTTTGGCGTAATAGACTGTGCTCTCGCCTCAATCCGGGCGATCGGCACGCATCTTTGTTTTTGGCCATTACGTAACCCTAGTTGTTGGAACCCATCGAGACTTTGGTGAGAGTTTTGTAAAACCGAATATAGTGAACGGAACAAGCCATCAAGGTTCGGGTTTCACCCCTAACTTAGCGACTCCATTCCTGTTTGTGTGATAAAATTTCGAGGTAGATGAGGAGAATCGCGTCGAAGTATGGATTTCACTCCTAATTCAACGCAAATTCTCTTGTTTATAGTAAAATGTACGAGTCGAACGAACGATTTTGTCGAGAGTTTGCGGTTTTCACACCTAGTCTCAACCAGATTATTCGTTTATGTGTGTAGCCAGCCTTAGGAAAGGCTGATCTTGCTCGAAGCTGTAGTATGCGATGTTCGTGCATGAGTGCAGTGTACAGCGAGTTCGAGCGAGAATATCAAGTAAGCTCGTGCAAAACCTATACCGGCTATGCAAAAGTCGGTCTGCTTGGTACTTAGACTATAGACTAGGTCGTTTCTAAGACATAGACCCGAACTAGGTCGAGTCTTGCCTAATTCCCTATAGTTATGGCTCTGATACCAATCTGGCACACCCCAACCGATGGCGGAAACATCAGTGCGCGTCACTGAGCGAAACAAATTATCCCAGATATTCCATAACAACTACGATTACCAATTATTTAAGCATCACGTCCCATACCATGACATAATAATCAACACAGTTATTACAGACAAGTGTTTCTCAAAGACAAATAAAATTTTTCGACAACTCAGATTTTAAATTGTTTGTTTGTTTCTAGACTCTCCTAATCTTGATTCCCACAAAAGCAAGCAAAGCACAAGCATCCTAAACACCTGTCACATACGTTAAAATAGAGGTCAACACACATAGTGTAAAGGTGAGCATACAAGTTTAATAGTATAATAGTAGCGAAAGCGAGTTTACGCATAACCAGCATGTAACATGTATATTGTGAATAGGGGTGCAAACGAGCCGAGCCCGAGCTCGACCAGGCTTGAACTCGAGCTCGTTTAACATATAAAAGCTCGAGCTCAGCTCGTTTCGAGCTTTATTTCTAAAGCTTGAGCTCAGCTCGAAGGTAATTTTTCAAGCTCGAGCTCGGCTTGGGCTCGACTCGTTTAGTATTTATTAATTAATTTATATTAATTATAATTATTATACATATAATTAAGTTATTTTTTATATTTATATAAATGGTTATTATTATATAAATATATGTTTAATATATTAATAAAAAATATATAAACAGAAAGCTCGTTTAGGCTCGCGAAGCTCGGGCTCGATTACTAAACGAGCTCGATAAGCGAAGCTCGGGCTCGTTTACTAAACGAGCTTGTTTTTTAGGCTCGAGCTCGAGCTCGTTTAAGCTCGGCTCGTTCGAGCTTTTTTTCGAGCCGAGCTCGAGTAGCTCGCGAGTAGCTCGGCTCGTTTGCACCCCTAATTGTGAAGCAAGTAGGTTATCGACAATGAAATATGCACAGACGTGACTGCGAGTTGTAGAATGCGCAACACATATCACCACTGTGACACGTGAAGAAAAGCCCTTAACAACCCCTGTCCACGACAGGTGCTGAGTCCAAACAATAGTACTATCGTTGCTAAGGTGTCAGGAAACAATCACAATGTAAACATAACATACAAGCATTCATCGAGTAACACGTATAGCATGCAATAACGGTTAGCGTATAAAAGTGTTTGCGTTGTGTGATCGATGTGATTTAGTATATGTAACGTATGTAACACCCAAAAGTGCTTAAAGCAAAAAGGGATCGAGTATACTCACAGATAGCTTTTAATAAATAAACACCGTCTTGGATTGAAGGGAGCGCTGGAGAGTTAGCCTGATTACAGAACGACAGCATAAGTGAACAACAGTGCGTAAAACGGTGACGAGTGAAAAGGATGACGGATTGTCATCCGATCGGATGACCGTCCGGTCATCAGGACGGATGGCCATTCGGTCGGAGGGTGATCCTTTTGGGATGGATGTGTTTGTGTATGATGGCTTTGAAGTTTTCGTTGTAGCATTTAAAAACCAGAGAAGTACCTCTACCTTTCAGGTCGTCCAGCCGAACGGTCGTTCGGTCGGATGGCGATCCGTCCAGCGAGACATCTCATGGAGAACAAGTTCACAGCAGGATGGTCATGCGATCGGATGGTCATCCGATCAGATGACCATTCGTTTGGAAGTGTTGATCTTTGGAAATTTGTAAAAAGTTCAAGTGTTTGAGATCATGAGTCATCCGATCGGATTGTCGTTCGATCGGATGGCAATCCGATCGGACGGCAGTCCATTTGGTGACTTGCTCGTTTTGAAATTTGTTAAATTTGAAAGTTTGCGGCTAGATCGAGACGGTATGACAACGTGTTAAACAACAGGAATTCCCTCAAGTCCAAGTTATCCGATCGGACGGGAATCACCCCATTCTGACCGGTTAAATATTCTTAATGGTCGTTCATGTTCAACCCGCTAAGTCGGTTACCTCGTTGATAGGAACCAGATCTCAGACTGACACATCACTAGAGAATGAGTGGAAGGCCTGAATGAGCTCCAATTCTATCGGTTTTGAGTGCATGAGTGTAAAAGAGTTGAAAGAAAGTTATGAAAACATCTTTTAATCCTTTTAGTCCTGAAAATGTTTAGATTTATGCGAAATCAGTGTTCAAATATGTTGAAATCTCTTAGATCTGAGTTGTTCTTGGTGGAATGAGGTCGAATCTTGAAGTTCATAAGAACCCCATGATGACATCATCCTAGAACACCTCAAATCAGCCGATTTCAGGGTTAAAGTGAAGATTTGATGGTGAAAAAGATGAAGAAGTGTGTGTAGATGATAGATGTACAAGATTTGAGGAAGAAACTTACAAGAATCGCGAGGAATCGAGAGAAAATAGGCTGAGAAGTCGAAGGGTCGCACCAGAGCTGTCACATCACTGCTCAAGTGATGTGACAGGTGCTATTTATAGATGCCAAAAGAGGAAAGGCGGTGCAGGTGTGCGAACGAGGGGCGTTTCGATCAGATGGCCATCAGATCATATGGTCATCCGGATGGATGACCATTCGATCGAATGGTCATTCGATCGGATGGGCGGTGTGAGTTAGTTTTCGACTTTTCGTTTCGTGCGTTGAGCGTTGCGATGCGTTGTGAGTGAGCGACGCGATAGTATTACCCATTAGTTACACAAATAACCTAACTACTAAATACCATAAATATAATTCTTAAGTCTCGAGTTTGCGATGAGATTGCGTTGTGATAGAGTTGCGATTGCGTTTGCGATTAATCACCTCAACATAAACATAACATGCACAAGTAACACATAATAGCACACACACGTAAAACAATATCCATAACCTGTAATTCGAGTAGCGATGCGATTAGCGATAAGTCAATTAGCGATTAAATAGCGATTTATTAACAAGTACTCCACATAATACAACTAAAGCAATTTAAATTAAAGTATCGATTACAAGTCGAAAAGTACAATCAATAATTAAGCAAGGAGTGACAGATCGCAATTAGCAATCTTTTCTTCCTTTGACTTTGACTTGTACTTTGACTTTCAAAAGTCGGGTTGTTACACCGAACTACCGTTTAATATGTTTTAGTAATTCTTTACATAGCGTTTTCAGTATCCGGAGTTTGTTGGGTGGCGACGACGGTGGGTTGTGAGAGTACTGAGAGTATGATTGCTGAAGGTTTTCAGTATCCGGAGTTTGTTGGTCACACATTCGTGTGTTGCAGTTTGGAAAGATGACCAAATAAAGATCATAGCCAACCTAAATCCATGAATTCATGCGTCTTGTATTTGTCAACGATGTTCTGATATCGGGCTATACGTTCCTTGTAAAAGTACTGGCCAAGAATTAATTAGGTCGAAACCTAATTTCCACGACTTTGCACTCCCCCTCGTGTCGCGGGGGATCTTCATCTGGCTATCGCGACACACGACGCTTTGTAAAACACAAGGGGAGCTTTGGCATTTAACACCCCCGTGTGTCGCGGGGTTCCTTCTCTCCTCCCCCATGTGGTGTGGCGGACCAACTTTTACAGATTATCTGTTTTCTTTTCCTCATTTCAGTCGTGTGCTTGTTTTCTCCTTTTAAGCTATGTTTCCTCGTTTAGCACACTCTTAACCTACAAAAAACTATACATTATAAGTACAATAAAATATATACAAAACGACTAGAAAACAAGCTAAACAACTACAAAACTAATGCAATTACACTGTATTGTTACCAACAAAATTATGTTCTTAGAATATAATAAATGAACAGGCGAAATCTCTATGACTATATACATACATACATACATACATACATGTAGGGTGTGGTTTCAGAGTGAACACACAGGTATTTGTGAATTGAGTGAACAAATCCTAGTCATTGATTTACACTTGTGTATTAATAATCAAGGGCTATGATTAGTTCACTATCAAGGGGTTGTTCACAAATGAATATATATATAGGCAAAGTGTAGGATACAAATCCCCTAATCGTACATTATATACGCGAGTTTATTGGCCGTACACGTGTCTTGATTCGTTTTTCACTTATAAGGTTAAATCAGACAATTCGTTCAATCATCTGAGGGCAAAATCATTTGTTCATTCAATCAGCGAGAAGTTCGTTACACTAATATCCCGTTAATTATTATTTGAATCAGTTTCAAATTTTTCATAATTCTCAAATTGCAGTTTTCGTTCTGCTGCGTTAGGGTTTGATTCAATTGTTTTTTTTTTTCAATGGATCCACAGAGCAGCACCGGACGAAACACATATGTTGATTTTGAAGAAGCTCGAGCGATCGGTGATCATGTTAAATTATCTGCGTATCAGAGAGTTACGATTGAGGATGTTTTAAATCCGGAACCTGCAAATCCAAATCTAAATCGAAATGCAAGTACAAGTGGTGTAAATGAGTGTTCTAATGGTAATTATGTTAATTCAGATCTTTAAATTGTTCGTAGACTAGTTTTGTTTAATCGTAGCAATGATTTTTGCAATGTTGTAACTGTTTTGAAGTTTAAATGTTGAGCATAATTGATATGAAAGCAACATCTATAAGTTCGCATGTTATGAGTCTGGAAATTCGCATGTAATGTTTATTCTAAATACTGATTTTGCATGTTACAATATGATAAATCGCATGTGTAAAACATATTTATCAAAATCATCATTTGCGCATGTTATGAGTCATACAATTCGCACGTGTTGTTGTTCTTATGATGAAATTATGGAGTTTTTAATATATCGCATGTTAGGAGTCCGATAAATCGCATGTGTTTTCCTTTTTTTGTTTTGATTTATGTAGATGAAAGGGTTTACACTCCGAAGGTTGAAGCAACAGCTACACCTGTTGTTGGAATGCAATTTACCTGTATTGAACAAGCATATGTGTTTTACCAAACATATGCTAAGTTAGCTGGTTTTTCTACTCGGAAAGGTGGTGAAGTACACAGTGGTGGTATAATCAAAACTAAGTATTTTGTTTGTTCTAAAGAGGGACATAAGCCATTGTGTATTGACGATGCTTATTCGAAGTAAAAAAAGCCATTCAAATCAAGGAACAGGGGGACCATCAGAACTAGGTGCAAAGCTCAACTTATGATTTGCACGGTGGATGGTAGATTATATACAGTAAAGAGATTTGTTGATGGCCATAATCATAAGTTTGTATGTCCACATGATATTCATATGCTGCCAGCATACAGACAATTGTCAGATGTCCAGGAGGAAATGATATGGGAACTAGGCACTTTAAACCTTGGCCCTGTCAAAGCTTTCCATATAATGAGGAAACGTTACGGTGGTTTCGAGAATGTTGGCACCACGGTTGATGATTGCAAAAATTTTAGGAATCGAATTAACAGCTATATAGGAGAATATGACGCTGACATGGTGATTAATAGGTTGACCGACAAAAAATAGTATTTAGTTGATTTTTCGTTTGAATATTCTGTTGATGATGACAAACGGTTAACTGGTTTGTTCTGGGCTGATGGGTTATGCAAGCGTAACTTTATGGAGTTCGGGGATGTGATATCGTTCGATGCAACTTTCAAGACAAACAGGTAAGTGTTACATAAAATGGTTTTTCATTTTTTTCGCATGTTATTTGATTTCCTAAACTTGCAATATCGCATGTTAATATACATTGAAGTTTAGGTGTTGAATATATCTCATGTTATACTGTATATTTTCGCATGTTATTTTTTGTATATTTCGCATGTTACAATGTGTATTTCGCATGTGTTTGTTCAGGTACAAGATGGTGTTTGTTCCGTTCACTGGGATTGACAACCACTGTCGAAATGTAACCCTTGGAGCTGGGTTGTTGGCATCGGAGAGCATTGAATCTTATAAATGGCTTCTGAATTCATTCGTAAAGTCATTTGGTCGGCAGCCAAAGGTTGTAGTGACGGACCAAGACCCTGCGATGAAACAGGCTATTGAGGAGGTTTTTACTACCAGCAGACACAGATTGTGCATGTGGCACATAATGAAAAAAATGGCAGATAAGGTATAGCATGCTATATTGTTTTTCGTTAGCGTTTTTTATAATATAGATTTTGTTATAAGCTGATATAAAAACCATTTATTTGTATAGGTTGGACACGAGTTGTGCAATAATGATGAGTTTAAAAGGAGGATGTGCGATATTGTATGGACTGATTCCATTGATCCTGAAGAATTTGAAAGACAGTGGAAGTTGGTAATGATTGATTACGGTCTTACACAAAATAAATGGATTGATGATATGTCTGCGATGAGATCCATATGGATTCCGACTTTTTACCGGCACGAGCCAATGTCTGGACTTATGAGAACAACATCGAGATCAGAGAGTGAGAACCATTTTTTTTTGCCTGGTAGCTAATTCCCAACTCACTCTTGTAGAGTTTATGAATCATTTTGACGGTGAAATGGATGTCCAAAGATTCAATCATAGAAAGAATGATCACATTTCAAGATATACTGAGCCTAATGATTGGAGCCAAACTACTTTGGAAAAAGATGCTGCTAAGATATACACCAGGTCTATATTCTTTGATCAGCAAATAAAGATATATGGAACTATGAATGTCTGTCGATGGACACCAAAATTGAGGGTCCACAAATAAGGATATCGTTGAAAGACTTCAAAGCTCATGGAGATGGGTTATTAGAGTTATTATAGCATATATATTTAAAACATGCGATTTTGAAAACCTACATGTGAATTTCATACAGAATATGATTTTGCAATATGCGATTTTGATGTACCCATGCGATTTTAAATTAATTCAATTATATAATTTTTTAGACATGCGAAATTGTTCATTTACACATGCGATTTTAATTTGTAATATTTTTTTTTGGTTTTCTTAGGTGTGTTTCAAGAATCTTGAAAACGATGTAACTGCACAGTGTAGTTGTTTGTGTTTTGAACAGTATGGGCTGCTATGTAAACACATCTATTTTCTTTTCAAGATGTTTGGTGTTAAAGAAATACCAAACAAATACGTTATGAAGAGATGGACAAAGGATGTGGTTCCGAATGAATTAAACGCCACGTTCGATGTAAAGGTGAATGATAAGGATGAGCAACAGAAGGCTAAACAGATTGCTCGTGAAATCATCTACACAGGGGAGTATTTGGTTAGCAATTTGATTTCCGACCTTAATCAACTTGTTTTAGTCAGGGATCAAATGAAGCAGACTAAAGATAAAGTTGATCAAAGTCGTATAACCAAGCAGCTTGATCCAAAGTTTGACCGGTTTTCAAAGTTGATTGGTTACCAACAACCAGTAACTAATGCACTTCCTACTGTCCGTGTGCCGGCTGGTATAAGAAACAAAGGACGTGGCTCGCATAAAAGGATTAAATCGAAGAAGGAACAAATGATCAGCCGGAAAGGAAAAAGGTCAAGGACATGTAGTGTATGCAAAGAAAAAGGTCATGATATTCGGACTTGCGAGATACTGAAAGGCAAACAAGGCAAACAACAAAAGAAGATGAAGGGAATCCAGATTGAAAAAAGATCCCAGGCACAAAGCCAACGAGGTCGAAGACGATGAAGAGGAAGAAGAGCTTGAAGATTACAGTGGAAGTAGTGTTGATGGCACTGAAGAAGAAGATCAGTGGGAGGAGGTTTCAGATGAGGAAGATTAAATTTTTTTACTGTACATGCGAATTTACAAGACAAACATGCGATTTCATACATATGAGTTTATATCATACAATCATGCGATTTTAGTATGTAAACATGCGATTTCATATGCATCAGTATATATGTAGGTTACATGCAATTTCACTTTGTTTTTCATTTTAGTACATGCGATTTTGAGTTATCTTGTTTTTTTTTGTGACAAATATGTCTAAATCATTCATGCGATTATATTATAATGAAGCAGAAGATGTTTTCAAAACTTGTACCAAAAACATAAATATAAAGTAGTTGTTATTGTCTAACACAAATAAAACCGTAAAACCATTAAACATAAATCTAGTTACTTGTAGCAAATATTTTGTCACGTTCAGCCGAGCTGAACTCCATCTTCTCTTTCACAGTGTTTAGAGCGTCTTTCAGGAAAGAGAAGGCTAAGTCATCAGCTCGAGACTGTTCCTTCATGTGATCCAAAGCTGCGTCCCTGAAGCTTGATGGTTGTTCATTAAGTAGTCTCTCCCACATCTCTTGATTTTTCTTGATTTCTTCAAGAATCTTCCCCTGCACATCAAGAATCAAATGAGAAGAGGTGACATTGATGCTTATTTCTGTCAATGTGCGAGTTGACAATAGTTCCTTTATTGCAATGTTTTTTATTTGTTGTGAATCTTCAGATGACATTTTTGTGGGTGTGTTTTGTGTGTTTTTGTGTTCAGTGTCTTAATATGTAAGGTAGTTATCCTTGGGTGTTTTATATTAAAATAGTAAATTTATTATGTAGGTAGGGTGGTAAGTTCAGTAGTATTTATGGTAAAATTAATCATTACAAGTCATATTACAGTCACATCGGTAATAAATTCAATTTTTATATATAAAATTGTTAATTTTTAATTTTTTTAATTATCAATTCATAATTTTTTGTTTTTGCATTTTTAGGGACAAAGTTACATGAAATCATCAACTGCATTTTTTTCAAAATCGCATATGATTCGAAAACGAATTCGCACACTTTAAGAAACCACAGACAACTTCAATTTTTAAATCACATGTGTGTAAAAATAGAATTCGCACACTATAAGTAATCTCAAACATTATTAACTTTTTTTTAGAATCGCGTGTGTAAAAACAAGAATTCGCACACGATAAGAAATCTTCAACATTATTTCCATTTTTTAAAATCGCATGTTATAAAAAATGATTTCGCACACTATAAAAAAACAAAACCTTTGTTTTTGTATGGGATATTTTTTCGCACGTTCAATATGTATTTCGCATATTTATAATTTCATCCTGCATCATCTTCTTCGATAGAAGGTCTATCGATTTGTTTCTGTTCTGAACTTCCAAAATCATAATATATGAAATCGCAGAAGAAGGTTGGTTAATAAGAATCTTACGCTGTTTTGATTTTATCGATCGAATTTTGATTAATTGTTGGATTTTGGAATACGATTTTGAAATTAAGATTCAAATCTTCGTCGGTTACAGAGATTAAGATATCGTAATGACGATTTTAACCTTTTTTCAGTATTTGAATAGATTAATTTGGCAAAGTTAATGACTTAAATTGGTTTTGATGGATTGAAGATCCAACGGCTGAGAATATCGCGTACGTAATGTAGGATTAGTGGTATTGTACGTTAACCGACCTCTCTATATATATATATGGGAAGGTTCTATGCAGAACACTAAATATTGCGAGAACACGCAGAACAAAATGAATCACCCATTTTTTCAATCCTAAAAATCTAAAAAGTAAAGGAAATGTTACAAATGGAAGATTTATTGTTTCTCACACTAGAATTTAAAATAAAATATGAAAATTTTCATTTTTTTAAATAACCTACACATATGTGCATTATGTGTAGGTTAAATTACCTACATGTATGTAGGCTAAGTATAGGTAAAAATATAAGGTTTTCCATGCATATATAATATACATACGAATGTAGGAAATATAAAATTTAAAAAATATGAACTTTAAATCATAAAATCTAGTGATTTAGAGTTGTTCTTTTTGTTCTCGCAATAATTTGTGTTCTGTAATGATCCTCATTATATATATATATATATATATATATATATATATATATAGTATATCGTACAATATGCCTTAACGTACGTTGCGTACGCGATGACAAAATCGCACGTTATGTTACCAAAAATGAAAATCGCATTTAAAAAAATGAAGTCGCATGTTATAAACCAAATTTTGCAAGTTGATACTGAATCTCATACGCAGCGTACGTTAAGACATTTTGTACAATAATCGGCATGTATATATATATATATATATATATATATATATATATATATACAGGGCCGGCCCAATGGGCTTCTGACCCTAGGTACAGGCCTAGGGCCACCCAAATTGAAAGGCCTCCAAATTTTTTGTGGGTTTTTTCTATAGTAGGCCCATTTTGAGTTTTAAAGCAAACAACCCATAACATGAAAGGCCCGTCCAAACTATCCAAACACAAAAGGCCTCACACAGACAAACACTCGCAGATGAATTGAAGAAGAAAGGTCGCGGCTGCAGAATGAGGGATCCGAACAGGCGCTGATGAAATTGAAGAATAAAAGGTCGGTACGTAATTCACTAACGGCTCTTTTTGCTTTTTTACATCTATATCTTCTTTAGTTCTTCCATTTGATAAACATTAAGCCAGTTATTCGATTACAAACAAACCAAACCGTGTGATTAAATTAGTTCTTCACTTCTTCGATTAAATATATGTTGTTCGATTAAATCAGTTCCAAGATTTGATGATTGGCGCGTCGGTTATGGGTAATCTTCGCAAATGCAGTTTACTGCATTGATGGCTTGGAACCCAGGTTAGATATTTCCATATTTGCTACTTTCAGGTTGCTGTTTAGGGCTTATTTGCTTTTTTTAGTTTGTTTTATTCGCTGGCTTGGAACTTAGGTTAGGTATCCCCATATTCGCTGGCTGGAATTCAGCCGAGACATAAAACTTAGCAGTAAGCCTTGACAATTCCGAATAAAAGCAGACATAAGACTTAATAAAACAAAGACTGCACATTGGGCTGGCCCTGTACAGAATGAATAATTAATTTCAGAACAATAAGGGGATGTGGGTTAGTGCTAGGCGACTAAGTCCAGGAGGCGAGGTTTGAAATCTTTTGAGTTTGTTAAAGAGGGTTAGGAAAAAAGTAATTAAACTTACATAGAACTCAGATGGATTGAGAAATAAGAAATTAGATTGGACAATGCATGAGCTGTTAACTTAATTATCCATTTTACTTCACTTATTTAATGGTTAAGCACAAATTTTATTTTAATTAAGCAATACACACAACTAAATACATTTTCTTTAACATAGTTTAAAGTTAAAACAATACTAAAACTTGCGGTCCGGCCTGGTTTTATACGGTCGGTATTGATATAAACCGTAAACGAAACCGTTCGTTACGGTTTGAAATGTTTTAAACCGACCGATCGAAAGTTAAAAAGTCGTATGTGAAACCAAACCGTTGACCCGTTTGGATGGTTTCATAGTTTTAAACCGAACCGTGAGGCTCATTGGTAAGCTCTTAAATAAATTTTTAATTTTGCAAAAAGGCATCCACTTCGTAGTTTGCTTAGGGTCTCAAAAAACGTAGGAACGGCCCTGTATATATATATATATATTAAAATTGTTAGTTGTCTATTATTCTATTATATTATATTAGACATTGCTGTTGACAAATTGATCATAAACTAATGGTTGGCACCTAATTTTTCTTTTCATAAAATTAATGTGTCAATGATTAAATTGAAAAAAGAAAAGCACGATGGTAACATAGTAATCCAAAAAAGTTGAATGATCGAATCAAATCAAAAGTGGCATATTTTAGAGATTCTTAGTTGTGTTCTGTATGAAGCTGAATTTTATCACACGTCTTGCATTGAAATTTGATCTAATATAAAGCTTATCATTATATATGTATGTATATAATATTTTATTTTAAGTATGATTCAATGTATAGGAGGTTATATATTATAATGACTAGCTATGCAAGGTTATGACAAAAGTAACATTTAATTGTTAAGGCGGTTGCATGTGTACATCAATATATTCTATTTAATTTGTTTCCTTATAATAATCGGTTTTGTATTAGGTAAATTTGTTGGAAAAACTCAAACTAAAATTGTGATAAAAAATTATAGTCATTGCTTTAGTTAAATCCTAACTCAATAGTTTTTTTTCTTATCCTCAACAAAATGTATGAACATGCTTTAAAAGTACTGGCCATTTGGAAGAATGTCAAAAACGTTTAGTTGAGGTATGAATTATAGGATTAACACAGTTAATCAAAGTATCACCTTATAGAATATCTTTATACAAAACGTTCATCAATTTTATCATATTCTAAATGGAAAAATGCTATAGAAATGTAATCAGTTTTGTCAACTGTTTTAATTAAGCCATCCAAACTTTTTTTTGTTTCTCTAAAGTAACCACACTTTAAGTTTGCGTTATAATAGTGCGTAATTACCAGCTCATCAGGTTACTCTTTTTTTCCTCTAATCTTCTATTTTCTTTTTTAAATCAGATATGAATATAATAAGGGTGAAGGGGTGCATGCCTAAAGGGATTAGGCAAAGTTTCCCCTCACCCAATCAAGTTGTGCCATGTAATTTGCTTATTACCCAAAAAAGATAAGGGGCGCATGCCTAAGTTGAGATTAGGCAAACTAATTAAAAAAAAAGAAACAAGGTTGATTAGTTAACAAGATATGGGCCCACCACTTACCTCCTCTCTCTCTTCTTGCCGCATGCGGCATATTCTCACCGAAATGTTCCTCCTTTCACCTATGCCGCGCAACACATTATTGATGGTGGTGGGGTTGCCGATCGGCAAGAAGTTTGCCGCACAGTCATGCCGCGACCACCCCGTTTGCCCTAAGATATAATAATATTAATACCAAGATGAAATATAATGTTCATGTATCTGTGTAAGTTTCTTTTTAAACATGACTTGACCTCTCAGACATCTCCACACCACCGCTGCAACTCACCCCGCAAGTACGTCCCCGCTGCAAGCCACCCGCAAGCAACGACATGCCACCCGACGACCCACCACTACCGCCGATAAGCTTGACATCAACCGCATCAATAGTCTATATTCGACATATTCGGCTTACCGACATATGAAACCCAAAAGACATTGGCGGAGAAAACACACTTGCGGCAAAACTTATATGAGTCGCCGGAATCCAGTTTTGAACCATCGACGCAGATTACCCCACCTCTGCCAGCCACTGTGGTCATCATTGTAGCCATCGTCGGAATCAGGCGTGAACGGTGGTAGTCTTGTCAAGAAGAGAAATGTTTTTTTTTTTTTTAATTTAGTGATGACAATATCCACGGCGTTGGCGGACTCAGTGGTAGAAGAACTGTCACTCGTGGCAGCAAAATACAGTGGTTGACGGTGGTAATGGGTAGAGAGTAATCCGATTAAGTTTTCAACTAAATTCTCAACGCTTCGAAGTCCGAGGACACCGGCTTGCAGGACCGCGAAGTCTTTCATTTTTATATAATGCACGTCAGAAATTAATCTATTATCTATTATATATAATAAATGAAAGTTATTTGGGCCACGTGTCAGTAGATGAGGGCTACCTTTTTTCCCTTTTCCCGCCCAACAGTACCACTCCCCTCTTTTATCTATCTCATCTTTCATTTACTCATTTAGGGCTTCCCCACTTTCTCTCTCGCTCTGCTCTATTCCGATCGATGTTCAGATCAACGCTCCGAATCAAGGTTAGATTATCAATAACCCCCGTTCTATAAGTGTCAATCTTTGTTTTCATTGTTCACTCATTCGATCTTCATGCGTCTTTACCTATGGTTGTGCTTTGGCTAGGGTTCCGCTGGGAACTTGATGACGGAGATGGTCGGAGGTTGTCGGCTCTGCGTCCTGCAGTTCTCTTGGTTAATTTTTGGTCAGGTTTGCTGTTCAATTTTGATGTTCACTTATCTAATTTTGATTTTATTTTTAGAGTTGTATATGATTTTGAGGTCGATTTAATGGTTATGCTGTA
Source organism: Helianthus tuberosus (assembly GCA_030545235.1). Classification (NCBI taxonomy): domain Eukaryota; kingdom Viridiplantae; phylum Streptophyta; class Magnoliopsida; order Asterales; family Asteraceae; genus Helianthus; species Helianthus tuberosus. The sequence continues at coordinate 160,045,689 of CM060402.1, read as the reverse complement.
ATGGATTTGAGGTTTAGGGTTAGTTATGAATATATTTTTTCATTTTTCCATTTTGAGTTTTAGGTTAGGGTTTGTTTTATTTTTGGGCTTCTATATGATTTTGAGGTTGGTTGATTGATTGGTGACTTGCTATTGTTGTTTGCTGTTTTTTGTTAGTTAGGCTGCTGACATCATCGACCGATTCCAACGACATCGAAAGGTTATAGGACTATGACGACCAACTCAAAGATTCGAACGACAAATATCAGTTGTTTGGTTTCATTTTTTCTATGTTTTACTTATTTTCATATTATGAAATTTGTGAAATAAGGTAAAAATTGCCATTCTAATTATTTGTTAGATGTACAGATTCTACAGAATGTTTTTTGGTTTGTTTCTTTGTTCTTGATTATTTGTTAGATGTACAGATTCTACAGAATGTAGCTAAGAGCCGCACATAAATCTGACCAGTTATGGTTTCGGTAAGTATCGGTAAATTGTCTTTGATTTGTTATTGTTTATTCAGATGCTTGCATTGGTGTACCATGTGATTACGAGTAGATTGATTTTGATATGTTTGTAGTTTTTGTTTTTCACAATATGTTTTGTTGGTTTATTCACCCATGTTTCATTCATAGATCTCTATAATCCATATTTATGGTTTCAAATCTGTTTCCTGAGTTATTTACAGTTGTAGGACACCAAATACTTGTTATTTGTATTGAGTTGGTATATTGGGATTAAATACTGAACTGGTGGAATTACAACAAGTCCAGGTTATGCTTCAAGCTGTCTCGATCTCTTTGGAGGCGGATAGGTGGCTTTGGGAGGTCTGAAAAACAGAATTGATATATAAATTTAGGGAAAATGGGGTTGAAAGATGATAACCCAACAGTTGAGGATCCCATTCTTCAGCTTCGATAAATTCAGGGTTATTTTCAAATAATGCTTCCTAGATGTTTGAAGACCAACAAATGTTCAAAGAAACAACACTGTGGACATTTGTCGGTCTTTGTTGGTCTTCAAACATCTAGGAACCATTATTTGAGAATACCCCTGAATTTATCGGAGCTGTAGAATGAGATCCTCCACTGTTGGGTTATCATCTTTCAAACCCATTTTCCCTAAATTTATGGATTCTGTTTTCCAACAGGGATGTAATGCAATGACGGACACTCGCTTCCTCTCAAAGGGTTACGGAGTGGTGATAACAGCTGATCATGCTAAGGACTGTTATAACTAACCACTGCTCTTTATAAAGACTGCTGAGACCTATCCACTGTTGAAGACAAAACCCTTTTGTCACACCCCAACCGATGGCGGAAACATCGGGGCGTGGCACTGAGCGAAACAGATTTTCCAGAAGTTTCCATAACAACTAAATTACCAATTATTTAAAGCAACATGTCCCATACCATGTCATAAAATATAACGTAATTATTACAGACAAGATCTAGTCAATTGTTCTGTTCCGACAACTCAGATTTTTTATTACAGACAATTGTTTATTGTTCTAGGTCTTTCCTATCCTCGATTTCACAGCAAGCTAAGCAAATAAGCATCCTAAGCACCTGTCACATACGTTAAAGTAAAAGTCAATACACATAGTGTAAAGGTGAGCATACAAGTTTAATAGATATAATAGGGTTCTAAATCGTTACGCATAACCAGCACGTACACAATGTAAAATGAGGCATGTTAGTTATCGACATGAACCTATCGATACCAATGACTGCGAGTCGACTGCCCAAGGCAGTTCGTAATACACACTCACCACTGTGAGCCATGTAATAAATAGTCCTTAACAACCCCTGAGTGAACAGGTGCTGAGTCCAAACAAATAGTACTATCGTTACTAAGGCAGGTAGACAACATTCCATGTGTAAACATAACAAACAAGCATTCATTAAGTCACGTATAACATGCGGTAATCGGTTAGCGTTTAAAGTATTGCGTAGTGTGTTCGATGTGATTTAGAATAAGTAACGTATGTAACACCCAAAAGTGCGTAAAGCAAAAAGGGATCGAGTATACTCACAGCGATGATGGATTGAAGGGAGGGCTTAGAGAGTAGGGTTAGCCTGAACAGATTGATAGCATAACGATAAGCAGTTCGTAAAATGAAGCAAGTGTCAGTGGGTCAAATAGCAGTCCGATCGGATGGCAGTTCGTTCGGTTAGCCGATCGTTCGGGTGACAATCCGCTCGGATGGTCATCCGATCGGGTGACCTTTCGAGTGGATTGTTTCTTCCTTTGGGAAGGATGTGTTTGTGTATGATGGCTTGACTTTTGAAGTTTTTGTTGTAGCATTTGAAAACAGAGAAGTATCTCTACCTTTCAGGTCGGTCGATCGGACGGTCGTCTGATCGGACAACAATCCGATTGGCGAGTCTTCTCAAGTTGAGAACAAATTCACAGCAGGACGGTCACTCGATCGGATGACAATCCGATCGGGTGGCCACCCTTGCGTATTGAACATGTTGGAATTTGTTTAAGTATTGAAGTTTCAAAACATCACATAGTTGGATGGTCGGTCGATCGGGTGGCAACCCGATCGGATGACAATCCGTTCGGTGTTCAAAACTTCTGAAGTTTGTATTAAAAGTCAAATATGGGGCCAAGGTGCAAGCCGATCGGGTGATAATCCGATCGGACAGTAGTCCGATCGGGCGACACTCCAACCTGGTCGGCCTGATCGTCTTCTTCCTTGGTCATTTTGATAGTTTGTCGTTTTATCGAGATGATTTGATAACGTGTTAGACAACAGAAACCTCATCACGACTTAGTAACCTGATCGGACAGGAATCACCCAAATCTGACCAGTTGACTGTTCAAGACGGTGTTCCATGTTTAACCCGAAATCGGTAATCTCGTGGATAGAATCCAGATCTTGAACCAACACAACCACAAGAATGAGTAGAAGATCAGGACAAGCTCCGATTCTATCGGTTTTGAGTGCATTGAGTGTAAAAGAGTTGAAAGAAAGTTGGAAAACCATCTTTCAATCCTTTTCACCTTGATTATGTTTAGATCTATGAAAAATCTTTGTATTTTATGTGGAAATCATTCAGATCTAAGTTGTTCCTGAAGGATTGATGCCAAAACATGAAGTTCAAAAGAACAACACGATGACATCACCCTAGAACACCTCAAATCTAGTGATTTCACGGTTAAAAGTTAAGATTCAAAAGATAGAATGTTGAAGGAGTGCGTTTAGATTAAGAAAGTACAAGATTTTGGTTGAGATCTTACCGGATTCACGAGAAATCGAAGAAAAGGTAAGATTGGAGCGCTGGTCGGACAGGAGAGTGCAAAAGTGGTAAGTTGTGATGTTGACAGGGGTATTTATAGGGTTTCCCAAAAAGGAAAGGGGAGGAGAGGGGCAGATCGATCGGGTGACTGCTCGATCGAGTGGCACCACGATCTGGTGGCAGCCCGATCGGGTGGCAGCTCAATCAGCTGGCCACTCGATTGGAGGGCACAGCGCGATGAGTTTTGCTGTTTCGATTGCGATTGCGAGCGTTGCGATGCGATAGAGTTTCCTAGTAAAATTACTTTTAATCCCAACTACTATATCAACATACAATCATCCTTATTTCGTGTTCATTTAGCGTTTGCGATTTGACTGCGATTGAGTTTCGATTGCGTTTCGATTAATCACCACACATAAACATAATTAAACATGCACAAGTAACACATAAGGCACACACACACATAGAACATTATCCAGAACGCGTAATTCGAGTTGCGAGTGCGATTGCGATAGCGATAAAGTGATAAAACATGCGATAAATATCGAATAAACCTCGATTATTAATAAGTACTCCACATAATACAACTAACGTAAAACATAAAATAGACTAACTACAAGTCAAAGAAGTCAAAACATAAATTGAGCAAGGAGTGACATAAAAATTAGCAATCTTGTCTCCCTTTGACCTCAATCTTGACTTTGACTTTGACTTTCGAAACACGTGGTGTTACAGCCTCCCCTAGTTGAGGGAATTTCGTCCTGAAATTAGGCCAAAGCCGTAACAAACAACTGTGGGTACTTCGCCTTCATGTCGCTTTCGAGTTCCCAAGTGAACCCTGCGCCTCGTTTTCCCGTTTGCCTTCCCATCGGTCTTTCACAATAGGAATGCGCGAGCGTCTGAGCTGCTTGGTTTGGCGGTCCATGATTTCGACAGGCTTCTCCACGAAGTGTAGTGTTTCGTTTATTTGGAGATCATCAAGAGGTACAATTAAATCATGCTCAGCTAGGCACTTTCGGAGGTTCGAAACATGGAAAGTCGGGTGGACGTTATTAAGTTCCTTTGGTAGTTCGAGTCTGTATGAGACTTTTCCGATCCTTTCCAGGATCTTAAAAGGTCCAACATATCGAGGCGCTAGTTTCCCTTTCTTGCCGAATCTGACTACACCCTTCCAAGGTGATACCTTTAGGAGTACGTAGTCGCCAACGTCAAATTCAAGGGGCTTGCGTCGTCTATCGGCGTAACTTTTCTGACGACTCCGAACTTTCAGCAGATTGTTTCGAATTTGGAGGACTTTGTTAGTCATTTCTTGCAATAGCTCAGGACCGGATAATTGCGAGTGCCCGATCTCGTGCCATTTGAATGCTGGAATGATAACTGTTATTATACGAGAATTCGACTAACGGCAGGTAAGTGTCCCAATTACCACCAAAATCTATGACACACGAACGGAGCATGTCTTCATGAGTACGGATCGTTCTTTCAGTCTAACCGTCAGTTTGAGGGTGGAATGCGGTACTTAGATTAAGCGTAGTACCGAGAGCCTCTTGAAACGTTTCCATAGTCACGAGGTAAACCGAGCATCACGGTCAGAGATGATGTCGCGAGGCGTCCCATGTCGACAAATGATCTCATTGGTGTAGATTCGGGCTAATCGTTCTACCTTGTAGTCTTCCCGTATTGGAAAAAAGTGAGCTGATTTGGTCAAACGGTCAACAACAACCCAAATGCTGTCGTGACTTGATGGTGTGCGCGGGAGTTTCGTTATGAAGTCCATAGCTATACTCTCCCACTTCCACATAGGGATAAGGGGTTGTTCGAGTAAGCCAGATGGTCTTTGGTGTTCAGCCTTGACTTTCGAGCAAGTTAGGCAATTCCCAATGTAGAGAGCTATATCCCTCTTCATGCCCGGCCACCAGTACTTGTAGTGAAGGTCCTGGTACATTTTGTCGGCACCGGGATGAATAGAGTACCGAGATTTGTGGGCTTCGTCCATCAATATATGTCGTAAATTTATCCGCTTAGGGATCCAAATTCGGTCCAGAAAGTGGAATATCCCATTCGACTTATTCACAAGCTGGGCTCCATCGTGGTAGATTCTTTCCTTCTTCAGAGTGCGCTTATTAAAACAGGCAAGCTAGGCTTCACGGATGAGGGTTTCGAGATCGTATTGGGCTTGGATATCATGAATGCTGAGCAGATAGCTCCGTCTGCTAAGGGCGTCGGCAACGACATTTGCTTTGCCTGGGTGATAACGGATCTCACAGTCGTAATCGTTGAGAAGTTCTACCCATCGGCGTTGACGCATATTAAGTTCCTTCTGGTCAAAGATATGTTGTAGGCTCCTATGATAAGTGAAGATCGTACACTTGGTACCATACAGGTAGTGTCGCCATGCTTGAGGGTTTGGAAAATAAAGTCATCGTTTACGTCGGGTAAAGTGAGAACGGGAGCATTGTAAAGCATGTGCTTGAGGGTTTGGAAAGCAGACTCTTGTTCAGTTCCCCAAACAAAAGGCTTGTCTTTATGTGTGAGAGCGGTAAGCGGCACAGCGATTTTTGAGAATCCTTCGATAAATCGTCGATAATAGCCCGCTAATCCGAGAAAAGAACGGACTTCAGACGATTTTTTAGGTGTAATCCAACTCTTAACTGCTTCAATCTTCGCCGGATCGACGTGAATACCTTGACTATTGACAATGTGACCGAGGAATTGAACCTCCTCCAGCCAAAATTCGCACTTGGAGAACTTGGCATAGAGTTGATTCCCTTGGAGTAGCTCGAGAACCAAACGTAGATGTTGCGCGTGTTCGGCTTTCGACTTGGAATAGATCAAGACATCATCGATGGACACGATGACGAAGCGGTCGAGATAAGGTTTACACACGCGATTCATCAGATCCATGAAAACCGTGGGTGCGTTGGTTAAACCAAAAGGCATAACAACGAACTCATAGTGGCCGTATCGGGTGCGAAAAGCGGTTTTGGGTATATCTTCCTCTTGAATGCGTAACTGGTGATAGCCTGAGTGCAGATCGATCTTGGAGAAACATGTAGCACCTTGTAGCTGATCAAACAAATCGTCGATGCGAGGCAGGGGATAGCGATTCTTGATTGTCAACTTATTCAATTCCCGATAGTCGATGCACATCCGAAACGACCCATCCTTCTTTTTGACGAAAAGGACTGGTGCGCCCCATGGAGAGGTGCTCGGGCGAATGAAGCCTTTATCAAGCAGTTCCTGGTGCTGACTCGAGAGTTCACGCATTTCAGACGGGGCGAGTCGATAAGGAGCTCTAGCAATAGGGTTTGCTCCAGGAATGAGGTCGATACGAAAGTCGATATCACGACTTGGCGGCAGTCCGGGAAGATCCTCAGGAAAAACGTTAGGAAATTCTCGAACCACTGGAACGTCGTTTACACCTGGTCTTCCTTTCTTTTCCTTCTCCGCTACTACAATGTTAGCCAAGAAAGCTCTGTACTCCTTGCGGAGATACTTGCTAGCTTGGACACACGACATGAGCTTGAGACCTTTCGAAGCAGTTTCACCGTAAACACATAATACATCACCATTAGCGAGCGCGAATCGAATCATCTTATCAAAGCACACAATTTCAGCATGGTTTTCACGAAGAAAGTCCATGCCTACTATGATGTCAAAACTTCCGAGCTGCATCGGGATGAGATCAATTGGGAAGATGTGATTGTTGAGCTCAAGTGTACAATCACGGAGAACAAAATTGACGGCGATGGTTCTTCCGGTGGCGACTTCGACATCGAACGTCGAGGGGAGTTGGGAGCGCTTACGACTAAGGAGCTTCTCAAATTCAAATGACACAAAGCAGTTATCGACTCCAGTATAAAACAAACATGAAGCATAAATACCATTCACAAGGAACGTACCATTAACCACATTGTTGTCAGCCTGGGCTTGGCGCACGTTGATGTTGAAGGTTCTGGCGCGGGCGGCTTGTTGCTGTTGAGGCTGTTGCTGCTGCTGTTGCTGAGGCTGCTCCTGCTGGGGCTCATGTTTCACAACCCTGTTCGGGCACACATTCGCGAAGTGGTTGGGATCACCACATGCGAAGCAGACTCTAGCGTTGACCGCGGGTGCCTGAGCCGCTTGTTGGCCTTGAGGAGCTGGAAGCAGAGCTTGATGAGCAGTGGCTTGAGCTGGTGCTTGGCGGGGACCAGTATGGCAGTTAGCAGTGAAATGGCCATGCATATTGCAGTGCACGCAAAATCGACAAGCGATACCCACCGGGTGATGATAAGTACATGTTGGGCAGGCAGGGTGGGGACCAGTGTATGCACGCTTTGCAGGCGGTGCATAGATAACTGGAGCTGGTCGATGCTGAGATTGCTGCTGAGCCGGTACGGCTTGAAGTGGAGCAGCAGTGGTAGTGACATCACAATTCTTGTTGCTGGAGCTGCTGTTGTTGTTCTTCTTCTTCTTGCAGTGTGAGGACTTTGACGATTGAGCGGCGGCGGTTTCAGTGGATGGTGCAGCAGTAGCTTGATGCAAGTTCTTGGTAGCTTTATCCCAGAAACCAGCTTTTACTCGCTTGTCGTTGATTTCAGCAGCAAGCAAGTAAGTCTCTTCGATTGTTGCTGGCTTTGCGGCATGCACAAAATCTGCAACACAGTCTGGCAGAGCTCGAATGTACTTCTTGATTGTCATGTCGGTAGTCTTGACTTGATCAGGGCAGATGATACTGAGCTGCTTGAAGCGAGCAGTCAGGGCAGCGTTGTCACCATCTTTCTTCTTCAGATGCCAGAATTCATCCTCCAGCTTTTGGCGCTCATGGGGAGGGCAGAACTCTTCGAGCATAACGTTCTTCAACTCGTCCCATGACATACCATAGGCGGCATCATTTCCGCGCTTGTTCCTCTCGGCCGTCCACCAGTCTAGTACGCGGGACTGGAAGACGCCGGTAGCATTCAGTGTGCGGAGATTGTCAGGACATCCGCTCTGTCGCAGGGTGACCTCGATCGAGTCAAACCATTGAAACAAGGCCGTAGGGCTATCTTCGCCAGTGAACTCTTTCGGTCCGCATGCGTTGAACTGTTTGAAGCTGAAAGCAGCTTTAGGTGTAGCTTTGGGAGCTTCGGTTCTGGACTCTTCAGATGATTTGCTCACATTCTCGTATATTTCACTCACGATCTAGGGAACTACCTTTGCCACCTGCTTAGCGACGATGGCAACAAGGCGTTTGTCTCTCTGTTCCTGACGAGAAATTCGTGGTTGACGAGTTCCAGATGACGACATTGTCTACAACAGACATCGCCATATGGCTCAATCATAACATAATCGAATCTCACCTCACACGTCTAACACTACTAAAGCTCAGGAATACGATCATGTAAACACGTATGCGCATAACCACAGATTCACATAAGCACAGAGGCACGTAAGCATGTAAGGCACAGAAGCACAAAAAGCACTGAAGCATATAAACACGTAATTCACCTAGAAGCACATAGGAGCCGTCAGAATCCAGAAACCTATCATTCAAAGTTCGCGAGCGTTCGAGAATAGCGATCACGAATATCATAGCGATTAGTATAACGTAAGCGATTAATTTAGCAAGCAATATTACGCAAAGTCGTTCCTCGTGTAGTAGCGATTTGTCAGCGTTTTGAGATAGAGTGCAGTGCGAGTCGTGTGTGTCGATCAAAGAGAAAGCGAGAAGCGAATAAATCCCCCAAAAATTGTAACACATACAGATAAAGTCACATAAAACACATAAAATCCACTTAAAATCGACAAATATCAGAGTCGGCAATAGCGAGCTCAGAATCGAACACATAAAAATCGAGAAATAGATTGTCTGCGCCTATTTAGACATCGACTAAACCAGAGTGATTCGACTATTCACAAGGACTCTTGGTACACACTTTGATCTTCGGGACTATACTCTCGCCTCGAATTTGGGTGATCGACACGTATCCCTCCAGTCATATCGTGACTTCAAGTCGTTGGAGTCCGTCGAGACTCTGGTGAGAGTTTTGTAAAGGTCGGAACAAGTCGTCAAGGTTCGGGTTTCACCCCTGACTTAACAACTTCGTTCCTGTTTTGATAAAATAAGGAGAATTATGCGTCAAAGTATGGATTTCACTCCTGATTCAACACAAATTCTCGTGATAAAAATGCTGGTCGAACAAGCAATTTAGTCGGGAGTTTGCGGTTTTCACACCTAATCTCGGCCTAATTGCTCGTTTATTTTGAAAATTAAGGTGCAGTGATAGTGTAGCGTAGGCGAGAATAGCGAGAAATAACAGTATGCTCGTACATATTCCCTACAGGATATGCACAAGTCGGTCTGTTGGTTCCTAACTATAGACTAGGTCATTTCTAAGACATCGACCCGGACTAGGTCGAGTCTTGCCTAATTCCCTATAGTTATGGCTCTGATACCAATCTGTCACACCCCAACCTATGGCGGAAACATCGGGGCGTGGCACTGAGCGAAACAGATTGTCCAGAAGTTTCCATAACAACTAAATTACCAATTATTTAAAGCAACATGTCCCATACCATGTCATAAAATATAACGTAATTATTACAGACAAGATCTAGTCAATTGTTCTGTTCCGACAACTCAGATTTTTATTACAGACAATTTTTTATTGTTCTAGGTCTTTCCTAGCCTCGATTTCACAGCAAGCTAAGCAAATAAGCATCCTAAGCACCTGTCACATACGTTAAAGTAAAAGTCAATACACATAGTGTAAAGGTGAGCATACAAGTTTAATAGATATAATAAGGTTCGAAATCGTTATGCATAACCAGCACGTACACAGTGTAAAATGAGGCATGTTAGTTATCGACATGAACCTATCGATACCAATGACTGCGGGTCGACTGCCCAAGGCAGTTCGTAATACACACTCACCACAGTGAGCCATGTAACAAATTGTCCTTAACAACCCCTGAGTGAATAGGTGCTGAGTCCAAACAAATAGTACTATCGTTGCTAAGGCAGGTAGACAGCATTCCATGTGTAAACATAACAAACAAGCATTCATTAAGTCACGTATAACATGCGGTAATCGGTTAGCGTTTAAAGTATTACGTAGTGTGTTCGATGTGATTTAGAATAAATAACGTATGTAACACCCAAAAGTGCGTAAAGCAAAAAGGGATCGAGTATACTCACAACGATGATGTATTGAAGGGAGCGCTTAGAGAGTAGGGTTAGCCTGAACAGATTGATAGCATAACGATAAGCGGTTCGTAAAACGAAGCAAGTGTCAGTGGGTTGAATAGCAGTCCGATCGGATGGCAGTCCGTTCGGTTAGCCGGTCGTTCGGGTGACAATCCGCTCGGATGGGCATCCGATCGGGTGACCTTTCGAGTGGATTGTTTCTTCCTTTGGGAAGGATGTGTTTGTGTATAATGGCTTGACTTTTGAAGTTTTTGTTGTAGCATTTGAAAACAGAGAAGTATCTCTACCTTTGTCCGATCGGACAACAATCCGATTGGCGAGTCTTCTTAAGTTGAGAACAAATTCACAGCAGGACGATCACTCGATCGGATGACAATCCGATCGGGTGGCCACCCTTGCGTATTGAACATGTTGGAATTTGTTTAAGTATTGAAGTTTCAAAACATCACATAGTCGGATGGTCTGTCGATCGGGTGGCAACCCGATCGGACGACAATCCGTTCGGTGTTCAAAAATTCTGAAGTTTGTATTAAAAGTCAAATGTGGGGCCAAGGTGCAAGCCGATCGGGTGACAATCCGATCGGACAGTAGTCCGATCGGGCGACACTCCAACCTGATCGTCTTCTTCCATGGTCATTTTGATAGTTTGTCGTTTTATCGAGATGATTTGATAACGTGTTAGACAACAGAAACCTCATCACGACTTAGTAACCTGATCGGACAGGAATCACCCAAATCTGACCAGTTGACTGTTCGAGACGGTGTTCCATGTTTAACCCGAAATCGGTAATCTCGTGGATAGAATCCAGATCTTGAACCAACACAACCACAAGAATGAGTAGAAGATCAGGACAAGCTCCGATTCTTTCGGTTTTGAGTGCATTGAGTGTAAAAGAGTTGAAAGAAAGTTGGAAAACCATCTTTCAATCCTTTTCACCTTGATTATGTTTAGATCTATGAAAGATCTTTGTATTTTTATGTGGAAATCGTTCAGATCTAAGTTGTTACTGAAGGATTGATGCCAAAACATGAAGTTCATAAGAACAACACGATGACATCACCCTAGAACACCTCAAATCTAGTGATTTCACGGTTAAAAGCTAAGATTCAAAAGATAGAAAGTTGAAGGAGTGCGTGTAGATTAAGAAAGTACAAGATTTAGGTTAAGATCTTACCGGAATCGTGAGAAATCGAAGAAAAGGTAAGATTGGAGCGCTGGTCAGACAGGAGAGTGCAAAAGTGGTAAGTTGTGATGTTGACAGGGGTATTTATAGGGTTTCCCAAAAAGGAAAGGGGAGGAGAGGGGCGGATCGATCGGGTGGTAACCCGATCAGGTGACTGCTCGATCGAGTGGCACCTCGACCGGGTGGCAGCTCGATCGGCTGGCCACTCGATTGGAGGGCACGGCGCGATGAGTTTTGCTGTTTCGATTGCGATTGCGAGCGTTGCGATGCGATAGAGTTTCCTAGTCAAATTACTTTTAATCCCAACTTCTATATCAACATACAATCATCCTTATTTCGTTTTCGTTTAGCGTTTGCGATTCGATTGTGTTTCGATTAATCACCACACATAAACATAATTAAACATGCACAAGTAACACATAAGGCACACACACACATTGAACAATATCCAGAACGCGTAATTCGAGTTGCGAGTGCGATTGCGATAGCGATAAAACATGAGATAAATATCGAATAAACCTCGATTATTAATAAGTACTCCACATAATACAACTAACGTAAAACATAAAATAGACTAACTACAAGTCAAAGAAGTCAAAACATGAATTGAGCAAGGAGTGACAGATCGCAATTAGCAATCTTGTCTCCCTTTGACCTCAATCTTGACTTTGACTTTGACTTTGACTTCTGAAACACGGGGTGTTACACCTTTTAAAGACAAGCACTTATGTACCTAAGGTCTGATATTTTACTTTTGTTTATGTTAACAGTGTTTATATGTAACAGTATTTATCAAATCAGTGTTTTATACTTTGTTATGTTGTTAGATGTCATATCACTTCAGTGTTTATATGTAACATTATTTATTACATCAGTATTTAAAAGTTATCCACTGCTGAAAGACAACCTCTGTTTCTTCATTCTTCTTGTTGACCACTGACTGACCAAACGTCAGTGTTTCAATCACTATTGGCTATCCACTAACAGTTTAAAAACAACAACTTCTCACATTTTTATTGTTGACATCCACTAATATTGACCATCAGTGGTTTCCCTAAAAAACAGCCACTGCTCACATTTTTAATGTTGATGTGGTTAATTAATGATAGAATGAAATTATCAAATGAAAACTAGAATTACAACGAAATTACCATTTTATCTAATCGTTACTTTCCAATGAGATAAAAGTTCCTCCAACATTGTTTTGGTGATAAAAAATAAAGTTAAAATAAAAAATATAAAAAATTGTTGATGACAATTTCTTGCATATCAAATCAGTAATTAATGCTAATTTCTTTATCTTTGGACATTGAAATATGAAAAATGAGAATTTCAAATTGACAGTTATTTTCTCTTAATTAAAGTTAAAATAAAAATTAGGAAAGTCATAATGACAATTGCTTTCAAATCAAATCAGTAATTATTGATAATATCAATAACTTTTGAAATTCAAAATATGGAATTGGAAATTTAAAAGTGACGTTCTCTTTCTTTTTTTTCCTACAAACGCAACATAGATTCATAAGATTAAAATTTATTCATTTATTCATGACATTAAAAGTCCAATAATTACATAACATACTTAACAACTAAACTTTTAAATCTAACAATAACCGTAAGAATTAAGAAACTTTAGCTTCAACTCCATCGATTGCTGAACCTTTCGATGTATGTCCTTCAGCATCGCCATGAATTCCATGTCTCTATCACCGCACTCTATATTACTGATAACACAAAGCTCATGAACGGAAGTTGAAGGCATCCGCATAAGATCTCTGGAAACCTGCTGTCTCGTGAATAGGCCAATTTGCAATCCATCAAAACATCTCTTCAGCTCTTGAAGAGTAGCCCTATCTTGATACACCTGTTCCTCGATTTTCCTGACAAAACGCTGCTTTAAATCATCTGATTTTACAGAAGTGAATGTCGCCATTTCAATAAACTATATTACTCGACTTTGCTGAAAGTATGATATCTTCGTAGGAAAACGTGATGAAAAACAGGTGAAGTGGCTATGAGTTTATATACTTAATCAATCAAAATGTGTAGATTTAATGTAAACATATTAATGTATATTTCAAAACAGCAGTCTTTAAATGCAAAAAACTTTTCAAACCCCAACTTTTATGGGAAAATCGTAAAATTAAATACCAAGAAACCCAAGGGATAAATTTTCAAAGCTCAAAGAACAAAAGCAGATTTTCATAATTACAATTAACCTCTTCATTTACCATGTAGACCGACACTTGTTTCCTCTCTAAGGGTTATGGAGTGGTTATAACAGCTGATCATGCTAAGAACTGTTATAACTAACCACTGCGTCTTATAAAGACTGATGAGGCCTATCTACTGTTGAAGTCAAAGCCCTGTTAAAGACAAGCACTGATGTACCTAATCACTGATGAGGCCTATCAAACATCTGTTTATGGGCAAACATATGTTTAAGGTCAAACATTTGTTTAAGGCCAAACATCTGTTTATGGCCAAACATTTGTTTATGGCCAAACATCTGTTTAAGGTCAAACATCTGTTTAAGTCCAAACAACTGATATATAAGGCGAAACATCTGTTTAAGCTCCAATATCTGTTTAAGTCTTCTCATATTTTAACACTTTTGAAAATAGTTAAAAATGATAGTTTTCATTAATCCTTAAAAGTCTGTTACAACCACTGTGTTGGTTCAAACATCTGATTGTTAAAAGTTATCCACTGCTGAAAGACAACCTCTGTTTCTACATTGTTCATGTTGACCACTGACTGACCAGAATCAGTGTTTCAATCATTGCTGGCTATCCAGTGATAGTTAAAAATCACCCATTGTTTTCATTTTCACCACTGTAAACCACTGATATTGATCATCAGTGGTTTCCTAAACAACTGTCCTCCATTATTCATCGGAGATTGTCACGTGGTCAGTACTTAGCCGTAAGATCTTTGTAATCGCTGCCACGTCAGCATTCACTTTTTACCCTTATAAAACCCTGATTAAAACCCCAAACAGGGTTTTCACTGTCGAATCAAATTCAAAATTCCTTTCAAAAGCAGTTACCATCAAATTCCCTCAATCACTCATCTTCTTCATTCGTTCTAAACCACCTTCGATTCACCATCGCTCTCCTATTCAAAACTTCTCATAACTACCTGTGTATACTTGAGAAACCAAGTCAAAACACAACCTTTCACTCCGTAATTGATGCACTCTCGTCTTCAAAGTACAAAACTTTGTTGACATGTAATGCAACCATCTACCTGGATACCCAACGAGAGTTCTGGAAAAATGCAAATCTTGAAGCTAAGGACAAAAAGCCCTTCGCTATTACTTCATCAATAAGGGAAATTCCGGTTACCATCACACCTCAAACCATTTCAGAGGTTTTCGAAATCAACGATCTCACAGGTAAAGATTCTTTCCCAAAAGTTTATTATCAAACTGATTTCATTGAGAGAGGGTATGAGGACGAAATGAAAAAAGATACTTTGCAAAAGGGCAGTTTTCCACATGCCATGAGATTTTTATTTCATACCCTCCTCATGTGCGTGTCAAATAAAACCACAGCTTTTAATGAGATCCCATTGAAAATCCAATACCTGGGCTATGCTATAATGGCTGGAGTTGAGTTTAACTATTCCTAGGAGATTTTCAATGATATGGTAAAAAAATGTCAATAAAAATCATTTTTTATTATTTCCAAGATTTTTAAGTTTTTATCTACAAAAGAAATTTTCAAAGGATAATGCATATGTGCTTATCCAAAGAAATCCTTTTCAAATAAACAGCCTAACTTCTGAAACATTCACAAGGCTGTCAAAACCTTCAAAAACACAAACAGAGGTACCTGAGCAGAATTTAGCAGCAACAACTGCTCCTTAGGCCCCTGCTGTTGAGCCCACTGCTCTTGGTGATCACAGTAGCACCACCACTGCTGTGAAACCCACACCAAAACCCACCAAAAAGACAACCAAGAAAAAATCCCAAAAGCCCCCAAACCCACCAAAAGGTAACTCTGGAAGATGAGATCCCAGAGGTAACACCTGTGACAACACAAAAGTCACCTGAAACCACTGCTGCTACTTCCTCACAGTAGATGGAAGAAAGATCTTAACATGAGCCTAAAACTCCTCCTGCATCCTCTCAAAAGGACCAGGTTGTATCCATAGGGACACCACATTATGAAGCAATGGATTCAGTTCAATCTATCTTCCACAGCCCAGCTCCTGGGGCAAATTCACTTTCTACCCCTATCCTCACTGAACAACTTCCACCATCAATGATACCTCTTTTGGATGCACTTGATATAGCCCAGACACAAATTAGTTCTTCTCAATCACCTGTCAATGAGAATATACCACAACAAGTGACTGAGTCTGGTGTCTCTATCATTGCTAACCCACCAACAGTTGAGGAGGCTACACTGCAGGAAATACAAGTAATTCCTGTCAGTAGTTCAAGTGGAGCAGCTACTACAGGTGTTGAACCCACTGGTTTACACCTGGACAGTAGTTTCATTAGTGAGACTCCCTTGAAGGCCATTTCTTCTTTGGGAACCATAGTGTCTACTGGTGTGTATCCTTTATACACTGGTAACCTTAAAATGGTAACCTCTATTGAAGAAAGAAGTCCCCAGTACCGAGAACAAGGGGCATCAGTGGATGACTTTTGGGAAACTTTTCCTAAGTCAACTGCTGATACAACCACTGCCGGTGGGAAATTAGATGATCCCATTAACTTGGGTGAAGGTTTAAAATACAAGGAATTGACGAAGAGGGTTGATCAACTTGACACATCTGTTGCAGAAATCAAATCTATGCTGCAACAGTTGTTACAAGCTCAAAAGGCCACACCCACTGCTGCAACATCTACAACATCTGCTCCATCCCCTGCTGAGCTATGGCATCTGTTTCAATCTCTGCTTCACAAACAAAGATAGTATGCAGATCAACAGCATGAAGTTCAGCTTCAAATGGTTAGAAATGTCATGGAAGCTAGGTACAAAGATACTCAAGCAGATATTAAAGCCATAAAAGCTCATTTGCTTCAAACCACTGGCACTGCTCCTTCTTTAATCATTTTTGTTGAAACCCTTGATGATGCCAAAAAGGGGGAGAAGGGTAAAAAGGGAAAAGATCGTCTATACATTAAACCAGATGCAATGTCTAAACTGGTTGTAGAAATCCCAAGGCCAGATGGTTCCAAAAAGGTTGATGAGACTCAAAATGCATTTGCTGCATTAAAGGCAAACATGAAAGAGTCAATGGAAATAAAAGGGTCTAAAAGGTTTGAGCAGGAGAATAAAGTTTTGATGGAAAAGGAAGAGCAGGGTACTTCTAAACCTAAGGAAGAGCAGGGTATTCCTAAACCAACAAGAAGACAGCCTACCAGAAATGTAAGCAAACCCAAAACCACACCTTCCAAAACCACCAAACAAACTCCTCAAATCCCCAAAAGTTCCTCTCATCAAACCTCCAAACCAACAGATGTTAAGACACCTGTTGTATCAACAGTTGTTGGTACTTCAGTGGTTTCAACAGCTGTTATCCCAACAACTGCCATCACCACTTCATCAACCAATACTCAATCCACTGCCATACCAAAAACAACATCACCACCACAAAAACCACCTGCCAAAAAGCAGAAGACAACAGTTGACACATCAACTGTTGTAGTGACAACAATGGTTGAAACACCAATTGTTTCAACAACTGTTAGTCAGATACCCACCATTTCATCAACCACTATTCAACCCACAGCTATACCACAAACTACATCACCATTGCAAACATCACCTGATATAAAGCAGAAGACAACAGTTGATACATCAACAATTGTAGTGACAACAGTGGTTGAGACACCAGTTGTTTCAATGACTGTTAGTCAATCACCCATCACTTCAAACATTTCTTCACAAGCCATTGTCCTTTCAGTTCCAAAAACTCAAACAAAAACACCTTCTCCCAAAAAGTTGTATACAAGAAAAAGAAAGTTTCAGGTGCATGATGGTGACATACCAGCACCTGTTCCGATTTCATCTGCACCTTACAATGTCATCAAACCTCAACCATTCATTCCACCAACCTTAGCCAACCCAATCAACGATCCAATAGCGCTTCAAGGATTTGATCCTGCTGATCTTGTACCAATTGCTGCCACCTATCCACTAGAACTGCATGCAGTGAAGAATGAAATGAAACAATTCTACACAGTGGATGATCCTTCAAAGAGAAAATTCCCATCTCTTGCAGGTTTTAGAGATCCTAAAAACATGGATGAATATCTAAAACTCAAAGCAAAGCAAGCTGAATTGAGAGCCAAATATGAATGCAAAGAGCAGGGTGATAATGCCATCTCATGTCGAATGCAGTTCTTGCTCCCCAAGGTTAAAGAATTAGAAGACTATGCAAGAAACCTGAGTAAAGAGATGTCCAACCTGCCTCCAGATGCTGATTTACAAGTGGATCTGAGAAAAGATCTCATAGAATTGATCATGAGTGAAAAATTTTACCCTGCCAAAGCTGAACAATTCCAAGACTTGCCACTTGTTGCTCTCAAAGGTGAACTTAAAAGAATTGAAAGAATAAAAAATGATCCAGGTATGAAAAGATCGGCACCAAATTGGAGCAAATATAAAAAGACAATTGCTGATCTTACCTTGTAGTATAAAAGGAAGAAGCAAGAGTTGGTTGCAGCAAAGGTTGGTACAGCCAAATCCATAGCCAAATGGACAAGGCAATACACTATTGAGGCTTATGAAAGGCTGAGAAAAAGGAGAGAGACAGATCCTAGCCTTCCAAAGAAGCCTGAATACAAAGACAAGAAAGCTAATGATCCACATCAGTAGGCCCTTTCTTTGAAGAAGTTGTTCACATCCTCTGATACTTCTATCAATGCCCTAAATCAAAGAAAGAAACAAAAACAGATGGATGAAAAGGAAATCAAGGCTCAGGAAGTTTTTGTTATGAAAGAGGCCCTTCAAAGAATGATTGCAGAAAATCAAGACTCAGCAAAATCACAAGATTCTGATTGAAGACTATTCACCTTTGAAGAAAGCAAGTTCTGCCCATTCAAAGACTGATCACCTTTGAAGAAAGCACTGATGCTTAACATCAGTGCTTAGACTGCATCAGTGGAAAGTGAACCAGCAGTACATAGAAGCAGTGTCTATCTAATCAATGGTTGTAATAGTTAGTGGATGTAAGTTGTTAGGAGGTACAAGAACAAACATTTTTACAAAATCCCAAATCACCCGATCATGTAAGTGCAATGAAGTAAAAGTGGAAATGATGTTATTCATGTGGTCCTGTTTCGCTTTTGTTTGACGTCTAATATGGGTTCATGATCTAATCCGGTGAATTATAGACATTATTGTTGAATCCAATTAGATGCTTGATGTAATGTGGTCGTATTAATAACAAATAATAATTAATATAACTAAATTTCCCGAGCCCGGTAAGCAATCCCGAGTAATAACCTAGTAAAAGATGAATAAAGGTCTAAAAAACATGATTGGGTGAATGGTATCGGGTGAAATAACAAATCTTTTCACAATATATTAAAAAAATAAAAGGAAAAACTAATGAAACCTGATACATTATCAATATAACCTGGTAACCTGATAATTACATATTATTAGAACATCAAATTAAACTTCAATGACTTTAGAGAGACTAAAAAAATTTCAGTGATTTAATTTAAACAATTACCAAACTTGATTACATTTCTATAAAGTTATCCTTATTTTAAATTTAGAAAGAATTTGAAATTATTGAAGTACTAGGTTAGAAACATGTATATATACGTTTTAAAAATGAATTTTTAAATATATATTTTAAATAATATAAAATATATTTTTTAAAGACGATTAACAAATATTTAGAAGAATATGACCTATGGTGTAATCATATTATTAGCTTTCACTAGAAGTCAACACGTAGCACTAAAAAATTAATAGAAGAGGACATGAAAAGGAGATAACTGATCTCCTAACCCGCTGGAAGAAGAAGTGGTGCAAGATCGAGGCGGTAGGAATCATCCTCGGTGTCATCCAACTTGACTAATGCCTTAAAGACCGAAGATTATGCGGGATAGACAATGGGCTCAAGACTTTGCATTCTACTCGGAACGAGTAAATTGCTAAAATAGTCCCTAACGTTTGTTCATATTTGCTAGATCCATCCAAAAAAAGATTTTTTCTCATATGAACCACTGAGGTTTCAAAAAAGTTGCTAAATCCATCCAAACTTCAGGGACGATTTTAGCAATTTAATAAAACAAACTTTTTTTTGGATGGATTTAGCAAATGTGAACAAACGTCAGGGACGATTTTAGCAATTTACTCTATTTTTTTTTATTTTCATCTTTTTATTATATCTCTTAATTAACATAAAATCTATTTATTTTCATCTTTTTATTAAATTTCTTATTTAACATAAAATCTACTAGTTTTTTTTTTTGAACGGCGAATTTCTACAACAGGCGATAGATTCGCACCTGCTTTTGCAGGCCCTCCACCCCACTCTGGCCAAGACTATGTTGTCTTAATCGGGCTTACGCTTGGCATCAGAGTTTGGCTTGGCGCTCCCCGACAAAATTTCCAGCCTACTGCCATATGCGAGTAGTTGCACCCTCCACAAGAGCTGAAAACTCTCTGGAGTAAATGCACTGTAATAGAAAACTCGGGTGAAGGCCTGGTCACAGGTTCAAAACCCGCGGAGTACACCCGAGTTTTCTATTACAGTGCATTTACTCCAGAGAGTTTTCGGCTCTTGTGGAGGGTGCAACTACTCGCATATGGAAGTAGGCTGGAAATTTTGTCGGGGAGCGCCAAACCAAACTCTGATGCCAAGCGTGAGCCCGGTTAAGACAACATAGTCTTGGCCAGAGTGGGGTGGAGGGCCTGCAAAAGCAGGTGCGAATCTATCGCCTGTTGTAGAAATTCGCGGTTCAAAAAAAAAACTAGTAGATTTTATGTTAAATAAGAAATTTAATAAAAAGATGAAAATAAATAAATTTTATGTTAATTAAGAGATATAATAAAAAGATGAAATAAAAAAAATAGAGTAAATTGCTAAAATCGTCCCTGACGTTTGTTCACATTTGCTAAATCCATCCAAAAAAAGTTTGTTTTATTAAATTGCTAAAATCGTCCCTGAAGTTTGGATGAATTTAGCAACTTTTTTGAAACCTTAGTGGTTCATATGAGAAAAAATCTTTTTTTGGATGGATCTAGCAAATGTGAACAAACGTTAGGGACTATTTTAGCAATTTACTCACTCGGAACCGATCGACCACCTAACCAGAAAAGCGTTGAAGATGGCGCTACAACAAAAGGAGCGAATCGAAAAAAAATATAATCTTTGAGTTTTTATTTTTTTTATTTTAATGTTTTTTTATTTTATTATAATGTGTTTTAATTTAAGGAAATGGTTTTTTATTTTATAAAGTTAGAAATTAATTATAAAAAAATTGAAAATTAATAGTTGACCAACGATGACTAAGGGGCTTTATGACTACATCCTCTTGTGATATAAAGCCCTCCTCTTACGCATGTCCCTACTTGTCGCATAACGCCCCCTAAAAAGCTTTATGACTACACATAGTCTTATTTATATTTAAATGTTTTTCATTTTTCATAGAATAGTCCCTAAATTTTAATTGTTTGCAGAATAGTCCATAGAATGATGAAATGACAACAATGCCCTCATGTGGAATGCACATGATCAGATTTAACAGAAAATTTTAACTAGGTTAGGGCTAAAGGACAAAGCGTGTAGCATTTTAAAATATTAAGTACAAATCTTATCAATTTTAAAGATAAAGAACACCACCTGAAATTTGATATAAAGATAAAGGACAAAACTTGTAATTCACTCTAGAAATTATTCAAAATGTCTACAAAATCCATCTCCAAGATATCCCAGAATACCCGAATAAATTTAAAGTTAAACTCATCCGGGCCCGGGGCCTTATCCCCATCACAACTCCAAACTACGTATATATTATTGTTCATCTGAAACGTTTCGAAAATAATAAATGTATCTTTATATAATTAATTAGTTTTCTTTCAAACCAAAAGGATGCTCTAACTTGATCAATGGTCCCCTCAATAATGTTTACATAGGCAAAGGCAAACTTAGCACTTAAAAAAACAATTGTATATATTTATTAATTCATAACAAAGGGATGAATAGTACATTTTTTGTCTTTCGTAGTTTTTTTTTTTTTACATTGTAAACTATAGGATTTTCTTTTGTAATAGAAATTTGTTTCTTTATATGATTTGGCACAAATGTTAAATTTAGTCTTTTATTTGTTTTTTTACGTTTTTTTTTTCTTTCTAGATTTGGTCGTTGTTTGTTGCTACTTAGCACGGTGTATGGTATTCATATTTGGTCTCTCATGTTTTTATCCCTGGACTTTCTAATATGTGTCGATATAAATTCGACTTCGTCTAGAATTTGCTTCATGTGAGTCACCTGGTGTTAGAAATTAGTGTTTTGATCGTTGTTCAGTTGCTACTTAACATAGTTTTACCCCCTCCCCCTCGCGCAATGCAATGATGGTGGCACGGTTTTACGCCCCCGCCCGCAACGCGGGGGGCTTAAACTAGTTGCCATTAAATTACAAGATAATACGTGTGTTTTGAAACCAAAATATGACAAAACACTAAGGTGCTGTTTGTTTTTTCTGTGGGAAAAGGTCTGCAGTCTGCGGACCACATCTGCAGGCATCTGCAGGAGAAGAGGTGGACCAAATGTCTACAGTCTGCAAGGAAAAGAGGGTTTGTTTTTTTTATTTTATAAAAACATCTTCTCTTCTCAGACACACACAAACACACTTTCACACACACACCTCCCTCGATCTCTCTCCTCTCTGCCTTCATCACCACCACCACCAAGCACCACCATCACCACCGTCACCACAAACCTCCCCCGTCGCAACCACCCACCCCCGTCACACTCTCCTCCCTCGATCTCTCTCTCTCTGCCTTCATCACCACCGTCACCACCGTTCTCCGATGATTATGATGATGGTCTCCTGCTGCTCCCTCTCCCTCTCTCTCTCTCTCTCGATTTGGGGGTTTGTTCGATTTAGGGTTTTGGTTCGATTTGGGGTCGGAGCAGGGGTTCGATTTGGGGGTTTTGATGATGATGATTTGGGGGTTTTGATGATGATGATTTGGGGTTCGATTTGATGATTTGGGGGTTCGATTTGGGGTCGGAGCAGGGGTTCGATTTGGGGGTTTTGATGATGATGATAACAGATGATGACGATGATGGTGTCGGAGCAGGGGTGTCGGAGGTGGAGGTGGTGGCGGAGTGGAGGTGGTGGCGGAGCAGTGGTGTCGGAGGTGGAGGTGGTGCCAAGAAGAGGTAAACGTCTGCGAGGAGAAGACTTGGGTCCATGTCTGCTCCAAGAAGAGGTCTCGCAGACCTTTTTTAATAAAAGGTCTGCGAGAAAACAAACAAGCTGCAGACATCAAACGTCTGCGCGCGTCTGCGTCGCGCAGACATAAGTGGCCAGAAGTACTTCTGGCCAAAAAACAAACAGAACCTAAGTATCTACAAATCTAAGCAATCACCAAAGCTATATACTATAGGTGTGAAAATAGCAAGAAAACAATATAATAACCACTACGCAAATGTGGGGCTAGTCATTGGTAGAGACATATGATGAGAGGTCTCAGGTTCAAGTCTGGGGAAAAGTGATTAATTAGGATTATTGATGTAGTAGAGTAGGAGCAAACATTGTCATTAAAAAAAAAAAATAATAACCACTAGGCAATTAAACTTAATAAATTATAAATCCTTATATCCGTCATAAGTAGTAAAAAGTGTTTAACCCACACAACAAAAATCGGAATGTATAGTTAATACTATTGTAATGTAGTTTATATATGTCGAGAAATAATCAGTTAAGTAACACATAAGATACTCCTTCATCTCATTTAGGCATATGAGAATACTTAAACATGTATCAAAATGACTATCAAGAAGAGACTTGGATGGGATACCATAGGGACTCCAAACCTTACTTATTTTATCCATACCAATACATATTAAGCAAATAAAACTATAAAAGTATAAAACTAATGATAACTCGTCCACATTCTTTCTTGAAAAAATATATAAGGATGATATTCTTTGATCGTAATCGTATTAGATTGTATAGCCTTGTCAAAATACACATAAACATGTGTAGTTTCTTTGATTAATGTGAGTACGTATTAAAGCTCTCTCAGTTGTGCACTTAGAGGGGTAGGGGCGCTCATCACTCACTACTTGCTCATCACTCATAACATCCAATCAATTTTCGCCATGTCATCGAGCATTATTCCATCGCTAGTGATGGATTTTAGTGGAAATGTCCATCACTCACCACACACTATCAAAATCATTAAAAAAAACTAAACTAAATTGCATCACCATCAACTTCTTCACGCGTGAAAATTTTAACACGTTTTAGGATCCACGCGTTATAGGGTTGAGCGGCGACGGTGTTCGACGGGGTATACGCGTGCGTGGTCACCGTGCAACCACGGAGCGCCCTGTCCTTCTTAGTGTAAGTTACAAAACAACATTATTTTAATCCAATCACAACCATCTAACCCATATTCTAACATTTCAAGACAACATCTCATCTCATTAATTTAATCAAACGCAAGTAATATCACTCCAATGTATATGTGGCTTGAAACATGTGTCTTGGGAGGAAAAAACACTAAACCAATTTATATTAGTTGAAGATAAGATAAACATATATTATGACACCTATTTACTAATCATTAACAATTTTTTAAGGGCACTACTATACACACCCCCCCTCCTCTCACATAACTTATAGGTGGGGCCTGCGTGGGACCGACAGTTTCCTCTCACAAGGGGGGGTGTGGTTAGTAATAGGGGGGGGTGTGTATAGAATGCCCCTTTTTTAATCTCTCTATGCTTCTCTTTTCTTGAACCATTCCATAGTCCACCCTTACAACCTTCACATATGATATAACATCTCTCCCCCTGTTCAATTCATCACTAGAACTAGTGATTTTTTTTTATTTTTTATTTTTTAGAACGACGAATTTCTTTAATCATGATCGGGTGGATACACCTCACATTGGTGGTAGCATCTGCCGGATTATTCATCCTCCTTTTCTTCTTCTTCCACCACCTTTTGCGCCACCCTAAACCACCGCACCCACTCGCCGGAAAACCTCCTAAAACATTGTTCAATTGGTCCGACAACCCTGCACTCATCACCGACGCCGTCGAAAACGGGTGGTCACGTTTCGCTTTCACCGAATACATCTCCTCCTCATCCGTCCGATCAAACCGGTTTTCATTATGTGCTGCCGGAGGTGACGTCACCGGAGGAGACGTTGATGACGTGGAAATTAGTTGGGAAGTTTGTCAAGGATCCGCAGATTTCATGCAAAAGATCCGACTTAATTCCGGGTTAAATAAAACATCTAAAACAACAGTTACATCAATGACGGCAGCTTCCGTTATCAAATCGGCGTTACCGTTACCGGGACCAGTGTTAACGAACTCAACGCCGTTTCCTCAAGAAGCTTATTTCGAAATTACGATTTTGTCCAATAACGATGGTGAAAACGGAAGTGATGTTAATGGAAAGGGGAGGGTAATATCGGGAGAGGATGAGAATATTAAGTTGATTGAGGAGGATGGTTTGAATGAGAAGGGTGTGCATGTCAATGTTGAAGAGTTGAGGGGTCGAAGTTGTGCAAAGGAGATAGTTGAAGGACGAAATGAGTTGGTTGTTATGCTGTCGGTGGGGCTTTCCGGTGGAGGTTCTATTCCGGTTAAACTTCCGGGCAGTTATCCGGGATCCGTGGGGTTTAATTCTGATGGGTCTATTTATCTTGATGGTATGTTACTATGTTATTGACTTATTGTTGTATTATATTTCTTTGACCAATGTATATGCTTTTATTCTAAACAAGTTAGATCCAACAAAATTAAGACAAAAGTAAAGGTTAGACTAACACACTTCAATATGTAAATTGTAATTGTAATGTAATTAAAAAATATATATTTATGGTTAAAGACAAAAAAAAAATATTAGTGTTTCAATAATGAAGTTCATAAAATATAGGATAGTAGGATTGGTAGGTCCACCAACTTTTCATGTTGGATTTTTTATTAACTTGTGACCTTGTGTATTATTTAACAAGTTATTATTTGTTTTTATAATGGTCATAAGGCGGTATTTATTTTATAATGGTCTTTTAAGTCTAGTCCACTTTAATCTATGCTTAAAATATTAAGTCTTATTAGTTTGTAGCTATTTTATTTTGAGGTTTTGTTGTACATTCACTTACTAAAATTTGGTTAAGAATTTTAAATTAAGTCTTACTAGTTTGTAGCTATTATATTTTGAAGTTTTGTTGTACATTCATTTACTAAAATCTGATTAAGAGTTTTAAATTTGATATATAGTGTAGTTTTTATTTAGATATATTTATTATTTACAAGCAGAATAGTTTGAATTTAATAAAACTACAAATATAGTTGTTGTAAACAAGTTATAATAATTATGTGAAATGCGTTTTCTGTTTACTCTTTGTTTGGTAATGATGGTGTTTGATCGATAATATTGCAGGAACTAAAATCGTAAATGAATTAGATATTGAAAAATGGGAAAGAAGTGGTAAAGTGATTGGTTGTGGTTACAACCCAAGCCAGAAGAAAGTTTTCTTTACAGTAGATTCTAAACTTGTACACGAAATCGATTGTAAGGGAGAGGAATTCGGGACTCCACTCTATCCAACATTAGCCGCGAATAGTGATGTTATAGTGCTTGTAAATTTTGGGCAAAGTATCTTCAAATATGCACCTGCGAATTTGCAAAGAACCCAAAATCCTTGTTTCATTGGACCTATGGCAAATTCTCCATCGTTAGGGTATGAAGATAGCAAAGAGCTTTTCTCAATGGGAAGAATAGATTCACAATGGTTAAATCAGTCAACAACAAGAAGCGGGCCGTATCTAGGCAATGTAAATAAAGGAATGGCAAAGGATTTTGATGAGGCTTCTGAAGCTGATTTGTTTGAGATAGTGATAGAGAGTAATAGTTATAAAAAGTCACCAAACATACTCTCTTAGCGAGAAAAATGTGTGATAGTATTTTTTTTTATAGAAGTGAATTTGTTGTTGGCCATAATCAAAAGTTATCCTGGTGGAATACGATATGGGTTTGATTAATATGAGGTTGGATTTGCTTGTGTACTTTATTGTTTCAACTTATTCGAACTAGATGTAGAACAACATTGTATCTTGTATTTTGTAGGTATGTCATATCTAGTAGCAATTAACCAAAAATATTGAATTATTAATCCATGTACGGTAGCCACCTATAGATTCACATTTTCTTTCATTATGCATATCACCAATGGGTATCTTGGAGTTGTCCATGGCCTATGTGGATGATAGAGAGAGATGGTTGTTGATACGGAGGAGATGATGACCAATGTGGAGTAGAGAGAAAGAGAGGGAGAGAGGAGAGTCATCCGTGAAAACCAACGCCCACGAACGGATTTTCCTAGAGGAAAAAGAGAGAATCAAGAGGTGACAAGGGGCGTCCAAGTGTGTTGATTGTGCAAGCTTGGGTAGTGGAACTTGGTCGTATTTGTATGGCAACCCCATTAAAGATGCTTTTATAGTTAATGGTTTGTTTTTTTCTCAAAATAAAACAAAATTATTTTACTACTAGTAAATAGTAAATAGTAATTAACACATTATCTTGAAAACGAAAGAATATTAAAATACTTATTGTCAACGTGACATGATAATGTATAAATTATTTAGAATATATGTATTATTCCGGTTACTATAGTTTTGCTAGCGCTACTACCTCCACGTGTAAACAATATCTTCGTTTTCTAGGTTTTTGTATTAATGGACGTCTTCGCCAACACACATCACAAAACATACGCACCACACACAATAGACAACACGCTAGGTTGTCATTGTTGATCGCATGACTTGACTAGCGTCAATTTATGCTAAGTTGTCTGTTATGATAAAAATAGTATAGGGGATTATATGTTAATAATAGAAATAGAAGTGGTTAATAGCAGCAAGTTAGTTGAATTAGTTAGTAGATTAGGTGTACTTAAAGTAGATGATGAAGAAGAATTGGGCACCAATGATTTGAGTAAATATTCTTCTCTCTAGTTTCTTTATAACTCTAAAATCGATCTTAACACTGTCATCCATGACGATACCCAAATGTCGCTTTCCTCCGCTATTCTTCTAGGTCTTTATAGAGATACAAGGTTTAAAGTGTCGGGTGTTTTTTACTGTGTGAATTTTAAGGTTGTGTTCTATATGCTTTTTAAGTGTCACTTTATGTGATACCGCGTGTTTTTTGTATTCAATCCGGTGCCACCTTGTTTTGTTAGCGTTTTTACATAATCACCCTCATGACCCACATGGAAAGCAAAGTTTAATAGTTTATGCCTTATGGTGAGACCTAGCATCATGTATCAATTAGTGAGTAAACTTTAATTTTATAATTCGCACTTTTACGAGTGACGTTAAGTTGAACCTTGCTATTTTGATGCACGGTTTTAATGATTTGGACGCAAAAGTATTATAATTACGTGTCAAATCATTACAATTACTAGTCTAACTTTACATATTTGATTTGCTAATATAATATAGAGTGAATTGCAAGTTTTGTCCTTTATCTTTATATCACTTTGCAGGCGCTGTCCTTTATGTTTAAAATTGACGAGTTTTGTACTTTATGTTTTCAAATCATACACGTTTTGTCCTTTAGACCTAACCCAGTTAGATTTTTTAGTTAAACATGGTCATGTGCAAGGCATATGAGGGTATAATTGTCTTTTCATACTATTAGTTTAAAAACACTTAAAAACTAAAATACTATATACAAAACAACAGGGACCAAATGTGATAAAACCTAAAACTTTTAAAACAAACAGCCCACCTCTGCTTCATTAACCGGTCGATTCTCCCGGCGAAGATTCCGGCGACATGGAATCCGTAATTTGTTTCGTTTCATCGCTATTTTCTTGCGTTTGTTCGTTATCTCCATCTCTATCTCACCAAACCTGCAAAGATGGCCTCTTATTTCGTGCGATTTGGTGATTATCCATAACCCACATAAATCTCCAACTCCAAAGACAACTCTACTCGTTAAGCCAACCACAAATCTCTATAAATAAAGGTTCCTCAACGCCATTCTAACCTGCCACACTTCAACTCGCACCCAAATCTTTTCTGTGATCTCTCCTTTTGCTTCGCCGGAATCGTTAATCTCCGGCCAACTTACAAACCGTCTTGTCGACCCCTTGTGGTTGGTGTTACTCACATGTTATGTTCGTTTTTTAACCATTGAACAAAAGCCCTAAGCTTATTGCCATTAATTTTGTCTATGCTTGTCTAACTTGCTGAAAATCTGTTCGATTCCAGCGACTTGTGGTGAATCGTTTCTGTGTTTCAGCATACGGGAAGTAAACAGTTTGATCAGCTCCTGGAGAAGCGATATTGAATTTGGGATCGAACACGTTGATGCCCGAAACAACTCTGTATAAGCCTGGAAGTGTAAAAGCCGTATGGCTTTCGTATTGCCCAGGCCCATCCTTGCTGAGCAAAGGTAACAACAAGCACGACAACAAAACGGTTTAATCGTCAAAATCAGCAACAAAACAAGTTATTTATTGTGCTTTAAGATCAAAACTTCCAGCAATCTCTTGGTGATGATGAAATCAGCTGAATTCATTGCAATCATATCCGCTGTAAATTGACATGATAAGTGATTTTAGCACCACCACCACCGTCTCGTTGCCAACGATTTTAGCATAGAGAGAGATGATAGCCGTTTGATAGAGAGAACGGATAGGTAGATAGAGAAGAGAGAGATAGGGAGGGAGGGAGAGAGAGAGAGAGATTACAGGGTTTATTATTATTATTTTTTTTTTTACACAAATAGCTCTAGCATGGTGAAATGACAAGAATACCCTCATGTGTCTTGCACATGACCATTTTTTAACTAGAAAATCTAACTGGGTTAGGCCTAAAGGACAAAACGTGTATGATTTGAAAACATAAAGTACAAAACTCGTCAATTTTAAACATAAAGGACAGCGCCTGCAAAGTGATATAAAGATAAAGGATCAATGGCGGTCAAACTTTTACAAGTTGAGATTATTGAAAGGAATTTTTAAAGTTTGGATTATTATCGGCCAACAGGTGAAACTTAGGATTACTAAAATCCAATAACCCATTTTATAACGGTACCGCAAACAACTATAAGGTTATATTCAACTTTGCAATTACATGATTAGATTTAAACTCCTTTATTTAATTCTTACATCTTGATTTTCAAAATTAACACTCGGAAAAATAACATAATGAAGTCTACATTGTACAAGTTAGAAAACAAACATAAAAGATTCAACAATTCAGGCAACTTTTGATCACATATAAACACACAAAACGTTTGATGTGCAAACATAATAAACATAACAATTCATGTTATTTTCCATCAAAGGTTGTTGAAAAATTCAAAAGAATATATGAGTGTGAGTGTATAAGCTCTAATCCGATTTTGTAACCAGAGTTCACTAATGCAAGTAATTGATAGGAAATAGAAAGAAAGTAAAAATATTTTGTGTTTCAGAGTTTCATTTAAAAAATGAAAAGAAAGGAAAATAAAATATATTGTGTTCTCGAGTTTCACTTAAGGAAGGAAAAGAAATGAAATGGAAGGAAAATCAGACTAAATTCTTTAGTTTTTCTTTCCTTCAGATTTGAAAGAAAAAGGAAAGAAAGACATTTTATTTTTTCCTTTCTCTTAGTTTCCTTTCTTTCTTTTACTTTCTTTTCTTTTCCCTCGTTAAGTGAACTCGGGAACAGAGTGTGACAAGTAAATACAGAAATATGACAGCAAAGGTTTTGGTGGGATCTGAGAACAAAGAAGAAGGGGGTGTTTGTTTTTTGTCAAAAGCACTTCAGAAACTTTTATGTCTGCCCCACGCAGACCACGTGCAGACGTTTGAATCTGCAGTGTGTTTGTTTTCTTGAAGTGCTTTCATTAAAAAAGGTCTTCAACACCTCTTCCTCAGTCAGATGTGGACTAGTGTCTTCAACGGTCTTCTATCCTCTTCCTCCTCCCTATCTGCTCTTTCAAAACAAATCTCCTAACCCTAGCATCCAGTCGACACATATCGATCTCCACCTCCGTCGAACCCTCACCTCCATCCAACCGACACCTCCATCGATCTCCACCTCCATCGCCGTCGAAAACTCATCTCCATCGATCTCCGTCGAAGCCCTCACCTCCGTCGATCTCTATCTCCACCTCCGTCGAAGCCACCACACATGGCTGCCATCTTCCCGTCGATGCCCTCACCTCCATCGATCTCCATCCAAGGTGATTATTATTGTTTTTCTGTTTATTAACCGGTTTGGATCTTGTTTTGATTCAATGGTTGATTTGTGTTGTGGTGTGGTGTGGATTGCAGTTGAATTCAGGAAAAGTTATTGCTGTTGGACCGGGAACTCGTGACAATTCCGGTGACACGATTCCGGTGACACGATTCCGGTTGGTGTTAAGGAAGGAGATACTGTTTTGTTGCCAGAGTATGGAGGCACCGAAGTAAAGCTTGGTGAAAAAGAGTACGTTTTTTTGTTTGTTTTTATTTGTTTTGTATGTGGATGCAGTCATTTTAGTTAGGCATTTGTTGATTTGCTAGTAAGTAGGGATTAGATTGATACAACAGTGTTTTTATATGATTAATCTGTTTATTTTAAATGATTTTGATTAATCAATTTGATAGAAAGATGGCCTGATTGCAAAATGAAGAACATTAGATACAGGGAGTGTTCATTATTGTAGCTGTTATTCATGATCTATGTTAGATAGTTTTATTGTTATTTATGCCTATTATTTTAGTAGCTTGCAGAAGTTAAAAAACAATCAGTCTTCTTCTTGCAGACTGCAGAGGTTTGGTCCACCTCTTCAGCTACAGATGTCTGCAGATGTGGTCCGCAGACTGCAAACGTTTTACCTCTGAAAAAACAAACAGCACCGAAGAGATCAAGAATGTTATTAATGAGTTGGAGAACATATATTTGATTTAGGGGAAATGAGAAAAAAATTGTGTTTGAAGATAAAAACAAAGGAGAAACACGCTTCAATAAATTCTTATTACATTGACAGCGTATACTCTTTATTCTTCAACTCTATCTACCTTCTTTATAGAAAAAAATATATATATATTATTGTATCTTAAAAGTAATACATACTCTTATGTCTATAAGAGAACATATTCGCGACACATGTTTTGTGCTTTTATTGAATCTCTATTTATTAGAGAACATTAGGTCTTTAAACAACTAAACATATTCTATTGCAGTTTATACGATATAACTGACATGATTTTTTTTTCTTTTTTTAATTAGGATACACTTTAGTCTTCAAAAAGTATGAGGTCCATTTATTTAAACTATTGATTAAATGTACTTTTGTAGGTTTCAAGATTTCCTTGTATGATTGGATCGCTTTTTGAATTGCGTTAAATCACTTTTAGATTGAAGTATTTTGTTGGTATACGCAATCAATAATCGGATACGGTATCGTCAGAGAATCCAGTTACTTGTGAAATTGAAAGTAAAATTCGATATTTAAATCAGACCATACGACTTCTATTAATATGTTGTTGAACCATCGCAACTTTTCAGTTGATGGTTATACAGTTAAGGTATCACTAGAGATACTTACATCAGTAACCACTCAGTAGTAACTTTGTTGTTACCAAAGCTAAGAGTTTCTGCCAAAGTTCTAAGTTGTTGCCGAAGTTCATATCTTATTGCATCTCATTTGCTACCTAGGCACAACACTAACCGCTCGATGGTAACTCTGTTACTATCAAATTTGAGTGCATAGCTATATGATATAAACTGTTATAGTAAACTTATAGTGTTGATGCAACAAATAATGGACCGAGGGTAGTAGCTGGGCTGGTTAGGCAAAAGGGTTGGAGGGTTCAGTTTTGCCTAATGCAGGCCGTGGGGTCCCCCCACGTTAGCAAGACGTGGAGAAAGGTTCACTAGTTAGATTTTGTTGTTTGCTCGAGATCCTCAACTGAAAGGAGTTCAGCTTCGGATGTAGGAGCAGTAGAAATGTGTGTGTTGAATGTAAGGAAGAGTGACTTGCATGGAACAAGTACTCAAGAGCAAAGACCACACCGGAGCAGTAGAAATGTGTGTGTTGCAGTGGGGGACTTGCCCTTTTGGGGGTTGAAGCGTTTTGACATGCGGGTAAAAGACTACACTCTGTGCATTCGTCTTACTTTTGCGGCTAGGAGAGTTGTTGAAGTAATCAGAGACATGACTGATTACTGTACACGTGCTTCTTTATCCTAGCTCCCGAGTTTTTAACCTTTGAACCTTTTAAGCGTTCATATGTCTAAGTCATTTTATTTAATCTTGGGCTACCCCCGTCATCAGCCCCCCTAAGTCAGAGGCTTTTGGGTGTAAGCACAAATGTTTCTGATTTTTGCACATGTGTTTTATTTTGCTTGAAGGCTTCAAGGCTTCGAGGCTTGAAAGGTTGAAAACGGTTGAGCTTTTTTATTTTTGAATTTTGACAAGACAGTTGATATGACTTGTGGCAGTTTTCTTTTGTGTCAGGCGGCGGTTTTAATACCCTTATGTAATTATAACATATTCTTTACATTAATTTACATTAACTTGTTTAGAAGAACCATCATTTGCTCCTTTCCTCTCAAGTTTTCCCTTTTCTCAAATCAGGTTAGTTCCGATTTCTTACTTTCTGGTTATTTTCTTATATCATGGGTGCTCGTAAAGATTTAGCGAAATCGTTTTCTCGATTAACTCAAGAGGAAGTAGAAAATTCCTGTATAGAATGGGGGATTGGGATGAAATTTAAACCGGTTGCACCGGCTTGCGATGTTGCAATTGATAAGTGTCCCCCTGGTTCCATTGCTCTCTATTGTCGCCATTTTGAGTTTTCGAACCTTCGCCACCCGTTTTCGAACTTTGTTTTGAATGTCTTGGAATATTATCGCGTATCCTTCGGCCAGATTCACCCTCAGGGTCTGGCTAGGGTTTTGCATTTTGAAGTCTTGTGCCGGGCTTCTGGGTATGATCCCACCCTTTTATCGTTCCGTCGTTTTTCCGGTTGGCCAAGAATGGTGACTGGTTTACATTCGAGACAACTCAGGTTGACACCTGCCTGATTTCGTCTATGGTTTCTAGTCTTGGTGTCTGGAAATACCGCTTTTTCTGGGTTTCCGATGAAATTGTTCCTTTCAAACTTGTTTGGAGGCATCCGGATGCCGTTTTGAATGAGCCTGAACCTTCTGCCTCTGAGATAAACACTCATTTTCTTGAAACTCTTAGGGAATGCCCTTCAAGGCTTCGTCCCTTTCCTGAGCATTTACTGGTGTTGTTGGGTCTCAGTAAGTTATGGGACAAACGTGATCGAGATCCAGTGCTTATGAGAGATGGGCGGGGTTGCATTTATCTTGTTGTGTTGTTATGCTCTTATTTTTGCTTGCTTATGTATTTTGTTTTTGTTCGTTTTGTAGTCATGTCTGCACTTGATTTTATCAAGAGTGATGATACTTCTGATGTTGCATTTACTGATGCTATGGCTACTCCGGGTGAAGATGCAGTGGTTAGGGGATCCGAGCATAGGTTCAAGGGTTCCGTCTATGTGAGTGTACCCAATGTTAAAGGTTTCATAAAGGCTCCGGGTTCCAGGGTTATGTTCGTCGTTCAAAACGTTACTTGAAAGGTACTGATCAACTCTCTGGCTCAGAGGCCATTGATGTTAGTGACAATATTGAAGTATCGACAGAACAGGCTATTGAGGTTGATGTGTCAAAGGGTAAGGAAAAAGAGTTGGTTGTTTCCTGCAATAAGAAGAAGTTGGTTAAGAAAGGTAGCACCCCTACCATCCAGGGTTCATCTGTCAAAAGTGTTGAGAGTTTCAAGGGTCCAGAGGCTGAAGAGGTGTGTGTTCCCAACTGGGGGGTGAAAGTTGGAGATAGCTTCAAGGACCCAGCTGTTTGTGCTGAGGTGTTGGCCCATTTTGCTCCTCCTGGTGTTCGGAGTGCCATTTCTGAAATGGAAGCTGATCACTTTATCTCAAGATTGATGCTAAGCTCCTGCAATCTTCAGGCCCTGTTGGCCGAAGGTGTTACCCGTTTTACCAAGGTTATGCAGGAGTACGAGGAAGCTTCCAAGAAGATAGACAAGATGAAAGCCTCTATGGCTGCCATGAAGAAGGAGGTTGAAGGGTTTTCCAAGAAAGAAGAAGCTTGGGTGAAAAAGGTTGGAGAACTGACCAGGAGACATGAGATTGAGGTAAACGATCTCAAGAAGAGTTTTGAAGCTGACCGGTTGAAACTAAAGGCTGACAGGGAAGCCTTGAATGTCCAACAGAGGGCCTTTGAAGAAGAGAATGAAGATTTAAAGTCTTTGGTTGCCCAAGCCACTGGTGATAACCAATGGCTTATTGAGCAGGGTTTCCACCAAGTTGTTACCTGCCTTCTTCACTCTAAGGAGTTCAATTATGCTCTTGGAGAAGTTTACACCAAACTGCTCAACTTGGGGAAATATCAAGGTCTTATTGCCGGTTATAAACTTCATGAATCTGGTCATCCCTTGAAGCAATCTCCCTTGTATCGTCATGAAGCTCTTGATATTTTCAAAGGTTCCGTTCAGCAAATGGAGAGGTTCACTAACCCTTATGTAAGTCAGGTTGCAGCTTATTTTGGCAAACCTCTTTCTGTTTTGCAGGAGCTAAAGCCGGATGGACTTAATGAAAAGGTTTGTGCTGAAGTGCTTGGTTCCCTTTCGAGGAAGCGTTCTCATTCAGGGGATAGTGAAGAGACCTTTTCGGGAGAACCTGATGCTTCAAAGGATCCAAGCCTCGAAGGTTCAGCAGTTGGTGATGATGGTGGTTCGAAGGCTAAGAAGTCCAAGAAGGCTAAAGGGAATGGTTCCGGGGTTTCTAAGCCTCCTGTTGATGCTTGAAAAACATTCGTAGTTTTCTTAGCACCCCAAAAATAATTTAATGGTTTGTATGTTACCTTCAACAATATTAGGTTTTGCAGGAACCCTTAGGGTTCCTGTTTTGTGGTTGTGGTTTGGCCTTGGCGGCCATTTGAACAATTCCTAGGTTTACAAGCCGTTAAGGCTTGTTTTAACTTGTTTTAATGTTTGGAAGCCTTTTAAGGCTTCTTTTCTTATGTTCCTAAGTTCCTACTTTTTGCCTTGTGTTGTGATTTTTGTGCTGGTGCCTGTTTTAGTAAGGCAGCTTGGTTGGGTTAAAGCCTTCAAGACTTCTGGCTGTTTGTTGAATGTTTGTAGCTTGAAGCCTTCAAGGCTTCCGGTTACTACTTTATTTTTGTGACTTGATGCCTTGGTTTGTATTTTTATCTTTGTGTTTTTGTCTTTGTTTGTATTTGTGTTGTCTTTATGTTTTTTATACTTTAAAGGGTTCAGTGCTGCAGTCACTTAGCCTTGGTATTTTTAACAAGAAGACATAGCACCTATCCTATTATTTTCCTTAGTTTGATTTCAATCCGTAAGCCTGTTTTTTATAAATTTACTAAGGCTTAAGGAACATTTGGTGTAGGTTTTTCGGACCCGTCTATGAGACAACTTTGTTTTTAATTATAAGTCTCATGGAGTTGTATTGATCTAGGAACTCACCCCTTATATAGGTTCATTCAACCCTTGAACCTATTGAGTGATATGGCTTGGGAGCTCATCCCCTTACATGGCCCTTGCCATGGAGTTTTTTGCTAGGTTCTCAACCTGATTTTAGGATAGAAAGACAAATTTGATAAAACATCATCATTCATTCAAGAGATATTGTGTTACAAAAAGTGATCATAGGACAACTCTTGAAATACAACTTGTGAAATACAAACCAATCTTTCTTGATCAGACATGAAACCTCTTGAGGGTTTTTCCATTCCAATTTATTGGAAGCTTTTTACCCTCTGAGTCGGCTAGCTTATAGGATCCACCCTTATGTGCCTCAAGGATTGTATATGGCCCTTCCTATTTTGGGCCAAGCTTTCCTTGGTTCTCTTTTTTACTAGCCTCATTGTATCTAAGCACCAGATCTCCTGGCTTGAAGCGTTCGTGTTTGACTCTTTTGTTGTAATAGGCTTCCATTATTTGTTTGTACTTGGCTTCTTGAATTGCAGCTTGGTCTCGTGTTTCCTCTAGGAGTTTTAAGTTCAACATGGTCTCTTTGTGGTTTGCTTTAGGATCCATGTTGACCGTTCTTTGATTTATAACTCCTACTTCAGCTGGAATCACGGCTTCAGATCCAAACACCAAGCTGTAAGGTGTTCTTTTGTGGCTTATTTTTTCGGTTGTTCTTATGGCCCATAAAACACTTGCCAATTCTTCAAGCCAATTGCTTTCATGCCTTCCTAATCTGGCTTTGATTCCTTCAACTATGTTTCGATTCATTCTTTCAACTTGACCGTTTGATTTCGGGTATGCCACTGAGCTGAAAACCTGAGCTATTCTGAATTCTTTGCACCAAACGTTGAAAGGCTTTTCAGCGAATTGCTTTCCATTATCGGTGACAAGCACCCCCGGCAATCCATAGCGACAAATGATGTTTTCCCAAACGAAGTCAATGACCTGTTTGCCCGTAATTTTTGCAAGTGGTTTAACCTCCGGCCACTTGGTGAAGTAGTCTATGGTAACTAATAAGAACTTCACTCCACCATTGGCTGGTGGGAATGGGCCGACAATGTCCATTCCCCATTTATGAAACGGCCATGCTGAGGATATTGGGACAAGGTCATGCTTGGGGCTCTTTGGTACCGGTGCATGGATTTGACAAGAATCACATTTTCTCAGTTGTTCAGCGGTGACTCGGTGCATGGAGGGCCAAAAATACCCAAGGTTGATTAGTTTGGAAACCACCGTTTTTGCTCCAAAATGGGCCCCGCAAATCCCTTCATGAACCTCTTTGACCAAGTATTGGCTTTGCTCAGGACCGACACATCTCAGCAAGGGTGAAAGGTAACCCTTTTTGTAGAGGATTTCAGCTTGCAACACGTACTGTCTAGACTTGATTTTTAACCCTTTCAGCCTCTGTTTGATCAGCAGGTAACTCACCATTTTTAAGGAATTTTTTAATTGGAGTCATCCAATTGGGGCCTTCTTCGGTGATTACATCTTGAACTTCCAATTCTTCAATTGATGGAGTTTTCAATACTTCTACCAATACCTTTTTGGTGAGGTGGGCAAAGGTGAGAGAAGCGAGTTTACTCAATGCATCAGCTTTCTTATTTTGAGACATGGGAATTTGCTTGATGGTACATGTTTGGAATGTGTTCATCAACTCTTTAGATTTTTCTTTGTACCTCTTCATATTGGGCTCCTTTGCAACATAACTGTCGTTCACTTGGCTTGACACTAGCAACGAGTCTGTGAAGACTTGAAGCTTTTGAACCTTCATTTCCTTAGCCAACCTTAAGCCAGCTATCAACGCTTCGTATTCAGCTTCGTTGTTGGAGGTCTGAAAATCAAATCAAAGAGCATACGTGAATTCTAACCGTTCCGGGTTGATCAAAATGAGCCCAGCCCCTGACCCTTTAACGCTTGAAGCCCCATCGGTAAAAAGCTTCCAGGCTTCAAGGTCTGAGGGTTCAGTGGCAGCTGTGTTTACTTCAGTGATTGTTTGTTTTGGGACTTCTACAACGAAACAAGCCAAGACTTGTGTTGGTGCATATGTCTGTTGACTTCGTCTTGTATCAAGTCATGTGTATGGATGTGATAGAACGGAGCTCGGTAGTCAAGAAAATAGGATTATAGGGATTTTGGACCAGTTCACACGAACTGGCAAAGCCAGTTCATGCGAAGTGGCAATGTCCAGTTCATGTGGACTGGCCTGCCTATAAATAGTGAGCTCATGTCATTCATTTGTAACTTTTGTATTTCTGGTAGCGAAGCTCTGCCGAGGTGTCTCCAGGTCTGTAACAATGTCAAATCAATATACAAGACATTTAAACTACTTTCATGTGCAAATCAAGCTTATTCAACACCGAAACGTCTGATTCCGCCTCTCGTTTTGGTCTAGAACTCTTCTGATAGACTCGATTGCATCAAAAACTTCTGATTTCTACTCACTTTCTTCACGTTTTTTCAAATTAACCAAGATTTCATGGATAAAATGGACTGATTTTCACATATAATACGCGAAACACAGTTTTTATCAATCCTTGAAAGAATCAGACCTAAAATCGACCTATAACTTGATCAATTTTGACAAAAATCAACCGAAAACTCATTAGTTCGTTCGAGAATGTATCAGTTCGTGTGAGATCTTGTTCAGTTCGTATGAAGTGGCTCAGTTCGCATGAAATTGACATTCAGTTCGTATGAAGTGCACCAGTTCGCTTGAATATTGATCCAGTTCGTTTCAGAAGGTCAGGTCGTGTCAAATTCAAGTCAATTCGCTTGGAATTTCATTCAGTTCGTATGGTTTGAAAGTACTCCAGTTCATGTGAAGTGGCAAATGCTCCAGTTCATGTGTAGTGGCAAATGCTTCATTTCATGTGAAGTGGCAAATACTCCAGTTCATATGAAGTGGCAAATACTCAGTTCATAAGAAGTGAACTACCGGTTTGTTTGAAAGGTCATACGAAGTGATCTGGTTACCAGTTCGTTTGAATCCTGTTTAGTTATTTCGAAATTGAACCATCTCTCACTGATTGAACTTCAAGTCGTTTGGAACCTATTAGATCATTAGAAATCTTATTAGCTCAATTTGTTTTGAGTTTGAATTCCAGTTCGTTTGAAAGTTGTTTCTGACAGCACGAGGTGGTCCAAGTCAAGTAGTTGTTATTCAGTTCGCATTGTTTGATTCACTTCGCACGAGGTGATATCCCTGTTCGCACGGGTTGTAGTTTGATCAAGTTCGCACGATTTGATAAGCTTCTAGTTCGCACAAAATCATTTTTAGTTCGCACGGAGTAAATAATCTCAGTTTGCACAAGGTGATTAGGTTGTTTGAAGGATTAAGAGGGTTGTTTGAATTTGTTATTCCATGTCATTTGAGATCGTATCAGGTCATACCAGTTCCAGTTCGCTTGAGGATTTCAGTTCATTTGAAAACAGTCCAGATCGTTTGAAAATTGTGTTTTTGATCTTTCAAATACCAAAACATGGATTCCGAGTTCTACAACGCGTTCCCTACAGCTCCGACTACTCCTGTTACCGTTACTCAGATCATGAACATGGAAAATGAAACGGGAACGGCACAGAAACCCCCAAAACTGATGAACATTGAAGATTATTACAGTTGGAAAGAAAAGTTTGAAAACTGGGTTCAAGCACATCATCTAATGTCTTGGGAATGCATTGAAACTAAGTATGTTAGACCTTGTAATAATCTTGGAGTTGTAAAAAATATCTCTGAATTGGCAGATAAAGAGAGAGATATGTACAAGGCAGGAAAGATGATGGTCAGTTTACTTCAACAAGCAGTGAAAGAAGACATCTTCATATTACTTCAACATGATGAGAGTGCATATTCAATCTGGGAAGCTCTTCGTACAAAGTTCGAGGGAAGTAAGGAGATGATCAAGAGTAAAAAGTCTTTATTAAAAAAAGAATTTGATTTGTTTACAAGTGTGCCGGGTGAAACCACAAAGGCACTCATTGAAAGATATTGTCATCTAGTACGTTCAATGACTCGTTTGGAGATCACTAAAGAGCGAGAAGAGTGGGTTGATAAATTAGCAGATGCTTTACCACAAAAAGAATGGGGTACATATCTTATGATCTTGAAGAATACCAGAGAGTATGATAGATTGACAATTGCACAATTCATTGAAAAACTTGAAGAACAAGATCTTGAACAACAAAAGATCGCTAGAATGAACAATTCTAGTGGTCAACAAGATATCAAAATGTATTACAAAGGTAATGGTCAAAGTGTTGACGCAAGTCCAAAGATTCAAACCGCTTTCAGCGCAGAAAACTCATCCGGATCAGTCAATCAAAGTTCATGCAAAACTAGTAGATTTTCTTCATATCCGAGTGTCAATCCGAATGTTTCAACTCCAATTAACCACTTTCAAAGCTCAAACAATGGTAATGGTCATGTGCTACAATGCAACATCACGTTGTATCTTCAAAACGGTCAAAATTTCTCTGAAGAAGTCGCTAAAGGTCATATGGCATTGTTAGTTACCGTGTTGGAATCATACGAGAGTTTGGTTGCGGGAAGGATCGGAAATCCTATGTTGACAAAAGAGGATTACGATCAGATTGATGATGAGGAAATGGAGCTTATGGATATCAAGTGGTGTTTAGCGAGTGTGTTGAGGAGAGCTGAGAAATTCAAACAGATCACTGGAAGAGATGATCTTCGTGATGCTGCTACATCTCGATTAGGATTTGACAAATCAAAGGTTACTTGTTTTCATTGCCGTGAAAAAGGGCATTTTAAGCGAGAGTGTATAAACAGGGAAGCAACCGGAAGACAAGATCCATTCGGGAACAATGATTATCACAGAAAAGCAATTTATCATCAGGTTGCTGAAAAATCAAAGGAGAGAGCTTGTTATGGTCTGTTAGAACAAAAGAATGAAAGGCCTCCGAATGGTGGTTTGATAGACCAAGAAGATGAAAGATTGCCAGAAGGTTTTAGCTGGGACAAATATATTCTGGCTGACTCAAAGTTTGGAGCATTTATTGCACAAATTGTTCAAGAGCCAGAATTGATGAAGGAATGGATGGATGTGTTTGCTGATGATGAGAAAAGTCAAGATGAAGAGTTTGTTTCTTCAGAAAGTAGCTCAGAAAAGACTCCAGTCTGTGATCAATCATCAACTGATAGTAGTGATGATGAAGAAGAAATTAAACAAATTAACATTGGTAAAACTCATCTATCTCCTGAAAGTTTCAAATTTTATTTTACAGAAAAATTGGAGAAGCTTAAAGAGAAACAAACAGCAAGAGAAAAGGAAGAGGTTACTAAATCTTGTCTGAAATGTTTGGAGCCATGCAAACATTGTGAAGAAAAAGATAAGAAGTATAGTGAGCTCAATGAGATGAAAGAAAAATTGTTGTTCGACGTCAAGTATGTAAAAGAGTCGTATGATGTGTTGAACAGAACGGTGAATAGTTTGGAAAAGACAAACTCTGAAAGGGAAGATGCTTCGAAATTGATGAATGCAACATTGATGACTAAGCAAAAGGTCATCAGTCAGTATATTGCAGAGTATGCAGAGCTGAAGAAGGAATTGGAGACTGAAAAGATCGAGAATGAAAGAATCAGAAGATTGCTGCTAAGTTACTCTAGTTCTGATTATTTGATTGATAGAATTTATCCTACTATTGCAGGTTTTGAAGCATTTCAGGATAAGAAGTCAGAAGAAATGGATACTGGTAAGAAACAAAGTGCAAATTATAAAAAGTGTCCGCCTCCGATCTGGGAAGGTTATTCTCCTAGAAAACCAAATGAGGAACAAGTCAAAACGGCAGTCAATATAAAGTTGAAGTCTGAAACAACTGATGAGTTACCAGAAAACATTGACGTCACATACACATCATCTGACACTGATCATGAGTCTGAGTTAATAAAGAAAGTGGTCGATCAAGTGTTGGATAAGGATGAGGAGTCAGAGTCAAAATCTGAATCTGAAAGTTCGAGTTCGTCAGTCAACAGTTCAAAATTATCGGTCAAAAGGGTTTACAAAAAAGAATTTATGTTATCAAAATCTAATTTGAATGACGAAACATTCGAAGTTGTGTATACTTTGAATGATTCTGACAAATTATATTTTGATCAAGAATTTCCAATAAGAGGTGTCAAAACAGAATTGATCAACAAGATTTTCAAATTAACAGAAATTAATATTTCTGAAATAAAAGATGTAAATCTTTCTGAAAAACCTAAAAAATACTCCTCAAGAGATCAACAACGTTTAAACAAGAAAAAAAGGTTACAGTTCTGGTTTGGATTTTCGAAAGAAACCAAACCATAACGGTAATTTCAAAAAGAAGGGTTTGGGATTTGATGCAGAAAATCATAAAAATATGAAAAATTTTAAACCAAAAACAGTATTTGTTTCAGGAACATCTTCTGAGGAAGAGAAAAGAAATGCATTCAGAAAGATGACAAACAAAGAATTCCTTGCCAAAAAGCAAGAGAAAATGAAGAATGAAGCTACTCAAAGGAATGAGAGGAGAACCTGTTATCGATGCCAAGAAGTTGGTCACATCGCCTGGAACTGTCCAATGTCGACCAATACAAAACAGGGAGTCTCTTCGAAACTTAAAGAAAAAGTGATTGATAACGAGCCACCAACCGAACAATTCAAAGTGTTTAAAAATTCAAAATTTGAGGTTGGTGAATGTTCGAAAAGATTTTACAAGAGAAAAGTGAATTCTGACAACCAAACATGGGTTGTTAAGAAATCTGATGTAAAATCTGGCAATGAATCTGATTCCACAAAATCAGAGGAGCCACAAGTTGAATTAAAAGAAGAAATGTCAGTACCGCCAATGGATGAGGCAAACTTTCCACCATTGCGAGCTGCAAATTCAAAGCAAAAAGATTTTGATGTTGAGAAAAAGTTTAACAGCAAAGTTAAACATATTTTTGGAAAGATGGTTGATGGAAGGGCTAAGGGGTAAAAGATTTTTATGAATCAATGAGAAATACCCAAAGTCCAAATGAGAGTGAAGTTGAACAGGTCACACCCAAAGCTGGTCAGGCTTGGGTGTCAGTTTTCTTTACTTAAAAATCCTGACCTGCCGGAACTCCCAGGTTGGTAATTGGGGAATAGGAATCGGCATCTTTCTTGAGAATTTAAATCTGTGATATTGTTATATCTACTAGTGGTTGATGAGATCTTACAAGTGGTTAATTAAGGTCATTAAGTTGAACTTGATTTGACCCGATCAACTAAACTTATTTTCCGGAAAACCATTTGATTAAAACAAACTTAAGGGTTTTGAAATCTAAATGGGAAAATAGTTTGTTGTCAGGGGGAGTTCTGATTGTTTAAGCCAAGTGGATGGTGAATTGAAGCAATTCTCATTATGTTGTCACTTTATTTGTATAGTTTACTGCTTTCAAATTTTCCCAGAAAATCAAAATTGAAATATATTTTGATTTTAGGGGGGGTAAAAATTTCGAAATTTGAAAAATGCAAAAACATGATAAAATCTATAAAAATCCAAAAACATCGAAAAATTCAAAATGAGTTTTGTTGTGAAAAAGGGGAAATGATAGTACATCAGTAGACAGTTACGGTATGCTAAAGAAATGTAATGATTAAATAGTATTAAACGGTCTCACTGATGATATGTCGATAGGTTTTTGTACATTTAGTAAAACTTTTTCGGGATATAAACTTAAATATCATACTTGCTTGTTTCGTGGGGAACATCTTTTGGATATATGGGTAACCCCCGAAATCTTGTTTGAAAGGTCCCTCTTTCTGAAATACTAGGTCTTTATACTCAGTGATATCTGGGGTATTATCCCAGGACTTCTGATAATGCGAAAGCAATGGCCTAGTCCCCGTATAATACTTTACGCTGCTTGAAATAAAAGCCCCCCCTCAGCATAAAAAATGATGAAAAATCGAAAAGATTAAATCATGTGCTAATTCGTATCCTGAATCAGTTTGAAATTTGTGATCTGGATACGGGAGTATATTCAAGTGGTGGGACACATGAATAAGTTTAAGTTCTTAATACACCTAATTCGTATCCTGAATCAGTTTGAAATTTGTGTGAAAATTTAAGTGGATCAGTATATTGACAATCTAAGTGAATTGTTTAATTCTTAATGTGTAACTAAGCTCAACGGTACTTGTAACTTGTCATAAACTGATATGGTCCTCTTACACAAACTCACAAAAAGATGCTTGTATATAGTTTTTTTTCTTTATTCCAAAAAGAGTTTTAGTGTATTTTAGCATATAAATTTTTGAAAATTCAAAAAAGATTTTATTTCATCTTATTTTCGACAACTGATGTTGAAGAGCTGATTTTCAA
The DNA here is from genome assembly GCA_030545235.1 of Helianthus tuberosus. NCBI lineage: Eukaryota > Viridiplantae > Streptophyta > Magnoliopsida > Asterales > Asteraceae > Helianthus > Helianthus tuberosus. The sequence goes on along the minus strand of CM060402.1, from coordinate 160,001,044 downwards.
AATTCCGAGTGCTAAACATGATGAACAACATTGGATTGGGAGAGTGTGTTTTGAGAAGAAATTGAAAAATAATCAATGTTTATATTGATTGGGGTTTTCAATAATTCTAAAATTGAAAAATCAAGGTCATTAATTTTGGACTTGATATAAATTTTTGTGAAAGATGAATGATATCTACCCTGTGATTCCTTAAATTGTTATAAATAAAAAACTTATGTTTTGGGTAGAGAAATGTGCAGGTATGCTGATAGAGAATTCCAGACTGCGATCCCAGCTTGTTGAAAGGGGGAGTCTGAAAATGGAAAAACCAGGTTTCAGATCCTGATTCTATGGAGAGCAAGGTGACGTTCCTGTGAAAGAAAAAGAGCCAGATCAAAATCCTGGAGTTCAAAGGGCCAGTTTACAATTCTGGAAGAAGAATATAGAAAGCCAGGTTGCGGTCATGAAAGAGAAAGAGAAGAAGATAAAGATGGATGGAAGCTTACAGTGTCAGATACTTTGGACAGAACGTGTGAAGACTGATCAAGACTGAAGATCTATGTGCCGAAGACTCGTCAACATCCAAGGGGGAGTCTGTTGGTGCATATGTCTGTTGACTTCGTCTTGTATCAAGTCATGTGTATAGATGTGATAGAACGGAGCTCGGTAGTCAAGAAAATAGGATTATAGGGATTTTGGACCAGTTCACACGAACTGGCAGAGCCAGTTCATGCGAAGTGGCCACTTCACACGAAGTGGCAATGTCCAGTTCATGTGGACTGGCCTGCCTATAAATAGTGAGCTCGTGTCATTCATTTGTAACTTTTGCATTTCCGGTAGCGAAGCTCTGCCGAGGTGTCTCCAGGTCTGTAACAGTGTCAAATCAATATACAAGACATTTAAACTACTTTCATGTGCAAATCAAGCTGATTCAACACCGAAACGTCTGATTCCGCCTCTCGTTTTGGTCTAGAACTCTTCTGATAGACTCATTTTGGTCGTTTCTCGATCCTACAACTTGGGCTTTGATGGCTTTTCTTGGAACATAGGTGATGTTGTGTTCACCTAGTTCCACGGCCCATTTGGCTAATCGTCCTGAATTTTCTGGTTTTTCAAGCACACTCTTAATGGGTTGGTCAGTGACCACTTATATAGGGTGTGCTTGGAAATACCGTCGAAGCCTTCTAGCCGTTTGGACTAGGGCTAGAGCAAGTTTTTCCAAAGGAGGATACTTGATTTCTGCCAGTTTTAGAGTTTTGCTGAAGAAAATAAACGGGTACCTGAACTTTGTCCCGTTCAATGGTGAGGACCACACTTATTGCTTCTTCAGCAACTGAAAGGTACACAGAGATCAATTTCTCCCGTTTCTGGGGCTGCAATATCTGGCAGTGAAGCTAGTTGTCGCTTCATCTGATTGAAGGCTTCCTCAGCCTCATCAGTCCACTTGAAGTCCTTCTTGTCAGAGCATCCCTTGAGCGTTTTGAAGAAGGGCAAAGATCTTTCAGCCAATTTTGAGGTAAAACACTTCAGGGCTGCAAGCTTCCCGTTTAAGCTTTCTACCTCCTTTTTGCTTCGTGGTGGCTTGGTTTCAAGGACAACTTTCACCTTGTTTGGATTGGCCTTTATACTTTGTTTTCCCACAATGTGCCCTAGAAACTTACCCTCTTCGAACCTAAACGAACATTTTTCGGGGTTGAGCTTCATGTTGACCTTCCTTAGGTTCTTTAAGGTTTCTTGGATGTCATCAAGCATTTGGTATTCCGTTTTACTTTTGATTACCAAATCATCGACATATGCTTCCATGTTTCTGCTAATTTGACTCGCAAAAGCCTTGTCAACTAGGCGTTGGTAGGTTGCACCCGCGTTTTTGAGACCAAAAGGCATCTTTTGGTAGCAAAAGATTCCTTTGTCCGTGTGAAAGGCAGTTTTCTCTTCATCTTATTCTTTCATGAGAATTTGATGGTAACCCTTGTAAGCATCTAGAAAACACTTGAAAGGGTAACCAGTGAGGGAGTCAACCTTGAGATCCATTTCTGGCAACAGGTAACAATCTTTAGGACAAGCCTTGTTCAAGTCCTTGAAGTCTATGCACATTCTCCAAGAGTTATCGGGCTTTTGAACCATGACTGGGTTTGCAACCCAGGACTGGTACTTGACCTCTCGGAGAATTCCAGCTGATACAAGCTTTTCAACCTCTGGGCATACAGCCAAGCTTCTTTCGGTGCTAGGCTTCGTTTCTTTTGGACAACAGCCTTGACATCGGGCGGTATTTTCAGCTCGTGTTCAGCAATGCTTTGAGAAATACCCGTCATATCTTCCGGGCACCAAGCAAAGACATCACTATAATGTACTAGCAGCTTTTCAAGATATGAGAGAGTTTCTTGTGAAAGGCTTGGATTGACCCTTATCCTTTGTTCAGGGTACTTAGGGTTTATGATTAGCCTTTGCTTGTCTTCTTCACTTTTGGAACTTTCCCCTTCAACCATGTAGGCCTATTGAGTAGGTTGAAGGGTTGCAATCCCTCTCTCGGTAGGAAACTTGACTGTGCCATGACCAACAGAAACAGCCATGCAGAAGGCACACTGCCCCGGCCTTCCTATGATCACATCATAGTTTGAAGGTATATTGATGAACACAAAAGTGAGAGGTTGGACTCTCTCCATCATGCCTTCGCTGAAACGGACATCAAGGGTTAGTTGCCCTAAAGGCTTGAGGGGTATGTCAGCAATACCTTTTATGGAGGTTCCTGAAGGTTGAAGCTTCGAACGTTCCTCATTGCTTAAACGGTTGAAGAACTTCTCAAACATGATTTCAGTGGCTGCACCAGTGTCTATGTATGCTCTGCTTGTCTGTAGTGTGCCCACAGTTGCTTCAACCACAAGGGGGTTTGAGAGTGGGTCCTTTTCTGTTGGAGGGAAACAAACACACTGAAGCTCCCAAGCTTCCAACGGCTGCCGTTTGTGAGGAACCTTTCCATCCAAATCCACCATGTTAACTTTCTTGCCTTTTCCCTCGGCCATCTTGTCCCTTACCCCCTTCACTAAGTGGGCAAACTCCCCGGATTTGACGGCCTCTTCAATCATCTTTTTGAGTTGGAAGCAATCATTAGTATGGTGGCCCTTCTCTTCATGAAATTCACATAATTGGGTGGAGTTTTCATTCCTTTTGGTTTTAGGGAGAGGTCTGGGAGGTCGGAAGCTTTGTTTTACTTCCTCCGTGTCAAGAATCTCTTGAGGGGTCTTGGTGAGGGGTGTGAAGTTCATGGCCTTCTCCCTGCTGGGAGGGTTCCGACCTTCAGACCTTCGTTGATCTGAACCCCTTTGGCATCTGTCATAAGAATGGAAATTTCCCTTCTTCCTAGCTGGGTTGTTGCCTCGCCAGCTAGATCCCCCTTTTCTTTGTTCTTTTATGTCTACAGCCTCCTCTCCTCTGATGTGGGCTTCGGCCCTTTCGAGAGCTTCTTTCAAGGTTTTTGGCAGGGACTTGTTGAAATCCCTGGTAAGGTACTTGGAGGTAATTGCATTCATGAAACCGGCTACTCTCATCTTTTCATCTGCCCCCACATACGTTAGACCTTCCTTTTTATACTTTTCTATAAACTCTCGAAGGCTCTCGTCATCCCGTTTTTTTATATCTGGAAGATTACTATAGCATCTTTAACGTATCGCCTTTGCTGGGAGAAGTTGGCCAGAAACCCCTTGCTAAGGTCATCGAAGCTTCGAACGCTTCGGGCAGGTAAATCATTGAACCAGATTCTGGCTGACCCGACAAGGGTTTGCATGAACATGAGACAACATTCAGCATTTGACCATTTCTCAATCCAAGCAGCACCAGTAAAGATCTGAAGATGGTCCTCAGGATCTTCGGTCCCATCATATGTTTTGATGTGGGACGGCATCTTGATCTTTGTTTGAAAATCATAATCAGCAATTTGTTGGGAGAAACATGACAAATTGCTTGGTTTATATGGCTTGGCCAAATCCTCTTCCACTCTTGCACCTGTGTTGTTGTTGTTATTATTGTTCCCTTGGGTGGCCAGCACTTGATTGATAAAGTGTTGCCATGGGAAGCTTGCCATCATCTGAGCCATCATCTGAGGCATAAGGTTGAAGCCTTGAAGGCTTCCAGGTGCAACTGGGCAGCTTACCCCCAAGGGAGTGCTCATAACGGCACTCCGTGCCAAGGGAAGCACAAACAAAGCTTGTTCCCATGTAGTTGTTGCTGAGGGTGGAAGGCTTGCTACTGGAGATTGTAGGAGCTGGTCCAAAGTTAGCTCGTGCCCCAAGGGAGCACCGGTTGCAATTGGTTGAGAAAAGAAGAGAGGAAAAGACGTTGGATCTGACCTCATGTATAAATATGGGTTAGGATTTGGAGGAGGATTGCTGGGACCAGCCTCATTCCTGGACACAGCTGGTTGTGAGCTTGCAAAAGGAGGAGCGGGTGGTCCAGGAGATAGTGATGGTTCTGGCTCGTCATAATCCAGACGGATCCTCACTCCCTTGTCTCGTTCCCTACTCACGTATTGGTTTAGAAGAGACCTTAACTCGAGAAAGTTATTAGCAACTCCTTCGGGAGTAAGGTTGACACGTGAGGGGGTGTTAGAGACACCAACGTTGGGAGAAGGTACTCCGGAACGAGATGGTGTCGGCGTTTGGAAAGTGAGAAACTCGGGGTATGTTGCTCCAGTTGGAGTACTTCCTGGTGTTGAGATGGAAGTCGGTATAACCACAGGAGTTTGGCTAGTGTTTGGGGTGGAGGTACGAGGGACTTGGTTAACCTCTCCCGGAGACTCACCTTCTGACATGCTGATTCTTGAGCAGAAATGGAGCTACACTACTAGGTCTTTTGAAGAAAATTAGTGGCGTAGCCCCAAGGTGGGCGCCAACTTGTTGATGCAACAAATAATGGACCGAGGGTAGTAGCTGGGCTAGTTAGGCAAAAGGGTTGGAGGGTTCAGTTTTGCCTAACGCAGGTCGTGGAGTCCCCCCACATTTGCAAGACGTGGAGAGAGGTTCACTAGTTAGATTTTGTTGTTTGCTCGAGATCCTCAACTGAAGGGAGTTCAGCTTCGGATGTAGGAGCAGTAGAAATGTGTGTGTTGAATGTAAGGAAGAGTGACTTGCATGGAACAAGTACTCAAGAGCAAAGACCAGAGATCCTAATGGGATCAGAGCTTATCGGAATGTCTCTAGCACTAAATGAAGTGTCATATATATAGGGAAGGTTATCACTCAAAGAGGAAACCATTGACTAGTGAAACATGCTTGCAGTGGGGGACTTACCCTTTTGGGGGTTGAAGCGTTTTGACCTGCGGGTAAAAGACTACACTCTGTGCATTAGTCTTACTTTTGCGGCTAGGAGAGTTGTTGAAGTAATCAGAGACATGACTGATTACTGTACACTTGCTACTTTATCCTAGCTCCCGAGTTTTTAACCTTTGAACCTTTTAAACGTTGATGTGTCTAAGTCATTTTATTTAATCTTGGGCTACCCCCGTCATCATATAGCTAACACATCAGAATTTAAATTTTATATACAATACCAAGTTGAGTGCATAACTATATAATATAAACCCTCATAGTAAATTTATAGCTAACATATAAGAATTTAAATTTTGAGTAAATTAATTTTTGAGTCTCTATGTTTTAGTGGTTTTAACCACTTGAGTTCAAAATCAAAAAGTTTAACGTCCTGAGTCCCTAGCCATTTATTTTATAACGTTTTGAGTCCAATTTTGTTCATTTTATAACAGTTTGAGTCCAATTTTGTTAAAAAAAAAAGTTGGACTCAAAAGGTTAGAATTTGGACTCAAAATGACTCAAATGGTTATAAAAAAGTGTATAGGGACCAAGTGCGTTAAACAATTTGATTTTGGACTCAAATGGTTAAAACCACTAAAACACAAGTACTCAAAAAGTAATTTTCTCTTAAATTGTATATACAAAATTGATAGTTATTTATTTATTATTTTTAAGAAACATGAGGGGGAAAAATACTTTAATACATCATAGTCGATAACCGAAATTAGACCTTTTTTAGAAAGTAAGGTTGTTTAGCAACTTTTGAATGAGTAAATTTTGATTTAGTAAGAGGTCTGAACTATTAAGTGTTGGACCTTTAAGAACTCTGAATTATTAAGAGCCAGTGTAATGCGTAACCTTTTAGAATCAAATGTATAACCAATTCAGATAAGAGGTCTTAACCATTTAGAATTAGTATAATGGTTAACCAGTTAAAGACAAATGTCTGAACCATTCAGACATCTACTCGCGAAACAAACAATCTGAACCATTAAACGCTAAACCAGTAAGAGTTCCGAACTATTAAGAGCTCATTAAAAGCTGAAACAAACAGTGCGTAAATGTCTCGAATTCGTACTCACATAATTAATTAATAATCTCTTCTGAAGTTACCTTTTAAATGGACTAAATAGTTGTGTATATAAATAATTATATATGATAAAATAAATTATTGAAGCACAACTCATAAGGCTTTGGCCCTACAAAATTTATAATGACCATTTTTTAAAGTTTATTTTATTGTGTTATAAGAAAATTTATAATGACCATTTTACCTTTGAGAAAAAGGATAAAAAATCAGGATTTTATTTGACAAATCTAAGTTGATTTTACTTTTGGATAAAAATGACAATAAAACTGAAACCACAAGGACCCAAATTCAAAAGGTTTGAATTTTGTACTAAAGTGACAAAAGTAACCAAACCTCAGGGACCAAGATGACAATTTACTCAATATATCTACTTATATATAAAAGGAGAAGTAATGCTGATGTAAATTTGGGTACTTGTCAAACAACCAGGCATGCCACATAAGATCAGATGATGTCATTAATTACCAATTAAAATCATAATATATATTGTATTAACTTTTTTTTTTAATCAAATAATATTAAAATATATTGGTGTCTTTTAGCAAATTTGCCCTCTTCATTTGAATTTCAAATTTCAAATTAGAAAATGAGCTCCATATTACATCCCTCCAAACCCTCACATTTCAAATTCACATACGAATTTCACTCTCTATATCCCCTCTCTCTCTCTCTCTGCAAATTAGGGCTTATTTCTTCAGCTCAAGCCATCACATGTGAATTTATTGAATGGATGACCATCACAGATCATTCCTGTTCTTCACTCCTATCGCAATTTGTCTCGGATTACAGCTAGGCATCAACAATTAGATATTCAATCAGTGTTCTTCACCCCTATGACAGGTATGTCTGATGCTTTTCTTCCAAGATTAGGGCTCCAACATTTGAACGGCTAACGTGCAGGGCTTGATCTTCATCTATCATATCTGATTACCTGATTACACATAAACAAACTGATTAACTCATAACATTTACAACAGTTATGCATGATCGTACATTGATTATCCTTTTAGTGAATTTTACTCATGTTTAGAGATCTAATTGATTGAATTAATTCATCAACGCTGTTAATTTGTACGTGTTTTGATCAAAAGAATGAATTCAGAGTATTGCTCCATAGGGTTTGCATCATTAATGTGATAGTCTGATCTTGAGTTGTATCCGAACATGTTGAATTGAACGTATTTTGATCGGAAGAACGAATTCATAGTGTTTGTTAGGGTTTGTATCATTAATGTGATAGCTTGATCTTGAGTTGTATACGAACATGTATGTATATGGATTAATTGTTATATAAGCCTGTTTATTTGGATTGTGAGATTGTATGTTTATACGATATTTGATGCTTTGATGCTATGATGTAAGCTTTAGATGAAAGTGATAGTTGGATCTGGAGATTTGGATTATATAAGTCTGTTTATTTGTTAGAATTAAGATTCTTTACATCTATATGCAATCTTCAATCACATTTGGTGTTGTTAGATGTGTAATAATCTGGATTCAAAATCTTTATAAAACTATATGCATGCTGCCATTTTCATGCTGTTAATTACATGAACAAAACATTGTACCCTCATTGAGAAGAGCTCTTAAAGATGTCGCTATGGAAAAGGATACAACAATTGTTGCAAGGGTATAATGATCTTTGATTCTCTGTTTCTTGCAGTAAAGTTTCTTAACTGTACATGCTGAATTTAACAAATATGCTTTTTGTTTAGGAGGATTTCTCCGCACAGGTTCGAGCACTTAAAAAACGTCTAAAGGAAGCAGAAGAAGAGCAATATCGAGTAATTGTTCGACTACAACGTCATACTTTACATATATATTCTGAAATCTATACGTTTATCCGCCTTCAAACCTCTTAAAATAGGCTGAAGAAGACACAACTGCACTAAGAGCTGAGTTAAATTCACTACAACAACAAGCAGTCAATGGTGATCTTGGTGCCATCTAAATTAGGTAAACCTCAAATTGGTATTTATTGAGAATCTGATGAAGGTAAGCCTTATGCTGTTTTAACGATTGTATTTTGGTATCAACTTATATGTTTAATGTGATAGTCTATTTTCTTGGTTTTTGTGTTTAATTTTGGGGTTTTTTTTGTGATTTTGATTTTTGATAAATGTGTGTTAAACAGAGCTGGTCCGTTTTCGAAGAAGGATTGGTATGATATCAAAGCTCCATCACTGTTTAGCACTAGAAATGTTGGCAAAACTCTTGTCACACGTACTCAGGGTACCAAGGTAATCGTTATTCTTTTATTAGTGTGTTAAAATTTGATATTAATATTTAAACTTTTTAGTGTTTTTTTAGTAGTTTATGTCATTGTGGGAAATTTATTGATTTAATTTGATTACTGTTTTAGAATTTTGAGTAGCTTTTGGCTGAAAAAAAAAAGATTTTTTGATATATATGTTACTCAACACATTACATAAGGAGTTAAGGACATTGGTTTCTAATTTTTAAGTTAAGGACAAATCGCCCTGAGTGCGCCTCACGCCTTTAATAACTATGGTGCCCAGCAAATTGTATGTGATGATAGTTTTAATTTGGTTACAATGAGTTGGACATAGGCTTGTGCAAGGGTTAAAAGAATGGAATCGATCCTCGAGGCGTTTTCCTTTTGACTCAAGTGGCATGAGGCCCAAGGAAAACCGAGGCGTAAGTCTAAGGTGGAATTAAAAAAATGAATATAAAAATTATATATCTTATAAAAAAATAAAATAATTGACACAGAAATTACGTAAGGCCCATACTGACTGCTGAAGCTGTGCTTGATATTCGTAACGGAAGGTCAGAACTTTGTATTTATACTTTTTTCTCTCTGCAAAAATACAAATATGATATTCTTCAAGCCACCCTTTTCATAATGGACTGCTTAAGTGAATTCATATGCATTTAAGTAGAGAGTAACATATAGCTGGTTCTAGACATGTTTTGCAGGAAATGACAGTTGACACTTTTATTCCTAATGATACAAAGATTATTGATCAGGGTATTGTTTCTTACTTTATTTGGATTTAGATATCGTTTATTACATCATAACGTTTCATTTCTGATTTTTTCATATTTCATTTTTCAGGGAACGTTCATATAATTACTGGACCTAATTATTCAGGAAAAAGCATATATATAAAGTGTTAAGTATGTGTAATATCTGGTATCAAGATATCTGGTATCAAAGAATGTGGATCTTCACACCATCCTCATAACGTTTTGAATGTTTGTATCCTACTGTAATTCAATTCTTAATATATAAAGTTGTTAAGTATGTGTAATATAAATATTTATAAAACTAAAATATAATCTAACTTTATGGTCCGGTTCAGTTTTATACGGTCGGTTTTAGGTATAAACCGTAAGCCAAACCGTTCCCTACGGTTTGAAACTTTTGAAACCGACCAACCGAAAGTTTAGAAAAAAAACCGACCGTGAAACCAAACCGTTAACCGGTTTGGACGGTTTCACGGTTTTAAACCGAACCATGAACACCCCTATTTAGAAATTGATAGCTAAATGTTGTCATCTAATATCATATTGCTTCCGAGGGATTGAAACATCGGGTGTTTGAGGTGTCTTTGGCTGATCTTCAGTATGATGAAGATCATTCCTACAGAAAGATCCGCTTGAGAGCTGAAGATGTTCAAGGGAAGAATGTTTTGACCAATTTCTGGGTATGATACAATATTTACGTTATTTTTTCCCACATTTAATATAATGAACGGCGTTTAAATGTTAACATTTGCATTTTTGTTTCCAGGGTATGGATTTTACCACCGATAAGCTCAGGTCGCTTGTGAAGAAATGACAGTCTTTGATCGAAGCACATGTTGATGTTAAGACAACCGACAACTACACATTGAGGATGTTTTGCATTGGGTTCACTAAGAAGTGTGCTAATCAGGTGAGAAGGACCTGCTATGCACAATCTAGCCAAATCAAGCAGGTATGAAGCTTGTCCGGAACGTTTAGAGGTACAAAATGGTATGTTACACTTTATCACATTCAAAAAATAGAAAATTGGAGCTTCTTCGATTGGCATATTCAGGAGTATTTTGGATACATCTGGTGATTCTAAGAGTGATTCTAAGATGATTTGTTTGAATAAATAGGCCTTAGATTTTGTGATGTTTAAAATTAAATCCAATTTTTATATCCACAGATCAAGATAACAGACAATCGAATTCTCCAGGAACAATTGCAGAACAAGGTATGCATATGGTTAATGCCACTTATAACTATTTCATTTCATTACATCTGATGCAGATGTTGAAGTAAAGAATTTAGCCGGTGAAGTCACCAAACTTTCACTATAAAATGCAAAGCTTGAAAAAGATTTGGCGACTGATCGTGTAACTAACCGCCCAAAACCAGAATGGGTACATCGTAAACATTGAATGTAAGGCCACATTCAATATCGTCAAACGGGTTAATCGTCGTATTCTTTGACTTATCTTCGTTTTTTACATTTAATATCATCAAACGGGTTAATCGTCGTATTCTTTGACTTGTGAAAGTCAAACTTTCACAAGTCAAATTTGTCAATTCCTTAGATACCAATTTGTCAATTCCTTTTGCGTCAAATATATATGAAGTTTTGAAGTTTCCAGCTTCGGTAATGAAGTTTTTATCAAATTGGTAAGTTTGTGATTCTTGGATAAATTTATTAGAACTAAGGCACACTGGGAATATTTTGTTTGATGAAAAGGCTTGTATTTTGGATACACCAGAATGCATCAGGTGTATTTTGGATACACCAGAATGCATCAAGAGAAAAAATTCTTGCTTAGTTAAAATAGATAGGTTATTATAGTAATAATATAGTTTTGTAATCTTATTAGACACAAATTATATAAAATGTTTGGCCAGAGGAATAAGATGGTTTTTACGGTCAGCCCAATCTAACCAACCTTTTTTTACTCGTACAAAAATAGCTGCCCATTTTTTCTCTAAATTATGATTCCTTAAATTATGCAGGTGGTCGTCTTTGCCATGCTTTTATTGGTATAGGCTTTATAGAAAGACCTCAAGCATATGATTTCCAAGCCGCTCTTCATGATCTTTGTTTAAATGATTTCGATCATATCTTGGTTTTTCCATGTGAGAATTTCATTAGAAGTTAAATATACAATTTCATTTAATGTTTACGGGGTCAAGGGTTGATAGAGAAGCTTCAACTGATTCACTATCAGTAGTAAGGCCACAAGGGCTGGCTTTCAACAGGGTATCCACATCTGTTGATCCATCATTTAGTGGCGTTGAGATTGGTAAATTGCTTAAAAGTTGCCTAAAGTATACTTGTAATGCTTAGAGATTGGTAAATTGCCTTTTAAAAAGCTTTTATAGTTTATTAAGTTAAAAAAATGGTTAAAAAAGTATCGCGGGTCAACCCAATCTTTTTCTCATCCACAGGTTTGACTTTTGACTCATTATAGAACCAGGCTGACCCACTTATCTTTCCTCTTATAACTTCTTGCATTATTTAATCGACTTTGTTATTTGTAATCTAATTTCACCAATAACTAAGAATAAACACTCTTATATGTTGGCAACCAACTGTATTGTCATATTACTCATGTAAATGTGTTATCTGCAGGAAATGGCTCCTGCAAAGCAAATGAAAGTGATGCAAGAATTTCAGAAGCAATCTGCGCAAATGGATATGACCGTAAGATACCTCACTCACTTCCAATATAAATTACAAAAAGATCTTTATTTTTTGCATGTGTAGGGTTTATAGATGAACCTAAAATTAACTTCTTCCCTATCTTTCTGCAGACTGAGATGATGTCAGAGGCCATAGAGGACGTTCTTGATGATGATGAAGCTGATGATGAAGCTGAAGATGAAACTGACGAGCTAAAAAACCAGGTAATCTTTGTAAAGCTGTTTTTTTAGGGAAGATGTAACAGTTTGATCAAAGGTTAAAAAAGAAATTGTTTTCAAATAGGTGCAAGATTTGCGATTTATTGCATGAGTTTTAAAATTTGAAATCAAAATGAGATCTTTTCACATGATGAATGAGTTTGTTGAGTGACTGTTTGGGTTGCAGGATAACTTAAATAGGTTTTCAAGGTGTGGTGGAATGGCAGGAAACCCTCTGTGGTCTCAGAATCTTAATCCAAAGACTATGGATTCACAATCCTCAATATGTGGTACACTTACTCACTTGATCTGTTTGTAGTAAAGATGAACATAGGGGGTGTTTGGATACATGTTTTTAACAAGAATGTCTTTTTTTTTGGTTCCTTAATAGTCAAAATTTGCCAAACACTCAAAACAGATGTTGTTTTAGTTATTATAACTTTAAACAACAGATGCACATTTAAAGGGGTTCTTTTAAGGAATAATCATGGCATCATCTCTTAAATCATTTTTATACCTAATAATATTGTTACATTGTTCCCATATTATTACAGAATGGGTATCAAAAGCTAAGATTGGACATGAACATCTTGCAGTAATTTTGCACATGAATATTTCAATAAAATGAGTTAGGAAGCTGTATGCACCTGATTGACCCACTCCTCTTTTACTTAAAATAAGTTCATTTGACATATCTAAGGTAAATCACAATCAAATTGACCCATTCATTAGTACTAACTTTTCATATCAGTTGTTTTGTATTTACGTACATAAATCTATGTTGAAGGAAGAGTATTTGTGGATATTATTTTCTTCTTTAAGGAACAACCACAAAGGCTTTCATCTTCTGGCTTGCAGGATAGACTCAGGTATGCCACTAAGGATGCTCAGGAGTCAAAGTAGAGAGCATTTGAGTAGTCAATAAAATGGTGGAGGGCTGAAGAAGACGCCAACGAGGCTTTAAGCAAGGTAAATATGGCCTATTAAACTGTTCTTGTTGGATCTGAGTTTGTTTCTGATTGTATTTTGTGTTTGTAATTAAAATGAGAATGGATGAGTGTGCAGCGGAATTGTGATGAAAACAAACTTTGCATACAATCAAACGAGAGTAATACTTTGATCAAACATCTTTTCACAATGAATCGGAAGATTGAATTTATTTCAATAACGATTACAATGATTGATGAATGAATGCAAACTCCCCCTCAGCCAGAGCTCAGTAGTTTGTTCATGCAAAGAAGACGATGATGCAAAAGAGCTAATAGAACAGTACAAAGTACTGATCTATTTATAGGCACTTGCAAACCACTGAGCATCTTAGCTGACGTCACCATGAAAGTGACATCTAACCTCCTAACAAACTCTAACCTCTGATCTATACAAACACTGCTATGTTAACTACTGCTATTACATTACTTTACAAGACAGACTATAGATCAGCTGCTGCAACTTTCCACTGCTGTGAACCCAGCAGTACTTGTCCGGATCAGCAGTGCTTGACTCAAGGCAGTAGATAGAATCAGCAGGGCTTTAGTCTTCCATCAGGTCTTTACTTGAGCAGCAGTTGTAGGTCAGCACTTTGTAAGATCAGCAGTTAGGAGGTCAGCAGATATGAAGCCACTTTCAAGGGGAGAGATTTGTATGTAAACATCTGCTTATTCTGGATCCACTGTTCTGATCCAGTTTTGGCTTTAATTATCTGTTCCTCTGATAGGGTTCAATCCCAACAATCTCCCCCTGGAACAGATAATGCCAAAACTCTTCATTATTGTGGAATTCTTTATTGCCTCATCAGCAGTTCCCTTATCTGACCTTTAAATTGTAATTCAAAGTCTAGGGCATCTGTGTCTTCATCATCCCTGCTAAGTGGAAGATCAAGGAGATCCTGCAAATCTTCAAGACTCAGGCCAAGAGCTTGTTCCCTTGATATTTTCTTCACTTCTCCACCAGACCTGAGCAAAGTCAATACGCAGGTCTGTTTGTCAGTTTCCCACTTTTGTATTTTTGAGCCTGGTGGGTTTCTTGGGAGATGTTTATTTGCAGAGGTATTTGGTGAGGCTGGCCTATTCATAACTGGCTGAGCAGTATTTGCAGTTTGATCCAAACCAAGAGATTCTATGATCATTTTCTTTATGCCTTCTTTTACAAGTTCATCTCCTTTTATCATCTCTTGGATGGTTTCACCTCCCAACTGTTTGTGTGACCTTCTTTTATAGATGGCAGCACCAGTTGGAGCAGTGGCTCTCCTGATTTGCAGCTTTGTTGGTCTTTTTGAAACCTCTGCTTCAGGATAGTCAGGCTTTTGAGGAACATTTGGATCTTTCTTTCTTAGTTCCTCCAACCTTTTGTAGGTGATCCTGACCACATCTTCTTTCCATCTAGCAACTTGTCTTTTGTTTCCATATTCAGCAGCAACCAGTTCTTCTTTCATTCTTTTCAGTTCTACCTGTTTGTCAGGTACATTCTTTCTAAACTTTGCCCAGTCAGGAGGAGTGTGAGTGACTTTCCTTTTTATCATGTCTTGAATTCTTGCTGCTTCATTTTCAAGCTCAGGAACAGTCCACTCTTTGTACATGTATTTCTCTCATTTGTACTTCTTGTGAGCCATGATGCTTTCAATGTAGTCGTTCTTCAAAGTTTCAGCTGCTCTTTTTGAAATTTGTTGACTGACATTTTTTGCAAATTGTTCTAGGGATCTGACCTGTGTGAGCAGATATTGATAGTTTCTTGAAATTTCTTTGTCAGATTTCCCTTGTGTGTTTCTTTTTGAGATATCCTCTGCTTGCTTGGCCTTGATTTCCAAATATTCATCAACATTTTTAGGCCAGGGATATCCTTTTATTGATGGCAAACTCCTTTTGGCAGGGTCATCCTCATAGTAAAAGGATTTTATTTCTTCTCTAACAGCTGCTAGTTCAAGAGGAAATTGAACACCTGCAGGAGGTAAGGGCTTGTACATTGGAACTGAAGAGAGAGGAACAGGTTTTGGTATTGTGACAAGAGCTGAAGATTTTGAAGATATTTGTGGTGGTGAAGTGTCATCATCTTTGAGAATTAGCCTTCTCCTCTTTGTTTGAGGAGGGGCTGATGATGTTTTGGATGGAACAGTGGTGATGGATGTAGTGATAGTGGTTTGTGATTGACTAACAGTTGTTGAAACAACTGGTGTTCCAACCACTGTTGTCATTACAGCAGATGTTGTAACAACTACTGTCTTCTGCTTTTTGGCAGGAGGTGATTTTGTTTTTGGTGGTAATGGTGGTAAAGCAGTGGATTTGGTGTATGTTGAAGTGGTGTGTGTTGAAGTGGGAGCAGATGTTGAAACCACTGAAGTACCAACAGTTGTTGATACAACAGGAGTTACAACAGCTGTTTTAGGTGGTGGTTTTGGAGCAGACTTTGAACGTCTGGTTGGAATGGATTTGGGTAGCCTTACTCTTCTTGTAGGCTTCTTCTTTTCATCAACAAGATTTTCATCATCTTTTGATCCTGAAGTACCCTGATCCGGATAATCCACCCTGGCTTTCCTTTTGGCCTCTCTATCCCTTTTTACACTTGCAACTGCTTCTGCCAGTGCATTTGTGGTCACATCAATTTTCTTGCTTCCATCTGGCAAAGAGATTTGTTTGGTCATGTTTGCATTTTCTGGTTCAATGTAGAGACCATCCTCTATACCCTTCTTTTTCCACTCCTTAATTTTCTCCCCCTTTTTGGCATTATCTGGGGGAAGTTGATAAATGAAGCGAACTTTTGGAGGAGCAGTGCCAGTGGTGTGCATGATCTGAGTTTTGAGAGCCTTTAGATCAGCCTGAGTGTTATTGAACCTTGACTCCATTGCATTGCTCAGCTGTTGGACATGTTTTTCATGTTGCTGATCTGCTAATTGTGCTTGTTGATGGAGAAAAGGTTGAAACAAATTCCAGAGCTCATTTGTAGCAGGTGCGTTTTGTGGAGCAGGTGCTTGAGGTGGAACAGCAGTTGATTGTACCTTTTGTACTTGTAACACCTGTTGTAACATATCTTTGAGTTCTGCAACAGAGTTATCAAGCTTTTCAATACGATCCGTCAATTTCTGGTACTTTAAACCATCACCCAAGTTAATGGGATCATCTGATTTCCCACTAGCAGTGGTTTTATCAGTATTTGATGTAGGGAGTGTACTCCAAACATTAACCAGTGATGCCCCTTTTTCTTGGTACTGGGGTCTTCTTCCTTCAACACTTGACAACCTTTTGATGTTGCCAGTAGGATAAATAAATCCACTGGTGGTTGGCAGAGGTGCTATGTAAGGAATTGCCTCCAAGGAAGTCTTATGAATGTAACCACTGTCCAACTGTAGACCAGTGGGTTCAACAGTTGTAGTGGCTGCTTCACTTGGACTACCACCAAGAGTTACTTGTAACTCAAGGGGTGTAACCTCCTCAGGTTGTATTGGTGGGTTAGCAAAGATTGATACATCAGACTCAGTCAGTTGTTGAGGTATATTCTCATTGATAGGTGAGTGAGAAGGACTGGTTAGTGCCTGGTTCAAATCAATTGCATCCAACAGCAGTTTAGTTGGTGGGGGAATTGTGGATGTGGTGGGTGGTGTAGAAAGTGGATTTGCCCCGGGTATTGAGCTGTGGATGATAGAAACAAGTGTTTCCAGAGCTTCATGATGTGGAGACCCTATTTGTACAACCTGTTCTTTTTGTGAAGAAGCAGGAGGAGTTTCAGTTATTGGTTGAGATATTTGTACCAACTGCTGTGAGGAAGAAGCAGCAATGGTTTCTTGTGACTTTTGTGTTGTCACAGGCATTTGCTTTGGTATCTCATCCTCCAGAGTTGCCTTTTTGATTGGTTTGGGGGGTTTTTGAGTTTTTCTTTTTGTATGCTTTTTGGTGATTGTAGGTGTGGGTTTCAAAACAGTTGGTCGGCTGCTTTGATCACCTTGAGCAGTGGGCTCAGCAGCAGATACCTGAGGAGCAGTTGTAACTGCTAAAATCTGCTCAGGCACCTCTGCTTGTGTTTTGCAAGGTGCTAACATTCTTGAAAAAGTTTCAGTTGTTAAACTGTTTATTTGAGTAGAATCACCTTGGTTTATTGCAGCAAAATCATTCTTACTGAATTTCTTTTCAAAATAGTAACTTAAAACCCTTGGAAACAGTAAGAATGATTTTGTTTCAACATTATTAACCAAATCTTTAAAAATTTCCCGAGAATAGTTAAGATTTTCTTCTTGAAGAATTGCATATCCCAGATTTTGAATCTTTAAAGGGATTTCATTGAAAGAAGTGGTTTTATTTGAAACACATAGTAGGATGGTATGAAATAGAAATCTGGTTGCAGAAGGGAAATAACCTTTTTCTAAGGTAAGTTTCTTCATCATTGTGGCTTCATACCCTCTTTCAATGAAGTCAGTTTGCAACTCGTTTTTAGTGAAAGAAATTTTACCTTCTTGATCATCGAGTTGAAAGACCTCTGAAATGGATTGTGGCGTGATTTAGACAGCTTTACCCTTTATAGAAGAGTGTATGGTGGTTGCAATGTCTCCTTGTGTTTCAAGGGTTGCATTCTTCCAAAACTCCCTTTGGGTCTCCAAATAGATTGGTGCATCGACGGTGAAGAAAGTTTTGTACTTTGATTTTGCCATGGTGTCAATGATGGAATCGAAAACATTGGTGGTTCCTGGTTTAGTGAGAAGACCCAGGAGATTGTGGGATGATTTATATGGAATTTCAGTGGAAATTGCCTTTTGAGAGGCTGTTTTCGATGAAGATTTGGATGAGGGTTTTGAAGATGACTTCGATTTTGTCATTTTGAAGATGATGATCGAAGAAATTTGTGAAGAAATGAGATGAAAAACTGCTTTGAGAATAGAATTTTTAAGAATTCAATTCGACAGTAAAACCCTGTTTTGGTGGTGAGTGGGGGATTTTATAGGGAAGGAAGTGAATGCTGACATGGCAGCCGTTACAAAAGGTCTGACCACTATGTACTGCCCACGTGACAACCCCTGGTGAAAGTGAAGGACAGTACTTTTATGAAAGTGACTGATGAAAGTAGTGGTAGTAGAGCAGTGGATGATTTTCACTATCAGTAGATAGCATATCAGTGGATAAAACACTGCTTTTGAACAACAGAGTTTATCAAAGGAATGAGAGAACAGGGGTTGACTTTCAGCAGTGGACAGGCTTTTGAAGTAGAGCAGACTTTTGAACAATCAGTGGTTAATGGCAGACTTTTAAGGATTTTAATGAAAATTTCATTTTTAGCTATTTTTAAGGATGGATTTTTGATTTTCTGAAAACATTTTGATGCTTTTATGCATAGAAAAACAAGATTTTGCTTGTTATTCCATGTTTAGCATCCCAATTCTAGAGACCAAGCTTTCAAAAGTGGCTATATCAAGTGCTTTTGTGAGCACATCTGCCAACTGGTCTTTAGTTGGGACATGATGTAGAGAAATCAAACCTTTTTCATAGCAATCCCTCACAAAGTGATGTCTGATGTCGATGTGTTTAGTGGTTGAATGGGAAACTGGATTTTTGATGATATTTTCTGCTGCCTGACTGTCCAACATGAGTGGTGTCTTTAAGGCAGTGATACCAAAATCCAGCAACTGATTTTGAAGCCACAGGAGTTGGGCTGTACAGCTTGCAGCAGCAATGTATTCAGCCTCAGCAGTGGATGTTGAAACTGCTGCTTGCTTTTTGATTTGCCAAGAAACCAAGCAATCACCTAGAAACTGGCACCCTCCTGATGTGGACTTCCTTGTGGTGTTACATCCAGCAAAGTCACTGTCTGAAAAGCCTGAAAGCTTGATATTCCCATTAGCTGGATACCAGATACCAAGTGTGGGAGCACCTTTTATGTATCTGAAGATCCTTTTTACAGCAATGAGATTTGATTTTCTGGGAGCTGATTGACTTCTTGCACAGACTTATGTTGCAAACATGATGTCTGGTCTAGATGCAGTTAGGTACAATAAAGACCCAATCATGCTTCTATAAAGTGTTTGGTCAATCAGCTCATCCTTTTCATCAGACATGACCAGCTTATTTGTTGCCATGGGTGTGCTGCATGGTTTACAATCATTCATATCAAATTTGGTCAAAAGTTCTTTAGCATATTTGCTTTGATGAATGAAAGTTCCATTTTGCATTTGCTGAACTTGGAGACCAAGAAAGCATTGCAGCTCATCCATTGCACTCATTTCAAACTCAGCTGTCATGAGTTCTCTAAACTCTTCACACATTGAGTTACATGTGCTTCCAAAAATAATGTCATCCACATAAATCTGGACAATCGTTAAATCCTTCCCTCTCCATTTTAAAAACAGTGTTTTTATCAATGGTACCTCTTTTGAAACCATTTGAGAGTAGGAAGTTGGAAAGAGTTTCATACCAGGCCCTTGGTGCTTGTTTCAAGCCATACAAGGCTTTGTTTAGCCTGTAGACATGATCTGGATAAAATGGATCCTCAAAACCTAGAGGTTGACAAACATACACCTCTTCTTGAATTGTACCATAGAGGAAAGCACTTTTGATATCCATTTGAAACACCTTCATATTGTGGTTGACAGCAAAGGCCAGGAACAGTCTAATGGCTTCCAATCTTGCAACAGGGGCAAATGTTTCATCATAATCAATCCCCTCTTCCTGTCTGTAACCTTGAACCACAAGCCTGGCTTTATTCTTGACAACAATACCCCTTTCATCAGTTTTGTTCTTAAAGACCCACTTTGTGCCAATGGGACTAACCTCTTCTGGCAGTGGTACAAGCTCCCATACTTGTTGTCTTTTAAACTGTAGGAGCTCCTATTGCATGGCTTCTACCCAGCTGTTGTCTTTCAGTGCCTCTTGGTACTTGACTGGCTGATGGAGTGATAGAAAACCAGCAAAAAGACAAATGTTTTGGGTTTGGCTTCTTGTGAGCACCCCTTCATTGATGTTGCCAATGATTTGATCAGGTGGATGAGATCTCAAGAAGATTAAATCTCCTTGGTATGGTATGATGGCATTTGTTGGTGAAGGCTGCAAATGTGTATCATCTGAGCTAACCACTACTGGGGACTTTGGTGATCCAGCAGTGGCTTCAAAAGGTGGTGGAATAGGAGGTAATGAAGTGGACATCTGCTGACTTTTATCCACTGTTTGAGGACTTTTGTCAGCAGTGTTTGAGGATGTGGAAGCAGTGGTGGATGGGCTACTTTGGTCAACAACTGTTGAGGTAGCAGTGGTTGAGCTTTGACAACTGTTTTGAACAGCTGGTGCTTTTCCCTTTGTGGCAGACCTTTGAGGGATGATGATTTCATACCCATAGTCTGGTGTTGTATCCTCTGATGGACCTGCACTGTTAGTCTTGACAGCAGTATTTTCAAAAGTGAATTTTTCAAGATCAAACAGATCTGCAGGATTTGCTGGGATTTTCATTGATGAAAGTTCATTGAACTTAACATTCAAAGTCTCCTCCACTGCCTTGGTCCGTGTATTGAACACTTTGTAGGCCTTGGCAGTGGTTGAGTATCCCAGATGATAACCACAATCAATTTTGGCTGCAAATTTTGAAATAGAATCTTTTAAGTTCAAAATAAAACATGGGCAGCCAAACACTTTGAAATATGAGATCAGTGGTTTGATTTTATACAGAATTTCATAAGCAGTCTTTTTGTGCCTGGGGTTTATTAAAACTCTGTTCTGAACATAGCAAGCAGTGTTTACTGCCTCTGCCCAGAAAGTTAATGGTAAACCTGAATCTGCAAGCATGGTTCTGGCAGCCTCAATCAAAGTTCTGTTCTTCCTTTCCACTACCCCATTCTGTTCTGGTGTTCTAGGGATGCTGTACTGCCTTACAATCCCTTTCTTCACACAGAAGGCATCCAACTCCTTATTTTTGAATTCTGTGCCATTGTCACTCCTGAAGCTTTTCACTGGAAGGTCAAATTGCTTTTCAACCTGTGTCACAAAGTCTTGTAAAATGCCTGCAGTCTCATCTTTTGAGTGTAAAAAGAAAGTCCATGTAAACCTAGAAAAGTCATCAACAATAACCAAACAATATATTTTCTTCTTGAGGCTCATGACTTGAACTGGGCCAAACAAATCCATGTGTAGCATTTGTAAACACTAGGTTGTTTTGGACTCTTCAATGGACTTGTAAGAACTTTTATGCTGTTTTCCTTTTAAACAGGAAATGCAATGTTCAGGACATGAAAACAATTTTTGTGGTAGGCCTCTCACCAAACCATTTTTTGAAATTTCAGTGATTGTCTTAAGATTTATGTGCCCCAGCCTTCTGTGCCAAAGTTCTGTCTCTTTGTTAGAGGCAGCTGAGAACAGACAGGCATCAGCTCTGGGACACTCTTTTGACATATCAACAACATAAACATTGCCACTTCTTTGAGCAACAAGTTTAGTTTGACCAGTTTTGATTATTGCTTCAATCTTTTTGATCATTTCTGGTCCAACAATCCTACAACAATCTTTTGTGAAGAATGACCCAAATCCCTTGTCACTCATTTGGGACACACTCAGAAGGTTGAATTTTAGATTGTCTATCAGATTGACATTTTCAAATTTTACATTTCCAGATTGCACTGTACCAGACCCCAGAACTTTCCCTTTACTATTATTCCCAAAGGATATATCACCCCCTCCATGGATTTTAAAGTCTTTGAGGAGGGCTTTACATCCTGTCATGTGCCTGGAACCTCCACTATCTACATACCAAAGACTATCAAAGCATGCAGAAGCTCCCTGCACATGAAGGAAAAGGATTAGTTCATTAAGGTCTCCAAAGCCAACAGGGCTTTGGATGGGGTCTCAACGGTGTCTGGGATGGATGCAGAGTGATGGACAGTGGTTAGGTCAGGGGTTTGGACTGTTTTAGGACAGTTCTTCTCTAACCACTATTGTGGGTCCTGACCAATCACCTGCTGGTAACCAAAAGGATGCCTGTTCACTCTGGGTTTAGAGGGCCTTTTGTAGGCCTCATAAACGTGTGGAATCCTTTGGTAAGACTGTTTTTCCTTGCCTTTTCTGAACTGATTGGCAGGGGGTGCATCAGTAACCTGAACATCTCTTTTGACAGATGTTTGGTTCAGCTGTTTCAACTGGCACAAACAGTGGTTGTTTCTTGGTGAATTTGACAGATGTTGATGATGATGATGGACTCAAGGATGTTTTAGCAATGTACTCATTCTTTTTCACATCAAAGTTTTTGAGATACACACAAGCTTGAGTTTTGTGGTTTGTTTTACCACAAACAATGCAATTTTCAGCTGAAACAATGAAACTTGTTCTGTTTAAATCATAGGCTTTTAAGTGGAAACAATCTTTTGTTAGATGATTCCTTTTCTCACAGAATTCACAAAACAAGTTATCAATTTTTTCTTTCTTCTTTCTCTTTTCAGACTCCTTTGCAGCAGAGGTTTTAACCACTGCTGGGATGTCCTTGAGAGGTATGACTTTAGCTTTTGGAGCTTTAACACCATCAGTTGATGTAAAGTCCATTGGCTTGAAATTTTCAAGAATATCACACTCATCAGACCATTTTGGTTTAAACTGATAGTCTTCAAGTTCCTCAAAAGTAGAGGATCCCATTGGTCTGTCAAGTGTGATTTTGTTACCAAGTTTGTCAGTGATTTTCACTTCTTGGCCATTCTTGTTTGTGGGTATGAACTCAGTGGTTACATCAGTGGTTTGAACAGATTTTGCAAAGGCAGTGGTTTCATCATCATGTTTTCTATAACCAACACCAAATTTCACATTGCTTTTTATCTGTTTTTCAAGCATAACCTCATACCCTTTGCATGATTCCACCCATCTCTCACATGTGATCTGGGTGGACTCTAACTCCTTTTTGTAAACTTGGTATTTTTCTACCATAGTTTGGAGTTGAGTTTTGGTTATGCTTTGTTCTTCTTTCAGACTGCTGATCTCTTTTTCTTTTTCAGTCAATTTGTTTTTAAGTTCTTTTAAAGATCTTTCAAATTTGACTTCATCAGTTAAGATTTTATCCCGAAGGTTTTCATTCACCTCTTTGATGTTAGCAAAAGCAATAACGCAATTGTCAGAACACAGTTTTTCTAGAACTTGAGGAGATACCTTGGCAGCAGCCATCATTGCACAATCACATTGATGATTCTCTTCATCATCAGCTATCACCTTCTTTTCACCAGCCTTTTCTTCCTTCTTTTCTTCTTTGTCCTCTTCGGACCATGGGTCTGTCAGTGGTTCAATCAGGATACCTGAACTTTCTCCCAACAATAGTTCACCAGCCACAGCAGTAACCACTGCTTCAGTCACCTTATCCACTGTTTCAATACTCAGTTGTTCCTCTTCAGTTTCAACCCCCTCCTGTATTGACTCTAATGCCATCAAACAAAACTCATTATGAGAAGAATCATTAGAAGCATAGAGTGCAAAATTTTCATCACTAAGGTCTTCAGGCATACTGCTCCAGTCAACAAACCCTTGAGTGAAAAAACTTTGTTGATCTGGTTGTACTGCTGCTGGAGCAGTGGTTTGAGGTGCAGGCTGCACTTGTGCCTGGGGAACAGGGGTTTGAACATATTGGATCTGTGGAACAGTAGTTTGGACATAGTGCACTGGCACAGGGGCAGCAGCATAGTGAGCAGTGTTCACTTGAGCTGCTGGGGCATACTGGGCATAGTGCACAGTGCTTTGGTTTTGAGGTCTAGGATTTGAGCTAGGATGAGTAATTATGGGACCAGTAGTTTGACTCCTACATTCCCTAGCGAAATGTCCCAACCTATTACACTTGTAGCACTTGATTTTCGATTTATCCAACCCAACCCTTAGATTCCCATGCAAACCTGGGAATTTTCGCCCTGTTCTTTTGTAAAATTTGCTAGTTCTAACACTTAGCAAAGCCAGTTGGTGCAGGATGTCCATTTCCTCTAAGTCAGTGGGATCAAAATGTTGCAAATC
Organism: Helianthus tuberosus; assembly: GCA_030545235.1. Lineage (NCBI taxonomy): Eukaryota > Viridiplantae > Streptophyta > Magnoliopsida > Asterales > Asteraceae > Helianthus > Helianthus tuberosus. The sequence goes on along the minus strand of CM060402.1, from coordinate 159,976,883 downwards.
ATTGAGTTCAAAGCATAAATTGTCTGACATCTGGTTTTCGTTTGCAGTGAATGCATAACTAGCAGAGTGAGGATCAGGGTTGTTAAAATTTGCACCAGCAGTTATGTCAATGAAATGATCATAACCCTGATCCTTACCACTGCTCCCAGATTCTTCTTGACCCAGAAGAGCAGTGTTACCGAATGTATAATCATCAACGGCTTTTCCTGACTCTTGTAACTTCCTTTTCTGGTTCAACTCCCTTTCGTAGGTCAGGAGTCGACCATGGAGTTGGGTCAAGGTCAGATCCTTGAACTCAGGTGAATTTCGGGTGACAAAAGCTATGGTGTCCCATTTTTCTGGCAGTGACCTGAGGAACCTGCTATTTTGAGTTGAGTTTGTAAAAGTGGTATTAACAAGCCTCAGTTCACTGATGAGACAACTGAAACGCTCAAATTGTTGCGTCAGTGATTCACCTCTAACATGACAAAATGTTTCATACTGTTGGTTCAGGATTTCCCTATTGTTTTCTATGACTTCTTCGGTTCCCCCAAATTGTTCCTTAAGTGCGTCCCATAACTCTTTGGCACTGTTACAGTGTAACAGTCCAGCATATATCTCATTGGGCAGCGCTGATGCTATGATGCTAAACGCTTTAGCATCTAGTTCGAACTTTTGATAGTCGGTTTCGGTATAATTTTCAACTGGTTTTGGAACGAACTTTTTAGCATCTTCAGCGCTTGGCACTGTGGGAACATGGGGACCAAAGACAACAGACCTCCAACAACCTGTGCTTTGTTGAGCGAGGATGTGACCCATCCTCCTCTGCCAGATGTTGTACTCATTTCTTTTTAGCATAGGTGGTTTAAAAAGAGAGCCAATGTTGTTTTTATCATCCTGAGATTGTGACGTCATTCTTGTTGTTTTACAGACACTGATAAATCAACTTTAATGGTGATTAATCCTTGCTCTGTTTTTCAACGAACGAACAAACGATCAGTATCAACTGTTATGAGCCGAACTATTTATGTCAAAATGATTGTTAAATCAAATTTGACTGTCCAAGCTCTGATACCAATTGTTGGATCTGAGTTTGTTTCTGATTGTATTTTGTGTTTGTAATTAAAATGAGAATGGATGAGTGTGCAGCGGAATTGTGATGAAAACAAACTTTGCATACAATCAAACGAGAGTAATACTTTGATCAAACATCTTTTCACAATGAATCGGAAGATTGAATTTATTTCAATAACGATTACAATGATTGAAGAATGAATGCAAACTCCCCCTCAGCCAGAGCTCAGTAGTTTGTTCGTGCAAAGAAGACGATGATGCAAAAGAGCTAATAGAACAGTACAAAGTACTGATCTATTTATAGGCACTTGCAAACCACTGAGCATCTTAGCTGACGTCACCATGAAAGTGACATCTAACCTCCTAACAAACTCTAACCTCTGATCTATACAAACACTGCTATGTTAACTACTGCTATTACATTACTTTACAAGACAGACTATAGATCAGCTGCTGCAACTTTCCACTGCTGTGAACCCAGCAGTACTTGTCCGGATCAGCAGTGCTTGACTCAAGGCAGTAGATAGAATCAGCAGGGCTTTAGTCTTCCATCAGGTCTTTACTTGAGCAGCAGTTGTAGGTCAGCACTTTGTAAGATCAGCAGATAGGAGGTCAGCAGATATGAAGCCACTTTCAAGGGGAGAGATTTGTATGTAAACATCTGCTTATTCTGGATCCACTGTTCTGATCCAGTTTTGGCTTTAATTATCTGTTCCTCTGATAGGGTTCAATTCCAACAGTTCTCCACTTGGTTAATTCACTTAATGTATTGTTTTTTTTTATTTATTACCCTGTTGGTTATGGATGTATAAGTGCAAAAAGTGGGGCTTAAGTTTAGGAGAGTAATGGTGACGTGAAGGCATTTATTTGGCTAAATTTTAACGTGGGGCTTAAATTTTATTTGATGATTTAAATCAATAAGTTTTATAAGAGTGAGAGGTTTTGTAATATGAGTAGACCCAAATTAACTCATTTAGCTAACAAATATTGCCCAAATCAATCCAGTTGTTGAAGAGCAAGTCATTATTTCCATGTGTAATCGATACTTTTTATATGCATGCATGTGTTTTTTACTCCACCTAGAAATGACTTCCACCAATATCATTTTTATTGAGGTAATTTTTTGCAATTTGCAACTATAAATTTTGTTTTCAGTGACACGATGGTATTTATACCATTAGCATAATTGATTGATTATTAAAAATTTATTAGGAACTGGGGATACTCTATGTGTAAGTTTTACAAAAATGTGGCTTTCTTTTGTTACGTAGATTGCAAACACAAGTGCTATCAGTGTGCTCAACTTTACTTCAGTAAAGTGGAAGGCAATTCGGATCACGTATTCTCACAGGGACAAGAGTTTTTGGATAAGTGGAACTACAAATATCATTATTAACATAAATTGTTGATAAGGATGGTAAACTTACGAATAAAACATCAAATGTTGTATACAAAGAAATATATAAGGATTTGAAAACTGTAATTGTAATAGTTGTCATTTTTCATTATTTCAAATATGTAATTATTTATTGTAAGAAGTATTACAAATTATTTGTTATACCTTGTGTCACATAAGCTTTATAGTATTTTTCATGTGTTAAACCGCGTGTGACGCGGGCTTACATTCAATGTTCAATAGTACTAACCAGTGTTCCTAAAAGTTTGGGAAGAATGCGAACGTGAATTCATTAAATAATTTCACATCATATTTTACATATAAACGTAGGCTTACATTCAATGTTTACGATGTACCCGCGTCCATCGGACGGGTGTCCACCTAGTCAATATTAAAAGAAAATAGAGTCATTGGGTGTCGGGTGATGTTGCGTAAGCCCTTTCAACAAGAGGTGAATATAGGCCCAATCGACAATTTTGGGCTTATAACACGTTCTATTTCGAATACATCTTAGTTCTTATTAAATCAGGTTTTAACCTAAGAAACTAGAAAATAGGTTGGCCCGAAACAATACTTGATCAGTTTATCGTATTACACCCATTAAGTATTAAAATGCTAGATAGTAGATACGATACATAAGGAAAATTTCAGAGGGTTGCAACTCAATACAATTAGATACAAGTAGCATATTTTTATGTATTAATATAAATTATTTATAGAGCCTTAATATTCAAAACATTTGTTACAAATAAAACGGCTCGTGCAAGCTTTTCAATCTATCGTTTTGTGCTTGTTTCTTTAGAAACTGTAATCTATACATATAATAAAGTAAATCGTATGAAGGACACATGTCATTAAATAGGAAGCCCTTTAATGTGTTTTCCCGCCTAAATAGAATTATCAGCACCTATTATACTGTAGATAAATACTTTAAATTTCAAATATATCTGCTTTTATAAATCCTAAAATTAAGGAAGTTTAATTTTAAAATTTTGAATTCCTTGAACGTATAATATACATATGTGATTGGTTTTTCCTTTTTATTAAATTTAATTCCCTAATGCTTATTTATTTAATTATCACTTAATCAGTTAATCTTTAATCTTTTAATTTATCATTACCTTTATTAATAATAATAGGATTAATTTCATATATACCCTTACAAACTTGAAAAATTTCATATATGCCCAGCAAAAAATGAAAAATAACATATATACCCTTACAAAAACCAAAAATATCACATATGTCCTTACAAATAGTTAAAATATCAAAAATACCCAATTTACAATTTATTAAAAACAATCTAATAAATAGTCACTTTACACTTTTTTTTAAACTTTTATGTTTTCTTATATGTTCATATTTTTATATAACACATTTTAAGCTTAAATTTATTTTTACCCTTTTTTTTTTGTTTTTATTTTTCTATTTTTATATAACACATTTTAAGCTTAAATTTATTTTTACCTTTTTTTTTGTTTTTATTTTTCTATTTTTTTCCTATACACAATATTATTCTCCATATATATAATATTTAAGCTAACTAAATTATGCTAGAAAAGAGTAAATATAATATATGAAGTTAAAGGTCATATATGAGATTTCAAAGTAATAGAACGTCAAACTCTCATATTAAATAATAATATGTTTGCTCCTCTCTCCTTTTAAATCACAATATCAAATCATTATTTTTTTCCGCTTCCCCCTATTCTTAACCGATTGAATTATATATTATACAACCTGTGTAATATATGGTTTTATTCAACCTAATACACGGGTTTTTTTTATAAATATATTTACCTTTTTATTACTTAATATATTAAATTACATTACATTTATTCAACCCGTGTAACACACGGGGTTCTAACCTAGTGTTTAATATTTTGAGTTCACTTTTTCAAAATTTAATTTATCAACAACGTGATTTTTCTACTTTATAGTTAATTATCATAACTGTTTTGGTTTTAATGATAAAGTTATTGGAATTAAAAGTGATAAAAGTATAAATTAATTGAAATGACATTGATGGGCACATGTTGTGTTTCCTTGACCGTCTATTTTTATGTTTTAGTTAGTAAAGATGGCAAGTGATCGTGAGCATATGCATGAATGGTGAGCAATAAAGCACAATTCCATTTCTTTTCCACACAATACATACATCATGTGGGGGAAGAAGTAGGTGTTCTAACTTTTTAAGGATGTTTCATGAAAAAACGAATAATAATAATAATAATAATAATAATAATAATAATAATAATAATAATAATAATAATAATAGTAATAATAGTAATAATATTAATAATAATGATAATAATAATAATAATAATAATAATAATAATAATAATAATAATAATAATAATAAAGTGTCAAATAACTGTTTCTTTCTTCTATTTGTGAGGAGTTGGTTTATATCAACCTTATAGATAGAGAAATTCTAATGTAGTAGTTTCACTATAAATATTATCATATATAAAAAGAAAATTTTCAATGTTATCGATCAAGTATGTTTTAGCTTGTGTGTGATGATTGGATTGGATGATTCGTTTTCTATCGTTTTGTCAGGATGACTAATGGTTATGACTTGGTTTGTTTATGACATGGTTGAGATAGCTAAGAACTAATGGTTATGACTAGATTTGTTTACAACCTCTTTTTGAGGCTCAAATGAGTATGATGTTTATGTCATGAGTGAGATATATCATTCGACAACTTACGCAACCACATATAAAAGAGTGTTGCTAAACGTACCCTCTTCACAAAACATAGGGAGAGCCAGAGGCAACCATTAAAAACTAATACAGCTCTCACATGTAGGGGGTAAGTTTAGTTAGACCAATGGAAAGCAATTGATCATACAAGAATGTTAGAACCTACCATACTTGAGTTTGGGTGCTTCTATCTTTTTCAAGAATGGAGTCAACAACTAATGAACGTTTATTGTTGTTTGGGGACTCATAGGGGATATTTCTCACTTTCTTCATCCCTCTCTCTCCTTGTGTCTTATCCAACACAAAGTTTGAGATACTTGCAAAATCCTAAACATGGTAGTATTAACTACTAGTACTAGTAAGTAGTAACTAGTAACGACCATTGTAGTAGCATTATTAGTATATTAATATTGGTATCATTATTTAGACACTATATTCCTTTAAAAGAAAAATCGAAATAGCAAAAGTCTTTCATCTATGATACATGAACAAACATACGGACTACATCAAAGAATTTTTCAAAAAATCAAATGCATAGTATTGTAACTGTAAAATATGCAGAGATATCTTGTTATACATTGTTAGGCCACCCGGGGCGGTCAACTTTTAGCCCGTGATGATGATATATAACGAGTTATACAAAACAAAACACCACCGCCACCCATGTATATAACGCGTTGAATATAAAATGCGTGGAAATTATCACGCGTGAAAAGTATTGGGTGGTGAGGGAAATTGTTGGTTGTCAGGGAAATTGTTGGGTGTGGTGGTGAGTGATAGGCATTTCCACTAAAATCCATCACTAGTGATGGAATAATGTTTGATGACATGGCGGAACTTGATTGGAAGTTGTGAGTGAGTGATGAGTGATGACCACCCCTACCCCTTATTGAATTGCCAAAGTAGAGATTCTTGCATGGTGATCAAATTAGCCAGATTTAGGAAGTCAATTAAAAATTAATAGCCACTTAGTGATAGCCACTTATGTGTACTATTAAGTCAACATTGGCATTTTTACTAAGACTTCTTAGATGCTAGTCAAGATGAATTAGAAGCTGAACTTCTATGCTAACTATCGGACCATCCAACAGCCGGCCTCTCAAAGAAGTCGCTAATCTAACGACCAGAAGTCGATAGCACTTTAGGTCAATCAAAGATAAGACTGTATGATAGACATGGGCGAAGCTTTTAAGGGCGGCCGACCCCCCCCCCCCCCCTGAACTTTTCGCTCAGTAGTGGAGAGCGTGTAGTTTTCGTATAGAAATTTTTTGGTATATACGTTTTCGACCTCGTGGTTTTATAGAAATTTTTATGTCTGATGACTTCCACCCCCTGGTCGGAAATCTCAAGCTTCGCCACTCATGATAGAGTCAACATGCTTTTAAAATTTGTTTTCATACTCATATTTATTTTTGTGAGATTTTACACGTCACAAACGCTAAAAGAATTTGACACGTAGGTTGTCGACCAAAATTAAGTTAATAAAATTCCACAAATCGCTCTTTAGTCATGAATCAACGATTATAGATCTTATAGATTAATCACATTAACTACTCCATTTCAAGAGAAGTTGATATTTGACTTTTTGCATGTTTAATGAAAAGGCTAACCAACATAAACACCTCTTTGTAAACACTGTCTTTACGCATGGGTTAGTTAAGTTGAGGGTTTTGATTCATTACCCTTAAACGACTCAAGTGTTCAAGAATGCTCCGTTCTCGGTCTAAATGCTTCTTATATGTTCCTTGTTTAAGTTGTTTCTTTAAGAAAAAGAAAAGAAATTGGAAACAGCTGAGGCATCCTAACAGGCCGGTAGACTATTTGTCGCAAACAACAATTGGATTTGTTTTTATGCAGGAATGAATGGCCAAAAAGAGAAGTTGAAAAAAAAGGTTAGAAATTATTAACACGCAAGATTGGGATAGGGTGTAAAAGAATGTTCGCATGTGATCAAAAGCTCCACATGTGGTTCTACAAAATATAAAGCATTGGTTGCTAAAAGGTGTGAGAGAACAATGTAGAGAGTTCAAACTTCTCAACTTCAAACTTTTGTTTTACGTATCATTAATCATTAATCATTATTGTTAATTGGTTTTCTTTTATTTAGTATAGTCATATAGTTTTAACATAAAGTTGTGTTTATTACTTTTAAAGTTTTTAAAATTTAGATTTATTTTTTTTAGAAAGCTACTTTAGAAACAACTTATTGACAACTAGACATCTTAAACAAAGAGTAAGGCATCTTGGATAGTCAGAAACTTTTTATGAGTCGGTTCACATGCTAAAACATTGTCACAAGAAAAAATTTAATATAATGTTTATGTTCACCGTAAGATGTGAAAATAGAAAATCATTTTTAAAAGTTTCAAAATGGCTAATAAAGTATTTTGCGTGATTAAATAAACTTTTATAAAACCAACATAACAAAAAGTTGAGATGGCCGAGTTGGTCTAAGGCGCCAGATTAAGGTTCTGGTCCGAAAGGGCGTGGGTTCAAATCCCACTCTCAACAATTATTTTTATCCCTTAAAATAGTGGGACATTAATACTTTTTAATCCGAGTCGGGTCGTACTTGCGAGATGATTCAACTAGTTAAAGACATTTATATAAACTATTATTTTATATGACTCGAACAAAGTAAGAACACAACTACAAAGGTTGGTAAGTGATAGAAAATTGGTTGTGATATAACTATTTTGTAACATTGTACATCATGCTTATTTTTATATAGCGGTACTAGACATATAAGCAATTATTATTTGGGTCGTATTGTAATTTTGTACATCAAACTTATTTTTATACAAGGGTACTATATAACACATGTAAGCAATTATTATTTGTGTGTCGTATTGTAATTTTGTACATCAAACTTATTTTTATACAAGGGTACCTCATAACGCATGTAAGCAATTATTATTTGTGTGTTATTGTAAAAAGAGTTCCGCAAGAAGTTAAGATATATAAAAATGAAGCATGGTGAATGATTTATTGTCCTATATTTATATATTAAAAACCGAACAGAATGAACAGTAAACATAATAATTGAATTAATATAGTAATAAAAATTGAATTTAATGGATAGTAACATCACTAATGAATGAGCTGGTATCGGGTACCTGTATCGGTATCGAATTTACCAAACGGGGTGTATTTTCGGTACCGGTTCAACACCGGTATTCATCTGTTTTTACCCTCAAATACCGGTGTCGTACCAGTACCGGTACCGATCCGTACCGTACCAGGTATATTCGGTACCGGTACCCACTTTTGGGGATTTCGGTAACGGTATTTTCCGTACCGGTTCGTACCGAGCTCATCAAATCCCGTAGCAATGCAAGTAATTGCGCCGTTTATATTACTTTTCATACACACAGTAAGTAAACTGTATTTCGTTTGAATGAGTTTTTATATACACAACAACTTATTTTGCTTTATTTTTTGTCTTTTCTGTAATGAATGAATTGTAGCATGTAAAAAAATTACGATTTTCCCCTCGGTTCAAAATTACTCTTTCACCCTCAATTCAAAATTACGTTTTCCCCCAGTTCAAAATAAAAATAAGGTTTTCCCCTAGCTAAAAATTACGATTTTACCCCCGCTAAAAATTACGATCTTGTCATCGTTTTAGTTTTCCTTTCTAATAAAACTATAGTACTTTTTTTTAATTGGTTGAGAATTATTCGGCCATCGCCCCGCAACGCGGGCGGGGCATCAACTAGTTGATTTTAAAACAGTATGTTTGAATTGGAACTTGAAAAGTGAAAATTGGTTAAGTTGCCTATAAATTTACTCACTCTTACAGTGGCAAGTTATTTGGTAGCATCATTCCTTTAAGGGGAAATAGCGAAAATGGCCAAGAATGGGTCAACTTTTCCATATTAGCCAACTCAAACGTCTTGGTGAGACGTGTGAAACATGTGCAAACGTCTTGGCGTCTCACCAACTAAAAGCTGCCACGTGTCCCATACAGGTCAGACGTCTTAACGTCTTGGCTGAGACGTTTCAGACGGCTTGTTGAGACGTTTTAATAGTTGAGCCAAGAAGCTGATACTTTTGCATGGCTTGAGACGTTTGAAGCCGGCTTGAGACGCCTCAACATGGCTTCAGACGTCAGAAATTATATTTTAAAATATTGAGACGTTTGAGACGTTTCATTAAACGTTTGAGACGTTTCACTGTCTCCAAAGTTTCTTTAAATAAAGTAGTAGGTAAATAATAGTATATAAATACAATATAATTTGAATTTATAACAGCTCCGGACGGAGGATAAACTGGTTAGAACATTTGGGATATACACGAGCGGCGCGCGTTCGAATCTCACTAAAGGCCGGTTCTTTAAAAGAAGACCCCCTTTTTCATATTTTGTTGTTTTTCAATTCAATATATTTGTTTTAAATAATATAGTTTAACTGAAGGAGTATATAAATACAATATAAGTTGAAATTATATCAGCTTCGGACGGAGGATAAACAGGTTAAGATGTTTGGGTTATACACGAGTGGCGAGGGTTCGAATCTTACTAATGGCCGGTTCTTTAAAGAACACCCTTTTGTTAATTTTTTTTTTGAATTTAAATGTTTTTTTCCTTTTTATATTTTCTTTTTTTTAATTTATTGTTTAGTAGGTATTTTATTCCCCTTTCTAATTTTTATTTCTTTTTTTTAATATTTTTTTTTACTTTTTTTAAAAAGTTTTAAGACGTTTCAATAAAAGGTTAAGACGTTTGAGACGTTTCTCGTGTTCCAAAGCTCTTTTTAAGACGTTTGAGACGGTTCAATAAAAGGTTAAGACGTTTGAGATGTTTCTCGTCTTCCAAAGCTCTTTTTAAGACGTTTGAGACGGTTCCCGTTTTCCAAAGCTCTTTTTAAGTCGTTTAATTCAAACCATGAGACGTTTGAGACGTTTCCCGGTTTTCAAAGTGATTTTCAAGACGTTTGAAACATGTTTTTAAGTCGTTCACAATTTTCCACCCTGTTATACACAACGTTTTTTGTTCACCATATTTTCTAGCACATTGGTGTTCACAGCTTCAAAAAATGGGCAGACCCCCGGATTCAACAAATGGTTCTAAGAAGTCATCTACAACGGGTCTAAGAAGTCATCTACAACGGACACAGATCTTCTCCCTTTTAATGGGATGAGATCGGATATCCCCTTTCACGTGCTATGCGGGGTCGATCGGGTTCAAGAACTCATCTACAACGGACACGTGAAGGGTTAAACGGGTTGTTCGGGTCATGACGGTTCTGCCCGTTTCGGGTGGTGGATGAGAGCTGGTCTAACACAATGGGCTCTCACCAGTGTGTTTGCCAGATCCTCTACCATCACCGATGACGTAGAACCGCAGAAGCAAATGTGAACAACCCGTTACATATCGCCTAGGCCAAAATAAATGTGGGTTGATGGAACTTACCAGTTCACGACCCATATTTATTCCTAGGTGTTTCGATGCAAATTCCGGAATCAAAATCCGGATCTCCTACCCCATTTTAAATTTATGGAAGTTGCGGTTTAGTGTATTCTAGTTCAAATGATTATATTTGTAACAGTGTTATGTTTTTTATGTACTTTGTATTCAATGATAATAAAGTTATAAATTTGTTTACGTTTTAATTCTTGCTCAATCCAGTATAATTCAATGTTTAAAGACGTTATAACAGCCTAAATGTTAAGACGTTTCAACCTGTTAAGGTGTTTCAACAGGCAATTTACCAACTATATATACCCCTAATACTAAACACACATAAACACACACGTCGTTCTTGTTATTCTAGTTTCTTTGTTCATCTTTCTTCTACACCCAGAAACACACAACCACACATGGCTGCTAACTCGTGGACGGAAGTTGAGGACATAGCATTGGTGGAGGCTTGGGAGGAGGTGTATATCAATCCTCCTCGTCGAGGGCAGGGGGGCCTATGGGTTCGGGTGCAACAATATTTTGCACAACTCCGTGGTCCGGACCACGGCCGTACCGTTGATGCCTTATCTTCAAGGTTTCGGGTTATACGGTTGGAATGTAAGAAGTTCGAGAGTTACTACAAGTCTTCGGAGAATTCATCCGAGGGCCTTAGCGAGGACGACATCAAGGCGGTTTCCCTCATCAACTTCCGCCACGATGAAGGACATGATTTCGAACATGTCTCGCAGTGGGAAACGATTAGGGTTTGGATTTAGATGTTGGTTTTTTTTTTTTGAATGTAATTTTTTTTTCTTTTGTATATATTTTTTTTTTAAATTTAATGTTTAGTATGTATTTCCTTTTTTTTAATAAAATGTTTTATAGTTTCTTTAACGGGGTTGGGATTTAAAACGGTATAAATAAACTTAACTATTTAAAACTTGAACCTTAACTAATAAAATTATAAATTATAAATATATATTTCTTTTGTTAAAACCGATTATTTGTTTTATATATTTTATTTTATAAAGTTCAGGGTTCATTTGGTCAATTTCTTGAAGTTATACAACAGTGACTGAAATTGATATTTCAAAAACTTAAAAATTTAAAAAAGCGGGGTCTTCTTTAAAGAACCGGCCGTTTGTGAGATTCGAACCCGCGGCACACGTGTGTAACCCATACGTCTTAACCAGTTTATCCTCCGTCTCGGAGCTGTTATAAGTTGAACTTAAATTGTATTTATATAGTAGTGACCTTATATTAAAATTATAAATTATAAATATATATTTCTTTTGTTAAAACCGATTATTTGTTTTATATATTTTCTTTTATAAAGTTCAGGGTTCATTTGGTCAATTTCTTGAAGTTATACAACAGTGACTGAAATTGATATTTCAAAAACTTAAAAATTTTAAAAAACGGGGTCTACTTTAAAGAACCGGCCGTTTGTGAGATTCGAACCCGCGCCACACGTGTGTAACCCATACGTCTTAACCAGTTTATCCTCCGTCTCGGAGCTGTTATAAGTTGAACTTAAATTGTATTTATATAGTAGTGACCTTATATTAAAGTATATATTTAAAACAAAAATATTCAAAAACGGGGTCTTCTTTAAAGAACCGGTTGTTTGTGAGATTCGAACCCGCGCAACACGTGTGTAACCCAAACGTCCTAACCAGTTTATCCTCCGTCCGGAGCTGTTATAATTTGAAGTTAAATTATATTTATATACTCCTTATATTAAACTATATTATTTAAAAAAAATATATCAAAAACTTAAAAATCTGAAAAAGCTGGGGGGTTATAAAAGAACTGGCCCGTTGTGACAATCAATTTGTAACATTGATTCAACATGTCCTCGTCTTCTACCTCTGGTCTAATTCGAAGACCTAAACTCTTCAAGGTCGATTTGGATGGAAATGTGTACTGTCATCACGACATTCTTGCGGTTCTTCGAGTAGCTGGACTTAAAAGTGAAAGACATGGTGAAGAATTTTACGGGTGTTCTCACTGGCCTGTAAGTTCAATTTGGTGTTTTGTAGATAGTCAATTGCAATTTCTTTATAGTTGTTGTGTTTTTGTAGAGAGGTGATTGCAAATTCTTCTTGTGGAAAGAAGATGTTGATAATATGTTCGTTGAACGTTCATACGGCACCTCAACTCCAGTGACGTTTAAAGACCTGAAGATAAAGAACCTTGAATTACACAATATGTTATTAATAGAAGAGAACAATAACTTGAAAGCAATGAGATTTGACACAAAGACGAAGTCGAAGAAACTATATGTGCTAAGCTTTTTAATTGCAATTGCAATATTGTTGTATTTGTGGAATTAGTATGTATTGAATTGCTATCGTATTTAGTGTATGTAAGCATTTGTAAGCACTTGTTATCGTATTAGTATGCCGCCATCCAAAATTGGCAATGTTTGAACCAAAATTGACTAACTGTCTAAAAAGGGTGGTCTTCTTTTAAAACGATACAACATAACTTTAATATAAGATAAAAAACGATACAAGATAAAAATAAAAATAAAATCCTAAAACGCTAGCTAAATATAATTTTTCAAGGTTTCAAACACTGAAATGTGTTCAAAATCCTCGTCATAAATTATTGCGTAGTCTAGCAGGGTTTCTTCAATCACCTCTTCTTCAGCCAGGTTATTGTGCCGATCCTTTTTTTAACGTACTTGTACCTTCCTAAGAAACGGCTACATTTGAATCGTAGGAAAGCACACCGAGTGTTGAGGTCGTTCGCGCTACGGGTCGTTTGTTGCACGTGAATGCAGAAATAGTTCATAACTTGACCCCAGAACGCGGGATCGGAAACTGAGTAAGTGCCTTCATCATGAGCGGCAGCGTAGGAGACGGCAATAGCAATGTCTTCTTCGTCGGTCCAAGAAGAATCCATGATTTTGTTAACAAATTTCAAGTTTGAGGTAAAATTGTGATTGGATGTGGTTAAATGGCAAGAATGCCTATATGCCATTTTATAGTGGGTTCATTGATCACTATTAATCAAATTAATAAAATAAATTAAAAACAAGTATTTTATTGCATAAACTAGACAACATTTGGACGGGGTAAACACCGCCAAAAATACAGTTTTTCTGCAATAAATTGTCTGTACGACAAAAATGTTTTACAAATGTCTCCAGTTATATTTATTGGTTTATCTGTAACCAGATGCTCCATAAGCATACACAGGTAGACTGCTTCATTCCCTGCGATTGTTGTGTTAGATACCACGTAGTTGTCATTGAGCTCGGCACAGATACATTTTTCTGGTTTTCCCGTTTTTTTCCAATATTGCAAATGCACTAGTAATGCTCCTGAGTAAACTTTAACCTTCGTCAAACGGGGGAGAATAACGTTTCTGTATTTATTGCCGACACAAACATCTTCGCACGGGTAATACACCAACTCCTGTGACGATAACTCTAGTCGAGCTAGGAGCCATTCGTTATTTTCTAACGGTAACGGAAATAAGACGTAATCCACTTCGAAGAAAGAAGGAAATGGGTGTAATTTGCCATTGGCATATTTAACAACGGTTTTAGGAGTAGAATCTAACAACATTTCATAAAATTGTGGTGGAAGAATTGTCCACCGCAAGTTTAACAACGGATCCCTTTGAATCTTTCTATTCCTCCAAGCCATTAGCCTTCCCACCCATCCTTCAATATGCTGTATAAGTTGTAATTTAAAATTAATTAATAACGGGGAAAAATTGTAGATTTAATAAAAATATTAGGAAGAATAATTAACTGTTGAGGTTAGGTAGCCGCCACAGCGAAAACCTAATAGAGTCCCCCAAAATTTTTTGTCCAACTCTATTGATCTTGTGAAAACTGCTGAATAACAGAACGGCGCATCCCCAGTTTCCACGTCTTTTGACCAGTTCTCACTTTCGTCGTCTGGAATTGCCCATGTACCAGCCCGGTGGAGGTGAAAACTTTGTCGATTGTGTACAAAGTGCCTTTGTTCTGAATCATTTCGTTGTGGAACTTCAGAAGAACTTTCACCCTTGTTAGTTCTCCATTTTTTGAGAATCCAAGATGATGATTTGTTTGCTGGTTGAGAGCAGTATACATCATTTTTATTTGTTTCAGACATTTTTGCGTGCTCCAGAAATGTACTCAAATACTATACTTAAAGTGAAAAATTGTTATTGGAATCCCATTGCTATTTATTAAAAAAAATAAATTTTATCAATAAATGAGAATACAGAGACGTTTCAGCATGCAGAGACGTTTCAGACACGTGGCATTCATGCAGAGACGTTTCAACACATTTTAAGACGTTTCAAGATATTTTAAGACGTTTCAGTACGACATGTGGCATTCATGCAGAGACGTTTCAGCACATTTTAAGACGTTTCAAGATATTTTAAGACGTTTCACGAGATTTAAGACGTCTCAGGGTTTAACACGTGGCGTGTTAAGACGTTTAAGACGTTTCCCACATTTGGAGACGTTTCCCACTTCTTGAGACGTTTCCCACATCTTCAGACGTTTCCCACATTTGAGATGTTTGATGAACGACACGTGTTCCACTTTGGGTCCCCGTTGTTCCACTTTGGGTCCCCGTGTAGCCATCGCGTGACACGTGTCGTGGAACATGTTTTGACTTTGAGAGTGTGGGTTCATGTGTTTCATTTCCACCGTCAAACGTCTTCGGGGACCACGTTCTCTCCTTTAGGACCACCTTCAAGAAAGATCCGAAGACCATTGAAGATCCGAAGACCATTGAAGATCCGAAGAAATACCCGACGACCAAAGACCCGACCCGCGTTGAAGACCAGACCACATTGAAGATCCGAAGAAATTCCGAACTACCACGTTGCCCGTTGACTGAAAATGGATCCAAATTACTACGGTTTCCCACCATTGGGTGGTCAAGAGCACATGCAACCTCCTGATCATGTCATGCAAGACGTTGGATCAAATCTTCTCCCAAGTGTAGCGGTGATACTTTATGTCTTTTTTTTTCTTTATTATAGTGTTTTAGTATTTTAGTATATTTACTGTTGTCTTTTTTTGTTTCATTTGTTACTTTACAAGGTCCAAAAGATCAAAGTTCGTCAAAAATGGAATATAGTAAAGACTATGAACAAAAGAATGACGGCATCTATTGAATCCAAGATTAGGCAGACATGTTTTGGGCCTTATTTGGATATTAAGTGTGTTATGTGTGATAGTCTACTCTTACTCGGTGTTGCACAATTACAAGTGCATACACCTACACCCAGATTAGGGATTACATATCGCCTAGGCCAAGAAATTTTAATGTTTACCCCGAAACAATTTTGTCTAATAACGGGGTTAAGGTTTGGGTCCACTAACTGGACCCCGATTGACCACCCAGACTCATTTAAAAACCGTCATTTCCCGGGCCGTGAACGTATTGCTTTCAAACGAATTAGAGATATGTTTGAAGGTCCGATGCGATATAGTGACGAAGATTGCACAAGGATATGTCTACTGATGCTTTTGGGTCAAGGGTTTTTAGGGTTGCAGGATTCAAATGCAATCGATATTAAACTGTTACACCTGGTGGATAATCTGAATAAGTTTAACCAATATCCATGGGGTAATTATTTTTGGGAGAGCACATATACGAACGTGTATGATATGCACGTTCGTCAAAAGGAAGACGCGAAGGGTTTTTCGTTAGATGGCTTTGTTTGGCCCTTTAAGGTACCTGAGAAATCGTATATATATTAAATATATTTTATATTTTAAGTGTAATGTTCGTTTTAATTTGTATACTAATAGCTGGTAAATATGTAATGCATTTACAGATGTGGATTCTAGAGGTATTTCCGGAATTCAAACAGAGGAGGGGGTATTTCAATGCTCAGACCATTCCGAGATTTTTAGGATGGAAAGAAGGACAAAAACTGATGAAGGGTAGTGTTGATGGCATCTTAGCGAATGCAATAAAGGTAAATTGCTATTTTATAAACTTTTATAATTTTAAATAACTATATTTTAAAAACCGATAACAGTTTCAACCTATAAAATTAAAAAATTATAAAAATAAATTTTCATACCGTTAAGAGTTCAACCTTTATTAGTTTCAAATTATAATTTTATAAAAAAATATATTATAAAATTATAAAAACAAATTAAACATTTTAACAGTTACAACCTTTAACTGTCACCTTTGTTAGTTTTTAAAAAAATTATAAAATTAAAAAAATTAAAAAAATAAAATTTCCAACCGTTAACAGTTTGAACCTTTGTTAGTTTTTAACATTGTTTTTGTAAAATGTTTCGTTTTCAATATGTTAGATACGCGAATATAAACCACTAAACTTCATACTACCAACTATGTTTGAGGCCGAGACACGCTGGTATATTTCAAGCTCGGATTATTTGGACCTTGAACGTCAAATTTTTAATCCTGCTATGGCGACTGAATTACCTCCTCCAATTCATAATCCAATCGGCCCGAGTCAAAACTACGGCCAGCCACTGAAGGACTACATTGCCAACTTGTTCGGCGATGATGAAGTCCAGGTGCCTCAAACGCAGGGATTTGCACCTGAAATACCGGTTCAGACGGATGATATTCCGTTAAACACGGCTGACTTGCAACGGGATGCTGGTCCCGGTCAGTTTTCATCAAGATTTTATTCTGAAGAGTAGCTTGTCTCTAAATTTCAGTCAATGATGTTATCAAACAACCAGGCGTTGACTGACATGCTCAACTCAGAGTTGTTGCAAACGATGTACTCAAACAATCGGGCGTTGACTGACATGCTTAAGTCGGAGTTGTTGCAAACTTTTCGTATGGCTCCGGTTAATACTCCAAGCCACATACGAACACCGATGGACCAATCGCAAAAAGAAGATGATAATGTAACCCATTTATTTGGTTATAAAAATCTAAAAAATAAATTTATTTGAAAATGTTTCTAACATTTTTTTTAAAATTTGTAGGCGGAAGCTTGTTCCTATTTTAACTTCGATAAGGAAGTGTATCATGTGTCTGCAAATCCAGAAAATGTTACCGAAGAAGCCGTAAGTTTGGCCTGCGTATAAGTTTATTTTTGTTATCCATGTACGTTTTGTTAATTTACCTGTTAAATAATGTAATTGTAGGATGAGGATCCGGAGATGATTAAAGTGAGGCGGTCCGAAAGGCTTGTGAAGCCCGCCAAGGCTGTGCTATCACCGTTTGTAGTTTACAGAAACCTCAAACGGAAGCCAAAAAAGATAGCAAATGATGAAGATAAATTATTTCAAAAGATAAAAAATTGGGCACCAACTAGCGGCGTTAGACAACTAACACTCACTGCAGGCGGCTATGTTGGTCCTGATTTCTGGGCGGCCTTGCTAGGCACTGACGGGACTGGCTGGTTAAGCGATGAGGTAAATTTGTTAATACTAAATATACTATAGTTTCCTATAAACTTTCGCTAAAATTGTCCAAACTTATAACAGCACCTTTTTGGATGGATGCTACACATGTATAATTCAAGAAATCCATCCGACAATTGGTCCATTTTACCCCCGTATTTCCAGATGCATTGTCAAACTTTAGATCAGAAGTTCGAATGTTACTTCAACGGGGTTGTAGAGCCTTTTCCTCGGATATTTAGCGTTGACGAGGTGTATGTACCGTTATATATACCATCATTTCACTGGTTTTTAGGAGTTTTCAACCTGGTTAACCAGACCCTCACTATTTACGACAGGTAAAAATTTATAAACGCTGATTATTTAATAGTTTTACTCTCAAAAGGTATGACTTTTAATCAATGCTTGTTTTTTTTTTTGGTAGCTTGATGGGTATGCGAGAATTTGAAAAAGGAATAACGGAAGTGGTTTGCCACATAAATTTTGTTTTTGACCATTGGCTTCGTTTGCATGGTTACTATGACAACAAACCTTTAACGTTAAAGTATCCGTTTGAAATAGTATATGCAGATGATGTGCCACAACAGTCAGGACCATTAGGGGACTGTGGGGTTTGGGTTTGTATATTTCTAGACCGGTTGATTAACAAAAAACCACTAAATGATGGTGAAGACACAAGCATAACGGCTACAAGGATGAGGCGCCATATGTTGATACTTTTCTACAACTCGCTTATTCCTAAAGAATTAGTCAACGAGATACAAGAGGACGATATTGATTTTATTCAATGATTTGTATTAATTTATATTTTATAAAACAGAATTATTTGTATTTTGAATATTATATTTTATATTAATTATTTTCATTGTCAACATGTGTGTATATATATGTGTGCCCTCACTATGTCAATAATGCCACACCGGATGTCTTACTCAAACATTCCTCATTCCGTGCAACGCACCATTTGGATAAACCAAAATGATCGGTTTGAACATTGGTCGCCAAATATTCTAGAGTTTTACTATGACGGCGATACTCCAACTTGCTACTCAACCTACATGGGTAAAACACCTCTCGGAAAAGAATGGTGGGGCCGATTACTTGGATTTTGTGGAAACGGATTTATTCAGGAAACGGTACCTTCGAAATACCCTTCATGTTAATGATAGTGTTATTTTTTTTTGTCAAACGTTTACCATATTTTTCTTAGCATATCAATGCATGGTGCAACAAGCTTATGTATCAACGGGAGCTTCACAGACGGTTAAGGGCGATGCCGTCAAATGATTATCGGTGGACAGTTGTCCCGCCTACTTTTTTTAACATGATAATAGAACAAAATAGAGAGGCCTACGGATATGGAGACGGTTCAAAAAAAAATTTCCTCCCTTTTGGGACGTTGATACGGTACATTGTGAAATATTATTATTCAGAATGTACGCTTTTTATAAATTTGAAGACCTTTACTTTACTTTTTTTAAAAATTTGTAACTTTAAAAAAAATTCCCTGAAAATAATACCTTTTCTTGGGCTTATTTACGTTTCAAATTTTTGCAGATTTACATGCCCGTAGCGCACAGCGAAAACCACTGGTTACTTCTAAAAATAAATATGCGTTCGCTGAAAATATATGCTTATTTTCCCGATAACTGTAACCTAAGTAATTGCGGAGAAGGATTTTGCATACACAGGAAAATACATCAAATTCTTTTAGAATTTGAATCTCCATTCGTATGGTTTCTGGGACGTATATCATACTGGCAACAATCAGGGAAAGATCGTGTAGAAGCCTTAGAGTATTGCGGGGATGTTGTGTGGCCTGACTACGGAGCTCATATTGGTCGAAACTCAGGTGTTATCATATGTATGCTATTGGAAAATCTAGTTAACAACCGTTCATTAACATGGAACGAAGTAAACATGCAGGATGCTTGTGTCAGATATAGACGCTACATGGCTGATGAACTCTACGTCGGGCGCTACACACCAAGTAATTTTTTATGGCTGGACGTACGCATTGTAAAATTTAATTCATATATAAATTAAAAGTACTAATTACTATTGCGGTTACAGAATTTGTTACATGATTTTCCTAAATAAAACATAAAAAAACTAAGCTATTATTAAAAATATGCTAAATTATAATATGGAAAAATGTCATCCGTTGGACTCTGGGTTTCTGTCTCTTTCCCTTTTCCTTTTCCTTTGCCTGATGATTTCTGTGAACGAATCTGTGATTTCATTGGATCTAAACAAACGTCACGAACATGTCCGTATGTTCGACACCGCGAACAATATACCGAAACAGGTTCTTCCCCACGAGACAAGATTCGGGTGTTTTCTTTTGGACGGCCAGATTGACGTTTTGTAATATGCGGGGGTAATACACTGCCAAGGCCTTCTGGTATCACCCATTCAGACCTATGAGGCAGAGGATTAATCGATTCTCCATACGTTTTTTTGTATACTTCGTTTGAATAACACGAGAATGCATAATGACTGCAGTCAGCTTCACCCAAAAATCTTGAAATAGCAATCACATGCCCACAAGGTAGACCAGAAACATGCCAGACACGGCAGCTACACGAACGATTCAAAAAATCAACTACACCCCTTTTCCCACCGTCTTCAACAACAAAACTGTTTACCCGGATGCCTGCAACAGTCCAGGTTCTAGACCCTTCAATTTTCTTTAAAATTTTCTTCTGTGCCCACTGAGTCAGTGAATGGCTCTCCTGCATGCCCTGCAGTCGACGGTCATAAAACCATTTTTGTACAGACTCGCGGAAGAATTCGATAAGTTGCGTTATCAGCATCTTACGCGAGAATCTAGACAAAGAGTTAATAGACTCCGCACTATTAGATGTCATATAGTGGTATCGATTGCCGGGACAATGAGCTCTTGCCCATCTACCAAACCCAATATTTGTTAAAACCTGGCGTATTCTAGGAACAGCAAGACACAAAGCATTGAATGACTCGTTAAAGTCAGACATCCGATAAGATTTACATGTCTTCCACCATACTGCCTCGTACTCTTTTTTTTTAGACGACGGCAAACGTAAATTCATCATCAAATGACGACAACACAACCCATGGTACACACGTGGAAACACGTTTCTAACACCTACATGTATAGAATTCGCCCTATCCGAAATGATCGCCATATCTGCTATTTCACCAACACAGTCTCTAAGCTTTGAGAGAAACCATGTCCAAGATTCACCATCCTCTGATTTTCCAATGCCATAAGCAAGTGGTAAAATCTGATTATTTCCATCCATGCCCACTGCTAAAAACAACGTCCCTTTAAATTCACCCTTTAGGTGTGCCGCATCAATGATAACGACAGGTCTTAGATTAATCATAAAGCTACGAATCTGAAAATTAATGAAAACGAAATAAGAGCAAAATCCATGTTACTTTAAAAAAAATAAGAGCAAGTACAAAAGAAAATGTGTAAATTACCGCAGCACCTAAAGCAACAAAAACCATTTCAAAACGACTCTGCTCATCAACCAAGATGTGAGTAACGCTTCCAGGATTTGCAAGCTTCAAATTGTAACAGTATATTGGTAGTTCGGCAAAAGAGTCTCGGGTTGTTCCTTGTAGAAGTTCAAGTGCATAGCTTTTACCACGCCAAGCTTGAAGGTTTGTTATCTCAACCTCGAACCTTTGTCTAAAATCTTTGACAATCTCTTTCGCTCGATATATCCTACCACTGTCTTTTAGTTGTTCCTTTAAAAAGTGACCCAAAACCTTTGGGTTAGCCTGACGGAAATGTGGGTGTGTTTGCGTCTTCGAACAGGTGTGTCTATCGTTCATATGTTTAACAAACCATAAACTACCACAAGGAATAGCATATGCCTTAAATCGCCATTCACAACCATCACCCATGCATGAAACTTCATACCGTGTCTTAGATGATCTATCAACTTTAAACTCGAAATGCTCTAACAAACATTTCTTTCCCAACTCAAGCTTCATCTCTTCTTTGTTATTGAATATATGACCGGCCTCAAACACTATAGATAAAGAACCTGATTCGTTGTTAGACGTGGATGATTTTTCAAAATTATTTTCTAAAATAGGACACTCATCGTTTAAAACATCAACACTTTCTTTTACTAAAATATTTAGATCTGGAGCTTTGAAGTTGTTTAAAGAAGAAAAACCAGAGGAACCAACATCAGACTCTTGAATAACATATAATTTATATAATTCAAAAGGATTCTGCATCGCCAAATCAAATAAAAATCTAACATCTCGATCATTAATTATATCGATCGGATCAGTAAACGTAGACATTCGGTATGACAACCGTGTAATGTTTGGAATATCACACATGTTAGAAACATAGTTTACAAAACTATTATATGAATGATATGTTTCAACTTCTAAACCACGTCTCCTTGAATCGCCATCAGTAACATACTCAATGTTTCCGTTAATGACATCCCACTTCCCCCCAGTATAAACAACAAACCTCACCCTCATGTTGTGAGATATTTACTAAAAACAAACAAACTTTTTGAATCTTAAATAAGGGTTCCATCTAAATAATTGCAACAAACGTGTTAAAATAAAAAATATATATATAAAAACGTCTTAAATTGCTAATAAAACGTCTTAAATTCGTACAAAACGTCTTAAAATCGTACAAAGCGTCTTCAATAAGTACAACAAAACGTCTTATCCGGCTAGAGCTGATGTAGCCGGCTAAATACAGTTAAATGGCTCAAGCCATCCGGAAACGTCTCAAGCCGTCTGGATAAATGGCAAGCCATAACGAAACGTCTCAAGCCGTCCAGCCAAGACGTCCAGACGTCTGACTTTTCTGTCGGACACGTGGCAGCTTTTGGTTGGTGAGACGCCAAGACGTTTGCACATGTTTCAAACGTCTCCCCAAGACGTTTGAGTTGGCTAATATGGAAAAGTTGACCCATTCTTGGCCATTTTCGCTATTTTCCCTTCCTTTAAATTTTACTCACTCTTATAGTCTTACGCACATGAGAAGGTACAAAATACAACCCAACCCTAGTGGCTTGGAAAAATTCAAACTTGCGCTAACAGTTAATATTACGTTGTCTAACATAATGAACATGTCTCATTATAAAATCTAGCATCAAAGGAAATGTCGGTTTCTTTAGCGTTATTAGACAACTTAATTGTATATTAAAAGTCGTTCGGCTGCAATTAAAAACAACCTTTTGGTTTACAAAAGATAAAAATAGAAAACGTCGGCATTATCTTAGACAAGTTAGTTCCTTTCTGACAAAGAAACACTGCTTCAGCTGTTATATACTGGTGCATAAATAAACAGTTCCAATATCTTTTTCAAGCGATCTATGATAACCACATGACCTGAACTATCCTAATCATATGACCTCAACCATGGTACACATACATATAAAAAAGTATCTTCCGTAGAACGATATCATAGTAACATATATTATTTATTTAATCGAAAAAGAAAAAGATTTTTGTGAAGATGACACGATCGAGATTAATATATGGACACGTGACACACAAGCATTGTCCACTTCCAACTGAAGTTTTAACTTTTAGTTCCGTTTTGCTGACATTTTATGATGGTAGACCCTTAACCCATGTGACCTGCTTGAACCCCAATCCATGTGCATTGTCATAAACTAATCATTCCTCTTTGAAGCTTCCTGCTAGTGGTTGTTCTGGTGGGTGGTTAACGGTGGTGCTACTGATCATGATAACCGTTATAACAAGTTATGTTGTTGGCAGCACTAGTGGTTGGTGATGGTGGCCGGAGGGTGGTTGTGATGACAACAACAACAAGTACCACTAACCACAAATGATTAACATGCTTTTTTTTTTTTTGAACGGCAAATTAGGATCACTGACGGACCACTAGAGTATCATCGTGCCACCAGTAGAACCACCCGATCATATCCATCTCCACTAGGCTATAATGCCTATATACCAATTCAAGAGGAAACCCAATAAATCTGGGAAAAACCCCCCTTTGTGAGAATCGAACCCAGGACCTTATGGTCCCAAAGACTCATCTCACCCCTAAGATGTCACTAGGCTATAATGTCATGGGCAATGATTAACATGCTTTAATTGTATGATTAATAACAAAAGTTTTTTTTAACTAAAATGGTTGGGTTTAAGATCGTTTTCAATTAATAATCTAGTAGCTTAATCATTTTAAAAGCAATTAACTTGCATACGTCGCAATCCTATTAACTTCCAACGGTTATCAGTTAATTCTTTGGTAATGTATCCAACTCATAAGATTGTTGCCAAACTAGGTGTACCCATATATGATTTTAGCTTTAAATATTACAAACTAAATGAACGAACAAGGTAATTTAATTTTTAGTTGAAAAAAATGGTGTATGCCACGGCTAGGTGTCTCCTTTCGACCGCTCACCCAGCTAACATAAGGAAAAGGAAGGTAAATCACGTGTTCGAGAGTAACTCGGGTGGTGCCGCGATTTGATCTCGAGCCTCCATAACAGATTCTAACATCTTTAGAACTAGAACACTATCGTGTAGACGTAATTTTTAATTGAGTTAGATTTAATATTTAAAAAGGTTAAATACATAATATTAAAAGATTAGCGAATTAATGTGATTAAATGATTAAAAATCAGGTAGAGGATACTAAAATGAAACCACCGTAACTTGTTTTATTAAGAATAATCGTTTACCATCAATAATGTATTGATATGTATTCTAATCATATATAGAATAATATAGCTTCGTCGTGCTTACAGATGAGTGGGTTATCGGATTTTCTCCAGAATTGGTGGTGGACTCGGGTTACTCTCAGAGTACTCCGCTTAGTCGGGTGAATGCCACGAGAGTGCTCGAGATTGATTTGTTGGTCGTTCAAAAAATATAATAATAATAATAATAATAATAATAATAATAATAATAATAATAATAATAACAACAATAACAATAATAATATAGCTTTTGGAATGACAAATAACTATTTTCGGGCCAAACAAACGGGATCTAAGTTGAAACATAAACAAAACGAACATTCAACAAATCTTTATGGGAATCTTTGACAGAAAGTTAATTTGTATTTATGTATTTATTTTTTGAACAAATAATTAAGAACATGATTTTATTTCGTTAGTCAAACGACTGACCCAAATATATATCTTGTTCATTCATTTAGTTTGCTAGTGTTTAAAATTTGTTCATTCATGTATGTTATTTGTGTCCCCACACACATATACATGATATGCATATAGTAGCATATAATAATTTTGTCCGGATGAACGAACACGAATAAAGAACATATATAAAAATTAATGCTTAAATTACATATTTGTTTGATAGGTTATGTTTCTAACCGTCTATGTGTGTTTACTAGTTTAAATAATCCCAGCATAAGTAAATTTATTTTCTAAGTTTATGTGTTTACTAGTTTAAATGATCCAACATAAGTAACTTATTTTTAAGCAAACACACAACTTCTTTCGTTTAAGCATCCTTACATGTACATTTATTTGTTTGGTTAAAATTAACTAGCGAACATGAACAAAACCGGCCCGGTAATATATGTTTACACCCCTAGACTTAACTTATAATAAAATTACATGTTTAACTTGAATACAAGTTGATTAATTAGTCAATCATCCATCCTGTTTAGTAACCTATTTTACAAGACTGAACAACTAATGAGGTTGATAGTTTGAGAGTGTAAGATTGTGTGAAAATGTTGCAATGAGTTAGGTGTGAGAAATGAAAAGGTTTTGTGGTTGTGAGCTTTCATTTTAACCTTCCCCGAATCCAAGGAAGCCATGGAAAAAGGGGGTTTGAACTTTTTGGCAAGAGTGGGGGCAGTTTTGCTTCATTTGTAGGTTACTTATATTTTCTTTTAGTAATTATTTATGTAGGAAGGAAATACTACTAGTAAAAAAGAATATTTCTAGGGAGTTACTTTTAGATAATTAGACATGATCATGATATTTGTGTGTTATATGATCCTGAACCGTCTGATCCAGGAAATGTTTGATTGGTATTGAAGTTAACCATTTGTCCTAGTTTTGCTAGCGTGTTGCCTGCCTGGCTTTCAAGTTGTTCCTTGTGATAATGAAGGAGGGAGGGTTCGCATTTAGGGTTGAATGATCTCAAACTTCATGTACATTTCCATAACTTGTTTCAATGGAATGGATGCAATTGCAATGATTTTTGGCATTGAAATCAATAATAGTTACATTATTTTATTGTGATTAGGGATCACCAAATGGTACCAGTTCTAAACCAGTACAGGTACCGAACTTACCGAACCAAAATTATTTTCGGTACCGACATTTGGTGTTTTCCGTACCGGTACGATACGGTACCAGTTTTTACCTTCAAATACCGGTAAATATCGATACCGGTACCAGATTGTACTATACCAGGTATTTTTGTACCGGTACCCGTTTTTTAAGATTTTCAGTACCGATTGATACCGAGCTTATCTCTAATTGTGATGATGGTTAAGAAGTTGTCAGGAACACGCAACGTAAAGCAAAATTATACGATCAAATTCTTAACTCATTTCTTTTATTTGCAATTTACATGATTTACATCTTTTATTTTGGTAATAGGACTTGTCATAGCCTCTAATTAGGGGGAAGGGGTGCTTGCCTAAAGCAAAATTATACGATCAAATTCTTAACTCATTTCTTTTATTTGCAATTTACATGATTTACATCTTTTACTTTGGTCATAGGACTTGTCATAGCCTCTAATTAGGGGGAAGGGGTGCTTGCCTAACCTACTTGGAACCCCTCAATCCTGCAATATCACCTGACTTTCTTAGTACACTACCCTAGTATACGTTATTTGGTGGCATTACTATCCTAAAATCTTTTTTTTCTTTTATGTTTACATTTAAAAATAAATTAAGGATATTAAAATTTAAACTAGTACATAATTAAAATTAAAACTAAGGGTAAGGATCATTTCAGAACTATAAATATTTACAGAACTCGCAAAACTCCTAATAAACAATCTTTTTATTTATATATTTTTATGTTTAGCATAATTTTATCATTTATTATCTGTATTTTTATGATTACATACATGTTAATAGTAATTTTATCATTTTTATATGTAATTTTATAATTACACATATGTAAACTAGTTTTTTTTTACATATATATAATTAGTTATGACACACACACACACACACACACACATATATATATATATATAATTTGGCTATTACACATATGTAAACTACTTTTAACATTTATGTAATCAAAGGAATACATATAATAGATCATAAAAAGATCCTAAATACTATATATATATATATAATGATTGTTTATTAGGGGTTCTGAAAGTTCTGTAGTTATTTAGAGTTTTGAAATGAATCCAACCCTTAAACCTAATACAAATATAAAATGATAAATTAAACATTTAAACACATGATTAAATTAATGCATGCCTAAAATTAAAACCAGTACATTAAATAATTAAACATTTAAACACACAGCTACATAAATTAATAACTAAAGAAGGAATCGGGTGACGAGCAGTCACAATCACTATCACGCCCGTCCAACCTCTCATATCGATAACCGGAGCTTTCGGATGATGGATAAACCATTTCTTCATCCAACCTTGGCACGTATTTCACGCCGACATCAGTTTCATACAATTCGGCTCAAATTGGGACTTTTTTGTGTCGGAATGGGGTTTGTCAATGTAGGAGCGTTTGCCACTAGAGGATGATGCTCATCTCCAATTCTCATTCCATCTAATTATAGTTGACTAAAGGGATAGTCATATACAAAGTTCAACTCTTTCACAGTCGGAATTGTTTGGATGATGTGGACGGTAGACTTTAAAAGCTGGAGAGCTTGAAGGTTTAGGGTTTGCACGGCGACGGGATGATCATCGAAGGTTTGGAGATGGTAGCTTTGAAGGTGGAGGGTATGAACGAAGATGGGATTATTGTCGATGGTAAAAAGGTCCCATAGGTTCAATCGGGAACGTATAACTAGCCCTATGAAAATCAGATGTGGTGAAACTAATTAAAAATGGAGATGGTAAAATGGTTGTAAAAAAAGTAATGGTGAAATAGACTAAATATGGTGGAACTTGTGGTGGAGTGGTGGAAAGGATTTGGTTTTCCTAGGATGGCCAAGTTCGATCCCCACTCCCATCACATTTGGGGGAATGGCAATGAACGGGTGGAGGGCCAGTTGGTTCGAAACCCGGGAGCCACCCCGAGTTTTCTATTACAGTGCATTTACTCCAGAGAGTCCCCGACTCTTGTGGAGGGTGCAACTACACGCTCCCGGTTAATCGGGTGGGCAGTGGGCTGGAAATTTTCTCGGGGAACGCCTTAGCCAAACTCTGACGCACCAAGCGTGGGCCCGGTTAAGACAACATAGCCTTGGATGCCGGAGTGGGGCGGAGGGGCCTACCCGAGTTATAGGGTAGGTGCGATCTCTATCGCCTGTTGTAGAAATATCGCCGTTCAAAAAAAAATAGACTAAATATGGATGGTGAAATCGTGACGTGATGATTTTTTTAATTAATATTAGCGGTCAAATGACCATTGAAATCAAAACAAGCATTCAAATCCACTCGATATCATGCAACCAAATTCACTACCTGGGACACCGGTGACGGTGTTCTTGGTCAGGTAGCGGCCAATGGCAAATTGAGGAACAACCCGACCCCCCTTAGGTGGTTAAACAAATCGCCTTTCTAGTTCATTTACTGAATTTTTTAAGTGTGTTATAAGAGCTTGTACTTGCTTTAATGTGCAACCGTAACACACATGGAAACAATTGGTATCAGAGCTTGGTCAAGAGTCCAAGAAGAGAAGCCGAAGCAACGATTGATCACATGTTCAAGATGTATTAAGCCGAACTCGACCAGGGGAGACGGAGATGAATAAAGAATCGACGAGTAAGTTTATCCGTCTACTTCTACCGTTTGATTATCGTAGTAGAAAAAAGAAAAACAAAAAAAAGGTTCACTCGAAAGAGATGGAATGAATAAGATCGGAGAAGCTCGTAATTAAAATTGGAAGACGACATCTACGATTTAATAGGTCGGTGAATATGTTTCACAATTAATCTAGTGAGTTAATGTAGGAGAAAACGAGAGTCGGCGGAATTGTTTGAGTTGAAAGAATCAAGTGAAATTAGTAGAATTAAAGGTGTAGCATTGAGCATCATTGTGATTGGTGGATCTATGGACAGAGTCTTGAAAGAATAGAAAATAAAATAGAAGCATCAGCAAAGAAACAAGTAGTTTAGTGATGTGATCAGATTCGAGAGAAGACATTGTGAACGCGAGTAAAGCATGAAAATTTTTGTGTAAAAAAATAGGAATCGGATCCGAGTTAAGTCCGATCAAGATCAGATAATTACCGAGCAAACGAGACCGTTTTGGGTTGTGTGGAAGCAACTAATCTCGTCTAAATTGAAGAAGTTTAATCACTCTGTTTAAGTGATCAGAAGAGACATGGCAATCTTGTATCCGATGAAAATGTGATCGGATCCGACAAGATCAGGGCCAAGAAATCAATGGAGGCGCAAAATCTTGTAATTCGATCAAGGTGTGAATGAATCCGACAAGATCCGTGCGCATAATCAGGATGGTGTTAAATCTTGTAATTCGATTAAGGAGTCATCGAATCTGCCAAGATCAGTTACACATTAGTTGGTATTTTGTGGATAGTTTCTGCCGTTGTAGAAACTAGTGGTTACCACAAACAGTTTATACCATTAAGGAAGAGTTCATATTCGAAGAATAGTGGATCAACCAGTGTAGTTTGATCATTCGACTCAGATTAACTCACAACATGTGGTTGTTGCGATCAGATATTCAGACAAGACTGGATGTGAAGCGGGTCCAAATCAGAATTAAGGTGATGAATGAAGAGATAATTCTGATTTGAAGGATTATCTGGAAAGTTAATATGGGTTAAAGATAATATAAGTTAGTTAGAGATAAATTTGAATTATTTGTTTATTAGATAGGTTTATCTAGTTAGTTTATTTAATTATTTAAGTAGAGTTTGAGTAGCTTTAGGATTAGTTCATGTTTAGTATAAATACAGGGTTATGTATTCAGTTTTATTTGTTGAGTTTAGTTTAATAATATAAAGAGTATTAGACGTGTTAGTCTCCAAATTGTTTGTGTTTGGTTTTGTATATTCGTGACTGGAAGTCTGGGCCAACAGACCCTCTTAGGTGGTTAAACAAATCGCCTTCCTAGTTCATTTATTGAATTTTTAAGTGTGTCATAAGAGCTTGTACTTGCTTTAATGTGCAACCAAAACACACATGGAAGTAAAGGTGTTTTTATTTATCTTTAAATTAAAATGTAGTTCACTTTCACCAACCAATAACACCCATACGAAAAGGCCAATTAGCCCAATAGTATGTTGGTATGTTAAATGGTGCTCTTTCATCTAGTGGTTGAGTGTTTAAATTCACCTATGGACTACGAAGTATAATCATGAATTAATCAAATGGGCGTGTGAGTTTTTATTCTAAGAAAAACAAAACAAATAGTCATCCCTTTAGCTTAATTCTTTCCTAGAACAAGTGTGTCACACCCCGATTTCCACGTGTCACCGGTGGGCCCGGTGGGGAGTATCGTGACGTGGTTGGCAACATAATAGTCAAACAACACAATATTTAAATGCACAGCGGAAGCAATGGAAAGATATATTTCAACTGAATATAATTGTAATATCGTGTATCACAAACAGTTGAAAGAATCCACAGAAGGATCAAAAATAAATAGGAAACAGTAGTTCAACAGACGTTAGGCATCTTAAGCTTGCGAGACTCTTTATTGATGCTAAGGAGAGATATCCAGCCAATTACGAGTAGTACCTGCACTTAATCTTTTTGGGAAAATACGTCAGTTTACACTGGTAAATACAATCAACTGACTCATTTAGAAAAATGATTAAAAATTGATTTGGATGCACATGGCACAAACATTTTATAACTTGGGATAATTATTTAAATATATAAACTTGTAAAAGAATTACATGTTCCTTATGCGTTCAGTAGCCCGGATCGTGCCGGGTTAAAGATCAATAGACACACCACATTATTTATTTATGCACTGACGGGTGTACGCCTACACCCCGCGCTTAAGTCATGGCCATTTCGTAAAATGATGCCAAGGATATCCGGGACATGGTCATTAACCCCCCAAAGGCTTTAAGCAAACCAAACAATTTAAACGGGCCGATCAAATATCAATTAACCACCATACGATGGGAGATTTAATGCCCGACCAAGCGGTATTTTATATATCGTACCCCAAGCCCGTATAGGGAAAATAAGTTAAAAGTATTTACCTGAGCAAAGTAATAATCACAATAAGCAAATGCAAGTAGCTTTTACTGGTCCTCCTATTCTGGAACGAAGGTTTATAATAACCTATTAGAATCCTAACGGGTCTTTAGTTAAGCTTAAGCTTAGACCAGTTAGTTTTAAAGATACGGTTCGTACGCACGATTAAGCGAAGACCGGAATAGAATGTGATTTAGACCCGACAAGTTTGAAGACTTGCTTAATATGGGTATTTCATACACATTCTGGATTTTGAGATAAAACCGATAAGGTTTGACCCGCTTCGGCTAATTTATGTAAACTAGTCACATAAACCGAACCGAACGCGTAATAAGCGTAACGGGTAAGCGTAAGAGCCATATACAGGATTCCTAAGTTAATATGCCTCAAATATGTTGTAAAATCAGTAAGATGTCTTTTATTATGCCCGAAACGAATTTAAATACAAACTATGCCCCGTAGGGGTAGTTTGGTCATTTAAAAGGTTATAAAAGAGTTTAAGTATTAACCTGAGTTGCAGGTCTGATATTATCAGCAAATATACTTAGTTTGCAAAGTTATAACAGTATGGTATTGCATATATGTGAAATTTATCAATTATAACCAAACTATGCTCCGTAGGGCATTTTGGTAATTTCACATAAGCCGAAAAGCTCAAAACTGAAGTCTGAGTTTAACAACTTTTGCTTACTGTTAAAATATTATAATTTACCTAAAATATCAGTAGGTATCAACCCTTGTATGTTTAAAATAGTTTTAGTACATACTATGCGTTAAAAACGCTTAATAAGGCGATTAGAAGCCGTTTCCGGGTTCTATATGGAAAACTGATATTTTTATTATTCCAGAAGCCTTAAAATAATTCATTTATCATATGTAATCAGTAGAAAAAGGTTTGGGGTCAAAAAGATATGTAAAACCCATTTTATAGCCCGTAAGGGCAAAACCGACATTTACCGGATTAAGCCTATGACTGTAAGTTATGCTCAGCCTAAAATTAATTAAAAATCTTCAAAAATCCCAAAATAATATATTATATCAGTGGGTAAAGAGTTTGATATCAAAAAGTAGGTTTAAATAGGCTATACGCTAATTACGCCGTTTAATCGCTAAAGAAGCTTTCTAATTACGCTAATGAGCATAACTCTCAATCTACACCTCAAACTGATGTCAAATTTTGGGTGCAAGTTTATAATTCAGTAACTAAGGTTTCTACTCTTTTACATTTGCAAAAATCATGTTTTATGGTGAAAAGGGCATAATGGTCAACATATGAGCAATTAACAGAAACATGTATATTAATTGGATAACTAATGAACCAAGGTGTATAATCACAGAGGGTTATACTAGCATGTAACCTAGTCCAATTAAAGCTCTAAGGCATTTCTAAAACATACCAAAACGGGTCAGAACTGAAGTCAAAGCAAAAGTCAAAGCTTTGCGACTTTCGGTTCCGAACCGGGTCTAAACAGAAAATTGTCGGGTTGAACATGTTTAGACATGTTCTTACATTAATTACCAAGTTATATTAATGATCAAACAGGTTGTATGGGTCCTACATTGCTAATTATGCATAAATTAGAAATTAAGCATTCTGTTGACTTTTTAATAACAAGTTTGACCCGACATTTGACCTAGTTAGAGTGGAAATCAGAGGGTGCCCTTTTAAGAGTTTAATGCCCACATAATTACCAACTTATAACTACTTTCAATTCGACTAATCACTGGACCATTAGTGATTAATCGCTAAGTCAACCGTTAATTACGACGGTTTGACTTTTAAGCTAAAACTAAGCAAAAACTTAACTAAGAAAGGTTAAGCATACTTACTGAAGTCCTATGCACGATTAGTGATCACTTGAGTCTGCTTTGGAGCTCCAGAAATGATCAGAAATGCTGAAGGAAGGTGTGAAGAAATGGTTGCAACCTTGTGGCCTTTTATAGTGCTCAAGAACTCATGGATCATTGACACACAAGCCTAGCAATGGCCATGGATCATTTCCAGATGTCCCTAAGTGTCTAGGGGTTGTTTAGGGGTCGTGCAAGATGAGGAAAATCGGATTAAAGTCGGTTACAAGGGCTATGGCAGACAAGAACCCAACAAATTCGGAGCAGAAGGCCCCTCGTGGCACGCGTAGCCCCCCCCCCCCCCAGGGCCTTCGCGTGGCGCGACGCCCCCTCTGATCAAATCTGAAATTTTTGATTTTTACGCTTTGGTCCTTGGCTCTTGGAAACTTTGCTACGATTTTATTTCTTGCACTTTGAACCCTCCAAATTGACTTATAAGGGCTTTAGGACATATACCCACTTTGTTAAGTCCTCGGTTAACTTTATTGTTACCCGAAAAGTCATAACTTTCAACGTTGACGCTTTAACCCCTTGTATACGAATTTGATCATAACTTTCTCAT
Organism: Helianthus tuberosus; assembly: GCA_030545235.1. Lineage (NCBI taxonomy): Eukaryota > Viridiplantae > Streptophyta > Magnoliopsida > Asterales > Asteraceae > Helianthus > Helianthus tuberosus. The sequence continues at coordinate 159,943,221 of CM060402.1, read as the reverse complement.
ACGATAACAAAACTTTATGAAATTTATATCGTGTATTCTAGTGAGCATAATTAACCGTTACAAAGCTTCGGGTTTGTCAAAAGGTCACTCAGAGGTATAACTTAAACATGTTGACACATTTAACCCCTGTAGTTTGTAATCTCTCACTTTCTTTCATATTTAGCTTCGTATGATCCATGATTTATTCGTTTGAAGGTATGAGCATCATGTAGGGTTAATGTACAATATATTTATTCACTGTTGACATTTAGAACTCGTATATTCACATACTTTCCATGATTGTCAACTTTAATCCTTCTATAACATTCTTTCACACGTTCAAACCTATGACACGTGTCAACACATTATAGGACGTGAATTTTCGAGGTGTTACAAAGTGATTTTTATCCAATTTAATAGAGACAGAAATTGATATGAGAAACCACTTCTTCTATTTATAGATAAAAAAAAGTTAAGACTAAAAGTTAGAAACTATAAATATAGTTGGTAGTTATCATAAAATAATATGGTTTAAGAATTTGATTGTCAGAAAGGTGAAGTAGAATGAATTTAGAGAAAATTAATTTTTGAGTCCTTATGTTTTAGAGGTTTTAACAACTTGAGTCCAAAATCAAAATGTTTAACGCCCTGAGTTTCTACAGCCACTTTTGTTAGCCATTTGAGTCCAATTTTTTTACTCAATCCACCAAGTCTGTTAGCTACAAGGGCAATTTAGTCATTTACACACAACGTACAACTCTTATATGCACAAAAGTATAATGAACAAGTCTTTAATGCATAAGATTTTAATACTATATATAAAACTAATTATACACACATTTCACACACTCACACTTAGCACCCTCCACCACCACACTCCAGCTGCATTACCGTTGCACTACCATCACCACCACCACACCAACCACACCACCACCACCACCATCACACCAACCCCATCACCACCCCCGTACCACCATCACCACCATAGCATCAATCACACCACCATTATCACCACCACCGCACCACCTTCGGTAGTCCGACTTCACTGCATCACCATTACCATCAGAGGCCGAACAACCACCAGTTAGTTAACCACCGTCGTCACCATCAGAACCAAACCCTAACGTTGCCACTGAAACCCTAACCACCGGTGAGTTCCACCGTCGTCACTATCGAATCTCGTTTTTTTTTACGTTTAAACTCAAAAAGTTCAAATCAGTAGACTGGATGAACTATTTTATTAGATCTGCTGTTGAAGTTTGCTTTTCAAATCAGAAAATTTTTGGGGATGTGATTCAGATTAAAGATTTTAGGGATGTGAACGATTATAGATCTGGTTTTGGGGATTTTAGGGTGGTGGTGATTCAGATATGGGGGGCTGGTGATTCAGATGTGGCAACGGGTGGTTGACGGTGGGTGGCGGCAATGGGATGGTGATGGCAGTTGGGCGGGTGGTTGTGGTACGTGAAAAGATGGTGGGTTGTGGTGTTTGAGTGATAGGGACCGAGGGTGAAACCACGTTGATGGTGGCGATGGTGGTAGTTGTGAGAGAGATAAGGAAGAGAGAGGCATGAGGAAGAGAGATACAGATTGTTCTGTGTTTGTATGTATATGTAATGTAATTATAATAATAAGAGTAAATAAGTTTTTTTTTCTAATATAAAAGGGTATTTTGGTCATTTTAAAATAGTTAACTGAGAAAATCTAACTGAGTTAGTAATTTGGACTCAAATAGTTATAAAATAGAGTTTAGAGACTCGAGGCGTTAAACATTTTGATTTTGGACTCAACTGGTTAATACTCCTAAAACACAGGGACTCAAAAAGTAATTTTCTTATGAATTTATAAAGACAAATTATTAACACTGGAATTTGAGGGCATTTTTTATTACTACATACGTTGATTGTTATTACAAACTAGAAGATTGACCCGCGCGCGTTGCGCCGCGGCCAACGAAATTGACACGTTGTTGATCAGATGCAAATTTACAATGTGTTAAAGATGTTTTTGTCGGTTAAGTCTGTATTACTATCTTATACAAATAAGTAATTCACCAAATAATCTCAATACAATTAATGGTATCACAATTACCACATTACATGACTTGTATCCATATAAATAACCTATCGTATTAAGCTCCCCGCGTTGCGGCGGGGATGTAAAACCGTGACAAATAACACCAATGTCACACTATAGCCAACGACCACCAACATTAAAGTTGCGGCGTCTTTATGTGGAAAAATTAGACCGACATATAAAAATAGAAAATAATAACTAACTCGATTTAGGACTCGCACGTTGTGACGAACTTATTAAACGGGGAAAAATAGACGACGTAAACACACTGAACCACACACGTACGTTGCCCCATGTTAACTCGCAAAATTTAGAACGAAGCGTATAACAAAATGTAAAATCGTTGAACCACACACACACATTGTGCCGTGTTAAGTCGCAAAATTTATATCTAAACGTAAAACGAAAAATTTTGCAAAATATGAAAAACATAGGGGATCAAAGTTGAAAGTAAAAATGTGTGAGGTTAAATTGGAAAAACTAAAAACTTTTGGGTTAAAACTACAAAATCAAGTAGTTTTGGGTTTAAAGTGAAACATCGATTTTTTTTTTTTTTTTTTAAAAAAACCCCAAAACATGGGGTACAACACCCCTAAGCATCATGTACAACACAATTATGCACAAAACACTCATTAAGCATCATGTACAAACCACTATGCACAAACTTCTTTTAAATTAATAGTATATAAATGTATCATTTTTATGATGATAACCGACGTGATGCGAGCATGGTATAATTTTTGATATATTTTTAAGCACTTTTACTCGTTTATCAAGTTTTAAACTTATAAAACATGATATAACACAATCACTCTCTACAACACGCTAGGGCAAGTGCAAGTATCGTTGGGGTAGTATAGTGATGGTAAGATACCGAGGTCGTCCGAGGACACAAGAACTTTTAATAACGGAATATCGTCAACGTCTAATCTAACCAAATTTTGAGAAAAGATTTTTAGATAAATAGAGCTAGAACAAGGAAATAAAATATAAAAACAATAGACAAGATATAATCACTTGGTTCCGATTCATCTTTGTTGATTTCCGCACTTTTGGTTTTTTTTAAGATATTATCTTAGTTATAGTGACATGTCTCTCTTTGGAGGCAACGCTACCCTCAGCCATACTGGTCTGGGTCAACAAAAAATACTGTCTAGCAAAGTATTATTAATGTACAGATCGCCGTGTTCTTTCCGCATACTAGTATATCTAATAAGTCATGTCTCATATTTAAAAGTAGTAAATAAATAAGAGATAAAGTACATCGTAAGTGTTAATATGTCTTTTTTAACAAAAATTAATATATGAGGATAGAAAATGATAAATGTCTATTTAACCAACTAATGTATTACTAATGGTGTTGTTGGTGGCTCATTGCCAAAAGTTTTGTTGGTGGCTCATTGCCAAAGAAAAACTTTTAAGAACATTTAGGTAATGTGGGTCTAACTTATTTGATAGAAACTCTTACTTTTTAGTAGAAGGTTTTGAGTTAGAAGGTCTTAAGTTTCAGGCAAAAGTGTAAATATAAGAGTTTAGAAGCATTGCTTAGGGAAATTTTTTGGGTATTGCCCTCCACAAGTCTCATGTATGTATATATCCTTATTTATTAATATCCTTAAATAGTCTTAATATCTACGGGTCAATGAAACTTTTGCCTTTTTCACCAACAAAAAATAAGATATCAAGCAATAGATAAATAGTGTAAGGTTTAAATGAGAAGAATTTGTTTATAAAAATAGAAAAAAGAAGGTTTAATCAATAAAAATGTTTTATTTAACTTTATTTAATATTTGCATTTAATTTTAATGTAAGAGTATATTTGTAAACTTACATAGATCATTAATTTCTAGTCTTCCTCTTTAAAAGTTAATTATATTACATTTGTAATTTATTTTCAAAATATATATTTTTTTCAAAAAATAAAAAAAAACTAGAATGTAGGACAAATTACTAGGTGTGTAGGATAAATTTAAATATGTGTAGGATACATTTCGAAATATGTAGGATAACTTTTTATGTGTGTAGGCAAAAAAAATTAGTGTAGAGAATGATAGTTTTTATGAGTAATTAATTACTTAAAGATAGTAATAAATAAGATAAAAGAAATAATTAATATTTTACAATTATACCATTTTTCTTTTTCTTCTCAAATAAACCCCACTCTAGATAAATAACTAGGTAAATCCAACATTTTAACTTTACATTATTATTATTATTATTTTCTCAAATGAACCTCCCTCTAAATAAATAACTAGGTAAATCCAACATTTTAACTTTACATTATTATTATTATTATTATTATTATTATTATTATTATTATTATTATTATTTGTAGTAGTATTATATACTTATGATTTAAGACTCTTGATGAATAGTAACTCTTGTCCAGCTTGCGGTGTGCACATATATAATGTATATATGTGTGGGTGTTCGGAGGTCAAAAGTGAAATGGTACTAACTTTAATGTTATTAATTAATTTCGTGAAATAAAGTTAAAAGAGGCGGATGGTTGATCATGCGTTAAGTGGTGACGTTAATATCTGAAAGACATGGGGATACATGCACCAATCAGTCTCTGCCCCGATTGTTTGAGCATTATGTGTCTTAGGTCTAAAGCTTGATGCAAAACTACAATCGAATCGGGGGTCTCACTAGAAGCAGTCTCTCTATTCCTACGGGGTAGGGGTAAGTAAGGGTGTGCACGGTTCAGTTCGGTTAGGTTTTTGGGTAAAATCAAAACCGAAACAGAAATGTCGGTTTTTTCTTTTTAAAACCGTTCGGTTTTGGTTTTTTCGGTTTTTATGTCGGTTTGGTTCGGTTTTTCAATTATTTCGGTTTTTGGAACAAAATTATGTAAGATTCAAAAAAATATAAAGTATAATTTAAAATATAAGAATCTTTATTACATGATTACATTTATCTTATTATAGTTAACTTCTTTAATTTATATTGTTTACATAAACCTAACCTTCTAATCTATTTTTATGTTTCTCTAAAGTTTTTATTAAGGCATTTTCTTTTATAATAATTTGAAGATCATTTAATTTTTATATAAAATTTTGTTATTTATTGTAGATAATAAATAGATCACTTCAATTATAAATAAACATGTAATGTTTTTATTATAAACACTTAACATTCAAGAATAAAACTAATAATTTCTACTAGCATTGGGTTAAACATTTAAACAAGTTAAACTTAAACTTAAAAATATATGGATTGTAACTTATCGGTTTGGTTCGGTTTTTTTCGGTTATTGAAAATGGTTATCCAAAAACCGAACCGAAATTTTCGGTTATTAAAAATCTGAAAACTGAATCGTCGGTTTTTGTTTCGGTTCGGTTTTTTCGATTTGGTTTTGTCGGTTATTTCGGTTACGGTTCGGTTATTTCGGTTTTCTGCTTACCCGCTGTCTACATCTATCCTCCTCAGAACCTACCTTAGCTTTGCTATTGGTGGGATTTACTGAGTATGATGATGATGATGATGAACAGTAACTCTAAATTTTTAGGTGTTTATTTTTTCTAATATTTCTTTTAGGTATTTATTGGTTTTATAATAGTATTTAATTATCATTTAATTTGATTGTTTTCTAATCACTTGTGTTCGTTAACTTTAAAAAAATTAACTCTGTGTTTGTTGTTTATCAACATTCTGATATAAGTTTTATTGAAAATGGATACAGTCCACTATCGTACCAAACTGAAATAAAACTGACGGTGAATGGTAATTTAATATTATTAAGTATTTACGTATTTTCTAATGATATTTTATTCATCATTTAATTTTATTTTATTTTTCTAAGTTTTACCAGAAATGGATACCGTCCAATATCGTACCAAATCGATAAAAAAACTCACAACAAATAGTAACATAATATTTTTAAGTATTTATTTATTTTTTAATATTATTTTATTCATCAGTTAAACATTTTTTTATAATAACATGTGTTCAATATTTATTTTTTTCAACATCGGGATTAAAATTTAACTGAAAATGGATAGTGTGCTCCTATCGTATCAGACTGAACCAAAACCGATCGAACAACATATGTATCGGTACAAATATTTATTATTATTGTTTTAGCTTTCGTTTTTATGGTTTCAAGTCTGATAATGAATATTGTGCCGCTACCGTAGTGAACCGAACGGAAACCGACCGAATAACATCGGTACGGGTATTTATTTTTATTGTTTTTCCTTTTGATCAACTAACACTGTATCCGTACAGAACAACATTGGTCCTGGTATATGTATTCATTTTTATGGTTTCAGGTCTCGATATTTTTTCATGTATACAACTCTGTCTTCGATGATAAATGAATATTGATATCAGTACCTTAATGCTCATCGATACCGTTCGAACAACATCGGTGTCCACTTTATCGTTTTCGATTAATATAAAACACGTATTGATTTCCATACCGAGTGCATATATTGTACCTGTAGTGTAATGAACCGCACTGATACCAATCGAATACCCGCAGTAACGCATCGCCGCAACGCGCGATCAAATACGCTAGTTATTATTATTATTATTAAACTTTTTTCTTTACAACTGGGGTTGGTAGTCCGGTACTAAGGCAAAACCTTTTAAAACACTTACGTGTAAGGTCTTTTTTTTTTTTTTTTTTTTTTTTTTTTGAACGGCCAACATAAAATTTTATTAATCTAGCAAGAGGCTAGCACCAAAAATACAAACAAAGAGTCTACAGCATGCACCAATACTGGCTAGCAACACATGCTACCATACACCAAATAAACAGAAAGAAAACAGACTAAAACACATCAAATTTTCGCCATAGTTCCCAGGTAATCGTGTTCTCCTTTGCCCGATTCCTAATCCAAAAAAAGCTCCTGGACTTAATCTCTTCAATCACATTAGACGCGGACAACGTCTTCTCGCTAAAGATTACGTCATTTCGATGTTTCCATATGCACCATAATGTAATTAGAGTTATAGCATGGAACGCTTTTTTCTTCCGACTACCTCCCGGAGCCCACTTATGAGAATCCAAGACATCTCTGAAACAAAAGGTGAACAACGAGGTGTACCTGCACCATTGCCCGATTATTTGCCATATGGTTTGAGCAAATTGACACGACACGAATAGATGTTCACACGTTTCATCATGTTCGCCACACATCGCGCATGCCATGGAACTAACCGGGATCCCTCTTCTAGCTAATGCAGCCCGGGTGGGCAGCCTCTCGCCTTCCGCCCTCCATGCCACTATACCGATTTTACGCGGCACCCAATTGTTCCATTGCACCACATAGTTCGGCATGACCCGGTTATGATTTCTAATGATTTTCTTTACACTGCAAACAGAAAAGTCACCTGATGTATCATTCGACCATTGCCATTTATCCGCCTCCAATGAAAAAGACACCGATTGTAGCAGTACAGTCAACTGATGTAATTCAAGAAGCTCACTTGGACCTGCTGGAGGATGTTTCCATACCCAGTTGACAACCCCATTTCCACAGACCCTAGACGCCACAGAACAAAGCTTATCCTTTTCAATGATGAACAAGTGCGGAAATCTCTCGGACAATGAATCCGGACCGATCCAATTATCGATCCAAAATGCGATATCCTCCCCTGACCCCACCAACCCAACAATGCACTTTGATAATTTCAACCCTTTCCTTTCCAAAACCTCAGAGCTATTAACAATTTGTTTCCAAGGCCCTGCTATGGAGACTTTTGAAGGTATAAAATTCCACGCCCGCGAACTGTGATGAATGGACCAAATTACTTTCCTCCATAACCCATTCCTGTCTACTTTAAACCTCCACCACCACTTCGATAGCATTGCCAAATTAGCGTCTTGAAGAGAACCAAACCCCAGCCCGCCATACTCAATCGGACCTATTGTTTTCTCCCACGCCGTCCAATTTAGTTTCGCCTTTTCCTCCGAGCCTCCCCAGAAAAACACTCTCCTAAATCTCTCAAGTTGGTTCAAAACTTGAAGTGGAGCTTTGTAAAGAGAAAAGAAGTAAGTCGGTAGGGCACTAAGAACCGACTTAATCAGAGTTATTCTTCCGCCAAATGATAACTTTTTTGCCTTCCAAATTGAAAGTCGACTTTTAAACAACTTTAACACAGGCTCCCAATTCTTAACTAAGTTCATATTTGCTCCTACCAAAAGGCCAAGATAGCGAAACGGGAATTCGCCGGCTCTACAAAAAAGAGTACTAGCCATACTGCTAATTTCTTGGCCATTGACTCCGACGCCGTATAAACTGCACTTTGCTAAGTTCACCTTGAGCCCAGATGTCAAGTAAAAACATCTGAGGATCCGTTTTAAATTTAAATCATTACTATTAGACCACTCGCCGAGGAATACAACATCATCGGCATATAAAAAATGGGATAAAACCGGGCCGTTAGTGTTGCACCGAATTCCGTGAAATAGACCCACCATAGTCGCCTTCTTCATAATACCTGTCAATGCTTCCATTGCCATTACAAACAGAAATGGGGAAAGAGGATCACCTTGTCGAAGTCCACGAGAACAAACAAACTCTGATGTCGGTGACCCATTCACTAATACGGAAGCCCGAGCCGATTGAAGAATCGCCATAATCCAATCACACCATTTAATGGGAAACCCCATTTGTTCCATAATCGATCTTAGAAAGCCCCAATGAAGTGAATCGTAAGCCTTATGAATGTCGATCTTGAAAAACATACCCTTCTTTTTTGAATATTTCATCGAAGCAAGAAGTTCGTTTAAGATTAGCGGACCATCCGTAATACTCCTACCTGCCAAAAAAGTGGATTGCTCCTCTGATATGACTTTACCAATAACCCGCTTGAGTCGATTTACCAAAACCTTCGAGATAACCTTATTTATACTTCCAATAAGACTGATAGGCCGAAAGTCCGACGGTCTCAACGGGTCTTTTAGTTTCGGAATCAGAGCAATAAAAGAAGAAGTGCAATTTCTGTTAATAACCGGATTAATAAAAAAATCATTAAGTACCTTAACAAAATCCGCCTCCAAACCAGTCCAGCAGCGTTTGATGAGCTTAAAGTTGAATCCATCGGGCCCCGGAGCACGGTCTCCGTGACAGTCCCACACCGCATCCTTTATCTCCGTCAAGGAAAAAGGACAAATAAGAGAGCTAGCATCTTCCGACGATAGAACCGAAAGGTTCGGGCATGTGATAGATGGTCTAGTAGGCATAGGTTCAGAAAAAAGATTTTCGAAGAATTCAAAAAATTGTTGTTTAACAGTAACCGGGTTCGTCACCCACTCATCATTCTTGAAGACGCCGTTAATTCTATTCGAGCTTATCTTGGCATTTACGACACTATGATAATATCCCGTATTCTCGTCTCCTTCTAACGCCCACCGTACTCGCGACTTTTGTTTCATGTCTAAATCTTTCAGCCGTTCAAATTCCATAATAAACTGTTTATCACTTATTCTCGTCTCCAATTCCGGTTGGTTGAGTGCTCTATCCTCCGCCACATTTTCCAAGAAAGCCACCCGGTTTTTCCTGAATCTATACATCTCCTCCTTCTTACGCCTTTCCTCTTTAATCCACTCCTTAATCCTATTTTTCAACCATCTTAACTTTGTTGCCAACGCTAAATCAGATGGGCCTTCAAACGAAAAAGACCTACACTTCTGAAGGACAAAATCAACAAATCCAGGTAACTCCAACCAAGAATTATATAACCTGAAAGGTATGTGACCATAGTCCGAAGAGACCATAGTGAGAAGTAAAGGTCTGTGATCAGAGTAGGCTCTATCGAGGGCTACAACGGATGCGGCTGGCCAGTTTTCAATGAATCCGATACAAACCAAGAACCGATCGAGTTTACTTAATTTGTCCCCCCGGTCAGACATATAAGTAAACTTCGCACCACCCATTGCTAATTCATGCAAGGCCGCTGAAAGGATAAAGTCATTAAAGGCATCAGCGTTCGAGGCAACATATTCAGAGTTAAACCGCTCCTCCGGGCTCCTGACGTCGTTGAAGTCCCCCATGAAAACCCATAACCCCTGCCTCGAATTTCTAAGGCCAAGAAGATTCGCCCATAATTCACGCCTAGTCGTCTGGTCGTTAGGCGCATAGACGTTTACAAGGTTTAAGCGAATACTGGATGCCACAATAACTCCACCGACACACAAAAAATTCGTGTCTCTAATAATCTCATTGCACCTGAACAAAGCTGGGTCCCACATAGAGACTAAACCCCCTGACCTCCCATGAGATTCGACCACTGCCCGCTCAAAAATTGACCGCCCCCAGAGAAAATTAAAACCAAAATCAGACGAATCTTTCAATTTCGACTCTTGAATTGCCAGAAAATGTACCTTATTGCTTGTCTTTAGACCACGGATCCAGTCTAACTTTCGGGAATTCCCGACCCCCCTAAGATTGACCGAAAGAATATTCATTGGAAACCGGCTTCAATCTCCTCACCAATAATTAATTCTCTTGTATCTTTCTCGAACCCTGCCAAGTTAATGCCAACAGCATCGCCAACTGCAGCAGTGATCTCGGCTTCGAACTCCACTCGAGTATCTTCAACAAACTGAGAACCAAAGTCCTCCCCTTCGCTAATACCATCCGGCGAATTACAATCATCCTGGACCGGACCCGGGGTGTTATCGGCCGGAGTATCCTCAATTGACTCCGAGGTATTTTCCTGTGAATTAGCCGGACAGTTGAGGTCGATAGCACTGGACTCCCTCTGAGAGGGTCCCAGATTAGCTTTAACTTGTGGACCCTGTGTAGAACCAATTGATGGTGGACTCCTCAAAGCCCTGGCCCGTTTCCCCAAATAAGGTTGTGGAGTTGGGCCTAATTGCTTACTCAGCCCAGTGGTGTTTGCAACAGTCTGTTCGTTATCCACACAACGGGGCCCACCCTGTAATCCCTCTGAACCAGCATTGGGAGTTGAATTAAAACCATAATTATTATTCTGAGTAACCCTAGGCGGCGTTACCCCTTCCCCATGCAATGCCTCTCCCGAAGTTACGTTACCGTTGCATGCCTGTTGACGTACCAACTTCTCCGGCGTGTTACCGGCTGCCCCACTAGAGTTCCTGCAATCGGCACTTCCTTCACCACTCTGAGACTGCTTAATCTCTCCCTCTTCTACCTCCTCGTTCTCCATGCAAACATTAGAATTCTCCTTGCATCCTGAAACTTCCACTGACTGAATACAAGAAAAGTCAAGGTTCCAACCAGTCATCTCCTCAGCCACCCACACTTGATGAGAGCGGCCCCTCCAAAGAATATTCAGGTCCTCGTCAATCCGTTTGGTACTCGTCGTAAGAACCTGACAATTCCCGGAGGAGATATCGATCTCCGACCAGTTAAAATCTGAAGGTTTTACAATCATACCAAATAACTCACCGATCCTATCGTATAAACGATTATCCCGCAACTGAAATGGCACACCAAGGATTTTTAGTTTTGCAATTCGTTTTAATGGGATAGGTTTACCATTCCATACTTCAACTTCTGAGAACATAGTGGACCATACATCTACTTTCTGCTCCACGAAGGTCTTAGCCTGGACATTGTCTTTGAAGGTGACTAGCATGCTCAGGCCCCCAATATAAGAAATGCTGCAATCCATGAACCCGCCTGTTGCCAGCATTTGCTCTACAGCGCATAGGGTCCTTACATTCAGTGCAGACCCCAGCACCGATCTGCCGACACAGTGCATCGGATAGGCCGCCACAATGTCATCCGCCACAATTGTTTTTTGGTTATTGGTTCTTTTTCCACCACCGTTTCCCACAGCGTCGCTGAACGAAACGCCATCCTGCACCCTAGAAGCAGGTACCGGAATAGGATTTTTTTGTCCGCCATACCTTCTCTTCGTTTGTAGGAGGTGCCATCGCAAACTTCTGGTGATCTTTGTTGAATTTGGCAAGAGACACAGAGAGTTTCGCTTCAAAGATTGTAACCGTATTCATGTTCGCCAATGTTTCTTCCACGTTTGAGACTCCAACATATCTAACAAACCCAAACCAATTCCCTCTCGAATCCTTCTTCTTTGCTACATATGCATCAGACACTCTACCATAAGGCTGAAAGGCCCTCCCAAGTAATGTATTCGATGTTCTATCCGGAAGATTAGTAACAAAGAAAGTTAATTCATCCGGATTATTTTCACTTCGTCGGACTCTTCTGTAGGGGACGTTGGTCCAAGGACCGTTGCCCCCACCACCGTATCCTCTCCCCATACCAAATCAAACTGATAATCCCCAAATAAAACCCTAGAACCAAATGTCAAACCTTAATCGATTATAAGGATGCATCAATCTAGCTGATATAACAAACGTTAAAACGCGATCGATAACAACCCTGTAATAAATCAGGCTATCCAATAGATTCTAAAGTCAACGGCAATTGAAAAGAAAAAAAGCCCTAAACCTGACTGATCTTGGTGATTATAGAGAATTGTAAGTGGATAATAATCAATAAGATTATAATCAGTTAACAATACCTGTAATCATTAGATGACGAACAGATTTAGAATTTAGGAAGATGAAAACTTAGATCCCCTTCGTCCAGTTTTGAATCCCCTTCCGCTCCCTATCTTTACGTGCAAGGTCTTAAATTCAAGTCTTATAATGAGCAAGAAATTTTCCGTTTAAAAAAATAACAATGATGTCAATAAACCTTTTTTTCTAAGTGCTTTTCAAATAAAATTGCGTGTTACTACATAATTACAACTAACTTTGATCACATACCGTTTTTTTTTTATACAAGAACATATTATTTATTATATTATCAAATAGCTTATACAAATTACGATCTTAACCAAACATTTGGACTTAGAAAAGGAAACTATAATCAAAGTGTTTACACCATAAAGATATGCAATTATTGTACGAGGGACCATCTACGTACACCAACATTTATATGGATGGATCCGTTGTCTCTTTCCTTCTAACTTTTATCATATAGTTATCCCCTTTTTTAACAATTATTTGTACGTACACAATCACTTTTTATAGACTTTTTAATTTTTTTTATACACTTTTTATAGACTTTTTAATTAGATATTTTTTTATGTTGGTATTCTTATGATAGTGCCACATAACATACTGTTATTTTATGAAGATATAGAATATCAGTTGAATGCTAATTATGGTGTACTTACAAAAGAGATCGAACCTAAGCGATGGTCACAAGTAAATTCAATAGGCATAATCTAGAACAAGAACACACTAAAGCAAGAACAACCATGATAAACGAAGTTTAGTAATGAATCACTACAAGACTCGGGACTATTGACATTAGACACCATATATAAGGGCAGGGGCGAAGTATAGAAGGGGCGGGAGGGGGCGCCCGACCCCCGAACTTTTTGCCCAGTAGTGTTATATATGTAGTTTTCGTATATAAATTTTTGGGTATATACGTTTTCAACCCCCCGGTTCTATAGAAATTTTTTGGTATATACGTTTTCGACCCCCCATCATTCGGGTCAAGCTTCGCCACTGTATAAGGGGACAAAACTATACGTATATTTAAAATGGCACCGGACCGATTTAGGCAAGGGAACTGGATATTATTTGACGATAAAGGACCCGATAAATTATTAAAACCAGGTCCTATTTTATGCTCATCAATATAATCTGGTTCCCTTGTAAAAACCCGGTCCTATTACTTCCTCGATCAGGCAAAGAGGTTATAAAATCCACTTCTTAAAAAAAAAAATAACATGGATTGTAGTTAATGGGATATATTTGTAAGTAGTGAAAAATGGGTTGATGTTGACTGTTGAGTACCAATAGGTATCCGTTACACTACCTCATGTCCGTGTATGTTTTTTTTGGGTAAAGGTTACAACATTGAATTATGTTTTAACGTGAATATTACATAGTTGGGTACTTTGATATATTTATAAACAAGTACAACTAAACATGCAGCAATATATTACTAAGAGCACTTCCAACGGTGCCGTCCGTTGGAGGAGTCCGGGATCCCGACCAACACATTTCGGACCAAATGCGTCGTGAGGCTGTGATGAGGCAGTTCGGTTGGTCTTGGTCCGCTCCAGTGGACTGGTCTGGTGGGTTTCGGTGGGCCCCAAGGGTAAGGGTTTTTGTATTAATAAAAAAGACGTTTATCTTGTTAGTGAAAATAAATTCTTATGTTTTTTAATAAACAAAAATTATACCTAATGAAAACATAAAATATACAGTGAATTGCAAAAATTGTCCTTTATCTTTATACCCCTTTCCAGGCAGTGTCTTTTATGTTTAAAATTGATGAGTTTTATCCTTTATGTTTTAAAATCCTACACGTTATATCCTTTAGGCCTAACCCAGTTAAAATTTTCTGTTAAATTAGATCAAGTTCAGAGCACAAGAGGGTATAATTGTCTTTTTACTCAATTATTAAAAAGAAAAAAATAAACAATTTATATATTAACTCCATGTCTTTCTCTCTCTGAAAAAACCCTCATTCTCTCTCTACTCCACCTCTCTCTATACTTGTTTCTACCACCTCCTTCCACGACCCAACTTCCTTTCACTATCGCCACCACAACTAAATCCGACCAAGAAAAAAAAACACTACTGCCTAAAAAAACCGCTACAACAGTTCACAAATCCAACAACCAACAAACAGATCCAATAACCTGCAATTTTTTCCAACTCCATCGCAAATCCATCAACCTACTCCACATCTCTCCAAACAAACATTCTCTCTCTCTCTCTATCTCTCTACTTCCACCACCATCATCACCATCCACCCACCACTGTTGCAACCCCACCGTTTATTGTGATTAAAATGTATACATACCAAAACGTGTAGAATCCTTTTCAGCACCAAATAAATACATAAATACAAAATAACATATATGTTTGTATGTATCTAACTCTCAGAGAAGTTGAAAAACAGGGGAACTAAAAAACATCAAACATACAAATACATACTCTAATCAAAATGTATGCATACCAAAAGGGATTTTATGTTAACAAAAAGCAGTTTGAGGAAGATGGGATTTAATTTTAACTCAATATCTAATCAACTGATTTTGACTCGATGATTAATTATAAGTGTGAGAAAGGGCACATTAAAACCAACTGCCCTAAATACGCCAAGAAGCCTGAAGAGGCCAAGAAGACAAATGCTAGAGTCTTTAGAATGGATGCAAGGGAAGCGGTTCTAGACGACAACGTGATTACAGGTACTTTCCTTGTAAATTATGTCTATGCAAGAGTACTTTTTAATTCAGGCGCTGATAAGTCCTTCGTTGATAATAAGTTTTGTGAATTGCTGAAATTACCTGTCAAAACCTTAAGTATGAATTATGAGGTGGAGTTAGCAGATGGCACCCTAGAAACCGTCTCTACTGTGTTATATGGATGTGTTATATCCATTAAGAACCACTCTTTTCCTCTGTCCCTACTTCCATTTAAGTTAGCCGGTGTTGAAATAGTTTTGGGTATGGACTGGTTATCTCATAACCAGGCCCGAATTGTCTGCAACAAGAAACAAGTGGTGATAAAGACTCCGTCTGGTGAATCACTTACCATTCGGGGAGATACCCAGTATGGGCTGCCTGAGCAAGTGACTATGCTCAAAGCTTCAAAGTGTTTAAAGAAGGGCTGTGTCATCTACATGGCACAAGTGACCATTGATGAGCCGAAACCTAAGATGGAAGACATCCCCGTCATTTCCGAATACCCTGAAGTGTTTCCTGAAGAGCTACCTGGTTTACTACCAGATAGGCAAGTGGAATTCAGAATTGACATCATCCCCGGAGCAGCACCTGTTGCTACAGCACCTTATAGGTTGGCGCCCACAGAGATGAAGGAATTGAGAACGCAGTTAGATGAATTGCTAGCTAAAGGTTTCATTAAACCTAGTTCGTCTCCATGGGGAACGCCATTCCTGTTTGTCAAGAAGAAGGATGGATCGATGCGCCTGTGCATCGATTATCGTGAGCTTAATAAAGTCACGATAAAGAATAGGTATCCTTTGCCCAGGATCGACGATTTGTTCGATCAATTGCAAGGGGCAAGTTATTTCTCGAAGATTGACTTGAGGTCAGGCTACCATCAACTGAAAGTAAGAGATGAAGACGTACACAAAACTGCATTTAGGACTCGTTATGGTCATTACGAGTTCCTAGTGATGCCTTTTGGGCTCACTAATGCACCTGCCGCGTTCATGGATCTCATGAATCGCGTTTGCAAGTCGTACTTAGATAAATTCGTCATCGTTTTCATCGACGGCATTCTTATCTACTCGAAGAACCAAGCTGACCATGAGAAACACCTTCGCTGTATTCTTAAACTCCTACATCATGAGAAACTCTATGCCAAATTTTCTAAGTGTGAATTCTGGCTTCGAGAAGTCCAATTCCTTGGACACGTGGTGAGTGAGCGTGGTATCCAAGTGGATCCCGCTAAAGTTGAAGCAGTTATGAACTGGCAAGAGCTGAAGATGCCTACAGAGATTCGTAGCTTCCTGGGATTGGCAGGATATTACAGACGTTTCATTGAAAACTTCTCAAGGATTGCTGCGCCCCTAACTTCGTTAACACGTAAGAAGGTTAAGTTTGATTGGGGCCCTAAGCAGCAGGAATCATTTGACATCCTAAAAAAAAAGTTGAGCAACGCTCCTGTACTGACATTGCCTGAAGGTACCGAAGAATTCGTAGTCTACTGTGATGCATCACATACTGGCATGGGGTGTGTGCTTATGCAGAATGGCAAGGTTATTGCCTATGCTTCAAGACAGTTAAAGGTGCATGAAAAGAATTACACCACCCATGACTTGGAGTTGGGTGCCGTTGTATTCGCACTAAAACTGTGGAGGCATTATTTATATGGGATCAAGTGTGTGATCTATTCTGATCACAAGGGCCTTCAACATCTGTTTAATCAGAAGGATTTAAACATGAGGCAGCGCCGTTTGATGGAGACTTTAAATGATTATGATTGTGAAATCAGATACCATCCCGGCAAGGCGAATGTAGTCGCTGACGCCTTGAGTCGAAAGGAAAGGGTGAAACCCATCCGAATCAATGCCAAGAGCATTGAAATAAAGAATAGTTTGAACGAAAGGTTGTTAGCTGCACAGAAGGAAGCTGTGTTGGAAGCTAACTATCCCAATGAGAAGCTGGGAGTAACTGAAGAACAGTTATCTCAAGGCAAGGATGGAATTTTGAGACTGAATGGGCGAATATGGGTTCCAATTTATGGAGGACTCCGAGATGTCATCCTCCAGGAAGCCCACAGTTCCAAATACTCTGTTCATCCTGGAGCTGATAAGATGTACCAGGATCTAAGGGCAAACTATTGGTGGATAGGCTTGAAGAAGTCTGTAGCCACCTATGTAGCTAAATGCTTGACATGTGCGCAAGTCAAAGCCGAGCATCAGAAGCCGTCAGGCTTGCTACAACAGCCTGAACTTCCTACGTGGAAGTGGGAAATGGTAACTATGGATTTTATCACCAAGTTACCTAAGACAAGGAAAGGAAATGATACAATATGGGTTATAGTTGATAGACTGACTAAGTCAGCACATTTCTTACCCATCAAGGAGACTTATAGCTCCGACATGTTAGCCCAGTTATACGTGGATAAGATTGTAGCCTTACATGGCATACCTGTGTCTATTATCTCTGACAGAGATACTAGATACACGTCACATTTTTGGAAAAGTTTCCAGCAATCTTTGGGCACGCGTTTGAATTTTAGTACGGCTTACCATCCTCAGACAGACGGTCAGAGTGAGCGTACTATTCAAACGTTGGAAGACACGCTTCGTGCATGTGTGAATGACCTGGGTGGTAGTTGGGATAAGCACCTACCGTTAATCGAATTCTCCTACAACAATAGCTACCATACCAGCATTAAGGCTGCGCCTTTTGAGGCATTATACGGTAGAAAGTGTAGAACGCCAGTTTGTTGGGCGGAAGTTGGAGATGTCCAATTATCAGGACCAGAGATAGTCTTTGAAACGACGGACAAGATTGTCCAGATTCGTGACCGTCTCAAAGCTGCCCGAGATAGGCAGAAGAGTTACGCAGATCCAATTGTGATTAAAATGTATACATACCAAAACGTGTAGAATCCTTTTCAGCACCAAATAAATACATAAATACAAAATAACATATATGTTTGTATGTATCTAACTCTCAGAGAAGTTGAAAAACAGGGGAACTAAAAAACATCAAACATACAAATACATACTCTAATCAAAATGTATGCATACCAAAAGGGATTTTATGTTAACAAAAAGCAGTTTGAGGAAGATGGGATTTAATTTTAACTCAATATCTAATCAACTGATTTTGACTCGATGATTAATTATAAGTGTGAGTCGATATTTATCTAATCACAATCCCCCATTATCTAATCCACTGAACTAATTGTAACACCTCGAAAATTCGTGTTCAATGAAATAACGACACGTGTCATATAAGACAAGAGTGATATAAACCCGGGTATAATTAAAAGATGTATGGCAGGATTTAAAAGTGTCGTCATGTTAATCTTTACCTCTGAACGACCTCGTTTATAAATCCCAATACCCAATCATATACTATGAACATCTAATATACCTTCAATCCAACAAATTGATGGCAGTAATTGAATTCAAAAGTGCAAGATAGGATCCTATGGAAATTTCTATGATAAACTTTCATATTCGGCACTTTGAAAGGATTCAAGAAAACATATCAAAGTGGTAGGGTATATAACTGTTCATGACCCAAAACTTGAGGCCCCATACTGATAAAACATGGCCAAAATCGTTACACTCAAGTTGCCCCTTCAAAACCCGAAAGAACAACAACTTTTTGCTTCTGGTCAAAGGCTTACGGACCGTAAGCCTTACCCTTACGGTCCGTAAGGGTGTGCCAGCGACAGAAAATCCTCCTGTTTGCTGTTTAAACGCAATACTTGACCTTTAAACGATTTTCCTCATATTTGGACGACCCCTAAATGACTCCTAGACACTAGGGACATGTGTTAGTGATCTGGGAACATTGATAGAGTTGGTTGTCACCATCTTATGGATCAAAATCCACTATAAAAGGCCATGAAGTTGCAACCATTTGATCATTCACTTCTTGTGCAATTCTGGAGCTTTTGGGGAGCTTAAGAGCAGACACAAGACCTTCCTAATCAAGCATAGGACTTCAGTAAGTTTGCTTATCCTTTCTTAGTTAAGTTTTTGCTTAGTTTAAGCTTAAAAGTCAAACCGTCGTAATTAACGGTTGACTTAACGATTAATCACTAATGGTCCAGTGATTAGTCGAATTGAAAGTAGTTATAAGTTAGTAATTATGTGGGTAATAAACCCTTAAAAGGGTTCCCCCTGATTCCCACTCTAACTAGGTCAAATGTCGGGTCAAACTTGTTATTAAAAAGTCAACAGAATGTTTATTTTCTAATTTATGCATAATTAGCAATGTAGAACACATACAACCTGTTTGATCATTATTATAACTTGGTAATTAGTGTAAGAACATGTCTAAACATGTTCAACCCGACAATTTTATGTTTAGACCCAGTTCGGAACCGAAAGTCGCAAAGCTTTGACTTTTGCTTTGACTTCAGTTCTGACCCGTTTAGGCATGTTTTAGAAATGCCTTAGAGCTTTAATTGGACTAGGTTACATGCTAGTATAACCCTCTGTGATTATACACCTTGGTTCATTAGTTATCCAATTAATATGCATGTTTCCGTTAATTGCTCATGTGTTGACCATTATGCCCTTTTCACCTTAAAACGTGATTTTTAAAAATGTAAAAGAGTAGAAACTTTAATTACTGATATATAAACTTGCACCCAAAATTTGACATCAGTTTGAGGTGTAGATCGAGAGTTATGCTCATTAGCGTAATTAAAAAGTTTATTAGCGATTAAACGACATAATTAGCGTTTAGCCTATTTAAACATACTTTTTGATATCAAACTCTTTACCCCACTGATGTAATATATTATTTTGAGATTTTTGAAGATTTTTAATTAATTTTAGGCTGAGCATAACTTATAGTCATAGGTTTAATCCGGTAATTGTCGGTTTTGCCCTTACGGGCTATAAAATGAGTTTTACATATCTAATTGACTCCAAACCTTTTGCTACTGATCTTAAATGATAAATAAATTATTTTAAGCCTTCTGGAATAATAAAAATATCAGCTTTATGTATAGAAACCGGAAACGGATTCTAATCGCCTTTTTAAGCGTTTTTAACGCATAGTATGTACTATAACTATATTAAACATACAAGGGTTGATACCTACTGATATTTTAGGTAATTTATAATATTTTAACAGTAAGCAGAGGTTGTTTAACTCAGACTTCAGTTTTGAGCTTTACGGCTTATGTGAAATTACCAAAATGCCCATACGGTGCATAGTTTGGTTAAAATTGATAAATTTCACATATATACTTTACCCTACTGTTATAACTTAGTAAAATAAGTATTTTTGCTGATTATATCAGACCTGTAACTCAGGTAAATACTTAAACTCTTTTATAATCTTTTAAATGACCAAACTACCCCTACGGGGCATAGTTTGTGTTTAAATTCGTTCGGGCATAATAAAAGACATCTTACTGATGTCACAACATATTTGAAGCATATTAACTTAGGAAACCGGTATATGGCTCTTACGGATACCCGTTACGCTTATTACGCGTTCGGTTCGGCTTATGTAACTAGTTTACATAAATTAGCCGAAACGGGTCAAACCTTATCGGTTTTATCTCAAAATCCAGAATGTGTTTAGATTACCCATATAAGACAAGTCTCCGAACATGTCGGGTCTAAATCACATTCTATCCGGTCATCGCTTAATCGTGCGTACGAACCGTATCTTGAAACTAACCGGTCTAAGCTTAAGCTTAATTAAAGACCCGTTAGGATTCTAATAGGTTATTATAAACCTTCGTTCCAGATTAGGAGGACCAGTAAAAGCTACTTGCATTTGCTTATTGTGATTATTACTTTGCTCAGGTAAATACTTTTAACTTATTTTCCCTTATACGGGCTTGGGTTACGGTATATAAAATACCGCTTGGTCGGGCATTAAATCTTCCATCGTTTGGTGGTTAATTGAATAATTTAATCGGCCCGTTTAAATATGTTTTGTTTACTTAAAGCCTTTGGGGGGTTAATGACCATGTCTCGGATATCCCTGGCATCATTTTACGAAATGGCCACGACTTAAGCGCGGGGTGTAGGCGTACACCTGTCAGTGCACAAAAGAATAATGTGGTGTGTCTATTGATCTTTAACCCGGACACGATCCGGGCTACTGAACGCATAAGGAACATGTAATTCTTTTACAAGATTATATATTTAAATAATTATCCCAAGTTATAAAATGTTTATGTCACGTGCATCCAAATCAATTTTAATCATTTTTAAAATGAGTCAGTTGATTGTATTTACCAGTGTAAACTGACGTATTTTCCCAAAAAGATTAAATGCAGGTACTAAGCGTAATTGGCTGGGATTTCTCCTTAGCATCAATAGAAGTCTCGCAAGCTTAAGATGCCTAAAAGTCTGTTGAACTATTGTTTCTATTTTATTTTCGATCCGTCTGTGGATAAACAATCGACAGTTGTGATATTTGATATTACAATATTATATTCAGTTGAATTAAATCTTTCATTTGCTTCCGCTGTGCATATTAAATATTGTGTTGTTTGACTATTATGTTGCCAACCACGTCACGATACTCCCCACCGGGCCCACCGGTGACACGTGGAAACCGGGGTATGACAGGTTGGTATCAGAGCCAACATTGAGTGAATTAAACACTAGCCTTTTGTGTTTAATCTCAATAACACAATTGCACATATCTAAACTTTCGAGTCTAGACAAAGAACATAGGAACAATCCAAATTTGTTTCAATTTATTTTTTTACTTTGTCTTTTATTTTATATATGTTTGTTGTTATCTCATGCTATATTGACAGGATCAAATATGCCGCCAAGATTCTTTAGAAGAAGAGGACGAGGCAAGGGGCCAGTCACCGCCCCCAATGATAATGAAGCCGGGCCTTCGCACATGCGAGCTCCTTCTACCACCGAAAGTGACGATCCTCGACAGAACCGGAGGAACCTATTTGAACCTGCAAGGCGATCTGTTTCGCATAGTTCAACGCCTCCCGTGCATAACTCATATGGGCCACATTCGGAAAATGAGCCCAATAACCCACAACCCTCCTATATACCCCTTCAGCGATCTTTGTCGCACCATTCTTTTGGAGACCCTACACCTGTCTTCAGGGGCTGGTTCAACCCGGCCAACTATATACAAGAGCCAGTGGGTTTTAACCCACTGGGGCCAGAGGATCATTTCTCTGGCGATCACGCGGAGGATATGGACGAGGACACGGATCCCGTCGAACCTGCCAATGGTACACCGAACCATCCCATAGAGATCTCGGATGGATCTTCTTTTCACGGATCACCCTACGGTGGTCCAGACAGCTTTCAGGCGAGGTTTACTCAGCACGAGTGGTACTTCACACCC
The DNA here is from genome assembly GCA_030545235.1 of Helianthus tuberosus. Taxonomy (NCBI): domain Eukaryota; kingdom Viridiplantae; phylum Streptophyta; class Magnoliopsida; order Asterales; family Asteraceae; genus Helianthus; species Helianthus tuberosus. Next base: position 159,920,664 of record CM060402.1, on the reverse strand, counting down.
TCGCATCATTCGTCGCCTCATCAGCAGCAGCAGGATCCCTCTGTGGATTCACGGTTTGTGGCAGTCACGCCACCACCTCCTCCGCCACCAGTTCAGCCGGCACCTCCACAACCGCCGAGGCGTAGGAGAACCGGAGCGCGTATGTCTGCGCGAGCAGGAGACTTTCATTTTAGTTCTCCTCGTCAGTCAAGTGGCAGCCATTATCCGCCACTTCAGGAAGACCCACAAATGGGTGGACCTTCGCAACCAGTTGCACAGCAACCACCTCCGATGGGTTTTGATAACCCGATTCCAGCATACACGGGTTCTATGGCGTACAACCCGTTTGAACAACCAGCTCACACCAACTACGGTTACGGTGAAGCTGATCCCTACATGGTAGCGGCCAATTACAACGCATTTAACCTGGAAGGACCCTATGGCGCTCCTTGGGAAGTAGGGTACCCAACTCGTGGGTACCAGATACCTGCCAGACCTATAATACGGACGCAATCGCAGCCGCCACGGTTTTCTCCCCCAGAACGGGAGGAAATCCTTCAGAGACTGGACCAGGTTGAGCGAGACTTTCACCGCGAACGCAGGGAACGACAGACTTTCTTCCAAGGATTGACAAGCCTAATAAAAAGGAAGAGCAAGAAGGACCATTGAATCCTTCCACTGTTGTTGTGATTTCCTTGTATCATTTTAAGCCCCTGCGTGGGCCTGTCTTGCTGTATTAGCCCCTGCGTGGGTATGTATGTATGTTTGTTTGTTTTGACCCCTGCGTGGGTCTATCCTTCTGTTAACCCCTACGAGGGTATGTTATTTGTTAAAGTCCCTGCGTGGACTAGTATGTTGCTTAACCCCTGCGTGGGTAACTTGTTTGTCTGAAAAGTCCCGTTTAGGGCGACGTGTAACCTATTTATAATTAATGGAATGTAAGTTTATAAATTTCATTTTTGCTATTATATGCATAAATATATTATATGGAATAAATAAATCAAAATCATTCCTTTTAAAATAATCTGCCTATGTAATTATTAAATAAGAATCTTAAGAGTGAAACCTAGCCTGAGTGTCCTTATAAAGACCTGGCCATGATGGTAAGACCTGTTTAAAAGATTTGAATCCCTGTTAACATCTGTAAACATGTTAACACTCCTGGCAGATGTGATTCGTTAAAATCACACACGTTATTCTTTGTAAAAGGATTCTTTAGAAGATTCCTAACCCAGCTTAATGATCTCTGAATCATGGGTTAGATCATCAATTAAGATGATTATATTTTGACCATGCATTGGCAATATAATGCCTACGGGCCCTGCTCATTTCCATATGAGCCAAAAGACAGCGGTAGTGATGACTCCCTGTCCGAAAAAAGGTAATGAACTAGGTTCAAACCTTCATGCCTTGATTCTCTGAAATCATGGCTTATATCATCCTATAAGATGATCATATTATAAACATCCCTTAGAAGGGAAGTGCCTACGGGCTATAGTTAATGTCCTCTGAGACTAAAGACAGTGGTAGCTATGACTCCCTGTCAGAAAAGGTAATGAACTATGATTCAAACCTTAAAGCCGTAATTCTATGAAATCATGGCTTATGATTTAAAATGTCCATGTGACTAGGCCTTTTGTGCTACTAATAAAACTGTTATTGTTTTATAATTAGGATAAATTATAATAGAAATCCTAAATAAATGTGATTAATAAATTAACCAAATATGGTCTCTGTTTACCATGGTTAATGAATTACCCTAAGGGGCAATTCCATAATAAACTCCCAAATAAACTATTGTCCTTGTTTTCTGTAATAGTTCAATTAAAATGGCTAACTCAGATGAAATTAATAGCCATCCAGTGGAGAATAACGATAACGCCCGAATTAATTTAACGGGTGCTGAATTGAAAGCGTTGGTAGACGACGCAGTTACAAAAGCCTTAGAGCGGCAGTACGAAGAGTATAGTGGGACTCGAAGTAGGACCCTCTCTACGCCGCATTCGAAGCCACCTTCCAAGAAGGAAGAACTGAAGAAAGATGATGATCGACTCTCCTCAAACCACCACAATGCTCCATCTCAACAAATAATACTAAATCAAGGACCCCGTGACAAGGGTTGCTCTTATAAATATTTTGTTTCCTGCAAACCCCGGGATTTCACTGGGGAGAAAGGAGCCATTGACTGTATGACATGGCTGGATGAGATGGATACAGTTGTGGATATCAGCGGATGCGCTGAGAGGGATGTGGTCAAGTATGTGTCGCAATCTTTTAAAGGCGAGGCTTTAGCCTGGTGGAGATCACTGATTCAAGCCACTGGGAAGATCCCATTGTACAACATGTCTTGGGAACAATTTGTTGCCCTTATCAGGGAAAATTACTGCCCTCAGCATGAGGTTGAGAAGATAGAGTCTAATTTTCTATCATTGGTTATGACAAACCTTGACTGTCAAGCTTACCTCACGAGCTTCAACACAATGTCCCGGTTGGTTCCGTATCTGGTAACCCCGGAACCAAAAAGAATAGCTCATTTTATCGGTGGTTTAGCCCCCGAGATAAAGGCAAGCGTCAAGGCCTCTCGGCCAGCTACTTTTAGATCTGTAGCTGACATATCTTTGTCCCTCACTCTGGATGCGGTCAGACAAAGATCGTTGAGGAACAAAGATGCTGAGAAGAGAAAACGTGAAGATGATAACTCACGGAGGTCGAACAAGAAGCACCGAGGAAACGGTGACAACAAGAAGGGATCTGAGTCAAGGAAGGATGGGCATCAGTCTGGTGATAAGCCCAAGTGCAAGATTTGCAAGAAACAACACTTTGGAAAGTGCGAACTTTTGCTTGCGGGATATGCAAGTCCAAGGATCACAAGACCTTGGATTGCAAACAGCTGAAAGACGCAACGTGCTACCGTTGCAATGAGAAAGGGCACATTAAAACCAACTGCCCTAAATACGCCAAGAAGCCTGAAGAGGCCAAGAAGACAAATGCTAGAGTCTTTAGAATGGATGCAAGGGAAGCGGTTCTAGACGACAACGTGATTACAGGTACTTTCCTTGTAAATTATGTCTATGCAAGAGTACTTTTTAATTCAGGCGCTGATAAGTCCTTCGTTGATAATAAGTTTTGTGAATTGCTGAAATTACCTGTCAAAACCTTAAGTATGAATTATGAGGTGGAGTTAGCAGATGGCACCCTAGAAACCGTCTCTACTGTGTTATATGGATGTGTTATATCCATTAAGAACCACTCTTTTCCTCTGTCCCTACTTCCATTTAAGTTAGCCGGTGTTGAAATAGTTTTGGGTATGGACTGGTTATCTCATAACCAGGCCCGAATTGTCTGCAACAAGAAACAAGTGGTGATAAAGACTCCGTCTGGTGAATCACTTACCATTCGGGGAGATACCCAGTATGGGCTGCCTGAGCAAGTGACTATGCTCAAAGCTTCAAAGTGTTTAAAGAAGGGCTGTGTCATCTACATGGCACAAGTGACCATTGATGAGCCGAAACCTAAGATGGAAGACATCCCCGTCATTTCCGAATACCCTGAAGTGTTTCCTGAAGAGCTACCTGGTTTACCACCAGATAGGCAAGTGGAATTCAGAATTGACATCATCCCCGGAGCAGCACCTGTTGCTACAGCACCTTATAGGTTGGCGCCCACAGAGATGAAGGAATTGAGAACGCAGTTAGATGAATTGCTAGCTAAAGGTTTCATTAAACCTAGTTCGTCTCCATGGGGAACGCCAGTCCTGTTTGTCAAGAAGAAGGATGGATCGATGCGCCTGTGCATCGATTATCGTGAGCTTAATAAAGTCACGATAAAGAATAGGTATCCTTTGCCCAGGATCGACGATTTGTTCGATCAATTGCAAGGGGCAAGTTATTTCTCGAAGATTGACTTGAGGTCAGGCTACCATCAACTGAAAGTAAGAGATGAAGACGTACACAAAACTGCATTTAGGACTCGTTATGGTCATTACGAGTTCCTAGTGATGCCTTTTGGGCTCACTAATGCACCTGCCGCGTTCATGGATCTCATGAATCGCGTTTGCAAGTCGTACTTAGATAAATTCGTCATCGTTTTCATCGACGGCATTCTTATCTACTCGAAGAACCAAGCTGACCATGAGAAACACCTTCGCTGTATTCTTAAACTCCTACATCATGAGAAACTCTATGCCAAATTTTCTAAGTGTGAATTCTGGCTTCGAGAAGTCCAATTCCTTGGACACGTGGTGAGTGAGCGTGGTATCCAAGTGGATCCCGCTAAAGTTGAAGCAGTTATGAACTGGCAAGAGCTGAAGATGCCTACAGAGATTCGTAGCTTCCTGGGATTGGCAGGATATTACAGACGTTTCATTGAAAACTTCTCAAGGATTGCTGCGCCCCTAACTTCGTTAACACGTAAGAAGGTTAAGTTTGATTGGGGCCCTAAGCAGCAGGAATCCTTTGACATCCTAAAAAAAAAGTTGAGCAACGCTCCTGTACTGACATTGCCTGAAGGTACCGAAGAATTCGTAGTCTACTGTGATGCATCACATACTGGCATGGGGTGTGTGCTTATGCAGAATGGCAAGGTTATTGCCTATGCTTCAAGACAGTTAAAGGTGCATGAAAAGAATTACACCACCCATGACTTGGAGTTGGGTGCCGTTGTATTCGCACTAAAACTGTGGAGGCATTATTTATATGGGATCAAGTGTGTGATCTATTCTGATCACAAGGGCCTTCAACATCTGTTTAATCAGAAGGATTTAAACATGAGGCAGCGCCGTTGGATGGAGACTTTAAATGATTATGATTGTGAAATCAGATACCATCCCGGCAAGGCGAATGTAGTCGCTGACGCCTTGAGTCGAAAGGAAAGGGTGAAACCCATCCGAATCAATGCCAAGAGCATTGAAATAAAGAATAGTTTGAACGAAAGGTTGTTAGCTGCACAGAAGGAAGCTGTGTTGGAAGCTAACTATCCCAATGAGAAGCTGGGAGTAACTGAAGAACAGTTATCTCAAGGCAAGGATGGAATTTTGAGACTGAATGGGCGAATATGGGTTCCAATTTATGGAGGACTCCGAGATGTCATCCTCCAGGAAGCCCACAGTTCCAAATACTCTGTTCATCCTGGAGCTGATAAGATGTACCAGGATCTAAGGGCAAACTATTGGTGGATAGGTTTGAAGAAGTCTGTAGCCACCTATGTAGCTAAATGCTTGACATGTGCGCAAGTCAAAGCCGAGCATCAGAAGCCGTCAGGCTTGCTACAACAGCCTGAACTTCCTACGTGGAAGTGGGAAATGGTAACTATGGATTTTATCACCAAGTTACCTAAGACAAGGAAAGGAAATGATACAATATGGGTTATAGTTGATAGACTGACTAAGTCAGCACATTTCTTACCCATCAAGGAGACTTATAGCTCCGACATGTTAGCCCAGTTATACGTGGATAAGATTGTAGCCTTACATGGCATACCTGTGTCTATTATCTCTGACAGAGATACTAGATACACGTCACATTTTTGGAAAAGTTTCCAGCAATCTTTGGGCACGCGTTTGAATTTTAGTACGGCTTACCATCCTCAGACAGACGGTCAGAGTGAGCGTACTATTCAAACGTTGGAAGACACGCTTCGTGCATGTGTGAATGACCTGGGTGGTAGTTGGGATAAGCACCTACCGTTAATCGAATTCTCCTACAACAATAGCTACCATACCAGCATTAAGGCTGCGCCTTTTGAGGCATTATACGGTAGAAAGTGTAGAACGCCAGTTTGTTGGGCGGAAGTTGGAGATGTCCAATTATCAGGACCAGAGATAGTCTTTGAAACGACGGACAAGATTGTCCAGATTCGTGACCGTCTCAAAGCTGCCCGAGATAGGCAGAAGAGTTACGCAGATCCAATTGTGATTAAAATGTATACATACCAAAACGTGTAGAATCCTTTTCAGCACCAAATAAATACATAAATACAAAATAACATATATGTTTGTATGTATCTAACTCTCAGAGAAGTTGAAAAACAGGGGAACTAAAAAACATCAAACATACAAATACATACTCTAATCAAAATGTATGCATACCAAAAGGGATTTTATGTTAACAAAAAGCAGTTTGAGGAAGATGGGATTTAATTTTAACTCAATATCTAATCAACTGATTTTGACTCGATGATTAATTATAAGTGTGAGTCGATATTTATCTAATCACAATCCCCCATTATCTAATCCACTGAACTAATTGTAACACCTCGAAAATTCGTGTTCAATGAAATAATGACACGTGTCATATAAGACAAGAGTGATATAAACCCGGGTATAATTAAAAGATGTATGGCAGGATTTAAAAGTGTCGTCATGTTAATCTTTACCTCTGAACGACCTCGTTTATAAATCCCAATACCCAATCATATACTATGAACATCTAATATACCTTCAATCCAACAAATTGATGGCAGTAATTGAATTCAAAAGTGCAAGATAGGATCCTATGGAAATTTCTATGATAAACTTTCATATTCGGCACTTTGAAAGGATTCAAGAAAACATATCAAAGTGGTAGGGTATATAACTGTTCATGACCCAAAACTTGAGGCCCCATACTGATAAAACATGGCCAAAATCGTTACACTCAAGTTGCCCCTTCAAAACCCGAAAGAACAACAACTTTTTGCTTCTGGTCAAAGGCTTACGGACCGTAAGCCTTACCCTTACGGTCCGTAAGGGTGTGCCAGCGACAGAAAATCCTCCTGTTTGCTGTTTAAACGCAATACTTGACCTTTAAACGATTTTCCTCATATTTGGACGACCCCTAAATGACTCCTAGACACTAGGGACATGTGTTAGTGATCTGGGAACATTGATAGAGTTGGTTGTCACCATCTTATGGATCAAAATCCACTATAAAAGGCCATGAAGTTGCAACCATTTGATCATTCACTTCTTGTGCAATTCTGGAGCTTTTGGGGAGCTTAAGAGCAGACACAAGACCTTCCTAATCAAGCATAGGACTTCAGTAAGTTTGCTTATCCTTTCTTAGTTAAGTTTTTGCTTAGTTTAAGCTTAAAAGTCAAACCGTCGTAATTAACGGTTGACTTAACGATTAATCACTAATGGTCCAGTGATTAGTCGAATTGAAAGTAGTTATAAGTTAGTAATTATGTGGGTAATAAACCCTTAAAAGGGTTCCCCCTGATTCCCACTCTAACTAGGTCAAATGTCGGGTCAAACTTGTTATTAAAAAGTCAACAGAATGTTTATTTTCTAATTTATGCATAATTAGCAATGTAGAACACATACAACCTGTTTGATCATTATTATAACTTGGTAATTAGTGTAAGAACATGTCTAAACATGTTCAACCCGACAATTTTATGTTTAGACCCAGTTCGGAACCGAAAGTCGCAAAGCTTTGACTTTTGCTTTGACTTCAGTTCTGACCCGTTTAGGCATGTTTTAGAAATGCCTTAGAGCTTTAATTGGACTAGGTTACATGCTAGTATAACCCTCTGTGATTATACACCTTGGTTCATTAGTTATCCAATTAATATGCATGTTTCCGTTAATTGCTCATATGTTGACCATTATGCCCTTTTCACCTTAAAACGTGATTTTTAAAAATGTAAAAGAGTAGAAACTTTAATTACTGATATATAAACTTGCACCCAAAATTTGACATCAGTTTGAGGTGTAGATCGAGAGTTATGCTCATTAGCGTAATTAAAAAGTTTATTAGCGATTAAACGACATAATTAGCGTTTAGCCTATTTAAACATACTTTTTGATATCAAACTCTTTACCCCACTGATGTAATATATTATTTTGGGATTTTTGAAGATTTTTAATTAATTTTAGGCTGAGCATAACTTATAGTCATAGGCTTAATCCGGTAATTGTCGGTTTTGCCCTTACGGGCTATAAAATGAGTTTTACATATCTAATTGACTCCAAACCTTTTGCTACTGATCTTAAATGATAAATAAATTATTTTAAGCCTTCTGGAATAATAAAAATATCAGCTTTATGTATAGAAACCGGAAACGGCTTCTAATCGCCTTTTTAAGCGTTTTTAACGCATAGTATGTACTATAACTATATTAAACATACAAGGGTTGATACCTACTGATATTTTAGGTAATTTATAATATTTTAACAGTAAGCAGAGGTTGTTTAACTCAGACTTCAGTTTTGAGCTTTACGGCTTATGTGAAATTACCAAAATGCCCATACGGTGCATAGTTTGGTTAAAATTGATAAATTTCACATATATACTTTACCTTACTGTTATAACTTAGTAAAATAAGTATTTTTTCTGATTATATCAGACCTGTAACTCAGGTAAATACTTAAACTCTTTTATAATCTTTTAAATGACCAAACTACCCCTACGGGGCATAGTTTGTGTTTAAATTCGTTCGGGCATAATAAAAGACATCTTACTGATGTCACAACATATTTGAAGCATATTAACTTAGGAAACCGGTATATGGCTCTTACGGATACCCGTTACGCTTATTACGCGTTCGGTTCGGCTTATGTAACTAGTTTACATAAATTAGCCGAAACGGGTCAAACCTTATCGGTTTTATCTCAAAATCCAGAATGTGTTTAGATTACCCATATAAGACAAGTCTCCGAACATGTCGGGTCTAAATCACATTCTATCCGGTCATCGCTTAATCGTGCGTACGAACCGTATCTTGAAACTAACCGGTCTAAGCTTAAGCTTAATTAAAGACCCGTTAGGATTCTAATAGGTTATTATAAACCTTCGTTCCAGATTAGGAGGACCAGTAAAAGCTACTTGCATTTGCTTATTGTGATTATTACTTTGCTCAGGTAAATACTTTTAACTTATTTTCCCTTATACGGGCTTGGGTTACGGTATATAAAATACCGCTTGGTCGGGCATTAAATCTTCCATCGTTTGGTGGTTAATTGAATAATTTAATCGGCCCGTTTAAATATGTTTTGTTTACTTAAAGCCTTTGGGGGGTTAATGACCATGTCCCGGATATCCCTGGCATCATTTTACGAAATGGCCACGACTTAAGCGTGGGGTGTAGGCGTACACCTGTCAGTGCACAAAAGAATAATGTGGTGTGTCTATTGATCTTTAACCCGGACACGATCCGGGCTACTGAACGCATAAGGAACATGTAATTCTTTTACAAGATTATATATTTAAATAATTATCCCAAGTTATAAAATGTTTATGCCACGTGCATCCAAATCAATTTTAATCATTTTTAAAATGAGTCAGTTGATTGTATTTACCAGTGTAAACTGACGTATTTTCCCAAAAAAGATTAAATGCAGGTACTAAGCGTAATTGGCTGGGATTTCTCCTTAGCATCAATAGAAGTCTTGCAAGCTTAAGATGCCTAAAAGTCTGTTGAACTATTGTTTCTATTTTATTTTCGATCCGTCTGTGGATAAACAATCGACAGTTGTGATATTTGATATTACAATATTATATTCAGTTGAATTAAATCTTTCATTTGCTTCCGCTGTGCATATTAAATATTGTGTTGTTTGACTATTATGTTGCCAACCACGTCACGATACTCCCCACCGGGCCCACCGGTGACACGTGGAAACCGGGGTGTGACACTAATGCTTTTCATAGAGCAAGTGATGATGTCAATCGGTTTTTTATTTCATTCCCTTTCTCCTTCATCAGAAGAGACTGCCGCAGGAGTGCTCCGATCATCGCAACTCCACCTCCATTGAAACCCATGACACTGAAACCCCAACCTCATCTTCAACTTGTTTTGATTATCTCTGCTTTATTGACTAACTCCATTGATAATCTTTGCTTCTTTGTTCATTTATAACAACCCTCCTAAAATATTTAGAACGTTCCTATACGTCCTAAAATGCACCCCGTATACGAAAACTGGACCCGAAATACCTTTATTTTACAAAAATCAAATAAAAATTAAATCAGGTGGGCGTTCGCGGGCCCGCGACCATGATGGGTGTGTGCTTCACGGGGCGCGACAGCTCAACACCAGGCCGACACCTGGTGATGCCACGTGACACGATTCGTGTCGGGGCTACCCTTTGAGTCAGCCAAATTAGGGCCTACCCTAGGGACTCTCGCGGGCCGCGAAGACTTTGTCTTCGGCTCTCGCGGGGCGCGACAAGGTGCACGAACAAAACTATAAATAGAGGCCATCGGCTCTCATTTTCCGTCGTTCAAATTCCGTGAAACTCTCTCAAATTCTGAAATAATAGAAAGTAGTATCGGGTATTATACCCACTAAAATAGCGAAGCTCTGCCTCGATATAAGTATCATAACCCCCGGTTACGTATTAGATACGCTGCCCGATTGATCTACTGCTCCGTAACGGCTGTCGAGGCTCTGCCCGACGTAGTCGTTGGAGTTTCTGTCTCGAGGAGGGTATAACTAATGTAAATTGGGTTATTATACTAACACCTTTGCATTGTTTAATTAATAGATTATAACTAGGAAGTCACAAAGGAAATACCTAAAGTAGCAATGTGAGTAATCATTTCTTGTTGTAAACTGTTTTTACAAAACCTCAATTGTTTTACATTATAATTAGCAGTGATTGAATATTTGTAATTCTACAATTATCGTCGGTATGTTGGGGTTTTGTGTACAAAATTAGTTACTACACTGTGAGAAGTAACATGACCACCAGTCAGGATTGACAGTGTCGTAGGTGGTAATTAAAGTAAGAATCGGAAACAAATATAATAGCGAGATCGCCATCAATACTGTAAAATGATAAAAACTGTTTTGATTAATCTGGGATTCACTCACCAGTATTTTTCGCTGACAAAATGTTTTAAACGCGTTTCAGGTAACAAAATGTGAAAGCCAAATAGAAGCCAGCTGGACAGCACTGAAGGCTTGGAAAATGTGGCTATAAAAGTTACCTAAATAAAGAAGATGTTTTATTTCAATAAAATAGGGTTTATCCCTATAAACAATGTTGTAATATAAACTTGGGTTTTACCCATGTGTTTATTATTATAAAAAATGTTGTATTTTACTCTGATAAAATATTTTCTAACTACCTGATGTAAATTCCGCTGCCAAATTAATAAATATCGATACCACTGATACTGGCTCATGCCCGCCCGTTCCCAGGGATAGTGGTCGGGTGTTGTGACGTCATTTTACATTGTTTACACCTAATTGTCATACATTGCTTAACTATATTTCAGGTCAACTATCTCTCTATGATTATCAAGTTATCATACAATATATGTGCTTAATTCACTTACCTGCAACTACTCTAACAATAAACACTTTATATACTAAATGAGAATTTTATTTGTATAAGTTAAGCGTTGTACACAGTTTCATTGTTGACACACCGGCACAACATTTGAACTGTATTTAGAAGCTCTATAAATATCCATTGTTAGAGAGACTATACAGTAACTCACTAGCAAGACGTTGAGAAGCCAATGTTTAAAATACAAATAGCTATAATGCCTTAACCGCGGCCCACCGACATATATATGGTAACCGGTATACCTATGCATTTTAGAATAATTGTAAAATCGGAACCCCCATTTTTTAAAATCTTTACATAAACGAGCCCCGCGCAAGACGCGGGTGAATCAAACCTAGTTACTATAAATAGAAGGATATCTCTTGTATAATGATTTTAACCAATTTACACACACATAAACCGTCGCTTTAACACCATCACATCTATTACCTTACCTCGTCCACCCTCATTATTTTATTCAAAACAAAATCCCAGACCACTATTTGACTTGATTTTAGTATAAAAAGCAAGAAATTTTTTAATACTTTTTTAATAAAAAATTTCGAGATCGTGAAAATGTGACATACATAAGTTTTACCTAGTTTATTTTTATGTACATATCGATAAAAATTTAAGTTGGTTTATGTTTCGACGTAAACTTTTTTCGAAAATGAGTCGGGTGATGTTTTATCTACGTTTTCAGTTGATATATATTTTTGATATTTAATCATTCTTTTTTTTCTTTAACCAGTTTACTTTTCTGCCCTAACTTTTAATAAAGTTATTATACAACCCCTAAACTTCAATAAAGTTGTCAATATATATTCTACTTCGTCTCCGTTTTACGTCATGTGAGTCATTTGATGTTAGAAATTCGTGTTTTTGTTTAACGTTTTTTCTCTTCTTTGGTCGTCATTCAGTTAGCATAGTTTTATCCCCCCCCCCCCCCCCCCAAAAGTTTGTAGCACGGTTTTTTTTAAAGGCAAAGAATCTTACGGGTAAGCTCACCCTACTCGGGGCTATGTCCAAGGTCGACTCCTCAACCGTCATGAGATTGTGCCCCTGATGCGTGAGAACTGTTTGGAATCCGTAAACCCTTGCCCCGGTCAAGTTCGGACCCGGGATTAAAGCCTCGATTCGTCCATTCACCCAGATGTCCCTCGAAAATGATTAAAGCGGGAATCGAACTTGCGTCCCCCTAGCAAGGACAGGTCTTTTGACCATTGGACCAACATCTCAAGACTTGCACAGTTTTACTCCACCGTCTTACAACGCAAGAGGATTAACACTAGTTTAGCAACTATTTATGGCAAGTACATTGGGTATGTCATATGTATATGTTAAAAATTAAAATAACGTTGGTGGCCCGCGAGAAAGGAAACAAAGGAAAGGTCCTAACGGGACCCACCAAAAGGCAGTTTTGGCACAAGTTCGTAGCCCGTGAATATTATTGATTTTCGTATTATTGGGTTTTGTATTTACCAATATATTATTTGAATAGGATCATATTTTTAGGTGTAACGTATATATTAATTAAACAGATTTTTGTCATCGGTGTAACGTATTTATTAATTAAATATATTTTTGTCATCTCCATACTATGTGTCGGTGTCACATCAATCTTCAACAATATAAAATTTGTAACCTAAACTCAGACCATGGGGTATGGGGGTCGTCCGTCTCGGATAGTCCCTCACGTCGCACACCGCCCCTCATGGGGTCGTCGCGTCGCACACGTCCGCAGGAAGACGGAAGGGACGATGCATGTTGATTGGTTGATGGCTAATAGTGGGGACCACATAGAGAGAGATAGAGAGAGTTTTTTTTTTATTATTATTTATTATATATTAGTTTTTTATTAACGTTGGGTAGTCCTTACACCATTTGATAGTCCCCTTTGGATGGTCTTTTATCGAATGTGACGTGGCGTCTACGTGGCGGATAGTCCCCAAAGAGACAACCCAAACCACACCCAATGGTCTCATAAACTTTTAGTTGGCTCTCCTGATCAATTATAGAAGAAGTAATAGCAGTTTAGCACCAGTCGTTTTTTTTATCGACGTATAGTTAGAATGTCGCTAACCGGGTTAGTAGTTAGTATTAAAACCCCCTTTGCCTGGATTTGAACCCAGAACCTACAAGTGTACAAATTGATTTTTTTTTTTTCATTTGGTTAAAAACCGGTTTTTTTGTATAACTGGTTCCGGATTTTAACCGATTTCTATGCTAAAAAACCATAACCGGTTGTAACCAGTATTCAAACCGATTACTGATTAACCGGTTACCAATAACCGAAAAAAAACCCGGAAAAACCGGTCAAAAAAACTGGATAAAAACCGGTTCTGCTGAGCTGCAGAAATGTTGTTTTTTTTTTGTTTCTTTTTGCTGTTTTTTTACTGCAGAATGCAGTTTGTATACTATTTTATTGGAAAAAAACATATTTTTTAAACATAACAAAAGAAATATAACATCATTCAAAAGTTGAACAAACATTTTTACATAAACAAAGAAAATACGAACGTTAAACATAACAAACGAAATACGTAAACTTAAAATATTAATCCGCAAGAACGTCCACTGATATATATATTTTTTAGTTGGACTACAATACTAATATATCTTGATAAGCCTCGTTTAATCTTTTTTGCCCGAACCCGAACTAGAACTATTGCATAGGAAGTCATCGTATGCGGCTTCTTCGTCGGTCATTGGTGTCGTCAATGCGGCTTCGACCTCGTCCTCGTACACTTCGCCTTTGTAATCCAATTCTCCCTCGAGCGAGTGTATGTGTTGACATATCTCTGCCGCATCCAAGTAATCTTTCAAGCAAATCGACATCTCAACCGCCTTTGGTGTTAGTCGAGTCCTACTTATCGATATCACCCTACCACTAATAGAAAAAACACTTTTCGAAGCCACCGTGGAAGCTTGGACCATTAGTAAATCTCGGGCCATTGTGGCTAAGATCAGAAATTGATCTTCCTTACTTTTCCGCTAACTCAACAAGTCAAAAATTTTAAATTCTTGTGAAGTCATCATTTGTAGAAAGTTCGACCCACCATACCGACTGAGTTCGCTGCTTCTAGTGTTACCACGTTGCATTTGACTCGACTCATCATCCAATTGGTTAAAAACATACACATCTTGATCTTCCATACTTGAACCTTCGCCAAACGCGACATTTCTCATTGACTCGTGAATGTGTGACAAGGTTGTACCATATTTTGTAACATAAACATCAAACATTTTTAAAAGTTGCCCTTTGAAACAATCTTTTGCGACTTCACCAAAGTTTGGTTCTTGAGGGGTGTTTAAATTCAACTCGTTTGTAATTTTTTCAATCAAACACCCGGTTCCAAAAATATTAAAGCAAGGTTTAAAGCGGCGGCACAAGTGAAAACCGCGGCTAGTTCTTTAAAATATTTTCTTAGTTTTTCCTTCATCGGCGTTACCATATCACAATATGGTCTCCCTCTAACCGACAACTCGCTTAAATTTAAACAAATTGTGAAGTACTAATGAACTTGTTGGATAGTAAACCCCCGATAAAGTCTTTGTTGATGTTTTGAAAACTTGAAGCAATTGTGTAACCGTTTCAATAGTAGCCTAACCCGATGGGTGGTAAGTCGAAACCTTTCTACGACTAGACAAAATGTTATGAAATTCTATTAAATTTCCTTTTTGCAAAATAGCCTTCTCAAACATGGTGTAAGCCGAGTTCCATCTATGAGCAACATACAAATTGGGTCCTAAGAATATTCGACCCGTTTCCTTACAAGCTTTAATATATTTTGCATGTCTTTGCGTGCTACTATATATATATCACGTAACATTCTTTTGAAAGCTTCTTTTTGTGGTTCAATAACCTTTAAACTGTCTTGAACGGCCAAATTTATGATGTGTGCAACACATCGAATATTGAAAAAATACCTTCACAAATCGGTTTGTATTTTAATTTTAAATGCATTACCGAAACCGTATTGTTTGAGGCGTTATAAAAAGATATTGAAAAAAACTTTTGTTCCAATTTGTATGTTTTAATACATTTGTCGATTACTTTATATGTAGCTTCACCGGTGTGAGGGTAATCGAATAATTTAAACATAATTGTGCGTTTCATCATTTGCCACGTTGCCGGTTCAATCCAACGGGCGGTGACACAAATATACAAGTCGGGTGAACCGTGGTGCAGACCAAACGTCGCTAGTCAAGTTAACGCCGGATTCTAATTTTTCAAAATAAGAAATTAATTATAGTTTAGCATTTTCCACATCCTTAAACAATCCCTCCTAAGGGTAGCACGACTTACATGGGTGTATCGTGGTTGGAGAGTTCTTTGAACCATCTTTGTATAGCATTGGTTGTCGAAATGGTTGAACGACAAACTTTCTTGGATTACAAACTTCGCCATATCCTCCCTAGCCATATCGAAATTGTAGGCGAACAAAGTAGCGCATTCACTTGCCATGGAAGCTTGACCACTAGCGGGTTGTTGTTTCAACGCTTTGCAAAACGGTTTTTCGATGTGTTGTTTCAAGGTGGAGTTTGCGGTTTCGGCGTAAAAGTTTTGACAATGATGACAACGCGCTTTTTTTACCGTTGGCCAATTCGCACAAATCGAAATGTGACCAAACTTCGGGCTTGCGCTTCGTTGGAATAACACGAACCACTGTGTCGGTTATAGACTCGCCAACATTGACCGAATCATGAGCACTAGAGGTTGCCATACTTTCTTCTTTTTTGAGAAATATCGAACAAGAAAGTGAGCGTTTTTAAGAGTTTTTAGAGATTAGAGAGTGGTGTGATTGAACCTAAACACCCACTAACCTTTTATACTAGTTGGAGGTGAATTTAGGACCAAAAAAACACAAAAAATGGCTAGTTTTGGAGCCTAACGTAACTGTTTCTGCAGCTGCAACAATTTTAGGTTTTTTCCGGTTTAAAAAACCGGTTTTTATACCGTTATCGAATAAACCAGTTTTTAACCGGTTTCACTAAACACAACCCCTAACCGGTCTGTAATTGTCGAGTTCGATTAGTAACCGTAACCGGTTACAAAAAAAATGGCTTTTTATAACCGGTTCCGGTTTTAAAATCGATTTTTTTGTACATCTCTACTAGAACCTCCAAGAGAGGCAAAACTTTCCACCTCCCCCTTGACCACTAGGCCAAGAGATCATTGGTACCGGTCGTTATTATAACAACCCTCCTAAATTATTTTCTGACATCCCTAAAGTATTTAGAACATCCTTATATGTCCTAAAATACACCCCGTATACGTATAATAGCCCTAAATGCCTTTAATATAATTAAAATTAAAATAAAAACAAAATCTTACCATCACTCGCGGGCCGCGAAGACTTTGTCTTCGGGCTACGCGGGGCGCGACAGCGAGACCGGAAGGCGTGCCCCTGGGCCACCACGTGTCATGATCGTGTCAACTCTACACTTGTGACCTGACTAAGCTACGTCGTAGACCCCTACGTCGCAGGGCGCGAAGAACCCTTAAAGACCCTTCGCGGGCCGCGAGGAAGTCCGAATCAGGCCCTATAAATAGATGGCATCGGCTGTCAGTTGAAATCGTTCAAAACTTTACGTTCTCTCTCAATTTCTGAATAGTAAAAGCTATACTCGGGCATTATACCCCCCTAATTAACAAAGTTCTGCCCCGTTGTAAGTATTATAACCCCGGTTACGTATTAGATACGCTGCCCGATTGATCTAGTGCTCCGTAACGGCTGTCGGGGTTCTGCCCGTCGTAGTCGTTGGAGTTCTGTCTCGGGGAGGGTATAACTAATGTAAATATTGGGTTATAATACTAACACGTGTGCATTGTTTAAATTATTAGATTATAACCAGGAAAACACCAGGAAAAGTCTAAAGTAGCAATGTGAGTAATCTCCTTTTTGTAAACCTTTTTACAAACTGTTTTTACAAAACCTCAAGTGTTTTAATTTCTACTTAACAGTGATTGAGTATTTGTATTCTACAATTATCGTCGGTATGTTGGGGTTTTGTATACAAAATTTGTTACTACACTGTGAGTAGTAACATGACCATAAGTCGGGACGACAGTACCGTGGGTGGTAATTAAGGTAGAATGGCAAACAAATGTAATTGCTTATTGCCCTCAATATTGTACAAGGATAAAACTTGTCTTGATTAAATTGGGATTCACTCACCAGTATTTTCCCACTGACAAAATGTTTTTAAACGCGTTTCAGGTTACAAAATGTGAAAGCCAAAATAGAAGCCAGCTGCAGAGCACTGAAGGCTTGGAAAAATGTGGCTATAAAAGTTACCTAATAAAGAAAGATGTTTTATTCAATAAAATAGGGGTTATCCCTATAAACATATTTGTAATGAAAACATGGGTTTTATCCCATTATGTTTATTAATATAAAATGTGGTGTTTTACTCTGATAAAATATTTCCTAACTACAGAGCTGATGAAATTTCCGTTGCCAAATAATGATAAACACCGATACCACCATCTCTGAGTAGGCCGCGGCCGCCCGCCTCACGAGGCAGGGGTCGGGGGTTGCGACAGAAGGTGGTATCAGAGCCTAGCCACTGATTTCAGCCAAAGAGGTGTTCTGCTGACATTGAAATTATAAATTTTTGTTAGGAAATAATAAATGAAACTATGTGCATACGTGTAGATTATTATTTTGTATTATTTGACAATTTTTTAGTTTACAGTATGAGTGATCGAGGACCTTCGGACGCTTACCGTCAACTGTCCAACTCTCCTAGGAACGAAGGAACCTCTTCGCAGTCTACCCCCTCAGGGTATTCGGCTAATACCGAAGAAGGGATTTTCGTGTTTAAAGCACAATCTGAAGAGCCATTCCCTCCCAAGAAGAGAGGATGGTTCAGTAGAGGAGCCCATGAGGGTAGAAAGAGGATGAGAAAACTTTAGCAACAGCGAGCTTTAGTAGCCGCGAATAGGGAAATGAACGCTCAAACACAGGATATAATCAATAGGAGACTGGCAAACTTCCACATACTAGCAACCACAGCTGCCGACCCTAATCTAGAACAACTCATAGCACCCCAACCACTGCAGTTGTTCCTGACACAATCCATGGAAGTAGAGATTGACCTAGGTGACCAAAACCCACTACCTGACCTAGACCCAGCTGAAATCCCTAGGATCCCAGCATCCCATCCTACAGACTGTGACCCATGGTTTGACGA
Source organism: Helianthus tuberosus (assembly GCA_030545235.1). Lineage (NCBI taxonomy): Eukaryota > Viridiplantae > Streptophyta > Magnoliopsida > Asterales > Asteraceae > Helianthus > Helianthus tuberosus. The sequence goes on along the minus strand of CM060402.1, from coordinate 159,902,231 downwards.
ACACAGGGATTACCAGCAACGTTACCCAATCCCAATAGAGGAGCCCATGCAAGATCTAGTAGGACCTTACCCAGACCTTGACCCTCTAGACCCCTATTATGATAATGACCAATATATCAGGGAGATTCTAGAAAACCCGTACCCTCAGGAAGAACCCATGCCCCAGTTTCCTGACCCGATACCAGCCCCAGCCCCACCCATGAGTACTGAGAACATACAGGAACTCCGCACCTTTGGTGAGGAGATCTTAGAAGGAAGTGAGAGGATGAGACAGATAGGGGAAAGACTCATCTGGAAATATGACGAGCGCAACATGCAATACTGGATGAACCCCTATCAGTAGTAGTAATAATAATAATAATATATAAGTATATATGTGTGTGTGTTTGAAAAAAATATATATATAAAAATAAAAATAATTTTCCAAACTAGGATAGATAATCTTATAATTACTGATGCATACTAGTATTGTATTTTCATTTCCAGTTATGGTTTGTAATAGATATAGATGCATAATATAAAATAGAGTAAAGGTCGAAATGACGACGATTTTGGATCAATGTGTTGTCGTGTGATTATTCGCATTCAATATTATTTCGTGATATTAATACTTGGTAAATGTTTAAAATCCAGATGGCCGACAACGCAAATCGGGAAAACCAGAATAATGAAAACCAGATAAATAACAGTGCCATTCGACACATAGTAACCTAGGGAATTAGAGATGCTCTGCCATCTATTATTCAACATGTTAGAGAAGCGGATAATAATAACAGTAATAGTGGAAGTAAACGACCACCTACTGAACCTGATCATAGCGTAAACAATGGACCAATACTTCAATTGCCAATTCCAAAAAGAAGAAGAACCATGTCTTATGGTTGTTCTTATAAAGAATTCAGGTCCTATAAACCAATGGAATTCTTGGGCAATGAAGGAGCCATTGCAGGTCTACGCTGGTTAGAAAAGACTGAAGCAGTCTTAAAAATAAGCAAGTGCGCAGAAGAAGATAAGATAATGTTTGCTTCCAATCTATTTAAGAATGCAGCTCTAGAATGGTGGAACACTATCCTCCAGGCTAGGGGAAGTGATAGAACATATAATATTGCATGCATTGAGTTTAAGAATATGGTAGAAAGGAAATTATGTCCTCCTAATGAAAAGGAGAAAATTGCTAATAAATTTTTAAACCTTAGGATGACTGGAGTAGACAGCAAGGGTTACACTACTACATTATTCGAATATGCTAGAATAGTGCCACCTAGCATCACCAGAACCAGTATTAATCTCCCGTTACATCTGGGGATTAATTGGTGAAATTAGGCATGTAGTCAAGGCAGCTAGACCACCAACCATAGAAGAAGCTGTAGAACTAGCAAATACCTTGACTGATGAATTGGTACGTACACAAGAAGAAAACCAGAGGAGAAACCTAGCTCAAAGGCTTACCCAGGAATTTCGCTACGGTAATTCCAACCGTGGGAAAAATATAGGTTCTACCTCTACACCTTAATGTAAAGCCTGTAAGAAGAAGCATTCTGGAAGATGATCCACCTACTGCAACTACTGCAAGATACCAGGACACAAGGAGGAAGATTGTAGGAAGAAACCTAGTAATGGAGTGTGCTTCAACTGTGGAGAAAAAGGGCACATCAAGCCAAATTGTCCAAAACTAGCACCAGCTACAAACAACAAGACTACTAAGAATGCTAGAGCATTCATTCTGACAGCTGAAGAGGCAAAGATAATCCCGAACGTGATTGCCGGTACGTTTCTAGTTAATGACATTTTTGCCAAAGTATCATTTGACTCTGGTGCGAACCAAAGTTTTATTAATACTTCATTTTGCAAAATTCTTAACCAACCATTAACTAAACTTCAATAAGAATGTCTAGTAGAAACAACAAATGGAGAAACCATTAAGATTTCTGAAATCTTGCAGGGAGCAAGAATAGAAATTTTAAATCAAAAGTTTATTGCAAATCTTTACCCAATGAATCTTGGAGGATTTGATATTGTATTAGGAATGGACAGGTTAGTAGCCAATAAAGCCAGTATTCTATGTGATCAAAAGTCAATAAAAGTAAATTCACCTGTGACAACCCGAGATTTCAAGGTCTTTCCTCTACACATCACTTGTTTCATAATCTTGCTTCATAATTCGTTTTACGTTGTATCATGTGCAGTATATATGAATATGATTAAAGTATTGTTATGCTTGGTTGATAAATGTTTAGTGTTTAATGATTAATGTCTAACGAAAACTCAAGATGACGAAGAACCTCTTTCGACGAAGAAGGGTCTTCGGCACAACCTCTGCTGGACGAACCATGGTGCTTCGTCATAAGAGGTTCGCCGATATGGTTCTTCGGTAGGGAGGCCTTCGGCCCAAACTCTAAACCAAGCCCATCCCACAAGCGAATACATTATGCGTATAGCTGCCATATGATTATAACACACGTATAAGACTCAACCCTAGTTCTCTCAACTAACGACGACAACTCTACCTTTTCTCGAAGCCCTCTTTGGATCGGAAACGTCACCTCTCTCGATCTAGCTCTCTCACACACCCTCCACTCCTCGGTTAGTATATTGGCCCTAGTTCTGAATTGACTTTCTTTGTTGATTCTGGTTGTGTTATACTTGTTGGTATTAATATGGCATGCGTAGGAGATCAAATCACGATGTAAAGTTTTGAGTATACGTTAAAATGAACCTGATCTAACTGAATTAGATTAACGATTGGTGATTGATACTGTGGGTAATAAAGAATCTGATAGATCAGTGATGATGTAAAGTTCTAGATGAATAATTAGTGAATTAAAGAGCGATGTTCGATCTGTTTGAATAAGGTTCATGGATGATTAGCAAAATAGGTGGCCGCGGCTTAGGATTGTGAGGTTAAAAACTGCGAATTCATGAGTAGGTGATGAAATTGTGTGCGATAACATGCAACTGCCATGATTAGGGTTTGTAGGAAATCATGAAACTGTTGAGATACAGTGACGAAGATTTCCCATCCCCACAAAGTACCTATGTCGACGAAGGATTGATTCTTCGTCGACAAGCCTGTGATGAACCATCAAGGTACTTCGTCACGATCACTTTTGACGAAGAATGGATTCTTCGCCAATAGGGGTTCTTCACCAACATGGGTCTTCGTCGACTGTCCTTTGACGAACAATTATGATTCTTTGCCGCAGTCACTTTTGACGAAGTATAGTTCTTCGTCGGGGGTATCCTTCGCTGAGAAGCATCCCACGAACAGTAGTTTATGATGATGATGTTGATGAATGTTTTTGTTTATAAAGTTGTATAATATTAATTAAGAATGAGAAACCTGATTTGGCTCGTGTGAGTAGCAAACTCATCTGTTAAGTGTTGTTATGTGATTTGAGTACTTGCTATGTGTTATACGGTGATCTTTGCGGTAAATGCAATCTGTGAAAATATGTGACTTATTTGTGTACGAAACTGATTCTTATTGGTAACCACGGTAGGGTTTGGTTGACCAACTTGGAAAGGGTAACTTAACATACCGAGCAAAACTAAGGTGAGTTCACTTCTCTCAATACAAGCATGCGTCCAGTGGGGACAATCAAACAGGCAAATAAATAAACGGGTTTTCATAAACCCACATCCTCGTAGGGGATGTGAGGCAGTTTTCACAAACCCATATCCTTGTAGGGGATATGAGGCGGTTTTCAGTAAATGTTGATGTTGGATAATACACTCACTTTCTATCACTTAAGTCCCATCATACTACCGAACAAGTTGGTTGTAGGGCAACGGGGTTATTAGTTGATAGCGCTATTAGGTTTGGCACCCTCACGACGTACCTGGAGAGGACGGGCGTGAACTAATAACTTTAAAATCATGACCAATGTTTGATAGAGCATTGGAGAATGTCACACCCCAACCGATGGTGGAAACATCGGGGCGTGGCACTGAGCGAAACAGATTGTCCAGGAGAATCCATAACAACTATTTGTTATAATATATTAAAGGTTCATGTCCCATACCACAAACATATAAAATAAAAACAGTTATTACAGACATTGTTCTCGAAGACAAATATCCATTCCGACAACTCAAATTTTATTTAGTTTGTTTCTAGACTCTACACTAGCTCAATTCCATCAAATAGCAAGCAAGCTTCCTAAACACCTATCACATACGTTAAAATAGAGGTCAATACACATAGTGTAAAGGTGAGCATACAAGTTTGATAGCATAATAGAGTTCGAAAGCGTTTACGCATAACCAGCATGTACAACGTATAATGTGAAGCATGTAAGTTATCGACAAAGATCCTATCAATACTAATGACTGCGATTTGACTGCGAGTAGCGAGTGCGCGTCACATATTCACCACTGCGAACACATGAAGTAATGTCCTTAACAACCCATGAGTAAACAGGTGCTGAGTCCAAACTATAGTACTATCGTTGCTAAGGTAGGTAGACAACAATCAATGTGTAAACATAACAAACAGGCATTCATCGAGTCACATATAACATGCAGTAACGGTCAGCGTGTAAATAGTGTTTGCGTTGTGTGTCGATGTGATTTAGAATAAGTAACGTATGTAACACCCAAAAGTGCTTAAAGCAAAAAGGGATCGAGTATACTCACAGCGATGGAAGTTAATGGATTGAAGGGAGCGCTAGAATGAGATTAGCCTAATCAGAATGATAGCATAGACGATAAGCGGCGCGTAAAACGATGCAGGTGAAACAAGTTAGCGAGTGGTCATCCGGCCGGATGGCAATCCGAACGGATGGCCATTCGATCAGATGTCAATCCGTTCGGATGGTCATCCATTCGGATGTCCATTCGGTCGGATTGAGACTCGTTTGGGATGGATGTGTTTGTGTATGATGGCTTTGAAGTTTCCATTGTAGCATTTGGAAAACAGAGAAGTATCTCTACCTTTCAGGTCGTTCGATCGAACGGCGGTTCGATCGGATAGCGATCCGTCCGGCGAGGCATTTCCAAGAGAACAAGTTCACAGCAGGATTGTCACTCGATCAGATGGTCTACCGATCGGAGGGCAATCCGTTAGAAACTGATGATCTTTGAAAATTGATAAAAAGTGAAGTGTTGGATACCAAGCGTAGTCCGATCGGATTGCGGTTCGTTCGAATGGAAATCCGATCGAACGGCAATCCGTCCCGCGATCTGACCGTTTTGCAAACTTGAAATTTCATTAAGCTTTATAGTTTGATCGAGACAGTTGGGCCACGCATTGGACAATAGGAACCCTATCAGAACCAGGTTAGCCGATCGAACGGGAATCACCCCAATCCGGGTCAGTTAACTGTTCGTGACGGATGTTCATGTTCAACCGAGATCGGTGGTCTCGTTGATAGGAATCAGATCTTGGACCGACACTTTACTAGAATCAAATAGAAGGCCTGAACTAGCTCCGATTCTATCAGTTTTGAGTGCATTGAGTGTAAAAGAGTTGAAAGAAAGTTAGAAAAGCTTCTTTCAATCCTTTTAACTTTGAAATTGTTTAGATCTAGTTGAAAATAGTGTTGAATCGTGTGGAAATCATGTGAATCTGGGTTGGTCTTGGTGGAATATTGCCAAAACTTGAAGTTCATAAGAACTCCATGATGACATCATCCTAGAACGCCTCAAATCCGTTGATTTCACAGTTAAAAATTAAGATTCGAAGGTGAAAATGAAGAAGAAATGCGTGTAGATCATAGAAGTACAAGATTTAGGTTGGAAACTTACAAGAATCGCTAGAAATCGAGAGAAAGAAGGCTGGAGTGTGGCTGGTCGAGTAGAGGAGAGCTGTCACATCACAAATGGTGTGACAGGAGGGTATTTATAGGGTTTCCAAAAGAGGAAAGGTGCACAAGGGTCGGATTGGCCACTGATCGGATGGCAATCCGATCGGATGGCCACTCGATCGGTTGGCCATTCGATCCAGGTGTCCGGCGTGTGGAGTTTTGTTGTTTCGATTCGCGTGTTGAGCGTTGCAATACGTTTCGATCGAGCGATGCGATAGAATTACCCATTAGTTACACGAATAACCTAACTACTATATCTAACATATAATCATCATAAATAACTTGCGTTTAACGTTTGCGATTAGATTGCGATGCGATAGATTTACGATTGCGATTAAACACCTCAATATAAACATAACATGCACAAATAACACATAATAGCACACACACGTAAAACAATATCCATAACCTATAATTTGAGTTGCGATGCGATTAGCGATAGGTCGATTAGCGATGAATATGCGATTAAGTAGCGATTTATTAACATGTACTCCACATAATACAACTAAAGTAATTTAAATACAAATCTGGTTGTAAGTCAAGGTGGTCAAATCCGTAGTTAAGCAAGGATTGACAGATCGCAATTAGCAATCTTTTCTTCCTTTGTCTTTCACCTTGACTTTGACTTTGACTTCAGTAACACGGGTTGTTACAGAGAAGGGCAAAAAGGAGCCGTCTACGGTATCGAGTTATTATCAACATAACATAAGTCAATACTTGGTAACAAACGGTCATACAAACTGTGAACTCACCAGCGTTGTCTGATACACTTTTCTGGATGCTTGCAGGTCCTTAGGTTCACTGACACGGAACTTGCTGTCTGGGAAGCTGGAGTGGTCATGGGTCGTGACATTTGGAAACGCTTCTCGCTGTTGCATTGTTTAGAACATTTTCATTTAAACTTATTGAACAAATTATTATGCTTCCGTTGAACATGTTTAATTTTCTACACTGGAGTTTGCATCATACTATTTCGTTTAATGGAAAGTTTATTTCATTTATGGTTCAAAATGATTAGTGGCTAGATCCTGGTACGTCACACGCCTCGTGGGAGTTTCCGCTTGTGGTATTTTTGGGGGTGTGACAGTTTTGGTATCAGAGCCACTGGTTATAGTGAACTAGGTTTTGAAACGTTTTCATAAAACCAGACTATAACCAAACTGTATCGAAAACGACCATGACACTTAGCTCCAGATCGCAAGGTTCGTCCTCTGTTTACTTTATGCATTACTTATCTAGTAGCCACACACCCATGACTTGCATGAAACTACATACTAGATACCATGATGTGATTACCTGTGCTGCATGTTTTGTGTTGCTTGATAGTGTGACACTACCCTTCGAATTTTGTGGTTCCTAGCTTTGTAATATCTGTCGTTTTGCTATTTGAGTGTGGGGAACCTTTTAGAGCGAGTTAAGAGGCACTGAGATAAGCATGCAAATTGCCTTATTATTATGGGTGCACACACAATAATGATGTGAGGTTCATGTGAATCCCAGTGAGGCTTAATAAGTGTGAAAAGGGTTCTGTTCCACTATCCGTATAATGTTAGAGCTTCCCCAATCCCTAGAAGTCGTAGTGATGGTCGACTTCTACTTGATTGCAATTCTCATACTTTCCACTCTTTTCTTATATAGAATCATGAGCGGACGTGGCGGACGTAACGGTGGACGTGGAGGCGCCCGCGGCGGTGGACGTGGCAACATCGTCATGACTCAAGCAGAGTTGACTGATCGGATTAACACACGCGTGGCTGAGGCTTTGGCAGCTCAGCAAGCTGGTACGATATATACCAGACAAAGCATAGTCTTCGTTCATTTCACTCGATTCTCATTTGTGTGTATCTTCTCTTGTTTTAGGTCAAGCTGCGAACCAAAACCAGAACAATCCACCCGTGTGTACGTTCAAAACGTTCATGGATTGCCAGCCTCTAACTTTCAGTGGAGCTGAAGGTCCTGTGGGACTGCTCCGTTGGTTCGAGAAAGCCGAATCAGTCTTTGCTATGTGTAACTGCCCAGCTGGGGACAGGGTGAAGTTTGCTTTTGGCACCTTGGAGGATGGTGCTTTGACTTGGTGGAATGCTCAGGTGCAGATGCTGGGCATTGAAATGGCAAATGCGACTACTTGGGAGGATTTCAAGGAGTTTATTCGGGAGGAGTACTGCCCTCGGGATGAAATTCAAATGTTGGAAAACGAGTACTATAATTTGAAGATGGAGGGATCTGAGATCGAGGCTTATATGAAACAGTCTCACGAGATGGCAAACATGTGTCCTAACCTATCTCGACCACCACCCCGCAGGATCGAACTCTACATTAAAGGATTGGCACCACAAGTTAAGGGATTAGTCACTGCAGCAAATCTCGACAACCTACCACGGATTATCAGACTGGCTCATAAGATCACTCATCAGGAGGTGGAGCGTGGTTCGCTGCCACCACGTGTTGCTGCTACTACTACCGCGGCTACTTCTACCCCCACCACTGACAACAAGCGTAAATGGAATGACGCAGACAAGGCAACTAACTCAAATCAGTCGCAAAAGAAGCCTGACAACAACGCCAGTCGCAGTTTCAGCCAGTCATCCTCTGTCAACCAGAATCAGAACAACAGTCAAACTTCGGGCTCTTATGCGGAGAAACAGCCGAAGTGCAACAAGTGCAGTTTTCACCACTACGGCTCATGTAACCGAGCATGTCAAAGGTGTGACAAGGTGGGTCACATGGCGAAAGATTGTAGAGCTCCATACCCCAAGCAACAACAGCAACAACCCCAACAATAACAACATAGGCAATAACCCCAGTAGAATCGGAGTAATCAAAGGGGATGTTACCAATGTGGCAACGAAGGGCACTTCAAGAAGGATTGCCCACAATTGAACCAGAATGCCAACAATAACAATGGGGGTAATCGCCAGAACAACAGCAGTAACGCGGGAAACAACAACAATGGGAATAACGGTGGGAATGGCGCTCGCGGGAGAGCGTTTACGATTGGAGCAGGTGATGCAAGGAACGATGGCAATGTCGTGACTGGTATGTTCTCTATCAATGGTATTTTCGCTACTGTATTATTCGACTCTGGTGCCGACTGGAGTTATGTGTCTTTGGGGTTCAGTCGTCAGTTAAGGTTAACTCCAACACCTCTTGAAAACAAACACGTGGTGGAACTGGCTGATGGTAAGTCGGTAGAAGCCTCACATGTGCTTTTAGGGTGTAAACTCGATCTTCTGGGTCAAGTGTTCGACATTGACCTTCTCCCCATCACTCTTGGTAGCTTTGATATAGTTGTTGGTATGGATTGGTTGTCAAAACACCGAGCCGATATAATTTGCAAGGAGAAAATCGTGCGTATACCTCTCCCTAGTGGGGAATCATTATCGGTTCAGGGACATCGAAGTGGTGCAACCGTCGGCATCATTTCATTCATGAAAGCCCAGAAGTGTTTACGAAAGGGCTACCCTGCTATTTTAGCACTTGTTACTGACACTTTGTCTGAAGAAAAGAAAATCGAAGATCTACCTGTTGTTTGTGAGTTTCCTGACGTTTTTCCCGAGGAACTTCCAGGTTTACCTCCACACAGTCAAGTGGAATTCCAAATTGATCTTACACCAGGAGCAGCTCTGATTGCTCGTGCACCTTATCATCTTGCACCTGGAGAGTTGCAAGAATTGTCTAATCAACTTCAAGAACTGTTGGATAGATGCTTTATCCGACCCAGTTCTTCGCCTTGGGGAGCCCCAGTTTTGTTTGTAAAGAAGAAGGATGGATCGTTTCACATGTGTATTGACTACCGTGAACTCAACAAGGTGACAGTCAAGAACCGTTATCCTTTACCTCGCATTGAAGACCTGTTCGACCAATTGCAAGGGTCGAGCCTCTACTCGAAGATTGATCTAAGATCGGGCTATCATCAGGTGAGAGTCCGAGAGGAGGATGTTCCAAAAACAGCTTTTTGAACGCGGTATGGCCATTATGAGTTTCTGGTTATGCCATTCGGGTTGACGAACGCACCTGCGGTATTTATGGACCTCATGAATCGTGTGTGCAAACCGTATCTGGATGACTTCATCATCGTGTTTATCGATGACATTTTGATCTATTCTAAGAGCAAGGAGGACCACGAGCGACACTTGCGTCTTATCTTGGAACACTTGAGAAAAGAGCAACTCTACGCGAAATTTTCTAAGTGTGACTTCTGGATTCAAGAAGTACACTTCCTTGGCCACATTGTTAACGAAATGGGGATACATGTGGATCCTGCTAAGATTGATGCTATCAGAAATAGGGCGGCACCGAAGAATCCTTCGGAGGTGCGACAATTTCTTGGTCTCGCTGGGTACTATCGCAGATTTATTAAAGACATCTCAAAGGTTGCTCAACCTCTCACCGCATTAACACAGAAAGGCGTTGTATATTCTTGGGGAGTGAAGCAGGAGGATGCCTTCCAACTCTTGAAATAAAAACTACGCAGCGCACCAATCTTGTCCTTACCCGATGGTACCGAAGACTTCGTAGTGTATTGTGATGCTTCCATTCAGGGTCTTGGTTGCGTGCTGATGCAACGCGAGAAGGTGATAGCATATGCTTCTCGACAGTTGAAATTTCATGAAAAGAATTACACGACCTGGAGCTAGGAGCTGTGATTTTTGCATTAAAAATCTGGAGGCATTATTTGTACGGTACCAAATGCACTATTTATACCGACCACAGGAGCCACCAGCACATCTTCGACCAAAAAGAGTTAAACATGCGACAACGTCGCTGGGTGGAACTCTTAAACGACTACGACTGTGCAATCAAGTATCATCCAGGTAAGGCTAACGTTGTAGCTGATGCCCTTGGTCGAAAGGAAAGGAAACGAAACCCAAACGTGTCCGCGCCTTGCAGCTCACCATCCATTCTAATTTACCTGACCAGATCCGTTCTGCTCAACCTGAAGCGTTGAAAGGGGAAAACATTAAAGCTGAGTATTTACGGGGCATGGAGAAACGATTCGTAGAGAGATCTGACGGCATTTACTATGTCATGGAACGAATATGGATTCCTTTATTTGGAAATCTTAGAGAGCTTGTGATAGACGAAGCGCACAAGTCTCGATACTTTGTTCATCCGGGTTCGGATAAGATGTATCAGGACCTCAAAGTCTTGTACTGGTGGCCGAAGATGAAGGCCCACATCGCGACTTATGTAGATAAGTGTTTGACTTGCGCAAAAGTCAAGGTGGAATATTAAAAACCATCTGGTATGCTTCAGCAACCGGAAATACCTATGTGGAAATGGGAGCAAATTGCTAGGGATTTCGTCACTGTATTGCCAAGAACTCAAAATGGAAATGATACCATCTGGGTGATCGTTGACCGTCTCACGAAATCTGCGCACTTCCTCGCAATCAAGGAAACTGACAAGTTCTCGCAGCTGGCTGGTATCTATCTAAAGGAAGTAGTTTCCAGGCACGGAGTGCCAACCTCCATTATCTCTGATCGTGACCCGCGTTTCATATCCGATTTGTGGCAAGCTATGCACAAATCATTTGGCTCACGTCTTGACATGAGCACTGCCTATCACCCTCAAACGGATGGGCAGAGTGAGCGAACTATCCAGACATTAGAAGACATGCTACGGGCATGTGTTATCGTTTTTGGTAAAGGTTGGGAGAGACATTTACCCTTGGTGGAGTTTTCCTACAATAACAGTTATCATACCAGTATCCAGGCAGCTCCGTTCGAGGCTTTATACGGACGGAAATGTCGATCTCCTCTCTGGTGGGCTGAAGTGGGTGACAGCCAGATCACAGGTCTGGAACTTGTACTTGAGACTTCAGAGAAGATTGTCCAGATCAGGAATCGCATGGCAGCAGCGCGCGATCGCCAGAAAAGCTACGCTGACAAGCGTATGAAACCCTTGGAGTTCGCTGTAGACGATCGTGTCATGCTGAAAGTCTCACCCTGGAAGGGTGTGGTGTGCTTTGGAAAGCGTGGCAAACTCAATCCACGATACGTATAGCCATTCAAGATTTTGGAGTGAATCGGTAAAGTGGCTTACAAACTCGAATTACCTGATGAGTTAGGTAATGTCCATGATGTCTTCCATGTTTCGCAATTAAAGAAGTGTCTGTCCGATGAAACACTTGTGGTACCACTCCAGGAACTGAAAATCGATGACAAATTGCAGTTTTTCGAAGAACCCATCAAAATTATGGACCGGGAAGTCAAGGTCCGTAAGCATAGCCGAATCCCGATCGTGAGTGTTCGTTGGAACTCAAGACGTGGACCGGAGTTCATGTGGGAACGTGAGGATCAGATGAAGATCAAGTATCCTCAACTATTCCCATCTGCTCAATCTAATCCTGACGCAACTGGTGAATTTCGGGACGAAATTCCCTTTCAAGTTGGGGGTGATGTGGCACCCGAGGAAAATCCACAGTCATCCTGATCTAACACCTCGCTGTTTTGGTTTACTTATCAAATTTCAGGACGAAATTTCTTTCAAGTTGGGGATGATGTGACAACCCGAGATTTCAAGGTATTTCCTCTACACATCACTTGTTTCATACTCTTGCTTCACAATTCGTTTTACGTTGTATCATGTGCAGTATACCTGAATATGATTAAAGTATTGTTATGCTTGGTTGATAAATGTTTAGTGTTTAATGATTAATGCCTAATGAAAACTCAAGATGACGAAGAACCTCTTTCGACGAAGAAGGGTCTTCGTCACAACCTCTGCTGGACGAACCATGGTGCTTCGTCATAAGAGGTTCGCCGAGATGGTTCTTCGGCAGGGAGGCCTTCGGCCCAAACTCTAAGCCAAGCCCAGCCTACAAGCGAATACATTATGCGTATAGCTGCCATATGATCATAACACACGTACAAGACTCAACCCTAGTTCTCTCAACTATCAAAGGCAGCTCTACCTCTTCTCGAAGCCCTCTTTGGATCGGAAACGTCACCTCTCTCGATCTAGCTCTCTCACACACCCTCCACTCCTCGGTTAGTATATTGGCCCTAGTTCTAAATTGACTTTCTTTGCTGATTCTGGTTGTGTTATACTTGTTGGTATTAATATGGCATGCGTAGGAGATCAAATCACGATGTAAAGTTTTGAGTATACGTTAAAATGAACCTGATCTAACTAAATTAGATTAACGATTGGTGATTGATGCTGTGGGTAATAAAGAATATGATAGATCAGTGATGATGTAAAGTTCTAGATGAATAATTGGTGAATTAATGAGCGATGTTCGATCTGTTTGAATAAGGTTCATGGATGATTAGCAAAATAGGTGGTCGCGGCTTAGGATTGTGAGGTTAAAAACTGTGAATTCATGAGTAGGTGATGAAATTGTGTGCGATAACATGAAACTGCCATGATTAGGGTTTGTAGGAAATCATGAAACTGTTGAGATACAGTGACGAAGATTTCCCCTCCCCACGAAGTACCCATGTCGATGAAGGATTGATTCTTCGTCGACAAGCCTGTGACGAACCATCAAGGTACTTCGTCACGATCACTTTTGACGAAGAATGGATTCTTCGCCAAAAGGGGTTCTTCACCAACATGGTTCTTCGTCGACTGTCCTTTGACGAACAATTATGATTCTTCGTCGCAATCACTTTTGACGAAGTATAGTTCTTCGTCGGGGGTATCCTTCGCCGAGAAGCATCCCACGAACAGTAGTTTATGATGATGATGTTGATGAATATTTGTGTTTATAAAGTTGTATAATATTAATTAAGAATGAGAAACCTGATTTGGCTCGTGTGAGTAGCAAACTCATCTGTTAAGTGTTGTTATGTGATTTGAGTACTTGCTATGTGTTATACAGTGATCTTTGCGGTAAGTGCAATCTGTGAAAATATGTGACTTATTTGTGTACGAAACTGATTCTTATTGGTAACCACGGTAGGGTTTGGTTGACCAACTTGGAAAGGGTAACTTAACATACCGAGCAAAAATAAGGTGAGTTCACTTCTCTCAATACAAGCATGCGTCCGGTGGGGAGAATCAAACAGGCAAATAAATAAACGGGTTTTCATAAACCCACATCCTCGTAGGGGATGTGAGGCAGTTTTCACAAACCCATATCCTTGTAGGGGATATGGGGCGGTTTTCAGTAAATGTTGATGTTGGATAATAAACTCACTTTCTATCACTTAAGTCCCATCATACTACCGAACAAGTTGCTTATAGGGCAACGGGGTTATTAGTTGATAGCGCTATTAGGTTTGGCACCCCCACGATGTACCTGGAGAGGACGGGCGTGAACTAATAACTTTAAAATCATGACCAATGTTTGATACAACATTGGAGAAGGGCAAAAAGGAGCCGTCTGCGGTATCGAGTTGTTATCAACATAACATAATTTAATCCTTGGTAACAAACAGTCAAACAAACTGTGAACTCACCAGTGTTGTCTGATACACTTTTCTGCATGCTTGCAGGTCCTTAGGTTCACTGACATGGAACTTGCTGTCTGGGAAGCTGGAGTGGTCATGGTTCGTGACATTTGGAAAAGCTTCTCGCTGTTGCATTGTTTAGAACATTTTCATTTAAACTTATTGAACAAATTATTCTGCTTCCGTTGAATATGTTTAATTTTTTACACTGGTGTTTGCATTATACTATATCATTTAATGGAAAGTTTATTTCATTTATGGTTCAAAATGATTAGTGGCTAGATCTTGGTACGTCACACGCCTCGCGGGAGTTTCCGATTGTGGTATTTTTGGGGGTGTGAAATTCACCAAAGGGTGAAAAGATCACAATTAAAGGAAATAAGCCAACCAGACACACAAAATTCATCTCTGTGATGAAAACTGCAAGTTGTGCAAGAAAATGGTCAATAGTGTATATGATTTCCATAATCGTTAACACTGGAGGAAAAGAATTAAGAGATATCCCTGTAGTATCTCAATTTTCAGAAGTATTCCCAGAAGAATTACCAGGACTACCGCCAGACAGGGAAGTGGAATTTAGAATTCATCTGCTACCAGGAACACCACCAATTGCCAAAGCACCTTACCGTTTGGCACCTGCAGAAATGCAAGAATTAAAGAAGCAGATAGACGAACTATTGGAGAAAGGATTCATACAGCCAAGCTCATCGCTATGGGGAGCCCCGATATTGTTTGTCAAAAAGAAAGACGGGTCAATGCGTATGTTCATTGATTACCGTGAATTGAATAAGGTCACAATTAAAAATCGGTACCCATTATCAAGAATCGATGATTTGTTTGATCAATTGCAAGGAGCTCGATTTTTCTCAAAGATCGATTTACGCTCAGGATATCATCAATTAAAGGTACAGGAAGAGGACATTCCTAAGACCGCTTTCAGAACAAGGTATGGCCATTATGAATTTACTGTCATGCCATTTGGTTTAGCCAATGCCCCAGCCGCATTTATAGACATGATGAACCGAATATGTAAGCCATATTTGGATAAATTCATAATTGTCTTTTTAGATGATATTCTAATTTACTCTAAGAGTCAAGAGTAACATGCAGCTCATCTGCATACACTTTTAAATTCACTGAGAAAAGAGAAGCTTTACGCTAAGTTTTCAAAATGTGAATTTTGGTTAGAAGAAGTGCAATTTCTTGGACATTTAGTAAATCACGAAGGAATTCATGTGGATTCCACAAAGATTGAGGCAATTACTAAATGGAAAGTCCCTGAGTCACCAACAGAGGTTAGAAGTTTTCTAGGACTAGCCGGCTGTTATAGACGGTTTATTAAAGATTTTTCTAGAATAGCCATTCCCTTAACTAAACTAACCTGTAAATCTGTTAAGTTTGAATGGGGATCAAAACAAGAAGAAGCCTTTAGAATTCTTAAGCAAAGACTAACCAACGCACCCATACTAGCGTTACCAGAAGGAACGGAAGACTTTGAAGTCTATTGTGACACTTCTAAGTTAGGTTATGGATGTGTATTGATGCAACGTCAAAAGGTTATAGCATACGCTCCTAGACAACTTAAGAATCATGAAGAAAATTATACAACACATGATTTAGAGTTAGGAGCTATAATTTTTGCCCTTAAGATTTGGAGACACTATTTGTATAGAAATAAATTTGTTGTGTTCACTGATCATAAGAGTTTAAGGTACATTTTTGGGCAAAAAAAGTTGAATATGAGACAGAGACGCTGGATGGAATTTCTCAGTGATTATGATTGCAATATCCAGTATCATGAAGGAAAAGCCAACGTAATTGCCGATGCTTTAAGTCGAAAATATCATGAAAAGCAAAAAGGAGTACGTTCTCTTAAATTAAATCTACAAGTAGATTTAAATGATCAGATTAGAGAAGCACATGAATCAGTTATCAAGGATGATACTGAAAAATTAAAAGGTATGATTAAGGAATTAGAACAAGGAACAGATGAAATTTGGAGATTCCATAAGAAAAGAATGTGGATACCTAAATTAGGAAACCTACACCACCAAATATTAGAAGGAGCCAATAAGTCTAAATATACGATACATCCTGGAAGTGATCAGATGTATCAAGATTTAAGAAAGAATTTCTGGTGGATAGGAATAAAAAAGGATATAACAGCTTATGTTGCCAAGTGTCTAACCTGTTCACAGGTCAAAGCTGAACATCAGAAACCCTCAGGCTTGTTGCAACAATTGGAAATGCCTGTATGGAAATGGGAGTTGATAACAATGGACTTTGTTACCAAATTACCCAAGACACAAAAAGGTAATGATACAATCTGGGTGATTATAGATAGGTTAACTAAATCTGCTCATTTCTTACCGATGAAGGAAACTTTCAGTATGGAACAATTAGCCAAATTGTATGTAAATGAAGTAGTTTCATTACATGGAATTCTTTTATCAATTGTTTCTGATAGAGATAGCCGTTTTACTTCTCATTTTTTGACAAGTTTCCAAAAAGCAATGGGAACCAAGCTAAATCTAAGCACCACTTATCATCCACAAACAGACAGACAAAGCGAAAGGACAATACAGACAATGGAAGATATGCTTAGAGCTTGTGTAATTGATTTCGGAGGAAGTTGGGACGATCATTTACCATTAATAGAATTTTCTTATAATAACAGCTATCATACCAGCATCAATGCTGCACCATTCGAAGCACTTTATGGACGAGAGTGCCGAACTCCAGTTTGTTGGGCAGAGATTGGAGAAAAGCAATTTTCTAGACCTGAGATAGTACAAGAAACCACAGACAATATCATTCAAGTCAAGGAAACACTGAAAGCAGCACGCGATCGACAGAAGAGTTATGCTGATAACAGGCGAAAGCCGTTAGAATTTCAAGTAGGAGAATAAGGTATTATTAAAAGTCTCTCCTTGGAAGGGAGTTGTCAGATTCATCAAAAGGGGAAAGCTAAGCCTCAGGTATATTGGAACTTTTGAGACTATCAGAAGAATAGGACCTGTAGCATATCAGCTACAATTGCCAGAGGAAATGGCAGGAATACATGATGTATTTCATGTATGTAATCTCAAAAAGTGTTTAACTGATGAATAACTAGTGGTACCTCTTAAGGATATAGAGGTAAATGAAAAGCTTAAGTTTGTAGAAAAGCCTCTACAGATTGAAGACAGGAAAATCAAGAATCTCAAACACAAGAGATTAGTTCCAGTCAAAGTGAAATGGGATTCCAAGAGAGGACCAGAGTACACTTGGGAGCTTGAATCAGAGATGCAAAGGAAATACCCACACATGTTCCAGTAGTCCTCGAGCGTTCTAAAACAAGGTGGGGAGGATATAACAACCCTCCTAAATTATTTTTTGACATCCCTAAAATATTTAGAACATCCCTATACGTCCTAAAATAAACCCCGTATACGTATAATAGCCCTAAATACCTTTAATATAATTAAAATTAAAATAAAAACAAAATCTTACCATCACTTGTGGGCCGCGACAGCTAGACCGGAAGGCGTGCCCCTGGGCCGCCACGTGTCATGATCGTGTCAACTCTACACTTGTGACCCGACTAAGCTACGCCGTAGACCCCCTACGTCGCGGGGCGCGAAGAACCCTTAAAGATACTTCGCGGGCCGCGAGGAAGTCCGAATCAGGCCCTATAAATAGATGGCATCGGCTGTCATTTGAAATCGTTCAAAACTTTACGTTCTCTCACAATTTCTGAATAGTAAAAGCTATACTCGGGCATTATACCCCCCTAATTAACAAAGTTCTGCCCCGTTGTAAGTATTATAACCCCCGGTTACGTATTAGATACGCTGCCCGATTGATCTAGTGCTCCGTAAAGGCTGTCGGGGTTCTGCCCGACGTAGTCATTGGAGTTCTGTCTCGGGGAGTGTATAACTAATGTAAATATTGGGTTATTATACTAACGCGTGTGCATTGTTTAAATTATTAGATTATAACCAGGGAAAAGTCTAAAGTAGCAATGTGAGTAATCTCCTTTTTGTAAACCTTTTTGCAAACTGTTTTTACAAAACCTCAAGTGTTTTAATTTATACTTAACAGTGATTGAGTATTTGTATTCTACAATTATCGTTGATATGTTGGGGTTTTGTATACAAAATTTGTTACTACACTGTGAGTAGTAACATGACCACAAGTCGGGTCGACAATACCGTGGGTGGTAATTAAGTAGAATGGTAAACAAATGTAATTGCTGATTGCCCTCAATACTGTACAAGGATAAAACTTGTCTTGATTAAATTGGGAATCACTCACCAGTATTTCCCACTGATAAAATGTTTTTAAACGCGTTTTAGGTAACAAAATGTGAAAGCCAAAATAGAAGTCAGCTGGAGAGCACTGAAGGCTTGGGAAAATGTGGCTATAAAAGTTACCTAATAAAGAAAGATGTTTTATTCAATAAAATAGGGTTTATCCCTATAAACATGTTTGTAATGAAAACATGGGTTTTATCCCATTATGTTTATTAATATAAAATGTGGTATTTTACTCTGATAAAATATTTCATAACTACGGTCCTTATGAAATTTCCGCTGCCAAATAATAATAAACACCGATACCACCATCTCTGAGTAGGCCGCGGCCCCGCCTCCCGAGGCAGGGGTCGAGGGTTGCGACAGTTATTGTGTGCTTACAACTTTACATTCATTATTTCTTTTGTTATACAATGATAACTCATCATTACTTTCTTTAAAGGCAGAAAGTATTTTTATTTGTCTTCCTAAAACATATGTTCTCCTGTTTACCAATATTTATTGTTTCGCTCTTCTATGTTCACGTCCTTTTCCAAAACCTCTTAACATAAACTTTGAGCCAAAAGTTTCGAGCCTTGAGTTCTCACCGACAAATATATCTATCTACTTATCATTAGTTACGTTCGAGAGTTCTTCACGCATCCTTGTTTGACAAAATTGAGCATGGCTTCTTCAACTTGCACAATGACTAATTGATAGCAAATGTTACAAACTAGCATTCTTTCTTTTTAGATTTTATATATTGTATGCCAACAATTATTGATGAAACACAACACAAATTGTTCTAATTTTTATGTTCTCAAACTGAAACCATGATGCAAGGATTGATCAAAGAGGGGTAAATCTACACATCAAGCTCACAAAAGTTTTGTGCTCAGTTGTAATAATTTTTTGCATCATCATAAAACATGGGTATCAAACCCCATTAGTCCATTACAATAGTGCATCAAACTTTGCCTATAATGAGTTTTGAGCGTTGTAATGCGGCGCCCCTTAACCTCAAAAGTGACCGCACCTTGTTGATTTCTGATTTTTATTTTGATGTGTGCCGTGATAATTTTGATGCAGCGTCTTGTTTAAAAATCACCGGATCTCAAAAAATACATTTTTAAATAATATAACATGGACATATTTAATTAAAAAAATCAAGATAAAATTTTTTTAATAAAAAGGGAATTCTATTAAATATATTTAAAAGTTTGCTTAAGAAAAACTATATTCTTATTCTAATTTAAACATAAAAACAATTATATAAATACCTTGTGACTCGCGTACTTGAAGCTTTGCGTTTTTGCATCTCGCTATAGCATCAGTGTGCTCCTGCCTTTTAAAACTTACAGCTCACAATTTACATATCAAAAGATTATTACATAGAAATAAAGTATAAACTTTAATGTCATATATATACTGGGGAAAGTTAAAATGAAAACCACTTTTAACGTGAAAACTCGAAAACTAACTAAAAAAAACCTAAAAAACACACCAATTTTTTTTTCAATTTGTTTATAAAAATCGCATGTTTTTTATATGAAAAAAAAAAT
Organism: Helianthus tuberosus; assembly: GCA_030545235.1. NCBI lineage: Eukaryota > Viridiplantae > Streptophyta > Magnoliopsida > Asterales > Asteraceae > Helianthus > Helianthus tuberosus. Next base: position 159,882,192 of record CM060402.1, on the reverse strand, counting down.
TGTAGTACACATGTGCACTACAAAAAAATATATATTTTTTTTTTGAAATTTTTTTTATATATAAAAAATGGCGAAAATTGGTATGCAAAAAAAAAAAAAAAAAAAATTGGTATGTTTTTTTGGTAATTTTAATTAGTTTTCGAGTTTTCACAATAACTAGTGGTTTTCATTTGAACTTTCCCCTATATACTTATACATATAACAAAATTTATTAATGCACTTAAAATGAGCGTTGGGATGATTTTTTTTTAATTATCAGAAGCATGCATAGATGATTTTGGGCAGACAATGAGTTGATTAATAGAGTTTCCGGTTATAGCATGTGGAGGTGCACCAGCTGGCTACAGCTACGCCATCTCTAAATGCTACATTGTAGGGTCTTCCTCTTTCATCCCATTCCGCTACCCCCTAACCAAAACTTATATCATTTCATCTATAAGACCGTAGGGAGTGGGCGTAGGTGTGGGTGTGGGCGTGGGTTGGTAACTCCTGCCCGGAACACCGCCCGAGGTGGGCTTGGTTTGGCGTGGCCCCTTTGATGTGTGGGAAGTCACTGGCGTGAGACATTTTTCAAAGGGGACATGGCAGGTGGGGATTGGTGGGTTCAAAAATTTGACCGTTGGGGGATAAATTAAATTCATTTATTTATTTAAAAGAAAACAAAAAAACAAAAATAGTGTCACGTGTAAATTGATGCCCCAAACTCACGCCCTTGCACTCCCTCCCTTTTTTGGGCTTAAGTTGTGGAGCTCACAGTGCCTACGTGGATGACACATGACGATTCATGTCCCCAACCCAAGCCCCCACTCCTTGCAGTGAATTTGCACATAAATTGAATATGTTTTATTACAATGTATTAATTTTTAAAGTAAAATTTTAAAAATCAATTTTGACATTTTTTATATACGACACACTTAGACACATTGTATTTTAAACCGGTGGTCAAATGGAAGGACGCCTTAGTTACATCTTAATATCTCTAGGGTCTAGATCAAATACTATCTAACAATGTATCGTATTTGATACTAGGTGCTTAGGGTGCACGGGGTGGAGCGTTAAACTAACGCGGTGAGTTAGTTTAACGCGCGGTGTACACCGCCGCCTACATGGTTTACCACGAGAGGGGAGAAGGGAGCGGTGATTGTTTACCGCATGTGATGTTCGAGGTTTTTGACCGTTGGGTGATTTACTGATTTTCAAACGGCTATATAGTCGTTACACATAAAAAAAGTTAATTTGTTTTCTATTTAAACTCCATTTATCCATCTCATTTGTCACCCAATTCACATATTCGCACTATGATCTCAATTTTCTCATACACTATGAATAGACAAAACAAAGATTATGGCAAGAAAAATGTTTCAGGTTCCGGTCCGAAAGCGAGGGAGCACGGCTCACAAAGTAGACGAGAGGCAGATCAAGTGGTTCTAATTTTTTTATGGTTTTAGTTTTATGTGTTGTCTATTTTTATTTTAGTTTAATGTAATGTCTTTGTTTAATTAATGTCATTTATGTTTAAAATATGTTTTAATTATTTTGTTTAAATGCATAGTTTAAATAAAAAAAAAAGGAGTTACCTCTACCCAAGAGAGGTGACCATCCGTTACATTTTTGTGCAAGAGTAAAGCTAGAGAAGGAAGTTGACATGACAAGAGGTGATTGGGTGGGTGGAAAGTTTAGCTCTCCACAAGAAGTGGCCACCCCTTACACTCTTAGTATGTGGTTATTAAACCTTCCTTGACAACTATGTCCGGATGAGGGGTCGACAAACTAACAATGAATCAAAACCGACCCCATAATTTAACAGTAGAAACAATTTCAAACCAGGACCCAATCCTCAATTCTAAAAACCCTAACAACAAACCAAATCAGACATTGATCGTGGTTTTTAAAAACTAGAATAAAACAAATCAGCCACCGATCTTAAATTTTAAAAATTGTAGTAAAGTTGTAGCAAATAGGAAGAATATAAAACAAATGATCAAAGTAGAGATAGAATATATTACAACCATGGCAACAAAAATCAGTTTCAGCATATTTAAATTTCAGTTTTATTTTTTATTTGTTGTCATTAGTTTCAAGCCAGATATCCAATTGACACTGATGTCTAGCTTGACGGGGTATGTTTACGATATATATTAAAGTTAAATAGTTAAGTTTTATCATATAATCTTTATCATAATTAGAAATATAGTTTGATTAGGTTTCCTTGGCAATTATCTCCATTGTTCTCCTATAAAAAGTTTATCAATAATACATAATACTTTACAAAGATTTCATTAATCAGTATGGTATTAGAGTCTTCATTACTTGTATATATCAATGCTCAAGTGAGCATCATCAAAGAGTTATTTAAAATTAAAAAACTATTATACATGGTCATGTTAGGTGTGATTAAGATCCAACGCAAATCAATCAATGACTAACATCCAATTACTAAAACGAACAAGAATATGATACCACACTTGACACCGAATCATCTTACAATGCATTTAGCTTATCACATCGAACCCTCAAGTTCTCATTACTAACAAATTAACTAGAAAGTGGAAGTTATTAGTCTCAGTGATAAAAGTATTAAACTGCTCATGTATCATGTTAGTCATTTCAGTTAGACCTAAAGCGTAAAGACGTACATATCACTGTGACACAAGTCCACCACCTATAGTCCCTTTAGTTCTTCACACTTAGTTCCTTTCAGATTTTTTTTGCATGTCCACCTAATCTTTATGCTTCTCTCTTCTTTTTTCGAGCTTAAACATTTATTTTGACATTGGTATAATTGACCATGATCATGCACCCTTCTTGATACTCTAAACGCATCTTCAATCTTGACATGGTCCTTTCATTGTGATATTTTGTACATAACCTTAGCCTTGAACATAACCTCGTCGAGTTGTCACACCCCAAATGATGGCGGAAACATCGGCATGAGACAAACAAACTGCTCAAAACATCATAACACTATGTGGTAATATAATTTAAATTAAATTTCATGAATTGCTAAAAGAATGTCTTACAAGAATCAAATATGAACAACATTGTTTCAAACATACATTGACAAAATAGATTAATCTAAGTGTGTTTCTAAGTCCATCTAAATCTTGTTTCTTCACTTAGCATCATCTTGACTATCAACCTGCAACATGTATTAAAATACGATCAACAAAAGTTGGCGAGTATACAAGTTTTCATACATAGAATAATATAGATTTAAAATAGTTTAACGGCTCATATCCAACATGAATAACAATATGTAAGTTACTAATATGCTGAAACGGTGTAACAATATGTTCAAACCCAAGAATCCAATGCGTTAATTTTGCCTATCCCAAAGAATAACGGGAGGTTAACATGTTTAACTTAACAATACCCCAAGACTCGTGGGCGGTGCATTACTCCTATAGCGCTATACTTGTTAAGGTAGGCTTGTACAAAGTTAATGAGCATATCGACTCGAAAAGTTTACATAGCATACGAGATTAACAAGCATCATATAGTTTCATGTTTAAACGAGGATAGAGTTTGATTAAAGTAGTTTCAAGTGTTTGTGAGTTTTACATAGAATACATGTTGCACCTAAAAGTGTTTTAAAAGTAAAATGGGTTCGAGTATACTCACAAAATTGCATATGCTTTCCGATTATCCAATGTGACGAAGTTGTCGAGACTAGAAGATTGAATGTGCTTGGTTTGGAGTTTAAAGGAAAGTTTAAACTTGGGTTTAAGGATTCGGTGTTTAAGGTGCATGAAAATAGACATGTAAGAAAAGTAATCACTTAGCACACATAATACTTGTTCTTGACACTATGAAACTCAAAAGAGTTATGATGTTTTCATGGGTCAAAATGCCCATTAGAATCGTAACAAGCATCATGATCTTAGATGATGTAACTTACTACTTTGACAAATTACCACTAGGTTATCATCTAGGGTTTAGTTACTTAAACAATATATATGTATTATATAGTTCATATCATAGCTTACAAGTCCAATAATTCAACAAGAACATCATATAAGTCATGCATGAGGTAGGAAGAACAAGTCTTCCATTTAGGTACCTCTTGGGTGTTCACCACTACACTTGTTGTTATAAACAATCAAGGAGGGTCATGAACATACAATAAAGAATAAGTTAATTACAACTAATCTAAGAAATCATCAAGTAATGTGTGGATTTTCAAGTATGATAGCCCAAGCTAATCCTATAATCACACAAACTACAAGTTTTAAGCTTCTACACTACTTGTGGGTTAAAACCCTAACCAAAACAGAAAGTTTATGAGGTTTACACCTTTGATTTTACATGTATCAACCTTGTTTTTAAGCTCAACTAACCATAGATGTGATTATGAGCATAAGGACATAGGAATGAGATGAGATTACTCAAGTTCAAGTAGGTTTAACAAAGATTTAATCAAAACAAAAAGTTTATACCACTTTGGAGCCTGTTTTGGTAATGTTCCAGGCCTTCGTTTTCCATGGAAAACCTGTGGAAACATCCCTAAGGTTGTTCCAAGTGTTTAGAAAGAGAAATCAATGAAAAAGGTTGAGAAATGAAGAAGTTATGCACTCTTTAGCAACTTGTAACGAATCTGTCCACTTTCTGATTTTCAGCTGATTAAGGGTGATTTGAGAGGGAGTTTGAGGGTTGGTAAAGTGGATGAAGTGTGGAAAATGCTTGGGTTTTGTAGGGGAAAGGGTTGGTTAGTTGTTGGTGAACATTTATTACAAGAAACACAAGTTTTACAACAACAAAACACAAAATAATGGCCCAATCGTGAGCTGGATAGGCTGTTCTACGGATCTGGAGTCCTCGCCGGCCGTGAGCCATGGAGAGGCACCGGGTCGCGGGCCGCGAGCCGAGTGGCTTGGTGAAACTTATTGATTTTTGACACTAATAGCCCTTATACTTTCATGTCTTTATGTCTTAAGTTGTTTTATGAAATTGTAAGTATAAGGAACAATATGTAAGGGCATGTAATGAAATGAAATCATGGAAACAAAGGTAAAACAAACGTAATTAAGTGTAGATGTCGAGAATACGCATCGAATTTGCATGAATTGAGTACATAAATCACGTGTTTACAAGCTTGACGTATTTTGCACGAATTGTGAGTAAAGTATCATATGTTTAATAAATTTAAACGTTTGAACTTGTATAAAAGGTGTATACGTGAGTGTAGAGGATTACGAATGATCCAAATCTCGGATTTTACAACGATTAAAGACTTGAATTTGTGACGATACAACGAATTACGATTTCGAAAGAGATAAGCTTCCAAAAATAGATTTACAAGGCTCGATTTCTAAATTAGGAAAGTTATGAAAAAGCGGAGCGTTACACGAGTGATTCAAGATAACTTTCCTAATAACACACTTCAAAACATTCCACATGTTAGAACATCAAACCCCAAACGAATACAAAAACAAAAGATTAAAGAAAACCAATGATTGGAAAAATGATGACACGAAGATCAAACTTGCTACTATAATGCAAATAATAGCCTGTTGTTGATCGAAACACCCATTTTTTACCCTAATTAAACACCCACTTTTAACAACACTCGCTTGAATTAAATTAAACCATGATTGTCTGTAACGCCTCACTTTTTAGAACTTTCCTTATTTAGAAAGTTTGTTGGTATTTCTATTAATGGAAACTTGTAATCCCCTGTATTCGTCTTTCATTTCCAATAATTGTATTCCGAGACTTGTATCATAATAAAACTCGGTCTTTTTATGCATCTTGCTATACATAATTCATAGATACTTGTTATACATTCATTATATGTGCAGACTTGATACAATTATACGCAAACTCATACTTGTTTATACATCCATTTATTCATACATTACACTTATGTATTGCACTTATACGTTTAAAACGCTTAAAACCGACAAAACACGCAACAACGGCAAACTTGCAACTTCAAGCAAAGGGGACAACCCCTTTCGTGCGAAGGGCTCCCTTTCGCATGAAGGGCCCCATTTGCCGAATCAACTAGTCATCCCAAACTTCATCTCAGCCTATAAATACGCACCTCCACCCTCATTTCTCACCTTCCACAACTCCGAAATTCTCTCTAGCATACTGAAAACGAACACCTCAGCTGAACACTTTCCAGCAACATCCTAAGTGAGTTCAAAGCTCACTAACACTTTAACTCCTCTTAATTCTTCTATATTTCTACTATCTTTTCTACACTTCTTCAATCATTTACACTTGGTTTCTCAGATCTGCCTTGGCAATCTGATAACAAATCTCAATTATAATGAGGACCAAGATGAAGACTGGAGTTTGTCTTTCAAACTTTCACAAAACATTTTTTTGTTAACACAACTTGACGGAATTACAAACCCACTGAGCTCACAAGCTAAGTCTATAGTTGTGGATTAGTGTTAGGGTCGGTTCCAGCCAATAAGGTGAACAGTTTAAACAAAACCAAACTGTTTTCGCCTGAAAACAGAACCTCTCGCACGAATGGCCAGCCATTCGCACGAAAGGCCCTGTTTCACCTCGTTCCGGCATTTTTTCAAGCGTTGAATGTTAATTAGATCCCCATTTTCAATATGGACGATTCTTTGATAACAGTGTGTGAACCGTGGAAGCCTTGGCTTCCAATCTAGTTCCACCACCTCACTTGAACTTGGAAAACGAACACCCAAATAATTTCCTAGACCTAGAATAAGTTAACCTTGTCCAGCCTCCAACACTTGGTTCATACCTTCCATGTTGAGACGGCACACTCGTGTTGTCCTTGTTCGGTTGTTTGGTATTTAATTTCTGTTATTTACATTCTTTATTTATGACCAACCAGTTTGTTAACTTAGTTAACTAACTTGTGCTTTTGTGAACTATAACGAGGTTAATACCTTCATGCACGACTTCTGTGATCTATATGACTATAGGACTGATAATCTACTATATTTTATAACTAAATAACACAATTTTGGACTCACAAACTGTAACAACTCGTGTCAAAAGTCCTATTTATTTTTATAGGAAACCCTAATTGAGACACCCAAGTGATTCTGCACAAACCCTAAAATTCTCAGAATTTTCAGAATCAGGATTAGGGCCCTTAAAACTCAGGGGGGGGGGGTAAAACCCTAGTTACGATTATCCACATAACTATCTGTAGAAATCGAATTTCACGAAACAGTCAACTCAGCAAGCCTACTCACACACGGGGCTACCCTATGAAACTAGGTTAGCAGTCGCGTAGCGCGACGACTATAGGGGTAACCAGTCGCGCTACGCCACTGGGTCAAATTTTCAGTATAAATAGTAGAGTTTGGGACTTGAATTTGGGCGCTGGAACGACGTAGAAATTCCAATCCTACACTGAGTTATGCTCTGTTTACCACAATTAACACACACGGATCACTAATCGACGCCGCAATCAGGGTAATAACTCGATCGCTATTACGATTCATTGTCCAATCGATCAATATATCCAATGGATGTTTAAGTGCTGCCCACATTAGGGTTATCCTTTGTCATTCGTCGTGATTCCGACAGGATGTTTGAGTACCACCCGAACTCGGGGAATACTCTGTCATTCGTTGTGACTCCGATGGATATTTAAGTGATTGCACTTTGTCATTCGTTGTGAGGGTTTGATCTCGTGAGTTATCGTAAATGCTGTATGGATTACTAACCCAGAATTGTGTGCCTGTTATTAAATTAGGTTAAAAGGCTAATCAGTAGGCTATACTCTGCTCAAATTAAATCTGCACTGTGAGTCATTCTCTTTTTATCAACTATTTTACAATACCTCAAATTATTTTCAAAAGTTATAATTACAGGGACTAAGTCGTGGATATCTTGAATCACTGGCTAGTGGGGTATTGTGCACATTACTAATTTTCTCCCAGTTAGGTTCATTGACCTACTAGGGATAATCATCACTATTTAGGTTCATTGACCTAATAGTGGTATGACCATCGTCACCATTGTGACTTGTCACCATTGTGACACGGCGCCAGATAAAAATAAGATAGAAGCCATTGTAATCGCTCTTATGCTGTAATTAATAACTATGCATTATTTTATATAAATAGAATGATTCACTCAGTATTTCCCGCTGACAAAACCTTTTTCAAACATGTTTCAGGTGATCTGTTATGATCCAGGAAAAGTGCCGTGAAGCACTACAAGCTTGAGAAAGTGGCTCAGGATAAAATAAAGAAACATGTTTTGTAAAATAAAAGATTTCTTCGTGAAATCAAATGATTGTAAATTACCGGGGTTTTATCCCGCGTTATGAAATAAAATAATCGGGAAATATTTCAGTTTTAAAAGATTCTGATAATAAACTTCCGCTGTTAAACTCAATTAATTAAATACCACGGGATTTCTGTCCCGCGGCTCCTGAAACGGGTCAAACCGGGTCGGGGGCCGTGACAGAAAAAGGTGGTATCAGAGCCACTTATCAAGCCACTGATTTAAGCCAATTAAGTATTTAGAAAATACTTAATTTTTATTAATTGCTATTTTGTGATTATGTGTTTTATTATCTGACTAATTTTGTACAGTATGGGCAGATCTTTATATGCTAGCCAATATAGCAATTAATGCAAATCCTTAAATAATTTGACCCAAGTTTTAGCACCCTTATTAAATATAAGCCAGAGACCTGATTCAGTAAATAAATAAATTTACAATAAAACCTAGTGTATTTTAACTTTTCAGTTGTTTTATAGTTACCTAGTATGAAATAATATTTAAAGGTTTTCTATGAAATTTGATATAATTTTTAACTTAGTATTTGTGGGTATTTTGCATAACAACATGAGTGATTTGTCTGACGCCCTTCAGAATTTAAATCTCTATCCAGTAAGAATAGAGGTTTCCAGAGATTTCAATAGGTATATACCAGACATAAAAGAACCTATAGAATTCAACGCTTTACCTCTCGAGAAATCCAAGCCTAAGAAAATGGAAATTGGGGAAAGATCTAGGCAAATTGAGGGGTTACCATCTAAGGAAGAGTTAGATTTTATAATGGCAAGCTGTAATACTATTAAGCCTGTTAATGAAAATGTTTTTATTCACTCTCTTGAAACACAACTACCAACGAACTTAGAACCAGCTAGTCCAAACCTTTCAATCCACTCGCAAATAGACGAATGGTTGACTAATGAAATACAACTCCAAAACAATCCCTATAAGTTTTTTTCCTCAGTTCAATTCAGAACCTTTACCAAATCCACCAATGAGTAACAAGAATATGGCTGAATTCCGTCATTTTGGCGAAGAACTAATGGATGCTGGGAATAGGATCCAAGAGATTGGGGGACAAATCTCCTGGAAATACGATGAGAGGGAATGCCGTTACTAGAATATCATCTGACAAAGGATAGGGGATTTATGGAACTGAGAGTGTGTAATAATAATAGTAAAAATCAGTCTGTAAAATATCTACAAATAAAACTTTGTAGGATAATGGTGTGTATTGATGCATACTATTAAATATAAATGGAAATCGAGAAATCGATAGCTTTGGCTATATTGATGTTATGAACTCTATATAATTGTTTTGTGTAATTATTATTTATTTGATACTAATAAAATATATATATTAATTATCAGATGGAAAACGCTAATAATGAACCAGTTAATGAGGTTAATCAATCTGAGCAACAACCGGGAGATCAATATATGACTAGACAGGATATAGAAAATATCGTTGCTCAAGGGATAACCAACGCTATTCCAGCAATAGTTGCTCAAGGGATAGCCAACGCTATTCCAGCAATCGTTGCTGCTGTTAAAAATCTAATCGAACCGCAACAAATCGTTCCTAGCAAACGTATTTCTGAAGATAACTTCAGTAATAGCATAAACGGAGGCAATAATCATACTAATCATGAGAATGAACCACGGCAAGCTCCTCCCCCTAAGAAAATGAAAGCTGCAACGCCTGGTTGCACTTACAAAGAATTTCTTGCTTGTAAACCCACTGAGTTTGCAGGCAATGAAGGAGCGACTGCGGCACTGCGTTGGTTAGAGAAAACCGAGGCAGTAAGTGCCATAAGTAAATGTGCTCAGGATGATCAGGTTATGTACGCGTCGAACCTTTTCAAAGAAGGGGCGCTAGAATGGTGGAATACGGTGTTACAAGCAAAAGGAAGAAGAATGGCGTATGCCATGAACTGGGAAGAATTTAAGAGCTTTGTAGAAAGAAAATTCTGTCCTGATTATGAAAGGGAACAAATGACAAATAAGTTTCTAACCCACCGGATGGTGGATGTAGATTGTCGAGGGTATACTTCGACATTCTTCGAGTATGCTCGAGTAGTACCAACCCTGGCTTTGCCAGAGCCGGTACTTATTTCTCGTTATATTTGGGGATTGATTGCCGAAATCCGTAATATCGTCAAGGCTGCGAAACCTCGTACGATTGATGATGCGGTGGATTTAGCCAATACTCTGACTGACGAACTAGTACGGACAAGAGAAGAAAATAGAAGGAAGTAGCCCAAAAGATTACCCAAGGATTCTGTCCGGGTAACCATAATAATTTCAAGAAAGGAGGGAATGGGCAATCTTCCACTAGCTCATTTTGCAATTTTTGCAAAACGAAGCACTATGGAAGATGCAAAGGATATTGCAATTTTTGCAAAATTCCGGGGCATCAAGAAGAAGACTACAGGAGGAAGAAATTTTCAGTCTGCTACAACTGTGGAGAAGCTGGACATCTTAGGCCAGATTGTCCAAAACTGAACAAACAATCTGACAATAAAGCCAAACCTGCAGAAGGAGCAAAAAGGAATGTAAGAGCCTTCCAACTGACTGCTAAGGAAGCAGAGCTCATTCCAGATGTGATAGCCGGTACGTTCTTAGTTCACAACGTTTACACAAAAGTATTATTTGACTCTGGTGTAAACCAAAGTTTATAAATACTTCATTCTGCCAAACTCTTAACTTACCTTTAACCAGCATTAGGCAAATTTCTACAGTAGAAACGGCAGATGGGAATTCAGTTAAAATAGATAAGGTTCTGCAAAACGTAGAAATAGAATTTTTAAGTCATAAATTTTCTGCAACCCTATTATCTATGAAATTAGTTGAATTCGATGTTGTGTTAGGAATGAATTGGTTAGTAAACAACCATGCTCAAATTATTTATGATAAGAATTCCATAGAAATTTGTGCACCCACTGGAGAAGTAATAATGATTACAGGAAATAAGCCATGTAAACCCATAAAGTTCATATCAGTAATGAAAGTTGCTAATTATGAACGAAAGCAAGGAATAGTATATATATGATTTCAGTAATCATTAATACTAAAGATAAAGAACTTAAGAAATTTCTGTAGTTTCAGAATACCCAGATATATTCCCAGAAGAATTACCAGGGTTACCACCAGATAGGGAGGTAGAATTTAGAATTCATCTAATTCCAGGAACTATACCGATAGCCAAGGCACCTTATCGGTTAGCACCCACAGAAATATTAAAACTGAAAAAGCAATTAGATGAATTACTAAGTAAAGGTTTCATACAACCTAGTTTATCCCCGTAGGGGGCACCAGTGTTGTTTGTTAAGAAAAAGGATGGTTCGATGAGAATGAGTATTGATTATAGGGAATTGAATAAGGTTACAATTAAGAATCGATACCCATTACCTAGAATTAATGATCTATTCGATCAATTCCAGGGAGATAGATATTTTTCTAAGATCAACTTACATTCTGGATATCATCAATTGAAAGTACAAGAGGAAGACATACCTAAGACTGCTTTCAGAACTAGGTATGGTCATTACGAGTTTACAGTCATGCCCTTTGGGTTAACGAATGCACCTGCAGCATTCATGGACATGATGAATAGAATCTGTAAACCGTATTTGGATAAATTTGTAATTGTCTTCATAGACGATATACTTATTTATTCCAAAAGTCAGGAAGAACATTGTCAGCACTTGCATGCACTCTTTACTTTGTTAAGAAAAGAGAAGCTTTACGCCAAATTCTCGAAGTGTGAATTTTGGCTGCCAAAAGTGCAAATTTTAGGTCATATGGTGAATCATGAAGGTATTCATGTAGATCCTGTTAAGATTGAAGCAATTACCAAATGGAAGATTCCGCAATCCGCAATGGAAATTAGGAGTTTTGTAGGTTTATCTGGATACTATAGACGGTTTATTAAGGATTTTTCCAAGATAGCTATACCATTAACTAAGCTAACCTGTAAAACAGTTAAGTTTGAATGAGGACTTAAACAAGAAGAAGCCTTTAGGATCTTAAAGCATAAATTAACAAATGCCCCAATCCTAGCCTTACCAGAAGGAACAGAATATTTTAAAGTATACGGTGATGCTTTAAAGCTAGGATTTGGATGTGTATTAATGCAACGTAAAAAGGTAATTGCGTATGCATCAAGGCAATTGAAAAAGTACGAAGAAAACTATACCACTCATGACTTAGAATTAGGAGCCATAATTTTTGCCCTTAATATTTGGAGACATTATATGTATGGAAGTAAGTTTACTGTCTATACGGATCATAAGAATTTAAGATATATATTTGGGCAAAAAGAATTAAATATAAGGCAAAGGAGATGGATGAAAATCTTAAGTGATTACGACTGTGATATTCAGTATCACGAAGGAAAGGCTAAAGACGGCTAGAGATTTCCAGAAGAGTTATACGGATAATAGACGAAAGCCGTTGGAGTTTCAAGTAGGAGACAAAATGCTATTGAAAGTATTTCCTTGGAAAGGAGTTGTTAGATTCGGTAAGAAAGGAAAGCTAAGTCCAAGGTACGTAGGACCATTTCCAGTGACCCAACGTATAGGACCAGTTGCTTATCGTTTACAACTACCAGGAGAGTTAGCTGGAGTACATGATGTATTTCATGTATCCAATCTCAAGAAATGTCTATCAGACGAATCTTTGGTAGTACCTCTCCAAGATATAAAGGTAAACGAAAAATTAAAATTTGTAGAGAAACCTCTTTAGATAAAAGATAGAAAGATCAAATGATTAGTGTTAGTTCAAGTAAAGTGGGATTCAAAGATAGGACCCTAATACACTTAGGAATTGGAATCAGAAAAGAAGCGAAAGTATCCTCAATTATTCCAGTAAATCTCGAGGACGAGATTTTTATTAAGGTGGGGAGAATGTAACAACTCGTGTCAAAAGTCCTATTTATTTTTATAGGAAACCCTAATTGAGACACCCAAGTGATTCTGCACAAACCCTAAAATTCTCAGAATTTTCAGAATCAGGATTAGGGCCCTTAAAACTCAGGGGGGGGGGGGGGTAAAACCCTAGTTACGATTATCCACATAACTATCTGTAGAAATCGAATTTCACGAAACAGTCAACTCAGCAAGCCTACTCACACACGGGGCTACCCTATGAAACTAGGTTAGCAGTCGCGTAGCGCGACGACTATAGGGGTAACCAGTCGCGCTACGCCACTGGGTCAAATTTTCAGTATAAATAGTAGAGTTTGGGACTTGAATTTGGGCGCTGGAACGACGTAGAAATTCCAATCCTACACTGAGTTATGCTCTGTTTACCACAATTAACACACACGGATCACTAATCGACGCCGCAATCAGGGTAATAACTCGATCGCTATTACGATTCATTGTCCGATCGATCAATATATCCAATGGATGTTTAAGTGCTGCCCACATTAGGGTTATCCTTTGTCATTCGTCGTGATTCCGACAGGATGTTTGAGTACCACCCGAACTCGGGGAATACTCTGTCATTCGTTGTGACTCCGATGGATGTTTAAGTGATTGCACTTTGTCATTCGTTGTGAGGGTTTGATCTCGTGAGTTATCGTAAATGCTGTATGGATTACTAACCCAAAATTGTGTGCCTGTTATTAAATTAGGTTAAAAGGCTAATCAGTAGGCTATACTCTGCTCAAATTAAATCTGCACTGTGTGTCATTCTCTTTTTATCAACTATTTTACAATACCTCAAATTATTTTCAAAAGTTATAATTACAGGGACTAAGTCGTGGATATCTTGAATCACGGGCTAGTGGGGTATTGTGCACATTACTAATTTTCTCCCAGTTAGATTCATTGACCTACTAGGGATAATCATCACTATTTAGGTTCATTGACCTAATAGTGGTATGACCATCGTCACCATTGTGACTTGTCACCATTGTGACACGGCGCCAGATAAAAATAAGATAGAAGCCATTGTAATCGCTCTTATGCTGTAATTAATAACTATGCATTATTTTATATAAATAGAATGATTCACTCAGTATTTCCCGCTGACAAAACCTTTTTCAAACATGTTTCAGGTGATCTGTTATGATCCAGGAAAAGTGCCGTGAAGCACTACAAGCTTGAGAAAGTGGCTCAGGATAAAATAAAGAAACATGTTTTGTAAAATAAAAGATTTCTTCGTGAAATCAAATGATTGTAAATTACCGGGGTTTTATCCCGCGTTGTGAAATAAAATAATCGGGAAATATTTCAGTTTTAAAAGATCCTGATGAAAACTTTCGCTTTTACACTCAATTAAATAAATACCACGGGATTTCTGTCCCGCGGCTCCTGAAACGGGTCAAACCGGGTCGGGGGCCGTGACACAAACATAGCCAATTAATGGTTAAAACGTTTGAAACGAAGTTCGGTTCGCACCAAACAGGTCCTATCCGCACGAAGGGTAACCCCTTTCGCGCGAATGGTGCCCACTCATGTGAACTGTCCAGTCGCCCAAACAGTTTGTGTTGTTTCGGTTTCCGTTTATTCCGTTTTCGCGTTCCTCGTTACTGATTCTTACGAGCAAATCAGGACCTGTGAAATCACAGAAACTCAGTGTCTTTACGAATGCCTGGACAGAATATACTTTCTGTTAATCATACTTTCGTACTATATACTACGTACTTTAATTCGAATCCTAATCCTCCGATCAAACTCCACCACTCACACCTTCATTTACCCACCTGAAGGGTAACCTCGGTGTTCCAAGCGCTCTCGTCATTAACTCTTCTACTTGCGGGAATAACTAAAGAAGATTAGCAAAACTGTGAGTATACTCGAATGCCCTTTTTCTATTTTACACTTTGGGTGCAATATGTTTACCTATTAACCAACACAGTTACACTTAGACTTTTATACAATTGCACACACAATCCAAACATGCATGCTAATACGTTATACTTGATTCATGTTTCTGGAACATTCTTATGTGATAAACTTGTCATTAAATTCGTACGAGCCTCCCCTTAACATGTATAGCGTTATAGGAGTAACGCACCACCCGTAGTCTTGTGGTCATGTTAAGTCATTATACTTGCGGTAATCTGAGGGTTGACTTGAATATTCGCATGCTAGTTTATGTTAATCTTGATAACTAAGTTTGCTTTGTGGATTCGTTTAAATCGATTTATACTTATGCTATGTATCACACTTGTATATCGCCAATACTTTTGTATTGAACTATATTTTAAACATGTTGCAGGTTGACAATGTTGAGGATGATGAAATCTAGTAGGAATACTTTAGATACACATTTAGAAATACTAGATTATGCTGTTGTGTTTGATGTATCTTGTTGTATCAATTTTGAACAATGTTGTACTTTGCTTTTGTAATGTTGTTGTACTTTTTGAAACAATTGTTGTATTTCGATTTCCATGTATGTTGTAACTTGACAATTTGATATGAATGAAATCAGTTTTTGAATTAATTATTGTTGCAATAGTGTTATGAAGTCTCGAGCAATCTCGTTTTCATCTCACTCCGATGTTTCCGCCATCGGTTGGGCTGTGACATTGTCGACTAAAACACTAGCTTGGGCCTGAGCGAAGAACCCACTACACCACTCTTCCGTTACCTATGAACCCTTATTATTAATATGAACAAAACCTTGTTAATGCCTTGATCATACTCGTTATTTGATCAGAACCCTTTTATCAAACATGTGATGGTGATCAAGCCCTTCAATCTGAGAAACCTTTTGTTCGAACTCCCCTTTTCAACAAGTTGTGGTTGACCGAAACCTATTGTTGACACCCATAACCAGACTTGTTTTTAAATTTACCCTTAAACAACACCATTCATGTGTTAAACACCACCAAAATACAACTACTAGATCCCCACTTTGCAATCACTATTTGCTATTATTCTGATTTTCGTACGATGCCTAAATCAGTAGCTGCCGGTTTTGGTTTTATCACCACACAATCACCGTTGCTATCGTCGATAACACTATTTGACCACCATTGAGCCCTAGAATACCCCTGATCGGCTGCCAATGCCACTGAATCATTTTCATATGTTCTCTTTCCCTAATAGTCGTCTAATATTGTTGATCACCACCAAAGTCAGTCGTCGATTACTATTAGATCAGTGGCCTCACGATCACAGATTGTCTCTGCCAGAAAACCAAATGGTCACAACCTTTTTGTTTTTCTTTTCTATACGTCGACCAAAAAGAACCACTTTTTCGACTCCTACTGTCACACCCCAACCGATGGCGAAAACATCGAGGCGGGACAAACGAGATTGCTCAAAGACAACATAACACTAAATTTGCGACAATAAATTAAGATTTAAATTTCATTTCATCAAATTCAAATATTACATCATCTCAAAGGAAATACAACAATTTCTAATTACATGACTAAAACATACGATGCATAGATAAGGTTTGGTAAGTTCTTAAATCTACCCTAGGTAGATTTCGTGCATCGTCAATTATTTCCTGCAACATATACAAAATATCCGTCAACAAAAATTATGTCAGTGAGCATACTAATTTGTCTACATAGCATAAGTAGGAATAAAAGTCTCAAATCCACATGTTAATTGTATACTAAATCATATACTTATACTAGCATGCAATGGGTTCATATCAAACCAAAGTGTCCACTAGCGTAATCTTATCACCGAAGTTGATAAGATCGTGAGCGTAATCTTGTCACCGAAGTAAGAAAAACCGTAAAGATTGAATACTTAACAATGACCCAACAAACGGGGCGGCGTGCTAATCCTATAGCGCTATACATGTTAAGAAAGGCTTGCAAAGTTAATGACACATAACATGCATAATAGGGTTCTAGTAAGTATAAACAAGTAGCATGTTTAAGGACTGAGTGTTTGCCTAAGACTGATTGTATGTGTGATTGTGAATTTAATAATGATACATATTACAACCCAAAATGATTTAAAGCGTAAAATGGGTCAAGTATACTCACGGTTTGTGAAGATAAGTTAGAGGCTGTTTGTTTATGTGGTACCCAAGGAAAATCCACAGCCATCCTGATCTAACTTGTTGCTGCTTGGGATTACCTATCAAATTTCGGGACGAAGTTTCTTTCAAGTTGGGGATGATGTGACAACCCGAACTCTCAAGGTTTGTGTTACCCGATTTCAAGGCTTGTACAGTTATGTCCTATGTCCCACTGCATATAAATCCAGTGTGCGGTACGTGAACATGTGAAGGTTTTATGCAATAAGTGTTATGAGAAGGCATCTAGTTATGTTTTGTAAGTTGTTACACCCTACTCGAGGGTCCGCTAAATCCAGTCACACACTACCTCATGTTCTCGGCCCGGCTTCCGTGAAGCCCACCATGTTATGGCCCAAGATCAGGCCCGGTTCGATTAAAGGCACATGTATAGTTTTTCGTCAAATGTCAAGCTCGACGAAACTAGGATTTTTCGTCATCACTTCTTTCGGCGAAGCTTAGTCTTTCGTCGGTAAGATTCGCCGCCGCATTAGGGCTCTCGGCCCAGTTTCAATCAGAACTTAAGTGGGTTCAGCCCACTAGTGATCACACAAAATGGCACCCGGCTCTCATTATCCTGCATGCAACACCTAGAAACAAAACCCTAGTGCCAGTCTTTTCCTCTCAAGTGTGTGACGGCAACAATTACTATCGGTGCTCTCTCCTCCATTCGCTCACGTCTCTCCCGCAATCGGTACGTAATCGAGTCAAGTTCCTGTTAATTTTTTTGATTATGTGTATGATCGTGCATGATGATTATTGCATGAGAACAAGGAGTTTCATTGTAATCATGATCACGCATGTGGCTTGACTAGTATGCTGATGATTGTATTAATTTTCAATGTTAGTGGGCTATGTTGACTTTAATATGATGATGTGAACCGTAGCAGTCATAATTAAACTGTCAACATGCAATGGGTGATTAATATGTTTAAATATGTGAAAGATGTGATGCGATGAAGTATGGGTTCGAGTATTGTGTGGGAAATCGGCTGTAACGTGATTTGATTTAGGGTATTAAATAAATGCTTGTTATAACCTTGATCATAAAGAGGTCTAGATACTTACACGAAAACCCAGTTAGTGGATGATGTATACATGAAAGTGCTGAATGGTTTCAAACCTATGTGGGTGTGCGTGATGATGATGTCAGAAATGGTTAGTTTAATATTGATTATGGCTCATCGATGTAACAGTGGACTTAATTTGATGTCCATGAGTTTTATTAATAAATTGGTTGAATGATTGGATGCGTACATGTTAGGCCGATGTAAATGATGATGTTTTTGGTTAATGCGATGCAACAATAAGGACTGTTAGGGTTGCTGGTGCCATGACGAAATATGTATGATTTGTCACAAGTCAAACTCGACGAAACACTATGTTTCGTCACAAGTTATTATTGACGAAAAACTATGGTTTTTCGTCACATATAGTTGTTCGACAAAGATCTATTTTTCGTCACATATGATGTTTCGTCCCATCTAGTTATGTTGTTGGCGTTTTCTGTTTAAGGCATAATCGTAGTGTAAACAGTTTATGATGCTTATAATGATAGATGTTATACTTATGAAATAATGTTATTGCATGTTAATAAGATTGAGAAACCTGGTTTGTATTGTGTGAGTATAAAACCTACCTATTATATGTTTTTATGACCTACTCATGGAATGTAGACTTGTTTGGGAACCGAATGCCTGATATGTGATATATGATATATGGTGGTCTTAGCAGCAATTGCAAACTGTGAAAACACATGTTCTGTTAAGTGATTTATTTGCATGCGAAACCCATACGCTTGTGAGGTGATTTCACAATAAAAATCCTAGATCAACGAGTTGCATGTTTGATAGTTATGATGCACATAAGGACGTGTGGCTTATTTGTCTGCTACTTGTGCAACGTGTACGATAGACATGTGTTATGTGTGAACATTTTATTAACTGTCCTTGGTAACCACGGTAGGGTTTGGTTGATTAACGGGAACGGGTAATGTATCAAAACATACCGAGCAAATCCAAGGTGAGTTCACTACTCTTGAGCATGCGTCCCGGTGGTTGGGACAGTCAGTGGGTATCCCGGGGAGGGATAAATCTTTTGGGTAAAACTGGGATGTTGGTGTGACAACCCTCATAATTCCATGTATCCGTACAATTTATTAATGATAATTAAAGTGCTTGATGACTGTGCTGAATCACTTAACTGCTTTCTGATCACTGTGTTATACTTACATGTGATTGTTAACATACTAGTAGTATACAGAAAAATTACTAAACAGTCCGTTATGCTTTCCTGAGTGTTGAGAATTAAAATGATTACAAAAATATATATATAGGACACTAAACGGATTAATTAAGCACCTTAACGGAACAACACCCAACCGAACAACCGGACTTTACCCGAAACACTAAAATATTACCAGATGCATTGTTTGTATTTTTCTGAACTAGTTATGATTCCCGTACATCATAACACACTATACAAACATATAATAGTTAAACACCTAACCATCAAACTTAGATTCTAACTTGTTTCATTAACCATTTAGTTGAAACCCAACCCTATACCCCCCCCCCTCATTCCACGGTTACCATGGGTAGATACACCCATGGATTTTCTTGAATAGTTTATTATATATGTAGAGTACTTAGGGGACATTTTACCTAATGGGTAATTTGGTGTTGGAAGGATTATAAATTAAACCATAAGACCATCATTATCTTCATGTCATCTTCCTCAACACCCTAACTCTCTCCCTTCCTTCTTCATCTCGGCAGCCAACAACCATCACCATACCACCACCTTCAACTCATTTCTCATACATTCCACAAGCATCCATAGGTGTTAGAAGGCATACAACGAAGCTCGGTGCGTTCGGAAGTGGAAGGACCTTCTCTATTCGTTATTAACCACCACTTTTCCACACTTGAACTTCCCTAGTCTTGAACTAGTGGTAAGAACTTAGATCCATTCATTTTTCATGTTATTAGAGTGGTTAATAGTTATTTGATGATGAGAATCCATGAACCCAAAAGGATCATAAACAAAGTCTTGAATATAAAGTAACATAATGATGAAATAAGATGAAAACATGATGTTAATGTGAAGTTGTTTTGATTCTTGCTGATTACTGATAATTTGCTGGTTAATATTGATGTCTGATGTTGTTGTGATCACTAAACATGTTAACGGAATCAATCGAACACAAGTTAGAAAGTTAAAAGCTGAAACAGTAGGCTGTTTGGTGATTACAGCCAACTTCAGTTGGCTGTAACAGGACAGTAACTTAACAAAAAATGTATTTTCTGAAGTCTAGATTTATGTATTATGAAATACGGTTCTAATGGCACCGGAATCATAATTTTTGGACTTCGTTTACTATTTTTAAAGTGTCGTTTTGTAACAGCAGCTAGAGCTGCATTTTTTCTGCTGAAAATATGCGTTCTGTTTTCTGTCATAACTTGAATTCTGTGTAGAGTTAGATCACGCAATTCGTACTGTAGATGACCACCGATGTATTTGTAATTCTCTCACTGGAATTTCATAAATCGGACTCTCGATGAATTTTAAATAAATTATTCCGTGGACTGCAGTCAGAAAGAGATAAATCTGATTTCAGTCCGGAAAATGAATTTTTATAAAATATTGGTAATGAACTGGACCCCGATATTTTTACACAATAATATTTGGATCGTTTAAGACATTCTAAAAAAATTTAGGAATTTTTGGAATAAGTTAACTATATTATTAAAATGTCCGAAAACAGCCCGGTTTTAAATATTTAAGCTGAAGCGGCATAAGTTGTAATTTGTGTGTCTAAATTTCGAGTATGCTATATGTGAATGATCTAACATGATTATGTGTCAATAAAAGTGTTATGTGCAATATCGTATGTTTATTTATGAACGGGAATAGATGGGAAGTTTATATGGGCATAAACAGTTAAAGTAATGCATGTTATGTGATAGATACATGTAGGAACTTTGTGCTCTATTTGAAAATCACTAAATGACTAACTGGTAATCATATTAGGACGTGATTGACCGACCTTGACTGTTAGCTATATTTGAGAATCTAACCGAGCAAACCGAGGTGAGTTCACACTTTCTACAAGGTATGGGATTCCCGGTGGTTTGGGGATGGGTTAAGAAAAATCCTACGAATTCTCCTTGTGCAGAATACGTACGTTCGTCCTCCTTGGGTAGGACAACAACCTTAAAACTTACTAGACAAAACTCTATTACCAAAGCCCTCAAATTTATATCGACTTAATTGCTGAGGCCGATGGCGAGCGGGTCATTAGTTAATAGCGCTATTAGGTTTAACAAACCTCACACCGTGTCATCCGAACAGACGTGTACTAATGGACTATGGCAAACTGTCAATGATGATAGAACATTGATGTAGGGCACGTTATTCATCAGTTGTCGATATCAGGACAGTCTAGTGGTTTACATAGGGAAAACCCCCACTAATTATGGGTATGATTTGTGTAATAAAAAAGAATCTGGTTAAACATACTTTCAACTAAGGGGTAACCCCCATGGCATATAAGCCAACGAAAGTCAAACCACGTTTTTCAGAAACAACTTAAAACTAATCAACCAACCGTGAACTCACTCAACTTTGTTGTTGACTCGTTGTTACATGCCTTACAGGTCGCTAGATGCTTATGGAGCTTGCACGAGGAGGAGGTTGTTGTGGAATATGGATGTTAAGTCCCGTGTTAAACATTTAATCCTTATAAACTTATTAAACCTACGTTTTGGACTTTAAACTTATGAACTATGGGACTTATGTTTTGAACTTACGTTTTATGCTTCCGCTGTTAACCTAAAGTCGGTTTACTTCCTTTTGGTCACCAATCGTATTGTGTTTGGTTTTATTTACTTAATTGTGTTGTTCAATATGATTGGTGGCTCGATCCTGGTCATGTCACGCCTCCAAGCGGTGATACTCCGCATGGTGGATTTTGGGGGTGTGACAGATTGGTATCAGAGCCATTGGTTATAGTGAACTTGGTTTTAAAAAGGGGAAGAAGCTTTTTGATAAAACCAGACTATAATCTGTACAGTGCTCAACGATCCACAACGACGCTTCGCTCCATGTGCAAGACTCGACACAATAGGTGGTATGATTTATGTTATATTGTCGGTTAGATAGTTCACACTGTGCATTAATTAACGTGATAATTACTATTTGAATCTTGTGTGCTTACTCTCTTCTATCACTCCACACTTACGTGCTTTGCGACACCTTTCTTACGTGAGTTCCTTCGATGTGAAGACCATGAGTGGACGTCTTGACATGACCCAGGGTCAGCTGACGACCTTGATTAACGAACAGATTGCTGAAGCCTTAGCAACCCAATCAGAGAGTCAATCCATGCACATCCAATCCCGCATAGGCACTTTCAAGGCATTCTTGGAATGCAAACCTCCCACTTTCGACGGCACTGGAGGAGCAATCGACCTTCTACACTGGATCCGAAGAATCAAATATACATTCGAAGAAAGTGAAAGCCCTGCCAGCAAACGAGTAGAGTACGCTACTGTCATGTTGCAAGGGAAAGCGTATTTTTGGTGGAACGCACAAGTTCAGATGCTCGGGTTGGCAAACGCAAATGCCACCCTCTGGAGCGACTTCAAGGATTTGATTAGGGAAAAATTCTGCCACCTGGACGACATTCTGGAACTTGAAACAGAGTATTATGGTTTGAAGATGGAAGGATCAGAAATTGAGGCATACACAAAGAGGTCCAACGACTTGGCTGACTAATGTCCTAACTTGTCACGACCCATATCTAGACGGATCAAGCTATACCTCAGAGGCTTAGTCCCGGAGATCCAATGGTCTGTAATTGAGGCCAACCTTTCCACAATCCAGCAAGTCATTCGTTTGGCGCACCAACTCACCGATCAGGCGGTGGAAGAGGGCAAGCTGCCAAAACGCGTTAGCACTACTGCTACTGGTGCTCCCAGCAATGACAAGCAAAAGTGGGATGGAAATTCAGACAGGGGTTCCACTCCAGTTCAATCCCAGTCCCAGCGGCGAAAGACAGATGAACACAGGTGCCCCAGTCAGCAGTTTTCTGGAAATCAAGGTCAGGGTGGATACAGGGGAAATCACCCTAAGTGCAATCGATGTAGTTTGCACCACAGCGGGCCGTGCAACAAGGGTCGTTGTCAGAGATGTAACAAGCCTGGACATAAAGCCAGAGATTGCAGGAGCTCACGTCCTGCAAATCAGATTCGACAACAGCAGCCACAAGCTCCCCAGAACCAACAGCAACACGAGCAGGGTAATAAGGGATGCTTCCAGTGCGGTGCTTAAGGTCACTTCGAGAGACACTGTCCACAGCTGAATCAGAATCAAAATCCGAGCAGCAACCAGGGCAACGGGAACAATAGCGGAGACAATAAGGACAACCGCAGGACTGGTGAGCATGAGTTCCTGAATGGACAGGAGGAAGAAAGAAAAAACCCCAACGTTGTGGCGGGTAAGTTCCTACCAGACAATTTCTTTATTTCTATTTTAGATGATTCGGGTGCCGATGTAGATATGTGTTCCTAAGGGTTAGTCAGGTGCTTAAGCGTACCCCATTACCCTTAAAAACACCAAACATGTTGTAGAACTAGCTAATGGTGAAAGTCTTAAGGGCACACACAGTTAAGGGTTGTAACATCGTCTTAGCTGGTCAGACCTTCCCTATCGACCTCATTCCTATCATTCTGGGTAGTTTCGACGTTGTTATTGGGGCGGATTGGTTATCTCAACACCAAGCGGAAATTCTTTGCAACAAGAAGATTGTCCGTATCTCTCGTTCTGGTGAAGAACCTCTCATGATTCATGGCGACAAGAGTGGCGCTGTCGTAGGCATTATCTCTTTCCTTAAGGCCCAGAAGTATTTGCGAAAGGGCCACACTACCATTCTAGCACTCGTTACTGACACATCAATGGAAGAGAGGAGAATTGAAGACATTCCTATTGTACGTGACTTTCCCGAGGTATTTCCTGAGGAATCGCCTGGTCTTCCGCCTCATCATCAAGTTGAGTTTCAAATCGAGCTAGCTCCTTGAGCGGAGCCCATAGCTCGAGCACCTTATCATCTAGCTCCGCCAGAACTTGAAGAACTGTCCACGCAATTACAAGAACTCTTGGAAAAGGGTTTCATACGTCCTAGCTCTTCGCCCTAGGGAGCTCCAGTACTATTCGTGAAGAAGAAAGATGGTACTTTCAGAATGTGTATTGACTATCGAGAACTTAGCAAGGTGACCGTGAAGAATCGTTATCCTCTCCCACGCATTGATGACTTGTTCGACCAGTTACAGGGGTCGAGTTATTACTCTAAGATTGATTTGAGATCGGGATACCATCAGCTGAGAGTCCGAGAGGAGGACGTCTCCAAAACAGCATTCAGAACACATTACGGCCATTACGAGTTTCTAGTCATGCCTTTCGGGTTGACGAATGCACCAGCGGTCTTCATGGATCTCATGAACCGAGTATGCAAGCCTTACCTGGATAAGTTTGTCATAGTGTTCATCGACGACATCCTGATCTATTCTTAGAGTCAGGAGGAACACGAGCAACATCTGAGGCTTATTCTGGAACTTCTTCGAAAAGAGCAGTTGTATGCCAAGTTTTTGAAATGTGACTTCTGGCTTCGCGAATTCCACTTTCTAGGCCATGTGGTAAACAAGGATGGAATCCATGTGGATCCATCTAAGGCCATGTGGTAAACAAGCATTAAAGCTGCGCCTTTCGAGGCCTTATACGGTAGAAAGTGTAGAACGCCCGTTTGTTGGGCGGAAGTTGGAGATGTCCAACTGTCAGGACCTGAAATAGTCTTTGAAACAACGGACAAGATTGTCCAGATTCGTGACCGCCTGAAAGCTGCCCGAGATAGGCAGAAAAGCTACGCAGATTTAAAGCGTAAACCTTTTAACTTCGAGGTAGGTGACAAAGTGTTGCTTAAAGTATCACCCTGGAAGGGAGTGATGCGATTTGGTAAGAAAGGCAAGTTAAGCCCGAGATACATAGGACCGTTCGAGGTCATCGAACGTGTCGGATCAGTTGCCTATAAGTTAAACCTACCTGAAGAGCTCAGTGGTATTCACAATGTATTCCACATCTGCAATCTAAAGAAGTGTTTCGCTGATGAATCACTGGTCATACCACATACAGATGTGCACATAGAAGAGAGCTTAAAGTTTGTTGAAAAACCTGTGTCGATCGAGGATCGACAGGTTAAGAAGCTTCGAAGGAAGCATGTGCCTATTGTAAAGGTAAAATGGGATGCCCGTAGAGGTCCCGAGTACACATGGGAGGTGGAATCCACAATGAAAGAAAAGTACCATCATTTGTTTCAGTAAATCTCGAGGTCAAGATTTCTTTTAAGGGGGTGAGGATGTAACACCTCGAAAATTTGTGATCAATGAAATAATGACACGTGTCATGTAAGACAAAAGTGATATAAACCCGGATCTAGTTAAAGATGTATGGCAGGATTTAAAAGTGTCGTCATGTTAATTTTTACCTCTGAACGACCTCATTGTGAATCCCAAGACCCTAATGCAAATTATAAACATCTGATATACTCAAATCCGGTAAATACTATCACTAATTGACCCATAATTGCAAGGGTGGACTCCTACGAAGAAATGCACGATAAACCTTCATTTACGGCACTTTCAAAAGGATTCAAGAAAACATTTCAAAATGGTAGGGTACATAACTGTTCAAGCATGATGTTGAGGCCCCAAACTGATAATTCATGTCCCAAAATCGTTACACACTAGTTGCCCCTTCAAAGCTCGAAAGATCAAACATTTTTGCCTTCTGCAAAGGGCTTACGGACCGTAAGCCACCCCCTTACGGTCCGTAAGGGTTGCCCAGCGACAGAAAGTTTGGCTGTTGACTGTTTTGAGCTTGTAACCGACTTAAAAATGATTTTCCTCATCTTTGGACGACCCCTACATTACTTTTAGACCCTAGGAGCACATGTTGTTGATCTGGATCACCCCATAGACTTAGTTGTCACCATCTTTATGGATCAAGAACACTATAAAAGGCCACAATGTTGCAACATTGTGATCACTCATTCCTTCTGCATTTCTGGAGCTTTTGGGAGTTCAAGAGCAGACCCTAAGCATCCCTAATCGTGCATAGGACTTCAGTAAGTATGCTTAACCTTTCCTAGTTGAGTTTTTACTTAGTTTTAGCTTAAAAGTCAAACCGTCGTAATTAACGGTTGACTTCGCGATTAATCATTAATGGTCCAGTGATTAGTCGAATTGAAGGTAGTTATAAGTTGGTAATTATGTGGGCATTAAACCCTTAAAAGGGCACCCTCTGATTCCCAATCTAACTAGACCATTTGTCGGGTCAAAGTTGATTAAAAAAGTCAACAGAATGCTAATCTTCGAATTAACGCATAATTAATAATGCAGAAGGCGTGTAACCTATTTTATCACTCATATAACTTGGTAATAAGTATAATAACTGGTCTAAGCTTGTTTGATCCGACAATTTTCTGTTTAGACCCGGTTCGGAACCGAAAGTCGCAAAGCTTTGACTTTTGCTTTGACTTCAGTTCTGACCCGTTTTGGTATGTTTTAGAAATGACTTAGGGCTTCCTTAGGACCAGGTTGCATGCTAGTATAACCCTCTGTGATTATACACCTTGGTTCATTAGTTATCCAATTAATATGCACGATTCCGTTAATTGCCTATATGTTGACTATTATGCCCTTTTCACCATAAAACGTGATTTTTAAAAATGTAAAAGAGTAGAGACCTTAGTTAATGATTTGTAAACTTGTAACCAAAATTTGACATCAGTTTGAGGTGTAGATTGAGAGTTATGCTCATTAGCGTAATTAGAAAGCTTTTTAGCGATTAAACGGCATAATTAGCATATAGCCCATTTAAACCCACTTTTTGATATAAAACTTTTTACCCACTGATGTAATATAATATTTTGGGATTTTTGAAGATTTTTAATTAATTTTAGGCTGAGCATAACTTAGAGTTATAAGCTTGATTCGGTAATTGTCGGTTTTGCCCTTTTGGGCTATAAAATGAGTTTTACATATCTTTTCGACCCCAAACCTTTTGCTACTGATGTTATATGATAAATACATTATTTTAAACCTTCTGGAATAATTAAAATATCAGCTTTCTATTTAGAACCCGGAAACGGCTTCTAATCGTCTTATTAAGCGTTTTTAACGCATAGTATGTACTAAAACTATTTTAAACATACAAGGGTTGATACCTACTGATATTTTAGGTAAATTATAATATGTTAACAGTAAGAAAAAGTTGTTTAACTCAGACTTCAGTTTTGAGCTTTTCGGCTTATGTGAAATTACCAAAATGCCCCTACGGTGCATAGTTTGGTTATAGTTGATAAATTTCACATATATGCAAATACCCTACTGTTATAACTTATTAAATTAAGTATTTTTACTAATGATATCAGACCTGTAACTCAGGTTAATACTTGAACTCTTTTATAACCTTGTAAATGACCAAAATACCCCTACGGGGCATAGTTTGCATTTAAATTCGTTTCGGGCATAATAAAAGATATCCTACTGATATCACAACATATTTCAGGCATATTAACTTAGTAAACCTGTATATGACCCTTATGGATACCCGTTACGCCTCTTGCGCGTTCGGTTCGGTTTATGTAACTAGTTTGCATAAATTAGCCGAAACGGGTCAAACCTTGTCGTTTTTGCCCCAAAATCCAGAATGTGTTTAGATTACCCATATAATACAAGTATTCAAACTTGTCAGGTCTAAATCGCATTCTATTCCGGTCTTCGCTTAATCGTGCGTTTGAACCGTATCTTTCTTTAAAACTAACCGGTCTAAGCTTAAGCTGAACTAAAGACCGTTAGGATTCTAATAGGTTATTATAAACCTTTGTTCCAGAATAGGAGACCCGGTAAAAGCTACCCGCATTTGCTATTTGTGATTTATACTTGCAAAGGTAAATACTTTTAACTTATTTTCCCTTATACGGGCTTGGGGTACGGTATATAAAATACCGCTTGGTCGGGCATTCGACCTTAATCGATTGGTGGTTAAGTATTATCGAGATAACCCGTTTAAATATGTTTTGTTTGCTTAACGCCTTTGGGGGGTTAATGACCATGTCCCGGATATCCTTGGCATCATTTTACGAAATGGCCACGACCTAAGCGCGGGGTGTAGGCGTACACCCGTCAGTGCCAAATAAATAATGTGGTGTGTCTATTGATCTTTAACCCGGCACGAACCGGGCTACTGAACGCATAAGGAACATGTAATTCTTTTACAAGTTTATATATTTAAATAATTATCCCAAGTTATAAAAAGTTTGTGCCACGTGCATTCAAATCAATTTTAACCATTTTTAAAATGAGTCAGATAAATTGTATTTACCAGTGTAAACTGACGTATTTTCCCAAAAAGGTTAAGTGCAGGTACTGTGCGAACTAGGCTGGCTTTCTCCTAGCATCCACAATAAGTCTCGCAAGCTTGGATGTCAAAACTGTTGAACAATGTTTCCTATTTATTTTGATCCACCTATGGACAAATTTCAACTTTTGTGATACTTGATATTTCAATATTATATTCGGTTGAAATATATCTATCTTTGCTTCCGTTGTGCATTTAAATATTGTGTTGTTTGACTGTAATGTTGCCAACCACGTCACGATACTCCCCCACCGGGCCCACCGGTAATACGTGGAAATATCGGGGTGTGACATAAAGGAAGTAGTATCAAGGCACGGAGTGCCAACCTCCATTATTTCTGATCGTGACGCGCATTTTACTTCTGAACTGTGGCAAGCTATGAACAAGTCTTTTGGCTCACGTTTAGATATGAGCACCGCTTATCACCCACAAACGGATGGACAATCTGAACGCACCATCCAGACCCTTGAAGACATGCTTAGGGCATGTGTAATCGACTTCGGCAACGGCTGGGAAAAACACCTCCCGCTAGTGGAGTTTTCATATAACAACAGCTACCACACCAGCATCCAAGCCGCTCCGTTTGAGGCATTGTACGGACGGAAGTGCCGATCACCTCTTTGTTGGGCAGAAGTTGGCGACAGTCAGATCACTGGCCCAGAACTTGTAGTAGATACAACCGAAAGGATCGCTCAGATACGACAACGAATGGCGGCAGCTCGCGACCGTCAAAAAAGCTATGCTGATAAGCGCAAGAAACCACTCGAGTTCCAGGTTGGGGATCGAGTGCTACTCAAAGTCTCACCTTGGAAAGGTGTAGTTCATTTTGGCAAACGAGGCAAGCTCAATCCGCGTTATGTCAGACCATTCGAAATCATTGAGAAAATTGGCAAGGTGGCCTACAGGTTGAATCTACCTAAAGAACTCAGCGGAGTTCACAATGTTTTCCATGTGTCGAATCTGAAGAAGTGTCTGTCAGATGAGACCCTCATAGTTCCCTTAAAGGAGCTCACTATCGACGACCAGCTGCGATTCGTCGAGGAACCAGTAGAGATTACAGATCGAGATGTTAAGATCCTCAAGCGTACCAGGATACCTCTTGTCCGAGTTTGTTGGAATTCCCGTCGTGGCCCAGAGTATACCTGGGAACGAGAAGACCAAATGAAACTCAAGTATCCCCAGCTGTTTAAGAAAAGTGCAACCACTACTGAGGCTGAAGCTACTGCAGAATTTCGAGACGAAATTCCAAATCAACGGGGGGATGATGTGACACCCTAGGAAAACCAGGAAACCAACGCACCATAACTAGCTTCCTCAGTAACCACGCGCTAAATTTCGGGACAAAATTCTCTTAACAGGGGGAGAATGTGACAACCCTCATAATTCCATGTATCCGTACAATTTATTAATGATAATTAAAGTGCTTGATGACTGTGCTGAATCACTTAACTGCTTTCTGATCACTGTGTTATACTTACATGTGCTTGTTAACATACTAGTAGTATACAGAAAAATTACTAAACAGTCCGTTATGCTTTCCTGAGTGTTGGGAATTAAAATGATTACAAAAATATATATATAGGACACTAAACGGATTAATTAAGCACCTTAACGGAACAACACGCAACCGAACAACCGGACTTTACCCGAAACACTAAAATATTACCAGATGCATTGTTTGTATTTTTCTGAACTAGTTATGATTCCCGTACATCATAACACACTATACAAACAAATAATAGTTAAACACCTAACCATCAAACTTAGATTCTAACTTGTTTCATTAACCATTTAGTTGAAACCCAACCCAACCCTATACCCCCCCCCCCTCATTCCACGGTTACCATGGGTAGATACACCCATGGATTTTCTTGAATAGTTTATTATATACGTAGAGTACTTAGGGGACATTTTACCTAATGGGTAATTTGGTGTTGGAAGGATTATAAATTAAACCATAAGACCATCATTATCTTCATGTCATCTTCCTCAACACCCTAACTCTCTCCCTTCCTTCTTCATCTCGGCAGCCAACAACCATCACCATACCACCACCTTCAACTCATTTCTCATACATTCCACACGCATCCATAGGTGTTAGAAGGCATACAACGAAGCTCGGTGCGTTCGGAAGTGGAAGGACCTTCTCTATTCGCTATTAACCACCACTTTTCCACACTTGAACTTCCCTAGTCTTGAACTAGTGGTAAGAACTTAGATCCATTCATTTTTCATGTTATTAGAGTGGTTAATAGTTATTTGATGATGAGAATCCATGAACACAAAAGGATCATAAACAAAGTCTTGAATATAAAGTAACATAATGATGAAATAAGATGAAAACATGATGTTAATGTGAAGTTGTTTTGATTCTTGCTGATTACTGATAATTTGCTGGTTAATATTGATGTTTGATGTTGTTGTGATCACTAAACATGTTAACGAAATCAATCGAACACAAGTTAGAAAGTTAAAAGCTGAAACAGTAGGTTGTTTGGTGATTACAGCCAACTTCAGTTGGCTGTAACAGGATAGTAACTTAACAAAAAATGTATTTTCTGAAGTCTAGATTTATGTATTATGAAATACGGTTCTAATGGCACCGGAATCATAATTTTTGGACTTCGTTTACTATTTTTAAAGTGTCGTTTTGTAACAGCAGCTAGAGCTGCATTTTTTCTGCTGAAAATATGCGTTCTGTTTTCTGTCATAACTTGAATTCTGTGTAGAGTTAGATCACGCAATTTATACTGTAGATGACCACCGATGTATTTGTAATTCTCTCACTGGAATTTCATAAATCGGACTCTCGATGAATTTTAAATAAATTATTCCGTGGACTGCAGTCAGAAAAAGATAAATCTGATTTTAGTCCGGAAAATGAATTTTTATAAAATATTGGTAATGAACTGGACCCCGATATTTTTACACAATAATATTTGGATCGTTTAAGACATTCTGTAAAAATTTGGGAATTTTTGGAATAAGTTAACTATTTTATTAAAATGTCCGAAAACAGCCCGGTTTTGAATATTTAAGCTGAAGCGACATAAGTTGTAATTTGCGTGTCTAAATGTCGAGTATGCTATCTGTGAATGATCTAACATGATTATGTGTCAATAAAAGTGTTATGTGCAATATCGTATGTTTATTTATGAACGGGAATAGATGGGAAGTTTATATGGGCATAAACAGTTAAAGTAATGCATGTTATGTGATAGATACGTGTAGGAACTTTGTGCTCTATTTGAAAATCACTAAATGACTAACTGGTAATCATATTAGGACGTGATTGACCGACCTTGACTGTTAGCTATATTTGAGAATCTAACCGAGCAAACCAATGTGAGTTCACACTTTCTACAAGGAATGTGATTCCCGGTGGTTTGGGGATGGGTTAAGAAAAATCCTACGAATTCTCCTTGTGCAGAATACGTACGTCCGTCCTCCTTGGGTAGGACAACAACCTTAAAACTTACTAGACAAAACTCTATCACCTAAGCCCTCAAATTTATATCGATTTAATCGCCGAGGCCGATGGCGAGCGGGTCATTAGTTAATAGCGCTATTAGGTTTAACAAACCTCACACCGTGTCGTCCGAACGGGCGTGTACTAATGGACTATGGCAAACTGTCAATGATGATAGAACATTGATGTAGGGCACGTTATTCCTCAGTTGTCGATATCAGGACAGTCTAGTGGTTTACATGGGGAAAACCCCCACTAATTATGGGTATGATTTGGGTAATAAAAAGAATCTGGTTAAACATACTTTCAACTAAGGGGTAACCCCCACGGCATATAAGCCAACGAAAGTCAAACCACGTTTTTCAGAAACAACTTAAAACTAATCAATCAACCGTGAACTCACTCAACTTTGTTGTTGACTCGTTGTTACATGCCTTACGGGTCGCTAGATGCTTATGGAGCTTGCACGAGGAGGAGGTTGTTGTGGAATATGGATGTTAAGTCCCGTGTTAAACATTTAATCCTTATGAACTTATTAAACCTACGTTTTGGACTTTAAACTTATGAACTATGGGACTTATGTTTTGAACTTACGTTTTATGCTTCCGCTGTTAACCTAAAGTCGGTTTACTTCCTTTTGGTCACCAATCGTATTGTGTTTGGTTTTATTTACTTAATTGTGTTGTTCAATATGATTGGTGGCTCGATCCTGGTCATGTCACGCCTCCAAGCGGTGATACTCCGCATGGTGGATTTTGGGGGTGTGACAGTTGGATAATAATCTCACCCTATCATTCTTAAGTCCCATCTTTTGTGTTACCGGGGAGGTAACGGGTATTAGTTGGTAGCGCTACTTAGGTTTGGCACCCTCACACCGTACCAGGGAGGACAGTTGTGAACTAATGACCCAGTCATGCCCAGTGTTTTGATATGAGCACTGGGGAACGGGCAAAACATACATCAAGAGCCGTCTTGTTCAGTATCGAGATATTATCAACATTACTTTCAGAATTATAAACAAACTGGATTAAACACTTGGTAACTAACGTTTTCGAAAAGCTGTGAACTCACCAGCGTTTTCTGATACACTTGTTGCATGCTCGCAGGTCGTTAGGTACTTTGGATTGGAACTTGCTATCTGGATGGCTGGAGTGGTCATGGTTATGTCGCTGAGGAATGCTTGAATATTATTTAAACACTATTACACTGGGTTTTGAGAATACATTAAACATTGTTTTGTCATTTGCTTCCGCTGAATCTGATAACACTTGTTTGACATTTATGATTGCTTAATTCAATAAACATAAACTTGATATTGATTTACTATTAGTTCAATGTGATTGGTGGCTGGATCCTGGTACGTCACACACCTAGCGGGTTTTCCGCATGTGGTATTTTGGGGGTGTGACAGTTTACCTCTTAATGGGGCTCTTAATGGTTCAGACCTCTTACTGGTTCTGCACTTAATGGTTCAGACTATTTGTTTCACGAGCAGATGTCTGAATGGTTCAGACATTTACCTCTGAATGGTTAAGCATTATACACAGTCTGAATGGTTAAGACCTCTAATCTGAATTGGTCAGGCATTTGCCTCTGAACGGTTAAGCATTATACAGGCTCTTAATGGTTCAGACCTCTTAGTGGTTCAGCACTTAATGGTCCAGTCCTCTTACTGGTTCAACACTTAACCATTCAGATGTTGCCAAACAACCCCTTACACAAATGCGAATGAGCAGTT
The DNA here is from genome assembly GCA_030545235.1 of Helianthus tuberosus. NCBI lineage: Eukaryota > Viridiplantae > Streptophyta > Magnoliopsida > Asterales > Asteraceae > Helianthus > Helianthus tuberosus. The sequence continues at coordinate 159,848,284 of CM060402.1, read as the reverse complement.
TGAGGGGATGGAAATCACTAAAGTTACCCTATAAGGTAAACAAAGGTGTATGAGTTTATGGATTTGAATTATGGAACGTATTAGGGAATATATAAGTTTATGAAAATACATAAAAATATATCTTGCTTAGATACTTGTTTGGACACTATTTTTAGTTAGTGTTTTTCATGAGTGTTAAACTCATTGGAAGTCCAAAATAAGGAGTCCAATACTAAGATAAAGTCTTCCTTAACATATACCATTCAACCATGGTCTCGGTTGATGCTATAGTTCGGTTTATGGAATGATTATATAGGTATATTAATAAGTATATTATAGTCATGTATTAGAGGTATGGTAATCCACTAACCTCATGATGTTCACCATTGCACAAAATCACCACAAAGATGATTCAGATGGTCATGAATAATATGAAAAACATAAGCTAACTCTTCTAATTCACCATGTAACCAAGTGAGTTCAACTAGACGGGTGCATTCCAAACATGATTATGGTTGGAGACTTTGTGTACTTTGTTCACTTTGTTTACTTGAAATTTACTTTGTGACTTAGATTGTATGAAAATGGAGGTATATTGTTACAACCCCCGACCCTACCCTGGACGGGAGCCGTGAACCACACAAGTGGTACCAGTGTTTATTAAAATTATTGCAGCGAAAATTTCATCAGGACCAGGTGTTAGGAAAAATATCAGAGTTTTCAAACATCGTAGTTTTCATTTCATAATCTGTAGGATGAAACCCATATTTACATAAGGATTTTCACGGGGATAAACCCTTAATTACAAAGCACGTTTTATTTAGATTACATAGCCACTTATTTAAGCTTGAGTGCCTCGTAGCACTTTTCTTTCTCTTCACAGTAAATCACCTGAAACGCGTTTTAAAAACATTTGATCAACGAAAAACACTAGTGAGTTCATTCAATTGTATAAAAAGACACAATGTTATAATTACAGTATTAAGGGTTTTTTACATTTGTTTATATCATTCAATTACTCAAATCAGTACTTGTCACACGCCCATTTCGGTGACTATGGGCATATCACTATTAGCCATCAATTGTCCAATAGCAAAGCTTATCAAGTAGTGTATACCAAACCCCACATACTGGCAGTAATTTAAGAATACAAAAACTTAATCCTCTGTAATTATAAGTAATAACTGGAAAACATTTAGGATTTTGAAAGAATTTGATAAAAGAGAATGACTCACATTACAGAATTTTAAGGTTTTTAGGCCTCTTGGGTTTAAGTCCTGGTTCTTAGATATACACACAATGTAACACGTATTAGTGTAAGAAACCAAATCAAAATTCAACGATAATCACGAGATCAAAACCACAACGTATAAAGTATCACCTTATTCAGGCAGAACTTCGCCTTTTCGTTGCTAGGGTTTGGAATCAATCGGAAAGGGTATCGTTTTAGTGATTAGGGTTTCGTACACGGGTATCATGACAGGGACTCGGGAACAGGGATTCGAGGAGCATAGAAATCGAATTTGCAAAATTCGTTTGTGCAGCGTGACTGTCCCAGAGATGACCTATTTATACGCGAAAAAGAGCACTGTCGCGTCACGCGAACGGGCACCTATGGTTTGGTCGCGACACGCGACGAGGACATCTAGAGCTTAGGTATGCTTAGTTGGCTACATTGGCTTGCCACGTGCTGACACGTGGCACCTGGGGAATCTGGCCATTTTCGAACCACGCGACAATGTCAAAGCTCTGTCGCCATGCGACGGTAATTTTTTTTAAACTCTTTTCGTTTTCGGTTTTCGTGGGCACGTGCTCAGGGTTTCGATTACGAGTTGTTCTAGAATCTTTTTGAGAGTTGTTACATATATGACCTTAAAGTTTATGAATTCATACCTCAACAACAGTCTTCCAACAATAGAAGTTGTTGGTAACTTGGTTTGTTGCAAAGAAATCTAAGAAACAAAGTACAAGATGAACAAGTATGAAAGTTTTAAGAAAAACACCCAACTTGGACCTCAAACGGTGATGTACCATATTTGTTTACCTTGGTAAACATGTAGTAACACTCCTAGAGGTTATCCAGGGATGGAGAAACAAGACAACATAAAGAAAAGACTAAGGAAGTGAGTTAAAAACTCACTTTTGCACTTAGAACTTTTCTGCCCAAAGTTGCAAAATCCTGAAGATTTGGAGTGTCTGAGAGTGATTAGAGGGTGTGGAAAATGTTTAGGAGGTGGTAAGGGGTTGTATTTATAGTTGGGATTAAGATTTGGGTGTTATATGAGGTGGTTGGGGGTTTAAAGGAGGGAAATAGAGCCAAAATTTGTGAGTTGTGAAACATTTTGCCAGATCTGGTGATTTTGCATGGCCGTGCAGATCAAGTGCATGGTCGTGCGGGTCACGAAATGCATGGTCATGCCCATCAGTTGCATGGCTGTGCGACACCTGCAGGATTTACCAAACTTTTCAGGTTTTGCAGTTCGACCCCTAGAGTTTGATAATTCCATTATCATACGCTAGAAACTCATAGTTAAGCATGTTTTTGGGTATTTAGGTGTATGCAAGTATGCATAATAATAGAACACATATGATTAACGTTCCAAATAAAAATATAATCTCGATGTATGGTTGGGTTTTTAAGTAAAAACCCGTATTCGTGATTGTTTACGTATTATGCAAGTATGATTACGCAAAAATGATACAAAATATGATTTCCATTATGATCAAGTCTGAAATTACAAGGACTGATATTGAAATACGAATTACAAATAAAATGAAAAAAAATTGAAAAATACGGAACGTTACACCTATCACCAATTCAATAAACCATTTCTTTCTTTTTTTCTTCTTATTTTTCTTATGACCCATATTTGCTTGTTGACTCATCCACCTCCTTCTCGATTTACAAGCTCTAATACCAATTGTGGAAAATAAGTCCTCAAACGAAGACAAAAACACTAGACGAACGAACTTGTTCGAATCTTTCTACTATAAAGTTATAAGCTAAAGCACACAGTTACAATCACCTAACCATCTATTTATACTAAACCAACATCTTGGAAAACAAGAAACTAAACACCCCATATAAGAAACTATATAAATACCTTATATTTTAATCAAAATTACGACTTCATAAATAAAACTTACTACTTAATTCATCTAACTATTAAATTATGACAAGATCAACCCAACCCGACACCAACATCTAAATACCAAATCACACAACATATGAAAGGTGAACCTCACCCTTTGAACTTTGAAGTAGATACACTTCTTAACGCAAAGTCTTTGTCAATCCCTTGGGTCTAATTCATATAAACCATTGATTCGATGCTCTTGGCAAAATCAGACGGTCGACCGCCCAATAATGCCTAGAATGAGCACCCTTTACCTTTTTATTCTATAGACCAATTTTTTGACAACTATGATTTTAATTGATGAATAATACATTTACATATGTAGACCTAAAGACTTTAAAAGGCATATTTATTTTATTCTTAAAAAATTTACAATCTCTCAATTTTGTTTTAAATATCATGTTCTAAAAAGTGGTTATAACTTTTTTATATATGAAACCTTCAAAATGTTTTAAGGATTTATAACCTTAATTAAATTAATCGGTATATGTTACTTTCCTAACAAAAAAAAAAAGGTTGTGAAAGTTTTGTGAACTTTCTTCATTCAAGTCAACTTTCATAATAACACATATTAGATTTTCGTTGAGAAGCATATAAAAGATTTTATTAACAAAATAAAAAGTTTAATTTTATTGAGAATAAAACACGACTTACTATAAAACACTTTTTAATAAGAGATTGATATTTTAAAATACGGCTCGTAGTATCTCTTCATAAAACTTTAAAGTGGTTATTAATAAGAAAATTTAAATTTGAATATTAATTTAAAAAATAGTGTTGTTTAAGAGCAAATGGCTTGAATCTCGCTTGAAAGAAGCTCACTTGAAAGTGGATCGGTTGTAATCTATTAGAAGTTGAACCAACTCTAGACATGATGTCATTCGAATTTTTCCCAATACTAATTTATTTTAATCTACTCTAAAATTTTATATTTAAAATATTTTAATTAATTAATTTAACAAAAACTAAAATAACATCGAATAACAAATAAATTAAGGGGGTGAAATATGGTATTTATAAACTTATATATTTAAAATATTGCAATTAATTAAAAAAAATCTAAAATAACATCAAATAATAAATAAATTGATAAACATTCATAATTATAGCTATAACAAATTTTATAAGTTAAGTTTCATTTTATAATTTAAGGATGAAATTTATTTTAAAACAACAAAGAAAGTTTAATTTGTATTTTACATATTACTATAAAGGCTTAAGTGAAAAGAAATCAAATTAAGAGGGTTTGATTTATATTTTACCTATTAACTTTAGGTGAAATTTATTTTAAAACAAACAAGAAAGTCTAATTTATATTTTACCTATTACTATAAAGGCTCAATTAAAAACAAATCAAATCAAGAGGGTTTAATTTGTATTTTAACTATTAATATAAAGGTCTAAGTTTAATAAAAAAAAATCACCACGGGATCGGGGGTGGTGTTCCAAGATGGGAGAATTTAATTTTAATAAAATAAAAAGGTACGCAAAGTGCGTGTTGCGTCTTGGCTTTTTATATAAAGTTTTCGTTGAGAAGTGTTTTTAACAAAATAGAACGTTGCATAGTGTGCGTGTTAGGTTTTTGTTGAGATTTGCTTTTTTCCTATATATGTTTTTATTTTAATTTTGTTGAAATAGTTAAGTCCGCCATAAAATGCAAGTTCTCTTCCTAGTATATATGTGTATATCTATATATTTATATATCATTTCTTCTTCTTGGACATGTGATACTACTAGGGTCTTAAAATTAAAGGAAGCAGGAGTTATGTCTAGCCATATATTAGCATGAGTGAGTAATGACAAAGAAACACATCAATAATGCTTCCTCAATCCCAAATAAAGTTAAACCAATTATTTGTTTTTTATACATACAAATAAAGTGGATCAGAAATCAATACTTAAATTTGTACAATCATAACATGCATTTTATATAAATTTTAAAAGACTGCCCACATAATTAATTTATTATATATATATATATTTTTTTTTTGGAAGGAGTGGATCAACCGGTTCCCTTGGCCGCCCCTAGGCGTACCCACTCAGGTTCGAATCTGCCGGACCGCACTGCGGTATATGAACCTGGTCAGTCTGGCCTGAGCCCCGAGCGGAACCCCACCGAAGCGGGTAAACCTCTCACCTCCATTGCCCTGTAATTAATTTATTATATGAAAATATTAAACAGAAACTTGTAATTGCCCTGTATACAGTCAAAAGTAAACTCACATTTTAACCTTTGAAACGTTGGGTAAAACTTCTTCTTTTGAGCGAATAGGTTGTTTATGTAAGGTTTCATGTCAATAATCATGTGTTTATAAAACGATATATTAATATAAATTATAAATTGAAATAGGTTGTTTATGTAGCGTTTCATGTCAATAATCATGTGTTTGTAAACCGATATTTTAACATAAATTATAAATTTAAATATAAATACAACTTACTTTTTGTCATTTAATCTTTTAGTTAACTTATAATATCAGAATTTTCCAAATTCTGTAGATTATATTTATATTCCAAATATATGTAAATTTGTATTATATCAGAATTTTCTCCCAATCACATACGCTAAAATAAAAACCCATTTGTACTTGACAAAAAATAACATTAATCCTAAGGCTACTGGGATGGGGCGACGCCGCATCCCGCCCCCCCCACCGTCGAGCTCCGTCCCCGTCCTCACCGTCCGAATATGGACGTTTGCGACGGACCAAAACATGTGGGCCCCCCTCTTTCTTCTCGGCGCCGGCTCCGTCACCCCCCCCCCCCCCCCCCCCCCCCCGTCCTCATACCCAGCAGCCTAATGGTCAATATTAGCTTAAGGGTAATCCATAAAGCTACTAGTTAGATAACAAATGAGCATTAAATGGCACTGTCGTTACAACGTTTTCGTATTTGGTACTTCAACCTGACATCATTGTTGTAGGAGGTGAGGGTCAAGGTTCCAACACGGCTTCAAGAGAATGAGAGATTTAAAACCAAACCGTTTGTCTCGTTCTCTTCGTGACCAACCTCCGGCTGAGAAAAAGCATTTAGTTACGTGAGTGAGGAGTAATGCATGAGAATAGGTTGAGATTATTGAATGTCTTATGTACGAGGAGAGGGATATTTTATAGCTTGGGACTTTTTTGGTCTGTTCGGTCCTTAACGAGATGTGTGATGCCTTCGTTGGGTTAATTACCGACTCGTTCAAGTCGGAGTGGGTTGGGTTGGCCTTGGCCTTGGGGAACAAGACGTATTGGAATAACTTGGTTCATAAAATTGGCAAGTCAAGTTGTAGATAATTAAAAGTTGTTAATGATCTAGTGTAATTCTAATTAGGTTTGAATTAGGATTACTTGTCTAGCGAGTTAGGATAGTTATAAATAGATGATTCGTGTTATAAATTCATGGCGTTTTTGCCTCATATTATTTATTGCCTAGCAGGTATATTATCGTTCAATTGTCCGAAGCAATAGATGTCAAAAGAGAGAGGGCCCTTATTAGTTAATGAAACATTAAAAAATGTCAAAAACCAAAATAAAAAATTAATAAAATTTTAAAAGTTAATACACTATATTTACTAGTTAAGAAAATCTTAGAATAATCAAGTAAACCCTTTAACACAAGTCTCAATATGTTAGATTAAAAGTTGAACACATCATGTGATTTATTTGGTAGATAGAAAAACAAGGATTGGTCAAAGTACGATTCGATGAATATAATCATGTGCTGCCCATAAAAAATGGCAATTGTGTTTTTCACACAAACAATCTTCAAATCAAGGACTCATTCAACACAGGATGCCCATGTTGAACCATCAAAATATTACAAATTAAAACTTTGAGGTTATAAAGAAACCATGTACCGAACTAGTGAGATGCACATCTACTTGTCCGGGCACAAAAGTTGCCATAAAACGATCGTTATAAGCAAGCGACTGGTGATGCTGGAAACAGTACTTCAAGATGCATCGCCATCCACGCCCATTCTTTTGATACATCCGACTTTGTGGTATATTTGTACTATGTAATGAAGAGTGCAACAAATTCTTTATTTGAACTCTTCTTCTTAAATGCACTTCCAACATGTAACGTAACCTGACTATGATATCATACAAAATAACACTTTATTCCTCTTAAAATAACTCAACGCTTTTATGCTATCTTCTTTGAAAACATGTCATTTTCAAATTTACTTATAAACTTTCTTTTACCACCTTTAATAACAAACATGTATATTACGGGGAAAATCACCAAATTAATCTTTTTTTACAAAGATAATTAAGATAATAGCCTTGACTTTTTAGAATTACCAAAATGGTGATCATCCTGCGCCAACCAACTTTCTTCCTGCGCCAATTATCTAAACTTCCTGCAACATTAAATTTCATCTACTACACCATATGGCGCATCACACCTTCTTCATGCGTTGTAGCCTGCTCCTACACCACCCCTTAATCTCATGCGCCACTCAAAAATTCCAGTTTGCTTTCATCTTCATTGCATCAGCCTCATCCTGGTCACACCATTTTGCGCCACCCTTTTCTGCTACGCCATTGTTGTCCTTCGGCGCTGATAATCGAACAAATTTGATGGTTACTTTGGAAATCTTTGTAGTCAACTTGGCTAATTTGATGATTTTCCCATATATCATGTGTGTTAATCATGCATACTTTGTGGTAGAGGTGTGCAAAAAACTGAATTAACCGAACCATAACCGAATTAACCGACAAAACCGAACCAAATAAAAAACCTGTGGGTCTGTTTGTCGCAACCCCTGCCTCGGGAGACGGGTGGTCGCGGCCTACTCAAAGATGGTGGTATCGGTGTTTATCATTATTTGGCAGCGGAATTTACATCAGGACCGTAGTTAGGAAATATTTTATCAGAGTAAAATACCACATTTTCATAATAGTAAACACATGGGAAATTCCCAATTTTTTATTACAACATGTTTATAGGGATGAACCCTATTTTATTGAATAAAACATCTTTCTTTATTTATGTAACTTTTATAGCCACATTTTCTAAGCCTTCGGTGTTCTCCAGCTAGCTTCTATTTTGGCTTTCACATTTTGTTACCTGAAACGCGTTTTAAAAACATTTGTTAGTGGGAAATACTGGTGAGTGAATCCCAATTTAATCAAAACAAATTTTATCCTTGTACAACATTAAGGGCAATCATCAATTACATTTGTTTATTATTCTACCTTAATTACCACCCACGGTACTGTCGACCCGACTTGTGGTCATGTTACTACTCACAGTGTAGTAACAAATTTTGTATACAAAACCCCAACATACCGACGATAATTGTAGAATTACAAATACTTAATCACTGTTAATTATAATGTAAAAACAATTGAGGTTTTGTAAAAACAGTTTGCAAAAAGGTTTACAAAAAGGAGATTACTCACATTGCTACTTTAGGGTTTTCCTTGGTGTTTTCCTGGTTATAATCTATTAATTAAACAATGCACACACGTTAGTATAATCACCCAATATTTACATTAGTTATACCCCCACCCAAGACAGAACTCCAACGACTACGTGGGGCGAAACCTCGACAGCCGTTACGGAGCGCTAAATCAATCGGGCAGCGTATCTAATACGTAACTGGGGGTTAAAATACTTACAACGAGGCAGAGCTTCGCTATTTAGGGAGTATTATGCCCGAATATTATGTTTATACTACATAATTTGAGAGAGAAATTCGAGTTATGAGAGACGGAAAATGACTGCCGAAGCTCCTAATTTATAGGAGCTGATCTCGGCTTCCTCGCGGCCCACGTAAGAAACAGAAGGGGTCTTCGTGCCCCGCGACGTAGGCCGGGTAAGCCCTAGCTTGGCCCGGTCACTGATCTAGCTTTGACACGCGTTTGACACGTGGCAGCTCCGGATCTTGCCTCATGTCCACTCGCTCACGGCCCGCGTAGGATGAAGAGTAAGTCTTCGCGGCCCGCGAGAGACTAAGAAATTTGATTTTTATTTAATTTTTATAAAAATAAAGGTATTTAGGGCCAAATCTTGTATACGGGTTGTATTTTGAGGCGTATAGGGACATTCTAAATATTTTAGGGGTGTCGAAAATATTTTAGGAGAGTTGTTATACTGTTAATGGTTTTTTTGAAAACCGAAAGTAGCGGGTCAATTATGGTTATCATTTTATCCATACCCACCATAACCGAACCGAACCGACATGTAATAAATCTTTGTAGGATTTAGAACTTTTCACCATATTTTTAATACTTGATGTTTTTGACTGAAGATAATTAGTACTTGTGGGGTTTTCATATCATTTTGTGGTTTGGGTTGAATGTTTATTTGAATTTATGGAATGTATTATATCACTTTATTTGAATATTCGATAATAATTGGTATTAATATGTATTTTTCAATACTATGTAATATACTAATATATACAAATATGCAATAACAATTTATTACATATTAAAAAAATTAAGCCATTTTTAGCTAAAGCTAAATACACGGTTAACCACCCATAATCGACCCGCTATAACCATCAAAACCAAATAACCATAACCATCGCGATTATGGTTATGGTTATCCAATAACCGACATCGCGGTTATGGTTTTTGGTCAAAACCGACCCAAGCCAACCCATGCACACCCCTACTTTGTGACGATAAAATTGACATATCTTATTTATGTGACAAAGAAATTACATGTTTTAAACGTATATAGATTAGTTATACCAAAGTAGGTAGTAACAATAGGAGTAAATAATAAATGAGAAATAAAATTTGGAAAACTTGTTTGTAATGCGAACGAAAGAAAGACAAAAAAAAAAAAAAGGGTTGGCACAAGTGTGAGGACTAAGATACACGGAGGAATGGAATGGAAGTAACAAGATGCACTTGTTCATATTCCTAACATCACGTGCTATGTTCCCCGTTGGCCCATATCATGACATAAACCATACTTTTAACTTTTAAGGTTCATTATATTAATAATGCTAATCATCGTTTGTTTTTACATCTTTCTAGTTTATTCTTGATAAAATTAACACTTTTTTTTTATTCCTTTGATTCCATCACAGGGACTTTGTTTATCGGTTAAATGTAATTATTGTTTTTGTTGTATAAAGGGTTATTTTTATAGCAAGATTTTGTTGTATAAAAGGTTATTTTTATAGCGAGGTATAAAGGTAGTTAGGATTGTGTTTTAGATGTTTAAAGCTTTTTGAATTTATTTAAAGCAAAGTCTATGCATTTGAACTAAACTTATTACAATAATTATTCCCGGGGAAATGCGCGAGGCAGAGCTGTAAAAAAGCAAATAAGATGAAAAGAGCCGTTAGAAGGGCAATTTGGGAAAGTGTGGTTTAGACACTTTACTGGCATCCCCACCCACACACAAACCATATGCCCTCTGCCTACTGCCTTGACGTAAACACGACACTTTTTTTCTCATTTTTTATACATTTTTGCAAGAAAATTCATTATTTACTTAAAAAAATATCTTTATCCATGTTTAGGTTAGTGGGTATGGGAATGGGGCTTTATTGTGTTAAGCTTAACCTTATTAAGAGGTTCGTTTTAACTTAGAGGGTATGGGATAAAACCTCCTTCTCATTAATGGCACCCACTCCACTCCTTCACACTCAGACATCTCACATCTTTTTGGCTGAGGTGACATGGGATGGGAGTAGTGTCCCATACCTCGCAGCCAAACAACATTTTAATATAATACGTACATTTAATTTTAATAAAATATATAGTTATGCCTAATAAATAAATAATTAGTTATCCCCCTTGCCATAATTGTGTGAGATAAATATTTTTTTTGTTACTTCTTTTATTTTACCCAGTTTACACGTACTTCTTTTTCCGACTTATCTTATTTGACGTCAACATATTTAATTGTTAGTTACTAAATAAATTACATAAGGTAGTTATATGTAATTTTAATTATATTCTATTTAAATATATCAGCAGAGGATGGGGCGGAATCGGCTGAGCATATTGTTTGTTCGTGCACGGTGGCGTCTAATATTTGGTATCTTATCAGCAGATGGTGCCACATCAGTCCTATCTATGCGTTTTCGATTCCAGATTTGCTTTCTATCCATGAGTTTTCTGGATTGGAGGAAAAGGCAAAGGAGGTTTTGCAAGGAATTATAATGGTGGGTTGTTGGTGCATCTGGAAGGCCAAGAACGATAAGAGATTTAATAATAAAGCAAAAGAGATCTTAGATATTTTTCAGGATATAAAGGTGTTAGGTTTTCTTTGGTACCAGAATAGATCGAAAAATATAGGTATATCGTGGAATAATTGGTGTTCTTTTAACTGTATGTAATCGGGTTTTGTTGGTTGGCCTCCCTCGTGTTTGAGTGTGTGTGTCTGTGAATAATAGTTTCCTTTAAAAAAAATTTAATATATCATTTTATAATTTCCAAATCTTAATTGATTGCTAGCTATTTACATAACCTGTGTATTATGAGCTCCAAATTTATTATTTTTCAAATATAAACCTATTGACTGACTATTCCACCTCTATGTAGGGCTATAAACGAACCGAACGTTCATTGAACAGTTCGTGAACCGTTCGGTGGAAAGTTCGTTTATGTTCGTTCGATTAGCTTAACGAACGAACACGAACAAAAAATTTCGTTCAGTTAGCTTAGCGAACGAACACGAACATAGGTCTCGTTCGTTCGACTGTGTTCGTGAACGTTCGGTAATATGTTCGGTTACGTTCGTCCGTGTTCGTTTGATTATATTAAAAAATAATAAATAATAAACATTTTATCTAAACATATTGAAAACTTGAAACCCTATTTTTTTTTATAAGTTAGCTAAAATTTGGACATGCTAAGACATTTTTTGGGATAATTATGTTTAAGCTACTTAAATTTGATTCATTGTTTGGTGGTGTATTAGACTTCTTGTGTTTTAATTTATCATTAGATCAAATGATTGTATTTAACTACTTATTAATTAAGGATAACAATATATGTTTTTCAAGTTAAATGTTCGTTTGCGTTCTTTTTTATTTGCTTCATTTCGTTTGTGTTCGCTTGCATTCATTTGTGTTCGAGACCAGTGTTCACGAACTGTTCGTGAACAACTGAATTTCTTTAACGAACGAACATGAACATAAACTTATGTTCAGTATGCGTTCGTGAACAGTTCGCAAACAAGTTAATTTCCTTAACGAACGAACACGAACATGGCCTTGACGAACACGAACATAGTCTTGTTCGTGTTCGTTCGGTTCGTTTACAACCCTACCTCTATGGTTATAATAAATTCATGTATATTTTTTAGTCAGACAAATAAAAAAATAAATAAAAAATAAAAAAAAAAAATATTACAATTAAGTTCTACTTACAGGTTGTTGCGGATGCTGTCGTTACAGTTTAGTCTCTCTTTCTCTCTCTCTCTCTCTCTCTCCCACCCTCACCCTTTTGCTGCACTCCACTCATCTCTCTCTCTCATATGTCTTTACATTTCTCTCTCATGTGGTATCTGTAACTCCAGAAGAAGCTGATTTCCTTCCCTTCCCTTCCCTTCCCTTTATACATACACACTTCCGATATTACTCTCTCCCTCCTTATCCGCCATTATTCCGATTCTCATAACTTCACCCTCATTCCGCCAAATCTACTTCTGTTTCTGATTTAATGTAATGGAATCTCCACCGCCACCACCAGCATCAACCATGGAGGATTGTTGCGTCAAAGTAGCCGTACACATTCGACCGCTTATCGGTGACGAAAAGCTTCAAGCCTGTAAGGATTGTGTCGCCGTTGTTCCAGGAAAACCTCAGGTTCATTACCGGATTATTATTCTCGTCGCTATAATAATTTCAGTGTCGTCTTAAGTGTTAATTGAATCTAGGTTATTAGAGATCCGGTAGATCTTAACGTTAAGTGACTCAATTATTATTATAATGTTGACTAATTTGATCGCAAATCATATTCAATTTATGATCTGAGAGTTGATTCAGTTGTTTTTGTTAATTGTGATGGAAATGTTTGCTCATTAATGAGGAAATCACATGTCTCTGTTGAGATTTTATTGTAGATTAACGATTGTTACATGGATGATTAGGTTTGATTTTGATGTGTTTGTTAATGTGTGAAATGATTAATTGGTCAAATACATGAATTATTGGTTATTCTGGTGCAGGTGCAATTAGGTACACATTCTTTTACTTTTGATCATGTGTATGGTAGCACCGGAACTCCATCGTCTTCCATGTTTGAAGAGTGTGTTGCTCCTCTTGTTGATGGTTTGTTTCAAGGATATAATGCTACTGTTCTCGCTTATGGCCAGGTATATTCAAGTAATTAAGATGAACAATATTATGTTGTTCATGATGATATTATTATTTGACATTTCAACTTTTACAGACCGGTTCGGGCAAGACATACACCATGGGTTCTGGCTGCAAAGACGGTTCCCAAACCGGCCTTATTCCTCAAGCGATGAATGCTTTATTTAACAAGATCGAAAGTTTAAAAGACCAGATAGAATTCCAATTACATGTTTCTTTCATTGAGGTATGCTATTGTTAAGTTTAAGTTTGTAAATATGTATCCTTAAAGTTTTAACCAAACGATTCTTGTTTAAAGATTCTAAAAGAAGAAGTACACGACTTGCTGGATCCAAACTCGAGTAACAAATCAGAGACACCAAATGGTCAACCAGGAAAAGTCAACATACCCGGGAAGCCACCGATACAAATTCGTGAAAATTCAAACGGTGTCATAACACTTGCCGGATCTACTGAATGTAGTGTACAAACACTAAAAGAAATGGCCGATTGTTTGGAGCATGGATCGTTGAGCAGGGCAACCGGGAGTACAAATATGAATAACCAGTCAAGGTTGACTACTCTAGTTTGACTTTTTGCATCTTTTCAATCTATGAATCTATCTCTTCTATACATAAGTTCTTATATATCTTAACCTTTTATGTAGCCGTTCACATGCTATATTCACCATCACAGTTGAACAGATACGCAAAACAAATTCTGGTGATAATAATTTGAATGAATCTATGAGTGATGAGTATCTTTGTGCTAAGTTGCATTTAGTGGATCTTGCTGGATCAGAACGGGCTAAAAGAACAGGTTCAGATGGCATGCGATTCAAAGAAGGTACTCATAACGATTATTAGTTGTGTTCGGCTGTTCGCTATTCCTGATACTAAAAATACAAACATGATTTTTCTTCTTCTTTTTTGTGTGTTTTGGAAACAGGGGTTCATATTAACAAGGGCCTTCTTGCGCTCGGAAATGTCATTAGTGCCCTTGGCGATGAAAAGAAACGGAAAGAAGGTGCTCATGTTCCATATCGTGATAGCAAACTTACGCGCCTCTTACAGGTTCGACACGATAAACTTTTCTTAGAACAAGAATTGTATTGTAGATAATACATACTCAATTTTGGTTGATTTTTATACTTTACTAAAATGGCAGGATTCACTTGGTGGAAACAGCAGAACTGTTATGATTGGTAACTTTTTTAGATCCTAATTGTACTATTTTGTTACAAAGGTATTAGATTTTGCATAAAATTGTTAATTTAATAATTATTTGTTCCCAGCTTGCGTTAGTCCGGCTGATATAAACGCTGAGGAAACTTTGAACACGTTAAAGTATGCTAATCGTGCAAGGAACATTCAAAATAAGCCGGTGGTGAACAGAGATCCAATGTCAAGTGAAATGTTAAAAATGAGACAACAATTAGAGTGTTTGCAGGCAGAACTTTGTGCTCGTGGTGGTGGTTCAACGCTTGAATTACAGGTACGTCTGTTAACATGTGTGATAATTCTTAATTCATAAAATATAGTTATGAATTATTAAAAAAATCTGGTGTTTTATTTCAGGCATTAAGGGAGAAGATTTCTTGGCTTGAAGCTACTAATCAGGATCTTTGTCGGGAACTTCATGCTTACAGAAGCCGAGGCATTGCTATTCATCATTCTGAAATGAATGATAATCAAGTATGAATTGGTGTAAATATAACTTAATATCATTTGTATGAGTTGGTGTACATGTAAGTTAATAAACACTTGTTACAGGTTGATGATTCTTTTTGCATTGAAAATGAAGTGCTAAGAAAAAGTGTTGATTCGTCTGATTATCAAATGAGTGAAAACGGTACGATATGAGTTTCTTCTGATCTTGAATTCTTAACTTTAGGTTCTCTATCAACTATTATCTTGGTTAATAACATCTTTGTAACCTAAATGATGTATATATAGGGGATTCTGCGGTTATAGATGAAGCAGCAGCAAAAGAGTGGGAGCACACTCTTCTACAAGACTCCATGGATAAAGAACTACACGAGTTGAATAAACGTTTAGAGCAGAAAGAGGTGTGACATTGTTTTTTCCTGTTGTTGTGAATTTCTACTTTTATAATAGTTATTAATTATTAATACACATACATTTTATCTGCAGTCGGAGATGAAACTTTTTGGTGGATATGATACAATGACCCTTAAGCAACATTTTGGGAAGAAAATAATGGAACTCGAGGAAGAAAAACGGGAAGTACAGGTAATATGTGAATTCTTTTTTACTATTTTTGATATTTGATGTTAACGTTTGTTATCTACTTTGTGATGCAGAAAGAGAGGGACCGACTGCAGACGGAAATCGAAAATCTTTCATCTACTGCAGACGGGCAAACGCAAAAATTGCAAGATTTGCATTCCCACAAGTTGAAATCACTCGAGTCGCAAATTCAGGATCTCAAGAAGAAAAAAGACAGTCAAGTAATCGTTACAAAGCAAAAACAAAAGAGTGATGAAGCAGCAAAAAAGTTACAAGATGAGATACAATACATCAAGGCACAAAAGGTTGTTTTTTTTTTAAAATCCTATGTTTATACTTTACGGGGGTGATATTTGGTGCTAAATTATACGAGTTTGTAGGTTCAACTACAACACAGAATCAAGCAAGAAGCTGAACAATTTCGACAATGGAAGGCATCTCGAGAAAAAGAATTACTGCAGGCATGTATTTGCTTTTTTTTCCAAACTCCACTTATACTAGTAAAATTTCTTGCTAATTTATATGGAATCGTTTTGGTATACAAATTCAGCTAAAGAAAGAAGGGCGGAGGAATGAATATGAGAGGCACAAATTGCAAGCTCTAAATCAACGCCAGAAAATGGTTCGACTATAATCATCATCTATAGTTTTCTTTATATTTAAATAAGAAAGTTGCAATGTCTCATTCATATACTATCACTAAAGGTTCTTCAAAGAAAGACAGAAGAGGCTGCAATGGCTACAAAGAGGCTCAAAGAATTACTAGAGGCCCGGAAGTCAACCCGTGACAACTCAGGTTTGGTTTGACTTTTGACACCAACAACTAAATCTTTATTTTTTTGTTATTTGACTTTTGACCGTGCTGTTTTTGTTTTGTAGTGACTAGCCCTGGAAACGGAACAAATGTACAGGTAATCAATTACGACTAGTTAAATTTAAGAACCTTTAATTCACTTTTATTAAATCAAATTATCTTTTTTCAGAGTAACGAGAAATCATTGCAGCGTTGGCTTGATCATGAGGTGGAAGTAATGGTGAACGTTCATGAAGTTCGACATGAATATGAGAAACAAAGCCAAGTGTATGCCTATAGTTTATTATAATAAAAATACAGAATTTTTTTTTCTTATTTTGGTTATTTAATTTGGCAGCCGTGCTGCACTGGCTGAGGAGCTAGCTGTTCTTAGACAAGTGGATGAATTTGCTTCTAAAGGAATTAGTCCTCCGAGAGGAAAAAATGGTTTCTCTAGGTATAAACAGTTTACTATATTTGTTACACAACTGTTTCCTTAAACTTCACAAAAATTAAATTCAGCCCGATTAACATGATTCAGGGCTTCATCGTTGTCACCTGAAGCTAGAATGTCAAGAATATCTTCATTAGAGAGCATGTTAAGCATTTCATCAAACTCACTTGTGTTCATGGCTACACAACTCTCTGAAGCTGAAGAACGAGAACGCGCTTTTGCCAATCGTGGTCGTTGGAATCAGCTTCGTTCAATGGCTGATGCCAAAAACCTGCTTCAATATATGTTCAATTCTCTTGCAGATGCCAGGTAACTGTTTTCTAATTTGTTATAAAACGCATCAAATAGGTAAGTCGTAAGATACTGATTTCTAGTGTTTGAAATAGGTGCCAATCATGGGAGAAAGATATCGAAATGAAGGAAATGGAAGAACAGTTACAAGAGCTCGTCGGTTTATTAAGTCAGAGCGAATTAAGACGAAAGGAAGTCGAAAAGGAGCTTAAAGTACGGGAACAACAAGCTGTCTCGATCGCATTGGCTTCATCAGCTTCAGTAAATCACTTCTTGAAATCTTCAAAACATTATAGATAATATATAGAGTAAATTGTCATTTTCGTCCCTGACATTTAGCCAGTTTTGCGACTTTCGCCCAAAGGTTTGTTTTCCGCATCTGGATCCAAAATGTTTGAAATCTTGCTATTTTCATCC
Source organism: Helianthus tuberosus (assembly GCA_030545235.1). Lineage (NCBI taxonomy): Eukaryota > Viridiplantae > Streptophyta > Magnoliopsida > Asterales > Asteraceae > Helianthus > Helianthus tuberosus. Next base: position 159,830,704 of record CM060402.1, on the reverse strand, counting down.
GGCTCGTTAACTTCATCCATTTTTCTCCGTTAAGTCAGGGGTATTTCCGTCTTTTTTTGTTAACTTAAAGGGCAATTCGGTCTTTTTCACTTTATGTACAAGCATTTAGCATAATGTACAAGTATTCAATATAGCGAATTGCCCTTTAAGTTAACAAAAATGACGAAAATACCCCTGAATTAACAGAGAAAACTGGATGGAGTTAACGAACCTGATGAAATGGCAAGATTTCAAACCTTTTGGATCCAGATGCGGAAAAACATTCCTTCGGGCGAAAATCGCAAAACTAACCAAACTTCAGGGACGAAAAAGGCATTTTACTCTATAATAAATAAACTTTTTGTTTATTAATTCCTAACATGTTATTAAACACAGGGTAACTCTCACAATTCACTGAAACATGTGGCTGATGAAAAGAGTGGTTCGTTATCTCCAAACTCTGTTCCGGTACCCAAACAGCTGAAATACACAGCGGGCATAGTTAACGGTTCAGTGAGAGAATCAGCAGCCTTTACTGACCCGAAACGCAAGGTTAGTGTCTTGAATAATAATTACTAGCATAATGAATTTAGTTATTTACGTAGCTTGATGGATAAGGATATGTGAATGCAGATGGTACCCATGAGCCAGCTGTCGATGAAGAAGCTGGGCCAGCTGGCACTGGTGGGCCATTCCTCGGGGAAACTGTGGAGGTGGAAAAGGAGTCATCATCAATGGCTATTACAGTTCAAATGGAAATGGCAGAAACCATGGAGACTTTCGGAGCTCATCAAACACAGTGACGAAACAATCATGCGATCGAAACCTCGTCCGCTGCCAGCTTCTTCTGAAATCATGTACCATAGACATTAAGTTTATATATAGATATATTTCTATTGTATATTCGTTCGTCTTTCACCACGCGTTCAACTCCAACATAAAGTATAGCAACGATTATGGAAATAAGCGCAGGTAACAAAACATTTGTATTACTAATTATGTGTTGACGTATGCATATAAAGCTGTTAACTTTGACTTTATCTTGTGCAGTGTGATATTATTATTAGGTGACGTGTTGTGTGCTTGTAGATGGTTGTTTGATGTGCTGATCTGGAATAGGTAAGTTTATAGTATTGAAATATAGCTGCTGGGGCTGCTGCATCTTGTGATATGGGAGGTTTATTTCATGGACCCTTTTTGATGTCTTTCCCCAGATGAAATAGTGTGTTGATGTGTTTTCTGGTTTGAATTTTTGGAAACATAAGTGTTGGTAGTTGTATTGCTAATTTGTTTCTAGGCAATTGTTGTGTGAGTGCAGATAGTGATTTTGTTGGAAACTGTTAAGACATTTATTAACAATGGCAGAAAATACATATTGATATTTGTAATGTTTGCTTACAATATTCTCCATTTTAATTTTTCAATGTTGTTGGGTGAGATAAGTCATGGATGGATGCATACACGTATAGATGGTCAGATGGATGTATGTATTGACGTACGGATGAACATTTGTGCGTGTCAGCATGGTCATTTTGGTTTTGTTCTTCGTTCATTGCTTGTTAACTTGTCTACACTCTAGACATTGCAAGGATGAACCTCCGTGGACCTCAAGATGAATCGGTATCGAACGGAAATTGAAATCGGAAATTGCAAAGTATTTGGCTAACACCCAAACGTTTATTATTATTCAAGAAACTGACTCAAAACTTGAATTACAATCACTAATACCCACAGCATGGTATTTATAATCTAAACACTCCTATTAGATTATAACTAGGATTGCTAATAAACCTATTATATTGGACATGATAATTATCACTAAATAATTAAACCTAAACACGTTTAAATATTCTAATAATTATCCACTTCATGGTTCCTCGGCTTGCACGCAAAGGAATCTCTTTTAATTCAAAATTTCCAACAATCACTCCTGGAATTTCGAACTCGTATCTGACAAGTCTTCAACTCAAAGCTTTTTAGTCATCTCTTTGAACTTGATCTTCCCAAGAGCCTTCGTCAAAATATCCGCCTTTTGATCAATGCCACTAACATGCTCGACCACGATATCTTCACGATCAACACATTCCCGAATGTAGTGAAACCGGGATTTTATGTGTTTGCCTCTTCCATGGAAAACCGGGTTCCTTACGAGAGGTATCACCGATGTATTATCAACACGTAAAACTGTCGCTTGAATTTTCTTGTCGAGTAATTCACCAATCAATTCTTTTAGCCAAACTGCCTGACACGCGGCTGCACTAGCCGCCATATACTCCGCCTCACACGATGATAAAGCAACCGTCCTTTGCTTTTGAGAACACCAAGTAATTGGGGAAGACCCAAAATAAAACACGTGCCCCGTATATAACAACCCTCCTAAAATATTTAGAACGCCCATATACGCTCTAAAATACACCCCGAATACGAAAAGTGGGCCCCAAATACTTTATTTTTATAAAAATTAAATAAAAACAAAATTTAATGGTTCCTGTCGGGGCGCGACACACCCTTGGGTGGCTGTCGTGGGGCGCGAGTGCCTAGCCACCAGGCGCAGCCCGGTGCCGCCACGTGTCGCCACTTGTCAAGTCTATACTCGTGACTGATCAACCCTAAAGCCCTACACCCCTAGCTCGCGGGCCGCGAGAAAGACAGCCATGGCTGTCACGGGCGCGACCCGCTGGTCGATCAGGACTATAAATAGGGACCTCAGGCTTTCATTTTCCGTCGTTCAAAACTTTCTCAATCTCTCTCAATTTTGAATTGTAGAAATTATACTCGGATATAATACCCCCCTAATTAGCAAAGCTCTGCCTCGTTGTAAGTATTATAACCCCCGTTACGTATTAGATACGCTGCCCGATTGATCTAGTGCTCCGTAACGCCTGTCGAGGCTCTGCCCGACGTAGTCGTTGGAGTTCTGTCTCGGGGAGGGTATAACTAATGTAAAATGGGTTATTATACTAACGCGTGTGCATTGTTTTAATTAATATATTATAACCAGGAAGTCACAAAGGAAATACCTAAAGTAGCAATGTGAGTAATCCTTCTTTTTGTGAAACCTTTTTGTGAACTATTTTTACAAGACCTCAATTGTTTTACATTATAATTAACAACGATTGAGTATTTGTAATTCTACAATTATCGTCGGTATGTTGGGGTTTTGTATACAAAATTTGTTACTACACTGTGAGTAGTAACATTACCACCAGTCAGGATTGACAGTGCCGTGGGTGGTAATTAAAGTAGATGTAAACAAATGTAATTGCTGGATTGCCCTCAATACTGTAAAATGATAAACCCTGTTTTGATTAAACTGGGATTCACTCGCCAGTATTTCTTGCTGATAAAATGTTTTTAAACGCGTTTCAGGTAACAAAATGTGAAAGTCAACTAGAAGCCAGCTGGACAGCAGCACTAAAGGCTTGGAAAAGTGGCTATAAAAGTTACATAAATAAAGAAGATGTTTTATTTTCAATAAAATAGGGTTTAACCCTATAATATGATGTACTAAAAACTTAGGTTTTTCCCATGTGTTTAATCTTATAAAAATGTGGTATTTTACTCTGAAAAAATATTTCCAGACTACGGTCCTGATGTAATTTCCGCTGCTAAAATGAATAAACATCGATACCACCATCTCTGAATAGGCCGCGGCCGCCCGCCTCCCGAGGCAGGGGTCGTGGGTTGCGACAGAAGGTGGTATCAGAGCTACAGCAACTAATTTCAGCCACATAAGTGTTCTGCTGACACCAAAATCTTAAATTGTGTTAGGAAATAATTATGTGCATATCTGTATATTATTGTTTTGTGTTATTTGACAATTTGTTAGTTTACAGTATGAGTGATCAAGGTCCGTCAGACGCTTATCGTCAACTATCTAGCTCTCCTAGAGATGAAGGAACTTCTTCCCAGCCTACCCCCTCGAGGTATTTAGCTGACACAGAAGAGGGAATCTTTATATTTAAGGCGCAATCCGAAGAGCCATTTCCTACCAAAAAGAGATGATGGTTCAGTCGGGGAGCTCATGAGCGTAGGAAAAGAATGAGGAAGTTACAACAACAGAGGGCTTTAGCAGCTGCAAATAAGGAAATGAACGCACAGACCCAAGATATACTCAATAAGCGATTGGCCAATTTTCACATATTAGCCACTACTGCCGCAGACCCAAACTTAGAACAAATCATTGCACCACAGTCACTACCCTTGTTCCCAACACAACCCATGGAAATGGAACCAAACCCAGGAGACCAAATTCCCTTACCTACCTTCGACCCAGCTGAAATCCCTAGAATCCTAGCACCCCATCCTCCAAATTATGACCCATGGTTTGACGATCATAGGAATTACCCAGAACTCCACCCACAGGAGGAACCCATACAAAATCCAGTAGCACCCTACCCAAACCTTAACCCGCTAGATCCTTACTGGGATAATGACCAATATATTCGAGAGATCCTAGAAAACTCATACCCATACGAAGAACCAATGCCACAGTACCCTAACCCGATACCAGCACCCGCACCACCCATGAGCACCGAGAATGCTAAGGAACTCCGCACTTTTGGTGAGGAGTTGTTAGATGAAAGTGAAAAGATAAGGCAAATAGGGGAGAGGCTCGTTTGGAAATACGACGAGCGTAACACGCAATATTAGATGAACCCCTAGTAACAATAATAGTAATAATATATATATATATATATATATATATATGTGTGTGTGTGTATGTGTGTGTAGGTTGAAAAAAAAAACTAGACTAAAATAGATAATCCAATAAGTACTGATGCATAACTAGTATTGTATTTTAAATTCCAGTTACGGTTGTAATAGATGCATATATATATATATATATATATATATATAGGGTGGGGTTCGGCTACAAAGTCTATTTTTCCTACAAAGTGTACAAAGTCATAAAACACCACAATTTCAGCCATAAAACACTCTCAAAATCCACAAATAACATAATGAATATCACAAAAACACAATATTCAAACCCCTAACAGTCCTTAAAAACTTCAAACACACCATCGTACAAGTATGAATATAAAACACAACATGATAATCAATGTAAAACACACTCATGTTAGTCATTCGATAATCAAAGTCTTATCATCCAAATCACAACACAAAACCCACAAATATAGTGTTTTACTAATCTTCGCTATGTTTTTTTGTGGGTTTTGAGTGTGTTTTATGGTTGACATTATAGTGTTTTATGACTTTTTACACTTTGTAGGAAAAATGGACTTTGTAGCCAACTCTCATCCTATATATATATATATATATATAATAGAGTAAATGTCGCAATGCACGACGATTTTGATCAATGTGTTTGTCTGTGTGATTGTTTACATTAAATCTTATTTTGTGATATTAATACCTGGTAAATGTTTATAATTCAGATGGACAACGAAGTAAATCAAGAAAACCAGAATAACGATAATAACGGGAATCGATTAGATAACAGTGTCGTTCAACATATAGTGGCACAAGGAATTATAGATGCTATGCCTAATATCATCCAAGTTGTTAGAGAAGCTGAAAATAATAAAAGTAACAGTGGAAGTAAACGACCACCTACTGAACCTGATCACAGCGTAAACAATGGACCATTACTTCAATTGCCTATTCCAAAAAGAAGAAGAACCATGTCTTATGGTTGTTCTTACAAAGAATTCTGGTCTTGCAAACCGATAGAATTCTCTGGAAATGAAGGAGCCATTGCAGCCCTAATCTAGATAGAAAAGACTGACGCAATCTTAAAAATAAGTGATGCGTGTGAAGTGTTATATATTTTAGGTGTATATTTTAAGCCCCTTTAACACTTATTTTTAGCCAAGTTTTAAATTTATAAAACACGATATTTCACTAACACTAAACACACATATGGGCAAGTGTACCCATCGTGAGCGTAGTATAGTGTTGGTAAGATACCGAGGTCGTCCAAGGACACAAGAGCTTTTAGTACCGGTTTATCCTCAACGTCTAATCAAAATAAAAAAGTTTAGAAAAATGTTTTAAACTAAGAAAAGTAAAAACTAACTAAAATGCTGAAAATAAAAATAAAAATAAAAACAGATAGACAAGATGAATCACTTGGTTCTGACTCGTATCTAGTGTAACCTTTGATTATTTCCGCACTTTTGCACATAATTAAGAGATTATCTTAGTTATTGTAGTAGGCCCCTCTTTTGAAGGTGACGTTACCCTCACCCCAGTAGTTTGAGTCAGCAAGGATACAATCCTAAAAGGGTGGATTATTGGAAGATAATTAATTAAGTTATTAATGCAATATTATGGTAGGCCCCTCTTTTGGAGGTGACGTTACCCTCGGCTAAGTAGTCTGAGTCAGCAGGGATACAGTCCTAAATAGCCGGGTTATAGTATTAATAGTAGTTAACTTATGAGGGGATCAAAGAGTTTGGACCCCCGCCATCCAATACCGTTAAGTATTGAAGGAGGTCCTACTAAATTTGACCCAGGTCCATTGCAGGACCTCTAAACGCTGAACAATGGCAAGACCTTTACCAAACCGTTCCCTTAACCCCCGACCAGGTAGCCAACATACCTCCATATAGACCGTGGAGATATGAATGGTGAAAATCTTTTATTTTATATAGACAGTAAAATAATGACAAGACACCACGGACAAACGATAAGGAAAGATCACCTTCAACATAAGCAACTAGTTATTAAAGTCATTAATACGAAACCAAATAAAAAGTGCAAAAGATTAGAAATAAAAAGTATTACACTAGACACTTTGTCTTCACCAAGTGATGTAAGAGACTTAGGCAAACATAACCTTGATTGTCAAGAACTCTTACGATCAATCTTGGATCCCGAGACGACTCACACACTCTACGATGGACAATGGATGATGGTGGTGGATGATGGTGTTATGGTGGTGGTGGGTGGTGGGTGAAGTGTGAGAGAGGTGGTGTGCCAAGGGATGGTTTGAGCTTGAGCCAAGCACTTCTATTTATAGGCTGAACAGAAGCTCGGGCACGGCCCCGTGTCCACATCCTTCTCTTTCTTCATTTAATGCAGCTTTGTCTTATTAGTTGACCACGCCCCCGTGTCCGCTGATCACGACCCCGTGTGCAGAAGAATCTTTGTACTATGAAGATTTGCCTGGATTGTGCGAATCTTATAGTTGACCACGGCCCCGTGTCCGCTGAGCACGGCCCCGTGGTGGGCAATAGAAGCTTCTACCACTTTGTCTTTTCTGCTGACACTTGGGCACGCCCCCGTGCTGGCTGAGCACGGGGCGTGTTCAGGTTTCTGATCTCTTGTTTTGCTTGGGAAGATGCTGTCGTGGGGTCGGGCATGTCACATTTTGTTCCTTTTCTTGTATTTATGTTAGATTTTGATGTCTTTTTGCTTCTTTTGTTAATTTGAGCTCATTTAATCCTGAAAATACAAAAGGAAGACAAAAGCACACTTTTTCCAACATTAGTACTAAAAAAGGGTTAGTTTTATGCCTCATTTGATGAAATTTATATGTTACATTTTGAACACAAGAAGAAAACCAGAGGAAGAACCTAGCTCAAAGGCTTACCCAGGAATTTCTACTTCTGCACCATACTGTAAGGCCTGCAAGAGGAAGCATTCAGGAAGATGCTCTACATACTGTAACTACTGCAAGATACCGGGACATAAGGAAGAAGACTGTAGGAAGAAACCCAGCAATGGAGTATGCTTCAATTGTGGAAAAAAGGGTCATATTAAGCCGAACTGTCCGAAACTAGCTCCAGCCATGAACAACATGACTACTAAGAATACTTGAGCATTTGTTCTTGTGACAACTCGTACTTTAGAGCGTATCTTTGTGTAACATTATGTGACTATGTGAACTTTATTAATCGATTGAATATTATGTTGTTTTGACTATGTGAATTTGTGAAGCGAATGTACATTTATAAACAAACCGATCGCACAACACTACTTGATCACACAAGCCCGGTTGGGCCGCACAACTTGCATTCGGACCTAAAGGGCAGCCCAAGTTGGGTTCGGCCCACTCTTCATGCCCATACACACACACCTTAGAGGGTTTGTTCTCATTTGTTGCAAAAAAAAAAAAAAAACATTCACATACACAAACCCTAGCTATTCTCTCTCCCTCTCGAACCGAAGGCAGCCAAACATCTTTCTCGTCGAAGTTTATAGTTCTCGGATCAATTCTTGTTCCTTCTTTATTCGGTTAGTATGTCATCTATTGTTTGATGATTCCATGATGTGTGTTATATATATTCGACATGATGGATGATGATTTGTTATGATTGATTGTTGAATATGTGAAATCGGCAATATACATGTTAGATCCGAAAGGTTAAGGTTGTGCAAATATGATTTGTAAATTAAGATAATGAATGAAAACCGAATGTTTGTTGGATCGGCTGTAACATGCTTCGAATAATTTATACATTGTTATAGTTATGAATGTTGTAGAATAATGATTAGTTAATAGAGGATAACTTTGATGTAATGAGATTGTCGGCCATGTGGGTGTGTGAATGTAGTATTGACACAAAAAAAAATCAAAGCATGTGCATAGTCAATGTGATTGTCAGAATAGTTAAGGTTATCATGTGATGATAAATGGATGTTATGGAATGTGTGCCATGTATATCTTTGAATATTAGGTGTAGTTGGTAACTGATGGATAAATTGGTCAAATAGCATCAGGAAAACAACTTTTGCTTGTCGGCCATTGTTGATTTGGTTAATGAATGTTTGGTAATTTATATATTAATTTATCGATGATTGATTAAAGGGTTTCGCTGATGTTTAATCGTGTAACTGTTAGATGAGATTAGGGTTCTTATGAATCATTAGTAAATAGTTCGGTTTGATCGATCACTAGTTGGATGGAAACAGTTGAATGTGTGGATTGATATATTGTAACTTTGGAAACAGTTAAATTAGTCAAACGAAATTGATTGGATATAGTAACAGTATTGCATGAAAATAGGAAATCATTTAACCAATCATACAAGGTGGTCGGTCGCACAAGACCAAATACACATGTTCAAATCGCACAAGACAACCACAGTCGCACAAGATGTTTGTATCGCACAAGCTATTGGGCTTATTCACATGTTGGGCCGGGTTATTTAGTGGGTTATGTTAGTGAGTCGCACAAGATTCATTGTAATCGTACATGATGTATTGGATCGCACAAGTTGTTTATCTGTTTGTTAATATGATCCGTGTGTATAGGTGTGTTGGGCATTTCGGTTAATGGGCCGGGTACTATTGGGCTTCCATGGGTGATCGCACAAGGTTGCTGAACTTGTGCGAGCCCAATCTTTTAGATCGTACAAGTTGAATACGTTATGACTGTTAAACGTGATGATGTGTGTTTGCCATGATCCGTGTGTGTTCTTACATGCAACCTTACGTGATACTTATGTGCACTACTTGAAATCAAAACCTGACTTGTATGGTAACCCTGTTAGGATGTGGTTGACCACTCATAGTTCAAGAAACCCTTTTGTGTAATCTGCCGAGCAAACCAAGGTGAGTTCACACTCTATAAAGCATGGGATTCCCAGGGGTTGGGAATGGGGTTAAGGAATATGGATTCCTCGTCCTTTCTTGGGTAGGACAGTATTGGTTCAGGAATGTAATTCCTCGTCCTCACGGACAGATAACTCGTACTAGACCAAAACTCTATCACGAAGTCCCTCCTTTTTATATCGACTTAATCGCCGGGCCAATGGCGAGCGGGTCATTAGTTAGATAGCGCTATTTAGGTCTGACAAGCCTCACACCGTGCCGCAGAGGACGGGCGTGAACTAATGGATCTGGGGCACGTCAATGCTGATAGACATTGACAGTTTCAGGGCACTTAAACATGACTTCAGTCAGTAGTCGATATGGTAACGAGTCTAGTGTATACATGGGGTAGCCCCCACGGCCGAAATGCCAGATAACTATCATGGGGTAGCCCCCACGGCAGGATTGCCAGAGTAAATGGGTTAAACAAAGGGTTAAACAAATCACGTTTTAAACTATGGGGTAACCCCCATGGCAGGAACGCCAGCTAAAGGAAACTGTTTTTGGAACAACTTAAAACGAACACCCAACCGTGAACTCACTCAACTAGTTGTTGACTCGTTACTACATGCTTTGCAGGTTTATAGGTACTTAGCTGGAGCTTGCACAAGGAAGAGTCGTTGTGGGACATGGACAGCTGTGTGCCATGTTAACCGTTTGGATAATTAAACTTTGGATTTGGTTTTAAACATTATGCTTCCGCTCATAACTTAACTATGTTTGTTTTGGATATTAATCGTGTTGGTTGGACTTTTACATTAAATATTTACTTGTTCAATATGATTAGTGGTTTGATCCTGGTCAGTCACGCCTCCAAGCGGTGATACTCTGCAGGTGGATTTTGGGGGTGTGACAGATTGGTATCAGAGCCATTGGTTATAGAGAACTTGGTTTTAATAAAGGAAAACGTTTTTGTTAAAACCAGACTATAACCTGTACAGTGCTCTACAATCCACAACGACGCTTCACTCCACGTGCAAGGCTCGACATTCTAGGTGATATAATTTATGCTTACATTGCCTACTTGCTAGATTACGTAGAACTTTGCTCATGATATGCTTAGCTAGTATAGCTACTCTTGCTTGAACACGTGTGTGCTTACTCTCTTCTGTCATCGCACTTTCGCGAACCCTTCTCACTCATGCTTCCTTTGATATGAAGATCATGTCTGGACGCATCAACATGACTCAAGCCCAGTTGACGGCTCTGATCAACGAACAGGTTGCTGCGGCACTTGCAGCCGCACAAGCAGAAGGTCAACATGCTCAGCTACCCGTATGCACCTTCAAAACTTTCATGGACTGCCGCCCCACTACTTTTAGTGGCACTGAAGGAGCAATAGGTCTCCTTCACTGGTTTGAGAAACTGGAATCTGTGTTCGAAATGTGTGAATGCCCTGAGGCACGCAGGGTGAAATATGCTACCGGCACTCTCGAGGGTTTAGCCCTCACATGGTGGAACGCCCAAGTGCAAATGCTGGGGTTGGTTGCTGCTAACGCCACCCCATGGAACAATTTCAAGGAGATGATCAAGGAGGAATACTGCAGTCGTGACGACATTCATAAACTGGAAGTCGAATTCTTCAACCTCAAGATGACGGGGTCGGAAATTGAGGCATATACTAAGAGATCGAATGAGCTTGCACTACTGTGTCCTACTATGGTGGACCTTCCAATTAAGCGTATCGAACTGTATCTTAAGGGTCTGAAACCAGAGATCCAAAGTCATGTGACTTCAGCAAATCTTGCCACCTACCAGCAGGTTGTTCAGTTGGCTCACCGTCTCACTGATCAGGCGGTGGAGCAAAACAAGTTACCAAAACGTATTAGTGCTACAGCTACCTCTGAACCTCCCAGTGATAACAAGCGTAAATGGGATGGAGCTTCAAGCAGAGGTTCGACTTCTGTTCAATCCCAGTCGCAGTAGAGAAGAACTGAAGAGTATAAGAGTCCTAGTCAGCAATCGTCAGGTAGCCAAAGTCAGGGTGGATACAAAGGAAATCACCCCAAATGTAATCGTTGCAACTTGCATCATCGCGGGCCATGCACCAGGGGTAACTGTCATCGGTGCAACAAACCAGGCCACGCAGCCAAAGATTGCAGAAGTTTATACCCAGCAAACCAGAATCGTCAGCAACAGCAAGATCAACAGAATCAACGTCAGCAACAGCAGCCGCAGGGTAACAACAAAGGGTGCTTTCAGTGTGGAGCTGAAGGCCACTTCAAGAGAGACTGTCCCCAGCTGAACAGGAACCAGAACAACAATAACAACAACAATCAGGGGAATGGGAACAATGGGGGTAACAATGGTAATGGAGCAAGGGGCCGTGCGTTTGTTATTGGCAATGGAGAAGCAAGGAATGATCCCAATGTTGTGACGGGTAAGTTCCTTCTCGACGACTTTTACGTTACTGTCTTATTTGATTCGGGTGCTGATACTAGTTATGTGTCTCAAAGCGTTAGTCAACTGCTTAAGCGTACCCCAACACCTTTGAATCCCAAACATGCTGTAGAGTTAGCTAATGGTAAAAGTATAGAGGTCACACACGTAGTCAAAGGTTGTAATCTCGTTCTTGCTGATCACACTTTCTCGATCGACCTCCTTCCTATTACTCTGGGTAGTTTCGACGTTGTCATTGGGATGGACTGGTTATCCCAACATCAAGCCGAGATCCTTTGCAACGAAAAGATTGTCCGTATTCCGTGCCCAGGTGAGGAACCTCTTATGATTCGTGGCGACAAGAGTGGTGCTGTTACGAGCATCATTTCTTCCCTTAAGGCTCAAAAGTGTTTGCGTAAGGGCCACACTGCCTTTCTGGCTCTCGTTACCGACACCTCGAAGAAAGAAAGAAAGATAGAAGACTTTCCAATTGTACGCGACTATCCTGAGGTATTTCCTGAGGAACTACCTGGCCTCCCGCCTCATCGCCAGGTCGAGTTTCAAATCGAGTTAGCTCCTGGAGCAGCGCCTATAGCTCGTGCACCGTATCGTTTAGCTCCATCAGAGTTGAAAGAGCTATCTACGCAACTACAAGAACTCCTAGATAAGGGTTTTATTCGTCCTAGCTCTTCGCCCTGGGGAGCTCCAGTGCTATTTGTGAAGAAGAAAGACGGTACGTTCAGAATGTGCATCGACTACCGTGAACTGAACAAGGTGACTGTGAAGAACCGCTACCCTCTTCCACGCATTGACGATTTGTTCGACCAGCTACAAGGGTCGAGCTACTATTCGAAGATTGATTTGAGATCGGGATATCACCAGCTGAGAGTCCGAGAAGAGGACGTCTCCAAAACAGCCTTCAGAACTCGATATGGCCACTATGAGTTTTTGGTCATGCCTTTTGGGATGACAAACGCACCGGCGGTCTTCATGGACTTGATGAATCGAGTGTGCAAGCCTTACTTAGACAAATTCGTTATTGTCTTCATTGATGACATCCTGATCTATTCGAAGAGTCAGGAGGAACATGAGCAACATTTACGACTTATTTTGGAACTCCTTCGAAAGGAACAGCTGTACGCTAAGTTTTCAAAATGTGACTTCTGGCTTCGTGAAGTCCATTTCTTAGGCCACGTGGTGAACAAGGATGGGATTCACGTTGATCCATCCAAGGTAGAATCGATCAAGAGCTGGCCTGCACCTCGTACACCAACGGAAATTCGCCAATTCTTGGGATTGGCAGGTTACTACAGGAGATTTATCAAGGATTTTTCTAAGATTGCTCAGCCTCTTACTTCACTAACACAGAAGGGCGTTGTTTATCGTTGGGGAAACGCACAGGAGTTAGCGTTTCAGCACTTAAAGGATAGACTTTGCAGTGCACCTATCCTTTCATTGCCAGAGGGCACAGACGACTTCATGGTCTACTGCGACGCATCTATTCAGGGTCTTGGTTGTGTTTTGATGCAGCGGGATAAAGTTATAGCATACGCTTCACGCCAACTCAAGGTTCATGAGAAGAACTACACCACACACGATCTAGAGCTGGGAGCGGTTGTTTTTGCACTTAAGATATGGCGACACTACTTGTATGGCACCAAGTGTGCTATCTACACTGATCACAGAAGTCTCGAGCACATTTTTAAACAGAAGGAACTCAATATGAGACAACGACGATGGGTCGAACTGCTGAACGATTACGAATGCTCGATCAGGTACCACCCTGGCAAAGCCAATGTTGTGGCTGACGCCCTCAGTCGAAAGGACACCGCGCCCAAGCGCGTACGAGCTTTACAACTTACTATACAGTCTAGTCTTCCTTCCCAAATACGAAATGCTCAGATAGAAGCATTGAAACCAGAAAACGTCAGGGCTGAAGCCCTACGCGGCTCGAGGCAACGCTTAGAACAGAAGGAAGACGGTGCTTACTATGTAACAGGACGTATTTGGGTCCCATTTTATGGTAACCTACGAGAGCTTGTGATGGATGAGGCACACAAGTCTCGTTACTCAGTACACCCTGGCTCGGATAAAATGTACCACGACATCAAAACCACATATTGGTGGCCTAGTATGAAGGCCCACATAGCAACGTACGTTAGTAAGTGCTTGACTTGTGCGAGAGTCAAGGCGGAATACCAGAAACCTTCAGGCCCACTTCAACAACCAGAGATACCACAATGGAAATGGGAGCAAATTTCCATGGATTTTGTTACTGGCCTGCCTAGATCACAACGTGGTAACGATACTATTTGGGTGATCGTGGATCGACTCACAAAGTCTGCTCACTTTTTGGCTATCAAAGAAACGGATAAGTTCTCCACCCTAGCAGAAGTATACCTCAAGGAAGTTGTCTCGAGGCACGGGGTGCCCACCTCTATTATCTCGGATCGAGATGCACGTTTTACATCAGAATTGTGGCAAGCAATGCACAGGTCCTTTGGCTCAAGGCTAGATATGAGCACAGCTTATCACCCACAAACGGATGGGCAGTCGGAACGTACCATCCAGACCCTCGAAGACATGCTTAGGGCATGTGTGATTGACTTTGGCAACGGCTGGGAAAAGCATCTGCCACTTGTGGAATTTTCGTACAACAATAGCTACCACACCAGCATTAAAGCTGCTCCGTTTGAGGCATTGTACGGGCGTAAATGCCGGTCACCTCTTTGTTGGGCAGAGGTGGGGGATAGTCAGATTACTGGTCCAGAACATGTGGTAGACACAACAGAGAAAATTGCCCAGATACGACAACGAATGGCGGCAGCTCGTGACCGTCAGAAAGCATACGCCGATAAAGACAGGAAACTACTCGAATTCCAAGTTGGGGATCGAGCGCTACTCAAAGTTTCACCCTGGAAGGGTGTGGTTCGTTTTGGGAAACGGGGCAAACTTAATCCACGATACGTTGGACCTTTCGAAGTCATTGAGAAAATAGGCAAGGTGGCCTACAGACTGAATTTACCAGCAGAACTCAGTGCAGTTCACAATGTTTTCCACGTGTCAAACCTGAAGAAGTGTTTATCAGATGAGCCCCACGTAGTTCCTCTGAAGGAGCTCACGATCGACGAGCAGTTGCGATTCGTCGAGGAACCTGTTGAAATCACGGACCGGGATGTTAAGGTCCTCAAGCATACTAGAATACCTCTCGTTCGAGTTCGTTGGAACTCACGTCGCGGCCCAGAGTTCACCTGGGAACGCGAAGATCAGATGAAACAAAAGTATCCCCAACTGTTCGCAACCAGTACAACCACTGCTGAGGCTGAAGCTACGGAATTTCGGGACGAAATTCCAGATCAACGGGGGGAGGATGTGACACCCCAGGAAAACCAGGAAAACCAGGAAAACCATGCAACTTAACTAGCTTCCTCAGTGAGTACGTGCTAAATTTCGGGACGAAATTTCTTTCAACTTGGGGATAATGTGACAACTCGTACTTTAGAGCGTATCTTTGTGTAACATTATGTGACTATGTGAACTTTATTAATCGATTGAATATTATGTTGTTTTGACTATGTGAATTTGTGAAGCGAATGTACATTTATAAACAAACCGATCGCACAACCCTACTTGATCACACAAGCCCGGTTGGGCCGCACAACTTGCATTCGGACCTAAAGGGCAGCCCAAGTTGGGTTCGGCCCACTCTTCATGCGCATACACACACACCTTAGAGGGTTTGTTCTCATTTGTTGCAAAAAAAAAAACATTCACATACACAAACCCTAGCTATTCTCTCTCCCTCTCGAACCGAAGGCAGCCAAACATCTTTCTCGTCGAAGTTTATAGTTCTCGGATCAATTCTTGTTCCTTCTTTATTCGGTTAGTATGTCATCTATTGTTTGATGATTCCATGATGTGTGTTATATATATTCGACATGATGGATGATGATTTGTTATGATTGATTGTTGAATATGTGAAATCGGCAATATACATGTTAGATCCGAAAGGTTAAGGTTGTGTAAATATGATTTGTAAATTAAGATAATGAATGAAAACCGAATGTTTGTTGGATCGGCTGTAACATGCTTCGAATAATTTATACATTGTTATAGTTATGAATGTTGTAGAATAATGATTAGTTAATAGAGGATAACTTTGATGTAATGAGATTGTCGGCCATGTGGGTGTGTGATTGTAGTATTGACACAAAAAAAAATCAAAGCATGTGCATAGTCAATGTGATTGTCAGAATAGTTAAGGTTATCATGTGATGATAAATGGATGTTATGGAATGTGTGCCATGTATATCTTTGAATATTAGGTGTAGTTGGTAACTGATGGATAAATTGGTCAAATAGCATCAGGAAAACAACTTTTGCTTGTCGGCCATTGTTGATTTGGTTAATGAATGTTTGGTAATTTATATATTAATTTATCGATGATTGATTAAAGGGTTTCGCTGATGTTTAATCGTGTAACTGTTAGATGAGATTAGGGTTCTTATGAATCATTAGTAAATTGTTCGGTTTGATCGATCACTAGTTGGATGGAAACAGTTGAATGTGTGGATTGATATATTGTAACTTTGGAAACAGTTAAATTAGTCAAACGAAATTGATTGGATATAGTAACAGTATTGCATGAAAATAGGAAATCATTTAACCAATCATACAAGGTGGTCGGTCGCACAAGACCAAACACACATGTTCAAATCGCACAAGACAACCACAGTCGCACAAGATGTTTGTATCGCACAAGCTATTGGGCTTATTCACATGTTGGGCCGGGTTATTTAGTGGGTTATGTTAGTGAGTCGCACAAGATTCATTGTAATCGTACATGATGTATTGGATCGCACAAGTTGTTTATCTGTTTGTTAATATGATCCGTGTGTATAGGTGTGTTGGGCATTTCGGTTAATGGGCCGGGTACTATTGGGCTTCCATGGGTGATCGCACAAGGTTGCTGAACTTGTGCGAGCCCAATCTTTTAGATCGTACAAGTTGAATACGTTATGACTGTTAAACGTGATGATGTGTGTTTGCCATGATCCGTGTGTGTTCTTACATGCAACCTTACGTGATACTTATGTGCACTACTTGAAATCAAAACCTGACTTGTATGGTAACCCTGTTAGGACGTGGTTGACCACTCATAGTTCAAGAAACCCTTTTGTGTAATCTGCCGAGCAAACCAAGGTGAGTTCACACTCTACAAAGCATGGGATTCCCAGGGGTTGGGAATGGGGTTAAGGAATATGGATTCCTCGTCCTTTCTTGGGTAGGACAGTATTGGTTCAGGAATGTAATTCCTCGTCCTCACGGACAGATAACTCGTACTAGACCAAAACTCTATCACGAAGTCCCTCCTTTTTATATCGACTTAATCGCCGGGCCAATGGCGAGCGGGTCATTAGTTAGATAGCGCTATTTAGGTCTGACAAGCCTCACACCGTGCCGCAGAGGACGGGCGTGAACTAATGGATCTGGGGCACGTCAATGCTGATAGACATTGACAGTTTCAGGGCACTTAAACATGACTTCAGTCAGTAGTCGATATGGTAACGAGTCTAGTGTATACATGGGGTAGCCCCCACGGCCGAAATGCCAGATAACTATCATGGGGTAGCCCCCACGGCAGGATTGCCAGAGTAAATGGGTTAAACAAAGGGTTAAACAAATCACGTTTTCAACTATGGGGTAACCCCCACGGCAGGAACGCCAGCTAAAGGAAACTGTTTTTGGAACAACTTAAAACGAACACCCAACCGTGAACTCACTCAACTAGTTGTTGACTCGTTACTACATGCTTTGCAGGTTTATAGGTACTTAGCTGGAGCTTGCACAAGGAAGAGTCGTTGTGGGACATGGACAGCTGTGTGCCATGTTAACCGTTTGGATAATTAAACTTTGGATTTGGTTTTAAACATTATGCTTCCGCTCATAACTTAACTATGTTTGTTTTGGATATTAATCGTGTTGGTTGGACTTTTACATTAAATATTTACTTGTTCAATATGATTAGTGGTTTGATCCTGGTCAGTCACGCCTCCAAGCGGTGATACTCCGTAGGTGGATTTTGGGGGTGTGACAGTTCTAACTGCAGAAGAAGCAAAGATGATTCCGGACGTGATTGCCGGTACGTTTTTAGTTAATGATGTTTTTGCTAAAGTATTATTTGACTCTGGTGCGAACCAAAGTTTTATTAATACTTCATTCTGCAAACTTCTCAATCAACCATTAACTAAACTTCAACAAGAATGTCTAGTAGAGATGGCAAATGGAGAATCTATTGGGATTACAGAAATCTTGCTGGGAGCAAGAATAGAAATTTTAAAACATAATTTTATTGCTAACCTTTACCCAATGAATCTGGCTGGATTTGATATTGTATTAGGAATCGATTAGTTAGTAGCCAATAAAACCAGTATTTTATGTGATCAAAAGCCAATACAAGTAAATTCACCAAGGGGTGAAAAGATTACAATTAAAGGAAATAAGTCATCTCGACCCACAAAATTCATCTCTGTAATAAAAACAGCCGGTTATGCAAGAAAAGGATCACTAGTGTATATGATTTCCATAATCATTAACACTAAAGGAAAAGAATTAAAAGATATTCAAGTAGTATCTCAATTCTCAGATGTTTTCCCAGAAGATACCAGGACTACCACCAGATAGAGAAGTCGAATTCAGAATCCACCTGCTACCAGGAACAACACCAATTGCCAAGGCACCTTACCGTTTGGCACCCGTAGAAATGCAAGAACTAAAGAAACAGTTAGATGAACTTCTGGAGAAAGGATTCATACAACCCAATTCATCGCCGTGGGGAGCACCGATCTTGTTTGTTAAGAAGAAAGACGGGTCAATGCGTATGTGCATTGATTACTGAGAATTGAACAAAGTCACGATTAAAAATCGGTACCCATTACCGAGAATCGATGATCTGCTTGATCAATTGCAAGGAGCTCGATTCTTTTCAAAGATTGATTTACGCTCAGGGTATCATCAATTAAAGGTTCAGGAAGAGGACATTCCTAAGACCGCCTTCAGAACAAGTTATGGACATTATGAATTTACAGTCATGCCATTTGGTCTAACCAATGCCCCAGTCGCATTTATGGACATGATGAACCGAATATGTAAACCATATTTGGATAAATTTATAATTATCTTTATAGATGATATTCTCATTTACTCTAAGAGTAAAGAGGAACATGCAGCGCATCTGCATGCACTCCTAAATTTGCTGAGAAAAGAAAAGCTTTATGCTAAATTTTCGAAATGCGAATTTTGGTTAGAAGAAGTTCAATTTCTTGGACATATAGTTAATCATGAAGGAATTCATGTGGATCCCACAAAAATTGAGGCAATTACTAAATGGAAAGTCCCTGAATCACCAACGGATGTGAGAAGTTTTCTAGGACTGGCAGGTTATTATAGACGGTTTATCCGAGATTTTTCTAGAATAGCCATTCCCTTAACTAAATTAACCTGTAAATCTGTTAAGTTTGAATGGGGACCACAACAGGAAGAAGCCTTTAGAATCCTTAAGCAAAGATTAACCAACGCATCCATATTAGCATTACCAGAAGGAACTGAAGACTTTGTAGTCTATTGTGACGCTTCCAAGTTAGGTTATGGATGTGTGTTGATGCAACGACAAAAGGTTATAGCCTATGCCTCTAGTCAACTTAAGAACTATGAAGAGAATTATTCAACCCATGATCTAGAGTTAGGAGCCATAGTTTTTGCTCTTAAGATTTGGAGACACTATTTATATGGAAATAAATTTGTAGTCTTCACCGATTATAAGAGTCTATGGTACATTTTTGGGCAAAAAGAGTTAAATATGAGACAAAGACGCTGGATGGAAATGCTTAGTGATTATGATTGTAGTATACAGTACCATGAAGGAAAGGCTAATGTAGTAGCAGATGCTTTAAGTCGGAAGTATCATGAAAAGCCAAAAAGAGTATGTTCTCTTAAGTTAAATCTACAGATAAATTTAAATGAACAATTAGAGGAGTACATGAATCAGTAATCAAGGACGATACTGAAAAATTGAAAGGAATGATTAAAGAATTAGAACAAGGAACAGATGGAATTTGGAGATTCCATAAGAAAAGAATTTGGATACCTAAACAAGGAAACCTACGCCACCGAATATTAGAAGAAGCCCATAAGTCTAAATATACAATACACCCTGGAAGTGATAAAATGTATCAAGACTTAAGAAAGAATTTCTGGTGGATAGGAATGAAAAAGGATATAGCAGCTTATGTTGCCAAGTGTCTAACCTGTTCACAGGTCAAAGCTGAACATCAGAAACCCTCAGATTTGTTGCAGCAATTAGAAATGCCAATATAGAAATGGGAATTGATAACAATGGACTTTGTTACCAAATTACCCAAGACACGAAAGGGTAATGATACAATCTGGGTGATTGTAGATAGGTTAACTAAGTTTGCTCATTTCTTACCGATGAAGGAAACTTTCAGTATGGAACAGTTAGCCAAGTTGTATGTAAATGAAATAGTTTCATTACATGGAATTCCTTTATCTATTGTTTCTGATAGAGATAGCCGTTTTACTTCTCATTTTTGGACAAGTTTCCAAAAATCAATGGGAACCAAGTTAAATCTAAGCACAACTTATCATCCACAAACGAATGGACAAAGCGAAAGGACAATTCAGACAATGGAGGACATGCTTAGAGCTTGTGTAATTGATTTCGGAGGAAATTGGGATGATCATTTACCATTAATAGAATTTTCCTACAATAACAGCTATCATACCAGTATAAATGCTGCACCATTTGAAGCACTTTATGGACGAAAGTGCCGAACCCCAGTCTGTTGGGCAGAAATTGGAGAAAAGCAAGTGTTTGGACCGGAGATAGTACAAGAGATAACATACAAGATTATTCAAGTCAAGGAAAGACTAAAAGCAGCACGCGATCGACAAAAGAGTTATGCAGATAACAGGCGAAAGCCATTGGAGTTTCAGGTAGGAGACAAGGTATTATTAAAAGTTTTTCCATGGAAAGGAGTAGTCAGATTCATCAAAAGGGGAAAGCTAATCCCCATGTATGTTGGACCCATTGAGATTACTAAAAGGATAGGACCAGTAGCTTATCAGCTACGACTGCCAGAGGAAATGGCAGGAATACATGATGTATTTCATGTATGTAATCTCAAAAAATGCTTAGCAGATGAGTCATTAGTAGTACCTCTTAAGTACATAGAGGTAAATGAGAAGCTTAAGTGTGTAGAGAAACATCTACAGATTGAAGACAGAAAGGTCAAGAATCTCAAACACAAGAGATTGGTTCTAGTCAAGGTGAAATGGGATTCTAATAGAGGACTAGAATACACTTGGGATCTTGAATCAGAAATGCAGAAGAAATATCCAAACCTGTTCCAATAGACCTCGAGGACGAGTTCTAAAACAAGGTGGGAAGGATATAACAACCCTTCTAAAATATTTAGAACGTCCCTATACGCTCTAAAATACACCCCGAATACGAAAAGTGGGCCCCACTTACTTTATTTTTATAAAAATTAAATAAAATCAAAATTTAATGGCTCCTGGCGGGGTGCAACACACCCTTGGGTGGCTGTCGCGGGGCGCGAGCGCCTAGCTACCAGGCGCAGCCCGGTGCCGCCACGTGTCGCCACGTGTCGAGTCTATACTCATGACTGATCAACCCTAAAGCCCTACACCCCTAGCTTGCGGGTCGCGAGAAAGACAGCCGTGGCTATCGCGGGCCGCGACCCGCTGGTCGATCAGGACTATAAATAGGGACCTCAGGCTTTCATTTTCTGTCCTTCAAAACTTTCTCAATCTCTCTCAATTCTGAACTGTAGAAATTATACTCGGGTATAATACCCCCTAATTAGCGAAACTCTGCCTCGTTGTAAGTATTATAAACCCCGATTACGTATTAGATACGCTGCCCGATTGATCTAATGCTCCGCAATGCCTGTCGAGGCTCTGCCCGACGTAGTCGTTGGAGTTCTGTCTCGGGGAGGGTATAACTAATGTAAAATGGGTTATTATACTAATGCGTGTGCATTGTTTTAATTAATAGATTATAACCAGGAAGTCACAAAGGAAATACCTAAAGTAGCAATGTGAGTAATCCTTCTTTTTGTGAAACCTTTTTGTGAACTATTTTTACAAAACCTCAATTGTTTTACATTATAATTAACAGTGATTGAGTATTTGTAATTCTACAATTATCGTCGGTATGTTGGGGTTTTGTATACAAAATTTGTTACTACACTGTGAGTAGTAACATTACCAGCAGTCAGGATTGATAGTGTCGTGAGTGGTAATTAAAGTAGATGTAAACAAATGTAATTGCTAGATTTCCCTCAATACTGTAAAATGATAAAATCTGTTTTGATTAAACTGGGATTCACTCGCCAATATTTCTTGCTGATAAAATGTTTTTAATCGCGTTTCAGGTAACAAAATGTGAAAGCCAACTAGAAGCCAGCTGGACAGCACTGAAGGCTTGGAAAAGTGGCTATAAAAGATACCTAAATAAAGAAGATGTTTTATTTTCAATAAAATAGGGTTTAACCCTATAATATGATGTACTGAAAACTTGGGTTTTTCCCATGTGTTTAATCTTATAAAAATGTGGTATTTTAATCTGATAAAATATTTCCTAACTACGGTCCTGATGTAATTTCTGCTGCCAAAATGAATAAATATCTATACCACCATCTCTGAGTAGGCCGCGGCCGTCCGCCTCCCGAGGCAGGGGTTGGGGGTTGCGACACTGTAGTACTTTTTCCATCGTCCGGATCTATGTTGTGACTACTATCGCTGTAACCGACCAACATATTTTCTCCTCAAGTATAGCTAATGCCATAACTAAAAGTACCTTTTAAATAGCGAAGAATTTGCTTGATGAGAGCTGCATGAGATTGCTTCGGGCATTGCATGTACCGACGGGCTACTCCGGCCGAAAACGCCAAATCTGGTCGAGTCTGTAAAAGGTACCGGAGACACCCGACAATCTTTCAATATCTTGTTGCATCAAAATCTTCTTCGTCTTCAAATTTAGAAACGTTCACGTTCGGGTCTATGGGAACACTAGTAGGATTGCAGTTGATCACACCGGCTTCAGTCAGTATTTTCTTTGCATACGCCTCTTGCTTAATTTTTATCCCGTCCTTGCTCGGCAACACTTCAATTCCAAGATAATAAGTAAGCTTTCCCAAATCCGACATTTCAAAGTTTTTAGCCATCCCGCGCTTAAACTCCATAATAAGTTTCAAATTTGAACCCGTCACAATTAGATCGTCCACGTACTCGCCGATTAATAAAACGTCCGTTCCAACGGTTCTTTGGTATACGGCTTGTTCTTGCGAGCACCTGTGAAATTTCATATTTAACAATATATTGTTTAACTTCATATTTCATGCATGTGGAGCTTGCCTTAACCCGTATAACGCCTTTGACAATTTATAAACTTTATGCTCTTCGCCGTTTTTAACGAACCCTTCCGGTTGAACGACATAAACTTCTTCTTTTAATTCGCCATGTAGGAACGCGGATTTAACATCTAGATGAGGTAATTCCCACCCTTCATTCGCTGTGAGAGATAAAAGTAACTGAACTATTTCAAGTCGAGCAACTGGCGCGAACAATTCTTCAAAATCGACTCCGGGTTGTTGAACATAACCCATTGCCACGAGTCTAGCCTTGTGTTTATTTATGAGCCATCCGCGTTTCTTTTAACCTTGTAAACCCACTTTAATCCAATCGATTTTGCACCACGCGATAACTCGGTTAACGACCAAGTTTTATTTTTATTAATTGATTCAATTTCTGCACGCATTGCTTTCATCCACTCCGGTTTAGATTTTGCATCGTCAAAGCAAACCGGTTCATCATCCGCAAGCAATAAAAAATCTTCATCAATCGTACTCGAATTTAATACGTAATCATTAAAACGTATCAGGGTAACCGTAGCGCGATTCGATCTACGAATAACCTGCTCGGGTGTAGCGAACATATTTGCATTTGAGCTGTCACTATTCATGCCCCTCATCCCAGCCGTATGGGCCTGTTCACTCGCATATGAGCCTTTATTTTCTACTGTACTATTGCTTCGTAAAGTTGGATCTACTGCATTTATGTGACTTGGGCCTGGTGAGCCCAAAACAACCCTTTGAATAATACTGTTGACTGGTGCATCATATTCCTTCAACAGTGGGTTTATTTGACATGGTGTACCCATGTTATATAATGTTGAATTTAAAGTACTTGGGTTATTTTTATTAGATGCACCTGCTGAGTTGTTAGTCATAGAATTTGTTGTATAAGGTCCACCATCATCATATGAACCTGACGATTCTGATCTGGAATTCGTTCCAACATTTTCGGTATTGACAGTTCCATCTCCGGTGTCAATCACGCCATTAAAATATACCCAAAACATACCCGGTTCGTGAGACTCTTCGTCATTAAAAACAATATTTTTTCCCCAATTCCAACCACCCGTTTCATCAAACTCCGTATCCCCGTCTCGACCCACAACAATTCTTCGAGTCGTTGGATTGTATAAACGATACGCCCCGAACCTTTTTCGCTTCCAAGAAAAATTAGACGAGTCAAACGATCGTCTAATTTTGGAAGATGTCCGCCAATAATTTTCAAATAAGCGGCACATCCGAAAACCTTAAGAAATTGAAGATCCGGTTTCTTTCCTTTTAACATCTGCATGCACTTCTTACAATATTGAGAAAAGAAAAACTTTACGCTAAATTCTCAAAATGTGAATTCTGGTTGGAATAAGTGCAATTCCTTGGATAGCTGGTGGATCATGAAGGAATTCATGTGGATCCCACAAAGATTGAGGCGATTACTAAATGGAAAGTCCCTGAATCACCAACGGAGGTGAGAAGTTTTCTCGGACTGGCAGGTTATTATAGACGGTTTATCTGAGATTTTTCTAGAATAGCCATTCCATTAACAAAACTGACCAGTAAATCAGTCAAGTTTGAATGGGGACCAAAACATGAAGAAGCCTTTAGAATCCTTAAGCAAAGATTAACCAACGCACCCATATTAGCGTTACCAGAAGGAACTGAAGACTTTGTAGTCTATTGTGACGCTTCTAAATTAGGATATGGATGTGTGTTAATGCAACGCCAAAAGGTTATAGCCTATGCCTCTAGACAACTTAAGAATCATGAAGAGAACTATACAACCCATGACCTAGAGTTAGGAGCCATAATTTTTGCCCTTAAGATTTGGAGACATTATTTATATGGAAATAAATTTGTTGTCTTCACTGATCATAAGAGTCTAAGGTACATTTTTGGGCAAAAGGAATTAAATATGAGACAAAGACGCTGGATGGAAATACTCAGTGATTATGATTGTAGTATCCAGTATCATGCAGGAAAAGCTAATGTAGTAGCCGATGCTTTAAGTCGAAAGTATCATGAAAAGCCAAAAAGAGTACATTCTTTTAAATTAAATCTGAAGATAGATTTAAATAAGCAAATTAGAGAAATACATGAATCAGTAATCAAGGACTATACTGAAAAATTAAAAGGAATGATTAAGGAATTAGAACAAGGTACAGATGGAATTTGGAGATTCCATAAGAAAAGAATGTGGATACCTAAACAAGGAAACCTACGCCACCGAATATTAGAAGAAACCCATAAGTCTAAATATACGATACATCCTGGAAGTGATAAGATGTATCAAGACTTAAGAAAGAATTTCTGGTGGATAGGAATGAAAAAGGATATAGCAGCTTATGTTGCCAAGTGTCTAACCTGTTCACAGGTTAAAGCTGAACATCAGAAACCCTCAGGTTTATTGCAGCAATTAGAAATGCCAATATGGAAATGGGAATTGATAACAATGGACTTTGTTACCAAATTACCCAAGACACGAAAATGTAATGATACAATCTGGGTGATTGTAGATAGATTAACCAAGTCAGCTCATTTCTTACCAATGAATGAAACTTTCAGTATGGAACAATTAGCAAAGTTATATGTAAATGAAATAGTTTCATTACATGGAATTACTTTATCTATTGTTTCTGATAGAGATAGCCGCTTTACTTCTCATTTTTGGACAAGTTTAAAAAAGCAATGGGAACCAAGTTAAATCTAAGCACCGCTTATCATCCTCAAACGGACGGACAAAGCAACATGACAATTCAGACAATGGAAGATATGCTTAGAGCTTGTGTAATTGATTTCGGAGGAAATTGGGATGATCATTTACCATTAATAGAATTTCCTATAATAACAACTATTATACCAGCATCAATGTTGCACCGTTTGAAGCACTCTATGGACGAAAGTTCCGAACCCCAGTCTGTTGGGCAGAGATTGGAGAAAAGCAACTCTCTGGACCCGAGATAGTACAAGAAACAACGGACAAGATTATTCAAGTTAAGGAAAGACTAAAAGCAGCACGCGATCGGCAAAAGAGTTATGCTGATAACAGGCAAAAACCATTGGAGTTTTAAGTAGGAGATAAAGTGTTATTAAAAGTTTCGCCATGGAAAGGAATAGTTAGATTCATCAAGAGGGGAAAACTAAACCCCAGGTATGTTGGACCTTTTGAGCTTATTAGAAGAATAGGATCAGTAGCTTATCAGCTACAACTGCCAGAGGAAATGACAGGGATACATGATGTATTTCATGTATGTAATCTCAGATAGTGTGTTGGTGCATATGTCTGTTGACTTCGTCTTGTATCGAGTTGTGTGTCTAGATAGGATAGATCGGAGCTCAGTAGCCTAGAAAATAGGTTTTTAGGGTTGTTGGACCAGTTCACACGAACTGGCAGATCCAGTTCATGTGAAGTGGCGAAATGCCAGTTCGTATGAAGTGGTAGTGTCCAGTTCATGTGAAGTGGCCACTTCACATGAAGTGGCAATGTCCAGTTCATATGGACTGTCTTGTCTATAAATAGGAGCTCATGTCATTTGATTTGTAACTTTTGTGATTCCGGAGCTGAGGTGCTGCCGAAGTGTCCAGTGATCTGTAACTCTTTCAAATCAATATACAATGACAATTAAAGTGATTCTACATGTTAAACAAGCTACGATGAAGTCCGTATCATTGAATTTCGCCTTTGATTCGGATTAGAGCTCTTCTGATCGACTCGTTAGGTCGTTTCTCGATCCTACAAGTGGTATCAGAGCTCAGGAGGAGGAGTTCTTACCATTTTAGCTTGTTTTCACCGGAAAATTCTGTTTCTACTCATTCTTCTACACGTTTTTCAAAATTGAACGAGATTTAACGGTCAAAATGTTCTGATTTTCACACATAAGCTGCGAAACTATTTTTTAAACAATCCTTGAAAGATTCAAACCTAAAATCAACCTAAAACGTGATAAATTTTTCAAAAATGTTCAGTTCGTTCGACACCAAGCCACTTCACATGAAGTGACTCGATCCAGTTCATACGAAGTGACTCGATCCAGTTCACATGAAGTGACTCGATCCAGTTCATACGAAGTGACTCGATCCAGTTCATACGAAGTGACTCGATCCAGTTCATACGAAGTGACTCGATCCAGTTCATACGAGTTGAAAGAAATCCCAGTCCACACAAAGTGGATCAGGTCATTTGTGATTTGTTCAGTTTGTTTGAGATACCACTTCGCACGAAGTGATATTGGTCCAGTCCGTTTGAACATCAATCAGTTCGTATGAAGTTAAAATCTCCACTTCGCACGAAGTGAATTGGATTGAACCTGTTCGCATCAGATTACACCAGGTCGTATGGAGTGACATAGTCAGTTCGCATCAATTTTGATCAGTTCGTGTGAAACTTGTTATTGTGAAAATTTTTGAAATGAAACATGGATAACGAGTTTTACAACGCCTTTGGTTTTAATCTCAACGCCTTTGTTACTGCACCAGCTGTTCCAGTTACCGTTGCTGAAACTGTCGGTATCAAGAATGAAAAGGGAAGAGAATCAATCAAATCCGATAACAGGCCAAAAAGAACAAAGAGTTTCAGATCATCAGAAAGTGATGAAGATACTGATGATGAGGAAGAATACATTAATAATGCTAGAAAAAGATTAGACTCATTCAGTTTTAATTTGTTTTTTGCAGATAAGATCGAGATGTTGAATGAGAAAAAGGCTGCTAGATTGAAGAGAGAGTTGGAAGCAAGAAGGATTGGTGAAGAAAAGGAAAAGATGGAAGCTGAGAAAGCAAAAGCTGAAGAAAATTTGACAGAAACGATCGAAGATGAAGAGTGTGAGGTAAAAGTGGAATTTGATGAAGAACCAATGGTTGAAAATGTGATTGAAAAGGTGGTGGAGAAAATTGTTGAAGTAGAGAAAATAGTTGAGAAAATCATCGAAGTTGAAAAAATCGTCGAAGTTGAGAAGATTGTTGAAATCACAAAACCTTGTCTGAAATGTTTGGAATCTTGCAAACATTGTGAAGAGAAAGACAAGAAGATTAGTGAACTTGAAGAGTTGAAAGAAAAATTGTTATTTGATGTGAAATACGTAAAAGAATCGTATGATGTGCTAAACAGAACAGTTGATGGTTTGAACAAGACAAACTTAGAAGTAGATGCTGCTATGAGAATGATGAGTTCAACATTAACGACGAAGCAGAAGGTCACCAATGAGTATATTGAAGATTGTGCAAAGCTGAAGCAGGATTTGGAACTCGAAAAGATTGAAAGTGAAAGAATCAAACGATTGCTGTTGAGTTATACAACTTGTGATTATTTGATTGATCGAGTTTATCCTACTGTTGCAGGTCTTGAAGCATTTCAAGATAAAAAGACGGAAGAGGATACTGGTAAGAAACAAAGTGTCAAGTATAACAAGTGTCCACCTCCGATCTGGGAAAGTTATTCTCCCTGAAAACCAAATGAGGAACGATTAAAAAAGGCTGTCAACATAAAGTTAAAGTCTGAAACCATTGATGAGTTACCAGACAACATTGACGTCACATTCACAGTGTCTGACACTGATCATGAGTCTGAGTTATTAAAGAAAGTGGTTGATCAGGTGTTGGATATGGATGAAGAGTCAAAGTCGGAGTCTAAATCAGAAAGTTCGAGTTCATCAGACAAGAGTCCGAGTTCACCAGTCAAACGGGTTTACAATAAAGAATTTCTGTTATCAAAATCTAATTTGAATGACGAACCAATCAAAGTGGCTTATACTTTGAATGATTCAGACAAATTATATTCTGATGAGGAATTTCCAATAAGAAGTGTTAAAACTGAAATGATCAAACAAGTTTTCAAATTAACAGAAATTAATATTTCTGAAATAAAAGATTTAAATCTTGCTGAAAAACCTAAAAAATACACTTCAAGAGTTCAACAGAGATTGAACAAAAAGAAAGGTTACAGTTCTGGTTCAGGTTATCGAAAGAAACCAAACCATAACGGTAATTTCAAAAAGATGGGATTGGGTTTCATTTCCCCAGAAAATTATAAAAATGAGAAAACTTATAAACCAAAAACTAAATTTGTTTCAGGAACAAGTTCAGTAGAAGAAGAGAAGAAACCATTTTGGAGACAGACAAACAAAGAGTTTCTCGCTGAAAGAAAGAAGAATATGGTAAAGGAATCTGAGAAGAGAATTGAAAGAAGAACCTGTTTCAAATGCCAAGAAGTTGGACATATTGCTTAGAATTGCACAAAGTCCACTAACACAAAACATGGAGTTTCTTCTAACTCAAAGTTGAAAAAGAAATGTGTTGATGACAAGAAACAACCAACAGAAAGTTTTAAAAAGTTCAAAAATTTGACTTTCAAAACTGGTGAAAGTTCAAAACGTTTTTATAAAAGAAAAGTCGATTTGAACAAACAAAAATGGGTTGTTAAATCTGAAACTAGTTCTGACAATGAATCTGACTCGTCTAAGTCAGAGGAGTCAGTTACTGAGAAAAGTGATGAGAATTCCATTCCAGAAATGAACGATGAAAACTTTCCACCGTTGTCAAAAGAAAACTTGAAGTTAAAAGTTGGAAAGATTGAGATTTCAGATCAATTCTTCTCTGGTAAGGAAGAATTTGATGCTGAAAAATTGTTTAATGGAAAAGTAAAACATATTTTTGGGAAGATGGTTGACAAGAAGGTGAAAGGTGCAAAAGAGTTTTATAAATAAAAAAGATGGTGGGATAAAGATGATTCACAATCACCCAAGGCTGGTCAGGCTTGGGTGACAGCATTCTCTACTTAAAATCCTGACTTGCCGGAGCTCTCAAGTTGGTAATCGTGGAGCATGAATCGGCATCTTTCTTACAAGTGGAAAATGTTTTTTGTGAAAAACCTTCAAGTGTTAAATTTTACAAGTGGTTGAAAGAATAATGTGATGAAACCCCAACAAAGCTAATTTTCCGAAAAAACCATTTTGATTAAAACAAACTTAAGTGTTTTGAAATCTTAATGGGAAAATAGTTTGTTTTCAGGGGGAGTTCTGATTGTTTATGCCACGAGGATGGTGATTTGAAGCAATTCACATCAGTTTGTCACTTTACTTTGTACAGTTTATTGATGTTTCTTTCAAATTTTTCCGTAAAATCGAAAATTGAAACATATTTTTGATTTTAGGGGGAGTAGAAAATTTTAGAAATTTTGAAAATTTGAAAAATACAAAAACATGATAAAATCTAAAAGGCCAAAAACATCGAAAAATCAAAAATGAGTTTTGTTGTGAAAAAGAGGAAATGATAGTACATCAGTAGACAATCACAGTACGCTAAAGAATTGGAAAGTTAAAATGTGATAAACGGTCTCACTGATGATATGCCAGTAGGTTTTCTCACGCTTAGTAGATTGTTTTCGAGATATAAACCTAAATATCATTGCTTACTTATTTCGTGGGGAACATCTCTCGGATATATGGGTAACCCCCGAAATCTTGTTTGAAAGACCCTTCTTTCTGAGATACTAGGTCTTTATGCTTAGTGAGATCTGGGGTATTATCCCGGGACTTCTGATTTTGCGAAAGCAATGGCCTAGTCCCCGTATAATACTTTTCGCTTGCTTGAAATAAAAGCACCACCCTCAGCATAAAAAATGATGAAACATTGCAAAATGCTAATCATGTACTGTTGAAGAAAAAATTCTCTAAAGGGAACACACCTAAAAGTCGAACCATCATCTCTCTGATTTTGCAAAAGCAATAGCCTGAGCTCTCATGGTCTCGCATTTAACCCCTTACAGATATCATCTAGGTATACTCACCTGTAAGACTGAATATTGGGATCTGGATACGGGAGTATATTCTGAGGTGGTACACGCGAATAAGTTTAAGTGCTTAAAACACTAATCTCTTATCTCGAAACAATTGAAGTTTGTGTGAAAATTTAAATGGATCAGTATACTGACAATCTAAGTGAATCGTTTAGAACTTAAAGTGTTTAAAGCTCAACGGTGCTAGTGATTTGTCAAAACTGATATGATCCTCTTACACAAACTCACAAAAATATTGTCTGTACATATTTCTTTACTGCTTTCCATTTTAGAACAAAATCCAAAAAGATTTTAAGTGTGTTTTAGCATAAAATTTTGAAAAAGTCAAAAAGATTTTCGATAACTGATGTTTGAAAAGCTTATTTTCAAAATTCAAGCGCTAAACATGATAAACAGCAGGTTTGGGAGAGTTTGTGTGAAATGATTTTGAAATGTTTAAATGGTTCATTAATTTGATACCAAATTTTATGATGGTTATAAAGACAAGTGGTTTAACAGAGATCATAACTAATTGTGGTTGTGATATGATCTTACAAGCGATCTCTACTAAGTGGATTCTAAAATTGTTAAATTCTTAAAAATTATGAATTTACTTTTGGGTAGAGCATGTGCAGGAAAATTCCAGACTGCGATCCCAGCTAATTGAAAGGGGGAGTCTGAAGATGGAAAAAGCCAGGTTTCTGATTCTGTTGCTACGGAGAGTCAGAAGACATTCTAAACCTGTGAAGAGCCAGATTCAAATCCTGGAGTAAAGTTTGGAAAACCAGGTTGTGGTCATGAAAAAGAAAGAGAAAAAGAGAAAGAGGGATGGAAGCTTACAGTGTCAGATACTTTGGAAAAGAGAGAGAAGACTGATCAAGACTGAAGACCAGTGTGCCGAAGACTCGTCAACATCCAAGGGGGAGTTTGTTGATGCATATGTCTGTTGACTTCGTCTTGTATTGATTCGTGTGTCTAGATAGGATAGATCGGAGCTCAGTAGCCTAGAAAATAGGTTTTTAGGGTTGTTGGACCAGTTCACACGAACTGGCAGATCCAGTTCATGTGAAGTGGCGAAATGCCAGTTGGTATGAAGTGGTAGTGTCCAGTTCATGTGAAGTGGCCACTTCACATGAAGTGGCAATGTCCAGTTCATATGGACTGTCCTGCCTATAAATAGGAGCTCATGTCATTTCATTTGTAACTTTGTGATTCCGGAGCTGAGGTGCTGTCGAAGTGTCGAGTGATCTGTAACTCTTTCAAATCAATATACAACGACAATTAAAGTGATTCTACGTGTTAAACAAGCTACGATGAAGTCCGTATCATTGAATTCCGCATTTGATTCGGATTAGAGCTCTTCTGATCGACTCGTTAGGTCGTTTCTCGATCCTACAAAGTGCTTAGCAGATGAATTATTAGTAGTACCTCTTAAGGACATAGAGGTAAACGAGAAACTTAAGTTTGTAGAAAGACAGCTACAGATTGAAGATAGAAAGATCAGGAATCTCAAACAGAAGAGACTAGTCCTAGTCAAAGTAAAATGAGATTCCAAGAGAGGACCCGAGTACACTTGGGAGTTTGAATCAGAGATGGAGAGGAAATATCCACACCTATTCCAGTAGACCTCGAGTACGAGTGCTAAAATAAGGTGGGGATGATATAACAACTCTCCTAAAACCCTTCTTACACCCCTATACGCCCTAAAATACACCCCGTATGCGAAAAACAACCCGAAATACCTTTAATTTTACAAAAATTAAATAAAAACAAATATATATACTCGCTCGCGGGGCGCGACCACCAGGCGAGCCCCTGAGCCGCTACGTGTCAAGCCTAGTGGTCGAATCAGCCAAGCTAGGGCCTACCCTAGCTTTGCTAGCGGGCCACGAAGGCCTTGCCTTCAGTTCTCATGGGGCACGAAAAAGTGCTGGATCAGCACTATAAATAGGATCGATCGGCATTCAGTCCAAATCGTTCATAACTAGAATCTCTCTCTCTCTCTACTTCTGAATCATAGAAATAATATCGGGTATTATACCCACTAAAATAGCGAAGCTTTGCCTCGATGTAAGTATCATAAACCCCGGTTACGTATTAGATACGCTGCCCGATTGATCTAGTGCTCCGTAACACATGTCGAGGCTCTGCCTGACTTCGTCGTTGGAGTTCTGTCTCGGGGAGGGTATAACTAATGTAAAATTTGGGTTATTATACTAACGCGTGTGCATTGTTTAATTAATATATTATAATAAGGAAATCACAAGGAAATACCTAAAGTATTAAAGTGAGTAATTCCTCTTTTTGTAATCTGATTTTACAAAACCTCACCTATTTTAAATTATATTTAGCAGTGATTGAGTATTTATGATTCTACAATTATCGTCGGTATGTTGGGGTTTTGTATACAAAATTTGTTACTACACTGTGAGTAGTAACATTACCCCCAGTCAGGATTGACAGTACCGTGGGTGGTAATTAAAGTAGATGTAAACAAATGTAATTGCTGGATTGCCCTCAATGCTGTAAAATGATAAAACTTCTTTTGATTAAACTGGGATTCACTCACCAGTATTTCTTGCTGACAAAATCTTTTTAAAACACGTTTCAGGTAACAAAATGTGAAAGCCAAATAGAAGCCAGCTGGAGAGCACTAAAGGCTTGGAAAAGTGGCTATAAAAGTTACCTAAATAATGAAGAAATTTTATTTCAATAAATTAGGGTTTATCCCTAGAAACATGTTGTAATGAAAATTTGGGTTTTCCCATGTATTTATTATTATAAAAATGTGGTGTTTTACTCTGATAAAATATTTCCTAACTACGGTCCTGATGTAATTTCCGCTGCCAAATAAATAAACACCGATACCACCAACTCTGAGTAGGCCGCGACCGCCCGCCTCCTGGGGCAGGGGTCGGGGGTTGCGACACCAACCGATTGAATGACCATTCGATCGAATGGACATCCGACCGGATGACCATTCCATCGGATGGCCATCCGATCGAATGGCAGTCCAACCCATTTAATCCTCCACCGCCTCTCACCCTCTCACACCATAAATACTCACCTGTCACATCAACTATTCATTGATGTGACAGCTCTATCCGACTGGCACGCTCTCAAGCCCTTTTTACTCGATTCAAGACCATTTCCGTAAGTTTTCTTCCTAAAACCTTGTACTTCTACCATCAATAAGCACCTTCTCATCATCTTCTCCATCAAATCTTACATTTTCACCATGAAATCACCCGATTTGGACTACTTTAAGGTGACGTCACCTCGAGTTCTTATGAACACTGAAGTGTGACCTCGTCTCATCAAGATTTATTCAGATCTAAAGGATTTCTACACGGTCTAACACAAATCTTCACAAGATCTAACCACTTTTCACTGTTTTCAAACTTTTCTTCAACATTCTTCACTTTTTCACTCAAGACCCGATGGAATCTAGACTCATTCAGGCTCTCTACTCATTCTCTAGCAGAGAACCGGTCTGATAACGGATTTCCATCGGAGAAGACGACTGATTCACGGGTTGAACATGAAACTTCATCAAAAGAACAGTGAGTACGATTGAATGGGGTGATTCCCATCCGATCGGATGAGCTGGTCCTTGACGGGTTTCTGTTGTTTGACACGTCATCACACCATCTTCGTTAAAACTTTTAACTTGGGAAGCTCTATGAAGATTTTCAAAACATCAGTTCGTCAATCAAATAGCCCTCCAATCGGATAACCATCCGATCGAATGACTATTCGACCTGGTGACTTATAAGATTAATACTTAAACAATTTTGTAAAATTTCAAAGAATATCAGCTTTCAATCGAATAGTCATCCGATCGAATGGCCATCCGTTCGGATGACCATCCGATCGAATGACTTGAATTATACTACAATGAAAACTTCAAAAGTTCAAACATTTCACAAACACACTCATTCCATCGAACGACCATTCAACCGAATGGTCATCCGTCCGGATGACCATCTGACCGGACGGTCATCCGATCGACTCACCAGCCGATCACTCATCTCATTCGACGCACTGTTATACGCTGTCCAACGCTTACACTGTCGTTCTATGCTCAGGCTAATCTACCACGTGCTCCCTTCAATACAAGATTGTGTTTATTTACTAAACACGAACCGTGAGTATACTCGAACCCATTTTCTTTTAATGCACTTTGGGTGTTACATACGTTCTATATCAAATCACATCGAAGACACAACGCAAACACTTTTAATGCTAACCGCTCTCGCATGTAATACGTGACTCGATGAATGCTTGTATGTTATGTTTACACAGTGATTGTTTGCCTGACACCTTAGCAACGATAGTACTATAGTTTGGACTCAGCACCTGTCGTGGACAGGGGTTGTTAAGGGTTTTACTTCACATGGTCACAGGGGTGATAATGTGTTACGCATTCTACAACTCGCAGTCATGTCGGTTGCATACTTCATTGTCTATAGCTTACTTGCTTCACATTTCTACGTGTTACATGTCGGTTATGCGTAAACGCTTTCGCTATACTATATGCTATTAAACTTGTGTACTCACCTTTACACTCTGTGTATTGACTTTTCTTTTAACGTATGTGACAGGTTGATTTAGGATGTTTTGCTTGCTGTGTCGAGATGAACAAGCTAGGGAGTCTAGAAACAAACTAAATAAATCTGAGTCGTCGGAACAATTTACTTGTTTTTAAGAAACTATGTCTGTAATAACTGTTTTTACTGTATATGTTATCGGTATGTGACTTTAACGCTAAATATATCGTAATTAATAGTTGTTATGGATTCTCTTGGACAATATGTTTCACTCAGTGCCACGCCCCGATGTTTCCGCCATCGGTTGGGGTGTGACAGATTGGTATCAGAGCCATAACTATAGGGAATTAGGCAAGACATGACCTAGTCTGGGTCTATGTCTTAGAAATGACCTAGTCTATAGTCTAAGTACCAACAGACCGCCTTGTGCAAGCCCAGTAGGGGCTTTGCGCGAGCTTACACTTTATACTCTTGCTTGAAGATTATACTTTTGTGCGAACACCGCATACTACAGCTTCACGCAAATAAGCTTTTCCTAAAGCTGACCTGACACACTGCACGTTTTCGAAAACACTTGCGTCACACAAATGAGTGATTTGGTCGAGATTAGGAGTGAAAACCAAGAACTCTTGATAGAACCACTCCCTTTACGTGCATTTTTACTATTTTGGGTTCGTGGTTTACCACACAACCAGGAATAAAGTTGTTAAGTTAGGGGTGACACCCGCATCTTAATGACTTATTCCACTCTCTATTTTGGGTTCTATAAAACTCTCACCAAAGTCTCGATGGATTCCAATGATTTGAGTCACGTCATAACTGGAAGGATGCGTGTCGTTTGCCTGGGTTGAGGCGAGAGCACAGTCTAGAAGGTCAAAGCGTGTACTCGAGATCTTTGTGAATAGTCGAATTACTTTGGGTAGTCGATGTCTCACACCCAGACACCCTGTTTCGATTCTGAGCTCGCAACCGCTGACTCTGTGGATCCTTGATTTTATGTGTTTTATATATTTATGTGTTTCGATTTTAGAGACTTATTCGCTTTCCGCTCATCGCTTTATTGAACGCGCACAACTCGCATAGCTATTTATAGCTCAAAACGCTAACAAATCGCAGACAACTATGAACTCGCTTACGCTACTCGCTATTGCTACTCGCATTCGCAACTCTCGAACGCAAATTGAGACTTTGAAAGATAGGTGAATACGTGCAAAATATGTAGGTGAATACGTGCAAAATAGAACGTGAATACGCGCTTACATGGACTACGTGCTTACGTGCTTCTGTGGATTAGCTGCCTACGTGACTAAGTGCCTGTGTGTTTATGTGTCTACGTGTTACTGTGTTTTACTTAATGATAATAAGGATGCTTACAAATGCTACACTATTACCTAAAACTGATATAATCGATCTCGCCTGAATCCTATGACAATGTCTGTTGTAGACAATGTCGTCATTTGGATCTCACACTTCACGCGCTGCTCGACGCAACCATGCTGATAAGCGTATCGCCTCACTGGTCGCCAAGGAAATGGACAAAGTCATACCTCAGATCGTCAGTGAGATCAACGAGGTGAAGAGCAACTCCTCAGTTGAATCAAAAAGCGACTCTCCAAAAATGCCCTTCAGCTTCAAGCAATTCAAGGCCTGTGGTCCTAAAGACTTCACTGGTGAAGATGGGCCCAGTGCCATGTTTCACTGGTTTGACTCGATTGAAGTCACTCTTCGTTAAAGTGGATGCCCAGACAACCTCCGCACTGTTAACGCAACTGGAGTTTTTCAGTCCAGGGCTCTGGACTGGTGGACTGCGGAGCACAACAGGCACGGTAACGATGCAGCCTATGGACTCTCTTGGGTGGAACTGAAGGAAGTCATGATGAAAGAATTCTGTCCCCCACATGAATTCCAGAAGCTGGAAAACGTGTTTTGGGGTATCAAGCAAGAAGGTGGCGACAATGCTGGTCTCACCGCTGGCTTCAAACAGCTCAGTATTATCTGTCCTAGCCAGCTGGCAACACCTGACATGACAATCAAGAAGTACATTCGCGCTCTACCCGATTGTGTTGCCAATTTTGTTCAAGCAGCCAAGACTACTACCATTGAGGAAACCTTCCAAATCACCGCTGAAATTAATGATAAGCAAGTTTTGGCTGGTTATTTCAAGACCTCATCCAGGAATCTCCACCAGGACACTGCTACTCCCGCTACTGAAACCGCAACACCTCAAGTTTTGAAGTCATCACGTCAAGGACGCAAGCGCAAGGATAACAACAACAAGAACTGTGCTGTCAGTACCGCTCCTCTCAATGATGTACCCGCTCAACCCAACCAAAACCAGAATCGTATGTCGTGGCACCTGTAACCAACGAACCGCCTGCTAAGCGTGCGTACACTAGTCCTCATCCCCTGTGCCCTACTTGC
This sequence comes from Helianthus tuberosus, assembly GCA_030545235.1. Taxonomy (NCBI): domain Eukaryota; kingdom Viridiplantae; phylum Streptophyta; class Magnoliopsida; order Asterales; family Asteraceae; genus Helianthus; species Helianthus tuberosus. Next base: position 159,792,587 of record CM060402.1, on the reverse strand, counting down.
ACCTATCATCACCCAGCTGGGATAGCTTGCCGTTTCTGTGTCCACTGCAACATCTACGGAAACTTCACAGCAAACTATCGCAATGGCCCTCGTCAGCAAGTTCAAGCTCCTCCTTAACTGCCAGCTCCGCTCCCCGCTCCTCAGGGTAACCAAGCAGCTCCTGATCCTGCCGCTCATGCACGAGCCTGCAATGCATGTGGTGACCCTAATCACTTTGCTAATGTCTTCCTGAATCGAGTTGTGAAACAAGAGCCGCAGCAACAACTACCGCAGCAGCAACAACAACAACAGCCACAGCCACCGCAACAAGCAGCCCGCGGAAGAGCTTTCAACATCAATGCCCGTCAGGCTCAAACTAACAACAACGTTGTCAATGGTACGTTCCTCGTTAACGGTATTTATGCTTCGTGTTTATTTGATACTGGAGCCGATAACTGTTTTGTGTCGTTTGAATTCGAAAAGCTTCTAAACCGTAAACGCGCTAACCTCCCAACAACATTCGACGTAGCAATTACCACCGGAAGAACCATCACCGTCAACTCTTGTCGCAACCCCTGATCCCAAATCCCCGGGAACGGACGGCTGCAAGCCAGTTTCGGTGGTATCGCATGTTGTCTAATTTGGCAGCGGAAATTTTCATCAGGACCGTAGTTAGGAAATAATTTATAAGAGTAAAATACCACACTTTCATAATATTAAACACATGGGATAAAACCCAAGTTTGCAGTACACACATTTTCACAGGAATAAATCCTATTTTATTTAATAAAAACATCTATTTTATTTTAGGTAACTTTATTGCCACTTTTCCAAGCCTTCAGTGCTGTGCAGCTGGCTTCTATTTGGCTTTCACAATTTGTTACCTGAAACGCGTTTTAAAAACATTTTTCAGTGGGAAATACTGGTGAGTGAATCCCAGTTTAATCAAGTTTAAATAAAACCACTGTACATTATTGAGAGCGATCTCACAATTATATTTGTTTCCAAGTCATATCAATTATCACCCGTAGTACTGTCAGACCCCACTTGTGGAAATGTTACCCCTCCAGTAACAAATTTTGTATACAAAACCCCAACATACCCACGATAATTGTATCCATACAAATACTCAATAACTATTTAATATATAATTAATTGTATGAGGTTTTGTAAAAACAGTTAACAAAAAGTTTACAAAAAGCGGATCAACTCACATTGCTGTCTTAGATTATCCTTTAGGGTTTCCTGAGAATTATCTATAATTTACACAAAAGCACACGTGTTAGTATAATAACCCATTTTAACATTAGTAATACCATCCTCGAGACGGCATTCCAACGACAACGTCGGGCAGAACCACGACAGCCGTTACGGAACCCTAGATCAATCAGGCAGAGTATCTAATACGTATCCAGGGGTTATGATACTTACAACGGAGCAGAACTTCGTTATTTAGGGGGGTATTAGACCCGAGTATAATGCCTACTATTAAGAAATTGAGTGAGAAAGAAAGTTTTGGGACGAACTGACTGAAGATCCGAGCAAATCTATTTATAGGGCCTAAATTTGATTTTTACGCGGCCCGCGTAAGAGTAGGCAAAGGCCTACGCGGCCCGCGTCAACTCTGGTCAACGGCATAGGCGATCCGGATCAGCTAGTAGGCTCGACATGTGTTGGGCCACGTGGCGGCCCAGGGTTCAGCCAGCTTTCACCTTCACGCGGCCCGCGTAAGGTTTAGCCCAAGGGCTACGCGGCCCGCCTCAACCCTAAAAACTTCATTTTTAATTAATTTTAATAATATTTAAGGTATTCGGGGCCCGTTTTCACGTATGGGGTGTATTTTAGGACATATTGGGATATTTTAAAATATATTAGGGTGTCGGAAAATTTATAAGGGTGTCGGTTTAGAGTTGTTATATCCTCCCCACCTTATTTTAGAGCTCGTCCTCTAGATCTACTGGAACAAGTGTGGATATTTCCTTTGCATTTCTGATTCAAGCTCCCATGTGTACTCAGGTCCTCTTTTGGAGTCCCACTTCACTTTGACCAGAACTAATCTCTTATGCTTGAGGTTCTTGACTTTTCTGTCTTCAATCTGTAGAGGCATTACTAGTGATTCATCAGCTAAACACTTTTTGAGATTAGATACATGAAACACATCATGTATTCCTGCCATTTCCTCAGGCAGTTGTAGCTGATAGGCTACAGGTCCTATTCTTCTAATAATCTTAAAAGGTCCAACATATCTGGGACTTAGCTTTCCTCGTTTGATGAATCTTACCACTCCTTTCCAAGGAGAGACCTTTAACAATACTTTATCTCCTACTTGAAATTCCAAGGGTTTGCGTCGGTTATCGGCATAGCTCTTCTGTCGATCGCGTGCTGCTTTCAGTCGTTCCTTGACTTGAATAATCTTGTCAGTTGTTTCTTGTACTATCTCAGGTCTAGATAGTTGCTTTTCCCCAATTTCTGCCTAACAGACTGGGGTTCGGCACTTTCGTCCATAAAGTGCTTCGAATGGTGCAGCGTTGATACTTGTGTGATAACTGTTATTATAAGAAAATTCTATTAAAGGTAAGTGATCGTCCCAATTACCTCTGAAATCAATTACACAAGCTCTAAGCATGTCTTCCATTGTTTGAATCGTCCTTTCGCTTTGTCCGTCCGTTTGAGGATGATAAGCTGTGCTTAGATTTAACTTGGTTCCCATTGCTTTTTGGGAACTTGACCAGAAATGAGAGGTAAAATGGCTATCCTTATCAGAAACAATTGATACAGGAATTCCATGTAATGAGACTATCTCATTTACATACAATTTGGCTAATTGTTCCATACTAAAAGTTTCCTTCATTGGTAGGAAATGAGCTGACTTGGTTAGCCTATCTACAATCACCCAGATTGTATCATTACCTTTCCTTGTTTTGGGTAATTTAGTAACAAAATCCATTGTTATCAGTTCCCATTTCCACACTGGCATTTCTAACTGTTGTAATAAACCTGAGGGTTTCTGATGTTCAGCTTTAACTTGTGAACAGGTTAAACATTTAGAAACATAGGCTGCTATGTCCTTTTTCATTCCTATCCACCAGAAATTCTTTCGTAAATCCTGGTACATTTTATCATTTCCTGGATGCATCGTATACTTAGATTTATGGGCTTCTTCTAATATATGATGACGCAGGTTTCCTAATTTGGGTATCCACATTCTCTTCTTATGGAATCTCCAAATTCCATCTGTTCCTTGTTCTAATTCCTTAATCATACCTTTTAATTTTTTAGTATCCTCCTTGATTACTGATTCTTGTGCTTCTCTTATCTGATAATTTAAATCTACTTGCAGATTTAATTTAAGAGAACGTACCCTTTTTGGCTTTTCATGATACTTTCGGCTTAAAGCATCTGCCACTACATTTGCTTTTCCTTCATGATATTAGATATCACAATCATAATCACTAAGCATCTCCATCCAGCGTCTTTGTCTCATATTCAATTATTTTTGCCCAAAAACATATCTTAAACTTTTATGATCGGTAAATATGGTAAACTTACTACCATAAAGGTAATGTCTCCAAATTTTAAGGGAAAAAATTATAGCTCATAATTCTAAATCATGGGTTGAATAATTCTCTTCATGATTCTTAAGTTGTCTAGATGCATATGCTATAACCTTTTGGCGTTGCATCAACACACATCCATAACCTAACTTAGAGGCGTCACAATATACTACAAAATCTTCAGTTCCTTCTGGTAACGCTAATATGGGTGTATGGGTTAATCTTTGCTTAAGAATTCTAAAAGCTTCTTCCTGTTTTGGTCCCCATTCAAACTTAATGGATTTACAGGTTAACTTAGTTAAAGGAATGGCTATTTTAGAAAAATCTCGAATAAATCTTCTATAATAACCGGCCAATCCTAAGAAACTTCTAACCTCGGTTGGTGACTCAGGGGTTTTCCATTTGGTAATTTCCTCGATCTTTGTTGGATCCACATGAATTCCTTCATGATTGACTAAGTGTCCAAGAAACTGTACTTGCTTTAACCAAAACTCGCACTTTGAAAATTTAGCATAAAGCTTTTTCTTTCTTAATAGACTTAAAAATGTGTGCAAATGCTTTGCATGTTCCTCTTTACTTTTAGAATAGATGAGAATATCATCAATAAAAACAATTATGAATTTATGTAAATATGGCTTACATATTCGGTTCATCATGTCCATAAATGCAGCTGGGGCATTGGTTAAACCAAATGGCATGACAGTAAATTCATAATGGCCATACCTTGTTCTGAATGCCGTTTTAGGAATATCCTCTTCCTGTACCTTTAATTGATGTTATCCTTACCTTAAATCAATTTTAGAGAAAAATCGAGCTCCTTGCAATTGGTCGAACAGATCATCGATTCTCGGTAATGGGTACCGGTTCTTAATCGTAACCTTGTTTAATTCACGGTAGTCAATGCACATACGCATTGATCCGTCCTTCTTTTTAACGAATAAAATCGGTGCTCCCCACGGCGATGAGTTTGGTTGTATGAATCCCTTATCTAATAATTCATCTAACTGTTTCTTTAGTTCCTGCATTTCGGATGGTGCCAAACGGTAGGGTGTTTTGGCAATTGGTGTTGTTCCTATTAATAGATGGATTCTGAATTCGACTTCTCTGTCTGGCGGTAGTCCTGGCAATTCTTCTGGAAAGACATCTGAAAACTGTGACACTACTGGGATGTCCTTTAATTCTTTTCCTTCAGTGTTAGTGATTATAGAAATCAAATACACTATAGATTCTTTTCTTATATAGCTTGCAGTTTTCATCACAGAGATGAATTTCGTGGATCTAGATGGTTTATCACCTTTAATTGTGATCTTTTCACCCTTTGGTGAATTTACTTGAATTGACTTTTGATCACATAAAATATTAGCTTTATTGGCTATTAGCCAATCCATTCCTAATACAATATCAAATCCTGCCAGATTCATTGGGTAAAGATTTGCAATATACTTTTGGTTTAAAAATTCTATTCTTGCTCCTTGCAAGATTTCATAAATCCTAACCGTTTCTCCATTCGCTGTCTCGACTAGACATTCTTGTGAAAGTTTAGTTAATGGTTGATTGAGAAGTTTGCAAAATGAAGTATTAATAAAACTTTGGGTTGCACCAGAGTCAAATAATACTTTATCAAAAACATCATTAACTAAAAACGTACCGACTATAACATCCAGAATCATTTTGGCTTCATCTGCAGTTAGAACAAATGCTCTAGCATTTTTAGTGTTCTTGTTGTTCGCAGCTGGAGCCAATATCGGCAGTTCGGCTTGATATGACCTTTTTCTCCACAGTTGAAGCATAGTCCATTACTGGATTTTCTCCTGCAATCTTCTTCCTTGTGTCCTGGTGCTTTGCAGAAATTGCAGTGAGTGGAGCATTTTCCCAAATGCTTTTTCTTACAGACTCTGCAGTATGGTGCAGAGGTAGAACCTATATTCCTACGGTTGGAATTCCCAGAACAGAATTCTTGGGTAAGCCTTTGAGCTAGGTTTCTCCTCTGGTCTTCTTCTCTAGTACGGATTAACTCATCTGTGAAGGTATTTACTAGTTCTACAGCTTCTTCTATAGTTTGGGGTCTAGCTGCCTTGACTACATGTCTAATCTCTCCAATTAATTCCCAGATGTAACGGGAGATTAATACCGGTTCAGGTGATGCAAGGGTTGGTACTATTCTAGCATATTCAAAGAATGTGATAGTATAACCCTTACTATCTACCCCGGCCATTCTTAGGTTCAGAAACTTATTTGCTATATGTTCCTTTTCATTGGGAGGGCAGAATTTCCTTTCTACCATGTTCTTAAATTCCCCCCATTCCATATTATAAACCCTATCACTTCCTCTAGACTGGAGTATAGTGTTCCACCATTCTAAAGCTGAGTTTTTAAACAGATTAGAAGCAAACATTATTTTGTCTTCTTCAGCACACTTGCTTATTTTTAAAACAGCCTCAGTCTTTTCTATCCAGCGTAGAGTTACAATGGGTCCTTCATTACCCGAGAATTCTATTGGTTTGCAGGACCAGAATTCTTTATAAGAACATCCATAAGGCATGGTTCTTCTTCTTTTGGGAATGGGCACTTGAAGTACGGGTCCATTGTTCACGCTGTGTTCTGGTTCAATTGGTCGCTTACTGCTATGTTTACTTTTATTATCAGCATCCTTAACAGTTTGAAGAATAAATGGCATTGCATCTATAATTCCTTGTGCCACTATGTGTTGGATAGCACTATTATCCATTTGGTTTCCATTGTTATTGATGCTCGGATTCTCATTAACCAAGTTAATGTTACTCTGGTTATCGTTATTCAGATTTTCTTGATTTCCTTCGTCGGCCATCTGAATTTTAAACATTTACCACGTATTAATATCACAAAATAATATTTAATACAACCAATCACATGACACGCATTTTGGTCAAAAGCGTCGATCATTGCGACTTACTCTATTTTCATATAATATGCATCTATTACACACTAGTACTGAAATAAAAATTACAATACTGACTGAAATTTAAAGTTACACTACTAGTAATAGGCATCCGTAGTTTTTTTTACACATACACACATATTATATTATTTTATTATTATTATTATTATTATTATTATTATTATTATTATTATTATTATTACTATCGTTTCCACCATCACCTTCATGGATATGGATTCATCCAAAAATCCATATTGCGCTCGTCGTACTTCCAGACGAGTCGCTCTCCCACCTGTCTCATTCGTTCACTACTTTCTAAAATTTCCTCACCAAATGTCCTAAGTTCTTGTACGTTTTCTGCACTCATTGGGGGTGCAGGTTCTAGGACTGGGTTCGGAATCTGGGGTGCGGGTTCTTGATATGGGGGTGTAGGGGCCTGAAATTGGTAAGGATTTTCTAAAATCTCCCTAATGAATACATCATGGTAATAGGGATCTAAAGGATCCAAACCTGGGTAGGCTCCTATGTTTGGCATGGGCATGTCTTCATGTATCGGGTAACGTTGCACATAGTCCCTATTGTCATCCCACCAGGGGTCGTAATTTGGGTCTAAGGGGTTTGGTGCAGTTACCCTAGGTATTTCTTCCGGATTGAAGTCATGCATTTCTACCTTATTTTTGGGGTTTTCTATTTCCATTGGTTGGTCAGGAATTGGTGGTTGTGGTTGGGGTGCTATCATTTGTTCCAGATTAGGGTCAGCTGCAGTGGTTGCTAGGATGTGGATGTTGGCTATACCCCTATTAATCATATCCTGGGCATAAGCATCGGTTTCCCTTTTAGCTGCTGCTAGTGCTCTCTGGTCTTGTAACTTTTTCATACGCTTCCTACGCTCATGTGCCCCTCGACTGAACCATCCTCTCTTTTTCTGAGGGAATGGCTCCTCGGACTGAGCCTTAAACACGAATATTCCTTCTTCCGTATCAGCAGAGTACCCTGAGAGTGCAGGCTGAGAAGAGGCACCTTCGCTTCTAGGCGAACCAGACAATTGACGGTACGCGTCAGATGGTCCTTGGTCGCTCATACTGTAAACTAACAAATAGTCAAATAACACATAACAATAAAATACAATTATGCACGTATTTCCATAATTTATTTCCTAACAGATTGAATTTTTGTTGGTGCATATGTCTGTCGACTTCGTCTTGTATCGAGTCTTGTGTCTAGATTGGATAGAATGGAGCTCGGTAGGCTAGATCATAGGGTTCTAATGTTGATGGACCATTCCGCACGAAATGGCAAGAGCCATTTCGCACGAAATGGACATTGTCCTTTTCGCACGAAATGGATCTTGTCCATTCCATGCGAAATGCCACCCCTATAAATACCGGAGCTTGTCATTTCATTTGTAACTTTTCTGATTCCAGTACAGAGGTGCTGCCGAAGTGTCTCCAGGCTGTAAAACGTTGTTATATCAATAAACAAGACAATTAGAGTGTATATCAAGATGATTCAAAGTCGTTACGTTTGTTTCCGCCTCTCGTATTGATTAGAACTCTTCTGAAAGACTCGTTTTGGTCGTGAAAACGATCCTACAAGTGGTATCAGAGCTCAGGAGGAAGAGTTCTTACCGATTCAGCTTGATTTCATCAAAATTCTGACTTCTACACCTTCTTTTACAACATTTTTCAAAATTAAACAAGATTTTACGGTTAAAATGGATTGAATTTCACATATAACAAGCGAAACACTGTTTTAAACAATCCTTGAAAGAATTAGACCTAAAATCGACCTAAAACCTGATCAATTTGACAAAAATCTGACCGATTGGGTGACATCAGCATCTCATTTCGCACAGATTGGGTTATATTTCATTCATTTCGCACGAATTGGACCGTAGAGACATCATTTCGCACGAAATGGATCTCCACTTCGCTTGAAAGTTGCCATTTCGCTTGAAAGGAACCCCATTTCGCACAAAATGGTCTGTTAGAGAATCATTTCGCTTGAAGTGGTCCATTTCACACCAAAGGCATTTCGCACCAAAGTCAGTTCGTTTGAGATCCCATTTCGTTTGAACCTCCAATTCGCTTGAACATTGTGTTTTTGTGAACTTTCAACACCGAAACATGGAAGAAGAGTTTTACAACGCGTTTGCTACTACTCCAGCTGCTCCAATTACAGTTGCCGAGACTCTTGAAATTGAAAATGAAACGGGAACGTCTCAAAAGCCTCCAAAGCTTATGTACATCGAGGATTTTAAAGGATGGCAAAACCGTTTTGAAACTTGGGTGCAAGCTTATAAGTTTGATGCATGGGTTTCGTTGGACAAAGATTACGTTAAACCGACAGATGACCGTGGAAATGAAAAATCTTTAAGTGATTATTCAGCGGCTGAGAAGTTAAAATACACCAGTGAAAAAATGATGATTAGTATTCTCCAACAAGCGGTAAAAGAAGATATCTTTGTTTTGCTTCAACATGAGGACACTGCTAGATCAATTTGGTTGGCGTTGATATGTTTACAGCTTCTAAAGGTGAAACGACTAAGAGGACTATCAATAGATATTGTCATCTTGTCCAGGAAATGAAAAGATTAGAGATCAAAAAGGAAGATGATGAATGGGTTGATAAGCTATCTGATGCGTTACCACAAGACAAATGGGGAACTTATCTGTTGATTTTAAAACATTTGAGAAAATCTGAAAGCATGAATTTGTGTAAGTTCATACAGAAGATCGAAGAACATGAATTGGATGTTCAGAAAACAGCTATCATGAATAATCCAAATGCTCAACAAGATGATAGTTTATACTATAGAGGAAGCAGAGTTGAGACTACTCCGAGTCCGAAAATTCAGACTGCATTCAGTGCTGATGGTACTTCCGGAACAAATGTTAGCACTACAACTCAGTTCTCAACGACAGAGTTCAACAAATCTGCAATGCAATGTGACATTAAACATACAAAATGGTCAAAATCTCTCTCTAGAAATTGCTAAGCAACACATGGCATCACTTGTTACTATGTTCGAGTCTTATGAAAGCTTAGTTTCTGGAAGAATTGGAAATCCAATGCTCACTAAAGAGGATTATGACCAGATTGATCCTGAGGAACTTGAGTGATGGACCTCAAGTGGTGTTTAGCCAGTGCTGTAAGAAGAGCAGAAAAATTCAAACAAATCACCGGTAGAGATGATCTTCGTGATGTTGCCACATCTCCGTTAGGGTTTGATAAATCAAAGGTTACTTGTTTTCGTTGCAAAGAAAAGGGGCATTTTAAATGAGAGTGTACAAACAAAGAAGCAACAGGAAGACAAGATCCGTTTGGAAACAACGATTATCATCGAAAAGCGATTTATCATCAAATTGCTCAACAATCGTCATCATCTCGTGCTATTGAAGATGGAAAGAAGAAAGCTTATCTAGTAAATCAAGATGATGAAAGATTGGCAGAGGGATTTAGCTGGGACAAATATGTTCCGGTTGATTCAGCATTTGTTGCTCGAATCTTGGAAGAAGAGTCATTCAAATCTAAGCCAAAAAGAGAGAAGATTTTCAGATCATCAAAAAGTGATGAAGATACTGATGATGAGGAAGAGTATATTAATACAGCTAGACAAAATTTGGACTCATTTAGTTTTAATTTGTTTTTTGCAGATAAGATCGAGATGTTGAATAAGAAAAAGGCTGCTAGACTGGAGAAAGAATTGGAAGCAAAAAGGATTGCTGAAGAACAGATTCAAGTTCAGATGGAAGCTGAAAAGGCAAAAATTGAAGAAAATTCAACAGAAAAAGCCGGAGTTGAAGAAAGTGAAGTAAAAATAGAATTTGATGAAGAACCGATGAGTGAAAAGGTGATTGAGAAAATTGTTGAAGTTGAAAAAATCGTCGAAGTTGAAAAAATAGTCGAAGTTGAAAAGATTATCGAAGTTGAAAAGATCGTTGAGATCACGAAACCTTGTCTGAAATGTTTGAAACCATGCATAGATTGTGAGGAGAAAGACAAGAAGTATCGTGAACTAGAAGAGTTGAAAGAAAAATTGTTGTTTGATGTGAAGTATGTAAAAGAATCATATGATGTGCTGAACAGAACGGTTGATAGTTTGAACAAAACAAACCTAGAAATGGGAGCTGCTGAAACGATGATGAGTTCAACATTAATGACTAAGCAGAAGGTCATCAATGAGTATATTGAAGATTGTGCAAAGCTGAAACAGGAGTTGGAGACTGAAAGGATTGAGAATGAAAGAATCAGACGATTGCTGATGAGTTATACGTCTTCTGATTATTTGATTGAAAGAGTTTATCCTACTGTTGCAGGTCTTGAAGCTTTTCAAGATAAAAAAACGGAAGAGGATACTGCTAAGAAACAAAGTGTCAAGTATAACAAGTGTCTGCCTCCGATCTGGGAAAGTTATTCTCCCAGAAAACCAAATGAGGAGCAATTAAAAAAGGCAGTTAACATAAAGTTAAAGTCTGAAACCATTGATGAGTTACCAGACAACATTGACGTCACATTCACAGCATCTGACACTGATCATGAGTCTGAGTTATTAAAGAAAGTGGTTGATCTGGTGTTGGATATGGATGAAGAGTCAAAGTCGGAGTCTAAATCTGAAAGTTCGAGTTCATCAGACAAAAGTCCGAGTTCACCGGTCAAACGGGTTTACAATAAAGAATTTCTGATGTCGAAAAATAATTTGAATGATGAAACATTCAAAGTAGTATATACTTTGAAAGATTCTGACAAATTATTTTCTGATGAAGAATTTCCAATAAGAAGTGTCAAAACTGAAATGATCAAACATGTTTTCAAATTAACGAAAATTAATATTTCTGAAATAAAAGATTTAAATCTTGCTGAAAAACCTAAAAAATACACTTCAAGAGTTCAACAGAGATTGAACAAGAAGAAAGGTTACAGTTCTGGTTCAGGTTTTCAAAAGAAACCAAACCATAACAGTAATTTCCAAAAGAAGGGTTTAGGTTTCATTCCCCCAGAAAATCATAAAAATGAGAAAACCTATAAACCAAAAACTAAATTTGTTTCAGGTACAAGTTCAGTAGAAGAAGAGAAGAAACCATTCTGGAGACAGACAAACAAAGAGTTTCTCGCCGAAAAAAGGAAGAATATGGTGAAGGAATCTGAGAAGAGATTTGAACGAAGAACCTGTTTCAAATGCCAAGAAGTTGGACACATCGCTTGGAATTGCCCAAAGTCTACTAACACAAAACAGGGAGTTTCTTCTAACTCAGATTTGAAAAAGAAAAATGTTGATAAAACAGAACAACCAATGAAAAAAATTCAAAGAGTTCAAAAATTCGACTTTCGAAATTGGTGAAAGTTCGAAACATTTTGTTTCCGGTAGCGAAGCTCTGCCGAAGTGTCTCCAGGCTGTAAAACGTTGTTATATCAATAAACAAGACAATTAGAGTGTATATCAAGCTGATTCAAAGTTGATACGTTTGTTTCCGCCTCTCGTATTGATTAGAACTCTTATGAACGACTCGTTTTATAAAAGAAAAGTCGATTTGAACAAACAGAAATGGGTTGTTAAATCAGAGAGTAGTTCTGACAATGAATCTGACTCGTCAAAGTCAGAGGAGTCATTTGTTGAGAAAAATGATGAGAATTCCGTTCCAGAAATGAACGAAGAAAACTTTTCGTCATTGACAAGAGAAAACATGAAATCCAAAGTTGGAAAGATTTAGATTTCAGATCAATTCTTCTATGGTAAGGAAGAATTTGATGCTGAAAAGGCGTTAATGGAAAAGTAAAAAATATTTTTGGGAAGATGGTTAACAGAAAGGTGAAATGAGCAAAAGAGTTTTATAAATCAAAAAGATGGTGGGTTGAGGAGGATTCACAATCACCCAAGGCTGGTCAGGCTTGGGTGACAGCGTTTACTTAAAATCCTGACTTGCCGGAGCTCCCAAGTTGGTAATCGTGGAGCATGAATCGGCATCATTCTTAAAAAATTGTTTTTTTGTGAAAAATCTAAAAAGTGTTAAATTTTTTTACAAGTGATGACTTGCCGGAACTCCCAGATTGGTAATTGTGGAGTAGGAATCGGCATCTTTCTTGATATTTCGACCTACAAGTGGTTGTATTCTTAATATTGTCATATTTCAATTTTCAAATAGTATGGTTGAACCTACAAGTGGTTGAAAAAATGGGTTTTAACCGACAAGTGGTTAATCAAGGTCATTAAGTTGAACTTCATTTAACTTTCATTCAAATGATTGAAAGAACAAAATGATGAACATATCCCCGATCTTACAAATGGTAATCAACAAAACTTATTGTCCGGAAAAAACATTTTGATTAAAACAAACTTAAGTGTTTTGAAATCATAATGGGAAAATAGTTTGTTGTCAAAGGGAGTTCTGATTGTTTATGCCAAGTGGATGGCGAATTGAAGCTTGAAAATCAGTTGTCACTTTACTTGTACAGTTTGTTTTCAAATTTTCCTTGAAAATAAAAGTTGAAACATATTTTTGATTTTAGGGGGAGTAAAAATTTTAGAAATTTCGAAAATTTGAAAAAAAGCCAAAAACATGATAAAATCTAAAAAGCCAAAAACATTGAGAAAATAAAAAAGAGTTTTGTTGTGAAAAAGAGAAAATGATAGTACATCAGTGGACTATCACAAACACGCTAAAGATTTGGAAAGTCAAATGTGATAAACGGTCTCGCTGATGATATGCCAGTAGGTTTTTGCGCGCTTAGTAGATTGTTGTCGAGATATAAACCTAAATATCAAACTTACTTATTTCGTGGGGAACATCTCTCGGATATATAGGTAACCCCTGAAATCTTGTTTGAAGGGTTTTCTATTTCTGACATACTAGGTCTTTGTGTGTGATGATATCTGGGGTATTATACCAGGACTTCTGATTTTGCGGGAGCAATAGCCTAGTCCTTGCATAATACTTTACATTGCTTTATTCATAAAGCCCACCCTCAGCATAAAAAATGATGAAACATTGAAAAATGCTAATCATGTGCTGTTGAAGAAAAGATTCTCTAAAGGGAACACACCTAAAGTCGAACCATCATCTCTCTGATTTTGCGGAAGCAATAGCCTGAGCTCTCATGGTCTCGCATTTAACCCCTTACAGATATCATTAGTGTACATTCACCTGTAAGACTGAATATAGGAGTCTGGATACGGGAGTATATTCTGAGGTGGGACACGCGAATAAGTCTAAGTGCTTAAAACACTAATCTCGTATCTCGAAACAATTGAACTTTGTGTGAAAATTTAAGTGGATCAGTATACTGACAATCTACGTGAATCATTTAGAACTTAAAATGTTTATAGCTTAACGGTGTTAGTGATTTGTCTCATAAACTGATATGATCCTCTTACACAAACTCACAAAAATATTGTCTGTAAATATTTCTTTACTGCTTTTCATAACAAAATCCAAAAAGATTTTCGGAATCTTTTAGCATAAAATTTTGAAAATTCAAAAAGATTTTATTTCTTCTTGTTTTCGACAACTGATGATGAAAAGCTGATTTTCAAAATTCCGAGTGTTAAACATGAAGAACAGTTGGTTTGGGAAAGTTTGTTTGAAAAAAAGAAAAATGATATTCTTTTAAGTGGTCATCAAAGATTTTAAAATGTTAAATCATTTTGATCGATACCTGCAAGTGATTTATAAATTTGTCAAATTATTAAATTTGTGAAATTTATTTTGAGGTAGAGGATTATGCAGGAAATAGCTTTGAAAGAGCCAGGGTTCGATTCCTGAAGACTATCCGTATAAAGCCTGATGCAGATTTGAGCCAGGTTCCTGATCCTGTTGCTACGAAGAGCCAGGAGACGACCTGAACCTGTAGAAATGCTATGACAGATTACGATCCCGGATCAACTTAAGGGGGAGTCTGCTAGCAAAGGGGAGTCTGAAGATAGAAGAGCCAGTTTCGAATCCTGCTGTCCGAGTCAGTTGCTGTTGCTGAAGAGTGAGAGAAAGAGAAGATTGAAGATTGAAAAGATCAACATTCAAGGGGAGTTTGAATGGTAAAAAGCCAGGTTGAGATCCAGGAAAAGAGAGTTTGATGGAAGCTTACACTGTCAGTTACTTTGGATAAGAGCACGAAGACTGATCAAGAATGAAGACGTGTCATACTGAAAACTCGACAGTGAAGACTTCGTCAACATCCAAGGGGGAGTCTGTTGGTGCATATGTCTGTCGACTTCGTCTTGTATAGAGTCTTGTGTCTAGATTGGATAGAATGGAGCTCGGTAGGCTAGATCATAGGGTTCTAATGTTGATGGACCATTCCGCACGAAATGGCAAGAGCCATTTCGCACGAAATGGACATTGTCCATTTCGCACGAAATGGATCTTGTCCATTCCATGCGAAATGACACCCCTATAAATACCGGAGCTTGTCATTTCATTTGTAACTTTTCTGATTCCGGTACCGAGATGCTGCCGAAGTGTCTCCAGGCTGTAAAACGTTGTTATATCAATAAACAAGACAATTAGAATGTATATCAAGCTGATTCAAAGTCGATACGTTTGTTTCCGCCTCTCGTATTGATTAGAACTCTTCTGAACGACTTGTTTTGGTCGTGCAAACGATCCTACAATTTTGATGTCAGCAGAACACTTCTGTGGCTGAATTAGTGGCTTAGCTCTGATACCACCTTCTGTCGCAACCCCCGATCCCAAATCTCTGGGAACGGACGGCTGCGAGCCAGTTTCGGTGGTATCATGTATTGTCTAATTTGGCAGTGGAAATTTTCATCAGGACCGTAGTGAGGAAATAATTTATCAGAGTAAAATACCACACTTTCATAATATTAAACACATGGGATAAAACCCAAGTTTGCAGTACACACATTTTCACAGGAATAAATCCTATTTTATTTAATAAAAACATCTATTTTATTTTAGGTAACTTTATTGCCACTTTTCCAAGCCTTCAGTGCTGTCCAGCTGGCTTCTATTTGGCTTTCACAATTTGTTACCTGAAACGCGTTTTAAAAACATTTGTCAGTGGGTAATACTAGTGAGTGAATCCCAGTTTAATCAAGTTTAAATAAAACCATTGTACAGTATTGAGGGCGATCTCGCAATTATATTTGTTGCCAAGTCATATCAATTATCACCCGTGGTACTGTCTGAGCCGACTTGTGGAAATGTTACCCCTCTAGTAACAAATTTTGTATACAAAACCCCAACATACCCATGATAATTGTATCCTTACAAATACTCAATAACTGTTTAATATATAATTAATTGTATGAGGTTTTGTAAAAACAGTTAACAAAAAGTTTACAAAAAGCGGATCAACTCACATTGTTGTCTTAGATTATCATTTAGGGTTTCCTGAGAATTATCTATAATTTACACAAAAGCACACGTGTTAGTATAATAACCCATTTTAACATTAGTAATACCATCCCCGAGATGGCATTCCAATGACTACGTCGGGCAGAACCACGACAGCCGTTACGGAACCCTAGATCAATCGGGCAGAGTATCTAATGCGTATCCAGGGGTTATGATACTTACAACGGAGCAGAACTTCGTTATTTAGGGGGGGTATTAGACCCGAGTATAATGCCTACTATTAAGAAATTGAGTGAGAAAGAAAGTTTTGGGACGAACTGACTGAAGATCCGAGCAAATCTATTTATAGGGCCTAAATTTGGCTTTTACGTGGTCCGAGTAAGAGTAGGCAAAGGCCTACGTGGCACGCGTCAACTCTGGTCAATGGCATAGGCGATCCGGATCAGCTAGTAAGCTCGACATGTGTTGGGCCACGTGGCGGCCCAGGGTTCAGCCAGCTTTCACCTTCACGCGGCCCGCGTAAGGTTTAGCCCAAGGGCTACGCGGCCCGCCTCAACCCTAAAAACTTCATTTTTAATTAATTTTAATAATATTTAAGGTATTCGGGGCCCGTTTTCACGTATGGGGTGTATTTTAGGACATATTGGGATATTTTAAAATATATTAGGGTGTCGGAAAATTTATAAGGGTGTCGGTTTAGAGTTGTTATAACTATGTTCTCCATAATTGTACTCTTGAACTCAACAATCACGTCTTCCCAATCGATCTTATCCCGATGCAGCTTGGTAGTTTCGATATCATAGTAGGCATGGATTTTCTTCGTAAGAATCGTGCTGAAGTCGTTTGTTTCGACAAATGATCCGCTTCTCTCTTTCAAACGGTGATCAACTTTGTGTTTATGGCGAAGTATCTTCGAAGGAACTGAAACTTATGTCGTGCATACAAGCAAGCAAGTATCTTCGAAAGGAATACAAAGCTTTCTTGGAACACATCATAGTAGCGGAAAAGGAAAAGAAAGAGAAGTCAATGGAAAAGGTACCCGTGGTTCGTGATTTTCCTAATGTCTTTCCTGACGATTTACCTGGTCTACCCCCGTCTCGTGATATTGATTTCCGTATCGACCTCATTCTTGGAGCTAACCCTGTCGCTAAAGCCCCTTATCGTCTCGCTCCATCCGAAATGCGTGAACTTTCGAGTCAACTCCAGGAATTACTGGATAAAGGATTCATACGCCCTAGCACATCTCCATGGGACGCACCTGTCCTTTTTGTGAAAAAAGAAAGATGGGTTGATCCGAATGTACATCGAATATAGGGAACTCAACAAGCTTACTATCAAGAATCGCTACCCTTTACCCCAAATCGACGATTTATTTGATCAATTGCAAGGCGCTATGTGTTTTTCTAAAATCGATTTACGCTCTGGTTATCATCAATTGCAAAATCAGGAAGAAAATATCACTAAAACCGCTTTTTGCACTCGCTACGGCCACTATGAATTCGTCGTTATGCCCTTTGGTCTCACAAAAGCACCCGCGGTCTTTATGGACTTAATGAATTGCGTGTGCAAACCATTTCTCGACCACTTTGTCATCGTGTTTATCGATGATATCCTTATCTACTCAAAGTCGAAAACTGAACACGCGCAGCATCTACGAGCTACTCCAAGGAAATCGCCTCTATGGCAAGTTCTCCAAGTGTTAATTTTGTCTGGAGGAGGTTCAATTCCTCGGTCATATTGTCAATAGTCAGGGTATTCACGTCGACCCCGCGAAGATTGAAGCAGTTAAGAGTTGGATTACGCCGAAAACCCCATCCGAACTTCGTTCTTTTCTCGGATTGGCTGGTTATTATCGCCAATTTATCACTGATTTCTCTAAAATCGTCGTGCCTCTCACATCTCTAACGCATAAAGACAAGACTTTTGTTTGGGGAACCGAACAAGAGGAAGCCTTTCAAAATCTTAAGCATATGCTTTGCAATGCTCCCGTACTCGCGCTACCCGATGGAAACGACAACGTTGTTGTCTATTGTGATGCCTCTAACCTTGGTCTTGGTTGTGTCCTTATGCAATGAGACAAGGTTATCGCGTACGCGTCTCGACAACTCAAAGTCCACGAGAAGAACTACACAACTCACGATCTCGAACTCGGTGCAGTTGTTTTTGCGTTAAAGATATGGCGACACTCCCTTTATGGTACCAAGTGCACGGTCTTCACCGACCATAAAAGCCTACAACACATCTTGAACCATAAGGAGCTAAATATGCGCCAACGCAGATGGGTTGAACTTCTAAACGATTATGACTGTGAGATACGTTACCACCCAGTCAAAGCAAATGTCGTTGCCGATGCTGTCAGTCAACGAAGCTATTTACATAGTGTTCGTAATGTTCAAACCCAACACGACCTCGAATCTCTCATTCACGACGCTCAACACACTTATATCACCGAACGCACTTTGAAGGAAGAACGAATTCTTGGAACCAAAAACTAACTAGTGAATAGACTGCATGGTATTTTTCACTATCTCGACCGCATTTGGATCCCCAGTCGCAATAACCTTCGGGAGATTTTGCTAACTGAGGCCCATAAATCAAGATATTCCATTCATTCCGGTGCCGACAACATGTACCAGGACCTGCGTGCCAGGTACTGGTAGCCTATAATGAAGAAGGATATCGCTCTCTACGTTTCGAAATGCCTGACTTGTTCCAAGGTCAAGGCTGAACATCAGTGACCCTCTGCCTTACTCGAACAACCCGAGATCCCTATGTGCAAATAGGAGAGTATAGCTATGGACTTCATTACGAAACTCCCACGCACGCCATCAGGTCACAATAGCATTTGGGTTATCGTTGATCGTCTTACTAAATCCGCCCACTTTCTGCCGATACGAGAAGACTATAAGGTGGAACGATTAGCACAAGTCTATACCAACGAAGTCGTTTGTTGACACGGGATACCTCGTGACATCATCTCTGACCGCGATGGTCGATTTACCTCACGCCTTTGAGAAACTTTTCAATCCGCTCTCGGTACTACTCGTAATCTCAGTACCGCATTCCATCCCCAGACTGACGGTCAGACTGAACGCACGATTCGCACCCTCGAAGACATGCTTTGCTCGTGTGTTATAGATTTTGGTGGTTATTGGGATTCGCATTTACCTTTAGTCGAATTCTCGTACAACAATAGTTATCACTCTAGCATCCAAATGGCACCATTTAAGGCATTATATGGAAGAAAATGTCGATCGCCGATTGTATGGCACGAGATCGGAGACGCGCAAATTACTGGTCCTGAGTTATTACAAGAAACAATTGACAAGATCCTTCAGATACGAGACAACCTCTTGAAAGCGCGAAGTCATCAAAAGAGCTACGCCGATAAATGCCGCAAGCCACTTGAGTTCGAAGTCGGTGATCACGTACTCCTAAAGGTTTCACCTTGGAAGGGGGTGATCCGATTCGGAAAGAAAGAAAGTTAGTGCCACGATACGTTGGGCCCTTTAAAATTCTGGAAAGAATTGGTAAAGTGGCCTACCGACTCGAATTACCGGAGGAACTCAACAACGTACACCCGACTTTCCATGTTTCGAACCTCAAAAAGTGTCTAGCCGAAGAAAATTTGCAGGTTCCTCTCGAGGATTTCCAAGTGGACGAAACATTACACTTCGTGGAAAAGCCAGTAGAAATCATGGACCGAGAGACCAAGAAATTTCGACGCTCGCGCATTCCTATAGTGAAGGTTCACTGGGAAGGCAAGCGCGGCGTAGAGATCACTTGGGAACTCGAAAGTGATATGAAAGCTAAATATCCACATCTGTTTGTTACGCCTGCGCCTTAATTTCGGGACGAAATTCACTAAAGTAGGGGAGGCTGTAACAACCCGACTTTTCAAAGTCAAAGTACAAGTCAAAGTCAAGTTCCTGTTTAGATCTGACTTTTCTTGCTTAATTATTGCCTTGTACTCTCGAGACTCGATAAACGATATTTTGGCTAACGATTTTAGACACTATTTCAAGCTACAAATTATTACTAAGTGAAGTAGCTGTCACAGCCCCTGACCCCATCCTAGGAGCGGGAGCCGCGAGCCAGTCAGATGGTATCTGTGTTTCTTAATTTGGCAGTGAAAATTTTCATCAGGACCGTAGTTAGGAAATATTTAACAGAGTTTAAAACACCAAACTTTTATATTTAATAAATACATGGGATAAAACCCAAGTTTTTCTGATAATACATTTATAGGAATAACCCTAATTATTGAAAACATGATATCCTTTTTATTTAGGTAACTTTTATAGCCACTCCTCTAAGCCTTCAGTGCTCTCCAGCTGGCTTCTATTAGCTTTATACTAAGTTACCTGAAACGCGTTTTAAAAACATTTTATCAGCAAGAAATACTGGTGAGTGCATCCCAGTTTAATCAAAACAAGTTTTATCATTTTACAGCATTGAGGGCATCCTGCAATTACATTTGTTTACATCTACTTTAATTACCACCCACGGTACTGTCAATCCTGACTTGTGGTCATGTTACTCTTCACAGTATTAGTAAAAAGTAATGTATACAAAACCCCAACATACCGACAGTAATTGTAGAATCGCAAATACTCAGTCACTGTTAATTACAATTTAAAACAATTGAGGTTTTGTAAAAACAGTTTACAAAAAGAGGAATATGCGTTACGGAGTTCTAGATCAATCGGGTAGGGTAACGAATATGTGATCGGGGTTATAATACTTACAACGAGGCAGAGCTTCGCTTTTTAGGGGGTATTATTTCCCGATCAATATGGCTATTATAGTGACAGAGAAAGAAAATATTTGAACGGAAACAAATGAGGGTGATCGCTGCCTTTTATAGGCTGGATGAGAGGCAGCTCGCGCCCCGCGACGCCCACCCTTTCCTCCTTCACGGCCCGCGAGAGCCGTAGGCGGCTATAGGCTTGGCAAGTCATCGAGTATAGCTTTGACACGTGGTGACAGGTGGCGCAATGCAGTGTCCGGCAAGCAAGGGTCCTCGCGCCACGCGACAGACTCAGAGAACTGGGTCGCAGCCCGCGAGCGACTCTAATATTTGTTTTTATTTGATTTTTATAAATACAAAGGTATTTTAGGGTCATTTATTGTATACATGGTATATATTAGGGCGTTTAGGAGTGTTATGGGTGTTTAAAGGATTTTAGGAGGGTTATTATATTTTGAGTATAACTCCTGAACTATTTAATAAAATATATAATGCACTCGCGTTAAGTATAGTAACCCAATTCAACATTATCAATATGTCACGAGACAAAATCCCAACGTACTTAGTCGGGCAAAGCCTTGACATGCGTTGGTGGGTCCTAAATCAATCGGACAGGGTATCGACTCAGTGATCAGGGGTTACAACAATTAAAACAGAGCAGGGCTTTATTATTATTATATGTTTAATATTTGAGAAAAATATAGTTTATTATTATATGTAGAGGGTAAGAAAGTGAAAGAAAAGGTTCTGAGCATTTGAAAAAGGTTTCACAAACTTCTTATTTATAGTTGGAAGTTTTCCTTAGAGGACACACCTATTAGTTTGCCACCTATACGATGCACATTTAATTTCTTCTACACAGGCACACTCCTTAACAGCCACGTACCATGCCATATTAAATGTGAATTTTAATTTTGATTCTTCTTTTTTTTAAGGCCAATTGGATTTTAACACCTTTAACTTTGAAGAATTGGCCGATAACACCCGCAACTAACACTTTGATCTGTGACACCCCAAACTTTTAATTTTGTTTGTCATTTCACCACTCAGTTAAAAAATGACTAACTGAGTTAGTCTTCCATCCTAGCTGGCATCCTACGTGGACTATTTTTTACAATATTAAAGAAAACCAATAACAAATACTAAATTCTAATTTTATCATTTTGAAGATCTGGGACTATGTTCATATCAGTTTACATCTTCAAACATTCAAGATGTTCATATGTTCATATCAGTTTACATCTGCAGGTTCATGAACAAGAACAAATAAAAAAACAAAACCTAAATTTAATTTCTATATCAGAAGGCAATAAATCATCCCAAATCAAACAACCCATATCAATAATAATAAAAAGAATTCTTAAAATCAAACATCAGTGCAAAACCAGATCATCTTCAACGATTCTTCAGTGCAAAACCCTATCGCCAAATTCTCTAAAGCAAACATCAGTGCAAAACCAGATCATCTTCAACGATTCTTCATCTTCAACACCGGCGGTCTTTGTCAGTTGAAGATAATCTTCAACATCAGTTTTGATCTACCGACCTCATCAAAACCAGATCATCTTCAACATCAGTTTTGATCTTCAACATCAGATTTTGCAAAATAAACTAAAACAACCGGATCAAACCATTAAACCTCTTCAAAATCCACCACCACCGCCACCCTCTTTCCTCTTCAAAACCCACCACCACCGCCCTCATCAAAACCCACTTTTGAAATCAACTCAGATCTACCGCCCTCATCAAAACCACCACAACCACCGCCCTAATCTAACCCTAACTACCACTAAAAAGCCCAAATCTAAACGATCTGAAGATGATGATGATTAACGGCGACAGCGGTGACATGGACTTTATCCGATGGGTTCTGACAGTTGAAGATGATGATGATTAACGGCGACAGCGGCGACATGGAGGTGGTCATGAATCGATGAGGTTTGTAGGCTAAAACGTGATTTTGGGGGTGCTGTGGGTGGTGTTTGGCGGAGAGGGTGAGACGCCGGAGCGCTGGTGATACAGCTCCGATCGTGAGGATGAGAGAGAGGCAGAGAAATGTTGTTGGCTGCTATGAATCGATGAGGATTATGAGGAAATTAGGGTTGTTTGGACTTGTCTGGTTATAAAGAAGGAGATGAGAGTTAAAAGACACATCATCGCCACGTAATCAGCTCCAACTCATCACATTTGTGCCACATTGGCAAAAATAGTCCACGTAGGATGCCAGCTAGGATGGAAGACTAACTCAGTTAGTCATTTTTTAGCCGAGTGGTGAAATGACAAACAAAATTAAAAGCTTGGGGTGTCACAGATCAAAGTGTTAGTTGCGGGTGTTATCGGCCAATTCTTCAAAATTAAAGGTGTTAAAATCCAATTGGCCTTTTTTTAAATGGAGGACACGTACACACAAGTGAACTTTCACTTGTTTTATTATTTTATTTATTTTTTTATTCTACACGTATATTATGACACCATTTCAAATGTAAATTAATTTTAATATGTATATATATATATATTATAATTAATTCACTGCTTTATTTGTTTGGCGCTCATAACTTCTAAAATATTACGTTTTATAAAACAATGAATATGCCTTTAGAACGAGAATATTTTTAAACGGTTCCTACGTTTACCAAAATACCTAACGGTCAACTTGCCTATGATCTATCTTTTTAATAACGTAAGTTTTTATATACTTTATTTTAATTTTTATAAATAAAAATTTTGGAAACGTTACAGTAGCAATGCGATAAACGCAGAAACCAAAACTAAACGCTATCTTACTAGACGCTATCACATCGCAATCGCTGTCGCAAACTCGAAACACAGTTATTGGCATTGTTTTATGTGTGTGTAATTATGTGCTTTACTTGTATGTGCTTTGTATAAGTTTTGGGATGATTATTCGTAAACGCAATCGCAACTCTATCGATCGCAATCTCATTGCAAAAGGGCCTAACAGTAAATCGCAACTATTATGTGTTTTATGCTTTTTATGAGTTATGTTAATTGTGAAACTATTGTTTAATACTATCGCATCGCTTACTTGCAACTCGCTTAAACGCAACGCAACGCTCAACGCACGAAACAAAAGTTGGAAAACTAACCCGCGCAAGCCAGCCGATCGAACGACCATTCGATCGAATGGACATCTGACCGGATGACCATCTGATCGGATGGCCATCTGATCAAACGGCAGTCCGACCCATTTAATCCTCCACCGCCTCTCACCCTCTCACACTATAAATACTCACATGTCACATCAACTGTTCATTGATGTGACAGCTCTATCTAACTAGCACGCTCTCAAGCCCTTTTTACTCGATTTAAGACCATTTCCGTAAGTTTTCTTCCTGAAACCTTGTACTTCTACCATCAATACGCACCTTCTCATCATCTTCTCCATCAAATCTTACATTTTCACCATGAAATCACCTGATTTGGACTACTTTAAGGTGACGTCACCTCGAGTTCTTATGAACACTGAAATGTGACCTCGTCTCATCATGATTTGTTCAGATATAAAGGATTTCTACATGGTCTAACACAAATATTACAAGATCTGACCACCTTTCACTGTTTTCAAACTTTTCTTCAACATTCTTCACTTTTTCACTCAAGAACCGATGGAATCTAGACTCATTCAGGCTCTCTACTCATTCTCTAGCGGAGAACCGGTCTGATAACGGATTTCCTCCATCGGAGAAGACGGCCGATTCGCGGGTTGAACATGAAACTTCATCAAAAGAACAGTGATTACGACTGAATGGGGTGATTCCCATCCGATCGGATGAGCTGGTCGTTGACGGGTTTCCGTTGTTTGACACGTCATCACGCCGTCTCCGTTAAAACTTTTAACTTGGAAAGCTCTACGAAGATTTTCAAAACATCAGTTTGTCGATCGAATTGCCTTCCGATCGGATAACCATCCGATCAAATGAATATTCGACCTGGTGACTTATAAGATTAACACTTAAACAATTTTGTAAAATTTCAAAGAATATCAGCTTTCAATCGAATAGCCATCCGATCGAATGGCCATCCGTCCGGATGGCCATCCGTCCGGATGACCATCCGATCGAATGACTTGAATTATACTACAACGAAAACTTCAAAAGTTCAAACATTTCACAAACACACTCATTCCATCGAACAACCATCCGACCGAATGGGGATCCGTCCGGATGACCATCCGACCAGACGGTCTTCCGATCGACTCACCAGCCGATCGCTCATCTCGCTCGACGCACTGTTATATGTTGTCCAACGCTTACACTGTCGTTCTATGCTCAGGCTAATCTCCCACGCGCTCCCTACAATCCAAGATTGTGTTTATTTACTAAACACGAACTGTGAGTATACTCGAACCCATTTTCTTTTAATGCACTTTGGGTGTTACATACGTTCTATATCAAATCACATCAAAGACACAACGCAAACAGTTTTAACGCTAACCGCTCTCGCATGTTATACGTGACTCGATGAATGTTTGTATGTTATGTTTACACGGTGATTGTTTGCCTAACACCTTAGCAACGATAGTACTATAATTTGGACTCAGCACCTGTCGTGGACAGGGGTTGTTAAGGGTTTTACTTCACATGGTCACAGGGGTGATAATGTGTTACGCATTCTACAACTCGCAGTCATGTCGGTTGCATACTTCATTGTCGATAGCTTACTTGCTTCACATTTCTACGTGTTACATGCCGGTTTTGCGTAAACGCTTTCGCTATACTATATGCTATTAAACTTGTGTACTCACCTTTACACTCTGTGTGTTAACTTTTATTTTAATGTATGTGACAGGTTGATTTAGGATGCTTTGCTTGCTGTGTCAAGATGAACAAGCTAGGGAGTCTAGAAACAAACTAAATAAATCTGAGTCATCGGAATAGTTTACTTGTTTTTGAGAAACTCTGTCTGTAATAACTGTTTTTACTTTATATGTTATTGGTATGGGACTTTAATGCTAAATATATCGTAATTAATAGTTGTTATGGATTCTCTTGTACAATCTGTTTCGCTCAGTGCCACGCCCCGATGTTTCCGCCATCGGTTGGGGTGTGACACGCGTGCCATAACCAATATTCATTATCAATCCGAGCTTTCAAACAAACGTGTTTTCCAACTTTTAATTTAATCGTATAAAGACGATTTTTAGATCGAGTAACATTCATTAATACCTTTCCTTGAGCATCACGCATTAATAAATAATCGTCTTTCATACGAATATCACATCCACACTCTGTTGCTTGACCGAGATTAATTATAATACTACGTAAACTAGGGATATAGTAAATATCGGTCATTAACCTTTGCTCCCTCGTTTTTTCCAATAGTAATATAGACCCTTTCCCGCATATTTCGACTTGAGAACCATCCCCGAATTTAACTTTGCCACCAACACGCTTATTTAATTCAGAGAAAAAAGATATATTACCCGTCATATGGTTGCTCGCGCCATTATCCAAATACCGCAAGTCTTTTTCTTCTGAACCGTTATCGTAATTTTTTGGAATGACCTTTCGTTCATTCAAGTGAACGATTTCTTGAACATCTTGCACCATAAACAAAGACTGGTCAATTTCTTCCGCATCGATCAAGTTTGCTTGTTTCTCTTTCTTTCGCTCTGGACATCTCGAAACAAAGTGACCGAACTTGTCGCATCGAAAACATTGAACCTTCGAATAATCCTTCTTTCCTTGTTGTTTATCCCCTTCGTTGGACCCGCCTTGTGACCTACGGTTTTGACCAGATTGGTTTCGACCGCGTCCACCACCACGTCCATGGTTCGAGCCTTTCCCGCGTCCCTTACTCGAATCGCGTGACGTCTGTCTAGAACTTGAAGAGGCATTAAAATTATTAAACATTAATTTCGTTTGAGTACCTTGATTATCCGACTGCAATTCTTCATCTTTTATGCGTTCTTCATACGCTTTCATTCGACCAACAACATCGTCGAATGCAACTGTTTTTTGATCCACGAGTTGCTCAACTAAGGCTACCATATGGATGAACCGCCTTGGTAAACCACTGAGAAACTTTTTCACGATCTTTTGTTCCTCTATTATAGAACCGAGAGACGCCGCTTTCGAAGACATTCATGTTAACTGGCTAGAAAACTCATCAACTGTACTAGAATCCTTCATCTTTAACGCCTCAAATTCTGACATGAGTGTCTGTAGTCTTGCTTCACGTACCTGATCGGCTCCTAGATGGCGCACTTTCAGTGCATCCCACATCTATTTTGCCGTCTTCAGATTACCAACTTGCAAGATCTGTTCTTCTGGTATAGATTGAAACAACAAAGCAATCGCCATATTGTTTTTCTTCATATCGGTTTCAGTTCCGGGTTCAATGGCCTCCCACACGCCATGAACGTTAAAAATCACGCGAATACACAACACCCAAATTGTATAATTAACCTTATTCAACAACGGGTATTGAAGTGATGTTGAATTTGGAACCAATTTCTCGGTATTCGAGCCGCTACCGCCATCGCTTCCAACCATATTTTTCTTTCGTCGACTAGACGTATGAGAAAACGAACCCGGTGTAACTGGTCCAGTTTCTTCCAGTCTACACGATTAATTCCCGAGTTCCACTATGTACACGAACCAAAAAAAATAAGATTAAATTTGTTTTGAACTTTAACAAAAAATTCTAAAACAAAAGTCTTTTATTGTTATCTACTGTTCTCGAGCAACAGTAACAATATAATGTTGTTGGACTTTTAATCCAATAAACAACTTCTTTTGAATGCGTCTGACAAAAGAGAACAGAACAAGCCAACACCTAATCACGTGCGGCTTCCTTCTCCGAGCAAACTTTTCGGTTTGGTTTCGCGTTCGTCTTCCAGCCACCCCTTTTACTCTGATTGAACACCTCACAACCCTAAACACGGCTGCCTTTTGTCTTCTACCAAGAGCTTCGCAGGTGGCTCCCAGATTACTTCCGATTCCGGCCGGCATCTAGCTTGGTTCTTGATCGGTTTACGCAGGACAATCAACAGTTCTCTGAACTACTTCCAACCTGCTTTCGATCGGACGACAGGACAATCCACAGTTGCTAGAACCGTTTCCAACATGCCGATCCTTGAACTCAAACTTCCGGTGAAATCACCTTCAACCCTATGCTCGATCGTAGTTGAGTTAGTTCCCAGGTATTGCTCTGATACCGATTCAAGATGAATCGGTATCGAACGGAAATTGAAATCGGAAATTACAAAGTATTTGGTTAACACCCAAACGTTTATTATTATTTAAGAAACTGACTCAAAACTTGAATTACAATCACTAATACCCAAAGCATGGTATTTATAATCTAAACACTCCTATTAGATTATAACTAGGATTGCTAATAAACCTATTATATTGGACATGATAATTATCACTAAATAATTAAACCTAAACACGTTTAAATATTCTAATAAGTATCCACTCCATGGTTCCTTGCCTTCAGGGCCGGCCCTAAGAATTCATGTACCTTGTTCGAACTCGAAAAAACATGCCCTTAGGTCTTAACTAAATAAAAAATTTAAACTAGTTTTTCATACAAATTTGGACCGTTGACAAAAATATAGCATTCAATAAACAATGCAATTAACAAAATACAAAATATAGTATTTGAATAAATGACATACCGTAAAAACTAATAAGCTAATAGCTAACCAGTGATTCGTGAAGCTCTCCTTGCATTCTTGATAGCAAATTGGTGAATCAACTCTTCACAGTTTATATCATCTAAGACTTCGTTCTCGATAGCAATCATCACCAACCCACTAAGTCTTTCTTGGAACAATGAAGATCGTAGCTAAGATTTCAATAACTTCAACTTCGAAAAACTTCTTTCTGCAGACTTGTTCTCGATAGCAATCATCGCCATGCTCTTGGATTTTCTTTTAAATATATAATCAACATGCTCTTCTTGTTGTTGCTCTTCAACATGTTCTTGTTCTTGATGCTTTTCAACATGTTCTTCGTCTTGCTCGTCTTCTACTTCAACACGTTCTTACTCTTGTTCTACTTCCTCGTGTTCCCATTCTACTTCAACATGCTCTTGTGGTTTTTCCACATCAACAATAGGCAGATTAGGCGTCAAAAATTTTTGCATGGCACCCTTTTGTGACTTCACCAATTCATCTTGTCATTTCCTCTTTTGACGTTTTTGCCATCCGGATGCTTATTCAGGAGCCATTAACGCCTAAATAATCATTAATCGAAAAAGTTTGTATCAAATTAAGTTAACGCCTAAATAATGTTCGACAACATAAATGAACTAAATTCGACATAACTTAACTGAAATCGACATAAGTTAACTGAAATCGACATAAGTTAACTGAATAAATGAATTCGACATAATAATTGAAATCGAAAATCAATCCTAAATCATAATTTACTTATACATCCAAAATAAACAGATTATTGATGAATTTGATAACAAAGTTACAAGTGATATCAACTGTAAATCATGATTTCATGCATTCAGCTTTACTTATCAATCCTAAATCATAAGTTAAGTGATTTCAACATAAGTAAACTAAATTTGACAATTGATTTTAAGTTGTTTACATGTGAACTGATCCGACAATTGTTGTACTGCTGTGACTGTGAAATACTGAAATCGAAGGCCTGCTGGCTGTGTCTCTGATCGAACAACACCTAAAAAATTGCAGAATGATGATGAATGATGATCGAATCGATCGAAGGGCTACAGTGCAAGTGTGCAACGTTTCTGTTCCTGTGTATTCCTGTTCGACGTTTCTGTTCCTGTATTGCCGCCCAGAATTCTCTTTTTTTATTAGTTTTTAGAAAATATTTGGGTATTTGGCTCACTAACCTAATGGGCTAAATAGTTTAAACAATATGATTTTTTTTTAAGTGTGCCTATGTTAATATTTGTTTGGTTATACCCTATTAAAAAAAATTACATATATAATATCGGATTTTTTTTAAAAATTATGTGCCCTACGAAATCACAGGCCCTGTTCGGTTGTCCTCCCCGCCCTCCTTCAGGGCCGGCTCTGCTCGCCTTGCACGCAAAGGAATCTCTTTTAATTTGAAATTTCCAACACATTCTACTTTAACGGTTGTCTAAAAAAAGATAAATTTATGTTTAATAAAACTATACTATTCAGTTATTAACAAAAAAGATAAAAAAAAGATAACTTATGAATATCATGTAGGATCAAAAAAAAAAAAAATTAACAAAAGCATTTAAGGGTACGTTTGATTCGGAATCGAACATGCATTCTACCCCACGACTCATCATGCAATAATTGTTCTCTCATCATCATAACTTAATTTTTGGAACCTGAATCTTTACAACACATAAAAAACTAAAAAAATAATAATAAAAAAGGGCAAATTGCTTCACAATAAGGTCTCATTTAGTTCCTCTGTTACAGCAACTTCCTTGATCTCCTGAATCATCTTTAATACTTCCCACATGGTGGGTCTCTGCTCCGGCGAGCTCACCCTACACACTAACGCCACCTCAACCATCATAATCAGCCGGTTGTCCTCTCCGCCATTCATGGCCCTCATTGACCGTACCCAATTCACCATATCATCTGGCATCAAATGCGGGTGCTCCGCCGCAGGCTTCCCAGTTAAAAGCTCAAGCAGTAGAACCCCGAAAGAGTAGACATCGGACTTGGCTGTTGGCTGGTGGTTTAACTTGCGTGTTTCTGGTGCCTCATAGGCTGCAGAATCAGAATCAGCATTGCCGCCGCCGCCGTCTACTAGGGCCGAAAGACAGTAGTCGGAGAGACAGGCTTCGAAATCGGAACCTAGGAGGACATTTGATAATTTAAGGTTGCCGTGAACAAGCCTCCATGCTTGGTGGATGTAAGATAGGCCTTGTGCCACGTCTTCTGCTATTTTCAAGCATGATGTCCAATGCAAAGGCTTTGCTCTCGTTGACTTTGACCCTGCATATTGACGAAAATAAATTGTAATGACAAAATCATTAATATTTATCACATAACATACGTAAAATTAAATTAAACAAATACACGTGAAAAGTACATTCCAACAGAATATTGACGAAAATAAAGATACGTGATACATAAATAAATAAAAGCTAGCAGAATACAATATTTTCAAAAGAAATATGACAAATAAAAAGCTAGCAGAATACAATATTTTCAAAAGAAATATGACAACATAAAAAGTTTAAATATAAGAATTAAAATGATTGATCATAAAATCCCAATAAAAATGGTTAATGTCACGAAAACCCAATAAAATGGTAACTATGATGAAAACCCAATATGCTTTCACATGTTACCTAAACATGCAAAAAACACATAAATGTTAGTTAATCGACCTGTTTCTTTTCTATATTAAAGCCCCTACAACTTGTTTATAATGCATTTACTTAGAAAAATATATGTAAAATAAAAACTCAGCACCTCTTAAATTGATCAACATGTCATAAATTATAAACCATTTTTTGTAAAATAAAAATTATACAATCTTATTTGTTTAAACATTTTTTAAAAGATATTTTCATTTTTTAGGACTTTAATATGTGAAAATACTTTGGTTTTAAATAACAACCGTTAAGATTTACAAAAACACTAGTGCGAGTGTCATGGCTATTTTTAAAACATACTTATTTTACAAAATTTGTGCGTCACTTTCAATAACAACCCACCAACCTGCAAGTCTGAAAGATTCCAATAGACTCTAGTCTTAATATAGTAAATCTAGCGAGGGTAAAAATTATTCACAAAACAACAAAATAATCCACGTGTAAAATATCTAGTCATAGATTTGACTAACCAGCTACACCGAGTCAACCCGGACCTAAACCATCCAACTGAGTTAACTCAACTCAAAAGTAAATTTAACAAACTCACCATGAATGAGAGAAAACAAACTCCCATTAGCCTGATAATCATAAACCAGCAACCTCTCTTCCTTGGCCTGAAAATAAGCTCTAAGCGGGACCAAATTCGGGTGGCGCAACCCACCAACCGCATCCATATGCCGCTCAAACATCTCCTTACTGGTCCCACACATCCTCGAGCCATCTAACCGCTTCACACACACAATCAAACCATTCTCCAACACCGCTTTATACGTACTCGCCAACGACCCTCTCCCCAACAACTCAGCATTTGCTCTCATCAACTGCTCTATACTATACACCTGCGTTTCACCCGCACAAAACACTAAATTCCCGCTCTTCCTCATCGCTATCCCGTTCTGCACCTTCTTCACCTTCTCTTCTAGCTCGTTTGTTTCATGTATCCTGATCACGTCAGCTGCTGCGTCAGCAGCTTCCACCATTTCCATCATCTCACTCGTCGTTGACACGTTATTCTTATTCTTATTCTTACTCTTCTTTGATGATGATTTGGTTGATAAAAGTAAACACATAACAGAACAAAGTAGTAAAACTACGCCACCGGTGAAGCCTAGAATTAACGCTAATCGTTTGTGGTTACTTGAATCTGAGTTGTGATTTTGAATGTTCTGGATTCCTTCTTGCAACTGTGCGTTTTGTCCTAACATTATTCCCGGTGGTGGTGCTGATGTTGAAGATGATGACGTGGCGTTTTTTCCGAAGAACGGACCGATGAAGCTGCATTCGGTACGGACGATCTCACCGCAAAGTCCAGGATTGTGTGAAAACGACGTCGTAGTGAAGTTAGCTAGCGTCGGAGTCACCGGAACCGGACCGGACAGCTTATTGAACGAGACGTTAAAGATCTGAAGAGACGAGTGATTCAGAGGAGGAACAGAACCGTTAAGACGGTTAGAATCGAGCCGGAGATAGTTCAACCGGTCTAGGTTAGTAATATTGACAGGAATAGGACCTGATAATCTGTTGAAGGACAGATCTAGGGTTTTAAGACGGTGAAGAGATGAGATTGAAACCGGAATGGTACCGGAGAAACGGTTGTGGTTGAGAAATAGGGTTTTGAGGTTGATAAGTCTGGTGAGGTCTGGTATGGTGCCGGTGAGAGAGTTGTTTTGGAGGCTGAGTACTCGTAACTGGTCGAGAAGAGTTAATGTGTTGGATGCGAAAACTCCGGTGAGGTGTAGGTTTTCGAGAACGAGACGGATGACTTTACCGTTTGACTGGCATTGTACGCCTTGCCATTTGCAGTGAGTGGAGGTTGTGTTGATGGAGAACGGTAGGTTGTTGTGGAGGTCGGCTTTGGATGTGAAGGCTAGAATGGATAATGCATCGGGTGGTGGGGGTGGTGAGAGGGTTAATGCTGACGGAAAGAGGGTGAAGAAGAGGAAGATGATGGTGTTGGTGGATATCATGGTTAATGGTGGTGGGGGAGATTAGAGGAGGACGCCATGGGAGGGGACCTGCAAATAATAATACACAGGAAGGTGGAGGGGGGAAGAGGGAAGAATGTCACGTGAATGGTTTTTGGATGAGGAAAAAATAAAATAAAGAGGACATGGGTTTGGATTTGGTGAATCATTGGAGTTTGTTTTAAATATGGCTTTAATTTAAAAAAGTTAAATGTCATTTTAGGCTATTTTGTGAGTTTTAATGCAAAGATTTCGTTTTTTTTTTTCTCCAAAAATGTTTCATTGTTCATATTTGCCATTTTAGTATGCTGCTTTAATTTCATCTATTATTTCTGTTAACGAGAAGGACGATTCGATCATTTTATATGGCCGAATTACCTTTTTAGTTAATAGAATTACATATAAAATAACCGAATTGCCCTTCTGGTTAACAGAAAAAATGGATAAAGTTAACACAGTGGACTAAAATGGCAACGGTGAAACCTTTTTAAACCCACAAGAGAAAAATGAAATCTTTGAACTAAACTGACAAAATTACTTAAACCACGTGGACTAAAATGAAATTTAACTCAATTTAAAATTTGGGAAATAGATTAACTTTGCTTCATTACTTGTTTTCTTAGTTAATATTATTGAGACTAAAGGGTGGTCATCACGTTTTACGTAGACGTTATGTCACTCATCTCTAATATATTATCTAAAACCATTATTCTAAGGGTGTAGTCATAATCAAAATCAAAATCATTATTTATTTTATTTTTCTAATATAATTTTGTCTTAAAATCATCAAATGGGAGGGTGGTGGTAAACGTGATTCAATCCACATGAACCACCATCAATTAAGGGGCGGTGTACCATTTAATAAATGGTTCTATGTGGTAAATAATGTCCCAACCACTGTTACAGAATGTTAAAATTTGTAAAGTTCAGTTTTGACACCTTGAAGATTAGTATTCGTTTCGCAGAACAAAATCACATTGAAACAGTAATAAAAGTAAGCACACTATTTAAAATATCATATTTTAAAGGTTGCAAGAGGAAAAAAAACCTTGATAATAACTTTTAAGCAGATTTGACGATTTGTACGTTCATATTTCAATGACCTGTACATTATCATACCGACTCCACCGAATATTGGTGGTTAATGACTTAATGTAATATCAAGTGAACATAAAGAATACAACATTCCTAAGATGGTATTTAAGACGTGTTAGGGGCGTTTATTAGTTAGTTTTATCAATTAGAAGTATAAATGGACTAAACTCGGCTTAGACATATTTAACACACTATATGTAGAATCTTTAACAGACATTCATCTTTCGAATTATTTATTGAAGAAACATGCACCTAGACTAAGGATCTTTCGGGTGAATATGGGTTATCTTCCACAACAGTAATCGGAACTTGGATCTGCAAAACAGAACGTCGTTAGGACTCTTCACATGAATGGAATTATTCTTTGACCACCCTTCTGCATGAGAATAAGTATTCGTGTTTGGTAGAACTAAAGTGTTTAGAGAGAGAGTGTGTGTGTGTACCGAGGGAGTGAACAAATTACCTTTGACTTGGTCTCATGTATTTATAGTGATTGGTGGTTAAGGTTCTTCTCTTTCGATTAAGTCAAAATAGATGTTGACCAGTTTGTTATTAGGTGAACTAGGTTATACCTCGTGATTTATCTTAATTTTGTTCTTAAT
Source organism: Helianthus tuberosus (assembly GCA_030545235.1). Classification (NCBI taxonomy): domain Eukaryota; kingdom Viridiplantae; phylum Streptophyta; class Magnoliopsida; order Asterales; family Asteraceae; genus Helianthus; species Helianthus tuberosus. The sequence continues at coordinate 159,758,095 of CM060402.1, read as the reverse complement.
TAACTAACTATTCGTGTGAATCGTACATAAAAATATTCTTCATCTACAAGGATGTTATATTATTATCAAAATTTAAATACATAAAAATAACTAAAACTTCAGTCACATGTTTAGCTAAAGAAATAAAAAGCTTGGCTAAGTAGTTTGGATTGTTTCAAAATGTTTAGTCACTTTTTGTTTCTTTCAACTCTTTGTGTTTGAATTGTTTGGCGCATAGCAGTACCACTTTTACCAATCCTTTGAACATGTGTTAGATCATGCGTAGTGGTAAGGGAGAATAATGCTTTATTTATAGGCATTTTCCGCCACGTGTTATTCTAGTCAATATAGAAGCGTTTTTCACAAATGGCCGTAGTGATGATAATGCCCCATCAATCATTAAATAATTATTAATTTTTTTAATTAAAACTAATAAAATTCATTACATAAAAACATTACATTCTTAAAAAAAAAACCCGAAATAAGAAAAAAAAAAAAAAAAATCGAAACAAATAAATAAAAAACTATTAAGCTAGAGTCCGTATTTTTGACGGGTTTGTTGCCGACGCATTTGGGATAGGATCACGTCCGTGCCAACGCGTACTCCTCGTCTTTCGTCCATGCCTGGTAATTTCCTTTTCGACGAGGAGCGGTTGGATCTTTCTTTCTTTTTGTGAGACATTTTCCCACGTTTGGATCCTTCGACAACGGGCTCATGTTGTGTCTACGGTACCGTTTCTATCTCTGGATCGGTATCTTGAGTAGACGGTTGCGAACCGCCCATGGTTGGAAAGGTTTGCGGAACTTGAAAGAATGGCTGCGAACCATTCGATGCTAGTATTTGGGCGTACGCAAATACATTAGGATCCATGTCTTGTAGGTTGAAGTTTGGTTGCGGTTGTGTGGTGTTCGGCCGATATGTATTGGGGTTACCTGGTCTCGACGACACACCGAATGGGGATCGGAAGGGATTTATGATTGTGGGTGAAAAGTGGAGAAAGTTTTTAAAAAATAGAGAATGTGGGGAAAATTTTATAAAAAATGAGGTGAGAAGTGGGATTTAAATAGGGTAAAAGTTGAAATATTAAAAAAAAATTTAATGAATTTGACTGTTTATCAATGGTAAAGTTTTGAAAATCGTGCGGGGCTCGAGCGTTTATAAAACAACGCTTTTCAAAAATTTCGTTAAAAAACGCCCTGGGGGCGGTGGGTTCCACGTGGTGGGGTGGATTTATAAAAAAAACCGCCCCAAAATAAGACGACTACACATGGTCTTATATATAAACAATTATTTTACAAACAAATATATAAATTAGATAATATTTACCAATGCACCTTTCTCCTTTGTGTTCTCCATGCATAATTATGAAAAATAATTTAGTTTAGATATGAAAGATTATTTAGAGTTAATTACATAGTTAGTTTCAGTGGTTTACGTAAAGTAACATTTTAAGGTACTAATAGTTTAAAATCACTTTCTAGGATACTAACTTTCCCTTTTTTAACGCATGAGGGTATTAACGTTAATTCCCTGGTTAAATATAACTCTGGCACCCTCATGTGCAAAGAACGTGAGGGTATAATCATCCAACAACATGTCCTTCCTTTTAAAAACTTGAATAGTGGATATCATTATAACATTATGCAAAAATTTAAACCCTCATTCATAAGTCACCCTTTCGTATTTTCGTATTCACTGTTCACAGTTCTTTACGATTTAGGGTTTGAACAACGACAATGGATCGACTCAGACACGAAGACGGACCCTTCGATTACGAAGCTAAGTATGGTAAGTATTGTAAGTTGTTCAATTCCCCAAATTTTGTACAATTTTGCAATTAACTTGTAATGTGAATGTCATGACACCTCAATCGTTGAATGTTGTTTACAGTTGGAATGCCAGAAGTTTTTTCTCTGAAGATTCACTACGAAGGGCAGTTTGCTATCAATAATCAGAACTACTATTATAAAGGGGGCAAGGTAATCTATGTTGATTTCATGGATACAGACTTCTTCTCTATCCATGAACTCAACGATGCTAAGAAACTGTAAGGGTACCCACAAGAAGATATTGTTTTGTATTTTTATTATCTGGTCCCTGGTAAAGAATTAGGTAATGGTCTAAGGCATTTAGGTGGTGATGATGATATCCGAGGTTTGAATAATTGTGTGCAAGAAATGCAAGGTGTTCATGTCATACGTGTATGCATTGAGCATGGTTTAGGTATTCTCAATGAAGATGTAACTGTGAATGAGTCTAGCATGCATGATGTTAGGAATAAATAGAATATGCATGAGGGGAAGGGGGAAATATGGACCAGAATATGCATGAAGAGGGGGAATATGGACCAGAATATGCATGAAGAGGGGAGAAATATGGACCAGAATATGGATCATGTTGAATATAATATGGGTGAAAATAGTAATGACATGTTTAGTGATGCTTGTATAAATGAGTTGTTTCGTGATGATAACATACTTGTTGGTTCATTACAACCATATGTAGGGGTGAGCAGAAAACCAAAATAAGCGAACTGTAACCGAAATAACCGAAAAATCCGGACTGAAAAATGCCGAATCGAAACAAAAACCGATGATTCGGTTTTCGGATAATTATTTTCAATAACCAAACCAAACCGATAAGTTTTAATAGTATACCAAATCTATATTTTTATATTTAAGTTGTTTAAGTGTTTATCCATGCTACTAAGAATTATTAATTTTATTCTTGTTTGTTAAATATTTATAATAAGAACATTACCATGTTTATTTATCATTAAAATTATCCATTGTTTACAAGAACTAACAAGGTTTAATATAAAAAGTAAATGGTTTTCAAAGTATTAAAAAAGAAAATGTCTTAACAAAAACTTTGGAGAAACATTAAAATAGATTAGAAAGTTAGGTTTATGTGAATAATATTAATTTAAAAGACTAAATATACTAACAAGATTCTTAAACTTTGAATTGTACTTTTAAGTTTTGAATCTTACATAATTTGTTTCAAAAACCGAACCGAACCGTTGCTAAACCCGAAATAACCGAAACCGAAAAAACCAAAACCGAACGGTTTTTTAAAAACCAAAAACCGAACTTTCGGTTACGGTTTTGGTTTTACCCAAAAACCGAACCGAACCGTGCACACCCCTAACCATATGTTAGAACATCAGAAGTTAATGAGACTGATAAGGTTGATAAAGAGACTAATGCGGGTTTAAAGGATGCTGATAGGGCTGAACAGAATAATGAAGAGGATGATGATGAGGACATTGTAGATAATGAGAATGAAGTTTCTGAAGTAGATGTTGACATGAGTCATTTTAATGATAAGTTTAAGGCTAAGCATACGATACCTAATGATAGTAATGAGAAAGAGAAGGGTAAGGAAACTGAAGTTGATGGGGATTCTGAATATGATCCTTTAGATAAAGAATACCTTAGGAATGATTCCCTTGGCACATCTAAATCAGAAGAAGAAGGTGGAATAGAAAATTCAAGGAAAAAGGCATTTAGAAGGCTTAGGAAAAAAAAACATGAAGCAAGCAAGGAAAGGTGTGCATTTATGTTGGTCAGTTTTTTGGTAACAATTCAGAGGTAAAAGCACTTATGATAAGGTAAGCAATTGAGACTAGAAGGGAGATAGTGTTTTATAGAAATGACCAGGAAAGGATCAGGGTTGTGTGCAAAGCTACCATACCTGATTTTGAACAGACCCAAAAAAATGGCCCAACTGATGTTGGAAAGGTGGGCCCGTGCAAGAAAAGTAAAAAGAAAATGGTGGTAGGTTAACAAAAGAAGATCACAATAAATGTCCTTGAGTAGTGTATGTGTCCAAAATTAAAGATGAACCAACTTGGGTTGTAAAAACCTATAACCTACAACACAGATGTTTTCAGATAAGATCTGTTAAGCACTTCACATCTGAATGGATATCTGTTGGTACCAGTTTGGACTTAAAAACTTCTTTTCACGTAATATGGTAAGTGATTTCAATAGATGTGAAAATAGTGTGCGGAAATAGAAATCAGACTTTCAAGAAACAAGACCTACAGAATTTTCAAGTTTATATCACTTTGAAACAAAATGGTTTACAATGTGATTGTAAGATTATTATCTATTACAAATGAATACTTGAATTCTGAGGGTGAAAGGACAATGGAGTTTGTAGTATATATTGAATCCAGCAATCAATTTGCCTTTGTCATCATGAGATCCAATAATGTCAACTTGCTTCGGTTAGTGTGGCAGGATAGAGCTAATTTTTAGACAAGTGGGGTTTTATCAGAATTTCTGATAAACCACTTCATCAGAAATTCTGGTGAACAAATCATCAGAAAATCTGATGATCAGAATTGTCAGAAATTGATATCCATCAGAAAGACCTCTTCTAATAACCTTCTTCAGCTCTTGATCAACTTATGATACTTTGAAGTAGATATTGTTGCTTTCAGTTGTCTTATCCGATCTTTTTCATCTTGTTTTGATCTTCAGGACTGTTATCTTCTTCACAGATCAAGTTGAAACTGATTTTCTTCAATACTTACAAATAAAGTTTCCTAACAGTTTCCCCCTAAGTACTGTAAGAAAATGAACTATCTATATCAAACATAAACACACTTCAACTAATCCTTAAAGGAGAATTCAAACAACCAAATTCAGAAGTATAAAACAGAATCAAACCAACCATTGTTCAAAACAAACAGAAATAAAGTATTGTTCTCAAAAACAGAGATTTAAACTCATGAATTCTTCAATTTATCTTCACACCACTTCTGTACTTGTTTCCTGGTTTCAGCCTTTTCTTGTGGTCAATTGCCTTTTGAGTTGTTTTGTAAAGTTCTTTGTACCATCCCTGGCTTCCATCCATTTATCTATGTCATCTTCAATTGCCTTTCTTAGATGTTCATTGTTCTTCCCCTTCTTCTTGAGCTGCTCTTGTTTCTCATTCATGCAATTCTTTATACATTTCAGAGTTTGATTGGAATACCTGTTTATTTCACTGACTCTTAACAGAGCTTTCTCATCATAGGCATTTTTGAAAACCACACATATTTCTGGTTTGTCAAAAATAGCTCCAGTTCTTGCTTTGTTGAGAGGAATTTCAGCTGGAATGGTGTTGTTAGGAGGAGGTGTTAGTACCTTTTTGCTATATTCAAAGTTTATACACAGATCAAAATCTATCAGTGCTGCCCTTTGATATAACTTTTCTCCTGCTTTCTTCATACTGTCAAGAGCTCTTCTGATCACAACTGCAGAACTTCTGTCATTATCAATAAGTTGCTGTCACGGCCCCAGCCCCGGTTTTACCCGGTCAAGAGCCGCGGGACAGGAACCTGTGGTATTTATTATGTGACAGCGGAAGATTTTCAACAGGATCTTTTAAAACTTAAAATGCCCAATTATTTTATTCCATAATTTGGAGATAAACCCCGTAATTTACAACAGAGGAATTTAACTAGGAAATTCCCTGATTTATTTAAAACATGTTTATTTATTTTAACTGAGCCACCTCTTCAAGCTTGTTAGTGCTCCGTAGCACGTGTCCTTGATTTACAGCAGGTCGCCTGAAACATGTTTTAAAAATATTTTATCAGCGGGGAAATACTGGCGAGTCACTCAATTTGAGAAAATGACACAGTTATAAATTACAGCATAAGAGCGATTACAATGGTTTCTATCTTATTGTTATATGGCTCCTTGTCACCTCCTGGTGACGATGGTCATACCACTATTGGGTCCTGTCACCCAATTAGTGATGATATATCACTGTTAGGGCTTATTTGCCTAACCTGTGCTAGGGCTTATTTGCCTAACCCCGTGAGAAATTAGTAATGTGCACAATACCCCATTTGCCATTGATTAAGACTACCACGACTTACTCCCTGTAATTATAACATTTGAAAATAATTTGAGGTATTGTAAAACAGTTGATAAAAAGAGAATGACTCACATTGCAGATTTATATGAGCAGAGCTTAGCCTACTGATTAGCCTTTTAACCTAAACTTAAACAACATGCACACGAACTCGGTTAGTAACTAATACAGCATTTACGATAACTCACGAGATTAAACCCTCACAACGAATGACAAAGTGCGATACTTAAACATCCATCGAATTCACGACGAATGACAAAGCATAAACCCTAATGTGGGCAGCACTTAAACATCCATTGGATAGTTTTAATCGATCGGACATTGAATCGTAGCAGCGATCGAGTTAATACCCGGTATCGGAGCAGCGCCTCGCTAATATTGAAAGTAATTTCGACTTCAGTGTATTGAAATTTCGTTTTTACGAAAAGATCTCGACACCAGTGGAATGTGCATGCAACAAGCTATTTATAGCTGAAATTGAGACCTCACGCGGCCCGCGTAAGCCTTCGGCTTACCTTTACGCGGCCCGCGTGGCCGCCTAGTCTACGAGTAGGGTTGATTGGTCACGAGTAGGTTAGCCAGGTGGACACCATGTGGATCCGGAACACTTATCCGGTCAAACATGTCTTGACGCGGCCCGCGTAAGACTTTACTTACTCTTACGCGGCCCGCCGGAACACTTCAAGTGTTCTTCAGGGTACATAATTGTATGTAGATCACCTTTCAGCACTTCAAATTCTCTGAGTTTTCCATCTGAATCTTCTCCAATCACTTTTCTTGGCCTTTTTGAGGATGTTACTTCATGTTCCATTCTTCTCTTCTCTTTTGTATTCAACTTTATGCTGAATTCTGTTTCTCCTGTGAAAGCTGTAGAAGATGATTGAACTGGAACAGCTCCTTGTACTGACACCTTTGATGTGTCTGGTTTTGGAATATTTGGAGGAGGACCCATGAGTAACTTTGGCTTACTTGGAGGAGGACCCATTGGTAATTTCTGTTTTTGTGTTGTTGGAGTTTCTGATTGTTTGATTGGATCTTGTTGAATGACTTCTGGTTGTTTGAATTTTTGTTGAGGAGTTTCTGGCTCTCCTGCTGGTTTTTCTTGTGGAATTGGAGCTTTCAGTTCTTGAAAATCAACTTTTGCCAGTCTAGCAACACTGTACTGCAATCTCCTTACTAACAGATGAATATTAGCAAGAGTTTGAGTATTTGTTTCTTCTTGTTTCTTCATTCTCTGAAGCTCCAGTTTATCTTGATTTTTCTGTGTAGTCAATTCCATCATCAGCTTCTCAAAAGCCTCAGCCATACTGCTATTGTTGGCTCTGAGGAACTGAATTTCTTTGAGGATTCTTCCTGAACTTGAGCTTTCCCCTCACTTGCAACCTCAGCCATCTGTTTCTTGATTTCTTGCAGTTCTTGAGAGCTTTCTTGAATTCTGATGAGCTCTCTCTGTTTTCTGATGACTCTTGTAGTTTGTTGAGGGCTGCGGTGTTTTCTTCTGTTTTTTTCTGCACAGCTTTGACTGTTTCTGATAAAACTTTGATATATGACTTTTGATTTCTCATATCTTCCAGTATCAGATCAAGTTTTCCTTCTGTGGTTGTTTTCCCAGTACAAACAACAATTATGTCTTCAAGTTCCTTGTGAAGTTGCTCAGTTGACATAGATTGGTGTTCTTGGGTAATAGGAGAAACAATAGATGTTCTACCTTTAACACCAGCAGAAAACACATTCTCTGCTGTTCTGAGGTTAAGAGGATTGAAATAATCCATATTCTCTATACCCTCACCAGAAAATTGAAACTCATTCAGATTCTGGTTTTCATCATATCCTTGAACCTTTTCAGGTTCTCCATGAGTTGTTGAGAAACTCTTAATTTTCTCATCCATGTTTCCTTGATCAGTAGACTGATCTCCACCTGTTGCCACCTCATTTTCCTCCTCAGAATCTGATTCAGAAAATGGGTCTTTGGTTTTACTCACATCTTGTCTTTCAGAAACAGTGCCTTTTTGTGAAATTTCATAATTTCCTTGAATTGAATCATCAGAATCACTCTCAGAATTATGAATAATATTAAGTTTATAGTGTTGTGCACCTGTTTCTCCCATATGTGAGATTTCAGCATGATGTTTTTCTGCCACAGGACTCATGTTCACATCTTCATCAGCTTGATGAGGTTCTGATTCATCCTGTTGTTCCATTCTTGGTGTGCTTGACTCTTGTGCATCATGCTCCATGGGGGACACACTATCAAAAACTTCCCTGTTCTCTGGCTTCTTGCTTAACATCCTTAGATATTCTGCTCTGTAAGGTGAATCTTCTGGTATCAGATTCATCATTCTTTCTGACAGGACAGGCACATCATAATCTGACTTCCAAGACCCTACCGCAGTCCAAGGTCTCATGATTTTTATACTCCACATATTTTCTGATGCTGGAATTTCTAGGTTCCTTTCAGAAAATGCATCAGAAATTATGACTGGCAGAAATATGGGAAAAGGTAGATGTGAATCTATCCTTCCAGTGTTAGTTAGAATTGATCTTCTGATCAGATTAAATATTTCTGTTCCAAAATCAATAATCAACCCACTAATGAGACTGAACATGATTGTTAGAACATTCATATTTATCTGATCTGTACCTCCAATTTTTGATGATAAACACTTGTTCAGAATTTCCATTAACACTTGCCAGAAGGCCAAAAGCTGATTCCTATTGAATTCACTGACTTTGAGATCTTTGTTTTGTAACCCATTATTGCATCAAGTAGTGAAAACATATCTTCCTTCTCTGGTGCATCTTCATAGCTTTGGCTTAAGGGTAGTTCCAAACATACCCTTAATTTCTCCGGTGAGATTGTAATGAAGATATCTCCCCACACATGTGCTGTAAGCTCGGCTTGATTTGAGAGTTTGAGAGTCTTTACAACTTGTTGTATAAGTTTTTCTGGTACCTCTCTGGTCTTTGTGAGAGCTTGAGCTATTGGGCATCTGTTCAGAAATTCAATCAGGATTTGACACTTTGTATCATATTCTTCAATATTATCATTCATCGCTTCATTGTTGCTCTTTAATGGAAGAAATTCAGCTTCGGTGATGAGTGGAACAGAGTTTTCAACTGGTGGCATATTGATGGTGATGGCAGCCATTGAGAATTGGGGTTTTTGTTTCAGAAAAGGGTTTTTAGGGTTTTGAGGAGGAAGGTTGAAGATGGAAGTCTCTGTTTTTTAATGAGGTATTTATAGTGTATTGAGACAGAGATCTTTGAGTGTTTTTTGTGGGTTGTTTGTATTCAAGGTGGTTAATGACACCTTAATGATGTTTTTAATCCGTTTAGGAAACAACCGTTTTTGAAAACCTTTGGTTTATCTCTAATTTAATATAAATCTTTTAATGAGAATCAGATATTCCAAGGATTTAGCAGATAAACACTATCGTCCAACTTGCACCTTTTCTTCATGTGGGTCCTCTTTTGTTGTAAAAAGGTCCAATAAAAGCCCTTTTAAGATTGTGTATTTTCCCAAGATTTCCTTCTGATGATATATTTCAGAAAATCCTTGAATAAATCTTTGTGAGTTGGATTTTCCTCATAATTCATCAGAATACACTTGATTCATCATAGAGATTGAATCACCATTTTTTTTTTTTTTTTGAGATGAGAGGAGAGGGAATAAGTAGAGTTTTGAGGTTTTAACTTACATTGCAATTCTGAACTCCACATCATTGTTCTGATTTTCAAGAAGTGTTTGTTATACAGCTTGTTCCAATCCTCAGAAAAAAAAAAACATTTTGATAGAAACTTATTTCAAAAATTTATGTAGTTATAAGTTTCTTTGAATCTGGTTTAAAGCAATGTTTCCTGATGTTTCTTTCTGTTGATTTTTCAGACTTCCTGGTTGTCAAGAGACTTTTCTGATGAAAAATTTGATTTTCTGATATATTATCAGCTTTTCTGGTGAGTCATCAGAATTTCTGATGTTTCACTAGTCTTAACAGATTTCTTTTAATTTACACCAGATTTTTCTTGTTTTTATCAGATATGCTGTTTTAGTTCCCCCTAGATCTATTGCCATGTTTTTGTGTTTTTTTTAAGTGTAAAAGAAAAATAAAGCAAACTATATATATAAAAAAACTAAACACACACAAAAACAAACAAACAAACAACAATTACTCCTCATTGAGTACATTGTACATGCTCTTCACATACAACCAGAGATAGGTTATATGACCACTGTGATTTGTTGATGGGACAAGGGTAGGATCGCTTATGTTCTCTTGTAGCGCCAGCTCAGCCCTTGGATACCAGCTCCTTACTCCTCCGAAGTCCAGCTCACTGGTAATCACCTTGGTCACAAATCGAGGGTAGATCAGAAAAGGTTGACGGTTGTATATGTTTGCTTCTAGGTCTCTCATGATAAACTTAGAAAAGTTGTATGGTTTCTCTTGTACAACTGCATGAATCACCTGCATCATCCTGTAGGACAGCTCGTTGAAGTGTCCAATCTTCTTAGAGAAGCAGACACTGAGCTGTGTCACCAAGTACTGGAAAGGTGGTATGAAACCAGACTTGCTGATCTGCCTTGACACGTTGTATGTTTGATAGCCCATGTCCGTCAAGGTTTGTTGCACCATTTCCTTATCCAGGAAGGTGTTTTCTTGATCATCACCTAGCTGGAGGACATCTCTGAGAGTTTCCTCCTTTAGGGTGATTATGAACCCCATAACCTTACTTTCTATCCACATGGAAGAGCCACTGAAGACGATTTCAACGTTCCACCATAATTATTGAAGAAGTTCTGGATAGATGGTGACATGTGTAGATACAGTAAAGCCCAAGGGACTTTGCATAATCATGTTGTACACATACCTGCAATCTTCCCATGCAGGTCCTTCCAAATTAGACCTAAGTCTAAGGTTATGATGTCTGTGAAGAGGGAGAGGGAAGTGTGTTTGTCTCATTACTTTTGGGTGAGCCATTCTAAAATAAGAAATTTCTGATGAAGAGCTTTTGAAGAGAAGATTGTTTGATGTGAAGAAAGTCCTTTTCAGGTTGTTAATATTTTTTTCAGGTTGTTAATATTTATAGATGAAAATGATAGTTATGCCATAAATGTTATTAACAGCCAAAGATTTTCATTTTCATTTCAATCTCTTCATTTAAAACGATATCTGTTGCAGTGAGAATATGACAGTCTACTAAGCCCCATGTGTGAATAAGCATTGAATGGCTAGGCAGCTACTTTCATAGCCCCTAATCATTTTTATGCCTCCGTGTCACTCAAAATTCTTATGAAAAAATGACGTTGCATGCATTGGAAGTATAAGAATAATTCAATTTTCTGCAAAAATTTTCCCTGTGACGGTTGATTTTCCCTGCTGTGACTTTGAATTTTATCTTAATGCATGTTACTTTCCCCCTTTTTGAATTTTTTTTAAAATAAACAAAAGAAAGAAGAGAAAAAAAAATACAAAAACAGATTTATTCACAGTTATGAATTTATACATATGTGAGATATGCATGAAGATGGAAATTTCATAAAATTTTCTGATGAACAGTGATTATTCTGATGTTTCAACAAAGTTTCTGATGTTTTATCAGAATTTCTGATGATTTCATCAGATTTTCTGATATTTCTTCAGATTTTCTGATAAATCATCACATTCATTGATGATTTATCAGATCTTCTGTTATTCCATCAGATTGATGGATTTCTTTGTCAGAAACATGTTGAATTATCTTTTGATTATCAGAATTTTGATGTTCATCAATTTGGTTTTCAATGTGTGGCCTTTTGTTTTCTGAAAGATCTTCATCTTTTATGTTAACCATGCCGAGTTTGCTGATTAAAAAATTGTGTCTCTTTTCATCAAGAGGTTTTGTAAAGATATCAGCAATTTGGTTTTCTGTTGGGACAAAATACATTTCTATGTTACCTTTTTCAACATGATCCTTTATGAAGTGATATCTGACATCTATGTGCTTGGTTCTAGAGTGATGAACTGGATTTTCTGTTATTGCAATTGCACTCTTTGAATCACATAGGATTGGTATCTTTGTCAAATTTACTCCATAATCTTTCAGCTGAGTTTGCATCCACAACACTCGTGAACAGCAACTTGCTGCTGCTACATATTCTGATTCAGCTGTTGATGTTGCAACACAGTTTTGTTTCTTGCTTGCCCAACATACCAATTTTTCTCCCAAAATTTGACATGCACCAGATGTGCTTTTTCTGTCAATCTTGCAACCTGCATAGTCTGCATCTGTATATGCAATTAGTTCAAGATTTGTATCATTAGGATACCAGAGTCCAAGATCTGATGTGCCTTTTAGATATTTAAAAACCCTTTTTACTGCTTTTAAGTGGGATTCTTTAGGATTGCATTGATATCTGGCCAGAAAACATGTTGCAAACATAATATCTGGTCTGCTTGCAGTTAAGTATAGCAATGATCCTATCATGCCTCTATAGGTTTTAATATCTACACATATTCCATCCTTATCAGAATCCAATTTGTTCCCTGTTGCCATGGGAGTTTTTGAAATTGAGCAATTTTCAAGTGAGTATTTTTGCAGAATTGTTTTTACATACTTTGATTGACTCAAAAATATTCCATCAATTCTTTGTTTTACTTGTAAACCTAAGAAAAAGGTTAACTCACCCATCATGCTCATTTCAAAGTGGCTGGTCATTAACTTTTGAAACTTTTTACAGAAATTTTCATTTGTTGATCCAAATATGATGTCATCAACATATATTTGGACTAACAAGGTGTGACCTTTGTGTGTTTTGAGGAAAAGTGTTGTATCAATGGTACCTTTGGTGAAGCCAGAATTGAGTAAGAAGTTTGAAAGTGTTTCATACCAGGCTCTAGGAGCTTGCTTCAAACCATACAATGCTTTGTTTAATCTATAAACATGGTTTTGAAATTTTGGATCAACAAACCTTCAGGTTGATGCACATAAACTTCTTCCTCAATCTTACCATTCAGGAATGCAGATTTCACATCCATTTGATATACTTTGAAGTCTTTGGATGCTGCATAAGCAAGAAAGATTCTTACTGCTTCTAATCTGGCCACTGATGCAAAGGTTTCATCATAGTCAATGCCTTCTTGTTGACAATAACCTTTGACCACTAACCTTGCCTTGTTCCTGGTTATTATGCCATTTTCATCTGATTTGTTCCTGAATACTCATTTTGAGCCTATGACTGATTTGTCTTTTGGCTTAGGCATCGGATCCCATACCTCACTCTTTTCAAACTGATCAAGCTCTTCTTGCATGGCTTGAATCCAGTCTGAGTCATTAAGAGCTTCTTTGACAGATTTGGGTTCTATCTTGCTTAGAAACCCAGCAAATGCACATTCATGTGCTGTTGCAGATCTTGTTCTTACACCATCTTCTGGATTTCCAATGATGTCAGAATGAACATGTCCTTTTATCCATCTCAACTTGTTGTGAAAGATTGTTGGTTCTGATGGATTTGAAGTTTCCCCCTGAACATTTGCCTCAGTTCTATTGTTTGTAGCAGAATTTTGATTGTCAGAAATATTTTCATTGTTCTGATTCAAGATTTCTGATGTATTTTCCATTTTTTCTGTAGGGTTAGATCATGAGTTATCTAAGGATTTGTTTGTTAGAGATTTATCATGTTCTAAGAAGTCTTCAGTTATCATTTCAAAGAGATGTTCATATTTTTCTTGTTTATCAGAAAAGTTTATTTCCTTCATATATTCATCAGAAACTTCTGTTTGTTTCTGATGAATCATCAAAAGATACATATAGACTTTCTCTGATTGTCCTTGTGTTTAGAATAAAAATTCTATAAGCTTTTGAGGACAAAGAATAACCAAGAAAAACACTCTTTTCTGCTTTTCTGTCAAATTTCTCAAGGCTTTCAAAATCATTGAAAACAAAACATCTACAACCAAATGTGTGTAAAAATTTTACACTTGGAATTCTTCCATTTATAATGTTGTAAGGAGTTTTATTGTGCCTTTTGTTGATTATGGACCTGTTTTTGGGTAAAACAAGCATTTGCTATTGCCTCTGCCCAAAAGTGAGTGGGAAGTTTTGCATAAGCAAGCATTGTTCTGGCTGATTCCACTAAAGTTCTATTTCTCCTTTCTACCACTCCATTTTGTTGGGGTGTTCTGGGGGCAGAAAAGTCATGAGAGATTCCTTTGCTTACAAGAAAGCTCTCAAGTTTTGAATTTTTAAATTCTGTTCCATTGTCTGATCTGATCCTTCTGACTGTTAATTTTAACAGATTTTCAATTTTTCTGATGAAATTAATGATCAGATCGGGAGTTTCACTTTTCTTTCTCAAAAACTCCACCCATGTGTATCTGGAAAAATCATCTACAATTACAAGTATGTATTTCTTTCCAAAAAAGATGCAGAATCTATAATTGAATTCTCAAACATATATGATAAATAATTGACAATAGTTGCTTGTTGACATTCAACTTTCGAATTATTTATCTTTTGTTCTTAACAGACTATTTGCGTGAAGCGAGTACAAAAATATTCTTCATCTACAAGGGTGTTATATTATAATAACAAAACTATAAAATATAAATACATAAAAAGAAATAAATTTCAATCACATGTTTAGCTAAAAAAATATAAAGCATGTCTACGTACTTTGAATTGTTCCACAATGTTTAGTCACTTTTTCTTTTTGTTTCTTTTAACTCTTTGTGTTTGAATTGTTTGGCGCATAAGCAATACCACTTTTACCAGTTTTTAACTATCCTTTGAGCATGTGTTTGTTATATTAATAATTATTTTACACACAAAATATTTACCAACGTATCTTTGTCCTTTTAGTTAGTATATGTGATCTCCATGCGGACCATGCATAATCCTGATAACAAATTAATTTACTTTAGATGTGAAGTATTATTTATTTATCTTCGAAATTACATATCTGTGGCTTTCCTTTCCTGGGTAATTGTAGCTTTATATAGATTGGTCTTTTAAGGTTTTGGATTAGGTAGCATTTTACATTTTTACTACACTTGATACTCATACCAATTAACCCAAGGAAAGCTTAGGTCATCTGCAACGGGGTGTTTGTGAGCCCACAAACGCATAAGTGGCTCTTTATGGTGGTAAAGGCTAAAGGACGGCACCATTTTCGATAGTAGAAGTTTGTGGCTACGAACGTGGAAGGAGACGTTCGTGGAGAAACTGTGCGAGGGAGAAGGAAGTCAAAAAGTCCATGGAGTGGTCAACATAGCTTTGTTTGTGAATCCATTCGATTGCGGATGCCCTTAGTGGATCGATAAGTCTAAAATTAAAATAAAGCCTCATTGCACTTACTTATGTCGATGAATAAGCTTGATGGTTTTAACAACAATTAATGTTGTATGTAGCGTGTGAAACAATCGAAATAGCACGTTACGCTAGGAAGTCAACCTGTGTAGGATATGGATTCCATACAAATCAAGATATAAATGTGTTTTCACCACCATTCTTGGCTCAAATCTCCATAAGAAAATTGGGTTTCATTAACTGTTTTGCATTTAATAGATTCCCTACAGCACTTAAAGCTTGATGCTTGTGTATATATCATGTCTTTCATTTACTGTTTTGCATTTAATAGATTACCCGCGCGGATTTCGGTCAATATCTATTTTTAGTATAGCAACCGAAAGAATACGCGCAAAAGAATATCTATACATGTTTTGCATTCATCGAAAACCATAAAAATAAATTTAACTTGGACACGGTGGGGGTTGATTTTAAGTTACTTGTAAATGGAAATTTAATCGGTATCTTAAATATAACTTTAATAAAAATTTACGTCTAAATGTAAACCAGCTTTAAATATAACTTTAATAAAAATTTACGTCTAAATGTAAACCAGCTTGAATTTATACCGACACGTGCATAAAAATAAGCATATAAGAAAAAAATATTGTTTTGTTTAGGATGGTATGGCGCGTTGCGGTGGCGTCGAAACGTAAAGTGACTCGAATTTATACTGTCTAATGAAAACGTATTATATTTAACCCAAGTCGCTTCCTAACAAAATTTACGTCAAACTGCAGACCGACTAAAAACGTACATAAAAATAAGCACGAAAACGTATTATATTACTCATTTTCGGGAAAAAAAATTGTGTCAAAACGTAGACCAACTAAAAACGTACACAATAATAAGCATAAGAACATACTAGATTTGACCCAACTCATTTTCAGGAAAAAAAATACATCGAAACGTAAATCAACTTGAATTTATACTGATACGTACAAAAATACATCGAAACGTATTAATGCCAAAAGTTTAGTGGTAAAAATATAAATGAAACACAAAAAAGATTAAAATATAAAAATAAAAAAGTGAGGACACTAATCATAAAGTTTGCTAATTGTATTATAGCTAATTTCCATTGATGTATTATAGCTAATTTCCTTTAAGCTTGGTGTTTGTGTATATATTATGTCTTTCATAATTATGTTAATATTTCCTTTTTATTAAAACACATACTGGTCAACTATTGACATCCAAACGGACCAAACCTTAGGTACTCCCAAAGGCTTTGCCTCAAGCTGTTACGGAGATTCTAGAGAGAGAGTAGAGAGAGAGAAATCAACAGAATGATAGCTCAACAACTAACTGATTAACTGTCATTAACCACCTGTGTTTAAGTACAACAGACAACTAACCCACTTACACTATTCAACACATAAGACCCTGAACTATACAACAATTACAAAACAGACCCTTATACTTTGCTACATAACAATGCCCCTTCCTTTAACAATTTTGACCTCAAAATTGAGTATCAAAATTGAAATCTGGGAACCGCACCTTCATTTCTTCTAAATTTTCCCAAGATGATTCCGACACCGGCAAGTCCGTCCAACGAATCAAAACATCCATGCTCATCCGATTCCCTCTCTTACACACCCTCCTATCAACAGCAGCAGGAGTGTATTTGAACCATGGCTGGGTAGAAAGAGGTATCACCACCGAGTGATTTCCATGAACTAACTTCAACAACGAAACATGAAATGTCGGATGCAATTGTGCCTCATCAGGTAAGTCCAGCTTGTATGCAACCTTTCCAATTTTTTCAATGATTAAGAATGGCCCGAAATACTTAGGGCTCAATTTATTGTGCTTGTAATTCCTCATTGTATTCTGCCTATATTCTTGCAACTTCAAGTACACCCACTGACCTACTTCAAATTCCCTTTCAGTACGCTTTCCATCAGCTGTTTGCTTCATTTGATTTTGTGCCACATGTAATGCCTGCCTTAGTTGTTTGATAGTTTTCTCTTTCAATGCACAACTGATCCACTGCGTCTACCGAACAGTCTTTTGGTATATATGGCACAAATAGAGGGGGTGAGTATCCATATAAAGCCTGGAAAGGTGTAGTTTTTATAGCTGAATGGAAGTTGGTATTGTACCACCACTCAGCCAAAGACAACCATTTCAGCCATGGAGTGTTAGTGCTCAATGTCATACCTCTAAGATATGCCTCAATACACCTGTTGACCACCTCAGTTTGCCCATCCGACTGAGGATGATAGGCTGTAGACATAGCCAGCTGGATTCCCTGCATCTTTGTAAACTCTTTCCAAAAATTACTTAGGAAAATCGGATCTCTATCACTCACAATAGTCTGAGGCCAGCCATGTAACTTGAATATATGATCCAAAAATAGTTGAGCCACTGTACTTGCAGAATAGGGATGCCCAAGAGGTATGAAATGACCATATTTGGTCAACCTATCAATTACCACCAAAATAGAATCTTTACCATTCACCCTAGGAAATCCTCCTATGAAGTCCATAGATATGTCTGAAAATACATATTTAGGGATTGGCAGAGGTTGCAAAAGTCCAGGATAAGCCACATTTTCATGTTTAATCCTTTGACATGTATCACAATTTCTAATGAACTGTCTGACCTGTTTATACATCCCTGTCGACCTAAACATGCTTTTAATCCTCTGGGTAGTAGCATGGACCCCTGAGTGACCCCCCCATTCCTGAATTATGACACAATCCAATAATGTCTAACTGCAACTCCTCATCCTTTCCCACTATTACTCTGTCTCTTTTCAACAACAATTCACCCTGCCATTTAAAATCATGAACCAATTCTCCCCTTGACAACTTAGCAACTATTTCAGCCAACCCTTGATCTTGTTGCCACGATGTCTTAATCCTCTTCAACAACGAGTCATCTAAAGTGGATAGAGACATGGTAAATAATGCAGGACCCTGCACCCTTGATAGAGCATCTGCCACTTGATTTTCCACTCCTTTCTTGTAAACAATTTCGTAATCATACCCCAGTAGTTTTGAAAGCCAAGCATGTTGCAGAGGGGTAGTTAATTTCTGTTCCAGCAGATATTTAAGGCTCTTTTGATATGTTTTGCTAATGAAATGCTTCAATGACAAATAATGATGCCAGTATATTACAGCGTAAATGATTGCCAATAACTCCTTCTCATATACTAAATAAGCTTGTTGTCTAGGAGACAAAGCTTTACAAATAAAGGCCAGTGGATGGCTATCTTGCATAAGAACAGCCCCAATCCCTAAGGCTGTTGCATCAGTCTCCAAAACAAAGGTTTTATCGAAATTAGGTAGGGCCAAAATAGGAGGAGAGCTTGTTGGCTCTTAGAACACTCAAGACTTCTGTAAGATGAACCAAATGTTGTTCCAAAGAACTGCTATAAATCAGTATATCATCAAAAAAAAAAAAAACAATACTGATTTCCTCAAAAACTGTTTGAATGTATCATTCATCAAAGACTGAAAAGTAGTCGGTGCATTGGTAAGCCCAAATGGCATTACCAAGAATTCGAAATGGCCCTCATGTGTCCTAAATGCAGTCTTATGAACATCTTGAGAGGACATCCGAATTTAGTGATACCCAGACCTTAGATCCAACTTATAAAATATGACAGCCCTTCCCATCTCATCTAGTAACTCTTCTATCAACGGAATAGGGTAGCCATTCTTTATAGTAGCATCATTAAGCTTCCTATAGTCAATACACATCCTCCATGAACCATCTTTTTTCTTGACTAAGACAACAGGAGCTGCGAAAGGACTAGAACTTCCCTGAATTACCCTTGTATCCAACAGTTCCTTTGTCATCTTCTCAATAATATCCTTTTGTGTTGCAGGGTATCTATAGGGCTTTTGATTAATAACCATGCTTTCATCCTTCAATGATATCCGATGATCATAAGGCCTAGAAGGAGGTAAAGATGTAGGAGTAGCAAACACATCCTTAAACTCCTCTAGCAAGGCTTGTATATGAGGATGATTAACCTGTTTAGTAACAACAGCCTTATGTTGAAATTGGTCACCCTTTTCCTCTTTGTGTAGGCTGAATAACTGAGATTGCACCACTTGTTTGCCTTGGGAGCATAATAATTGACTCATGACTTCATTAGAGCACAAGGACATCCTATTAGTATTACTACCTTTCAGCTGATATGTCTTATTATTAACCTTGAACTGCATAGTAAGTTCCTGGAAATTCCAGACTATATCCCCCAAATATGATAACCATTGTACCCCCCAAAACCATGTCATAAGCCTTGCATTTGCCATTGAAACCATGGGCACATCTTAGCACACAACAGTTGTGACCCATTGGCTACACCCACTTTCATACCCTCAATATCTTTCAATGAACAGTTCAATTTTAATGCCAACTTTTCATCTATAAAATTGTGGGTGGATCCAGAATCTATTAAAATCTGAAGAGGCTTAGGACCCAAATTGCCCACCACTTGCATAGTAGAGAATGATGGTATACCAGTCAGTGCATGTATAGAAATATGAGGATCATTCGAAGTAGTATCAATCACCTGATCTTGACCAGTGGTATCAATAACAGTCTCTTCCCCATCAGACCCTTGTTGACCCTCTTCTTCTCCACTCCACACTTCTAACACATATAACTGTTTATTATGACACTTATGAGTGGGAGTAAACTTATCACTGCACCAAAAACACTCCCCCTTTGATCTTTTACTCTCAATCTCCTTACTAGTCAGCCTCTTAGTGTTAAACTTCTGATGAGATGGTGGATTAGGTAGTAATGGCAGATGAGAAGTGTTGACTGGTGGTTTAAACTGTGAGATAGGTTTAGGATTAGGATAAGGGGGTTTAGAAGTGGCTAGAGGTTTAGGTGTGAATTGATTCTTGACTTTATCATTAGCAACCTTCTATTTCTTGGCCAACATATAGGCCTCCTTCATGGTCTTGGGATCAAACATACTCACAGGACCTTCCAATTCAGGCTTCAAGCCCTTAATGAACAAACTAATTGCATATTCTTCAACAATTGTCACTCTCAGCAAATTTTCATCAAACTCATCACAATAATCCTCTAATTCCCCATTTTGCACTGTAGATGACAATATTCCCATTGCATCTTTAAACATTTGTGTAGAAAAACGATCAGTTATAGTTCTAGCATACTCTGCCCATGTTACACCAGCTATAGCTCTTGTTTTAGCAAAATTATTGTGCCATTTCATCGCCCTTCCCTCCAAATTGATAATAGCATAACGTACCTCGTAATTCTCAGGAGTTTCATCCACGTCAAAGAAGTGTTCACATCTGCACACCCAGTCCTCTACATCTTCTGTACCATTGAATTTGGGAAATTCAATCTTCCCCAGCCTGAACAACCGATCAGTAGACTTACTGATCATTTCTTGATTAGTTGAAGTGCCCGTATCATTTGAATTGGTATGATTAGTCAATTTTTCTAACAATTTCTTGATATCAGAGAAAGTATGCTCTGTTTTTTCAACAAAAGCATCGAATTTAAGCAACGAAGTTGTATGATCCTTCAATGTTTTCTCAATTTCAGCCTGACTGCGAGTAGTTGTCATTTCGAAATTGCCGGAATCTAAACGAATTTGAGTAGAATTGATCAAACAATGAACAATCCTGAATTGAAATGAACCGAATTAATCGAACAATTGATTGATTTCATTGAATTAAACGCACAAATCAATCGAACAATTGATTGATTTTACTGAATTGAACGCACAATCAATCGGTAATGGAACTTCCGAGGATCGGAGAGCTCTGATACCAATGTTACGGAGATTCTAGAGAGAGAGTAGAGAGAGAGAAATCAACAGAATGATAGCTCAACAACTAACTGATTAACTGTCATTAACCACCTGTGTTTAAGTACAACAGACAACTAACCCGCTTACACTATTCAACGCATAAGACCCTGAACTATACAACAATTACAAAACAGACCCTTATACTTTGCTATAACACAAGCATTGAGCCACCAACCCCAATGGTATGTTCATATTTGTTCTAATAGTTGTTCATATGAAAACTTTATATATATTTTAAGAGTAATTCCTAGAATTTCTAGGATATATAGTTATATACACATCAATACCTTCAAATTTCATGATTTGAACTCTCAACCTTTTGGTTACGGAGTTCACCGCTTTCAATTAGTTCTCAGGACTATACTTAAAAAAATTCATAAATCATAATGCTATAGACAGTTCATGTGAATAAATATATAAATGTACTTGAATATTAATGTACTGGTATTGAAAGTGGAGGATGATTATCTCCTGTAGGGATTTAAATAGGTCATGTATAGATGGGTGTCGTCTCAAATACGCTTATAAATTGTGTCTCATGTCCGCTCCCATACCCGCTGGGTAATGGGTACTCACTAGTCAATACCCATCGTGTTCCTTGTTTCACATGACCTTTTCATCAAGAACAAGAATTGAATTAACACAAGTATGATTAGGTTAGTTTCAACATAAACTTAATTGCATTACATAGAAATCATCATCATCGCCATTACAAGTTATTTATTTATCACTCAACAAATAACTAAGACTGTCTGTTATAGTATGTGTATGTAGAAGAAGTTTCTTACGTGACGGAATGAATAAAAATATAGTATGAAAAAAGAAATAATAAAAATTGTAAAATTACTAGTATTCATTTAGACATGGTAATAGAAACACTAAAACTGGTATAAGAATCTTGCAGCCACATGATAATAAATCTTTTTTGTACCCGTTAAATCATAATACATCTTACGGTCTACACAATTAGAAACCACTTGATTTTCACCCCATTTAAGAGAAGTACCAATATTTGAAGGCAAGCTTGAGTTTCATCAATTTGCAAAGCTGGATCATGATTCCAGTTCTGTCAACTTTGGGACATACACTCAGGAAACAGGTACATGTTCATTAAATCACATGTTATTTATTTTTTCTTTTCTGTAACATATGTTTTAGTATAGATATCATAACTTATTTTTTAGAGTAAACTGCCAAAATGGTCCCTGAGGTTTGGTCACTTTTGCCACTTTAGTCCAAAACTTAAACCTTTTGAATCTGGGTCCCTGTTGTTTCAATTTTGTTGCCATTTTCATCCAAAATCAAAATCTGCTCAGATTTTTCAGTTAACCTTCAATTTTATTTTATTTTTTTTGGCTTTTTCCTCACTTTAATGAAGGGAAAATGGTCTTTTAACGTTTTATTATAACAAATTTAAAAAATCTGACCATATTGCCCTTCATTAAAAGGGAGGAAAAGACAAAAAAACTAGATGTTAACTGAAAAATCAAATCTGACCAGATTTTGCTTTTGGATGAAAATGGCAACAAAATTGAAACCATAGGAACCCAGATTCAAAAGGTGAGTTTTGGACTAAAGTGGCAAAAGTGACCAAACCGCAGGGACCATTTTGGCAGTTTACTCTTTATTTCAATCAATTGATGAGGTATGACCTATGACTGACAATCTTTCTTTACTATATACAAAGAGATGGGCACACATGGGACATATCATTGCAACATAAATGACTATCTTTGACAAATGTTGAACAGAAGCCCTAATTCTAGTTCTCTATGTCTTTCAGTTTTAGTCTAAATAATTCTTTTTCATAATGATTTTAGTCTAAATATTTTTTTTTTTCATAATGGCTAACTCAGACATCCTCGAATCCTACTCACCATGAGACTAGAACCCTCAACCAATCAGAAAGAAACACCATTATGTGCGTTAAACTAAACAGTTAAGACAAGAAATCTGTTCAAGTATTTTGTTGGTGTCATTCATTTTCCGTTTTGACTTTTGAGTCTCTAATAACATAAACGAACCAATAAATATATAACGTGTTTGGAGATGGAGCAACTACTATATCTAGATAATCTTCTAAACTTCCAAAATGTCGACAAAAAAAAATATTATAAATGTGTAGAAACTTACCGGCTCAACTAAGAACAACACTATGTTGCTGTGCCACTTGGCAAAGGAATGCTGCTGGTTATATGCTTAGAAAGTGTTGCATCCAGCTTCTCTCCTATTAGTGTGATCCATGCCTGCAGATTTTGCATCATAGATGGATTAAAAATATGTATAGGAATAGGATAATAACAAACTTCTCTTTTATAAAAGATTAACATGTCACCTGACATAATTCATTACAAATAATTTAACATCACTGAACTAGGTCCACAAGATTGCTATAGATATTCAAAAGATAGTCAAAACAATTTCATTAACCGTTGAGTCAAGTAAAAAACAATACAATGTTACCATGAAATATGAATGCTACATGTCACAGGGGTTTGAAGGTGAGAACCATAGTCACATGGATCGCAGTACGCTCCACCAAACAGTACAAAACTAGTACGCAATTCATGCATTTCTAAAATGCGGTACGCTGGGGGTAGGTTCATTTGGGAACGCCAATTCGGGACGTGGTATGTTGTACCATATACACTGGTAAATCGTATCATGTACAAAAAGTATAAAATATATTTTTCATTAGATTTCAATTCAAAATGTCACATTTCGTACTCTATTAATAGTGTGTTAATGGCGTCTTCAAAAAAGTGACCCGCAGCTAACCGGTACGTGTTTTATTACGATCCCAATTAGAAATTTGAACTATCGGGTACGCGAATTTCATGAACAGGGTAAGATAATCTAAAAATTCGGAAACTATCAATTAAAGCGAACCGGATCGCGTACATTGAGCCGTTGGTACGATTTTGTACGGTACGAACGATCCGAAACGTAGATCGCAGGTAGGGTAGTGCTTCCTGTGACTATGGTGAGAGCACAATAGTGACCATAAAAAATAAAACTTCCACTTTACATTCAGAAATGAGTCATTATGTTAATATAGCTAATTATCATAAACGCTAATGCACACCTGATCAGATGCTGTGAAGCCACGGATGGTATCACCCCCAAGTATTGCAATTCCTTTATCTCCAATCGGCTGCAATATCACTGCCTGTAATAATGTTGATATACAGATGGAATTAAAATCTTGACTCAATATATGCAAGAGCAAAATAACAGGCGTATGTAATACCTGCGTATTTGAAGGGAGAAATGGGAGCTCAGATTTTCCCGGATAAAGAGATAAATTTGCCAAGTAGCTCTCTGTCAAAATCGTTAAAAAGTTTTCAAATTACGATCTTTATAAATAACCTACATAGGTATTTTGAATATCAACGTGTGTGACTTACGTGATCCTGACTTAATAACTCCTTGATAGATCGATCCTTGCATCAACTTAACAGAATCTACAACTGTTGGGGCTTCACCGTCATTAGAGGAAGTTACAGAAGCATATCCAATTTGGAGAACACAAACAGCATCATATACAATAACAAGCGACCTGCAGCATGTCACGGTTTCCAATGATTCCCATGCCCTGAAAAAGTACGTTAGCGATGAATGCATCCTCGCATATAGCATACTTTTGTTGCAAGTATTTTATGTTGCCCATACCATGTTAATTCAGAAGCTACAACATCTGGAATGTTGGAAAGTATTCTTTCACACTCCACACCTCGAGGTGGCACCTGAATTTATAATTTATTTACGGGTCACATTTGATGACGTTTGTACACAAGCAGAAATGCGAGGTTCCTTTATCGAATTGATATGTGATCTGACACAACAAAGAGGGGAGCTTACCACTGATATGGTTTTTGGTCGAATCGATAGCCACACCAGGCCAGCTAGAATGTTGGTTACGGCTAACCCAATTGTAAGTAGATCAGCTCTTGACTGAGAACTGTCAGATGATTCAAATAAATAAAATCAGACTACTGATGTTTTAAATTAAGACATTTTCAGAAAAAAAAAAATTGTTAGTTTGCAAGCATGTTAACATATGCATGTGTTCATACTTTAAAAGTGGTAATTGATTACCTGGAGGCATCGGCAACCGGGGCTATGCCAGAAGCTGTTCGGTTAAACAGAACGCCCAATAGAGACATCCCTCCTACGTAAATCGGCAAGCTCCTAACAGCATCATCATTGTTCGATACCCAATCAGCGATCACTTCCGTCTTTGGCCTGGCTCCTTTGTAACCTCCCTTCAGTTGTTTAATTCAAAATATAGTTTGGATGTAATATATAAATAGACAGTGAGAGAGAACAAATATAACCTGTAAGTTGGCCGAAATCCTAGAGTATTGCCGGAAAGAAGGAAGATGGTGACCAGAGGGAATTAACGGCATTGAACGAAGAAATATTCCCGCTTCCATCTAAACTGAACAGAAAAAACTCCAGTTTCAGAAATGTTCTTGTTTACTTCTTTTTTTCATCAACTTCTTTACTTAAAAAAGTGTACCGAACGAATAATTGTTTAACTTTTGTAGTGATTAATAATCTAAATCATATGAATTACCCATTTTATCTTTGATTTAGATAAATTTGTTTACTTTAAATGATAGAAGAATCACAATTTACAAGGGGTTTTACTCGTAATTGTTTTAAATTTCAAGTGTCAATATAACATAGTAATTTTATATACGTGACAGGGACGGATCTACCTCTTAGCAAGGGGTAACCGACGTTGCCCCTTGACGCTCTGACGGTACTGTAAATTTAGTGTGAATTTAGGAAAAATTTGACTTTTTTTTTATTTCGTTACCCCTTTCCTTTAAAACGTTGCCCTTATAAGGATTTTCTAGATCCGTAACTGATACGTGACACATGACATGCTGAATAAAACATATCAAACTGACCTTTTTAATATGTTTGAAGCATCGAGTCCAGGGGCGGACCCAAGCCCACCTTAAGGTGGGCGGGCGCACCCCCGGGGAAAAAAAAAATTAGGGCTAAATTCCGTCGAAAATCCCGTCCGCACCCCTTGGAATTTTTCGTCCGCACCCCTTGGAATTTTCAACCGCACCCTTTGAAATTTTTCGTCCGCACCCCTTAAGTAAAAAGTTTTATCAATTTATATTTTAAATTTTTTTTAGTAAACTCTTATTTTTTTTTAAAATATACTACCTAAATTATATAACTTTTAATACCTAACCAACTAAACCCAAATACCAATACCTTTACCCACTTATAATTCCTAACTAGCTAGCCCACTAAGTCTTAGCACATTAACCAAACCCAACAATATTTCAAACTATAATAAAATAATTAAAGCCCAAAACCTTTAGAAATTCTATCCCACTCTCTCTCTCTCTTGCGTCCCTGCACTGCCAACGAACAACATCACCCAGCGACAACAGTCCAGCCCCGGCGACCACCGTAATCAGCCACCATACCACCGTCGTTCGACACCAAATCTAACCGGATTCCGAACACGGGTAAGTTTCTTTGTTATTTTGATGATTTTGGTTGATATTATAGGAGAAAAAAAGGTAATAAAGTTGTTAAATAGGTTTGAAATTTTGTGTGTTTTGACGTTGTTTATGGTTGTTCAGATGATTTTTAGGGTGATTATGTTGTTTATATATTTTTAGGGTGATTACAACTTACGTTATGATTTCTAAGGCTTGAATAGTTGAAAATTAAAATTGAAACAATATGTTATGGAGCGATGAATTTATGTTATATAGAGAAAGAATTGCTTAAGAAATTAGATTTAGATGATGTTTTGGATAGATTTCAAAAAATGAAAACCCGTAGGGCGTCGACGTTTTAATTATGTTTGTAACAAGGTTTGACATGTTTTTGATGATTATATAAATTTAGTTTGATGTTCGTTTGTTTTACATGACCCGACCCGATACGAACCGATTTTTTTACTTATATACCTAGGGGCCTAAAATTTTTAAAAATGTTCCGCACCCCCATGAAAAAATTCCTGGGTCCGCCACTGATCGAGTCCAAACCCATTACAGTAGTTATCTAAACTAACAACATTGCGTCTAAATTTACAGGTTTGATTATAAGGGTCTGTGTTACTACAACAGAATAAAATTTACAGGTTTGATTAGAATGAAAGAACAAGAAACCTATAAGCAATGAGTTCAATACTGTCATTAATTTTAAGCACATGATGAAGAAGAATTAAGTTTATACGAAAAAAAAAACAATCCATTGGAAAACAAACCTGGTTGCAGAAGCGGATTTGGGGAATCAGAAATGAATTGCAGAACCGGAAGAGGCGATTTGGAATACTTTTTTTTTAATTTATAAAAATTACAAGCAAAGTGATGATATGGCACTAATCTAACCACTCAACAACAATGGCACAATTTAGATAAAGGGCCCTAAACAGTTGGGTTGTGTACCCGGCCCAAGTATACCATCTTGAATTTTTAATTGGCCCAATAAGAGTCATGTACAACAGGAAGAGAGAGAAAAGTTTGTTGCTCACGATTCCGACGGTATCACGGCGGGCACGCGACGGTGTAACCACCGGTGAACGGTGGCGGTAAACCTAGGAGTTCGACAGCCGCATTCCTAGCAGCGTTGTCTTGGGTTTTCGACCACCATTTGTGTCGTCGGTGGGGGAGGATCAACAAAAACGGTGAGAAGCAGTGGTGTTTGTGTGAGTGAGGTAAACTACGACGTCAAGGAACGGCTCACCGAAGACCCAAACTCAGTGAATATGTGTATTGAACTCTGAAACTACCACCCTCCAATGACACCGTCGAATTGTCGTCCTCCTCTGCCGGCTGCAAGTAAGCTCTTTGGTTTGAACATGACGGATCTGAAGGTTTAAACAGAGATGAAGCCCCAAGACTATTTTTAGTTTGGTTGTAGGTGGAGACTTCAGATATGGTCGAAAGAGAACACAGAGTTGAAACAATTAGAAGTAGGGATGAAATTAGACCCGGAACCGGTACCGAATTTACCGGACCGGGTACTTTTTCGGTATCGACTTTTGACATTTTCGGTACCGGTTCGGTACCGGTATTTACCAGTTTTTACCCTCAAATACCAGTATCGTACTGGTACCGAACCGGATATATTCGGTACCGGTACCCACTTTTAGGGATTTTTAATACCGGTACCGAGCTCATCCCTAATTAAAAGAGTAGAGCCATTTCCCTTCAGTTTTAAATTAAAATGAAATGAATTAATCCAATATGGAATCTTCCTGTATTTTCCTTGAAATCCTGCATAATCAAGGGGATATCCGGTTGATAAATAGCTATTTTTTTAATGGTAAGGAACTGTGTGTCAATTATCTGGATGCTGTAGAAAATAATGAGCATAGTGGGAGTCGAACCTGTCTCAACTACTCCACCACTATCTCATTGACTTGATAAATAGCTACTATAAATTTGTGATGTATTTATTCTAAAAAAAATCTAGAAATTATTGTTTAGAACAATTAACTTTGAAAGCCACGCTTACTTGATTAGACAATGATTGAGCATAAAGTTAACGTGTGTTGGAAATTTAGATATAATGAATAGATATTAATTTAGTGAAATTATAATTTAATGAAATGATAATTATTTACTAGACTATTTGTATGAAACATAAACTTTTAAGTAGAGTTTTTATGTCAATTTATTGAGTTTTATTAGAGTTTATGTCTCTAATAAATCTCTAATTAAATACCAGATATAGAATATAAACTCTTAAGTAGAGTTTTTATGTCAATTTATTAGAGTTTTTGTCTCTAATTAAGTGAGACGTTTTTCTACCTCATGTCTCTTGTATTAAAAGTAGGTTATGTGCCTAACTTGATGGGTTTATATATATAAAACTACAAGAGTAAGAATAAAAAGAAGAGATATAAAGATATGTATGAAGAGTCTTTGGAGAAGAATTACTTGATAACCAATATGTTGGAAACATATAGAGATAAGTTTCTCTACATGATTCAACTACATTTCTATTCTTGGTTTCCAACAGGTCTAACACTATGTTTTTATCCGATGTAACCTCGGGCGCGTGGCTTTCTCCGGCAGTACAAACTGCTTCGGTTGTTGTACCCTGGGAGACAGACGCGCCGTCTTTAGTAGAGACCCGAAATCTGTTTTAAGGGAAACGTGTTGAGCATGTGCCTCAGCCACAACCGTCAACATTTGTTTGTTATTTTTTGTAGGAAATTATTGTACAAGAAGACGTGGTTCAAGGCCTCGTTGAAGCCTACACAACGGACTGAAAACACAATGAACCATACAAGTAGACGCGGTTAAAGATCAAATTGAAGACTTTATCTTTTGAAGATATTGTTTTGAATCGATTGTCTTGTTAAATATGTTGTAGTTCATATTTATTTTTATTTGAATTTGTACACGGTTCATGTACTACAATTTCCCAAATGTTTAAAGAGAGTGTCTTTATTTTTTATTTGTTTTATTAATAAAATTGTGACTCATTTCCTACAAACTTAAAACAAAATTCGTGAGATTGTTGCTATAATCTTAAAACCTTATTTATAAGGATTTTGGGTTCACGAAAAGATTTATAATAAAAAAATATTTTTTAGAGATTATGATATTGTAAATATTTTTTTGGGAAATATGTATGTAGTACAACTTGTTGTGTTTGGATTTATTGAGATTGAGATATAATCTTAAATCATATACCGTGGTGCAAAACGAATAGTTTTGGTTCGAACGTTTGGTTTTGAAACGATTTTGGGAATCGTTAATTTTTCTAACTTTTGTGTTAGATCGGGTTTATTAGTGTAAACCATACGTTTTTTGTAAACGTTAAATTCTCTAACATGTGTGTTAGACCAGAATTATTGGTGTAAACCATACGTTTTTTGTAAACGCTAAATTCTCTTAAGTAGAGTTTTTTTATGTCTTTAAATAAGAGTTTTATGTTACTTGATTAGAGTTTTATATCTCTAACTAATTCTCTATCTAAAGTAGATTTTTCATCCACCCATGAATTGATATGAACAAATAAGTCTTATAATGATTTTTGTAATCATTTGTCTTCTAATGTGCGCGTTAGAATTTCTTTTATTTTAATATGATTGTTAAAAATGGTTAAAATATTTTTTTTAAATGTATTATGTAAACATTTTATATAAGTAATTTGTTGCAGTATTGATTTTAGTGTTTTGTATGGTTTAGAAATAAAAGGTCATACATTGAAGTTGATGTTTGATTGGCTTCAACAATTAAATCACCATAAAGTGATAGTGTAGTTATGTGAGATTTATCACCAACTTTAATTTGTGATTTCTAAATCCATTTGAGTGAAATTATAATTACTAATTAAAATTCTCAGTGAAGGACCTCTGTTTGGATTTAGCTATAGCTGGGTTTTTGCCTCAAACCGATACAAGTAATTTCTGGTGGAATGCTTGGGCTCCTCCCAAGACAAACTTTCTGTTGTGGCGGGCAATTCTGGGCAAGGTGGCTTCAAAAAAAGGTTTACTCTCGCGTGACGTTAATCTCTCAGATCCCATCTGTCCTAAATGTGGTTTTGCGGATGAAGACCCGAACCACATTTTCGCTAATTGTATATAGGTTAAACGACTGTGGTGGAGTGTATTCATTTGGTTGCGGCTAAAAACCCCTGGGAACTTTTATTCTTTAAAGGAGATTCTGAAAGTTCTTATGGACAATCCGGGTAGCAAAGTTTGGAAGCGACTTGTTTAGACTATCGCTGCGGCAACAACTTGGAGGATATGGCATGCATGGAACGCAAAAGTTTTTGAGGGCTCGTTTATTCCGGTCCATAAAACGCTGAAATTAATTAAAGAAGACTCTTTCTTTTGGGTGTGTGCTTACAAGTGCATGGAGTCTTATTGAGGGAGTACCTCAAGACATGCCATGGGACGATATCGTTGAGAAGATTTCGGTCAAATTATAAAATGTTAAAGATAAAAGCACTTTACTATTTGATGTCAACATATTCTCTATGCTTCCGTTTAAATGATTTCTATATCAAACCATGTTATCCTCTAATATGGATTTGTAGTGTGAAAAAAACATGAAGTCTAAAGTAGTAAATAAGATTTCATAAGGAAAAAAAATTAGCTACTCTACACCAACCATTGGTCCAATTCTGTAAGACCCAATTTAAAATAACAAGATTGATGTTACATATCAAGCATTTAGTACTAAAATTTCGAGTTTACAAAAATCTTCATGATTTTAAGATCATACATGATCATAATATTCAAGTTAAACCTACTAATTAAACAAGCAAAACATGACTTCAAGTGTTTACATATTACTTAAAACAAAATAGATCAAGTGTGGAAGCTTTGTTTAGTGCGTTCGGTTCTTGTCAATTGCTTGATCGCCGTCTGGATTTAGTCCGTCATCACCTACGGTCAAAACCATGTAAAAGATTAGTTTTGACACCTTAGAAACAAGTATAATTAAGTTTCATGTTCAAAACAATGCAAAAACAAGAAAATTTCTTCGGGTTGGGTGGTCGCGCCGCGCGATGGAGACGAGGTCCAGCGGTCGCGTACCGCCACCACCGTCGCGTCGCACGACGGTTGATTCGTTTCACCATGGCGTAGCGCCACTGAGTAATTTCGACAGAATGTTTGTTTATTTGAGCTGCAATTCAGCCCAGCACCATTTTTAACATATCCAAACTTTAAATTAACATAACTTTTGACTCGGACGTCCGTTTTAGCCGATTCTTTTTGCCATACGACCGTAATTTAATTACGGACGCATTTATCAACATGATTTGCATAAAAATATCATTTCAAAAACTGTTGACCTATAATTCGTCTCTTGTTTATTTGACCAATTTGTTTACAAGTTCCACAACATGTATTGTTGTCATCATAAACCTTAGGCCAATGCACCCGTTTCCGCGTTTACCAAATATGGGCTTTTGCTTCCCTCACGAGGGGTGCTTATGCAATGACCATCATGCTTATTTCCAAGAATTTAACCATGCCTTTCGGAATCATTTGACAAGCAAATGTTCCGAACTATAATCCCTCTACAAGGGCTCATGTTTTTTTTTTTTTGCAACGAATTAGCATGTCCGCTACACGTCCTACGCTTGATATATAGTGTAACACCCCGAAAATATAAAACTTTATACTAAAAATTTTAAAGTATAAATAAATGAGAATTTACCAACTAGGAATTTAACCTAGTTAACAAAAAAGTCTAGAAATAACATGAAATAGGGTTAAATAACCAAAACTTTATGTTAAATAAAAGTGAAGGGACCAAAGATGATAAAAGTGAAACTTGTGTTGTTGAATTTGATAAAAAAAAAACCAAACACCCCACTAGGGGGCTGGTCGATCAAGTCAAGGCGGAGCATCAGAAACCATATGGCAAACTCCAACCGTTAGAAATTCCGGTTTGGAAATGGGAACATATCACAATGGACCTACTGACCAAGTTGCCTAAAACGAATCATGGTTTCGATGCCATATGGGTAGTGGTAGATAGATTGACGAAAAGTGCTCACTTCATTCCGATCCGTGAGACTTATACGTCAGAAAAGATGTCAGAGGTTTACACGAATGAAATAATAGCACGTCATGGGGTGCCGGTATCCATTGTGTCTGATAGGGATACCCGGTTTACTTCAAATTTCTGGTGAGATTTCCAAGAGCAAATGGGAACCAAATTGTTCATTAGCACTGCGTACCATCCTCAAACGGATGGACAAAGTGAAAGAACGATACAAACATTGGGGGACATGCTACGGGCGTGTATAATCGACTTTGGAGGCAGTTGGGATGTTCACCTACCGTTAGTCGAGTTTTCGTATAACAACAGTTACCAATCTAGTATTAAGATAGCACCATACGAAATGCTTTACGGTAGGAAGTGTCGAACCCCGGTATGTTGGGGTGAAGTGGGTCCACGTGAACTCGCCCACCAAGATATAGTACGAGCCACGAATGAAAAGATCGATATAGTTCGGGCACACTTGAAAGCGGCTCAAGACAGGCAAAAAGCGTATGCTGATAAAAGGAAAAGGCCAATCGAATTCCAAGTTGGTGACATGGTCATGCTAAAAGTTTCCCCATGGAAGGGCGTTATTAGATTCAGAAAAAGGGGGAAGCTAAGCCCAAGGTTTATTGGGCCATTTAAAATTATCGGAAAAGTTGGCAATGTAGCTTACCGCCTTGAGCTACCGGAAGAACTAAGTGGGATTCATGGCACGTTTCACGTGTCACAATTAAGAAAATGCCTAGCAGACGAAACGACCTATATCCATTACGATGATATCGAAGTGGATAATAGTCTGAATTATGTGGTGAGACCGATAGAGATTTTAAATCGAAAGGTCAAACATTTACGAAATAAACGAATTGACCAAGTCAAAGTCAAATGGGAGCATAGGAAAGGTTCGGACACTACGTGGGAGTCCGAAGAGGAGATGCGACGTCTTCACCCTACATTATTTGGTACGTACTTCGGTTTCGGGGACGAAACCCTTTTAAGGGGGTGGACTTGTAACACCCCGAAAATATAAAACTTTATACTAAAAATTTTAAAGTATAAATAAATGAGAATTTACCAACTAGGAATTTAACCTAGTTAACAAAAAGTCTAGAAATAACATGAAATAGGGTTAAATAACCAAAACTTTATGTTAAATAAAAGTGAAGGGACCAAAGATGATAAAAGTGAAACTTGTGTTGTTGAATTTGATAAAAATAAAAACCAAACACCCCACTAGGGGGCTGGTCGATCAAGAACAAGCAGGGGGGGCGACACCCCCATTCTAAAACTCAATCACACACAAAATCAGTAAATTGAAGGCTCAATCCAAGTCGGAATCGAAATTAAAGCATAGAATCGTGATCCTCATTGCAAGAGGATTATAAGGTATGTAAAATCTGATGAAATCTCTAAACTTGAAATTCTCATGATTTTGGAAAATCCGAAATCAGATGTTGCATGTGTGTTATGTGATTAGATTAAGGATGATATAGTGTCTAGAAGTGAAACCTAGACAACTACATGTGAAATCATGTTCAAATTCAGGGAATTCCATGAACACCTTGAAGGTGGGTTGTGGGTTTTACAAGATAATGATGAACATTAGGGTTTAGAATGATTATCCTAGTGTAATTTGATTATAGAAAGTGATTCCAGAAAGATATGATGTTTAAATACTATGTGAGGGCTTTATTGTTGACAAGCTAGATAATTAGCAAGCTATGAAATTGAATACGAAAGATATAAAAATTCTGCCTATGAAGTGTTTGTTGAAATGCCTCAAAGAAGGCTTGAAACTAGAATTTTGTAGTTAAAACACCTAATTATGATGTTTTGGCTATTATGCGAAATGTGATTACAAAGAGTTCTAAATATGATAAAATTGAACTCTATAGGAAAGGATACCGGAACATCAAGTGGACAAGCCGGTGGCGATTCGCGGTTGAAGGGCGTATACTAAGGTATGTAACTTGATTCGTTACATTTAGTAGATTTTGATTATTGTAATACGCATAGTGGAAATTTAGAATAAAGGTTGCTATGAATTAAAGCGGTGATGTCGCTATATTGAATAATTGGTCAAAAGTTGTTTAAAACTCGTTGGTAGTCGTCATAAGGAAGGAATTCCGTAGACGAGCCAAACGGGTCGAATAATCAAGTAAGGCATGGTTAATGCTCCGGATTAATCTTTGATATAGGTTAATATATATAGCATGTTAGAAATACGAGAATTCAATGTATAGGTTGTTAGAAAAGTGAAATCCGAGGGTTGGGTTTTGAGTACAATGAACACAACAAACAAGTGATGGATTTCCAGCAACTACCGTAAGTTACGGTAGTACCGTAACTTACGGTAGGGATCAAATGGTTACGACAGTTTTCTTCTGTTTTACGGTGACCAGGGACTTCCAGCATCTACCGTAACTTACGGTCACACCGTAAGTTACGGTGGAACTAGAAAACAAAACATTATTTTGTTATTTAGGTTTTGATGTTGGATTTTATATTTATGTGCTATATAACTGTGTCAGATCTAATGTTTTAAAGATTTTGACCATAGGTAACAAGGTGGATCTTACGGATGGCGGTCAAGCGAGTGATGAAGAACCGAACACGATTTTTGAAGCTTCCGCAATGTCTTAAACATACTTAGATTTTGTTCAGGGGTTGTAAACAAATTTCTTAAACAGATTTTGAATGTTCCAACTTAGTCATTAGTTGACTAAAGTTATGCTAATTATGAAATTTATGTTATTTTAATATCTTTTGGTATAAAAATGTATAAAATCAGAAATTAATTCAAGTAAAAAAAAATTTTAAGGGTGTTACAAGTTGGTATCAGAGCTCAAGGTTGTCAATAAGTGTTCGGTTCAAGCTTGATCGATCGTCCGGTAAGAACTAACTTATTTTGTTAATAAATTATGTACTACGTAAAGAATGAGAAATGAACAAATATGCATGAAAAGAGTGTGTAAGCTCACTCAAAAACAAGAAATGCATGAAACAAGAATGATTAAATCAAGTTATGAACTTGATTGAATTGAAACAAGAATGATTAAATCAAGTTATGAACTTGATTAAATCAAAACAAGTAAAGCATGTGTTATAAATGGAATGTTTAACAACCTATGTAAACATTTCAGAAATAGAGATGGCTGATGGAGGTAATGATAATGCGGTGCCAAGAGTCACCGAACAAATGAGGGAAGTGATTGCCGAAGAGGTTGGAAAGGCGATCGAAAACAGTTTGTCGGGCTTTATTGATAAAATTCAAAACACAGTTTTATCAATAGTAGAAGAGAGAATCAAGAAATTGGAAGATGATTCAAATTCAGCAAAGGAAAAGCATGGTGGACGAAAGCCTTGTTCATACAAGGAATTCATGGCCTGTAAACCACCAATATATAATGGGGAGGTTGACCCAATAGTGTGCCAACGATGGCTAAGTGATATCGAAGGGGTATTCGAGAGGACCCATTGTGACGAAGATGACTACGTAGCCTATGGTACGGGTCAACTAAGGAGTCAAGCGAAAGATTGGTGGGATAACAAAAAGAGAGAGATTGGTATTGGAGCTGCTAAGGTCATGACTTGGGAAGAATTCAAGACGCCATTTCTTAAGCATCATAGCCCCAAAGCGGTTATGAATAAAATCAAGGAGGAGTTCATGCAACTTAGGCACAAAAATGAGACCATAGACAAGATTACGGCAACGTTTATGGATAAGATGAAGTTTTGCGATGATCTAGTGACGAATGAAGAACAAAAGATATACTACTACCATAACATGTTGAGTGCTGAGTATAGGGAATTTATCACCCCTTCCAAATACGAGACTCTTACCGAGATCATAAATGCTGCTCGGGAAAGGGAGATCGAACTGAAAAAGAGCATTGAAAGGGGTGAACGGAAAGCACAAGATGTAAACCCAAGCCCTACTAAGAAGGCACGAACAAACGAAAGCGCAAAGAAATCTGATACGAAAGGCGGGTCGCCAAGTTGCAGAATCTGCGGGAAGGGTCATAAAGACGAATGCCGTTACAAGGATAAGCCTTGTCCCATATGCAAGAAAACGGGACATATGGCTATATCGTGCCCGGAGAAAGTGACGGTTTGTTACAATTGTTATCGAACAGGTCATAAAAAGTCGGAATGCCCAGAACTGGTTGGAAAGAAGGATGAGCAGAACCCGAAAGGTGAAGCCCCTAAAGCAAAGGCAAGATCTTTTCAATTGACCGCCGCAGAAGCAAAGGTTGAACCTGACGTGGTCTCAGGTATATTTGCTGTAAATTCGATTCCTGCACGCGTATTATTTGATACGGGTGCGAATAAATCCTTTGTTTCATATGGATTTATTCGACATCCTTCATTTGTTCTAACAAAATTACCTGTGCCCTTAGAAGTAGAGATAGGTAATAACAAGAGCTTCATTGTTTGTGATGTATGTAAAAACTGTAAACTGAGCATTGATGACGAAGAATATTTGATAAATCTAATCCCGATGTCAATGGGAGAATTTCAAGTGGTCGTTGGGATGGATTGGTTATCTCAACACCATGCAAAGGTCGTGTGTTTTCGTAAAGAGATAAAACTAACGTCTCCGAGCGGGAAACACGTCACCATTTATGGCGAAAAGGGAGGCAATCCTATAGTATGCTCAATGTTGAAAGCTCACAAGCTTATGAAGCGAGGATGCAAGGCATTCATAATATACGCTAATGAGCCCGAAAAAGAATCACGAAAGATTGGAGAGGTACCGGTAGTACGAGATTATGAAGATGTGTTTCCGGAGGATTTACCGGGGATACCGCCTGAACGGGAAGTAGAGTTCTGGATCAAATTGATTCCGGGCGCGAAACCCGTAGCAAAACCCCCGTACCGACTCGCACCGTCGGAATTACAAGAGCTGATGTCTCAAATTCAAGACCTGCTTGACAAGGGATTCATAAGGCCGAGTGTGTCTCCTTGGGGCGCACCGGTATTGTTCGTGAGAAAGAAAGATGGGAGCATGCGCATGTGTATCGATTACCGGGAGTTAAACAAACTCACGGTATAGAACCGATACCCGCTCCCGAGGATAGATGATTTATTCGACCAACTACAAGGTGCGAACTGGTTTTCAAAAATTGACCTTAGATCGGGGTATCACCAACTAAAGGTCAAAGAAGAAGATGTGCCGAAGACAGCTTTCCGCACGAGATACGGACATTACGAATTCCTCGTGATGTCATTTGGACTAACAAACGCACCCGCGGCTTTCATGGACCTCATGAACCGGGTTTGCAAGCCAATGTTGGATAAGTCGGTTATCGTGTTTATCGATGATATCTTGGTGTATTCGAAAAGTGAAGCTGAACACGCACACCACTTACAGGAAGTGTTAGAGACACTTAGACGAGAGAAGTTGTATGCAAAATTCTCTAAATGTGCCTTTTGGTTACGAGAGGTACAATTTCTTGGCCACGTCATAAGTGCCGACGGAGTATTGGTGGATCCGTCAAAGATAGAGGCTGTGTCAAAATGGAATTTTCCGAAGAACCCTTCGGAAATTAGAAGCTTTTTGGGGCTTGCGGGATATTATAGGAGATTCATTCAAGATTTCTCCAAGATTGCGTCACCACTAACAAAGCTAACACGGAAGAAAGAAAAGTTCATTTGGGGTGCTGATCAAGAGAAAGCGTTTCAAACGCTAAAAGAAAAGTTAACTCAAGCTCCGGTATTGACATTGCCGGATGGAGTCGAAGACATGGTGGTTTATTCGGATGCTTCATTATCGGGGCTCGGTTGCGTGTTGATGCAACGGGGCAAAGTAATAGCCTATGCCTCGAGACAATTGAAGATACACGAGAAGAAATATCCCACGCACGATCTCGAGTTGGCAGCGGTGGTATTTGCATTAAAAATATGGAGGCATTACTTGTATGGGGTAAAGTGCACCATATTCACCGACCACAAGAGCTTGAAATACTTCTTTGATCAGAAGGAGTTAAATATGCGACAAAGGCGATGGCTGGAAACGGTGAAAGACTACGATTGTGAGATACACTATCACCCCGGAAAGGCAAATGTGGTAGCAGACGCTCTGAGCAGAAAAGCGGACTACGTCCTAATACGAGTGAGGTCGATGCAACTCGTGGTGACCTCGGGTATACTTGAACGCATTCGAGAGGCGCAGTTAGAAGCAGTAAAAGAAGATAATTGGAAGAAAGAAAGAATAATCGGTCAATTGAAAGATTTGTCGGATGGGAATCACGGGTTGAAGACTCGATCC
Organism: Helianthus tuberosus; assembly: GCA_030545235.1. Taxonomy (NCBI): domain Eukaryota; kingdom Viridiplantae; phylum Streptophyta; class Magnoliopsida; order Asterales; family Asteraceae; genus Helianthus; species Helianthus tuberosus. Next base: position 159,719,336 of record CM060402.1, on the reverse strand, counting down.
GGAAGGATATGGGTCCCACATACTTGTGGAGTGAAGGCGCTTCTACTTAATGAAGCTCATAAATCCCGTTATTCAATTCATCCGGGTGCGACCAAGATGTACAATGATTTGCAACAAAATTATTGGTGGCCCGGAATGAAGAGGGATGTGGCGAAGTATGTGGAAAAATGCTTGACATGTTTACAAGTCAAGGCGGAGCATCAGAAACCATATGGCAAACTCCAACCGTTAGAAATTCCGGTTTGGAAATGGGAACATATCACAATGGACCTACTGACCAAGTTGCCTAAAACGAATCGTGGTTTCGATGCCATATGGGTAGTGGTAGATAGATTGACGAAAAGTGCTCACTTCATTCCGATCCGTGAGACTTATACGTCAGAAAAGATGTCAGAGGTTTACACGAATGAAATAATAGCACGTCATGGGGTGCCGGTATCCATTGTGTCTGATAGGGATACCCGGTTTACTTCAAATTTCTGGCGAGATTTCCAAGAGCAAATGAGAACCAAATTGTTCATTAGCACTGCGTACCATCCTCAAATGGATGGACAAAGTGAAAGAATGATACAAACATTGGGGGACATGCTACGGGCGTGTATAATCGACTTTGGAGGCAGTTGGGATGTTCACCTACCGTTAGTCGAGTTTTCGTATAACAACAGTTACCAATCTAGTATTAAGATGGCACCATACGAAATGCTTTACGGTAGGAAGTGTCGAACCCCGGTATGTTGGGGTGAAGTGGGTCCACGTGAACTCGCCCACCAAGATATAGTACGAGCCACGAATGAAAAGATCGATATAGTTCGGCCACACTTGAAAGCGGCTCAAGACAGACAAAAGGCGTATGCTGATAAAAGGAAAAGGCCAATCGAATTCCAAGTTGGTGACATGGTCATGCTAAAAGTTTCCCCATGGAAGGGCGTTATTAGATTCAGAAAAAAGGGGGAAGCTAAGCCCAAGGTTTATTGGGCCATTTAAAATTATCGGAAGAGTTGGCAAGGTAGCTTACCGCCTTGAGCTACCGAAAGAACTAAGTGGGATTCATGGCACGTTTCACGTGTCACAATTAAGAAAATGCCTAGCAGACGAAACGACCTATATCCATTACGATGATATTGAAGTGGATAATAGTCTGAATTATGTGGTGAGACCGATAGAGATTTTAGATCGAAAGGTCAAACATTTACGAAATAAACGAATTGACCAAGTCAAAGTCAAATGGGAGCATAGGAAAGGTTCGGACACTACGTGGGAGTCCGAAGAGGAGATGCGACGTCTTCACCCTACATTATTTGGTACGTACTTCGGTTTCGGGGACGAAACCCTTTTAAGGGGGGTGGACTTGTAACACCCCGAAAATATAAAACTTTATACTAAAAATTTTAAAGTATAAATAAATGAGAATTTACCAACTAGGAATTTAACCTAGTTAACAAAAAGTCTAGAAATAACATGAAATAGGGTTAAATAACCAAAACTTTATGTTAAATAAAAGTGAAGGGACCAAAGATGATAAAAGTGAAACTTGTGTTGTTGAATTTGATAAAAATAAAAACCAAACACCCCACTAGGGGGCTGGTCGATCAAGAACAAGCAGGGGGGGGGGACACCCCCATTCTAAAACTCAATCACACACAAAATCAGTAAATTGAAGGCTCAATCCAAGTCGGAATCGAAATTAAAGCATAGAATCGTGATCCTCATTGCAAGAGGATTATAAAGTATGTAAAATCTGATGAAATCTCTAAACTTGAAATTCTCATGATTTTGGAAAATCCGAAATCAGATGTTGCATGTGTGTTATGTGATTAGATTAAGGATGATATAGTGTCTAGGAGTGAAACCTAGACAACTACATGTGAAATCATGTTCAAATTCAGGGAATTCCATGAACACCTTGAAGGTGGGTTGTGGGTTTTACAAGATAATGATGAACATTAGGGTTTAGAATGATTATCCTAGTGTAATTTGATTATAGAAAGTGATTCCAGAAAGATATGATGTTTAAATACTATGTGAGGACTTTATTGTTGACAAGTTAGATAATTAGCAAGCTATGAAATTGAATACGAAAGATATAAAAATTCTGCCTATGAAGTGTTTGTTGAAATGCCTCAAAGAAGGCTTGAAACTAGAATTTTGTAGTTAAAACACCTAATTGTGATATTTTGGCTATTATGCGAAATGTGATTACAAAGAGTTCTAAATATGATAAAATTGAACTCTATAGGAAAGGATACCGGAACATCAAGTGGACAAGCCGGTGGCGATTCGCGGTTGAAGGGCGTATACTAAGGTATGTAACTTGATTCGTTACATTTAGTAGATTTTGATTATTGTAATACGCATAGTGGAAATTTAGAATAAAGGTTGCTATGAATTAAAGCGGTGATGTCGCTATATTGAATAATTGGTCAAAAGTTGTTTAAAACTCGTTGGTAGTCGTCATAAGGAAGGAATTCCGTAGACGAGCCAAACGGGTCGAATAATCAAGTAAGGCATGGTTAATGCTCCGGATTATAACGGATTAATCTTTGATATAGGTTAATATATATAGCATGTTAGAAATACGAGAATTCAATGTATAGGTTGTTAGAAAAGTGAAATCCGAGGGTTGGGTTTTGAGTACAATGAACACAACAAACAAGTAATGGATTTCCAGCAACTACCGTAAGTTTCGGTAGTACCGTAACTTACGGTAGGGATCAAATGGTTACGGCAGTTTTCTTCTGTTTTACGGTGACCAGGGACTTCCAGCATCTACCGTAACTTACGGTCACACCGTAAGTTACGGTGGAACTAGAAAACAAAACATTATTTTGTTATTTAGGTTTTGATGTTGGATTTTATATTTATGTGCTATATAACTGTGTCAGATCTAATGTTTTAAAGATTTTGACCATAGGTAACAAGGTTGATCTTACGGATGGCGGTCAAGCGAGTGATGAAGAACCGAACACGATTTTTGAAGCTTCCGCAATGTCTTAAACATACTTAGATTTTGTTCAGGGGTTGTAAACAAATTTCTTAAACAGATTTTGAATGTTCCAACTTAGTCATTAGTTGACTAAAGTTATGCTAATTATGAAATTTATGTTATTTTAATATCTTTTGGTATAAAAATGTATAAAATCAGAAATTAATTCAAGTAATTTTTTTTTTTAAGGGTGTTACATATAGTCACTCACAAGTGATGGTTATTAATTTCTATTTTTGTAACCAAACTTGTTTTGACCCGTTTGGATGCCGAGTGGGTGTCACCATTGCTAGACACATCCAAACTCTATTTCTAACACATATTTTGACCCGCTTCACTTATCTAAGGTACTTTGTCACTCCCGTGACTTAGCGGGTTTTCCTTGTTTACCAAATTTCAATATAGCAAGGTAAGACTAACAATTAAACGTAATGTAGCGAAACTATAAGTCGCGTACCTTTAGAGCACACCCTTCAACCGCGTACCACCTTCGGCTTGTCCGCTTGACGGTCCGGATTCTTTACCTAAAGAGTTCAATTCATAACCAATTTGGAACCCTTTTTACAACCATTTATCATAATTCATTATGATATCGCAAATCTGCGTTTTTGTCCGATTATTAACATTTTAATCCTCACTTGGGCGTTTTAACAAACACCTAGCGGGTCGGATTTTTACATAATCAATACTAAATTCATGACTTGTTGTTTCCATCTAAATCAACTTCAATTTAGCAAATCTATACTAAATTTTAACATCAATGTTTCAGAATTCACTACATGGATTCAAATTTCACTAGAATAAGAATCGTAATCCTAGTGTTTATTTAGTTTCTACAACTCACTAATCACCTACAATGGTGATTATAACCCCACAAGTATAATGTTAGATTTTTAACAAGAAATCATCTAGGGTTTATCTCTAGACATCAATTCGCTTCTAAATTCATCAATACAACAATCATGCATGCTCAATTTCAAAACTCATGAGTTCATCTAAAATTTGAATTGGAACCAAATATCAAAATCTCACATACCTTACGATCCCTTCATCGAGGTGATCGCTAATATGTATTCAATTTTCGATTTGGACTTGATTTAGGCTTCCAATTTGAGTCTTTTGTGAAGAACCAGGGTTTGAAGGGAACCCCCTGGTCGCCCTTCATTCTGTTCGATCCAAGCACACCCACAAGTGTGTGTTTGGTGTGTTTGTTTACTATTTTAACAATTAAGTTACAAGTTTAACTAGTTTGGTCCCTCAACTTTTATTTAACTTCAAGTTTAGGCGTTTTAACCTTATTATAAGTTACTTCAAGGCCCGTAGCTAACTGGGTTATAGGTTCCTAGTTAGTTGATTCTTGTTTGATTAATTCTTTATAATAAAATATAAAGTTTTATATTTTTTTGGGGTGTTACAAATTCTCCGGTTCAATCGTTCACCACCATAACCAACCAGCTTTGATGAAGAGTTCAAGAGTAGTCTGCCATCTAGTCCAATCTGGTTCTGAAAACACTAATTGTAAAGACAATTATGTTGTCCGAAACAACAGTATTCCTACACGCTACCTCAAGGTGTATGTCTACAAATGGTGTTGCTTAAAAGACAATCGAGTTAGCCTAATAGTGGGACAAGCTATGTTACAACCTTTACATGGGCCCCAGTGAGGGATTTATTGGCTTTCGTTCACGTCTTGCCTTGAGGCCATGGAGGCATCCCTCTCGTGCTCACTTAACTTATCAAGTGTGGTATTTTGGGAATGAATTTGAGTCTAATCTATAAATTTATGAGATGCTATAAACTAAATATAGATTAATTGTTTAAGCCCTATATATGAAAATTATTACCTTTATAAATTATATAGATGAGTTATGTTATCCTAGGAGTTGAGTTAATATAATTAATATAAAGAATATATAACATATATATACAGATCGACATTACTATAAGAAAAGTTATAGAGATCTAAAAAATTGCAATCTAACTTTCATAAAGTACATAAACGTAGGACTGAAATTTATATATGTAGAACAAAAAAGTTAAATTTAAATTAGACTTTTATATATAAGGCCAAACAAATTACACCAAGATAGCCGGTAAGCGGGCAACAAGCTGCGCCGCTACCCCCTTTTGAATAGCGAAACCTAACCTAGTAAAAACGAAACCCCGATCTCTAGGAGACGAAATGTTGCTATGAACAACCCGTTGGACCCGTTCAAGAAATCTGATGGCTTCTGGGGCTAGCGAGCCAAAGGTATCAAAGGCAAAAGGGATAAAGGAATGTTGATTATCCTCGCAGGCTTTTGCATGTTTGTCCATTTTCTTCGCTGCCGCCCTTGCAATCGCCTGACTAGGGACAAAACCTGTATCCCGAAAGCCTACAAGGGGGGAAACCCCGGTAAGATCAACACAAGCGTGTTTACCTGCATCCCACCCGAAAACTAAAACGTCCGCGGGGCGCAATGTGGATCTTCCTTCCCTCGGATCTGTCAAAAAGTTTACGGGGGCTTCTTTCTTCACCGAGATCCCCGCCCGTTAAATGGTCTTGCAAATCTATAGTCTTGTTAACTCACTATCTCTCTCTCTTAACAACTTATGGCTGCATCCAAGATTTACATGTTTTTTTTTTATGTAAACTGTCATTATAATGACACAAAATTCGTTTAATTTAGGAAGATTCAAGAACAATGGCTGCTAATGTGTTGTTGATACTTCGAGAATGGTTATGTTCACCTTCGTAAGTAACAATAAGCATTCCATCAACGTCCATAGCCCTCTCGACGTGTTTTCTTGCGGGACAACCTCTAACACTGCTACACTTGTAATAACCTCTGGATTTATAAAACAACAAGAATATATCAGAAATACTTATTCTTTAACTTTTAATAATTTAAGATCACAACCTTAAATTCTTTTTCACACGAACTCTTTTAAATTTTAATATATTTATATTCTGTTAATAATGGACTAATTTCAAATTAAAAAAAAACAATATCATCATTGTCCAATAATTAAATAATCGATTAAGGGTTGTGAAGATCAAATATAATATTCAAACTTCAAGTTATAAGATCAGAACAATGAAAACGTTCTCTCATAAACCCCTCAAACTTATAAAACACGAAGAAAGTGATTTGATATTATTATATATATCAAATCACAACACCACTTTGCTACAGTGGAGTTGTCATTTTCTTTCTTTTTTTTTTTTTCTTTTTTTTTTTTTGGGTTTTTTTTTCTTTTTTACTTTATCCTTTAATTTTCAGCATTAACTCTTACAACCCCTTAACTTTCTAAATACTTTTTAATCGAGTTTTAGGTCTTTATTTTTATTTACTTGTCGATATAAACGTAGGTTGAGTTACATTTCGACATGATTTTTTTGTGTTTATTTACGATTTTCCCCCCAATATAAAATTCATTTTAATATTTTTTAGAAGACTATGGTAGTATTTTGTTTTAATTGTTTGGCTCGATTTAATTTTTATTCGTCATGCCAAGCGGTAGTTTTTCCATCGTTTTAGTTTTTTTTAGCAAAAGTATGGTAGTATTTTGTTTTACTTTGTTTACTCAATGTAATTTTTTTTAGATCATGTTATGAGTAGTATGTACAAATAACTAAACACACAGACGTACATGCTATGAGAAAGAAACATTCGGCTTAATGCCCCGCAACGCGGGCGGGCAAAACCTAGTTAGCATCAAAATGAAACAATTAAATTCTACAATTAGAGTATGATATTACATGTATCAACGTGTTATTTTAAGTTGACTTGTTTTGTAATGGTTGACTATGAAGTTTTATTTATTTGAACACAAAGCTAATTATTTCTCTGTGTGCATTTCTTTGTTTGTGTAGTTGATATCAAGGCACCGCCTCTGGTCATACATTCAAGCCATACGCGTCCAGTCGGTGTTTGAGGCATTTGAAAGATCGAAGAGACATCTTAGGAATTTTCCCCCCAAAAAATCATTAAGAGGTCAAATAGATGACAAAAAGAGATCTAAGAGCATTCATAATCCGTACACCAAATTTTGTGAGAGAGGTTTTTATATTATACAAAAATGTTGTGATGGAGAAGAGAGAAATGTTATTGTTTATCTGTATATTTAAGTGGACATTGTTCACCTTCTATAATTTTTTAATATATTTTGAAAGTGGTTGTGAATTGAGAAATGAAAAAAGTTAATGATAAAGACATAATAGAGTATATTTAATTGTATATAGAGAGAAGATTTTTTTGTTTTCAGTGAAATTATAGGATATGTTTGGTCTGGGGTAGCCTTGGGGGTGGGTGGGGAGGACCACCGACCAGGGCCTGATATTTCGAAGAGTACGTTATTTAAAAAAAGAAACTGGATATGTATGTATAAAAAATATTAATAGGATATACTATGCTCATACAAACACCAACATAGGCTCACTTAAAAAATTATTCTTATGGTTTAGATTAGTTATTAGCCTATTGACATTAGTTTTAAACATTTAGTGAGCCCAATACCTAATCCTATTAAGGCCTAAGGACACGTTTTTTTGAACTCGAACAAGGTATAAGAATTCTAAGAGCCAGCCCTGAATTTGATGGAAGGGATGTGAATGCTCTTAAAAAAAGAAAAAAAACACACACACACACAAGATTGTTACCTTGGATGTGGCGAACCCTTGATCGGTTTTTGACCGTACTTCCTCCACGAGTAATCGTCGGGTGGTATTTCCGCCATCTTCAGGCTTATCGCGGGCACTCTTACCACCCTCTTCATCCTTAGTTTCCTACAAAATTTCATTTCCAATTCCAATTCAAATTAACGAAAAGCCCAAACCAAATCTTTTTACCATATCACAAACTTAAAAAAACAGTGGTACCTTTTCTTTGAACAACATGAAGAAGTTGCACGTCCAGTGTAAAAATCATCCATAGAGTTACATTTCCTTTTGATCGAAAATGATGAAACATTCTCTCCGGTCACCAACGATTTAAAGGAATGAGCCTGAGCACCAGCAAAACTAATAGTAGTGATCGGAAAATCCTTCCTATGAAAGGATCCAGATTTCACCAACGAACGATGGAGATTCGTTTGAACAGCCTGTGGCATAGGCTGCTGTACCGGCACCGGAGAATACACCTTCTCCGGTGGATTAGAAACAGGACCACGTCGGAACCGAGCGTGACCGGTGCGGTTATGATCGAGTAAGGATATGATTTTTCTAAAGTTGGTGACCGTGACGTTAGCGGCGGATGTGTAATCTGTGTGGGAAGAGGATGAAGACGACATCGTATTGGTTTGGTGATGGCAAAATAATGTGGTGAGATTGTGAAGAGCTTGTTGGACGGAATGTTTTAGTAAAGAAAACTTTGTTCATGTGAAGTTCCATAAAGTTTCTGTGAAGTTTCATAAAAATATAAAATCGACCGCCATAACAAATCAAAACAAGATTCAAACAAGAATGAAGTTGACGCCACCTGTGGTACACTGTATCCAGATGAATGAGAAAGAGACGGTCGTTTTGGTGGGACCAGGGGCGTACCCACCCTAAGCCAAGGGTGGGCGAGCACATCCCATGAAAAAATATTTTTAAGTGTTATTTTTCGCCGGAAATCCCGATCGCACCCCTTGGAATTTTTCACCCGCACCCCTTGAAAATTTTCAACCGCCCCACTTAGAAAAATAATAATTATTAACCACTTATTCACTTAATTAACTAATCCAATCAAAGCCCAATCTGCAATCAGTTTTTATTAACACAAGCACAAACCCAACCTAAAGAAATTTGAACTAAATAAAATAACTCAAACCCATCCACCCATTCCATTTCCAAATCCCGCCCCCAAAAAAACTCCCAGCGACTTGACGCCACCACTCACGACCTGGTGGCTTTTTTTACCGGAAAAACCAAAATTCCAGTTTGACAGACCCATATTACGTCAGAATTCCAATATAGAACTAGTATAGTTTATTTATTTATTTATTTATTTATTTTGTTTTATGTGATGATTAGGAGAAAATATAGATGTGTAAGAGTTTAATCTTTTTATATTTTTTTTATATTTTTTTGTTGTTCTACACTTGTAGTTAAATGATTTTGTTGTTTTATTTATAGCTTTGTTTGTTTAAATGATTAGTTACAAGTAATCAACATTTAATATTAGGGCTTGAATGTTTAAAAATATAATTGAAAGTTATGGGTTATGGCTGAACATGATTGTTTATTTTGTTCAAGTGTTTAGTGTTGTTTTATGAACTTATGGAGCAAATTATGTGTTAGGAACAATGAGTAAGAATGTAATGAACTTATGGCGTGTTTAGTATCTTTAGCTGATATTTTGGATATATTTAAAAAAAAAATTGTAGGGCACAATTTTAAATACGTTTTGTAATTTGTAATGACGTTTAACGTGTTTTTGATGATTTATAAATTTTAGTCTGATGTTCTTTTGTCTTACATGATCCGACCCGACCCGCTATGAACTGATATTTTTATACAGCTAGGGGCCTAAAATCTTTGAAAATATTCCGCACCCCCAGGAAAAAATTCCTGGGTTCGCCACTGGGCGGGACCCGACTTTTACACGTGGACAGAATACAAAAACCTGACCTCTACTCTATGTGGTGTTTTGTATCTTGTGCTAGTCTAGTCAGTAATATGGTATTATGGAACGTTTTTCATAAATGCGTATAGTGGAATAATGCCTAATAATGCCCCATTAATGATTACCTAATTATTATTTTTTTTGTTTTTTAAATTAAAAACTAATGATATTTGATTTGGAACCATCTTATTAGCCCAACATATCTTGACCCGACGTTTTATTTGGAATACCCAAACCAATTTTTTCAAGAAAAACGCCAATGGGGGCGGTTGAAGGGCATGTTTAAGCGTTTTTTGGGGTAAAAACACCAAAAAACCTCACTATGGATGGTCTAATTTGGTTTGGAAGACTTTGATTAAAGTATTATTCACGACTTTAACTGTTTGATAGCACTTTTGATTAGGGATGAGCTCGGTCCGGTTCGGTACCGAAAGAACCGGTACCGAAAATCCTCAAAAGTGGGTACCGGTACCGGTACCGAATATACCCGGTTCGGTACCGGTATTTGAGGGTAAAAACGAGCAAAATACCGGTACCGAACCGGTACCGTACCGGACCGGTACCGAAAATGTCAAAAGTGGGTACCGAATCGGTACCGAAAATGTACCCGGTTCGGTAAATTCGGTACCGGTACCGGTTCGGTACCGGTACCGGGTCCATTTTGCTCATCCCTACTTTTGATTCATTATACGTATAACCTACCATCTATACATTTTCAATCCAGCTTTATCTTGTGCTTTTCTAAATCAAAAAGACGTTGACTTGCAAGATAAGTTATATTTTTTTAACGGTAAGAAACAATATGCCAACCACCGTGACACCGGGCGTTGTGGCCAAGGTCGACTACTCGACCGCCGTCAACCCCTTGGCTCTCTCAGATGCGCGGAAACCCGACCTCCACCAACCCGAAGGCATGACAATGGAATAATCGGTAAAACTTCGGCTCTCATCTAAGACGAACCAGCGCCACCCGTATTCGTCCTTCACCTGGATGGCGCAGAAAATAATGGGGAGAGTGGGAGTCGAACCTGGGTCAAAAGGAACCAGTGGCGGACCCAGGAATTTTTCCATTGGTGTGCGGAACATTTTTAAAAATTTTAGGCAAGGTATATAAATAAAAAATCGGTTTGTATCGGGTTGGTTCGGGTCGAGTCGGGTCATATAAAACAAAAGAACTAAATTTATATAATAATCAAAAACACGTCAAACCTTGTTACAAACATAATTAAAACGTCGTCCTACGGGTTTTCATTTTTTGAAATCTATCCAAAACATCATCTAAACCTACTTTTTTAAGCAACTCTTTCTCTATATAACATATACAACCTTCACTTAAATACTCATCGCCAATCCGATTACGCAAGTATCCACATCAACGAATCCGGAAGACGTATCAACTTTCCCTCTTGAGAAATCACGCCATAATGTCGCTGCTCATTGTTCCTATCAGCTATCACAAACAAATTGATCTATGAGTTCATGGCTCCATAACATATTACATAATGTATCAACTATTTAAGCCCTAAATATCATAATGTAAATCACACTAAAAATCATACTAAAAATCATCTAAACAACATATACACCATAAAAAAGAGCCAAACGTTCTTCACTAAAAAAAGCCAAAAATACTATGGTATGCGGCTAAAAAAAAGGCAAAATATCATCACTAACAAAATATAACCCACCATAACATAATGAAAACAAAACGAAGCACATGTCTACTATGGTTAGTATGCGGCTATATTAGGCTGCTGGATGTTGCAACCCCCGCCCCCTATCTGTCCCGGGAACGGGCGGCCGTGAACTCAGTGTCGGTGGTATCGGTGTTTATTAATTTGGCAGCGGAAATTACATTAGGACAGTAGTTAGGAAATATTTTATCAGAGTAAAACACAATATTTTATATAAATAAACATATTGGGATGAAACCCAAGTTTTCATTACAAACTGATTTATAGGGATAAATCCCATTTTATTTAAAATAAAACGCCTTCTTTATTTAGGTAACTTTTATAGCCACTTTTCCAAGCCTTCAGTGTTGTCCAGCTGGCTTCTAATTGGCTTTCACATTGTGTTATCTGAAACGCGTTTTAAAAACAATTTGTCAGTGGGAAATACTGGTGAGTGAATCCCAGTTTAATCAAGAAATGTTATTTTAATTTAAACAGTATTGAGAGCGATTACAATGTTTACATCTACCCAATTACTCATTCAGTACTGTCAATCCTGACCGGTGTGTCATATTACACATTGGCTAACTCTTCGTCCAATGGTAACGTGTCTCACATTTTGTATACAAAACCCCAACATACTGGCAGTAATCGTAGAATTACAAAGACTCAATCACTGCTAAATTGCATTCTAAAATAGTTAAGGTTTTGTAAAAACTGTTTACAAAAAGGAGATTTACTCACATTGTTGTCTTAGGTTTTCTGTAAGGGTTTCCTGAGAATTATCTATAATTTACACAAACGCATACATGTTAGTATAATAACTCATTTTAACATTAGTAATACCCTCCCCGAGACGGCATTCCAACGACTACGTCGGGCAGAACCACGACAGCCATTACGGAACCCTAGATCAATCGGGCAGCGTATCTAATACGTATCCAGGGGTTATGATACTTACAACAGAGCAGAACTTCGTTATTTAGGGGGTATTATATCCGAGTATAACGCCTACTATGTGAAAATTAAGAGAGAAAGAAAGTTTTGGTGCGATTCGGGACTGAAGGCCGAGATCTCCTATTTATAGGGCCTGATTTTGTGATCCACGCGGCCCGCGTAAGCTTCAGCTTAGGTCTACGCGGCCCGCGACATAGGGGCGTAGACCTTAGCCTTGACCGGTCACCGCCCTAGCCTTGACACGATCATGACACGTGTCGGCTCAGGGTTTCATTGCGTCGATGATCGCTCGTGGCCCGCGTAAGATTCCTAAGGGGTCTACGCGACCCGCGACAGCCCCAAAAATTGATTTTTAATTAATTTTAATAATATTAAAGGTATTCAGGGTCCGTTTTCACGTATGGGGGGTATTTTAGGACATATTGGGATATTTTAAATATTTTTAGGTTGTCGAAAAATATTCGGGAGGGTTATTATATCCTCCCCACCTTGTTTTAGAGCTCGTCCTCGAGATCTACTGGAACAAGTGTGGATATTTTCTTTGCATTTCTGATTCAAGTTCCCATGTATATTCTGGTCCTCTTTTGGAGTCCCACTTTACTTTGACCAGAACTAATCTCTTGTGCTTGAGGTTCTTGACTTTCCTGTCTTCAATCTGTAGAGGTCTTTCTACAAACTTGAGTTGTTCGTTTACCTCTATATCCTTTAGAGGTACCACTAGTGATTCATCAGCTAAGCATTTCTTGAGATTAGATATATGAAACACATCATGTATTCCTGTCATTTCCTCTAGCAATTGTAGCTGATAGGCTACAGGTCCTATTCTTCTAATAATCTCAAAAGGTCCAACATATATGGGACTTAGCTTTCCCCTCTTGATGAATCGTACCACTCCTTTCCACGAAGAGACTTTCAACAATACTTTATCTCCTACCTGAAATTCCAACGGCTTGCATATGTTATCTGCATAGCTCTTTTGTCGATCACGTGCTGCCTTCAGTTGTTCCTTGACTTGAATGATCTTGTCGGTTGTTTCCTGCACTATCTCAGGTCCAGATAGTTGCTTTTCCCCAATTTCTGCCCAACAGACGGAGGTTCGGCACTTTCGTCCATAAAGTGCTTCGAATGGTGCAGCATTGATACTTGTGTGATAACTGTTGTTATAAGAAAATTCTATTAATGGTAAGTGATCGTCCCAATTACCTCTGAAATCAATTACACAAGCTCTAAGCATGTCTTCCATTGTCTGAATTGTCCTTTCGCTTTGTCCGTCTGTTTGAGTATGGTAAGCTGTGCTTAGATTCAACGTGGTTCCCATTGCTTTTTGGAAACTTGACCAAAAATGAGAGGTAAAACGGCTATCCCTATCAGAAACAATTGATAAAGGAATTCCATGTAATGAAACTATTTCATTTACATATAATTTAGCTAACTGTTCCATACTGAAAGTTTCCTTCATTGGTAGGAAATGAGCTGACTTGGTTAGCATATTTACAATCACCCAGATTGCATCATTACCTTTCCTTGTTTTGGGTAATTTGGTAACAAAATCCATTGTTATTAGTTCCCATTTCCATACAGGCATTTCTAACTGTTGCAATAAACCTGAGGCTTTTTTTATGTTCAGCTTTGACTTGTGAACAGGTTAAACATTTAGAAACATAGGTTGCTATGTCCTTTTTCATTCCTATCCCCCAAAAAATCTTTCTTAAATCCTGGTACATTTTATCACTTCCTGGATGCATTGTAAACTTAGACTTATGGGCTTCTTCTAATATATGATGACGTAGGTTTCCTAATTTAGGTATCCATATTCTTTTCTTATGGAATCTCCAAATTCCATTTGTTCCTTGTTCTAATTCTTTGATCATTCCTTTTAGTTTTTCAGTATCATTCTTTATTACCGATTCTTGTGCTTTTCTAATCTGTTCATTTAAATCTATTTGTAGATTTAATTGAAGAGAACGTACCCTTTTTGGCTTTTCGTGATACTTTCGGCTTAAAGCATCTGCCACCACATTTGCTTTTCCTGCGTGATACTGGATATCACAATCATAATCACTAAGCATTTCCATCCAGTGTCTTTGTCTCATATTTAATTCCTTTTGCCCGAAGACATACCTTAAACTTTTATGATCGGTGAAAACAGTAAACTTACTACCGTACAGGTAATGTCTCCAAATCTTAAGAGCGAAAATTATAGCTCTTAATTGTAAATCATGAGTGGAATAATTTTCTTCATGATTCTTAAGTTGTCTGGATGCATAAGCTATAACCTTTTGACGTTGCATCAATACACATACATAACCTAATTTAGAAGCATCACAATAAATTACAAAATCTTCCGTTCCTTCAGGTAACGCTAGTATGGGTGCATGGGTTAATCATTGCTTAAGAATTTTAAATGCTTCTTCTTGTTTTGGTCCCCATTCAAACTTAATGGATTTACATATTAACTTTGTTAAGGGAATGACGATTCTAGAAAAATCTCGAATAAATCTTCTATAATAACCGGCCAATCCTATGAAACTTCTAACCTCAGTTGGCGATTCAGGGGTTTTCCAATTGGTAATTGCCTCGATCTTTGTGGGATCCACGTGAATTCCTTCATGATTGACTAAATGTCCAAGAAACTGTACCTGTTCTAACCAAAACTCGCACTTTGAAAACTTAGCATAAAGATTTTCCTTTCTTAATAGACTAAAAAGTGCGTGCAAATGCTTTGCATGATCTTCCTTACTTTTAGAATAGATGAGAATATCATCAATAAAAACAATTATGAATTTATCCAAATATGGCTTACATATTCGGTTCATCATGTCCATAAATGCGGCTGGGGCATTGGTTAAACCAAATGGCATGATAGTAAATTCATAATGGCCATACCTTGTTCTAAATGCGGTTTTAGGAATGTCCTCTTCCTGTACCTTTAATTGATGATATCCTGACCTTAAATCGATTTTAGAGAAAAATTGAGCCCCTTGAAGTTGATCAAACAGATCATCGATTCTTGGTAATGGGTACCGATTCTTAATCGTGACCTTGTTCAATTCACGGTAGTCAATGCACATACGCATTGATCCGTCCTTCTTTTTAACGAATAAAATTGGTGCTCCCCACGACGATGAGCTTGGCTGTATGAATCCTTTCTCCAACAGTTCGTCTAATTGTTTCTTCAGCTCCTGCATTTCTGCAGGTGCCAAACGGTAAGGTGCTTTGGCAATTGGTGTTGTCCCTGGTAGTAGGTGAATTCTGAATTCGACTTCTCTGTCTAGCGGTAGTTCTGGTAATTCTTCTGGAAACACGTCTGAAAACTGAGACACTACTGGAATGCCTTTTAGTTCTTTTCCTTTAGTGTTAGTGATTATAGAAATCAAATACACTATAGACCCTTTTTCTTATATAGCTTGCAGTTTTCATCACAGAGATGAATTTCGTGGATCTAGATGGTTTATCTCCTTTAATTGTGATCTTTTCACCTTTTGGTGAGTTTACTTGGATTGACTTTTGATCACATAAAATACTGGCTTTATTGGCTATTAATCAATCCATTCCTAATACGACATCAAATCCTGCCAAATACATGGGGTAAAGGTTTGCAATAAATTTCTGATTTAGAATTTCTATTCTTGCTCCCTGCGAGATTTCAGAAATTTTAATGGTTTCCCCATTTGATGTCTCTACTAGACATTCTTGTGGAAGTTTAGTTAATGATTGATTGAGAAGTTTGCAAAATGAAGTATTAATAAAACTTTGGTTTGCACCAGAGTCAAATAATACTTTAGAAAAAATATCATTAACTAAAAACGTACCAGTGATCACATCCTGGATCATCTTTGCTTCTTCTGCAGTCAGAACAAATGCTCTAGCATTTTTGGTATTCTTGTTATTCGTAGATGGAGCTAATTTTGGACAGTTTAGCTTGATATGACCTTGTTCTCCGCAGTTGTAGCATATCCTGTTGTTGGCTTTCTTCCTGCAGTCTTCTTCCTTATGTCCTGATATTTTGCAGAAATTGCAATATATGGAGCATCTTCCAAAATGCTTCATTTTGCAATACTTGCAATAAGCTGCAGATGTGGAACCTACATTTTTCCCACGGTTGGAATTTCCAGATCGGAATTCCTGGGTAAGTCTTTGAGCTAGATTTCTTCTCTGATCTTCTTCTCTAGTACGGATTAATTCATCTGTCAAGGTGTTTGCTAATTCTACAACTTCTTCTATGGTTTGAGGTCTAGCTGCCTTGACTACATGTCTAATCTCCCCGATTAATCCCCAGATGTAACGGGAGATTAGTACTGGTTCAGGTGATGCAAGGGTAGGTACTATTCTGGCATATTCAAAGAATGTAGTAGTATAAACCTTACTATCTACCCCGGTCATTCTAAGGTTCAGAAACTTATTCGCTATTTGTTCCTTTTCATTGGGAGGGCAAAATTTCCTTTCTACCATGTTCTTAAATTCCTCCCATTCCATGTTGTATACCCTATCACTTCCTCTTGACTGGAGGATAGTGTTCCACCATTCTAAGTCTGAGTTTTTAAACAGATTGGAAGCAAACATTATCTTGTCCTCTTCCGCACACTTGCTTATTTTCAGAACAGCCTCAGTCTTTTCTATCCAGCGCAGAGTTGCAATGGGTCCTTCATTGCCCGAGAATTCTATTGGTTTGCAGGACCATAATTCTTTATAGAACAACCATAAGGCATGGTTCTTCTTCTTTTGGGAATGGGCATTTGAAGTACGGGTCCATTGTTTACGTTGTGTTCTGGTTCATTTGGTCGCTTACTGCTATGCTTACTTTTATTACCCGCTTCTTTAACAGTTTGAATAATAAATGGCATTGTATCTATGTTCCTTGTGCCACTATGTGTTGGATGGCACTATTATCCACTTGGTTTCCATTGTTATTGTTGTTCGGATTCTCATTATTCAGATTATCGTTATTCGGGTGGCTCTGATTTTCATTGTTCAGATTTTCCTGGTTCCCTTCGTTGTCCATCTGAATTTTAAACATTTACCAAAATAATATTTAATATAGCCAATCCCATGACACGCAATTTAGTAAAAAAAAAAGTCGATCATTGCGACTTTACTCTATTTTTATATAATATGCATCTACTACAAACTAACACTGGAAATTATAATTACAATACCAACTGAAAAAATTACACTAATAGTAGTAGGCATCCGTAGTTTTTTGTTTTCATACACATACACACATATTTTTTTTTATTATTATTATTATTACTACTACTACCGTCTCCGCTATGACATTCATGGATATGGATTCATCCAGAAATCTATATTGCGCTTTCACTTCCAGACGAGTCGCTCTCCCACCTGTCTCATTCTTTCACTACTCTCTAAAATTTCCTCACCAAGTGTCCTAAGTTCTTGTACATTGTCTACACTCATTGGGGGTACAGGTTCTAGGACTGGGTTCGGAATCTGGGGTGCGGGTTCCTGGTATGGGGGTGTAGGTGCCTGAGCGCCCCACTCCGGGAGAAAACCCATATCCCGAACCAAATTGTGGAACTCATCTTCTTTCCAACTTATTGTTGCCCGATCAGGACCTGGAGGATTCCTCCCCTTAAACTTTCGTTTCCTAACGGTAGGATTGGCTCCAGCAGACATACTGAAAGAAGATGATGAAAGAAAATTCGAAGGAACTTAGAAGAAGGAGAAAGTAAAGAAGTATGGGAAGAAACTGCTTGTTCAAATTTTGAAAAAGTGAAGGGAAGGAGAGAACCGCAGTGTATTTATACCCATCGCATTTAATGCGATGGGTAGTG
The DNA here is from genome assembly GCA_030545235.1 of Helianthus tuberosus. Lineage (NCBI taxonomy): Eukaryota > Viridiplantae > Streptophyta > Magnoliopsida > Asterales > Asteraceae > Helianthus > Helianthus tuberosus. Next base: position 159,701,341 of record CM060402.1, on the reverse strand, counting down.
GGCCATTAGGAAATCAGAAACCGTCACCGCCTTTTTAGGGAGCGTGGGCGGCACATGTCTGACACCGGAATGGAAATTAACTGACACCATTGAAAAGGCGCCTGTTCACCTCCGACAAGACAGGGACATCAGACAGTCACATCAGTTGTCTTTATCCAATGAAGGAAACTTCTTTCAGAAGGAAGCACCAACACGCGACGCACCACACGTCCAGTTGGCTCAACCTTGCAAAGTTACCAACACGCCATGCGCCACGCGTCCAGTTGGCTCAACCTTGCAAAGTTACCAACACGCCATGCGCCACGCGTCCAGTTGGCTCAACCTTGCAAAGTTACCTACACGCCATGCGCCACGCGTCCAGTTGGTTCAACCTTGCAAAGTTAACAACATGCCATGCGCCATGCGTCCACTTAGCTCATTTTTGTAAAATCATTACCGTATGGCACGCGCCATGCGACCAATGGGCCCATAAACCCAAAATTACAAACATGTATTCGAACAAAGGCCAACAACCACTAGACGATCAACTCAGCTAGAAGGCACACTGGACTGGGGGGACTTAAAGAGGTATGGTCCCATTTCCGCATCCCGCATGGCAAGGACCACACCACTTTTTCATCCTACATGGCGCCTACATCAACAAGCGAATCCAGAAACTTCTGGAAGCTTCTGGAAGACGTCAAGGTGGCACCAAAGATGCTCCTTCCGACATAAAGGACAATACGTGTCACCATTCTTCAAGCGCCATGTAGACTTGCAGCAAATCAAAGAGCAGACCGACAGCAATAGTACGATGTTTCCAGCATGGACAAATATGGGCGCGCCACGTGTACCACCATCCTGACCACAGCAGAGGAGACCAAGAGGATATTCCCCTTGGTCGGACAGCTGGCGCCCCATAACAGCTGGCAAGGTTGCTCCTCCCTCTTTCACCATCCGGCTATAAATAGTACCTTTCATCATTCAGGTTACATTCATTCGATTCCTCTCACTCTCACTCTTAACACACACTATTTTATCTCCTCAAAACATAACTTATTCTCACGCCGGAGCCCGGTTAAGAGGGAAACCCCCATATTCCCCTCTTAACGAGCTAACGGTGTTACTCTTTTGCAGGACTCAGTCTTTTGGCGAGTAAGAAAGAAGATTGAACCCACGAAAGAGACGACCCCGCTAGTTAATCATCGGATTTAACCAGTGTTTCGTCATTGGCGCCATCCGCATCTTTTGCAAACCACTCTCATCTTCTTTTTTGTTCAAAAACTCACTAGAATGACTGAACCAACCCTTTCTCCTAAGATGGACGGAGAAGTCTCTTCCTTTGAACTCATCACGGACACCACGAGTGTCCAAAGAGTCCAGGGAAACGAGACCATCAAAGAAGGGCGAGTGAACAACGATTTTCCTGAGATCTTTGGAAGTGCATCCAGGGTGGTTAGTCAAACCACAAACGGAGCCACTTTCCAACACTCACCCAGGATAATCAACCAAACCACAAATGGAGCCATTCTCCAATCTCCACCTGGGGTAGTTCTCCAAACACCTCCAACAGTCCAGGCACAAAACCATGGAGCTGGCCCGTCAGCTCCATCGGAAAAAACACAACTGAACTTCTCTGCACTTTTAGCGCTACCCGAAGGAAAAACTCTGGCTTCCTGGTATGCCGAACAAATGGCGTCTATAAACCTTTTTTATACACAACTCAGCGCACAACAGGCCTTGCTCCAAGCACAAGCCAACAAGTTGGCATTTGTTACCACACCGCAAAGGTCTCTGAGCACTCACATGCCTCAGCAGGCCAATGCATGGAACTTACGCCCTGAAAAAACACCTGTACCAAACATCAGAAGGCCGAGCGCGCAAGATACGCGCGATACCTACGGCGAAACAGAAAGCAATTATGTGCAGTATTCTCATCCACAAAGAAAACCAGTGCAAAGTCGTTTAGGTCCGCGCAATATAAACGACGAGTGGGACAGTTGTAAGGAAGAAGACGATGAGACGTACAAAGAAAGCACGGTATTCAGCAGGTTACCACCTGAACACGAGGCGTATAAACCTCGCAAGCGCGCAGGGTACAATCCAAAAGCAGAACATGATTACTCATTGAGCTATCGCCCAGATAACATGGCCGAAAACTCAAAATTTACCAGGGAGATTGCAACAGCCGATATCGACAAGACGAAACTGCCACACAATGTAGGCAAATACAACGGCTTAACAGATCCCGATGACCACCTCCAAGTCTTCAACGGCGCGGGGGTAACAGGTAGCTGGAACCTACCAACTTGGCGTCACCTTTTCGCACAAACCTTTGTCGGCGCAGCGCGCGTCTGGTTTGACAGCCTGCCAGCGGGAAAAATCAAGTCATGGGTTGATTTTCGAGACAAGTTCCTTGCGCACTTCTCTCAACAGCGCAGACACACTAGAGATCCGACCGACTGTCTAAATATATGGAGGAAAGATCACGAAAGCGTAGAAGATTTCATCACCAGGTATAACAAAGAATGCCTCGAAATCGGTGATGTAGGTGAAAAAATGATGCGCGCACATTTTATGAGGGCAGTAAAGTGCGACGACCTGATCAAACGATTGAATGGTAGAGACGGAGGCCCCAAAGACTGGGAAACCTTCATTGAGGCAACAAAAACAATTGCGCGCACAGACACACAATTGACCGGTGGTGACAACCGTCTGTACAGTTACAACCACAATGATCGACGCAACAAAAAAGGCAAAGGCCAATCATGGAAAACACCCGGTTATAGAGAAAGAAGCCCAGTAAGAGAAGATGCGCGCAATACAATCAACCAAATTGCTCATCGCAAAGAGGTCAAAAGGGAAAACAGAGAAAAACAATGGACACCCTTAACAAAGACTTCTTCGGAAGTCCTGTCAACCGAAAATCACCAGTTCAAACCTCCTCTACAGATGCGAAACAAGAGGGGTCAAGACCCAAATCTTTTCTGTGAGTTTCACAAGGACACAGGTCACCTGACCGACGACTGTTTCAGCTTAAAACAGGAGATAGAAAGAGCCCTGAGATATGGAAGACTCACCCATCTGGTGAAAGGTGGAAAGCGCGATCACCGTCAAATTCAGCGAAGGGACAAAGGGCCAGACAACAAGAAGCTCCGAAAATTGGAAACTCACATGGTTCAAGGAGGCCCACGAAAGCCAAGAAAGAGCTATAACAAGCGTACACAAGACGATTCTTGGCGCGAGAGACAAGTTGTTTTCCCCATAGTGAGAGGAGGTCCAAGAGAAAGAAGGCCCATAGTCATATCAGGTGTAATCGGTCATTACCAAACAGACTACATTTTCATTGATCCAGGGAGCACTGCAGATATCATCTATGAACAATGCTTTAACCAATTTGACCAAGAGGACAAAGCGCACTTAGAACCAGTCGACTACCCACTAACTGGTTTCTGCAACGAAGCCGTTTTTCCTCTCGGCCAGATATCGTTCCCGGTGCTACTCTCAGACGGAAGAAACTCAAGAACGGAGGAGGTCACGTTCATGGTACTACCAGCACATTCAAGACATGACATCCTGTTGGGAAGAGAGTCCCAAGGAGGCATTCAGCTGTTGGTTTCCCAACAGAAACAGGGGTAGCACTAATCTATGCAAGCAAAGAAGTCTTAGCAACAGATGAAATCCGGCCAGCAAAGGCAAGCAAGAGCGCACCGCGCGTAGAAGCTGAAAAATGGGTGTTAAACAGCGCATACCCAGAACAAACGGTTACCTTGGGACCTGCAATGTCTGATCTCACGCGCGCGGTGCTAAAAAAGTTTTTGTTTGAAAACATGGATATATTCGCCTGGACACCAGCTGACATGGTGGGTGTTCCACGGCACATAGCAGAACACAGATTAAATGTCTCAGAAAGCGCAAAACCTATGGTACATGCCAAACGCCACTTGGGAGACATAAAGCACGACGCTATGCAAGAACAGATTATGGAACTGTTGAATGTCGGTATCATCAGAGAAGTCCGATATCAAACTTGGGTGGCGAGCCCTGTAATGGTACAGAAACCAAATGGAAGTTGGAGAATGTGCGTAGATTACAAGGATTTAAACAAGGCATGCCCGCGCGACTGCTACGCCTTGCCAGATATTGATGAAAAGATTGATTCGCTAGCAACGTTCAGGTGGAAATGTTTCCTTGACTGCTATAAGGGAAACCATCAGGTGCAGATGGCCATCCAAGACGAAGATAAGACTGCATTTCGCACGCCAACAGGGTTATACTGCTATACAAAAATGCCTTTTGGCTTAAAAAACGCAGGCGCAACTTATCAAAGATTGATGAACGAAACATTCAGCGATGCTATTGGCAAATACATCGAAGTATACATGGATGACCTGGTCATCATGAGCAAGGAAGAAAGCATGATGTTGGTCAACATTCAAAATACGTTCGACACACTGCGCGGAGTAAGTATCAAGCTAAACCCAGCAAAATGTTCTTTCGGCATGGAGGAAGGGAAGTTTCTGGGGTTCATCGTGACAAAAGATGGGTTTAAAGTCAATCCTGATAAGGTACAAGCGATCGAGCGGATGCCTTCACCCTCAACAATCAAGGAGATGCAAAAATTGGCTGGACGGCTAGCAGCACTGAACCATTTCCTAGCCAACCACGCAGCAAAGTCATTTCCGTTTATCAAAACACTCCGCAATTGCATGAAGAAAAACCAATTCTAGTGGATTCCGGAAGCCGAGAGTGCATTCCGAGAGATGAAAGATTGTCTCATAAGACTGCCAACATTAACAACGCCAGTGAAAGGAGAACCCCTTGTATTGTATCTGTCAGCATCTGATAAAGCAGTTGGAGCAGTTCTGCTCGTAGACCGCCAAGGTGTTCAAACACCAGTCTACTATGTGTCTCGCACTCTGAACGATCCAGAAACACGGTATGCTATAATGGAAAAACTAGTGCTGGCACTGATTCATGCATCAAGGCGATTGCGCAGGTACTTCGCCAACCACGTCATTCACGTGTTAATAAACTACAACATCGGCAACATCCTTGCAAGGCCCGAGATATCTGGAAGGTTAGCAAAGTGGGCAATAGAACTGGGAGGCCACAACGTGGTTTTCAGACCCAGGCCAGCAATCAAGGGCCAAGTGTTGGCTGATTTCATAACAGAAGTGCCCGACGACAAAGACAGGGAGTGTAAGGCAATGGAAAGAGCTTAAAGGCAACGTTCAGAAGAACCGTGGCTACTATATACAGATGGCGCGTCTAACAAAGATGGTGCAGGTGCAGGGCTTAGGCTAGTAAGTCCAGAGAGGCACGAATTCACGTATGCCATCAGGTTAGACTTCAAGAGCACGAATAATGAAGCCGAATATGAAGCCTTTCTGGCCGGTCTGAGGTTAGCGATCAAGATGGGAGTCAAACACATTGAGGCGCATGTGGACTCCATGTTAGTAGCCGGGCAGATTAACGGCCAGTACGATGCCAAAGGAGACGTGATGGCGCTCTACTTGAATCAAGCAAAAACATTGCTGCAAAACTTCTATTCCTACAAGGTGCACCACATCAACCGGAGCGAGAATAAACCAGCAGACGCGTTAAGTAAACTCGCATCCACAAGTTTCCAGCACCTGGCCAAGGATGTCCGCATTGAAGTTTTAAGAAACCCATCGGTACCACTAAGAGAAGTGAGCGTTATTCAATTGGGAACAACGTCGTGGATGACTCCGATAATTATGTATCTCCAATCTGCTATACTTCCGGAGAACAAAGCCGAGGCAAGAAAAGTACAATACAAATCCGAACACTACCAGATGGTCGACGGAATATTGTATCAAAAATCCTACTTAGGACCGTTGTTAAGATGCGTCGGCCCAGAAGACGCAAACTACCTGATTCGAGAAGTACACGAGGGCATCTGCGGCATCCATGCTGGCCCGAGGATGGTAGTAGCCAAAGTCATGAACGCCGGATATTACTGGCCTGGAATGCATCTAGACGCAGTGAAAATTCTGAGAAAATGCAGCGGCTGCCAGAGGCACGCACCAAAAACGATGCGCCCCAAAAACGAACTAGTCCCAGTAACAACGGCGTGGCCGTTTCAACAGTGGGGGATAGATATGGTTGGCCCTTTTCCGGAAGCCCCGGGCGCAGTGAAATTCGTAATAGTCGCAGTCGACTATTTCACAAAATGGGTGGAAGCAAAAGCACTCGCATCAACCACATCTACCGTAGTTAGAAGGTTCATCTGGGAGCAGATCATATGCTGTTTCGGGTTGCCACTAAAAATTGTCACCGACAATGGGACAAATTTTGCTGCCGACGATCTCCAACGCTGGTTCAAAGAACTACACATAGAACATGCATTTTCTTCGGTTGCGCACCCGCAAGGGAATGGCCAGGTCGAAGCCGTTAACAAGAGCATCGTAGATGGCATTAAGGCACGCTTGGGAACACAAAGAAGAGGCTGGGTTGATGAACTACCTAGTATATTATGGGCCCATAGGACAATGCCCAAAACAAGCCACGGAGAAACACCGTTTAGTTTAGTCTATGGGTCCGAGGCTGTGATACCAGCAGAGATCGGACTGCCATCACCAAGAATGATCTCCATGAACTTGATCGATAATGAAGAAGAAAGGAGGTTGGATCTTGACCTCCTAGAAGAAAGGAGAGAGATGGCGGCAATCAATGAAGCGAAATACAAAACAAAGCTGGAAAAGTATTATAACTCCAAGGTTCGAGTCAGCACGTTCAATCCAGGGGATTATGTCCTAAGGGACAATGAGGCGTCCAACGCCGAAAAACCAGGAAAACTAGCTCCCAAATGGGAAGGGCCTTATGTTGTAGAAGAAGTCCTTGGGAAAGGGGCGTATAAATTACGTACCCTGGACAACAAAGAGGTCCCAAGAACCTGGAATGCCCAGCAGCTAAGAAGATGCTACATGTAAACAGTCAAAGTTTTTTCTATGTACTTGTAATGGTCGCGCGCCAACACATTTAGCACTAATACAAGAAGTGTTTGGCTATCTTTTCTCATGAGAATTTTTCGTTACAACTGCATATATTACTTTGGGCATACACGAAAACATCAATGGCTCGACCTTAGGAAACGTTGTAGACCTCCAAGGCTAGTCACAACCAAGTGCACAGCCGGGTCAGAAACACAACCAAAGCCTAGAAAACGCCAAATAAATACTTCGTGCCCACATAAACACAAAAGCATCGAAATCGGTAAACAAACATTGTAAGACCCCCAAAGCTAAACACAGCCGGGTCCACACAATAACCTGTAACTCGATCACTTCGTATATACGAATCAGTTCGTGCGCTTAAACGACAGAATAAACGTTGTAACTAACACAACACAACCTGTCAGCACCATCATTCATTTGTAATACCTAATCAAAGTAATTACACATGCGCATATTGTAACGATAGCAAAATTCACAACGAGCAAGGAAACAAGAGCCTAAATATTAACATAAAATATATCAAAAATAACAAAACGTATCGCGGATACGACAGCTTTAGGTAAATTGTTCACGAAACATAAATTGTTCATGAAATTTTGAAACTGGTTACAGGGCTATTGAAGCCCATACACGGCATGCAAGCCAGATTTCCTCACTCTGGATGACTAGTACCAGCACCCCCAGTCGCGTGATCTTTATCTCCAAGGGCCTTCTTCAATAAGGCAACACCATCAGGTTTCTGGGACAATTTTTGAGCAGCTTTGACAATTCCAAACTCGAGGGACTTAAACTCTTGACGCTTTTCAGCGTACTGGGCAACACAGTCAGTTTTGTATAATTCAAAATTCTTCAACGGTTCTTTTGACTCAGCTGCAACCCTTCCCTCAGCATACCCTTCCTTACGACCAAGATCACGCACAACTTCACCAAGCTCGTATATATACTTGGCCAATTCCTCGAAACCGTCGATACGTTCGGCAATCTGCGAAGTAACACACAAATGAGGAAAACAGCAAAAAATACCAAAAACAAACAAACTTCAAATATTACCAGAGGCACTGCACGAGCAAGCAACCACTTGCAATCAGCAGACATTTCCTCAGCAAGAAGTTCAGAAGCCTCACACTCAGCAGCCTTTGCCTCAGCAAGCTTTTCCAACTTAACTATACGTTGGAGATATTCTTCTTCCCTCTTCTGGGCTGCAACATGCTCCTGCCTAGCGTCCTCACTGATCTTCCTTTTCTCTCCTGATAGCCTCACAATAGCATCACGTTGCGACTGCAACTCTTTATTGGTCCGCTCACAAGCGGCCTCCCAATCCTTTTGTTTGTTGGAGTTAACCTGCTTCTCCTGTGCAAGTTTTTGCTCCGCATCGGCCAACCTCCACACCAAACCCTTCTTCTCAACATTGAACTTCTCCCTCTCCTCAGCGAATGCTTTTTTATCATTTTCAAACTCAAGGGTCTCCTCCCCCATCAGTTTCCATTCTCGGACTATCTCTTGAGAAGTGGCGAAAAAGTTGACCCCAGCATGAATGTGATCATCCAATAGATCAAACCGGTTACGCTTTTTCTGGAACAATCTCTCAGCAGGGGGGAGAGACAATGAGAAGAACTCTCGGCAGTTACCAATGTCATTCATGCGGGAGCCCTGAGTTAAACCCCACTGGGGAGCATGCGGTAGATCGTCAAAAGCCGGGTTATGAGTATCCCAAGACCCGGCTTGGACATTTTCAAACTCAGGACTCCGGACTACTCCCGAAGTAGCACTGCCACCACCCAGTGGACGCCAGGCATAGATGGTTCGATGAGGTGTAGCTTCACTGGACTCTGCCTCTGTTTCAATACCTTTATCTCGACCATCTCCACCAGCATCACCTGCACCACGACCACCAGCACCTCCCGCGCCATCACCACCACCTTCACCAACATGTTCAACATTCACATCATCTGGTCTCGTTTCACCCAAGTCATCACGAGGAGAGGACAAACCAAACATCCTAGACGGTGGAGAGGTGGGGGGGGTAATCTTCGAAATACCAATCCCGCGCGGCGCCTTACCAGATTTAACATCTGCCATAAGACAATCATGATAGTAAAAAACAATCCAAAAGCCAAATAACAAGATTTACAAGAGCAAAGTCTCTACCTTGAGGAGCGGAGGCCGCGTATATTTTCTCCAAAAGATTTCCCTTCTTTGCACTAAAAACACCCATGTCAATCTCATACTCCGAGGGTGCAGGAGGAGTCTCCTTTTGAAGTTTGGATTTCTTGGCAGCAAGCATAGCAACAGCTTGTTCATCCAGTTTCCGTTTTTTATCTGTAAGAGCTTTCTTCTTCATCATCTCCGTTAAGGTAGCGCTGTCATAAGGATCGGACCCACGATGTTTCTCTCCGGTCCCTAAACCAGACAATGTATCAAAAACGACAACATAATCTAGGACAGGAAGGGTAGAGGGTCGCTTACAAGGAGTCTCAGTAGCTTTTTCCTCAGCCCTCTTCTCTTTCCCCTCTGACTTGTCCGCTTTTGTTTTTCTCTGAATTTCTAATTGATCAGCAGTCTCAACCGGCACCTCAACATCAGCAACAACCGGTTCATTAACAGGCTCATGCACAACCCCTTGCGCTGGACCTGCACGCCGGGAATGAGAAGTTAAGCCTTCAAGAGATCGGTCAGAACCCCCACTCGAAAGGACAATAACTTCCTCCCGAGTGGGGTCAGTAGCATCATCAACATCATCTTCACCATCCTCACCTAAAACAGTGTTGGCATAGGTGGCAAAACTCTCGTTAGTAGGATGCAAGAAACGGTTGCGGATCTGGTCCAACCATGTCGGTTTCCCATCCTCTTGAACCGCCTCAACCATGGCACCACCGGCCTTTGGGTCAAGAACATTAAATAAGCTATACCCAACTGCGAAATACAAAGAAATGAGGAAGAACACAACAATAACCAGAGAAAAAAGCAAACAACTAAGAAACATTACATACGTTTGCCTTGATAACCGTAAACAGGAACACCCAGAGGTTTCTTCGGAAACCACCGCAAGCTCATACCAGCACCAACCAACGCCCTCTCCTCCAGCTGAGAAATAGCAGTGGCTTTGTGCGTCACCTTCTTGTACCACTCCTGATTGGCAAAGTCCACTGTCACGTCTACCTTCGGGATCCCTTCACTCTCTGATCGATAGTGCATATCTACCGGGATAATACCACGCCGAATGTAAAAAAACTTTTGTTTCCAATCATGTAGGTTTTTCGGAGGATTGGAACTACAAGGGATAATACCACTAGTCCTAGAGTTAAAAGAATAAAAACCTCCGGTGTAAGTCACAGTGTAAAAAACGTTGAACATCTCAAAGGTTGGCTCAACACGGTTGGCCCTGCAGATAAACTCAAAATGGGTAACACGAGGAAGCCCAATAGCGTTGATTTGAGAGATATGGAGCCCATAGTCCCTCAATACATCAGCAGTAAACTTCGTCATAGGGAGCCTGAAGTTACCTTCCCGGAAAAAAGGCCGCATACAAAGTAATGTAACCAGGAGGTGCATCCATGGTGGTAGAACCTGGGGTAGGAAACTGAGCGCCCCACTCCGGGAGAAAACCCATATCCCGAACCAAATTGTGGAACTCATCTTCTTTCCAACTTATTGTTGCCCGATCAGGACCTGGAGGATTCCTCCCCTTAAACTTTCGTTTCCTAACGGTAGGATTGGCTCCAGCAGATATATTTAAAGAAGATGATGAAAGAAAATTCGAAGGAACTTAGAAGAAGGAGAAAGTAAGAAGTATGGGAAGAAACTGCTTGTTCAAATTTTGAAAAAGTGAAGGGAAGGAGAGAACCGCCGTGTATTTATACCCATCGCATTTAATGCGATGGGTAGTGGGCCATCAGGAAATCAGAGCGTCACCCAACAGGAGGAAGCCACGTCAACGGAGAGAGAAACCGTCACCGCCTTTTTAGGGAGCGTGGGCGGCACACGTCTGACACCGGAATGGAAAGTAACTGACACCACTGAAAAGGAGCCTGTTCACCTCCGACAAGACAGGGACATCAGACAGTCACATCAGTTGTCTTTATCCAATGAAGGAAACTTCTTTCAGAAGGAAGCACCAACACTCGACGCGCCACGCGTCCAGTTGGCTCAACCTTGCAAAGTTACCAACACGCCATGCGTCACGCGTCCAGTTGGCTCAACCTTGCAAAGTTACCAACACGCCATGCGCCACGCGTCCAGTTGGCTCAACCTTACAAAGTTACCAACACGCCATGCGCCACGCGTCCAGTTGGCTCAACCTTGCAAAGTTACCAACACGCCATGCGCCACGCGTCCAGTTGGTTCAACCTTGCAAAGTTAACAACACGCCATGCGCCATGCGTCCACTTAGCTCATTTTTGTAAAATCATTACCGTATGGCACGCGCCATGCGACCAATGGGCCCAAAAACGCAAAATTACAAACATGTATTCGAACAAAGGCCAACAACCACTAGACGATCAACTCAGCTAGAAGGCACACTGGACTGGGGGGGCTTGAAGAGGTATGGTCCCATTTCCGCATCCCACATGGCAAGGACCACACCACTTTTCATCCTACATGGCGCCTACATCAGCAAGCGAATCCAGAAACTTCTGGAAGCTTCTGGAAGACGTCAATGTGGCACCAAAGATGCTCCTTCCGACATAAAGGACAATACGTGTCACCATTCTTCAAGCGCCATGTAGACTTGCAACAAATCAAGGAGCAGACCGACAGCAACAGTACGATGTTTCCAGCATGGACAAATATGGGCGCGCCACGTGTACCACCATCCTGACCACAGCAGAGGAGACCAAGAGGATATTCCCCTTGGTCGGACAGCTGGCGCCCCATAACAGCTGGCAAGGTTGCTCCTCCCTCTTTCACCCTCCGGCTATAAATAGGACCTTTCATCATTCAGGTTACATTCATTCGATTCCTCTCACTCTCACTCTTAACACACACTGTTTTATCTCCTCAGAACAGAACTTATTCTCACGCCGGAGCCCGGTTAAGAGGGAAACCCCCATATTCCCCTCTTAACGAGCTAACGGTGTTACTGTTTTGCTGGACTCAGTCTTTTGGCGAGTAAGAAAGAAGATTGAACCCACGAAAGAGACGACCCAGCTAGTTAATCATCGGATTTAACCAGTATTTCATCAAAAGTTGAATAAGATTATGGATCCTCTTCCTGCGTTCAAACTTCAAAGCCTCAGTATCCATAGCATGGGTTTAAGACTTTAAGTGATACCAGGGTTTTTGATCAAGAGAAATAACACCGTAATGCATGTTGTAATTAGATATGTATATTGACAATGTTAGTATTGTGGTCCAAATTTAAGTGATAATCTTGGTTAAAGGATTGGGTTCATCTTTGATAGTTGTCAAGATAAATATTCTTATGGGTTAAATAATTTGAATAAGAAATCCTTTGAATTTGTTGTTAATTTGGAGTTGATTTGTGTTTGGTTTGATGCAGTGACGGACCCAGGATTTTTTTTTTTCAATGGGGTCCATTTTTTTCGGTGATCAAATTTTTCATAACAAAACGTTAAAACTTTCGAGTCGGTCCTCGTTCGGGTCCGGGTCATTGCGAGGTTTGATCTAGATTTAAAAAAAAACAAGAAAAACAAGCTATACAAGGATTAAACACATGACCTTTTGTTGGTAAAGAAATGGATTTACCACAACACCAGGTTTCCTTTTCTTTTCATGGTGTCCACCTAATTGTGTTTATGGGGTCGTTATACAATTTAATATACCGAAACTACTAATTTTTTTAAAAACATTGGGGGTCAGGGGACCCCGACCCACTCTATGTAGGTCCGCCCCTGGTTTGATGGTAAAACACATGTATAACTTTTGCTTAATGTCTAAAGGTGTTATATTGTTGTACTTTGATTTTGGGAGACTATGGAGTGTGATACTATTTCTAGTTTCATTTTAGTGTCATAGATTTCACTCCCATCCTATTTTTTGCTATTGCATGGGTATGATTTCACCTTCCACTGTCACGTCATTTTTATTTGTATTTTAAATAAAAAATAGTTTCATTTTTAACATTTTGTAAAATAATAATAATAAAACATTACATAAATATAATAAAAAATATAGGAAAAAAGTTAAATACAATCCGAGTCGTTTGAAACACAAAAGAAAATTAAATATCTATTATTCATCATCGTTGGGTATTCAAAGTATTTTATATTGAAATGGTAGTATCAAGATATGTCAAAGTCGTATATCAGACCAAGAAAAACTTTATTTTTTTAATGAAATTGGTTTTCAACTGAATTAATATCGGAATGTTTGTAAAAAAAATATATACAACACTCTGTAATTAGTTTTTTAAAATAAGTTTACGAGTACAAGTTATTGCTAAAAATTTAGCGGAGCTAGTTAATTAATTATATTATTTATAACTTTAAAAACATGGTTTCACAGTGAAAGGATTCACGCCGTGAGGCCGGCATTGTTCAGTTCATCCCACACCCATCATCTTCAACACAACTTCGGGCCACCTTCAAGCCATCATTTTTTGGCCATGTCAGATCACGCTTCATGGCGTGATGACCACATCAGGAAGTCTTAGTATGTGTCGCCGTGTCAGGATGTGCTTAATATATGTATTTTTTGGTTATAAAGTAACATTTTTTCTTTAATTCAAATATCTTGAAAAAAATGGTGTGGAGATTGACGAGTAGTGAATAGAACTCTAAGGGAGTAGAAAAAAGTCCAATGAAAAAAGGATCATTTCATATAAGATGCACTGGATTGATTTAATTTAATAGACAGGATCAAATCCTGGCCCAAACCTGAACGCCATGCCCTAATTCGTGCATAAATAATATTCATTTGTTTCTTCGTTTTTTAAAACATTCAACTCACACAACATCTAAACTTATTTCATACTCTGTCTTAAAACTAAAACCCTTACTACTTTTAAGTGAATATATTTGGTACACACTTTGATATAGCTAGAATACAAACCTTTTGCTTTCTATTTCTTAAAAAACATAAATTAATATATTAACATTACTATAGATACATTTACCATCTTCGTGAACACTTAGTTTGCCATTCAATGAATGCCACGTCTTCTTCAATATTGATTTACCCAATTAGATATCTCAACTTTTGCTTCTTTTCTTTTGGTTTCATTTAAGGCCCTTAGGATGAATGATATTTACATTCGCACGTGGTAAATTAGTAAAGAGTAAACTTCTGTTTTGCTTCCTATGGTTTGGTCACTTTAACGGTTTTGCTCCAAACCTTTAAAAATAGCCATTTTACTCCCTGATGTTTCGGTTTTTTGGCCAGTTTGCTCCCCGCCTCTAACTCCATCCAAATTGTTTTTTTTTCCATTTTGCTCCCCGCAGGGAGCAAACCGGCAACAAAACCAAAACATCAGGGAGTAAAATGGCTATTTTTAAAGGTTTGGGGCAAAACCGTTAAAGTGACCAAACCACAGGGAGCAAAACGGAAGTTTACTCATTAGTAAATTACCGCTAAGAAACAGACAAAACTCAATGCATCAACTCCCACTGACAGACACCCTGCATATATGAAATATGTTCATATTTTCAGGCTTTCAGCCTTAAACTTTTTTCATGGTATTTACACACTACAACCAAAGCTTTTAAAGCATGGGAAAAAAATACAAATATCAAACTATACACAATTTGTAACGAAATCATGCACATCTTCATCATGTTAAGGTAAAGATGGTGCAGTGATATACTATTATATATACTATGAGTATGCCATGTGCCCCGATAGATTGGCAACATGTAACTGTTTAATTTTTTGTTTATTATTATTATTATTATTATTAATATTAATATTAATTATTATTATTATATATTATTATTATTATTATTATTATTATTATTATTTTTTAGACGTTCTTGTGTGGATTTTTTGGTACCATAAGTTATAGCGAGTGACGTTGTCGTGTTACGAACCCATCTACTTATCAGCAAACAACATCATTGTCGGTGTTTTACCATAATGGAAAAGGTATCGGTGTTCGCTTGTATAATTTTCGATAAGCAAAACCTATATTGACCAAACTCCAGTCGAGTTGTTTGGGGAGAAAAGGACCACACTCGCAAGGGGAGAAAAAAACTAGTTTAAATCAAATATAAACATCACTTGATTTAAATAAAAATAATAAATACACATAGAGTGCCTGTATCACCGACGTATTCAGAGGCGGACCTAGCATATAAGAAGGGGCAACCTCCGCTACGGCTTGGTGCTCCGGCGGTAGTGTAAAATTAGTGTAAATTTTGGAAAAATTTGACGTTTTTACGATTTCGTTACGGCTTTTTTTATAAAACGTTACGGCTTGGCGGATTTTCTAGATCCGCCACTGGACGTATTGTCGCCATATGTGCGTAATTTGGAAAAAAATAGAGCTAACATGGAAATGAGGCTTTTTCTTGTTGGGCTAAATATATCATATTATCATAATTCTTATTGAAAGAGACTTGATGCAAACTATGAAATATGAATAGCAATATCCGTGAGACTGTACTGTATAATTTTAAAGTTGATGAGTAACTGAAATAGTCCAATGGGACATAGCTGGACCGAGTTTCTTTGTTTCATGAAGCCCATCGTATATGACTATTTGAGCCCATCAACAACCAGTGTAAAATTGAACATCGGGTTCTTTGGTTTCTAATAATTTGACAGGTGTCTAACTCTAATCTTATATAACTTTTTTTTTTTTTTTTTTCAAATTTGCATATTTTATGTTAAAAAATTATTATATGTCTTCTCAAATATATAGTTACATGTAAATATTTAGAACCACTACATATTATTAAAACTTAATTGTATCAAGCTAACAATTTAAGTTATTATTTTGTAGTTGCGTATTCTATTTTATTGGGATAGTTGTGGGACCTAATTATTCGTTTGGTTTGTCTGTCATACCCCTCGATACGAAAACAATTTTCTTTTTCGCCCGATGTCTTTTTAAATTACAACAACAACAGTATACATATACTTTAATCCCGTTTTACTTTTCATTTTATTTTATTTTGGGTATTGTATTTTTACTTGATATGAATATAGAAAGATTAATTAAAAGTAAATTCAACATGTTGTATCTCCTTATCCTTTATATTACATTAATCATGTACCTAAATCTTATTACTAGGTCTATCTTTTAGATTAACATATAAAACTTTGTATCTTTTTTCTTTCAGTATAGGACTATATGTGAATAATCAAAAGATGACAATTTGTTACACGTTAGAAAATATTGTAAATATTTAGAACGACATCAAGTTATTATTAACATCGAAACTGAAATTGCATTAAGGTAGCACTTTAAAAGGGTCGTTTGGTTCTTAGAATTATAAGGAACTAAAATGTTGAAAGAAATTGAAATTTGATTGAATCGGAATTGCCAAATTTGTATTATGTTTGGTTGGTAAACTTATAAATGGAATAAAAATGTAAAAATTAAAAGGAGAATACTGCTCGTTTAATATTTCTCTACCCCACCCATGTTCTATCTTCATTGCTCCATCATCTTCATCGCAGTTTAAAAGGTTTCTAGAATCTAGATATGAAGATCGTTCAATTTCTAGGTTTGAACACATGTAATCAATAAGGTTTTGGGTTTGTATGATTTTTGTGACTAGGACTTCGATTTATGTTTCTAGATATGGTTTCATCGATTGAAGTTTTTCAATGGGCATTCGAGTTAAATTTGGATTTGGACTTCAATTTAGGTTTCATATACCCTTTGTGGACGATTTTGTTTTCATTTTCTTCATTGTTCTTCATGTTTAGGGATACGGTTTTGTTTGAAGCATCATAACGTCTTCATCGTTCTTCATGCTATTTAATTTGGATATCTCGAGCCTAGTTATCCGTTTGATCTATTTCAGGTGTGTTTTTTAGGTCACCGTATATTCTAAAGATTTTTTCTACTTCACCAAGTATTTTTTTTATCTACGTTTCGTTGTGTGAAACCTAGTTGAACTCACGATGTATATTTTTTTTATCTACGTTTTGGTGTGTAAAAATTATATATTTAAAAAGACTTTATCTATGTCACGACGATTTTAACATACGTGTTTCGTTGTGCGAAACCAAGCCGAACTCACTATGTATTTCTTATTTAGGTATTGTCGTGTGAAAAGTTACATATTCTAAAAGATTTTATATGTACGGTATGACATATTTTTATCTACGATTCGTAGTGTGAAACAGAGCTGAACTCACGCCGTATTTTTCTATCGCCGTTTCGTTATGTGAAAAGTTACATATAATAAAAGCTTTTTTCAATGTCATGACATATTATTTATCTACGTTTAACTATGTGAAATCGAGCCAAACTCACGACGTATTTTTTATCTACATTTCGTTGTGTGGAAAAATATATTCTAAAAGATTTTATCTACGGGATAACGTATTTTTTTATCCCTGTTTCGTTATAAAAAAATAAGCCGAACTCACGACGTATTTTTTTTATCTACATTTCATCGTGTGAAATCGAGCCGAACTTATCATTTCAAAAGTTATTTAGTTAAATAATTAAGAAAATTGTAGTTAAATAATAAAACAAACAAAACATTGTGTTTTAAATGGTAAGAGTTAATTAAGCAATAAATCTATATGATTTCTCAAAATTAACAACGTTTGGTAATAATATACGAAATAACGAAATTAACCTCAGTTCTTAGTTAGCTATTACTTTTAACAAACCACATGGACTAATCATATAATTAATTCTTAAGAAGGTGATTTTAATTTGCACAATAAATTTACATAACTCATCAAACTAATTATTTTATATTTTTTTAGATTATATATAGCACGTCACATAAGGTATAAAGGCAAAACTAAATATATTTAAAGCAAAAAATATGTTTATTGATATATATATAAATAAACTAATATGTTTATTGATTTTTTTTTTCTCGAAAGATGAATTTCGTAATATGTTTATTGATATATTTTACTTTTTAAACAATACGGTATCGCCAAAGATATAATTTAGTACTTAACTAGAATTAAGCCCCCCGCGCTGCGGCGGGTGACCTAAAACTATACCAAATAACATCAATATCACACCGCTGGTAGCGACCACCAACACTGAAGTTGTGGCGTGTTAATGCGAAGAAATAAGACTAAAACATATAACATAAAAAAAATAATTATGTCGATTTATGACACACGCGTTGCGACGAACTTGTTAAATGGAAAAATAGACGTAAAAACGTTGAACACACACGAACGTTACGTCGTGTTAACTCGTAAAATAACGTAGAAAAGAATAACTAAGTCAATGTAGGATCCGCCCGTTGCGGCGAAGTTGCCAAAGGGGGAAAATAGACACGTTGCGACATACCTGTCAAATGTGAAAAAATAGACGAAAAACGTTGAACCACGCACGTACGTTGCCATTTATTAACTCGCAAAATTTAGAACGAAACGTTAAACGAAAAACTTGTGAAAGATAAAAAGTATGGGGGACCAAAGTTGTAAATAAAAAAGTTTTGGGTTAAATTATTAAAGATGAAAAGTTTTGGGTTAAAAGTAAACAAATTAAAAGTGTTGAAATATAGAAGATGAAAACTTTTTGGTTAAAAGTGAAAAATCATAATTTTTTTTAAAAACCCCCCTATACTTAGGGTACAATAATACAATGTAACAATATGTTGCTAATTTATATTATAGAAATATTACATTCTTTATCTTTTTATTTTTAATTTTAATTAATAATAAGTGTTGCTTTATGCTAAGAAATATCTCTGAATCAATAATTGTTACAGTAGGATATTATATTACGTTTGAATAGATAGTGCCCCTCCTGTCGTGGCTCGCCAATTTATATTATTTTATTAAATGTTTCTTTAA
This sequence comes from Helianthus tuberosus, assembly GCA_030545235.1. Taxonomy (NCBI): domain Eukaryota; kingdom Viridiplantae; phylum Streptophyta; class Magnoliopsida; order Asterales; family Asteraceae; genus Helianthus; species Helianthus tuberosus. The sequence continues at coordinate 159,682,478 of CM060402.1, read as the reverse complement.
CAATTTGTGAATTTAGGGTGAGCGGGGCACCAGCGGGGAGGCGGATCGGTGACCCCATTCCCCGAGCGGGAACACCGCCGCCATCCCTGCGGTGACCCAAATCGGGGAGGGGGTTGGGGGAGTAGTCACCGCACAAGAAGAGAGGAGATGGTGGGCGATGGTGGGCCCTGCTCACCCTAACAACCAATCAATTATTTTTGTTTATTTATTTATTTATTTTTTTTGAATAAAAAAACAAGGGGAGTTAAGAGGGGAGTGCCGCCATCAAATTGAGGGTGTGAGGGGAGTTTAAGAGGGGAGTTGACGTGGCATAACCTGATTGGGTGTGTGTAAGAGAGGGGACTCCCCTAAGAGGGGAGTGCCCCGCTCACCCTTAGAAAGTTAAAATTGCCTCATTCCTTGTCACAAAGTGATTTTATATTCAACTTTTTTAGCCTATAGCTATAGAAGAATGCAAATGTGTAATTTAACAGATGTAAAGTTATCTAATTTTATAATATAATATAATTTGTACTTATATGCAATATACACTGTAAAAACTCATTCACGAAAGTGCTAGCGAAACCAAAAGTAAACGAGACGGAATTTTATTGTCATATATTAATTATCTTGACCTTAACTATAAAAAAGTATGTATCATCATATATATCACATAAAATGAATAATTTGATTCTATGTTGGTGATGAGATATTTTTATTGGTCAGACGCTTACCCGTGGTCCATTTGTTATTTGTTGGAAGATGCCAATTTTCAGTTCTTTTAAATTTTATATTTTTATAGGAAGGAAGGTTCCTTCGTTGTTTTCATCTGTGTTACTTGTAATTGTGCCTAACTAGGTTCATAAGTCACAACCAAATAACAATTATAGCTATACTTTTAATAAAAAAAAAATTAGAAATACTTTTAGTAGTTAACAATAATAAGATTCTTGTAACATTGTTCGGTGCTAACTTTTTTGATTGTAGATATCGGTAGGCGCTAGTCGGTCGGTGGGGTACCGACTAGCAATGAAATTGAGATTAATCGAATTGAGATTTTTATATATAATTTTCAGTTTTATATGTACACATACACATTTTATAGGTAAATATTTTAAGTGACAAGTTTTAACCTCCCCTTAGGGCTGGCATATCGTGTATACCCGTACACGATAAGACACGACTCGACACAATAAGACACGATACACGAAATCTCATACACGAACACGACACGATAACTTATCGTGTCCTTTTTTTCAAACACGAACACGACACGATATACACGAAAATTACCTTTTAATACCTGTTAACACGACTGTTCGACTGTAAGACACGAAAATTACCTGTTGATACATGTTAACACGAACAAAAACACTAACACGACATGCTATCTGAGAGTTACAGAGGGAGTTTAGGGTTTTATTTTTTTTAATTGAATGAGGAATGAAAATAGAAAGGAATTAAGGAACCCACACCACATGGCTGATGAGTTTTATTAAATTTAATTTCTTATCGTGTACTAATGGGTACTAACAGGTAAACAGGTATTTAACCTGTTTATACATGAAAATTAACAGGTAATCTCGTGTCTACCTGTTTGGTACATGATACATGTTAAGGCCATACACGATACCTGTTAACTTCGTGTAGGTTCGTGTCGTGTATTTGTGTAAATTGCCAGCCCTACCTCCCCTTGGCCCATTTTTTTAATATACGGGATTAATCGCCGGAATCTTCATTGTTTGGTTGGAAACTTGGCGGAATTTACAGGTTTTTGCTGAAATCTAACCAAAATTGCCGAAATCTGGTCAGAACCGTCGATTTTTGGCCCGCCGACTAAGGTCGATTAGGTCTGACTACCGATTAACAAAAAAGTAGTCAGTGACCGACCGACTAGCGTTTAATCAGCGACTAGTCCCGATTTTTACAACACTTCTTTTTTGGTACGTGTATCTAGAAAGATGCAATTTTTCATATAGCCTAGTATCTCCGTTGAACAGGGGCGGATCTAAAATATATAAATAAACGTTTAATATATATATATATATATATATATATAGTGTAAGTATCTATGGAAAACCCATTTAATCTAGAAAACTTGGGAAACCTGAATTGTGTGGTCAAGATTGATCCACATCATATCTTTAAACACATGTTAAAAGGGCAAGATAGTCATTTGTTCAAGCCATCATTTCACCTTCTCCCTCCATCCCATCAAGTCATTTATTACCATCATATCACTTTTTTTAAAACCAACAATATACAGAAACTTTGCATCTCTTTCTTTCTTAGTTTTCTTAGAGAAAGCTAATGTTTATAGAGAGAAACAACAATATTCATCTTGTTTATTTCGGATGTGTTCATGCTTGTTGAAAGCTGATTTCGGGTGTGTTCATGCTTCATCTCACGTCGTCATCTTCATATCGGGTGTGCTGATGTTTGTTGAAAGCTGATTTCTAGAGTGAGAAACAACAATCTTCATCATATTTATCAAGAACACCAAGAACACATAGAGAGAAGCAAGTTTGAAGATCTTCATCGTGTTCATCACACGGTTTCTAGATTCAGTAAGTGTTTTTAGAGAGAGAGTTTATATTTTAGAGAGAGAAACAACAATCTCTTGAGTATTTTATTTTGAAAAATCATTTCACACTTGATGTTTTAGTTAAAATGGTTGTTTATAGGTTTTTGTGTAATGGATGTTTTAGAGATGAACATGATTCTTTTGTTAAAATGGTTCTAAAAATGGGTAAATATTTATGTAATTTGCAGGTTTTTATTTTTGTGTTAAAATCATTTTTGTGGTAAAAAGTTGTGTTTGGTTTGGTTGCTTGTTTGAGGCTTTTGATCTGAGTAGTAACTGTTTTTTTGTTGGGTTGGTTGCTTGTTTGGGCTTTTGATCTGAATAGTAACTGTTATTGTGTGTTATACTAGGAGGTAACACATGTTACATGTGTTACAATAAAATTTTACACGTGTATAACACGTAACACATGTTACATACCTGTAGTTACATTTGTGTTAATAAGTTTAACTTTAGGGGATTAACACTGATGTACTTGTTTTGTTCATAGGTGAATGGATGTTTATGTTCAAGATAAAGATGGTTATCAAGATGCAAAGCGTAGCTATATTTTTGTAACCTTTATGATAGTTTTGGATCATTTTTATATGTTTAAGTTTTTATAAAGATTTTTGTTACCTTTAAGTATGATTGTAATGTGTGCAATTACTAACAACCCATGATGACAAGTGAGTTTTGTTTTGATTAACATTTGTAACTGGTGTTGGACGTAACATGTGTAACCTATGTGAGAGGTAACTAACTAATAGCAAAGAATGACCTGATACAATGTTGGTCATATGACTTTGGTACACATGTGTTACATACGTTAAAAGGGTAATATAACATTAACTGTAACCCTTAACATTCCTTTGTTTGATGTTGGTCATACCATTACATCAAACATAATATAACATTACATGTAACACATAACATCATTAAAAATAAACAATAACATCATTAAAAGTTGTTGTAAACTACTACATTAAACGTAAACCATAATGTCAGAAAAGGGTAATAAAACATTAACTGTAACCCTTAACATCATTAAAAGTGGCAGCCTACCAAGGCTTTTAAGGTTACAAACATCATATAGTTATGATGACCACAAAAGGGTGATAAAACAACCGGAAATGGATAGTGACTGTTACATTTGTCAACATGTTGTTCATTCATGTAATAGTGACTGTTACAAATGGTACAGGTTACATGTGTTACCATCTAGTGTAACATGCGTAACAACTATATAACATGTGCAACATGGCTATACATGTGTTACCATCTAGTGTAACACATGTTATAACTATATAACATGTGTTACCATCTAGTGTAACACATGTTAAAACTATATAACATGTGTTACAACTATATATACATGTGTTACCATTTAGTGTAACACATGTAACAACTATATAACATGTGCAACATGGCTATACATGTGTTACCATCTAGTGTAACACATGTTACAAATATGTGTTACATATACGCAGCCCTGTTTTGTCCAATAAAGGGCCGCTCTTACCGTAAGTAACATGTGTAACATTGTTACTACATATGTAGCTAATTACAACTTCCAGGAACCAAAACCCTAGAGGTGTTACATATGTTAACATAAAGAGATTCTCTTAAAATCAGAAGAAGTATTACATCTCGTAAAGAGGAGTATTGTTGAATGTAGGGTATGATCTAGTTCTTCAAACCATTACATCAAACATAATATAACATTACATGTAACACATAACATCATTAAAAATAAACAATAACATCATTAAAAGTTGTTGTAAACTACTACATTAAACGTAAACCATAATGTCAGAAAAGGGTAATATAACATTAACTGTAACCCTTAACATCATTAAAAGTGGCAGCCTACCAAGGCTTTTAAGGTTACAAACATCATATAGTTATGATGACCACAAAAGGGTGATAAAACAGCCGGAAATGGATAGTGACTGTTACATTTGTCAACATGTTGTTCATTCATGTAATAGTGACTGTTACATGTTACATATACTAAGTGTTTTATATATGCCAAGTGTGTTTCATACACACATGTAACATGCGTATGCCTTTGTGGTGCATATACTCATGTTACATGTATACGTATGTTATTCACTACATCGTATGTAACACATGTTACTCATGTTACATGTATATGTATGCTATTCACTATATATGTGCCTTCTTTTTATTCACTACATCGTATGTAACACATGTTACTTACATGTTCCACCATGTACTGCATTTACTTACGTAAGATGTGTAACACATGTTACAATTGCTTATTGTTTCCAAGTAACATTAAAGGTATGTACCTTGTTTTCTACTTCATCCTGTGTAACACATGTTACACTTGTTAATTAGTATCAAAGGTTACAATTGAAACAATATGTTGACCACCCAATGCTCGTCTACTACTTTTCTTACAATTGGTAATGAATAAAACATGTTAACTAATAACACATGTAACTGATAACTGGTAACCAAATACATTTCCCACCATAATTATTTAACATCCAGACACCAACATATTACAGAGAAGACCAGAATGGTCATATTGTATTTTTGGGTTATGGCCATAATTTATCCCATTCATCGTCCGTTTCTTCTCTTTCTTCATCCCATTCATCGTCCGTTTCTTCGTCTGCAAATAAAACAGGTTTAACACATGTTACTTAATTTCATTAACACTTGTTACATATGTTAAGATAAAGTCAGGTTTAACATATGTTACTTAATTTCATTAACCTAATATGTTTTTGATAAAATAAAGTCAGGTTTAACATATGTTACCTATTTTTATAAAAATAAGACAAGTTTAACACTTGTTAAATAATACAGGTTTAACACATGTTACATAATTTGATAAAAATAAGACAGGTGTAACACATGTTACACTAACATGTTTACCTAATAGGAGAGGTTTAACACATGGTAATAAGACAGGTTTAACACACGTTTACATCATTTGATAAAAATGAGACAGGTTTAACACATGTTACACTAATATGTTTACCTAATCAGGGAGGTTTAACACATGGTACCCTAATAAGAAGGTTTAACATATGTTACGCTAATATGTTTATATGCTTTTTAGTCCGTTGACTTGTACCCTAATATCAGACAAGTTTAACACATGTTACGCTAATATATTTATATGCTTTTGAGCCCTTGGACTTGTACCCTAATATCAGAGGTTTACCTAATTTGTTTTTGACAGAAAACAAGGCAGGTCTAACACATGTTACCTAATATGTTTTTGATAAAAAAATATAAGACATGTTTAACACATGTTTTTGACAGTAAACAAGACGGGTTAACACATGTTACAAATCAATAGTTTTAACGTGCAGTTGGCAATCCAAAAAAAAATAAAAATAACCCGAGACTATTTCTACTCAAAATAACTAACACTTCCTAGTCGCATTCCAAAACAAAAATCACCATCGATCGGACCAAAAAACACTTACCGATTGGGAAAAAAAAACATAAAAACCAACATTAACACTTTCTAGTCTCATTCAAAACAAAAATCACCACCGATCAAATCACACACTGATCGGACCAAAACACCTACCCATCGGAAAAAACAGAAAACCCAACATTTATCCGATCAAAACACCTACCGATCGGAAAAAAGAAAAAATCATCACCGATCAAAACACCTACTGATAAAAAATCGAACCAAACTTACTTGCTTCTGCACTTAGTTCTTGCTTTCTTCCATTTCCGGCAACTTTTACCGGTCAGATCATCTTCTCCGGTGCCCCTTTTCTTCTCCGGTCAGATCATCTTCTCCGGTCAGATCATCTTCTTCTCCGGTCAGATCATCTTCTCCGGTCAAAACACCTTTTTCCGGTGCCCCTTATCTTCTCCGGTCAGATCATCTTCTCCGGTGCCCCTTTTCTTCTCCGGTGGGTTTTGGGATGATCGATTGTTTGAGAGAGAAAGAGATGAATTTGGGTTGAATATTTTGAAATGTTTGAAATGATGAGGGGGTATTTGATTAGTTCTTATAGGTATTTGTGCACCTCCTTTAATGCATGTCAAATCACATAATATTATAATATATATAATGTACTACAATTATGGTTGATTTTACTTAAATACCCTTCAAGTACTTTTGTTGACTTCATCCTTCTATTAAATTTAATTCAAAAAGGCTTCAAAATTTATGAGCCATTGGATGATCTTGATCAATGGTCATAGATTGGGTTTCCTAGGTTTTCTTAGTAGAAATAAGTTTTCTATACATCCATGCCCTATATATATATATATATATATATATATAGTGGAGGGTTCAAATGAGAAGATTTTTTTTGTAAGAAGAAAAAAGAAAAAGTTTCAACCAATAAGAATGCTTCATTTTACTTCATTTAATATTTGCATTTAATTTTAATATAAGGGTATATTGGTAAACTTACAAAAATCATTAATTTGTAATATTCACCTTTAATAACAAACTAAATTAAATTTGTAACTCCTTTTCAAAATATATATTTTTTCCAAATTAAAAAAAAAAAAACTTAATTTAAAGTGTAGAATAAATTACTAGTTGTGTAGGATAAATTACGAGTTGTGTAAGATATATTTCGAGGTGTGTAGGATAAATTTCAACTGTGTAGGATAAAATTCTATAATGTATAGGGTATATGTAGGAAATTTTTTATATGTGTAGGTTTTGTAGATTATATGTAGGATAATTAATGATATGAGTTATGAGTTATAAATGAAATAGTATTTTACTAATATGTCATTTCTTCTTTTTCTTCTCACATTAAATTTCTTCTCAAATGAACCTTCCCCTACATACACAATTTTTCTCTCTCTATCTCTCTAAAACTAGCCTGTCACCACCACCTACCCACCGCCACCACCACCACCATTATTTCCCTCTCTCTCTAAAACTACCCTACCACCACCCACCCACCCACTTGCCCCCACCATCACCCACCCACCGCATCCACCACCACCACCTCTCGCACCTCAACCACTCTTAACATCATCACCCACACCACCGTACCTTCACCCTTAACAACACCACCATTCAAACCCAAACCTAAAACCTATTTCACAAGCCCTAGAGCCCGACCTACCATCACCGCTGCCATTACCCCAACCCTAACCAATACTTCCATTAAACCCCAACGAAGAACGACCATTAAACCCCAACAACACTACCATTAAACCCATCGCAGCTGCCATTACCCCAACCCTAACCATCACTACTTGTTTCACAAGCCCTAGAACCCAAACCTCTATTTGACGGAGATTCTAGATCCGGATCTGGATCTCCGACGACGGTGTCTGCTGCTGGTGGGAGTGGCGTTGAGGTGGGAACTGTAGTGGCTAAGGATGGCGATGGACAGTGGTTGAGGTGGTAGATGATATATAAGAGAGAGTTAGGTAGAGAAAGAAAGAAGTATACGTACATGATATGATATGATATTTGTTTTATTTATCAAAATGTATTTTAATAAATAGGTAGAAAGACTAAAATACCCTTGTGTTACCTAATTTAACCAAAATGGTTAACTGAGTTAGGGTTAAAGGACGTAACATGCAAGGGTTTTGCAAACATAAAATATGTTTTTTGTATTTTTTGAAGACAAAGGATACGGTTTGCAATCTAGTGTCAACATAAATGACAAATTTTGTAATTTACCCCATTAGTATATATCCATCTAATATTTAAGGGATATCATATCTAGGGTAATGATATATATGTTTTTAAGGGTTTTGTACCAAATAAATAAAAAAAAGCGCAAAGCCATTAAAAAAAAAGAAACAAGTTTATGCGTAACATATGTAACAGGCGCATGAGGCACTATCACGCAGAAACTTGTTTTTATTAAATGAATAAATGGTCTGGCACTTTTTCGATTTTTTGGTGCAAAACCCTTAAAAACATATATATATTACATGTGTTTTTAAAAATAAACATATTAGATAGGAGTTTTAAGGATTTTCTCCCTAAATTCGATTTCATGCCAATACTAATACTATATATAATATAGGGAAATATTGTATATGAAACCCAAGTTAGGGAGAAAACTCTCGAAACTGTTATGTAACAACTTTTAAAAAAAATTAACACTTGTAATATACAAGTTGCAAGCGTTTTGAGCCAAAAAAATATTAAAAAAAACGCCGAGAGGATTGTTTAAAATAATTTTTTTCCAGTTTTGTGTAACGTATGTAACAGACGTGTTACGCACTATTATGCATAACTTGTTTTTTTAATTGGCTCAATGTCTTTTTTATTTTTTTGGTGCAAAAACTTTAAAAACATGTATATTATATGTATTAATTTTTTCAAAAAAAAAAATAATAAAATTGTTACATAGGAGTTCTGAGGATTTCCTCGTTAACTAAGGTTTATACCAATATTAACACTCATATCTAATTTTTATGATATTAACACATCATATATATATATTTTTTTATGATAATGACGGATAATGACAAAGTAAGCTTACAAGATATAGAATTAGAAGCGGAAGGATATGAAAGTTACCTTGAACCCTTTAATGTGCTAATCAAAAATATTATCCATCACTATTATTGTCATTGTCACTAAAAATATAAATGAACTATCAAAATAAAACGTGTATAAATTCACTATTGACGTCTACAATTTTACTTTACACTGTTATATCGCCGACATCGTGCAAATTTATACTGATTAATCTTTGCTAAAATTATATAAACCAAATACATGTTAGGTTTGAATAAATAGACTAGATTGTTGGGGAGAAAAGAAGAATCCAGAGGTTAGAGCAATGGGATTTTATGGGAAGAAGATGATACACGCTGTTCACTTTCTAATCATTAATGCTTCAAAATATCTGATTACATTTTTGAATGTTTTGTTGCTGCACGCTTTTACAACCAAACTTTCTCATATAAGCTATCTAGTAAGTAGGTTATGTCCCCACGGGTTGAATCATAAGATATTATAAATGTCATAGCTTTATAAATAAACAAAACTAGAATTACGATCCGCCGCAATGCGGCGGGGATTCTTTAGTTATAACTAAGTCGATTTAGGACGCGCACGTTATGTTGAACCTTTCAAACGGGAAAAAAATAGACAATGTAAAAACGTTCACCCACACACGTACGTTGTGTCGTGTTAACTCGCAAAATTTAGAACGAAACGTAAAAACGTTAAACCAAAGACGCACGTTTCGATGTGTTTAGTCACAAAATTTAGGACGAAACATAAAGCGAAAAATTTGCGGAAAATAAAAATTATAAAGGATCAAAGTTGAAAGTAAAAAAGTTGTGAGGATAGATTGCAAAAGATAAAAAGTTTTATGTTAAAAGTAAAAAAACAAATAGTTTTGCGTTAAAGGTAATTTATGAAATACATTTGACTGAAAAGTAAAAAAATCAATTTTTTTTGAAAAACCCTCAAAGCCAAGGTTACAACAACCATATGCATAACAATTTTTTCTTTGAAAAACTCTCAAAGGCAAGATTACAACACATAAGTAAAAAATCAAAGTGGTTAAATCGCAAAAGATTAAAACTTTTGAATTAGAAGTGAAAAATCAAATTAATCAAAGGGGTTAAATTAACAAAGATTAAAACTATAAACTTAAATTGTCAAAGATTAAAACTTTAATGTTAAAAATGAAACAAAGATTAAAACTTTAAACTTATATTGTCAAAGGTTAAAACTTTAGGGTTAAAAAGAAAAATTCAAATTTTTTTTTTTTTGAGAAACTCCCAAAGCCAATTGTACAACTATCATATGCATAAGTTACTTGCTTTTTAATAAGGTTATAATAATAAATAATTAGATATTACATTAACTAAAAGTTAATATTTGATGTATTAATGTTGTTTTGCTTATTCTGACAAGCTAATTAGATTGTATTTTGGCACCAAATAACATACGAAACTGAAAATTCTTATTACAATCAATGAACAAAGAAAACTTGTTAAACTTATCATAGTCAATGGCTCCTAAGATGAAACATAAAATAGCAATAGCAAATCTAGGTGTAGCCATAACTATTGTTGAGTTCGACATTATGCTATGAAAACAATTACGTGAAATGGAATGATCAGAACTCAATTAACTAAAATAAGAAACATTAAGAATTTGTTAGATCAATTACGTTTTCTTAAATTCTTTTACGTCACTCAAGTGATGATCTTTACTTGTTTTTGTTGATTCAGTTCTGTTTAAACATAAAGAAAAACATGAAAACATACCTTTGATTGCATTAGACTAGCAAGTAGTGGAGAATCCAGTGAGAGAAGACGACATAGAGTTCGACATAGATGTCAGTGTGATCTGGTTCCTCCTTAGGGTACTGACTGATGATGGGGACTTAGAAAACCGAAAAGGGTATCGGCTTAGGAGAGGAGGTCGATGATGATGTTATGACTAATGGGGTGTGTCTAATTGTGTAACTGAGTAACCCTTTAACCTCCACGTAATTCTCCTTATATAAGCACCCAGGAGGAAACCTAATTAGTTAATAAGGGTAATATGGTCCATCAACAATTACCAACTAATTATTTAATAGGTTATTATATATTTTGATCTATATAATGTAAATGATTATAATGGCTACTAGATTAAATATTATACCATAATATATTTAATCTTACATTCTCCCACTTAGCCGAGTAATCATTTACTATGAGTATTAGATAAGCCTGATTAGGAGTTAACACTCATTTTAGCCTTAAACAAGTACTATAGCAGAGAAATACAGCCGTTGAATCATTATGCGACTCAGGACCCCCATTAATCATACTATAGCCTTAATTTAAAACCTAATCGTTATGATCAAAATACGCATAAGCCCTTTGTTTGATTTGTAACTATATTTGTCTATATGCCATTATGCTAGCGTGACATATTCTTAGAGACATACAAAATCAAACTGATGAGGAAAATTAACTAATACTTAGTCATTCATAGTACGATATGCAGTTGCGCATGGCCATCAATTAATACCCGTCTCTGAGCTCTCTTAATAAGACTTATGGGTAATAGCCCTTCAGTTATAGGATCCTTAAGCATATCATGAATGTATTCGATACAAACTTAGTTTCCTTAATTCGTTCATAAACGAATAATTAATTTGCGTATCGAAAATTAATGCAGCACCTCTTGAACTGTTACTGTTCAAGGAGTCATGGTAGCTGACTTTATCACACTAAGTCTTCAAAACATTAATTATATGGAGTTAATATACTTATGAGTCCACTGATAAATTTCCAACAACATTTAGTGACTATATTATGTCGTTATAACTTAGGTTGTTAATATCAGTGCATTATGGCTCCTCCATGAAATAGGTTTTGTCTGCTGACATAAAGATATACCCGAAATTACATTTTGTCATCTTTGAATATCTCAAAGTTAGAGTAATAAACCGGTTTTAATTCTCACTTCTTCTTTAAATCATAGCCTCTCGTTTCTTTAAATATATTGTAATACTCTATTAGATGCTTCACATTAATCTAGACATATCTAGTGTGTTGCAATGTGAGTAATATCTAAATGAGTATAGACTTAAACTTACACAAGGCTTCCAATTAATGAAGCGTAAAAAATAATCTCATTTACCATATTATCCTCTGAAGGAGAGCAATATTGATTGTTACATATGTAAGGACCCATTTAATTTTAAACTTATGGAACTGAACTAATATCCCATTGGGTCTATCTCAGTATGTTATGATATCTATCACGTAAGAGATATCTCTGAGATATATTATATCAAAGTTTGTGTTAACAATGCTTTGACTTATGTAACATATACTTGTCAAAAGAATGTCATCTATATAGACAAGTTTATCTTAGTTGCTCCCACTCATTTTGAGGTAGGTACATTTATCCACTTGATTCTTGATGAAAATAATTACGTTAGCTTTTCATCACATTATGATGTTTGCATTAACCCATACATGGATATTATTGGCTTACAAATAAAGTGTTCTTTAACCTTCAGTTTGAAACTTTAGGTTGTTATCTAATGAACATGTAAATGTGTCAGCCATTTGTTATGGAAAATTGTTTAAAATGTTCATCTAATGTAGCTTTAAACTATTATAAGCTACTAGAACAGTGATGATCCTCAAAGAAAACTTTTGTTAGATATGTAATAAAGATTCTTTAATAATTTATCTCTTCCTGAGTACAACCTTTGACAATCAATCAAGCTTCTTCGTGTCTTAACGCTTATATTAGGATTTGGTTTAGTTATGAACACTCTTAGGTAATTCAATCAAATCCCAAACGTTATACAAACACATAAAATCAGTTTTACTAGAAAACTGTTTTATTCTATTCAGAAGATTGATTGACACTAATGGCTTAATTTGAAGAGATAGGATCAGCAAACATTTCCAAAATCCATTTCAACTTCAATTAGGGAGGTTATGTAATCATCAAAGTTAGTAGGCTTTTAAACCTAGATGACCTCCTGAGTTGATTATTGGGTTCATTAGAAGTTTCAGTTTTATGGGTTAGCTCCTGGTTAGGTTGCTATCATTTTCATTCTAAGTTTGTAAGAGTTGGTGCAGTATGGTGTACAAGAGGTGTAATCGGAGTTAAATTCAGAGTGAAATTTAATGACACTTTTCCCCCCGCCTCTTGTATTCCTTGCAAATCATGATAAGGACTTTGACTGCTCCCACTAACCTTAGAAATCTTTAGGAACTCAGCATGCTTAGGGTCAATATGTAACGACCAACAAATTCTAATAGAGAAACAAGTTAATGACGTTAGTCGTTGTAGTTTCTCTTGTTGAGGATCATGTTAGTTTAGGTAAGAAATCTAAGTGCGCCCACAATTAAGCAACAATGAAACTTTTGTAAGAGTAGCATTAGATTTAAGGAGATAAGTTTTGATAGAACAGTGTCGTGATGGAGCGGTGTCTTGTACAAGATGTGCAATTTTAGGTAATGTAAAATTTTCACTCCCCCACCTCTTGCAACTATTGCAAGTTGTTAATAAGACACTTAATGCTCCCACTGATCTTTAATATCTCTAGAATGCTACAAGAAAAGTTTCAATGAGCTATGTGACGTGGGAACCTATCACATATACGTTAGACTTTATTTGATTTCTTTAATGTCCAGATATCATAAGAAACTTTAGGGACATATCTAATAGAAATCTTATTAAGTACATACATGAATAGATTTCTTCTAAGAACGTGAGCCATATGCGACAAAATTTAGATACAAGTTGATAGTCTTTTAAATGATAAATGAATTATGTCTGAATATTCCATTTTGAATAAGTTCCACTAATGTCAATGAATGACTTATGATGGACCCATGCTTATTCCTAAAGCCAAGTAGTATTTAGGGCTATAACGTCATGATTTAAAAACACTTAGAATGAGATTAGATAAAAAATCATCCTCATTAACCATGTCATGATTTCTCATGAATTTTGGTTATAATGGACGAAATTTATAAGTCTTATTTTCCTTTTATCAAATTCTCATTTGCATGATGACAAAAGTTGTGAAAGTGTAAGGTATCATCTAGTTCCATCTTAGTAATGTTTCTATCTAGATATTTAGAACAAATAAAATGAGAGTTTACGGTAAGTGTGACTTTATGTTGACTATGCAAACCTCACAATCTTCATATCTTTGCTTAATTATGATACTACATTCTGATTAATCAGAATATATAAGGTATCGAAAAGCATTGTTTGAAGACTGCTTATTATGGCTCTTATAGCCTTAACATTTAATTTTGTCACTAACTCTCGTGTTAATTATTTGTCGAGTTCTGGTAAGGAAACGTATGGAACTAGAGTCAACTAATCATGTGTTAATTGGAATATTAAAAAATTATCAGACTTAAATATCATTAGTAAGTGACTATCTAATTAACTTATCCAACTGTTCTTTAGAGTAATGGATAGTCTCGTTGCTTATGCCTAGTCTAATGGCATAATTATGCAGTGAGATTTTCCCTTGAAGAACCTTAAAGTTGGGATTAGCACTTGTAATTTGTCTATGGACCTTAGAACAATCCTCTTTTAAACTATTAGCGGTTGTAAGGTGAAAAACATCTTATTTTCCAGTTTCAAACATTTATTTCTTTGTACATATGTTGCTTATCAACACACTCGTTATACTTTGGTACTTTTGAGTGTTATACTTGATTTATAATGCATCAAATTGTACAAGTGAAAATCTTAGTATGTAATGTACTGGAAAAATGTACTTATTTCCATGCGTAAGCCCTTAACTTTATGGGTCATGGTATTGTACATTATTATGTATTCACATATACCACTTAGCTTTATAATTTATAATTTAAATGAAGACATGCATCTTAGGAGTTCTAGTGATTATTCCACAATTATAGATTAGTCTTAGGAAAGACTTAATCTGGAATAACCCTTTAGTGACAGCAGTTATTCTTGATTATCATAAGAGACATCATGTTCGATTTATCCTAATCATCATGCTCTACTTTGCTTCTGTAGTGCTTTATCCGAAGAGAGCAATAGGATTATCGTGCCTTAAGAGATAATCAAGGATTTAATTTAAGAGCTAATTCTTATAGAAACTTTAAGCAAAACATATTAGATTTAGGAATTAGAGTGGATGAGATATAGACTTATAGAAGAACATTATAGTGAGTAAAAAATATGGGTACTAAGAATAAGGCAGACGAAATGATCATAAAACTTAATTAAGGATCATTAATATAAGGATCATTATGTGAAGAGGTTGTGATATGTCTATTACTAACATCAAAATAATAGACTTATTTAAAGTTCTACTTAAACGAAGACAAAACAGCTTTGGCCAGAAGTGTAATCATTTAAGCATATGTGCAAAGTGGTTGTAACAAATCAGCTTTGGCCAGAAATTGAGACAATCACTTTAGTTATGCACTTGTTGAGTATGCCATCTATGAATGAATTAAATCAGCTTTGGCCAGAAATTAAGACATTCATGCTTATGATGCACACACAACATAGCTTTCATAATACTTGAACGATAAGTAGATGTATCAAGTCAGCTTTGGCCAGAAGTGATACATCAGAAGCTCATTCAAGTTAAGCCATTTTGGTTTTGTAAAACATTATTTGATCCTTATTAATTAACTAAATATTTACAAAACCAATCATTTAATAGCAAACCACCCGTTAGCGCGGATCGAACTAAACAGCTTAAAATAATGAGGTTTCGAGTCATAACCTAGTTGTCTCGAGTCGAGACCTTTGTCTCGAGTTATGACCTTATGGTCTCGAGTCGCAATCTCAGTCTCGAGTCGTAATCATGGTCTCGACTAGTATGTTTTATGAGATCTCGGTTCCTTGATGAGGTATCGAGTCGCAACCATGGTCTCGAGTGATGAAGATTGAAGTCCTTAGTTGAAACCTTTAGTGGTCTCGAGTCGAGACCTTATGGTCTCGAGTCGAAATCGTTGTCTCGTGTTGTGAATATTTGAGAACATTTATGATTTCGAGTCGAGATCTCGTGGTCTCGAGTCGAGATCTTGTTTCGGGTCGTTAAAATTGATCTTGAAACTTCCTGTTTAAGCTGTTAATGCAAAACATAACTGAAAATTCGAAATTTAAGAATTGTGATAGAGTTTCCTATTATAACATTGATCTATTTTTATCACAAAATTTCGAAATCATAATCTGTTTATCATTTAACAGATTTCGAAAAACTTAATAGACAAAATTAGATCAAAATTAGGGAAACATCTAACAATTCAAAACACATTCCAAATCATAAAGGAAAATTTCGAATTTCTCATAAGAACATAAGAACATAAGATGAACCCTAAATTTAAAACATAATTCTGGAAACCCGAAACCTGAATTTTAATGGTTTTGTAATGGATTTCGTGACAATAAGTTTAACCCTTTATGATTTCGAGTCAATTTATCAAACATATTTTCCGAAAACAGGGATTTCGGCTCATGAAACTCGAAAACAGTTTTGATTTTGATGAACTTTTTAAGGCTTTAAAACTTTCTGTTTTCCAGATTTCTATCCCAGAATTAATGGATACGAAAACAGAACTGACTAATCAACATATGCTCTGATACCACATGTTGATTCAGTTCTGTTTAAACATAAAGAAAAACATGAAAACATACCTTTGATTGCATTAGACTGGCAAGCAGTGGAGAATCCAGTGAGAGAAGACGACATAGAGTTCGACATAGATGTCAGTGTGATCTGGTTCCTCCTTAGGGTACTGACTGATGATGGGGACTTAGAAAACTGAAAAGGGTATCGGCTTAGGAGAGGAGGTCGATGATGATGTTATGACTAATGGGGTGTGTCTAATTGTGTAACTGAGTAACCCTTTAACCTCCACATAATTCTCCTTATATAAGCACACAGGAGGAAACCTAATTAGTTAATAAGGGTAATATGGTCCATCAACAATTACCAACTAATTATTTAATAGGTTATTATATATTTTGATCTATATAATGTAAATGATTATAATGGCTACTAGATTAAATATTATACCATAATATATTTAATCTTACAGTTTTCCCAACCATCATTTTTTCTTGACCCACAACTTTGAAGCAAAAGTATCACATAATAGCCACAAAAATTCATGTTATACGTAAAACTCTGGAAGTTGATTAAAATAAAACTAATCTTAAGAGAAGTTCATAACCATACCTTGTTGGATCTTTTGGTTGCCATATCCAACCAATTTAATCAACTTGCAGTTTTTGTGTTAACATGTTTTGATATACAAGTTGTGTTTAGGTTGACCTATTTAACCCTTTAACTAAACGGTTAAATAGATCTACCAACCAACCTATTTAACCTATAATCAGTCGACCCGATTAATACGTCTACTACTTCATTACTACCCGTTAACCAACATTTAGATGAAGGGGTTATACGGATCGTGTTTAGTTTACATGATTTTAAATGCATACCGGCTACAAATATGCGTGAGTTAGCATTTAACAATTGAAGATTCCAACGTCAATCCATATTCCTAACAATCTAACACAATTCACATCACACTTAGAGTCCAAACATGCATGTATTGATTAAGTAGGCACTTTTGTTTTTTTGACTTCGGTTCTTTAATTATTTTATCATATTAATTAATTTAAAGTGTTTTTTAACGGCCAACATATGAAATTTATTAGAAATCTAGGGGTATTAGAAGTAAAAAAATAAGAGAATTTTATTAATTGGTAGGGACAATTTAAGTATTGTTAATTCGTGTATTAGAGTATTTTTTTAATAAAGACCAAAATAAAGATTTTTTATTAGAAATCTAGGTACAACTAAAGTAAATTTTGGGCAATGGAAGTCCAATGGAAGTACAATTCGTAGCACACATGATAAAATAGGGACAATGGAAAGATTAAGAAAACAAATAAAATTAAACATTTTTAGTTAAATAAAATTAGGCCAATGATACCTAGATCAAGTGATGGAGGACTTGCATTTCTCTTGAGAGATGCAGGTTCGACTCTCACTTGGTGCAGAGTGAGGTACTGGTGGACAATGATAGGAGACACAGGGGAACCTGGGTTAGATCCTTGAGTCAAACGGATTTTACCGGTAATTTCACTATCGTGCTGTAACAACTCTCATCAAAGGTCATAATTATTAAATTAATTTGTCTAATAGGAAACCCTAATTGAGACACCCAAGTGATTCTGAACAAACCCTAAAATTTTCATAATTTTCAGAATCAGGATTAGGGCCCCTAAAACTCGGGGGGGGGGGGGGGGTTAAACCCTATTAACGATTATCCACTTAAAACGTTGGCAGAAAGGAATTTACGAAAACTGTCAAGTCAGCAAGGCTAGTCCCAACCGTGGCAACCCTATGCCTAAAAATAGGTCTCACGCGGCCCGCGTACGGTTAGCTTAAATCTCACGCGGGCCGCCTCAGGGTCAAAATTCACCTATAAATAGAGGACAGTGGGACTTGATTTCTGGAAGAAAAACGACGTAAAAATTCACTATACACACTGAGTTACGTTCGAATTACTACACAAACACACACGAATTCCGAATCGCTGCCGCAAAACAGGGTATTAGCACGATCGCTGTTACGATTCATTTTCCGATCGATCAATGTACTCAACGGGTGTTTAAGTGCTGCCCACATTAGGGTGATGCTTTGTCATTAGTCGTTAATTCGACAGATGTTAAGCATAGCACTTTGTCACTCGTTGTGATGGTTGATCTCGTGAGTTATCGTAAATGCTGTATTGATTACTAACCCAGTTTTGTGTGCATTGTTATCTAAATTAGGTTAATCAGGCTAATTCATAGACTAGACTCTGTCCGTATTAAATCAGCAAAGTGAGTCATTCTCTTTTTATCAAAATGCTTTATAAATTCTTAAATGTTTTCAAAGTTATAATTACGGGGATTAAGTCTTTGTAATCACCAAGTTACAGCCGGTATGTGGGGTTTTGTATACATTACTTGATAATCGTCACCATTGGGGCAGCCAATTGGGGGATATGACCATAGTCACAGATTTGGTCGAGTGACAAATACCGTGGGTAGTTGGTTTGATAATAGAAACATTGTAATCGCTCTTAATACTGTAAATTATAACAAATGTGTCATTTTAGTAAATAGAATGATTCACTCAGTATTTCCCGCTGACAAAACCTTTTTCAAACATGTTTCAGGTGATCTGTTGTAATTCAGGAAAAGTGCTGAGAAGCATTTCAAGCTTGAGAAAGTGGCTCATGATAAAATAAAGAAATAAGTTTTGTAATATAATGATTTCGTAGTAAAATCATAATATTGTAAAATATCGGGGTTTATCCCGAAATGTGAAATAAAATAAAAAGGGGAAATTTTAGCTTTAAACGATCCTGATAAATAAACTTCCGCTGTTAAACTCAATTAAATAAATACCACGGGATTTCTGTCCCGCGGCTCCTGAAACGGGTCAAACCGGGTCGGGGGTCGTGACAGAAAAATGTGGTATCAGAGCCACTGGGTTAAGCTAATTAAGTATTTAGAAATACTTAATTTTTCCTGATTACTATTATGTGATTATGTGTGTTATTAACTGATTATTTGTTAGTTACAGTATGGGTAAGCAAAAGCTGTCAAGCATCTATCTTAAATTAGATAGATCATCCAATGAGAAGGGAAGTTCATCCCGAACCAAATCCTCGAATCAGGCTGAAATTCCTGAAGAAGGAATATTTGTGCGAAATGCACAATACGAGGAATCACTTTCTCCTAGAAGGAGGGTGATGATTATTAAGAAAAGTAAAGAGAAAATCCGAGAAAAGAAGATTAAACGGGAAACCCAGGAATTAATTGATAAATCACCTTGGGAAGATAAGCTAGATGAGAAATGGGCAAATTTATATATGCTAGCCACAGTAGCAGAAAATGTAAATCTTTAAATATTTTAAAGTTTAGCACCTTACCCTTACAATCTAGAAACTCTGTGCAATAAATAAAATTTTAAAACCTAAGTGTGTTTTTCAGTTATCTTTGTAATAAATTAGTACACAGTATGTAATAAATTAAAAGGTTATTTATGAATTTTAACTTAATATTTTATGCATTTTGCATATATGCTACATCAGCATGAGTGGGATATCTGAGGCCTTTCAGAACCTTAATCTTTACCCGGTGAATATCGAAGTTTCCAAAGAATTTACTGGATACTTTCCTAATATAGAACAACCTGTAGAATTCAATGCTCCACCCTTGAAAAAACCAAAACCCAAGAAAAGAAGGAAATACGTTTGGGGGAGTCGTATACGTAAGAAAAAGTCAGCTACAAAACTTCCCAAAATAAACAATCCTTTGAAAAAGGGAAAAGAAATTATAACCGGAGAAAGTTCTAAACAGCAGGAAATGGAAACTGAAAACAAGGAAGAGGTTAAGGAGATAGGAATGCAGATGGAGGAAGGTACTAAAGAAATAGTAATGGAAGTTGGGCAAGGCTCTAGACCAACTCAGATAGAAATCGGAGAGAGCTCCAATCAAAACCAGGGAAGGACCTTTCAAGATGAGATAGATTTCTTATTGGCAAGCTGTGAAACTATTCAGCCTGTCAATACTAATATTTTTAATTATCCTCTTGAAAACCAACTCCCTATGAATTGGGAACCAGCAATTCCAGACCCAATAGTCCACTCCCAACCCATAGGAATGGACGAATGGTGGACAAACGATTGGCAATTCCAAAATATTGTCAACGATCCTTATTCCTTTCTTCCACAATTCGATCCAGAACCCCTACCTAATCCACCCATGAGTAATGAAAACATGGCTGAACTTCGCCACTTTGGTGAAGAGTTGTTTGATGCGGGAAGTAGAATCAGGGAAATAGGGGGACAAATTGCCTGGAAGTACGATGAGAGGGAACTGCGTTTTTAAAACGGCAAGTGACGAGAGATAGTACGATGATAAAACGGTGGTTGTATAATAGTAATAGTAAAGTTAGTCTGTAAATAACGAATAAAACTCTGTAAGATATTGGCGAGTAATGATGCATACTATACTAGATATAAAATGAAATCGAGAAATCGATTGTTTTGACTATATCTGTATTGTAAAAAAAATTTCTGATTGTTTGTATATAATTGTTATTTAGCAAATACTAAAAAAAATTTATATATACATTATCAGATGGCAAACAGTGGTAATGAACCTATAAATGAAGTTAATCAGTCTGAGCAACATTCAAGAGATCAATATATGACTCGGCAAGATATCGAAAACATTGTTGCTCAAGGGATAGCCAATGCTATTCCAGCATTCGTTGCTGCTATAAAGAATCCAATCGAACCGCAACAAATTGTCCCTAGTAAACAGATTACTAAAGATAACTTCAGTAATAGTGTAAATGGAGGCAATAATCATGTTAATCATAATAGGGAACCACATCAAGCTCCATTACCCAAGAAAATGAAAACTGCAATGCCTGGTTGCACTTTCAAAGAATTCCTTGCTTGTAAACCCACTGAATTTGCAGGCAATGAAGGAGCAACTGCATCACTGCGTTGGTTAGAGAAAACCGAAGCAGTCATTGCAATAAGTAAATGTGGTAAAGATGATCAGGTCATGTACGCATCAAATCTCTTCAAAGAAGGAGCACTCGAATGGTGGAACACTGTGTTACAATCAAAAGGAAGAGTAATAGCTTATGCTATGACTTGGGAAGAATTTAAGGGTTTTGTGGAAAGAAAATCCTGTCCCGAGTATGAAAAGGAACAGATGACGAATAAGTTTCTAAATCATCGGATGATGGGTGTAGATTGTCGCGGTTATACCTCGACATTCTTTGAATATGCTAGAGTGGTACCAACACTGGCTTCGCCAGAACCGGTACTCATTTCTCGCTATATTTGGGGGCTAATTAGCGAAATCCGCAATATTGTTAAAGCTGCGAGACCTCGCACTATTGATGATGCGGTAGAATTAGCTAATACTCTAACCGATGAACTGGTGCGCACAAGAGATGAAGATAGGAAAAAGGAACTAGCTCAGAAAATTACCCAAGGATTTCGTGTGGGTAATAATAACAGCTTCAAGAGAAAAGGAACAGGGCAATCTCCAGCTCCGTCATTCTGCAGGAAATGCAAAAAGAAACATTATGGAAGATGCGATATCACTTGCAATTTTTGCAAAACTGTAGGACATCGTGAAGAAAACTGCAAAAAGAAGACCGTAATTTGTTTTAACTGTGGAGAAGCGGGGCATTATAAGACAGAATGTCCTAAATTGGTTAAACCAGTAGACAACAAACCTAGGGCAACCGAAGGAGTTACTAAGAAGAATGTCAGAGCATTCCAGCTAACCACTCAAGAAGCTGAACTCATCCCAGATGTAATAGCTGGTACGTTCTTAGTTCACAACGTGTACGCAAAAGTATTATTTGACTCTGGTGCAAACCAAAGTTTTATCAATACTTTATTCTGTCAAGCTCTTAAGTTACCTTTAACCAACATTAGGCAGATTTTTACAGTTGAAACCGCAGATGGGAATTCAGTTAAAATTAATCAGGTTTTGCAAAAAGTCGAAATAGAACTTTCAGGTCATAAATTTGCTGCAAACCTATTACCTATGAAATTAGCTGAATTTGATGTTGTATTAGGAATGGATTGGTTAATAGCCAACCATGCTCAAATTCTTTGTGATCAGAATTCCATAGAAATTCAATCACCCACCGGAGAAGTGATTAGGATTACAGGAGATAAACCACGTAAGCCCATGAAGTTCATATCAGTAATGAAAGTTGCTAATTATGAACGAAAACAAGGAATAGTGTATATGATTTCGGTAATCATTAGCACTAAGGGTAAAGATCTTAAGGAAATACCAGTAGTCTCAGAATATCCTGATGTATTCCCAGAAGATTTACCGGGATTACCTCCAGACAGGGAAGTAGAATTTAGGATTCATATAATTCCAGGAACTACACCGATAGCCAAGGCACCTTATCGGTTAGCACCCACAGAAATGTTAGAACTGAAAAAGCAATTAGATGAATTACTAAGTAAAGGATTCATACAACCTAGCTCATCCCCTTGGGGAGCGCCAGTGTTGTTTGTAAAGAAAAAGGATGGTTCAATGAGAATGTGTATCGATTATAGAGAATTGAATAAGGTTACAATTAAGAATCGATACCCATTACCTAGGATTGATGATCTTTTTGATCAACTTCAAGGAGCTAGATATTTTTCTAAGATAGATTTACGCTCCGGATATCATCAATTGAAGGTACAAGAAGAAGACATACCTAAAACTGCTTTCAGAACTAGGTATGGTCATTACGAGTTTACAGTCATGCCCTTTGGGTTAACGAATGCACCTGCTGCATTCATGGACATGATGAATAGGATCTGTAAACCGTATTTGGATAAATTTGTAATTGTCTTCATAGACGATATACTTATTTATTCCAAAAGTCAGGACGAACATTGTCAGCACTTGCATGCACTCTTAACTTTGTTAAGAAGAGAAAAGTTTTATGCCAAATTCTCGAAGTGTGAATTTTGGTTGCAAGAAGTACAATTCTTAGGACACATGGTGAATCATGAAGGTATTCATGTAGATCCTGCTAAGATAGAAGCAATTACCAACTGGAAGGTTCCACAATCCGCAATGGAAATTAGAAGTTTTATAGGTTTAGCTGGATATTATAGACGGTTTATTAAGGATTTTTCCAAAATAGCTGTACCATTAACTAAGCTAACCTGTAAAGCTACTAAGTTTGAATGGGGACCCAAACAGGAAGAAGCCTTTAGGATTTTGAAACAAAAATTAACAAATGCTCCAATCTTAGCCTTACCAGAAGGAACTGAAGATTTTGAAGTATATTGTGATGCTTCAAAGTTAGGATTTGGATGTGTGCTTATGCAACGCAAGAAGGTAATTGCGTATGCTTCAAGACAATTGAAAAAGCACGAAGAGAATTATACGACTCATGATTTAGAATTAGGAGCCGTAATTTTTGCCTTTAAGATTTGGAGACATTATCTGTACGGAAGTAAGTTTACTGTCTATACAGATCATAAAAGTTTAAGATATATATTTGGGCAAAAAGAGTTAAACATGAGGCAAAGGAGATGGATGGAAATCCTAAGTGATTACGACTGTGATATTCAGTACCACGAAGGAAAGGCAAATGTAGTTGCGGATGCCTTAAGTCGTAAGTATCATGAAAAACAACGACGAGTTCGTGCTCTCCGATTAAATCTACAGTTAGATTTAATGGAACAATTGAAGCATTTTCAAGAAATATCAATAGAGGATGTTACTGAAAGAATGAAAGGACGAATAAAAGAATTAGAACAAGGAACTGATGGAATTTGGAGATTCCACAAAAGCAGAATTTGGGTACCTAAGCAAGGAGAATTAAGAAATAAAATTCTAGAAGAAGCTCATAAATCTAGGTATACAATACACCCTGGAAACAATAAGATGTACCAAGATTTAAGAAAGAACTTCTGGTGGATAGGAATGAAAAAGGATATAGCACGATATGTTTCTAAATGTCTCACTTGTTCACAAGTTAAGGCAGAACATCAGAAACCTTCAGGTCTACTACAACAATTAGAAATGCCAGTATGGAAATGGGAACTTATAACAATGGATTTTGTTACTAAGTTACCCAAAACCAGAAAAGGTAATGATGCAATTTGGGTAATTGTGGATCGATTAACCAAATCGGCTCACTTTCTACCAATGAAAGAAACCTTTAGCATGGAAAGACTGGCAAAGATGTATGTAGATGAAGTCGTATCTCTACATGGAGTTCCACTCTCCATTGTATCAGATAGGGATAGTCGTTTCACTTCTCATTTCTGGAAAAGTTTCCAGCAAGCAATGGGAACTCGACTAAACCTAAGCACTGCATATCATCCACAAACAGACGGGCAAAGTGAAAGGACAATCCAAACTCTTGAAGACATGCTCCGAGCATGTGTGATAGATTTTGGTGGGAATTGGGATGATCATTTACCGCTGATCGAATTCTCCTATAACAATAGTTATCATTCAAGTATTGAAACTGCCCCATTCGAGGCACTGTATGGAAGAAAGTGCAGAACTCCCGTTTGTTGGGCAGAAATAGGAGAAAATCAATTGTCAGGACCTGAAATAGTGCAGGAGACGACTGATAAGATTACTCAAATCAAGGAAAGGCTGAAGACAGCTAGAGATCGCCAGAAAAGTTATGCAGACAATAGAAGTAAACCGTTAGAATTCCAAGTTGGAGACAGAGTACTGTTGAAAGTTTCTCCTTGGAAAGGAGTAGTAAGATTTGGGAAGAAAGGAAAGCTAAGTCCAAGGTATGTAGGACCATTTTCCTTGATCCAATGTATAGGATCAGTAGCTTATCGTTTACAATTACCAGAAAAATTAGCTGGAGTACATGATGTATTTCATGTATCCAATATCAAGAAATGTCTATCAGACGAATCTTTGGTAGTACCTCTTCGAGATATAGAGGTAAACGAAAAGCTGAAATTTGTTGAGAAACCTCTTCAAATTGAGGATCGAAAGATCAAGTTTCTTAAACATAAACGACTAGTTCTAGTCAAAGTCAGATGGGATTCAAAGAGATGAGCTGAATACACTTGGGAGCTGGAATCAGAAATGAAGCGAAAGTACCCTCATTTATTCCAGTAAATCTCGAGGACGAGATTTTTATTAAGGTGGAGAGAATGTAACAACTCTCATCAAAGGTCATAATTATTAAATTAATTTGTCTAATAGGAAACCCTAATTGAGACACCCAAGTGATTCTGAACAAACCCTAAAATTTTCATAATTTTCAGAATCAGGATTAGGGCCCCTAAAACTCAGGGGGGGGGGGGGTTAAATCCTATTAACGATTATCCACTTAAAACGTTGGCAGAAAGGAATTTACGAAAACTGTCAAGTCAGCAAGGCTAGTCCCAACCGTGGCAACCCTATGCCTAAAAATAGGTCTCACGCGGCCCGCGTACGGTTAGCTTAAATCTCACGCGGGCCGCCTCAGGGTCAAAATTCACCTATAAATAGAGGACAGTGGGACTTGATTTCTGGAAGAAAAACGACGTAAAAATTCACTATACACACTGAGTTACGTTCGAATTACTACACAAACACACACGAATTCCGAATCGCTGCCGCAAAACAGGGTATTAGCACGATCGCTGTTACGATTCATTTTCCGATCGATCAATGTACTCAACGGGTGTTTAAGTGCTGCCCACATTAGGGTGATGCTTTGTCATTAGTCGTTAATTCGACAGATGTTAAGCATAGCACTTTGTCACTCGTTGTGATGGTTGATCTCGTGAGTTATCGTAAATGCTGTATTGATTACTAACCCAGTTTTGTGTGCATTGTTATCTAAATTAGGTTAATCAGGCTAATTCATAGACTAGACTCTGTCCGTATTAAATCAGCAAAGTGAGTCATTCTCTTTTTATCAAAATGCTTTATAAATTCTTAAATGTTTTCAAAGTTATAATTACGGGGATTAAGTCTTTGTAATCACCAAGTTACAGCCGGTATGTGGGGTTTTGTATACATTACTTGATAATCGTCACCATTGGGGCAGCCAATTGGGGGATATGACCATAGTCACAGATCCGGTCGAGTGACAAATACCGTGGGTAGTTGGTTTGATAATAGAAACATTGTAATCGCTTTTAATACTGTAAATTATAACAAATGTGTCATTTTAGTAAATAGAATGATTCACTCAGTATTTCCCGCTGACAAAACCTTTTTCAAACATGTTTCAGGTGATCTGTTGTAATTCAGGAAAAGTGCTGAGAAGCATTTCAAGCTTGAGAAAGTGGCTCATGATAAAATAAAGAAATAAGTTTTGTAATATAATGATTTCGTAGTAAAATCATAATATTGTAAAATATCGGGGTTTATCCCGAAATGTGAAATAAAATAAAAAGGGAAAATTTTAGCTTTAAACGATCCTGATAAATAAACTTCCGCTGTTAAACTCAATTAAATAAATACCACGGGATTTCTGTCCCGCGGCTCCTGAAACGGGTCAAACCGGGTCGGGGGTCGTGACACGTGCCTACAGACGAGTGGGTTACCGGGTTTTCCCTGGAATTGGTGGTGGACTCGGGTTACTCTCGGAGTACTCCGTTTGTCCAGTGGGTACCCGAGAATGCTCGGAATTGATTTTGTTGGCCGTTAAAAAAAATAAAATAATAAGATAAGTTTAAAATTTGAAAGAGGTGATGAGAGATTAAACAGGAATGATTTAAGGAGCACAATTAATATATAATGTTCCAATCCATGACTCCCACACCTCAATGAATGGCATGCCTCTATCAGTTTCTTTTATTATATTGTACAGATTCAACTTGTTTTTATCTTTATCTTTTTCTAGTGACAATTCATATTTTTAAATAGGAAGTATACTTTTTTATATATTAGAAAGTAATTTTAGCTAAAATAAATGTATAATAGATGTTAGTTTGTAATTTCTAAAATCACCTAGAGATTAGTAGATGGTTTTCAATAGCTAGTTAAGGATTAGGTTAAGTGCACCTCTCTTCTTACTTATCATATCCTCACTCAAAAGATCCAAAACATGTCATATTCTCCTCTTAAAAATCATTAATTATTATAACTTTTTTAAGAGCTTCACAAACACTTTATTGGAAAAAATAATAATAAATAAGCCTTTTTTAATAACCTACAAATTTTCTTGTTAATGTTAATATTTTTGGTGGAATCCAAGTGACAATTGTTTATAAATTAATGGGATTCCCCACGTTACACGACGGGTCTCGGTCTATATCAGCTCGGCTTGTTATATAGTATTTGTAATGAGTTGATATGATTTGAGAATCATAATCGTATCGTTATGATTTAATAAATCATTGAAGTAACGTTTTATTGAATCGAATATGTTTTAGAGATAGTTCTCGGAATCATATAACAAACTATGTAGGAGTAACTGTCACACCCTAATTTTCCGGTGGGCCCGGACTTGGGGTATATGCGTGACGATTGATATCAGCAATCACAATGCACAGCGTAAGATGGGATTTTAAATTACATATTACAAAAGTACAAACAAAAAGGAAAATACAAAATTATTACAAGTTGTTCGTACTTAAAAGAACCTCAAGCGGATCGAATGATATAATATAACAATTGAGACTAATAGGGTCTTTTGCCGTAGAGTTGCAAATTCCAATATTTAAAGACCGAGCAGCTCCAGCCTATTCTGTACTTGCTATGTAATCTGCGTTTAGTCTTTTGAAAATACCTCAGTTTTCACTCGTAAATACAATTAACCGACTCTTTTTGAAAATCTTTTCAAAATGATTGTGATACCATTTGGTATATCATTTTCAAATAATGACAAACTATATCTCTTGTTAGCAGTTTTACTTGCTTGTCAATATAGTTAGGGACCGGAAACTAAACACCGGTACATGATTAATCGACATACAACATTTTCAATCGTATAAATATAGCATTAGCGTCTGTCAGGTGTATTCCTACACCCAACGCTTAGGTCGTGGCCATTTGCAGTTAAATGAGTCGGGATATCCAGGACACGGTTGTATTAACCCCAATGTTTAAGTTATCAAGCAAAACGAATTAAAACGGGTTATTTGAATTTCATGACATCATTCGCCCTTTATCCAATACCCGACCAAGCGCCTAATGCCATATCCCAAGCCTTTATAAAATAAAATAGGCTAAGAGTATTTACTTGTGCAAGTCTTTTACAAATCAAATATGCTAAGCACAGCCGTTAATCAAAACAACCTAAACACATGCACAATTTACTGGAGGCTCCTAGTCTGTAATGAATGGAACTATGATTCGTTAGAATGTTAACGGGTCTTATATAAGTCATTTGACTTTGACTGGTTAACTTAAGCAGATGTGTACGGTTCGCTAGATTAAGCGTTGACCAGATAGAATGTGGTTTATACCTTCCAAGTGCTAAGACTCGTATAATATGAGTCAAATAACCAAGCATTCTAATTATAACTGATTTGGAAAAGTTTTGACTCGATTCGGCTAGTTTATACATTTATGCTATTTAAACTAGTCGTATGCGCATATGCAGTATCAAGTGTTGGAATAGGTCTAAGACAAGTCCATTATGCCAAAGTATACTTCATTATGTTATAACTTAAGTTTTAAACTCAGATTACAAGTTAAATCGATTTTAAAACCATTTTTATGCGATAAGGGCAATTTTGGTATTTTTAGGCATATTATAGGGACTTTATCTTTAAACCTATCAAATGATATGATCAAATGGTATAACCTCAGAGGGTTATTCCCTACAATAATATGATCATATAACAACCTTTATACAGGCTCTAAACTTGACCAAATGGGTCAGAATTGAAAGTCAAACTGTTTGACTTTTGGTTGTGAAACTAGTTCTAAGCGGGAAATGACGAGTTGGACATGATTGAACATGTCCTAGTATGTTATATAAATTGTTATAATGTCAAAAATTAAGGTTTCGATATTTAGAAACTCATTTAGCGTAATTTACAAAAATATGTGTTTTGACTTTTATTTAAAATAACTTTGACTCGTCATTTCGCCTACTTAACGTGATCTTCAGATGGTGTAATCACAAGGGATTAACACATTCATTATTACAATCACGTAGCAAATTTTGATTCGAACTTTGACTTAACCGAAATGGTCAGAACCGAAAGTCAAAGCAAAAGTCAATGTGCTTGACTTTCGGCTAATAACTAGCCTAGGAATGAAAAGAGACTGAGTTAGAACACTTAGGTGCTGTTTGTTTTTTCAAAGGTAAAACGTCTGCAGTCTGCAGACCACATCTGATGACATCTGTAGCAGAAGAGGTGGACCAAACATCTGCAGGCTGCAAGGAGAAGACTGTTTGTTTCTTAACTTCAACAAACACAAGAAATCATAAACATAATTTTTAAACATAATTTTTTTCTTATTTTTTAGATCACTGCAACAAACAGTGTTCTTCTAGCCATTATAAGTTTTAAACATGATTTTTTTCTTATTTTTTAAATCATAAAATGAAATTTCATGTGGTTCCAAAATGTTGCAGTGATTCCAATTTAGTATCAAAATTGATCAGAATTGATCTAGTTCCAAAAAAATCACATTTTCTGTTTTTTAAATCACAAACAAATGAAATTGCAAAATAATGCAACAGTGATTGCAAAATAGAATTCAAATGATTCAGCGATGATTTCCAATAAGAAACCATATTTAAGAAGTCACAGTGATCGGATCCAAGCAAATCAAATCCACAAAATAAAAACCACATTTTCTTTCAAAAACTCACATGTCTTTGACGGCAAATGTGAGGCGATTCAACGGAGAAGAGGTCGGTACCGTCAAGAGGATGAATTTCTCCATGAATGCTCCGTAATCGACAACAGCAGGGAAGATGGGGAGGAGATCGACGGCAGCAGCAGGGAGAAGGGAGGAGATCGACAGCAGCAGCAGGGGAGACGGAAGGAGATCGGCGGCGTGGAGAACAGGCGGAGGAGCTACGGCGGCGGCAGCTATGTAGAGGGGAGAAGGGAGGAGATGAAGAGGAGCTAGGGTTTTCTTTGGGGGTGTTTTGTTAGTGGTATCTGGCAAAATGGAAGAGGGGAGAAGAGGTTAGAAGACATAGACCCACGTCTGCACCAAGAAGAGGTCTTGCAGACCTTTTTTAATGAAAGGTCTTCAAGAAAACAAACACACTGCAGACTCAAACGTCTGTGCGTGGTCTGCGTGAGGCAGACATAAGAGGTCCTGAAGAGCTTTTAACAAAAAAACAAACACCCCCTTACAAGTGTTCAAGGGAGTGTTATAACTCCAGAGAGGAGGCATCTATAGATCAGAGCTGCTCCAAATAGATTAGCGAGTGAAGGTGCAAGTTTGAATGAGTGAAAGATGGAGCTATTTATAATTGATAAGTGGAAGGAGGTTGTGCCAAGAGTAACCAAGAGCTCTAGAAGGGTGATAAGTGTCCTAGCAGGTATCCAAAGGAGGTTAAAGGTGGCATGAATCGGAGCTAAGTGGCAAAAACTGCAGGCTGCAGCTGCCAGAATTCACTTTATAACGCACGGTATGAAGATTGACCTACTGGGTTCGGCTCAAGCGGGGACTAAATTATGGTTACGCCTACGTGGCAGAGAATGAAGACATGAAAAAAACAATGTTAACAATCTCAACAATAAGAATGAAAGTGTCACTATCACGACGATTATGCCTTTTGCTGGGCCAACCACCATTTGATAGTGACGCAAACATTAGTTTCGCCAATATAAGCACCCAATAACGTGATAACACATTAATCGACAATTACTATTGCTTGCATTTCCTGTAACTTTTTCTTAAAGAGCAAATATTTATTATCACACCGAAGAGTGATTACACAAAGACGTCTTCTTCTATGACAAGTCTAAGACCGAACGGTATGGGGCTCGTCCCCCCATTTCGCTCCGTCGCACACCGCCCCCAAGGGGCTCGTCGCGTCGCTGCCGTATCCTCCAGGACGCCGGAGACGAGCCAAAAGGTGGGCCCCCTTTAGTTCTTCTCTCTCTCTCTCTCCTTGAATATATATTATTTTTTTATTAAAGTGGGTAGTCCCCACACCCTTGGGTTGTCCCAAGAGGATGCTCCTCCTCCCGTGATGACGTGGCGCCTACGTGACGGGTAATCTCCAAAGAGACTATCCATCCCATACCCACCGGTCTAACAAATTCTCTTTTGTAGAGTAATTCCAATGATGATTGACAATTCAAGTCCAAAAATTGATCACAAGATTATTCATTAAAAGTTCATGCGGATGATCAACAATCCAACTGGTATTTTCTTCTTCTTCAATAAGTTATTCGCGATAACAATAATATCAAGTATGTTATAAAAATATCAAACTCATTATTATTATAAAAAATCAGAAAATACCATAGAGTTCCGTATCTTATTAGATAATGTTTAACACATCATCAAATGCGTATATAAAAACATTATAAATTCCAATTGTCAATACAAACAAATATTAAAAAACAATTTTAAATTTGAAATATCCCAAAACCAATCTACTTTTCCCTTTATAAACCAATACCTCCACCCCACCTTTTCACTTCCATCCTCTCTCCTCAATCCTCACCTGCAACATGAAGCTTCCTTCAATGGCTACACTCCTCCTCTTCACCCTCTTCACCCTCTCCACCGCCTCCTCCGCCGTCGACATGTCCATCATCCGTTACGACACCACTAGCTGGCGTACTGACGAAGAAGTCAACGCTCTCTACGAGTCATGGCTCGTCAAACATGGGAAAACGTACAACGCTATAGGAGAAAAAGACAAGAGGTTTGAGATCTTTAAAGATAACCTCCGTTTCATCGATGAACATAATTCCGGTGACCACTCCTATAAGCTTGGACTCAACAAGTTTGCCGATCTGACTAACGAAGAGTACCGTGCAACTTATACTGGTGTCAAGATGGTTGACGGTAAGAAGAAGTTGAACTCGGTTAAGAGTGATCGGTATGCTTTTCGGTTAGGTGATTCCTTGCCGGAATCAGTAGATTGGAGAGAATCTGATGCTGTGACACAAGTCAAAGATCAAGGAAGTTGTGGTAAGTTAGTTGTTGTGTTTCATAGGATAGGATCTTTGTTTTTTTTAATTTATTTTTTAATTCTATTTTTCGTTATAAAAAAAAGTACATCATGATTAGCATAGTACATATACAACTAAGTAGCATATTGATTGATACCAGTACGTGTCTTTTTGTTTCGATTGATGATGATAACCCTAAATTAGTAAATATACTTTTTATAAGATCTATATGATGAGGAAACTAACTTGTATAATTAGATTAATCATCAAGTGTATATACGGATACAATAAGGGCTGTTTGTTTACTTCTTAATGGAGTTCTTAATGGTTCAGACCTCTTATTGGTTTAGCACTTGATGGTTCAGACTGTTTGTTTCACGAATAGATGTTTGAATGATTCAGACATTTGCCTCTGAATGGTTAAGCTAGGTCTGAATGGTTAAGACCTCTAATCTGAATTGGTCAGACATTTGCCTCTGAATGGTTAAGCATTATACTGGCTCTTAATCGTTCAGACCTCTTACTGGTTCAGCACTTAACCATTCAGAAGTTGTCAAACAGCCCCTAAGAGTAACAGATAATTATTAAAAAAACTGTATGATTAATCGTATATAATTATAGTAATGTTGAAACAATAAATCTAATATTTTGATATACAATTACAATTTGAAAATATGTTGCAAATTCCATATTGATAGGAAAAGTTATATTATGAATTTCAGGAAGTTGTTGGGCATTTTCTGCCACGGGATCTGTGGAAGGGATCAACAAGATCGTGACGGGTGATCTGATCTCAGTTTCTGAACAGGAGCTTGTTGATTGTGATACATCCTACAATGAAGGATGTAATGGTGGTCTTATGGATTACGCTTTTGAATTTATTATAAAGAATGGTGGGATTGATACCGAACAAGACTATCCTTACACTGGTAGAGATGGTAGATGTGACGCTAACAAGGTTCGGATTGTGTTCTTCGTTAAATTCTTTATCAATTTGTTGGTTTGGTTTTGTTTCTGATGATGTGTATTTGTTTTGTGCAGAAAAACGCAAAGGTTGTTACCATTGATGGTTATGAAGATGTACCGGTTAATGATGAATCGTCGCTCAAGAAGGCTGTTGTGAACCAACCTATAGCGGTTGCTATTGAAGCCGGAGGCAGGAGTTTCCAGTTTTACACTTCGGTAATACAATATATACATGATCTGGTCATTTAGATAATCACAAAACGCATAAACGAATCAGGAATCGTAGTAATATTCGACTCGTGCAGGGTATCTTCACTGGTTCATGTGGAACAGCTTTGGATCATGGTGTGCTAGCTGTTGGGTACGGGACTGAAAATGGTAAAGATTATTGGATTGTGAAGAACTCATGGGGTGCGGAATGGGGAGAATCTGGTTACTTGAAGATGGAAAGAAACATTAAGGACAAAACAGGATTATGTGGTATTGCAATGGAGGCATCATACCCCATCAAGACCGGTGATAACCCACCAAACCCTGGCCCAACTCCACCATCTCCGGCTGCACCCGAAGTGGTATGTGATGCATACAGCACGTGCCCTGAAAGCACAACCTGCTGCTGCGTTTATGAGTACTATGGCTACTGTTTCGCTTGGGGTTGCTGTCCGTTAGAAGGTGCGTCTTGCTGCGACGATCACTACAGTTGTTGCCCACATGATTATCCCATTTGCAATGTCCGACGTGGTACCTGCTCAAAGGTAAGTTCATGTCTTTATCAATCTTGATAATGTGTTGTTTGAAAATTATAATAAGATGTGACAATTTGATTAATGTGTGATGGATCATTGGATTGTAACAGAGTAAGAACAGCCCATTGGAAATCAATGCAAGCAAGAGGATTCTT
Organism: Helianthus tuberosus; assembly: GCA_030545235.1. Classification (NCBI taxonomy): domain Eukaryota; kingdom Viridiplantae; phylum Streptophyta; class Magnoliopsida; order Asterales; family Asteraceae; genus Helianthus; species Helianthus tuberosus. The sequence continues at coordinate 159,648,009 of CM060402.1, read as the reverse complement.
GCAACACCAACAAAGTTGAAGAGGAGCAGTGCCTAAGTTGATGATTTACACGAAACCCGATGATACTTTCGTTCATCGGATTCGATATTTGTAAATATTGTTGAACTATTTCCTGTATCGCCATTTGGATTCCTGCTGTTTGAACAATTTGCTATTCTAGTTGCAATCATAAATCTTGTTATTGGAGTTGTATACTACATGTCATTTGGTTTGAAATTTGATTCCAAGTTTCCTACTATGTTGATGAGGTGTGTTATAAATAGATATTTTATCATTTGGGTCAGGCTGCCATGCCCATGTTCCTTTGCTTTGGGTGGTTGTAGTCTTATAGATGGATTTGGGCTTCGAGGTCATAAACTGGGCCTTTCTATTTGGGCTTCTAGTCTTCAGTTCTAGGCTTGAATTTAGTGGTTTGAAAGCTGACCCAAAACGGGTCATGCTTTCAAACCGAACCGTCGGTCCACTGGTTTGATATCGGTCTAAGAGCTCCTCTGTTGAAACTGGGTTAAAAACTTAAATGAACCTAATAAATTAAACCTGTTGAAACCGAATTAAGAATCCTACTTGAGTTGTCCCTGAGCATACTTCATAAAGGCTCACAAGGTAATCTCATCATGCCTACCTTCCAAAGAAGATTGTTAATTTATTGTAAAGCAATTCACAATCTCAAATCCATATGGCAAAAAAATATGGTTACCGGCACTTGGCTAAACATCGCCAAAATCTATCAAGACCCATCCAAACATGTCACAGACATTGTACATCGCTTGGTTTCACAATGACAGTGGCAGGCAGGATATTCATCATTAATTTTCCCTTGTAATTGAAGGAAAGTGACTCTATCATCAAAAGAACTAGAGGATCTTCATGACTTAACTAGCATGTTGGAATCTTATCCTTTTAAGAAGACGATTGGGTTGTGGGTGGGGCAAAGTATGGACAAACAAACTTCCATTCAAAGCTTGCAGATGCATACGATTGAGACGACAACCAAGGTATATGAAACTTCCAACATTACATGACTGAAGAGTATGGTTGCCCATCAAACCCATGCACCCATCCTTCACATCATCTCCAATCCATAGTGGCGGACTCATAAATTTTTCTATGGGGTGCGGAATAGTTTTAAAGATATTAGGCTCCTAGGTATATAAAAAAATCCGGTTCATATCGGGTGGGATCGGGTCGGGTCATGTAGAACGTCAAACTAAAATTTATATAACCATCTAAAACACGTCAAACGTCATTACATACATTTTTAAAATTGTGCCTACGGGTTTTCATTTTTTTAAATCTATGCAAAACATCATGATCATATATAGCTACTTTCCTAATGGTTCCTCCTAAGAGATCTCGCCAAAACTACCCTACTCATGGTTCCTATCACATATAAATCGATCCATAAGTTCATAAAAAACACTAAACACTTAAACAAAATAAACAATCATGTTCAACCATAGTCCATAATTTTCAAGCCCTAGTAAAGTCTAGAACAAAAAAAAAAAAAAAAAATCAAAACAACAAAATAATGCTACTAAAGTCTAGAACAACAAAAAAAATACATCAGAACACATAAAAAATCAAACCCTTTTAACACATTTATAACTCTATTTCTCCTAAAAACCACATAAAACAACAAAAAAACATAAAAAAAAAACGAAGGTACCTCGTTAAATTTTGGATTCCGGGTGATGGGTGCCCGGAATCAAGCTTTACCTGTGAGAATACAGTCGCTGTTGTCGTGCCTGTTGACTGCTTACGTGCGTCGGTCGCTGCGCGATCAGAAGAGGGAGAGCGGGAGAAAGAAGAATTGGAAGGGGCGCTTGGGTTGGGTTATTTTATTTAACTTCAAATATAATTGGGTTGGGTTAATTGGGCTTGGGTTACAATGGAATATTTATTGGGTTAATGGCTAAATTGTTAAGTGAAAGTTATTAGGTTAAATTGTTAAGTAAAATGGTTAAATAATAATTTTATAAATTAGGTTATATTTTAATAAAAATCAGTGTTTACAATATTCTTCTTATAAATTTATAAGATTTTTTATTCAAGGGGTGTGGTTGAAAATTCCAAGAGGTGCGGTTGAAAATTTTCAAGGGGTGCAGTCGGGATTTTGTGCGAAATTTAACCCTAATTTTTTTTTCAAGAGGTGCGGCCGCCCACCCACACCAGTGGGTAGGTCCGCCCCTGCATCTCCACCCAACCACCTTCCCCTCCATCCCCATTAAAGGGGGTGTTCCATTGTTCCCCTTCATTCCCTTCCATAAATCAAAAGAGAGGGAGAAACAAGAGAGATAGAGGTGTGTAGCCAGGTAGATGGGGGAGAAATCCCCGAAGTCACTAAAACCGAATGGAGGGGGGAGGTGTTCCCCTTCGACACTGACGTCAACTCTTCCCTCCCCGACCCTTGCCGACCCCCACGCCCCATGGACTAAAGAGTAAAGAATGGAACTCTAATTCTTATCTTCTTGGATTTCAACAAACAAGCACACTTGCATATATGTAATTTGAACTCGATCAGAATTAAGCGCATAGTACAGAATTCTAAAGGATTAAAAAAAATGTTAATTATAGTATAACCTAGGGACTTCTTTATAATTTACCCCATACCAAGAACTTTCTTGTCTTGAAGGGTCACATTGGGCATTACACGCATGCAACACACAAATTTTGACAAATGTTTGAACAAGTCAAAGCATGAACACGGTAGGAATTAAGAATTTATAATTATCCTTATAAAATTAATATATTTAAGATTAGAAAAAATTACAAGTTTTGTCCTTTATGTATGTCCCAAATTGCATGCGCTGTCCTTTAAACCAAAACTTGACAGGCGGTGTCCTTTGTGTTTACAAAATCTTGCAAGTTATGTCCTTTAGGCCAAACCCAGTTAGATTTTTTGGTTAAATCAGATTACATAAGGGTATTTTAGTCTTTTTATAAATTTATTTAAAAATATTTATTAAATAAAACAAAATAAAAAACTTAATATATATTTATAGTTTTATACACAATGTATCCAAACACCATTTCAGTAGATTAATTCAACCCCCACCACCCACCACCACCGCCACCAAAAGACCACCGCTGACCACCAAATCCGGCAAAACGTGCAGTCACACCATTAAACCAAACACAAACAACAAATTTTCACACTAACACCTTTTCATTCTATACAAACAAACAAAAACACAAAATCCCACAACGAAAAATCAAAACTTGAACAACACCCACTTCAATTTCTCATCAATTTAACCAAAATTCAAGGGAAATATGAAAAACAAACCCAAGAACGTAACTGGGTGTTACAGAAACCGTAACCGGTCATCGGTTATCGGAGCTTTTGAAGACGAAACAACGAATTCAGGTTTTGATTTTGATGTATCGATGTTTGAGTTAGGGTTTGATGTGTTCGTAACCGCCGCACCTTCACCCACCACCACCGACGCACTAACACCACCTCCGCCACCGCACTTAACCCACCACCACCACCGCCGCCGTACCTAACCCGCCGCCGCCCCTCTCTGTTTCTCTCAACCGGAAAATCAAAACCCCTAACCTTTAGGGTTAGAACACTTACTGTATCCATAAGCGGCTGTGAAGGTGGCTACAAACTCCATCCCGGCCACCAACCTTTCGATTCGCCCCTAAACCAGCTGCTGTTAACACTATTCTCAAACCAGAGCAGATTGATCTCGATATGGCCACCGGATGGCTCTCAAACCAGCTTAACGACCTCGATTTCTTGCTCCGTTTCGGTGTTCTTCGTCAATCCAACGCTATTGTTCTCTCACATCGTCGATTTGTTGCTCCGTTTCGGTGTTCTTCGATTTGTTGCTCTGTTTCGGTGTTCTCCGTTTCGGATGGCTCTCAAACCAGCTTAACGACCTCGTTTTGGGTATAGATAGAGAGATATAGTGGGGTGGTGGATGGTGGTTGCAGGGGTGGCCGGCGGGGATGATGGTTGCAGTGGTGGTAGTGGCTGAGGTGGTGGTTGATGGTGGTAGAGATAGAGAGAGAAGCAGTGGTGGATAGTCTGCAAACACAAGGTTTTGAGATATTCAGATGTATGATTTATATATATAAATAATAATAATAATAATAATAATATTTTTTTACAATTTAGTCCCTGAATAATTTTTTTTTACAAAATAGCCCCTTCATACCAGATTTAACTAAAAAATCTAACTAAGTTTGGCCTAAAGGACAAAACGTGCAAGATTTTGAAAACACAAAGGACACCGCCTGTCAAGTTTTGGTTTAAAGGACAGCGCCTGCAATTTGGGACATACATAAAGTACAAAACTTGTAATTTTTTCTTAAGATTAAATCTAGAAGAAACTTAGGATTTCGTTATATTTTTAATAATTGTTTTTGGCTTTTATAAGAGAAGAACAAGTCAACCATGGAATAAAATTCAACTCAACACCCACTGGATCCAACTTGATTTGATTATTTATATACATGGTAACATGACTAGTTCCTAACTATCAATCTGAATCTCTCATCTAAATAAAGTCAACTACCATTTCATCTGATCTGATTATTTATAACTCTAAATTCTTCCAAGACCTCACACAAATCAGCTCCTGCCATGGTCGGTGCACCCATCTCATCCACAACCACCATGGATACTAAATATGCTCCACCTGCGGGACCATACGCTACCCCAGCCGCCGCACTTTCCACGGTCCAGCCATACAATCCTTCAGCCCCACCAGCAGCCGCCTCTTACTCCGCCATGCCACAACCTGCAGCCCCTTACCCTGTTGCCCCCTACCCTGCATCAACCTACACAAACGCATCGTCTATCTATCCTACAGCTCCAACTGCTTTAACCACATCTTCCCCTTTCCCATCATACCCTCCTAATTCAGTTTTACCATCTTACCCTCCAAATTCAACATATCCTCCTTCTGGATCAAGCCCTTTTCCGGGATTAAACACATACCCTCCAACTTCTGGTAACATAACTTACCCTCCTAGCACTACATATCCACCATCAACCACCACATATCCACCGCAGACAACATATCCACCATCAACCGCCACATATCCACAGCAGACAACATATCCACCACCAACTGCCACATATCCACAGCAGACAACATATCCACCGCAGACAACATATCCGCCATCCACATATCCACCACAGACAACATACCCGCCATCAGCCGCCACATATCAGCCGCAGGCAACATATCCACCGTCAGCTGCCACTTATCCGCCACAGACAACATATCCAGCACCACAAGGTTATCCTACACAACAAACAACCGGAGCGTATCCACCACCTCCATCTATTGCAGTGTACCCGCCACCACCACCATACTAAAAATCTTGTTTCTGGTACTTTTTATCACTGAACTGAATAAAATGCTTCTATTGAGGATCACAGTATTTGATTCACCTTTTATTATTTGTGAATATGTTAATTTCAATTGATTGGTATGAATTAGTTACAAAGCATGTATAAATTTGTGTTTATTTGTTTCCATCATGATATCTTTTTAAATAGGAAAAGAGATTGTTACCGAACAAAAAGCTAAGGCCCTCCTCCCTCATGTGACTTATAATCTATACGATCATGTGAATCATCCATCAGCTAACTTTAGCTTGCAGAATTATTACAAAAATCTAGTCATTTAATGGTATGGTAACAGCAAGAGGTGAGTGGTTGTGCAAGAGTACGTTCAATTACTCATTGATACACTTTATTTCACAAGTTCAACAATCATCATACTTTCAAGATATCCTGTTCAAATTTGGATGATTAATTGTGATTAAACAGATTAGCTTATCATATATTATAATTTATAACAAGTTAACAACAAAGATCAAATTCCATAAGAAAAATGCCATCAATGCAGACCAAATTTAGCAAGCAAACCAGGCAGAATACAAAATACACAAGACAGAAGCATCTAATTATGAAGTTAAAAACAGGACTGTATAACAAACCAGCAAATTTCCCTACTCTGGACCATTTCCTGCTCAATGACACGGGGAACCACCGCTGAAGCTTGACCACTTCCTGAATGCACACGACACTAAATTTCTGCCAGCAATAAGGCCAAATCTAGCCTTGAATGATGTTGATCTACTACTACTGCTGGAAGCAACATTACTAGCTACTTCAATTTGGTTAGCTGCAGCAGGGTTTTCATCCTGACCACCATCACTAACCGCATCCTGACTCTCAACTTCTGTAGTGTCCAAATTCACAGCCAACGACTCCCTACTAGCCCTCAACCAACCGACACCATCACCCGTCACCCCACGACACTTCTTCACCTTAACTTTCACCAAATTCGGACACCCACCTGCAAGCGCTTCCATTCCAAGATCAGATACAGGGCAACTCTTGATGCAAAGCTTCTTCAAAGCTGTGCATTTTTCAGCAATGCAGGAAATCTCAGCATCCCCAACCGTTTCACTCCCGCATAACGCCAATCGCTCTAGCTTCTGGCAATTCGTAGCTAACAGCTCTAGACTAACACGAGTACAATCAACACCAATAAGCACCAACTCTTGAAGATTAACACAGTATTTTGACACACCAATCAACCCATCATCGTTTATCCTATTCGTTTTCCAACCGTCAATATGAAGCTTCCTCAAAAGCTTACAATTCTCAGCAACAGAAACTAAGCCTAAATTTGAACAATCCGGTGTTTTCAAAATATGTAGTATTTCCAAATTTTGACAATGTGAAACCGCTACAAGGCCATCATCACTCATCTGTAACCTTTCCAGATGAACCTCAACCAATCCATCTACATGATCACTAACCAACTCCAGTAACCTATCCCAGTCTCCAGAACACCTAAACAACTTCAATGTCCTTAAATTTTTCGATCCAATTATCAACGGTCCGAAACACTGTGCATTATACAGATCCTTTAAACAAATAAACTTAAGAGATAATGCAGCTAAACCTGGTCCAATAGGCTCCACTACACCACCATTACCAACGCCACGTAACCGCTTAACCGATAATTCTTCTAACAACGAGCAGTTATTAATCACAGCGTTGATTCCTTTAGCACCAAAAGCACACGATCCACACGAAAACCTCTTCAAATTATTACAATTCTTAGCAAAAGTTTCCATACCTATATCCGTCAATTTCCGGCACGATCGGAGCTTCAGGCGCGTGAGATTCCGGCAACGCTGAGAGATTAGAACAAGTCCGTCGTCTTCGATGCTTACAGATCTACGGTCGCATTTCAAAGAGAGTTTCGTAACCGAATCGAATCGAGAGAAGAGTGACGTCACAACGGAAACGAGTTCCGATTGTGCGTTGAGAGTGAGACGGTGACGACTCTGTCCTTCGATCTCCAGCCACCGGCGGCACACGAGTGAGCATTGTTTCCGGTCGCCGGAACTGAGAAACTGGAAGATGCACGCGAGACACGCGTCTGGAAGAATCGAAATATCTCCGGTAACAGTAACACATTCTTCGTCATCAATGTCTTTTTCCGTTAGAAATGAACGTAATTCCTTTGGATCTTCGTCCGGCATCGATCTGCGTAGGTGATCGACGGCGTTATCTCGACGTCGGTTAATGACTCTACCGTTAATTGACTGTGATTGGCCCATCCACGGCGGAGATGATACAGTAACTGTCTCCGGCGACGGTAGCAACTGCAACCGGCGATGGGTTGTGGAATTGAAAATGTGATTTAAACACGGATTTTAAAAAATTATATTATGTGTTGGGGTAGGGATTGTATAGGAAAGAGAGTTGTGAAACTATGATGAGGGTTACAAATGGATGGTTGGGATTTGAGGAGAAATGTTAAGGTGTGTGATTGTGGATGAGTATGATAAGGTGGTGAAGACGCACACACTGGAACGAGAGCGTGACTAGCGTGACCATGACTGTTTATACTTTATACGGTATTCAGGAGATGTCAACATGTGACGGAACATATTGTCATGATGTTTATAAACATGACTAGGTTATTCCCCGTGGTACCCACGGGTTGCTATATTTTACGGATATTAATATTTTATTAATTTTATTAAAAGGGTTTTTTTATAAAAAAATTGTGAGGACATATATAGAATGATTTAATGTTAATCGTATATAATAATATAGGTTATCACCCGTGAATACTCACGGGACCATCAAAATAATGTAAACAATGAATGTAATTTTTCTTTTAAATGTGTAGGATTGAGAATAGTAAAATTTTCTTTAAAAAGCAGGTAGTCTTCAAAAACAAAAAAACAAAACGTATGAAGTATTAGTTTAATGTATACTTTATTTAGAAATGAGTAAGGTATTAATTTGGTTTACATAACAATTTAACTAATAAGGTATTCTTTAAATAAATTAAAAGTTGTGATTTTGAAGTGGGTATTTTATTACCCAATCGGTCACAAAGAATAGCAAGATACCTTTTTAAAAAGTAAAAAAAAAAAGGTCAAACCAAATAAAGTAGCGGAACACACTATATACATACAGACCGTCTACACCCTATTGATTATTTCAAATGTAAACATACCTATGACTCTATGAGAATCCATCCCCAATACAAATAACACACATATATGTCAACATGAAACATAACAAAATCAATTATTATCGGCTTAATATCACTTGGTTAAACAAATTATAGTTTAAAAACTTAATAAGGCCAAAATTTATTAAACTTATATGACTACAACTCAAGCCAAAATTCCTTAATTTTAAAAAAACAATGCGAGTAAAGTACAGTTTTAAGCCACGAAACCATGAATTTGCTTGATCTTTATCATTGCATATCTGCATAATAAAACACGAAATCTTAGCTGAATCAAAAACTTAACATATATCAAGTTGAAAACCTACCCGATCAAAGGATGATTTAAGCTTGATACTTGGTGTAAAACGTCAAAAAGGGGGACCCAGATACAAAAGGTTTCATTTTTTGGTCTGAAGTGGCGAAAAGGGCCTAAACTCATGGACCATTTTGACATTTTACTTGTCACATTTTACAATAATCCCTTTGCAACAGCAATCACAAGTCAAGGCCTTATCTCGTTGTAACAATAAACACAAACCATGATTTGAAGCATCAATATTCTTTAGTGCAAAGCAACAACCAACACCAACAAAGGTTTCAAAATTGATCAAGAAAACAATCTAGGACGTAAATTAATACATGTTTAGAACCTCTTGACCCGTTTAACCTGTTAAATACGTCTACATGTTTCACTTTCAACTAATAATTATAAATAGTACTTTGACCCGCCGCGTGTTTCGAACAAACTTATACCGTCTAATATTTGAGTCGTTCCGAACAAAATTTACGTCAAAACGTAGACCAACTGAAAACGTACATGAAAATAAGCACGAAAACGTATAACATTTGACCTAACTTGACTCATTACCGAGAAAATTTACGTCGAAACGTTTCCCAACTTAGATTTATAACGAAATGTACTTCAAAATAAGCACGTAAGAAAATAGTGTTTTTAACGTTAAAAAATGGTTCCACGCGTTGGAGCGGAGTCGAAACGTAAAGTAACTCGAATTTATACCACCTAGTAAAAACGAATTATATCTGACCCGACTCTTTTCCAAACAAAACGTAGATCAACAAAAAAACGTACATAAAAATAAGCAAGAAAACGTTTTATTATATTTGACCCACGTGCATAAAAATAAGCACGTAAAACTCGAGGGGGGTCAAAATGACATTTTACGAAGTATTTAGAAAACTAAGGGAGTGTAAGTGGCAATGCTAAAAGTTGAAGGGTCGAATACACAAAAAGAAGAAAAAAAACCATGGATGGCATTGTTGTAAATATGACAAAAAAATAGAGGTTGTGGACACCTCTTTTATAATGATAATGATAATTACCATTGGACCCGTTTTCAACCAAAAGAAGTTCATATTGATTGTGCAAGCCCAGCTCCATGTGGCCTTATCATCTAAACTACAGTCTAAAAGGAAAAGATCTACGGGGTAATCATTAAGCAAAACACCAGGGTTTTAGAATACCCTAAACCAGCTTTAACTGAACTAATAATGTATAAAGAAGAGTGCATGCAAATCACCTTTCGGCTTGAGAGCCACTTAAATATGTGACAGGCCGCAACTTTAACTTTTTCTTCCTAAAATCATCTATCATGTCCCGAATTCCAAGCCAAATCAAAGAGTCAACTATTTGATATGACAGCTGCAACAACACATAAAATTATTTATGTAACTGTGCGGAAGTTACGTAAACAGAATGTAAATTTTTGATGTGGTAATTCAACCAATGAACTTACTCTATAACCAGCCGGTTGCTTGACACGAGATAGAGGATGAGGAAATTCGCTTGTAGGCCTGATATGCAAAATTTAAGTCACTTGTAAATAATACTAAGAAATCTTATCTACCCAAAAAACAATTTTAAAAAATACACTAAAAGCTAGAATCTCAAAGGGGTCAAATGAGTCAAGTCAAAAACTTTAGCTTAAAGGGGAACGGGTCAAAGGTTGAAAGTCACCTAAATCATTTAGGTTATTATCATCATAGTTTTGTTTTTTGATATCATAACTAAAGCATAAATCATTTACACGGTAAATTATAAACAGACAACAGAATGCGTATCCTGGTCAGCCAATCAGACCCGGCCCGGCCTAAAAATGACCCATTTCAACCCAAACTCGTTTGACCCGCTAGCCGACCCCCCACCCCTTCTTGTCACCTCTACTAAGAGCCAAACTAAGCTAAGATGTGTGATTGTTTATTAGACAGTTCTCTAACATGGCCCATTAACAGCTACTCGTGTATCAACCATCATGTTCCGAAAAAAAAAGCTGCCTGATGCAGTACCAGACAAGAACTTACGTCCAAGGCATTGTGAAAAATATATGAATGGGTATTTTCAGTGCCTCAGCAACATGTGTATGTCCTGAAACATAATCAATCCAATTAATGAGTATTTAATAAACAATTTAATGCAATGTAATGTCATGGTTAAAAAGATTAAGCAAGTCAGGTAGTTACCATATGCTGGGGGATTGGCTATCATTGCATCAGCTTTAAACGGGATTCCAGTATCAATATCAGGTTCTTTGCATGCTGCAAGTAACGAAAAAATAATGTCTTTCATCTGACTCCTCTGAACAGGAATTTTTGAAGGACCAGAAGGCAAGAATCCTTTGTTTTTAACCATGTCTGCACATCATACACACATACAAAAAAACTTGTTGATGAACCCAGGATATGAGAATTAAACACATGCTTGTTTATCCCCATGAGATAATCTTGTGTAGAACTAAAATACTACGAGTAATCTAACCATAACATTTATTAACAATGCCCTTAGATTTTTGATATCCACGAGATTCCGAAGCAAATCGGAAGATACTTATTAGTCACGTGTTTAGGGTCATCAGTTTAAGAAAAAAAAGGAGAGATAGATGCCTCTTAAGTTTCGAACAATGGCGGAGCATTTACCATCGCGCTGTCCTCCCACCTCTACCTTCCTTCATCCGCAATCGACAGCCCCTTGTAATGTGCTGATTTCACAGAACTCAAAAACAAAAAAACATATTCAACACAAAATTGATCAAGAAAAACACTTTGATTTAGGGTAAATCAGATAACTATGATGAATACATATTGAAGTAATGAGAGACATCCAACCATTTAGGATGAAGCATAACAATTCAGAAACTAATAAAGTAAACATGAGTCTTATTGTTTTACTAAAGAATATGCATAATACTGATATGTAGTTGACATTAGCTGAACCTACACGTGGGATAAAAAGTTCATAAAATGGTATCTCTAGATCAACAAACTAAATCATGTTTATAATATACAGAAATTCAAAAAAAGATCTAGTCAGTATATACTATTTATATAATAAATAATATAATTATCAGGAAGTGGCTCACTATTTTGGCGCAAGAAGAATTCTGTTGATGCTATTAAATTTCATCCAAATTTATTATCCAATCATAATTCAAAAAAGAAATAATACTTGTCTATTTCAAAATAACACCGTAAATCAACCCAAAAAATATAGACCGATAAATTAGGAAATTCCATCATTATCCCTACAAACGTGCAGCGGAATATCGACCAAACCTCAAACGGATCAAACCCGCTTTTTATCCATGAACATCAAGAATAATGAACATCAACATCCAAAACCCCAGAACTAATGAAAACATATGTATGCATAAAACCCCAACCCAAATCGGCCAAAAACAATAAGAATCCAAGCTGAGATCACAGTTTAATCAAACAACCAAAACTTATCGGACGAACCTAGGTCTTTTTTCAATGTGTGGGTCAAAACATAATGGCTGCTGTGATAATCGACAATCTTGGAAAACACCTAATCATTCAAAAAAATCACCTGATTCAGAGCAATATAATACATCACAGAATGTTTCGGTCACCATCTATGGAAAGAACATAGGATTATAATTGTAAGGACCATGAACAAAGTTTATATGCAAAATTGAAAATCGGCATGTATGTTAATTCTTTATTACCTTTGCAACTTTGGCTTGAAAATCAGGAGTCAGGTGATCTTCAAGAGTGAGGATGACAGGATATTCAGATGCAACAAATACATGTGTCTTGATGGCTTCCAAGGACTTGTTTAACTTGACTGGTGTTGTTAATGTCCTGTATTTTATGTTGACCATCTTGTTAGAATCATAAAAATCTTCATAATAGTTACAAACACTCCACTAAATCACCAAAAACATAGAGAACCATCAATATAAACTCAAAAATTATGAAAAAAACCGTTATCCCATTCAAGCATTTCATCAAACACCTTCCGTGCAATCCACAAACTGAAACATTTTCAAACATGTTCCACTAAAAACTCAAATGGGTATTCAAGAACTCACCTTTCCACCAAGATAAATCGTTTCCATATCAACAAATACAGAATCGCTTGAATCCACCATCACCCTCTTCTTTTCTCTATCTTCCAACCAGTCGAAATCTATGTTCCCCTCTTGTTTTGGCTACCACCGACTCTGATTTCTCCATAGTAACTGTAAATGGATTCGTAAGAAAACCGTAATCAGAAAAAAAAGAAAATGACAGAGAGGAAGATAGTTGTAGGATCAAAATCGAATTTAACATCAAATTGATGAACAAATCTAAACAAAAAAACACTCAACTGAACAAAAAGCCTTTGAAAACATCAACTGTTAGAACTAACTTAACCCTCTTCATCATTAAAAATTCACGTTCAAAATCATAAACCCCTAGTTTCAACCAAAAACCAACCTCATCGATGTACGTACCTAATGTAGCAGAGCTTTTCTTTGAAATGCCATATCTACTACATAAAAACAATATAATCAACATTATACGTTGCAAATTCATAACAACCATTAAAAGAAGTACGTACCTAATGTAGCAGAGCTTTTCTTTGATATCTCTTACAGTCTCAAAATTAGCACTCTTATTCATTGCATAATGGCACATAAGCATGACTATTCGATACGATGATAAGGCTCAGGCACCTCAATAATTAAACAGAGAGTGCACACATATCATGGACCCCGATTTTCTTTCTCGATCCTATTAAAAGACGAAATAAACACTAATAAGATAACCAAATAGCTATAAAACGACATAATCATAATAACAAAGACTAAAAAAACCTATTTTTGCGATAGACTAAAAATACAGAATTGAAACATTGAAACCCTCTCAGCCACCATAACCATGGAACACGATGACATCAGCAGCCTCCACACTCGATCTATAGCAGCACTCGATTGGACCGTCGATGAATCCTTGATTTTAGTCGATGAAGAAAACCTATAAAATGAAATAAACGAAAAGAACAAACGAAAACGAAGAACAATCAGTAATGCAAAAACAAACAACCAAAGAATAAGAACAATTACCTTAAGAATTAGAGAATCAGAAGCAGCACAGTGAGGCGTAGACTGAAATGGTGTATTACTTCAATAGAGACCTGCAGAAATCGTGGGGAGAAAAGAAAACCATGTCTTGGAAGCTTGAGTGAGAAGATGTGAATTAGGGTTTCGATGACGAATTGGGAAGGGAGAAGAATACAGGAGAATGTATTAGAAGGAAGAAGCGTACAGGAGAAGGGAGAAGGAGATACAATTAGGGTTTTACAAAAGAACGTGTATATGTGTGTGGGTCGTAAAAAGACAATACGGATCCCGTGTAAACCCATTTATCAAAACATTTGACCCAATTTTTTTGGAGCCAAAACCAATTTCTAGATTGCATATGGTGATGCCACCTCATTTTCCAAGCCCTCACAACATGACACATCAGCCCTTATTTATCATGTTTATTATATATAATAGATTATTTTTAAATTGGGAATAAAAAATTGAGGGTTTGAGTTTTAAATTACGGGGGAACATTTAAGTATTAATTAATTAAGTCTTAAACGGCGGGATCACACCCCGTGACAATCAAAACGGGTCTAAAATATAGAAGTATCAAATTAAGTATTATAGCTCTCAAATTTGGGTCTCAGTTCTAAGCATGCACTATAACATGTTAACGAGATATACATGTGTTATTATATCAAGTTGATAGTGTTTTGAAGTTGGCATCGCCTTATTCGTTTAGCGACCATTTTAACACAACAGTGCAACTTTGGCAGCACAACACATCTGAATGTATTGCATTTTTATCAAAAAGAAAAGAAAACGACGACTCGAATAAGTATTTAATAGGTGTTGATCTGTGGCTTTAGAGGTGGTACGTTTTGAACCATAAAATATTGATGGATGTTATGGTTTTAAAGACTCGATATATGTTTGGATCACTCTCATCAATAACAGTAAATACATAAGAATCTCTCTTTGTATGTGTTTAAACAAGCTGCAATTTGATAATACTCGTTGTGTAGGCTTCATGCCTTGAATGTCAAACCTTTCAAGATGAAAAAGAACACATGCTAGTCCAACTAGCGTATGTATTGAACTTTATCAGTCGAGCATACGTTTGTTATAACCCACATCAGGCCACATGCGAAAAGTGCATATGGGAAAGGTGCTTTGCACAAGACATGAATTTTAGCTTGGGCCGATGAGATCTATGTTTGGCATGTAAGAGAAAGCATAGACGCGACCTTATATATACAAACACATGACTATAGAGGAATTAATATATGATACGACTATAGAGGCATGATCCACCAAAAATAACTAGTTTGATATATATTTTGTTTTATGATGAAGTGTCAAGTGGATATTTTTGCATTTAAATGTTATTAGATAGCAGAGTCACCTATCATCTCCGTAACAACTTCCACACAACGCTTCTGGATGCCGCCTTGTCTCACATCTACATGACTAAATCATGTATGTTAAAATATTGTGTTGCATCTTTATTCACCCAGGCTTTGGTATTGCTTCACATACTCACTAGATTCTCATGGGTAGGATGTTTTCATCCGCTTACTTTGTTGGGGAGGAGGAGGAGGAGGGGGGGGGGGTTGTCTTTTTTAACAATTGTGATATAGAGATGGTGATGTGCCGTTGAGGTGGTAGTGAGCTAAGGGACGGGTATAACTTAGAGATCCACATATCTTAGTATATGATGGACAAATTCTAAAATGATGCTGCTGAGAACCGATGATGTACAGGTTGTAATACTTCTTACCCAGAATGCATTCGAGCGTACAATAGATAGAAACACCCCCAGAAACAAATCACAAAAAATCACTGAGTAGTAGGGCAGTCACATATGGCCCTTTTGGTTCAAACCACCCAAGTCTAGTGGTGCTAGATTTCACACAGTGGTGCTAGATTTCACACAGTTTGTCAAGGTTAGTAGCGAATAATAGTAGTTGAAATGGGAACAATTTAGTGAGAGTTGAAAGATCTAATTTTGTGAACTTGTATGTATGTTTGTGATCACCTAAGGCCACCCGGGGTGGTTAGCTTTTTGTCCATGATGTTTGTGTATAACGCGTGATTGTTTCCCAAACACCACCGCCACTTCAATGGATCACGCGTGGCCACCATCACGCGTGATTGTTTGAGTTGTTTGAGGGAAATTGTTGGGTTGTGAGGGTAATTGTTGGGTGTGGTGAGTGATGGACATTTCCACTAAAATCCATCACAAGTGATGGAACAAAACTCGATGACGTGGCGGAACTTGATTGAAAGTTGTGAGTGAATGATGAGTAATGACCACCTATACCCCTAATGCTAAATTGTTTTTAGATACAAAACATCTTGGAGGAGAAAAAAAAAGGTGTAAGATCCAACATTTTTGGATCCACGGTACAAGAAGCATTCCATTTTGCTGAGTACTTATGGCATAATCATCTCAAAATAAAATTAGGGTAAATTACACTTTTCGTCCTTTATGTTTGTATCATATTGCAATGGATAACCTTTAACTTCAATAATTACAGTCACAGTCCTTTATTTGTAAAACCCGTTACACCATACGTCCTTTAACACTAACCAGGTTAGAATTTTTAAGTTAACTCTATTTACACAAGGGTAGTTTTGTAATTTTACCTATTTACTTAAAAAATATATTAAAAAATGAAAAAACAAGAAAATATATTCATTCATTTATATTTATAAACCAAAATTCACACACTCTCCAACTCTCTCTCTCTCTAAACACTGTAACCTAAGCTTCTCTCTAAACAACCACAACTCCTACCGTCCGCCACCACCACTCCTACCGTCCGCCACCACCTAAAGCCTCGCCACAACCACTCCGGCCATCACTCACTCTAAACATTCCCTCATTCCTTTAAACACCCAGAAATCTCCACCTTATCTGCAACCCCATCGCCCAATCTCGAATCTGTTTTAGCAGATCTGCAATCGATTATCCGAATCTAGGGTTTTGGTAGATAGAGAGAGAAGAAGGTGCGACTCCCGAATCTGGTGAAGTACAGAGAGAAAGATGGAGACTCAGGTACAATCCATTGCTGTGTGAATGGTGTAGGATGGGGTTTTCAGATTTGGAGATTGTGGTTTGGTGGTGGTGATGGTTATTGGTGGTATTAGTGGCCAAATTTGATGCTTTAAGTGCTGAGTTCTTCAAAATTAGATGGTGAAAGCAAGGGTTTTGTAGGAGAAGCAGATTTGAAGCATTCTAAACTTGTTAATGAGACAAATGGAGGTCCTGCAGAAATATATATACAGAAAGCACATTCATAGGTAGAGCCTAACTTCAACAGATTTGGTGTTTTCTTTTGTCATTGTTTATGGTTTGAAATCCACAGGTTTCTTGTTTGCTTTTACTGATGCCTTGGATGGAGACTAAATGTGTGTGTGTGTGTGTTAGATAGGGGATTTGGATTTTGGGGAAGAAAGTTTAGAGAGAGAGAGAGAGAAAGAGAGATATCTCAGCTTAAATATATATATATATATATATATATATATATTTTAGTTTTTAGTTAAACTATTTTTAATTAAATTGGTAAAAAGACTAAACTACCCTCATGTGAATAGACTTAACTTAAAAATTCTAACCTGGTTAGTGTTAAAGGACGTATGGTGTAACTGGTTTTACAAATAAAGGACTGTGACTGTAATTATTGAAGTTAAAGGCTATCCATTGCAATGTGATACAAACATAAAGGACGAAAAGTGTAATTTACCCATAAAATTATATCCTTGATTCTACTTTCTACATCTTGGTTTTAGAGGAGGGGGGTGGTTACTAGTGATAGGATTCTATCACTCCCACTATCCAATCAAATCATGCCATGTCATCACCCAATATTCTATCACTAGTGACATGGTCGGAGTCCCCCGATGTTTGGCCGAGCATAAGCTGAAGGTGTCGCATTCAGCAAAGCCAGTAGCTCAAAGAAAAAGAAACATGGCTCCAGCCCGTAACAAAGCCATCTCCGAAGACGTACGGAAGCTACTAAGTGCCGGTATTATCAGAGAAGTACGGTACCAAACATGGGTCTCCAATCCGGTAATGGTAACAAAGAAGACAAAACCTGGAGGATGTGCGTCGATTTTTCCGATCTGAACAATGCTTGCCCGAAGGATTGCTATCCTTTGCCGGAGATCGATTTAAAGATTGATTCTCTTTCCAGCTTCAGTCTTAAATGCTTCCTAGACGCATATAAGGTTACCACCAAATTCAGATGGCTTTGGAAGACGAAGACAAGACCGCGTTTGTAACAAACGAAGGTCTTTTCTGTTATACCAAAATGCCATTCGGATTAAAGAACGCAGGAGCTACGTACCAAAGGTTGATGGATAAAGCATTCAAAGGCCAGATCGGAAGAAATCTAGAAATTTATGTGGATGACCTGGTCATAAAAAGTCAGGCCGAAGATAATATGATCGATGACATACTTGAAACCTTCACTAGGCTTCGAAGTATCAATCTCAAACTCAACCCCAAAAAATGTTCTTTCGGCTTAGAGGAAGGAAAGTTTCTCGGCGTATGGATAACACAGTCCAGAATACAGGCGCACCCGGATAAAATCAAAGCGGTAGTCTCCATGCAGCCTCCCAAAACGGTTAAAGAAATTCAATCGTTAAACGGTAAGCTGGTAGCTCTCCATCGCTTTATCTCAAAAGCGGCTGATCGTACTATACCCTTCATGAACGTGTTGAAAAAACGAACGGGAAAAGGTCAGATAGAATGGACGTCGGAAGCCGATTCGGCATTCCAAGAGTTAAAAGTTTGCCTAGGGTCGTTGCCTACCCTAACCGCTCCAGTCACCGGTGAAACCGTAACTGTCTATCTTTCCACTTCTCACTTCGCCATAAGTGCAGTACTCGTGGTACATCGGAATCAAGCACAAATACCGGTCTACTATGTAAGCCGCATCCTGAAAGATTATGAAACCCGGTACCCGATGATAGAGAAATTGGCACTCGCTTTGGTACATGCCTCCAGGCGCCTCCGAAGGTACTTTCAGGCTTTCAATATAGAGGTACAGACTGATCTTCAGATCCAACAAATTCTCCGAAAGCCAGAAGTTTCCGGACGTCTCACCAAGTGGGCAATTGAACTCAGCGCTTTCGACATCACCTACCGAACAAGAGGTCCGGTGAAGGGCCAGGCTGTTGCAGATTTCCTCGCGGAGGTACCGACAGGAGATAGCATCAAAGAAAAGTCCGTTCTGCCCAGGGTATGGAACTTATATACGGACGGAGCCTCCAGCAAAGAAGGGTCGGGAGCTGGGCTAATCCTAATAGATCCAGAAGGGATAGAATACACTTACGCTCTGCGGTTTGAATTTAAAACTTCAAACAATGAGGCAGAATATGAGGCCCTCCTTGCAGGACTCCAAACCGCAGCCAAGGCCGGTGCAACTTCCGTACTAGCACATGTCGATTCGTTGTTAGTAGCTAATCAAGTCAGCGGAGAGTACGAGGCACGAGAAGATAACATGGTTCGGTATCTCCAACAAGTTAACAACTTAATCTCTTCTTTCGATTCTTGTAAAATAGTGCACATACCACGGAGCAAAAACAAAAAGGCGGACGCTTTAAGCAAACTTGCATCCGTAGCATTCTGTCACTTATCCAAAGAAGTTTTAGTCGAAACCTTGCAAGCTCCGACCATCCAACAGACGGGGGCGGTCATGTCGGTCTCCGTACTAGAAAAATCTTGGATGACTCCGATCTTGGATTACTTGAAAGAAGGTACGCTCCCAGAAGACAAAGCTCAGGCCCGGAAGTTAAAGGTAAAAGCATTACAGTATCAGGTTCACGATGGGCAACTTTACCGAAAGACTTTCTTAGGTCCGCTCCTAAAATGCATAACACCGGACGAAGCCAGCTATGTCATAAGAGAAATTCACTGGGGAATATGCGGCATCCACTCAGGGCCGAGGATGGTCGTGGCCAAAGCTATGAACGCCGACTATTTTTGGCCGGGCATGCACCAAAGTGCTGTTAATGAATTACAAGCATTCGAAGATTGCTAACGGCAAGCCCCCATCAGCCACCGAGCAAAAAATAACCTCGTCCCCGTAACTTCGGCTTGGCCGTTTCAGAAGTGGGGGATTGACATCGTTGGTCATTTCCCAGTATCTACCGGAGGAGTGAGATTTCTGTTGGTTGCCATCGATTACTTTACCAAATGGATCGAAGCCAAGCCACTCCGAACAATCACTGGGGACCAGGTGTTGAGGTTTGTATGGGAAAACATAGTATGCAGATACGGAATGCCGCTCTGTATAGTCAGCGACAATGGGAAACAGTTCGCAGAAAAACCATTCAAGACTTGGTGCGAAAAAATGCACATTGAGCAAAGTTTTGCTTCAGTGGCCCATCCTCAGGCAAATGGGCAGGTAGAAAGAGCCAACCGCAGCATCGTGGAAGGCATTAAAAAGCGCCTGGGGAGGGAAGGAGTTTCCTGGGCAGATGAGCTTCCGCACGTCCTGTGGGCTCACAGGACGATGCCAAAAACAAGCACTAGAGAAACTCCTTTCAGCCTGACATACGGTACCGAGGCGATCATTCCCGCTGAAGTAGGGATACCCACCCCTCGAATGCATCAGAATCAAGAAGAAAATGAACAAGAACTCCGTCTGAACCTCGATTTGATCGAGGAAAGAAGAGAACTTGCGGCCATCCGAGAAGCGAAATACAAAAAAGAGTTGGAAAAACACTACAACTCTAAAGTAAAAGAGGTCAGGTTTAAGATCGGAGACTATGTCATGCGGAGCAATGAAGCAAGCTTGGTTGAAGGTACCGTAAAAATGGCTCCAAAGTGGGAAGGTCCCTACCTAATCAATACCGCAGGAAAGGACTGTGCATATACACTCAAGAAGATGGACGGGACTCTCGTCCCACGTACATGGAATGGAGCGCACCTAAAGAAATGTTTTCTTTGAAGTCTTTCCTATTTTAAAAATAAGATTGTAATACGGAAGCCACGGCTTCCGTCACCTTTCTTTTTTCCTTGTAATGCGGATGGTTTTTGCCCGCACCGAACGATTTTAATTCCAAGAACCGTGGAGGGTTTTACCCACGGATTATTTGAAATGTTTTTACCATATGATAACTGGAGAAGTTTAAACTCCGGATAAATAGATTAATGAAATTTTTCTATCATCAACAAAGTTGCAACACAAGTACATCTTCGGCCGAACTAGGGACACTAACCCTAAGTGGTAAGGACGAACTGGTTCCGTTCGTACTTTTCCTTCATTTAGAAATTATCCTAATAAAATAAAACAAATCGGATCCGTACCTAAAAAAGAACGTTCAAATAGTAAGAAAAAAATGTAAACACTAAAAGCATGGACGCATGCGCAAAAAAGTGATTGCATTAAAATTAACCGGACTTGTATCTTCGGAAGTTACGAATTTACAAAGGATAATTGTTAAGCATAGGTAAGAACATCATTACATTCGTTCCAAAAAACAGGGTGCATATCCCAAACAACCGGATATGTCTACCCTCTAAAAAGTTAAACAAACTAAAAACCGCCAAGGTTCATACCCCAAGGAGCCGGGCATGTCCACCTCATTCCTTCAGAGACTCCCCGCTCGCAAAAAGAAGAGCATCTTTAATTTTGGAAAGTGGCTCGTGGATGAGTTTCGGAAGGTCTTCAACCACCGGAAACCTAAGAGTGTCAAAACAAGCAACCGCGGCATTTAGTTCCTCCGCTGCGTTACGGTTTAGCATCGGCACATCAGCATAAGGTGTTTTCTTTTTCAAGGCATGAAGGTAACCGTTGTGAAGACCGGAATTAACACCCACGGAGCTCATTGCGTTATTAACTGCGGCCACGGCTGCAGTCATCTCCGGGCCTTTGTGAATGTTTTTTGCAAGAAGTCTGGCACCCTCCGAAAGCATCCACGTTTTGGTCGCCTGAAGTTCCTCCACTTTAGCTTTCAAAGCTGCTTTCTCCGCTTCAATCTCTTTTTCACGTTCTTTCATCTCTTCAATCTGGTCCTTTAAATCGGCCTCCCCTGATTTAAGTGTATCCCGCTCTGGAAAAAGTGTTAGAAAGAAAAATGGAAAAATAAAAAACAACTAAGCCAAACAAAAAACGTACCGGCCATCATGCTTTCATAAGAAAGATGAGCATTGTTAAAAGATGTTTCCATCTTCGCCAAAACAGCCTTATGCTCTTCGTCTTTTTCCCTCATCGATTCGGAGAATTTTTTAAACTCCGCAGATATTTTGTCCCTGTCTTCAGCTGCCGAAGCTGCAGCCGCTTGAGAGGATTGACTCTGTGTAGTAAGTAATTTGACCTTCTCTTGTTGGGATTGAAGATCAAGAGTAAGCTGAGCAACTTTTTTCTCCATGTCCGGAGCTTTTAAAGCCTTTCGCTTCAGAGAGCGGTTTTCTTTTTCCACATTTTCTCTCACAGATTCCGCCTCTACCCACCTCCGGTAAACCTCCGTTACAAAGACATTTGACTGAGCCTGATTAATCAGAACAGCAGCGGCCAGATCTTGGCTCTTCATCTTCCGGCTCCTGGCATGATCCAATGGAGTGTTAATATTAAAAAGCATGGTTCTTGCAACAAGCTCGTCCATCACCATGTCTTTATTCCGGATATCCCAGTCCGGAATGAACTTCTCATCGGCCGTCGCCGGATCAATTTCCATTTCATCCGAAAAAGTATCTGCATAACGAAAAAAGGACATCAACTCAGGTCCGAACCAAGATGAAGGAAGCGAAGACACTTGATCTTCCTCATCATCTAAAAAACAGTCCGGACCCAAGGATGAGTCCAAAAGAGTACTTGAAAAGGTCACCACCTTCGGACCATCATGAGCTTTCCCCTTCCCCGTACCCTCCGGATTCTCTACCTCCATACTCTCCACTTCGCTGTCCGGAGCAAAACCACTTGAATACACAGGAGTTGGCTTCGATCGAGCCAAAGCAGCTTCCTCCCTCGAAAACCTACCTCCGGTTAAATGCTCATCCAGTTCGTCCATCACATTCCCCTCGGAGTGAGCATCTTTCCTTGATTTCTTTGACTTCGGTAACGGAAGGGGATCGGTAGAACGAATCTGGATCGGCTCATTCTTCCTCTTGCGAGAGCGAACCTTCAAATCTACATCCGGTACAACATCCTTGTTTTTCAAAGAAGTAGAAGAAGGTCGAAATTGGAGGGCCTCATCTAAATTACGAATCTCCGGATCACTATCCACGTCATCAAGAACAGATTTCTTACCAGCTTGTGATCCGGACGAGCCGCCAGCATCCTTTAAAGATGTCGGAATAGAAGAAGTAGCTTCCACAGTAGCTTGATCACGAATACCCAAAAGGGATGGAAGAAGTAGCCTCCGTAACAGGCTGTTCAGCAACATTCTGAGGAATCACCGGACGAACCTCCTGAGCCGAAGAAGCCACTTGCTTCATAAGAGGAACCTCGTCCTCGCCTTGATCCGCAAAATCAAAATAAAAAACATCCATGCTTGGAACCTTCAGAGCATCCAGGAGAGACATTATGGCACCTACAATTTCAAAATTAGAAAGAAGATTAGTAAAAGTAATAAAGTAATGGTGCCGAAGGGGATGTAAAAGACCGGAACTTATGATCACGCTTTCGGCGAATAATCGGCCAATCCCTATCCCCTTGGGCCCAAGAAAAACAGACTCGACCTAACCAAAGAAAATGCTCAGGAAGAGGACGAATCGGGGACTTATGCTCAATTAACGCCCGGGCCAGGCCTTGGTCGAAGACGAAGTCTTCGCCCAGATCAAAAGACATCGTCTGGTCTTTAAAACGCCACCGCATATCCTCCGGAAGACAACGATCATCAAGCCAGAAAAAATTGTCTTTCCAATTTTTTAAGCTAGACCGTTCACCGGAGGACGGGGGAGGTATACCCTTCCGGTGAGCGAAGGTATACCAATCCCCGGCGGTTATGAACTCGTAAAAATACCGGAAAACCCCTAAGTCCGGTCTCCGATCTAAAGCCCTGCAAGAAATTTCGAAATGGTTGATGCGACTAAGGCCGAACGGATTAACCTGGCTAATATGAACCCTAAAAAACTGGAGAACCCTAATCAAAAAGCGAGAAAACGGGACCCTATAATTCGCGAAATTGCAGACGCGAGTATAAAAGGGAAACTTTCCTTGACGAAAAGGATAGATGGTTTCGTTTTCGGAGGGAAGAACCGGGTGAAGATCTAAAGGGATCCTATAATCCCTAACAAATTTATCCAGTTGTCGTTGGGTAAGGGTGCTAACACTGGCTGACATATTCTCCTTACCCGCCATTACAAGTAAAAAAAAAAGGCGCACCTTGTAGAAGAAGAAGATTAGAAAGCAAGAAGGGGATAACAGTAGGAGAAGGATAAAAAGTTGAGAAGAAAAAGAGTAAAAATCAAATGGTAAAAATCGATTTTATAGGGGGGTTTTAAGTCGGTTAGGGATGGTCATGTCAAACCGTCACTTCCCACGATTTCCAACACAGGTTTCGCTACTGTCACCAGTGGGTGACTGACGGTCAAAATAATGAAAGTCACCCGCACCATTCAAATTACGCCACGTCATCGATCCAGACCACTCCAACAGCGACACGTCATCCGAATAAAACAAACTTGAAACAACATTTTGCTAAGTCTCCACCGAGACTTAACAAACCGGGGGACTTGAAGATACATATCCGAGGCCGGACATGACCCTTGGGACGAACCGGACTCCACTTGAACGGGCATCTGAAACATGTCCGCTCCTAATCAAGTACTTCCGGAGACGAACCTCCATATAAGTGCGTCTGGACGAATGACGTCATCTCAGTTGACTACTATAAATACTCCATCAAGTACAAAGCCAAGTACGATTTTCTGAACCTTCGTCCTTATTTTCTCTCTCTACTCTCTCTCTACCAATACTTATCCTCACGTCGGAGGGTGGTCGCAGAGGGGCCCTCCCATCTCTGCGGCGAGCCTAACGGTTTTCTGTTTTGCAGGATAGTTCTCCAAGCTCTCTCAACAAGATCCAAACCCTCGTTTACAGGCTCCGGCCTCTACTCGATTCTTTGGTTCTTCAACTCCCACTATCCAATCAAATCATGCCATGTCATCACCCAATATTCTATCACTAGTGATAGAAATGTAGTGGGGGTGGTATCACTAGTGATGGGATTCCAATGTACAAGTATTAATGCACAATGTACAAGATACACATTCATCACCCAATATCTTCAACGCATTATATATATAACGAGTTATACACTATCACTCGTTATGTAAGTGGAGGCGGCGGTGTTCCAAGTGCTATCACTCGTTATGGTGACTCCATAACGGACCACCCCGTGTGGCCTTACGGCGAGCCAGAAATGGCAAGATTTTCAACAAAACTTGCCCGTCAAGTAAGGAAGACATAAAAGCACATTGTTTTTTGTGGTTGTGTAAGCGGTGTAATTTTTAAATTTTCTCGCTTGTACTAGACGTCTAGACTTCCTTAATTCTCCTTAGCATCTTGCTAGAGTCTTTTATTATTATAATAAAAAATTATTAGCCTTTGAGAAAGTGTATTGTGAGTTGCATGAAACAACTTTTTTGATCCTCTGGTTGGCGTGTACCATGAAAACTTGGTTTGTTTTGATACTGTACAACGATGGTGCTCCCGTTAACCTACATTTTCAACACTCAATCATCATTAACAATAATTCCAAATCTTTCAATATTTATATTCTGTACCTTAAACTACAAGACTTGTATGAGTGTTCATGATAGGTAGACAAAACATACAATAAAGACGTTGACATGATTATTATGTGACAAAAGGCATCAACATGGATTTTGCATTATGCTTCTTATCTGAGCAGGACTCTTTCACATTGTTACCAATGGTAGTATGATCACATTTTCGTTCTTTAGTTAAGTCATACCTCCAATATCATAATGGTCCAAAATTCTAACAGTCTATAAATCTTCTTTTTTGTTATAGGATATATTGAACTCTCTATAAATTATGGAAAAAAGATAAATAATAACAATCTATATATGATTAAAAAAAACTGAATGAACAATAACCACAGGGCACAGGGCATTTTAGGGTTTTCATACCATTTCATTTTCCACCTCCTGCTACCTATGCTTCATCTCACATATGCGATACAGAGAGATAGATGCTAGAGCAGGGAGTACTCCACCGCCTTAGAGCGAGAGAATGCTGCAAACGACGGCCGGAGGAAAGAGAGAGATCGGAGAAGAGAGAGATCGGAGAAGAGAAGGAAGGAAGACAAACGACGGCCGGAGGAGAGAGATCGGAGGAGAGACGACGGCCGTAGGTATGCTAGATCGGATGTTGCGCCGGCTCTTACACTAATGACGGTCAAGCGGTTAGGGTTTCGATCAACTTCTGGTAAGCCCTTTACTATTGCATGTTCGCTATTTGGTTAGATCGGCTGTCCCTGAACCTTAATCCAACGACTAATGTTGATTGGATGAGTAGGTAACGTCCGGTGAGTTTCCGGCGAGGATTCGGTGAACGGGCAGGCGAAGATTCCGGTGAACAGGTAAGCACACAACACTCACAAACCATTAGAACCCATACACTTTGATCTAATGTGTGCATCGGATTGTAGTTAAGTTAAATATATAAACCCACTGAAATTTGGAATGAGAGATAAAGAAACAAAAAACAATTAATTAAATTACAGAATCACAAAAAAAAACGTTTGAGTAGAGTAATTGATTGTTTAAATTGTTACAAAGTCAAAAGTTATTACTCATGTTCATAAACGAAGACTAAACGGTCGACCCGAAACACGACAGGATTTTAAATGGGTTCGACACGACACGACACGAATACATATATGTGTCGGGTTAGAGTAGAAGAACGCCTGTTTTTCTCTGCGTACCTTTATGGGACATTCTGCATCTGTGATGTCATTGGATTTCCACCCGAACAAAGACGACCTCCTCTGTTCGTGTGACGGGGATGGGGAGATACGCTACTGGAGCGTAAATAATGGTAGTTGCACTCGTGTATTCAAGGTACTGAAGTTAAAAAACTAAAATTTTACTATATTACGTTATTTTTTAGTATTAATTCTTAAAAAAGTTTAATTTTTATTAATAGAAAGTTAAAAGTTAATAGAAAGTTAAAAAAAAAGTTTGATTTGTAATTAATCAGTAGAGAAATTATGTAATTGTTGTGGATTTTGGATCTGTGTAAAGAGTTTATTAGTTTTTTGTTTCATTAACTACTGTTGATGTTATTAGTAGAGACATTATGTAATTGTGATACACTAATATAGAGTTTAAGTCTGTGTTTAAACTATTGATAGAAACATTTAGTTTTGGCCTACATTATGACTATTCTTATGGGATTTTGTGACTGTGTATACAGGTGGATAATAATGGGGTAGGTGAGCTAGGAGATAGTGAGGTAGGTGGCCGCGACGGCGGCGGTGAAGCAGCTGTAAACTGGCAAAATGCTCGATACAAAGCCGAGGTACTGTCACACTCGCTTGACGAGCAGTTGTTGGCTCACGTGTCTTGTTTGCGAATTGCGACTCCTGTGGATCAGCTGCCCAGGATCGATGCACAGCTGGCGCAGTCACAGCATGTTGTCGCGACTCGCGAAGTATTCGGGTGGTGGGCAGGGTGGTAATCTTGGTGATGATAAGGAGCTTGATCAATTCATGGTACGAGTAAAAGATTGCGAGTTTGTTCTATTGTTATAGTTTGAAAATTGAAACTGATTGATTTTTTTTTATTTGTGCTATAATGCAGACTCGTTATGTTCTGTTGCTTTGTTCTTTTAAAGAGCAACTGCAACAACATGTTCGTGTTCACGCTATGGAAGCTGTTATCGCGTGTTGGGAGATCGAGCAGTCATTACAGAGCTTGACAGGTTTTGTGGCTTTGTTGGTTTGGATTTCTGTTTGATATTTGTTCATGTTGTTGTTTGATGATGATGATGGTTGAAGGAACAGGTGCGACAATGTCGGATGATGATGATCAAGTGGACAGGCGACGGTGATGCGAATTTGTTTGATGGGATGGGTTGCTTTTGTTTTGTTTTATACTTTTATGTATGGAGTTCATGTTTTGCACAAATGGAACATAAATGTTATCGAGTTTTGAACACGGTAATTATTTTGACCGCCTGCGCGCCGCGAAGCGCAATAATTATTTTGACCTCATGTGCGCCGCGAAGCGCGCGCGAGGTTTAAATCCTAGTAAAAATAAGAATAACAACAATAATTGGGTGATGGTACGTATAGCGCTATACGTGGCGTATAAATTTCATAAAATTCTGTGCATCATTAATAACTCATCAATCACATCAGTCATAGACCTGTACGCCACGTATAGGTCTACACGTGTCATATAGCGCTATATGTGGCGTATTGTCTAAATGTGGCTATAACTCTATATGTGTTGTATTGGTCTCGTTTTTTACAAAGATTTTTATATAGTATTTTTCATTCTAGCAAATTTTAAGTAAAAGAGAATTATAAAAAAAATTGTAAAGAACTGTTGTTTTAATATAGTATAGTATAGTATCTAGCTTTTAGGGTCTGTTTGGTATGAGGTAATGAAATAAATCATTCCAATTCCATGATCTTTTTTAGTTACCATGTGGGAATGAAATGGATCATTATTTTGTTTTGTTTGTTAGGCAGGAAAAAAGGAAGGAACAAAATCGACGGTGTGTGGCGGTGGTCGTGGTGGGTGGCGGTGGTGTGGGTGGCAACGATGAGTGGTGTTGGCGGCGGCGGCAGTAATGAAGGGTGATAGATGGAATGGAGTAAAAAAACAAATGGGTGGATGGAATGAATTTGAGATATTTGAAGGAATGAAATGTCTTATGTAATAAGTGATTCCATTACATTGATGATTGACCAACCAAACACATTTTTCTTTCATTCCCTCGCAAATAGTCCATTCCATTCCGCCTCTCATTCCTGCATAACAAACACTACCGTAGTATCGAATCGTGTAGGTCTCGTATAGGCCTCGTATCCTATAGGTCTATATGTATGGTATAGGTCCCGTATAGGTCTCGTATAGCCCTATAGGTGTAGTATAGTATAGTATCGTTTACTATAGTGTCATTTGGTATCGTATAATATTGTATCGTATCGGGATATACTATAATACACACATACATACATACATACATAAGGATATACGATAGTATTACACACAAAATAACTTATTATACTTTTTTATAAAAAAATAACTATTTTTTTTAAAACCTGCTAATACGATAAATATTGTATAAAAAAAACTAGGTCTATACGCCAGATATAGATCTATACGTGGCGTATAGACCCAACAACCAAAAATGATATGACATGTGCATAACTTTTTGAAAATTGAAAAAAAAAACTCTATATGTGTCGTCTAAATAAGGGGGTGTCCAAATAACCAAGGGGTGCCGAAATAACCAAAGCCTAATAATAATAACTACAATAATAATAACTACAATGAAGGTGTATTGGAAAAGTGTCTATGCCCGTGTATTTGAGATTCAAGTACACAATTTTTTTAATTAATTTTGAGAATGCT
The DNA here is from genome assembly GCA_030545235.1 of Helianthus tuberosus. NCBI lineage: Eukaryota > Viridiplantae > Streptophyta > Magnoliopsida > Asterales > Asteraceae > Helianthus > Helianthus tuberosus. The sequence goes on along the minus strand of CM060402.1, from coordinate 159,618,598 downwards.
TGTTTTTTTATAATTTTTTAAGATAAGATGCTTTATAAAATTATGAGTATGTCGCTGAACGTGTTTTTATCTACATCCTCATATATATTTTTTTATGAAACTGAGTTTTGAATAGTAAAGTACAAGTAATTAAAGCACAAACACACATGTTATTAAAGTTACCTCTTATTTAGTTTTTTTTTTATTGACTAAGTTACACTTTACGGCCTTTATGTTTGAACAAAGTTACATATGTTGTCCTTTAACTATGAAAATTACAACGTATGTCCTTTATGTTACTAATTCTCGTCAGACGGTGTCCTTATGGCTTAACCCAGTTAGTTTAAAACGTTAAATCTACCCATGGGCCACTCACATGAGGGCATAATAGTCTTTTAACAACCTCCTTTAAAAACAATATAAAATATAAATTAGTTATATATATTAAAAAAATATAAAACAATATACATCTCTCAATCTCTCCTCCTCGATCTCCCTTATGTTCAACCAAATCCACCATCGACTAAACCACCTCCCCCCCCCCCCCCACCTTCCATCACCATCTCCTTTAGTGATGAACAACATCCACAAGCATTAAATCTGCTCGATTTAGGATTGGGCAGTGGTGGTGTTGTGACGAAAGTGATGGTCGGTGGTAGTGGTGTTGTGACGGAAGTGATGGCCGGTAGTGGTGGCCACCGATTCTTCAAATCTCTGTTCGATTTTGTGACGCCTCATCTCTATTTTTGTGTAGTAATCCGTTCGTGCAAAAATAAATAAACATTTTATTAACTTGAATTACTTGAACTAGTACAGAATGAAACTGAAAGTTATGATACAAATACAACTGAAATATAAAAAACAAGAACAAAAATTATAAACAGAAATGATGTTCTTGGCTGAGGATCGTGTTAGACACGGGTCACTTAAAACAAATTTTGAGTCTCCCAGGAGAACTCGTTTGTTTCCAGGATACAACAGCGTAAGGAGTTGCACTGCCGGTCTTGACTCCAACCCGAAGGTTTGCTACTTGAAAGAGATGAAAATTCAGAGGAGAGAAGATTGTATTTTGCTGTGTATTTTCGGTGTCTCTGGTTCTGCAGCAGGGTCCTCCTATTTATACTACAGATGTTGAGAAGAAACAGAAAAACGAATTAAATGGGAGAATTAAACTGCATTGAACGTCTTCAATGCACTTTAATTCGTCATTTAATTCTCAGTCAAAACCGTTGACTCGTCAGTTTCAAATGCTGAAATGTAACTGCACTGTCATTAATTGCTAAAAGCTTCTGCGCGCGCGCGCAGGACAGACTGGTGCGTGCGCGCCCTTCTGGCTCATGTGCGCGCAGGTCTTGCACACTCATGCGTGCGTGCGCCATTTTGGCTCATTTTCATGCGCAACTCATGCGCGCGTGCGCCACTTTGGCTCAATTCCATGCTCGCCTGCGCCACGTCACCTGTGAGCCTATACGAGCACGCCACATAGTCACGCCGTATTGGCTCACTTTGGTGCGCTGCGCACGTCACATCAGTGCTCATGCGCCAGTGTGCGCCAACCTGCCACGTGTACTCGCACGCGGACACGCTAGACTGCCACGTCATGCGCCACTGCGCGCGGACCCACCTGGGTCATGCGCCATGTACTCGTGCACCTGCATGCCACGCCACTCGCCACCTGGTCCTTGCAGCCCCCGTGCTCCACCACGCGCACGTGGTCAAAAAATACAAAGTCGGCTCTCGGCGATGCGAGGGTGGGAAGTGCAAAGTGCGCCATCAAAGCGCTACGCTCGCGCGTGGGCGAGTGCGAGTTATGGTGCTCCGCACTCTTCGCGAGTAGACTAGAGTGTGCTTCCATGAAATAATAAGGATAGAGAGTTCCCACTTAAATACCCCTTTAAGTTTCAACTCTCCTCCTGTGTGGGACAAGGTGCCACTTTCCCACTTTTTCAGCATTCAATGTTTCAAACACCAAACTTTGAGCATCGATATCTCATTCATCTTAGCTCCGTTTTGGACATGGTTTAGTTCGTTGCGAAGCTCTTCCAACATAGAACACAAACCCACAAATAAATATATAAAACCGCTCATTTTCATATATTTATTTCTAGTCAAAATTAGGAAAAACCATTTTCCTATATTTGTGAAAAGTGTTATTTTCACAATTTTCCAACAATCCCCCACATGAATAGAAATCTATCTATCAAGTTTCAACGATACACGTTCAACAGTTGAGTATTGCAAGATAGGTAGGTGTAACCTTTAAACCTTCTTTTGTGAAGCATACTTAGCCTCCTAGGGTCTTGTAGACGCGGTGTCTTTGAACAATCCCCCATTTATGTAGGCGACAATATACATTCACACAATGCTCTCCCTAGTTCAGTCAAGTCCTCATGATTCTGTCCATTTATGGTCATGGAACACTTTCCTGGTTTCGCGAGAGCTCTAGGATTTGTGCCTCCCCACAAATCCATTCGAAGTGATCCCACTTCTCTCTAACATAGGTGATTCCTCTGAATCATTAAAAGCATTATGGTTAATTTGGATTTACTCAAAATCCTTAACCTCAACATGCTTAACCTTACTTCATGTCCCTAATTGGAATGGACCAGGAAGTATATTATTCCCTTTATTGATTTTGGGGCACCCCCCACAGTGACTCCCTTTGGGTTTATGATTAAGATTGTAACAACACTTAAAAACACATTACAAGAAACCCTAGTTGAGACCCAAAACATGTACGACGCAAACCGAAATGAAAAATCAGGATTTAGGGTTTGGGGGGTCATGGGGGGTAGACACGCGAAAGGTACTTATACGTGAAAACCAGATGTCATCGACACCATAGGGCTAGAAACACAACAAGGCAGGCCTAGGAAAAATAGACCTCCCAGGCGATACGCGGAAGGATCCTTGGATCCTGTCGCGACACGCGGGAGAGTCCAATTTGGGGTATAAATAGCCTGGCCTGGGACTTGAATTCCTGCACCATTTCGATCGAATTTTGAAATCTCCGTTTCTCTAAATCTCCGTTTCTTTCTAGTAGTACACCCCTAATTCGCGAAGCTCTGCCTCGTTGTAAGTATTATAAACCCCGGTTACGTATTAGTACTATACCAGATTGATCTAGGGCTCCGTAACGTATGTCAAGGCTCTGCCTAACTCAGTCGTTGGAGTTCTGTCTCGAGGGTATGGCAAATCTAAATTGGGTTATCTTACTAACACGCGTGCATTGTTTGAATTTAATAGATTATAACCAGGAAGTCACCAGAAAGTAGTAGTATTACCTAAAATATGTCACACCCTGATATTTCCACGTATTACCAGTGGGCCCGGTGGGGAGTATCGTGACGTAGTTGATATCATCATAGTCAAACAACACAAATTTAAATGCACAGCGGAAGCAAAAGATAGATTTATTTCAACCGAATAAAATTGTAATATTAAGTATCACAAACAGTTGAAACAGATCCACAGGCGGATCAAATAAAAAGGAAAACTGTTCAGCAGACTTTGACATCTAGAGCTTGCGAGACTTGATTATTGATGCCTGGAGTAGCCAGCCTATTACGTATAGTACCTGCACTTAGCCTTTTTGAAAATACGTCAGTTTACACTGGTAAATACAACTTAACTGACTCATTTTGAAAAGAGTTTAAAAATTTATTTGAATGCACTTCGGCAAAAATATCTTTTATAACTTGGGACAATTATTTAAAAATAATCTTGTATACAGTTTTACTTATCTGTCGTCCATTAGGGCCAGTTTATAGGGCCGGTCTAGATTAATTGACACGCCACAGGTATAATGCCCACAAGGATTATTTCCTTTAAGTGGATTACCAGTTTTTACATAATGCAACTGTCAGGTGTACGCCTACACCCCGTGCTTAGGTCGTGGCCATTTCTTTGAATAATGCCAAGGATATCCGGGACATGGTCATTTAACCCCCAAAGGCCATACACCAAATAATACAGAATAAAACGAGTTATGTAAATACATTAATCAAAATCCGATTTAAATGACTACATACCCGACCAAGCGGTATTATTATAATACCTTATCCCAAGCCCGTATAGGGAAAATAAGTTAAGAGTATTTACCTGAGCAAAGTATAAATCAAACACAGCAAGTGCACGCAGCTTTTACTGGGCTCCTAATCTGGAACGAAGGTTTTAATAACCTATTAGAATCCTAACGGGTCTTTAAGTAAGCCTAGACTTAAACCGATTAGTTTTAAAGAGGAAGACACGGTTCAAATGCATGATAAGCGAAGACCGGTTTAGAATGTGGTTTTTGACCCGACAAGCTTGGACACTTGTTTAATATGGGTAACTTAAACACATTCTGGATTTTGAGACAAAAATGATATGGTTTGACCCGTTTCGGCTAATATATGCAAACTAGTCACATAAGCCGATCTGAACGCGAAAAGTGCGTAACGAGTAACCAAAAGAGTCATGTACAAGTTTCCTAAGTTAATATGCTTTAAATATGTTGTGACATCAGTAAGATATCTTCTATTATGCCCCAATTGAATTTAAACTCAAATTATGCCCCGTAAGGGCATTTTGGTCATTTTAAAAGTTATAAAAGAGTTTAAATATTAATTTGAGTTACAGGTCTGAAACAATCAGTAAAGATACTTAATTTAATAAGTTATAACAGTAGGTCATTACATATATGTGAAAGGTCAAAACTGGAAATCTGAGTTTAAAACTTTTACTTACTGTTAATATATAAATATTTAATGAAATTATAAGTAGGCATCAAACCTTATGTGTTTAAAATAATTTTAATACATACTATGCGTTAAAAACGCTTAAAAAGACGATTTTGAGCTATTTCTGGGTTTTTAAAGGAAAGCTGATGTTTTTATTATTCCAGAAGGCTCAAAATGTTTTATTTAACATATTAGATCAGTAGAAAAAGGTTTGAGATCAAAATAATTTATAAAACTCATTTTATAGCCCAAAAGGGCAAACCGGCAATTATCGAATCAAGCTTAGAACTCTATGTTATGCTCAGCCTAAAATTAAATAAAAATCTTCAAAAATCCCAAAATATTATATTATATCAGTAGGTAAAAAGTTTGGTGTTAAAAATCGAGTTTAGATAGGCTATATGCTAATTATGCCGTTTAATTAATAAAAGCTTTCTAATTACGCTAATGAGCATAACTCCTAATCTAGACCTCAAACTGATGTCAAATTTTAGGTGCAAGTTTATAAATCAGTAACTAAGGTTTCTACTCTTTTACCTCTTCAAAATTCATGTTTTAAGGTCATATGGGCATAATAGTCAGCATTCAAGCATTTAACGGGAACATGCATATGAATCGGATAACTAATGAACCAAGTTGTATAATCATAGAGGGTTATACTTATATAAAACCTGGTCCTAATATGGCTCTAAGGCATTTCTAAAACATGCTTAAACGGGTCAGAACTGAAAGTCAAAGCAAAAGTCAAATTATGCGACTTTCGGTTCCGAACCGGGCCTAAACTGAAAATTGTCGGGTTGAACATGTTTAGACATGTTCTTACATTAATTACCAAGTTATATTAATGATAAAACAGGTTGCATGTCTCCTACATTGCTAATTATGTGTTAATTTGAAAATAAGCTTTCTGTTGACTTTTTAAGATTAACTTTGACCCGAAAATTGACCTAGTTAGAGTGGGAATCAGAGGTTACCCTTTTAAGGGTTTATTACCCACATAATTACCAACCTGTAGGTACTTTTAATTCGAGATTTGACTGAACAATTATTGATTAATCTCGAAGTCAAACCTTAATTACGACGGTTTGACTTTAAGCTAATTAACTAAGCTAAACTGAATTAAGGATGGTTAAGGATACTTACAAAGGTCCTAAGTATGATTTGGAATTTGAGGAACTTGCTTGCTGACCAGGGGAGCTCCAGAGACCAGTTTGAAGTGAGTTGCAAATGAATAAAGAATGTTGCAACAAGAGGTCTCTTTATATAGTGAACTAAATGCCACAAGATGACCCCAACTAAGTCTATAAATGTTGCAAGATGATCCCAGGTGTCCCTATGATGCCAAAAACCAGTTTCCAAGTCCCTGATTTCGAAAACCACTTATGTAAGGCGGTGCAACAGGCTGAACATGCAGCTGTCCATTTTCTGCTGCCAGCAACGGTCTTACGGACCGTAAGCCTTAAGCCTTGCGGACCGTAAGAGTCACTTACGGACCGTAAGATCTTGGCTTTGCGGTCCATAACCGACTCTCCTCTGATGTGCCCAGATACACCTCTTGCGGACCGTAAGCCTAAGCGGATACGGTCCGTATCCGATTGTCAGATTTCGAAAATTTGTCCATTTCTCATGTTTTGACCATGCAAACTTTTCAAGCTCGAATCTTGTGTCATTTTCCTTGTAGAGGGGACCATGTATCAAACTTGCATGCCTTTGCATGTGATTCCATGCATGATAAAGTTCTTGGATGTATCGAGAAATCTTTTAAATGGACTTTGTGGCATTTTTATTTACAAGATCAATTCCTTAGCAATATAATTCATCTTTTAATTAAATATCCAGATTTGAAGTAGTTCTTAGATGTTTATAAATTATTCCAAGGCTTGGATCTTTTATCAAAAAGGTCACTCAGAGGTATTTTAATAACATGTTGACGCTTTTAAATCCTACCGCACATCTTTCAACTTGATCTGAATTTGTGTAACACGATTGCCTTATATGACACGTGTCTTTATTTTATTGGGCATGAATTTTACGAGGTGTTACAAAATAGCAATGTGAGTACATCTTATTTTTGTAAACTGTTTCTACAAAACCTCAATTGTTTTAAAATATATTTAGCAGTGATTGAGTCTATGTATTCTACAATTACTGTCGGTATGTTGGGGTTTTGTATACATTACTTGTTACTACACTGTGAGTAGTAGCATGACCACAAGTCAGGATTACCGTGGGTAGTTATTGGGTAGATAAAAACATTATAATCGCTCTCAATACTGTAAAGTGGTAAAAATTGTTTTGATTAAACTGGGATGCAATCGCCAGTATTTCTTGTTGATAAAACTTTTTAAAACGCGTTTTAGGTAACAAAATGTGAAAGCCAAATAGAAGCCAGCTGGAGAGCACTGAAGTCTTGGAAAAGTGGCTATAAAAGTTACCTAAACAAGAAAGAAGTTTTATTTCAATAAATTAGGGTTTATCCCTATAAACATATTTGTAATGAAAACTTGGGGTTTTCCCATATATTTATTAGTTATAAAAGTGTGGTGTTTTACTCTGATAAACTATTTCCTAACTACGGTCCTGATGTATTTTCCGCTGCCAAATTAATAAACACCGATACCACTAATACTATCCTCGCAGCCGCCCGCTCCCGGGGTAGGGATCGGTGGTTGCGACAGAGAGTGGTATCAGAGCTACAGCCACTGACTTCAGCCACATAAGTGTTCTGCTGACACCAAAATTTTATCATTCATGTTAGGAAATAATTTATGTGATTACGTGTATATATGTATATTATTGTTTTGTGTTATTTGACAGTCTGTTAGTTTACAGTATGAGTGATCAAGGTACGTCTGACGCCTATCGTCACCTAGCTAGTTCTCCCAAAAGTGAAGGAACTTCATCACAGCTTACTCCTTCGGGGTATTCTGCTGACACTGAAGAGGGGATCTTCATTTTTAAGGCGCAATCCGAGGAACCATTCCCTTCGAAATAGAGATGATGGTTCAGTCGGGGAGCACATGAGAGGAGAAAGTGAATGAAAAAGTTACAACAACAAAGGGCATTAGCAGCAGCCAATAGAGAAATGAACTTTTAGACTCAAGAAATAGTGAATAGACAATTAGCAAACTTTCATATACTAGCCACCACTGCAGCAGATCCAAACCTAGACCAGATAATTACACCACAACCACTGCCACTATTCCCAACCCAACCAATGGAGATAGAACTTACCCAAGGAAACCAATTACCCATACCAGCATTTGACCCTGACGAGATACTTAGAACCCCAGCGCCTAATCCTCTTATGTATGATCCATGGGAGGATGACCATAGGGATTATCAGGAACTCTATCCATAGGGAGAACCGATACCAAACCCCATAGCACAATATACCAACCTAAATCCTTTAGATCCATATTGGAATGCCGATCAGTATGTTCAGGAGATGTTAGACAACCCATACCCATATGGAGAACCTATACCTCAGTACCCTGTCCCAGTACCCGCACCACTGTCGTCCATGAGTGAGGAGAATGTGCAGGAACTCCGCACATTTGGTGAGGAATTAGTTGAGGAAGGAGAGAGGATAAAACAGATAGGAGAAAAGCTCGTGTGAAAATACGACGAGCGAGAGATGCATTTCTGGAACAACCCCTAGTAGTAGTAATAATAATAATAATATATATATATATGTGTGTGCGTGTGTGTAGTTGAAAAAATCAACTAAAATACATAACTTAATACCTACTGACGCATAACTAGTAGTGTGTTTTAATTTCAGTTGTAGATTGTAATATATATATATATATATATATATATATGAGAGGAGTAAATATCGCAATGCTCGACGATTTTGATCAATTTGTTTGCGTGATTGTTTACATTAAATCTTATTATGTGATATTAATACCTGATAAATGTTTATAATCCAGATGGACACCGAAGTAAATCAGGAAAATCAGAATAATGAGAATAATGGAAACCAAATAAATAACAGTGCCATCCAACATATAGTAGCACAAGGAATTATAGATGTTATGCCATATATCATCAAGACTATTAAAGAAGCAAAAAATAATAAAACTGATAATGGAAGTAAACGACCACCTACTGAACCCAGTCACATCGTGAATAATGGACTGCTACTTCAATTGCCTATTCCAAAAAGAAAAAAGAACCATGTCATATGGTTGTTCCTACAAAGAATTCTGGTCTTGCAAACCAATAGAATTCTCTGGCAATGAAGGAACCCTTGCAGCTCTACGTTGGATAGAAAAGACAGAAGTAGTCTTAAAAATAAGCAAATGTGCCGAGGAAGATAAGATTATGTTTGCTTCTAATCTATTTAAGAATGCAGCCTTAGAATGGTGGAATACTATTCTCCAGTCTAGAGGAAGTGACAGAGTTTATAATATGGAGTGGATCAACTTTAAGTAAATGGTTGAAAGGAAATTCTATCCTCCCAATGAAAAGGAACAAATTGCTAATAAATTTTTAAACCTTAGAATGACTGGAGTAGACTGCAAGGGTTAAACCACCTTATTCTTCGAATATGCTAGAATAGTGCCAACCCTAGCCTCACCAGAACCAGTGTTAATCTCCCGTTACATTTGGGGATTAATTAGTGAGATCAGACATGTAGTCAAGGCAGCTAGACCACAAACTATAGAAGAAGCAGTAGAATTAGCAAATAACTTGACTGATGAATTAGTACGTACGCAAGAAGAAAACCAGAGAAATAACCTAGCTCAAAAACTTACCCAGGAATTTCGCTACGGTAATTCCAACCGTGGAAAGGGTACAGGTTCTACGTCTACACCTTACTGTAAGTACTGTAAGAAGAAGCATTCAGGAAGATGTTCCATATATTGTAAATTCTGTAAAATATCTAGACACAAGGAAGAAGACTGCAGGAAGAAACCCAGCAATAAGCTATGCTTCAACTGTGGAGAGACGGGGCATATCAAACCGAATTGTCCAAAACTAGCTCCAGCAACAAACATCAAAACTACTAAAAATGCTAGAGCATTTGTTCTGGTTGCTGAAGAAGCGAAGATGATTCCGGATGTGATTGCCGGTACGTTTTTAGTTAATGATATTTTTGCTAAAGTATTATTTGACTCTGGTGCAAACCAAAGTTTTATTAATACTTCATTTTGCAAACTTCTCAATCAGCCATTAACTAAACTCCAACAAGAATGCCTTGTAGAAACGACAAATGGAGAATCCATTAAGATTACTGAAATATTGCAAGGAGCAAGAATAGAAATTTTAAAACATAATTTTACTGCTAACCTTTATCCAATGAATCTGGCTAGATTTGATATCGTATTAGGAATGGATTGGTTAGTAGCCAGTAAAGCCAGTATTCTCTGTGATCAAAAGTCAATACAAGTAAATTCACCAAAGGGTGAAAAGATCACAATTAAAGAAGATAAGCCAACTAGGTCCACAAAATTCATCTCTGTGATGAAAACAGGAAGCTATGCAAGGAAAGGATCACTAGTGTATATGGTTTCCATAATCATTAACACTAAAGGAAAATAATTGAATGATATTCCCGTATTATCTCAATTATCGGATGTTTTCCCAGAAGAACTACCGGGACTGCCACCAGATAGAGAAGTTGAATTCAGAATTCACCTACTACCAGGGACAGCACCGATTGCCAAGGCACCCTACCGTTTAACACCAGCGGAGATGCAAGAACTGAAAAAACAATTGGACGAACTTCTGGAAAAAGGTTTCATACAGCCTAGTTCATCGCCATGGGGAGCACCAATCTTGTTTGTCAAGAAAAAGGACGGATCAATGCGCATGTGCATTGATTACCGAGAACTGAACAAGGTCACGATTCAAAATCGGTACCCACTACCGAGAATCGATGATCTGTTTGATCAACTTCAAGGAGCTCGATTCTTTTCTAAGATCGATTTACGCTTAGGATATCATCAACTGAAAGTACAGAAATAGGACATTCCTAAAACTGCTTTCAGAACAAGGTACGGTCATTATGAATTTACAGTCATGCCATTTGGTTTAACCAATGCCCCAGCCGCATTTATGGACATGATGAACAGAATATGTAAACCATATCTGGATAAATTCATAATTGTCTTTATAGATGATATTCTTATTTACTCTAAAAATAAAGAAGATCATGCAGAGCATTTGTTTATACTTTTAAATTTGCTGAGAAAAGAAAAGCTTTATGCTAAATTCTCAAAAAAATCGAGGCGATTACTAAATGGAAAGTCCCTGAATCACCAACAGAGGTGAGAAGTTTTCTTGGACTAGCAGGTTATTATAGGCGGTTTATCCGAGATTTTTCTAGAATAGCTATTCCATTAACAAAACTGACCTGCAAATCAGTTAAGTTTGAATGGGGACCAAAATAGGAAGAAGCTTTTAGAATTCTTAAGCGAAGATTAACCAACGCACCCATACTCGCGTTACCAGAAGGAACTGAAAACTTTATAGTCTATTGTGACGCCTCTAAGTTAGGTTATGGATGTGTATTGATGCAATGTCAAAAGGTTATAGCCTATGCCTCTAGTCAACTTAAGAATAATGAAGAGAATTATACAACCCATGATCTAGAGTTAGGAGCCATAATTTTTGCCCTTAAAATTTGGAGACACTGTCTGTATGGTAGCAAGTTTACTATTTTCACCGATCATAAGAGTCTAATATATGTTTTCGGGCAAAAAGAGTTAAATATGAGACAGAGACGATGGATGGAAATTCTTAGTGATTATAATTGTAATATCCAGTATCATGCAGGAGAGGCTAATGTAGTAGCTGATGCTTTAAGTCGAAAATATCATGAAAAGCCAAGACGAGTACGTTCTCTCAAATTAAATCTGCAGATAGATTTAAACGAGCAAATTAGAGAAATACAGGAATCAGTAATCAAAAACGATACTGGAAAATTAAAAGGAATGATTAAGGAATTAGAACAAGGAACAGATGGAATTTGGAGATTTCATAAGAAAAGAATCTGTATACCCAAACAAGGAAACCTACGCCACCGAATTTTAGAATAAGCCCATAAGTCTAAGTATACGATACATCCCAGCAGTGATAAAATGTATCAAGTCTTAAGAAAGAATTTTGATGGATAGGAATGAAAAAAGGATATAGCAACCTATGTTGCCAAGTGTCTAACCTGTTCACAGGTTAAAGCTGAACATCAGAAACCCTCAGGTTTATTACAGCAACTAGAAATGCCAATATGGAAATGGGAATTGATAACCATGAACTTTGTTACCAAACTACCTAAGACACAAAAAGGTAATGATACAATCTGGGTGATTGTAGATAGATTAACCAAGTCTGCTCATTTCTTACCAATGAAGGAAACTTTCAGTATGGAACAGTTAGCCAAGCTATATGTAAATGAAATAGTTTCATTACATGGAATTCCTTTATCTATTGTTTCTGATAGAGATAGTTGTTTTACTTCTCATTTTTGGACTAGTTTCCAAAAAGCAATGGGAACCAAGTTAAATCTAAGCACTGCTTATCATCCTCAAACAGACGGACAAAGCGAAAGGACAATTCAGACAATGGAAGATATGCTTAGAGCTTGTGTAATTGATTTCGGAGGAAATTGGGACGATCATTTATCATTAATAGAATTTTCCTACAATAACAGCTATCATACCAGTATCAATGCTGCACCATTTGAAGCACTTATGGACGAAAGTGCCGAACTCTAGTCTGTTAGGCAGAAATTTGAGAAAAACAACTGTCTAGACTAGAGATAGTACAAGAAACAATGGACAAGATTATTTAAGTCAAGGAAAGACTAAAAGCAGCACGCGATCGTCAAAAGAGTTATGCCGATAACAGACGAAACCATTGGAATTTCAAGTTGGAGATAAGGTGTTGTTAAAAGTTTCGCCATGGAAATGAGTGGTTAGACTCATTAAGAGAGGAAAGTTAAGCCCCGTGTATGTTGGACCTTTTGAGATCATTAGAAGAATAGGACCGGTAGCTTATCAGTTACAACTACCAGAGGAAATGGCAGGAATACATGATGTGTTTCATGTATGTAATCTCAAGAAATGTTTAGCAGATGAATCATTAATGGTACCTCTTAAGGACATAGAGATAAATGAGAAACTTAAATTTGTAGAGAAACCACTACATATTGAAGGCAGAAAGATCAAGAACCTCAAACATAAGAGATTAGTTCTAGTCAAAGTAAAATGGGATTCCAAGTGTAACACCCCGTGTTTCGAAAGTCAAAGTCAAGATTGAAGTCAAAGGGAGACAAGATTGCTAATCGCGATCTGTCACTCCTTGCTCAATCCCTGTTTTGACATCTTTGACTTGTAGCTAGTCTAATTTTGTTATCGCATTAGTTGTATTATGTGGAGTATGTATTAATAATCGCATGTTTTATCAATTTATCGCTTATCGCTATCGCACTCGCAACTCGACTTACGTGACTGGTTATTGATATTACGTGTGTGTGTGCCTTATATGTTACTTGTGCATATTTATTTATGTTGTTGTTGTGGTGAATAATCGAAACGCAATCGCAATCGAATCGCAAACGCTAAACGAACATTAAGTAAGGATGCTTGTATGTTGATATAGTAGTTGGGATTAAAAGTAATTTGAATAGAAAACTCTATCGCATCGCAACGCTCAACACTCGAATCGAAATCGCAAAACTCGACGCGCCGTGCACTCGACCCGAGTGACCAGTCGACCGAGCTGCCACCCGGTCGGACTGCCATCCGGTCGGACTGCCACTCGACCGAGCTGCCACCCACCAGGTGCCGCCCGGTCGGATTGCCACTCGACCGAGCTGCCACTCGAGCGACCAGCCTTATTTCCCCTTTCCATTTATGGAAACCCTATAAATACCCCTCATTTGTCACATCCTTGATGTTGACATCTCTCTCTCCCTCTCCACTCGCTCCAGCCGCTATTTCTTCAGATTTCTCTCGATTCTAGTAAGTTTTCGACCTAAATCTTGTACTTTCTTAATCTACACGGACTCCTACACGTTTCTATCTTTCGAATCTTAACTTTTAACCGTGAAATCACTAGATTTAAGGTGTTCTAGGATGATGTCATCATGGTGTTCTTATGAACTTCATGTTTTGACTTCAATCCACCAAGAACAACTCAGATCTGAATGATTTCCACACGAATAAACAAAGATCTTTCAAAGATCTGAACATATTCATGGTGTAAAGGATTGAAAGATGGTTTTCAAGCTTTCTTTCAACTCTTTTACACTCAATGCACTCAAAACCGATAGAATCAGAGCTTGTTCTAATCTTCTACTCTTTCTTGTTGATGTGTTGGTTCAAGATCTGGATTCTATCCATGAGAACACTGATTTCGGGTTGAACATGAAACACCGTCTCGAACAGTTAGCTGGTCGGACTAGGGTGGTTCCTGTCCGATCGGGTCACTAAGTCTTGACGAGGTTTCTGTTGTTTAACACGTTATCAAACATGCTCGAGAAAACGACAAACTACCAAAACAACTAAGGAAGAAGACGACCAGGTTATCTGGGATAGATTGCCGTCCGATCGGATTGCCGTCCGATCGGATTGTCGTCCGATCGGATTGCCGTCCGACCGGACAACCACTCGGTCGGATTGCACCTTGGGTCCCACACTTAACTTTTAACTTCAGCCCTTAAGCAATTCTTCAACATGTTCAATCCGAGTGGATTGCCAACCGGTCGGATAGCCATCCGACCGAGTGGCCGTCCTGCTGTGAACTTGTTCTCAAACAAGAGAAGTCTTGACCAATCGGATTGTTGTCCGATCGAACAGCTGTTCGATCGACCGACCTGAAAGGTAGAGATACTTCTCTATTTTTAAAATGCTACAACGAAAACTTTAAAGGACAAGCCATCATACACAAACACATCCATCCCAAACGAGATGACAATCTAGTCGAGTGGCCACCCGATCGAGTGACCGCCCGAACGGATTGTCATCCGGTCGACCGGCCACCCGATCGGATTGCCACCCGACCAGATTACCGTCCGACCCACGGACACTTCACGCCATTTTTACGCACCGACTTTCGCTTATATTATCGATAACTGTTCAGGCTATTATCCGCACTAGCACTCCCTTCAATCCATTAATTCAATCGCTGTGAGTATACTCAAACCCTTTTTGCTTTACGCACTTTTGGGTGTTACATACGTTACTTCTACAAAATCACATCGAACACACTACGCAATACTTTAACGCTAACCGTTACCGCATGTTATACGTGACTTAATGAATGCTTGTTTGTTATGTTTACACATGGAATGTTGTCTACCTACCTTAGCAACGATAGTACTATTAGGGGTGTAAACAAGCCTAGAGGCTCGAGAGCTACTCGTGATCGGCTCGGTTAAAAGCTCGAACGAGCCGAGCCTTAACGAGCCCGAGCCCGAGCTCGAGCCTGGAATAGTGCTCCTTTTGTTATCGAGCCCGAGCTCGAGCCTGAAATACAAAGCTTGTTTAGGCTCGCGAGCCTAAACGAGCCCAAACAAAATTTTAATTTTTTATATATAATATATTAATAATGATGATAACATTGATGAGCCGAGCTCGAGCCGAGCTTTGGCTTGTTTAAGCGATGTTGAAGTGAGCTCGAGCCGAGCTTTTAGCTCGTTTAAGGTTGTTCTCAAAATAGTTTGAGCCGAGTCGAGCCGAGCTCGAGCTCTGGGTTTTACTCGCGAGCCGAGCTCGAGCTCAAAGAAGTAGGCTCGAACCGAGCCGAGCTCGAGCTTCATAAAAACCACGAGCCGAGCTCGAGCTCAAGCTTCATACTATATGTTTGGACTCAGCACCTGTTCACTCAGGGGTTGTTAAGGACAATTTGTTACATGGCTCACAGTGGTGAGTGTGTATTACGAACTGCCTTGGGCAGTCAACCCGCAGTCATTGGTATTGATAGGTTCATGTCGATAACTTACGTGCTTCATTTCACTCTGTGTACGTGCTGGTTATGCGTAATCAATTTCGAACTCCAATATATCTATCAAACTTGTATGCTCACCTTTACACTATGTGTATTGACTTTTACTTTAACGTATGTTGCAGGTGCTTAAGATGTTAATTTGCTTAGATTGCTGTGAAATCAAGGCTAGGAAAGAGTCTAGAAACAAAGACAATTTATGTTTATTGATGTGTGGTAAAATATAAATATTTGCCCCGTGTAAAATGTATAATTATTGTGTAGTTTTTATTTGTTTTTATTTAGTTTTTAGTATATATTACATTATTTGGTGTTTTAGCAGGTCCTGATGCAAATGGAGCGAAAAAGAGTAATAATTAAATAACAAGCCAGCTGAGTAGAGTAGACCACCAGTGATCGAAGTAAAATTACCACTATTTTCTGCTGCTGCTAAGATACCCATATGATGAAAGCTGCTGGGATAATATTATTATTGGAGTTTGGACAATATTAGAAATTCAAAAAGCAACAGTGGGGGTGGCCTATTATTTTCGACAACAGCAAAGAAAAAAAAAGTGGGCCTAATAGTATTTTTTTTTTTGGGCCATAAAAGATGAAAAGGTCATGCATTATTTACGTGAATTGGGATGGGGCATGTGAATCAAAAAGCCTATTATATATTTTTGTTGGAGATCGAAACAAAAGCTGCTATATATTCTATTGGGCTACAAGCCCATATACAGGAGGGCATACGGCTGAAACAAAAGATAGTTGGCCGCCACTTTTAAATAGGGATACATCGATCAAGAACATCAGACGGAAAAAGGCAGTAGAACCATAACAGAAGGTTCCAGAGGGCGATTTCAAGGGAGGAGAAATTTATTTGTTCAAGTTCAAGTCTAAGATTGAAGATACGAGTTTGGTTTCGTAGTTCGGTTTGATTTACTTTGTGTTATTAGACCTTATCAACATGATTTACTTCTTGTATGAGACTTGTTTCGTGTTTTTAACTATGATTCTTGGCTAGACTTTTATTCTACCTGGGTTTGTGATGAATATTCGTTTTAATCGGTAATCTTTCGGTTTTGGTAATTTATTGATGGTTTAATATTAAAGTAAAAGACCTAATTATATTTGATTAGATGTGTGTGCGTGCTTTACTCTAATTTATTATCGTTCAATCGTTCCTCGTGTGTCTTTGTGAATGTCTTTCATGTATAGATGCATGTTAGGTTACCTACTTTGTGTTTGTAACTAGTTTATGGTTTATGGTGCACGTATTCCATAGGAACATTGTTTGATAATTTAGAGGAGTTTAGTGTTCTACCTATTCTTGAGACCGGGAGGAGATAGATAGTTAGGATTGTCTTTGGTGCTAGGTATTTAGGTGCAGTGAGACCGGGAGGAGATCTGTCTAAGTTCCCTAGTATTATTTGTTTTCCTAAGTCTTGTCAAGTGTTTTTAGGTTACCCCGTGCACTCTAGGGTGTATTGTGATTAGTGAGACCGAGAGGAGATCTAGTCTTTGGGTACTTTAGTATTGTTGGAGAGACCGGGAGGTGATCCAACTCATACCAGTGAGCTTTATTTTACCTTAGGACCTTAGGAGAAGTTGATGAGACCGGGAGGAGATTCAACCTGTCTTTAGTCTTAAAGTGTCATATTATTAGACCCTGGTTCCATCATAGTTACCATTGCCGAGAGAAAACCGATAGTCACGAGTATGATTCCAAACCTGGGTAGTACTTTCTCATCCTTGATTTCACCTTAGTAGCCTTCAGCTTACGTCTCAGTCCGTCTTAGTTCTCGTTAATTTAATTAGATTATTAGTTAATTAGTTAAAACCTCAAATCCAAAACAATTAAAACCAGTTAAGTAATTAGTTGAGTCAGAGTCTAGTTAGCGTCGCTTGTGTCTCGTGGGTTCGATACTCGGACTTCATTAGGCTTTACTACGTACGATAGGTACACTTGCCTGTAAGTGGTCTAGCATTTAGAGTCTTAGTTTATAAATTTAAAACTAGGGTGTCTAGATTAGGTTAGTAGTTTTTATAGACCGCATTTGCACATCATTTATCTATTTAAAATCTGAGTTGTCGGAACATGCTTCTGTTTGAAGAATACATATGCCTGTAATAACTATTTTATCTTATGGGTCATGGTATGGGACATGATATTTAAACTATTCGGTAATGTAGTCGTTATGGAATTTCTTTGGACAATCTGTTTCGCTCAGTGCCGCACCCCGATGATTCCGCCATTGGTTGGGGTGTGACACCAAGAGAGGACCAGAGTACACTTGGGAGCTCGAGTCAGAAATGCAAAAGAAGTATCCACACCTATTCCAGTGAATCTCGAGGACGAGATTTAAAACAAGGTGGGGAGGATGTAACAACATTTAAAAACACATTACACAAAGGCCTAGTTGAGACCCAAAACATGTACAACGCAAACCAAAACGAAAAATCAGGATTTAGGGTTTGGGGGGGTCATGGGGGGTACCCCTAAACCTTCCACGACACGCGAAAGGTACTTGTACGTGTCAAAACCAGACGTCATCGACACCACAGGGCTAGAAACATAACAAGGTAGGCCTAGGAAAAATAGACCTACCAGGCGATACGCGGAAGGATCCTTGGATCCTGTCGCGACACGTGGGAGAGTCCAATTTTGGGTATAAATAACTTGGCCTGGGACTTGAATTCCTGCACCATTTCGATCGAATTTCGAAATCTCTGTCTCTCTGAATCTCCGTTTCTTTCTAGTAGTACACCCCTAATTCGCGAAGCTCTGCCTCGTTGTAAGTATTATAACCCCCGGTTACGTATTAGTACTATACCCGATTGATCTAGGGCTCCGTAACACATGTCAAGACTTTGCCTGACTCAGTCGTTGGAGTTATGTCTCGGGGGTATGGCTAATGTAAGTTGGGTTATCTTACTAACACGCGTGCATTGTTTGAATTTAATAGATTATAATTAGGAAGTCACCAGAAAGCAGTAGTATTACCTAAAATATCAATGTGAGTACATCTTATTTTTGTAAACTGTTTTTACAAAACCTCAATTGTTTTAAAATATATTTAGCAGTGATTGAGTCTATGTATTCTACAATTACTGCCGGTATGTTGGGGTTTTGCATACATTACTCGTTACTACATTGTGAGTAGTAGCATGACCACAAGTCAGGATTGACAGTACCGTGGGTGGTAATTGGGTAGATAAAAACATTATAATCGCTCTCAATACTGTAAAGTGATAAAAACTGTTTTGATTAAACTGGGATGCACTCGCCAGTATTTCTTGCTGATAAAACTTTTTAAAACGCGTTTCAGGTAACAAAATGTGAAAGCCAAATAGAAGCCAGCTGGAGAGCACTGAAGGCTTGGAAAAGTGGCTATAAAAGTTACCTAAACAAGAAAGAAGTTTTATTTCAATAAATTAGGGTTTATCCCTATAAACATATTTGTAATGGAAACTTAGGTTTTTCCCATATATTTATTAGTTATAAAAGTGTGGTGTTTTACTCTTCCTAACTACGGTCCTGATGTATTTTCCGCTGCCAAATTAATAAACACCGATACCACTGATACTGTCCTCGCGGCCGCCCGCTCCCGGGGTAAGGATCGAGGGTTGCGACAAAGTTGGCCTATTGAACCTAGATCTTGGGATCTTCAGTCAACTAGGTTAGGTTTCCCCCATATTCCCTTCTTCTATGGGCTTTAGTCCCATTCCTCTTGACGACTTATACACTTTATCTCTACTTAATCCTTTTGTTAAGAGGTCTACAATGTTCTCTTTTGACCTAACATAGTCAACTGAGATAACACCCGTTGAGATAAGTTGTCGTACCGTGTTGTGTCTATGTCAAATGTGCCTTGATCTACCATTGTACATCAAGCTTTGTGCTCTAACAAGCACCGATTGATTGTCACAATGTATGCAGATTGCCAACAACGGCTTTGGCCATTTTGGAATATTTTCCACAAATTGACGTAGCTACTCTGCCTCATCCCCGCTTTTATCCAAAGCGACGAACTCAGATTCCATCGTGGAACTAGCTATAACTGTTTGCTTGGATGACTTCCAAGCTGTTGCTGCTCCCGCAAGTGTAAACACATACCAACTTGTCGATCTATGATCTTTTATATCCGATATCCAGTTCGCATCAGTGTATCCTTCGACGCGAGCGTGCGAAGTGAAAAGCGCGCCATCAAAGCGCCACATTGCACCTCATCGCCCACGCCACCGGCGCGCTCATGTGCGAGTGCGAGTTAGGGTGCTCCGCACCCTTCGCGAGTACACTAGAGTGTGATTCCATGAAATAATAAGGATGGAGAGTTCCCACTTAAATACCCCTTTAAGTTTCAACTCTCCTCCTATGTGGGACAATGTGCCACTTTTCCACTTTTTCAGCATTCAATGTTTTAAACACCAAACTTTGAGCATTGATATCTCATTCATCTTAGCTCTGTTTTGGACATGGTTTAGTTCGTTGCGAAGCTCTTCCAACATAGAACACAAACCCACAAATAAATATATAAAACCCGCTCATTTTCTTATATTTATTTCTAGTCCAAAATTAGGAAAAACCATTTTCCTATATTTGTGAAACGTGCCATTTTCACAAATTTCCAACATTTTGTTCGATTTTAGAAAGCCAACTCAATCTTTGTTTGATTTCGCTAAACCAACTGAAAAAATGATCTTGGTGGCTTGGTGCCGACGGATGACGCCGGCGAGTTCATGCCCACCGATCCAATCTCATTTTTTTACGCCGATGTAAGAGTCAGCCTGTTTCATAAGGTTGGAGTTTTGTTACCAGACCTCTTTTTCCCAATCTGATTAAATTCAACAACTATTTAAGGGTTTGTTGATTTCATTGATCAGATTTGAAATTGTAACTTTTAAACATAGCTATTATGCTACAATTAGCCCTAATGGACGTGGGAAGAGTAATGTGATTGATGGTGGTTCATGGATGGTGTTCAACAATGGAGGTGGCGGTGGAAGGTCGGGTGGTCTCTTCGGTGGGTTTGACTGAAGGAGCAGGTAGGGAATATACATAAGGGTAGGGCTGTAAACTAGCCGATTCACACCGAGCTCGACCCAGCTCGAGCTCGGCTTGAACTCAATTCGAGCTAGCTCGGATCGAGCTCGAATTTCAAATCGAGCTGAGATTTGAGACTCGAGCTCAACTCGATTAAAATTCGAGCTAGCTCGACTCGGCTTGGTCTAGCTCGAATTAACAAAGAACCGCAAAATTTAGTACTTAATAAGCCTAAAAGTGAATATCTTCATAGACAAAGACCATAATTGAAATTTAATTTAACCAAATGGCTAAATATGCAAGTATAAATAGTTAGCTAACTTTGTACAGTGTCTTTATGTCACACCCCAACCGATGGCGGAAACATCGGGGCATGGCACGGAGCGAAACAGATTGTCCAGAAGTTTCCATAACAATTATCATTACCGATTAATTTAAAGTAACATGTCCCATAACCTCTCTTAAAAGGCAAACAAATTATTACAGACAAATCTAGTCAAGTAGTTCTGTTCCGACAACTCAGATTTATACATAGATAGTTTATTTATTGGTTTCTAGGGCCTCTTTTCCTAGCCTCGATTTCATCACAGCACAGAGAGCATTCTAGACTTTTCCTAGCCTCAAGTTCACAGCAAGCTAAGCATGTAAACTTCCTAAGCACTTGTCACATACGTTAAAGTAAAAGTCAATACACATAGTGTAAAGGTGAGCATACAAGTTTGATAATAGCATATAGAGTTCGAAAGCGTTACGCATAACCAGCACGTACACATAGTGAAATGAGGCATGTTAGTTATCGACATGAACCTATCGATACCAATGACTGCGGGTTGACTGCCCAAGGCAGTTCGTAATACATGATCACCACTGTAATCTATGCAAATAATTGTCCTTAACAACCCCCGCGTGAGCGGGTGCTGAGTCCAAACTATAGTACTATCGTTGCTAAGGCAGGTAGACAGCATTCCATGTTTAAACATAACAAACAAGCATTCATTAAGTCACGTATAACATGCGGTAACAGTTAGTGTTTAAAGTATTGCGTAGTGTGTTCGATGTGATTTAGTATAAGTAACGTATGTAACACCCAAAAGTGCGTAAAGCAAAAAGGGATCGAGTATACTCACAGCGATGATGGATTGAAGGGAGCGCTAGAGAGTAAGGTTATCCTGATCAGAACGATAGTATAAAGATAAGCGACGCGTAAAACGATGCAAGGTACAAGTGATTCGGATAGCAGTCCGTTCGAACGGTAGTCCGATTGGACAACCAGTCGTGCGATTGGTAGTCCGTTCGGACAGTCGTCCGGTCGGATGACTGTTCAAGTGGCTTGACTTTTGAAGTTTTCGTTGTAGTATTTTGAAAACATTGAAGTACCTCTATCTTTCAGGTCGGTCGATCGGATGGTCGTTCGATTGGACGGCAACCCGTTCGGTTGGCACTTCAGTGAGAACAAATTCACAGCAGGGTGTCACTCGATCGGACGGTCATTCGGTCGGGTGGCATCCTTGGTGCATTGAATATGTTGAAAATTGTTTAAGTGTTGAAGTTAGAATGTCTCATAATTCGGTTGGCAGTTCGATCGGATGGTAGTCCAATCGGACAACAAGTCGTTCAACATTCAGACTTCAAGTGTTTGCAAAAATGGTTAAGTGTGGGTCCAAGGTGCAAGTCGTACGGGTGGCCAGTCGTACGGTTTGGCTGTCCGTTTGGACAGCAGTCCGTTCGGACGGCGCTCCGTCCTGGTTAACCTGTTCGTCTTACACTTGGTTGTTTTTGATAGTTTGTCGTTTTATCGAGATATTTTGATAGCGTGTTAAGCAACAGAAACCTCGTCAATACTTAGTGCTCCTGATCAGACAGGAATCACCCAAACCCGATCAGTGGACGGTTCAAGACGATGTTCCATGTTTAACCCGAATCGATAATCTCGTGGATGGAATACGGATCTTAAACCAACACAACCACAATAATGAGTAGTAAGCCGGCACAAGTTTTGATTCTATCGGTTTTAAGTGCATTGAGTGTAAAAGAGTTGAAAGAAAGTTGAAAACCATCTTTCACCCCCTTTTCATTGTGAACATGTTCAGATCTATGAAAGATCTTTGTTTGTTTGCGTGGAAATCGGTTAGATCTAAGTTGTTCTTGGCAGATTGAGGCCAAAACATGAAGTTCTTCAAAGAACACATGATGACGTCATCCTAGAACACCTTGAATCTTGATGATTTCACGGTTAAAAGTTAAGATTCAAAAGGTAGAAAGGTGTAGGAGTGCGTGTAGATTAAGGAAGTACAAGATTTAGGACGAGATCTTACCAGAATTACGAGAAATCGAAGGAAAAAGCGAGTAGGAGCACGGGTCGGACGTCACTTGCCAAAAGTGGAAAGAGTGAAAGTGACATGGGGTACTTATAGGGTTACCCAAAGAGGAAAGGGCTGGTCGATCGGCTAGGCAGCCCGTGCGGACAGCCTATCCGATCGGACGGCAGTCCTATCGGTCGGCTGGTCGCCTGGTCGATCAGTCACCTCGTTCGAGTGTTTGGTGCGACGATTTTTTGATGTTTCGATTGCGATTGCGAGCGTTGCGATGCGATAGATTTTCCTAGTCAAATTTTTTTCAATCCCAACTACTCATATCTCGCACTGTCTCTTCTCCACCAATTATTATATCATTTCGATTGCGATTGAGTTTGATTGCGTTTCGATTGATTACCACAGATAACATAATTTAAACATGCACAAGTAACACATAAGGCACACACACGTATACAATAACCAAAAATGCGTATTTCGAGTTGCGAGTGCGATTGCGATAGCGATAAAGCGATTAAACATGCGATAAATAGCGATTAATATGCGATTATTAATAGATATTCCACATAATACAACTAAAGCGACAATATAATAGACTAATTACAAGTCAAAGAAGTCAAAACAGGAATTGAGCAGGAAGAGACAGATCGCAATTAGCAATCTTGTCTTCCTTTGACTTCAATCTTGACTTTGACTTTGATTTCAGAAACACGGGGTGTTACAGCCTCCCCTAGTTGAGGGAATTTCGTCCCGAAATTAGTCCGAAGCTGTAACAAACAACTGTGGGTACTTCACCTTCATGTCGCTTTCGAGTTCCCAAGTGAACTCTGCACCTCGTTTTCCTTCCCATCGGACTTTCACAATAGGAATGCGCGAGCGTCTGAGCTGCTTGGTTTGGTGGTCCATGATATCGACAGGCTTCTCCACGAAGTGTAGTGTTTCGTTTACTTGAAGGTCGTCGAGAGGTACAATTAAATCATGCTCAGCCAGGCACTTTCGGAGGTTTGACACATGGAAAGTCGGGTGGACATTACTAAGTTCCTCCGGTAGTTCGAGTCTGTAGGCGACTTTTCCGATCCTTTCCAGAATCTTAAAGGTCCAACATATCGAGGCGCTAGTTTCCCTTTCTTGCCGAATCTGACCACACCCTTCCAAGGTGATACCTTTAGGAGTACGTAGTCGCCAACGTCAAATTCAAGGGGCTTGCGTCGTTTATCGGCGTAACTTTTTTGTCGACTTCGAGCTTTCAACAAGTTGTCTAGAATTCAGAGGACTTTGTCAGTCGTTTCTTGCAATAGCTTAGGACCGGTTAATTGCGAGTGACCGATCTCGTGCCACACAATAGGCGATCGACATTTTCTTCCGTATAAAGCCTCGAATGGTGCCATTTGAATGCTGGAATGATAACTGTTGTTGTACGAGAATTCGACTAACGGTAGATATGTGTCCCAATTGCCACCGAAGTCTATGACACACGAACGGAGCATGTCTTCAAGAGTACGGATCGTTCTTTCAGTCTGACCGTCGGTTTGAGGGTGGAATGCGGTACTTAAGTTAAGTGTTGTACCGAGAGCCGCTTGAAACGTTTCCCACAGTGCGAGGTAAACCGAGCATCACGGTCAGAGATGATGTCGCGAGGTGTCCCATGATTACAAATGATTCGTTGGTGTAGATTCGGGCTAATCGTTCTACCTTGTAGTCTTCTCGTATTGGTAAAAAGTGAGCAGATTTGGTCAAACGGTCAACAACAACCCAGATGCTGTCGTGACCTGATGACGTGTGCGGAAGTTTTGTTATGAAGTCCATAGCTATACTCTCCCACTTCCACATAGGGATAGGCGATTGTTCGAGTAAGCCAGAGGGTCTTTGGCGTTCAGCCTTGACTCTTGCACAAGTCAGGTACTTTCCAACGTAGAAAGCAATATCCCTTTTCATGCCAGGCCACCAGTACTTGTAGCGAAGATCCTGGTACATTTTGTCGGCACCGGGATGAATAGAATACCGGGATTTGTGGGCTTCGTCCATCAAAATCTGTCGCAAATCGGTCCGTTTAGGGATCTAAATTCGGTCCAGAAAGCGGAATATCCCATTCGATTTATTCACAAGCTGGGCTCCATCGTGGTAGATTCTTTCCTTCTTCAGAGTGCGTTCATTAAAACATGCATGCTGAGCTTCGCGGATGAGAGTTTCGAGATCATATTGGGCTTGAGTATTACGAATGCTGAGCAAGTAACTTCGTCTGCTGAGAGCGTCGACAACAACATTTGTTTTGCCTGGGTGATAACGAATCTCACAGTCGTAATCGTTGAGAAGTTCTACCCATCGGCGTTGACGCATATTAAGTTCTTTCTGATCAAAGATGTGTTGTAGGCTCCTATGATCGGTGAAGATCGTACACTTTGTACCATACAGGTAGTGTCGCCAAATCTTTAACGCAAAAACAACTGCGCCTAGCTCGAGATCATGGGTTGTATAGTTCTTCTCATGGATTTTGAGCTGACGAGATGCGTAAGCTATAACCTTGTCTCGCTGCATAAGGACACAACCAAGACCAAGGTTGGAAGCATCACAATAGACAATGAAGTCGTCGTTTTCGTCGGGCAATGTGAGAACAGGAGCATTGCAAAGCATGTGCTTGAGAGTTTGGAAAGCAGACTCTTGTTCGGTTCCCCAAACAAAAGCCTTGTCTTTATGCGTGAGAGCGGTAAGCGGCACAGCGATCTTTGAGAATCCCTCGATAAATCGTCGATAATAGCCCGCTAGTCCGAGAAAAGAACGGACTTCAGACGGGTTCTTAGGTGTAATCCAACTCTTAACTGCTTCAATCTTCGCGGGATCGACGTGAATACCTTGACTATTAACAATGTGACGCAGAAACTGAACTTCCTCCAGCCAGAATTCGCACTTGGAGAATTTGGCATAGAGTTGATTCCCCTGGAGTAGCTCGAGAACCAAACATAGATGTTGCGCGTGTTCGACTTTCGATTTGGAATAGATCAAGACATCGTCGATGAACACAATGACGAAACGGTCGAGATATGGTTTATGTCACGGCCCCTGGCCCGGTTTTACCCGTTTCAGGAGTCGCGGGACAGAAATCCGTGGTAATTATTATGTTGGCAGCGGAATTTTAACAGGATCTTTTAAAACTTGAAAATACCCAATTTTATTTTATTTCACAAATTTGGGGATTACACCCATAATTTACAATAAAGGTGGTTTCACTGGGAAATCCCTGTTTTTACAAAAACATGTTTCTTTATTTTATTGAGCCACTTTCTCAAGCTTGTAGTGCTACATGGCACTTTTCCTGGATCACAGCAGATCACCTGAAACATGTTTTAAAAAAGTTTTATCAGCAGGGAAATACTGGCGAGTCATTCAAGTTGCACAAAACAACACATTGTTATAATATACAGTATTAAGGGTGATTACATTGTTTCTATCAACCAATTACCCCAAATCGGTATTTGTCACTCGACAGTATCTGTGACTATGGTCAAATCACCCATTGGCTAACCCGTTGTCCAATGGTGACAGGTATCAAGTAATGTATACAAAACCCCACATACCGGTAGTAATTGAAGATTACAAAGACTTAATCCCTGTAATTATAACTGGAAAACATTTAGGGTTTTATAAAGCACTTTGATAAAAAGAGAATAACTCACATTGCAGATTTAGACGGGCAGCGTTCAGCCTACTGATTTAGCCTTGTTAACCTAATTCAATTAATAATGCACACGAAAAAAACTAGGTCAGTAACTTAATACAACTTTTACGACAACTCACGAGATCAAAACCCTCACGACGAATGACAAAGTATAGCCCAAGTACGGGCAGCACTTAAACATCCATCGGATTGGTTTTTATCGATCAGACATTGAATCGTAGCAGTGATCGAGTTATTACCCTGTTATCGCGGCAGAATTTCATGCTTGTGTGTGTTTTTGCACTAAACAGAGGATATCTCAACGTAGGAACTGAATTTTAACGTCGAACCAAGATAGTCTTTCAAGTGCCAAACCCCTGCATTTATACTGAGATTTTGGTTCCCCCACGTGGCGCGCCAGGGTCACCTGGTCCTGGCGTGTGGCGCGACGGGTGCTCTTCTAGGGTAGGGTAGGCTCGTGTCCAACATAGCCTTGGTGAGTCACAATTCGACGAAATTCAAATCCTACAGCAAACTGTGAGGATAATAACGATTAGGAAATACCCCCCCCCCCTTTAGTTTTAGGGGCCCTGATCCTAGTTCCGATTGTTCTGAAAATTTTAGGGGTCATGCAATATTACTTGGGGGTCTCAATTAGGGTTTCCTATTGGGCAAAATAGAATAAGAAATAGTAATTGAGAGTTGTTACATCCTCCCCACCTTATAAAAATCTCGTCCTCGATATTTACTGGAACAGGTAGGGATATTTTCGCTTCATCTCTGATTCCAGCTCCCAAGTGTACTCAGGTCCTCTCTTCGAATCCCACTTGACTTTGACCAGTACTAGTCTTTTGTGTTTGAGAAACTTGACCTTTCTGTCTTCTATCTGCAGTGGCTTCTCCACAAATTTTAACTTCTCATTTACCTCTATATCTTGAAGAGGTACTACCAGGGATTCGTCAGATAGACATTTCTTAAGGTTGGATACATGAAAGACGTCATGTACCCCGGCTAGCTCTTCTGGTAGTTGTAAACGATAGGCAACTGGTCCTACTTGCTGGATTACTGGGAATGGTCCTACGTACCTTGGACTTAACTTTCCCTTCTTCCCGAACCGCACTACTCCTTTCCAAGGAGAAACTTTCAAGAGTACTTTGTCTCCAACTTGAAATTCTAGCGGCTTGCGTCGATTGTCTGCATAACTTTTCTGGCGATCTCGAGCCATCTTCAGTCTTTCCTTGATTTGAGTGATCTTGTCGGTGGTTTCTTGTACGATTTCGGGACCTTATAATTGGCTTTCTCCTATTTCTGCCCAACAAACTGGAGTTCTGCACTTTCGCCCATACAGTGCTTCGAATGGGGCAGCTTCAATGCTTGCATGATAACTATTGTTATAGGAGAATTCAATTAAGGGTAGGTGGTCATCCTAGTTCCCACCAAAATCTATTACACATGCCCCGAGAATGTCTTCCAGGGTTTGAATTGTCCTTTCACTTTTTCCGTCTGTTTGGGGATGATAAGCTGTACTTAAATTTAATCGCGTCCCCATGGCTTCTTGGAAACTTGTCCAAAAATGTGAAGTGAAACGACTATCCCTATCTGATACAATGGAGAGTGGGACTCCATGTAAGGATACTACCTCGTCTACGTATAACTTGGCTAACCTTTCCATGCTAAAGGTTTCCTTCATGGGTAGAAAATGAGCTGATTTGGTTAATCGATCCACAATTACCCAAATTGCGTCGTTACCTTTTCTGGTTTTGGGCAACTTAGTAACAAAATCCATGGTTATTAGTTCCCATTTCCAAACAGCCATTTCTAACTGTTGGAGTAACCCTGAAGGTTTCTGGTGTTCTGCCTTAACTTGTGAACAAGTTAAACACCTAGATACATATTTAGCTATGTCCCTTTTCATTCCTATCCACCAGAAATTATTTCTCAAATCTTGGTACATCTTATTATTACCAAGGTGCATGGTATACCTAGATTTATGGGCTTCCTCTAAAATCTTATTTCTTAATTCTCCTTGCTTAGGTACCCAAATTCTTTTCTTATGGTGTCACACCCCGTTTTCCACGTGTCACCGGTGGGCCCGGTGGGGAGTATCGTGACGTGGTTGGCAACATAATAGTCAAACAACACAATATTTAATATGCACAGCGGAAGCAAATTTAAAAAGATGTAATACAACCGAATTTAATATTGTAATATCAAAGTCACAATATCCGGAAGTTTATCCACAGTCGGATCGAAAACAAAATATAGAATTTATAGTTCAACAGACTTCAGGCATCTTAAGCTTGCGAGACTTCTAATGATGCTAAGGAGAAATCCCAGCAAATTACGCTTAGTACCTGCATTTAATATTTTTGGGAAAATACGTCAGTTTACACTGGTAAATACATTCAACTGACTCATTTTGGAAAATGATTGAAAATTGGTTTGGATGCACATGGCATAAACATTTTATTTAACTTGGGAGAATTATTTAATATTATAATCTTGTGAACAAATTACATGTTCCTTGTGCGTTCAGTAGCCCGGATCTTGTCCGGGTTAAAGATCAATAGACACACCACAATATACTTTTGTGCACTGACGGGTGTACGCCTACACCCCGCGCTTAAGTCGTGGCCATTTCGTAAAATGATGCCAAGGATATCCGGGACATGGTCATTAACCCCCCAAAGGCTTTAAGTAACAAGACTGTTTAAATGAGCCGATCAAATTAGTCAATTACCCACTCAACGGTGGAGGATTTGATGCTCGATCAAGCGGTATGCTATATACCGTAACCCAAGCCCATATAGGGAAAATAAGTTAAAAGTATTTACCTGAACAATGTATAAATCACAATAAGCAAAATGCACGTAGCTTTTACTGGTCCTCCTAATCTGGAACGAAGGTTTTATAATAACCTATTAGAATCCTAACGGGCCTTTAATTAAGCTTAAGCTTAGACCGGCTAGTTTCAAGATACGGTTCGTACGCACGATTAAGCGAAGACCGGATAGAATGTGATTTAGACCCGAAAAGTTTGAAGACGTGTTTAATATGGGTTTATTATTCACATTCTGGATTTTGAGATAAAACCGTTAAGGTTTGACCCGTTTCGACTAATTTATGTAAACTTGTTACATAAACCGAACCGTACGCGTAATAAGCGTAACGGGTATTCATGAGAGCTATATACAGGTTTCCTAAGTTAATTATGCCTCAAATATGTTGTGACATCAGTAAGATATCATTTATTATGCCCGAAATGAATTTAAACACAAACTATGCCCCGTAGGGGTAGTTTGGTCATTTTAAAGGTTGTAAAAGAGTTTAAATGTTAACCTGAGTTACAGGCCTGATGTAATCAGCAAATATACTCAATTTGCTAAGTTATATCAGTAGGTTAAAGCATGTATGTGAAATTTATCATTTTTAACCAAACTATGCCCCGTAGGGGTATTTTGGTAATTTCACATAAGCCGAAAAGCTCAAAACTGAAGTCTGAGTTTATCAACCTTTGCTTACTGTTAAGATGTTATAATTTGCCTCATATATCAGTAGGTATCAACCCGGGTATGTTCAATATAATTTTAATACATACTTTGCGTTAAAAACGCTTAATAAGGCGATTAAAGGCCATTTCCGGGTTCGATACTTAAATCTGATATTTTTATATTTCTAGAAGGCTTTAAATAATTTATTTATCATATGTGATCAGTAGCAAAAGGTTTGGAGTCGTTTAGATATGTAAAACTCATTTTATGGCCCGTAAGGGCAAAACCGACAATTACCGGATTAAGCCTACGACTACTAGTTATGCTCAGCCTAAAATTTATTAAAAATATTTAAAAATCCCAAAATAATATATTTCATCAGTGGGTAAAAGATTTGATATCAAAAAGTAGGCTTAACTAGGCTATACGCTAATTACGCCGTTTTATTAACATAAAGCTTTAATTTTGCGATATTGAGCATAACTCTAAATCTACAATTCAAACTGATGTCAAACTTTGCATACAAGTTTATATATCAGTATTTAAAGTTTCTACTCTTTTACATTTCCAAAAATCATGTTTTAAGGTAATAAGGGCATAATGGTCAACATATGAGCAATTAACGGAACATGCATATTAATTGGATAACTAATGAACCAAGGTGTATAATCACAGAGGGTTGTACTAACATGTAACCTAGTCCAATTAAAGCTCTAAGGCATTTCTAAAACATGCCTAAACGGGTCAGAACTGAAAGTCAAAGTGAAAGTCAAACTATGTGACTTTCGGTTCCGAACCGGGTCTAAACGGGAAATTGTCGGGTTGAACATGTTTAGACATGTTCTTACACTTATTACCAAGTTATAACAATGATCCAACAGGATGTATATGATCTATAATGTTAATTATGCATAAATGGCATTTTAAGTATCCTGTTGACTTTTTATAAACTAGTTTGACCCGACTTTTGACCTGGTTAGAGTGGTAATCAGGGGGAACCCTTTTAAGGGTTTATTACCCACATAATTACCTACTTATATCTACTTTTGATTCGAGATTTGACTGAGCCATTATTAATTAATCTCGAAGTCAAACCGTAATTACGACGGTTTGACTTTTAGCTAAATAACTAAGCTAAACTCAATTAAAGAAGGATTAGTAAACTTACAAAAGTCCTAAGCTTGATTAGTGATCTCTTGGGAGTTCCTTGGAGCTCCAGAAATGATCAGATGAGCAAGAATGATGGTGTGAAGACTTGTTGCAACTCAAGGGCCTTATATAGCACTTTAATCACCACAAATCTTTGACACTTGGGGTCTACAACTCTCCATACCCTTCCAACAAGTGTCCTAGATGTTTAGGGGTCGTTTAGGGGCCAAGGGAGATGTGAAAAATCGATTAAAGTCGATTACAAGAGCACCTAGCAGACACACATCCAAGAATTTCGGAGTCTGTCCAGATGTGGCGTCGCGTAGCGCGACGGCATGTGTCTTCAGGCTCGCGCTATGCGAGCATGCTTGGTTCAGCCAAACAAATTTTTCGTTATTTGCAGTTTTGGTCCTTGGCTCTTCAAACTTTGTAGAGACATTTGTTTCTTGCATTATGAACCCTCATAATTGATTTATAAGGGCTTTAAAACATATACCCACTTTGTTAAGTCCCCGGTTAACTTTATTGTTACCCGAAAAGTCCTAACTTTCAACGTTTACGCTTTAACCCCTCGCACACGAATTTGATCATAACTTTCTCATACGATTACGAAACTTTACGAAATTTAAATCGTGCATTCTAGTGAGCATAATTAACCATTACAAAGCTTCGGGTTTGTCAAAAGGTCACTCAGAGGTATAACTTAAACATGTTGACACATTTAGCCCCTGTAGTTTGTAATCTCTCACTTTTAGCTCCGTATGATCCATGATTTATTCGTTTGAAGGTATGAGCATCTTGTAGGGTTAATATACAATATATTTATTCACTATTGACATTTAGAATACGTATATCCACATACTTTCCATGATTGTCAACTTTAGTCCCTCTATAACATTCTTTCACACGTTTAAACGTTTGACACGTGTCTACACATTATAGGACGTGAATTTTCGAGGTGTTACATATGGAATCTCCAAATTCCATCAGCCCCTTGCTCCAAGTCTTTTATTTTTCCTTTCATTCCTTCAGCATCATCCTTGATTGTTGTTTCTTGAACATTCTTCAATTGTTCCATTAAGTCTAATTGTAAACTTAATCTAAGAGCACAGACTCTTCTTTGTTTCTTATGATACTTACGACTTAAGGAATCTGCAACTACGTTTGCTTTTCCTTCGTGATATTGAATATCACAGTCGTAATCACTCAAAGTTTCCATCCATCTTCTTTGCCTCATATTTAATTCTTTTTGCCCAAATATGTATCTTAAACTCTTATGATCTGTATAGACGGTAAATTTACTTCCATACAGATAGTGCCTCCAAATCTTAAGGGAAAAAATTATGGCTCCTAATTCTAAGTCGTGAGTCGTATAATTCTCTTCATGCTTCTTCAATTGCCTTGAGGCATACGCAATTACCTTTTTTGCTTTGCATTAGCACACATCCTAATCCTAGCTTAGAAGCATCACAGTATACTTCAAAGTCTTCTGTCCCTTCGGGTAAGGCAAGAATTGGGGTGTTTTTTAACTTTTGCTTTAAAACCTTAAAAGTTTCTTCTTGCTTAGGTCCCCATTCAAATTTAACGGTTTTACAAGTTAGCTTAGTTAATGACACAGCTATCTTAGAAAAATCTTTAATAAAGCGCCTATAGTATCCAGCTAATCCTAGAAAACTTCTAACTTCCGTAGCTGATTGCGGGACTTTCCATTTGGTGATTGCTTCTATCTTAGCAGGATCTACGTGAATACCTTCGTGATTCACCATGTGACCTAAAAATTGTACCTCCTGTAGCCAAAATTCACACTTCAAGAATTTGGCGTAAAGCTTTTCCTTTCTTAACAAAGTTAAGAGTGCATGCAGGTGCTCACAATGCTCTTCCTGGTTTTTGGAATAAATAAGTATATCGTTGATGAAGACAATTACAAATTTATCCAAGTACGGTTTACAGATCCTATTCATCATGTCCATAAATGTTGCAGGAGCATTTGTTAGTCCAAAGGGCATGACTGTAAACTCGTAGTGACCATACCTAGTTCTGAAAGCGGTTTTAGTTTTTGTCTTCGAAGCGATGTGGGACAAAAAATGAAGTATGTAAACCTTATCAAGCCAGCTCACGAGCCGAGTCAAGCCAAACTCGATCTCGACTTATTTACAAACCAAGCCGAGCCGAGCTAGCTCGTTTACAACCGAGCCAATTTTGAGCCGAGCTTTTTTCAAACTTTTTTCGAGCGAGCTGCGAGCCGCGAGTTTTCTGAACACCCCTACATAAGGGGCTTGAACAATTTTTATAATGAAAAGACTGTAATACCCTCACGTGATTTGCACGTGAGGGAAGTTAACAAGAAAATCTAACGAGGTTATGAGATAAGGACACCATATGATGGAAGATGGTAACAAAAAGGATTTACGTTGTAATTTTCATAGTTAAAGGACAGCGCCTGTAAGTTTGTTCAAACATAAAGGACGTAAAGTGCAATTTAGCCTTTTTTATTTGACGTCGTTTACCTTTTATTTATTTCAATAATATAATATAACACCTTATAAAATTTTGAATATGTGTGCTTATTTTTATATACGTTTCAATAAAAAAATGACATTTAAGATCGAACAGATCAAATATAATTACTTTTCTTTATTATTTTTCATGACGAACTGAAACAATACTGTTCGAAAAACTTTGCTAGCAAAGCCTGTGTTCATTTTTATGGTTTCTAGTATAAATCTGGTTTCGATTCCATCCAAAGTAAACAATGCTTGTATTAAAAAAAGAGTATTTTTTATCGTAAGTTTCACCGAATGCTAGTAAGTACTGGGCCGTGACAAATTGAACTGACCCACAACTTTTATTTTTAAGTTTTCACTTTTGACAATATTGAGTGTTGTGGCGAATCAATACCGACTAAATCCTCACCGTAACACGCACACGCGAGCAGGGGCGAAGCTTAATGGGGGCGGGGGGGGGACGTCCGCCCCCCGGGATTTTTCGCTCAGTAGTGTTATATATGTAGTTTTCGTATAGAAATTTGTGGGTATATACGTTTTCACCCCCCAGTTCTATAGAAATTTTTGGGTATTCTATAGAAATTTTTGGGTATATATGTTTTCACCCCCCGGCCGAAAAATCCAAGCTTCACCACTGCGCGCAAGGATTTCCACATATGTTATTTCTAATAAATAATAATAATAATTATTAAATAAGTAACCTATCACTATTATCAAATATCATCACCTCCAGGATTCACAAATGCTGAAAATGTGTGTGGCCGCAGAACGAGTATAGGCTATGGCAGCACCAGCGCTACTGGGCAGAGCCATCCCTCATCTTCGCCTCCACCTCCACCTCCACACAACTCTTCCGGCCGCCGTCTGTCTACTCATACGGAGACCCTGTTACACAACAACTGCCTCAGAGTCTCCTAAGCCAATTAGAAAGCCACCTTCCACTATCACATACGACGACAAAGCCTCCTTGCTAACCACAAAACGGCATCCACCCAAAGACCCCAGATGGGAGAATGATCCTGATTATCGCAAATGGAAGGATAAAGAAGCTGAAATTTTTCTGGATATCGACCCTATCACTCTCCTTGTCAAAGACATCTTTCACTCCGACAGGTTTTCATTTATGTTTTCTTATTTAATGCATTTTTTTATATTTCATTTGTTTATAAATTAGGAATCTGTTAGGTATTTTAGGGATTTAGTTTGGGGATAATTATGTTTGGTAGAAGTTAGTTTTGTTGAATAAGATAGATGGTCTTGTATTGGATTATAGAGAGACTTTTTCATAAGGAATGTAGGGATAAGATTATGAGAGCTAGAGTGTGCCATTATGAGTTTTAGGCAACTTACAATTGTTTATTAACAAATAAATAACTTGTATGTCATTGTAAATAGTTTATATCTGTAATATTTGTTTTAGATAATTCTTTAGCTCTAGAAGTCAAATATAGTTGTAACAACTCCTCTTTGTTCTCCTATTATTGTTGTACACAGTGTGTTTAAATATTGATGAGATCAATGAAAAGATCAAGTTTCCTTTTGCAATATACTACATCTCTTTATGGTATCAGAGCAGCTACCAAGAAGAGCTGATGATCATCTGATCCTGACGGAACCACCTAAGATAATCGGGGTTCGGTTTGCTTACATCACCGGTGACCAAGTTTTTGGCCGGTGGAGCAGATGGACCGACGATGTGGTGGTCAAGTTCAAGTCCGATGAGGGTGGAGAGGACCTGTTTGCGCCATGAGGGGAAATTGTTGGATGTGAGTTTGATTGGGAAGTGGTTGGAGGCAGTAAATTGAACTACTGGTTGAGGAGCCATTGATGAGGGCGACTGAGAAAAAAAAGAGTTGTGATTGAAGGTGGATCGAAATCTCGTAGGAGATGAATCAGGCTCTGATTGATTACCATAAAGAGATGTAGTATATTGCAAAAGGAAACCTACTGCCATGTCTTTTAATTCTTTTTTTCCCTAACAAGAGTTATCCTCCACTCCACCACCTACTATTTTCCCATGCGATCCCACCCCAACCTCTCCTTCAAACTCCACAAACCCAAAATACTATAATCCAAATTTCATCTAAACTCCAACCTCGCTCCAAGGCTTGCGTTTTTCTTGGCTACTCCTCAAAATCTACATACAAATGCCTCGACCCGGCCACCAACCGACTCTATCACTCATGTCATGTACAGTTTGTTCAACTAGACGTCAACAATGCATTTCTTCATGGCACGCTTCATGAAGATGTGTACATGGTCCAACCACCCGGTTTTGCTAACTCCCAATTTCCGGGTCATATTTGCAAGCTTCTAAAGTCGCTTTACGGTCTCAAGCAAGCACCACAGGCTTGGTACAATGAGTTAGCTTCTTTTCTACTTGATTTTGGTTTCACGAAATCTCTCTCGGATGCCTCCCTCTTCATCTACCGTCACAACGACGTTATTTGCTACTTTGTTGTCTATGTCAATGATATCGTTCTCACAGGAAATAATGATTTTTTTTGGATCACTTCATTCAAGCCTTGGGTGCAAAGTTCTCTGTTAAGGATCTCGGCTACTTACACCACTTCTTAGGGGTCGAAGTTATTCAAACCCCCACCGGTCTCTTCCTCTCTCAATATCACCATATTCAAGACATTCTCACCACCTTCAAAATGGATGGTGCCAAGGACGTCCTTACTCCTCTTAGTGTCTCAGATACTCTCTCCTCCGATGACCCTTCGCCATCCGTTGATCCAACCCAATATCGTCAACTTGTTGGTACTCTTCAATACCTTGCCTTCACACATCCGGACATCTCCTTTGCGGTTAATAAACTATCTCAATTCATGCACAATCTACGCCAATCTCATTGACAGTCTCTAAAACGGGTTCTTCGGTATTTGAAAGGAACGGTGCACTACGAGTTATTCCTAAACAGAAATTCATCTCTAGATTTACGGGCTTTTTCGGATTCTGATTGGGGAGGGATCAATGATGGAGGTCGCTCTACAACGGCCTATTTGCTTTATCTCGGCTCGAACATTATCTCTTGGCGGTGCTCTCGACAGAAAACAGTCTCGCGCTCCTCCACGGAAGCTGAATACAAAGCAGTTGCTAATGCTGCTGCCGAGGTGTCGTGGGTTAAAAATTTACTTGGTGAACTTGGTTTTAAGAACATCAAAACACCTACACTATTCTATGATAACACGGGAGCTACGTACTTGTGCGCAAACCCGGTGCAGCACTCTCGTATGAAACATATTGCTTTGGACTATCATTTTGTTCGTGAACAGGTTAATGCTGGCACACTGCACGTTTTGCATTTGAGCTCCAAAGATCAGTTGGCCGATGCTCTGACGAAACCGCTCCCACGCTCAACCTTCTTAACTATCCGTACCAAGATGGGAGTATCCAATGGATCCTCCATCTTGTGGGGGCGTATTAACAAATAAACAACTTGTATGTCATTGTAAATAGTTTATATTCGTAATATTTGTTTTAGATAATTATGTAGCTCTAGAAGTCAAATATAGTTGTAACAACTCCTCTTTATTCTCCTATTATTGTTGGACACAATGTGTTTAAATATTGATGAGATCAGTGAAAAGATCAAGTTTCCTTTTGCAATATACTACATCTCTTTATTGTTTACATTATGTTACTTTTGATGATCAAATAATGGGCATTTCGGATATAGGAATTGAGTCTTTTTTGCGTGACTTTCATCTTCGTCCAAGTAAAAGAAAAGGACCTTTTGATATGGAGCTATGCAATTAATATCGGTGATATATTGGTTATGTTGGTTATATTGGTCCCCTAGTAAGTAGTAAAATACCGGTCAGAATATCGGTACCGATATTATCAGCGATATGATATACCACCGATATTTGACCGATATATCACTGAATTATTGGTGTTAAATTTCTTTATATATAAATTCTGCATTATATTAAAATTACCGATATCTCACTGAGATAACCTATATCTCAAATATCGGTCCTTGACCGATATCCGATATTTTACCATATTAATTACATAGGCATGGTGTCGAAGCATAAATTATTGTTACAAAGATGATTCATTGATTTATGACAAACATCATTCATGATTATTCTTTATACATATTTACTTTCAGAACATGGATATGAAATGCAACAAAATTTATGCAATGGCACTAATTCTTTAGGGTTTGGACTATAATAAGTTATAAGAAACCTGCTTTGTTTTTTTGTTGTTATCTTCTCAATGAGTGACTTAAGCTTCTGGGCAACAATTAGTAGTCTAACTAAGTCAAGTTAACTACAATACATGCTACAATTTACGCGACTTATAGAGGAACGCAAGATTATAAGAACAAGAACACTTCTATTGCTTTAACCAACACTTACAAGAGAACTTTACAAGTTTCACTCAAGGTGTCTTATACCAAACGAGGCCACCCCTTTCTTTACTAATCAACCTACTAAAGGAATTTCAAAAATCAAATATCCCTACTCTCTATTATTTTACATAGGACTTGTGTAAGGGACTTCCTCGGAAGTCTCCACTTATTTTCAAGAAGTTCTTTATTCCATTCCAAAGAATTCACCATAAAGTTTCATGAGAAATCGATAACTCTAAATTCTTCTCCATAGGCTCTTTGATTCAAAATAAGGTATTTCCGATCCATATTTTAGGCGGGTTGTCACATTAAGTTACCATCATGTGTCATGTAAGGTGTGAAGTGCACAAATGAGACACCTTAATAAAATCCTTGCATGACATAAAAATGTTGTTTTTGTAGACGCTACTAACGTTTCTCATGTTGTTCTAGCATGAACGTTATTTTTCTTTCCTTGGGCTCTTCTAAATCTCTATTCTAAAGATGCATCATGGCTTAGATTGCCATATTGAGGCACAGTATTTTTTTTTGGTGTGACCTTTGGGAGTCAACAAAACCTTTACTTTGTTATGTTTGATCAAGTTTTCAACTTCTCATGGTAGGTTAAGTAATGGCTGCAAACAAGTTGAGCTTTTATCGAGTTATTTAAGCTGGGCCTTGACTCGAATTCTTATGGGGCTTTTGAGCTATGTGTGATAGAGTAACTCTTGTTACTTATAAGTACTATTAGATATTAGGGTTGCAAACAATTATGAGTTATTCAAGCTTAGAGTTCGTCGTTTAAGTTTAACTATGTGTATTGAGCTTGAGTCGAGCTTGCATATTGAATCCTCTTCGAGCTATCAAATAGTTTGATCTTAGGCGAAGGTGAGCTCGAGCTTGGCTTAACTCGTTTGCAGCTCTACGTCACAACTACATCATACAACCTGGGTGAACCTAGGTTGGATTGTCAAAGTGCACAAGTATGGCATCACAATACATGAAACCTTACTATGTTAGCATTTCAAATTTAGCCTAGAGATTTCACATCTAAACTTATAGTTGACTTTTTGGTGAAGACTTAATGAGGTGCACCTTTACTCTTGATGTGCACTTGGATATTAGTATTGTTTCTTTATTCATCATTTTTTAGAACACCTAACTCACACACCCACTAATTCTACTAATTTACTTTTTTTCCACCACGGGACTCGAACCCTCAACCTTTTGGGGACACCTTTCCATCACCCCATGTTACGATGATACACTTTCACAAGATTTAGTTTTAGATCTTTGTACTTTAGATATCTCTTAGCTCTATTTAAAGTATATTATGTTCTTGTTAAACACCACATAATGTGTGTAGCATTTACTTTAGAATCAAAGTTAACCCTAAGTGAGATACTGATGGGAATGAACTATGAGGGGGAAGTGATATATAGGTATTCTTAAGGGGCTAAAGTGTAATATGGAGGGTAGTATAAGTAATAGAGAATAAGGCATGTTAGAGGTAGGATTGAGTTGGTTAGTCTGTTAAGGCTCCTGCATTTGTGCATGCAGAGAGGGCAGAGCCCTGGATTATCTCTGTAACTGTTCCATTACGTATTCAGCAAAACAATCGTTCTGTCCTTTGTTTCCATTAGTTTCTCTAGATTCAATCTATCACAATCATTACATATCCGATCCCTATCAGATATCTTGCTGGACCATGACAAATAAGCCAACTTGATATTAAGTCGTCTTAACCTGGGTTTTCAAGTTGTAATTTCTTTTTAGTTCATATTGCAATGTGCATCTTTTGAGCTTTTGAGTTCGTAAGCAAAATCCACTTATATGGTTTTTTCTCATCTATGCCATTATGAAGCATCTTTGAATCATGATATATTCGCCAAATCGTTGTATATGTATGTTAAGAATACACGTACTTTTTCTTGTCATTATAGTCAGAATATTGTTTTGTTGTCTTTCTAGCAAATAATTACCATGTCTGTTACGTGCAAAGGGGGTAGTTCAATAGTATAGTGGTGGTGGGTTAAGTCATACATAATGATAGGTTAGTTATTTCTTGCAGCCATGTTACTTTGTTTCCTAATAGATTTGCAAAATTGATCTTAAATTCTCATGTTCCCTCTTTATCTTCTTGTTTCTAAAGAAGGGTACACAGCAACCTGACGTGTATCCAACGGCCTTAGGG
Organism: Helianthus tuberosus; assembly: GCA_030545235.1. Classification (NCBI taxonomy): domain Eukaryota; kingdom Viridiplantae; phylum Streptophyta; class Magnoliopsida; order Asterales; family Asteraceae; genus Helianthus; species Helianthus tuberosus. The sequence continues at coordinate 159,578,269 of CM060402.1, read as the reverse complement.
AAACAGAAGAACACATAAGAGAGTATTTTTTGGAACATTTTTTCTGAATAACCTTAAGAAACACATACGTCTGCTTTCTAGCGTTACAAAACAGAACGATTTACTACTGGAATAAACTACCCATGCACCCAATACTACATAACTCAAACAGATAAAATAGATAATTATGTCTGCCTGCTGCAGTGCTGCTACAATTGCGCCATAAACTGCTACACATGATTCGTCAAAAACAGTGTGGGGTTCACAAGATAACTCTTAGCGTAGCAAGTTCACCATGTCTCATATATATGATCCAATTCAAGGAGTATTAGAATCAACCCATGACACACTATTGCACAATATCTATGCGTTCTTTATCTAATTGAACAAGATCCATTTAGTACAAATTATTTCATAGCATGTTATAAAGTACTAAAGTGTTTTGTTTGAAAACATATAATCCTCCTCCTTAAACTACATAGTTTATACCTATGTGGTAACATAATGTCATGAGGTTACCTAACCTAACCTAACCTAACCAACCAAGCAACCTTATGCATGTTTGTGATTGTGTTATGTCAGCTCAATTTATTCGATTGGGTGCATATTCGAATATCTAAAAATTGAGGCTGTCTTTTATGCTTTATCGGAGTCCACCATGATAGAGAATTCGATATTAAGGAATATATAGTCCATGTTATAAGACATTTAAGATGTTGATAAACATCGATAGAAGTGCTACACAAGTTATAGAAAGTGATGATCTTGTACATGCTAGGGTGCAAACACATCTATCAAAAGTAAATAAGCACCTAAATACAATACACATATATACATGGTTCTCTCCAAGAATAAACTAAGTCCATGATTATGCTAGCGAGTCTCTCTTATTCAATCCGACTTTAGAGAGTTTGTAGTTACAAAAGAGATATATTTATAATTGTCAAAATATCCATGTGGAAATGATAGTAGGCTATAATTTTCTTTCAAGGGCTCTTATCTAGAAACGATCTACATTCTCAATAATTTACAGTGTACCGAAAATAGGTTATCATAGGTTATGTAGATATAGTTATCTAGTGTTTTATAATTACTAATTAGGTTTATTAGTATATGGCCGGTAGGTCCAAGTTAGGCTTCTATAGGGTTTCTAGTTTCTTTCCTGTATATATTGAGGGTTCCCCCTCCATTGGAATTACATCATCTATATGTATATATTTCCCAATCGCTATTACACCTACAAAAGTTATGTCGTTGACTAATTGATGTAACTAATAATCTAGTGATCTACTAAACAAAGACTATATTGTTACCACATATAGGGTATGTTTGGCAAAAGTAGCTGGTGGCTGGAAGCTGGTAGCTAGTAGATAGTAGCTGTAGCTTTTTAGATATATTTGGTGTTTGGCAGAGTAGCTAGAGCTTTTAATAAAATGTATAAAATGACCAAAATGGACATAACTAAAAATTTAAAAAGTTTGTGCATTAAAAAATTAATAATCTTTAGAGGTTAAAATAGTCATTTTTTCCCTAAAAGCTTGTAGCTCCTTCTAAACACTACTAGTAGGTGTGTTCAACCAAAAGCTTCAAGCTCATTCAACCAAACAAGGCTTTTTATTGAGTATGAGCTTTTTCTTAAAAGCTTAAAGCTAGAAGCTCCTAAAAGCCCCTAAAAGCTCCATGCCAAACATACCCGTAATCTTCAAATTATCTAAACACCTATTAGCTTGACAATCTCACGGTTAAAACCCAACAAAACCCCCAAATACGGGCATAACACATACGCTCCTAATCTAATGATTTTATGAATAATGAATGCACTGTTCCTTTCATTTAATCACTTCCTTACATACGTATTTCAGCAGTATTGCACAAACTGCTCCCAATATCAGCAGCATTTAGCAGTCATACTTCCATTTATCAACTAAATGAAATATCACATAACAGTATTTAGCAGTCAAATTAATCACATATTCACCAATTAATTATCCAGGTATATGGATGGACAACAACTTACACCGAAGGATGAGAAAATGGTGGTACAAAAGCTTCTTGCTTTTCATCCTCACTCTGAAGATAAGATCGGGTGTGGCATCGATTCTATTATGGTAAGTTTTATTAAATCTTTTGTTTATTTGGTTTACCGTCTAAGTGTCATCCCAGCTAGTAACAGTCTCACACAATTTTATGAAGGCTTTAATAGTTGAGTGCGTTTTAGTAATTTTTTTTATCTGTTATACAAATTATTGGTATCCTTGTTCTCATATTTTCAACCAAGTATACAATATGTGTGTGTGTATAACTATATATATTTATCCAGTTTGCTTGATCCTTGCCAATTTTACATGTTATATTATCTGTTTAAAAAAACAACAATAATGTAGCTCTGTGAAAGAACATTCTTTTATAGCGATTTAAGTCCACATGGAGCAAAGAACTGGTCGTCCTATGGTTAGTTATTATACCTTGACATTTGCTAACTATTTAATTATTTATACACCTTCCATGACATTCTTTATTAGTAACACCAAATAAAGTTGTTGATTAAATTGACATTAAGTCTAATTCACTTAAAGTCTTTTGTCTTTAGAAATCTTGAGCTGTTATTGGCCCACAACAGTTGTCGTGTAGATCCCGTATCAACTATCTTGACTGGACTTGTTTTTATTAAATTTGTTACATGTATTTATTACTTTTAACCGTAAAGATTTCTTAACCTTGAAGGTTGATCGGCATCCACAGTTCAGAAATTCAAGATGTCTGTTTGTTGTGAGAACCGACGGTGTATGGATCGATTTTTCTTACCAAAAATGCATTCGAGCTTACATTAGACAGAAATACCCTTCTTATGCAGAACGATTCATCAAAGAACATTACAAGCGCAGTAGTGGTTGAATATAATTTATAAGTTTATAACTACCTTTTCAGTACCCGAAATTCAGTGTCGGTTAGTAACCAACGGACGTTGAACGACCAGACACGATTTGGACTTTGCTCAGCCACCCTAGTCCAGTGGTGCACACATTTGTCAAAGGTGGTAGATAATGGTAGTTGAAATGAAAACAATATAGTGAGGAAAGTGATTGAAGTTGAAAGATTTAATTTTGATGACTTGTATTGATGTTTGTTTGACTTTAAGTAAACTTTGGTTTTTCTATGAATTAGTTGGAAATATAGAAAAGGAGTATATGGACTCATCTGTTTGGGAGGCAGTTGATGGTCATAAAAGACGAATATTTAGAGCTTTATTTGAAGCCATGAACCTACCTTGTGAATGTTTGTTGGGATGTTACAAATGCCATTATTCTGGCCACTTTTAAACTAGTTACTATTAGTTTTGAATTAACTTTAGTTACAATTTAGGATGTGAATTGTGTCGGATTGACGGATCTTTGGTTAGCAGGTTAAACTCTTCAATTCGAACATGGCCCGTATTTTTATTCGTATAATAAACACTTACCCTAACCTGCACGCTTAAAATCGTGTAACCGTGTAACCTGGACTTGACATATTTAACTTGGTTATCTAAACATGGCAAATGGATTGACAGTGGTAATCAAGTTGTAAATGTGTTAATCATGTTGGTGGGTTGTAAAAAATGGATTAAACCGGTCATACACAGGTTAGCAACTCTATTTAATTAAATAGGTTAAATTTTATTTTTTTTAGAACAGCAGCAATCTTTATTACTAAAGAAAGAGCGGGACAGCTAGAAACTGAAACCCAAAAACAAAACAGGAAAACAAACGACGACAAACAACTTACAAAATCACATCACGAATGTTAAACTCTTTCCACCTATCCCAATTGATCTTCTTATACCTTGATCTATTAGTAATCCAGATGTATGTCATTTCTTTAATAAGATCCGCTGTTCTTTCCGAAGCAAGTGAAATGTTATTGAATTCCACATCATTTCTGGATTTCCAAATAAACCAAAGCGTTGTTCTAATAATCACACCCACCATCTTTTTCCAGCCTTTCGATCCATTCATCTCCTCCACAGTTTTAAGCACATCCAAAATCTTCCATTCATCTTTAGGCATTGGGAATTTAATCCATAAAAAGACTAACCACCACAGTTCTCGAAGCTGGGCATTCCACCAAAATAGGTTAAATACATCTACTCAAACACAGCTTGTATATATAAATAGGTCATCCTAAACACGAAGTATGATTATTTACGTGTCGTGTTAGGAAATTATCACCCTTAGTTTATATATGATTAGTTTCATTTAGGGGTTAGATACGACAACTCAATTTTTACTTTAAGATTGACCTCATTTTTACTTGTAAAATTAACTTTGTAACTTTATTTTTACCCAAACCCACCCCACACCCTCCCTCAAATAACAATAATTCTCCAATATGCAATCATTCCATTGGAGGGAAGCCCACTCATGGGTCGCATGCCTCATATGAATTGTTCATTTGTTTGTTTGTTTGCATGGAACAGCTTTTACCCATAAACTCACTCGTGAAATGTTGATTTTTCTGTTGTTTTTTAATTGGTTTATAAACATGTTTTTTTTCCAAATGTTTCCGGTCTTGTTTTTGGGAATGAAGACGAAAGTCGAGAAGTAAAGTCTATTGACGTATCAAACTCATATTCCGTGACCTTTTGGATTCTTCTTACAGATTTATAAGCTTACTTCCACCATAACTGAAATATCGAACCCTATCTTTCTTACCAACAAATTTGAGATCTAACTTGTAAATTTTCAAACTTTTTAAACTTAATCTTATTCCCTTACACTATAAATATTAAATCTTTAACTTTTACGAATATTAAAGAATAGATATAAATATTCTTCTATAAAGATGTGAAAAAAAAAAGTATATGTTTAGTATAAGTAGGGATGGCAACGGGTCGGGTTCGGTTCGGGTCGGGTGTTGGTCCCTTACACTATAAATATTAAATCTTTAACTTTTACGAATATTAAAGAATAGATATAAATATTCTTCTATAAAGATGTGAAAAAAAAGTATATGTTTAGTATAAGTAGGGATGGCAACGGGTCGGGTTCGGTTCGGGTCGGGTCGGGTATTGGTAATCCCATACCCGTACCCGGTTATAAAATCGTGTCTCATACTCGACCCAAAACCCGTCGGGTATTTGTCGGGTAATTACCCTTTAGGTATCGGGTATACCCATTAGTTCGTTAAAGATATACCTTATGATTTCTAAGTACATTATTATTATTATGTAATTTTATTTATACAACAACAATTATAAACTAACAATGTACGTTACATACATATAAGTTTTATCATAAATTAATAATAAGAGTTAAATGTCATTTTAGTCCATGTGGTTTGGGCCATTTTGCAAGTTTAGTCCAAATGTTTCATTTTTCGCCTGTGAGTCCAAAAAGGTTTCACCGTTGCCATTTTAGTCCACTAGGTTAACTTAATCCATTATTTCTGTTAACGAGAAGGGCAATTCGGTCATTTTATATGGCTGAATTGCCCTTCTAGTTAACAAAATTATATATAAAATGACCGAATTGCCCTTCTTGTTAACAGAAAAAATGGATGAAGTTAACTCAGTGGACAAAAATGACAACGGTAAAACCACAGGTACTAAAATGAAACCTTTGGACTAAACTGGAAAAATGGACCAAACCACAGGTACTAAAATGGCATTTAACTCTAATAATAACTTTATAATACTTATACACTTACATGTATATACTTTACAACATACGAAATACTGTATATATACTATTATCAAATGCATATAGTAAAAGAAAATTTATTTTTTCACATTATGAAGATACTAAAATAAATCACTAATAGACAAGGGTTAATGTAAAATAAAAATATAAATTAAGAAAATCGGGTATATAATTCGGGTAAACGGCTATGTGTTTTCGGGTAATCGGGTCGGGTATCACCTAATCCCATACCCGCGAAAATTTTTAAAATTAATCACATACCCGGCCCAATACCCATCGGGTATCGGGTATACCCATCCCAATTCCCATTTGTGTCAGGTTTTAGGTATACCCGTCATGCTCGGGTATTTTTGCCCATAAGTCATATACATGGTTGGCAATCAACTACTTGTGGCCTAGTGGTATGGTGGTTTATGTTCTCCAAATGAAGACCGATGTTCAATTCTCTTTTGTGTCATTTTGGTGGATTAGGCAATGAGGGTGAAGGGAGTGGTTAAACAGATGAAAGTGGCAAACTTCAAAATTGACCAATCAAAGTGCGCCATGTCATTCATTGTGAAGAGTTTAAACTTTGGTGAAAAGTGTTGACAATGGTTAAACACTTGAAAGTGGTAAACTTTTTTTTTTTATAAATTATATGTTACATAAATTGCACACACAAACACTTGCCAACAGTCTTGTCCCCCCAAGTTTCTCGATCGGCATGAGGTTACCGACTTCCATGGTTTACCGCGTGGCAAAGGTGGCCGGCGGCGGTGTTGCCGCTCGGCAAACACCTTTGCCGATGAGTTTGCTGCTCCACTCCCTTCACCCTGATGGATAGAGTCTAGCCTCCTTGCAGAGGTGTCAGGTTCTATCCTAAGCCAATCCGGGTTTTCGTCCCACCATGTGTTACGCTAGAGAGTATTCAGCTTTTGTGTTGGCACAACGGCTGTCAAGTGGCAGTTGACGGTATGGTTTCCCGGGGGGGATGTCTAAGCCAAACTCTGAAGCCAACATACTCTTGGTTATGATAACATAGTCTGGCGAGTGTAGAACAATAAGGCTCTCCAATTTAAGAAGTGTAATTGCCTAATACATGAAAGTTGTTATTCTAAAAAAATATATACAAGGTTGGCATGTACCATGAAACTAGGTTTGTTTGATGTTATAAAACGATGGTACTCCCCAGTTAGGAACCGGATATTGAGGGTAATAACATTAAGTGGTGGTGGTGTTGTGTTGCTGGTATCCATCATCCATAAGCTACACTTTCAAACGACCAATCATCAATAATAATCACAACCCTTTGGTAATTATTTTATTCCAAATCTCCCAATATTTGTACCTTATGCTACAATACTTGTATGATAGAAAATAGGTTGGCAAAACCAAAACCAAAAACAAAGACTTTGATATGATTATTATGTGACAAAAGCCATGAATATTGATCTTGCATTATGTTTTTAATTTGAGTGGGTCCCTTTCACATGGTTACCAGTGGTAACATAATCTCATTTTCATTTTTTAGTTGAGTCATACCTCCAAATATGATGATGGTCCCACACACTAATACAGTCAACAACTATATAATATGGTCAAATGCTAGATTTATTGCTTTCTAACATTTACTTTTATTTATTATTATGTTGGGAAATTTAATTTAGAAAATGAGGAAATGAAAGAAGATTATTTGTATGTATTGGAGGGAAAACAAACAATAAAGTAAAAAAGAAAAGTAGATGGCAAGGTGAAGAAAAAGAAAGCAAGAAATCACATCATGCAAACAATTCACATACTGACCAACATTACATTTAATTTGATAGTACAACTCCACATTGCTTAATGTACAACATCTCTTTTCTTCTTACCCTACACCAATTCACAGAGGATCTTCAAGATTTTTTTCACCTTTATATAGGGGTAAGATCAAATAAAAAGTTAATTTTCCCTAATTAGGATGAGAAGGAATCTTAACCATTCATTTTTTAAATCAATGGTTAAGATGAAAGGGTATGAGAAAGGAGGAGTGCAAGGGTATATTAGGAAAATTCTATTTATGAACTTTTTCTCTCCACATGGAAGGCACATGCATATTTCACCTCCATTTTTTAAACGTTCATAACTTTTTTATACGACATTATTTTTTCATAAAAATTTCACCGTAAAATCGAGCGTCTTTTTATCTTTAATTTGAGTACCATATTGCTATATAAAATATGAAGACTAAAAAAACTCACTTAAATGTGTTGCATTACTATGTTGTTGTATAACATTTTTTTGTGCTGAATTTTTGTACTATATTTTGTGCTAAATTTTTTTGTCTTAAATTTTTTTTCCTCAATTTTGTGCTGGATTTTTTTGTACTATATTTTTTTGCTGAATTTTTTCGTGCTATATCTTTTTGTACTAGATTTTTTTGTGCTATATTTTTTTGTACTACATTTTTTGTGCTATATTTTTTGTACTAGATTTTTTGTGCTACATTTTTTGTGCTAGTTTTTTTGTGTTAGATTTTTTTGTACTAGATTTTTTTTGTTGTATTTAAAAAAAAACAAAAGAGGTGCCACATGTCATTTTCACTCCTATTTATAAGGACCAAAATGCCCTTCATTCCTACTTATTAGGAGTGCCACATGTCATCATCACAATCATTCTTAGGCTACTTAGGCAAAATCCACTTTTTAGTGGATCCTTCCCCCCTTTATATATCCCATAAAAAATAATGGAATAATGGATTTCAATGACCTAACTATTTGCTGTTGGCCGGCAACGATTCTAACTTTAAAAATTTTCACTAGCGGTCCAATTTTTTCACATATTGGCCTTGAATAGACCCTGATAAACCCTGACTAACAAAACCCTAATACTATTAGTCTCCGGTCGCCGGAAAAAAACGTTTTTGGTCGGAAAAAGGTTCCTAAAGGTCCGATCTATGGTTACCACAAGTTTGGGACGAAAACTTTGAGTTTTCCAGCTAAAAAGTTCAGTTTCCCACGAAAAATGAGTTTTTCCAGCGATCTTAATAATTAGGGCTTTTTACTAGAAAAGGTTCCTAATGATGCGAAATAAGGTTTCACAGAGGCTTGAGACGAAAAGGTTGAGTTTTCCGGCCAATAACGTTTTTTCAGCAACCGGAGACTAACGACGTTAGGGTTCTGTTAGTCAGGGTCCATTTAAGGCCAATATATGAAAAGATGAGACCGGCATTGAGAATTTTTAAAGTTAGGACCGTTGCCGGCCAACGGATAATAGTTGGGATTATTAAAATCAATTATTTTAAAAATAGGTAGAGTAGAGAAATTTCACTGTTTACCACAAGTCTACTAGCCTTTAATTATTATTATTAAAATCTATTATTATTATTTTAAAAATAGGTAGAGAAATTTCACTGTTTACCCACAAGTCTACTAGCCTTTAATTTCATTCATCCTACTTCTTTTCTTCAAATTTCTACATCGATAACTTGTTGGATAGAATTTACAATAATATAAAATTGCAAGTAAGTCTTTTTTTTTTTTTTTTTTAATTCGAAGATTAAGCTCAAAAGGGTGAAACTTAGGCAAAAGTAAAGAAGTAATAAACAAACTGAAATAAATAGTAACTATATGAAGGGAAATAAATCAAAATTATATGAAGGGAAATAAATCAAAATTATAGGAAAAAACAAAGATTTTATAAATCAAAGCCCAAAAAGGTGAAACTTAGGCAAAAGTAAAAAAAGTAATAAACAAACTGAAATAAATAGTAAGTATATGAAGAAAAATGATTCCATCCAAAAGATTTTTTATAGTGAGTAACTGAACAGTTTGGAGGACAGTGAGGCAGCATAGCAGAATCAAAAAAGGTGAAAATGATGAGACATTTTGACAGTTTATATCAAAATAAATGGACCACAATACACACACCAAAATTCATATACTCTCTTTTGTCTTCAGTTACATATTTACTTAATTTTTTTTATAAATATTTCTTTTAATTTCAATATAAGTTTTGTTTTAACCGGTGCAAGCTATTTTTTAAAAGTTGTAAACGCGTCTAGTTTTAAAATCTGTCTAAAGATGAAGATTGACTTATGATTCATAAGTCTAGTCGTTTAGTATTACTCAATTATTTAATTATATACATATGAATGAATGTGTGTATGTGTATATATGGTAGGGATAGTGTACATTAATTCAGAAGTGTGAGAAGTGTAATAACACTATATATAATATTATATACCACCATATAAACACTGTATAACATCATATAACACTATATAACAATATATAACACTATACATCTATCATAGACATGCTATCAGACAAACTATAGTGTTATATGGTGTTACATATTGTTATACGATGTTTATATGATGTTATATAGTGTTATAATACACTTCTCACACTTTTGGATTAATGTACAGGATCCTCTACCTGTGTATATATAATGTATATTATTTAGTTATTTTTATTATAGTTTTAATAGTTATTTGTCTTTTAAATATAAGTTATATTATATAAAAATAGACTCGTATATGATCATGAGTCTGATAAACCTATTATATAAAGCTTGTGTTTGAGTTTGTCTATCTAAATTAGTTTCGATTTAGGTTCAAGCTTAAGCTCTAGCTCCTTTAAACTCGATTCGATGTTGAGTTTTTTGTTAACCGATCTCTAGTAGCATAACAGTTTGACTCGTTTAAACATCTACTTTTCAGTTACGTTTAAGTTGAAGAAATCCTTTTACATTGAGTTAATAAAATACCGCTACAAACAAAACTGTGGAAGGCTAATGAGTAAAATTGTTAGGTTTTTATATTTTTATCATCCGTACAAAAGACATAATATCGTATACGACAATAACGAAAATGTTACAAATTAAATTAGCTATATGATTCTCATTCTTCTACTAGTTGGGTAGGGGTTAGACTTGCTTCAAAAGCATATGAAGCTACTGCAGCATGCGTATGGGTGTCAACTTTTTTCATGCTTTTTTTTTTCTTAATTTTCCTTTTCTTTTTCTCTTTCGAATATTTCTCTTTCTTTTGTTAAAACAAAAATATAAATAACAAAAGAATTCGTATATGTGATATGTGCCTTTGCTAAAGGAAGGCAGAAAAAAGAATTTCTTTTATTTATTTATAATTGTTTTGTATAAAGTTGTATTGAAAATACCCATAAAGCATAATGAGATATCCCATTAAAAAGAATTTTACCATTGTTATCACCCAAAGTGAGACTGGAATTTGGGATTTACGAAATTCACTGCACTTTGCAATGCATGCTTAGTGTTACGATTATTCTGATGTAAAAGTTGGTATAAATGTTTAATTATTTGACGTGAATGCTTATGCATTTTAACCATACTTTATGGATAATTAGTAAAACTCACTTCTCCACACCTCTACAATATATATCGTATTTTTGTCATCTCTCAATAACAATTCAAAATCTTACCGATTCATTCGGCAAATTCCTCATGACGCCGATGAAAAAACCCCCAACTCATAATTCAAAAACTTTTTGAGAAACGAGAAGAAGTTTTTTTTATAATTATTTTTTTAAACGAAGCCTCTAACGGCTTGTAAGAATAGGAGATTTATATATTTCAAACAATCAACGTAAAATAGTAGATATATTATTGAGTAAACTGTAATTTTACATCTTGTGGTTAGTGGATGGGATCAGGTTACACCCTATTTCTAAAACCAATCTAATTTACACCCCCTCGTTTCCCAAATGACTCAATGTTGGACCTTCCTCCTTAACGTCGTTGACTGTCAACGTTTAACGTTAACGGTCAAAGGGCATCGATGTCTTTTCACATCTTTTTTACTTAACCCAATCACTAACCAACCCCCCCCCCCCCCCTCTTAACCCATTTACTTTTACACCCCATCAAGAAACCTTCAAGCCCTCTTCTTCGGTTATTGATTTCGGTGACTAGAGCTCAATCAAATCGAATTCTCCATCAAAACAGAATGGATGTCGTTAAGAACGATAATAATGAACCTAATCAGAGCGAGTACCTGTATGTTTCTACTTCCAAAATGTTACGACTGGGAATCATTACCCTAAACTCATTTTTATACCCATTGGGTACTCGATTTCCCGTTACCCTACAGTTACAAGGGTTTCCTCACATATATCATCAAGGATACATGTTTACGAACTTATTTGGTTAAAATTTATACGTGAGAATTCTTATTATCCAAAGCCAGATAAATAAGTTTGTAAGCTAATCGTTATCTTTCAATAGAGGTATAAAAAGCTAATATGTTGTACACCTTTGTATTTTAATTTATTTTCCTAACATTTAACACATGGTATATAGTAGATATACATATCATGAACTTCCCAATAAACATTTGCTTACGATTAGCAGATTAAAGCATTCATTTAGTATAGTAACTCCAAAAGAAAAAATGTATAATTAAAAAAAAATTAGGATATCCAATTTTCTATTTATTTATTTTTAATAGCTAATTCAGACACCAACTAATCATACTTTTAAGTATGTACTTATGATCACAATGGGACATGAATCCATGATCAACTGTTGGGCCTCAACTACGAATGAACACTTTTTATACACACTATTATATATATATTAATTTAATTTCGAGGGACGATTAATAGTAATTTTATTTTTATAATAATATATAGTTTTTTATTATTTTATTATTTAATATATTATAATAGTTTATTATTATATTTACTTTTAATAACATATTTTTTTTAAACATCTATTTCCTTTACTTTTTTTAATAATTGTTTTTTTCTTTTTTAACATATATTAATTTATCGATTAATTATATATATATTAATTTCGAGGGACGATTAATAGTAATTTTATTTTTATAATAATATATAGTTTTTTATTATTTTATTATTTAATATATTATAATAGTTTATTATTATATTTACTTTTAATAACATATTTTTTTTAAACATCTATTTCCTTTACTTTTTTTAATAATTGTTTTTTTCTTTTTTAACATATATTAATTAATTTATCGATTAATTTGATACTTCTTTAATAAGTTACGTTTATAACTTTTTTCGCAAAACATAAGTACGTAATTGTGCTTGATTTCTTTCCCTTACATTACGTTATAAGTTTTGTTAAAACGAGGTTATACTCAAAATAAAGTATTTATTTGGTATAATAGAACGGTACGATAATAAACTAAATCGTTCTAATAGTTTGACTTTCTAAACAATATGGTTTATTTTTTATTTCGAGGGACGATGAATAGTAATTTTATTTTTATAATAATATATAACTTTTTATTATTTTATTATTTAATATATTATAATAGTTTATTATTATATTTACTTTTAATAACATATTTTTTTAAACATCTATTTCCTTTACTTTTTTTAATAATTGTTTTTTTTTCTTTTTTAACATATATTAATTTATCGATTAATTTGATACTTCTTTAATAAGTTACGTTTATAACTTTTTTCGCAAAACATAAGTACGTAATTGTGTTTGATTTCTTTCCCTGACATTACGTTATAAGTTTTGTTAAAACGAGGTTATACTCAAAATAAAGTATTTATTTGGTATCATAAAACGGTACGATGATAAACTAAATCGTTCTAATGGTTTGACTTTCTAAACAATATGATTTATTTTCAAATCACGTTTGTGTTTACATTATTATTTGCTCGGTTTCGCTGCAACGCGCGATATGAAAAACTAGTTTACATTAATAGACTACAAGTTTTTAGAGCATCCAAATGATTCATCCTCTTGAAGCATTCATATTCTGTCCACCATCTTTCACCCTATCTTCATAATTTACAAAATTCAACAAAAACATCACTTCATCCTATTCATCATCTTTATATTCATCCCCCAAACTTTAACAAACACCCACACACTCCTCCCAAATATAAAACCCTATTGTTAACACATATCTATACTTTCTATAAAAGGAGATATCCAAGTGATATAAGAAAAGTTGATGTGTCAGCAGGAGAGCATGTCCAACAAGGCTTTTCTTATGTCATTATTACATCATAAACCTGAATATATAAAACACTTTAAAATACATTTAATGTTCTATCAAACCACTGCCTTGTGTATTTTCAAATGTTAAAGGTCTGGCCCACATTCCAAAGGGCAAACCACTGCCCATCTACGAGAAAGTAGTAGCTGGTTTCTTTGGCAAACGTATACTTAGCAGCAGCAGTTGTTATCTTCTGTAATGCTTTTAGATCAGCAGATGTTTAACGCTAAGTACCGGGAAATTCAAATTCAAATATACATGGGAATAAGTAATTAGCAATTAATGCATGTCACTCAGAAACTCTTGTCAATCATCCTTCTTATATAAGGCTTTTCTTCTCATTTCCCTCTTCATATTTCATCACGCTTTCATCTTCTCTGATTTTGAAATTTGAAATTTAATCCCAATCCGAATTCCGAATTAGAAGCATGTCAATATCAGTTGACAGTAATAATCTTAGTTTTGTTAACGAATTGAATCCTGGGAAGGATATGTGGAACATGAAGGCGAGAATTCTTCGAAAATGGAATCAGGGTTACAAGATGGAGATCATCTTCATTGATGAGAATGTAATTTGTATCTTTGCTTTTCCGTTTTGTTATTATTTTAGAAAATGTAGTGTTGTATGCTAAGAAGATACTTTCTTTAAATGTTCTTCAGGGTGCTAAGATTCAAGCAGGTATTAAGAGTCATCTGATACATGTTTTTGATGGACAGCTGCAAGAAGATGCTGTTGTGATTCTGTCGAAATTTGGTGTTGGTGAGAATAAAGATTTATATAAAGTAGTAGTGCAGCCTTATAAAATCAACTTTTATAGATGCACGATTGTTACTCCTGTGAGATATTGGCAAGGTGTTGAGTATGGTTTCAATTTCAGAGCTTATAAAGATATTCTTCAATGAGAGGCGTTAAATGCTTTGAGTGTTGGTAGTGTATATTTTTGTAATCATGTCTTGCTTGTATAATATTAGAGAGTTTTACTTATATTCTTGTATAATGTCAACTGATAGATGTTGCTGGATCTATTAATTGTTACGGAGATCTTGAAATCTTTGATCGACCTCCAAAGGAGACTAAGAAGATGAATTTCGAGATTGAAGATTTGGAGTAAGTTGTTGTTTATATGTTCAGTCATGTACTGATCATTAAATATATTTAATGATGTTAATAAATAAGATGAAGAATGTTTGTATTTAATGTGGGATCATGGTAATGGTAATAAATGAGATTTATAGTGTTTGTATGTAATGTTGAATAATGGTAATAAATGAGGTCTACGGTTTATTCTTAGTGAATATGGTAGTTAATTTATGGCTCATTTGCTACTTTAATAAATGTTATAGTTTTCCTAGTTGATTTTCTGTTTTTATTCATTCAATGTTGTTTTGATATGAATATTCTTTTCATGTAGGGGTAAGGTTTTGCGGTGTACTGTGTGGAATGATTATGCTCTGCAGATTAAGGACTTCATTTCTAAAATCCCACCTCATGAGCATGTGATGGCTGTTATACAGCATGGAAAGTGTAAGGAATGGAAAGGTATTTTTGTAAAAATTTTATGCAAATCATAAATATACTGTTTATTTCTGGCAATATAAAAACAGGTATACATTAAATATCTATATACTTTTCCATGTAGGTGAATATATTGTTCAAAGTGATAAGTTTGCAACACGAATTTTTCTGAATGAAGAAATTGATGAAGTTGATGAGCTAAGGAGGAGGTAATTTTTCAATGTAATTTCTATTGTATATAGATGTTCAAGTCAAATACTTGGTTTCATCTCATTTGTATACTAATTCTAATCATTTGGGGTATTCAAAAGGCATATACTGAAGTTTGGACAAGGGAGTGGTTCTACTTCTCAAACGATACTATCGTCTTAGAGTGTTTTTCCATTACATAAAGAATTTGTAACTGAAGGTGTGAAGAAACATGTTGATGAGATTAGCGAGATAGAAAAGGTTTCACATCTTTGTATATAGTTTGGTTATTTGTTTGGTTTGTCACCTGCGTGTTTTTACAGGAAGTGTCTTGTGTTTTTACAGGAAATGTCTTGTGTTGTGGTTGCGACAATTAAGATTGTGCAAGAAGAGTATGGTTGGTTTTATGCAGGCTGTCGAGTGTTTCAAGAAGGTGATGGGTAAAAGTGAATACTTGCAGAATGTTGAAAATGTTTCAGATGATATTCTTCGATTGCCTGCGACTTCTTTGGTTTGTATCAGATGTCATACTGAATGTACATCGATCACCACAAAGTAAGTAATGATGATTATTTAGTGTTATATTTATATAAGTAACATTCTAAGACTGATATTTGAATATAGTTTTGCAGTTTACTTAGTTAGTTGTGTATATTTCAGGTTCAAGGTGCAAGTGCGGGTGCAGGATGAGACTGATAGTGTTTCTTTTGTTATGTTTGATAGAGATGTTCAGAAGCTTCTTGGATTAGCGACGAGTGACATAAGAGAGAGGAATGTTAAGGCCAATGATACTGGATTCCCTCATGAGCTATTTAGATTGGTTGATAAGAAGGCTACTTTTAAGATTGATGTTTCAGAGTTCAATCTTAAAAATGACTATCGTGTTTATACTGTGCAAAAAACATGTGATGATCCAGTAATAATTGCTGAGTTGGTTGGTGGAGATGGTAATGGTGATGAAAATACTGATGAGGTAGCATATAAAATTACTCTTTCAATCTATTTATTTTTCTTTTGAGTTTTAAACACTGCATTCTGTACTTTTTTATATGATCTCATATATTATGATCCTTTAGGTTACTCAAGAGGTAGCTGACGTTAAAGACGTTAACCTTTCAGACTCTTCCCAGGTGTCTGCTGAGCGAACTTCAAGGGTGAGTATTTATTTTTAAAGTATGTTTAGTACGTTTAAAAAGAGTTCATTATTTTATTAAATGAGATCAATAGTTGTTTTGTGATATGTTGTAAGGATGATGTCTCTGTTACGGCCGACTCTTCAGCCGTTGAAGTTGAAAAGGATTCTGGATCAAGTCCCAATGGAAAGAGGATGGCTCGAGATGCTGATGTTGTCAACGTTGGTGAGCTATCCACTAATGTGAGAAGAACCCGGAAGAAGCTGACCAAGGTTAACAATTAGATGCTTATGAAAAAACAATTCTTATGAGAGATAAGTAGAAACCACTTATTTTTTAAGAATCCTTGTGGTTTTTATTTATGTCTGTTAACTGTTGTTTTAACAAACTGTGGTTAAAAGTTTGGTTTGTAAGGGCTGCGATGATGAAAATGATATGTAATGTCTAAGGTTTAAATATCAAGTAAGGTTAACCTTTTGTTTGTTATATAATATAATATTGTTATTATACATTATATACATTTTTGGTGATATTGATGGACTGAATAAGTAGTAAGGTTGTATATTATTTTTAGATTGATGAATGAAAATTTAATCAATTGGTTAGTAGGAAAACTGTTGGGGTCTGAGATACATTAACATCTGTAAGAGGCTAAGCATTATTATAGTGTGCAAACATCTGTTAACCCCTAAGCACTGTTAAAAGATCTGTTAAAGGCTAAGCACTGTTATATCGTGCTTCAACAGACCTTATGAGCTGTTGATCGTCATCTGTTAAAGATCTTATATTATAGATTTTCTGTTGAATTGTGTAATATATGTTGGTGAACGGTTCATCATACATTTTACTTCATTAGCAGAGGTTCTCTTTAGCAGACCTTTGCTTCAGCAGTGTTTGTCTTAACAGACCTTTTGGTTCATCAGCAGAGTTTGTTTGGCTATTCATGGACTGGATAAGTAGTAAGGTTGTATATTATTGTTAGATTGATGAATGAAAATTTAATCAATTGGTTAGTCGGAAAACTGTTGGGGTCTGAGATACATTAACATTTGTTAGAGGCTAAGCACTGTTATAGCGTGCAAACATCTGTTAACCCCTAAGTATTGTTAAAGATCTGTTAAAGGCTAAGCACTGTTATAGCGTGCTTCAACAGACCTTATGAGCTGTTGATCATCATCTGTTAAAGATCTTATATTATAGATCTTCTGTTGAATTGTGTAATATCTGTTGGTGAACAGCAGGACTTAGGTTCATGATACATTTTACTTCATCAGCAGAGGTTCTCTTTAGCAGACCTTTGCTTCAGCAGTCTTTGTCTTAACAGACCTTTTGGTTTATCAGCAGAGTTTGTTTGGCTATTGATGTATTGGATAAGTAGTAAGGTTGTATATTATTATTAGATTGATGAATGAAAATTTAATCAATTGGTTAGTCGGAAAACTGTTGGGGTCTGAGATACATTAACATCTGTTAGAGGCTAAGCACTGTTATAGCGTGTTAACATCTGTTAACCCCTAAGCACTGTTAAAGATCTGTTAAAGGCTTAGCACTGTTATAACGTGCTTCAACAGACCTTATGAGGTATTGATCATCATCTGTTAAATATCTTATATTATAGATCTTCTTTTGAATTGTGTAATATCTGTTGGTGAACAGTAGGACTTAGGTTCATGATACATTTTACTTCATCAGCAGAGGTTCTCTTTAGCAGACCTTTGCTTCAGCAGTCTTTGTCTTAATAGACCTTTTGGTTTATCAGCAGAGTTTGTTTGGCTATTGATGTACTGGATAAGTAGTAAGGTTGTATATTATTGTTAGATTGATGAATGAAAATTTAATCAATTGGTTAGTCGGAAAACTGTTGGGGTCTGAGATACATTAACATCTGTTAGAGGCTAAGCACTGTTATAGCGTGCTAACATCTGTTAACCCCTAAGCACTGTTAAAGATCTGTTAAAGGCTAAGCATTGTTATAGCGTGCTTCAACAGACCTTATGAGCTGTTGATCATCATCTGTTAAAGATCTTATATTATAGATCTTCTATTGAATTGTGTAATATCTGGTCATGTACAGCAGAACTTAGGTTCATCATACATTTTGCTTCATCAGCAGAGGTAAAACCACAAAGTTTTGAAAGTATATACTAAGACTACATAACTTCATTCTTAAGTTAGTTTCCAAACAAGAAATTTGTCCATCAAACATGTCAACTAAAACATAAATTATACAAGGCTGAAAAGGTGTTCAAAGATCATGTCAACAAACTTCAAAGTGTATTTTTTCTCCTCTTACACTTTTTTCTTCGATATTCCCGTTTGATCCATGATACGCTGCCAGTCTGTATGCATCACTAGATGGTTGTTGTCGTCAGGTCTTCTAGGATCTCTCCTAACAACCAGCTGTACCAAAAACTTCACATGACCAAATGACAGCACAGCTCTACGGTAATCATTTTGCTGGTGTTCTCGAACAAAGTTCCTCGGTATTGCCTGTAAAGGAAAATTCTTTCTTTAGTTATTCATTCAAAACAACATATACTTTAAGTAATAACAGATAGATCCAAGATTATAAGTAAAATCAACCATATTAAAAGTAGATATGTAAATACCAAGCTGTGTGTCTCTAAAACATGGTATTCAAAAAAAATTTATAATGTGGACGCCTTTTGCGGTGTTGGTGATTGGTACATCTGCATTGATGTTTTGTCTCTCCGTGAAGTGCAATCCCGTCTTTGTTAAAAACCTTCACAGTGAAGTTAAAGTCGTCTTCAGGAGTACTTCCCATCCATTGAAACAACAGTTGGCAGCTTTCCTCAATGTCATTTTCGAAGCAAAAAGTTGTCCATCCTGGTCCCATAAAACCAGCAGCTAATCCCTTTTTGTTTTCAGGAGAGAAAACATAATGCACATCAACTTTACTACTCTGCTTTGGTCCATGTACTTTGGCAACCAAGTTATCAAATTTTAATCTCCTTTGCGACAACAGCTTCAGCAAATCGTGTGGTAAATGCTATAATTTCATATATTTTAGAAATGTCATATTAGATTTTATATAGGATACAAAATATAAATTAGAAGTTTTTCTAACAGTCCAAAAGATACACTGGTAATATATAAAAATAAGTAGCAGTTTTTAACCTGCTTGCAGTATGTTTCTTCTTCAGCCTGTATCAAGCATCCATGAACATAATCTCTGTTCGAGCCATCTTTTCTAATCTCCAATCCCTCATTGTTCAAAACATTTAACTCAAATTTTGCTTCCTTCATTTTTTTTTAACACAACTTGTCTATTTTGTTATTTCTATAAGTTTCAACAAACCGGGTCCATTCTGGCACGTTTATCCTCTTACTTTTATGACCGATGCTCTGTACTGCAATCTTATACTTAAAACCCGTATAATCAACCAACTTTATCACTTCACACTTTCTTGGTAATTGGTTAGCCATTATCTTTGGAAGTACCTATGTATATAAAATACACAACATTTAATATATCTTTAATTTTATAAATACAGTTTTTAGCATACAATTGTGATTTGAGCTAATTTGTTCTAAGAATATAGCTTACCAATCCCTCATTTAGGTCTGCCAATTGAGAGACGTTGATAATTATCATAAACTCCATCTGAAAGTAAAAAATAGAATAACAGTTAAATACTAAAATATAAAGTCAATTGTATCTGAAAAATATTCTATTTAAGGTATAAAAAATATCCAACTCTATGTAGGACCAAACTTATATGGTGTGTACTTCAATATGGTCCCTACAACCAACAATATGAATCTAACACTGTGTACCTAAATGGAATGAATCAAAATGTAACTAAATAGGTTGATATAAATCTTATTATAAAATAAAGAAAATAAGTTCATATAAGTTTATCTATTTTAACATCAGTAGATTATGATTTTGATGTTTATATAATTTGAAATGAGGAAAATGAAAGGAACATGTCAAAGCATACCTATAAAATACACAAGAGAACAAAAAAAATACATGATCTAAAACTTTAAACTTCTGATCGTCAAGTCTGAGGAAGAAGAAACTGTAGAGTTTTTTCGCCAGAGAAGAAGAGGTGAGATTGTATTAGGATTGTTGAAAATAAGATATTTATCTATTAACTTGTAATTGTTTATTTATTTAACTTATAATAATCTTTAGAGTAAACTGCCATTTTGGTCCCTGAGGTTTGGTTACTTTTGCCACTTTAGTCCAAAACTCAAACCTTTTGCATCTGGGTCCCTGTGGATTCAGTTTTATTGCCATTTTGGTCCAAAAATGAAATCAGGTCATACTTGTCTTATAAAATCCTACAATTTTGTCATTTTCCTCAGGGGCAAATCATATCATATTTGTCTTATAAAATATGGTATTTATTTATAAAAAAGAAATGATCATTTTGCCCCTGCGGAAAATGACAAAATAACAGGATTTTATAAGACAAATATGACCTGATTTCATTTTTGGACCAAAATGGCAATAAAACTGAAACCACAGGGACCCAGATGCAAAAAGTTTGAGTTTTGGACTAAAGTGACAAAATTGACCAAACCACAGGGACCAAAATAGCAGTTTACTCTAATCTTTAATATCGGGATTTAAACACTATTTTTAATTATATAAATATAAATATATTAAATTAATAGATAAGTTTTTCGTATTTACCATTTTAAATTTATATTTAAACAGTGGTTATTGCTGTGCAAAAATTGCGATGTTTTAATGTAAAAGGGGGTAAAGTATAAATTTTACAAAATTTAATTTCAACCAACCAGTGTAAATGTAACATCTGTATTAACTCCATTTAATATACTTTTCATCTCCATTACTGAATATAAGCTCCAGAAAAGATATTCGGAAGTTTTCTCAAATAACTTGCTTATCAAAATCGATAAGGTTCTATTGCATAATATAGATTACAAGCTATAAAATCAAGTATTGTTTTTTTGAATTTATTGTTTGTATTATATATGTTAGATTAATCATTATTTGATGTTATGAGTATCTGTTTGTCACTGACGGCGTTTCATATTCTCTCTTGAAGCAAATCATGCATACACCTCCACCGGCAGAGCCAGGGCCGGCAGACATGAGCGAACCACCGGCTACAATCATGCATCCACCTCCACCGGCAGAGCCAGGCCCGGCGACCACACCACCGGCCACCGTCGATCCAGCTGTGGTCCGGCGATCCTCCATGTTTTCGCAAATTTCAGGTAAAATCAAACCAGTATTTTGATTGTGGGTTAAAATCAGGTCAGAACTAGTAATGTCAGGTCAGAACTAGTAATGGATATTTATGTGTTTGCAGTGGACATGAGGATTCATGTTTCACTACGATCGATTGTGGTCTCCTTGGTTGTCAAGATGCGAGGCCGCCCTTTCCTGCATTTCAAGTTTCCCCCTCAGCAGGAAATGGTTGTGTAGTGTAGTTGATTGTAATTATATATTAAGATCTTTTGGTATGCTTGATCAGTTCGAGGCTTGATCGCAAATCCGGTAAGTACATGTATGTTAATAGTTTAGATGCTAAAGTGTTGTAAACGACACGTAGGGCAATGGTGTGATACACGTTACCCCAATTAAAATAATTAATGTTGTTGACGAAAATACGCGCGTTGACGCGTATAGTAGAAAAAAAAAACCTTGTATTATAATACAGGCGATTATTGAAGTTGATATTACTAACTTTTGTGAATATCTTGATTGAAGGACACTTGCATTTAAAGATGACAAGAGTTGAACAAATTGAGGATATGATAGAGGAACGGTCCGAAGCATGACGATAGGAGCATGCTCACTAAGGACTAAATCGCGTAACGACCGCGAGCAAGGTTAATGGAAAGAAACGCCCGTCGGGGCAAGCATTACCAGGTGCGTGTTTTTAAATATAATCGCACAATTAGCAATATGCAACAAACATGTAGAGAATGATCGTTGCATAGGTAAATTAGAAACTTGGAAAACCTGAACAGAAATACATATCCAGGATATAATTTCCAAGAAAACTGATTAGAGGCGTTACTTACATAGGGCGTGATGTGAAAACTATAAAAAGGTCGTGTATGTAATGTGTTAAATCGCTTACTCTGGCCAAGTAAGTAGTGGCATATGATACCACGAGTTTCTTATAGCGGACATATTTACATCCGATGTAGTAAGGGCGGAGTGAATGGGACTAATTAAAAAGTACCCAATTGAATCAGATAAGCAAAATGTTTGATAATAATGTAAACGCACAACCGAGTGACGGAAGCGTATTACATTAGGATGATGAGCCCGAGTGAAGGGACAAACAAGCATGAAAAGTGATTTAGACAAGTATTGGGAGGGAGTGTACTTACACTCGAACCCAGAAAACGCAAGCATGTAAAATGATTTAGACAAGTATTGGGAGGGAGTGTACTTACACTCGAACCCAGAAAACACAAGCATGTAAAATGATTTAGACAAGTATTGGGAGGGAGTGTACTTACACTCGAACCCAGAAAACGCAAGCATGTAAAATGATTTAGACAAGCATTGGGAGGGAGTGTACTTACACTCGAACCTGGAAAATGCAAATATGTCCCCTAACGGGTCGTTTTTGTAAAACGTCAAACTTAAAGACAAAGTCGGAATATAAAAATGAAGCGAGGTCTTAATGCATACCGGGAGGGTTGCAATAATAACGACTTCGGTAAAACACCCGGTGGATGGTAAGAATTAAACACATGCGTAAACCAAGAGACGTGAACGCGGGTTGAAAAATCAAAGTAACTTGGATTACGAGTTATGACTATAAAATCTCGTATATAGAAATTGTGAGTAAACATGTTCAACTATTCGAAGTCGAATGGGTTGAATAAAGAATAAAGTTGATTGTTTAAAAATGATGGATTTCACATTAATAGGTCAAACATGTTGAATACAATATAACGCCGAATGGCACAAATGAGCGCCAGCCAGATAAAGGTAGCGTTAAATGCAAGAGAATAATGAGCCGGTAATGGGATATAACTAAATAAGAATAAATTATGGATTGTCAATATCCTGGTATGGATAATTGACAAAAGTTACAGAGAAGATCCTAAAACTAAAACTTCGGTTTTAGTAAGAAATAATGTTTTTACAAACATAAATTCTGATAGGAATTTAAATAATAAGTATGAAAGATACAAGTCTTGACACTGATAGGCGCAAGACAATATATTCGAAAAGTGAGATATTTTCGAAAATGAAAGGTTGATATAAATTAAACATGATGTAACACAATCACGGTCAAGAAATGTAATGTGAAGTAGAATCACATTATAACCAAGCAAGTGGTAAAAAGGAACTGGACAAATAAGTCTAGTTAGTGAAACCGGTTAAAGTCAGCAATTCAAGTTAAGAAATTTGGTTCGCTTGTAAACGGTAAATTCGGTATAACTAAACCGAATAAATAAATTTGAAAATAAAAGGAATTGTTGCTAGAAGTGAAAGATTTCACTAGAGACCTTTAAACGGGTCAAAGTAATGGATTCATAAAGAATTCGATAGTATATGAAAGCGAGGAATATCGCTAAGTTAATTAAACTAGTGGAAATAACGAGATTACGTTATTTCAAGTCGCATTATGTCATGTAAGATACGTAGATGATTAATAACCAAAAGAATATTACCATACTTTTCTGGTAATACTAACAATCGGTTAAGATATGAGAAATGCTTAATTGATTATCGAGAGCAAATGCATGGAGTTGAACTCGATAAATTAAGTAAGAAAAGGTTTCGAGGACGAAACCTCTTTAAGGGGGTAGACTTGTAACACCCCGAAAACGGCTTTGGTAATCAAACCACGTTAATAGTAAAGACGGGTAAAATACCGTTAGTGGTAAAATTTACCCG
The DNA here is from genome assembly GCA_030545235.1 of Helianthus tuberosus. NCBI lineage: Eukaryota > Viridiplantae > Streptophyta > Magnoliopsida > Asterales > Asteraceae > Helianthus > Helianthus tuberosus. The sequence continues at coordinate 159,553,920 of CM060402.1, read as the reverse complement.
GTAAATATTAGGATTTAAATAATTAATCCTAATAATAAATAAAAAGTGAATAAAAGCTTTTAAGAAATAAAAGCTTAGAAGGCCCGAGTTAACGGGACCTAAAATAAACTTAGTCATAAATATTCCTGAACCCGCTAAGTTAACTAGGAATATTAAACCTAGTTAATAAGTGGGAATATTATTGAAAATAATCAGGTTGTGATCTAATTAATAACTAACCAAACACGAGGGACCAAAGCCGGGTAACTTGAAATGGGAATTATAAACTTAAAAATAGAACACAAAAAACACACACAAGAGTGTGTGCGTGCGTGCGTGAGAATGGCCAGGAGAAGCTCTTAGAGAGCTCAAACCCTAATCAACACAATTTCATCAAATTGAAGGGGTAAATCAAGTCCAAATCAAAATCCGAGTATGAATTAGTGATCTCCATTGAAAAATGAGTCACGAGGTATGTAAATTTCTTGAAAAATCTCTAGTTGAAATTCTGAGCAAACCTAGAGAATTCGAATATGAGCTTGCATGTTTGTTGTTTGGATGAAATTAGGGATGAAACTATGTCTAGTAGTAAACCCTAGCCATGTATTTGTTGAATTGATGTTCATTGTTGTGAATTCATAATCATACACTCATGTGTCAAGTGGGTTTTGATTATGTAGAAAAGATGATAATATAGTTGTGTTAGAAATCATCATAAGTGATAGTAGAAACAAGATACTTGAACAATTTGCAAGTTTGAGTGTTGAACATACATGACTTGAGTTGGGTTTTTATGATATGATGATGTTAGTGTCAAACTTGTGATTGGAATCATCATATTAGTTAGTAAGACAAAGTACTTGAACAATTTAGGTGTTTGGGTACATAAATCATATTTACCATGAAATGGGTTGTTATATGATATAAAAGAATTGATGTTAAGATTGTGATATAGATGCTTGAAATCATGTTACCTAGTTGTAAAATGTGTAAAAACAATGTATACACATTAGGTGTTTGTTAAAATGCCTAAATGAAAACTAAAGTGTTGAAATTAGAGTGAAAATGTGCAATGAGTAAGTTGATAAGTCGATTGACCTTAAAAAGTCAAATCGACCAAGTGTATGATCGGATGGTAAATTCGATATAAGAAGAGTAGGATGGAATAGTCGTAAATAATTATGACTAACCTAACCATCTTACAATTACAATGATAGTTTGACGCTTGGCAAGCTAGGTGAAGGCTTGGGGAAGGAAGCGGGTCAAACGAAGCAAGAATGACGGAAAAGCATGATTCGGATGCAAGGTAAGTATAGCTTACACTAGTCTTAAATTGTGGAATATTTTCTTATCATATAAATTATGAATGAGATATCTAAACAAATGAAATATGATGTTCCGTCGTATAGTCGAATGGAACAAGAAAATCAAAGATGAAAGAAACCGTAATAATGGTTAAAAAGAAGTAAATCGATAATTCGGTCATATTATGTCGAAAGTAATAAACGGTTTATATGTTAAAATGACCGTACGGTGTTAAACGGAACGAGTCATGTAGAGGAGATGATAATAAATATCATCTCGCAAAGATAAATGGTCATTTCGGCCAAACGGGTCAAAAGGTGTAGACAACACCTTTTGACTATATAGACTAATGATTCTTTGTCGAGTTATATGCTTACAGGAATAGATATCCAATGGATATTCGCATTGTTCTTAATAAGCGAATATAAAGAAAGGTACTAAAACCGGGTTAATAAGTTGATCCGGGCCAGGTATGTATAATAGATCAACTCCTCATTTAGAACATGGAGATCTATGAGATTTAGGCAAAGTAAAAAGGGACATTCGGTTACCTTAAAAGGTAAACCGAAGGATTTAATTATAGACGGAGTGTTTTAAAAACAAGATTTGGTTAAAAATTTAGATTTTGGGCGTACATGGCTTAAGCAAGCCCTTCGTTGTAAATGAAGGGTTAAAAATGACCAAAACGCCCTTGTAAGTGAAATTAAGCAAGCAACCCTTAGAAGTCGCTTGAAAACGAGTTTTATAATCAAGTCAATACTTTGAATAAGTATGATAAGCGAAAGATGTAAAATATTGGTCAAATTACTCTATAAAGAGTCTTCGCCGTAAATTAATGATTTGATGAGTAAAATTTGTAATAAATAAGTCACCACATTGAATCCACCACAAATATAGTTGTGGTGGAAAATCCTTTGATAAGAAATGTGTGACACATGTATTTGGAAAGGAATGAAAGCAATTGGTGCTTAAAATACGCTTAAATACCTCAAATGGGTCAAAATAAGCATATGGGTGTAAAAGGGTTGAAGAAGGTATATAATTCTATGATTGGAACCCAATATGTTAGATATCATTGAATTTAATAGGTTTATGAGAAATAAGGGTCAAACAAACTTGTATGTTTGATAAAATCACGAACGGGTCAAATTTTGATAAAAGAGTAATAAGCCGAAGACTTAAAAGTCTTGAATTTTATCAAGCCGGATGCCGGATTTTAACTCCATATGATGGAGAATCAAATTACAAATATGTAGGAAGAAACGGTAAGTCAAACGGATAAGCGGTTTGAAAGATACGAAAGATTTCGTGTCAAATTACGACAAAATAGAGAATCTGGATGCAGAGTCCACCGTAATTTACGGTCCCACCGTAAATTACGGTGGAGTTGAATTGGTTACGGTGCTAAATGTCTGTTGCACGGCAGAAGAATTGAAACCCAGGGGCCACCGTAATTTACGGTCCCACCGTAAATTACGGTGGAGATTTTTTTTATTATATTTTGTTTTTCATTTGAAAATCAATTGTTTCCCGGACATCGTTCGGACATCATTAAACCCCGTATGACTAAAGCATTTCATGTTTATGAAATGTAGGTACACCTTGGATGCCGGAAGACGATCAAGCTCAGCGAAGAACCGAACACGATAAAGATACACGCTTCCGCACTTTGCTACGTTGTAATTTTAAACAACGAATTCGATCACATTATGTAGAATAACTTATGATTTGTAAAAGTTTTAATAAACCCGTATTTCCAAATGTTTATGTAATCTTAATTACATGTTTGTTTTACGTAAAATTTACGTTAAACCTTGAATAATAAGAACGGGTGTTACAAGTTGGTATCAGAGCATTGGTTTAAGAGATTCAAGTATGGTGGGGAAAACCATGCTTGGACTTAAACCTTATGCTCTTAATAAAGATGGGTGTTCGGTTCGAGGCTTGATCGCAAATCCGGTAAGTACATGTATGTTAATAGTTTAGATGCTAAAGTGTTGTAAACGACACGTAGGGCAATGGTGTGATACACGTTACCCCAATTAAAATGATTAATGTTGTTGACGAAAATACGCGCGTTGACGCGTATAGTAGAAAAAAAAAACCTTGTATTATAATACAGGCGATTATTGAAGTTGATATTACTAACTTTTGTGAATATCTTGATTGAAGGACACTTGCATTTAAAGATGACAAGAGTTGAACAAATTGAGGATATGATAGAGGAACGGTCCGAAGCATGACGATAGGAGCATGCTCACTAAGGACTAAATCGCGTAACGACCGCGAACAAGGTTAATGGCAAGAAACGCCCGTCGGGGCAAGCATTACCAGGTGCGTGTTTTTAAATATAATCGCACAATTAGCAATATGCAACAAACATGTAGAGAATGATCGTTGCATAGGTAAATTAGAAACTTGGAAAACCTGAACAGAAATACATATCCAGGATATAATTTCCAAGAAAACTGATTAGAGGCGTTACTTACATAGGGCGTGATGTGAAAACTATAAAAAGGTCGTGTATGTAATGTGTTAAATCGCTTACTCTGGCCAAGTAAGTAGTGGCATATGATACCACGAGTTTCTTATAGCGGACATATTTACATCCGATGTAGTAAGGGCGGAGTGAATGGGACTAATTAAAAAGTACCCAATTGAATCAGATAAGCAAAATGTTTGATAATAATGTAAACGCACAACCGAGTGACGGAAGCGTATTACATTAGGATGATGAGCCCGAGTGAAGGGACAAACAAGCATGAAAAGTGATTTAGACAAGTATTGGGAGGGAGTGTACTTACACTCGAACCCAGAAAACGCAAGCATGTAAAATGATTTAGACAAGTATTGGGAGGGAGTGTACTTACACTCGAACCCAGAAAACACAAGCATGTAAAATGATTTAGACAAGTATTGGGAGGGAGTGTACTTACACTCGAACCCAGAAAACGCAAGCATGTAAAATGATTTAGACAAGCATTGGGAGGGAGTGTACTTACACTCGAACCTGGAAAATGCAAATATGTCCCCTAACGGGTCGTTTTTGTAAAACGTCAAACTTAAAGACAAAGTCGGAATATAAAAATGAAGCGAGGTCTTAATGCATACCGGGAGGGTTGCAATAATAACGACTTCGGTAAAACACCCGGTGGATGGGTAAGAATTAAACACATGCGTAAACCAAGAGACGTGAACGCGGGTTGAAAAATCAAAGTAACTTGGATTACGAGTTATGACTATAAAATCTCGTATATAGAAATTGTGAGTAAACATGTTCAACTATTCGAAGTCGAATGGGTTGAATAAAGAATAAAGTTGATTGTTTAAAAATGATGGATTTCACATTAATAGGTCAAACATGTTGAATACAATATAACGCCGAATGGCACAAATGAGCGCCAGCCAGATAAAGGTAGCGTTAAATGCAAGAGAATAATGAGCCGGTAATGGGATATAACTAAATAAGAATAAATTATGGATTGTCAATATCCTGGTATGGATAATTGACAAAAGTTACAGAGAAGATCCTAAAACTAAAACTAAAACTTCGGTTTTAGTAAGAAATAATGTTTTTACAAACATAAATTCTGATAGGAATTTAAATAATAAGTATGAAAGATACAAGTCTTGACACTGATAGGCGCAAGACAATATATTCGAAAAGTGAGATATTTTCGAAAATGAAAGGTTGATATAAATTAAACATGATGTAACACAATCACGGTCAAGAAATGTAATGTGAAGTAGAATCACATTATAACCAAGCAAGTGGTAAAAAGGAACTGGACAAATAAGTCTAGTTAGTGAAACCGGTTAAAGTCAGCAATTCAAGTTAAGAAATTTGGTTCGCTTGTAAACGGTAAATTCGGTATAACTAAACCGAATAAATAAATTTGAAAATAAAAGGAATTGTTGCTAGAAGTGAAAGATTTCACTAGAGACCTTTAAACGGGTCAAAGTAATGGATTCATAAAGAATTCGATAGTATATGAAAGCGAGGAATATCGCTAAGTTAATTAAACTAGTGGAAATAACGAGATTACGTTATTTCAAGTCGCATTATGTCATGTAAGATACGTAGATGATTAATAACCAAAAGAATATTACCATACTTTTCTGGTAATACTAACAATCGGTTAAGATATGAGAAATGCTTAATTGATTATCGAGAGCAAATGCATGGAGTTGAACTCGATAAATTAAGTAAGAAAAGGTTTCGAGGACGAAACCTCTTTAAGGGGGGTAGACTTGTAACACCCCGAAAACGGCTTTGGTAATCAAACCACGTTAATAGTAAAGACGGGTAAAATACCGTTAGTGGTAAAATTTACCCGGTAAATATTAGGATTTAAATAATTAATCCTAATAATAAATAAAAAGTGAATAAAAGCTTTTAAGAAATAAAAGCTTAGAAGGCCCGAGTTAACGGGACCTAAAATAAACTTAGTCATAAATATTCCTGAACCCGCTAAGTTAACTAGGAATATTAAACCTAGTTAATACGTGGGAATATTATTGAAAATAATCAGGTTGTGATCTAATTAATAACTAACCAAACACGAGGGACCAAAGCCGGGTAACTTGAAATGGGAATTACAAACTTAAAAATAGAACACAAAAACACACACACAAGAGTGTGTGCGTGCGTGCGTGAGAATGGCCAGGAGAAGCTCTTAGAGAGCTCAAACCCTAATCAACACAATTTCATCAAATTGAAGGGGTAAATCAAGTCCAAATCAAAATCCGAGTATGAATTAGTGATCTCCATTGAAAAATGAGTCACGAGGTATGTAAATTTCTTGAAAAATCTCTAGTTGAAATTCTGAGCAAACCTAGAGAATTCGAATCTGAGCTTGCATGTTTGTTGTTTGGATGAAATTAGGGATGAAACTATGTCTAGTAGTAAACCCTAGCCATGTATTTGTTGAATTGATGTTCATTGTTGTGAATTCATAATCATACACTCATGTGTCAAGTGGGTTTTGATTATGTAGAAAAGATGATAATATAGTTGTGTTAGAAATCATCATAAGTGATAGTAGAAACAAGATACTTGAACAATTTGCAAGTTTGAGTGTTGAACATACATGACTTGAGTTGGGTTTTTATGATATGATGATGTTAGTGTCAAACTTGTGATTGGAATCATCATATTAGTTAGTAAGACAAAGTACTTGAACAATTTAGGTGTTTGGGTACATAAATCATATTTACCATGAAATGGGTTGTTATATGATATAAAAGAATTGATGTTAAGATTGTGATATAGATGCTTGAAATCATGTTACCTAGTTGTAAAATGTGTAAAAACAATGTATACACATTAGGTGTTTGTTAAAATGCCTAAATGAAAACTAAAGTGTTGAAATTAGAGTGAAAATGTGCAATGAGTAAGTTGATAAGTCGATTGACCTTAAAAAGTCAAATCGACCAAGTGTATGATCGGATGGTAAATTCGATATAAGAAGAGTAGGATGGAATAGTCGTAAATAATTATGACTAACCTAACCATCTTACAATTACAATGATAGTTTGACGCTTGGCAAGCTAGGTGAAGGCTTGGGGAAGGAAGCGGGTCAAACGAAGCAAGAATGACGGAAAAGCATGATTCGGATGCAAGGTAAGTATAGCTTACACTAGTCTTAAATTGTGGAATATTTTCTTATCATATAAATTATGAATGAGATATCTAAACAAATGAAATATGATGTTCCGTCGTATAGTCGAATGGAACAAGAAAATCAAAGATGAAAGAAACCGTAATAATGGTTAAAAAGAAGTAAATCGATAATTCGGTCATATTATGTCGAAAGTAATAAACGGTTTATATGTTAAAATGACCGTACGGTGTTAAACGGAACGAGTCATGTAGAGGAGATGATAATAAATATCATCTCGCAAAGATAAATGGTCATTTCGGCCAAACGGGTCAAAAGGTGTAGACAACACCTTTTGACTATATAGACTAATGATTCTTTGTCGAGTTATATGCTTACAGGAATAGATATCCAATGGATATTCGCATTGTTCTTAATAAGCGAATATAAAGAAAGGTACTAAAACCGGGTTAATAAGTTGATCCGGGCCAGGTATGTATAATAGATCAACTCCTCATTTAGAACATGGAGATCTATGAGATTTAGGCAAAGTAAAAAGGGACATTCGGTTACCTTAAAAGGTAAACCGAAGGATTTAATTATAGCCGGAGTGTTTTGAAAACAAGATTTGGTTAAAAATTTAGATTTTGGGCGTACATGGCTTAAGCAAGCCCTTCGTTGTAAATGAAGGGTTAAAAATGACCAAAACGCCCTTGTAAGTGAAATTAAGCAAGCAACCCTTAGAAGTCGCTTGAAAACGAGTTTTATAATCAAGTCAATACTTTGAATAAGTATGATAAGCGAAAGATGTAAAATATTGGTCAAATTACTCTATAAAGAGTCTTCGCCGTAAATTAATGATTTGATGAGTAAAATTTGTAATAAATAAGTCACCACATTGAATCCACCACAAATATAGTTGTGGTGGAAAATCCTTTGATAAGAAATGTGTGGCACATGTATTTGGAAAGGAATGAAAGCATTTGGTGCTTAAAATACGCTTAAATACCTCAAATGGGTCAAAATAAGCATATGGGTGTAAAAGGGTTGAAGAAGGTATATAATTCTATGATTGGAACCCAATATGTTAGATATCATTGAATTTAATAGGTTTATGAGAAATAAGGGTCAAACAAACTTGTATGTTTGATAAAATCACGAACGGGTCAAATTTTGATAAAAGAGTAATAAGCCGAAGACTTAAAAGTCTTGAATTTTATCAAGCCGGATGCCGGATTTTAACTCCATATGATGGAGAATCAAATTACAAATATGTAGGAAGAAACGGTAAGTCAAACGGATAAGCGGTTTGAAAGATACGAAAGATTTCGTGTCAAATTACGACAAAATAGAGAATCTGGATGCAGAGTCCACCGTAATTTACGGTCCCACCGTAAATTACGGTGGAGTTGAATTGGTTACGGTGCTAAATGTCTGTTGCACGGCAGAAGAATTGAAACCCAGGGGCCACCGTAATTTACGGTCCCACCGTAAATTACGGTGGAGATTTTTTTTATTATATTTTGTTTTTCATTTGAAAATCAATTGTTTCCCGGACATCGTTCGGACATCATTAAACCCCGTATGACTAAAGCATTTCATGTTTATGAAATGTAGGTACACCTTGGATGCCGGAAGACGATCAAGCTCAGCGAAGAACCGAACACGATAAAGATACACGCTTCCGCACTTTGCTACGTTGTAATTTTAAACAACGAATTCGATCACATTATGTAGAATAACTTATGATTTGTAAAAGTTTTAATAAACCCGTATTTCCAAATGTTTATGTAATCTTAATTACATGTTTGTTTTACGTAAAATTTACGTTAAACCTTGAATAATAAGAACGGGTGTTACAAGTTGGTATCAGAGCCTTGGTTTAAGAGATTCAAGTATGGTGGGGAAAACCATGCTTGGACTTAAACCTTATGCTCTTAATAAAGATGGGTGTTCGGTTCGAGGCTTGATCGCAAATCCGGTAAGTACATGTATGTTAATAGTTTAGATGCTAAAGTGTTGTAAACGACACGTAGGGCAATGGTGTGATACACGTTACCCCAATTAAAATGATTAATGTTGTTGACGAAAATACGCGCGTTGACGCGTATAGTAGAAAAAAAAAACCCTTGCATTATAATACAGGCGATTATTGAAGTTGATATTACTAACTTTTGTGAATATCTTGATTGAAGGACACTTGCATTTAAAGATGACAAGAGTTGAACAAATTGAGGATATGATAGAGGAACGGTCCGAAGCTTGTGGATGAAGCGGGTCAAACGGAGCAAGTACGGAAAGAAAAACGTGGCATGGATGCAAGGTAAGTAAAGCTTACACTCTAATTATTTAATACCTAATGATTTTATAGGTTAAGAATGATAAGTCTTATTTAAATTATGATGTTCCGACACGTCAACTGCGGTCCGGAACAAAAGACGATGGTCATAAACATGTTGAATGGATAAAAAGGAGCTAATATGGTTAAATAGTCATGAAATGACTAAAAGATAATGAGTTTTTAATAATTACCTTGTATGGTAAACCAATGCAAATAATAAGGGTTAAATGATACTTTAGACACTTGTTGACAATAATCGTTAGTTTGGGGAAAAATACGTCATAGTGTGGATTATAATGGGTCAAAGGAATCAATCGACGATTTACAAGTAAAACGACTATACTGTGTAAACCGGAGTTAGTCATATGGATAAGATGGTAATAAATATCATCTCATATTCACGGTCATTTAGACCAAACGGGTCAAAAGGTGAAATTATCACACTTTGACAATACCGGCTAATGTTTTGTTGAGCTATATGATTATAGGAATAAATATCAAATGGATATTTACATCGCTATTGCTTGGCGGCTACTAAGGCAAGGTATCGAAACAGGTCAATATATTGATCCGAGCCAGGTATGTATAATGATCCAACTCACCATGTAGAACATGAGATTCTATAAGAGTTAGACAAGGTTAAAATATAGATATTCAGTTATCCTTTAGGTAAACCGAATAAATTGAGTTATGATTATGGTGTTTTAGAAGCACATGGGTTTATAAACAAGATTATAGTTAAAAGGTCGAATTTTGGGTCAAACAAGTATTTAAAAGTCCCTTTGTAGTAAAAGAAGGTTGAAAATTGACCAAATTGCCCTTGTAAGCTAATTCGAACGAACGACCCTTAAAGGTGGTTCGGAAACGAGTTTTTTGATTAAATAAATGCTTAGAATAAGATAGATAGTGAAAGATGTAAATTCTTGGGTCGAATGACTTTATATGAGTCTTTGCCGTAAAATGATAATCCGAGGGGTAAAACTCGGAATATATAGATATCCACATTAAATCCAACACACATATAGTCGTGGTGGAAGATTACTTGATAAGAAATGTTGGAATAAGATGCTAGAAATGTATGAAAGCGATTTCAAGTTCTAAAGTGCTTAAATACCCTTAACGGGTCAAAATAAGCGTACGAGCGAAAACGGGTTTAAATTGTGTAAGAAACATGTGATTAGAACCTAACATGGTAGATAACATTAATTTGAAGAGGTGCATGTGATATAAGGATCAAACCAATATGTTTGTTTGATAAAATGCATAAACGGGTTAAAATTCGGTAAAAAGGTAATGAATCGAAGGCTTAGAACTCTCAAAATTTATTATGTCTGATGTTGGATTTTAACTCCACAAGATGGAGAATTAAATTACGGACGTGTTGGAAAAAGAATTGGGTAAAACGGATAAAATACGAGAGAGTTATGCTCGTTTCCGTGAAATCGGGTGTTACAAGTTGGTATCAAAGCTCAAGGTTAAAAGAATAAAGTGTTCGGTTCGAGGCTTGATCGCAAATCCGGTAAGTACATGTATGTTAATAGTTTAGCATGCTAAAGTGTTGTAAACAACACATAGGGCTATCGTGTGATACACGTTTCCCCAATTAAAATGATTGATATAGTTGACGAAAATACGCGCGTTGACGCGTATAGTAGAAAAAACCTTGTATTATAATACGGGTGATTATTGAAGTTGACATTAATAACTTTTGTGAATGGTTTAATTGAAGGACACTCGCGTCTGAAGATGACTAGAGTTGAACGAATTGTGGATATGATGATGGAACGGTCTGAGGTATGACAATGATGGAACGGTCTGAGGTATGACAAGAAGAGCATACTCATCAAGGACCTAAATCGCGTAACGATCGCAAATAAGTAATGGAAAGGAAAGCCCGTTAGGCAAGCATTTACCAGGTGCACGTTTAAATTAATTGCATAAATAGTAATATGCAACAAATACATAGAGATTGAAAGTTGTATATGTAGTTTGAAAACTTGGAAAAACCCGAATGGAAAACCTATCCGGGATATTGTTTCCAAGAGAGACAAATAGAGGCATTACTTACATGGGTAATAATGTGAAAATTATAAAAAGGTCATGTATACTAGGTATTGATCGCTTACTCTGGCCAAGTAAGTGGTAAGCACGTGGTACCATGAACTTTTTATGATGGACATGCTTACATCCAATGTAGTAAGGACGGGGTGAGCGGGACAAATTAAAAAGTACCCAAATGAATCAGATAAGCAAAATATTTGATAATAATGTAAACGCACAGCCGAGTGACGGAAGCGTATTATATTAGGATAATGAGCCCGGGTGAAGGGACAAAGAAACATGTAAAACGATTAAAGTACGCACTGGGAGGGGGTGTACTTACACTCGAACCCGAAAAATGCAAATATGCCTCTTAATGAGCCGTTTTTGTAAAACGTCAAACTTGAGGACAAAGTCGGAATATAAAAATGAAGCGAGGTCTTAATGCATACCGGGAGGGTTGCAATAATAACGACTTCGGTAGAACACCCGATTGATGGGTAAGAATTAAACACATGCGTAGACCGAGAAACGGGAACTCGAATAGAAGGTTAAAAGACTCGGGTTTTGAGTCATAACTAAAAGACGACAAGATAATGTAAATAGAAATTTTGAATAAATTATGTTCAACTATTCTAAAGTTGAACATGTTGAATATAATATCATGTCGGACGGCATGAGTAAACGCAAGCGGGATAATGGTAGCATTAAAGGCAAAAGAATAATGATCCCGGTAATGGGACATAATCAAATACGAATGTATGTAAACTGGATAATGGTGAGCATAAGATAAACCGACGCATAAATGACGCGAGAAGTCATAAAGTCGGAAAATTTGTTCGAAAGGAAACGAATGTAGCCTTAGACTACGGTCAAGGTCAAAGAAAATACCAAGGCGAAAATAAATGATTTTAAACGAAAACAGGATGCCTTGACACCAAACATGTATTTTAAGAATGACATGAGTAAGGTATGATCTACGGGATCAACCTAACATTTGGGGTTATAAACAATGGAAAGGTCTATGAGACTAAAACGACCCACGGGTCATGACTAGAAAGAAATAGATTATACATCGCCTTAAAGAGGTGAAAGTCTAATAAAATAGCCCATAAGGTTAAGTGATAAAGCATACGGGCTAATTAGACAAAGCGAGGGAATCAGTTGAGAATCCTCGCATAAAACAAAGACTGCAAAAGAATAAATTTTGGACTGTCAATATCCCGGTATGGATAATTGACAAAAGTTAAAGAGAAGATGCTAAACTAAAACTTCGGTTTTGGTAAGAAATGACGTTTTTACAAATATGAATTCTGATAGACATATATATAGTAAGGATGAAAGATATAAGTCTTGACACTGATAGTTGCAAGATGATATATTCGAAAAGTGATATTTTTGAAAATAAAAGTTGATATAAAATTTGGCATGACGTGACATGATCACGGTCAAAAAGTGCAATGTGAAGTGTAATCACATTAGAGCCGAGCGATGAATATTGTTCAGTTAATTAAACTAGTGGAAATAACGAGATTACGTTATTTCAAGTTGCATTATGTCATATAAGATACGTAGATGATTAATAACCAAAAAGATATTACCATACTTTTCTGGTAATACTAACAATTGGTTAAAATATGAGCAATGCTCAATTGATTATCGAGAGCAAATCCATGGTGTTAAACTCGATAAACTATGTGAGAAAAGGTTTCGAGGACGAAACCTCTTTAAGGGGGGTAGACTTGTAACACCCCAAAAATGTGTTTTGTAATCAAACCACGTTAATAGTGACAACGGGTAAAATACCGTTAGTGGTAAAAATTAACGTGGTAAATATTAGAATTTAAATAAATAAACTTTATGTTAATTAAAAGAGGATAAATACTTAGAGAAAACAAAAGTATAGAAGGCCCGAGTTAACGGGACTTAAAATAAAACGGGTTATGACTTCCCGAACCCATTAAGTTAACTAGGAATGTTTAACCTAGTTAATAAGGGGAATATTACTAGAAATAGGTGGGTTATGGTCTACTTAATGACTAACCAAACTAGAGGGACCTAAGTTGCCAAAAAAGAGACTTGAATTATAAAAACTAAAAATCAAAACACAACACACACTTTGTGTGTGTGTGTGTGTGCGTACGCCCAGGAGCAAGAACAAGGGGTTCTAAACCCTAATTCAACAAATTGATCAAATTGAAGCCCAAATCAAGAGCCAAATCAATGCATGAACACAAATTCGTGATCACCTTAGCATGGGGATCGCAAGGTATGTTAAATTTTGTGATTTGGTGATACTTCGAAATTTTGATCAACATTCATAAATAAAATTCTTGTATGAATGATGAATGTTATAGTGAAATTGAGATGTGTATGAATCTAGGGACAAACCCTAGATGTGAATTTGGTAAAATAATGCCATAAACTAGAAATCCAATGAATAACCTTGTAGATGATAAGTGGGTTTTATGGTATTAGGATTAACACTTGAAAAGTGATGATTACTATGTGAAATTTGAAGATATGATAAAAGTTCTAGATGTTGTTCATGTATACTAGACATAGAAGCTTGATTTTGATGTTAAAGCTTTGTTAAAGTGTTAGTCAAGAACTAGACAAAAGATGTATAAAAATCTTGTCCGTTAGGTGTTTGTTAAAATGCCTAAGTGAAATTGCGTGTCTACTCGGTTGTAAGTAGAACTTGATTAGATTAGATGTCCGGAAGAATGCCTAATAACATGACGAAACGGGTTTCACTTATAGATGAAAACCCGTAGATTTTGTGAAATTAAGAAATATAGTGTCTTCAATAATCGAGAGGTAGGCTAACTTAGTGTTAATAATAGCATGAACTCGAGTTAAAAGATTAGTTAGAACGGTGGCTTAAAATAACGCCTACCGGGTAATTATTGGAATGCTTAAACTAGTTGTCGAACTTGAATGTGCATTATATATGCTAATGGGCGTTTAACTTTTAGTAGTCAAACCGACCATTAATAAGATCGAATGATAATTTTGATAGAAAATACGTAAGATGGAATAGTTATGATTGACAATGACTAAATTAACCATCTTATGAAATATGATGATAGTTTGACGCCTAACAAGCTAGGTGGAAGCTTGTGGATGAAGCGGGTCAAACGAAGCAAGTACGGAAAGAAAAGCGTGGCATGAATGCAAGGTAAGTAAAGCTTACACACTAATTATTTAATACCTAATGATTTTATAGGTTAAGAATGATAAGTCTTATTTAAATTATGATGTTCCGACACGTCAAGTGCGGTCCGGAACAAAAGACAATGGTCATAAACATGTTGAATGGATAAAAAGGAGCTAATATGGTTAAATAGCCATGAAATGACTAAAAGATAACGAGTTTTTAATAATTACCTTGTATGGTAAACCAATGCAAATAATAAGGGTTAAATGATACTTTAGACACTTGTTGACAATAACCGTTAGTTTGGGGAAAGATACGTCATAGTGTGGATTATAATGGGTCAAAGGAATCAATCGACGATTTACAAGTAAAACGACTATACGGTGTAAACCGGAGTTAGTCATATGGATAAGATGGTAATAAATATCATCTCATAGGGTTTCACGGTCATTTAGACCAAACGGGTCAAAAGGTGAAATTATCACCCTTTGACAATACCAACTAATGGTTTGTTGAGCTATGTGATTATAGGAATAAATGTCAAATGGATATTTACATCGTTATTGCTTGGCGACTACTACGGCAAGGTATCGAAACAGGTCAATATATTGATCCGAGCCAGGTATGTATAATGATCCAACTCACCATGTAGAACATGAGATTCTATAAGAGTTAGACAAGGTTAAAATATAGATATTCGGTTATCCTATAGGTAAACCGAATAAATTGAGTTATGATTATGGTGTTTTAGAAGCACATGGGTTTATAAACAAGATTATAGTTAAAAGGTCGAATTTTGGGTCAAACAGGTATTTAAAAGTCCCTTTGTAGTAAAAGAAGGATGAAAATTGACCAAATTGCCCTTGTAAGCTAATTCGAACGAACGACCCTTAAAGGTGGTTCGGAAACGAGTTTTATGATTAAATAAATGCTTAGAATAAGAATAGATAGTGAAAGATGTAAATTCTTGGGTCGAATGACTTTATATGAGTCTTTGCCGTAAAATGATAATCCGAGTGGTAAAACTCGGAATATATAGATATTCACATTAAATCCAACACACATATAGTTGTGGTGGAAGATTACTTGATAAGAAATGTAGGAATAAGATGCTAGAAATGTATGAAAGCGATTTCAAGTTCTAAAGTGCTTAAATACCCTTAACGGGTCAAAATAAGCGTACGAGCGAAAACGGGTTTAAATTGTGTAAGAAATCTGTGATTAGAACCTAACATGGTAGATAACATTAATTTGAAGAGGTGCATGTGAAATAAGGATCAAACCAATATGTTTGTTTGATAAAATGCATAAACGGGTTAAAATTCGGTAAAAAGGTAATGAAGCGAAGGCTTAGAAGTCAACAGACCAGTCAACATATTTGATGCCAGGGGGTTTATATGGGTGGTGGAATCGAATATGGGTGGTGGCGGGAAAGGTTTTGGAAGTTGCAGGTGGTAATATTGCTTCGCAGGGATGGCAAAAAAGCCCAAGCCCGACGGGTACACCCGAAACCCGAAACATACGAGCCGGGTATACCCGAAGTCCAATGGGTATGGGCCGGGTACGGGCTTAAAAATAGAAAAAAATTAGGGTATGGGTACGGGATTTAGTGATACCCGCCCGATACCCTGCCCATTTACCCGAATAATACCCGAAAGTATCATATTATAGATTTCCATATATATAAACTTAGGACATGTACTTATTACCTTCTCTATAGTGATATGTGGATATGTATTTGACAAGTGTTTAGTGAACATATAACTTATTTTTGAACATGTAAATTGGATATGAAAGCTATCACCATTTATTATGTGGATGTTTTATGCAATTAGTTGGTCCTGATACAATTACTTAATTAAGTAATCATTTTAATTTAGTTTAGTATACGTGGTCTGAATATGATATGTAAGTTATTAATCATATTTTCATTTGTTATAGTAATTAAAATAGTAAATTATATAAACATCAAAGTAAAAATTGCACATTTGTCCTGACGGGTATTTTTAAGAGAATAACGGGTATACCCGATACCTACGGGTATGCCCGATACCCGACGGGTAATTACCCGAAAAATACCCGACGGGTAACGGGCCGGGTATGGGACAAAGAATTACAACCGGGTACGGGCCTGGGATTACCAATACCCGGCCCAAGCCCGGCCCATTGCCATTCCTATTGCTTCGTAACACAAAGTATAGGGGGTAATAAGAAAGGGCATTTTAGTAATTTACCCCAAGTCAACATATTTGATGCCAGTGGTTAAACTTGCGACATAACAGCGAACATTGGGGGTAAAATAGTCATTTCACCCCCAAGTCAATAGATCAGTCAACAAATTTGATGCCAGGGGGTAAAGTTGCGACATAACAGCGAACGTTGGGGGGTAAAATTGCAATTATTTCGTTAGGGGGGGGGGGGGGGTAAGGGTGCCAATTGGCCTAAACCTCAGGGGGTAAAATTGCAGTTTACTCTTAAATATATATTTGTTTTATATTAAAAATGTGTTTTTTAAACAAAATCTATTTTTAATAAAACTTATATCGGGATGTTCAGAAAATTATTTTAAGAAATACTGTGTATTTAGTTTTTCTTATAAGTTTAATTATAAAAAGTTATTTGGGTAATTCAATTGATGAGGGAAATAGTAATTAATAAAAAAATGATGCACCAATCAAGTTTGGACAAGTGGATGAAGTTGAGCATGGTTTTGGGTCATGACCTAGGTTGCTCTAAGACTATGGGGTATGGGGCGGGGGTTGGGTACAAACGCACAAGTCACCTCCCCGGTGGGCTTGGGTTTCGGCGTGTCCCCTTGGGCGGGGGTTTCAGGCCGGGCGTTGGGCGGGCCTAGCGGTCTTCCGTGGCCGGCTCTAATTGGCTGGGTTGGCTAGGCTATAGGTGGCTAGTATTTAAATTTAGGATTTTGTAATTTTTTAGAAATTTTAATAATAATTTTAGGCTTTTTTCTTTTTTTTAATTTTGTGTGTACTTTTATAATAATTGAAAAAAAAATTATAACACGTGGCCAACCCACACGGGTTACCCACGCTACGCCATACCGACCCAACATGCAACTGACCAGCGGGGCCACTCGAAGTCCACGTGTCAACCCATGCCCCAAACCCCGCCCCACCATACCCCACAGTCTAACAACCTGTCTTTTTTCTTTTTTTAATTTTAATACAGCCAATATTATTTTGCCAAGTGGTAACCAACCTAAACAAAAGTCACCAATTGGGATAGTCTAAGATGTATAAAGATCTAATTACCTTACACTTAAGGGTGTCCGGAGTGGTGCGGTAAAAGGGAGCGACAAAGTGTTTTGCCGCGCGGCAACACCGCCGCCGACCCCTTTGCCGCTGCGGTTTCAATGTTGATCGGGGAAGGCATACCGCTGCGGTGAAGGGAGGAAGGAGAGAGAGGGCTGCGATGAAGAGAGGTCTGATATGTCAAAAGTTTTTTTTTTAACTGAAAGAATTAAGCTGATTAAAACATACGGCAACCGATAGAATAATTTAGTCTTTAAAATAGTTCTATTTCTACATATTTTTGTTTATAAAAGTACTTAAACCCTCACCGTCTAGAAATACACATTTTTCCAAAACTTTATCTCCATACCAAAAGGCCTTTGCTATTTCCTATACATACATTTCTCAAATAGGGGAATAGTGTCATGCAGCTTTATCAAATGGGGGAATAGTACCAGACAGCTGTCTGACACTCCCCCATTGGACCAACCAGTTTATTCTATTATATATATTTTAAATTATGCTTTTGCCCCTGTTTAAAATTTCCGCTTTGTCCCCACCTCAAAATAAAATTACACTTTGGTCCCCATCTCAAAATTACGACTTTGCCCTTAATTCAAAATTACGATTTTGCCTGGCACTCCCCTATTGGACCAACCATTTTATTATTTCCTATACATACATTTATCAAATAGGGGAATAGTGCCATGCAACTTTATCAAATGGGGGAATAGTACCAGGCAGCTGCTTGACACTCCCCCATTGGACCAACCAGTTTATTCTATTATATCTATTTTAAATTATGGTTTTGCCCCTGTTTAAAATTTCCGTTTTGCCCACACCTCAAAATAAAATTACGCTTTCGTCCCCATCTCAAAATTACGATTTTGCCCTTATTTCAAAATTACGATTTTGCCTGGCACTCCCCTATTGGACCAACCAGTTTATTATTTTATATTCATTTTAAAATTACGTTTTTGCCCCTCTTTAAAATTACGGTTATGCCCCAGCTCAAAATTAAATTACGCTTTTGTCCCCAGCTTAAAATTACGATTTTTCCCTCGATTCAAAATAAAATTGAGGTTTTGCCCTCAGCTCAGAATTACCTTTTCGTCCCCTGTTCAAAATAAAATTTTGTTTTTGCCCCCATCTAAAAATTACGATTTTGCCCTTTGTTCAAAAATGTGATTTTTCCCCGCTTAAAAAATTATGATTTCGCCCTCAGTTTAAAATTACGTTTTTCCCCAGTTCAAAATAAAATTATGCTTTCGCCCCAACTCAAAATTACAATTCTATCCTCGGTTTAAAATAAAATTGTGATTTTGCCTCCAGCTTAAAATTACGATTGTGCCCTTAGTTCAAATTTATATTACGTTGTTACCCCAAGTTCAAAATTACGAAATTGCCCCTGTGAAAATTTACAATTTTGCCCCTGGTTTAAATTTACAGTACTACCATCACTTTAGCTTTTGGCAAATTACGATTTTACTCAGTAAAAAGAAAATACAACTTTCCTTCACTTAAAAGTTACAATATTGCCATTGTTTTAGTTTTTTTTTTTTTTATCAAAACTATAAAAGTGTTTTGTTTTAATATGTTGACTCGATTTAATTGTTTTTCGTGTCAATTAGCTGCCTAACACTCGCTTAATATTCGGTCATCGTCCCCCAACGTTGGGCGGAGTATTAACTAGTTTTTATATTAGATACATACTGAATTGAATAGTAGACTGTATTTGTGAATACAAGCAACAAGACGCTTGCTTTGTATGGATAAAACAAATGTATTTTTTTTATATATTAAAATAAAAAAAAAGTATATTAAAAATCGTGTTTATAGAATGCAGATACCTAGTGAATAAAAAGCACAAACCTCTGGTCACTGCTCACTAGTCTCTTCTTCTCCTCCCATCCTCTACAAACACAGGTTTCTTCATCTCATCTCATCTCCATCTTCATCCACATGATGATGAGTTTCAAACTCTAATTCTTCACTCTCATACAACATGACAACTCTCTTTGACTCCCTTTACTGTGAAGAGAAACACCAATGGGAGGACGAAGAAGATGAAGATGAACCACTAGACAGCTACAGTTGTGTTGATGATGATGATGACGACAATAATAATAATAATAAAATTCACCATTCTCAACACACACTACTCCAACAAGACCTCTTTTGGGAACACCAAGAGCTACCCTCTTTAATCTCCAAAGAATCCCACTGCCACTTGAACACCCACCATTTCCTCTACGGCAACCACCGCCGCCACGCGGTGGAGTGGATGCTGGAAGTGGTTTCACACTACTCATTCTCCGCTCTCACCGCCGTTCTCGCTGTAAACTATCTTGATAGATTTTTTGAAAATTTTCAAGAGTTGGAGACTGAAAAGAAGCCATGGATGACCCAACTGGCTGCTGTTTCTTGCCTATCTCTTGCTGCTAAAGTTGAAGAAACACATGTCCCGCTTCTTCTAGATCTTCAAGTACGTCTGTTCATATATATTTTATTTCTACATGTTCTTGATCTAATGTTTGTATAAATGTCTCAAACTTTTGTTTTGTGTTAAAGTTGGACGGAAGCAGATACGTTTTTGAAGCGAAAACTATTCAGAAAATGGAGATTTTGATACTGTCAACTCTTGAATGGCGGATGAATCCAGTCACTCCCATCTCGTTTCTCGATTACATCACGAGAAGACTCGGGTTAAAGACTTATCTTTCCTCCGAGTTTGTGAAAAGATGCGAGTGTCTGCTACTATGCTTCCTTCCTGGTACAGATTAACCTTCCAAATCTTGTATCCTTAGATTTATATACTTAATATTAATACATTATTATTATTATTATTGGGCAGATGATAGGTTTAGGTGTTATCTTCCATCAGTGATAGCAATAGCAACAATGGTGCACGTAATCAACAGCATTGAAGCGTGCATCGGAGTTGAGTTTCAGTCACAGCTGCTGGGCATTCTTGGTATCAATAAGGTCAACATTTTTATTAACCCTTTTAAGCTAAACATGAATTTAGTAAGTTTTTTTTTTTTTTTGAACGGCCAACAAACTCAATCCCGAGCACTCTCGGGGCACCCACTGGACAAACGGAGTACTCCGAGAGTAACCCGCGTCCACCACCAATTCCGGGGAAAACCCGGTAACCCACCCGCCCGTAGGCACGACGGTGAAGTTACCGGTAAAACCCGTTTGGCTCAAGGATCCAACCCATGAATTTAGCAAGTAATTAGTAATTTATTACTACCCATTACCATGAAAAGAAAAGTTGAACAAGTCAAAAGTTTAAGTAGTTGACTTTTCTTTTTTCATTTACTTTACATTTTTTAATATATATACATATTTTTTTTTATAAACAGGATGTGGTGGAGGAGTGTTGGAAAGATATCCAGGAGGTAACATGTGGTAGAAATTCGGGCCGGAGTTTCTATAAACGGAAGTTCGGGTCAGTACCCGGCAGCCCGGATGCTGTGATGGATCTGTCGTTCAGCTCCGACGAGTCATGGTCGTCTGTGGTGAACCCAAACCCGAACCCATCGGTTTCATCGTCACCTGAACCAGAAAGTAAGAAAGGCAGGAAGGGTGCGACCTGAGGCAGCCAAGTGGTGTGAAATGTTGAATTGAATTGATGTTAAATTGGCAACCATCTTTGCGAAATGCAATTAGCCCCACGGAATGTGACTTGTCGAAGATGTGTGGTGAGTTTTGGAGGTAAAGATGGTTGCCATTTTATCCGGAAAACAAAAAAGAATCAAGAAATATTATTATTAGAGCAATGAGGGGTTGGTTGGTTGGTGCTATTTTAGTAATTTCTTTCATTCTCTTTGTAAAAGAAAAAAATGAACATATATGTTAATGTCAATAACAACTTTCTCATGGTCAAAAATTTCCATTATGCTCATCTACAGTTGAAGTTGATTATAGGGTGCTACTGTACACACCCCCCTATTACTTTCTACACCCCCCTCCTCTCACATACTTACAGGTGGGGCATGCGTGGGACCGACAATTTTCCTCTCACAAGGGGGTGTAGAAAGTAATAGCGGGGTGCGTATACCATGATTTTTTTTATGTTTTAATGTTTTTTGTTTTTTTAAATTACACAATATATACACTATATCATAATACATATATTATTATTAAGTTGATAAAAATGTAATTTTACATCGTTTGAAGAGTTTAATTATTTTTTTTAAAATATTGCCAACTTTTAAATCAAATTTTCCTCACAATTTTTAAAGGCCGTGATTTTTTGTACCTTAATTTTTTTTAATATTACACAAGAAAAACAATCATTTTGCGACTTTTTATTTGAATATGATATTGTTATGAGTTTTTTTTTAATTTAAAAAATTAACATGTTACGTGATTACAATTTAATTTATAGTTTTCTTTCCGTCATGTTTTACTTTCAATATTTTGGTCAATCATTATGCTGATTTTTTATGTATATAATCATAAATTGATATACAAATAATCAAAATGTATTTAAGTCGTTATTCATTAAAACTCTTGAAGTTAGATATAATTATTCTAAACATGAAATAGCAATGGAGTAGTGTTATCATTGATGCATACTCTAAAACATCATTGTAACTTTATGTAATACACTTTATCCACCAATGCATAAACAAAAATATTTTCATTAGTGGAGGGTTCAAATGAAAAGAAATTCTTTGTAAGAAGAAAAAAAGAAGAAATTTCAACCAATAGGAATGGTTCATTAGACTTCATTTAATACTTGTGCTTAATGTAACTATAAGAGTATATTGGTAAACTTACATATATCATTAACTGTTAGTTTCATCTTTAATAACTAACTATATTAAATTTGTAACTTATTTTTAAGATATATATTTTTCACAAAAAAGAAAAATAAAAATTCATTTAAAGTGTAGGATAAATACGAGGCGTGTAAGATAAATTACGAGTTGTGTAAGATAAATTTCAATATGTGTAGAATAAATTTCGAAATGTGTATGATAACTTTTGATATGTGTAGGCAAAAATATTTAGTGTGGAGGATTATAGTCTTAATGACTAATTAATTGGTCAAACATAATAATAAATGAGATGAGAAAAAAAAAACTATTTAATGTTTTACAATTATACCCTTTTATTCTTTTTCTTCTCAATAAAATTTTCTTCTCAAATGAACATTCCCCATTTTCATTAATGGTGTAGACATACAACATAAACGCAAACATCAATAACGATATAGTATAGTGTATGCAACTAGGATGACATATACCATGTATGCAACAATGCATATACTGAAATGTAATTAGTAATATGTGTACTCTAATCACTAATACACTTGACTAATAATTTTCCCTTTTTTATTTTTTATTATATTGAGTCCGTTGAATTTACATCTTTTAGTATACCATCACTCCACGCATTATCCTGTTGAAGTTCCATTTATTTACAATATCATCCATATGGTTTTTTTTACCTTTAAAGTATCCATATGTGATTGGTATATAAAAAAAGTAGTTTATAGAGTTTTTGGCGTGGTCCTAAGTTAAACACATGGTTCTCAATCATGTTGTGTCCATGGGTTGTGAATTGGCGGGTCGAATTTTTAACGCGAAGACGACACATCTTTTAAATTTGTGTTAAAAACATCCACCATAATCTACACAACTTAAAAATGTGCAATACAAAAACAATCCGTTTTGCTCATTTATCTACATGTGTAAATACGGATTGGAGGGTAATAATCAAGTTGGTAGGTTGTAAAAAGAATAGTTAAAGGAGTAATAAGCGAATTAGTGTGTTGATCGGTTTAATTAAATATATTAAACTGATTAATAGAAACACAACCCAATATATTAAAGAAGCTATATATTGCATACAAAAATCTAATTAGTTTTGCATGGTGTTGAAAATTGCCGCCAACCCTACCATACTTGTAATTATAACATATCAAAATCTTTTGAAATGTTTAAGAAACAAATAAATGTGAAATCAATAGTAAACACCAATTATAAGGACAATAATCACATATTTAAATGGTTTTTCTTTAGTGTGAGCGTTACATTATCAAAAGTTAAAAGCTTTGTATTTAAAAATAATATAATTTTATATTCTTTTTACAATAACTAATTCACATACTCTTTAAATATATTTTTAAATTTACACCCGTGTTTACAATGAGAAACACTTTCATAGCGCTAGGCTTTAGTATATAATCTTAAAAATATTATCCATGTAATTAGTTTTATAATATGCCGCATCATCAAAAAATGGTTAGTCTAAGAGGTAACAAGTTCTTAACAAAATTTTTAAAAGCTTTAATATATAAATAAAGGGGGTTTTTATATATATTAAGAAAATGTTCGTTTATTGTGATATTAACCATTTAAAGTATATAAAGTTGAAAAGTTGATAAATCGTTAATTTGGTGTCTGAGTTGATAAATTGTTTGATGTAATTTGGTGTGTGAAAGTCATACAAGGGTTAAAACGGTTATATATTATCACTAACATCGTTTATTATATAAATAATAAAACATTATTTTCTCATAAAACATATATTCTAGACATATTTCACTTATCCGAAACACTTTACTCATACTAGCACTTAATAAGAAAAAATATACGCTTTGACGGTTTTTTTTTTTTTCTGTTGGCCGTTAAAAAAAAAGAACATGTGTGGTGGACGTATCCCCACTCCACATTAGCAACAAATCCTATTAAGCACCATTACGACGAGATATTGCAGGGCGCCAATGAAGCTCATTGCCAAAGGATTAAAGGGCTTGCACGGGCAAGGGATGGCGTCGGTCCACTACACACCAACCAATCACCTACTTTTTATTTATTTTTATTTGTTTAATTTTTTGTTAAACCGCAACATCTAGTTATTATGTCTTTGCTTACGTGACAGTAATTATTGCGTTTTTTAGTTATTTCACTACACTCCTATTAAAAAAAAAGAAATTCTTTTCTAAACAACTAAATTTGAGTAGTTACATAATTCTGACTATTATAGAAAAGTTATTCAGTTATTTATGAATATGAAATCTTGAATCCTTCTTAACCTGCATCAAAAAGATTTGTCGTCTTTCTTAACCTGCATCACAAAGATTCTTCGAGTTATCGATGTAACCTCATATTGCATGATTAATAATTTAATACATATAAGATTCATCATTTCATGTTTAACGAAAAAAAATGTATGGAAAAAGGAAGAAAGCATCATTGCATTGGTTTGACCATGAGACAAGTGGCTACATCTTTAACCATGTGTGAGACTACTACTTTCAAAGCGAGGTAGTAATACCATCGGCGGAAATTATTCTAAATTTAAATCATATTATTATTGCAATAATGCATTAATCCTATGTTTTTTAATCGGAATACATAATATAAGTCATTCTAATAATAAAGATTTTTGTGAGAAGACATAATAATAAGTTCATAAAATGTATTAATGATAAAAGAGACGTGTTGAGATAAGTATTAAATTTGATATCTATTTATGATGAGGAAAAAGTACATTGAAAGAAGAAATTAATGGCATTTATTAAACAATAATATACATATAATTATGTAGAGTAAATTGGGTGATATGACGAGGGTGATGATTTCCAATAACAAGAGAGAGGAGAAGCATTGATGATGATGTTTGACTCAATAGTCAATATGTCTACTCTTGTATACTTATGTTATGGGAGGTCGTAATATACATACTCAAAATTTGTTTCATACACACACAGATTCCCTTTTATATTATTTTGTCTTGTGTGTAAATTAGAAACTCTTCGGTCTAAATAGCACTTCTCGTGAGTAGTAGCTTGCAAACGCACTCAATGGGTCCACCGACGGCCACCTCACTTATTAGGTTTGACTAACTTTAATAAATATGTATAACCCGCGGGTGATGTATTGTCGGCCCGTTGCAAACATTGTATGGATTACACTAAGCATTTTGTGATGCGTTAACCATATGAAAATGCGCTTTAACGTATTCGATTTAACTTGATATGTGGATCAAAGTTGCGGGGGGGACTGCGTGTAACAGCGCGTTTGCGAACTTCATTATACTCGTTGCGACAATGGCATTAGCGTGTTTAAGTACATATATGAAAACATATTAAAACCATATTATGGCTCACACGTTACGACTTTATAAAATTCAAAAAGGCATTTTAAACGAAAAACCTTAATTACCTCTCACGTGTTGCAATGAGGCCTTACAATGACACTAAGGTGTTTAAGGGCACATTTGCAAACTTCAAAACCAACGTCGAAACGTTGTTGCGAACCCGGTTACGACTGTGAAGTCGATATGGTTAGACAATTTTAGAGAAACGTATGAAGTTGAGTAGGTTCTGTTATGAAAACCGAAACATAAGATAAAAAAATTGGAAGTCACATTTTTTTGAGTATATTGAAGAAAAGATTAACAAATGCCCAAATTCTTGCATTACCAGAAAGAACAGAAGATTTTGTAGTATATTGTGATGCTTCTAAACTAGGATTAGGATGTGTATTAATGCAACGTAAGAAAGTGATCGCTTACGCATCAAGGCAATTGAAAAAGCACGAGAAAAATTACACAACTCATGACCTAGAATTATGACCAATAATTTTTGCCCTTAAGATTTGGAGACATTATCTGTATGGTAGTAAGTTTACCGTCTTTACAGATCATAAGAGTTTAAGATATATTTTTGGGCAAAAAGAATTGAACATGAGGCAAAGAAGGTGGATGGAAATCTTAAGTGATTACGACTGTGATATTCAATATCACGAAGGAAAATCAAATGTAGTAGCAGACGCTTTAAGTCGTAAGTATCATGAGAAGCACAGACGAATACGTGCTCTTAGATTAAATCTGCAGTTAGATTTAATGGAACAACTAAAAAATATTCAAGAAACAGCAATCAAGGATGACGCTGAAGGAATGAAAGGAATGATAAAGGAATTAGATCAAGGAAATGATGGAATTTGGAGATTCCATAAGAAAAGAATTTGGGTACCTAAACAAGGAAATCTAAGAGATAGAATATTAGAGGAAGCCCATAAATCTAGGTATACGATGCATCCTGGTAACAACAAAATGTATCAAGACTTTAGGAATAATTTTTGGTTGATAGGAATGAAAAGGGACATAGCTAGTTAAGTTTCTAAGTGTTTAACTTGTTCACAAGTTAAAGCAGAACATCAGAAACCTGCAGGGTTACTTCAACAATTAGAAATACCTGTATGGAAATGAGAATTGATAACAATAGATTTTGTTACTAAGATACCCAAAACAAGAAAAGGTAATGATGCAATCTGGGTGATTGTGGATCGATTAACCAAATCAGCTCATTTCCTACCAATGAAGGAAACCTTTAGCATGGAAAAACTAGCTAAGTTATATGTGGATGAGATTGTATCATTACATGGAGTTCCACTCTCCATTGTATCTGACAGAGATAGTCGTTTCACTTCACATTTTTGGAAAAGTTTCCAACAAGCAATGGGGACAAGATTAAACTTAAGTACAACATACCATCCCCAGACAGATGGACAAAGTGAAAGGACGATCCAAACCTTAGAAGACATGCTAAGGGCATGTGTTATGGATTTCGGTGGAAATTGGGACGACCATTTGCCATTAATAGAATTCTCCTATAATAATAGCTATCATACAAGCATCAATGCTGCCCTATTTGAAGCACTTTATGGACGAAAGTGCTGAACTCCAGTATGTTGGGCAGAAATAGGAGAAAGTCAGTTATCAGGACCTGAAATTGTACAGGAAACCACCGATAAGATAACTCAAATCAAGGAAAGATTAAAAACGGCTCGAGATTGCCAAAAGAGTTATGCCGACCATCGACGTTAGCCGTTAGAATTTCATGTTGGAGACAAAGTGTTATTGAAAGTTTCTCCTTGGAAAGGGGTAGTCCGATTCGGTATGAAAGAAAAGTTAAGTCCAAGATATGTCGGACCTTTTACAGTAATCCAACAGATAGGACCAGTTGCCTATCAGTTACAACTACCAGAAGAATTAGCCCGTATTCGTGATGTGTTTCATGTATGTAATCTTAAGAAATGCTTATCCGATGAATCACTGGTAGTACCTCTTCAGGATATAGAGGTAAATGAAAAAATAAAATTTGTTGAGAAACCTCTTCAAATAGAAGATAGAAAGGTTAAGAATCTCAAACACAAGAGATTAATTCTGGTCAAAGTAAAATGGGATTCAAAGAGAGGACCTGAATATACGTGGGAGATAGAATCTGAAATGAAAAGGAAGTATCCTTACTTGTTCCAGTAAATCTCGAGGACGAGATTTTAAACAAGGTGGGGAGGATGTAACAACTCACCAAAAACGCCTTAAAACGCTTCGTAAGTGAAAAATAAACCCCTCATAACTTCAGTTTTATGAAAATCAAATAAAAACTGACTTTTTAGGCTGTCCCGAGCCGCAACCCACAAAGGGGATGTCTCTCGCGGGGCACGAGAGACTTGATTCTATCCGGGCACGTTGTGTGACACGTGTCATACACATGTCAAGGCTAGGGTATGACACGAAAGCCCTAGCCGTAGCTAGGGTGGCGCTCGCGGGCCGCGAAAGCTTCCGCTGAGCGAGTCGCGGGCCGCGAGGGACTGGCGAAACAACTATAAATTGAGCCCTTCTGTGACATTTCAACGTTGTTCAAAACTTCTTTCTGTCTCTTATATTTTGCATAAGTAATACACCCGAAGTACCAACACTCTGCTACGATAACGGGGTAATAACTCGATCACTGATACGGTACTATATCCGATCGATTAAAATCGATCCGATGGAGGTTTAAATACTGCCTATATTTGGCTATACTTTGTCATTCGTCATGAGGGTTTCGATCTCACGATTATCGTAAATGTTGTATTAAGTTACTTGTCACACCCTGACTTTTGCGGAAGCGTGATTATTGATGTGACTTTCTTAATACCATAGCATTCAATCATAACAACACTATATGATAAAAACCATAAGATGTTCACCCATTCATTAAGTTTGAAAATAACATAACATACTTGTTTGAGACATCGACACCAAATTTAAGTTACAAACCACAACATGTTTGAATGAGTTCATAAAGACTCAACAAAGGAGCTTAACTAAAACCGAGTTTAGGATCATGTATCCCGTCCAGGAATAGGATTCATCTCCTAAACCCTACTACCACGGATGACATGCACACACCTGCCAGATCCACTTAGTTCCCTGAAATACATGTAATTTGAAAACATCAACAAAAGTTGAGCGAGTTCATGTGTTTGTGTTTGTGTATGAGTAAACCTTTAAAATATGTCTGTATGTATGTATGTCCCTGGTATGTAGCAATAAGGAAAAACATATCACCAATGGTTTGCAAGGCCAATGGTATGTGTGAAATGGTGCAGGAAAACTCTAACCTAGCGGAATTTTGCCACGACATTAGTATGTGGACATAGTCACCACATGGGCCACCCTGGTCCTCATGGGTGTGGGCTCGCTACACCCAAATAGATCTATCACTCATGTCCCTCGGTCCTACGACGAGGATTAATGGCCATAAGTGTTATACCCACCTTTCACATGATCAAGCAGTAACCCTCCTTAGCTAATCATACCATGTGTAAAACGTTTGTAAATAATTGTAACATGTATTTCACCCTCGAAGTTATAAAACTGAAAACAGTTAAAAGAAAAGGGGGACATGAACTCACGGTTTTGCGTCTTCAGTACTTGTAACCCGAATCTCCTCAGCAAACACGACTCCCTACAATATACTATGTCTATTAGACGAACGGGCCGTGCCTTGCCTTAGAATTTATGTTTTTGAGTTACGTTTCTTTTAATATTATCCCAAGTTATAATTTCTTGTCAAAATAATGATTATTTTAACTTTAAATTATATTTAATTCTAGAATAATCGTTTAACAATATTTTTTCTTGTAACAATACTTCTCAAGTATTTATTTTCGTATTTCCTTCCCAAGGATGGGGGTATCTCATACATGTATATTTGCATTCTTGTATTTGTAATCCCAAAATAATATATTTTCAAGTCCCACTTTAGAAAATATATTTAACTTATTTTGTCCAAAAATAATGTATTTCAAGAAAATATATATTTTTCTCAAAAATCATATATCTTCTAAATATTCTAAGAAAATATATTTTAACTTCCAAAAACAGTATAATTTCTTCTTGTCGAAAATATGATATACTTTGGTAATATTTACAAAAATCATATTTTCATTTCTTGCATCCAAAATAATATTTATAATGGTATTTTCCGGAATATTTTGTAAGTTACGTTCTTGCGTTCGGTTTCACAATATTAAGTGCGTAACTTATATATATTTATCCCTTGTGATTTTTGGTATTATTTTGGATTGTAAATCCTTGGTATTTTTGTTAAGTTATATTACTTTAAATCCTAAAATAATATAACTAATACACAAAGTATACAAGCAATCACACACAATGTGTCTTCTAAATATATATCCCTCAAATACATATTTAGTTGTTTTTATTTACAAAAACCAACCTCCAATACTTGTATTTTTGTAACAAAATCTATGGCAAAGTTTATATTGAAAACCATAGTTAAAACTCACTTGTAAATATTTGTTTAGGAAAATATTTTTCTAAGTGTTTGTATTTTTAGAAAATTTCGCCATAGTTTCCTCTAAAAATGGAGTTGTCCATGCTATTAAAGCATATCATTTTCTTTTCAAAAATCATCATAAGCAATCAACAATAATCTACACTTACCATGTGTTAAAACAAAGCTACTTACATAATAATCATGAACTTGAATTTTCATAAAAACTTGTAGTAACTTGGTAGTGTGTTTAGTAGACTTCGTTACCCTTTAAAGTGTATTTATTTCTTTAAAAATCTCATTCTTAAAGAATTTAGGTGTTTACAACTTATTAGATGATTTTTCCAAAAATCATTATTTTGAATTTTTCTTGTTTCTCAAGTGTTTCTACACTTGTTTTATCACCAAAAATAGTGTATATTTAAGTAAGAACCAAGATCTTCTAAAAATCATATTTTGAACTTGGTTCTTTTGAAAAACCATTCATAAATCTTAGATCCATAGGATTACTAACTCACTTTGTTTATTATTTTTCAAGAAACCACTTTTTTCCCCAAGTTCATGCTTATATATGAGGATGATCATCTTGTTTTGTCACATAATCATCCTCTCACTTGCTAGATCATGTGTTTAATCACAATCTAGCAAGCTCCTTATGATGATTAACATCATAATCTCAAGAAAACAACAATCAAGTATCATACATACACTAAACAACATTGTTTCATCAAGAGTTCATCATATGACAAGCTTATGTTAGAGTTTTATGAATATGTTCTTTAGTGTTCAACAAGATTAACATTGTTCATCATCTTTTAACCAACAATATATGAAGTAACAAAGGGTTGTGAGGGCCTTACTACTAGCACAAGGCTAGGGAAGAACACTTGAAGTTGTAGATGACAAAAGTGTTGGATAAAAGCAATCGGGTGAGGTTCTTCAAGATCCAAGACCACCAAGCTTGCTTAAACACCTTCTTGCATCATGTAGTGAACTTGGAAATGGATGATCAATGGATGAAAGTGATGGTGGTGTTGGTGTTGTTCCCGGCCGAGAGGGAGAGGAGGAGAGGGAGAGAAATGGTGTTGAGAAGTGTAGATGATAATGGTCCTGCATGTTCACTTATAATCCAAATTTTGGGTATTAACCATTGTGTCTTATGTCCCTTAAGTACACCACATAATCCTTTGAAAATCTTAGGAAGATTGGGCATGATCTTGGTGGGGTCACATGGTGACCGTCCATGAGAGGGGGGATATCTTGGTTGGGTTTTAATGTTTAGTTAGATGATTAGTTAGGATCTTAAGTGTATTGGTTAGGTGTCATGTGTATTTGATGTTATATAGTGTGTTAGGGTGTTCGGGGATCATAACTAGCTTAGAAACACTAAAACAATGCTTCTAGTGTAATTTTGGTATTTCGGGTAGTGTCCGGTTGTTTGGTTAGGTACCGGTTTGTTAAAGTGTCAAACTATTCCGTTTAGTGATCTTTAGGTACCCTTTTGTGACACTTTTAATTCCCGACACTTAGGAAAGCATTCAGGACCATCTAGTCATATTTTTGCATGTTACTAGTTTGTTAAATTGCTGATTTTTGCTGAAATATGCTGAATTCAGCACTTTAAGTGGGTTTTAGGCACTTTCCGGCACTCAAACTATCACCTAGTGAATCAGTTTTGTGATCCTTACTTTCCTACACACTATACTAGTGTAGTACTTAGTCTCTGGCCCATACTGGGTCCCAAAACACTGTTTGTCTATGTACTGACATCGTCAGCATTTTTCTGAGTTATCCGCTAACTGTGCTAGCTGTGCTTTGTGCATCGTTTATGTCACTAAGAGTTTGTATGTAAAGATGATGTGACAGTATGAAATGTGATGCACATGTAGTTATAATGCAGAAATCAGAAAGCAGTTTAAGTCATTAATTGTAATTCAGCACAATCATTAAGCACTAATCAATATTAATTAACTGTACGGATACCTGTATTTTTGACAGTTGTCACATTCTCCCCCTGTTAAGAAAATTTCGTCCCGAAATTTTAGTTCTGCTATTAGCTGCAGGGGTCTTGGGGAACAAGTGTGGGTACTTTGCTTTCATGCGATCCTCATGCTCCCAAGTGAATTCTGGGCCGTGACGCGCATTCCAACGAACCTTGACGAGTTTAACACTACTTCTGCATGTCTTGTTAACCTTCCAATCAGTAACCTCAACAGGTTCTTCAGTAAAGTGGAGTGTTTCGTCAATGTGAACTTCGTCGGCAGGAATGACAACTGTTTCTTGAGTTGGACTCTTTTTCAGATTAGATACATGAAATGTATCATGAACGCCATTTAGTTCTGCGGGTAGATCCAACTTGTAAGCTACAAGACCAATCCTCTCTAGGATTTTGAATGGTCCAATGTATCGCAGATTCAACTTTCCACGCTTCCCAAAGCGTGCTACACCCTTCCAGGGTGAGACCTTTAACAAAACCATATCTCCCACTTGAAACTCCAAAGGTTTCCTCCTTTGGTCCGCATAGCTCTTTTGTCGATCACGAGCTGCCTTGATGCGCTCTCGGATCTGTATAATCTTATCTGTCGTTTCTTGAACCAATTCGGGACCAACAAGCTGTCTATCACCCGCGTCTGCCCAGCATAACGGTGATCGACACTTGCGTCCATAGAGAGCTTCAAACGGTGCAACTTGGATGCTTGCATGGTAACTGTTGTTGTACGAGAACTCTACCAAAGGTAGGTAAGTGTCCCAACTGCCACCCAAATCCATTACGCAAGCTCGCAACATGTCTTCTAGCGTCTGAATCGTTCGTTCGCCCTGGCCATCAGTCTACGGATGAAAAGCAGTACTCAGATTTAACTGAGAACCAAAGGCTTCTTGGAAGGATTACAAAATCCTTGACACAAATCTTCCATCTCTATCAGAGATAATCGAGAGAGGCACTCCATGCCGTGCAACTATCTCTCTGAGGTATAGCTCGGCAAGCTTACTAGTGTTATCCTTTTCCTTGATTGGCAAAAAGTGTGCAGATTTCGTCAGACGGTCTACGATTACCCAAATCGTATCATGACCTCTGGGTGTCCTTGGTAACTTCGTTATGAAATCCATTGAAATCTGCTCCCATTTCCACATGGGTATTTCAGGTTGTTGCAGAAGACCTGAAGGCTTCTAGTATTCGGCCTTTACCTTGGCACAAGTCAAACATTTGCCAACATATGTTGCAACATCGCCTTTCAGTCTCGGCCAACAATATAAATCCTTTAAATCTTGGTACATCTTATCCGATCCTGGATGGATTGAGTACCGTGACTTTTGAGCTTCATCGAAAATTACTTCTCTAAGACCACCAAATAGAGGAACCCAAATTCTTCCCATGAAACACAACGTTCCTTCCTGATTGGGTACTAATTGTTTCTCCATCCCACGGAGATATTCATCTTCAAGATTCTTTTCCTTAAGAGCTTATCTCTGTGCGGCACGAATGCGCAATGAGAGGTCCGTTTGAATTATCATTTCCAGAGCCCTAACCCTTATGGGCTTGATTCTTTCCTTCCGACTCAAGGCGTCTGCGACCACATTCGCCTTCCCTGGGTGATACTTGATTTCACAATCATAATCGTTCAACAGCTCAACCCATCGGCGCTGTCTCATGTTAAGCTCTTTCTGATCGAATATATGCTGCAAACTCTTGTGATCAGTAAAGATCGTACAACGGGTACCATACAAATAATGTCGCCAGATCTTCAATGAAAACACCACTGCACCTAATTCCAAATCATGCGTGGTGTAATTTTTCTCGTGAACCTTCAACTGGCGCGATGCATAGGTTATAACCTTCTGTCGCTGCATCAGCACGCAGCCTAAACCTTGACGCGATGCGTCGTAATATACCACGAAGTCATCAGTGCCTTCGGGTAGGGATAAGATGGGTGCATCGCAAAGCTTGTTCTTCAACAACTGAAATGCTTCTTCTTGCTTGTCTCCCCATTCGTACTTCTTGTCCTTTTGAGTGAGGGAGGTCAGTGGTTGAGCGATTTTCGAAAAATCCTCAATAAATCAGCGGTAATATCCTGCTAAACCTAGGAACTGACGGATCTCGGTTGGCGTCTTCGGTGTCTCCCAATTCTTGATCGCCTCGATCTTTGTGGGGTCCACATGAATTCCATCTTTGTTAACCACATGACCAAGGAACTGGACTTCACGCAACCAGAATTCGCACTTCGAGAACTTCACGTACAATTTCTCTTCCTTGAGCAGCTCTAAGATAGCTCTTAGATGTTGCTCATGTTCTTCCTTCATCTTCGAATAAATCAAAATATCTTCGATAAACACAATCACGAATTTATCGAGATATGGCTTGCAGACTCTATTCATCAAATCCATGAACACTGCGAGCGCGTTTGTCAAACCAAACGGCATAACCAGGAACTCATAATGACCATACCGAGTCCTAAAGGCCGTCTTTGGAATACTCTCCTCTTGAATTCTCAACTGGTGATAACCTGATCGAAGATCGATCTTGGAGTAAAAACTCGAACCTTGTAGTTGATCGAACAGGTCATCAATCATTGGCAAAGGATACCGATTTTTAATGGTCAACTTATTCAGCTCGCGGTAGTCGATACACATGCGGAAACTACCGTCTTTCTTCTTAACGAACAAAACTGGAGCTCCCCAAGGCGAGAAGCTTGGTCTAATAAATCCCTTGTCCAATAGCTCCTGAAGTTGCGTCGACAACTCCTGCATTTCTGAAGGTGCAAGTCGATAGGGTGCCTTAGCTACAGGCGCGGCGCCTGGAACTAAGTCAATATGGAATTCGACTTGTCGTTGCGGCGGCAATCCTGGCAAGTCTTCAGGGAAGACTTCAGAATATTCCTTCACTACTGGGATGTCTTCTACTTTTGGCTCAGCAGCTTCTTTATCCACAACGTGTGCCAGGAAGGCAACACATCCTTTCTGCAAACACTTTCGAGCTTTCAAACAACTGATGATCCTTAGGGGCGTATCGTGCTTCTCTCCATGCACTACAATCATTTCCCCATTCGCCATCAGGACGCGAATGATCTTCTCGTGACATACGATCTCTGCTCGGTTGCTTGACAACCAATCCATTCCGACTACCACGTCAAAGCTTCCCAACTTGACGGGCAGAAGATCAAGCGAAAACTCATGCTCTCCCAGTTCTATCACACAACCCCTTATGACTTCATTCGCTTCTACTAGCTTTCCATTGGCTAGTTCTATTGAGTACGGAATATCTAGCTTACTAGCTACTAACCCAAGCATATTCTTAAATTCTAGGGACACAAAACTATAATCAACACCAGTATCAAACAGTACAGATGCAAAGCGTTGGTTGATTGGGAACGTACCAGTAACTACGTTCAGATCTTGGCGAGCTTCCCTAGCTCCGATGTTGAAAACCCTTCCTTGAGCTTGATTGAGCTTTAGGCATTCTCTCTTGAAGTGCCCCACATCTTCACAATTAAAACAACCTGGTCCTCAACCATTTCCATTTCTATTACCACCTTGATTGTTGTTTGCTGTAACAGCCCAGCGTAACCGCACCATGATATTGTCCGCTTTGGCAGCCAGCACGCCCTCAGCGTCCGCCCCTCACGGTTTTCAAAACGCGTCATGATGGTGAAGGTATCAAGCCCCTTATAAGGAAGCATTCGTTCCCCTTCACAACCGATGTGGGATGTCACAATAAAATAAGTTAAAACATGATATTTCTAACCAGATTTTTGAATCAATCTGTTTGACCAGACCACTCAAGGGGTCCAATTATAGAATAGTACTTTATAACCCAAGGGACTTAACTACGACGTAGAAGTCCATTAAGGATTTAAGATAGTACCTTTTGATATCCTATTATGAATCCCTCATATTGAAATATGGAAGATTCTGTGAGGATTTGGATAAAAACATGGAACATATAAGAAAACACATACACATAGTCACATAATTGTTTATCTTGATCTTTATTTTGTTAATTTTCTTGTTAATTGAGCACGCGAGTATTCAAAGCACACTAGGAATCCAATCCATGAATTCTGTTTGGTACTTTAAATATAAGGATGAAGATAGGAAGATCTTAATAAGAATTCGGCTTTGTCCTTATTGAATCGTAATGTACGTATTTAGGCATACGAATAATTCAATTAAGGGCTCCGATTTGAGTGATATTCATCCACAAGGATCTAATTATGAGGATAGAAAGATCCTACATGGATTTTGGAATTTGTGTAACAAGAGGTGCTTCGACACCTTGCACTAGGCGTGCTTAAGTCGATACACAAGGTAGAAAGTTCATGAGGTTGAGGCGCTAGATATGCCAAGGCGACATATGAAGCAGAACTTGAAGGTTAAGCAGCAACAGGGTTTGCATCTGCTTTGCTTTGAATAGCAAAGCGACACATGTTAACCAAATGTCTCCATCGTCCACCGTGGGTACATTTGTAACAGGGTATTTGATTTGGATGATGACGGTTGCATCGATTGCTTCAAGGAGCGGTTCCCTTGCACGGCTTCATCCCTGAGACGAGTCATGGTGAAAGCTAAATCAACGGTCTTCTGGAGTACGACGCCTATTTGTTGAGCAATTGTAGCACCTGGTCCGGACACTCGAGTTTTGTTGCGATGAAGAGGCATTATGAAGAAAATGGAAGACATGGGAGGAAACAAGGGAAATGAAAACATAACACATAAAAATTGCGATCATTTGTTAGTTACCTCGAAAAAACAAACGACACGCAGTGACTGATCAAAGTAATGGATCAACATAATGTATCGCCGAAGACATGCTTGCCTATAAGTGAACACTCACCCCAAGAGTTCCCAGGTAAGAGTGACTGGTCCGATACTACGGATTTGTACGAACACTCTAGCCTTAGACAGAAAACTCAGGGTACAGGCATTCACCCTTCCAGTTTGCATGTGTTCACATTATTTAGACCCAAACTTTGACGAGATTTTGAAAACTAAGAGGGTTCAAAACCTAGTAATCAATCATCCTAGAACAGATGATTGGTTTTCAAAGCGGATTCGAGATTTGTGTTCTTATTGTGGTTGTCACCTAAGGATAGGTGACGGTAATGTTTTAAAACTAAACACAAGATAACTTGTGTTAGGGTCCTAGGAAGGTTATAGTCTAGGTCAAAGCATTACTAATAACCTAATTCCCTATAACCATTGGCTCTGATACCAACTTTTCTGTCACACCCCGACCACGTAAAACAACAAAACGTGGCGGAAACGTCGGGGAATGTTGTAACAGAATCATTGTTTCACAACCATGGATTAAATAATTTCGTTTTATTGAATTATTGAACTCATTGTTTATTACAAATCAAATAAATACAATTATTATCTTTCAAGTTTTAAAGTCGCTAAGGCACGAGTCCATCCTATGTATAGCATGTATCAACAATCATCACAAAGCAGTACCTGAAACATGTGTAAAAATAGGTACGTCAGCATAAAAATGCCTGTGAGATACATAGGTTTTGTTTATGCAGGATTCATGACTTGTTAGTTTAAAAGAATGTTTTAACAAAATGGTCATGAATCCTTAATAAATGTTTTCTTTTATAAACAAGTGATAAGAAATCAGATTATAAAAGAAAGATGTATAAATAAATACTTAAGTAAAATAAGTTTGTAAAATAATGTTTTGATAAAAAGGTTTGTAGTATATATAAAAATATACTTTGGTTTTTAAGAAAGTCGATTAGGCAATATATCAAAATATATTTCGGTTCCAAAATCGTTAAACAGATAGTATATTAAATATACTTTGGTTGTCAAAACAATCGTTTTTGATAGTATATCAAAAGTATACTTTGGATTTATGAATAACACATTAAACTATGTTTTGGTTGAATAAATAACATATTTAAAATATGTTTTGGTAGTTAACAAAATATATGTTGTTTTGTACAATATCACACATGAGAGTATATCAAACTATATTTTTGGGAGTATAATAAAATATACAATTAAAATGTGATTTAAGAATTCAGTCAGACCTAGTGCATCAAAATACACCTTTGAGACTATAGGGATACCACAAAGGCAATCCCTATTTGGATGGAGAAACAAATTGGTTTCAGACATTCCATGACAACAGGAATGGGGTGTCTAATCCTATAGCGCTATATCATACAACCAATCGGTCTGGTGAACAAAAAATGTACTATCCAACAATTAATTTTATAATCTTTGAAAAATCAGTGTTTAGATCATAAATAATCATTTGGTTTGTCAAAAGGTAGGTACTAATATGTATAATCAATTATACTTTGAAATCATGAACATAACAAATAGGTACACATATTTCACCCCAAAACATTTAAAAAAGTAAAAGAGGGGACTATGTACTCACTTGAGGGTGCTTAGAAGTCTTGAACAACAACCAAGCAAAGCTAGAGGGAGTACGAAATCAAACGGCACCTAATGTAGGTAACTATGTTAATAATCAGATCCTAAATCGGGAGATAGGATAGAATGATGTTCTATAAATCAAATGAGTCATTGAACTCATATGGTATGATTTAATAGAGCTAACATTCTGATTTGAAAGTCTACCTAAGTGCTTTTGACCCGTTTCGACCCATTATGGTAGCATAAGCTACTATAACGCGTCGGTTGCGCAAAACTATGTTCGGATGGTTATCTATGAGCTATGTCAAGTCTTACATGCCCAATTATACCCTAACATATTACTAATTCAAATTAGATGTCAAAAATATGTTCACATATGCACATTACGGATTTATGCTACAAAAGGGCATTTTGGTCATTTCCTATTGGCATGTAAACCAATTAACGAATAGTTAACCAATCCTATGTGATCATAAGGTATAACCTCAGGGGTTATTCCCTATGCAACTATGATCACTAAGCAAGCTTGGTCGGATCCAAATGCTCGACCAACCGGGTCGGGTTCGAAAGTCTAAGCGGTTGTTTAGACCGCTTAACTTACGACCCTAAACAAGCACTAAACTAATAGTGACGAGTTAAACATGTCAAAACATGTTTAACTAACTTATAAAACTGATTTGGTATTAAAACAAGGTGTCTTGATACCTAAAAGTAGCTTCGTTACAAAATGTATGCTAAAACGCATTTTGACCGAAACTTTGACTCGTCACTACACCTAGTTAACGTGGTAATCAGTAGGTATAATCACTAACGATTATAACCATCATGATTACAATCACGTTGTAAAGTTCAATTGAACTTTGACTTGACCAATTGATGGTCAAAACCGAAAGTCAAACTGTTGGCCAAACTGTTTGACTTTCTGCACTATCATAAAGAAAAGAATGAAAGAATACTTACAATAGGTCCTAGCTATCTTTTCTACAAAGAATAATCAGATTAGAAAGCTCCAAACACTTGAGAGAGCTCCCAAATCAGATTGTAGAGAAAAGAATGAGGAATGAGCAATGGATGAGGAGATGAGCTTGGCTATTTATACTTGTAGCAAGTTCATAGGATCATTACACATGTTTGTGTAACCTCCAAGCATGAAATCTCATCCATACATGTGTTGTAAGCAGGTTAGAAGCCTTGGGGAGGAGATAACTTGGCTACCACACAAGGAAATTGCATTTTTGGCCTCTGAATTATGAAACAACAGCTAAAAATCAATTTCTGTAGCTGGGCACTCTCATACGGCCCGCGTAAAGGTGAGGGGGACCTTTACGCGCCCCGCGTGAACTCCCCAGATCAGCTAAAGTTTGCAAATTGGCAGTTTAGGTCCCTACACTTGTTTTGAGCTCATTTCAGGCCTTTTTGACCCCCGTTATGCCACTTTCAAGGCTCTAAAAGGTCAATAAAGTTTAGAGGACTCAAAATATGCTTGGAACACTCTCGGATGTCGGCTCGTTTGGTCGTACGGTCGCGTTGTTCGTTAAATTATGACGAAACTCAAACGGACGCGAAAACGAACCAAATTAAGCGACGAACGATATTTTTGCATGCCGATCACTAAAATAAAAATATTTTAGTGTGTACAAAAATTTTGGATGTCCAGATGTGGTCAGAACGTAAGATATGCGCGAAAATGCAAACTTACGCCGTTTTTGACACTTTTAGTCCCTGTAAGATCAAATAAGCATATTTTCACACACCGAACCACTCAAAGCTTATTTATAAGATTTGATTAGGTTATTTATGGTATGTTTAGCTTATGATCATGTTCCAGACTGTACGTTGCCTTACGAAATGGCAGACTTTTGCAAGTTGACGCAAATAGTCCCTGTGAGTGAATAAACTTGATTTCGCCACACCAAACCTTCCAAAACTTATTTCTAAGTTATGTAAAGGTTATTTAAGGTATGTCAAGCCTATTTCACTATTCCGGAGTGTTTGTTGCATCAAAATGGTTATATTTACGCATTAGATCGCGTATAACCTTCCAGAAAGCGATTTAAGGTTCGAAATCGAACAAGAATTGATATGTGCAAACGATACACATATTTATACAAATCCCAAGTATGAAATATAATATTTCATTGGTTTGGTATTTGTTTAGTGGTTGAAGTGACATAGGTGTCACAGTCTCCCCTACTTTAGGAAATTTCGTCCCGAAATTTAATTTTAGAGGAAACTTGTGAAGACAACTGTGATGGTTTCGCTTTCGAATAAATCCCTTGAACCCTAAGTAAAACTCTGGGCCATGTTAGGATTCTTTGCGAAATTGTCAACAATCAAAGTGAAGTCCTTGTAGTAACAAAACATGGAGTTTCGAACTACGAACAGAGGAACGTTTCTTATGAAGACTTATCATAGGAAACTGGTGTGTGCTTGAAATCAGTGTCGAAGGATGTAAAATGACATTGGTCCAGGACTTCTAGTAACTTAAATAACGCTACATTCGCAATGTAATAAGGAACACTTATATATAGGAAGTACCAGCGGCGTATCCACCATGCTCCTTTCTACATTGTTCCCGTTTCGTTATTTTCATCACTATAGGTCTTAACACATGACAAAATTTGCTGTGGTTTCTTTGCACTGAGTTCCATAATTATGTATGCATCCATAATTACGTAATTCCTTGCACAGTCCGCACAGTTCATTTCATAATGTGTAGGAGAAAAATCAATCGAATAAACATGAAGTGACTTGACTAGACCACCAAAGGATCTTTTTAATTAGATCAACGAACAATCTTTTTAATTAGATCAACACATGATCTTTTAAACTAGACCGTCATACGATCTCCTTAAATTGACCACTTAAGGGATCTTTTTAGTTATATCATCAAATGATATTTTTAACCAGATTTTTGAATCAATCTGTTTGACCAGACCACTCAAGGGGTCCAATCATAGAATAGTACTTTATAATCCATGGGACTTAACTACGACGTAGAAGTCCATTAAGGATTTAAGGTAGTACCTTTTGATATCCTACTATGAATCCCTCATATAGAGATATGGAAGATTCTACGAGGATTTGGATGAATCACATAAAAACATAAAACATATAAGAAAACACATAAGCACATAATCGCATAATTGTTTATCTTGATCTTCATTTTGTTAATTTTCTTGTTAATTGAGCACACGAGTATTCAAAGCACACTAGGAATCCAATCCATGAATTCCGTTTGGCACTTTAAATATTTTCAAGAATCTAACTATGAAGATAGGAAGATCTAGATAGAGATTTTGTCTTTGTTTCTTAAAAAGAAACGTGTATTTAAGATTTTCGGGGAGATCACAAGTGATCTCGAAATGACAGAACCACACGAGTAGTTTGTCGGCATCGAAGGGTTGGATCAAACATATCAGTAGGTATCAAGTATTGTATATTTAAAATAGTTTTTATACATACTATGCGCTTAAAAGCGGTTGAAAAGGCGATTTTAAGTGATTTCCGGGTTTTTAAAGAAAAGATGGTATTTTTATCATTCCAGAAGGCTTAAAATATTTTATTTATCATATAAAATCAGTTGCAAAAAGGTTTGGGGTCAAAAGGGCATAATGGTCAACATTTAAGCATATAACGGAAACATGCAATGAATAGGATAACTAAGGATCCAAGTTGTATAACCTCAGAGGGTTACACTAACCTATAACCTAGTCCTAAAGGAATCCTAAGGCATATCTAAACTAAGTTAAATCGGGTCAGAACTGAAAGTCAAAGCAAAAGTCAACTTTTGCGACTTTCGGTTCCAAACAGAGCCTATACTTAGATTTGTTGGGTTGAATCATGCTTAGGCATGGTCAACTAATATTTACCAAGTTATAGAAGAGAGAAAACTGATTTTATGGTTTTTATATTAATAGTTATGAATTTTATTTAAAACTAATCCGATTGACTTTTATTTGACCCGACAATTTAACTAAGTAAACGTGGTAATTAGGAGGTGCCCTTTTGAGGGTTTAACACCTACCTAATTACGGTCACGTAGCCATGCTCGTTACGAACAATGGCTCAACAACTTAAAAGTCAAAGCGTTTATCAAAACGCTTGACTTCTCGGCTATAACACTAGAAATTTAAACTAAGCACGAAAGGACACTTACAAAGGGTCCAAGCAAGGAGGTTTGATCCCAAATTCTCAGGTATGAAGAGCAAGGTCTCCAACTTAGAGAATTTAGAAACCAAGTGTGGGTTTAAAGGAAATGAGGTGGGGTATTTATAGATTTTGGGTGATCGTTAAGATTGTTTCTTGATAAACGAGCCTCAATTTGGACCGTACACATCTTACCCCTTGTTTTCCAATAGTATGGGCTACCCAAGGATTGAAAAATACCATGTGCAAGAGCTGGATCAAGCTGGAACAGGATGGCAACAACTGGAAACTGATTTTTGCAACTCTGAAATGCTCACACAGGCCGCGTAAGGTTTCAAGGATGCTTACGCGGGCCGCCTGAGGTCCCTGGTTCAGCAATCAAGTTTGAATAATTACAGAAATGGTCCCTGATAGCTTTTAAGGTCACGTTTGGTACGTTTAAGGCCCGTTAAGCTATTTACAAGGCTCTACAATGAATCCTAAACATGAGGGACATGAAACATGCTCAAAAACATGTCGGATGTCTGTTTGTTTGGTCGTATGGTTACGTTGTTCGTCTAATTACGACGGAACACGAACGGACGCGAAAAATGATCCAAACTACGCGACGAATGGAATTTTATCAGGCCAAACACTAAAATAAAATATTTTAGTGCTTACATAAATTTTTGGGTGTCCGGAGATATACAGAACGGAAGATATGCACGAAAATGCAAACTTGTGCACTTTTTGACACTTTTAGTCCCTGGTGGACTTGAAAGTTTATTTTTGCGCACCAAACACCTCTAAGCCTATATCTAAGCTACATAAAGAATAAATAGGGTATGTTTAACTCACGGTCATATTCCGGAAGGTCCGATACCCTACGAATCGGCATACTTTTGCCGTTTGATGCAAATAGTCCTTTAATTGCGCAAAGTAGCGCGAAATGCTGTTTAATGATATCCAAGCCTTCCATGGCCCATATTGATCATTCCCAAGCATATACATAAATGTTACTATGCTCCTGTTCGCTTAAATGGTCACCGAAAGGCGTAGATTCAAAGGTTCACGCTTTAGGTCCCTCTATTGCGCAAACTTGCGCATCTCATCATTTAATAGCATTGAAGCCTTATTTAATCCATATTAGGCCTTCTTGGAAGTATTATTAATCATCACGATGCCTTGGGTTTGCTAAAAGGTCATTCAGAGGTGATATTAAACATATTGACACTTTTATTCCCTCTAACTTGCAAAGTTGTGCGTAACTTCACTTTTAGGCATAAAAGCCTTAAACGGCCAATGATTGGCATTCCCGAGAGTATAATCAAATATCATGAAGCTCTCAGATTGTTAAAAGGTCACTCAGATGTAAGAATTAACATGTTGACGCTTTTAACCCTTTATTGCGCAAACTTTCAATTAATTACACAAACGGCTACACTTGATCAACAAGTGGCTCATTTGTGAATGTAAAACCGTAGAAGGTTATTTAGAAACTTATTTTAGATATGTTAATACTTGCAGTTATTTTATAATTAATGTTTTTCGATTTTTTCGAAAAATTAGTCCCTTAAATTCAAGGTTTGACTTTATTAGGGTTTATTACACGTGTCAATACATCATTGGACGTGATTTTTCGAGGTGTTACATCCTCACCCCCTTAAAAGAAATCTCGACCTCGAGATTTGCTAGAGTAAAGGAATTACTTTCTGTCTTATAGTGGGCTTAATCTTTCCCAGTACATTTGGGCCTCTAAGGCACCCCAATTGACCTTTCTAATAGGTACATGTATCCTTTTGGAGCTTCTTAACCTGCCGATCCTTAATCGACTTATTGGTGAAACGTATCCTTAAATCATCAGTGTGGGTCGCTTGGCGAGCTCCACCGAGCTCCTTATATAGGTTTTAGCTTATAGGGTATTGTCCTTTGTTTCATTCGATTTCCTGAATGTTCC
This sequence comes from Helianthus tuberosus, assembly GCA_030545235.1. NCBI lineage: Eukaryota > Viridiplantae > Streptophyta > Magnoliopsida > Asterales > Asteraceae > Helianthus > Helianthus tuberosus. Next base: position 159,509,182 of record CM060402.1, on the reverse strand, counting down.
TTTATATCCAGGGCTTGTCTTATCCCGAGGAATTTAAAATTTAGCACACCCTTCTTAGGGTGATACCTTCGATTGAACCTTATCCCTTATTAAGGACTTAAGAAGGTTGCGACCTTTATCGATCCTTAATTTTCTGCCGATTACTGGAAATTTTTTTAGATGATTACGAATTCAAATGATCTTATTTGTTTTTTCCAATGCAACTTTCAGATCCTGATAATTGGACTTACCAATCTATTGTTCTAACAATAGATGTTAACATTCCATCTATACAAGGTCCCCAAAGGAGTAGCCTTGATACTTACATAAGAATTGTTATAGAAAAGACTTATTTTATGGTGAGATGGTTATTCCAACCACTGCTTAAAACTAATCTTAAGGAATAGCTAATCCTTACAGTTAGTCGAACAAATCGACGATCCTGGGTAGTTGATGGCGATTCTTAATCGTTGTCTAAATAGGGTTGCGGTAATCAATGCATAAGCAAATGAACCGTCTTTCTTATTTAACAATATCAAACTCTCGGAATATTGAGTTAGGCTATATGAATCTTCTATCTTAAAATCCACTTAATCAGGGTTCCGATTCTTCCAATGATGGTGCTAGTTATCATGGAGATTTCACTATAATGCAGCCCTAAGCGGGATATTAATCGTAACTCTACTCGCCTCTTAGGAGGTAAACAGGGTAATCTTTGGAGAAGATAATCAAGACATACAGAGATTACAGAGATTTCCCAAATCTCAGGCTCCAGTTCATTTATCTTTGCCTGTGTCAGATAAGTGGCACATTTACGTTACGAGTCCACAGATTTCTTAATTAGAGACATTTACTTGGACAATTCCATTCTGGATATCTTCTTTAAATACCATTAGCTGGATTTTTAGTACCATATGATCATTGGGATATCTTTGTGGTTCCATGCATTAAACCTCCATACTGATCAGGCATGGAAGCAATCTATGGAACTTGTTAAGATACACCAACCCTCATATGGCGCTTTTGTCATACTATCTGGTACTCTTAGTCGATAGAGGTCAAGAGATATCAATTACATATGCTGACGCACTTCATCCGGAGAGAGAGTATACTAGAATTATGACTGAAGATCTCTGACAGGAACAGAAGAAATGGTTCCTATGATTTTGTCTGTAAGTTTTACCTTACACTTAATATCTATGGTTCTTATGAAAGATTTTAAAAGTTTACTATACTTATAGTTTATGAAGGATTTATTGGTATCCGAACCAAAATAAAAACTCTTAGCATTTATATCACTGATAAATGTCAAGGAATGTACCTGATGCCATTATTTATGAACTAGCTCAGGCATTTTAGGCGCTTTCATTCTTAGGCCTTCCTTCCTTAGCTGCATTTCCTTTGATATATTTAGGGCACGTAGTCTTGATGTGGCCTTTCTCATTACAGCCGAAGCAGACTGCATCCTTCATGTCCTTGCAGTCCAACGTTTTATGTCCTTTAGACTTGCAGATCCCACAATGTAGAGGTTGAGACTCAAATCTGCATTTCCCGTAATGGCGCTTCTTGCAAGTCTTGCATACAGGTTTCTGGTTGAACTTTTGTTTGTTCTTTTTCTTAGAACTCTGGGAGTTATCTTCCTCCCTTTTCCTTTTTAGTTCATCCTTTGCATTAGAGGTATGAACGAGATCCTTCTTGTGAGTAAGGAAGTGTGGTCTTGGATGAGATTTGGAGCAAGTAGCATTGGGCTCCTTGAACTTTTTCATGGCCTTCTTCACAGCTTTTCCAACAGCTGCGTCTATCATAGTTTGAAGAACATCATTGGAAATTCTAAGGTTCACAATCGTAGCATCATTGCCATGTGTCGCATCCTTCATAACACGATCAACGGTTGTCTTATCTGAGTTTGCCATACTCGATATTGGTTCCTAACACCAATAAAACAATTGCTTAGTTGCAATCCAACAATCGCTATTCATCATCTTGAGGACTCAACATACACTATCCATGGTACCATTAAACCATATAGGCCAATATATTACGGACATTCTTAGTGAACGTTGACAGGGAATCAAACGTCACATCTGTCTTTGAGCATATTGATGATTTTGGACAGCTTGAAAGCTTGACATAAGGATGTTTGATAAGTGTGATTCCTAGTATAAAATATCTATCTAAGGTTGTTGAAGCAGTCCTTAGAGTATCATCGGCCAATTCCACCTTGCGTTATATGCCTAAGGTCCTACTAAGAAGATACAACAGCTTACAACATTTATTGTCCATAATGGACTTATCTGTGCCAGAATCAAATAAATTTCTGCATAAACTATTGATAAGGAAAGGTACCTGCTATATTGTCGTCATTCTGCACCATCTCCTGGGCGTTCCTCTGGAAGACTCACGAGTTTGTTTCCCTGGCCTCTCCATGCTTCTTTATAAGTTTTGGGCAGTTGGTTTTGATGTGCCCCTCCTCGTTACAATTGTAACATGTCGCGTTCTTCAACTCCTTGCAATCTAAAGTCTTGTGACCCTTGGTCTTGCAAATTCCACACAGTTTAGCATGTGGATCAATCGTACATTTTCCAGAATGTCGCTTCTTGCAGTTACTGCATTCGGGTCTGTTATTAGACTGACTCAAGTTTTTCCTATACTCGGAATCTTTCTTGCGCTTAAAACTTCCATTTTTCTTTTTGTCAGATCGGTGAGAGTCCTCATCCTCTCTTTCCCTTTTTCCCTCGTTAGAAGCCTTAACAGACTTATTTCTGATTGCATCTAACGTGAGAGATAAGGATAAGTCCACCACGGACCTATATGTGGTAGGCCTAGATGCTTTAACATTTCCTTTTATCACTGGTGCTAGGCCTCCAATAAAACGCGCTATGCGTTTAGGTTCAGGGGTGACTAAATAAGGAACTAGGCGGGACATAGTGTTAAAACTTGTCACGTATGCCTGGCAATCTAAGTCCTTCATGACCAGATTCAAGAAGTCTATTTCTATCTTTTCTACCTCATGCTGAGGGAAAAAGTTTTCCTTGATTAATGCAACGAATTGATCCCAAGATAAGTTGTAAAGTAGGACCTTTCCCGTGGCTTGGATCAATGATCTCCACCATGCCAACGCTTCTCCTTTAAATGATTGTGAAACAAATTTCACAACATCTTGCTCTGCACAACCGCTGATGTCAACAACGGCGTCCATCTCATCGAGCCATGTCATGCAATCGATGGCCCCATTTTCTCCTGTGAAGTCTCTGGGCTTGTAGGAGACAAAATATTTATATGAGCATGTCTTAACTGGTGCCTCTTGATGAAGCACAACCTATCTAGACGGAACACTCCTTTGATTTGACGAGTTATGAACATCGTCCTCCCTTGACTCATGTGTTTTAGAAGGGGGCTTACTACGAGCCACAGATAGAGTCTTAGAGTGGGTATCACTTGATCCATTATACTGTCTATCAAGAGCTCGAGTAACAACATTATCTATTAATGCCTGCAGTTCCGCTCCAGTTATATTAATCCTGGTAATATCATTGATCTCCTTCAAGTGGCTGTTAACTTCATCTGATCCAGCCATGTAGCTTGATTGCTACATAAACATTGACAATGATTTATTCAGAGGTTATTATGAAATTATCATTTTTGATGATTTATTAACCATGGTAATATAAACCATATGGGTTAATTTGTTAATTTTTTATTAGTATTTTCATTATAATTTATCCTGGTATATAAAACATTAAGGACATTAAAGTGGCACAACAGGCCTTGTCACGAGGACAGTTTTGAATTTATAAGCCATGATCGTTTGGGATCGAGGCATTTAAGGTTTGAGCATAGTTGGTTACTTTTCTTGACAGAGAGTCGAAGACTACAACAGTCTTTTGTCTTTTAGGACAATAGATATAGCCCGTGGGCATTTCCCTTCTGAGGGATGTTTATGATATGATCATCTTTTCAGATGCTATTAGTCGAGATCGTATGGATCATACCGACTATTATGCTTGGACATGGTCCAATGTTTTTAGACAGGAGGTCAAAGGCCACCACTGTCGTTGTCTTATCAGACAACAAGTTTAGCCCGTAGGCACCTCATCACTAATGGATGTTTATAATATGATCATCTTATAGGATGATATAAGCCATGATTTCTAGATCATTAGGCCAAATCAGGAAATTTGAAAAAAATTCCAATATAGGGATGACTATTGTGATTTTCTCAGATCACTTTTGTCAAGAGTGCTAACACGTTCTTAGGTGTTAACAATATGATCATCTTTGTTTGATGATTTAAGCCATGATTTCTAAATCACTAGGCTAGATAAGAAAATTGGAAGAATCCAATATAAAGATGACTGTTGTGATTTTCTCGAATCACATTTGTCAAGAGTGCTAACACGTTCTTAGGTGTTAACAAGGATCTGAATCTCTTGAATATGTCTTGCCATCTTGGCCATGTCTAAAATGACATGTAGGCTAGGTTTTACCTTTAAGATTCTTTTTAATATTAAGCGCAGAACAATCCTAAATTGAGATGTTTAATAAGGATCTGAATCTAATTGAGGAACTACCATCTTGGCCCTGTCTTAAAATAACACGTGGCTAGGTCTTGTCCTTTTTAGATTTTGCCATTTTATTATTATGATAGATCTTATAGAAGGAATGTTATTTTTTCATTTATTTCATTTTTCATGTTTAGAATGAAAATCTAAATTTAATCATTCCACTATATAAAAATAAAAGTACAGATGTGCCCTAGACGGGACTTGAAAGGAATAATGTTGTCCTCGAAGGGACTGAAAGATAAATATGTCCTTATAAGGACTATTAAAGAAACAATCGTTTAGCAAAAGGAGTTTTCTTCTTCACTTTACTTCTGAATGTTCTTTCCCTGGATGCTCGTTTCATTCTAGCCGCGGTACGAAGCTCAGCATTTCAAGGCTCTGGATGTGGAGAAGTTCTAATACAACTTCTTCGCTTGGCGACATATCCAATATATAAGAATTGGAAGCAAAAATTTACCGATTAAGATTGAGAGTATTCCTATGTTAAGTCTAGACTCAGAAGGTCAAGGAATGTGCTACTGTGTCATTGAGATTAAACACAAAAGGCTAGTATTTAATTCACTCAATGTTGGCTCTGATACCAACCTGTCACACCCCGATATTTCCACGTATTACCGGTGGGCCCGGTGGGGAGTACCGTGACGTAGTTGATATCATCATAGTCAAACAATACAATATTAAATGCACAGCGGAAGCAAAAGATAAATATATTACAAACCGAATGAAAATATCAAAGTATTACAAACGGTATGTAAGGATCCACAGGCGGATCAAAATAAAAGAAAACTGTTCAACAGACTTTAGGCATCTAGAACTTGCAAGATTCCTTATTAACGCCCTGAGCTCCCAGCCAATTACGTCCAGTACCTGCCACTTAACCTTTTTGGAAAATACGTTAGTTTACACCAGTAAATACAATTTAACTGACTCATTTTGAAAATGTTTAAGAAAATTGATTTGAATGCACAAGGCACGAAAATTCTTTTATAACCTGGGACAATTTTATTAATAAAAATCTTGTATCTGATTTACATGTTTGTCCAACATTTAGGGCCGGTGATTATACAAGCCGGTCAAGATTAATAGACACACCACAAATAAAATCTCACAAGAAGACACCCTTACGAGTGAGTATATCTTTTACATACGCAACAGGAGGTGTTATGCCTACACCTTGTGCTTAAGTTGTGGCCATTCACTTTTTAAATGAGCCAAGGATATCCAGGACATGGTCATTAACCCCTAATGTTATTTGTTATCAATCAATACAAATTAAAACGGGATTATGCAATTTAATCATCTCCGATTAAAAGGTTTCTACACTCGACCAAGCGGTATTTTTATAATACCGTATCCCAAGCCCGTATAGGGAAAATAAGTTAAAAGTATTTACCTGAGCTAGCAATGCAATTTATACTCAGCCGTATATTCTAATCAGCAAGCACAAGTACTTCTACTGGGGCTCTCAATCTGGAACGAAGGTTTTATTAACCTATTAGATTCCTAACGGGTCTTATTTAAGTCGTAACTTCGACCGGTTAGTTTTAAGGAAAGGTTTACGGTTCAAAACTCATGATTAAGCGAAGACTAGAATAGAATGTGATTTAGACCCGACAAGTTTGGAGACTTGTATAATATGGGTAAAATAAACACATTCTGGATTTTGGGGCAAAAATGATAAGGTTTGACCCGTTTTGGTCAATTAATGCAAACTAGTTACATAAACCGATCCGAGCGCGAAATATGTGTAACGGGTAACCATAAGAGTCATATACAGGTTTCCTAAGTTAATATGCCTTAAACATGTTGTGATATCAGTAAGATACCTTCCGTTATGCCCAAAATGAATTTAAAACCAATTTATGCCCCAGAGGGGTATTTTGGTCATTTTAAAGGTTATAGAAGAGGTTTAATATGAATCTGAGTTTCAGATCTGATTTAATCAGTAAAAATACTTAATTTAATAAGTTATATCAGTAGTGTATTACACATATGTGAATTTTATCATTTATAACCAAACTATGCACCGAAGGGGCATTTTGGTAATTTCACATAAGGTTTAAAGGTCAAATTTGGAAATCTGAGTTTAAAACTTTTGCTTACTGTTAAAGTATATAGATTTACTAAAAATATCAGTAGGTATCAAGTATTATATATTTAAAATAGTTTTTATACATACTATGCGCTTAAAACGCGTGAAAAGGCGATTTTAAGCGATTTCCGGGTTTTTAAAGAAAAGCTGGTATTTTTATCATTCCAGAAGGCTTAAAATATTTTATTTATCATATAAAATCAGTTGCAAAAAGGTTTGGGGTCAAAAGGGCATAATGGTCAACATTTAAGCATATAACGGAAACATGCAATGAATATGATAACTAAGGATCCAAGTTGTATAACCTCAGAGGGTTACACTAACCTATAACCTGGTCCTAAAGGAATCCTAAGGCATATTTAAACTAAGCTAAATCGGGTCAGAACTGAAAGTCAAAGCAAAAGTCAACTTTTGCGACTTTCGGTTCCAAACCGAGCCTATACTTAGAATTGTCGGGTTGAATCATGCTTAGGCATGTTCAACTAATATTTACCAAGTTATAAAAGAGAGAAAACTGATTTTATGGTTTTTATATTAATAGTTATGAATTTTATTTAAAACTAACCCGATTGACTTTTATTTGACCCGACAATTTAACTAAGTAAACGTGGTAATTAGGAGGTGCCCTTTTGAGGGTTTAACACCTACCTAATTACGGTCACGTAGCCATTCTCGTTACGAACAATGGCTCAACCGCTTAAAAGTCAAAGCGTTTATCAAAACGCTTGACTTCCCGGCTATAACACTATAAATTTAAACTAAGCACGAAAGGACACTTACAAAGGGTCCAAGCAAGGAGGTTTGATCCCAAATTCTCAGGTATGAAGAGCAAGGTCTCCAACTTAGAGAATTTAGAAATCAAGTGTGGGTTTGGAGGAAATGAGGTAAGGTATTTATAGATTTTGGTTGACCGTTAAGATCGTTTCTTGATAAACGAGCCTCAATCTGGACTGTACACATCTTACCCCTTGTTTTCCAATACTATGGGCTGCCCAAGGATTGAAAAATACCATGTGCAAGAGCTGGATCAAGCTGGAATAGGCTGGCAACAACTGGAAACTGATTTTTGCAACTCTGACATGCTCACACGGGCCGCGTAAGGTTTCAGGGATGCTTACGCGGGCCGCCTGAGGTTCCTGGTTCAGCAATCAAGTTTGAATAATTACAGAAATGGTCCCTGATAGCTTTTAAGGTCATGTTTGGCACGTTTAAGGCCCGTTAAGCTATTTACAAGGCTCTACAATGAAGCCTAAACATGAGGGACATGAAACATGCTCAAAAACATGTCGGATTTCGGTTCGTTTGGTCGTACGTTTACGTTGTTCGTCTAATTACGACGGAACACGAACGGACGCGAAAAATGATCCAAACTACGCGACGAATGTAATTTTATCAGTCCAAACACTAAAATAAAATATTTTAGTGCTTACATAAATTTTTGGGTGTCCGGAGATATACAGAACGGAAGATATGCGCGAAAATGCAAACTTGCGCACTTTTTGACACTTTTAGTCCCTGGTGGACTTTAAAGTTTATTTTTGCGCACCAAACACCTCTAAGCCTATATCTAAGCTACATAAAGAATAAATAGGGTATTTTTAACTCACAGTCATATTCCGGAAGGTCCGATACCCTACGAATCGGCATACTTTTTTCGTTTGACGCAAATAGTCCTTTAATTGCGCAAAGTAGCGCGAAATGCTGTTTAATGATATCCAAGCCTTCCATGTCCCATATTGATCATTCCCAAGCATATAAATAAATGTTACTATGCTCCTGTTCGCTTAAATGGTCACCGAAAGGCGTAGATTCAAAGGTTGATGCTTTAGGTCCCTCTATTGCGCAAACTTGCGCATCTCATCATTTAATAGCGTTGAAGCCTTATTTAATCCATATTAGGCATTATTGGAAGTATTATTAATCATCACGATGCCTTGGGTTTGATATTAAACATATTGACACTTTTAGTCCCTCTAACTTGCAAAGTTGCGCGTAACTTCACTTTTAGGCATAAAAGCCTTGAACGGCCAATGATTGGCATTCTCGAGAGTATAATCAAATATCATGAAGCTCTAGGATTTTTAAAAGGTCACTCAGAGGTAAGAATTAACATGTTGATGCTTTTAACCCTTTATTGCGCAAACTTTCAATTAATTACACAAACGGCTACACTTGATCAACAAGTGGCTCATTTGTGAATGTAAAACCGTAGAAGGTTATTTAGAAACTTATTTTAGGTATGTTAATACTTCCATTTATTTTATAATTAATGTTTTTCGATTTTTTCGAAAAATTAGTCCATTAAATTCAAGGTTTGACTTTGTTAGGGTTTATTACACATGTCAATACATCATTGGACGTGATTTTTCGAGGTGTTATAAAAAGTTGGTATCAGAGCCAATGGTTATAGGTAATTAGGTTATTAGTAATGCTTTGACCTAGACTATAACCTTCCTAGGACCCTAACGCGAGTTTACTTGCGTTTAGTCATAAAACAATACCGTTGCCTATCTTTAGGCAGCAACCACAACGAGAACATCAATTCCAAATCCGCTTTGAAAATTAATCATCTGTTTTTGGATGATTGATTACTAGGTTTTGAACCCTCTGTTGTAAGGTTTTGAACCCTCTGTTATAAGGTTTTGAACCCCTTTGAGTTTTCAAAATCTCGTCAAAACTTTTGGGTCCTAAATAGTGTGAACACGTGCAAACTAGAAGAGTGAATGCCTGTACCCTGGGTTTTCTGTCTAAGGCTAGAGTGTTCGTACAAATCCACATAATCGGACCAGTCACTCTTACCTGGGAACTCTTGGGGTGAGTGTCCACTTATAGGCGAGCATGTCTTCGCTATACATTATGAGGACCTACTTGCTTTGATTCAGCCTTTGTGTGTCATTTGTTTGCTTCGTGGTTCAAACAAATGACCATCACCCATGATTTTGGTTGGTAGTTATAACATCCTATTCTTACCCAATGACATTTCATTTGTTTTCTCTCTTATTTCCCCCTTTTTAGAATGCCTCCTCGACGCGACAATCAGATAGCGAATGCCGAACTGGCAGAAATCATCGCGCAGCAAATGGCTGCTACTTTCCCAAATCTTATTGCTCAACTGAACCAAGCCAACAACAACAATAATGCTCCATGCAATTTCAAGAGTTTCAATTCGGCTAAGCCACTCAAGTTTAGTGGTTCTGAAGGAGCAACTGGGCTCCTACAATGGTTCGAGAGCACTGAGAGTACGTTTCGTCACGTTCAGTGTCCTGATAATCGCAAGGTCGAGTTTGCTTCCAGTGTGTTTCAGAAGAGGGGTCTTACATGGTGGAACGGGGTGATGAGAGACTGTGGTGCTGAGGTTGCTTTAGCACAGACTTGGGCCGAGCTTAGGGCCCTTATGATGAAGGAGTTTTGTCCTCGTCATGAACTGAGGGCCTTGGAAAGGGAATTTGACGATCTTAAGCAAGATAGCGGTGAGCATCGAGCCTACACGGACCGTTATGAGGAGTTAAGCCTTTTATGCCCAAACATGGTCACGCCTTTGGATAAGGCAATCGAAAAGTACATTGATGGCCTCCCTGACTCAGTACAAGACATTATAACTGGTAGTAAACCCACTACAGTTAGACAAGCCATTGAGCTATCCGCTACCTTGACTGAATCTCAGATCAGGAAAGGTAAACTTTTCCCAAAAAAGTGACAAGAAACCAATCGAGGAATCAAAGACCATGGATGAACAGACTGGATCCCCTAAGAAGTCAAAGAAGCGAAGGGCTTCTCAGAACTTCGCCGTGGTCGCTCATAATGGTCAAGCCGTCCCCAACCAACCAGCTCAACCCCCTGCTAGGAAGCCCTACAACGGAACTGCACCCTTGTGCAACCAATGTAGCCTACATCATCATGCTGGTGTGAAGTGCCGCACATGCCAAGTTTGTGGACTTATAGTTCATACGGCGAGGGTTTGCCCAACAGCAGCTGCACCAAATCAAGTTAACAACAATCCTGCTCAAGGTCGTTTTCCACCAGGTTCTTGCTTCAACTGTGGCGAGATGGGCCATTTTCGAAGAAACTTCCCAAAGCTTGCTAATGCGAATCCAGTGCAGGGATGAGCATCTGACCAAATGGAAGACAACGCTGTTTAGAAATAATCACGTCTTATGTATTATTTTCTTTTGTTGTCAAGGTCCATGAAACAGTTGTTATTGTTGTTTATAAATAAATCTTTTATTTTACAATGTAATATACAAATATTGATGTGGTTGCATGTGTAAACAACATATCCCCTACGTTACCGACAATCAAGGAACCGTACTCCTTGAAGAACAGACTACCCCCAAAATTCTTCCACTTTATGATCTCTTGCGTTTTCCATGAAAATCCTAAGTACCCGTTTCTTCCAAGGAAAACGAAGTCCAAGGCGCAAGTTACAACTCTGGACGAATACCCACTCCTTAATGGGGTACCTAAGGATATTTCCGTAAGTCCTTAATTGTTGTATACCTTAATTCGAATGTGGTGATTCCTTGTAATAAAAAATCGAATTTTTAGAAGATCATCCTATCTTTTCAGATAGATGCTTGAGGACGTTGAAGTCCATCAACAGGGTTCCTGGTATGCCTTGAATACCCATGTTCAAATCAACGCCAAGATAATAACAATTAATAACCAAGAAAACAATTATGTGATTATGTGCTTATGTGTTCCCTTTTATGTTTTTGTGTGATCCAAATTATGTTATCCAAATCCTCGTAGAATCTTCCATATCTTCGTATAAGGGATTCATAGTAGGATACCCAAAGGTACTACCTAAAATCCTTAATGGACTTCTACGTTGTAGTTAATTCCCTTGGATAATAAAGTACTACTCCATAATTAGACCCCTTGAGTGGTCTAGTTAAACAGATTGATCCAAAAATCCGGTTAGGAATATCATGTGATGATATAGCTGAAAGGACTCCTTGGTGGCCTAATTAAAAAGATCATCTGTCGGTCTAATTAAAAGGACCCTATGGTAGTCTAGTCACCCTCATCACAGGTTTGATTTTCTTCCCCTAAACAATTACAAAACAAACTGTGCGGACTATGCAAGGAATTATGTAATTATGGATGCATACATAATTATGGAATTTAGTGCACAGAAATCACAGCAAGTTCTATCATGTATCTAGAGTTAACCCAATTCATTTCTAACTCTGATAAAGCAACTGTTGAAAATGACTCCGTCTGTTCATTTTCGTTTATGAAGATTATCCGTTGAGGAACTGAATATCCTTTTGTTTAATCCTTCATTTCCAACTCTGATGAAGCAACCGTTGAAAACGACTCCGTCTGTTCATTTTCGTTTCTGAAGATTATCCGTTGAGGAAATGAATATCCGTTTGTTTAATCCTTATTTCCAACTCTGATGAAGCAACCATTGAAAATGACTCCGTCTGTTCATTTTCGTTTCTGAAGATTATCCATTGAGGAAGTGAATATTTGTTTGTTTAAATCCTTCATTTCCGCTTCTGAGGAAGCAACCGTAGAAAATGACTCCGTCCGTTCATTTTCGTTTATGAAGAATGTCCGTTGAGGAAATGAATATCATTTTTATTACCCTTTTTCATTCCCGTTTCTGACGAAGAACCCGTTGAGGAAAATGAATCATCCATTCATTTTTACTTCTGAAGAATATCCGTTGAGGGAAATGAATATCCGTTTAGTTAAATCCTTCATTTTCCATTTCCGAAGAACCCGTTGAGGAAAATGACTCCGTTCTTTCATTTTCGCTTCTGAAAACTATCCGTTGAGGAAAATGACAAGATTATGCCTAATTTTCATGGTTATTTAACACAAAGTCATAGACAGAGTCCTACGAATAAATTTACCGATGAAATTTCCTAAAGTAGGGGAGACTGTGACACCTGTGCCTCTGTGACCATCAAACAAATACCAAGCCAATGAAATATTGTATTTCATACTTGGGATCTATATAATATGTGTATCTTTTGCACATATCAATTCTTGCTCGATTTCAAACTTTAAATCGCTTTCTGGAAGGTTATACGCGCACTGATGCGTAAATATAACCAGTTTAATGCAACGAACACTCTGGAATAGTGAAATATGCTTAACATACCTTAAATAACCTCTACATAAGTTAGAAATAAGTTTTGAAGGCTTTGTTATGGCAAAATCAATTTTAATCGCTTACAGGGACTAAATTCGACAAACTGCGAAAGTATGAAGATTCGTACTGGAACAGACATTTCGGAACATGACCATAAGTTAAACATACCATAAATATCCTTTACATAGCTTAGAAATAGGCTTTGAGGGGTTCGGTGTGCTAAAATAAACTTTTGGGTCATTCAGGGACTAAAAGCGTCAAAAAGTGCACAAGTTTGCATTTTCGCGCATAACTTACATTCTGAATACATCCAGACATCCAAAAATTTATGTAAGCACTAAAATATTTTATTTTAGTGTTTGGCATGAGAAAAATCCATTCATCGCGCAATTTGGATCGTTTTTCGCGCTTATGCGCATTCCGTCGTAACTAAGCGAACATCGCGATCATGCGACCAAACGAACCAACATCCGGCATATTTATGAGCATGTTTCATGTCCACAATGTTTAGGCATCATTTTAGGGCCTTAAATATGGCTTAACGGGCCTTAAACATGCCAGAAATAGCACTAAACACCAACAGGGACTGAAACTGTCATTTTTGAAAGTTGTTTGCTGATCAGAAGGCTCAGGCGGCCCGTGTAAGCCCCCATAAAACTTTACGCGGCCCATGTAAGCATGTCAGATATGCAAAAACCAGTTTAACAGCCTGTTTACAGCTGTTAAACACTCAAAACCCACTTACAAATGTTATTTCCTGATACTAGCGGCTCCAATGGTATTGTAAAAACTATGGGCTTGAGGTGTGTGGTTGAGATCAAAGCTCGGTTTTTGATAAACGATCTTAACGGCTCTCCGAACACTATAAATACCCCATCCCATTCACTTGCAAACCCACTTGATTTCTAAGATTTCTCTAAGTTGGGGTGTTTCATCACCTCATACCTGAGAATACTTGGAAAATCAATATTGCGGGGACCCTTTGTAAGTATTCCTTCATTCTTTTTATGCATTTTAGCGTTAAAGTCAAACTGTGTTTGACTTTCTACATTGACCAGTTTATGGTCAATGCGAAGTTCGTTTGAACTTCATAACGTGAGCGTAATCACGATGGTTATAGTCCCTTGTGACTATGCCTACTGATTACCACGTTATCTAGGCTCAGTGACGAGTCGTAGTTTCGGCCAAAATGCGTATTCTTGCGTATTTTGTAACCAAACTACTTTTAGGTATCAAAACCGTTTGTTTTGATACCAAACTTGTTTTCTAACTTAGTTAAGCATGTTTTAACATGCTTAGCTCGTCACTTTTAGTTTAGTGCTTATATAGGGTCGTAAGGTAAGCGATCTAAACAATCGCTTATACTTTGGAACCCGACCCGTTTGTTCGATCACTAGGATCCGACCAAACACATTAGGTGACCGTAGTTGTATAGGGGATAACCTTCCGAGGTTATACCTTATGGTCACGACGTTAGTTAGTTGTATGATAGGTAGTTTATATGCCTTAGGTAAATTACCAAAATGCCCTTTTTACGCCAAAATTCATTTTAAGCTTATGTAACATAAATTTTGATATCTAAATATTAGACATGTTAAGGCATATTTTACTTATCATAGGACTAGTTAGGCGTTCCGAACGCGTTTTACGCGAACGACGCGTTAAAGTAGCATAAGCTACCTAAGCGGGTCGTAATGGGTCGTAAGCACTTAGGTTAGGTTCCTTTGTAGTATGTAGGCTTTGTTAAACCATATTACATGAGTTTCCATACTCATTTGGTTTACGAACCCTCATTCTATCCGATCCTCCGATTTAGGTCCGATTTATTAACATAGTTACCTATATTAGGCGCCGTTTGATCCTTTGATCTTCTAGCTTTGCTTGGTGGTTATCCTAGGACTATTAAGCAATCTCAGGTGAGTACATAGACCCCTCTTTTACTGTTTTCAATTTTTTTTGGGGTGAAACACATGTGCCTACTTGTTACTTTCGTGCTTCCCATGTTTTCATATCATATACTTGCTATGTTCATTAGTACGCATATAGTACATGATTTACATTACATTAGTTGCATATGTTTACTCAACATATGGACACATTGATTTACATTACCTTGTTTTGCTATGTATGTTTACTTAGCATGCTAGCACATTGTTTTACATTACATTTTGTTGCATATGCTCATCCAGCATATGAACACATTATATTACATTTTGAACCGTTTATAACTATTTGACTATGTGAACCGTTGTAACCATTTGACTATGTGAACCGTTGTAACCTTTTGACTATGTGAACCGTTATAACCATTTGATTATGTGAGCCGTTTGTAACTGTTGAACCGTGTGAACCGTAATTGACCATACATAAACATTTATACAATTTTTAAACATTACATTTTGGTGGTTGTTTGGGTAAGTGATTTAAGTAACGAGGCGACGTGTAATACGATAAAAACATGGTGGATACACCGCTGGTACTTCCTATATATAAGTGCTTTTATGGTATTACATATCGTAGCGTTATTTAAACCATTTCAGTTTAGACATATTACATCTACAATACAATCTTCACATAAACATCGTTTTACAAATAACTTAACTTATACAAACTCATTTTACATGGTTATTCACTTAACCATACATTATTCTTTTATACATATATATCATTTGGTTTATTTATCGCTTTTCAAATGATTTATGAAAGGAAACACTCAACAAGATTCATGGCTACTTTTTATTAAACTGTTTCTCTAAACTCAAGTCATGAATCCTATTTTCACAAAATCTATGTATCTCACAGGCATTTTTATGCTGACGTAACTATTTTCACATGTGTTTTCAGGAGCTGTTACATAGGAGGATCGAGACACACTTAGGCGGACCTGTGCCTTAGTGACTTAAAACGAAGCAAGAACTAGTTAAATTATGTTATGTACTCTTTGTTTCTTGTTTAAGACAATGTAACCCTCTTGTTTGATAATAAAACGTAACTTTAATTTCCATGGTTGTGAAACAATTAATTCTGTTACAACACTCCCCGACGTTTCCGCCACGTTTTGTAGTTTTACGTGGTCGGGGTGTGACAGAAAAGTTACCTGTCACACCCCGATATTTCCACGTTTTGTAGTTTTACGTGGTCGGGGTGTAATATTAAGTATCACAAAAGAGTTGAAACAGATCCACATGCGGATCAAATAAAAAGGAAAATTGTTCAACAGAATTTAAAGGCATCTAAAGCTTGCGAGACTTGAGTAATGATGCCTGGAGTAGCCAGCCTATTTCGTCTAGTACCTGCACTTAGCCTTTTTGGAAAAATACGTCAGTTTACACTGGTAAATACAACTTAACTGACTCATTTTGAAAAGAGTTTGAAAATTGATTTGAATGCACTTAGGCAAAAATATCTTTTATAACTTGGGACAATTATTCAAAAATAACCTCGTATACAGTTTTACTTATTTGTCGTCCATCAGGGCCGGTTTGTAGGGCCGGTCTAGATTAACTGACACGCCACATGTATAATGCCCACAAGGATTATTTCCTTAAAGTGGATTACCAGTTTTTACATAATGCATCTGTCAGGTGTACGCCTATACCCCGTGCTTAGGTCGTGGCCATTTCTTTGAATGATGCCAAGGATATCCGGGACATGGTCATTTAACCCCCAAAGGCCATACACCAAATAATACATATTAAACGGGTCATGCAAATACATTAATCACAATCCGATTTAAATGACTACACACACCCGACCAAGCGGTACTTTTATAGTACCGTATCCCAAGCCCGTATAGGGAAAATAAGTTAAGAGTATTTACCTGAGCTAAATATAAATTCAATCCCAGCCGTATATTAATTCAGCAAGTACAGATAGCTTTTACTGGGCTCCTAATCTGGAACGAAGGTTTTTATTGACCTCTTAGAATCCTAACGAGTCTTTAATTTAAGCTTAGACTTAGACCAGTTAGTTTTCAAAAGGAAGGCACGGTTCAAACGCATGATAAGGCGAAGACCGGTTTAGAATGTGGTTTTGACCCGACAAGCTTGTATGCTTGTTTAATATGGGTAACTTAAACACATTCTGGATTTTGAGATGAAAACGATATGGTTTGACCCGTTTCGGCTAAATTATGCAAACTAGTTACATAAGCCGATCCGAACGCGAAAAGTGCGTAACGGGTAACCATATGAGTCATATACAAGTTTCCTAAGTTAATATGCCTTAAATATGTTGTGACATCAGTAAGATATCTTCTATTATGCCCAAAACGGATTTAAACTCAAATTACTCCCCGTATGGGTATTTTGGTCATTTTAAAGGTTATAAAAGAGTTTAAATATAATTCTGAGTTTCGGGTCTGATGTAATCAGTAAAAAAATACTTAATTTACTAAGTTATATCAGTAGGGTATAACCTATATGTGAAATTTATCATTTCTAACCATACTATGCACCGAAATGGCATTTTGGTAATTTCACCTAAGGTTTAAAGGTCAAATATGGAATTTGACTTCAAAAACTTTTACTTACTGCTAAAGTATAGAAATTTATTTAAAACATTAGTAGGTATCAAGTCTTATATATCTAAAATGGTTTTTAATACGTACTATGCGCTTAAAACGCGTAAAAATGCTTAAAAAGGCGATTTTGAGCTATTTCCGGGTTCTTAAAGGAAAGCTGATATTTTTATTATTCCATAAGGCTTAAAATATTCTATTTATCATATTAGATCGGTAGAAAATGGTTTGGTATCAAAAGGTTTGGTAAATACTCATTTTATAGCTTAAAAGGGTAAAACCGACAACTACCGAATTAAGCTTAGAACTCTAGGTTATGTTCAGCCGAAAAATAAATAAAAATCTCCAAAAATCCCAAAATATTATTTTACATCAGTGGGCATAAGGTTTGGTATTAAAAATCGGGTTTAGATAGGCTATACGCTAATTACACCGTTTAATTACTAAAAAGCTTTCTAATTACGCTAATGAGCATAACTCTTAATCTAGACCTCAAACTGATGATAAATTTTAGGTGCAAGTTTATAAATCAGTAAGTAAGGTATCTACTCTTTTACATTTTCAAAAATCATGTTTTAAGGACAAAATGGCATAATAGTCAACATTTAGGCATTTAACGGAAATATGCATATGAATCGGATAACTAATGAACCAAGTTGTATAATCACAGAGGGTTATACTTATATGAAACCTGGTCCTAAATAAGCTCTAAGGCATATCTAAACTATGCTCTAATGTGTCAGAACTGAAAGTCAAAGCAGAAGTCAAAGTGTGCGACTTTCGGTTCCAATGAAAATTGTCGAGTTGAACATGTTTAGACATGTTCTTACATTAATTACCAAGTTATATTAATGATAAAACAGGTTGCATAGCTTCTACATTGCTAATTATGCGTTAATTTGAAAATAAACTTTCTGTTGACTTTTTTAGATAAACCTTGACTCGACAATTGACCTAGTTAGAGTGAGAATCAGAGGGTGCCCTTTTAAGGGTTTATTGCCCACATAATTACCAACTCATAGGTACTTTCAATTTGAAATTTGACTGGACAAATTAAGATTAATGACGAAGTCAAATCTTAATTATGACGGTTTGACTTTACGCTAATTAACTAAGCTAAACTGAATTAAGAAAGGTTAAGGACACTTACAAAGGTCCTATGCACGACTAGGGATCTTAAGAAAGCTTGTTGCTGATCAGAGGAGCTCCAGAAATGAAGTTGTGAACTTTGCAAATGAATGAGTTCAATGTTGCAACATTGGAGTTCTTTATATACCCATTGTGATGCAACAAGATCATGACAAGGAAGTCTATGGGATGATTCCTGATCATCCCAAGTGTCCCTAGGGTAGTAAAACCATCAAAACAAGCCCATAGAATCGAAAACAAGCTCTCTAAGTCGGTTAAACCGGCTGAACAGGCAGCTGTGATGATTTTTCTGCATCTGGGCACCTTAGGCGGCCCGCGTAAGACAAGGCAGGGGTCTTACGCGCCCCGTATGGATGTCCTGTCCGGTCAACAAAGTTTCAAATATTGCAATTTTGGTCCCTGGTCCTTCCAAACTCGTTTTTAACATGGTTTCTTACACTTTTAACCCCCAAACTTGACTTTTAAGGACCCCAACTCCTAAACCAACTTTGTTAAGTCCCCGGTTATTCATACGATCACCGAAAAGTCTTAAATTTCAACGTTGATGCTTTTAACCCCTCGTATACGAATATTGTCATAACTTTCTCATACTTTATCGAAACCTTGTGAAATTTTCATCACTTATTCTCGTGAGTATAATTAATCATTACAAATCTTCGGGTTCGCTAAAAGGTCACTCAGAGGTATATTTTAAACATGTTGACACATTTAACCCCTGTAGTTTGTAATTCCTCACTTTCCTTCACACTTAGCTTCGTATGATCCATGATTTATTCGTTTAAGGTTATAAACATCATGTAGGGTTATTGTAGAGTGTATTTATCCATTGTTGACATTTTGAACCCTTATATTCACATACTTTCCTTGTTTATCAACTTTAGTCCCTCTAAATAAATCCTTTACATGGTTTAAGTCCATGACACGTGTCGATATTATATTGGAAATGAATTTTCGAGGTGTTACATCCTCACCCCCTTAAAAGAAATCTCGACCTCGAGATTTACTGAAACAAATGAGGGTACTTTTCTTTCATTGTGGACTCTACTTCCCATGTGTACTCGGGACCTCTACGGGCATCCCATTTAACCTTTACAATTGGTACATGCTTCCTCCAAAGCTTCTTGACCCGTCGATCCTCAATCGACAAAGGTTTTTCAACAAACTTTAAGCTCTCGTCAATGTGCACATCCGTATGCGGTATGACTAGCGATTCATCAGCTAGACATTTCTTCAGATTGCAGATGTGGAATACAATGTGAATACCACTGAGCTCTTCAGGTAGGTTTAACTTATAAGCTATTGACCCAACACATTCGATAATCTCGAATAGTCCTATATACCTTGGGCTTAACTTACCTTTCTTACCAAATCGCATCACTCCCTTCCAGGGTGATACTTTAAGCAAAACCTTATCACCAACTTCAAACTTTAGAGGTTTTCGCCTTTTATTAGCATAACTTTTCTGCCTATCCCTGGCAGCTTTCATGCGGTCGCGAATCTGGACAATTTTGTCCGTCGTTTCAAAGACTAAATCAGGTCCTGATAATTGAACTTCTCCTACTTCCGCCCAACAAATAGGCGTTCTTCATTTTCTACCATATAATGCCTCAAAAGGCGCAGCCTTAATGCTCGTATGATAGCTATTGTTATAGGAGAACTCGATCAATGGCAGGTGGTTATCCCAACTACCACCTAAATCAATTACACATGCACGAAGCATGTCTTCCAAAGTTTGGATGGTTCGCTCACTCTGCCCATCCATCTGAGGGTGGTAAGCTGTACTAAAATTTAAGCGCGTGCCCAAAGATTGTTGGAAACTTTTCCAAGAATGTGATGTGTATCTGGTATATTTGTCAGAGATAATTGGCACTGGTACGCCATGGAGAGATACAATATTATCTACGTACAATTGGGCTAACATGTCAGAGCTATAAGTCTCCTTAATGGGTAGGAAATGTGCCGACTTAGTCAGTCTATCTACTATCACCCATATAGTATCATTTCCCTTCCTTGTCCTTGGCAACTTGGTGATGAAATCCATTGTCACCATTTCCCACTTCCATGTGGGAAGTTCAGGCTGTTGTAGCAAACCTGACGGCTTCTGATATTCAACTTTGACTTGCGCACACGTCAAACATTTAGCTACATAGGTAGCTACAGACTTTTTCAAGCCTATCCACCAATAGTTTGCCTTTAGATCCTGGTACATCTTATCAGCTCCAGGATGAACGGAATATTTAGAACTGTGGGCTTCCTGGAGGATAACATCTCGAAGTCCTCCATAAACTGGAACCCATATTCGTCCATTCAACCTCAGGATTCCGTCCTTGTCATAGGATAACTGCTCTTCAGTTACTCCTAGCTTTTCATCAGGATAGTTAGCTTCCAACACGGCTTCCTTCTGTGCAGCTAACAACCTTTCGTTCAAACTATTCTTTATCTCAATGCTCTTGGCATTGATTCTTATAGGCTTCACTCTTTCCTTCCTACTTAAGGCATCAGCAACTATATTCGCCTTGCCTGGATGGTATCTTATCTCACAATCATAATCATTTAAAGTTTCCATCCAACGTCGCTGCCTCATGTTCAAGTCCTTCTGATTGAACAAGTGTTGAAGGCTTTTGTGATCCGAGTAGATCACACACTTGGTTCCATACAAGTAGTGCCTCCATAGCTTTAGTGCAAATACAACGGCACCCAGCTCCAAGTCATGGGTGGTGTAGTTCTTCTCATGCACCTTTAACTGTCGTGAAGCATAGGCAATGACTTTACCTTTCTACATAAGCACACAACCCATTCCGGTGTGTGATGCATCACAATATACTACAAACTCCTCAATTCCATCAGGCAACGTTAATACTGGAGTGTTGCTCAACTTTTGCTTCAGAATATCAAAAGATTCTTGCTGCTTAGGCCCCCAGTCAAACTTGCTATTCTTGCAGGTGAGTAAAGTCAGGGGTGCTGCAATTCTTGAGAAGTTTTCAATAAATCGCCTATAATATCCGGCTAAACCTAGAAAGCTACGAATCTATGTAGGCGTCTTTGGCTCTTGCCAATTCATGACAGCTTCAACCTTAGCGGGATCTACCTGGATACCACGCTCACTAACCATATGTCCAAGAAATTGGACTTCACGAAGCCAGAATTCACACTTTGAAAACTTGGCATAAAGCTTCTCCTGCTGAAGTAGTGAAAGAATACATCGAAGGTGCTTCTCATGGTCGGCCTGATTCTTTGAATAAATCAGAATGTCGTCAATGAAGACGATAATAAATTTGTCCAAGTATGGCTTGCAGACACGGTTCATGAGATCCATGAATGCCGCTGGTGCATTAGTGAGCCCAAAAGGCATCACTAGGAACTCGTAATGACCATAACGAGTCCTAAATGCAGTCTTGTGTACATCCTCATCTTTAACCTTCAGTTGATGATATCCTGACCTCAAGTCAATCTTAGAAAAGTAGCTTGCCCCTTGTAATTGATCGAACAGATCGTCGATCCTGGGCAAAGGATATCTATTCTTGATAGTGACCTTATTAAGCTCACGGTAATCAATGCATAAACGCATTGATCCATCCTTCTTCTTCACAAACAAGATTGGCGCTCCCCAAGGAGACGAACTAGGTCTAATAAAACCTTTGGCTAACAAATCATCTAGTTGTGTCCTCAGTTCCTTCATCTCTGTTGGTGCCAACCTATAAGGCGCTCTTGCGACAGGCGCTGCTCCAGGGATGATGTCAATTCTGAATTCTACTTGCCTATCTGGTGGTAAACCAGGTAGTTCTTCAAGAAATACTTCAGGGTACTCAGATATGACGGGGATATCCTCAATCTTAAGCTTCGGCTCATCAATAGTCACTTGTGCCATGTAGATGACACAACCCTTCTGCAAACACCTAGAGGCCTTGAGCATAGACACTTGCTCAGGCAGTCCATACTTAGTATCTCCCTGAATGGTAAGCGACTCACCAGACGGAGTCTTGATTACCACTTGCTTCTTGTTGCAAACAATTTGAGCTTGGTTATGGGATAGCCAATCCATGCCTATAACTATATCGAAACCGGCTAACTTCAAAGGAAGTAAGGTTAATGGAAAAGAGTGGTTCCTAATGGATATAAAGCATCCATCTAACACGGTTGAGGCGGTTTCTAAGGTACCATCAGCTAATTCCACATCATATTTCACACTTAAGGTTTTAACAGGCAATTTCAATAATTCACAAAACTTATTATCTACGAACGACTTATCAGCGCCTGAATCAAAAAGTACTCTTGCATAGACATCATTTATGAGGAAGGTACCTGTGATCACATTGTCGTCCTGAACCGCTTCTCGTGCATCCATGCGGAAGACCCTTGCATTGGTCTTCTTGACCTCTTCAGGCTTCTTGGCGTATTTAGGGCAGTTGGTCTTGATATGCCCTTTCTCATTGCAATTGTAGCATGTTGCGTCTTTTATCTTCTTGCACTCTATCGTCTTGTGCTCTTTAGACTTGCATAACCCACATGCAGGTGATCCTGATTGAGACTTGGTCTCAAGCCTGCATTTTCCAAAGTGGCGTTTTTGGAAAGTCGTGCACTTTGGCTTTTCCTCTGTTCGCTGATTATTCTTTCCAGACCCAAGCTTCTTGGAATCAGTGTTTCCTTTGTGCTTCTTCTCCGACCCTCGTGAGTTATCATCTTCACGCTTTCTCTTACCTTCTTCAGAATTCTTTAGCGATCTAACCTGACTGCATCTAAGGTAAGAGACAAGGATAGATCAGCTGCTGATCTAAAAGTAGCAGGTCTTGAAGCCTTAACACTGGCTTTGATTTCTGGGGCTAAACCCCTAATGAAGTGAGCAATCCTTTTGGGTTCCGGGGTTACCAGATATGGGACCAGTCTAGACATGGTATTGAAACTGGTGAGGTAAGCTTGACAATCTAAATTTTTCATCACCAACGATAAAAAGTCTGACTCAATCCTCTCAACCTCGTGTTGAGGGCAGTAGTTCTCCTTAATGAGAGCAACAAACTGATCCCATGTCAGATTGTAGAGTGGGATCTTTCCAGCAGCTTGAATGAGAGACTTCCACCATGCTAGTGCCTCTCCCTTGAATGATTGGGATACATACTTCACTACATCCCTTTCAGCACAACCGCTGATGTCAACTACTGTGTCCATCTCATCCAACCAGGTCATACAATCAATTGCCCCTTTCTCCCCAGTGAAATCCCAGGATTTGCAGGAAACAAAGTACTTATAGGTACAAGACTTGGTACGTGGTTCATTATCGAACACTATCCTCTTGGATGGAACACTGTTTTGGTTTGAGGAATGTCGGTCATCATTCTTCTTTGGTTCATCTTTCTTAGAGGGTGGCTTGCTATGAGCCTCTGAATGAGTCTTAGGGACAGACTTAGAATGTGGTACAGATGATGTTCTACTGTTCGTCCCACTAAACTCCCTGAATTGCCTATCTACAGCTTTAGATACAGCTGTATCAATCAGTGTACGGAGCTCTCCTCTGGTTATATTAACCTTATCATCATCGTGGTTTTCCAGGGAATGACTGTTTACTTCTTCTGACCTAGCCATGTAGCTTTAATTGCTACATAAAATAAAATAAGGACAAGGTTTATTTAGAAGCCTATACAGTACTATCGTTCTTGACGATTTATTAATCATGGTTTTAATAACTATTTTTGGTCAATTTGCTAAATATATTCATATTCAAGATCTTTATTACAATCCCTAATTATAATTTAATTATAGCACAAAAGGCCTAGTTACGTAGACAAGTTAAATTTATAAGCCCAGATTTTATGGAATCGAGGCATTAAGGTTTGAGTCAAAGTTCGTTACCTTTTCTTGACAGGGAGTTGTAGGCTACCTCTGTCTTTAGTCTCAGATGACGTTAATTATAGCCCGTAGGCACTTCATCTTTAGAGGAATGATTATTTTAATAAGAAAAATTGGAGTAATCCAATTTAAGGATGACTTATGCGATTTTATCGAATCACATTTTTGCCACCAATGTTAACATGTCTTCAGATGTTAACAAGGATTTGAATCTTTTGAATAGGTTTTACCATCTTGGCCATGTCTGCAACGACATTTAGGCTAGGTTTTACCTTTAAGATTCTTTTTAATATTCAACGCAGAACAATCCTAAATTGAGATGTTAATATGGATCTGAATCTAATTGTGGAACTACCATCTTGGCCCTGTCTTAAGGTGACACATGGCTAGGTCTTGTCCTTTTTAGATTTTGCCATTTTATTATAATGGTAGATCTTAATAGGAACGTTATTTTAAATCTAACCGTTCCACTAAAATTTAAATAAGTACATGGTTTCCCTAAACGGGACTTCTAACTGAAATGACTTGCCCATGCATGGGCTAATCAGAAAATAACGGAAAAACAAATAAAGACAAAATAAAACGAATTAGGATTAGTCCTATGTTCTTTGTCTAGACTCAAGAATTAAAGAATGTGCAATTGTGTAACTGAGATTAAACACAAAAGGCTAGTGTTTAATTCACTCAGTGTTGGCTCTGATACCAACCTGTCACACCCCGATATTTCCACGTATTACCGGTGGGCCCGGTGGGGAGTATCGTGACGTAGTTGATATCATCATAGTCAAACAACACAATATAAAAATGCACAGCGGAAGTAAAGATAGAATCATTTCAACTTTAATAAATTGTAATATTAAGTATCACAAAAGAGTTGAAACAGATCCACAGGCGGATCAAATAAAAAGGAAAATTGTTCAACAGACTTTAAAGGCATCTAAAGCTTGCGAGACTTGAGTAATGATGCCTGGAGTAGCCAGCCTATTTCGTCTAGTACCTGCACTTAGCCTTTTTGGAAAAATACGTCAGTTTACACTGGTAAATACAACTTAACTGACTCATTTTGAAAAGAGTTTGAAAATTGATTTGAATGCACTTAGGCAAAAATATCTTTTATAACTTGGGACAATTATTCAAAAATAATCTCGTATACAGTTTTACTTTTTTGTCGTCCATCAGGGCCGGTTTGTAGGGCCGGTCTAGATTAATTGACACGCCACAGGTATAATGCCCACAAGGATTATTTCCTTAAAGCAGAAGTCAAAGTGTGTGACTTTCGGTTCCAATCCGAGCTTAAACTGAAAATTGTCGAGTTGAACATGTTTAGACATGTTCTTACATTAATTACCAAGTTATATTAATGATAAAACAGGTTGCATAGCTTCTACATTGCTAATTATGCGTTAATTTGAAAATAAACTTTCTGTTGACTTTTTAATATAAACTTTGACTCGACAATTGACCTAGTTAGAGTGGGAATCAGAGGGTGCCCTTTTAAGGGTTTATTTCCCACATAATTACCAACTCATAGGTACTTTCAATTTGAAATTTGACTGGACAAATTAAGATTAATGACGAAGTCAAATCTTAATTACGACGGTTTGACTTTACGCTAATTAACTAAGCTAAACTGAATTAAGAAAGGTTAAGGACACTTACAAAGGTCCTATGCACGACTAGGGATCTTAAGAAAGCTTGTTGCTGATCAGAGGAGCTCCAGAAATGAAGTTGTGAACTTTGCAAATGAATGAGTTCAATGTTGCAACATTGGAGTTCTTTATATACCCATTGTGATGCAACAAGATCATGACAAGGAAGTCTATGGGATGATTCCTGATCATCCCAAGTGTCCTTAGGGTAGTAAAACCATCAAAACAAGCCCATAGAATCGAAAACAAGCTCTCTAAGTCGGTTAAACCGGCTGAACAGGCAGCTGTGATGATTTTTCTGCATCTGGGCACCTTAGGCGGCCCGCGTAAGACAAGGCAGGGGTCTTACGCGCCCCGTATGGATGTCCTGTCCGGTCAACAAAGTTTCAAATATTGCAATTTTGGTCCCTGGTCCTTCCAAACTCGTTTTTAACATGGTTTCTTGCACGTTTAACCCCCAAACTTGACTTTTAAGGACCCCAAGTCCTAAACCAACTTTGTTAAGTCCCCGGTTATTCATACGATCACCGAAAAGTCTTAAATTTCAACGTTGACGCTTTTAACCCCTCGTATACGAATATTGTCATAACTTTCTCATACTTTATCGAAACCTTGTGAAATTTTCATCACTTATTCTCGTGAGTATAATTAATCATTACAAAGCTTCGGGTTTGCTAAAAGGTCACTCAGAGGTATATTTTAAACATGTTGACACATTTAACCCATGTAGTTTGTAATTCCTCACTTTCCTTCACACTTAGCTTCGTATGATCCATTATTTATTCGTTTAAGGGTGTAAACATCATGTAGGGTTATTGTAAAGTGTATTTATCCATTGTTGACATTTTGAACCCTTATATTCACATACTTTCCTTGTTTGTCAACTTTAGTCCCTCTAAATAAATCCTTTACATGGTTTAAGTCCATGACACGTGTCGATATTATATTGGACATGAATTTTCGAGGTGTTACATTTGCTCCACGGTTTCCACTACCAGCTTGATTCCCAAAATTACCAAGATTACCATTACCGCCATTTCCTCCTTGAGGGCGGTTTCCATACCCATTTCCACCACGGTTATTGTTTCCAATACCATAACCTCTTTGACCACCACGACCAGTACCAACCCAACATGCTTCCTTCGAATGACCAACCTTCCCACAAGACTCGCACTTCCTAACTCTGCATTGGCCGGCATGATAGTACTGACACACATCACATTTGGGCAGAGTTCCCGTATATCCTTTTCGCTTATTTTCAGCACCAGTCTTGACTTCAGCTGGTGGGTTTGCCTCTTTCTTCTTGTTAGCATTGCCGGTACCCTTCTTAAAGTTTGAGAACTTCCTTTTGTTCTCACCGGATGACTCAACGTGAGTCTCCTTCTTCTTCTGGTCTGAGATCGAGAACTTGTTCAATCTGATTGCCTCTTCAGTTAGCGCTACACTCAGATCAATAGCCTCAGTGATCGTAGCAAGCTTTGACGTCGTCACCATACTCATGATTTGGGGTGCCAATCCCCAAATAAAACGCTCAACGCGCTTGAATTCCGGATCAACCATGTATGGTACAACGTAAGACAAGTTGTGAAATCTCTGCACATATTCGGCAATCTTCGGACCATCCATCTTGAGGTTCCAGAATTCAGTTTCTAACTTTTGGATTTCATCCCTGGAGCAGTACTTCTTTCGCATGAGTTCCTTCATTTCATCCCATGTCATGGCATAAGCAGCCTCTTCTCCCAAGGTCTGGACTTGGAGATTCCACCAGGATAACGCTCCGTCTAAGAACAATCCAGAGATGTAGGTGACCTGGTGCTCCGGCGCACACTTGCTCATTCTTATCACAAAATCAGTCTTCTCCGACCATCTGACAAAAGATACAGCACCCCCGGTGCCGTCGAAATTCAGAGGCTTACAGTCTAAGAACTGCTTATAGGTACAGCCTGTACAAGTAACATCATTCACAGTACGCATTAGCGAACGCACATGGAATATCCAAATGTAACGTAATGTTTCCTTAGTAACTTAAACATTACCAAGAGGTGGTTGACTTCCCGAGGTACCTCCGCTATGCTCAGAGCGTAAGGCCTCGTGTTGTGCTATCGCTCGTGAAATCCGTTCTTGTAACTCGGCCTCAGTTGTGGGCAGTGTG
Organism: Helianthus tuberosus; assembly: GCA_030545235.1. Lineage (NCBI taxonomy): Eukaryota > Viridiplantae > Streptophyta > Magnoliopsida > Asterales > Asteraceae > Helianthus > Helianthus tuberosus. The sequence continues at coordinate 159,481,130 of CM060402.1, read as the reverse complement.
TTATCTCTTCGAGGAGGCATCTTCTAAAGAAGATTGTATAGGTCAGGTCTTATGTATATAAGTATGTAGTACGTGTATGTAATAATATTTATCAACGCAAGTAAACACATAACATCCCAATCATAATACAAACAAGTAATTCAACAATGTATGTAATGAGAATGCTGCGATTGAGCTTTCATATATCAATGACCACAAATACAGTTTTACATGTTCTACAATGTACCATACATCAAAATGGACTACAGGGTCACATCACCCTTGTCCAAATCGTCTATCCAATTATAATAGTCATAAAATCAAAAGAAAAGTGGTCTTCAAAAGGCTGTGCAATCTGTGCTCAATAGCTACACTCTCACCAAAAGTATGCTACCTGCATAAAACCAAAAAACTGCTATGCTGATGGTGGAGGTGGAGGAACGAATAGCAAACTGCGCACATGCGCTAGCTCCTCCTCGAGGGCATGAACACAACGCAACATATAACTGATATGCTGCTCCATAGTAAGGAAACGAACATCAAAATCTGGGCATGGTAGAAGAGGAGTGGGTGGAGTCGCTAACGGTGACTGACAAGTGCAAGGTGGAGGACGCGGAATCCTCTCTAACTGGAGCTGTAAGGATAGGAGTAGCTCATCCCTCGTGTACCCAGTGTAATGGAAGGGATGGTATGGATCAGAAATAGGCATCGTGTTGGGCGAAAATCAAATAAGTGGCTTGCCCGATGGTGCAGAAGCAAAAGGAGCAGTGTGTGCAAACTGTGGCATGAAAGGAAAGGCAGCTGACACAGGTGGGACATGACCAGATGGCTGGCTAGACGGTCCTTCCCCTGGACGGGGTGGAAGGATATCCTGTAAGAACGTGACCGGTAGATCAGTGCGGTGTATGTCAGACACATGTGGGTGAAACGGGGCGATATCAACGGGTGCATGTGTAGGTGCAGGTGGGGGAGTAACAGGCTCGACGAAAGGAGGTAGGTCATCATCATCTATCCACCCATTGCGGGTGAATGCATAACGTGGATCTATATGGTCAGGAAACGGAGCATGGTCTGCGGGTGCAGGTAGAGGGTCAGGTAACAGTGGTGCAACAACTGGTATGTCAACAGGGTCATGCTCCGGCAGAGGATCATGAGCGGGTATAGGCTCGGGTGCAAGCATAGGCTCAGGGACAACTGGAGCCAACTCAAGATCAGCGGGTATCGGCTCGAGATCAGCGGGTATATCAAAAAGCTGATCGTCAGGGACGAAGTCAGCCTCATGCTCGGGATCAATCTCAGGATCAAACTCATCCTCAAACTCGAATTCCTGTGGAGGAACAGGTGCGGCAGACATAGCTGTGTCAGAATTAGAATCTGTGGGATAACGCTGTAATCCCAGTGCGTGTAGAGTAGTAGATGACACAGACTCGAACGAATTAGGACCAGAATGGTCAGACGAAATCTCAATGATCGGAATCTCAATAAGCGGAACAGTAATGACATCATCGACTGGAATCTCGACAAGTGGAGCGACAACGACATCATCGACTGGAGCTCCATCATCCTGGGCACCCTCTGGGAGGCCCTCAATAAAAAGATCGATATCATCGTCAGACATGGCATCAAGAGGCAGATCCTCGAGAGGAAATGCAGCAAGAGGAAGAGGAGCGGGGATCGGAACAAGAAGTAGATCCTCGCCAGGAAAACCATTAGCTAGCGGTATATCATCGCCAAAATCTGGTAATGCAAACGGCTGGAAATCATCATCATCGCTACTCTCAGTATCAGATGTGAAAACCTCAGGGTCTGGGATACTATCATCGTCTGAAACTATGGCCAATGGGTCTACTGTATCAGATACTCCACTATCAGAGGAGGACATGGTGTCTATAACAAAGCAATCACAACGTATGCACATATATCAACAATCATCAAATAAGCATGTAAGTAGTAACAATGTAAGCAGGTATGCATCCTAGTCTTCCCAGACTATCCCACCCAGCCTCTCAGACTGAACCACCTAGTCTCTTAGACTAAACCTCCCAGTTTCTCAAACTGTCCCAACTAGTCTCTCAGACTACCCAGCCTCTCAGGCTGAACTACCCAGTCTGTCAGACCGACCTCCCCAGTCTCTCAGACTGCCCCAGCTAGTCTCTCAGACTAACTCCCCAGTCTCTCAGACTGAACTATAAACGAATTCCTTGAAATGTATTTTGTGTCTTTTATTTGTAAAAATGTTTGTTTCCTGGATCTGGACATTTCGTGTATGCCATGAAAATATGTTATGAAAACATTTTCTTGAGAGTCCTAATGATCGTAGTCTAGACTCGAGAAGGAATCCTAGTTCGCTACGAACGAAGCTCTAATACCAAGCTGTCACACCCTGACTTTTGCGGAAGCGTGATTATTGGTGTGACTTTCTTAATACCATAACATTCAATCATAACAACGCTATATGATAAAAACCATAAGATGTTCACCCATTCATTAAGTTTGAAAATAACATAACATACTTGTTTGAGACATCGACACCAAATTCAAGTTACAAACCACAACATGTTTGAATGAGTTCATAAAGACTCAACAAAGGACCTTAACTAAAACCGAGTTTAGGATCATGTATCCCGTCCAGGAATAGGATTCATCTCCTAAACCCTACTACCACGGATGACATCCTTTATTTATGACGCAACTTGAAAACATGCGCACACCTGCCAGATCCACTTAGTTCCCTGAAATACATGTAATTTGAAAACAACAACAAAAATTGAGCGAGTTCATGTGTTTGTGTATGAGTAAACCTTTAAAATGTGTCTGTATGTATGTATGTCCCTGGTATGTAGCAATAAGGAAAAACAGATCACCAATGGTTTGCAAGGCCAATGGTATGTGTGAAATGGTGCAGGAAAACTCAAACCTAGCGGAATTTTGCCATGGTATTAGTATGTGGACATAGTCACCACATGGGCCACCCTGGTCCTCATAGGTGTGGGCTCGCAACACCCAAATAGATCTATCACTCATGTCCCTCGGTCCCACGACGAGGATTAATGGCCTTAAGTGTTATACCCACCTTTCACATGATCAAGCAGTAACCCTCCTTAGATAATCATACCATGTGTAAAACGTTTGTAAATAATTCCTGAAGTTATAAAACTGAAAACAGTTAAAAGAAAAGGGGGACATGAACTCACGGTTTTGCGTCTTCAGTACTTGTAACCCAAATCTCCTCAGCAAACACAACTCCCTACAATATACTATGTCTATTAGACGAATGGGCCGTGCCTTGCCTTAGAATTTATGTTTTTGAGTTACGTTTCTTTTAATATTATCCCAAGTTATAATTTCTTGTCAAAATAATGATTATTTTAACTTTAAATTATATTTAATTCTGGAATAATCGTTTAACAATATTTTTTTTTGTAACAATACTTCTCAAGTATTTATTTTCGTATTTCCTTCCCAAGGATGCGGGTATCTCATACATGTATATTTTCATTCTTGTATTTGTAATCCCAAAATAATATATTTTCAAGTCCCACTTTAGAAAATATATTTAACTTATTTTGTCAAAAAATAATGTATTTCAAGAAAATATATATTTTTCTCAAAAATCATATATCTTCTAAATATTATAAGAAAATATATTTTAACTTCCAAAAACAATATATTTTCTTCTTGTCGAAAATATGATATACTTTGGTAATATTTACAAAAATCATATTTTCATTTCTTGCATCTAAAATAATATTTATAATGGTATTTTCCGGAATATTTTGTAAGTTACGTTCTTGCGTTCGGTTTCACAATATTAAGTGCGTAACTTATATATATTTATCCCTTGTGATTTTTGGTATTAATTTGGATTGTAAATCCTTGGTATTTTTGTTAAGTTATATTACTTTAAATCCTAAAATAATATAATTAATACACAAAGTATACAAACAATCACACACAATGTGTCTTCTAAATATATATCCTTCAAATACATATTTAGTTGTTTTTATTTACAAAAGCCAACCTCCAATACTTATATTTTTGTAACAAAATCTATGGCAAAGTTTATATTGAAAACCATAGTTAAAACTCACTTGTAAATATTTGTTTAGGAAAATATTTTTCTAAGTGTTTGTATTTTTAGAAAATTTTGCCATAGTTTCCTCTAAAAATGGAGGTGTCCATGCTATTAAAGCATATCATTTTCTTTTCAAAAATGATCATAAGCAATCAACAATCAATCTACACTTACCATGTGTTAAAACAAAGCTACTTACATAATAATCATGAACTTGAATTTTCATAAAAACTTGTAGTAACTTGGTAATGTGTTTAGTAGACTTAGTTACCCTTTAAAGTGTGTTTATTTCTTTTAAAATCTCATTCTTAAAGAATTTAGGTGTTTACAACTTACTAGATGATTTTTCCAAAAATCATTATTTTGAATTTTTCTTGTTTCTCAAGTGTTTCTACATTTGTTTTATCACAAAAAATAGTGTATATTTAAGTAAGAACCAAGATCTTCTAAAAATCATATTTTGAACTTGGTTCTTTTGAAAAACCATTCATAAATCTTAGATCCATAGGATTACTAACTCACTTTGTTTATTATTTTTCAAGAAACCACTTTATTCCTCAAGTTCATGCTTATATATGAGGATGATCATCTTGTTTTGTCACATAATCATCCTCTCACTTGCTAGATCATGTGTTTAATCACAATCTAGCAAGCTCCTTATGATGATTAACATCATAATCTCAAGAAAACAACAATCAAGTATCATACATACACTAAACAACATTGTTTCATCAAGAGTTCATCATATGACAAGCTTATGTTAGAGTTTTATGAATATGTTCTTTAGTGTTCAATAAGATTAACATTGTTCATCATCTTTTAACCAACAATATATGAAGTAACAAAGGGTTGTGAGGGCCTTACTACTAGCACAAGGCTAGGGAAGAACACTTGAAGTTGTAGATGACAAAAGTGTTGGATAAAAGCAATCAGGTGAGGTTCTTCAAGATCCAAGACCACCAAGCTTACTTAAACACCTTCTTGCATCATGTAGTGAACTTGGAAATGGATGATCAATGGATGAAAGTGATGGTGGTGTTGGTGTGGTTCTCGGCCGAGAGGGAGAGGGAGAGAGATGGTGTTGAGAAGTGTAGATGATAATGGTCCTTCATGTTCACTTATAATCCAAATTTTGGGTATTAACCATTGTGTCTTATGTCCCTTAAGTACACCACATAATCCTTTGCGAATCTTAGGAAGATTGGGCATGATCTTGGTGGGGTCACATGGTGACCGTCCATGAGAGGGGGGGGGGGTATCTTGGTTGGGTTTTAATGTTTAGTTAGATGATTAGTTAGGATCTTAAGTGTATTGGTTAGGTGTCATGTGTATTTGATGTTATATAGTGTGTTAGGGTGTTCGGGGATCATAACTAGCTTAGAAACACTAAAACAATGCTTCTAGTGTAATTTTGGTGTTTCAGGTAGTGTCCGGTTGTTTGGTTAGATACCGGTTCGTTAAAGTGTCAAACTATTCGATTTATTGATCTTTAGGTACCCTTTTGTGACACTTTTAATTCCCAACACTTAGGAAAGCATTCAGGACCATTTAGTCATATTTTTGCATGTTACTAGTTTGTTAAATTGCTGATTTTTGCTGAAATATGTTGAATTCAGCACTTTAAGTGGGTTTTAGCCACTTTCTGGCACTTAAACTATCACCTAGTGAAGCAGTTTTGTGATCCTTACTTTCCTACACACTATACTAGTGTAGTACTTAGTCTCTGGCCCATACTGGGTCCCAAAACACTGTTTGTCTATGTACTGACATCGTCAGCATTTTTCTGAGTTATCCGCTAACTTTGCTAGCTATGCTTTGTGCATCGTTTATGTCACTAAGAGTTTGTATGTAAAGATGATGTGACAGTATGAAATGTGATGCACATGTAGTTATAATGCAGAAATCAGAAAGCAGTTTAAGTCATTAATTGTAATTCAGCCCAGTCATTAAGCACTAATCAATATTAATTAATTGTACGGATACCTGTATTTTTTACAGTTATCACATTACTAACCTAGTTTCGTTTGCATTATATATTTAATTAGGTTTACCAGCTTAACCAGTAGGCAAGCTTTGACCGTTTAAAGCTGCAATGTGAGTCATTCTGTTTTTATCAAACTGTTTACAAAACCCTAAATGTTTTCCTATTATACTTACAGTGATTAAGTCTTTGTAATCTTAAATTACTGCCAATACATGGGGTTTTGTATACACTACTTGACAAGTGTCACTTTTAGGTGAACGGACCTAAATAGTGATATGACCACAGTCATAGGTTTTGCCGAGTGACAACTTGGTCAGATAATTATAAGATATAAGCAAATGTGAAAACTCTTAAAACTGTATGTTATAACTATGTGTCCTTTGTAATAATTGAATGCACTCACCAGTATTTTCTCTGATCAAATATTTTAAAACCATATTTCAGGTGATTTACTGTGAAGAAAGGAAAAGTGTCGCGTAGCACTCCAGCTTAAATAAAGTGGCTCAGTAAATAGAAATAAACATGTTTTTTTGTAATCAAAGGATTTCTCAGTGAAATTCCCTTCATGTAAATACGGGGTTTGTCCCGAAAGGTATAATAAAATAATTCGGTGTTTTTAAAACTCTGATATTATTTTCCTGACAAACGGTCATGATGTAAATCCCCCTGGCAATTAAACACCGGTATCAAGGGTTTCTATCTCGCGGCGCCCGAACCGGGGAAACGGGTCAGGGACCGTGACAATTTGGAGCTAATGATGGAAAATTTGGGTGTTTTGGGCGGCTATGAAAACAAAGATGGATTTATTGATGCAGGGGAGTTGGTGGTTGTCGATGGTTTAAGATGCAAAGAGATGTATTTAGAGATGGAGGTGATTGCTACGATGGTTGTGGTAGTAGACAACTGAAGATGAGGTGGTAAGGCTAAGCCTCTTGTGCTTGCGAGGGAGATGGGGGTGTGAAAAAAAGGAGTAGGATGTGAAGGTGGGACCCATATTTGACTTTTAGTTTTTAGGGTAATGGTGAGAATATGTTTCTAGATAGTTTTTAACAAGTGTTAGTCTTAATACACAACGTTGTTAATAAACTACAGAAACGCAATATGTTATTTGATATCCTTAATACCCAAAGGTGCTAATTTTGACAAACCACATAGAGTAACCGTGTAACTAACTCAATTTACGATTAATAAAAAGTTCAAATATGAATGAAAGAATAAAAAAGGCAACCCAAAAATAAGCAATTACATGCATTGCTTCATTCAAAATTTGAACTTAACTAGATGATACCCAAGTCACGTTGTGGCTTTTACCTATTAGTGGACAATGAAGTTTTAATACAAAGTAATAAAATGATGTGTCTGGAAGACAACATAGATTTAAGTTTTTAAAACCCCCCATTTTAGTACTTGTTTAGTGCAAATTTCACCTTGAATTGGTTAAGTGTTTGTTAATTGGTGTTTTGCAGGTTTCTAGTTAAAAAGATGGATTTCCAGGTCAAATATACGAGCTTAACTGAAGAAATCAGAAGAATTGCTAGGCCGAGTTCGGTATCGGTCGTACGGACTAGAATAGTACGGGCCGTAAGCTTTAGAGTTGGGCTGCACCGCCTTAGAAGTTTAAAACCCTAGTTGGCCCATCTGCTTACGGGTCATACTCGAGAGAAGCGCATGGGTCGTTTCCGACTCATAACTTAAGTGGGCCTTATAAATAGAATAGTCATTCAAGAAACCTTAAGTTGCGAAGTCAGACATCAAAGGGAACGAAAAAAGGGGTTGTTCAAGTGTTTCAAGCAATCTAGAAGATCCTAGGGAGAGAGTTCGAGAAGATCTAGCATAGAGGAGATCAATCTATTAATTCTTACTGAGTTAGAACCTTTATATTTTTGTTTTCCTTAGTCTTTATCATGTATTCGATGAAATCTTGTGTGTTGGTTATTTGTATGGATAGCTAACCGCCTTATAGCCGGTTAGGTAAGATGAATCTTGATACTTTGTGAAGTTGGATGATTTTATTTATAAAAGTGTGATTTTAAATAAGTGTTTACCATATTGTGATTTGTTAATCTATATGTTAGGTATTGGTTTTTGAATGAGTTTCTCTGGGTAATTTAGATCTTTCTATGAAGTTATGCATGTTTGATTTGTCTTAGGTAAATTGCTTAGTTACTTATAACCAGATAGTTGGATGTGTCTATAGCTTGAGTCTTCGGGTTTATGTAGTCAATCTGAAAGGGTAATGTTTTTTAAGACTTCATACCTCAACAATAGTTTTTACTGTGATGAGCTTTTCATAAATCCACAATTAAAAGACTTTGTAAAAGTATTAAGAGGATCTTGATACTAATTGTTTTTTCTTTCTTATATTTGATTTTAAAACATATTCTTACTATTTTGTTTTTCTCATTATTTCACCATTTCAAAGTTACATAGTTTAGATATTATTCACACGGTTAAGTTAATAAATTTGTCTTATAGGATTGATACTCGATAACTTACCTGAACTATACTATAATCTAATAGGTACGCTTGCCTGTTACTTGTGTAGTTAGTAGTCTTTTTTTTTTTTTTTTACCTTAAAGCATGTCTGTGTTTTGTTTTAATTTATTTGTTAGTATCTATGCACGTCACAAAGCGTAAACAAAACACAATACATAAGATTGGTACTCGGTAACTTACCTGAACTATACTATAATCTGATAGGCACGCTTGCCTGTTACTTGTGTAGTTAGTAGTCTTTGTTTTTTTACGTTAAATCTCGTATGTGTTTTGTTCCAGTTTATCAGAAGGAATTACAAAACTAAATTTAAGAATCCATGCTCTTTAATTTATATTAGGGTTTTTGCCCGTGCGTTGTGACGGTATGTTACCGCGGACATTCGATTGGTACTGGTTCGGTTCCTTACAGTACCAGTATGATACATGTACTTGGTATAGAAATCAACGCGTGCTTTACATCCCCCCAAAACAATAAAAATAAACACCGGTACTGACACCGATGTTGTTCGTACGATATTGATCGGTTTAGATCATCACGGTACTGGTACCAATATCCATTTATAGTCGCAAACAGAATTATATAAATGAAAAAATATTGAAATCGGAAACCACAAAAATGAATACAGGTACCGGAACCGATGTTGTTCAATATGGTGTGAGTTTATCTAAAGCAAAAAACAATAAAAATTAATTCTGGTACCAACATCAATGTTGTTCGGTCGGTTTCTGTCCGGTTCACTACGGTAGAACTTAGAAGTACAATATCCATTGTCAAATAAGAAACCGTAAAAACAAATACAGGTACCGATACCGATGGTCTTTGGTTCGATATGGTAGCGATATGGTGTCTGTTCTGTTTATCGAAAGCAAAAACAATAAAAATAAATATCGATACTGATACAAATGTTGTTTGGTCGGTTTTAGTACGATAGTGACATAATATACATTTTCGATAAAATTTATAGCACTATGTTCAAAGAAAATAAACAAAGTACGCAAGCTATTAGAAAAAAAAACAAATTAAATGAAGAATAAAATATAAATAAAAACTCAAAAATAATAAGTAACTATTCATCATAGGTTTAATTTCGATTTGATACGATAGTAGGACAATATCTATTTTCAATAATATTTATATTGCAATCCCTAAAAAACATAGTTGTGGAGTTTGAATTTTTTAAATAAGTTAGAGAACATATGTTATTAAAAAATAAACTACATAATGAATAAAATATTATTAAAATATAAATAAATATTACAATAATAATAAGTCTATAATAGAATCTATATTTATCATTGACAACTTAAAAATATCTAATACAATAACAAAAACATCTATGTAAAAATAAGTAATAGCAACAATATTTGACCTTCTTTCATGATCACACCATCATGATAAAAATGATAAAAAGCTAATATAATAACATAAAATTATGTTACTATTCATGGGTTCAAAAATCATATATATATATAGGGCAAGGATATATAGGAAACCATTTTTTAGTGAGAAAACTAAGGAAACCCAATTGTGACCATTGATCTTGATCATCTAAGGGCTAGGGAAATTTGATGGTTTATTGATTTAAATTTAATACATAACATATGTTGATGAGTGGGCCAGAAGGGTATTTGTGTCAAAAAGACCATATCTCATTCTCTCTCTTCTGTATAGTTGTCACCATCACATCAAAGCATCATCATTGTCTCTCTTTCTTCTTTCTTCTTCTTTGAGAATTCAAAATATCTTCTGTACATTCACCATCAAACCATCATCATCATCTATTCTCTCATCCTCTCTATTTCTTCATGTTTCAATCACCAAGAACACACACATAAGTGTGTAACAAGCCTGAATCGTTATTATTAAAGAAAGAGAAACACCAAAAGCATACACACAAGTGTGTGAGAGAAAGAGAAACAAGATTCTCCTTCGTGTTCATGAAGAACACCAAGAACACACACACAAGTGTGTGTGAGAGAAGCAGGCCTGAATCATTCGGTTGCATGTGTTTCTAGAGAGAGAAAGTAATTAGAACACCAAGACCAAGAACACACACAAGTGTGTGAGAGAGAAGCAGGTCAAAAATCATTTGGTTCATGGGTTTTTAGAGAGAGAAAGTTGTTAGAACACCAAGAACACACACACAAGTGTGTGTGTGAGAGAAGAAGGTCAGAAATCGTTTGGTTACATGGGTTTTTAGAGAGAGAAGGTTGTTAGAACACCAAGAACACACATACGTATGACATGGACTGGTTCCATGTCTTAATGTTATTTGTTTGGTAAAAGTTGAATGATTTTGTGTGTGTATTGGTAAAATAGATTTGATAGTTTGTTGGGTTTTTTTTGTTTTAAAGGGATTAAATTTTTTTAGAATTGTGATAATGAATGTTATTGTTGATATATATTCGTTACCTTTGAAAAGTTCATAATCTAATCGTTGATGATCTCGTTTATTTTACAAATAAAAAGTTGTGTTTGGTTTGGTTGCTTGCTTGTTTGAGGCTTTTGATCTGAACAGTAACTGTTTTTTGTTGGTTTGGTTGTTTGTTTGGGGATTTTGATCTGAATAGTAACTGTTTTTATATGTTATACTAGGGGGTAACACATGTATAGCCATGTTAACATGTCACATATAGTTGTTACATGTGTTACAACAAAAAGTTTACACACGTATAACACGTACCACTATAGTGTAACACAAGTTACAAATATGTGCTACATATGTGTAAGCCCCTATATGTTGCTTGTTTGGGGTTTTTTTATCGTATATGTTATAACATGTGTTACCTTTAGAAACTTCATAATTTATTCGGAATATGTGTAACATTAAGCGTATCCATGTGTTTATTTTGCTACATCATATTACGCATGTTATGGGGTAACTGTTTGTGTGTGTTATACTAGGGGGTAACACATGTATAGCCATGTTACACATGTCACATATGGTTGTTACATGTGTTACAACAAAAATTTTACACATGTGTAACACGTAACACATGTTATACATGTGTTACCACTCTAATGTAACACAAGTTCCAAACATGTGGTACATATGTGCAGCCCCCTTTGTGTCCATGTATAACTCGTAACACATGTTACATAAATGTTGTTACGTTTGCGTTGATAAATTTAACTATACAAGATTAACAATGATGTAATTGTTTTGTTCATAGGTATAGGGATGTTTGTGTTCAAGATGAAGCTGGTTATCAAGAAGCGAAACATAGGTAGATTTGTGTTACCTTATGATAGTTTTTTGGATCATTTTTATATATTTGAATTTGTATAAAACACTTTTGTTACATTTAAGTTTAATTGTAATTGTTTTTTTTTAATATATATAATCTATTTGTCCCTTTATTTTGTTACAACAGCCCCACATTCTCAGTAGTTGCATACATTACTAGCAATTTGAACAATACACATGTCGGTTATGTATTGATCTAAAATCAACTTCCTTTTATGTATGTAATATAACTGGGGATACCAACTTTTATAAAATCTAATGGCGAGGTTGGGAAAAATAGGACTTCGGGTGCATATAAAATCTCAATAGTGGGATAGGGAAACTAACTTTTATAAAATCTCAACCGGTAATATGCATAACAATCACTTTTTACATGATATACGTCATGCCACACACGTTATACAATAAATGCAACACTTTTTAGCATTGTTACACATGTTACATGTTGTTTGTAACATGTGTTACATCGTATTCATAGTAAACCAATACTTGGTTCTATATCATGTTACAAGTTACATGTGGCTTTTATGTGTTTTCTGACGATCGCCATGTCACACACGTTATATACTAGAAACGAAGCAACAGTTTTGGACGTTGTTACACATGTTGCATTATGGATGAAGAAGGATGTTGTCGTGAAGGCCATTTTTGGTTGTAAAAACTATATGAAACATGTGTATCCTTGATGTTGTAACACGTGTAAACACTGTATGTAACATGTATAACATGACTATACATGTGTTACCCTCTAGTGTAACACATGTTAAAAAAAACATGTGTTACATATGTGCAACCTTAGGTGCCAATTAAAACTTAGTTAAATTACATATGTAACTGCATTACATCATCCAAAATGTCACGTCAATTGGTAAACAAGTATTCTTTAAGATTGTAATATTTTTTTAGATTGTAATGTTTAAGATGATTGTAATGTGTTAGATGTTTTGACTTTCTAATTAATGATATTCAATAGCTCATGCGTTTAATAGTAGTTTATTATTTTTCATTAAACATGTTACATATATAAAAACCATTGTTACATATGTAACGTTGCCTTTTTAACGTATGTAACACATGTGTACCAAAGGAATGATATGACCAACATTTTATCAGGTCATTCTTTGCTATTAGTTAGTTACCTCTCACATAGGTTACACATGTTACGTCCAACACCAGTTACAAATGTTAATCAAAACAAGTATTCTTTAAGATTGTAATATTTTTTCGATTGTAATGTTTAAGATGATTGTAATGTGTTAGATGTTTTGACTTTCTAATTAATGATATTCAATAGCTTATGCGTTTAATAGTAGTTTATTATTTTTCATTAAACATGTTACATATATAAAAACCATTGTTACATATGTAACGTTGCCTTTTAACGTATGTAACGCATGTGTACCAAAGGAATGATATGACCAACATTTTATCAGGTCATTCTTTGCTATTAGTTAGTTACCTCTCACATAGGTTACACATGTTACGTCCAACCCCAGTTACAAATGTTAATCAAAACAAAAGTCACTTGTCATCATGGGTTGTTAGTAATTGCACACATTACAATCATACTTAAAGGTAACAAAAATCTTTATAAAAACTTAAACATATAAAAATGATCCAAAAACTATCATAAAGGTTACAAAAATCTAGCTACGCTTTGCGTCTTGATAACCATCTTTATCTTGAACATAAACATCCATTCACCTATGATCAAAACAAGTACATCAGTGTTAATCCCCTAAAGTTAAACTTATTAACACAAATGTAACAACAGGTATGTAACATGTGTTACGTGTTATACACGTGTAAAATTTTATTGTAACATGTGTTACCTCCTAGTATAACACACAATAACAGTTACTATTCAGATCAAAAGCCCAAACAAGCAACCAACCCAACAAAAAACAGTTACTATTCAGATCAAAAGCCTCAAACAAGCAACCAAACCAAACACAACTTTTTACCACAAAAATGATTTTAACACAAAAATAAAAACCTGCAAATTACATAAACATTTACCCATTTTTAGAACCATTTTAACAAAAGAATCATGTTCATCTCTAAAACATCCATTACACAAAAACCTATAAACAACCATTTTAACTAAAACATCAAGTGTGAAATGATTTTTCAAAATAAAATACTCAAGAGATTGTTGTTTCTCTCTCTAAAATAGCAACTTTCTCTCTCTAAAAACACTTACCGAATCTAGAAACCGTGTGATGAACACGATGAAGATCTTCAAACTTGCTTCTCTCTATGTGTTCTTGGTGTTCTTGATGAATATGATGAAGATTGTTGTTTCTCACTCTAGAAATCAGCTTTCAACAAGCATCAGCACACCCGAGATGAAGATGACGACGTGAGATGAAGCATGAACACACCCGAAATCAGCTTTCAATAAGCATGAACACATCCGAAATAAACAAGATGAATATTGTTGTTTCTCTCTAAAAACATTCGCTTTCTCTCTCTAAAAACATAAACAAAGACGTGATGAGAGCAACACCTTACTTGCTTTTCTTTGAGAGCTTCGATGGTGACTTTGATCTTCAGATATGGTGGCTTCAATAGAAATGGATGAGTACATGATCCAGATCTAGTTGTTTCGTACAACACAACATGGAGACGTATTCAACAAGAATTAATACTAAAAGTCTACTTATGTGTCGTCCGAAATTCTTGTCATAAACTCAATGGATAAACAAAGATAAAAAGAAATATATGGAAGGTTTGAATTTGAAGAAGATAATAGAAATGTGGGGAAGAAGATGCTTTGGAAAATGTTGCAAAAAGGTGTGTACTTTTGTCTCAAAAGTAAAAGGTGGGTTGGTGACATTTGATGGGATGAAAAGGTAAAAAGTCTAAAATGCCCTTTGAAGACCAATTTGCACATGCTTAAAGTGGGTGATGTGGCTCAATATGGGCCAAGTATTGGGGTTTCCTTAGGGGCTGTTTGGCTAAGCTTATTTTGGAGACTTATTTACTTATTGACTTTTTGGAAAAGTAAATAAGTCATAATGGAGTGACTTATTTACTTATTCCTCTCACATAATAAGCTAACCCAAACACCTTTTAACTTTTCAAAAAGTCAATAAGTAAACAAGTCACTAAAATAAGCTTAGCCAAACAGCCCCTTAGTTTTCTCCATATACTTACACTATATATATATATATATATATATATATATATATAAGTATAATAATATTGTTTTAATATATAAAATGTTAATTTTTCCCATTTTTTATATAGTCATTACAACGGTATGCCTATCTCAATTACAACAATTCGTAACAAAGGTAGAGGTCAAGTGTCACCACACTTTAGCGGGTTAAGGGTAGATGCATTTGTGCGCCTGAACCTTAGAATGGTGGGTCCAGATGTATACAGTTATACCAATGTTATTGGTTTTATCGCACACATTTATATAAGGTTCATGTAACATTTTTAGTGGTGCATCCAAACTCATTACAACAATGTGTCCAATTCGAATAGCTATCGAATTCTGGTCAATGATTTTGACGCGTAAGCTTAGAGCGGTTCGTCCAGACTTGTTAGGACAACATGACCGAATTTGAAGAGTTATTGGAGTATCGTAATTTATTTGACGCAGATGTTTATAAATGTCTAACTCCTTGGTGCATCTGAAAAACCATAAAACCATATAACAATTCAATTTGCGTTGATCGACTTAGACAAAAAACACAAACACATAGTGTGCACACGTAAAATTTATATGACAATTTCTTCTGTTTTACATTGATAATCATCAAATATCATTGGAAATAGGTATTGACACATCAAATAAGTGAATTTCATAGGACCCAAAATCATCGTACAAAATATGGATAAAAATGCAAATCTAATTCCTCGTTATTGTCGCTTTCAAAATCGGATCTTACTTGCAAAATCATAACTATTTGACTCAGTAATGTAAGGGAAGTTGTGATTACAAATTAAAGATAAGAAAAGACGGTAGTTTGAGTTTTCCTAGTGATTTATAAATCATTACAAGGGAATTTTATCTACATATTTTGCTCTTAAGATCAAACAAAGAAAAGAGACACGGGTTAGACCAAAAATTTTGTTTTTAATTCATATATACTATATATAAATATAGTAAGGTGCATTCTCTCTAGAATTAAAAATATTGGATAACGAAAATGCAAGAATCTCTTGTCAACTAGTTGAGCAATGAAATCTTCCCATTTTAGTGATGCCAACTAATTTCATAAAAAAACAGGTCTATTTCTTGACCAACACACTAAGATTTTGTTACCCAATTTAAGTTATGGGACAAGGCCAAATGAGTGTTTGTTTCCCAAGAACTAGGGATGATAAATGTATAGAGATCTCATTTGCTTACAACTTTTTATTTAAACCCCCTTAACTTAAAAAGAAATCAAACTATTAACACTTTTAGAAAAATTCCATGAACTTGATGGCATCAAAAGAGACAAGAGGAAGCAAGGCAGCCATGTGCTTCTATCCCTATTGCTAAAATATTAAAATATATTACATACCACTTATAAAGTCAATCATGGCTTTGGCTTTCTTTGATTTATAATGTTTACAGCTTCACCCCTCATGCTTTTATATGACTTTATGGTCATAAACAATGATACTTCTTGAATACCTAAACTTATGAATATATACTATTAAGTCCTTTTGTTTTTATTTGGGTGGCGTGATTGCCGGAGATCTTTATTAATTTTACCAAGTTTGTAGCTAGATTTCATGGCATATTCAATCATTATTTTTGTATCTTCCCTAATTTTAAATAGCCACGATAGAGTGATTCATTTGTTTTATACATATCATGATAACGTTTTGATTAAAATTTTAAACGAATATCTCACACACATAAATCTAATCTCGTCGTCTGATTTCTACATTGATTTGGTTATATTATTATTATTGAAATAGAAGCACCAAGAATTTGCTATACACAAACTAAAACCTACTTTGCTTAGGAATGGGTATAGTTGCACTTTATTATTGCAGTTTAGAAATATATGAAATAAAAAAAAAACCCCACCATAAGCATTGACAAATTAAGATCAGAGGCGGACCTAGGTGAAGCCCATGGTGGGCGGACGCACCCCTTGAAAAAAATTAATGTATTTTTTAGGCAAAAAACCCGACCGCACCCCCTGAAAATATGCTTGATCTACTCATCCGCACCTCCAGTAAATAATTTCTGGGTCCGCTACTGATTAAGATAATAGATTTGACGTGGTGCCATTTGGGTTACTATTTTACATGCTGTACCTAATAGCGCGATCTTTTAACCCATTATGATGATTTTTAGTTGTGTAGGAAATTGGTGATTTTAAATGTACATGAATATGATATTGCTTAATCATTAGTCGGGAAAATAATCTTAAAATGTAAAACCCTGTATGATTTTTAACCTAGGAATTCTTTATCTCATTTGCCTCAAACTATTCAAAACAATCAAGTGCGTTCACTTGTATGATGTATCTATCAATTTTTCATGCACGTTCTTAATATTTTCTTCATTTTGTGCAACCTTTGCATTGACAAAATAATCAAGTGCATTCACTTGTATGATGTATATATCAATTCTTCATGCGCGTTCTTAATATTTTCTTCATTTTGTGCAACCTTTGCATTGAACAACTTTTTTTATTTAGATACCTATCCAAGGGTAACAACAAAAGTAATGGAAAAGTCTCCATCAACCACTAATTAAGCATTAACCATTAAGATAATAGAAAAGTCTTCATTAACCACTAAGATAGTAACCAAAAAGATCTACACCACTTAGCTCCTTAGGTATTATAAGATGAGACTATGAATCGAACCAGATCAAATCATTCATCTATCGACGAACGCCAAAACAGTAGATATAGGTATTTTGAGAATACGCCTTAATGACCAGTGACTGGCGATCGCTCTAATGAGCGGTTTTGCTAGAATAGATAATAATGAAAGCACCATTCTAGTAAATGATGCAGAGAAAAGTAGAGGGCGGGATATGACCACGACTTAAGATTCAAGTACCATTGAAAAGACTAAAGGAACGGGGGAATGACTTCATGTAATAAAGCACATGCTAATACGAGCCGGGCAAAGAGATCATTTTCTTTTTCCAGTATGTAGCTTTGCGAGCAAGGAGTACATCATCATAATAGGGTGAAAACAAACATAGGATGGTCCAACATCACACACTTGTTGTTTTTGTGTAAGAGAGAAAGATAACAGAGTAACATTTAGATCATTAATCAGATTAGCAAATTCTCATGATCTTCGTTGTATAATACTTTGTATTCCTAGTTTTCTTCTATGACTAAAAAGGGATAACTGTATACGTGCACTATCAAGCCCGGTAACTCTCCCTCTGACAATTCTATGTAAAACACAAGTGTTGGCGGGCTTATTGCTAAACACGCTACAGTGTTAGCGAGTTTAAAAATTAGCAAGTTTAGCTAAATTAGCAAGTTTAGCATGTGTTGCCTATAAATAAGAGTGTTTATGTAGCATTTCATTTAAGCATTTCAGTGAGTTGTAAGAGCTCTGTGTGAGAGAGAACTTAGTGTCCAGGACTTCGTGTCCAGTTTGTTTAGAAGTATGTGTATTCTCTTTCGGTATGTAATATGTGTTGATATAGAGTTTTTGACCGCCTTTTGAATCATCATTGCTCGTTATTAGGTGTTTGTTTCCACCAAAGACCATAGAGACGTGAAATTAGATGTGTTTTTGAGAATTTGAAACTTGTAGGATGATTTCCGATCATATTTGAGCCGTGTAAAGTTGTTTTTTCGAGTCTAGAAAGCTGAATTTGAGTTCATATCTGAAAACAATGAAAATGGTGGGTTTATTT
Source organism: Helianthus tuberosus (assembly GCA_030545235.1). Classification (NCBI taxonomy): domain Eukaryota; kingdom Viridiplantae; phylum Streptophyta; class Magnoliopsida; order Asterales; family Asteraceae; genus Helianthus; species Helianthus tuberosus. The sequence continues at coordinate 159,462,501 of CM060402.1, read as the reverse complement.
TCCAGTAAGCATCATTTTAACGGGTTTAGATCCAGTAAATGCCATTTTAGCGGGTTTAGCCAATTTAACATGTTTAGCATATTTAGAGGGTTTAGCAAATTTGGCACGTTTAGCAGATTTCGAGGTTCTAGTCAATTTGGCGGGTTTAATCACTTTAGTGGGTTTAGCATTGTATAAGGTTTATCCATTTAGAGGGGTTATGGAATTAGCATGGTTATGGGTTAGTGTTGTTATGGATGAGTGTTTGAGAAAAATTTGGTGATAGTATTTTGTGAAAATATTCACGGGTCGGGATTTCAGGATCGATCAATGGATTGCGAGAATATTGGGTTGGTTGTTAATGTTCATATTTGGGCCTTATGTTAGAACTCTACTTGGGCCAAAATTGTTAGTTGATTTGTGGGTTGTTTCAAGGGTAGAGCTTGTAGTTTAAAAGAGAAAAGGAGGAGATTGGTTGAGTTTTTGAGTTTCTGGAAAGAAAAAGGGGAGTAAAAATTTCTAAAAGTTTATGTTTCTTCGCAAAGATTGTGATCTTGATTTTGTCAAAGTGAGTTCGTGGTTTAGTCAAATGTGTTTATAATGAAACTAGTTTTTTGTTGGACGTTTAGTTGAATATTAAACCTTTATTATATGTCGGTTGTAGTAGGGATGATTAGTATCCTCGGACCTCTTCCCAAGTTGGTTGCTATGTGGATTCTCGAATTAATCTGGAGGTCCTTACCTTGAGGGGAAGATCCGGAATGAAAGACATCGGATAATTGGTGGACTCATGAAGATACAATGTTGAATCATGAAGATACGAGACAAAATCAAACACATATGGTTAAGACGAAGATCAAGTTTTGGTAGTTGTACGCAATATCGGAGTTTAGTTTGTTATTAACTTATTAAACTGAATTTCTCATCTTTATGGAAGCTGATTTGTTTGATAGTGAGCATTCGAAATTTGACTTCTCTATCATATGTCAGTAAAGTTTGAAGATCATATGATCGAGCATTAATACCTTAAGTGGTTGGTTCACGTTAGCTTAATTCGAAGGTGGTTAGGGTTGAAAGGGATAACTACGGCATTTGCGAGTGCGAGTTTGTCTTAACTAGACCTCGTCGGGCGTGAATCTAACTATAGTACTATTCTAGTTAAGTTGGAACGTCACGAGTAAAAGTCCTAGCACTTATGTATCAAGCATCACGTGTAAATATGTACGTCAGTCATTCACATGTGATAATAGTTTAGATTGTGTACTGCGTTTTGATAAGTGTGTTTTCGATATAAACGTATGTTACACCCCAAAAGTGTGTTTAAAGCGTAAAAAGGGGGTCAAGTAAACTCACAGTGCGTGTCCAACAAATAAACACGATCTGGTTGGATGGTTGAGAGCGCCGGATCAGCCTGTGTACGGGAACAGATGCATAAGTATTCATCAGTGCTAAACGGTCAGAATCCCGTCGGATGCTCATTCGATCGGATGGCTATTCGAGTGAGTTGCAGACTGTAGTTTGAAGTTTTTGAAATTTTCCAAGTAAACATTTTCGAGTTAACGGAGACGCTGTGAAGATGTGTCAGACAACGGAAATCCACACCGAGTCTAGCCCAATCGATCGGATGGGAACCACCCCATTCGATCAGACCTGCTGAGCTTGATGGGACTTAATGTTCAACCCGTTTGTCGATCACCTCTCCGGTGGAAATCCGCTTTCGAGCCGGCCCTAGACTATTGAGTGAGTCTTAGGTCAGGTTGAGTCCAGATTCCATCGTCATCGTCACCATCATCGCCATCGTCCTAGTCACTGTCCCAGTTATCGTCCTCGTCATCGTCCCAGTCATTGTCCTCGTCCCAGTCGTCCTATAGTCACCGTCCTCGTCTTAGTCATTTTCCCAATCATCGTCCTTGTCCTTGTCATCGTCACCATCCTCGTTATCGTCCTAGTCATCGTCCTCGTCATCGTCATCGTCCCAGTCATCGTCATCGTCCTAGTCATCGTCCCAGTCATCGTCATCGTCCTAGTCATCGTCCCAGTCATCGTCATCGTCCTAGTCATCGTACTCTTCATCGTTCTCGTCACCGTCCTCGTCATCGTCACAGTCATCGCCCCAGTCATCGTCCTAGTCATCGTACCAATCATCGTCATTGTCCTCGTCCCAGTCATCATCATCGTCCTCGTCATCGTTCTCGTCACCGTCCTCATCATCGTCCCAGTCATTGTCCTCGTTACCGTCCTCGTCATCATTCTCGTCACCATTCTCGTCCTAGTCACCGTCCTAGTCTATTACTCTATTAATTAGGTAATTATAAATACATAGAAAACGTATATACGGTGAATTATAAAAAAAATGTAATATGGTTGGGTATCATATATATAGTGTCATACACATCGATAGTTCCACACCAGTGAAATTATTCGACTCTTGTTTACGGGGTAAGATCAAATAAAAAGTTGATTTTGCCTAAGTAGGATGAGAATGAATCTTAACCATTTATTTTTCAAATCAATGGTTAAGATGAAAGTGTAGAAGAAAGGAGGAGTACAAGGGTATCTTGGGAAATCCTATTTATGGAGTTTCTCTCTCCACATGCAAGGCACATGCATATTCAACCCCCATTTTTTAAACGTTCGTAACTTTTTTATACGACATTATTTTTTCATAAAAATTTCACCATAAAATCGAGCGTTTTTTTTTATCTTTAATTTGAGTACCATATTGCTATAGAAAATATGAAGACTAAAAAAACCCACTAAAATGTGTTGTATTTCTATGTTGTATAACATTTTTTTGTGCTGAATTTTTGTACTCTATTTTTGTGCTAAATTTTTTGTACTGGATTTTTTTATCTTAAATTTTTTTTTCTCAATTTTTTGTGCTGGATTTTTTTGTACTACATTTTTTTGCTGAATTTTTTCGTGCTATATTTTTTTGTACTAGATTTTTTTGTGCTATATTTTTTTGTACTACATTTTTTGTGCTATATTTTTTTGTACTAGATTTTTTGTGCTATATATTTTTGTACTAGATTTATTTTGTTGTATTTTTAAAAAAACAAAAGGGGTGCCACATGTCATTTTCACTTCTATTTATAAGGACCAAAATGTCCTCCATTCCTACTTATTAGGAGTGCCACATGTCATTATCACAATCCTTCTTAGGCTACTTAGGCAAAATTCACTTTTTAGTGGATCCTTCCCCCTTGTTTACAAATCAGTTTCGAGTACTGGATTGGATAATACTATTAAGGTATATTATTAAGTTACGTAGTATAGATTTGTATATTTATTAATAAATGAATGAAAAAGAAGAGTAAAATATGGATTGATGTGGGGTGGGTTCGTTTGAATGGGATGATTGGTGTAAATTTGTTAATATGTAAGTTGTTTTGTTTGTTTGTTGCCGTCTCGGCTTTTAGGTTCGGTGTTTTCTAATGAAGTTCACGTTTCAAAAAAAAATTGTAAAAGAAATTAAAAGAGTTGTTTAAAAAAAATTAAAAGATATATGGAAACTTGAAAAGTGTAGTGAGAAATTATTTGTTTATGGAAACTTGAAAAGTGCAGAAAAAAAAAAAAGTAAAAAAAAAAGGGTTAATTTTGAGTGTATTTAACACAACCCTTAATAATTCCTGTATAATCACAAATGAACATTTCTACAAGACTGTTCACTAAACTAATCACATAAACAAATTTGATCATTGCCAAGGGCGGACCTAAGCCCAGCCCAGGGTGGGCGGGCGCACCCCCGGGAAAAAAAATTTAGTGCTAAGTTCCGTCGAAAATCCTGTTCGCACCCCTTGGAATTTTTCGTTTGCACCCCATGGAATTTTCCGTCCGCACCTCTTGGACTTTTTCGTCCGCACCCCTTAGGTAAAAAGTGTTATCAATTTATATTTAAAAAATATTCTTTAGTAAACTCCTATTTTATAAAAAATACTACCTAAATTATATTACTTTTAATACCTAAATAACTAAACCCAAATACCCAATACATTTAACTAGCCCACTACTAAGTCTTAGCCCAATAAACAAACCCAACAAATCAACAATATTTCAAACTAAAATAAAATAAACAAGCCCAAAACCCTTACATATTCTATCCTGCTCTCTTTATCGTCCTTGCACGCCACCGATCAGAACATCAACAACGATAACAGTGAACAGTCAGCAGCCGCATACCACCGTAATCAGCCACGGGTAAGTTTCTTTGTTATTTTTGATGATTTTTGGTTGATATTATCCACCTTCAGCGGCCTATTATAGCCGCATACTAACCATAGTAGACATGTGCTTCGTTTTGTTTTCATTATGTTATGGTGGGTTATATAAATTAAGTTCTTTTGTTTTACATGACCCGGCCCGAACCGACCCGATACGAACCGATTTTTTATTTATATACATTGGGGCCTAAAAATTTTAAAAATGTTCCGCACCTCCATGGAAAAATTCCTGGGTCCGCCACTGATCATTGCCTAAAACAACTCTAAATCTGTGTAGTAACATATTACTGTAACAAATGTATTTAGCTTAATAATGCCTTAATAATCACAAAAAAAAAAAAAAAAAAACATTCCTACAAGTCTGTTTATCAACTAACAACAACTTACCTATGTAAACAAATTTACATTATTATGTGATCCGACTCGGCCTGAAAGTTCTAACGTTGAGTTGGTAGATATCTTAACACCAAAAAAAACCTATCCTGGTTAAAAAAAATTACGGATCCACCTGTGCTTATTATAATGATACGAAACTTGGCCATTTTATCTAGCTCGTGCATAGACCCGACTCTATCGATGAATGTTTTGAGGTAAATAAGAAGGGGGCAGGAATTGATGAGGTTGGGTCCAGTTGATTGGAACTAGACATGAAGGCAGGTACAGTAAATCAAGAAACAAATTTGTAGAGAGAGAGACCATCAAACCACATTCCTTGCGTGATTGGTATAATTGTGTGATTCCAAATATCGATCTTTAATTCGTTTATCCAAAACTGAGCCTCCCAAGTCCCAACAATTGACATATCTTTCATGGACTCTTCTGCAATATTTGTTGCAGATCCATTTATAACATTCGGGGACCTTTGTAGGGGCATAATCGTAAAGTCAACTTACTTCCACTAGTGCAATTTACTTCCACTTCGAATATGTGTCTTATATATTTCATATTACGGTCGATGTTTCACATAACATATTCATTCATTTCAAATAAATAATGACACTCCATGACAATTTGTGACTATATATATTGTTGGGATATGAAGTAAACTCCCTACCCTCCACGACCAAAATTAATATTTCTGGTTTATGTCCATTAACTTACGACTTTCTTTTACGCAACAACCATACAAGGATGTAAGAGGTCATCCATCTTGGTATTATTGTAACCCAACAAGCTTAATAGTGTAGTTTTGATGAGATATGATGCGTTTTGTGGCCCCAAACACGGCCAACACCTCTCGTGGGCCCCAAACAGATTTTGTCTGGTGACGCCTTTAATCCTTATCTTACATAAAAACATAGGTGTATCTCGTATAAATTTCTGCTCCACGATACTGCTATTTTTGTTTGTTCATCTGTCATCTTGCCAATCTTGGGACCAAACATAAACATCATGATATATACCTTGGCCATAGCTACCACGTCCACACCCATAGCCATAAGACCCCTCGTAGTGGGACGTTTAAAAAAAAATAAAATAAAAAATAACGACGAAAAACGCCCAAATCCCATACATAGGGCTTTTTTTCGAAAAAATGGGTCCGCGTTGTTTAAAGCACGCTCAAGGGGGGAAATGTTGACCAATCAGATTAGAGATTCCATTTGCTTTGCCAATAAGATTTTTAGGTGTTTTTTCTTTATTTTATTTAATGCCCCAATAATGCCCAATAATGCCCCATCCCCACTACACCCATTTTAGAAAACGCCCAATAATGCCCCGTTGCTGACTGGACCGCCACATGGCGTAAAATGCCCTAGGGTGGGGGCATTATCTTCCCCTTCACAATTGGTCTAACCTCTAAATTGACCCATACAATTACTTATTATCACTTTCGCTTTAAGAAATGAAGTAACACGAGGTAGACTGGATTTGTAATACTTCTTTATAAAACCTTATTTTTTGGGTTATAAGGAAGTAGAAAATCAACTATATATCATGGAGTTAAATGCCATTTTAGTCCCTGTGGTTTGAGCCATTTTGCCAGTTTAGTCCAAAGGTTTCATTTTTAACCTGTGGGTCCAAAAAAGTTTCACAGTTGCCATTTTAGTCCACTTGGTTAACTTCATCCATTTTTTCTGTTAACGAGAAGGCTAATTTGGTCATTTTGTATGTAATTCTGTTAACTAAAAGGGCAATTCAGCCATATAAAATGACCGAAATGGCCTTCTGGTTAACAGAAAAAATGGATGAAGTTAACCCAGTGGACTAAAATGGCAACTGTGAAACCTTTTTGGACCCACAGGTTAAAAATGAAACATTTGGACTAAACTGGCAAAATGGCCCAAACCACAGGGACTAAAATGGCATTTAACTCTATATCATGTTTTAAAACTATTGTTTTATCATCATTATATAATTAAGTAACGAATCACACTTAATTTTTAATAACTCTATATAAATCAACTACTTTATTTTACTTTTATCACCAGTTTAAGTTTATTATAATAGTGTTGGTTATTATAAAAACTTAAAAAAAAAATATTGAAAAATATAATATTAAAGAAGTTTAAAAAAAAGTTGGAATGGTTACAAATTTATAAACCTTAAAGAAATTGGTAAAAATCTTATAAAAGAGTTTAAGTAGCCAAAACTCAATACAAGAACCTTATATGGACAGATATTTATAAAAGTTTATCATATACCTAGCATAGTCAAAGTTCATAAATCCTTTTATCTAACAAGACAACCTAATCTTAAAACTTACTTTTAAAACTTTCTAGAGTTAATTATGTTTTTCATCTATGTGGATTGTTGAAAATAACCATAACAGTCCATTAGTTTAAAAATTGCTAAAACAGTCCATGTACTTTCACTTTTGTAACACTTACAATTCACCCTCACTAACGCCATCCAGTTATTCTGTTAGTTTATTTAAAATGACCATAATGCCCTTGTTATTAAAACTAATATAAATAAAAAGTTAGTTACGTTTTCCATCCCTTTGGTTTGTTGAAAATAAACATTACAGTCCATTAGTTTAAAAATTACCAAAAATAGTACCAATATTATTCACTTTACTTTTCAATCTTCTCGTTTCTTCAGACCCTGCCAGAACATCACCTGATCCGAGTCCACAACTCTATTCCGACGACTCAGTTTCACCACTGCTCCTTTCCGTTGTATCACCGTCAACCAGATATTCTCCGTCACCTCCACCGACATCGAATCTGTCTCCATCAACCGGTTACACCAGAATCGAAATCATCGACCACCTAACTTTCCCCCATAACAATCGAAATCGTCGACCACCTAATTTTCCTCATCACAATCGATGTCAGTGGGAAAACTCAAGGCCTACCCGAAAAACTTGAGGTGAGGATATAAAGTCTGGGTGGTGCCCTGTGTAGTGGTCGGAATTGGTATAATTCATCGGTAGAAAAGGATTTGGCCAATGATTTGTTTGAAGCGAATGGCCATGAGGTGTGGGGGTAGGGGTGATTAGTAGTTTGATGACGATGGTTGGCAGATTGGGTGGTGGAAGTGGTCATTGTTCAAGTATGTGTGTGTGGTGGTGGGATACGTTGAAGATGGATGAGGTGGAGAGGGTGTGGAGCGAGCAGGTAATGTTTCGGTCGTATCTGAAGAAACAAAGAGAGTGAAGAGTATAGTGAAGGATAGTAGATAGATGAAGCTGTTAATCATCATTGTTGGTGAGTTGAAGGTGGAAGTTGTGAAAGTACTAGTACTCTTTTGGTAATTTTTAAACTAATGGACTGTAATAATTATTTTAAATAAACAACATGGACGAAAAGCGTAATTAACTATTTATTTATATTGTAGTTTTAATAACAAGGGCATGATAGTCATTTCAAATAAACTAACAATATAACTTAGTAGCGTTAGTGATGGTGGACTGTAATTGTTATAAAAGTGAAAATATAGGGACTGTTTTAGCAATTTTTAACTAACGAACTATAACGGTTATTTTCAACAAATCATAGAGACGAAAAACATAATTAACTCAAGCTTGTATAAACTTTAGAGAGATGTACAAATCATGAATTTGTACAAATAGTAAATTCTATTTTTCTAATTAAAAAAAAAATTATTTTATGTTTCATTCAGTTAAAATATCTCTGTGAGTTGAGACAATATTTTGGGCCCACATTAAACTTGTTATCAACATCTTTGTTTGTTTGTCATATTTGGATGGACTCTGGGATAGAGTAAGATCACGAGCCCATCTCAGGATTTAACCATCTCAGGATCGTAATAATAATAGTAACTAGTGGGTTTTTCCCGCGCTACGCGGCGGAAATTCGGTTGGTATCAATATCGATCTGTTATAGTACCAACTTTCGCTATAGCGACCTAAAGAGAAAACTCAAAACATAAAGTTTCTATATACCGTAAAAGATATCGACACACCTTTTACATCGATAAAACTATAAGAACAAATACCGGTACAAGTTTCCATATTCGATGTCGGTGCCGATGTTGTTCGGTTGGAACCTGTTCGTTTCGTTACAATACCAATACGATATTAAAAGATATCGACACGCTTTTTACATTGGTAAAAACTATAAAAACAAATACCGGTACAAGCTTCAATATCCAATGCTAGTGCCAATGTTGTTCGGTTGGAATCGTTTCGGTTTGTGAAAATATAGGTATGACACCAACACTTGCCACAACTTACGATACCAAAAAAACAGTTCATCGGTTTTGAGCAAAATTTAAATCTGAACGTAGATAAAAATTAACATATCATAATGACATATTTGAAATTTTATAAAACGTATCATGTTAAAAGTTATAACTGGAAACAAAATACAATAAAAGCTATAATTTAAAAATTATGTTTTACTGTTCATCAAAACTTACAATACATGTTGTTCGGTTGGAATCGGTTTGGTTCGTGAAAATATCGGTATGACACCGACACTTACTACAACTTACGATACCAAAAAAACAATTCATCTGTTTTGAGCAAAATTTAAATCTGAACGTAGATAAAAATAAACATATCATAATGACATATTTGAAATTTTATAAAACATATCATGTTAAAAGTTATAACTGAAAACAAAATACAATAAAAAGTAAAGTTTAAAAATTATGTTTTACTTTTCATCAAAACTTACAATTCATAATAATAATAATAATAATACTTATTTATTAAGAAAATTGAAAATTTGGTTGTATAGCTAGCTGGCTGGGTTGCACTGGGGGTACATTGCAATCGGGTAGGCCCGGTCCTACCCACTCACAACGGTTCGATTTAGTTGTGTTCCCTCGTAAAGCCTCGCTCTAAATTAAGCCGGAAAAGGGGCAACGGTGCAAAATCTAGACCAAGCGCACCCAACCAATATTCAAATGCTTTATGTTTAATTGTTTAGCTGGCTTGTATGGGGGCTTATCGTTAACTTACACGGTGTGTCATAATACCCACTATAAAGTCCCTTTTAACTACATTAAAATAAAAGTAAAAAAAAAATAAACTTAAATCTGATTGGTTCAAGTAGCAGACCCCATTATCTTCTTCCTCTTCACGCCCGTTATGGCTTTGGTGGAGGCCAAGGATAGCGCCCCCTTTGGCGGAGGGGAGGTGGTATAGCGGAACCATGAGACGCTAAAATAGGTGAGGTGGCAGAGGGCGTGAAACCACACCGTGCAGCCTAAGAAGATTAAAGAAAACACGAATCATATTGTTGGATGCGACAACAATGTAAGCATAGTGGAGTTATGAAAAGAATGACATAGAAGTTTAGGTCAGTTAACAAAATTTATGATATATGCAAATATGAAATCAAAGACGACAGTGTAAGGATTTTGGAAGTGGATAAACTAAACAACATATCAACTGAAATTGCGTTAATGAGGTAGTGGTGAAGTGGTTAGGGAAAAACTTGGTGTTTCTTGTGACCTAGGTCCGACTCACACTCTCCCCATTATTTTTCTGCGGCATCCAGGTGAAGGGCGAATAAAGGTGGAGCCGGTTCGTCTTGGATCGGAGGCGAGGTTTTACCGATTATTCCACTGTCGTGCCTTCAGGCTGAGGGAGGCCGGGTTTCGGCGCATCTGGGAGAGTCAAGGGGCTGGCGGCGGTCGAGTAGTCAAGGGCGTAGCTTAAGAGGGGCCGGGAGGGGCGCCCGACCCCCCGAACTTTTCGCTCAGTAGTGTTATATATGTAGTTTTCGTATAGAAATTTTTGGGTATATACGTTTTCGACCCCCCGGTTCTATAGAAATTTTTGGGTATTATACGTTTTCGACCCCCCCGTTTTCATGGTCAAGCTTCGCCACTGCGAGTAGTCGACCTTGATCACAACGCTCGATGTCACGGTGGTTGACACGTTATTCTTTGCCGTTTAAAAAAACTGAAATTGCATACTTCAAGGACTCGAGAATAATTTATTTTCAAGTGAACGAGAATGATGATGACCAAATAACTCAAATGATTTGACTAGTACGTGGATTAATAGGAATGTGAAAAGAGTGAAAACAAGCCCATAACTTTCAATAGAATATTCATTAAAGCTTTTTAATAATTTTGGTTTCGTTTGTTTTTTTATTGTACTTATATTTTACTAATTTCCTAAAAATAATGTTAAAAAAAGGGTGGTTAATTATACATCATGTGGTTGGTGGCGTTGATAGCCGAAAGACAAAAAAATACATGCACTAATCGGTCTTTGTCTTGATTGTTGAGTGTTATGTGCCTTGTGTCCAAGCCTTGATGTAAAACTACTATCGAGTCGGGGGTCTCACTGGAAGTAGTCTCTCTATTTCTACGAGGTAGAGGTAAGGTTGTCTATATCTTACCTTTCTCAGACCCTACCTTAGCTTTGCTATTAATGAGATTTACTGAGTATGATGATGATACTTTTTAAAATTCAAATTAGAACGTTAATTATTTTGATTGAATTTCTAATTATGTCATTTATAAATTTAGGACCTTATAACTCTTTCTTCATTTAAAATTTTATCTAAAAAGAATTAAATTATCACGAATACATGAGTCATCGATTATACTTCATGTTTAGGGCATGTTTGGCTAAGCTTATTTTGGAGCAACTTATAACTTATTGACTTTTTGGAAAAGTAAATAAGTCAGGATGGAGTGACTTATTTACTTTCCCCCCTCACATAATAAGCTAACCCAAACACCTTTTAACTTTTCAAAAAGTAAATAAGTCAATAAGTTGTTAAAATAAGCTTTGCCAAACATGCCCTTAATATAATCCGATTCTAATACCTTTCTTCCGCTTATTCATAATATCTATATATATTTGTAAGTGATCTTATTATTCATTAATAGTAAACTTATTCTACAAAGTCTCCTAAAAATAAAAAGTATATAAAAAACACAATAGATCGCAAAATATAACACAATGCCAAAAAAATATAACACAATGTCAAAGAAAAAAGACACAATGAGTTACAAAAAGACACAATTACGTAAATATAGAAAATACACAATGATAAATAATAAAACACAATTATGTAAACAAAAAGTCTAAAATCTAGAAGCTAAACATCTAAAAACAAAAAATCTAAAATCCCACATCATAGAATTCGATGACACGGTTTTCAATGCCGCTTGAATGAGATCAATCGGAGTCTATTTGATAACTTTCTTACAACTTCTTAATTTTAGAATAATTTTTTATTTGATCATAAGCTCTAGTATTAGCTGAAAGATGCTCATGTATTGTTACGATCATTATACAATAAAAGGCTTTTCGGGTATATACTTAACTCATCTTTTATTTATGTAAAATAACTAGAAAAATATAAAAATATCCCAAAAACACATAACAAAGGACACAAATACAAAATGTATTCAAACGAACAAAAAACATGCATATATCACATGAGTTATGTAAAGTAGCTAATGCCTTGGAAGAACTTCTTTATAAAGCATACTATTATTTAAAAATGATATGTATATAAGTTTTGTCATACCTATTAGGTGGAGATTGACAATCCTACACTAGTGATATGCAAATAGCAATGTTAAACAACCTACACACTTATAATGATACTTACACAGTTATACGTCTGCACTCTATCTATGTTTTGAGTATAGTTTGGCAATCATATTCTAATAAAGAAGAAATGTAGCATCCTATTCTTTTAATTAAATTCTAGGTAATAAGGGGTTGGTTAATGTATAATTGGACTTAACGTATGATGCGTACGCTTTGAATTATATAACATGCGATTTTGTTTTTTTTTTTTTTTTCAACATGCGATTTGTTATTTTTTCCAACATGCGATTGTTTTTTTACTCATGCGAATTTATCCCCTATCCAAAAAATCGCATGTTATATATTCACAACGTACGTTAACCCCAATTGTACAATACACTTTCTCAAGTAATAATATAAAGTATTAATGATATTAAATTAATAATAAACACTCAATGAATTTGTTATATAACTTATAGAAGTTATATTTAAGAAATTAACAAGTTTGAATTTATCAGATTTCATAAATGTGTATAATTAATTTAGAAATATAGTATTAAACAAAACAAGTAAGATTCTTTCAATTACACGTTCGCAACTCAAAGGCCTTATAAATTGTCGGCTATTACTCCCTTTTGGGTTTCAAACGAAATATATATTAGTCAACCATCCGATTATGGCATATATCTCCACCATTATTTGTATTTAGTGATAATTGTATTACCATGTTTATAGGATGGATAGTTTCCATATTGTAATCCATAAATGTACGTTGTATCATAATCAAAGGCAAGGAATATCATTGATATCATATCAACTGTTATGGTATCACAGCCTTGAATTCCTAAACCCTATTTTTTTTTCCTTCACCCACTGTTCCTCAACTCGATCCCATACAGCCTCCCAGCCCGATAACGACACCGGCAGAATCACCGCCCCAACATCACTCCTCAGCCCAGTCCCCACCCAACTCCCCGAGTCACTACCCCGGCCCACATATATCCACAGCCCCCTTATCAAACCCCTTCGGCCAACCCACCACACCTAATGTCCCCACACCAGTCCCTCCACCACCACCTACCAACACCCACCCGATGACCACACGGGCAAAGGAAGGTATAACCAAACCAAACCAAACCCCAAGTATAACCTGACCACCACCTCCTTCCCCACGGTTTCCCCTATTCCCACATCCCACTTAAGAGCCTTGGCCGACCCAAATTGGCAAAAATGCCATGAACTGCGAGTATAAAGCATTAATAGATAATGGTACATGGGAGTTGGTTCCTCGACCTCAGTCTCATCCTGTCATTAGGTGTATGTGGCTTTTTCGGCATAAGTTCAAAGCCAATGGTTCTTTAGACAGGTAAAAGGCACGCCTTGTTGTGAACGGGAAATCCCAGACAGTTGGCATAGATTGCGCCGACACATTTGGCCCGGTTGTATAACCAGCTACCATTCGCACCGTTTTATCTCTAGATATTTCTAAGGGTTGGGCAATAAATCAACTTGATGTTAAAAATGCATTTTTACACGGGGATTTACAGGAGACAGTATTCATGCACCAACCCCCAGGATTTGTGGACACTTCTCATCCTAATTATGTGTGTCGCCTGCGTAAGTCTCTTTATGGACTTAAGCAGGCGCCTCGGGCTTGGGTCGGCAGATTCTCCACTTTTGTCATAGCTAGGGGATTCAAGAGCAGTGTTTGTGACCCTTCTTTATTCATATATCATCATGGTGATCATATGGCTTATTTACTGCTTTATGTTGATGACATCATTTTGACAGCTTCGTCTACAGCTTTACTTAATAACATTATTGGGCTTCTTGTAAGACCCTAACACGTATTTGACAAAAGTTGCAGCGGAAATTCGTACCATAAAATTTATTTTCATTATAAGTCTCTTTCCATACTTGAAAGTTTGTTTTGAATTAACTCTTTTACAAAATAAAAGCATCACTTGTATTTACCAAACTACATTCTCCAGCATTCCGTACAATCTATCTTGTGACTAGGTCTTCGATCGCTGATCCTCGTGATGATAATCCGTGATTCGTATAACCTGCACTCACCACATGCATTCATAACATTAGTGCACATTATGTATAAACTAGATTCACTTATGTAAACTTCCCATTCCGTTATCTTTCTAACTTTAAGCATCTCATCTGTGTATCTATTCCCCAGTGAGGCTTCAATCATGTACCTGCATTGCGTTTCATTCTCAAGGCGCACCATTAATAACGTTAATACTCAACGTATCTAAATCATGCATACATACATTCTTGCATACATACATACACATCTACATACGTACATACCTTCCTACATCCCTTCATGCACACATACATACACATTTACATACATACATACCTTACTACATCTTCACGTACATACATACATACACTCAGGCACACCTTCATACATACATATATATACACATCTACAGATGTACCTAACCATATATAAACATACAAGTTCTCACATACCTCTTACATAACCATACTTTAATTACGTGGGTCTTAGACTTAGATTTATAACCCATAATCATCAAAGGAACGATCAAAATCATGTTTGGGAGGCCCGCCGTAGTCCACGGTTAACCTATTGAAGCCCACGACCCATAAATCAACTTAGATAACAATTTTCAGCTTTTTGAACATGGAGAGGGCGTCAGCGACGGCCCTTGCTTTTACGCGTAGCCAAAAACCTCCATAGGCAGTAGAATAAGGCGTTAGCAAAAACGGAGGCCAGAGAGGGCGTCGACGACGACCCCTCTAAATGTTGTTTTTCTGCAGCTTCGTTTCGTCGTCCGTACGCACTAAAACGTGCATAACTTTGGAACCGTTTACCCGTTTCTTCCTACATGCTCGTAATTTGACATTCTATCATGTGAACTTGAAATCCCATATCCGGATTAAGGAAATTCTTATCATACGCACTATCGGCTTATTATTCATTTACGATTTATTCGACCCGTTCATGTTTTTTATCAAATAACTCATTCCTATTTGACCCAAAACTTACATGAACATTATGACCATAATACTTTTACATTATCCGGAGTGTCGTACTTGGGGTTTACGCACCCGATACCCGGTATTCGTTAAATTCATTCGTTATTACGTAATTGAACATTAAATAGTACAATTTCCATCTATGAACTTGTTTATTCATTTACTCATAATTTACTACCGAACCTCTTGCCCATTAACCCGCGTCACCATTTCTCGGTTAGCATGCTTACATACAATTTTATCCATTACTCGGTTATCATACCTAAGTCGTTACTTATGCAACCTTTCCGGTATGCAATAAAACCTCATCTTGACCCATTTTATTTACTTAGCGAAATTCATCGATTTCATACAACTCATTCCTATTTGACCTCAACTATCATGCTTAATTAAGTCGCATATAACTTTACATAAACAATTAAGAAGTAATTACGGAAATCACTTACCTCATGCATCCGTGTTCATATCCGTTTCCTCGCCACTTCTTGACCTGTTAGCCTTCCGTGCTTGATTCCGTCTCAACATGATTCCTATGCTTCCATGTCATCGAAATCACATTCTTATTAGCATACACAATTGTACATGTTAACGATCATATCGATCGCATAATTCACATTTGACTTTCATTAGTCACTTCTAACGAGCATAATACATGTAACCAAATTCATATCATTTCCAACTCGTGTAATTCATCATGTCATCGCATTAAACACACATACGTCTAACACACACCGTATACTTACTTTAATCCTACAATTATGACAACACGTCTAACCATTCTTCTTAAACACAGTTGACTTTTAGAAGTCAACGGTTCATTTAATTTAACTTTCGACTTATCATTATATACCCGTAACATCATAATAGCCTATACGGACAAGACTATATACATTTCATCATACAATTGGCGTGTTTACTACCTCCTAAGCATAGTGTACAACCAATTCATGCATATTCTTCTAATCTCATACATAATTCATCAATTATCCTTCTAATCAACATGGATCATTCATGAATAACATCAAACATACTAGTATCACATTTCTTTCATTTCCTCTTAAGAAGAATCTACCATACATATCAAAATACATCAATATTAAGCAATAATTTAGACATAGATGATTTACCCATGTCATCATTTTCACCATAACAAACGGGTTTCACCATTAAACATCAAATTAACCTAAACCATGCATAATCCATGTTCTATATGATGATTCTAACACACACCCGTTCTCAATTTCATACAAATTCGCAATTTACATCATAACCCACTTCGTGAAAGATCATTAATCTAAATTTTGAGACATACCTTATGATCCCCTTGACTAGGTGATTGTTTATTCGCGTTTATGCATCAATTCGGGCCTTGAATTGATCTTCAATTTTGGGTTTAAGCTTGAACAAAGGTTTCACCCTTGTTCTTTCTCCTGGTCGTACGCACATACACACACACACACACTCAATGTGTGTGTTGTGTTTTGTTTTTAGATTATATTAATTAGTTTTTAACTATTTTCCTTTTAGGTCCCTCATGTTTAATTTTCATTATTTAAGACTACAACTTCATGTTTTGCTACTTATTTACATGTTAATAACTAGATAAATTTGTTCCTAGTTATTTTGTTTACCGGTCCACTTTTACCACTAACGGTATATTACCCGTTCCATTATTTTAACCGGGTTTAAATTACCAAACCCACTTTTTGGGGTGTTACATATAACATAGAAGGCATGCTAGCAAATATTAAAATTCGGATTTTGGGGCGTTACAAGTCTACCCTCCTTAAAAGAGGTTTCGTCCCCGAAGCGTAATACAATATGAATACATTCAAGATCTTGGCTAAAATTTTACTCATAGTTAAATGTAATTGTACGCATTGTCCCTACTTACTTAAATTAAGCAAACTTTACCTTCACAAACACATGAAAGGTCGGAAACTTATCCAGAGCTCTTATTAGTGTCATTTTCACTTTTTATGATTTATTTCATTCTATTATTGTATCATATACATTATTTCATTCTGTTCACCACGAGCAAACCCTAACATCCCGTTACTAACGTCCCTTCTACTTACATTTCACATTTATAGAAAGGTTGACGTATCATTATACGCATACCATAAACATTCGATATACCAATTCTTACTTATAATCACAAGTTAAACGTTTTACTAACCTCGTTTCCATTGCATAATCCAACTGCCTGCGACCCGAATCGACCTAATTCATTGTCAGTCATGCGATACCTGGGTTGATTGTATTTGTTCCTTTGTTAAGCTTCCACTTAAATGCGTTCTTTCAACAATGTCTTGTTCAAATGAACATGGCCAACAAGCCTAGCATCAAGTTAGTTTTTCCAACGATACTTACTGTCTTGTATAATCTATCAGAATTTCTACAGTTACATTCAAATTTGTTCAGACATAATGTTTATTGCATCTCCTTATTTATATATTAATTCTTTCTCGATTTCTTTTTCAAAACATTAGTACGTTCAACCTGTTTAAACAGGTCATTACATGACCATTACCTAACATGTCTCTTCCGTTGGTTGACCCACTCATGACGGTTCAATACATAACCATTCTTTCTCAGATCTCTAACTTATTTGTTAACTTTTGCAGTTTGACTCTTTAAAGTCAAGCCGGTGCTTCTTACTTATCATAGACGTATTAGAGTATTTGTTCATAATTTTCCTTTCCATTCTTGCGTACTTGCAAGGACTTCATTTCCTCATTTTATTATTAATTTGCAAGATTTTTACTCGTTTCCGCCCCTACTTAAATCATTTGTCTAAGTCGGAGACGTCATTCATCCTGACTCCCAAGAGCCAATTAATGATATGTCTAGCACATAACTTATTTTAGAGCTTATTTCTTTCGCCTAAAGTTTCTTGCTACTGCATTAGCTTTTATCAGTTTTATCTACTTGACAAGTCAACTACCTTATGCTATCTTGCTATTACTTGCTTAAATATCTATCAATTTACTTTGGTTGACCTTTCAAAATTCCAATCGTAAATACATTCTGACCTACACTTACCCATTACCCAGTTCTGCCACATCCCTTCCTAGCCGAGTTATAAGCTCTCATAAGAAAATCATAACTTGGTTAATATTTGCTTTAAGATTTTTTTACCTCTTCGGTCCACATTTACTTACGAATTCGGGCTTTTCATTCCACCTTCCATTCCTTTCCATGTTTTGAATCCGTCTCGCGGATTCAAACATATCATTCATACTTTCTCATTCCTTCTATGCTTCAAATCCGTCTCGCGGATTCAAACATATCATTCGTACATACCATTACTTCTATGTTTGAATACGTCTCGCGGGTTCAAACATATCATTCGTACATACCATTACTTCTATGTTTGAATCCGTCTCGCGGGTTCAAACATATCATTCGTACATACCATTACTTCTATGTTTGAATCCGTCTCGCGGATTCAAACACATCATTCATTCGTTCCATTTATATGAGTTGCTTAAATTTTCTTAAGAGTCTTATAATTCTCACCCACACGTCCACCTAATACTCAATCCTTTCGGACATACCTGCAACAATTATCATGGTCTCACGAACGTCATATATTTCTTGCGTACTGGCCAGGTACACAATCTACATACTAGTTTTGTGCCTTCATGTAATCATCGCCTTATGTCCGAAGAATTAAGTTTTGGCACGTTTATCATTCCAAAATCCTCATTACTATTCCATTACTATCCTTCATTTAAAATTTTCATTCACTTAATAGGCTTTACCATTACATGCACTCACATGTTAAATTTACGTACCTGGGCAATGGTCTTATTACATGCCTTGGTGCCGGTCCTAGACCGCATTCATGAATCATCCATTCCAAGCAATTATGTCTACCTTACACATAAAATACTGTTAGTCTTATTCAAATACGTACTTAAGCACATAATTACCTTTACTTTTACCTTTAGATCTTGATCGAGTCTCAGATTGTACGGGTTCCTTGTCACAAGAGCTCACAGGTTTGAGTTCAAGTATTTATCTCCTCATACTTGATTTCACTCAAACCATGGCTCTGATACCAACTTGTAAGACCCTAACACGTATTTAACAAAAGTTGCAGCGGAAATTCATACCATAAAATTTCTTTTCATTATAAGTCTCTTTACATACTTGAAACTTTGTTTTGAATTAACTCTTTTACAAAATAAAAGCATCACTTGTATTTACCAAACTACATACTTCAGCATTCCGTACAATCTATCTTGTGACTCGGTCTTCGATCGCTGATCCTCGTAATGATAATCCGTGATTCGTATAACCTGCACTCACCACATATATTCATAACATTAGTGCACATTATGTATAAACCAGATTCACTTATGTAAACTTCCCATTCCGTTATCTTTCTAACTTTAAGCATCTCATCTGTGTATCTATTCCCCGATGAGGCTTCAATCATGTACCTGAATTGTGTTTCATTCTCAAGGCGCACCATTAATAATGTTAATACTCAACGTATCTAAATCATGCATACATACATTCTTGCATACATACATACACATCTACATACGTACATACCTTCCTACATCCCTTCATGCACACATACATACACATTTACATACATACATACATACCTTACTACATCTTCACGTACATACATACATACACTCAGACGCACCTTCATACATAATACATATATACACACATCTACATATGTACCTAACCATATATACACGTACAAGTTCTCGCATACCTCTTACATAACCATACTTTAATTACGTGGGTCTTAGACTTAGATTTATAACCCATAATCATCAAAGGAATGATCAAAATCATGTTTGGGAGGCCCGCCGTAGTCCACAGTTAACCTACTGAAGCCCACGACCCATAAATCAACTTAGATAACAATTTTAAGCTTTTTGGACATGGGGAGGGCGTCGGCGATGGCCCTTGCTTTTACGCGTAGCCAAAAACCTCCGTAGGTAGTAGAATAAGGCGTCAGCAAAAACGGAGGCCAGAGAGGGCGTCGGAGACGGCCCCTCTAAATGTTGTTTTTCTGCAGCGACGTTTCGTCGTCCGTACGCACTAAAACGCTCATAACTTTTGAACCGTTTACCCGTTTAACCTCCCGTTTCTTCCTACATGCTCGTAATTTAACATTCTATCATGTGAACTTGAAATCCCATATCCGGATTAAGGAAATTCTTAACTTACACGCTATCGGCTTATTATTCATTTATGATTTATTCGACCCGTTCATGTTTTTATCAAATAACTCATTCCTATTTGACCCGAAACTTACATGAACATTATGACCATAATACTTTTACATTATCCGGAGTGTCGTACTTGGGGTTTACGCACCCGATACCCGGTATTCGTTAAATTCATTCGTTATTACGTAATTGAACATTAAATAGTACAATTTCCATCTATGAACTTGTTTATTCATTTACTCATAATTTACTACCGAACCTTTTGCCCATTAACCCGCGTCACCGTTTCTCGGTTAGCATGCTTACATACAATTTTATCCATTACCCGGTTATCATACCAAAGTCGTTACTTACGCAACCTTTCCGGTATGCAATAAAACCTCATCTTGACCTGTTTTATTTACTTAGCGAAATTCATCGATTTCATACAACTCATTCCTATTTGACCTCAACTATCATACTTAATTAAGTCACACATAACTTTACATAAACAACTAAGAAGTGATTACGGAAATCACTTACCTCATGCATCCGTGTTCATATCCATTTGCTCGCCACTTCTTGACCCGTTAGCCTTCCGTGCTTGATTCCGTCTCGACATGATTCCTATACTTCCATGTCATCAAAATCACATTCTTATTAGCATACACAATTGTACATGTTAACGATCATATCGATCGCATAATTCACATTTGACTTTCATTAGTCACTTCTAACGAGCATAATACATGTAACCAAATTCATATCATTTCCAACTCGTGTAATTCATCATGTCATCGCATTAAACACACATACGTCTAACACACACCGTATACTTACTTTAATCCTACAACTTTCATTTCCTCTTAACAAGAATCTACCATACATATCAAAATACATCAATATTAAGCAATAATCTAGACATAGATGATTTACCCATGTCATCATTTTCACCATAACAAACGAGTTTCACCATTAAACATTAAATTAACCTAAACCATGCATAATCCATGTTCTATATGATGATTCTAACTCACACCCGTTCTCAATTTCATACAAATTCGCAATTTACATCATAACCCACTTCGTGAAAGATCATCAATCTAAATTTTGAGACATACCTTATGATCCCCTTGACTGGGTGATTGTTTAATCGTGTTCATGCATCAATTCGGGCCTTGAATTGATCTTTAATTTTGGGTTTAAGCTTGAACAAGGATTTCACCCTGTTTCTTTCTCATGGCCGTACGCACACACACATACACTCAATGTGTATGTTGTGTTTTGTTTTTAGATTTTATTAATTAGTTTTTAACTATTTCCCTTTTAGGTCCCTCATGATTAATTTTCATTATTTAAGACTACAACTTCATGTTTTGCTACTTATTTACATGTTAATAACTAGATAAATTTGTTCCTAGTTATTTTGTTTACCGGTCCACTTTTACCACTAACGGTATATTACCCGTTCCATTATTTTAATTGGGTTTAAATTACGAAACCCACTTTTTGGGGTGTTACATATAACATAGAAGGCATGCTAGCAAATATTAAAATTCGGATTTTGGGGCGTTACACTTCTCTCTCGAGAGTTTGCTATGTCAGATATGGGAGCTTTGCATCATTTTTTAGGCATCACTTCAGCGGGATTCTCATGGCTTATTCATGTCTCAGTCACAATATGCAAAAGATGTCCTACATCGGGCCAAAATGACAAACTGCAAAGCCTGCTCCACTCATGTTGATACTAATTCAAAGCTTAGTGCTATAACTGGCGAGCCACTTCCAGATGGTACCTTATACCGCAGTTTAGCAGGAGCTCTACAGTACTTAAAATTCACCAGACCCGACATTACTTATGCGGTAGAGCAGATCTGTTTATTCATGCATGCTCCCAGGGAACCTCATTTTGCCTTCCTCAAACGTATACTACATTACATTCAGGGGACTTTGGAATATGGCCTACGTTTATCTCCCAGCCCCAGCCCGTCCCTGACTGCCTATTCAGACGCTGACTGGGCTGGATGCCCAGATTCTCGGAGATCGTCTTCTGGATACTGTGTCTACATGGGCCCCAACCTTCTCTCTTGGTCCTCAAAACGGAAACCCACCATTTCCCGTTCAAGTGCAGAAGCTGAGTATCGAGGGGTCGCCAATGCCGTTGCGGAAACCACATGGCTTCGCAATCTCCTACTAGAGTTACACACACCGATTCGTCAAGCAACTATAGTGTATTGTGATAACATTTCAGCCTTGTACTTATTAGAAAATCTGGTTCAACATCAACGGACCAAACATGTAGAACTTGATATCCATTTTGTGCGAGAGAAGGTTCAGTTAGGTCATTGCTATTTAAATTAGGTTATCAGGCTTATGAGTAGGCTAAACTCTGCCCGTCTAAACTTGCAATGTGAGTCATTCTCTTTTTATTAACAATGTTTTACAATACTCAAATTGTTTTCAAAAGTTATAATTACAGGGATTAAGTCTTGGTTATCTTGAATCACTGGCAAGTGGGGTATTGTGCACATTACTAATCTCTCACGGTTAGGTTCACCAACCTAACAGTGATAATCATCACTACTTGGGTGAAAGGACCCAATAGTGGTATGACCATCGTCACCAGGGTGTGACACGGCGCCAGATAAAAATAAGATAGTAGCCATTGTAATCGCTATTATGCTGTAATTTATAACTATGTGTCATTTTATTGAAATCGAGTGACTCGCCAGTATTTCCCCGCTGATAAAATGTTTTTAAAACATGTTTCAGGTGACCTACTGTGAATCAAGGAAAAGTGCCACGGAGCACTAACAAGCTTGAAGTGGTAGCTCGGTAAAATAAATAAACATGTTTTGTAAAATAAGGAATTCCTCGTGAAATTCCCTTCGCTGTAAATTACGGGGTTTGTCCCAAATTATGAAATAAAATAATTGGGCATTTTCAAGTTTTAAAAGATCCTGTTAAACTTCCGATGTCAACTCAAATAATAAATACCACGGGTTTCTGTTCCGCGGCTCCTGGACCGGGTCACATCGGGACGGGGGCCGTGACAGGAAAATGTGGTATCAGAGCCACTGATTTAAGCCAATTAAGTATTTAGAAATACTTAATTTCTCAAATTGCCACTCTGTGATTCCGTGAAAATTTACCTTGTAATTTTGTATTTTCTCTATATCTGCTAAACAGAATGAATGAGTTGTCTGAAGCTCTTCAGAATCTCACTATCTATCCTGCTGACGTAGAAGTTTCTAGAGACTTCTCCGATTATCTGGCCGACACTGAAGAACCTATGGAGTTCCAGGCTCAAGCCCAGGAGAAACCCAAGACAAAGAAAATAAGGAGAATCATAGGCTGGAGACGCGCACGGAGGAAGAAGCCAGCTGCCTAGAGGATTAAAAAGACTGAGGAACCAAAAGACAAAGGCAAAGGCAAAGGAAAGGAGATCGGGGAACGTTGAGGGCAAGCCAAGGAAATGCCACCATGGGAAGAGCTGGATCGCAAACTGGCAAATTGTGACCCCATTGGACCTGCCAATGAAGACTTCTTCAATTACCCAATTGAATCACAACTTCCAGTTAATCTGGAACCTGCTATCCCAGATCCCATTGTCAACCACCAACTTCTACCAGGAGATATGGAGGAATGGTGGACAAGTGATTGGAAATTTCAGAACCTCTTGAATAACCCTAATACCTTTTTCCCCCAGTTTGACCCTGAGCCTGCACCAAACCCACCGATGAGCACCGAGAACTTGGCCGAACTCCGCCACTATGGCGAGGAGCTGATGGATGCAGGAAATAGAATTCGGGGATTGGGGGAGAGGATATACTGGAAATACGACGAGAGGGAACGTCGTTTCTGAAATGCCAACTGACGGGAATCGTATGTGGGTGTGTGTTTAATAATAATAAAATAATAATAAATAATAATAAAAAAATATAATCATGTAAAATAACTTAAAATAAAACTTTTATGAAATAACTGGTGTGTATGGATGCATACTAATATATAAAAAGATCAACTTCGCAAAGTCGACAATTTAGGCTATACGTGTTGACATAATTTTATTGTGACTGGTTATTATTTAGTTTCTTTTGTGCAAATAATTTATATATTGATAATTATCAGATGGAACACGCCGTCAATTAGCTAGTTAATGAAGTTAACCAATCTAAGCAAAACAATGAGTATCACTTTCTTAATAGGCAAGATATAGAAAACATCGTTGCCCAGGGAATAGCAAATGTTATTCCAGCAATCCTTGCTGCTGCCCGAAATCCAGTTGAACCTAAACCAACTACTCCCAGCAAACGTACTCACGACGACAATTTCAGTAATAGTGTAAATGGAGGTGGCAACATTAATAATAATGATAATGATGTGATGCAACCCCCGTTTCTTAAAAGAATGAAAGCTGCAACGCCTGGTTGCACTTACAAGGAATTTCTTGCCTGTAAACCTGTTGAATTTGCAGGTAATGATGGGGCGACTGCCGCACTGCGTTGGTTAGAGAAAACCGAAGCAGTAATTAAAATAAGTAAATGTGCCGAGGAAGACAATGTCATGTACGCGTCGCATCTTTTTAAAGAAGGGACACTCGAATGGTGGAACACCATACTATAAGCTAAGGGAAGTGATGTGGCGTATGCCATGAATTGGGCAGAATTTAAGAGTTTAGTAGAAAGAAAATTATGTCCCGAATATGAAAAGGAACAAATGACAAATAAGTTCCTGAACCACCGGATGGTGGATGTAGACTGTCGAGGGTATACTTCGACATTCTTCGAGTATGCTAGAGTTGTGCCGACCCTGGCCTCGCCAGAACCGGTAGCTGTTTCTCGCTATATTTGGGGTTTGATTGGCGAAATCCGTGATATCGTTAAAGCTGCGAGACCGCGCACAATTGACGATGCAGTGGAATTAGCCAACACTTTGACAGATGGACTGGTGCGTATGCGAGAATAAAATAGAAAGAAGGAAGTGGCCCAAAAGATTACCCACGGATTCCGTGTGGGTAATAGTAGTAACTTCAAGAAAAAGGGAACCGGGCAATCTTCCAATGCTCCATTTTGCAGTACCTGTAAAAGAAAGCATTTTGGAAGATGCAAAGGGTATTGCAATTTCTGCAAAATTCCAGGGCATCAAGAAGAAGACTGCAGAAGGAAGAAATCCATAATTTGCTTTAACTGTGGAGAAGCTGGACATTTTAGACCAGACTGCCCTAAACTGATCAAACCAGCTGACAACAAAGCCAAACCTGCAGAAGGAACTACCAAGAAAAACGTAAGAGCCTTCCAACTGACTACCCAGGAAGCAGAACTAATCCCTGATGTGATAGCTGGTATGTTCCTAGTTCACGACGTTTATGCAAAAGTATTATTTGACTCTGGTGCAAACCAAAGTTTTATAAATACTTCATTCTGCCAAGCTCTTAACCTACCCTTAACCAATCTTAGACAAATTTTTACGGTAGAAACCGCAGATGGTAATTCTGTTCACATAGATAAGGTTTTGCAAAAAGGAAAGATAGAACTCGTAGGCCATAAATTTTCTACAAACCTGTTACCTATGAATTTAGCCGGATTCGATGTTGTATTAGGAATGGATTGGTTAGTAGCCAACCATGCTCAAATTCTCTGTGATAAAAATTCCATAGAAATTCATATACCCACCGGAGAAATAGTAGTGATTACAGGAGATAAGCCACTGAAATTCATTTCAGTAATGAAAATGGCCCATTATTCAAAAAAACAAGGAATAGTAGATATGATTTCGGTAATCATTAACACTAAGGGTAAGGAACTTAAGGAAATGCCAGTAGTATCAGAATACCCGGAGGTATTCCCAGAAGAATTACCTGGATTATCACCCGATAGGGAAGTAGAATTTAGAATTCATCTAATTCCTGGAACTACACCGATAGCCAAGGCACCCTATCGGTTAGTGATGTGTTCAAATATTAACATATAAATTTCATCAAATGAGGCATAAAACTAACCCTTTTTTAGTACTAATGTTGGAAAAAGTGTGCTTTTGTCTTCCTTTTGTATTTTCAGGATTAAATGAGCTCAAATTAACAAAAGAAGCAAAAAGACATCAAAATCTAACATAAATACAAGAAAAAAGGACAAGACGTGACATGCCCGACCCCACAACAACATCTTCCCAAGCAAAACAAGAGATCAGAAGCCTGAACACGCCCCGTGCTCAGCCAGCACGGGGGCGTGCCCAAGTGTCAGCAGAAAAGACAAAGTGGTAGAAGCTTCTATTGCCCACCACGGGGCCGTGCTCAGCGGACACGGGGCCGTGGTCAACTATAAGATTCGCACAATCCAGCAAATCTGCATAGTACAAAGATTCTTCTGCACCACGGGGTCGTGCTCAGCGGACACGGGGGCGTGGTCAACTAAAAAGACAAAACTGCATTAAATGAAGAAAGAGATGATGTGGACACGGGGCCGTGCCCGAGCTTCTGTTCAGCCTATAAATAGAAGTGCTTGGCTCAAGCTCAAACCATCCCTTGGCACACCACCCCTCTCACACTTCACCCACCACCCACCACCACCATAACACCATCATCCACCACCATCATCCATTGTCCATCGTAGAGTGTGTGAGTCGTCTCGGGATCCAAGATTGATCGTAAGAGTTCTTGACAATCAAGGCCATGTTTGCCTAAGTCTCTTACATCACTTGGTGAAGACAAAGTGTCTAGTGTAATACTTTTTATTTCTAATCTTTTGCACTTTTTATTTGGTTTTGTATTAATGACTTTAATAACTAGTTGCTTATGTTGAAGGTGATCTTTCCTTATCGTTTGTCCGTGGTGTCTTGAAATTATTTTACTGTCTATATAAAATAAAAGATTTTCACCATTCATATCTCCACGGTCTATATGGAGGTATGTTGGCTACCTGGTCGGGGGTTAAGGGAACGGTTTGGTAAAGGTCTTGCCATTGTTCAGCGTTTAGAGGTCCTGCAATGGACCTGGGTCAAATTTAGTAGGACCTCCTTCAATACTTCACGGTATTGGATGGCGGGGGTCTAAACTCTTTGATCCCCTCATAAGTTAACTACTATTAATACTATAACCCGGCTATTTAGGACTGTATCCCTGCTGACTCAGACTACTTAGTCGAGGGTAACGTCACCTCCAAAAGAGGGGCCTACCATAATACTGCATTAATAACTTAATTAATTATCTTCCAATAATCCACCCTTTTAGGACTGTATCCTTGCTGACTCAGACTACTGGGGTGAGGGTAACGTCACCTTCAAAAGAGGGGCCTACTACAATAACTAAGATAATCTCTTAATTATGTGCAAAAGTGCGGGAATAATCAAAGGTTACACTAGATACGAGTCGGAACCAAGTGATTCATCTTGTCTATCTGTTTTTCTTTTTATTTTTATTTTCAGCATTTTAGTTAGTTTTTACTTTTCTTAGTTTAAAACATTTTTCTAAACTTTTTATTTTGATTAGACGTTGAGGATAAACCGGTACTAAAAGCTCTTGTGTCCTTGGACGACCTCGGTATCTTACCAACACTATACTACGCTCACGATGGGTGCACTTGCCCATATGTGTGTTTAGTGTTAGTGAAATATCGTGTTTTATAAATTTAAAACTTGGCTAAAAATAAGTGTTAAAGGGGCTTAAAATATACACCTAATATATATAACACTTCACACGCATCAGTTAGCACCCACCGAAATGTTAGAATTGAAAAAGCAGTTAGATGAATTATTAAGCAAATGATTTATACAACCTAGTTCGTCCCCTTGGGGAGCTCCAGTGTTGTTTGTGAAAAAGAAAGATGGGTTGATGCGAATGTGTATCGATTATAGGGAATTGAATAAGATTACAATTAAGAATCGATACTCATTACCTAGGATTGATGATCTTTTCGATCAACTTCAGGGAGATAGATATTTTTCTAAGATAGATTTACGCTCCGGATACCATCAGTTGAAAGTACAAGAAGAAGACATACCTAAAACTGCTTTCAGAACTAGGTATGGTCATTACGAGTTTGCAGTCATACCCTTTGGACTAACAAATGCTCCTGCATCATTTATGGATATGATGAATAGAATCTGTAAACCGTATTTGGATAAGTTTGTGATTGTCTTCATTGACGATATACTCATTTATTCCAAAAGTCAGGACGAGCATTGTGAGCACCTACGAGCACTCTTAACTTTGTTAAGAAAAAAGAAGCTTTATGCCAAATTCCCGAAGTGTGAATTTTGGCTACAAGGGATACAATTTTTAGGACAGATGGTGAATCACGAAGGTATTCACGTAGATCCCTCCAAAATAGAAGCGATCACCAAATGGAAGGTCCCGCAATCAGCTATGGAAGTTAGAAGTTTTCTAGGATTAGTCGGATACTATAGATGATTCATTAAGGATTTTTCTAAAATAGTCGTGCCATTAACTAAGCTAACCTGTAAAGCGGTGAAGTTTGAATGGGGATCTAGACATGAAGAAGCTTTTAAGATTTTAAAGCAAAGGTTAGCAAATGCCCCAATTCTTGCCTTACCAGAAGGGACAGAAGATTTTGAAGTTTATTGTGATGCTTCTAAACTAGGATTAGGATGTGTGTTGATGCAACGCAAGAAGGTAATTGCGTATGCCTCCAGGCAATTGAAAAAGCACGAGGAAAATTATACGACTCATGACTTAGAATTAGGAGCCATAATTTTTGCTCTTAAGATTTGGAGACACTATCTGTACGGAAGCAAGTTTATTGTCTATACAGATCATAAGAGTTTAAAATACATATTTGGGCAAAAGGAATTAAACATGAAGCAAAGAAGATGGATGTAAATTCTAAGTGACTACGACTGTGATATTCAATATCACGAAGGAAAGGCAAATGTAGTAGCAGATGCCCTAAGTCGTAAGTATCATGAGAAACAGGGACGAGTTCGCGCTCTTAGATTAAGTTTACAATTAGACTTAATGGAACAACTAAAGAATGTTCAAGAAACAGCAATCAAGGATGATGCTGAAGGAATGAAGGGAAGAATAAAGGAATTAGAGCAATGGATTGATGGAATCTGGAGATTCCACAAGAAAAGGATTTGGGTACCTAAGCAAGGAGACTTAAGAAATAAAATTTTAGAGGAGGCCCATAAATCTAGATACACCATGCATCCTGGTAATAATAAGATGTACCAAGATTTAAGGAATAACTTCTGGTGGATAGGAATGAAGAAGGACATATCTAGATACGTTTCTAAGTGCCTAACTTGTTCGCAAGTTAAGGCAGAACACCAGAAACCCTCGGGTCTACTACAACAATTAGAAATGCCCGTATGGAAATGGGAACTAATAACCATGGATTTTGTTACTAAGTTACCCAATACCAGAAAAGGTAATGATGCGATTTGGGTAATTGTGGATCGATTAACCAAATCAGCTCATTTCCTACCCATGAAAGAAACTTTAGCATGGAAAGGTTAGCAAAGTTGTACGTAGACGAAGTAGTATCACTACATGGAGTACCACTCTCCATTGTATCGGATAGGGATAGTCGCTTCACTTCACATTTCTGGACAAGTTTCCAAGAAGCCATGGGGACACGATTAAATTTAAGTACAGCCTACCATCCCCAAACAGACGGACAAAGTGAAAGGACGATCCAAACCTTGGAAGACATGCTTAGAGCATGTGTCATAGATTTTGGGGGAAATTGGGATGACCATTTACCCTTAATCGAGTTCTCCTATAACAATAGTTATCATGCAAGCATCGAGGCTGCCCCATTTGAAGCACTGTATGGACGAAAGTGTAGAACTCCAGTTTGTTGGGCAGAAATAGGAGAAAATCATTTATCGGGTCCCGAGATTGTGCAAGAAACCACCGACAAGATCACTCAAATCAAGGAAAGACTAAAAACGGCTCGAGATCGCCAGAAGAGTTAGGCAGATAATCGACGCAAGCCACTAGAATTCCATGTTGGAGACAAAGTACTATTGAAAGTCTTGGAAATGAGTAGTTCGGTTCGGTAAGAAAGGAAAACTGAGTCCAAGATACATAGGACCATTCCCAATAATTCAACGCATAGGACCGGTTGCTTATCGCTTACAACTACCAGAAGAGCTAGCTGGAGTACATGATGTATTTCATGTATCCAACCTCAAGAAATGTTTATCTGACGAATCACTGGTAGTCCCTCTTCAAGACATACAGGTGAACGAAAAATTGAAGTTTGTGGAGAAACTGCTTCAAATAGAAGACAGAAAGATTAAGTTTCTCAAACACAAAAGATTGGTACTGGTCAAAGTCAAGTGGGATTCGAAAAGAGGACCCGAGTATACCTAGGAGCTGAAATCGGAAATGAAGCGAAAGTATCCTCACTTATTTCCGTAAATCTCGAGGACGAGATTTTAAATAAGGTGGGGAGAATGTAAGGACCTGCAAAAATGTCCATAAACGACCCGTAAGTGAAAACCCGGACCCCTGAAACCCTAATGTGCATAAAAAACCAAGAAAATCAGATTTTTGGTTTTCACGCTGGCCGCGTAAACCATAAGGACGCACCTATGCGGGCCGCGACAACTTAAAATTCTCCGGATAAGCGAACAGGCCACGTGTCAGACACGTGTCGTACCTAGGTGTGACACGCTAGCCCTAGTTGTAGACTAGGTGGCCCTCGCGGGCCGCGTAAGATTCAAGAGAGGGTTTACACGGGCCGCGTAAAACCCAAAAGTTTGCTATAAATTGCTGGTGCATGAGCAGTTCATCTGTGTTCGAAAATTTCATTCAAAAACGAAGTCTACTGCTCAAAATCGAAATTCTAAGTTGGGAAATGCTGCTACGAGTACAGGGTAATAACTCGATAACTGCTACAATATACTGTCCGATCGATCGAAACCAATCCGATGGATGTTTAAGTGCTGCCCGTATTTGGGCTATACTTTGTCATTCGTCGTGAGGGTTTTGATTTCGTGAGTTATCGTAAATGTTGTATTAAGTTACTGACCTAGTTTCGTATGCATTGCTGTTTAAGTTAGGTTATCAGGCTTATCAGTAGGCTAAACTCTGCCCGTCTAAACTTGCAATGTGAGTCATTCTCTTTTTATTAACAATGTTTTACAATACTCAAATTGTTTTCAAAAGTTATAATTACAGGGATTAAGTCTTGGTTATCTTGAATCACTGGTAAGTGGGGTATTGTGCACATTACTAATCTCTCACGGTTAGGTTCACCAACCTAACAGTGATAATCATCACTACTTGGGTGAAAGGACCCAATAGTGGAATGACCATCGTCACCAGGGAGTGACACGGCGCCAGATAAAAATAAGATAGTAGCCATTGTAATCGCTCTTATGCTGTAATTTATAACTATGTGTCATTTTATTGAAATCGAGTGACTCGCCAGTATTTCCCCGCTGATAACATATTTTTAAAACATGTTTCAGGTGACCTACTGTGAATCAAGGAAAAGTGCTACGGAGCACTAACAAGCTTGAAGTGGTGGCTCAGTAAAATAAATAAACATGTTTTGTTAAATAAGGAATTCCTCGTGAAATTCCCTTCACTGTAAATTACGGGGTTTGTCCCAAATTATGAAATAAAATAATTGGGCATTTTCAAGTTTTAAAAGATCCTGTTAAACTTCTGCTGTCAACTCAAATAATAAATACCACGGGTTTCTGTTCCGCGGCTCCTGGACCGGGTCACATCAGGATGGGGGCCGTGATAGCGTGTTATATCCATATGTGTTATATGTGATTACGTGATGAATTATATGAGTTTGAAAAGATTGACTTGTGGAAATATGCCTTATGCTTGTTAGAATTGACTAATGAAAGTCAAATGTGAAACAAGAACCTGATATGATCGTTAATATGTACAATCATGTATGCTAACAAGAATGTGAATGCGATGACATGAAAGTATAGGGATCATGTCAAGATGGATGGAAGCATGGAAGGCTAAGGCGTCAAAAGGAGGCGAGGAAATGGATGCGAATACGGACACTTAAGGTAAGTGATTTCCGAAATCACTTCTTCTTTATAAATGAAGTTTGGTATGCTGTATATAGGGAACCATGTAAGAATTTATGGGTAAGGGTAAGCACCAAGGTAAGTTCATATGAACTTTGTCTATCCTTAATGTAAATTAAGACGATAGTCTCATCGTGTTAATGGAATGTTCATTATGTTGCTGAATGTTCATCGTGTTAATGGAATGTTCATTATGTTGCTGAATGTTCATCGTGTTAATGGAATGTTCATTATGTTGCTGAATGTCCATCGTGTTAATGGAATGTTCATTATGTTGCTGAATGTCCATCGTGTTAATGGAATGTTCATTATGTTGCTGAATGTTCATTGTGTTAATGGAATGTTCATTATGTTGCTGAATGTTCTTCGTGTTAATGTAATGTTCATTATGTTGCTGAATGTTCATCGTGTTAATGGAATGTTCATCGTGTTAATGGAATGTTCATTATGTTGCTGAATGTTCATCGTGTTAATGGAATGTTCATTATGTTGCTGAATGTTCATCGTGTTAATGGAATGTTTATTATGTTGCTGAATGTCCATCGTGTTAATGGAATGTTCATTATGTTGCTGAATGTCCATCGTGTTAATGGAATGTTCATTATGTTGCAGAATGTCCATCGTGTTAGTGGAATGTTCATTATATTGTTGAATGTTCATCGTATTAATGGAATGTTCATTATGTTGCTGAATGTCCATCGTGTTAATGGAATGTTCATTATGTTGCTGAATGTCCATCGTGTTAATGGAATGTTCATTATGTTGCTGAATGTTCATCGTGTTAATGGAATGTTCATTATGTTGCTGAATGTTCATCATGTTAATGGAATGTTCATCATGTTTGTTGGAAGTTAGTCGACTATGTTTGTTTGTGATTGCATTGATTTGTGTTGATATGATTGTAGATTAGACTCAACTTACAAATAAGTGAATGTGACTTGTATGTATGTATGTATGTAGATATGGATCTGTAGCATGTGTAAGTAGTGTGAACTTGTATGTACGTACATATAAATGGGATACGTATGAATGTACTTAGATATATGAAAGTGTATACACGTGTTGTAATCTAATGATTGTAGATCACTGGTATACGTATATGTGAAGATGTGGGTTTTCAATATGTATGAGATTACGTACTCCTAACCATGTTACTATTGAGAATGAAATAAATGGAGTGTAGGTATGGGAACGCCAGACTCTCGAGGAATTGATGTCGGACTCGAGTAAATAAAATTGAGAGGATGTTTCAATGGAATACCTTACATAGTGAGAATGTGATATAGCCTTTTAAGTATATGTATTTAATTATATATGATGTTACCATTGATGTGTTCAAATATTAACATATAAATTTCATCAAATGAGGCATAAAACTAACCCTTTTTTAGTACTAATGTTGGAAAAAGTGTGCTTTTGTCTTCCTTTTGTATTTTCAGGATTAAATGAGCTCAAATTAACAAAAGAAGCAAAAAGACATCAAAATCTAACATAAATACAAGAAAAAGGACAAGACGTGACATGCCCGACCCCACAACAACATCTTCCCAAGCAAAACAAGAGATCAGAAGCCTGAACACGCCCCGTGCTCAGCCAGCACGGGGGCGTGCCCAAGTGTCAGCAGAAAAGACAAAGTGGTAGAAGCTTCTATTGCCCACCACGGGGCCGTGCTCAGCGGACACGGGGCCGTGGTCAACTATAAGATTCGCACAATCCAGCAAATCTGCATAGTACAAAGATTCTTCTGCACCACGGGGTCGTGCTCAGCGGACACGGGGGCGTGGTCAACTAAAAAGACAAAACTGCATTAAATGAAGAAAGAGATGATGTGGACACGGGGCCGTGCCCGAGCTTCTGTTCAGCCTATAAATAGAAGTGCTTGGCTCAAGCTCAAACCATCCCTTGGCACACCGCCTCTCTCACACTTCACCCACCACCCACCACCACCATAACACCATCATCCACCACCATCATCCATTGTCCATCGTAGAGTGTGTGAGTCGTCTCGGGATCCAAGATTGATCGTAAGAGTTCTTGACAATCAAGGCCATGTTTGCCTAAGTCTCTTACATCACTTGGTGAAGACAAAGTGTCTAGTGTAATACTTTTTATTTCTAATCTTTTGCACTTTTTATTTGGTTTTGTATTAATGACTTTAATAACTAGTTGCTTATGTTGAAGGTGATCTTTCCTTATCGTTTGTCCGTGGTGTCTTGAAATTATTTTACTGTCTATATAAAATAAAAGATTTTCACCATTCATATCTCCACGGTCTATATGGAGGTATGTTGGCTACCTGGTCGGGGGTTAAGGGAACGGTTTGGTAAAGGTCTTGCCATTGTTCAGCGTTTAGAGGTCCTGCAATGGACCTGGGTCAAATTTAGTAGGACCTCCTTCAATACTTCACGGTATTGGATGGCGGGGGTCCAAACTCTTTGATCCCCTCATAAGTTAACTACTATTAATACTATAACCCGGCTATTTAGGACTGTATCCCTGCTGACTTAGACTACTTAGTCGAGGGTAACGTCACCTCCAAAAGAGGGGCCTACCATAATACTGCATTAATAACTTAATTAATTATCTTCCAATAATCCACCCTTTTAGGACTGTATCCTTGCTGACTCAGACTACTGGGGTGAGGGTAACGTCACCTTCAAAAGAGGGGCCTACTACAATAACTAAGACAATCTCTTAATTATGTGCAAAAGTGCGGGAATAATCAAAGGTTACACTAGATACGAGTCGGAACCAAGTGATTCATCTTGTCTATCTGTTTTTCTTTTTATTTTTATTTTCAGCATTTTAGTTAGTTTTTACTTTTCTTAGTTTAAAACATTTTTCTAAACTTTTTATTTTGATTAGACGTTGAGGATAAACCGGTACTAAAAGCTCTTGTGTCCTTGGACGACCTCGGTATCTTACCAACACTATACTACGCTCACGATGGGTGCACTTGCCCATATGTGTGTTTAGTGTTAGTGAAATATCGTGTTTTATAAATTTAAAACTTGGCTAAAAATAAGTGTTAAAGGGGCTTAAAATATACACCTAATATATATAACACTTCACACGCATCAAGTTTTTGGCGCCGCTGCCGGGGACACAAGGATTTTAAGAAAGCTTAAAATCGACGGCCTAATCAGTTTTTCAAAACCTTTTTAAAACGCGCGCACATTTTCTGCATTTTAGTTTAGATTTGCATTTACAGTAACCTGTACACGGGGCCGTGTTCACTGAACACGGGGCCGTGCTGCAGATTTTTCAAAAACACCCAGTAACAGTAGCTTGAACACGGGCCGTGCTCACTGAACACGCCCCGTGCTCAACGAAATCAGTAAATTTAATTAAAACGCCCAGATACAGATCCTGAACACGGGGCCGTGTCCAGCCTCTGTTTCCGTTTTTATTTTTGTTTTTCTGATCTCGAGACTTGGTTGTGGTCTGCTGAGTGATTCTTATGGATCAATACTCAGGAGGTTACAACTACACCTATGATGAGGATGATTATAGGGGTAATTATTGCACTAATTGTCGTAACACACGCTCGGTTCAATATAGTAACTCATATCAACCATCCAATTCATACACCTACTATGAGGAGGCCAGGTACGAGCCATCAACTTCATACACATCCTATGAAGACCAAAGGTATGAACCTCCTCCCTCATACTCATATTTTGATGCACCAAGGTATGAGCCTCCATATTCATACTTTGAGGAGCCAAGATATGAGCCACCAACTTCGTATGCTTATTATGAGGAACCATGGTGTGAACAACCCACCTCATATGAGTATTATGAAGAACAAAATTACGAACCTTATCCATCATATGCTTACAATGAAGAACAATGGTGTGAACCATCTACTTCATATGGGTATTATGAGGAACAAAGGGTCGAACAACCGGATTCAAGCTTAGAAAATCCTGATTCTTTTTCTATAACCGAAGTGACCGATAGGATATTAGAACACATAAGAGTTATCGATCGATGTATAAAAGAAGCTCGCGTAAGGGAAGAGGAGTCCCGCGCAAGAGAAGAATTAAAAAATGAAGAGATAACTGAAATTGTAAAAATGGAAGAACAAATAAGTGAAAAACCGAGACATGAGTTAAACAATGAAATAAGTGAGTCCGACAACGTTAAATTACAAGAAGAGTCTAATTTTGAAGAAATTAATCTCTTGTCACCTTCTTTTGAAAATCATTGTTTAGTACCCACTCATACTAAGTTTTTAAAAGAGTTAAATACTAACACTAAAATTGACGAAATGGTAAGTGTTAAGTTAACTAATGATCAAACCTCGCTAATAAAAGAAGACCCATTTGAAATTAACATTACACCGGTTCCATGTTTCTTTCAAAATTCATTTATTAGTAACGTCACAATCGATAAAGATCTTTGTGTTAACATAATGCCTAACTACATTTTCGAAAAATTAAGTATTAGTGATTTTTCTCCACTTCAAATACCAATTTTTCTATCCAATCGGAAAGTAATAAAATCAATCGGTATAGTTGAGGATGTTTTGGTTCAAACAAATCAAATGGTAATACCAACCGACTTTGTCATCCTCGATGACGCTCCTCTAATGTTGGGACGACCATTTGTAAAAACACACGAAGCTTTGAAAAACCGGAAGTTCAACAATCTACCTCTTCAATTAGGGGCATTTAAAAGAAGTGTCGATCTCGAACGATCAATGAAATATCCATTCGGCAATAATGACCCCCTAGTTGAAGATGAAGATGAACCGCCCGATACAAATGAAGAGATTGACCACTTTGTTGAAGAAGAGGTCGCCATAGAACAAACTTTTAAAGTTCTTGATCGAAATGAGCAACCAAATAAGGAGTCTCCTAAAGACCCACCACTTGAGCTCAAAGAACTTCCAAAAGGTTTGGAATATGCTTTTCTAGACAAAGAGGGTAATTTACCTGTAATTATTTCATCTAAATTAGATAGCTTAGAAAAAGAAAAATTAATTAGTCTTTTGAAAAAACATAAAAATGCAATAGCTTGGAAACTTGTAGACATAAAAGGAATTAGTCCTTCTATGTGCACACACAAAATTTTGATGAATGATGACTACAAATCGGTTATACAACCACAACGTCGAGTGAATCCAAATGTTCAAGAAGTGGTTAAAAACGAGGTCATCAAACTACTTGACGCCGGACTTATCTACCCTATCTCCGATAGTCCTTGGGTGAGTCCCGTCCAAGTAGTTCCAAAGAAAGGAGGTATGACGGTAATAACTAACGAAAAAATGAATTAATACCAACGAGAACCGTCACAGGATGGAGAGTATGTATAGATTATAGACGATTAAATGAAGCAACAAGGAAAGATCACTTTCCTTTGCCCTTCATTGATCAAATGCTAGAAAGATTATCCGGTCATAAATTTTATTGTTTCTTGGATGGTTTTTCAGGTTACTTTCAAATCCCGATAGCACCGGAAGACCAAGAAAAGACAACTTTCACATGTCCCTATGGAACTTTTGCTTATCGACGCATGCCGTTTGGTCTATGTAATGCCCCAGCAACATTCCAACATTGCATGGTAGCCATTTTCCATGACATGATAGAAAAGACAATGGAAGTCTTCATGGACGACTTTTCTATCTTTGGGGATTCATACGACCAATGCCTCGATAACCTTGAACGAATGCTATCCCGATGTGAGGAAACTAACCTCGCCCTTAATTGGGAAAAATGCCATTTCATGGTAACGGAGGGAATAGTACTCGGTCACAAGATCTCAAGCGAAGGAATGGAGGTGGATCGAGCCAAAATAAATACCATTTCTAGATTACCACCTCCATCCTCCGTAAGAGCTATCAGAAGTTTCCTAGGGCATGCCGGATTTTATAGACAGTTTATCAATGACTTTTCAAAAATCTCAAGGCCTCTAACGAAATTACTTGAAAAAGATGCCCCTTTCATCTTTGACAAGGATTGCAACCAAGCATTTCTAACCTTAAAAGAAATGTTAGTCAATGCACCTATCATGATAGCGCCTGATTGGAAGTTTCCTTTCGAAATCATGTGTGATGCTAGTGACTTTGCAGTTGGAGCTGTCTTGGGACAAAGAAAAGAAAAGCATTTCCACCCAATTTATTATGCTAGTAAAACACTTAATGATGCACAAGAAAATTACACAACAACTGAAAAAGAATTACTAGTTGTGGTATTTGCTTTTGATAAATTTCGTTCTTATCTTGTTCTTTCTAAAACTATAGTCTATACAGATCATCCAGCCATTCGATATCTCTTCAAGAAGCAGGACGCAAAACCACGTTTGATTAGGTGGATTCTACTCCTCCAAGAATTTGACATTGAAATCAGAGACAAAAGAGGAGCAGAAAATACCGCAGCAGATCATCTTTCGCGCTTAGAAGACCCAGCTTTGGAGGCGACCAGGGACGAGCAAATCAATGAAAAATTTCCAACTGAGTCCCTGGAAATGGTGGAATATAAGGAGGAGCCATGGTACGCTGATTATGCTAACTGCCTAGCTAGCGGTATAATCACAAAAGGATGGTCACATTATCAAAGAAAAAAATTCTTTGCCAATGTGAAACACTATTTTTGGGAAGATCCATATCTTTTCAAAATGTGTGCCGACCAACTCGTCCAACGATGCGTACATGGTAGCGAAGCACGAAGAATTCTCCGCCATTGTCATGAAGGTCCATACGGAGGGCATCATGGTGCCGCTAGTACCGCACGAAAGGTATTTGATTCGGGATTTTATTGGCCAACCATTTACAAAGACGCCCAAAGTCTTGTCAAGACATGTGATGCTTGCCAAAGAACAGGTAATATTTCTTCCAAAAATGAGATGCCACAAAATGGCATTCTTGTTTGTGAAATTTTTGATGTGTGGGGACTCGACTTTATGGGACCTTTCCCACCATCAAAAGGAAACAAATATATACTTGTGGCAGTAGACTACTTGTCTAAATGGGCCGAAGCCGAGGCACTTCCAACAAATGATGGAAGAGTTGTGGTACGATTTCTGAAAAAATTATTCTCTCGTTTTGGCACGCCTAAAGCATTAATAAGTGATAGAGGTACCCATTTTTGCAATCATCAACTCGAAATTTTTTTAACAAGATATGGGGTCTATCACCGAGTCTCAACAGCCTACCACCCTCAAACAAACGGACAAGCCGAAGTGACTAATAGAGGTTTAAAACGAATACTCGAAAAAACTGTAGGGTTAAATAAAAAAGAATGGGCAGATAAATTAGATGATGCTTTATGGGCTTTTCGAACTGCTTATAAAACAACAATAGGTACAACCCCGTATAAGCTAGTCTATGGAAAAAGTTGTCACTTACCAGTAGAAATTGCACACAAAGCCTACTGGGCAATTAAAAATGTAAACTTAGATTTAGAATTTGCTGGTAAAAATCGATTTTGTCAATTAAATGAATTAGACGAACTTAGGAATTATGCATACTCAAACTCTGTAATTTATAAGGAAAGAATGAAAAATTTGCATGACAAACACATTAAACCTAATGAATTTCGGGTAGGGGATCTAGTTCTTTTGTTTAATTCACGACTTCGATTGTTTCCTGGTAAGTTAAAGTCTAGGTGGTCAGGACCATTTTTCATCACCCATATTTTCCCACACGGTGCTGTAGAAATTAAATCTCGAAATGGGCCTCCATTTAAAGTCAATGGCCAACGGCTGAAACTATATCAAGGATTCATTGAGGATGAAGAAGAAGAGATCTCGCTTCAAACGGTGGAAGAATAAAACATCATGCCTGGTAAGTTACGAACGATTGAGACAACAAACAAAGCGGTAAGTTTTCTAACTAAAGCTTATGGGAAACAGGGGCACTCACACGAGCACTAAAAAATAAAAAAAAACCTTTGCTCGGCACGAGGCCGTGTCCGCGCTGCATTCGGGATAAATCCCCCTTTTCAAAACAGTTTCTTCATTCCACACGCCCCGTTTCCCCGAAAAAGCTCTGGTTCCAGGCGATTTTTCGCAAAATTTCAACATCTCCTATCGCTCTAACAACATCAAGGTATGATTCTATCACTTTTAGTAGTTAGATTAGTTACTTGCATGTAGTTAAAACTCCAAAAATTTGGGAAAAATCTAGGGTTCTTGAAGTTCATCTGAATCAAACCTCAAATTTTTGTTTAGATCTGTTTGCATTTAGTTAGATTAGTGTTATGGGAAGTAGATACACTTGTATTATTCATAGATTCACCCGATTTCTCACAAAAACCCCGAACCCTTGTTCTTGAACCGAAAAAGATAAAATTGATAGGGTAAACGGGCTATTTTGGGAAAAACGGCACTTAGGGTTTCATTTTCGGGGGAAACCGCACCTATTGGACCAAAAATTTTCAAGTTTTCGAAACCGGGTCGAAAAATGAGATTTTTGAGTAACAGACCCCTGGACACGGGGCCGTGTCCGCTGAACACGGGGTCGTGTCCAGCCCACTGTTTGCAGTTATGTCCGAAAATATTTCCGTTTCATGCTAACTTTTGGTGTATTCTTTCAGATGGCAAGGAAGTTCACAAGATTCAACGCCAATGAGCTCGATGCTAGAGCTCGATACGAGATACTTCAAACAAGGCCAGAGGGATACCCGAGGCAAGCATGCAC
The DNA here is from genome assembly GCA_030545235.1 of Helianthus tuberosus. Lineage (NCBI taxonomy): Eukaryota > Viridiplantae > Streptophyta > Magnoliopsida > Asterales > Asteraceae > Helianthus > Helianthus tuberosus. The sequence goes on along the minus strand of CM060402.1, from coordinate 159,421,512 downwards.
GGACTTGCTAACCTTGGTGAATCAAATTGACCGTTTCAACAACATTGTCACGGGACCACTTAGAGTCGCCCTAACAACTCGACTCCGTTCCGTCCACGAATGCACTTTGGAGTTCTATAGCACCTTCACATTCAACTCCAGGTGCGACCCATTCGACAATGACGGAGTATCATTCCGATGTGGCGGAACAAGATATTCGATCTCTATGGCTCAATTTGGATCGATTGTAGGGTTGTATGCGGAAGAGGATGCAGGAAACGAAGAAAATACCGGAGGAATGAGAGAGATAGATGAGAACGAACGCCAAGCCATTTGGGCTCAGATTGGAGAAGGGTACTACAATCCGAGTAGTACTAAGAGTACGAAGTTGAGGGATCCGCTATATAGATACATCCATAGGCTCCTCGGCTACTCTCTTAGCCAAAGGCATGATAGTAGTGGCGTCGTTGTGTTAAGAGATTTGGTTGTCCTCCATTGCATCCACAACCGCAGGCCGCTCGATGTTCCGTTCCTCATGCTCCGAAACATGCATCACAACCGCCTTGCTAGTGCACCGACTCCTATCTTCTTTGGGGGATGGGTGTACCGTCTCTTCAGGCACTTCGCTCACATACCAAGGTCATTTGAGAAGAGCCCATGGTCGGGTATGGTAGATATACACATATGCCGCTCAATGAACCTGATTTATGAGGCGGAAGACGGGACGGTGAGCTTTCAAAGGATGCAAGGTCATGCATGGAACCCGCAAGAAGCACTTGTCGTCCAAGCTCCGCAACATCATCAGTACCAATACCAACCCCAAGGTGATCCGGGCCAATCCTCCTCCGGAGGCGGTTTTCCTAATTTCCAAAGTTTGCATGATTTGTTGCAGGAAAACCTTACGTGCACCAGGAACACTTACAACATGGCGAGCAACACCTACCACCGGGTCGGAGCTATCGAAAGAAACATATCTGACATCCAAGATGATGTTGGATATATACGAGACCACATTGCACGCCATGGAGGGGATGATGATGATGATGACGATGACGATGCCATGGAGTAGGCGGGAGGAGCGGAGGAAGAAAAGGTTGTTTGACGGTTTACCAGGTTAACCCTTTTTCACTCTTGAACAATTGATGGCCTGCGTGCCAAGTGTTGAACAATTTATTTTCCCTAACTTTTATTTTCTGCATTTATTTTTCTTTTAACTTTGACATGGATGTTAACTTTGGTAAAATAGGATGTTTGCTATGTTTTGGTGGAGTGTTTATTGACTAAACAGGTACAAACGAGGCTTAAAGTACTAAACATTAGTACTACTAAAGCCGGGACAGGAAAACCGACGAAAGAAACCTGTTTTTCAACTTTGCAGACTGTCCACACGGGGCCGTGTCCATCCGACATGCCCCCGTGCCCATTCCCCTGAACCTGCTGTTTGTTTTAATTCTGCAGACCTTGACAGACACGGGATCGTGTTCATTAGACACGCCCCCGTGTTCAGCTTCTGTAAGTTTTCGTTACTGGCACCTGAGCACGGGGTCGTGTTCAGTCAACACGGGGCGTGCCCAGGAAACCAGTAACAATAAAATTTTTGCTTTCTACACCTTTTTACGCATTCAATCAACCTAAAAACTTATTTTTGGGACACATTGAGGACAATGTGTAATTTAAGTAGGGTGGGGGGGATGTTAAAACCTTGAATCCTGCAAGTCCTAAATACAAGCCTTACACAAAACTCTATTGGAACCGCTAATCACCCCAAATTTTTTTTCAAAAAAAATTTCATTTTTTACTTGTCTAGGTTTAACTCGGGAAATTCAAGTTCTCAAAAAGGGTATATTTTTACGAATTTACAACCGATAGCGTCGTGATAAAAAGAACCAACATAAGAAAATTATGAAAAGGCATGACAAGCTTAGTTAAAATTTGATTATATATACTTGATCACATAAAAACCCATTCCCACAAAAGTGAGTTTTGAGCCTTTATTGAGCATATAATTACATATCATTAGAACTAAATGCTCATTTTCGTTTCTTGTGTGAATAGCCGCTTGGTTCTTACGACTCTAGAACTTGCCATGACGATACATTCCCGGTCCTTACCAACTTAAACCCGAGTAAGTAAACGATGGAGGCATTAGGACTAACCCTTTTTATTTTCTACACCATTATTTTTCTTTTTTTTACCACCTACCCAAAATCCCCCTAGTTAGCCCCTTTGAGCCTAAACCTTTTCATTTCATAACCCAAACCAAACACCCTTTTACCCACCAAAACCTTTTTCATTTTTACCCCTTTGTTTTAGTAACAAGTTCGATTTTTCGTACGACTTCAAAAAAAAAAAAATATAGTTGTGTTAATGATGAAGCAAAAGAAAATAAACAAACAAGTTCATAAAAAAAAAATAACTTTGTTTGAATAAATAGCTTCATCAAAATAAAAGTTACGAAAAATAGAAAGTCTTACGAAAACCGACACTTGTTACGCTTTTCGCCCTTTTTACTAACCACTAACCACCAACCCAACCACCTACCTTTAACCCAAGCCTAACCCTTTACCCACAAAGTCCTCTTGATATTTACAAAGGTATTTAAGTTAAAAAGGAGGAGGATTGATTGTCTGGCAAGCCTATGGTAGGAGTAAGTTCCATGCCGCTCTCGAGTGATCCACAAAAATACATTTTCGGCCGAGTGTTGAGTGATCCCCGTGAGGTATGTGAACTTGTATATAAATAGAATTTTACAAAGGCATGTTATGCCCTAATAAGTAATTTCTCTTATGAAAAGTTTTAAATAAATCATGATGAATAGGATTGTAAATAAATAAAAATTAAATTAAATAAAGAATCTTGGAAATCCCGACACTCTACGACAAACCTAAAAACCTTCTTCTCTACCCATTCCATTTGGGAGTGTAAATAGCCACATATTAAAGAGTTTTGCTTGAGGACAAGCAAAGATTCAAGTGTGGGGGTATTTGATGTGTTCAAATATTAACATATAAATTTCATCAAATGAGGCATAAAACTAACCCTTTTTTAGTACTAATGTTGGAAAAAGTGTGCTTTTGTCTTCCTTTTGTATTTTCAGGATTAAATGAGCTCAAATTAACAAAAGAAGCAAAAAGACATCAAAATCTAACATAAATACAAGAAAAAGGACAAGACGTGACATGCCCGACCCCACAACAGCATCTTCCCAAGCAAAACAAGAGATCTGAAGCCTGAACACGCCCCGTGCTCAGCCAGCACGGGGGCGTACCCAAGTGTCAGCAGAAAAGACAAAGTGGTAGAAGCTTCTATTGCCCACCACGGGGCCGTGCTCAGTGGACACGGGGCCGTGGTCAACTATAAGATTCGCACAATCCAGCAAATCTGCATAGTACAAAGATTCTTCTGCACCACGGGGTCGTGCTCAGCGGACACGGGGGAGTGGTCAACTAAAAAGACAAAACTGCATTAAATGAAGAAAGAGATGATGTGGACACGGGGCCGTGCCCGAGCTTCTGTTCAGCCTATAAATAGAAGTGCTTGGCTCAAGCTCAAACCATCCCTTGGCACACCACCTCTCTCACACTTCACCCACCACCCACCACCACCATAACACCATCATCCACCACCATCATCCATTGTCCATCGTAGAGTGTGTGAGTCGTCTCGGGATCCAAGATTGATCGTAAGAGTTCTTGACAATCAAGGCCATGTTTGCCTAAGTCTCTTACATCACTTGGTGAAGACAAAGTGTCTAGTGTAATACTTTTTATTTCTAATCTTTTGCACTTTTTATTTGGTTTTGTATTAATGACTTTAATAACTAGTTGCTTATGTTGAAGGTGATCTTTCCTTATCGTTTGTCCGTGGTGTCTTGAAATTATTTTACTGTCTATATAAAATAAAAGATTTTCACCATTCATATCTCCACGGTCTATATGGAGGTATGTTGGCTACCTGGTCGGGGGTTAAGGGAACGGTTTGGTAAAGGTCTTGCCATTGTTCAGCGTTTAGAGGTCCTGCAATGGACCTGGGTCAAATTTAGTAGGACCTCCTTCAATACTTCACGGTATTGGATGGCGGGGGTCCAAACTCTTTGATCCCCTCATAAGTTAACTACTATTAATACTATAACCCGGCTATTTAGGACTGTATCCCTGCTGACTCAGACTACTTAGTCGAGGGTAATGTCACCTCCAAAAGAGGGGCCTACCATAATACTGCATTAATAACTTAATTAATTATCTTCCAATAATCCACCCTTTTAGGACTGTATCCTTGCTGACTCAGACTACTGGGGTGAGGGTAACGTCACCTTCAAAAGAGGGGCCTACTACAATAACTAAGACAATCTCTTAATTATGTGCAAAAGTGCGGGAATAATCAAAGGTTACACTAGATACGAGTCGGAACCAAGTGATTTATCTTGTCTATCTGTTTTTCTTTTTATTTTTATTTTCAGCATTTTAGTTAGTTTTTACTTTTCTTAGTTTAAAACATTTTTCTAAACTTTTTATTTTGATTAGACGTTGAGGATAAACCGGTACTAAAAGCTCTTGTGTCCTTGGACGACCTCGGTATCTTACCAACACTATACTACGCTCACGATGGGTGCACTTGCCCATATGTGTGTTTAGTGTTAGTGAAATATCGTGTTTTATAAATTTAAAACTTGGCTAAAAATAAGTGTTAAAGGGGCTTAAAATATACACCTAATATATATAACACTTCAAACGCATCGCCATGTACTAACGTGTTGGTTATATATGGTGAGCGCAGGTTAATCAGATATTCATGATGGACATGTGAACGAGGATCAAGTTGAAGATCATGGATTGTACCGGAAAGTGGTCACGTTGTTTGTAATCATTTGTTGACATAGTTACATTAAATAAATGATGAATGATGTAATTATGTTAGAAGGGTTGACCTAAACGGTATTCAAGTATGTTAGAGTAGTTAAAAAAAAAGAAATTTTACGGTTCATTTTCCGCTGCGTCGTTTTGGGTCAAATCGTGAATAGGGTCTTACAAGTTGGTATCAGAGCCCTGGTTTGAGGGAAATCAAGTATGATGAGGTAAATACTTGAACTCAAACCTTTGTGCTCTTGTGACAAGGAACCCGTACAATCCGAGACTCGATCAAGATCTAAGGGTAGAAGCAAAGGTAAGTATGTACTTAAGTATGCATTTGAAGAAAACTAACAGTATGTTATGTGTAAGGTAAACGTAATTTCTTGGAGATGATGATCCGTGAATGTGGTCTAGGACCGACACCAAGGCATGTATTAAGACAAATTGACCCAGGTATGTAAATTTAACATGTGGGTGCGTGTAATGGTAAAGTCTATCAAGTGAAGGAAAATTTTAAATGAAATATAATAATAGAATGGTAATGAAGATTTAAAAATGTTACACGTGCCGAAACCTTATTCTTTAGACATAAGGTGACGATTACACGAAGACACAAAACTAGTATGTGGATTGTGTACCTGGCCAGTACACAAGAAACATATGACGTTCGTGAGACCATGATAATTGTTACAGGTATGTCCGTTAGAATTAGGTAGTAGGTGGACGTGAGGGTGAAGGGAAATGTAAGACTTTCAGGGATTTGAAAGTACCAAATACACATGAGAAGTATGAAAGAAAGATATGAATGATATGTTAGAATCCGCGAGACGGATTCGAAACATAAAAGGGAATGAATGATAGAATGAAAAGTTTGAAATTCGTAAATAGGTATGAATCAAATAAGTAAGAATGAATGACAAAAATGAAAGGTTCAAAATTGTAAGTAATTACAGATCAAACGAGTAAATATTCTTTAAAAGCGGATATTTTCCAAGTTATGATTTGAATACATATATATGAATATAATTATGCTCATGAATTGTATGCAAGAATGGTTAAAAGAATAAATGGGTCATATGGGTCATATGGTGATCACCATTTGGACTCGGTATCTAATGTTTTGATCTGTTAAGTTTCATACGCATATGTACGAATGAATTTACAAATTGGACTTCCGAAAGTCAAACGAAATAAAATGATAAGTAATAAAACAAGCAATAAAAGAATGGATAGAGCAGTCCGGTCCATTAAGTAAGTAAGTATAAAACATTGAAAACGGTTGATGTGGCAAGAAGCTTTAGTTGTAAGACATAAACATTAGATAAATTACAAGCATGAAATATGTTAATACTCGACTCTAGAGAGCCAAAGTGAATGACGGGTTACGACCCGGGCCTAAGGCTTAAGTTTTAATGGAAAGGACAAGTATACGTGAGAAACACTTAGACATGAAGCAATTAAATTGTATGCATGCTTGAATCGACAAGAAGTACAAATATGTGCATTGTTATATGTATTTATAATAAGAAAGAAGTGACAGATTGACTTTGAAAAGTCAAACTGCAAGGGTTGACGAAATAAGTAACCAGAGTAAAAGAATTGCATGTAAGGGATGAAATGTGGGATGTGTTATAGAATATATGTAGAAAAATGTAAAAGGATTATAGGTGAGTAATCACCTAGTATAATGAATGTTTGAATGAAAGATGCTAACCGCCGAGTTTGTAGATGTTAATGGTAGAATTCTTAATGAGATGAATCCAATCGAATTGGTGAAAGAATGTGCACGAGTGGAAGCCCATTACAAGGATGAATGAAAGCTGGCCTGGTACGGTTAGTACTCATGAAGGAGCAGATCGATCTGGTTTACGGATCGCTGAAGTATGATATGAAATCGAGGTAAGTAAAATGTTTTAACTCATGCCGGATAGATATGAATTAGTAAATTGAAAACGACTTGCTAGATGAATGATGGAATAGGTTTGGTATAGTATGGTATGGAATGTTTGACTTTTAATAGTTGATGTAAGAAGAAAATTATGTCATTAAGAACTAAATCTTATAGGTTTTGAGTGAAAATTTCAGGTATTGGTTAAACTCTCGCCTAATGAACTTGCATGACAAGTCTGCTTATGCAAATTAAGTAATGCATGAAATGAGAGGAGTAGTAATGTAGAATGAATGAGGTGAGTTAAATGTAACGTAAGGGTATGTATTGTACAAATAACTACATGAAATGTAGAATGATATTAATTTTGGAGTTAAGCACGTATGCGTGACCATGAAATAGTAACTTCGTTGCGATAACAAAATGAAAATTAAATGTTATTTAATATATGTATAGAATGTAATCTTAAAGGATGAGATGAAGGTATTAGACCCATTATAAATGGATCATATGAATGTAAGCATTATTATAAGTTTGAATAAATATGTATATCGACCTGTTACTAACGAGTCAAGGAAATGGGAATGTTATGTGGAAGTATGGAAGGGAAAGTAAAGACTTGTTAGGAAGAAATCATTTGTATGAATAATTATGAATTGAGATTGGATGGTTACTTATAATTATAATGCAACTAGGAAGTCAAACATAGATGTGTACGTGTAAATGGAAATGAGAAAGGTTTCGAGGACGAAGCCTTATTTAAGGGGGGTAGACTTGTAACACCCCAAAAACGGGTTTGGTAATTTAGAACCCAGTTAAGATAAAGGAATGGGTAAGTATCGTTAGTAGTAAAAGTGAACCCATAAACAAAATGACTAGGAATGAATTTTCCTAGTGGTATCATGTATATAAGTAAGAAGATAGGGAGTTTTAGTCCCGTATGTAATCAAAATGAAACATGAGGGACCAAAACTGTTAAGATGGAAACATGGGTTTTATTTATAAAAGATTAAAACACATAAACACACACTTTCGTGTGTTCTAGAAACGAGCAGGAGCTTCATGAGAGCTCACAACCCTAACTTTTATCCATTTCATCAAATTGAAAGGCAAGATGAAGGTTAAATTCATAACCGAGCATGGATTAATGATCACCTTCACAAGGGGATCATAAGGTATGTCTTAAAATCTAGATTGCTAATTATGCACGAAGTGGGTTAAGTTGGAAATCGTGAAATTGTATGAAATTGAGTATGAGTATGTGTTAAAATCAACATATAGGTCTTGGGTTATGAACGATTTGGATTAATTTGATGTTTGGAGGTGAAACCCACTTCTAGTGGTGAAGATGGCGACATGGGTGTGTCACCCATGTCCAATCGTTGTTCAAATCTTGTTGTGCTATGTTGTATTAATGCGTTCTTGTTAGGTAGATTGAATGTGATATGAATTTGTTGATGTTTTTATGTTAATTGATGAATGAAAGCATGAAGTAGGAAGTAAAGCATGAAACACTTGTACATTATACATAAATTGTGGCATGCACACCAAGTGTTTGATGAAATTTCTAGGTGAGATTAATAGATGAAATGGTATGCAAGTAATGGATGAAATCGTATAATATGGGGATATGAAGTATTTGATGATAAATAAACATGAGAAATCTATTTTTAGATGGAATTCATGTAGGATTTGGTTGGCCATGTTATTTGGTAAAAGTATGCATTAGAATATTGTACTCTATGTTGGAGTGGTATGATGTTTACTACATGTTTGAATAATTTCTTAATCAAAATTGATAAGTAAAAGTACTCTAAATGTGAAGCGTATGAGATCATTAGAACATGATGAAGTTAGAATGATGTTGGGTTGTTAAGCATAGGTCATGGTGTTAGTTGTAGAATTATGTTACTAGAATGAACAGAATTAAATATGTTTGGTGTGTGCAAATAACTAGATGATCATGTGGTTGTATGCTTATTGCATCGTGAGTATGGAATGTATATAGTGTCATTAGTATAGTCTACTATAATGACATGGATGTATGAGGTTAAGTCGAAAGTTCATATGATAAATCGTTGACTTTCTGAAAGTCAACTGTGCATAAGTAGCAATGTTAGACTTTTTGTCACAATTGTAATATTATAGAAAGTTATATGATACGTGTTATATCCATATGTGTTATATGTGATTACGTGATGAATTATATGAGTTTGAAAAGATTGACTTGTGGAAATATGCCTTATGCTTGTTAGAATTGACTAATGAAAGTCAAATGTGAAACATGAATTTGATATGATCGTGAATATGTACAATCATGTATGCTAACAAGAATGTAAATGCAATGACATGAAAGTATAGGGATCATGTCAAGATGGATGGAAGCATGGAAGGCTAACCGGTCAAAAGGAGGCGAGGAAACGGATGCGAATACGGACACTTAAGGTAAGTGATTTCCGGAATCACTTCTTCTTTATAAATGAAGTTTGGTATGTTGTATATAGGGAACCATGTAAGAATTTATGGGTAAGGGTAAGTACCAAGGTATGTTCATATAACTTCGTCTATCCTTAATGTAAATTAAGACGATAGTCTCAACATGTTAATGAAATGTTCATTATGTTGCTGAATGTTCATCGTGTTAAAGGAATGTTCATTATGTTGCTGAATGTTCATCGTGTTAATGGAATGTTCATTATGTTGTTGAATGTCCATCGTGTTAATGGAATGTTCATTATGTTGCTGAATGTTCTTCGTGTTAATGGAATGTTCATTATGTTGCTGAATGTTCATCGTTTTAATGGAATGTTCATTATGTTGCTTTTCACGGCCCCCGGCCCGGTTTTACCCGTTCCAGGAGCCGCATGACAGAAATCCGTGGTAATTATTATGTTGGCAGCGGAATTTTAACATGATCTTTTTAAAACTTGAAAATGCCCAATTTATTTTATTTCATAATTTGGGGATAACACCCATAATTTACAATAAAGGTGATTTCTCACTGAAATCCCCTGTTTTACAATAACATGTTTCTTTATTTTATTGAGCCACTTCTTCAAGCTTGTAGTGCTACACGACACTTTTTCCTTGATCACAGCAGATCACCTGAAACATGTTTTTAAAAAGATTTTATCAGCAGGGAAATACTAGCGAGTCACTCAAGTTGCACAAAACGACACATTGTTATAATATACAGTATTAAGGGTGATTACATTGTTTCTATCAATCAGTTACCCCAAATCGGTATTTGTCACTTGACTGTATCTGTGACTATGGTCAGACCACCCATTGGCTAACCCGTTGTCCAATAGTGACGGGAATCAAGTAATGTATACAATACCCCGCATACTGGCAGTAATTGAAGATTACAAAGACTTAATCCCTGTAATTATAACTTTGAAATAAATAGGGTTTTGGAAACAATTTGGTAAAAAGAGAATGACTCACATTGCAGATTTAGACGGGCAGCGTTTACCCTACTGATTTTAGCCCGATTAACCTAATTCAAATAACAATGCACACAAAAACTAGGTCAGTAACTTAATACAACTTTTACGACAACTCACGAGATCCAAAACCTTCACGACGAATGACAAAGTATAGCCCAAATACGGGCAGCACTTAAACATCCATCGGATTGGTTTTTATCGATCGGACATTAAATCGTAGCAGTGATCGAGTTATTACCCTGTTATCGCGGCAGAATTCCGTGCTGTGTGTGTGTTTTAAAGTAAGCAGACGATATCTCAATGTACGAAACGAGTTTTTACGTCGTACCAACGCCAAAATTCAAGTGCCAAACTCCACTATTTATACTGGAAAAACGGCTCCCTCGCGTGGCGTGAGGGCCTGTCGCGTGGCGCGAGGGCACCCCTCCTAGCATAGGGTAGCCTCGTGTAATTGTAGCCTGGGTGAGTCGACGTTTCGCTAAAATTCGATTTTGACAACGAACTGTGAAGATAATATCGATTAGGGAATACCCACCCCCCCTGAGTTTTAGGGGCCCTGATCCTAGTTTCGATTGTTCTGCAAATTTTAGGGGTTATGCAATATTATTTGGGGGTCTCAATTAGGGTTTCCTATTGGACATAATAAAATAAGAAATAGGACTTTTGGTGAGAGTTGTTACATCCTCCCCACCTTAATTAAAATCTCGTCCTCGAGATTTACTGGAACAAGTAGGGATACTTTCGCTTTATCTCTGATTCCAGTTCCCAAATGTATTCAGGTCCTCTCTTTGAATCCCACTTGACTTTGACCAGCACTAGTCGCTTGTGCTTGAGAAACTTGACCTTTCTGTCTTCTATCTGCAGTGGCTTCTCAACAAATTTTAACTTTTCATTTACCTCTACATCTTGAAGAGGTTCTACCAGGGATTCGTCAGATAGACATTTCTTGAGATTGGATACATGAAATACGCCATGTACCCCGGCTAGCTCTTCTGGTAGTTGTAAAGGATAGGCAACTGGTCCTATTCGCTGGATTATTGGGAATGGTCCTACGTACCTTGGACTTAGCTTTCCCTTCTTCCCGAACCGAACTACTCCTTTCCAAGGAGAAACTTTCAAGAGTACCTTATCTCCGACTTGAAATTCCAGTGGCTTGCGTCGATTGTCTGCATAACTCTTCTGGCGATCTCGAGCTGTTTTCAGTCTTTCCTTGATTTGAGTGATCTTGTCGGTGGTTTCTTGTATAATCTCGGGACCTGATAATTGGCTTTCTCCTATTTCTGCCCAACAGACTGGAGTTCTGCACTTTCGTCCATACAGTGCTTCGAATGGGGCAGCTTCAATGCTTGCATGATAACTATTATTATAGGAGAATTCAATTAAGGGTAGGTGGTCATCCCAATTTCCTCCAAAATCTATTACACATGCTCTGAGCATGTCTTCCAGGGTTTGGATCGTCCTTTCACTTTGTCCATCTGTTTGAGGATGGTAAGCGGTACTTAAATTTAATTGCGTCCCCATGGCTTCTTGGAAACTTGTCCAGAAATGCGAAGTGAAACGACTATCTCTATCTGATATAATAGAGAGTGGAACTCCATCTAAGGATACTACTTCGGCTACGTACAATTTTGCTAACCTTTCCATGCTAAAGGTTTCTCTCATGGGTAGGAAATGAGCTGATTTGGTTAATCGATCCACAATTACCCAAATCGCATCATTACCTTTTCTGGTTTTGGGCAACTTAGAAATGAAGTCCATGGTTATTAGTTCCCATTTCCACACAGGCATTTCTAATTGTTGGAGTAACCCATAAGGTTTCTGGTGTTCTGCCTTAACTTGTGAACAAGTTAGGCACTTAGAGACGTATCTAGCTATGTCCCTTTTCATTCCTATCCACCAGAAATTATTTCTTAAATCTTGGTACATTTTATTATTTCCAGGGTGCATGGTATACCTAGATTTATGGGCTTCCTCTAAAATCTTATTTCTTAAATCTCCTTGCTTAGGTACTCAAATCCTTCTTTTGTGGAATCTCCAAATTTCATCAGCTCCTTGCTCTAATTCCTGTATTCTTCCTTTCATTCCTTCAGCATCATCCTTGATTGTTGTGGCTTGAACATTTTTCAGTTGTTCCATTAAGTCTAATTGTAAACTTAATCTAAGAGCACAAACTCGCTTTTGCTTTTCATGATACTTACGACTTAAGGCATCCGCAACTACGTTTGCTTTTCCTTCGTGATATTGGATATCACAGTCGTAATCACTCAAAATTTCCATCCATCTTCGTTGTCTCATGTTTAATTCTTTTTGCCCAAATATGTATTTTAAACTCTTATGATCCGTATAGACTGTAAACTTACTTCCATGCAGATAGTGTCTCCAAATCCTAAGGGCAAAAATTATCGCTCCTAACTCTAAATCGTGAGTCGTATAATTTTCTTCATGCTTTTTCAATTGCCTTGAGGCATACGCAATTACCTTTTTGCGTTGCATTAATACACATCCTAATCCTAGCTTAGAAGCATCACAATAAACTTCAAAGTCTTCTGTCCCTTCTGGTAAGGCAAGGATTGGGGTGTTTGTTAACCTTTGTTTTAAAATCCTAAAAGCCTCTTCTTGCTTAGGTCCCCATTCAAACTTAACTGTTTTACAGGTTAGCTTAGTTAATGGCACAACTATCTTAGAGAAATCCTTAATAAAGCGCCTATAGTACCCAGCTAATCCTACAAAACTTCTAACTTCTGTAGCTGATTGCGGGACCTTCCATTTGGTGATCGCTTCTATCTTGGAGGGATCTACGTGAATACCTTCGTGATTCACCATGTATCCTAAAAATTGCACCTCCTGTAGCCAAAATTCAAATTTTGAGAATTTGGCGTAAAGCTTTTCCTTTCTTAACAAAGTTATAAGAGTGCATGCAGGTGCTGACAATGATCATCTTGAATTTTGGAATAAATAAGTATATCGTCGATGAAGACAATTATGAATTTATCCAAATATGGTTTACAGATCCTATTCATCATGTCCATAAATGTTGCAGGAGCATTTGTTAGTCCAAAGGGCATGACTGTAAACTCATAGTGACCATACCTAGTTCTGAAAGCGGTTTTAGGTATGTCTTCTTCTTGTTCCTTCAACTGATGATATCCGGAGCGTAAATCTATCTTAGAAAAATATCTAGCTCCTTGTAGTTGATCGAAAAGATCATCAATCCTAGGTAATGGGTATCGATTCTTGATTGTAACCTTATTCAATTCCCTATAATCGATACACATTCGCATCGAACCATCTTTCTTCTTTACAAAAAAACACTGGAGCTCCCCACGGGGATGAACTAGGTTGTATAAATCCTTTGCTTAATAATTCATCTAACTGCTTTTTCAGTTCTAACATTTCGGTGGGTGCTAACCGATAGGGTGCTTTTGCTACAGGTGTAGTTCCAGGAATCAAATGAATTCTAAATTCTACCTCCCTATCTGGTGGTAATCCTGGTAGTTCTTCTGGAAATACATCCGAATATTCTGATACTACAGGAATTTCCTTAAGTTCCTTACCGTTAGTGCTAATGATTACTGAAATCATATACACTATTCCTTGCTTTCGTTCATAACTAGCAACTTTCATTACCGAAATGAACTTCATTGGTTTTCGCGGTTTATCCCCTGTAATTATAATTACTTCTCCCGTGGGTGCACAGATTTCTATGGAATTTTTATCACAGAGGATTCGAGCATGGTTGGCTACTAACCAATCCATTCCTAATACGATATCGAATCCAGCTAAATTCATGGGTAATAGGTTTGCAGAAAATTTATGACCTGAAAGTTCTATATTTTCTTTTTGCAAAACCGTATCTATATTAATAGAATTCCCGTCTGCCGTCTCTACCGTAAAAACTTGCATAAGTTTGGTTAAGGGTAGCTTAAGAGTTTGGCAGAATGAAGTATTTATAAAACTTTGGTTTCCACCAGAGTCAAATAATATTTTCGCATAAACGTTGTGTACCAGAAACGTACCAGCTATTACGTCAGGAATCAGTTCGGCTTCCTGTGTGGTCAATTAAAAGTCCCTTGCGTTTTTCTTCGCAGCCCCTTCGGCAGGTTTGGCCTTGTTATCTGCTGGTTTGATCAATTTAGGGCATTCTGGTCTAAAATGCCCGGCTTCTCCACAGTTGTAGCAAATTTTTGTTTTCCTTCTGCAATCTTCTTCACGATGTCCTATAGCTTTGCAGAAGTTGCTGGTTTCATTACATTTTCTAAAATGTTTCTTTTTACAGTTCCTGCAGAACGGCGGAGTGGAAGATTGCCCAGTTCCTCTTTTCTTGAAATTGCTATTATTACCCACACGAAATCCTTGGGTAATTTTCTGAGCCAATTCTTTCTTCCTGTTTTCTTCTCGCGTACGCACCGGTCCGTCAGTCAGAGTGTTGGCCAATTCTACCGCATCATCAATTGTGCGAGGTCTCGCAGCTTTGACATTATCACGGATCTCGCTAATTAAACCCCAAATGTAGCGAGAAATAAGTACTGGTTCTGGAGAAGACAGAGTAGGCACAATTCTGGCATATTCGAAAAACTTCGAAGTATACCCTCGACAATCAACATCCACCATTCGGTGGCTGAGAAATTTATTCGTCATTTGTTCTTTTTCATATTCTGGGCAGAATTTTCTTTCTACCAGACGCTTAAATTCTTCCCAACTTATGGCGTAGGCCATGTCACTTCCCTTAGCTTGTAATACCGTATTCCACCATTCTAATGCTTCTTCCTTGAAAAGATGAGAAGCATACATGACTTTATCCTCCTCGGCACATTTACTTATCTTAATTACTGCTTCGGTTTTCTCTAACCAACGCAGTGCTGCAGTTGCCCCTTCATTGCCTGCAAATTCGATGGGTTTAAAGGCAAGAAATTCCTTATAAGTGCAACCAGGTGTTGCAGCTTTCATTCTTTTAAGAAATGGGGCTTGCATCCCATCATTATCATTATTATTAATGTTGCCGCCTCCATTTATACTATTACTGAAATTATCGCCATGAGTGCGTTTGCTGGGAATAATTTGTTGAGGCTCAACTGGATTTCGGGCAGCAGCAATAATTGCTGGGATAGCATTCGCTATTCCCTGGGCAACGATGTTTTCTATATCTTGTCTATTCAAAAAATGGTCCTCATTGTTTTGCTCGGATTGGTTACCCTCGTTAACTGGTTCATTACCAGCATGTTCCATCTGGTAATTAATATATATAACTTATTAGCACCAAATAAATAACAACCAAGCATAATAAACAACCGCACAATAAAATAATTGCACGTAATCATGTCAACACGTATAGCCAAAATTGTCGATTTTTCGACTTCCATATTTTATATATTATTATGCGTCCGTACACACCAGTTATCTTACAAGAGTTTTATTTTTAAGTTATTTTACAGGATTATATTTTTTATTACTATTATTTTTTTTTGTTATTATACAACCACACAGTCACACCATCCCCGTCAGCTGGCATCTCAGAAACGACATTCCCTCTCGTCATACTTCCATGATATCCTCTCCCCCACATCCCGGATTCTATTTCCTACGTCCACCAGCTCCTCTCCATAGTGGCGAAGTTCAGCCAAGTTCTCGATGCTCATTGGTGGATGTAGTGGAGGCTCAGGGTCAAATTGAGGGAAAAAGGTATTAGGGTTATTTAAAAGATTCTGAAATTGCCAGTCAGTTGTCCACCATTCTTCTAGTTCTTCTGGTAGAGGTCGGGGTTGGATAATAGGATCTGGAATAGCAGGTTCCAGATTAACTGGAAGTTGTGCTTCAACTGGGTAATTGAAGAGGTTTTCATCGGCAGGTCCGATGAGGTCACTAAGTCCCAATTTACGATCCAGCTCCTCCCACGATGGCATTTCCTGAGCTTGCCCGGAACTCTCCCCGATCTCCTTTCCTTTGCCTTTATCTTTGGGATCCTCAGTCTTTATAACTTTTTGTGTTGCTGGCCTCTTCCTACGCATACGCCTCCAGCCTACAAGTCTTCTTCTTTTCTTCGGTTTGGGTTTCTCCTGAGGTTGGGCTTGGAATACCACTGGCTCTTCAATATCAGCCTGGTAGCCAGTGAAGGTACTGGTGGTATCCATATCTGAGCTATGGATAGAAAAGTTTTGAAGTGCTTCGGATAGTTAATTCATCCTGTTAGCATATATGAAGAAACACACAAAATTCTAAGTTAAAATTTTGTAAACCCATTTTCACACAATCATAGAATGGAAATCAGAAAAATTAAGTATTTCTAAATACTCAATTGGCTTAAATCAGTGGCTCTGATACCACCTTTTTCTGTCACGGCCCCCGGCCCGGTTTTACCCGTTCCAGGAGCCGCAGGACAGAAATCCGTGGTAATTATTATGTTGGCAGCGGAATTTTAACAGGATCTTTTTAAAACTTGAAAATGCCCAATTTATTTTATTTCATAATTTGGGGATAACACCCATAATTTACAATAAAGGTGATTTCTCACGGAAATCCCCTGTTTTACAATAACATGTTTCTTTATTTTAATGAGCCACTTCTTCAAGCTTGTAGTGCTACACGACACTTTTTCCTTGATCACAACAGATCACCTGAAACATGTTTTTAAAAAGATTTTATCAGCAGGGAAATACTGGCGAGTCACTCAAGTTGCACAAAAGGACACATTGTTATAATATACAGTATTAAGGGTGATTACATTGTTTCTATCAACCAATTACCCTAAATCGGTATTTGTCACTTGACTGTATCTGTGACTATGGTCAGACCACCCATTGGCTAACCCGTTGTCTAATGGTGACGGGAATCAAGTAATGTATACAATACCCTACATACCAGCAGTAATTGAAGATTACAAAGACTTAATCCCTGTAATTATAACTTTGAAATAAATAGGGTTTTGGAAACAATTTGGTAAAAAGAGAATGACTCACATTGCAGATTTAGACAGGCAGCGTTTAGCCTACTGATTTTAGCCCGATTAACCTAATTCAAATAACAATGCACACAAAAACTAGGTCAGTAACTTAATACAACTTTTACGACAACTCACGAGATCCAAAACCTTCACGACGAATGACAAAGTATAGCCCAAATACGGGCAGCACTTAAACATCCATCGGATTGGTTTTTATCGATCGGACATTAAATGGTAGCAGTGATCGAGTTATTACCCTGTTATCGCGGCAGAATTTCATGCTGTGTGTGTGTTTTAAAGTAAGCAGACGATATCTCAATGTACGAAACGAGTTTTTACGTCGTACCAACACCAAAATTCAAGTGCCAAACTCCACTATTTATACTGGAAAAAAGGCTCCCTCGCGTGGCGCGAGGGCCTGTCGCGTGGCGCGAGGGCACCCCCTCCTAGCATAGGGTAGCCTCGTGTAATTGTAGCCTGGGTGAGTCGACGTTTCGCTAAAATTCAATTTTGACAACGAACTGTGAAGATAATATCAATTAGGGAATACCCCCCTGAGTTTTAGGGGCCCTGATCCTAGTTTCGATTGTTCTGAAAATTTTAGGGGTCATGCAATATTATTTGGGGGTCTTGATTAGGGTTTCCTATTGGACATAATAAAATAAGAAATATGAATTTTGGTGAGAGTTGTTACATTGCTGAATGTCCATCGTGTTAATGGAATGTTTATCTTGTTGTTGAATGTCCATCGTGTTAATGGAATGTTCATTATGTTGCTGAATGTTCATCGTGTTAATGGAATGTTCATTATGTTACTGAATGTCCATCGTGTTAATGGAATGTTCATTATGTTGCTGAATGTTCATCGTGTTAATGGAATGTTCATTATGTTGCTGAATGTCCATCGTGTTAATGGAATGTTCATTATGTTGCTGAATGTCCATCGTGTTAATGGAATGTTCATTATGTTGCTGAATGTCCATCGTGTTAATGGAATGTTCATTATGTTGCTGAATGTCCATCGTGTTAATGGAATGTTCATTATGTTGTTGAATGCCCATCGTGTTAATGGAATGTTCATTATGTTGCTGAATGTTCATCGTGTTAATGGAACGTTCATTATGTTGCTGAATGTCCATCGTGTTAATGGAATGTTCATTATGTTGATGAATGTTCATCGTGTTAATGGAATGTTCATTATGTTGCTGAATGTCCATCGTGTTAATGGAATGTTCATTATGTTGCTGAATGTTCATCGTGTTAATGGAATGTTCATTATGTTGCTGAATGTTCATCGTGTTAATGGAATGTTCATCATGTTTGTTGGAAGTTAGTAGGCTATGTTTGTTTGTGATTGCATTGATTTGTGTTGATATGATTGTAGATAAGACTCAACTTACAAATAAGTGAATGTGACTTGTATGTATGTATGCATGTAGATATGGATATGTAGCGTGTGTAAGTAGTGTGAACTTGCATGTACGTACATATAAATGAGATACGTATGAATGTACTTAGATATATGCAAGTGTATACACGTGTTGTAATCTAATGATTGTAGATCACTGGTATACGTATATGTGAAGATGTGGGTTTTCAATATGTTTGAGATTACGTACTCCTAACCATGTTACTATTGAGAATGAAATAAATGGAGTGCAGGTATGGGAACGCTGGACTCTCGAGGAATTGATGTCGGACTCGCGTAAATAAAATTGAGAGGATGTTTCAATGGAATACCTTACATAGTTAGAATGTGATATAGCCATTTTAGTATATGTATTAAATTATATATGATGTTACCATGTACTAGCGTGTTGGTTATATATGGTGACCGCAGGTTAATCAGATATTCATGATGGACATGTGAACGAGGATCAAGTTGAAGATCATGGATTGTACGGGAAAGCGGCCACGTTGTTTGTAATCATTTGTTAACATAGTTACATTAAATAAATGATGAATGATGTAATTATGTTAGAAGGGTTGACCTAAACGGTATTCAAGTATGTTAGAGTAGTTAAAAGAAAGAAATTTTACGGTTCATTTTCTGTTGCGTCGTTTTGGGTCAAATCGTGAATAGGGTCTTACACAATGCATGTCCTAAGTTCCCTCCAATAACAGTACTTCTATAGCTAATGACTCTAAGTACTGATCCCCTCAACAACTGCTCTTCAAGGAACTGCTGATCATAAAGACTGAAGACCTAACAACTGCTGCTTGTTAAAGTACTGATGAAGACTAAGCACTGCTGATTCAAGGCCTGATCAACGATTGAAGAAAACACTGATCTGCAACATCAGTGCTTAGGCAACAACAGTGGAAAGCAACATCAGTATTTTATGTATCAGTTGTTTATTGTAACAGTGTCTTGTATAGATTAGTGTTTAAAGGTTGCTAGCCTGTTAGATGTCATTGTCTAGGTGACGTCAGCATTAGATGCTCAGTGGTTAGGATTATACTATAAATAGAACAGTACCTGTACGAACTAACAGTACTGTTCTATTAGCTCTCTTTCACCATCATCTTGTACGAACTAACTGTGAGCTCAGGCTGAGGGGGAGTTTAGTGTTGCATGCATGCATAGTTGAATCTTGTAATTCATACAATCATTCGATTAATGAAAACATGTTTGCTCAAAGCAATTCTTCTTTGATTGTGTTATAAAGTTTATTTTCTATTTCCGCTGCAAATCCATCTCTGTTTTACCTTCTTACTTTTATCACTTAATTAAACAACACAATCAGACAAACTCAGATCCTAACAATCTTCTTCAAATGTTGGGCAATGAATTAACTTTAACTGACTCTAATTCTATTTCAACCTCAAAGTCATAATTTGTAAATCTAATAAAACTCGCCAGTATCCTTACCTAGGAGTCGAACTTTTGAATTAATTCACCACACCACTTGCCAAAAACTTAAGTATAATTCATCCCAAGTGGAGTCGAAAACCCAAAGAAACACTCTTAGTGCCCTTAATATTCTCTATTACTTGCTTTTATTTTATGGTTTTAAATATAAATTAATAAACAAGCAAAAGATAATTAATCAACTAGTTGGTAATCTATAATTGAGTAGTAAAAGTCATATCCTTTGGGTTCGATACTTGGTTCTTACATAAACTTTACTACAAACGATAGGTACACTTGCCTATTGGTTGTGTTCAGTCTATGTAAAAATCCTTTCTTTAAATTTAAAACTAGGTAAACATATTTAAAGTTATTAAGCTAACCCACCTAATCATGCTAAGAGTGATTTAAATTAACTATACCAACACAAACACCGCCATCAATTGCCTGACTCTATGCATGAAAGTTACAACTTTCACCTAGTTCTTCTTACACTCAAGTTACAAGTTTTGTTTGATTTATTGATTGCACGAAAGTCAAACTTTCGTTTGGTTATTTACCCGAGAGTTACAAATTTCACACAAAAGTCAAACTTTCGGTTGGACCTTCTCAAATGAAAATCACAACTGTCGCTTGACACTACAACGTTCGAGTGACTACAACTCTCGCGTGGGCCTTTACATGAAAGTAAAACTTTCACTCAATCTTAAATGCAAGTCACAACTTTCGCCTGACTACAACTTTAACGTTACTAAAACTCCCATGCAAAACTTAAAGAAATGACCACTTTCACGTTACTAAAACTCTCACAAGTGAAACTTTACCATATCTCTAGCAAACTCTGGCTACTGGATAACAATGATGGAGCCATTTCTCGTTACGAATATCCTATATGGTTACAATGATGGTCCAATTCCATATTAAGATAAATACCTGGTAACATTATCTGATGCCTTACTGTACAATATCTTAGTGAAAACTGTGGAGGTTTGCTTATCATATAATAATGGCCACTAAGGAGACCATAGAGTTAATTAATTGCCAAAGGAGAGTAAGCAGGGTGGATTTGAAACTGTTGCATTCATCTCACAGTCAACAAACTAAAAGGACTTGATTTTTGTCCTTGACTTGTTCTCAAATGTTAGACAGTCCAGTATTCGTGTTCTCGAGAGAGATAGGCAAGTAGTGTGTCATCCTCCTTTTTTTGAATATTAAGAAGTTGTGTCTTAAGATGGTATTCTCCGGGAAGCAGTGTGAGGGGCAGATGGCCTTTCAAGATATAATCATAGTTTACGAGTTGATGCACATTAAACATGTGAAAATAAGGCTTGAGATATTGTAAAGATAATGATAATCAAATATCATCAAATACTTGGTGCCCTTCAATACGCCACCCTATTAAGGCTAGATATATCACATGTGTTGTCAACATTATGTGTAAGTGCAATCCGACAATCATAAGTCTACCGTCAAACTCATACTTAGGTACTTAAAAGGAATTATCCATAATAGGTAGCTTATTCGGCATGATTCTAGTACCCCTCTCTAAGCCTTCACAGATGTTCATTAGCGTGGACCCTTGTAGGTTCCTTTAATCGATCTAATCCATTCGATTAAGAAGCTTGATGTGCGAAATCTATCAAACTTGTGGTAGCAATCAACAATTAAATCAAGAACACGACGAATCTTAACTTGTATTATTGTAAACATTCAAACTCTAGATCTTTACGTGGTATGAAAATGCACTCTATAAGATTTCTAATTGCTAAACAAGCTAAGACTTCCTTTTATAGTTACTTAGGTGTCTCCTGACCTGAGGTATTTCCTGACCTGAGGTGACGCATAAAACCTTAATCGATCCATTGTCACTAGTGATAAGCGTGGTACAGGTACCGTACCGAAAATCATCAAAATCAGGTATCGATGCCGTTAACGAGCCGGTATTTGAAGGTAAAAATCAGCCATTTTACCGGTATCGATATTGAAATGCCAAAAAGTGAGTGGCGAATCGGTACCGATACCCGATACCAAACGCTCATCCCTAATTTCCATAAAAGACTGCACCAATAGATTCATGTGTGGCAATAACATCAACTACAACAACCATTGTAGTTCTTCATTCGTTGAGTTGATCATATTGACGACCTGATCATTTTGGATTGCTTGAGCCTTTAATTCACTAACAATTCTCTACTTTACAAGACTTTTCGATGTTGATTGAGTTGGGTGCCTAGATACATGTCAGTCATGGGGGATTTGCTATCTTATTTGGGTTCTAACTTTATCTCTTGGACTAGCCAAAAACAGAAAACAAATGTCAGGTCATCCATCGAGTCAGAATACAAAGCTCTGGCTAATACGGTTGCGAAATTAACATGGCTAGAAGCTTTCCTTCAAGAACTTGGGATAGACACAAAATCTACTCCCACTCTCTGGTGTGATAATCTTGATGCAACCTACCTTGCTGCTAATACGGTCTTTCACGCTCAAACAAAACACGTTGAAATTGTTTTTCATTGTATTCATGAAAAGTCGCTCAAGTCGTCTACAATTTATATCTACAGATGACCATGTTGCAGACATATTCACAAAGCCGCTACCAACTCAAAGATTCACATTCTAACGCTCCAAGTTACATGTCACTCCCAGCCCTTAGCTTACAAGAGAATATTAGATCACAACTTTAATTAGATGATAGTTACGGATAGATTTTGTAAATATGACAAAGTATATATACCCTACTTTTGGAATACAATCATTATCACAACTTTTGAGCATTCTCTTTGTGTGACTTACGTTATGTTTTTCGACAAGGTTTATCAATGGATTACTAACGTGACCAACGTTTACTGTAACAACTCAAACACGCTTTATTTAGGCTGTTACATTCATCATAGGATTTCCGACGAATACATTTCTTCCTTGAAGCCTTATGTTTTATTTAGATGACAATGAAAATAATAAAATGAACGGGGCATTAGATCGATTTCCCTTGGTGTCTGCTGTTAGCCAGCGGGATGACACATCACCATCTCACCTAAATTTACATATAACTTAAAAACATCTGCGTGGCTCGACCCTACACGTGGTCCAATCTGTTTCTTTGGATTCGCGGAAGATTTGACTGTGATTGTCTAATGTATCAATGACCAATCATATTTTTTTTATTCTTTTCCTTTGAAAAATATAAATAATTAAAGAAAAACTAAAGACTGAAAGCACTTTAAATGAATGAATGATTGATAGTTTGATACATTTACGTGAGATCCTAGGTCATTTATTTACAATGTAATGAACCGATCAATATTAGGTGAGTAAATTAGAGCATGTGACCACGAATAATGCCTCCATCCATGGGCGTTATGCATCATGTATCAGTCCAGTCAGCAATGGGTCATTATAAGGCGTTTTTCTAAAATGAGTGTAGTGGGAATATGGACATTGTAGGACATTATGTTCAAAACGGTGTAATAGAATAAAATAAAATAAAAACCATCAAAAAAATCTTATTGGTGAAACAAAAACCATCAGGAAAGTCATTGGCCAAAAAGAATGAACAACGGCGTTGAAAAATGAACGCCAAACCATTTTTTTTTTTTTTTGAAAAAAAGGCATAGGGGGTGGTTCCAAGACGTGAAGGGGCGTTTTTTTTTTGGAAATAACGCCCCAAAACCCTACTACCGGTGTTTTTACAAGCAAGTTAAGTTGTATGAGAACATGTGCTGACATGCTATCTACATCATAGGTTATCGATATATATGTCCTCATATGGGATGGTTTAAATACAAATGAATGCAAATTTAGGAAATTATTTTAACAAATGAGAATCACTCTCAGGAGATGCAATTTTTTTTACTTAGTGATATTTTCTAATTAAATTAGTAAAAAGACAAATGTAATGTATTTACCGTGAATTAGACCAATAATGTACGTATTTACCTGTGGATATATAATTAAAAACTATCATGTATTCAACTAATACAATATTAGAACCATATCACATATCATCAATGTCTACGGTCTACACGTAATGTATCACGAGCGAATACGTATTCACTAAAATATGCTTATAATACTATCACCGTTTGAACATTTTGTAATGCATAATTTTTAAATTTATATTATTGTAATTGGGGTGAATTTTTAAAAACAGGTTTTATTTGTTATTACAGATTATTACTGCGATTTTTTTTTAGCAGAAAACAGTTTAGATTTTATTTTTTTATTTTTATATTATTAAAAAAATCTGTCGTAAAAAATGTGTCACAAAAATAATAATGAACTTCTTTATTATTTATATTTATACTGTTGGAAAAGTGTCACAAATATATAAAATTTTTATTTTTTTTGTTTGTCAGAAAGGTATCACAAAAATATTGAGTTTTCTTTTCTATTTTTTTTTGGTCAGAAAAGTGTCACAAAATTAGTAAGTTTTTATTTTTGTTGTTTTTTTTTGTCGGAAAAGTGTAAAAATATACTATTTTTTATTTATTTACGGAAATGTGTCAAAAATGCCGAAATTAATAATTTTTAATTTTTGTAAAATCTTTTCTCTCTCATGAAAATGTGTCGCTAAAAAAGTTCTTCAAAAACAATATATTATTTTATCTTAATAAAAGATTAATAATAACTGGAGTAGTTGTAGGAGATTGTAGCAATTTGCAACCCAATTTTCAGGAAGGTGGGTAGGATACGGGTTTCCTACCTGGTGTTTTTCTACAATACATTCTTGTCACAATATCGTCGGAAAATGCGATTTGTGACATATTTTCTACAGAAAATAGTGTTGGAAAATCTCAAATTTTCTAGCAGTGTCAACTTTCACATCATAAATCCATCAACTTAATAATACGCTGATTTCCTCACTAATGATTCAATCTTTACAAATATCATTACTTTTTCACATCATCCACACATCTTAGATGTAATTTGCATAACCAAATTACTTACTAATAATCCAATGGTTTTCAAACTTTGTATTGTCTTATATATATGAAGTTACGTAATTAAAAGTTTAAAAGTCTTATAATAAACTATATAGTTTTAATCATCGCCCCAAGGGGCGTTAGCCACACCATGAAGGTAGTAGGCGTGGGGCAATTCACGTCGGTGAAGAAGATGGTTTGATGGGCCCCACCAATTGTCAACCAATCCAATTCATTCTTTTCTGATTTATTTTTTTTATTAAATTTATATAATTTAATTGTTATTTTAATGGGTGGTGGTTAGTTAAAACTTGTGAAACTATTAAACATTAAATGAAAAAAAATCGTAAGTAAGAGCTCATGTCTACGTGGTATTAATGCAATGTAACACTCACTTTATAATGTGAGACTAAAACATGTGAACCCCATAGGTTGTCGAAGAATGCCAGTTAGGCAAATATGTCACATAGGTGATGCTATAAAAGATAGCTAAAAATGATTGATATCAACTTTTATGTGTCTCTCAACATATGTCTTTAAACTACCAAGTAGACAAACCATAGTGGATATGATAGCATGGTTTTAAAGTAGATTGCCTTTGTTGAAATTTATATATTTATCATGCATTGAAGTTTTCCATTATTCAACTTTATTCAACAAAAACAAACAAATAGCATACATAAATTCTTACTTTTATTAAAACCATATATATGACTGTTAATTTGTTTAATTAGTGATTTTAATCAAACACATAGAGAAATGATTCAATTGGTCAATTATTTTTTGGGGGGAAACTTGTGGTCCTGGGAAGAAGAGTATCTTTGTATTATTCACAATCACAGCTTTACAGTGAACCACATTATTTATAAAAATTGTACCAAGCTACAACTGGTAAAGCACAAAGGGACCCTTTGGGTGTGTGCAGATGAGTTGAAAGTGACAAGACTAAATAGAAAATAACAAATATTTGGGATAAAAAATGGTAAAACTCATACAATGGTATAAAAGGTCCTAAGATGTAAGAAGGTCAAGGGGTGGCGTGGGGTGGGGTGGTGTAGGGTGAGGATGGGGCAAACCTTTAGGGATGGGTGTCCTGCTTGGAACAATTTAATTGTTCTTATATGATGATACGATTTTATGTTTTTTTTTTTTTGAAAGGTTAGATTTATTCAACAGACGGAATGTCTAACACCCCCCCACCAGGGGGCCCCGTCGCCCCACTCCGGCTGCAAGACTAGGTTGTCTTAACCGGGTCCCCGTCAAGGCATCAGAGTTTGGCTTGGGCTCTCCCCGAGAAAATTTCCGGCCTCCTGCCCAGAAACAAGAGTTGCACCCTCCACAAGAGCCGAAGCCCTCTAGAGAAAATGCACCGTAATAGAAAACTCGGGGCCCCTCGGATTCGAACCTGAGTATACACCCGGTTCTCATCTTCATTGGGATAGGTACAACCACTGCGCTGCAGTGGAAGACCCACGATTTTATGTGTAGAAGGAAACCAAATATGATATTTGGTATTTTGTTTGATTTCTTGGCTGCATGTATTTATCATTTTTTGTTCAATGTTCCTCAACATGGGGAGAAGACAAAGTGACTGTGATCGAATATATTACAAAACTGGATTTTACCTAGAATCTAAACTAACAAAGGTTATTTGATAAGTTGTTCACTGACTTGAATTCTTAAAAGCAAAGCAAATCATGTTATCTGTTTGTTATTTGTAGAAATAAAAGATTCAACAAGAGCTTCTTTTGTATACATGAAAAGCTTATTATGGCTTAATTACAACTAAAAATATATTAGAAAAGGTCAACGATATTATATTCGTACACGAGCATAGTTTAGTGTAAATTTACATATAAAATAATGATTTAAACTATAAATTATTTACATTGTTTCCCCGATTAGATTGCACGTGTGGAGGGGCGTGAAGCGGCGCCACATCAGCTTCACCATCTCCCTCACGCCCATGAGATTTTCCACACCACCTTCAAGCCGGGTTAGGGGACGGTGTAAGCCCCACGCCAGCTTCAACGCCAGCCCTAATCTTATAGTATGTTAAAACAACTTATTATATTTTTCATGAAGCAAGTAACTAAGTAAAACTAAAATGCTTAAATACATTCATCGATCGAACTAAATCCATATAAAAATCACAAAATAACAAGATACAGTCGAGGTGTGTTCTATATATGAGTTTGAATAATATGACTTTTACAGTTTTAAATATATGTCATTTCTCTTTCTTAAAACAAACAAATTACACATGTAACCAGGGGCGGACTTACTACCCAAATACCCAATACCTTAACCCACTATTTCATTAAACATAATTAGCCCACAAATTACTAGCCCATTAACCAAACTCAACCTAAGTTCAAACTATAATAATTAAAATAAGCCCAATAGTCCCTTAGAATTCCTCCCGCCCTCCCTCTCTTGGATCGTCTTCTGCCAGCGATTGTCGAACACAACAACAACCACAACAGCACGTCATCAGCAGCCGCGAACCACCGCCATCCGACACCAAAGGGTAACAAAATTATTAAATAGGTTTGAAATTTCATGTGTTTTGACGTTGTTTATGGTTGTTTAGATTATTTTTAGGGTGATTATATTGTTTAGATGATTTTAGGGTGATTACACACGATTTCTAGGGTTGAAAATTAAGAGTAGGGTTCGCACGGAAAGTGTGTTTTTCCTAGAAAGTCTAGGAAGCGATCTGGTCCATCCGATTGGTGTGTTTAAGGGTTGAGATTAAATCAATGGCAATCTTGTAATATTTGAGTTTAATTAATTGATTGTTTTAAATGAGTAGGGGCAATTTTGTCAATGGCCGTGTTTTAAATCAATTGGATAACCGCCCAGTTCCTAATTTCAAGCGATTTTCTCTCTCTCTCTCTCTCTCCAAACCCATCTTGGAAACCCCAATCCCTACAAAAAATAACTACAATCATGGAAGAAGATAACTTTAGAAACGATGGAGAGCACCGGATCAAATTAAAACACTTCTCCATCTCCGAGTTCATCATCACCATTCAAATATTGTTCTTATCATCTCCGTTTTCTTGACGATGTGTTTTAACAGCAAGCAAATTGATACAGTTGTGTTTTAGCAGCAAGTAGATTCATACAGTTGTGGTTTAGCATCCAGATTCATACAAATGTGTTTTAACAGCAAGCAGATTCATACAGTTGTGTTTTAGCATTCAGATTCATACAGATGTGTTTTAACAGCAAACAGATTCATACAGTTGTGTTTTAACAGCAAGCAGATTCATACAAATGTGTTTTAACAGCAAGCAGATTCATACAGTTGTGTTTTAGCATTCAGATTCATACAGTTGTGTTTTAGCATCCAGATTCATACAGGTGTGTTTTAACAGCAAGCAGATTCATACAGTTGTGTTTTAGCATTCAGATTCATACAGTTGTGTTTTAACAGCAAACAGATTCATATAGTTGTGTTTTAACAGCAGGCAGATTCATACACTTGTGTTTTAGCATTCAGATTCATACAGTTGTGTTTTAACAGCAATCAGATTCATACAGTTGTGTTTTAGCATTCAGATTCATACAGTTGTGTTTTAACTTCAATCAGATTCATACCCTGTGTTTTACCATCTTTATATTGTGGGATCTATAAAAAAAATTGACTTTAGCCCTGTAAACTGTTAAAACACAGCACCAAGAACATGCTGATAAATTCCAGTAATCTTCTGAACAATGGAATATGCGATGTAATGTGACATAGACAATAACATAAAACACATTCAGATTGTTAAAATGCAAAAGAACTGTTAAAACACAACCTGATTATATATTGACTTCAGAGTGTTAAAACACACTGACTTCAACCTCTCTGACTGGTAACACACATCACTAAGAACATGCTGATAGTTTTCAGATAAACACATTTACTTCCAGATTTGAATTCGAAAATAATAAAAATTCCGAAAATCATAGAATTTTAGTTAATGAAGATACATTCAAAAAATAAAATTAAAATGTGAAATTACATGATAGCCCTTCTACTTAAAATCCCTCAATGACACATGTCCAATTCTTATTCATTCCTAGACTTTCTAGGAAAAATAGACTTTCCACCCAACTCCTACTCGAAAATTAAAATTGAAACATTATGTTATGGAGCGATGCCAATTTGTTTGTGATAGGAACCATGAGTAGGGACGTTATGGCGCGATTTCTTTTGTTTTACATGACCCGACCCGACCCGAACTGACCCGATACAAACCGATTTTTTTACTTATATACCTAGGGGCCTAAAATTTTTAAAAATGTTTCGCACCCTCATGAAAAAATTCCTGAGTCCGCATAAGTTGTCAATATTAGTTTTTTACTATTATTTTTTAATGTTCCCTCGTAAACATTTCTCGGTGCAACTTGGTTATGTACATGCACACATATTTGTATTAAAATAATAACACTTGTATAGTTATTAACATCATATCAGATCGATATACCCAATATACGGATACCCAAGATTATGAAGAAAAATATAATAAATAAAACATGCATTTAAAGTCACAGTTGACAGCAGTGGCAGAACCAGAAGAAATATTCAAGGGTATCCCAATTTTTTTACCGTGTGTTTATATAATTTATAGAATGGAGAATTTTTTTTACCTATATTACGGGGCAGGGCTAATCTTGAAAATCAAGTGCCCTGGTCGAGCCAAAAAAAGACACTTAGGCCTTAAAGAATTAAATTTTATAAACTAGTTTTTTTAATGTTATTAGTATTTAGGTTAATGAATCCATATTGAGCATTTCACATTTGAGCTATGTTTTATGAATCAATATTGACAATAAGTTTTTAGGTTTTAGACCGGGATAGATTTATTTTTAATTTTTACGTAAGGGGCCGATCGATTACGCAAAGAATGAAGACTGTGCGTTGGAGCAAGAAGATTGTAAACCGAATTTCGCTACAATGCATACTAATTGTTGAAAATAATGAAACTGTTTCTCAATATTTATACACAACACAAATCCCTTAATAGTCCATCCCCACCCCACCTAACAGGTTATATTAAATTGTTTATTTAAAGAAATAATTAAAATGTATTTTTTGGAATTGAAAGGTAAATTAAATTAACTTTTGACTTTCAGACTTATCTTCCCAAGATGTACTCCTCAAGAAACCTTTCTTCCTTGTATCAAAACCTGCAACTTTTTTTTATTTCACTTCAACGCTAACAAAGAAACTTTACCAACTTCATCTTTCTTCTTTGTTTTCCTTCCATGGTTATTTGTGCTAATATAATCAGTATTTTTTGGGCTTAATTTCAATTTGTAAAAAATTTTTTTGAGGGGTGTCCTAGTTGTTGTTGAGGGGTGTCTTAGTATAAAAATCGAAAAAAAAAAATTTTTTTTACACTACCGGATAAAAGTCTACACTAGGTCCGCCCCTGGTTGACAGTTACATACATAAAAGAATGTAAATATAACTAAAAGTTTCACGTGATATTTGATTTATCTTTAAAATTTATATCTCGTTTCTTTTTATCCATCAAATGTTTAAACATAAAATAATTTATCATTATGATTAGTAACAAAGCGATGAATTTTCATAAGTTACTATCAAAACTGGAGTTAAATATGTGGGGTTATGGCTGTTCACAAGCCGAGTCGAACCGAGCGGATATTTGCTCGTTCTTGACTCATTTACAACCGAGCGAAATCCGAACAAGCATATTCGAGCGCGTAATTTTCCGAGCGAGCGGCGAGCAAGAAGCGAGCGACGAGTAATTTGGACAACCATAGATTTAGCATGTTTCCTTCGATGTCTCCGTTATCGGGTCACGACTAAGGTTCAACTGTACGAGAATGACACTAAGATTGAGGTCGGATCGTCCGAGGATGAGGCTCTGGTTGAGGTAGGTGAGGCGATGAATATACAACAAAGAACAATTATCGCGTTGTGGCGTAGGGTGAGAGCGAGAGATGATTGACGATTGATGAGAGAAAGATATCAAATACTGTCGCTTCACGACTTCGAGTTTAGTTTTAAATTTAGTGTTAAATTTTTTATTGGTTTGCTTAGGCTAGTTTGGATAAATATAATTGTATATTTGAGTAAAGTTGTCCAAATCTAATAGAGCGGTATGTATAAAATATTAAAATATTAAAAATATACATGTAATTTGTGTGTGCATATATAATTATATATGTAATAAATTAATAAAAATTAATTCGAGCCGAACTGAGCCAAGCGGACCTTTGCTCATGCTTGGCTCGTTTGCAAACCGAACCAAACCGAGCGAGCATATTCCTAGCGATCGGCAAGTGAGTGATGAGCAACGAGTGATTTAAACAGCCCTATGTGAGGAAAAAGATTGCATAACTCTCTTATATACGTGCAACAACTGAAAAATTTACAAATATTTATGTAGTTGTCATAGTTATCTCTTTATAATTGGTTTTGTAATTATACTAGTGGATGCACTGCCCGCGTTGCGGGGCGATGACCGAATAATGAGCGAGTGTTAGGCAACTCATTGACACGAAAAACAATTAAATCGAGTCAACCAATTAAAATGAAACATTTTTATAGTTTTGGTAAAAAAAAAACTAAAACAATGGCAATATTGTAATTTTTAAGTAAGGGAAATTTGTATTTTTTGACTGGGGTAGAAGTGTAATTTGCCAAAAGCTAAAGTGATGACAGTACTGTAAATTTGAACCAGGGGCAAAATTGTAAATTTTCACAGGGGCAAATTCGTAATTTTGAACTTGGGGTAACAGCGTAATATAAATTTGAACTAAGGGCACAATCGTAATTTTAAGCTGGAGGCAAAACCACAATTTTATTTTGAACCGAGAGCAAAATCGTAATTTTGAGTTGGGAGCAAAAGCATATTTTTATTTTGAACCGGGGAAAAAACGTAATTTTGAACTGAGGGCGAAATCATAATTTTTTAAACGAGGAAAAATCACATTTTTTAACAGATGACAAAATCGTAATTTTTAGCTGGGGGCAAAAACAGATTTTGATTTTGAATTGGGGGGCGAAAAGGTAATTCTGAGCTAAGGGCAAAACCACAATTTTATTTTGAATCGAGAGAAAAATCGTAATTTTGAGCTGGGGGCAAAAACGTTATTTTAAAAGGGATATAAAATAATAAACTGGTTGGTCCAATGGGGGAGTGCCAGGCAAAATCGTAATTTTGCATTGAGGGCAAAATCGTAATTTTGAGATGAGGACAAAATCGTAATTTTATTTTGAGCTAGAGGCAAAACGATAATTTTAAACAGCAGTATAAACGTAATTTTAAAATGGTTAAAAATAGTAAACTGGTTGGTCCAATTGGGGAGTGTCAGGCAGCTGCCTGACACTATTCCCCCATTTGATAAATGTAAGTATAGGAAATGTGTATGACGCTTATAAAAAAGTCTAAAATGGGTGGGAAATTATATATGGATGGACATGTAGGGTATGTTTGGTAAAAGTAGCTGCTGGTTGGTGGCTGAAAGCTGGTGGCTGGTGTTTAGAAGCTGATAGCTGTAGCTTTTTAGATATATTTAGGTGTTTAGCAGAGTACCTGTAGCTTTTAATAAAATGTATAAAATAACCAAAATGGACATTAAAAAGTTGGTGTATTAAAAAATTTATTATCTTTAGAGATTATAATAATTATTTTTTCCCTAAAAGCTTGTAGCTCATTCTAAACGCTACTAGTAGAAGCGTTCAACCAAAAGCTTCAAGCTCCTAACCTAAACACTTAAAGTTACTTTAACCAAACAAGGCTTTTTATTGAATAGGAGTTTTTTTCTTAAAAAATTAAAACTAGAAGCTCATAAAAGTTCTATGCCAAACATAGCCGTAATAGACGAAGAATGCACCATGCATAAATCAGAGTGATGCATAAAACTATAGCTTGCAATATTTATATATTAATATAGTTTTCAATTTTCTTATTTTAGTTATTTTTATATGATTCAATTATTTGAAAAAAAAAACATAGACCAAAATCCATAATCTTATTCTCAATAATTTTAGAGTAAAGAACAGTTTCAGTACCTAAGGTTTACACACGCTCGCAGATTCAGTCCCTGTTTTGAAAAAATCAACACTCAGTCGCTGCTGACGTATTCAATTGCTAACAATTAAAACCTTTGACCATACCAGCGTTAGTTGACTGTTAAGTCTTTTAATTCCAGGGAGGGCATAATGGTAAATTCACTAAAGTTAGAAACTTATACTATTAATACACCCCCAATCTTCTTTTGTAAGCTACAATACACGCCCCCATCTCCCCCAAACACTCTAGCGACTCCACAGCTTCGACGAACTTCCTCCGATCATTTTTAAAATGAGGCAATACATAGTCATTTTGTTTACATTGCATGTTGTGGGTAAGATTTGAATGAAAAGTCGTTCAAAAAAAAAAAAAAAGATTTAAATGAAATTGCATTTTTCAAGTCTGTATATGTTTGATTCCAGTTGTTTCAGTTGTATGAAACCTAAATTTTGGGTTGTTTATGTTTGATTCCAGTTGGGTTCATGGTGTAGGTGACCAGGATGTATGTCAGGATAGAGTATCGGGTCCTGATGAGGAATGGTCGGGGGTTCTGGGTGGAACTCTGTTTCCAACGTCGGGGTTAGATGTGTTGCTGCACCTCAGTAAATAGATGATGAATATATAATATATTAACTTCTGTGGATGATTTGGGTTGGGTTGATCAAATTTTGGGATTAAATGATGATCACCTAACTAGTAGGTTATGTAGAACAGTTTAAAAATGTTATCTTGTTTAGATAACTGATCGTTTTTGTTATGGAACTCTGTTAATGGTCACTGAATGGTGAAATATAATGCTTATTTAAACTGTATCAGTTTAAGATCACTGAGAATTAATTTGAGATGTATCAGTTGAAGTTTGCAGCATATAGATCAAAGGATATTAGTTGAAATCAGTGGATGTTTGTTTATGTTTTATGTGCTTAGGATCAGATGATAGTGCAGCATATCCGTTGAAGTTTGCAGCATATTTATATTTTATGTGCTTAAGATCAAATGATATTAGTTGAAGTTTGCACATAAGTAGATGATTTGAATGGTGTTTAGGATAAATGACATTGCTGGACATAAGTAGATGGTATCAAATGACATTGCTGCACATAAGTAAATGATTAGAAAAGGTGTTTAGAATAAATGACACACCTGGACATAAGTAGATGATCAGAAGGGTTAAGATAAATGACATTGTCGGACATAAGTAGATGGTATCAAATGACATTGCTGCACATAAGTAGATGATTAGAAATGTGTTTAGGATAAATGGCATTGCTGGACATAGGTAGATGGTATCAAATGACACTGTTTGTTTGCTGCACATAAGTAGATGAATCAGTTGCTGCACATAAGAATTGTTGGTTTACTGCACATAAGGCTTTGAACAAGAAATGCACAATTGGACTTACTTATAAGTTAAACACCTACTGCACATTAAGTTTTCTAATTGTATGCACAACTGAACTTGGTTATAAGTTGAACAAGTATGATAGACTATGTTTTGCACTATTAAGTAGGATTTGTCAATCACTTAAACATGGAGCATACATCTTGGCTAGGATAACATGAACTGTTTGACCAGATAAAGTTAAACCCAGTTCAACTTATAAGTTGCATTCCAATTCTGGTTAAATGTGTTGATCTCTTGTTGTTGTTGTGTTAGTACCTTGATCTTGTTGTTTAATTTTCTGGTTAAATGTGGTTTGTTACTAGATTAGGAAAAACATTTAAAAATGGAGGGAAATTAAGAAATTAACCTGCAGGGACCGAATTTGTAAGTAAAGATTTGGGGGTATTTTAGTTTTTTTTCACATAAATATAAACTGTCAGTTAGGGCAGGGTTTTAATTGTTAGCAATTGAATACGTCAGGGACTGGAGTGTTGATTTTTTCAAAATAGGGACTGAACCTACAAGCGGATGTAAATCTCAAAGACTGAAACTGTACTTTACTCTTAATTTTATATGAGTCTTTCTGCGTATTTTAAAAACTTATCTAATACTAATAAAATGGTAATTTTAATGCCAAATGACATTCTCTTATAAAAAATATTTCACCAAAATGCCATGTGGCATTTTATTATGTTACCTCAATTATATAATAAATAATAAGTAAATTAATATAAAAACTATTAAATGACTGAATTTAATATATATTAGAAATAATCTTATATTCATAAGGAAAAATTACAAGTTTTGTCCTTTATCTTTATACCACTTTTCAGGCGGTGTCATTTTTAACAAATGTTGACAGGCGGTGTCCTTTACTAGGTATTTTGTTGCAAGTTTAGTCCTTTACACCCAACCCAATTAAAAAACCCGGTTAATTGTTGACAAGTGATGTCCTTTACTAAGTATTTTGTTGCAAGTTTAGTCCTTTACCTAGGTATTTTGTTGCAAGTTTAGTCCTTTACATCCAACAATTAACAGGATTTTTTAACTGGGTTAGGTGTAAAGGACTAAACTTGCAACAAAATACCTAGTAAAGGACACCGCTTGAAAAGTGGTATAAAGATAAAGGACAAAACTTGTAATTTTTCCTATTCATAATTATATCTATTGAATATTCTTAATTCTTAATAATTAATATTAGTTATCTACTTACCCATACTTTAATATAATATCTCACTTTAATAAATAAAGACATATTTATCAAAAGAAAATGTAATAACCAAAAATTTATACACCAATCACTATTTGACATAACCAAAAATTTAAAACCTTACCATGTTTATAATTTGTTATTATCGTTTTCACAGATGTTAAAGATAAGTATACACAATATATATATATATATATATATAATCTATGATCATGAACTAATTCCATTCCATCTTCTACTTTGATAACACTTAATAAAATAAGAAAATATTAATTTGAAATAAAATATACTATATATTTTGTATTCAAAAACAAAATTCTTACTTCGTAAATGCATCATTTAAAATATTTATAAAGGGTAAATTACTTTTGAGTCCCTGTGTTTTAGTGGTTTTAACTAGTTGAGTCCAAAAGCAAAAAGTTTAACGGCCTGAGTCCCTATAAGCATTTTCATTAACCATTTGAGTCCTTTTGAGTCAAAATTTTAACCTTTTTAGTCCAATTTTTTGGACTCAAATCGTTATAAAATGAACAAAATTGGACTCAAAACGTTATAAAATAAATGGCTAGGGACTCAAGGCGTTAAACTTTTTGATTTTGGACTCAAGTGATTAAAACCACTAAAACACAGGGACTCAAAAAGTAATTTACTCATTTATAAATGAGTAATGCTATATTTTCTTTAAGTTCGCATGTATAGTTCATATTAGGGTTATATGTATTCATATTAAAATTTATATTTATGATGTGTGATGCAAGAAATAATATGAAATAGAGTAAACTGCAATTTTACCCCCCGAGGTTAGGGGGCATTGGCATGTCTACGCCCCTAAGGAAATAATTGCATTTTTACCCCCCACTGTTTGGGGTTATGTCGCATGTTTACCCCCTGACAATTTCAACGTTATTGTTACCGTTAGTTTGTAGTGAAAAGTCCAAACTACCCTTCATCTTCCCCATTAATAGCTTGAATCCTGCCCTAAATGCTATCGTTCTTCAATCGACCCCAATCCAAGCTTCAATCCCTCAATTCACTGCCCTCAATCCCTCAATTCACTGCCCTCTAATCACTGCCCTGAACATGTCTTCATCTTCGTCGTCTGTGCTTCGATTCAAGGGCAAAAGTCAACATTTAGACATCATATGTTCATGTGGTACGAAAACAGTGGTGAAACAATCAGAATCGACAGCTAATCCTGGTCGTTGGTATATTCGAAGTGTAAGTTTCTTCTGTTTTATGCTTATTGAATCTTAACTTTGTTGGAAAGTCTTGCTTATGATGTCCGATAATAGGTTGGAGGATGTGGATTCCTAAGATGGGCTGACAAAGGTGAAGAACATGGATGTCCGGTTTGCGGAGAGGTAATGCCTGGTTTAATTGATGAGTTGGCTAAGTGCAAAGAACAGCTGGGTCGGTACAAGAATGGAGATGTGTTGAAACTGAAGATGTACTTTGTGATTACTTGGGTGTTGATTGTTCTACTGTTTTTGGTTAAGTAGTTTAATGTGGACAAATTGGATTTGGTTGTGTATTTTGACTGCTTGTAATTATACTTTTTCATGCAATGGTCTTTTTCAAGTTCTTATTATATGTTTGTTTTGGTAGCCTGCTTGTAATTCTGTAGGTAAGGATGTTGAGAATGAGAAAGATGTTGGTAAAGATGAAGACGTCGTTGCAGCCAAAGAACCAGACAGTTATGTCTACTTTGAGGATCAAGAGTCTGAGATACTCAGACCTTACATGGAGCAAGAAACTGATTATGAAAAGATATTTGGAGATCCGACAAAGGATTATGACCCTGAAGTGCTGGAACATGCATGGGATTACACATATTGGGATGAAGATGATGATTGGTACTTTGACCCATATGAAGGGGAGCATGGTTCTGATTCGGATTGGTCTTGTTTGGATGATTGTCACTGGAAATAGGCTAGATTTTGTTTGGTTTTAAGTTTGTATGTTGGACCTCTTATTTGTACTAAGTGTTGCAATGTAATGTAATCGAATCACTTTCCGCCTCTTATTTGTACTAAAGCAGCCAAACATAAAGATTGTAAACCAAAATGCAGCCATATTTGTATAGAACCCAAAATACAAACTTGACAAACCATACATAAAGGTACAAACCAAACATTGTCTTGAACAAAGTTGACAAACCTAACATTGTCTTGAACAAACCAAACATAAAGGTACAAACCAAACATTGTCTTGAACGAACTTGATAAACAAACAAACATAGTCTAAACTTACAAACCATCCATCACTCATCAAGATTGTAAACTGGTGCACCTTGAGTGGCAGTGTGTGATTCCTGTGAAGCAATGGATTGTTCAGCCCCTTGTCCTTTGCAGCTCCTGACATTGTGACCCATATTGCACATTTACCACACTTGATGCTACTACCCTTTCTGGTTATTTTACCTCCTTTGTCGAACTCCTACTCAAGCTCTTTTTCACCATATGCCTTTTTTCTTTTCTTCTTTGGCCTTCCAACTTGTGTATGATGCTTTGGTAGGATGAGTGTTGTTGGACACTCTGAAGGAGTCCACATCTCCGGCCCGTTGATTGGCTCTATGACATTGTAATAAACTTTCTTCCATGTTGACAGCCAATACACTTCATCCACCCAGTCTTCTGGTATGCCAGCATCAATGCTATTCCTTGACATATCCCATATGGCTGCAACTGCATGTTTGCAAGGCATCCCTGTCAAATCCCACTTCCTGCATGCACAAGTTTTATGTTTAACATTAACAATTCATTTTTTAGAATAAACACATCCCTCATTGCCTTAAGAGCATAATCTTTCACCATCTGATTTATCTTTTTCTTGTCATCAATAAGTTGACCAATAAAGAATGGCAGATCATTTGGACCTTTTGAAGCACTCTTGTTTCTCCTCCTTATCTTCCTGGCAACCTTATCTCTAAGGGTTGAATTGTCATCCGATCCACTTTCAAAATCCTCCAGGTCAACAGGCACATGACCTTCTTCGCTTCTGTCATCATCATGATCCCCATCACTTGAACCATCCAGCTCTTCCCTAGTAAAATCAACATTAGCCCTGAACCTCTGCATATCCACCTCTATTTCATAAACCAAATTATCTTCCTCAACATACTCATAATCAGGATCACTTCCTTCACTCTCTTCTTCATCTTCATTCATACTATAATTCTGATTATTTATTGTAAATGATGCTGGAACAATTGCTTTACATGCCCCTACAGGACCTTCACTTGTATTTTCCAATATTGTTGACATCCGGTGTTCAACATACATGTCTATCATGTGGACTCCTTGACGCACATGATCAAAGATAGGCTCTAAGTCAACATCACATTTTAATGTCCTAAGACCAAAATCCAACGAACAGTACGGTTCATTGTAATGAATGCAGAAAAACAAACCATCATTGTATCCTAATTTCTTAACCATCTCCTCTAAAACATCAGTATTCAACACTCTAAAATCTACATGATCAATGTAGTTCATCTTCCCACCAAAGTATTTCCTATTTGGGTTTTCTACAAAATTACCTCCATGGTGAAATTTAATGGTAAATTGAGATTGAGTTTCTCCTGTAAACACACATCAACAACCAATTAACACATAAAAAAGTTAAATTTTTACCTAATTCAGACCCTTTGAGCTTGCATGTCACTTACGGTACATTTCACCCGGTTCGAAATACTGATCTTCAGCTCGTATCTTCCACAATCGAAGATCCATGCTCGTAACAGACTTCTAATCTGCTGTAATTGTTGAAGAATGCTGATCGCCAGTGCGGAGCTCTTCAATTTCGAGTTAGGTTAAGTTCAGGGTTTCAAAGTGATGAATTGGTGATTAAATGAGGTTGCAGGTCAACAGGAAAGCGAAATTACCTAATTGCCCTTTGACCATTAACAGAAATCGCTAACATCTAACAGAAACTTGGCCCGGGGGGTAAACATGCAACATAACCCCAAACAGTGGGGGGTAAAAATGCAATTATTTCCTTAGGGGGGTAGACATGCCAATGCCCCCTAACCTCAGGGGGTAAAACTGCAGTTTACTCTATGAAATATAAAGAATAATTTAAAACCTGTAATGGTTATGTCCTTCAAACGCAACCAACCTCAACAATAACATGTTTATTTAAAAAAAAACCCATTCAAGTTTATATAAATGGAAAACAGATTTATTTCCCTAAATAACTTGATCAACTCCATGTGTGTATCCTAAAACCCATATAATACATGGTTCTATAAACTAGTACATCATTAAAAAGGTCTAACGTACTAGTGATTAGAATAGATAAAAGTTAAGTTTACGTATGTACTCCTCCCTTAAAAGAGAATATTATAATCATCTTACCAATTATCAAACCGGGCATTTTACGTGTTTTTGGTTGGACAGGACTCTAGATTGCAGTGGCGAATCTTGAAATTTCCGACTGGGGGTTCAAAAACGTATATATCAAAAAATTTCTATACGAAAACTATATACTCTCCATTATTGAGCAAAAAGTTCGGGGGGTCGGCCGCCCCCTCCCGGCCCCACTATGCTGCGCCATTGCTAGATTGACGGGGGAAAATATATAAATATTATAATTACTACATTAAATAGAAAGTTGAATATTAGTGTATTGTTATGTTAATTATTTTTATAAATAATTTTTCTCTTAAAAAGAAATAAAATAATAAAGAAACTTTTTAAAGATAGAATAACATTTTAAAGATAGAATAACAATATATCAATATTTTTCTTAGTACAGTTGGTAAATGCTCTCTCTGAGAGTTAGGTTTAAATTCTTGACAGGTAAAAAGTGTACGTTCAGCAGTTCAGAAAACAAAAAAATGTACAATCAAAAATATTTTGATAATAATATTATAAATACAGTCCAAACCACCGAACCAAAGCGGCAGCATGTCCGGTTCCCAATCCCCCAGGCCAGTCGGTTCGGCCGCTGAATACATTGCTAAAACATTGGCGGAGCTTTTCATGGGCCAGCCCCCCCCCCCCCCCCCCCCCCCCTCGTCGTTTTTCACATCGTAGTGTTGATTTTACCGAAAATTTTCATTTTTTTTGTATAATATTGGATGTTAAGACTTAAGACCGCCCCTAGATTTTAGGATCAAGATCTGTCAATGTGCTAAAAGCTATCGAAATGCATTATATGTGTCATTTTATTGTCACGTATTGTCAAATTGACGTATGCATTCATCCTTTTAAAGCTTACGAATAAATATGTGTCGCATTGTTACGTCTTTTTACGCTTTATAATAATATTTCTTGTTAAATAAAATTTCACTTTTACTATCAAGTTATATTAGTGTTGTGTTACAAGAATTTTAATTCCTTTTTAAAACCAGTTTAATCAAATTTAACTTACAAAAGTGAATATTTATGATATAAAACTATTTTAAGCACTATACTATTCCTATACAAAGCAGTATGAAAACTTAATGCGTGTATACTGAATTAGTAAAAGTATCGAGGCATATCTAGAAACCTATCTATTTGTTTTATGTATAAAAAATGGTGAGAAAGCCCACATTTTACTACACATATGGCCATAGAGGCCAACCCAATCTGTGTTTTTCGTTTTTTATTAAAGCCCAATCCTAGTTCGTAGTTGACTAAAAAAATTCGGGCCTAATATTTTCTTTGGACATTTGAACTTTGAGACCCGGCCATGAATAATGGATTTTCAACTTTGTCGTTTACAATTTTAGGGATCATCCAAAAGAAGATTAAAGTTGAAACCGTTTTTTTTGCAACACAAAAATACAGAGTAAACTGCCATTTTGGTCCCTAAGTTTGGCCAGTTTTACCACTTTAGTCCAAATCTCAAACTTTTTTATATCTGGGTTCCTGTGGTTTCATTTTTGTGTCATTTTGGTCCAAAATTGAAATAAGGTCAGATTCCCCAAATTAAACCCTGTTGTTTTGTCCTTTTCCTCAGGGGTAATTTTGTCATTTTCATTTTAT
This sequence comes from Helianthus tuberosus, assembly GCA_030545235.1. NCBI lineage: Eukaryota > Viridiplantae > Streptophyta > Magnoliopsida > Asterales > Asteraceae > Helianthus > Helianthus tuberosus. The sequence goes on along the minus strand of CM060402.1, from coordinate 159,380,025 downwards.
TATAACTGATTATTAATTAAAAATAATAAAACTAAATAAATCAACCTTGATCCTATAAAAGCACATCATCTTCCCCAAATATACCCTAACACAAACCCTAATTCATCTGCAACTGTTGTACATGGGACATAGCCTGTTCATCTACATCATTCCGGCACCACGAGCAGAAAAACGATTGCCGGAGACATTGAGACAACCATTCATGACGCTGCACAACCCCCACGACCTGCATCTACACCATAAACCTCTATCGTACAAACCCTACAACCACGACCTGCAACGAACACCCCACCACCACCTCCACCACCACACCTCCACCGACGCTGCACAACCCCCACGAACGCACCTCCAGCCTCGCTGCAAAATCCCCACTACCGCACCTATAACCCCGATGCAAAACCCCTATCACCGCACCTACTCCCCCATTGCAAAACCCCCACCACCGCACATCCTCCCCCGCAACACAACCCCCACCACGCACCTCCACCACAGCTCCTAATGCCGTCGTCAAGTGAAACCCTAACGCCCCACCACTGCATCTAACACTACCGTTAACTGAAACCCTAATGCCCAACCATTGTACCTAACGTCACCGTCAATTGAAACCCTTCAATAGCCACTCCACCGAAACCCTAATCGATCCTGTAGTAGTATTTGAATGTGGTGTTCGAATATTGCTTAGAGAGAGAAAGATAACTAACGGAGTGGAGAGAGGATGAGTGAGAGGATGAATGGTTGGATGTTCGCAATTGGGTAGCGGCTCCAGGGTGTATTTGTCATACCCCAACCGATGGCGGAATCATCGGGGCGCGGCACTAGGCGAATCAGATTGCTCAAGAGAATCCATAACAACTATATTGTGACAATATTTTTAATACGTTTAATATCCCATACTATCAAACAAAATAATCCACAAATAGTCATACTGATGTCAAAATCTCTCAAACAAGTTCCAATCCGACAACCTAGATTTTATTTGGTGAGTTTCTAGACTTTCTAACTTGTTTGCAACATAACAGTCTATCAACCTGTCACATACGTTATAATAAAAGTCAATATATAAAGTAAAGGCGAGTACACAAGTTTGCATAGATATAGTATAAAAAGAGATTACGCATAACCATCATGTAACACGTAACGGGCGAAGCATGTAAACTACTAACAATGATACAACCTAACCACATGACTGCGAGTAGAGTATGCGCGACACATGTTCACCGAGGCGAACACGTGAAGTAAAGTGTGATCCTTAGCAACCCATGAACAAACAGGTGCTAAGTCCAAACTATAGTACTATCGTTGCTAAAGGCGGTCAGACAATTAATCACTGTATAAGCATAGCAACAAGCATTCAACTAATCACGTATAGCATGCGGGAGCGGTTAGCATTATAAAAGTGTTAAGCGCTGTGTGTTGTGGTTTCGATAGAGAACGTATGTGACACCCAAAAAGTGCGTTAAGAGAAAAAGGGTTTGAGTATACTCACAGTGCGTGTCTAACTAATAAAAATGATCTGAAGTGGATTGAAGGGAGCGCCGGATCAGCCTGCGTACGGGGACATAATGCGTAAGTCTTCCAAAGTGCTGAAACGGTCAAAATCGACGTGTCGGGTGGGAAACAGAAGCTTCGTACGAAGCTGTGCCTTCATACGGAGATGAGGTTTTCTTACACGTGTTGTTTTCGTTATTCAAACTCGAGTGCTCTTCACGTCTTCTTCGGAAAATCGAGTGTTCATCCCACCAACCTTAAGCTATTGAGTAAACTTAGATTCGGAGGTATTTGTCTGAGTCACAGATGAGAAACAGGCTGTTAGGTGCGAAGTCAGTGCCTTCATACGAAGCCATGAGTGCCTTCGTACGAAGCTAGGCTTCGCACAGTCCAGTTGATAAACGTGGTTGTTCTTGGCGTTTGGAGCTACATTTTCGCCTGAATCGGACTTGTTTTCGAGTTCTTTTCAAGCTGGTTTCGGCACTACCTCATCCCACTATTCAGTGAACGAAATACATGCCGTTTTAGGTCCGTCCTGGGGTGAAAATCAAGTTTAAACGGGTTTCAAAGAGTTTTCACTTCGATCTGACACTTAGTGAGTGTGAAACCAACTGATTTCTAACCCGGTTAAGTGTAAATCCGTTGTAAAAGAAGAAGATTTGATGAAAAAGATGAAGATTTTCTATGAAAAGATGAAGTTCTTGTAAAAAGATGAAAAAGATGAAGTTTAAGTGAAAAGAGATGAAGTTTTGATGAAATCGAAGATGAAGCTTGTGAAAATCGAAGTGGAAAACGTTGTGTAATCATAGAAAACTTGTTAAATCTAACTTGAAAATGGTCGGACAACAATTTGGCAGAGTTTCGGATCAAAAGGCAGCAAGTGAGTGAAATGGAGGAGGGGCTTGGCTATTTATAGAAGAGCTGGGATCGCACCAACACTTATGTTCGAACAGGCTGCCTTCGTGCAAAGGCAGCGCCTTCATACGAGGCCGTTTGGCTTCATTCAAAGTTGCTGTTTTGTGCATAAAATCCTCGTTTTCGCGTATCAAATGCTCGTTTAATGTGTTTTGTTGCGTTAGTTAGTACTAGTATGTTAGGTAATTTAGCAAGATATCGTGTATTGCGTTGCGTTTGCGTTTTGATGCGATAATCGAGTTGTGAGTATAATTTATAAGCGTATAAAACACACACAAGTAAAGCACATAAGAACACACATCATAACATTACTACTACTCTTAACAGTGTTTGCGATTTAGCATTTTAGGCGAGATAAGCGAATGCGAGGGTGAGAGTGTCGCAACCCCCGCCCCCTATCTATCCCGGGAACTGGCGACCGCGAGACCGGTTTTGGTGGTATCGTTTGTTTATCAATTTTGGCAGCGAAATTTACATCAGGACCGTAGTTAGGAAATATTTTATCAGAGTAAATACCACACTTTTATAGAGATAATCTCTATTTTATTTAATAAAACATCTTCTTTTATTTAGGTAACTTTTATAGCCACTTTCTCCAAGCCTTCAGTGCTGTCCAGCTGGCTCTCACATTTTGTTACCTGAAACGCGTTTAAAAACATTTTGTCAGTGGGAAATACTGGTGAGTGAATCCCAGTTTAATCAAGAAGAGTTTTATTGATTAACACAGTATTGAGAGCGATTACAATGTTTATATCTATACAATTACTCATTCAGTACTTGCCACTCGACCGAATCTGTGGCTATGGTCATATCACACATTGGCTAACCCGTTGTCCAATTGTGAAGGTTATCAAGTAATGTATGCAAAACTCCATAATACCGACAGTAATTGAAGAATTACAAAGACTCAATCACTGCTTAATCACATTGTAAAACATTTAAGGTTTTGTAAAAACAGTTTACAAAAAGTAGATTACTCACATTGCTGTCTTAGACTTCTTTTAAGGTTTCCTGGTGATTATCTATAATTTACACAATGCACACGCGTTAGTATAATAACCCTTTATATTTACATTAGTAATACCCTCCCCGAGATGGCATTCCAACGACTACGTCGGGCAGAACCTCGACAGCCGTTACGGAACCCTGGATCAATCAGGCAGCGTATCTAATACATAACCAAGGTTATAGTACTTACAATGGAGCATAACTTCATTAATTAGGGGGTATTATGCCCGGAAATTATGTTATCTTATTCAGAAATTCATAAGAAAGAAAAGAAATAAGCGATTGGAAACTGAAGCCGATGGCCACTTTATATAGGACCTGATTTTGGTCTTGTCGCGCCCCGCATAAACTCAGGCCAAGGTCCACGCAGCCCGCGTAGTTGGCTGGTAGGCCCTAGCCTGGCCCAGTCATCACACTAGCTTCAACACGGTTCGACACGTGGCGGCACCAGGTGCGGCCCTGACTCCAAGCTGTCACAGCCCGCGTAGGTCGAAGAGGTGGCTTACGCGCCCCGCGAGAGACCATAAAAATTCATTTTAAATTAATTTTAATAAAAATAAAGATATTCGGGCCCTGTTTTCGCGTATGGGGTGTATTTTAAGACATATTGGAATATTTTAATATATTTTAGGGTGTCGAAAAATATCTTGGAGGGTTGTTATAGAGAGTGGTTACCGAACAAACAAACACAGTTATCAGCTCTAGTATCAAATAAGCAAGAAGCATAAATACCGTTAACAAGGAACGTACCATTGACAACATTGTTGTCAGTCTGAGCCTGGCGGACATTGATGTTGAAGGTTCTTCCGCGGGCTGCTTGTGGCTGTTGCTGCGGCTGCTTCTGAGGCTGTTGTTGCTGTGGTTGTTGTTGCTGTGGCTGTTGTTGCGGCTCTTGTTTCACCACACGCTGTGGGCAGACGTTTGCAAAATGGTTCGGGTCACCGCACGTGTAGCAAGCGCGTGCATTAGCAACGTGTGCTAGGGGTGCTGGATTGACCAGAGCAGCAAGAGGTTGAGCTGGCGGTGCGGGGAGTGCTTGAATAGCTTGCTGGCGGGGGCCTGAGCGGCAGTGAGCTGTGTAGTGCCTACAAATGTTGCAGTTGACACAAAAATGATAGTTCGTCCCCACTGGGTGATGATAAGTACAAGTAGGGCACAACGGGTGAGTACCAGTATACGCACGCTTAACAGGCGGTGCGTTGGGAGTAGCAACTTGATGATTCTGGTTGTTGGGCGGTGTTGTGACTACCGCGTTGTTCTTGCTTGAGTTCATCCGCTTGCGGTTCTGGCGGCTAGACTTTGAACCTTGTGATGCTGCAGTGTCAGAGCTAGGAGTTGCAGTGGCTTGGTTGAGACTTTTTGTTGAGGTTTTGAAAGTGCTAGCCAAGACTCGTTTGTCGTTGATCTCGGCTGCAAGCTGATATGTTTCCTCAATCGTTGCAGGTCTCGCAACTTGGACAAAATCAGCTACACAATCAGGAACAGCGCGAATATACTTCTTGATGGTCTTATCAGGCGTGTCCACTTGACTGGGACAGATAATGCTCAACTGTTTGAAACAAGCGGTGAAGCCAGCGTTGTCACCTCCATCTTGCTTGATGTGCCAGAATTCATTTTCCAGCTTCTGGACTTTGTGGGGAGGACATAATTCCTTCATCATGAGCTCTTTAAGCTCCTCCCATGTGAGACCATAAGCTGCATCATTACCATGCCTGTTTTGCTCAACGGTCCACCAATCAAGTGTCCTTGACTGGAAGACTCCAGTGGCGTTCACAGTGCGGAGATTTTCAAGACATACGCCTTGTAGGAAGGTAACCTCGATCGCATCAAACCATTGAAACATCGCACTGGGTCCATCTTCCCCAGTAAAGTTCATGGGACCACAAGTGTGACAACTCAAGATTTCAAGGTCTTTCCTCTACGCACCACTTGCTTTTCAATCCTGTGTTCTTAATTCGTTGTACGTTGTATCATGTGCTTTGTTTATGAATGATTAGAGTATCGTTACATTTGGGTGTTACATGAAAAACTTAAGGGCTGCTTAATGTTTAGTCATAACATGTTATGTTTAACCTTGGATTGCACAGCACACTTGTTAATGAAACACACTTGACAAAGAACTACACTTGGCGATGAACTCTAGTTCTTCGTCATAAGCCGCCCCTCGACGAAGGAGGATCCTTTGCCCAAGCTCATGTTGACAAAGAAGGTCCTTCGTCACAACTGATTCTTCACCGAAAGGGCCCTCGGCCCAGATCTGTGAACACGGCCCATTAGGGTGGTGCGTGGCTTCTTATATTCGGCAAGACGCGAAATAATACCAAACCCTAAAGTCCTCTCTTTCTCTCATGCGACAGCAAATTCCTCTCTTTCGAAGCTCCTCACCCTACCAATCCAAGTATATTCGGTTCATCTTAAGGTTAGTATAACAACTTTAAGGTTAATTGCCCTCTCATTGTTGCTTGGTTTGAATCTGATCATTATGATGGAAGTTATGTGACTAATGCTTGAATGATTGTTATAACTTTATCTGATTAGTATGCACCGAGATTTGTTAATGTGATGACTCGATGGATATCGTGTATTAGGGATTTTCAATAAACCAAATGGCATGCATGATAAATTCTGATTATATGCAAGGTGTTAAAACATGATTAGGGTTTGATGAGTTTATGGGACATGATGATTCACGGTTGAGTTAGTATGATAAACATACTTTGAAATGCAATCATGTTAGTTGATCTGATGATATGATGATTGATGATGATGTTAATTTCTATGATAATACTAGAAACTGCCATGATTAGGGTTGTAGGAAAACCATAACCATCTGTTGTTATACTCGACGAAGATTATGTACTTCGTTACACCTCATCTCGACGAAGAATGATACTTCGTCACACACCTCCACGAAGAAGAATGATACTTCGTCACACACACATCCACAACGAAGAGTTATACTTCGCCACAATCGTTCTCGGCGAAGAATGGACCTTCGCCGTGAGGACTCTTCGCCGTGCAAATGAACAGTAACAGTAATAGTTTGAAATGTATGTGATGATGGATACCTGTGTTTATAAAATACTGTTGTTGCATGATAACCCTACTGATTAAGAATGAGAAATCTGACTTGACTTGTGTTAATAGAACACTCTCCTGTTATATATTGTTAAGTGACATGCACATAGGATGTGGACTTGTATGAGAATAGGATATGTGCTACATGTTGTACAGTGATCTTTGTGATAAATGCAATATGTGATCATATGTGTTTTTATTATTATGAAACTGATGCTGTTGGTAACTACTGTTGGGAACGAGAACTTGTGTTATGAACGTGTATGAAATCTAAACGTTTGTTGTGTATCACGTGACAATGTTGTTACATGTGACTTGTCGGATACGTGATCTAGATATGTGTTTACGAAACTAATCATCTTTGGTAATCACGGTAGGGTTTGGTTGACCAACTTGGAACGGGTAATGTAACGTAACATACCGAGCAAATCTAAGGTGAGTTCATTGCTCTTTTTCAAGCATGCGTCCCGGGGAGGAATTTTGGGTAATGGGTTTGACTGGAATGTTAAACCGGAATGTTAGATAATACACTCACTCATATCACCTTAAGTCCCATCTTCTACCGAATAGGTTCCCGGGGAGGTATCGGGGTTATTAGTTGATAGCGCTATTAGGTTTGGCACCCTCACACCGTACCGGGGAGGACGGGCGTGAACTAATTAATTACCTTAAATCATGACCAATGCTTTGATAGGGGCATTGGGGACGGGCAAATAATCTGGAGCCATCTTGTACGGTATCGAGTTATTATCAACATTGTTTTAGGAATTGCTTTTGAACTGAACTAAACTTTTGACAGTAAAACATGTAACACGATTCTCGATAAACAAAACTATGAACTCATCAGCGTTGTCTGATACACTTTTCTGCATGCTTGCAGGTCTATAGGTACATATCATTGGAACTTGCTGTCTGGGATGCTCGAGTCGTCATGGGTCGAGTTACATGGGATCATGAGACGAGTCTATTGGTTTTTATTCACTTGGATTACGAAATTCTTAACTATTGTATTATGCTTCCGCTGAACAATAAAATGTTTTGTACGACTTATTTTAATAAATGAAAGTTTTACTTGAAATCTTGTTACGAATTCAATGTGATTGGTGGCTAGATCCTGGTACGTCATACGCCTCGCGGGGGTTTCCGCATGTGGTATTTTGGGGGTGTGACAATTTGGTATCAGAGCCACTGGTTATAATGAACTTGGTTTTAAAACGTTTTTATAAAACAGACTATAACCGAACAAGTTCTGAATACGACCATGACACTTAGCTCCAGACTGCAAGGTTCGTCTCTCGTTTACTCATTGCACATCATAACTAGTGAACGCTTACAGATGATATTGCATGTGATTGCACGTTAAGCACAACAATATGAATTCATGTATTACTTGCATGTGTTAAGTGATTGATAGCGTGGTGTTTCCCTAGACATTCGTGACCCATGTTTTGTGATGTTCTTTGTTTGCTACTCGAGTCTGAGGAACTATTTAACACGAGTTAGGAGGAGCTGAGATGAGCATGAAAATCATGTTATTATTGTGGGTGCACTCATAATAATAATGTGGGGTGCATGTGAGTCCCAACGAGGCCTAGAAAGTGTGAAAGGGGTTCCATTCCATTATTCGACCAAATGTGAAACACAACGATCCATAGGGGTCATAGCAATGGCTGTCTCCTGTTTGAACGTGGTCCTCTCACTTCCCTCTGAACCCTTACGAGTCTTGATGATATTGAGTGATACTTGAACACGTAACTGAACGTCTAGCGAGCCGTGTAGAAATGTTAAGTGTTAGTGTGAACGTCTTTGAGGCAGATGTCGAAACGTTAAATGTTTGGTCTATACTTTCTCACTTTTCTCCTTTACTTGACGCAACAAATCGATACCTCAAATTCAGAAGTATGGACACCATTGTGAGTCTCCAACGATTTACCGTGCGCTATTCAATCAACTCGCAAGACCGATGGACAAGAAGATGAACGTGATGCATTATCAACTCTAGTGATAGGAGGACCCTGCTCTCTGACAACGAACATCAGTAGGTTGACTTCAATCGAGTCCCTAACCCTAGTAAGCAACGTCTAGGAGCCAACTCTTACGAATTAACCAGGGCATAAACGTTGGAAACCGAATAGAATATGGGATGTGTAATTACTAGCGACATGGGCAGTACCCTAGGACGTGACAAGAACAACGAGAAGGTGGACCCTAAAGGAAAAAGATCGCAAGGATCTGTTTTCAAAGCAAAAACATTAAAGGCAATGGCCACGACAACAACAAGGTACTCGCAAATCATCACTTTCAGTACGGAAATGAAGGTGACTTTGAAAAGGATTGGGCGTTGTTAAGTCAAGACGTCAACAACCCAGGGAACAATGACAGTATTGGGAATCCTCGTAACAGTAACAACAACACTGGAAGTGGTGCTCATGAAAGGGCAATTAGGATTGGCGTGGGCGACGCCAGGTATAATAGCAACATGGTGGTCTGTACATTTTTATAGACTAATCGCTTCGTCTCTATTCCATTTAACCCCGATACCTCTTGAAGCCAGACACGTTGTAGGAGTGGCTGATGGCAGGCCAATTGAAGTCTCACACGTCCGCTCAAGGTGCAACCTCAAACTTGTAGGACACGTGTTCAACATTGACTCTTTTCTGTTACCCTTGGAAACTTTGATGTAGTCGTTAGTATAGACTGGTTGTCCGATCATCGAGCAGAAACCTTTGTAAAGATTAAAAAATTGCTCGTATATCTCTCCCTGGTGAGAATTCACTAAATGTCAGTATCACTTCGACTATGGAAGTCTAGAAGCGTTTCGGCTGTCCTGTTATCTTATCGCTAGTTATAAGTACTCAGCCAGAGGAGAAGAAGATTTAAGATCTACTGAATTGTATCACGACAGAAACAACCCTGATTTCTAGTACCCATTATCGTCTCGCACTAGGAAGGTTGCAAGAACTGTTTAATCAACTTCAGGAACTACTGGGCAGGGGTTTTAATTGACCTAACTTCTCGCCTTGGGGGAGCCAGAACTCTATTCGTGAAAGCGAAGGACGAGTCCTTTTAGTACGAGTATCGACTACCGTAAACTCATCAAGGTGACAGTCAGAAACCATCACCCTCTACCTCGCATCGGCGACCTGCTTGACCAGCTGCAAGGGTCGAGCTTCTATTCGGAAATCGACTTAAGATCGAACTTTCACCTGATGGAAGACCCAGGGGAGGATGTTCCTAACACAGCATTGCAAATGCAGTACGACTATTATAATTTTCTGTCCATATCATTCAAGTTACCCAACACATCAGCAACCCCATGGATCACATGAATCGTATGTGTAAACTTCATCTCGCTGAATTCATCAACCCTGTTTATTAATGACATTTCGAATCATTTACAGAAGAAAGGAAAACCATGAGCAGCACTTGTATTTCATCTTAGAGCTCCTAGGGGAGGAGCAACTCCATGCGAAGTCTACCTAAGTGTGACTTCTCGAGAAGTACACTTTCTTGGTCACGTAGTCAACGAATTGGGAATATAAGTGGATCTCGCTAAGATCCATTTTATTAGAAATTGAGCGGCACCGAAGAGTCCTTCGGGGATACAGCAATTTCTTGGCCTCGCTAGATACTATCGCAGATTCATCAAAGGATTCTCGAAGATCGCGCAACTTTAATCTCTTTAACACAGCAGGGTGTTGTGTATTCGTCGGAGACAAAACAGGAGGACATATTTTCAGCTTTTGAAACCCAACTCTACAATGCACTGAGTATTGTCTTTACCTGAGGGTACTGGTGATCTAGTGGTATACCATGATGGTCCGAATCAGAGTCTCAGTTACACGCTAATGCAACACGAGAAGGTGATGGCTTACGTAGTGGATTTACAAGAAGAATTGCACGAGTCACAACCTGCGGTGGAAGCCATGGTCTTTGGATTTAAGTTGGAGGCATTACTTGGATGGTACCAAATGCACTACTTAGACCGATCACAAGGGCCTCCCGTGTACCCTTGTTTCAAAAGAGCTAAACATGTGATGGCATCGCTGGATGGAACTTTTGAATGATTTCGACTGTGAAACCTAAACGTGTACGAGCCTCGCAGCACACCATCGACTCTAACCTACCTGACCAGATTCGTTCTGCCAAACCGAAGCACTGGAGGAAGAGAACTTTCAAGCTGATCGGGCATGAAGGCCCACATAGCGATGTACGTGAACGATGTTTGACTTGTGCAAAAGTCAAGGTGGGATATCAGAAACCATATGGTTTGCGTCAGCAACCAGAAACACCCATTTGGAAATGTGAACAGACTGCCACAAATTTTGTCACTGGTCTACCTAAAACTCAAAACGGAAACAGTATCACCTGGGTGATCGTTGATTGTCTTATGTAACCAGTACACTTTCTTGCAATCAAGGAAAAATTGATAAGTCTTCGTATCCTGTGAATAATTACTTGTGAAGGGCGGTCTCTAGGCACAGGGTGCCAACTCCTGTTACCTCTGATTTTGATCTATACCTGATTTACGACAGGCAGTACACAACACCCTTGGCTCACGTCTAGGCATGAGCCTTGCTTATCACCGTAGGAAAAACGGTCAGAGTAAACGAACCATCCTGACACTCGAAGACATGCTGCGAACATGTGTGTGATTGACTTTAGTAAAAGTTGGAAGGACACTTACCCTTGGTTGAGTTCTACTGCAGCAGTTACCTTTCTAGTATTCAGACAGCTCTGTTTGAGGCATTGCACGGATGATAATGCCGATCTCCTTGTTGGACTAAGGTGGGTGACAACCTAATCACAGGTCCAGGACTTGTACTGAAATCTCTGAGAAGATTGTTTGGATCAGGAATCGTGTGGCGGCAACGCGTGACCGCCAGGAAAGCTGATAAGCTTAGGAAACGCTGGGAGTTTGCTGTAGGCGATCGTATCATATTGAAAGTCTCACCCTGGGAGGGTGCGGTGCACTTTGGGAAGCGTGGCAAGCTTAATTTACGTTACGTTGGGCCATTCAAAAACTAAAAAAAGTTGATAACATGGCCTACAAACTCGAGTTACCTGACGAATTGGGTCACGTTCGCGATATCATTTATGTCTCGAACCTAAAGAAGTGGTTGTCCAATGGAACAGTTGTGATACCCTTGCTAGAGCCTAAGATTAACAACAAGTTGTAGTTTGTCGAGGAATCCATTTAAAACATGGACCAGGAAGTCAAGGTCCATAAGCATAGTCGAATTCTAATCGTGAGAGTTCTTTGGAAACTCAAGACGTGGACCGGAGTTCACGTAGGAACGCGTGGATCAGATGAAGCTCAAGTATCCTCAACTTTTCTCAACTGACCAAGCTAGACCTGATGTAACAGGTAATTTCGGGACGAAATTCCCTTTCAAGTTGGGGATGATGTGATACCCGAGGAAAATCCACAGTCATCCTAATTTAACACTTTGCCTCTTTGGATTACTTATCAAATTTTGGGATGAAATTTCTTTCAAGTTGGGGATGATGTGACAACTCGAGATTTCAAGGTCTTTCCTCTACGCACCACTTGCTTTTCAATCCTGTGTTTTTAATTCGTTGTACGTTGTATCATGTGCTTTGTTTATGAATGATTAGAGTATCGTTACGTTTGGGTGTTACATGAAAAACTTAAGGGCTGCTTAATGTTTAGTCATAACATATTATGTTTAACCTTGGATTGCACAACACACTTGTTAATGAAACACACTTGACAAAGAACTACACTTGGCGATGAACTCTAGTTCTTCGTCATAAGTCGCCCCTCGACGAAGGAGGATCCTTCGCCCAAGCTCATATCGACGAAGAAGGTCCTTCGTCACAACTGATTCTTCGCCGAAAGGGCCCTCGGCCCAGATCTATGAACACGGCCCATTAGGGTGGTGCGTGGCTTCTTATATTCGGCAAGACGCGAAATAATACCAAACCCTAAAGTCCTCTCTTTCTCTCCTGCGACGGAAAACTTCTCTCTTTCGAAGCTCCTCACCCTACCAATCCAAGTATATTCGGTTCATCTTGAGGTTAGTATAACAACTTTAAGGTTAATTGCCCTCTCATTGTTTCTTGGTTTGAATCTGATCATTATGATGGAAGTTATGTGACTAATGCTTGAATGATTGTTATAACTTTATCTGATTAGTATGCACCGAGATTTGTTAATGTGATGACTTGATGGATATCGTGTATTAGGGATTTTCAATAAACCAAATGGCATGCATGATAAATTCTGATTATATGCAAGGTGTTAGAACATGATTAGGGTTTGATGAGTTTATGGGACATGATGATTCACGGTTGAGTTAGTATGATAAACATACTTTGAAATGCAATCATGTTAATTGATCTGGTGATATGATGATTGATGATGATGTTAATTTCTATGATAATACTAGAAACTGCAATGATTAGGGTTGTAGGAAAACCATAACCATCTGTTGTTATGCTCGACGAAGATTAGGTACTTCGTCACACCTCATCTCGACGAAGAATGATACTTCGTCACACACCTCCACGACGAAGAATGATACTTCGTCACACACACATCCACGACGAAGAGTTATACTTCGCCACAATCGTTCTCGGCGAAGAATGGACCTTCGCCATGAGGACTCTTCGCCGTGCAAATGAACAGTAACAGTAACAGTTTGAAATGTATGTGATGATGGATACCTGTGTTTATAAAATACTGTTGTTGCATGATAACCCTGCTGATTAAGAATGAGAAATCTGACTTGATTGTGTTAATAGAACACTCTCCTGTTATATATTGTTAAGTGACATGCACATGGGAAGTGGACTTGTATGAGAATAGGATATGTGCTACATGTTGTACAATAATCTTTGTGATAAATGCAATCTGTGATAATACGTGTTTTTATTATTATGAAACTGATGCTATTGGTAACCACTGTTGGGAACGAGAACTTGTGTTATAAACGCGTATGAAATCTAAACATTTGCTGTGTATTACGTGACAATGTTGTTAAATGTGACTTGTTGGATACGTGATCTAGATATGTGTTTACGAAACTAATCATCTTTGGTAACCACGGTAGGGTTTGGTTGACCATCTTGGAATGGGTAATGTAACGTAACATACCGAGCAAATCTAATGTGAGTTCACTGCTTTTTTTCAAGCATGCGTCCCGGGGCGGGACATCTGGTAAATATTCCAGGGAGGAATATTGGGTAATGGGTTTGACTGGAATGTTAAACCGGAATGTTGGATAATACACTCACTCCTATCACCTTAAGTCCCATCTTCTACCGAATAAGTTGCCGGGGAGGCAACGGGGTTATTAGTTGATAGCGCTATTAAGTTTGGCACCCTCACACCGTACCGGGGGGACGGGCGTGAACTAATTACTTTAAATCATGACCAATATTTTGATAGGGGCATTGGGGACGGGCAAATAATCTGGAGCCATCTTGTACGGATCGAGTTACTATCAACATTGTTTTTGGAATTGCTTTTGAAATGAACTAAACTTTTGACAGTAAAACATGTAACACGATTCTCAGTAAACAAAACTGTGAACTCACCAGCGTTGTCTGATACACTTTTCTGCATGCTTGCAGGTCTATAGGTACATATCATTGGAACTTGCTATCTGGGATGCTGGAGTGGTCATGGGTCGAGTTACATGGGATCATGAGACGAGTCTATTGGTTTTTATTCACTTGGATTACGAAATTCTTAACTATTGTATTATGCTTCCGCTGAACAATAAAATGTTTTGTACGACTTATTTTAATAAATGAAAGTTTTACTTGAAATCTTGTTATGAGTTCAATGTGATTGGTGGCTAGATCCTGGTATGTCACACGCCTCACGGGGGTTTCTGCATGTGGTGTTTTGGGGGTGTGACAGCAGGCTTTGAACTGCTTGAAGCTGAAGGGAGGTTTCGGCGAGTCATTCTTGGAATCCACAGAAGAAGTGCTGCTGGCAGCGTGGATTTCGCTGACAATCTGGGGGATCACCTTGGCCATTACCTTAGCCACGAGGGAGGCGATTCGCTTGTCAGCATTGTTGCACTGGATGGTTCGGCGGGTCTGAGATCCCATTGAAGCCATTGGGTAGTTCTTCTGCAGATGACACATGAGAGATTAAACGAGATTCGACTATGTTGGGTTTTGTTTGAAAAGTTTTGCGTTTTATACAACATATACATTATTATTATTGTTATTATTATTATTATTCACATAAGTCACAAAATCACATAATCACGTAAGCTTGTTGTCCATAGGCACATAATCACATATGCACGTTTTAGCACGTAATTCACACAAGCACATATGAGCACATAATTCACACAAGCATATATTTTGCACGTATTCACCTACATATTTTGCACGTATTCACCTACAATTCAAGGGCGCGTAGCGCGTGCGAGAGTTGCGAGAAATAGCGGGTAGCATAAGTGTCGAGTATAACGTATCACAAGTGGGGAGTTTAGCGCATGAGACTTCTTAGTTTGTTTGCGATTAGTTAGCGGTTTAGATTACGGGGGCTGTGAGAGCTGTGCGTGTTTTGTAAGCGAGAAGCGAGAAATCGAAACCGTAAATCGTAGTATAAAACACATAACACAATAAAATCGATGACGCGTAAAATTGGCGATTGCAGGCTAGAAACAAATAGAGTGCCCTGCGTGTTAGACATCGACTGCCCAAAGTGATTCAACTATTCCAAACGAGTTCGAGTACACGTTTTGGCCTAATAGACTGTGCTCTCACCGTAATACGGCTGCCGGCACTCATCCTTCCAGTTACTACGTGACTCGAGTCATCTGAACAGTCGAGACTTTGGTGAGATCTTTTGAGAATCGATTTAGAGACTGGAACGTGTTATTAAGATGCGGGTTTCACCCCTAACTTAACAACTCCGTTCCTAGCTGTGGTTAAACAACAACGAGATAGAGATGGAGATCCTTGTTGAGATATGGACATCACTCCTAACTCAACAAAAGATTCTCGTGCTGAGAGTAAATTACGCGTAGAGTGAGTGATCTTATCGAGAGTTTTGGTTTTCATACCTAATCTCGACGCAATCACTCGTTGGTGTTATGCGAGCGTTTTCAAAACGTGTGTATTGTGTTAGCCTTAGGAAAGGCAAAGTAGTTTTCAACCTTAGGAAAGGTTACCCTTCGTATGAAGCTGCCTTCGTACGAAGGTGCTGTACTGTGAGTTCGAACAAGAGTTTCAACATGTGGGTTCGTACGAAGCCCCAAGTGGGTTTGTACAAAGGGTCTGCTTTGGTGCCTAGACTATAGACTAGCTATGTTCTACACAACTCGACCTAATTCCCTATAGTTATGGCTCTGATACTAATCTGTCACACCCCAACCGATGGCGGAATCATCGGGGCGCGACACTAGGCGAATCAGATTGCTCAAGAGAATCCATAACAACTATAATGTGACAATATTTTTAGTAGGTTTAATATCCCATACTATCAAACAAAATAATCCACAAATTGTCATACTGATGTCAAAATCTCTCAAACAAGTTCCAATCCGACAACCTAGATTTTATTTGGTGAGTTTCTAGACTTTCTAACTTGTTTGAAGCATAACAGTCCATCAACCAGTTACATACGTTAAAATAAAAGTCAATACATAAAGTAAAGGCGAGTACACAAGTTTGCATAGATATAGTATAAAAAGCGATTACGCATAACCAGCATGTAACACGTAACGGGCGAAGCATGTAAACTACCAACAATGATACAACCTAACCACATGACTGCGAGTAGAGTATGCGCGACACATGTTCACCGAGGCGAACACGTGAAGTAAAGTGTGATCCTTAGCAACCCATGAACAAACAAGTGCTAAGTCCAAACTATAGTACTATCGTTGCTAAAGGCGGTCAGGCAATTAATCACTGTATAAGCATAGCAACAAGCATTCAACTAATCACGTATAGCATGCGGGAGCGGTTAGCGTTATAAAAGTGCGTTGTGTGTTGTGGTTTCGATAGAGAACGTATGTGACACCCAAAAAGTGCGTTAAGCGAAAAAGGGTTCGAGTATACTCACAGTGCGTGTCTAACTAATAAACACGATCTGAAGTGGATTGAAGGGAGCGCCGGATCAGCCTGCGTACGGGGACAGAATGGGTAAGTCTTCCAAAGTGCTGAAACGGTCGAATTCGACGTGTCGGGTGGGAAACAGAAGCTTCGTACAAAGTTGTGCCTTCGTACGAAGGCGTGCCACAATACTTGAAGCTAACCTGAATCATATGCAAAATCCTTAAAGCTAACCTGAATCACAACTCGAATTCGTACCCAAAACCCAACTTAAATCCATTCCCGAAACCCAACTAGAACCATCCCAAACGGTCCGACTACCACTCAACCTTTTGGAGTACGACTGAGGAAGTGGCTTTGTCACATGCTTGGAGCTTGATTAAAATTTTGGAGGATAATGAAATTGGTAACTCAAAAAACTTACTTTTAGAACCCACCCAAAAAGTCTGTCTGTACAAACGATCTAGGCCTGTATTCGGAGTTTCCTTGGGGTTGGTAAGGCGAAATGGGGCCACCCTAGCCCATTGAGTGCTCTACCTCGGGCCATCGACATACTATTTATTTTCACTCAAAAAGAACCCTATTGTACATACCATTAACAAAAATTGAAGTGGAGGGATTTAAAACGAAAGGTGTCAAAGTTTAGGGGCAAATACAACAACCTCTACAATCAACGGTGAACTGGTATCAATAAAGCTGATATCTTGAAGGTGGCTAACGACAGATATCGACCGTAAATTCACTCATCGTTTGTTCATATGGTGGCTTGGGGTGTTCTAAGAAATTATCTGAAATGGGCGACGGTGCCCAAGATGATTCATGAGACACGGGTTTCGAAATTGACCAAGACATCCGAGTGCAACGATTATACACCAACCAAGTGCTTCGGATGCATATTGTCACATTGACCACAACGTGGAAGATGTCGAGCTAAAGCTACAAGAACCATAACACGCACTCGGGATGAATAAATGGAAACAAAAAACATCATTAACTATACATGAATATGCACATATATGTATATTAATGGAAACTATGCATACACTATTTTTTTTGAAGCGTGCATAAAAAAAAAAAAACAATTCAAATAAATCAAATAACTTATGCACATTTGTATGAATTAAAATACACATGTGCATTTCATTTGAAATTGTCTGCCTCACTTTTTAACCTGTATAATTTGTTTGTTTAAATCGAGGTAGGCTGCCAAATTTTCCTCAACATAAAAACTTAGACTATTTGGTGTGGGGCTCGTCTCCGGGGTGTCCTGGTGCGGCGACGGGCCGGAACACCACCCCTGGGTCGTTCCCGTCGCGAATGTCATGGGCTAGATGATGAAGACTGGCCTCACTTCTTTATCCATCACACAACTATATATGCATACATACATATGTATAAAGGGGCTCATACCCTACACCTCAGACCCATTCCTTTCCCACACCCGCTTACAGGGGCGCATACGTGGCGGGTCATGTCCTTTGAGACTACCCTCCTCCACATCCCATTGTCTTACTACACCTAACAAACTCGATTACTCATGAAAGGTACAAGTCTTGATGGATATTATATATTAGGCATAGTGATCTAAACATGTGTAAAGTGACTTGAGCATGTATATTAATTAAACAAACTTTCCAATGGCAAAAATAGACACTTTGGTGACCTCTAAAGTTGTAGAGACCAACTACAAACAAATTCAAGTTGCAGTAGTGTGTCTAATCTGAAGTGTTATAAACTGATATACATGACAAATGATCAATATAAAATCTAATATTAGAAGTTACAACTCACCTGCAGATTATTTTCAGGTGTGGATCGAGTGGCAATAGTATTATAGACTTATAGTTTACAACTATACTAATCTAGCAATTTATTTTCAGTAGACTAAGATTATAATTTAGGATTGTAATGTTTAAATAGAATAAGACTATCACAAATGGGGTGTGAAAAGAAACTAGATAATGAACCTCATTTGCTAATGTGTTTCCCATCACATCATCAACACCGATAAATGGCAACAATAAAGTGTTGCTTTCACGGACAGTATAAAACACATTCATCCAATGCTTAGACCGTCTGCTGTGCCTCCCGCTGTCACGTCGTCCGGTTGTTATAAACTGATATACATGACAAATGATCAATATAAAACCTAATACTAGAAGTTACAACTCACCTGTCGATGTCCACATGTACCAAAGTGTGGAGTGACAATAGCATTATAGCTGGACTTGTAGTTTACAACTATACTAATCCAGCAATTTATTTTCAGTAGATTAAGATTATAATTTAGGTTTGTAATGTTTAAATAGAATAAGATTATCAAAAATGAGGAGTGAAAAGAAATTAGATAATGAACCTCATTTGCTATGTTGTTTCCCATCACATCAACACGGATAAATGGCAACAATAAAGTGTTGATTGAAAACCCTGAATCAACAAACCCTCACCTGTTAAATCATAAGAATAGTTTTGTAAGTGGACTTATATTTTTGTTTGTATGAATATACCTTATTAATTTTTTTTACATATCTACATATCGTTTTTTTAAATAATGTGCACTTTGAAATATCAGCCCTGACTGGTGATCCTTTCCGCCCAACCCAGGGCCACCCCTGATTCCCATGTTAGAGTTGACGATTTATACCAGCTTCAAACCCATAGAAACCCAAACAATTTAATCTCCTCTATAATCCCCGCTACTCTAACTATATGCCACTTCCCTCCATATGCAAGAGCCTTTTACATGAATATGCACATTCACCAAGTGAAGCTACCTTAAATACTTTACGTGTTCAAGGTTTTTCAAGTGTAGAGTCTGGTGTGGGCCCTCAAACATAAGCTTTCGAAGGAACACAACTTCAAAACGAAAAAGACCTCGTGTGCCCCAGCTAAGAGACACGTGAGGCTTCCCACGTGTAAGAAACCACCCATCACTTGAAAAAAAAAAAGTTATATTTACATAGAAAACAAACAATTCAATTGAATTAAATATTTGGAATCCGTATCCAGCCTATAAATACCACCGTTTGGTTTGGCCACCTTCATCATCACACTCTCCCTTTGATCCAAAAATGGTTGGGTGGGCTATAGCTGTGCACGGCGGTGCCGGTGTTGACCCTAACCTTCCAACAGAACGTCAAGAACTCGCCAAACAACTCCTCACTCGGTGCCTCAATCTCGGTATCACTGCTCTTCGATCCTCCGTTTCCGCCATAGATGTCGTTGAACTCGTTGTATGAATCACTATCCTTCTCTTTATTTATGTATAATATAATACAGACAGAGGGTTCGTTGACACTCCGGTCACACCACTATATGTTGCATTTTAAATATAAAACCCGAACTTTAAAAGAAATTGTTTTGCTGGTGACACGATGATACGTGATCCAAAAATTGATGTTAGAGAAAAAACAACCTTATGATTATGATTGACCCTTACTAAAGTGTTTTGAGGACACTTAGAGATTTATTCAGATTAGTGGTTAATATTAACAAGGGAGTAGGTTCGTGAATTGGAGACGGACCCGATATTCAACTCGGGTCGTGGATCTGCTCTGACGGAGGATGGGACGGTGGAGATGGAAGCGAGCATAATGGATGGTCCGGGGCGGAGATGTGGTGCAGTTTCTGGAGTGAGCACCGTTAAGAACCCCGTTTCGCTGGCTCGCCTGGTGATGGAGAAATCACCACACTCGTATCTGGCCTTTTCTGGCGCTGAAGATTTCGCCAAACAAATGGTGCACGCATTAATTATTTACTCGACTGGTTGTGTTATAATATAACTTATAAACCACTAATTGTATTATTTATTTGTATTTGAAGGGTGTGGAAAGAGAAGAGAATGGGTATTTTGTTACTGAAGATAGTAAGGGGATGCTCAAAATAGCCCAGGAAGCTAACTCCATTGTGGTATGAGGATAGCTATTAAAAGAATTAATCCTTACGTTTAAAACAACCTAATTATACATTGGAAAATTGACAATATGGTTATATATCTTATGACCAATGAATTTTACAAAATAGTCTTGAATTTTAAAAAAATTCTAATCAACCACAAGTGTTTTCTGGCCCAAAAAAAAAAATTATCCTTGCAACATCAGATCTCAAGCTGGCGTAGCAGATTTCCATCTCGCCATCGGGTCAAAATTTGTAGAAGCTTCTGGCTTGATGGTAATATAACTAAAAACAAGAAAAGTAAAATGATATTTTCCTAAAAGAAAAAAAAGTTATGACTATTTTGTCAAACATAAAAACAGTCAATACTATTTTTTCAAACTTATCGGTATACTATATTGGTCATTTTGTTAACCCCCCCTATAGATATGTTACTGTTACGTATGATCGATGAATATTGTTTTTGTGTGTGCAACCACAGTTTGATTATCGAATCCCAACCAACGGATTCGAATCATGTGGAGTTGGGGTGGAGAGCCCAATTCGAATGAACGGTCTTCCCATCAGCGTGTACGCACCCGAGACCGTAGGGTGCGTGGTAGTGGACAGCCAAGGGCGTTGCGCGGCGGCAACATCCACAGGAGGGCTGATGAACAAGAGGAGCGGGAGAATTGGGGATTCTCCATTAATCGGAGCAGGGACGTACGCATGCAATATCTGTGCGGTATCTTGCACGGGTGAGGGTGAGGCCATAATCCGCGGAACCCTTGCACGAGAAGTGGCGGCGGTTATGGAGTACAAAGGGTTGGGTTTACAGGAGGCAGTGGATTTTGTGATCAAAGAGAGGCTAGATGAAGGGCAAGCAGGGCTGATAGCAGTGTCTAACACGGGTGAAGTGGCTTGTGGATTTAAGTGTGTAGGTATGTTTAGAGGGTGCGCCACAGAAGATGGGTTCATGGAGGTTGCTATATGGGAGTGATTACATCACATCAAATCACATGCACCGCGTTAACTATGTAGATAGATGTGTTAACTATAATAAGTTGCTGCTTCTATACTTCACCACGTTGTTTTGTTCTAGTAAATTATGTTGGACCTTTTAAAGTTGTTTATGTTAGCATCTGTTTTGGTGCAATAAATATTTTAACATAAAATCTAGTGGTGACTATGAATGTTTAAGTTACACCTATGGTGGGCTCGGATGAGTTTTCTTTTTCAGGTCTCAAGTTCGAGTCTGGGTGATAAAGTTTCTCATTGAGAAGTTTAAATTGGGGATCTATCGTGCGAAAGGCTCTCTAGCGCGGACCCGGTTAAGACAACGCGTGCTAGACCCCTCGACATTCGCGAATAATTCACACCTTAAAAAAAATATTTTAACATAAAATATGAATATAGTGAGACAACGAAATTAATAGGTCGGTTGTACAATATTTATAAATAGTAAATGGAAGGAATTAAAATTATGTTTAAGAGTTAAGACTATAGTAAATGAAATAAAAGTATTTTTAAGAAACAGTATATTTGTTCTAGTATCCACGATGTAAAACTTTGCAAATCATTACATCTTTGTATTAGCAATAACAAATCTATTTTTATACTAAACCAATTTTAATTTCGTATTATTCAAAATAATAAAAATATTTTTAAAATATACTAAAGTACACTATTTTTGCTAACAATTTGAATTTAAAAAATTGAACAAATGGGTCAATTAGGGGTTAAAATATGTTATCTTTAATAAACTACATATAAAAATGTGTGTGTATATATACAACTAAAAATTACATATACGATTTATTCTAATTAATCCCTATTAATCAATCGCTAATCGGTACCTCACCGACCTACTAGCGCCTAGCGATTCCTACAAGACTGCGAGAGATAAATTTTAACACGCTTAGAAATTATAGTCTCGAGGAGTACATAGAAAATCAAAACTACGCATTAAAGTCATCTTATAGTTGAAAGTGAGAAGTTAAGTGATTCAGGCCCATTATACTAAGAAAGAAGTTGGGGACTTGGGGTAATCTCTATCGTTTTATTGACAAACTTGGTACAAAGTGATCATAATTATCTTAGTGAAGTGAATAGGTGACCGCTACATACTAAATGTTTGTACCGGTGATCTCTAATGTGTAAAGTGAAACTTAATAAAGAACTACTTTTGATGAATTATCAAGGACAAACCAAAGGTGCATTCCATAACACCACCAATACAACTATAAATCCTTCGTTCATCTTTCCGCTTTCTTATTCATATCACAAATTAATTTCAAGATTGGTTACAATCATAGTTACAACAACCATATACCAAAAAAACACCATAAGTAAAACTTTTCTTAGAATTAAAAGGAATGCGTTCATATTCTTTGAGCCCCTCAGGCTAGCCCGATAAAGAAAATGTATGTGAGCGGCTTGCCAACCTGTGTCATTATTGTCTGACTTTAGGGGCTGTTTGGCAACATTTGAATGGTTAAGTGCTGAACCAGTAAGAGGTCTGAACTAAGTGCTAAACCAGTAAGAGGTCTGAACCATTAAAAACTTGTATAATGCTTAACCGTTCAGAGGCAAATGTCTGACTAATTCAGATTAGAGGTCTTAACCATTCAGACTCTATATAAATCTTAACCATTCAGAGGCAAATGTCTGAATCATTCAGACATTTGCTCGTGAAACAAACAGTCTGAACCATTAAGTGCTGAACCAGTAAGAGGTTTGAACCATTAAGAGCCTCATTAAGAGGTAAACAAACAGCCCCTTAGTCTTCTGCCTTAAATTCTACTGAGCAAATTGTGAACAAAGGCAAAACCGATCGAAAGGGAGAAATATGAAGCGTTGGTTTTTCATTCTTGTTTTTTACAATTTGGACGTCGAAGTTATAACAATTACATGTATGTGTTCGATCTGAACAATTAGGCGTTTGTGTTGAAGCCTTGAATGAAGCCTTGAACCTATTAAATTTGGGATATCTTCTCTAACAATTTGTCATTACTATCATTAGTAGATCTTGAACTTAGTTTTCAGTAAAATTAGGGGGTGGGGGCAGACTCTCAAAATCCAATATCTTACACTAAAAAAATTGAATTCTTTTTTTTTTTTTATAAAATTTACACTACAAAGCGAAAACATGGAGTCAGAGGCCGTCTGGGCCAAAGTAAGAACAGCCCCTGATTATTATTCAATGTTCTGGCCTAACTTTTGTTCTCACGTCCCTAAATGATAAACACTTGTTCCTCTAATTTTTGTTTTTGTGTGAATTGTAGTCCTTTACTCCTCTTAAGTCCTGACAGGCAATCTTTTAATTGCAGTCCATGCTTGATTATCAGTTAATTGCCTAATTCGTTTGTTAATAGCTTAATCATTTGATAATCTCTTAATAATATTTCCTACTTCAAATCTATTATGTTAAGGCTGGGTGGTATTGGGCGTCATTGCCCATCCACCTCAGCAACTTTGTCATAAATACCCCCCCCCCCACACATATCATGAGCGCTATTGAATGGTTACAGTGGCGAAGTTTGAGATTTCCGACCGGGGGTCGAAAACGTATATACCAAAAAATTTCTATAAAACGGGGGGTCGAAAACGTATATACGTAAAAATTTCTATACGAAAACTACATAATCTCCACTACTGGGCGAAAAGTTCGGGGGTCGGCCGCCCCCTCCCGCCCCTTAAAAGCTTCGCCCATGAATGGTTATGGTTTCAATGGTGGGCAATAACGAGATGTGTGTGTGAAGGAGGCACTATTGAAATACATGGGGCTTTATCACATTTTTGGTTGTTAAGAGGGGGGGGGGGGTATTGCTGTGGTGGCACAATAGAGCTCATAGGGGCTCTATTTCATACCCCCTAATAATATGTTAAGGTTGGGGGTGTAGGATTTAAGGCGCCACGTAGACAAAGAGGGGAAGGCGATTAGGGATTCTGTCGGCGATCCTGGGCGATTAGGGTTTTTTTTCATTATGACGGGCAGGGGAAAGTTCAAGGTAGATCAATGGTACGATGTGCCGTTCAAGACAAGGAATAGGCATCAACAACAACAAAGGAGTAACGATAACGAGTCGATCATGAAGTTTTTCGTTTCTAATTTGCCGCCTCGGTGTTCTTCTACTAATTTGGTATCTATTCTTAAATCTTATGGTACGATTCAAGGTACGTACATTGCGAAAATGTACGATAAACTGGGTAAGCAATTTGGATTTGTATCGTTCAAGAAGGATAGGAATATGGGTGATTTGGAAGACCGTCTCAAGGACGTGTGGATAGGTACGTATAAACTTTACATAGTGTTGGCTAGGTTTGTTGATGGGGTTGATTTGAAACATAAGGAGAATATGGCGTGGCAACAGGTAACTGTTAATGGGGATGAGGGTGGTATCAAGCATACGGAGAATGAAACGGGTACGGTGGATGTTCAAGCTGGCTCTTCGGTTGATGCGGGGAGAACGTTCAGAGACACTTTACTCAATAAGGAGCCTAATATGGAATCGGTTGTTGTTACGGTGGATGATGAAACTATAGCTTTTGAGCAATGGTTTGACAGGGGGCTCATTGGTCGAGTAAATACGTTGCATGCACTCACGGGATTGAAGACATGGCTTAACAAGGTGGTGCAGGTTCGGTTTATGACTAAGTACATAGGGGGCTTTCATGTTATGGTTGTCTTTGAGAATGTGGAGGATGCAATGAATTTTATGGGTAATGAAAAGAGTAAAGTCCTATTTGAGTCCCTGTGGTTTGTGCAGTTTAACTATTTGAATCCAAAAACCAAAACTGTCTTGATTTGAGTCCCTGTGGTCTCTAATTTTAACCATTTGAGTCCCTGTGGTCTCTAATTTTAACCATTTGAATCCAAAAACCAAATGTTTCTGATTTGGATGTTGTTTACTTTTGGATTCAAATGGTTAAAATTAGAAACCACAGGGACTCAAATCAAGACAGTTTTGGTTTTTGGATTCAAATGGTTAAACTGCACAAACCACAAGGACACAAATAGGACTTTACTCTAATGAAAATATGTGGAAAGAAACGTTTCTATCGCTAGCGATTTGGAAGGGACAACAGTTGGAGGTAGAAAGAGTTGCGTGGCTTAAGTTTCATGGCGTTCCGTTGAATATTGCTACTACTCGGGTGTTCGATACTATTGTTTCGAAGTTTGGGTCGGTGATTCAGACGGCGCAATTTCCAGAAAACGGGGATGACATGTCTTATGCTTATGGTGGAGTACTTTGCAAACAGTCCGAAAGAATAAACAAGTTAGTATCCATACAGTGGAAAGGAAAGTTGTTACCCGTTTTGGTGGAAGAGGAGCTCGGGGAATGGATTCCTGATTGTATTGGCGATTATGATGAACCGGAGGTACAAGATGAGGAGATAGATGTTGGACCTCAAGATAACTCCGATGCGGCGAACGACCAAAGGATTGAAACTGTGGTTCAGGAACCGGTTAATAATGATTGTGGCTCCTTGAATGTTGATGTAGGTGGCCCGTCGGTGTCACTATCAGAACAGCAACAGTTTGTGGAAGGTCCCCATGTTGGGTATACAAGAAAAAAGAAAGGTGGCTTTGTTAGGAAGAAGACGGATAGAAGTAAGTCTAACTCGCCTACGGGTATTGAAAGACCAAAAAAGAGGATTAGGGAAGGTAATGATAATGATCCGTACGATATCGACCGTTTTATTTTTAATGTGGGAGAGACGGGTAATACTGAGCACATCAACAACACTTCGGGTGGGTTGCGGAGTAGTTTTTTGACACCCGACTTAAATCGAGCAGGCAATGGTGAGGATGCGAGTATGAGAAATTCTGAAGTGGGGCAACAGGTTGTTGAAGATGTTTTTGATAGTACTTGCAAGTCCCAGCATAATGTGGAAGAGTTAGATGGACCTATGAAGATGGCCAATGTAGTAGGGGTTAGTAACTTGGGAGTGTATGAACAAGTGTTGGAAAAAATTATTATTGAAGAAGGTTTACAAGGGGTTGAACGATGAATGTTTTGTCCGTTAACATTCGTGGGTTGGGATGTCAAGAGAAAAGTTCGTGGATTCGGGGTTTAAAAATTACTAATGAAGTCGATTTTATCATGTTACAAGAGACGCAATTCGGGTCATTAGACGGGGTAAATGTTGGAGCTTTTTGGGGAAATGGGTTGTTCGAATTTGATTGGGTTGGGTCCACAGGTCGTTCGGGAGGGCTTCTATCAGTATGGGATCCTAAAAAGTTTGCGATGAATTCGGTTGAGAAGCATAGATATTTTCTTTGTATTTGCGGCACATTGAAGGAGACCGGGAAAGACATGGGTTTGATTAATGTATATGCTCCTCAGAAGTTAGTCGATAAGCGGATTCTTTGGCAAGAGTTAGAGAGGCGGGTTGTGTCGGATCATAGATATTGGATAATTGGAGGTGATTTTAACTGTGTTAGAGACCGTTTGGAAAGGAGAAATTCTAAGTTTCATGCGTCGGTTAGTAATGAGTTTAATGAGTTTATTGATAAACTTGGTTTACACGAGTTTCATCTGAAAGGCAGGAAGTTTACTTTTATTTCGGGGAACAAATGTAGTCGGATTGATCGTATATTGGTCTCCTAGAACGTTTTCAATGATTGGTCGAATGCGGAGTATCGGGCTCTTGGTAGGGATAAATCGGATCATAGTCCTATAGTCCTAAAGGTGGTTGCGCGAAATTATGGCGCAAAACCTTTTAGATTCTTTAATTCTTGGCTTTCTAGGACCGATTTGGAGGAGGTTGTGGTTAACGCCATTAGAGATGTTTCTGGTACGGGTCCCCCGGATTTATTACTTATGTACAAGTTTAAGAAGATTCGTCAAGCTATTGCCGAGTGGAGAAAAATGGTTTCTTTTATTGAATCTGAAGAGGAGCTAAATCTTAAGCAAGACTTAGCGGAGTTAGATGCTTTGGTCGAGGAGAGGGATTTAACTGAAGCTGAACAGTGGGTTTATGAGGAAGCGTCTAAGAAAGTCCAGGAGCTGGAATTGGGTAAGGCGAGAGATATTCGTCAAAAAGCGCGAGTTCGATGGGCGAAAGATGGCGATGAGAATTCGGCTTTTTTCCATGGTATGGTGAATAAACGGAAAGCGTGTAACAACATTCCAGGTTTGACGGTTAATGGCTCGCGGGTATTTAAACCCTCTGAAGTGAAAAAAGAGGTATATAGATTTTTTAAAGAGCGCTTTGTAGAAGATATGGATGTTCGGCCGAATGTTAATTATGATGGTATTGGTGAGCTTTCTGATGAGGATGCCAATGGCCTGGTGAAACCGTTTAGTGAAAAAGAAATTAAAGACGCGGTATTTGATTGTGGGAGTGATAAAGCCCCGGGACCTGATGGTTTTAATTTCCGGTTTATTAAGCGGTTTTGGAGTTTGTTCGTCGACGACTTTGTGGCTATCATGCAGAATTTTGCGACTACTGGTTCCATTAGTAGAGGTGTAAGTTCTTCGTTTGTCACGTTAATTCCTAAGGTCAATGATCCGGTTAATTTGGGTGAATATCGGCCGATTACGTTGATTGGTGTTATTAGTAAAGTGATCACAAAGATTCTTGCTAATCGAATCAAAGTTGTGATGGGGACGATTATAAGTGAAACGCAATCTGCGTTTCTTACGGGGAGATACATTCTTGACGGTCCCTTGATTATTAGTGAGATTTTTTCATGGGCGAAAACGCTTGGTAAAGAGTTATTTTTATTTAAGATTGACTTTGAGAAAGCCTATGATAACGTTAATTGGGGATTTTTGTTATCTATTACGAGGCAAATGAATTTCCCCGATGTATGGTGTAAGTGGATTAAAGGTATTTTATTATCGGCCCGGTCGTCTATTCTTGTGAATGGATCTCCTACATTCGAATTTAATTGTGAAAAAGGCATTCGACAAGGGGATCCACTCTCTCCGTTCTTGTTTATCATTGTGATGGAGGCATTGTCATGTATGTTTTTGTAATAGTGGGGCGTTTGATGGGGTTCGGTTACCAAATGGGGGTCCTATAGTTTCTTATCTTTTATATGCGGACGACGCAATAGTCATGGGAGATTGGTCTGATTTTAATTTCAAAGCGTTGAGGAGAATTTTACGCCTTTTTCATATGTGTTCGGGCCTTCGTATAAACTTGCAAAAATCTATTTTATATGGTGTGCGTAAAGAGTTGGAAGAGGTTGAAGATAAAGCGAGTGGCTTGGGATGTAGAGCGGGATCGATGCCATTTAAACATCTGGGTATTATTGTAGGTGCAAATATGAATCGGATTACTAATTGGGAGGCGATTATTGAAGTTTTCAAGAAAAGATTGTCGAGGTGGAAGGCTACCATCCTATCTATGGCTGGGAGAATTACTTTAATTTCCTCGGTATTAGAGAGTCTTCCTTCTTTTTACTTTTCCTTGTATAAGGCGCCAGTGACAGTGATCGCAAAGCTCGAGGCCATCATGAGAAGGTTTTTGTGGGGAGGGAATGAGGAAAAAAATAAAATACATTGGGTAGCTTGGGAGGTGGTTACTAAACCTAAACAAGAAGGAGGGTTGGGAATTAAGAAACTTGAAGATTGTAATAATGCTTTAATTCTGAAATGGTTATGGCGTTATCGGGTTGAAAAGGGGGCGCTATGGCGTAGAGTTATAGATGCGATACATGCCTCGGTTAGACGTTGGGAGCTGATCCCTTACAACAAAAGGTTTCCAGGAACGTGGTGTAAGATTGTCAACTTTGGGGCTCGGATAAAGGTTCAAGGTAAAAGCTTTATTGACATGATCAAAGGGAATGTTGGAGATAGGAAATCGGTGCGTTTCTGGATTGATCCTTGGTGTGCAGATGGTCCGTTGAAATTGTTGTATCCAGAGTTGTTTAGATTAGAGTGTGATAAATTCTCTATGGTTGAAGACAAGTTTGTCATGGTCGATGGAAGGGGTTTGGTTAGATGGAATTGGAAGGTCTACCCAACTTCACAGTTGGAGGTTAATCAACTTCTTAGCTTGCACAGGAGGATGGCTGAGACTATTCTAGTTGATAAGAAAGATTCGTGGAGCTGGCATGATGGTCCGGAGGTCGAGTTTTCGGTCAAGGCTGCTCGTAAATGGCTTAAAGGTGAACAACATACACCGGACGATCATATTTATAAATGGAGCAATTGGATTCCAGGTAAATGCAATGTGTTCATGTGGCGGGCTATAATGGATAGGATTCCGACTATGTGTGCTCTTCGTAAAAGAAATATTAATGTTGGAGATGGCTTATGTGTCTTTTGTGGTGAAGTTGAGGAGACGACAGATCATTTATTTACAGCTTGCAGGTTGATATCGGGAGTTTGGTTTGCCATTGCTTCGTGGTGTAACATCGCTCAGTTTTTCTTCTTCTCTATAAAGGATATTGTAAAGGTGATAGAGTACATGCCGGCATCGGATGCAAAGAAAGAGGCTGTGTATGGCGTTCTTATTTTAACATGCTGGCGTCTTTGGAAGGCTAGAAATGATAAAGTTTTTTTCTGATATTGACACAGAGGTGGTTAAGATCGTCTCGGACATTAAGTCGTTGGGATATTTGTGGTTTAAGAGTAGATATAATCGATTGATTGGAAAGGGTGGTATAATTTTAATTTTAATTTGATGTAATTGTACTTTGGCGGCTTATCTCTAGCTTAGAGATAATGCCTGTGTTTTGGTGTTAATGAAATTTGCCTTCCAAAAAAAAAACTTAGACAAAGAGGGCTTTAAAGCACTCATGCTTAACCATTGTGGAATAAAGCCTCCTAATCATTTATTAATTTCATTTAATTTTATTTCTATATATTTCTTTATTTAAAAAAATTATAAAGTTAAATAAAATTTACATAACTAAAACAAAAAATACATGATTAAAATAAAAATTACATTACTTAAATAAAAATACATTATTAAAATAAAAATGGCATGACAAAAAATAGAAGATATCTAATTACAATAAGATTACATTAAAAACGGCTTAATTTAAATAGAAACTACTTAATTATGATGGTTGTCCTACTAGTCATGGTTTCTAATAGTTTTCCACCCTAAAACGTGAGCAAATTTTCGGGTGTCGTAGCGGCGTTGGTACTCGCGATGGGTCGTCTCATTTGCTTGATCCCCCGTTAGCACCTCCTCACCGTTCATCGCCTCGTTGAAGACTATCTCAAATGTCCTAGACATTTCTTGCATCTCCTTAAACTTTGAGTGCATATCAAAAACCTTGCGGTGAGTTTCACTCATGTGTTGGCGAAATTGTGCAAAAGCGGCTTTCACCCAAAATGCTTCAGGCCGCATTTGCTCGTTGACAGCTATTCAACCCGTAGCCAAAGCGATCTTCTCTTATTCGATCTAACTAACATCTTGCCATTTGAAAACTTTGGAGAAAAATTGGGAGTGAAAGATTTAGGTGTGAGTTTTAGTTTGGTTTGTAAAATGTAGTATATATCTATATAAGGTTTTATAAATTTAAAACATTTTTTTTTGGGGGGGGGATGGCCATGTCTGTTATATTTATTATAGTCTAATTACCTAAATATTTTGTTAATCAATTGATAATCGGTTACCAATTTTTGCTATCCCAAATCTATTTTGTTAATGGTCATCTAACTGCCTAATCATTTGCTAATATGTTAATCATTTGATAATGGTTTGTAATAATAGATTTGGAAACGTACCCCGGATAGTTTGATTTTAGACCCTAAAATGGTTAAGCCGCCCTAATTTCACCAATGTATTTTCTCATGTCACGAGCTACATTCATTCCCTTTTTGGGTCCTTAAGACATAATAGTGAAAATCCTTGTCCCCACATCGATGGAGGGATACAGATTGCAGGAGGAAGTTCCTATAAAGCCAAAGGGCCATCAGTAGTTGAAGTTACATGTCGTGTCTTTTGCATATAAAGCCAAAGCTCCAGCAATGGCTTTCACCCCCATATGCTTCAACATTTTAATATTAGAATCCAACGTCAAAGGGACTTGGGTATTGTTTACATCGAATAATGATATGTATTTTTAATATATATATATATATACACACACATGTTAATGGGACTTGGGTATTGTTTACATCGAATAATGATATGTATTTTTAATTTTTAATATTATATATATACACATGTGTATTTTTTTTTTCATCTTTAACCGTCTTATCGAACTCTAGATATGTGAGATTTTAGGTTTTTACTTTTGGATTTTTAGGTTGTAGATACTATAATTTTTGGTTATTATCATTGTGTCTTTTATTTATCATTACTTCTTTTATATTTGCGTTATTGTTTTTCTTTTTGCGGCTCATTGTGTATTTTTTTCCTCGACATTGTGTTATATTTTTCGGCATTATGTTATATTTTGCTCGACATTGTGTCATCTTGTGTCATACATTGTGTCTTTGTAAACTTCTTATTTTTAGTAGGCTTTGTAGAATACTTAACCCTTATGTTGCAACTTATTTTTTATTATCTTCTTTTGGCTTTACAACAGAAACTTAATATTATTAATACTAGGTTAGAACCCGTGTCTTATACGGGTGAATAAAGAAAAATATAAATAGTTAGTAATTAAGCTTTAAGAATTATAAAATGATATTCTTCTGACGCCTTTCAAATGTACAAATAGATTTTGTGGCGTATGATCAGAATGTGGGTGATGTTTACCAAGTTATATATATATAGAGGGGATGGATCATGAGAAAACTAGTTTAAATGAGAAAACCAAAAAACTAACCAAAAAAGCCTAAAAAAACCTAAAAACATACCAATTTTTTTTTTTTTTTTACAATTTTTAATAAAAAAATCGCTAGTTTTTATGCCTAGAAAAAAAACTTTCAAAAAAAAAAAAAAAAAAAAATTTTTTTTTTTTGGTTGTACTGCACATGTGCACTAATACATAAAGCTTAACCCACCCCCCACCGACACCCCCCAAAAAACCTAAACCCCCCACCCCCACCCCCCAAAAACCTAAATTCACCCTCCCACCAAAAGTCTAACCCCCCCACCCCCCAAAAACCTAAACCCCCCACCCCCCACCCTCCCGAAAACCTAAAACTAAACCCTAAACATAAACCCGAAAAAAACCTAAACCCCCCCACCCCCACCCCCCAAAAACCTAAACCCCCCTCCCCCTACACCCAAAAACCTAATCCTAATCCTAAACCTCTAAAAAAACTAACCCTAAAAGCTAAACTATACTCAAAAAGCTAATTTTAAGCATGTAATGCAATTGTAAACCCGAAAAAAAACTAAACCCCCCACCCCCCACCCCCCAAAAACCTAAACCCCCCTCCCCCCCACACCCAAAAACCTAATCCTAATCCTAAACCTCCAAAAAAACTAACCCTAAAAGCTAAATTATACTCAAAAAAGCTAATTTTAAGCATGTAATGCAATTGTAGTACATGTTATATTGCACATGTGCACTACTATAATAATAGTATTGAAAACAAGACGACATCATAAATCTTTTTTATGTCATAAAAAATATGCTCGAATATACTTGAATGAAAGATACAAAAATTTGTGATCTTATGGTGCCATTTTTGTTTTAAAATGATAACGTATGGAGAAATGGGAAATGTTTGAAAAGTTATATATTTTTTTTTTCTAATTTTACCCCTCCTTCATTAAAAGTCCCCCCTCCTTCATTAAAAGTCTCCCCCCCCCCCCCCTCCTTTTTAGTGTTTTTTTGGTTAGTTTTTTGGTTTTCTCATTTATATCTAGTTTTCTCATGATCCTCTCCATATATATATATATATATATATATATAGGGTAAGGTTCATGCGATAACCACCCTTATTGCGAGAACCGCAAGAACCAATGTGAACAAAAAATAAAATCTAAAAAAAATCAAAAAAGCACTCAAATAATTTTTTTTTAATATTTTTCTAAAAAAAATCGCTATATTTCGTTACCATTAAAAAAAAAAAACTTTTTTTTCGAGTAACATATATCCATGCACATGTATCATTACTTCGACAAATTCGGTAATACGTTATCAGGAATAGACAATTGCACTTTAATTTACAATACTATTCGTAATACACTACTTTTTACATTACCAATATTCAAAATGCACATGTGCATCATTAGGTAAAACCATGATATAACGTGTTTTGGTACAAAAAGTTTGTGATTTTGAATGGAGAAGTAGGCCCATATACATGTTTTTTGGTTAGTTATATGTAGTGGTTGATGGTTTGGTTATAGTTGTCAATTTATGGTGCAATATGTTGATTGGATGGTATAAATGGTGTTTACATACATGTAATAAAGTGAAAATATTGGTAATGGTATTGTATTATGGATGGTAGGAGGTAATGGTATTGTATTATGGATGGTAGGAGGTAATGGTAGTGTATTATGGATGGTATGATAGACGAAAGGAAAGTGTATTCAAAGTAGTGTACCAAAACACCTTATTTCATGTTGATACATATAAATGCACATGTGCATTTCTAATATTGGTAATGTAAAAAGTAGTGTATTACATATGGTAGAGTAATGAAAGTGCAATTGTCTAATATGTGTAATGAATTACGGAATTTGTCAAATAAATGACAAAAATGCACATGTGCATGCTTGTGTATTATGGATGAAATGATAGATGAAAGAGAAAGTAGTGTACCAACACACCTTATTTCATGTTGATACATATAGATGCACATGTGCATTTCTAATATTGGTAACGTAAAAAGTAGTGTATTACACGTGGTATTGTAAATGAAAGTGCAATTGTCTAATATTTGTAATGAATTAAGGAATTTGTCAAAGAAATGATACAAATGCACATGTACATGGACAACTGTGACTCGATTTTTTTTTTTTTGAAATTTTTTTTTATTGTAAACAAAATATAGCGAACTGAGTGAACAAATCTTGGCCATTGATTTACACACGTAGATGGCTAGGATCTTATCATCAAATCGTAAAATACACTAGTGTATTTCATCATCAAATCTTGGACATTGATCTACACACATGTATGGCCAGGATTAGTTCGCTCAGTTCGCAAACTACACTAGTGTTCACTCTTGAACCTAATCTTATATATATATATATATATATATATATATAGGGGATGATTATCTTGAGAACGCTAAATATTGCGAGAACCGTGAGAACGAATGAAAAAAACCAATCAAAACCAACTTTTTTTTAATACAAACCTCATTGTAATTAAGATACAATATCAAAAAAAGAATTTATAACATCAAATAATTCATTTCTTCTTTCAAAATCACTCTTTTCAGATTTTTTACACATGTGTAAATATAAGAGATTTACACGTATGTAAATGGAAAACTTACACATGTGTAAATGTTCTTTATTTACGAATTCACGTAAATTTAAACGTGTAAATTAAATTTTTAACATTGTAATCGAATAATAATGATAAGTGTAGAATTTTTTTTTGAATTTGGATTGTTTTTGACCAACTTCTCGCGGTTTTTTATTTGTTCTCACGGTTCTCACAATATTTAGCGTTCTCATTTAAACCTTCTCATATATATATATATACATATATAGGGTTAGGTTAACGTACAAATGCCCTTATCGTACAATATGTACGCGCTAATCTCAGCCGTCAGATCTTCATCCCATGTTAAAATCGCATGTTGTTTTTTTAACAATTTCACATGTTGTTTTTTAACATGCGATTTCATCTTTAACAATTTCACATGTTTTTTTAACATGCGATTTCATCTAAATTAACACATGCGAAATTGTTAAAAAAAACAAACATGCGATTTCATCAATGCTATTTTATAACATGCGATTTCCCTATATCGTACGTAATGTACGTTAAGGGATATTGTATTTTACACTTTCCCTATATATATATATATATATATATATATATATATATATATATATATATATATATACGGGACCGCTAAAATGAAAACCACCTCCAGTTGTAAGAACCGCGGGAACCACTTTCTGGCCATTAGATCTTAAAAATGGATGGATGAGATTAAAAGTAGTTAAAAGTAATATTAAATTCTTTTTGTTTTATTATGTCTTTAATATTTTAATCTAAAAGGGTATTTAAGTAATTTTGTTTTTTTTTTCTTATTAAGTTTATTGTTTTTTATTACAATTTTGTCCTATTACATTAATTATTTTTTTCTAAATCAGATTTCTTTATTAAACAATATTTTGAAATCAGATTTTTTTATAAAAAAATTTACGCGCGTTTTTTTACGACCCGTTTTTTACGCGCGTTTTTTACGACCCGTTTTACGCTTTGTTTTTTCACGCTGTTTTTGCGACCGGGTTTTTAAGTGCCGTTTTTTATGCCCGGTTTTACGCACCGTTTTTTGCCGCGCCGTTTTTTACGTCACGTTTTTACAAGCCGTTTTTACGCCCCATTTTTTACGTCCCGTTTTTACTCGCCGTTTTAGTGTCCCGTTTTTACGCGCCTTTTTTTGCCCCCGTTTTTTACGTCCCGTGTTTTACGTCCCGTTTTTACGCGCCGTTTTTTGCCCCGTTTTTACGTCTCGTTTTTGCACGCCGGGTTTTTTCGCGCGTCGTTTTTTTTCGCACGTCGTTTTTTACGCCGGGCTTTTTCAAGCGTCGTTTTTTTAACGCGCCAATTTTTCAAGCGTCATTTTTTTAACGCGTCGTTTTTTACACGTTTTTTAACGCGCCGATTTTTTCACGTTTTACGTTAAAACCTTTTACGTTTTAACGCTTTACGTAAAACTTTTTACGTTTTACGTAAAACATTTTACGTTTTACGTAAAACTTTTTACGTTTTACGGCTCACGTAAAACTTTTTACGTGTTACGTAAACCTTTTAACGTTTTACGGCTTACGTAAAACTTTTTACGTGTTACGTAAACCTTTAACGTTTTACGTAAAACTATTTAAGTTTTATGTTTAACGTTTTTTTTTTACAAAAACTTTTTTTTACATTAACCTTTTTTTTTACAAAAACTTTTTTACGCAAAAACAAACGCACCCAGAAAACGCAAAACTCTGGAGGTGTCTCAGATGTATTGTTATCATCATCGACTAGGGGGAAAAATAAAAAAACCAACAACATCAAAACAAAGTGTATCTCACAAAAAAACGGGGTTTGGCTCAGATTATCCGATAATCAAAAGGCTGCAAAAGTGGGGTTGCAGGTTCAAAAAACCTACCCTCCGCCGTCTTTGCCGCGCCATCGTCATAAAAAATCTACGTTTTTTTCCATCATCGCCGCCCAATCAAACGGATCAAAAGCGACGAATACAAATCAAAAAACAGAAATCAAAGAACCCAATTCAAACCCCCAAAAACATATAAAAAATACCCATCAGAATCAAGAACACAACTCAACCCCCAATTCGGGCACCATCGGCGCCACGGGGCACCACCGGCACTGGCTCGGGAAACGGCACACCACATATATTACCTGATTAATATACCCCAACAATAATTAAAAATGGTAATCAGTTATTTAACAAAAAAGAGAACATTGAATAACACACAACTTACTGTACAAGGAGTGCTATTCCCTTCTTTTGAATTAGGGGCAAAACAGGAACCGAGTTTTAGGGCTTTCAAGACCTTCGAGAGTGACTTCAAGAAACTTGTTAAGTCAAAGAAAGAAAATAATCACTAATTGATCCCACTAAAGAAGCACTATCACTTTCGATCTTCTTCGATTGAGAGAAGTCAAGTAAAACAAAACTAGAAGAAGACCATTTTCCCGAATCCTTTGCCGTTTGGTTCCCAAAATTTTGTGGTGAATGAGTTCCTAATTTGCAAGTTTCATACACTGCAAAATATTTTTTAAAAATTAATACTTTTTTACACCGCCGCCCCTAACCCACCACAACAACCACCCCTTCACCCATCGGTCACCATCACCAACATCAAGATCGTTCATCAACTCCGTGAGCGTTTGGGGGTCGCCGGAGAAACGAGGGGGGCGCTTCTGCTAGAGAAACGACCGGGGGGGGGGGGGGCGGAGATAACGAGGGGGGCCACTTCTGCCGTGAAGATGATGAAGATTTGAGTTTTCCATCATATGAAGATGGTGAAGACAGTGGGCGACCTGCCACAAGCCGTCGTGGCTCCGCCATGAGTTGAGATCGATGGTGTTGGAGGATGTGCGGCTACAGATTAGGTAGGAGGGGGGATCAGAGGAGATGAATATGGTGGTGGGTTAAGGTTTTGGGGTTGAAGCTTTGTGTCTTTTGAAGCTCTGTGTTTTTTGAAAAGAGGGAAGAGAAATGTCTATAATTGAAGTGATAGAGAGAGAGAGTGTGGGAAGACTTAAAATAGACAGATAGATTAGACATTTAGAGTAAATGACCAAAATACCTTATATTGTGATTGGTGGATAGTGGTTCTCGCGGTTTTCGCAACTGCATGTGGTTTCTATTTTAGCGGCTCCATATATATATATATAGGGGGCCGCTAGAATGAGAACCACCTCGAGTTATGAGAACCGCGAGAACTACTTGATCCGGGGCGAGGTGGACCAAATTTTTTTTCAAAAACGTAGATGCATGTATTATAAACACATTCGTAAAAAAAATTTTAAAAAAAAAACGCCGTGTGTGTAGTTTTTTACACCACAAGTTTGTGGTTTACGAGTTCCGTAAATTTACGGAACTCGTAAACCACAAACTTAAAAAAAAAAACGCCGTGTGTGTAGTTTTTTACACCACAAGTTTGTGGTTTACGAGTTCCGTAAATTTACGGAACTCGTAAACCACAAACTTGTGGTGTAAAAAACTACACACACGGCCTTTTTTTAAAATTTTTTTTTACGAATGTGTTTATAATACATGCATCTACGTTTTTGAAAAAAAAATTGGTCCACCTCGCCCCGTACGGTGTGGTTCTCGCGGTTCTCATAACTCGAGATGGTTCTCATTCTAGCGGTCCCCTATATATATATATAGAGTAGGAGTTGGGTAGAAAGCCTTATTTTCCTAGAAAGTCTAGGAAGCAATCAGAACGTGACATGTGGCATTGAAGGATTTTAACTAAAAGGGCAAATGTGTAATTTAACATTTTATTTTAATTTTGGAATTTATATCTCATGTGGAGAGTTCAAATGAGAAGAAATTTTTTGTAAGAAGAAAAAAGAATAAATTTCAACCAATAAGAATGCTTTATTTTACTTCATTTAATATAAGTATTTAATGTTACTATAAGGCTAAATTGGTAAATCTATATAGGTCATTAATTTGTAGTCTTCCTCTTTAATAGCTAACTACATTAAATAATTTGTAAGTTATCTTCAAAATATATATTTTTTCAAAAAAATAAAATAAAATGATTTAAAGTGTAGGATAAATTACGAGTTGTGTAGGATAAATTTGAACGTGTAGGATGAATTTCGAAATATGTAGGATAACTTTTGTATGTGTAGGCAAAAAAAGTTAGTGTGGAGGATAATAGTCTTTATGACTAATTAATTAGTCAAAAATGATAATAAATGAGATAAGTGAAAAAACTATTTAATGTTTTACAAAATTACCCTTTGTTCTTTTTCTTCTCAATTAATTTTTCTTCTCAAATGAACCTTCCCCTATATCTCATTAACTAACTATGCACGATTTTATGGTAACTGATTCTCCATGATTTGCGAATTACTACCAGATGTAAATATCAATCAAATTCTCATTCGTTCCTTTCACAATCTTGATCAACTTTATTCGTAAATCATTTTTTACGTGAGAGATTGTTATGGCTTCAAACACAATTCTTGATTGCGGATATGGCAAATACACTTCTTTTTCTGTTTACTATTATCTAGTCTGTATCGATTTTTAATTATGTCTGGAAACCACCAGAATGTTCTTGACGTTGTGTTTTAACAACAATCAGATTCATACAGTTGTGTTTTAGCATTCAGATTCATACAGTTGTGTTTTAACAGCAAGCAGATTCATACAGTTGTGTTTTAGCATTCAAATTCATACAGTTGTGTTTTAACAGCAAGCAGATTCATACAGTTGTGTTTTGGCATTCAGATTCATACAGTTGTGTTTTAATAGCAAGCAGATTCATACAGTTGTGTTTTAGCATTCAGATTCATACAGTTGTGTTTTAACAGCTTGTGTTTTAATAGCAAGCAGATTCATACAGTTGTGTTTTAGCATTCAGATTCATACAGTTGTGTTTTAACAGCAAGCAGATTCATACAGTTGTGTTTTAGCATTCAGATTCATACAGTTGTGTTAACAGCAAGCAGATTCATACAGTTGTGTTTTAGCATTCGGATTCATACAGTTGTGTTTTAACAGCAAGCAGATTCATACGCTGTGTTTTACCATCCATGCTGGTAATGTTGGAGGATTTCTTGACGTTGTGTTTTAACAGCAAGCAGATTAATACGATGTGTTTTCTTGATGTGTTTCTTCTGAAGGATAGAAGGATAGAAGGAAGAGAGAGAGAGAGAGAGAAAGAGAGAGAAAGGGTGAGAGAGAGAGAGAGAAAAAAATCGCAAGAAATGTGGGGTGGTTATGGAATGACAATTATTTCCATATTTAAAACAAGCTAAATGACATATCTACCCCTGATTAATTAAATAATCCTATTTTTAAGAAACTCATATTACCAAAATGCCACCAAGATGATCTCAACCATTAAACACACCTATTGCATGGCCCAGATCGCTTCCTAGACTTTCTAGGAAAAATACACTTTCCGTAGGATCCCCACTCTCTCCCTCTATATATATATATATATATATATATATATATATATATAGGATAAGGTTCATGCGAGAACCACATTTTTTGCGAGAACCGCGAGAACTAATGTGAACACAACCAAAAATACCTAAAAAAAGCTAACCCCTCCCCCCCCCCCCCACACAAAAACCTAAACCCCCCACCCCCACCACCCCCAAGCTAAAATGCTAAAAACTAAACCCCCAAAAAACCTAAAAAAAATCTAAAAAAACACAAAATTTTTTTTTTAATATTTTTTACATTAAAATCGCTACTTTCAGTAGCCAAAAAAATTTAATTTTTTTTTTTACTAAAGTAGCGATTTTTTTATAAAAAATATTAAAAAAATTGTGTGTTTTTTTAGCTATTTTTAGGTATTTTTAGTTGTGTTATCATTGGTTCTCGCGGTTCTCGCAATAAAGGGTGGTTCCTAACGGATCATTGTCCTATATATATATAGGATAAGATTCATTTGAGAACCACCTTTATTGTGAGAACCGCGAGAACCGTTGTGAACACAAAATAAAATCTAAAAACAATAAAAAAAACACTCAAAACATTTGTTTTAATATTTAAAAAAAATCGCTATATTTAGTTACAAAAAAAAAAACTTTTTTTTTTCGAGTAACAGTTATCCATGCACATGTGCATCTGTATCATTACTTCGACAAATTCCGTAATACATTATCAGTAATAGACAATTGCACTTTAATTTACAATACCATCTACAATACACTACTTTTTACATTACCAATATTCAAAATGCGCATGTGCATCATTATGTATAACCATGATATAACATGTTTTGGTACAAAAAGTTTGTTATTTTGAATGGAGAAGTAGGCCCATATACAATGTTTTTGGTTAGTTATATATAGTGGTTGATGATTTGGTTATAGTTGTCACTTTATGATATAATATGTTGATTGGATGGTATAAATGGTGTTGATATACATGTAATAAAGTGAAAATATTGGTAATAGTATTGTATTGTATTATGGATGGTAGGAGGTAATGATATTGTATTATGGATGATAGGAGGTAATGGTAGTGTATTATGGATGGTATGATAGATGAATGGGAAAGTGTATTCAAAGTAGTGTACAAAAACACCTTATTTCATGTTGATACATATAGATGCACATCTGCATTTCTAATATTGGTAAAGTAAAAAGTAGTTTATTACATATGGTAGTGTAAATGAATGTGCAATTGTCTAATGTTTGTAATGAATTACGGAATTTGTCAAAGAAATGATGCATATGCACATGTGCATGGATAACCGTTACTCGAATTTTTTTTTTTTGAAATTTTTTTTATTATTGACGAAATATATCGATTTTTCCAAAAAAATAGTAAAAAAAATTTCTTGGTGTTTTTAGATATTTTTTATTGTGTCACATTGGTTCTCGCGGTTCGCGTAATAAAGGGTGGTTCCTAACGGATCCTTCTCCTATATATATATATATATTTTCACACCCCGATTTTCAGTGAGTCCGGATGGGTCGTGACGATTGGATAACAATATCACAATAACATAATGCAGCGGAAGTATTAGAGTAAAAAATATTCATTCATTAAAAGAATGAATATATAAATAAAATTTATACAAGTGTTTCGAGTACAAGCGTGTAACACCTCGTAAATTCGTGGCGAATCATGTACTGACATGTGTCCATACTCTCAATGGTGCCAAATGTTGGACGAGATGGACTATTTTTGCCAATATATGAAAGTATAAATGTGGAGGGACTAAAACTGTCAACATGCTAATTTATTAGCCTCTGAGTGACCTTTGCGGACCATATAGCCTTTTGGCTTACGGACCGCAAGATGTTTAATTTTTGGCCCTTGATGATCGGTTACGTACCGCAAAGCCTTATGGCTTACGGTCCGTAAGCAAGTTAAATTATGTGTGTGCGTAAGGTCCTTACGGCCCGTAAAGGACCGCCAGAGACAGTTTTTGTGTAACGCCCCGAAAACGGGTTTGGTAATCAAACTACGTTAATACTAAAAGACAGGTAAATTAACGTTAGTGGTAAAATTGACCCGTAAAATATTAGGATTTATATAACTAGATCTAATATTTAATAAAAAGGAAAAAAGAATGCTTTTGAGAAATAAAGTTTATAGAAGGCCCGAGTTAACGGGACTTAAAATAAACTGAGTCATAAATTCCCCAAACCCACTAAGTTAACTAGGAATGTTTAACCTAGTTAATTAGAGGGAACGTTATTGAAATTAAGTGGGTTGTGGCCTACTTAATAAACTAACCAAACATGAGGGGCCAAAGTGGATAAACTTGAAAGTTTATTTAATAAAAAGAATTTTAAAACAAAACACATACATATGTGTGTTCTGTTCGACCAAGAAGAACTCCCCAGGAGTTCAAAACCCTAATCACCATAAAATCATCAAATTGAAGGCTCAAGCGAAGTCTAAATTCACAATTGAATGTGAATTAATGATCACCCAAGCTAGGGGATCATAAGGTATGTCAAATTTTGATGATTTATGAAGTTATGAAATTTGAATAATCATCATAGTCGCGGATTATGAATGAATTATTGAAGCTATGATTGAATTAGTGAGGTAT
The DNA here is from genome assembly GCA_030545235.1 of Helianthus tuberosus. Classification (NCBI taxonomy): domain Eukaryota; kingdom Viridiplantae; phylum Streptophyta; class Magnoliopsida; order Asterales; family Asteraceae; genus Helianthus; species Helianthus tuberosus. Next base: position 159,337,323 of record CM060402.1, on the reverse strand, counting down.
ACTTGCTTAGGAACAAAACCCTAAGTGAAAATTATACATATGATGCTATGAATTGAATGATTTGATGAATTACCACACTAGGATAAGTGGGTATTAATCATATGATGAATTTGATAATATAATTACGATTAGAATCATCATATCTGATAGTAATCAGGAAATACTTGAACAAATTGTGTGTTTGAGTACATGATCATACTTGCTAGTAAAGGGATAAGTAAGATAAAATGAAAATGATGATATATTATGATCAAAATGATGTTTGATATCATCATGTGTTAATCGAATTCAATTACAATAACTTGATTTCATAAGTAGTTAAAACGCTAGCATAATAAGGATGCTTACAGTATAGTGGCAAAGTAATAAAACGGGTAGTTAAGCTACATCGGGTAATCACTTTTGTCAATAGGCAGTTTGACTTTTTAAAAGTCAAAATGACTTTTTATATGATCAAATGATAATTTCGACATAAAGATCGTAGGATGGAATAGTCGTGAATAAATATGACTAGTCTAACCATCTTACAAATTACAATGATAGTTTGACGCTTGATAAGCTAGGTGAAAGCTTGGGAAGGAAGCGGGTCAAACGAATCAAGAATGAAGGAAAAACATAATATGGATGCTAGGTAAGTAAAACTTACACCTTTTATTGAATACCTATTGGTTTTATAGGTTATGAATAATAGAAAGTTATATTTGAACGAGAATGTTCCGATACGACATGTGCGGTTCGGAACAAAAGACAATAATGATAAACCATGTTGAATGGTTAAAAAGAGCTAATACGATTATTTAGTCATGCAATGACTAATAAATAGCGAGTTTTGAATGATTACCTTATAAGGTAAACCAATACAAATAATAAGGGTAAAACGACAATTCGGTTATTAGATGACGATAACCGTTAGTTTTTTTGAAAGAAACTTTATGGCGTAAAACATAAAGGGGTCAAAAGAATCAAGAAATAGTTTATAAGTAAAATGACTGTAATGTGTAAACCGGTGCGAGTCATGTAGACGAGATGATAATAAATCCATCTCACAAAGATACACGGTCATTTAGACCAAACGGGTCAAAAGGTGAAAATATCACCCTTTGACAATATCGACTAATGATTTGTCGAGTTGTATGATTATAGGAATAAATATCGAATGGATATTTGCATCGCTATTACTTAGCGGCTATTAAGGCAAGGTATTGAAATGGGTCAATATATTGATCCGAGCCAGGTATGTGTAATAGGTTAACTACTCATTTAGAACGAAATGTTCATTGAGAGTTAAAGGAAGTCAAAATAGACATTTGGTTACTTTAATAAGTAAACTTAATGATTCAAGTGATTGTCATTGTGATTTGAAAACATAATGACTTTTCAAACAAAATCATAGCTAAAAAGAGGGATTTTGGGTCAAATATGCTTTCAAAAGTCCTTCATCGTCAATGAAAGGCTAAAATGGACCAAAATGCCCTTGTAAACTAAATTGAGCAAACGACCTTTAAAGGTTGTTTGGAAACGAGTTTATGATTAAATAAATACTTAGAATAAGTATAAAAAGCGAAAGATGTAAATCTTTGGTCAATTGACTCTATAGGAGTCTTTGTCGTAAAATAATGATCCGAGGGGTAAAACTCGGAATTTATAAATTTCCACATTAAGTCCGCCACAAATATAGTTGTGGAGGAAGATTATTTGATAAGAAATGTGGTAATCTAATGCTAGAAACGAATGAAAGCGATTCGTGTTTAAAATATGCTTAAAATCCCCTTAACGGGTCAAAATAAGCATATGAGCGAAAACGGGTTTAAAATACTTATGAAATCAATTATTTGAACTTAATAAGATAGATAATATTGAACTTGTGAAGTTCATAAGAAATTCGGGATCAAACACACATGTTTGTTTGATTAATACACGAACGGGTCAAAAGTTCATAACTAGAGTTTTAAGCCGAAGGCTTAAAAGTCTAAAATTTTGTTAATCCGGATGTCGGATGTTAATTTCATGTGATGGAGAATTAAATTACGACCACGTAGGAAGAAACGTGAGTCAAATCGGATAAAAAATGAGCAAGTTATGCTCGTTTTCGTAAAAATTGGTTTGCTGAGAATATGCAACATCTTGCTGCAATCTTTCTGTCGAAATATGGTCCTCGCGCCGCGCGACGGCCAAATCCAATCACGGTCGCGGCCCGCGACACTTGTCGCGTCACGCGACACTAATCTAGTTCCACGTCGCGGCACGCGACGGGTGTAAAGTTCAGCAACAGTTGTTAAAAACAGTTGGTTGCTTGTTTTGACCCACGAACTTGCTTGGACATGTTTTATATGCCAAATTACTAACTCATTTCATGTTTTATGAAATGTAGATTTAATATGAGGTGCCGGTGGATGATCAAGCTCAATAAAGAACCGAACACGATCAAGATTCAAGCTTCCGCGAAATGATTCGTAGTTACGTTTTTAAACGGCGAATGTTGAATTGGGTTATTTCTTAAAAGTTTTTAAGAAATACATATTTTGTAATGTACGTGTAAGCATAATAGAATAAATATAGTCGAAAACTATATAAAAAATCGTATAAATGGACTAAGGGTCTTACATTTTGTGTGCAGCCCAAGCAAAAATGCATGTTTGCCACCTATTAGAAATTTTGAGCATTCAAGCTGGTCTTGACACATCTCTATACACCTAGAGTGATCCTAGATCACATCCAACACCTGTAATGATCTTGTTTAAGCCTCCACAACTATAAATAGTCACCTTGTGCAACTATAATTAGTGGTTGAAACATATTCAATGTTAATCTAAGTTGAATAACAATATAAGATAGTTTTTGTGCGAGTGGTGTTGTCATTTATTTTGTTCCCCCGCCCCTTCTGTTAAGCTGCTTGCTGACAGAGGAGATAGCGTTGGTTGTTTTTGTTTTGTCACATCCCAACCGATGGTGGAAACATCGAGACGATACGTAATAGATTGCTCAAAGACAACGTAACACTAAATTTGCAACACTAGATTAAAATTCGAAATTTCATTTCATATCATCAAAAACAAACATTACATTGTCTCAAAAGGAAATACAACAATTTGGAATTTCGTAACTAAAAACATCAAAATGCATAATTAAATTTGGTGAGTATCTAATCCACCCTATGTAGTTTTCTTGTAGTATTATCATTAAATATTTCTTGCAATATCCGTCAGCACAAATTACGTCGGTGAGCATAAGTAAGAATGAGTTTCAAATTCACATGTTTAAAGTATACTAAATCATGGAACATACTAGCATGCATTAGGCTAAATATGAATCCAAAGTTTGGCACTAGCGTAATCTTTTCACCGAAGTAAATAAGACCGTAATGAATAATTTAACAATGATTCACAAAATAGGCGGTGTACTAATCCTATAGCATTATACATGTTAAGGGATACTTGCAAGGTTAATGATAATTGGCTAAACATAAGATTAATCTAGCATGAAATCACAAATAGCATAACATATATGCATGTATACTAATTAAGTATTCAAATAAGTTAGCATGTATGTGTCTTTATGTTTTTATTATGGATACACAATGCAAACCAAATAGTGTTTAAAGCGTAAAAGGGTTAAGTGTGAACTCACGGTTTGCGAAGATTTTCCACAAAATGCGAGTGAACGGTTTTGAAGGTCAGAATCACCGAAGTCACCATAAAAAGGTAAACAAAGATGTATAGGCATTGAGATTTGGGATTCATAGATTGAAAAGGTAAACTAAGATCAAAATATTCTCCACCTTACCATATGATATTCAATTATGGATTGGTTGATATCATGGTTTGGTTTATGGAGTAAGTATTATTATTGTTATTGTTATTGTTATTGTTATTGTTATTGTTATTGTTATTATTATAGAGAAGCATTGTCAAACATTAGAGGTATGATAAATCCATTAACCTCAAGGATTCTCCATTGCATAAAATCACCAACATAGTTGATGGTTCGGGTTGTCATGAATATAAGTAAAAATTGCATAATTAACCCATCTATTTGCTAAGTAACCAAGTGAGGTACATCCTAGACGAGTGCTTCCAACATTGCGTGATTGGAGACTTGGTGTAGTTTCACTCACTTTATTGTTTGTAGGTTACTTAGTGTAACACCCCGAAAACGGGTTTGGTAATTAAACCACGTATATACTAAAAGTCGGGTAAAGTACCGTTAGTGGTAAAAGTAACCCGGTGAATATTAGGATTTTAAATAAATAAACCTAATATTAAATAAAAGTTAAATGAAAGCTTTTGAAGAAATAAAGTTTATAAAAGGCCCGAGTTAACGGGGCTTAAAACAAAACGAGTTGTAATCTCCCCGAACCCACTAAGTTAACTAGGAATGTTTAACCTAGTTAATTAGATGGAATATTATTGGAATTAAGTGGGTGGTAGCTTACTTAATAAATAAACTAAACATGAGGAGGCCAAAGTGTTATAACTTGAAAGTTGTATAATAAAATTAAAACAACAAAAATTAAACACACAGTGTGTGTGTGTTCTGGACTTCTGTTCGACCAAAAGAAGCTCCTCAGGAGCCAAAACCCTAATTCCAACAAAATCATCAAATTGAAGGGCCAAATGACGCTCAAATTCACAATTGAGCGTGAATTAACGATCACCAAAGCTAGGGGATCATAAGGTATGTAAAATTTTGATGATTTGTGAAGTTGTGAAATTTGAAGAAACATAATAATCGCGAATTATGTATGAAGTATAGAAGCTATGGCTGAATTAGTGATGTATACTTGCTTAGGAACAAAACACTAAGTGAAAATTGTACATATGATGCTATGAATTGAATGTTTAGATGATTTACCACACTAGGATAAGTGGGGTTTAATCATACGATGAAATTGATGATATAGTTGTGTTTAGAATCACCATACATGATAGTAATAAGGAAATACTTGAACAAGTTGTGTGTTTGAGCACATGATCATACTTGCTATGAAATGGGTTTTGTATGATAACATGAAAATGATGATATATTCATGTTAAAATGATGTTTAATATATGAATTATGATTACAAGAAATTGGTTAATAAGTGATTAAAACGGTAGCATAAGAATAATGCTTACCGGATAATTGACCAAGTAATTAAACGAGTAGTTGAACTACATCGTGTAATTATTTACTTTAATAGGCAGTTGACTTTAAAAAGTCAAACCGACCATTAATATGATCGAATGATAATTTCGACATAAAAATCGTAGGATGGAATAGTCGTGGATGATATGACTAATCTAACCATCTTACGGATTACAATTATAGTTTGATGCTTAACAAGCTAGGTGGAAGCTTGGGAAGGAAGCGGGTCAAACAAATCGAGTATGAAGGAAGAAGCATAATTTGGATGCAAGGTAAGTAAAGCTTACACTCTTGTTAAATTACAGAACATTTCTTATTGTATTGATTACGAATAAGATGAATAAACATTTGAATTATGATGTTCCGACGTGTAGTCTTATGGAACAAAATAAATGAGAATAATAAGAAACCATGTTAAATGGTTAAAAAGGGGGATAATATGATTATTCGGTCATACAATGACGAATATACAATGAGTTTTGAATGGTTACCTTATAGGGTAAACCAAATAAATAATAAGGGTAAAACGGTAATTCAGTCACGCATTGACGATAACCGTTAGTGTTTGAAAGACACCTTATGGCATAAGCCATGATGGGTCAAAAAGAAATTAAGAAATAAATTATAAGTAATATAAACGTACAGTGTAAACCGGGGCGAGTCATGTAGATGAGATGGTAATAAATATCATCTCGCAAAGATAAACGGTCACTTAGACCAAATGGGTCAAAAGGTGAAAATATCACACTTTGACAATATCGACTAATGATTATTTGTCGAGTTATATGCTTACATGAGTAAATATCAAATGGATATTTGCATCGCTATTAATTAGCGATTATTAAAGCCAGGTATGTGTAATTAAGATTGTATCAAATATGTGAGATTTTTGGTCAAATAAGTAGTTAAAAGTCCTTCGTCGTAAAAGAAGGGCTAAAGTTGACCAAAACGCCCTTGATCAATAAATCAAGCAAACGACCCTTACGGGTTGTTTAGAAATAAGTGTTTCGATCAAGTAAATCCTTAGGATAAGAATAAAAGTGAAAGGCATGATCATTGTGAATCAAATGCCTTAAAATGCGTCTTTGTCGTAAAATGGTATATCCGAGGGGTAGAACTCGGAATAAATAGTCTACCACATTAAATCCACCACAATTATAGTTGTGGTGGAAGACTAGTCAATATGGAAATGTGGAATTATGATGCAAACAAGGAATGAACGCGATTTAAGCTTAAAAGTGCTTAATTACCTTAACGGGTCAAAATAAGATTACAAGCAAAAACGGGTTAAGGATGTGTAAAAACCCGTGAATTTAACCTTGTATAATAGGAAACAATTATAAGAGTACATTCATGAGAAATTGAACGAGACAAACAAGTTTGTTTGATAAAAATCATGAACAATAAGCCGAGGGCTTAAAAATCAAGAATTTTATTAATCCGGACGTCGGATTTTAACTCCATGTGATGGAGAATCGAATTACGATCACGTAGGAAGAAACGTGATGTAAATGGGATAAATATTGAAAGAATTATGCTCGTTTCGGCGAAAATTAGAACTAGCTGAAAATATGCAGCATTGCAGCTGCAACATTCTGGAAAACGTAGGGGGTCGCGCCACGCGACAGCAAGGGCCAAGGGCCGTCGCGCGACGCGAAGGTGACCTGTTTCGGCGAAAATTGTTTATTTAATTTTGATTTGTCTTGCGAACTCGTTTAAACACGTTTTAAACTACGTATGACTAATTCAATTCATGTTTTATGAATTGTAGGTATAATTTATAGTACCGGAGGACGAACAAAGAACCGAACACGATCAGAGATTCAAGCTTTCGCGTTACTTTGTCGTCGCATTTTAAACGACAAATATACTTAATCTATGTTGAAATGTTTTAACTGTAAAATGTTTTTAATAACTCGTAATTTCAAGTGTATGTATAATCGTAAATACACTATTATAGTCGAAATCTATATGAAATTGTATAAATCAAGTAAGGGTCTTACACTTAGTGACTTACAAGGATTAGATTTCCTCCTCTGCAACACGCATCTCTCTCCCACGCCCTTAGCTTCAGATTTCCCCCTCCCTTTTATCTCTCTCTCTCATCCAAGTCATCTAGTCACATCATTAAGGGTATGAACGAATCTGTGTTTTTCTCCTACTATGCCACTAGGCCACATGCCACTCCCACGCTTTCAAAATCATTGTTGAAGATTTCGGTTTCTTAGAGCACCTATAATAAGAGGTGGCTAAAAACACCACATCATCACCTCTCCAAACCCTTTCTCCATCTTACCTCACTCACATGCACTCTTTCTCCCTAAAAGCATATATTTTTATCCTCTGTCATCTATCTTCAATTATGTTGATCAGTTCTGTTTAGACATAATGAAAAACATGAAAACATACATTTGATTGCATCAGTACAGGCCAGTAGAGAATCCATATGAGAGAAGATGCCATCGAGTTCGACATGATTGTCAACTTGATCTGGTTCCTCCTTAGGGTGCAATCTAATGATGGTGATGAAGAAACCGAATAGGGTGTTCGGTTGAGGAGAGGAGGTCGATTGATGTTATGATTATTAGGTTATGTGTCTAACCTTAGAACCTCAACATAAGTCTCCTTATATATGCACCCAAGAGGAAACCTAATTAGTTAATAAGGGTAATTAGGCCATCAACAATTACTAACTAATTATTTAATAGGTTGTTATATATTTTGATCTATATAATGTAAATGATTATAATGGCTACTAGATTAAATATAAAATAATATATATTTAATCTTACATTCTCCCACTTAGCTGAGTAATCATTTACTATGAGTATTAGATAAGCCTGATCAGGAGTTAACACTCATTTTAGCCTTAAACAAGTACTATAGCAGAGAAATACAACCGTTGAATCATTATGCGACTCAGGACCCCCATTAGTCATACTATAGCCTTAATTTAAAACCTAATCGTTATGATCAAAATACGCATAAGCCCTTTGTTTTATTTGTAACTTTATTTGTCTATATGCCATTATACCGGTTTAACATATTCTTAGAGACATACAAAATCAAACTAATGAGGAAAATTAACTAATACTTAGTCATTCATAGTACGATATGCAATTGCGCACGGCCATTAATTAATACCCGTCTATGAGCTCTATTAATAAGACTTATGGGTAATATGTAACAACCCTCGGTAAAAACCAACACCCTCGTAATATTTCCGACGCCCTAGTATATCTTAAAATGTCCCAATATGTCTTTATATACACCCCATCTAAGAAAACCGAGCCCGAAATATATAAAATAGTATTTAAAATAAATAAAAGTTTAAATCTAGGGCTGAGGCGGGCCGCGTAGACCCACCCCAATCCTTACGCGGGCGGTATCAAGGTTAGAACCTGATTTCGTTAGTTTTCTTAAGTTAAAACGGGCCGCGTAAGATCTATGTTAAGTGTACGCGGGCCGCGAGAGATCAATAACACGACAACACCAGAGGCTGACACGTGTCGACATCGTGGCGAGTCTAGGCGATGACCCGGATCACCTAAACCCTACCCGGCTAGTACACAGGCCGCGTAAGCCCCCCCTATCTTTCACGCGGGCCGCGTGAGAGTCCAGTTCAGCAGGTATAAATAGAAGGCATCAGATTTCATTTCGAATTCGCTCACAATGATTTCTTTCTCTCAAATTCTGATAGTAGGCTTATAATACACGGGTATTATACCCCCTAATTAGCAAGGTTCCGCCCCGTTGTAAGTATTATAACCCCAGTTTCGTAATAGATACGCTGCCCGATTGATTTAGGGTTCCGTAACAACTGTCGTGGTTCTGCCCGACGTAGTTGTTGGAATGCCGTCTCGGGGAGGGTATCATTAATATTTTCAAAGGGTTATGATACTAACCAATGTACATTTGTGTAAATTATAGATTATTCCCAGGAAACCCTTACGCAAAGTCTAAGATAGCAATGTGAGTTTATCCTCTTTTTGTTAACCTTTTTGTAATATTTTACAAAACCTTAAATGTTTTACAATATGATTAAGCGGTGATTGAGTCTTTGTAGTTCTTCAATTACTGCCGGTATGTTGGGGTTTTGTATACAAAATTTACTACACTGTGAGTAGTAAGTCGGGGATGACAGTATGTTACCATTGGACAACGAGTTAGCCAATGTGTAATATGACCCACAAGTCAGTATTGACAGTACTGAATGAGTAATTGTGTAGAAATAAACAATGTGATCGCTCTCAATACTGTTTTAATTGATAAAATATTTCTTGATTAAACTGGGATTCACTCACCAGTATTTCCCACTGGCAAATGTTTTTAAAACGCGTTTCAGGTAACACAATGTGACAGCCAATTAGTAAAAAGCCAGCTGGAGAGCACTGAAGGCTTGGGAAAAATGTGGCTATAAAAGTTACATAAAAGACGATGTTTTAAATTCAATAAAATAGGGTTTATCCCTATAAACGTATTGTAATAAGAAACTTGGGATTTGCCCATGGAATTATTAATATTAAATATGGTGGTTTTACTCTGATAAACATTTCCTAACTACGGTCCTGATGTAATTTCCGCTGCCAAATTAACAAGCTGATACCACCACTACTAAGTTCGCATTCCGCCCGTTCCCGGGACAGATAAGGGATCGGGGGTTGCGACAGAAGGTGGTATCAGAGCCTAGCCACTGGTCTGAGCCAAAGAAGTGTTCTGCTAACACTTAAATTCTAAATTTTGTGTTAGGAAATAAATTACAGAAATACGTGCATAACTGTATTTATTTGTTATGTGTTATTTAACTATTTGTTAGTTTACAGTATGAGTGATCAAGGACCCTCAGACATGAGTCGTCAGTTGTCTGATTCACCTAGGAGTGAAGGTACCTCTTCACAGCCTGCCCTTTCTGGGTATTCTGCTAATCAGGAAGAAGGAATGTTTGCTTTTAAAGCCCAGTCAGAGAAGCCATTCCCGCATAAGAAACGAGGATGGTTTAGTAAGGAAGCTTTTGCACGTACGAAAAGAATGTGAAAGTTGCAACAGCAAAGAGTTTTAGCAGCCGCTAAGCGAAAGTCAGATGCCCATACACAGGATATGCTTAATAGAAGCCTAGCTAATTTCCATATCCTAGCTACAACTGCTGCTGACCCAAGTCTGGAACAACTAGTAGCCCCACAACCACAAATCCCAGACCAACCCATGGAGATAGAAAACCCTGAAAACCAAGTGGAGATGCATGACTTTAACCCAGAGGAAATCCCTAGGGTACCTGCACCAAACCCCCTAGACCCAAATTATGACCCCTGGTGGGACGACAATAGGGACTTTGTGCAACGTTACCCGATACATGAAGACACACCCATACAGAACATACGAGCCTATCCAGGTATGGACCCTTTAGATCCCTATTACCATGATAACTATATTAGGGAGATCTTAGAAGATCCTTACCGATTTCAGGCACTTTCACCCCCATATCAGGAACCCGCACCCCAGATTCCAAACCCAGTCCTAGAACCTGCACCCCCAATGAGTGCAGAAAACGTCCAAGAACTTAGGACATTTGGTGAGGAAATTTTAGAAAGCAGTGAGAGAATGCGTCAGGTGGGAGAGCGTCTCGTATGGAAATACGATGAACGCAATATGGATTTTTGGATAAATCCATATCCGTGATGTGATGGAGGAAACGATAATAGTAATAATAATATAATATAATATAATAAAATATGTGTGTACGGATGCATATTACTATTAGTGTGATTCTATTTCTGTTGGTATTGTAATTTTTATTTCAGTACTAGTGTGTAATAGATGCATAATAGTATATGGAAATAGAGTAAAAGTCGCAATGATCGACGTTTTTGGCTAGATTGCGTATCATATGATTTACTATATTAAATGTTATCTTGTGATATTAATATGGGGAAAATGTTTAAAATTCAGATGGCCGATGAAGGAAATCAAGGAAATCTGAATAACGATAACCAGAGTAACATTAACGTTGTTAATGAGAATCCAAGCATCAATAACAATGGAAATCAAATGGATAATAGTGCTGTTCAACATATAGTGGCACAAGGAATCATAGATGCAATGCCATTTATTATTCAAACGATTCAAGAAGCGAATAATAAAAGTAAGCATAGCAGTAAGCGACCCATCGAACCCGAAAACAGCGTAAACAATGGACCTTTACTTCAAATGCCTATTCCCAAAAGAAGAAGAACTGTGTCTTACGGTTGTTCTTATAAAGAATTCTGGTCTTGTAAACCAATGGAATTCTCGGGCAATGAAGGGGCTATTGCAACTCTACGCTGGATAGAGAAAACTGAGGCAGTCTTAAGAATAAGCAAGTGTGCTGAAGAAAATAAGATATTGTTTGCTTCTAATCTGTTTAAGAATTTAGCACTAGAATGGTGGAACACTATCCTCCAATCAAGAGGAAGTGATAGAACTTACAATATGGAATGGGAAGAATTTAAAAACAAGGTAGAAAGGAAATTATGCCCACCTAATGAGAAGGAACAGATAGCAAACAAATTCCTAAACCTTAGGATGACTGGTGTGGATAGTAAGGGATACACTAAAATATTCTTTGAATATGCTAGAATAGTGCCAACTCTTGCTTCACCAGAACCAGTGTTAATCTCCCGTTATATCTGGGGATTAATTGGAGAGATTAGACACGTAGTCAAGGCAGCTAGACCTCAAACTATAGAAGAAGCTGTAAAACTAGCAAATACCTTGACAGATGAATTAGTCCGTACCCGAGAAGATGATTAAAGAAGGAACCTAACCCAGAAGCTCACACAAGAATTTCGTTCTGGAAATTCTAATCGTGGGAGAAATATAGGTTTTATCTCTGCACCTTACTGTAAGAATTGCAAAAGAAAGCATTCAGGAAGATGCTCCATATACTGCAACTTTTGCAAAATATCGGGACACAAGGAAGAAAACTGCAGGAAGAAAGCTAACAACAGGATATGTTACAACTGCGGAGAACAAGGTCATATCAAGCTTAATTGCCCAAAATTAGCTCCAGCTACAAACAACAAGAATACTCAAAATGCTAGAGCATTTGTTCTAACTGCAGATGAAGCCAAAATGATTCCAGATGTCATAGCTGGTTCGTTTTTAGTTAATGATATTTTTGCTAAAGTATTATTTGACTCTGGTGCAAACCAAAGTTTTATTAATACATCATTTTGCAAATTTCTAAATCAATCATTAACTAAACTACCAGTAGAATCCTTAGTAGAGACAACTAATGGAGAAACCGTTAGGATTTATGAAATCTTGTAGGGAGCAAGAATATAAATTTTAAATCAGAAATTCATTGCAAACCTTTATCCCATGAATCTGGTAGGATTTGATGTTGTTTTAGGAATGGATTGGTTAATAGCCAATAAAGCCAATATTTTATGTGATCAAAAGTCAATCCAAGTGAATTCACCAAAAGGTAAAACGATCACAATTAAAGGAGATAAATCATCTAGAACCACAAAATTTATCTCTGTGATGAAAACTGCAAGTTACATGAGAAAAGGATCATTAGTGTATTTGATTTCCATAATCACTAACACTAAAGGAAAGGATTTAAAAGATATTCTAGTAGTATCTCAGTTTTCAGATGTATTTCCAGAAGAATTGACAAGGCAACCTCCAGATAGAGAAGTCGAATTCAGAATCCATTTAATACCAGGAACAGCACCGATTGCCAAAGCACCTTACCGTTTGGCACCTGCAGAAATGCAGGAACTAAAGAAACAATTGGACGAATTGTTAGAAAAAGGATTTATACAGCCAAGCTCATCGCCATGGGGAGCGCCAATACTGTTTGTTAAAAAGAAAGACGGATCAATGCGTATGTGCATTGACTACCGTGAATTAAACAAATTCACGATTAAGAATCGGTACCCATTACCGAGAATCGATGATCTGTTTGATCAACTACAAGGAGCTCGATTTTTCTCTAAAATCGATTTAAGGTCAGGATATCATCAATTAAAGGTACAGGAATAGGACATTCCTAAAACCGCATTCAGAACAAGGTATGGCCATTATGAATTTACTGTCATGCCATTTGGTTTAACCAATGCCCCAGCTGCATTTATGGACATGATGAATCGAATATGTAAGCCATATTTGGATAAATTCGTAATAGTCTTTATAGATGATATTCTCATTTACTCTAAGAATAAAGAAGACCATGCAAAGCATTTGCACGCACTTTTAAGTTTATTAAGAAAAGAAAGGCTTTACGCTAAATTTTCCAAGTGCGAATTTTGGTTAGAGCAGGTACAATTTCTTGGACATTTAGTTAATCATGAAGGAATTCATGTGGATCCCACAAAGATCGAAGCAATTACTAAATGGAAAACCCCTGAGTTACCAACCGAGATTAGAAGTTTCTTAGGATTGGCCGGTTATTATAGAAGATTTATTCAAGATTTTTCTAGAATAGCCATTCCTTTAACTAAGCTGACCTGTAAATCTGTTAAGTTTGAATGGGGATTAAAACAAGAAGAAGCATTTAGAATTCTTAAGCAAAGATTAACCCATACACCTATACTAGCATTACCAGAAGGAGCTGAAGACTTTGTAGTCTATTGTGACGCTTCCAAATTAGGTTATGGATGTGTATTAATGCAACGACAAAAGGTTATAGCTTACGCATCTAGACAACTTAAGAATCATGAAGCGAATTATTCAACCCATGATCTAGAGTTAGGAGCTATAATTTTTGCTCTTAAGATTTGGAGACATTACCTTTATGGTAGTAAGTTTACCATATTCACTGATCATAAGAGTTTAAGGTATATTTTCAAGCAAAAAGAATTGAATATGAGACAAAGACGCTGGATGGAGATGCTTAGTGATTATGAATGTGATATCCAGTATCATGAAGGAAAAGCAAATGTAGTGGCAGATGCTTTAAGCCGAAAGTATCATGAAAAGCCAAAAAGGGTACGTTCTTTTAAATTAAATCTGCAAGTAGATTTAAATGACCAGATAAGAGAAACACAAGAATCAGTAATCAAGGATGATGCTGAAAAATTAAAAGGTATGCTAAAAGAATTAGAACAAGGAACAGATGGAATTTGGAGATTCCATAAAAAGAGAATGTGGTTACCTAAATTAGGAAACCTACGTCATCATATATTAGAAGAAGCCCATAAATCCAAGTATACGATGCACCCAGGAAATGATAAAATGTACCAGGATTTAAGGAAGAATTTCTGGTGGATAGGAATGAAAAAGGACATAGCAGCCTATGTTTCTAAATGTTTAACTTGTTCACGAGTCAAAGCTGAACACCAAAAACCCTTAGGATTTCTACAACAATTAGAAATGCCAGTGTGGAAATGGGAATTGATAACAATGGATTTTGTTACTAAGTTACCCAAAACTAAGAAAGGAAATGATACAATCTGGGTGATTGTAGATAGGCTAACCAAGTCAGCTCATTTCCTACCAATGAAAGAAACTTTCAGTATGGAACAGTTAGCTATGTTATATGTAAATGAAATTGTTTCTTTACATGGCATTCCTTTATCAATTGTTTCTGATAGAGATAGCCGATTTACCTCTCATTTTTGGTCAAGTTTCCAAAAGGCAATGGGAACCAAGTTAAAATTGAGCACGGCTTATCACCCTCAAACAGATGGACAAAGCGAAAGAACAATTCAAATAATGGAGGACATGCTTAGAGCTTGTGTAATTGATTTTGGAGGTAATTGGGACGATCACTTACCTTTAATAGAATTTTCTTATAATAACAGTTATCACACAAGTATCAATGCTGCACCTTTCGAAGCACTTTATGGACGTAAGTGCTGAACCCCAATCTGTTGGGCAGAAATTGGGGGAAAGCAACTATCTGGACCTGAGATAGAACAAGAAACAACCGACAAGATTATTCAAGTCAAGGAACGACTGAAAGCAGCACGTGACCGACAGAAGAGCTATGCCGATAACCGACGCAAGCCATTGGAGTTTCAAGTAGGGGACAAAGTATTATTGAAGGTCTCTCCTTGGAAAGGAGTAGTAAGATTCATAAAAAGGGGAAAGCTAAGTCCCAGGTATATTGGACCTTTTGAGATTATTAAGAGAATAGGACCTGTAGCCTATCAGCTACAACTGCCAGAGGAAATGGCAGGAATACATGATATATTTCATATATCTAATCACAAAAAGTGCTTAGCTGATGAATCGCTAATGATACCTCTTAAAGATATAGAGGTAAATGAACAACTCAAGTTTGTAGAAAGGCCTCTACAGATTGAAGACAGGAAAGTCAAAAATCTCAAACATAAGAGATTAGTTCTGGTCAAAGTAAAGTGGAACTCCAAAAGAGGACCTGAGTATACATGGGAGCTTGAATCAGAGATGCAAAGGAAATATCCGCATTTGTTCCAGTAGATCTCGAGGACGAGCTCTAAAACAAGGTGGGAAGAATGTAACAACCCTCGGTAAAAACCAACACCCTCATAATATTTCCGACGCCCTAGTATATCTTAAAATGTCCCAATATGTCTTTATATACACCCCATCTAAGAAAACCGAGCCCGAAATATATAAAATAGTATTTAAAATAAATAAAAGTTTAAATCTAGGGCTGAGGCGGGCCGCGTAGACCCACCCCAATCCTTACGCGGGCGGTATCAAGGTTAGAACCTGATTTCGTTATTTTTCTTAAGTTAAAACGGGCCGCGTAAGATCTATGTTAAGTGTACGCGGGCCGCGAGAGATCAATAACACGACAACACCAGAGGCTGACACGTGTCGACATCGTGGCGAGTCTAGGCGATGACCCGGATCACCTAAACCCTACCCGGCTAGTACGCGGGCCGCGTAAGCCCCCCCTATCTTTCACGTGGGCTGCGTGAGAGTCCAGTTCAGCAAGTATAAATAGAAGGCATCAGATTTCATTTCGAATTCGCTCACAACGATTTCTTTCTCTCAAATTCTGATAGTAGGCTTATAATACACGGGTATTATACCCCCTAATTAGCAAGGTTCTGCCCCGTTGTAAGTATTATAACCCCAGTTTCGTAATAGATACGTTGCCCGATTGATTTAGGGTTCCGTAACAACTGTCGTGGTTCTGCCCGACGTAGTTGTTGGAATGCCGTCTCGGGGAGGGTATCATTAATATTTTCAAAGGGTTATGTGTCACACCCCAACCGATGGCGGAATCATCGGGGCGCGGAACTAGGCGAATCAGATTGCTCAAGAGATTCCATAACAACTATATTGCGATAATATTTAATACATTCGTTATCCCATACTAACAAACAATACAATCACATAAGTTATCACAGATTTCTTGTCCTCTCGAACAATACAAATCCGACAACCTAGATTTTAGTTGAGTTTCTAGACTTCCTAGCTTGATTTGATGTAGTCTGCGATCTAACCTGTAACATACGTTAAAATATTTGTCAATACAAAAGTATTGGCGAGTATACAGGTTTTATAAGTATAGCATAATAGATAAAAAGTGTAGCGAATTTCCATATGCAAGAACGTAACACACGACATATATACTCACAAAGCTGATACTACCAACTAAGTCCTCGATGCTCGAATGTGCGATGGCAAACTAGACCCCGTCAGGCGCAATAGTACTATACTAGTCAAGGTGGGACGTCGCGAGCATAAGCCCTAGCACATATGCAACTAGCATCACGTATATCTATGCATAACAGTTATTCGCAAGAGATGATTCGATTGATTGAATAATTCGTTTGTTAAGTTCGATTTGCTAGAAACGTATGTTACACCCAAAATGCGATTAAAAAGGGTTCAAGTATACTCACAGTGCTTATTTAGCGGAAATACAACTTGATTGGATCGGTTGCGAATACGTCTGCGTTAATCATTGAGGATATAGTAAACGATGCACGGTTAAGCGAGAATATTATCGAAAGTCAGTCATCTGGTCGGATGGTGCTCACCCATTCGGATAGGCTCATCCGATTGGATGGTATATGGATCTGAGTCGGATGGCTGTCATCCGGTCGGATGACAGACTATCCGGTCAGATTAGTGTTGACTCGTGCGGACAGTCATGTCACTCGTGCGGACAAGCAACTCGTGCGGACAGTCGTGTCAGTCGTGCGGACAAGCAACTCGTGCGGACAAGCAACTCGTGCGGACAGTCGTGTCAGTCGTGCGGACAAGCAACTCGTGCGGACATTCATGTCATTCGTGCAGATTGATATCTACTCCGTCCGGATCCGTGCGGACAACACGTCTGTTTCGCATTCTAAAATTCTGTTTCTGAGTGTTTAACGGAAGGAATACGTGTAGAGTTATCGGGACAGTGAAATCTCGCACTAACACTTGAAGTTCCGTCAATTCCGACCCGCTCTAACGGCCGGGAATCACCCCGTTCCATCAGATCTGGCCGTTCGTGATGGTTCTTCATGGTTAACTCGAATTCGCACAGTTCCTTGGGTAAATACATAGATTTAGGCGAGATTTGTTAGCAAAACATGTGGAAATCACCCAGATCTGAGTCGTTTATGGTGGGATGAGGTCACAACTGGAGGTTCATACGAACTCTTGGTGACATCACCTCAAAACGCATCAAATCCGCAGATTTCACGGTTAGAAATTGAGTTTTGAAGGATAGAATGATGTAGATTTGAGTGTAGATCATAAAAGTACAAGTTTTAGGTTGAAATCTTACCGGAATCGCGAGGAAATCGAGAGAAAAGGGGTCCTGAGCGGGTTTGGCCGAGCGGGAGCTGTCACATCACTGTTCAAGTGATGTGACATGGTATTTATAGGCAAAAGTGGAGCTGAAGTGGGTTTTGGTCCGGATGGTCCGATCGTGCGGATGGCCCAGTCGTGCGGATAGCTCATCCGTGCGGATAGCCCATCCGTGCGGATAGCCCATCCGTGCGGATAGCTGTCCGTCCGGATTGCTGTCCGTCCGGATTGCTGTCCGTCCGGATTGCTGTCCGTCCGGATTGCTGTCCGTCCGGATGGCTATCCTGACGCGATGAATTTCTTCGCTTTTTAATAGTTACGATAGTTTTCGAAGTACGTGCTTTCCATACTTAATTTATATTGTTATTATATACGTATATATATCACTAGGGGTCGTATTTACGTATCCATAATCCACAGTTTCGATATAACCTTCGGTTTCTGATTCGAGTATGCGATTATTAGCGACGTTTTACGGCCATCAATGAGGGTAGTATAGGTCCTTTCTTGATGTCATCGTGAACGTTATTTCGTGTAGTGCCACAAAGACTGACGGGGTACCATTCACTCGTATTGTCATCATCGTCACGACGACTGGAGTTATAGCACTCACCCGAGAGTCTTTGTTAGCGTTAATTGTCTGCGTTCGACACATCACGGCCACTGAGAAGGGTAGAATAGGTCCTTACTCAATGCCTCCGTGAGCGTTAGTGTTCGTGATAATTGTGTAGTATAGTGGTATTGTATTTCGAAAATATGCGATTATCCTTCGAATAGCGATATATACGATATAGTTACATTATGATCCGAATCTCTGGTGCTAGGCGTAACGAGTATAACGAGTAGTAACAACGCACGAAAGTGCGGGTTGTTACAGTCTCCCCTACTTTAGGAAATTTCGTCCCGAAATTAATCCAATAGGTAGACCCCTAAGAGTTGATCTTGTATGAGTAGCGATACAGCGAGTGATTTGATCGTAAGTTGACAGCAAGAACGTTTCGAATAAGAGAAATCGACTGTGATAGCGAGAAGGCGACGTAAGACAGAAGTAATAACCCCACGAGTTGGCATTCCACGGTACCACGTGTCTTGGAGAATTTGATGCGACTGAAATTGAAAGGTTTCTCATGACGTAGAATTAACTGAGTCGATCGTTAACCAACGTTACAAGAAGCGTTCGTTTTAGATATTTAAAAAGGAATTTAGGATGAAAATCTTTGAAAATTTTCCTTTTAACGTGAGGCAAACGGAGTCGATGTTGACCGATGTTGCAAGGAAGTTTAAGTTTTTGGACATTTTAAGGGATTCGAAGATGAAAACAAGGGTTACGAAAACTCTCCTCTGACATGGGTTCAAGCTGAACTCGATGTCGAACCAATGTCTTAAGAAGGATTTTATTTTGACGTTGTAAAAGTTTAGGGAAAAACTGGGCTTATGAAACTTTTCTTGGACATGGAGTTAAGCTGATTCGATGTTAACTCCACGTCGTGAGAAAATTTCACTTGTCCACCGGTTTTAAATCAAAAATTTTGTAAAAAGACGTTTTAAATCAGTACCAAAAGGTAGTTAATCACCGAGCCCCACTTGGCACTTTCCCACGAAAATTTGTTAATATGTTTAAAACACTTATATATAGGAAGTACCAGCGGCGTATCCACCATGCTTTGCCCATATTACTTCTGTTTCGTGAGGCGGTGTCAGGTGTGCCGATATGACGCGGATAGAATTGCGTTCAATCGATCGAAAGTCGGACCGAGCATAAGATAGAATCGAATAGGTTAATCCGGCGAGTTGATAAGCGAGAAGCGAATAGCGCGTTTTTGATTAGATTCCACATTAAACCCACATGGCACGTTTCCACGAGAGTTTGCTAACATGGCGAAACACCATGCTCAACCAGGTTAGTTTTGCCTCGTGAAGCAGTGTCATGTGTACTAACACCACATAGACTGCAATGAACACCAAGCGAGCGATAAGCGGTACGCGAATAAGCGGTAGACTATACACGATATGCGATAAGCGATTAGATGATTAAGCAGATCACATAACACCACACTAGTAACGACGGCGACGATAAACGAATTACGATAAGCGGCAGTTGTTGCGTTGCAAGCGATGGGGGGGTATACATGATTTATGCGGTTCGATTTGATTGAATAACACCACAGAATTTAACTAACATTTGACCCCACATGGCCTTTTTCCACGAAAGGTCGCTGATATGACTAAAACACCCTGCTTTAAACATATGAGCTTCATCTCGTGAAACGAGGTCATGTGTGCTAACTTAACACAAATATCACAGCTAACGGTATAGCGATAGATTGATACACATGATAAATGATTGCGATTAGTCGAGTTTTGTTCCGAATAAGCTTAACGTTACGTTGCGACGCATCACGGTTATCGAGGAGGGTAGAATAGGTCCTCACCCGACAACATCGTGGGCGTTAATGTGCTTGATGAGATTGTTGCAACAGACTTACGACCAGTCCTGCGTTGATGCAATTGTCCTGCGAGGTAGACTCTCCAGAGTCCATCGATGAGGCGATTGCATTGCGTTTGCAGACTTACGATAAGTCTTGCGATGATGCAATTTCAATTGTTACGCCTTGCGATTGAGTGTAATGTGTTGAAAATAATCACAATAGTATAATAGGTCTAATAACGTTCAACTCCACGTGGCACCTTCTTCACGGAACTTTGGTAGTATGATAAAGCACACCTTGCTTGACCCCTATTACTTAGATCCCGTGATTCGGTGTCATACTTCGTCGAAACGCTTATGGCATCTTAGAATTCACTACGATCTCCGTGCACTGACTCGAATAATCCCGTGTGCACCCGTGATTAGTCGTTCCTTGCACGTGTATCATACCTCGTTCTAAGAGTGTAGTGAGGGTAAAACACATCATTTCGTGATATAGAATATAGTATGCAGTATGTGTGTGAATCTAGTCTAAGTGTGACGACTAAAGTGGGATGGAGGAAACGAAAACGAGAGTTGATGTTACACATAGTGGTAACTTCGAATAAGAGAGTAGGTTCAAAACTTAGAAATTAACGCCGAAAATCGTATCATTACAACTTTATCCTACGCTTACTAGATGTCGGATGCTGAAGACTTTTGCTGGAGCTGTTGTTGTTGTACTTGAGTTCATGGTTCGACACGGCAGTTGCGGGTGAAGTGACCGTAACGGTTGCAGTTATTGCAATAGCGACAGTCAGCCCCAACTGGATGATGGTAGGTGCATGAGTAACACTGAGGATGAGCTCCAGTGTAGGCTCGTTTTGGAAACATCGGAACTGTTCGAAGAGGTTCCGGTTGCAGCAGTTCGGTTGTTGATGAGCTCGGGCTTGAAGTCTTTCGTTTGCGGCTGGGTTCGTCGGTGTCTTGCGAAGAGATGTCGTCGTTGGAGGATTCGCCTGAAGACTCGCTTGCAGAGTCCTTGGCTGATTTGTCGGAAGATCCGTCGGCAGATTTTTCAGAAGAATCGGCAGCAGATCCGTCCGAAGAATCGTTAGCAGATCCGTCAGAAGAGTCGTTAGCTGATTCATTAGAAGAATCGCCAGCAGATTTGTCAGAAGATCCGTCAGTAGATTCATCAGAAGATTCGTCAACATGTTCGCCTGAAGGATTACTGGCGATTGCTTGATGAGCTTGCTTGACAGGATTCCTTGAGAATAATCCTTCCATGAGTCATTTGTTGTTGATTCCCGCGGCTAAGCGGTATGTTTCTTCGATGGTAGTTGGTCTTGCAGCTTCGACAAAATCACCCACACACTCAGGCAAGCCACGAATGTATTTCGTGATGGCTTTCCCTGGAGTGTTGACTTGACTTGGGCAGATTATGCTAAGCTGTTTGAACCTTGCGGTGTAGCCAGCGTTGTCGCCTTTGGTTTGCTTGATTTCCCAAAATTCGTTTTCTAGTTTCTGGATTTCGTGAGGGGGGCAGTACTCTTTCTTCATGAGCTCTTTCAGCTCATTCCAAGAGAGAGCGTAAGCTGCGGGGATCCCACGTTTGTTACGTTCGGTGGTCCACCAGTCGAGTGCTCGTGATTGAAATACTCCGGTAGCGCAAGTAGTACGGAAACTATCGGGACACCCGCTTTGATGAAGGGTGACTTCGATAGAATCGAACCACTGGAGTAGTTGAGATGCACCTCCTTCACCCGTGAACTCCATCGGGTCGCAGGCCTTGAAGTGTTTGTAAAGAAAAGCAGATTGCGGCGCTTCCGTCTTGGAGTCTTCCGAGGCTCGAGAGTTGCTGAGAGAGTGCACTTAAGCGGCAATCCGAGGAATAAGCTTTACCACTTCTTTGGTCACAAGTGATGCAATCCTCTTATTGGCACTTCGTTTGGCTCGTCTCTTTGCTAACATTCTCGAAGTAGAGTTGTTGGAAGGCATCTAGACAGAAGGAGACTTGGAGTGAGATTCGATCATAATGGTTTTTGAGTTTGCGTTGTGATATGTGCGCGTTCAAACTTGATGCGATAGTATAATAGTAATACGAATCACATAGGAGACACGAATTTCCTAAGATCTCACACAATGACTTGTTGTTTACACGTATATATATGTATATATTTGTATAAATGTAATTTGTAATCATATACATACGGGTCGATTTAGAATAAGCGAGGACGCATTGAAGTGAGAAAACGATAGCGAAGGCGATAGATTATGCATTAGTTTTGTTGCGAACATTCGGGTTTCGTTTTAGATTGCGATGGCTGTGCGAATTGTGTGTTTATAAAGTAGGGAGTGAAAATCGTTAAATCGAGAAATCGATAAAGTGTAAGGTTTCAAAACACACCAACGTAATTTAGTTTCAACAGTTGCAAAATTGGCAGGTCGTATGATGGAGTGCCTTGGGTGTTTAGGTGTCGACTAACCCAGGTAGCCCAACTACATTCAACAAGCTCGTGCACGCGCGTTGACTTAGAAGACTCCATGCTTCCACTGGGATGCAGCTCATGGCATTCGTCTTCCTAGTCCTCGCGTGGCTCGAGTTATCGTGGTAGTCGAGTCCTTGGTGAGAGCTTTTTGAAAACCAGTTTATAGGGAGTAGAACGGCTTATTAAGGTACGGGTTTCACCCCTGACTTAATAGTTTCGTTCCTATTTGTGGTTATGCTCTTCGAATAAATTCGTGAGTTCCACTAGATTTCGAAATGGAGACTTTCGTCGAGATGTGGATGTCACTCCTAACTCGATGAAAGGTTCTCGTGCTAGAAAAATGCGCTGAGTGAGCAATCCTATCGAGAGTTCTTGGTTTTCACACCTGATCTCGACTGGATCGCTCGGTTTCGTTATGCGAGTATTTTTGAAAACATGTGTATTGTGTCAGCCTTAGGAAAGGCTAAGTAGCATTTCAGCCTTAGGAAAGGCTTCGTCGTGTGAAGCTGTGGTACGCGGTGTTCACACAAAGTTGTAGCTTTTAGCAATTTCGATCGAGAGTATCAAATAGCCAGATACAACCCCACTGGGTTCGTACGAGTCGGCCTGTTGGTACTTAGACTATAGACTAGGTCAATTTCTAAGACGTCGACCTGGACTAGGTCGAGTCTGGCCTAATTCCCTATAGTTATGGCTCTGATACCAATCTGTCACACCCCAACCGATGGCGGAATCATCGGGGCGCGGCACTAGGCGAATCAGATTGCTCAAGAGATTCCATAACAACTATATTGCGATAATATTTAATACATTCGTTATCCCATACTAACAAACAATACAATCACATAAGTTATCACAGATTTCTTGTCCTCTCGAACAATACAAATCCGACAACCTAGATTTTAGTTGAGTTTCTAGACTTCCTAGCTTGATTTGATATAGTCTGCGATCTAACCTGCAACATACGTTAAAATATTTGTCAATACAAAAGTATTGGCGAGTATACAGGTTTTATAAGTATAGCATAATAGATAAAAAGTGTAGCGAATTTCCATATGCAAGAACGTAACACACGACATATATACTCACAAAGCTGATACTACCAACTAAGTCCCCGATGCTCGAATGTGCGATGGCAAACTAGACCCCGTCGGGCGCAATAGTACTATACTAGTCAAGGTGGGACGTCGCGAGCATAAGCCCTAGCACATATGCAACTAGCATCACGTATATCTATGCATAACAGTTATTCGCAAGAGATGATTCGATTGATTGAATAATTCGTTTGTTAAGTTCGATTTGCTAGAAACGTATGTTACACCCAAAATGCGATTAAAAAGGGTTCAAGTATACTCACAGTGCTTATTTAGCGGAAATACAACTTGATTGGATCGGTTGCGAATACGTCTGCGTTAATCATTGAGGATATAGTAAACGATGCACGGTTAAGCGAGAATATTATCGAAAGTCAGTCATCTGGTCGGATGGTGCTCACCCATTCGGATAGGCTCATCCGATTGGATGGTATATGGATCTGAGTCGGATGGTTGTCATCCGGTCGGATGACAGACTATCCGGTCAGATTAGTGTTGACTCGTGCGGACAGTCATGTCACTCGTGCGGACAAGCAACTCGCGCGGACAGTCGTGTCAGTCGTGCGGACAAGCAACTCGTGCGGACAGTCGTGTCAGTCGTGCGGACAAGCAACTCGTGCGGACATTCATGTCATTCATGCAGATTGATATCTACTCCGTCCGGATGACATGCATCTGTCCGGATGGCATGCATCCGTCCGGATGGCATGTTATCCGTCCGGATGGCATGTTATCCGTCCGGATGGCATGTTATCCGTGCGGATTACATGTTATCCGTGCGGATTACATATGATCCGTGCGGACAACACGTCTGTTTCGCATTCTAAAATTATGTTTCTGAGTGTTTAACGGAAGGAATACGTGTAGAGTTATCGGGACAGTGAAATCTCGCACTAACACTTGAAGTTCCGTCAATTCCGACCCGCTCTAACGGCCGGGAATCACCCCGTTCCATCAGATCTGGCCGTTCGTGATGGTTCTTCATGGTTAACTCGAATTCACACAGTTCCTTGGGTAAATACATAGATTTAGGCGAGATTTGTTACCAAAACATGTGGAAATCACCCAGATCTGAGTCGTTTATGGTGGGATGAGGTCACAACGGGAGGTTCATACGAACTCTTGGTGACATCACCTCAAAACGCATCAAATCCGCAGATTTCACGGTTAGAAATTGAGTTTTGAAGGATAGAATGATGTAGATTTGAGTGTAGATCATAAAAGTACAAGTTTTAGGTTGAAATCTTACCGGAATCGCGAGGAAATCGAGAGAAAAGGGGTCCTGAGCGGGTTTGGCCGAGCGGGAGCTGTCACATCACTGTTCAAGTGATGTGACATGGTATTTATAGGCAAAAGTGGAGCTGAAGTGGGTTTTGGTCCGGATGGCCCAGTCGTGCGGATAGCTCATCCGTGCGGATAGCCCATCCGTGCGGATAGCTGTCCGTCCGGATTGCTGTCCGTCCGGATTGCTATCCGTCCGGATGGCTATCCTGACGCGATGAATTTCTTCGCTTTTTAATAGTTACGATAGTTTTCGAAGTACGTGCTTTCCATACTTAATTTATATTGTTATTATATACGTATATATATCACTAGGGGTCGTATTTACGTATCCATAATCCACAGTTTCGATATAACCTTCGGTTTCTGATTCGAGTATGCGATTATTAGCGACGTTTTACGGCCATCAATGAGGGTAGTATAGGTCCTTTCTTGATGTCATCGTGAACGTTATTTCGTGTAGTGCCACAAAGACTGACGGGGTACCATTCACTCGTATTGTCATCATCGTCACGACGACTGGAGTTATAGCACTCACCCGAGAGTCTTTGTTAGCGTTAATTGTCTGCGTTCGACACATCACGGCCACTGAGAAGGGTAGAATAGGTCCTTACTCAATGCCTCCGTGAGCGTTAGTGTTCGTGATAATTGTGTAGTATAGTGGTATTGTATTTCGAAAATATGCGATTATCCTTCGAATAGCGATATATACGATATAGTTACATTATGATCCGAATCTCTGGTGCTAGGCGTAACGAGTATAACAAGTAGTAACAACGCACGAAAGTGCGGGTTGTTACATTATGATACTAACCAATGTACATTTGTGTAAATTATAGATTATTCCCAGGAAACCCTTACGCAAAGTCTAAGATAGCAATGTGAGTTTATCCTCTTTTTGTTAACCTTTTTGTAATATTTTACAAAACCTTAAATGTTTTACAATATTGAGAAAATACTTAATTTTTAATTACTATTTTGTGATTATGTGTTTTATTATATGATTAATTGTGTACAGTATGGGCAGATCTTTATATAGCCATTGTAGCAATAAATACAAATCTTTAAAATAATCTGACTTAAAATTTTAGCACCCGGATTATCTACAGTCTAGAAACTTTACCCAGTAAATAAATAAGTAAACCTTAGTATGTTTTAATTTTAAGTTGTTTTGGTAGTTACCCAATATGAAATAATATTTAAAAGTTTTTCTATAAAAATTTTGTTATAATTTTTAACTTAGTAATTGTGTGTATTTTGCATAACAGCATGAGTGACTTGTCTGACGCCCTTCAGAATTTAAATCTTTGTCCAGTAAGAATAGAAGTTTCCAGAGATTTCAATAGATATATACCAAACATAGAAGAACCTATAGAATTCAACGCTTTACCTCTCGAGAAACCCAAGCCTAAGAAAATGGAAATTGGGGAAAGCTCTAGGCAAATTGAGGGGTTACCATCTCAGGAAGAGCTAGATTTTATAATGGCAAACTATAATACCATTAAGCCTGTTAATGAAAATATTTTTATTCACTCTCTTGAAACACAACTACCAATAAACTTAGAACCAGCCATTCCAAAACCTTCAATCCACTCGCAAATAGACGAATGGTTGACTAATGAAATACAGTTACAAAACTATCCTTATAAGCTTTTTCCTCAGTTCGATCCAGAACCTTTACCAAATCCACCAATGAGTAACGAGAATATGGATGAACTCCGCCATTTTGACAAAGAACTAATGGATGCTGGGAATAGGATCCAAGAGATTTTGGGACAGATCTCCTGGAATTACGATAAGAGGGAACGCCGTTACTAGACAATCAAACTGACAAAAGATAGGGGGTTTATGGAACGGTAGTGGTGTAATAGTAATAAGTAAAATCAATCTGTAAAATAACTACAAATAAAACTTTGTAAGATAATGGTATGTATTGATGCATACTATTAAATATAAATGGAAATTGAGAATTCGATAGTTTTGGCTATATTAGTGTTATGAACTCTGTATAATTGTTTTGTTTAATTGTTATTTATTTGATATTAATAAATTATATATATTAATTATCAGATGGAAAATGCTAATAATGAACCAGTTAATGAAGTTAATCAATCTGAGCAACAACCGGGTGATCAATATATGACTAGACAGGATATAGAAAATATCGTTGCTCAAGGGATAGCCAACGCTATTCCAGCAATAGTTGCTCAAGGGATAGCCAACGCTATTCCATCAATCGTTGCTGCTGTTAAAAATCTAATCGAACCACAACAAATTGTTCCTAGCAAACGTATTTCTGAAGATAACTTCAGTAATAGCATAAACGGAGGCAATAATCATGTTAATCATAATAATGAACCACGGCAAGCTCCGCTCCCTAAGAAAATGAAAGCCACAACACCTGGTTGCACTTTCAAAGAATTCCTTGCTTGTAAACCCACTGAGTTTGCAGGCAATGAAGGAGCGACTGCGGCACTGCGTTGGTTAGAGAAAACCGAGGCAGTAATTGCCATAAGTAAATGTGCTCCGGATGATCAGGTCATGTACGCGTCAAATCTTTTCAAAGAAGGGGCGCTAGAATGGTGGAACACGGTATTACAAGCCAAAGGAAGAAATAGGGCTTATGCCATGAAATGGGAAGAATTTAAGATTCTTGTAGAAAGAAAATTCTGTCCCGAATATGAAAAAGATCAAATGGCAAATAAGTTTTTAAACCATAGAATGATGGGTGTAGATTGTCGTGGTTATACTTCGACATTCTTTGAATATGCTAGAGTGGTACCAACACTGGCTTCGCCAGAACCGGTACTCATTTCTCGCTATATTTGGGGACTGATTAGTGAAATCCGTAACATCGTTAAAGCTGCGAGACCTCGTACGATTGACGATGCTGTGGAATTAGCCAATACCCTAACTGACGAACTGGTACGCACGCAAGATGAAAACAGAAAGAAGGAATTGGCTCAGAAAATTACCCAAGGATTTCGTACGGGTAATAATAGCAACTTCAAGAGAAGAGGAACAGGGCAATTTTCAAATCCGCCGTTTTGCAGGAATTGCAGAAAGAAACATTTTGGAAGATGTAGTGTAACCTGCAATTTTTGTAAAATGGTAGGACATCGTGAAGAGGAATGCAGAAAGAAAACAAGAGTCTGCTATAATTGCGGAGAAACAGGACATTTTAAGCCTGAATGTCCTAAATTGGTCAAACCTGCAGACAACAAAGCCAAGACAACCGATGGAGCTACTAAGAAGAATGTTCGAGCCTTTCAGTTAACTACTCAGGAAGCCGAGATGATTCCTGATGTAATAGCCGGTACGTTCTTAGTTCACAACATTTACGCCAAAGTATTATTTGACTCTGGTGCAAACCAAAGTTTTATCAATACTTCATTCTGCCAAGCTCTTAATATACCCTTAACCAATATTAGGCAGATTTTTACAGTCGAAACGGCTGATGGGAATTCAGTTAAAATAGATAAGGTTTTGCAAAATGTAGAAATAGAACTTTTAAGTCATAAATTTTCTGCAACCCTATTACCTATGAAATTGGCTGAATTTGATGTTGTGTTAGGAATGGATTGGTTAGTAGCCAACCATGCTCGAATTCTTTGTGATAAGAATTCCATAGAAATTCAGGCATCCATTGGAAAAGTCATTACGATTACAGGAGATAAACCACGTAAGGCCATGAAGTTCATATCAGTAATGAAAGTTGCTAGTTATGAACGAAAGCAAGGAATAGTGTATATGATTTCGGTAATCATTAGCACTAAGGATAAAGAACTTAAGGAAATACCGGTAGTCTCAGAATATCCAGATATATTCCCAGAAGAGTTACCAGGGTTACCACCAGATAGGGAAGTAGAATTTAGGATTCATCTAATTCCAGGAACTATACCGATAGCCAAGGCACCTTATCGGTTAGCTCCCACAGAAATGTTAGAACTTAAAAAGCAAATAGATGAATTACTAAGTAAAGGTTTCATACAACCTAGTTCATCCCCTTGGGGAGCACCTGTGTTGTTTGTTAAGAAAAAGGATGGTTCAATGAGAATGTGTACCGATTATAGAGAATTAAATAAAGTTACTATTAAGAATCGATACCCATTACCTAGGATTGATGATCTTTTCAATCAACTTCAAGGAGCTAGATATTTTTCTAAAATAGATTTACGCTCCGGATATCATTAATTGAAGGTACAAGAAGAGGACATACCCAAGACTGCTTTCCGAACTAGGTATGGTCATTACGAGTTTACAGTCATGCCCTTTGGGTTAACGAATGCACCCGCAGCATTCATGGACATGATGAATAGGATATGTAAACCGTATTTGGATAAATTTGTAATTGTCTTCATAGACGATATACTTATTTATTCCAAAAGTCAGACAAAACATTGTGAGCATTTGCTTGCACTCTTAACTTTGTTAAGAAAAGAAAAACTGTATGCCAAATTCTCAAAATGTGAATTTTGGTTGCAAGAAGTGCAATTTTTAGGCCACATGGTAAATCACGAAGGTATTCATGTGGATCCTGCTAAGATAGAGGCGATTACCAATTGGAAGGTTCCACAAACTGCAATGGAAATTAGAAGTTTTATAGGTTTAGCTGGCTATTATAGACGGTTTATTAAGGATTTTTTCCAAGATAGCTGTACCATTAACTAAGCTAACCTGTAAAGCCATTAAGTTTGAATGGGGACCTAAACAGGAAGAAGCCTTTAGGATCTTGAAACAGAAGTTAACCAATGCTCCAATTTTAGCCTTACCAGAAGGAACTGAAGATTTTGAAGTATATTGTGATGCTTCAAAACTAGGATTTGGATGTGTGCTTATGCAACGCAAGAAGGTAATTGCGTATGCTTCAAGACAATTGAAAAAGCATGAAGAAAACTATACGACTCATGATTTAGAATTAGGAGCCGTAATATTTGCCCTGAAAATTTGGAGACATTATCTGTACGGAAGTAAGTTTACTATCTATACAGATCATAAAAGTTTAAGATATATATTTGGGCAAAAAGAGTTAAATATGAGGCAAAGGAGATGGATGGAAATCCTAAGTGACTACGACTGTGATATTCAATATCATGAAGGAAAGGCAAATGTAGTTGCAGATGCCTTAAGTCGTAAGTATCATGAAAAACAACGACGAGTTCGCGCTCTTAGGTTAAATCTACAATTAGATTTAATGGAACAATTGAAAAATGTTCAAGAAACAGCAATAGAGGATGCTGCTGAAGGAATGAAAGGACGAATAAAAGAATTAGAACAGGGAGATGATGGAATTTGGAGATTCCATAAGAAAAGGATTTGGGTACCGAAGCAGGGAGAATTAAGAAATAAGATTTTAGAAGAAGCTCATAAATCTAGGTATACCATACACCCAGGAAATAATAAGATGTACCAAGATTTAAGAAATAATTTCTGGTGGATAGGCATGAAGAAGGATATAGCTAGATATGTTTCTAAATGTCTTACTTGTTCACAAGTTAAGGCAGAACACCAGAAACCTTCAGGTCTACTACAACAACTAGAAATGCCTGTATGGAAATGGGAACTCATAACAATGGATTTTGTTACTAAGTTACCCAAAACCAGAAAAGGTAATAACGCGATTTGGGTAATTGTGGATCGATTAACCAAATCTGCTCACTTTCTACCAATGAAAGAAACCTTTAGCATGGAAAGATTGGCAAAGTTGTATGTAGATAAAATCGTATCTCTACATGGAGTTCCACTCTCCATTGTATCAGATAGGGATAGTCGTTTCACTTCTCATTTCTGGAAAAGTTTCCAAGAAGCTATGGGAACTCGACTAAATTTAAGCACTGCATATCATCCTCAAACGGACGGGCAAAGTGAAAGAACGATCCAAACTCTAGAAGACATGCTTAGAGCATGTGTAATAGATTTTGGTGGGAATTGGGATGATCACTTACCATTAATTGAATTCTCCTATAACAATAGTTATCACTCAAGTATTGAAACTGCCCCATTTGAAGCACTGTATGGAAGAAAGTGCAGAACTCCAGTTTGTTGGGCAGAAATAGGAGAAGGTCAATTGTCAGGTCCTGAAATAGTGCAAGAGACGACCGACAAGATTACTCAAATCAAGGAAAGGTTAAAGACGGCTCGAGATCGCCAGAAGAGTTATGCAGACAATAGATGCAAGCCATTAGAATTCCAAGTTGGAGACAGAGTAATGTTGAAAGTTTCCCCTTGGAAAGGAGTTGTTCGATTCGGTAAGAAAGGAAAGCTAAGTCCAAGATACGTAGGACCATTTCCTGTGATCCAACGTATAGGACCAGTTGCTTATCGGTTACAACTACCAGAAGAGTTAGCTGGAGTACATGATGTATTTCATGTATCCAATCTCAAGAAATGTCTATCAGACGAATCTTTGGTAGTACCTCTCCAAGATATAGAGGTAAACGAAAAGTTAAAATTTGTTGAGAAACCTCTTCAGATAGAAGACAGAAAAGTGAAGTTTCTCAAGCACAAACGACTAGTGCTAGTTAAAGTCAAGTGGGATTCGAAACGAGGACCCGAATACACTTGGGAACTGGAATAAGAAATGAAGCGAAAGTATCCTCAATTATTCCAGTAAATCTCGAGGACGAGATTTTTATTAAGGTGGGGAGAATGTAACAACTCTCATCAAAAAGTCCTAATTATTTAATTAATTTATCCAATAGGAAACTCTAATTGAGACACCCAAGTGATTCTGCAGAAACCCTAAAATTTTCAGAACAATCGGAATCAGGATCAGGGCCCCTAAAATTCAGGGGTGGGGGGTAAACCCTAGTCACGATTATCTTCAAAACTCGTTGTCAAAATTTAAATTTCGAATTCTGTCAAGTCAGCTAAGCTAGTCCCAGACGTGGCCACCCTAGGGTGAAATCGTGTCCCTTGCGCACCGCAAGGGTTTATGCTTACGGTGCGCAAGCCTGGCCAATTTTTCACTATAAATAGCAGGCCTTGGCAATCGCATTTTGGTACTTGAACGACGAAGAAATTCGTTTCGTAGACTGAGATAAGCTCTGTTTACCACAATTAACACACACGGATCACTAATCGACGCCGCAATCAGGGTAATAACTCGATCGCTATTACGATTCATTGTCCGATCGATCAATAATCCAATGGATGTTTAAGTGCTGCCCACATTAGGGTGATGCTTTGTCATTAGTCGTTAATTCGATGGATGTTTAAGCATAGCACTTTGTCATTCGTTGTGAGGGTTTGATCTCGTGAGTTATCGTAAATGTTGTATTAAGTTACTAACCGAATTGTGTGCCTGTTATTAAATTTAGGTTAAAAGGCTAATCAGTAGGCTAGGCTCTGCTCAAATTAAATCTGCAATGTGAGTCATTCTCTTTTTATCAAATTACTTTCAAAATCATGTTTATTTTCAAAGATTATAATTACAGTGATTAAGTTTATGTAATCACCAAGTTACAGCCGGTATGTGGGGTTTTGTATACATTACTTGATAACCGTCACTATTGGACAACGAGTTAGCCAATGAGTGATATGACCATAGTCACAGACACCATCGGGCAAAGAGGCTACCGATGGATGTTCGAGTGACAAGTACTGTGGGTAGTTGGTTTGATATCTGAAACATTGTAATCTCTCTTAATACTGTTAATTATAACAACCGAGTTGTTTTCATAAATAGAATGATTCACTCAGTATTTCCCGCTGACAAAACCTTTTTCAAACATGTTTCAGGTGATCTGTTGTGATCCAGGAAAAGTGCCGCGTAGCACTACAAGCTTAAGGAAGTGGCTCAGTATAAAATAAAAGAAACATGTCTTGTAAAATAATAGATTTCTTCGTGAAATCTCAAGATTGTAAATTACCGGGTTTTATCCCGAGTTGTGAAATAAAATAATCGGGAAATATTTAAATTTTTAAAAGATCCTGAAGAAACTTCCGCTGTTAATTAAATACCACGGGATTTCTGTCCCGCGGCTCCTGAAACGGGTCAAACCGGGTCGGAGGCCGTGACACCTAACTACGGTCCTGATGTAATTTCCGCTGCCAAATTAACAAGCTGATACCACCACTACTGAGTTCGCATTCCACCCGTTCCCGGGACAGATAAGGGATCGGGGGTTGCGACATAATAACCCTTCAGTTATAGGATCCTTAAGCATATCATGAATGTATTCGATACAAAACTTAGTTTCCTCAATTCGTTCATAAACGACTAATTAATTACGTATCGAAATTTAATGCAGCACCTCTTGAACTGTTACTGACTTTATCACACTAAGTCTTCAAAATAATAATTAATAAACTTATGAGTCCACTGATAAATTTCCAACAACATTTAGTGACTATATTATGTCGTTATAACTTAGGTTGTTATTATCAGTTTATTATGACTCTCCATGAGATATGTTTTGTCTGCTGACATAAAGATATACCCAAAATAACATTTTGTCATCTTTGAACATTACAAAGTTAAAGTAATAAACCGGTTTGAGTTCTCACTTCTTCTTTAAAATATAGTCTCTCGTTTCTTTTAAAGATATTGTAATACTCTATTAGATGCTTCACATTAATCTAGACATATCTAGTGTGTTGCAATGTGAGTAATATCTAAACGAGTGTAGACTTGAACTTACATAAGGCTTCTAATTAATGAAGCGTAATGAAATAATCTAATTTGTCCTATTATCCTCTAAAGGAGAGTAGTATTGTTTGTTACATATGTAAGGACCCATTTGATGTTAAACTTATGGAATGGAACTTATGATATCTATCACGTAAGAGATATCTCTGAGATCTATTATATCAAAGTTTGTGTTAACAATGCTTTGACTTCTGTAACTTATACCTGTCAAAAGAATATCATCTATATAGACAAGTTTATTTTAGTTGATCCCACTCATCTTGAGGTAGGTACATTAATCCACTTGATTCTTGATGAAAATAATTTCGTTAAGATTTCATCACATTATGATGTTTGCATTAACCCATACATGGATTTTATTGACTTACAAACAAAGTGTTCTTTAACCTTCAGTTTGAAACTTTCAGGTTTTTTATGAATGATGTGCGTGAAGTGTGTTATGGTTTTAATGTTTATTTTAAGCCCTTTTACACTTTCTTTAGCCAAGTTTTAAATTTATAAAACACGATATTTACTAACACTAGACACACATATGGGCAAGTGCACCCATCGTGAGCGTAGTATAGTGTTGGTAAGATACCGAGGTCGTCCAAGGACACAAGAGCTTTTAGTACCGGTTTATCCTCAACGTCTAATCAAATCAAAAAGTTTAGAAAAAGGTTTTTAAACTAGAAAAATAAAAACTAACTAAAATGCTGAAAATAAAATAAAAGTAAAAACAGATAGACAAGATGAATCACTTGGCTCCGACTCGTGTATAGTGTAACCTTTGATTATTTCCGCACTTTTGCACTTTTGAAAGAGATTATCTTAGTTATTGTAGAAGGCCCCTCTTTTGAAGGTGACGTTACCCTCAACCCAGTAGTTTGAGTCAGCAAGGATACAATCCTAAAGGGTCGGATTATTGAAAGATAATTAATTAAGTTATTAATGCATATTATGGTAGGCCCCTCTTTTGAAGGTGACGTTACCCTCGGCTAAGTAGTCTGAGTCAGCAGGGATACAGTCCTAAGTAGCCGGGTTAAAGTATTAATAGTAGTTTACATATGAGGGGATCAAAGAGTTTGGACCCCCGCCATCCAATACAGTTAAGTATTGAAGGAGGTCCTACTAAATTTGACCCAGGTCCTTGTAGGATCTATACACTGAACAAGGCAAGACTCTTACCAAACCGTTCCCTTAACCCCCGACCAGGTAGCCAACATACCTCCATATAGACCGTGGAGATATGAATGGTGAAAATCTTTTATTTTATATAGACAGTAAAATAATGCCAAGACACCACGGACAAACGATAAGGAAAAATCACCTTCAACATAAGAAACTAGTTATTAAAGTCATTAATACATAACCAAGTAAAAAGTGCGAAAAGATTAAAAATAAAAAGTATTACACTAGACACTTTGTCTTCACCAAGTGATGTAAGAGACTTAGGCAAACATGGCCTTGATTGTCAAGAACTCTTACGATCAATCTTGGATCCCGAGACGACTCACACACTCTATGATGGACAATGGATGATGGTGGTGGATGATGGTGTTATGGTGGTGGTGGGTGGTGGGTGAAGTGTGAGAGAGGTGGTGTGCCAAGGGATGGTTTGAACTTGAGCCAAGCACTCCTATTTATAGGCTGAACAGAAGCTCGGGCACGGCCCCATGTCCATCGGGCACGGCCCCGTGTCCATCCTCTTCTCTGTCTTCATTAATTGCAGTTTGTCTGCATTAGTTGACCACGCCCCCGTGTCCGCTGGGCACGCCCCCGTGTGCAGAAGCATATCTGTACTATCAAGATTTGCCTGGATTCTGCGAATCTTATAGTTGACCACGGCCCCGTGTCCGCTGAGCACGGCCCCGTGGTGGGCGATAGAAGCTTCTATAGCTTTGTCTTTTATGCTGACACTTGGGCACGCCCCCGTGTTCACTGAGCACGGGGCGTGTTCAGCCTTCTGTTCTCTTGTTTTGCTTGGGAAGATGCTGTCGTGGGGTCGGGCATGTCTCTTTTATTCCTTTTCTTGTATTTATGTTAGATTTAACTGTCTTTTTTGCTTCTTTTGTTAATTTGAGCTCATTTAATCCTGAAAATACAAAAGGAAGACAAAAGCGCACTTTTTCCAACATTAGTACTAAAAAAGGGTTAGTTTTATGCCACAATTGATGTAATTTATATGTTGCATTTTGCACACATCAATGAACATGTAAATATGCCAGTCATTTGTTAGGGAAAATTGTTTTTAATGTTCATCTAATGTAGCTTTAAATTGTTATAAGCTACTAGAACACTGATGATCCTCAAAGAAATCTTTGATAATTTATTTCTTCCTAAGTATAACATTTTACAATCAATCATGCCTCTTCGTGTGTTAACGCTTATATCAGGATTTGGTTTAGTTATGAACACTCTTAGGTAATTCAATCAAATCCCAAACGTTATACGAACACATAAAATCAGTTTTACTAGAAAACAGTTTTATTTCATTTAGAAGATTGATTGATACTAATGGCTTAATTAGAAGATATAGGATCAGTAAACTTTTCCAAAATCCATTTCAACTTCAATTAGGGAGGTTATGTAATTATCAAAGTTAGTAGGTTTTTAAACCTAGATGACCTCCTGAGTTGATTATTTGGTTCATTAGAAGTTTCAGTTTTATGGATTAGCTCTTGGTTAGGTTACTATCATTTTCAGGATTCTAAGTTTGTAAGAGTTGGTGCAGTATGGTGTACAAGAGGTGTAATCGGAGTTAAATTCGGAGTGAAATTTAATGACACTCTTCCCCGCGCCTCTTGTATTCCTTGCAAGTCATGATAAGGACTTTGACTGCTCCCAATGACCTTAGAAAACTTTAGGAACCCAGCATGCTTAGGGTCAATATTTAACGACCAACAAATTCTAATAGAGAAAACAAATTAATGACATCAGTCTTTGTAGTTTCTCTTGTCGAGGAGTATGTTAGTTTAGGTAAGAAATCTAAGTGTGCCCACGATTAAGCAACAATGAAACTTTTGTAAGAGTAGCAATAGATTTTAAGGAGAGAAGTTATGATAGAACAGTGTCAAGATTGTGACAACCCTCACAATTACAGGTACTGTACAATTAATTAATTTTAAATTACGTGCTTAATAACTGTGATTGGTTACAACTGACAATTTAATCTGCTTTATGATTTTTGCATCATACATACATATGCATCATATTTCATACAGTCACTCCATTTATTACACACAAACATTAGTGACATACTTGATGCGCACAGCACAGTTAGCACACTGAGCGGTTGATTCAGAAACATGCTGACAATACCAGCACTTAGGCAGACAATGTTATTATGGCCAATATGAGCCAGGGATGAAGTACTACACTAGTATGGAATGTAGGGAGGTGAGGACCATAAAACTGCGTCACTAGGTGATAGTTATAGTGCCGGGAAGTGCCTAAAACACACTATAAATGCAGAATTCTGCATTCATTATTAAAATTCAGCATTGTATTATGCTAGTAAAGTGCAAAAATATGGCAGAATGGTCCGGTATGCTTTCCTAAGTGCCGGGAATAAATTGTGTTACAAATATATATATAAAAGACATTTTTTTTGGACTAGTTAAACACTTTAACGGAACGGTGTCTAACCGGACATTACCCGGGACACTAAATTTTTGTCACATACATTGTTTTATTATTTTTGGCTAGTTATGATCCCCGTTTACCATAACACCCATTAAAAACCATATAACTAACATATGGAAGTTATACTTCAAAACTAACTTATGATTACATTTTGGTTGCAAATATTACATCCACCCCCCCCCCCCCCATAAAACCGAATTCGGTCCTTAAGTAGACCCACACAATCACCAACTAATCTTCATACCATGCCTTCTTGATTTTATTTCATATTATATTATATTGGTTACTTCCTAATCTAAACAAAATATAAGGAACATCCATATAAGTATGGCACCTACTTACATCATATCATTCCATAGATTCACTCCCTCACTTCACTCTCCTCTCTCTCTTTCGGCTCCACCCCAAACCGCCACCATCACCACCACTTAAACATCATCATCTTCATCAATATCAAGTTCCATTCAAGCTTTGAAGGCGATTCAAGGAGGTTGCACTTGTGGAGCTTCAAAGGGGCTTAGTTCTAGCTTTTTCATCATCTTTTCTCAACATTTTCTCACTAGATTCTACCCTAGCCTTGTGCTAGTAGTAAGTCTCGGTTTACTCTCGTTTATGTCTATTTTGAGTAGTTGAAAGATTATTTTATGATGGGATCATATGAAATACAAGAACACTAAATAACAAGAAACTTGAACATAAAAGTTCACATGAAGCTTTACATAAAGCTCATGAAATGAAAGATGATGATACATGATAAATCTGAGTTATATAGACAATAACCTGCTACAAATGACTTATGACCGTTGTTAATCGCTATTAGGAAGTATGGTGATCGTATGTGTACGTTTTAGTAATATTTAAACTAGAAACAGCTTGCTGAATAACATTTTCAGCCAACTTCAACTGGCTGTAAACGGATATTAATAAATCGAAAAACTGATTTTCTGAAGCCTAAATTATGTATTTTCGAAAAACGAAGCAATGGCACTGGAATCATATTTTTTTGAGGTCGTTTACTATTTTTAAAGACCCGTTTAGTAACAGCAGCTAAAGCTGAGTTTTTACTGCAGTAAATGGGTGACATGTTTTTAGTTATAAATTGAAATCTATGTTGAATCAGCTCACGAAAATTGTACTGAAGATGACCACTGATGTCGTAGTAATTCTCCCACTGGAATTTCGTCAATCGGACTTACGATAAATTTTAGATGAATTATTTCGTAGACTGCAGTCAGAAAGTGACAAATCTGATTGCAGTCCGGTAAATTAATTTTTGTAAAATATTGGTAATGAAATGGACCCCGATATTTTTACACAATAATATTTGGATCGTATAATGTTAGAAACGTAACTCAAAAATATAAATACTAAGACAAGGCACGACCCGTTCGTCTAATAGACGTTAGACCATTGTAGGTAGTCGAGTGGCTGAGGAAAATTGGGTTACAAGTACCGAAGACGCAATACTGTGAGTTCATGTCCCCCTTTTCTCTTAACTGTTTTCAGTTTTATAACTTCGGGGGTGAAATACATGTTACAATTATTAAGGACATTTTTATACATGGTATGGTTAGCTTAAGGAGGGTTAGGACGTTCAGATCATGTGAATGAGTAGGTGGAACTAAAGGCCATTAATCCTCGATTTAGGACCGAGGGTCATTAGTGATAGATCTATTCGGGTCTAGCGAGCCCCACTCCTGAGTCCGCTGAGTGGACCATGAGGTGACTATGAGCCCGACGCCAAAATCTGCTAGGTTTGAGTCTTCCTGCATCACTTCACACATATCATTGGCTTTGCAACCCAATGGTGATCTCTTTTTCCTTAATTGCTACATACCAGGGATTTTAATACATACAGACACATTACAAAGGTTTATACATACTCACTTACACATGAACTCGCTCAACTTTATGTTGATTTTTCAAACTACATGTATTTCAGGGAACTAGTGGATCTGGCGGGGTATGCATGTGTCAAGCTGCGTTTTGAATAAAAGGTGTTATCCAGGGTTGTTGAGTTTAGAGGGTGTATCCCTTTCCTGGACAGGATACAAAAATTTTAAACTCAGGTTTTATTTAAGTACTCTTGTTGAGTCATTGTGAACTCGTTTAAACACGTCACGGTTTGTAACTTTATTTGGTATTGATGTTTTCAAACAATGCTATTGTGGTAGTTTCTAAACTTTATTAATGAACAAACATCTCATAATTTTATCATATAGCACTGTTATGATTGTTGCTATGGTATTAAGAAGTCACACCAAAATAATCCACGCTTCCGCAAAAGTCAGGGTGTGACAGCTTGGTATCAGAGCCTCGATCATAGCGAACTAGGATTCCTTCTCGAGTCTAGACTATGATCATCAGGCCTCTCACGAAACATTTTCAAACATTTTTACATTGCATACACAAAACGTCCAGATCCAAGAAACAAACATTTTTACAAACAAGAAGGCACAAATACACACTTCAAAATTTATGTTTATAATTCAGTCTTAGAGACTGAGGGAGGATCAGTATTAGAGGCTGAGGAAGGATCAGTCTTAGAGGCTGAGGGAGGATCAGTCTTAGAGACTGAGGGAGGATCAGTCTTAGAGGCTGAGGGAGGATTTAGTCTTAGAGACTGGGAGGTTGGTCTTACAGACCAGGGATTTAGTCTTAGAGACTGGGAGGTTGGTCTTAGAGACCAGGGATTTAGTCTTAGTGTCACACACCGATTTCCACGTGTCACCGGTGGGCCCGGTGGGGGAGTATCGTGACGTGGTTGGCAACATAATAGTCAAACAACACAATATAAAAATATGCACAGCGGAAGCAAATTTAGAATATAATACAACCGAATAAATTATTGTAATATCAAGTATCACAACGTTCGGATGTTTATCCACAGGACGGATCGAAATAAAATATGAAACAATGGTTCAACAGACTTCAGGCATCCTAAGCTTGCGAGACTTTTTATTGATGCTAAGGAGATAATCCAGCCAATTTCGTTTAGTACCTGCATTCAGTCTTTTTGGGAAAATACGTCAGTTTACACTGGTAAATACAATCAACTGACTCATTTTGAAAAATGATTTAAAATTGGTTTAGATGCACATGGCATAAACATTTTTATAACTTGGGAGAATTATTTAATATTATAATCTTGTGAACGAATTACATATTACTTGTGCGTTCAGTAGCCCGGATCTTGTCCGGGTTAAAGATCAATAGACACACCACATTATTGAGTTATACACTGACAGGTGTACGCCTACACCCCGTGCTCAGGTCGTGGCCATCTCGTAAGATGATGCCAAGGATATCCGGGACATGGTCATTAACCCCCCAAAGGATTTAAGTAACAAGACTGTTTAAACAAGCTGATCAAATTATTCAACTACCCACTTAACGGTGGAGATTTGATGCCCGATCAAGCGGTATACTATATATCGTAACCCAAGCCCGTATAGGGAAAATAAGTTAAAAGTATTTACCTGAGCAAGTATTAATCATAATAAGCAAAATGCACGTAGCTTTTACTGGTTCTCCTAATCTGGAACGAAGGTTTAATATAACCTATTAGAATCCTAACGGTCTTTAATTAAGCTTAAGCTTAGACCGGCTAGTTTTACAAGATACGGTTCGTACGCACGATTAAGCGAAGACCGGATAGAATGTGATTTAGACCCGACAAGTTCAGAGACTTGTTTAATATGGGTTTATTATTCACATTCTGGAATTTGAGATTAAACCGATAACGTTTGACCCGTTTCGGCTAGTTTATGCAAACTAGTTACATAAACCGAACCGAACGCGAATAACGCATAACGGGTAACCGAATAGGTCACGAACAGGTTTCCTAAGTTAATATGCTTTAAATATGTTGTGATATCACTAAGATACCTTCCATAATGCCCAAAACGAGTTTAATCCTTAATTATGCCCCGTAGGGGTAATTTGGTCATTTTAAAGGTTATAAGAGGGATTTATAATACTTATGAGATATGGGTCTGATTTAATCAGAAAAATTATTAATTTTAACAGGTATCATCAGTTGGTATTAAGTCTTTTGTGATAAAATGGTTCTAAACCCAAACTATGCGTTTAATACGCGTATAAAGCCGTTTTAAGCGACGTACGGGTTAAAATATGATTCTGAGTTTTCTAATCAGTTAAACAGGCTCAAAACACTACATTTATTATTTAAAATCAGTAGCAATTGGATTGGTGTCAAACGGACTTGTAAAACTCGTTTTATGGCTTAAAAGGGCATATTCGGTATTTACCGAATTAAGGCGGTAACCTAGCTTATGATCAGTTTAAAAATAATTAAAAATCTTCAAAAATCCCAAAATATTATTTAACATCAGTGGAGAAAAGTTTTGGTGCCGAAAATCGGGTTTAGATAGGCTATGCGCTAATTGCGCCGATTAATTAAAAAAAAGCTTATCTTTTACGCTAATGCGCATATCTCTTAATTTGGACCTCAAAATGATGCTAAATTTTGAGGGAAAGTTTAAAAGTCAGTAGCCGAGGTCTTCGTCTACTCACATTGTCAAAATTCACGTTTTACGGTTAAAAGGCGTTATGGTCA
Organism: Helianthus tuberosus; assembly: GCA_030545235.1. Lineage (NCBI taxonomy): Eukaryota > Viridiplantae > Streptophyta > Magnoliopsida > Asterales > Asteraceae > Helianthus > Helianthus tuberosus. The sequence goes on along the minus strand of CM060402.1, from coordinate 159,295,349 downwards.
ATTTAAAGCACTTAACGGAAACGCGCGAACGAATCGGATAATCAACGAAACAATTACAGAGGCTTATACTATCATGTAACCCAACCCTAATGAAGCACTAAGGCATTTCCAAATCAAACTAAAACGGGTCAGAACCGAAGTCAAAGCAAAAGTTAAAGTTTTGCGACTTTCGGTTCCGAACCGGGTTTAAACGGACGATTGTCGAATCAAACGAGCTTAGACAAGTTCTTATACTTATTACCAAGTTATATGAAGGTTAAAACAGGTTACACGCCTCTCGTATTGTTAATTGTGCATTAAATTGCAAATTACATTTCTGTTGACTTTTTCGGTCAACGGTTGACTCGACAAACGACCTAGTTAGGTCTGGAATCAGTACGTGCCCTTATAAGGGTTTAATACCCATATAATTACCTACTTAACGGTACTTTTAATTCGAGATAAGACTGAGCTATCATTAATTAATCACGAAGTCAAACCGCAGTTACGACGGTTTGACTTTTAGTTAAATAACTAAGTTATACTTAATTAGAGAAGGTTTAGCAAGCTTACTAGTGTTTAATTGATGTTTAGGAAGGCTTGTGATCTGCTTGGAAGCTCCTCAAATGATCAGAATTGAGTATGAGGAAGTTTGCAAGTTAGTAGGTCTTATATAGTGTTTGTAAACACCATAATTCATTGACAACTAAGTCTGCAATCCACCACAATTGATCAACACATGATCCTAGTGTTTAGGGGATGCCTAGGGGTCGTCCACAAGTGAGAAAAACCGGCCAAAGTGGTTAAAATTGCGCATAACAGGCTGCTTCCTGTTTCTGGTCGCTGGCAACACCCTTACGGACCGTAAGGTCCCCAAGCTTACGGTCCGTAAGCCTGACATCAGGCTCACAATTTGTTGTTTGTTGAAGTTTTGAAAGGGCAGCCACTTGTGTCAACTTTGGGACTTTATTTTGACAGTTAAGGACCTCCCAAAATGCCTTTGTACAGTCCCATACCCTACCATTATCAATTGTTTCCTTTGAATCATTAATAAAGTACCAGAATTTAAGGGTTATCATGCTTTTTCTTCGTAGAATTCCATTCTTGTGCATTGCATACAATCATTGCCATAATTCACTGGAATTAAATATATATACCCGATGTTTTTAATATAATTTGAGTCTTGGGATTTATAACGAGGTCGTTCAGAGGTGCAAAAGTTAACATGACGACACTTTTAAATCCTGTCAAACATTTTTAATAAATCCGAGTTTACAACGCGTTTTGTCTTACATGACACGTGTCGTTAATACATTTAACACGAATTTTCGAGGTGTTACATCCTCACCCCCTTAAAATAAATCTCGACCCGAGATTTACTGAAATAAATAAGGGTACTTTTCTTTCATGGTGGATTCAACTTCCCACGTATACTCGGGACCTCTACGGGCATCCCATTTGACCTTTACAATAGGTACATGCTTCCTTCGAAGCTTCTTCACCTGTCGATCTTCAATCGACAAAGGTTTTTCCACAAATTTCAGGCTCTCGTCTATATGCACATCTGAATGCGGTATTACCAGTGATTCACCAGCGAAGCACTTTTTCAGATTGCAGATGTGGAACACATTGTGAATTCCACTGAGCTCTTCTGGTAAGTTTAACTTATAGGCAACTGACCCGACACGTTCGATAACCTCGAAGGGTCCTATGTATCTCGGGCTTAGCTTGCCTTTCTTACCAAACCGCATCACTCCTTTCCAGGGTGACACTTTAAGTAGGACTTTGTCACCTACTTCGAAGTGAAAATCTTTACGCTTAGGATCAGCGTAACTCTTCTGTCTATCTCGGGCAGCTTTGAGACGGTCTCGAATCTGGACAATCTTGTCCGTTGTTTCGAACACGATCTCTGGCCCTGATAACTGGACATCTCCAACTTCCGCCCAACAAATAGGCGATCTACACTTTCTACCGTATAATGCCTCAAAAGGCGCAGCCTTGATGCTGGTGTGGTAGCTATTGTTGTAGGAGAATTCGATTAACGGTAGGTTCTTATCCCAATTACCACCCAAATCGATCGCACATGCACGTAGCATGTCTTCTAACGTTTGAATAGTACGCTCACTCTGACCGTCTGTCTGAGGATGGTAAGCCGTACTAAAGTTCAAACGTGTGCCCAAAGATTGTTGGAAGCTTTTCCAAAAATGTGACGTGTACCTAGTATCTCTATCAGAGATAATAGCTACAGGTATGCCATGTAAGGCTACAATCTTATCAACGTATAACTGGGCTAACATATCGGAGCTATACGTCTCCTTGATGGGTAAGAAATGAGCTGACTTAGTCAGTCTGTCAACTATAACCCATATTGTATCATTGCCTTTCCTTGTCTTGGGTAACTTGGTGATAAAATCCATAGTTACCATTTCCCACTTCCACGTAGGAAGTTCAGGCTATTGTAGCAAGCCTGACGGCTTTTGATGCTCGGCTTTGACTTGCGCACATGTCAAGCATTTAGCTACGTGGGTGGCTACAGACTTTTTCAAGCCTATCCACCAATAGTTTGCCTTTAGATCCTGGTACATCTTATCAGCTCCAGGATGAACGGAGTATTTGGAACTATGGGCTTCCTGGAGGATGACATCTCGAAGACCTCCATAAATTGGAACCCATATTCGTCCGTTTAATCGTAAGATTCCGTCCTTGCTAAGAGTTAACTGCTCCTCAGTTACTCCTAGCTTTTCATTAGGATAGTTAGCTTCCAACACAGCTTCCCTCTGTGCAGCTAACAACCTTTCAATCAAATTATTCTTTATTTCCATGCGCTTGGCATTGATTCGGATGGGTTTAACCCTTTCCTTCCGACTCAAGGCATCGGCGACCACGTTCGCCTTGCCGGGATGGTATTTGATTTCGCAATCATAATCATTTAAAGTCTCCATCCAGCGGTGTTGCCTCATATTTAATTCCTTCTGATTAAACAGATGTTGGAGGCTCTTGTGATCAGAATAAATCACACATTTGACACCATAAAGATAGTGCCTCCAAAGCTTTAGTGCGAATACAACGGCACCCAGCTCCAAGTCATGGGTGGTGTAATTATTTTCATGCACTTTCAATTGTCTTGAAGCGTAGGCAATAACCTTGCCTTTCTGCATAAGCACACACCCCATGCCAGTGTGCGAAGCATCACAATAAACCACAAATTCTTCTATTCCATCTGGCAATGTCAGTACTGGGGCGTTGCTCAACTTTTGCTTCAAGATATCGAAGGATTCTTGCTGCTTAGGGCCCCAAACAAACTTTACCTTCTTCTTAGCTAAGGAGGCTAGGGGTGCAACAATCCTTGAAAAATTTTCAATGAAACGCCTGTAATATCCTGCCAATCCCAGGAAGCTACGAATCTCTGTAGGCGTCTTTGGCTCTTGCCAGTTCATTACTGCTTCAACCTTAGCGGGATCCACCTGGATACCACGCTCACTAACCACGTGTCCAAGAAATTGGACTTCTCGTAGCCAAAATTCACACTTGGAGAATTTGGCATAGAGCTTCTCCTGATGTAGAAGTTCGAGAATACATCGAAGGTGTTTCTCATGGTCAGCTTGATTCTTCGAATAGATAAGAATGTCGTCGATGAAAACGATGACGAATTTATCTAAGTACGGCTTGCAAACGCGATTCATGAGATCCATGAATGCGGCCGGTGCATTAGTGAGCCCAAAAGGCATCACTAGGAACTCGTAGTGACCGTAACGAGTCCTAAATGCAGTCTTGTGAACGTCTTCATTTTTCACCTTCAACTGATGGTAGCCTGACCTCAAATCAATCTTCGAGAAGTAACTTGCCCCTTGAAGTTGATCGAACAAATCGTCGATTCTGGGCAAAGGATACCTATTCTTGATCGTGACTTTATTAAGCTCGCGATAGTCGATGCACAGACGCATCGACCCATCCTTCTTCTTGACAAACAAGATTGGCGCTCCCCAAGGAGATGAACTAGGTCTAATGAAACCTTTAGCCAGCAATTCGTCTAGCTGCGTCCTCAACTCCTTCATTTCTGTGGGTGCCAATCTGTATGGTGCTCTAGCAACTGGTGCTGCTCCGGGGATGATATCAATCCTGAATTCCACTTGTCTATCTGGTGGTAAACCAGGTAGATCTTCAGGAAACACTTCTGGGTATTCAGAAATAACTGGGATGTCTTCTATCTTCGGTTTAGGCTGGTTAATAATCACTTGCGCCATGTAAATGACACACCCTTTCTTCAAACACTTGGAAGCCTTGAGCATAGTCACCTGCTCAGGCAGCCCATACTGGGTATCTCCCCGAATGGTAAGTGATTCACCAGACGGAGTCTTTATTACCACTTGTTTCTGGTTACAGACAATTTGGGCCTGGTTATGAGATAACCAGTCCATTCCCAGAACTATGTCAAAACCAGCCAACTTAAATGGAAGTAGAGATAGAGGAAAAGAATGGTTCTTAATGGATACAACACATCCCTCTAACACAGTAGAGACGGTTTCTATGGTACCATCTGCTAACTCTACCTCATAGTTTACGCTTAAGGTTTTGACAGGTAAATTCAACAATTTACAAAACTTATGATCTACGAAAGACTTATCTGCGCCTGAATCAAAAAGTACTCTTGCAAAGACATCATTTACAAGGAAAGTACCTGTTATGACATTATCATCTTGCACTGCCTCTTTCGCGTCCATTCTGAAGACTCTGGCATTAGTCTTCTTAGCCTCCTCAGGCTTCTTGTTGTATTTCGGGCAGTTAGTCTTAATGTGCCCCTTTTCATTGCAACGGTAGCACGTTGCGTCTTTTATCTTCTTGCAATCCAGGGTTTTGTGATCCGTGGACTTGCAAATACCACAAGCAAAGGGTTTTGACTGAGTCTGAGAGTTCGACTCGAGTCTGCACTTTCCATAGTGCTGCTTCTTGCAAATTTTGCACTTGGGCTTTTCACCAGAATTATGCTCATCCTTCCTCGACTCCGACCCTTTCTTGTTGTCTCCGCTCCCACGGTGCTTCTTGTTCGACTTTCGTGAACCATCATCTTCACGCTTCCTCTTCTCGGCCTCCTTATTCTTCAGCGATCTTTGCCTGACCGCATCCAGAGTGAGGGATAAGGAAATGTCAGCTACTGACCTAAAAGTAGCTGGCCGAGAAGCTTTTACGCTTGCCTTGATCTCGGGGGCTAAACCACCGATAAAACGAGCTATCCGCTTTGGTTCCGGGGTTACTAAATATGGAACCAACCGAGACATAGTGTTGAAGCTCGTTAGGTAAGCTTGACAGTCGAGGTTTGTCATCACCAAGGATAGAAAATCAGATTCTATCTTTTCCACCTCATGCTGAGGGCAGTAATTTTCCTTGATTAGAGCGACAAATTGATCCCATGACATATTATACAATGGGATTTTTCCGGTGGCCTCAATCAGAGATCTCCACCATGCTAACGCTTCACCCTTAAAAGACTGCGATACAAACTTGACCACGTCTCTCTCCGCACATCCGCTGATGTCTACAACCGTATCCATCTCATCCAGCCATGTCATACAGTCAATGGCTCCCTTCTCCCCAGTGAAATCCCGGGGTTTGCAAGAAACAAAATATTTATACGTGCAACCCTTGTCACGGGGCCCTTGATTACGTATAACCTGCTGAGATGGAGCACTGTGGTTCGAGGAGCGTCGATCATTATCTTTCTTCGGGTCGTCCTTCTTGGGCGGTGGCTTTGAAGGCTGTGTAGATTGGGTCCTACTACGAGTCCCACTGTATTCTTCATACTGCCTTTCCAAAGCTTGTGTAACAGCGCCGTCTATGATTGCTTTCAATTCCGCACCCGTTAGATTAATTCGAGCGTCATTATTAACCTCCACTGGATGACTATTACCCTCGTCTGAGTTAGCCATACTAATTGAACTGTTGCAGAAAACAAGGACAATAGTTTATTTGGGAGTTTATTATAGAATTGTCTTTTATGGCAATTCATTAACCATGGTAACAGAGACCATATTTGGTTAATTTATATATCATATTTATTTAGGATTTCTATTATAATTTATCCTAATTATAAAACATTAACAGTTTTATTTGTGGCACATAAGGCCTAGTCACATGGACAATTTTAAATCATATGCTAGGATTGCAGAGAATCAAAGCATTTGGGGTTTGAACCTAGTTCATTACCTTTATTTGACAGGGAGTCATAGCTACCACCGTCTCTTGGCTCATATGGAAATGAGTAGGGCCCGTAGGCACGTATTACCACGTATGGTTAAAATGTGATCATCTTAATTGATGATGTAAACCCAGGATTCAGAGATCATTAAACTAGGTTAGGAATCTTCTAAAGAATTCCCTTATAAAAATGACGTATGTGATTTTTAATAAATCACCTCTGCCAGGAGTGTTAACATGTTTTCAGATGTTAACTTAGACTTGAATCTTTCGAACAGGTCTTACCATCTTGGCCCGGTCTTATAATGACCAAAAGGCTAGGTTTCACACTTTAAGATTCTTAATTTATAATTACATAGGCAGATTAGTTCAAAAGGAATGATTTTAATTTATTTATTTCATTTATAATTTATTTATGCACAAAACGGCAAACATGAAATTTATAAAACAGCATTCCATTAAATTATTCAAAATATTACATACGGCCCTAAACGGGTCTTTTCAACAAACAATTACCCACGCCCCTTAATCAACAAACTTGTCTACGCAGGGACTTAAACAACCAAACTAGTCCACGCAGGGACTTTAAGCAAACAACATACCCACGCAGGGGTTAACGGAAAATAGACCCACGCAGGGTCAAAACAAACACACATACATACCCGCACAGGGGTTTAAACAAATACAGGAAATACAGGCCCACGCAGGGGCTCACAACAATTGGAAGGAGTCAATGATCCTTCTTGTTCTTTCCTTTGATCAAAATTGCTAATCCTTGGAAGAAAGTCTGCCTCTCCCTACGGTCCCTGTGCACTTCCCGTTCAACCTGATCCAGCCTCTGAAGGAGTTCTTTATGCTCTGGTGGGGAGAACCTAGGTGGCTGCGATTGAGTCCTCATGATGGGCCTAGGTGGTATCTGGTACCCTTGTGTTGGGTACCCAACTCCCCATGGAGCTCCGTATGGTCCTTCTGGGTGCAGGGCATTGTAGTTAGATGCCACCAAGTAGGGGTCGGCCTCTACGTACCCATAGTTGTGGTGGACTGGCGGCTCGAACGGGTTGTATGCCATGGAACCTGTATAAGCTGGGATTGTGTTGTCAAAACCCATTGGCGGCGGCTGTGGCATCGCGGGGTTGGAAGGCCCACCCATTTGTGGGTCCTCCTGATGTGGTGGGTAGTGGCTGGCACTTGACTGACGTGGGGAGCTGAAATGAAAGTCTCCCGCACGTGATGACATACGTGCACCGGTTCTCCTACGCCTTGGCGGTTGAGGAGGTGCCGGTTGAACTGGTGGCGGTGGAGGTGGTGGCGTAACTGCCACAAATCGGTGATCCTCAGAGGAATCTTGATGATGCTGCTGCTGCTGCGGCTGCTGCTGCTCATGAGGCGACGAGTGGTGAGGAGGTGTGTAGTACCACTCGTGCCGAGTGAACATGGCTTGGAAGCTGTCTGGACCAACATAGGGTGATCCGTGGAACGAAGATCCGTCCGAGATCTCTAACGGGTGGTTCGGAGTACCACTTGCAGGTTCGACGGGGTCCGTATCCTCGTCCATGTCATCTGCGTGATCGCCAGAGAAGTGATCGTCTGGCCCCAGTGGGTTGAAACCCATGGGTTCTGGTACGTAGCCTACCGGGTTAAACCGGCCCCGAAAAACTGGGGTGGGGTCCCCGAAAGAATGATGAGACAAGGACCTCTGCAGTGGTATGAAGGAAGGCAGAGGGTTGTTGGGTTCGTCTTCCGAATGCGGTCCGTATGAATTTTGGACCGGAGGTGTAGAGCTGTGCGAAACGGATCGTCTTGCCGGCTCGAACAGGTTCCTCCTGTTCTGACGTGGATCGTCGCTCTCCATAGCAGATGGAGCTCGTACATTGGACGGTCCCGCTTCATTGTCGTTGGGGGCGGTGATCGGCCCCTTTCCTCGTCCTCGTCTACGGAAAAATCTTGGAGGCATTTTGATATTCCTGTCAATAAAGCATAAGATAACAATAACAAAATTTAAAATTTAAAAGACAAAACAAAACCCGAATAAGGTGGAATTTGTCCTATGTTATATGTCTAGACTCGAAGGTTTAGATATGTGCAATTGTGTAACTGAGATTAAACACAAAAGGCTAGTGTTTAATTCACTCAGTGTTGGCTCTGATACCAACCTGTCACACCCCGATTTCCACGTGTCACCGGTGGGCCCGGTGGGGGAGCATCGTGACGTGGTTGGCAACATAATAGTCAAACAACACAATATAAAAATATGCACAGCGGAAGCAAATTTAGAATATAATACAACCGAATAAATTATTGTAATATCAAGTATCACAACGTTCGGATGTTTATCCACAGGACGGATCGAAATAAAATATGAAACAATGGTTCAACAGACTTCAGGCATCCTAAGCTTGCGAGACTTTTTATTGATGCTAAGGAGACAATCCAGCCAATTTCGTTTAGTACCTGCATTCAGTCTTTTTGGGAAAATACGTCAGTTTACACTGGTAAATACAATCAACTGACTCATTTTGAAAAATGATTTAAAATTGGTTTGGATGCACATGGCATAAACATTTTTATAACTTGGGAGAATTATTTAATATTATAATCTTGTGAACGAATTACATATTACTTGTGCGTTCAGTAGCCCGGATGTTGTCCGGGTTAAAGATCAATAGACACACCACATTATTGAGTTATACACTGACAGGTGTACGCCTACACCCCGTGCTCAGGTCGTGGCCATCTCGTAAGATGATGCCAAGGATATCCGGGACATGGTCATTAACCCCCCAAAGGCTTTAAGTAACAAGACTGTTTAAACGAGCCGATCAAATTATTCAACTACCCACTTAACGGTGGAGATTTGATGCCCGATCAAGCGGTATACTATATACCGTAACCCAAGCCCGTATAGGGAAAATAAGTTAAAAGTATTTACCTGAGCAAGTATTAATCACAATAAGAAAAATGCACGTAGCTTTTACTGGTTCTCCTAATCTGGAACGAAGGTTTAATATAACCTATTAGAATCCTAACGGTCTTTAATTAAGCTTAAGCTTAGACCGGCTAGTTTTACAAGATACGGTTCGTACGCACGATTAAGCGAAGACCGGATAGAATGTGATTTAGACCCGATAAGTTCAGAGACTTGTTTAATATAGGTTTATTATTCACATTCTGGAATTTGAGATTAAACCGATAACGTTTGACCCGTTTCGGCTAGTTTATGCAAACTAGTTACATAAACCGAACCGAACGCGAATAACGCATAACGGGTAACCGAATAGGTCACGAACAGGTTTCCTAAGTTAATATGCTTTAAATATGTTGTGATATCACTAAGATACCTTCCATAATGTCCAAAACGAGTTTAATCCTTAATTATGCCCCGTAGGGGTAATTTGGTCATTTTAAAGGTTATAAGAGGGATTTATAATACTTCTGAGATACGGGTCTGATTTAATCAGAAAAATTATTAATTTTAACAGGTATCATCAGTTGGTATTAAGTCTTTTGTGATAAAATGGTTCTAAACCCAAACTATGCGTTTAATACGCGTATAAAGCCGTTTTAAGCAACGTACGGGTTAAAATATGATTCTGAGTTTTCTGATCAGTTAAACAGGCTCAAAACACTACATTTATTATTTAAAATCAGTAGCAATTGGATTGGTGTCAAACGGACTTGTAAAACTCGTTTTATGGCTTAAAAGGGCATATTCGGTATTTACCGAATTAAGGCGGTAACCTAGCTTATGATCAGTTTAAAAATAATTAAAAATCTTCAAAAATCCCAAAATATTATTTAACATCAGTGGAGAAAAGGTTTGGTGCCGAAAATCGGGTTTAGATAGGCTATGCGCTAATTGCGCCGATTAATTAATAAAAAGCTTATCTTTTACGCTAATGCGCATATCTCTTAATTTGGACCTCAAAATGAAGCTAAATTTTTAGGGCAAGTTTATAAGTCAGTAGCCAAGGTCTTCGTCTACTCACATTGTCAAAATTCACGTTTTACGGATAAAAGGCGTTATGGTCAATTTAAAGCACTTAACGGAAACGTGCGAACGAATCGGATAATCAACGAAACAATTACAGAGGCTTATACTATCATGTAACCCAAACCTAATGAAGCACTAAGGCATTTCCAAATCAAACTAAAACGGGTCAGAACCGAAGTCAAAGCAAAAGTTAAAGTTTTGCGACTTTCGGTTCCGAACCGGGTTTAAACGGACGATTGTCGAATCAAACGAGCTTAGACAAGTTCTTATACTTATTACCAAGTTATATGAAGGTTAAAACAGGTTACACGCCTCTCGTATTGTTAATTGTGCATTAAATTGCAAATTACATTTCTGTTGACTTTTTCGGTCAACGGTTGACTCGACAAACGACCTAGTTAGGTCTGGAATCAGTACGTGCCCTTATAAGGGTTTAATACCCATATAATTACCTACTTAACGGTACTTTTAATTCGAGATAAGACTGAGCTATCATTAATTAATCACGAAGTCAAACCGCAGTTACGACGGTTTGACTTTTAGTTAAATAACTAAGTTATACTTAATTAGAGAAGGTTTAGCAAGCTTACTAGTGTTTAATTGATGTTTAGGAAGGCTTGTGATCTGCTTGGAAGCTCCTCAAATGATCAGAATTGAGTATGAGGAAGTTTGCAAGTTAGTGGGTCTTATATAGTGTTTGTAAACACCATAATTCATTGACAACTAAGTCTACAGTCCACCACAATTGATCAACACATGATCCTAGTGTTTAGGGGATGCCTAGGGGTCGTCCACAAGTGAGAAAAACTGGCCAAAGTGGTTAAAATTGCGCATAACAGGCTGCTGCCTGTTTCTGGTCGCTGGCAACACCCTTACGGACCGTAAGGTCCCCAAGCTTACGGTCCGTAAGCCTGACATCAGGCTCACAATTTGTTGTTTGTTGAAGTTTTGAAAGGGCAGCCACTTGTGTCGACTTTGGGACTTTATTTTGACAGTTAAGGACCTCCCAAAATGCCTTTGTACAGTCCCATACCCTACCATTATCAATTGTTTCCTTTGAATCATTAATAAAGTACCAGAATTTAAGGGTTATCATGCTTTTTCTTCGTAGAATTCCATTCTTGTGCATTGCATACAATCATTGCCATAATTCACTGGAATTAAATATATATACCCGATGTTTTTAATATAATTTGAGTCTTGGGATTTATAACGAGGTCGTTCAGAGGTGCAAAAGTTAACATGATGACACTTTTAAATCCTGTCAAACATTTTTAATAAATCCGAGTTTACAACGCGTTTTGTCTTACATGACACGTGTCGTTAATATATTTAACACGAATTTTCGAGGTGTTACACTTAGAGACTGGGAGGTTGGTCTTAGAGACCAGGGATTTAGTCTTAGAGGCTGGGAAAGTTGGTCTTAGAGACCAGGGAGTTGGTCTTAGAGACCAGGGAGTTAGTCTGAGAGACTAGGGAGTTTAGTCTGAGAGACTGGGTGGGATAGTCTGGGAAGACTAGGACGAATATGTGGATACGTGATTACATTATGAATTATCTTTATTTGCAATACACAAAGTGTTAAAGATTACTGTAAATATGCATGCTATGACTACTATATACCGGCACACACGTCACCTTCCTCAGGGAACGAATTGTCAGTTGATAACGACCCTACGGCCACCGCCACAGATGATGAGACTGTATCTGCGCCAGAGATGTTTACGTCAGACACTGAGAGTGACCCTAACATGCTAACCAAGGACGAGGACGACTTCCAACCGTCCGCGCTGCCAGACCTTGGTGATGAATTACCCTTGTTGATGACTTCCTTGACGAAGATCCCTCTGTCATTCACGTTTCGACCCATGACCACTTCATTCCTGGTCATCCCGTTGGTAAGCACACTATGGCTCCGATCCTCGCCAATGCGCCTCTTGTGGACATTCCTTCCGAAGGTTGATTACTCGACGAACAATTGATAACGATATTGATGTTGACATGTTATTGATGGCCCTTCTGATAAACACCTATGATGATGGAAAGTTTGACGAGCACGTTGTTACTAATTTCACTTTTTGGAGACCCCTATTAACAAGCTATCTTTTGATTCTAGCATACATTCGATTTCAGACTCCTTTGAGTCTATGACATCTGCAGCCTTACAGACAGCCGGATTACAACCTTCTACTACTGACGCAGACGACGATGACATGACGGCTGCACTATCACTTGCTCAAGGCACCACACCCTTACACAACCTAGGGTCTGCTCCTGAGCCAGCTCCATTTTCCTGTTGATCCTACTTAAACATGACCTTGTTTCTTTTGGTCTACCATACCTTGCACTCCTTGTGCCAGGCCCAGTACCTGCACCTATTGATTCTCCTTTCATTGAAACATTTCTGCTTCACCTGCACCCGCTGATGTTGCTCATATGAAGACCAACGTCCACTGCACCGACATGCCTATTGCTTTCTTTCAAGACATACCCGCACCCCGGAAAGGAACTCCAGGTCAGCACCCGCATAACGATCCTTTATCTACAGTAGCAGTCCCTCTGATCTCACAGGCCGCACCGTTTGCTACATTCACCTCTACATCGCTGGACGAATCGTTTCGATGGTTCCCATGATACACTATACTGAATTTAGACCCTTATCAACCCTCACTTTATGGAGGCTACACACGGGATGAGTACACCTGTCACAACAACTACAGGTTGAGGTTATAAATCGCGGAATGCCGGAGCTTGAGCTGACACCACACCCTGTCTGTTGCCAGTATACTTTGGTCCCCCACATATATCAAAGATTCCTGCTGAACTCCTGCCTGCTGCTATTACACCTTTCCCAGGTTTTGATGCTCGAGCGGCAGATTGGTTAATTACTTCGACTTACATAAAAGCTCGAGGGGAAATTCACGCATGTTAACAGCTTACTTTTCTTACCCCCTCCATCTCAGTCACCAGTATAGTTGGTTTCTGGATTATACGGATTACATTTGGGTAAAGACACTAATAATAAGCCGGGACGGTGGAGACTTTTGAAGACCACATATGACTACGTAATTTTGATACACTAATATATTTTGGGCAAGGGTAGGGTGACCCTGTGTCCCTGTTGATGTGATACATTTTGTAAGACAACGCAATTGTGGTCGGAAAACAACGAGAACCCAATCATCATTAAACATGCGACAAAGCTATATGACCAATGACCAACGAAAGCTCTGTCGCTATGTCTTCATTAAGCGCGTTATTGATCTATATGTGTGTGCTATAATTATAATGCTACGTGCTTACTTGCTATGCTCTCGTTAAACATGATTACCAAATTACTTGGTTAAGCTACGATTATGCTATTAATTGATTGGTTGGTATGATGACCTATTATGTGTATGTACCTATGACCACTAAACTACTATATGCGCTCCCTGAACAATAAGACCTGACCTAACCGATCTTCTCCTCAGAAGATGTCGATACGAGGGAACGTCGATACCAACAACCCTCTGCCGACAACCGCAGAGTCAGAACTGCAAGGACGCATCTCGCAAGCCATCGCACAACTCGAGGCCCTTCGCTCCGAACACGGCGGAGGTACCTCAGGAAATAACCCACCCAGCGGCTGCACTTACGAGCAGTTCTTGAACCACAAACCTCGAGAATTCGACGGCACTGGGGGTGCCTTAGCTTTTGTGCGTTGGGTGGAGAAGACGAATTATGTCTTACGGTTGAGCAAATGTGACCCCGAACACCAGGTCACGTATATAGCTGGACTATTGGTAGATGGGGCTCTGTCATGGTGGAACCTTCAAGTTCAGACAATGGGCGAGACCGCTGCGTATGCTATGACGTGGGATGAACTGAAAGATCTGATGCGTAAGAAATATTGCTCGAGGGCAGAAGTCCAGAAGTTGGAAACTGAACTGTGGAACTTGAAAATGGAAGGACCAAAGATAGCTGAGTATGTGCAGAGGTTTAACGATTTATCACAAGTTGCTACGCTCCTGGTAGGACCAGAGTTTAAGAGAATTGAACGTTTCATAGGGGGATTGGCACCCCAGATTCTAAGCCTGGTAACAACATCTAAACCTTCAACGATCACCGAGGCTATCGACATAAGCATGGCGCTCACTGAATTAGCGGTTAGACTAGGAAAATTTTCTATTATGGAAGAGAAAAAGGAGACTCCTGTAGAGTCATCTGGAGACAACAAGAGCAAGCTCGCAAATTTCAAGAAGGTTACTCGGGCAAGTAACAAGAAAAAGGCCAAAAAGGGAAAGGACTACATGGGTCTCCCGCCTAAGTGTGACAATTGTCTACGCTATCATGTTGGGCGATGTAAATATGGGAAATGTGATAACTGTGGCAAGAGGGGACACCCAAGAGAAACTTGTAGGCAAGATACTGAACGTAGAGATAGGGGCCAGGATGATAGCCAGAATCACGAAGGAAACAACAACGACGACGACAACTATCAAGGAAGGATGAGTGACAAACAAAAACGTGCTCAAGGTTGCCTTAACTGTGGGAGCAAAAAGCATTTCAGAAAATATTGCCCTAAAAATAATCAAGCACAAGAATGAAAGCTCAACACCGGAGCTAGGGAGGCACGCCAGAAATTCAAGCAAGGATATCGGTACGTCCCATATTACTCGATGTTATGCATCTGTGCTGCTAAATCCTGTTGCAAATTTTAGCTTCGCATCTCTAGAGTTTGAGAGTATGCTTGGTTTAGTAACAAGTAAGTTAGATAATCCGCACTCGAAAGGACTAGCTAATGGGAAGCTAGTAGACGCCAACGAAGTAATTAGAAACGGCAAGATAGAACCTGGAGAGCGTGAGTTTACGCTTGATCTACTGCCAGTGAATTGGGAAGCTTCGACAAGGTAATTGGATGGATTGGTTGTCAAGTGATCAAGCGGAGATTGATATCCGCGTCCCGATGCCAAACGAAGAAACGATCGTGACTCACGAAGCAGGATACGCCTCTACAGATCACGAATTGCTTGGAGGCACGAAAGTTGTTGCGGAAAGGATGTGTTGTTTTCTGGCTCATGTCGGGGACAAGGGAGCCGAGGAATTAAAACTCGAAGATACCCCCGTGATCAGAGAATACCCCGAAGTCTTCCCTGAAGACTTGCGAGAACCATCTCCTCAACGGCAAGTCGAGTTTCACATCGATTTGAGTTCCAGGCGCCGCATTTGTAGTTAATGCACTCCAGCGACTTACACCTTCGGGAATGCAAGGATTGACAGTGTAGTTTCAGTAGTGGATAGAGAAGGAAGATAACAGACCAAAACTTCCGTTTTGGGTAACCTCAGTTCTGCTCGTCAAAAGAAAGGACGATGACTTTCAAATGACCAGGAGTCGGACGAGCTAGCCAACCAGAGTCGGTGGCTCTTGCTAAGGATTGACGAATTACTTATTTGACTAACTATGAGGATCCGACTACTATTACACGACTGATCGACGATCAAGTGTCATTGGCGGTAAATTCAGGAAGAGAGTGTATCGGGGGAAGTTGTGGGACAATAACTTGTTTTAACGTACACAAGAATGGCGTTTCCTACACGATGCACAGAACAATTCTACAACGAATACGAAACTTTGAGAATCTAGAAAACATGTACTTAGGACCATCGGGAACCAGGTCCAAACTCACAAAGGTCGTTACTCAGGAACCACATCCGTTAACTCAAGCTGACACCATTAACCTGACATATGTGCCAGTTCCGTTGACCAAACAGAGAGTACTGGAATTTCTTTTACTCCTAGCGAGTAGATGTTTGCATCTCTACTCCCCTTAATGGTAGTTACATCACGTTAATTTTCCTCGTTGAGAGCGAACACACATTTGCTCCGATACCTGGTCATTTCTTCATTTTAGCAGATACTCATTATTCCTTTTCTTGGAAACTTATTTGTCACACATGCACCATTTGCTACGCGTGCGACTTCATTTCGAATAAACACTCCATTGAAGTTCAAATATTATGACGCTAAATCTAATTACTGATTCATGATTCGAATGACCTACATCACTGTTATTGTTGGCTCTTTGTTACCAAGTCAACACACTTTCTTGAAACTGCTTTCTTTCAAGTTACGTTCGTAGTTCATCATCGTAACCATGTTGGGATTCCCTAGTTGATGCATACGTTTACTATCGGATTACGCCAGAACCAAGCTCAATTGCTTGAACTTATTCAATTCGCATATTCAGTTTAAGACGTCATATGATGTATTGAGAGCATCATATTCAAATCATTGGCAAAGATTCTTTTGTTTCGAGTCGTAGTAGACTTGTTTGGTCTACGACTTCATTAAAATCATTTGTTGGTTATGACACCTTGTGGGGATACTTTCACAAAATTGAAGCTTGCGCTAAGTTGGTTACGCACCTCACACACGAACTCAATTGCTTATTTATTAACTTGTTCTAAATCCATTTTGTTTATCACAACCAAAGCAGTCTTGACACAGTTGTGTGTTAAGGCAATTGTACATCGATTCATTTCATATCACAAAGTACCACTTAACGATCCTTTCATTTCTGGTCAAACGTTCCGCAGTAATTATTGCTTTTTCATCGGAAACGGTGATTCTTTGATGTTCCATATTCAACTGAAAACTCTATGGCATTGTGTAAATCAAATCTTCAGGCTTGTTCGATACATATTCATTTGATTTCCAACACGGTGAACTTGTTCAGTCACCACTATACTTGAAATTACGTCATTACGACACCTTGTGGTGTCATTACAAATTTGTAGCTTGTGCTAATCAGGGTCAACCGTTTCACACAAAACTGCATATACTTTCGTTTGACTTGTCATTTAAACATTTCTAATGCAACTACGAATTAAGACAATGATACACCAGATTCGCTTGTATTTCATTAGGCGTACTTTCGAAATTTAAGAATGTCAACACACTAAACCTTACCAATCATTTATTCAGGAGAGGACATATCATTTTACTATTACATTTGAGTTGTGGATTTTGAATTCATATAGCGGAAACTATGTGTTGTGAAAACTCGTCTGCATATTGCAACCGATCGTTTAAAAATCTTATTAGTCAAATCTCCTCTTTTTGTGGAACCATGCTAGCTGGATTACACTAGACTATACGTCAAATACGTACTGTACCTTTGACATCAAATGCTATAAGCATACACCCCTTTTTTCATAGGATTCAGGTTGTTATATATTTTTGGACTCACCTGATGTGAGTAAGGTTTGATTCAGTTTGGTGATTACCTACCTCGGTATTAACCATATACATACATACATAATGAAATCCTAAGGAGGTAAGGTAGTACAAATTTCGAGGACGAAATTTTTTCTTAATGGGGGGAGAATGTGACAACCCTCACAATTACAGGCACTTTACAATTAATTAATTTTAAATTACGTGCTTAATGACTGTGCTTGGTTACAACTGACAATTTAAACTGCTTTATGATTTTTGTATCATACATACATATGCATCATATTTCATACAGTCATTCCATTTATTACACACAAACATTAGTGACATACTTGATGCGCACAGCACAGTTAGCACACTGAGCGGTTGATTCAGAAACATGCTGACAATACCAACACTTAGGCAGACAATGTTATTATGGCCAATATGAGCCAGGGATGAAGTACTACACTAGTATGGAATGTAGGGAGGTGAGGACCATAAAACTGCGTCACTAGGTGATAGTTATAGTGCCGGGAAGTGCCTAAAACACACTATAAATGCAAAATTCTGCATTCATTATTAAAATTCAGCATTGTATTATGCTAGTAAAGTGCAAAAATATGGCAGAATGGTCCGGTATGCTTTCCTAAGTGCCGGGAATAAATTGTGTTACAAATATATATATAAAAGACATTTTTTTTGGACTAGTTAAACACTTTAACGGAACGGTGTCTAACCGGACATTACCCGGGACACTAAATTTTTGTCACATACATTGTTTTATTATTTTTGGCTAGTCATGATCCCCGTTTACCATAACACCCATTAAAAACCATATAACTAACATATGGAAGTTATACTTCAAAACTAACTTATGATTACATTTTGGTTGCAAATATTACATCCAACCCCCCCCCCCCCCATAAAACCGAATTCGGTCCTTAAGTGGACCCACACAATCACCAACTAATCTTCATACCATGCCTTCTTGATTTTATTTCATATTATATTAAATTGGTTACTTCCTAATCTAAACAAAATATAAGGAACATCCATATAAGTATGGCACCTACTTACATCATATCATTCCATAGATTCACTCCCTCACTTCACTCTCCTCTCTCTCTTTCGGCTCCACCCCAAACCGCCACCATCACCACCACTTAAACATCATCATCTTCATCAATATCAAGTTCCATTCAAGCTTTGAAGGTGATTCAAGGAGGTTGCACTTGTGGAGCTTCAAAGGGGCTTAGTTCTAGCTTTTTCATCATCTTTACTCAACATTTTATCACTAGATTCTACCATAGCCTTGTGCTAGTAGTAAGTCTCGGTTTACTCTCGTTTATGTCTATTTTGAGTAGTTGAAAGATTATTTTATGATGGGATCATGTGAAATACAAGAACACTAAATAACAAGAAACTTGAACATAAAAGTTCACATGAAGCTTTACATAAAGCTCATGAAATGAAAGATGATGATACATGATAAATCTGAGTTATATAGACAATAACCTGCTACAAATGACTTATGACCGTTGTTAATCGCTATTAGGAAGTATGGTGATCGTATGTGTGCGTTTTAGTAATATTTAAACTAGAAACAGCTTGTTGAATAACATTTTCAGCCAACTTCAACTGGCTGTAAACGGATCTTAATAAATCGAAAAACTGATTTTCTGAAGCCTAAATTATGTATTTTCGAAAAACGAAGCAAATGGCACTGGAATCATATTTTTTTAGGTCGTTTACTATTTTTAAAGACCCGTTTTGTAACAGCAGCTAAAGCTGAGTTTTTACTACAGTAAATGGGTGACATGTTTTTAGTTATAAATTGAAATCTATGTTGAATCAGCTCACGAAAATTGTACTGAAGATGACCACTGATGTCGTAGTAATTCTCCCACTGGAATTTCGTCAATCGGACTTACGATAAATTTTAGATGAATTATTTCATAGACTGCAGTCAGAAAGTGACAAATCTGATTGCAGTCCGGTAAATTAATTTTTATAAAATATTGGTAATGAAATGGACCCCGATATTTTTACACAATAATATTTGGATCGTATAAGACGTTTTGTAAAAATTTGGGAATTTTTGGAATAAGATAACTATTTTATTAAAATGCCCGAAAACAGCCCAGTTTTGTATATTAAAACTGGAATGGTATAAGTAGTATTTTACATGTCTAAATGTCGGGTTGGTTATTTGAGAACGATCTAATGTGTTATATGTTAAAGAAAATGATATGCTATTTAGCATGGACACCTCCATTTACAAAGGAGACTATGGCGAAATTTTCTGAAAATCCTAACACTTAGTAAATATTTTCTAGACGAGCGTTTACTAGTATCTTTTAGACTATGTTTTTCAAACATAAACTCGCCATAATTTTTGTAACGAAAATACAAAGTATCGGAGGTTGGTTTTATACATGAAAATGGTTAAATATATATTTAGAATATATATTGTTTTGAGGTAATATATTGAGAATATATTGGCATATTATTATTTGGAATACTACACCGGGATACGACGCCAATACATGGCAAGTTACCCGAATACAAGAATACGAATATACATGTATAAGATACCCCATCCTTGGGAAGGAAATACGAAGCTAAAATACTTGAGAAAGTATTAATACCAAAGTTGTGGATTAAACAATTATTCCAAAACTAAATATAATTATTAGAACTTGGAATAATGTTAGAAACGTAATTCAAAAACATAAATACTAAGATAAGGCACGACCCGTTCGTCTAATAGACGTAAGACCATTGTAGGTAGTCGAGTGGCTGAGGAAAATTGGGTTACAAGTACCGAAGACGCAATACTGTGAGTTCATGTCCCCCTTTTCTCTTAACTGTTTTCAGTTTTATAACTTCGGGGGTGAAATACATGTTACAATTATTAAGGACATTTTTATACATGGTATGGTTAGCTTAAGGAGGGTTAGGACGTTCAGATCATGTGAATGAGTAGGTGGAACTTAAGGCCATTAATCCTCGTCGTAGGACCGAGGATCATGAGTGATAGATCTATTCGGGTGTAGCGAGCCCCACTCCTGAGTCCGCTGAGTGGACCATGAGGTGACTATGTGCCCGACGCCAAAATCTGCTAGGTTTGAGTCTTCCTGCATCACTTCACACATATCATTGGCTTTGCAACCCAATGGTGATCTATTTTTCCTTAATTGCTACATACCAGGGATTTTAATACATACAGACACATTACAAAGGTTTATACATACTCACTTACACATGAACTCGCTCAACTTTATGTTGATTTTTCAAACTACACGGATTTCAGGGAACTAGTGGATCTGGCGGGGTATGCATGTGTCAAGCTGTGTTTTGAATAAAAGGTGTTATCCAGGGTTGTTGAGTTTAGAGGGTGTATCCCTTTCCTGGACAGGATACAAAAATTTTAAACTCGGGTTTTATTTAAGTACTCTTGTTGAGTCATTGTGAACTCGTTTAAACACGTCACGGTTTGTAACTTTATTTGGTATTGATGTTTTCAAACAATGGTATTGTGGTAGTTTCTAAACTTTATTAATGAACAAACATCTCATAATTTTATCATATAGCACTGTTATGATTGTTGCTATGGTATTAAGAAGTCACACCAAAATAATCCACGCTTCCGCAAAAGTTAGGGTGTGACAAAGATGGAACAGTGTCTTGTACAAGAGGTGTAAATTTAGGTAATGTAAAATTTTCACTCCCCCACTTCTTGCAACTATTGCAAGTTATTATTAAGACACTTAATGCTCCCACTGATCTTTAATATCTCTAGAATGCTACAAGAGAATTTTCAATGAGCTACGTGACGTGGGAACCTATCACATATATGTTAGACTTTATTTGACTTCTTTAATGTCCAGATATCATAAGAAACTTTAGGGACATATTTAATAGAAATCTTATTAAGTATAATATATATATATATATATATATAAATAGATTTCTTCTAAGACCGTGGGCCATATGCTACAAAATTTAGATACAAGTTGATAGCCTTTTAAATGATAAATGAATTATGTCTGAATATTCCTTTTGGAATAAGTTCCACGAATGTCAATGAATGACTTATGATGGACCCATACTTATTCCTTAAGCCAAGTAATATTTTATGGCTTTTAACATCATGATTTAAAATCACTTAGAATGAGATTAGTTGAATAATCATCCTCATTAACCATGTCATGATTTCTCATGAATTTCGGTTATAATGGATGAAATTTATAGGTCTCATTTTTCTTTTGTCAAATTCTCATTTGCATGATAACAAAAGTTGTGAAAGTGTAAGGTATCATCTAGTTCCATCTTAATAATGTTTCTATTCAGATATTGAGAACAAATAAAATGAGAGTTTAAGGTAAGTGTGACTTTATGTTGACTATGCAAACCTCACAACCTTCATAACATAGCTTAATTATGATACTATATTCTGACTAATCTTCAGAATATGTAAAGTGTCGAAAAGCTTTGTTAGAAGACTGCCCATTATGGTTCTTATAGCCTTAACGTTTAATTTTGTCACTAACTCTCATGTTAGTTATTTGTTTAATTCTGGTAAGGAAAGGTATGGAACTAGAGTCAACTAGTCATGAGTTAATTGGAAAATTAAAAAATTAGCAGACTTAGATATCATAGGAAATGACTACCTAATTAACTTATCCAACCGTTCTTCTGAATAATGGATAGTCTCGTTGCTTATGCCTAGTCTAATGG
This sequence comes from Helianthus tuberosus, assembly GCA_030545235.1. Lineage (NCBI taxonomy): Eukaryota > Viridiplantae > Streptophyta > Magnoliopsida > Asterales > Asteraceae > Helianthus > Helianthus tuberosus. The sequence goes on along the minus strand of CM060402.1, from coordinate 159,273,246 downwards.
CATAATTATGCAGTGAGATTTTCCCTTGAAGAACCTTAGAGTTGGAATTTTTACTTGTAATTTGTCTATGGACTTTAGAACAATCCTCTTTTAAAGTTTAAGTGGTTGTAAGATGAACAACATCTTATTTTCCAGTTTCAAACATTTATTTCTATGTACATATGTTGCTTATCAACACACTCATTATACTTTGGTACTTTTGAGTGTTATAGTTGATTTATAAGGCATCAAATTGTACAAGTGAAAATCTTAGTATGTAATGTACTGGAAAAATGTACTTATTTATTTCCATGCGTAAACCCTTAACTTTATGGGTCATGGTATTGTACATTATTATGTATTCACATATACCATGTAGCTTTATAGTTTATAGTTTTAAATGAAGGCATGCATTTTAGGAATTCTTGTGATTATTCCACAATAATAGATTAGTTTTAGGAAAAACTTAATCTGGAATAACCTTTTAGTGATAGCATTTATTTTAGAGAGTTCTTGATTATCATAATAGACATCATGTTTAATTTATCCTATTCATCATGCTCTACTTTTCTTCTGTAGTACCTTTATCAGAAGAGAGCAGTAGGATTATCGTGTCTTAAGAGATAATCAAGGATTTAATTGAAGAGCTAATTCTTATAGAAACTTTAAATAAGGCAAAACATATGAGTTTTAGGAATTAGAGTGGATGAGATATAGATTTGTAGAAGAAAATTATAGTGAGAAAAGTTATGGGTACTTAAAATAAGGCAGACGAAATGAACATAAAATTAATGAAGGATCATTAATATAAGGATCATTATGTGAAGAGGTTGTGATATGTTTATTACTAACATCAAAATAATAGACTTAGTTAAAATTCTACTTAAACGAAGACAAATCAGCTTTGGCCAGAAGTGTAATCATTTAAGCATGTGTGCAAAGTAATCGTGACAAATCAGCTTTGGCCAGAAATGAGACAATCACTTTAGTTATGCACTTGTTAAAAATGTTATACATGAATGAATTAAATCAGCTTTGGCCAGAAATTAAGACATTCACATTTGTAATGCATACTCAACATAGCTTTTATAATACTTGAGCAATAAATAGATGTATCAAATCAGCTTTGGCCAGAAGTGATACATCAGAAGCTCACCCAAGTAAAGCCATTTTGGTTTTGTGAAACTTTATTTGATTCTGATTAATTATCTAATTACAAAACCAATTATTTAATAGCAAACCACCTGTTAGCGCGGATCGAACTCAGTTAAATAGCCTAAAGTAATGAGGTTGAGATTTTGAATTAGTCTTAGGTCTCGAGTGAGATCTCGACACAGTTATGAGGTCTCGAGTGAGATCTCGAGTCAAGTCTCGACTCATCTTGTGGTCTCGACTCGGAAACATGGGCTCGAGTACTGAATTTTATGAGATCTCGACTCCATAATGAGGTCTCGAGTCGCAACCATGGTCTCGAGTTGTGAAGATTTAAAACCCTTAGTCGAAACCTCAGTGGTCTCGAGTCGAAACCGTTCTCTCGAGTTATAAAGATTTGAGAACCCTTATGATTTTGAGTCGAGATCTTGGTCTCGGGTCGTTAAAAATGATCTCGAAACTCCTGTTAACAGCTGTTGTTGTGAAAGCATAACTGAAAATTCGAATTCTTAGGGATTTTGAGATATGGTTTCCTGTTTTAGTGATGATCTAATTTTATCAAATATTTCGAAAATTTTATCTGTTGATCTAATAACAGTTTTTCGAAAATTTTAATAGTTAAAACAGATCAAAATATGGAAAAACACTCAATAATCCAAATCATATTCCAAAACATAAAGGAATTTCGAATTTTCCTAAGAACACATGATGAACCCTAAAAAATAAAATAATAATTCTGGAACCCGAAACCTGCATTTTAAGGCTTTTAAACAGATTTCGGTCATAAAACATAACCCATTTGATTTCGAGTGAACATAATATTAATCTTTTTCCGAAATCATTGATCTCGAGTGGCTATATGCAACTCGAAATCGGCTGTGAATTATATTAGGCTTTCAAAATTCCGTTTTCCAGATTTATATCCCAGAATTGATGGATACGAAAACAGAACTAACTAATCAACATATGCTCTGATACCACATGTTGATCAGTTCTGTTTAGACATAATGGAAAACATGAAAACATACCTTTGATTGCATCAGTACAGGCCAGCAGAGAATCCAGATGAGAGAAGATGCAATCGAGTTCGACATGATTGTCAGCTTGATCTGGTTCTTCCTTAGGGTGCAATCTAATGATGGTGATGAAGAAACCGAATAGGGTGTTCGGTTGAGGAGAGGAGGTCGATTGATGTTATGATTATTAGGTTATGTGTCTAACCTTAGAACCTCTACATAAGTCTCATTATATATGCATCCAAGAGGAAAACTAATTAGTTAATAAGGGTAATTAGGCCCATCAACAATTACCAATAAATTATTTAATAGGTTGTTATATGTTTTTATCTATATAATGTAAATGATTATAATGGCTACTAGATTAAATATAAAATAATATAGGGGATGGATCATGAGAAAACCAAAAAACTAACAAAAAAAAGCAGAAATAACATACCAATTTTTTTTTTTACATTTTTTTTATAAAAAATCGCTAGTTTTTATAAATGGAAAAAAAATTTCAAAAAAAAAAACATTTTTTTGTTGTATTACACATGTGCACTATTACGGATATAGTGCACATGTGTAGTACACATATAATGCACATGTGCATTACAACAAAAAAAAATTTATATATAAAAAGTAGCGATTTTTTTATAAAAAATTGTAAAAAAAAAGAAAAAAAAATTTGGTATGTTTTTTTGACTTTTTTTAGTTAATTTTCTAGTTTTCTCATTTAGATGTAGTTTTCTCATTTAGATTTTTTTTTTGGTATATTTAATCTTACAAATTCTACTTATATATTCTATTTTTTTCCATTTTCACACAAAAACACCATCATCTTCTCTCTGCTACACCATATCTTTTTTCTTTTCTAAAAACAACCGAAAACCCCTTATTGGGGGAGCTGTTATGGAATACCTAAAGCATGAAATTACAAATAGCATAACATATAAGCATGTATACTAATTGAGTATTTAAATAAGTTTGCATGTATGTGTGTGCGTGTGTATTTTATTGTGGATGCATAATGCAACCAAATAGCATAACATCACGTTTGACAAATAATTTTATAAGATGGTAGATTGATCTTTAATTCCCAGTGAAATTAAATTATTTGTCACCGACAAGAAATGTGATTGACCACCGACAAGAAATGTGATTGACTTGTAAACAGATAAACAGCATGATTCATTATAGCAATAATCTTTATATGAACTGGTTGTTTTTCGCCCGCGCGTTGCGGCGGGGACCTAATGTCAGCAAAACGCGTGTCGGCAACGGCAAGCAGATAACGAAAATCAAAACATAAATAACAATGTCGTGGTAACGATAGTCACTACGTCCTAAAAAAACGATTTTAAATAAACTAATATATAATAATAGGACCCCACACGTCCTACACGTTGGCAATTCAGTTGTCTTTAGTTTAGTTATTACGGTGCTAACACGTAAAAATATGGACGAGCTCGGTATCAGTATCAGTAACGGCACCGAGAGTACCGATCCGGAAAATCATCGAAATTAGGTACCTGCACCGAAAATGCTCGGTACGATACGGTATGGTATGATATGGTATTTGAAGGTAAAAATCAGTAAATATAGGTATGGTGCTAGATCGGTGTCGAACCGAAAGTAACGATTCTGAAAACGCCAAAAGGCGGGTACCAAATTGGTACCGAAAATGATTGGTATAGTAAATTTGGTACCGATACGATACCGGTTTGATTACAGGATTTGATACGATTTGCTCATCAATAATCTAAAATATCCAAGTTAATTTTACATGCTACAATTCATTCATTATAGAAAAAGACAAAAAAGAAAACAAAATAAGTTGTTGTGTATATAAAACCTCAATCAAACGAAATACAGTTTACTTACAGTTTGTATGAAAAGTAATTTACACGGTGCAATTACGTGCGTTGCTACAGGATTTGATGAGCTCGGTATCAACCGTTACCGAAAATACCGTTACCGAAAATCCCCAAAAGTGGGTACCGGTACCGATTATACCTGGTACGGTACGGTTCGGTACCGGTCGCTACTGGTACAGTACCGGTATTTGAGGGTGAATACCGGTACCGAACCGATACCGAAAATGTCAAAAGTCGGTACCGATTCAGTACCGAAAATATACCCGGTTTGGTAAATTTGATACCAGTACCGGTACCCGATACTATTTGCTCATCCCCTTGATGATGTTACTATTCATTGGATTGTGTATGACAAATAATCTAAACCGGTGCAATTATTTGCGTTGCTACAAGATTTGATGAGCTAGGTACCAACCGGTACCGAAAATACCGTGATCGAAAATCCCCCAAAGTGGGTACCGGTACCGAATATACCTGGTACGGTACGGTTCGGTACCGGTCGGTACCGGTATTTGAGGGTAAAAACGGCTGAATACCGGTGCCAAACCGATACCGAAAATGTCGAAAATCGATACCGATTCGGTACTAAAAATATACCCGGTTTGATAAATTTGATATCCGATTTCCTTTACTGTTCATTGAGTTTGAATTTTAATATAAAATAATAATAATAATAATAATAAAATAATAATAATAATAATAATAATAATAATAATAATAATTAAGGATAATAATTATTGTTTCTCCCACTTTACAATCATATCCTAAGAGTTGGATATTTTCCTTTTTCTTGGAGTTGCTTTTGGCGTCCTTCCTTTATTTAGATGATCAACACATGTTCATGACCCATGTTGATATTGTATCAAATAGGGCAGAATCAGATGAGGGCTAAGGGGCTGTTTGATAACTTCTAAATGGTTAAATGCTAAACCAATAAGAGGTCTGAATTAATAAGTGCTGAACTAGTAAGAGGCCTGAACCATTAAAAGCCGGTATAATGTTTAACCATTCAGAAACAAATGCCTGACCAATTCAGATTAGAGGTCATAACCATTCAGACTCTGTATAATACTTAACCATCCAGAGGTAAATGTCTGAACCATTTAGACACGTGTTCGCGAAACAAACAGTCTGAATCATTAAGTGTTGAACCAGCAAGGGGTCTGAACCATTAAGAGGCTCATAACAGCCCCTAAGAGGGTCCAACAACCCTCGAGCATTAGAACTTGCTGGTTTTTATATATAAAACTTGAGTTTCTATAAAACAACATAAGTTGAACCCTTAGTTGTAATCGATGAAAACTTATGATAACCCCCGAGTTAGAAGCTTTAGTTCGCCGTTGCTCACTATACAATATTAAGATTCTCTAAATCAACTTTTTTATATTATAATGACATTACATAATATCATATTTTTTTATAATAATGACATGACATGATTACAGTCACACCTTAAAGACATATATTAACATATTGAAATTGACAAAATGATATTACTTTTTGAACGGCGGTAACGTTATAAATAATAACATCAACCACATTATCTATACTATATAATAAAAGAAACCACTTTAGGGACACTTGTCATCATATTAGGGCCTCTCTTATAGATAATTTTTATTTTAATTTAATTTTTTCTAATTAATTATAGATAACCCTCATATTAAATATTATTTAGTTTAATATCTTATGGATAATTATTATTTAGTTTAATCTTCTTCTCATTTATAATATTATTTAAAGAAAATTACGATTTTGGCCCCTGTGGTTATATCACTTTTACCCTTTTAGCCCAAAAAAGAATTTTTTAACATCTGAGCCCCCAATGTCTTCTTTTCTAGCCATTTTGGCCACTAACAGTAACCCCATCCATTAAATGTCAGAGGCCAAAATGGTTAAAAAAAAGATGTTAGGGGCCAAAAAGGTTAGAAAAAAGAGGTTGGGGGCTTAGATGTTAAAAACATATTTTTAGGCTAGAAGGGTAAAAGTGATATAACCACAGGCGCCAAAATCGTAATTTGATTATTTGATGTATAAAATTAGATTTATTCAATTCGTACAATACACGAGGTTTTTTAAGGATATATATATATATTTTTTATTATTATTTAGTACAGAAAATTACATTTACTCAAACCGTGTAATACACATATTTTTAAAGATGTAATTTTTTTATTATTTAGTATATAAAATTACATTTATTCAACCCGTGTAATACATAAGGTTTTTTAAAGATGTATTATTTTATTTTTTGGTTAACAATATTACATTCTAACCCTTTTGGCCCTTAACAGTAACCTCATCCATTAAATGTTAGGGGCCAAAAGGGTTAAAAAAAGACGTTAGGGGCCAAAAAGGTTAGAAAAAAAGACGTTAGGGGCTTAGATGTTAAAAAAAATATTTTTTGGGCTAGAAGGGTAAAAGTGATATAACCACGGGGGCCAAAATCGTAATTTGATTATTTGATGTATAAAATTAGATTTATTCAATTCGTACAATACACGAGGTTTTTTAAGGATATGTATATTTTTTTTTATTATTTAGTACAGAAAATTACATTTATTCAAACCGTGTAATACACATATTTTTAAAGATGTAATTTTTTATTATTTAGTATATAAAATTACATTTATTCCACCCATGTAATAAATAAGGTTTTTTAAAGATGTATTATTTTATTTTTTGGTTAACAATATTACATTTATTCAACTAATGTAATACACGTGGTTTTAAAGTGATAACTTTTTTATTTGGTATATAAAATTACATTTATTCAACCTGTACAATATTGTTCTTATATATATAACTTTTTATTATTTAATATATAAAATTATATTTATTCAACTAAGGTTTTTAAATATATATTGTTCTATTATTTAGTATATAAATTTTTTTTATTCAACCCGTGTAATACACAGGGTTATAACCTAGTATAACTATATACGTTCATAAATATCTTGTATATATCTAGAACCAACCCCATTTCGAACCCCCTAATTACTTTCAAAATAATTTGATTCATAATATCTTTCCTAGCTTAAAAATATCAAACAATCACATTAAAAGCCGCCAAGGTGGGATCCAAGATTAGGTTGTACGTGACCTGGCTTTTCTTTCTTTCTTGATTTTTTACTTTTTCAACATTGAATGATATATAAATTCCACAATAACACGTCATTTGCTTTGAGAAAAGATGCAACCATTACAATACCCCACAACCACTATGCTTTTCTTCTACTCATGTCTCTTTATCACCTCAACCACTAATCTCGCCATTGCCAACGCCGGGATCAAGTCCATCTTCCTCTTGGCCGGCCAGAGCAACATGGCCGGCCGAGGTGGCGTCATAAACGACAAATGGGACGGTTACGTCCCGCCCCAATCCTCCCCCAACCCCGCCATTCTCCGCCTCAGTGCGGACCTCAACTGGCAACCAGCCACAGAGCCCCTCCACCGCGACATCGACTATTTTCGAGCATGCGGTGTGGGGCCCGGGCTGGCCTTTGCTAACTCATTGTTACAAATTGATCCCAACATTGGAGTAATTGGATTGGTTCCATGTGCGGTTGGTGGAACCAATATCTCCGAGTGGGCACGTGGTGGCCATCTTTACAACCAGCTGCTCCGGCGGGCTACCGCGGCGGTGGAGGGCGGAGGAACCGTCAAAGGGTTGTTGTGGTATCAAGGAGAAAGCGATACGGTGACCCGCGAAGACGCCGAGTCGTATAAACGGAGATCGGAACGGTTCTTTGATCACGTGCGATTGGATCTTCAATTGCCTACACTTCCAATAATTCAGGTATCATGTTAGTATCATCAAGTATCAAACAGTATGGGTTTCAAGTTTGAAACATGTGTCATTTTTTAATTGGTAAGTGAAATAAAATATTAATAATAATATTAATGACAGGTGGCATTGGCATCTGGGGCAGGATCATATGTAGAGAAAGTAAGAGAGGCCCAGTTGGGAATGTGGTTAGTGAATTTAAGGACTGTTGATGCAAAGGGGTTGGGCCTTGAGCCTGATGGGCTGCACCTGACCACACCTTCTCAAGTAATACTTGGGGAGATGTTAGCCCAAGCGTTTCCTCTGGCCCATCATTCATCTGTGAGGGCTGTGACCAGTAAAGCTTCAAGAATGCATCGTAATTTTGTTACACAATTTTTTGACTATATTGGTTTTTGATGTATTTATCTACCCACTGAATTATCCTAATTATTTTAGAGTAGATTTCTACTAAACAGAAAATTAAGTTGCTGAATGAATGTTACTGAATTTAATTTTTGAAAAGATGTGAATTTAAACTGAAATGCGGTGTTTTACATAACTTAATTTAAACATATGAACGAATGTGAATACACTAACCTACATATTTTTTTTGTTTGTGTTTGTTTGTTATGAAATTGAATGTGTTTGTTAAATAAGAAACGAACATAAACAGAAAGCCAAAAGTGGGAAAATCAAGTAAATTATATTTGGTGACGTGTCACTATCATGGAAGTCAGAATTGAAAGCAAATCATCCATAATATTAAGATAAAGACAAAAACCCATAAATAAAATCCGACATAAACCATTGGGTCTTGAAGTATTTTATTTCTTACATTTCCATTCGTATTAGGTCTTGAAGTATTTTATTTCTTACATTCCCATCAGGAGCAGACTTAGGTGCTGTTTGTTTTTTCTGCAGGAAAACCTCTTCTGCTGCAGGCTACATCTGCAGACATCTGCAGGAGAAGAGGTGGACCAAATGTCTGCAGTCTGTAAGGAGAAGAGGGTTTGTTTTTTTATATAAAACCTCTTCACCATTTTAAAACACACACACACAACACACTGATCTCTCTCTACTCTCTCTCTACAATCTGCACCACCGCCATCATCATCACCGCCACCACTTCACCACCGTCATCATCACCACCACACCACCGCCATCATCATCACCGCCACACACTGATCTCTCTCTACTCTCTCTCTACTCTCTCTCTAACAGATCGATGATGATGTAACAGATCGATGACGATTTGGGGGTTTTGTTTCTGATCGTTTTGGGGTGTTTTGTTTGCCATCGATTTAGGGTTTCGGAGGTGGAGGTCGATGGGTGTCGGCAGAGGTGGGGGTTTCGGAGGTGGAGGTGGTGTCGATTTGGGGGTTTTGTTTCCCATCGATGATGATGATGATGGTGGCGGAGCAGGGGTGGTGGTGGCGGAGCAGTGGTGGTGGTGGCGGAGCAGGGGTGGTGATGATGATGATGATGATGATGATGATGGTGGCGGAGCAGGGGTGGTGGTGGCGGAGCAGGGGTGGAGGTGGAGGTGGTGCCAAGAAGAGGTAAAAAGCTTTGGTTTTATCTCTTCCTCAGGAAGAGGCTGGGGAGAGGTAAAAAACACTTCTCAAAAAAAAAAAAACAAACACTCTTCTGAGGCTAAACCTCTTCCCGCGTCTGCACAGTGCAGACAGAAGAGGCCAGGAAGCTCTTCTTGAAAAAAACAAACACCACCTTACACTATGCGGTAGAAATAAGCAGAGAGATGTCCACAAGTAAAGTTCACGAATTCAAACACGCATTTCCCCGTCCACAAGTAAAGTTCTTGTCTAACATCCACATGTGAAATTCTAATTTCTCACGGTTTAAGTACACAAGTTGAAACCACTTTTGGGCACTCATACAACTACATAGTTTGAGATCTCCAATTTCAATAACATATGACCAGTTACACATGTGAAGTTCTTCTTTCACACCACATAAGCACACATGAAAGTTGCCACAGCCACATGTGTAGATTTTGGTTTTGAGACCACTGATTACAACAATCATTAAGCGATGTTAATAGTGATATCAACAAACGTTCCACCATAGACACATGGGGAATGAACAAATGAACGAGGAAATAAGAGAGATGTTAAGAGTATAAATATAATATTTTGCAAGATTAATTTAGCGACTGAATTTCCTTCGTAAAAATATATTTTTAACACTTACACGCGTAATCTTAAGGGAATCTTCTCATGAAAATTTGTCACAGCAACGAATCTGCCATCAACTTTTTTCTTAACTGGCAATCTTAATTAATGCCTTGCAAGAAATCTTATCATCCACTTTATCCACATATACTTGGGACCGGCTCAATAAACTAAATAGTTTATAGTACGTTGTAAAAGCTAAAAACTATATGCTAAATTACATGTTTTATTTGAAACAAAATGTAATATATTTCTATCAAAGAAATCATTTTTAATTAGCAAAATAACCGAACAATTTATATTTTCTTGTATTATCATGGATTTTAAGTAACTTTTATCAGTTGTAGTTTGCACTCTTTTTTATTTGATATGTAAGGGTAACCAAAAGTAGCTAACATGATCCTATAGGTAATATATACATTTTGAATTATTTTTTTTTTGTTTGTTTGTTAAATATAGGTTCAATTCGTATTTTAACAATGCCTTAAAAATTTAAGTTCCTAAAATAAATTTAAACATCAATATTTATCTTAGTTTACTATATAACAAGACCTTATTAGTTTAGAAGACTATTATGGCTTCTTCTTTTTTCAAAAGTTTATTTCACAATATATATTAGACAGTTTATTTATATAATAATTCAAAACATATATATATCAAACCTTTCACAATATAGAGCCTAGGGACCAAACTTATTTTCTTAATCAGCAAGAGTTTCTCATTCCAACATGACCATATAAACAATATGTATTTAGGAAAAAATAAATAACACTTTAATATAATTTTAAGGGTGTCACCCTTCATATACCATTTTTTTTAATTTTTAATTCTTACTAGATATAGATACTGAAGTAATTATTTTAAAAGGCTAACGGTTTTATAGTTTAAATTTGAAACATTTTCAGCCAATTATTTATTTCAGTTAACACCATATTGCTTTGTATACTCTCCAACATTCCCTTTCTAAAACACATTCGTAAAAAGTTACTATATGAAAAGAAACGTCAACTTAAAAAACTTTCTCTCTTCCTCTCCCTATCGCCGCCCGGAATTCGCCATGTCTGCTCGACGATGATTGCTTAGATCTGGTTAGCGTGCGGGGTTTAATCGATCGACTCAGTGGAGTCATCTAGATCTAACCTTTCATTCTATTTGGGTCTTTGTATTCTCCATTCGCTGCATAGGTCTTCCGCGGTTTTTCTAAATGGCTTCGATGGTAGACGATGAGAGAGAGCAGGATGATGACGGACCATGGTCTAATGTACAGTATCGAAGGAACAGAGGTGACGGAGTCGAGTGGACGTTTCTTGTGCAAAATCTGTCTGACCGAGTAACAAGGAATGCATTATGGCAGGCTTTTCAACCGTATGGATTTATCTCTGATGTTTATGTGGCCCGTAAAAGAGACGCAAGAGGGAGGTGTTTTGGTTTTGTCCGATACGTGGGTGTGGAAAACATGAAGGAAACTTTGGCTGTAATGAACACGGTTAAACTGTTTGATATGAAAGCAACGGTAGCTCTGGCCAAATACGACAAGGACCACAAGCGATTCAACTATTCTCCGTCGAATATGGGTTGGAGTGTATGGAGGCCGAAGGAGGTTAAGAGGTATGAGAATAACAATTTTGATAAGTCTTCTGGGGGAAACAAAGTTGGTGATCAGCATGCTATGAAGAATCAGACATCCGGTCTCGGTCCATCTGGTCCGTCGTTTGTCCAAGAGGGGACATCTTACGCGGATTTGTTCAGAGGTAATGGAGGGGTCCAGGGTCATGGTGCTAAGGTTGTGTCCGTGGAAGGTAAAGGCTCGCTATACCCCTTACATTGTATTGGGAGATCGATCCTGGGTAATACAAAAACTGTCATGTCAGTAAGCAAGATTAGACAAGCAATAGAAGACGTCGGTATGACTGAGGTTGGTTTATCATATGTTGGTGGGGTGACTTTCATGCTAACCTTTAGAGATAAGGCGGTGGCAAGTGAAAGCATGAAACAGTACTCGCAATTTTTTGGAATGATGTTCTCAAAATTTTTGATTTGAAACGGAGAAGATGTTCCATTTAGCCGGATTGCGAACCTAAGTATTTCTGGTGTGCCATACATCATTCGAGACAATGACGTGTTTGACAGGATTGGTGGCTTATTTGGGGAGGTGGTGCAACAATCACAATTTTCATGGCAGTCGGAAGATAATTTGGTCGGAACGGTCCAGGTTTTAACATCCCAAATGTCCAAAATAGAGGAGGCAGCGGTGATTAAGTAGAAGGAAAAAAGTATCGCTATCTGGGTCTCGGAATTCGTTGGGCAGTGGTCTTCTAAGGAGGATGAAGATAGTTCGCTGAGTTCTTTAGAGTCCGATTCAGAAATGGAGTCTGGTTCAGAAGACTCAGTGGATTTGGATGATCTAGAGGAGGGTGAGATTAAGCAGGATGTGGAGAAAAACGACCGGAAACATGAAGATGATCAAGATCCGGAGTTGTCTATGGAGGATTTTCCGGTGGAAAACGAACCGCCGTCGGAAGTCCAAGGATCACCGGTTGCCCAAGTGACTGTTGATCTGCATGTTGGTGGGAAAGAGCAACCCGTGCATGGGGAGGTGCTTTCGGCGGGTGACAACAATAATGACGTGAGGAATCTGGGGAATAATGAAAATTCAAATATGGGGAATAAAGTCAATCAAAATATTAACGTGTTTAATATGGGAAATAATGTCAGTGGTGAAGGTTGTGGGCCGGAATTTATCTCTCCAAAGCTGTGTGATATTGGGCCTCCTGATAAGGGTGATGATGGCCCAACTCCGGTCAATAATCTGGGTAAAAGAAATCGGGACGAGAGGAGCCCACCGTCAATTGGCTCTATACAAGGGCCTACCCAAAGGTTATTTTGTCAACATACCAACTCGAATTCTGTTCCTCTAGACCCAAACTCTCCGGCTAGAGTTGATTCCGATAACGTGGTGGGGAATAATATTGGATCTGGGAGAGATAACTCATGCCCGGAGCCTCGTGAGCCCGATCACCAGGATGTAGTCGACGGCTGTACCACAGGGCACGATCAGAATGATGGTTTTAGTGATGGTTCATTGAGAGATGAGGTTGTAGCTACGATGCAGGTTGGGTCGGTTATCGGGGTGGATTTGAATGATTTCGAGGCTGCGGCGGAGCAGACTATTGTAGACGAAGGTGTTACCATTTCGTCCAAATGAATTGTCTTTCGATTAATTTGAGAGGGGTGCGGAATTGCAGGAAGACGGACTGGATTCGGGTCCTTAAAACCAGTTATGGGATTCAATTTTTAGCAATACAAGAAACCAAGTTACAAGATTCTGCGTCCTTTATGTTTAATCAATTTTGGGGTAGAGCAGAATTCAAACTAGCCGCTGTGAACTCCCAAGGAAGGTCTGGGGGTTTAGCTTGTTTATGGTGTCCAGCAGCTTTCAGGTGTGTTAATATGATTCACAATAGAAATTTCATTGTTGTTTCGGGTTTTCTTGTACCATCTGGTTGTAAAATTAATTTTATTAATGTATACGCTCCTAATGATGCGGCTAGTAGGCGAGCCGATGGAAATTTTGGGGGTTAGGAACTCGTTACAAGGGTTATGGGTTCTTATGGGGGATTTCAATGAGGTGCGGAATGCCAGTGAGAGTATGAATTCAGAATTTGTTGAAGCTAACGCCGATGCTTTTAACCAATTTATACTCTCGGCGGGTTTGGTGGAATATAATATGGGTGGGGGTAATTTTACTTATATATCAGATAATGGCAGAAAGTTGAGCAAACTAGATCGGTTTCTCGTTTGCTTAGGCTTTATGGAGAGTTGGCCTAATGCGTCGGTGATTGCTTTAGATAGGGTTGCATCGGATCATTGGCCTATTATTTTATCTACTGCTCAGTCTGATTATGGTCATATCCCCTTCAGATTTTTCAACTCATGGTTTGAGTATCCGGGTTTTATTGATTATGTGATTCAGAAGTGCGATATGTTTACGTTCTCGGGTCCAGCAGATTTGGCTCTGGCTATAAAACTGCGGTGGTTAAAAAATAATATTAAATATTGGCTGAAAATTGAAAAGGAAAGTAGGGAAGGTGTTTATGGTCGGAAAAAGAGAAGATTGGCAAGTATTGAAAGGGTGGCTGAACATAGGGTGCTCCTAGAAGAAGAACTGTCTGAAAGAGAGGATTGTAAGTCTTATGTGGCTGAATTTGATAGGGTAAAAATGCTAGATATGCGACAAAAATCTAGAGCAAAATGGGCCTTGGATGGGGATGAAAATTTTGAATACTTTCATCATGTTGTTAATTCTAATATTAGCACAAACCGGTTGAATGGGCTGAAAATTGGTGGTGATTGGGTTACTAATCCTTTATTGGTTAAAGAGGCTTTGTATGACTTTTTCTCTCATCAGTTTTCGGAACCGATGCCAACTAGACCGAAGTTGGTGTGTCCGAATTTTGCTACGATTTCGGATAATGAGGCTGTTATGTTGGAGAGTCCGTTCTCAGTTGAAGAAATTAAAGCGGCGGTGTGGGATTGTGAAGGTGATCGTGCTCCGGGGCCGGATGGCTTCAATTTCAAGTTTATTAAAAGGTGCTGGTCAGGCCTAAATGATGATATTATTAACTTGTTCAATCATTTCTATGCTGAGGGTACTCTTAATAAGTGTTGTACATCATCCTTTATAGCTTTGATTCCTAAAGTTAAAGATCCGGTTGGTCCATTGGATTATCGTCCGATTAGTCTTATTGGTGTTTTAAACAAAGTGATCTCAAAAGTACTCGTTAATCGTCTTAAAGGGGTGTTGGGTAATCTTATTTCGGAGCAACAGTCGGCTTTTCTGGCGGGGAGGAATATTATGGATGGACCCTTGATTTTGAATGAAGTCCTTAGTTGGCTAAAAAAGAATAAGCGTAGTGGTATGTTTTTTAAAGTTGACATTAGTAAGGCGTACGACTTTGTCAACTGGGAGTTCCTTGATTCGATTATGGTGCAAATGAACTTCCCGAGTAGATGGAGAGCATGGGTGTTGGCTATAGTGAAATCGGATAGGGCTTCTGTTTTAGTTAATGGATCCCCAACTAGGGAATTTGATTATTCTCGTGGTCTTCGCCAGGGGGACCCACTATCGCCGTTCTTATTTGTTATTGTTATGGAAGCTCTTACTAGTATTATGAAGAAAACTACTTCTATTGGATTATTTAATGGGGTTAAAGTCTCTAATAGTGGCCCGTATCTATCGCATTTAATATATGCGGATGATGTGATGTTTATTGGCGAGTGGTCCTTATTGAACATTTTGAATTTGCGTAGGATGATGAGGTGTTTTTATCTAGCGTCGGGTTTAAAAATTAATCTCGCAAAGTGTAGCATCTATGGTATTGGTGTGGAAGAGCAGGAAGTTCAAAACATGGCTACCCTCTTGAAATGTAAACAAGGTATGTTCCCATTTAAACATCTTGGCTTAATGATTGGTGCCAACATGAATCTTGTTAGGAATTGGAGTCCGGTGATCGATATCTTTAAGAATAGACTTTCATTATGGAAAGCCAAAATGCTATCGTATGGTGGGAGAATAACACTAATCAAATCGGTGTTAAACTCTTTACCAACTTATTATTTTTCGTTATTTAAAGCCCCATTAAAAGTTCTGGAATCTTTGGATAAGATTAGGAGGGTATTTTTTTGGGGTGGGTCGGAAGAGAAGGCTAAAATGAATTGGGTTGCATGGGAAAAAACGATTGCGCCTGTTGAATATGGAGGGTTGGGTTTTGGTTCTCTTAGGGACGCGAATCTAGCAATGCTAGCAAAGTGGTGGTGGAGATTTAAGTCGGAAAGGAAAGCATTATGGCGGAATGTAGTTTGGGCAATTCATCATAGTTCAAGGGCATGGAATGACCTACCTTGTAAAGCGTCTATTGCTGGGCCTTGGAAAAGTATTATAAGTATTCGGCAGTCTCTTCTTTTAGCGGATATCGACATGCGTCAGGCAATCTCGGCGATGCTTGCTAATGGTAAGGAAGTCTCTTTTTGGATGGATAGTTGGGTTGATTCTTTGCCTCTATATTTAAAGTTTCCAGATCTTTTCAAACTTGATTTGGTCAAGGATTGCACAGTATATGACCGAATTAATGTTGATAGTTCCGGCTTGGTGTTTAATTGGGCCTGGGCCAGGCCTGTTCTCGGTTTGGTGGAAATAAATCAGGTCCAGCAGCTTATTGCTTTGATCGGTAGTTATAGTCCAACTTCAGGCAAGGATAGGTGGAGCTGGAAGCTTGATCCGAATGGAATATTTAGTGTGGCCAGCATTAAAAAAATCTTGAGTGCAGTAAATCGTGTAAGTCCGGTAAGAGCTTTTGAATGGAATAACTGGGTGCAGAAAAAAGTGGGTATAGTGGTGTGGAGGGCTGAGATGGAAAGGTTGCCGACAAAAAATGCGTTGGCATTAAGGAATATACCGGTTCTGGACCAAATGTGTGTTTTGTGTGGCGAGTATGTCGAGACGTGTGATCACATTTTCGTGTCATGTCATCATGCTCAAACGGCTTGGCTGAATATTGCGACTTGGTGTAACCTACCGCCCATTATTGCTTTTGGATTAAATGACATGTTGACACTTCATGAAGTTAGCTCGGGTTCGTGAAAGAAAAAGAAAGCAATATATGCGATTGTTTTGGTTACAATATGGAGTATATGGAAAATGAGAAACGATGCCGTTTTTAGACAGAGTGTTCCAAATGCTATGAAGATGTTAGACGAGATCAAATCTTTGGCGTACCTTTGGGTCAAGAATCGTTCGAAAGAATTATCGTTAACATGGGAAGATTGGAATAGGTTTCGGTTTGGTGTCTAGTTCCTAAATGTAATTTTATAGTTTTGGTGATGCAACGTGTATGTACATTTGGTGGTAGCATCTTGCTACAATGAATAATAAATTTTTGTCGGCTGTTAAAAAAAATAATTTATGCTAAAACCAACAGCCGCCTATACATGCAAAGTATGCAACTCAGTTACTTGGAACATTTAATGCTTTGTGTATTTAATACCTTATCAGAGACACGTAGCTACCATCTCCATTATCAGACACAAATAATTAAAATTGCATTATCAGACACAAATAATTAAAACTCTAGTTAGTTGAATTTGGCATTGTTGGTTAGCATGGGTCATTGTCCAACTGAACCAACTCTAATATATTATAATTCTAATGGGCTTACAATATTATTGGAAGATTAAGCTATCCCAACTCACAGATAGATTTTATGAAGATCTCCAATATAATAGCTATATCATATATTGGATAATATATGACTAAAATAAAGCAGGATTGTAATCATTCAACTATATAAAACTGAATAGTGATGAAGTTGTAATTTTAGCGCTTAATTTATTAGTGACATATTCTAGCTAATAACATCATAATTAAAACCATTACCTTAATAATCATCTTCTTCTACATGCAACAGCATGTCCACCACGTGGCTCATGGTTGGTCTTGCATCCTTATCTTCGTCACAACACCTTAAAGCCACCTTATTAGTTTACCATATAACAAGACCTTATTAGTTTAGAAAGACTATTATGGCTTCTTCTTTTTTCAAAAAGTAAATTACAAAAATGAGTGAATTGCAAGAATTGTTTTTTATCTTTATATCCATTTGCAGGCGTTGTCCTTTATGTTTAAAATTGACGAGTTTTGTCCTTTATGTTTTCAAATCATACACGTTTTGTCCTTTATCCCTAACCCAGTTAGATTTTTCTGTCAAATCTGGTCATGTGCAATGCACATGAGGGTAAAATTGTCTTTTCACCCTATTCTTAAAAAATACATAAAAAAGAAAAAAAATATTATATATCATAACAAAACCCTCGTCTTCCCCAAATCAATCCCATTTCAAAACCCTAATTTCTCTTTAACAACCTGCAACAATTCTCCATAATTATCTATACAAACACACACACATATATATGATAAACCTCTATCTCTATCACAAGTCACAACACACTATCAGTCTAACTACGGTACCACCACCGCCACCGCCACCACCTCCACGCAGCCTACATCGTCTGTTACCACAACTAAAACCCGCCACCAACATCTGCTCCCGCCACCACCCGCCCCCGTGCCACCACCCACCCCCGTACCACCACCTTCACACGACCCACCCCACACCACATCTGACTGCCACTCAAACCCACCACTAAGATATACCCCCATAACCACAACCCATCACTGCAAATCATAACCCCAAATTCCATTTTCCATAAACACCACCTCAACGATTGAGTCAATCTGAAAACCATCATCAAATATAAAAATACAAAGAAGAGTGTGTACTAATAACCCCAAATCACATCAGATAACACACACAATCACACCTACATCATGATTCAATCATTCGACGGCGGCGACTTATGGATCTGGCAGAATGACGGCGACTTATGGATCTCCAACGACGGATCTGGGTGTACCAAAAACCCCATTGTTTTCAGGCTTATGGATCTGGTATATGAAAGGTTTGATGAAATTATCGTTATGAGCAGAACCCTTGAATAAGATTGGATGTTGTGTTTCTTCAATAAGTGTGGACGTTGTGTTTCTGTTGGTAGTATGTATGCAAGATTGGATGTGTTTCTCCATTCTGATTGTAGAGAGAGTAAGAGATGAGGAAGACAGTAAGTGACTTTTGAGATGAGAGGGAGATAAGGGTTTTGTTATGATATATAATATTTTTTTTCTTTTTTATGTATTTTTAAATAATAGGGTGAAAAAACAATTTTACCCTCATGTGCATTGCACATGACCAGATTTGACAGAAAAATCTAACTGGGTTAGGGCTAAAGGACAAAACGTGTATGATTTGAAAACATAAAGGACAAAACTCGTCAATTTTAAACATAAAGGACAACGCCTGCAAATGGGTATAAAGATAAAGGACAATCCTTGCAATTCACTCTTACAAAAATCGTCCTTTATGTATATCACTTATTGCAAACTGTGTCCTTTGTCTTCAATAATTACATAAACGTACTCGATGTTTGCAAACCCTTGCAAGTTATGTCATTTAGTCCTAACTTAGTTAATTTTTTGTGGTTAAATCTGACCAAATGGACCTCACATGAAGGTATTTTGGCCATTTTACTCTCATGTGGGGTTCATTTAGTCATATTTAACCAAAAAAATACCCTCATATGAGGTCCATTTGGTTAGATTTAACCATGGTTGTAAAACAAGGTTTCCAAGGCCGAGTACTCCCCGAGTAGTCGCTACAAGGTAGGCTGCCGATGCGACTTTCTCTAACTCCGCCTAATTACTCAGAATCGATCAAACTCGGCCAAAATCGGATCTAGTAGGTCAATTCGGGCCTAGTTTAACTTAAAAAATAAAAAAAAACATAATTTATATGACTATCATATAAATAATGAATATCATTTTCATGTATTTTGTTATAAATATTAGTAAATTTATGTTATTAGACATATATTTAATTTCCGAAAACTAATTTCTTTATAATTTAACATCTCCGAGTACTCCCCGAGTACTCTCCGCCTATGCCGAGTACTCTCAACTCCCCGGTCGACCGACTAGGGAGCGCCTAGCGACTTTTGCAACCATGGATTTAACCACAAAAATTAACTGAGTTAGGGCTAAAGGACATAACTTGCAAGGGTTTGCAAACATCGAGTACGTTTTTTTGTAATTATTGAAGACAAATGACATAGTTTGCAACAAATAACATACATAAAGGGCGATTTTTGTAATTTACTCTTTTTCAAAAGTTTATTTCACAAATCACAATATATATTAGACAGTTTATTTATATAATAATTCAAAAAATATATATATATCAAACCTTTCGCAATATAGAGCCTAGGGACCTAACTTATTTTCTTAATTAGCAAGAGCTTCTCATTCCAACATGACCATATAAACAATATGTATTTAGGAAAAAAATAAATAATACTGTAATATAATTTTAAGGGTGTCACCCTTCTACATATACCATTTTTTAATTTTTAATTCTTACTAGATATAGATACTGAAGTAATTATTTTAAAAGGCTAACGGTTTTATAGTTTAAATTTGAAACATTTCTAGCCAATTATTTATTTCTGTTGACACCATATTGCTTTAACCAGCAGCCGCCTATACATGCAAACTATCCAACTCAGTTACTTGGAACATTTAATCCTTTGTGTATGCCCCGCCCGCGTTGTGGGGCGATAACCGAATAATTCTCAATCAATTAAAATAAGACTACTAGTGATTTTGGGCTCAGGGCAAAACTGTAATTTCTCAGGACTAATGAGCTAGTGTTAGGCAACTCCTTGACACGAAAAAAAATTAAATCGAGTAAACCAATTAAAATAAAAAACCTTTATAGTTTTGGTAAAAAAACTAAAACGATGGGAAAAACGTAATTTTTAACTGAGGGCCAAATTATAACTTTAATTCGGGGATAAACTGTAAACTAAATGGACCAACGGGAGAGTGCCAGGAAGTTGCCGGCACGACTGTAATTTTACACTGGGGGCAAACTTGTAATGTCAGCAGGAAAACAAAGAAAAACGATGGGGAAAATGTAAATTTAAGTTGAGGGTAAAATCGTAACTTGGCTGTGAGGAAAAAAAAACTAATGGCAAAACTATAAATTTATACGGGGAAAAATCGTAATTTTGAACCGATGGCAAAATTGGAATTTTTAGCTGGGAGCGAAAGCATAACTTTATTTTTAAGTGGGGGTAAAAACATAGCTTTGAACTGATGGGAAAATCGTATTTTTAAGGGAAAAAATCTAATGGCAAAACCATAAATTGAAACGGGGCAAAATCGTAATTTTTAACCGAGGGAAAAATTGAAATATTTAGCTGGGAGCATAAGCGTAAATTTATTTTTAAGCGGGGGCGAAAACATAATTTTTAACTGATGGCAAAATCGTAATTTTAAAGGGGGATAAATCGTAAATTTGTTGGGCCAATAGGGGAGTGCCAGGCAGCTGCCTGACACTATTATCCCTGCCGCCCATTTAGCCCAATGATAGCCCACAACTATTACCGTGTCGGCGGCCGACACTTGAGTTTGTAGTAGTTGAGAATACCTTATCAGAAACACGTAGCTACCATCTCCATTATCAGACACAAATAATTAAAATTGCATTATTAGACACAAATAATAAAACTCTAGTTAGTTGAATTTGGCATTGTTGGTTAGCATGGGTCATTGTCCAACTGAACCAACTCTAATATATTATAATTCGAATTGGCTTACAATATTATTGGAAGATTAAGCTATCCCAACTCACAGATAGATTTTATGAAGATCTCCAATATAATAGCTATATCATATATTGGATAATATATAACTAAAATAAAGCAGGATTGTAATCATTCAACTATATAAAACTGAACAGTGATGAAGTTGTTAATATTAGTGCTTAATTTATTAGTGACATATTCTAGCTAATAACATCATAATTAAAACCATTACCTTATTAATCATCTTCTTCTACATTCAACAGCATGTCCACCACCTGGCTCATGGTTGGTCTTGCATCCTTATCTTCCTCACAGCACCTTAAAGCCACCTTAATTAGAGCTCCCATTGTACTCATGTTGTAATTTCCATTGACTGTGGAGTCGACAACTTCTCGAATCCAATCATTCTTTCCACCCGCGGCTATAATCTTTTCTCTCACCCAGCTATCCAGCCTTCCCTCTGACCCCCCAGATTGACTGGCACCTGTTATCATCTCTAACATAACCACCCCATAGCTATACACATCAACCTTTGAGGTTATAGGAAGATTAACAAACAACCATTCTGGTGCCATGTAACCTCTTGTTCCTCGCGCTCTTGTAAACTCCAAATCGCGAGTCCCATTTCTGTCCAATAATTTAGACAGCCCAAAATCCGCCACCTTTGGCTTGTAATCGCGATCTAGCAATATATTATGAGGCTTGACGTCACAATGCAAAATCCATTCCAAGCATTCTTCATGTAGATAAGCAAGCCCTTTTGCAGTGCCCAATGCAATATCAAGCCTCTTATCCCAGTCCAGCTTATTGGACTGTAAATTCTGAGACAATGATCCATTCTCCATATACTCATACACCAAAAGCCTATGTTTACCCTCAGCACAATACCCCCAAATCTCTATCAAATTCATGTGGTTGAGCCTCCCAAGGGTACTTATCTCTGCTAGAAGTTCAGCTTCATCTTGCCTGTTACTGAATTCATTAAGATGCTTGATCGCTACAACGCGGTTGTCTGATAACACTCCTTTATACACAATGCCACCTCCACCTCTTCCTATCTCTTCACTAAATTTTTTTGACGCTTTTTTTAACTCTGCATAGCTGAATCTCCTAAATCCTGTGGCAGCTTGGAGGTAACCTTGTCCTTGTGTACTCAAACGTGAACGCGTTCCATAAAAGAAGTAACTTACGCAAATGATCTCCAGTGCACCAAATACATATGCAGTCAGCATCAGAAACTTGATGGATTCTTTTTGGTGGTTTCTATCATAACTTCGGTCAAGTTGGATAGTACTTTTCACAGAACAGTTTAGCTTGAATCCCAGAACATCCCTACTGTTATTCAAAGATAAAGGGACACTTTTGGGCACCTTTAGATATATGGAACCATTAAAATTTGCAGACCGTAATCCGTTAACCAACAAAAACTTTGGGTAACAAATAGAAAAACCTTTGTTCCAATCATACTTGAACTGGAACCCTTTGCAACTGCAGCTCTTTATGCACTCTTGCTTACATTCACTTAGAGTGGTATTTGGCATGTATCTAGAATCATAACCCCAAAAATCAGAATGAGGAAGGAGCAAGAAGTTGTACTCGCTATTGCCACATGAAGTCGGTTTGAACTCCGGTTCACAACCATACGACCAATCCGTTAGATTGATAATCCTGTGATTTGGTATGCAAGAGCACTTTCTTCCATGAACAGGATCATTAGAACAAGTACTATTTTCTCCACAACTTCCATGGATTTTACATCCTTCAGACATAGCTTGCCATGTAACTTGCCAAATTCCTCTAGATTCATCTAGACTATAAGCTCGAAAGTTACCATCAAAGTCTATAGTCAGCCTTCTTGATGGCTGATCTCCAGCATCTGATGTGTTGAAGACTAGATCATCAGTTGAGATGAAATGACCGGAAGAATCCATGGTTGCAATCCGTTGGCTTCCGTATATATTCCTACCAGATTCCCATGCTCGAAACTCCGGGTTAGGCCAATAGATGCCTGTCAATCTAGAGTCGCTGTATACAAGTCTAACAACATTGTCGTTGTCGAAAAAGAGCTTGTAGAAACCAGAAGAATGATTGGTTGAACTTCTTGAAGAAACAAGTGACACAAGTTTTGTTAGTGGTTGATTTGGAAGAAGGGTATTTGTTGGGAAGTCAAAGCTTTGCCATAGAACTTTTCCATCTCTAGTTTGAATAAAAAGGTTACCTGAGTTATTCAATCTCAACATTGCAGTTTCTGTTGAATCTTTAGTGCTTGTGGTCCATATTGGAACCCGTTGATACGCGTCCCTCAAGACCAGGTTTCCAGTTTTCAACAAGGAAAGCTTAGAGAACTTTCCATTAACAGGTGAGTCTCGGTTAGCCATCCACACTACGGTTTGTGTCCCGTCTGAGAGAGGCTTAGTTAACCAGATTGAAAAGCAATAAGCATTCTTTCCAACACTGTAGAATCCAGCAGTGTAATGGCTGTTTGGTGAGATCAAAAAATCATCTTTGTTCTCAACTGAGAGAGATGAGCCCAGTTTCAAGGCAAAGGGTGGTGAAGAAAAAGTGGAAGAGGGTATGAGTGGTGTTAGGGATATGAATATTATTAACCCAACGACATTTATAAAAAATGATGAAGCCATTGGTAACTAGAATGTTACTTAAAGTTCTTCATAACATGTAGGCAGTAGACAAAATCTAGGCATTTTATAGTGTTAGACTGCGGGGTATGGGGGGCTTGGGTTGGGGCATATGTTGACACGTGGAATGGGAAAAAACCCACCACCAAAACCCACGCCCATGGGGTATGGTGGGGCTTGGGTTGGGGGGCATGAATTTGGTTTGACCATTTAGAGCATGCCATGTCACTTACTAGCCCGCCCCACGCCCGGGCTGAATCCCACGCCAAAGGGGCCACGCCCAAACCCATGCCCACCCGGGGTGGTGGCTTGGGCGTTTTCAGCCAACCCACGCCCAAACCCCCGCCCCATACCCCGCAGTCTTATATTGGTTTGATGGCATTATCAGGCGGATGAAGATTCGAGACAGACAAAGAGTTTGACTTTGATATTATGATAATTAGAGGATCTTCTATTAGCCGTTCAAAAAAAAAAAGAGGATCTTCTATTAAAAAATACGCGCCCAACCCCTTTCATATTTTTCAAAAGTATCAAATTTTGAATTTTCTCTAACCCTGTTATGTAATATTTACACTTCTATATCAATATATTTTATAATTCTATTTTCCACAATAAAAATGTTTTATGTAAGACTATTATTTTTAAATTCATACAATTAACGAGTTTTGTTCAAAAATGTATTGACATAAATGTTTTATGAATTGACAAAAATGTCCTCATGTGCTTTGCACATGATCAAATTTAACTGAAAAAACTAACTGGGTTAGGCCTAAAGAACAAAACGAGTATAATATGAAAACATAAAGGACAAAACTCGTCAATTTTGAACATAAAGGAAAACGCCTGAAAATGGGTATAAAGATAAAGGACAATCTTTGAAATTCACTCATATATTTATATAGTATTATAATATATTTGATTTTTCTAAAATTGGGGGCAAATTTGAAAACTTGTAATTAATAAAACTAGTTAAATTTCCGCCCGCGCGTTGCTGCGGGGACCCAATGACTGCAAAACGCGTGTCAGTAATGGCAAGTAGATATCAAATATCAAAACATAAATAAAAATGTCGTGAAAATGATAGTCAATCCGTCCTAAAAAGTCGATTTTAAATAAACTAATATATAATAATATGACCCACACGTCCTACACGTTGGAAATTCGGTTGTTTTCAGTTCAGATATTACGGTGCTAACACGTTAAAATATGGATGAGCTCGGTACCTGTAACGGCACCGAAAGTGCCGATCCGGAAAATCATTGAAATTAGGTACCGGCACCGAAAATGCTCGGTACAATACGGTATGGTATTTGAAGGTAAAAATCAATAAATATAGGTATGGTGCTAGACCGGTGTCGAACCGAAAGTAACGATTCTGAAAACGCCAAAAGGTGGGTATCAAATTGGTACCGAAAATGATTTGGTATAGTAAATTTGGTACCGATACGATACCGGTTTGATTACAGGATTTGATACGATTTGCTCATCAATAATCTAAATATCCAAGTTAATTTTACAAGCTACAATTCATTCATTACGTAAAAAGACAAAAAATAAAGAAAAATAAGTTGTTGTGTATATAAAACATCATTCAAACGAAATACAGTTTACTTACTGTGTGTATGAAAAGTAATCTAAATTGTGCAATTACTTGTATTGGTACGTTGCTACAGGATTTGATTTGATGAGCTCGGTACCAACCGGTACCGAAAATACCGTTACCGAAATCCCCAAAAATGGGTACCGGTACCGAATATACCTAGTACAGTACGGCTTGATACGGACGGTACTGGTACGACACCGGTATTTGAGGGTAAAACCTGATGAATACCGGTGCCGAACGGATACCGAAAATACACTCAGTTTGGTAAATTTGATACCAGTACCGGTACCCAATACTATTCATTCATTTATATTTTTATTACTTTTCATTGAAAACTCTTTTTAATATTTATATTTATTATGACTGTTCATTTCGTTGTCTTTTTAATATATAGGTCAATTAAACATTACATATACTAGAAGTTTCAAACAACAAACTTTACAAAAACTAAACTTTGATGCTATATAAAGCTTTAATCTTAGCACACACATACTCATGGGTTGCGCATGTGAGGTCATTTATGATTAGCAATTTCTTTTCTTCCGGTTCAAGGAAATTTTTCATTTGATTATCGAAATTTCTAACCACTTTGATTTTTGTCTGAATGCTTTGGTTAGTTCTTCAACGAGCTCGGCTTTGCTTTTGACGAGAAATGATACCCCCTTTGCCTTCTCACCTTGTTCATCCTCATTGGACGTCGATGTTATCTTTAGCTTTGATCATAGCACACACATGTCCATGGGTTGCACGTGTGATGGTCCATGTGGCTTATATCGATGATTAGCATTTTATTTTCTTTTGGTTTAAGGAAAGTTTTCATTTATTATCGAAATTTCCGAACGCATTTGATTTTTGTTTGCATATGTTGGTTAGTTCTTCAACGAATCGGCTTTGCTTTTGTCTGAGAGATGATACCCCCTTCGCCTTCTCACCTTGTTCGTCCTCATTGGACGCACTAGTGTCTCAATTAAAGCTGCATACAAACCGAACGTTCCGTGAACACTTCGTAAATCATTCGGCGGGAAGTTCTTTGTTTCCATTCGTTTAATAAATAAACAAACACGAACTCGTTCGTTGAATTAAACAAGTAAACATGAATAGAGGTCACGTCCGTTCATCTATGTTCGTTAACGTGTTCCTTTCTGCTCGATAGTTCATTAGGGTTTTTAATTTTTGTATTATATATAAATATTCAAAATTTTGTCTTAACAAAATATATAATAAATATTAGTGTATTGTAATATTTTATAATATTCCAAACTTTCAACCTCGGTTGCAGGAGTTTTATGTATCACTATTGATGTTTAAACTAAATATAGGGGTCGTTCTGTAATTAGTAGATAGTTTATGTTATAGTTAGATTAGTTAGTAAGTGTGAGGACCGGAAGCGACAAAATGAAAGTTTGTAACCTACAAACTTATTGAAAGGGCGTCTCCAGGAGACATGCCTGTTCACAAGCGACGCCAACAACACAGGAAGCAAAAGACGTGACGTTTCAAGCATCAGAAATATCGATTCAAGAGGAGACGCAACTGTTCAATCGCACCTATTCGTTTAGTATATATAGGGTTCATGTGTGTAAATTGCAATCAATCACTTTCATTCAATACAAGCAAGTTTATTGTTCTTTTAATTCTTAATTCTTCATATTGCATGTTCGATTACCAACAAGCACAACTTTGTTTGATTCATATTTTTTTCCCTTTATTTTCTTTACCCTTCTTGCTTTCTATGTAATATCTAAGCCAATACTATTTCTAACAAATGTAACATACATCCAAGAATAATAATCCAGCAAGAACAAGCCATGAAGCCATGTTAATTTCATACATGTGAATATATATGTGATTATAGTTGAACATAAATGTTTGGTCAAGCTTAATTACTCACATCAAATGTCAACTTTCTGATCACCTTTTTCTAGTCAACGGTGGCTAGCTAGAAGTCCGTTATAATTGGTGGGCACTTTGAATTACTTGATTCAAGTCATTGTCATATATAATTGTCACAAAATGCTAAGCTAGTTTTATCAATAATAAGTTTATTAATTCAAATGAATTAAAAGGCAGCTGGCTGAACTTTTCATTAGATGTTAGTATCATATACTATGACCACCTCTATTGAATTATAACGGTTTGCTTATATGAATTACAGTTATGGAAGATTAAACCATTTTCAAGGTTAATCAGCTTCTTATAAATGATTTATATACTATCTCGAAATTCCATATATATGTGGTACATGAAATCCCCAACCTTTTTACCGCCATTTCATAAGCATATAACAGATAAACCTGGGAGGAAACTAAAAAATTAACTCTAGCTAAGATAACGACTAAATAAAATTCTCATAATAATTAATCACTATGATCCTCAACATGTAGCAGCATATCCACCACTTGGCTCATTGTTGGTCTTGCATCTTTATCTTCCTCGGAACAACGTAAAGCCACCTTAATCAGAATTTCCATTTTACTTGTGTCATAGTTTCCAACAACAGTATTGTCTACAACTTCTTTGATCCAATCATTCGTTCCACCCGCTGTTATCATCTTTTCTTTCACCCAACTATCGAGCCTTCCCTTTGACTCGACACTTTGATCACCTGCTGGGCTCCTACCGGTTATCATCTCTAACACAACAACACCATAGCTATACACATCAACTTTTGAGGTTATTGGATGATTAACAAACAACCACTCTGGAGCCATGTAACCTCTTGTCCCTCTTGCTCTTGTGAACTCTGAATTACGAGTTCCATCTCTGTCTAGTAACTTAGACAGCCCAAAATCTGCAACCTTTGGATTCCAATTGCTATCCAGCAATATATTATGAGGCTTAACATCACAATGCAAAACCCATTCCAAGCATTCTTCGTGTAGATAAGCTAGCCCTTTTGCAGTACCCACCGCAATGTCAAACCTCTTACCCCAATCTAGCCTACTAGAATGCAAGTTTTGAGCCAATGACCCATTTTCCATGTACTCATAAACCAACAATTTGTGTTTTCTCTGAGCACAGTACCCCCATATGTCAATTAGATTCATGTGGTTAAGCCTCCCAAGGGTACTTATCTCTGCCAGAAGTTCATCTTCACCTTGGTGGTTACTAAATTCCTTGAGAAGTTTCACTGCGGCAACTCGATTGTTTGAAAATTCTCCTTTGTACACAATTCCACCACCTCCTCTCCCTATCTCTTTGCTAAAATTGTTCGTGGCCTTTTTCAGTTCCGCATAGCTGAATCTCTGAAATCCTGTAGCAGCTTGGATGTAACCTTGTGTTGTCCTCAATGGATTACGGGTTCGATAAAAGAAGTAGATAAAGCAAATGGCCTCAAGTGCACCAAAGACATAGGTAAAAATCATTAGGGACTTGACTGACTCATTTTTTGGGTTCTTTTCGTACGCTCTGTCGATTCGGATTGTTGGTAATTTCTCGCTGCAAACTAAGCTGTCTCCATGAACAAAGTTTTTGTTGTTTGACGATAGGCGTATACTCTTGGGCACCTTTAGATACATGGAACCATTTGAATCCACTGTTCGGAACCCGTTTAGCAGTCTAAATTTGGTGTAACAAGAGAAAACGCCATTCGTCTCATAGTTGAAGTGGAATCCTTTGCAATTGCAGATGCCTAGACACACTTTCTTACATTCATCTAGTGTTACATTAGGCACAAATCTAGCCTCATAACCAAAGAAATCAAAATGAGGAAAATGTAAGAATTCATCCTCACCATTTCCACATAATGTTTTATTGAATTTTGGTCTACAGCCATATGACCAATCTGTTTGATTAATCATTGTGTGATTGGGTATGCAAGAACATTTCCTACCATGATTAGGACTGATAGAACATGTACTATTTTCTCCACAAATTCCATGAACTCTGCAAGTGTCAGCAATAGCCTGCCAAGTAACTTTCCAAATGCCTCTGGTCTCATCTAGACTATAGGCTCGGAAGTTACCATCAACATCCACTGTCAACCTTCTCACCGCCTGATTTTCAGAATCTGAAGTGTTGAAGATTAAACTATCACTTGATACGAAATGACCATTTAAATCCAAGCTGGCAGTCCTTCGGCTTGCAAAGGTGCTCCTTCCAGACGCCCATGCTGTGATCATCGGATTAGGCCAATAAACCCCTGATACTCTAGGCCCATTATAGACAAGTCTAATGACATTATCATTGTCAAAATAGAGCTTGTAGAACCCTGAAGAGTAATTCGTTAAACTTCTTGAAGATACAAGTGGTGTATCTTTGGTGAGTTGTTGAAGTGGAAGAAGGGTATCCGTCGGGGACCCAAAGCTTTGCCAAATAACTTGGTTCTCTTCGTTTTTAAGATAAAGGTTTCCGGTATCGTTCATAACTAGCTGGGCAGGTTCTTTGGAATCTATAATATTTGTAGTCCAAATGGGCAGTGGTTGTGCTGCGTCCCTTAAAACAAGATTTCCGGTTTTTAACAAGGAAAGCTTTGAACGCTTTCCATTAACTGGAACATCTCGATTAGCCATCCAAACAATGGTGTGGCTTCCGTCTGCAAGAGGTTTAGTAAACCATACCGAGAAGCAATAGGCATTCTCACCAACACTGTAAAAGCCCGCGGTGAAAAGCCCATTGGGTGAGATTAAGAAGTCATCTTTGTTCTCCACAGAGAGAGATGAACCCGGTTTCAATACCGAGGGTAGCGAAAGAGAAGTAGGAGAAGCAGAAAGCATTGGTGTTTTAGATAGTAACAGTAGTAAACTAACCACATGCAAAAGAAATAGAGAGGCCATCAAGAAAGAAAGAGTATATATTTTAAGTGTGGAAGCTATTTGGTATAAACACCACCTACATATATATCGATTTGCAATCACTACAGATATATAACATAGTCTGCGGTCCAAGGTCAAACTTGGAAGAATGCATGGATTTGTATCTAAAAGATAATGTTGTAGGGCAGTAGGGGACCCAAACATGTATTATCACTGCATTCAATTCGGTAGTTGACATAATAATGCAAATATCTTATTTCCAGATAAAGTCTAACTTTTCTTTCGATCAAATAACATTTGCAAGGTAACAAAACTAGAAACTTAATTTGAATGCACTTGTTTCATTGATTGTGTTGTAGCGAATATGAATTTTAGTTACTTGAAACCGTTGTAACTCAACACATGCACAATGTTATACTACTCAACGCTTCAGTTTAACTTAGGAAGCAATTGAACACAAATCCGGAGTGCATTCGTATGGTGTGGATAAAATTTCTTAGGATTAGGATTTCTTGCCTCAAATTTAGTTCCGATTGGACCAATACGAACATTTTTATGGTGAACCAGCGACAGTTTTGAGGACAAATGCGATGGACACAGTGATCGTTTCCTAGACCAGTTGGCGTTGGAATTAGTGACGCTTTTTTGGACGAATTTGCGACAAAGTTAGCGTCCGTTTGGATATCTCATTAACGACATTTTGAGATCCTATAAGCGATTGTTTTGGGGCCTATATGCAGTGGCGGAGCTTGACCAAAAATTTCGAGGGGCGTAAAGTGATGGGACACAAATTTTTTTTCCTATCGTTATATTTCGGGTCGGGTCGGCTATCAATTCGGGTCAAGTCAAATAATAATAGTTCCAAATAAAACTAAAAAATTTCATCCATTCAAAGGACTCGTTCTTAGAGATAAAAATTTGTGATTAAGTTTATTGTGTGGTGGGTAAACTAAAAAAAAAAAAGGGTAGTTGCACGGCACCCCTGACCGCGGAAGGGATCTCCCTTCCCAGTTCACCACCCGACAAGGATCCCTGGCGGCAAATACCCATAGCCATCAAAGAGGGGTAAAAAACATGATTCAAACCCGAGACCTCGAGTGTCCTCGGTCCGGCTTAAAGCGGGTGTCGGTGGCCACCAAAGTGGCACTAATGGGAATTGAACTTGGGTCTCCATTGGAGAACCCAAGTCACTCCACCACTAGGCCACTTGTGGTGGTTAATAAACTAGGGTTAAACAAATAAGAGTTAAAATATGTTTACAAAACTACCCATCACTTATATACAAAGTGGTAAAAAACTTTACTTTAATTTATATATTGTATAAATATTTAGGAAAAATAATTGGGAGGAGGCGATCCTATATAATTTTTAAATTTCCGGACGAAAAATCGGAACCTACACACTTCTAACCGAAATATTGGGGTGGGCGGGTGCACCCCCGGGCACCAACAAACCTTCGCCCCTGCCTATATGTGACGGTTTTGGGTGCTTCTAGCGACGGTATTAGAGAAAAATCACGTGTCCCTTCTCCGACAAATTCCATCACTTAACACGATGTTAATTTAACTCGATTTAAAAAACTCATTTTTAATATTTTCAGTCGAAGTACTCGAATTCACATTATTACAAATCACATCACATACAAAAAAACATATAAATTGACTTGGTTTAAAAAAATAAGGTTTTTTAGTTTCGCTCCAAGTATTTGAATTCACATGATTACAAATCATATCAAACAAAATATATATTAATAAAATTTGATTCGGTTTGAAAAATCACATTTTTTTTATTTTCAGTCTAAGTATTCGAATTCACATAATTAAAAATCATGTCAAACAAAAAATAAAATATCTATATATATTAATTCCAAGTTATTGTAACATAATACAATAAATATCCGAAATCCAAACGATAAATGTTTACAAAATAAAACAAATTCTAAACTTGGTGGTGCGAAGTTTTGTGACATGTTTCTTAACATCCATTTCATTGTTTGCCTTCTCATATTCATCACTTTGTAGTATTTTTAGCTTCCATGGATTCTACATGCTTCAGAAATAGCTGCCAGGCAACTTGCCAAATTCCTCTAGTCTCATCTAGACTGTAGGCTCCAAAGTTACCGTTAAAATCCATATTATTACTATGTATTGAAGAATATATCATAAGTTAAAATGAAATGCTGAAGAAAATGCATGGTTGTGTCCAATACACAACATATGACGAAAATGTTATTAATCTATGATCTTAAACTGTCACACATGCACTAATACAATTAGGATTTGAATTTGAATGTAAACAACTCATTCAATATTGTACTAATTATTTAGTTGAAATAATGTCCCTCTCTTTATACACACGCATATAATTATAACTAGTTTATTAATCAAATGCATTAAAAGGCTGCTGGTTGACATTAGATCCTATATGAGGACCTTTACTGAGTATTTAATCGTTCGCTGGCTAGCTTCATATATGTGATAGGTGAAAGGGTTGTATTGTAAAACTGATAATGATTAGGTCATCCGTAATGGTTAATGTCTTCTAAGGGGCGTTTTTCACCACATCAGCATTATAAGGGTGGAGGGTATAATATGCGGGGAGTTATAGTCACCTATCGGTGACTATACCGAGTTGATAAACATGATCGGTGAGTTGGAGAGAGGTGAGCAAAATCGGTGTAAAGTCACCGAATGATGGAGAAGGGTGATGGAGGAGAGAGAGAGAGAGGGGAGAGAGGAACCAATCAAAAAATATATAACTCAAACACCCTAGGGTGATTAACCATACCCCCTGATTGAGTACAAAATGGGGAGTGGAATGGGGAGCAGACATGGCATAATATTATTGGGTAGGATTTCACTCAATCACCCTAGAGTGATTAACCATACCCTCCACCCTAATGCCTATTCAAAAAAAAATATATGTAGTTGTTAATGCCCTTTAATGCTCTTTCAATCATTACTTTCCAATTATTTTTCTTCTCATTTGGCATTATATTAGTAATACTATCGGAAAGACATAAGTCTCTATGTAAGGAAATAATACTAGATGTTGAGTAACCGATTTGACTATAATTTGTCTATACATTATTTCTAAAACTTTGACTTTCTTGACCATGAATGTCTCCATTCCTTGTACATGTATCACCCCATTTTTTTGGTGGGCCCTGATGTGGGGTTTGAGTGTGACGATTGAATATCGGTTTCAGAATGCAGTGAAAGTAGAGAGTAAAAGATAAAGTACAAGTATTAAAAACGTTAAATTATATTAAAACTTTATAACGTCAAACATTTGATACAAGTATCCCAAAGGTAGGATCTAAAATAAATTGGATTTTAAGACATCATAGGTCTTTCGCCATTGGAGTCGCAAATTCCAAATCTTTTGACCGAGCATTATCTAGCCTACTATTGAGGTTCGTCACCTGTATGTTAATCTTTAAAAATACGTTAACTTTCGTTGGTAAAAATAATTAACTGACACATTTGTAAAACATTTTTAATAATCATTGGGATAATAATCTTGTTACCAGATTTACATGTTTATCACATTCGGGATCCAGTGTTCAAAACTTGCTTTTGATTAATATACACTCCATATATTTTGTGTCTGTCAGGTGTATGCCTACACCCGCACTTAATGGTCATTAAATAAATGAATCGGGACATCCGGATACGGTACTGTTAACCCCCAAATGTTTTATGTTAATTTTGCAATACGGATTAAACTCGGGTTATCAACATTCTGAAAGCATTTGCCCGTTGCAATACCGAAACCAAGTGGTTTTGTACCATATCCCAAGTTTTTATAATAAAAGTGGTTAAAAAGTATTTACATGCACTAGTTGTGCTCACAACGTATTTGGTTCGTAGTATAGCAGAATTTAAAGTTTATTAGCCTACAATACAATGTGGTTTCTAGAGGGCTCTATAGTCTAGAGTGAATAGAAATATTTATCCATTAAAATTGTTTAGGGGTCACTATAAGTACGTTAGACTTAACCACTGGGTGTCAGCCCAGTGGCCACCACACCCTGCATACACCGTGGGGACTCAGGTTCGACTCCGGTCGTCTGCATAATAAAAAGTGCACCTGATGTCCACTCGGTTGGGGGACTCACCGCCAGGCGGCTATGTGGTGTGCTAGCCTGGGAAGGGAGAACCCTTCCGCGGTCAGGGGTACCGTGCAATTACCTTTTTTTTTCCTAAGTACGTTAGACTTGACCGGTTAACATAGATTTGAGCACGGTTCCACTAGATTAAGTGTTGACCAGATATTAAGTGGTTTATAACCATACGAGTGAAGGACCTCGTATTATGGTTGAAATAACCTCACATTCTGATTTGAAAGTGTTTTGAAAAGGTTTTGACTCGTTACAACTTGTTTATATGGTTTATACCATTTTAACGAGTCGCTTGTGTAATACAGGTCGGATGTTCAAATGGGCCCGTGACAAGTTAAATATGTTAGAACATATTCTTATGGTGTTGTACAATCTGTTTTGGTGTCAAAACTTTAGGTTATAGTGCTTAAAAGTTCATTTGCTGATTATTACATAAAGCTGAGTTTGACTTTTTAGAATTTCAAGTTTGACTTATCATTTTAACCCATTTAGACGTGATGATCTCGTAATGTGAATGTAGGGTTTTAATCTCTACATTCTTAAGACTGTTTTGTTGAGTTTGATTTAAAATTGGTTGACCAAAGTGGTCAGAATCGAAGGTCAAACAGAAAAGTCAAATTGTTGACAATTCTTTGACATTTGCACTAAATTAGACTATGAAACTACTTTCTAATGAAAAAGCTAAGGAAAGAAGACTACTAGTTTAGAGGATGACTTCAAAGATCATAAGAGAAGGATTGAAATGCAGAAGAAAACTCTCACACTTATACTTTAGAGTGTTTTGAGATGGTGTAAGTAGAAATGGCACACAAGGAGGCTATTATAGCCAAGCCAAAATCAAGAGGTGATGACAAGTGTCTATGGAGGTCATAGGGACTGAGTGTCCCTTGACGTGTCAAATGCATGTTTAAGGTGGAAATATTGCGAGATATGTGACAAAATGTTAAAGAAGGTTGCTGCCAACCATGATTTTGTTGTCCAAGGACCCCTTGCGGACCGCAAGAGATGCCCCATACGGTTCATAATTTCCAGACACCCACCGCAAGGGGTTTCCCATACGGTTCGCAAGGACATGATCCTTACAAGTTGACACAAAATTCTAATTAGATAACAAAAACGTGTACAAGATCATTATTAACACAATTTCGGCCATTCTAGCATGCATAAGCCCTTGTGGGTCAGATTTAACACATATTCTATCAAAATCATGCTTCTATGTAAATCCTAATCTCTATACATGCTTGTAATAACTCCTACTTGCACAATTTTCACAATCAACATCAATTAACATCTAAACTAACATATGTACATGATCAATTTAATAATTTATAAATTTTGGTTGTTTGGGTAATCTAGGGTTTTGTGATAACAACAAATTAAAACTTGAAAACATGGAATTGAAGACAAGTTACTATTTGCGTTGTATAGTGTATGGAATGATCAAAATTGCATCCAAGATCAAGCTTCAAGAGGAAACTAGGGTTTGCGTGTGTGGTTGAAGTTGTACAAGGAGAAAGGGAGGGGAAGGGACGATTTTTTATGGGTTCGAGTTGGGTTATATTTTTTATAAAAATCCAATTACAAGGGGGAGCCCATATCTCTAATTTGGGCTTTTTATAAAATTATGACCCATTCCCTAATAAAGATGTTATTTTTACAAGAATTTCCTAGCTTATATTTTTCTAAAAATTGCCGCAAATAAGAAAAAGATGAAACCGAACAACTACACGTAAAAATACGCAACCACGTAATTTATACATAATACACGTAGATAGCGAAAATCATATACATTCACATTATATATTCATTTAACCTTTCCGGAATTATTATTTCACTTAATCACCAATGTTCGGGGACAGGTTCGTGTATGGTTCGAGAGTAGGGGTCGTGAACTCACCTTAGTTTTGCTCGGTTAGAATTATGTAACTACTATTAAACACAAACAGTGAAACAAACATTATTTGATAAACCTGTGAACTCACTCACTATTGTTGACACTTCTTCTTGCATGTCTTTCTCATGTCGCTAAGGTATCTCTCATGGCTAGGTTGCACGCATGGATATCAAAAACAATTTTATTTATTTGCATGGTTTCATTTCATAAAATTGTTAGTTTATTTGGGTGTTGTTTTGCGCACAGTTTTACTTTACATTTACTATGCTACATTCACATTATATATTCATTTAACCTTTCTGGAATTATTATTTCATTTAGTCACCAACATTCGGGGACAGGTTCGTGTACGGTTCGGTAATTATGTTGATTCACCGAATTTCCATTATGTGGGTGTTTGTGTACTATCTGATACACTTAATTAACCTTAATCAAGTGTAATGCAATAATGAATGTGTATGATAATGTTAAAGATAACGGAGTTGTATTAACATACTTAACCTGAAAGTTCTCAGTTATCACACCTCCAAAGTTTCAACACAAACACAATTGCACCCAAATCTAAGTCGTGAGTTGTGTAACTCTTCTCATTCACCTTCAGTTGTGGTGATGCAAAGGCGATCACTTTGCCTCTTTGCATCAAAACACAACCTAGGCTTGTGTATGAGGCATCATCGTATACTACAAAATCCTCTACTCATTTGGATAAGGAGAGAACATGTGCGTTACTTAATATTTATTTCAAAATTTCGAAAGATTCTTTTTTTCTTAGGCCCCCATTCAAATTTGACAATCTTACAGGTTAGAGCAGTCAAAGGGGTAGCTAGAATTGTTCTCAATAAATCTTCGGTAATAGTCGGCCAGTCTTAGGAAACTACAAATCTCAGTAGGTGACTTGGGTACTTCCCAGTTGGTGATAGCTTCAATCTTAGTGGGATCCACTTGAATACCACGTTCGCTTATCATGTGTCCTAAGAACGACACATCTCTAAGGCAGAAATTGTACTTAGAGAACTTGGCATAAAGCTTCTCTTGCCTTAGAAACTTCAGAATACTCCTAAGGTGCTCTTCATGATCTTCCATATTCTTTTCTTTGACTAGATAAGGATGTCATCAATGAAAACAATGACAAACCTGTCTGGATATGGTTTGCAGACTTTATTCGCGAGGTTCATGAATGATGCAGGTGCATTTGTAAGTCCAAACGACATAGCTCAGAAATCATAGTGTTTGTATCTCATCCTAAAAGCAGTTTTAGGAACATCTTCACTTTTGATTTTTGACAACTTTCGTCCCTCGACTTTGTATTTTCTCTTTTTGACAATTCTAACCCCTTTTATTTCAATATCGTGAATTATGTGAAAGGTTTTTAGATACGTGTCACTTTAGGATTTGATCGATAAATTATCGGGTGTCACAATACGCTCCCCCCACAAGATAGAGGTTTGGTAACCATATCAATGAGTTGATCTGGCGAGCTTGTATGGAAAACCCATAGTTGACTAGTGGAAACTTTCTTTTGTACGAAGTGATAATCAAGTGATATGTGTTTCATGCGTGAGTGGTAGACCGGGTTCACACATAAATATGTGGCACGTATATTGTTGCAAAATAGTGTTGGCGTGTGTTTGTAGGAATGCCTAATTCTTTGAATAGATTTTTGATCCATGTTAGTTATGTTGAAGCATTTGCCAAGGCCTTGTAGTCGGCTTCCGTTGAAAAATGAGAGACTGACTTTTGTCGTGTGTATTTCCATGAGAAAATATTGGTGCCAAGGTAGAGAATTTAAGCCGTAGTGGACCATCCAGCATCATTAACACCACCCCAGTCATGATTAGAGAAGGTTGAGAGAGTGAGAGGAGAGTTACGGTTAAGAAAAAGACCATGATGGATGGTACTTTTAAGATATTGAAGGACCCATTTACGGGCTTTCTAATGGGCTTGTCGAGGGGCATGCATGAATTGGGATAGTTTGTTAATAGTAAATGAAATGTATGGGCGAGTGAAGGTGAGGTATTGTAGAGTACCTACTAATTTGCGATAAGGAGTGGGATCAGAAGGTGAATGGTTTGTGGTGCTAGGGGGTGACAACGTCTTTAGCACCATCCATGTGGAACTGGTTGAGGGTGTCTTGGATGTGAGGGTGTTGAGACAAGAAGAGACCTGTTTAGGTAGGAATGACTTCAACTCCTAAGAAGTGATGAAGCATACAAAGATCCTTGACCGAAAATT
This sequence comes from Helianthus tuberosus, assembly GCA_030545235.1. NCBI lineage: Eukaryota > Viridiplantae > Streptophyta > Magnoliopsida > Asterales > Asteraceae > Helianthus > Helianthus tuberosus. The sequence goes on along the minus strand of CM060402.1, from coordinate 159,234,784 downwards.
TGTTGCTCAGGGCTTTGATAAAATTATCAAGGAATTTAGGATGGTTACTATCACACCCCGATATTTCCACGTATTACTGGTGGGCCCGGTGGGGAGTATCGTGACGTAGTTGATATCATCATAGTCAAACAACACAAATTATAAATGCACAGCGGAAGCAAAAGGTATGAATCACATTACAAACCGAATAAATAGTAATATCAAAGTATTACAACGGACTGTAAAAGATTCACAGGCGGATTAAAAATATAAATAAGATCATTGTTCAACAGACTTTAACATCTAGAGCTTGCAAGACTTGATTATTGATGCCTGGAGTAGCCAGCCTATTTCGTATAGTACCTGCACTTAACCTTTTTGGAAAAATACGTCAGTTTACACTGGTAAATACAATTAACTGACTCATTTTGAAAAGAGTTTAAGAAAATTAGTTTGAATGCACATGGCACAAAAATATCTTTTATAACTTGGGATAATTATTTAAAAATAAACTTGTATACAGTTTTACATGTTTGTCGTCCATTTAGGACCCGGTTAGAAGAGCCGGTTTAACAAGATTAATAGACACACCACTTGGTATAATACCCACAAGAAGATACCCTTCTTGTGGACTACCTTTTTACATACGCAGCTATCAGGTGTATGCCTACACCCCGTGCTTAAGTCGTGGCCATTTCTAATGAATGAGCCGAGGATATCCAGGACACGGTCATTAACCCCCCAAAGGCATTGCATCAAACAAGACAGAATAAAATGGGTTATGCATCTTTTTAATCAATATCTGATTGTACGACTTCATACCCGACCAAGCGGTATTATAATACCGTACCCCAATCCCGTATAGGGAAAATAAGTTAAAAGTATTTACCTGAGCAAAGTATAAATCACAACAGCAAGTGCACGTAGCTTTTACTGGGCTCCTAATCTGGAAAGAAGGTTTTAATAACCTATTAGATTCCTAACGGGTCTTAATTAAGCCTAAACTTAGACCGGTTAGTTTTAAAGAAAGGTATACGGTTCGAAACGCAAGATTAAGCGAAGACCGGATTAGAATGTGATTTAGTCCCGACAAGTTTGAAGACTTGTATAATATGGGTAAACTAAACACATTCTGGATTTTGAGGTGATAATGATACGGTTTGACCCGTTTCGGTCAATTTATGCAAACTAGTTACATAAACCAAACCGGACGCGAATAACGCATAACGGGTAGCCAAAAGAGTCATGAACAGGTTTCCTAAGTTAATATGCTTCAAATATGTTGTGATATCAGTAGGATACCTTCCATTATGCCCAAAACGAGTTTAATCTCAAATTAAGCCCCGTAGGGGTATTTTGGTCATTTTAAAGATTATAAAAGAGATTAATTATAACTCTGATGTTCGGGTCTGAAATAATCAGTAAAATTACTTATTTTAATAAGTTATATCAGTAGGTGATAGGTCTTATATGACAAGAATGGTTTTAACCTATACTATATGTTTAAAACGCGTAAAAAGTCGTTTTAAGCGATTTCCGGGTTAGAATAGAAATCTGAATTTCCTGACCAGTTTATAAAGTTCAAAATACTCCATTTTTCATATAAAATCAGTAGCCAAAGATTTGGTATCAAATTGTTATGAAAAACTTATTTTATAAGCATAAGGGTATAATCGGCAATAACCGAATCAAGGCGATAACCCTATGTTATGACCAGTTTAAAAATAATTAAAAATCTTCAAAAATCCCAAAATATTATATTACATTAGTGGGCAAAAGGTTTGGTGTCAAAAATTGGGTTTAGATAGACTTTATGCTAATTACGTCGTTTAATTAATAAAAAGCTTTCTAATTACCCTATTGAGCATAACTCCTAATCTAGACCTCAAACTGATGTGAAAATTTAGGGACATGTTTATAAATCAGTAACAAAGGTTATTGTCCCTTCACATTTCCAAAATTCTCGTTTTAAGAACAAATGGGCATTATGGTCAACATTAAGCGATTAACGGAAACGTGTAAATGAATCGGACAATCAACGAGCCAACCACAGAGGGTTATACTACCATATAACCCGGCCCTAATGAAGCTCTAAGGCATTTCTAAATCATGCTAATAAGGGTCAGAACTGAAAGTCAAAGCAATGGTCAATTTATGCGACCTTCGGTTCCGAACCGGTCCTAAACTGAAAATTGTCGGGTCGGACATGCTTAGACATGTTCTTGCATTGATTACTAAGTTATATGAGTGGTAAAACAGGTTACACGTCTTCTACATTGTTAATTATGTTTTAAATCGAAAATTATATTTCTGTTGACTTTTTATAACAAACTTTGACCCGACAAATGATCTAGTTAGAGCGGGAATCAGAGGGTGCCCTATTAAGGGTTTATTGCCCACCAAATTAACAACTTATAACTACTTTCAATTTGGCTAAACACCAGACCATTAGTGATTAATCGATAAGTCAAACCTTAATTACGACAGTTTGACTTTAAGCTAATTAACAAAGTAAAACACGATTAAGGAAGGCCAAGGAAGCTTACCAAGGTCCTATGCACGACTAGTGATGCTTAGGGAAGGCTCTTGTGCTCCAGAAATGATCAGAAGTTGGGTTTGAATAAATGATCAAAAGTTGCAACATTGAAGTCTTTATATAGTGTTTTTGATTCATCATGATCATGACAAACAAGCCTATGAGGGGATCCCTGATCGATTACAAGTGTCCCTAGAGCCTAAAAACAAGTTTGTGCAGCACATGGTATTGAAAACAAGTGATTTAAGTCGGTTAAACTTGTTATAACAGGAACCTGTCATGTTTTCTGCTGCTGGGACTGTCTTACGGACCGTAAGGCTAAGGCCTTGTGGTCCGTATCCGCTTTTCAAAAACATCACCCGGGTCAGCTTCCTTATGGACCGTAAGGTGTATCCTTTGTGGTCCGTAAGCCTTCACCAGAAAACAAAAATTTTTAAACTTTCAAGCTTTGATCATGCAACTTTACAACCTCGAATCTTGGACCTTTATTATTAGTATGGGACCTCTTGAACATGCTTGAACAGTTATGTCAACTTGCCATGCTTCAAAAATTCTTTGGATTCTTCTGAAAGGGAACATGCATGAAGGTTTGTCGTACCGATACTCATAGGATCCCATCCTTGCAATTTGGATCAATTATTACTAGCAGTAACCGGATTAGGATGTTTATCAGATGTTTATAACACAGGTTAAGGTTTGGGATTTATACATAGGTCGCTCAGAGGTATTTATTAACATGTCGACGCTTTTAAATCCTACCTTACATCCTTTAACTTGATCCGGAATTTATGACACATTTATCTTATGGGACACGTGTCTTTATTTTATTGGACATGAATTTTCGAGGTGTTACATCCTCACCCCTCTTTAAAAGAAATCTCGACCTCGAGATTTATTGAAACAAATGAGGGTACTTTTCTTTCATTGTGGACTCTACCTCCCACGTGTACTCGGGACCTCTTAGGGCATCCCATTTAACCTTTACAATAGGCACATGCTTCCTCTGAAGCTTCTTAACCCGTCGATCCTCAATCGACAAAGGTTTTTCCACAAATTTTAAGCTATCGTCTATATGCACATCCGTATGTGGTATGACTAGTGACTCATCAGCTAGACATTTCTTTAGATTGCAGATGTGGAATACATTTTGAATACCACTGAGCTCTTCAGGCAATTTCCACTTATAAGCCACTGACCCTACACATTCGATAATCTCGAATGGTCCTATGTATCTGGGGCTTAACTTGCCTTTCTTGCCAAAATGCATTACCCCTTTCCAGGGTGATACCTTAAGTAGTACCTTGTCACCTACCTCGAACTTCAGAGGTTTACGCCTCAAGTCCGCGTAGCTTTTCTGCCTATCCCTGGCAGCTTTGAGACGATCTCGTATCTGCACAATCTTATCTGTCATCTCCAGGACTATTTCAGGTCCTGTCAGCTGGACATCTCCAACTTCCGCCCAACAAACGGGCGTTCTGCACTTTCTACCGTATAAGGCTTCGAAAGGCGCAACCTTAATGCTTGTATGATAGTTATTGTTATAGGAGAACTCGATTAATGGCAGGTGGTTATCCCAACTACCCCCTAAGTCAATCACACATGCACGAAGCATGTCTTCCAAAGTTTGGATCGTACGCTCACTCTGCCCCGTCCGTCTGAGGATGGTTAGCCGTACTAAAATTTAAGCGCGTGCCCAAAGATTGCTGGAAACTTTTCCAAAAATGTGATGTGTATCTAGTATCTCTGTCAGAGATAATAGACACTGGTACGCCATGCAGAGATACAATCTTATCTCGTACAATTGGGCTAACATGTCGGAGCTATAGGTCTCCTTAATGGGTAGGAAATGTGCTGACTTAGTCATTCTATCTACTATCACCCATATAGTATCATTTCCTTTCTTTGTTTTTTGTAACTTGGTGATGAAATCCATCGTCACCATTTCCCACTTCCAGGTGGGAAGTTCAGGCTGTTGTAGCAAACCTGATGGCTTCTGATGTTCAGCTTTGACTTGCGCACACGTCAAACATTTAGCTACATAGGCAGCTATAGACTTCTTCAAGCCTATCCACCAAAAATTTGCTTTCAGATCCTGGTACATTTGTCAGCTCCAGGATGAACGGAGTACTTAGAGCTGTGGGCTTCCTGGAGGATAACATCTCGAAGTCCTCCATAAACTGGAACCCATATTCGTCCATTTAACCTTAGAATTTCGTCCTTGCCATAGGATAACTGTTCTTCAGTCACTCCTAGCTTTTCATCAGGATAGTTAGCTTCTAGCACAGCTTCCTTCTGCGTAGCTAACAACCTTTCATTCAAACCATTCTTTATCTCAATGCTCTTGGCATTGATTCTTATAGGCTTCACTCTTTCCTTGCGACTCAAGGCATCGGCGAATACATTCGCCTTGCCGGGATGGTATCTTATCTCACAATCATAATCATTCAAAGTTTCTATCCAACGTCGTTGCCTCATGTTTAAGTCCTTCTGATTGAACAGATGTTGAAGGCTCTTGTGATCAGAATAGATCACACACTTAGTCCCATACAATTAGTGCCTCCAAAGTTTTAGTGCAAATACTACGGCACCCAACTCCAAGTCATGGGTGGTGTAGTTCTTTTCGTGCACCTTTAACTGTCGAGAAGCATAGGCAATAACCTTGCCTTTCTGCATAAGCACACACCCCATACCGGTGTGTGATGCATCACAGTACACCACGAATTCTTCAATCCCTTCAGGCAATGTCAACACTGGTGCATTGCTTAGCTTCTGCTTAAGGATATCAAAGGATTCCTGCTGCTTAGGACCCCAGTCAAACTTAATATTTTTACGCGTCAACGAAGTCAGGGGTGCAGCAATCCTTGAGAAGTTTTCAATAAAACGCCTGTAATATCCTGCCAATCCCAAGAAGCTGCGAATCTCTGTGGGCGTTTTTGGCTCTTGCCAATTCATGACAGCTTCAACCTTAGCGGGATCTACCTGGATTCCGCGTTCACTAACCACATGTCCAAGAAATTGGACTTCACGAAGCCAAAATTCACACTTAAAGAATTTGGCGTAGAGCTTTTCTCGATGAAGCAGTTTCAGAATGCAATGGAGGTGCTTCTCATGGTCAGCTTGACTCTTCGAGTAAATAAGAATATCATCGATGAAGACGATGACAAATTTATCCATGTAAGGCTTGCAGACGCGGTTCATGAGATCCATGAATGCGGCTGGTGCATTAGTGAGTCCAAAAGGCATCACTAAGAATTCGTAATGACTATAACGAGTCCTAAATGCAGTCTTATGTACATCTTCATCCTTGACTTTCAGTTGATGATATCCTGACCTTAAGTCAATATTGGAAAAGTAACTTGCTCCTTGAAGCTGACCGAACAAGTCATCGATCCTGGGTAATGGATACCGATTCTTGATAGTAACTTTGTTAAGTTCTCGATAGTCGATGCACAGACTCATCGAGCCATCCTTTTTCTTCACAAACAGGATTGGCGCTCCCCAAGGAGATGAGTTAGGTCTAATAAATCCTTTGGCTAGCAAATCATCCAGTTGAGTTCTCAACTCTTTTATCTCCGTTGGTGCCAATCTGTAAGGCGCTCTTGCAACAGGTGCTGCTCCAGGAATAATGTCAATCCTGAACTCCACTTGCCTATCTGGGGGTAAACCAGGTAGTTCTTTAGGGAATACTTCTGGATATTCAGAGATAATGGGTATGTCTTCGATCTTAGGCTTTGGTTCATCAATAGTTACTTGCGCCATGTAGATAACACAACCCTTCGTCAAACACCTTGATGCCTTGAGCATGGACACTTGCTCAGGCATTCCGTACTTAGTATCTCCTTGAATTGTCAGAGGCTCGCCATGAGGAGTTCTAACAACTACTTCCTTCTTTGCACAAACGATCTGGGCTTGGATGCGAGACAACCAATCCATGCCTATTACTATATCGAAACCAGCTAACTTCAAAGGAAGTAAGGATAACGGAAAAGAGTGGTTCCTAATGGATATGAAACATCCATCTAACACGGTTGAGGCGGTTTCTAAGGTACCATCAGCTAATTCCACCTCATATTTCACACTTAGGGTTTTAACAGGTAAATTCAGCAGCTTACAAAACTTATTATCTACGAATGACTTATCCGCCCCTGAATCAAACAATACCCTCGCATAAACATCATTTGTAAGAAAGGTACCTGTTATCACGTTATCATCCTGCACTGCCTCCTTAGCATCCATTCTGAAGACCCTAGCGTTGGTCTTTTTACCTTCTTCTGGTTTCTTGGCATATTTTGGGCAGTTCGACTTAATGTGCCCTTTCTCGTTGCAGTTGTAGCAGGTCGCATCCTTCAACTTTTTGCAATCTAAGGTCTTGTGTTGCTTGGATTTGCAGATCCCACATCCAAAAGTCCTTGATTATGTCTGCGAGTTCGATTCCAATCTACACTTTCCAAAGTGATGTTTCTGACAAACTTTACATCTGGGTTTCTCACCCGACTGTTGGTTACCTTTGTTGAACCCTGAACTCTTCTTGTTCTCATGGTTCCCTTTGTGTTTCTTGTCTAAACGACGTGAGTTATCATCCTCACGCTTTGTCTTACCTTCTTCAGAATTCTTTAGCGATCTCAACCTGACCGCATCTAAGGTAAGAGACAAAGATAGATCAGCTGCTGATCTAAAAGTAGCAGGTCTTGAAGCCTTAACACTGGCTTTGATTTCTGGGGCTAAACCCCCAATGAAGCGAGCAATCCTTTTGGGTTCTAGTGTCACAAGGTAAGGAACCAATCTTGACATTGTGTTGAAGCTGGTAAGATAAGCTTGGCAATCTAGGTTTTTCATAACCAACGATAAGAAATTTGACTCCATTCTTTCAACCTCATGCTGAGGGCAGTAATTCTCCTTAATAAGAGCAACAAACTGATCCCATGTCAGATTGTAGAGTGGGATCTTCCCATCTGCTTGAATGAGAGACTTCCACCATGCTAATGCCTCTCCCTTGAATGATTGGGATACATACTTCACTACATCCCTTTCAGCACAACCGCTGATATCGACCACGGTGTCCATCTCATCTAACCAAGTCATACAGTCAATTGCCCCCTTCTCCCCAATGAAATCCCGGGGTTTGCAGGAAACAAAGTACTTATAAGTACAGGACTTGGTACGTGGTTTATCATCAAATACTATCCTCTTGGATGGAACACTGTTTTGGTTTGAGGAATGTTGATCATCATCTTTCTTTGGCTCATCTTTCTTAGAGGGCGGCTTGCTGTGAGCCTCTGAATGAGTCTTAGGCTTGGAATGCTGTGCGGATAGGGTCCTACTTCGAGTCCCACTAGACTCATTATACTGCCGCTCTATAGCTTTTGTAACAGCATTGTCTATCAATGCTTGCAGTTCTGCACCCGTTATGTTAATTTGGGTATTATCATGATCCTCCCTTGGGTGACTGTTGATCTCATCCGAGTCAGCCATGTAGTTTAAACTGTTACATAAGATATTGACAATAATTTATTTGGGAGTTTATTATGGAATTGTCTTTTATGGCAATTCATCAACCATGGTAAACACATACCATATTTGGTTAATTTGTTAATCATATTTATTTAGGATTTTTATTATAACTTATCCTAATTATAAAGCAACAATAGCAACATAAGTGGCACAAAAGGCCTAGTCACAGGGACATTCTAAATCATAAGCCATGATTTTAGAGAATCAAGGCATTAAGGTTTGAACATAGTTCCTTACCTTTTCCTGACAGGGAGTCGTAGACTACAACTGTCTTTTGCCTTATATGACAATGAATACAGCCCGTAGGCACTACATCACTAATGGATGTTTAATATGTGATCATCTTAATTGATGACTTAAACCCATGATTTATAGATCATCAGGTTAGGATAGGAATCTTTTGAAGAATCCTATTATAAGAATGACGTGTGTGATTTTAACGAATCACGTCTGCCAGGAGCGTTAACATGTTTTCAGATGTTAACAGGGATTTGAATCTTTTTAAACAGGTCTTACCATCTTGGCCAAGTCTTGTAATGACCTGCATGCTAGGTTATACCTTTAAGATTCTTATTTAATATTTAAATAGGTAGATTATTTTAAGAGGAACGGTTTTTTTTTTAAATTTATTTATTTTACGTTTAATACATCTATACATACAATGACAAAGGAATGGGTTGAACCGGCCCTGGAAGACAGGAGTGGGGTCGCCAAAGGAATGGTGCGAAAGGGATCGCTGCAACGTCAAGAAGGAGTGGTGTGAGTCTTCAGACTCGTTCTCTGATTGCGGCCCAAAGGAATGGCGGTAAGGAGGCATTGAGCTAAACGAAGTAGATCGCCTAGCAGGCTCTGAATGGATCCTCCAGTCTCCTTGAGGACCGGCACTCATGGTAGCAGAAGGAGTTCGCCGGTGTGAAGGCCCGGCCTCGTGATCGTTGGGGGCGTGGATTGGCCCCTTGCCTCGTCCTCCTCTTCGGGACCTCGGTGGCATAATTCCTGTCAAACAATATGAAAGAAACAACAAAGAAATATAAAGGACAAGGTTAGGATTAAAAACAATTTGGATTAGTCCTAAGTTCTTTGTCTAGACTCGAAAATGTGCAACTGTGTAACTGAGATTAAACACATAGGCTAGTGTTTAATTCACTCAGTGTTGGCTCTGATACCAACCTGTCACACCCCGGTATTTCCACGTATTACCGGTGGGCCCGGTGGGGAGTATCGTGACGTAGTTGATATCATCATAGTCAAACAACACAAATTATAAATGCACAGCGGAAGCAAAACGTATGAATCACATTACAAACCGAATAAATAGTAATATCAAAGTATTACAACGGACTGTAAAACATTCACAGGAGGATCAAAAATATAAATAAGATCATTGTTCAACAGACTTTAACATCTAAAGCTTGCAAGACTTGATTGTTGATGCCTGGAGTAGCCAAAAGAGTCATGAACAGGTTTCCTAAGTTAATATGCTTCAAATATGTTGTGATATCAGTAGGATACCTTCCATTATGCCCAAAACGAGTTTAATCTCAAATTAAGCCCCGTAGGGGTATTTTGGTCATTTTAAAGATTATAAAAGAGATTAATTATAACTCTGATGTTCGGGTCTGAAATAATCAGTAAAATTACTTATTTTAATAAGTTATATCAGTAGGTGATAGGTCTTATATGACAAGAATGGTTTTAACCTATACTATATGTTTAAAACGCGTAAAAAGTCGTTTTAAGCGATTTCCGGGTTAGAATAGAAATCTGAATTTCCTGACCAGTTTATAAAGTTCAAAATACTCCATTTTTCATATAAAATCAGTAGCCAAAGATTTGGTATCAAATTGTTACGAAAAACTTATTTTATAAGCATAAGGGTATAATCGGCAATAACCGAATCAAGGCGATAACCCTATGTTATGACCAGTTTAAAAATAATTAAAAATCTTCAAAAATCCCAAAATATTATATTACATTAGTGGGTAAAAGGTTTGGTGTCAAAAATTGGGTTTAGATAGGCTTTATGCTAATTACGTCGTTTAATTAATAAAAAGCTTTCTAATTACGCTATTGAGCATAACTCCTAATCTAGACCTCAAACTGATGTGAAAATTTAGGGACATGTTTATAAATCAGTAACAAAGGTTATTGTCCCTTCACATTTCCAAAATTCTCGTTTTAAGAACAAATGGGCATTATGGTCAACATTAAGCGATTAACGGAAACGTGTAAATGAATCGGACAATCAACGAGCCAACCACAGAGGGTTATACTACCATATAACCCGGCCCTAATGAAGCTCTAAGGAATTTCTAAATCATGCTAATAAGGGTCAGAACTGAAAGTCAAAGCAATGGTCAATTTATGCGACCTTCGGTTCCGAACCGGTCCTAAACTGAAAATTGTCGGGTCGGACATGCTTAGACATGTTCTTGCATTGATTACTAAGTTATATGAGTGGTAAAACAGGTTACACGTCTTCTACATTGTTAATTATGTTTTAAATCGAAAATTATATTTCTGTTGACTTTTTATAACAAACTTTGACCCGACAAATGATCTAGTTAGAGCGGGAATCAGAGGGTGCCCTATTAAGGGTTTATTGCCCACCAAATCACCAACTTATAACTACTTTCAATTTGGCTAAACACCAGACCATTAGTGATTAATCGATAAGTCAAACCTTAATTACGACGGTTTGACTTTAAGCTAATTAACTAAGTAAAACACGATTAAGGAAGGTCAAGGAAGCTTACCAAGGTCCTATGCACGACTAGTGATGCTTAGGGAAGGATCTTGTGCTCCAGAAATGATCAGAAGTTGGGTTTGAATAAATGATCAAAAGTTGCAACATTGAAGTCTTTATATAGTGTTTTTGATTCATCATGATCATGGCAAACAAGCCTATGAGGGGATCCCTGATCGATTACAAGTGTCCCTAGAGCCTAAAAACAAGTTTGTGCAGCACATGGTATTGAAAACAAGTGATTTAAGTCGGTTAAACTTGTTATAACAGGCACCTGTCATGTTTTCTGTTGCTGGGATTGTCTTACGGACCGTAAGGCTAAGGCCTTGCGGTCCGTATCCGCTTTTCAAAAACATCACCCGGTCAGCTTCCTTACGGACCGTAAGGTGTATCCTTTGCGGTCCGTAAGCCTTCACGAGAAAACAAAAATTTTTAAACTTTCAAGCTTTGATCATGCAACTTTACAACCTCGAATCTTGGACCTTTATTATCAGTATGGGACCTCTTGAACATGCTTGAACAGTTATGTCAACTTGCCATGCTTCAAAAATTCTTTGGATTCTTCTGAAAGGGAACATGCATGAAGGTTTGTCGTACTCATACTCATAGGATCCCATCCTTGCAATTTGGATCAATTATTACTAGCATTAACCGGATTAGGATGTTTATCAGATGTTTATAACACAGGTTAAGGTTTGGGATTTATACATAGGTCACTCAGAGGTATTTATTAACATGTCGACGCTTTTAAATCCTAACTTACATCCTTTAACTTGATCCGGAATTTATGACACATTTATCTTATGGGACACGTGTCTTTATTTTATTGGACATGAATTTTCGAGGTGTTACAGTTACACATAAGGACAATATCGTGTACATAGACCATAAAATTACAAGTCACTTGGCGGTGTTGGTAGATGAATAGATGTGCAGCAGCCAAAGATTTTGTGAGTTTAAACCAAAGAGTAAAGTTGGTTAGCTAAGTGTACTAAGTGCGAGGAGCTTGCTTTAAATCATATAATGACTTTTTGAACTTGCAAATATGATGAGGAACTTAGGGGGTTAACGTAACCCGGTGGTTGGATCATAAAGACATCCTTGTGTGGAGACCCATGAAGGAAGGCATGTTAACATCAAGTTGACGTAACGACCAATTTTTGGAAAGAGCCACCGAAATAGTGGTGCAATAGTGATAGGTTTGGGTATAGGACTGAATGTATCAATGTAATATTTCCCATATTGTTGAAGAAAACCTTTGGCTACAAGACGAGCTTTATATTTTGCAATCGAGCCATCGGGGTTTTGTTTGGTTCGAAACACCCATTACCCCGTTTATTCTATCCCATTACCCCATACCCTACAGACTCTAGGAGTGTTGAGATATTAGGATAAGATCTAGGCCTTTTTTAAAGGCTGAATGTAAGTTATAATGGTAAATGGGCTCCAAGTGATCTATTGCGATAAGTAAAATGCATGTTATATAAAGTATGTTTTTATATATTTTAAATTATTAATTACTTATAATATTATCTGGTTTGATCGGTTCAACTAGTGAACCAATAAGCTGTCTGATCCGGTTATAAAAATATTGGTTATATGTGACGACTTTAGGTGCTTCTAGTGACAATATTAGAGAAATTTGCCCATTTTAACAAACTTCCATCGCATAACCTAATATTAATTTGACTCGGTTTAAAAAAAAAACATTTTTTTTTATTTTATATCGAATTCACAACATAAAATCATGTCAAACAGAAAATTATATCTATATAATTTGACTCGTTTATAAACAGCACTTTTTTATTTTATTTTCAGTCCAAGTATTCGAATTCACGTAATTACAATTATCTCTGTATGGTTTCTAGAGTTCGATGAATAGTGTCATCTTAGGTTAGTAATAATCATGTTTTTTTTTTCAAAACAATGAGGTGGTCATCTATTAGCAAATGCAAAACATTTAAACATCCCGGCTTAAGAGGAGAAGGTTTTGGTTTCAAGTCCCATAGACGACATGAATTAAAAGAAATTTGTTGTTACAAAAATTAGGGGTGTGCATGGGTCGGTTTGAGTCGGTTTTGGCCTAAAACCATAACCATAACCGCAATGTCGGTTAATGGATAACCATAACCATAACCGATGGGTTATGGCGGTTATGGTTAATCGGTTTTGATGGTTATAGCGGGTCGGTTGTGGGTGATTAACCGTGTATTTAGCCTAGCTAAAAATAACTTAATTTTTAACATGGAATAAATTGTTATTGCATATCTATACTATATTATAAACCATATCCAAGGGACAACTTAAGGTAATTTGCCACTTCCCTTAAAATACCTTTAATGCATGATGTACAAGTGTTTAAAGCACATGAAAATCGAAATTGAATTCACTTTTCCATTATACCCTCACTCACACAAAAAGCACGGGGTACAACCGCGGCCAACAAAAACCCAAAATTTCATTTCAAATTTTAAATCGAGAGCCCTTTTTCATTTTCGTTCTCTCTCTCTCTCTCCCTCAAATATCTAGATTTGGATCTGGATTTGATGTGCTAACTCTTCACAATTCACCACAAGTCATGCCGGAGGTCAAATCTCTAATCTGAAATCTTTCCCTCTTATTTACAATCTAGTTTTCATTTTCAATCTGGTATAGTTTTTTATTTCTTTTCAAGTTCATGTATGATGCTTTCGAGTTCATGTTGTTGTCCTTGTTGCTTCCAAGGTTTTAATCTTACTATCCAGTTTCGTTTTTTGGTATTTTAGATGATGAAGAAGACGAAGATGACGTTGATGGTGAGTTATGTATCAAAGATTCAGAGCAAGCCCTAACCCTAGATTTCAATAATGTCATCCAAGCAAGGTTCTGTTCAATTGTTCTTCTCCATGGTTTTTGTTAATGGTGTGCGTTAAGCGTGATATGATTTTATTAATATTTTAAGCTCGTTTTACGCATTAATCAAGTTTTAAATTTATAAAACACGATATTGTACTAACACTAAACACACTAGGGCAAGTGCACCAATCGCAAGCATAGTATAGTGTTGGTAAGATACCAAGGTCGTCCAAGGACACAAGAGCTTTTAATACCGGTTTATCGTCAACGTCTAATCGAACTAAATTTTTTGATAAAAGTTTTTAAACATGAAAGTAATCTAAAAATTAAAGGGTTATTGGATTTTAATAACCCTAAGTTTCACCAGTTGGCCGATAATAATCCCAACTTTAAAAATTCCCTCCAATAATCCCAACTTGTAAAAGTTTAGCCGCCATTGATCCTTTTCTAACATAGGTGCATTTAAATCAATTAAGGAGTCTCTAAGTGTAATTGAATCTATTGATGAGACCAAATTCTTATATGTTTAAAAAGGATCAATGGCAGCCAAACTTTTACAAGTTGGGATTATTGGAGTGAATTTTTAAAGTTGGGATTATTATCGGCCAACTGGTGAAACTTCAGATTATTAAAATCCAATAACCTAAAATTAAAAGATAAATAAAATGAAAAACAAATAGACAAGATAGAATCACTTGGATCCAACTCATCTTTAATGTACCTTTTGATGATTTTCGCACTTTTGAACTTTTTAAGAGACTATCTTAGTTATGGTAGTAGGCCCCTCTTTTGAAGGCGACGTTACCCTCAACCCAGTGGTTTGAGTCAGCAGGGATATAATCCCAAATGGTTGGAATATTGAAAGATAATTAAATAAGTTATTAATGTGAAAAGTGGTAGGCCCCTCTTTTGAAGGCGACGTTACCCTCGGCTAAGTGGTTTGAGTCATCAAGGATACAATCCCAAGAAGCCGGTTTAAAGTTTTAATAGTAGTTTACATATGAGGAGTTCAAGCTATTCGCACCCCCGTCATCCAATACCTTTGGAGCATTGACGGAGGTCCTAGTAAGCTTGAACCAAGTCCTCGCAGGATCTATACACTAAACGAGACAAGAACTTTACCAAACCACCCTTCTAACCCCCTTCCAAGTAGTTAATGCGCTTTATATAGACCGTAAAGACACGAATGAGCAAATCAATGACATCATGAAGAAATGGTAAAGAAAATTTACTTTCAACATAAGAAACTAGTCATTAATACAAACCAATTAAAAAGTGCCGAAAGATTAAAAATCAAAAGTAATACATTAAAGACTTGTCTTCACCAAGTGATGTAAGAGATTAGCCAAACATGGCCTTTGATTGACAAGCACTCTTACGATCAATCTTGGATCCCGAGACTACTACACACTCTAAAGATGATAGATGGATGATGGTGGTAGGTTTTGGTGTTGTAGTGGTGATGGAATGGTGGCAAAGTAAGAGAGAAGTGGTTTGCCAAGGGATGCCTTTGAAGTGAACCAAGCTCCCCTATTTATAGCCAGAACAAAGCCCCGGCCACGGCCCCGTGTCCATTGAGCACGGCCTGTGGCCATCTACTTCTCTTCCTTCATTAATTGCAGCTATCAGTAGAGGGCCCCACACGACCCCGTGGCCTCTGGACACAGCCCCGTGGTCAACTCTTTGTTGTACTATCAAGATTCTGTAAATCTAAGAGTTGACCACGCCCCATGGTGAGTTGGGCACGGCCCCGTGGTGGGCTTAGAAGCTTCTGGAGGCTTTGTCTTCTTGTGTTAAGGTTGACCACGCCCCATGCCTGGCTGGGCACGGCCCCGTGGTCAGCTTATGTTTCTTGTTTTTTTTTTTTTTTTTTTGTCTTGGGAGCTGCTGTTGAGGGGTCGGGCATGTCACGTGGTTCCTTCTTCTTGTAATTATGTTGTTTTTTGGCTGCTTATTTGTTCCTTTTGTTCTTTTAAGCTTATTTGGTCCTGTAAATTAAAAAGGAAGAAAGAAACGGGCTTTTTCCAACATTAATACTGAAAAAGGGTTGGTTTTATGCCTTTATTGATGTAATTTATATGTTGCATTTTGTACACATCAGTTAACATGAAGTTTTGAAATTTTACTAAAGTTAGTATGTTAGTCTCTGTTATAATTTAATTTATGAAAAAAAAATCTTGCTGCAAAGGTGGAAAAGTGAAGCCACTGAAGCAACCAAAGGCTGAAAAGAAAGAATACAATGAGGTATCTAATGTATTTTTTATTCGTAATTATGTTCTCGATTGAAACCAGACCCAAAAGCTTTTCACCATTCTAATATTCTATTATCTCCAAACTCATCGGTTTCTCTCACTCTATTTCCCACATTAGTCAAGAATATAATCATGAAGATACAGAGTAGAAGATCGATATAGCACCACTCCCAATGATTTTCAACCATTCAGACACCCTAGAGGTGGAGGTGGGTTTTGTTTTGTGGATGGAGACGATGATTTTTGGCCGGTAGGTGTACATTTGATTTTTCTTAGGGTTTTTGTTGTTTATTGATTATTAATGTTACAAAAATGAACTGCAAGTTGATTTGAAGCATCTGATGATGCTGGTTTTAGCACAGATCTTCATGTGGGTAATCTTTATATACATTTTTGTATATTTTTTTTGGTTTTGGGTTTTTATATTTTTTTAGGGTTCTTGATAAATTTGGGGCTTTACTGTTAGAATAAGAAAAAGATTAGAAAAAATTAAAGCTTTGGTCAAGGGGTGTTCTTCGGTTTAGTTAAACGGGTTTCAAAAATTTCAAAGCAAACCTGATAGCCAACCCGTATCTTTATTCGGTTATACAGGTTCAGGTTTAAATAGGTCGGGTAGATCTTTATATGTATCCCAATGAGCCAAGGCAATAACAAATGATGTTCATTTTCCCTAGAAACTTCATCTTTGGATTGATTGAGTTGTTCCCAGATGGTCCATCATATTGTTCAACGTTTGATTATTGATTCTAATTTATGTCTTCTTCACGAACCGGTAAAACTATCCCAGCAAACCCTGATCCTGATTTGAACAACTATATTCTAATTTTTAGAAGATTATGCAACTTTTATGGGACAAGAAAGCTATGAAGGTTGGTCAATCAAATTGGCAAAAAAAACATGTTTTATGCTAACCAAAGCAGATGCTAATGTGGCTGCATACAAAAAGTGTATAAAGATATTCATGTGGTCAAACCGATTAGGGGTACCAAATTTGAAGGATATCATCCTCCCACCCCATCTAGAGATCAACCTATGTACATGTTACTTGCCTAAATTCAGCTTAATTGATGTTATGAGTATCATAATTAATTTGCTTTTTCATGATTTCATTTAGTTTAGGTATTGGAGCGATGTGGTGAACACAACAGTTGCAATGGTGCATACAAAGGTTTGAATCCTGGTGGCAACATCTGCAAATCATTGTCGTAGGCAATGGCGATGAATGACCTGAAGAGGCTGAAGCCGGTCAAACAATAACAGCAATTAGCAGCTACACTAGTGTCAAGGTAGTGGCTGATCTGGTGGTGATTTGGGAGTGTCCCAGGATGCATTTAATGACCAAACGATGACGAAGAACATCGGTATTGAGCTGCCAAAATAGTGCAGCGAATAGGATAGCAACGGTGCGCATTCAGGTGCAGTTTCGGGATCAAAACATTTGATGTGCATATGTGTGTCAATTTCATTGTTCGTTATTCATGTGATGCACCTTTTCATACCGTCTCGCCTTGAGGTGCGCGCCTTGACCGTTTTTTAAACCATGCTCACAAAAGAGGCCATAAATTAGTTTTTACAGGTGGAACGTGTTCATTGGCCCCAAATTTGTTGATACCATAATATCTTCTTATATGCGTTGCTGGGAAGCTCCGGAGAACGCCGACATTTTGGTATATGTTTCGTCAATAAACCTATTGCGCACTTTTATCAATTATTTGATTACATGGATTACAGTTTTGGTGTTTTGGGATGTAGGTTAGTGAATTACATAGCTCTTTTGGTGACAATGAGTTGTTAACTAAGTGTCTTGATGGAACTCAACTGTTTCTAAAGTCAGGTGGGGTTTCAATTCCATCATCATGCGTACATTATCTAAATGATCTGGGCAAATTTTACTTATTACTTATGGACTTTTATGGATTTTTTTTATTTCTTGGTTTGTGTCAGGTGTACAGGATTTATACAACCTGTGACTACATCAGAGTTGTATAATGATGTAAGTTGCTTTTGTAAATCTTATCAACCCAGGCAATTTTTTATGTAAGTTGTATAATTTACCATGTATTTAATGATTTAATTGCAGGCCATATGTTTCTTCCTGAAATGGCATTACGTGTGCTGCATGAAGCCACGACCTCTGCTCCTGATACTCAGCACTTGCTTCCTGGTTCACTTT
The DNA here is from genome assembly GCA_030545235.1 of Helianthus tuberosus. Lineage (NCBI taxonomy): Eukaryota > Viridiplantae > Streptophyta > Magnoliopsida > Asterales > Asteraceae > Helianthus > Helianthus tuberosus. The sequence goes on along the minus strand of CM060402.1, from coordinate 159,216,752 downwards.
TTCTAACCTAAATCGATCCGTCAAAAACCAGGTGCCTTAATGGACCCCTCATTGTTTTAAATAATAATACAAACTATCTTCATTGAAATATTTCTTAGATGTTGACGTGGGTGTTTTTGCTACTAATTCGAAAACTTTAATAAGAATTTGTGTAAAATATTATACGAATATGTAGAGTTGTAACGAGTGCGAAAAAGACGTTATTTGTGTTTGTTCGTTAAGGAAATAAGTATGTTCATGAACACTTACCAAATGAGATTTTATATGTGTGTTCATTCATTAATGAAATGAATGTGTGTTCGTTTCTTAACAAGTTCACGAATACTTACTGAATGAGATTTTATGTCTGTATCCATTCATCAATGAAATGAATGTGTTTGTGTTCGTTAACAAACACAAATCAACGTTCATGAAAACAAATAAACACAAATGGATTTATGAACTCGAGTTCACGAATCCGGTCATTCAAACATCCAATCTTGATGTCACGAGGATCACGTTGATCAAGGCTGCTGCCTCCGACGACGAATCTGCGGTTGAGCTGTCGACGATCTCTCATGTAATCTGACATCCTGCGAACCTGAAGCTGTTGATACCACTTGATATGGATTCGTATTAGTGGAAGCTAGAAACCCTAGCTTAACGCTTCCCTTTGATAACCAAAGGCACGAAAACCTGAACAGAACCTTGTTCGATAAATTAGGAGATAAACTCAGTCGAATTTGAAAACATAAAACTATCCCAGTCTCTTATTCCATCGTTTAAATAACCAAAAAAAGTCAAAGAGATAAACATAAACCAAACAAAGAAAATAAAAGATAAACATTTAATTAAGATTCAAATTCGGCTGGATAGGGTCTTGGTAATCTTCTTCGGCCCACCTTTAGCCACGAGCTGGATCCGCTACACCATGGAGTCCGGAGTGTGGTTCTTCTGTTGGGCTTGGATCCGTATCATAATCATTTATTCAAAATTTTACATGTAAAATAATCATGATGAACAAAGGACTTTTCATGGTGGGCCCGAGCCCCAAATACGGAACAATATGGAAGTTGAGTCAGCTGGAGACTATGAAAAGCAATTCAAGTTTGACTCTATGGAAGTTTCGAATAAACCTAAAAAGAAAAAGAAGGAAAAACATATTGTATGGAAACGTTTACTTGCCTTTATGTATTTTTCATTTTTACTAATTGTGACTAATTTTTGTCTTGTAGTATTGCAGGGATCTGCGTTTGAGCACCGTTGGCAACTTGACTCCAATTTTCAGAATGACAAGGTGAAATTTTAACATTGTCTTCAATAGAAATAAAAATATAAGAAATCTAATATATTACACGTTCATGGGAATGCAGAAGGATCACATTAGGAGACTGGATACACATCAGTTTGACTCAAATGGAAGTAGTGGTATAGCTCTTTTACTTCTCATTTGTGTCATTTACAACTCGAAATATTAATTAATTTCTAAACTTAATTTTTCTAATTACACCTGAGACTAGGCTTCTCAAATGAGTAATATATCCAACCCAAATAAGTTCATGAAATTGCGGGTGCGCAATCACGGTAGTAAAGGCAAATCACTTAAGGTATTATGTATTGAAATAACAGGATACTCTTTCGTAGTACTCTCTGAATAGTCTAGATTCTTTTAGCATGATGGATTGATGAAAAGATCAATTTTGCAGACCCCTGTTGGGAAACCAGGTTCAGGAAGCCCATGGTTATTATTTGAAGATCTTGTTAAACTTTTTAGTTCCCCCTTTTATATGTTTGAATAAGAAATAAGTGCTATTTGTAAGGTATATGCCCTCATATCTACAGGCCCTTAGTACATGATATAGGTCCAAACTGGGAGCTTATAAGTGATGCCATTAACAACTGAGCATGCGCACAGGTTTCCTCAACAACTGCGCAAAGGTTTCCTCAACAACTGACCATAGGTGAAAGCTGCCAAATATTCGGGCTGGGTTGTATTAGAATTTAGAATCAGTTGAAAATGGGTCGGGCGGGCTGGGTTACAGTGACTTAAAACAAAATATATAGAGGTGGAAAAGTAGGTGGGTTGGTGGTGTCTATTATTAGGGTTCAAATGGGTCGTGTCAGACTAGGTTAGAATGACTTAAAACGAATCAGGCTAGGCCACAGTAACCTAAAGCAGGCCGAGCCGGGTTAGACTGCCTTAAAACAGGTCGGGTCGGGTTAAACGGACTTGTCCAACACATTTTTGTAGTTTAAGGTAACCGTGTATTAAACAGGATTATAAAACTATATGTTCAATTAATAATTAATAATTTGTAAAACTTTCTTCTATTGTATGTCTACTAGGTTATATACCCGTGAGCTTCACGGGTTATGGGTTGTGTTAAAAAATTATATTTACAAAAGAAATTTTTTTATATGATTTCTTATAAGTAGATAACCATACATGTTTGGCAAACATTACCAACAAAAAAAATGTACCATATAGTGCATTTATTTTGGGACAACTTTAAAAAGAAATTGTTACATAATATATGAGACCCTGGAAATTAATATATTAGGCTATCGGATCGAGCCCAGACCAATTCCTCTCAGACCAATTCCTCTCTGCTGTAAGGCTGTCAACGTGGGTAACCCATTTAAAGCAACCCTCCACGCTAAAAATATCACTTTCAAAAGAGACCAATTGTTCCAGCAAAAACCTAACCCACGTGCGATATGGTACCAGTTAAGTCAAATCACTTATGAAGAAATGGGTTGAAATTGATTCCGACCATAATCCCGAAGATATAAAGGGCACTTTGGATTTTACCTTTTTCTAACCAAAACCCGATTACCAAACCTGACCCAATGCTACCTGAACCGAGTAAGAAGGAGCTCGAGGAACCCGAGCATTGTGAATATAGTTGTTGGAACCTTGAGTATTTTATGCATAAAATTAACTAAAACCCCTCATGATATTGTTGTTGCACTAAAAAAACATTGTGAATATAGGATCCTATTTGTAAAAAGATTAGCTTTTTTTATTTGTAGAATACCCAATGGTATAATTTCTTTATGTTCGAAATAAATAGATGCAATTTCACTTTCAAAAGAAACCCCATGCTTTACCCACCATGCATGATAATAATTATCAGCAGCACCCTTTAATAGCTCAAGATTCTCTCTTAAAAACACATATTGATAAGAACTTCTATATTTCGTAATTGTTTTAATATCATCTATTACATATGTAAAATATGCCTCAAATTCATCTAAAAATGATGAAGATTTCCATAAATGATCAGATCAGAGATAGTTGCACGAAGAGCATCTTCAACAGCCACACAAACTTATGATAGTTAGAAGATAAGAGTCAAACCGAACAGAATGTGGTTCAGGAGGCAGTTGTTTCTTCTAAATACCAAAGTGCTTGATTCTTGGATTAACATGAAAAATCACAAGTGATTAGTGAAGTTTAATAATATGGTTATTTATAAAAGTAAAATGTCTAATAAGTAAATAACATGAAAGATAATATCTTTACTTTGAAAAGAACCTTAGATGAAGCATTAGAGGGAACTGAAGGCCAAATTGCAGACTTAAGACAAGGTAACATGCTAAGGAAACCACTGCATTTACACAAAAAAAAGAGGCCATCCGCCCAATTTTAATTGGTTGGTTGGGTATCGCTGGAGTCCATGAGTATGGTAATTGGTTCACATGGTTAATAAAAAATCTATAAAACGATCAATAGATAATTATTGAGTGCATACCTGTTGACTCGACTTATTTATATATTGGATCCATACCAATAAGATGTGCAAGCCTCACGAACTACCAAAAGTTCATAAATGGCATTAAATCTTTTAAATATTATCAAGTTTCTACCTCATAAATCAAGAAGCTGCAGGCTACTTACCTTACTGAAACAGAGAATAAACAGAAATGATGAAACGTAATAGCAACTGTATGCATAAATAATAACACACGCTTTTAAGTTTCATTTCCTTGCATGTTAAATAGGGGTGCTAAACGGGCCGTATTTGCGGGTTCAACCCGACCCGAAATCGTGCCATACATATGAACCCAAACACGACTCGAATATTCGCATGTTGACCCGAACCCGCCACGATCAACCCGATTTTTTTAATTTTTTTCTACATTTTTTCAGCAAATTAGTAGACTTAAAATAACATTTACTACAAAAAAACACCCAATTTAATTTATGACATAATACATATTGTATAAAAAATAATATAATATAAATTGGTTAAACGGGTCAACCCGCTAACCTAAAGGGTTGACCTGAACCTGACCCGTTTAGCTAAACGGGTTTAGCCGGAAACTGACCCGAACCCGTTTAGACTAAACTAAAACCCACAAATTTCGTGTTAGGTTCGTGTCGTGCTTTCGGGTCGTGACAGAAATTCACACCCCTAGTTAATGATACATACGTATATGGCTTGTATATATTTTTTTGTTTATTTTTTAAACTACATTCTTTATAGTTGAGATTTGTAGCTATTCAATCATCAATCATATTGTACAATTTAACAACCAAAATTAGTGCATGTGAGTTTTCCATACCGTATGTCAATAACCACTTTAACAATTATATGTGGTCACTTAAAGAATAAAAGTATGTTGTAGAAGTAAACAGTTTAATCTAATAAAGCAATCAGATAAGTAAAAATGGAATTATAAACTTCAAAAGTTATAAACAAACCATAACATACAGTTATGAAAACGAGCAGTAAGTAAAATTATGAAACAAAACATGATACCTACAGTGACCCTTGATGATAACAAACAGTAACCGAGATAAAAATCCAAACTTTGTTATAGAATGAGCAAGATTTCTTGATTTCAAACAACACCCTAACAAATCTTGAACAATAACAAAATATCCAAAGTAACTCTAAAAAAATGCAGCCATTTTACATCATAATATGTAATGATTTCTTACTTAACAAATCATGCCACGATAGTTCAACACGAGATATGCCCATGAATGGGAACTACAAACAACTACACGGGTGAAGTACTTATATATGCACACACTTTCTTGAATGATAATAAATTACCATCAAAACTGGTAATAATATAGTCACATGTTTGAGTTGTTAGAAATCCATTTTTTTTTGTTTTAAAAAGATTGCGCCTAATAAACACGTGAATAACATGTATACAAAAGCCATAACTTACCAAACCATATTGGAAAATATATTTCATAGCCTGGTCCAGATGTAGGTCATCCCCGTAACGATATCTAATAATATTGAACAATAGAAGTTTTTCATTATTATTTTAAAAGTGTATTGACACTAACTTAATTATGGAAATAGGTTAACAACGGGGGATCGTTGTAAGGCTAAGGGGTATGGGGGGCATGAAATGGGTCATGAATTGCCACCTAGGATGGTAGATGATGTGCTACACCACCCCCCAAAGCTAATTCCGAATGTGAAATATATACATATAGAACAAAAAAATGTATGGATCTGGGTGCAAACCTCTAAGGACGACACATGGATCATATCGGCCACGAGCTACAAGTTATGTTCTCTCTTTTCGTCTCTCGTCACTGTTTTTGCTTCCTCTGCATCACATTACAACATTCATATAAGATAGCAGCTTGATGATTACCTTTAAAAAATATAACTTCTGGCATTTGACCCATTAGCAATAACATAATCCATATCAGCCCGTTAAAGATTAGGCGTATGTCGTTTGTCGATGCTAGTTTGAAGGCTATTATCATTCTATGATTTCTCCATTTGGATATACCGCCATCTTTCTTTCTTGATAAAGTTCCCGACTTTTTCAATTTCTCATCAAACAAAAAGAACCCATTTGCATCATCTAAACTAATTTTATCCCCAAATAAATGAACAAAGAAAAAGTACTCAAATTGATTAATCAGGGCTAAAATAATATCCAACCCAAAAAGTATAAGTCAGTAATCTATTAAACAATATTAGATAGTGCTAGCTGCAGACAGATGGGTGATGCTTTAGCAACGGCAATTTGCATAAATACAATTGGCGAATCACATTCAATGCAGATGGAACTAAATTTTAATGACTAAAAATGATATACCAGAAAAATAGAAATCTTCATTGTTTGCTTTTTAAATAATTGGTTGAGTCAAACCACTTATGAAGAAACGGGTTGAAATTGCTTTCGACCATAATCCAGAAGATATAAAGGCACTTTGGTTTTTACCTTTTTTCTAACCGAAACCCGATTACCAAACCTGACCCAATGCTACCTGACCCGAGTAAGAAGGAGCTCGAGGAACCCGAGCATTGTTTTCTTAACCGGTACTCTAATGAAAATTATAACATTTCAGTCACACACACAAAAACCTAAGAATAAAAAACATTAATCAAAACTCAAACCACCACCTATTAAAAGTTCATTTTGATGTGGTTGTGATACTAAATATAGCTGAATAAGACAGTTACAACCTGGATTTTATTTGTAATTTTAAAAACAAACCTGTGTATGAAATATGTTCTCCAATGCAGAGAACTGGAATAAGCCTCACAATTTCTCTCAAGTTTCCACTACCCAAAATGGAATCAATGTGTTACCTTATTTGTGTCCCCTGTTCAAATATTGTTTTCCTTAAATAGTAATAGAACAATATTTGATATTTCAATTGCAATTATACGATATCAAGTTTTTTTTAAAATGCAGAACCACCAACATTTGAAGAGTTTAACCTTACTCACTGAAGGCACACTCTTTCACGGCTGAAAATTCTCTTATTCCAGTAAAATGACAACAATAATCTTTTTAGTAATATTACAATGAAGTTTCTCCAAATTTGATCAATCTGAATAATTGCCAATGGTTTGAACACCCAAATCAATAAGTTTCTATCTATAATCTTGCAATATATATTGATTCTTATATATTGATTCTTCTAGCTAGAAAAACAAAAATCGATTCCCTTGCAAGAGTTGTAATTTCAAAATTTAAGGCTTTAGAAAACTAATCAGATTTAGGGCTTTTGAAACCCTAAGTGATGAACATACGAATGAATGATAAATCAAAAACACGCAAAATCTTAAACACGATCAGTTGTTTCAGGAGAAATAAACAGACAAACAATAAGAACATGAATATATATAATCGAGAACACTAGATACGATTCAAGATGATGTGAATCAGAATAATGGTTAATACCTTTTGTGAATCAGAATCCACAATCACAGTCGACGATTCAAGATCCTCAATCTAGCAAAAACAAATACAACAGACCCCACAAACAAACTCCCATCAAGCTATCGTGGCCTTCCATTTTAGATTGGGTTTAGGGTTTTTGAAAAGATGAAATAGGGGTCGTCTCGTCTATTCTCTCTCTTTTTCTCTGGGTTTTGGAATTTGTTTTGCAGATTTGGTTTGATGATAATGAATTTGAATTTTGAATGAGATAAGTTGTTTGAGGAAACCTGCAGGAAGAGAGAAAGAGAAGTTTTTGACTTTAGGTTTTGAACAGGCTTTTACGCAGAGGAGAGAGAAAGATGTTACACGGGTTTCAAAAGTTTTGAGTTTGGTTTTTGTCTTTGTCTTTGAGAGATCAAGTGATTTTGTTTTCAATAATACATAAAAATTGAAAAATCTCACAATATTACACATATGAAAGTATGACGTGGACTGGCTATAATTTTGACACATGGACTTAGAAACTTTTGCTTTATTATATAGGAAGATTCAAGGTCCCACAAATGCCAATGACTAATATCACTGGCTAAATGGTGTTGAAGCACTCACAATCTTGGATGTCTGCTACTAACATAAGCATTCAGGAACGCTTATAAGTCTTTACTTCACTTCGAAAGAAACACATGCCTCCACTTGATGGGTGATGTTGGCTTGCTTCCTGCCGATGATTCTGAAGTAAACACCATGCTCACACCATGCCATGTCTGCAACAGATTAAGCTTTGTTTCGGTCAATTTGGTGATGTCGGTCTGTCTGAAATCCTTGCAAAACACCATTGCTCACACCGTGCCATGTCTGCCTTGTTAGCCAAGTTCTCTTTGTTGTTTTATAGATTTGGTTTCCTAAATGTCTATATATGCAGTGGCTCTTTGGCTTCATATACTTGTTGAATAGTCTTGAGGTGCAAAACTATATCATAAACTAACGAGTTAGATATTTACAACTTACAAAATTGTAAAAAGAGACTTTTATTCAATTGATTTAAAGTATGATATTTACAAAACTATATCCCCAAAGAATTGATAAACTAACAGAAAAACGAGTACCAACATATCACGAATAAGAAAACTAACTTAAGTACTATACAATATATCACGAGACGACTGATAAACTAACGGTAAACGAGTATCATATTGTAAATCGTCATTCCCGCCGCATCGCGTGGGTAAATGGCTAGTTTGTATATATTAGTATATAATAAAGTATTATAAAATACATATAATCTATAAAATTAATACAAATTATTATCGAATATTCAAATATAGTGATATAATATATTTCATAAATTCAAATAAACATTCAAACAAAACCACAAAACGATATGAAAACCCATAAATACTAAAAACCTTCAATAAAAAACATTAAATATTAATAATATAGTGAAAAGTAAAAAATTCAACAAAGATTTATTACATGTCGGTTCGGTTCGGTTATGGTGGGTATGGAAACATTGATAACCATAACCGACCCGCTACTTTTAGTTTTCAAAAAACCATTAACCGACCCACCTGTTTTTTATTTGGTTTGGTTTTATCGGTTTGATTTTGTTGGTTAGTTCGGTTACGGTTCAGTTAATTCAGTTTTTTACACACCCTAACAAAAATATGATGTTTGTTTTTGTTAAAACATTTATTTTTTATAGTTATTTTTAAATAACTTTAAAATAGAGCAAAAGAAAACAGAAAATTAGAAAGCACACGGATCGTAATCCTCATCACGTTTTAAGAAACGATCCTGACCGTCACTTTTCAATTCCACAATCCAACGGTCCACACTCACTCCCACTGGTTCATCCCCATTTCCCCCCTAAAAACTTCACCACAAACCCTAAATATATATATATATACAAACACATTCTAAACAATTCAAACATCAATCAATCTCATATTATTCAAACATCAAAAAATGGCGCGAACAAAGCAAACCGCCCGCAAATCAACCGGCGGAAAAGCTCCTCGGAAACAACTGGCGACAAAAGCCGCCAGAAAATCAGCTCCGGCGACCGGAGGAGTGAAGAAGCCGCACAGATTCCGGCCAGGAACCGTTGCGTTAAGAGAGATCAGGAAGTACCAGAAGAGCACTGAGCTGTTGATCCGGAAGCTTCCGTTTCAACGTCTGGTGAGAGAAATCGCACAGGACTTTAAGACCGATTTGAGGTTTCAGAGCAGTGCGGTTGCTGCGCTTCAAGAGGCGTCTGAGGCGTATCTGGTAGGGTTGTTTGAGGATACGAATTTGTGTGCGATCCATGCTAAGAGAGTTACAATTATGCCAAAAGATATGCAGTTGGCTAGGAGGATTAGAGGTGAGAGGGCTTAGGTTTTTATGTTGATGATCAACTCTATTTTCTAGTTTTAAATGTTTTAATGAAAATGACTAATGTTTTCGCATATTCCAAAATCCAAACCTTCAATCTCTAGTGCAGGAGTTTGAAAGTAGCACAACTGTGTTTTGACATAAGTTTTTAATTGTTATCTCATTATACTAATTCTAATAAATGTGACGTACATTAAGAGTTATAATTCAGCAACAAGTTTGTAAACTTAACTAATCACCATCTAATGCCAACTTTCTGACTTGTTCTATTGTCAACGATGGCTAAGGCCATTATCATTTGCGGTTACTTTGAATTACTTGATTCAAGTCATTGTTATATAAAATGCAAAAAAAAAAAGCTGTTGGCTGAACTTTTCATTAGATGTCAGTATCATATATATATATATCCTATGACCACCTCTGTGTTGAAATTCCACATGTTGTAGTAAAATCAGCTATGAAATCCCCAACCTTTTCATTTTACCTTCTACATACATACTCTATTAGACCAATTATGATATTAGTGATGGACTAAGTGTAATATGTCTCACTATATAAAGAGACACCCTTGTAACCCTAATAAACAATTATCAATACAAATTATACAATACATCATTCATGGTTCAATTGTCTCATACACGCATATATACATATGCAAACCAACGCTTCGTTTACATTGAATGGCGCAACCTACAACCAACCCTAATATGTTGATTTATAATTTACAACTTTACTTACTTCACCCTTTACACTAAACAAACACAATTTGACCCATAAACCTATTTTACAATGTTTACATTTTGACCCCTATATTTAGTTTAGTCTTTCATTAATTCTCTACATGTAGCAGCATATCCACCACTTGGCTCATTGTTGGTCTAGCGTCTTTATCTTCCTCTGAACACTGTAAAGCCACCTTAATCAGAATTTCCATTTTACTTGTGTCATATTTTCCATCAACGGTAACGTCAACAACCTCTTTGATCCAGTCACTCGTTCCACCAGCTGCTATCATCTTTTCTTTCACCCAACTATTGAGCCTTCCCTTCGACTTGGCACATTGATCACCTGCTGGGCTCCTCCCTGTTATCATCTCTAACACCACAACTCCATAGCTATATACATCAACTTTTGAGGTTATTGGATGATTAACAAACAACCACTCAGGAGCCATGTAACCTCTTGTCCCTCTTGCCTGTGTGAACTCCAAATTAGGAGTTCCATCGCGGTCTAGTAACTTAGACAGCCCAAAATCTGCAACCTTTGGATTCCAATTGCTATCCAGCAGTATATTATGAGGCTTAACATCACAATGCAATACCCATTCCAAGCATTCTTCATGTAGATAAGCTAGTCCTTTTGCGGTACCCACTGCAATGTCAAACCTTTTACCCCAATCCAACTTACTAGAATGCAAGTTTTTGGCCAATGACCCATTTTCCATGTACTCATAAACCAACAATTTGTGTTTTCTCTCAGCACAGTACCCCCATATGTCTATCAAATTCATGTGGTTCAGCCTCCCAAGGGTACTTATCTCCGCCAAAAGTTCAGTTTCGCCTCGTTTGTTATCGAATTCCTTAAGAAGTTTGACTGCGGCAACTCGATTGTTTGAAAATTCTCCTTTGTACACGATTCCACCGCCTCCTCTTCCTATCTCTTTGCTAAAATTTTTAGTGGCCCTTTTCAATTCCGCATGGCTGAATCTCTGAAATCCTGTAGCAGCTTGGATGTAACCTTGTTTTGTCTTCGATGGATTTCGGGTTCGATAAAAGAAGTAGATAATGCACATGATCTCAAGTGCACCAAATACATAGGTAAATATCATGAGGGACTTGACTGACCCATTTTTTGGGTTCTTTATATAAGCTCTGTCGATTCGGACTGTTGGTAATGTCTCGCTGCAGATTAAGCGGTCTTCATGAACAATTTTTTCACTGTTGTTGGACAATAGAAGCATACTTTTGGGCACCTTTAGATACATGGAACCGTTAGAACTCATGGTTCTGAACCCGTTTATCAGTTTAAATTTAGCGTAACAAGAGAAAACGCCATTCGTCTCATAGTTGTAGTGGAATCCTTTGCAGTTGCAGATGCCTAGACACACTGTCTTACATTCATCTAGTGTCACATTCGGCACAAATCTAGCCTCGTAACCATAGAAATCATTTTGAGGAAAATGTAAAAAATCATCCTCACCGTTTCCACATAATGTTGTATTGAATTCTGGTTTACAACCATATGACCAATCTGTTTGATTGATCATAGTATGATTGGGTATGCATGAACATTTCCTACCCTGATTAGGACCGATAGAACATGTACTATTTTCTCCACATATTCCATGAACTCTGCAAGTGTCAGCAATAGCCTGCCAAGTAACTTTCCAAATGCCTCTGGTCTCATCTAGACTATAGGCTCGGAAGTTACCATCAACATCCACTGTCAACCTTCTCACCACCTGACTTTCAGAATCTGAAGTGTTGAAGAATAGGCTATCACTTGATACGAAATGACCGGACACATCCAGGCTAGCAGTCCTTCGGCTAGCCCAGGTGCTCCTACCAGATGCCCAAGCCGTTATCTGAGGATCTGGCCAATAAATGCCTGCTACATTCGGGCCACTATAGACAAGTCTAATAACATTATCATTGTCAAAGTAGAGCTTGTAGGACCCTGAAGAGTGATTCGTTAAACTTCTTGAAGATACAAGTGATGTATCTTTGGTGAATTTTTGTAGGGGAAGTAGGGTATCAGTGGGGGAGCCAAAGCTTTGCCAAATGACTTGGTTTTCATTATTTTGAAGATAAAGGTTTCCGGTATCGTCTATAAATAGTTGGGCAGGTTCTTTCGAGTCTATAATATTTGTGGTCCAAATGGGGAGTGGTTGCGCTGCGTCCCTTAAAACAAGATTTCCAGTTTTTAACAAGGAAAGCTTTGAACGCTTTCCGTTAACTGGTGCATCGCGGTTAGCCATCCAAACTATGGTGTGACTTTGGTCTGCAAGAGGTTTAGTAAACCATACTGAGAAGCAATAGGCATTCTCACCAACACTGTAAAAGCCCGCGGTGAAAAGCCCATTGGGTGAGATTAAGAAGTCATCTTTGTTCTCCACAGAGAGAGATGAACCCGGTTTCAATACCGAGGGTAGTGAAAGAGAAGTAGGAGAAGAAGACAGCAATGGTGTTTTATATAGTAATACTAATAAAACAACCACAATGTAGAGAAAGAGAGTACCCATTTAAAAGGAGTATATACATTTAAATGTCAAGTGTTGAAGCTATTTATAATCAGAATATAGATGTAATCTGGAGATACTAATGGATCTTATTCAATTGTATATTAAGAGATAATATTTCAAAGGACAACAACAACTATTTTCACCATATTCAATTCGGTAGGTGACATAATAGTGCACATATTATAGGATCATTAGTATTGACTTTCTAAAATTATTCCGGGCAACAATGACATGTTTGAGTAACTTTGAATAAACAAAGTGGCTTTGACAATCCTCAGTGGGCCAGTGGATGAGCTCAAATTGATACACTTATTATTCAATATGAGTTTCTAGATAAAGTCTTTTAACATTTCTTTGAATCAATCAAGGTTGAGAATGGTGTTTGAAAATTATGCAGAGAAGGAAATAAAATCACAAATGTTTGATTGTAAAGAAGAGTTGTTGGACCAATCTTGGGTTCTTCAAGACCACATCCTTCGCGAATGTGGGGGAGAGTTGTTGGACCCTGATTACAAGGGTGCGTTGGACAATCTGCATAGTTCTCTTCCCGATCTTGATCTTAGCGATTTCTACATTAAAGACAACGCCCCCCCTAAAGCCCAGAAAATTCTGGCGAATGCCTTATATGGAGAAATCGTCAAGACAGTTGAAGAGAAGTTTGTCTTTTCCCCTCGCCAGCGAGCCGTGTTTGAGTGTTTGCGAGCCCCCCATGCTCAGGATTTCCTGTCTGTTGTTCCCATCGAAGGTTTAGGGCAGAGTATGTCGGCGGTGGAATACCGGGCTATCCTCAAGTACCGTTTAATGATACCCCTTTTCCAGGCTGATGACCCGTGTCCTGTGTGTCAGAAGTGTTGCTTGGATTCTTTTGGGGAGCATGCAGTACATTGCAAAGAATTACCGGGGTTTAAGTATCGTCATGATTTAGTTCGCGATGTGCTGTATGATGTCCTTAAGCGAGCAGGGGTCTCGGCAAAAAAGGAAGCTCCAGTGAACTTCTTGACTGATCCATTAGAAGGGAGATCTACGCTACGGCCTGCTGACATTCTTGTTTTTGGATGGGAAGGAGGGAAACACGCGTGTGTCGATTTGACAGGTGTGTCCCCCCTCGTTGGGCTAAGGGATCACGGTTTTGTGGTGGGACAGGCGATAACCAAGGCAGAGGCGGGCAAAGTAGCTAAACACGAAAAAGCTTGTATCGAGAATCAGCACGTGTTCGTCCCGTTCGCTTTCGATACATTTGGCGCTCTCGCCCCTGACGCGGTGCGATTCCTAAAGCGAGTTCAACAGGTGGTAAGCAGTAACACCACACATGTTAAGGGGCAGAATTTTGTGTTTAGCAGGGTAGGGTTTGCCATTCAGAAGGGGGTAGCGGCGCAGCTTGTTGCTCGTCTACCTGCCATTAGTTTGTAATTTCTGTTTATAGGGTATGTATATTTATAAAAAATTGTAATGAAAAAAAAAAAAAAATTATATAAAGAAGAGTGCATTTTTCGGAACAGCAAGATATAATACAAGGCAACCAGCAAGGCGCATGCGAGTTAAACCAGATATAAGTTTTTACATGCCTGATCACAATGTTTCTGAACAAATGAAGTACAAACGAAAGACAATAGTTTCACGACTTTAAATAGAGTTTCGGTATGGGCCTCTTCAGTTTGGAAAAAATGTCGCAAATGATAAAATAAATACACTACAGAAAAGTAAACAAATATAATTATCTTAGTCTAGATATATAAAACAAATAAAATGAATAATACATAAACATAAAAACAAGGAGGTCCCAAAATTAATGTTTTTAAAATTTGCCACCTAGGGTCCCGTTTGCGACAATTGTTTTTCATTGCCCTCGACCTCGATCGCCATAGCGACACATTTGCTAGTCGTAATTTTTTGCTTGCTATGAGGGCAGGCCCATTAGTATCAGTATAAGCGAAAAAACTAGGATTTAGGCCATAAAACGACCCATTTTTTCTAAGCCTAGTTTTTTTAATGGTAAGGATGTGAAAAAATGGCTAATGAATCTATTAGTTGACATACCCTAGTGACTAAAGATATTCCCACATATCTTTGCTTTGTGATAGTCAAACCACAGTATTAATAGAATACAACCAAGTATAAGATTTTAAGCCCAAACAGTGGCAGATCCAGAAAGCTTGTCGGTGGGGGCTAAAAACGAGTTAGGTCAGAGCAGGATCCAGAAAGCATGTTGGATGACCTTGAGCCTGCAATTTTGGGCTTGAAAAAAAAATTGGGTGCACGGGGCCTGTATAAAAGATGAAGGGTGCCTACACAAAATATGAAAGGGGGATGTTTATTTTTTACACTACTAATACACAAGCCCATTAAAAGTTGAGTGGGGCCTGTATAAAAGATGAAGGGTGCCTACACAAAATATGAAAGGGGGATGTTTATTTTTTACACTACTAATACACAAGCCCATTAAAAGTTGAGTGGGAGCCTGCCTCTACTAGGCTGGGCCTAAATTCGCCCATGAGCCCAAACATATTTGGCTTAGCTACAAAGTACAAACACATCAACCATGGTTGTCACTAACTATAGAAAATTGACGCTTGGTATTTCATCGAGTCTTAAAGATAAAGAAAATTAAAAAGTACATCATCTAAACGTGGCTAAAGTTTTGTGATACATATGGCACCATGCTAAGAATACTTAGAACCATGTTGATCAGGGGCAGAGCTTAGTGGGAACCGGGTGGTGCACCCCCCTCCCCCTCTAAAATGTTTCGGTTAGAAGTGTAAAATTTCTGATTTTCCATCCGAAAATTTTAAAATTACATAGGATCACCCACCCAATTGTTTTGCCTAAATATTTATATAATATATAAATTGGTTATTAGGTTGCGAAGACACTATTGATAATGTCCATTCATAAACGGTTGATTTAAAAGTTTACAGACTCTTACTTAGCCTAGCTACATTGGGAGAAAATAAAGAATGCCCAAACTTAACAATAGTGTAACTCTACTAGTGGAGACATGGGTCCTTAAAAGACATGGCAATGCATGCCAAATTACGCTTAAATATATGTCCTTAATTTCATTAATTATTTTTTAACCAAAAGAAAAACCATATCATTCCATACGAAAAAGGGCAATTACAAAGCAATGACAGGTAGTCGGGCAACAAGTTGCGCCGCCACCCCTTTTGAATAGAAAAACCAATTCTACTAAATACAAAGTTTGAAACCTTTGGCGACGAATAATTACTATTAACGACTTTTTTAACCCGATTCAAAAGTCGCACAACGTCAGGAGCGAGACCACCAAAGGTATCAAACGCAAACGGGACAAACACATGTTGATTCTCCAGGCAGGCTTTCTCATGTTTTGCCACTTTGCTCGCCTCTGCCTTGAGCACCGCTTGCCCTACGACAAAGCCCTTGTCCTTGAGCCCGACAAGGGGGGAGACTCCAGTCAGATCTATGCAAGCGTGTTTCCCCCTTTCCATCCAAACACAAGGATGTCCGCCGGGCGTAAAGTGGACCTCCCCTCTAAGGGGTCAGTCAGGAAATTTACTGGAGCCTCCTTTTTGGCAGAGATCCCGGCCCGCTTAAGAACATCACATAACACATCTCTCACCCAATCATGCCGATATTTAAACCCTGGTTGCTCTTTACAGTGGATCGCGTGCTCGCCGAAAGAATCCAAACACGCTTTGCGGCATACCGGACATGGCTCGTCAACTGGGAACAAAGGAATCATCAGTCGGTATCTAAGGATAGCACGGTATTCCACAGCCGACATGTGTTGCCCCAAGCCTTCAATATGTGCGACAGAAAGAAAATCCTGAGCATGTGGGGCACGTAGACATTCAAACACAGCTCTTTGCCGAGGGGATAAAACAAACTTCTCTTCAAACCTCTTGACAATTTCGCCATATAAGGCATTCGCCAGAATTTTCTGGGATTTAGGAGGGGCGGTGTCTTTAATGTAGAAACCGCCAATATCAAGGTCGGGAAGAGAACTATGCAAAAGGTCCAACGCAGTCCTGTAATCGGAGTCTAAAACATCCCCACCACTTTCTCGGAGTATGTGGTCTTGTAAACCCAAAGATTGGGCCCTTGAAGCCACGAAAGCATATGAAGAGGCATCATCGGCCGTACAAATCCCTAAGCCTTCGAACCGGGTCGGGAGAGAAGCCAACCTCCACTGGAGATCTCCAAAAAGGGCACCCCCACAAACAACAATATCCTCTAATGCTCCCCGGAGGCCTTCATAAAAAACAGAGACAGCTCCCCCGAACAAAGAAGGTTGACACGTTCGAAGACCAAACAGTATTTTAGCAACACCCATACAAGAACGAAGCAAGAGGATCTCGATCTGAGGGTCCCGTAGGCGTTTAAGGCACCTCATCAGCTCGACTGCACAGTTCGCTCTTTTAAGAGCCATACTACTAATAATCTCTGATTTGAATTGCAATAATTTTCAAATAAAAAATGCGTTGCAGAACGATCTATAAAACAATTGATACCGTTTCATTCCTCAACTAAATTAGGAGTGCTTCTAAAGTCCACTTCTTCCCCATACTACGAGTGAAAGGGAAAATGTAAAGACTACCATTAAAGCAGCCCAAGCGAGACTTACTATATCCATGTGAATTATTAGATGGTCTTTAATTCCAAAAAATTGACAATACCTGTGACACCTGTTAAACTATAAAAATCCATAAAGGAGTACTCGTTTAGGATAGAGGGTGTGGTTTAAATCCCTAGGGGCTTTATTACGCCACGTAGATGACACATAAGCATGGGGCTTTATCCTTAGCTTACACGAAGTGGAATAACGCCCCTTATAAAGCCACTTTTAACAATATTAAAAAAAAAAGATAAATAAAAAAAAAACTGATTGGTTGACTTTTGGTAGGGCCCTTTGATTTCATCCTACCGCGCGCGCTAAACCTTTGGCGGAATCAATCGATAGCGCCCCTTTAACGTCTATGAGGATGCAACATCTTAGTTATGAAGATGCAAAAAGAAGCAAAGAATATATAATTTTCCCGTGTCTCTTTGTAAGTGGTAAGGGTTAAGTGTTACAGTGGACAAAAGATGTATTATAGAGTAGAATTTGAGTATGTGTGTGTGAGTTAGCTATTGTGAATAAATTCCCCATTTAAACATTGCCATCGTATTAAAATTACAACATATCTACTTGAAAAAAAGTAGAAAGTAAACTAAGATGTAATCAGCAGTATGCCTATTTTTATATATTGTTGTAACGTCTAAAATTATTTAGACATCTGCATAATTTATTTATATTTATATATTTTTTATGAACCGTATCTTTGAAACTAACCGGTCTAAGCTTAAGCTTAATTAAAGTCAGATCTGTGTATTAATTTTGATGAATTAACGCCATGAAGAAGAAGCTCGATACGCGTTTCCCTGCTAGTGGGAAACAAGGATTGCGATGAAATCAAATTCTCAATTATGGATATTATTACCAGTAAAGAAGCTTCTGTTTTTTATGTTTTTCTTCTTCGCACGCAAGGTGTTCGACGAAATGCCTAGGTGATTTCTTTGGGGTTTTTTAGCGTAGCGGTTCAATTACCTTTTGACCCATCAGCTACGATTCCTTTTGGGTTGGGTTTTCTTTATTGGTGGTGGCGTACGCGACATTATCTAAGTGTCGACTCCGCTTACTTAGTTTTGTTATGGTTGGTTCTAATGGTAGCGGTTTCTTGCCTTGTCCTTTCCGACGGTTTCATTGTTGCCCCGATGGCTTGGTGGGGGCTAAGGGATTCTCAAGGTTAATGGCACATATCAAAAGTCACCATTTGGGCTCAGACGAGAGGAAGGATTTTTTGAGATGTGCAATTGCTGACGATCTTAATCTTTTTACCTCTGTTTGTGAAAGTTTGAGAGTGTCCGGACAATGGTTATGTGGAGAGTGTATGTGCCCTCATGCTCTCAGTCGGGCGTGCCACCATGAGGATAAGGTTATTCGGTTTGTGCCAGGTGAGAGAGATGAACAGGGTTTTATTGTTGGCATCACTAGACCCGGTGTTGAAAACGTTGATACTTCGTCGGAAGAGTTGGGTGTAGATATTGCTTTGCTTGACCGTGTTTTCTCTCTCCCCATCAAGACTGTTAAGAGTATCCCCCTTAGTTGTCGTATGGCATTTGCCCAAGTCTTAACTGCAGCTTTGGACAAGGTGGTTGCTATGCCTGATTCTGTTGAGGCATGGGTTCGACTTTTGATATTACCACGTTGCACCTTGCGGGTGTTCAAGCCTGTTTGTCGTCAGGACAAGAGGTCGGGCAATAGGAAGACGGGCCAATGCCTTAGCATCCAGCGGTCTTTGGCTCAGTGGGGTGATCGTGAGGGTTTTGCCACTCTTGTCCAATCGTTGTTTGATCAACCCGCGATGGGGGTTAAGGATGGAATCAAAAATGGCACTGAGGATGACAATGAGTGTGGGGGGACCAATGTGAAACAATGTTTACGTAAGGTTGCTGATGGTCATTTCACTGCAGCGGTTAAGGTTTTATGCTCCTCGGGGGTCGCCCCTCTCAATAAGAATACTCTGGAGGCTTTAGTGGCTAAGCACCCATGTATGCCCCCTCCTTCCATGCCTGCCTCCTTGCCTTCTGAGTCTCCTCTTGTGGTGGAGTCCAATTGTGTGCTCGGGTGTATTAAATCTTTCCCC
This sequence comes from Helianthus tuberosus, assembly GCA_030545235.1. NCBI lineage: Eukaryota > Viridiplantae > Streptophyta > Magnoliopsida > Asterales > Asteraceae > Helianthus > Helianthus tuberosus. The sequence goes on along the minus strand of CM060402.1, from coordinate 159,197,339 downwards.
AAAGGTACGTCGTGCGGGAGAGACGGCTTAAGGGCCCAACATCTTTTAGATGCTTTTTGTGGGGAGGGGTCTGTGATTGCTGATAGCCTGCTTAGGGCTACTTCAGCTATGGTTAATTTGTGCTTGGGGGGGAGGTGCCCGAGGAGTCTGGCGGAGTTTGTTGCTTCTGCTCCTCTTACACCTCTTCTCAAACCGGATAATGGGATTAGGCCTATCGCTGTTGGGTCGATTTGGAGGAGGGTGATCTCCAAAGTGGCCATGAAAGGTGTTGGGAAGGAGATGGCCAAGTACCTTAGCGATTTCCAGTTTGGGGTAGGGATTCCGTGTGGGGCAGAGGCCGTTCTTCATAGTGCGAACATGTTCCTTAATGAGTACCACCAAGATGGGTCTCTTGCTATGCTTACTGTTGATTTTGCGAACGCTTTTAATTTGGTTGATAGGACAGCCCTACTGTACGAGGTAAGGAAAAGGTGTCCTTCTATTTCTACGTGGGTCGATTTTTTATATGGTCAACCAGCTAGATTATATGTGGGGGATGAGTATATTTGGTCTTCTACTGGCGTTCAGCAGGGGGACCCCTTGGGGCCCCTCCTTTTTGCCCTTGTTCTACACCCCCTTGTTCACCGAATAAGGGATCGCTGCAAACTTCTATTTCACGCCTGGTACCTAGATGACGGAACGCTTATTGGAGATGCTACCCAAGTGGCTAATGCTTTAGATATCATCAGAGCTGAGGGTCCTTCCTTAGGGCTTCAACTTAATATAAAGAAAACTGAAGTTTTCTGGCCAACCTGCAATGGTGTAAAGGTTCAGGAAGGCTTATTCCCTCGGGGGATTGGGAGGCCGGTGCTGGGTGTGAAACTCCTGGGGGTGCCGTTAGTCGTGATGCAGAGTTTATCAGTGGTATGGCTCTTAAAAGAGCGAACTGTGCAGTTGAGCTGATGAGGTGCCTTAAACGCCTACGGGACCCTCAGAGCGAGCTCCTCTTGCTTCGTTCTTGTATGGATGTTGCTAAATTACTGTTTGGTCTTCGAACGTGTCAACCTTCTCTGGTCGGGGGAGCTGTCTCTGTTTTTTATGAAGGTCTCCGGGGAGCATTAGAGGATATTGTTGTTTGTGGGGGTGCCTTTTTTGGTGATCTCCAGTGGAGGTTGGCTTCTCTCCCGACCCGGTTCGGAGGCTTAGGGATTTGTACGGCCAAGGATGCCTCTTCATATGCTTTCGTGGCTTCAAGGGCCCAATCTTGGGGTTTACAAGACCACATACTTCGAGAATGTGGTGGGGATGTTTTAGACTCCGATTACAGGAGTGCGTTGGACCTTTTGCATAGTTCTCTTCCCGACCTTGATATTGGCAGTTTCTACATTAAAGACACCGCCCCTCCTAAATCCCAGAAAATTCTGGCGAATGCCTTATATGGCGAAATTGTCAAGAGGTTTGAAGAGAAGTTTGTTTTATCCCCTCGGCAAAGAGCTGTGTTTGAATGTCTACGTGCCCCACATGCTCAGGATTTTCTTTCTGTCGCACCTATTGAAGGCTTGGGGCAACACATGTCGGCTGTGGAATACCGTGCTATCCTTAGATACCGACTGATGATTCCTTTGTTCCCAGTTGACGAGCCATGTCCGGTATGCCGCAAAGCGTGTTTGGATTCTTTCGGCGAGCACGCGATCCACTGTAAAGAGCTACCAGGGTTTAAATATCGGCATGATTGGGTGAGAGATGTGTTATGCGATGTTCTTAAGCGGGCCGGGATCTCTGCCAAAAAGGAGGCTCCAGTAAATTTCCTGACTGACCCCTCAGATGGGAGGTCCACTTTACGCCCGGCGGACATCCTTGTGTTTGGATGGGATGGGGGAAACACGCTTGTGTAGATCTAACTGGAGTCTCCCCCCTTGTCGGGCTCAAGGAAAAGGGTTTTGTCGTAGGGCAAGCGGTGCTCGAGGCAGAGGCGAGCAAAGTGGCAAAACATGAGAAAGCCTGCCGGGAGAATCAACATGTGTTTGTCCCGTTTGCGTTTGATACCTTTGGTGGTCTCGCTCCTGACGCTGTGCGACTCTTGAATCGTGTTCAAAAAGTCGTTAATAGTAATTCTACGTCGCTAAAGGTTTCAAACTTTGTATTTAGTAGAATTGGTTTTTCTATTCAAAAGGGGGTGGCGGTACAACTTGTTGCCCGACTACCTGCCATTGCTTTGTAATTGCCTTTTTTCGTGTGGAATGAAATGGACATAATATGCATATTAATTTTTAAATGTCCATCTGTCATGCCTCTGGAATATGTATATGTGATTAAGTTTTTATAACTGTATAAGTGTATATATCCTATTGGTTCAAATCCCATTGTCAAAAAAAAAATATAACTTAAGAGTAGAGTTATACAGTTTTTTTTTTTTTTTTTTTTTTTTTTTTTTTTTTTTTTATTTAGCGAAGGACACAACCACGTACTAGAACTTGGTAACACAATCAGAAGATTGTAAGAAAATAGGATGCAACAACATAAGAATAAACTAGAAGAAGACAAGAAGAAAAAAAAAAAGATTTGGAATGTGGGTGACATAGTTTTGGAATGTGGCCTCTCTTAAATTGATATGACGTAATCGTGAATGAGAAATTTATTTCTCATTGGGTGGAAGGTAGAAGGGATATGTGTTCTCGTGGAGATGCAAATCATTGGCCAATGGCCACTCGTTAAATTGACTATTGTTTGGGTGTGGCCTATACACGAATGTTGTGGTCAACCCACGTTTAACTCAGTGGCGGATCTTGCCCGTTGAACGTGCCAGGGCCAAAAGACACGGACAATAAAAAAAACCCGGGCAAGCCCGGGCCAAACATAGTATATATAAAAAAATTCGATAGAAATGCGAAAAATTAGCACTACGGCCGAAATGGTCCATCACATATGATTTATTCGTAGAAACTATAAATTGGCCCATTAGTAGGAACATAACTATCCATGGCTACTAGGAAGTACATGATTAGAAATAACTGAGTGATCAGTAGTAACTATGCTAGCAATAGGAACCATGTGGTTAGCAAGAATGTAACTTACTTTAACAAAGAGCAATTCACTAATGACTAAGTTACCATCGACAAGAACCAACCAATAGCATAAACTTAGTTACCGTTCAGAAAGAAATCATCAGTACAAACTAAGTTATTGTTGATTATAAATCCAACTCATATGTATGTCATGTGATGGACATCTTGCTCATTTTTATCTCATTGACTAAACTCAAGAAAACCATACACTGACACAATCTAAATCTCACCCTTGTTTGTTCGTTTATTTTCAAGGAAATCAAATACGTTCCCTGACATCCATAATTTTATTCGGTGCTACACAAAATGTGAAACAATATATTTTGTCTTTAGAGGAAAATGGTAATCTTCGTCAAACCTCAAGGAGCAAAGCCAATTTTAACTATTAATATTACATATTGATTCTTGACACTTTAAAATTATCCGATCAAGATCAAGATTTGAAAGTAGTATCAAAATGTTTTAATCCGAGAGTAATTTACATGATTTAGAGAAATAATCTAATATTATTATCATTTAATTAACACTCGATTAACAAGATTAATAAACATGGCACTACATTACAATTTATATAGTATTTAAATTAAATAAAATTTGGTTTCATGATTATTGAAGAGGTATGGTCCCAATTCCTTGCCCACATGGCAAGGACCACACCACTTTTCCATCCTATGTGGCGCTGACATCAACGAGATCATCCAGAAGCTTCTAGAAGCTTCTAGAAAATATCAAGGTGGCACCAAAGATGCTCCATCCGACATAAAGGACAACACGTGTCACCAGTCACCAGGCGCCAGGTAGGCCTGCAACGAATCAAGGAGGAGTCCGACAACACCAGTACGACGTCCCCAGAATGGGCAAATGTAAGCGCGCCACGTGTACCACTACACTGACCACAGCAGAGGAGACCAAGAGGATATTCCCCTTGGTCGGACAGCTGGCGCGCAACCACAGCTGGCACAGCCGCTCCTCCCTCCTTCACCCTCCGGCTATAAATATGACCCTTCATCATCCAGGTTGAAGGACCTTGCTCTCTATATACTCTCACACTTAACACACACTGTTTATTCTTCCTCGGAACAGTACTTATTCTCACGCCGGATCCTGGTTAAGAGGGAAACTCCCATATTCCCCTCTTAACGAGACTAACGGTGTTGCTGTTTTGCAGGACCCGAGTCATTTCCACGAGTAAGAAAGGAGATTGAACCCACATAAGAAATAACCCCGCAGATTAACCCTGGTGTTAACCTGTGTTTCATTATTGGCGCCATCCGCTTTTAGCATAAACCACTCTCATCTCTTTTCTTTTCGAAAAACACTCGTCAAAATGGCCGAACAAAACCCTTCTCACCCGGTAGATGGAGACGTTTCTTCTTTTGAACTCGTTTCGGACAATGTACACGTCCAACGGGGTCAAAGGAACGAAATTATCCAAGAAGGGCCGATGAACAACGATTTTCCTAATATCTTTGGGAGTACATCCAGGGTTGTTACCCAAAACACAACTGGTGCTACTTTCCAAACTCCACCTAGGATCATCACCCAAACTACAAACGGAGCCACTTTCCAACCTCCGTCGGAGGTAGTCCAACAAACACCCCCACCAGTGCAAACACAGAGCCATGGAGCTGGCCCCTCAGCTCCATCGGACCAAACACAACTGAATTTCTCTGCACTACTAGGGCTACCCGAAGGGAAAACTCTGGCTTCCTGGTATGCCGAACAAGTGGCGTCTATAAACCTTGTTTACACACAGCTCAGTGCGCAGCAAGCTCTGCTTCAAGCACAAGCCAACCAGTCCGCATTTGTTACTCCACTGCAAAGGCCTTTGAGCGCTCCCATGCCTCAACAGACCAATGCATTCAATTTACGCCCTGAGTCAGTACCTCCACCACACATCAGAAGGCCAAGCGCGCACGACACGCTCGACACTTACGGCGAAACGGAAAGCAACTACGTGCAGTACTCTCACCAACCAAATAAGCCAATACAAAGTCGTTTAGGTCCGCGTAACATAAACGACGAGCTCGATAACTATGAAGAAGAAGACGAGACGTACAAAGAAAGTACAGTGTTCAGTAGGTTGCCGCCAGAGCATGAAGCATACAAACCTCGCAAGCGAGCAGGTTATAACCCAAAAGCAGAGCACGATTACACTTTGAGCTATCGTCCAGACGACATGGCTGAGAATTCGAAATTCATCAGAGAGATCGCCACGGCTGCTATCGATAAAACGAAACTGCCACACAATGTGGGCAAGTACAACGGGTTGACAGACCCAGACGATCATCTTCAAGTTTTTAACGGTGCTGGAGCTACAGGCGGATGGAATTTACCAACTTGGTGTCATCTCTTCGCTCAAACCTTCTTCGGCGCAGCGCGCGTCTGGTTTGACAGCCTACCAGCAGGAAAAATCAAATCATGGGTCGATTTCCGAGAAAAGTTCCTTGCACACTTCTCTCAGCAACGTAGACACACCAGAGACCCAGCTGATTGTTTAAACATATGGCGCAGAGACCACGAGAGCGTGGAAGATTTCATTACAAGATATAACAAAGAATGTTTGGAGATTGGCGATGTAGGCGAGAAGATGATGCGCGCACACTTCATGAGGGCAGTCAAGTGCGATGATCTAATCAAACGCGTGAAGGGAAGAGACGGAGGACCCAAAGACTGGGAAACCTTCATTGAAGCAGCCAAAACCATTGCGCAGTCTGACAGACAATTGACCGGTGACGATCACCGTCAGCGCGGATACAACCATACCGACCGGCATAACAAGAAAGGCAGAAGCCAACCATGGAAAACATCTGGTCACAGAGAAAGAAGCCCAGTATGGGAGGATGCGCGCCACACGATCAATCAGATAGCTCACCGGAAGGAGGTGAAAAGAGAAAACAGAGAGAAACAGTGGACACCATTAACAAAGACCCCTTCCGAGGTCTTGGCCACTGAAAATCACCAGTTCAAACCACCCCTACAAATGCGAAACAAAAGAGGTCAAGATCCCAATCTTTTCTGCGAGTTCCACAAAGACACGGGGCACCTAACTGACGACTGTTTCAGTCTAAAGCAAGAGATAGAAAGGGCTTTGAGAGATGGAAAACTCACTCATTTGGTAAAGGGCGGAAAGCGCGATTACCGCCAAATACAAAGAAGAGACGAAGGACCAGATAACAAAAAACTCCGGAAATTAGAAACCCATATGATTCAAGGAGGTCAGCGGAGACCAAAGAAAAACTACAACAAGCGCACACAGGACGATTCGTGGCGCGAAAAGCAGGTTGTTTTTCCGGTTGTAAGAGGAGGCCCAAGAGAAAGAAGACCTATAGTCATCTCGGGAGTAATCGGTCACTACCAGACAGACTACATTTTCATTGACCCGGGGAGCACTGCGGATATCATCTATGAACAATGTTTTAACCAATTCGACCAAGAGGACAAAGCGCGCTTGGAACTGGTAGATTACCCACTGACCGGTTTCTACAACGAAGCCGTTTTTCCTCTAGGACAGATATCATTCCCAGTGTTGCTCTCGGACGGAAGAAACTTAAGAACAGAAGATATTACATTCATGGTGCTACCCGCGCATTCAAGACACGACATACTCTTGGGAAGAGAATCCCAAGGAGACTTCAGTATGATTTGCTCCGGTCCACATTCAGCTGTGGGTTTCCCAACAGAGACGGGGGTAGCAATAATATACGCAAGCAAAGAAGTATTAGCAACAGATGAACTCCGACCTGCAAAAGCAAGTAAACCAACACCACGCGTGGAAGCAGAAAAATGGGTATTGAACAGCGCATACCCGGAACAGACAGTTACCTTAGGACCTGCAATGTCAGACCTAACGCGCGCGGCGCTAAAGAAACTGTTGTTCCAAAACATGGATGTGTTCGCCTGGACACCAGCAGACATGGTGGGTGTTCCACGACACATAGGTGAACATCGATTAAACGTCTCAGAAGACTCAAAACCGGTGGTACATGCCAAGCGCCACTTGGGAGACATAAAGCACGACGATATGAAAGAGCAGGTGATGGAGTTGTTAAATGCGGGAATCATCAGAGAAGTCAGATACCAAACATGGGTAGCAAGCCCAGTGATGGTCCAAAAGAACAACGGTAGCTGGAGAATGTGCGTAGATTACAAGGATCTGAACAAGGCATGTCCACGCGACTGTTACGCCTTACCAGACATTGATGAAAAGATTGACTCGCTAGCAACATTCCGATGGAAATGTTTCCTTGATTGCTACAAGGGGTACCACTAGGTACAGATGGCTGTGCAAGACGAAGACAAAACCGCGTTCTGCACACCGACAGGGCTATACTGCTACACCAAGATGCCTTTCGGTTTAAAGAATGCGGGCGCGACTTATCAGAGGCTCATGAATGAAACTTTCCACGATGCTATCGGCAAGTACATCGAAGTGTATATGGACGATCTAGTCATTATGAGCAAAGAAGAGAATACAATGCTGATGAACATCCAAAAAACGTTCGACACCTTGCGCGGAGTAAGTATCAAGCTAAACCCAGCGAAATGCTCTTTCGGCATGGAAGAGGGGAAATTCCTGGGTTTCATCGTCACAAAGGATGGCTTCAAAGTGAATCCTGATAAAATACAAGCAATCGAACGCATGCCTTCACCTTCGACGATCAAGGAGATGCAAAAATTGGCAGGGCGGTTGGCAGCACTTAACCGTTTCCTGGCCAATCACGCAGCCAAATCTTTCCCGTTTATCAAAACACTCCGAAATTGCATGAAGAAAAGCCAATTTCAGTGGACCCCGAAAGCCGAGAGCGCATTCCGCGAGATGAAAGACTGCCTCATCAAGTTGCCAACATTAACTGCACCAGTCAAGGGAGAGCCCCTGGTGCTCTACTTATCAGCCTCCGACAGAGCAGTAGGAGCAGTGTTACTCGTTGATCGACAAGGTGTTCAAACACCAGTTTACTATGTATCACGAACCTTGACTGACCCAGAAACCCGGTATGCCATCATGGAGAAACTAGTACTCGCACTGATCCATGCATCAAGACGGCTGCGCAGGTACTTTGCCAACCACGTCATTCACGTGCTAACAAACTACAATATTGGCAACATCCTCGCAAGGCCAGAGATTTCAGGGAGACTAGCAAAATGGGCGATAGAGCTCGGGGGCCATAATGTGGTTTTCAGGCCAAGACCGGCAATTAAGGGCCAAGTACTTGCAGACTTCATGACAGAGGTACCGGATGACAAGGACTGGGAATGTAAAGCAATGGAAAAAGCCGAAAAAAAGCAAGTAGAAGAAGCATGGTTGTTATACACAGACGGCGCGTCTAACGAAGACGGTGCAGGTGCTGGGCTTCGGCTGGTGAGCCCCGACAAACATGAGTTCACCTACGCCATACACTTGGATTTTAAGAGCACGAACAATGAAGCTGAATATGAAGCTTTCCTCTCTGGTTTAAGATTGGCAATCAAAATGGGAGTACGACACATCGAAGCGCATGTGGACTCCATGTTAGTGGCGGGATAAATCAACGGGCAATATGAAGCCAAGGGAGATACAATGGCGCTCTACCTGAGCCAAGCAAAGACGTTGCTACAAACCTTCTACTCCTACAAGGTGCACCACATTAATAGAAGCGAGAATAAACCAGCAGACGTGCTGAGTAAACTCGCCTCTACAAGTTTCCAACACCTGGCGAAAGACGTGCGCATAGAAGTTTTAAGCAACCCGTCAGTGCCACTGAGAGAAGTGAGCGTTGTTCAACTAGGAACCACGTCTTGGATGATTCCGATAATCGCGTACCTTCAATCTGGAATACTCCCGGAGAACAAAGCGGAAGCGAGGAAAATCCAGTACAAGGCAGAACATTATCAGATGGCCGATGGAATTTTATACCGAAAATCATACCTCGGGCCACTGTTAAGATGCGTCGACCCCGAAGACGCAAACTATTTGATCAGAGAAGTGCACGAAGGAATTTGTGGTATACATGCCGGACCAAGAATGGTGGTGGCAAAGGTCATGAATGCTGGATATTATTGGCCCGGGATGCATTTGGATGCGGTAAAAGAATTAAGGAAATGCAGTGGGTGCCAAAGACACGCTCCCAAAACGATGTGCCCCAAGAATGAATTGGTGCCAGTCACAACGGCGTGGCCTTTTCAACAGTGGGGAATAGATATGGTCGGACCTTTCCCCGAAGCCCCAGGCGCTGTCAAATTCATAATAGTCGCAGTCGACTATTTCACCAAATGGGTAGAGGCAAAGGCACTTGCATCAACCACAGCCACTGTCGTCAAAAAATTCATATGGGAATAAATCATATGCCGTTTCGGATTACCACTCAAGATCATCACGGACAACGGAACGAACTTTGCCGAAGATAATCTTCAACAGTGGTTTAAAGAATTACACATTGAGCACACCTTCTCCTCGGTTGCGCACCCGCAGGGGAATGGTCAAGTTGAAGCCGTCAACAAGAGTATTGTCGACGGAATCAAGGCAAGGTTGGGAGAAAAAAGAAGAGGTTGGGTAGACGAACTGCCCAGCATCTTGTGGGCCCACCGGACGATGCCCAAGACAAGCAACAGAGAAACACCGTTTAACTTAGTTTACGGGTCCGAGGCAGTAATACCAGCGGAGATAGGATTGCCGTCACCACGAATGCTCTCAATGAACCTGGTCAACAACGAAGAAGAGAAGAGGATCGACCTTGACCTCCTTGAAGAAAGGAGAGAAATGGCGGCAATAAACGAAGCAAAGTACAAAACAAAGCTGGAAAAGTATTACAATTCCAAAGTCCGAGTCTGCACCTTCAATCTGGGAGAATACGTCCTCAGAGACAACGAGGCCTCAAATGCTGAAAAACCCGGAAAGTTGGCTCCCAAGTGGGAGGGTCCATATGTCATAGACGCAGTACTCGGAAAAGGAGCCTATAAGCTACGCACCATTGACAACAAGGAAGTTCCAAGAACTTGGAACGCTCAACAGCTGAGAAAATGTTATATGTAAAAAGGTTATGTAACCGCAATGGCCGAATCGCCAACACATTTATAGTAATACAAGAAGTGCTTGGCTATCTCTATTTCATGCAAATTTCTTTGTCACAACTGCATATATTACTTTGGGCATACACGAAAACATTAATGGCTCGACCATTAGGAAACGTTGTAGACCTCCAAGGCCTGTAACAAACAAGTGCACAGCTGGGTCAGATACACAACTAAAGCCTAACAAACGCCAAATAAATACTTCGTGCCCACACAAACACGAAAGCATCGAACACAGGACAAACAAACATTGTAAGCACCCCCAAGGCTGAGCACAGCCGGGTCCACACAATAGCCTATAATTCGATCACTTCGTACTCACGAACCAACCTGCGCACATAAACGACAGAATAAAACGTTGTAATAAACAACACAACCTGTCAGCGCCATCATTCATTCGTGATACCTGAATCAAAGTAATTATACATGCACATATTATGACGTTAACAAAATTCGCAATAAAACAAAGGCATATATTAACATATCAAACGTCAGGCGTACCAAATTGTTAAGAAGCACGACAGATAAGCAAAAATTAAAATTGTTCACAAACTTGTCAAATGATTACAAGGCCATCCAAGGCCATACGCGGCACGCAGGCTGGAAGCTTTCATTCCGGATGACTGGAACCAGAACCTCCAGCCGCACGATCCTCATCTCCAAGAGCTTTTTTCAACAAGGCGACACCATCTGACCTTCGAGCCAACTTTTGGGCAGCCTTAACAACAGCAAACTCTAAAGACGCGAACTCTTGTCTTTTTGCGGTATAAGCAGCACTACAATCCTCTTTCCATAACTCGAAGTGATGCTCCTTCTCATTATTGAGAGCCGCAACTCTGCCCTCATTATAACCATCCTTGCGCCCGCTACTATACCCAGCCTGCCCCAACTCAAACATATAGTTGGCAAGTTCGTGGGAGTTCACGATACGATCAGCAATCTACAAGAAACACACAAATAAGAGAAACAGTCCACGAAAATCATAAAATAAACCGAAGGAAATTACCAAAGGCACAGCGCGTGAAAGAAGCCACTTGCAATTTGCAGAGACCTCTTCAAGAAGAAGTTCAGAAGCCCTAGAATCCGCAACTTTCTCCTGAAGAAGACGTTCAGCAACCTCACACTGTCTCGCAAGGCCTTCCAGTTTAGCAATACGATCAACATACTCATTTTCTTTCTTCTCAAACGCAACATGTGCCTGTTGAGCTTCCTCAGCAAGCTCTGTCTTCTCACCAGACAAACGCACAATAGTGTCACGTTGTGATTTCAGCTCGGCATTAGTACGCTCACACGCAGCTTCCCAGTTTTTCTGCTTGTCAACATTGATTTGTTTCTCTTGGGCAAGTTTCTCTTCTGCATCAGATACCCTCCACATCAACCCTTTCTTCTCAACATTAAATTTTTCTTTCTCTTCCGCAAATAGCTTCTTTTCGTTCTCAAACTCAAGAGTGTCCTCCCCCATCAGTTTCCACTCACGGACAATCTCCTGAGAAGTAGAAAAGAAGTTAACCCCGGCACGAACGTGATCATCCAACAGTTCTAACCGGCGGCGCCTCTTCTGAAATAACCTTTCAGCTGGGGGGAGAGACAGAGAGAAAAACTCATAACAGTTGTCCAGATCATTCATCCTGGAACCCTGGGTTAGATTCCAGCGGGGGGCATGAGGAAGATCATCACAAGCGGGATTCTGTGTATCAAAAGAATCAGCATGCACTTTTTCAAACTGCGGGCTGTGGACAGCACCTGAAGTAGCCCCGCCATCGCCACCCGGAGGGCGCTTAGTATAAATGGTTTGACGTGGAGCAGTCTGACTGGACTCCACCATAACATCAACGCCCTTACCTCTACCATCGCCACCAGCAGCATCACCACCTCCTTCACCCACCTGCTCAGCATGAACATCATCTTCTTTCCTCTTCTCACTAGAAGTGTCACGAGGAGGAGTCAACCCAAACGTCCTCGAAGGCGGAGATTCTGGAGGAGTGATTTTCGAAAGGTCAATCTTGTGTGAAGTCTTGGCTGGCTTGGCACCTGCTCAAAAATGAGCATCACATTTAGAAAAAGAAAGAGAAGAAAGAAAAAGCAAAGAACCAGAAAAGACAAACGGGAAGACTGATAAAACGAGTACCAGAAGCTTGATAAATTTTCTCCAACAGATTCCCTTGTCTCTGAGTAAAAACGCCCAGATCAACCTCCGATTCCGAAGGAGCTGGAGGAGTCTCCTTCTGAAACTTAGCCTTTTTTTAAGCAAGAAGAGCAGCAGCCTGCTCGTCAAGTTTCCGCTTGTGGTCAGCAACAACTTTTTTCTTCATAAGTTCCGTCAAGGTAGCACGGTCGTCCGGATCAGATCCACGATGTTTCTCTCCGCTCCCTAAACCGGACAACGTATCAGAAACTACAACGTAATCTAGGACTGGAAGAATATGAGGCCGCTTACGAGGAGTTTCGGTGGCAGTTTCCTCAGCCTTTTTCCCTTTCCCTTCCGGTCTGTCAGTTTTCGTTTTTCTCCTTGTTTCCAACTGCTCAGCAGTCTCAACAGGAATCTCCACGTCGTCACCAATAGGTTCATTAACAGGCTCACGCACAACCCCTTGTGCTGGACCTGCACGCGGGGAATGAGAAGTTAGGCCTTTACAAGATTTGTCAGAGCCATCACTCGAAAGAACAACAACTTCTTCCCGAGTAGGTTTAATAGCACCATCATCATCCTCACTATCTTCACCTAAGACAGTGTTGGCATAAGTGGTTAAACTCTCATCGGTCGGATGCAGGAAACGACCACGAATCTGATCCAACCAGGGTTGCTTCTCAGCCTTTTGATTCGCCTCCACCATGGCACCACCGGCCTTCAGATCCAGAACATTCAACAAGGTGTAACCCACTGTAAAAAGCACAAAGATGAAGAGCAATGACAAAAGCAACACAACAAATATTTACAAAAGAGAGACAAAAGGTTATGGAACAACACACACGTTTGCCACTGTAACCATAAACTGGAACTCCCAGAGGATGCTTCGGAACCCACAGCATACTCATCCCGGCCCCCACCAAAGCCATCTCCTCAAGTTGAAGAATAGGAGTAGCTTTATGAGTCAACTTTTTATACCAAGCCTGTTCAGCGAAATCTGCAACCACATCAACCTTAGGGATACCCTCACCCACCGGTCGGTAATGCATATCCATAGGGATAACACCTCGGCGAATATAAAAAAACTTTTGCTTCCAGTCATGAAGACTCTTCAAGGGAACATAACAAACTGGAGCAACGCCGGTACGAGCACTAAAGGAGTAAAAACCATTAGTATACGTCACAGTATAGAAGACGTTGAACAGCGCGAACGTCGGCTCCATACGGTGAGCCATACACACAAACTCAAAATGGGTAATACGGGGAAGCCCAATTGCATTGATCTGAGAAATATGGAGCCCATAGTTCCTCAATACTTCCCCGGTAAACCTGGTCATCGGGAGCCTGAAGTTGCCCTCCCTCTTAACGAGACTAACGGTGTTGCTGTTTTGCAGGACCCGAGTCATATATAATGGTAGATTTTATAATATAGGAATGATATTTTTAATATAATCGTTCCTTTAAAATTTAAACAAGTATATGGTTGCCCTAAACGAGACTTCTACTAAAATGACTTGCCCATGCAAGAGCTAATCAGAAAATAACAAAGGAACCAAATAAGGACAAAATAAAACGAATTAGAATTTGTCCTATGTTCTCGTCTAGACTCAAGAATGTGCAACTGTGTAACTGAGATTAAACACAAAAAGCTAGTGTTTAATTCACTCAGTGTTGGCTCTGATACCAACCTGTCACACCCCGATATTTCCACGTATGACCGGTGGGCCCGGTGGGGAGTATCGTGACGTAGTTGATATCATCATAGTCAAACAACACAATATATAAATGCACAGCGGAAGCAAAAGGTAAATATATTACAATCCGAATATAAAGTAATATCCAAGTATTACAACGGAAAGTAAAGGATCCACAGGCGGATCTTAAAATATAAACATTTGTTCAACAGACTTTAGACGCCTAGAACTTGCAAGATTCCTTATTAGCGTCCTGAGCTTCTAGCCAATTACGTTCAGTACCTGTCACTTAACCTTTTTGGAAAATACGTCAGTTTTCACTGGTAAATACACTCAACTGACTCATTTGAAAAGAGTTTAAGAAATTGATTTAGATGCACCAGGCACAAAATATTTTGACACTTTGATTAAAATGCACAAAGGCAAAATTAATCTTTTATAACTTGGGACAATTATATTTATAATCTTGTATACAGATTTACATGTTCGTTGTAGGTTCAGGGCCCGATGTAGAAACCGAGTCAGATTAACAGACACGCCACAAGTATAGGCCCACAACAGAGTGAGATACCGTTATTCCTTAAGCAACTGTCAGGTGTATGCCTACACCCCGTGCTTAAGACGTAGCCATTTTATAATACAATGATGTCAAGGATATCCGGGACATGGTCATTAACCCCTAAAGGCTTTTATTTCAAACAATACAGATTAAACCGGGTTACCTCAATAATTTAATCACAATCCGATTAAACATTCAATACCCGACCAAGCGGTATTATTATAATACCGTATCCCAAGCCCGTATAGGGAAAATAAGTTAAGAGTATTTACCTGAGCTAGCTCCTGTCTTAAATAGCAAGAATTATAATAACTCAGCCGTATTCACTTAAGTAAGCGTAGGTACAATTTACCGGAAGGCTCTAGTCTGGAATGATGGTATAAATAACCGATTAGAATGCTAACGGGTCTTTAATTAAGCCTAAGCTTAGACCAGTTAGTTTTAAGAAAGATACGGTTCAAACGCATGATAAAGCGAAGACCGGTTTAGAATGTGGTTTTGACCCGGAAAGCTTGTATGCTTGTTTAATATGGGTAACTTAAACACATTCTGGATTTTGAGACAAAACTGATATGGTTTGACCCGTTTCGGCTAATATATGCGAACTAGTCACATAAGCCGAACCGTACGCGCAAGAGGCGTAACGGAAATCATAAGGGTCCTAACCAGGTTTCCTAAGTTAATATGCCTCAAATATGTTGTGATATCAGTAGGATACATTCCATTATGCCCAAAACGAATTTAAACACAAACTATGCCCCGTAGGGGTAATTTGGTCATTTATAAGGTTATAAAAGAGTTTAAGTATTAACCTGAGTTGTAGGTCTGATATGTTCAGCAAAAATACTCAGTTTACCAAGTTATAACAGTAGGGTATGGTATATATGTGAAATTTATCAATTATAACCAAACTATGCACCGTAGGGGCATTTTGGTAATTTCACATAAGCCGAAAAGCTCAAAACTGAAGTCTGAGTTAAACAATTTTTGCTTACTGTTAAAATATTATAATTTACCTAAAATATCAGTAGATATCAACCCGTGTATGTTTAAAATAGTTCTAGTACATACTATGCGTTAAAAACGCTTAAAAAGGCGATTAAAAGCCATTTCCGGGTTCTATAAATAAAGCTGATATTTTTATTATTCCATAAGGCTTAAAATAATTTATTTATCATATGTGATCAGTAGCAAAAGGTTTGGAGTCAATTAGATATGTAAAACTCATTTTATAACCCGTAAGGGCAAAACCGACAATTACCGGATTAAGCCTACGACTATAAGTTATGCTCAGCCTAAAATTAATTAAAAATATTCAAAAATCCCAAAATAATATATCACATCAGTGGGTAATAAATTTGATATCAAAAAGTAGGCTTAACTAGGCTATACGCTAATTACGCCGTTTAATTAACATAAAGCTTTCAATTTACGCTAATGAGCATAACTCTCAAACTACACCTCAAACTGATGTCAAATTTTGGGTGCAAGTTTATATATCAGTAGCTAAGGTTTCTACTCTTTTACATTTTCAAAAATCACGTTTTAAGGTGAAAAGGTCATAATGGTCAACATATGAGCAATTAACGGAATCATGCGTATTAATTGGTTAACTAATGAACCATGGTGTATAATCACAGAGGGTTATACTAGCATGTAACCTGGTCCAAATAGATCTCTAAGGTATTTCTAAATCATACCAAAACGGGTCAGAACTGAAGTCAAAGCAAAAGTCAAAACTTTGCGACTTTCGGTTCTGAACCGGGTCTAAACAGAAAATTGTCGGGTTGAACATGTTTAGACATGTTCTTACATTCATTACCAAGTTATATTAATGATCAAACAGGTTGTAAGGGTTCTACATTGCTAATTATGCATAAATTGTAAATTAAGCATTCTGTTGACTTTTTAATAACAAGTTTGACCCGACATTTGACCTAGTTAGAGTGGGAATCAGAGGGTGCCCTTTTAAGGGTTTATTGCCCACATAATTACCAACTCATAACTACTTTCAATTCGACTAATCACTGGACCATTAGTGATTAATCGTTAAGTCAACCGTTAATTACGACGGTTTGACTTTTAAGCTAAAACTAAGCAAAAACTTAACTAAGGAAGGTTAGGCAAACTTACAAGAGTCCTATGAACGATTAGGAAGGACTTGTGTCTGCTCTCAAGCTCCAGAAAGCTCCTCAATTGCAGATGGAAGGTGTGATCAATTGTTGCAACTTAAGGGCCTTTATATAGTGATTCAAACCCACTAGATTGTTGACATGCAAGTCTACAACTGGCCACAACTCATCCACAAGTGTCCCCTAGTGTTCTAGGGGTTGCCTAGGGGTCGCCCATGAAGTGAAACAACTGAGTAAAGTCGGTTCCAAGGCTGAACAGCCAACAAAAACGATTTTCTGCATCTGGGGGCCTGACGCGGCCCGCGTAAGGATTGCCAAGACCTTACGCGGCCCGCCTGGAGCCTAACTTCAGGTTTTACAACTTTTTCAGTTTGCATCATTGGCTCTTGGCTCTTCGAAAGGTCGACCACACTTTATTTCTTGCATTTTGAGCCCCTTAACTTGGCTTATAGGGGCTTCAAGTCTTATACCCACTTTGTTAAGCCCTTGATCACTTTGTTATTACCCGAAAAGTCATAACTTTCAACGTTTACGCTTTAACCCCTCGCATACGAATTTGATCATAACTTTCTCATACGATAACGAAACTTGATGAAATTTTTATCATGTATTCTAGTGAGCATATTTAATCGTTACAAAACTTCGGGTTTGCTAAAAGGTCACTCAGAGGTATACTTTAAACATGTTGACACATTTAACCCCTGTAGTTTGTAATCTCTCACTTTCTTTCATATTTAGCCTCGTACGATCCATGATTTATTCGTTTGAAGGTTTAAACATTATGTAGGGTTATTGTAAAGTATATTTATCCACTGTTGACAATTTGAACCCTTATATTCACATACTTTCCATGTTTGTCAACTTTAGTCCCTCTAGAGTATTCTTTCACACGTTCAAGCTTATGACACGTGTCAATACATTATAGGACGTGAATTTTCGAGGTGTTACAATTATTATCTTGGTCGACTCACCATCTAAATCGACATTGACATACCGTCCGGATGGACATAATGGGCTTGAACTCACCAATATAGACGAGCGACATAAATGTATCATTTCGTATTGTTTGTCCCTAAGTGGAAGTATTCAATATTCATAGATTATTATTTTTTATTAATAAATATATATTTTTGTAAAATAGAAAACCTGTTTGAAAATCGAAAAGGCAAAGTATTTGTAGCAAGGCATGTATCCAAATCCAACAGTCAGGCAGTAGGTATAGAATACTAGAATACAAACAAAACCCATAGACCATGCCAATCCCAGTAAACCAGGTACACATTACACACAACGAGGGCACAATAGTAATTTCCCCTAACCGCATTCATTTCTTCGCTTGTCGTTTTCTAAAGCAATCTAAAGCAGGTGGATACCCATACCCATACCCCCTAACACTTTTCTCTCTTCAATTATAATCAATCAACACCAAAACCTAAAACATTTGTTCAATTCACCTTCTTATTTCCATAATCCATGAAGAGATCAATTTCATTCTCACAAGATCACCTGAACGGCAGTAGCAATATTCATATTGATGATGATTCCGGCAACATGAAAAAGAAGATCCGCGAAGATCCGGTTCCGGAAACAGATCCGGTGCCGGAGAACTCACCGGACACGCCGGAGACGACGACTGCTGTTCTGCTGGATGAGAATTTGCTGTATGAGGTTCTGAAACACGTGGACGCGCGTACGTTAGGTGCGGCAGGATGCGTGAGCAAGCAGTGGCATCGTACGGCTCAGGATGAGCGGTTATGGGAGCTGATCTGCACCAAACACTGGGCGAATATCGGCTGTGGTAACACTCAGCTCCGGTCGGTGGTCCTCGCACTCGGCGGTTTCCGGCGACTTCATTCTCACTACCTGTGGCCGTTATCTAAACCTTCTGGTTCCGCCGCTACCTCGTCGTCGTCTTCAACCGTCGCAACGACGTCGTCGTGGCCGTGTCTGCCGCCGCCGCGTGCGATTGTTCCGGCGAAACCTACGGCGAAAGCTCGTTGGGGAAAAGATGAGGTTCAGCTCTCGTTATCGCTTCTCTCGATTCGTTATTATGAGAAGATGAATTTCAGTAACCGAAAATGAAACAATTCGCCGATTTCGTTTCGTGTTTGGAATTTGGATTTGATTTTCTGAATTTGTTGTTTGTTTGTTTGTTTGTGATTTTCTCTAGTATGAAGTGTAGATCTGGTTTTTCTCTATCCTAACTAAGAACAACTAATTCCAATTCCAATTCCAATGTAATTTGTTTTTAATTTTATTATTAATGAAGTATTTGTAAATTGAGATTTGACTTTTGAGACACAATTGATCAATATTAGCATTTGAATCAACGAATCAGCATGAAACTGATTTAGAATTTGTCAGAAATCGATGTTTTTCCACTCGCGGGAGGGGTGTTTGGTAACGAGGATAAGAAAAAGGGGAGAGGCTAAAGTGACCGACGGTGAGTCAGTGGATGTGCTGTGGTGAGCAAAAGTACAAACATACAAAGACAACCCTTTAGTGTGGGTTAAAAATATTGTCCTTTTGTGTAACCTTCAAAAGTTAAAAAAAAATTGTTTGATATTTGATGTTTTTTTTATATAGAGTTGTTCTTGCAAAGAAATGTTTTTATAAAGTAGTTGTGAAAATAATTTATAGGTAAAAAACAAGTGGAAGGAGAACAAAAAGAGTGGGGTAGAGGTGGGGTGTTAAGAGGGATCTGTCCTGTATGTTGTTTGCATTATGTGTGAATGAAAGATTAGATGGAACAAAAAACAGGAAGGGAATAATGGTACCACTATGTTGTGTGGAATATTATTCGGCTCGATTCAAATGTAGAATATTACTTTTCTCATGCTTTTTTTAGGAATATAAGATATATATGCTTCAAAGGTGGTAAATTTAATAATGCATATCGTTATCGTCATTATCGAACTAGAACTAACATCGTTTTGATGCGGTTATTAGAATTAGAACTATCGATCTTTTTCTTTCTTGTCTCCTAAGTCGAATTTGTGGGTTGTTGAGTTCATTCTTAAAGATTAGCCAATTTGCATTTGTTATATATGTGTAATGGGTTGTTTAAGCTTTCTTAAGGATTTAAAAATTTGACAATATGTTAGTGACACAGGGTGAATCCTCAAAAGCGTTTTCTTGCAAAGCGAACGGCCTTGTCTGTTAGTTTTTGCCTTTTTGAAAAGATTTCTAGGGGCCGTAAGTAGCTTGCTTAGACCTTAATATGAAGAATTTTATTTGGAGAGACTCAACGTTTTTAGAGGATTAAATCGAAATTTAAGTTGGGGTATCTTTTAAATTTCGTAGTTAACCATCCTCTTTTATTGGCAGCTAAATATGTATGCACGTATGTACGTGTGCGCATATGTGTGTATGCGTATCTTATCACGCTTAATTAGCATATGCCACTGGAATTGAAGACTCAAAACCAGTTGGTTCGACCTGGTCAGAGTAGAGCTTCAGATGACCTAGCAATAACCTGCAAGATCACAAGGAAACAAGCACACCGTTAGCCTCGTCACAGAGCGTCACAGGGAGGGAGGCCTCTCTGTGACCAAGCTCGGGCGTGAGAATAAGTATTTGTGAAGAAGAAATAGGTCAGGAAGAGAGAGATGAGAGTTTAGAGAGAGAGAACAGCGATTACCCCTTTTTGGAGGCCCAATTGTGGTATTTATAGTCTTTGGGTATGCTGACGTGGCGAGTTAGTTAGGGTCAGACCAGTCACTGTCATGGCAGTTATGGCTGTGGGGCCCAGTTAGTTATGGCGTACCGATGTGTTTGGTCACTCCGTCTATGGTGTGAGGTGCGATCCGACCTTTATGTGTTATGGTTTGGTTCTATGTTTGACGATGGTTCGGTCCGACTAAGGACGTATCCTCATCAAGTCCCCCTAGTTCGTAGCGTTTCTTAGGTAAAAGCTTCGAACTATAACGACGCAATTTTGGCGGGCTGATCCCCTGATTTGTCGTTTTGTTGATTTTTTTGAATTTTAAATTTTTGGGCGGTGACATTTGCTGGGTAACCGGCGGTTGCTTTATCTTTTCCTCTGACGTGACGTTTGATGTGCGTCAGTTATCATGACGTGTCGTTTTCTTATTGGCCACCGTGAGGCGGTGTATATCCTTATAAAAAGGGGGCGAAAAAGTGACTTTTGTTTTCACTTTTTACTTCATCTTCCCCAACCCTTCCTCTGAGACGAAGCTGTTCATAAACAGGTTAGCACCTTTCTTTTTAGATGGCGAACAAGAGCAATCTTTCTGGTTGCTTCAACATTTTGAGTAAAAGCGGTTTACAGTGGTACATAGATACTTATGCAATTCCTGCTTCGTTACACCCCGTTCTCCCCGAAAAGGACACGCCTATTTACCCTTTTGTACCGGGGAAAATAGGGGTTTACACTCGCCTTTTCGATTACTGCAACTATCGTCTTCCTCTGACGAAGTTCTTGACCGGAGTTCTTTTATTTCACGAGGTTCATCTTTCTCAAATGAACCCTTTCGGCCTTGCCAAGGTGTGTCATTTTGAGTTAGCTTGTCGTGGTTTGGGATCCGACCCGGATTTGGATGTGTTCCGGGCTTTCTACAAGCTGAATCGGTCCGGTAGCTGGTACACCTTCGAAGTTAGGGACAAAAATTCCTGTTGCTATACGTGAATTACTACTAGCATAAAGGATTGGAAAGACCATTTCTTCTTGGTTGATGATCGCTGCGTTCCGGAATTTATGACGTGGAGATTAAAAAAGTCGCGCCTTCCAACCCCTCTTCCTGAAGACTTCGAGTTTAACCAATATTTATACGTGAATTTGATTAAGGAAGCCGGACGTATACAGAAGTATCCGGAACACATCCTCGTCATGGGACGGATTAGCACGATTTGGGCCGAACCGGAGTGGTATCCTACCCTTAAGTGGAATAAGAAGGGTTAGTTATGCGGTGTTTCTTGAATTTTTTTTTTTACTAATTTTGTATGCTTTATATCATACCGTACTGTAGATATTATTTATTGTTTTGCTTTTATGCAGCCATGGGTTTAAAGGAAGCTTTGAGATTGAAGTCTTTTGACTCCAAGGAGCTCGACCTCCGGGCCACAAGGACACCGAAAGGTGATCCTCCGTACTTAAGAGTTGTGCAGGAGAATCTTTACCAGATTCGGGGACCCAAGGCTCCAGGTAATCAGGGAGGTTCAGCCGGTCAGGGAGGTTCAGGTTCGGCTCCCGCGGCACAAATAGTGGATATTGTTCCGACTCAGGCTGCGGTGGTGGTCGGTGATGATAAAGGCAAGAAAACGAGCTCGAGTGGAACGAAAGGGTCTGGTTCCAAGATTATTATCGAAGACGAAGGAGTACATGTCTCTGTTGAAGACGAAGGAGTGCATGCCGAAGGGGGCGAAGAGGGTGATGATGAAGAACTTCCTCAAGTTGGTTTGAAGAGAAGACGGACTACTTCTTCTAAGTCCGGTCCAAAAGTTAAACAGGTGAAAACGAAGATGAGTTTTAAAACTATTACATTAGATGATGACGAGGAAGATCAAACCACCGACTTCTCCACTGCTGGAGGTTTGTTGGCAAACTTGGACGCCCATCTCCATGGTGGTCGTACCCCAAGGGATCATCCGGTTAGGACTCCGACGAGCCCTTTGTTCTTTGGAGGGGCAAATACTAAGGTTTTGGAAGATATTCATATGCCCGAGCCCCAGTCCTTTAAGAAAATTGAGCCTTCTTCTTCGGGTAAGCTTACAACCGGGGTTGCTTCTAACGTTTCAAGGCCAAGTCCATGACCATTTGATGGTGGGGACAGTGCCTCTTCTTCCCCTTTGTGGTTTAAAACTGAAGCTGCTTTCTTGTCCCGGGAGTTAGGTTAGGGCGATGTTAGGGATATGGATTTGGCTCGAGCTTTGGAGAAGTATATACCCGAGTGGTCGTTGGCGAATAAAGATAGAATTGTGGATGCTTTGTCAGCAAAGATGGCTCTGTTTCATCTTGGGACTCCAGCCGAACATGCACATTACCGGAGGATGAGTGGCCCGGAGCTCGGGAATGCCCTAATGTTGAATCAAGCTCAGTCGAATTCTCTGGTGGTGGAGACGTATAAACGTTGGATCGAGTTGGAATCAAACTGTTGCAAGCTTGAACGTGAAATTGCTAATTTAAAAAATGAAGATAATGTCCGGTCGAAGACAAAACAGGAACTAGCTTCTCTCCGATCCCAAATTGAACGTTTGAAAGAGCAGGCCCTGGAGGCGAAAGAAGTTAATAAGTCTTCTCAGGCTTCGGCTGCGGCTGCTTACGAAGCTCGGGACAAAGCCTTCCAAGATTTGGAAGCTTTTAAGTTGAAATTCCCTGATCTGGAGAAGAAGTTATCTGGTGCAGAGAAGAAACATGCGGCTGAGCTGAAAGAAATGTAAACATCTTATGATCAGCTTCTGGCCGATTACCATCGTTTGATTGACGGTACGTTTGTAATTGGTTTTCTATTGCTTCCTTTTCCTACTTATTGAATCTTGTTCTTCTACAGTTAAAGGTGAAATAGGGAGGGCTCGTGATAGGGCGATCGAGTCGCATAAAGCGACGATTGATGAAGCCAAAGAGATGTTGGTTCGTTGTGAAGGTGAAATGGTCGAGTCGTACGCCCAATTGTCGGAGCTCATGCTTACCAAGCAGTGGTTCTTGACAGATGGGGTTGCTTGGGTGGTTAAACTGGTTCATCAAAGCCCGCAGCTAGAGAAGGTGGTTTCCGATTTAGTGAACAGTGTAAATGCAGTTGGGGCGAACGAAGGTATTAAGCATGGCTTTGAGGCTGCCAGAGGTTCTGTTCGTTCTTTTGATGAAGTCCCCGGTTACGACGAAAGTGCTCAAGACGCACTGAACGCTGCAGTGAAAGCTTTTGATGATTTTCATATCTCCGTGCTTGATAAGGTTGCCGACTTGGTTGACAAACCTTTGTCTGTTATCAAGAAAAGGAGTGAACTTCCCATTGTAAAGGAAGATTATGAAGCTTGACGTTTGATTCTGTTGTCGTACGACATTTTATTACCATATTTTTTGTTATGGCATGTAATCATACAGTTTAACTTTCTGCTCACAGTATCATATTACCGTAGTTTTATATGAAGTAACGTTTTCTAGTGAAGTTATTCGGGCATGGCTACTTAGTTTTTAATTTGCGTCCAAATTTTTACTGTTCGACCAGGTATTTTGTTCGGTCATCTTAGGTGACCGTATCATAAAAAAGAAGTTTCCCCATAAGTTGACTTCGTATATTTATCAGATTGTTTTACAACCGGACCGCATTAAATACGGATCATTTGCTTAATAGATTTAAACATTTTTGGAACTATTTAAGCCTTCTCGATCGGCGCGAGGCATGGGTCGAGGCCCGTTTGTGCACATTTATGACATTGTTCGAACTTATTCATATGCTATTCTTTATACTTATAAAAGTACAGATCGCTTTATTTATTGATTCGTAAATCATAGGTCCGGGGAAAACCCTCCCGGTTACAAAGAAAATGGAAATTTGTTCGGGGCACTACCCTCCCGACTTATACATGGAAATTGGAAATAAAATAAGAAATAGCGATCTCTTTTTAGCCGTAGCAGGCTATTCACATGAAACACCTCTTTAGGTGTACCCCGTTCCATGTCCGGGGTACGGGAGTTCGGTCGATTTTTTCCAACACGTACGAGCCCTTTTCACTAGCTTTTTTGACTCGGTACGGTCCTTCCCATTTTGGGGTTAACTTTCCTGGAGCTTCAACGCGGCTTGCGTCATTGCTTCGGAGCACGAAATCTCCAACCTTGAATTTGTAAAGCTTGGCACGAGCGTTATAGTACTTTTCGATCTTCTTTTTGTATCGGGCCTCTTTAATTGCTGCGATGTTCCGACGTTCTTCTAATAGGTCAAGGTTGGATCGGAGCTCATGCTCGTTTTCTTCCCAGTTTTTGCATCTTTGGTTTGGGAGCCCAATTTCTGCGGGAATCACGGCCTTGGCACCATAAGTAAGACTGAACGGGGTCTCTCCGTTACTGGTCTTGTGCAATGTTTGGTGAGCCCATAAAACGTTCGGTAACTCGTCCTCCCAACCTTTGCCTTCGTAACCAAGTCTCCTTTTTATCCCATCAACGATTTGGCGGTTTATCTGTTCGACCTGCCCGTTCCCCTGGGGATGGGCGACTGAGGAAAAGACTTGGTTAATTTTCAAGTTTTCACACCACCGTTTGAAAGGGTTTTCCGCGAATTGCTTTGCATTGTCGCTTACGATGTAGAGTGGAAGACCGAAGCGGCATATGATTTGTTCCCAAAAGAACCTCGTTACATTATAGCCGGAGATGATTGTGAATGATCTGGCTTCCACCCATTTAGTGAAATAATCCACTGCGACTAGCAAATATTGGGCACTTCCGCTCGATCGTGGAAAAGGACCAACTATATCAACGCCCCACTTTTGGAAGGGCCATCCAACGGTTACCGGAATCATTTCATTCTTTGCTCGGAGGCTCACTGGTGCGTGCTTCTGGCATTCGTCACATTGCTGGAGTTCTTTGACTGCACTTTCGTGCATCCCGGGCAAATAATATCCCGCATTTTTCACTTTTGTTACGATCATTTTTGGCCCGGCGTGAATACCACAAATGCCGTAGTGTATTTCTCTGATGATATAACTGGCCTGCTCTAGATCAAGACATTTTAGCAGAGGTCCGAGAAAAGTCTTCCGGTACAAACCTCCTTCCTGCATCTGATATTGGAGCGAATTGATTTGGATCTTTCTTGCTTCTGCTTTATCGACTGGCAAGACGTCGTGAACCAAGTAGTTGACTATGGGTGTCATCCATGTTTGCGTCGGAGCTTCTACTTGCATAACACGAGGAGTCGCAATTGACGGTGCGGTTAACACTTCTACCCTCACCTCTTTGGCAAGATGACTGAATGAAACGGACGCCAACTTGCTCAACGCGTCGGCCTTTTTGTTCTTGCTGCGGGGGACATGTTCAACTTTACATGAATCGAACGATGCCATAATCTGCTTTACCTGCTCAAGATATTCGATCATGTTGGCTTCCCTTGCCTCATACTCCCCGTTCACTTGATTTGCTACAAGTAACGAATCTACATGGGCTACAACATTTCTGGCTCCGACTTTTACTGCCAGACGTAAGCCAGCTAGCTGGGCCTCGTATTCAGCTTCGTTGTTAGAGCTCTTGAATTCTAATCGGAGAGCGTGCGTCATGTCTGTGCCATCTGGATCGGTGAGAATCAAACCGGCTCCTGACCCTTCGGAGCTTGAAGCCCCGTCTGTATACAAAGACCAGGGTTTAACTGGGGCTTTCTCAGTTTCTTCCATTTCTTTCTCCTCCGGCATTTCAACTAGAAAATCAGCTATCACCTGTCCTTTTAACGGACCTTTGGTTCTGTAGGTGATATTGAACGCGCCGAGCTCGATCGCACATTTTGCCATGCGGCCTGAAACTTCGGGCCGTCGGAGAACATGTTGGATTCTTTGGTCCGTTCGTACCTCAATTGGATAAGCTTGCAAGTATCGGCGAAGTCTTCTTGAAGCGTGTACTAACGCCAAGGCTAGCTTTTCCAAGTTTGAGTATCTTGTTTCATAATCTTTTAATGTTCGGCTTACGTAGTAGATGGGGATTTGGGCTCCGGTTCTATGAGCAACTAGTACTGCACTGATAGCTCTGGTTGACGCAGCTAGATAGACCGTTAGCACCTCATCCTTTTCTGGCACGGTGAGGGTCGGTAAAGTACCGAGATAAACTTTAAGTTCTTCGAAAGCTCGTGCAGCTTCTTCCGTCCATTTGAATTCCGATCTAAAGCTTTTTCTAAGCACGTCCATGAATGGGAGCGACCTGTCTGCTGCTTTTGACAAGAAGCGATGGAGAGCAGCCAGTCGTCCGTTTAAGGACTGAATCTCTTTTACCGACGTTGGAGGCTTCATTGTAAGGACAGCATCGATCTTGTCTGGGTTGGCTCGCAGGCCTTTTGACCCTACCATGACTCCCAAGAACTTTCCTTCTTCTACCCCGAATGTACACTTCTTGGGGTTTAATTTCATGTTGATGCTTCGGAGTCGTGTGAATGTTTCCAGTATGTCTTTTAGCATGGCGGTTTCATCGTGACTTTTGATTACGATATCATCAACATATACCTTTACGTTTCGTTTGATCTGGTCTTTGAAGGCTTTGCTCATTAGACGCTGATACGTAGCGCCGGCGTTTTTCAACCCAAAAGGCATCTTGGTGAAGCAGTAAACTCCTTCGTTGGTGACAAAGGCTGTCTTATCCTCGTCTTCAACCGCCATTTGTATCTGGTGGTACCCTTTGTATGCGTCTAGAAAACACTTCAATCTGAACGTGGCGACGGAGTCAATCTTCTCATCGATCTCCGGTAACGGAAAATAATCTTTCGGGCACGCATCGTTTAGATCGGTAAAATCAATGCACATTCTCCACGAGTTATCCTTTTTTCGCACCATAACGGGATTCGATACCCATGTTTGATACCAGACTTCTCGAATGATCCCGGCATCTAGGAGACTCTTTACATCTTTTGCAATTGCTTTGGCTCGGTCCGGTGCCATATGCCTTTTTCTTTGTGCTATTGGTTTGATTGATTCGTTTACGTTCAAATGATGCTGTGCCATTGACCTTGGAACCCCTTGCATATCGGAGTGCTTCCATGCAAAGACATCGATCGAATTGCTCAATAATTCCCATAGGAGCTTCTTGGTTCGTTTTGGGAGGTGAGCGCCGATAGCTACTTGCTGTTCGGGGAAGTCCGGATTGATCGCCCAGAGCTCCGTAGGCACTTCGGACTTTTTGGAGTTCGTTTCCGCTGCATGTCTTACTTCGGCTACGAACGAGTTTGCTTCCGAAAGAATAGTGGCGACCCCGGCTTCGGTGGGGAATTTAATGGCACCGTGTATCGTCGAGCTAATCGCTCCAAGAGCTCACAACCCGGGTCGTCCGAGTATTATGTTATGCGACGAATGAGTACCAACAACCAGAAAAGTTAACTGGACGGTTCTGCTTTTGTCACCATCTTTGAATGTTGTCGGAAGGGTAATCTGTCCTATCGGACGAACCACCTCTCCCGAAAAACTGATTAGAGGGGTGGAGACTTCAATCAACCTCTTCTTTACTTGGGGGATCAGCTGCTGGAAACACTGCAGATACATGATTTCAAAGGCGCTTCCTCCATCCACATAGATTCGTCGGACCAGATGTCCGGCGACGACGGCCGAAATTGTAATTGGTCCGTCTCGAGCATCGTCTGGATCGATAAGAGGGAAGTATGTTGGCTGATGCATCCATGCTGCCATATGCTGATTCGATCGCTTTACCCCTCTTGATTCGGTCGACCGGATCATATTGATTCCGGGCTCGGTGTTCGGATTATCAATTGCTGCTGTAGATTTCTTCCCATCTTTTACTTCTTTCACAAGATGAGAGAGTTTACCGGATCGTACGGCCTTTTCGATTTCTTGCTTCAGAGCCCAACATTCATCAGTCGTATGGCCCTTGTCTCGGTGATATTCACAATATTTCTTGGAGTGCTTATCCGAGGTAGGTCGCTGCTTCGACGGCGTAGGGAACCGGGTGGTTTCCGTACTAAGAATTTCACTTGGCGATTTTGTAAGCTCGGAGAAGGTATTAAAACGCACGTTTCCGGTTCGGAAACTGCTTCGATCTGACTTCTGGTACGGACCACGACTTTTACTCCAATTGTTGCTTCTATCTTTTGGTGGTGACGCGTTCCGTCTCCACGATGTGGTTCGAGCCTTTGCATTTCTTGCTGTAGTTTTGTTCGGTTGACCGCATGCACTTTTTCCCCGAACGAAAGCTCGAGCTCGTTCCATAAGTATCTCCATGGTTTTTGGAAGATCTTCGTGGAGCTTTTCCACAAGTTGATTGTTTCGAACTCCCTGACAAAATCCAGAGACTCGGAGCTGGTCAACCGCTCCGCTTATCTGCATGCTTTCTCGATTGAAGCGATCAATAAAATCTTCTACGGACTCTCCGTCGCGGCGCTTTATATGGTGAACCTCGGTAATGTCTTTCTTGCAGCGTCGCTGCTGACAGAAGTTTTGCAAAAATATACGCCGGAAATCCTCAAAGTGGTCGATCGATCCCTCTGGCAACCCATCAAACCAAACCCTTGCCGATCCGGTGAGAGTTTGGGCGAACATAAGACACCAAGCCGGCATAGGCCACTGTTCGACCTTAGCCGCTCCGGCAAACGCGAACATGTGGTCGTCCGGATCGGACGTACCGTCGTAAAACTTCAGCGTAGGGGGCATCTTCAGTTTAGCTGGGAGTGGGGCATTGACGATCCGTAATGTAAACTTCGATTGGGAAGTCATAGACGTGGGGTGATATGGCATGATCAGCTCTTGATCTTTGGGGTTTAGACCCATAGATCCCTGGCGAAACAGGTCATTTAGACCGTTATTCATCGGAGCACTCATATTTGAGGAAAATTGTGTAACACATGTTATGGGAGTGGAGATTATAGGACTTACCATAGATCCGGAAGTGAAAGCTCCAACGGAGACGGGGTTACCCCCTGGATAGACATTGTTAAACAGGTTCGTTCGGAGGCTCTGCAACATCTCCTCTCGCTGTTGTTGTTGCTGTAACTGTCGCAATAGATCAGCATTCCGTAAAAGGAAGGCGTTGTCAAAGTTAGGTAGCGGCGTGGCGACCGGAGCAGTCACAGACAGCGTGGTGATAGAGCTTCCGCCTACAGAATTTGCAGCTGGAGGAGCCGACGCTGATCCTATCGAAGCCGCTGGGGCAGCAACTGCTGTTGATGCAATTGTGGAGGCAGCGTTTCCTTCCCATATATCATTGTAAGATGGGAAAGTGTTGGTGGAGACTGCTGTTGTTGTGGATTCCATGATTTGGAACAAACAGAATTAGCAAAGTGAATTGAGTGAATTCGAGGGGATGGCGCCACTGAAGACTCAAAACCAGTTGGTTCGACCTGGTCAGAGTAGAGCTTCAGATGACCTAGCAATAACCTGCAAGATCACAAGGAAACAAGCATACCGTTAGCCTCGTCACAGGGAGCGGGGCCTCTGTGTGACCAAGCTCGGGCGTGAGAATAAGTATTTGTGAGGAGGAAATAGGTCAGGAAGAGAGAGAGAGGAGAGTTTAGAGAGAGAGAGAACAGCGATTACCCCTTTTTGGAGGCCCAAGTGTGGTATTTATAGTCTTTGGGTATGTTGCCGTGGCGAGTTAGTTAGGGTCGGACCAGTCACTGTCATGGCAGTTATGGCTGTAGGGCCCAGTTAGTTATGGCGTACCGATGTGTTTGGTCACTCCGTCTATGGTGTGAGGTGCGATCCGACCTTTATGTGTTAAGGTTTGGTTCTATGTTTGACGATGGTTCGGTCCAACTAAGGACGTATCCTCATCAGGAATCTAGCTCGTTAATTACATTTTGATATGCATACATACTACAATACACAAGTCAAACTACTAAATTTATTAATTGCATGAAAAATCAAACACCAGAGAAGTTTAACTAATTCTTGTCCATTAAATGGACAGTTTAGTGTAGTATACTTAGCCCTAGAAAATTTTACATACTTTAAAACTTATGCTCCTGATCTTTACATCCTTGCCAAAAAAACAGTTATGAGTAGCTAAAAACTCAACTCCATAAGTTTTGCAATTTCAATTGGGTTATCATCCAAACTAGTTTCACTGGTAACTATAAACCGGTCCATGATCATAGCATAAATTTATATAAAATCCAAGTCTAGGTCAAAAGCCACAAAAACTCATAATTTGGTTAAGCTACATAACTATTTCCAAAAATTACACTCTTGGGGTTTAAATCACACTCAAAGTTTCCAAAACAGAAAAATGGCTGTAAGAGGCTTACTAGTCTTACATAGAGAGAGTATAAATGAGTTGATTTGAGCCTTAATTCTATATTGGAATCTCATACTTTGTTTTTCTTTCTATTCTAGTCCAATTATTAAAACAATTTATATTATACATTACTTATAATTTGAAACGCAAAGAAGTGAATAGTGTCGTCGCCTTTTGAATTTTATCATGTGGCAGTGAAACTCAAAACACCAAAACAAACTGAGCTTATAAGCTGGGTTGTGTACAAATTTGATCATGTAGGCTCATTGACTACAAATGGATGGAGACATCAAGCAGGGAAAGTTTCATGACTACCTTTAAAATCTTCCACCGCTAAACAAAAAACTTTTGTTTTTCTAATCGTATCGATATAAAACTTTTACTTTTCTAACGATATTAGTGAATAGTGTCGTCGCCTTGCCTTTTAAATTCTACCACATTCTCCTATGTATTAATAAGTGAATGAAATGAACAGTAATTTATATTATAATATAATAAAATATTATATACAGTTTTTTTATAGTTTTATTATTTTAATACTATAATTATAATAATTGTTATCTTCTTTACCTTTTAAGTTTGATAAGCTTGGTGTTAACCGGTAATTGTATCGAAAATACTGGTTCGTTATCGGTACATGAAGGTAAAAACCCAGCACCAGCTTGGTACATAAAACGCCAAAGTCGGTACCAGATTGAGTTTGATAATCTTTTAGTTCGAGAAATTTGGTACTGCTACCCAGTACCATTTGCTCATCCCTGATCACGGGTACCGTACGAACAACAACGGTATCGTACAATTTTTTTTTTAGTTTCAGGGGTAGTGATGAGCTCGGTGCCAACTGATACCGAATCGGATTTGGTACAGAAAATACCGGTTACGGTATCGGTATATGAAGGTAAAAACCGGCAGCGAACCGGTACCAGGAACACCAAACGTCAGTACCAAACTGGTACTTAGGATCTTTCGGTTCAGGAAATTCGGTACCGGTACTCGTTACTATTTGCTCATCTCTGATTACGGGTTTCTACGAACAACATCATTACCATACAATTTTTTTTGTTGATTTTCTTTCGGTTATTTTTTAGTGTTTTTTTCTTGTCAGCGATTCCGTCTGCAACGCGCTCGTAGTGATTTCAAAACATATAAACACAGACTAAATAACAAAATAAGTTCGCCGCAACGCGGCGACGGTTTTTTAACTAGTTGCATTGAAACTCAAACATCAAAACAAACTGGGCTTATAAACTGGGTTGTCTACAAATTTGATCATATAGGCCCATCGACTACAAATGGATCAAGCTGCCTTGTGTACAAATTTGATCATATAGGCCCATTAACTACAAATGGATCAAGACATCAAGCAGGGAAAGTTTCATGACTACCTTTAAAATCTTCCACCACTAAACAAAAAACTTTTATTTTTCTAGAATAAATTGTCATTATAGTTACGAGGTTTGATCAAAATTGTCACTTTAGTCCAAATAGGTTTTTTCTTATCATTTTAGTCCAAATAGTTTTTTTTCCTGCCATTTTAGTCCCTGACTTTGTCATTTTTTGCCATTGAAATCTACGACCACCACCACCTCCCACTCCATCAACCTTCTATCATCGCCACCACCTGCCTGCACTGTCACCACCCACCTACCCACCCCACCACCATGACCACCCACCATTTCCACCACCACCGACCACTTTTCCGCCACCTACGTCATCAACCTTCTATCATTGCCATCACCTGCCTGTACTGTATCTTCAAAGTTTCATAAAATGACAAATTTAGTCCCTAAACCTTCTACTTTGAATTTCCAAAACCACAACCTCATCTTTCAAACTTTGCCAGCACCAACCCTCTACTTTGGTTTTCCACCATCACCCCCTTAGCTCTTACACAGTTACCCCACCAACCCTCTTCTTTTACATTTCCACCAACACCCCCTCATCTTTTACACATTTTCGCCACCACCCCTATACTTTTACACCTTGTCTTTTTTAAACTTTGTTTTTTTATCCCTTGTACTATTACTCCATTTTTACACCCGCCCAACTTTAAAAAAATTGCAATTATAACCCCTAGACTACAACTCCTACTTTTGCAAATGCCAATGCATTGTGTTTTACAAAATGTCTTAGGCATTGTGTTTTACACTTTGTGTCTACCTTTGTGTTTTACACTTTTTTGTAATTGTCTTTTACACACTGCGTTTTACAAATCGTGTTTTGTATTAATATATGTTTCAACCCGTCGCGCGCCGCCGCAACGCGTGACGGGCAAAATACTAGTTGATATGAAACTTATATTTTTCTAATGATATTAATATAAATTAATAACTTTTTTTGTAGAAACTACATTTGCAGTTTCATTTTATTTTATTTTTTTTCTTGATATTACGGTGTAAATTACTTTTAAAATAAAGTATCTTTTTAGCATCGTAAGTTATATGATGATGAACCAAATCACTTCGGATCAAACATCATAGGTACCAATATCTGTTATCAGAACCATTATCGGTACATGTTTTATGATTTTCGATTTATGTTGATATTGGTTTTGTTCTATCCGAAAGACAACCAAGGAATAGTAACCCATCCAGTATAGGATAACGTCATGTGAAAATTCAGCCAGTAAGTGCGTGCCACATGGAAAGCACTAAGATTTTTCTTTTGTTTCAGCATGGCTTCTTGTATGCATATGTAACCAGTGGTGATACATAATTTTTTTTTGTAAGGTAGGCACTATACGGGTCGGTTAAAAATAGGTCAAGAAAAACGATGACAAAAGAACACAGTTCATTAGATAATTAAATATAATAACGACATACCTCGATTACTAGATGGAATTGTTAAGAGTTCCAACATAAAAAAACAAATATAAATTAACAAAACAAATAACCCTAAGTCTCTATGAGTATATAAGACCATAAAAACGTAAAAATAAGACACCTTGTTTAAGGTTATGTGAAGACATCACCGAATTAGGTTAACATAAATTTTAATTTTAACTCAACTTAAATTAAAAAAAATTTAAAACCCTAGAAAACAAATAGGCCATCACAAAATATAAAAATATAGGTTAAGACTTAAGGAGATTTGAGCAAACTTGATCAACCACAAACTTCGTTCAATTAAAAAAAAGAAACACTTACTTTTCACAAGATCGGATTTTTTTTCTTTTATCATCTAATGTAGCGATTTGGTACTGTCCGACTCGGTAATTGGTTATAAGTAATTGGGTATTGTAAATTGTTAATTAGGAGGTGGGCCTAGGCATCTTAAATAATGGTAGCGGTGTTCATCAAATTAAATATCGAATTTTCGAATTATTCGAATAATTTTTATTTTTCCTTGAATTCGTATTCGATTAAAACCTACCCAATTCAATTGGTATTAAACTATTGCGGGGTGTCTCATCGATAGGGGGCCATTCATATTTTATTGAGATACACACACTAACAAAACAAAAATACATGGCTTGGGGTTTGGGCTGGACGAAGGGCCTGTGTCCCCTCCCATTGTAAAACACTAAAGTTGGCTTGTGATGTTGGTAAGTTGGCGTTCGAGTCCTTGGAGAGATTTTGATCTTTTTTTTTTCAAAGCAACCCTTTCTTTAGTTTTTTTTTTCTATTTAACCGAGAACATATTTAGTGAAAAAAAAAAAAATTATGTAAATAATTTTGTTTTTTACTATCATTTTTAAATGTTTGAACCTTAGTTTTTCTGTTGCGTCAATAACAATGGAGGGGTTGTCAAAACGGAGCGTTACAAATTTTATCCCCTACGCCGAAATGTGGAGGTTTGAAAATTTTTCGTCAACGTTCCAATATAAGATCGAGTATCTTTTATTCTGTGTCATAGGCTATACTGGGTCTGAATTTCGTGTTAGTTTTATCCCCGCAAATAAGCCCTAATAACGACTAAACTGCCACGGTGAAGAAATTTTAGTATGATTTGTAGCTTGATTAGTTTTGGTATTTAGAAACGTGGCAGAATTCCCAACGCAACGCGCTGGGATTATATGTATAAGCAACCACTAACAATAATATTTTTTTTTCTTATTTTAATAGTAGTTTTTTTGCGCTGGGAAAAAAAATCTAGTTATATATAAAAGCAAGCAAAATAAATAATAATTTTTTTCTTATTTTAATGGTAGTTTTTTATAATAGTTTTTCATTTAACATATAATTTGATTTTTTCTAATAAATTGCGTTCACTAATTTTTGGCAAAAACTAAATACGCAATGATGTTTAAATTTTTGGGTTATTGGATTTTAATAATCCTAAGTTTTAACCCTTGACCGATAATAATCCCAACTTCAAAAATTCCCTACAACAATCCCAACTTGTAAGATGTTGGCCGCAATCGATCCTTCACTAACTAGGTTATAACCAAGTTAGTTTTTTGCTGACATGACAGATGGCGTGGACAAAACTTTGTTATTTTTTTACTTGGCTGCTTATGTGGCATATCACCACCTCCACCTACAACCACCACCATCAGCACCACCATCACCTCAAACCATCTCCACCACCACCATCCACGTTCTGCCACCACCATTGGTTTAACCAATTTTGACCCATCACCAAACAATCCCGTATTCATCCAAGGAGTCTTCAAGCATCACCGTCTGCACCACTCAAACAAACACCACCATCAATCACCACTGTCTGAACATGACAACCACCACCGTTTGTGCCATCATTGCTGGAAATCATCATTTCCACGAAAACCAGTAACCACAGTGTTTAAGACTAGGGGTGTTCATCGAATCGAATATCGAATTTTCGAATTATTCGAATCGAATTGTTCGAATAATTTTTATTTTTCCTTGAATTCGTATTCGATTCGAATTCGATTAAAACCTATCAAATTCGATTCGAATTCGTATTCGAATAAAAAACCCAATTCGTATTCGATTCGTATTCAATTAAAATTTCGAATTCGAATCGAATTCGAATAAATTCAATTTAATTCAGATTCTTTAAAACATGTAAAAAACTATAAAAATGAAACATAAATTTTAAAGCAGCCATAAAGCACGATATCACATTAAAAGTTTCAAATAAAGTACCACAAGTCTAAAATTCAAAACGAGAAGTCGAGAATAATCACTCCACATTACAAGTTAATATTTTTATGGTTAGAAATCTATTGATAGATTTGTTACTTAGGTTTTACTTATGGGTCATGTAGTGGCTTTGGTAATGGGTAATTTGAATACATGGAAAAAATTTTGAAAATAATTTATAGTATAGCTTTATAAAAGTTATATATGTATTATATATAAAAATAATAAATAAAAATGTATAATTTTTATTCGAATTTCGAATCGAATCGAATTTGAAATTATAAATTCGTATTCGATTTGTATTCGATTTACTTAACTCGAATTGAATCGAATTCGAATTCTTATAATCGAAACGAATTCTTGATAATCGAATCGAATTTAAACGAATTTCGAATTTTTCGAATTCGAAACGAATGCTGAACACCCCTATTTAAGACCATATCTTTCTTACACCCACTTGATTCAATTACATATAGTTTGCAAAAGGAGAAAACAGAGAACTTAAACAGTTAATAATGGCGGGAAACCTACCAAACAGAAGATAGAGCGCAATTTTCCTTCACCAACACCAGAAGATCCACCCCACTTGGGTTTATCAAATCCTAAATCCTCGTCCTTCTTTCAACCCTATGTCAGATTCTCAACCGGTTCACGAAAACTCATAATCCATTAACGCCTATTTATTAATTTCATTTCAATTAGGGCTAGGGTTTAAAA
The DNA here is from genome assembly GCA_030545235.1 of Helianthus tuberosus. Classification (NCBI taxonomy): domain Eukaryota; kingdom Viridiplantae; phylum Streptophyta; class Magnoliopsida; order Asterales; family Asteraceae; genus Helianthus; species Helianthus tuberosus. The sequence continues at coordinate 159,161,064 of CM060402.1, read as the reverse complement.
AAAAGAGTTAAGTTCTTTTTGAGTCCCTGTGGTTTGTGTAGTTTAACTGTTTGAGTCCAAAAATCAAACTTGTCTTGATTTGAGTCCCTGTGGTTTTGTATTTTTAACCATTTGAATCCAAAATGCAAACCTCATCCAAAAACCATTTGGATTCAAATGGTTAAAAATACAAACCACAGGGACTCAAATCAAGAAAAGTTTTTGCATTTTGGATTCAAATGGTTAAAAATACAAACCACAGGGACTCAAATCAAGATAAGTTTATTTTTTGGACTCAAACAGTTAAACTGCACAAACCACAGGGACTCAAAAAGAACTTAACTCTAAAAAAAATTCCTATTTCCAATCATTGTAATGTAAATGGGGAACAAAATCACCGATGAACTGATCGCAACGGTCCAATCGATTGTAGGTCAAGATTATTCAAAAATGGATGTAGTCACAGGCCACATAAGCATATACCAGATCTAATTCTGAGAAAGATAAACGAATTTAAAATCTGGTGGTGGTGGGTGGTCTATAATCTTGTCTGAAGAAACAGTGGTTCGAATGACCGGAATCAATCGGACCAGGGGTTTAGTTCTGCATAAAAGGGGTTGGTCCTCTCGTCTGATTCAGGATTGGACTAGGTTTCTTCTCCGACGATATCTGCAAAATAGACAGCCGTTAGACTCGCCATAGGGAGAATGGGGGTTCTCTCCGTGACCACCCTCCGGCGTGAGAATAAGTACAGATCTCAATGAAGAAGAAGAAGTAGTGAAAGTGAAGTGAATGTAACTTGAGACATCATACCTGACCTGTCTTATTTATAACTGGATTTGGGCGGGAAAATCTGTTGACGGAGATATGAACGGAAGGCATTTTCCGTAAGCGATTATTGCCTTTTCCATTGATCATTAACGTCCGTAGAAGCACACGGATCATGAGCGTGATCAATGGCTAGGGGGATGCCACGTGGAAAGTGGTTTTATATGGGCCCTTCTCCAAGTTAGTGTCATCATCGTGATTGAGATGGGCGTCCAGGATGATGCCATATCACCATTCGGTTGTAACTGAATGGTTGTGCACGATGAAGTCTTTTAGAAGGTTTACAGCTGTAGCCCTCTTCATTCTTGCCACGTGTTGATTTTGTTACAACAGAAAATGAATGCTTTTGTATAAGTCATGGTTCCTGGCGCGCAAAGATGTTTAGGTTCTCAACTTTAAGTCTAACTTTACCCTTGCGCGAGCCCGCGCGGGGGTGTTAGTTGAACTTTGGTTTCGACCTTTCTCTGGCGCATGGTTGTCAAAGATTGCTTTCGGTTATGTTTTGTTTAGAACCGGTGCGCAGCCGCGCAAGGTTCTGTTTGAAGATGTTTATTATGATGAGGTTGTGGTATGGCCTAACACGCCTGATTGAGGTTTTTGGGACCATACCCCTTCAATTCCCCCCAGTCCAGTGTTGCTCTTATGCATGTAAGTGGAGCACTGGACTATATAAAAATGGGGTGTGCACTTTTGTTTTGTGAAGTTTGGCAGGAAATATGAATAATCTTCTTGTAGAAGATATTTCTTTGAGTTGAAATGTTCGTTATGTTACAGTGGACGTCTGTTAGCGTTTGTTGATTTGGTCGTTGACGTGACGTGGACCTTGTGGGTCATACGCTAGAAGACAAATAGGTGTTTGACTGATCGCCTTCTTAATGAAACTGTAGCTTTGTGGGAATGTGTGTAGGCGTGGGGTACTGTCAGAAGTCATTAATGAAATCGATGATTACTGTAACGCCGCCGCTAAAAAAGTGGCGATTTGACATTAATCATTAAGATTTCTTACACCTCCCTTAATTATGCTTACGTCAACTCGTTTCAGCCTTTATTTATCATTTCTTTTTACCAGATTTGATAAGAAAGAACATGAGCCGTAAATACCGTCTTCGGAGGGTTTCTGAAATCTTGAAGACCCTTGACGCTGCTGATGCTATGGTCCGTCTTGGAGATCAAACACCGGGTAAAGCTGCCGGAAGTGAAGGGTCTCTCTATACCGTACCCTCCCTGGGTAAAGGTAAAGGCGATGTCCCATTCCTTACTGGGATTGATGGCGATGCAGGTGTTATGCTATTGTCGGCAGATGCTTTGATGCATGTTTTTCCGTCCGATCGGAGAAGTGGATGTACGATGGTGTACAAATGTCGTCAAAGTGAATGTCGTTGTGTAAATCCGGCCGGAGCCCAGATGATGACGTCTGCTGTCGGTATTGAGTAGAATGATAACAAGTGGGTCGTTGATCCTCATTCTCTAGAGTGGTATGGTGAAGCGTTACATACTCCTACAGAGGTGTTAGCCATGTTCCCAGATGTGTAACTTATTTTGGGATGTATGTCCCTTTTTGTCAATATTGTCGATGCACTGCCATGCTGGAATGTTTTGTTAATGTGCTTACTGCACAAGTAACTTATTAATGTACTGTTTGTGCATGTAAACTTTTTGTTAATGCGTGGGGTGCGCAAGTAACTATTTCGAATATAAGATATGTTTGAATGACAATGTCTTGCATGTGTATAATTACTTTGTCTAGGTAAAGCAAATAAAGATGGTATAAAACTCATGTGTGAACGTAGGTCTGGATCATGCGCGGGACTTGTATCCGCGGACCGTTCATGAGACTTGTGATGCGTTACCATAGTGTTTTCACACTTACCAAAAGAAATTACATGCATTTTGTAATAAACAGAACATAACAGAAGTGAACTTTGTATTGATTGGATAAGGCGCAGGGACCAGCAGATACAAAGTAAATAAATATGATACTTATTGTGTATACACAAGCGCTGACTATTGTACTGCGTTAGTGTTCTGTTGTTGTGTGAGTACGGATGGGCTAGCTACATATAGCATCTGCGTAACTGTTGCGCGTTCCAAGTGCATGGAACGTCTGTTCCATCAAGCCGTTTTAGGGTATACGTGCCTTTTCTGTAACACTTGTCTTATAGTTTCGTTTTATTACCATAACACACGGACTATTTAAATTCGAAATACATGACCAACAAAACTTAGTTAATAACTAAGATGTACGTCATTATAGTATTTAAACAGAGTCGACTAACTAGATTAAAATATTCAATATTCAAAAGAGTTTACAAAACAACATGTTTTAAACTAGATTAGATTAGCGCGGAATCATTCAAAACTTGTGTTCGGTTCTTGATTCCCTTGCTTGATTAACATCCACAACAAACGAGCATCACCTATGGTCAAAACCACATTAATCGTTAGTTTTGACATCTTAATATTAAGTAAAAACGAGTTCTATTGCTTAAATAATGAAAAACAAACAAATTACTGCCAAACAGTGAGTCACGGTTCAGGACCGTGACCTACGGTTCGCCCAGCTCAAAGCAGAACTGCTAGACTGTGAGTCACGGTTCAGGACCGTGACCCACGGTTCGCCCAACTCCAAACAGAATTGCCAGACTGTGAGTCACGGTTCAGGACCATGACCCACGGTTCGCCCAGCTCAGCCTTCTTATATATATTTTTTTCGCTTAATTCCTCATAACTTTTTATTTATATATCCGTTTTAGCCGATTCTTTTTCCTATATGTCCGTATTAAAATTACGGATCTAACCATATAAATTTCACTTATCCAAACCCGGATTATGAACGAATGGACCACAAAATCCTTGTTTCGATTATTCGACCCATTAACTATGTGTGCAAATTGTTCGCCAACTTATTCATTGGCATTCTAGTCTTATTTACCCATCATCCGGGGCTTACGATCACTAGCGTATCAATACCAAGTCTATGGTTTTACGCTCTTGTGATCCACTATCGCCATAAGCTATTCAAAACACATTCTTACTATCTACTAAACAATTAATCGACCCGTTTGGCTCATTTATGGAATCCTCCATTTCCAATGACTACCAAACATTTTCTAATCAAGTTTTTGACTCGTTTATCTAATTGTGATCTTCGTCACTTTTATTAACGAATATCTTGTCTTAAAAACACAATTTCAAACGACCGTAATTCTAATTAACATAATGTAACGGAACAAGGTTACATACCTGCATAATTCAACGTCATTGATTTTCCAACCATAATTACCCATTCCCGGGCTTGTCCATCTTAGTGTATCATCTCCATTCCATGGTTTACGTTCTTATAACTCAAATTTAACGAGTGACGTTCAAGTCACTTCAATCATTACCATTTCGACCATTATTTTAACTCGTTCTTTATCTAGTGAAATTTCATCACTTAATGTACATTCTAAACACGACTATTTTCATTATATCAACGTTACACATATCTAGCTATCTATTTTGACCCGTTTGGTTGTCGAGTGAGTCACATCACTTCATTGACATTCCAAACATACTTTAACCATTCGTTTTGACCAGTTTGGTTATCGAGTGAATTCCATCACTTCATTGACTTACCAAACGCAACCATTTTCGCTATATCAACATTAAACATATTTACGACTACTCTTGTCTACATAAATGTAAAGAAACGACAAGTCGCGTACCTTTAAAGCGTTCCCTTCAAGCGTGTGTCCGCTCTGGCTTGTCCGCTTGAAGACCCGGTTTCCTTGCCTAAAGAGTTCAATCCACAAACCGTTTAGAACCCTTTTTATAAGTCTTAACACATAATTTGCCATATCCATCAAACATGCGTTTTTTTTCCGATTTTCAACAATTATCTTTCATTTAGGCATTTTAACGAACACCTAACGGGCATAATTTTACATATTTAAAATCAATTTCATAACTTGTTAATTTTGCCCAATATAAACACATAATTCAATTCCATTATGTCAAGCGTGCATACTAATCTCAGAATCATTTCATAGAAATCAAGTAACACTACTTTTGATAGTCATGATTCTTGTGTTCATCTTATTTTTACAAAACCCATTTAACTTATCAATGGATTATCATGAATTTCATAAATTAAACACTAATTCGACATGTTATTGACTAGGGTTTACTCCTAGACATGTTTTTATTGCTAATCTCATCTAAACATCAAATAATCAAGCCCAGATTTCGATTTTCACAAATCATCAAGAATTTGAGATGAAACCAAATTGTAAATTTTGACATACCTTATGATCACTACACTTAGGTGATCACTAATTTATGCTTGGATATCGATTTGGGACTGATTTGGCCCTTCAATTTGTCAATTTTTGAGCTAGTTAGGGTTTGATGTGGGGAGCCCCTGGCTTCTCTGGAGAGTTCGACCAGAACACACACTTAAAGTGTGTGTTTTGGTGTCTAGTGTTTTAATTAAAACAAATTTGTTTCAAGTTTGCTACAATTGACCCCTATACTTTATTCCAAGTTACATAGAGTGTTATATTAACCAATTTTCTTTATTACTACAAGACAACTAACTAACTAACTAGGTTACTTATTCCTAGTTAGTTTATTTTGTTTATTACTAACATTGAATTTTTAAATAAAAAAAAATTGTATTTTCGGGGTGTTACAAGTCTACCCCCCTTAAAGAGGTTTCGTCCCCGAAACTTTTCTTATGTAGTTTATTGGTTTTAACCAAACGAACTTAGTTTCGTTTTTAAGGCATTCATTCTTTTCGGTCTATAGTCATCATTTGTATTGACGTGTACGTCTTCCATGTGCAATGCCTCATGGGTCGTACTTTTATCATGTATTTCTTATCTTTTTCGTCTATTTGACCGAGTTGTTATTTGATCACCCGGTCACTAAGCCTGTCCACATGTTTACTTCACGCTAATCTTATATTGACGAGCGCTTTACATAGTTCATAACATTTCTTTGAGTTCGAATGGTTTTACTGGCTAGATGGATTAGTCGTCGTTACTTCATACCCCGTCATTTGGGTGTACCACATTGCCATCCTCGGCCTTATGTGAATTCCTGATCTAATACTTCTTATGTTTTGTTAAATCGTCGCTTTTGACTAAAAATGAATTTTAGTTTAACATTTTTCTCTTTAACTTATGTCAATTACTCTCATCGGGGAATTGACGACTAAAGGTTTATTCCTTTCCATTAGTATTATTATGCGGGAAATCATCACTAGTTCCCACGCTTTACATTATCGACCCGTAGGTTCCTACACTTAGCCTCGTAGGCTATTTTATTAGATCTTTTACCTTTTTAAGTTTAGAAATTGTTCATTTTCATTCTTGAATTCTATGGACCTTGACCGTTGTCTAAGGCTACATTCGTTTTTTTTAACTAATCTTCCGACTCTATGACTTCTTACGTCATTTACACGTCGGTTTGTTTTCCGCTTACCGTTATTTGGCTTACGCCTCTATTTCCTTTCAACCCGTTCCCCGGGTTCTTTATCTTAATGTTTGTAACTCTTCGGTTTCACTGGTTTGTGTTTTCATTTCTATACTCTTTTACGACCTATCCCATAGGTTCATTAATATTTCGCGCTTCCATTATTCGGTTTACGCTTATTGGACTATCAAGTATTTATACTTTATTTGACCAGTTTGACATATTTGTGTGAATCCATCACTTATGACAGTCAAACTTCATTCTTTATTTAACTCGTCCAACCTCGAAATAGTTGAACATCCCTATCGAAATTCTGTTTGCAAAATTTTATTATTCTTTTAGTCATAACTCATAAATCCGAGTCTTTTGACTTTATAATCCGCGTCCCCGTCTCTTGGTTTACGCATATACTCAAAATCCCACCCATCTATATGGTATTTTACCGAAGTCATCATCAAAGCAACCATTCCGGTATGCATTTAGACTTTGTTTTAATTCGTTTGGTCGTCTTAGCGAATTCCTTCGCTTTTATTCGACCAAGTCCTTTCTTCTTTATTCAATCCGTTTGACTTGTCCGTATGAATTTCATCACTTATGATAGTCAAACTTTATCCCCACGCCTTCGCATTCTTATTAGTCGGTTTGTATTTTCATTTACTTTAATTCTTGTCCCATCCCTCAGGCTCATTATTTTAATGTAATATGTTTCCATTACCCAACTTGCGTTTTTCCTTTATTATTAAACATTTTACTTATTTGATTCGAACACTCTCTTTCTTTTGTTAATAACCCTTAGATCCGTCTCTTTTATCAATGTCCCGACGGTTCATTTCTTAAGCCTTATTTGGTAAAACCACTGCTATTGTTATACGGCTTTTGTGGTTTACTCGCTTTCATTCCAACACTTTTAAAACGTTCCTTTTACCAATCTTTTATACAATCACACCCATCAATGTGATTATCGTTCTTCCTCGCAAGGATTTGATGAATAATATGTTACTTGGATAGTTACCCATACCCAAGTTTCTAAATCCACATTTATTGATACTTCATTATTCACAGCAGTGAATAATACGTATTATCTCTTTAGCTTCTTTCTCGGGGATATTTCTGTCCGAGCCTTAATTTCTCATTTTTGACCTTAATCCATTGTCACAATAACATAACCAATTCATTTTATTTTATTATTCCATGTTGTTGTATGGAATTTACCCACATCGTTTATCAATATAGACGATGTTTCTACATGTTTTATTTGGTTTGGCCAAGTCCATAACCTTGTCTTCGCCATTTATTATTATTGCAACCTTTCCATTGCAATATCTATCAAGATTACTTTTACCTCGGTTTCACATACTCGCCATTATTTATTTATTTATATATATACTTATATATATATATATAAATATTTCTTTTACATAATTTATTCATTTCACTAATCATATATGCCCATATGCAACCATCGTTCATTATGTGAATTATCACATTCTACTTGTCTTATCGTAATTTATAACGTGTACCTGATTGATACTCGCCCTGATGTACTCCGTTGTCTCAAGTCATCACTTGATTTAAGTTCTTTGTTAGCATGTTCTTTGTCATGCTTCCGAACCTTCCTCCAACTAGATTATTTATCTCCCGTCATCTTTAGATGCGGTTATCATATCATTCGAACATTTCCAATTTATTATTAATCTTGCTATTCGATGTTGCCCGTATTATCATACGAGGCATCCAAATATACTTATTTCATAAGTACTTATTTTATAATCAATCTATGGTTATGGTTTATACTACCTAATCATCTTTTATCAACACTAGACATCTCGAATCTGTAATGTTTATGTCGCTATAAAACATTTCGTTTTACAACATATGCATCATTCGCTTTGGTTTAGCCAAGTTTACCACTTGCATAAACCATTCATGTTTAATGCACTTTCCGGGTTTGTGTGTGTTAACACGCTCTTCCCGTGCACATCAAATCAATTTCCTTTTTCTAATATGCAAATAAAAATTTACTAAATGACTAATTTTTACCGGATGTTTGATCAAGCTTGAACCGAACACACTTTGTCAACAACCTTGAGCTCTGATTACCAACTTGTAACACTCGTCTTATAGTTTCGTTTTATAACCATAAAATACGGACTATTTAAATTCGAAATACATGACCAACAAAACTTAGTTAATAACTAAGATGTACGTCATTATAGTATTTAAACATAGTCGACTAACTAGATTAAAATATTCAATATTCAAAAGAGTTTACAAAACAACATGTTTTAAACTAGATTAGATTAGCGCGGAAGCATTCAAAACTTGTGTTCGGTTCTTGATTCCCTTGCTTGATCAACATCCACAACAAACGAGCATCACCTATGGTCAAAACCACATTAATCGTTAGTTTTGACATCTTAATATTAAGTAAAAACGAGTTCTATTGCTTAAATAATGAAAAACAAACAAATTACTGCCAAACTGTGAGTCACGGTTCAGGACCGTGGCCTACGGTTCACCCAGCTCAAAGCAGAACTGCTAGAATGTGAGTCACGGTTCAGGACCGTGACCCACGGTTCGCCCAGCTCAGCCTTCTTATATATATTTTTTTCGCTTAATTCCTCATAACTTTTTATTTACATATCCGTTTTAGCCGATTCTTTTTCCTATATGTCCGTATTAAAATTACGGATCTAACCATATAAATTTCACTTATCGAAACCCGGATTATGAACGAATGGCCCACAAAATCCTTGTTTCGATTATTCGACCCATTAACTATGTGTGCAAATTGTTCGCCAACTTATTCTTTGGCATTCTAGTCTTATTTACCCATCATCCGGGGCTTACGATCACTAGCGTATCAATACCAAGTTTATGGTTTTACGCTCTTGTGATCCACCATCGCCATAAGCTATTCAAAACACATTCTTACTATCTACTAAACAATTAATCGACCCGTTTGGCTCATTTATGGAATCCTCCATTTCCAATGACTACCAAACATTTTCTAATCAAGTTTTTGACTCGTTTATCTAATAGTGATCTTCGTCACTTTTATTAACGAATATCTTGTCTTAAAAACACAATTTCAAACGACTGTAATTCTAATTAACATAATGTAACGGAACAAGGTTACATACCTGCATAATTCAACCTCATTGATTTTCCAACCATAATTACCCATTACTGGGCTTGTCCATCTTAGTGTATCATCTCCATTCCATGGTTTACGTTCTTATAACTCAAATTTAACGAGTGACGTTCAAGTCACTTCAATCACTACCATTTCGACCATTATTTTAACTCGTTCTTTATCTAGTGAAATTTCATCACTTAATGTACATTCTAAACACGACTATTTTCATTATATCAACGTTACACATATCTAGCTATCTATTTTGACCCGTTTGGTTGTCGAGTGAGTCACATCACTTCATTGACATTCCAAACATACTTTAACCATTCGTTTTGACCCATTTGGTTATCGAGTGAATTCCATCACTTCATTGACTTACCAAACGCAACCATTTTCGCTATATTAACATTAAACATATTTACGACTATGCTTGTCTACATAAATGTAAAGAAACGACAAGTCACGTACCTTTAAAGCGTTCCCTTCAAGCGTGTGTCCGCTCTGGCTTGTCCGCTTGAAGACCCGGTTTCCTTTCCTAAAGAGTTCAATCCACAAACCGTTTAGAACCCTTTTTATAAGTCTTAACGCATAATTTGCCATATCCATCAAACATGCGTTTTTTTTCCGATTTTCAACAATTATCTTTCATTTAGGCATTTTAACGAACACCTAACGGGCATAATTTTACATATTTAAAATCAAGTTCATAACTTTACATATTTAAAATCAAGTTCATAACTTGTTAATTTTGCCCAATATAAACACATAATTCAATTCCATTATGTCAAGCATGCATACTAATCTCAGAATCATTTCATAGAAATCAAGTAACACCACTTTTGATAGTCATGATTCTTGTGTTCATCTTATTTTTACAAAACCCATTTAACTTATCAATGGATTATCATGAATTTCATAAATTAAACACTAATTCGACATGTTATTGAATAGGGTTTACTCCTAGACATGTTTTTATTGCTAATCTCTTCTAAACATCAAATAATCAAGCCCAGATTTTGATTTTCACAAATCATCAAGAATTTGAGATGAAACCAAATTGTAAATTTTGACATACCTTATGATCACTACACTTAGGTGATCACTAATTTATGCTTGGATATCGATTTGGGACTGATTTGGCCCTTCAATTTGTCAATTTTTGAGCTAGTTAGGGTTTGATGTGGGGAGCCCCTGGCTTCTCTGGAGAGTTCGACCAGAACACACACTTAAAGTGTGTGTTTTGGTGTCTAGTGTTTTAATTAAAACAAATTTGTTTCAAGTTTGCTACAATTGACCCCTATACTTTATTCCAAGTTACATAGAGTGTTATATTAACCAATTTTCTTTATTACTACAAGACAACTAACTAACTAACTAGGTTACTTATTCCTAGTTAGTTTATTTTGTTTATTACTAACATTGAATTTTTAAATAAAAAAAATTTGTATTTTCGGGGTGTTACATTTTCCTAGGACTTCGTGAATGACGTATGGTCCTTCCCATTTGGGCGTGAGTTTCCCTGGCTTCTCAGCGTTGGAGGACTCATTGTCTCGCAGAACGAAATCTCCTGGTACAAAAGTGCAAATGCGCACTCGTGCATTATAATATTTTTCTTGCTTTGATTTGTACCTGGCTTCATTGATGGCTGCGTTTTCGCGCCTCTCTTCAAGGAGATCCAGATCGATTCTGTGCTCCAACTCATTGTTTCGCATTTCCATGGCTATCATTTGCGGTGATGGGAGGCCGATCTCCGCTGGGATTACTGCTTCTGAACCGTAAACGAGGCTGAAAGGCGTTTCGCCTATGCTGGTTTTTGGCATAGTGCGGTGAGCCCATAAAATGCTTGGGAGTTCGTCTACCCATCCCCTTCTTGCGGTTCCCAGTCTTTCTTTTATGTCGTTCACGATCTGCTTGTTGACACTTTCGACTTGCCCGTTCGCCTGTGGGTGCGCCACGGAGGCGAAACTATGTTCGATGTTCATCTCCTCCAACCATTTTTGTAGATCTTCTGATGCGAAGTTGATACCATTGTCTGTAATGATGCACAATGGTAATCCGAAGCGACATATGATGTGTTCCCAGATGAATTTCCAGATCACCGTTGCAGTAGTTGAAGCGAGAGCCTTGGCTTCTACCCATTTAGTAAAGTAGTCCACTGCTACTACTATAAATTTTACTGCGCCTGGCGCATCGGGGAAAGGGCCTACTAGGTCGATGCCCTATTGCTGAAATGGCCATGCTGCAGTTACTGGGACCAGAGGGTTCTTTGGACAGAGTGTTTTTGGAGCATGGAGTTGACATGACGTGCACTTTCGAAAAAGTTCTACAACATCTACATGCATGCCTGGCCAGTAATAGCCCGCACTTATGATTTTTGCGACCACCATGCGTGGGCCCGCGTGGATTCTACATAGTCCTTCATGAATTTCTCGGACCAGATACTGCGCGTCGTGCTTGTTTACACATCTTAAGAGGGGACCCATGTATGATTTGCGATACAAAATACCGTCCGCCATCTCGTTATTTAACGCCTTGTGTTGATTTTTTCTGGCTTCCGCTTTCCCCTCTGGGAGGGTTCCATGTTGCAAATACAGAATGATTGGGGACATCCACGAAGGGTTCCCGACTTCTATTATGCTTACTTGTCTTAGAGGAACAGATGGATTTGAGAGAACCTCGATGCAGACTTCCTTTGCGAGGTGCTTGAAGCTTGTAGCAGCTAACTTGCTTAGCGCATCCGCATGTTTGTTCTCGCTTTTGTTGATGTGGATTATCTTGAAAGTCTGGAACTGGTTGATCAGAATTCTTGCATGTTCGAGATATAAGGCCATTGTTTCGCCTTTTGCGTCATAATGATCGTTGACCTGCTCCGCGACTAACTTGGAATCGACATGTGCTTCAAGATTTTTCGCTCCCATTTTGAGTGCCAGGAGGAGTCCTGCGAGAAACGCTTCGTACTCTGCCTCGTTGTTAGTACTCTTGAAATCTAGGCTAATGGCGTACTTAAGTTCGTGGTTATCGGGGCTAACCAGGCGAAGGCCTGCTCCCGCGCCGTCATCATTTGAAGCGCTGTCTGTATGTAAGGTCCAAACCCTGTCGTCGAAGACGGGGGTAGGATTTTGTATGGCTTCACATTCCTGGATTTTGTCGACGGGACCTTCGGTAACAAAGTCTGCCAAGACTTGTCCCTTGATAGCTGGGCGTGGTTTGTAGAAGATGTTGTATCCACCTAGCTCGATAGCCTATTTGGCTAACCTTCCAGCGACATCTGGTTTGGACAGAACTTGTCCTAAATGATAGTTGGTAAGGACGGTGATAACGTGATCATCTCGAATGAAGAAACAGTGGTTCGAATGACCAGAATCAATATGACTAGGGGTTTAGTTCTGCATAAAAGGGGTTGGTCCTCTTGTCTGATTCAGGATTGGACTAGGTTTCTTCTCCGACGATATCTGCATAACAGACAGCCGTTAGACTCGCCACGGGGAGAATGGGGGTTCTCTCCGTGACCACCCTCCGGCGTGAGAATAAGTACAGATCTCAATGAAGAAGAAGAAATAGTGAAAGTGAAGTGAATGTAACTTGAGAAATCATACCTGGCCTGTCTTATTTATAACTGGATTTGGGCGAGAAAATCTGTTGACGGAGATATGGATGGAAGGCATTTTCCGTAAGCGGTTATTGCCTTTTCCGTTGATCATTAACGTCCGTAGAAGCACACGGATCGTGAATGTGATCAATGGCTAGGGGGATGCCACGTGGAAAGTGGTTTTATATGGGCCCTTCTCCAAGCTAGTGCCATCATCGTGATTGAGATGGGCGTCCAGGATGATGCCATGTCACCATTTGGTTGTAACCGAATGGTTATGCACGATGAAGTCTTCTAGAAGGTTTACGGCTGTAGCCCTCTTCATTCTTGCCACGTGTTGATTTTGTTACAACAGAAAAGGAATGCTTTTGTTTAAGTCATGGTTCCTGGCATGTTTAGGTTCTCAACTTTAAGTCTAACTTTACCCTTGCGCGAGCTCGCGCGGGGGTGTTAGTTGAACTTTGGTTTCGACCTTTCTATGGCGCATGGTTGTCAAAGATTGCTTTCTGTTATGTTTTGTTTAGAACCGGTGCGCAGCCGCGCAAGGTTCTGTTTGAAGATGTTTATTGTGATGAGGTTGTGGTATGGCCTAACACGCCTGCGTGAGGTTTTTGGGACCATACCCCTTCATAGTCCGATGGTTGTGTTCTTGAGAGAAAGGGAGATTGATGTTAGGCTTTAATTTTTGATGAAAAACAGACTTAACACACGTCACAGGCAGGGGCGGACCCACGTTAAGCGGAACGGGGTCCCCGGACCCCAATCTTTTTTTTAAAAGTAGTAGAAGCAGTATATAAAATTTTCTATGAACCCCATAAAATAATTTAGTTAGACCCCATAACAATGAGAGTGAGCCTGGTGCAGTGGTAAAACCGCTTGTTTACACACAAAAGGTCTCGGGTTCGATACCTGTTTTGTTGCGTTTTTTTGTGTTTTTTTAATCACTCTATTTTTTTTTCTATTTCAATTTTTTCTAACCTATATTTAGCTGAATGTGTAGTAAATGAAACTTGTAATTTAGTTATGATATTGTTTTGTATTATGTTTCTTGACCCGACCCGACACGAACAACGACCGATCCAAAAAATTTGAACACCGGAAAAATGGGACCCCATTGTCTAAAAATCTTGGGTCCGCACTGGTCACAGGCCACATAAGCATCCACCTATTCGTTTTTGAACACACAAGCGTCCACTTCATCTGCCACGTCACACTAAATTAACTCAGTTAGAGAAGGATCAACGGGAGCCAGTAATCTTACATGTTGATATTGTTGTAGGGAATTTTTGAAGATGGGTTTACTATCGGCCAACGGGTAAAACTTAGGATTTTTAAAATCCAATAACCCTTAAATTTTTTTGTTAACGTTCAGATATAAACTCTTATTGAAAACATAGTTGCATAGAAAATAAATTATTTTTTCGTATTGTAAAGTATACCAAGTACCGGTATCATACCATACTACTGTACCGAAGTATTGAACTGATACCCAACGAACAACAAGGTACTTGTACGGTATTCACTTTTATGGTTTTTTATCGATTTAAAACACGTGTCGATATTTTTTTGGCATGTCACGACTTGAATTTTTATAATTCTAATTTTAATCCCATTTATATTTACCATCACCCAGACACCACCATTTTATTAAATTAGTTAAATAGCTCAACTCAAAACATGACTTGTTTATTAAGCTGGTTACACTATGGCTTATGGCTAGGTTAAGTGGTTAACCGTATTAAACTTTCCCTGCTTAAAATTTTGAGGGTAATCAATGATTTTTTTTAACATTATGAAGGCATTAACTGAAGTGTTTTATTTGTATGCAAGGACGCTGTACGTAAAAAAAAAAGTTGTTTAGCCATGTCCAAATTCATAGACATTAATTTGGTTTAGTCTGCATATCTCAAAGTAACAAGCTGGTACACTGAGATGTAAAGTACAAAAAACGATTCAACTTAAAATCTGGGTTTCATTCAAACATTAAAAGCTGAATCCGGGATTAAACTTTAAAGCTTGCAGTTTTTAATTGCAATACTTTTGAATCCGGCGGAATTAGGGTGTAGGGAGTGGTTAAACACTTTGAGTGGCAAACCAAAAAACCGACCAATCAGAGCGCGCCATGTCAATCAGTCAAAAGTGTTTAAACTTTGGTGAAAAGTGTTGGCAATGGTTTAGACACTTGGTGAAGTGGTAAACTATTTTTTTTTTAAAAAGGAAAAAGGTGTGATTGGTTGAGATTGGATTGGACCCCACCCCACAATACCCTCTCTCTCACCTCCCTCCCTTCCCCGATTCGGCATGCACTCACCGATTTTGCCCCCCTTTTCGGCAAACTATGTTCGGCAAATTCTTGGCGGTGGGATGGTAAGCGGTGCCGGGTGGGTTTACTCCCCCCCCCACTCCGGACACCCTTAGGTCGGTAACTGTTCAGATAATTACGGTATTGATATGTATTTAATATTGATAAAAGACCATAAAAAAAGAAAAAAAGAACTAAAGAGATAGAGTCACGATATGCCCACAAAAAATATAAATACATGTTATTCATCGATTGAAACCACAAAACGAATATTAGTAACAGTCCTGAAAGTATCAATACCGGTCGGTACTGATGTTCTTTAGTCGGAGTTAACGTGGTACAGTACCAGTTCAGTTCATCTCATTAAGGAACAAAAAATTCAATTAAATTTTACATGTTCATAGGTAAAAATAAGCATATCGCAATGCAAGTCGTTATTAAGTATAGATAATAAACTCAAAAATCGAATTAGAATTAGAATAATAATAGTATATAGCAAAATAGAAACATAGTAAAATTAATAAATAAACTTAATTCTATAATGAAAACATAGTTAATGAAAAAATAAAATAAATAATTAACATATATTAAATAGTCTACCCTTTTTATCTAATTATCTTAATGATCTAACACAACATGTCATGTTGAAAGAATTCTTCAAGTTTTTTTTAACGACAAATTTGGATCACTGACGGACCACTGGAGTATCATCGTGCCACCTGCGGAACCACCCGATCATATCCATCTCCACTAGGCATAATGCCTATACACCAATTCAGGAGGAAACCCAATAAATATGGGAAAAACCCTTTTGTGGGAATCGAACCTAGAACTTATTAGTCCAAAGTCTTATCTCACACCCAAGATACCACCCTAGAAAATTCTTCAAGTTGAGTTTTGTAAACAACTAGGTGTTTCCCCGCCCGCGTTGCGGGGTGATGGCCGGATAATGAGCGAGTGTTAGTTAGCTCATTGACACGAAAAACAATTAAATCGAGTAAACCAATTAAAACAAAACACTTTTATAGTTTTGATAAAAAAAAACTAAAACAATGGCAATATTGTAATTTTTAACTGAGGGAAAGTTGTATTTTTTGACTGGGGTAAAATCATAATTTGCCAAAAGCTAAAGTAATGGCAGTACTGTAAATTTGACCCAGGGGCAAAATTGTAAATTTTCACAGGGGAAAATTCGTAATTTTGAATTTGGGGTAACAACATAATATAAATTTGAACTAAGGGCACATGCGTAATTTTAAGCTGGAGGCAAAAGCGCAATTTTATTTTGAATCGAGGGCAAAATCGTAATTTTGAATTGGGGCAAAAACATAATTTTATTTTGAACTGGGGAAAAAACGTAATTTTGAAATGAGGGCGAAATCACAATTTTTTAAACGGGGAAAAATCACATTTTTTAACAGAGGGCAAAATCGTAATTTTTAGCTGTGGGCAAAAACAAAATTTTATTTTGAACTGTGGGCGAGAAGGTAATTCTGAGCTGAGGGCAAAACCACAATTTTATTTTGAATGGAGGGAAAAATCGTAATTTTGAGCTGAGGACAAAAGCGTAATTTTATTTTGAGCTGGGGACAAGACCGTAATTTTAAAGAGGGACAAAAACGTGATTTTAGAATGAATATAAAATAATAAACTGGTTGGTCCAATGGGAGAGTGCCAGGCAAAGTCGTAATTTTGAATTGAGGGTAAGGTCGTAATTTTGAGATGGGGACAAAAAGCATAATTTTATTTTTAGCTGGGGGCTAAAACGTAATTTTAAAATAAATATAAAACAATAAACGTGTTGGTCAAATGTATATGTAGTATAATATAATAGTAACACACCCATTCAAAGAAAAAGTAATATGAACGAAATCTCAAAACTAGGAATTGACCAATCAAAATAAACTACTATTCACACACATTCTATAATCTAAAATACTAAAATAAAATATAATAATAATAGTAATAATAATAATAATAACAATAACAATAACAATAATAAAAATAATGTATTATATTTAGGGTTCGGTTAACGTACAATAGCTCTTATCGTACAACATATACGCGATCTTCTCAGCCGTCCGATCTGGTGCGAATTCACTTTTGAACATGCGATTTGTGCTGAAAAACCAACATGCGAAATTGTTTTTTATACCAACATGCGATTTCATCATATTTACCAACATGCGAAATTGCTACAAAAAAACCAACATGCGATTTCATCAAAAATACCAACATGCGATTTCCAACATGTTTTTTTTATAACATACGATTTCACAATATCGTACGTATTGTACGCTAAGGGATATTGTATTTTGCACTTTCACTTATATTTATAGATAATATAAATCAGTTTTACCTCACCGCAATGTCATGTCTTCAGACGAGTGGTAACGGGCTTTTGCTCTAGGTGAGGGTTTCTCCGATTCGAAGACAAGTGTATCCCGATATGGTAAATTTCAACAGTATCTATTTAAAGGATTCGTTGACCGTGAAAAAAGAAAAAACATATATAATATACGCATCACTTTTTAATTTATATCTTTTCGTCATTCCTGACCAACAACAGAAATAAAGCAAATGACAGAACCGAATTAACTTGACTGATTCCACTTGGAAAAAAACCAACCACAAAGGATTCAAAGATGTACAATTGGTGACGTTTGTGCTGTTCCAATAGGGTAAATACCTAACCCAATAGTAGAAGTGTTGTTCAATGACCCTTAAATAACTAATAATAACTGGTCCGTATGAATTATTTTATGTGGGTACAAATGAGGGGTTTAACTAACATTTCAAGGGGTGTGGTTGGGGTTTTTGCTTATAAAATACATTAAAATTCTTTTTTAAGGGGTGTTCATCTAACCTATTACCTAGGTACGCCCATGATAATAACTATTAACTGATTAATTTACTTAATTGTTATTAAAACATATTGACTTGTCGTTGAGAGCTGAAGAAACTAGAAAGATAGAAGACCGTGGACCTTGGTATGGTATGAGTTATGACATAAACGAAACTAATACTTTATGATACTATGTCCTTGAGTGGTTAAGTTGAGCTTTTTACTGTTTACAACTACTATAAAACAATAGATTATTACTATGAACTGAAAAGTTGGTGGGTTCTGCTTTGGATTAAATGCAATAATAACTATTATAAAAAAATACCAATGGGGTGGTGGTCTATTGACAAATGCAAAGCCTTTAAACACCTTAGGAAGGGGAGGTTTTGTGTTCAAGTCCCACAGATGACAGAAATAAAAGAAAATTTGCCGTTAAAAAAAAAACTATTATAAAAAATTAAAAAGGGGTAAAGGAACTAACGTTAAAGTAACAAATAAATCAATTACAGAACACTTGTACTAGAAAATAGGACATGTAAAGGCAAAATCAACTTAAGTAGCCACGAATTATCAAAAATTATATTTGACTAAAAAATTATGCCAAATGTTGTCGCAAGACGAGTCTTGTAACGAGTAACAACACCATGTTAATCTTTTTTTTTTTTTTTTTTAATCTTGTAAACCATTTGCAATCAACATCATTAGTTTGTGGAACTAGAGGAACTAAAGACTTAATTAGTTCTGTTTTTAACAAGTGCTTTAAATTCATAAGCCATGGCCTCACGTCACGCCTGATGTTTGAGCTAGAAAAGTAACGCTGGTTTCAACAACATGGTAATGGCGTCGATCGACAAAATGTAATACCCCAAAATTTATCATGTGAATTTAATAAAGAAAAGTGAGTTTATCTAATTGGGTTTATTTAATTATATTCTTTACGTAATTAAATGGATTAGACCCAAAATGAAAAGTTCATGATGGGCTATGGGCCTCTAATCCTTACCGTATAAAGGGAAAAATGAAACTCTGGCTTCATTTTTCCCACCATTTTCACAAACACTATAGAGAGAAAAAGTGGGTGAACTAAGATCAAGGTCAAGGGAATTCAGATTTGAGGCTTGGGAAGTGTTGGAAATCAGTTGTTGATCATCTCCTCAGTAATCAGATCAAGAATCGAGTAAGAATTCATTTCAATCTAGATTTTTGTTAAAAATGGGGTTTTGGGTAAAACTTGGTTTTTAACATAAAGATCGGATTTTTACGTGTTATGATGGCTTACAAGCTTGGAACTTTCGTGTGCGAAAGTTTGGAACTTGTGTATGAAACCCTTATGTGAAACTTATAACTTTTGCACGAAACTGTCGTGCGAAAGTTTGGAACTTTAATGTGCGGAACTACCAACTTACCTACGAAACCACTATGCGAAAGTTTGCAACTTTCACGTGAAAATCTTGTGCATGAAATCGCTATGCGAAAGTTTGTAACTTTCACTTGAAACTCTCATGCAATATTTGTTTTTCTTGCATTGTAAAAATAAGACTATTTGGTTGTCAAAACATTTCTTCTTAGAACAGAACAGACTAAATTTTCAAGCTATACCCGTTAATATAATGTAGTTATTTTAACCCTCATGTAGTAGTGTAAATGCGTTAATGAGATTTGTAGTAGGGCCGTAAACAAAACGTTTAAGTGTAAGAGGGCAAAGAAATAAATATTAAAACTTTAATGAACGTATTATTGTCAGTGGCGGATCTAAAAACTTTTTTCACATGGATCCTTTTTGGTAGATTCTCACGAATTATCATTATTTTTTTTTCCAAATCATAAGAGGTTCTCATTAATTTTCTCCATTTTTCCAAACCGAATGGGTTCCTGTAAACCAACAAAAGTTGCCTAGATGCGCCCCTGACTATTGTCTATGTTCATTAATCAGGGAAACAATTTTGCTTGCCTTTTTTAACACACCTCTAAAATCCACTACGGAAATTTCATAAACCGTTTATTTTGTGAGACTTAAAACCGCACCATTTTAATATGGATACTTGATAAACACCTAGTTCCACTAGGCCTCTAGGCCAGGCTTTTGTTTATCTTTTATCAGCTAAGAAGTGAAATAAACAAAAGTGAAACTCTTATCAATCTTTTATCGAATTAGTTTATATGATATATTAAGAACATGATTTTGTATACCAAGTAGATATATTCTGCATCTTTCGATCTCTAAATATATAAATGAAGGACCAGAGAATAGTTTTTTAATAGAATGAATTGCCAGAGAAAGTCTTTTCTTATTTCAGTAAAATGCAGCGTACAAAAGACGAAGGAGATCACTCCTTTAAATAGGAAATAAAAGCAACCGGTTATGCAACAGACTCGCACAACCTCCAACAACTTATTCAAACATAAATTCAAAGTACTGGCTAACTTAAAAACAGGAAAAGACTCAACAACTCTGACTATTTTTAATCACGCGCAAATCCTTCACTTGTGCATGCTTTTCACTTTGTCACTCTTGCATGGGAGTGTTGTATCATTTTTAACACCCCCTTGATACACACTCCTGCACTCCAACCTTGTATCTCAGAAACACAAACTTTTCTCTTGAAACTGGCTTGGTCATAAGATCAGCTAACTGTTCATTTGTGCCACAGAACTCCAACTTAACTCGGCCTTGATTCACCATATCTCTGATGAAATGATACCTGAGCTCAATATGTTTTGAGCGGCTATTCACAACTGGATTTTTGGACAAGTTTATTGCAGATTTACTATCACAGAACAAAATAGTCTCGTAGTCCTGAGTTACTCCAAGATCTTGCAGAATCCTCTTAAGCCACACAGCTTGGCAAGCACCACCTGTAGCAGAGATATACTCAGCTTCCATACTTGAGAGGGCCACTGTATTTTGCTTCTTCGAACACCATGCTATTGCCCCATTACCAAGTAGAAACACATTCGCATAGACACTCTTTATGTCATCCTTACAACCTGCCCAATCACTATCAGTATACCTAATCAACTGGACATCATTACTTCTTTCATACCATAATCCAAGGCTAGTAGTACCAGCAACATATCTAAGCACGTTAGCTGCACCTAGATGTTGTTTTGAAGGAGCTTGCATGAACCTTGCCAAAACTCCTACTGAAAATGCCAGATCTGGCCTAGTATGTGTAAGATACATAAGACCTCCTACCAGACTTCTGTACATTGTCTCATTCACTTTGTCTTCCCCATCATCCAACTTCAACTTGTCAGAAGGACTTATATGAATTGCTTCAATCTTGCTATTTATCATCTGATACTTGTTGAGAAGATTCATTGCATACTTTTCTTGACTTACAAACACACCATAACTAGACTGCTTCACTTCCAAACCAAGAAAATATTGTAGCAGCCCCATATCAGTTATCTCAAAGACTTCCTTCATGCCTTGCTTAAATTTAGAAATAAGTTGGTCACATGAACTAGTACATATGATATCATCCACATAGAGACAAACATAGATGATATCATTGTCACTAGTTTTTTTCACATACAATGTTGGCTCATTAAGGCTCCTTCTATAACCGTTCTGAGTGAAGTAACCATCGATCTTAGAGTACCAGGCCCTTGGTGCTTGTTTAAGGCCGTACAGAGCCTTCTTGAGCTTGTACACTTTGTCACTTGATTCCTTCAACTCATACCCTTCTGGTTGCTCTACATATATGTCTTCATCAAGCTCTCCGTTCAAGAAAGCTGACTTTACATCTAACTGATGTATGAGCCACCCTCTTTGAGCTGCAACTGCTAGAACAACCCTGATCATTTCAAATCTAGCTACTGGAGCAAACGTTTCTTCAAAATCAATCCCTCTTCTTTGAGAGTACCCTTTCGCCACTAACCTCGCTTTGTGTTTTACTACCTTTCCGTCAGCACCAAGTTTAGTCTTAAACAACCATTTAAGACCAACAACATTCTTACCAGGAGGAAGAGATGCTAGTTCCCAAGTATTATTTCTCTCTATTGCAGCAAGTTCTTCGGCCATGGCAATTTGCCATTCTTTCTTTTGAGCAACATCATAATAGCAACATACCTTTTTCTTTTTCACTTTTGACAGTCTCTTTCCAATTCCATGATGCATCTTCAATGATAGTGACATCTCTACTAGCTTCAAGCTGTTTAGTAGTGGGATTTAACAAGGGCCAAACTATCTACACACTTGGTGTGTAGATAGTCACCTTTAAAATGTGCTTTTTGTCTTTATATGTGCACACTGCAGTGTCGAACTGTGGCTAAAACGCGGCGTTTTGGTCAGGTTAACCAGACAAAGACTGACGGGTCTGTTGACCGGACCAAAACGCCGAGCTTTGGCAGCGTTTTGGTCCTGTCAACCAGACCGGGTGTCAGTCTTTTGTCTGGTTGACAGGACCAAAATGCGGCCAAAGCTCGGCGTTTTGGTCCGGTCAACAGACCAGTCAGACACCCGTCAGCCTTTTTCTGATTAACCGGACCAAAACGCCACGTTTGGGTCACAGTTCGACACTGCAGGATATGCACATAAAGACAAAAAACACCTTTTTAGGTGTGTATATAGTGAGATGGGTGTGCCAATGGGTACACCCTTTAACAAACGATAACTTGTAGGGCTTTGTGAAGAGTAACCAATCATAATCATCCTTTATGACCTGTCATCAAGTTTTTTTTCTTCCATGAGCATACACATGTTTGTAAGCTATACTTCCAGATACACGCAGCTTGGACACATCGGGTACATCACCAGACCATGCATGAATAGGAGTTTGCCCATTGATTGCACTTGTTGGGGATCTGTTAAGCACATAGACTGCTGTTGCAACACCCTCAGCCCATAAAAAAATTGGCAAATTCTTTTCTTTGATCATGCTTCTTGTCATCCCTATGATAGTACGGTTTTTACGTTCCACAACACCATTAAGTTGAGGTGTATGTGGAACTGTTAACTCTTTGCGTATTCCATGCTCCTTACAAAAAACATCAAATTCTTTTGAGCAGAACTCTCCCCCCTATCTGTACGAAGGACTTTTATAGAGGACTCACATTGTTTTTCAACAAGAGCTTTAAACACCTTAAATTTAGCAAAAGCATCTGATTTATTAGCAAGGAAGTACACCCAAGACATACGTGTGAAGTCATCTATTAGGAGAAAGTAATAAAGGCTATGCCCAATACTTTGAACTTGCATGGGACCGTAAAGGTCTGCATGAACAAGTTCTAATCTTGTCTCAGCCCTCCATGAGTGAGATGTGAAGGGAGTTCTTGTGTGCTTTCCCAGCAAACACCCTTCACACTTTGCAGATCTCCTAATTTGAGGAAGCCCCCTAACCATACTATTATTATGCAACAATCTCAGACTATCAAAACTTAGGTGAGCACACCGTTTGTGCCATAAATGAGAAGATGAATCAACAGTACTAGAAGTTACCACTTCAGGAGAAGACACATCCAAAAGAAACATGTTGTTGCTGAGAACATGGATCTTCATTACTTCCACTCCTTGATTTTTGATGATGCACTTCCCATGTTCAAAGAGTAAGGAGTAGCCTTTCCTCATAATCTGACACACACTCAAGATATTATACTCCAAAGAAGGAGCATAGTACACATCTTCTAGCAGCCTTGAACCCATGGGTCCCGCATTCACACGAACAGTTCCCTTTTCTTGAATATCTAACTTCTTCTTGTTTCCCAGTTGCACCTCCACTTTGAAGGTTTCATCTAATTGAGTGAAGCTGGATCTAGACCCTGTCATATGATTCGAACACCCAGAATCTATGAACCACAGGTTGTTATTTTGTACCTGATCAGATTTTGTCATGAGACAAGGACTGGTATCTTCTATGCATGCCATAAATAGATGTTGCTCCTCTCTAACTTCTTCTTTTTCACTTGCCTCGGCCACGTTTTCTTGTGTTTCTTGATTGTACCAGCAATCTGTAGAGATATGCCCATATTTCTTGCACACATAACACTGGGGAACCCGACTACGATCGATGGTACGTCCCTTTCCACGAACCCTTGAATATCCACGTCCACGGCCTTGAAGACTGCTTGTATTTTGAGGTCGATAGAATTCTTGCACCACTTGGAGTGCATGTTCTTCGGTCTTTTTCGGTTTTTTCAAGTGTACGACTTAGCATGCGCTGCTCCTGTGACTGCAAAGATCCCATAAGTTTAACTGGGGTAAGCTTAGATAAATCGTAGGCTACCTCAATCGATGGGACCACAAAGTCTGTTGGGATTGAACCCTACAAAAGAACAGATGATAGAAAGCCAAAACAGATCTGAAACAACTGATCCAAAATAAACAGTGTTTTGAACCACTGCTTCCTTTAATATGCCAAGTTTCCTAACAACTGTTGGTCCTAACATCTGCTTAAAGCCAAGCACTGTTACTTTGTAAAGACTGTTGAAGACCAAACCACTGTTAAAGTCAAAGGTCTGCTGGAAGTCAAAGGTCTGATCATCCTTTGAAGAACATCTGCTAATGCTTTATCAGTGGTTGAGCTCATCAGTGGATAGCATCAACAGGGTCTTATAATCAGTGTTTTGTTAAGGTATCAGAGGTTAGCATTAGCAGAGGTTAGGGTTTGTTAAGGTTGTTAGATGTCACTGTCTCAGTGATGTCAGCAAAGATGCCACAGTGGTTAGAACTTGTACTATAAATAGACAGTGCCTGTACTGTTCTATTTAGCTCTCTCTCTCACACACACACACACTTAACTTGTACGTATCAATTAGTGTGAGCTCAGGCTGAGGGGGTGTTAGTGATTCAAGCATGTAATAGGTTTGTAATCTTTTGAATCTTATGATTAATGATAACATGTTATGATGAAAGCTAATCTCTCCTTGGTTATGTGATAAAGTTTTTACAAATTATTCCGCTGCAAGTTATTTCACTGTTTTATCTAATTTTGATCTTCGCTTCTGTAAAAACAACATAATCAAGCAAACTCAGATCCTAACAATTGGTATCAGAGCCTAGGACAGTCAAATTCGATCTAACAATCAATTTGACATAAAAGTTCAGCTCAAATTCATTGATACTTAAGTTGTTTGTATCAGTTGAAAAACAGAGTAAAGTATAATCACGTATAAAGTTGATTATTCAAAAGCTTCTGTAAAACAAACTGAGATGCTGCTAAACACACAAAATTCGCATAACACTGTATCTTATTGTCACATGTAATTACAGTGTTTATGTTGGAAATTGTGATGATTCCATGATTAACTGTTACTAAGGCTTCACCTCTAGTCATTAAAGACTAAGGCGAACAAAATCCTTAGGAACAAGATCTATATATGAACAACAGTTTTGAACAGTTTTGAAAAACGTTTAAAATTTAAATCAAAATTGTTTTTAGTTAAAAGAAAATTAGCAGTTTCAAAACACTCATCAAAGCATAATCAAGGATCAACTCCCAAACTATGGTAGAAAAATACCAAGTTGATAAAAATGAGCTTGAATCTGCCTAAATCACTTGTGAAAAAAAAGGGGCAAAATCCTGTATAGGTTATGTGTTGATGTATTCGAAAACCAGATCAAAAAGTAATGTGAAAATTGGCATAAGCAGTTGCAAAAAATGACCAAGTTTCTTAAAACATTGCTGTAAATGATTTTGGATTGATTATTCTTTTCTTAAAAACCCTCCAGTGAATGTTATAACATATGCCTTTGGAGAGGTTAAAAAGGAAAAGATAAAAATCACTAAACTCAAAAAGGTGTGTTTAACTCAAAACTTTTGAAATCAAAAGAAAAGGGTATAAACTCAAAACAGTTGAGAGTTCACAGGTTACCAAACAGCTGAGTGCAACCACTGGTTCAGGACAGTTCAGGTAACTGTTGTATCAGAAGGTAAAATTATTTAAGAGGACTAAGGCAAATTTTCAAAAATCTATCACATGGGTTAGGGTTTACAAAAGACTCTCAAACCTTTGTGAACATGTTTCCTCATAAATATAATCATCTGACAGGAAATGGTCTCCATCAATGGTTATAAAATTTTACTCAAACCACTGATCATTATTATAAAATTGAGATTTAAACAAGGTCGACTCTATCCAAAATTATTTATGTTATGGAAATTACCAGATCTAATTGACTTATCTATCTGAAACTTTTACTTGTTTTTAAATGGTAAAAGTTACTTGTAAATATCAGGATATATTATTCTCTCATTTTTTATAGAGAATATTATATTTGGTGTTTTTACTTGTTTTGGATAGTAAAAGCTCATTACCTGACAGGATGAAGATCCATTCTATTTAAAAAAAAGGGATATAATCCTTGATAATAAGTCAAATGGAGATGGTGTTTGGGTTAGGGTCAATTCATACAGAAACTCAAGTATAGAACCATTTCTCAAAGTTGATTGATAACAAGTGCTCAAAATGTTTTACCTTAAACTTAAAAGTCTCAATTAAAATTTTGCAGTCAAAGTTGACTGTAGTTACCATCTGGGATACTCTACCACAGCCAAGGCCTATAAAGTGTTTTAAACGCAAGAACTGGGT
Organism: Helianthus tuberosus; assembly: GCA_030545235.1. Taxonomy (NCBI): domain Eukaryota; kingdom Viridiplantae; phylum Streptophyta; class Magnoliopsida; order Asterales; family Asteraceae; genus Helianthus; species Helianthus tuberosus. The sequence continues at coordinate 159,134,393 of CM060402.1, read as the reverse complement.
CTGTGAAAGAGTCTTTGAATGTAAAGTTCAATAAAACTTTCATCATTGAAAATCCTAGCAAATCCTGCTTAACTGTTTAATCCTGTTAAATTTACATATGAAGATGTGTCTGTTTAGACTAACCCTGCAGGTACCCCACAATTCTCATCACAAGACTTTGGATATGATATTGAGTTTCTTCAATACAAAATCATATTCACCACAAGAAGCATCAGATGTTCAAAACAACTGTTAAAGCTCATCCACTGCTGGATCAACAGTTGTTGAGAAAACAGCACCCCAACCTCTGTCATCACATGATATCCAACCACTGATGACATCAGACATCATTTATGAGGGATTGCTATGAAAAGGTTTGATTTCTTTACAACATATCCATACTACAGATCAGTTGGCTGATGTACAAATCAAAGCATTAGATACATCTACCTTTAAAAACTTGATCTCTAGGATTGGAATGCTAAACATAGATTAAAACAAGTTTTCTTGTATTCTATGTGAAAATAGCATAAAAGTGTTTTTAGAAAATCAAAATAAAAAAAAAACTTTAAAAATAGTTAAAATTGAATTTGTCAATAAATCTCTAAAGTCTGATGAAACCACTGTTTTCACTTAAAACTCTGACTGGCATGTCTATCCACTAACAAAGTGTATCCTCTGATTCCATTATTTTCCATCCACTGACAGTGTTATAGTTCTCCACTATTCACAACCACTGATGACACACATCAGTGGTTTCCCAAACAACTGTCTTCCATTCTCAATCAGTGGTTACACGTGGATAGATGATAGCCATCAGATCTTGTCACGTGGCCAGATGTTAACCGTTCGATTTTTGAAACTGTTGTCTTCCCAATAAAACGTTTACTCGCCTAATGGCTAAAGAGTCAAAAGTTTCTAAAACACAAACAGGGGAGTCTGAGCAAAATTTGGATGAGTCCACATCTACTTCTCAGACTTCAGCTGTTGAGCCCACTGCTCTTGGTGACCACAGTAGCACAACCACTGCTGTGCAACCCCCACCAAAAACCACCAAAAAGACCAAAAAGAAACCCTCCAAACCCACCAAACCCAAAAGGGTCCTCTGGAAGATGAGATCCCGGAGGTAAACCCAGTGACAACACAAAAGTCACATGAAACCACTGTTGCTACTTCCTCACAACAGTTGGAAAGATCTCCACCCAAAACTTTAACTCCTCATGATTCCTCACAAAAGGAACATGTTGTAAGCACAGGGATCCCACAACTTGTAACATCATCCTCATTTGAGAGTATGTTAAACTGTCCTTCTCCCAGGATAACTCTGCTTTCCACACCACCCTCCACATTTCAAATCATGGCAACTACCACATCACTGTTTGAAACCATTGATAGTCAATCACAAAAAGGCCCCTCTCATCAACACATTTCTGAGAGCAAAACTTCCACAATGCCTGTTTTTGATAAAAATCAATTAGTTATCCCACAAACAGTTGAGGAGGCTACATCACTTGGATTTCATGAAATCCCTGTTGATAGTTCAATTGGAGCAGCTACTACAGATGTTGAATCCACTGATTTACATCTAGACAGTAGTTTCATACATAAGTCTCCTTTGAAGGCAATTTCTACTAGGGATACTTTGGTAACCACTGCTGGTATTAAAACCACTGATAGGTTTACTAAGGAATCCTCTGTTGTGGAAAGAAGACCCCAGTACCAAGAAAAAGAGGCATAAAAGGTTGAAGCAAGTGATAATTCACATGTTCATGATACCCTAGATACAACTACCACCTCTGGCAGGAGCTCAGATGATCCTATTAAGTTAGGAGATGGGCTAAAATATAAGGAATTAATGGACAAAGTTACAAAGATTGAGACATCAGTGGGAGATATAAAAAATGTGCTGCAACAGATGTTACACTCTGCAAAATCTCAAAACACTGCTCAATCCTCTGCTTAAACCACCAGAATTGTGAAACAAGTGTATCCTCTGCTTCAACAACATTATCAACATGCTAATCAGTTACATGATTAAAAAATGAAGACATTCAAAGAAGAAGTTGAAGCCAGGTATAAAGACACACAGGAAGAGCTTAAAGCTATTAAGAAAATTCCCATTCCTGACACTACCCCTGCACCTATCTTCGAAAGAGTTGATGATGCCAAAAAGGGGGAGAAAAATGACTCTGGGGAAAATCTCTCAGTAACTTCTGCTGAAACATCTGTCAAAGAAAAGGAAAAGGGAGGTGATGAAACCCTGAAAATTCAAGCATATGATGAAGATACACAAATGAGGATCGTTCAAAGTCAAGTCAGGATAAAAGAGAAGGAGATGAAGGATACCACTGCTGGTCTCAAAACCACTGCTGATATTAAAAGACCAACCACTGATAGTTCAATTTCCTACCATCACATTTCCTACCAACCACTGATAGTTCAAAGTCAAGTCATGATCACATTTCCTACCATCACTCATCATATATCTACTCCCACCAGAAATCTAGTTCAATCATCATCTCCTACAATCATATTTATATTTAAAAGCGAGAAAGAACATTAATGTTATATCTGATGAAGAAAACATTCCTGCACCACTTCCATTGTCTTCACTACCAATGACCTCTACTTCAAAACATTTTAGTTATGGCACTGCTAGACAAGTTGTTAGACGGTCAGAGGTTAGAGTTGTAGAGACTTACAAGAAGCTAGAAGAGCTTAGAAAGACAAATGCATCAGTGCTAAGGAAATCTGTTTATCTAACAGAGGTTAGTGCTCAACAGACCCAATCTGCTCAAAAGCCTGCTTCAACATCTGTTAAAGAGAAAAAGACAAAGAGTGATGTCTGAAGAGGATCAGCAGAGGTTTGAGCATGGCCTTATAACATTGCTGCTCAGATTCAGACATCAACCTCAGAAATAAATCAGGATCCTCAAAACCAAGTTTGTTAGGATCACCAGTAACTGTGATAGATTCAGATTATCACACAGTTGTTTTTGAAGATGTTAACATTCTAGTGAAGGTTTTATCACACATTTACTTAATGTTTTAAACATTCCATATATTTGGACAGTGATTGGATATCCCAGATGATTATCACATTTTACTTTGACTCCACATTTTGTGTTTTAATCTTTTGAGAATTTAGACTAAAACATGAGCAGCCCAATGTATGAAGCATGTTAACAATCATTTTTATTACTAAATTAGTCCTGAGTTTATGAATGAAATGATCCAGACCCTTAGCACCAAGTCTTTTTGACCCATTGTCAAAGAATATATCACCCTAGGCAAAAACAAAAAGGGTTATACATCCTGACAGGAATTTGGATTTTAACCATCTAAAACAAGTAAAAATGAAAAATATATCATTCTTTTAAAAAATGAAGAATAATATATCCTGTTTTATTTGAAAAATCTTTACAAGAAAAATAAGTAAAGATTTCCTGAAAATAACATCAATTAGATCTGGTGCATTTTCACGGTCAATGTAACTCTCAATTGGATCAGAATCACTTCATTCTTCAACCTGTAGGAAGATGGTCAGTGGTTTGAAATAAATTTCATAACCACTTTTTGATACCACTTTCTTATCAGATGATTGTAACTTTGAGATTGCCTGTTCACAGAGGTTTTGAAAGTACCTTGTAAATTTTATTACCTTGTGAAGCATTTTTGAAGATTTGGCCTAATTCTTTTCATTAGTAATCAAACTGGTGATACCTTTGTTACCTGAACTCCCTGATACAGTGGTTGTACATGGTTGATGGATGACAAATGTTTGACCAAGTATGTAGAACTCCTGTGGACTCTTAAGTGTTTTGGATTTATACTCTTTTCTTTTGATTTCAAAAGTTTTGAGATAAATACACTTTTGAGTTTTTGTGATTTTTCTTCTTTTCCTTTTTACCCTTTCCATAGATAAATGTTGTAATATTCACTAGAAAGGTTTTAAGGAAAGAATACTTGATCCATAAACATTTTCAGCAATGTTTTGAGAGATTTGGACATTTTTGCACATGCTTATGCCAAATTTCACATTACTTTATGATCTGGTTTACTAAACATCAAACATATAACCTTTGTAGGATTTCACCCTTTTTCTCACAAGAGATTTGGGTTAATTTCAAACTCTTTACAACACTGATATTTTACTATCATAGTTTTGAGTTGATCCATGGTTATATCTGATACAAAATTTTTGAGACTACTAATTTTTATCTAAATGTCAAACAATTTTGTTTTAACTTCTGAAGGATTTTTCAAAATTGTTCGTTCACATATAAGATTTTTAAGAGTATGTCTTGTGATTCTGGAAGGTGTTAACATTCTAGTGAAGGTTTAAGAGTACAAAAATAGGGTGGACAATGGTCATCAAGTAACTGTGTGCATTCATTGGTACAGGGAAGTTCAGGTAAAAATAGTATCACCAGTGATTAAACTTAAAAGAGGACTAGACAAGTTTTGCAGAATCATCACATGGTAACAAACGTATGTGAACATGTCTCCTCATTTTTGCAATCAACTGACAGGGAAATGGTTCCAAACAGTGGTCAAAATGCATTTACAACAACTTACCATTTTCCTAAATTTGAGATTGATGTGATCATGTTCCTATAACAAGTCATATTTGAAAATATACCAGTTCCTATTGATGATGTTTTTAGAAAAACCTTTAATTATTTTTCTTGAAAAGGTTTTTCTCAAATAAAGCAGGATATATCATTCCCTATTTTTCCTAAGAATGATATATTTTGAACTTTTACGTGTTTTTTATAGCAAAAGTTTCAAACACCTGTCAGGATATAGAACCCTTATTTTTGGTGATATTATCCTTGAAAATAGGTCAAAAGGAATTGGTACAAGTGTCAAGGTCATGTCAAACTCAAGTTTGTTTTAACACTGATCAAAAGATTGATTGCTAACAGACCTTAAAATATTTGGCTACTCATGCTCTAATTCAAATAATATGACACAAAATAAGTAGCCTTAGTAAAAGGGGTCTCCATCATCTAGGGTACTAAACCACTGTCAGGAACCTGTAAAAGTTTCAAAACCTGTAATTGACATGTGGCAAAACCTTGAATGAAAATTTCTGTAAAGACGGCTGACATATTGAACTTGACAATCTGCATCTAAAATATATTTTGTTGAGGATAGTAATCTTGCGGATATTTCAGAATCACCATCAACAGATGTTAGACATGATATTGTGTTTTCACAAGATAAAATCATTCCTTTCATCAGAATAGCAGATGCTCAAATATTTGTCAAAAGCTTATCCACTGGTGCACTAACAGTTGCTGATATACTAGTCTTTCAAATTTTTACCATTACCTTACCCCTAACCACTGTTTTGTTCAAACATCTGTTTCCTAATTACTGTCCACTGCTGAAAGTCAACCCCTGTTCTCTCATTTCTTGATAAGCACCGTTGTTCAAAATCAGTGTTTTATCCACTGATAAAGCTATCCACTGATAGTAAAAAATCATCCACTGTTTCCACCTTGACCGTTGCAACCACTGATATTTGCTTCATCAGTGGTTATCTAAACAACTGTCCTCCATTATTCATCCTTTCATCAGAGGTTGGCACGTGGTCAGTTCTTAGCCATCAGATTTTTGTAACCGCTGCCACATCAGTATTCACTTTTCCCTAAACAAAACCCTGACCAAAACCCCAAACAGGTTTTTACACTGTCGAATTGAATTCCAAAATTCTCTTCTCAAAGCAGTTTCCAACCTTCCATCCCAAATCATCCTTCGTTCTTCTTCATCAAGATGACGAAATCAAAATCAAAATCATCCTCATCTTCCAAAGAGGTCACTCAAATGGCCGCTGAACCCATTGAAATCCCATACAAATCTCCTCACAATTACTTGGGTCTATTCACAAAACCCACTACCACCAACACTTTCGATTCCATCATCGACATCATGTCTGCATCAAAGTACAAAACTTTGCTAATGATGGTGGGGTTCAACCAAGGGAGGTTGGGCTGGGGAGTTATGGTATGAAGGTGTAAAGAACCAATCATACTGTGCCATCCTCTCTTGATATGAGTCGGGCCCATGGTATGGTGATCCCTGAAATGGGGAACCGCTTGAGATGCTTATTGGGTGGCCTGGTGTTCCTGTTTGCAATTCTGGGTCCGGTTCATCGTCCATTTCCATTTCCTGAGAAAAGTGATCCTCAGGACCCAAAGGGTTGTAGCCCAAAAAGTCGTTAACATAATCATTCGGATTAAAATGTGCGGGAGAGTAAGTAGAGTCTGAATGATGAAAAGGATGAGATTGAAAGGAGTGGTGTGATTGGTTTGAATGATGAGATTCCAGCGAATGATGAGAATGCTGGGGTTCGATAGGAACGGGCAACTCAAAGTAAGGAGGATCGATTGGTGAGGATCCCAGCGAGACAGAATGTCTTGCTGGTTCGAAGCTATGGCTCCAATTATCCTTTGAGTCGGAGCCGGAAAGCGAGTCGGATGGTGTACGTCTATGGGAGGGTCCCGCGCTGCCAGACGGTCCTCTACGCATGGGTCCTTTGCCTCTTCATCTTACTGTTGGTGGCATTTTTCCAAGTAGTCACCTGATAAAACAATAACTATAATAAAAAAAATAAAAGGAAGGTTAAGAGTACAATCCTAGGTCATTTGCCTAGACTCGAGAGTCTAAGGAATGTGCTTATTGTGTCATTGAGATTAAACACGAAAGGTTAGTGTTTAATTCACTCAATGTTGGCTCTGATACCAACCTGTCACACACCGATATTTCCACATACTACCGGTGGGCCCGGCGGGGAGTATCGTGACGTAGTTGATATCATCATAGTCAATACACACAATATAATAGCACAGCGGAAGGCTTGGTGAATAAACTATTACAAACCATAATGTCTGAGTGTTCGAGTGACAGAATATACAGACTGGAATGTAATAAGATCCACAGGCGGATTATAAATAAATACAAAGAAACAAAATAACAGACTTCAGGTATCTACGGATTTGCAAGATCCTCTTATGACACCTAATAGCTCCAGCCTATTACGAGAGGTACCTGTCAAATCAGTCTTTAAGAAAATACGTCAGTTTACACTGGTAAGTACAATTAACTGACTCTTTTGAAAACATTTATGAAAACTGATTTAAGTACACATGGCACAAATCTTTTATAACTTGGGACAATTATTTAAATATAATCTTGTATACAGATTTACATGTTTGTCTTACAATTGGGGCCGGTTGGAAGTCGGTCGTGATTAACCGACTCACCACTTTAGAACCCACAAAGGAGTTATCCCCAACATGTGGGTTTATATTTTAGCATTTGCATCTGTCAGGTGTATGCCTACACCCCGTGCATAGGTCGTGACCATTTTCAAATGAAATGAGCCGAGGATATCCAGGACACGGTCGAATTAACCCCCAATGCTTATGTTATCAAATAAAACAGATTAAAACGGGTTATGTAAATTTATTAATCACAATCCGATTAAATGATTTCATACCCGACCAAGTGGTATTATTATAATACTATATCCCAAGCCCGTATAAGGGAAAATAAGTTAAAAGTATTTACCTGATGCTAGCAGTATAATCCTAAAGCTTTTCGAAGGCACCTTCTACCGGAAGCTATTTAATCTGTATAGAAGGTTTATTAACCTATTAGGATGCTAACGGTCTTTTATTTAGTCAAGGACTTAGACCGGCCAGCTAGAAGGAAACCTTACGGTTCTAAACGGTAGATTAAGCGGAGACCGGAATAGAATGTGGTTTAGACCCGACAAGCTTGGATACTTGTATAATATGGGTAAACTAAACACATTCTGGAAATTGAGAATTTATTGATAAGGTTAAGCCCGTTTCGACTAATTTATGTAAACTAGTCACATAAGCCGATCCGAACGCATAAACGCGTAACAGGTAACCAAATAAATTATATACGGGTCTTAATCATTATTATGCTCAAAATATGTTAATACATCAGTAAGATGTTAACACATATGCCCAAAAAGTAATTTAAACCAAAATAAGTCCCATAAGGGCATTTTGGTAATTTTTAATGCCCATAAAGAGTTTAATTGTGCAACTGAGTTTCAGATCTGATTTAATCAGTAAAAATATGTATTTTTATAAGTTATATCAGTAGGGTATTTTATATATATGTGAAATTTATCTTATATAACCAAACTATGCATCGTAGGGGCATTTTGGTAATTTCACATAGGCTTTAAAGGTCAAAATAGACTTCTGAGTTTAAAAACTTTGGTTTACTGTATAATTATATAAATTAGCTTAAAACATCAGTGGGTAATAAGTTTTATATGTCAAATATAGTTTTAACTCAAACTATGTGCTAAAAACGCTTAAAAGTGGGTTTTAAGGGATATTTGGTTTAAAACAGGAAATCTGAGTTTTTGATCAGTTTATAAAGTTTAAAATACTTTATTTATCATATAAAATCAATAGCAAAAGGTTTGGCACTAAAAAGTTATGTAAAACTCATTTTATGCATGAAAAGGGTAAAACCGACAATTACCGAAATCAAGCTATAATCCTATGTTATGCTCAGTCTAAAAATAAATAAAAATCTTTAAAAATCCCAAAATATTATTTTACATTAGTAGGTATAAAGTTTGGTATTAAAAATCGGGTTTAGATATGCTTTATGTTAATTACGCCATTTAAATAATAAAAAACTCCTTAATTACGCTATTGAGCATAACTCTTATTCTAGACTTCAAACTGAAGTCAAATTTTCGGGACATGTCTAAATATCAGTAGCAAAGGTGTAGTCCAAACACATTGTTAAAAATCTCAGTTGTATGTAAAAAGGGCGTTTATGGCATTATTAAGCATAATTATGATCAAGTGCATATAATTCAAACCACTAGGTACCATGCAATATAACTCCAGAGGGTTATACTACTAAGTAATGTGGTCTTAATGGAAGCTTAAAACATGGGAAAATTAATCTTGAACGGGTCAGAACTGAAAGTCAAGCAAAAGTCAAGCTTTTGCGACTTTCGGTTATAAACTGACCTTAGACTATTAATTGCCGGGTTAGGACTGATAAAACATGTTTTAATATTAATTACCAAGTCATTAGAATGTTAAAATATAATTTAGAACCTCTGGTTTATTAATTTAAATCATATTCAAACATTCTGTCCAGTTTGACTTTTTGTCAAACTACTTTGACCCGACAATTGACCAGTCAAACGAGATAATTAGGTGGTGCCCTTTTAAGGGTTAATCACCTAAACTAATGTGGTTCTATAACCACTTTCAATTTGATCAGTGGTTAAACCATATGTAATTAAAACGAAAGTCAAACTAAATTTACGATAAGTTTGACTTTAGAGTAATTAAGCTAAATTAAACGACTAAGCAAGAAATTAGAGGCTTACTACAGGTCCTAGCAGTCTTTTCTACACTTGATAATCCTCTTCTTACTGATGGAAGCTCCAGAACAAGTCCCTCAAGTGAATTGTTTGCAAATGTGTTTCTGAACACAAGAATGAGCTCCGTTATATAGCAAAGTCCATGACTCTAGATCATTTCCAGGTGTTATTGGAGGCCCTGGGATCACCCCAGGTGTCCTAGCTAGTGAAATTAACCGACTTACAGCTCCCTAGGTCGTTACAAACTAGGCTAAGGCGGTGGAACAGCCAAAACCCGCACATGGCATGATTTTTCTGTTACTGGCACTCTGAGGCGGGGTGCGTAAGCTAGGGGGGGGGGAGCTTACGCGGGCCGTTTGGACCGGCTGATCAGGTAAAACAAGTTTCAATGTTGGCAGTTTTAGTCCCTGATCGTTTTAAACCCTTTTTAACTCCATTTTTGGAAACCAAGGCCCTTGTAGTTAATTTGTTGAGGCTCAAGGATGTATAAACTAACTTCATTAGGCTCGGGTTCGTTAAATATCTCTATGAAAGCAAGTTTCGTCAAATTGACACTTTTAGCCCAAAGTTTTGAAATCATGCTTAACGATCTCGAAACCACGTGAGATTTATACCACTTATTCTTAAGAGTATATTTGGATGTTTCGAAGCCTCGGTTTCGTTAAAAGGTCACTCAGAGGTCAGAATCGACATGTTGACATGTTTAACCCTTATGATTTAATAATCTTCCGATTATTTTTATAAACGGCTTCTTATATCCAATCAATCACTCGTTTAAGAATATATTCATCATGTAAGGTCATTCAGAGGCACAAGTTTGGCATGTGGACACGTTTAGTCCTTGTGGTTTCATAGTTTCACTGTTTGACAACTTTGGTCCTTCAAACTAAATCTTTCACACCTTTAGAGTTTAGGGCACGTGTCTTTACATAATTGGACACGTTTTTTCATGGTGATACATCCTCACCCCCTTAAAATAAGTGAGGGTACTTCTTTCTCATAGTGGACTCGACTTCCCACGTAAATTCTGGACCTCTGCGCGCGTCCCATTTGACCTTTACTATAGGTACATGCTTCCTTCGGAGCTTTTTAACTTGTCGATCCTCGATCGATATAGGTCTTTCAACGAATCTCAAGCTTTCATCAATTTGTACGTCTTTATGAGACATAGTTAGAGATTCATCAGCCATGCATTTCTTGAGATTACAAATGTGGAACACATTATGAATCCCACTTAGCTCCTCAGGTAAGTTTAGCTTATAAGCTACATTGCCGACACATTCAATAATCTCGAATGGTCCAATATACCTAGGGCTTAACTTGCCCTTTTTACCAAAATGCATCACACCCTTCCAGGGTGATACTTTCAGTAGAACTTTATCGCCTATCTCAAACTTTAGAGGTTTTCGCGTCTTGTCAGCATAGCTTTTCTGCCTATCCCTGGCAGCTTTCAGGCGTTTACGAATCTGGACAATCTTGTCCGTCGTTTCAAGGACTATATCAGGTCCTGACAACTGAGCCTCTCCTACTTCCGCCCAACAAACAGGCGTTCTGCATTTCCTACCATATAATGCCTCAAAAGGCGCAGCCTGAATGCTCGTATGGTAGCTATTGTTATAGGAGAACTCTATCAATGGCAGGTGGTCATCCCAACTACCACCTAAATCAATAACACATGCACGAAGCATGTCTTCCAGAGTTTGAATTGTACGCTCACTCTGTCCATCAGTCTGAGGATGGTAAGCAGTACTAAAATTCAAATGTGTACCCAAAGATTGTTGGAAACTTTTCCAAAAGTGTGAGGTGTATCTAGTATCCCTATCAGAGATAATGGATACCGGTAAGCCATGAAGAGCTACAATCTTGTCTACATACAACTGGGCTAATTTATCGGAGCTATGAGTCTCCTTGATGGGTAAGAAATGTGCTGACTTTGTCAATCTATCAACTATGACCCATATGGTGTCATTTCCATGCCTTGTTTTAGGTAACTTGGTTATAAAATCCATAGTTACCATTTCCCACTTCCATTTGGGAAGTTCTGGCTGTTGTAACAGGCCCGATGGCTTTTGATGTTCAGCTTTAATCTGAGCACAGGTCAAGCACTTAGCTACATGGGTGGCAATAGATTTCTTCAACCCTATCCACCAATAATTAGCTTTCAAATCTTGATACATCTTGTCACCTCCTGGGTGAACTGAGTACTTGGAGTTGTGGGCTTCATGGAGGATTATATCTCGAAGTCCTCCTTGAATAGGAACCCAAATTCTTCCGTTCATTCGGAGAATTCCATCCTTCCCAGGTGCTAACTGTTCAGCAGTTATACCTAACTTTTCATTTGGAAGATTAACTTCCAAAACAGCATCCTTCTGTGCAGCTAATAGCCTTTCATTCAGACTATTCTTCAACTCAATGCTCTTGGCATTGATCCTAATTGGTTTAACTCTTTCCTTTCGGCTGAGAGCATCTGCGACCACATTCGCTTTACCAGGATGGTAGCGAATTTCGCAATCATAGTCATTTAAGGTTTCCATCCAGCGGCGCTGTCTCATATTGAGCTCTTTTTTATTAAACAAATGTTGGAGACTTTTGTGATCAGAAAAGATCACACATTTAGTTCCATACAAATAATGTCTCCAAAGTTTTAGTGCGAATACAACGGCACCCAACTCCAAATCATGGGTGGTGTAATTTTTCTCATGCACTTTTAATTGTCGTGATGCATAAGCAATCACCTTGCCTCGTTGCATAAGCACACAACCCATACCGGTGTGTGAAGCATCACAGTACACGACAAATTCTTCAATTCCATCAGGTAAGGTTAGCACCGGAGCATTGCTCAATTTCTTCTTAAGAATCTCAAAGGATTCTTGTTTTTTCGGACCCCAATCAAACTTAACATTCTTACGGGTCAAAGAAGTTAATGGTGCAGCTATCCTTGAGAAGTTCTCAATGAATCTTCTATAATATCCAGCTAAACCCAGAAAGCTACGTATTTCGGTTGGAGTCTTGGGTGCTTCTCAATTCATTACGGCTTCTACCTTAGCGGGATCTACTTGGATACCTCGCTCACTGACAACATGTCCAAGGAATTGGACTTCACGAAGCCAGAATTCACATTTGGAGAATATAGCGTACAGTTTCTCTTGCTGCAGCAATCCTAAGATACATCGAAGATGCTTCTCATGATCGTCTTGATTACGAGAATAGATAAGTATGTCATCTATGAAAACGATGACAAACTTATCTAAGTATGGTTTGCAGACTCTATTCATGAGGTCCATGAATGCTGCTGGTGCATTAGTAAGCCCAAAAGGCATCACTAAAAACTCGTAATGTCCATATCTCGTTCTGAAGGCAGTCTTAGGCACATCTTCTGTTCTAACCTTGAGTTGATGATACCCAGATCTCAAATCAATCTTCGAGAAGAAGCTCGCTCCTTGGAGCTGATCAAATAAGTCATCGATCCTGGGTAAAGGATAACGTTTCTTAATCGTTACTTTGTTTAGCTCACGATAATCAATGCATAGGCGCATTGATTCGTCCTTCTTTTTCACAAACAATATTGGAGCTCCCCAAGGTGAAGAACTAGGTTGTATAAAACCTTTTTCCAATAGGTCATCTAATTGAGTCCTGAGTTCCTTCATTTCAGCAGGTGCTAGGCGATAAGGAGCTCGTGCAATAGGTGCAGCTCCTGGAAGAATGTCCATCCTGAACTCTGCTTGCCTCTCAGGAGGTAATCCAGGTAACTCGTCAGGAAAGACATCAGGATACTCAGAGATGATTGGGATGTCTTCAATCTTAGGTTTCGGATCATTCACAGCCACTTGTGCCATGTAAATGACACATCCGCTCTTTAAACACCGTGATACCTTGAGAATAGACACATTGCTGGGCAATCCGTATTGTGTATCTCCTTGAATAGTGACGGATTCACCAGAAGGGGTTTTGATATTAACTAGCTTTTTATCACAAGCAATTTGGGCTTGGTTATGCGACAACCAATCCATGCCCAAAACTATATCAAACCCAGCCAACTTCATTGGCAAGAGGGATAGCGGGATATAATGATTCTTGATGGATATAAAGCATCCATCAAGCAAGGTTGAAGCTGTTTCTAAGGTACCATCGGCAAGTTCTACCTCATATTTTTGTCTAGAGTCTTAATAGGCAGATTCAATAACTTACAGAACTTATGGTCTAAAAAAGACTTATCAGCACCGGAATCAAATAAGACTCTAGTATAATTATTATTGATGAGGAAGGTACCTGTTATGACGTTCTCGTCGTTCACCGCTTCCCTAGCATTCATTTGGAAAACCCTTGCGTTGGTTTTCTTTGCCTCCTCGGGCTTCTTAGCATTCTTAGGGTAATTGGTTTTAATGTGCCCTTTTTCATTGCAACCGTAGCAGGTTGCATCCTTTATATTTCGGCACTCAACAGACTTGTGCCCTTTCTTTTTACAGATCCCACATGGTTTGGCCTGTGGGTCTTGGTTGCATTTCCCAAAATGTCTTTTGTTGCAAGTCTTACACCTGGGCTTGTCATTCGACTGCCCCTTCTTGGAACCAAAGTTCCCTTTTCCTTTCTTGTTTGATTGAGGATACTTGTCTTCCTCTCTTTTCCTCTTCCCTTCATCAGTACTTTTCTTCGCCCTACTCCTCACAACATCCAAAGTGAGGGACAAAGATAGATCCACAACAGATCTATAAGTGGTTGGCTTAGAGGCCTTAACGTTCCCTTTTACTTCAGGAGCCAAACCACCGATGAAACGCGCAATGCGTTTGGGTTCAGGAGTGACTAAATATGGTACTAGCCTTGACATTGAATTGAAACTAGTCACATAGGATCTACAATCTAGATCCTTCATCACTAAGGTAAGGAAATCAGTTTCTATCCGCTCGACTTCATGCTGAGGGCAATAGGTTTCCTTAACCAAATCAACAAACTTATTCCATGAAAGATTGTACAAAGGAATCTTCCCGGTGGCTTGCACTAATGCTTTCCACCAAGTGAGGGCATCGCCCTTAAAGGATTGAGACACAAACTTCACTATATCCTCCTTAGAACATCCGTTGATGTCTATCACAGTCTCCATCTCATCCAACCATTTCATGCAATCGATTGCTCCCTTTTCTCCTGTAAAATCCCTCGGTTTACAAGAGACAAAGTACTTATAGGTACAACCCTTGGTGTACCGGGGAATCGGCTCGAGGACAACCTGCCTCTTTGGCTCACTACCCTGATTAGATGAGTGCTGAGACTCACTTTTCTTATGGGTATGGGGTTGAGAATGGGATTGTGAATAACTTCTGGACCGAACATTGCTCGGTTCCTTAAATATCTTATCTACTGCTTAGGCAACTGCAGTATCGATCATTGCTTGCAGTTCAGCATTTGTGAGATTTACTCTTGCTTCATTATTGTTTTCTCCTCGAGGGTGGCTATTTGCCTCATCAGATCCAGCCATTTTCGAGTACTATAATAAACAATAATGATATATTTAAATTATGTAATAAATCATCATATTGATGATTAGATGGTCATGGTATTATTTAAACCATATAGACCATTTTAAGAAAATAGTAATAATCAAGAAGATATATTTCTTTATATTCTTATTAGACAGGTGAATATAAATCACACTGTCAATGTCATAAGGACATATTCATATTACACAAAACTCGTCTCGAAGGACATTTAGATGGCACAAAGCCTTGTCACAAGGACGATTATAATCATTGATTTCTTCAAGGGTCGAACAAAGTTCATCGCCTTATTGACAAGAAGTTTTATAAATTTAAAACTTTTATTGTCATTATTACACCTTTGCTTATAAGCATACATCTCTAATGGATGTTGTGGTGTATACATCATATTGATGTTTATTAGCTATGATTCATGTTTGATCATATAGGCTATAATAGTGAGTTGGAAAAGTCCAAGTACATAGGAAGATTGTGTGTTTTCTCGCACCGCACAAATTCAGGATTGTTAACATGTTTTCAGATGTTAACAGAGAGTTATTATCTAAAAAAGGTTGTACCATCATAGCCATTTACTATTTTGGCTAGGTTATACCTTTAAGAAATTTATTGGCAGATCAATAAATTTGAAATGATATAGCAATGATGTAATAAAATACATAATTAAAGTCGAAAATAACTTCGTTAAACTACGAACGAGTACAACATTGCCCAAAAAGGGACTTGAGAAAACAACACAAACTGTCCACGCAGGGGCTACTGAAACAGAAAAATAAGTCCACGTAGGGACTTGGTACAAGAAAATAAAATAAACGTCCTCGCAGGGACTTATTGAAATACAACTTGAAATAACAGTTTCCTACTTCTTCTTACCCTTAAGAATGTTCATAAGACCTTTGACAAAACCATTGTGCTTCTTCTTAGTTTCATGGGCTTTATGTTCAACCCGATCTAACCTCTCTAGAATTTCTTGAGTTTGCTGCTGCTGAAAAGAAGGAGGTTGCTGGTATGGCGGGTATTGATAACCCTGCCCTGGGTATCCAGTTGGATACACTGGAGGGTAAGAAGAAGAAGGGTAAAGATGATGGTATTGTGCAGCGGTAAGGTATGGATCATGGGTTCCATAATCCGATGGATATCCCGATGGGTTATACCCGGATGAACCTGGGTATGCCGGAATCGGATTGTCAAAACCCAACGGTGGCTGCAATGGTGCGTGAGAAACTGGTGGAGGGTTGACTTCCGGCACCGTGTGTGAGGGTCCGCCCAACTGTGGGTCCTCTGGGATAGGAGGGTAACAACTTGAGCCATGAGGAGATGCAAACCGTGGCCCCCCACGTACGGACATTCTAGCATTTCTCCTTCGCCTTGGCGGCTCGGGAGGCTGTTGAGGTAGTTCCTCAAGTGGTAACGGTGGTGGGGTCACAACTTGGAGCTGGGGTTCAACCAAGGGAGGTTGGGCTGGGGAGTTATGGTATGAAGGTGTAAAGAACCAATCATACTGTGCCATCCTCTCTTGATATGAGTCGGGCCCATGGTACGGTGATCCCTGAAATGGGGAACCGCTTGAGATGCTTATTGGGTGGCCTGGTGTTCCTGTTTGCAATTCTGGGTCCGGTTCATCGTCCATCTCCATTTCCTGAGAATAGTGATCCTCAGGACCCAAAGGGTTGTAGCCCAAAAAGTCGTTAACATAATCATTCGGATTAAAATGTGCGGGAGAGTAAGTAGAGTCTGAATGATGAAAAGGATGAGATTGAAAGGAGTGGTGTGATTGGTTTGAATGATGAGATTCCAGCGAATGATGAGAATGCTGGGGTTCGATAGGAACGGGCAACTCAAAGTAAGGAGGATCGATTGGTGAGAATCCCAGCGAGACAAAATGTCTTGCTAGTTCGAAGCTATGGCTCCAATTATCCTTTGAGTCAGAGCCGGAAAGCGAGTCAGATGGTGTACGTCTATGGGAGGGTCCCGCGCTGCCAGACGGTCCTCTACGCATGGGTCCTTTGCCTCTTCCTCTTACTCTTGGTGGCATTTTTCCAAGTAGTCACCTGATAAAATAATAACTATAATAAAAACAACAAAAGGAAGGTTAAGAGTACAATCCTAGGTCTTTTGCCTAGACTCGAGAGTCTAAGGAAGGTGCTTATTGTGTCATTGAGATTAAACACGAAAGGTTAGTGTTTAATTCACTCAATGTTGGCTCTGATACCAACCTGTCACACCCTGATATTTCCACATATTACCGGTGGGCCCGACGGGGAGTATCGTGACGTAGTTGATATCATCATAGTCAATACACACAATATAATAGCACTGCGGAAGGCTTGGTGAATAAACTATTACAAACCATAATGTCTGAGTGTTCGAGTGACAGAATATACAGACTGGAATATAATAAGATCCACAGGCGGATCATAAATAAATACAAAGAAACAAAATAACAGACTTCAGGTATCTACGGATTTGCAAGATCCTCTTATGACACCTAATAGCTCCAGCCTATTACGAGAGGTACCTGTCAAATCAGTCTTTAAGAAAATACGTCAGTTTACACTGGTAAATACAATTAACTGACTCTTTTGAAAACATTTATGAAAATTGATTTAAGTACACATGGCACAAATCTTTTATAACTTGGGACAATTATTTAAATATAATCTTGTAAACAGATTTACATGTTTGTCTTGCAATTGGGGCCGGTTGGAAGCCGGTCATGATTAACCGACTCACCACTTATAGAACCCACAAAGGAGTTATCCCCAACATGTGGGTTTATATTTTAGCATTTGCATATGTCAGGTGTATGCCTACACCCCGTGCATAGGTCGTGGCCATTTTCAAATGAAATGAGCCGAGGATATCCAGGACACGGTCGAATTAAGACCAATGCTTATGTTATCAAACAATACAGATTAAAACGGGTTATGTAAATTTATTAATCACAATCCGATTAAATGATTTCATACCCGACCAAGTGGTATTATTATAATACCATATCCCAAGCCCGTATAAGGGAAAATAAGTTAAAAGTATTTACCTGATGCTAGCAGTATAATCCTAAAGCTTTTCGAAGGCACCTTCTACCAGAAGCTATTTAATTTCTATAGAAGGTTTATTAACCTATTAGGATGCTAACGGGCTTTTATTTAGTCAAGGACTTAGACCGGCTAGCTAGAAGGAAACCTTACGGTTCTAAACGCTAGATTAAGTGGGGACCGGAATAGAATGTGGTTTAGACCTGACAAGCTTGGATACTTGTATAATATGGGTAAACTAAACACATTCTGGAAATTGAGAATTTATTGATAAGGTTAAGCCCGTTTCGACTAATTTATGTAAACTAGTCACATAAGCCGATCCGAACGCATAAACGCGTAACAGGTAACCAAATAAATTATATACAGGTCTTAATCATTATTATGCTCAAAATATGTTAATACATCATTAAGATGTTAACACATATGCCCAAAAAGTAATTTAAACCAACATAAGTCCCATAAGGGCATTTTGGTAATTTTTAATGCCCATAAAGAGTTTAATTGTGCAACTGAGTTTCAGATCTCATTTAATCAGAAAAAATATGTATTTTTATAAGTTATATCAGTAGGGTATTTTATATATATGTGAAATTTATCTTATATAACCAAACTATGCATCGTAGGGGCATTTTGGTAATTTCCCATAGGCTTTAAAGGTCAAAATAGACTTCTGAGTTTAAAAACTTTGGTTTACTGTATAATTATATAAATTAGCTTAAAACATCAGTGGGTAATAAGTTTTATATGTCAAATATAGTTTTAACTCAAACTATGTGCTAAAAACGCTTAAAAGTGGGTTTTAAGGGATATTTGGTTTAAAACAGGAAATCTGAGTTTTTGATCAGTTTATAAAGTTTAAAATACTTTATTTATCATATAAAATCAATAGCAAAAGGTTTGGCACTAAAAAGTTATGTAAAACTCATTTTATGCATGAAAAGGGTAAAACCGACAATTACCGAAATCAAGCTATAATCCTATGTTATGCTCAGTCTAAAAATAAATAAAAATCTTTAAAAATCCCAAAATATTATTTTATATCAGTAGGTATAAAGTTTGGTATTAAAAATCGGGTTTAGATATGCTTTATGTTAATTACGCCATTTAAATAATAAAAAGCTCCTTAATTACGCTATTGAGCATAACTCTTATTCTAGACCTCAAACTGAAGTCAAATTTTTGGGACATGGCTAAATATCAGTAGCAAAGGTGTTAGTCCAAACACATTGTTAAAAATCTTAGTTGTATGTAAAAAGGGCGTTTATGGCATTATTAAACATAATTATGATCAAGTGCATATAATTCAAACCACTAGGTACCATGCAATATAACTCTAGAGGGTTATACTACTGAGTAATATGGTCTTAATGGAAGCTTAAAACATGGGAGAATTAAGCTTGAAGGGGTCAGAACTGAAAGTCAAGCAAAAGTCAAGCTTTTGCGACTTTCGGTTATAAACTGACCTTAGACTATTAATTGCCGGGTTAGGACTGATAAAACATGTTTTAATATTAATTACCAAGTCATTAGAATGTTAAAATATAATTTAGAACCTCTGGTTTATTAATTTTAATCATTTTCAAACATTCTGTCCAGTTTGACTTTTTGTCAAACTACTTTGACCCGACAATTGACCAGTCAAACGAGATAATTAGGTGGTGCCCTTTTAAGGGTTAATCACCTAAACTAATGTGGTTCTATAACCATTTTCAATTTGATCAGTGGTTAAACCATATGTAATTAAAACGAAAGTCAAACTAAATTTACGATAAGTTTGACTTTAGAGTAATTAAGCTAAATTAAACGACTAAGCAAGAAATTAGAGGCTTACTACAGGTCCTAGCAGTCTTTTCTACACTTGATAATCCTCTTCTTACTGATGGAAGCTCCAGAACAAGTCCCTCAAGTGAATTGTTTGCAAATGTGTTTATGAACACAAGAATGAGCTCCTTTATACAGCAAAGTCCATGACTCTAGATCATTTCCAGGTGTTATTGGAGGCCCTGGGATCACCCCAGGTGTCCTAGCTAGTGAAATTAACCGACTTACAGCTCCCTAGGTCGTTACAAACTAGGCTAAGGCGGTGGAACAGCCAAAACCCGCACCTGGCATGATTTTTCTGTTACTGGCACTCTGAGGCGGGGCGCGTAAGCTGGGGGGGGGGCTTACGCGAGCCATTTGGACCGGCTGATCAGGTAAAACAAGTTTCAATGCTGGCAGTTTTAGTCCCTGGTCGTTTTAAACCCTTTTTAACTCCATTTTTGGCAACCAAGGCCCTTGTAGTTAATTTGTTGAGGCTCAAGGATGTATAAACTAACTTCGTTAGGCTCGGGTTCGTTAAATATCTCTATGAAAGCAAGTTTCGTCAAATTGACACTTTTAGCCCAAAGTTTTGAAATCATGCTTAACGATCTCGAAACCACGTGAGATTTATAACTCTTATTCTTAAGAGTATATTTGGATGTTTCGAAGCCTTGGTTTCATTAAAAGGTCACTCAAAGGTCAGAATCGACATGTTGACACGTTTAACCCTTATGATTTAATAATCTTCCGATTATTTTTATAAACGGCTTCTTATATCCAATCAATCACTTGTTTAAGAATATATTCATCATGTAAGGTCATTCAGAGGCACAAGTTTGGCATGTGGACACTTTTAGTCCTTGTGGTTTCATAGTTTCACTGTTTGACAACTTTGGTCCTTCAAACTAAATCTTTCACACCTTTAGAGTTTAGGACACGTGTCTTTACATAATTGGACACGTTTTTTTGTGGTGTTACATGGGTTATGCTATTTTACATAATGAAAATTATAACTATTCCCAGGAGATCTTTGATGACTTGGTAAAAAATGTTGATAGCAAATCATTTTTACTTTTTCCAAGGTTTCTAAGCTACTATTTTAAACAAAAATTTGGAAAGGAAAATGAAAATCTGCTCAAACAAGGTGCTTATTTTCAAATAAAAGGTTTAACACCTGAAACATTCAGTAGAATGTTAACATCTTCAAAAACAAAAGCAGAGGCGCCAGAGCAGAATTTAGCAGCTACCACTGCTCCTCAGGTATCAGCTGCTGAGCCCACTGCTCCTGGTGATCATAGCAGCACAACAACTGCTTTGAAACCCACACCTGCCATTACCAAAAAGACCAAAAAGAAAACATCCAGAAAGCCCCCCAAACCCAAAACAAAGGCAACTCTGGAAGATGAGATCCCAGAGCCACTGCCAGTGACAACACAAATGTCACCTACAACCACTGCTGCTACTTCCTCACAGCAGATGGAAGAAAGATCTCCACCTTTGCCTCAAACTCCTCCTGCATCCTCACAAAATGATCAGGTTGTAATCACAGGGACCCCATATTATGAAGCTCTAGATTCAATTGGATCCATCTTCCTCAGTCCTGATCCCAAGGACATGTCTCTTTCAACACCCATATCTTCACCCCTCACATTACCACAATCCATAATACCCTTGTTGCATGCAGTTGATATAGCTCAGACACAAACCAGTTCCTCTCAATCACCTATCACTGAGAGCACACTCCCACAAGTGACTGGGTCTGATGATTATACCTCTGCTATCCCAGCAACAACTGAGGAGGTTACACTGCAGGAGTTACAAGTAATTCCTGTCAGTAGTTCAAGTGAAGCAGCCACTACAAATGTTGAACCCACTGGTTTACATTTGGACAGTGGTTACGTCTATAAGACTTCCTTAAAGGCAATTCCTTCTATAGCACCTCTAATAACAACCAGTGAGTATGTAATGACCACTGGCACCATTAAAAGGCTATCAAGTGCTGAAGGAAGAAGTCCCCAGTACCAAGAACAACGGGCATCAATGAATGATTTTTGGGATTTGTGTCCTAAGTCACACATTGATACAACCACTGATGGTGGGGAATCAGATGATCCCATTAAATTGGGTGATGATTTACAATATCAGGAATTGACGGGGAGAATTGACAACCTTGAAACATCTGTTGCTGAAATAAAGGATATGGTGCAACAGCTGTTAAAAGCTCAAAATGCACAACCCACTGCTGTTCCAGCTCAAGCATCTGCACAACCTGCACCTGCTACAAATGAGCTATGGAATTTATTTCAACCCTTGCTCGAAAAACAAAGACAGATGGCAGATCAGCAACACGTAATATATGTGCAAGAACTAAGAAACATGATTGAATCAAGGTTTAGAAACACCCAAGCAGACATCAAGGCTATAAAGGCCCACATTTTG
Source organism: Helianthus tuberosus (assembly GCA_030545235.1). Lineage (NCBI taxonomy): Eukaryota > Viridiplantae > Streptophyta > Magnoliopsida > Asterales > Asteraceae > Helianthus > Helianthus tuberosus. Next base: position 159,112,242 of record CM060402.1, on the reverse strand, counting down.
AATACCACTAGCACTGCTCCTTCCAATGTTCTTTTCATTGATCAATTTCCCCCAGATAATGCCAAAAAGGGGGAGAAAATTAAGAAATGGAAGAAAAAGGGAATAGATGATGGCCTTCATGTTGAACCAGAAAAAGAAGAGCATGCTTCTAAACCATCTACCCAAACAACTGATGTAACTCCTGATGTCTCAACAACTGTTGGTACATCAGTAGTTTCACCAGTTGTTAAAACCATCACTCTAAGACACACCACAACCACTGCCCTACCACTACCACCTAAAATCATCACTTCAACTACATCACCACCCACCAAATCACCACCTGCTGAAAAGCAGAAGACATCTACTGACACTTCAGTAGTTGTAATGACAACAGAGGTTGAAACACCAGTTGTTTAAACAGCTGTTTGCCAGCCATCTACCACTGCTCTCACTATACAACCCATTCTCACATCAAAAACAAAACCCCCTTCACCCAAAAAGCTCTACACAAGGAAAAGGAAATCTCATGAGGGTAATGATGATATACCAGCACCCATTCCTTTATCCTCCTCATCTTACAATGTTGTCGAGCCACAACCATCCACTCCACCAACTCTAGTCAAAGAAATAAACCCTGCTAACCTTGTATCCACTGCTGCAAGTTATCCATTGGAATTGGAAGCTATAAAGGATGAGATGAGACAATTCTATACAGAAGATGATCCTTCAAAAAGAAATTTTCCTTCTCTCATGGGCTTGAGGAAACCAGAAAATATGGATGCATATCTAAAGCTCAAAGCCAGGCAAGCAGATATAATAGCCAGAGTTGAATGCAAGGATCAAGGTGACAAAGCCATTTCAGAAAGAATGGAATTTTTACTCACTAAGGTCAAAGGAATGGAAGATTATGCAAGAGATCTAAGCAAAGATATGCCAAATCTGCCACCTGATGCTGTCCTACAAAAGGAGACGAGAAAGGATTATCTTGCATTCATCATAAAAGAAAAAATTTATCCAGCTAAAGAAGAACAATTCAGTGAATGGCCACTCATTGCTTTGAAACGTGAGGTGAACAGAATTGAGGAGATCAAGAATGATCCAGGTAAGAAAAGGTCAGCTCCAAACTGGAGCAAATACAAAAAGGCCATTGATAAACTTACCACAGAATAAAAACAGAAGAAACAAGAGTTGGTGGATGCAAAGGTGGGAACTGCCAAAACCATAGCAAAATGGACAAAGCAGTATACAGATGAGGCTTATGAAAGGATTAAGAAAAGAAGGATGACTGATTCTGACACTCCAAAGAAGCCTGACTACAAAAAGCCAAAACAGCAGATCAAAACTTCTGAACCACTGATCACATCAGCAGATGTTTCAGTTACTGAGCTAGAACAAAGAAAAAGGCAAGAGCAGATTGAACAAGAAACTGCAGAAGACATAGCTACAGCAAATGAAATCATAGAAAAGGCCTTCAAACAAATGTCAGATGAAAACTCTGAAGCAGCAAAAGTTCAGAGTACTGATCATGCTGAAAACTCTGAACTACCAAAAGCTCAGAGTAATGATCAGGCTGAAAACTCTGAACCAGCAAAAGCACAGAGTACTGATCAACAAATTCTCACAAGGCCACAATCTCCCAACTCATCTATAAATAAACCTCTCCCAAGAAACCCATTGGGTTCAAAAATACTAAAATGGATGTCTGATCAAAAGACCCATGTATTGACCCTGTTCAGATCCAATGGAGAAGTAAAGCACATATCAAGAGAACAAGCACTGGGCCTGAGTGTTTAAGATCTACAAGATCTCCTTGAGCTTATACTGTGTAGGGATGAGGAAGATACAAGTTCCATGGATTTTGAGTTGCAGTTTAAAGAACAAGTTAGGGAACTTCTGATGAGACAATAAAGATCCAGAATAATGAAGGGTTTTGGCATTATCTGTTCCAGGGGGAGATTGTTGGGATTGAACCCTATTAGAGGAACAGATAATAAGAGCCAAAACCGGATCACAACAGTGGATTCATAATAAGCAGTTGTTTGCATTAAACTTTCCCCTTGAAAGTGGTTATAACTTCTGATGTCCTCTATCCACTGTTCGTATACAACAGCTGCTGTCCTTCAAACTACTGATGAAGCCCTGAAGACTGTTAAGAAGTAAACACTGCTGGTTCAATCTACTGATGCTAAAGGACTGCCCACTCAAGGACTGATCAACCTTGAGGAAAGCACTGATGAAAGGAGAAAGCAGTAGTTTAGTGTGTCACTTGTTTTGTATAAAGTCAGTGGTTAAGATTATCAGTGTTTGTATAGGAACAGTGGTTACAGGTTGTCAGGTTGTTAGATGTCGCTTTCATGGTGACGTCAGCTAAGATGCTTCAGTGGTTTGAATTGTCTATAAATGGAACAGTACCCTGTACTGTTACATTTGATGGACTGAGTGAGTTCTTCTCCTCTGATCCAATCCTTTCATCTTGTGCAATTAACCATGGAGTATCAGGCTGAGGGGGAGTTTAGTTTGTAAGCATGCTTAATAATCTTTTGATTTGTATTGTAATCATTCGACTTAATGAAAAGCATGTATTTATCAAAACTATTTTCTTCTTTGATTGTGTTTACAAAGTTTGTTATTCATTTCCGCTGCACTCAAACTCTTTTCATTTCTATTGATTTGTTCAAATTATACAAACAAACACAATCATGAGGAGCCTCCGATCCTAACAATTGGTATCAGAGCTTGGACAGTCAAATTCGATCTAACAAATCAATTTGACATAACAGTTCAGCTCAAAATTTATTGATACTAAGGTTGATCGTTTTGTTGAAAAACAAAAGTAAAGGATAATCACGTTTAAAGTTGGTTATTCGAAAAACTTTTTTAAAACAACCAAGATGTCATCTATCACATAGAATTCACGTAACACTGATAATCTGATATAATCTACCGCTGATTGTTAAAGTTGGTAAAATTTGATAATCTCGGTGTGGATATAGTTTTCCATAGATCTATGAGTGTTTGTATGTTTGGTTCCATGATTGACTGCTGCTAAGGGTTTATCTCATGTCATTAAAGACCCATGTTCAGAAAAATGGCATCCATGCTATTGGTAACATAGAAGAGATGAACAAAACCTTAGGAACAAAATCTTATATGTGAACGAACAATTTTGAAAAATCCTTCAAAAGTTAAAACAAAATTGTTTTACATTTAGATAAAAATCAGTAGTCTCAAAAAATTTGTATCAGAAATAACCATGGATCAACTCAAAACTATGATAGCAAAATATCAGTGTTGTAAAGAGTTTGAAATTAACCCAAATCTCTTGTGAGAAAAAGGGTGAAATCCTATAAAGGTTATATGTTTGATGTTTAGTAAACCAGATCATAAAGTAATGTGAAATTTGGCACAAGCATGTGCAAAAATGTCCAAATCTCTCAAAACATTGCTGAAAATGTTTCTGGATCAAGTATTCTTTCCTTAAAACCTTTCTAGTGAATATTACAACATTTATCTATGGAAAGGGTAAAAAGGAAAAGAAGAAAAATCACAAAAACTCAAAAGTGTATTTATCTCAAAACTTTTGAAATCAAAAGAAAAAAGTATAAATCCAAAACACTTAAGAGTCCACAGGAGTTCTACATACTTGGTCAAACATTTGTCATCCATCAACCATGTACAACCACTGTATCAGGAAGTTCAAGTAACAAATGTATCACCAGTTTGATTACTAATGAAAAGAATTAGGCCAAATCTTCAAAAATGCTTCACTAGGTAATAAAATTTACAAGGTACTTTCAAAACCTCTGTGAACAGGCAATCTCAAAGTTACAATCATCTGATAAGAAAGTGGTATCAAAAAGTGGTTATGAAATTTATTTCAAACCACTTACCATCTTCCTACAAGTTGAAGAATGAAGTGATTCTGATCTAATTGAGAGTTACATTGACCGTGAAAATGCACCAGATCTAATTGATGTTATTTTCAGGAAATCTTTACTTATTTTTCTTGTAAAGTTTTTTCAAATAAATCAGGATATATTATTCTTCATTTTTTAAAAGAATGATATATTTTGCATTTTTAGTTGTTTTAGATGGTAAAAATCCAAATTCCTGTCAGGATGTATAACCCTTTTTGTTTTTGCCTAGGGTGATATATTCTTTGACAATGGGTCAAGAAGACTTGGTGCTAAGGGTCTGGATCATTTCATTCATAAACACAGGACTAATTTAGTAATAAAAATGATTGTTAACATGCTTCATACATTTGGCTGCTCATGTTTAAGTCTAAATTCTCAAAAGATTAAAACACAAAATGTGGAGTCAAAGTAAAATGTGATAATCATCTGGGATATCTAATCACTGTCCAAATATATGGAATGTTTAAAACATTAAGTAAATGTGTGATAAAACCTTCACTAGAATGTTAACATCTTCAAAAACAACTGGGTGCATTCATTGGTTATCATTCTAGTGAAGCAAACATGAAAGAGTCAATGAAGATAAAAGGGATAAAAAGGTTTGAGCAGGAGAAGAAAGTTTTTATGAAGATGGAACAGCAGGGTACTTCTGAGCCCAAGGATGAGGAAAATCCTAAGCCTAAAAAAGACAGCCCACTAGAAAAGTGAGGCAACCCAAATCCACACCTTCCAGAATCACAAAACATACTCCCCAAACTCTCAAAAACTCATTTCATCAACCTTCCAAACCAACAGATGTTAAAACACCTACTGTATCAACAGTTGTTGGTACTTCAGTGGTTTCAACAGATGTTACCCCAACAACTGCCATCAATACTACATCAACTCACCTTCAATCCACTGCCCCACCAAAAACATCCTCACCACCACCAACACCACCTGCTGCCATCCTTTATCAAAGAAGGAAACAAAGCAGATGGATGCAGAAATACCAAAAGAAGACCAAGCTTCAGAAGAATATATCATGAAGATAGTTCTTTAGACACTTAGAGCAGAACTACAAGAAACGACAAAATCTCAAGACACTGCTCAAAGTTGTCATTACCAGGCCTCAATCTCCAAACCCTTCAAATAAATCTCTCCCAAGAAACCCATTGGATTCAAAAATACTAAAGTGGATGTCTGATCAAAAGACCTACGTATTGACTTTGCTCAGGTCCAATGGTGAAGTGAAGCATATATCAAGGGAAACAACACTTGGCCTGGGTGTTGAAGATTTGCAAGATCTCCTTGAGCTTACACTGTGCAGGGATGAGGATGACACAGATTCCATGAACTTTGAATTACAATTCAAAGGACAAGTTAGGGAATTATTGATGAGACAATAAAGATCCTGAATAATGAAGTGTTTTGGCATCATCTGTTCCAGGGGGAGATTGTTGGGATTAAACCCTACAGAGGAACAGATTATGTAAAGCCAAAACTGGTTCAGAACAGTGGATTCATCATAAGCAGCAGTTTGCACTAAACTTTCCCTTTGACAGTGGCTCCAACATCTGATATACTCCAAATACTGCCCTTCTCAACAACTGCTGATCTTGTAAACTACTGTTAAGTCAAAGCACTGATGAAGCATAAAGATTGAAGCTCAAACTACTGATGGGATCCAAGCACTGCCCATTCAAGGTCTGATCACCCTTTGAAGAAAGTACTGATTCTCAACAGCAGTGCTTAGACCACAACAGTGGTATGAAGAATCAGTGTTTATATCTCAGTGGTAAGAATGTAATCAGTGTTTGTATTGTCAGTGGTTAATAGATCAGTGGTTAGAGTTTGTAAGGTTGTTAGATGTCACTTTCATGGTGACGTCAGCTTTGATTCTCAGTGGTTTGGTCTGTACTATAAATAGAGCAGTACCTGTACAGTTCTATTTGAGCTTCGAGCTTTTTGCTCATCTCCTTTCATCTTGTACGATCAACCAGTGAGCTCTAGCTGAGGAGGAGCTTAGTATGTAAGCATGCATTGTAATCTTTTGATTTACTTTGTAATCATTCGACTTAATGAAATTCACATGTTTATCCAAAACTGCTTCTCCTTGATTGTGCTGTAAAGTTTGTTTCCATTTCCGCTGCATTTGATCTCTGATCTATTCTCATCATTTTGTTCAAATATTATCAAACAAACACAATCCTAGAGCCTCAGATCCTAACAAAGTCGAACTTGGAGGTCAGACTTCTCAGAACCTTTGCAACAATTACATGATCCGTTACCACCTCTCCATAGGATCTCTTTTGGCTAACTATAGCCATGACCCTAGAAAAATAATCACCAACCAATTCTCCTTCTTTCATGGACAGATTTTCAAAATCCCTTCGAAGCCCTTTAAGTTTAACACCTTTCACCTGGTTGTCGCCTTGAAACTCAAGTTTCAAGGTCTCCCAGCTTTCCTTATGTCGCAACCCCTGTAACACCTTGTAAAATCACGACCAATATAATAAAGACACGTGTCATGGACTTTAAACGTGTAATAGATTGATCTGGAGGGACTAAAGTTGTCAAACAATGTAAATATGTTAGTAAAAGGATCCAAAGTGTCAACATGCCATTCTTGTGCCTCTGATTGACCTCATACGACGTTCGTATTCTTTAATGAATAATTTGTCGAACATTGGAATTCGTTTGTGCTTAAAATAAGGATTTTACAAAACATAGGGGTTAAAAGCGTTAACATGTTAAAAGATACCTCTGAGTGATCTTTTAACGATCCCAAAAACATTGTAATAATTGTATTTTTCGCTCTCAAGGATATTGGGTATAAATTATGTGGAGTTCTAATGAAAACAAGACTTTTCGGGTGATCGTACAACTAACCAGGAGCTTAACGGAGTTAGTTTATGACCCAAGGCCCTTAAAAGTTAACTATGGGGGTCATAAGTGCAATAAATGAAAGTTAAATAAACTTATTATGGACCAAGGACCAAAACTGCAAAGTTTAAAATATGTTATCCGGTTAAGAGGGAGTGTCGCGGCCCGTGTAGACTCTCTCTGAGTCTTAGGCGGCTCGCGTGAGCAGCATCAGCGACCAAAAACATGACAGATGCATGTTTCAGCCTGTTACACTGCCTTTGCATGCAATATTTCGATACTAGGGACTGTGCCAATGGTTTTTCATGCACTAGGGACACCTGGGAACATTTGAGAGCAACATAGGGACATATGGATTGATCTTGGAGACTCAAACTTCTTATATAAAGCTCTTGTTTTCACTTGTTCACTTGCACACTTGAAAAATCAATTCACAACTCATTCTCTGGAGTCCCTTGGAGCTCTAGGAAGCTTTCCTCAGTTCTATTTTCGTGCTAAGTACTCTAGTAAGTGTTCTTAGCCTCTTTAGTTCAAGTTTTATTAGCTTAATAACCGAAAGTCAAAGCTATCGTAATTAAGCTTTAACTTTGTGATTAATCACAAATGGTCCAGCCATTATTCGAATTAAAAATGGCTATGAGTTGGTAATTATGTAGGTAATAAACCCTTAAAAGGGCACCTACTGATTATCACTTTTACTTGGTCAAATGTCGGGTCAAACTTATTAATAAAAAGTCAACAGAATCAATTTTACAAATAAATTCATAACTAACAATGCAGAGGTTATGGAACATTTTTTAACATTAAAATAACTTGGTAAATAACATAAGAACATGTCTAAGCATGTTCAACCCGACAATTCTGAGTTTAGGCTCGGTTCGGAACCGAAAGTCGCAAAAGTAGACTTTTGCTTTGACTTTCAGTTCTGACCCGATTTAGCTTGTTTTAGATATGCATTAGGGTTCCTTTAGGACCATATTATAGGTTAGTATAACCCTATGAGGTTATACAACTTGGTTCCATAGAAATCCTAGTTCATTGCATGTTTCCGTTAAATGCTTAAAAATTGACCATTATGCCCTTTTGATATTAAAACGAGATTTTAGAAAATGTGAGAGGACAAAAACCTTTATTACTGATATTTAAGTATGTCCTAAAAGTTTGACATCAAATTATGGTCTAAAATAGAAGTTATGCGCGATATCGTAAAATGCAAGCTTTTTATTAATTAAACGACAATTTTGGCATAAAACCCATTTAAACCCAAATTTTGACACCAAAATTTCTACCCACTGTTATTATATAATATTTAGGTATTTTTGGAAATTTTTGTTAAATTTTAAACTGATCATAACATAGGGTTCTTGCATTGACTCGGTAATTGACGGTTATGCCCTTTTTGCTAATAAAATGAGTTTTACACATCCTTTACATATCAAACCTTTTTCTACTGATTTTATACATCAAATAAATTATTTTAAACATTAAAGGCTGATTAAAATCTCAGATTTCTTTATTTAACCCGAATATCGTCAAATACATACTTTTATGCGATTTAGGCGCATAGTATGGTTTAAAACCATATTTAGCACCTAAGACTTGTTACCTACTGATGTTATGAATAAATTTTTATACTTAAACAGTAAGTAAAATTTTTAAACTCAGATTTCCAAATTTGACCCTTAAAGCATATGTGAAATGACCAAAATGCCCCTTCGGTGCCTAGTTTGGTCATAAAAGATAAATTTCACATATATATGATATCTTACTGATATAACTTATTAAAATAAATATTTTTATTAATTATTTTAGACCAGAACCTCAGATTATTATTTAACCTGCTTTATAAGCTTTAAAATGACCAAATTACCCTTTCGGGGCTTAATTTGATTGTAAATTCGTTTTAGGCATAATGGAAGGTATCCTACTGATATCATAACATATTTTAAGCATATTAACTTGTGGAACCTGTACATGACTTATTTGGTTACCCATTATGCATATTTCGCGTTCGGTACGGTTTATGTAACTAGTTTGCATAAATTAACCGAAACGGGTCAAACCTTATCTTTTTCACTTCAAAATCCAGAATGTGTTTAGTTTACCCATATTATAAAAGTCTTCATACTTGTCGGGTCTAAATCACATTCTAATCCGGACTTCGCTTAATCTTGCGTTTTGAACCGTAAGCCTTTCATTAAAACTAACCAGTCTAAGTTCTAACTTAAATAAGACCCGTTAGGAATTTAATAGGTTATTAAAACCTTCGTTCTAGATTTAGGAGCCCAGTAAAAGCTATTTGCACTTGCTGATTGTTATATGGCTGAGATTAAATTTATATTTTGCTCAGGTAAAAACTTTTAACTTATTTTCCGTTATACGGGCTTGGGATATGGTATTATAATAATACCGCTTGGTCGAGTATGTAGTTATTTAAATCGGATTGTGATTAATATATTTACATAACCCGTTTTATTCTATTTTGTTTGATGCAATGCCTTTGGGGGGTTAATGACCATGTCCTGGATATACTCGGCACATTTATTAGAAATGGCCACGGCTTAAGCACTGGGTGTAGGCATACACCTGACAGTTGCGTATGTATAAACGGTATCTCACTCTCTTGTGGACATATACTTGTGGTGTGTCAATTAATCTAATCCGTCTCTTCTAACCTGGGTCCTGAATGGACGACAAACATATAAATCTGTATACAAGATTATTTTTAAATAATTGTCCCAAGTTATAAAAGATTTTATGCCTTGTGCATTCAAATCAATTTTATAAACACTTTTCAAAAGAGTCAGTTAATTGTATTTACCAGTGTAAACTGACGTATTTTAAAAAAAAAGTTAAGTGCAGGTACTAAGCGTAATGGGCTGGAACTCCTGAGTGAATAAATAAAGAGTCTTGCAAGCTTTTATCACTTTAAGTCTGTTGAACAATACTTCTTTTGTTTTTTATCCGCCTGTGGATCCATCTTGTAACCCGTTTGTAATAATTTATGTTACTTTCAAATCGGTTTGTAATATTATTACTTTAGACTTCCACTATGCATTTAAACTGTAATTAATTATCTATGATGATATCAACTACGTCACGATACTCCCCACCGGCCCCACCGGTAATACGTGGAAATATCGGGGTGTGACAGGTTGGTATCAGAGCCAACATTGAGTGAATTAAACACTAGCCTTTTGTGTTTAATCTCAATGACACAGTTTGCACATTCCTTGACCTCCGAGTCTAGGCTAACGACATAGGACTAATCCTAATCTTATTGCTTTCTTTTGTTGGTTTCTTTTGTTTGTTTTGACAGGAACAAAAGACAATGCCGCCACGATTCAGAAGAGGTGGACGAGGCAAGGCGCCAATCACTGCTCCTAATGACCACGAGGCCGGGCCATCACACCGGCGAACTCCTTCAGCAACTTTAAGCTCAAGTCCCCACAAGGATTGGAGGACTTACCTGGAGCCTGCGAGACACTCTGTCTCGCTCAGTTCATCACCATCGTACCACGACTCATTCGGGCTCCACCAGAATAACGAGTCCGATCACTCGTGCCACTCCTACCTCTCGTTGCAGCGTTCGGGTTCTCACTGTGCCTTTCAGGGCCCGACCCCATACTTTCAGAGCCGGTTCAACCCGAAAAACGTGAGTGAAGAACCAATGGGCCATAACCCATTGGGACCAGAAGACCACTTTCCTAAAGCCCATTGGGACCATACTTCCAGATCCAGAGCCTGCCGAGCCACCAATTGGGATGCCTACGCATCCCATAGAGATTTCAGATGGATCATCTTTCCATGGTTCGCCTTATAGAGGTCCCGACTCTTTTGCCCAATGGTGGAGTAATTATAATTGGGAGTATACACCTTCCCACCACTCCTCACCACACCAACAGGTCCCCTATGAGGACCCACATTTTGAGGCGGTCACGCCACTGCCACCGCCGCCACTAGAGCAGCAGCTGCCTCCAGAACCACCGAGGCGAAGAAGATCAGGTGCACGGATGTCCATGCGAGGAGGGGATTTTCGCTTCAGCACCCCTCAACACTCCAGTGGCAGCCACTACCCGCCACTATATGAAGACCTGCAAATTGGTGGGCCTTCAAACCCAGTTTCAGAGGTCGACTCTTCGCCAGTCGCACCACCACCACCACACGTGGGTTTTAATAACCCAATTACTTCATACGCCGGTGCAGCGGCGTATAACCCTTTTGAGCAGCCAGCTTATCCTGGCTACAACTACTACAATGCCCCTAGTGTTGACCCGTATCTCGAGGCTGCAAACTACAATGCTCTTCATCCTGAAGGGCCCTTTCAAGCTTCGTATCCAACTGGATACCCAGTGTATGAGTATCAATACCCACCACCTCCTCAACCTCTGCCGCAGCCGCCACTAGTCCGACCACCGCAGCAGCAGGATATCCTTCAGAGGTTGAACTAGGTGGAACGTGATGTTCAGGTGGAGCGTAGAAGCCGTCGGGGTCTACTTAAGGGCTTGGCTAATTTAATCAAGGGGAAGAACAGAAGGGATTATTGAAATTCCTTATTTATTTGTTTTGTAATTTTTATTTTCAATTAAGTCCCTGTATGGACATTTATTTATGTACCTAGTCCCTGCGAGGACTTGTATTTTCGTTTTAGCCCCTGCGTGGGCAAAGTTATTTATGTAAAAGTCCCGTTTAGGGCATCTATGTACTTCTTTTAAATTTAATGGAATGTTTTAATTTTAAAATTTCATTTTTATCATTATATGTATAAGTATATTATATGAAATAAATCAACATAAACATTTCATTTTACAATTGTTCTGCCAATAAATGTTGAAATAAGTCTTAAGGGTAAAACCTAGCCATGTGTCATTTTAAGACAGGGCCATGATGGTAGTTCCTTTTTAAGATTCAAATCCTTGTTAACATCTGAAAACATGTTAGCACTCCTGGCAAATGTGATTCGATAAAATCACATAAGTCATCCTTATATTGGATTCTTCCAAATCCTTTCCTCTGTTTAATTAAAACATCCATTAGTGATGAAGTGCCTACGGGCCATAATAATTGTCAAATAAGACAAAAGACAGTTGTAGTCTACGACTCCCTGTCAAGAAAAGGTAATGAACTATGTTCAAACCTTAAAGCTTTGATCGTATAAGATCATGGTCTAAAATTTTAAAACTGTCCTTGTGACTAGGCTTTTGTGCCACTCCAATATCTCTAATAATTAATAACTAGGGTAAAATTATAAAGAAAACCCTAAATAAATATACCAATATGGTTTATATTTACCATCGTTAATGAATTTTCACAATGACAATACCATAACAAGACTTCTGAATAAATATTGTCAATTGTTTTATGTAGCAATCAAGCTACATGGTTGAATCTGATGAAGTTAACAGTCACTCGAGGGAGAATAATGACACCGCCAGAGTCAATGTGGCTGGTGCGGATTTGCAAGCAATGATAGATAATGTTGTCACCCGAGCTTTGGATAGACAGTTCAAGAATCTAGTGGTACTCATAGTAGGACCCTATCTGTAGCTCATTCAAAGCCACCATCTAAGTCGCACGCATCACACAGAGACGATTCCCATCACTCATCAAATCAAAGGAGTGTCCCGTCTAAGAAGATTGTGCTCAGTCAAGAGCCACGTGTTAAGACATGTTCTTATAAGTATTTTGTCTCCTGCAAGCCCAGGGATTTCACTGGGGAGAAAGGAGCCATTGATTGCATGACGTGGCTCGATGAGATGGATACAGTGGTTGATATTAGTGGTTGTGCCGAACAGGACATTGTGAAGTTTGTTTCACAATCTTTTAAAGACGAAGCCTTAGCTTGGTGGAGGTCCCTAGTCCAAGCTACAGGAAAGATCCCGCTTTACAACATGACTTGGGATCAGTTTGTTGCGTTGATCAAAGATAATTTCTGTCCTCAGCATGAGGTGGAAAGGATTGAAACTGACTTCTTGACCTTGGTCATGAAGAACTTGGATTGTCAGGCATACCTCACCAGTTTCAACACCATGTCTCGATTGGTTCCATACTTGGTCACGCCAGAACCGAAACGTATAGCTCGTTTTATTGGAGGTCTAGCTCCAGAAATTAAAGCAAGTGTGAAAGCATCTAGACCTGCCACATTCAGGTCAGTGGCTGATTTGTCGTTATCTCTTACTATCGATGCGGTCAGGCAGAGATCGCTTAAGAATTCCGATGAGGGGAAGAGGAAACGTGAGGAGGAGAACTCACGCCGTTCTGATAAGAAACATAAAGGGAACTCAGATCACAAGAAGATTTCCGGGTTTAAAAAGGATTATCAACAGTCGGGTGAGAAACCCAAGTGCAAGACCTGCCAGAAACATCATTTCGGGAAATGTAGACTCGAGTCAAGATCGCAGTCACAGTCAAAGCCTATTGTGTGTGGGATCTGCAAGTCCAAGGAGCATAAGACATTGGATTGCAATAAGATGAAGGACGCAACCTGTTACGGTTAAAATGAGAAGGGACACATTAAGACCAATTGCCCCAAGTATGTAAAGAAGCCTGAAGAGGCTAAGAAGACCAATGCTCGGGTCTTTCAAATGAACGCTCAGGAGGCTGTGCAAAACAACAATGTGAAAACAGGTACCTTTCTCATCAATGATGTTTATGCTAGAGTATTGTTTGATTCGGGTGCAGACAAGTCTTTTGTGGATAATAAATTTTGTAAGTTATTAAATCTGCCTGTTAAAACTCTAAGCATAAAGTATGAGGTAGAATTAGCCGATGGTTCTTTAGAGACCGCGTCAACAGTTCTAAATGGATGTTTTATATCCATCAGGAACCACTCTTTTCCGTTGTCCTTGCTTCCGTTGAAACTAGCTGGATTCGACATAGTGATAGGCATGGATTGGTTATCTTATAACTAAGCCCAAATCGTATGCGACAAGAAGCAAGTGGTTATCAAGACTCCTTATGGTGAGCCGTTAACAATACAGGGAGATACACAGTACGGGTTACCTAAGCAAGTGTCCTTGCTTAAGGCGTCGAGGTGTATGAAGAAAGGTTGTGTCATTTATATGGCACAAGTAACCATTGACAAACCAAAGCCCAAGGTTGAAGACATCCCTACTATTTCTGAATATCCAGATGTTTTCCCTGAAGAGCTACCTGGTTTACCTCCAGATACGCAAGTGGAGTTCAGAATTGACATCATTCCTGGAGCAGTACCAATTGCAAGAGCACCTTATCGGTTGGCACTGACTGAGATGAAAGAGTTGAGGACTCAATTAGATGAATTGTTGGCAAAGGGTTTTATTCGACCTAGCTCGTCCCCTTGGGGAGCGCTGATTCTGTTTGTGAAAAAGAAGGATGGCTCGATGCGTCTGTGCATCGATTATCGCGAGCTAAACAAGGTTACAATCAAGAACAGATATCCGTTACCCAGGATCGATGATCTTTTCGATCAGCTTCAAGGAGAGAGTTATTTTTCAAAGATCGATCTAAGGTCAGGTTACCATCAACTGAAGGTCAGAGATGAAGATGTGCATAAGACTGCATTTAGAACTCGATATGGCCACTACGAGTTCTTGGTGATGCCGTTCGGGCTCACTAATGCATTAGCAGCATTCATGGATCTCATGAATCGCGTTTGCAAACCATATTTGGACAAGTTTGTCATTGTTTTTATTGATGAGATACTTATATATTCAAAGAATCAGGCTGATCATGAAAAGCACCTTCGATGTATCCTTAAACTTCTCCAGCAAGAGAAGCTCTACGCCAAGTTTTCAAAATGTGAGTTTTGGCTTCGTGAAGTCCAATTTCTTGGACATGTGGTTAGCGAGCGTGGTATCCAGGTGGATCCCGCTAAGATTGAAGCCATTATGAACTGGCAAGCGCCCAAAACTCCTACAGAGATTCGCAGCTTCTTGGGTTTAGCATGTTACTATCGACGCTTCATCGAAAACTTTCAAGGATTGTAGCACCTCTGACTTCGTTAACTCGTAAGAATATCAAGTTTGACTGGAGTCCCAAGTAACAAGATTCTTTTGAGATTCTCAAGCAAGAGTTGAGCAATGCTCCTGTGTTTAGGGGTGTTCAGAAAAAACCGTAACCAAATAAAACCGTAAACCTAACCGTAACCGTAACCAAATAAACCGATCGGAATAACGAATTCGGTTTTTGGTTTGGTTTCTAACCGAAACCGAATTGTGAATATGGTTTTTGGTTCGGTTTATGGATCCACATTTTATTTTATTTGGTTTATTCGGTTTATTTGGATAACCGAATAAACCATTTAACTTAATTAATTATTAAATAAAAATAATAATATTTTATAAATTATATACAATTTATTAGCCTAAAATAGTTATTTTTTTATGCAGCCTAAAATACCAAATGTAAATCTGTAACGCCCCAAAATCTGAATGTTAATATTTGTCATGTGTTCCTATATGACATGTCATGAAATAAATAACTAGGCTATTTAACCTAGTTAAGGGTACGGTCAAAAGTATCAAATGATGAAGGTAGTGTCAGTTATGTTTTAAAGGCAAAACCCGAGGGGCTAAAGTGGAACTAATGAAAGTTAAGTTATTAAATAACTTAACCACACACAAACACACACATACGTGTGTTCGAGAAGGAGCAGGAGGCTCCCATGGAGCCTCAAACCCTAACTTCATCTATATGCTCAAATTGAAAGGCAAGATGACGCTTAAAATCATAACCGAGCATGGATAAATGATCACCATCACGAGGGGATCATAAGGTATGTCTTAAATCTAAGATTGGTGATCATGGGTGAAGTGGGATATGTTCTGATCCGTGAGTTAATATGAAATTGATCATGTACGAGGGTTAGAAACCTCGTATAGAACATGGGTTATGTATGATTTGTGTTAATTCGATGATTAGAGATGAAACCCGTTAGATATGGTGAAGATGATAACTAGAATCACCACCTATGTCCAAGTCTTGTTGAAAGATTGATGTATTATTGTGGGCGTGATGGATTCCTGTTAGTTAAATTGAAAGAAATGTGGTGATGATGTGTTGATGCTTATGTGTGAATGATATATGTTGATTTGAAGTAGGTTGTGATGAGTTATGTATGAGTTTAGAAGATTTATGCATGAATTAGTTGTACGCTATGCTTAAAAGGTAGTACGCACATCAAGTGTATGATGAAATGTATATAGGGTCGTTCGTATAGTCGATTATGATGTTATGAGTATATGATGATAAGTCGATAGTTAAATATGGTTAATAGTTGACTCTTGAAAGTCAACTAAGTATAAGAAACACGATTTGACTCGTTGTTATAAAAGCAGGATTATAGGAAGTCGTTTGATACATGTTATGTTAATATGCGTTAATGTTGATTACATGATGAATTACATGTGTTGGAATGGATATGAAGTTGATTATATGTTTTTATGCTTGTTAGGAATGACTAAGGAAAGTTAAGTGGGAAATATGCGATTGATATGATTGTTAACATGTATAAATGAGTATGCTAATAATAGCGTGATTTCGATGAAATGAAAGTACAGGAATCACGTCGAGACGGGCTCAAGCATGAGGTGTTAACGGGTCAAGAAGAGGCAAGGAATCGGATACGAGCACGGGAGCATAAGGTAAGTGATTTCCGTAATCACTTCTTAGTTCGATTAAGTAATAAAGTGTTTTAATTAATTAAACATGATGTTTGAGGTCAAATATGTGTTGAAGTCTTTCGTTGTAGATGATGAGATTAAAGTTGACTAAAATGCCCTTGATGGGTATATTGGGCAAACGGTCTTAAAAGTAGTTTAGAAATAAGCTATTCGATTAGTGTAATGTTTTGAAAAAGTAAGAAAGCAAGAAGAATGATTTTCGTAAGCTAAGGACCTTAATATGCGCAAATACCCTTAACGGGTCAAAATAAGCTCTTGAGCGAAAATGGGTCAAGAGGATGCAAGACATCCGAGAACTTAATCTTTTATGATAAACGAATTTTGAAATTATAGGGTTCATGAGGAATATAGATCAGACAATCAAGTTATGTTGATGAATGCATGAACGGGTAAAATTTTGGTAAAAGGGTAATAAGCCGAAGAGTTAGAAGTCTGAAATTTTATTATGTTGGATGTTGGATTTTAACTCCATTAGATGGAGAATTAAATTACGGACGTGTAGGAAAAAGAATCGGGTAAAACGGATCAAAAACGAGAGAGTTATGCTCGTTTCCGTAAAACCGGATCACGCTGGGAATCTGCAGCAACCAGCTGCAACTTTCTGTTAAAATGAGGGGCTCGCGTAGCGCGACTGGCAGTGGCGCTACGCGAGCATGTGTCAGTTTCGCAAAAATTCGTTTTTTATCAGTTTATGCAATGCGAACCCGTCTGAACCGTTTTTAAACGCGTATAAGCTAAGAATGACTAATTTATTCCTTGTTTTAGGAAATATAGATACGTATGAAGGTATGTATGTATGTAGGTATGAATATAAGTGGTGTGTATGAATGAATGTATGTGTGTAGGTATGCAAGTGGGCAGATATGAGCGTATGCACGCATGTAGGGTTGCGTGAAGGCATGTAAGTAGGTACGTGGATGTAAGAGGTTATGAAGGAGAATAGGCATGTATGAGTTTGGTATACTGCAAGCAGGGGTGTATGTATATATGTGTGATGTCATGACCGTACGTAACGATGTAGGTATGTGTATATGTAGATACGTATAGAATGGTTGAGATGTATTTATATGTAAGTATGCATGTAGGTTGGCATTTATGTGTGTACATATGTATGTATGGAGATAATGTGTATGAAGTTTAGGTATGTATGTAAGTCTTTCGGTACGATTAAGTGTTTACGTTGTTTATTCGTGTACCTGGAGTTATGAGTGTAATGCAGGAATAGCAAAGAAGTCTCACCACGGATGGTATGACAGGATGGGAAAGCTGGGGTGTAAAGAGTTAACGAAACGAGAAGTAAACGTGAACAAACCTTGTATGTTTATAATGCGTACTAATGTTGTGAATTTATGTGGTGGGCGCAGGTAATACCAGTCATGAGGATATTCAAGGATTGGAGATCGAGGATCGAGTCACAAGATAGATTGTACGGGAGTGCTGAGTACGTAATTGAGTGAAGTTAGGTTATGGTTTCTTTTTGAAAGTGAGTATAATAAATGTATTTATTGTGAAAGAATTAATCTTATAAAAGAATTTAAGTGCGTCAAGGTGTTTGTAACGAAAGAAATTTTTATGGTACGATTTTTCCGCTGCGACTTTAGTCAGTTATGAATTAGGGTGTAACAAAATCTAAAAGCCCAACTGTTAGCTATTTATAGTTTATATGATCTATGTTTTGAAGGTTTAATTTTGTGGTTGTGTCTACGACAACTTTATGGATGTGTTTGTTTTATTTCGCAATGAAACTTTCTTGTATTCGTATATTGTTAGCTGTAAAATAGCTGCGATGTTCGAAAGTTTGAACACAAACATAAATATAAATTAGGAAAAAAAGTACTTAGGTACAATTTGGTTAGATTTGGTTTATTTGGTTTCTAACCGAAACCAAACCGAATTGAATTTGGTTTGGTTTGGATCGGTTTGCATATTCCTTATTTGGTTTGGTTTAGTTTTTGGTTTGGGGTACAAAATTTTTAAAACCGAATAAACCGAACCGAATAAACCAAATAAACCATAAACTGAACCGCTGAACATACCTACCTGTGTTGACATTGCCAGAAGGAATTGAAGAATTTGTGGTTTATTGCGACGCACCGCACACAGGTATGGGATGTGTGCTAATGCAGAAGGGCAAAGTTATTGCATATGCTTCCTGACAATTAAAGGTGCACGAGAAGAATTACACCACCCATGATTTGGAATTGGGTGCCGTTGTATTTGCATTAAAGCTTTGGAGGCACTATCTGTATGGAACTAAGTGTGTGATCTATTCTGATCACAAGAGCCTTCAACACTTGTTCAATCAGAAGGATCTTAATATGAGGCAACGCCGATGGATGGAGACACTGAATGATTATGACTGTGAAATCCGATATCATCCAGGCAAGGCAAATGTAGTCGCCGATGCCTTGAGCAGAAAAGAAAGGGTTAAGCCTATTAGAATCAATGCCAAGAGCATTGAGTTAAAGAACAGCTTGAATGAAAGGTTGTTAGCCGCACAGAAGGAAGCTGTATTAGAAGCTAACTATTCGAATGAGAAGTTAGGAGTAACTGTTGAACAGTTATCGTATGGCAATGATGGAATTCTAAGATTGAATGGACGAATATGGGTTCCAGTCTATGGAGGACTTCGAGATGTGATTCTTCAAGAAGCCCATAGTTCCAAATATTCAGTTCATCCTGGCAGTGATAAGATGTACCAGGATTTAAAGGCAAATTATTGGTGGATAGGTTTGAAGAAATCTATAGACACTTATGTGGCTAAATGTCTGACGTGTGCACAGGTTAAAGCCGAACACCAGAAGCCGTCAGGTTTGCTGCAACAGCCTGAACTTCCCACCTGGAAGTGGGAAATGGTAACTATGGATTTTATCACTAAGTTACCAAGAACGAAGCGTGGGAATGATACTATTTGGGTTATAGTTGACAGATTGACTAAGTCAGCCCACTTCTTGCCGACTAAAGAAACTCACAGCTCCGACAAGTTAGCTCAGCTGTACGTGGATGAGATTGTATCTCTCCACGGAGTGCCAGTGTCTATTATCTCTGATAGGGATACAAGATACACATTGCATTTTTGGAAAAGCTTTCAGCAATCTTTAGGCACTCGATTAAACTTCAGCACTGCATATCATCCTCAGACGGATGGGCAAAGCGAGCGCACAATTCAAACACTCGAGGATATGCTACGAGCTTGTGTGATTGATTTAGGAGGGAGTTGGGATGACCATCTTCCGTTGATTGAATTGTCGTACAATAATAGCTATCATTCAAGTATTCAAGCAGCGCCTTCGAAGCTTTGTACGGAAGAAAGTGTAGAACGCCAGTTTGCTGGGCGGAAGTTGGAGATGTCCAACTGTTAGGACCCGATATAGTCCTGGAGATGATAGATAAGATTGTTCAGATCCGCGATCGTCTCAAAGCTGCCAGGGATAGGCAGAAAAGCTATGCGGACAAAAGGCGTAAACCTCTGAAATTCGAGGTAGGTGATAAAGTGTTACTTAAGGTAACACCCTGGAAAGGGGTGATGCATTTTGGTAAGAAGGGCAAGCTCAGCCCAAGGTACATAGGACCATTCGAGATCATCAAATGTGTCGGAACTGTAGCTTACAAGCTAAATCTGCCAGAAGAGCTTAGTGGAATTCATAATGTGTTTCACATTTGCAACTTGAAGAAATGTCTAGCCGATGAATCGCTAGCCATGTCACATAAGGATGTTCAGATAGATGAGAGCTTAAAGTTCGTTGAAAAACCTTTGTCGATCGAGGATCGACAGGTTAAGAAGCTTCGAAGGAAGCATGTACCGATTGTGAAGGTAAAATAGGATGCCCGTAGAGGCCCAGAATACACGTGGGAGGTAGAATCCACAATGAAACATAAGTACCCTCATTTATTTAGAAAAATCTCGAGGTCGAGATTTCTTTTAAGGGGGTGAGGATGCAACACCTCGTAAAATCACGACCAATATAATAAAGACACGTGTCATTGACTTTAAACGTGTAATAGATTGATCTGGAGGGACTAAAGTTGTCAAACAATGTAAATATATTAGTAAAAGGATCCAAAGTGTCAACATGCCATTCTTGTGCCTCTGATTGACCTCATACGACGTTCGTATTCTTTAATGAATAATTTGTCGAACATTGGAAGTCGTTTGTGCTTAAAATAAGGATTTTACGAAACATAGGGGTTAAAAGTGTTAACATGTTAAAAGATACCTCTGAGTGACCTTTTAATGATCCCAAAAACACTGTAATAATTGTATTTTTCGCTCTCAAGGATATTGGGTATAAATTCTGTGGAGTTCCAATGAAAACAAGACTTTTCGGGTGATCGTACAACTAACCAGGAGCTTAACGGAGTTAGTTTATGACCCAAGGCCATTAAAAGTTAACTATGGGGGTCATAAGTGCAATAAACGAAAGTTAAATAAACTTATTATGGACCAGGGACCAAAACTGCAAAGTTTAAAAGATGTTATCCGGTTAAGAGGGAGTGTCGCGGCCCGCGTAGACTCTCTCTGAGTCTTACGCGCCCCGCGTGAGTAGCATCAGCGACCAAAAACATGACAGCTGCATGTTTCGGCATGTTACACCGCCTTTGCATGCAATATTTTGATACAAGGGACTGTGCCAATGGTTTTTCATGCACAAGGGACACCTGGGAACATCTGAGAGCAACATAGGGACATATTGATTGATCTTGGAGACTCAAACTTCCTATATAAAGCTCTTGTTTTCACTTGTTCACTTGCACACTTGAAAAATCAATTCACAACTCATTCTCTGGAGTCCCTTGGAGCTCTAGGAAGCTTTCCTCAGTTCTATTTTCGTGCTAAGTACTCTAGTAAGTGTTCTTAGCCTCTTTAGTTCAAGTTTTATTAGCTTAATGACCGAAAGTCAAAGCTATCGTAATTAAGCTTTGACTTTGTGATTAACCACAAACGGTCCAGCCATTATTCGAATTAAAAATGACTATGAGTTGGTAATTATGTAGGTAATAAACCCTTAAAAGGGCACCTACTGATTATCACTTTTACATGGTCAAATGTCGGGTCAAACTTATTAATAAAAAGTCAACAGAATCAATTTTTACAAATAAATTCATAACTAACAATGCAGAGGTTATGGAACATGTTTTAACATTAAAATAACTTGGTAAATAATATAATAACATGTCTAAGCATGTTCAACCCGACAATTCTGAGTTTAGGTTCGGTTCGGAACCGAAAGTCGCAAAAGTAGACTTTTGCTTTGACTTTCAGTTCTGACCTGATTTAGCTTGTTTTAGATATGCCTTAGGGTTCCTTTAGGACCATATTATAGGTTAGTATAACCCTCTGAGGTTATACAACTTGGTTCCATAAAAATCCTAGTTCATTGCATGTTTCCGTTAAATGCTTAAAAGTTGACCATTATTCCCTTTTGATATTAAAATGAGATTTTTGAAAATGTGAGAGGACAAAAACCTTTATTACTGATATTTAAGTATGTCCTAAAAGTTTTACATCAGATTATGGTCTAAAATAGAAGTTATGCGCGATATCGTAAAATGCAAGATTTTTATTAATTAAACGGCATTTTTGGCATAAAACCCATTTAAACCAAAATTTTGACACCAAACTTTATACCCACTGTTATTATATAATATTTAGGGATTTTTGAAATTTTTTTTTAAATTTTAAACTGATCATAACATAGGGTTCTTGCATTGACTCGGTAATTGACGGTTATGCCCTTTTTGCTAATAAAATGAGTTTTACACATCCTTTACATATCAAACCTTTTTCTACTGATTTTATACATCAAATAAATTATTTTAAACAGTAAAGGCTGATTAAAATCTCAGATTTCTTTATTTAACCCGAATATCGTCAAATACCGACTTTTATGCGATTTAGGCACATAGTATGGTTTAAGACCATATTTAGCACCTAAGACTTGTTACCTACTGATGTTATGAATAAATTTTTATACTTAAACAGTAAGTAAAAGTTTTAAAATCAGATTTCCAAATTTGACCCTTAAAGCATATGTGAAATGACCAAAATGCCCCTTCGGTGCATAGTTTGGTCATAAAAGATAAATTTCACATATATATGATATCTTACTGATATAACTTATTAAAATAAATATTTTTTATTAATTATTTTAGACCAGAACCTCAGATTATTATTTAACCTGCTTTATAAGCTTTAAAATGACCAAATTACCCTTTCGGGGCTTAATTTGATTGTAAATTCGTTTTAGGCATAATGGAAGGTATCCTACTGATATCATAACATATTTTAAGCATATTAACTTGTGGAACCTGTACATGACTTATTTGGTTACCCGTTATACATATTTCGTGTTTGGTACGGTTTATGTAACTAGTTTGCATAAATTAACCGAAACGGGTCAAACCTTATCTTTTTCACTTCAAAATCCAGAATGTGTTTAGTTTACCCCTATTATACAAGTCTTCATACTTGTCGGGTCTAAATCACATTCTAATCCGGTCTTCGCTTAATCTTGCGTTTTGAACCGTAAGTCTTTCATTAAAACGAACCGGTCTAAGTTTTAACTTAAATAAGACCCGTTAGGAATCTAATAGGTTATTAAAACCTTTGTTCCAAATTTAGGAGCCCAGTAAAAGCTATTTGCACTTGCTGATTGTTATACGGCTGAGATTAAATTTATATTTTGCTCAAGTAAATACTTTTAACTTATTTTCCGTTATACGGGCTTGGGATACGGTATTATAATAATACCGCTTGGTCGAGTATGTAGTTATTTAAATCGGATTGTGATTAATATATTTACATAACCCTTTTTAATCTGTTTTGTTTGATGCAATGCCTTTGGGGGGTTAATGACTGTTATGGGTGAAATTTCAAGCTTATATCCTGAAGCATATCCTGATAATATATGCTTGATGTTGCGGCCAGGATACTGAACCAGGATATTGGTAACATCCTCTGGGGTATCCTGCTTGCTACTAATGATTTTCTTTGGTTGCAAGGTACCAACGTTAAAGGACTTGATCTACCTGAAGATTCGCTCAAGGTGGTTGAAAAATGGACGTTGATGGTGGAAGAATGGGTCTTGTAACGGTCAAAATAGAAGAAAGGCATATTCCGCGAGAATATCGGATGCTGGTCAAAGTTATTGAGGTTGTAACGGCTATATGAGCTGAAGACCCGCTTCTATAGTCAATATGCACGTGGAAAACAAGTTTAAAGAGTCCCCCAACGTTCAGAATGGAATATTCCCAGCATCTCGGAATAATAGGAGAGTTAGTTTGTTATTTGTAACTATAAATAGGAGGCCAGATCGATAGGAACACACACTTCACTCTCTACACTCGAACTCACACTTCTTTTTTCTTTCTATTACGCACAAACACTCAACACTTTCAATCGTTGTACCACTTAGCATTGATCTGAGCCATATCCTGCACTGTATCCTGTTATTCAAGCAATAAGAAGAACAAGGCAGCCGACGATTGTCAGCTCCCGAGGTTTTATGCAGGAGATCTAGATTGATCAAGGGCTTTCCTCATATATCTCGTGTCAACCTTTACTTTTTTGCTCATTGTTTGATCATAGATACAGCTCTATATCCTGAGCCGTATCCTGAAACTGTTTTCATATCTAATTTGGTTAACACATTCTTCACACATAATTTTAGCACACTACCTCACTTAACTAATTTGATCACTTAATTGCTTCGGTAATTTTTGACCAAAACAATTTGGCGCCCACCGTGGGGCAAGTGGTGCTCTCTTTACTAAATTTTTTTGTGAAATCGTTAATCGGTTTTTTGTTTTCAAAACTTTTTGCCACATCATTTACAATGGCCTCTAGATCAAACATGAGCTCTTCCACCGTGTCGGCTACAACTTCCGCAACTATTGGCTCGGTGCTTCCACCACCTCCTCCAAGGATTCCAGCTTCTTCATTTACTCAAGATGTTATCCCTACTCGGAGTGTTCAGGAATCTGCTCCCATTTTAGCTTCTAATGATGAAATTCTATCCTTGTTTGGAAGTGTGCAGGAACAAATGAGGCAGCAACAGGAAACAAACCAAATGCTGTTGAAGGAAATACAACTCCTGAAGTCTGGCTCGAGCAGATCTGCTGAGGATATCGTCACTCCCTTACAACCCAGAACTTTGAACTTCAGTTCGGCTGTGTATACTGAAGATAATAGGGGGAATATTGTGCCTAACCATTCCCAGAATCATACTCCTGAAATACCCTCCTCGATCAGGATGTCAACTGTGAGGAGCTCAGGATATGTTTCAGGATATAGCCAGAATCCTCAGACTGGTAACATGTCAAATAATAATATTCATGCTACTAATAATGGTGGATCTTTGTAGGATGCAGGTATGACGTTAACATTTACTAGGGAGCTTCAGAAATTGAAGGACATGATATCCAGTGTACATGGAGTGGTCCAGCCAATTCCGGAAGTGTCCCAAGACAACCACTGGATATGTCGTTTCGCACATCCTATCTGTGATGCTGAGATCCCGAAGAGATTTCAAACCCCTAACATGAGGCCGTGTGATGGGACGACGGATCCTGAGGAGCATATTTCCCAGTATAGGGAGACTCTATAGCCCAGGATGCTGAACTTTAGTTCAGCAACATTTACCGAGGATAATCAAGGCAACATGATACCAAGTCAGTCCCGGAGCGACATGCTGGAGATACCATCGTCCGCCAGGATATCGACCCTGAGGGATCCGGGATATGATCCAGGATATGGTCCAGGATATGGCCCAGGATATGGAAAAAGTCAACAGGCTGGTAACATGTTTGCCAATATCAGTATCCCTGCTACTAATAACTATGATTCTTTGCAGGATATAGGTGTAACACCAGCATTGACCAGGGAACTTCAAAAATTGAAGGATATGATATCAAGCGTTCCTGGAGTAGTGCAGCCTATACCGGAAGTATCTCAGGATAGTCGCAGGATATCCTGATTTACTCATCCAATTTGTGATGCTGAAATTCCAAAAAATTCCAGACTCCCAGCATGAAGTTGTATGATGAGATGACAGATCCTGAGGAGCATATTGCCCAGAATAGGGATAGTATGGAAATAAATCCAATCCTACCAGAACTTAAGGAAGCATGCTTATACAAAGGCTTCGGTTCAACTTTAACAGGACCGGCCTTAAAATGGCTTTTAAATGTTCCACCTTATTCAATTACATCATTTTCTCATTTAGTTAATTTGTTTATCAGTCAATTTTCTTGTAGCAGGAGCTTTGAGATACTAACAAGTGATCTTTACAGGATAACACAAGGATCACAAAAATCCCTAAGGGATTATGTTAACAAATTTAGTAGAGAATCCCTGGATATCCCGAACCTTGATATTGCTACGGCAGTACAAGCGTTTAAAATGGGGTTACGGAAGGATTGTCAATTTTATCAGGATCTTGTAATGAATCCTTGCAGGAATTTAGATGAAGCTCGGAATAGGGCTTTGAGATACATAAGGCTTGAAGATGATAAGAAAATGCATGAGAGGATAAACACATCTTCAACATATGAATTGACGAATAGGAAGTCGGAATCTTCCTACAAACAGTATTGTTCAAGGCCATATGCTAAGAACGATAATAAGAAAGTGAATGCTGTTGAAGACGAGGATCCTGAAGAATATCCTGAAATCCCAGAGTATTGTTTTTCTGTAAATGTTCCTGAGTTAATGTATGCTATGCAGGGACTGGGGGACAAAGCTAGGTGGCCGAATGTAACACCTCGAAAATTCGTGTTAAATAATAAAACGACACGTGTCATGTAAGACAAAACGCGTTGTAAACTCGGATTTAATAAAAATGTTTGACAGGATTTAAAAGTGTCGTCATGTTAACTTTTGCACCTCTGAACGACCTCGTTATAAATCCCAAGACTCAAAACATATTAAAAACATCTAATATATGTTCAAAATTTAGTGAATTATAACATTGAATGATGCATGATTTAATTGGTGGACTCCTACGAAGAAATTCCAACGGTAAACCTTACAATTCGGTACTTTCTTTTGGAATACAAGCATACAATTCATAATGGTAGGGTATGATACTGTACAAAGCACTTTATGGAGGTCCCTAATTGATAAAACAAGTCCCAATTTCGAAACAAGTGGTTGCCCTTTCGAATGCATGAAGGAACAAGATTTTTGGCTGCTGATGATTTGTTGCGCACCGCAACAAATAATTGTTACGGTGCGCAACAAATGCCCAGCGACCAGAAAACTTGCTGCAGCCTGTTATGCGCGATTGTGACCATTCTAGCCGATTTTTCTCACATGTGGACGACCCCTAGGCACCCCCTAAGCACTAGGACAAGTGTTAATCAGTTGTGGATGGGTGCTAGACTAAGATGTCAAGGTTTTATGGTGTCTTGGATCACTATATAAAGCCTCTTTAGTTACAAACATTCCCACACCTTCTCCTGCATTGTTGGATCATTTCTGGAGCTATCAAGCAGCCTCAAGTGATCATATTTCGTGCATAGGACTCTTGTAAGTCTGCTAGTCCTTCTTTAATTAGTTTTAGCTTAGTTAATTAGCTAAAAGTCAAACCGTCGTAATTACGGTTTGACTTCGAGATTGGTCAATAATGGCTCAGTCATATCTCGAATTAAAAGTAGTTATATGTTGGTATTTATGTGGGTAATAAAACCTCAAAAGGGTTTCCCCTGATCACCACTCTAACTAGTTCAAATGTCGGGTCAAACATGTACTTAGAAAAGTCAACAGGAAGCTTAAAATACCATTTATGCATAATTAGCAATGCAAATCATATACAACCTGTTTGATCATTGTTATAACTTGGTAATAAGTGTAAGAACATGTCTAAACATGTTTAACCCGACAATTTCCTGTTTAGACCCGGTTCGGAACCGAAAGTCACATAGTTTGACTTTTACTTTGACTTTCAGTTCTGACCCGTTAAAGCATGTTTTAGGAATGCCTCAGAGCTTTAATTGGACTAGGTTACATGTTAGAACAACCCTCTGTGATTATACACCTTGGTTCATTAGTTATCCAATTAATATGCATGTTTCCGTTAATTGCTCATATGTTGACCGTTATGACCTTATTTCCTTAGAACGTGATTTATGAAAATGTAAAAGTGTAGAAACCTTAAAAACTGATATATAAACTTGTATGCAAAGTTTGACACCAGTTTGACTTGTAGATTAAGAGTTATGCTCATTATCGCAAAACTAATGCTTTATGTTAATAAAACGGCGTAATTAGCGTATAGCCTAGTTAAGCCTACTTTTTGGTATCAAACTTAATACCCACTGATGTAATATATTATTTTGGGAATTTTAAAGATTTTTAATTAATTTTAGGCTGAGCATAACTCATAGTCGTAGGCTTAATCCGGTAATTTTCGGTTTTGCCCTTACGGGCCATAAAATGAGTTTTACACATCTAAATGACTCCAAACCTTTTGCTACTGATCACATATGATAAATAAATTATTTTAAGCCTTCTGGAAATATAAAAACATCATATTTAAGTATTGAACCCGGTAATGGCCTTTAATCGCCTTATTTAGCGCTTTCAACGCATAGTATGTTTTAAAATCATATTGAACATACCCGGGTTGATACCTACTGATATATGAGGAAAATTATAACATTTTAACAGTAAGCTAAGGTTGATAAACTCAGACTTCAGTTTTGACCTTTTCGGCTTATGTGAAATTACCAAAATACCCCTACGGGGCATAGTTTGGTGGAAAATGGTAAATTTCACATATATGCTTTAACCTACTGATATAACTTATCAAATTGAGTATGTTTGCTGTTTACATCAGACCTGTAACTCAGTTAAACATCTAAACTCTTTTACAACCTTTAAAATGACCAAACTACCCCTACGGGGCATAGTTTGTGTTTAAATCCGTTTCGGGCATAATAAAAGACATCTTACTGATGTCACAACATATTTGAAGCATATTAACTTAGGAAACCTGTATATGGCTCTTACGGATACCCGTTACGCTTATTACGCGTTCGGTTCGGTTTATGTAACAAGTTTACATAAATTAGCCGAAACGGGTCAAACCTTATCGGTTTTATCTCAAAATCCAGAATGTGAATAATAAACCCATATTAAGCAAGTCTCTGAACTTGTTGGGTCTAAATCACATTCTATCCGGTCTTCGCTTAATCGTGCGTACGAACCGTATCTTTGAAACTAGCCGGTCTAAGCTTAAGCTTAATTAAAGACCCGTTAGGATTCTAATAGGTTATATTAAACCTTCGTTCCAGATTAGGAGAACCAGTAAAAGCTACGTGCATTTTGCTTATTGTGATTAATACTTGCTCAGGTAAATACTTTTAACTTATTTTCCCTATACGGGCTTGGGTTACGGTATATAAAATACCGCTTGGTCGGGCATCAAATCTTCCATCGCTTAGGTGGTTAATTGAATAATTTGATCGGCTCGTTTAAACAGTCTTGTTTACTTTACAGCCTTTGGGGGGTTAATGACCATGTCCCGGATATCCATGGCATCATTCGAAGTAATGGCCACGACTTAAGCGCGGGGTGTAGGCGTACACCTGTCAGCGCACAAAAGAATAAATGTGGTGTGTCTATTGATCTTTAACCCGGACAAGATCCGGGCTACTGAACGCATAAGTAACATGTAATTCGTTCGCAAGATTACATAGCTAAATAATTGCCCAAGTTATACAAGATTAATTTTGCCTCTGTGCATTTTAATCAAATTATAAAATGTTTATGCCACGTGCATCCAAACCAATTTTCAACCATTTTTAAAATGAGTCAGTTGAATGTATTTACCAGTGTAGACTGACGTATTTTCCCAAAAAGATTAAATGCAGGTACTAAGCGAAATTGGCTGGGATTTCTCCTTAGCATCATTAGAAGTCTCGCAAGCTTAAGATGCCTGAAGTCTGTTGAACCATAAATATTATTTTTATTTCGATCCATCTGTGGATAAACTTCCGGATATTGTGACTTTGATATTACAATAATAAATTCGGTTGTATCATATTTTTAAATTTGCTTCCGCTGTGCATATTGATATTGTGTTGTTTGACTATTACGTTACCAACCATGACGTCACGATACTCCCCCACCGGGCCCACCGGTGACACGTGGAAATCGGGGTGTGACACCGAAAAAGAATCCAAGGAATGCAGGTTGGAAGGATAAATCTAAATGATGTGCCTTCCATGAAGACTTTGGGCATATGACAGATGATTCCATTGCCCTGAAGAAAGAAATAAGCTATCTGCTGAGCAAAGGATATCTGAAGGATCTCCTGGGAAGAAAGAAGAATAAGGGTCAGGATACTGGGAAGGATCCTGAATGAGCAGCATCACCTCCTGCAGATACCAAGATAATTAACTTTATTTCAGGAGGATCCGATATCTGTGGGACCTCTTATTCTGCAGCAAAAAAGACATGCAAAAGAGGCTAAGGCAGAAAGGGGAGATAAGCCAACCAGGATGTCAACCCTCACAACTGATAAAGTGATCACGTTCGGCAGTGATGACAGGGATACTGTCCAGGATCCTCACCATGATGCTTTGGTAATAACTTTATATGTTGCTAATGATTTTGTGCGCAGGATACTGGTGGATAATGGCAGCTCCGTCAACATAATTCAGCTGGAAACACTGAGGAGGATAAATGTATCCCCGATGGATATTACTTCGAAATCCACTGTGCTTGTTGGGTTCAGTGGAGAAGCCAGGAGTACCGTGGGAGAAATAAAGTTGCATGTGTATATCAAAATGCCTCCAAGATTTTTCCGTAGACGAGGACGAGGAAAGGGGCCAATCACCGCCCCCAACGACAATGAAGCGGGACCGTCCAATGTACGAGCTCCATCTGCTACGGAGAGCGACGATCCACGTCAGAACAGGAGGAACCTGTTCGAACCGGCGAGACGATCCGTTTCGCACAGCTCAACACCTCCGGTCCAAAATTCATACGGACCGCATTCGGAAGACGAACCCAACAACCCTCTGCCTTCCTATATACCGCTGCAGAGGTCTTTGTCTCATCATTCTTTCGGGGACCCCACCCCAGTTTTTCGGGGCCGGTTTAATCCGGTAGGCTTC
This sequence comes from Helianthus tuberosus, assembly GCA_030545235.1. Lineage (NCBI taxonomy): Eukaryota > Viridiplantae > Streptophyta > Magnoliopsida > Asterales > Asteraceae > Helianthus > Helianthus tuberosus. Next base: position 159,081,695 of record CM060402.1, on the reverse strand, counting down.
GTATAAGAACCCGTGGGTTTTAACCCACTGGGGCCAGACGATCACTTCTCTGGCGATCACGCGGATGACATGGACGAGGATACTGATCCCGTCGAACCCGCAAGTGGCACTCCAAATCATCCGATCGAGATCTCTGATGGATCTTCATTCCATGGATCACCCTATGTTGGTCCAGACAATTTCCAAGCCATGTTCACCAGGCATGAATGGTACTATACACCTCCTCACCATTCGTCGCCTCATGAGCAGCAGCAGCCGCAGCAGCAGCATCATCATCAAGATTCATCTGAGGATCACCGATTTGTGGCAGTTACGCCACCGCCTCCACCACCACCAGTTAACCAGGTACCTCCGCCACCACCAAGGCGTAGGAGGTCAGGTGCGCGTATGTCATCACGTGCGGGAGACTTTCATTTCAGCTCCCCACGTCAGTCAAGTGCCAGCCACTACCCGCCACATCAGGAGGACCCACAAATGGGTGGACCTTCCAACCCCGCGATGCCGCAGCCGCCGCCAATGGGTTTTGACAACCCAATCCCAGCTTATACGGGTTCCATGGCATACAACCCGTTCGAGCCACCAGTCCACAACAACTACGGGTATGCAGAGGCCGACCCCTACTTGGTGGCAACTAACTACAATGCCCTGCACCCAGAAGGACCATACGGAGCTCCATGGGGAGTTGGGTACCCAACACAAGGGTACCAGATACCACCTAGGCCCATCATAAGGACTCAATCGCAGCCACCTAGGTTCTCCCCACCGGAGCATGAAGAACTCCTTCAAAGTCTGGATCAGGTTGAACGGGAAGTGCACAGGGACCGTAGGGAGAGGCAGACTTTCTTCCAAGGATTGGCAAGTTTGATCAAAGGGAAGAGTAAGAAGGATCATTGAACCCTTCCACTGATTGTTTTTCCTTGTATATGCTGTATTAGCCCCTGCGTGGGCCTGTAGTTCCTATATTTGTTTAAGCCCCTGCGTGGGTATGTATGTGTGTTGTTTTGACCCCTGTGTGGGTCTATTTTCCGTTAACCCCTACGAGGGTATGATGTTTGCTTAAAGTCCCTGCAAGGACTAGTTTGTTTGTTTAAAGTCCCTGCGTGGACAAGTATGTTGATTGACCCCTACGTGGGTAATTGTTTGTTGAAAAGACCCGCTTAGAGCTGTATGTAATATTTTGAATAAATTAATGGAATGTTTGTTTTATAAATTTCATGTTTGCCATTTTGTGTGTAAATAAGTTATAAATGAAATAAATAAATTAAAATCATTCCTTTTGAATTAATCTGCCTATGTAATTATTAATTAAGAATCTTAAAGTGTGAAACCTAGCCTTTTGGTCATTATAAGACCGAGCCAAGATGGTGAGACCTGTTCAAAAGATTCAAATCCATGTTAACATCTGTAAACATGTTAACACTCCTGGCAGACGTGATTTATTAAAAATCACATACGTCATTTTAATAAGGGAATTCTTTAGAAGATTCCTAACCCAGTTTAATGATCTCTGAATCCTGGGTTTACATCATCAAATAAGATGATCATATTTTAACCATACGTGGTAATGCGTGCCTACGGGCCCTGCTCAATTCCATATGAGCCAAAAGACAGTGGTAGCTATGACTCCCTGTCAAATAAGGGTAATGAACTAGGTTCAAACCTCAAATGCTTTGATTCTCTGAAATCCTAGCATATAATTTATAAATGTCCTTGTGACTAGGCCTATTGTGCCAGTATACCTTAATGTTTTGATTCTCTGAAATCATAGATTAAATTAAAAGTGTCCACGTGACTAGGCCTTTTGTGCCATAAATAAAACTGTTAATGTTTTATAATTAGGATAAATTATTATAGAAATCCTAAATGAATATGATTTATAAATTAACCAAATATGGTCTCTGTACCATGGTTAATGGATTGCCATAAAAGACAATTCCATAAACCCCTAAATAAACTATTGTCCTTGTTTTCTGCAACAGTTCAATTTAAAATGGCTAACTCAGACGAGGGTAATAGCCATCCAGTGGAGGTTAATAATGACGCACGAGTAAATCTAACGGGTGCGGAATTGAAGGCGATCATAGACGGCGCTGTTACACAGGCTTTAGAAAGGCAGTATGAAGAATACAGTGGGACCCGTAGTAGGACCCTATCTACACAGCCTTCAAAGCCACCGCCCAAGAAGGACGACCCGAAGAAGAATGATGATCGACACTCCTCAAACCACAGTGTCCCATCTCAACGGATCATACTGAATAAAGGACCCCTTGCTAAGGGTTGCTCCTATAAATATTTTGTCTCATGTAAACCCCGGGATTTCACTGGGGAGAAAGGAGCTGTGGATTGTATGACGTGGTTGGACGAGATGGATACAGTTGTGGACATCAGCGGATGCGCTGAAAAGGATGTGGTCAAGTTCGTGTCGCAATCCTTCAAAGGAGAGGCTCTAACCTGGTGGAGATCACTGATCCAAGCCACTGGGAAAATCCCCTTGTATAGCATGACGTGGGACCAATTTGTCGCCCTAATCAAGAAAAATTACTGCCCTCAGCATGAGGTGGAGAAAATAGAGTCTGATTTTATATCATTGGTGATGACAAACCTCGACTGTCAAGCTTACCTCACGAGCTTTAACACGCTGTCCCGGTTGGTACCATATCTGGTAACCCCGGAGCCCAAACGAATCGCTCGGTTTATCGGTGGTCTAGCCCCGGAAATAAAGGCAAGCGTAAAGGCATCTCGACCGACTACTTTTAGATCGGTAACTGACATATCTCTGTCCCTCACTTTGGATGTGGTCAGGCAACGGTCGCTGAGGAACAAAGATGCTGAAAAGAGGAAGCGTGAAGACGATAACTCAAAGAGGTCGAGCAAGAAGCACCGTGGGAACGGTGATAGCAAGAAGGGGTCTGAGTCAAGAAGAGATGGGCACCGGTCTGGTGAGAAGCCCAAGTGCAATAATTGCAAGAAACAGCACTTTGGAAAGTGCAGACTCGGATCGAACTCAAATAATGAGTCAAGGTCTTTTGCTTGTGGTTTGTGCAAGTCCAAGGAACACAAAACCTTGGATTGCAAGAAGATAAAAGACGCAACGTGCTACCGTTGCAATGAAAAGGGGCACACTAAGACCAACTGCCCGAAATACAACAAGAAGCCTGAAGAGGCCAAGAAGACTAATGCTAGAGTCTTCAGAATGGACGCAAAAGAAGCGGTTCTAGACGACAACGTTATTACAGGTACTTTCCTTGTAAATGACGTCTTTGCTAGAGTACTTTTTGATTCTGGCGCTGATAAGTCGTTTGTAGACAATAAGTTTTGTGAATTGTTGAAATTACCTGTCAAAACCTTAAAAGTAAACTATGAGGTGGAGTTAGCAGATGGCACCCTAGAAACCGTCTCTACTGTGTTAGATGGATGTGTTATATCCATTAAGAACCATTCCTTTCCTCTGTCTCTACTTCCCTTTAAGTTGGCCGGTTTTGACATAGTTCTGGGTATGGACTGGTTATCTCATAACCAGGCCCAAATTGTCTGTAACAAGAAACAAGTGGTAATAAAGACTCCGTCCGGTGAATCGCTTGCCATTCGGGGAGATACCCAGTATGGGCTGCCTGAGCAGGTGACTATGCTCAAGGCTTCCAAGTGTTTGAAGAAGGGATGTGTCATCTACATGGTGCAAGTGATTATTGATGAGCCTAAACCGAAGATAGAAGACATCCCTGTTATTTCTGAATACCCAGAAGTGTTTCCTGAAGATCTACCTGGTTTACCACCGGATAGACAAGTGGAATTCAGGATCGATATCATCCCCGGAGCAGCACCAGTTGCTAGAGCACCATACAGATTGGCACCCACAGAAATGAAGGAGTTGAGGACGCAACTAGATGAATTGCTAGCTAAAGGTTTCATTAGACCTAGTTCATCTCCTTGGGGAGCGCCAATCTTGTTTGTCAAGAAGAAGGATGGGTCGATGCGCCTGTGCATCGACTATCGCGAGCTTAATAAAGTCACGATCAAGAATAGGTATCCTTTGCCCAGGATCGACGATTTGTTTGATCAGCTTCAAGGGGCAAGTTATTTCTCGAAGATTGACTTGAGGTCAGGTTACCATCAGTTGAAGGTTAAAGATGAAGACGTGCACAAGACTGCATTTAGGACTCGTTATGGTCACTATGAGTTCCTAGTGATGCCTTTTGGGCTCACTAATGCACCAGCCGCGTTCATGGATCTCATGAATCGCGTCTGCAAGCCTTACTTGGATAAATTCGTCATCGTTTTCATCGATGACATTCTCATTTATTCTAAGAATCAAACTGACCATGAGAAACACCTTTGTTGTATTCTCAAACTTCTACAACAGGAGAAGCTCTATGCCAAATTCTCCAAGTGTGAATTTTGGCTACGAGAAGTCCAATTCCTTGGACATGTGGTCAGTGAGCGTGGTATCCAAGTGGATCCCGCTAAATTCGAAGCTGTTATGAATTGGCAAGAGCCAAAGACGCCTACGGAGATTCGTAGCTTCCTGGGATTGGCAGGATATTACAGGCGTTTCATTGAGAATTTTTCAAGGATTGCTGCACCCCTAACCTCCTTAACTAAGAAGAAGGTTAAGTTTGTTTGGGGCCCTAAGCAGCAAGAATCCTTTGATATTCTGAAGCAAAAGTTGAGCAACGCCCCAGTACTGACATTGCTAGATGGAATAGAAGAATTTGTGGTTTATTGTGATGCTTCGCACACTGGCATGGGGTGTGTGCTTATGCAGAAAGGCAAGGTGATTGCCTACGCTTCACGACAATTGAAAGTGCATGAAAAGAATTACACCACCCATGACTTGGAGCTGGGTGCCGTTGTATTCGCACTAAAGCTTTGGAGGCACTATCTTTATGGTGTCAAAAGTGTGATTTATTCTGATCACAAGAGCCTCCAACATCTGTTTAATCAGAAGGAATTAAACATGAGGCAACGCCGTTGGATGGAAACTTTAAATGATTATGATTGTGAAATCAAATACCATCCCGGCAAGGCGAATGTAGTCGCCGATGCCTTGAGTTGGAAGGAAAGGGTTAAACCCATCCGAATTAACGCCAAGCGTATAGAGATAAAGAATAATTTGATTGAAAGGTTGTTAGCTGCACAGAAAGAAGCTGTGTTGGAAGCTAACTATCCTAATGAAAAGTTAGGAGTAACTGAGGAGCAGTTAACTCTTAGCAAGGACGGAATTTTACGATTAAACGGACGAATATGGGTTCCAATTTATGGAGGACTTCGAGATGTCATCCTCCAGGAAGCCCATAGTTCCAAATACTCCGTTCATCCTGGAGCTGATAAGATGTACCAGGATTTAAAGGCAAATTATTGGTGGATAGGCTTGAAAAAGTCTGTAGCCGCCCATGTAGCAAAATGCTTGACATGTGCGCAAGTCAAAGCCGAGCATCAGAAACCGTCAGGTTTGCTACAACAGCCTGAACTCCCTACGTGGAAGTGGGAAATGGTAACTATGGATTTTATTACCAAGTTACCCAAGACAAGGAAAGGAAATGATACGATATGGGTTATAGTTGACCGACTGACTAAGTCAGCTCATTTCTTACCCATCAAGGAGACTTATAGCTCCGATATGTTAGCCCAGTTATACGTTGATAAGATTGTAGCCTTACATGGCATACCTGTAGCTATTATCTCTGATAGAGATACTAGGTACACGTCACATTTTTGGAAGAGCTTCCAGCAATCTTTGGGCACACGTTTGAACTTTAGTACGGCTTACCATCCTCAGACAGACGGTCAGAGTGAGCGTACTATTCAAACGTTGGAAGACATGCTACGTGCATGTGCGATCGATTTGGGTGGTAGTTGGGATAAGAACCTACCATTAATCGAATTCTCCTACAACAATAGCTACCACACCAGCATCAAGGCTGCGCCTTTTGAGGCATTATACGGTAGAAAGTGTAGATCGCCTATTTGTTGGGCGGAAGTTGGAGATGTCCAGTTATCAGGACCAGAGATCGTGTTCGAAACAACGGACAAGATTGTCCAGATTCGCGACCGTCTCAAAGCTGCCCGGGATAGGCAGAAGAGTTACGCTGATCCTAAGCGTAAAGATTTTCACTTCGAAGTAGGTGACAAAGTCCTACTTTAAGTGTCACCCTGGAAGGGGGTGATGCGGTTTGGTAAGAAAGGCAAGCAAGCTAAGCCCGAGATACATAGGACCTTTCGAGGTTATCAAACGTGTCGGGTCAGTTGCCTATAAGTTAAACTTACCAAAAGAGCTCAGTGGAATTCACAATGTGTTCCACATCTGCAATCTGAAAAAGTGTTTCGCTGACGAATCACTGGTTATACCACACACAGATGTGCATATAGACGAGAGCTTGAAGTTTGTGGAAAAACCTTTGTCGATTGAAGATCGACAGGTAAAGAAGCTTCGAAGGAAGCATGTACCTATTGTAAAGGTCAAATGGGACGCCCGTAGAGGTCCCGAATACACGTGGGAAGTTGAATCCACCATGAAAGAAAAGTACCCTTATTTGTTTCAGTAAATCTTGGGTCGAGATTTATTTTAAGGGGGTGAGGATGTAACACCTCGAAAATTCATGTTAAATAATAAAACGACACGTGTCATGTAAGATAAAACGCGTTGTAAACTCGGATTTAATAAAAATGTTTGACAGGATTTAAAAGTGTCGTCATGTTGACTTTTGCACCTCTGAACGACCTCGTTATAAATCCCAAGACTCAAAACATATTAAAAACATCTAATATATGTTCAAAATTCAGTGAATTATAACATTGAATGATGCATGATTTAATTGGTGGACTCCTACGAAGAAATTCCAACGGTAAACCTTACAATTCGGTACTTTCTTTTGGAATACAAGCATACAATTCATAATGGTAGGGTATGATACTGTACAAAGCACTTTTTGGAGGTCCCTAATTGATAAAACAAGTCCCAATTTCGAAACAAGTGGTTGCCCTTTCGAATGCATGAAGGAACAAGATTTTTGGCTGCTGATGATTTGTTGCGCACCGCAACAAATAATTGTTACGGTGCGCAACAAATGCCCAGCGACCAGAAAACTTGTTGCAGCCTGTTATGCGCGATTGTGACCATTCTAGCCGGTTTTTCTCACATGTGGACGACCCCTAGGCACCCCCTAAGCACTAGGACAAGTGTTAATCAGTTGTGGATGGGTGCTAGACTAAGATGTCAAGCTTTTATGGTGTCTTGGATCACTATATAAAGCCTCTTTAGTTACAAACATATTCACACCTTCTCCTGCATTGTTGGATCATTTCTGGAGCTATCAAGCAGCCTCAAGTGATCATATTTCGTGCATAGGACTCTTGTAAGTCTGCTAGTCCTTCTTTAATTAGTTTTAGCTTAGTTAATTAGCTAAAAGTCAAACCGTCGTAATTACGGTTTGACTTCGAGATTGGTCAATAATGGCTCAGTCATATCTCGAATTAAAAGTAGTTATATGTTGGTATTTATGTGGGTAATAAAACCTCAAAAGGGTTTCCCCTGATCACCACTCTAACTAGTTCAAATGTCGGGTCAAACATGTACTTAGAAAAGTCAACAGGAAGCTTAAAATACCATTTATGCATAATTAGCAATGCAAATCATATACAACCTGTTTGATCATTGTTATAACTTGGTAATAAGTGTAAGAACATGTCTAAACATGTTTAACCCGACAATTTCCTGTTTAGACCCGGTTCGGAACCGAAAGTCACATAGTTTGACTTTTACTTTGACTTTCAGTTCTGACCCGTTAAAGCATGTTTTAGGAATGCCTCAGAGCTTTAATTGGACTAGGTTACATGTTAGAACAACCCTCTGTGATTATACACCTTGGTTCATTAGTTATCCAATTAATATGCATGTTTCCGTTAATTGCTCATATGTTGACCGTTATGCCCTTATTTCCTTAGAACGTGATTTATGAAAATGTAAAAGTGTAGAAACCTTAAAAACTGATATATAAACTTGTATGCAAAGTTTGACACCAGTTTGACTTGTAGATTAAGAGTTATGCTCATTATCGCAAAACTAATGCTTTATGTTAATAAAACGGCGTAATTAGCGTATAGCCTAGTTAAGCCTACTTTTTGGTATCAAACTTAATACCCACTGATGTAATATATTATTTTGGGAATTTTAAAGATTTTTAATTAATTTTAGGCTGAGCATAACTCATAGTCGTAGGCTTAATCCGGTAATTTTCGGTTTTGCCCTTACGGGCCATAAAATGAGTTTTACACATCTAAATGACTCCAAACCTTTTGCTACTGATCACATATGATAAATAAATTATTTTAAGCCTTCTGGAAATATAAAAACATCAGATTTAAGTATTGAACCCGGTAATGGCCTTTAATCGCCTTATTTAGCGCTTTCAACGCATAGTATGTTTTAAAATCATATTGAACATACCCGGGTTGATACCTACTGATATATGAGGCAAATTATAACATTTTAACAGTAAGCTAAGGTTGATAAACTCAGACTTCAGTTTTGACCTTTTCGGCTTATGTGAAATTACCAAAATACCCCTACGGGGCATAGTTTGGTGGAAAATGGTAAATTTCACATATATGCTTTAACCTACTGATATAACTTATCAAATTGAGTATGTTTGCTGTTTACATCAGACCTGTAACTCAGTTAAACATCTAAACTCTTTTACAACCTTTAAAATGACCAAACTACCCCTACGGGGCATAGTTTGTGTTTAAATCCGTTTCGGGCATAATAAAAGACATCTTACTGATGTCACAACATATTTGAAGCATATTAACTTAGGAAACCTGTATATGGCTCTTACGGATACCCGTTACGCTTATTAGGCGTTCGGTTCGGTTTATGTAACAAGTTTACATAAATTAGCCGAAACGGGTCAAACCTTATCGGTTTTATCTCAAAATCCAGAATGTGAATAATAAACCCATATTAAGCAAGTCTCTGAACTTGTTTGGTCTAAATCACATTCTATCCGGTCTTCGCTTAATCGTGCGTACGAACCGTATCTTTGAAACTAGCCGGTCTAAGCTTAAGCTTAATTAAAGACCCGTTAGGATTCTAATAGGTTATATTAAACCTTCGTTCCAGATTAGGAGAACCAGTAAAAGCTACGTGCATTTTGCTTATTGTGATTAATACTTGCTCAGGTAAATACTTTTAACTTATTTTCCCTATACGGGCTTGGGTTACGGTATATAAAATACCGCTTGGTCGGGCATCAAATCTTCCATCGCTTAGGTGGTTAATTGAATAATTTGATCGGCTCGTTTAAACAGTCTTGTTTACTTTACAGCCTTTGGGGGGTTAATGACCATGTCCCGGATATCCATGGCATCATTCGAAGTAATGGCCACGACTTAAGCGCGGGGTGTAGGCGTACACCTGTCAGCGCACAAAAGAATAAATGTGGTGTGTCTATTGATCTTTAACCCGGACAAGATCCGGGCTACTGAACGCATAAGTAACATGTAATTCGTTCGCAATATTACATAGCTAAATAATTGCCCAAGTTATACAAGATTAATTTTGCCTCTGTGCATTTTAATCAAATTATAAAATGTTTATGCCACGTGCATCCAAACCAATTTTCAACCATTTTTAAAATGAGTCAGTTGAATGTATTTACCAGTGTAAACTGACGTATTTTCCCAAAAAGATTAAATGCAGGTACTAAGCGAAATTGGCTGGGATTTCTCCTTAGCATCATTAGAAGTCTCGCAAGCTTAAGATGCCTGAAGTCTGTTGAACCATAAATATTATTTTTATTTCGATCCATCTGTGGATAAACTTCCGGATATTGTGACTTTGATATTACAATAATAAATTCGGTTGTATCATATTTTTAAATTTGCTTCCGCTGTGCATATTGATATTGTGTTGTTTGACTATTACGTTACCAACCATGACGTCACGATACTCCCCCACCGGGCCCACCGGTGACACGTGGAAATCGGGGTGTGACACCGAAAAAGAATCCAAGGAATGCAGGTTGGAAGGATAAATCTAAATGATGTGCCTTCCATGAAGACTTTGGGCATATGACAGATGATTCCATTGCCCTGAAGAAAGAAATAAGCTATCTGCTGAGCAAAGGATATCTGAAGGATCTCCTGGGAAGAAAGAAGAATAAGGGTCAGGATACTGGGAAGGATCCTGAATGAGCAGCATCACCTCCTGCAGATACCAAGATAATTAACTTTATTTCAGGAGGATCCGATATCTGTGGGACCTCTTATTCTGCAGCAAAAAAGACATGCAAAAGAGGCTAAGGCAGAAAGGGGAGATAAGCCAACCAGGATGTCAACCCTCACAACTGATAAAGTGATCACGTTCGGCAGTGATGACAGGGATACTGTCCAGGATCCTCACCATGATGCTTTGGTAATAACTTTATATGTTGCTAATGATTTTGTGCGCAGGATACTGGTGGATAATGGCAGCTCCGTCAACATAATTCAGCTGGAAACACTGAGGAGGATAAATGTATCCCCGATGGATATTACTTCGAAATCCACTGTGCTTGTTGGGTTCAGTGGAGAAGCCAGGAGTACCGTGGGAGAAATAAAGTTGCATGTGTATGTTGAAGGGGTCAACTCACTGCAACGCTTCTGTGTCATGGACTCCTTATCCTGCTACAATATTATATTGGGTAGGCCATGGATCCATGACATGAAGGCTGTGCCATCGACTTATCATCGGTGCATCAAGATCCCTACCCCTTGGGGGGTTGTCAAAGTTGATAGTGATCAGCAGGAGGCGAAGGAGTGTTACTCATCCTCGATGAAATCCTCAACCAAGCCCAATGCATCATAGCAATTAAAGATACGAGCCCAGGATATCTCGGAGTGTTCAGAGCAGGATGTTAAGAAAATTATCCTGGACCAGGATAATCCAGATATCTTGGTGGAACCAATATCCCTCAGAATATTGAGGAACAACTTTCTAACTTTTTGAAATGCAGGATATCCACGTTTGCATGAAAACACGAAGACATGACAGGATTCCAGCAGATCCAAATGGAACCTTCGGGCCAGGAGGATGCTGCTTTCATGACACCAACAGGTATTTATTGTTATACTGTTATGCCTTTTTGGTTTGAAAAATGCAGGTGCAACATATCAGAGGCTGGTAAACATGATGACATGGTAGTAAAATCTAAGAAGGCTGAGGATCACCTCCAGGATATCAAGGGAGCATTTGATATCCTGAATCAGTATAACATGAAGCTGAATCCTGCCAAATGCCATTTTGGAGTGGGGACAGAAAAGTTTCTAGGATATATGGTGACTAAAAGAGGGATAGAAGCAAGCCCATAACAGATCAAAGCCATCTTGGACGTCAAATCACCTTCCAACATGAAAGATGTACAAAGATTGATAGGCCGAGTGGCAGCATTGAACAGATTCATCTCAAGATCCTCCGAGAAATGCAAAGAATTTTATGATATCCTGAAGAAAAACAAGAAGTTCGAATGGGGAGAGAAGCATGAAGCAGCCCTGCAGGATTTGAAGCAGTATCTTTCAACTGCACCTCTATTGATGAAGCCTGAGAATGGTGAACCACTGTCCCTATACCTCGCAGTATCGGGGAACGCTGTAAGTGTCGTCCTTATAAAGGATCATGAAGGTCAGCAATATCCTGTCTATTGTGTTAGCAAAAGTTTATTAGATGCTGAAACTAGATATTCTCATTAGCCTTAGTGATGGCATCGACAAAGCTTAAACATTACTTTGAAACACATAGGATTCATGTTAAAACCAATTATCCTATTAAAAATGTGCTTAGGAAACCTGAGATGTCGGGTAGAATGGCTAAATGATCAGTAAACTTAAGTGCATATGATCTAATATATGAACCTAGAAATGCCATAAAATCACAGGCTTTAGCTGACTTTGTGGCTGACTTTAGTAGTGACATTCAGGACGAGGTAGACCTAGAAGTTCAACAGTTAGGAGAATCCTCAGGATCCTGGACATTATATACTGACGGTGCATCTAATGTAAGAGGAGTAGGATTAGGAATACTACTAAAATCGCCACAGGGGGACATATTACCCCAGGCCATTAGGTGTGAATTTCCTGCTACTAATAATGAGGCAGAATATGAAGCTTTAATTGCAGGATTAGAATTGGCTAAGAGTATGAGTATCAAAAATTTACAAGTATATGTTGACTCTTTGTTAATTACTAACCATTTTAATGGATCCTATGCAGTTAAGGGTGAGAAATTAATCAAATATCTCGATATTCTCAAAAAATTAGCAGGATATTTCGATGTTTTTATACTTGAACAGGTACCAAGGGAGGATAATGCTGAAGCAGATGCTTTAGCAAATTTGGGATCATCGATCAGGATACCAGAAGGGACCCAAATACCAATATTACATGTCTTATATCCTGCAACGAATCCTCAGGATAAAGAAGTAGCGGGTATTCAGGATCCTGGAGCAGAACATCCTGAAGAGGATCCTAAATCCTGGACGGCTCCAATCGTGAGATATCTCAAAGAAGGACACATCCCTGGAAATGAAAATCCTAAGGCATTTAGGATGAAGGTATCACGATTCACTATTATAAATAATATTCTATACAGGAAATCTCTTGCAGGACCGTATTTGAGGTGCTTGGAGGATCCTGAAGCCAAAGAAGTACTTCAGGATATACATGAAGGGGATTGTGGCAACCATACTGGGGGCAGGCCGTTATTCTCAAAAGTATTAAGGACAGGATATTATTGGCCAACAATGAGAAAAGATGCCGCAGAATATGCTCGAAGATGTGACGCATGTCAAAGACATAGCAACATACTGCATCAACCTGCTGAACCATTGTATCCTATTGTTTCCCCTTGGCCATTTATGAAGTGGGGTATGGATATAGTGGGAAAGCTACCAAAAGCTCCGGGAGGAAAAGTCTTTATGCTGGCAATGACGGACTATTTCTCTAAGTGGGTTGAAGCTGAAGCATTTGTTCAAGTTAGAGACCAAGAAGTAGTATCCTTCATAAAGAGGAATATCCTGACCAGATTCGGAGTACCAGCCGAAATAATCTGTGACAATGGTTCTCAGTTTATAAGCAAAAGAACTACTGACTTTTGCAAGAGTTGGGGAATCAAAATGATAACATCTACTCCGGTACATCCTCAAGCAAATGGACAAGCAGAATCCTCAAACAAGATAATTGTCAATAACTTAAGGAAGAGACTTGGAGCCAAAAAAGGAAGATGGGCAGAAGAATTACCCTTTGTTTTATGGGCTGATAGGACAACGGTAAAGAATGCAACAGGCCAAACCCCATTTTCCTTGTTATTTGGAGCAGAAGCAATGATTCCAACGGAAATGGTGATACCTACCGCGAGATCTATCCTCCGATATCCTGAGCAGAATTCTGAAGCTTTATGTCAGGATTTAGACACTATAGATGAAGCAAGAGATGCAGCAAGGATAAGGATGGCAGCATATCAACAAAGGATATCTAGAGCATATAACAAGAATATAAGGACGAGAAGGTTCCAAGTCGGAGATTGGGTATTAAGAAAGGCTTTTACTACTAACCCTGCTGATGGAAAGTTAGCTCCAAAGTGGGAAGGACCTTATGAGATTGAATCAGAATCAGGGAAAGGAGTATACCGACTCAAGAATATGGAGGGGATATACTACCAAGATCCTGGAATGCTATACATCTCAAAGCCTATTTCAAGTGAGTTTAGAATTTAATTTCTAACTCAGGATGGTATGAATTCTATCTCTTTTAATATATTTGATATTATTTATTCTTTTGAACCCAATACTGACTTAAGCATCGGAGGAGTGTTAGCCAGGCTAACACCCACCTTAGTTTACAGTTGTTTTGCAGAATATGCTTCGGGATATCGCTCCAGGATACACACTCAGGATACTTCGAAAGATTAGAGGATTGGCCCCCTCTCTCAAGTTTAAGGGATCCTGATCCCTTCACAGGTTTAAAGGTATTCACCTTTCTCACGAATTGGGTTTAAACACCCCGCCTGGAGTGCAAGTTATCCAGGGATAGTTCAAGGTGGCGGGACCCGTTCATGTAAAAGTGGCTGACAATTTCGTTACTGTTGGCTATACCCTGGATCCTTAAGGTATATGAGGATTGATCACCCTCTCTCGCGAAAGGGTATTTTCATACTCTCTAAGGTTTAAAGGTTTTCACCTTTCTAAGTCTTGGAGTTTATACACTCTCGCCTGTAGCGCGCGAAAACAAGAGTGTTTTCACACTCTTCTAGGGTTTAAAGGTTTTCACCTTTCTAAGTTTTGGGGTTTCCACACTCTCGCCTGTAGCGCACGAAAACAAGGGTTTATCCCCAGGATGCTAAGGGTTTATCCCCAGGATGTTAAGGGTTTAACCCTAGTACACTATGGGTTTATCCCCAGTAAAACTAAAGTTTTGACAAGATTGCAGATTAGGCACATTCTTTAGTGGATAAAAAGCTACGAAGTTCAATCACTAAGTGAAGAAATACTCAAGTAAGTCATGCGCTGATGCAATATCCTACACGGACAGGGGACATCCATGCCGGGGACATTGTAAAGAATTCAAAGGTTGAGGTTGGAAATTATTGCCTAGGTGTTTCTGGTATGATTTATTATTTTTCAAGTCTTGAAAACCTTATCTGAACGATCTAAGTTTTCTATAAAGTTATATTCAACCAAGTTTTTGTTTAACATTTTGATGACAAAAGTATTGAACAGTATCCTAACCAGGATATTTGATCAGAATATTTAGAGCATATCTTTCAAAACAAAAACATAATAACAACATATAAGGTCAAAAGATTAGTCTATTATTAACAAACCAAAATGTCACACTTTTGGTTTCGTCTTAAACCAAGACCCATCCGCCCAGAGTGTGATAAGTTCAAAAGCATATTAACACTGTTGACCGAAGGCTTCGTCCTGAAACTCAGGATCCCTTCACTTCCGGCCATCCTATTGTACTAATATCTAAGTGCAGGAAAGTAAATTGTTCGACAAACATCAACCATCAAATTTAAAAAATGGACTCCATGAAGCCAGGATTCTCATAGAAGAAGGTGGTGGAGCAGTAGCAGGGAAATCAGTACCCTTCCTCTCCTTAGATCCTGATGCCCGGGACCTAGTCAGAGGGAAAGGTTTAGGAGCGGCAGAAGAAGGTTTAAACCTGGTGGCAGCGGAGGGCTCCTTTTTCACCAAGGGAAATTTAAAATAGATATCCTTACCAGACGTGCCAGAAGACTATCTAGTTATGAGAAAGTATAACCTTGGAAGTTGCACAAAGTCACATCAACATCTACATCCCATTAAGTGTATCGAACAACACAACGAAAAATATACCCGTTTGGATTTCAGAATCCTAACAGATATATTGAGGGCGGTCGCGCAATTACATTTAATGAAGTTAAGTAAAAACCATTGTACAGTATTGAGGGCGGTCGCGCAATTACATTTGTTTCCATCTACTTTAATTACCACCCACGGTACTGTCAACCCGACATGTGGTTATGTTACTCCTCGCAAGGTAGTAACAAATTTTGTATACAAAACCCCAACATACCGACGATAATTGTAGAATACAAATACTCAATCATTGTTTAATATAATGTTAATCATATGAGGTTTTGTAAAAACAATTTGCAAAAAGGAGATTACTCACATTGCTGTCTTAGATTTTCTTTAAGGATTTCCTGATGATTATCTATAAATTACACAAATGCACACGCGTTAGTATAATAACCCAATATTTACATTAGTAATACCCTCCCCGAGACGACATTCCAACGACTACGTCGGGCAGAACCACGACAGCCGTTACGGAACCCTGGATCAATCGGGCAGCGTATCTAATACGTAACCGTGGTTATGATACTTACAACGGGGCAGAACTTTGTTATTTAGGGGGGGTATTATGCCCGAAAATCACTTTATCTATGCAGAATTTCGAGAGAAAGAAAGAGAATGAGCGACTGGGACTAAAGGCCTGAGCTCCCAATTTATAG
This sequence comes from Helianthus tuberosus, assembly GCA_030545235.1. Taxonomy (NCBI): domain Eukaryota; kingdom Viridiplantae; phylum Streptophyta; class Magnoliopsida; order Asterales; family Asteraceae; genus Helianthus; species Helianthus tuberosus. The sequence goes on along the minus strand of CM060402.1, from coordinate 159,065,665 downwards.
GAGCTGATTTTGGTCAACACAAACTTCGTTTGAACTTTGCAACGTGAGCGTAATCACGATGGTTGTAGTCCCTTGTGACTATACCTACTGATTACCACGTTGATTAGGCGTAGTGACGAGTCATAGTTTCGGTCAAAATACGTGTTTATGCGTATTTTGCAACGAAGCTATCTTTGGGTATCAAAACACTTTGTTTTGTTATCAAACTTGTTTTCTAACTTAGTTAAACATGTTTTAACATGTTTAACTCATCACTTTTAGTTTAGTGCTTATATAGGGTCGTAAGATAAGCAGTCTAAACAACCGCTTAGACTTTCGAACCCGACCCGTTTGGTCGATCATTAGGATCCGACCAAACACATTTTGTGACCATAGTTGTATAGGGAATAACCTTCCGAGGTTATACCTTATGGTCACTTCGTTTAGTTAGTTGTATGATAGGTAGTTTATATGCCTTAGGAAAATGACCAAAATGCCCTTTTTACGCATAATTTTATTTTATGCATTTGTAACTTAAATTTTGACATCTAAACTGATTAGGAAACACTATTAGACATATTAAGGCATATAATAATTTTCATAAGACTAGTTAGGCGGTCCGAACGCGTTTTACACAAACGACGCGTTAAAGTAGCGTAAGCTACCTAAACGGGTCATAACGGGTCGTAAGCACTTAGGATAGGTTCCGATCTAAAATGTAGGCATTGTTAAACCATGTCACATGAGTTCCGATACTCATTTGGTTTACGAAACCTCATTTTATCCGATCTTCCGATTTAGGTCCGGTTTATTAACATAGTTACCTATATTAGGTGCCGATTGATTCCGTGATCCTTCTAGCTTTGTTTGGTTGTTATTTCAAGACTTCTAAGCATTATCAAGTGAGTACATAGTCCCCTCTTTTACTATTTTCAAATATTTTGGGGTGATACACATGTGCCTACTTGTTTACTTTCGTGCTTTTCATGCTTTTATAACATATACTTGCTATGTTCATATAGTACACGTATAGTACATGATTTCATCCATGTTTATGCTATGTATTTTTAATTAACATGCTAGTACATTGATTTCATAAACACATTTATTTCATATGTTTATTTCAGCGTATGTACACATTGATTTACGTCACATTTTTGCTATGTATGTTCATTTAGCATACTTAGTACATTGTTTTCACATAACATGCTTACATTTGGTATGACATTTGGTTTGTTTAACGACTCAAAAATATGTTCATTAACATTGATCACGCCGCTCGGTAGTATGTAGTGGTACCATAGGAATTGACAACTCCCATTCCCAGCTTCCTAGGTTTGTTTGGAAGTAAGGAATGACTGAATCCGATATACATAATTTTGATAAACCTTTAATTTGTTTAAGGGTTTGTCTCAACAGTCACAAGGCTTGAATGTATGCGATAAACATTTCCGCATAGATGTTTGTATCAATAAAGCATTGAGTTTACAAAACATAACTTTTGATTTAAACTATGATTTATTCAAATACATTGTTTTGTACATTTTACATATGGTTTGAGTAGATACTTTTTATTTGCCATACATAAAATTTGATTATACATGAACATTTTTACATTGGTTTAAACAACACATTTTAGTGGTTTATTTTGGTAAGTGACTTAAATAACGAGGCGACGTGTAATATGATAAAAGCATGGTGGATACGCCGTTGGTACTTCCTATATATAAGTGCTTTTATGATATTACATATCATAGCGTTATTTAAACCACTTCAATTTATACAAAAAACATGATGCATCTCACATAAATGACATAATTTATGCAAATCCTTTTTACTTGGTTATTCATTTAACCTCACACCTTTCTTTTATAACATCTGATTTAACTATGTTATGTACTCTTTGTTTCCTTTGACAATAAAAGAAGCAAGAATAGTTTAACTATGTTATGTACTCTTTGTTTCCTTTGTTTTAAGACAATGTAATCCTTTTTAATTTGAATAAAACTCAACTTTAAATACCATGGTTGTGAAACAATAATTCTGCCACTCCACTCCCCGACGTTTCCACCGTGATTTGTTGTTTTACGCGGTCGGGGTGTGACAGAAGAGTTGGTATCAGAGCCAATGGTTATAGGGAATTAGGTTATTAGTAATGCTTTGACCTAGACTATAACTTTTCTAGGACCCCAACACAAGTTATCTTGTGTTTAGATCTTAAAACACTACCGTCACCTATCTTTAGGTGATTACCACAACAAGAACACAATTTTCCAAAACGATTTTGAAAATCAATCATCTATTCTTAGATGATTTGCTATAAGGTTTTGAACCCTCTAAGTTTTCAAAATCTCGTCAAAGTTTGGGTCTAAATAATGTGAACACGTGCAATCTGGAAGGGTGGGTGGATGTACCTTGAGTTTTCTGTCTAGGCTAGAGTGTTCGTACAAATCCACATAATCGGACCAGTCACTCTTACCTGGGAATTCTTGGGGTGAGTGTCCACTTATAGGCTAAAGCATGTCTTCGCAATACATTATTATGACCCATTTACTTTGATTAGTCACTGTGTGTCGTTTGTTTGCTTTGTGGTAACAAACGAACGACCACCATCCTTGCTTTTTGTCGATATTAGTATCATCACATTTTTCATCTAATAATCTCACTCGTTTTCTCTCATGTTTCTTCTTTTAGAATGACTCCTCGACGCGACAATAAGTTACCTAATGCCGAACTGGCAGCAATCATTGCACAGCAAATGGCTGCTGCACTCCCAAACATTATTGCTCAAGTTAACCAAGCCAACAATAACAACAATAATGCTCCATGCAACTTTAAAAGTTCCAATTCAGCTAAACCACTCAAGTTTAGTGGTTCTGAAGGAGCAACTCGGCTCCTACACTGGTTTGAGAGCATTGAGAGTACTTTTCGTCATGTTCAGTGTCCTGATAATCGCAAAGTCGAGTTTGCTTCTAGTGTGTTTCAAAATAGGGCTCTTACTTGGTGGAATGGAGTTATGAGGGATTGTGGTGCTAATATCGCTTTGGGTTAAATATGGGAAGAGCTTAGGGCTCTTATGATGAGGGAATTCTGTCCCCGTCACGAACAGAGGGCATTAGAAAGGGAGTTCGATGATCTGAAACAAGATAGTGGTGAACACTAGGCTTATACTGACAGATACGAGGAGCTGAGTTTTTTATGCCCTATAATGGTTACTCCACTCGAGAAAGCTATCGAGAGGTATGTCGATGGTTTGCCTGACCCCGTACAAGACATCGTCACTAGTAGCAACCCTACCACAGTTCGTCAGGCAATCTAGTTGGCTGCGACTTTGACTGAGTCACAAATCAGGAAGGGTAAGCTTCATAGGAAGGGTGATAAGAAACAATCGTCTGACAAGAGTGAAAACAAGAAGGGTAAGAAAGCTGGATCTTCAAAGAGGTCTAAGAAGCGCAAGGCTTCTCAGAATTTCGCTGTTACCGCGCAAGCCAAACAGGCAGCTCCCAACCAACTTGCACAACCACCAGCAAAGAAACAGTATGTTGGCAAAGCACCGCTCTGCAGCAGATTCAATAGTTACCATCAACCGCAAGTTCAGTGTTGTTTTTGTGCTAACTGTGGAAAATCGGGTCATCTTGCTGACGTTTGTCGCTTTGCTCCTAATCAAGCCGCACAAAACCCAGCTCAGCAAGCTGCTCAACCACCTGCTCAACATCAAGCTCAAGCTACACGACCTCACTATCTGCCTGGATCTTGCTACAATTGTGGGGATCTGACCCACTACAGAAATCAGTGTCCAAGGTTGGTTAACGCGAATCGGGTGCAGGCTCGTGGTGGAGTCTTTAACATGAATGCTAATGAGGCGCGAGCAGACAACGAAGTGGTCAATGGTACGTTCTATGTTAACAATCAGCCTGCATCTGTTCTTTTTTATTCGGGTGCCGATAAGAGTTTTGTGTCATTATCTTTTGAACCTTTGCTTCGCATGTCTAGAACGAAACTAGGAAAACCCTTGACAGTAGAGGTATCTAGTGGTGAACCCATTGTTCTCGATTCTGTTCTTCGAAATTGCCAGTTGAACCTTAATAACCATCTTTTCCCTATCGACCTCACACCGATGTAACTTAGAAGTTTTGACATTATAGTGGGAATGGATTGGTTAGCCAAGTACCACGCAGAGATAGTTTGTTTTGAGAAGATTGTTCGTATACCGCTTTCGTCTGGTGAGATCTTAGAGGTTCGTGGTGAGAAACCTGCTAGTAGTCTCAAACTCATGTCTTGTACTCAAGCTTAGAAGTATCTGCGAAAGAACTATGTGGCCTTATTGGCACATGTTGTAGAGGCGAAAGGAAAAGGTAAGTCTATTCAAGATATCCCTGTTGTTCGGGATTATCCTGAAGTGTTTCCTGAAGAATTACCTGGTAACTCTTCTGGAAATACATCTGAAAATTGAGATACTACAGGTGTGACATCTGTGCTTGTAATCATTGTATAAACTCTGAATAGTTCAATTATCAATAAAACAATGTGTTTTGGCCCCAATATTTGTTTATTTATGTTTGACATTTTGCACGTTTCGATTTTTGTTCAATTTCAAACTCTATATCGCTTTCTGGAAAGTTATACGCAAACGGGTGCGTAAACGTAATCAATTTAACGCGACAAACACTCCGGAACATCAACGTATGCTTGACATGCCTTAAATAACCTTTATATAACTTAGAAATAAGTTTTAAAGGGTTTGGTATGGCAAAAACAAGTTTATTCGCTTACAGGGACATATTGTCAACGAACAAGGTATTCATGTAGATCCCGCCAAAATCAGTGTAATTAAGGATTGGGATACGCCTACTACTCCTACTGAAGTTCGTTCATTTCTTGGTCTCGCGGGTTATTAACGCCGCTTTATCAAAAACTTCTCCAAGATTGCAGTTCCTCTCACTGCACTAACTCAGAAGAATAAATCCTTTGATTGGGGATCCAAACAGGAAGAAGCTTTTCAGACCTTGAAACAGAAACTCTGCGATGCACCTATTCTATCTTTACCTGAGGGAAACGATGATTTTGTCGTGTATTGTGATGCATCCAATATGGGTCTTGGCTGTGTTCTCATGCAAAGGAACAAAGTCATAGCCTATGCATCGAGTTGGGTGCTGTAGTTTTTGCTCTCAAAATCTGGAGACACTATTTGTATGGTACAAAATGTGTGGTTTTCACTGACCACAAAAGACTCCAGCATATTTTCAATCAGAAAGAACTTAATATGAGGCAACGACGCTGGGTAGAACTTCTAAACGACTATGATTGCGAAATTCGCTACCATCCTGGTAAGGCGAATGTCGTGGCTGACGCATTAAGTCATAAAGAACGTGTCAAGCTTCATTGTGTTCGTGTTCGATCTGATATTCAAACCCGCATTTCTCAGGCTCAACATGCTTGTGTTTCACAAGACTTAATGGGTAAGAAATTACCATATCATATTAAGCCTAATCTTGAACTGAAGGACAATGGATTGTATTACTTCATGGACCGTTTGTGGGTCCCAAGTCAAGACAATCTTCGCACCTTGCTTATGGATGAAGCTCATAAGTCTCGTTATTCTATTCATCCTGGTGCAGATAAAATGTATAAGGATCTTCGAACCCAGTATTGGTGGCCCAGTATGAAGAAAGACATTGCCTTATACGTATCCAAATGCCTTACTTGTCTTAAGGTTAAGGCTGAACATCAACATCCCTCTGGATTATTGGAGCAACCAGATATTCCAGTTTGGAAATAGGAAAACATTTCTATGGATCTTATTACCAAACTTCCACGCACTAAGAAAGGTCATGATGCCATCTGGGTAGTTGTTGATCGTCTTACAAAGTCAGCGCATTTCTTGCCAATCCGTGAGGATCTATCTGCCGACAAGCTTGCTAAAATCTATGTGGATGAGATTATATCCCGTCATGGCGTTCCTTTGAACATTATTTTTGACAGAGATGCTAGATTCTCGTCTCGCTTTTGGAGGACCATGCAATCAGCTATGGGAACCCAACTTAATTTAAGCACAGCTTATCATCCTCAAACGGATGGTCAATCTGAAAGAACAATCCAGACTTTGGAGAATATGCTTAGAGCTTGTGTGATCGATTTTGGTGGTAGTTGGGATTTTTATCTTCCGTTGATTGAATTTTCCTACAACAATAGTTATCACTCCAGCATCAACATGGCTCCTTTCGAAGCTTTATATGGTCGAAAATGTTATTCACCAGTCTGCTGGAATGAGATCGGTGAGGCTCAGCTTACTGGACCTGACCTCATTCTAGAGACAACAGATAAGGTTAAGAAAGTTCGCGATAACCTTTAGATAGCTAGAAGCCGTCAAAAGAGTTACGCGGATCGACGACGCAAGCCCTTGGAATTTCAAGTCGGTGATCGCGTTCTACTCAAGGTTTCACCTTGGAAAGGTGTGATCAGATTTGGAAAGACAGGAAAACTTGCACCTAGATATGTTGGACCATTCAAGATATAGGATCGTTTTCTATCACAACCCCCGACCTCACCCAGGGAGCGGGAGCCGTGAGCCAGTTTTGGTGGTATCAATGTTTATTAATTTGGCAGCGGAATTTTCATCAGGACCGTAGTTAGGAAATATTTTATCAGAGTAAACCACCATATTTTATAAATACAAATACATGGGAAAAACCCAAGTTTGCAGTACACACATTTTCATATGAATAAATCCTATTTTATTTAATAAAACATCTATTTTATTTTAGGTAACTTTATTGCCACTTTTCCAAGCCTTCAGTGCTCTCCAGCTGGCTTTTATTTGCTTCACACTAAGTTACCTGAAACACGTGTTTAAAACATTTTATCAGCAGGAAATACTGGTGAGTGAATCCCAGTTTAAGCAAGAAACATTTTATCGATTAAAACAGTATTGAGGACGATTACAATGTTTATGTCTACACAATTACTCCATTTGGTACTATCAATCCACTGACTTGTGGGTCATATTACACATTGGCTAACTCATTGTCCAATGGTAACGTACTGTCAACCTTGACTTACTATTCACAGTGTAGTAAATTTTGTATACAAAACCCCAACATACCGGCAGTAATTGAAGAACTACAATGACTCAATCACCGCTTAATCACATTGTAAAACATTTAAGGTCTTGTAAACTATTACAAAAATGTTAACAAAAAGAGGATAAACGCACATTGCTATCTTAGACTTCGCGTAAGGGTTTCCTGGATATAATCTATAATTTATACAAATGTACATTGGTTAGTATCATAACCCTTTGAAAATATTAATGATACCCTCCCAGAGACGGTATTCCAACAACTACGTCGGGCAGAACCACGACAGTTGTTACGGAACCCTAAATCAATTGGGCAGCGTATCTATTACGAAACTGGGGTTATAATACTTACAACGGGGCAGAACCTTGCTAATTAGGGGGGTATAATACCCGCGTATTATGCCTACTATCAGAAATTGTGATTGAGAAACGAAGAATGAACGAATTCAACTGAGATCCGAGGCCATCTATTTATAGTTGCTGATTCTAGGTTTGTCGCGGCCCGCGTAACATACAGGCAGGGCTTACGCGGCCCGCGTTGACTCCGGGTCAACGTGTAGCTTGGCTGAGTCGATGGGTAGGCTTGATGGGTGTTGGGCCACGTGGCCGCACTGGGCTGCGCCACCTTTTTAGTCCCTCGCGGCCCGCGTAAACTTGACGGGTAGCTTACGCGGGCCGCTTGAACTTAAGAAAATCAAAGGAATCAGGTATCCACCTTCATATCGCCCGCGTAAGGATTGGGGTGGGTCTACGCGGCCCGCCTCAACTTACTATTTCTTGTTTTTAATTATTTTTAATGCTATATTATATTTTGGGTTCAGTTTTCACATATGGGATGTATTTTAGAAAGTGTAGGGTGTCAGAAAAATATTCGGGAGGGTTGTTATATTTTGGGTATAACTCCTGGATTATTTAATAAAAATATATAGTGTACTCACAGTATAGTAACCCAATTCTACTTTATCCCTACGTCACGAGATAGAACCCCAACGACTTTAGGCAAAGCATTGACATACGTTACGGGGCCCTACGTTAGTTGGACAGGGTATCAGTGGTCAAGGGTTAAAACACTTAAAACGGGGCAGTTGTTGAGGTAAAAATTGAGAATTCTGGTCTAACAATGGATGATGCAAATTTTCCACCATTGTTGAACAAGAATTCAAAAGCACTCAAGGACCGTCAGGCTTGGGTGAATCTGTTTAAATGAAAAACCTGACTTGCCGGAGTTCCCAGGTTGGTAAGCGTGGAACATGAATCGGCATATTTCTTGAGAAATTCACGAAAGTGATTTCGATTTAAAAGTGGTAAATCAGGGACATTAAATTGTACTTGATTTTCTACAAGTGATGTTTGTGGATTGATCTTACAAATGTTAGTTTTTACAAGTGGTTGAAAGAACAAGGTGATGAAACCCCATGTTTGAGAAATGACTTACAAAACTAATTTTCCGGAAAAACCATTTTGATTAAAACAAACTTAAGTGTTTTGAAATCACCATGGGAAAATGTTTTGTTGTCAGGGGGAGTTCTGATTGTTCAAGCCAAGTGAATGGAGAATTGAAGTGATTCTCATCATGTTGTCAAATTTCTTGTACAGTTTGTTTTCAAATTTTCCCAGAAAATCAAAATTGAGACATATTTTGATTTTAGGGGGAGTAAAAATTTTAAAAAAATTAGAAAATTTGAAATGTCAAAAACATTGAAAAATGCAAAAATGAGTTTTGTTGTCAAAAAGAGGAAATGATAGTAGATCAGTTGGACTGTCACAGCATGCTAAAGAAATGGAGAGATAAAATGTGATAAACGATCTTACTAAAGATGTGACGGTAGGCTCAGCTAGACTAGTAGATTTGCGATAAAGATACAAACATAAATGAAAAAGCCTAGTTCTAGTGGGAAACATGATTGAAAGCATAGTACTTAGTTTTGTCCTTCTTGATTGTGTGCCTACTCGGTAATCGCTGATTGTCGAAAGACATAAAACTGGTTAAGTTTGTGAACTTTCACAACTTTGCTGAAAAGTCGCTGTGATTGTGCATTTCATTTTGAAAAGATTTAAACTTGTTTTATTTATTTATTTTGTTTAAGCATCGAACATCCTCTGCGTATACGTGAGTATCGACCTGGATGTTGTTGCCTAAACGTTCTGCTTTATTTTCTTTGGTGTTTCGTTTAAGCTTTGGATCACCTCTGCGTATACGGGAGTATCGACCTGGTGGTTAAAGCCTAAACAACTTCAACTTATTTTTATTTTCTTATTTTGTTTAAACATTGGACTTTCTCTGCGTATACGGAAGTATCGAACTGATTGTTAATGTTTAAACATTCTGCTTTGTTTTCGCACAAATCACAGTTGATAAAGTTTAAAGGCATTACTTGAGTTAGTGTATTGCATGATGAGGGGATATGCTGAGATCGTGGGGTCCATAAGAATTTAGTGCAAAATTAATATACTTTAAACGTATCGGTAAGCATGTCGAAAGTTTTTAGATTGAGTTTAAGTGGACAACAATATCGTCAATCCATGTGAATCGTTTAGAACTTAAAATGTTTAAAGCTTAACGGTGCTAGTGATTGGTCACAAAACTGATATGATCCTCTTACACAATCTCACAAAAATAGTGTCTGTAAATATTATTTTACTGCAATTCTTTTTATTTCAAAAATCCAAAAAGATTTTCAGTGTGTTTTAGCATAAATTTTGAAAAATTCAAAAAGATTTTCGACAACTGATGTTGATGAGCTGATTTTCAAAATTCCAAGTGCTAAACAAGATGAACTGGTTTGGGAGTGTGTGTACTGAATTGAAAAATTTTGATTTAAGAAAGAAATTAAGTTTAGTTAATCAGGGTCATTAATTTGAACTTGATGTAACTATTTCCAGTAAGTTTTTCTTATTGTTTTAAGTAAAAACTTATGTTTTTGATGAGAAAATTTGTGCAGGAGATGAACTGAACTGAATTAAAGCCAGGATGTGATCTCAAGGTGATAACTAATTCCAGACGGCGATCCCAGCATGATGAAAGGGGGAGTTTGACGAGGTTAGAGCCAAAGAGAAGATCCTGGTACATGCTATGAAAGAAAAGAGATCGATCAAGATTGAAGAGTCGTTATGATGAAGACTCTCACTGAAGATTCCGTCAACATTCAAGGGGGAGTCTGTTAGTGCAGTTGTCTGTCGACTTCATCTTAGTTCGAGTCTCAGATTGTGAAAGAGTCTGAAGACTGCATTTTATATCGAGTCTTCAGTTCGTTGCGGTTCGGAACAAGAATGATGTCATCATTCTTAATGATGACATCATCCAAGTGACCTAAGTGCTTACATCATCACTACAACATATGCACATGAAACCGAATGAAATGATCACTAGACGACAATATAGATTGCATGTGCATGTGAATTAGAATTATATATTAGTAGCTGTTTTCGCTCATAGAGTCAAATAGCTAATGATTTCTCTTATTTGAACATGACTTATTTCGCTCTTATAGTCATGTGTACATATGAGCGAAATCTAGTTAGTATATATAGAGGTCCCATAAGCGAAATCAGTATCCAGACCTTGTATTCCATGCCGAAGCTCTGCCGGTGTGAAGATCGATTGTAAACAACGTTTAATCAATACAATCAGTGAATTAAGTGAAGATCAAGCTGTTACTAAGTCTATTTCTTGTTTTCCGCACCTGAAATAGATCAAAACTTCTCTAAACGACTCATTCGGATCAGTCGAACGATCCTACATATTTCATGCCTCCTATACTTCGACATCATTATTGAGCCTTGAAAATGGGTTAACGGGGCTTAAACGTGTCAAAAATCAAGTTTTAAGCATCAGGGGCCTTTCTGCCAATTTGCAAAAGTTGCTGATCTGAAGTACTAGGAGGGGCGCAAACAGCAGCTGGTTTCTGGCTTTTGTGCATGGTTTAATCAATCAATGAGCTGGTTTTGGACACTCATAGCATTGTAAAACAATGGGTAACACATGGAGGGTCAGGATTGAAGCTCGAAATCCAAGAAATGATCCTAACGGTTGTCCGAAATCTATAAATACCCCATGATTTTTCATTCACTCTTGCTCAAATCAGTTTTTCCTCTCATTTCTGGACAATATGAGCTATCCCTTCTGGTTGAAGGCTCCTTTCTTCTTGTCTTTTTGTTCTATCTTCAAGGCTTGGACCTCTTCTAAGCTTCTTTCATGCTTTTATGCGTTTTTAAGCATGAAAGTCAAACAGTGTTTGACTTTCTGCTTTGAACAGTCTTTGGTCAACACAAAGTTCGTTTAAACTTTGCAACGTGAGCGTAATCACGATGGTTATAGTCCCTTGTGACTATACCTACTGATTACCACGTTGATTAGGCGTAGTGACGAGTCATAGTTTCGGTCAAAATACGTGTTTATGCGTATTTTGCAACGAAGCTATCTTTGGGTATCAAAACACTTTGTTTTGATATCAAACTTATTTTCTAACTTAGTTAAACATGTTTTAACATGTTTAACTCGTCACTTTTAGTTTAGTGCTTATATAGGGTCGTAAGATAAGCAGTCTAAACAACCGCTTAGACTTTCGAACCCGACCCGTTTGGTCGATCATTAGGATCCGAACAAACACATTTTGTGAGCTTAGTTATATAGGGAATAACCTTCCGAGGTTATACCTTATGGTCACTTCGTTTAGTTAGTTGTATGATAGGTATTTTGTATGCCTTAGGAAAATGACCAAAATGCCCTTTTTAAGCCTAATTTCATTTTAAGCATATGTAACTTAAATTTTGACATCTAAACTGATTAGGCAACATTATTAGACATATTAAGGCATATAATACTTGTCATAAGACTAGTTAGGTGGTCCGAACGCGTTTTACGCAAACAACGCATTAAAGTAGCGTAAGCTACCTAAACGGGTCAAAACGGGTCATAAGCACTTAGGATAGGTTCCGATTTAAAATGTAGGCTTTGTTAAACCATGTCACATGAGTTCCAATACTAATTTGATTTACAAAACCTCATTTTATCCGATCTTCCGATTTAGGTCCGGTTTATTAACATAGTTACCTATATTAGGTGCCGATTGATTCCGTGATCCTTCTAGCTTTGTTTGGTTGTTATTTCAAGACTTCTAAGCATTATCAAATGAGTACATAGTCCCATCTTTTACTGTTTTCAAATATTTTGGGGTGATACACATGTGCCTACTTGTTTACTTTCGTGCTTTTCATGCTTTTATAACATATACTTGCTATGTTCATATAGTACACGTATAGTACACGATTTCATCCATGTTTATGCTATGTATGTTTAATTAACATGCTAGTACATTGATTTCATAAACACATTTTTTTCATATGTTTATTTCAGCATATGTACACATTAATTTACATCACATTTTTGCTATGTATGTTCATTTAGCATACTTAGTACATTGTTTTCACATAACATGCTTACATTTGGTATGCCATTTGGTTTGTTTAACGGCTCCAAAATACGTTCATTAACATTGATCAAGCCGCTCGGTAGTATGTAGTGGTACCATAGGAATTGACAACTCCCATTCCTAGCTTCCTAGGTTTGTTTGGAAGTAAGGAATGACTGAATACGATATACATAATTTTGATAAACCTTTAATTTGTTTAAGGGTTTGTCTCCACAGTCGCAAGGCTTGAATGTATACGATAAACATTTCCGCATAGATGTTTGTATCAATAAATCATTGAGTTTACAAAACATAACTTTTGATTTAAACTATGATTTATTCAAATACATTGTTTTGTACATTTTACATATGGTTTGAGTAGATACTTTTTATTTGCCATACATAACATTTGATTATACATGAACATTTTTACATTGGTTTAAACAACACATTTTGGTGGTTTATTTTGGTAAGTGACTTAAATAACGAGGCGACGTGTAATATGATAAAAGCATGGTGGATACGCCGCTGGTACTTCCTATACATAAGTGCTTTTATGATATTACATATCGTAGCGTTATTTAAACCACTTCAATTTATACAAAAACATGATGCATCTCACATAAATGACATAATTTATTCAAATCCTTTTTAATTGGTTATTCATTTAACCTCACACCTTTCTTTTATAACATCTGATTTCCTTATCAAGTTTCGTATGATATATAAAAGAAAACACTTTTAATAAGATTCATGACTAACTTTTTGTTAAACATTTCTTTCAACTACAAGTCATGAATCCTAAATCAAATAAACCTATGTATCTCACAGGCATTTTTATGCTGACGTACCTATTTTCACATGTGTTTTCAGGAGCTGATGCATAGGGTTGTTCAAGATACACTTAGGCAGACTTGGGCATTAGTGACAATAAAAGAAGCAATAATAGTTTAACTATGTTATGTACTCTTTGTTTCCTTTGTTTTAAGACAATGTAATCCTTTTTAATAAGAATAAAACTAAACTTTAAATACCATGGTTGTGAAACAATAATTCTGCCACTCCACTCCCCGACGTTTCCGCTGCGGTTTGTTGTTTTACGTGGTCGGGGTGTGACAACAGGGATATCTTTTAGTTCTTTTCCTTTAGTGTTAATGATTATGGAAATCAAATACACTAATGATCCTTTTCTTACATAACTGGTTGTTTTCATTACAGAGATGAATTTTGTGGATCTAGAGGGTTTATCTTCTTTAATTGTGATCTTTTCACCCTTTGGTGAATTTACTTGGACTGACTTTTGATCACATAAAATACTGGCTTTATTGGCTATTAACCAATCCATTCCTAATACAACATCAAATCCTGCTAGATTCATTGGATAAAGGTTTGCAATAAACTTTTGATTTAAAAATTCTATTCTTGCTCCCTGCAAGATTTCAGAAATCTTAATAGTTTCTCCATTTGTTGTCTCTACTAGACATTCTTGTGGAAGTTTAGTTAATGGTTGATTGAGAAGTTTGCAAAATGAAGTATTAATAAAACTTTGGTTTGCACCAGAGTCAAATAATACTTTAGCAAAAACATCATTAACTAAAAACATACCAGTAATCACGTCCGGAATCATCTTGGCTTCTTCTGCAGTCAGAACAAATGCTCTAGCATTTTTAGTAGTCTTGTTGTTCATGGCTGGAGCTAGTTTTGGATAGTTCGGCTTAATTTGACCTTTTTCTCCACAGTTGAAGCACATTCCATTATTAGGTTTCTTCCTACAGTCTTCCCCCTTGTGTCCTGGTATCTTGCAGAAATTGCAGTAGGTGTAGCATTTTCCTGAAGGCTTCTTCTTGCAGGCCTTGCAGTAAGGTGCAGAGGTGGAACCTACATTTTTCCCATGGTTGGAATTTCCATAACGAAATTCTTGGGTAAGCCTTTGAGCTAGGTTCCTTCTCTGGTCCTCCTCTCGTGTACGTACTAACTCATCTGTCAAGGTGTTTGCTAGTTCTACAGCTTCTTCTATAGTTTGAGGTCTAGCTACCTTGACTACATGCCTTATCTCACAGATTAATCCCCAAATATAGCAGGAGATTAATACTGGTTCGGGTGATGCAAGGGTTGGCACTATTCTAGCATATTCAAAGAATAATGTAGTGTACCCCTTACTATCCACTCCAGTCATCCTAAGGTTTAGGAACTTATTTGCTATCTGTTCTTTTTCATTGGGAGGGCAGAATTTCCTTTCTACTATGTTTTTAAATTCCTCCCATTCCATATTGTAAACCATATCACTTCCCCTGGACTGGAGGATAGTGTTCCACCATTCTAAGGCTGAGTTCTTAAACAGATTGGAAGCAAATATTATCTTATCCTCTTCCGGACACTTGCTTATTTTTAAGACAGCCTCAGTCTTTTCTATCCAGCGTAGAGCTGCAACGGCCCCTTCATTGCCCGAGAATTCCATTGGTTTACAAGACTAGAATTCTTTATAAGAACAACCATAAGACATGGTTCTTCTTCTTTTGGGAATGGGCGCTTGAAGTATGGGTCCATTGTTTACGCTGTGTTCAGGTTCAGTGGGTCTTTTACTATCACGTTTACTTTTATTATCGGCTTCCCTAACTGTTTTGATAATATATGGCATCGCATTTATTATCCCTTGTGCCACTATGTGTTGGATGGCACTGTTATCCACTTGGTTTCCATTATTGTTGTTGTTCAGGTTATCGTTATCCGGGTTATTGTTACTCTGGTTATCGTTATTCTGGTTTTCCTGGTTCACTTCGTTGTGCATCTGAATTTTAAACTTTTGCCACTTATTAATATCACAAAATAATATTTAAGGCAAACAATCACACAACACACATATTGATCAAAAGCGTCGAGCATTGCGACTTACTCTTTCTTATAGTATGCATCTATTACAATACAACTGGAATAAAATATAATACTAATATGCATCATTAAACACAAAGTGGTCTATGCTACGATAGATATATTATCATTACATACATATATATATATATATATATTTATTATTTTATTATTATTACTATCACCATCACTGATATGGGTTCATCCAGAACTCCTTATTACGTTCGTCGTACTTCCAGATGAGTCGTTCTACGATTTGCCTCATTTTGTCACTATTTTTTAAAATCTCCTCACCAAAGGTTCGGAGTTCTTACACATTCTCTGCACTCATTGGGGGTGCAGGTGCTAGTACTGGATCTGGGTACTGTGGCATGGGTTCTTCCTGGGGATATGGATTCTCTAGGATTTCCCTAATGTATTCATCATTATTATAATAGGGATCTAGAGGGTCCAGACCTGGGTAAGCAGCTAGGTTTGGCATGGGTTCTTACGATATGTGGTAGCGTTGCTGATAATCCCTATGATCATCAAACCACGGGTCGTAGTCTAGGTCTAAGGGATTGGGTGCTGGTATTCTAGGTATCTTAGTTGGGTCAAAGGCTGGTGCTAGGATTTGGTTTTCCGGGTTATTTTCAATCTCCATTGGTTGTGTGGGAAACAAGGGTAATGGTTGAGGTGATATGAGTTGTTCCAGGTTTGGGTCGGCAGCTATGGTTGCTAAGATATGAAAATTTGCTAAACTCCTATTAAGCATATCTTGGGTGTGAGCATCTGTTTCTCTCTTAGCGACTGCTTGAACTCGCTGTTGGTGTAACTTTTTCATTCTCTTCCTACGTTCGTGTGCTCCCCTACTGAACCATCCTCTCTTTTTAGGAGGGAATGGCTCTTCAGACTGAGCCTTAAACACGAATATCCCATCTTCATTGTCAGCTGAATACCCTGAGAGGGTAGGCCGTGAAGAGGTACCTTCGTTTTGAGGTGAGCTAGACAACTGACGATAGGCGTCGGAGGGTCCTTGATCACTCATACTGTAAACCAAACAAATAGTCAAATAACACACAACAATAAAATACAGATATGCATGTATTTCCGTAATTAATTTCCTAGCATATAATATTTTGGTGTCAGCGGAACACTTATGTGGCTGAATCAGTGGCTTAGCTCTGGTACCACCTTTTGTCGCAACCCCCGTCCCCAAACAAATCCGGGAACGAGCGGCCGCGACCAGTTTTGGTGGTATCTAGGTTTATCATTTTGGCAGCGGAAATTTTATCAGGACCGTAGTCAGGAAATATTTTATCAGAGTAAATACCACACTTTATAATATTAAACACGTGGGAAATTTCCATGTTTTAAGTACACACATTTTCATAGGGATACATCTTATTTTATTTAATAAAAAACATCTCTTTATTTTAGGTAACTTTATAGCCAGTTTTCCAAGCCTTCAGTGCTGTCCAGCTGGCTTCTATTTGGCTTTCACATTTTGTTACCTGAAACGCGTTTAAAAACATTTTGTCAGTGGGAAATACTGGTGAGTGAATCCTAGTTTAATCAAGTTAAGTAAAAACCATTGTACAGTATTGAGGGCGGTCGCGCAATTACATTTGTTTCCATCTACTTTAATTACCACCCACGGTACTGTCTACCCGACTTGTGGTCATGTTACTCCTCGCAAGGTAGTAACAAATTTTGTATACAAAACCCCAACATACAGACGATAATTGTAGAATACAAATACTCAGTCACTGTTTAATATAATGTTAATCATATGAGGTTTTGTAAAAACAATTTGCAAAAAGGAGATTACTCACATTGTTGTCTTAGATTTTCTTTAAGGATTTCCTGATGATTATCTATAAATTACACAAATGCACACGCGTTAGTATAATAACCCAATATTTACATTAGTAATACCCTACCCGAGAAGGCATTCCAATGACTAAGTCGGGCAGAACCACGACAGCCGTTACGGAACCCTGGATCAATCAGGCAGCGTATCTAATACGTAATCCGGGGTTATGATACTTATAACGGGGCAGAACTTCGTTATTTAGGGGGGTATTATGCCCGAAAATCACTTTATCTATGCAGAATTTTGAGAGAAAAAAAGAGAATGAGTGACTGGGACTGAAGGCATGAGCTCCCAATTTATAGGAGCTGATTTCGAGTCCCTCGCACCCCGCGTAAGATTAAGCGAGGGCTTACGCGGCCCCCGACCTAGGCTTGTAGGGCCTAGCTATGACTGGTCATCACCTTTAGCCTCGACACGATTGTGCCACGTGTCGGCTCCGGGTGAGGCCTCGTAGACGGGCTGTCGTGCCCCGCGTAGACCAAATGGTGGTCATACGCGGCCCGCCAGAGACCCATTATTTTTGTTTTTATTTAATTTTAATAGAAATAAAGGTATCCGGGGCCCGTTTTCTCCTACCGGGTGTATTTTAGGACATATTGGGACATTCTAATTATTTTTAGGGTGTCGAAAAAATATTTTGGAGGGTTGTTATACCTTAGCCGACTGAGCAGAAGCAATCCTGGAAAAGTGAGTATCATGTACAGCCTCAAAGCCATAGCATGAGCATCCCTTTTCTTCAAATTCTTGATCTTTGTTGGATCAGTCTCTTTGTCATCGACACCAGTATCTACGAGATCCCATAGATCTCTGGACTTCAGTATGGTCTTCATGCGAATGCTCCAATGATCATACCCTTCTCCCTTGAACACAGGAATCGGGGTTGGAGCAGTAGGAAGGGTGCTAGTTTAATCAGCCATGAGAAAAAAAATTGAGGAAGAAAGTGAAATAGAAAAAAGCAGAGGGTAAACCAGTGCTCTGATACCACTCAAGGACCAGAGAATAGTTTTTTAATAGAATGAATTGCCAGAGAAAGTCTTTTCTTATTTCAGTAAAATGCAGCGTACAAAAGACGAAGGAGATCACTCCTTTAAATAGGAAATAAAAGCAAACGGTTATGCAATAGACTTGCACAACCTCCAACAACTTATTCAAACATAAATTCAAAGTACTGGCTAACTTAAAAACAGGAAAAGACTCAACAACTCTGACTACTTTTAATCACGTGCAAATCCTTCACTGTGCATGCTTTTCACTTTGTCACTCTTGCATGGGAGTGTTGTATCATTTTAACAGTAAAAGCTCGATAAGTATTTATATAATGGTGCTTGAATTCTATTTAAGTGTTCAATAACCTAATTATACAGTCGTGATGATATCTATGATTTATTGGTCTAGTGGTATAGTGTCTCCTCTTATAAAGGTGAAGTTGTGGGTTCAAATCCTTTCAACTGCAAGGTAAAGGTAAAGGTAGAAGTAAGATGCCCATGACATTATACCCTAGTGGCATCTTAGGGGTGAGATAAGACTTAGGGACCATTAGGTCCCGAGTTCGATTTCCACAAGGGGGTTTTTTCTCAGATTTATCGGGTTTCCTCATGAATTGGTGAATATGATGGGTGGTGATCTGTTAGTTCCGCTGGTGGCACGATCACTAGTACATAAGTGATTAAAAGATGTCATGGGTGTTTCCAAACGATGCGGTCCCCCTCTCTAAACCGCATCTTATGTATGTTTTGAAATAAAGAATATGCCAAAAAATACGAATATTATTTAACCGTATCTTATGGGTATTTTAAAAAAATGATGATCCAAAAGATGCGATTCTAAAACTGCATCTTTTGGATATAAAAATAGTATTTCAAAATTTAATCTTTTTCTTCCTTTAATACCTACACAAACGAATCCTCAAGTTAAATTTTCATATTCCTCTTCCTTTTATCTTCAATATTTTACATCATTGAAATTATATTTTAGTTTTATTTAATATTGTTGAATATATTTTGTTTTATGTAGCAGAAGGTTGAATTATGCAAGGTTTTTCTAGATACTTCATTCAATCTGAAGCTAAGGTATGAAAATTTTAACTTTATTGTTGATTTTTATTATAGGCAAATTGGATTTAAATAATCCTAACTCGTTGTTATTGGCCAATAATAATCCCAACTCATTTAATCACCAATAATAATCCGAACTATTCATTTTTGTTTGTAAAATACTCCCACGTTAAAAAAAACACTAACTAGGTTAAAAAATTGCTGATGTGGCTTGACATGTGTGCACTGACGTGGTTGGTTAATTATAAAAGAAACCCAACATTAAAGCCATCTGTGTATAAAGGTTTTCACCCCCAAATTACAACTATCTATCCCCAAATAAACACACAGACCATCCGATTTTCTTCTTCTAACACCCTCTTCTCTATTGCCACTCTTGCATTCTTCATCTCAGACACTCCACAGTTGCATTCACTTGCTAATACAACATCCACCTCTTGTTTCCACACAAAGAATTTGCAATCAGATCGCTGAAATGAACACGCAATTAAAAACAACCGGTTAAAGTTCGAGAAAGTGATGAAATCAAATTGCCAATCAGATTCAATAACTTACAGGCCACAGAGGGCATCCGTAAAACTCTTCACCTTGCCTTGAGCTTCGATTTCCAGCCACCCTACGAATTGCAAGCAATTCATGGTTACAATAAACATTACCATCAGTGCCAAGTCTAAAAATTTTGGGGTTTTGTGAACAAATTGAAGGAGATGAAGAGTTTGAGCTCATGTTTTCGTTTGGGGATCGACTGAATTTGCCCAATTTGTAGAATTAGGGTTTTGATGGAGAGTGTGATTGTGTGTGCAAATAAGGCTGATAATGATTATATACACAGGTAAGATGTTAACCAGCCACGTCAGTGCACACATGTCAAGCCACATCAGCAATTTTTTAACCTAGTTAGTGTTTTTTAACGTGGGAGTATTTTACAAACAAAAGTGAATAGTTTGGATTATTATTAGTGATTAAATGAGTTGGGATTATTATTGGCCAATAACAGTGAGTTGGGATTATTTAAATCCAATTTGCCTTTATTATATTTATGTTGTTATTTTATTATATATATATATATATATATATATATATTTGTATGAGTTAAATGCCATTTTAGGTCATGTGGTTTAGGTCATTTTACCAGTTTAGTCCAAAGATTTCATTTTTCTCCCGTGGGTCCAAAAAGTTTTCACCATTGCCATTTTTGTCTACTGGGTTAACTTCATCCATTTTTTCTGTTAACAAGAAGGGCAATTCGGTTATTTTATATGTAATTCTGTAAACTAGAAAGATAATTCGGCCGTATAAAATGACCGAGTCGCCCTTCTGTTAACAGAAATAATGGATGAAGTTAACCCGGTGAACTAAAATGGCAACAGTGAAACCTTTTTGGACCCACATGCGAAAAATAAAACATTTGGATTAAACTGGTAAAATGGCCCAAACCACGTGCCTTAAAATGGCATTTAACTCTATTTGTATATAATATATATGTGTGATATGATTTTGTGTATATATAGTATATAACTATAAATGTTTATATATTTATGAATATTTGTATGTATGATATGTGTGTATATGTATGTATATATATATATAGGGTAGGGTGTCGCAACCCCCGTCCCCTAACAAATCCGGGAACGGGCGGCCGCGGCCAGTTTTGGCGGTATCTAGGTTTATCATTTTGGCAGCGAAAATTTTATCAGGACCATAGTTAGGAAATATTTTATCAGAGTAAATACCACACTTTTATAATATTAAACACGTGGGAAATTTCCAAGTTTTAAGTACACACATTTTCATAGGGATACAACCTATTTTATTTAATAAAATCATCTCTTTATTTTAGGTAACTTTATAGCCACTTTTCCAAGCCTTCAGTGATGTCAGCTGGCTTCTATTTGGCTTTCACATTTTGTTACCTGAAACGCGTTTAAAAACATTTTGTCAGTGGGACATACTGGTGAGTGAATCCCAGTTTAATCAAGTTAAGTAAAAACCATTGTACAGTATTGAGGGCGGTCGCGCAATTACATTTGTTTCCATCTACTTTAATTACCACCCACGGTACTGTCAACCCGACTTGTGGTCATGTTACTCCTCGCAAGGTAGTAACAAATTTTGTATACAAAACCCCAACATACCGACGATAATTGTAGAATACAAATACTCAATCATTGTTTAATATAATGTTAATCATATGAGGTTTTGTAAAAGCAATTTGCAAAAAGGAGATTACTCACATTGCTGTCTTAGATTTTCTTTAAGGATTTCCTGATGATTATCTATAAATTACACAAATGCACACGCGTTAGTATAATAACCCAATATTTACATTAGTAATACCCTCCCCGAGACGACATTCCAACGACTACGTCGGGCATAACCACGACAGCCGTTACGGAACCCTGGATCAATCGGGCAGCGTATCTAATACGTAATCCGGGGTTATGATACTTACAACGGGGCAGAACTTCGTTATTTAGGGGGGTATTATGCCCAAAAATCACTTTATCTATGAAGAATTTCGAGAGAAAGAAAGAGAATGAGCGACTGGGACTAAAGGCCTGAGCTCCCAATTTATAGGAGCTGATTTCGAGTCCCTCGCGCCTCGCGTAAGATTAAGCGGGTTCTTACGCGGCCCGCGACCTAGGCTTGTAGGGCCTAGCTATGACTGGTCATCACCTTTGGCCTCGACACGATTGTGCCACGTGTCGGCTCCGGGTGAGGCCTCGTAGACGGGCTGTCGCGCCCCGCGTAGACCAAAGGGTGGTCTTACGCGGCCCGCCAGAGACCCATTATTTTTGTTTTTATTTAATTTTAATAGAAATAAAGGTATTCAGGGCCCGTTTTCTCCTACGGGGTGTATTTTAGGACATATTAGGACATTCTAATTATTTTTAGGGTGTCGAAAAAAATATTTTGGAGGGTTGTTATATCCTCCCCACCGGGTCCCGGGGACTCATTCTGATTGAAACAAGGGGCGGGTCTTTACCAACTGAAAAATATGCTATTTTAGGGAAGCCAAAAAACGTGAGCGCCTAGCGCGAGCCTTATTGAAAAGGCCCTTTACTAAAAAACATAGAAGGTAAGGCCGGCTTTCGAGCTGTAGCTTTACAATCATAGGGCTTAGATAGGCCCTTATTATTATATTAGTAAGATAGGTTAGAACTCGTCCTCGGTGTCTACTGGAATAGGTGTGGATATTTTCTTTGCATTTCTAATTCAAGTTCCCATGTGTATTATGGTCCTCTTTTGGAATCCCATTTCACTTTGACCAGAACTAATCTCTTGTGCTTGAGGTTCTTGACTTTCCTATCTTCAATCTGTAGAGGTCTTTCTACAAATTTTTACTGTTCATTTACCTCTATGTCTTTAAGAGGTACCATCAGCGATTCATCAGCTAAACATTTCTTGAGATTAGATACATGAAATACATCATGTATTCCTGCCATTTCCTCTGGCAGTTGTAGCTGATAGGCTACAGGTCCTATTCTTCTAATGATCTCAAAAGGTCCAACATACCTGGGGCTTAGCTTTCCCCTTTTTATGAATCTGACTATTCCTTTTCAAGGAGAGACTTTCAATAATACTTTGTCTCCTACTTGAAATTCCAATGGCTTTCGTCCGTTATCAGCATAACTCTTTTGTCGATCACATGCTGCTTTCAGTCGTTCCTTGACTTGAATGATTTTGTCGGTTGTTTCTTGTACTATCTCAGGTCCGGATAGTTGCTTTTCTCCAATTTCTGCCTAACAGACTGGCGTGCGACACTTGCGTCCATAAAGTGCTTCGAATGGTGCAGCATTGATACTTGTGTGATAACTGTTATTATAAGAAAATTCTATCAATGGTAAGTGGTCATCCCAATTACCTCCGAAATCAATTACACAAGCTCTAAGCATGTCCTCCATTGTCTGAATTGTTCTTTCGCTTTGTCCGTCTGTTTGAGGATGATAAGCAGTGCTTAGATTTAACTTGGTTCCCATTGCTTTTTGGAAACTTGCCCAAAAATGAGAGGTAAAACGGCTATCTCTGTCAAAAACAATTGATAAAGGAATTCCATGTAATGAAACTATTTCATTTACATATAATTTAGCTAATTGTTCCATACTGAAAGTTTCCTTCATTGGTAGGAAATGAGCTGACTTAGTTAGCCAGTCTATAATCACCCAGATTGTATCATTACCTTTTCTTGTTTTGGGTAATTTAGTAATAAAATCCATTGTTATCAATTCTCATTTCCATACAGGCATTTCTAACTGCTGCAATAAACCTGAGGGTTTCTGGTGTTCAGCTTTGACTTGTGAACAGGTTAAACATTTAGAAACATAAGCTACTCTATCCTTTTTCATTCCTATCCACCAAAAAAAATTTCTTAAATCCTGATACATTTTATAATTTCCAGGATGCATCGTATATTTAGACTTATGGGCTTCTTCTAATATACGATGGCGTAGATTTCCTAATTTAGGTATCCACGTTCTTTTCTTATGGAATCTCCAAATTTCATCTGTTCCTTGTTCTAATTCCTTAATCATTCCTTTCAGTTTCTCAGTATCATCCTTGATTACTGATTCTTGTGCCTTTCTAATATGTTCATTTAAATCTATCTGCAGATTTAGTTTAAGTGAACATACTTTTTTTGGCTTTTCATGATATTTTCGACTTAAAGCATCAGCTACTACATTTGCCTTTCCAATATGGTACTGGATATTACAATCATAATCACTAAGTATCTCCATCCAGCGTCTTTGTCTCATATTCAATTCCTTTTGCCCGAAAACATACCTTAAACTCTTATGGTCGGTGAAAATGGTAAATTTACTACCGTATAGGTAATGTCTCCAAATCTTAAGGGAAAAAATTATAGCTCCTAATTCTAGATCATGAGTTGAATAATTTTCTTCATGATTCTTAAGTTGTCTAGAGGCGTAAGCTATCACCTTTTGACGTTGCACCAACACACATCCATAGCCTAACTTAGAAGCGTCACAATAGACTATAAAGTCTTCAGTTCCTTCTGGTAACGCTAGTATGGGTGCGTTGGTTAGTCTTTGCTTAAGAATTCTAAAGGCTTCTTCTTGTTTTGGTCCCCATTCAAACTTAACAGATTTACAGGTTAGCTTAGTTAAGGGAATGGCTATTCTAGAAAAATCTCAAATAAATCTTCTATAATAACATGCCAATCCTAAGAAACTTCTAACCTCGGTTGGTGACTCAGGGGTTTTCCATTTGGTAATCGCCTCGATCTTTGTGGGATCCACATGAATTCCTTCATGATTGACTAAATGCCCACGAAATTGTATCTGTTCTAACCAAAATTCACACTTCGAAAACTTAGCATAAAGCTTTTCTTTTCTCAATAAACTTAGAAGTGCGTGCAGATGCGCTGCATGTTCCTCTTTGCTCTTAGAATAAATAAGAATATCATCTATAAAGACAATTATAAATTTATCCAAATATGGCTTACATATTCGGTTCATCATGTCCATAAATGCAGCTGGGGCATTGGTTAAACCAAATGGCATGACAGTAAATTCATAATGGTCGTACCTTGTTCTAAACGCGGTCTTTGGAATGTCCTCTTCCTGTACCTTTAATTGATGATATCCTGACTGTAAATCAATTTTAGAGAAAAATCGAGCTCCTTGCAACTGATCAAACAGATCATCAATCCTTGGTAATGGATACCGATTCTTAATCGTGACTTTGTTCAATTCACGGTAGTCAATGCACATACGCATTGATCCGTCTTTCTTTTTAATGAATAAGATTGGCGCTCCCCATGACGGCGAACTTGGCTGTATGAATCCTTTTTTCAATAGTTCGTATAACTGTTTCTTCAGTTCCTGCATTTCTGCGGGTGCCAAACGGTAGGGTGCTTTGGCAATCGGTGCTGTTCCTAGTATCAAGTGGATTCTGAATTCAACTTCTCTATCTGGAGGTTGCCCTGGTAACTCTTCGGGAAATACATCTGAAAATTGAGATACTACAGGGATATCTTTTAGTTCTTTTCCTTTAGTGTTAATGATTATGGAAATCAAATACACTAATGATCCTTTTCTTATATAACTGGTTGTTTTCATTACAGAGATGAATTTTGTGGATCTAGAGGGTTTATCTCCTTTAATTGTGATATTTTCACCCTTTGGTGAATTTACTTGGACCGACTTTTGATCACATAAAATACTGACTTTATTGGCTATTAACCAATCCATTCCTAATACAACATCAAATCCTACCAGATTCATTGGATAAAGGTTTGCAATAAACTTTTGATTTAAAAATTCTATTCTTGCTCCCTGCAAGATTTCAGAAATCTTAATAGTTTCTCCATTTACTGTCTCTACTAGACATTCTTGTGGAAGTTTAGTTATTGGCTGATTGAGAAGTTTGCAAAATGAAGTATTAATAAAACTTTGGTTTGCACCAGAGTCAAATAATACTTTAGCAAAAACATCATTAACTAAAAATGTACCGGCAATCACGTCCGGAATCATCTTGGCTTCTTCTGCAGTCAGAACAAATGCTCTAGCATTTTTAGTAGTCTTGTTGTTCATGGCTGGAGCTAGTTTTGGACAGTTCGACTTAATGTGACCTTTTTCTCCACAGTTGAAGCACATTCCATTATTAGGTTTCTTCCTACAGTCTTCCTCCTTGTGTCCTGGTATCTTGCAAAATTGCAGTAGGTGGAGCATTTTCCTGAATGATTCTTCTTGTAGGCCTTGACTACATGCCTTATCTCACTGATTAATCCCCAAATATAGCGGGAGATTAATACTGGTTCGGGTGATGCAAGGGTTGGCACTATTCTAGCATATTCAAAGAATAATGTAGTGTACCCCTTACTATCCACTCTAGTTATCCTAAGGTTTAGGAACTTATTTGCTATCTGTTCTTTTTCATTGGGAGGGTAGAATTTCCTTTCTACCATGTTTTTAAATTCCTCCCATTCCATATTGTAAACCCTATCACTTCCCCTAGACTGGAGGATAGTGTTGCACCATTCTAAGGCTGAGTTCTTAAACAGATTGGAAGCAAACATTATCTTATCCTCTTCCGCACACTTGCTTATTTTTAAGACAGCATCAGTCTTTTCTATCCAGCGTAGAGCTGCAACGGCCCCTTCATTGCCCGAGAATTCCATTGGTTTACAAGACCAGAATTCTTTATAAGAACAACCATAAGACATGGTTCTTCTTCTTTTGGGAATGGGCTCTTGAAGTATGGGTCCATTGTTTACACTGTGTTCAGGTTCAGTGGGTCGTTTACTATCACGTTTACTTTTATTATAGGCTTCCCTAAGTGTTTTGATAATATATGGCATCGCATCTATTATCCCTTGTGCCACTATGTGTTGGATGACACTGTTATCCACTTGGTTTCCATTATTGTTGTTGTTCGGGTTATCGTTATCCGGGTTATTGTTACTCTGGTTATCGTTATTCTGGTTTTCCTGGTTCACTTCGTTGTCCATATGAATTTTAAACATTTGCCACTTATTAATATCACAAAATAATATTTTAGGCAAACAATCACACAACACACATATTGATCAAAAGCGTCGAGCATTGCGACTTACTCTTTCTTATAGTATGCATCTATTACAATACAACTGGAATAAAATATAATACTAATATGCATCATTAACCACAAAGTGGTCTATACTACGATAGATATATTATCATTACACACACACACACACACACACACACATATATATATATATATATTATTTTATTATTATTACTATCACCATCACTGATATGGGTTCATCCAGAACTCCAGATTACGCTCATCGTACTTCCAGACGAGTCGTTCTCCGATTTGCCTCATTTTGTCACTATTTTCTAAAATCTCCTCACCAGAGGTTCGGAGTTCTTGCACATTCTCTGCACTCATTGGGGGTGCAGGTGCAGGTACTGGATCTAGGTACTGTGGCATGGGTTCTTCCTGGGGATATGGATTCTCTAGGATTTCCCTAATGTATTCATCATTATCATAATAGGGATCTAGAGGGTCCAGACCTGTGTAAGCAGCTAGGTTTGGCATGGGTTCTTCGGATATGTGGTAGCGTTGCTGATAATCCCTATGATGATCAAACCACGGGTCGTAGTCTGGGTCTAAGGGATTGGGTGCTGGTATTCTAGGTATCTCAGTTGGGTCAAAGGCTGGTGCTGGGATTTGGTTTTCCGGGTTATTTTCAATCTCCATTGGTTATGTGGGAAACAAGGGTAATGGTTGAGGTGCTATGAGTTGTTCCAGGTTTGGGTCGGCAGCTGTGGTTGCTAAGATATGAAAATTTGCTAAACTCCTATTAAGTATATCTTGGGTGTGAGAATTTGTTTCTCTCTTAGCGGCTGCTAGAACTCGTTGTTGGTGTAACTTTTTCATTCTCTTCCTACGTTCGTGTGCTCCCCTACTGAACCATCCTCTCTTTTTAGGAGGGAATGGCTCTTCAGACTGAGCCTTAAACACGAATATCCCATCTTCATTGTCAGCTGAATACCCTGAGAGGGTAGGCCGTGAAGAGGTACCTTCGTTTTGAGGTGAGCTAGACAACTGACGATAGGCGTCGGGGGGTCCTTGATCACTCATACTGTAAACTAACAAATAGTCAAATAACACACAACAATAAAATACAAATATGCACGTATTTCCGTAATTAATTTCCTAACATATAATATTTTGGTGTCAGCGGAACACTTATGTGGCTGAATCAGTGGCTTAGCTCTGGTACCACCTTCTGTCGCAACCCCCGTCCCCTAACAAATCCGGGAACGGGCGGCCGCGGCCAGTTTTGGTGGTATCTAGGTTTATCATTTTGGCAGCGGAAATTTTATCAGGACCGTAGTTAGGAAATATTTTATTAGAGTAAATACCACACTTTATAATATTAAACACGTGGGAAATTTCCAAGTTTTAAGTACACACATTTTCATAGGGATACATCTTATTTTATTTAATAAAAACATCTCTTTATTTTAGGTAACTTTATAGCCACTTTTCCAAGCCTTCAGTGCTGTCCAGCTGGCTTCTATTTGGCTTTCACATTTTGTTACCTGAAACGCGTTTAAAAACATTTTGTCAGTGGGAAATACTGGTGAGTGAATCCTAGTTTAATCAAGTTAAGTAAAAACCATTGTATAGTATTGAGGGCGGTCGCGCAATTACATTTGTTTCCATCTACTTTAATTACCACCCACGGTACTGTCTACCCGACTTGTGGTCATGTTACTCCTCGCAAGGTAGTAACAAATTTTGTATACAAAACCCCAACATACCGATGATAATTGTAGAATACAAATACTCAGTCACTGTTTAATATAATGTTAATCATATGAGGTTTTGTAAAAACAATTTGCGAAAAGGAGATTACTCACATTGTTGTCATAGATTTTCTTTAAGGATTTCCTAATGATTATCTATAAATTACACAAATGCACACGCGTTAGTATAATAACCCAATATTTACATTAGTAATACCCTACCCGAGAAGGCATTCCAATGACTAAGTCGGGCAGAACCACGACAGCCGTTACGGAACCCTGGATCAATCGTGCAACGTATCTAATACGTAATCCGGGGTTATGATACTTACAACGGGGTAGAACTTCGTTATTTAGGGGGTTATTATGCCCGAAAATCACTTTATCTATGCAGAATTTCGAGAGAAAGAAAGAGAAGGAGCGACTGGGACTGAAGGCCTGAGCTCCCAATGTAGGATCGTTTTGAGACCCGAATGAGTCGATCAGAAGAGTTTTTGCTCGATACGAAAGGCGGAAACAGGCGTATCAAGTTCAATTCAGCTAGATATACACTTTAAACTGTCTTTAGATTGATTTGACAAAGAAATACAGCGAGTAGACACTTCGGCAGCACTTCGGCTCCGGAATCACACATTCAAGACTCCTTCAAACGAAATCAGGTGACACCTATATATAGGCCATGTAATTCCGCTTGAAACCGGCTCAAGCGAAAACACAGTTTCACACGGAATACCATTTTGAGCGGAATTAACAAAGTGATTTCGCTTGAAATCATTTGTCACTTTCAAGCGAAATTACACTTTGTAATTTCGTGTGAAATTGCCTGTTGACCTATTTTTGACAGTTTTCTCGTATAACGTGCCCTGATCTATCTACAATCATACAAGACTCGATACAAGACGAAGTCGACAGACGCATGCACCAACAGACTCCCCCTCGAATGTTGACGAGTCTTCAGTGTCGAGTCTTCAATCTTCAATCTTTATCAGTCTTCTTGAACTCCTTCAAAGTATCTGACAATGTAAAACTTCCTCAATCTCTGTCTTCTTTTCATCTCCAGGATCTCCACCTGGCTCTTATCTCACTCTAATTCTCTTGATCAGATCTCTTGATTCCTTAAGTTCATCAACATCAGCAGTTCTAGGAACGTAACCTGGCCTTCCTGCACAAACTCTACCTCACAATAATTTTCACAATTTTAACATTTGACAAATTTAGTAATTACCATTTGCAGATATTAATCTCAAAAATGATTTAACATTTAAAACGTTTCTGATGACCACTTGTAGGAATTATTCAAAAATAAATGATTTTACAATGTTAATCTCTGATGAACCACTTGAAGAAATATCATTCAAAACATTTTTCATTTTCAACACAGACTCCCCCTCACGAAATGCTCATCATGTTTAGCACTTGGAATTTTGAAAATCAGTTCTTCAACATCAGTTGTCGAAAATCTTTTTGTATTTTACAAAATTTATGCTAAAACACACTTAAAATCTTTTTAAATTTTGATTTAAATGAAATGCAGTAAAGAAATATTTACATACAATATTTTTTTGTGAATTTGTGTAAGAGGATCATATCAGTTTCTGAGACAAATCACCAACACCGTTAAGCTTTAATCATTTTAAGTTCTAAACGATTCACTTAGATTGTCAGTATACTGATCCACTTAAATTTTCACACAAATTTCAAATGTTTCGAGATATGAGATTAATGTTTTAGAGACTTAAACTTATTCGCGTGTCCCACCTCAGAATATACTCCCGTATCCAGATCCCAATATTCAGTCTTACAGGTGAGTATACCTAGATGATATCTGTAAGGGGTTAAATGCGAGGGCCGTGACAGCTCAGGTCAGAACTTCCGTTCAGCGGAGAGATGACGGCTTCGACTTTTGGTGGGTTCCCTTTAGAGAATCTTTTCTTCAACAGCACATGATTAGCTTTTTGCAATGTTTCATCATTTTTTATGCTGAGGGTGGGCTATATTTCAAGCAAGCGTAAAGTATTCTCCGGGGACTAGGCCATTGCTTCCGCAAAATCAGAAGTCCCGGGATAATACCCCAGATATCACTAAGCATAAAGACCTAGTATTTCAGAAAGAGGGACCTTTCAAACAAGATTTCGGGGGTTACCCATATATCCAAGAGATGTTCCCCACGATAAAAGTAAGTTTGAAATTTAAGTTTATATCTCGTCACAATCTACTAAATGTATAAAAACCTACTGGCACATCATCAGTGAGACCGTTTATCACATTTTGACTTTCCAATTCTCTAGCATGCTGTGATTGTCCACTGATGTACTAGCATTTCCTCTTTTTGACAACAAAACTCATTTTTGAATTTTATCATGTTTTTGGATTTTTTAAATTTTCAAAATTTGCTAAAAAAATTTACTCCCCCTAAAATCAAAATATGTTTCAATTTTGATTTTCTGGAAAATTTGAAAACAAACTGTACAAGGTAAAGTGACAACTGATATCGAATCACTTCAAATCGCCATCCACTTGGCATAAACAATCAGAACTCCCCCTTACAACAAACTATTTTCCCATTAGATTTCAAAACATTTAAGTTTGTTTTAATCAAATGGTTTTTCCGGAAAATTAGTTTTGTTGATTTTACCACTTGTAAAGTTGGGGTTTCATCACATTGTTCTTTCAACCACTTGAAAAAAATGTAACAATTTTAAGTTCGAGTACCAAATATCACTTGTAGAAAATCAAGTACAAATTAATGTCCCTGATTTACCACTTGAAAGCCGAAATCACTTTCGTGAATTTCTCAAGAAAGATGCCGATTCCTGCTCCACGATTACCAACTTGGGAGCTCCGGAAAGTCCGGATGTTTTACTCATCATAATAGGTTCCATCCCAGTCACAAACCTGGGATGACCTAACTTTACCTGGTTTCATCAATTTCTTCTCATAAAACTCCTTCACCCCTTTAACCTTCCCATCAACCATTTTACCAAAAATATGTTGCACTTTGGGATTAAAAGCTTTTTCAATATCAAATTCTTTCTTTTCAGAGAAAAATTGATTTGAAATCTCAACTTTACCAACTTTTTGTTTAAAATTTTCAGCCCTCAATGGTGGAAAATTTGCATCATCCATTGGAGGTACTGATGTTTCCAACCTTAACTCAACACATGGCTCATCTGACTTTGTGGAATCAGATTCATCGCCAGAAGATAACTCCTCTGATTTTGACGAATCAGAATCATTGCTAGAACTATCATCAGATTTCTTAACAATCCACTTTTGATTGTCAAGATTTGCTTTCCTCTTGTAAAACCTTTTTGAACATTCACCAACCTCAAACTTCGAATTTTTGAAAACTTTGAATTGTTTGGTTGGTGGTTCATTTTCAACAATCTTTTCTTTCATTTTATCAGAAACTCCCTGTTTTGATTTGATTGCCTTTGGACAATTTCTGGCAATATGACCAACTGTTTTGCATTGAAAACAGGTTCTCGTTTCTTTCCTTTGAGCAATATCAATCTTCATCTCTTTTTGCTTCTTAGCAAGGAATTCTTTGTTGGATTGATTCCTGAACAACTTCTCTTTTTCTTCTTCAGATGATATTCCTGAAACAAACACAGTTTTTGGTTTATAAGTTTTCTCATTTTTATAATTTTTCGGTGGAATAAAACCAAGTCCTTTTCTTTTGAAATTACCGTTATGGTTTGGTTTCTTTTGAAAACCAGAACCAGAAATGTAACCTTTTTTTCTTGTTTAACCTTTGTTGAACTCTTGAGGTGTAAGGTTTTGGATTTTCAGAAAGATTTAGATCTTTTATTTAAAAAATATTAATTTATGTTAATTTGAAAACCTTTTTTATCATTTCCGTTTTAACACCTCTTATTGGAAATTCTTCATCAGAATATAATTTGTCAGAATCATTCAAAGTATATGCCACCTTGATTGATTCATCATTCAAATTAGATTTTGATAACAAAAATTCTTTATTATAAACCCGTTTCTCCCTTTTGACTGGTGACTTTGACTTGTCAAACTTTGACTCCGATTTTGACTCCTCGGTTTCATTGTTATCTAACACCTGATCGACCACTTTCTTTATTAATTCGGACACATGATCAGTGTCAGACGATGTGAAAGTAACATCAATGTTATCTGGCAAGTTTTCTGTAGACTCAGACTCCCACTGTAAATTGGTTGTCTTTTTTACTCTTTCTGAATTTGGATTTCTAGGAGAATATCCATTTTCAAGCGGGGGTGGACACTGGTTGTAACTGGCACTTTGTTTCTTACCAGAAATCTTCACTTCAGTATCCGTTTTCTTCTCAGAGCTCTTGTCTTCAGATACTTCATCTTCATCAAATGCCTTCATGCCTTCAACAGTTGGATAAACCCTATCAATAACATAAGAAGTACATGAATAACTTTTTAACAACCTATTAACTCTTTCTGTTTCAATCCTTTGTGTTTCCAGTTTCTGTTCAAGCACAGCACATTTCTCAATGTAACTGTTAACACTTTTCTGCTTTGTCATGAAAGCTCCTTGAAGTGTTTTCATGGTTGTTGCTTGTTCATTGCTTGACTGATTGTACTGATTCATTGATTTATTAAGAACATCATATGATTCCTTCAATCTGTCTATGTTATAAATCAAAGTACTATTCAGCTTCTTTACTGCTTCACAGTTTTCACATTTCACCAGAATCTTTTGTGCATCAGCTTCTGCATCAACTTTGAAAACTGGAATGTCTTTTAATTTCTTTCTTATCACAGGAATTTCTTCATCATCACTACTGACGGGTTTTTTTAACTTTTTTCTTTTTCTTTTTAGCTTTTTCATCATCACTGTCAAACTTTTCCATCATTTTCAAATGCTTTTCCATTCTCCTTGCATAATAATCATCATCATTATCACTGTCATCAGCAACTCTAGCAACAAAAGCTTTATGATTTGACTTCTTGTTAGGATCATAATCATCCCAACTGAAATTTGCCCAGCTAAACCCTTCTGGTAATTTTTCATCATCTTGATTTATCAGACATGCTTTATTATCAGCTGAAACATATTTGTCCCAACTGAAACCTTCCGATGACTTCTTATCTTCTTGATTTTTACCATACAAGCTCTCTTTGATGATTCTTCGATTGTCTTTCTAGCATGTGCAGTTTGTGGTTCTTGTTGTTGTTGAGCAACTTGATGATAAATTGCTTTCCGATAGTAATCATTGTTGTTGAACGGATTTTGAGCTCCACTTGCTTCGCGATTTGTGCACTCCCTCTTGAAGTGTCCCTTTTCCCTGCAACGAAAACAAGTAACTTTAGATTTATCAAATCCTAAAATAGAAACATTTGCATCACGGAAATCATCTCTTCCCGTAATTTGTTTAAACTTTTCGGCTCTTCTCAAAACACTCGCCAAACACCACTTTATATCCATCAATTCCATCTCTTCTGCATCGATTTGATCGTAATCCTCTTTTGTCAACATTGGATTCCCGATCTTTCCTGCTACAAGACTTCCATATGATCCCAGCACAGTTCCCAACAAAGACATATGACTTTTTGCAACCTCTTCTGAAAAATTTTCATCATTCTCAAGATTCAACACAATGTTGCATTGAAGCTTCTTTCCATTCTTGGTTGTTGAAAAGTTTGGATCAAATGATGGATATGACGAAAAACTCGTTTTGCTGTTTGATCCTTTAGATGTTCCTCCAGATGAGCTTTTAGCATTGAATGTAGTTTCAACTTTTGGTGACATGTTGGTCTTGTCACTGATACCTCCTTTGTAATAAAGACCGATATCTTGTTCGCCATCAAAATCCTTCATTCTCGAGATTTTCCTTTGTTCCATTTCTTGAGCTTCAAGCTTTTCAATGAACTTCTTCAGTGTCAGATTGCTAAAATCTTTCTTATTTCTCAACATCATCAAATACGTGCCCCAAGTTTCATGTGGCAATGCATCAGCCAATTTTTCTACCAACTCTTCATTATCTTTATTGATGCTCACTCTCTTCATTTGGACTAACAGATTACAATATCTTTCGATAATCTGCTTGGTGTTCTCAGTTCTCAAACCACGAAATAAATCGAATTCTTTCTTCAAAAGCGATTTCTTATTCTTGATCATTTCTTTACTTCCAACAAACTTTGATTTTAAAGCTCTCCAAATTGAATATGCACTTCCAGTGTGTTGCAGTAAAACCAGAATATCTTCTTTAACTGCTTGATGTAATATACTAATCATCATCTTTTCATTTTTGTATTTCTTTCTATCATCAACACTTAAATCTTTAATAGCAATCTCCTCTTCTTCATCATTCAAAGGTCTAACATATTTTGTTTCCACACATTCCCAAGCATCCAAATAATTTGCTTGCACCCAATTTTCGAATCGCTCTTCCCAACCTTTATACTCCTCAATGTTCATAAGTTTTGGCGGTTTTTGCATAGTGCCTCTTCACACGATATCACACTTTCAAGCGAAATACTCTTTTCAAACGGAATCAATGCTTTCAAACGAAATCCCCTTTGGAGCGGAATACTCTTTCAAGCGGAATACCTAATTCCGTGTGAACTAACACCCTTTCAAACGGAATTACTAATTTCGTTGGAAATGTTCAAACGGAATCACAGTTTGGAGCGGAATAGCTGATTTCAAACGGAATCAAGGTGTTATTTCAAGCGAAATTATGCTGAGGTCATCATACTCAAGCTGTTTTTCAAGCGGAATTATCAAATTTTATCAATTTTAGATCGAATTAAGGTCCAATTTTCTCAAGGATTTATTAAAACACTATTGCTCGTGTAAAGTATGAAATTCAAGACATTTTGACCATGAAAACTTGTTAATTTTGAAAAAGAAGGTGTAGAAATCAGAATTTGCAGCTGAATTGGTAAGAACTCTTCCTCCTGAGCTCTGATACCACTTGTAGGATCGTTTTGAGACCCGAATGAGTCGATCAGAAGAGTTTTTGCTCGATACGAAAGGCGAAAACAGACGTATCAAATTCAATTCAGCTAGATATACACTTTAAACTGTCTTTAGATTGATTTGACAAAGAAATACAACGAGTAGACACTTCGGCAGCACTTTGGCTTCTGAATCACACATTCAAGATTCCTTCAAACGAAATCAGGTGACACCTATATATAGGCCATGTAATTCCGCTTGAAACCGGCTCAAGCGAAATCACAGTTTCACACGGAATACCATTTCGAGCGGAGTTAACAAAGTGATTTCGCTTGAAATCATTTGTCACTTTCAAGTGAAATTACACTTTGTAATTTCGTGTGAAATTGCCTGTTGACCTATTTTTGACAGTTTTCTCGTATAACGTGCCCTGATCTATCTACAATCATACAAGACTCGATACAAGACGAAGTCGACAGACGCATGCACCAACACCCAATTTATAGGAGCTGGTTTCGAGTCCCTCGCGCCCCGCGTAAGATTAAGTGGGGGCTTACGCGGCCCGCGACCTAGGCTTGTAGGGCCTAGCTATGGCTGGTCATCACCTTTAGCCTCGACACGATTGTGCCACGTGTCGGCTCCGGGTGAGGCCTCGTAGACGGGCAGCCGCGCCCCACGTAGACCAAAGGGTGATCTTACGCGGCCCGCCAGTGACCCATTATTTTTGTTTTTATTTAATTTTAATAGAAATAAAGGTATTCGGGGCCCGTTTTCTCCTACGGGGTGTATTTTAGGACATATTGGGACATTCTAATTATTTTTAGGGTGTCGAAAAAATATTTTGGA
This sequence comes from Helianthus tuberosus, assembly GCA_030545235.1. Classification (NCBI taxonomy): domain Eukaryota; kingdom Viridiplantae; phylum Streptophyta; class Magnoliopsida; order Asterales; family Asteraceae; genus Helianthus; species Helianthus tuberosus. The sequence goes on along the minus strand of CM060402.1, from coordinate 159,029,407 downwards.
GGGTTGTTATATAGGGTTTATGCGAGAACCATTTTTATTGTGAGAACCGCGAGAACTAATGTGAATACAACAAAATAAACCCACTACATAACTCCCCCCCTCCAAAAAAAAAAAAAAAACTTAACCCCCCCCCCCCCCCCCCCCAAGTTAAATGCTAAAAACTAAACCCCCCAAAAAACCTACCCCCCTCCCAAAAAAAAAAAAAAAAAAAAAAAAAAAAAAAAAACCCTATCCCACTCAAGTTAAATGCTAAAAATTAAACCCCCCAAAAAACGAAACCCCCCCACCCCCACTCAAGCTAAATGCTAAAAATTAAACCCACATAAAACCTAAAGAATCTTAAAAATCTAAAAAGCACACAATTTTTTTAATATTCTTTTATTTAAATCGCTACTTTTAGTAGCCAATTTTTTTTTTTTTTTAATAACGAAAAGTAACGATTTTTTCATAAAAAAATATTAAATTTTTTTTTTTTTTTGTGTTTTTTTAGATTTTTTAGGTATTTTTTGTTGTGTTCACATTGGTTTTCGCAATAAAGGATGGTTTCTAAATGATCCTTCTCATATATATATAGGGTAGGGTTCCCTAAGTTGAGTGAATTATGTGAACTAATCTGGGCCATTTGATTAAATCCTCTAGAGAATTTTAAACAATGGCAAGATTGTAATTATAATGTCGTAACTTTTCTTTAAAATAATTGATAGAATGGCATTTGCGTCTTTTGTAAGAAAATTGATTTTTTGAGGTATGTGAATCTAAAATAGGTTTGTAATTATTATTTTTTTCTAATTTTTCTGTAATTCTTTAGAAAAAAAAAAAACTGAATTTTCTAGTTTTGTTTTTGTTTTTTTAAATGAATGATGCGTTGCAATTTTTTGAATATTTTACAAACTCTACTAATAATGTGTAGGAAACCCGTCACAAATTTCCGACACCACATTTTTGTCAGAAATGCATTGAATAACGCGTATAACCACGTAGCAAATGATTTCCTACAGGGCTTTTTTCAACATCAAAGTTTTATTGCAAATCGTTGTAAAGCTAGATTTGTGACGGAAAATACGTTGAAAGCGGTCACTTTTCTAGTTGTGAATGTTGATTAATTTCAATGACAATTTGGTTAAGTTGATTATTTATTCATGTATAAGTAAATAAAATAAAGTGATAAAACTCGGTTAAAAAAATCGTAGCCAACAATAAAACTGAGTCATAGAAAATCAATAACATATATGATTTGATATTTTCGATTCTACTTTTGATTATTATATATATTATTCGGTGTTTTGTCACTATTTGAATAATATGAGCATTAAGAAAAATCTTTTAATTATTATATTACGAAAAATAACAAATTTATAAACTAATAAGTTACCGTCAAGTTGTTTACCAACTTAAATTGGACCTTTCATTAGAAATCCTATATCAAATTTGCATCTCTCTGGTAAATTTCAAACAACTGATTGGAAGCTCACACCCTATTTCCATTCTACAAAAAAAAGGTCCCTATTTCCATTTTACAAAAAAAATAAAACTCTATATTTTACACAATTTATTTATTCTATATTCTTTATGATACAGACACGAACGAGTATCGAACTTCACAAGAAAGATATAACTAAGTATTATTTACTTAGAAATGTGCAATGGAGATGTAAGACTCACACATGGAATGTGGATGGGTTGTCAATGGGATATTACATACACACAATTGTGTGGTTTGCATAAACAATGCCGGCCACCACAACATTTATATATATTATTAATAACTAGTGGTTCCTCGTGATGTGCGACGGATTTTTATTTGTATCGATTTGGTTTGTCACATTATCGGTACAATACGGGCATTCGGTATGGTAATTAACACGTATTTTACATCGATCGAAAATCGTAATAACGAATGCTACCAATGCTCAAATGCTATTTATTTGGTTTGTCACAATACTAGTATGGTACCGACATTCAATGTAGCTTATGATACAAAAAAAAACCCTTACGAATACAACTCAGTTTTCAATTAAATTGAACGCTGAGAGAAGTATAAAAATAAATATCAATATCAATTTGGTTCGTCAGGATAAAGAAAATATCGATTATATTTAACTCGTTCAAGATTTAATAAAACCTTCATCGAAACATGGATAAAACAAACACATCGCAACAGTATATTCAGAATTTTATAAAACGTTAAATTATATTAAAAGAATGGCGATAAAGGGGAACTACGTCATTTTATAAAAAAAAAAAAACTAATCAGTTAGCCAACTTTGATGATACTATTCACAACCCAATTTTGAACAAGGTTAATTTGTATCAATATGAGCTTGGTATCAAGTACCGGTACCAAAAATACCAATATCGGAATTTGCCAAATATGGGTACCGGTGCCAAAAATGTTCGGTACGGTATCGGTATTTGAAGGTAAAATTCGTTAAAATACCGGTATCGTACCAAACCGGTACCGGTGTCAAAAACACCAAAAAGTGGGTACCGATTCGGTACAAAAAAAAATTGGTATAAGAAATTCGGTACCAGTACCAAATCTCATATGCTTATCACTAAGATGTAGAGAAAAATAAGTATCTCACAACGACATATTTAAAACTTTATATCTTACTTGTTATAAGAGAAAAAAACAAAATATTCTTAAATGTAATAATTAAAATAATAAGGTGAAAAATAAAAATAAAACTAAAAGATTAAAATTCACTCCACTCATAATCCAATACTCAGCAAGTTGACATAATAAAAAAAATATTTGTTGTAAATGTAAGGAAAAATAGTGGACTACAATAGGTCTGTGTGGGTCACCAAAAGAAAAGCGAAAACGCAAGAAAGCAAGTAGAAACTGACATAATATTTGTACTAGTCTTGTATCTTAACAATTGTCTCAAAATACGTTCACACAGTTGAATTGAAATTCAAAGCTGAAGTTCGAAGTCGATTTGTTCTTCTTTGGAATGAAACTGGCGGCTTCACCTCACAACACCTTATTTAAATCTCTAATCACCCACGTGTTCTAACAATGCAGATTTTTGTCTTCTTTGATAGGGTTGCTTTTGGACCATGTCTTTTTTCAATCTTACATGCATGCATGCATGCATAAGCATTATAAATACCATCACCTCCCTCTCAATCCTTAAACATATTTCATCTTCTATTAAGTTTTACCATCAATCAGATCATCTTCATTCTTCAAACAAAAACTCTTTAACAAACAATTTTCCTACCCACCTTGATTGTCAATCTAAACTTAGTAATGGCCAGAAGTTACTACTTTATCATCAATGTTCTTTTGCATCTCACCTTATTAAGCATACACACATTGGCTCGGCCAATCAATATTGTCAAGCCAATCAGCTATTCTGATTATTTTGGGAATATCAAGAACTCGGGTCCTAGTCCTGGAGGAAAGGGACACAACTTGATCAATGATGATATTCTTGGGGGCATTAAGAACTCCGGTCCAAGTCCAGGTGGCAAGGGACATGGATTTACTGATGCTGAATCTCTTGAGAATGTTAACTACTCAGGTCGAAGTTTAGGAGGAAAGGGGCATGAGTTTCCCATTGTTGATTCTTTAGCGAATATCAAGAACTCAGGTCCTAGTCCTAGAGGAAAGGGACATGACTTGGCCAATGATAATATTCTTGGGGATATCAAGAACTCCGGTCCAAGTCCTGGTGGCAAGGGACATGGATTTCCTGATGCTGAATCTCTAGAGAACATTAATTACTCAGGTCCAAGTGTAGGCGGAAAAGGGCACGAGTTTTCCATTGTTGATTCTTTTGCTAATATTAAGAACTCAGGCCCTAGTCCTGGAGGAAAGGGACACGACTTGATCAATGATGATATTCTTGGGGACATTAAGAACTCCGGTCCAAGTCCAGGTGGCAAGGGACATGGATTTCCCGATGCTGAATCTCTTGAGAATATTAATTACTCAGGTCCAACTATAGGCGGAAAGGGACATGAGTCTCCAACCGTTGATTCTTTCGTGAACATTAGTACAAATTTGTGGAATGTGAAGAACTCAGGTCCAAGTCCTGGAGGAAAGGGACACGGCATGATCGATGATCATATTCTTGGGGATATTAAGAATTCTGGTCCTAGTCCTGGAGGAAAGGGACACGGCATGATCGATGATCATATTCTTGGGGATATTAAGAACTCTGGTCCAAGTCCAGGTGGCAAGGGACATGGATTTCCTTATGCCAAATCTCTTGGTAACATTAAGAGCTCAGGTCCAAGTGCATGGAAAAAGGAACATGAGTTTCCTACTGGTGTTAAAACACTTTGGAGTATCTTCAAATCAGGTACTAATCAAGGAAGAAAGGATCATAGTTTTAGTACAAATTTGTGGAATGTGAAGAACTCAGGTCCAAGTCCTGGAGGAAAGGGACATTAAATGACCCAACCGTTTACAAGTTATACTTATATAGATGGGCAAGAGCAAACTCCTTCTAGTGTGTTTGAGTTATTAGAGATAAACCTACTATTGTAAAGGCATACAAAATTCTTTGTTGCTTTCTTAAGTTTAAATTATTATTTCATTGTTTAATTAAGTTATTTTCTTGGTCAGATGCCTAAACATGTACCTTTAGTTTCAAACACTTGAATTATTCCTTTAGTTTCAAGATCAATATTTTTCCAAAATCTACATCGAATGTTATTAAGGGTGTGGCTCCCCTTTCTACTTTTCATACACCTTTCCAAAGATATCAATTTAAAACTTTAAAATAGTGCTTAACCATGTTGTCTAACTTAACAACAATAAAATGGGAATGAATTGAAAAATAATATTCAGCAAGAAAAAGCCATGTTGTCTAACTTAACAAAAATAAAATGAAACATTATTTACAACATATGCAACCAACATTTCTTGAAGTGTTTTTTTAGCAAGATGTTAGAAACATCAAACTATATGTAAGGATCCTCTAAAATAGTGCTTAGCCCAAAATATAATTTATATGCATTTGAATGGAATACATAATTTGGTACTGTTTCTATATTATTTGTATTAAAGCTGGTAAAAATTATTGAACACAAAGTTAATTTTACAGGTCGTATCTATTTCAATATACACCACGTCTTGTTAAATAGTCGTAATGCTTGTCCCTTTTTCTTTATTTTTTGTGAGAAAATGTATATACTTAAATAGCAAAATGTTTTGCAACTATATGTCAAGTTAAAGGGAAATCATGTATTTCTTAAGGTCGTAGGTAGTAAAACATGCTTACATATGTGTCTATACACATGCTAAAGCATTGCATTTTGCTTTATATAAAGGTGTTAGATAAAGCTTTGCATTTTTATACGGTGAGAATTCAAATCTCATTGGTGACAAAAATCAAGTCGTTCGAAAAAATATTTAGAAATATGTATTTTAAGTGTCTCTCTTCCAGACTTTGATATTGGCGGTTTCTCTAATATGGACACCGCCCCCCCAAAGCCACAAAAAACTTTGGCGAATGCTCTATTTGACAAAATCGCTCATAGTCTGGGAGAAGCATTTGATCTGTCTCCCCGCCAGAAGGCGGTGATTGAGTGCTTGAAAGGCCCCTATGAGCAAGACTTTTTGACTGTTATCCCGATCGAGGGGCTGGGGCAATGCATGTCGGCTATTGAGTATAGGGCTATCCTTAAATACCGGCTGATGATCCCTATGTATCCAGAAGACGAAACCTGCCCAATCTGCCGTAAAGCCTGCATGGATAAATACGGGGAGCATGCTGTTCATTGTAAGGAGCTCCCTGGTTTCAAATATCGGCATGACTGGGTGAGGGATGTTTTGGGGGACATCTTGAGGAGAGCGGGGATTTCTGCGAAGAAGGAGGCCCCTGTGAATTTCCTTACAGACCCCATGGAAGGGAGATCTACACTGAGACCAGCGGATCTGCTCGCCTTTGGCTGGGCGGGAGGGAAACATGCTTGTGTGGATCTCACATGAGTCTCCCCCTTAGCTGGTTTAAGGGAAAGCGGGTTTGTAGCAGGACAAGCTATAAGGAAAGCAGAATCAAAAAAGGTGGATAAACACGCTAAAGCATGTGCTGATAACCAACATGCATTTGTCCCTTTCGCCTTCGACACCTTTGGCTCCCTAGCTCCAGAAGCTATCCGTTTGTTGACTAGGGTCCAAAAGGTTGTCCACAGCAGTTGCTCATCAACAGGGGGCAAGGGTTTGTCTTTAATAGGCTAGGATTTGCTATTCAGAAAGGGGTAGCGGCGCAGCTTGTTGCTCGCTTACCTGCGATATTGATGTAAAGTGCGCTTAGTTTAAATATAATGTATTTTAATGGAATAAAACCTAATATGAAATACATATAGACGCATGTATGTGTATAGATATTATTAAAACAATTATATCAATTTAAATTTGAATTATATAAGATATCAGTTGTACCCTTTTTAAATGGCCCGTATATGACATTTATTTTTATTCATAACATGTCCCCCAAAGGCCAAGGCCCAAGAGATACGTTCAATAATACCACTTAGGAGTTGACAAAACTTAAAAAAAACAACAAAGAAACATGTATATATGGATATATATAAAATTGATGAGCTTTGGGGTAATAAACTAATAATTGTTTTGTTTAGAAAATTCAAGAATATGCTGCTTAAAACATCGTGGTAAAATATAAAAAAAACATTGATAGAAGAATACATGCAAATGTACAGATTTGAAAATTACTTTATAAAAACATGTAATCAACGCTCACTACGACGCTAGTGGATCACAAATCACAATAGTGGTTTGCTACCGTGGCAAGTCACCGAACAAGATACTAAAAGTAGCAAGCAAGCAGAATACAGTATTGCTTCATTTTCTCAAAACCACTACACATACGACTTCAGACATGACTTTAGTAGAATATGAAATCAAATTTGAAGGTTGGAGACTTGAAGTAAACAGGCGGCTAGCTACACCTTCTTTAAATCTTGGTTATGCATGGTTGCTTCATTCTTGACTAGATGGAAGCACAAATTGATTCTTTCTTCTCTCACCACCTTCATGGCAATTCTGCAGTATAAATTGATTCTTTATTCTCTCAAGTTCCTTGGTGCAGATCTGTTACGTTTTATAATAATTTTCACACATATGGCTAGAACGCTCACTTTCTTCGGTGTTGTTTGACTTCTTATCGACTCATATTGACTATACTAACAATTAATGTCATCATGATCCGAGTCGTGCGGGTAAGCTGGTAGTTATACGTCCTTTGGGGGACAAATTCCAAAGGAAAAGGGAGCGGCTTTTACCAATCATGAATCACTTGAGGAAATATAAAACTCTCCTTCAAGTACATGATGTTGTGAGTATAGAGAGCACGAGAACTGGTACATATGTCAAAAAGGTTCAAGTTTATTGATCACAGTAATACAACTTTAATAAATAAGAAATTACAATGGAGATCAATCACAACAAACTACATTTATTTAGGTAATTAACTACTAAGATCCATGTAGTTAATTACTAATTAAACCTATCCACCATATAGTTCTTAACCAATTATACGTATCCAAAGCCTGCTTCTAATGGTTGCATGCTATTTGAATTATTCATTCAAATAGTTGTCACTCCAAGCCTTGACCTTAGATAACAAAATGTACCATTCTTGTCCCAAAGCTTTAGTATGTGTATTTGCTACACGATCCTTTTCTCTTCAATGAAACTACAAATGCTTAATGAAACTTTATGTTAGTTTTTAGTCAGAATGATGGTTGATCTGTTATCAGAAAATAGTGTGCTTGCCATCTTTTGTTCTTGTAGTTACTCTTGCAATGATTTTCTTAACCACACTGCTTGACATGCAACAATATTTGTTGCTATATATTCAGCTTCATCAATAGATAAGTTTTTAGCTAATTATTTCTTTGAACTCCATGATATTGTCCCTTGAACACTAGTTAAGTTAGGTATTCGATCCTCATGAGAGCTTGCCTAGTCACTAGATGTGTATCCTATCATGTTAACTTCATTTGTCTTGCATCTTTTTAGTCCAAAACTAACAGTTCCTGCGATATATCCATACATTCTTTTGGCAGCTACAAAATGAACTTAGGATGGCTTTTAATCTGGATTACTGGACAGTGCTTTATGTACCATGTATACCTTGCTTTTCTTTGACTTAAACTTCTTCTTGGAGAGGTCCATTAACCAGTGGCGGATCCAGGAAATTTTTCCATTGGGTTCACTTTTTTAGATGCTCCAATTTAATATGACTGAATATAAAAAATCCCGGTTGGTTCGACTGTTCGGGTCGGGTTTGGGCCGGCTCAACCAATTTGAGGCCCTAAGCGAAGTAAAAATCAGAAACCTTTTTTTTTAAATTCAATTGTTCGGTTCGACTGTTCGGGTCGGGTTAGGGCCGGCTCAACCATTTTGAGGCCCTAAGCGAAGTAAAAATCAGAAACCTTTTTTCAAATTCAATTGTTATAAAATCTAGCTCATACGTAACTTATATTGTATAACACTTTATCAATTAAGTCTCACCGAATTTTAATTCAGTTAATTATTGAAATCTCAATCTACCTAATTTGTCAAGAAACTGTAACATATTTCTAGAAACATTTAACAGAAGTTGAAAACTGAAATCAACATTACCTTGAATGGTGAAAGTTGGAACCTTTGAAATCAATAGGCATCTTGACCTCAAGAACAGAAATCAACAACCATAAATCTAGCTTTTTGTTCCAAGATTATTTCTAACAACAGGAAACAATTTTAAATTATCAAGATCCTCAATGAGAGTTTATGTTGTAAGTACTAAATGTTGTTAAAAGGGCTGTCAGATTGTAACACCCCGAAACGGGTTTGGTAATCAAACCACGTTAATAATAATGAACGGGTAAAATACCGTTAGTGGTAAAATTAACCGGATGAATATAAGGATTTAAATAAATAATCTAATATTAATTAAAAAGGAGGATAAATACTTTGAGAAAACAAAGTATATAAAAGGCCCGAGTTAACGAGACCTAAAATAAAACGGGATAGGTAACACCCCAAAAATATATAGGTTTTATATACATATTAAATAGCGGTTATGAACAAGATAAAAATTAACTAGGAAATAAATAACCTAGTTAATTACAAGTCTTGTAGTTATGAGAAACCTTGGTTAAAACATGTTATATGCAACAAGGGTAAAGTAGAGGGACTAAAGGTGATAAGCTGGAAACTAGTTTTATTTAATAAAACGTCAACACCAAAACACACACTCTAAGTGTGTGTTCTGGTCGAGACAATCACAGGAGCCAAGGGGGTTCCCTTACTCAAACCCTAACAAGCACAAAATCAACAAATTGGAAGGGGAAATCGAACCCAAATCGAAATCCGAGCACAAACTAGTGAATCACCTCAGTGAAGGGATCATAAGGTATGTCAAAATTCCCACTTTGGTTCCATCTCAAATTTGGATGAACACATGAGATTTGAAATTTGAGCTTGCATGATCGTTATTTGGGTGAAATAGTAATGAAATCATGTCTAGGAAGTAAACCCTAGTCATTAGTTTGTTGAATTAATGTTTAAACTATGAAATTCATGATCATCCACCATGTGTGTGTAGTGGGTTTTGTAGAAACAAGGTGAACACTAGAACCATGATGAGTAAATTAGTGTTATTTGAATCCTATGAGGTTAATTTTGATATTGAACTATAAATTAGATGATTGTCTTGTAAAAGATGTTAAAATCTTGGTAAAAATAACAAGTTATGAACTTGATTATAAATATGTAAAATTATGCACATTAGGAGTTTGTTAAAATGCCTAAATAAGAACCAAAGTGTTGAAATTTAAAGTGAAACGCGCATTTGAATGATATAACAAATTATGCGTAATATGAAGCTATAGGGGTTCTAAACATCATGTTGATTTAGACTAACTATGTAAAATCATGTGATTAAAAGTAGTTAGCTTTTGATAAGTTGAACAAATAAATGATGAAGTCAAATAGTAGATTCAACATAGAATTCGTAAGATGGGATAGTCGTATGTGATAATGACTAGTCTAACCATCTTACTAATTATGATTATAGTTTGATGCTTGACAAGCTAGGTGAAGGCTTGGAAAGGAAGCGGGTCAAACGAATAAAGTATAAAGGAAAAGCGTGTTTCGGATGCAAAGTAAGTAAAGCTTACGCCCCTTTACATTATTTACAAATTACTTAATTGCAAGTATTGTATATGAATGCTACTAAGTGGTTGGTATTTGATGTTCCGACACGATTCAATGAGAGTCGGAACAAGGGTAAATGGTAAGAAATCATGAATTATGGTAAAAAGGGTAAAATGGTAAAGTAGTCATGTAATGATGAACAAATAAAAACGGTTTTAAGTAAAATGAGTTCAAGGGAAAAACCGGGATAGGTTTAAAGGGATAAAATGGTAATTAAATACCATCTCATACGGACAAATGGTCAATTAGACTTAATGGGTCAAATGGTGTTGTTAACACCATTTGACAATAACATTTGACAATCGCTTGTTGAGTTTTGTAATCACAGGAATAACACAAGCTTGCGTTGCTTTAACTAGAAAGATTTAAAGCGAAAGTTATGTAAACGGGTCAATACTTGACCCGAGCCAGGTACGCATAAATAAGTTTTTATTTAAACACACAATTTTTGGTCAAATATTTAGCGAAAGTCCTTCGTCTTAAAGTGAGGGACTAAAGTTGACCAAAACACCGTTGAATGGTATATTGGGTAAACGCCCCATAGGTGTTGTTTAGGAACTTGCATTAAGATTATGGAATCATTAGATATGAATAAAAGTTATAGGAATACAAAATGACATATGACTGTCATCAGTATCTTTTTCTTGAATTTTTGTCCATCTCATGCAGCAAAATCTTACTGAGTTACTCCCCTCTGCTAACAATTCATTCAGTAAAACTTCACGAAGAACAATACTGAATATCCAAGAAAGCATATTAGCCATCTTTGATTTTTTAATTTTTTGGCGTTTTACAGTGAGTGGTATTTAGTAGTATTGGTGTTTGTTTGTTTGTTTTTTGGTTTGATCAAATGGAAGTTGTTGAGACGTATCATTTTATAGGATGTCTTTTTAGCGCGTAAGTTAGGCGGTGCATTATTATAATAAAGTATTCGTCGTTTCAGTTACTGTTTGTAATTATTGTTTTTGATAAGCTTTATCTCTGAAGTCTGTAACACGTCCCATCTTTCAAGTTTGGCGTTTTAGATTCTAATATAATAAATTTTCCCTCTCTTCAGTATTACTGATTTGTAGTTACTGTTTCTAGTTACATTTTCAAGTTTGTTTTTTATTTATTTTTTTATTTTTTTGGGGTTTTTTATAATACTTGTCCAGAGTAATTTTATTATTGTTTGGTAGTTTTTGGGGCGTTTTATGGCATGTTGGCGTTTTGACAAGCATTTGGCTTTGTGGCGTTTTTATTACATATGATGTTGTTATTATATAACAATCAACTGAAAAAGAAAATTAAAAAAATATATATTGATCTTCCAAATCTTCACTGTCACCACTCTATTTCTTCTTTTGAAGCATCTTCACTGGCTGTTTCGACTTTCGTATGATTTTTTTTTTTTTTCGAAGTAGTTTTTTTGTCGCCGTGTGGAAGCACAAAGTCTGAAATCAGCCTCTTTTTCTATAATATTTGTCCATCTCATGCAGCAAAATGTTATTGAGTTTACACCCTTTTCAGCCAACAATCCTTGAATTTCCATTGAATGATGTTTGATTTTTTAACTTTTTTGGCGTTTTACCGAGGAAAAGAACGCCACTAAATAAACCATCTTAAAACTCTAAATTTGATCATGCTAAAATCAATCACGTTTTGCTGTATGGTGATAGACAACATTGTTAATCCTTGGTTAAGAAAGATAACTGACAATGTTGTCTACCCCATACAACTAAACTTTATTGACAACAAACTCAATAATGTTTTTGTATGTTTTGGCGTTATAAATTGGATGGAAGTTGAGGATAAGTCAATAAGATTTTACTCAATAAAATGGACAATATCCTCACTTAAGGATTTTGTCCATTACATTGAGCGAAAGCTTACAGACAACCAAACTGAATTTCTAAAAACGTTTTGGTTTAGAAGATATTTGATGTTTGGGTTTTTTGGCGTTTCTAAGAGGAACGGTATATATTAAATATGGCGTTTGGGGTTTTGTGTGTGTTTTTAATTGAAGGTCTGAGATGTTGTATATATAGGATTTTTTGGCGGTTTTTTTAGGCGGGATTTTATTATAATTAAGTTTGTCGTTTTATATCTAATGGCGTTTTTAGTTAGAATGGTGTGTGATTTTTGTTTGACGTTTTATTTTCATGAGATGGCGTTTTGTGTGGAGAAGTCAAAAGACCATTTTACTCTTAATGAAGCGCGTCCACGTAATAAAATTGATGTTATTTACGAAAATGTCACCGCGCTAATCTAGTCCATAGATTGTTTTGATCTGACGATCCATAAGCGTTCTCACTGTTCTCACACTTTCTACCGTTTTCTCTAAATCCCGACCCTGTATATATATATATGGTAGGGTTCTAGAGTGAACACTAGTGTATTTGTGAACTGAATGAACAAATACTGGCCATTGATTTACATCATCAAATCGTAAAATATCCTAGTGTATTTTCATCATCAACTCCTGGTCATTGATTTACACTTGTGTATTAATAATCAAGGGCTAAGATTAGCTTACACAGTTCACTATCAAAGAAGTTGTTCACAAATGAACCTATATATATATAACACATAGGGGCAGGATAAATACAATAGATCTTAACCAAAAAATGATGAGAAGGATAGTGCTGATATGAATACAAAGTTCTTACATGTAACAAACAGTGCTGATATGCAACAACACGTATATCAACATTGTTTGTTACATATTAGCACTTTGTTATTTGCATATCAGCACTTTAAGTGTCACCATTTTTAGGTTAAGAATATTGTGTACCGAAATCTTCCCCTATATATATAAACTAGGTTATAACCCCGTGTATTACACGGGTTAAGTAAATAAAAAATCAAATAGTTAATAGATAAATAAAATTATCAGTAATTATTAAATTATATAACTTTAAAATTTAAATATCTGGACATGAGTTGCATTTTAAAAGGATGGTTGTTTTAGGATAAATTTATTAGTATGATAAATGTAATTATTGTTCTTCTTACATTTTAAACATATATTAAATTTAAGAGTAAAATGCACGAATAGTCACTAATGTTTTGTAAAATAACACCTATAATTCCTAACTTTTGAAAAATGCACGAAGAAGGCGTTTATCGATGAGGGAGTTGCAGGTGGTGGGGTGAGGGTGGGGTGGGGTAGGCCACTTGAGTTAACTTTATATTTTAATATTTTAATATTTTTAATACAGTAAGGGCATTAAGGTCATTTCACACCCACTTAACTGAGAAAACTAACCGCCATCCACTTCAGGGACTATCCGAGTAACAAACTGTCAAACCACAGGGAGCACCGGTGTAATTTCCAAAAGTTAGGGACTATAGGTGTTATTTTACAAAACTACAGGGACTATCCATGCATTTTACTCTAAATTTAATAATTTAAATTAAATAATAATTATCTACAATTAAAAAAAAGGGTAGTTGCACGGTACCCCTGACCGCGGAAGGGATCTCCCTTCCCAGTTCACCACCCGACAAGGATCCCTGGCGGCAAATACCCATAGCCATCAAAGAGGGGTAAGAAACATGTTTCAAACCCGAGACCTCGAGTGTCCTCGGTCCGGCTTAAAGCGGGTGTCGGTGGCCACCAAAGTGGCACTAATGGGAATTGAACTTGGGTCTCCATTGGAGAACCCAAGTCACTCCACCACTAGGCCACTTGTGGTGGTTAATTATCTACAATTAAGGAATTAAGATATAATTTCTAACCTAGTAATTAATATAAATAAATAATAAGATATTTTATGGAACTTTATCCGAATTTCTTAAATGTTTGAAACATATTAAATTTAATAATTTAAATTAAATAATAATTATATACAATTAATGATGGTCTAAAATAATAAAAAGTGTCCCTCCATACTAATGGGTAATGATGGGTCAATACCACATAGGCCCAAACTATCTACACACCAAGTGTGTAGATAGCTACACCTCAAAATGTGTTTTTTGTCCTATATGCACACCCTTCAGTGTCGAGCTGTGACCAAAACGCGGCGTTTTGGGTCGGTCAACTAGAAAAAGACTGACGGGTGTCTGACGGGTCTGTTCACCGGACCAAAACACCGAGCTTTGGCCGCGTTAACCAGACAAAAGACTGTCGATAAATAATTAGAAAGAGGACATTAAGTAATCATAACTCCTAATTTTAACAAAAATAATTATTATATACTATTACATCCCTTTTTGGTTTATGAGATATCCCATTTTCCTTTATTTTATATACAAAAATCTACACTATATAATAAAAGAAACTAATGAAGATAATATATTATTAGATTAAATAGAATAATTCTATCCGACATTCAAAGTAAGATAAGATTTAATATTAATTGATTATTTATTGTTTAATTAATTGATATAAGATAAATTTGAAAATGCAGGAAATTAAAATGTAGACGCCTTCAATGAGTGACACGTGTCCCAAAGTTGGTTTCTTTTATTATATAGTATAGATATAGATTTAAAAAATTGAGAAAACTACTATAAACCAATAAATATATTTTATTTTTTTCAGTATAAAGTTAGTATTGTAAAAAATAAATAGGAAAACTATATGTAGTTTATGATCGACATATATCTATCACGCGAACTACATATACCTTTTTGTTGTTTTGACAAAGATATTCATATAAAAAGAAAAAAAAATCTTGTTTAATGATGATTTTCTCAGAGTTTTCTTGTATTCGTTAAGTTTTCTTATAATCTCTTCCTTATACATGAACAAATTAGTTTGATTGTTCTGATTTTTACTTTTGGATTTTTTTTGCTTGTTCAGTGTCGATTATCGTTGTTTTTCAGGTTATATTCGAAGAAATATATCCATGATTTTGAAGTAGTGATGGCAAGTTACGGGCAAATTAACTATTGGGTTTGTGTCTTAGGTCAAAATGTGTGATTATTGCGACAGGTGCAGCAGCCTTGCAATTATGAATTGAATATTAGTGAAGCATGAAAGTCGTAATACAACCACGGCCCAATTAAGATGTTGAGATGTCTTCACCTAATTGGTGGATACCCAAAATTTCTTACATGGATGTGGGAGCATCTCTATTATCCTAGCAATAGCTAAGACCATTGGGTATGGGCTCCGTGAAAGGCCCGTCCCCCCATTAGGAACGTCCTACACCGCCCCCAAGGGGTCCGGCTCGGCTTTGGCGTCGGAAATCAGACGGGCAAGACGGAGCAAGTGGTGGGCCCCCATCTGACCTCTCCCTCTCTCTCCTTTTATGGTTGGCTGCATGTGTGAAGGTGGCCCTCTCCCTCTCTCTCCTTTTAAGAATATATTGATTTTTTTATTAAGTGGGTAGTCCCCCCACACCCTTGGATAGTCACCAAAGAGACTATCCTCCTCCCGTGATTACGTGGCGCCTACGTGGCGGGTAGTCCTTTGGAGACTATCCTCCCCCATACCCAATGGTCTAAGCGTACATCTATTTAAACAGCCAAAATAGTTGGAAGTAGTTTCTCTTAAGTCCCAACTCCCAAGGCTCCTATATATACAAGGTAATGACAAAAACTAACAAATAAGCATACAAAAAGCTAAAGATGGCGATGAGAGAAAGTTTGTGTTTTCTTATTGGCCTCATTGTTTTGGTAATGGTAGAACAATTCAGCATTGCCCATTGCCGATTCCTTAAGCCGACCATAACAACTCCCCTCACCGCACATGTAAAGATTGACGGATCAGTCAGGATCGAGGCAACAAGAACAAATGGAAACAGTAGAAGAGCTTCGAGGAAAATGGAAGTTGGATATAAATTGGCTTCAGGACCAAGCAAAAGAGGTCCAGGCCATTAATATCTCAGTATTTTTTTGGTTTTTCCCTTTTTTTCTTTACTTATCTTAAGAGTTTTATATTATCATACGATTGTAGCAAAATTGCTACAAGAAACACACGATTAGGTTACCTTTGTGTTTCATTGGATTTTGTAGCATAAACAATGTTTCTTTTATATCGTTAATACTTAAACAGGATTAATGTCATAATCTGCAAATCAAAACACTATCTTGTAAGTTGTAATGTTGGACATGATCATGAAGAAAGGATCATAAATTATGAGCTTGTGAACTCATACGTGTTCAGGCTAACATCGATTTGGAAACAAAAGCTTGGCTCTCCTACCTACAAGATGATGTGTATATGAAATGCAATCCACTCTTTGGTTAGATTTAGTGATTAAAATCATATAGTTTCTTGGTCTTGGTAGTTATAAAGCCATGCATGTGTGCTATAATTTATAGCCCATCTTTTTTGTCAAGGGGGATGCTTACTAGCTAAACAATTACTCACCATTTCCGCCCTCTAACCCCTATTACATATATAATCTATATATAGCCCATCCTTTGGGGCTGTTTAGAATCGGGTCAAAGGTTCTGTTTAGAATCGGATTTGAGAGAGTGGGGGCGTAGAGCCGTGGACTGAACAACAGCCAGAGGCAGTTTGGCCGAAAGCAGAGTCGTTCCAACGTTTTTGGAGACCCTAAGCGAAACACAAAGTGGGGGCCCTTTAAATTTGTATAATTTTTTTTTTCAAAAAAGGTATGCAAACAACAAAAAATATAAACTAAAAGCCCTCTTCTTTTACCCGGGCTTGAGACCCGAAAAATTATAAACTAAGAAGTTTGAAATGAAAATCAAAATTAGTAGATGTTGCAAAATAATAGTTTTAACTTTAACAGCTAACCCAAATATATACAGTGGCGGACCCAGGAATTTTTCCATGTGGGTGCGGAACATTTTTAAAAATTTTAGGCCCCAAGGTATATAAATAAAAAATCGGTTCGCATCGGGTCGGTTCGGGTCGAGTCGGGTAATGTAAAACAAAAGAACTTAATTTATATAACCCACCATAACATAATGAAAACAATACGAAGCACATGTCTACTATGGTTAGTATGCGGCTATAATAGGCTGCTGGAGGTGGCTAATATCAACCAAAAATCATCAAAAATAACAAATAAACTTACCCGTGGCTGATTACGCTGGTATGCGGCTGCTGACTGTTCACTGTTGTCGCTGTTGATGTTCTGATCGCTGGCGTGCAAGGACGATAAAGAGAGCAGGATAGAATATGTAAGGGTTTTGGGCTTGTTTATTTTATTTTAGTTTGAAATATTGTTGATTTGTTGGGTTTGTTTATTGGGCTAAGACTTAGTAGTGGGCTAGTTAAATGTATTGGGTATTTGGGTTTAGTTATTTAGGTACTAAAAGTAATATAATTTAGGTAGTATTTTTTTTTTTAAAATAGGAGTTTACTAAAGAATATTTTTAAAATATAAATTGATAACACTTTTTACCTAAGGGATGCGGACGGAAAATTCCAAGAGGTGCGGATGGAAAATTCCATGGGGTGCGGACGGGATTTTCGACGGAACTTAGCACTAAAATTTTTTTTTCCCGGGGGTGCGCCCGCCCACCCTGGGCTGGGCTTAGGTCCGCCCTTGAATATATACACACACCACAAAATAATAGTTTCAATAGCAAATCAAAATAAATAAGTTTCGATAGCAAATCAACATCACAAACACTAAATATTAAAATCGCAAAACTGAATTACTTTTTAGGGCTTAGCAATCATCAATATATATATACACAACACAAGATTAGTAGATGTTGCAAAATAATAGCCATTATTGTTTTGAGACTTGCGAATCTGCAATTGAGATAGATAGTTGAGACATCGAAGTAATGATTAGTTTTTTTTTTTTTTGAACAACAAAAGACTTTTTATTCTATTCTAACAACCATCTGTACACATCGTTGTCTCTACTGAGCACTAGAACAGCCAAATTCACCCAACAAAAAATAGAAACAAGCCATACATACTCACCCTACATCAGGGCCGTCTCCGAAAATCACAAAAAAAAAATTAGCCCTGTTCGAGATAAAAAAAATTTGGGCCCTATTCGCAAATCTTCATATAATATAAACTCTTCAATCATTCAATCAAATATATAAATAATAAAAACCCATAATATTATGATAATTGTTATGAAATAGATAATTGTTATGAAATACTACGACGTTTTGTTTCCTTTCCCTGATCTAGCAGGCCCTTATTTTTGTTTAGCCTAGTCACTTGGGCGTGTTAATTGAGCTATTTTTAAAAACTTTTAAACAGGCTCTTATATAAAAAACTTTGGGTCTTTTAGTGGGCCCTTATTTATAACATCCAGAATTTTTTTAGTTATATATATATATATGGGACCGCTAAAATGAGAACCACCTCTAGTTGTAAAAACCATGAGAACCTCTTGATCCGGCGCGAGTTGGACCAAATTTTTTTTCATAAACGTAGATGTGTGTATTACAAACACATATGTAAAAAAAATTCAAAAAAAAAATGTCGTGTGTGTAGTTTTTTACACCACAAATTTGGTGTTTACGGGTACCGTAAATTTACAGTACCCGTAAACACCAAACTTGTGGTGTAAAAAACTACACACACGGCATTTTTTTTTTGAATTTTTTTTTTACATGTGTGTTTGTAATACACACATCTACGTTTATGAAAAAAAAATTGGTCCAACTCGCCCCGTACGGTGTAGTTCTCATGGTTTTTACAACTAGATGTGGCTCTCATATATATATATATATATATAATTTATAAAAAATTTCGGGCCCTATATTGATTTGGGCCCTGATCGCATGCACCTCCTGCACCCCCTGATAGACGACCCTGCCCTACATATGCAAACATTAAATACGTGTTGAGGGCAATCATATTTCACATCGATAACTCAACAAACGCCGCAAAATATACGAGGGTAATCATCCGATCCCAATTTTGGGATACACGTGCGCGCGTTGAGGGTTGGAGGCCGCAAGAAAGGTTTCCTTTTTTTATAAATAGAGCTGTTAATATTTGGGCCTTACACTTTGTTTATGTAGGCCAAAACTAATATAGCATATGAAACAAAATATAAATTCTGGGGCCCTTGATTTTGGAGGCCTTAGGCCTTTGCATAGAATCATAAGCCCTTGGGGCTGGCCCTGGCCGAATGCTCTGACAATTTCGATGAACTATGCAGTTTGAGGCTTCGAGCGGTAATGCGTTTCTGGTTTCTCATCAATTTATCGTGCCTTCATTCTTCATACTTCAATTATCGCTCAATATGAGAATAGTGTAATTTAATTGTTTATATTAGGTTAATTATTCATTTGTTTAAAAGTTTATAATAGATTAATAGATATTAGGTTAAATATTTATTGGGCTAATGAAGTAATGGATCTTACAAGATTACCGGAATAATTGGTGTTGGTCCAATAAAATAATTAGGGGGTGTTTGGGATTCCTTATTAGCTTATTGACTTTTTGAAAAGTTAAAAGATGTTTAACATGAAATTCTTTTACGAGATGAAAAGTCAATAAGTCACTACATTGTGACTTATTAATTTTTCTAAAAAGTCATAAGTAGTTTTGAAAAACTAAGCTAAACATGGTCTTAGTTTATAACTCTTTAGAATGTGTTAAATAATAGATTTTTATCTGTAAATATTTAAAATATTATATTTAACTGTTCTTGTGGGTCGGTTTTAAAATTTCACTAGGTACGGTAAGGATTAAAACATATATACTAAACACAATATATCATGGGGGTAGGGCTAACATTGTTTAATTCTAATATATGCATTTCTTGTCATTTCACACTCTAAGACTAACCATGTATGTTGAATACACTAATAGATCCATTGTGAAGTTTCATGAGAAAAAAGTAAGGGGCTGTTTGGTAGCCTCTGAATGGTCATTAAGAGACTACCTCTTAATGGAATCATTAAGAATTTTACCAATGAGAATGTAGAAGAATGTGACATGTGATGATTTACCATTCAGATGTTATCTCTTAACCATTCAGACTTGAGGTTACCTCTTATTCATTCAGAGGTTTTAAACCATTAAGAGGTAGCATCTGAATGGTTATTAAGAGGCTACCAAACAGCCCCTAAATCATATCTTATGAAACAAATCTCTACGGTTAGAAACCGTATTTTCTAGTAGCTACACCATTCATCGTTATCCAACCTCGCTAGAAATGGGCGCATATAATTGAAAGTAGAACTAGAATATTGTAGGAGAACATGAAGAAGGGGGGATTGAGGTGTACGTCGGCTAGTGGATGTTGGTCGAAATAATGTTGAAGCTTTCTACCCAACTCCATTTCCATCTCTTTTGATTCGATATCAAGTTTGTCCTTTATTTTTTATTTCGTTTGCAGGTCAAAAATTAAACCTACGTTTGGAGTAAAAATGTAGGTTTCAGAAAGAATTCAAGATGGTTTTCAGTCTATGATCTAATCGATGATGAAATAGCCAAGCAAGCTTTAAGATGATCCTCGGACATGACTTTAGTGATGCTAATCTTGTTTCTAAAAATTCAAATAGATCCATCAACATCGATTGCTAGAGAAGAGATCATTTTCGGTCCAACTGATCATTAAAATTGACTGAAGAGAATGGTGTTTTGTTTGAATTGTGGTATTAACCCAATCATTGAGTATTGTATGGTTGATTCATGAATTGTAGCTTCAAAGTTTTGAATTATGTATCTCACAAGTCTCCCCTCTCTTCCTTGGCCATGAATGGGTGGATTTTTTTTTTTTTTTTGAACGGCATACGGTTAGGATATCGCTAACCGAGTTAGTAGTTAGTATGTTAGTATCACCAAGTTAGTATTAAAACCCCCTTGCCTGGACTTGAACCCAGGACCTCCAAGAGAAGCAAAGCTTCCCACCTCCCCCTTAACCACTAGGCCAAGAGATCATTGGTCATGAATGGGTGGATTTGACCAAGTAGGTTGGTGATACATTTGCTTGTTAAAGTCAAGATCGGTGGGGGGCATATTTTATTTATATACAAAAGTAGGAAAAAATTGAAGAAAAAACAAGAACCCAATAACCAAAAGACAAAGCTGGGTGACAAAAGTAAAGAAAATAAAAAGAGAACAAAATCTAGTAGAACAACTGACCAAAAAGATTTCCAAAGTATACATCAGTTAAAGTACTTGTCAATTCTCGATGTACATATTAGGTGTATATTTCTATATTTTCTAAAAGTAAAAATTAAAACATTTTCATAAGTAGTGTGTACATATTAGGTGTATATATCTATATTTTCTCAAAATAAAAATTAAAACATTTTCATAAGTAGTGTGTACAACTTTTTTAGGTGTGAGAAACGCGCGCACACATATAAATACACAAATTTTCTTATCAATTATGTTGTTTTAATTAATGTGATAGAAGATCAATTTTAAATAGCAACTTGTAAAAACATTATTAATAGCAATGCATGGTGTCTGTATTTGGGTTGGCTGCTAGCTACTTGCTAGTGCCGGCTGGTCCTTAATCTTATTTATAAGATTTGATTTCGCAGTTCAAAAAAAAAAATAGCAATGCATGTTACTTAAAATGTAATACATTAACTCATTAACTCAATTACACCATTTCAACGACACCTCAACGCCACATAAACACATCAATGTCACATAAGCAATGACAAGCATTTAAGACCGTGGGGTATGGGGCGGGGGTTTGGGCGTGGGTTGGGGGAAAACGCCCAAGCCACCATCCCGGGTGGGCGTGGGTTTGGGCGTGGCCCCATTGGCGTGGGTTTGAAGCCGGACGTGGGGCGGGCTAGTTAGTGACATGGCAGGCTCTCAATGGCCAAACCAAATTCATGCCCCCAACCCAAGCCCCACCATACCCCATGGGCGTGGGTTTTGGTGGTGGGGGGGCTCCCATTCCACGTGTTAACAAATGCCCCAACCCAAGCCCCCCATACCCCACGGTCTAATAATGCCCCCAATGACGTCTAAGAAATGAAGAGAGGGCGCTATTCAGTTGTGAATAGCTGAGGTGGATGGGGCAAAGCTCCCGTACCACCCAGCCTAAGGGTGACGAGGGTACACCCCTCATGAGATGAGGGAAAATTTTCACCCACCCAATCATGATGTGTCATGCCAATTTCACTATCATACACCACTTTTACCCAAAAACATAAAAGGTGGTTTCCCTCAAACCAATTTTTTAAAGGCATGATTGGTTGAATACTAGTGGGCCTCACCTTTACACCCACCCTCTCCCTCACATTCACTGCATGCGGCAAGTGTTCACCGCTTTCAACCTCTCCCTCCCCTTCACCGCGCAACAAAACAGGGAGGCGGCACAATCCCCGTGCGGCAAAACCCTTACCTGCAGGGGCGGATTTAGAGGCTATTTACGGGTTCCCAGGAACCCAGTCGATTTGGAAAAAAGCGTTTTTTTGTAGTGTAAACCTTGTATGATTTGGAAAAAAAAACGTTTTTTTGTAGTGTAAACCTTGTATGATTTGGAAAAAGGAACCCAGTGAAAAAACTGGCTGGATCCGCCACTGCTTACCTGCCCTCCTCCCCGCGTTGACCCATATACCCTAACGGTCTCTTTCTTTTGCTCACTGATTGCCTTTCTTCCCCTTCGCATAGATGCTTGTGTAAGTTTCAGAATATATTCTTTAATTAACTTTGCATCATGTACACCCTTGAAAGAATATACCCGACCCAAACAACACGACTTATATCCTAGGTTGTGTTTAATAGGCAACATTACTCTTAAAAGGGATTTCCAAAAATATGATTTTTGGTGGCAGGATAAAATATTGGTTGAACTAGTATTTTATAATTACGGTACACATATTTACTATGTCTAAATTGTTTCATAAAAATGATAAAAATAAAAGACCCGTGCTAATAAAATATTATAATAAAACCTCAAAATAAACACTTGTCAATATGCTCATTGAAAAATGTTCCAGAATACAAGCAAAAGCCATTTAAGAGCATTCTCATTCAAACCACCAAAATCTGTGTGGGGGGTTTTAAAAATATAAGAAGTATAAAAAGTGGTTGTGAGTGGAGGAAAGAGAAAATGTTACTGTTCATCTGTATATTTGGGGGACACTGTTCACCCCCTATACTTTTTTAATATATATTGAAAGTGGTTGTGAGTGGAGGAGAGAGAAAATGTAATATATATTGAAAAGGAGAGAGAGTTTTTTTTTGTGGAAATATATTGATACAGGAGTTGTTTTTTAGTGGAATGTATGTATATTTTTAGTGGATTGGATGTGAATGCTCTAAGCCTATAGCAATTAAATTATTAAACACTTCAAGTATATTTTTAAATAATTCAAAATAAACATTTCATTTTTTTTCTAAAACAATAGTAATGATAAACCAAAGTGGTAGTGATCAGCGGACCCGGTGACTTTCTCTAGATCAGGTTATCGGTTGAATTCTCTTTCGTGATAAAATGTCATGCGTGTGCCAGAGATTTTAACATAATGGCCTTCGGGTGATGGGTTTCTCCTAGAATTAGTAATATAAAAGGTCACAAGCGCTGTCTACGATCACGGACATACGTGACCTTTTTGTATGTACCCAGGTGACCGGATTTGTTGGACGTTGGAGTGATAAAAAAGGAAATATTAACAATTAACATAAATCTTAGTTGAACATAAGTACAAAATCCTTGCTTTCACAATATATTAGGGCCAAACGAGTACAAGACTTACATGGTTTACGAGAAGTCATAAAACACAGTCAAACCAAAAGCCAAGTTGCCATTCGCTAGGACACCTTCAACCAACCCAACCATCATCACTACACACACACACACACACACTTGTGCGTGTTCCAAAACTTTCCTCAAATTTTGAAATATTCTGATCACATTCAACCATCTTTATATTAATTATGAAGTGGGTCAGATACATTTGGAACTCTTCTTTTGCTAGAATACATATCACTCAACCCTTGCCGTTGCTTCTGTTGTTTCTCATGCTTTTCCGGTGGTACATTCCGGTTCATACCAGCCGGTGCCAGTCGCTTATCGGCACCGGAGACCAGAAGTGCGAGAAGGATGAAGATAACCAAACCCACTTTTACACAATGGTGGTTTTGCATGTTGCAAGGAGACTGGGGATGGGGGGGAAGAGAGTTATGAATTAAAGGGAGGTTAAAGTGATGATTTAATATGTGATTTGTACATGATGCAATGATGGTTGTACGATGGTTATAGATAGCTACCCTAAAGAGAGGAAGGGGAAAAAGAGTACTCTAAAAATAGGACAGGAGCCAAAGTGATGGATTGAGTACTCTACAATCTACTACACATACCCTGCAAACAAGGGGCACATCTCACGATATGTATCATCCCTTTTTTATCTTTTAACCCAGTACAAAGAAAAGTTATGGTTCATCTCTTAATTATATGGTTATTAACGTGATTATACCGGTGAAAATACATATATAGTTAAGATTGTGGGGTATGGGGCGGGGGTTTGGGCGTGGGTTGGCTGAAAACGCCCAAGCCACCACCCCGGGTGGGCTTGGGCTTGGGTTTGGGCGTGGCCACTTTGGCGTGGGATTCAGCCCGGGCGTGGGGCGGGGCTACGAAACTGACTTGGCGGGATGTGATTGGCCAAGAGCACTAGCCATGGCGGAACCTCATTATATGTGGCTTGGCCACGCCACCCCAGCCACGCCCCACCATACCCCTTTGAAATTGGGGTTTAGTCTTGGGTACTCCATACTCCACGTGTCGTACCATGCCCCTAACCCACGCCCCACCATACCCCACGGTCTAACAAAATAAATAATTTGTAATGAAGATCTAAAACTTAGACCATGGGGTATGGTGGGGCGGGGGTTGGGGGCATGAGTTGACACGTGGAGTTCGAGACCCCACCAGTGAGTGATGTGTCCGTGGGGTATGGCGGGGCGTGGGTGAACCGCGTGGCTTGGCAGTTTATTAAAAAAAATACAAAAAATTTAAAAAGTACACAACATTAAAAAAAAGCCTAAAATTTTATTAAATTCTTAAAATTACATAATTACAAAAAAACCTAAAAACGATTACAAAATAAAAAAAAAAACCTAGAGCCTTAGGTAAATTTCAAAAAGCGCGAGCTTGTCGAACGGCTTTCGCTCCTTGCCCCGAAACTCAATGTTCGCCACCCGGTTCTCGTGGCTTAACTCACCGCTCGGAACGACTTCGTAGTAGGCTTTGAAACGATCAAGCTTCAGCCGTAGCTCGCGCCATTTATGTTTGCACGCGTTTAAGTTGTGCCGGTCGTTTCTGACGTTATGTCGGTAGCTTGCAAAGGCTTCCGGCCAATATCGCGTTTCACCGGGTTGTCGCCCCTTCATTGCGTCAACGACGCTCGTGACGAGAGCTAGCTCTTCTTCGTGTGTCCAAGAGGCCATCGATCAAGTGGGTTGGGGTAGCGGTGGACAGCCAACAACTTTGTTTGAGATGGGGTAGCCGGTGGGGTTGGGGTTGTATATATAGCCGGGTACCGACTGTTGGGTTGGGTGAACCGCTTGGCTTGGCCAAACGGTTAGATTTTGAATTTTAAATTGCCCCGCTATCACCTAGCCAATAGGAGCCGGCCACATAGGATCGCTAGCCCACCCCACGCCCGGCTTTAAATTCCCGCCCCTTGGGCCACGCCCAAACCCAAGCCCACCCGGAGTGGTGGCTTGGGCGTTTTCAGCCAACCCACGCCCCAACCCCCGCCCCATACCCCACAATCTTATAAAACGATATTTTTTTGATAAGATACAATTGAAACTAAGAAACAAATACGAATGAAAGAAATATGAGAATTGGAAAAAGAATTTTCGATTCACATAAGTGGAACACGTGACACAACTAGTTAGTTATTTATTAGGTATAGGTTTAACGAACATGATTAAGTTATTATTTTGTTAGACTATACGTTGCAGGTTCATGGCCACACCTTTAACACGACAAATCGGCATGTTAACGGGCAACACACCGGGCCGACCCATTAACAGGATTCTTGTTAATGTGTTGGCGAGGATGGATGAAGAATGTGAATGTTGGTGGTAGAGAGAGAAAGCTATATAATAATAATAATAATAATAATAATAATAATAATAATAATAATAATAATTTTTAAAAATAGTTTGTTTTATTTTCTAATAATATTAAATGAATGGGTAAAAAACTAAAATACCCCTTATGTAATCATATTTAACCAAAAAATCTAACTGTGTTAGGGCTAAAGGACATTAGTGCCGAATTTTGAAACATTACAAACTTGTCAACTTTTACGTCAAAAGACACCACCTGAAAAACAATATTAACATAAATGATAAACTTGTAATTTACTCATTCATATATAAGGGCTCCTCATGTGCTGTGTTTTTCATTCAGGAAATTAATCTATTTTTCTTTAAAAAAATCATTCTTGTTTCTTTGCTTCTATTTTGTGTCAAATTCTCAACCATTCAAGGAGATATAACTTTAGAACACACCATGATATCGCAATACTGTTAAAGTTGGAAATTTAGTAAACCTAAAAAACGTTACTCAACTTTTAATTTGATATCTATAACTAATTCATGTCTGCTTTTATAAGCTTTTAATTCAATCTATTTTTAAGTATATACATACAAGCACATATATATATATATATATATATATATATATTATATAATCTTACCTTTTTCAAACAAAATACATCTTTTCTTTAATTTACTTTTGTATGCTTTAGAGCATATGCATTTCATTCTTCTCCAGTGGCGGATCTAGAAATTAGTTCAAGCGGTAGCGTTCCAAAAAAAAAAATTAGCGCACTTGATACAAATACAATTTGACGTAGTTCAAAGTTCATACAGTGTAACGAAACAAAAATAATAGCACGCTAATAAATAAATTTAAAGATGTACCTAAATGAGATCTCCTCTCCGGTTTTTGAAAGCTTGAAATCGGCTCATGACATCCTCTTCTTTTACTTTATAAAAAGTTTCTTTCTCGACCGCACAAATTAGAGCATTGTTCAAATACTCCTCACCCATTCGATTGCGTAAATCTGTCTTGATAAGCTTCATTTTTGAAAAACATCTTTCAACGGTTGCGGTTGCAACCGGTAAAACCAACGCTAGCTTCAATGTTCGATAAACCAAAGGAAAAGTTTCATTTTTTCCGTTTTCCACCATTACACGAGCAAGGTCACTCAATCCAGTCAATTCTTTAAATTTATCATCTTCCTTTAAAGTGTGATAAAAGGTCGAAAGATCACCCGCAAGACACCCTCTTTCTTCTTTATTAAAATCATTCGGATACATCTTAGAAAACGCCACTATCTTTGGTATGTCAAACTTAGCAAACGAATCACAAGGATTTAAACCCGACATATTTTCTATCAAACTAGTTGAGACCTCACTAAATCGGTTTTCAAGTTCTTGAATTTGCATATCCAAAACCGTATTAAAAACTTCAACTTCAAAGTGATGTCGATTAGTAATGACATACTTTCGGTTTCTTTGATTACCATAATTTTTCGCCATATCTAACATGAAAATACAGTGATACGTCATATAATCTTTATTAAAGTTTATGTAATGAAATTATGAAACAAATAACTTACTTGATCTATGCTCAACTGGTTATCTGCTAACAAAGAAACAATGGCTTCTTTAAGAGTTAAAGAATATGTATTCCTCACATGAGCAATTCCAATTAAACTCTCTTTAACAACTCCGAGTCTATCGACATATCTCACAACTACGGCCATTTGTTCCTTTAAAGACACGTCGCTAGACTCATCAACTAACAACCCAAACACATCGTCTTTAATTTCTTCACAGATCATTTTGGTTACTTCTTTCGCATAGCAATCGATAATCTCTTTCTGAATTGATGGAGCCGTCAGCTTATTATTCTTTTTGGCCTTCCCTAAAGTATATTCACCAATATCCGGGTTGTTCTCACTTATCAACTTTAAAACCGAAAGAAAGATACCTTTATTAAGAGACTTTTCAGATTCGTCGTGACCACGAAACGGTAAACTATTTTCTAAACAAAATCTAGCACTACGAACAGAACCCATTAATCGATACCGATTTTCAATTTTTTCTTTCTTGTTACGCGTTTTCTCATTCGCATCATATGATCGCTTTTGGTTCAAGAGATTTTCACATTTATGCACCGCATAATTATGTGAACTGTTGACTAACCCAACATGTTGTTTTAAGTAACCCGGTTTACTCCAATTACAAAAGCCTCCACTAACAAAAGTATCTCTTCCACCTTTATTACCAACACTTTCATTAAACAAGTAACAACATAAACAATATGCTTTTTCTTGTTTAGTGCTATACTCCAACCAATGATATTTATGAAACCATTTTACATTAAAACGTCTCCGGCCACCAGCATATTTTGTCCATTTAAAGTCATGACCTCGTGGTTGAAACGCCTTTTTAACAAGATACGCTCTTCTTATGTCGTCTATTTGATTAGGATGATAACTAGTAATAGGTGGTCTATCGGAGGGATCCGAAGGAAGATCATTCAAATCGATTTTGTCTCGTGTTGAAGCCGAAGTAATATTTGGACTAGGACCGATATCTTCATTTTCTTGCACACCAATATCATTATTTGAACTAGGACTATGGCCGATATCTTCATTTTCTTGCATACCAATATCATTATTTGAACTTAGACCGATATCTTCATAGACTTCATTTACTTGCATATCATCAACAATATTTGAACTTGGAGTTGGATCCAAATCATCATTTTCTTGGAATTTTCGTTTAAAAATATTACTGATAAGACTTTGTTTTTTCATCTTCCAAATTCCCTAATTTTAATAGACACAAAATTAAACATAAGCCCTAAATCAATTGCACAAAATTCCAATTGCAAATAATACCAATTACACATAACTACACAAGCCCTAAATCAGTAAATCCTCAATTACACATAACTACATAAGCCCTAAATCATCAATTTGTCCAAACAATTAGGATAGAAGAATAAAAAATAGAATAGAAAAATACCTAAAAATCAGGGGCGGACCACTTGAGCAGGACTGAGGGCGGTCGTGGCGGAGCCGGCGGGCGGCGGAGCAGGAGGGGCGGAGGGCGGTGGTACTGGTCGGCCTTCTGGCTTGTGCGACTGTCGACTTGTCGAGGGCTGCTCTCTGTTGTGGACTGACTCAAATGTTCAGTTTTGTTCTCAATTCTCAAATGTGATACGTAATCACAACAAATAAGACATATAATTGTATTTGGGCTTTGGCCAATTGGGCTTAATTAATAGATGGGTTTCAAAATTATGGTGGGTATTATTTTCTATAACTTGTGGGCTTGGAACAAGGAGTAACATTTTTTTTTCCAAGCGGTAACGAAATCGAAAAAACATCGTTTTTTTTTTTTTAACACTACCGACGGGCGACTAAGCGGTAGCGGAGGCTACCCCTTAGTCCTTAGTATGTCCGCCCCTGTTCTTCTCTATTTACGTAACTTAACTAAAAACACATTTTTCTCAAAAATTTATTATCGTTTAAAAAAATCTCATATATCTCAGTCTTCATCTCTATCTTTATCTTATTTACAAACATTTGTGTTATTAATTTTTCCCTTTCTTTATACACTCACATTAATTATATAGAGATGAATAGTGAGAGCATTTACATCCCATACATCAACCATTTCCCTATCTTTAAAAGTAAAAAAAAAAAAAATCTAGTAAAACCTCACTACATCTTATCCACCATTTCACCTAGGGCTTGCAATTGGATTCTTGCTTTAGTCTTCACGAATTGATCAGGTATTGAGGGGGCCCAATTAATAACTTTCTATTATAGGAAGGCGGCCTAATTTATTTGTCTCGTATGAGACCCAACGATTTGTTAGACTAGGCGGTATGGGGGCCGGCTTAGGCCCGGCGAGGCCCGGCGCCGGTCCCCCACACCGCCCCCCTCGCCCGGTTCCGTCGTCCCCGGCAGCCCACAGACGATCTCGACGTGCCTTGTTTCAAATTCATAGCTGTTACAAACGGCTAGTTTTAATAAAAAAAATTACTTTTTCACTTTAAATATATACCACTTTCAACCATTTTTTATACAATTCTCATCCATTTCTCCCATTCTCTCATCCTTTTTTATAAAAAACAATCCCATTTTTTATACAATCATGAATCCCTTCAACCCAACAACCCCAACCCGAACAATCCTAACTTTTTTTCGAGTCCCGCTTACACTCCGGCTATGAATCCTTCGTAGGGGAATCCACAATTTACGTTTTCGGGTTTCCAACAATCACCTAACGACTTCTCCCAAATGTCCCAACTTCAACAAATGCAACAATACCAAGCACTCCAACAATTCATGCAACGCAACTCGGTTCAACTTGATCAATTCCAATCGCAACCGCCAACTTCCCAACCGCAACCCTCGGTGGAGCTTGACGATGATGATGAAGTCGTCCCCGAATCACCACCTAAAGAACTCAAGCGCAAAAAAAAAACACGGGGAAGGGGAAGGCGGTTGAAACCGAACCCGACACCGCAAAAAAAAAAAAAGCAGTTCGAGAGCAAAGCCGAGACAGTGGACAAAAGTAGAGGAGGAGGCGCTAGCAATTGCGTATGTTAAGGCCTCAACTTGCCCGATTGTCGGTATGAACCAAAGTTAAATTTAAATTATTTATTTTTTAGTTTTACTAATGCAATTTTTTTTAAATTTTAGGGAACAATCAAATGGGTTCTAGTTTTTGGAAGGCATGTACGGATAGATTTAATAACCTTATGGGGGATGGCCCCTACCGTGATCTCGATTCCGTATCGGCCAAGTGGCGGAAAATGAACAAGTGCGTGAATGATTTTATCGGGATTTATAACCCACTTTACATCAATCGTCCTAGTGGGAGTAGCGACGAGGACGTTCTTAACCTTGCGACGGCTAAATGGGAAGCAAAAAATCCGCCTTTCCCGCACATCCGAGCATGGAACATTTTAAAGAAAGAACCTAAATGGGCGCCGGTTCCAAATGAGGTCGCAACCGCCAAACGGACTAAAACTTCCGAGTCCGGAAGTTATAGTGCGGGAGGCTCTACCGCTCGTTGTCAAATCGACATAAACGACGAACCGGAATATGACGAGGATGCGGTGCCCGCTCACGAGATCGAACGTCCCGGCGGAAGGGACAAAGCAAAAAAAGAGGCGGCCGGAAAGCGCAAAGGGGCCGGCTCAAGTGGAGGGGGCGGCTCGGGTGGAGGTGGCGAGAAGGCGTCTTCGAAAATGGACGACTTGATTTCCGAATTCCGTTCGTTTAAAGACTTTGCGGCCGAAAAATATAGTCACAAGAAAAACGTGTCGGCCGACTATGCTCGAGCGGAGGATTTTAGGATAATGAGGTTGGATCTCGACTCGGTTCCAGAGGATGAACGAAAGGTGTATCGGAGGATGAAGGAAGAGGTGAAGAAAAAATGGACGTCGTAGGTTTTTTTTTTATTTTTAGGAAATGTAATTTTTTTTTTATTTTTGGGAAATGTTTTTTTTTTTTTTTAGGAAATGTAATTTTTTTTATGTTATGAAATGACTTTATTTATGTTGTTTTATGTTGTATTTTTTAACTTTTATAAAGTTTTTATTAAGTTAATAAAAAAACACTTAGAAAATTATAAAATATTGAGGTGGGGTAGCCCCATCCTCCACCCCCCTCAAAAGTGAAGGAGGCCCATCCTCCACAAGCCAGTGATGTGGCGCATACGTGGCGGCCCATCCTCGTGGGGATGGGTCTCACCATACCTAGTCTTATAATTCTCGAGGACAACCATGATATGAAATAAACGATTTGAAATTAATCTAGTTGTCACAATATGTTTTTAAATTAGACCAACCAAATAAAAAATAATAATTTTATTGAGTTTTTCATTACATATAAATTAAATTAAATAAAGTAAGCTTCATTTTTAAAATTCTGTGCAACGATTTCAAAATTTGAAGCCAGTAAATGTGGTTAAGTGTTATCGTTTGATTATTAAAAGAGATTGTTGGAAGATAATGTCCCTATTTTAGGGTGTTTTGCGTCATATGACATTCTAGTATGTAAAGGAGTATTATGAGGCATTATGTTAAAAAGGGTGTAGTAAGGATGTGGGTTATGGGGCATTATGTTAAAAGGCGGTATAAATATAATTAAATAAAAAAAACCTTCAAAAATTGTTATTGGCCAAAAACCTTCATATAATACCATTTTAGCGTTATTCAAAACACGCCGGTGAGGTTTTTTTGCGAAAACACTTCGGAGGGGGTGGGGGGAGGGTGTTTTAGGACATGTTTAGGGGGAGAAAACGTCGGATCACGGCCCACTACAGGTGATCTAAGGTTATAAAGCACTACTAAACTTGTAAAAGACAACAAATTGTGGACGAAAAGTGTGCCATAATGCCTAGACCAATTAAAAAATGTTATGCTTTTACAATGATCCACGTTTACATTTAACAACCATTTATCCCATAAAGGTGAAACATATGAATGATTTAAAAAATATGGCACAAAGGTAAATACATATAATGTTTTTGGTTTATACAAATTCGTAGCATACATTAAGAAAACTATTTAACTAGAGAGATGATGAATAATTTTATTTCACTAATCTTAGTTGTGACCACCACTTCCTCTTCTCCAACTAGTATGAAATCTAATCTAATATAGTATTCCATTTAAAATCATGTAACACTCTTCTAATACTTCAATTTCATCAAAATGTTATGTGACAATTTCTTATGGTATCTCAACCTTAATAAATAATTCTAAATAAACCTCCCTATCCCTCAAAAGAAATTAATATACCATGATAGTTGAGTTAATAAATTATATCATACGATATAGAGATAAAAAATATAAGATTTACTTTATCTCTTAAATATACCGATTTTACTTATTAGAGATCAAGATTATCTTCGTCTCTATAACATACGATAAAGGGTCATTATAATTTTTTTTTGGTAAATTACTTTTTGAGTCCCTGTGTTTTAGTGGTTTTAACTATTTGAGTCCAAAATCAAAATGTTTAACGCCCTGAGTCCCTATAACCACTTTTCTTAATCATTTGAGTCCAAATTTTTAACACCATCTACCAAGTCTGTTAACTATGAGGGTAATTTGATCATTTACACACAAAGAGTCTTATATGCACATTAGTACAAGAAACAAGTTTTTAATGCATAAACTTTTAATATATATAATATAAACACACTCAGTGCCACTGCCATTCATCACCATAACCACCCATCTCCACCACCACCACCTCCTCCCTCATCCATCACTACAACAATCAAGAAATTATATCTATAACATTTTGAAAGACTAATGTACAGTAACGCTGACTCACAGACAAAATGATATCCTACCGCGTTCTTGTGTTAATCTCCTGCTCGCCCCACCGGAACCACCTCAAAATTCGAATTCGCCGCCGATATTAACTCCTAAAACTACCCTAAGACAGCTTCGATCGAGGACCACCACATAACATCATCACCATCGGCGTCTCCATACGATGCTTTCGCGCTGTGGTCTGGTGCAGAGGTTACGGTTGAACACTAACGACCACCGCCTTGCATGCTAACGATTTATTAGATCCGCGTGAAGGCACCTCCCGTTTTCGTCTACGCACTTGGATTGGACCTCCGGAGGACCGATACTTGTAACATCGTTGTCGATTGCTTTGTTGAAACCATCACTGTGAACCGCCGTCGCAACCGCCTTGGCCGACTAGAAGTTTGCCGTTGCCGGTGGCTGAAAGTCACCGGATTTCCTCAGCACTCTCTTTGTGTGAGGGTATGAGTTGTTAAAACCATTATTACCACTGGTTTTTATTAAACGCAGTTCATGGTATTGCAATACCACAGCCGGTTTTACAAATGGTTGTCAAAGAGCTTTTGAGTTTGAAACATATAAACTTATCTTCTTTCATTTAACTTTGAATTTAGTATTTATATTTGTACAAATGAGTTTGCGAATGAATCTGAGGTTGCAGATGAGTTTGAGACGGTGGTCTGGTGTTGATGGTGGGGGGTTTTCAATAGCGATGGTAAGACGGTGGTGGGTGGTGTGGTGGTGGTGTTGATGGTGGCGGGAGGATGCAAGTGGTCTAGAGAGAAAGAAGGATGAGAGAGAGAAGAAGGGTGCAAATGTTTAGAGAGAGAGAAAAAGACAAGAGGAGAGAGATATACAAGAGAGAGAAAAATCTAATAATAAAATTTTTTTTATTTTTTAACTATAAGGGTATTTTGGTCATTTAACAATACTTAACCAAAAACTTCTAACATTGTTAAAAATTTGGACTCAAATGGTTAAGAAAAGTGGCTACAGGGATTCAGGGCGATAAACATTTTGATTTTGGACACAAGTTGTTAAAACCACTAAAACACATGGACTTAAAAAGTAATTTACCCTATTTTTTTCTAATATGTCTGTATTTAATATGAGTATCCTTTAAAAATCAAAAGATATTTAATCGTTAATTTATTATTGTCTATAACAAAACTATTTTTATTATTATTATTATCATTATTATTATTATCTCCAATTTAATTATTTATGCGTTATTATAATGACTTTATTTGTTAATATAACACCTTATTAAGATTAACCATAGATATTTATAAAATCAAAAGATCATTATTCATCATTGATAAAGACACTAAAGTTCCAAATAAAACATCATATCTAATTTTACTTTTAATATATGATTTCAATTATTGTCATGCATTCCCTCTTTCAATCTTACAATTTAGACTTAAATATTATTTTAAAATATTTTTTAATCCTTACTCTTACTAATATAATAAATTTAATTAAAATATGAAATAGCCAGATTAGGATGCACTATTCAATTAATATTATTAGATAAATACGATGTATTTTATTAAATATTATAGTAAAATAAAAAATAAAACAATTAAATCTTTTTTACTAAACCATTCTTACGTTAATACGAATCTAAAAACACAATAATTAGATTATATTATTATTAAACTTTTTTAACTATGTGATCAAGATTATATAGAAGTATGATTTACAATTATTTTTCGATATTTTGTTTGTAAGACACGGGTTTGTAACACTTATAAATTAAAATATTATTCAATCTAATTTTTTTTATATTTAATCCATGTAATATACGAGTTTATAAGCTAATAGGATAAGATTTACAAACTCTATATAAAATTCATACCAGATTAATGATACATAAGTAATAGTCTACGGAAGTATTTACGGCAATGATTTGTATTATTGTTATAGCCTTTATTGTAATTATCATCTCCAAAGATAGGAGATTCGATTGTAACTTTATATAGTGTTTTATTGTGAATAGAAGAGGCATCATGAATCAATCTCTTACATGGTATCAGTCATATCTCGTTCCTAACCCTAATATTTTCGACCTTCTTCCTGTTCTTTTCTGCCGCCACTTTTCTCTCCACCAATGGCCGACTCCAAGCTCCACCCAGCAGTCACCGTTTCAAACATCAAAGCCTTGATTCCCGTTACCCTTGACAACGAAGCCGCAGACTACAACACCTAGGCTTAATTGTTTCGTATCCACCGCACTGCATACCTTGTCTCCGATCACCTCTCCCCACGTCCAAAAGCCTCTACCTCTTCTACAACCACTGACAAAGATAAACAACCAGCCGACTCCGGTTCGTCTGCGTCTTGGGAATGATTGGATGCCATAGTCCTTCAATGGATCTATGGCACCATCTCCACGGACATGCTTAAAACTGTCAGCAAAACCAAAACCACTGCCTATGATGCTTGGACAGCCATTGAATCCTTCTTTCAAGATAACAAAGCCACCCGTGCTCTCCATCTGAAACAGAAATTTGCCAACACTAGGTTGGAAAACTTTCCCTCCATGACAGCCTATTGTCAAGAACTCAAAGTTCTATCCGATCAGCTAACCAATGTTGATGCTCCTGTCGATGAACAAGACCTTGTCCTTCAAACTCTCGCTGGCCTCACTGAACAATACGAGACCGTTGCCACCATCCTTCAAAACACCAAGCCTCTCCTTTCCTTCTTTGAAGCCCGTTCACAGATCTGCGTGAATGAAACCACCAAGGCAAATCAGGCTCTTCATTCTGCCTCTCAAGTCGCGACCGCTCTCCATGCCCAAACCCGAACAAACAACCCCTCACCCAACCCTTCCCCCGCTGACAACAGGTCTGACTTTTCCCGTGGTCGTGGCCGAACCAGAGGCCGTGGCCGCGGCAGGTCAGGCTCCACCTCCCAAACCCGTAACCGAACCCCTTCTTACTCGGCCCAATCTCAACACCCATACATTGTTTTTCCTTACAACTGGACCAATAATCAATGGGCCTCCTTACTAAATCAGGCCCAAAACCTCACCCCACAAGCCTACCCCTCTCCCCCTTGCCCATACCCGTCGGTTCCTAAGCCCAACAACGGACAAGGCATTCTTGGGCCGCGACCAGATCAGGCCCATGTGGCGGCTTACACCTCTACCCCCAACTGATACCGCCCAAGCCCTCTACACATTGTCTTTGAACCAACAACCCGACTCAGTGGGGATCATGGACACAGGAGCTACGGGTCACATGCAACAACCAGGTACTTTCTCTCCGTCTGTTTTTAATTCTTGCACTAACAAACAGATTATTGTTGGGAATGGCACGACCATTCTTGTAATTGGACAAGGCAATCTAACCTTACCACCACCCTTCCCCCATTCAAACTAAATAATGTCCTCTATACCCCCAATCTTATCAAAAATTTGATCTCTGTCCGTCGCCTCACCACCTATAATTTATTGTCTATCGAATTTGACCCATTTGGTTTTCTTGTGAAGGACCTCAAGTCTAAGGAACCTATCCTACGATGCAATAGTTCGGGCGACCTCTACCCTCTCACCACCAACTTCATCAAGTCTACAACCTCACCTATTGCTTTTGCTGCTATCACTCAAGAACGTTGGCATCAACGCCTTGGGCACCCGGGCAACAATCTATTGCAATCGTTAAAGTCTTCTTCGTCTATTAATTTTAGTAAACCAAATAACACGCTTTGCCAATCTTGTGTTTTTGGCAAAAGCGTCAAACTTCCTTTTTATGATTCTGTTAACAAGACTCAATTACCTTTTGACATTATTCATAGTGATTTATGGACATCGCCAATTTTAAGTACAAGTGGCCATCATTATTATATTTTATTCCTTGATGACTTAACTGATTTTTTATGGACATACCCCATCACAACTAAATCTCAAGTTTATTCTATCTTCACTCAATTCTATAACCTAATTCACACCCAATTTGAACGAAAAATAAAACAGTTCCAATGTGACAACATCACCGAATCACCAACAATAATTTCAAACAGTTTTGTCAACTAAATGGAATGCGGTTTTGTTTTTCGTGTCCTTATACCTCCCCCCAAAATGGGAAGGCGGAACGCAAAATTCAAACCATAAACAACATGATCCGAACCCTCCTGGCTCAAGCTTCCCAACCCCCCAACTATTGGCACCATGCGCTCGAAAGTGGAACCTATCTTCTAAACATCCTACCAAAGAAAAGCCATAAATTTTTATCCCCCACCACCCTCCTTTATAAGGTCCTACCTACGAACACCTCCGCGTATTCGGTTGCCTGTGCTACCCCATCCTCCCCTCCACCACCTCCCACAAACTCGCCAATCGCTCTCAACCTTGTGTCTTTCTTGGTTATCCGTCTAACCATCGCGATTACAAGTGTTTTGATCTCCTCTCGAACCAAACTTTCATTTCTCGTCATGTTCACTTCGAAGAATCTATCTACCCTTTCTCTATTCGACACCCGACCCCTCCTCGAGCCTATGATTTCTTGACCACTTCTGTCTCCCCTCTCCTTTGGCCGCAGATTCAAAACCCCACTCCCATTCATTATAACAACCCTTCTAAATTTTCGACACCACTAAAAATATTTAGAATATCCCAATACGTCCTAAAATACACCCTGTATACACAAACGGGGCCCTAATACCTTTATTTTATGAAATTAAATTAAAAACCAAATTTTTAAAGGCTATGGCGGGCCACGAAGACCCAGCCTCGGTCTTACGCGGGTCGCGAGCGCTCATTGACGAGGCAGCACCCTGAGCTGCCACGTGGCAATGTCGTGTCGAGCCTATGCGTGTGACCAGTCAAGGCTAGGGCCTACTCGACCTAAGTCGCGGGCCGCGAAGGACCCACCTTTCTCTTACGAGGGGCGCGACGAAGCCCGGATCAGGCCCTATATATAGAGGGCATCGGCTGTTCAGTCGAATTCGCTCACACTCTTTCTTTCTCTCGAATTTCTGCATAATTAAAGTAATTCTCGGGTATAATACCCCCCTAAATAACGAAGTTCTGCCCCGTTGTAAGTATCATAACCCCGGTTACGTATTAGATACGCTGCCCAATAGATCCAGGGTTTCGTAACGGCTGTCGTGATTCTGCCCGACGTAGTCGTTGGAATGCCGTCTCGGGGAGAGGTATTACTAATGTAAATATTGGGTTATTATACTAACGCGTGTGCATTTGTGTAATTTATAGATAATCACCAGGAAATCCTTAAAGAAAACCCTAAGACAGCAATGTGAGTAATCTCCTTTTTGTAAACTGTTTTTACAAAACCTTAAATAATTTATAATATGATTAGCAGTGATTGAGTCTTTGTAGTTCTTCAATTACTGCCGGTATGTTGGGGTTTTGTATACAAAATGTGGAACACGTTACCATTGGACAATGAGATAGCCAATGTGTAATATGACCCACCAGTCAGGATTGATAATACTGAATAAGTAATTGTGTAGATATAAACATTGTAATTGCTCTCAATACTTTTAAAGGATAAAACTCTTCTTGATTAAACTAGGATTCACTCGCCAGTATTTCCCACTGAAAAAATGTTTTTAAACGCGTTTCAGGTAACAAAATGTGAAAGCCAAATAGAAGCCAGCTGGACAGCACTGAAGGCTTGGAAAA
This sequence comes from Helianthus tuberosus, assembly GCA_030545235.1. NCBI lineage: Eukaryota > Viridiplantae > Streptophyta > Magnoliopsida > Asterales > Asteraceae > Helianthus > Helianthus tuberosus. The sequence goes on along the minus strand of CM060402.1, from coordinate 158,990,388 downwards.
GTGGCTATAAAAGTTACCTAAATAAAGAGATGTTTTTATTAAATAAAATAGGGTTTATCCCTATGAAAATGTGTGTACTTGAAACTTGAGAATTTCCCACGCGTTTAATATTATAAAAGTGTGGTATTTTACTCTGATAAAATATTTCCTAACTACGGTCCTGATGTAATTTCCGCTGCCAAAATGATATACACCGATACCACTAAATCTGGGCTCGCGTGTCACGGCCCCCTTCCCGGTTTTACCCGGTCCAGGAGCCGCGGGACAGAAATCCCGTGGTATCTATTAATTGAGTTGACAGCGGAAGATTTACAGGATCTTTTAAACTTGAAAATGCCCGATTAATTTATTATATAATCTGGGACAAACCCCGTAATTTACAATAGAGGAATTTCACAAGGAAATTCCATGTTTTACAAAACATGTTTATTTATTTAACTGAGCCACCTCTTCAAGCTTGTTAGTGCTCCGTAGCACGTTTTGCTTGATTCACAGCAGGTCGCCTGAAACATGTTTTAAAAATATTTTATCAGCGGGGAAATACTAGCGAGTCATTCAGGTTAGATAAAACGACACATAGTTATAAATTTACAGCATAAGAGCGATTACAATGGCTTATATCTTATTTTTATCTGGCGCCGTGTCACCTCCTGGTGACGATGGTCATACCACTATTGGGTCCTTTCACCCAAGTAGTGATGATTATCACTGTTAGGATTTATTAGCCTAACCGTGAGAAATTAGTAATGTGCACAATACCCCACTAGCTAGTGATTCAAGATAACCACGACTTAATCCCTGTAATTATAACTTTTGAAAATGATTGGAGTATTGTAAAACATTATTGATAAAAAAGAGAATGACTCACATTGCAGATTTAAACGGGCAGAGTTTAGCCTACTGATAAGCCTGATAACCTAGTTTAAATAACAATGCACACGAACTAGGTCAGTAACTAATACAGCATTTACGATAACTCACGAGATTAAAACCCTCACAACGAATGACAAAGTGCAATAATTAAACATCCATCGAATAGGTTCAATCGATCGGACATTGAATCGTAGCAGCGATGGAGTTAATACCCTGTATCGTAGCAGCGCCTTCCTAATGGAAATTGTGATTTCGAGCAGTAGAACTTCGTTTTTGCTTAATATTTTCGACACAGATGAACAGGCCATGATCCAAGCAATTTATAGCTGAAATGTGGGTTTTACGCGGCCCGCGTAAACCCATACTTAACACTTACGTGGCCCGCGAGGGTCTCCTAATCGTAGACTAGGGCTAGTGTGTCATACCTAGGCCTGCCACGTGTACGACACGTGGCCTGAGCGCTTATCCGGAGATTTTATGATCTGTCGCGGCCCGCGTAAGCCTAGGCTTACCCTTACGCGGCCCGCGTGAAACCCAAAAATCTATTTTTCTTGGTTTTTCATAAACAGTAGGGTTTTAGGGGTCCGGGTTTTCACTTACGGGTCGTTTAGGGACATTTTTAAGGTCCTTACATCCTCCCCACCTTATTTAAAATCTCGTCCTCGAGATTTACTGAAATAAGTGAGGATACTTTCGCTTCATCTCCGATTCCAACTCCCAGGTATATTCGGGTCCTCTTTTCGAATCCCACTTGACTTTGACAAGTACCAATCTTTTGTGCTTGAGAAACTTAATTTTCCTGTCTTTTATTTGAAGCGGTTTCTCCACGAACTTCAACTTTTCATTCACCTGTATGTCTTGAAGAGGGACTACCAGTGATTCGTCCGATAGACATTTCTTGAGATTGGATATATGAAATACGTCATGTACTCCAGCTAACTCTCATGGTAGTTGTAAGCGATATGCAACTGGTCCTATGCGTTGAATTACTGAAAAGGGTCCTACGTACCTTGGACTTAATTTTCCTTTCTTACCGAACTGAACTACTCCTTTCCAGGGGGAAACTTTCAAGAGTACTTTATCTCTGACTTGGAATTCTAACGGCTTGCGTCGATTGTCTGCATAACTTTTCTGGAGATCTCGAGCCGTCTTTAGTCTTTCCTTGATTTCAGTGATCTTGTCGGTCGTTTCTTGCACTATTTCAGGACCTGATAATTGACTTTCTCCAATTTCTGCCCAACAAACTGGAGTTCTGCACTTTCGTCCATACAGTGCTTCGAATGGGGCATCTTCAATACTTGAATGATAACTATTGTTATAGGAGAATTCAATTAAGGGTAGGTGGTCATCCCAGTTTCCACCAAAATCTATTACACATGCCCCGAGCATGTCTTCTAGGGTTTGGATCGTCCTTTCACTTTGTCCATCTGTTTGAGGATGGTATGCAGTGCTTAAATTTAGTCGGGTTCCCATTGCTTCCTGGAAACTGGTCCAGAAATGGGAAGTGAAACGACTATCCCTATCCGATACAATGGAGAGTAGGACTCCATGTAAGGATACTACTTCATCTACATACAACTTTGCCAACCTTTCCATACTAAAGGTTTCTTTCATGGGTAGAAAATGAGCTGATTTGGTTAATCGATCCACAATTACCCAAATCGCGTCATTACCTTTTCTGGTCTTGGGTAACTTAGTAACAAAGTCCATTGTTATGAGTTCCCATTTCCATACAGGCATTTCTAATTGTTGTAGTAGACCTGAGGGTTTCTGGTGTCCTTTTTCATTCCTATCCACAAGTAAGACACTTAGAAACATATCTAGCTATGTCCTTTTTCATTCCTATCCACCAGAAATTATTTCTTAAATCTTGGTACATTTTATTGTTACCAGGATGCATGGTATACCTAGATTTATGGGCTTCCTCTAAAATTTTATTTCTTAATTCTTCCTGCTTAGGTACCCAAATACTTCTTTTGTGGAATCTCCAAATTCCATCACTTCCTTTCTCTAATTCCTTTATTCGTCCTTTCATACCTTCAGCATCATCCTTGATTGCTGTTTCTTGAATGTTTTTCAGTTGTTCCATTAAGTCTAATTGTAAACTTAATCTAAGAGCACGAACTCGTCGTTGTTTCTCATGATACTTACGACTTAAGGCATCAGCAACTACGTTTGCTTTTCCTTCATGATATTGAATATCACAGTCGTAGTCCCTTAGGATTTCCATCCATCTCCTTTGTCTCATGTTTAATTCTTTTTGCCCAAATATGTATCTTAAGCTTTTATGGTCTGTATAGACAGTAAACTTACTTCCATACAGATAGTGTCTCCCAATCTTAAGGGCAAAAATTATGGCTCCTAATTCTAAATCATGAGTCGTATAGTTTTCCTCGTGCTTTTTCAATTGCCTTGATGCATACGCAATTACCTTCTTGCGTTGCATTAACACACATCCTAATCCTAGCTTAGAAGCATCACAGTAAATTTCAAAATCCTCTGTTCCTTCTGGTAAAGCTAGAATTGGAGCATTTGTTAGTTTTTGTTTTAAGATCTTAAAAGCTTCCTCTTGCCTAGGTCCCCATTCAAACTTAACTGCTTTACATGTTAGCTTAGTTAATGGTACAGCTATCTTAGAGAAATCCTTAATAAAGCGCCTATAGTATCCGGCTAACACTATAAAACTTCTAATTTCCATAGCTGACTGCGGGACCTTCCATTTGGTGATCGCTTCTATCTTGGAGGGATCGACATGAATACCTTCGTGATTCACCATGTGTCCCAAAAATTGCACCTCCTGTAGCCAAAATTCACACTTCGAGAATTTGGCATAAAGCTTTTCCTTTCTTAACAAAGTTAAGAGTACATGCAGGTGCTGACAATGCTCTTCCTGACTTTTGGAATAAATGAGTATATCGTCGATAAAGACAATTACAAATTTATCCAAGTACGGTTTACTGATCCTATTCATCATGTCCATAAATGTTGCAGGAGTATTTGTTAACCCAAAGGGCATGACTGTAAACTCGTAGTGACCATACCTAGTTCTGAAAGTAGTTTTAGGTATGTCTTCTTCTTGTACCTTCAATGGATGATATCCGGAGCGTAAGTATATCTTAGAAAAGTATCTAGCTCCTTGCAATTGATCAAAAAGATCATCAATCCTAGGTAATGGGTATCGATTCTTAATTGTAACCTTATTCAATTCCCTGTAATCGATACACATTCGCATCGAACCATCTTTCTTTTTCACAAACAATACTGGAGCTCCCCACGGGGATGAACTAGGTTGTATGAATCCTTTGCTTAATAATTCATCTAACTGCTTTTTCAATTCTAGCATTTCGGTGGGTGCTAACCGATAAGGTGCCTTGGCTATCGGTGTAGTTCCAGGAATTAGATGAATTCTAAATTCTACTTCCCTATCAGGTGGTAATCCAGGTAGTTCTTCTGGGAATACCTCTGGGTATTCTGATACTACTGGAATTTCATTAAGTTCCTTACTCTTAGTGCTAATGATTACTGAAATCATATACACTATTCCTTGCTTTCGTTCATAACTAGCAACTTTCATTACTGAAATGAACTTCATTGGCTTACGTGGCTTATCTCCTGTAATCATCACTATTTCTCCTGTGGGCGTATGAATTTCTATGGAATTCTTATCACAAAGAATTCGAGCATGGTTGGCTACTAACCAATCCATTCCTAAAACAATATCGAATCCGGCTAAATTCATAGGTAACAGGTTCGCAGAAAATTTATAACCTAAAAGTTCTATTTTTCCTACTTGCAAAACCTTATCTATGTTAACATAATTCCCATCTGCCGTTTCTACCGTAAAAATTTGCCTAAGGTTGGTTAAGGGTAAGTTAAGAGCTTGGCAGAATAAAGTATTTATAAAACTTTGGTTTGCACCAGAGTCAAATAATACTTTTGCATAAACGTCGTGAACTAGGAACGTACTAGCTATCACGTCAGGGATTAGTTCTGCTTCCTGAGTAGTTAACTGGAAGGCTCTTGCATTTTTCTTGGTAGTTCCTTCTGCAGGTTTGGCTTTGTTATCAGCTGGTTTGACCAGTTTCGGGCAGTCTGGTCTAAAGTGTCCAGCTTCTCCGCAGTTATAGCAGATTGTTGCTTTTTTCCTCCTGCAGTCTTCCTCTTGATGTCCCGGAATTTTGCAGAAATTGCAATACCCTTTACATCTACCAAAATGCTTTCTTTTACAGGTATTGCAAAATGGAACAGTGGAAGATTGCCCAGTTCCCTTTTTCTTGAAATTACTTCTGTTACCCATACGGAATCCTTGGGTAATCTTCTGGGCCACTTCCTTTTTCCGGTTTTCTTCTCTTGTGCGTACCAACCCGTCAGTTAGGGTGTTAGCTAATTCCACAGCATCGTCAATAGTGCGGGGTCTCGCAGCTTTGACGATATCCCGAATCTCGCCAATCAATCCCCAAATATAGCGGGAAATAAGCACCGGTTCTGGCGAAGCCAGGGTTGGTACCACTCTCGCATACTCGAAGAATGTCGAAGTATACCCTCGACAGTCTATATCCACCATCCGGTGGTTCAAGAATTTATTCGCCATTTGTTCTTTCTCATATTCGGGACAGAATTTTCTTTCAACTAGCTGCTTAAATTCTTCCCAACTCATGGCATAGGCCACATCACTTCCTTTGGCTTGAAGTACTGTATTCCACCATTCTAGCGCCCCTTCTTTAAAAAGATGCGACGCGTACATGACCTTGTCTTCCTCAGCACATTTACTTATTTTAATTACTGCTTCGGTTTTCTCTAACCAACGCAGCGCTGCAGTTGCCCCCTCATTGCCTGCGAACTCAATAGGTTTACAGGCAAGGAATTCCTTGTAAGTGCAACCAGGCGTTGCAGTTTTCATTTTCTTAAGAAATGGGGCTTGCATCCCATCATTATCGTTATTATTATTGTTGCCTGCTTCGTTTATGCTATTACTGAAGTTGTCTTCATGAGTACGTTTGCTAGAAATAATTTGTTGAGGTTCGACTGGATTTCAGGCAGCAGCAAGGATTGTTGGAATAGCATTGGCTATTCCCTGAGCAACGATATTCTCGATATCTTGCCTATTCAGAAATTGACCTTCATGGTTTTGTTCAGATTGATGTACTTCATTAACGGGTTCATTACCAGCGTTTTCCATCTGGTAATTAATTTATATAAGTGATTAGCATAAAATAATTAACAGCCAAACATAACAAAACAATCGCACATAATCATGTCAACACGTATAGCCAAAATTGTCGATTTTTTGACGTTCGATATTTTATATATTATAATAGGCATCCGTACACACTGGTTATCTTACAAAAGTTTTATTTTTTTGAGTTATTTCACATAATTATATTTTTATGATTATATTATTATTATTAAACACGCATTCCCACAACCACATAAGACCCCGTCAGCTGGCACTTCAGAAACGACGTTCTCTTTCGTCGTACTTCCATGAGATTCTTTCTCCCACATCCCTAATTCGGTTTCTCGCATCAATTAGCTCTTCGCCATAGTGGCGGAGTTCAGCCAAGTTCTCGGAGCTCATAGGTGGGTGTAGTGGAGGCTCCGTATCAAATTGGGGGAAAAAGGTATTAGGGTTATTTAGGAGATTTTGAAACTGCCAGTCAGTGGTCCACCACTCCTCCAGCTCTCCTAGAGGTCGGGGGTTAACAAGGGGATCGGGAATAGCAGGTTCCAGATTGACTGGAAGTTGGGCTTCAGCTTGGTAATTAAAAAGAGTCTCATCGGCAGGTCCGATGAGGTTGCTATTTGCTAGTTGATGGTCCAGCTCTTCCCAGGGTGGCATTTCTTGTGCTTGCCCTGAACTCTCTCCGATCTCTATTCCCTTGTCTTTATCCATTGGATCCTCAGTCTTTATAACTTTTCGTGTCGCGGGTTTCTTCCTACGCACACGCCTCCAGCCTACAAGTCTTCTTCTTTTCTTTGGTTTAGGTTTTTCCTGAGGTTGGGCTTGAAATACCATTGGCTCTTCAGTGTCAGCCTGGTAGTCAGTAAAGGTACTGGTGATATCCATATTTGAACTATGGATAGAAAAGTTTTGGTGTGCTTCTGATAGTTCACTCATGCTGTTAACATGCATGAAGAAACATACAAAATTCTGAGTTAAAATTTGGTAGATTAAATTCTCACAGAATCACAGAATGGCAATCAGAAAAAAAAATTAAATATTAATTACAAATATCTAATTTATACAAACCATTTTATTGAAACAAAATATTGTGATATATATCTATTATAATTTACAACTGAAATTCGAAATATACTAGTGGTTATCTACTAGATAAAGTTCTTTTAAAGTTTCCAGCTCGTAGGTGGTATAGGTGTTGATACTGGTTTGGTAATTCAACTATAAGTTAGCATTTACTGCTGTAGTGGCTAACATGTAGAGATTTTCCCATTTTTCGTCTAATTCATCCTCCCATGGTGGGTTATTACCTATTTCCTGAGTTTCCTTATTAATCATCACTCCTTTTGGTTGTGACTTCTTTATTTTCTCTTGACTTTTTCTAATAATCCAACTTCTTTTATTAGGGGTAAGTGGTTTCTCAAACTGTGCCTTACGAATAAATATTCCTTCCTCAATATCTGCTGAGTCTCTTGAGGAATTTGGTTTAAATGAGGTTCCCTTATCTTTTGGTGAACTATCTAATTGACGATAGATGTCCGAAATCTTTTGTTTACCCATACTGTAATATAAAGCACATACTCACATAAATTATTTCCTAACACAGAATTTAAAACTTAAGTGTCAACAGAACACTTCTTTTGCTTGAATCAGTGGCATGACTCTGATACCACCTTTATTTGTCACGGCCCCCTTCCCGGTTTTACCCGGTCTAGGAGCCGCGGGACAGAAATCCTGTGGTATCTATTAATTGAGTTGACAGCGGAAGATTTACAGGATCTTTTAAACCTGAAAACGCCCGATTATTTTATTATATAATCTGGGACAAACCCCGTAATTTACAATAGAGGAATTTCACAAGGAAATTCCCTGTTTTACAAAACATGTTTATTTATTTAACTGAGCCACCTCTTCAAGCTTGTTAGTGCTCCGTATCACGTTTTCCTTGATTCACAGCAGGTCGCCTGAAACATGTTTTAAAAATATTTTATCAGCGGGGAAATACTGGCGAGTCATTCAGGTTAAATAAAACGACACATAGTTATAAATTTACAGCATAAGAGCGATTACAATGGATTCTATCTTATTTTTATCTGGCGCCGTGTCACCTCCTGGTGACGATGGTCATACCACTATTGGTTCCTTTCACCCAAGTAGTGATGATTATCACTGTTAGGATTTATTAGCCTAACCGTGAGAAATTAGTAATGTGCACAATACCCCACTAGCCAGTGATTCAAGATAACCACGACTTAATCCCTGTAATTATAACTTTTGAAAATGATTTGAGTATTGTAAAACATTATTGATAAAAAGAGAATGACTCACATTGCAGATTTAAACGGGCAGAGTTTAGCCTACTGATAAGCCTGATAACCTAGTTTAAATAACAATGCACACAAACTAGGTCAGTAACTAATACAACATTTACGATAACTCACGAGATTAAAACCCTCACAACGAATGACAAAGTATAGCCCTAATGTGGGCAGCACTTAAACATCCATCGGATAGTTTCAATCGATCGGACATTGAATCGTAGCAGCGATCGAGTTAATACCATGTATCGTAGCAGCGCCTTCCTAATGGAAATTGTGATTTCGAGCAGTAGAACTTCGTTTTTGCTTAATATTTTCGACACAGATGAACAGGCCATGATCCAAGCAATTTATAGCTGAAATATGGGTTTTACGCGGCCCGCGTAAACCCATACTTAACACTTACGCGGCCCGCGAGGGTCTCCTAATCGTAGACTAGGGCTAGCGTGTCATACCTAGGCCTGCCCCGTGTGCGACACGTGGCCTGAGCGCTTATCCGGAGATTTTATGATCTGTCGCGGCCCGCGTAAGCCTAGGCTTACCCTTACGCGGCCCGCGTGAAACCCAAAAATCTGTTTTTCTTGGTTTTTCATGCACAGTAGGGTTTCAGGGGTCTGGGTTTTCACTTACGGGTCGTTTAGGGACATTTTTGAAGGTCCTTACATCGCGGTCGCCCGTTCCCAGGACAGATATGGGACGGGGGTTGCGACAGAAGGTGGTATCAGAGCTAAGCCACTGATTCAGCCACTGAAGTGTTCTGCTAACACCAAAATATTATATGTTAGGAAATTAATTACGAAAATACCGTACATATTTGTATTTTATTGTTATGTGTTATTTGACTATTTGTTAGTTTGCAGTATGAGCGACCAAGGAACCTCCGACGCCTATCGTCAGTTGTCTAGCTCACCTCAAAATGAAGGTACCTATTCACAGCCTACCCTCTCAGGGTATTCAACTGACAATAAAGATGGGATATTCGTGTGTAAGGCTCAGTCTGAAGAGCCATTTCCTCCTAAAAAGAGAGGATGGTTCAGTAGGGGAGCGCATGAACGTAGGAAGAGGATGAAAAAGTTACAACAACAGTGAGTCCTAGCAGCCGCTAAGAGAGAAACAGATGCTCACACCCAAGATATGCTCAATAGGAGTCTAGCAAACTTTCATATTCTAGCAACTACAGCTGCAGACCCTAATTTAGAGCGACTCATAGCACCCCAACCATTACCCTTGTTTCCCACTTTCCCACACAACCAATGGAGATTGAAGTCAACCCGGAAAACCAAATCCCAGCACCAGCCTTTGACCCCACTGAGATACCTAGAGTACCAGTACCCAATCCCTTAGACTTAGACTACGACCCGTGGTTTGAACACCATAGGGATTATCAGCAACGCTGCCCCATATCAGAGGAACCCATGCCAAACTTAACAGCTTACCCAGGTCTGGACCCTCTAGATCCCTATTATGATAATAATGAATACATTAGGGAAATCCTAGAGAATCCATATCCTCAGGAAGAACCTATGCCATAGTACCCAGATCCCATACCAGCACCTGCACCCCCAATGAGCACTGAGAATGTGCAAGAACTCCGAACCTTTGGTGAGGAGATTTTAGAAGAGAGCGAAAGAATGAGGCAAATAGGGGAACGACTCGTCTGGAAATATGACGAGCGTAATATGGACTTTTGGATGAACCTCTATCATTAGTAATAATAATAATAAAATAATAAATATATATATATATATAATATGTGTGTATGTTTGAAAAAAAAAACTAGACGATGCCTTATAGTATTGTAATTTTAAATTCCAGTTCCAGATTGTATTAGATGCATAATATATAAGAAAGAGTAAGTTGCAATGTTCGACGCTTTTGATCAATATGTGTGTTGTCTGATTGTTTGCCTTAAATACTATCTTGTGATATTAATAATTGGCAAATGTTTAAAATTCAGATGGATAACGAAGTGAACCAGGAAAACCAGAGTAACAATAACCCAGATAATGATAACCCGAACAACAATAATAATGGAAACTAAGTTGATAGCAGTGCCATCCAACACATAGTGGCACAAGGGATAATAGATGCGATGCCATATATTATCAAAACGGTTAAGGAAGCAGATAATAAAAGTAACCGTGATAGTAAACGACCCACTGAACCTGAACACAACATAAACAATGGACCCATACTTCAAGTGCCCATTCCCAAAAGAAGAAGAACCATGTCTTATGGTTGTTCTTCTAAAGAATTATGGTCTTGTAAACCAATGGAATTCTCGAGCAATGAAAGGGCCGTTGCAGCTCTACGCTGGATAGAAAAGACTGAAGCAGTCTTAAAAATAAGCAAGTGTGCGGAAGAGTATAAGATAATGTTTGCTTCCAATCTGTTTAAAAACTCAGCCTTAGAATGGTGGAACACTATCCTTCAGTCTAGGGGAAGTAAGAGGATTTACAATATGGAATGGGAGGAATTCAAGAATAAGGTAGAAAGGAAATTCTGCCAACCCAATAAAAAAGAACAGATAGCAAATAAGTTCTTAAACCTTAGAATGACTGGAGTGGATAGTAAAGGGTACACTACTTTATTCTTTGAATATGCTAGAATAGTGTCAACCCTTGCATCACCTGACCCAGTATTAATCTCCCATTATATCTGGGGATTAATCAGTGAGATAAGGCATGTAATCAAGGTAGCTAGACCTCAAACCATAGAAGAAGCTGTAGAACTAACAAACACCTTGACTGATGAGTTAGTACATACACAAGAAGAAAACTAGAGGAGTTAGTACGTACACAAGAAGAAGAAACTTACCCAAGAATTTCGTTTTGGAAATTCCAATCGTGGGAAAAATGTAGGTTCTACTTCTGCACCCTACTGCAAGTATTGCAAAAGGAAGCATTCTGGAAGATGCTCTATATATTGCAATTTTTGCAAAATATCTGGACACAAGAAGGAAGACTGCAGGAAGAAGCCGAACAACATGATATGCTACAACTGTGGAGAACAAGGTCATATCAAGCAAAACTGTCCAAAACTAGCTCCAGCCACGAACGACAAGACTACTAAAAATGCTAGAGCATTTGTTCTAACTGCAGAAGAAGCAAAGATGATTCCGGACGTGATTGCCGGTACGTTTTTAGTTAATGATGTCTTTGCTAAAGTATTATTTGACTCTGGTGCGAACCAAAGTTTTGTTAATACTTCATTTTGCAAACTTCTCAATCAACCATTAACTAAACTCCCACAAGAATGTCTCATAGAAACAGCAAATGGGGAAACCATTAAGATTTCTGAAATCCTGCAGGGAGCAAGAATAGAATTTTTAAATCAAAAATTTGTTGCAAACCTTTACCCAATGAATCTGGCAGAATTTGATGTTGTATTAGGAATGGATTGGTTAATAGCCAATAAAGCCAGTATTTTATGTGATCAAAAGTCACTCCAAGTAAATTCACCAATGGGTGAAAAGATCAAAATTAAAGGAGATAAACCCTCTAGATCCACGAAATTCATCTCTGTGATGAAAACAGCCAGTTATGCTAGAAAAGGATCATTAGTGTATTTGATTTCCATAATCATTAATACTAAAGGAAAGGAATTAAAAGATATTCCAGTAGTATCCCAATTTTCAGATATATTTCCAGAAGAATTACCAGGGCTACCGCCAGACAGAGAAGTTGAATTCAGAATCCACCTGCTACCAGGAACGGCACCAATTGCCAAAGCACCTTACCGTTTAGCACCCACAGAAATGCAGGAACTGAAGAAACAGTTAGACGAATTGTTGGAAAAAGGATTCATACAGCCAAGCTCATTGCCATGGGGAGCACCGATCTTATTCGTCAAGAAAAAGGACGGATCAATGCGTATGTGCATTGACTATCGTGAATTGAACAAAGTCACGATTAAAAATCGGTACCCATTACCGAGAATCGATGATCTGTTCGACCAGCTACAAGGAGCTCGATTTTTCTCTAAAATCGACTTACGATCAGGATATCATCAATTAAAGGTACAGGAACAGGACATTCCTAAGACCGCTTTCAGAACAAGGTATGGCCATTATGAATTTACTGTCATGCCATTTGGTTTAACCAATGCCCTAGCCGCATTCATGGACATGATGAACCGAATATGTAAGCCATATTTGGATAAATTCATAATTGTCTTTATAGATGATATTCTCATTTACTCTAAGAGTAAAGAGGAACATGCAAAGGATTTGCACGCACTTCTACGTTTATTGAGAAAAGAAAAGCTTTATGCAAAGTTTTCGAAGTGCGAGTTTTGGTTAGAACATGTACAGTTTCTTGGACATTTAGTTAATCACGAAGGAATTCATGTGGATCCCACCAAGATCGAGGCAATTACCAAATGGAAAACCCCTGAGTCACCAACCGAGGTTAGAAGTTTCTTAGGATTAGCCGTTTTTTTATAGAAGATTTATTCGAGATTTTTATAGAATAGCCATTCCCTTAACTAAGCTAACCTGTAAATCTGTTAAGTTTGAATGGGGACCAAAACAAGAAGAAGCCTTTAGAATCCTTAAGCAAAGATTGACCAATGCACCCATATTAGCGTTACCAGAAGGAACTGAAGACTTTGTAGTCTATTGTGATGCTTTTAAATTAGGTTATGGATGTGTGTTGATGCAACGTCAAAAGGTTATAGCTTATGCCTCTAGACAACTTAAGAATCATGAAGAGAATCATTCAACCCATTATTTAGAATTAGGAGCTATAATTTTTGCCCTTAAAATTTGGAGACATTACCTTTACGGTAGTAAGTTTACCATTTTCACCGACCATAAGAGTTTAAGGTATGTTTTCGGGCAAAAGGAATTAAATATGAGACAAAGACGCTGGATGGAGATACTTAGTGATTATGATTGTAATATCCAGTATCATGCAGGAAAGGCAAATGTAGTGGCTGATGCTTTAAGTCGAAAGTGTCATGAAAAGCCAAAAAGAATACGTTCTCTTAAATTAAATCTACAGATAGATTTAAATGAACAGATTAGAAAAGCACAAGAATCAGTATTCAAGGATGATACTGAAAAGTTGAAGGGAATGATTAAGGAATTAGAACAAGGAACATATGGAATTTGGAGATTCCATAAGAAAAGAATGTGGATACCTAAATTTGGAAACCTACGCCACCGTATATTAGAAGAAGCCCATAAGTCGAAGTATACGATGCATCCTGAAAATGATAAGATGTATCAAGACTTAAGAAAGAATTTTTGGTGGATAGGAATGAAAAAAGATACAGCAGCATATGTTGCAAAGTGTCTAACCTATTCATAAGTTAAAGCTAAACACCAGAAACCCTCAGGTTTGTTGCAACAATTAGAAATGCTTATTTGGAAATGAGAATTGATAACAATGGATTTTGTTACTAAATTACCCAAAACAAGAAAATGTAAGGATACAATCTGGGTGATTATAGACAGGCTAACCAAGTCAGCTCATTTCCTACCAATGAAGGAAACTTTTAATATGGAACAATTGGCTAAGCTGTATGTAAATGAAATAGTTTCATTACATGGAATTCCTTTATCAATTGTTTCTGATAGGGATAGTTGTTTTACCTCTCATTTTTGGACAAGTTTGCAAAAAGCAATGGGAACCAAGTTAAATCTAAGCACCGCTTATCATCCTCAAACGGACGGACAAAGCGAAATGATAATTTAGACAATGGAAGATATGCTTAGAGCTTGTGTAATTGATTTCGGAGGTAATTGGGACGATCACTTACCATTGATAGAATTTTCTTATAATAACAACTATCACACAAGTATCAATGATACACCATTCGAAGCACTTTATGGACGAAAGTGCCGAACCCCAGTCTGTTGGGCAGAAATTGGAGAAAAGCAACTATCCGGACCTGAGATAGTGCAAGAAACAACCGACAAGATTATCCAAGTGAAGGAACGACTAAAAGCAGCACGTGATCGACAAAAGAGTTATGCTGATAACAGACGGAAGCCATTGGAATTTCAGGTAGGAGACAAAGTGTTATTAAAAGTCTCTCCTTGGAAATGAGTGGTAAGATTCATCAAGAGGGGAAAGCTAAGTCCCAGGTATGTTGGACCTTTTGAAATTATTAGAAGAATAGGACCTGTAGCCTATCAGCTACAACTGCCAGAGGAAATGGCAGGAATACATGATGTGTTTCATGTATCTAATCTCAAGAAATGTTTAGCTGATGAATCACTGGTAGTACCTCTTAAGGACATAGAGGTAAATGAGCAGTTAAAATTTGTAGAAAGACCTCTACAAATTGAAGACAGGAAAGTTAAGAACCTCAAGCACAAGAGATTAGTTCTGGTCAAAGTAAAATGGGACTCCAAAAGAGGACCGGAGTACACATGGGAGCTTGAATAAAAAATGCAAAGGAAATATCCACACCTGTTCTAGTAGATCTCGAGGACGAGCTCTAAAACAAGGTGGCGAGGATATAACAACCCTTCTAAATTTTCGACACCCTAAAAATATTTAGAATATCCCAATACGTCCTAAAATACACCCCGTATACACAAACGGGCCCCGAATACCTTTATTTTATTAAATTAAATTAAAAACCAAATTTTTAAAGGCTGTGGCAGGCCGCGAAGACCCAGTCAATGTCGTGTCGAGCCTATGCGTGTGACCAGTCAAGGCTAGGGCCTACTCGGCCTAAGTCACGGGCCGCGAAGGACCCCTCCTTCTCTTACGCGGGGCGCGACGAAGCCCGGATCAGGCCCTATATATAGATGGCATCGGCTGTTCAGTCGAATTCGCTCACAATCTTTCTTTCTCTCAAATTTCTGCATAATTAAAGTAATTCTCGGGTATAATACCCCCTTAAATAACGAATTTCTGCCCCGTTGTAAGTATCATAACCTCGGTTACGTGTTAGATACGCTGCCCGATTGATCCAGGGTTCCGTAACGGCTGTCGTGGTTCTGCCCGACGTAGTCGTTGGAATGCCGTCTTGGGGAGAGGTATTACTAAGGTAAATATTGGGTTATTATACTAACGCGTGTGCATTTGTGTAATTTATAGATAATCACCAGGAAATTCTTAAAGAAAACCCTAAGACAGCAATGTGAGTAATCTCCTTTTTGTAAACTGTTTTTACAAAACCTTAAATAATTTATAATATGATTAGTAGTGATTGAGTCTTTGTAGTTCTTAAATTACTGCCGGTATGTTGGGGTTTTGTATACAAAATGTGGAACACGTTACCATTGGACAACGAGATAGCCAATGCGTAATATGACCCACCAGTCAGGATTGACAATACTGAATGAGTAATTGTTTAGATATAAACATTGTAATTGCTCTCAATACTGTTAAAGGATAAAACTCTTCTTGATTAAACTGGGATTCACTCACCAGTATTTCCCACTGACAAAATGTTTTTAAACGCCTTTCAGGTAACAAAATGTGAAAGCCAAATAGAAGCCAGCTGGACAGCACTGAAGGCTTGGAAAAGTGGCTATAAAAGTTACCTAAATAAAGAGATGTTTTTATTAAATAAAATAGGGTTTATCCCTACGAAAATGTGTGTACTTGAAACTTGGGAATTTCCCACGTGTTTAATATTATAAAAGTGTGGTATTTTACTCAGATAAAATATTTCCTAACTACGGTCCTGATGTAATTTCCGCTGCCAAAATGATAAACACCGATACCACTAAATCTGGGCTCACGGTCGCCCGTTCTCGGGACACATATGGGACGGGGGTTGCGACATTCATCCTCATCCGCATCCATCCACACCCTCCTCTAGCCAAACCGTTACCACCCATCCTACCATCAACGAAGGCCCACAACCTCCCACCATTACCGCCTCCGGCCCATAATCCTCTGGCCCAACACTACCTAACCCATTTCCTTCCACTCCACATACCTCCACACCGGCCCAACCTCCAATCTGTGACCCTTCCTACCCCACCCGGCCCAGTGCCACCCCCCATTCAGCCTACCACCCGATACATGCGCACTCGCGCCATGGACGACATCACTAAACCAAAGCAATTGTTTAACCTTCACACTACCACTGTTGTCCCAAATCCTAAAAACCCACAGGGTGCATTGTCCACACCAGAATGGTTCAATGCCATGAACAACGAGTTTAGTGCACTTATTAAAAACGAGACCTGGGAGTTGGTACCTCGGTCGCCGGATATGAACATTATTCGTAGTATGTGGTTATTCAAGCATAAGTTCTGTTTTGATGGCACTCTAGAACAATACAAGGCCCGCTTGGTATGTGATGGTAGAAGTCAAGAAGTGGGGGTTGACTGTGGTGAAACCTTCAGTCCGGTGGTCAAACCCACTACTATTCGGACTGTTCTTATTTTGGCTCTCTCTCAGTCTTGGCCAATTCACCACTTGGACATAACCAATGCCTTCTTACATGGGCACTTACAAGAGACGGTTTACATGCATCAACGTATGGGTTTTCGTCATCGTGACTACCCTGATTATGTCTGCAAGCTAAAGAAATCTCTTTATGGTCTCAAACAGGCTCCACGAGCGTGGTATCAACGCTTCACTGATTTTGTTCTTCAGCAAGGTTTCTCTCAATGCAAGACAGATAACTCTTTGTTCATCTACCATCATGGCCACGACATTGCTTATCTGCTACTTTACGTTGATGATATCATTCTCACCACCTCCTCTGACTCTCTACGTCAGCGGCTTATGTCCACTCTTGCGGGTGAGTTTGCCATGAAAGACTTGGGGCCGTTAACATATTTTCTGGGTATCTCGGTCACATGCACGGGTGACACACTTTTCTTATCTCAGCATGTTTACACCAAAGATATCATTCACCGCGCCGGGAAGGACTCCTGCAAACCGGCCGTAACTCCTGTGGATACCCAGAGTAAATTGAGCAGCGTCTCGGATCCCTTGTTCGACGACCCCACTACCTACCGTAACCTTGCTGGGGCTCTTCAATATCTTACTTTTACTCGGCCAGACATTTCTTACGCGGCTCAGCAGATTTTCATGCATATGCACGCCCCTTGCCTCGCTCACTAGAATGCTTTGAAATGCATCATTCGCTATCTTCAGGGCACTTCTTATCTTGGTCTTTACCTCAGTGCAGCCACCACCCTGTCCATTCGTGCTTTCACCGATGCTGACTGGGCTGGCTGTCCAGACACCCGCCATTCTACCTCGGGATACTGTGTCTACCTGGGAGACAACTTAGTCTCTTGGCCGAGATCTGTTGGCTTCGGAATCTTCTCCTAGAGCTTCATCGCCCTCTTTCAAAAGCCTCTCTGGTCTATTGTGATAACATTAGTGCCGTATATTTATCAGGTAATCCGGTTCAGCATCAAAGAACCAAGCACATTGAACTTGACATTCACTTTGTTCGTGAGCATGTTCAGAAGGGTCTAGTCCGAATCCTGCATGTCCCCTCACGTTTCCAAGTTGCTGGCATCTTTAAGAAGGGTTTTCCTCGGGTCCTCTTTGATGATTTTAGATCCAGTCTAAGCATCCGCTCTCCTCCCGCTTCGACTGCGGGGGTGTAATAGTCTACGGAAGTATTTACGACAATGATTTGTATTATTGTTATAGCCTTTATTGTAATTATCATCTCCAAAGATAGGAGATTTGAATGTAACTTTATATATTGTTTTATTGTGAATAGAAGAGGCATCTTGAATCAATCTCTTACAATAAGTATGATACATAAGTAAAATCAAGTTATAAAATAATGACCTTTGTGTGGGTTTTGGTCCTTAAATTACATGCGATCATTGTATTTTTCTTCCTACCAACATGACACTACACCCCTCACACCCATAACGAGGTTATCTTTCTTGTTTTTAAGACCACATGGTGTGGTCAGGGCTATAAACGATTTGAAGGAACACGAACAAGGCCTTGTTCGTGTTCATTCATTAAGGAACAAGCTTAGTCATCAACTGTTCACGAACGCTTACCAAACGAGATTTCTTGTTCGTGTTCGTTCACTAAGGAAACGAACATGTTCATGGACTGTTCACGAAGACTTACCAAACGCAAATGAACTCTAACAAATGTTCATGAACATAAATGAACACAAACGACGCTTATGAACACAAATGAATACAATATTCATTTTAGAATAAAATCTGCATTTTCATCACAAACATTACAAAAAATCCACATCATCATCATAATACTCAGTAAATCTCACCAATAGCACAGCTAAGGTAGGATCTGAAGAGGGTAACAAAAATAAATAAGCACTTAACATAACTATCCAAACAAAGTTGGCATGATTATCAGAAACATGGTTAACACAAAATTAAGAGTTTGTCAAACTTTAACACAAACTAAAACTGAAACAGTGAAACGAGGGATGTTGTAAGAGACATATAAGATAACTAAGGTTTCAAAATTTTAAAAACCAGAAACAATAAAACAAAATACAACATATAAAAACCTTTAAATGAATGAACACAAATAAACATTAACGAGCTAACATAAATGAACTCATTACCGAACGCTCACGAACATAAACGAACACATTACCAAACGTTCACGAACATAAACGAAAGAACAGAAACTATGTTCATGTTCGTTCGGTTCGTTTACAGCCCTAGGTGTGGGCATGGAAATCCGGCGTGGAAGCCAGTCCACGCCAAACTAACCACCCCGTGTTCGTCGTGGAGTACGGAGTTGTGGTTGGGGCTTGAGGATCTTCACATGCGTGGGGACAAATGTGTGGGTTAGGTGATAGCGTTTCATTGGTGGGTGGATTTTAGGTTGTTTTGATTGGTTAATGTTTTTTTTTTGGACGAAGATTAGGATATATTTCATTCCAATAATTTGGGCAAATTACATAACGATAGCAGGTATACGAGCAACAAACTGCGCCGCCATCCCTTTCTGAATAGAAAACCCTAATCTACTAAAAACAAAGCCTCGCCCCTGAGGGGTCGAAAAGTTGTTGTGGACCACACGCTGAACTCTAGACAAGAACCGAACTGCCTCCGGCGTGTAACAACCCGTTTTTTGGAAAGTCAAGGTACAAGTCAAAGTCAAAGGAAGAAAAGATTGCTAACTGCGATCTATCACTCCTTGCTTAACTATTGATTGTACATCAATAAATTGTAATCGAATCTATTTATTTATTTGTTTTAGTTGTATTATGTGGAGTATCTATTAATAATCGAGGTTTAATCGCATGTTTTATCGCTAATTAACTTAACGCTAAACGCATCGCTATCGCATTCGCAACTCGAATTATGTGTTATGGATATTGTTTTACGTGTGAGTGCTATTATATGTTACTTGTGCATGTTATGTTTATGTTGAGGTGTTTAATCGCAATCGCAATCGCAATTCTATCGCATCGCAATCTAAATCGAAAACGCTAAACGCAGGTTATTTATAGTGATTGTATGTTAGATATAGTAGTTAGGTTATTTGTGTAACTAATGGTTAATACTATCGCATCGCTCACTCGAATCGCATCGCAACGCTCAACACGCGAATCGAAACGACAAAACCTAACGCGTCGGACACCTGGATCGAGTGGCCAACCGATCGAGTGGCCATCCGATCTGTGGCCAATCCGACACTTATGCACTTTACTCTTTTGGAAACCCTATAAATACCCTCCTGTCACATCATTTGTGATGTGACAGCTCCTCCACTCGACCAGTCGCACTCAAGCCCTCTTTTCTCTCGATTCCTCGCGATTCTTGTAAGTTTTCAACTCAAATCTTGTACTTCTATGATCTACACGCACTTCTTCATCATTTTCTCTTTTGAATCTTATCTTATAACCGTGAAATCAGTGGATTTTAGGTGTTCTAGGGTGATGTCATCATGGAGTTCTTATGAGCTTCAAGTTTTGGCCTCATTCCACCAAGAACAACTCAGATCTGAAGGATTTCCACAAGATTAAACAATGTTTTCGCATAGATCTACACATATTCACGGTTAAAAGGATTGAAAGATGGTTTTCTAACTTTCTTTCAACTCTTTTACACTCAATGCACTCAAAACCAATAGAATCGGAGCTCGTTCCGACCTTCTACTCTTTCTTAGTGAGGTGTTGGTCCAAGATCTAAATTCTATCCAAGGGACAACTGATTTCGGGTTAAACATGAACAACCGTCTCGAATAGTTAACTGATCGGACTAG
This sequence comes from Helianthus tuberosus, assembly GCA_030545235.1. Taxonomy (NCBI): domain Eukaryota; kingdom Viridiplantae; phylum Streptophyta; class Magnoliopsida; order Asterales; family Asteraceae; genus Helianthus; species Helianthus tuberosus. The sequence goes on along the minus strand of CM060402.1, from coordinate 158,969,869 downwards.
GGTGATTCCTGTTCGATCGGATCACTTGGGTCAAGATGGGGTTTCTGTGTTTAGCACGTGGTCATACCATCTCGATCAAACCGCCAAAAACTTTCAAGATAATCAAGTGCCAAGATGATCATGTCCCTGGGACGGATTGCCGTCCGATCGGATTGTCATCCGATCGGATTGCATCCGATCGAACAGCCATCCGATCGGAGTACACTTAGTCTCAAGACTTAAACTTTTTATTCAACTTTTCAAGGATTTGAACGTCAAACGGATTGCCGCCCGATCGGATAGCCATCCGCTAGAACGACCATCCGACCATGTGACATTTGGAACTTCGATACTTAATCATTTTCAATTTTCAAAGATCATCAGTAACTAACGAATTGCCAACCGATCGGATTACTATCCGATCGAGTGACAATCCTGCTATCCGATCGAACGACCGTTCGATCGATCGATCGACCTGAAGGGTAGAGATACTTCTCTATTTTTAGAATGCTACAATGAAAACTTCAAAGCCATCATACACAAACACATCCTTACCAAGCGAATGTTAATCCAATCGAATGGCCATCCGATCGGATGACCATCCGAATGGATTGACACCTGATCGAGTGACCATCCGATCGGATTGCCATCCGATCGGATTACCATTCGACACTTGGTCACTTTGCACCATTTAACGCAACGCTCTTCGCTTATGCTATCGTTAATTATTCAGGCTAATAACTCTAGCGCTCCCTTCAATCCATTTCCATCGCTGTGAGTATACTCGATCCCTTTTGATTTATGCACTTTTGGGTGTTACATACGTTACATATGCTAAATCACAATCAATCACACAACGCAAACACTATTTATACGCTGACCGTTATTGCATGTTTATTTGTTACTCGATGAATGCTTGTATGTTATGTTAACACAGTGATTGTTGCCTGGCGCCTTAGCAACGATAGTACTATTTGTTTGGACTTAGCATCTGTCGTGGACAGGGGTTGTTAAGGTTACCTCTCCCATGTCATGGTGGTGATATGTGTTGCGCATTCTACAACTCGCATTCTAGTCTGTGCATATTTCATTGTCGATAACCTACTAGCTTCGCATTATACATGTTACATGCTGGTTATGCGAAAACGATTTCGAACTCTATTATTACTATTAAACTTGTATGCTCACCTTTACACTATGTGTATTGACCTCTATTTTAACGTATGTGACAGGTGCTTAGGATGCTTGCTTGCTATTTGATGGAATCGAGCTTAGGAGAGTCTAGAAACCAACAAAGACAATTTATTTTTGTTTAAATCTGAGTTGTCGGAACATGTTTTGTTTTGAGATATCTATGTCTGTAATAATTGGTTACTTGATGGGTTACGGTATGGGACGTAATATTAACTATCCGGTAATTTAGTTGTTATGGAATGTCACACCCCAACCGATGGCGGAAACATCGGGGCATGGCACTGAGCGAAACAGATTGTCCAGAAGTTTCCATAACAACTATCATTACCAATTAATTTAAAGTAACACGTCCCATACCATGCCTTAAAAGGCAAACAAATTATTACAGACAAATCTAGTCAAGTAATTCTGTTCCGACAACTCAGATTTATACATAGATAGTTTATTTATTGGTTTCTATGACCTCTTTTCCTAGCTTCGATTTCATCACAACACAGAGAGCATCCTAGACCTTTCCTTGCCTCAAGTTCACAGCAAGTTAAGCATATAAACAACTTAAGCACATGTCACATACGTTAAAGTAACAGTTAATACACATAGTGTAAAGGTGAGAATACAAGTTTGATAATAGCATATTAGAGTTCGAAATTGATTACGCATAACTAGCACGTACGCATAGTGAAATGAAGCACGTTAGTTATCGACATAGATCTATCGATACCAATGACTGCGGGTTGACTGCCCGAGGCAGTTCGCGATACATGATTACCACCGTAATCCATGCAAGTAATTGTCCTTAACAACCCCCGAGTGAACGGGTGCTGAATCCAAACTATAGTACTATCGTTGCTAAGGCAGGTAGACAGCATTCCATGTGTAAACATAACAAACAAGCATTCATTAAGCCACGTATAACATGCAGGAATGGTTAGCGTTCAAATAGTATTGAGTAGTGTGTTCGATGTGATTTCAATATTCGTAACGTATGTAACACCCAAAAGTGCGTAAAGCAAAAAGGGATCGAGTATACTCACAGCGATTGATGGATTGAAGGGAGCGCTAAAGAGTAAGGTTAGCCTGAACAGATCGATAGTATAACGATAAGCGACGCGTAAAACGATGCAAGGTACAAGTGAGTCGGATAGCAGTTCGATCGGATGGTAATCCGATCGAACGGCCAATCGTGCGGTTGGTAGTCCGTTCGGACGGTCACCCGGTCGGATGACTGTTCGAGTGGATTGTTCCTTCCCTTGGGAAGGATGTGTTTGTGTATGATGGCTTGACTTTTGAAGTTTTCATTGTAGTATTTAGAAAACATTGTAGTATCTCTACCTTTCAGGTAGGTCGATCGGACGGTCGTTCGATCAGATGGCAACCCGTTCGGTTGGGCACTTTAGTGAGAACAGGTTCACAGCGGGGTGTCACTCGATCGGACGGCCGTTCGGTCGGGTGGCATCCTTTGTGCATTGAACATGTTGAAAATTGTTTAAGTGTGGAAGTTCAAATGTTTCATGATTCGGATGGCAATTCGATCGGATGGTAGTTCGATCGGACAATAACTCGTTCAACATTCAAACTTCAAATGTTGGCAAAAATGGTTAAGTGTGGGACCAAGGTGCAAGTCGTACGGGTGGCCAGTCGTTCGGACGGCACTCCGTCCTGGTTGACCTGTTCGTCTTACACTTGGTTGTTTTGATAGTTTGTTGTTTTATCGAGATATTTTGATAACGTGTTAGGCAACAGAAACCTCGTCCATACTTGGTGCTCCTGACCGGACAGGAATCACCCAAACCCGATCAGTGGACGGTTCGAGACGATGTTCCATGTTTAACCCAGAATCGTTAACCTCGTTGATAGAATACGGATCTTGAGCCAACCCAACCACGTGAATGAGTAGCAAGTCAGCACGAGCTCCGATTCTATCGGTTTTGAGTGCATTGAGTGTAGAAGAGTTGAAAGAAAGTTGGAAAACCTTCTCTCAATCCTTTTCACCGTGCATATGTTTAGATTTATGAAAGATCTTTGTTTGTTTATGTGGAAATCGGTTAGATCTAAGTTGTTCTTGGGAGATTGAGGCCAAAACATGAAGTTCTTCAAGAACACATGATGACGTCATCCTAGAACACCTTGAATCTTGATGATTTCACGGACAAAAGTTAAGATTCAAAAGATAGAAAGGTGTAGGAGTGCGTGTAGATTAAGGAAGTACAAAATTTAGGACGAGATCTTATCAGAATTGAGAGAAATCGAAGAAAAGGTGGGGAGCACGAGCTGGTTGGACGTCAGTTGCCAAAATTAGAAAGTTTGAGAGTGACAAGGGGTATTTATAGGATTCCCAAAATGGAAAGGGCTGGTCGGTCGGATGGCATCTCGTCCGGGTGGCAGCCCGGCCGAGTGGCTCCTCGGTCGGATGGCACCTCGCTCGGGTGGCAGTCCGGTCGGGTGGCTGTTCGGTCGGCTGGCACCTGATTCGAATGCTCGGCGCGACGAGTTTTGCCGTTTCGTGTAGCGCGTTACGATGTGATTCGAGTGAGCGATGCGATAGAGTTGCTTATCAAATTACTTTTAATCCCAACTACTATATCTAACATACAATCATCCTTATTTCGTATTCGTTTGGCGTTTGTGATTCAATTGCGATTGAATTCGATTGCGTTTCCATTGATTACCACACATAAATAAACATGCACAAGTAACACATAAGGCACACACACACGTATAACCATAACCAATGCGTAATTCGAGTTGCGAGTTCGATTGCGATTCGATGTTGATTAATTTACATTGATCAGCGTTTAGTTTACTTTATCACATTGTTACTTCCTACAGTTCACAGTCGTACGTCGATTAAATAACGAATAACACACGTCGATTACTGCGATTATTGACACTTACTCCACATAATACAACTAAAGTTAAACACATAAAAGAAATTCACTATTAGTCAAGTCGCGCGATCGATCGATGACTTTGACCTTGACTTTGGCTTCGAAACACGGGGTGTTACATGGAATTTCTCTTGACAATCTGTTTCGCTCAGTGCCGCGCCCCGATGATTCCGCCATCGGTTGGGATGTGACACGGCGCCAAGGAGCCGAACGTGTCAAATGCCAGGGGGACAAAGGCATGCTGATTATCCTCACAAGCTTCCGCGTGCTTTTCCACCTTCTTTGACTTTGCTTTCAGTACCGCTTGCCCCGTCACAAACCCATTTTCCCGGAACCCGGCTAGGGGGATACACCTGTGAGATCGACACAAGCATGTTTCCCACCCTCCCAACAAAAAACTAGCACGTCAGCTGGGCGTAGGGTGGATCTCCCCTCTGACGGATCTGTAGGAAAATTAATCGGTGCCTCTTTCTTTGCCGAGATCCCTGCACGTCTGAGAATATCCATTAACGTGTCTCAAACAAAGTCATGGCGATACTTAAGCTCTGGAAACTCTCTACAGTGTAACGCATGCTCCCCGTATTTATCCATGCATGCTTTACGGCAGACTGGGCAAGTTTCATCATTCGGGAACATGGGGATCATCAAACGGTACTTAAGGATTGACCGGGTACTCCACCGCTGACATACGTTGACCCAAACCTTCAATAGGAATAACAGTTAAGAAATCATGAGCGTGAGGCCTCTGTAGGCATTCAATGACGGCTTTCTGGCGAGGGGACAAATGGAAATCTTCTCCCAAACTTTGTGCGATTCGACAACAAAGGGCATTTGCCAAAGTTTTTTGTGGCTTTTTGGGGGCGGTGTCCTTGTTAGAGAAACCGCCAAGATCAAAGTCAGGTAGAGATTTATGCAAGCGTTCCAAGGCGCTGGCATAATCCGGATCAGTGTTAGCAACCCCAATGTTACGTAAGATGTGGTCCTGCAACTCCCAAGATTGAGACCTGGAAGCCACAAAGGCATAGGCAGCCACATCCTGGGCCGAGAGAAGCCCCAACCCACCAAGCCATATTGGCAAGGTCGCGATCTGCCACTGTAGTTCACCAAAAAAAGGACCCCCACATACGACAATGTCTTCTATTGCCTCCCGAAGCCCTTTATCAAAACATGAAACAGCATCATCCACAAATGGGGGCTGGCAAGTTCGCAAACCAAATAACAACTTTGCAACCCCCATACAAGATCTAAGCAAGAGGAGTTCACTTTGAGGATCCCGCAACAAGGGAAGGCGTCCCATAATGTCAGCAGCACGTGTTGCCCGCTTAGCCGCTAGACCACTAATAAAACTGGCATCACGGCTAACTGCCCCTCCAAGCAGTTTGACACCTCTCTCCGGCCTCCCAATCTCACTGGGGAAAAGCCCTGACCGGACCTTCACCCCGTTGCATGTCGGCCAAAATATTTCAGTTTTTCTAATATTAAGCCGTAGCCCCAAGGCTGGACCCTCCGAACCGATGATGTCGAGAGATTTAACAACCTGAACAGCGTCCCCGATAATCGTTCCGTCATCCAAGTACCAAGCATGGAATGGGAGTTTACAGTTTTCCTGCACCTGAAGCACTAAGGGGTGTAAGGCTAGGGCAAAAAGCAAAGGTCCCAAGGGATCCCCTTGCTGCACCCCCGTGAATGCCCTAATGCGGTCATTCCCTACGTATAGCCTAGCAGGCTGAGCATACAGAAATTGAACCCATGGGAATATGGAGGGACAATGGCTATGGACCTCGCGAAGCAAAACCGAACGGTCAACTAAGTTGAAAGCGTTGGAAAAATCAACCGTAAGCATGGCCAGCGAGCCATTTGAATGAAAAGAATTAAGGAAACTGTTAGCGCTGTGCAGCACCCCCTCCGCCCCATTGGGGACCCCCACCCCAAATTGATAGTCCCCCAAGTACTTAACAGCTTATTTCCCAACTTTCTTCATGGCTACTTTGGAGACTAATCTTCTCCAAATTGCCCCCACAGTAATGGGGCGAATTCCATTATCAGGCTTCAGCAGAGGGGTTAGGGGCGCCGAAGCAACAAAATCCGCGAGCACCTTAGGACATAACCCCCTAGCCAAAGGTTTACCACTTCAGTGATGGCAGTAAGCAGTCCCGAGGCAGTCGTCGACCACTCGCCGCTAAGAGCATCCAACATGTGTTGGGCCCGGAGGCCATCTCGCCCACAAGATGCCCCAACATCAAGCAATGTCTCAGGAAAGTGAGTGATGGTATGTACGTATGTAGTTGTGTATGTATGTATGTATAAAGACATGTATGAGTGTATGCACGTATGTAAAGTTGTAGGAAGGGTATGTACGTATGTAGATGTGTATGTAAGTAGGTATGTAAGTACGTATGTATGCATGAATTAGATACGTTGAGTGTTAACGTTATTAATGGTGTACCTTGAGAAAGAAAAGAAATGCATGTGCATTATTGAAGCCTCACCAAGAAATGGATACGCAGTTGAAATGCTTAAAGTTTGAAAAATGACGAAATGTGAAGTGTACGTGAATGAATCTTGTTTATATAATGTGTGCTAATGTTATGAATGTATGTGGTGAGTGCAGGTTGTGCGGTTCATGGGCGATTATTACAAGGGGTAGAGATCGAAGACCGAGTCACAAGATAGATTGTACGGGAATAATCGAGTATGTACTTTAGTAAACGGGAGTTATGCTTTTGTTTTGTAAAAGAGATATTTTTAAAACAAACTTTCAAGTAAGTCAAGACGTTTTAATGAAAGAAATTTTATGGCACGAATTTCCGCTGCGACTTTTGTCAAATACCTGTTAGGGTCTTACAAGTTGGTATCAGAGCCCTGGTTCGAGAGAATCAAGTACAAGAGGATAGGTACTTGAACTCGAACCTGTGTGCTCTTATGACAAGAAACCCGTACAATCTGAGACTCGATCATGATCTAATGGTAGAAATAAAGGTAAGTATGTGCCTTAGTATGTATGTTTGAAGAAAACTAACAATATGTTATGTGTAAAGTAAGCATAATTGCTTGGAAAAAAAAAGATGATCCGTGAAAGCGGTCTAGAACCGGCATCAAGGCAAGTGATAAGACAAATGAACCCCAGGTACGTAAATTCAACGTGTGAGCGTATGAAGTGGTATAATTAAGCAAGCGAAAGAAAATTATAAATGAAATATAATAGTGACATGGCAATGAAGTTTTGAAAATGATACACGTGCCGAAACTTAATTCTTCGGACATAAGGTGTCGATTACACGAAGACACAAAACTAGTATGTGGAATGTGTACCTAGCCAGTACACAAGAAACATATGACGTTCGTGAGACCATGATAATTGATACAGTTATGCCCGTTAGAATTAAGTAGTAGGTGGACGGGAGGGTGAAGAGAAATGTAAGACTCTCAGGAATGAAAGTATGAATGTTATGTTAGAATCCGCGAGACGGATTCGAAACATGAAAGAAGTTAAAGTATGAATGCTATGTTAGAATCCGCGAGACGGATTCGAAACATGAAAGAAGTTAAAGTATGAATGATGTGTTAGAATCCGCGAGATGGATTCGAAGCATGAAAGGAATAAAGTATGAATTACCTGTTTGAATTCACGAGGCGGATTCAACACATGTAAGGAAGAAAAGGTACGAATGATATGTTTGAAGCCGATAGATGGATTCAAACATAGAAGGAATGAAGGGTATGGATGTTACGTTTAAATCCGTGGGACGGATTTAAAACATAAAAAGGATGTAATGAATGCCATTATAAGTAGGCATTATTATAGGTTTGAATTTATATGTACGATGAACTGTTACTAACCGGTCGAGGAAATGAGAAGGTGACGTGGAAGTATGGCATGGAAAGTATAGATTTGTTAAGAAGAAGTCAATTGTATAAATACTTATGAATTGAGATAGGATGAATGCTTATAATTATGATGTGACCGTGAAGTCAAACATAGATATGTGTATAAACGGAAGTGAGAAAGGTTTCGGGGACGAAACCTTGTTTAAGGGGGGTAGACTTGTAACACCCCAAAACCCGAATGTTTATAATTATCGTGTGTCCCATATGACTTAGCATGAAATAAATGACTAGGCTATTTAACCTAGTTAAGTGTGTGGTTAGAAGTATGAAAAGACAAGAGTTTTGCCAATATTATGAGTAAGTAATAAACATGAGGGACCAAAGTTGAAAAAGGGGAAAGTTATGTTTAAAAACAAAACAAACACACACACGACACACACATCGTGTGTGTTCTAGATCGATCAGGGGAACTCCCCATGAACCAAACCCTAGTTCTAACATAATCATCAAATTGAGGAGTCAAACGAAGCTCAAATTCATAACCGAGCATAGATTAATGATCACCTTCACAAGGGGATCGCAAGGTATGTCTTAAAAGTTAGTTTGGTGATTATGCATGAAGCGAGTTAAGATGTAAATCACGAATTTGTATGAAATTGAGTATGAGTATGTGTTAGAGTCATCATTTGGAACATGGATTATGCATGAATTAGGTTAATTTGATGTTTAAGGGTGAAACCCATTAGTTATGGTGAGAATGATGATTTGAATCATCATCCATGTCTAATTCTTGTTGAATGTTGATGTATTTTGATTTGTATGATGGATTCTTGTTAGAGGAATTGAAAGAAATGTGATAGTAGTATGTTTGATGTTTATGCATGTATGATTCATGTTGATTAGAAGAAAGAAATTGATGAATTATGTATGAGATTTGAAGGATATGCATGAACTAGTTGTACACTATGCTTAGGAGGTAGTACACACATCAAAAGCATGAAGAAATTATGAAGAACTTAAGATTTGATCACTTGTAAGTGATTAGAAAAATAGTTATGAAGTGGGTTTTGATGATATGATGAAAATGATAATATGTTCATATTATTGATGTTTGAAATCGTTTATATGTGTGAATGTTTAAAGAAATTGGATAAGAAATGATGAATTGTTGTTAGATGAATTGAATAAAATGTGATAATAATATGTTTGATGTTTAATTTTAAATACCACATGTTGATTAGTATAAGGATTTGATGAACTATGTATGAATTTAGAAGATTGTGCATGAATTAGTTGTACGTTATGCTTAAAAGGTGGTACGCACACCAATCGTATGATAAAATGTATATATTGTCGTCCGTATAGTCGATTATGATGTTACGGGTATATAATGATAAGTCGAAAGTTAAATTAAATGAACCGTTGACTTCTAAAAGTCAACTGGGTATAAGAAGAATGGTTAGACGTGTTGTCATAATTGTAAGATTAGAGTAAGTTATACGGTGCGTGTTAGACTTATGTGTGTTTAATGCGATGACATGATGAATTACATGAGTGCAAATGGATATGGGTATGGCTATATGAGTTACGTTTGTTAGAAATGACTAATGATATGACCGTTAACATGTACAAATGAGTATGCTAATAAGAGCGTGATTTCGATGAAATGAAAGCATAGGAATCACGTCGAGACGAGCTCAAGCACGAGGTGTTAACGGGCCAAGAGGAGGCAAGAGATCGGTTACGAGCACAGACGCATAAGGTAAGTGATTCCGTAATCACTTCTTAGTTGTTTATGTAAAGTTATATGCAACTTAATTAAATATGATAATTGAGGTCAAATAGGAATGAATTGTATGATGTCGATGAAGTATTAAACGGATCTTAGTTTTGATCCGAGCAAGGTATGTGTGATTAAGAATTGTAGCTAAGTAGTAGGATTGGTTACTTATGTAAGGAATTCCTTTGTTGTTAAGGATAGAGCGAAATTGACAAAAACGCCCTTGATAGGTATATCGGGCAAACGACCTTAAATGTCTATTGGAAACAAGCGAATCGATTAGAGTAATGTTTTGGTCATGTGTGAAAGCGAAGAGTATGGTTTTGGTATGTCATAAACCATTTAATGCGCAAATACCCATAACGGGTCAAATAATTAGAAAATGATAATAAGCCGATAGGGCGTAAGATAAGAATTTCCTTAATCCGGATGTGGGATTTTAAGTTCATATGATAGATGTGAATTTACAAGCATGTAGGAAGAAACGGGAGGTTAAACGGGTAAACGGTTCAAAAGTTATGCGCGTTTTAGTGCGTACGAACGACAAAACAACACAGCAGAAAACTGATGTTTCTGGAGGCCGTCGCCGACGCCCTAGGGGCCGTCCCCGACGCCCCCTGGAAACACCAGTTTTGCCAGACGCCTTAATTACCTGTCTACGGGTGTTTCTGGCTACGGGTAATTGCAAGGCCCGTCGCCGACGCCCCTAGGGCCGTCGGCGACGGCCTCCCCAAGTCTCGAAAGCTGAAATCTTGTTATTTAAGTTGATTTATGTATCGTGGGCTTTGGTTTGTTATCCGTGGACTACGGCGGGCTTTCTAAACTTGATTTTGATCGATCCTTAGATGTTTATGGGCTATAAATCAAAGTTTAAGTCCCATGTAGATAACGTATGAGTATGTAAGAGGTATGCAAGATGTTGTACGTGTATGTAGATGCGTATTTATGTATATATGAAGATACGTATGATAGCATGTATATATGTAAAGATGTAGGAAAGGTATGTATGTATGCATATGTGTATTTATGTATGTATGAAGATATGTACGAGTGTATGCATGTACGTAAAGATGTAGGAAATGTATGTACGTATGCAGATGTGTATTTATGTATGTATGAAGATATGTACGAGTGTATGCATGTATGTAAAGATGTAGGAAAGGTATGTACGTATGCAGATGTGTATTTATGTATGTATGAAGATATGTACGAGTGTATGCATGTATGTAAAGATGTAGGAAATGTATGTACGTATGCAGATGTGTATGTATGTATGTATAAAAATATGTACAAGTGTAAGCATGTATGTAAAGCTGTAGGAAAGGTGTGCACGTATGCAGATGTGTATGTATGTATGAAGATATGTACGAGTGTATGCATGTATGTAAAGTTGTAGGAAAGGTATGTACGTATGCAGATGTGTATGTATGTATGTATGTATAAAGATATGTACGAGTGTATGCATGTATGTAAAGATGTAGTAAAGGTATGTACGTATGTAGTTGTGTATGTATGTATGTATAAAGACATGTATGAGTGTATGCACGTATGTAAAGTTGTAGGAAGGGTATGTACGTATGTAGATGTGTATGTAAGTAGGTATGTATGCATGAATTAGATACGTTGAGTGTTAACGTTATTAATGGTGTACCTTGAGAATGAAAAGAAATGCAGGTGCATTATTGAAGCCTCACCAAGAAATGGATACGCAGTTGAAATGCTTAAAGTTTGAAAAATGACGAAATGTGAAGTGTACGTGAATGAATCTTGTTTATATAATGTGTGCTAATGTTATGAATGTATGTGGTGAGTGCAGGTTGTGCGGTTCATGGGCGATTATTACAAGGGGTAGAGATCGAAGACCGAGTCACAAGATAGATTGTACGGGAATAATCGAGTATGTACTTTAGTAAACGGGAGTTATGCTTTTGTTTTGTAAAATAGATATTTTTAAAACAAACTTTCAAGTAAGTCAAGACGTTTTAATGAAAGAAATTTTATGGCACGAATTTCCGCTGCGACTTTTGTCAAATACCTGTTAGGGTCTTACACGTGTCCTATAACGCCCTATTTTAATACCTACCGCACCGAACTGTCTAACAATTGTTGATATAATTCCATGGAGAAAGAAATTGCACTTGAAACAAGGATAGATTTAACCATATTCGTTTTTATTGATTTCTTGATTAATTTGTCATTGGGCATGCGGTTGCTCATTATATTATTCCATCACATGCCATGCCATGATTCAACATTTTTTTATTACTTAAATTACCAATCCTGAGCTTTTTACGATAGACATTATTATACATATCAATTAACAACACACCTTTGTGCCAGTTGACTTCTATGATTTTAGAGTTTTGCCCCAAAGTTTAGTTGGTAGTAAAAAGTGGTCCCTCAACTTTCGTTTTTCTTTTAGCGCAAGTTTTTTTCCTTCTTCTCAAGTTTCAATGTAGTCACTTATCCCCCGAGCTCCCTAAAAACTTTATACAATATCGCTTTGACCCTTTCGACTATCTAATAGGTGTCGGTATAGATTCGAGTTCGTATACGTTCCGTGAGTTACTTGGTGTTATAAATTCGTGTTTTATGTTTTTTCATGGTTTTAGTTATTTTCGGACCTGGGAAAATTTATAGAAAAAAGAAACAAAACAAAAACAAAAACAAAATACATGATCTAAAATATAGGTAAAGCTGTATGGAAGGAAACTTTTAACATATAGGTCCCCTTTGGAATTAATTGACTTCAAAATAGGTCATAACTAAAAAAGAACCTTCATATCATAAAATACATATAAGGTCTCCTTTGGAATGAATTGACTTCAAAATACGTCATAAACTAAAAAAGAATCTTCATATAATAAAATACTTTAATTAATTTATTATCATGTTACACAGATTCTTTCTATGTTTCACGTGGCAATTCATGAAGAAATAAAAACAAACTAGTTCTATACAATTTACTATGATTCAATAGAATCCTATAACTTCTTTGAGGATTCAACATTTAGATCAAAATTAAAAAGGATATTAGACACACCGTTCAATATGTAGCTTCAATAGTCATCAATTTCATATTTTGCTTCTATGCCTTTTTGCCTCCACATGTGTCATCTTTAGTGATATACGGCATATACTCAAAATCAATGTTCTAATATCCAGTTTTTATACCGTACCAGATTTGGCTTAAAAACGATTTAACTGGGTGTATCAGGCGATTCAAACAGGTATACCGGGCGGTTTAATCAGTTCTACCAGACGGTCCAACCGGTAAAACCGGCCAGTTTGAAGCGGTTTTTAAAACATTGCTCAAAACACACATAACCTTCAACATAGTGAAAAAGAAGTACATATTCTTTTGTCGTGTCCAAAAGTTTTTTCTCTTGAATTTAGATTTTTCAAATTTCCAAGTCATATATTGAACAAACAAATTACAAAGACATGATTAGCATATATTTACTAAGTTTGTTTCTTTGATCTACTAGTTTCGTGGAGTTGCATAAAATCTTTTTGGGATCATCAAATAAGACACAATCTCGAGACCGAATTTTCAAGTGTACAAATAATAACCAAGTCATATTAGAAACTCGATCCAAACAAAACACAGAACTTCTAAGTATGTTTGTATGTGTTTTTCTTAATATGATACAATCTCGAGACCGAATTTTCATGTGTACAAATAATAACAACACGTTAATAGAAAATTAGTTGGGCATGCACGCCGATCTTCTGTTTTGGGTCTTAAAACCCGTTTAACTAACTTTAAATAAAACTTTGATTGCCCCAAAATAACAAACTCCATGGACGCAATCGTTCGTAACATAAATAACAAACTAAACAAATACCGTTTAACAAGAAGGATGATGCACAAATGGGCTCATTTTAAGAGCATTCAAATCTCTTTCCTCATTTCCATTTCTATAATTATACTAAAAATTAAATAATATTTTTTATGCTTTTATCATTACTTTTTCTCTGTTTTTCAATTAAATAATATTTTTTATACCTTTATCGTTACTTTTTCCTATCCTTCACTCACAATCACTTTAAAAAACTATTAAAAAAATAATATGGGTAAACAGTGTTCATTCAAATATATAGATGGACAATAACATTTTCTCTATGTATCACTCGTATCCACTTAAAATCACTTTATAAAATACACGTAACTCACTCAAAAAAAATGAAAAAAATGGGATGTAAATGCTATAATAAAACAATAGTTTAAGACCGTAAAAAGAATATTTGTTTTGTAAGGTGTAGGCGTAGCTCCCTAAAACAAGGAGTCGACCCACCTGCAAACAACTGGTCCAGATATAGGGTAATGGGTTTTGCACATGCTTCCTTTTTTCTCATCATTATTACTAACACAAACGCATCTTAATTCATGCCGTACAAGTAATTTCACTGTCAATGCTCGCACTTTTAAATAACAGATAGAGAAAAGGAACAAACTTGTATAGTTTTTTTTTTTTAAGGGCGAAACTTCTATTAAAAAAATAGAAACCGATCCAGCAAGAAACTGGAACCCGAAAGTAATACAATTACATCGCGAATATTAAAGTCGGACCATCTACTCCAATCAATATTACAAAATTTAGATCTACTCGTTATCCACAGGTACGAGTTCTCTTTGATAAGTTCCGCCGTCCTATTGAAGTGAGTGAGATGATTGTTGAAAGTGTTGTCGTTTCTCGCCTTCCAAATCTCCCAAGCCGCCACCATTAGAACCGCACCAATAATTTTCTTCCACTCTTTCGAACCCTTCATGTCTTCAGCCGTTCCAAGTAGTTGACTAAGTGAACAATCTCCAACCGGAAAAGGTAGTTTAAGCCAAACCATAATCGTCCACCAAATATGTAACAACCCGACTTTTGAAGTCAAACTCAAAGTAAGAAAAGATTGCTAATTGGAATCTTTCATTCCTTGCTTAATTACTACTTGTACCTCCCGAATCGTTAACTGATGTTTGAATTTATGTTAACTTAGTTGTATTATGTGGAGTTATTGTGCAACAATCGAAGTTAGTCGCTAAACGATTTAACGCTATCGCATCGCAATACGAGTTATGAGTTCTGGATATTGTTTTACGTGTGTGTGTTATTATGTGTTAATTGTGCATGTTTATAATGTTTTGAGGTGTTTATTCGCAACGCAATTTCATCGCAAACTCCAATAGCAAGTTTTACTTTTATGGTAGTTAGTAGTTATGTTATTGGTATAACTAATGTGTAATACTATCGCATCGCTTACTCGCAATGCATCTCAACTCTCAACGCACGAAACGAAACATCAAAAACTAACTCACACCGCCCATCCGATCGAATGACCATTCGATCAAATGGTCATCCGTCCGGATGCCCATCCGATCGGATGGCCATCCGATCGAACCTCACTTCGATCCCACCTCTGCACCGACTTTCCTCTTCTGGAGATCTATAAATAGCACCTGTCACATCAGTTCCTCCCTGATTCCCTGATGTGACAGCCCTCTCGTCCGACCAAGCGATCCAGCCTCTTCCTCTCTCGATTTCTCACAATTCTTATAAGTTTTCAACTCAAATCTTGTACTTCTATGATCTACACACACTTCTTCATCATTTTCACCATCAAATCTTCACTTTTCACCATGAAATCCATCTGATTTGGGGTGTTCTTAGGTGATGTCATCAGGAGTTCTTATGAACTTCAAGATTTGACCTCATTCCACTAAGAACAACTCAGATCTAAGGGATTTCAACATGTTTAAACACTGATTTCGCAATAAATCTAAACATTTTCAAGATTAAAAAGCATTGAAAGATGCTTTCATAACTTTCTTTCAACTCTTTTACACTCTTTAGCTCAAAACCGATAGAATCAAGGCTTGTTCCGACCTTCTACTCGTTCTATAGTGAAGTAATGGATTGAGAATGGATTCTATCGGAGACACAATCGATTAACGGGTTGAACATGAACAAACCGTCAAGGACAGTTAACTGGTTTGGACGGGGTGATTCCCATCCGATCGGGTGACTAGACCCGATAGGGTTTCGTTGTTTGACACGTTGTCATATTGTCTCGGTGCAATCGTAAAACTTTTCAAACTTAGAAAATTTTACAAGTTTCCAAACGAACAAGGTTACTGAACGGATCACCGTCTGATCGGATAGCCATCCGATCGAACGGCAATCCGGTCAGATGACCTATAATGTTCAGCACTTAACCATTTCAATCAATATCCAAAATATACCCTCCACTCGGATCACCCTCCGAGCGGACGGCCATCCGTCCGGATGACCGTCCGACCGGATGACCTGAATGGTAGGAATACTTCTTGTTTTATAAAATGCTACAACAAAAACTTTAAAGCCATCATAAACAAACACATCCATCCCAAACGAATGGTAAACCGACCGGATGACTATCTGTCCGGATTGCCATCCGATCGGATGACCCTTCGTCGCTATGTTAACTTGCACCGTTTAACGCACCGCTCATCGTTTATGCTATCGTTAACTGTTTAGGCTAACTCTCCAGCGCTCCCTTCAATCCAAGAGGGTGTTTACTTATTAAACACTATCTATGAGTATACTTGATCCCTTTTTGCTTTAAGCACTTTTGGGTGTTACATACGTTACTTATATCAAATCACATCTATCACACAACGCAATGCTTATTATACGCTAACCGCTCTCACATGTTATACGTGTTACTCGATGAATGCTTGTATGTTATGTTTACACGGTGATTGTTGCCTGACACCTTAGCAACGATAGTACTATAGTTTGGACTCAGCACCTGTCATGGACGGGGGTTGCTAAGGGTATTTCTTCACGTGTCATGGTGGTGATACGTGTTGCGCACTCTACAACTCGAAGTCACGTCTGTGCATATCTCGTTGTCGATAACCTATGTCACACCCTAACCGATGGCGGAATCATCGGGGCGCGGCACTAGGCGAATCAGATTGCTCAAGAGAATCCATAACAACTATATTGCGATAATATTTATTACATTCGTTATCCCATACTAACAAATAATACAATCACATAAGTTATCACAGATTTCTTCTCCTCTCGAACAATACAAATCCGACAACCTAGATTTTAGGCGAATTTCTAGACTCCCTAGCTTGATTTGATGTAGATAGCGATCTAACCTGCAACATACGTTAAAACAACGTTAATACAAAAGTATTGGCGAGTATACAAGTTTGATAGTGTAGAGATAAAATAGTTAAAAGTGTTGCGAAATACCAAATACATAAACGGGATACCTCGACATACATGCAAAAAGACCGATACTACCAGCTAAGTCACTCGAGCTGCGATTGCGATTGCTATTCATCCTAACTAGACCCCGTCGGGTGCTATAGTACTATACTAGTTAAGGCGGGACCTCGCGAGTATAAGTCCTAACGCATATGTAACTAGCATCACGTATAAATATGCATAACAGTCATTCGCAAGTGATATATAGTTTGATTGAATATTTCGTTTGATAAGTTTGATTTGTTAGGAACGTATGTTACACACAAAAATGCGATTAAAAGGGGTTCAAGTATACTCACAGTGCGTATTCAGCGAGAACACAACTTGATTGGATCGGTTGAGAGCGCGTCTGAGTTAGCCTAAACATCGAATGGTATCGTAAGCGATACACGGCGTGCTAAACGGGAATAGTTGAGCAAACGGCCTAGTGTCAATCCGGTCGGATGACCTGGTCTGGTTAGATGGCCTTACCTGGTCGTAGGGGTGTGCATGGGTCGGTTTGGTTCGGTTTTTACTATTAATCATAACCATAACCGCTAGTTCGGTTATGGAATTTTGGTAACCATAACCATAACCAAACTTCGGTTACGGTTAATCGGTTATGAAGTCGGTTATGGTTCGGTTTTGGTTAATTTCGGTTAAGTAACCAAGTAAGGTTTGAAATAAATAGGGTTGTGCACGATTTGAACTTTGCTTGAGACTATTTTATAAGATAACGGAGACTAAACTTTTTGGTTAAACTACCGATTTAGGGTTCTTTTTAATAAGGTAATTCTCAAACAAAAACAATTACGGCCATAACACCTTAGTTCTTTATCAAAATTAATGGCATCTATATCAAGATCATTATGTTACTAACATACTTTTATCTTCGTAAAACCCTCTATATGGTTTTGTAAAACACAAATCCATTATATAAAGTTTACATCACAAGTTCGGTTTCGGTTATATCGGTTAACCAAAGCTTCATAACCATAACCATAACCGATTGAGCGGTTATACAAAGTTTCATAACCATAACCATTGGTTATATTGGTTATCGGTTATTAGTGGTTCGGTTATGTTGGTTATGGTTCGGTTATCGGTTATGGTGGTTAATTTGCTCACCCCTACCTGGTCGGATGAGCATATCCGGTGGGATGAGACTATCCGGTCGGATGAGGCTATCCGGTCGTATGTCACTTATCCGGTCGGATGACACCGTCCGGTCGTATGACCTTATCCGGTCGGATGGTCTATCCGGTCGGTTGACAGCAGTTCGTCCCAACGTCCTGATCAAACCGTTCTTGATGGTTTCTGGAAAGAATACGAGTGGTTTGATCGAAACGGTGTGACATCGCGTTAAACAAATGAAATTCCATCAGCTCTGACCCGTTCTAACGGTCGGGAACCACCCCGTTCCATCAGATCTGGTCGTTCTTGACGGTTTCTCCATTTTTAACCTGAAATCACACATTACTTTGATTAGATTCATAGATTTTGGTGAGATTTGATATAAAAACATGTGGAAATCACTCTGATCTGAGTTGTTTATGGTAAAACGAGGTCACTCTTTGAAGTTCATCATGAACTCTTGATGATATCATCTTTGAACACCTCAAATCAGTAGATTTCATGGTTAAAAGTCGAGTTTTAAAAGATAGAATGGTGTAGAATTGAGTGTAGATCATAGAAGTACAAGATTTCGGTTGAGATCTTACCGGAATCGCGAGAAATCGAACGAAAAGAGGTCCAAGAGCGTGCTGGTCGAGTGGGAGCTGTCACATCTCTGTTCAAGTGAAGTGACAGGCTATTTATAGGCAAGAGAGAATAGTGGAGATGATTTGGTGATTCGGGTCGGATGGCCTATCCCTTCGGATGGCCCATCCGTCCGGATGGCCCATCCGTCCGGATGGCCCATCCTATTGGATCTTTGGCGCGACGAGCTTCATTGTTTCGAGCGTTACGATAGTTTTGGGTACGCGTTTCCTACATTTATTATTACTATATATTTATTTATTCATAAGGGTCGTATGTACGTATTCATATATATATTTTATTATTCAAAGTTGCGATAAAATAACCGAGTTTTGCTTCGAGTATGCGATTACTTTGCGACACTTCACGGTCATTGAGGAGGGTAGAATAGGTCCTCTCTCTATGTCATCGTGAACGTTATTGTGCGTTTTGAGTAATGAGTTGCACTGCGACACATCACGGCTATCAAGGAGGGTAGAATTGGTCCTCACTTGACATCTTCGTGGTTGTCAGCAAGTGCAATGTGATGTGATAGTGATAAAATATGCGATAATATGCGAAAATGTTTCGATATAGCGATGTATGCGATATAGTTACATTATGATCCGAATCTCTGTTGCTAGGCATAACGAGTATAACGGGTAGTAACAACGCACGAAAGTGCGGGTTGTTACAGTCTCCCCTGCTTTAGGAAATTTCGTCCTGAAATTAATCCACAAGAAGGGTCGCGAGAGTCGATGCGAGCGAGTAAGCGATAAAAGCGACGAGATAGCGAGCGATCGATAGATAATTAACGCGCGAGAGCTTTGCGAAGACTAAGCGAGAGCGACGAGAATGCGATTCGTACAGTCAAAAGCGATAACACACACGAGAATGCGATCTCAAAGCGTTTTAAATTTTCAAAAAAAATCGATTAATTAGGAGAAACTTGTTTATGAAAACCTTCTCATGGTGCGGTGTTAACTGTATTGATGTCCACACCAGCGCTATGAGAAGGGTTTTGGTTAGGTTACTAAAAGATTTTAAAGTGATTAAAACTCGTTTTATGAAATTTTCTCGTCACACCAACGTTACAAGATAATCTTGTTTTATTCCAAGATCTTTGATCAAATTTTGGAAAAAGTTTTGTAAGAAAAGGGTGAGTTTTAAAATTTGTGTAAACAAAGCCTTTTAATTATACCAAAAATTTAAATTTAAGGTCGGCCCCGCATGGCACTTTCCCCACGAAAGTTCTACAATATGGCTAAAACACTTATATATAGGAAGTACCAGCGGCGTATCCACCATGTTTTATTCATATGGCTTCCGTCTCGTGAGGCAGTGTCACCCGTGTCGACATAGTACAGTCAGAATTGCGATGACTCGATCCAAGTGTGAAGGGTTAGATTAAGTCTGGAAAGGGCGAACTGAGCGATGAAGTCGTTTTCGAACTCAGTTCAGCGATACGAGTGAGGTAATAATTGATTAGTAACACAACATAACATGATAAGTGAAAGCGGCGATGATAAGTGAAAAGCGATAAGCGACAAACGAAAAGCGATGAGCGATAGCGTCAAGTGATAACGACAACCGTCGAGTGATAAGCGACAGTCGATGCGTTGTAAGCGATGGAGACATGCGATTCGATTAGATTTAATAACACCATAATTTTAAACTAACACTAGCCCACATGGCCTTTTTCCACGAAAGTCTGCTGATACGGCTAAAACACCACCATGTCTTAGCCCTATTAGTTTCGTCTCGTGAAGCAAGGTCGTGAGTGCTAACATAACGCAGATAACACAGATAACACAAATAGAGATGGCGATAAGCGATAAGCGATGAAAATATCAAAGCGATGAGATAGGTGCGGGAAGCGTTACGGCGAAAAGCGACGAGTAACGTGCGATACTGGTCAAGCGATTCACGATACGCGATTCTCAGCAAGCAATACACGGTAGCGGTAAGAGATAGAGCGATACACGCGGAATAAGCGATGCATAACAAGTGACACACACACCTAAGCGATCAAGCGAGAACACACTAAAAGCGATAGGGCGAGACACATAATATACGATTGCGATTTGCGAGATAGATTCTAGCGATAATGCGATTGCGAGCGTGTTGACTTATGAAAAGTCTTTGCGAGTACACGCTTAAGTTGCGATTAGATTGTTACGCCTTGCGATGTAATGTAGTGTGTCGAAAATAAGCACAATGATAATATAATAGGTCAACGTTCCAACTCCACATGGCACTTTCTTCACAGAATTTCGGTTAGCGTAGAGAAACACCGTCATGTTTCAAC
Source organism: Helianthus tuberosus (assembly GCA_030545235.1). Taxonomy (NCBI): domain Eukaryota; kingdom Viridiplantae; phylum Streptophyta; class Magnoliopsida; order Asterales; family Asteraceae; genus Helianthus; species Helianthus tuberosus. The sequence goes on along the minus strand of CM060402.1, from coordinate 158,948,920 downwards.
CATGCGCCTCGGTTTCGTGAATAGGTGTCACACTTCGTCAGACATGGTCAAGACGCTTATATATAGGAAGTACCAGCGGTGTATCCACCGCGCTTAACCATGCCCTGAACGTTTAAGGCATCATTGAAACTCACTACGATCTCCGTGCACTAACCAAGATAATCCCGTGTGCACCCGCGATTAGTTTATTCTTGCACGTATATCGTACCTTATCTCAAAAACGCATAATAGGGATAAAATGCATTATATAGTACATAGTGCTAGCATATAGATTGTGCGCGAGTATATGAGAGAAATAGAATCCACATTCGTCGAGAGATAGAATAGGTTTCCACATATAAAAGAAGTTGACGGCGATAAGTCGTATTATTACAACAACATTTAGAAGCAAAATAACGTTGCTGTGGAGGATTTTTTTTTTACGGCGACTGCAGTTGTTGATGAAATCCTCAAGGTTGCGGTCTTGTGCGGCAGTTCTGGGTGAAATGGCCATACCAGTTGCAATTGTCGCAATAACGACATTTAGTTCCTGGTGGGTGATGATACGTACACATGAGACACAGGGGATGAGCTCCGTTGTAGGCGCGCTTCAAGTGAACTGGTGCTGCTCGGAGAGGTTCTGGTTACAACAGTCCAGTTGTTGAAGAGTCTGGGCTCATGGTCTTTCGTTTACGGCTGGGCTGAGCTTCTTGAGATGATGCAGTGTCGTTGGCGGGTTCGTCTCATGATTCGCTGGAGACATCGTCGGAGGAATACTTAGAAGAATCGTCGGTAGATTTGCTGGAAGAATCGTCAGAAGAATTGATGATGATTGCTTGATGGGCTTGTTTGACAGGATTCTTGGAGAAAATCCGTCTAAGGCTCGTTTGCTGTTGATTTCTGCGGCTAAGCGGTAGGTTTCTTCGATGGTAGCAGGTCTTGCAGCTTCGAAAAAATCGCCCACAAAACTCAGGCAAGCCGCGAATGTACTTTGGGATTACTTTTTCTGAAGTGTCGACTTGACTCAGGCAGATTACGCTAAGCTGTTTGAACCTTGCGGTGTAGCCAGCATTGTCACCTTTGACTTGCTTGATTTTCCAAAATTCGTCTTCTAGCTTCTGGATTTCATGGGGAGGGCATTACTCTTTCTTCATGAGCTCTTTCAGCTCATCCCAAGAGAGAGTGTAAGCTGCGAAGATCCCACGTTTGTTGCGTTCGGCGGTCCACCAGTCGAGTGCTTGCGATTGAAACACTTCGGTTGCGCAAGTAGTACGGAAACTATCGGGACACCCACTTTGACGAAGGGTAACATCGATAGAATCAAACCACTGGAGTAGTTGGGTCACACCTCCTTCACCCGTGAATTCCATCGGATCACAGGCTTTGAAGTGTTTGTAGAGAAAAGCAGATTGCGGCGCTTCTGTCTTGAAGTCTTCCGAGGTTCGAGAGTTGCTGAGAGAGTGCACCTGAGCGACAATTTGAGGAATAACTTTGGCCACTTCCTTGGTCACAAGCGAGGCAATCCTCTTATCAGCGCTTCGTTTGGCTCTTCTCCTAGCTGCTCGTCTCGAGGTAGAGTTGTTGGAAGGCATCTAGACATAGTGAGATTTGGAATGAGATTCAATCATAATGATTTTGAGTCTGCGATGCGATTGAGCGCGATCAAAACTTGTAGCGTGTAATATGCTAGATTTCACATAGGAGACACGAGATTCCTAAGTTCTCACACAATGATTTGCTTGTATTTAGATATAGATAGTTGTAGTTTATACTTACACACATATATATATCGGTGTAGAATACGCGAGAACGTGATGAGGGGGAGAGAGCGAGAGCATAAGCGAGTAATTTAGACAATCGTTTTGTTGCGAACATTCGGTCTTCGTTTTAGATTGCGATGGTTGTGCGAGTTGTGCGTTTTGTAAAACAGGGAGCGAAAATTGATAATTCATAAAATAAACACATAAAGCGTAACCAGGTTCATCAAAACGTAAAACCGGCGAGTCGTAGGCTTAGTAAAGAAATCGGAGTGCCTCGGATGTTTAGGCGTCGACTGCCCAAGGTAGCCCAACTATACCCAACAAGTTCGTGCATGCGCGTTGACCTAGGAGACTTATGCTTCCACTGGGATGCAGCTCATGGCATTCGTCTTCCTAGTCATTGGGTGGCTCGAGTCGTTGTTATGGTCGAGTCCTTGGTGAGAGCTTTTTGAAAACCATTTTAGAGAGTGGAATGGTTTATTAAGATACGGGTTTCACCCCTGACTTAATAGCTTCGTTCCTAATTGTGATTATGCTCTTCGAATAAATTCGTGAGTTCCACTAGAATTTCGAAATGGAGGCTTTCGTCGAGATGTGGATGTCACTCCTAGCTCGATGAAAGGTTCTCGTGCTAGAAAAAAAAGCGCTGAGTGAGCAATCCTATCGAGAGTTCTTGGTTTGCACACCTGGTCTCGACTGGATCACTCGGTTGTGATATGCGAATAATTTCGAAAACATGTGTATTGTGTCAGCCTTAGGAAAGGCTAAGTAGTATTCCAGCCTTAGGAAAGGCTTCTTCGTGTGAGGCTGTAGTACGCGGTGTTCACACAAAGTTGTAGTTTTTAGTAATTTCGATCGAGAGTATTAAGTAGGCCCGTGCAATTCCTACTAAGTTCGCACGAGTTGGCCCGTTGGTACTTAGACTATAGACTAGGTTATTTCTATGACAACGAACCCGGACTAGGTCGTATCCTTCCTAATTCCCTATAGTTATGGCTCTGATACCAATCTGTCACACCCCAACCGTTGGCGGAATCATCGGGGCGCGACACTAGGCGAATCAGATTGCTCAAGAGAATCCATAACAACTATATTGCAAAAATATTTATTACATTCGTTATCCCATACTAACAAATAATACAATTACATAAGTTATCACAGATTTCTTGTCCTCTCGAACAATACAAATCCGACAACCTAGATTTTAGGCGAATTTCTAGACTCCCTAGCTTGATTTGATGTAGATAGTGATCTAACCTGCAACATACGTTAAAACAACGTCAATACAAAAGTATTGGCGAGTATACAAGTTTGATAGTGTAGCGATAAAAAAGTTAAAAGTGTTGCGAAATTCTAAATACATAAACGGGATACCTCGACATACATGCAAAAAGACCGATACTACTAGCTAAGTCACTCGAGTTGCGATTGCGATTGCTATTCATCCTAACTAGACCCCGTCGGGTGCTATAGTACTATACTAGTTAAGGCGGGACCTCGCGAGTATAAGTCCTAACGCATATGTAACTAGCATCACGTATAAATATGCATAACATTCATTCGCAAGTGATATATAGTTTGATTGAATATTTCGTTTGATAAGTTTGATTTGTTAGGAACGTATGTTACACCCAAAAATGCGATTAAAAGGGGTTCGAGTATACTCACAGTGCGTATTCAGCGAGAACACAACTTGATTGGATCGGTTGAGAGCGCGTCTGAGTTAGTCTAAACATCGAATGGTATCGTAAGCGATACATGGCGTGCCAAACGGGAATAGTTGAGTAAACGGCCTAGTGTCAATCCGGTCGGATGACCTGGTCTGGTTGGATGGCCTTACCTGGTCGGATGAGCATATCCGGTCGGATGAGACTATCCGGTCGGATGAGGCTATCCGGTCGTATGTCACTTATCCGGTCTGATGACACCGTCCGGTCGTATGACACCATCCGGTCGGATGAGACTTATCCGGTCGAATGACCTTATCCGGTCGGATGGTCTATCCGGTCGGTTGACAGCAGTTCGTCCCAACGTCCTGATCAAACCGTTCTTGATGGTTTCTGGAAAGAATACGAGTGGTTTGATCGAAACGGTCTGACATCGCGTTAAACAAATGAAATTCCATCAGCTCCGACCCGTTCTAACGGCCGGGAACCACCCCGTTCCATCAGATCTGGCCGTTCTTGACGGTTTCTCCATGTTTAACCCAAAATCACACATTACTTTGATTAGATTCATAGATTTTGGTGAGATTTGATATAAAAACATGTTGAAATCACTCTGATCTGAGTTGTTTATGGTAAAACGAGGTCACTCTTTGAAGTTCATCATGAACTCTTGATGACATCATCTTTGAACACCTCAAATCAGTAGATTTCATGGTTAAAAGTCGAGTTTTAAAAGATAGAATGGTGTAGAATTGAGTGTAGATCATAGAAGTACAAGATTTCGGTTAAGATCTTAGCGGAATCGCGAGAAATCGAACGAAAAGGGGTCCAAAAGCGTGCTGGTCGAGTGGGAGCTGTCACATCTCTGTTCAAGTGAAGTGACAGGCTATTTATAGGCAAGAGAGAAGAGTGGAGGTGATTTGGTGATTCCGTTCGGATGGCCCATCCGTTCGGATGGCCTATCCGTTCGGATGGCCTATCCGTTCGGATAGCCTATCCTATTGGATCTTTGGCGCGACGAGCTTCATTGTTTCGAGCGTTGCGATAGTTTTGGGTACGCGTTTCCTACATTTATTATTACTATATATTTATTTATTCATAAGGGTCGTATGTACGTATTCATATATATATATATTATTCAAAGTTGCGATAAAATAACCGAGTTTTGCTTCGAGTATGCGATTACTTTGCGACGCTTCACTGTCATTGAGGAGGGTAGAATAGGTCCTCTCTCTATGTCATCGTGAACGTTATTGTGCGTTTTGAGTAATGAGTGGCACTGCGACACATCACGGCTATCAAGGAGGGTAGAATTGGTCCTCACTTGACATCTTCGTGGTTGTCAGCAAGTGCAATGTGATGTGATAGTGATAAAATATGCAATAATATGCGAAAATGTTTCGATATAGCGATGTATGCGATATAGTTACAGAATGATCCGAATCTCTGGTGCTAGGCGTAACGAGTATAACGGGTAGTAACAACGCACGAAAGTGCGGGTTGTTACAACCTACTTGCTTCACATTATACATGTTACACTATGTGTATTGACTTCTATTTTAACGTATGTGACAGGTGTTTGAATTGCTATGATGCTTGCTATGTGGAATCAAGTTAGGAAGAGTCTAGAAACAAACAATTAATATTTTGAGTTGTCGAAACAATGATTTGTCTTGAGATATCTCTGTCTGTAATAACTGTTTTATTTTGATAAGTTATGGTATGGGACATAATGTTAATTATCTGGTAATTTAGTTGTTGTGGATTTCTCCTAGACAATCTGTTTCGCTCAGTGTCGCGCCCCGATGATTCCGCCATCGGTTGGGGTGTGACAAAATAGATTTTGCTATCCAACAATCCCACAAAATATGGTCCACCGTCTCCGGTCTTAAGCCGCACCGCACACATTTATCGTCACCCATAATCACGCTCCGGTGTATAAGATTAATTTTCGACGGAATTCGATTAAGATTCGCCCTCCACGCAAAGAGATTCACCTTTGGCAGGACCTAATTATTCCACCAAGACCATAATTCCCCATCGTTGGGTTTAGTGACTTCATAATTTTTTTGTCTTAGACCACCAACAGTAAGCTCTTCATTTTCATAGCCTTTCCATCTCCAAATGTCTCTTCCTCCTCTCACATAAATTCCGTTAAGAGCTTGCACCAAAATATCAAATTGTTGTTTTTCTACCCCATTAGTGGGGTCATTTGCCCATTCCCATTTCCACCTTAACTGATGCTGTCACACCCCAACCGATGGCGAAATCATCGGGGCGCGGCACTGAGCGAAACAGATTGTCCAGGAGAAATCCATAACAACTAATTTACCAGATAATTAACATTATGTCCCATACCATAACTTATCAAATAAAGGAGTTATTACAGACATAGATATCTCAAGATAAATCATTGTTCCAAACTTAGATTGCATTATTTAAAGAACAGGTCTGCTTGTACGGTGTACACGTGTGTATACACATACAGTTGCACGAAATACACATGTGTACTCCTACGTGTGTCATACTTTATGTTATCTCAGGCTTTATGTGAACATGAGCATGTGATTGAATTTGAAAAAATGATCATTATATACGGTGTACACATATGTACTGATATGGGTAGGTTCGTGAAACACATAACGTACTCATTTGTATGTGCTTTGTTACACAGGTGTACTCGTATGCTTGTTCTTTGATGGACATACGTTAATTGAAAAGATTATTAATTATAATGTCTTATATGCAGAAAATTGGTGTTTGAAACTACAACTGGCGTTGGGTTGTAGCATTTTCAAATGATCGATTTACAACCAAGTAAGTGCATTAATGATAGAGTTATAAATTGCTTTGCATCAATGCTAAACTATGAGGAAAAGGAGTGAACAAGCGGATCAAATATTTTCGGGCATGGTGATAAAATAAAAGGAACAAAGCCACGATTGTTCGGCCATACAAATTGTTTTGTGAGTGAAACTGTATATTATAATTGTGAATATTATGTTAAAGTGTGCGTGACCGATTATTCAAATATACATTGGTTGTTGTTATTTGTGCATTCAGGCCGAGGATATCCTATGGAATGGGAAGTACGGAGATTCTGGACGTGTTGAGAAATTTAAAAGTGTCTTGTTCTTGGTGGTCGATAAAAAAGAATTGTTAATGAGTTTGTCCGATTATTGTGTAATATGCTTTCCGATCCTTGAGCATACCATTTTTACTTGGTTTGCTTTATTTATATGACTTTTTTGTTTGTTAAACTACCTGACACATTACTGTACGAAATATGGTTTATGTGTAATAAATTTCATTCAACATTTTCACAACAAAAATATGCATAGTTGTAACATGGCAAGCTCAGTACACATGAGTACTTGGTATGTAAACATCCAAGTACACCTGTGTACAGACATACTAGCAGATAAGTACACATGTGTACATGTAATATACATTATATAAAACATATAATGTACAGATTTATTTTGCATATTTTTCCAATAGAGATGAATGTTGTTTATGTCTTTGTGTATTTTTTTTCACCATATTACAAGTCATACCGTTGAAGAAAAGAAAAACAATAACTGTAAAGGTGATATTATGTCGCATTAAACAATCACAAAAACAATGATTAATCGCTTCAATAAAAATCACAAAACAATAAAAAGAAAAAGTTCACCAAATTGTTTTCAATTGTTTTTAAATTCTAGAAACGGGTTCCAAATCCTGCTAGCGGTGCGTACTCCTCGTACATTGTGATTGCTTGTTCAATCGTACTAAATCTAGCTTTCACAAACGGTTTGAATCCGGAGGGACAATTGGTGTCCAGTACCTAGTCCCATTTGGAGTTATATAAACGTTACTAGCAACCGACTCTGCAAAATTACATTACAAAAGGTTCATTAAAAAAAGGACAACAATGTTTCGGGTCTTCAAAGGCTCATTAACTAAGATTGTGCTATTTACATGCAACTACCGTGTATTATACACATGTGTACTATCGTGTTGAAATGTATAGATGAAGCAGTACACATGTGTACCTCGGACCTAAATGTTATACACAAACAAAAAATAACTAAAAACTCTAGTTCAAATATTGCTGAAATGACCAAAAACAATAACAATCTTACATGTTCGTTACAAAAATCTATGGAAATCAACGGTCATACGATACACTACCTGGACGATCCATTGTTGTAACGATGACATCATCAATGTTTTGGGCAGAATTTTGAATATTGATTCTTGGGTCGGCCATGAATGAAAGACGATAGCACCTGCCGGCAAAAATACAACTACGATTCAATGTAGACAAACACACCAATTTACTTAGAAACACAACAATCAAGTTCTAAGTCAATATTCAAGTTCTAAGTTAAACATAGTCCCAAACTGAATAACTATTTACTTACAAAACCTAGGCTACGATGATCAATCAGCAGCAGGAAATCAAATCCGTTGATGTTGTTAAATTCTTGATGTTTCCCGATGATCGAACGTCGGGAATCAATGTACTACCTTTGCTGATTGTTCGTCGGAATCTTAGTCCGACTCATATAAATGTCCGATTGATGGCGACGACAACAATAAAGACGTCCGGCGACGACAACTACCCAGTCAATTAGCGGCAATGATAAGCTTGACGTACTCAACAAAAATCAAGATTCCGGCAACATGTGGGATGATGAACGACGGACTTTATTTTCCTGGAATTAAGAACTTGATGAACAGCCGTGAATTGTGGATCACAAATCATGGAAATATGGTTATTTGTTGAAAAGATCATGAAAGATAGTCTTGAAAAATAAAAAATATATTAAATATTTTGAATTAATAATCTTTTTAAGTAACTGATATGAATTAATAACAAAATCATTTAAATTCAATATTTATATAAAATTACAATCTTACCCTTGTCAAATGTATATGAAATGAAGGGTTCAGATCAGTTCACGCAGTTCACTCTTGGGATTTTGTTCACATTTGAACCTAATCCTATATATATATATATATGGGAGGGTTATCTTGAGAACGCTAAATATTGCGAGAACCGTGAGAACGAATGAAAAAACCAATCAAAACCGAATTTTTTAATACAAACCTCATTGTAATTAAAATACAACATCAAAAAAGAATTTACAATATCATTTAATTCATTTCTCCTCTCAAAATCACTCTTACTAGATTTTTTACGCATGTGTAAATATAACAAATTTACACATGTGTAAATGACAAACTTACACATGTGTAAATTTTCTTGATTTATGAATTCACGTAAATTTAAACCGTTTAAATTTAATTTCTAACATTGTATTCGAACAATAATGATAAGTGTAAAAAGAAATTTTGAATTTTAATTGTTTTTTACCAAGTTCTCGTAGTTTTTTCATTCGTTCTCACGGTTCTCGCGATATTTAGCATTCTCATTTAAACCCTCCCCTACACACACACACACATAGGGGGAGGTTCATTTTAGAAGAATCTTCTTAAAAGAAGAAAAATAAATTGATCTACACCTTATATTTTTTTGATCAATGGTTGTGAATCAAGATATCATTCTGTCAACTTTTAATTAATGTTTTAGTTAGTAAGGGTAGTATAGACAATTTATTGTAGAATAATAATAAATATTTTAAAGAGTTACTCAAATCTCATTAATGCCACCATAAATTCCTCATTCATCACTATTAATGTGTTAGGTCTTACACCAATTTTATTAGGAGTGACAAAATTATTTTAAAGTGTTGTATCCTACACATATTTTATTATGAGTCGCAAAATTATTTAAAAGTGTTCGAGTCCTACACATTTTGTATCTCACATCAAAACATTGTTTTAATGGTGTAGGAAACGTTGAATAAGTAGGATCATGTGCATGATTTTTTTGTATTGTGTAAGGTGCACAAGTATTTTATAAGATAAACTCATTAAATTATTAGAGTTTATTAATTTGAATACCAAAAATAAATGATAGACTCATTAAATGATTTGTTTAAATTACATTTGTATCCTTTGTTCTTTTTATTCTTAAATTGTAATTTGTTCTCATTTGAACTCTCCACTATATATATAAGACTATATATATATATATATATATATATAGGGTAGGGTTGTAGAGTGAACATTAGGTTGAGAGTGAACTGTGTGAATTAATTTGAACCATTAATTGTTTAGATCTTGGAAATTTTAATAATGATAGTTTTGTAATTTTATATATGTAAAAAATAAATGAAAAGGGTATAAAGGTAAATTATTAACTACTTCTCTCTCCAATTAAATAATTAATTACATTCTCTTTCATTTTTTTCTTTCACCAATTAACTAATTTTTTTATTCTAAAAAATATAACCATTATATAATATATTTTCTATCTAGAACATGATTAAAAACTGTATAAATGAATGTACATATATGTATTATACATAATCACCATTTAAAAACATATGTACATTAACAATATTGTTCCATCTGATCATCTTCTTTAAGTGTACATGTCCGATTTGTAATGTGCACATATGTACATTCATAATATACTTCTAAAAAAGAAGTTAATGATATAGTTGTTCAACATGGTACACATGTGTATAGCAAGTACCTGAGATGATTGTTCGGCATTGTACATATGTGTACATAACAGTCTCAACACGTATATACATATATGTACATTAACAAGTCATATTCTTAACACGCATGTACACATATGTACATTATCACACCTATGTTCAGAACAAGTGTACAGTATCACACAAGATTTATGATGAGTACATGGAGAATAATCATGGATGTGTAACTATAAAAAAAATTGAATATTTAATCCAAAAATAAAAAAAATATGTAATCAAACGTTTTGTAAATAATCCATTCTTGCATGAATATGCAATTTAAAAAAAATAATACAAACATATGAATTCATTTATTAAAAAATAATACTTCTTAGTCTTGTGTGAATATAATTATCCCTTATCAACAACCTGTTGAACGACATGAACGTACAGAGAAATGGAAAATAAATTATTTTGAATTAACAGAGATGGAGAAGATAATTATGCAATTTAAGAAAACTATCAAAATTAAAAGTGTAACTGAAAGTCAATGATTAAAATAAAGATTTAAAACAAATTTATTGTATAATTACAATCTTACTCTTAACAACTAAAAAGAAAATCAATGGTCCTGATTAGTTCACACAGTTCACTATGAAGATATTGTTCGTAAATGAACCTAATCCTCTATATATATAACCACATTGGTCTTGTGAACATGATGAGAAAGTTCACTAATTCAAATAATTTGCATCGACCCACGATTACTCGTTTTGCAACATCGTACATCACTATCTCCCAAATGCACAAGAAAAAACATAATTTGTAGAAGTTGGTTGTCTTTTTTGAGTTTATTAATAGCAAAGGAGGAAAGGAAGTTGGTGGGAAGAGAGTTTACTCCATTCTTATCCAAGAAAAGTTTTGGAAAAATATGGTGGTATGCCATGAAGTTGATGGGACCTCTTGTTAAGGTCCTAGACCTATTGATGGAGATAAAAAGTCGGCCATGGGATACATATATGAGGCCATAATAAGGGCTAAGGATACCACAAAGCGAGTTTCAAACGCAAGGAGCAATATGCTATAGCGTTTGAAATTATAGACAAAATGTGGGAGTGCCAACTTCGTAGACCTTTACATGCGATGGGCTATTTTTTGAGTTCCGAATATTATTATGAGAATGAAGCAAAGGCCAAATCCGGAGAGATAATGGGGGCGTTTTGAAATGCATTGTGAGATTGAATCCTGGTGGGAGAATTCAAGACATAACCAGTCTACAATTGGATGCATATCAACATGTCGCGGGACTATTTGGTGATAAAATGGCTATAAGATCTCCTGCTAAAAAAAAATTATTTGAATTGTAGCCACTATTGGATTCATATCAGCAGCTTATAAAGGTTGTAAATAGCGTTGTTTGGCTCTCAATCGTACATGTTGTTTGGTTGTAAATCAGCAGCTTATTTCAATTTTTTATTAGTTGTTTGAGGCTGTAAACAACAAAAACAAATGGTTGCAAACAACTTTGTTAATTGTAGTTGTTGTTTGGATCTAAATCAACAACTTATCTAAATTTATTTTACCAGTTGTTTGAGGCTGTAAACACCAAAACAGTGACAACATGGTTGCTTTACATGTATTATTATTTGACTTGTTAATAGCGGATTGGTGGAATGCATTTGGTGGTGATACTCTGGAGTTACAAAAGTTTCATATCCGGGTAGTAGCTTTATGTGTAGTGCTACCGGTTTTGAGAGAAATTAAGATGTCTTTGAACAAGTAAGCGGTCAATTAAGCATTCGTTCTATTAGTGTCATTTGTTACTTCGTTATTTAATTAAACATTGTTATTTTAACAGCTTCATGCAAATAGGAAAAACTGATTGTGACAAGGTTGATTAAACGATTTGGTGTATGTTGTATAATCGTTCACTGAAGCGTCGATATCAATGAAAGGATACCACGGATCCCAAACTTTTAAATGAAATTAATGAAAGTAATGAGTGGGTGATGAGTATGATGAGGAAAATGAAGAAAGATATGACAATAATTTGGTGTATGAGGATGATGATTTAACGTACGGTGATGTTGAAAAGACTAGTGGGACATCTGAACTGGTGTATTATACTAGATCAAATGCACCACGTCAATCGAAAGGAAAAGATGTTGGTAGCACTTCAACGACCCCTACTCCTAAAGTACCACAACGATCTCGTGGAGTACATCACTTAATTCATGAAGATATTGAAGAAGAAGATATCGATGAGAATGACAATGATGGGGCAGAAGACGAGGTTCTCGGCATCGACGATGATGAGGATAGTGAAGGGAGCTACTAGATCTATTAGTCATGAACTTTTAGAATCACTTTGGTAATGTTCTTTTAAAAACTAACTTTTGAGTAATCTGGTACTCCATAGTTGATAACTTCTTGTGTTTGTTACTTCATTTTATGCTACTCACCTACTCATGGTATTTGATGACAGACACATATATATATATAGGTGTTTTTTTATTTTTTATATATATATATATATATATATATATATATATATCGAGAAAGTGTAAAATACATTACAGCTTAACGTACATCACGTACGACAACATGCGTGATTATTGTATATAACATGCGTGATTATTGTTATTTTTCAATTAACTTGGGTTTGATCAATTTCATCCAATTCGTTTCAATTTCTTTTCTTTTCACTTCAAATTCGCCATTGTTCAACCAATTTCATCGAATTGGGTTCAAATTTATCGTTGATTTTGAAAAGTTTCATCAAAATGTCGACCCTCGAAATCAAATCGTAGAACAGAGGATGAAGGGACATGACCTACCTTTGATTCAGACTGTAACAGAGGATGCAGGAACATGACCAAGCTTTGATTCGATTGGAGGCAGAGGGCAGTAACAGTGGTTTCAGATCGTAGAACAGGGGATGCGATTTTTGAAATGGGAGTTAGGGCATGCGTGATTAACGTGCGTGATTTATGTTTCCAACATGCGTGATTAGGTTTTTTGAGGTTTATAACGTGCGTGATTTTCAAAATAACGTGCGTAATTTGGTCGTGTACTGGTCGTGCGTTAAGCCGTAATGTACGTTAACTGACCTCTATATATATTAATGTCTTTTGTAAATTATAGATAGCTTATATATAATTTGGATGTGTCTGGTTCTAAAGCTATTAAATCTATCATAGCTTTCAGGCTCTTCAAACCTTCTTCTGCAATGCTTGCACTTTGCTCAAATTGGTATGATCCCTCACCAAATGCATGTACATTTGTTCTTTTAGGTGTTTGGAAGGGAACCTTTTAGAGCATCTTCATTTGGTTTGAAAACTTTTAATTCAGAACTTTTTTACTGTTTGATCTCAGGGCCGTCTCCGAGAATGATAAAAAAATTTTGGGCCCCGGGCGAAACAAAAAATTGGTATAATATAAACTCATCAGATATATATCAAGAAACCACAATATGACATGCTAATAATGGGGTTTGAACTCATGACCTCAAGATTATAACCCAAAACATTAACCACTTAATCATATAATCATCTTGTTAACAAGATCGAAGAGTCAATTAATTAAGTGAATTGATAGTTCAAAACAGTTTAGGAAATAAAAAAATGCATGGGATTAACTGAAAATTGTTTAGGAAATAAAATTGTAAAGGAAGGGTTTAGGACTCATGATCTTGGTTTTCAAATTTGAGTATCTTAACCATTGAACTAGCTTCATTTTTTGTTATTGAAGTCATTTATTAAACATTTAAGATAACAGTGGTCATTTAAAAATTTTGACTCTGAATTTTTGTTGGGCCCTATAAACCTTTTGGGCCTTGGCGTCTGCCCGAGCTGCCCAGCCCACAAAGTCAGGCCTGGATCTGATTAGAGTCAGATAGACATGTTGAACCACATTTAGAAGAAGCTCCCTCTCTATACAGATCAGGCAAACAGATTTCAAGACCACCCACAACAGCACATTACCGTTTATTAAAAAAATCATTTTATTTTTTTTTAAATCTATATATACACACACATTACAAATTTTTTTACCACAAACACACTCTCATACCCTCTACAATTTATTAAAAAAATCATTCTAAACCCTTCTCTACTCTACAATTTTTATAATCTTTCTAACAAAAATTTTCCTTGGAGCAACATTTATCCCTCACAGACCCCTAGCAAATGGGCTTTTGATTAGTGGACTGGATGGTGTGCGTATATTCTCACCTGATTCTAAATCATCTACTTTAGAGCGTTTACAATGTTGCATGTGTGACATTGTCTGAAATTTTTAAACCCAAGGAACTGGATCAGTGTCGTTGTGGGGGTGAGGTATAGGATTCCAAACCTGCTACGAACGGATGTGGGGGCTGAGGGCTCCACACACAAAAACAATTTTTTTTAACATCCAACAAAGATGGGTACACCTATAGGAAAAAGGCAGCCCAGGCTCACGATCGTAGACAACACTAGTGACCCACTGACCCGGGTCGTCACCAATTCCCGAGGAAACCTACCACCCAAAGGTCCATTGTGGTTACCCCTGGCTCGCACATGACATTTTGTAACGAACGAGACTTCAACTTCAACTGGCGATCTCCCCTAGAGAAAGTCGGGTACAGCTAAAGCACTACCTCTTTGGTACACAAAAACAACATTATTTTATAATTTCTCTAAATAAAAAGTGAGTATTTGAAAACGGAGGTAGAAAAATGAGTGTTCTTTTTTCAAGAATGATAGAAATATTGTGTGCAACTAAGGTGTTTAAAAACTCTAGTGGCGTTGATGCTCTTACTCTAGAAATTTTTAATTAATGATTACAGTCAGATAATTACTAAACTATAAATTAAATAAAAGAAAATAATATATAATAAATAAAATATTGTGATTAGTTGGACAATTACTAAACTATAAACTAAATAAAAGAAAATAATATATAATAAATTTTCCGTTCAAAAAAAAAGTCGGTGTTTATTATGTAGTGCACTCCACCACTTGTCTCATTCACACTCGTTGTTCCTTTGGCAATGGGCTTCTTTGACGCCCATATTTAGTTGTGGAGCAGTGTTTAACATCGCAATTGAGTGACATCACTATTGTAGCGGCTTCAGCACCTCCACTACACTCGTTCTTATTTAGGCTACGGGGTGTGGGGTGCATCCCCTGCCCGTCGAGGCCCAGCATGAACTGGCAACACTGCCTCCTTGGTTCCATCCCCGCCGTCTCCGTCCTCCCAAAGCCTATTGCGACGACCCTCCCTTCCTTATCCAACACACACACATACCATTCCTTGTAGCTCATCCCTCACACCCGATGATGTGGGCGCACGAGACGGATCATCCCCAAATGACTAGCCTCCTTCACACTCATCAGCCTTATAAAGTTATTTTTGATGCCGTTTACTCTCAACCGAAAATACTATATATCGCAATCGGGTGACATCACTATTGCGGCGGATTTAACACCTCCGCTACACTCAATCTCATAAAAAAATTATTGTTGGTGCCGTTTACTTGCAACCGAAAATACTATATATCATATTTTAACTCAATTATTGTTGTGTGGTGACACCATATAGTGTTTATCATCTTAAGATCATTCATTGTGTACCCCCATCCCATCCCACCACAAGAGTCGTCCCCACTCATTCCTTAATGGATTATCTCTTCTTCATCACCCTCGCACTACTACTCACCACCGCATTCCTCCTCACCGGTGGTCACCTCCGCCGCAGCTCCACCACTCTCCCACCCACCGTCTTCCCCACCCTCCCCATCATCGGCCACCTCTACCTTTTAAAAAAACCTCTCTACAGAACACTCGCTAAAATCTCCTCCAAACACGGCCCAATCCTCTTTCTACGCTTCGGAACCCGCCGTGTCCTCTTAATCTCCTCCCCTACCGCCACTGAAGAATGTTTCACCAAAAACGACATCGTTTTTGCCAACCGCCCTCGGTTTTTAGCAGGCAAGATTCTTGGCTACAACTACACCAGCTTCGGCTGGGCGCCATACGGCGATCACTGGCGTAACCTTCGTCGAATATCCACCGTTGAGATCTTATCATCTCATCGGCTTAACGAGTTACATGATATACGTACAGATGAAGCAAGACTTTTGGTTCAGAAGCTGATGTCAACAACATGTTCTTGTCCGGTGAATTTAAGTTTGTTGTTCAGTGAAATGACGATGAACATGATGATGAGGATGATATCCGGGAAGAGGTTTTTTGGCGAGAATGAGGGGGAAGAAGGGAAACGGTTTAAGGAGATAGTTAAGGAGTCGTTTTCGTTGTCAGGTGCTTCGAATTTAGGGGATTATTTGCCAGTTTTGAATTGGTTTCGAGTGAATGGGTTGGAGAAGAAGATGATTGCGTTGCAGAGGAAGAGAGATTTGTTTATTCAAGGGTTGGTTGATCATCTTAGAAAAGGGGTAATGGAACAAGAGGGAAATGATGATAGTAGTAAGAAGAAGAAGAAGAATACCATGATTGAAGTGCTGTTGCAGCTACAAGAAGCTGATCCGGAATACTATACTGATAAACTTATCAAATGCTTTGTGCTGGTAAGATCACAGTCCCTGTATTTTGACACTAATAATATTTTCAATTATTTTGAGATACGTGAGAACTTTATAATGCACTTGTATATCGTTTTATAAACATGATACATAAGACAGATATGTAACCGCCATACTACCTTGATTATCTACTATGCAATATGTCCCGGCGCATTATACAGTCTTTTTTACGGTTGTCAACTTATTATTAGTTTTGAAATCAACACTGTATGAATCTATATATAGTGAACAATCTGGAGCATAAAAATTCAGTCTTTGAACTAAATTTATTATTTTTATGAGCAGAACCTACTGACAGCAGGTACCGATACTTCTACTGCAACCATGGAATGGGCATTCTCCCTTTTGCTTAACCATAAACATGTGCTAAATAAGGCGCGGGATGAAATCGATACTCACGTAGGGAAAGATCGTCTTGTTGAGGAATCAGACATGGCCAACCTACCTTACCTCCTTTGTATAGTGAACGAGACTATGCGAATGTACCCTGCAGGCCCGTTACTCGTACCTCATGAGTCATCAGATGATTGTGTGGTCGGAGGCTATCACATCCCACGTGGAACCATGCTGATCGTGAATCAATGGGCTATACATCATGACCCTAGCTTGTGGAAGGACCCTGAGATGTTTAAACCAGAAAGGTTTGAAGGGTTAGAAGGTAGAACAAGAGATGGGTTTAAGTTCATGCCGTTTGGGTTTGGAAGGAGAAGCTGCCCAGGAGAAGGACTAGCCATGCATATAGTTGGGTTAACGTTGGGGTTACTTATACAATGCTTTGATTGGGAAAGAATTAGTGAAGAGTTGATTGATATGACCGAAGGTCCAGGACTCACAATGCCCAAAGCTCAACCGTTAATAGCCAAGTGTAGACCACGTCCAGTGACATGCAATTTACTAGCAGGCTTGAGTTCATGAGATTCATCACTTCTTATTAGTTATTACACTTGTGGTTACATGTTCCTAAAAACACTCATGTTGGTTTGTATGTCAATCTGTATGAAAGTATCATAAATAATTATTTTTCTTTGGAAATTCTTGTGAACATAGGATCTAGTCTATTTTTCATACACCACCTAAGTCAAATCAACTCATACTAACAAAACAATCTATATATCATACACTACGATCCAAAACAACCAAAATTCTGACCTTTATCAACAATTGCATACATAAAAGAACAATGTCAGTCAATACTTCTAGATCGTGTTAGGAAAGTCAAAGACTAATCCCTCTTCTAATCAAGCTGCTTGTGATCATCAGACCATTAATCTTCATTTACATTTATACTATGCAAGAACCCTTATTCTTTGACATCATCAAAAAAGGAAGCTGGTATTGTCAATGGAGATGACAATGCAGATACGCATTTGAACTGTGCAGAAAAAAGAAAAAATCAGATTAAAGAAAAACAAAAAAAAAACATGTTGCAATTCATAAGAGTGTTAGTGTGTTACACATACCTTATGTTGCTTGTATTTTTCTCTAACTGCCACCAGATTGCCTGCTCCTCTACCCGATTGCAGATCATGTAAAATTTGAACACATTCTTTCAAGTCGGATGGCTTGTATCCAGAGAGTTGCTCCAAAGCCGAATTCTGTAAATGTGAATAAATATTATTATAAGAGAATAGAATTCAAGACCCTTTTTCAATTAAAATGAGTGAATTCAGGCCGAGTGTTCTTACCCATGGATGTGCCCTTGGTTTGAGTGTGAATCGCGAAAGAAAGATTACAGACGCAGCAACCATGGAAGGCAAAAACTTGAGGCAACCATACTCTAATAAACTTAACTCGGCCAAATAATAACCCAAGAACTCTAACTGCATATAGGAGCCTAGTTCATAATCTTCTTGAGCAACAATGGTAATTCTTCTGTTAATCAACAAGTCAAAAGGGTAACACCAATTAGTTTATAGTTAATGAACGCGTAATCTTGTGTTACTATATCTAGATTCTCAATTGTTTCAATTCATACCTAAGGAAAGATTTAACTGTCGGATTGCCGATTTCAAATTTGAGAGCTTTAAGCACATCAGCTTCCATTTTCACAACCTCTTGCTTCGTGTAAGTATTATCCGTGATGTAACAGAAATCTTCCGTATGCGGGGGGCTAATTTCTTCATATTTTCTGTTGTACCAAAAACACATACAATTTGTATTCAACAACCAATCCCAATTCATTTAAAAAAAACATATCAACAACAAAAATACCAAACCACATACGCTGCAATGAGCATCGAAGAAACACCAAGAAGCTGCAGCCTCTTTCTGTTAAGTACATTTACGGATAAGAATCTATCTATGTACGAGACGGTGAGATACAAAGTGTGCGAAAGAAGCTTATACTCCTCAGCAACTTCCACCAACCAATCAATTAATACCCCCCTCATGTTTATACCAACATCCTTCTGCACTTTCTCAATGTAATCCGCTATCGGTCTTCTATGTGCCTCTCTCTAAATCCACAAATAAAATAAACACAGAACTTCAATACTTTTCCAAATATATGTGTTAATTCATTTTCCATAAAAACCCTAAATTCAGTTAGTTAATAACTTTAAAGATAAAAATAACCTTTTTATCCTTATAAAAAAAGGTTAACCTTGATTTTACAGTAAACAACAACTATACAACATAAACAGTAAACCCTAAAATTAACAAATTAAATCAATCGATTAATTGAATTAAATGCAAAAGGGAATTTTACAAACCTCCATATTATGAAGATACTCATAAATATCAGAAACATAAGCTTCACACATCTGGGGATCACTTGATTTCAGATTGTTAGTATCCGCAAACACTTGAGGCTTCTTCACCTTTTTCGATCTGCATTTCTGCTTCTGGGTCTTAACAGTAACAGATTTAACAGTCTCACGTCTAAACGACACCGTATTGTTGGAGATCTCACCCAAAACCACCCGCTTCTTGTTCACCGGTTGCAACTGGGACTCGATTGCTTCCATGGCTCTCTTCTTAGCCATCCGTGTAACCCTCTTGTTGTTCTCCTGATCAGCCATGAGTTAAAATGTTTTATTGTTTAAGGAATCAAACACAACAGAAAAACTGATGGGGGAAGATGTGTGAAAATGGTGTGTGTTTAAAGGAGAAAGATGCCGCCATTTGTGATGGGTTTTGAAACAAATTGAATTTTGGGAAAATTTGCTAAGGGGGTGGGTTGTGTTTTTGGTTGAATTTTTAGGGATGAATAAGGAGATGACACGTGGATCTTTTAGTCATGGGATTCGGATTGATGAGGTGGCGGGGGGAAGGAGAGAAAAGATTTGGAAGATTCAATTGAGGTTTGAGCGGACTACTTGAAATAATTCATTTTGAGTTTAAACTCTTTCATATTTCGTGGATCTATTTTCGGAAGTCTCCGTTCTCTCTCATGATTATTTTGTTTTTTTAACGGCTAATTTCTTTAATACTCTATCGTATGTAGGACTTAACCCAAGATCTTTCTTTTTCTAACCTAAGTGTTTTAAAGGCTTTGACTTTGCCAATGAACCACCACCTCATTAATTCATGATTATTTTGTGAGTTAAATGCTTGGTTGGTCCCTGTGGTTTTCAAAAATTGCAGACTTGGTCCCAGTGGTTTACTAATTACACGCGTGGTCCCAAAACTTGTCAAAAATGCACTCGGTTGGTCCCCAGCCCTAACATCGGTTAAATTTCCCAGTTAAGTCCATGTTAAATGACCAAAATACCCTTGCTTATTAACTCTCTTTATAATTTTTGTTTAGTTTTACTTCCATCATCATCTTCATCAATCCAGAGAGATTTCATCTCTCCCAATTCCCCCGATTTCTTCTCTCCAATCCAAGATTCACAAAAAATGCAAACATCTTCCCTCAATCACCCTTCATCTTCCTCATCATCATCCTCCCCCAATTCACCATCATACTCCTCCATAACTCTCCATTCCCTCTTAGCATCATCCACCGATTCCTCCTCATCATACCCATCTTCTTCTTCTTCCTCCCCATCTCGCTGTTTCGGCCTCAATCTTCTCGTCAAAGCAATCCACCAAGTCACAGCAGGATCAGTTGTTGGTGTCCCGTACATTCAACGAAGAATCTTGACTCGAAGAAGAAGACACACCCACTTCAACAATCTCATCATCGCCACACAATCCAAACCCAAATCAAAATCTAAATCGAAGGTGGAATCGAGAAGACAGAGGAAGGTTCATGTTTCTTCTTAACCTAAAACATACAATTAACAACACTCTTAAAAGTAATCGACATGATGAAACCCTAGCAGATAAAGGCAATTTTCAAGGATGTGAATAGAAAACGATGATCGGTTGATTACAAATTCAAAACCAGTAAAACGCCCTACAGAAAACGATGATGCGCGATTGGGCCGTGATGATAATAATAAAAGAGAGGAGAAGAAACCTACCGGCGAAGGACGATTGATTGATTGATTACGAGTGAGTGAATAACAACAGACCGGCGAAGGACGACTGATTACGAGTGAGCCAGTGAGTGAATAACAGAGATTGATTCTTCCTTCGTTCCCTTGTTTATCTATCCTACCTCAAACGTCGGTGCCCCCTTTTGTAGATGGTGATGAAGATGATGGTGATGAAGATGGAAGTAAAACTAAACAAAAATTATAAAGAGAGTTAATAAGCAAGGGTATTTTGGTCATTTAACATGGACTTAACTGGGAAATTTAACTGATGTTAGGGCTGGGGACCAACCGAGTGCATTTTTGACAAGTTTTGGGACCACGCGTGTAATTAGTAAACCACTGGGACCAAGTCTGCAATTTTTAAAAACCACAGGGACCAACCAAGCATTTAACTCTTATTTTGTTGTGAAATATAGCTGAATAAGTATTATTTATTATTACATCTATATAACCTTATAATATACTATAAATGGTATTATAAGTTTGATATATATAAGTATGTTAATTAGGGGTGTTCATCAAATCGAATATCGAATTTTTTATTTATTCGAATCAAGTTATTCGAATAATTTTTATTTTCCCTTGAATTCGAACTCGATTAAACCTACCCAATTCGAATTCGAATAAAAAACATAATTCGTATTCGATTAAAAATTAATTTGAATTTGAATACATTCGATTTGATTCATATTCTTTTAAAACATGTAAAAGCAATCAAAATAAAACATAAAGTTTAAAGCAAACATAAAACACAATGTCACATTAAAAAGATATAAATAAAGTACTATAAGTCTAAAATTCAGAACGAGAAGTCGGGAATATCCACACCACATTACAAGTTAATTTTTTTAGGGTTAAAATATAGAGTAAATTATAAGTTTTGTCCTTTATGTTTGTCCCAAATTTAAGGCGCTGGCCTTTACCTTTTAAATTGATGACTTTTGTCCTTAATGTTTGAAAATGTTGCATGTTATGTCATTTATGGCAAACCCAGTTATAATTTTCAGTTAAATTAAGTCATGTGGAGTGCACATGAGGGTAGAAATGTCATTTCACCTTCCACTTGTCTTTCTCCTTATTTAAAAAAGGTTTTAGAAAATAAAAAAATTTATATATAAAACTTTCTCTCTACTCTCTACTCTTTCTCTCTCTAAAACACCCACCCTCACCAGTCACCTCCACCTCCCCCCACCATCTGCCATCACCCACTCCCACCCCGACACTTCCACCGCACAACCACTGTCGGACCACCACTGTCACACCAGGAGGAGCCGCCAGATCCAAATTTAAGATCAAGATCCGGAAGATGCAAACTCAAGATCTAGAAAAGTGTGATGTCTCTCCTGTGAATCAAGTGGGTTTTGGAACTTCGAAAGAAAAACGTCAATATAGAAACTAGCAGGAGAAGTTTTTTTTTTCAATTTGCAGATCGGTTTTTCAATTTGTAGATCTTGTTATTGTTATTGCTTGTGTATTTGAAGGCTTGAATCGGAGGTTAAACCTGAATCAAGTGGGGGGTTTGACCCATTTACCCAGACCAAGAGAGAGAGGGAGGGACAGAGAGGCGTGGCGGCGTATGGCTGAGCTGCGGCGGAGTCGATTTCCGACATGTACACAACCCCTGCGATTTCAACAACCAGTAGATCTGATTCAATTTCAACAAAATTCCGGCAAATCTGACTCGTTTCCTACTCTCGAGCGGTGGTTATAGTAGATGATGAAGGGGCGGTGGTTGTTCTAGATGATGAAGGGGCAGCGGTTGCTTATAGTTGCAATGGTGGAGGATGGTGGCGGTGGTAGCAGGTTGTGGCAATGGAGGTTGATGGTGGCGGTGGTAAAGAAAGATAGAGGGATGGGTCGCCGGAGGTGGTGTGGGGTGGGTGGTGGCATGTCGGTGATGGTGGTGGGTGAAGGTGAGTGAGATAGAGATAGGTATAACTGTGTATTTCTTATATATATAATATAATTTTTATTTTAAATTTAGTTTGTTTTGTTTATTTAAATATATTAAATAAACATCTAAAAAGACTAACCTACCCTTGTGTAATGTGATTTAACAAAAAAAATTAACTGGGTTTGCCCTAAAGGACATAACGTGCAAGATTCTGAAACGTTAAGGACAAAACTCATAAATTTTAAAGGTAAAGGACAGCGCCTGAAATTTGGGACAAACATAAAGGACAAAACTTGTAATTTACTCGAAAATCTATTGATAGATTTGTTACTTAAATTTTAGTTATGAGCCATGTAGTGGGTTTGGTAATTGGTAATTTTAATACCTGGAATAAATTTTGAAATTAATTCATAGTATAGCCCAATAAAAGTTATATATGTACTATATATAAGAAATAATAAATAAAAATGTATAATTTTTATTCGAATTTCGAATCAAATCGAATTTGAAATTATAAATTCGTATTCGATTTACTTGACTCGAATTCGAATTCTTATAATCGAAACAAATTCTGCACACCCTTAATGTTAATTTTAAATTAGGTTTTTTAAAAATTATGTGTTGTCGGTTAATTAAATTTTTCATTAGATAAGAAAGGTGCAGCCACGTCAGCGTCAACTTAACACAGTGTCATTAACTGATTTTTTTTATTAACCGGGCATTGTGGGTTAACTAAGTCACAATCATTATTCAATTATTTTTTATTTAATTAAAAAATGATAATAAAATACATTTAAAAACATAAAAACTACAATACTACAAAATTCAGGTTTATAAAAAGATCCAAATTAGATATTTAACAAACAAAACTTCAGGGACTAAAATATTTTTTTTGAAACTTGAAATATTAAAGGTTTTAAAGTTTAAAACCTTTTAATTCCTAAAATCAAAGTGCACGGACTGAAAGAACATTTTTTATAAACTTCAAACATCGTCTTATTAATTGGAAAACCAACAACTTCTCTTCTTTAATTTGAAAACCTCTAGAAATTTTTATATTGAGTGACCCAACCCAATTCCCCACCCAAACCCAACGGCTATATTTACCAAAGATGTCCCACATACAACGTTCACATTCATCTCCATTCTCCGCCAAAATGTTCACGGAGGCGCTGTTAATGAAGGCTGGTGTGCCGCCCGTTAACAGTCTAACATGACTCGCCAAAGTCTTCAGCGTTAACCGACAACGCATGGTCTAAGATTGGGTTTTGTGTGCATTAGACACAATATGAATAGGCTAGTACTAGATAGTATATATTGTGTAAGTACATAGTGGGTATAACGCATAAATATACTTATAGAAACTGAGGATCCCTAAAACTTGCATACGGTTTACGCCACAAGATTGAATCACTATTGTATGCATGTGCTTTGATTCCTTTTACATTATCATTCACAACTCGTTTTGAAAATACATTATATCAGAACGTAGATAAAAATAGGCACGTCACAACTTTCATACAGATGCGCAATTTGCGAGTATTATGGGGAGGGCAATCAACCAAGCACCGTAGAATTAAGTGATCAAGAGAAAGAAACGAATTTAAATGAGATTAAACATAACACAACACAACACAACAAATCACAACCTTCGAGTGGATTTGGTTGAGCACGTTTGGAGCGTTCCACGAGACAACCTTGACGAAGACGAAGGCGATGATTAAAGTTTATGTAATTTTAATTTCATGTAATTTTTTACACTTATGTTTTTTATTCAGTTATACATTTTATATATATTTATTTATACATATTAAAACAAAGTTGCCACGAATAGTGATTTTCAATTTTTATAAACATTTGTTTTAATTTTTTTAATAATAGTTTATTTATCGTATATTTTTATTATTTTTGCTAACAACTTGCGTTCTATGTTTATTTTTTTAACATTGCGGTATAAATATATTGAAAATGGGTAATATGCCATTATCATACTTAATCGAACCAAACTGATTGTTTTTTTTTTCAACATTGCAGTATAGATTTTATTGAAACGGATATCATGCCGCTATCGTACCAAAAAAGAACTGAAACCAGCCAAATAATATATGTATCGGTACCTGTACATGTACTCATTTGTCTGGTTTCTGTTTGGTAATGACTTTTGTGCCGCTGCCATAGTTAACCAAACTGAAACCAATCGAACATCGGTATTGGTACCTATATTTATTTTTATTGTTTTTGCTTTCGATAAACCGACGTATCCTACCGAACAACATTGGTACATGTGCCTGTATTAATTTTTATGGTTCCCGGTCCCAATTCTTTTTATTTATACAACTCTGTTTGCGATTATAAACGGATGTCATTACTAGTACCGTGACGATTTGAACTGACTGATACCGTTCAGACAACATCGTTGTCGATACCAGTGTTCGTTTTTTTTCTTTTTCGGTCGATGTAAAACATGTGTTGATTTATACACCGAGTGCATGTATCGTACCAGTACTATAACGAACCTAACCGATATTGATCAAATGTCCGCGATAACGTACCGCCGCAACGCGCGGTGAAACAACCTAGTTATATATACTATTAGTGAGGCTTTATAAATAATAGTATTTGAGTAGATGACATGTGGCATCCACTATGTTTTTATTTTTTTACATCTCAAAATATATATATATATATATACTGTCTATTGAAGTTTCGTACACAAGGTTATAAGTTCAAATCTAGGCCTAAACCAACATTTTCTCATTTTTAACCCATCTCAAAGACTCAAACCCTCTCATCTTGTCTTCTCATTTTATCTATTTCCTTTTTTTTCTTTTTCTTTGTTTTCATTTTTTTTTTGTGTTTTGGTTTTTCTTTTCTTTTCTTTTTGTTTTTCATTATGTTGTCATTTTTAGCGATCAAAGAATTATACATATAAAAAATTTTGTTTTTAATAATTCCTTTTTCTTTCTTTAATCATATTTTCTTTATCATTTAACTTTTTATTTTAATAATTTCTTTTTTATTTTTTTAATCATGTTTCCTTATCATTTAATTTAATATTTTTAACAATTTATGTTCGTTAACTTTTTAAAAACCTAAGTACGTAGTCGTGTTTATTTTTTCCCTCGACATTCCGGTATAAATTTTGTATTTGGTATCGCAAAACGGTATGATTATGAACGGAACCAAACATATTCTGACGGTTTGGCTTTTTTAAACAACGCCCTTCATTTTCAAATCAACGTTTGTTTTACATTATCGTTTGCTTTATTTCGCCCCATTTTCACTATTACATGATGCATCTCAATCCCCATAAATTTCAACCTCGGAAAGAGAAGCTCGAATTGACTGAAGGAGAATTTTTTGATGTGTTCAGGACCTTTGCACCTGCTAAACTCTTTCGACTGGTAGGCATTGTTGCTATTAACCAGAATATTTTGCTTAAAATTATCAAAAAAGTGGATCGATTCTGCATTACAGGAGAAACACATTTGATCGTTGCTTGTTCAAGGCGTTTACGTTGCATGAACACAAAACTCACGCTTCGCCATGGTGGGAACGGTTTCACTTTCAGCTGAATCATTGAATCATGTACTTGTTGACGACAGTGATTTATGAGCTCAAATACGCACATCCGTTTTTCTATCAGTCAAGCCCGCTCCCTCCCTCCCTCCCTCCAAGGTATTAATTATTATGTATATATCTATTGATGATCTAACTATTTATAGAGATACAATGAGATTTGCTCTAAGCCCCTGCTCAAGGTGCCTCCCATTGTATGGTGTTTGCGTCTCAAGTCAGTCGGTGATGTGACCCCATGGCCTAATAAGATGAAAGAGGAAATGGGATTGAGCAAAGCAAGAATAGAAGACGTCTATTATTGGCTTATAGCAGCATACCGTAGCTCAATCAATTAAAGGGAAGTATTCATAATAAAGCCTTTTGACTGACTGACAACGGGGTAATGGGCTGAGCAATATTTTATTGTTGTCAACTGGACGGCGATGTGTGAATTGTGATCCAATGGATAAGAAGGTGATCCTGGCACTGCTTTGGTGGTTTGGTTTAGTACCAGGTGGTATATAGATCCGGGTTGGGAGCTGACCTCTGACTGTCATCTATTTGATGGTGATCTTCTTCTCCATCCTTGTGATTTGAACAAGTCCCATGTGGATTGTAAAATGATGTCGGACATTTACTGCTTGGAATTCACCATGAATGTTTGGGATGATACTTATTTGTATGGACTTGGTGCTCAAGTGAAGTGACAATAATCCTGAGAACGATGGGTGCATCAATGCAGTTTTGCTTGTGTAGTACAAGCGCCGCAGATGATTGATCTAGAAGCTTAGCAATGCCAAAATCTGAATTGTGAGGTTCCAACTCCGCATCCAAAAGAATATTCATGGGTTTAATATCTCGGTGAACGATAGGCGGGTCCTCAAAATGGAGATATGCTAAACCGTGGGCGGTTCCAAGAGCTATGTTGCAACGAATGCTCCAATCCAACAATGGAGGTGGATATACCTCATGAAGACTACCATTATGCATATATCTCCATAATCTTTTTTCATCCAAAAGTCCTCCAATTTCACAAGATTCCTGTGTCTCACCTTCCCAACCGTCTCAGTCTCTCGAACCATGCTTGTGCTTCCTTCTTTACTGCTTCCATACATTAGTTTCTTTACCGCATCAGGACCCAATGAAGCCTTATACACAATTCTGTAGGTCCCTCTCCCAATAATGCACCTGTCATTTAGATCATCAGTAGCTTCCATTATTTTGTGAAACAAACCACCATCCTCTTTATCCTCTGTATCATCCTACATTTCCTCGATATCATGTTTCTCTTTGCCGAGACCAGAACACGAGTCCAAGTCAAACAACTGCAAACAAAATTGCTGATGTCCCAAGAGCCACCATTGCAGTTTGGAACTTGGTAACACCTTTCTGTCCATCTGAACGACTGGTGCAAGGTCTAAATTTTCTGCTACAGTTATTCTTGCCACAATCGACACAAAGACCTGGATTTCCATGAATGAAGAGCTGACAACTTTCAGCAAATTTGCTTTTATGGGACCCGTGAAGAGATGTTGAGTTAGGTTAACACACGAAGCCTGAAAGTGATGCTAAAGTGTCAGTTAGATGGTTGTGAGAAATATCCAACTGCTGTAGCATATCACCAGTTCACCGAAAAGACTGTTCCCATAAATGAGCAGGCTCTGCAGGGTTTCAATCTTCCAGCTACTCAATGGAACCTCACCTGTCAAAACGGTGAAGAACAAATACAGGGTTTTAAACTTGAGGATACCAAGCTCACTTGGAATAGCACCCTCCAGCTGAGTACGGTCAAGGAGGAACAGTTGGCAAGGTCAGGTGGTATGATTCCTCCTGACAGCTGGTTGACTGAGAGGTAAAGAAGAGTGAGCTTGATGAGTCCTCCAAAGGAAGGGGATGGGACCAGTCAAGCCACAAATCAAGCATGAATATAAAGCATAAAACAATAGTGCCAGATATAAATTATAAAACACTTAAAATCGCTACAATATGATGATTGAAACACGAATCAAGCATGAATATAATAGAACTAGATTTAAACATAAATCGATCCACATAAAGACTATAGCGCAAAAACAATAAAGAAATTCTTATAAACAGATTTCACTAAAAAGTAGCATTCTACTATTTCCCAAGAAAACAATTCCATCTCACAAAATCTCCCAAAATCTCCCAAAGCATTTGCACAACCAAACCAAAAACATAATGCTCTGACTTCCAAGTAGTTGATCACATATTTCACCTCAGTTGATCTTAGCCCTCGAAAAGTCCATCTCCGGATGCTGCACATATTTAAAGTCAAATAAGAAGTCAACCCACCACAAAAAATAATAAAAGTAAAGCACCTTTGATCAATTTACATTGGTCAACTAATAACTTTGTGTGTATAAGAGCAAAATTTACCTCAGCCATGAATTTTTTCAGAATGTCTTGTTTCTGCATCTCATCGCTTGTTGGTTTGCCCATCTGCTTCTGTCGCTGATCAAACTACAAAAACACAATTGGGGAACATTAGAGAAAATGTTGTTTCTTAAGAAAACAATAAAATATTATCTGTAATTAAGTATCTTCCTACCATCATCTTTTCAACAGTAGATCGTGTTTCTGGGTCCAAGTCAGCTAGTTTACTGTTCTCAGGTTCTACCTTCTGAGTGTCGATTTCAGGTTCACCCTTGACCAAAAACTTCCACCATTCCATTTGATCTTGTTTGGTTAGAAGTATTGCGATAGCCTTTTGATCCTCTAAAAAGAAAATAAATGTGGGCATGTAAATAAAATGCAATGAAAAAAGACGTATAGAAAATATCTATCAAAACTATGGTACATAAGAGTATACCTAAGCTCCAGAAACTATCATCAGTCTTGACAGACTTGTACAACTCCCCCTGTATACAAGTAAAACTTTTAGCATTTAAAAAAAACTTGCATTCAAATAGTTAAATGCCACTAGCACACTTACTTCCAGTATTGGAGGCTGACCCTTGAGTCCGACTTTAATACGGTTTTTCTTGATTTCACATTCTACAAATCTTGATTTAGTTCCAGGAGGAACAGGAATGGTAACATTGACCTCTTGCAATGACTGTACCCAAGAATAGTTCTCCATATCCAGTCCATTCCCTTTATTCGGAGCTGCACATGAATTCAAAAGTAATGAAAAAACGTTCTTGAGATAAAAAGTCCACAAATATATAGTTGAATGATAGAAGATGAATCATTAAAGAAATAATAAAACGAATGTGCGTAAAACAGCTTAATGTGATATACTTGTATCAACATAAGAAAAGCAATATTAAATTATTAATAAGCAGGTCTCAAAACACCCCAGGAATCTGTTATCATCTCAAACATAAAGACTAGAAATTAACCATCGCTACACTCTCTCGACAACATTGTTCAAAACAACTTAATTAGCCAGCTGACAAGGCACAAACACCTTACAATGCAAGTGAGATGGTATCATAATAAAACACCCTCTCCCCTGTGCCCATATAGCTCTAATGTTGACAAAAACTCAGTACACCGTTTACGCCGGGTTCCGAATATTTAAACTCCAAAATAACTAGTGTTCACCCATCACAGGGCCATTGATTTTTTATTCAAAAGATCTTCGGCTACAAGACAGTGTTTTCAAAGTAATGCATTATCATTCAATGTCCACCATACAATCATGTGGTAACACTATAACAACACTCAGCACACACACGTCTCCTGCAGAAGAATCGTATGATAGAATATACTAAACAGATACATTCATTCATCAACTCAAAAGGCAAAAGCTTAATCACAAGTCCATCACTTATCCTAATTACCAACATATAACACATTCAAACTGTGTAACCTAAAGAGAAATCAACATAAAAGCCAAACATTTATCCATCACTATTCCCATCGAATATGCTATACTATCAATCAAATGACTATCTACATTCTACAACACAAAGAACCAATACTTGTTAAAATAACTTAAATACAACATTATAAATCAATAAACAGTTATAAAATCATAAAAAAACAAATACATAAAGTAAACAACATCAAACAGTTAAACACAAATATACCTCTCAAACCCTTGTTATCGTCATCCTTCTCCGCCATCTTCTGATCCACCGGCTCCTTACCAGACTGCGACGCCGACGAAACATCCTCCTTCACACGCTTATTATCACTCTTCACACCACCATAGTTACTAGCAACCGGAACAGCTTTCTCCTTCCTCTTCCTCTCATCAGCATCAAGCTTCTCCTTTACCGAACGAACCAAAGCATTAACATCCTTAATCACCGAATCCTTCTTGAAGAGATCGGTTTCACGAGCAACAAACTCGAACGCCGTTTGAAGAAACTGAAGCGGATCGGAGGAATCAAGAACGGCGTTGAACGGCGTCTTGACAGACTCCGGTTGCTCTTCGTATTCGGAGAGAATTGCCATAGTGTTATTTGGAATAAGGTTGTTGTTAGGGTTAGGATTAGGATTAGCCGATTAGGGTTTCGAATTGGGGGAGACGGAGAGAAGTTGAGGGTTTTAATAGGTGAAGATGAAGATGTGCGCCAGGACTTGTAGAAGTATCCGGAACTCGTTTATTTTTGTATTTTATTGTTATAGATAAAAGATAAATGGTAACTATATGTT
Source organism: Helianthus tuberosus (assembly GCA_030545235.1). Lineage (NCBI taxonomy): Eukaryota > Viridiplantae > Streptophyta > Magnoliopsida > Asterales > Asteraceae > Helianthus > Helianthus tuberosus. The sequence continues at coordinate 158,917,887 of CM060402.1, read as the reverse complement.
ACTAGAGATAAATATTTATCTAAATCTATACTAATATTATAATTAATCAGTAAGGGGTATTTTAAAAATAAGAATTTTTTCTTCTCTTTATTTATAAAAGAGTAAATTACAAAAATCATTCTTTATGTATGCTACTTATTGCAAACTGTGTCTTTAGTATTTAATAAGTACAAAAAACGTACTAGATGTCTGCAAACCCTTACACATTATGTCCTTTAGTCCTAACTCAGGTAGGTTTTTTTTTTTTTTTTGTTAAATATGACCAAATGGACCCCACATAGGGGTACTTAAGTCATTTTACCTTAAAAATTAAATTAAATAATCATCTCCAACACCCACCTGCCACTACACCCGCCTGCAACCACACCCCACCTGTAACCACCAGCACCACCATCCACCAACACCCACTTGCGACCACACCCCACCTGCAACCACCGCCCACATGAAGTCGTATAAAAGAAAAAAAGTTTCACTCATTCCCATCTCCTTACCTACAATATATATTTCCAATTGCTACATGGTGGCCCGATAATTACAGAGAGATAGCTGGTGTGTGTGTGTTGTGAGAGAGAGAGAGGGAGATAGGTGTTTATATGAGTGTACGTATAGATATTTATAAATATATCTATATATATATATATAATGTTTTTGATTATTTATTTTAGTATGAGTGAATTGCAAGTTTTGTCCTTTATCTTCATACTCAATTTCAGACGGTGTCCTTTTTCTTTAAAATTGATGAGTTTTGTACTTAATGTTTTAAAATCATGCACCTTATGTCATTTAACCCTAACCCAGTTAGATTTTTCTGTTAAATTTGATCATGTGACTTGCACATGAGGGCATTTTTGTCTTTTCACCATTAAAGGGATTATTGTGCCAATATTTAATTTCTAAGGACTATTGTGTAATATAATGAACAAGATATATTTTTTTGAAAGGAAATGAACAAGATATATAAATTGATAAATATGTATTGTCTCTCTCTCTAACCTACAGAGAACTACCACCACTCTCTAACCTATACTCTCTCTCTCTCTCTCCACATCTATCTACCACCACCAACTACACATTCCACTATCCACCACCAATCTCCTTAGTCAACCTTCAACCCCCAATTCGATCCTGATCAAAATCATATCCATCTCAAAATTACCTCTTGCATCGTCATGTCTTCCGAAACCATCTCAAAACCACCATATTCCCACCGCTGCAATCGCAAATCTGAAAGCTCGATTTGGGGGTTGGGCGGTGGATCTGAGACCTGAAATCGCAGATCTGACAATCTGAAAGCACACTATTTTTCCACCGCTGCAACCGCATGTCTTCTTCTTCCTGATGTAGCCGGAGTGACAATCTGGTGGCTTTGCATCGTGAATGTTATTAGGTGCAGAGGTGGGGACAGGTAGAGGTGTAGGGCAATCTTTTGATGGTGAATGTGACTTTGCAGGTGACAATTGTTTATCACGGTGGTGGGGTTGTGGAGGAGGATGAGGTAGTCGGATTGCCCTGCCACCACTAGAACCATTATAATAAGGAAAAATTACAAGTTTTGTCCTTTATCTTTATACCACTTTTCAGGCGGTGTTCTTATTAACGAATGTTGACAGGCGGTGTCCTTTACTAGGTATTTTGTTGCAAGTTTAGTCCTTTACACCCAACCCAGTTAAAAAACCCTGTTAATTGTTGACAGGCGGTGTCCTTAACTAGGTATTTTTTTGCAAGTTTAGTCCTTTACCTAGGTATTTTGTTGCAAGTTTAGTCATTTACACCCAACAATTAACAGGGTTTTTTAACTGGGTTGGGTGTAAAGGACTAAACTTGCAACAAAATACCTAGTAAAGGACACCGTCTGTCAACATTCGTTAAAAATGACACCGCCTGAAAAGTGTTATAAAGATAAATGACAAAACTTGGAATTTTTCCTTATAATAATAACAAGATGAAAGACTAGTTTGCTTGACCAAATGACTAATCAATGCTCGTTTACTCTGTTGCCATATAAATATGCTTTGCTTTTTTGCTTTACAAAAATATTTTATTGATGCAGTATCTCAAGAAGAAGAATGAAAACAATTTTATAGGCTCATTCTATTCCCACCCTCCCTATTTACTAATTACACCCCCTATCAAAAACATCACATCCATCAATCATTTACTTTTTGTTTTTAGTCTTTTTTGTCTTTTTGTTGTCTTTTTTTCATTCTTTTATTTAATTATTAGTTATTTAGTATTTGTTTATTATTTAATTAGTTAGTATTATTATTATTAGTAGTAGTAGTAGTAGTAGCAATGATATATTATTTATTATTAGTTTTTATTGTTATAATTTATCAAATTATATTTATAGCTGTAACAAAAGCTATATAAAAATAAGTACTTTTTTACAAAATTATTATCATTTAATAATTTACATACCGAGGTTTAATCTATACACCCCCCAAATGTAGCAGGTTGTGCTATCCAAGACTTATACATATTTTGACGTGATTCAAATATATTCTCCCAGCCAGCTGCATCATTTTCTCTCATTAATTTCCATAGGTTGTTTGTGCTGGCAATTGGATACTCTCCTTGCAATTCTACCATTATAAAATGGTTACCATTCACGTGTGCAATTGTAATTATTTTTTGTATACTGCGAGTTCACTACTTTTTGTATACTGCGAGTTCACTATTTTTTGCAATTCTACTTTTTTCGAAGCTATCTTTAACAATTGTATACTGCGAGTTCACTACTTCATCAATGTGACGAACAATCTTATCTAAGGTATAATTTGCTGAATTCAATAATTTATTTAGCTTGGCATGTTGGCTTTCAGCTCTGTTAGTTGTCTGATTTCCGAAATGTAAGCATTCGTTAGTCCATATGGACACAAACATTTCTTTATACTTGTTTAACCAAGTACTATTCAAGTAATCCAAAACATCTGCAAAGATAATAATGATGATAACGATGGTAACAATAATACTAACAACAACAACAACAACAATAATAATAATAATAATACTAATAGGATTTATTTTATTTGGTAGATAGTCTCGAATAAGCAGCTACTTTTCTTCATAGGCCATATGCCTAGTCTAAGTTGTAGTGTAAGTTGTCATAAAAAACAAACTGGTAAAAGAAAAGGAAATTTCAGGAAGATATGGTTATGGCATGTGTAAACATTACCATATCTTCTTTTGACTTTCAAAGCTTGTGGCAATATTTTAAATAAGACTCCAAAACTGTCCAATTATCGTACTATATTTGTTATTATATAAATTATATATTGGCATTCGGTTCGTAAATCCGGTTCCACCGGTTCAACCGGTCCGACCAATAAACCAGTACAACGACCGGTTCGTTGTCTAGCATAAAAAAACTAAAAAGGTAAAAAAAAAATAAAAAATTAAGGCTTAAGTAATAAGCTTAATAATAATAATAATAATAATAATAATAATAATTCATTACTAATATTAAATAATAATAATAACAAAAAGATAAAAAAAAACAATAAAATATAACAAAAAAAAGACAACAAAAAGACTAAAAACAAAAAACAAATGATTGATGGATGTGATGTTTTTTTATAGGGGGAGTGTAATTAGTAAATAGGGGGGTGGGAATAGTATCACCCTTTTATTAACAAAAATATGCATTGGAACTTGTACATTATGCTTTGCGGTTTTTTCAAAAAAAAAATTGATTTTTTACTTTTAACCCAAAGGTTTTTACCTTTTGCAATTTTAACCTTACATAATTTGTTTTTTTAACTTTAACTCAAAACTTTTCATTACTTTTAACCCAAAGGTTTTTACTTTTTGCAATTTTAACCCTACATAATTTGTTTTTTAACTTTAACCCAAAACTCTTCATTATTTGCAATTTAACTTCACAACTTTTGTCACTTATACTTTTCATCTTTGGCAAATTTTCGGTTTACGTATAGTTCTAAATTTTTCGAGTTAATACGACGCAACGTACGAATGTGGTTCAACTTTTTTATGTTTTGTTTCAAATTTTGCAAGTTAACACGGCGCAACGTGCATGTGTGATTCAACTTTTTTACCTATATTTTTTCATGTTTGACAGGTTCGTCGCAACACGCAGATCCTAGGTCGAGTCAGTGTTGGTGGTCGATAACGGTTGTGTGACATTAGTACTATTTGACACCGTTTTACGCCCGCCGCAACACGCGGTGTGCTTTGGGGGTTTTAAAAAAAATGATTTTTTTTACTTTTCACCCAAAAGTATTTCATAAATTACTTTTAACCCAAAACTATTTGTTTTTTTCTACTTTTAACCCAAAACTTTTTATCTTTTGCAATCTATCCTCACAACTTTTTTTACTTTCAACTTTGGTCCTTTATAGTTTTCATTTTACGCAAATTTTTCGTTTTATGCTTGGTTCTAAATTTTGTGACTTAACACATTGCAACGTGCGTCGTTTTTACGTTTCGTTCTAAATTTTGCGACTTAACACGACGCAATGTGCGTGTGTGGGTGAACGTTTTTACATCGTCTATTTTTTCCCCGTTTGACAGGTTTAACATAACGTGCGGGTTCTAGATCGACTGCGTCTTTGGTTTAACGTTTTTACATTTTGTTCTAAATTTTGCGAGTTAACACAACGCAACGTGCGTCTGTGGGTGAACGTTTTTACATCGTCTATTTCTTCCCCGTTTGACAAGTTTAACATAACGTGTGGGTCCTATATCAACAATGTTTGGTCCAATATCCAAATATGGCTCATTTAAGTAATTAGAATTGAAATCCAATGCCAATTGTCCATAGTCCAATACTTGTATGTGCATTTGAGTAATTGAGTCAAAATTTCAAATACTAAAATGTGAATTGTCGATCAATAATCAAGTCTCAACCCGCAATTTGATTCAGAAGTACAAAACCCTAATCAAAACCCCCCATTGGCCATCGTTATTCGATTTCTCTACTTGCCAAGACGGCAACTCGCTAGGGTTTGCTTCAATCGGTTCATTCAATTTCAAACTTCCGATAAAACAAGGGTATGTTTCAATCGGTCGACAATTTATCTTCCCGTTTAGCTAGTCTCGATAGAACTAGTTGAGTGTTTTTGTATTCCTTGTTATTTGTTAAATTTTTACTTGTGTTCTATTGGACGAAACATTAGGGACGAAAACTTCACTTTATTCTAATAACTAGCACTCTCATCGTCACTTTCCTTGTTTGTTCTACGACGCTCGATACTCGCTTGACGTTCGTTCGAAAAATGCTCGGATCGAAAGACGCTCACTCGACTTTGGCTCGGTTGAAAAAATGCTCGGTTCGGTTCGGATCGGTTTTTAAATAAACCGAGCACGAGCAAAGGTCTGATCGGTTCGGTTTGGCTCGTGAACAACCATATTACCAATGGGGTGGTGGTCCATTGGCAAAGGCAAAGCCTTTAAACACCTTGGGAGAGGGAGGTCTTGGGTTCAAGTCCCAAAGACGATAGGAATAAAAGAAATTTTCCGTTTAAAAAAATTACAACTAGGGGGATTGCCCGCACTACGCAGAGCGGTTACTTGGATCGTATCCGTTCGTTCGATAGATATAGTACCAATACAAAACCGACATTCAGGTTAACAACCAAAAGAGAAAATAAATCAAATAAAGTCGCAATATACCAAAAAGGATATCTACACATGTTTAATATTAACAAAAAATCGTAAAAACAAATATTGATATAGTTTTGTAAAAAAACTAATAACAAATAATTGTTAAATAATATATACTAGGGTTAAGACAAATCGTAAAAACAAATATTGATATAGTTTTAACTTAACAGGAGTAGTTTACGAAGGATCGGATATCGCATTTTTGGGTGGATACTTGGTTTGGGACAGAGCCGTTACTCACCAGGTTTCCATTATTATTTCAATTGGAAAAGGAAAAGTGGTGTACCATGGCGGATAGGATGCAAGTTGGGGATCACGGGATTACTTTGAGTTAGGTTTGGAGACGGCAATTGGTAGAAGGTGAAGAATTACAGGAATTCCAGCAATTATCATCGCTGCTAGAAGGCATCTCGGCTAGAGTCGGTCAAGATAGATGGCAATGGCAGTTGGACTCTTCTTATTTGTTCTCCGTCGCTAGTGTTAAAAAGATACTTCAATGTCACAACAGGTCTGATCAGGAGTACGTTGTGGAGTGGAACAATTGGATTCCAAAAAAGGTCGGTATAGTCGCTTGGAGAGTGGAAAAGGAAAGGCTTCCAACGAGGGATGCATTAGCTAAGCGGGGTATTGCGATCCAATCTTCGGAATATATCCTTTGCAGAGAATACTCGAAAACAAGCGATCATCTTCTCGTCTCGTGCGAATATGCCCAGGTCGTTTGGTAGGTTATGTTCCAATGGTGTAAGTCTCACCCTATCATAGCTTTTAGCCTTAAGGATATACTTGACTCTCATAAGCTGCTTGGTGGATCAAGGAAAAAAAGAAGGCTTTTCATGCAATTTGCCAAGTAACTATTTGGAGCATATGGAACATGAGAAACGTGCTTATGTTTTCCGGAAAAGCAAAAACAATTAGCAACATCGTCGAAGAGATCAAGATTAAAAGTTTCCTTTGGATAAAGAACCGATCTAAAAGTTCGGAGATGATCTGGGAGCAATGGCGTAGTTTCGATGTGTTCTAATTTAGTTCTTGTATTGGTGTAAAGGTGGTATAATTGGTGTATGTAATTTTGGTGCTAGCCGCTGGCTAGAAGTTAATAAAATTTTATGTTGGCCGTTCAAAAAATAGTTTTGTAAAAAAACTAATAACAAATATTTGTTAAAAACAAATATGTGTTTCAGATTATTTTGATGATCGGGATTTGGGACAGTGTGATGGTGGGTTTTGAATTAGTATGGTTTGGTAAATTAGTTTATTTGAATTCAAGTAAAATCTTGAAGAATTTGTATGTAATCTCGAATTATGTGAAGCTCTAATTTTGACCAATGCATCTGTTTGAACTCAAAATAGTTCCATTTTAAACCAACCAACCTGATATAAATTTAAATCTTGGTGAATTGGGGTTTGACATAAACATGACTAGAGTTCCGACGGCGGTAGTCACAGTTGGTGGTTGAGGTGGGTGGATTGGGGTTGGTGGCTGGTGGTTGGGGTATAGATGGCCAGTTGCAGAGAGAGGGGGGGTATTATATTTTTTTTTTTTACAAAATAGACCTTACATATAAGTTATTTGTATAATAGTCTCTAAGAGAGAGGTTCATTTGAGAAGAATGTTTTCGCAAGAAGAAAAATAAATTAATCTAAGCCCTATATTTTTGTGATCAATGGTTGTGAATCAATATATCATTTTTGTCCTCTTTTAATTAATGCTTTAATTAATAAGGGTATGATACACAATTTGATGTAGAATACTAATAAATATTATCAAGAGTTAATCAAGTCTCATTAGTGCCACAATAATTTCTTCTTCACCACCATTAATGTGTTAGGTCTTACACCAATTTTATTAGGAGTGACAAAATTATTTAAAAGTGTTAATGTCCTACATATATTTTATTATGAGTCACAAATTTATGAAAAAGTGTTGGTGTCCTACATATTCTCTTGCCTACACCAAAATATTGTTTTTATGGTGTAGGAAATGTTGTGTTTATGGTGTAAGAAAAGTTGAATATGTAGGATCATGTGCAAGATTGTTTTTATTGTGTAAGATGCACATTTTTTATAGGATAGACTCATTAAATGATTAGACATTCATTAATTTGAATAACAAAAATAAAGGATAGACTCATTAAATGATTTGTTCAAATTACCTTTGTACCCTTTATTCTTTTTATTCTTAATTTGTAATTTCTTCTCATTTGAACTCTCCACTAGTCTCTAAAATAAACAATGACAAAAATACTCTCATGTGGCCATGTACAAGGCACATGATCATGCTTAATAGAAAAATTAATTGGGTTAGGGTTAAAGCACATAGCATGCAACATTTTGAAATATTAGATACAAAACTCATCAATTTTAAAGGCAAAGAACACCACTTAAAATTGGCTATATACATTAAGGACAAAACTTGCAATTCACTCGTTAAAATGTGTTAATAATCGTAACATGAGAACCAATTGTGAGTATAGTAGCATCTACATCTATGTGTAATTTACTAAATCAAAAAATTTATAAGAAGTATTTTCTTTATACAACTCGTGTAACACACGAGATCTTAAACTACTAAATACTATTATATATATATTGTTGACGAGCGATAATGAATAGTAAATTTATTTTTTTAATAATATATAGCTTTTTATTATTTAATATATTACAATAGTTTATTATTATATTTACTTTTCATAACATATTTAAAAAAATATATATATTTCCTTTACCATTTTTTAATAATTGTTTTTCTTTTATTAAAACATATATTAATTTAGTGATTAATTTGATACTTCTTTAATAATTTACGTTATAACTTTTTTTCTAAAAACTTAAATACGTAGTTGTGCTTATTTTTTTCTCTGACATTCTGTTATAAGTTTTGTTAAAAACGAAGTTGTACTTAAAATAAAGTATTTATTTGGTATCATAAAACGGTATGATGATAAACTAAATCATTCTAATGGTTTGGCTTTCTAAACAACATGCTTTATTCTCAAATCACGTTTGTTTTACATTATCATTTACTCAGTTTCGCCGCAACGCGCGACGTAAAAAAAACTAGTTATACATTATTTGATACCAAAAATAATACAACAAAAAACATTTATAACTAATCATTACATATTACATTACAAGTAATAATGAAAATTAATGTTACATTTACAATATAAAAATATATTAATACAAATACAAATTACAAATATTTAAAATCTTATTTGCAAACAATAATGGATGTCATACTCAGAAGATTATCATCTTTATCAACTATTAATAGTTTAGGTTCATCTTTACTTTTAACCCTGTAAAAGGCTGCATCCTTAAATTTTAAAAACAAACTAACTCTAGGTTCATCTTTACATTTGTAAGAATTTTGATCTTGCACTGGAGACGGTCAAATACACAAAAAAGGTTCTAGCCTATTTGATGCGACAGAGTTCGAGTTGGTTAATCTCCAAGAGCAACAAGAAGGGATAAGATGTTCTAGGCAATTTTTCTGATACTTTTATTAAAAAAAAACCAAAATACTTATAGGAAGTTCTGTCACACCCCAACCGAAGGCGGAAACCTCGGGGCATGGCACTGAGCGAAACAGATTGTCAAGAGAAATTTCATAACGACTAAATTACCAAATAGTTAATATTATGTCCCATACCATAACCCATTAAGTAATCTAATTATTACAGACATATATATTCTCAAAACAAAAGCATGTTCCGACAACTCAGATTTCAAATAAAAATAAATTGTTCGTTTATTTCTAGACTCTTCCTAACTCGGTTCCACATAGCAAGCATCCTAGCGGATAGCATCATAAACACCTGCCACATACGTTAAAATAAAGGTTAATACACATAGTGTAAAGGTGAGCATACCAGTTTGATATAGCATAATAGAGTTCGAAAATAGTTTACGCATAACCAGAATGTAACATGTACAAAGTGAAGGCAAGTAGGTTATCGACAGAGAAATATGCAGAGACGTGACTGCGAGTTGTAGAATGCGCAACACATGTCCCCACTGAACACGTGAAGTAAAGCCCTTAACAACCCCTGTCCACGACAGGTGTTGAGTCCAAACTATAGTACTATCGTTGCTAAGGTGTCAGGCAACAATCACTATGTTAACATAACATACAAGCATTCATCGAATAACACGTAGCATGCAATAACGGTTAGCGTATAAATAGTGTTTGCGTTGTGTGTCGATTGTGATTTGAATATAAGTAACGTATGTAACACCCAAAAGTGCGTAAAGCAAAAAGGGATCGAGTATACTCACAGATTGTGTTTAATAAGTAAACACTCTCTTGGATTGAAGGGAGCGCTGAGAGAGATTAGCCTGAACAGTTAACGATAGCATACACGATAAGCGACGCTTAAAACGGTGCAAAAGTGATAAGTGTCGGATGGTAATCTGATCGGATGGCCAGTCGATCGGGTGTTAATCCGTTCGGATGGTCATTTGATCGGATGACCATTCGATTGGATTGACACCTCGTTTGGTGAGGATGTGGTTGTGTATGATGGTTTGCCTATTGAAGTTTTCGTTGTAGCATTTTGAAAATAGAGAAGTATCTCTACCCTTCAGGTCGATTGATCGAACGGCGGTTTGATTGGATGACGATCCGTTCGGCGAGGTATTCCTTCAGAGAACAAGTTCACAGCAATGTTGTCACTCGATCGGATGGTCTACCGATCGGGTGGCAATCCGTTAGAACATGTTGAAAATTGTTTAAGTGTTTGAAGTTCCAAACATCACATAGTTGGATGGTCGTTCGATCGGATGGCAATCCGATCGGACGGTAATCCGTTCAACGTTTAGTCATTTGAGTATTTAAAAAAGTGTAAGTAAAGAACCAAGTGCAAGCCGATCGGACGGCTGTTCGATCAGATGACAATCCGATCGGATGGCAATCCAATCGGACGACAATCCGTCCCATCAACCTGATCGTTTTGACACTTGGCTATTTTGATAGTTTTTACGGTTATCTCGAGACGGTATGACAACGAGCCAAACAACAGAAACTCGTCTAGACCCAAGTGACCCGATCAGATAGGAATCACCCTAGTCCGGTCGGTCAACTGTTCGAGACGGTGGTTCGTGTTTAACCCTAGGCCGGGTGTCTCTTTGATAGAATACAGATCTGGAACTGTCACATCACTAAGAAGGAGTAGATGATCAGAACGAGCTCCGATTCTATCGGTTTTGAGTGCATTGAATGTAAAAGAGTTGAAAGAAGGTTAGAAAACCATCTTTCAATCCTTTCACCTTGAATATGTTCATATCTATGCAAGATCTTTGTTTATTCATGTGGAAATCGACCAGATCTAAGTTGTTCTTGGTGGATTGAAGCCAAAACATGAAGTTCATAGAACTCCATGATGACATCACCCTAGAACACCTCAAATCCACTGATTTCACGGTTAAAAGTTAAGATTCAAAAGAGAGAATGATGAGGGAGTGTGTGTAGATCATAGAAGTACAAGATTTAGGTTGAAAACTTACAAGGATCGCGAGAAATCGAGAGAAATAAGAGCTTGAGTGCGACTGGGTCGAGTGAGAGCTGTCACATCAAGTGATGTGACATGTGAAGGTATTTATAGGGTTTCCCAAAAAGGAAAGTGCAAAGGATCGAGTGGGTCACCGATCGGATGGCAATCTGATCGAGCGGTCACTCGATCGAGTGGCTCCGACAATTTGAGTTCGGCATTTCGATTTGCGTGCTGAGCTTTACGATGCGTTTAAGCGAGTTTTGCGAATTAATCCCAACTACTATATCTAATATACAATCACTACAATTATCTTGCGTTTAGCATTTGCGTTTCGATTGCGATAGAGTTACGATTGCGTTTCAATTAATCCACCACAAATCATACATAAAATAAACATGCACAAGTAACACATAAAGAGCACACACACGTAAAACAATATCCAGAACGCATAATTTAGTTTACGAATGCGATTGCGATGCGATAAGCGATAAAGCGATTAAACATGCGATAAATAGCGATTAAACCTCGATTATTAACAAGCACTCCACATAATACAACTAAAGCGATAAAATAAATAGATTATCTACAAGTCAAAGAAGTCAAAACAGGAGTTGAGCAAGGAGTGACAGATCGCAATTAGCAATCTTTTCTTCCTTTGACTTCAATCTTGACTTTGACTTTGACTTTCGAAACACGTGGTGTTACAAGTTCAAATTTAGAAAACAAGAAACAATCTTTTCAAAACTAGAAACAAATAACTAAAAATAAGGAAAAAGTAAATATTTTGATCTTGAAATCAACATCTTGAATTTACATCTAATCTCTCAACCGACTTGGGACTCGGGTTTATATACTGGATCGTCGAACATCTTGCAGGCCCAGAATAGTACCTGGTTGCGTGCTGGATCCTGACGGGCCTGGTTCAATTGTATTAATATCCCCCCTTCGAAAACGACCTTATCTGCAAGGCCTGTGGTAGCTGAGTAAAATGGACCCTCCAATAGATCTAGTGGTAAAGGAATGAAACTTTAATCCCAGTCACCTTTGCACCTGCAAGGCCAGTGGTAGGCTGGTAGCTGAGTAAAATGGACCCTCCAATAGATCTAGTGGTAAAGGAATGAAATCGTAATCCCAATCACCTTTCCACAAGCGGAGCAACGAATAGATAATACATGGAGTTAATGGAAATCAAATAGAATGATTGAATATAACATTAAATAAAACCAAACAAAAAACATCGGTTGGTTGTTACTATTTATTATATGAAGTCAGTTAAACTTAAAAAAATACATATAAAAACCTCAAAATGAATTGTTAGAATATCATAAAATATCTAAATATCCTTGTAATATAAGCACATTAATCAAATTAGATATGATAAATATCAATTTTAATTTTTAAATACAAATATCTATTCAATCTATACTTTCTAGGGGTGTTCAAAACCGGATATCCGAAATTTTCGGATACCAGATTTCACTATTAGAATCCGTATCCGAAATTTCCGATACGGATTCGGATATCCGAAAATCCAACTTTTTATTTAATTTTTAATTTTTATTATTTTTTTCATATTCGGAAACAAATATTTTGGATAGTTTCGGATATCCGAATATAAGTTTTCGGATATTTTTCGGATATTTTCGGATATTCGGATATCCGAAAAAAATGAAAATTAAATTTTTGGATATTTTGGATATCCGAAATATCTGAAAATTTTGAAAATCACTATCCGAATCCGAATCCGAAAAATTCGGATATCCGAATTTCGGATATCCGAAATTTCGGATATCTGAATTTTCGGATATTTCGGATCGGATTTTCGGATACGGATAGTTTTGAACACCCCTAATACTTTCTATAAAAGGAGAAATCCCAATGACATAAGAAAAGCTGATGTGTCAGCAGGAGAGGCTGTCCAACAAGGCTTTTTTTATGTCATTACTACATCATAAAGCCTAATATATAAATCACTTTAAAATACATTTAATTTAATTTCAAACCACTGCCTTGTGTATTCAAATGTTAAAGGTCTGGCCAACATTCCAAAGGGCAAACCACTGCCCATCTACAAAAAAGTAGCAGATGGTTCCTTTGGCAAACGTATACCTAGCAGCAGATGTTTTGAAATTGCGGGTAATTTGAAATTCAAAATGCATGGGGATATGTAATTTTCAATTAATGCATGTCGCTCACTCACTTCTGTCAATCATCTTCTTATATAAACTGATTTATATTCTCATTTCACTCTTCATATTTACATTCTCGTGTTCTCTTCTTTTGTATTTTCAAACCACATTTCTAATGTATCTTTCCCTCAAATCCCTTCTTCTCAATACTCGGCATTTGTTCATAAAGGATAAGAGAAAACTGAATCTCTCTTTGACCCACTTTCAGAAAGTTTTTTGGGGATATGTGGTTTGCCTTAATCATGGTAATGTGATATATATGATTATGTTTGTTTTTGTTTTTGATTTTTACTAAAGTTTTGTTATCTGAGTTATGACTAAATGATGATTGTGAATGATCTGCTGCAGATGATGATGATGATGATTGTTCTACAGTTGTTTCCAGTATCATTGTTCCAACATCGTTTAAAGTATGTGTTTTTGCTACTCCAATTTTGAAATTTTGAATTTTTAATTTTGAAGTGATATACTCTAATTCTCGCTTTATATTTCAGTCTAATCACAGTTGTTTGAAATTCATACAATCTGCTGCGGGTTATTATAGGTTTGTATTAAAAGAAGCATAAATTTAAATTAAACACAAAGAAAGATTATTAAATGTACATTTAAAATAATTTTTGCTTATGACTAAATGATGATTATATATGACTTTGGGCAGATGATGATGATGTAGAACCCGCAGTAGTTCCTACTAAACGCAAGAAAGGATCTGCTACTGCTGTAAGATAAGATTTTATCTTACTAGAGTAATGGTCTTTCCTGCCTTTTTTGTATTAAAAGAAGCATAAAGTTTGGTTTAAAGCAGCTCTTTATGAACAAAGTTAAGGATTAAGTATATGAGGACAAGGCTACTCTTCAACAGCTGAAGAAGTGTTTTCATGTACTGCATCTTGGTCTGTTCACGAGAGATCAGGTTTCTAGAAACCTGATGTTGATGCATTGAGTACTTCCGTGGAGTTCATGGCGATTGTCGAAGATATACATTGACGGAGTTTAAAGCTAAAAGCACTAAATTTTAAGCTAAAAGCACTAAATTTTTGCTGTTAGGCTCGTAAATTTCTTGGTGTTGTTGTTAGATTTTAAAGTTTCGTTGTAATTTTAAGCTGAATAAGTATTATTATGTAATTTTTAATATCATCTGATTATTGCAGATCGGTACTTTTGACGTAGAAGTGAAATTGTATCTGAGTTTAATTAGATTATGTTGATGTTGTATCAATTTCTATTAGTGTATAGATCTGTCAAAGTTAAAGTTTGCGAAAAGAGAACATCTGCTCTAAATCATCATCTGCTGATCTAACGGCTGTTTGACTTGCTACTATTGCCAACATCTGTTGTTGCCTAATAGAGCTTTTCGAAGACTTTCCTCATCTCAATTGCCAACATCTGTTTGACTTGCTACTGTTGCGAACATCTCCTACTTTAACAGATGTTCGCAATATCTTTGTATTCCAAATGAATAGATTTTTATCTGAGTTATGACTAAATGATGATTGCTGATGTGTCAATTTTTTATCTGAGATTTTTTATCTGAGTTAAAATACATTTAATTTCAAAGTACTGCTCTATATTTAAATGTCAAAGGTCTGGCCCATTTTCAAGAGTGTAAACTACTGCCCATAGCCAAGAAAGTATAACTTAGCAGATGTTTCCTTTGGCAAACATATTGTCACACCCCGATTTCCACGTGTCACCGGTGGGCCCGGTGGGGGAGTATCGTGACGTGGTTGGCAACATAATAGTCAAACAACACAATAATCAATATGCACAGCGGAAGCAAATTTAAAAATATGATACAACCGAATTTAATATTGTAATATCAACTGTCACAATATTCGGAAGTTTATCCACAGATGGATCGTAAATAAAATAGTATTAATGGTTCAACAGACTTCAGGCATCTTAAGCTTGCGAGACTTCTAATGATGCTAAGGAGAAATCCCAGCCAATTTCGCTTAGTACCTGCATTTAATCTTTTTGGGAAAATACGTCAGTTTACACTGGTGAATACATTCAACTGACTCATTTTGGAAAATGATTTAAAATTGGTTTGGATGCACATGGCATAAACATTTCTATTTAACTTGGGAGAATTATTTTAAATTTATAATCTTGTGAACGAATTACATGTTCCTTGTGCTTTCAGTAGCCCGGATCTTGTCCGGGTTAAAGATCAATAGACACACCACAATATTCTTTTGTGCACTGACGGGTGTACGCCTACACCCCGCGCTTAAGTCGTGGCCATTTCGTAAAATGATGCCAAGGATATCCGGGACATGGTCATTAACCCCCCAAAGGCTTTAAGTAACAAGACTATTTAAACGAGCCGATCAAATTTATTCAATTACCCACTCAACGGTGGAGGATTTGATGCCCGATCAAGCGGTATGCTATATACCGTAACCCAAGCCCGTATAGGGAAAATAAGTTAAAAGTATTTACTTGAGCAATGTATAAATCACAATAAGCAAAATGCACGTAGCTTTTACTGGTACTCCTAATCTGGAACGAAGGTTTTATAATAACCTATTAGAATCCTAACGGGTCTTTAATTAAGCTTAAGCTTAGACCGGCTAGTTTCAAAGATACGGTTCGTACGCACGATTAAGCGAAGACCGGATAGAATGTGATTTAGACCCGACAAGTTCAGAGACTTGTTTAATATGGGTTTATTATTCACATTCTGGATTTTGAGATAAAACCGTTAAGGTTTGACCCGTTTAGGCTAGTTTATGTAAACTAGTTACATAAACCGAACCGAACGCGTAATAAGCGTAACGGGTAGTAATGAGAGCCATTTACAGGTTTCCTAAGTTAATATGCTTCATATATGTTGTGACATCAGTAAGATGTCTTTTATTACGCCCGAAATGAATTTAATCACAAACTATGCCCCGTAGGGGTAGTTTGGTCATTTTAAAGGTTGTAAAAGAGTTTAAGTGTCAACCTGAGTTACAGGCCTGATGTAATCAGCAAATATACTCAGTTTGCTAAGTTATATCAGTAGGTTAAAGTATATAAGTGAAATTTATCAATTCTAACCAAACTATGCCCCGTAGGGGTATTTTGGTAATTTCACTTAAGCCGAAAAGCTCAAAACTGAAGTCTGAGTTTATCAACCTTTGCTTACTGTTAAAATATTATAATTTGCCTAAAATATCAGTAGGTATCAACCCGGGTATGTTCAATATAGTTTTAATACATACTATGCGTTAAAAACGCTTAAAAAGGCGATTAGAGGCCATTTCCGGGTTTGATACATAAATCTAATATTTTTATATTTCCAGAAGGCTTAAAATAATTTATTTATCATATGTGATCAGTAGCAAAAGGTTTGGAGTCATTTGGATATGTAAAACTCATTTTATGGCCCGTAAGGGCAAAACCGACAATTACCGGATTAAGCCTACGACTATGAGTTATGCTCAGCCTAAAATTAATTAAAAATCTTTAAAATTCCCAAAATAATATATTACATCAGCGGGTAAAGATTTTGATATCAAAAAGTAGGCTTAACTAGGCTATATGCTAATTACGCCATTTAATTAACATAAAGCTTTCATTTTACGCTAACGAGCATAACTCTTAATCTACAATTCAAACTGATGTCAAACTTTGCATACAAGTTTATATATCAGTGTTTAAATTTTCTACTCTTTTACATTTCCAAAAATCACGTTTTAAGGTAATAAGGGCATAATGGTCAACATATGAGCAATTAACGGAAACATGCATATTAATTGGATAACTAATGATCCGACGTGTATAATCACAGAGGATTATACTAGCATGTAACCTGGTCCAAATGAAGCTCTAAGGTATTTCTAAAACATACCATAACGGGTCAGAACTGAAAGTCAAAGTATAAGTCAAACTATGCGACTTTCGGTTCTGAACCGGGTCTAAACAGGAAATTGTCGGGTTGAACATGTTTAGACATGTCCTTACACTAATTACCAAGTTATATTAATGATCAAACAGGTTGTATGTGTTCTATATTGCTAATCATGCATAAATCGCATTTTAAACATTCTGTTGACTTTTTATTAGTAAGTTTGACCCGACATTTGACTTAGTTAGAGTGGGAATCCGGGGGAACCCTTTTTGAGGGTTTATTACCCACATAACTACCAACTTATAACTAATTTTGATTCGACTAATCACTGGACCATTAGTGATTAATCTTAAAGTCAACTGTTAATTACGACGGTTTGACTTTTAAGCTAAAATTAAGCTAAAACTTAATTAAGAAAGGTTAAGCCAACTTACAAAGGTCCTATGCACGAAATGTGAACACTTGAGAGCAGACTTGAGCTCCAGAAATGATCAGATAGCTTGAAGAAGATGTGAAGAACAATGGTTGCATAACATGCCTTTATATAGCATTTTAATCACCACAAATCTTTGACACATGAGTCTACAACCCACCACAACTGATCAACACATGTTCCTAGTGCTTTAGGGGTCAAGAGATGTGGAAAATCGGTTAGAGTTCGCGCACAATAGGCCATGGCAGACATCAGCCATTTTTCTCGGTACTGGGAGTCCCTCGCGTGGCGCGAGGGACCCTCGCGTGGCGCGACGGCATGCAGCAATCAGCATTCTTGATCTTTTGCGATTTGGTCGTTGGCTCTTCAAAATTCGATTAGGCACTTGTTTCTTGCATTGTAAACCCTCATAATTGATCTATAAAGGCTTTAAAACATATACCCACTTTGCTAAGTCCCCGGTTAACTTTATTGTTACCCGAAAAGTCCTAACTTTCAACGTTTACGCTTTAACTCTTCGCACACGAATTTGATCATAACTTTCTCATACGTTAGCGAAACTTTATGAAATTTGAATCGTATATTCTAGTGAGCATGATTAACAGTTACAAAGCTTCGGGTTTGTCAAAAGGTCACTCAGAGGTATAATTTAAACATGTTGACACATTTAGTCCCTGTAGTTTGAAATCTCTCACTTTTAGCTTCGTATGATCCATGATTTATTCGTTTGAGGGTATGAGCATCATGTAGGGTTAATGTACATTATATTTATTCACTGTTGACACTTCAAATACGTATATTCACATACTTTCCATGTTTGTCAACTTTAGTCCTTCTATAATATTCTTTCACACGTTTTAAACATATGACACGTGTCTACACATTTTAGGACGTGAATTTTCGAGGTGTTACACATATACCTTAGCAGTGGTTTTGAAATTGCCGGTAATTTCAAATTCAAAATACCTGGGGATATGTACTTTGCAATTAATGCACGTCACTCAATCAGTTCTGTCTTATGGTAAAGGCGTCTTATAGGTAAATGAAGAGGTTAATTGTAATTATAATAACGTGTTTAATTTTATATTTTTCCCAAGAAAATGCATTAAAATCCTAACGAGTGTCGCATCATATTCTTTCATCTGACGATGTATTTAGTCATAACCGCCTTCATTGGGTATATAAAATACATTGGGCAGAGGTTTTGATCATTACCGTTTTCATCCATCTACTTAATCATCTTCATAAGTTTTTTGTTTACCAATATCATTACAATTTCTTTTACTTTCAAAGACGCATTGGTTCACTGCAAAATGGAGAAATTTGGGTTTCAAGTGATTGTTGACGAGATTTTCACAAGGCTCTCTGTAGAAGATATTGGCCGTTTCAAATGTCTTTCCAAGAATTTTTATAGGGAATTGTCAAGTCATGGATTTTAGATGATGCATGCTCTCCGAAGTGGAGATTCAGTACAAAAGAAACTACTCTTCTTTAAAGACACGTCAATTATTGTTGACGACGTAGTTGCTACTAATTTGGATGTTGTTAGAAGCAAAACCTTAAGTTTTCCTAACAATGTCCACCCTAGCTTCTTACGTATTCTATCGTCATTTAATGGTTTGTTGTTAGTTTGCAATGAAGGGATTTGCTGTCAGCTGATTCTTTGGAATCCAACTACCAGGCGCTATAAGGTTTTGTCTGATGACTACTTCAATTACAATCATGATCGAAACTCTGATACTGGTGGAATTTATTTTGATCAATTCAATGATCTGAAAGTGCTGAACATCAGATGTTACCGTAATGTAGCTGCTGCTCGTGTTTACTCACGACGTCGTGAGTCATGGAGAACAATAAATTTCGGTAGCGTAAACAATTATGGTTCAAGTGGTTATTCATGGTCTACATGAGTTTATGCTGATAAAACCATATATTTTATGGTTTCAAATTATTGGTATCCACTAGGTGAGAGGAACATCGTTGCCTTTGATGTTCTGAGTGAGACTTTCAGAATGCTTCGTTTTCCAGAGAGTATTGTAGTCAATCCTTGCCAAGGGCATTTTTTGACCATCGCAAAGAGGTTGCATTTGATTGTTATTGGAAAGTCTGCTGAGCTAACTGCTGATTTGCTCAGATATGAAGAAGAAGGCTGGATGAAGGTGTATGTTTTCAATAATCCTCGTGTAGTTGATTATGTAGATAGGCGCCAAAGGACTAATATAATTGAAGACAACAAGTGGCTGATAACAAGCATCTGGGGGGATATGATTGAAGTTGATCTGAGCAACGAACTTCTGAAATACCTCCAACGTGTTGACAACTACAATGGTCCGAAAGGAGCTTTACTTATCGAGACTACTGTTTCACCAATTGATTAGGAATTAGTATGCTGTATTTTATTGAATGTTGTTTGCTGTTTTGACAATTGTAGTTTTTATATAATTAGTTGTGTTAAAATTATTAACCATGTTTGTTATTTAAATTAAGTAAATGAATATTTATGTTTGAGAGTGTAAAAGCTTGTAATATTGGCAAAGGTTTGTTTAAATGATCAAAGCTCTGTTATTGGGAACAAATGTTTGAAAATAAAACAGTGGTTGATACATTTGTTGACTTAGGTCAACAAATGGATGAACTTTGTATGCTGTTTTGCCCATTGATTTGGAATTAGTATGCTGTATTCTATTGATTGCTGTTTTGAACTTTGTTTATTATATAGTTACCTCTGTTTGACACTTGTAGTTTTTATATAACTAGTTGTGTTAAAATTATTAACCATGTTTGTTATTTAAATTAAGTAAATAAATATTTAAGTTTGAGAGTGTAAAAGCTTGTAATATTGGCAAAGGTCTGTTTAAATGATCAAAGCTCTGTTATTGGGAACAGTTGTTTGAAAATAAAAAACTGGTTGATACATGATGTATTGTAAAATACATCTTTATTCGCGTTTGTTTTAGTCGTTAGATATTTCGTTTTTGTCCGTTTTTAGCATAGAATGTACATACTTTTGATATTTTGTGTTTTCCAGGTCTTTGCAGCCAAAAGGAGCAGAAACGAGTTAAAATCTGGAAAGGCGAAAGGCTGGAACGGAAATCGAGGAGCTCGGGAGCGAAAACGAAGCGAAAATCAATTCTGGAGCATTGAGGCATGCCGCGTATACTTATAATCACTTATTACGCGGGCCGCCTGAACTTAAAACTTGAATCCGGAGCATGACATTGAGGCGGGCCGCGTAAACTCACACTTATGTATTACGCGGGTCGCGAGGGACATAAGATCGTGCACCGCCTTTGAATCAGTAACGACTATAGGGTTTTGAGGTTATTTAACATCATCATCATCAATAGCCGAGACAGATACGAATTTTGGAGTTCTTTGGCCCCATTAGAGGCTGTTTGAATTTCTTGGAGCATCTTGGAGGCGTGGAATCATTCGGGTAACATCTTGGAGCATTCGGGAGTGAAGATTCGGGTTTTATCATCCTTATTCCTTCGTTTTCGTTTATTTAAACTTTGTTGCACAATGAATTCAAAATATATATTGATTTTGATTATGTTCTTGACCATGTTTCCGGGCTAAACTTCATAAACTACCTAGGCTAATGACAATAGTTAAATAAAGTTTGGTTCTTTATTCGATTTTTGGCGTGGTTGTGGATTTTTCTTGTATTGTAAAAGCTTCGGGAATTTAACTTGGTGCATATGCGTGCTTGACTATTATTTTATTATTGTTTATTGCTTCGTATAATCTGTGGTGACGGTCTTTATCACATAATAGGGTTGTATTAGGGTTTCTTGATTTAGGTGACGGTCTTTATCACATAATAGATCATTAATCCTTTAGGGTGAAAATTGCATAAGTAACCTTAGAAGTAATATCCGGTAATTTAATAAAATCAAGTGTGCTGCTAAACTCGTCGCTGTGAGGCGCGAGGTTATTAATTGGTCTCGGTTTGGTTATAAGTCCTTAACATTCCATTGTCTATTAAACCAAGATTAAAACCCGTAGTTGCTTTAGACGTTCGCGCTGAGAGGTAGAGCGTCTTATATAGGCACTTTCAAGAAACTAGAGGACTGAGAGGAAATCTAGAAAACCGGTGAGCGTAACAGCCTAGGTAGTGCCATAAGAATCGCCTTGAGAGTGTTTGAGGGGCTTAGTGGTGTCTTAATAGGTTTAGTATCCAAAGATCCCGATTCCACACCACAAAATCATCGAATAGAGATCCATTCTGAGTTTAGCTTGCGTCTAGCCTAGGTAGTCTTCATTCATCACTGGTCAAAGTCTTCGTTAGAGTTCGTGTTAGTCATTTAGCTAATCTAGTTTTTCATTACTTGCATTCTTAGGTTTTTTAGAACCCCCCCAATCAATAAACAAATAGTTTGAGTCGTGTCAGTCTTAGTCTTTATAGAGTCTTAGCGTAATCCTTAGAGTCTCGTGGGTTCGATACTCGGACTTGCTTTAGCTTTACTACATTGATCGGTACACTTGCCGGATGTGTGGTTTAGGGTTTAGATCGAGTCTTAGTTTATAAATTTAAAACTTAGAGTGTCTAAATTAGGGTTAATTTTAGTTGTTTTTGTTAAACCACTTTGTGCACATCAAGTTTTTGGCGCCGTTGCCGGGGATGAAAGGTGAAATATTAGGGTTTTGAGTTTTGAAATCAATTTGGGGGTTTAAACACTGCTGTCGACTCACAAGACTCACGCGGCCCGCATAAGGTTTAGGTGCAGTTGAAGCGGGCCGCGAGCGCCCAGGTTTCAAAAAAAAATTTTAAGTCCAAGCGGGCCGCGTTAAAGTAAACAATTAGTCTACGCGGGCCGCCTGGATTACAAAACAGCAGCTGTATTTTTTACAGCAACAGCAGATGCAATTTTTTTACATAATTTTTATTCCCAATTTACCCCCTGCACCTATTTTTTCATTTTTAATGTTATACGTACCTGGAAAGCTGCTCGGTTGTCGACTCCGCCTTCGTGAAGGTGATAAAACCTGCAAAAATACTCACGACACACAAAAGACGCAAAAATATGACAAAAAGACGCAAACGACACAAACACTAAACTAACGACGCGACACGAATGACGACTCAATGTACAAACTCTACACTTGAGTTTTCACTCAAGAACTACGCGGTGGTGCTAGGCGGGTCCGAAAGAGGAACGGTTTCCTCTTCGGCGGTGTCGATGGGACCCCCTAAGTAGTGCTTCAACCGATGTCCATTCACTTTCCACGACTCCAACTTCTCCTCATCAAACAACTCCACGGTACCATACGGGAAAACCTCCTTCACGACATACGGCCCGGACCATCTTGACTTCAATTTTCCGGCAATCAATTTCAATCTTGAATTAAATAAAAGCACTTGATCGCCCACTTTAAACTCCTTCAACTTCCGCAACTTTCTATCATGCAAAGCTTTCGACTTTTCCTTAATGCTCCACGAACGATCATACTCGGCGTCACGAAGCGCCTCCAACTCATGAATTTGGAAAAATCGTTTCCTAGCGGCCTCGGTCAAATCTAAATTCACCGTTTTGAGCGCCCAAAGAGCCCGATGCTCTAACTCGACCGGTAAATGGCACGCCTTCCCATACACAAACATAAACGGCGTCGTACCTAGTGGCGTCTTATAGGCGGTGCGGAATGCCCTTAACGCATCATCCAACTTGTCGGACCAATCTTTTCTACTCTTCCCGACCATTTTCTCTAAAATCCTCTTCACTCCTCGATTCACATTCTCCACTTGACCGCTCGTTTGTGGATGATACGCGGTAGACAAGCGGTGCGTAACTCCATATCTCTCTAACGCCTTCTCCATAACGGTATTACAAAAATGCGTACCGCGATCACTAATAATTGCCTTAGGAGTACCAAATCGCGTAAACAACTTCTTCAAAAACCTCCCCACCGCTCATGCATCATTCGTAGGCAAAGCTTGAGCTTCCACCCACTTCGAAACATAGTCTATCGCAACGAGGATGTACCGATTCCCACTCGAAGATAGAAACGGCCCCATGAAATCGATGCCCCAAACGTCAAAGACTTCCAACACTTGAATAGGATTCTGGGGCATCTCATCCTTGGATGAGATGTTGCCGGTCCGTTGGCAACGATCACACTTTCTTACAAACTCTCCCGCATCTTCTAATACTGTCGGCCAAAAGAATCCGCAATCATACACCTTCTGCGCAGTCGCATGCGGACCATGATGTCCTCCTGTCAAACCCTCATGAACATGCCGAATAATGTCCCAACCGTCCTCTCTACTCACACACCTCCTCAAAACTCGATCACCTCCTATCCTGAAGAGGTAAGGCTCGTCCCAAATGTACTTCCGCGCATCATTCAAAAGCTTTCTCCTCTGCTGGCGATGCATACCCTCCATCACGAATCCTCCGGCCAAATAATTGGCTATATCGGTATACCACGGTAAACCCTCGGCCCCTGCCGTGACATAATCAATAGACTCGTGAGGAAATCTGTCCCCTATCGCCTCCTCACGAATCTCCTCTCTCCTCGGATCCTCTAAACGTGACAAGTGGTCTGCCGCCACATTCTCTGCCCCCTTCTTATCCTTAATTTCAATATCGAACTCCGAAAGAAGCAGAATCCATCTTATAAGGCGCGGCTTCGCGTCCTTCTTCTGAAACAAATAACGCAGAGCGGAATGGTCCGTAAACACATCGATTTTCGAAAGAACGAGATACGAACGGAACTTGTCGAATGCAAAGACCACTGCCAACAACTCCTTCAACGTGGTGGTGTAATTCTCCTGGGCATCATTCAGAGTTTTACTCGCGTAGTAAATCGGGTGAAAATGATTCTCCCGTCTCTGCCCTAACACCGCACCAACTGCGTAATCGCTCGCGTCGCACATCAGCTCGAATGGTAGGCTCCAATCAGGTGACACGAGGATCGGTGCACTCGCTAACTTCTCCTTCAGAAACTCAAACGCTCTAAGGCACTCCTCGTCGAAGACGAAAGGAATGTCCTTCTCCAACAATCGCGTCATGGGGCGTGTGATTTTGGAAAAATCCTTGATAAAGCGCCGATAAAATCCCGCATGACCGAGAAAACTACGAACCGACTTGACACTAGTCGGCGGAGGAAGCTGGCTGATCGTATCTATCTTCGCTCTATCAACCTTAATGCCAGCTCTCGAAATCTTGTGCCCTAGCACAATACCCTCAGTTACCATGAAGTGACACTTCTCCCAATTCAACATCAGCTTCGTCTCAACACATCTCTTCAACATCTTCTCCAAATTCACCAAGCAATGATCGAACGAAGTACCGTAGACCGAAAAATCGTCCATAAATACCTCCATCGTACTCTCAACCATATCCTGAAAAATCGCGATCATACAACGCTGGAAAGTAGCAGGAGCGTTACATAGACCAAACGGCATGCGTCGGTACGCGTACGTGCCATATGGACATGTAAAAGTGGTCTTTTCCTGATCCTCTGGTGCAATAGGAATCTGGAAATAACCCGAAAACCCGTCGAGAAAGCAATAGAACTGCTGACCCGCGAGACGCTCAAGCATCTGATCAATAAATGGGAGCGGAAAATGATCCTTACGAGTGGCGTCATTTAACTTTCGATAGTCAATGCACACACGCCAACCCGTAACAGTACGAGACGGAATAAGCTCATTCTTAGCATTCAGAACCACTGTCATCCCCCCTTTCTTCGGGACGACCTGCGTAGGACTCACCCAAGCTGAATCGGAAATCGGATAGATCAAACCAGACTCTAACAAATTTTTAACCTCCTTCCTAACTACCTCCTGCATATTCGGATTCAAACGACGCTGCGGCTGCACTACAAGCTTGTAAACATCCTCCATCAGAATGCGATGCGTGCAAAAAGTAGGGCTAATGCCCTTGATATCAGATAGCCTCCAGGAAATCGCATCACTATGCTCTCTCAGAACCTCAATCAACCTCACTTTCTCCTCCTCTATCAACTTCGAAGATATGATGACAGGCATATTCGGCTTCTCTCCTAGAAATGCGTACTCAAGATGCGATGGAAGAACCTTAAGTTCTAAAGGCGGTGGAATCTCTACAGGAGTACTCTCATCACTAATCTCGTTGAGCTCCAATGGCTCAGGAACACACAACTCATCACTCTCATCCAACTGCTCCTCCTCAACCTCTTCAACTTTCTCTTCATCACGCTCGTCAACAACTCCCTCACTCACTAAACTGGCGCCGCTAATGTACTTGAAACACGTGTCGACACAAGATATGAAAGAATTTAAAAAGTAAACAGAATGACACGGCCCGCTATCATCATCTCGACCTCCAGGATGCTGCATCGCTCTATCAATCTCAAATGTGACAATCTCGTCACCAGCACGAAGAGAAATCTTACCGTCAAAGACGTCGATTATCGCCTTTGCGGTCCTAAGGAATGGACGGCCCAGAATAATAGGAACTCGCTCGTCAGCCTCCATATCAAGAACAACGAAATCCACAGGAAACACAAACTTATCAACCTTCACCAACAAATTCTCCACTATCCCACGAGGATACTTGACTGATCGGTCAGCCAAGGACAACGACATACGCGTGGGCGTCAACTCTCCTAAACCAAGCCTCTCGTACAACGAAAACGGCATCAGATTGATGCTGGCCCCTAAATCGGCTAGAGCGTGAGTGGGGGTAACGGCTCCCCCAAAGAAACATGGAATCGTGAAAGTACCAGGATCGGTTAATTTCTCTGGCAGCTTATTCAAGACTACCGCAGAACAACCTCCTGTCAACGGAATATTCGAAAGTTCCCCGATCCTCTCCTTACGCTTCAAAAGATCTTTGAGAAATTTAGCATACTTAGGCATAGATTGAAGCGCCTCGATAAACGGAAGATTGATTTTCAACTGCGTGAACATCTTAAGGAATTTCCCGTATTCCTGAGCATATTTCTGCTGCTTAGCGCGGGCGGGAAACGGAAGGCGAGAATAATCAATCACTGGTGATGGCCGAACCTTCGTCGGCTGCTTCTCCACTTTCTTCTCTACTGGCGACTCCTCGGCGTGTGCGGTACTTGCTGGGTCTAGCCTCATGTGCACCTTGCCTGGAGCCTCCATCTCGATCTCCTCATCAACTTCATCATCTTTCTCTTCCTCAACACTCTCCCTCACTACTTCTCCCAAGCTCTTTCCACTGCGGGTCGTAATAGCTTTAGCTGAATGATTCGCGGGATTAGTGAAAGTATTTCCCGAAAACTGACCAGGTGGATGCTCCTACAACTGTTTAGCAATTCCACCTACCGTCCTTTGAAGATCTAAAAGTGTGGATTGCTGACTTTTGAGCTGAAGTTCGTGACTTTTATTAATCTGCTCCTGACTTTTAACGAATGCCTGATTCTGTGTCATCATCTGGGCGAACATCTCCTCTAACCTAATCAAATTTCCCTCTGAAGCCTTTCCACTACCTTGACCCTCTTGATTCGATCCCCCACTAGCAAACTGACCTCCTGAACCACTATACTGACCACTCTGACCCGAACCACTACTCGTGTAAAGACCCGGCCCCCTATTTTGATACTGACCAGATGGGAAACCAGGGGGATTGCTAGAAGAACGAAAACTACTATTGTTGCCACTACCGCGTCAGTTGGAGCTGTAATTGGAATTATTGAACGGATTCGTGGGACCCCTAGACTGACCGGCTATGTACTCTACCTCCTCGAGAGTAAGTGTGGGGCACTCGAGCGTGTCGTGACCTCCCCTACAAACCTCACACCTATCAACTTTTTTCTTAATCTCATTCAACTCTTGCCTCATCTCTTGCCTCAAACTCTCGACTATAGCAGCTATCGATGGATCCAAGCTAACTTGGTTCACCCCTCGACCGGCCGAGGAGGTACGCACAGGAATGGAAGTCCTGCTGATAGTGCCGTAATCCATATCAGAGTGGGCGAAACTTTCAAACAAATCGTTACACTCATTCACTGTCTTTTTACCCATAAGCTGCCCACCTGCTGAAGTATCGAAACGAGCTCTAATCTCAGGAGTAAGACCATTGTAGAATTTTTCAACTAACGCCCAATCAGACAAACCATGCTGCGAACAACGAGAGAGAAGCGTCTGAAAACGCTCCCATGCTAAGTGGTACGGCTCATCAGGCTCCATACGAAAGGAGTGAATCTGATCACGAAGGCGAGATGACTTGGCTGGGGGAAAGTACTTGGCCAAGAAAGCATCACGAAGACCTGCCCAAGTAGTGAAAGTGCCTGCGGGCTGAGAATCGAACCAGACAGCTGCGCGTCCAGCGAGTGAGAATGGAAAGACCTGAAGGTATCGAGCATCAAGGTTCACCCCCTTGATGGAGAAGGTGCTGCAAAGGCGAGTGATGCGATTGATGTGAGCGGGTGCATCCTCGTCGTCACGACCATGGAACTGGCATGAATTGGTGATGGCTGTCACGATGTAAGAAGGAATCTGCCAAGACCTATCATTCGCGATGTTCGGAAGGGTGATGGGTGAAGTAGCGCCGGTGAAACCGGTGGTAGCCTGCTGGTAAACGGTGCGGTTCGCCATAACGGGTGGAGGACTGGGTGTACGAGAACGGGAGGGTGATGGGGAAACGTGGGGTGATACGTGTGGTGATGACTTCGGAATGAAGTCGGTGTGTGGTGGAGAAGAGGAAGAGCTAGAAGAACTTACCTCGGGTGCAACGGATGAAGCGGACGGCTTGACTGTAAACGGAAGCGGCGGCGGTTCCTGCGAGCGCGTATGGGGCATCCACTGCAAAAACCGAAAACAACCAAGTAAGAAGACTCTAACAACGACTCACTAATCCAGAAAAGACACTAAAGCAAATATTTTTTTTTATTTTTATAATTTTTAGACTCCTACGACTCAACGAACACAAATAGCACGTAATATGTCAACTAAGTCCAAACAAAGTAATCAACGCAATCGCCAAAGAATCCCCGGCCAGAGCACGGTGCTACTGGACAGCCCGTTGCTGCGATTTATCTATGATACAGATGAGTATTGGAGGTTGGATATTATTAAGACGGTGCGGTTGTTGGAGTTCAGAAGGATCGATTGGGAGTTGGTTGGCAGATTGGGGCAGGAGGAGAGGTTGCAGGAGATACTAGGGCCAAAGTTTAGAATGGCATTGGATTGTGACGAGCCTCAGTACCATCAGCTTACATTGGAGTTTCACTCCACATTTCAGTACAGGCATCATGGGGGTTTTGATGAGGCTGATGTCGTTTCATTTGTGTTGGGGAAGAGGATATTTAATATGACACTTCCGCAGTTTGCAGTGGCGACTGGGTTTTATACACAGCAGGAGGTTGAGACTGATGCGTTTAGGAGTTCGTTGAGAGGGGAAGTAAGGAAGATGAAGGAGCATTGTGTGGTAAAGGAGGATTTAGCGAGGTTCTGGCACACTATTGCTATTACGAAATTTTCAAACAACATGGTGGCGTCCGACATCAGAGATCCTTTATATAAGTTTGTGCACAAGATTTTGGCGGCGACACTGATTGGCCGACACGAGGGAGATAACAAAGTAAACCGCCACAGTCTATTCTGTTTGATGTGTATGGTGGAGAATAGGCCAGCAAATTTGGCAAGTGTGTTGGCGTGGTCGTTTGTGAGACCAAAGAAAGGAGGGAAGGATTCTAGGCTGTTTGGGGGACCTTATATTACGAGATTAGCAGAGAGGTTAGGAGTGTTTGCGGATTTCCCTGCTGAGAGTATGCGCATAGGGCCAGCTCCATCATTCATGGAGTTGGGTAGTTTACAGCAAGCGAGTATTGTTACATACGATGATCCGCCAGTGTGGTCTGAGGTTTTGCCAGCACCACCCTCACCAGATCCAGCAGCCGAAGAGGCAACACATACTATGATTCCAAAGCGTTATCAGGTGCCACTGCAGAGGCATCTGTTGCCGGCACGTGAGTACCCTATTAGAGAGCCGAGGCCGGATCCGTTGACTCTGGAGAGTGTGTATGATAGAGTTGAGCAGGTAGGCAGGAGATGAGGGAGGTTAGGCAGGAGATGAGGGATGTTAGACAGGAGATGCAGCAGGTTAGGCAGGAGATGCGGGCTGGTATTCAGGTTCTTCTTGGTCATTTACAGTTACCACCACCATCATCGTGGCAGCCATTGGAGGAGGAGCCTCCTGATGAGGAGCAGGGCTCAGATGAGGAGTAGATGCTAGTTTGAGGATATGCAGCAGCTTTCATGGAGTTTATATCTTTTACTTTTATTTTATGCTGTTTTTGATCCTCATATTTTAGTCTGTACTTATATTATAAACAGGTTGGTGGGGTTTTGGGGGTTGGTTGATACTTGGATGGTTGATGACACTGATATTATGATGTATAGATTATGCTTGTGTGATATGTTGGATTGTTAGGTCGTTGTTGTTGCCGCTTCCGTTCGCGTGTCCGAGTTAGTACAGTTTGCTGAGCGCGTTTTGGATTGGAGGGCATATGTGGTATCGACTGGCATACTGACAGTCTCACATATTTATTCAGCTAAGTCGTTCCACTTGTATACTCTGTATATTTTATTTTATTTTTCGTTTTTCTTTTTGTTTTTAGGTTTTAGGAGTCGTGTTTTCATCCTTGCATTAGGGACAATGCAATATTTAAGTGTGGGGATGGGACATTTGAGTCTTGAATCGTTAGTTTAGTGAGTCTTGAGTCATAAAAATCCAAAAAAAATATGTCTTTTGAAATAAGAAGTCTGCAAACTAAAAAAACGGAAAATGATAGAAAAGTCGGGTTTTTGTTCGGGTTCAAATAATGATAATATGAGATAATATAATCGTGCTTGTGTCTAGTTTGGGATGCGCGGGTAGGCTCGATTCGGTTCTGGGTTCCTTTGATCTTAAATATACCTAATTGTCGGTCTACTAGTGGGTTCTCATCTAGGGAGAGTGGAGAAACTGAAACCGCCAAAAATAGTATAAGGGATGCCGTTATAAGCTAAGATCGTTAGAGTTTTTGGTCATTATCTCGTTGGAAAAGAAAAAAAATAATGAAATAAACGAGCTAGAAACTAAATGAAAGTAGCCATTCCTATGTAGTCTGTGGTTGGGGATAGCGACTCTACAGCCGGATTACCTCTAGGGTGTGTGAAATCGACCTTGCAAATAAAGAAAAATAAATAAAAAGTACCGAAGCCTAAGTAATCCGAGTTGGGGATAGCGACTCTACAGCCGGAATGCCTCTTGGTTAGGGAATGCAACGTCTACGCTCGTAAAAAAAAATGAAAAAAATGGGAAAAAAAGATTTGATTTTAAACTCTCTTGATCTTGGTATAAGGCGGTTAGGAAATAACCCAGTGGTTGTTCCTTTTGTCCTATAAGCTTGAGGGGGGATTAGGTGGACTTGCAATTCTTAGTGTGAGACCCTAGGTAGATTGACCGAACATGAACTAAATTGCATGATAAGGGCTTGGAACTTGGTTGGGTTTAAGAGGATCGATATACTTGCAATCGCGGCTAACACAAGTTTCGGTTTTAATAAAAATAAATTAAGCTTTTGTCCCGTTCGACTATTCCGACTATGATTCCGTTTGCATAATTCTTTTTCGAGGACGAAAAAAAAGATTAAGTGTGGGGATATTTGATGTATTGTAAAATACATCTTTATTCGCGTCCGTTTTAGTCGTTAGATATTTCGTTTTTGTCCGTTTTTAGCATAGAATGTACATACTTTTGATATTTTGTGTTTTCCAGGTCTTTGCAGCCAAAAGGAGCAGAAACGAGTTAAAATCTGGAAAGGCGAAAGGCTGGAACGGAAATCGAGGAGCTCGGGAGCGAAAACGAAGCGAAAATCAATACTGGAGCATTGAGGCGTGCCGCGTAAACTTATAATCACTTATTACGCGGGCCGCCTGAACTTAAAACTTGAATCAGGAGCATGACACTTATGTATTACGCGGGCTGCGAGGGACATAAGATCGTGCACCGCCTTTGAATCAGTAACGGCTATAGGGTTTTGAGGTTATTTAACATCATCATCATCAACAGCCGAGACATATACGAATTTTGGAGTTCTTTGGCACCATTAGAGGCTGTTTGAAGTTCTTGGAGCATCTTGGAGGCGTGGAATCATTCGGGTAACATCTTGGAGCATTCGGGAGTGAAGATTCGGGTTTTATCATCCTTATTCCTTCGTTTTCGTTTGTTTAAACTTTGTTGCACAATGAATTCAGAATATATATTGATTTTGATTATGTTCTTGACCATGTTTTCCGGCTAAACTTCATAAACTACCTAGCTAATGACAATAGTTAAATAAAGTTTGGTTCTTTATTCGATTTTTGGCGTGGTTGTGGATTTTTCTTGTATTGTAAAAGCTTCGGGAATTTAACTTGGTGCATATGCGTGCTTGACTATTATTTTATTATTGTTTATTGCTTCGTATAATCCTTGGTGACGGTCTTTATCACATAATAGGGTTGTATTAGGGTTTCTTGATTTAGGTGACGGTCTTTATCACATAATAGCTCATTAATCCTTTAGGGTGAAAATTGCATAAGTAACCTTAGAAGTAATATCCGGTAATTTAATAAAATCAAGTGTGCTGCTAAACTCGTCGCTGTGAGGCTCGAGGTTATTAATAGGTCTCGGTTTGGTTATATGTCCTTAACATTCCATTGTCTATTAAACCAAGATTAAAATCCGTAGTTGCTTTAGACGTTCGCGCTGAGAGGTAGAGCGTCTTATATAGGCACTTTCAAGAAACTAGAGGACTGAGAGGAAATCTAGAAAACCGGTGAGCGTAACAGCCTAGGTAGTGCCATAAGAATCGCCTTGAGAGTGTTTGAGGGGCTTAGTGGTGTCTTAATAGGTTTAGTATCCAAAGATCCCGGTTCCACACCACAAAATCATCGAATAGAGATCCATTCTGAGTTTAGCTTGCGTCTTGCCTAGGTAGTCTTCATTCATCACTGGTCAAAGTCTTCGTTAGAGTTCGTGTTAGTCATTTAGCTAATCTAGTTTTTCATTACTTGCATTCTTAGGTTTTTTAGAACCCCCCCAATCAATAAACAAATAGTTTGAGTCGTGTCAGTCTTAGTCTTTATAGAGTCTTAGCGTAATCCTTAGAGTCTCGTGGGTTCGATACTCGGACTTGCTTTAGCTTTACTACATTGATCGGTACACTTGCCGGTTGTGTGGTTTAGGGTTTAGATCGAGTCTTAGTTTATAAATTTAAAACTTAGAGTGTCTAAATTAGGGTTAATTTTAGTTGTTTTTGTTAAACCACTTTGTGCACATCAATACATCTGTTGACTTTGGTCAACAGATGGATGAAAGACACCACTCATGTTGGACAGTCAGGCACCACTCATGTTGGACAGTCAGGCAACAGAAAATATCAACAAAAATCCAGTTTCACATTCAACCACCAAGCACATTGATATCAGACATCACTTTGTGAGGGATTGCTATGAAAAATGTTTGATTTCTCTGCACCATGTTCCAACTAAAGATCAGCTGGCAGATGTGCTAACAAAGGCTTTAGACACATCTACCTTTGAAAGCTTGATCTCTAGGATTGGTATGCTGAACATGGAATAACAGGCAAAATCCTGTTTTTCTATGAATAAAAGCATTAAAATGTTTTTAGAAAATCAAAAATTCATCATTAAAAATAGCTAAAAATGAAAATTTTCATTAAATCCTTAAAAGTCTGCCATAACCACTGTTTGTTTCAAACATCTGTTCTGCTGAATATTATCCATCTGCTAAAAGTCAACCTCTGTTCTCTCATTTTCTTTGTTAATGACTGTGGTTAAACCTCAGTGTTTTAATCCACTGATAGGCTATCAAGTGATAGTTATAGTCAGCCACTGTTTTCATTTTCAGCACTGTAAACCACTGATATTGATTCATCAGAGGTTGTCACGTGGACAGTACTTAGCCGTCAGATCTTTTGTAACCGCTGCCACGTCAGCATTCACTTTTTCCACCTATAAAATCCTGATCAAAACCCAAACGGGGTTTTGATTGTCGAGTCGAATTCAAAATTCCTTTCAAAAGCAGTTTTCACCAAATTCTCTCAAATCACTCATCTTCTTCCTTCGTTCTTAACCATCTTCGATTTATCATGGATCTTCCATTCAAAACCCATCATAACTACCTGTGTACACTTGAAAAAACAAGTCAAAACACAGATTTTCATTCCGTGATTGATGCACTTTCATCTTCAAAGTACAAAACTTTGTTGACTTGCAATGAAACCATCTACCTGGATACCCAAAGAGAGTTCTGGAAAAATGCAAAGCTTGAAACTAAGGACAAAAAGACCTTAGCTATTACTTCATCACTAAGGGGAATTCCAGTTACCATCACACCTCAAACCATTTCAGAGGTTTTTGAAATCAATGATCTTACAGGTAAAAGCTCTTTCCCAAAAAACAGAGTACCAAACTGATTTCATTGAGAGAGGGTATGAAGAAGAAATGAAAAAGGATACTTTACAAAAGGGCAGTTTTCCACCTGCTATGAGGTTTTTATTCCATACCCTACTCATGTGTGTGTCAAATAAAACAACAGCTTTTAATGAAATACCATTGAAAATCCAATACCTGGGCTATGCTATCATGGCTGAAGAAAATTTTAACTACTCTCAGGATATTTTCAATAATATGGTTAAGAATGTTAATAAAAAAATATTTTTATTGTTTCCAAGGTTTTTAAGTTTTTATCTTCAAAAGAATTTTTCAAAGGATAATGCACACGTTCTTATCCAAGGAAATCCAATTCAAATAAACAGCCTAACTTCTGAAGCATTCACAAGGCTGTCAAAACCTTCAAAAACACAAACAAAGGTACCTGAGCAGAATTTAGCAGCAACAACTGCTCCTCAGGCCCCTGCTGTTGAGCCCACTGCTCCTGGTGATCACAGCAGCACAACCCCTGCTGTGAAACCCACACCAAAAATCACCAAAAAGACCAAAAAGAAAACTATCCAAAATCCCCCCAAACCCACCAAAAAGGTGAATCTAGAAGATGAGATCCCAGAGGTAACACCTGTGACAATACAAAAGTCACCTGAAACCACTGCTGCTACTTCCTCACAGCAGATGGAAGAAAGATCTCAACCTGAGCCTAAAACTCCTCCTGCATCCTCTCAAAAGGATCAGGTTGTATCAACAGGGACGCCATAATATGAAGCAATGGATTCACTTGAATCTATCTTCGACAGCCCAACTCTCGGGGCAAATTCTCTTTCTACCCCTATCGTCACTGCACAACTCCCACTATCAATGATACCTCTGTTGGATGCACTTGATATAGCCCAGATACAAATCAGTTCTTCTCAATCACCTGTCAATGAGAATATACCACAACAAGTGACTGAGTCTGGTGTCTCTATCTCTGCTAACCCACCAACAGTTGAGGAGGCTACACTGCAGGAATTACAAGTAATTCCTGTCAGTTGTTCAAGTGGAGCAGCTACTACAGGTGTTGAACCCATTGGTTTACACATGGACAGTAGTTTCATTAGTGAGACTCCCTTGAAGGCAATTTCTTCTTTGGGAACCATAGTGTCCACTGGTGTGTTTCCATTATACACTGGTGACATTAAAATGGTAACCTCTGCTGAAGAAAGAAGTCCCCAGTACCGAGAACAAGGGGCATCAATGGATGATTTTTGGGAAACTTTTCCTAAGTCAACCACTGATACAACCACCACTGGTGGGAAATCAGATGATCCCATTAACTTGGGTGATGGTTTAAAATACAAAGAATTGACGGAGAGGGTTGATAAACTTGACACATCTGTTGCAGAAATCAAAACTATGCTGCAACAGTTGTTACAAGCTCAAAAGGCTACACCCACTACTGCACCATCTGCAACATCTGCTTCATCCCCTGCTGAGCTATGGCCTCTGTTTCAACCTCTGCTTCACAAACAAAGACAATATGCAGATCAACAGCATGAAGTTCAACTTCAAATGGTCAGAAATGTCATGGAAGCTAGGTACAAAGATACTCAAGCAGATATCAAAGCCATTAAAGCTCATCTGCTTTAAACCACTGGCACTGCTCCTCCTTCAATCATCTATGTTGAAAATCCCGATGATGCCAAAAAGGGGGAGAAAACTAAAGGGAAGAAGGGAAAAGAAGATGGTTTATACATGCCACCAGATTCAATGTCCAAACTTGTGGTAGAAATCCCAAGGCTAGATGGTTCCAAAAAGGTTGATGAGACTAAAAATGCATTTGCTGCATTAAAGGCAAACATGAAAGAGTCAATGGAAATAAAAGGATTTAAAAGGTTTGAGGAGGAGAAGAAAGTTTTGATGGAAAAAGAAGAGCAGGGTACTTCTAAACCTAAAAGAAGACAGCCTACCAGAAAAGTAAGCCAACCTAAAACCACACCTTTCAAAACCACCAAACAAACTCCTCAAATCCCCAAGTTCCTCTCATCAAACCTCCAAACCAACAAATGTTAAAACACCTGTTGTATCAACAGTTGTTGGTACTTCAGTGGTTTCAACAGATGTTATCCTAACAACTGCCATCACTACTACATCAACCCACACTCAATCCACTGTCATACCAAAAACAATATCACCACCACAAAAACCACCTGCCAAAAAGCAGAAAACAACAGTTGACACATCAACTGTTGTAGTGACAACAGTGGTTGAAACACTAGTTGCTTCAACAGTTGTTAGTCAGATACCTACTACTTCAATCACTGCCACTCAACCCACAAATACACCACCAACTTCTCCAAAGCACAAAAGGAGAAGGATAACAAACATTGTACTGGAAGATGACACTTCCCCAACTCTAACATCTACACAACCACTGTCCCTTGTCACCATTCCAAACCCTGTTCCATTATCTTCAGTTCAAGCCTTCAAACAAAACACTGCCATTGTCCCTGCAGGAGTACAATATCCTCTAGATCTTCCAGCAGTCAGGGAGGAAATCAAATCCTTCTACTCTGAATATGACCCTGAAAAGAGGAAACTCCCATCTGTTCAAGGTTATCCTTTGCCAAGAAATATAGAAGAATATCTCAAAATAAAGGCCCAACAAGCAAAGGATATATCTAAAAGAGACACAGAGGGAAAGTCTGACAAAGAGATTCAAAGAAATTTGCAATACCTGCTCACCAAAGTTAGAACTTTAGAGCAGTTCTCAAAAGACCTTTGTCAGAAATTATCAGAAAAAGATGATGAAAGCATGAGAAATGATTACCTTGAATACATCATGGCATACAAGAAGTATAGGGCATAAAAGTATCAATACAAAGAATGGACCATCAGTGAACTGCAAGAGGAGATAGCCAGAATTGAAAAGATGATTCAAGACAAGGTAAAGCAAACCCCTCCAGTCTGGGCCAATTACAAGAAAAATGTACCTGAAAAGGCCTTGAAACTGAAAAGAATGAAAGAAGAGCTGATAACTGCTGATTATGGGTCAAGGAACCAGGTTACAAGGTGGACAGAAGAAAAGGTGTTAGTTACCTACAAAAAGTTGGAAGAGTTAAGGAAGAGAGATCCCACTGCTCCTAAAAAGCCTGATTATCCGGAAGCAGTGGTTCCAGTCAAACAACAAAAATTGCCAATCAGGAGACCCACTGCTCCACATGCTACCATCCTTTATCAAAGAAGGAAACAAAAGCAGATGGATGCATCAACAAAAGAAGACAAGGCTCAGGAAGAATACATCATCAAAATGGTTCTTCAGACACTTATGGAAGAAAAACAAGACTCAGCACAATCTAAACTTTAAGTTTTTATACTCTAAACTTTAAGTATTTACCGACTGACTTATTTATTTATTTTATTTACAAATCTATATAAATATAACTATATTCATCATTTATATTTGTTATGCATGATTTTCAAAGAAACGACCCGTGTTTGCACACGGGTCTTACCGCTAGTACTATATAATAAAGTAAATCAAATGGGGGACACTTGTCACGTTATGGGGTGATTTTTATTAGATTTCCCCACTTAATTTTTATATATGATCATAAAAAGATAAGTGATCAGAATTTAAATGGATTATACTGAGCAGATTCATCGATTATTTCAAAACCGACTTGATCAAATTAATTATTTTTTTAGTCAAAAGTTATTAATAGTAACAATTAAAAAACAATTATATTTAACATGAACAATCATATAAATGTGGTAATATTTAGATATCGATAGTGATTATATTATTTTTTTATTATATAAGCATGGTTCCTAACGGAAAATTTTACTTTATGTTTAGAAATAAAGGGTTAGGATGAAATACAAAGTCTCCTAAAAATAAGAAGTCATACAAAGGGTATCAAACGCACTCCGATTGACCTCATTCAAGCGTCATTGGAACCGTCTCATCAAACTCTATGATGTGAGATTTTAGGTTTTTACTTTTGGATTATGGGTTGTAGATGTTAGAATTTTTGTTTATTATCATTGTCTTTTTATTACATTGTGTCTTTTTTATATTCGCGTCATTGTGTCTTTTTTATATTTGCGTCATTTTGTCTTTTTTTGCGACTAATTGTGTCTTTTTTCTTCGACATTGTGTTATATTTTTGGCATTGTGTTGTATTTTGTTCGACATCGTGTTATCTTATGTGATCAATTGTGTCCTTCTACATTTCTTATTTTTAGAAGGCTGTATGGAATAACTTAACACAATTAATAAATTAGACACTCATTGAGTCATTGTTGATATATTTTATATATAAATATAATTTGGTCTAAGCTTTAACAAATCTATATAATAAAATAAATAAAATGGAGACATTTGTCACATTATGGGGTGATTTTCATTAGGTTGAGATGCTATTGATATTGTGACTTTTTTTTCAATAAGTAACGCACACAAAGTAGTAAAATTGAGTAAAAAGAATCTAAATAGTTGCAAGTTTCTTCAATTCAACTTTTCCCAAGCTTTGTTGATGTGGATTTTGATGACTTTGTTTATTATTTTGTAATTTTAGGAGGGCTGTCCCATGAAATTCAATGTTATTAGTGACAACCTATGAATTTATCATGTATGTTCGTTCAAAACTATCAAGAGTAGATTGGAAATATTAAGTATTTATAAATAATAAATTATATCGTTTTCATTAATCAACCCATGTAATAGACGGGGCCATAACCTAGTCCTTTAATAAACTAAACACCAACTATCACTGTATATTATTGGTAAAGACAAAACCCTTAAATACCTGGGCTTAGAAGACGGAGATATTAGGTTCAAATCCCACATACGAGAAGCATTGCCGTTCAAAAAGAAATTATTTATTGTTCTAATTTTAAAATCTTTATTACTAAACACAAAAAGACACATTTCAGTTGGGCCGGCTGAAGGTATTGTCGTTTGGGCCTGCTGTACGGTGGGCCTGTGCCAATGTGTCCGGCTACTTTATATTGGTTGTAGGTAGTGGTGTACAAAAAACCCGAACCCGGACCCGAAAAAAAAAACCCGGAACCGGGTATTATAAAACCCGGGTTTTTAATACCCGAACCTACCCGTAGGGTAGGGACCGGGTATGCATATTTGATCTAAAACCCGAACCCGGAACCGGTTTTTTTTATACCCGGTTTATACCCGAAACCCGGTTTTATAAATACCCGAACCCGAACCCGGAACCGGTTTATACCCGAAACCCGGTTTATACCCGAAACCCGGTTTAAAAAAACCCGATTTTGATGTAATCTTGTTTAATTATGTATGCAATAAGACTTCTAGTTCTTATGATTTTACAAAATTCTGCATGTTTTTATAAAATTCTGCAGCATTTTTTTATAAAATTCTGCAGTTTTAATATAATTTTGCATGTTTTTATATAATTCTGCATGTTTTTAAATGATTCTGCATGTTTTTATAAAATTCTGCATGTTTTTATATAATTCTGCAGCATTTTTTTAACTTTCTGCAGTTTTAATATAATTCTGCATGTTTTTATAACTTTCTGCATGTTTTTAAATGATTCTGCATGTTTTTATAAAATTCTGCATGTTTTGTATATGATTCTGCAGCCTTTTTTTTTAATTTCTGCATGTTTTTATAAAATTCTGCATGTTTTGTAAAATAACCGAAAAAACTGGTTTTTATTAACCGGTTCACAAGTTAACCGGTTTTTCATAACCGGTCGGTTATTACCGGGTCTTGATGTTCGGGGTTAATAACCGGTTATTAACCGGTCGGTTATTAACCGTAACCGGTTTTGTTTTTTTGGCCCAATAACAGTCCCAACCGGTTAACCGGTTTAGGTTAGTAAAAAAAACCGATTTGAGCATGTCTAGCCACAACCGCAACCGCTCTACCCGATGCGGTTTTTTCCCAACCCGA
The DNA here is from genome assembly GCA_030545235.1 of Helianthus tuberosus. Taxonomy (NCBI): domain Eukaryota; kingdom Viridiplantae; phylum Streptophyta; class Magnoliopsida; order Asterales; family Asteraceae; genus Helianthus; species Helianthus tuberosus. Next base: position 158,878,000 of record CM060402.1, on the reverse strand, counting down.
TGCGGGTTTTTTAATACCCGGTGCGGGTTTTTTCCCAACCCGGTGCATACCCGAACCCTACCCGATGAATACCCGAACCGGACCCGAACCCGGAAATAGGGTATTATAATACCCGGGTTTTATAAAACCCGACCCGAACCCTACCCGGACCCGGGTATATAGGGTATACATTTTTGGTAGAAAACCCTACCCGGACCCGACCCGTTTTTTAAAAAAACCCGATCCTACCCGAACCCGATCCTACCCGAAACCCGATCCTACCCGAACCCGATCCTACCCAAAAACCCGATTTGTACACCACTAGTTGTAGGCGACTTTCCATATATAAGGACACACGGGGTGGAAGCGTTAATTACCGTTGATAGAATCCTATCACTCGTGGAACACCGCCCCGCCCATTAAGTTTCACGCGTTAGTTTTATAACTCGTCATACCCTTCACGCGTTGAACTTCAACAATTAATACAAAATGCATTTGAAAAAGTTTAGATTCTTTTGTCCTTTTGTAACAATTGAATACAAAGTTTGATGAAAAGTTCAATTCAGGTCCCTCAACTTTTGTAACCTATTTTTAAGGGTGCTACTTTCTACACCCCCCTAATTACTTTTTTCACCCCTTCCTCTCACATACTTACAGGTGGGGCCTGCGTGTGACCGACAGTTTTACTCTCACAAGGGGGTGTAATCAGGAAGAGGGGGGGGGGGGGTGTATAGAATCAGCCATTTTTAAATAGCTTTCCTATCACTAGTGATACCACCCCTACATTTGTATCACTGGTGATAGAATATTGGTTGTACACATGGCATGACTTGATTGGATAGTGAGAGTGATAGAATATATCACTAGTGAACCACCCCCCTCCCCTAACACTTTACACCTAGAAGAAGTAGCTATTGAACAACCCCACCCCACATAAATGCACGCAATGAATTTTAGTTTTTGAATATTGTTTTTAAAACAGATACTTCTTACTGGTATTCAAGAATCTCTATACTTAGAGCATTCTCATCCAATCCATCAAATTATACATACATTCCACTAAAAACAACTCCTATATCAATATATTTTCACTAAAAACAAATATTTTTTCTCTCTACTTTTCAATTAAATAATATTATCATTACATTTTTCTCTCTCCTTCACTCACAACCACTTTCAATATATATTAAAAAAATTATACTGGGTGAACAGTATCCCCCCAAATATACAGATGAACAGTAACATTTTCTCTCTCCTCCACTCACAACCATTTTTTATACCCTTTATAATATAAAAACTACCCCTCACATATTTTGATGGTTTGGATGAGAATGCTCTTATAAATCAAAATAATTGTACACTTGGCATTGTTAGAGCCCACCCTTTTTAATTTTTCTCTTAAAAATTAACCCAATGCTGCCACCTAAGATTTTTTAACACGTGTCATCTTATACATTGTACGCGTCTCTCTCCTCTCCTCATACTAATTAGGTTTTTTTTATTGAGAGACAAATAGAGAAAATCCTTCCAAACGGCCGACGCGATTCTCCTTCCTTCAGCCGCCTCTCCTATCTTCATCCGCCGGCCTCCGATACGAAGTAATAAAATTAAACGCAGATAATAGATATTATATAGAATGATCTACAGTCGCAGATCTGGGCATCGAAGATTGAATGTTTCGTCTCGTGACCGATCCAAATGCAGATCTGTTAATCGACGGCCAAATTAGGGGTAAGTGCTTATACTCATGTGAATTGTATTCTAGATTAAATGTAAGGCACTACATGTGTTTAATTAACTAACAATTTTTGCAAAGATTGAAAATGTAGAAGATAAATGGAAAATCAGTAGTTTGAGTTTATGTGATTATCAAATCGATTTTGACTGTTAACCTTGATTCATGAGTCATGACCTAGAACTGTAGAACTGTGATTGTAAAGTTGTGTGTTTCGGTGTTTGATTGAAGCTATAAGCTGGAATTATTTGAATGATTATTGATGTGATTAACTGTGCGTTTCATCGAACACCTTTTCTTCAACTTGAGTTTCACAATTTCAAACACTCCCAACTTAAAACTGTGAAATTATCAATCTGTACTCTACAGTTCTAAAACAGTACCCCTTTAATACAAACAAAATTGTATATATATACACCTAACAGACTTACAGAACCTCTCAAAAGCAAAATCAGTTGTTTATAAATCAGCAATTGACATACCAAGATGCGCCGAAGTTGATGACAGCCTGCAATTGGATACAATCATATAGTTAAGAACTAAAATCAGAATTTTAATGAAGATGATGAAGCAAATTGATTAAGAAGTAGTGAAGATTCATACAGGGGATTTTCAAGTTCTGATTTGAGGAAAGGTTATTTGAAATATTATCTTTTGATATGTGTTTTTGTTTCCTTACATAAATTAATTTTGTAACTGATGCAAATTGTATATTTCATCAGGTAGTAAATGGGAAGCTGCTCAAAACATGGCATGGACATAACTCGCCGTTAACCTGCTTGGCGTTTTCTGACGAATCTTCTCTTCTTATATCTGGTTCCAAAGATGGAAGCATAGTTGTCTGGCCAATGATAAGGTGACACATGCCTATTGTTACTCCAATTTCATTCATTTCCAGCAGCCATTGAAAAATATATTAAAAATCCTTAAAATGATCTTTAAATTTTTGACAGTTTGTTAGATGATCTTCACGAAACATGCCGTGAACATGACTGTTTGCCTCGAGTTGGCCAATGGAACATGATGAACAAGGTAATTAATTCCCTATCACATAGTTCGTTTTATTTAGATGTTCACGTTTGTTTAGACCTCCGTAGTCGAGCATTATATCGCCCCAAACCACACAAAACGCCCCACAGCGCCCGGGCACACCGCCCCCGGGGCGCTATGGATTCGAAATCGAGTTGCTCGCGAAGGACATAACTGGGTCGATGTTGAACATTTTAAGTAATATGACCGTTGAACAACGGTAGAAAATAATAAAAAAATCTTTTTTCTAACTCTATGTATATATATATATATATATATATATATATATATATATATATATATATCTACTGTATCACGTATGATGCTTGCTTATATTTTTACTATTATTTTTCAATCTACATATATATGATTTCTTAATTTGGTTTCAAAATAGTAGTGTTATTCTTACAATAGTTGTATCTAAAGACCATGGTTATTCAATCCAAAAGTAATACCTGATAGGATGTTACGCCATTCCTTTTGACAAAGAGCGCCCTGTTTGAATGTGCTATAAATATAATTTAAGTGAATAAAAAATAGGCTTAATTGTTTTCTGAGTATTTTGAAAGTAGAAAAATTGTATTTAAGTATTTTTTTATACTTGAAACCAAAGTGTGACCAAGTATAAGAATGTTATTCATGGCCACTTTTATAGAAATATAGAAAACACTAATAATCTCACCTAAACAATTGAAAGCTATAACTTTCACAAAATGAGATCAATGAATCTCACTAAAACAAAATTAAAGTTATGGTCTATGAACCTCATGTTTGTACTGGAAACTTTGTTCTTACAAACTGAGCAATTCAATTAGAGATTCACAAAGGGGGATATTAAAAAAAACACCAACAATTTGATTTATTTAAATTAATAACATGAATTAAGTAACTCAAGGTAAAATTGTACCTGAACTTATGCGTGAGTTGGTGATTGTTGGTCTTTGCACTGCAGGCTATTATAGTAGATGGGATGTATACCAGTAGAGTGCTTAATAAAGTCTTAATCAAGGGCACACTTTTCTCATGGATGTTTCGTGAGCAATGAATTCACAAGTAGGGCAAGCAAGGACTTCAGTGAATGAAAATACGCAAAGGCAACCCTTTATCATTGGTATGTATAATGTATTGCAGCAAGAACACGACTTGGTTACTTGTATAGTTTCGGCATGCAACTTTAGTAAATTCATGTTCAGTATGATTTGAATACCTTAAAGCATAGTATTGTCATGTATGTATGAAGGGTGGACAGGCACCTCACGGCAAGACCACTTAGGGTTCAAACCTTACCCGGTAAACCATTGCCGCTTAAACATCACACATCCACAAAACTTTTTGAAGTTGAAATGTCATAAATTGCACTACGGTAGTTGTGGGTACTTGTGGTAGGCGCCGCCCGTGTTTTGCCCCATCTAGAGTACTTGGGGTTGGAATGGCATGGCAACATCTGATTGGATGGGGATCGGGTAAGACCCTAGGGAGCCCGTACCACCCTAAAGTATTTTGTTCAACAATGAGGGCTTGCTGGAGGTACAACTTCAAGGAAAAAAAAAAAAAGCATTTTTTGTTATGTTATTGAGTAGCTTCATTTTGTCATCATTTAATATAATATTAATATGTATTTTTTTATATTTCTTTTTTAGACTTATTAACTATATAAATTTAATTTCTCAGCCCGTGTAATACACGGGTAACTAACCTAGTAAAACAATATATCTCCATTTAAGGTGTTAATGATGATGTTACGTGGCATTGCAAATCACTTCCTCATTGTATTAAGATGTATTAAATGAGTTATTTGTTAACATGTTAACCGGATGTTAAAATATTTAATTAATTATTCTTTTCTTTTTGTAAAGAAAAACACTAAAAAATAGGGTTAGGTGAAGTTAATATGATTAAACTATTTCCTTGAAATTAAACATAATGAAATTGAGGGAAAATGAGTGATGTGACACTTTGATGAAGTTAAAGAGGGTTAAAGTATATCCCAAAGCCTAATATAACGTGTGTGTTATATACTTTCATTTCAATTAAAACTTCAATCCCGTCATTATGGGACCCATTTCAATAATTATTAACTCCAATAGTTTTAAATTTACAATTTTTAAGACCTTAAAATCTTAAATAATTCGTTTATTAATATTTTCAGTGTGTCAACCCAACTCAATATTCAAGATAATGATATCATAACGACGATGTTAATATTGCAAGCCAATTAAAAACCGATGTCACTTTGAAGGCGCAATGATAAAAGGACACAATTTTTTCAAACTAAATAACTTCATAAAGTTGAACAAAATCCAAATAACAAGACATAAATGCTACTAGTTTTGAAGTTTACACATAAGGCAACCTTCTAAATTCATGTAGCAACATGACCACACAAAGGTGGTTTACTTATTTATATTAGCCAAGGATTGATGACTTGCCTAGATATCACGAACCCAAAGTTGAGCCTAAACCATTAAGACACTAAACTCTGAGTCATGGAACGTGGTGTACACTTGGCCACCAAAGGTTGAGCCTTAGGCATGGTAAGCCCAAGACCTTCATTCAAATCAATCAGCTCTTCCGTAGTCCTTTCCCAATCAAAACATTGTATAAGCAATCCCATAGTCAACCAAATCATACGCATAGCTAACGCTTCTCCTGGACAAGCCCTCCTTCCAGCCCCAAATGCCATGAGCCTAAACCGATCTTTCGAGGCTTCGAATCCTACAAACCTTTCTGGGTCAAACCGTTCAGGGTCACTCCACACTTTGGGGTCATGTTGTATACCCCATTGATTTACAAGTAGTACTGTCCCACGTGGAACGTGATAGCCTCCGACCACACAATCTTCTGTAGACTGGTGAGGTAATAGTAGCGGAGTTGGAGGGTACAACCTCAATGTCTCACTCACCACACAACGAAGGTAAGGTAGGTTCGCAATGTCTGATTCATTAACAAGACGCTCTTTACCCACAACTTTATCAATTTCGTTTTGTGCCTTTTCCAAAACATTTGGATGGTTTAGCAAAAGTGAAAACGCCCATTCCATAGTCGAAACAGGTCCATCAGTACCAGCTGCTAACAAGTTCTGATAAAAACAAAACAAGTCAAAATATATTTTTTAAAAAGATTAAAAAAGCACTATATCATTAGCTTGTTAAATCATAAAATATAGATTCTTTTTATTCTCGATATTTCATATGCATCTATAGTAAATATGTTCGCTAACTAACGTAGCCGACTCCAAACATGCTTAAAAAACATCGTTTATAAACTAAAAAACCATAGCCAAGGGATGTGATGTTATTACCAGTAGAAAGATCTTAATGAGTTTATCGTTGTAGTAATCGGGATCGGTTTTTTGTAGGCGGAAGAGCACTGCAATCATGGTGTTTTTCTTTTTGTTTTCATCTTCAACATCCTTCACTTTCCTAAGCTCATCAATCAACGCCTGAAAGTATGCGTTCCTCTTTTCTTGCAACTTAGTCATCTTCTTCTCTAACCCGTTCATACCTAACCACCTCAAAATAGGTAAGTGATCCTCCATATTCAAAAGGTCACCCACCTTGAACATTTCTTTTACTATTTCGTGAAATTGTTCTCTTTTCTCCTCTAACTCACGTCCAAAATACCTCTCACCGGATATCAACCTTATTAAAATATTAAACGTGATATGATGAAATATTGGCCTTAAGTACACCGGTGATGAAGATTCAGAGACCAACTTACGTACAAGGTGTGTTCCTTCTTCCACACGTACCTCTTGAAACTCGTTCATACGGGTAGTAGAGAATATCTCGATGGTGGAGATCCGGCGAAGATTACGCCAATGAGTGCCGTATTGCGCCCAACTGAGGTTGGTGTAGTTCGAGGCGAGAATTTTGCCGTAGAGCCAACGTGGGCGGTTGGCGAAGATAATGTCGTTCTTGATTAAGCATTCTTCGGTGAGCGCAGGCGAGGAGATCAAGAGTATGCGGTGGGTTCCAAAGCGGAGATAGAGGATCGGACCATGTTTGGCAGCGATTGCGGAAAGGGATCTGTAAAGGGGTTGCTTCAAGAGGTAGAGGTGGCCGATAACAGGCAAGCATGGGAAGATTGTTGGCGGGAGGTTATAGTACTTACGGCGAAAGTAGTCGGCAATGAAAAACAAAACTAGAAGTATGGGGGCAATGAGGAAATGAATCAAATGATCCATGTATGCAGATAAGTGAGTTGGTCTTGTTTGTGTGGTTATAGATTGAGGGAACACCTTCCTATTAATACTAACTAAGATAGCTTAATCCTTTGACAGGTGGTTGATTTTATCCACCAGGTGTAGGCCATAAGCTTTGGAGATGCCTGACATGCATGCACACATGCATGCTGCATGCATCCATGCAAATTGGCCTTAATCTTTGGAGATGTCTGACATGCATGGCATGCTACATCCATACAAATTAATTGCTAAGCTAACTTTGATTAGCTTGTACTTTAGGTATCAAAAGTTGTACATGCATGGATGAGCACTTTGCATGTAATTTTTGATCTTGATCAGAGAAATGTTTATGGTTGGTGGAATGATGCGGTTTACTTAGGAACAAAATTTCACCTGGCCCTTATGTATAAAATGTGTAAATAACGTTAAAAATATTAAACACACAAAAAATTTGGATCATCACCTCACAACAAGCTAAATGCACTTACAAACGTGTACACTCAATTAGCACACATTGACGGAGCCAAGAATTATTTGCTAGAGGTGCGGATGAGAGGTTCAACCATATTTTCAAGGGGTGCGATTAGGTTTTTTGCCTAAAATATGCACTAATTTTTTTTCAAGCGGTGCGCACGCCCACCCACCAGGACACATCGGTCTGCCCCTGTTAGCACATCATATTTTCATAAATTCTTTAAAAACACACTTTTTCTCTAACCCTACAAACTAGAGGTGTCAATCGTGTCGGGTTGACGAGTTGAAATACGCAACCTGAACACGACCCATATAATTATTTATGTCAAAAATTTCAACATTAACCCGTACACTATAAATTCGGGTCAACTCGAACACGGCCTGTTGACCTCATTCTTCTAAATGAGTAAAAGATGTTGACAAGTTATAAACAAGTTATCGGTGATGTGTTTAATGGACGAATAAGAGTGTCACAAAACTAATATTATTATGTCAATCATGTCGGGTTGACGAGTTGAAATACGCAACCCAAACACGACCCATATTATTATTTGTGTCAAAGATTTCATTCTTAACCTACACACTATATAACCAATGGGGTGGTGATCTATTGGAAAAGGCAAAGCCTTTGAAAACATCTAGGTTGTGAAGGGGAAAGTCTTGTGTTCAAGTTTCACAGACGATAGGAGATTAAAGAAATTAGCCGTTCAAAAAAAAAAAAAAAAACCTACACACTATAAAATCGGGTCAACCCGAACACAACTTGTTTATCTCATAAATGGGTAAAAATTTTGATGTGTTATCGATAATGTGTTTAATGGATGAGTATGAGTGCGTGTGACAAAACTAATATTATTGTTATGACTATCATATAATATTCAAAGTAAAGTTATAAATAAGTATGAAATCCAAACTAAATTCAAGCATAAAATCTAAATTGTAAATCGAACGATCAAAACCAACAAAATAGGCAATCATATAAATCAAATTCTTTGAACAAAACACATTGTATCCGTAGAAAAAACTAAAAAATATTTAAAAAAAAGTGGAAATAATTTATGGTTGGCAAAGTAAACTAATAATATGAAGAGTTTTTTGAAAATCCTGAAAAATTAATTGAGAATATCAAATGTATTTTCTTAAAACGAAAGAAAGAGAAAAACTAAAATATAATTATTATACATATAATTGAAGAAGTTGTTAGCTAGAGTGAAATTATATTGATATGGATATGATGACTCACAAATATAATTATATTCAATCATCTGGAATGGAATGTGATGTCATTTCATTAATTCATATATATTTTACATAAAAATATAAATTAATATTGTTTTAATTTACATGACTTCTATGTTTAATTAATTAATTAGATTTTTAGGTAACATCATTATTTTTTAATTAAAATTAAATTAAAATGAATAATAAATAGAATTAATTTTTATGAAATCATATGAGTTTAGTATTTGTGTTGTGTGTATATTTACTTGAAATCTATAATTAATTGAAAAACTCGATTTGAAACAGTCAATGAGATTCAACTACGATTAATAAATACAAAATTACGGTAAGATGTGTGTTCAACCGCATTAACACACCATAAGATACGACTACAATTGATTTCTCAAACAACTTTGAAAGCATCTAAAGGGTTGGAAATGTAATCCATCATTATTTTCTCTTCAAAGATAGTTGCAAAAAAAAAAAAAAAAAAATCCTTACACTTAAATCACATTAGAAAAAGGGCCTCCGCAACGCGAGGAATCATTTTTTACTAAAGTATGAAATCGGGTTAATGGATCAACCTGTTTTTAATACTTGTCAACTCAAACCTGACTTGTATTTAGATTGGTTCAATCTGAACACGATACGTTTTTATACGAATTGTGTTAGTCAAAACAAAATCTATATTTTTCGTACCGTGTTTCAGGTTGTATAAAAAATTGCCGCCTACTACAAGTATCCTTACAAATACTTACATTTTCACTTTGTGCGTACGCCTCCACCCCACCAAATACTCCGTAAATGCATGCATTGGTGGTGGATATCAACGTGTAGATTGTGTTTTTAAAAAGTTTTCTTCTTAACTTTCTATAAAACAAATAGAAAAAAAGATTTCTTTTTTAATCTATGAGTACCATTTATTTATTTAATATAAAGCTTAGGAAAAGATATACGATTCTAAGTTTTTATTATCTACTTTAGTTTCTGTACTTTAGCTTATTTGTTATCTTAGTCGTTTTATTTCTTTAAGTTATTTTCATTCTATAGTACATACACACATGCATCAACATATATAAAAGCATAAAAACTCAATACAATGATAAATAACAACATAAATAGAAATCATGGACTATTTTGTATTAAAAACACACTACTATAAGAAAAAGGTATTGGTTAGTTACGGTCAAATCCGTAGCAAACAAACCATGATGCTAAGGATTTTATCGCTAGCTACAATTATCATTGTTTTTTTGCTACTGAATCATATATGTTACGGTTATTTATAGCTAAAAAAGGATGTTGCTCTTTTAGCTTGGGATTTGCCACAGAGTTCGCCACATGTTTTTAGTTATAGAATCATGCTTGCTGCAGTTTTTGCTATGGAAAAAATTGTCACAATTTTAGCTATGGATTGGTATGAAAAGTCCGCTACTGATTTTTAGCTACAGACGGAGCTATGGAATTTAGCTCCAAATTATGGTGCAGTAGAGAAGAAGAATGGTACAAGTTACTTTGTTATTACAACTTTTAATATAGAGCAAATTGTGGTTGAATACAAAAACAGCTAACAACCGCAATAAGTGATTTTTGTGTCACAGGAGATTGCTATTGTTAGGGTGAGTGGTCTAGTGGCAAGACATAACCTTTAATAAGTTTTGGGTTTAAGTCTCACATAGAGTAAGAAATTCGTTGTTAATATACGTGTGTGTGTATATATATGAGAATGATCTGTTAGGAACCACCCTTTATTGCGAGAACCGCGAGAACCAATGTGAACACAACAAAAAATACCTAAAAATAGCTAAAAAAACACACAAATTTTTTTTTTAAATATTTTTTATCAAAAAATCGCTACTTTTAGTAGAAAAAAAATTTGGCTACTAAAAGTAGCGATTTTAATGTAAAAAATATTAAAAAAAAATTTGTGTGTTTTTTTTTTTTTTTTTTTTTTTTAGGTTTTTTTAGCGTTTAGTTTTTAGCATTTTAGCTTTAGGGGTAGGTTTTTTGGGGGTGGAGAGGGGGGTTTAGTTTTTTTTAGGGGGAGGAGGGTTAGATTTTTTGGGAGGGTTTAATTTTTAGCATTTAGCTTGGGGGAGGGAGGGTGGGGGTTAGGTTTTTTAAGTTTTTTTTTAGGTTTTTTTTGCTATTTTTGGTTGTGTTCACATTGGTTCTCGCAATAAAAGTGGTTCGTGCATGAACCTTACCCTATATAAATATATATATATATATATATATATAGGGAGAAGATCATGCGAGAACCACCTCTTATTGTGAGAACCGCGAGAACCAATGTGAACACACCAAAAATGCCTAAAAATAGCTAAAAATCACACAAATTTTTTTTTTGATTTTTTTAATATTTTTTAGGTTAAAATCGCAACTTTTCGAACAAAAAAAAAAAAAAATTAAAATTTTTTTTTTGGCTTCGAAAAGTAGCGATTTTAACCTAAAAAATATTAAAAAAATCAAAAAAAATTTTTTGGATTTTTTTTTTATTTTTTTAGATTTTTTTAGGTTTTTTGGGGGTTTAGTTTTTAGCATTTTAGCTTGGGGGGGGGGGTGGGGGAGGGGGGTTTAGGTTTTTTTTTGGGGGGGGGGGGGGGTGGGGTTAGGTTTTTTAGCTTGGGGGGGGGGGGGGTTAGGTTTTTTTTTTTTGGGGGGGGGGGGGTGGGGGTTAGGTTTTTTTAGCTATTTTATGTTGTGTTCACATTGGTTCTCAAGGTTCTCACAATAAGGGTGGTTCTCGCATGAGCCCCTCCCTATATATATATATATATATATAGGTAGAGGATCCTGTAAAAAGTGTGAGAAGTGTATTATAACACTATATATAATACTATATAACACCATATAAACACTGTATAACAATATGTAACACCATATAATACCATATAACACTATGTAACACTATATATCATTATATAACAAATATAACACTATAGGTTGTCTGATAGCATGTTTATGATAGATGTATAGTGTTATATTTGTTATATAATGATATATAGTGTTAAATAGTGTTATATGGTATTATATGGTGTTACATATTGTTATACGGTGTTTATATGATGTTATATAGTATTATATATAGTGTTATAATACACTTCTCACACTTTAGGCCCTTTTTACACTATCCTTACCCTATATATATATATTATTTATATTTCGATTTAAAAGTATGAAAGCCAGCAAATTAAAATTATTAAATATGATTTGAAAGAAAAAAACCCACTTTTAAGTTAATTTAAAAGTATGAAGCCAAAAAATTAAAATTATTAAATATAATTTGAAAGATAAAAAACCTACTTTTAAGTTAAAGTTCTAATAAAGTAAAAAGTCAAGTCGATGTCCTCACAACCATTCCCGTGAACAGTAAAGATAATTTAAAAAAAATTAATTATAGCTTATCATTTCAATTATTTGTATATATGTTTTTCACTTACAATATTTTATAAAATTTTGTATTTGTTATCGTATCGTGCTTATTTTTATATACATGTCGATATAAATTTTATAGCGTACAACTGATCAAATCACATATGTATATGTCATCAACGTTGTCTCGCGATTTAGTCTCTCTCTCTCTCTCTCTCTCTCTCTATATATATATATATATATAGGGTAGGGTTCCAGCGTGAACAACCTCCCAAGAGTGAACTGCGTGAACAGATATGGACCCTTGATTTCCTTTTTAGTTGTTAAGGGTAGGATTGTAATTATATAAAAAATTAGATTTAAATCATTATTTTAATAATTGAATTAAGTTACATCTTTCCTAATTTAAATTCATTATCCACATTATGTTTATTTATTAATAAGATAATTATCAAAACAAACAACAAATCACTATATTTCAATTTTAATTTTTATTTCAGATTTCATCACCAGAATTCAAATTTTGATTTTTAAGATCCATGTAACCTTCATATTTCAACGGTATACATATGTGTACATGTATATAAATAGAACAATACACATGTGTACTCAGCATCGTACATATGTGTACAGTAATTCACAGGTGTACATCAACATTCAATACAAAAAAAATTCTGAGATGTCACAAAAACAGACGATATACACATGTGTACATCGCATTAAAAAGAGGGCAAAATCAGAATACACATGTGTACATCGCATTTAAACAAATAATTATTTTAGTAATTGAATTAAGTTACATCTTTCCTAATCCTTGATTTGATTTGTGAGAGATTTATGCAATCAATTTAAGAGGATAATTGATTACTTGATTTGTGAGAGATTTATGCAATCAATTTAAGATTGAAATTACACATATACCCTTTTTGTATTTAATTAAATGGAAAAAATTAACCAAATAATTACCATCATGCCACTCACTTTAATCTCAAGATCATAAAAATCAAGGGCCCAGATAAGTTCACGCAGTTCACTCTTGGGATTTTGTTCACGTTTGAACCTAATCCTATATATATATATATAGGAATGAGATCAAAAGAAAACGATTTGAAGTGTGAGAACAGTAAAAATGATTTTCAGCCATAGGATCTTTGTGATTTGTGGCTAAGATGATGCGGTGATATTTTTGTAAATAATGAGGACCTTATAACTTCCAGGAGGGGTAAAATTGAAAGATCCAAACAAGGGTGCACATGCTAATCACATGTCTTTTCCCCCCATCATATTTAAACGCCAATAACTTTTTTTATACGTGATTATTTTTCTAAAAAAATTACACCAAAAAACTCAGCGTTTTTTTTATCTTTCCGACGAGTATACTACTGATATACTTTTCGAAAAAAATTTAACTGGGTTTTATGGCGTTTTTCTGAACTGCGTGTTTTATGGCGTTTTAAACTTGGTATTTTCATGGCGTTTTTCAGAACTAGGTGTTTTTATGGCGTTTTAACTAGGTATTTTCATAGTGTCTTTCTGAACTGAGTGTTTTATGGCGTTTTCAACTGAGTTTTTTCATGGCGTTTTTTTTAACTGGGTGTTTTATGGCGTTTTTAACTGGGTAGTTTCATGGCGTTTTCTGAATTGGTTGTTTTTATGGCGTTTTATTTGAACATCCAGTTCATGTGAGTGGGTTTTTTTTTGACAATATTACCCTTTAGTGTAATTTAGCATCAACGCCACATGTCACCACCAAAATCGTTCTCACCTTTCTCACACTTTTCACCGTTCTCTCTAAATCCTGACCCTATATATATATATACATATATATATATATATAGGATTAGGTTCAAGAGTGAACACTAGTGTAGCTTGCGAACTGAGTGAACTAATCCTGGCCATACACGTGTGTAGAACAATGGTCAGGATTTTATGTTGAAATACACTAGTGTTTTAACGATTTGATGATGAGATCCAGGCCATACACTTATGTAGATCAATGGCCAGGATTTGTTCACATAGTTCGCAAATACATTAGTGTTCACTCTAGAACCCCACCCACAAAAGCCACAGTTATGGATATATGAAGTTTTAACATGGGAGCAAAATGTAGTAAGATTATGGAAAACAAATAAAAAAGACAGCATGGATATGTTTTCATATTGAGAAACTACATTAGGACCAATAGCATTAGGAATATGGCAAAGTAAGAAAACACAAAATCCAGAAGAAATAAATAATCTTAAAGCATTAGGGGACAATCCTTATAATTTTACATCACAAATTAGAACACTTATATTAGGAGTTGATCCAGCAAAAAATACCTCTCTAATACAGGATACAGCTATCAGAAATTTAGAACAATTAAGTATAGCAGATATGAAATACATAAATGAATTCACACTAGATTTTACAAGATTATTATCACAAACAGGAAAAGCAATGGATGATAATCTATGTGATAAATATTTTATAAAATTACCAGGTGATTTAGGAAAATCTATACATGAAGCATGGAAAACAAATTATGGTACACAACAAAATTTAGGAATAGGACCAAGAATAACTTATACATTCGGTATATTAGAAGAAAAATGCAAGGAAGTAGCATTACAAGAACAATTAAAAAGAAATGCTTATGCATTCTGTAAAACAATAATTTATACACCACAAGCATATGGAGTTTATGATAAAAAGAAAAAGATACGAAAAAGCACAACATATAATAGAAATTATAGAAAAAATTATAATACAAATAAATATGTTAAAAAACCACAAACACGAAAATGTAGATGTTATACTTGTGGAGAAACAACACACTTAGCTAATAAGTGCCCAAATAAGAGAAAAAACATGGAAATAGCTAATTTAATAGAGCAATTACAGGACTATGAAATAGAAGCTCTAGGAACAGATGATGAATCTGATAACGAATCAATATATAGTATTTATAGTGAAGAAGAAAATCCAACAACAAAAGTAACATATACATATATGAATACAGAAGAAAATTGTGAACATGATTGGAGACAAAATAAAGGAAATAATCACATAAGATGTTACAATTGTGGATATTATCCTAGTATAGAAAAAAGGTCACAATGCAATAAATGTTTTAAATGTCTTAAAGAAATTTATGATAAAGATATAGCTACAACATCTAAAGTTAAAACAAGTTTCAAAAATAATGAGAATGAAAGAATAGATAAACTAGAATTAACAATGGAGTTACATAGTTTAAAAATAAAAAAACTTAGAAAACAAAGTAGAAGAACTTGAGAGATTAATTAAAACAGAAGAAATAAGTAAAATGGCTCTACAAAAACCAGATGATCAAACTTACATACAAACACAAGGATCAACAAACATGATAAATATATAATGTCGTTTATGGTTAGATAATAATAAATACCTAGATTTAACAGCATTAGTTGATACATGAGCTACAAAAAGCTTAATCTCATACAGTTTGACACCTATAGAATATCATAAAAACTTATCGTATGAATTAAGTACAAGAACAGTAGAAGACAGATTAATACATATTACACATTGCCTAGAACCAATAGGAATACAATTCTTAGACTTTGCAAACAATTACAGTATAAAATATGATATGCCACAAATAAATATTAATACACCAAATATAAAATCAAAAGATTTTGTAATAGGATTAAATTTCATATTAGGATTAAATGGTGCAGTAACAATCACAAGAAATTTTATAACACTAAGTAAACAATTATATACAATACCAACCCTTAGATATATGAATACAACACAAATTGTTCAAAAAAGAGGGGATAAAGGGAATTTAGATTTCTTAAAAACACAAAACAGAAAAAAGTTTATAGAAAATGAGTCATTAAAACTTTTAGTAGATTTTTTAAGTCGTGAAATAAAGAAAGGGCAAGATATTATAAAAAAGTGTAAATCATCCTATGATATTACATTTAGAAAAAAATAGGATATATTGGGGAAGACATAACAAAATCAAATGTAAAATATATTTGTAAATTTAAATTAAAAAATCCTGATATAATAATCAGAACAGCTAATATAGAATACAGCCCATTAGATAAAGAAGAGTTCAAAAAACAAATCTCTGAAATGGTAAATCAATGATTAATTAGAAAATCAGAAAGTCCTCATAGATCAACAATTTTTTTAGTAAGAAATCATAGTGAAATAAAAAGAGAAAAAGTCAGGATAGTCTATAATTATAAAAGATTAAATTATAATACAATAGATGATGGGTATAATATTCCCAATAAAGATAGTTTACTAAATCTTATACAAAATAAAAAAATATTTTCAAAATTTGATTTAAAATCAGGATATAACCAGCTAAAGTTAGAAGAAAGTTTTAAACAATGGACAGCCTTTACATGTTCAGAAGGGCAATATAAATGGAATGTCCTTAGTTTTGGACTAAAAAATGCACCTTCAATTTTTCAAAGATTTATGGACAGTATATTTTTAAAATTTGATTTTTGCTTAGTATACATTGATGACATTTTAGTTGCAAGTAATACAGTGCAGGAACATGAGAAACATCTACAACAGGTTTTTGAAGAAATAAAGAAAAATGGTATAGTTGTTTCAAAAAGAAAAATGGAACTTTTTAAAAGAAAAATTTCTTTCTTAGGATTAGAAATTGGAAATGGAAAAATAGAATTACAACCACATATTTCTACAAAAATTGGTCCTAATTTAGTTTCTAAATATGAAAACATATCCATGCTGTCTTTTTTATTTGTTTCCCATAATCTTACTACATTTTGCTCCCATGTTAAAACTTCATCTATCCATAACTGTGGCTTTTGTTGTTCTAACAATAACATATTTCCACTGTATATTTGTCCTATATGCAATCTTCTTCCTTTTCCTATAGAATTAGTTTCTTGTTAATAATTAATTGTTGGTTGTGTCCATGGTTCTCTGCCATGACTTTCGTGTGTACCACTATATTCTCCTCCCTATTCTATTTTTGGTCTTTTTAAGGGATTAAACATTTGTGTATCCATAAAATTTTGTTCTTGTTTGTAAAAATCTGATAACATTACTTTTCCATTCATAATATCTTCTACTAATGGCAAATTATAATATTCTTGTAATTTTTTATAACTTTCTTCATAGTTCATACCTAATTCTGTTATACATTCTATAATCATATCATCTACCTCTTCTTGTATATTTATTTCTGTAAATTTTCGATCTATAATTTGTTCTATTGTTTTATTTGTTTCTTCTACTTTAAAACAATCTAATGATTCTTCTTCATAATCTAATAATGTATAATCCATTGTTTCTTCTTGTTCAAATTTTAAGAAATCTATATATATTTCATCTTCTTCATTATCTGTATTATATGTAAAAGGTGTTTCTTCTTTATTTTCTTCCACAATATTCATAAAATGATATTCTTCATCATCATTTTTCTCTGTTTGTTTTTCTTTAAAATCAGTATACCTTAACTTTTGTTTTTCATCAATTTCTTCATATATATAACTTTTCTTAGGTATTAAAACTGTATTTTCTTCTTTTTCTTGTAAATCTTCTAAATCCCGTTCTAATCCTGTTAATTGTTCTGAATCTATTTTTATCGGTTCTATCATTTGTATAGATTTTGATGCAATTGTTTTTACTATTCCTTCTATGTTTACTTTGTATTTCATTCCTGAGCTATTACTAGCTTTTCCTAGTACTCCTATACTTACTACTAGGTTATTTCCTTCATATTCTGCGTAACCTTTTGTTTGTAGAGCTATTTTAATATTTTGTAAATCTTTAACATCTTTTAAAATATCTGGTGTACAATAGAATATTGCTATGTTTTGACTTAAATCTACCTCCATACCTGAAATTATAGCTTTTTTTATATCTGATTTCCAACTTTTATCAAGTATTAAAGCTAATAGTTTTGTTCCTAAGTTTTTTCTTCCTAAAGCTTTAACTCCTATTACTATTAATCCTGTGTGTACAAAGTTTTTATTTTGTTTTTTAATTTTTTCAATAGTTTCTGGTGACAAAAGATCTAGGGTTACTGTATTATCTACTACCCTTAAACTTTCTTCTCTACTACTTCTTATAAGAGTTGTGTTTATGTTTAATCTTCGTGTTTGATATAATATTCTTGGATTTAATATGTCTAATTGATGTTGGTTATATAATTCCAAGTTTCTGTCTAAATCTATTTCTTCTTCTAGTTGTATTATTTGTCTATTACTATTAGATCCTGATCCTCTTCTAATTATTCTATTTAAAAAAACCGTCTGATGTTATACTATCATTTATATTACTTGTAGAATTTCAAGCTTCCTGTATAGTTCTACTTCTTCCTAAAAAAATATTGTTATTATTCATTTTCTTGGCTACCAATGTGTATATGGGGTAGGTTTTTTCTCTGTTTTTAGTTTTTGTAAAGCTTCTGTGATTTTTTCAACTTCTAGAGGTATATTATTTTCAGTACTGTTTTTATTTTTTCCTAGTTTGTTAATTAATATATTAGACTGATTTTTTTATATAATCTAGGTTTTGTGATAATTTTTTAATTTCTATTGTTAAATTTTCTAATGTTTGTTTATTATTTATAGCTTCTTGTTGTAAACTAATACTCAGATTTATAAATAAATCTACTAAAGTGTTTAACTGTGAGTTATTTGTGTGTAAAGTATGTTCACAAAGGTCTTTAATATTACAAACTACAGTAAAATTTTCTGTTATAAAAGGTTTTCGATGAGGTTTTTCAGAAAGTTCTAAATTTAAAATTTCTAATCGCTTGATTGTTTGAGAAGTACCAATGATTAATAAATTCCAACTCTCTTTAGCTTTTATCCCTTATTCCAAATTTCTCTTAAACATTTTCTTATATTCCAGCTATTAAAGAACAAAACATAATATACAAACTAATCGATTAAACGATATTCTCTATATATTCTTTCTTTTAAATTAGCTCGTTGGTATAGATAATACCTTAAACGATATTCATCTATATAATCTAACCAATCTGCTGATTGTAAAGAAAGAATTGTTCTATCATATCTTTTTAATCTATTTAAAAGTTTTCTAATATAAAAACTAGTCATAATAATTAACCCTTTTGTTTATGATGTTATCAAAGCAACTATCTTTCCCACAATCTTCACCTAAGAGAGTTTTCCAAAAATACTGGCATAACACGCCATAAAAGAACTTGTCTTAGTCTATTAGATTTTAAGAAAACCTTTGCTCTGATACCAAATATCAGAGAGGGTGGTGATAGTGATGATGAAAATAAAAAAGAAAGCTAAAACTTACTTTGATGGAGATATGCACAGCGGATGATGATGGATGAGAGTATGCACAGCGGAGTAGAAGGTTGCAGAAGAAGGGAATTTTTTTATGTGTGTGTTGGAATATAATATGAAAAACTGGAGAAAATTTGGGATGTTAAGGGAGTGGAGCTAAAGAGATGTGGAGAGAGTTTTAGTGTGCCATTGAAGTAGTAATCTTATTACTTGTAATGGTTCTTCGTATTTTACAACGATTTACAATGCCTCTATATATAGGCAAAAATAAAGCAGCAGAATCATATTCCTAGTCTAATCAAAGAAAATAAACAGTATACAAATTTCAAAAGCCTATTACAAAAATTCAAAAGCCTAGTCTAGAAAGTAAAATAACCGAATAATTACAAAGATAGATTCCAACTTTAGGTTTGAAATTATTGCCCTCTGTCGACTGCTTTTTGTAAATAATTGGGCTTATAAAACGTCATTGCTTTCGTCATGTTTTTTGTTTTCTATCTTCTGTCGTCATTTCTTGCGTCATCTTCTAGAAGTCTCTGTGTGTGTTGTCTATTGACTGTGGACTTGAACAGTCTTCGTGTTCACAATCTTCGTCTTCTAGGTTTATGATATGTTGTAACTGTAGAGTGTCTCCTTCCCCTGCGAAAGGTAGAAGCATTCTCCAATTTGTTTTTGTATAGACTTGTATGTAATGTCCTTCGCCTATTAATTGATAGTTTCTCCATGGAAAATAGTCAGAAATTTCTGGGGTTTCCTGATGTTTCTTAATAAACTGTGTAAAGCTGTCTGGGATCTTTTTAGTTGTATGATCTATATGACTCAACCAAGGTAAAGTTGTGAACTCTATGTTGGTTTTTGTCATTGCTGTTTGTAGATAATTGCTTGTATTTTTGTGTTTATTATGTTCAATGAATATTCTCTTTCTAGCTGGTCTGTATGTGTATGAATCTGTGTAAGGAAATGAGGAAAATATTTTGCAACCAATAATCGAGGTTATCGATCTTGTTGCAATATTTCCTGCTACTAGAATAATTTTTTCTCCAAGCTGGTTAAGGAGATCTTCTGTTATTCTGTTTAACTTGATTTCCAAATAATCAATCATACCATGATGATAGAATTGAATTATTTGTTCATCTGTCAATTTTGTAGGATGGTGTACTTGAAGTAACAGAAGACCAATTCCATCTCCTGCTTCATTTGTTATTTCCACCACTGTGAATCCTTGTTGTTCACTGTCAAATCTGAATGCCATGTCTACCAACTGTTGTTGCAAATTGTATAGAATTAGAGGAAATTCTGCACATACTTTTTGTGAAACAAGGTACTCGAATTCTGGGAACCTTTCTGTAACTGGTTTTAAACATTGCCACCAGGGTGTGTCTAAAATCCTTGTTCTAAAGGATTCAACAGTTCTGTGTATAACTATTTTATCTTCTTTTTTCTCGAGCCTCTGTAATAACTGTGTATTTTTTGCTTCGAGCATCGCTACTTTTTGTTTTAACAGATTATTTTCAATTTTTATTTGTATGCCCTGTGTATCTTTCGCCTTGTCTTCAAGCTGTGTTTTTAATGTTAAAATAAGTTCTTGCTGAGCCTTTATATACTGTTCCGGATCTGTTTTGGCTATATCAGAAAAACTTTTAACCTCTTCAAGTTCTATGTAAAAATTTTGTATACCAAAACTGTCTCTTGTTACTTGAAGAGCTTCAGCAAAACTTGTATAACCTTTCCAAAATGACCCCCCTGTACAATTTATGTGTTTCACCACTGTTTCCCATTTATTAAAAATACCAATTTTTGTACCTCTAAATATAACATAATGAGTGTAATTGGGTTTTGTTTTAAACTGTCTTTCAGGTGTTTTTGAACTTTGTTCCTGAAAGTAAATGCTTAAAGCATTTAGAACCTGTACTTTGAATGTTGAAGCTTGTGGCATGGTTTGAATATGCCATAAGTTATCTAATAAACATTGCTGTTTATCTGTAAGTTTCATTCCCATAATAGGACGAAACTTTTTATCAACTTCATTACATATCTGTAAGGCATATGTTCCAAATTCAATCACTGGCTTGGGTGACAAATTGGTGTGCAAAGGTCGTTTGCCAGCTGCCTTTGGTTGCTGTTGTTTATAAAACTGTCCCATCATTATCTGTGGTAATGAGGTGTGAGGAGAACTGTATATTCTTTCTGTTGACTGTAGATATGACTGTTGAATTTTTTCTTCATCCGAAGAAGAATTCCCCTGCTTTGGATGTATAAGCTTTAATTTTTCCTTATCCTGTTTCCTGTCCACCTGAAAAAACCATTTGTTTATATTTCGAGATAACATATCAGCTATCCCATTATTTTTTCCTTTAATGTGTTCAAAGTTTATAAAATACCCATTTCCTTGTATAATATTTTGTAAATTAACCCATCTGGTTCTATTTACTTTTTTACTTTGATCATTTTTTACAAATTTAACTATTGCTTCGCAATCAGTTCTTACTGTAAATTCTTTATTAAGAAAGATTTTAAAATTTTCTAATGCATATATTAGTGCCTGTATTTCAAAATCAATTGTAGTCCAGTTTGTTTTATTTTGAAAATTACCACTTGCATAAGCACAAATTTTAACTTCTTCCTTGAGACTGTATTTGTTTGGTTTACATAGAAGGACTGCTCCCCATCCTTCTTTGCATCCATCTGTTTCAATAATTATATAATCTATAACTAATGGTAACTCTAATGGTTTAATATTTTTTACTGCTTTTTTAATTTCTTTAACTAGTTTAATGTCTTCTTGATTGAAATACCTTTGACCATTTTTAGTGGTTTTACCATATAAAGTTCCAACTAGTTTTGACAAGTTTGGAATAAATTTTCTAGCATAGTTTACTAGACCCAAAAAGGCTTGTATTTGTTTTAAGTTTTCAAATTTTTCTGAAAAATTTAGAATTTTTGTAGAAATATGTGGTTGTAATTCTATTTTCCATTTCCAATTTCATATATATATATATATATAGGTA
Organism: Helianthus tuberosus; assembly: GCA_030545235.1. Taxonomy (NCBI): domain Eukaryota; kingdom Viridiplantae; phylum Streptophyta; class Magnoliopsida; order Asterales; family Asteraceae; genus Helianthus; species Helianthus tuberosus. The sequence goes on along the minus strand of CM060402.1, from coordinate 158,855,707 downwards.
AAGGTTCCTGTAAAAAAGACCAAAAGTGTGAGAATGATAAGAAAGAATCTACACCATTAGATCTTTGATCTATTGGTTTAGATTAATAGGGACCAAATTGTAAAATTTGTTTTATTTTTTTGGACTGAATTGAAAATTATAGGGGTAATAAAGTCTTTATATCCATTTAAAATACGAAACTGTAATCAAAATCCTTACAATTTCGATCTCTCTCTCCAATCGCACGACCAGAGCTCTCTCTCTCTACAATTTCGATCTATCTCTCTACATCGCAGTGGAGCGACGGCGGCGAGCGGCAGCGGCGGTGGTGGTGCCGGATAGGCAGTGGTGGTGCGGCGGTGGTGGTGCCGAATCGGCAGTGGCGATCTCTCTCTCTACATCGCACGACCAGATGATCTCTCTCTCTCTACACGACAGCAGCGGCGGAGCGGCAGTGGTGGTGCCGGAAGTGGAGAAGATGATACAGAGGTTTAATGATTATTGAATGGTGTTATATATGTGCTGAATGGTGTTATATTCTTTATTGAATGGTGTTATATATGTGCTGAATGGTGTTATATTCTTTACTGAATGGTGTTATATTCTTTATTGAATGATGTTATATTCTTTACTGAATGGTATTATATACGTGCTGAATGGTGTTATATTCTTTACTGAATGGTATTATATACGTGCTGAATGGTGTTATATTCTTTACTGAATGGTGTTATATTCTTTACAGAGGTGTAATGATTATTGAATGGTGTTATATATGTGTTGAATGGTGTTATATTCTTTACTGAATGATGTTATATTCTTCACTGAATGGTGTTATATACTTGCTGAATGGTGTTATATACTTGCTGAATGGTGTTATATAATTATTGAATGGTGTTATATATGTGCTGAATGGTGGTTGCAGTGTTATTCGTAGTGTTTTTTTAGAGATCTTTTAAAAAAACCCTGTTCCTATAATTAAGGTGACGGTTATGGTAAGTTTTGAATTAATTGAATTAATTATAAAATTACTTGTTTACCCTTTTGACTTAATTTAGATGGAGGACACATGTTATCTCCACAATATTTCTCACATTTCTCACACTTTTAACCCTTTTTACAATAACCTTACCATATATATATAGGATTAGGTTCAAGAGTGAACAACTTTTTGTGAGTGAACTAATCTTGGCCCTTGATCATTTTTTAGATTAAAAGGGCAAGATTGACATTAGTTAAGTATATTTAATTAAAATCTCTTAATTTTCTCATCTCTGAACTCTCTCTCTCTTTCATTTTTAATTATTTTTTCCATCATTTCTTTATCCATAGATTTTGTTTTAATTTTAACTTGAATATTGTTTTTCTTTTATTATCCGTATATAGATATCATAATATATTGTTTTTAACTTTTTATAATTTTCAATAAATATTGAAATTTTTCTTTGAGATTGAAATTGTAATTATTTTTGGGCATTAACTTTTTTTTTGAATATATGATGAAGTTATTTATTTTTGCATACATGTTATATGTTTCGTTTTCATTAATTTCATAATTTTTATATGAATCTACTCGTGTGCATGCATAATATACTATATGTTGTTAATATACACATATGTAACCATTTTTTAATATAATACACAAGTGTATAAAAGACTATACACATGTGTATAAACTAACAGTTGTGTATCTTGTATAAACTGATAGTTAGCGAGACTGTACACATGTGTATAAATTAACAGCTATGTATATTGTATAAACTGATAGTTAGCGAGACTGTACACATGTGTATAAACTAACATTTGTGTATCTTGTATAAACTAATACTATCGAGACTGTACACATGTGTATACACTAACAGCTGTGTATCTTGTATATACGGAAACTAGCGAGATTTTAGGGATTTTGATTATATTGATTAATAAATGCAATCTACAAAAGACGCAAATACCCTTCTGTCAATTAATTTAAAGGGAAGTTACAACATTATAATTACAATCTTGCCATTGTTTAAAAATCTCTAGATGGTGTAATCCAATGGCCCAGATTAGTTCACACAGTTCACTCTCAACCTAGTGTTCACTCTAGAACCCTACCCTATATATATATGTGTGTGTGTGTGTATGTAAGTGACGTCATTTACCTACGTTTCATAAAATTTCAAATATACTTTTACGTCATGTTTATTCTTATTTACGTTTTAATAAAAGTTCTATTTTATTTTATTTTCTTTACCGTGAGGAAACAAACCGATGCCAAGTTTCTTTTATATAAAGTGACGACGTTTATCGTTTCCGTTATTTAGTAATACGAAATAACATTTTATAGAATTCTGAATATACCATTGCGCCGTGCTTATTTTATTTACGATTCGATATAAGTTTTTATTGTTCTCTCGACATGGCGATATAAATTTCATTAAAAACGGAGTTTTATTATAGAGAATTTTTTATATCAAAAGCTATAATGAGCGTCTGTATGAAAACGTTACCATGACGAACCCAATTAATATTGCTAGAACAACATCGATACCTGTATTCATTTTGATGGTTTTCTACCAATTTCAAACATGTGTCGATATCCTCTTAGGCATATATGTTTTGGTTAGTATAATAGTCCCACTAGTCGATAACAATAGCTTAATAATATTAAGTGTCGGATTCAAATAATATATTAAACAAGATAAATATATTATACTAATGAAAACTAATATAGTGAATTTTATTTAAATTTTAAGAATATAAAATTAATATTTAAAGAACTGATTTTTTTTACTTTACTACCAACTGTGAGACAATGGTATATAAATTTTAGGGTTATAAATTAATCTTTAAAAAATCGATATTTTTTTTTTCACTTTACTACACAATGGTACAAAACTAAAATCGCACCTACAGATTAGTTCTAGTAAATACGTAGTGCCGTTCGTGTAGCTCTACATGGGCGACATTTTGCACAATTTGTACATGTACATTGTTGAAGGTTAAAAAGTACATTTGCATGATGAAAAATTGATTTTTTTATGTTCATCACGAGGATTTTCCTTAATAAAGACCAAAACAGTAAAACTTCAAGGCTCTTGTGGTATTCCAGCCTGCTATTAAATGCTATTTCTACTAGGAAACATGTATATGTTTCCATTCAACTTGTCATAAAAAGTGTAGTATTTTCCATGCGACACGAACAAATATTTCCTTCCTAATGAGCATATTTAAATTACTTGACAGGTAGTTAAGAATTTTATTAATTAATACCTCTTTAAGCTACATAAATCGGATGGGAATTATTGGACGACAATTACAACGCAAAACTCTTAAATTTTGGTTTGACAAGAGTGATGTTTACAATGAGGTGTAATAAAAAAAAAAAAAAAAACCTCATAAAGCAAAATTTAGGAGAGTAAGTTAAACCTTTCTTAATCAACATAAAGATAATTACAATAAACCATATCCACCTATTGTTGTATGCATGTTGTATTCTTTGAGAAAGTGGGTTTATACTTGTTACTCCATAGGGGATTGCATATCCATCATTGCATTATCATGGATCATTTGTTTATTACCATCGTTCTATTTGTGGCTTTATTTATTTTCGTCGTGCACTTCTTCCGCAAAGTTGCCAACCTACCGCCTACTATTTTCCCAACCCTACCCATAATCGGCCACCTTTACCTCTTAAACAAACCCCTCTACAGATCCCTTGCCTCAATCTCTGCCAAACACGGTCCAATCCTCTATCTCTGCTTCGGATCCCACCGCGTACTTTTGGTCTCCTCGCCTTCGGCAACCGAAGAATGTCTCACCAAAAACGACATTATCTTTGCCAACCGCCCTCGATGGCTATACGGCAAAATTCTTGCTTCCAACTACATCAACCTAAGTTGGGCGCCATATGGCAACCACTGGCGCAACCTTCGTCGAATCTCCACCACCGAGATCTTCTCATCTCACCGCCTTAACGAGTTCCATGATATACGTGCCTACGAAGGGAGACTCCTTGTACAAAAGTTGATCCGTGAATGTTCATCACCAGTGAACTTAAACTCTATATTCCACTATTTGACGTTTAACATGTTGATAAGGATGATCTCCGGGGAAATGTATTTTGAATTCGGCCGTGATTTAGAGGAGAAACGTAAACAATTTCAAGAGATAGTGAAGGAGATGTTTCAGGTGGGGGATATTTTAAATTTGGAGGATCACTTGCCGATTTTGAGTTGGTTAGGTATAAGAGGAGTAGAGAAGAAGATGATTGCGTTGCAGAAAAAAAGAAACACATTCTTTCAAGGGTTGATTGATGAACTTCGAGAAGTGAAGGGTGTTGAAGCTGTGAACAAGAAGAAACACACCATGATTGAAGTGCTTTTCCAGCTACAAGAAACTGATCCTGACTACTACACGGACGAACTCATCAAAATCTTTCTGTTGGTAAAATCATATTCAATTGCTACAAATTACAACTTTCATGTTTACGTTTATATTAATTCGCAGGTTTCATCCTTAAACTATGGCGTAAATTACATAAATCATCCTTTATGATAATTGTTGTAACATATTATGACTTTTTCACCCTCTGTCTTTAGAATTTTCTGTTAACTTCTTTGTTTTAAATGATAATATTACTCTTAGCGACGTAGTATGTAATTATAAGAACTTTTTTCTTTTCTTTCCTTTTTACTTTCTTTTGGTTTTTATTTTCTTTTCTTTTAGTAAAGCTGCGAGTCTTTAGTTGTAAAAGTAAATTATCATTTTAAAAAACTGATAACAATAAATCTAATGCCAATTGGTGAAAAAGGCATAATGTGTTACAACATTTTAATAAAGAATGCTATTTGTAATTTTTGTAGTTTAAGTATGAAACATGCAAGTTGGTATAAACATATAAAACGAAAACTCTAATTTTATCCTTTATTAATTATCCATCAAGAAATTTGTTTTTTGAACTAACTAATTTTCATGAATAATTAGAACTTATTAGCAGCCGGCACTGATGGTCCTGTCTCAACAATGGAATGGGCTTTCTCACTTTTGCTCAACCATTCACATGTTCTAAAGAAAGCGCAATACGAAATCGACACTTGTGTAGGCAAACAACGTCTCGTTAATGAATCTGACATAGCCAACTTACCTTACCTATGTTGCATTATGAAAGAGACATTGCGGTTATACCCTCCAACCCCATTATTATTACCTCACCAGTCATCAGAGGATTGTGTGGTTGGAGGCTATCATATCCCACGTGGGACAATACTACTCATAAACCAATGGGGCATACAACATGACCCAAAGTTGTGGTGTGACCCGGAAAGGTTTCACCCGGAAAGATTCGCAGCGCTTGAAGACGCGGGTGAGAGATTTACGTTCATGCCATTTGGGTTTGGAAGGAGGGTTTGTCCCGGAGATGGATTAGCTATGCGTATGATTGGATTGACATTGGGGTTACTTATACAATGTTTTGATTGGGAAAATATTAGTGAAGACATGGTTGATATGAGTGAAGGTCTTGGGCTCACCATGCCAAAGGCTCAACCTTTGGTAGTCAAGTGTAGACCACGTTCAACCGCTCAGAATCTAGCGTCTCAAAACTAAGTCCATTACCTAAGATCACTCGTGTTTGACTTGGCATATATAATTAAAAAAATAACTAAACACCTCCGTCTTGGTACTTGCACTTAGGTAATTATCTGTTACGTATTGTGAAATTAGTAACTCATGCGTAGAACTATTTCTTTTTTTGTTCAACTTGTTTGCTCGACTACATGTATTTCGTTTTATGTAGCAAGCTACTAAGGTTATCATCGAAACTCAAGGCTTGAGACTTTAACACTTTTTTATTTTCAAGTTTATATGATAATTTAATGATACTTTTAAGTTCTTCTCAACTTAACTTAATTATATTTATTTAGATTATTATTTAATAGTCTACAAAAATAATTACTAATTTTATATTAGTTTTGTATGTTAAAAATAGACAATCAGCGAGTAAATAAATTTTATTTGATGAATATATGAAAGTTATTTTGTTATTCTTATACATAACATGATTAGAGTATCAAAGCTAACTAGGTTATAGGCCCGTGTATTACACGCGTTATATAATAGAAAAATGACGGTACAATAATGTGTACAAAACTTCCAATTATATGTATAATAGAAATTATATAATTCTATATGATTTGTATCTAAAGTGAAATAACTTTTATTCTTTAAGCAATTAAGCCTTACACGTAACAGATGGTTATCAATGCCGGAATTTCTTTCCTTGCCGGATAGCTCGACGATGGAGTTCAGGTTGGCATAGGGTGTAAGGTTTCTCGGTTAGTTTTTCTTCGGCTTTCCTGGAGTTTACCTTTATCTCTATTCTGGCCTTCGCCTCATCCATTCGCCGTCCGGGTTGATCGGATTCCCGCTGGTGGTCCTCATGGAGAATAACGGTAGGAATATCATCAAGTTCTTTGTTTCGAACCTGCCGGAGGGGTGCACGCCATGGGAACTTAGAGGTTGCATGGAAGGCTTTGGTAAGGTTGCCGGGACTTACGTAGCGAAAAAAAGAGACAAAGACGGCTGTAGGTTTGGTTTCGTTAGTTTCTTGGAGGTGAAAGACGGGTTGGAATTGGAGAAGTCTTTGAAAGGAGTTAAGATGGGCGATTTCAAGTTGAAGATGAATATAGCGAGGTTCGCTTCGGAGAATAAGGGGTTAGCTAGACAGCAGGAGGAGAAGGCGCAGAGAGTTCATTTCGAAGGCATGGGGAACAGAGGTTTTAAGTCCAACGGTAGGGATCATAGATCTTACAGTGAGGCGTTGGGGAGCTCTTCAGGGGCCGGTGCCACGGGGGTTGCAGGAGTTCACAGGGGAGTCAACCAGGGGGTGGAAAGAAATAAGGATGGTAAGGTTCTTGTGGTTCCGGACAGAACTTCGGCGTTTAAGGAGTTGCATGGTGTCGCGGTGGTAGGAAGGACGGTGGACTTGGAGACGTTGGTCGATTTTGATCGGCTTCTCAGGATTGCCGGGACGACTTACTCGAAGATACAATATCTGGGGGGGCTATCCATTATCATTTCGTTTAATGAAGTGGAATCGGCAAGTAAGTTCTTGGAGGCGAAGTCGGTTTGGGGTCCATGGTTTTCGAAGCTTGAGGCTTGGAGTGGTCAATCGATGCCGTTGGAGAGGGTGGCTTGGCTTAAAATACAAGGTATTCCTCTTCATATTTTGGAGCCGGGGGTGATCGAGAGTATCGGTGATCTATTCGGGATAGTTCTGCATGTGCCGAAGTATATGTCTGAGGATCAAGATCTCTCGTTTATGAGAGTGGGGGTGTTGGCCGGTGAAGGGCAGAGAGTAAGTGAGCAGGTAACCCTCAAGTGGAAAGATAAAAGCTTCAGGGTATGGGTGGAAGAGGAGTTAGAGGAGTGGGTTCCGGATTGTCTCGGGTCCGGGGACCGTGACCGGTCAGTAGAGGAGTCAACGGCGATGTCGTCGCCGGTAGTTGATAAGTCGGATTATGGGGTTCATGGCAACGAGGAGTTGTTGCATGGGAACGGTTCAATAGGAGACGAAGTGTCAGGTGGGTCAAGTTCCAAGAAAGGTGGGGAAGGTGGGAGTGATATGCATGAGAAGTCCAAGGGTAATTCATTCCCTGCTTTTGATGTTGGTCCTTGGCTCGAGGTAGGTAACTCTAATAATCATAAGGTTTTTTATTTTAATTCTTCAAAGAGAAATAAATCTAATAGAAGACGTAGGTCGGCTAGTAGGCCGACTATACAGTTGGGTAGTCAAAGTTCCTTTTTGGACTCGGTTGAGAGGGGTAGGCCCGGTAAGAGGCTTAGGGCCCAAATGGAGATTAATAGTGACCCATTTTCTTTAGATCGGTTTGCGCCAGAAGATAATTTTTCCTTCGATCTAAATCAAAGGGTGTCATCATTAGAGGGTGATGGAGTACACAGTTCAGTGCCGGCCGTTCCGGTCGTCAATAGAGAGCAAGGGGAAGGTGAAGTTTCGTCTCTGGATGCTGAGGTCTGTGCGACTACAGATCTGGGTTGCAAGATTGGTATGAATTTGAAAGGAAGTGAAGTGTTGGTGAAGAACGTCATCTTGGGTAAGGGTATTAATGTTGTTTCCTCATGAATTTTTTGTCCATTAATTTAAGAGGGTTAGGGGGTGATGATAAAGCTCGTTGGGTTAGGGGTTTAAAGGTTAAGTTCGGTGTAAACTTTGTGGTTTTACAAGAATCGAAATGTTTGATCTCTCACAAGAAGGAGCTGGCATCTTTGTGGGGTGGTGACGATTTTGATGCCGATTGGGTGGATTCAGCTGGGTTATCTGGAGGTCTCGTTTGTTTGTGGGATCCGAAAGTTTTCGTCATGGGGGGTGTGTCAAAAGACAAGAACTTCGTTATTGTCAAAGGAAAAATTAAGGGGAGCGGTCAGCAGGTTAATATAGCAAATATCTATGCTCCTCAAGGTATTCAAGCTAAACAGGAGCTGTGGGAGAGGCTGAAGGCCGAAAGAGAAAAATCTGTGGGTTTTTGGATTTTTCTTGGCGATTTTAATGCGGTTCGGGTTCCGGAGGAGCGGCTCAATTCTGTGTTTAACCCGGTTTGTGCCAGTAATTTTAACTCTTTCATATTTGAAGCCGGGTTATTGGAGTATGGGATGAAGGATAGAAAGTTCACGTGGTGTTCGAGCAATGGAAAGAAATTCAGTAAGATTGATAGGGTTCTTGTCTGCCATGATTTCTTCAATCTATGGCCTGATGCTTGTCTCAGGGCACTTCCCAAGTTTTTGTCGGATCATTCTCCAATTGTTTTAGTCACTAAGGATTCGAACTTTGGGCCGAAACCGTTTCGGGTTTTTGATTCTTGGATTGGGCGTGATGGTTATGATGATACGGTCCGCGAAGCCGCTAGGTCGTTCGCCTGGGTTGGGCCAGCGGATCTGTTTTTGTTAAAAAAGTTCGAGTTCATAAGGAGCCGGGTTAAGATTTGGAGAGATGGGATGTTGAAAAAAGAAAAGGAAAACGAGGCTTTGGCTAGAGCTGAGATTGAGGAGTTAGAGATTCTTATGGAAAATAGAGACCTCATGGAGGAGGAAGAATGGGTTCTGGCGGAAAATTATAGACGTATTAAAGAATCCGAGGAGGCTAGAAGTAAGGATATGAAGCAAAGATCTCGGGTTAGGTGGGCGAAGGACGGGGATGAGAATTCCAGGTTCTTTCATTCTATGGTTAATTGTCGGAAGGCGAATAACAATATTCACGGGTTAATGATAAATGGGTCTTGGTGCTCGAAACCGTCTAAAATTAAGAAAGCGGTCTTCGAATTTTTCCGGGAGAAGTTCAAAGAGGAATTGAGTTATCGCCCTTCGGTGACTTGTGAGAACATTAAAAGGCTTTCGTCGGAAGAGGCAGCAGGGCTGGTTGCTGTATTTAGTCGGGAGGAAATCAAAGCTGCTATCTCGGATTGTGGGAGCGATCGTGCTCCCGGCCCGGACGGGCTTAACTTCCGGTTTCTTAAACATTTTTGGGACATCTTCGAGTAGGGCTGTTCACGAGCCGAACCGAACTGATCAGACCTTTGCTCGTGCTCGGTTCATTTACAAACCGATCCGAACCGAACCGAGTATTTTTTCAACCGAGCCAAAGTCGAGCGAGCGTCTTTCGATCCGAACATTTTTCGAACGAACGTCGAACGAGTATCGAGCGTTGTAGAATAAACAAGGAAAGTGACGATGGGAGTGCTAGTTATTAGAATCATGGTTGTAAAACAAGGTTTCCAAGTCCGAGTACTCTCCGAGTAATCGCTTCAAGGTAGGTTGCAGAGGCGACTTTCTTCAACTCTGCCTAATTACTCGGAATAGGCCAAACGCAGTCAAACTCGGCCAAAATCGGATCTAGTGGGTCAATTCAGGTCGAGTTTGACTTAAAAATATAACATAATAATTTCTATATCTACCATATTAAATAATATTAAAAAATGAATATCATTCTCATATATTTTGTTATAATTATTAGTAAATTTATATTATTTGACATATATTTAACTTTCGAAAACTAATTTCTTTATAATTTAGCATGTCCGAGTAGTCCCCGAGTACTCTCCGCCCATACCGAGTACTCTCAAATCCCCACTCGACCGACTAAGGAGCGCCTAGCGACTTTTGCAACCATGATTAGAATATAGTACAGTTTTTGTCCCTGATGTTTCGTCCAATAGAACACAAGTAAAAATTTAACAAATAACAAGGAATACAAAAACACCCAACTAGTTCTATCGAGATTAACTAAGCGGGAAGATAAATCGTCTACCGATTGAAACATACCCTTGTTCTATCGGAAGTTTGAAATTGAATGAATCAATTGAAGCTAAACCCTTGCGAGTTGGCATCTTGGCGAGTGGCGATGGAGAAATCGAATAATGATGGCCAATGGGGGTTTTGATTAGGGTCTTGCACTTTTGAATAAAATGGCGGGTTGAGACTTGAGTATTGATCGACGTTTCACATTTTAGTATTTGAAATTTTGACCCACTTACTCAAATGGACATTTAAGTATTGGATAATGGACCATTGGTATTAGATTTCAATTCTAATTACTTAAATGAGCTCTATTTGGATTTTGGACCAAACATTTTTTTTTTTTTTTGAACGGCAAAATCACTTTATATATATATATAAAGAGCCAGCAAGAAGCTGAATACAGAGAAGCAAAACAAAGAAACAGACAAAGAAAAGGGCGCAAACTACATTAGGCCCAAAATATCAAACATCCTCCATTTGTCCCAATCCAGATTTAATTTAGATCTATTGCTAACCCACAAAAAGGCGTCTTCCTTTATTTGATCGACAGATTTGATCACTGGAATGAATCTATCTTCAAAAGCCTTCTCATTTCTTGCTTTCCATATCCTCCAAAACGTGGCCGAGGCCACCGATAACATCACCTTCTTCCACAGAGAGGATCCCGGCTGATTATGAAGGAAATCAAGAAGCTCATTAATATTGGTCACCCACAACGGGAAACTAATCCGCATCCAAGTCAATATACTCCACCAGATGCTTCGGGACCAAAGGCAACTGAAGAAGATTATTAATGTTGGTTTCTAGTCATTTCATTAAAAATGATACACATACAAACACAAATATATATGTATATATATATATTAAAAGATAAATCGAGCCAACCGAGCCGAACCGAACTGAGCGGACCTTTGCTCGTGCTCGGTTCGTTTACAAACCGAGCCGATCCGAACCGAGCATTTTTTTAATCGAGCTGAATCGAACGAGCAAATTTCGAGCATTTTCCGAGCGAGCATCGAACGAGCGTCGAGCGCCGAACAATTTGAACAGCCCTATCTTCGAGTCTGATTTTATTAAAGTGTTTGAGGAGTTCTTTCATGGGGGTGTTATTAACAGAGGGTGTGCCTCGTCTTTCATCACGCTTATCCCGAAGGTTAAGGATCCTACGTGTTTAGGGGAGTATCGCCCGATCAGTTTGGTGGGTGCCATTAATAAGGTGATTTCGAAGGTGCTGGCTAATCGCCTCAAATGTGTTCTCGGTTCGGTTATCTCGGTAAGTCAATCCGCTTTTTTGAAAGACAAGTACATCCTGGACGGCCCTCTTATCATTAATGAGGTCATAAATTGGATTAAAAGGAAGAAAGACAAGGCTTTTTTGTTGAAGTTGGATTTTGAGAAGGCATACGATAACGTCAATTGGGGCTTTATTGATATGGCCATGTCTCAGATGGGCTTTCCGCCGCTCTGGTGTTTATGGGTTAAGGGTGTTCTTTCTTCGGCTAGAGCGGCTGTTCTGGTTAATGGAGCGCCTACTTTTGATTTCCCTTGTCAGAAGGGTATGAGGCAGGGTGACCCGTTGTCTCCATTCCTGTTCCTTATTGTGATGGAGATTCTTTCATGCTGTATGGATAGAGCGTCTGGGGTAGGTGTGGTGGCTGGGGTTAGGCTCCCGAACAATGGGCCGTCCCTTTCCCATCTCTTTTATGCGGACGGCGCTTTGGTGATTGGGGAATGGTCGAAGGAAAACGTTCTTAATGTGGTTAGGATTCTGAGGTGCTTTTATATTTGTTCGGGCCTTCGAATTAACTTGACCAAGTCTAAAATTATTGGTCTTGGGGTCCCTGAGTCGGAGGTCAATGATTTGGCGGGCTTGGTGGGTTGCGTGGAGGAAAGAATTCCGTTTGTTTACCTAGGTGTTCCTGTAGGGGCCAATATGAATAGGGTGGCAAGTTGGAGGCCGATTTTCGATATCTTTGAGTCTCGTCTGTCTCTGTGGAAGGCCTCGGTGTTGTCCATGGGTGGTAGACTTACTCTTATTAAATCCGTTTTGGAGAGTTTGCCCAATTATTTTCTCTCCCTTTTTAGAGTCCCGGTGGGTGTTGCTAATAAGCTGGAGGCTATCATAAGGAAATTCCTGTGGGGCGGTTCGGGTGAGGACATGAAGTTGAGTTGGGTTGCTTGGGACCGTGTGGCATCGCCGATTGATTGCGGTGGGCTGGGCCTAAGGGATTTTGCTTCTATAAATAAAGCTCTTCTTCTCAAATGGGGGTGGAGGTATAAAGCTGAAAGTAACAATCTGTGGGTTAAAGTCATCTCCGCTATTCATGGGCATCGAAGGTCGTGGGAGTTCCTTCCTGTCAAGGCCTCGTTGGGAGGGAATTGGGTTAATATTGTTAAAGTGGTCTCGAGCCCGATTATTTCCGGTGTTCGGTTTCGTGATTTAATGTGTGGAGAAGTCGGAAACGGAAGTGACATTGCGTTTTGGTTGGACCCGTGGCTTGATCCGGAGCCGCTTAGGAATCGGTTTCCCAATCTTTTTTGTATCGAGCAGAATAAGAAGTGTGTTGTTAGGGATAGGATTGTGAGCCCTTTCTCTAATCCGAATGCTGCGTGGCAGTGGAGTCGGCCGCCTTCAACTAATGTGGAGATGGCTGAATGGCTGGATTTGATTATGAAATTGCGTGATGTGGTCTTATCAAGTGGCCGAGACAATTGGAGGTGGAGGGGTGAAGATTCGGGGGTTTTTAGCGTGAGATCGGTCAAGAGGATTATAGATTCGAATAGAGATTTTAGCGCCAGGTACGTTTGGGAGTGGTGTAAGTGGATCCCGTTAAAGTGCAACTTATTCACTTGGAGAGCCGAACAAGAGAGGTTGCCTACCAAAGTGGAGCTTAGTAAGAGAAATATCACGATATTGGATGTCTCGTGTCCTTTGTGTTCGGAGGATAACGAGACGGTAGTGCACTTATTTACGGCATGTCATTTTACTACTTTGGTTTGGGCGAAGGTTAGCCAGTGGTGTAAGGTTCCGTTCCCGGTGGCCTTTTCTTTGAGGGATGTCTTGGAGGGTCATACGTATTGTGGTTTGAAAGGTAAGGCGCTCACGTGTTATAAAGGTATTTTTCTTATCACGTGTTGGCAAGTATGGAAGGCTAGGAACGAGTTAGTGTTCTCGGGGAAGAGTCCGAAGGTTGAAGAGGTGTTTAGTGCTATCAAGTCCATAGGTTTTCTTTGGTTTAGAAGTAGATCGAGGTACATGGATACGTCGTGGGTTGATTGGTGTAAATTTATGTAATTTTGTAGTTGGTTCGGTCTTCTGCCGGGTTTTTTTCGGCAGGTTGGCTGCGTTTTAATGAAGTTTTCCTTTCAAAAAAAAAAAAAAAACTGGTTTATGCAGTATCCCAACTACACAACAAACATTAATAAGCAGATGCAACTAAACATATAAATCAATAAATTAAAAACCAAATTTCATATGTCCTAAAAACATGCATACAGATATACAAGTGCCAGTCACATAAACTGTCTTTTTTAAGCAACATCACCTCCTAAACTATTGTAATAAAAAAAACTATATTATCTTAAAATAAATTACCCGTTTTGACTTGCTACCCAACCTGCCAGACTTACCCATTTTGCCATCTCTAGACTGAACCATAACAATGCATTAAAGAGCAGATATACCCTATCAAGAAACATCAATATAACAACATCTAGATCTTTTTTTCGAAAGAAAAACCAATTCATTAATATTCATCAATAGCCTGTAGACGTTCGAGTGGCTTATAACGTATTTTACCTCCATATGATAGAACTGGCAATGTGTGGTAGCTGCAAACAATTTGCAGCAAATCATTTTTATTGTCTTGTCATGAAAAAAAATATATATATCAACAAACCTTAGCTCATTCCATATATCTTCATCCTCACTGGTTAATAAAAAACCCTAGATTTGAAAACATTTGGCAAAAAAGTAAATTAAGATATGGAAATCAAAGGGAGTGAAAAAACAAACCCTAATTTATGAACCGTTTCAAAACGATATTCCGGTTTAAACAAAAAAAAAAAAAAACAATAATAAGCATACAATGTGCGCTGATCAATGAAATTAAACATGTTGATGACGAAAATGTCAAAGACACAATATCAAGAACAATAATATGTAAAATCACTGAATAACCATAAAAAGGTTCACGTTATAGCAAGAACAAAAGGAACTGCACACTATTATTGAACACTAACAACCACTGCGAATATTCTCTCTGATGATCGGCGGCTGTTCAAGAATCAGAAGCGACACTAGTAGGCTCTCGAACACAGGAACATGGCTTCGAATGTTCTAGAGAGATATATAGCAGAGAAAGGTCGCTGACTTTAATGTTTTAGAGAAGACTTGTAGTAGGTTCAATTGGTCAGTAGCGTAAAACCAAGGCAGCCAAATATAAAAGAAGGCGCGACAACAACCCTAAGCCCAACAAGCAGCCCAACTACCTTTATGAGAAACAGGCCCATCTCCATATAAGCGAGACCAACGAGCCCAAACATGAAACAAAAAATGACAGAATTAACGCATATAGAATTGAACAACACCCCCTCTCAATTCAATACGCAAAACAATTAAAGAGACCCAAGTGTTTACAGACCTTTTCATGTGCTTGAACAGGCAATCCTTTTGTAAGGACATCAGCTGTTTGATTTTCGGAAGAAACACCAACAGTCTTAATAACCTCCTTTGAAATCTTTTCTCTTAAAAAAAAAGAGATCAATCTCAAAATGTTTTGTACGTTCGTGGAAAACAGGGTTAGCAGCAATGGATATAGCTGCCGTATTGTCACAAAATAAAGAGACAAGAAGTTTAATATCAATTTTAAGTTCTTTTAGAAGCCAAATAATTTCACATGTCGCAGCACACATCGCACGATATTCTGCCTCAACAGAAGATCTAGATATAAAACAGAATACCATTTCCATGAAATAAGAGAGTTTCCTAAAAAAAATACAAAACCCGGTGACAGACTTTCTGGAGTTAACACATTTACCCCAGTCAGAATCCGCAAAGGCTTTAAGATCTAAAGAAGCCCCCTTTTAAACAGAATACCATTTCTAGGAGACCCCTTAAAATACCTTAAGAGTCTCAAAGCAATTTTAAAATGAGCATTAGTGGGATATGCATATATTGACTTAGATAGTGCACATAATAGGCAATATCAGGCCCTCTGTATGAGAGATATACTAGTTTCCCACTGACTTTTGATAAACAGAGATATCTAGTGACACTTGATTATCTTGTTCACATAAATGCGTTAAAACATGATTTGCTTCAATAGGACTGTTCACAGGTTTACACCCAGTCAAACCAAACTCAACAAGTAATTCAAGACAACATTTTCTTTGGGACAAACACAAACCATCTTTGGTTTTTAACACTTCAATCCCAAGGAAATATTTTAACATTCCAAATCTTTAATTAAAAACTTAGATTTAAGGAGAGATTTAATTTTAGCAACTTTAGTTGAACAACTACCAGTTATGTTAATATCATCCACATAAACAAGTAAAATAATAAACACAGATTTACTTGTTTTTACGAACATGGAATGATCACACTTACTTTGTTCGAAACCAAGTTCAAGTAACACATTAACAAGCCTTTCATTCCACATTCGAGGAGCTTGTTTAAGACCACAAAGAAATTTTTTAAGTCTACAATCCTTATTTTCATGATTGGACCCGTAACCATCAGAAAGGGTCATATAGACTTCTTCATTCAAATTTCAATATAAAAATGCATTATTTATATCAAGTTGATATAAATCCCAACCATTATTAACAGCAATAGTTAGGACACATCTGACAGTGACTATTTTCACAAATGGTGAAAATGTCTCAAAAAAGTCTATCCCCTCCTTTTGACTAAAGCCTTTAGCCACAAGCCTAGCCTGATACCTTTCTATCTCACCTGAAGCTTTATACTTAATTTTGTATATCCATTTACAGCCTATAGCTTTCCTATTAGGAGGCAAATCAACGATTTCCCAAGTATCATTTTTGTGTAATGCTTCTAATTCATCATTCATAGCATCAACCCAGTTCTTATCAGACTTAGCCTCAAAAAAGTTTTTAGGTTCGGAACTTTTATTCAGCACATAAGTAAAGCAAAGATTACATTGATCTAAATTAGCATAGTTTAGCACCTTTTCAAGACCATACTTAACTTTACCATCAACAATATAGTCATCAAGTTTAGAAGGAAATTTGGTATTTCTGGAAGACCACCTAGGAACAGTATTAGTTTGACCTGCATTATCTCCCTCAGAGTTATTAAAAATATCCTCAGCTTCATTATCATGCTCAGCCCTGTCCATATGTTCATCAGTGACACTTGGTTGCTGAGAATCTGCCTTACCTAAAGTATCACTAGATTCAACATTAGACTGCTGAGACCCATGATCAGAAATAGGATTATTTATGATTTCATCAACGGGAGTAGGGCCAAATTTGGGACAAGGGGTACTAAAATAGTCATACAAATAAAAGAAATTAAGGGTTTAACATTAGGCGTAAGATCATGATCATGCAAAGTTATTTTCTCTTTAAAAGGAAAAATAGTTTCATAAAACCTAACATCCCTAGAGAAATACATCACCTTATGATCAAGACTCCAAAGTTTATAACCTTTCTTTTTCATTTGAATAACCTATTAACACACTTTTTTCAGCATGACTTTTAAACTTATCTGAATTGTTTAAAATCGTACTAAAACAAAGACATCCTATAACCCTAAGTTGACCCAACACTGGTTCAAAACCATACACACATTCATAAGGAGATCTTCCCTTCAATACCGACGATGGAGTCCTATTAATAAGATAAGTAGTAGTTAAAACACATTCAGACCAGAATTTAAGAGAAAAACCACCTTGAAAGAGTAGAGCTCTAGCAACATTCAAAAGGTGTCTTTGTTTTCTTTCGATTATACCATTATGTTGAGGTGTATGTACACAAGAAGTTTGATGGACAATCCGATTAGCATAACAAAATTCATTCATTTGATTATTAATAAACTCAGTTCCATTATCACTTCTAAAAGTTTTAACATGTTTACCAAACTGAGTTTTAAGCAAGTTAAAAACCCTTGTATATGATAAAAAACTTCACTTTTGTTTCTCATTAGATACACCCAAACAACTCTGGTACGATCATCAACAACAGTAAGAAAGAACCTAAACCCATCTCTACTAGGAACCTTGTAAGGACCCCAAACATCAAGATGGACTAATTCTCCTAACATTTTAGATTTGTGATCACTTAAAGGGAAAGGATCTCTATGTTGTTTGGCTCTATGGCAGGTTTCACATGGCAAAAGATTAGTGTTTTTAACGTCCAATTTGTTTTTTAAAACATGTAAGACAGGTTCAGCAGGATGGCCTAGTCTAGCATGCCACAGATTAACATCACATTTAGCATTACACACCTTAACAGCAGAGCTACCATAGAAATAGAGACCATCAAGTTGATTACCTGTCACCTGGATTTTCTTTGTTTGAGAATCCTGAATATAACAGTTATTTTCATCAAATGTCACAGTTAATTTGCAATCTTTGGCTAACTTATGAACAGAGACAAGGTTAACACAATAATCAGGAACAAGAAAAACATCATATAGGATGACCCTATCACTTAATTTAATATCACCGATTTTAGTAACCAGAGCACTAGTGCCATTTGGATGTTTCACTTTTATATTATATTCAGTTACATCAATTTGATTAATACAACCAACATCAGTCATTACCATATGTTGATTTGCCCCAGAGTCAATGATCCACCCAACCCTATTTCCATCCTTGAAAAAATTAGAAAAACAGTAAACAGGTTTGGGATCACATGAGGTTTTGCAAGACATATCAATGAAACTATTAAAACACACAGAATTGTCAGACCTACCAGCAAAACCACTGCTCTGTGGATCATTTTTTGACTTATCATTCAAAAGACTAAGAAGTTGAGCCACCTTTTCACTAGTCAAAGAAGTCATAGTAGAAGATGGAGAAGCAGTATCAGACGTTTCAGCAATCACATTATTACTAACCCTGCTACCCTTATTCCCATTGTTTTTTTGATTTCATCAAAGAGGGATAACCAACCAGTTCAAAACATTTTTCAATAGTATGACCTGTCTTGTTACAGTGAGAGCATTTAAGATTAGGATTAGGGGATCTAATACCCTTTTTCTTTGAGTCAAAACCTTGGTTTGTATTAGCAACAAAGCCAACAGTATTATTAGGGATATTTTCAGAAAAAAAATTCATATGACGATGTGACTTTTCTCTTGAATTAATAGAAAAAGCATCTTTAACCATAGGAAGAGTTACTCTAGTTAAAAGATTAGTTCTCACAGACTGGTATGTACTATCAAGACCCATCAAAAATTGCATTAGTTTAATAAGATGATTAAAATCATTAAATTGTTTAGATGCATCACAAGTACATGAAGGTAAAGCAAGTAACTGATCAATTTGTTTCCACATGCAATTCAATTTATGATAATATTCAGAAACAGGCATGCCACTTTGTGTAAAAGAATTAATTTTTTTATACAAATTAAACACAATAGACCCATCAACTTTATCATACGTTTCCTTTAAGTCTCTCCATACCTCAGAGGCAAGCTTAGAATACACATGATCAAGATACAGTTTATTAGACACATAATTTAGAATCCAAGTGAGAACAATTGAGTTATATTTATCCCACTGTCTTCCTAATACTTCATCAGTAGTAGACCTACGACAAGAGCCATCTATAAACCCAATTTTATTCTTAACTTTTAGAGCTAAATTCATAGAGTTTGCCCAAACTGTATAATTTTCTGTCCCCTTAAGTTTAATAGTAACAATAGACAGATTAGCACAATCACTAGGGTGCAAAAATAAAGGGTCACCTGCATCAATCTTACTAATCAAAGTAGCACTAGTCGAACCCATAATATCAGTAGTGACTACAGCATCATCTCCAGACATAGTAAGCAATTAAAAAACAGAAAACCAACCAAGAAAAAACAAGACTAGAAGACAGAATAACACAGAGTTAAGATCAAACAAGGGCCAGTTAAGATAATTAAGCAAATATAGCAAGAATCAAAACACAACTAATAGCAAACTGAATAACATAGAGTCAATCAAGAAACTATAGACACTTAGGACAAGACACGACAAACGCAACAGAGTGGACCCTCTCTGTATCCCAATAATCAAGTCGGTCTTGCTAAACCCGGTATCAATATGCCTAGACAAACTGATTCAGTGATGCAAAAAATAAGAATACAAGATAGGGATAGAATGATCTCACAGCGGGTGCGAATAACTCCAGCGAGTCAGACTTGTAACCTTCACTTAGGGTTACAAGGATTTGATCAGATAATGAACAAAAGTGTTCTGTTGGTGTGCCCTAAATAGAGACCAATGAGAACTTTCAAGAAGCCGCAACAGAAAACCCTAAAAATTAAGGGTTCAATCTTCAAAGAGTCATGAACACCAAGCAGCCCAGAACTGCTTTGTTCTTAACCAGACTTGAGAAAAAAAAACCAAAATAACCAAGCAGATGATCAGGAATTGGCAGATTTGAATTGTACCACCAAGACTCCTTAGATCTTCAACCACATACACAGATCCACACAGATCTGTTCTTCAACACGAAGCAGCAGCGAAAGATAATAAATCTCAAAGAGCCGATTATGGCTCTGATACCATGTCAAAGACACAATATCAAGAACAATAATAAGTAAAATCACTGAATAACCATAAAAAGGTTCACGTTACAGCAAGAAGAAAATGAACTGCACACTATTGAACACTAACAACCACTGTAGATCTTCTGTCTGATGATCGGCGGCTGTTCAAGAATCAGAAGCGACACCAGTAGGCTCCCGAACACAGGAACAGGACTTCGAATGTTCTAGAGAGAGATAGTAATGTGTGCTAAACAGACTATAAAAATTAACTAAATAAGACTCTCTAAACTAGACACTAAAAAGCTTTAATTCTAGACTCGACCTAAAACCACACAATCAGCAAGTGTACCGATCAATGTAGTATAACCTAGGAAGTCCGGATATCGAACCACGAGACTCTATGTATCACGTAAACTAGACTTTAATAAACACTGATAGACACGACTTAACTTGTTTATTTGTTTGGGGGGGGGGGTTACGGAAAACTAAAGAAATCTATATTAAACTACTAAGTTGACTAAAACTAGACTAAAGACGAACGAAGACTGAGGACTTTCCTTATATGAGAACGAGACCACCTAGACAAGAATCCTGGATTATTTTTAAGAGATTACCGATTAAGTTAAATGCATGAATTATGGAACCGGGATCTTAAAGTACTAAACCTATTAAGAACCAACTAAGCCCCTCGACCCTTCTCAAGGAGAAACCTGTGGAACTACCTAGGCCGTTAATCATACCGGTTATTAGACGCCTTTCCAGTTGTCTAATTATTGTGTAAGTACCCTAATGTTGACCTACTCTTTTCCAATCATAGATCTAGGGTAGTTTGAAGTAATTAATTTGACTTGATAGACTAATAAAACCGACAGGTAAACCAAGACATGACATTTTCCAAGGACTATCTAAAGCAATTCGCCGGGTAAGACCTACCAAATAGCCCCTCACTTTCCAGGTATTAGGACTAGTAGAACACTAAGACTTAGCAAATTATTACCAATTACTTCTAGGGGTTATTGCACAATTCTCCCTAAAGAGTTAAGGTTTTCTTATGTGATATAGACACTCACCGGAATCCTAAACCCTAATATGACTCTATGTTGTGATAAAGACCGTCACTAAGAATCATATGAAGCAAATGAAAACAATGAACCAAATCAAAGCACGCATATACATCAAATCATTAAATCAAACCGTTTACTAAACACAATCAATCCATAATAATCATGCAAATAACGAAAACGGTAAAAACTTTATATTAATCCATTCATTAAGTCTAGGTGGTTTATAAATTTAGCCAAGCATACTAAAACGTGAAAACAATCCAAAGAAGTCTAAACAAGAATTCATTATGACAAGTTTCAAGAAAAGTAATCGACAAAACAAGGGATTAGAAAACCCGATATATCCTTCGATTCTTCGCCCTTGACTCGTACCAATGATTCCCAAGCCTTGAAATCTCCGATTGTGCGCCAAGAATGCTCCAAGATTGCCCAAAGATGTCTAAAATTCGTAATTAGGGTTCTCCTTAAGTTTCTTGGAAATTTCAATCAAAACCCTAACTGCAAATCAACAACCCCTTCGAAATAGGGGCTAGGCGTGACGCGAGGGGGCTAGGCGTCACGCGGCACTCCCCAGATGATTATTTTATTATTTTCGTTATTTCCAGCTTTCCAACTCGCGTTCGAATCCCGTTTTTCCTCTAAACTGCTCGTTTTGACTCGTTTTTCATCACTTTAAGCTACAGGGCCTGAAATCAAAGCTTAACGTCAGCAGTATCGAAATTCTAACCTAAACTAGACCGAAAACTGACCAAAATATACACTATAAACATATGTACTTTGCAGTACATCAAACATACCCACACTTACTCTTTTTTCGTCCTCGAAAAAGAATTATGCAACGGAATCATAGATGACTAATCACTCGGGTCAAAAGCATAGGTATATTTAATTAAAACCAAGGCTTACATTAGCCGCGATTGTGAATATACTTGTCCCTTTAAACCCAAGTCCGGTCCTAAGCCCTTATCATGTGATTTTAATTTAAGTGCGGTCAATCTACCTAGGGCCTCACACTAGAATTTACGGTCCACCTACTCCCACCTCAAGCTTATAGGACTAAAGAAACGATCACTGGACCAATTCCCAACTGTCTTATATCAAAACCAAGAGAGTTTACAATCAATTTTTTTTTCGTGAGTCTAGACGATGCTTTCCCTAACCAAGAGGCAATCCGGCTATAGAGTCGCTATCCCCAACCACAGATTACTTAGGTTTTGGTACCTTTTTCTTTCTTTTCTTTGCACGATCGATTTCACACACCCTAGCGGTAATCTTGCTGTAGAGTCGCTATCCCCGGCTCAGACTACATAGGAATGCATTACTTTCATTTAGTTTCTAGCTCACTTTTTATTCTATTTTTTCTATTTTTGCAAGACCACAA
This sequence comes from Helianthus tuberosus, assembly GCA_030545235.1. Lineage (NCBI taxonomy): Eukaryota > Viridiplantae > Streptophyta > Magnoliopsida > Asterales > Asteraceae > Helianthus > Helianthus tuberosus. Next base: position 158,833,260 of record CM060402.1, on the reverse strand, counting down.
ACTCTAACGGTTTTAACTTATAACGGTGCCCCTTATACTATTATTGGCAGTTTTAATTTCCCATATTTCCCAGGCGAAAACCCACTATCAGACCGACAATTAAGGTATATTAACTCAAGGGGACTTAAAACCAAACCCGGGCCTATCCACATATCCCTAACTAGACGCAAGCTCGGTTTATTTTATTCTCTTATTATTATTATTCGACCCCGAACAAAAATTCATCTTTTCTATCATTTTCCGCTTTAATTTGCAAACTTCTTTTTTATTCGAAAGACATTTTCTGATTTTTTCAATTTTTTTGGATTTTTCCAAATTTTCTATTTTTTTTGTATTTTTGATTTTTTTAATTTTTTTTTTTGTGTTTTTCATATTTAAGACTCGATTATTTACATGTATCCCATCCCCACACTTAGAGATTGCATTGTCCCTAATGCAAGAACGAAAATACGACTCAACAACTACCTAAAAATAAAAACTGCATACGAAATAAATAAAAATATACAACAACAAAAAGGGAAACGACTTAGCTGAGTATGTGAGACTGTCAAAGTGCCAGTCGTATCCACATAAGCCCTCCAATACCGAACGTGCTCAGCAAACAATACCAAACTCTCTCTCACACGAACGGAAAGCGGCTCCAATCATCAACCTAAAGCAAACATACCATACCAAGCAAACTACTACCAAACGTTCAACGTACCAACATCCGAAGTTCAAACGAAAAATAAAAACATATGTCTTACTAATACAACCCAATCGAACTACTAAAACAACATAAAGTAAAATAATCATGAAAGGATATATGCTGCTTCAGTCTATCTCCATCACTCCTCATCTGTCTCCTCCTCCATCTGCTGCACTCCCGAGCCTCCAGCCTGCTGCCATCCATACTGTCCACCATAACTATAACCACTATGTCCACCCCACTGATCGTACCCCGGATACTGTCCATAGACGTACGGAGTCTGCTGCTCACCTCCATAAACTGGTGGAGGAAGTAACCCGGAAAAAGTTGGAGGAACATCTAGTGTCATACTTGACATCATGTACCTAAGCATGTCATCCTGGCAGTGGTGGCTCTGCATCGTCCACTGATGATCAACTCTCATTCTGTTCTCTAGCTGATCGAATCGCTGCTGGGTCAGGTCGTAAGCAGCTTCATGAGTGAACGGGTTAAGTCGTGGCTGTCGAAGTGGGTGCTGTGGAGCGGGGAACTCACGCCTCTGCCGAGGTACCGACTGTCATGGCGGAGGAGCGCCCTGTGAGTAATTCCATTCCGGCGGGTCCGAAGATGTTAGAACACCCGCTAACTGTAAATCCCCAACACTCCAGTAAATCGTATCAAAACTCTCTCTCATCTGCTCCACCTTATATTTTGTGAGAGCCCGTATATTCTTTGCCAACCTAGCAATGTATGGCCCAAGATCCATCGCAGCCCGTTTTCCTCCCCTACGAGGTCGATTGCTCGACCATGCGAAGAAACTCGCCAAGTTCCAATTCCTTTTCTCCACCATACACATCAAAGCAAAGATATCCAACAAATTAGCCTTATTCTCACCCGACTTTCTTGCTACAACCGTAGTCGCCAATACCTTCAGAATATACCTATATATCGGATCACGAACCGATGAGATAAGGTTCGTGTTGGCGAACGGTTGGGTCGCAATCGTCTCCCAAAACCTAGCCAAATCCTCCGGACCCAAACAATTTGGCCTAGCATGATTGTACACACCCCTTAACCCATTTACAAACTCTTCCGTCTGCACCTCCTCCGCAGCGTAGAAACCCAAAGCTACTCCAAACTAAGCAATACTCATCTCATACAAATTCCTGCCCAATGAGAATGAAACCGCGTTTTTCTCAGCAAAAGTACCATCTTTATGATGAAAGGTACAATGAAACTCAAGTGTCAGCTCCGTATACTGTGGCCAATTGCAATCCATTGCCGCTCTCAGTCTTGGCCCCAGCAATTCCGCTACACGGTCACTAGCTCCCATTCCTTGCAACCATTCCCAATCAATCGTGCGATGCTCCAACATATTAGTTAACACATATTTCTTTAGTTTCACCATTTCTTCACTGTCTTCTTCAAAATCCAAGATTGGGTGATCAACTAGCCTCTCAACTCGAGAATACACTCTCCTATCGTTTCCATGATATTGGATCTTCCTTTTCCTTGGGTTAAAGGATGAGCCTTCACCTGACATGTTTCTGCAAAACACGAAAAAAATTTGACAAGAAAAACAATGCAGAGTGTTAGCAATCACAAACTATTTTTGGTGTTTTTAATTTTTTAATTTATTTTATTTTTTTAATAAAAAAAACTTGAATAGCCGTATAGCATTTCATTCGCGGCTAATTCTGAAAATAAAGTTGAAGAAAAACATGGGTTACCGTTTACAAAAGCGTAAGTTAAACATCATTCTACCCGAATGGAGATTGAGTACGGGCAAAATGTTGTGAACTTGTACGTGCATATTAGTAAACCCAACACTAGACTCTAAGTACTACTCTAAGAAAACTACTAGACTCAATAACTCGAACGACCTAAGACTCAATGTACACTATCTCCTCCCGGCACTTTAATTGTCCTCAATTAAGCATAAGTGCCAAAATATCCCCACACTTGAGGCTAAACACGTGAGAGTTTGAAACTTTTAAACCATAAAGCGACATTTTGGGCAACAAAAGCCGTTTAGAAACCTAATTAGATTTGCAAAAATCAGTTCAAAAACCTATTTCTTTTAGCAAAAACTTCTTAGTGGTAGCCAAACAAACCCATAAAGCTCAAACACGTGGCCTAAATGTCCAAACATACCCCACAAGTTTCAAACAACCCCAAGTAAACCAACCCGAACCATACGTAAACCCCATTCTGTGTAAACATCCCAAACAAAACCACTCGCATACCACTAGCATCATTAACGGCTCAAAAATCTCAACTTTAGCAAACGACCCAAACCCTAGACCTAAAACATGACTGACCCGACAATACAAATGAGAAATAAAGTTACCTACTAACGAGAAATCACAGAAAACATACCTTGGAGTCGGATTTAGCAAGAAAAATGAAGCCTTGAACTTGTGGTGCACGAGGTCGTCGAAAAACGCAAAAATGTATCGCGATTTCGGGCGAAATTGATGGTGAAGATTGTAGGGAAAGTGATTATGGTGATTTAGGAAGAAAAATGGAGTGATTTGGTGGAAAAATGAGTGATTTATGGTGAAAAAGGTGAAATTTGCGGCTAGGGCTCGTAATGGAGAAGAAGGGAATGTTATGCAGCGAAAAGGGTCAAGAGAAACATTTTAAACCGGCAAGGGGGGGCCTCGCGTAACGTCTAGGCTCTTGGGAGGGGCCTGGCGTGACGCGGCGCTACCCAATTTAATTAATTTTGAACCTTTAGTGTTAGCGTGACGCGAAGGCCCTAGGCGTCACGCCTAGGGTCGTTTTTTACAGAATGTTGTGAGAAAAATTTCCTTTCATGCCTTAGAATTTTTTCAAACTTTTTCCCCACCATCCATAACTCCTGAAAATTTTTCTAAGTGTCAAAGAAACATACCTGGGACGTCTTTTCTCCTGCTCTTTCCATTCCATAGCGGTGACAAAACCTGTGAAATTCTCAACGACACAAAACAAAAACCGAAAATCTACAAAAATACTTGTTAGAACGCAGAAATAACTCAAATGACGACTCTTATACAAACAATACAAAATGTACACTTGGGTTTTCACCCAAAACACTAATTGGCGGCTTTAGGTGGGATTTCGAGAGGAGTTTCCTCCCTCTCATCCTTGTTTATCGCTCCTCCAATGTAATGCTTCAAACGATGGCCGTTCACCTTCTAACTACGACCATCCGTCTCATCCACGATCTCCACCGCTCCATACGGAAACACATAGTGAACCATATAAGGTCCCGACCACTTTGATTTCAACTTACCCGCAAAAAGCTTCAACCTTGAATTGTAAAGAAGCACTTTGTCACCTTTGCTAAACTCCTTCACTTTTCTCAACCTTCTATCATGTAAAAACTTCGTTTTCTCTTTGATTCCCAATGATCGAGCATACGCCGTATCCCTAAGCTCTTCAAGCTCATGAATTTGAAAGAAACGCTTCCTAGCGGCTTCGGTCATATCTAAATTAACGGTTTTCAAAGCCCAAAGCGCTCGATGCTCTAACTCTACGGGGAGATGACAAGCTTTCCCATAGACGATCATAAAATGTGTGGTTCCTAAAGGCATCTTATAGGCGGTTCTAAACGCCCACAATGCATCGTCTAGCTTGTCGGACCAATCTTTCCTATTTTTACCCACTGTTTTCTCTAAGATTCGTTTAATACCGCGATTTGCATTCTCCACTTGTCCACATGTTTGTGGATGATATGCGGTAGACAAACGATGAATGACACCGTAGCGTGCAAGCAACTTCTCCATCAATGCATTGCAAAAGTGAGTGCCACGGTCACTAATTAAGGCTTTAGGAGTCCCGAATCGGGAAAAGAGCTTTTTGAGAAATTTCAAGACTACTCGGGCTTCGTTTGTGGGAAGAGCTTGGGCCTCAACCCATTTAGACACATAGTCGATCGCCACGAGTATATAACGATTTCCCTTGGAGTTTGGGAAGGGTCCCATGAAATCGATGCCCCAAACGTCAAAAACCTCCACTACTTGTATGGGGTATTGAGGCATCTCATCTTTGGCGGAAATATTGCCGGTTCGTTGACATGCATCACACATCTTCACGAACTCCTCGACATCTTTAAGAACGGTAGGCCAATAGAAACCACAATCGAATACCTTTTGGGCGGTGGCGTGTGCACCATCATGTCCTCCCGTGAGGCCCTCATGCACATGCTTAAGAATGTTCCACCCCTCCTCTCTCGACACACAACGTCTAAGAACTCTATCTCCTCCTATCCTAAAGAGAAAAGGATCGTCCCAAACATACTTTCTTGACTCACTAATAAATCGCTTCCTTTGTTGTGTGGACATCCCTTTCACCACATTGCCACTAGAGAGATAATTTGCTAAGTCGCAAAACCATGGCAATCCTTCTTTCTCGGCCTCAACAAACTCTATAGACTCGTGAGGGAACGTGTCTCCAATCTCCTCCTCACGAATCTCTTCCCTCTTGGGATCCTCTAACCGCGATAAATGATCGGCCGCCACATTCTCGGCCCCTCTCTTGTCCCTAATCTCAATATCGAACTCGCTAAGCAAAAGAATCCATCGAATGAGTCGGGGTTTAGCATCTTTTTTTTGAAAAAGAAAACGTAACGCGGAGTGGTCGGTGAAAACAATTGTCTTGGATAAAACGAGGTACGAGCGGAATTTATCAAAAGCGAAAACTACGGCTAAAAGCTCTTTCTCCGTGGTAGTGTAGTTTTCTTGAGCATCATTGAGCGTTTTGCTCGCGTAGTAGATGGGGTGGAAGTGCTTATCCTTTCTTTGTCCTAATACCGCTCCAACGGCATAGTCACTCGCATCGCACATTAGCTCAAACGGCAAGCTCCAGTCGGGCGAGATAAGAATTGGTGCACTAACCAACTATTCCTTCAAGAAGTTGAAGGCCTAAAGACACTTCTCGTCAAAGACGAATGGAATATCTTTCTCTAGCAAACGGGTCATGGGGCGAGTAATTTTTGAGAAATCCCTAATAAAGCGCTTATAGAAGCCCGAATGCCCTAGAAAACTCCTAATTGACTTAACACTCGTGGGTGGAGGTAACCTACTAATGGTATCTATTTTCGCACGATCTACCTCAATACCCTCTCTCGATATCTTATGCCCTAACACTATACCTTCCGTCACCATGAAGTGACACTTCTCCCAGTTTAGCATAAGCTTCGTCTCCACGCATCGCTTCAACATCCTCTCCAAATTCTTCCAACACACATCGAAAGAATCACCATAAACTGAAAAATCATCCATGAAAACCTCCATGGAAGTCTCTATCATATCCTGAAATATGGCGACCATGCAACGCTGAAAAGTAGCTGGAGCGTTACATAACCCAAATGGCATGCGTCGGTACGCGTAGGTGCCATAGGGGCATGATGTGTTAAAAATGCAACATATAAATTTCATCAAATGAGGCATAAAACTAACCCTTTTTAGTACTAATGTTGGAAAAGTATGCTTTTGTCTTCCTTTTGTATTTTCAGGATTAAATGAGCTCAAATTAACAAAAGAAGCAAAAAGACATCAAAATCTAACATAAATACAAGAAAAGGAACAAGACGTAACATGCCCGACCCCACGACAGCATCTTCCCAAGCAAAACAAGAGATCAGAAGCCTGAACACGCCCCGTGCTCAGCCAGCACGGGGGCGTGCCCAAGTGTCAGCAGAAAAGACAAAGTGGTAGAAGCTTCTATTGCCCACCACGGGGCCGTGCTCAGCGGACACGGGGCCGTGGTCAACTATAAGATTCGCACAATCCAGCAAATTTGCATAGTACAAAGATTCTTCTGCACCACGGGGTCGTGCTCAGCGGACACGGGGGCGTGGTCAACTAAAAAGACAAAACTGCATTAAATGAAGAAAGAGAATGATGTGGACACGGGGCCGTGCCCACTGGACACGGGGCCGTGCCCGAGCTTCTGTTCAGCCTATAAATAGAAGTGCTTAGCTCAAGCTCAAACCATCCCTTGGCACACCACCTCTCTCACACTTCACCCACCACCCACCACCACCATAACACCATCATCCATTGTCGATCGTAGAGTGTGTGAGTCGTCTCGGGATCCAAGATTGATCGTAAGAGTTCTTGACAATCAAGGCCATGTTTGCCTAAGTCTCTTACATCACTTGGTGAAGACAAAGTGTCTAGTGTAGTACTTTTTATTTCTAATCTTTTGCACTTTTTACTTGGTTTTGTATTAATGACTTTAATAACTAGTTGCTTATGTTGAAGGTGATCTTTCCTTATCGTTTGTCCGTGGTGTCTTGGCATTATTTTACTGTCTATATAAAATAAAAGATTTTCACCATTCATATCTCCACGGTCTATATGGAGGTATGTTGGCTACCTGGTCGGGGGTTAAGGGAACGGTTTGGTAAAGGTCTTGCCATTGTTCAGCGTTTAGAGGTCCTGCAATGGACCTGGGTCAAATTTAGTAGGACCTCCTTCAATACTTAACTATATTGGATGGCGGGGGTCCAAACTCTTTGATCCCCTCATAAGTTAACTACTATTAATACTATAACCCGGCTATTTAGGACTGTATCCCTGCTGACTCAGACTACTTAGTCGAGGGTAACGTCACCTCCAAAAGAGGGGCCTACCATAATTTGCATTAATAACTTAATTAATTATCTTCCAATAATCCACCCTTTTAGGATTGTATCCTTGCTGACTCAAACTACTGGGGTGAGGGTAACGTCACCTTCAAAAGAGGGGCCTACTACAATAACTAAGATAATCTCTTAAATATGTTCAAAAGTGCGGAAATAATCAAAGGTTACACTAGATACGAGTCGGAACCAAGTGATTCATCTTGTTTATCTGTTTTTTCTTTTATTTTTATTTTCAGCATTTTAGTTAGTTTTTATTTTTCTTAGTTTAAAACATTTTTTTCTAACTTTTTATTTTGATTAGACGTTGAGGATAAACCGGTACTAAAAGCTCTTGTGTCCTTGGACGACCTCGGTATCTTGCCAACACTATACTACGCTCACGATGGGTGCACTTACCCATATGTGTGTTTAGTGTTAGTAAATTATCGTGTTTTATAAATTTAAAACTTGGCTAAAAATAAGTGTTAAAGGGGCTTAAAATATACACCTAATATATATAACACTTCACACGCGTCAAGTTTTTGGCGCCGCTGCCGGGGACACAAGGATTTTAAGAAAGTTAGGAATCAACGGCCTAATCGTTTTTCTTAATTTTCATTTTTTTTAGGATTTTTTTTTTAGTTTTTCTGTTTCTGCAAAGCTCAGCACGGGCCGTGCCTGGTCGGACACGGGCCGTGCCCAACATCATCACTGGCAGTTTTTATTTTCTGAGTTACAGAGAGCTGAACACGGGGCCGTGTCGGTGCAACACGGGGCCGTGTCAAACTCCCAGTAACAGGGATCCAGAAAACAATCACTGTATCTCTGACCACGGGCCGTGGTGAACATTCTGACCAACGTTCTTTTCTGTTTTTATTGCAGGACTTGGAACCCAGGCGCCACATTTGAACCTCCTACGCAGTGCATGAGCTCCAGTTCTAGTAGAGACATAAAAGAACCTTTAGAAGAACCCGAACACTTTCTCAGAAAAAGACTTAAAGCTAAAAATCAAGAGAAAGTTTCGGGGGACCCACTTCCAATGGCGGACCAACGTATCCTCATGGATTACCTACGGCCCACCGTAGGCAATCTCGGCGCCGCTATCAATGCACCGAATGTCGAAGCCGACAACTTCGAACTTCGGCCACATTTGATACAAATGCTCCAAAACTCCGCAACCTTTCATGGGCTCGCGGACGAGGATCCCCATCTACATATTACTAATTTCTTGGAAATATGTGATACTTTTCGGATCAATGGAGCATCAAACGACGCCATTTGCTTTAGGATGATTCCATTTTCACTAAAAGACCGAGCTAAGGCTTGGCTTAACACCCTCCCAGTTGGCTCGGTAAACACCTGGGATGAACTAGCACAAAAGTTTCTATATAAGTATTTCCCTCCTGCTAAAACGGCTAAATTAATGACTGAAATTAATACATACTCACAAGAGGATGGGGAATCCTTATATGAAACTTGGGGAAGGTTCAAGGAGCTTCTAAGAAAGTGTCCTCATCACAGTCTAGCGGTGTGGCAACAAGTATCCACTTTCTACAATGGGTTGTTGCCACACACAAGACAAACACTTGATTTGAGCTCCGGGGGACTTTTAGGTAATCGTCGCCCAAATGAAATATATAATCAAATTGAGGAAATTGATCAAACCAATTTTCAATGGCACACTCCCCGAGGTAATAAATCTATTGCCCCGGGCGCCCATAAGGTTGATGAAAGCACCTCTTTACAAGCCCAAATCGAGGCCCTCTCTTCGAAAATCAAAAGGCTAGAAATGACAAAAACGGCCTCGGTTATGGCTTGTGAAGGGTGTGGTGGGTCACATGAAAATTGGAGTTGTATGAAAGAATTAGATGAACAAGCAGAAACGGTAAACTACATTGATAATAGACCTAGGCCGTCGGGTCCTCCAACAGGTACCTACAACCAAGGATGGCGTAACCACCCGAATCTTGGTTGGAGAGAGCCCGCAATAGTAGTAACCAACAAAATCAACGAACTAATTTTCAACAACCACAAAATTTCTCTCAACAACAAGGTGGAAGAGAAAGGCTTGAAGATACCATATCTCGCCTCATCTCCGACACCGAAAAGAAAAACTCGGATCGATTTCAACAATTGGAATCGAATTTTAGAAATCAACAAGCTAGCATTCAAAACGTTGAAAAACAATTAAATCAACTAGCTCAAAATTTCTCCAAGAGACCACAAGGCGTGTTACCAAGTAATACCGAAACCAACCCAAAGGCGTAAGTACACCTCATCACATTGAGAAACCGAACCGTGGGTCCCGAGGATGCCCCAGTACCACCAGTTGAAGGAAGTCAACGCCAAAGCACGACTTCACCTACACCTCAACCAGAAAAGGCTTCTTCACCAAATCAAGAGGCCACCAGGACTCCTCCAATTCCGTACCCCGGTAGGTTAACTCGTCAAAAGACCGATGAGCAATTCGCAAAGTTCGAAAGTTTACTAAAACAATTGCATGTTAATATTCCTTTTATTGAGGTCCTAACCCAAATGCCTAAATATGCAAAATTCATGAGGGATTTCCTCATTCACAAAAGGAAAATTGAATCATTGCAATTAGTTAACTTAGGCGAAGAATGCTCCGCTTTAGTACTCAACAAACTTCCACAAAAGAAAATCGACCCCGGGAGCTTCACAATTCCTTGCTCGATTGGGAAGTCCCCCGTCCGTAATGCATTAGCCGATCTTGGGGCTAGCATTAACCTCATGCCAACGTCAATGTTCAAGCGACTCGGCCTAGGAACAACAAGCCCTACAAAGATGAGCATTCAACTCGCCGACAGGTCCGTCAAGTTTCCACAAGGTGTCGCTGAAAATCTACTGGTCAAGGTTGACAACTTCGTTTTTCCAACTGACTTTGTCATCCTAGACATGGAAGAAGACACCGATGTCCCTCTCATCCTCGGGAGGCCATTTCTAGCCACCGCCCAAGCAGTGGTGGATATGAATGATGGAACGTTAACATTGAAGTTTGGGGATGAGGAAGTGAAGTTCGAATGTGGAAAGAAAGTAGAGGAAGAAGACCCGGTCAAATACATGAAGGTCATAGACTCAAGCTTGGATGACGCTCTCCGACGGTGTAACATGGGATGCAATACATCCCACTTGGGTAACATGTGACCAGGCTTTGGGTCTAGCCAAGGACCCTTATAAACGTGGCGCACCACGGAGGCATTCCGCGGAACTGTCCTTAGTTTAGTTTAGATTAATTTTCTTGTTTTCTAGTTAGTTTTAATTTTCAGGAATAAAACACACTTGAGATGGCAAAGGATGCAAGGGAAACTTGAACCAGCACTCTATGCAGGAAAACAGAACCGTCCGATAAATTTCTTCGTTTACAGTAAGTTCGGCACGGGCCGTGTCCACCCAACACGGCCCCGTGCTGCACAGTCTGCAGAAAAAGACCCAGTTCAGGTAACTGGACACGGGCCGTGTTCACCCAACACGCCCCCGTGTCCAGGCTTCTGTTTCTCTTGTTTTAATTTTGTTACTGGCACTTGAACACGGGGCCGTGCCCTGATAACACGGGGCCGTGTTCAGGGCCCAGTAACACGATTTTTTTTTGCTTTTCACACCTTTTACACATTCAATCAACCTAAAAACTTATTTTTGGGACACATTGAGGACAATGTGTAATTTAAGTGTGGGGGGGATGTTAAAACCTTGAATCTTGCAAGTCCTAAATACAAGCCTTACACAAAACTCTATTGGAACCGCTAATCACCTTCAATTTTTTTTTACTTGTCTAGGTTTAACTCGGGAAATTCAAGTTCTCAAAAAGGTTATATTTTTACAAATTTACAACCGATAGCGTCGTGATAAAAAGAACCAACATAAGAAAATTATGTAAAGGCATGACAAGCTTAGTTAAAATTTGATTATATATACTTGATCACATAAAAACCCATTCCCACAAAAGTGAGTTTTGAGCCTTTACTGAGCATACAATTACATATCATTAGAACTAAATGCTCATTTTTCGTTTCTTGTGTGAATAGCCGCTTGGTTCTTACGACTCTAGAACTTGCCATGACGATACATTCCCGGTCCTAACCAACTTAAACCCGAGTAAGTAAATGATGGAGGCATTAGGACTAACCTTTTTATTTCTACACCATTATTTTTTTACCACCTACCCAAAATCCCCATAGTTAGCCCCTTTGAGCCTAAACCTTTTCATTTCATAACCCAAACCAAACACCCTTTTTACCCACCAAAACCTTTTTCATTTTTACCCTTTGTTTTAGTAACAAGTTCGATTTTTCGTATGACTTTTCAAAATATATATATATATATATATATATATATATATATTTTTTTTTTTTTTTTTGTTGATGATGAAGCAAAAGAAAATAAACAAACAAGTTCATCAAAAATAACTTTGTTTGAATAATAGCTTCATCAAAATAAAAATTACAAAAATAGAAAGTCTTACGAAAACCGAAACTTGTTACGCTTTTCGCCTTTTTCTACTAACCACTAACCACTCACCCAACCACCTACCTTTAACCCAAGCCTAACCCTTCACCCAAAAAAGTCCTCTTGATATTTACAAAGGTATATAAGTTAAAAAGGAGGAGGATTGATTGATTGGCAAGCCTATGGTAGGAGTAAGTTCCATGCCGCTCTCGAGTGATCCACAAAAAATACATTTTCGGCCGAGTGTTGAGTGATCCCCGTGAGGTATGTGAACTTGTATATAAATAGAATTTTAAAGAGGCATGTTATGCCCTAATAAGTAATTTATCTTACGAAAAAATTTAAATAAATCATGACGAATAGGATTGTAAATAAGTAAAAATAAAACTAAATAAAGAATCTTGGAAATCCCGACACTCTACGACAAGCCCAAAAACCTTCTTCTCTACCCATTCCATTTGGGAGTGTAATAGCCACATATTAAAGAGTTTTGCTTGAGGACAAGCAAAGATTCAAGTGTGGGGGTATTTGATGTGTTAAAAATGCAACATATAAATTTCATCAAATGAGGCATAAAACTAACCCTTTTTAGTGCTAATGTTGGAAAAAGTATGCTTTTGTCTTCCTTTTGTATTTTCAGGATTAAATGAGCTCAAATTAACAAAAGAAGCAAAAAGACATCAAAATCTAACATAAATACAAGAAAAGGAACAAGACGTAACATGCCCGACCCCACGACAGCATCTTCCCAAGCAAAACAAGAGATCAGAAGCCTGAACACGCCACGTGCTCAGCCAGCACGGGGGCGTGCCCAAGTGTCAGCAGAAAAGACAAAGTGGTAGAAGCTTCTATTGCCCACCACGGGGCCGTGCTCAGCGGACACGGGGCCGTGGTCAACTATAAGATTCGCACAATCCAGCAAATCTGCATAGTACAAAGATTCTTCTGCACCACGGGGTCGTGCTCAGCGGACACGGGGGCGTGGTCAACTAAAAAGACAAAACTGCATTAAATGAAGAAAGAGAAGGATGTGGACACGGGGCCGTGCCCACTGGACACGGGGCCGTGCCCGAGCTTCTGTTCAGCCTATAAATAGAAGTTCTTGGCTCAAGCTCAAACCATCTCTTGGCACACCACCTCTCTCACACTTCACCCACCACCCACCACCACCATAACACCATCATCCATTGTCGATCGTAGAGTGTGTGAGTCGTCTCGGGATCCAAGATTGATCGTAAGAGTTCTTGACAATCAAGGCCATGTTTGCCTAAGTCTCTTACATCACTTGGTGAAGACAAAGTGTCTAGTGTAGTACTTTTTATTTCTAATCTTTTGCACTTTTTACTTGGTTTTGTATTAATGACTTTAATAACTAGTTGCTTATGTTGAAGGTGATCTTTCCTTATCGTTTGTCCGTGGTGTCTTGGCATTATTTTACTGTCTATATAAAATAAAAGATTTTCACCATTCATATCTCCACGGTCTATATGGAGGTATGTTGGCTACCTGGTCGGGGGTTAAGGGAACGGTTTGGTAAAGGTCTTGCCATTGTTCAACGTTAAGAGGTCCTGCAATGGACCTGGGTCAAATTTAGTAGGACCTCCTTCAATACTTAACGGTATTGGGATGGCGGGGGTCCAAACTCTTTGATCCCCTCATAAGTTAACTACTATTAATACTATAACCCGGCTATTTAGGACTGTATCCCTGCTGACTCAGACTACTTAGTCGAGGGTAACGTCACCTCCAAAAGAGGGGCCTACCATAATTTGCATTAATAACTTAATTAATTATCTTCCAATAATCCACCCTTTTAGGATTGTATCCTTGCTGACTCAAACTACTGGGGTGAGGGTAACGTCACCTTCAAAAGAGGGGCCTACTACAATAACTAAGATAATCTCTTAAATATGTGCAAAAGTGCGGAAATAATCAAAGGTTACACTAGATACGAGTCGGAACCAAGTGATTCATCTTGTCTATCTGTTTTTTCTTTTATTTTTATTTTCAGCATTTTAGTTAGTTTTTATTTTTCTTAGTTTAAAACATTTTTTCTAACTTTTTATTTTGATTAGACGTTGAGAATAAACCGGTACTAAAAGCTCTTGTGTCCTTGGACGACCTCGGTATCTTGCCAACACTATACTACGCTCACGATGGGTGCACTTGCCCATATGTGTGTTTAGTGTTAGTAAAATATCGTGTTTTATAAATTTAAAACTTGGCTAAAAATAAGTGTTAAAGGGGCTTAAAATATACACCTAATATATATAACACTTCACACGCGTCAGGCATATGAAAGTGGTCTTATCCTGATCCTCCGGTGCTATGGGGATCTGGAAGTACCCGGAAAAGCCGTCGAGAAAACAATAAAATTGTTGACCGGCTAAACGCTCCAACATTTGATCTATGAAAGGCAATGGGAAGTGGTCTTTACGGGTGGCATCATTCAAATTTCGGTAGTCGATGCACACGCGCCATCCCGTGACCGTACGTGAAGGGATAAGCTCGTTCTTTTCGTTCATGATAACGGTCATCCCCCCTTCGTGTGGACAACCTGAGTGGGACTAACCCAAGGTGAATCAGAAATGGGATATATCATCCCCGCATCAAGGAGTTTAAGAACCTCCTTCTTCACTACATCTTGCATGTTGGGGTTAAGCCTCCTTTGGGGTTGCACCACCGGCTTATAATCATCCTCCATGAGTATCTGGAGGGTGCAATAGGAGGGGCTTATGCTCTGTATATCGGACAACCTCCATGCAATGGCCTCTTTGTTGGCCCTCAACACATCCAATAACCTCAATTTCTCACTTTCCTCTAACACAGATGAAATAATAACGGGTAGCTCGAAACCCTCCCCTAAGAAAGCATACTCCAGATGAGATGGAAGTACCTTAAGCTCTAAGGGTGGGGTTTGGATGGTGTCATCACTAACCGCTAACAAATCGGGGATTAAAGGAATCCCCTCCTCTTCAACTTCATCTACACTCTTCACCTCCTCTTCTACTTTCTCTCCTACCACTAGGACCGCACCACTAATATACTCTAAGCAATGATCGACACACGAGATGAACGAATTCAAGAAGTAGACGGAATGGCAAGGACCACTATAGTCATCCGAACCACTCGGGTGGTTCATGGAACGGTCTATCTCAAAAGTAACTCTCTCCTCACCGACCCTAAGGGTGACCTTACCATCGTAAACGTCTATGAGAGCTTTAGCGGTACGCAAGAATGGACGACCTAGTATAATGGGGACTCTCTCATCCGCTTCCATATCAAGAATTACGAAATCGGCGGGAAACACGAATTTGTCTACCTTAACTAGCAAGTTCTCAACTATACCCCTAGGGTATTTAACGGACCGATCGGCTAAGGATAATGTCATTCGGGTAGGTGCAAGCTCTCCTAGGTCTAGCTTCTCGTAAAGAGAAAAGGGCATCAAGTTGATGCTAGCACCTAAGTCGGCTAAAGCTCTAGTGTTGGTATTACTACCGAATAGACAAGGAATAGTAAAAATACCGGGATCGGTAAGCTTTTCGGGAAGCTTATTTAACACAACGGCGGAACATCCCCCATTCAACGGAACGTTCAACAACTCTCCTAACTTCTCTTTGTTCCTAAGAAGATCTTTCAAGAATTTCGCGTATTTAGGCATCGATTGGAGTGCCTCGATAAACGGAAGGTTAATCTTCAATTGCTTGAAGATGTCTAGGAATTTCCCGTATTCCCTTGAGTATTTTTGGTTCTTAAGACGTGAGGGAAACGGGATATACGCATGGTCTACTAAGGGTGAAGGTCTAACGTCTATGGGGGTTTTCTCAACTTTCTTCTCACTTTGAGACTCACCGGGCTGTGTGGTACTTGCTGGGCTTAGCCTCTTTTGCACTTTGCCGGGAGCCTCCATCTCGATCTCTTCATCTATGACATCTCCCTCTCCATCAACTATTCTCTCCTCGACTCTAGGGTTTCCTACGGTTTTGCCACTGACCGGGTAATCTCTCTTCTAGCTTCCTAGACATTAGGGTTCGGTTGGGTGTTAGCATGGGCATTAGGGTTCGGTTGGGTGTTACCCGCAAACTGACCAGGTAATCTCTCTTCTAGCTTCTTAGACATATCACCTACGACCCTTTGGAGGTCTTGGAAGGAGGCTTGGTGGTTCTTAAGCATGAGATCGTGTTCACTAAGGGTTTTTTGAGTGGTTTGATCCCTAACAATTAGTTGACTCATCATGGACTCCATCCTTTCTATGCTACCCCCTAAATCAAAACTTGGACCTTGACCTGTTTGAACCTGATTATTTGACCCCCCCCCCCATCTTTGACCTGCCCATTGAACCCTTTGTTGAACTGCCCACCTGAACCCCCACCAAAAAGTGAACTTTGGCCACTATTTGGGTTTTGAGCCATTTGAAAGCCAGGGGGTCCATTTGAGCGGAAATTGCTATTAGTATTAAAGTTATTATTATTACTTCGCCAACCCGACCCAAGATTATTATTATTACCAAAACCGCTAGATTGACCTCTACCAAACCCTCCTCCTACAAAATCAACCTGCTCCTCACCAACAAGTAATGGACACGCACTCGTGTCGTGACCCCCTCGACAATACTCACATTTGTCTACCTTAGCCTTAATTTCTTTAAGTTCCCTAGACATGTTTTCCATGACAACGGCTAAACTAGGATCCATGGTGACATGGTTCACCCCTCGGGCGGGTGCACTAGTAGTGGTATTAGAATTACCACTTTGATACCGCTGATCGGATCGTGATTGGGATTGAGACTGAGCAAATGCCTCAAAATGTTCTAAACACTCAGCAACTGTAAGAATACCCATCATATGCCCCCCCCCCCCCCGCATTAGTATCGAACCTATCACGAGTCTCTTGGGTGAGACCGTTATAAAATTTCTCACATAAAGCCCAATCGGAAAGACCATGCTGGGAGCAACGAGCACAAAGGTTTTGGAAACGCTCCCAAGCAAGGTAGTAAGGCTCGTCGGGCTCCATGCGAAAAGAGTGGATTTGGTCTCGAAGACGTGAGGCCTTAGCGGGAGGGAAGTACTTATTCAAAAAGGCTTGACGAAGCCCCGCCCAAGTAGTGTACCGGCTGGTTGTGAGTCCAACCAAGTAGCCGCACGGCCAGATAGTGAAAACCGGAAAAGCTGTAAGTAAGTGGCATCATTGGGTGCACCGTGAAGGCTAAAGGTAGCTAGCATACGAGAGAAACGATTTATGTGGGCCGGGGTATCCTCATCGTCTCGGCCATGGAATTGGATACTATTGGTGATAGCCTGCATGGCATAAGATGGAATCTGCCATGAATTTTCATTAACTATGGGTGGAACGGTGATGGGTGAAGCAAGGCCGGTGAAATTCTGAGTGGCCTGCTGATGGACAGTTTGCCTAGGGTTGGCCATTTGTTCTATGTTTTCTGGGGCGCTAGAAGTGCTAGAAGTAGGGCTATCGGATGGAGAAACCTTAGGTGAGGTTTTAGGTGAATGGTTTGGCGAAGGTGGTGGTGTAGGAGGTGGGCTGGGTAACGAGGTGGAATCGAAATTGGGGAAATGAGAAGAGGATGAAGAACTAACCTGTGGGCCTTGGCCTAATTGAGATGATGACTGCTTGACTGGTGGTGGCAGTCCGTGCGAGCGTAGATGTGGCATCCACTACAAGCAAAAACCTGAATCACAAGCAAAGCAAACACTAGTTACAAAGACTCAAGATGAAAATAAAAGACACAAAACAAAATAAACACGTAGCACGTATTTGTCAAGTAAATCTATCAAAGCTAATGAACGCAATTGCCAAGAGTCCCCGGCAACGGCGCCAAAAACTTAATGTGTGCTAAACAGACTATAAAAATTAACTAAATAAGACTCTATAAACTAGATACTAAAAAGCTTTAATTCTAGACTCTATAAACTAGACACTAAAGAAATCTATATTAAACTACTAAGTTGACTAAAACTAGACTAAAGACGAACGAAGACTGAGGACTTTCCTTATATGAGAACGAGACCACCTAGACAAGAATCCTGGATTGTTTTTAAGAGATTACCGATTAAGTTAAATGCATGAATTATGGAACCGGGATCTTAAAGCACTAAACCTATTAAGAACCAACTAAACCCCTCGACCCTTCTCAAGGAGAAACCTGTGGAACTACCTAGACCGTTAATCCTACCAGTTATTAGACGCCTTTCCAGTTGTCTAATTATTGTGTAAGTACCCTAATGTTGACCTACTCTTTTCCAATCATAGATCTAGGGTAGTTTGAAGTAATTAATTTGACTTGATAGACTAATAAAACCGACAGGTAAACCAAGACATGACCTTTTCCAAGGACTATCTAAAGCAATTCGCTGGGTAAGACCTACCAAATAGCCCCTCACTTTCCAAGTATTAGGACTAGTAGAACACTAAGACTTAGCAAATTATTACCAATTACTTCTAGGGGTTATTGCGCAATTCTCCCTAAAGAGTTAAGGTTTTCTTATGTGATATAGACACTCACCGGAATCCTAAACCCTAATATGACTCTATGTCGTGATAAAGACCGTCACTAAGAATCATATGAAGCAAATGAAAACAATGAACCAAATCAAAGCACGCATATACATCAAATCATTAAATCAAACCGCTTGCTAAACACAATCAATCCATAATAATCATGCAAATAACGAAAACGGTAAAAACTTTATATTAATCCATTCATCAAGTCTAGGTGGTTTATAAATTTAGCCAAGTATACTAAAACGTGAAAACAATCCAAAGAAGTCTAAACAAGAATTCATTATGACAAGTTTCAAGAAAAGTAATTGCCAAAACAAGGGATTAGAAAACCCGATATATCCTTCGATTCTTCGCCCTTGACTCGTACCAATGATTCCCAAGCCTTGAAATCTCCGATTGTGCGCCAAGAATGCTCCATGATTGCCCAAAGATGTCTAAAATTCGTAATTAGGGTTCTCCTTAAGTTTCTTGGAAATTTCAATCAAAACCCTAACTGCAAATCAACAACCCCTTCGAAATAGGGGCTAGGCGTCACGCGGCGCTCCCCAGATGATTATTTTATTATTTTCGTTATTTCCAGCTTTCCAACTCGCGTTCGAATCCCGTTTTCCTCTAAACTTCTCGTTTTGATTCGTTTTTCATCACTTTAAGCTACGGGACCTGAAATCAAAGCTTAACGTCAGCAGTATCGAAATTCTAACCTAAACTAGACTCAAAATAACCGAAAACTGACCAAAATATACACTATAAACATATGTAATTTGCAGTACATCAGATAACAGAGAAAGGTCGCTGACTTTAATGTTTTAGAGAAGACTTGTAGTAGGTTCAATTGGTCAGTAGCGTAAAACCAAGGCAGCCAAATATAAAAGAAGGCGCGACAACAACCCTAAGCCCAACAAGCAGCCTAACTTCAACCTTTATGAGAAACAGGCACATTTGCATATAAGCGAGACCAACAAACCCAAACATGAAACAAAAAACGACAGAATTAACGTATATAGAATTGAACAAAAAAATAAAGGAACTTGAATTTATATATATGTATTTCAACAGAAAATCAATCCCAATCGCAGTAAATAATTCAAATCGCATAAGCCATATCTTGGTAATTTAATCATATATAGATGTACAAAACTCTACAATGAACATAGAATTAAAAGTGTTACATGGGTCTAGGGATCACAATAGGTCGGGTTTGGGACATGTTTAGGTATTCCTAACCCCAAACCTAGTTAGAAAAGTTTTTCCTAAACCAGTCTCAAAACTTATCAGATTTCTAGCGGGTAAATACCCATCGGGTATACCTGTGGGTTTCGGGTAAACCAATTAAATTAAAAAATTACCCGTTGGGTATACCAGTTAGATTAAATATATCACATATATTTAATTATGTAGCCATTATAAATATTTATATTATTGTGGATCAAAATAATAATAATAATAATAATAATAATAATAATAATAATAATAATAATCATACCTTATTAATATTGGCTGGTAATTATTGATGGACCGTATTACTCTTAATAACTAATAAGGTTTCCTCTTTAATGTATTTAAGGAGATAATTAGAGATGGTTAAAAGTTAGACTCTTATTATAACATCACAATTTCGTCCTCCTCTCTCTACTTCATTCTAAGAACTCCTAAATCACCATCACTCATATACACCCTAAATGGGAACCAGATCAAGCTGACTATCATGTCTACCTCTATGGATGCATCAGTTCCTGGATTATATGTTGGCCTGAATGTTGTAACATGTACACGGTTAATATGTTTTCCATTATGTACATACAGAATTGATCAACATTATCTAGTTGATTGTTAGTGCTAAGTAGTGTTTGATTTTACGTGGCTTAAAAAACAAATTCGAGAAGGATCTCATAAGCAATTCAAACGAAAAAAACATAGTTCGAAAATGAGTTTGACATATGATTGTTCATCACTTTGGATACCTATAGTTAGGGTTGTTGTGCTCATGCTTGGCTCGTTTACAACTGAGCGCAATCCGATGAGCATATTCGAGCGCACAATTTTCTGAGCGAGTGGCGAGCGACGAGTGATTTGAACAACCATAGTTTGTGTCAAAAATTTAAAAATAATAAACATGGTTTGTACAATGAAGTTGATGTTCACTTGGTGTCAATTATGTATTTAGTATACAAATTCAAAGGAAGCCTCCAAATATTATTGAATGTCCTTGGGTTTATTTAGGCAAAATTGAATAATAAATACTCAATTTGTTACGACTTTTTAATCCTCTTTGTTATTCTATACCTCATCATCATCATACTCAGTAAATCCCACCAATAGCAAAGCTAAGGTAGGGTCTGAGGATGGTAAGATGTAGACAACTCTACCTCTGTCCTATAGGAATAGAGAGGCTGCTTCCAGTGAGATCCCCGGCTCGATAGAAAGCTTTGGCTTATAGAGTAGCACCGCGCGCTGCAACGTATGCGAGCTTTAATACTAGTTTTATTGTAATATGCATTATATAAATGATGTGTGCTGTTTCCAACAATGTATATAAGAAAATAGAAGATATACCTAACATAAAATTTGTTTAAAGAAAGTATTTTTGAAAAGTTTTTACTTTGGAGATGGTATGTCATAGATAGTGCTCCTTAATAATTCAAGTCGAGTAAGCTCAACTTGACTCGTTTAGTTTTAACGGGTCAAGTTGAGTCCCATCGTCTCCTTTGTGAGGAGATTTTTATTTCTCTTCTTCACCCTCTCGTCCTACCCTTCGGACGCTTACACACGCATATAGATTAGTTTCTGTTTATTTAATTTTAATGTTGTTGTTGTGTCGCCCACAGTTGTAGCTCTTGTAACCATGTCGCCGTTGTAGTTCTTGTCGTCGTAGGCGTAGCTTTTGTCACCATAGCACGTGTCATGCCTTTTGCCACCACCGCTATAGCCTTAGATCCGTCAAATGCCTTTTGCCACAACCGCTATGGCCTTAGATCCATCACCGTCATTTGACGCAACAATTTTCTTTTTGTATTATGCGTTTTTTTCTCAAGATTGTATGTTTTTATTAAATCTATATACTCATTGATTTTTTTTGTTCCCTTACTTGTGGCCAAGTGGTAAGGGGTTTGGGTTTTCCAATGGAGACTCAAGTTCAGTTTTCACTTGTGTCATATGGAGTGGATATAGGCAATGGAGGATTTAAACTAAGCCTTGTGTGTGGTTATCAGTTCGATTCCCGAGCCCAACCGGGTTTTTGTCCCACCGTGTGTTACGCCAGAGAGTTCTGGTCTTGTAGTGATACAACGACTGTTAAGTGACAGCCGGCGGTATGGTTTCCCTGGGGAACTCTAAAAAAAACCAAACTTTCAAGTCAGCGTAGGCCCGGTTAAGACAACATAGCCTGGCCAGAGTGTGGCAATACGGGGCTATCCGATTTAAAGAGTTTGGTAACCTTATACATTAAGTTCACCGTTAAAAAAAATAAATGGTAAATATACTTTAAACTACGTTTCCAATGTAAATAATTCTTCATTGTTAACTATCAGTTATTCTTATATGTACATCTAGCCAAGTCAAATGTAGCTCCTTAAAGAAAACCAATAGTCATAAGTTTGAGCGTGTGATTTGGAATTCCAACAGAGTATATATGGAATCAGAGAGGCAACATCATCGATTAATTCAACTTGCCATAGATGGTAAGTGTTTGGTAGTACAATGAAATTGGCGTTTTCCATTCAACATAGAGGAATATTTCCCTTTTCATTTCTCCCGGAACAAATATAGATTATTTGGCATGTGCGTCTTCACATGCTTACTAAGACTACTCGGTGTGGTTGATGGAGGATGAATCTCAACGTCAACGTCATGTAGGATGGGTGTGATGATGGGGCAAAGATGATGAACCTAAGGAAATAGGGTATGGGCCTAAAATATAAATATATATATATAGGGTCAGGATTTAGAGAAAACGGTAGAAAGTGTGAGAAAGGTGAGAACGCTTATTGATCGTCCGATCAAAACAATCTATGAACTAGATTGGCGCGGTCGCATTTTCATAAATAATACCAATTTTATTACGTGGACGCGCTTCATTAAGGGCTAAAAAGGTAAAACACCATTTCTCACATAAAACGTCATTGAAAAATAAAACGCCAAATAAATACAAAACGCCAATTTTATCACTGCGTACTTTTTATAGTGTTTTTATTTAAGTTCTCTGGCTACAAAAACGCCACAAAATATGAAACGCCATAATATATAACGCCAAAGCTTACATCCGGATAAATGTTAATTACATTTTTTTTGTTATAAAAATAACATCCCGCCTAAACTACGCACCAAAAAGAATTCTATAAATAGAAACGTCTCACCACCTTCCGTTTATCACACAAAAAAAACACACAAATACACACAGTGGTTGCTAAAAAATACAACTCAATGTAAAACGCCAAAAAATACAACGACGGCAAACATCTTTTCTTTGATACTCAGTAAATGTTCTGCATGAAGCTTCGCTGAATGATTTGTTACGTGAGTGCAGTAAAATTTTGCTGCATGAGATGCACAAAATTGAAAAAAGAGGGACTGATGACACCCATAAGTCATACTGTCATCTTTGTTCCTGAAGAAGGTTTGGATGATATGAAGAGACTTATACCAGTGTAAATGCTACTTTGGCCTCGATGATTATAATGAAGACGACAAGCAGATAGCATCCACCCACACGGGGTCGATCTATGTCTCCAACATCTACAAAGACACTTCAACACATGAATAAAGAAAATAAACAACGCCAAACCCAAAACGCCATTTATGTGTCACATTTCTTGTAGTTTCAAAAGAAAAAAAAAAGACTGATGACACTAAAGATTTAAAATCATAAATTGCTTCTACTTTGTTTTTTTTTTTTTATCTGTTGTTTGTTTTGTAATTTCAGTTAATAAACAATAAAATAATATTAATGCTATAATGAAAAATATAATAAAACGCCAAAATGAGCAAATGCTTGTAAAACACCATCATGCCATAAAAACGCTCCCCAAAAAACTACCAAACTATAATAAAATTACTTTGAACAACTACTATTATAAAAAAAGCGTGAAACAATGTGCAAAGAATATAAAAACAAAAGAAGTCCAATCATTATCTAACCGCCATTGGAAAACAAAACGCCATAATTACAGCCGTCAAGATTTGACGTGTTACACCATAAAAACAGTTGAGTTTGAAAACAAAACACGGTAAACTGCAAAAAACAGTAAAATGAAACGATGGAAAACATAATTACTAATATTTATTATATTTATTTATCTTTTTCAAAACGCCATAATTACATGTCATACGCGGGAAAAAAGTCAATATAAAAGAAGACCATGAGAACACAAGCTCAAACACGCCAAAAAATTTGACTAAAACGTCACATATTGTCCAAAAAGCCAAAAAAATTAAAAATGACTAAGGTTATTGCATGGAGGTTTGAAAGGAAAGAGAAACGATTCATCACAAAATTCTCTGATAGGAGAAGGGTAATGGTAAGGACAATCAAGGCCATGCTTGGAATGAATGAAAAGGTTCAGAAGGATATCCTGGCCCTTGGGGTTCCAATGGACAACGATTGTGAAAGAACCAGAACTGTAATAAAAAGATTGAAGAGAAAATTTCCGGCAGAAGATGATGATATTGACGACACTCCTATACCAAAACTTAGCAGTTGGATATTGCATGAGGAAGAAGGAACACTTGAAGTGACTTATAAAAACGGGGTGCAATATTCAAGGCCAATAGAAGAAATGTTGTAGACAGGGTTGCTATCTATCATTGAACAACTCTGTGATTTAGCACCTTCAAACGATCCAAAATCCAAGGAAGCGGTGATATTCAAGAATAGGCTGCAGCAAAGAAGATACGAGCTAATGGCGTTATACACAAAAATGAAATTTGATGATGAATAATCTAAAGAAAGTGATGAACAAAGCGATGGGTACATCTCTGATGTAATCCCACCTACGGAAGACTGTTAGTTTATTTTGATTTCGTGTTATTGTAATTTTATAAAATATTAATCTATGGTAATCAATTATTAACAAAAAGATACAAAACGCCAAAAATGACATGGAAAAAAAAAACAAAACGCCAAAAGATTAATTATGTCACACAAAAAGAATTAATTCAACGAAAAGAAATCTGAGAAAAACAGTAAAATGCCAAATAATTAATAATTCTAGATAACGCCAAATTATCTTGCACGCAAAAATAAAGCAGCATGTCAAACGCGAAAATCGTGAAAGGAGAAGAATACTAAAAAGACAAAAAAACCCCTCGGACCCTGATCATGCCCCGCGCCACGTGTTTGGCCAGGATGCGTTCTCACCGTTCTCACACTTTTTCCGTTTTCTCCTGAACCCGTTTATATATATATATATATATATAGAGAGAGAGAGAGAGTTAGGTTAACGTACAAGAGCCCTTATCCTACATTACGTACGCGATCATCTCAGCCGTCAGATCTTCATCCCACATTAAAATCGCATATTGGTTTTTTGTAACAATTTCGCATGTTGGTTTTTTAACATGCGATTTCATCAAAATTACCACATGCGAAATTGTTACAAAAAACCAACATGCGGTTTCATCAAAATTACACATGCGAAATGGTTACAAAAAACCAACATGCGATTTCATCAAAATTATCACATGCGATTTCATCCATGCTATTTTATAATATGCGATTTCACATCGCGTGCGTAGCATACGTTAAGCCATCTTGTATAATACACTTTTTCTATATATATATGAGTTGTATGTATATGTGTGTGTGAGAATAAGGAGGATATGTTTTTGTCTTTTTGTGACAGTCTCCATCGTCCCACCCCCGACGATCTCGACGCCGACGGACCACCAGGGATGGTGTTTGGGGGCGTCGCCGGCCTGGACGACCCCCACACCGAGTGGCCTGACGTATTGAGTACCTTAACTTAATAAGCGTCAGAATCCATGAAAATTTTATAACACAAATCACATACATCTAACATAATTAAGAGCATCAGGCTATAATCAAAGTGGCATGAAGCAAATCTAGTGGAGTGGGTTAGGCCTTTCTACTGAACATAAAGATGTACAAGATCCATAGCATATCTTAGCTATTGTTGGGAGTAAAAAGTTATATAGTTTAATATAATGATTTCAAAATCAACAAAAATAAGTTAGTTTTGATTTTTTTTTTGTACGGCAAAACGGACCACTGGAGTATCATCGTGCCACTAGTGCAACCACTTGATCATATCCATATCCACTAGACAATAATGCATATACATCAATTCATGAGTATCTCGGTGGTTGTTCAACCACCGGTAGTTATTTAAGAACATGCTATTCAACAACTTGAGAAGATGTTGTGATGGAACCTATTCATGATGATGAAATTCAAGTTGAGCAAGTAAAAGAAGGTGAACGTATGGAAGTGTTAGAGAATGTAAAAGCTGCAAGTGAGAATCCTAATCTTTCAGTGAATCTGGATTCTGGATACACTTATTTCTGATATTGATGCTTCGTTGATGACTGAAGCTTCTGCTACAATGCTTAGCGAGAAAGAGTATAGAAAATTGGTAAAAAGAGATTTGATTGGTAGATTATCTGAAGATGAACAATTAACGCTTAGTTTGTTTCGAAGCAAAGTTGAATCACTCAGTCCCTCTTCTGAGTGGGCAACGAGGTTGAATGAATGGAATGATAAATTCAACGAAATTGGTGTTTGTCATATGATTCTTCTGATGATGACGATGTAAGGAATGATAATTGAGTTGAATAAAATTATGAATTTGGTAGTATAACTAAAAATAATAACAAAGTTTGTAAATATTAGTTAAAGTTAAAAACTTGATACAAATAAATTCGAATGAAGATTGTAAACCATTATTTTTACGGCTATTGGATTTTATCACTCTCAACTATTGGGTATATTGGGTATTGGCCGATGCCTAGGGCTGGCATATCGTGTATACCCGTACACGATAAGACACGATACACGAAATCCCATACACGAACACGACATGATAACTTATCGTGTCCTTTTTTTCAAACACGAACACGACACGATATAGACGAAAATTACCTGTTAATACCTGTTAACACGACTGTTCGTCTGTTATACACGAAAATTACCTGTTAATACCTGTTAACACGAACGAAAACACGAACAAGACATGCTATTTGAGAGTTACAGAGGGAGTTTAGGGTTTTATTTTTTTAATTGAATGAGGAATGAAAATAGAAATGAATTAAGGAATCCACACGCATATGACTGATGAGTTTTATTTAATTTAATTTCTTATCGTGTACTAACGGGTATTAACAGGTAAATAGGTATTTAACCTGTTTATACATGAAAATTTAAGGAATCCACACGCATATGACTGATGAGTTTTATTTAATTTAATTTCTTATCATGTACTAACGGGTATTAACAGGTAAATAGGTATTTAACCTGTTTATACATGAAAATTAACAGGTAATCTCGTGTCTACCTGTTTGGTACACGATACCTGTTAAGGCTATACACGATACCTATTAACTTCATGTAGGTTCGTGTCGTGTATTCGTGTAAAATTGCCGGCCCTACCGATGCCACTTCCATTTATCACTTTGACTCTTGTCACTCCCAACTTAACACTTTGTGTGTCATGTCACTCCGCATAGGGCTGCAAACGAACCGAATGAACACGAACAAGACGTTGTTCGTGTTTGTTTGTTAGAAAATATATGTGTTCGCGAACCGTTCATGAACACTTATCGAACGAGATTTTATGTTCGTGTTCGTTTGTGTTTGTTTGTTAATTTTAGGCAACTAACAAAAACAAACGTTGACGAACACAAATGAGCACAAACTAATATTCATGAACACAAATGGAAACAAACAAACACAAATAAGCGTTCATGAACAAAATATATAATACACTGACACTTATTAAATATTTAATTTGTCGGAATTTTGAAGTATTTAAATAAATATAAAAACTAAAATACTAATGATCTATCGAACACAAACGAACACGTTACCGAACGTTCACGAACATAAACGAACGAACGCGACCTCCGTTCATGTATGTTCGTTTAACTAAACGAACGGAATTTCTTGTTCGTGTTCGTTTGTTTAATAAACGAACGAACGAACACAAACGAACTTCTCGCCAAACGGTTCACGAACTGTTCGCCGAACGTTTGGTTCGTTTACAGCCCTAACTCCGCAGGTGAACATTTCTTAGTGTCTGACTTGTCTTATTAGTGATATTAGGCTAACACTTTGTGAATTACTAATGACTACAGGTGAATCTACTTCTAAAAGACAAAAGGAGGGCCAAAAACCACTCAACCGGAGTGACACAACACACGAAGTGTTAAGTTGAGAGTGGTGAAAGTCAAAGTGATAGTTGGGAGTGGTAACAGCCAATACCCAATAATTGAGAGTGATAAAATCCAATAACCCTTACTTTTAAGGAGTTTTTTCTTTTTTCTTTGAGTAAATTGTCATTTTAGTCCTTGAGATTTGACTAAAATTGTCACTTTAGTCCAACTAGTTTTTTTATTGCCATTTTAGTCCAATTAATTTTGTTTTCTGCCATTTTAGTTCCTGACTTTTGTCAATTTTTGCTATTTTCATCGACCACCACCACCCACCCCATCACAACCTTCTATCATTGACACCACTTGCCTACACACCCACTCACCCCACCACCATCACCACCCACCATTTCCACCACCACCGGCCACTTTTCCGCCACCCACGTCATTAACCAACACCGCCGCCATCATCGTAAAACCAACAACCACCGCCATCATCTTCACTGTGCACAACACCATCCCCATACCATCGCACCTGTAAAAAAAGAAATAAAAATGTGCTTTGGTCAAAATTTAACTAAGTTAACTAAATTTTTTAAATAGAGTTAGTGGGTTGTATGAAAATGATAAAAATCAGAGACTAAAATGGTAGAAAACAAAATTATTTGGACTAAAATGACAAGAAAAAACTATTTGGACTAGACTGATAATTTTAGTCAAACCTCATATACTAAAATGGCAATCCACTCTTTATTTTATTTTATTTTTATTTTTTTGAATCTTCGTTGCAATTTCACTCCTAAGACCAAGCGGTATGGGGGTCGGCTTAGGCCCGGCGAAGCCCGCCGCCGGTCCCCCACACCGCCCCCTTGCCCCGCCTTGTGATACCCGGCTGCCAGAAGTCGTTGATGACGGACCTGCTTTCTTTCTCTCCCTCTCATCTTTGTCTCTCCTCTCTCTCTCTATCTCTCTCTAAAATCAAATAAAGTTTTATATTTTTTAATTGTTGTGGGGCCCCATCCTTCACCCCCTAGGTCCATCCACTGCAAGCCCCTCATATGTGGCGTTGACGTGGCGGCCCATCCTCATGGGGATGAGCCTACCCATACCCACTAGTCTTGTGGTCAAGTCTTTAAGTCAATGGTGTAAGAATCTAGTTGACCTACTACCCATGGTGCTTGTCATTGTCAGTTTCTATAAAAGGAAAGTTTCCGTACAATTATTTCATGGAATAAGTTTTCTTTCTGGAGTTTGCAATATCAAACCCATTCTATACGAATTTACGTTTACGAAATGTGATTTTGTATGATAATATTGTTAAGTTTGCAATATCA
This sequence comes from Helianthus tuberosus, assembly GCA_030545235.1. Classification (NCBI taxonomy): domain Eukaryota; kingdom Viridiplantae; phylum Streptophyta; class Magnoliopsida; order Asterales; family Asteraceae; genus Helianthus; species Helianthus tuberosus. The sequence goes on along the minus strand of CM060402.1, from coordinate 158,804,345 downwards.
AACCCATTCACTTTACCCAAAAAAAAAAAAAAAAAAAAAAACAAACCCATTCTATACGAATTTACGTTTACGAAATGTGATTTTGTATGATAATATTGTTAAAATACATATTGTACACTGTACACTCAATATTTATTTTGACAATATATATAATAGAAAAAGGTAATAATTATCATATGTAATTCTGTTAACACTGAATAAGAAATTAGAAAATATAATAATATCAATATCTTCCTCAAGAAACTTCGAAATTAGTCTATGATTGCATTTTCAAGCACAATGATATTGATCCGTAAAGTAAGATGCATTTACACTTCCAAAAAAACCTTTTTTTTCTCAACTTGAACTATATAGTGCTAAATTTTAGCAACAGAAAAAAATAGCAAATACGCAAACTGTAACTCAAAAAGTATGCGCATTTTTATGCATTTGGCCTGTAATCTATCACTTGAATCCTCACCACCAATTAATAAGGCTATGCCACTTCATCTCCTTGAATCACGAGGTTCAGAAGATCAAGTGGGTTGCGGCGGTGTTCTATCTCATCACTTGAACCCCTTCTAGTTAATTTAAAAAAAAAAATCAAACCCACCAATCACATCCCAATTATATCATGCTTTTGTTCACCTAGCCGGTGATGATGAACACGGGAATGCTTCATCACGCTTTGATCACCAATGTTGCGGTGGTGTTTCACATGACCCGTTGAACTAAATAACTCATTACGGGAGTACCCTGGGTGGCCTAAAGAAGGTTAATTAACATGATCAAGGTTATTTTAATTAAGATGGTTATTGTTTACAAAGGTTATTTTGACAATTGTATTAAGACCAATTAGTTTAAAGGTTTTAAATTAAACAGCATACATAGTAGTTGCGCAATACAATCTATAGGTCCAAATAAACATTAAAGAAAGTCAAACCTCAGCTCATTTGAAATGTTAAAAATTTTAAAAATAGAATTTTACGTCGGTGAGCAAGATCGGATCCTCAAATGATACTACAATCCTACTCCTACCCATTGAGGTGGAGCGTGGTGGAGCCTTCCACAGTCTTCATAGAATTTTAAGCACTACATATGTTATAACATATAACATTTGATAAATTTTAAAAGAATGTTTATTGTATTATTGTTCTTGTTTTGAAGGTAGACCACGAGTCAATAACTTATAAAGGTTACCTAGCTACTTTATTGTTCTTGTTTTGAAGGTAGACCACGACAACTCTCAATAACTTGACAAATGACTTAAGTTTAATGTTTGTTGAATGTTGACCAATGTTTTAAATACCGGTATGAATTGAACGACAGAGCCGTCCTCGAAAACTCTTGAAAAAATTTGGGCATCGGGCGACGAAAAGAATTGGGCCAAAAATTATGGTTAAGGGTAAATGAATTAAAAAAATAAAAACTTAGTGATGGAGCAAAGACTCGAACTTGCAGACCTTCACATTATTTAGAGATGGTTTTTGCCACTACACCACAAATATTTTTTTGCATAATAAACGGATGAAGATAGTAAATATATAAGTTAATAAATATATACAAGCTTATATAAAAATTTCGGGCCCTTTGAAATTTTTGGCCTCGGGCGTCGGTACGGGTTTACCGGGCCCAGAGCCGGCCCTGTTGAACGATTATACCGGTTAAATCGGATATCAGATACCAGTCCAATAAAAAGGCCTTCCTATTAAAAATTGATTTTGAAAATGCTTATGACAACGTTTGTTGGGATTTTTTAATGGATATCATGGGTTAGATGAGTTTCCCTAATAATTGGTGTGAAGGGGTGTTAACCTCGACCAGATCCGCTGTGCTGGTGAATGGATCTCCCACCTTTGAGTTTTCCTGTTCCAAAGTGATCAGACAGGGAGATCCGTTGTCCCCGTTTCTGTTCCTCTTGGTTATGGAAGCCCTGTCTAGTATTTTTTGCAAAGCAGGGCTTGAAGGATGCTTCAGAGGCATTCAAACTCCTAATAACGGACCGATTGTTTCTCATCTTTTTTACGCTGACGACGCTTTAATCTTGGGGGAGTTGGATAGGGTTAATATGTCGAACGTGGCTAGATGCCTCAGAATTTTTTACTTATGTTCGGGCCTGAAAATTAACCTTCAAAAATCGTACCTGTACGGGTTGGGGGTGGATAACGGGGAAGTTATAGATATGGCTAACGTTATTGTATGTAATACTGATAATATTCCGCTTTCGTACTTGGGTATCACGGTGGGGGCCAATATGAATAGAATCAGCAACTGGGATCCTGTTGTTGAGATTTTCGGTAAAAGACTTTCGGTTTGGAAAGCTAAAACTTTATCCATTGGTGGGAGACTTACTTTGATTAACGCGGTGTTGGAAAGTCTCCCTATATATTATTTCTCTTTATATAAAGCTCCGGTCGGTATTATTAAGATTCTCGAAGCTAAGATGAGAAAGTTTTTTTGGGCAGGCTCTAATGATAATAACAAAATGAACTGGGTGGCTTGGGATTGGGTCTCTTGGCCCAAGAAAGAAGGGGGTTTGGGTATAAACAGATTAAAAGAAGTCAATGAGGCGCTTCTGTATAAGTGGGGTTGGAGATATAGGGTTGAAGGTGATAGTTTATGGGGGAAAGTGGTGAGAGCGTGTCATTTTAAAATCAATCAAAGAGGCTTTTTACCATTAAACGACAACTATTCGGGATGTTGGAGCAATATTGTGAAATTGATTAATACAATGAAACTTAACGGGAAAAAGATAAATCGGGTGGTATTGGGTAAAGTAGAGAACGGAGAACATATTCGTTTTTGGCTTGACAATTGGATGGGTGATCTCCCTTTTGTGGAAAGATGGCCGCATCTGTTTGCTCTGGAATCTTTTAAATCTTGCAGGGTGCCAGATAGAATGGGGACGAGTCAAGGAAATGGTGGATACACATGGAATTGGATTAGAACTCCAGAGTCGGATATTGAACTTAAGGAATGGCAGGAGTGTCAAGAAGTTATTAACATGATGAGATTGTCAAATAAAAAAGACGTCAGGATATGGGATGTGGACAGACAGAAGGGGTTCTCGGTGAACTCGGTTAAAAAGGCTTTAATTTCAGATAGGGATAGTTGTAACCTCCCTAAATTCGAGTGGAGTAAATGGATTCCTTTAAAATGTAACATTATGGCATGGAGAGGTAATTTAGACAGACTTGCTACCAAAGTTAATCTGAGAAGAAGGAATGTGGATATTCCATCGGTTTTATGCCCTTTTTGCGAAGAATATGAGGAAACGGTAGACCATTTGTTTTCGGCATGCACGGTGTCTATTCGGGTATGGGCAGCTATCAGTGTTTGGTGCAACATTCCGCAGATCTTCGCATTCGATTTCAAAGATTTAGTGGATATTCATAATACTATTATTCAGGGTGGGAAAAAGATGAAAAAGATCCGTGGTTTGATTATCTTATCGTGTTGGTGTATTTGGAAAGGCAGGAACGATTTGGTTTTCAATCAGATTAGGAGAAGTGCGCAAGATATTGTGATAGAGATCAAATCGAGAGGTTTTTGGTGGATTAAAAGTAGATCGTCTTGTAAAAATATTAGTTGGAAGGACTGGTGTAAATACCTTATGTATATGTTGTAGTTTGGCCCTTTGCCCGTTTGGGTCGGGGGTGCTGTTTTGTATTGGCCTTTTGCCCGTTTGGGTCGGATGTGTGTTTTAATGAAGTTTTATTTTCAAAAAAAAGCTACCAGTCCAATACGATAAAGACCGGTAAAATACAAATAGGCTATGTCTTATGTAGCAGCAGTAAGTTCAGTTCTATCGGTTCAAACCGTTGAACTGATTTGCATTATCTTAAAATTTAATTTTTTTAGTTGTAATAACATATGATATTAAGGTAATATTGATCTTCCATATTTCTGGTAATTAACATAGCTTCTTCCATTCAAATATTCCATCAGCGTTGAAACTGTTACCCACCTCGTCCAATGTAATATTGTTTATAAGTAATAATAATGCTCTTAAAATGCTTAATATTTACAAGAAAATAGTTGTTTTTTTAGATAAAACCATGATCAATTGAATAAATCCTAACTTAGATTCAATTATTTTTTTATATTGATTTGTATTTTATGGATTATAGGGTTAACTAGCAACCGGTTTCGGCGCCCAATACAACCCAGTTCAACCGATTGAACCATTTTAAAGCCCACTCGGTATGATGTTAAACCGATTTTTAAAACATTGGTGTTGACACACGTGGAAACCACACGTGTGACTCATTTATAATTGGTTATAAAAGTAATTATTTAATAATAACTGGGTTATATAAATATACCAGATTTTCACATATGTCGCGCTTGCGGTGGCAACGTCATGTTTGTGACTTTGTTACATGCGTTACGATAATAACATTAATGTGTGGTGCTCACGCGTAATATGACGCGTTTTTTACTTTCTTACACACACTACGTATATGTCGCGCATGCGACGGCAACATCATGTTTGTGACAAGTTTATTATTTATATTAATATAACAAATAGTTAATCATGATATTAATGTATAACACATAGCATAACATTGCACAAGGATGTTTTAATAAATTTAATGCTTGTAAAATAGTTTGTGAACCTCATCAAAATAGCATATGACTAGTAGTCTAAAAGTTTGAGCTACATCACTTTTTTGCATTTGTCCTTCATTCATGTCTATAACATGAACCACAGTGCTGTCATTTCTTATTGTCAGTTTAAGTTGGATGGTGTAGAATAAAGTTTTTTGGGCTTTGTCACGCTACACTAGTATTGTGTATGCGCCATATAAAGGAAAGGCTTTATCGTTAACTCATGAGATAACGCTCCCTTTTAAAGCTCCCTTTAAAACAATATAAAAAAGAAAAAGGAAATCATAAAAAAAATAAGTTTGATTGGTAGGAGTTAGTGGGCCTCACATGTTGTCTCCTTTGGTGCTCGTTTAAGGGTTGACTAACCCCCATAGCGCCCCCAAAAGCGCCACAGGGTGGTGTTTGGGGTGCCATATGACGCTAGCCCACTGACGTGTGTCGGTGTGAGTATATTTTTTAGCTATTTTTAGCTCTTTTTACTCGTCCAATTCAAGTTTTAAATTTATAAAACACGATATTCTACTATCACTCTACACACGCGCTAGGGCAAGTATACCCATCGCGGACGTAGTATAATGATGGCAAGATACCGAGGTCGTCCAAGGACACAAGAGCTTTTGGTACCGGCTTATCGTCAACGTCTAATCGAACCAAATTTTGAGAAAAGATTTTTAAGCTAATAAAAAGATAGAAACAGAAAATAAAAATGATAGACAAGAAAGAATCACTTGGATCCAACTTATCTTACATGTGCCCTTTTTGATGATTTCCGCACTTTGGGCATTTAAGAGATTATCTTAGTTATAGTAGTAGGTCTCTCTTCCAATGCGACGTTACCCTCAGCCTAGTGGTTTGAGTCAGCAAGGATACAATCCCACTAAGTCGGATTATTGAAAGATAATTAAGTAAGTTATTAATGCAAAATGTGGTGGACCCCTCTTCCGAGGTGGCGATCACCCTCAACCCGTTGGTCTGAGTCAGCAAGGATACAGTCCTCGCGGGGTCGGTTTAATGTTTTAATAAAAGTTTAAGAATAAGGGATTCAAGATTTTTGCACCTCTCCTGTGGTGGGTAATGCCCGCTCTGACTCGTGAGGTGTTACTGGGCTTGAACCAGGTTCTCGCAGGATCTATACACATAACGAGACATAGAATTACACAAACCACCCTTCTAACCCCCTTCCAGGCAATTAACATTCTTTATATTGACCGTAAAGACATGAATATGTTGAGTCAACAAACATATGAAAAATGATTGAGTAAATTCACCTTCAATATAAAAAAAAACTATTTACTAATGTCATTAATACATACCTAGTTAAAAGTAGCCAAAGTTTGGAAATCATAAAAGAAATACAAAAAAGAAAAGTCTTCACCAAGTGATATAAGAATTTAGTCAAGCATGGCCTTTGTTTGACAAAGATTCTTACGATCAATCTTGGATCCCGAGACTACACACACACTCTAAGGATGAAAAGATGGATGATGGTGGTGGATGGTGGTGTTGTAGTGGCGGTAGAGTGGTGGCAAGTGAGAGAGATGTAGTTTGCCAAGGGATGAGTTGAAGTGGAACCAAGCATCCCTATTTATAGCTGAAAACAGAGCATCCAGCACGGCCCATGCCCGCCTGGCACGGCCCCGTGGTCATCAGTATCTCTCTTCTACATTAACTGCACTGTTAGACTTGTACTAACATGACCCCGTGCGTCAACGGCACGGCCCGTGGCCAATGTACTTGCTGTACTTCTTTAGATTCTGGAAATCTAAGAGTTGACCACACCCCGTTTTGGCTTACCACGGCCCCGTGTTGAGCTTGAATTTTATCTTTTGTTGTTGTCTTTTTCTGCTGCAGTGAATTATCGCTGCCCCTGACCCGTTTTGCCTGGTTCGGAAGCCGCGGGACAGAAACCCGTGGTATTGGTGTTTACTTGGCAGCGGAAATTTTAACAGGACCGTTTATCAGAAAATAATATATGAGTTTTAAAAGAGAACACCGAATTATTTTATTATAATTTTCGGGACAAACCCCGTATTTTACAAGAAAGGAATTTCACTAGGAAATCCCCTGATTACAGAAAACATGTTTATTTCTATTTACTGAGCCACTTATTTAAGCTGGTGTGCTACGCGACACATTTCTTTTTCTTCACAGTAAATCACCTGAAACATGTTTTAAAAAGATTTGATCAGCGAAAAATACTGGCAAGTTCATTCCATTTATACAAAAGACACATTGTCATAATATACAATATTAAGAGCGATCATAATTGCTTCTATCTTATAATTATCTGACCAAGTTGTCACCCGACCGGATCTGTGATTGTGGTCATATCACTATTTAGGTCCGTTCACCTAAAAGTGACGCTTGATAAGTAATGTATACAAAACCCCACATACCGTCAGTAATTTAAGATAATAAAGACTTAATCACCGTAAGTATAACGGGAAAACATTTAGGGTTTTGAAAGCAATTTGGTAAAAAGAGAATAACTCACATTTCAAATTTAAACTTGTCAGAGTTTTCCTACTGGTTAAGCTTGATAAACCTAGTAAAATACATAATGCAAACGAAACTAGGTCAGTAACTTAATTCAACATTTACGATAATTCACGAGATCGAAACCCTCACGATGAATGACAAAGTATAGCCCAATGTAGGCACCACTTAAACATCTATCGGATCTGATTTAATCGATCTGATATTGTATCGTAGTAGTGATCGAGTTATTACCCTGTTATTGTAGCAGAGGTTCGGGACTGTGAACGTGATTTTGAAAGAAACGGAGATTTGATCAACGTAACGAAGTGATTTTTACGTCGTAACATGCAAACAGTTCAAGTCCCAACCCCTGACATTTATACTGAAATTTGGTTCCTCCCGCGTGTCTAGCCGGCTACCCCGGCCCTTGGCACTTGTCGTGACGGCGACCAGCTTAGGCTAGGGTAGCCTGGTGTCTGGTATAGCCTTGATGTGTTGTAATTTTTTGAAATTACGTGTTGCACCGTACTACTTGGGGGTTTCAATTAGGGTTTCTTAGTGTGCCATTTTAGGAATGGCAATTTGCGAGGTTATTACATGAATTCCTATCGGGCACGGCCCCGTGCCAAAGCTTCTGTCTTTGTTATTTCTTGGGTTTGGATGTGGACGGGGGTTCGGCAAGTTGGTTAATCCTTCGTTATAGCCCTTTATGTTGGTTTTTGCTGTCTTTTTGCTTCTTTTGTTCTTTTAAGCTCATTTAACCTATTTATTTAAATGGAACAAAAACGCAAGCTTTTTCCAACATTAATACTAAAAATGGTTGATTTTAGGCCTCAAAATTATGTAATTTATATGTTGTATTTTGAACACATCACCCACACCGGGTAGTCTTAGAAGAACTACGTTGGGAGGTTAGCTACTAAGAGACCAACTTAGAATTTGTATGTAGAGTCCGACCGTTAAGTTAGCCAAGTAAAGATGTCGAGTTAAGAGCATCAAAAACAAAGGCGTCCAAAAAGCAAACGATTATAACTTATTCATATGATAATACTTGTTGAAAATAAAATTCACCTTATTAAAGAGCATTTTATTCTCTTTAATTTGAATAAGTTATTGCTATAGTTTTCTTAATTTTTAGTTTTTTTACAGGATACGTGATTACATTTGTAATATATATCATTATGTGATTACACATTCAATATGATTTGTTATAATTGATGTTATTAAAGTTATGCTTATTATGTGATTACACAATCAACAATAAGAACTTAATTGTTTGTGCTTTATTATGTGATTAAATATGTAATATACTGCATTATGTGTTTATTATAGCTTGATTGGTTAATGTTTTGTATTACATTACATTTATACTTATTACGTAATTTGATCTATACTATTAGGCATTGTGTGAAATACTATGTATTATATGTTTTGTTTTTGGTTGTAGTTATGGTTAGTACATAATTACTTAGTTGGTCTTCACATAAATACTATAATGAAATCCCGTAATGGATATTCAAAATAATGTAATCACGTGATAATACATAGTTAACTGTTGTTACGTAATTACATACTGATACATAATCACATAACATTACACTTGTTAAAAAAAATAAAATGCAAATTATGTAATTACATACGGGAACATAATCACGTAATTGTCAAAAAAATAAAATGCAAATTACGTAATTACATACCAGAACATAATCACGTACCCAAACCCTAATCGTTCGACACCCGAAACTCTTACCTTCAATAGAAGGCCGGAAAAGACGCAAAGAAGAAATAAAGAGACACTGACAGCCAGAAGGGGTGGTACCGACGGTGGAAAGAGGGAGTGTGTGGGAGCTTCGGATCAAATGGGTATGTAGACAACCCAAGAAAAATTTATATATCAAAAGGGTTTACAACCAAAATAACACAAAATACAACAAACTTAAACACAAACAACCCCTAATACAAGAGGTAGAAACAACTTATGCCTAGATGTATTGCTAGTTACTAGTGTATATAATTTATCTCTAACATTTTATAACTTTGATTTTAAAAAGTGAGATAAGGAGATACTTTATTCATATACAAATTCATTTTTATTTATTGTATAATTTATTTTGTTTAAAAAATATTTTAACAAAGCATCATTTTATATAGAAAAAAATAAAATATTTAATACGAATTCAAATTTAACAAATTCATATGAAAGTGTAAATGCATATAAACTCATCACAACAATTTATTAATTTTTACTCTATAATAAAAAAATCAATATGTGACACGTATCATTTATCGGAGGTTTTTACTTTTTTTTTTATTTTTCTTTTTTCTTTCCTACTTATCTTATATTATTTACATAAATAAATAATAAATTAATTTTAAATATTATCCTACTTTAAATTTTGAATAGAATCTTTCTTTTTTTAAAATATTATGCTCAAGTTTAAATTGTTAATTTAAGATATATTTGAATAAAAAATCTGTTTATTAAATCAAATGTCGCAATTGGTAGGAACATTTTATCACTCAAATGGCTGTTGAATTGTTTCTTAAATAACATATTTTTTTTTCCAAGAACCATCTCCGCAATTACCATATCGATCATCCATTATAATTTTTAAAGATATAACTAAATATATAAGTTTTTTTACTTGATATATAAAATTAGATCTGACATGGTTTCTTAAAGATATAACTTTTTTATTATTTAAAACATAAAATTACATTTATTCAACTCGTGTAATAAACGAAATTTTAAAGATATATTATTTTATTATTTAGTTTATAAAATTCAATTTATTTAACTTGTGTAATACATGAGAGGTTCTAACTTAGTTTAAAATTCAAAATTATAAAAAACCATTTTATATTAAAAGTTATAAAAGAAAACGAAAGAGTAAAATGACCGGATGGTCCATGTGGTTTTGTAAAATAACACCCTATGCAGTTAAAGCGGTCCGAAATCGAATAGCGGTCAAGGTCCGCTATATGATATATAGGTTATAGCGGTGATATAGCGGTATTTTTTATACCATGCATAATTTATGTATTTATATATATATATATATATATATATATCTTTGAAAAATGTTAATAGTAATATCAAAATTCATAGTAATATCATTCCATTATCAAAAACCTGTCGCAAATCAAATACTAATAGTAAATTTGAAGTGTTTAATTTAAGAATTAACACAATTAAACACCGTTACTGCTATAACCGCTATAGGCCACCGCTATAGCGGTATTTAGCGCCGCTAATAGCGGAACCGTTATAGGCCACCGCTATTTGAACCGCTACACACCCTGAGGTCCGCTAACCGCTATAGCACCGCTATTGACTGCTTAGATAACACCTGTAGTCCCCAATTTTTTGAAATTACACCTGTTGTCACACCCCATGTAACAACCCGCTTTTTGGAAAGTCAAAGTACAAGTCAAAGTCAAAGGCAAAGGAAAAAAAGATTGCTAATTGCGATCTGTCACTCCATGCTTAACTATTGATTGTACGTTAATGACTTGTAATCGAATTGTATTAATTATTTGTTTTAGTTGTATTATGTGGAGTATCTATTAATAATCGAGGTTTACTCGCTACTTAATCGCATGTCTAATCGCTAATCGACTTATCGCTATCGCATTCGCAACTCGAATTATGTGTTCTGGATATTGTTTTACGTGTGTGTGCCATTATGTGTTACTTGTGCATGTTTTGTTTAGGTTGAGATGCTTAATCGCAATCGCAATCGCAATTCTATCGCATCGCAATCTAAATCGCAAACGCTAAACGCAAGTTATTTATAGTGATTGTATGTTAGATATAGTAATTAGGTTATTTGTGTAACTAATGGGTAATACTATCGCATCGCTCACTCGAATTGCATCGCAACGCTCAACACGCGAATCGAAACGACAAAACTCAACGCACCGGAGACCTGGATTGAGTGGCCATCCGATCGGATTGCCATCCAATCGGTGACCAATCCGACCCTTGAATACTTTCCTCTTTTGGAAACCCTATAAATACTCTCCTGTCACATCATTTGTGATGTGACAGCTCCTCACTTGACCAGCCGCACTCAAGCTCTCTTTTCTCCCGATTTCTCGCGATTCTTGTAAGTTTTCAACTCAAATCTTGTACTTCTATGATCTACACGCACTCCTTCATCTTTTCCACCATGGAATCTTAACTTTTAACCGTGAAATCACCGGATTTGAGGTGTTCTAGGGTGATGTCATCATGGAGTTCTTATGAACTTCAAGGTTTGGCTTCATTCCATCAAGAACAACTCAGATCTGAAGGATTTCCACATGTTTTAACAACGATTTCCCATAGATCTAAACATTTTCAAAAGAATAAAAGAGTTGAAAGAAATATTCCCAATTTTTCTCATTCTTTTACACTCAATGCACTCAAAACCGATAGAATCGGAGCTCGTTCCGACCTTCTACTCTTTCTTAGTGATGTGTTGGTCCAAGATCTGAATTCTATCCAAGGGACAACTGATTTCGGGTTAAGCATGAACCACCGTCTTGAACAGTTAACTGATCAGACTAGGGTGATTCCTGCTCGATCAGATCACTTGGGTCAAGATGGGGTTTCTGTTGTTTAGCACGTTATCATACCGTCTCGATCAAAACTGCAAAACTTTAAAAATAATCAAGTGCCAAGACGATAAGGCCGTTGGGACGGATTGCCATCTGATCGAACAGCCATCCGATCAGCTTGCAGTTGGTTTCACACTTAAACTTTTATTTTCAACTTTCAAAAAATCTGAACGTCGAACGGATTGCCGTCCGATCGGATAGCCATCCGATCGAACGACCATCCGACCATTTGACGTTTGGAACTTCGACACTTAATCATTTTTTATAATTTTCAAAGATCATCAGTAACTAACGAATTACCAACCAATCGGATTGCAATCCGATCGAGTGACAATCCTGCTGTGAACTTGTTCTCACTAAGTTCCTGCCAATCGGATCGCTATCCGATCGAACGACCTGAAGGGTAGAGATACTTCTCTATTTTTAAAATGCTACAACGAAAACTTCAAAGCCATCATACACAAACACATCTTTACCAAACGAATGTCAATCCAATCGAATGGCCATCCGATTGGATGACCATCCAAACGAATTGACATCCGATCGACTGGCCATCCGATCGGATTACCATTCGACACTTGGTACTTTTCACCGTTTTTGTAACACCCCGAAAACGGGTTTGGTAATCAAACCCCGTTAATACTAAAAGACGGGTAAAGTACCGTTAGTGGTAAAAAGTAACCCGGTAAATATTAGGATTTAAATAATTAAAACTAATGTTAATTAAAAAGAAGAATAAACACTTTGAGAAACAAAAGTTTATTAGAGGCCTGGGTTAACGGGACTTAAAATAAAACGGGATATATACCCCGAAACTCACTAAGAAACTAGGAATATCAACCTAGTTAGTAAATTGTTTAGTAAAACAATAAGTAGAAACTCGAACTAATGATCCTCTTTAAAAATCCTTGAAACTACAAGGACCAAAAGGGGCCTAGTGTGAAAACATGATTTTAAGTGAAAGACTCAAAACACCAAAACACACACTCATGTGTGTGTTTGGGCGATTATCATCAGGAGCAAAAAAGGGCTCTCACAAAAGCCCTAAAACTCACAAGAATCTAGCAAAAATCGAAGATGAATCAAGCTAAAATTTGGGGCTTTTAATAAAATCGTGATCACCAAGCTTAGGGGATCACAAGGTATGTTGAATTTTGATGTTTAGTGATATTTTGAAATTGTGATAAACATGCATGAACGAAATTCTTGTTTGAATGTTGAATGTTATAGTGATATTGATGTGAGTACAAGTCTAGGAACAAACCCTAGATGCAAACTTGTAGAATTGTGACATAAACTAGTGATTAATCAACTAATCAAGTATGAGCTAAGTGGGTTTTGGTTGATTTGATGAAATTAATGTTGTATTGGTGTTTATAAACATCATATTAACTAGTAGGAATGAACTACTTGAACAAATTAGAGATTTTGTTAAGAATTCATAAGTGATTAGAAGTGGGGTTTGACACAAGGGTTATACCCATGGTTATGATGGTCAAAGTGTATATGTGCATACAATGACTAGAATTACATGTTGAATTATAGTTACTTGAGGTATGAATTAGATAACATGTTAGTCGATATGGCATCTCAAAAGATGATGCCCACTAAGTGGTCGATAACGTGCCTAAATCGAATCATGTGAACTTGTTAGTGAATCCATATATGTAAATTGGTGGTTTGACTTTTAAAAGTCAAACCGACCTATGATAAGGTTCATTAAGAATAGTGGTAAAAGATTCATAAGGTGTGAAGGTCATGATCTTGAATGACTAATCTAACCATCTTGTGAATGAAAATGATAGTTTGACTCTTGACAAGCAAGATGGAGGCTTGTGGATGAAGCGGGTCAAATGGATCTAGAACGGAAGGAAAAGCATGGCATGGATGCAAGGTAAGTTAAACATACACCCCTTTTTAATTATTATATACTTACTAGCGAAAATTGATTGTGAATAATGTTAAGTAATTGAAATACGATGTTCCGGCATGATACAATGCAAGTCGGAATGAATGAAAAGGTAAGAAATCATGAATTATGGTAAAATGGGGTAAAAAGGTAAATTAGTCATGTAATGACGAACAAATAAAAACGGTTTTGAGTAAAACGAGTTTAAGGGAAAACCGGGATAGGTTTAAAGGGATGAAATGGTAACTAAATACCATCTCATACGGATAAATGGTCAATTAGGCTAAATGGGTCAAATGGTGTTGTTAACACCATTTGACAATTTCATTTGACAATTGCTTGTTGAGTTTTGTAATCACAGGAAACAACATAAACATGGGTTACTTTAACTAGAAAGATTTAAAGCAAAAAGTTATGTAAACAGGTCAATACCTTGACCCGAGCCAGGTATGCATAAATAAGCTTTTAGTTAAACATACAATTTTTGGTCAAATATTTAACGAATGTCCTTCGTCGTAAAGTAAGGGACTAAAGTGGACCAAAACACCCTTGAAGGGTATATTGGGTAAACGACCCATAGGGGTTGTTTAGGAACTTGCATTAAGATTATGGAATCATTAGATATGAATAAAAGTTATAGGAATACACATTCGTGGGTCAAATGCTCAAAAATGGTCGTTTGCGTAAAATGACCAACCGATGGGTAAAATTGGGAAAAAGGGGTTCATTATGTTAAATCCACCACAAAATAGTTGTGGTGGAATATTTGTAGTTAATTAGACATGGAATTTTTGTAGTGTCAAAAGAAAAGCACAAGTTCTAGACTAAAATGCGTAAGTACCCTTAACGGGTCAAAATAAGCATACGAGCGAAAATGGGTTTAAATTGTGTAAGAAACCTGTGACTAGAACCTATTATGATAGATAACATTAGTTTGAAGAGGTGCGTGTGAAATAAGGATCAAACAAATATGTTTGCTTGATAAAATGCATAAACGGGTTAAAATTCGGTAAAATGGTAATGAGTCGAGGGCTTAGAAGTCTAAAAAATTTCTTATGTTAGATGTAGGATTTTAACTCCATAAGATGGAGAATTAAATTATGGACGCGAAGGAAAAAGAATCGCGTAAAACGGATCAATAACGAAGAAGTTATGGCCGTTTCCGTAAAAACTGGTATTGCTGAAAATTACAGGACCCAGCTCCAGACCTGCTGGAAAACGGTCTCCCTCGCGTGGCGTGAGGGAGCAACTGGGTGCCTTCGCGTGGCGCGAAAGGGCACTGTTTTAGCGAAAAAAATTTATTTTAATCAGTTTCGCTTCCCGGACTCGTTCAGATACGTTCTAAGTTACGTATGACTAATCTAACTCATGATTTATGAGTTTCAGGTATAATTTTAGCACCGGAGGACGATCAAGCACAACGAAGAACCGAACACGATCAAGAAATAAGTTTCCGCACTATGTATCGTTGTTATGTTAAATGACGAACTCACACATGTTATGTTGTATAGTTTTAATTCTGTAATAAAGTTTAATGAAACCCGTATTTTCAATGTATTTGAAATTCTAATTACCCGTTTATTTTCGTAAATTATACGAAAATCGTTAAATAATAATAAGGGTGTTACAAGTTGGTAATCAGAGCTCATGGTTAAAAAGTAAAGTGTGTTCAGTTCGAGGCTTGATCGCAAATCCGGCAAGTACATGTATATTAATGGTTTAGTATGATTAAAGTGTTGAGAACAACACATATTGTTACCGTGTAATACACGTTACACCAATAAAATCGATATAGAAAAGATATAGTCAACGAAATTACATGTGTTGATGCGTATAGTAGAAAAGCCTCGTATTATAATACGGGCACCCATTAATGCCGAAATTACTAACTATTGTAAACGTTTTAGATTGAAGGACACTCGCATATGAAGATAGTGAGAGCTTAACAAATCATGGATTTGACAAAGGAACGGTCCAAAGTACGACAAATAGAGCACACTCACCAAGGACCTAAATCGCGCAACGATTGCGAATAAGTTAATGGCAAGGAGAGCCTGTTAGAGCAAGCATTATCAGGTGCACGTTTTAAATTATTGCATAAATAGTAATATGCAACAAATATGTAGAGATTGAAAGTTGCATATGTAGATTGAAAACTTGGAAAAACCTGAATAGAAAACCTATCCGGGATATTGTTTCCAAGAAAAACAAACAGTGGCATTACTTACATGGGGTGTAATGTGAAAATTATAAAAAGGTCATGTATATCAGGTGTTGATCGCTTACTCTGGCCAAGTAAGTAGTGAACACGTGGTACCATGAACTTCTTATGATGGACACATTTATGTCCGATGTAGTAAGGGTGGGGTGAATGGGACTAACTTAAATGGTACCCAAATAAATCAAATAAGTAAGATGTTTGATTGTAAACGTAAACGTAAGTCGGATGACGGAAGCGTATTACGTAAGAATAACAAGCCCGAGAGAAGGGACAAGGATCAAGTAAAAAGAAAATACAGACCGACCAATAGGAATGCTAAGGCATAGGGATAAAAGTTTGACTGTCACAAGTGATGAAATTCACATGGACAAGTCAAACGAATTGAATAAAGAATAAAGGACTTGATTGAATAAAAGCGATGGATCTCGCTAAG
Source organism: Helianthus tuberosus (assembly GCA_030545235.1). Lineage (NCBI taxonomy): Eukaryota > Viridiplantae > Streptophyta > Magnoliopsida > Asterales > Asteraceae > Helianthus > Helianthus tuberosus. Next base: position 158,788,112 of record CM060402.1, on the reverse strand, counting down.
ACGACCAAATAAATTAAAATAACGTCAAAAACCATATAAGAATGGTTACTTGAAAATGATTACGGTAAAGATACCCGATAAATGGGTAGGATTTGGAAAGAATGCGTAAACCAAGAGACGGGAACGCGAAATAGAAAGTCAAAAGACTCGGAATATGAGTCATGACTAAAAGACAATGAGAATTTGCAAACAGAAATGTTAATAACTACGCTCAACTATTTAAAAGTTGAACGGGTCGAATAAAGAATGGAGTTTGACGTTCACAAGTGATGAAATTTCACACGAACAAGTCAAACGAGATAAATAAGGTATAAAAACTTGGTAGTGCCAGTAAGCGCAAACTAAATAATGGAAGCGCGAAACATTAATGAACCTACGTGATGGGCCATAAAGGAATATATATAGGAAAAACGCAAACTAGCGAAACAAAAATGTTAAAAAAACACTAAGATAAAGAGCCCGGGTAATGGGTCGTAAAGAAGTATAGGTAAGAACCGGATAACAATAAGTGGAAAACAAACCGACGTGTAAATGACGTAAGAAGTCATAGAGTCGGAGGATTAGATTAAAAAGGAAGCGGATGTAGCCTTAGACTACGGTCAAGGTCCATAGAGTTCAAGAACAAAAACGAATGATCTCTAACCATAACAAGGGATGCCTTGAAGCTATATAAGTATATATATACATTTGAATACGAATACGAATAAAAGATGATCTACGTGATCATCATAACCTACGGGATTAAACGTAGTGTTAAGGTCTACGGGACCAAGAAGACCCTTGGGTCATAAGTAGAAAGAAACGAATTGCTAACATCTCACCTTAAAAAGGTGAAAAATCTAAAGAAATAGCCTACGAGGCTAAGTGAAAGAACCTACGGATCCATAGCGTAAAACGAGGGAACTGATTATAATTCCCCGTCTAAAACAAGAACGGAAAAAGAATAAATTGTGGGTTGTCAATTTCCTTGACATGAGTAATTGACATAGTCAAAGAGAAAAGCGTTAAACTAAAATTTAGTACTAGTAAGAAATAACGCTTTAACAAATAAAATAATATAAGATCTTGACACTGACAGGTGCAAGGCGATACATTCAAGAGAAAGATTTACGGTGATGGAAAGTCGAGATAAACTTAAACGTGTCATGACACGTTCAAGCTCAAGAAAAGTTAATATAGAATGTGACCACGTTGTAACGTGAGTCACAGGATAAGAGATCATAAATTTAGATAAGCCTCGGGAAGGCAAGGTGAATATATACCCGAGCGATGGGGTATAAGGTAATCGGTGACTAACAAGTCTAACCACCAAAATAAACAATTGATAAAGATAAAAGATACCAGTTGAAAGTTACGGCCCACGAGACCTTATACCCGAAATGCGCATACGCTTAAAGGCCAAAAACACATTACCACCCTTTTTGGTAAGATTATTATAGGCGAGCAATGCTCGAGAGATCACCGAAACTAAGGTTTAGATAATCTGAACCAATAAAGTACGTGAGAAAGGTTTCGGGGACGAAACCTCTTTAAGGGGGGTAGACTTGTAACACCCCGAAAACGGGTTTGGTAATCAAACCCCGTTAATACTAAAAGACGGGTAAAGTACCGTTAGTGGTAAAAAGTAACCCGGTAAATATTAGGATTTAAATAATTAAAACTAATGTTAATTAAAAAGAAGAATAAACACTTTGAGAAACAAAAGTTTATTAGAGGCCCAGGTTAACGGGACTTAAAATAAAACGGGATATATACCCCGAAACTCACTAAGAAACTAGGAATATCAACCTAGTTAGTAAATTGTTTAGTAAAACAATAAGTAGAAACTCGAACTAATGATCCTCTTTAAAAATCCTTGAAACTACAAGGACCAAAAGGGGCCTAGTGTGAAAACATGATTTTAAGTGAAAGACTCAAAACACCAAAACACACACTCATGTGTGTGTTTGGGCGATTATCATCAGGAGCAAAAAAGGGCTCTCACAAAAGCCCTAAAACTCACAAGAATCTAGCAAAAATCGAAGATGAATCAAGCTAAAATTTGGGGCTTTTAATAAAATCGTGATCACCAAGCTTAGGGGATCACAAGGTATGTTGAATTTTGATGTTTAGTGATATTTTGAAATTGTGATAAACATGCATGAACGAAATTCTTGTTTGAATGTTGAATGTTATAGTGATATTGATGTGAGTACAAGTCTAGGAACAAACCCTAGATGCAAACTTGTAGAATTGTGACATAAACTAGTGATTAATCAACTAATCAAGTATGAGCTAAGTGGGTTTTGGTTGATTTGATGAAATTAATGTTGTATTGGTGTTTATAAACATCATATTAACTAGTAGGAATGAACTACTTGAACAAATTAGAGATTTTGTTAAGAATTCATAAGTGATTAGAAGTGGGGTTTGACACAAGGGTTATACCCATGGTTATGATGGTCAAAGTGTATATGTGCATACAATGACTAGAATTACATGTTGAATTATAGTTACTTGAGGTATGAATTAGATAACATGTTAGTCGATACGGCATCTCAAAAGATGATGCTCCCTAAGTGGTCGATAACGTGCCTAAATCGAATCATGTGAACTTGTTAGTGCATCCATATATGTAAATTGGCGGTTTGACTTTTAAAAGTCAAACCGACCTATGATAAGGTTCATTAAGAATAGTGGTAAAAGATTCATAAGGTGTGAAGGTCATGATCTTGAATGACTAATCTAACCATCTTGTGAATGAAAATGATAGTTTGACTCTTGACAAGCAAGATGGAGGCTTGTGGATGAAGCGGGTCAAACGGATCTAGAACGGAAGGAAAAGCATGGCATGGATGCAAGGTAAGTTAAACTTACACCCCTTTTTAATTATTATATACTTACTAGCGAAAATTGATTGTGAATAATGTTAAGTAATTGAAATACGATGTTCCGGCATGATACAATGCAAGTCGGAATGAATGAAAAGGTAAGAAATCATGAATTATGGTAAAATGGGGTAAAAAGGTAAATTAGTCATGTAATGACGAACAAATAAAAACGGTTTTGAGTAAAACGAGTTTAAGGGAAAACCGTGATAGGTTTAAAGGGATGAAATGGTAACTAAATACCATCTCATACGGATAAATGGTCAATTAGGCTAAATGGGTTAAATGGTTTTGTTAACACCATTTGACAATTTCATTTGACAATTGCTTGTTGAGTTTTGTAATCACAGGAAACAACATAAACATGCGTTGCTTTAACTAGAAAGATTTAAAGCAAAAAGTTATGTAAACAGGTCAATACCTTGACCCGAGCCAGGTACGCATAAATAAGCTTCTAGTTAAACATACAATTTTTGGTCAAATATTTAACGAATGTCCTTCGTCGTAAAGTGAGGGACTAAAGTGGACCAAAACACCCTTGAAGGGTATATTGGGTAAACGACCCATAGGGGTTGTTTAGGAACTTGCATTAAGATTATGAAATCATTAGATATGAATAAAAGTTATAGGAATACACATTCGTGGGTCAAGTGCTCAAAAATGGTCGTTTGCGTAAAATGACCAACCGATGGGTAAAATTGGGAAAAATGGGTTCATTATGTTAAATCCACCACAAAATAGTTGTGGTGGAATATTTGTAGTTAATTAGACATGGAATTTTTGTAGTGTCAAAAGAAAAGCACAAGTTCTAGACTAAAATGCGTAAGTACCCTTAACGGGTCAAAATAAGCATACGAGCGAAAACGGGTTTAAATTGTGTAAGAAACCTGTGACTAGAACCTATTATGATAGATAACATTAGTTTGAAGAGGTGCGTGTGAAATAAGGATCAAACAAATATGTTTGCTTGATAAAATGCATAAACGGGTTAAAATTTGGTAAAATGGTAATGAGTCGAGGGCTTAGAAGTCTAAAAAAATTCTTATGTTGGATGTAGGATTTTAACTCCATAAGATGGAGAATTAAATTACGGACGCGTAGGAAAAAGAATCGCGTAAAACGGATCAATAACGAAGAAGTTATGGTCGTTTCCGTAAAAACTGGTATTGCTGAAAATTGCAGGACCCAGCTCCAGACCTGCTGGAAAACGGTCTCCCTCGCGTGGCGCGAGGGAGCAACTGGGTTCCTTCGCGTGGCGCGAAAGGGCACTGTTTTAGCGAAATTTTTTTATTTTAATCAGTTTCGCTTCCCGGACTCGTTTAGATACGTTCTAAGTTACGTATGACTAATCTAACTCATGATTTATGAGTTTCATGTATAATTTTAGCACCGGAGGACAATCAAGCACAACGAAGAACCGAACACGATCAAGAAATAAGCTTCCGCACTATGTATCGTTGTTATGTTAAATGACGAACTCACACATGTTATGTTGTATAGTTTTAATTCTGTAATAAAGTTTAATGAAACCCGTATTTTCAATGGATTTGAAATTCTAATTACCCGTTTATTTTCGTAAATTATACGAAAATCGTTAAATAATAATAAGGGTGTTACAGTTTTACACACCGCTCTTCGCTTATGTTATCGTTAACTGTTCAGGCTAATCTCTCAGCGCTCCCTTCAATCCAAGAGAGTGTTTACTTATTAAGCACGATCTGTGAGTATACTCGATCCCTTTTTGCTTTATGCACTTTTGGGTGTTACATACGTTACTTATTCTAAATCACATCTATCACACAACGCAAACACTATTTATACGCTGACCGTTACTTCATGATATGTGCTACTCGATAAATGCTTGTATGTTATGTTAACACGGTGATTGTTGCCTGACGTCTTAGCAACGATAGTACTATTTATTTGGACTCAGCACATGTCATGGTGGTGATATGTGTTACGCATTCTACAACTCACAGTCTAGTCTGTGCATATTTCATTGTCGATAACCTACTAGCTTATACATGTTACATGCTGGTTATGCGTAAACGATTTCGAACTCTATTATTACTATTAAACTTGTATGCTCACCTTTACACTATGTGTATTGACTTTATTTTAATGTATGTGACAGGTGCTTAAGATGCTAGGAATTGTTGTGCTTTGGTGAATCAAGCTAGAGGTCTAGTTATGTCACGCTTAAATCTGAGTCGTCGAAACAGTATTTGTTTTTGAGACAATTATTTGTAACAACTGTTTTTATTTGGATATGTTGTGGTATGGGACATGACGTTTAATTATCTGGTAATGAATAGTTGTTATGGATACTCATGGACAATCTGTTTCGCTAAGTGCCATGCCCCGATGTTTCCGCCATCGGTTGGGGTGTGACAGATTGGTATCAGAGCCATAACTATAGAGAATTAGGCAAAACTCGACCTAGTCCGGGTCGTTGTCTTAGAACGACCTCGTCTATAGTCTAAGAACCAACAGACCGACTCATGCATACCCAGTATGGGTTCTTGTACGGGTTTACTAACTATTACTCGCTCAAACTCGCTGTACTCTACACTTTTGCGCGAACATCGCACACTACAGTTCTGCGAAAGATCAGCCTTTCCTAAGGCTGGACATACACACAAACGAATTATCTGGTTAAGATTAGGTGTGAAAACCACAAACTCTCGACCAGATTACTCGTCGGAATTGCTACCTTTACTATAAAACAAGAGAATTTGCATTGATTCAGGAGTGAAATCCATACTTTGACTCAAATCTCCTTATCTTTCTCATGATTTTACCATACAAGCCGGGATGTAGTCGCTAAGTTAGGGGTGAAACCCAAATCTTGATGACACATTCCGCTCTATATTCTTGGTTTTACAAAACTCTCACCAAAGTCTCGACAGACTCCAACGACTTGAAATCACACTGTAACTGAAAGGATGCGTCTCGTTCGCCCAAAATCGAGGCGAGAGCACAGTCCTGAAAGCCAAAGTGTGTACCAGAAGTCCTCGTGAATAGTCGAATCACTTTGGGTAGTCGCCGTCTATCAAGCCTTAGACAATCTATCCTCGATTTCAAGCTCGCAATCACTGATTTTATGTGTTTCGATTCTGAGCCTGCAACTGCTGACTCTGATATTTGTCGTTTTATGTGGGTTTATGTGTTTATGAGGTTTTATATATTTTGGTGAACAACGAAAAGCTGGAAGTCACAAACACATAGTACCTGTTCGCTTTGATCGACACACACAATACGCACTGCACATCTATCTCAAATCGCTAACAAATTGTTAATGTCTATGGACGATCGCATGCTATGATACTCACTTATGCTATGCTACTCGCTGTGTACTCGCTAATCGCAAACGCTGTTCTCGAACGCGCGAACTTGGAATGATAGGTGAATACGTGCAATATGTGTAGGAAACCATACTATATTATGCGTACGTGTTTCTGTGTTCTCAGTTCTGACTGCCTTATGTGCTTCTGTGCCCTATGTACTTATGTGATTCTGTGGTTTATGTGCCTACGTGCCTATGTGTTTGTATGGTTGATCTGTTCCTGCGTTTTAGTAGTACTAGGCGTGAGTGTGGTGAGATTCGATTAAATAGGTTTTTAAATCCTATGGCGCTGTCTATTGCAGACAATGTCGTCATTTGGATCATTTCATTCCCGATCCGCTCGCCGCAATCATGATGACAAACACATCGCCGCCCTTGTCGCTAAGAAAATGGTGAAAGTTATTCCCCAGATTGTTAGTGAGCTGAATGAAAACGCTAGCAAGTCTTCAGAAGAGTCTAGGACTGATGCTCCTAAAGCTGCTTTTAGCTTCAAGCAGTTCAAAGCCTGCGGCCCGAAAGAGTTTACCGGTGAAGATGGGCCTACGGCCATGTTCTGATGGTTTGATTCTATCGAAGTCACCCTGCACCAGAGTGGCTGTCCTGATAATCTCCGTACTCTTAACGCCACTGGCGTCTTCCAATCCCGAGCTCTGGATTGGTGGACGGCCGAGAGAAATAAACGCAGAAATGATGCAGCTTACGGGCTGACGTGGGATGAGTTGAAGGACGTCATGATGCAAGAGTTCTGCCCTCCCCACGAGCGCCAAAAGCTGGAGGACGAGTTCTGGCATATCAAGCAGAAAGATGGAGACAACGCTGGTTTGACTGCTCGCTTCAAGCAGCTAAGCATAATCTGTCCTAGCCAAGTTACCACGCCTGAAATCACCATCAAGAAGTATATCCGTGCTCTTTCGGATTGCGTGGCTGATTTTGTTCAAACTGCAAAGACGAAAACGATTGAGGAAACTTTTTTACTCGCTGCTGAGATCAACGACAAATGAGTCAAGTCTGGTTACTGGGATAAAGCTCCCAAGAATCTGCATCAAGCTACCACTGCTCCAACCGCTGAAACTGTCACGACCCCCGACCCACCCTGGACGGAATCGGGAGTCGTGAACAGCCTAGTGGTACCGGTGATTATTTTGAAAACGTTGCAGCGGAAATTTCATCAGGACCGTGAGTTAGAAAAAATATCAGAGTTTAGAAACACCGGATTTTATTTATTAAATAAATGGGATAAACCCATGTTTTACAAAGGTAGCTTTAATAAGATGAATTTGATTACATAAAACAATATTTCTTAATTTGATTTAATTAATAAAATAAGCCACTTCTTGAAGCCTTTCAGTGCCATATCCATCTCTTACTCCAATCTACTGTAATTACCTGAAACGCGTTTTAAAAAGGTTTTGTCAGCGGGAAATACTGAGTGAATCATTCTATTTAATAAAACGACACGTTTGTTATAATTTACAGTATTAAGAGCGATTACAATGTTTCTGATATCAAACCAACTACCCACGGTATTTGTCACTCGACCGGATCTGTGACTATGGTCATATCCCCCATTGGCTGCCCCAATGGTGACGATTATCAAGTAATGTATACAAAACCCCATATACCGGCTGTAACTTGGTGATTACAAAGACTTAATCCCCGTAATTATAACTTTGACAATAAACATGATTTTGAAAGTAATTTGATAAAAAGAGAATGACTCACATATAATCATGCAGATTCATACGGCCAAAGTTTAGTCTACAGATAAGCCTTGATATATTGCAGATTTATATAGGCAGAGCTTAGCCTATTGATTTAGCCTTGTAGCCTAGTGCATACGAACTAGGTAGGTAACTTAATACAGCATTTACGATAACTCACGAGATCAAATTCTCACAACGAACGACAAAGTGCGATACTTAAACATCCATCGAATTAACGACGAACGACAAAGTACGATACTTAAACATCCATCGAATTAACGACGAACGACAAAGTATAACCCTAATGTGGGCGGCACTTAAACATCCATTGGATATATTGATCAGTCGGAAAATGAATCGTAATAGCGATCGAGTTATTACCCTGTATCGTAGCAGCACCCCCTCTACTAATTAGTGTTTTTGTGACCGTTTCGATTATAACTCGACGTACAGGTTGAATTTGATCGTCGTAATAAAACCAGAAATCAAGTGCCACGGCCCTCTATTTATACCCGATTTTGACTTGGCTTACGGACCGTAAGCATAAACCCTTACGGTCCGTAAGGGTCACATTTTTCCTATATTGTTGCCACGTGTGGGACTAGGCCTGCTGAGTCGACGAAACGTTAAAATTCGATTTTTATAATAAGTTATAAGGATAATTGTTGAGTAGGGAATGCCCCCCCTGAGTTTTAGGGGCCCTGATCCTGATTTTGTTTGTTATGAAAATTTTAAGGATTGTGCAGGATTATTTGGGTGTCTCAATTAAGGTTTCTTTTTAGACAAAATATAAATAATAAATAAAAAAAATATAATAGTTTTGGTGAGAGTTGTTATGGTTTGGGACATTTTTGAATATAATTATTTTACAAAGAAAAAGGGAATAAAATAGTGAGAAAAGAAAATGGACTCACTTTGTAACTTTAGGGTTCAACTAGAAAGCCTCCTGGTATAAATTTTGGGTATAACTTTTGGACTATAATAAAAATATATATTTAAATATAGTACCCCTAATTCAACCTTGTCCCGATGTCCCGAGACAGAACCCCAACGAACTTAGTCGGGCAGAGCCCTGACATGTGTTATGGGATTCAGATCAATCGGAAAGGGTAGCGGTGATCGGGGGTTAAAACACTTAAAACGAGGCATGGCTTTATTATCTTTATAGATGAATAACTAAAGAAATTTAGAATTATGGAGAGATCGAAAGAAAGACATAGACTGAACCATTTAGGAGGTTTTGAAGTTGGTTGTTTTATACTAACTTTACATAGCTTAATCTCCACGCATGAAGGCATCTGCAGCCACGTATCATTCATATGTGAAATGAGGTGTTCTGTACATTATTTCAACTTTCATGCATTTGTTGAATTTTAATTGGTTTATGTATTTTTTTTTTTTTTTTCGATTCCTTATACAATAACAATAAATTGTAACGTAAATTTTAGTATTAATATTTTTATTAATATATATATTATAATTAATTTAACTGTTTACTTATTGGCGTGTATAAATTCTAAAATATAACGTTTTTATAAAATAATAAATATGTCATTGGAACCAGAATATTTTTGTCTACATTTGGGTCTAAGTTTCATTAAAAACAGAGTAGGTTCAAAATACAATGTATTTTATAATTTAATTAGTAAACGGTTCCTGGGCCCGTCCAGGTACTTCATATTTCTTACAGTCAACTTACTCGTAATCTACCCGTCTAATAGTATAAATTTTTATAGACTTTTATTTTATTAGAAAGGGCACTCATATACAAGCCAATTAATTAATATAATATTTCAACCAACTATATAAAATAATGTTTAAAACTATTTGGGTTGAATATTTATACTAAAAATAAACTAGTTACTAGTTACTAGTGGTTAATAAATTTAACCAAACCTATAATTTATATGATAAAAATAGGGATGTTACATTCTCCCCCACCTTGTTTTAAATCTCGTCCTCGAGATTTGGGTTACAATATTTCTTTTAGACTTATGTCATATCTTAGTTAATAAAAACAATATTTAAGGTAGATGATATAGAATCAAAATATCAAATTTTGTGAATACGAGTTGTAAAATAGGTAGGACTCAATGGTTCAACTGAATTAGTTCAAGAAATTGATGACAAACGAATGAGATGAAATGATTAGATTTTCAAGATGACTAGGTTCAAGCCAAAAGATATGTGATCAATAGATATTTAAAATAAATGTGAAGGACTTTTAGAATTAATAAAATTCTTTGTAAAAAGAAAACTTATTTTGATTGGAAACTGAGGAAGACTTAGAATCAACAGGTTCAAGATGAAATAAAAGCATGAAAAATGATTTGTCAAATATTTATGATATGAGAAAATCAAAGGTTTGAGATGAGTGAATTGCAAAAATACACCGATACGAAAATAAAGTTAGTGTATTATTGTTTAGAGTTCCAAGTTGTTTTAATCGTGAAATAATGTGATATTATACTATTAGTGACCATATATTTTTTTTTTACTATGTCCTAGAGATCGAAATATAATAAGAACGAGTTGTTTTGGCATGACCAACTATTATATTATATTTGTATATCAAATGTAATATATATTATTTGTTACGCATTTTTACTATATGTAAATGGTCACCACTTTTTAATAAAATATTATTTTAGTATTTTACTATACTATGTAAAATAACTTATAGTTACTATATATTACAAAATACTGCAATGAAGTTATTACTTTACAAAATATTTTAGTATTATTATTATTTTGTAAAAGAAATCACTATTATTTATAACGTTAAATGAAAATTAAAGGTGTAAAAATATTTATTGTACAAAGGTATTTGTAAAAATATTTTGTAAATATATAACACTTAATGGTTTGATTCTATGTGATTACTTATTGTCATTTTGAAACCATATAACGTTGTGAATGTATTTACAAATGTTGTAAATAAGTGAAAACAGCGACTATTCTTATATAGTACAATGTTCTCCTAATCCAATGTAATTGATAACTACCATATTATTCTTATATGGTTATTTTCTTGCCAAAGCATTACGGTACATAGTTACCACAAAACATGTGATATATAATTATTTATAAATTTTATTTCTCCCTCAAATTCTTGTATTTGTTTTATGAGAATATGTCTTCTCCTTACAGTATAAAGTATATATATTTTTAGATATATATAAATTTACTAAATAAGTATGATGACTTTAATTTATATACATTAACAAGTTATTATCATGGTTGGATATTGGTTAGTGTTGCCTTGTTTAAGCATATGTGATCAGTCCATGCCTAACTAAGGCTAGACTATTCAATACTTGCCCTTGACAATAATCCTAGTATTTTGAAAATAATACTAACAATTCTGTTATTTACTAATAATAAAATTATTAATAATAAATAACATAAATGAGAATATATCTTAATATAATTTTATATATATATATAAAATATAAATTCTTTACCTAAATGGTTTTAACAAAATTCATTAACTTGATATCAAAGAGTTATCGTTTTGCAATAATGTGGTTCATAGTGCAAAAAGCGGAATGATATTTGAGTTTAGCTAAAACAACAAATTAGAATGAAGTCCTCCAGTGGTCTTCATAAATCAAACGAACCACATGTGCAATAGACAGTACATGTGTAACGTGTGGATTTATCAAGAAATGAAATAGATCAATATTCTCTAATATGAAAGAAAATCTTATGGTATGATGACCATTAGGGGAAGTAGAAACACGAAAGTCAATTTATTATATGCAGAAGTCAGAATTTCAACGAAAGAAATATAAGAATTTTATCTGAAAATTTTGTGTAATAACTGTTGTTAAGTGACATTACTAGGGAATGTAAGTAAAATGAAATAGGGAATTTGCAAAGTTATGTGACTCTTTTTTTCAGTGATAATAATTATGACTCTGATTAGACTGTGTACTGATAGTTGTGAAATCTTGTTACAACGTACCTTAGCGATATTCTTGTTGCTTGTAGGATCGTGTGGCAAAGTGCTTCTTTTAATAGTTCTTCTACTGTCGGAATTAGCATTGGTGTCATCGTGCCTAATTTATATTTTCCAAAGGTCTTGCCTTAGAAGTCGTATGTGATATACTTCAACTTCTGTGGATTTATAATTAAATTTTCATGTGTTTTCTTGTACATTATCACAACTTTACATGCTTCTTTACTTATGTTAATAATTTATGATAATGCATTGGAAATTCTTATACTTTTGATGATGTCCCAACTTAAAGGGTTTCTATTGTTTACATTGTCGCACGAGTTATGAGGTAAATGATCAAACGAAATAATGTTTGATATCGAAAAAGAGATTCCTAGTAAAGAAATCTAGGCACAAATGCTTGTGTTTTATTTCAAATTGTCAATCCTTATACCTTATAGATATACATATCTATATAATCACATATTTCACATGCTGTAATATACATATCTTTCATAAGGTCAATGTATTTAACAGATTCTTATTTCCAAAAACAAGTCAGATATCTGATCATAATACTATTTAGGGAAATCTTGTCACTCGTTTGACATATTACATACTCTGTCTTATCCGGTTCGCGCCGGAGAGGTAACCTCAGTATATCCGGACAAACTGGAGAGTCTGCTACACCATACCCAGTCTTGCCGGAGAAAATTTTCTATTTCCCATAAATAATATCTTTTTTTAAAAGTGCCCCTTTCATTAGGGCTTTTATCCCGAATCAAGGAAATTTGTATTCCCGTAACATATCTTATTTTAGTCCAAGTAATATCAATAAGCAATAATTACTATTAATTCTTGCTTATTTATTATATTTTGCAATATTCTAATTACCATTCTTATGGTATATCTAAACACATCATAATTTATTCACATAAGTACTTAACTTGTCTTAAAGTTTATATTAAGGCATATTTTCTTAAGTTCAAGTCTAAATGTTATCATGTGTGCTACCAGTTAACAGTAATCTCCTAACTCTTTTATATAAACTTAGGTATTATTATTACAACACCTAAAAGCTTGAAGCAGTGGCTCCGATACCACCTTCTGTCACGACCCCCGACCCACCCTGGACGGAATCGGGAGTCGTGAACAGCCTAGTGGTACCGGTGATTATTTTGAAAACGTTGCAGCGTAAATTTCATCAGGACCGTGAGTTAGGAAAAATATCAGAGTTTAGAAACACCGGATTTTATTTATTAAATAAATGGGATAAACCCATGTTTTACAAAGGTAGCTTTAATAAGATAAATTTGATTACATAAAACAATATTTCTTAATTTGATTTAATTAATAAAATAAGCCACTTCTTGAAGCCTTTCAGTGCCATATCCATCTCTTACTCCAATCTACTGTAATTACCTGAAACGCGTTTTAAAAAGGTTTTGTCAGCGGGAAATACTGAGTGAATCATTCTATTTAATAAAACGACACGTTTGTTATAATTTACAGTATTAAGAGCGATTACAATGTTTCTGATATCAAACCAACTACCCACGGTATTTGTCACTCGACCGGATCTGTGACTATGGTCATATCCCCCATTGGCTGCCCCAATGGTGACGATTATCAAGTAATGTATACAAAACCCCATATACCGGCTGTAACTTGGTGATTACAAAGACTTAATCCCCGTAATTATAACTTTGACAATAAACATGATTTTGAAAGTAATTTGATAAAAAGAGAATGACTCACATATAATCATGCAGATTCATACGGCCAAAGTTTAGTCTACAGATAAGCCTTGATATATTGCAGATTTATATAGGCAGAGCTTAGCCTATTGATTTAGCCTTGTAGCCTAGTGCATACGAACTAGGTAGGTAACTTAATACAGCATTTACGATAACTCACGAGATCAAATTCTCACAACGAACGACAAAGTGCGATACTTAAACATCCATCGAATTAACGACGAACGACAAAGTACGATACTTAAACATCCATCGAATTAACGACGAACGACAAAGTATAACCCTAATGTGGGCGGCACTTAAACATCCATTGGATATATTGATCAGTCGGAAAATGAATCGTAATAGCGATCGAGTTATTACCCTGTATCGTAGCAGCACCCCCTCTACTAATTAGTGTTTTTGTGACCGTTTCGATTATAACTCGACGTACAGGTTGAATTTGATCGTCGTAATAAAACCAGAAATCAAGTGCCACGGCCCTCTATTTATACCCGATTTTGACTTGGCTTACGGACCGTAAGCATAAACCCTTACGGTCCGTAAGGGTCACATTTTTCCTATATTGTTGCCACGTGTGGGACTAGGCCTGCTGAGTCGACGAAACGTTAAAATTCGATTTTTATAATAAGTTATAAGGATAATTGTTGAGTAGGGAATGCCCCCCCTGAGTTTTAGGGGCCCTGATCCTGATTTTGTTTGTTATGAAAATTTTAAGGATTGTGCAGGATTATTTGGGTGTCTCAATTAAGGTTTCTTTTTAGACAAAATATAAATAATAAATAAAAAAAATATAATAGTTTTGGTGAGAGTTGTTATGGTTTGGGACATTTTTGAATATAATTATTTTACAAAGAAAAAGGGAATAAAATAGTGAGAAAAGAAAATGGACTCACTTTGTAACTTTAGGGTTCAACTAGAAAGCCTCCTGGTATAAATTTTGGGTATAACTTTTGGACTATAATAAAAATATATATTTAAATATAGTACCCCTAATTCAACCTTGTCCCGATGTCCCGAGACAGAACCCCAACGAACTTAGTCGGGCAGAGCCCTGACATGTGTTATGGGATTCAGATCAATCGGAAAGGGTAGCGGTGATCGGGGGTTAAAACACTTAAAACGAGGCATGGCTTTATTATCTTTATAGATGAATAACTAAAGAAATTTAGAATTATGGAGAGATCGAAAGAAAGACATAGACTGAACCATTTAGGAGGTTTTGAAGTTGGTTGTTTTATACTAACTTTACATAGCTTAATCTCCACGCATGAAGGCATCTGCAGCCACGTATCATTCATATGTGAAATGAGGTGTTCTGTACATTATTTCAACTTTCATGCATTTGTTGAATTTTAATTGGTTTATGTATTTTTTTTTTTTTTTCGATTCCTTATACAATAACAATAAATTGTAACGTAAATTTTAGTATTAATATTTTTATTAATATATATATTATAATTAATTTAACTGTTTACTTATTGGCGTGTATAAATTCTAAAATATAACGTTTTTATAAAATAATAAATATGTCATTGGAACCAGAATATTTTTGTCTACATTTGGGTCTAAGTTTCATTAAAAACAGAGTAGGTTCAAAATACAATGTATTTTATAATTTAATTAGTAAACGGTTCCTGGGCCCGTCCAGGTACTTCATATTTCTTACAGTCAACTTACTCGTAATCTACCCGTCTAATAGTATAAATTTTTATAGACTTTTATTTTATTAGAAAGGGCACTCATATACAAGCCAATTAATTAATATAATATTTCAACCAACTATATAAAATAATGTTTAAAACTATTTGGGTTGAATATTTATACTAAAAATAAACTAGTTACTAGTTACTAGTGGTTAATAAATTTAACCAAACCTATAATTTATATGATAAAAATAGGGATGTTACAGAAACCGCCGCCACTCCACAGTCTTCAAAGTCCCCTCGTCGCAAGAGTAAGTACAACAACAGTAGCAAGAATTGCGCTGTAACCACTGTTGTCCCGCTCCAATCAGTTCCTGCTCAACCGCAGCCTCAACACCGCCAAGTTGCGGCACCGGTCACCAAAGCACAGCCGGCAAAACGTGCGTATACTGGTCCTCACCCGGCTTGCCCTACTTGTACCTATCCCCACCCCGTGGGAATCGCTTGCAGATACTGTGTGCATTGCAACATTTACGGCCACTTCACCGCCAGCTGCCGTACAGGTCCACGTCAAGCCCCAGCTCCAGCCCAAGGTCAAGCTCCTGCTCAACAAGCTCTACTTACTGCTCCCCAAGGCCATTAAGCAGCTCCTGCACCCGCAGCTCATGCTAGAGCTTGCTTTGCGTGTGGTGATCCCAACCACTTCGTGAATATGTACCCGAATCGAGTGGTTAAGCAAGAGTCACAACAGCAACAACCCCAGCAGCAGCCTTAGCAACAGCAGCAGCTCGCGGACGTGCTTTCAACATTAACGCCCATCAGGCTCAAGCAGACAACAATGTGGTCAATGGTACTGTGAATGGTATATATGTTTCGTGTTTATTTGATACTGGAGCTGATAACTGTTTTGTATCGTTTGAATTCGAAAAGCTCCTTAATCGTAAGCGCGCCCATCTACCCTCGACGTTCGATGTTGAAGTTTCCACCGGAAGAACCGTCGCCGTCAATTCTGTACTACGTGATTGTACACTTGAACTCAACAATCATGTCTTCCCTATCGACCTTATTCCGATGCAGCTCGGTAGTTTTGACATCATAGTAGGCATGGATTTTCTTCATGAAAATCGTCCTGAAGTTATTTGTTTCGAAAAGATGATTCGTTTCTCGCTCGCTAATGGTGATCAACTTTGTGTGTATGGCGAAACTCCTTCGAAAGGTCTTAAACTCATGTCATGTGTCCAAGCTTGCAAGTATCTCCGCAAGGAATACAGAGCTTTCTTGGCTAACATTGTAGTAGCGAAGAATGAAAAGAAAGGAAACTCAGGAGTGAAAGACGTTCCCGTTGTTTGTGAATTCCTCAACGTTTTCCCCGACGATTTACCCGGATTACCTCCCGCTCGTGATATCGACTTCCGAATCGACATCATTCCTTGAGCAAACCCTGTTGCTAAAGCGCCTTATTGTCTCGCTACTTCTGAAATGCGCGAACTCTTGAGTCAGCTCCAGGAACTACTTTATAAAGGCTTTATTCACCCTAGCACCTCTCCTTGGGGCGCGCATGTCCTTTTCGTCAAAAAGAAGGATGGTTCGTTCCGGATGTGCATCGACTACAGGGAGTTGAATAAGCTGACAATCAAGAATCGTTATCCCTTGCCCCCAATCGATGACCTGTTTGACCAATTATAAGGTGCTACGTGTTTCTCGAATATCGATCTACGCTCAGGCTATCACTAGTTACGCATTCAAGAGGATGATATACCCAAAACCGCTTTTCAAACCCGCTATGGTCATTACGAGTTTGTTGTCATGCCTTTTGGTTTGACAAACGCTCCCTCAGTTTTCATGGATTTAATGAATCGAGTGTGCAAACCCTTTCTTGATCGCTTCGTAATCGTGTTCATCGATGATATCCTGATCTATTCCAAGTCAAAAGCCGAACACTCGTAGCATCTACGTTCGGTTCTTGAGTTACTCCAGGGAAACCGTCTCTATGCCAAGTTCTCCAAGTGTGAATTTTGGCTGGAGGAGGTCCAATTCCTGGGTCACATTGTCAATAGTCAAGGAATTCATGTCGATCCCGTGAAGAACGAGGCCGTTAAGAGTTGGGTTACACCCAAGAACCCGTCTGAAGTCCGTTCTTTTCTCGGACTGGCAGGCTATTATCACCTATTTATCGAAGGTTTCTCTAAGATCGCTGTGTCGCTTACCTCTCTTACGCATAAGGATAAACCTTTTGTTTAGGGAACTAAACAAGAGGAAGCCTTTCAAACCCTCAAAGCGATGCTTTGCAATGCTCCTGTGCTTTCACTGCCCGACGGGAACGACGATTTCGTAGTTTACTGCGATGCCTCGAACCTTGGTCTTGGCTGTGTTCTTATGCAACGAGACAAGGTTATCGCGTACGCTTCTCGACAGCTCAAGATCCATGAGAAGAACTACACCACACACGACCTCGAGCTTGGCGCAGTTGTTTTTGCGTTAAAGATTTGGCGACACTACCTTTACGGTACCAAGTGTATGTAACACCTCGTAAAATCACGACCAATATAATAAAGACACGTGTCACGGACTTTAAACGTGTAATGGATTGATCTGGAGGGATTAAAATTTATCAAACAATGTAAATATGTTAGTAAAAGGATCCAAAGTGTCAACATGCCATTCTTGTCCTCTGATTGACCTCATACGACGCTCGTATTCTTTAATGAATAATTTGTCGAACATTGGAAGTCGTTTGTGCTTAAATTAGGGATCTTACGAAACACAGGGGTTAAAAGTGTCAACATGTTAAATGTTACCTCTAAGTGACCTTTTAACGAACCCAAAAACATTTTAATAATTTAATATTTCACTCTCAAGAATATTGGATAATAAGTTTGTGGAGTTTCTAAGGAAGACAAGACTTTTCAGGTGATCTTACAACTAACCGGGAGCTTAACGGAGTTAAAATATGACCCAAGGCCATTAATAGTTAACTATGGGGGTCCTAAGTGCAATAAATAGAAGTTAATTAGACTTATTTTGGACCAGGGACCAAAATTGCAAAGTTTGAAAGTTGCTTTCCGGTTGAGAAGGAGCCTCGCGGCCCGTGTAGACTCCTTAAGAGTCTTACGCGGCCCGCGTAGAAGTCACCTGCGCCCAAAAACCTGCACAGCTGCAGGTTCAGCCTGTTACACCGCCTTTGCATGCAATTTTTCGATACCAGGCTCTGAGCCAACAGTTTTTCATGCACTAGGGACACATGGAATCATCTGGTCACTATAGATTTGCAGATGGAATGATCTTGGAGCTCTAAAAATCCTATATAAGGCCCTTTGTTTGCACTTGTTAATTTGCACACTTGAGAAATGACTTCACAACTCATTCTCTGGTGTCCCTTGGAGCTCTTGGAAGCTTTCCTCAGTTCCTATTTCGTGCTAAGTATTCTTGTAAGCATTTTTAGCTTCCTAAGTTCAAGTTTTATTAGTTTAATGACCGAAAGTCAAAGTCAAAGTTATCGTAATTAAGCTTTGACTTTGTGATTTATCACAAATGGTCCAACCATTATTCGAATTGAAAGTGGCTATGAGTTGGTAATTATGTAGGTAATAAACCCTTAAAAGGGCACCTACTGATTATCACTTTTAATTGGTCAATTGTCGGGTCAAACTTTATAATAAAAAGTCAAACGGGTCAATTTTTACAAATAAATTCATAACTGATAATGTAGAGGTTATGGAACATGTTTTAACATTAAAATAACTTGGTAAATAATATAAGAACATGTCTAAGCATGTTCAACCCGACAATTCTAAGTTTAGGCTCGGTTCGGAACCGAAAGTCGCAAAAGTAGACTTTTGCTTTGACTTTAAGTTCTGAGCCGATTTAGCTTAGTTTAAATATACCTTAGGGTTCCTTTAGGACCATATTATAGGTTAGTATAACCCTCTGAGGTTATACAACTTGGTTCCATAGAAATCCTAGTTCATTGCATGTTTCCGTTAAATGCTTAAAAGTTGACCATTATGCCCTTTTGATATTAAAACGAGATTTTTGAAAATGTGAGAGGACAAAAACCTTTATTACTGATATTTAAGTATGTCCTAAAAGTTTGACATTAGATTATGGTCTAAAATAGAAGTTATGCGCAATATCGTAAAATGAAGACTTTTTATTAATTAAACGACATTTTTGGCATAAAACCTATTTAAACCCAAATTTTGACACAAAACTTGCCACATAATGTTAAGATATATATTTAGGGATTTTTGGAAATTTTGTTAAATTTTAAACTGATCATAACATAGGGTTCTTGCATAGACTCGGTAATTGACGGTTATGCCCTTTTTGCAAATAAAATGAGTTTTACACATCCTCTACATATCAAACCTTTTTCTATAGATTTTATACATCAAATAAATTATTTTAAACAGTAGAGGCTGACCAAAATCTCAGATTTCCTTAATTAACCCGAATATCGTCAAATACCGACTTTCATGCGATTTAGGCGGATAGTATGGTTTAAAACCATATTTTGCACCTAAGACTTATTACCTACTGATGTTATGAAAAAAAATTTTATACTTTAACAGTAAGTAAAAGTTTTGAACTCAGATTTACAAATTTGGCCCTTTTAACATATGTGAAATGACTAAAATGCCCCTACAGTGCATAGTTTGGCCACAAATGATAAGTTTCACATATATATGATATCTTACTGATATAACGTATTAAAATGAATATTTTTACTGATTATTTTAGACCAGAACCTCAAATTTCTATTTAACCTCTTTTATAATTTTTAAAATGACCAAAATACTCTTACGGGGCTTAATTTGGTTCTAATTTCGTTTTGGGCATAATGAAAGATATCCTACTGATATCATAACATATTTTAAGCATATTAACTTGTGGAACCTGTACATGACTCATTTGGTTACCAGTTATGCATTTTCGCATTCGGTACGGTTTATGTAACTAGTTTGCATAAAATAACCGAAACGGGTCAAACCTTATCATTTTTACTTTAAAATCTAGAGTGTGTTTAGTTTAACCATATTATACAAGTCTTCATACTTTTCGAGTCTAAATCACATTCTAATCCGGTCTTCGCTTAATCGTACGTTTTGAACCGTAAACTTTTCATTAAAACTAACTGGGCTAAGTTTAAACTTAAGTAAGACCCGTTAGGAATCTAATAGGTTATTAAAACATTCGTTCCAGATTTAGGAGCCCAGTAAAAGCTATTTGCACTTGCTGATTATTATACGGCTGAGATTAAATTAAAATTTGCTCAGGTAAATACTTTTAACTTATTTTCTGTTATACGGGCTTGGGATACGGTATTACAATAATACCGCTTGGTCGGGTATGTAGTTATTTAAATCAGATTGTGATTAATACATTTACATAACCCGTTTTAATTTGTTTTGTTTGATGCAATGCCTTTGGGGGGGGGGGGGTTAATGACCATGTCCTGGATATCCTCGGCTCATTTATTAGAAATGGCTACGGCTGAAGCACGGGGTGTAGGCATACACCTGACAGTTGCGTATGTATAAATGGTATCTCACTCTCTTGTGGGCATATACTTGTGGCGTGTCAATTAATCTAATCCGACTCTTCTAACCGGGTCCTGAATGGACGACAAACATGTAAAAACTGTATACAAGATTATTTTAAATAATTGTCCCAAGTTATAAAAGAATTTTGTGCCTTGTGCATTTAAATCAATTTTATAAACACTTTTCAAAAAGAGTTAGTTAATTGTATTTACCAGTGTAAACTAGCGTATTTTCCAAAAAGGTTAAGTGCAGGTACTACGCGAAATGGGTTGGCTACTCCTAGTATCAAATAAAGAGTCTTGCAAGCTTTTGATGCTTAAATCTGTTGAACAATATTTCTTTTTATTTTAGATCCGTCTGTGGATCCACTTACAATCCGTTGTGTAATATTTTATGTTACTTTAAACTCGGTTTGTATAAATTACTTTAGACTTCCGCTGTGTATTTAAACTGTGATTATTGACTATGATGATATCAACTACGTCACGATACTCCCCACCGGTAATACGTGGAAATATCGGGGTGTGACAGTGTACGATCTTCAACGATCATAGGAGCCTACAACATATATTTGACCAGAAGAAACTGAATATGCGTCAACGCCGGTGGGTAGAACTACTCAACGATTACGACTGTGAGATTCGTTACCATCCTGGCAAAGCAAATGTCATTGCCGATGCTCTCAGTCGACGAAGCTATTTTCATAGCGTTCGTAATTCCCAAGTCCAGCATAATCTCGAAGCCCTTATACGTGATGCTCAGCATGCTTGTTTTACCGAGCGAACTTTGAAGAAGGAAAGGATTATAAACGATGGCGCCCAACTCGAGAATAAATCAAATGGTATCTTTCATTATTTGGACCGAATTTGGATTCCCAAGCGTACTAATTTGCGACAACTTCTGATGGACGAAGCCCACAAATCTCGATATTCTATTCATCCCGGTGCTGAGAAGATGTACCAGGACATGCGCTACAAGTACTGGTGGCCGGGCATGAAGAAGGATATCGCTATCTATGTTTCGAAGTGCCTGACTTGTTCTAAGGTCAAGGCGGAACAGCAAAGACCCTCTGGCTTACTTGTACAACCCGAGATCCCGATGTGGAAATGGGAGAGTATAGCTATGGACTTTATAACGAAACTTCCGCGCACGACATCAGGTCATGACAGCATCTGGGTTGTAGTCGACCGTTTGACTAAATCAGCTCATTTCCTGCCGATATGAGAAGACTTTAAGGTAGAAAAATTAGCCCGAATCTACACCGATGAGATCATTTATCGACACGGGACGCCTCGTGACATCATCTCTGATCGCGATGGTCGGTTTACCTCGCGTCTTTGGGAAACGTTTCAACCTACTCTCGGTACTACGCTTAACCTAAGTACCGCTTTCCATCCCTAAACCGACGGTCTGACTTCAACACTTGTGGGTTGTCTTAAACCCTATTAAAATAGAAAGTTTAGAGGGTATTTGCACCTTTAAACTTGTAGGAATCAAGCTCTAATAAGTCCCATAACCATAGATGGGTTTAGGAAGATGTTAGGCATAAGATTCTTGAAGAAAAGTTGAGTTTTATAGGAGGTACTCATTCATTCATCCAAAACAGAAAGTTTGGACCTCAAATGGTGTTGTTCCACCTTGGTTTACCATGGTAAACCTGTGGAAACATTCCTAGAGGTGTTCCAAGCTTTGTAGAGGAAGAAATTGTTAAGAAAAGTTAAAGGAAAGTGAGTTTGAACTCACTTTGTAATCTGCCCAAAACTTGTATTTTTAGCTGAATTGAGAGCATTTTGAGAGTGTAATTGAGTTGGTAAAGTGAAAATGGGAGGTAGGAAGCTTGTTTATATAGTGGGTAATTAGGGTTTGGTTTTAAATGAGGTTTAAAGGTGATTGGGGAAGGAAAAGTGGTTGAAAGTTGGCCAATCCCGTGTGCAAAAGAGGCTGGCTGCGGATCAAGGGCTGTCGCGACAAACGAAAGGAGGGAGGGGGATGCGTCGCGTGCCGTGGAGCGTTCTTTCCGACCAAACTTTGATTTTTGACAATCAGCCCCCTATACTTTGATCTTTCCATTATTTTAAGGTATGAATTGAATAATAAGCATATGATTAAGTATAGAATATGTATAAAAGCATTTACTGAGTATTGTGAATGTATAATTAAGTATTTTGCATGTATAAATAACATCAAAACACGTATTTACGATTGGTTGCTTGTAAAACAAGTACGAATTTGCATGAGAGACAAATGTGTATCAACATGTATATAAGTTGAATGTAATTCAAGTAGGTATAATCAAAGTATAATTTATGTAAAATGATCAAGTTTTATTATGATCAAAGCCTCGGATTACAATGATTGGAAACAAAATATGATACAAGGAAAATACAAGTTTCCACAAATATAATAAAAGAAAGACTTTCTAAATACGGAAAGTTACAAAAAGCGAGATGTTACACCTGTGGTCCCTGTGGTCCCTGTGGTTTGACAGTTTGTTACTCGAATAGTCCCTATAGTGAATGGCGGTTAGTTTTCTCCGTTAAGTCCAATTGAAATTACAAAATTACCCTTGCTTTTATTAAAATATAAGAAAAAATATTCACACACACACATATATATATATAGCTACATATGTAAAATGATCAAGTTTTGTTACAATCAAAGCCTCGGATTACAATGATTGGAAACAAAATACAATACAATGAAATAACAAGTTTCACAAATAGAATACAAGACAAACTTTCTAAATAAGGAAAGTTACAAAAAAGCAAGGTGTTACACCTGTGGTCCCTGTGGTTTAACAGTTTGTTACTCGAATAGTCCCTAGAGTGGATGACAGTTAGTTTTCTCCATTAAGTCCCTAGAGTGGATGACGGGGTTCAGGGATGAGGTGGTGCAGAGGTGTTGGCGGTTGAAGTTTATGAATTAAGGTTTGTTCTGTTTTAAAGAGAAAGATATGAAGTGTTTATTGAGTTTGGGGTGTGTCTGCAGATCTTTACCCAAGAGAATGATGATGATGAGTATTAAAGATGATAATGATGATGATGATGGGTATTAAGTTATGAAGTTCTTGACGGTGGTGACTGGGTATTAAAGATGATGATAATGGGTATTAAGTTATTAAGTTTGGGGTTATCTGTTTTTTTTTAAAGAGAGCGGTAAATAAGTAATTTCATATGAACTTAACGATGAAAACTAACGGACATCCACTTCAGGGACCGTCCGAGTAACAAAAAGCAAACCACGGAGAGCACCGGTATAATTTTCAAAAGTTATGAACTATAGGTGTTAGTTTACAAAACCACAGGGACTATCCAGACATTTTACTCAAAACGAAAACTATAATGAAATGAAAACCATATCAAAGTATAAATAACAATACTGTCATATCACGTATACATCAAAATCATAGGTGAAATTTATATTATTTTCATGTGAATAGTATCGCCTCTAGTCACACTAAAAGAAATAATTTCTTGTTTTTTCTTGTTTTTGTTTAATACTTTGGGAAAAGATAATAAGAAAACTTTATTGAGTTGAGAAAACTTTGAAAACTCAATCTCCATCATTCATCAAAAAGATTCGTGATTGAGATTCAATGTTACATAAAGTAACTTTTTGTGAAAATGTAACAGATTGACCAAACTACACGTAACAACTTTTGCTTTTTCATATTCTGGCTGACATACTAACATGTAACATGTTTGTCTGTTACGCTAATTTTACATGTAACATGTTGTAAAATTTGATGTTACATCTATATAAACTGGCGAAATATGTGTAGACAAAAGATTAAATACAAATACCCTTATCATACAAAACGTACGAATAGGGTGAAAAAGTAAAAAAAACACGGTTGCATTTTCGTAATTATTTACTCATAGAGTAATTATCAAAATTACCCTACAAATGATCTTGTAGGGTAATTTTGATCTTGTAGGGTAATTTTGTAAAATGTTCTTCTAGAGTAATTTTGATCTTATAGAGTATCATAATTACTCTACAAATGATCTTGTATGGTAATTTTGATCTTGTAGGGTAATTTTGTAGTGTATCGTAATTACTCTACAAATGATCTTGTAGAGTAATATTGAATTGTATGTTGTTTGATAAACTTGCAGAGTAATTTTGATAAACTTGTAGAGTAATTTTGATAATTACCCTACAAGATCATTTTATAAAATTACCCTAAAAGATCATTTGTAGAGTAATTTGATAATTACCCCACGAGCAAATAATTACGAAAATGCCAACGCGTTTTTTGGCTTTTTCGTATCTTTCGTACGTTTTGTATGATAAGACACTTTGTACGTGAACTTAACCCAAGATATGTAACATATCAACTTCTCTCTCCTAACAATGTTGTTACATGTCAAAATCTAAAAAAGTAACGTAACACGTGACAACTTGTGGTCCATTTATTGAGCTTCTTGAGTTTTCTCAACTCAAAGTGGGTTTTCCTCTATACTTCCCCATATATATTTTATCTTTTATAACTCTTAATAATTAACGTTTTAATGCACTTGATTTATTTTATCAAAATTTTGATATGAACTTGATAAAAACTGAGCCGTATTACTTTAATATATTATAGGTTTAGAAAGGTAAGTGTATTTATATATGTGTGTAAAAATAAACATTCATTCATATACATTGACTATATTGTCATAAATTAACCAAATTCGTTATAACATGTTCATATCATACCTCAAATTATACTAATATTACATTGTCAACAAATGAACTACAATGCAAATGTTGAATTTAAGTGCTTGTTTGATGCATATATGAAGTAGCTTGTTTGTTTGTCATATCATGTCGAAAAAAACTCATTGTGGCATAATAGTAGACATCGGGTATTCTCCACATAACATTACTTTGACGAAATAATTATCGTTAACGAAGCCGGTTAAAATACATGTTCATGCAACATTTTAACTTTTGTTAATATGAAATAAAAATTGTTATATATAAAATTATAGAGCATTCAATACGGGTAGATTTTTAATTTACATATTAAAAATTATAAAAGAAAAATAAATTCCAGTAATAAAAAATAAAATAATAAAAAACATCATGTTAGGATTTGTGCTGCGTTAACCTGAAAGGTGAAAAAAGTGCAACGTAAGCAATGGTGGTTTTACTTTTCACATTTCCTTATGGTGTGTTATAAAAATGTGAAATGTTACGGAGTGGATAATTTTGATATTGTAAAGTAATTTTGTAGAGTATCATAATTACTAATGATCTTGTATGGTAATTTGATCTTGTATGATAATTTTGTAGAGTATTATAATTACTCCCGCCATTCCCAACTTAACACTTTGTGTGTCATGTGAACATTTCTTAGTGTTTGACTTGTCTTATTGGTGATATTAGGCTAACACTTTGTGAATTACTAATGAATACAAGTGAATCTGCTCCTAAAAGACAAAATGGGAGCCAAAAAACACTCAACCGGAGTGACATAACATACAAAGTGTTAAGTTGAAAGTGGTAACGACCAATACCTAATAATCGAGAGTAATAAAATCCAATAACACTTATTTTAAGGATTTTTTTTTGTCTTAAGCTTCATTGCAATTTCACTCCTAAAAGTCTTGTGGTCAAGTCTTTGAGTCAATGGTGTAAGATTCTAGTTCACCTACGACCCATGGTGCTTGTCATTGTCAATTTCTATAAAAGGAAAGTTTCCGTACAATTATTTGTACAATTATTCTCAAAATTATTTTACAACATTATTTGTAGAGTAATTTTGATAATTACCATACGAGCAAATAATTACAAAAATTTCACCGCGTTTTTTTTTATTTTTTCATGTTTTTTCGTACGTTTTGTACGATAATGCACTTTGTACGTGAACTTAACCCAAGATATTTAACATATCAACTTCTCTCTCCTAACGATGTTGTTACATGTCAAAATTTGAAAAAGTGGTGTAACACGTGACAACTTATGATTCATTCATTGAGCTTCTTGAGTTTTCTCAACTCAAAGTGGTATTTCCTCTATACTTCCCCATTTATATTTTATCTTTTATAACTCTTAATAATTAACGTTTTAATGCACTTGATTTATTTTATCAAAATTTTGATACGAACTTAATAAAAACTGAGCCGTATTACTTTAATATATTATTGGTTTAGAACGGTAAGTGTATTTATATATGTGTGTAAAAATAAACATTCATTCATATAAATTGACTATATTGTCATAAGAGTTAATTACATAGTTAGTCCATGTGGTTTGCATAAAATAACATACTTAGGTACTAATAGTTTAAAATCACCTTCTAGGGTATTAACTTTTAATTTTGTAACGTTTGGAGGTATTAACTTCTAGTATTGACATAGTTAGTCCTTGTTATTTACACAAAATAACATACTTAGATACTAATAGAATGTGATTTTAAACCTATAAATAACCTTAATACCTCCAAGCGTTATTAAATGAAAAGTTAATACCCTAGAATGTGATTTTAAACTATTAGTAACTAAGTATGTTACTTTGTGCAAACCACATGTACTAACTATGTAATTAACTCTTGTCATAAATTAACCAAATTCGTTATAACATGTTCGTATCATACCTCAAATCATATTAATATTACATTGTCAACAAATGAACTACAATGCAAATGTTGAATTTAAGTGCTTGTTTGATGCATATATGGAGTAGCTTGTGTGTTTGTCATATCATGTCGAAAAAAAACTCATTATGGCATAATAGTAGACATCGGGTATTCTCCACATAACATTACTTTGACGAAATGATTATCGTTAACAAAGCCTGTTAAGATACATGTTCATGCAACATTTTAAGTTTTGTTAATATGATATAAATATTGTCATATATAAAATTATAGAGCATTCACTACGGGTAGATTTTTAATTTACATATTAAAAGTTATAAAAGAAAAATAAATTCCAGTAATAAAAAGTAAGATAATAAAAAACATCATGTTAGGCTATGTGCTACGTTAACCCCCTTCCAGCCCAGTTGGTTCCCAAGTGGTTGGTCAGGCCGGTTCCTCCTTGGAGGTCACCGGTTCGACTCCCGGCTGCGGCGTATTGGGGGGGGGGGGGGGGGGGGGGTCGTCCCAATGATGGATCGTTTCACTTTTCACATTTCCTTATGGTGTGTTATAAGGGTGAGCAGGGCACCCTCGGTGACCCCGTGCGGGGACCAATTTTGCCGAGCGGGGCGGTGCCGCCATCCAGGCGGGGAGCCATTTCGGGGAGCCAAATCGGGGAGGGGGCACCGAAGAAGGAAGGA
This sequence comes from Helianthus tuberosus, assembly GCA_030545235.1. NCBI lineage: Eukaryota > Viridiplantae > Streptophyta > Magnoliopsida > Asterales > Asteraceae > Helianthus > Helianthus tuberosus. Next base: position 158,760,038 of record CM060402.1, on the reverse strand, counting down.
GAGAGAAGGTGGGCCACCCTTTTTTTCAACCAATAAAAACTTTTCTTTTTTCTTTTTTTTTTTTTGAATAAAAAAACAATTCCCCTAAGAGGGGAGTGCCGCCATCAAATTGGGGTGCGAGGGGAGTTGACGTGGCATAACCTGATTGGGTGTGCGTAAGAGAGGGGACTCCCCTAAGAAGGGAGTGCCCCTCTCACCCTAAGAATGTGAAATATTAGGGTAATGAAAAATAAAAATAAAAATAAAATAAAACGATGAAGTGAAGTTAAATGATTTGTTTGTATATTAATTAATAATAATTAAAAAAAAAACAACTCATATCACAACAACCACCTTTGCCTTCTTACTTTTAACACCTAGCACCCCCTAACCACGCACACATACCTACCTTTTTTTGAACGGCTTAAATTACACTAGCTTTGTCTTCGACATGGCTCAAACTCTTAACGTCAAAGAGAGCAACACCTGTGTCATATTGGGGTGTATATTGTGCAATGATGGTGACAAACCCACCGAGAGGGGTTCGATCCTGAGCCGCACCCCGGTTTTCATCCGGTTGTTACTTCAGCGAGGCTTCTCGTGTGGAGGCAGTACGGTTTCCGGGGGAACGCCGTAACCAAGTCTGGCCAACCCAGCGCGGGCCCGGTTAAGACAACGTAAGTCTGGGCATACTTGGCTAGGGCCGCCGATTGGGCGATGTGATATTGGGTCACTCAAAAAGAAAGTCACCGTTCAAAAAATAAATAAATAAAGCAACACTTTAACTTCAATAAGTTTGCCAATTAAACCCAACCGTCAACCCTCACCCACCCCCATACCCATCTTCGACATCCCACAAGAGAGTCTTGTTTCTCACCATTTGCTAAGTAATGGATGGAATAGTCTTGTTTCACACCATGTGCTAAATAATAGAAGGGTTAGTAATTCTGTTTAGCGTGTGAATTCTCTATAACTTGAGAAAATGGTAATTTGACTAGCTAGTAATTTCCGAATAATTTTCAAAACTTTATTATCTTTATTTTCATTTGACTGAGAGGGCTACAAGAGCCTACAGTAACAGTAGGTTACAGCTTTTAGGTAACAGACGCGGCGTATTGGACACACCTCACCCTCCAACATGAAGAATACTTTCTATATTTGCATGCATAAAAACGATACATCTCCTATTTTCTCTCACTCGTACATATTTTCAAAATTCATAAATCCTAACACAATTACAATTCTTAATTTCTTTTCTTTTACAATAATTATAATTATAATTTCATAAACCATCTATAAAAACCCACATAATCTTCCTCTTCTTATTAAACCCCCAACAAACCCTCCCTATAAAAACTCGCTCGATCTCTCCTCACATCTTCTTAAAACCCCTGCAACAATAAGAATAATAATTTGTTTCTTCCGATGAACAATCAAAGAAACACCCAAATGTATCAAACCCCACCGTCACCTGCGGCGAGATTAAACAATCTCCGGCAGCCGTCCCTCAATCTCCCATCATCACTCGACATTGATCAGACTCTATATGACTCTTTCTCCAACCTCAATCTCTCCGAAACCAACGATCACCACCGCCACGTCTCCCTGCCGGAGACTCTTGATTACTCGTACGGCGGCGAGGGTTTCAATTTCATTAACCCTGTTGTTCACACTAACAGCAGGAGGAGGTTAGAAGATATTGTTAGGGCTTCAAACGGCGTTAACTATAATCAAAGGGTTTATTCCGGTGTGCCCCACTCCACCACTCGTACGGTGGACCCGTTTCTTCATCAAAGAGCATCTTCTTCTGGGCTTGACCCACGGTTTGACTTTGACTTTGACCAGTGGTCTAACTTGCTCGCCAAGGAACGTTTATTCCATACACAACAACAACTACAACACCTCAATGCCGCAATTTCTGAAGAAAATAATAATATTAATAGTAATATTAATATTAATATTTTGCAAAACCACCAGTATTTGAGACTGGCGAGTTTGCATCATTTAAGGGGAATGATTTGTTTTCTTGCGAAAGATCAACATGGGTGTCGGATTTTACAATCGAAATTTGAAGCTCCAACAAAAGAGGAAGTTGAACTTGTGTTGTACGAGGTGGCGGGTTCAGTTGCTGAGTTAATGAAAGATCAGTACGGAAATTATATAATGCAGAAGCTTGTTTGTGTGTGTAATGATGTGCAGAAAGGGTTGATTGTTCGTGAGTTGACTGAAAGATCGGTTGATATTATCCTTGTGTGTATGAGTCCCTATGGGTATGTTTTGTTTTATAATTTGGTTTGTTTGTGTGTTTTGTGGGTAATGTGGTGATGTTTGTGTTTGTGGTTTTGTAGGACCCGAGCGGTGCAGAAGTTATTGGAGAATTTGAATTCGCGGGTTCAGATTATGACGGTGATAAGGGGGTTACACCGCGGTGCAGCCCAATTGGCGAACGATCCAAATGGTCACCATGTTTTACAATATTGTTTAATTCACTTCGATTCTGATTTCAACCAGGTATTGTTTTGTTTTTGTGTCATCTTGTTATCTTGATTTTTATAATAATAATATGTGGTGCTGTTTGTTTTTGTGTCATCTTGTTTTCTTGATTTTTCTCCTATGCCTAGAATTTATTTCTATACTGCGACCTCGTAGAATTGTTGTTAATGTGAATATATATAATAAGGGTGAAGAGAAAACATGATATTAAAAAGGGGTTGTAAACTTGTGAAAGATTTTTTCATGTGTTTTAGATGTATACTTGATTGCAATTACATAAATTAGTACCTTTAAAACTCTTCATGACTTTTGATTACATTGATCATGATACTTTTATGCGATTTGTCTCGTTTTAATTGTTTTCCATAGATATATAATTTGTTAAATTTCTGTTGTTAACTAAGTTTGTATATGTACTTTTTTTAATTTCATTTGTTCAATCTAGTTTGTTATTAAAGACATGGTGATTATCTGAGTATTTAAATAATATAACTGACATAGTATTTTGCATTTTGCAGCCTATTCTTGATCAGATAGCAAATAATTGTTTTAAAGTTGCAACAGATAGAAGTGGTTGTTGTGTCCTGCAGGCGTGTGTGGAACACTCGCGTGGTGAAGTGAGGAATCGCCTGCTTGCTGAGATCATGGCTAATGCGATCCCAATAGCCGAAGATCCTTTTGGGTATGCACTTTTAAACCCTTGTCTACAAGTTTCTAATTATAGGTGGCAATTTCGACCTTCGGGTTGTTCTTCATTAAAACAGGCCAAATAAAGAAAGTATTTGTTAAAACTTAAAATGAGAACAAGTAAACAGATTTACAGTCCCCAAATATTAACTCACACAACTTTCAAAACTATTTTATTTGAAGATTACCTTTACATATGATCATGTTGATATTTGTACTTTTCTTTTTGGGATTCCTGCATAAAATCTCGTAGTGCTTTTCTTTCATCGATTCCTGCATAAAATCTCGTAGTGCTTTTCTTTCATCGGTCTTATTAATTGTACCTCTCGTCGGTCTCTAAAGTTTAGGTTATTTTCTAATCGGAAAAGTTATCATTTTTATACATACGTTGTCATAAGATACAAATCTACCATATTTATACATAAATTTAACTTTTCATATAAAATTTATCAATTTCGACGGCCATCCTTCGCATTCAAAATTTTGACATTTAAAAAGAGGACATTAGATATAAATCTAACATACTTATACAAAAAATCTAACATTTTTATACAAGTATTATCAGTTTTGACCACCATCCTTTTAGATACATAATTTTGATATTAAAAAATGGACAAAATTGTGTTTGGTGGGTCAACTTGACCCGGTTCAAGTCGACTTCAAGTCTTGTTTCAGCCCAAAGCCTTTTGGCCTGTTGCCCCATGTCATCTTGGTGTTGAAAGGCTAACTTTTCTCTCTATTTTGTGTAGCAACTATGTGCTGCAGCACATGGTGGGGTTACAGTCACCCGAGTTAACAGAAGTGCTAGTTAGCCAACTGCAAGGGAATTTCGCATATCTCTCGCAAAACAAATACGCGAGTAATGTAGTCGAGAAATGTTTGATTGAATCTGAGCCTGATATAGCAACCAAAATCATTCTTGAGTTGGTTAAAAGCCCAAATGCCCCATCCCTTCTTGTAGATCCCTATGGGAATTTTGTCATCCAGTCTGCACTAAAGGTTTCGAGGGTAAGTTATTTATTCTAAATATTATATTATTTTTTATATGATATTCTAGTTAATTAACGGATTTTGTTCATTAATTAGGGGATTGCAAAGGAGTGTCTGCGCGAGCTGATATTAAGAAACGTCAATTCGATGCAGAGCAATCTTTATGGTAAAAAGATACTGGAAAAGGTTGAAAAGAAGAGAACCATATACAACTAAAAGATTCAGAGTGCAAGAATTATGTGAATAGTGTTTTGTAATCTGGTCGTAAACTTTTTGTTTGTTTTATATGTGTTTGTTGTGGTTCTTATAGGTGTAAATCTTGGTGTTTTGAGATTTTGGCTGACTGCAGAGATGATTATTTTTAAGGATATATGAATATTGATCTATTAAGGAATATATTGCAATAATCATGAGATTGCTGGTACAAGTTTTTGGATTCTAATGCATGGTATCAATCAATACATATTTGTTTTGAACATATATATAAAAGTGGTTGGTCTATGCCACAGATGGTTTTTATTTTCTTGTGGATACTGCACACACACACACACATATATATACATACACACGTACACACACATTTTATTGTGGTTTTTACATGCCTAGACAAATATTAACATGACACTTTTGATGCTAAATAATTAAAATATATGAAATTTATTATTATAACAACGATGGTTTACATCAATATTTTCAGAAATTACAATGGATTAAATATTTTATATCGCAACAACTTTTCATCTGAAGCAACTGACTAGTTTATTTATATATCATGATCAATATCTTACATAAAAATAAGATAAACACCAAGGACGAGTTTTCATGGGCATTTGGGGCGGCCTTTAGAATTCTTTTTGTCCCTATAACATGGGCACTCGTCTTTGTTTCCATATGTCCCTGAAGGTACACAGTGACAATCTTTACAACATATCCCGCAATATTTGAGACATCTATCCTGTCTTCCTGCCTTTGAACACCTCACCGCACACTTGGAGTCGCAAAAACCTATTACAATACCATATATAATCATGTTATTTATATTGTCACAGTAGAAACAAAACCAAACAAAAAATAAGATAAATAATTAAGGTACAAGTTGTTATTATGTTATAGATCAATATAGTATAGGATCTTACTTGAACCAGCAGCTATGGTAGTTTGAAGGAGAGAAGAGCTCAAGAGTACAAGTGCCAGAAGCACAAATGTTGCAACGGTTGGCTTCATTGTGAATCGTGTTACAACTTACAAGTCACAGAATGTTTGTGGGCGAGTTTCGTGGGAGAATGGGGATATATTTATAGGGTGGAGAAGGTTGGTAAAATAATTTAGAATATTTACATAAATGATCCCTCCATAATTTCCAATCTTAATTTGGTCCTCTGTTTGTGTATGTTGATGCCATCGGTTAATCAAGGGTGTTAATAGTTTGTGTATGTTAATGTCAATGTCATTGGATAATGAAGAAAGTTGTACAAAATGTGACTCGCGATACATACGAAGCAAAATCTAGCGGCGGATGCATTAATTTTATAGTTAATTACATAAATTGTTGTATTTGCTTAGTCAAAATTATGCCACTTTTTTGAGGTGGTTGTAATTTTCTAAGAAAATTTGAAGTTGTGGTGGTTGAAGGTGGATGTGATAACTAATTTCATCGGTTAATAAAGAAAGTTGTACCACATGTGACTTGCGATACATATGAAGCAAAATCTAGTTGTGGGTGCATTATTTATATAGTTAATTACATAAATTTTTTAGTTTGTTTAGTCAGAATCTGTTGAGGTTATCGTAATCTTCTAAGAAATTTTTGAATTGTGGTTGTTGAATGTGGCCATGATAATTAATTGTGGCTAATGGTAGTAGCTTACAATGGATGGTGGTAATCAACAAGGCGAATATTGTGTACTTAATGATGGATGGTGGCTGTCGATGGTTGCTAATAGTGGTGGATAGTGGTTGTCTTTGAAGGATCACGAACAATATTCATGAATGTGTAAGAGTTGAGTGATTTTTGTATTATGAATCTATATGATAATGATTTTGTGGTGTTGCTTTGGTGATTGCGGTGTTTGTTGGGATGGTCTTGTGGAGATTATCTTCGATGATGAAGGAGGTTATTCATGATCATATTTGGGCTCTAGGGTCGCAAGCGGTGAAGCCCTTGGTGAAGTGGTTTTGCCGAGCAGGGAAATGCCACCGGCTCCTTTTAGGTGTGCGGTGAAGAGCATGCACGATGACTAGTCACCAATGTGAGAGGGGAGAGAGAGGGGGTTAATGGTTAGGTGAAGAGTTTACCACTCCCTTTGTGTTTGAGCACCCCTTCCACCCTTGTATGTTTAATTTTTAATCAACAATTAGTTTTTTAACAATCAATTTAACTTAAAATGATAAAGATATAATGGCTATTTTACTAAAATAAAAAGGCTATAAGTAAAAATAAACACTAAACACAATGGAACAGGATTATTTCAGAACCTTTAAACATTACGAGAACTTACGATAACCAATCTAAGGGCCTGTTTGGTTGCATCTTAATAGCCTCTTAATGGCCCATGTCTGACTGAGTCAGATATAAGATTGTTTGATTTATGCCTCTTAAAACTAACCCAACCTCTTATTGAAATCTGACCGAGTCATACATGATAACAAGTCTGACCAAAAACTTTCCACCAAATACCCTAAAAACCCCACGCCACTTTTTCTCCCCTCTTCTACTCATCATGCGCCTCCTTCCCTAGGGTTTTTTTCTTTGCAAATCTACAACAATCTGTTACAAAGGAAGCATCAAAGGTATGTTCTAATCACTTTAATCGAAATTAATCGCTGATTTTGTTGATGTCGTTGTATGAAATCGTCTTTTTTCTGTTTGTTCTTCGATTTCATCTGAATGTGTTGTATGTATTCCAAACTAGCTTCGAATATCGATAATTTTTTTGTTGCTGCTGTAAATCGAAACAAATTGGCCTTCAATTTTTTTTTTTGCTGTTAAAAGCAGATTTGTTGCTGTAATTAGGAACTTGCTGCTGTTGTAAATAGGTATTTCGAAAGTTGCTGTTGTTCAAGACATGAAATCTTTTTTTTTTTTTGTTTTTTTTTTGCTGCTGCAATTCCACCCCCTTGCTGCTGTAAATTGTGTGGAAATACAAACGAGAAGTGATGGCCAGTCTGTTCACGACATGGAATGGGGCTCACAAGGCATTGATTATATGACTACTTTGCGTGACGAGATAGCTACTCAATTAATGTCAAATGCTTAAAACCAAAATTGTACGCGAGTTATTAATTTCTACTTGGATTAGTATGTTTTCAAGAAGGATTTATGTGTAATTTGGATTTTCTATGATGGTTTGTATTTTTTTTCTTTAATAATTATTCATTATTAGGAGTTATGACCAAACAGATACATTATACTCAGCAAGAAATAATTCAGAAGGGTAAAATCGTCATTGTACACAGTCATTCAGAGATCCAACCAAACAGACTTAAACTGGTTCAGCACTTACTGGTTCAGACCTCTTACTGGTTCAGACCTCTTATTCTTTCAGCACTTATTCATTCAGAAGTTGCCAAACAGCCCCTAAATCATTCATTTGTTATTTGTCTAGAATCCATAGGTAAACTCAGGTGTCTTCCTATATTATAATTATATGCATGTGTGTATGTTCGTCATATTTCATATTTTTCTTATATACACATATGTAGAAAACTTGTTAGAGTAACCGCAAGATGAGAAAACAAATGAGATAGAGAAATCATTTTATATTTTACATTAAACATTTTTAATAATAAGTAAATGATTTAGATTTGGTTCTCATAGGATTTCATACCACGAGTCCACGACAACCACATGGTAGCCACTATTCATTTAGGTTGGTTTATTAATATGATGATTTCTCACTTATAATTATGAAGATAACCATTCTAGAGATGGTATAATTTATAAAACAAATAAATTGGCCCAATAAAATAGTGACAACCACCTAGCAGCCACTATGAGTTGGTTTATTAATAGATATAAGGTTGGTTTATTAATAGATATTAAATAAATAAATAATAATTAATAATATTAATATTAATAAACAATATTCATAATTTTAATAAATGATAATGACGATTTTATCTTGTATTTATAGTTGATAAGGGTAACAACAAAATATAAGAGAGTTTGAGGATCGGTTTTAAAAATTCTGGTATGATATCATATAAGGTTGTTTCTTGTCGGGAATTTACAACAGAATTTGGTGGACAGCAGAAAACTGTGGACGTTTCGCATTATAAACTAGCACCATCCACCACTTTGCTTTTCCTTCCTTGTCTAGTATTCTCATTTATCTTTTATATTTTATGCAATCGGTGAATTATACATAATTTTATTGGTTCGTATCAATGCTTTCCTTTTATCTTTTATATTTTATGACATCATGAAGAAGTATACATAATTTTATTGGTTGATATCAATGCTCTTCTTATCTAATCGACCAAAATATTGTATATAAAATCTAGGTAATGGAAAATTCTATACAGAACTCTAAATATTGCAAGAATACGCAGAACATAATGAATCACCTTTTTTTTTAATCCTAAACCTAAAAAAGTAAATGAAAATGCTATTAATGGGATATTTATTGTTTCTCATACTTGAATTCAAAAAAAAAAAAAAATGGAAAATCTTTAGTTTTTATTTAACATACACATATATAGGTTATGTTAAATTACCTACATGTATAATGTTTGTTATGTGTATGTGAAAATATATGGATTTTTTAGATATATGGGTTTTTTATGTATATATAATACATATATGAATATATGAATGTAAGAATTAAGAAACATAAAATTTTTAAAATATGAACATTAAATCTCAAAATTTAGTAATTTAGAGTAGTTCATTTTGTTTTCACAATAATTAGTATTCTATAATGGTCCCCGTTCTATGTAGATACTAAATTATTAATATTGTAATTTAGAGTTGTTCATGATTGTTTTCGCAAGGTCAGGCATCCAAATCGCACGGTTGTGCAAATCCAAAATCACGGATAACTTATCGAGTGTAGTGTACAAAATCGTGTGGTGATCAAGCGACTTTTGGATTTCCTGGGCCGGCTTCCTTCTGTTGCTTAAAGACACCCATTTCTCTACCAAGATCCCTAGTCTTCTTCCTGAACATAAACTCTCTAACTTTAACTTTCAAGAGCAAAGGTATGAGAGTAACCAAGGTAATTGCGGACGCAAAGGAGACCAAGGCGGTCAGGAACTTGAAGACGGTGAGGTGGGTTGAAGGTGAAGGTGGTGGTGGTAGTTAGAGGTGTACAAAAAAACCGGTTTTAGAAACGAAATTGGTTTTTTTTAACCGGTTTTTTATAAACGGTTTTACAACCGAACTGAACCGCCGATTGTAGACCGGTTAGGATTCTTGATCTTAAAAACCGGTTAATAACCGAAACCGATTTTAAAAAACCGTTTTTTTCTTTGCAAAAAACCGGTTAAAAACCGATACCAACCGGTTACACCGGCTATTGTTTTTGACTTGGAAAACCGGTTAGTAACCGAAACCGGTTATAGAAAAAACCAGTTTTCTTTTTGGATGAAAAAAACCGGTTCAATTAATAACCGAAATCGGTTTTTGAAAAAATCGATTTGTACACCTCTAGTGGTGGTGGTGGTGATGGTGGGTTAAAGAGAGAGAGAGAGAGAGATAGATGGAGAAGAAGATGAGGGGTCATCCATCTCTTTCTGTTTTTTTTTTTTTTTTTTTTAATTATTTAGAGACAATTTAGTCATTTTACCAATATTTAAATGGAAAATTTAACAAAGTTTAGTGTTAAGGACCTTGAGTTTAAAAATTGCAACCACTGGGATCAAGTGTGTAATTAGGTAACATTTAGGACCAAGTCTGTAATTTTCGCAAACCACAGAGACCAACCATGCATTTAACTCGAAAATTAATTATAACAACACATTTATATTTTTTTTTAAATTAGCGAACACAGATTATTAAAGAGAATTAAAATTAAATGATAGATATGATTTTATTAAGAAAATCATATATTGTATACTATTATTACATAGTAATAGAGAAACTTAATGAACAGTAAGTATATATTTGTTTTAAAGGTATTTTAGTTGTGTTATTTAGTGGTTTTTTATATGTGTTATGTGGTTCTTTTATATATCTTATATGTAACTTGCGTTTGTTTTTTACCGATGTAATTCACGTGTCAGTATTTTTTTTATCATATCAATATTTTTTTTCCTTTATGGGTTGCTGTAACGAGTGTAGGTGGCGTAACAAAAAAAACCGATACAGATCAAATTCCCGCCGTATGCTATTAATAGACAAAGTTAATGAACAGTAAGTATATTTGTTTTAAAGGTTTTTTTATGTGTTATTTAGTGGTTTTTTATATGTGTTACGTGGTTCTTTTATATATTTTAAAGGTTTTTTTATGTGTTATTTAGTGGTTTTTTATATGTGTTACGTGGTTCTTTTATATATCTTATGTAACTTGCGTTTGTTTTTTATCGATGTAATTCACGTGTCAGTATTTTTTTATCATATCAAGATTTTTTTTCTCTATGGGTTGCTGTACGAGTGTAGGTGGCGTAACAAAACAAACCGATACCGATCAAATTCCCGCCGTGTTGGTATATTTTTTTATCATATCATGATTTTTTTCTCTATTGGTTGCTATAACAAGTGTCAGTACCGTAGTTAAACGAACTGATACCCACCCACCGCGCAACGCGCGGATTTAATAACACTAGTTATTATGACAAAGTCATTATTCATAGGCTTTGCCTTTTTAATAATTGATACAATAATATTCAGTTCCTTATGGCTTTTACCATTTCCATGTATATAGATCAAATTCAAGATGGTTACGTAGAGGAGGATTTCGTAGTTTGGAAGAACGGTTAAAAAACTAAGAAAAACTCTTTTCCTTGGACGGCAAACATTCAGTTGAAACCTTTATATTTTATGTTGTTTGTTTGGTTGGTTAAGCAATGCACATTCACTTTTCTATTCACCAATAATATTATGCACATTACTTTTCGTAAAATCTTTTGACTTTATATACATTTTACATAATCTACCCTAATTCAGCATATCATCCGAGAGTTTCTATACACCAGAACCCGAGCAAAACATTGCGAATTGTTTTGTTTCCATAAATTTTATATTGTACTAGCTTATAACCTCGTGTTTTACACGAATTACGTAAATTTAATTTTATATAACAAGTAAGATAATTATATCTTTAAAATACCTCGTGTATTGCACAAATTAAACAGATATAATGAAATCGATTAACACATACAGTCGTCAAAATATGTATTTAAATGATGAATTTGATGTACTATTTACTTATTAAAATTTTCATTTTTTTTATTATTAGGTTATAAACATATGTATTACACGTGGTAGAACCAATAAAATATTAGATGATTATTAATAAACGGAAAAAATAAAAAGAAATAATAAATAAATAAGAAAGATCCGTGAAGTTTGTGATTTAGTATTATTTTCTTATTTCTGTATCCTATTAAATTTTAAATAATAATAATATTAATAAATAATTTAACTAAATCTAATTTAAATAAGAATAAACACTTAAATATTTGCTTGGTTCTAAAAAAAACAACTTCTTCAATCTTCTAGGGAGAAGAAGAAAATACAAATCATACATTATTATTAAGGGAGAGTAGGGTTCGCACGGAAAGTGTGTTTTTCCTAGAAAGTCTAGGAAGCGATCTGGTCCATCCGATTGGTGTGTTTAAGGGTTGAGATTAAATCAATGGCAATCTTGTAATATTTGAGTTTAATTAATTGATTGTTTTAAATGAGTAGGGGCAATTTTGTCAAATGGCCGTTTTTTAATCAATCACAACTCCTATTTTTAAGCGAATTTCCTTCTCTCTCTCAACCCACAGGAAACCCCTAAAATCATACCAAATATACCTAAAATCATGGATGAAGATTTCCCCTCTTTCTCTTTCTCTCTCCCTCTCTAAACCCACCTCCAAAAACCGGCGTCGGCCACCCCTTCATCAAATCATCATCATCTTTAACAACAAATCCTTATCATTACCTAAAACACCCCCACCCTCTACCATTGACGGAGCCACCACCGCCATTCTACGGCCGGCACCACCACTCCGCCTCCCCTGAAACAATACACGACTAGCCGGAGACGTGGTTCTAACAAGATCTGAAAGACTGAGAAACGACTAGCCGGAGACGTGGTTCTAACAAGATCTGAAAGACTGAGAAGAAAATATAACGGGGCCAGGGCTTACCGGAGAAGAAAACGCGACCCAAGCGACCAGAAATCTGCTTGCTGTTAAAACACAGCGTCAAGAAATCTGCTTGCTGTTAAAACACAATATCCAGCAATCTGCTTGTTGTTAAAACACAGCGTCAAGGAAAACTGCTTGCTGTTAAAACACAATGTCAAGAAATCTGCTTGCAGTTAAAACACAATGTCAAAAATCCTCCAGGAATCTGCTTGCTGTTAAAACACAGCGTCAAGAAATCAGCTTGCTGTTAAAACACAACGTCAAGAAATCTGCTTGCTGTTAAAACACAATGGCCAGCAATCTGCTTGCTGTTAAAACAGCGTCAAGAGTGTTAAAATGCAAAAGAACTGTTAAAACACATTCAGAGTGTTAAACACAACCTGATTATATATTGACTTCAAAGTGTTAAAACACACTGACTTCAACCTCTCTGACTTCAGAGTGTTAAAACACATTCAGAGTGTTAAAATGCAAAAGAACTGTTAAAACACAACCTGACTATATATTGACTTCAGTGTGTTAAAACACACTGACTTCAACCTCTCTGACTGGTAAAACACATCACCAACACCTGCTGATAGTTTTCCAGATAAACACATTTCGTGATATTTGGAAGAGATTTAGATTAAAAAACAACAATAATTCCGAAAATCAGGGACAAAAATCAGCTACAATTAGATATCATGCAAATTTTAGTTAATGAAGATATATTCCAAAAATAAAATTAAAATGTGAAATTACATGATAGCCCTTCTACTTAAAATCCCTCAATGACACATGTCCAATTCTTATTCCTTCCTAGACTTTCTAGGAAAAATAGACTTTCCACCAAACTCCTACTCTATTAAGGGATATTGGATTTTAATAATACTAAGTTTCACCTTTTGGCCGATAATAATCTCAACTTTAAAAATTTCTTCCAATAATCCAAACTTGTAAAACTTTGGCCGCCATTGATTTTTTTCTAACATAGGTGCTCTTAAATCAATTAAGAAGTCTCTAAGTGTAATTGAGTCTATTGAGGAGACCAAATTCTTATATGTTTGAAAAGGATCAATAGCGGCCAAACTTTTACAAATTGAGATTATTGGAGGAAATTTTTAAAGTTGTGATTATTATCGGTCAACAGGTGAAACTTAGGATTATTAAAATCCAATAACCCCATTATTAATTCAAAACTTGATAAAAAAATTATTATTCTTATCTAAATTATATTTAGTTAAAATATTGTTGAAATTGAAAAATAAGATGAGATAAACCAGAAATTGGCACGTGTTAATTTTTTTTCCATGTATTAGTATAGGAAAAGTAACATTTGGCAGTTGGCGGTTTATGGTTTGTTTTGACGGGAATTTTTGTTTATTCAAGTCTATAAAAAAAATCTTATTTTTCTTGACTATGTAACAAAATCTGGCATTTTCTTATTTAGGTGTTGTTTGTTTTTTCTGAGGGAAAATGTCTGCAGTCTGCGGACCACATCTGCAGACATCTATAGCAGAAGTGCTGGACCAAATGTCTGTAGTCTGCAATAAGAAGATTGTTTGTTTTTTTTACTTCTGTAAACTGCTGAAATAAACTGAAGTATAAATAAACTGATTTATTAAACTTAAAGGAGTTTTTCAACATTCAAACTTAAATAATAGTTATACAATACTGAAATAATATTCATAAAAAAGACAATAACATTTTTTTAAATCATTGTATCCATGCTTTGCATTAACTGCTCAGCAATCTCATCTCGTAACTGAGTCATATATTCCCGATCTGACGAAGTACCATGTGCTTCAACCTCGTCTTCATCAGCATCAATGTGCACTTGCCTATTACGCACCGAAACATTGGGTTGATCGTATTCTGTAAACAATTCATCGCTCAAACTGTCACACCCCAATTTCCACGTGTCACCGGTGGGCCCGGTGGGGGAGTATCGTGACGTGGTTGGCAACGTAATAGTCAAACAACACAATATTATTATGCACAGCGGAAGCAAATTTAAAATATGATACAACCGAATTTAATATTGTTTATCGATGTAACAATATCCGGAAGTTTATCCACAGTAGGATCGAAACAAAATAATATTAATGGTTCAACAGACTTCAGGCATCCTAAGCTTGCGAGACTTTTTATTGATGCTTAGGAGACAATCCAGCCAATTTCGTTTAGTACCTGCGTTCAGTCTTTTAGGGAAAATACATCAGTTTACACTGGTAAATACAATCAACTGACTCATTTTGGAAAATGATTGAAAATTGGTTTGGATGCACATGGCATAAACATTTTTTATAACTTGGGAGAATTATTTAATATTATAATCTTATGAACGAATTACATGTTACTTATGCGTTCAGTAGCCCGGATCTAGTCCGGGTTAAAGATCAATAGACACACCACATTATTGAGTTATACACTGACAGGTGTACGCCTACACCCCGTGCTCAGGTCGTGGCCATCTCGTAAGATGATGCCAAGGATATCCGGGACATGGTCATTAACCCCCCAAAGGCTGTAAAGTAAACAAGACTGTTTAAACGAGCCGATCAAATTATTCAACTACCCACTTAATGTGGAGATTTGATGCCCGATCAAGCGGTATGCTATATACCGTAACCCAAGCCCCTATAGGGAAAATAAGTTAAAAGTATTTACCTGATGCAAAGTATAATTCACAATAAGCAAAATGCATGTAGCTTTTACTGGTTCTCCTAATCTGGAACGAAGGTTTAATAAAACCTATTAGAATCCTAACGGGTCTTTAATTAAGCTTAAGCTTAGACCGGCTAGTTTCAGAGATACGGTTCGTACGCACGATTAAGCGAAGACCGGATAGAATGTGATTTAGACCCAAAAAGTTTGAAGACTTGTTTAATATGGGTTTATTATTCACATTCTGGATTTTGAGATAAAACCGATAAGGTTTGACCCGTTTCGGCTAATTTATGTAAACTTGTTACATAAACCGAACCGAACGCGAAATAAGCGTAACGGGTATCTGTAAGAGCCATATACAGGTTTCCTAAGTTAATATGCTTCAAATATTTTGTGACATCAGTAGGATGTCTTTCCTTATGCCCGAAATGAATTTAAACACAAACTATGCCCCGTAGGGGTAGTTTGGTCATTTTAAAGATTGTAAAAGAGTCTAAATGTTTAACTGAGTTACAGGTCTGATGTAAACAACAAACATACTCAATTTGATGAGTTATAACAGTAGGCTAAAGCATATATGTGAAATTTATCATCTTTAACCAAACTATGCCCCGTAGGGGTATTTTGGTGATTTCACATAAGCCGAAAAGCTCAAAAACGAAGTCTGAGTTAATCAACCTTTGCTTACTGTTAAAATATCATAATTTTCCTCATATATCAGTAGGTATCAACCCGGGTATGTCCAATATGATTTTAAAACATACTATGCGTTAAAAACGCTAATTAAGGCGATTAAAGGCCATTTCCGGGTTTGATACTTAAATCTGATATTTTTATATTTCCAGAAGGCTTAAAATAATTTATTTATCATATGTGATCAGTAGCAAAAGGTTTGGAGTCGTTTAGATAAGTAAAACTCATTTTATGGCCCGTAAGGGCAAAACCGACAATTACCGGATTAAGCCTACGACTACTAGTTATGCTCAGCCTAAAATTAATTAAAAATCTTTAAAAATCCCAAAATAATATATTACATCAGTGGGTATTAAGTTTGATACCAAAAAGTAGGCTTAACTAGGCTATACGCTAATTACGCCGTTTTATTAACATAAAGCTTTAGATTTGCGATATTGAGCATAACTCTTAATCTACAAGTCAAACTGATGTCAAACTTTGCATACAAGTTTATATATCAGTAACTAAGGTTTCTACACTTTTACATTTTCATAAATCACGTTTTAAGGTAATAAGGGCATAACGGTCAACATATGAGCAATTAACGGAAATATGCATATTAATTGGATAACTAGTGAACCAAGGTGCATAATCACAGAGGGTTGTTCTAACATGTATCCTAATCCAATTTAAGCTCTGAGGCATTTCTAAAACATACCTAAACGGGTCAGAACTGAAAGTCAAAGTGAAAGTCAAACTATGTGACTTTCGGTTCCGAACCGGGTCTAAACAGGAAATAGTCGGGTTGAACATGTTTAGACATGTTCTTACACTAATTACTAAGTTATAACAATGATCAAACAGGTTATATATGTTCTAGATAGCTAATTATGCATAAATGACATTTTAAGCATCATGTTGACTTTTTAATTAAACGTTTGACCCGACTTTTGACCTGGTTAGAGTGGTGATCAGGGGAAACCCTTTTGAGGTTTTATTACCCACATAAATACCAACTCATAACTACTTTTAATTCGAGATATGACTGAGCCATTAATGACTAATCTCGAAGTCAAACCGTAATTACGGCGGTTTGACTTTTAGCTAATTAAACATGCTAAACTCAACTAAATAAGAACTAGCAGACTTACAAGAGTCCTATGCACGAGATAAGATCAGATGGACCTGCTTGAGAGCTCCAGGAATGATCAAATTATGCAGATGAAGGTGTGAGAATGTTTGTTGCATATCATGTCCTTATATAGTGAATTAACCCACCACAACATGTTGACAACCAAGTCTATGATCAACCACAACCATCCAACACATGTCCCTAGTGCTCTAGTACAGTTAGGGGTCGCCCACCATGCTAAAAATGCGTTTAAAAGTCGAGTTTCCGCGAATACAGGGGCCTGTCCCCGTTTTCTGTATCTGGGGGTCGGAAGCGGCCCGCTTCCCATTTAACCAAAACCAAAGCGGGCCGCATGGGCCTGCAAAATCTGATTTTTGATTTTCTTTGTTTTCCAACTTGACCTTTGGTTAAATTGAAAGGGTAATTAAGCTTTAACTTGCAATTTGACCCCTTGAAATATACCCACAAGGACTTTAGGGCTTATACCCACTTTGCCAATTCCCTGAACACTTCCGGTTAACCCGAAAAGTCTTAACTTTCAATGTTTGCACTTTAACCCTTCTCACACGAATTTGATCATAACTTTCTCATACGTTAACGAAACTTTATGAAATTTTTATGGTGCATTCTCGTGAGCATAATTAATATTTACAAAGCTTCGGGATTTTCAAAAGGTCACTCAGAGGTATAAATTAAACATGTTGACACATTTGGTCCCTGTAGTTTGAATTCTCTCACTTTTAGTTTCGTATGATCCATGATTCATTCGTTTGAAGGTATGAACATTGTGTAGGGTTAATGTACATTATATTTATTCACAGTTGACACTTAGAATACGTATATTCACATACTTTCCATGTTTGTCAACTTTTAGTCATTCTATAATATTTCTTTCACACGTTAAACATTTGACACGTGTCTACACATTATAGGACGTGAATTTTCGAGGTGTTACATCCTCACCCCCTTAAAATAAATCTCGACCCGAGATTTACTGAAATAAGTAAGGGTACTTTTCTTTCATCGTGGATTCAACCTCCCACGTGTATTCGGGACCTCTACGGGCATCCCATTTGACCTTAACAATAGGTATATGCTTTCTCCGAAGCTTCTTTACCCGTCGATCTTCAATTGACACAGGTTTTTCCACAAAATTTAAGCTCTCATCTATATGCACATCTGTATACGGTATAACCAGTGATTCTTCAGCGAAGCACTTCTTCAGATTGCAGATGTGGAACACATTGTGAATTCCATTGAGCTCTTCAGGTAAGTTTAACTTATAGGCAACTGACCCGACACGTTCGATAACCTCGAAAGGTCCTATGTATCTCGGACTTAGCTTGCCTTTCTTACCAAACCGCATTACTCCCTTCCAGGGTGACACTTTAAGTAGGACTTTGTCACCTACTTCGAAGTGAAAATCCTTACGCTTAGGATCAGCGTAACTCTTCTGCCTATCCCGGGCAGCTTTGAGACGGTCACGAATCTGGACAATCTTGTCCGTCGTTTCGAACACTATCTATGGTCCTGATAACTGGACATCTCCAACTTCCGCCCAACAAACTAGCGTTCTACACTTTCTACCGTATAATGCCTCGAAAGGCGCAACCTTTATGCTGGTATGGTAGCTATTGTTGTAGGAGAATTCGATTAATGGTAGGTTCTTATCCCAACTACCACCCAAATCGATTGCACATGCACGTAGCATGTCTTCCAACGTTTGAATAGTACGCTCACTCTGACCGTATGTCTGAGGGTGGTAAGCCGTACTAAAGTTCAAACGTGTGCCCAAAGATTGCTGGAAGCTCTTCCAGAAATGTGACGTGTACCTAGTATCTCTGTCAGAGATAATAGCTACAGGTATGCCATGTAAGGCTACAATCTTATCCACGTATAACTGGGCTAACATATCGGAGCTATAAGTCTCCTTGATGGGTAAGAAATGAGCTGACTTAGTCAGTCTGTCAACTATAACCCATATCGTATCATTTCCTTTCCTTGTCTTGGGTAACTTGGTAATGAAATCCATAGTTACCATTTCCCACTTCCACGTAGGAAGTTCAGGCTGTTGTAGCAAACCTGACGGTTTCTGATGCTCGGCTTTGACTTGTGCACATGTCAAGCATTTTGTTACATAGGCGGCTACAGACTTTTTCAAGCCTATCCACCAATAATTTGCCCTTAGATCCTGGTACATCTTATCAGCTCCAGGATGAACGAAGTATTTGGAACCGTGGGCTTCTTGGAGGATGACATCACGAAGTCCCCCAAAAATTGGAACCCATATTCGTCCATTTAATCTTAGAAGTCCGTCCTTGCTAAGAGTTAACTGCTCCTCAGTTACTCCTAGCTTTTCATTAGGATAGTTAGCTTCCAACACAGCTTCTTTCTGTGCAGCTAACAACCTTTCCATCAGACTGTTCTTTATCTCCATGCGCTTGGCATTGATTTGGATGGGTTTAACCCTTTCCTTCCGACTCAAGGCATCGGCGACTACATTCGCCTTACCGGGATGGTACTTGATTTCACAATCATACTCGTTTAAAGTTTCCATCCAGCGGCGCTGTCTCATGTTTAACTCCTTCTGACTAAACAGATGTTGGAGGCTTTTGTGATCAGAATAGATCACACATTTGACACCATAAAGATAGTGCCTCCAAAGCTTCAGTGCGAAAACAACGGCACCCAGCTCCAAGTCATGGGTGGTGTAATTCTTTTCATGCACTTTCAATTGTCGTGAAGCGTAGGCAATAACCTTGCCTTTCTGCATCAGCACACACCCCATGCCAGTATGCGAAACATCACAATAAACCACAAAGTCTTCAATTCCATCTGGCAGTGTCAGTACTGGGGCGTTGCTCAACTTTTGCTTCAGAATATCAAAGCATTCTTGCTGCTTAGGGCCCCAAACAAACTTAACCTTCTTCTTAGTTAAGGAGGTTAGGGGTGCAGCAATCCTCGAAAAATTTTCAATGAAACGCCTGTAATATCCTGCCAATCCCAGGAAGCTACGAATCTCCGTAGGCGTCTTTGGCTCTTGCCAGTTCATAACGGCTTCAACCTTAGCGGGATCCACCTGGATACCACGCTCACTAACCACATGTCCAAGGAATTGGACTTCACGAAGCCAAAATTCACACTTGGAGAATTTGGTTTAGAACTTCTCCTGATGTAGAAGTTTGAGAATACATCGAAGGTGTTTCTCATGGTCAGCTTGATTCTTAGAATAAATGAGAATGTCGTCGATGAAAACGATGACGAATTTATCTAAGTATGGCTTGCAAACGCGATTCATGAGATCCATGAATGCAGCCGGTGCATTTGTGAGCCCAAAAGGCATCACTAGGAACTCGTAGTGACCATAACGAGTCCTAAATGCAGTCTTGTGAACGTCTTCATCTTTCACCTTCAACTGATGGTAGCCTGACCTCAAATCAATCTTCGAGAAGTAACTTGCCCCTTGAAGGTCGATCCTGGGCAAAGGATACCTATTCTTGATCGTCACTTTATTAAGCTCGCGATAGTCGATGCACAGACGCATCGGCCCATCCTTCTTCTTGACAAACAAGATTGGCGCTCCCCAAGGAGATGAACTAGGTCTAATGAAACCTTTAGCCAGCAATTCATCTAGCTGCGTCTGCAACTCCTTCATTTCTGTGGGTGCCAATCTGTATGGTGCTCTTGCAACAGGTGCTGCTCCGGGGATGATATCTATCCTGACTTCGACTTGTCTATCTGGTGGTAAACCAGGTAGATCTTTAGGAAACACTTCTGGGTATTCAGAAATGACAGGGATGTCTTCTATCTTCGGCTTAGGCTCATCAATAATCACTTGCGCCATGTAGATGACACACCCCTTCTTCAAACACTTGGAAGCCTTGAGCATAGTCACCTGCTCAGGCAGTCCATACTGGGTATCTCCCCGAATGGTAAGTGATTCACCAGACGGAGTCTTTATTACCACCTGTTTCTGGTTACAGACAATTTGGGCCTGGTTATGAGATAACCAGTCCATACCCAGAACTATGTCAAAACCGGCCAACTTAAAGGGAAGTAGAGATAGAGGAAAAGAATGGTTCTTAATGGATATAACACATCCATCTAACACAGTAGAGACGGTTTCTATGGTACCGTCTGCTAACTCTACCTCATAGTTTACGCTTAAGGTTTTGACAGGTAAATTCAACAATTTACAAAACTTATGATCTACGAAAGACTTATCTGCGCCTGAATCAAAAAGTACTCTTGCAAAGACATCATTTACAAGGAAAGTACCTGTTATGACATTATCGTCTTGCACAGCCTCTTTCGCGTCCATTCTGAAGACTCTGGCATTAGTCTTCTTAGCCTCCTCAGGCTTCTTGTTGTATTTTGGGCAATTGGTCTTGATGTGCCCCTTTTCATTGCAACGGAAGCACGTTGCGTCTTTTATCTTCTTGCAATCCAGGGTTTTGTGATCCGTGGACTTGCAAATACCACAAGCAAAGGGTTTTGACTGAGTCTGAGAGTTAGACTCGAGTCTGCACTTTCCATAGTGCTGCTTCTTGCAAATTTTACACTTGGGCTTTTCACCAGAATTATGCCCATCCTTCCTTGACTCTGACCCTTTCTTGTTGTCACCGCTCCCCCGGTGCTTCTTGTTCGATCTACGCGAACCATCATCTTCTCGCTTCCTCTTCTCAGCCTCCTTATTCCTCAGCGATCTCTGCCTGACCGCATCCAAAGTGAGGGATAAGGAAATGTCAGCTACAGACCTGAAGGTAGCTGGCCGAGAAGCTTTTACGCTTGCCTTGATTTCCGGGGCTAAACCCCCGATAAATCGAGCGATTCTTTTAGGCTCCGGGGTTACCAGATAAGGTACCAACCGGGACAGCGTATTGAAGTTTGTCAGATAAGCTTGGCAGTCGAGGTTCGTCATCACCAACGATAGAAAGTCAGATTCTATCTTTTCCACCTCGTGTTGAGGGCAGAAATTTTCCTTTATCAGGGCGACAAATTGATCCCATGACATATTGTACAATGGGATTTTCCCGGTGGCTTGAACTAAAGATCTCCACCATGCTAATGCTTCACCCTTGAAGGACTGTGACACGAACTTAACCACATCCTTTTCAGCGCACCCGCTGATATCTACCATCGTCTCCATCTCGTCAAGCCATGACATACAATCGACGACTCCTTTCTCCCCATTAAAATCCCGGGGCTTGCAAGACACGAAGTTCTTATAGGAGCAACCCTTGTTACGGGGATCTTGATGCAGCACTATCTGCTGAGATGGGATACTTTGATGGTTAGTAGACTGACGGTCATCACCATCTTTCTTGGGTCCATTCTTTTTGGGAGGAGGCTTGCTATGAGCCTCAGAATGTGTCTTGGGCTTTGAATGCGGTGTAGATTGGGTCCTACTTCGAGTACCACTATAATCATCATACTGCCGCTCCAGAGCCTGTGTAACAGCACCGTCTATGATCGCTTTTAATTCGGCACCCGTTAACGTAATCTGGGCGTTCTCATTTTGCTCCACTGGATGGCTATTTATTTCATTTGAATCAGCCATTTGAATTGAACTGTTGCAGAAAACAAGGACAATATTTTATTTGGGAGTTTATTATGGAATTACCCCTTAGGGCAACTCGTTAACCATGGTAAACAGAGGCCATATTTGGCTAACTTATTAATCGTATTAATTTAGGATTTCAATTAAAATTTATCCTAAATATAAACGATAACAATATATATTAGCACATAAGGCTTAGTCGCATGGACAATATAAATTATAAGCTATGATTTCAGAGAATCAAGGCTTTCAAGGCTTTTAAATATAGTTTATTACCTTTTTACGCCCCCGTGCTCAATCATTGGAACTGGCAATCTTGTTTTACGTCAGACAGTAAGCTGAACACGGGGCCGTGCTCACCCAACACGCCCCCGTGCCCAAGATTCAGTTACTGAAAACAGAACCGTTAGATCCCGGCGGTTGGTAATTTCTGACATAAACATGAGTGATAGTAATTGTTTTTACTTTCGGCACTCTTATGGTACGTGGTGTCAATTATGTGGTGGCAAACATGAAGAAGTAAAATGCTACTTTCTAAATTATAGGCCCCACTACATGGACCCACTAACTTCTCACAACCTTAAGAGGGGCGAAAGTAAAAATAAGCACTATTTCTCCCTCGAATGCGCCCAGCCAGATATTCTAGGAGAAATGCTCCTTGACGAGCTATTTCAACTAGAAAAGCTAGTTCAGAATTGGTTAGAAGAGCTTAGGAATGATTTTATTGATCCACCCCAAGACGATAACCATGAAGAATTATTGGAACCGCATTCCGACAACCTCGTTGCTCCCAAAAATACCTTCGTACCTAGCAAAGACTTGGACGATAGTCGTCCCTGTGTCGACTGTGCCGTGAAGGACTCTCCATCGACTTCGTTCGGTGCATACATAGACCTGAGCGATTTGGCATATACCTTCTTTAACAAGAGCCCGGAAAAGGGTTGGACTTGTCCACCTAGAATAAAAATAGGAATTACCCTCACCGACAACCTCTTGCGTTCTCGCCTTAGTCTAGGACAATTAAGGTATCTTAGGCACTTTGGGGTTGTTCCAACCAGTAAAGAACCACCCGATTTCGACGAAATCCTTAGAAAAAGCAAAACTCCATAAAACAGCCTCCAGACACGGGGCCGTGTCCAGGTCAACACGCCCCCGTGCTCATCAAAGAGATTCTCTGCTGATTTGGTCAGAATACGGACAAAATGTGTCAGGAATTCCTCTGCACACGGGGCCGTGTCCAGTCAACACGGGGTCGTGTCCAGTGCACTGTCGTTTTCTTTAAATGCAGCCTGAATCCTGCTCATTTTTTACCACTTCAAAAGACAGAGATTCCTGGGATTTTCACTCATACCATCCTAGGTAAGTGCTAAAAGAAGGTTCCAAAAGACCCTCTTGTCCCTTCCACTTTTACTTATTTCCTCCTCTTTAAATTTTTTTTCAAAATTTCCTCCATGGAAGCTTGGAAATCTCTTGATTCCAACCCTCTATGTGAAGTTTGTAAGATTATTTGCTAAGGATTATTGTTTAAAGTTAGTTGTATAACTTTATTTTAAATTATCTAAGCCTAAAAACTAGCTAAAAATCATGAGAATAATTTAAAACTCCAAGACTCCCTAGCATAAAATCCTGCAGACAAATGAACACGGGGCCGTGTCCGAGGTTCTGTTTTGTAAAAATTTAGCTTTCTTCGGTTTCCTTCACAGAAAATGGCAAGCAGAACAAGCGGATCATCTTCAAGAAATAACCGACAAGGGAGGAGATCTTCAACAGCAGAAGACTCTCTTGTAAACTATGTTTACGCTCTAAGGGAGGCTATTGATGAAATGACGGGAGTGGAAGAAGCATTGGTCGACCGTATCAACCATCTTTCAGTGGGGCTGGAGGGCTGTCTCCATGAAGTAAACCTCTTGCACCAGAGGTTGAACCTTCTCGCCTCCCCGCCTTTGGTACCTATAATAACCCAAAGGGCGTGGAACATGGTACCCGAAGTTGTCATTCTAGCCGAATGGTACTCCATGCACCAAGAACCTCCGCGAAGAGTGGTGCAAGGATTCCCGGTGAATGTTCCCCCTCAACCACCAGCTGCGGAGGAAAATGAAGCCGCATTCTTCCTTCCTAGGGAAATCGAAGAATGGCTTTAAATAACATTTAGGGAAGAAATCATTCGGCTAAAAGTCCTACTATATCGGGAAACTTTTCTCAAAATTTTCTTAAATAAGTAGAGCTTATTATGATAACCTCGTGCACCTGCTGACCTATTTAGTTAAGTTTTAATTTTATTTTAATTTAGGATTATGTAAGTTCTCTCTATGATGAAATGAAATGATGGTTTTAAGGTTTGGATGGTTTGTAATGAATAAAACACACTCGTGGTGGTAAAGGATGAAAAGGGGAACGAGAAAAATGAACCCAAGCACAAGAACAAGGCAACCCGACAATTTTCTCCATTTCAGAAGGTTCAACACGGGCCGTGCCCAACCAACACGGCCCCGTGCTGAGCACCCTGCAGAAAACGCCCAGTTCAGGTAACTGGACACGGGCCGTGTTCACCCAACACGCCCCCGTGTCCAGACTTCTGTTTCTCTTGTTTTAATTCTGTTACTGGCACTTGAACACGGGGCCGTGTCCAGTGCCCAGTAACACAAATTTTTGCTTTTTAAACACTATTTTACACATCTAATCAACCTAAAAATTTATTTTTGGGACACATTGAGGACAATGTGTAATTTAAGTGTGGGGGGGATGCTAAAACCTTGAACTTTGCAAGTCCTAAAATACAAGCCTTACACAAAACTCTATTGGAACCGCTAATCACCCCAATTTTTTTCAAAAATTTCATTTTTTTTACTTGTCTAGGTTTAACTCGGAAAATTCAAGTTCTCAAAAAGGTTATATTTTTACAAATTTACAACCGATAGCGTAGTGATAAAAAGAACCAACATAAGAAAATTATGAAAAGGCATGACAAACTTATTTAAAATTTGATTATATATACTTGATCACATAAAAACCCATTCCCACAAAATTGAGTTTTGAGTCTTTATTGAGCACACAATTACATATCAATTGACTAAATGCTCATTTTTCGTTTCTTGTGTGAATAGCCGCTTGGTTCTTACGACTCTAGAACTTGCCATGACAATACATTCCCGGTCCTTATCAACTTAAACCCGAGTAAGTAAATGATGGAGGCATTAGGACTAACCCCTTTTTATTTCTACACCATTATTTTTTCTTTTTTTTACCACCTACCCAAAAATCCCCCTAGTTAGCCCCTTTAAGCCTAAACCTTTTCATTTCATCACCCAAACAAAAAACCCTTTTACCCACCAAAACCCTTTTTCATTTTAACCCTTTATTTTAGTAACAAGTTCGGTTGTTCGAAAAAAAAAAATAAAAAAAAATGATGAAGCAAAAAGAAAATAAACAAACAAGTTAATCAAAAATAACTTAGTTTGAATAAAAGCTTCATCAAAATAAAAAGTTGCAAAAATACGAAAACCGACACTTGTTACGCTTTTAGCCCTTTTTCTACTAACCACTAACCCAACCACCTACCTTTAACCCTAGCCTAACCCTTAACCCACAAAGTCCTCTTGATATCTACAAAGGTATAAAAGTTAAAAATGAGGAGGATTGATTTCTTGGCAAGCCTATGGTAGGAATAAGTTCCATGCCGCTCTCGAGTGATTCACTAAAAATACACCTTCGGCCGAGTGTGAGTGATTTCCCCGTGAGGTATGTGAACTTGTATATAAATAGAATTTTAAAAAAGGCATGTTATGCCCAAATAAGTAATTTCTTTTATGAAAAGTTCTAAATAAATCATTACGAATAGGAGTGTAAATAAATAAAAATAAAACCCAAAAAGATCTTGGAAATCCCGACACTCTACGACAAGCCCAAAACCTTCTTTTCTACCTATTCCATTTGGGAGTGTAAGTCACATGTTAAAGAGTTTTGCTTGAGGACAAGCAAAAGTTCAAGTGTGGGGGTATTTGATGTGTGTAAAATGCAACATATAAATTACATCAAATGAGGCATAAAACTAACCCTTTTTAAGTACTAATATTAGAAAAAGAGTGTTTTTGTCTTCCTTTTGTATTTTCAGGATTAAATGAGCTCAAAAACGCAAAAGAAGCAAAAAGACAGCTAAATCCAACATAAATACAAGAAAAGGAATATTAGTGGACTGCCCGACCCCTCAACGGCACCTTCCAAAGCAAAATGGAGAAATCAGAAGACTGAACACGCCCCGTGCTCAGCCAGCACGGGGCCGTGCCCAAGAAGCAGCAGAAAATACAAACCTATAGAAGCTTCTATTGCCCATCACGGGGCCGTGCTCAGCGGACACGGGGGCGTGTCGAAAGTACAGCAGGCGCATTTATTGTAATTGCGAATTACAATTAATGAGGAGAGAGATTGTCAGACAGACACGGGGCCGTGTCCAGCTCTCTGTTCAGCCTATAAATAGGAGTGCTTGGATTCATTTCATCTCATCCCTTGGCACACCACCTCTCTCACACTTCATCCACCACCCACCACCATCACAACACCATCATCCACCACCATCATCCATTGTCCATCGTAGAGTGTGTGAGTCGTCTCGGGATCCAAGATTGATCGTAAGAGTTCTTGACAATCAAGGCCATGTTTGCCTAAGTCTCTTACATCACTTGGTGAAGACAAAGTGTCTAGTATAATACTTTTTATTTCTAATCTTTTGCACTTTTTATTTGGTTTTGTATTAATGACTTTAATAACTAGTTACTTATGTTGAAGGTGATCTTTCCTTATCGTTTGTCCGTGGTGTCTTGGCATTATTTTACTGTCTATATAAAATAAAGGATTTTCACCATTCATATCTCCACGGTCTATATAGAGGTATGTTGGCTACCTGGTAGGGGGTTAAGGGAACGGTTTGGTAAAGGTCTTGCCATTGTTCAGCGTTTAGAGGTCCTGCAATGGACCTGAGTCAAATTTAGTAGGACCTCCTTCAATACTTCACGGTATTGGATGGCGGGGGTCCAAACTCTTTGATCCCCTCATAAGTTAACTACTATTAATACTATAACCCGGCTATTTAGGACTGTATCCCTGCTGACTCAGACTACTTAGCCGAGGGTAACGTCACCGCCAAAAGCGGGGCCTACCACAATACTGCATTAATAACTTAATTCATTATCTTCCAATAATCCACCCTTTTAGGATTGTATCCCTGCTGACTCAAACTACTGGGGTGAGGGTAACGTCACCTTCAAAAGAGGGGCCTACTACAATAACTAAGATAATCTCTTAATTATGTGCAAAAGTGCGGAAATAATCAAAGGTTATACTAGATACGAGTCGGAACCAAGTGATTCATCTTGTCTATCTGTTTTTCTTTTATTTTTATTTTCAGCATTTTAGTTAGCTTTTTGGGAGGAGGCTTGCTATGAGCCTCAGAATGTGTCTTGGGCTTTGAATGCGGTGTAGATTGGGTCCTACTTCGAGTACCACTATAATCATCATACTGCCGCTCCAGAGCCTGTGTAACAGCGCCGTCTATGATCGCTTTTAATTCGGCACCCGTTAACGTAATCTGGGCGTTCTCATTTTGCTCCACTGGATGGCTATTTATTTCATTTGAATCAGCCATTTGAATTGAACTGTTGTAGAAAACAAGGACAATATTTTATTTGGGAGTTTATTATGGAATTACCCCTTAGGGCAACTCGTTAACCATGGTAAACAGAGGCCATATTTGGCTAACTTATTAATCGTATTAATTTAGGATTTCAATTAAAATTTATCCTAAATATAAACGATAACAATATATATTAGCACATAAGGCTTAGTCGCATGGACAATATAAATTATAAGCTATGATTTCAGAGAATCAAGGCTTTTAAGGTTTAAATATAGTTTATTACCTTTTTTCAGACAGGGAGTCATAGCTACAACTGTCTTTTGGCTCATGTAGAAATGAGCAAGGCCCGTAGGCACTATATTACCAACGTATGGTAAGATATGATCATCTTAATTGATGATCTTAACCCATGATTCAGAGATCATATAATTGGGTTGGAATCTTCTAAAGAATCCTTATACATATAAAAATGACATGTGATTTTAACGAGTCACGTCTGCCAGGAGTGTTAACATGTTTTAAGATGTTAACAGGAATTTGAACCTTTTAAACAGGTCTTACCATCTTGGCCCGGTCTTATATTTGACACGAAGCTAGGTTTCACACTTTAAGATTTTTAATTTATAATTACATAGGCAGATTATTTTAAAAGGAATGATTTTAATTTATTTATTTCATTTATAAATTATATATGCACAAATGGCAATCATGAAATTTATAAAAATAAACATTCCATTTATTTATTCAAAATATTACATGTTGCCCTAAACGGGTCTTTTCAAATAACAGACTACCCATGCAGGGGTTAAACAAGTACTTACCCTCGCAGGGGCTTAATAACACACATGCCCTCGCAGGGGCTAAATAACACAATAGTCCACGCAGGGACTTATACCAACAATACACCCACGTAGGGGTTAAAACAAACAAGCATGCCCACGCAGGGGCTTAACAGCAAACATACCAACACACATACCCACATAGGGGCTTAACAACCAAAAACACCCACGCAGGGGCTTATACAGAAAATGGAAGGATTCAATGATCCTTCTTGTTCTTCCCTTTGATCAATCCCACTAATCATTGGAAGAAAGTCTGTCTCTCCCTACGGTCCCTGTGTACTTCCCGTTCCACCTGATCCAGCCTCTGAAGGAGTTCTTCATGCTCGGGTGGGGAGAATCTAGGTGGCTGCGATTGAGTCCTTATGATGGGCCTAGGTGGTATGTGGTACCCTTGTGTTGGGTACCCAACTCCCCATGGAGCTCCGTATGGTCCTTCTGGTTGCAGGGCATTGTAGTTAGCTGCCACCAAGTAGGGGTCGGCCTCTGCATACCCGTAGTTGTTGTGGACTGGCGGTTCGAACGGGTTATAAGCCATGGAACCTGTATAAGCTGGGATTGGGTTGTCAAAACCCATTGGCGGCGGCTGCGGCATCGCGGGGTTGGAAGGTCCACCCATTTGTGGGTCCTCCTGATGTGGCGGGTAGTGGCTGGCACTTGACTGACGTGGGGAACTGAAATGGAAGTCCCCCGGTCGTACCGACATGCGGGCACCGGTTCTTCTACGCCTTGGCGGTTGAGGAGGTGCCGGCTGAACTGGTGGCGGTGGAGGTGGTGGCGTAACTGCCACAAATCGGTGATCCTCAGAGGAATCTTGATGATGTTGTTGCTGCTGCTGCTGTGACTGCTGCTGCTCATGAGGCGACGAGTGGTGAGAAGGTGTATAGTACCACTCGTGCTGATTAAACAGGGCTTGGAAACTGTCTGGATCACCATAGGGTGATCCGTGAAACGAAGATCCGTCAGAGATCTCGATCGGGTGGTTCGGAGTACCACTTGCCGGCATGACGGGGTCCGTATCCTCGTCCATGTCATCCGCATTATCACCGGAGAAGTGATCGTCTGGCCCCAGTGGGTTAAAACCCACGGGTTCTTGTAAGTAATTGGCCGGATTAAATTGGCCTCGAAAGATGGGTGTGGGGTCACCATACGAATGATGAGACAGGGATCTCTGAAGTGGTATGTAGGACGGTTGAGGGTTATTGGGTTCATAAGGGTTAAGAACAGGAGGTGTTGAACTATGCGAAACCGACCGTCTGGCCGGCTCGAATAGGTTTCTCCGGTTCTCCCGAGGGTTGTCACTCTCGGTGGTGGATGGAGCTCGCCGTTGCGAAGGTCCAGCTTCATGATCGTTGGGGGCGGTGACTGGCCCCTTGCCTCGTCCTCGTCTCCTAAAGAATCTTGGAGGCATTTTGATATTCCTGTCAAAATAGCATAAGATAACAATAACAAATATAAAATTTAAAGGACAAAACAAAAACCGAACAAGGTGGAATTTGTCCTATGTTATATGTCTAGACTCGAAGGTTTAGAAATGTGCAATTGTGCAACTGAGATTAAACACAAAAGGCTAGTGTTTAATTCACTCAGAGTTGGCTCTGATACCAACCTGTCACACCCCGATTTCCACGTGTCACCGGTGGGCCCGGTGGGGGAGTATCGTGACGTGGTTGGCAACGTAATAGTCAAACAACACAATATTATTATGCACAGCGGAAGCAAAATTAAAATATGATACAACCGAATTTAATATTGTTTATCGATGTAACAATATCCGGAAGTTTATCCACAGTAGGATCGAAACAAAATAATATTAATGGTTCAACAGACTTCAGGCATCCTAAGCTTGCGAGACTTTTTATTGATGCTTAGGAGACAATCCAGCCAATTTCGTTTAGTACATGCGTTCAGTCTTTTTGGGAAAATACGTCAGTTTACACTGGTAAATACAATCAACTGACTCATTTTGGAAAATGATTGAAAATTGGTCTGGATGCACATGGCATAAACATTTTTTATAACTTGGGAGAATTATTTAATATTATAATCTTGTGAACGAATTACATGTTACTTATGCGTTCAGTAGCCCGGATCTAGTCCGGGTTAAAGATCAATAGACACACCACATTATTGAGTTATACACTGACAGGTGTACGCCTACACCCCGTGCTCAGGTCGTGACCATCTCGTAAGATGATGCCAAGGATATCCGGGACATGGTCATTAACCCCCCAAAGGCTGTAAAGTAAACAAGTCTGTTTAAACGAGCCGATCAAATTATTCAACTACCCACTTGATGTGGAGATTTGATGCCCGATCAAGCGGTATGCTATATACCGTAACCCAAGCCCGTATAGGGAAAATAAGTTAAAAGTATTTACCTGATGCAAAGTATAATTCACAATAAGCAAAATGCACGTAGCTTTTACTGGTTCTCCTAATCTGGAACGAAGGTTTAATATAACCTATTAGAATCCTAACGGGTCTTTAATTAAGCTTAAGCTTAGACCGGCTAGTTTCAAAGATACGGTTCGTACGCACGATTAAGCGAAGACCGGATAGAATGTGATTTAGACCCGACAAGTTTGAAGACTTGTTTAATATGGGTTTATTATTCACATTCTAGATTTTGAGATAAAACCGATAAGGTTTGACCCGTTTCGGCTAATTTATGTAAACTTGTTACATAAACCGAACCGAACTGAACCGAACGCGAAATAAGCGTAACGGGTATCCGTAAGAGCCATATACAGGTTTCCTAAGTTAATCTGCTTCAAATATGTTGTGACATCAGTATGATGTCTTTCGTTATGCCCGAAATGAATTTAAACACAAACTATGCCCCGTAGGGGTAGTTTGGTCATTTTAAAAATTGTAAAAGAGTCTAAATGTTTAACTGAGTTACAGGTCTGATGTAAACAGCAAACATACTCAATTTGATGAGTTATAACAGTAGGCTAAAGCATATATGTGAAATTTATCATCTTTAACCAAACTATGCCCCGTAGGGGTATTTTGGTGATTTCACATAAGCCGAAAAGCTCAAAAACGAAGTCTGAGTTAATCAACCTTTGCTTACTGTTAAAATATCATAATTTGCCTCATATATCAGTAGGTATCAACCCGGGTATGTCCAATATGATTTTAAAACATACTATGCGTTAAAAACGCTAATTAAGGCGATTAAAGGCCATTTCCGGGTTTGATACTTAAATCTGATATTTTTATATTTCCAGAAGGCTTAAAATAATTTATTTATCATATGTGATCAGTAGCAAAAGGTTTGGAGTCGTTTAGATAAGTAAAACTCATTTTATGGCCCGTAAGGGCAAAACCGACAATTACCGGATTAAGCCTACGACTACTAGTTATGCTCAGCCTAAAATTAATTAAAAATCTTTAAAAATCCCAAAATAATATATTACATCAGTGGGTATTAAGTTTGATACCAAAAAGTAGGCTTAACTAGGCTATACGCTAATTACGCCGTTTTATTAACATAAAGCTTTAGATTTGCGATATTGAGCATAACTCTTAATCTACAAGTCAAACTGATGTCAAACTTTGCATACAAGTTTATATATCAGTAAATAAGGTTTCTACACTTTTACATTTTCATAAATCACGTTTTAAGGTAATAAGGGCATAACGGTCAACATATGAGCAATTAACGGAAATATGCATATTAATTGGATAACTAGTGAACCAAGGTGCATAATCACAGAGGGTTGTTCTAACATGTATCCTAATCCAATTTAAGCTCTGAGGCATTTCTAAAACATACCTAAACAGGTCAGAACTGAAAGTCAAAGTGAAAGTCAAACTATGTGACTTTCGGTTCCGAACCGGGTCTAAACAGGAAATAGTCGGGTTGAACATGTTTAGACATGTTCTTACACTAATTACTAAGTTATAACAATGATCAAACAGGTTATATATGTTCTAGATAGCTAATTATGCATAAATGACATTTTAAGCATCATGTTGACTTTTTAATTAAACGTTTGACCCGACTTTTGACCTGGTTAGAGTGGTGATCAGGGGAAACCCTTTTGAGGTTTTATTACCCACATAAATACCAACTCATAACTACTTTTAATTCGAGATATGACTGAGCCATTAATGACTAATCTCGAAGTCAAACCGTAATTACGACGGTTTGACTTTTAGCTAATTAAACAAGCTAAACTCAACTAAATAAGAACTAGCAGACTTACAAGAGTCCTATGCACGAGATAAGATCAGATGGACCTGCTTGAGAGCTCCAGGAATGATCAAATTATGCAGATGAAGGTGTGAGAATGTTTGTTGCATATCATGTCCTTATATAGTGAATTAACCCACCACAACATGTTGACAACCAAGTCTATGATCAACCACAACCATCCAACACATGTCCCTAGTGCTCTAGTACAGTTAGGGGTCGCCCACCATGCTAAAAATGCGTTTAAAAGTCGAGTTTCCGCGAATACAGGGGCCTGTCCCCGTTTTCTGTATCTGGGGGTCGGAAGCGACCCGCTTCCCATTTAACCAAAACCAAAGCGGGCCGCATGGGCCTGCAAAATCTGATTTTTGATTTTCTTTGTTTTCCAACTTGACCTTTGGTTAAATTGAAATGGTAATTAAGCTTTAACTTGCAATTTGACCCCTTGAAATATACCCACAAGGACTTTAGGTCTTATACCCACTTTGCCAAGTCCCTGAACACTTCCGGTTAACCCGAAAAGTCTCAACTTTCAATGTTTGCACTTTAACCCTTCTCACACGAATTTGATCATAACTTTCTCATACGTTAACGAAACTTTATGAAATTTTTATGGTGCATTCTCGTGAGCATAATTAATATTTACAAAGCTTCGGGTTTGTCAAAAGGTCTCTCAGAGGTATAAATTAAACATGTTGACACATTTGGTCCCTGTAGTTTGAATTCTCTCACTTTTAGTTTCGTATGATCCATGATTCATTCGTTTGAAGGTATGAACATTGTGTAGGGTTAATGTACATTATATTTATTCACAGTTGACACTTAGAATACGTATATTCACATACTTTCCATGTTTGTCAACTTTTAGTCATTCTATAATATTTCTTTCACACGTTAAACATTTGACACGTGTCTACACATTATAGGACATGAATTTTCGAGGTGTCTCAAACCCTCTTTCCTTATAAAATTATGTAGCGCGAAACATGCAATGGTAATGTTCCTTTGTGTAACCAATGGAAATGGTGCCATCTTCTTCAAAATAGGGAATCTTGCTTTCAAGACACCAAAAGCACGCTCAACCACGTTCCGAAGTCTTGCATGAGCATGGTTAAATTTCTCTTTATTAGTGAATGCACGTCTTCGGCAAAAATCTCCTAGCCAATACCTCACATTACGATATGGAGCCATAAATCCCCATGTGTGTGCATACGCGGCATCACAAAGATAATACTTGTCTGTAAAGATATACAATTATTTAGAAAAGTAAACCAAGTGATATGTATTTAACAAAACATAAACATACCTTGTGGTGGAAACGGAAATGGTGCATTTGGATCTGATAATGCCTCTGATAATATTCTTGCATCATGTGCTACACCTTCCCAGCCGGCCACGACGAATGTAAAAATCATGTTGAAGTCACAAATTGCTAATACATTTTGATAACAATCTCCTTTTCCTCTTCCTCTATATAAATCTTGTTTACTAGTAGGGACAACAACATGTATTAAAGTTCCATCTAGTGCACCAGCCACTCCTTTAAAAACCCGTCGTAGTCTCTTGTTATGTCCCGGTATGTTTAGATTAGGATTGAAAGAAGTTGGTACTATCATCTCTTTGGCAAAAAGCATCATTTTATCCAAGACTTCATAAAAATATTTATGAATTGTTTGCTTTGAGTGTTGAAATATACGCTTGATAACTACATATCGTTGATTATGACCGATTATCATAAAAAACATAGCCATCTTCTTCTCAACCGATACATGTTTACTATCCTCTAATGAATAATTTACTCTAAAATGTGCACATAGTCGGACAAATGATTCACGAGACATACGTAGAAGTTCAATTCATTGTTTGGGATTTCCTGTTAATAAATCTAACGTGTATTTATGTCCCGTCATACGCGAATCATTGTCTCGCACTCGTTTTAAACCTCTTTTCCAAAAAAAAAAAAAAATCGAACATACAAGTACATAAGAATAACGAGAAGTAATTTCTTATTATAATCCATTATGAACCTGTTTTAACAATTATAAACAACCAAAAGCATAAGCATAAACCAAATGATACAATCATAAACCAAAAGCATACAATGTCAAACATAAAACCATACAATGTCTAAAACATAAACGAAAAGCATACAATGTCAAACATAAATCAAAAGCATAAAATGTCACAGACATAAGATAGAGCAGGACGGCGGAGAAGATGGGCGGCGGCAGAAGATGGAGCAGGACGGCGGAGAAGATGG
Organism: Helianthus tuberosus; assembly: GCA_030545235.1. Classification (NCBI taxonomy): domain Eukaryota; kingdom Viridiplantae; phylum Streptophyta; class Magnoliopsida; order Asterales; family Asteraceae; genus Helianthus; species Helianthus tuberosus. Next base: position 158,724,643 of record CM060402.1, on the reverse strand, counting down.
GCGGCGACGGTTGAGATGGTAGGGGAGGAGCTTGGTCGGCTGGGAGTAATCTAGGGTTGGAATGTTTTTATGGAGAAGTGTTTTGAAGAGGGCAGAAGACATAAGGCCACCTCTGCCCGACAAAGAGGTGGGGAAGATGTTTTTTTATGAAAAGTCTTCTAAAAAACAAACAAGCTGCAGACCCTTATGTCTACGCGTGGTCTGCGTGGAGAAGAGAAAAGAGGTTCTGAAGTGTTTTTTCTAAAAAAAACAAACACCCCCTTAGCAATGACGTCTTGACTTAAAAAGTGATAAGGGGGTCATTCTTAGGGGGGTATGGGTGGTCATCACTCATCACTCACTCACAACATCCAATTAATTTCTGCCATGTCATCGAGCTTTATTCCATCACTAGTGATGGATTTTAGTGGAAATGCCCATCACTTTCCACCACACCCAACAATTTCCCTCACCACCCAACACTTCTTCACGCGTGGTAAATATCACGCGTTTTCATTTTGCCGCATTTTCATTTTGACGTGTTTTAAGTTTTAGTGGCGGCGGTGTTTTGTGGACAATCACGCGTGATGACACCTCCATCACGTACCACCCCTACCCCCTTAGTTGCTATACTTTCGGTTGGAAAGAAGTTTTCAAGAACAATCTTGAAAGACGTTCAAGAATGCTCGAATTGAAAGGTTGCTGAGTTTAATGGAATAGAATTTGGACCAAAATGTATCTTGTTCTTTCTTTTATTTTCTGTAAATTATTTTTAAAGGGTTTTTTACTTGAAACTAAACATTTTCTTTAAGTTTAATGTGTTAGAGCATTCTCATTCAAACCATCAAAATATGTGAGTGGTAGTTTTTATATTATAAAGGGTATAAAAAATGGTTGTGAGTGAAGGAGAGAGAAAATGTTACTGTTCATCTGTATATTTGGGGGGACACTGTTCACCCAGTATAATTATTTTAATATATATTGAAAGTGGTTGTGAGTGAAGGAGAGAGAAAAATGTAATGATAATATTATTTAATTGAAAAGGAGAGAGAAAAAATATTTGTTTTTAGTGAAAATATATTGATATATGAGTTGTTTTTTAGTGGAATGTATGTATAATTTGATGGATTGGATGAGAATGCTCTTAACCATGTTGTTTTTTAGGTTTTCAAATCTTAGTTTACTTCATACTTCTGCATTATCTTTTAAAAACAAACACTTGTTTTGAAAAAGAAGATAAAAAGTATAAAGTTGAATACATGAATTGGCTTCCACTCTCATCATGAAGTTGGTGAGGATTCAGGAGGATGATCCACGTGTCAAAGTGTACACATTCAATAACAGTATAACACACGTACACACACATTCAAGAACCTAGAGGACTAGTGTCGAGTGTCATCAAAACAAATTTTGAAAACTTTCTTTATATGTAAATACACACAAAATTGCATTATTAATTACTGGTTTTGAGAGTTTGAAGTAAGTTTCACTAAGAACCTGATTCTGGGTTAGGTTATAAATGGTTGATTTAAATAAATGAGTTGTATTCAAGATTCAATAGTAAATAATTGGGTTGATACTAAGGCCACTGGGGGTGGGAGCATTATAGCCATACATCACGAATTGAAAAAGTATAGAACACCGCCGCCACCTATTCCCATCACTCATGAAACTTTAACGTGTTGATAATATCACGCGTTGAAGAATTGGTTGAATGTATGTGTATGACTTGTACATTGGAATCCCATCACTAGTGATGACCACCGCCACTAAAGAATGCTTGTGAGTGATAAAATAGTGGTTGCTGACATGACGAAACATGATTGGATGTTTGTGAGTGATAGAATTTCATCACTAGTGACCACCCCCACTCCCCTAAGGCTGGTGGGTGCGGTTTAAGAAGCATGCAACTAGTAACAACAACAATTATACCCGGTAAATCTCACTCATAACAAAACTATTAGTAAAGTATGGAGAAAATAGATTGTAGACAAACGTTACCCTTATTCTAAGGGTGCTTCCGGTGAGACCTTCGATCCCAAATAATAATATAGAAGATAGGAAGATACTAATAATCAAAGAAATGATGAAAGATTAAAATAGAAACATATATAACAACATATACACATAAATATAGGCAGACAATAACTCATAGTCCTAGAAAAAATCTAGGTCTCTAAAAAAAATAAAACGCATCAGCTAAAAGTCCCTAACCTTAATCCTATTTTTTCGTGAACTTCTATCACGGAATATGTGTTTCAAAGAGGTGCAACTCTATTAAATCTCGCCTACTCCAATCATCCCAAGTCAGTTTGGGTCTACCTCTACTCCTCCACCACTCCACGGTAAGTGTTTTCGTTGCTCTAACGTTGAGTTATGCCTCCTTTTTCACATACCCAAATAAGTCCAACCAAGTTATGACTTTATTACATATCGTTTGTAGCAAATCAACTTATTTACTACATGTTTGCAAGTTATTAACCTGTTTTAACATGCCAACTTGTTTAGATAACCATGATTACATCATTTCAGTAAATAAATATATAGTACAACATTTGTAGCTTTAGGAAAAGGTCAATAATACTATTGGTGGTGGAGATTATTTTATTTTTTGATGGAATAGATGGGCCCCTTTGAAGTCAACGTAATCGAGGTGGAGGGCTGAAATGAAAAGACTACCAATACTATGAAATATCATTCCACACGAAAAAGGACAATTACAAAGCAATGGCAGGTAGTCGGGCAACAAGTTGCGCCGCCACCCCCTTTTGAATAGAAAAACCAATTCTACTAAATACAAAGTTTGAAACCTTTAGCGACGAAGAATTACTATTAACGACTTTTTGAACCCGATTCAAAAGTCGCATAGCGTCAGGAGTGAGAAATGGTCACTTTGGTTCCATGGCATACCAGATGTGTGGTGAAGGTTTGTAGACCATGGAACAGGTACTAATCTCAGGCTACTATGCATCCCATTATTTGGCAGTGGGTTAGAGTTCTTGGTGTGAAATCCTCCACTGTTTGCTTTCATGGTCAAAGACCTTTTGTCACATCATGAAATGGTTAAAGACAACGAGGTTCAAAAGATGTTGCAAGTGGTCATTCTAACTAGAGATGTACAAAAACAACGGTTTGGATTTCCAAGCCGGTTCCTAAACCGACCAGATACCACACCTGAACCAGTTTGACCCATACCAATTCCAATCTGACTTAAACCACCAGCTTCTATATCGGTTCCTACTTTTGTTACTACTTACTAAAACCGGCTTGACCATTTGAAAAATTGGTTTTAATTGGTTTCAACCCGAACCAAGTGATTTGTATAGGGTTTGAATATTTCCCTCCATAACGAGTTTGCTAAAAAAACCTGAAATGTACACCTCTAATTCTAACTACATGTTATAGAGTGCACGAACGAACTCACATTCTCCGACAAAGCATTTTTTTTTGAAGATGGAACAGAACCAGAAAAACTTTAGTAATATAAAGAACAATAAATGAATACAAAAGAAAACTTTGGATTAGCCCAAACTAAGCAAGGCCAAACCAAAGCGAAAACCAACTATGGAACCGGCCCAAAATAGGCAAACAAAACTCGCGATAGCGGCCCAAATCACTAAGAAACCCAAGAGACCATGCAAGACCCAACCTAGACAAGTGCGGACCATGCAAGGCCCAATCACAAAGTGGCACATACTACCCAAACTAGTGAGCAGCCACACAGTGGCGAAGTTTGCCGGAGAAAACGGAGGGGGCTAAAACATATATACCCAAAAATTTCTATAGAATCGGGGGGGGGGGGGGGGGTAAAAACGTATATATCCAAAAAATTCTATACGAAAACTACATATATAACACTACTGAGCGAAAAATCCCGGGGGTCGGGTGACCCCCCCCCCGCCCCCAAGAAGCTTCGCCCCTGCAGCCACAACCAGCCCAAGAAAAATCTAGCAACAAAAAAAGACGAAAGCTTCCTATCAAAAGCCCAACCCGCCACTTGAAGGCCAATCGCTATCCAACAAAGCAGTTTTAGGGGGGACGGTGTGATATCAGGGAGTGGGGTTACCGCGGGGGAATGGCACCGGGTGTTTGAATGGGGAGTGGGAAGTAGGAGAGGGGGTGTTTTTTCGGTGAGTATACACCGAATGTGAAGAAGAACAAAGGGAGAAGATAGAGAGGAGAGAGAGAGAGAGAGAGGAGAGAGAGCCAATGAATTTTTTATTTTTTTAATTGAGTGTGTGTTTGAATCACTCCTAGTGTTTGAGTAGAAAATGGGGAATGAAGGGGCGGAGTTGACATGACTTTATATCATTGGATAAAGAAAACTCAAACACCCTAAAGTGTTTGAATCATACCCTCCACCCTTAGTCTCTTAAAATAATAATGGAATAATTGAAGCGATCAAGTCTGCGATACAGGCTTTCTTCGGCTAAAAGACAAGAACAATGTGGTCAAAACTTTAAATCTCACACTTGCTATCAATTTCAATATATTTACATACTCTAAATTTACAACAACATTTGTATGCATATATGTATCTACCTCATACTTTGGGAGGTTTTCAAAAAAGATTTGATTTTTCATTTTTAACCCAAAACAATTTGTTTCTTTCTTTACTTGTAACACAAAAACTTTCATCTTTTTCAATTCAACCTCACAACTTTTGTAATTTCAACTTTGGTCCCATATGCTTTTCATCTTACGTAAATTTTTCGTTTAAATTTTGAAAGTTAACACGGCGCAACGTGCGTGTGATTCAACGTTTTTCCGTCGTCTATTTTTTTCCCGTTTGACAGGTTTGTCGCAACGCGCGGGTCCTTGATCAACTTAGTTATACTTTTTTTATATTTTACGTTTCGATCTAAATTATTCTCATTAACATGTCACAAGTTAATTGTTAGTGGCCCCGCCACAACGCGTGCTTAATACTAGTTAGTTGTGTTCAAATTCTAAAACTATAAGTCAATCCTGGCCCAGTCCGGCCCATGTAGATACTTATCTCTCTTTAACAGCAGTAGGTTAAATTAGTCTCCGATCATTGTGGCAGGCTACTGATTAATAATAACTCTGTTTTCACTCATCTGTTAAGTGTTCAGCAACAATGTCTTCGGTTCAACCTATTCCCGCCGATACGTACAAGTTAGGGTTCATCGGAGCCGGTAAAATGGCGGAGAGTATAGCCAAAGGCGCCATCAAATCCGGTGTTCTCCCCGCTTCTCGTATTCAAACTGCTCACAAAGGAGCCCGACGTGCTGCTTTCGAATCCATCGGCGTCACTGTTTCCCAACACAACAATCAGGTTTAGTATTACTTTATTTCACCAGATTGGGTTTTTAGAGAAAAAGATTCTTTTGTGCATGTCAATAATTGTTAAGGATGAAATGGTTAGCGAAATTTATTGATTTGATTTTAGGGGGTCATAAAAAGTTTAACAAGTGTGTGAAAATTGTGGGTGCAAAGATTGTATTCAGTAATCTGCTACTTTTGTAATATATGGGCTTAACCTTTAGTCGAACTTTATGGAGTTTGAGGTGTAAATTTAAGCTGTAAATTTAACTGGAATGGAATTTTTATTAGGCCTTTTTAGCCCTATGTATGTGTGTTTATTGATTCAGTATTTCTACATGCTTTCAGGTTGTTGAAAACTGTGATGTGGTGATTTTCTCTGTCAAGCCACAAGTTGGTATTTCCCTATTTTTCATTCCTATATTTGTTGTTGTTATATGCAATTCTAGTGCTAAATGATATCGCATATGGTCAAGTACCTTATAGCAGCCAGCCCGTTAAACAGCTTGATTAGAACCATCTTATCAGCATTTTATTTATTTTTTACTGTTTACTAGATATGATTTGCACTGTTCTATATGTATTTCCTTCTCCCTGCCCCTGAACATCATGTGGATATTAATAAGAACAATACAATATAACACACTTACACTGCCTCCACAATATGACCCATTATGAAGATAGTAGGATAAGGTCTGGTAAATGGCTATAATGGAAAAAACTTGCTTCTAAAATTGTTGATTTTGATCAACTTTGCTATGTTGAAACTATTCAGCTATAGACGGCGGTGAAGCTAAGATTTTGTATTAGTGATGATGGGAACACACTAGCTTGTAAGTGCGTTACTCCTTTGCCTTTTATATTTCAGGACCTACTTCCTAAACTCACAAAGATAACAAGTAACTTAGTTTCTAGCAAGTGATCAACCGTAATGTTAATAACATAAATGTGCCGTATTGAAATGTGTTTATCTTCTTCCCTGTGCTCTAAATTGGATGGAAAATATACAGGGATCATTAATAGATTGTCTCTATATGAAATTGAAAATTAATTGTGTTTTGTGTTTTTTTTTTCGCCGCAGCTAAAGATGCTATTTCGCAGCTGAGACCACTCTTATCTGAGAAAAAGCTACTGGTGTCGGTAGCTGCTGGTATCAAATTGAAAGATCTTCAGGTTTGGTGATTGTTTTTTTCTTGTGATTTTATTATTACTGAAGTTATGATCTAGTATTTGCTGATTATGTGATAATATGTTTTTACCAACTGTTTGATTTATGGAGCGTGTGCTATATTTTAAATTCTAACCTTTAAAGGTATTTTATAGTAGTGACTGTGTGTGATGCAGGAATGGGCTGGTCATGATCGCTTCATTAGGGTAATGCCAAATACCCCTTCTGCTGTAGGTGAAGGAGCGTCTGGTATGGGTTTTATCTTTACTTTTTATGTTTCAATATTTTAGTTGGTTTGATACGTATGTTTCCATCATGAGGTTGTAATTTGGCTTTACCCAAAAATTGTTTAGAAGTACTAAGATAACATTGTTTTAAATCTAGCATTAACCTTAATTATTTAGGGGGCGTTTGGTTCGCGGAATGTTTTGGAATTGGGATTTGTATAGGAATTAGAATTTGAAGGAATTGGATTTGGAATTTAAACATTCCAATTGCAATTGGAATTTCAATTCCATTTTTGTTTTGTTTGGCTGTCAAACGAATTGGAATCCATCACCCCGGCACCCACAACCCCAGTTCATGTGGAAACGGTGCTGGTGAAAACAGAATGGGTCGAAACGGTTTTGGTGGAAACAGTACGGGTCAAAACGTTTCGCGTAGAAACGGTACGGGTCGAATGGTCCACGTCTAAACACTTCGGGTCGAAACGATTCGCGTCGGAACGGTGTATGGGTCGAAACGCTTCGAGTTGAAACGGCACAGGTCGAAACGGTTTGGATCGAAAGAGTACGGGTCGAAACGGTTCAGATCGAAACGGTACGGGTCGAAACGGTGCGGGTCGAAACGGTCGAAGATTCCAATGAATTTACTTTAATTCCTTCACATATAGGAAGGATTTTGAATTCCTTTAGTAAGGAATTTGAAGGAATTCATGCCAAATTTCAATTCCATCGTCAACCAAACATATACAGATTAGATTTGAGATTCCAATTCCATCAAATTCTGTGAACCAAACATCTTAAGAGATGGAATTCATATGCCAATTCTCTTAAATTCATGGTAATCTATAGAATTATGTGATAGTTGATAAGTTATGCAAGTGAAAATGTTTCTGAGGCTCATTAATATTTCACACATCAATAAACAAATGACAACCTTCTTGAAATTGTTGGTTTGCAGTATGAAGCATAACCTTAAAGCTGAAAAGATTTAAGGGTCTGTGATAAAAAAAAATTCTCAAATAATATGTGCAGTATTGTCTAAAACATAGCATGTTGTGCAGTTATGAGTTTGGGAGCAGGTGCAACACAAGAAGATGGTGAAATAATAGCCAAGTTATTTGGAGCAGTGGGTAAAGTTTGGAAAGCTGAGGAGAAACTGTTTGATGCAGTCACCGGCTTGAGGTATGTATGTCTCTTTCATTTTATAATTTATATTAATAACACCATGGAATAATCTGATTATTTATCCCAAACAATTTTTCTTAATTACAGTGGGAGCGGTCCAGCATATATATATTTGGTGATCGAAGCTTTGGCTGATGGAGCTGTAGCTGCAGGTTTACCACGGGAACTTGCACTTGGTTTAGCCTCCCAAACTGTACGTTTTTATTCATTCATCTTCTTTTAAATAAAAGAAAAAAGGGTGAGTGATTGTCAAGTGTTGATTGTTTCAGGTTCTGGGAGCAGCATCTATGGCTACCCAGACAGGGAAGCATCCAGGTCAGCTTAAAGATGATGTAACTTCACCAGGCGGAACCACCATAGCCGGAGTTCATGAGCTCGAGAAGTCTGGTTTCCGTGGGATACTGATGAATGCGGTTGTCGCTGCTACAAAGCGCAGCCGCGAGCTTTCTCAGAATTAGTTCTTTTATGTATTTCTCGACATGCATTAAACAAGTTGACATTGTCAGCCATTGTTAGTTTACATGGCCACATTTAGTGGAGTTATGCTATTCTGATTACTAGCAATATATTTGTGGTTTGAAATAAAAAGTTCATTTTATTTAAAAAATTATAATGCCATTTCAAGTGGAACAATTACAGCAAAAAAGGGCATAGGTGTTCACCCTAAAGATCTACAGTTTACATTTACATAACAGTATTTTTAGAAGAATATGAATCTGCAGCTGAAGAGAGCTGGATACATTGGCTCAATTCGCCTGCAAATTATGGTTTTTAATTGCTAATGTGGGATCCGGGTGGGTAATGGTTAGACCAGAGCTCCGGTTCAGATCACAAGCACCGTAATTACTGCTGCAACAAAACAAAAAAAAGGATATATAAGCTATAATAACAAACTAGCCATTTGTCTCTTTATTACAATAACAAAATTATCAATTTGGATTCAATTTTTTCATGGCAGACTACAACTACGCGACATAATTCATCTCTGCCTATACATCTACTTATCATCCTAAATTTATCAAAAGCTTGGTGTTTGCAAGCAAGTTCAATAACATATTTACTTCTTAATTCTTATTACCCTAAATTCATCAAAGATATATCAACTGTCTGGTACTATCCAAATCTATGATCATAACCTTCATTATGTCAAAGAAAAGCAAACTTACCAAACAAGAAAATCAGAACAAGCGCCCAAAATATCATTTGAGTAGGCCGATTATACTGCACATAATACTGTGATCTTTGAAGTTGTCTTTGTATAGCACCATACCACCCATAAAGTTGCTTCTGGTAACAATCATCGTCACTCTCAAGGCAGCTCTTACTCCTTTCATAACAACTCTTTAAACAAAAATAAAATATCATCAGTATAAATATAACATTCTAATATTCTATATCAATATATAACACAATTGCATATGAAACACTTACTCTGCTCAGAGGCTGAGTCTCAGGCAATTTGTAATCTACAGGCTTCAGTTTCCTGTAACCATTCTTTGACAGTTGCAATCTCGATGCAAATTCCATGGTATTTAAAAACCCTGAAAAACTTGGTGTTTTCCGAGGCGGTTGTTCTGTTTTTCCAACAACATCGCCAACAGAAACATCATCAGCAACCTCAATATTCCAGGAAACAAGGTCGGCACCTGCACTTGCTGTCCTTCTATGCTTAGAAAACTTGTTTTCACTAGACTGATTGTTGGAGCATGCGGGTGTTGACCGGTCAGCTACGTCTAGTTTCTGTGTTAGATCACCATTAAAGCAAACTTCCGCAGGTTCTCCCGAAAGAAACGACGCAAGTTCCTTGCTTTCTCTTTCATCTAGATGCACCCACGGCCGAGGTGGCTTTTGTGCAGTAACCGTCGATTCGTTTAAACATTTTTCAACCTTTGAAATTTGGTTCTCCATGGCGGTAATGAATTCGCGATGTCGGGTTTTCGTATCATTGCATGAGGATTTATTGTAACTGTTTTCAACCGCCTTTTCAAATTCTTCCAACTGCAACAAATTTAACAATTAATCTAAAACCAAACAGGTACGCAACAAACTATAACTGTCTAACAAAATGTAATAACATGCTTTCGAATATAACAAACTGTAACAAACTAACTGTCTAACAAACTGTAACTACATGCTCTCTATCATAACAAATTCATGTCAAACAGCAAGCTACAAATCCTATGTATATGTGTGTATATATATTACCTGCCATTTAGCAGTGCCAAGGGCGGTTCGTAAATCCCTTCGAAGCTCTTCAGTCTTCCAGACAGAAGGTTCTTTCAATGCATGAATCAATGTTCTGTATGTAGATTCCATCCTTGAACAACAAACCAATTAAACAATTTCAGTAAGAATTAAATAAAGTAATAAACACAGATCTGCAGCAGAAACCCTAATTCACAAATCTCAAAAAGCAGATACCTGTCGGCAGATTCCTGAACTTCTTCAGCAGCAGAAAAGAAGGGATCTTTCTCCCACCGTTGGAAATTGGACGCCATTAACAAATCAGAGCGAGATGTATGATCAAACAGTTAATAAATAAAACAATTCCTGTAAAAGTAAAGCAATAGGTATGGATGTTGGAATAGATGAGTAGAGAAAAAGGTTTAGAAGATCTGAGACGTGTGTGTGTTTGGAGAAAAGTTGGTTAATTTTAGAGGCAATGAATTGAATTGAAGATGAGGAAGAATTTGGAAAGTGGGAGTTGTTATTATTGAAGGTAGGGTGGTGGTGGTGTCGTGACCCACCTGATTTACGGAGAAGGTTACCGCGTCCTTGTCGTCGTAGAGGTGCTCGGTCAAACCGAGTGTCTCTAGTTATAAATATGGTCGAAAATTGTGTGAAATGCCGTGAAAAATGACAACTAACTAATACATTTTTTTTAATTCATTAATAATAATAAATATTATAAGCTTATAAAACTGCCCGAGTAATCAATGTTTCACATGCCAATTAATAATAAAATAATTGCTTTTAGTATCAAGTTATTATTTAAGTTTAGGTGGATTTGTTTATAGTTAAAATTTGAATAGATAATTGATACGGATATGGGGGGTGAGGGGGACAAATTTTTACCAGCTTATTGAAAAGTTATCGAAAATTGCTTCGAATTTGTATGGTTAATAAAAAGTTGTATGGAAGTTGATTGAAAATGGTAATTAGTCATTAGTAGCCATCTTGATGTTAGTGATAACTGGTCACCTTTGATACCTAATCATCAATAGTAACGATGATCAACAACTTGGTATGTTAATAGCAAATGAGAGCGATAAGAACTAGGAGTAATAATAACTTCAGACAAGTTTCATAAAGGCTTATGACTCAAGCCTCCTTTTTTTTTTTTTTTTCTAATTACTCACTTCATGATGTGGAAATACAAGTCAAATGCATTTTCAACACAAAAGCCTTCATACCATTGTTTTTTTCCTATCTTTTGGACACAAACGACATTAATACCAACTTCGGACGAGTTTCACAAAATGACGAGTGACTTTTTTGAGAGGGCATGTGATAGTGACATTGATAACAAGGTTTCTTTGAATTAGATGATACTTTTATATGCATTTGTATATTTGGTATAATATAAGGCCAATGTTGTATAATCTGGCATCTCACTTGTATATATAGGACTTGTGTATTTTGTCTCTTCATTCAACCGATCATACAATTAACCACTTTTATGGTATCAAAACTTTAAGACCTTACAAATAACCCTAAGTGTTGTATACGTATAGTCACTACCGCTGTTTAATTGAATTTGTCGTTGTCAGTTTGATTCCGATAGCCAAACCGATCTCGCTTCCTTATTCCGACTTGATTATGATTAGCATCGCTCTCCTCTTCATCAATTATAGTAGAAAATGCCCTTATACTATACCAAATATACAAATGCATATAAGTGTGGTTTTAAGTGTGTTGGAGATGATATTTAATGCATCTAAAAGAAAGAAAATGCAATACTCTAAACTGATGTAAATAAGTAAGCATGTAAATAAATCAAATGTTTAGTAAACTGTTCATAAACTGTTAAGTAAGAAGTTCGTTTCGTTTATTTGATAAACAAACAAACATGACAAAAGGTTGTTTGCTTAATGAGCGCACATGAGCACATGTCATGTTCGTTCAGTTACCAATTTTTTTGTTAATTTATTTATGTTCGTTTATGTTTGCTTATTTATATAAACTCGTTTACATATTCATTCAATCTATATACTAGTTATTAGAAATACTAATTGGCCTCTTGTATCAACCCATTAACCCAATCAAATTTTAGAACCAACCAACACGATTATTTTCTTAACGAACAATGTTTGTTTAAGGGATCGTATCCATTAGTTTATTTTGTTAAAGTTACATCAACGAACGATCATTTAATTCGTGAAAAAATAAGAAAAAAACTGAAAAACTATCGGAAACGAGAAATTAATTAAAGGAAATTAAATTAAAATGCAAAAGACAGAATAAACTGATGAGATGAATGAGGGATTTGGTGCACGCAGACGTTGTGAAGCTCTTCCTCGGATGTCATACTGGTAACTAACTTCCACCTTCAACAACATCCTTAAGCTAATAGTCGTTGTCTTTGATTAGTTTAAAATTATCAGTTGTAGCTGCTAACCATTGAAAATCATCTGATTTAGTATGGGACCCCCTAGATGCCACACTCAAGTCTGTTTGTATTAAAATTAAAATGCAAGGATCATTAGATACATATATGGATATGCAATTGTACACTAAAGATAATATTTGATATTGTTGTTTTCTTCTCTCCCAAATTATTGATGAAACCCTCACTCACTTTAGTTTAAGATGAGAAGAAGAGAAGTCACTTTATTAGTGGAATCACCATTCCATAACACTTATCTTAAAAGTACTGAATAGAATAGAGGCATCTGGAAACCATTCATCTTCCAATGAAAGTGGTTTGAATATTTATCTCTTCTGAATATTTATCTATATGGAAAAAGATCATTTTTAGTCGTGCTTTCTTCCGAGAGACAGACGTGATTTAAAAAAGGTTCAATGGATATGAAAAGTATCAACCACATTATGTCTGTTGTTGTACTCTATGCAGTCAACATTTTATCTTATCTTTGAAGCTATTAAATAGTGAATAAAAGGTTCTCATTGTTTATGATACTGTGAGACAAAACAAAAGAATGTTAATCATCCAAACCCCTTAGACCTTATTGCCTTTCATATAAATAATATATAGGTCGCGTTTTAGAGCTTATTTTATAAAGTTAATGTTATAAATGTCAACATAAATGATAAATCTGTAAGACATCTTTGTATAGGGATGAGCACGGTACCCGTCCGGTACCGAACCAGTACCGGTACCGAAAAACGGGAAAAGTGGGTACCGGTACCGTACCGAATATACCGGTGTTTTTATCCAAAAAACGGGGAAAATGAGTACTGGTACCGGTACTGAATATACCCGGTACGGTACCGGTGCACGGTACCAAATGCTCATCACTTTATAGTAACTAGTTTTTTAGCTGCAGCAGTTGGTACTTCCAAATATGTTTGCTTGTGAAATTTTTATATCTGCAATTAACATGTATATCATAAAGAAGTATTGCACGTTATAATTTATAAAAAACTTATTTGATTTAATTTGCGTTGATGGCAAATAATTTGCATTGCTTGATCTAAGCAAGATTACAATATACTTTACAGTAATCATACCCAGTTAAACACCATAGGACTACTTACAACGTATTTTCCACCAGACCATACCAGACGACCAAAACTGTTAGTTCCCGATTCCATGGAATTAGCAGTAAATGTCACTGTGTACACCTTTTTCTCGTTTTTCTCAGTAAACATTATCTCTTCTGGCTCAACTTTGATCTTTACAGCCCTTGTATTTGACAGTATCGAAACCTTGTAAGTTTCTGGTGGGCCCACATTTGTCAAACTTCTTGTGTACTTAACAGTAGTTGCTACACTGCGTCCCCCGCCTTCCCCTGAAGCCGTCGTCAAAGGAACTGAAAACGACGGGTAGTTAAGATCTTCTACTCTGTATTTCTTTCCCGCTTTACACGTGGAGCGTCCACCTGTATACATTTTAATAGTACTAGAAGTGTAGTTCAAAGCACAAAGGAAGCTCAAGTAATCATCAAAAGAGGCGTCGTAGACAAGACCAGGATCAAGGGCTGAAACGGGGTCCACGTGTCCTGCACCGTGATCAAATGGTGTTGATGGCATCCCAGTTGCAGCATCCTGCAACCCTTCACCGTTTTTATATGTGCTATATGCAGTGGTCATAAGTGCCGACTTTATAGCTGCTGGGCTCCATTCTGGGTGAGCTTCCTTGAGTAGTGCGGCTAGCCCACTTACATGTGGGCAGGACATTGACGTTCCAGACACGATGTTAAATTCCGCACGCCGTAGGTCTTCGGTTAAGCCGGTGGGACTTTCTTTATTGGTCCAACCAGCTAAGATATCCACCCCTGGTGCTATGAAATCAGGTTTGAGTATTTCTGGTGTGAGCGGATTTGGACCACGGGAACTGAACCCTGCAACCACCGGTGCAGGTTGGACGCTTAATTGAGTTCCTCCAGATGTAATCATAGCCGTTGGATTATGATCCGAGACTATGTATTGTTTGATTTCATCACCAGCTTTTTGATCTACAGCAGCGCTTGGTATGAGATGGGGGTCAGCCATAAGGTCTTCACCAACTATGTTGGCTAATATCATTCCGACACCACCAGCCGCCTTCACCACCATCCCCTTTTCCACCCGGGAAGTCTCCCCGCGTTCACACATCACTATTTTCCCGGTAACATGTCCCCGTGGCAACGAACCTGGTACACATTGATGGCCAGTTGTCATGTTACTCAAATTACCAGCAAAAACGAGTGGAATCAATGAACCCGGTAATGGTTTTCCAGTGTAAAGTGACACACCAGATAATCTCTTTCCATTCCCGAGGGTAACGTAAGCCGGGAAATCACGGTCCAGAGTTCCTGCTCCTACTGTAGCCATCCACGGGGCGACATTTGTTAGAGTTAGAGGTTCTGGCCCATTATTGCCAGCAGAGCATGATACGAATATTCCATGGGATACTGCTTTAAACGCCCCGTAAGCTATAATATCGTTCGGGTAATCAGTAAGTGTACCGACTATCGAGAGTGATAATACATGAACACCATCTGTGATCGCCTTCTCCATTGCAGCTAATATGTCACTGCTAAAACATCCACCGGTCCAGCATGCTTTATAAACTGCCAGCCTGGCACGTGGGGCCATCCCTCGAGCTTTTCCTTTTGCAAACCCGAAAAAACTTGCCCCGGTGACTACAGACCCTGCTGCTGTAGTTGCAGTATGTGTCCCGTGTCCATCATCATCCAAAGGAGACATGGACTCGAGATTTTCATCAATTGACCCGTAAATATCATACGATTTCGGAAAATACCGTGCACCGATTAGTTTCTTATTGCAGCTGGTTACGTTAAACCCTGGACCGCTCTGACACTTGCCTTTCCATGAACGGGGAACCAGTCCAAAACCCGTATCATCTAAGCTCTTACTTCCGGGCCACACACCCGTGTCCACCACTCCAATGATGACATCACTACCGGATCCTGACCCTGAAAGCATCATGTCATTCCTTTCTAGCCCAAGAAACTTGGGTGATCGAGTCGTCTGAAGCTTGTATATCACCTCTTCTTGAACCGAAATAATCCCGTGCTGTTTTTTAAGCAAACCCGCTTCCTCAACAGTTAGCCTTGCGGAAAAGCCATGCATAACCTTGTCGTAGGCATACAACATATGTGCGGACTTGGATACCGATCTCATAGACGTTTCATACCATTCCAGGTGCTTAGGAAACACCAATGGTTTAACGGATTTGTCCATGTGAACAATATACGTCTTGTGTGGTTGTGCCACCACATAACGATAGCAAAACACCACGACTATTGCCATCAGGACAGCATTCCTTGGCTTCATGATCTTCTCAAAGTTTGTTGGCTGGTTTTGAAACAGCTGGTGGAGAACATAAGAGATTAAGATTGGATGTGTAATTATGAAATGATAATGGCATTAGCAATTAGCTACTGTTAATATATATACTTTGGGGCATGCATAGTTATTATTATGGATTTGAAGTGAGTGGATCAACTGATTAGACTCCTAATCAATGTTATGTGTTAAAAAAGTCATTAGGAAGGAATCTAATTCTCCATGTGTGGAAAAAAAAAGGTGTGCATTTTTATTGGGTGTCAGTTATAAATACTAATTAATATTATCTTACAGTTTTCTTTTCTGATGCTAAGATTGTTCGTAGTCATGAAAAATTAGTTGTACTCATTCGAAACATAATCATGATATTCTGATACATTAACAATTTTAAGTCTAGAACCGTAAGAACGAGTGTTTGACACATTGTTATACAGTGATGGCGCAGTATGACTTGAACTTTTAGGAAAATCAAGGAATTCTGTTTGGATTTTTTAAGATGTTGATACTCTAAATATGATTATTTGAATTTAGTCATATGGTTGTTTCTCTCTCTAATAATTTAAAGGGTTAGGGGTTGAATATAGTTTAGGATGACGAATCAACGTCTTTTTGAAGAAGCCTTTCGGCATTATAACCTCAACAAATACTTGAATTATTGCCTAACTTTTGTTTTAAAAAATTGATATAGTATGAAAAAGAATGCCAAAAAGAAAGAAAGCTCATCTCCACTAAGTAATGGAAAGTAATTATAGTCTAAAAGTTAATATTGATCAGCATCTAGCATTTCTTCCTGTTAATCAAATGGACATCCTTAAGTTTGATAGTTAATTTGTGTTTTATCAACAACTAGATTATGGGATTAAATCTCGTTGAAAACGTTACACAGTGAATGGAAACTCTTTATTATTATTGGTGCCCCAAGACAAAACAATAGAAATTTTACAGTTTATGAAAAATTGAATGTTTTAGTTGTTAGCATATCCTAGGCCTTATTATGTATCATATAAATTTGTGATACATCTTTATATTGGTAACTACTAACTAGTTATTTAGCTGCAGCAGTTGTTTGTTCCAAAGATGTTTGCTTCTGAAGTTTTCTATACCTCCAATTAACATATATATCATACAGAAGACTTGCCTGTTATAATATATAAAAACTTTAGTTGATTTAATCTTCTTTACTTGTATATCAAGGAAGTAAAGGTTACAGATTTGTGCAATGATAGCAAATAATTTACATTGCTTGATCTAAGCAATATTACAATATACTTTACAGTAATCATACCCAGCTAAACGCTATAGGACTACTTACGACGTATTTTCCACCAGACCACACCAGATGACCAAAACTGGTAGTTCCCGATTCCATTGAACTAGCAGTAAACGTCACGGTGTATATCTTTTTCTCATTTTTCTCAGTAAACGTTAGCTCTTCTGGCTCAACTTTGATCTTCACAGCCCTTGTATTTGAAAGCATCCAAACTTTGTAAGTTTCTGGTGGGCCCACATTCGTCAAAGTTCTCGTGTACTTGACAATACTTGCCGCACTGCTTCCACCGCCTTGCCCTGAAGCCGTCATCAAAGGAACCGAAAACGACGGGTAGTTTAGATCTTCTACTCTGTATTTCTTTCCAGCTGCACACGTGGAACTTCCACCCGTAAACATTCTAATAACACTAGAACTATAGTTCAAAGCACAAAGGAAGCTCAGGTAATCGGCAGCAGAGGCGTCATAGACAAGACCAGGGTCAAGAGCTGAAATGGGGTCCACGTGTCCTGCACCGTGATCAAACGGTGTTGATGGCATCCCAGATGCAACGTCCAGCAGCCTTTCACCGTTTTTGTATGTGCTATATGCTGTGGTCATAAGTGCTGATTTTATAGCCGCTGGGCTCCATTCTGGGTGAGCCTCCTTGAGTAGTGCGGCTAACCCGCCTACGTGTGGGCAGGACATCGACGTTCCGGACACGATGTTAAATTCCGCACGTCGTGGGTCTTCGGATAAGCCGGTGGGAGCTACTTTATTGGTCCAACCCGCTAAGATATTCACCCCTGGTGCTATGAAATCAGGTTTGAGTATTTCTGGTGTGAGCGGATTCGGACCACGGGAACTGAACGCTGCAACCACCGGCGATGGTTTGACACCTAATTGAGTTCCTCCGGATGTAATTGTAGCCGTTGGATTATGATCCGAGACTATGTATCGTTTGATTTCATCACCAGCTTTTTGACCTATGGTGGAGCTTGGTATGAGATGGGTGTCAGCCACAAGTTCTTCACCGAATGTATCGGTGTTCGCTAATATCATTCCTACACCACCAGCCGCCTTCACCACCATCCCCTTTTGCACCCGCGAATTCAACCCGCGTTCACACATCACAATTTTTCCAGTAACACGCCCCTGTGGCAATGAACCCGGTACACATAGACTGCCAGTTGTCGTGTTACTGATATTACCGGCAAAAACGAGTGGAAACATTGAACCGGGTAATGGTTTTCCACTGTATAGTGATACACCGTATAACTTCTTTCCATTTCCGAGGGTAACATAAGCCGGGAAATCACGGTCTAGAGTTCCTGCTCCTACCGTAGCTATCCACGGGGCAACGTTTGATAGGCTTTGAGGTGCGGGTCCACTATTGCCAGCCGAGCATGACACGAATATTCCATGGGATACTGCTTTAAACGCCCCATAAGCTACAATATCAGTGGGGTAATCAGAAATCGAACCGCCTATTGAGAGTGATAATACATGAACACCATCTATGATTGTCTTCTCCATTGCAGCTAATATGTCGCTGCCAAAACATCCACCGAGCCAGCATGCTTTATAAACCGCCAGCCTGGCACGTGGTGCCATCCCTCGAGCTTTCCCTTTTGCAAAACCGAAAAGGCTTGCCCCGGTGACTGCTGACCCTGTTGCCGTAGTTGAAGTATGTGTCCCGTGTCCATCGTCATCCATAGGCGACTTGGATTCCATAGTTTCATCAATTGGCCCGTAAGCCGCTTCATACGCTCTTGAAAAATACCGTGCACCAATTAATTTCTTATTACAGCTCGTTACGCTAAACCCCGTCCCGCTCTCACACTCGCCTTTCCACAAACTGGGGACGGGTCCAAAACCCGTATCATCTAAACTTTTACTTCCGGGCCACACACCCGTGTCCACCACTCCAATGATGACATCACTACCTGACGCTGACCCAGACATCGTCATGTCACTCCTTTCTAGCCCAAGAAACTCGGGTGATCGAGTTGTATGAAGCTCATATATCACCTCTTCTTGAACCGAAATAATCCCAGGCTGGTTTCTAAGCAAACCCGCTTCCTCGACTGTCAGCCTTGTGGAAAAGCCGTGCATAACCTTGTCGTAAGCATACAACATAGATGTAGACTCGGATACTGATCTCATAGACGTTTCATACCATTCCATGTGGTCCGTAAACACCGATGGTTTACCAGCTTTGTCCATGTGAACAATATACGTCTTCTGGTGTTGTGCCGTGACATAACGGTAGCAAAACGCCACGATTACCGTCATCAGGACCACATTCCTTGGCTTCATCTTGTCAAAGTTTATTGTGTGTTTTTGGAGAACATAAGAGACTAAGAGGGGTGGGTTTGATTATGGGATTTTAGTGGTATTAGTTGCTGCTAATATATATATATATTATGGGGCATGCATAGATGTTATTATCATGGATTTGAAGTGAGTGGACCAATTGACTGGACTCCTAATCAATGGTATGTGCTAAAAAGTCACTGGAAAGGAATCTAATTCTTCATATGTGGCTAATATTAGAGTTATGCCAACCCAATAAAACTAAAATAATGTTTTAAGTGTACAATTAATTAATTAGTTGAAAACAAAGTAAGTGGTTTACAACGTTATATTCAATGTTATTGGGTGTCAGTGATAGATACTAACTAATAACATTTTTATAATTATTGTTCTCTGATGTTAAGATCATATGAGTAATTACATAGAAAGAGTTATTTAATACAAAAATTTTAAGTATACAACTACAATAATTCTTTTTTTACTATTGATTTGAACTTTTAGGACAATCAAGGAACTCTATTTTGGATCTATTAGTGAGTTACATATACAGAAGTTGATAGAATTGATTAATCAAAATTAGGTATATGGTTGTTTCTAAATTCTCTCTCTTTAATAATTGAGTAAGAAGGGTGGTGATTGGTTTTAGTTTAGGATGAGGAATAGAAGTCTTTTTGAAGAAGCAATATGGCATTATCACATAACCTTTACATGTATTTGAATTATTGCCTGACAATTGTCTTAAAAATAGATATATAGTACGAAAAAGGATACCAAAAAGAAATAAAGTCATCTCCACCGAGTCATTGGAAGAAATTATAACTCAAAAAGTTGTTTCTTTCATTTTAACTTAGACATTAAGACTTTGAATTAGAGTGATGAAACTTGAATTTGATACGAATTTCACCGATTTGAGTTTAGCTTAAATGGGTTCCTGTCGTTTTTGTGTAGAACCATCAAGTAAATTTTGCCAAATGGATCAGTCTCGGGTCAGCCTAACCTAATAAGTTTGCGGATTGACTTAAATGGATCCATGTTGTTTTATAGATATCAATATGTTGTTTTTAGTGATTTTATAGTAGTAATATACAAAAGCAAAACTAAAAAAGTTTTTAGGTTAAACCGGTCGTTTTCGCTTGAACCTCTAAATACGCTATTTGTGGTTTGGTTTGTGTGTCCGTCATGTTTTGGGTGGGTCGTCGTCGTTTGAACCTCTAAATACGCTATCCGTGGTTTGGTTTGGTTTGGTTTGTATGCGTGTCGCGTTTTGGGTTTGTCGTGTTCGTATTGGGTTCAATCAGCCAACCCGTGAGCACAACCCATTGAATATTGTCGTTTGCGTGTGTACGTCCTCTCAAAGTCTCAAATCTCACTCCATTTTCATACTGGGTTAGTCGTTTTCGTTGTCGTTTGAACCTCTAAATACGCTATTCGTGGTTTGTAAGTTTTGTTTCGTGGTGTTACATAAGTTTAAAGGGCTATGTTGATTATTGAATCAAGTCAAATAACTTACAAATTATATTAAAAAATGGTATCTCCCTGAGGATCCCCCACTGCAATGTATATTTCTCTTTCTAGCTGTGTGTAATTGAATTGAGTATTTAAAATCCTTGATTTGTAGAGTTGTATTATTATGTTTTCAATAATAATTGAATGCATAACACAATTAGTTAATGCACTAAAGTTTGATTAGAAGTTAGTTTGGACTTTGGAGTATGAATGTGATGTATGAGAAGAGTATTTAATAATGAATACACGGTGGAGCACACAAATTCTGTCATTCTTTTAATTTTTTGTTTGATTCTTTACACATCAACATCCATAATCACGTTATCAATTGCCCACCATAATTCCTCATCATACCATGTCTCCGTTATAATTAAAATAAATAATTATGATAAGAAATCTTTAATAATTTAAAAAGATTTAGTCTTTTTTTTGTTATTTATGTAAATGTAGGATCTTGTTAGTCATTCTATAATTAGTAGAATTCCTTTGCGCATTGTGGCGGGAATCCGGACCGTTGGTATCCGTTTGGTTTGTTACAATACCGGGTAGTAACCAAAAAATAAAATTGTGATACCCTAAATGATATCAACATGTATTTTATATCAATAAAAAAACACAAACTCTGAAATTCACATCAATAAGACTTATGTATATTAATACCGCAAACGGCTGGTGTCCATCGTGAATCACATATATTCTTACAAGCGACAAATATCATTTTTCAAAACTAAATAAAATTAAAAGTACTTTATAATTAGCTAATATAAAAAATAATGTAGTTTAAAAGTAAATAGTTAAATCCAGAAACAGTTATTATCTCAACAATGTCACAAAAATCACAATAAATGTGGCCATAACCGGATGCAAAAAAGGTGGGGGGATTAGAATTTATTTAGCTGTATAGGGGCCAAGACTAAAGCAAATTGAGCTATTTTCAAAAAAAAAAAAAAAAAAAAAGCAAATTGAGCTAATCACCATTTTGTTCAATTTTCACTATAAAACTTATTTGATAAACAAGTAAAATATTAAGAACACTCTTCATGCTTTTTACTAGTATGTATAAGCTTCCATAGTATACTGACCATAATAAGAAATTTTTTCAAGTTCTACTAGTATCTATTTTAATTACATGTTTTCACATTTCATGATTTGTTTGTGTATTTTCATATATGTTTGGGGTAGCGCGCCATGCCACATTGGCATGATGGCGTCCCAACACCGGCCCATTTCCGTTAAAGGGGGGAGCTATAGCCCACTTCATGATCTGCTTGGCGAGCACCAAAACTTGAAAATTGTTGAGTTTGATGGTGATGACTGTTGCCAACGGTCATAATTTTTTTTTATAAAAAAACTATTCTTTATATATTTAAACATAAATAATTTAGCCAAATCTCATTCAACCCAATCACAACTCACAAAACATTTTAAACCTTCAAACACTTTCAATTCTCTCTCTCTCTTTTTTTAAATGTCTCCTGACTCGTCATCCGACTCATCTCGTGAAAACGTGGGAGTGCTCAACAACTTGATTATCCAAGCCGCTATGTAAGGTCACCTAACCTCTAATAATCAGGATCGAATAAAAAAAACCTCGATATGATGTGGGGAATCCATCATACGAACACATTAAACAATAGAATGAGTAGAAGATAGAGAATTCACCAACAAGCATGCACTTGTATTCAAACACCTTGAAAACACACAGTTTACAAGATAAAAATGCTCAAAAGTCTACCAAGTCTATTTACAGCCACATATTTATAGACTAGACATCATTTCCGGACACCCACACCTTATCCGGAAATGTTCCTACTGATACGGACTAACATATGATCAGGGAAAAACATATTCTCTGACTAAACATAGCACACACACATGCTAACATTTCCGGACATACATCCCCTGATGTTTACAAAGGTGTCTGGAAATACTATATTTCCTGACCAAACAAACACTTAACCAAATATATACACATAATATTTCTAAGTGTTGAATTTTCGATGCGTTCATCACCGGCTTGTGCACTTACACGCTAAGGAGACGGTTCAATTTTTAAGAGATGAAGTTGAATCGTCCGAGCCACGTATAAGACAAGGACTCCTTGAACGATATTGGTTGGGTGCCTATCAACGTTGTTAGATGGTTATTTTGCTCAAAACCCTTTGTACGATGATATACACTTCCTACGTTGCTTTTGTATGAGTCACCGACTTTTTTTGAGAATTTCGGGTGATTTAGAACGCGAGTATACATTTCGTTTAGTTATCAAGCTCGAGCTTGAGCCTGAAATACAAAGCTCGTAGCCTAAAAAAACCCAAACAAGATTTTAGTTTTTTTTTATATATAATATAATAATAATGATAAATTTGGCGAGCCGAGCTTCAGCTCGTTTAAGTGATATTGAAGCGAGCTCTAGCCGAGCTTTTAGCTTGTTTGAGTTTGTTATCAAAATAGCTTGAGTCGAGCCGAGCACGAGCTTTGGGTTTTACTCGCAAGCCGAGCTCGAGCTTCAAAGAACATGACGAGTCGAGCACGAGCCTAGTCAGGCTCGGGCTGGCTCGTTTACACCCCTAATTTATTGTAACATTTAATTATTACGATTCACCTCAATCATTTACCTCCAATTGACAAGAGAATTGATTTTTTTACTTTCACAAGTACTACTTGAATGACTTTGACGTTTATTTTGAGAATGTTGTTAGGAAATATGATCTACACACCAAGAAACATAGGATATTTCAAATCAAGTAATTTTATGATTCGTATGTTACCTCTCCAACTTTAATGATTTTGGTACTTTAGTTAATTTATTTTTTCCTAATTGAATGATTGTACAAAAAAGTCAAGTAATAGGATAAATTACACTTTTCGTCATTTATGTTTGTAGGTAGTTGCAATGGATGACCTTTACCTTTAATAATTACAGTCACAGTCCTTTATTTGCAAAACTTGTTACACCTTAGGTCCTTTGACCCTAACCAGATTAAAATTTTCAGTTAAGTTATATCACATAAGGGTAATTTAGTCTTTTAACCAATTAAATTAAATTAAAATTTAAAACAAAGCTTTAATATTTACCATCACCCCCCTCATCTCTCTCTCAACTCACACTCTCCCCCTCACCCCTCTTTAAATCATCTGGAAATAAAACCACTGCTCTGACCACCACTAACCACCGCCAAATCTAGCTGACATATCCAAAACCGACAACCACTACAAAACACCACCAAAATTTAGCTCAAATCCGACAGCCACCGTCTGTAACCACTACCAAACACCCCCAAATCTGGCTCACAAAATTGGGTTTTGCATATCGATCAAAGAACAAACACTGCTAATCAGTCACCACCATCAACACATAGTTTTGAACACATATACGGAACCAGTGGGCAATCAAACATAAAGTTTTACAAGTAAGATAATAGAAACCCAATTAAAGAAACTTCACACAAGTTAAAAAGTTTATACCAAATGTAACGTCTTTCAACACCAAAACTACTTGAGTGTTGCAATGGATTCAATCAATCGGAAATTGAGTTAACTTAACCTGGAGTCATCAAAGAAGATAGGATCCAAGAAGATAATTAAGCTGTTGATCAGAATTACTCAACCAATAAGACTGATCAAACAAACCCCAATCCTCCATCACATCTCCACCATTGCTTAACCCAGAATATTCAAACTGATCACCCCAATCCTCTGATCTTGAACCTGGGAAACCACCGCCGCCACTACCGCCGATCACCACCTCCAGTCCCATCTTATCACCCATCCCCCTTTCTTCCTTCTCCAACGGTACCACCTCCAGTCCCATCTTATCTCCCATCCCCTTTCTTCCTAGCTAATTTCAGATGAAAGCTCGACAAAGTACTTGGATCATCGGAGAACGAAACAGTGCAGGTAGATCTGAAACTCCGACGACAAATCAACGGCCACACAAAAACGCCCCAAAAGGTTGCGATGTGACGGATCTGGGTTTTATACTTGGGGTTTTAATGGTTAGGGTTATGTGAGAGAGAGAGAGAGAGAGAGAGAGAGAGAGAGAAGGATGTGACGGAACCGGTTGGGGTGGTGGTGGTGGCGGCAGCAGTTTGGCGACGCCGCATAACGGTGGTGGTGTGGTGGCAGATGGTGGTGGGTTTGGTTGGGGAAGAAAGGGTTGAGAAAGAGATCTCAGATCTGAGATGTGAGATGTGTTATATATATTTTAGTTTATTGTTTTTTTATTAAACTATTTTTAATTTAATTTAATTGGTTAAAAGACTAAATTACCCTTATGTGATATAACTTAACTGAAAATTTTAACCTGGTTAGGGTCAAAGGACCTAAGGTGTAACATGTTTTGCAAATAAAGGACTGTGGCTGTAATTATTAAAGGTAAAGGTCATCCATTGCAACTACCTACAAACATAAAGGACGAAAAGTGTAATTTATCCCAAGTAATAAGTAGGTGTATGCATTGTCCCATGATAAGCAAAGCAAACTAACATGCATTAGGTTTATGTCAATTCAAATCCCGGTTGTTAGATCTAATTATCTTAAATATCTTTTATATTTCTAAATGATAATTAAGAAATTATGTGGTGGTTGTAGCTAAAAATATCTCGTACTCTAGCAGTGATGTTTCTAACAATAAGGCTAGTGGTGTGGACCCAATGATCACAACCACCTTCACTCATGTCATCTTACTCTCTCATCCACCACTATATAGTGTGGACAATAACCCCCACTATCATCCATTATCATCCCCGATCAATCAAATTTCTCTAATTAATTGAAAGGTAGTCATGAATGCAATGGATTAAACCATGTGAACCACCATGGTTTGCACAGAAGGTGTAGCGGTGGTTCCATGGTCCTACGTGTCATTTATGACGCAAACCACCATCATCATACCCCATAGCCTAACGATAATGAATTGGCTTCAATAATAAACGATATCTTTTTATTTTTCTGAATGATAATTTAAAACTATATGGTGCTAAAACTTACGCTTGCATTATTTAACCGAGGTTATTTAAAGGTTTTTTTTTTAATTTTTTGAAGGACACTGGATTTTTCTTACTTAGAGTGAATTTCAAATTTTGTCTTTTATCTGTATGCCAACTTTCAGGCGGTGTCATTTGTCTATAAAAATGAAGAGTTTTGTAATTTATGTTTCAAAATCTTGAACTATATGTCCTTTAACCCTAACTCAATTAATATTTTCTATTAAATCTGATCATATGCTTTGCATGTGAGAGCATTTATGTCATTTCATCTTAAAATGACTAATTATGTAAATAAGATTAATACCCACCATTTTATTATATAAATTACTTTAAAAAAACTTTGTACTCTCTCTCATCCTCTCTTTGTCACCTTTCTCTCTCACTCCTATTCTTCACCACCACACCACTGCCACCACCATCCACCCCCAGCTGCTACCATTGTCAATCCCCAACAACCTGCACACAACAATCGAATCCATGTTCACCATCTCCCAAATTAAACCCTAAATAACTTAGTGGTGATGGTTTTCATCGCGTCGGATCTGAAGAAGAGTCTTCATCAACGGTCGTCGGATCTGAATGGTCTTCATCAACGATCGTCAGATCTGAAGAACAATCGTTTTCCGGTTACCGGACTTCAACTTCATCATAATCGACATACCGGGGTGGTGAGGCCGTGTTCGAATGATTCGCGGCAGGGGTGGATGTGTGGTGGTGATGGTTGCGACAGTGTTGACGGTGGTTGTTGTTGTTCCGGTTCACTGTCATGGTGGTGGATGAATTAAGTGTGATTCTGTACGAAAAATGGATTAGTGTTCTTGGTCAACTAGTCATTGAATTTGTGATGTAATTGAACTTGAAATTCATAAAAGATAAATTCAAGTTTGAGAATATTTTTTTCAAGACATACGAATTTATTTGGCGGGTTAGTTTGAACTACTTTCACTTTGCATGCTAAATCCTTTTTCTTATTTAGGGGTTTTGCACGTTCAGTTTGGTGGATTATCATGGTGGCGATAGAGGTTTGGTGGTGATATTGATAATGATGGTTGTTGGTGGTTGGTGGTGGCGGCGATTTGGTAACAATGGTGGTGGTGGTGGAGAGGGGTAGAGAGGGGTTAGTGGTTGGTAAAAAGACTAAACTACCCTTGTGTGATTTGATTTAATTGAGAGTAAACTGTCATTTTGGTCCCTGTGGTTTGGCTAGTTTTGCCACTTTAGTCCAAATCTCAAACTTATTACATCTGGGTCCCTGTGGTTTGCATTTTATTGTCATTTTAGTCCAAAACTCAAAATTTCTCATTTTTGACTGTTTAAGGTCTCTTTTTTGTCCTTTAGTGCAGGGGTAGTTTGGTCATTTTAATTTATTCTTTTAATTAATTAAAACAAAATTAATTATATTATATATATATATATACATATACAGACATTCATCTCTTCAACCCATGAAATCCTTCAACACCACCACTCCGGCTTAAACGCCTCACTACCATTCCAGCCACCACCTACACCCTTCAACACCACCACTCCGGCAACCGACACTGGAACCACCCTCAACATTTTGATCGGAACTCTTCAACCCATGAAACCCTCCTTCAGATGTGAAACCCTCGCAGATCTCGATCATCGATTCATGTATCTAAGGGATCAGTGAGTTAATTTCATCTCTCTTAACACACACACACACTCTTTCTAAACCCCTGTAACCTAAACCGACAGAGAAACCCTAGATATTGCCCTCTTGCCGATTCTCAAATCTCAGGCATGTCACCTCCACCGCCAAATCCAACCACCGTTGTCTGAGACATCCCCACATTATCATAGGTAGAGAGAGAGACAGGGGGTGAGAAAGAAAGATAACAGTAATGTGTTCGATAAGGCATTTTTTAGGGTTTTAGCGCTATTTGAAATCGTTTAAACCAACAATCTGTGGATTCCGATGATAACTGATCTGTGATTTCGAATTTTGTGTGTTTGTGTCTACAAAGAAATCTGAATTGGCTAATTGATAGTTCTGGGATCTGTGCTTGAATTGTGGCTTCTGCTTCCAAGATCGTTGAGGATGTCGCGGTGGTTTGATGGAGGTGTCGCGGTGTTTGTTAGCCGTTGGTGGCGGTGGTGGTGCTGCTGGGTGTAGGTGTTGAAGGATTTCATGGGTTGAAGAGATGAATGTCTGTATATGTATATATATATAATATATAATTAATTTTGTTTTAATTAATTAAAAGAATAAATTAAAATGACCAAACTACCCATGCACTAAAGGACAAAAAAGAGACCTTAAAACAGTCAAAAATGAGAAATTTTGAGTTTTGGACTAAAATGGCAATAAAATGCAAACCACAGGAACCCATATGTAATAAGTTTGAGATTTGGACTAAAGTGGCAAAACTGACCAAACCACAGGGACCAAAATGGCAGTTTACTCTTTAATTGAAAAAATAAACTGGGTTAGGGCCAAAGGACAAACATTACAATAATTTGAAACATAAAGTACAAAACTCGTCAATTTAATTGACAAAAGACACCGCTTAAAACTTGGTATATAGATAAAGGATAAATTGAAATTCACTCTTTTACTTATTATATGTAGTTTATAATTAGTATTAGACTAAACTACACAAATCTTTTGTAACTTAGTCTATAACATGGATCGTGTCTATATTGAGGTTTGGTAACACTTTGGATGGGTTATTAAACCCGGTAACTCTCTACAGTGTAACGCATGTTCCCTGTATTTATCCAGGCATGCTTTACGGTAGAATGGGCAAGTTTCATCATTCGGGAACACGAGGATCATCAAACGATACTTAAGGATTGACCGGTACTCCACCGCTGACATACGTTGACCCAGACCTTCAATAGGAATAACAGTTAAGAAATCCTGAGCGTGAGGCCACTGTAGGCGTATAATGACGACTTTCTGGCGGGGGACAAATGGAAATCCTCTCCCAAACTTTGTGCGATTCGACAACAAAGGGCATTCGCCAAAGTTTTCTGTGGATTTTTTGGGCGGTGTCCTTGTTAGAGAAACCTCCGAGATCAAAGTCAGGTAGAGATTCATGCAAGCGTTCCAATGCGATGGCATAATCCGGGTCAATGTTAGCAACCCCACTGTTACGTAAGATGTGATCTTGCAACTCCCAAGATTGAGACATGTGAGCCACAAAGGCATAGGCAGCCACATCCCGGGCCGAGAGAAGGCCCAACCCACCAAGCCGCATCGGCAAGGTCGCGATCCGCCACTGGAGTTCACCAAAAAAAGGCCCCCACATACGACAATGTCTTCTATTGCCTCCCGAAGACTTTTATCAAAACATGAAACAACATCATCCACAAAGGAGGCTAGCAAGTTCGCAAACCAAATAGCAACTTTGCAACCCCATACAAGATCTAAGCAAGAGGAGTTCGCTTTAAGGATCCCGCAACAAGGGAAGGTGTCCAATAATGTCAACAGCTCGCGTTGCCCTCTTAGCCGCTAGACCACTAATAAAACTGGCATCATGGCTGACTACCCCTTCTAGAAGTTTGGCACTTCTCTCCGACCTCCCAATCTCACTGGGGAAAAGCCCTGGCCGGACCTTCACCCCATTGCATGTCGGCCAAAATAACTAAGTTTTTCTAATATTAAGTCGTAGCCCTAAGGCTGGACCCTTCGAACCGATGATGTCAAGAGCTTTATCAACCTGAACAACGTCCCCGATAACCATCCTGTCATCCAAGTACCTTCACCCCTGAACAGGTTAAGAAGCTTCGAAGGAAGCATGTACCGATTGTAAAGGTCAAATGGGATGCCCGTAGAGGTCCCGAGTATACGTGGGAGGTTGAGTCCACGATGAAAGAAAAGTACCCTTATCTGTTTCAGTAAATCTCGAGGTCGAGATTTCTTTTAAGGGGGTGAGGATGTAACACCTCGAAAATTTACGTCCTATAATGTCTTGACACGTGTCATAACCTTTGAACGTGTGAAAGAATGTTCTTGAAGGACTAAAGTTGACAAACAATGAAACTGTGTAAATATAAGGGTTCAAAGTGTCAACAATGAATAAATATACTTTAGAATAACCCTACATGATGTTTATAACCTTAAACGAATGGATCATGGATCATACGAAGCGAATTGTGAAAGAAAGTGAGAGATTACAAACTACAGGGGTTAAATGTGTCAACATGTTAAGATATACCTCTGAGTGACCTTTTACCAAACCCAAAGCTTTGTAACGATTAATTATGCTCACTAGAATGCACCATAAAAATTTCACAAAGTTTCGTTAACGTATGAGAAAGTTATGATAAAATTCGTGTGTGAGGGTTAGAATCGTCAACATTAAAAATTAGGGTTTTTCGGGTGATCACAAAGTTACCCGAGGACTTGACAAAGATGGTATAAGCCTTAAAGCCCCTAAATGTTAATTTTAAAGCCTCATAATGCAAGAATTGAAGTGAAAGCGACGTTTAGGAGGACCGAGGGCCAAAATTGCAATTAGAGAAAAGTTTGGAATCTGAACCGGAGGTCCAGGCGGGCCGCGTAAGACTTAACCATATCTTACGCGGGCCGCGTCAGACATGCAGATGCAGAATAAGCTGACAGGTGCCTGTTACAGCCATTTAACCGACTTTGATCACTTGTATTGCATACCATGGGCGTCCTAAAATGGTTTTTAGGCCTAGGGACACATGTTTGACATCAGGTAACACCCCTAGACTCCTTTGGCAACAATCTATGAAGATCAAAGTTACTATATAAGGCCATTATGTGCAACATGCAACCACACTTCATCTTCTGAGCATTTGAGAAGCACAAGAGCAAGACCAAGACTTTCCTAATCATCCATTAGACACGTGTAAGTACCCTTGACCCTTCTTAATTAAGTTTTGATTAGTATTTAGCTTAAAAGTCAAACCGTCGTAACTACGGTTTGACTTAACGATAAAACACAAACGGTCCAGTGTTTTGCCGAAATGAAAGTTGTTATAAGTAGGTAATTAAGTGGGTAATAAACCCTTAAAAGAGTACTCACTGATTCCCGATCTAACCAGGTCAAATGACGAGTCAAACGTTGTCCGAAAAAGTCAACAGAATTGTTATTTTCGATTTAACGCATGATTAACGATGTAAAAGGCGTATCACCTATTTTATCATTCATATAACCTGATAATAAGCATAAGAACTTATATAAGCTTGTTTGATTCGACAACTTTCTGTTTTGAACCGATTCGGAACCGAAAGACGCAAAAGTTTGACTTTTGCTTTGACCTCAGTTCTGACCCGGTTTTGATAGGTTAAGACATGCCTTAAAGTTCCATTAGGACCTAGTTACATGTTTGTATAACCCTCTGCGTTTATACCACTTAAATCCTTAATTGTCCGACGTTTCCGTTAAGTGCTTAAATATTGACCATAATGCCCTTATGTCTATATAACGAGAATTTTGGAAATATGAAAGTACAATAATCTTAGTTACTGATTATTAAACATGTCTGTAAATTTTTACATCAGTTGGACATATAGATTAGGAGTTATGCTCAATGACGTAATTAGAACGCTTCTTAGTGATTTAACGGCGTCATTAGCGTAAAGCCTGTCTAAACCTCATTTTTGACACCAAACCTTTTACCCACTGATGTAATATAATATTTTGGGATTTTTGAAGATTTTTAATTATTTTTAAACTGATCATAAGCTAGGATTAGTGCCTTAATTCGGTAAATACCGAATATGCCCTTTTAAGCCATAAAATGAGTTTTACAAATCCTTTTGATGCCAATCCAATTGCTACTGATTTTAAATAATAAATGAAGTGTTTTGAACCTGTTTAACTGATCAGAAAACTCAGAATCCTATTTTAACCCGTACGTCGCTTAAAACGGCTTTATACGCGTATTATACGCATAGTTTGGGTTTAAAACTATTTTGGCATATAAGACTTATAACCAAATGTTATAACCTGTTAAAATAAACTATTTTACTGATTTATTCAGACCCGGATCACAGAAGCTTAATTGATCCCTTTTATAATCTTTAAAATGACCAAAATACCCCTACGGGGCTTAATATGAGATTAAACTCGTTTTGGGCATAATGGAAGGTATCTTACTGATATCACAACATATTTAAGGCATGTTAACTTAGCAAACCTGTTTAGGACTCTTATGGTTACCCGTTACGCTTCATACGCGTTCGGTTTGGTTTATGTAACTAGTTTACATAAATTAGCCGAAACGGGTCAAACCTTATCGGTTTTATCTCAAAATCCAGAATGTGTATAATATTCCCATATTAAGCAAGTCTTCAAACTTGACGGGTCTAAATCACATTCTATCCGGTCTTCGCTTAATCGTGCGTACGAACCGTATCTTTAAAACTAACCGGTCTAAGCTTAAGCTTAACTAAAGACCGTTAGGATTCTAATAGGTTATTATAAACCTTCGTTCCAGATTAGGAGAACCAGTAAAAGATACTTGCACTCGCTGATTTTGATTTATACTTGCTCAGGTAAATACTCTTAACTTATTTTCCCTATACGGGCTTGGGGTACGGTATATAAAATACCGCTTGGTCAGGCATTGAATCTTTGATTGTATGATGGTTAAAGTATTGAGATGTCTCGTTTAAATTGTTTTGTTTGCTTAAAGCCTTTGGGGGGTTAATGACCATGTCCCGGATATCCCTGGCATCATTTTACGAAATGGCCACGACCTTAGCACACAGGTGTAGGCGTACACCTGTCAGTGTCTCATATACAAAATGTGGTGTGTCTATTGATCTTTAACCCGGCTCGATCCGGGCTACTGAACGCATAAGAAACATGTAAATCCTTTACAAGTATTATATTCAAATAATTATCCCAAGTTATAAAAATATTATTTGTGCCTTGTGCCTTAAATGCATTTTCTTAAACTCTTTTCAAAATGAGTCGGTTGATTGTATTTACCAGTGTAAACTGACGTATTTTCTCAAAAAGGTTAAGTGCAGGTACTACGCGTAATAGGCTGGCTTTTCTCCTAGCATCCTCAATAAGTCTCGCAAGCTTGGATGTCATAGACTGTTGAACACTCTTTCCTTTTATTTTGATCTACCTGTGGATTTATATTCGACTATTTGTGATACTTAATATTACAATATTGTTTGGTTGAAATGAATCTATACTTTGCTTCCGCTGTGCATTTAAATATTGTGTTGTTTGACTATTATGTTACCAACCACGTCACGATACTTCCCTACCGGGCCCACCGGTAATACGTGGAAATTCGGGGTGTGACAGGTTGGTATCAGAGCCAACATTGAGTGAATTAAACACTAGCCTTTTGTGTTTAATCTCAATGACACAAATTGCACATTCCTAAATCTTCGAGTCTAGACAAAGAACTTAGGAATAATCCAAAATGTTTTTATTTTTAATTTTAACTTTGTCCTTTATTTTTCCTTGTCGTTACCTTTGTTTATATTAACAGGTTTAACAATGCCGCCAAGATTCAGGCGAGGAGATCGAGGAAAAGGGCCAATCAGCGCTCCTAACGACCACGAGGCCGGTCCTTCGAGCCGGCGAACTCCTTCTTCTACAAGGAGTGCAGATCCACGAGAACCTTGGAGGATTTATGAGGAGCCTTCCAGACGATCTACGTCGTATAGCTCAACGCCTCCATATCATCACTCCTATGGGCCTCAGTCCGAGAATGAACCCAACAACCCGCAACCTTCATACATACCCCTACAGCGATCCTTATCGCAGCGTTCCTTCGACGACCCTACTCCTGTCTTTCGGGGTCAGTTTAACCCAGCGGACTACCTACCAGAACAAGGGGGCTTTAACCCACTAGGACCGGAGGATCATTTTTCAGGTGATCAAGCGATGGACATGGACGAGGACACAGATCCCGTCGAGCCTGCAACCGGAACCCCGAACCATCCTGTTGAGATCTCAGATGGTTCATCTTTTCACGGAACACCATACCAAGGTCCGGATAGTCATCAGGCACGGTTCGACCGGTGTGAGTGGTACTTTACACCATCTTACCATTCATCGCCTCACCAGCAGCCGCAACAGCAGCAGCAAGATCCCTCTGGGGATCCACGTTTCGTGGCAGTCACGCCACCGCCACCACCGCCGCCAGTTCATCTAGAGCCTCCAGAACCACCAAGACGTAGGAGGACTGGCACACGGATGTCAGCACGAGGAGGGGAGTTTCATTTCAGTACCCCTCAACACTCTAGTGGCAGCCACTACCCGCCAATATATGAAGACCCACAAATGGGTGGACCTTCAGTTCCTGTTTCAGAGGTGAATTCGGCACCTATTGCACCGCCATCACCGGGTTTTGGCAACCCTATCCCTGCTTATACTGCTCCGGCAGCTTACAACCTATACGGACCGCCAGCATACCATAACTATAAC
The DNA here is from genome assembly GCA_030545235.1 of Helianthus tuberosus. Lineage (NCBI taxonomy): Eukaryota > Viridiplantae > Streptophyta > Magnoliopsida > Asterales > Asteraceae > Helianthus > Helianthus tuberosus. Next base: position 158,690,372 of record CM060402.1, on the reverse strand, counting down.
TATGCCGAGGCCGACCCATACCAAGTGGCAGCAAACTACCTTGCCCAAAATCCTGAGGGACCATATGGAACCCCTTGGGGAATGGGACACCCAGCTCGTGGGTATAAAGTACCTGCTCAGCCGCCGCTACAGTACCAGCCACCACGGTTTTCTCCACCAGAGCAGGAGGATCTCCGTCAAAGACTGGGCAGGGTTGAGCGAGACCTCGAGAGAGAGCGTATGAAGAATCAGGGATTCATGAGTGGTTTGGCAAGTTTGCTAAAGGGAAAGAAGAAACGGGATCGTTAAATCTCAATATGTATTATGGTATTTCCTAGTTTAAATCAAGTCCCTGTGTGGACATTTCTTTATGTATGTATGTAGTCCCTGAGTGGACATCTATCTTTGTACTTAGTCCCTACGTGGACTTTTCTCTATTAGTCCCTGCGTGGACATTTACTTTTGTAAACAGTCCCTGCGAGGACATGTATTATCTGTATAGCTCCTGCATGGGCATGTGTTTCTGTGAAAAGTCCCGTTTAGGGCAAAGTGTACTACTTTTAAGTTTTAATGGAATGTAAGTTAATAAATTTCATCTTTGCTATGATTTGCATAATTAAATTTTATAGGAAATAAATAAATCGGAATCATTCCTTTTAAAAATCTATCTGCCTGTTTTAATTTTTTTTAATTAAGGATCTTAAAGGTATAACCTAGCCTGCATGTCATTTTAAGACCTGGCCCAGATGGTAAAACCCGTTAAAAAGATTCAAATCTCAGTTAACATCTGAAAACATGTTAACACTCCTGGCAGACACGATTCGTTAAAATCACACGTGTTATTATTATATAAGGATCTTTTCAAAGATTCCTAACCCAACTAAATGATCTCCGAATCATGGGTTAAATCATCAATAGATATGATCAGTTCTTTTTGTCATCCATTGGTAATAGAATGCCTGCGGGCCCTTCTCATTTTCATATGAGACAAAAGACAGTAATAGTCTGTGACCCTGTCTGATATAGGTAATGAACTTTGTTCAAACCTTCATGCTTTGATTCTCTGAAATCATGGCTTGTAATTTAAGATTTGTCCCTGTGACTAGGCCTTATGTGCTAATAAAACTGTTATTGTTTTATAATTAGGATAAATTATAACAGAAATCCTAAATAAATGTGAGTAATAAATTAACCTTATATGGTCTACGTTTACCACGGTTAATAAATTGCCATAAAGGACAATTCTATAATAAACTCACCAATAAATTATTGTCGATATGTAACAGTTCAAGCTACATGGCAGACTCAAACGAGGTCAACAGTCACCCAGGGAGAGAGCATGATAATGCCCGAGTAAATGTAGCGGGTGCAGAATTACAGACAATGATAGATAATGCCGTTAATCGAGCTATGGATAGACAGCTCCATGAATCCGGTGGTACCCATGCAAGGACCCAATCTGCACCACACTCTAGAACACCCTCCAGGACCCACACTGCCCACAACAGTAATTCTCACCACTCATCAAACCAGAGGAGTGCTCCATCCCAAAGAGTCGTACAGAATCAAGAACCCCGTAATAAGGGTTGCTCCTATAAGTACTTCGTTTTGTGCAAACCCAGGGATTTCACAGGGGAAAAAGGAGCAGTAGATTGCATGACTTGGTTGGACGAGATGGATACGGTTGTGGATATCAGTGGTTGCAATAATAGGGATATTGTGAAATTCGTGTCACAGTCTTTCAAGGGAGAAGCATTAGCTTGGTGGAGATCTTTGATCCAAGCTACGGGGAAAATCCCGTTGTACAATATGACCTGGGAATAGTTCATGTCACTAATCAAGGAAAACTATTGCCCTCAACATGAGGTTGAGAAGATTGAAGCTGACTTCTTGTCGCTGGTCATGAGAAACCTAGACTGTCAGGCCTACCTTACCAGTTTCAACACCTTGTCAAGGTTGGTTCCATATTTGGTAACTCCGGAACCTAAACGTATAGCTCGATTCATTGGGGGTTTGGCCCCGGAGATCAAGGCAAGTGTGAAGGCCTCCAGACCAGCTACTTTTCGGTCTGCAGCAGACATATCATTGTCTCTTACCTTGGATGCGGTCAGGCAGAAATCGCAGAGGAACGCTGATACCGAAAGGAGGAAGCGTGAGGATGACAACTCACGACGTTCAGACAAGAAGCATAAGGGAAACAATGACCACAAGAAGGGGTCAGGATTTAGGAAGGATGGTCAGCAGACGGGTGAAAAACCCAGATGTAAAATCTGCAAGAGACAGCACTTTGGGAAGTACAGGTATGAATCGAATTCGAATTCACAATCGAAAACTTTTGCATGTGGGTTGTGCAAGTCCAAGGAACACAAGACCTTGGATTTCAAAAAGATGAAGGATGCGACCTGCTACGGTTGCAATGAAAAGGGGCACATCAAGACCAATTGCCCAAAATACACCAAGAAGCCTGAAGAGGCTAAGAAGACTGTTAGTGCATTTATGTCTATCGCCTCCGTCATCTCAAACCGTAGCAGAAACTGTTAAATTCTAGGCTTTATATTGTAATATTAGATAGAAAAGGGCAAGGTGGCAATAGTGTAAATAAGAGGAAAGCTCTTATAAGCCTTGGCCTATAAATAGGTGAGTTAGGGTTAACTTTTTGGAAGACTTTTGACACTTTTGCTCATTTGCTACATTTGAGAGCTCTAGTTCTAGAGAGAGAAACTAGAGAGAGAAAGTGTCTAGGTGATTCACGGTTCGTGTAACGATTTCAGATCTATCAAAGAATCACGTTTATTATACGTCTCGCGTGTTTCGGTCTTGCTCGTACACGGATTCCGCACGTCGTACGAGTCGATTTCGCAATCGTTCGGAGTCAAACCGGTCCTAACAAGTGGTATCAGAGCAGGAGCTCGGTTGCGAGGATCAAACGCACGATTTTGTTCAAGATTTGATCAGATTCAGAGCCTAAATCATCCAGATTTGTCAATTTTTTCATATTTTTCTTGTTCTTCACGTTCTTATCTGATTTTTGTCAATTTGAACAGGTTTTTACGGTCGAAAATTGCTAAATTTTGGATATGATAAGCGAAAGTACCTGATCTACAATCATACAAATTTTCAGTTCAAAATTCAAAGCCATTTAGGAGAAATCGAGATTTTTGTGGTTCGAAAATGATAAAAGTTGCTGCTGTTACGGTTGTTGTTCTACGCGCGGATTGCCACCCGTGCGTATGACCATCCGCGTTGACTGATTGTTGACCTATACGTGCGGATAAGTCGCCCGCGCGTACAACTATCCGCTTTGACTATTTGTTGACCTGTACGCACGGATAACATTACACGTCACTACAATCCTTGTCACTTCATATCACCTAAGCGAATATTAACTTGTCAGTCAACATTGTCTGCAATACATGTGAAACATTAAATGCAATCGGTGTGAAGTAACATAAGCACATGACATTTGATTGAATTCTCAGTTTGCACATAGTGAGTGCATGTGATAGATAACAGGTTGTAAGTGAGATTGTCGGTTATTAATTGTGGTCAAAAGGTCAACTTCATACGCACGGATAGCCCACCCGTGCGTATAGCATCATTCTCACCCGCACGGACTACTTTCAGTTATACGTGTTGACTTGTTGACTTGTCACACGCACGGACAACTTGTCCGCGCGGATAACATCCCCACCCGTGCGTATAACATCTCCGGATTCCCACCCGCGCGGATCACCACCCGTGCGGATCCCCACTCGTGCGTATTGTCATTCAGTTCACCATCCGGATAACAATACACGTCACAACAACCCGTGAGCATCACTTTGTCAACTTGGTAATCTGTTCTCATTAATAACATACGACAATGTCACGAGATTTTCTTGAATAAATAATTTTCATAAATTGAAAGGTCCAATGAAAATGTATACTTCATGTGTTGTCAGCCATTATTAGTGATTGTGCATGTGATTTGTGTATTCAATATCATTTTGTCAAAAGTGAGTCTGATAGCCCATGTGCTAGTGCATGTGAAGTTGATATTGAAAAGTTATCACGTGATCATCCTTGCTCAAGAATAGTTGTCTGTATTACATGTGAACAATTGCACGTGATTTGTCCTACAACTTTATCGATATGCATGTGATATAATGGCTTTCATGTGAAGGTTATTGTTAGGTTGCAAGTAAGATTGTCGTTCATTGTTGTGGTCAAAGAAGTCAACAGGCTACCCGTTCGGACAACAATTTTGTCTTTTTGTGCCACGTCACATACTTTCACGTATTCAGTTCGTTTAAACTGATTGTTTGATTGTTTGTTTGCAGGTGAATTCGAGGGGATTTACAAGGTGCAAATTCCAAGAAGTTGAAAATTTGTGGACTTTGAGCTAAAAATAATTTTTGAACCAAGTCATTTAACAAAGAAATTGTGGTCAAAATGTTTGACGAAAAGGAAAACGCTAAACTTGAAAGATTAAACAATTGGACTTGTGGTTCTTATCTTGAAAAAAAGGATGTTTATGTTAACAGATTCGAAAATTTTCTTTGTATGAAGAATGAATCAGTGGAGAAGTTGAAAGAAAGGTTTTATGAGCTAATCATCAAGTTAGAAAAACATAAGATATATCATTCAAATGATGAAAGAATTTCAAAATTTGTTGATGCTTTACCTTTGGAATGGGATAAATTCGTAAATAACCAAAAACGGAATTCTAGCTTATCACACTATGATTTAAGAAGTTTTATCAATGCAATTACAAATCATAGGAGTGATGAAGATTCAAGAAAAAGGAAATTATTGGATGAAATAAAAGAAGAATCAAGAAAGATAGATTTGGATGTAATCATTGAAATGAGAAAACGAATCACTGTGTGTCTTGCAGCAAAAAATGATATGAGATATGATATGAAGAGAGGTTGTTTTATTGATGAATATGCAAACCCTCTTGATTTTGTTAAAATTTTCTGTGCAGGAACATACAAGATGGAAACAAAGAAAGAAGCTGATAATGGAGAGATGAATGGAAAATGCTCGAAATGCGAAAAATCAGAAGCAGACAATGTGAAACTCTTAAAGGATGTGGAGAGTTTGACATTGGAAAACAAAACTTTGAAAGATGGGAAGAAAGCTGATGATGAACAGATTCTGGAGTTGCGCTTGAACTGTGAAAAACTGAGATCTGAAAATGACAAACTTTTGAAGAATGTTGAGAGTTTGTCATTAGAAAACACAAATTTTAAAGAAAAAGAAACAGATTTGAAAAATCAAATAAAAATTTTAGAAAATGAAAAATCAATTTTTGGTAAAAAATAATTTGGAAAAACAAGAAGCAATAAATTCTCATCTTGAGAATATCATTCGACTTGAAAAAGAAGCCGAAAGTAATAGAAAGAAAATTGCTGATTTAGAAAACAAATTGAAAAGTTTTGTGACTTCCGCACCATATGTGTGTCCAAAACCGATCAATTCTGTTCCAATAAGTGACAAAGTCACAAATTTTGACAAAGTCAAAATTGAAGATTGTGATGACAAAGCTGATGATGAAATAGAAAAAGAAAAGAAAAGAAAAATATTTTTAGATTTACAAGAAAAATTTTAAAATACTGTTTTGCAATCTACTGAAACAGGTGAATGTTCTAAGCAAAAACCTGTTAAGAAGAGTGTAGAACAGAAACAAAAAGTTAAAAATTTGAAAAATTTTAAAAATGAAAATAAAAGCTCATCAGTTCAGTCATCCAATCATTATAAAAAATCACAAAAATTTGTAAATGAAAATTCACAAAATGATGGTAATAAGTGGTGCAGGTTTGACCACAGTGCTTCAAAGCCAAAACCAGTTTTCAAGAAGAGTGATGATTACCACAAAGCCAGACAATGTTATGATCTAAGCATATGGTGTGAAAGTGGTAAATGGTACGATAACAGAGTGTGCTACACCTGTGGTGTTAGAGGACACATTGCTGTTAACTACCAGAATTGGAATTATGAAACACGAAGATGCTTTGAATGTAATATCAGAGGACATATTGCCAGAGATTGCCCAAGGAGATCGATGGGGAGATCAAGGGTTGAATCTCAGAGAACGGTAAAGAAACCAGTCACTGTCAAGCCCAAAGAACAGAAAGTGGAAGATAAGAAAGTAAAGCTTTCACAGGGGCAAAGAGACAGACTGAGGAAAAAGAGGAAGAAGGAGAGAGAGTATTTGGAGAAGATTTTGTCTTCAGGTTCACCGGTTGGTTCGAATAAAAGTTCTGTTGAATCGATTCACTCGACGGCAAAGTCAAGCAAATCGAATTCTTCAGATACAAATCTGAGGACAGAAAAGAAGAAAAAGAAGAAAGTTATTGGCGATGAATCTGGCTCATCCAAGTCAGACAAGCCAAGTTCGGGCAATGAATCTGATTCCACAAAATCAGAGGAGCCACAAGTTGAGGTAAAAAAGGAAGAGACAGTTCCGTTAATGAATGACGAGAATTTTCCACCATTACGAGCCGCAAACCTAAAATCAAAAGGTGTTGATGCTGGAAAAATGTTTAATAACAATGTTAAACATATTTTTAGCAAGATGGCTGATGGTAAGGAAAAAGGAGTGAAAGAATTTTATGAAGAAAAGAGAAAAGCTCAAAATACACCTAAGACTGGTCAGGCTTGGGTGTCAAAATCTGTTGGTTGAATTCCTGACTTGCCGGAGCTTCCAGGTTGGTAAGTGTGAAGCAGGTATCGGCATTATTCTTGAGAAATTCACAGGATGGTAACTGTGATATTTCGTCTTACAAGTGGTTAATCAAGGACATTAAGTTGTACTTGATTTTCTACAAGTGATAGTAGTGTTTGACCTAATAATGTTAAATTTTTCAAAATGGTTAAAAGAGAACAAGGTGATGTGATGACCCCAAACCCACAAGTGATGGGTAAACAAACTAATTTTTTCTGGAAAAACCATTCTGATTAACACAAACTTAAGTGTTTTGAAATCATTATGGGAAAATAGTTTGTTGTAAGGGGGAGTTCTGATTGAATACGCCGAAACCCTCACGGCTGAACAAACATGATTACTTTCACAAGATTGAAAAACGGTTTTCAAACTGTCGAAAATCAATGGGTTGTAAATCATGGGGGTACGTTATATTTTCTGCAAATCAGAGCATGCGAAGCAGAAAATGGATGGCGAGACAAAGCTATCAGTGTCGGTTTGTCAAATTTTCTTTAGAATTGTTTTGCATTTTAGGGGGAGTAATTTTGTCAGAAAATCCAAAAACATTAGAAAATTTGAAAAAGCCAAAAACATGATAAAATTCAAAATTGAGTTTTTGTGTAAAAAGAGGAAATGATAGTACATCAGTAGACAGTTACAGTATGCTAAAGAAATGTAATGATTATATAGCGTTAAACAGTCTCACTGATGATGTGTCGGTAGATTTTTATACATTTAGTAAACTTTTTCGGGATATAAACCTAAATTCAGACTTGCTTATTTCGTGGGGAACACTACTTGGATATATAGGTAACCCCTGAAATCTTGTTTGAAAGGTCTCATAATCTGATATACTAGGTCTTTATACTCAATGATGTCTGGGGTATTATTCCGGGACTTCTGCTGAACGGTAGTTCTGACCTAGTCCTTGGATAATACTTTCTGCAAATGCTTGAAACATAGCATAAACCCTCAGCATGCCGATGAAACAATAAAATTGATAGTCGCTGCTGTTGTAGCTAAAAGATCCTCTAAAGGGGACGTTCCGAAAAGTCGAAGCTGATATCTCTCTACGTATACGGAAGTATCGACCTGAGATCCCTCGGCCCTCGCATACCTAATTTATGTACAGATATTATTGTAGTATACTCACCTGTAAGACTGATTATTGGGATCTGGATACGGGAGTATATTCAAGAGGTGGGACACATGAATGGGTTTAAGTTCTTAAAATACATAATTCGTATCCTGAATCAGTTGAAATTTGTATGAATATTTAAAGTGGACAAGTATATCGACAATCTAAGTGAATTGTTTAATTCTTAAAGTGTTTTAAAGCTCAATGGTACTTGTGACTTGTCAAAAACTGATATGATCCTCTGACGCAAACTCAAACAAAAATATTGTCTGTAAATATGTTTGTAAATATTTCTTTACTGCTTTATGTTTTCAGAAAATACAAAAAGATTTTGATTTCTGCTTTATTTTCGACAACCGATGTCTGAATGCTGAGTTTCAAAATCTAAGTATGCTGATTGTGTTTCTGAAAATAAAACAAGTTCATTAATTTGAAACTTGATGTTTTAAATCAAAAATCAAAAACAGTTTGTGTTATCTCCAAGGTCATTAATTTGGACTTGGATGATTAACTGTGAGGGATTTGGATGCTTATATTGTTAAAATCTGTAAAAGAGCCAGTTTCCGATCCGATTCACTGAAACTGCCAAATCTTTGAAGATTGTTGATAGGGGGAGAGTATCAAGTATTCCTGGATATATTCATATTATTATATCTTAGTCCCAGGATCTTGATTTAGAAAGTTTGATGGAGCCAGGTTACGATACCTAGACAACTGAAAACATTGTTACTTATAAATGTTTGAGGATTGCAGATACCAGACTACGATCCCGATAGCCGAGTCTAAGGGGGAGTCTGAAGACGAGCTCAACGCAAAGGGAAGCGTGCATAGGCGCCAGGATTCTTTCCCGGAAGAGCTTGTAACCGGAAAGCCAGGTGTCGATCCCAAAGCACGGAAGCTTGACGAAAGGGGGAGCCTGAAGAGTCTACCGAAAGGAAGGAACTGAAGCTGAAGACAGATCCACGGGGATTCTGTTCGAGCTAGAGAGAGAGAAAGAAAAAAGCTACGAGTCTGAATGTTTGAGATTGACTGCGGCAATATCCAAGGGGGAGTCTGTTACTGCATTTATGTCTATCGCCTCCGTCATCTCAAACCGTAGCAGAAACTGTTAAATTCTAGGCTTTATATTGTAATATTAGATAGAAAAGGGCAAGGTGGCAATAGTGTAAATAAGAGGAAAGCTCTTATAAGCCTTGGCCTATAAATAGGTGAGTTAGGGTTAACTTTTTGGAAGACTTTTGACACTTTTGCTCATTTGCTACATTTGAGAGCTCTAGTTCTAGAGAGAGAAACTAGAGAGAGAAAGTGTCTAGGTGATTCACGGTTCGTGTAACGATTTCAGATCTATCAAAGAATCATGTTTATTGTACGTCTTGTGTGTTTCGGTCTTTCTCGTACACGGATTCCGCACGTCGTACGAGTCGATTTCGCAATCGTTCGGAGTCAAACCGGTCCTAACAAAGACCAATGCTAGGGTCTTCAGGATGGATGCTAAGGAAGCCGTCAAGGACGACAATGTGAAACAGGTACCTTTCTCGTAAATGATGTTTATGCGAGAGTGTTATTTGATTCAGGCGCTGATAAGTCGTTCGTAGATAATAAGTTTTGTGAATTGTTGAAATTGCCTGTTAAGACTTTAAGTGTGAAGTATGAGGTGGAACTAGCAGATGGAACTTTAGAAACCGCCTCAACCTTATTAGATGGGTGTTTCATATCCATTAAGAACCACTCTTTTCCTTTATCCCTACTTCCTTTGAAACTAGCCGGTTTCGACATAGTTTTGGGTATGGACTGGTTATCTCATAACCAGGCCCAGATTATTTGCAATAAGAAGCAAGTGATGATCAAGACTCCGTCTGGTGAATCACTTACTATCCAGGGAGATACCCAGTATGGGCTGCCCGAGAAAATGTCTATGCTCAAAGACTCTAAGTGTTTGAAGAAGGGTTGTGTCATCTACATGGCACAAGTGATAATTGATGAGCCGAAGCCCAAGATTGGGGATATCCCCGTCATTTCTGAATTGATGAGCCGAAGTTTTTCCAGAAGAACTACCTGGTTTGCCACCAGATAGGCAAGTAGAATTCAGAATTGACATTATTCCTGGATCAGCACCAGTAGCAAGGGCGCCTTATAGGTTGGCACCAACAGAGATGAAGGAATTGAGAACGCAGTTAGATGATTTGCTAGCCAAAGGTTTCATCAAACCTAGTTCGTCTCCTTGGGGAGCACCAGTTTTATTTGTCAAGAAGAAGGATGGATCGATGCGTCTGTACATCGACTACCGTGAGCTTAATAAGGTCACTATCAAGAATAGGTATCCTTTTCCCAGAATCGACGATCTGTTCGATCAACTTAAAGGGGCAAGTTTCTTCTCTAAGATTGACTTAAGGTCAGGCTATCACCAACTGAAGGTTAGAGATGAAGACGTGCACAAGACTGCATTTAGGACTCGTTATGGTCATTACGAGTTCCTAGTGATGCCTTTTGGGCTCACTAATGCACCTGCTGCGTTCATGGATCTCATGAATCGCGTTTGCAAGCCATACTGAGATAAATTCGTCATCGTCTTCATCGACGACATTCTCATCTACTCGAAGAACCAAGCTGACCATGAGAAGCATCTTCACTGCATTCTGGAACTACTTCATAAAGAAAAGCTCTATGCCAAGTTCTCGAAGTGTGAATTCTGGCTTCGGGAAGTCCAATTTCTTGGACATGTTGTTAGTGAGCGTGGTATCCAAGTAGATCCCGCTAAAGTTGAAGCTGTCATGAATTGGCATGAGCCACAGACGCCTACAGAAATTCGTAGCTTCTTAGGTTTGGCAGGATACTATAGGCGATTCATTGAAAACTTCTCAAGGATTGCTGCACCCCTGACTTCGCTGACGCGTAAGAAGATTAAGTTTGACTGGGGTCCTAAGCAGCAGGAATCCTTCGATATTCTGAAACAAAAGTTGAGCAATGCTCCAGTACTAACATTGCCTGATGGAATAGAGGAGTTTGTAGTTTATTGTGATGCATCACACACCGGGATGGGATGTGTGCTTATGCAGAAAGGCAAAGTCATTGCCTATGCTTCACGCCAGTTAAAGGTGCACGAAAAGAATTACACCACCCATGACTTGGAGTTGGGTGCCGTTGTATTCGCACTAAAACTGTGGAGGCACTACTTATATGGAATCAAATGTGTGATCTATTCTGATCACAAGAGCCTTCAACATCTGTTCAATCAGAAGGACTTGAACATGAGGCAACGCCGTTGGATGGAAACTCTGAATGATTACGATTGTGAAATAAGATACCATCCCGGCAAGGCGAATGTAGTCGCCGATGCCTTGAGTCGGAAGGAGAAGGTGAAACCCATCCGAATCAATGCCAAGCGCATGGAAATAAAGAACAATTTGATTGAAAAGTTGTTAGCTGCACAGAAGGAAGCTGTGTTGGAAGCTAACTATCCTAACGAAAAGCTAGGGGTAACTGAGGAGCAGTTAACACTTAGCAAGGACGGAATACTAAGATTGAATGGACGAATATGGGTTCCAATTTATGGAGGACTTCGAGATGTTATCCTCCAGGAAGCCCATAGTTCCAAATACTCCGTTCATCCTAGAGCAGATAAGATGTACCAGGACCTAAGGGCAAACTACTGGTGGATAGGCTTGAAGAAGTCTGTAGCTACCTATGTAGCTAAATGTTTGACGTGTGCGCAAGTCAAAGCAGAACATCAGAAGCCGTCAGGTTTGCTACAACAACCTGAACTTCCTATGTGGAAATGGGAGATGGTGACGATGGATTTCATCACCAAGCTGCCAAAGACAAGGAAAGGCAATGATACTATATGGGTGATCGTTGATAGACTGACTACGTCAGCTCATTTCTTACCCATCAAGGAGACTTATAGCTCCGACATGTTAGCCCAGTTATACGTTGATAAGATTGTAGCCTTACATGGCATACCTGTGTCTATTATCTCTGACCGAGATACTAGATACACGTCACATTTTTAGAAAAGCTTCCAACAATCTTTGGGCACACGTTTGAATTTTAGTACAGCTTACCATCCTCAGACAGACGGTCAGAGTGAGCGTACTATTCAAACGTTGGAAGACATGCTTCGTGCATGTGTGATTGATTTGGGTGGTAGTTGGGATAACCACCTACCACTAATTGAGTTCTCCTACAACAATAGCTACCACACCAGCATTAAGGCTGCGCCTTTCGAGGCCTTATACGGTAGAAAGTGTAGAACGCCCGTTTGTTGGGCGGAAGTTGGAGATGTCCAGTTATCAGGACCGGAGATAGTCTTTGAAACGACGGACAAGATTGTCCAAATTCGTGACCGTCTCAAAGCTGCCCGAGATAGGCAAAAGAGCTACGCTGATCCCAAGCGTAAATCTTTTCACTTTGAAGTAGGTGATAAAGTCTTACTTAAAGTATCACCCTGGAAGGGAGTGATGCGGTTTGGTAAGAAAGGCAAGTTGAGCCCGAGATACATAGGACCTTTCGAGGTTATCGAACGAGTCGGATCAGTTGCCTATAAGTTAAACTTACCTGAAGAGCTCAGTAGTATACAGAATGTGTTCCACATCTGCAATCTGAAAGAGTGTTTCGCTGACGAATCACTGGTCATACCCCATACAGATGTGCATATAGATGAGAGCTTGAAATTTGTAGAAAAACCATTGTCGATCGAGGATCGACAGGTTAAGAAGCTTCGAAGGAAGCATGTACCGATTGTAAAGGTCAAATGGGATGCCCGTAGAGGTCCCGAGTATACGTGGGAGGTTGAGTCCACGATGAAAGAAAAGTACCCTTATCTGTTTCAGTAAATCTCGAGGTCGAGATTTCTTTTAAGGGGGTGAGGATGTAACACCTCGAAAATTTACGTCCTATAATGTCTTGACACGTGTCATAACCTTTGAACGTGTGAAAGAATGTTCTTGAAGGACTAAAGTTGACAAACAATGAAACTGTGTAAATATAAGGGTTCAAAGTGTCAACAATGAATAAATATACTTTAACCCTACATGATGTTTATAACCTTAAACGAATGGATCATGGATCATACGAAGCGAATTGTGAAAGAAAGTGAGAGATTACAAACTACAGGGGTTAAATGTGTCAACATGTTAAGATATACCTCTGAGTGACCTTTTAGTAAACCCGAAGCTTTGTAACGATTAATTATGCTCACTAGAATGCACCATAAAAAGTTTCACAAAGTTTCGTTAACGTATGAGAAAGTTATGATAAAACTCGTGTGTGAGGGTTAGAATCGTCAACATTAAAAATTAGGGTTTTTCGGGTGATCACAAAGTTACCCGAGGACTTGATAAAGATGGTATAAGCCTTAAAGCCCCTAAATGTTAATTTTAAAGCCTCATAATGCAAGAATTGAAGTGAAAGCGACGTTTAGGAGGACCGAGGGCCAAAATTGCAATTAAAGAAAAGTTTGGAATCTGAACCGGAGGTCCAGGCGGGCCGCGTAAGACTTAACCATATCTTACGCGGGTCGCGTCAGACATGCAGATGCAGAATAAGCTGACAGGTGCCTGTTACAGCCATTTAACCGACTTTGATCACTTGTATTGCATACCATGGGCGTCCTAAAATGGTTTTTAGGCCTAGGGACACATGTTTGACATCAGGTAACACCCCTAGACTCCTTTGGCAACAATCTATGAAGATCAAAGTTACTATATAAGGCCATTATGTGCAACATGCAACCACACTTCATCTTCTGAGCATTTGAGAAGCACAAGAGCAGGACCAAGACATTCCTAATCATCCATTAGACACGTGTAAGTACCCTTGACCCTTCTTAATTAAGTTTTGATTAGTATTTAGCTTAAAAGTCAAACCGTCGTAACTACGGTTTGACTTAACGATAAAACACAAACGGTCAAGTGTTTTTCCGAAATGAAAGTTGTTATAAGTAGGTAATTAAGTGGGTAATAAACCCTTAAAAGAGTACTCACTGATTCCCGATCTAACCAGGTCAAATGACGAGTCAAACGTTGTCCGAAAAAGTCAACATAATTGTTATTTTCGATTTAACGCATGATTAACGATGTAAAAGGCGTATCACCTATTTTATCATTCATATAACCTGATAATAAGCATAAGAACTTGTATAAGCTTGTTTGATTCGACAACTTTCTGTTTTGAACCGATTCGGAACCGAAAGACGCAAAAGTTTGACTTTTGCTTTGACCTCAGTTCTGACCCGGTTTTGATAGGTTTAGACATGCCTTAAAGTTCCATTAGGACCTAGTTACATGTTTGTATAACCCTCTGCGTTTATACCACTTAAATCCTTAATTGTCCGACGTTTCCGTTAAGTGCTTAAATATTGACAATAATGCCCTTATGTCTATAGAACGAGAATTTTGGAAATATGAAAGTACAATAATCTTAGTTACTGATTATTAAACATGTCTGTAAATTTTTACATCAGTTGGACATATAGATTAGGAGTTATGCTCAATGACGTAATTAGAACGCTTCTTAGTGATTTAACGGCGTCATTAGCGTAAAGCCTGTCTAAACCCCATTTTTGACACCAAACCTTTTACCCACTGATGTAATATAATATTTTGGGATTTTTGAAGATTTTTAATTATTTTTTAACTGATCATAAGCTAGGATTAGTGCCTTAATTCGGTAAATACCGAATATGCCCTTTTAAGCCATAAAATGAGTTTTACAGATCCTTTTGATGCCAATCCAATTGCTACTGATTTTAAATAATAAATGAAGTGTTTTGAACCTGTTTAACTGATCAGAAAACTCAGAATCCTATTTTAACCCGTACGTCGCTTAAAACGGCTTTATACGCGTATTATACGCATAGTTTGGGTTTAAAACTATTTTGGCATATAAGACTTATAACCAAATGTTATAACCTGTTAAAATAAACTATTTTACTGATTTATTCAGACCCGGATCACAGAAGCTTAATTGATCCCTTTTATAATCTTTAAAATGACCAAAATACCCCTACGGGGCTTAATATGAGATTAAACTCGTTTTGGGCATAATGGAAGGTATCTTACTGATATCACAACATATTTAAGGCATGTTAACTTAGGAAACCTGTTTAGGACTCTTATGGTTACCCGTTACGCTTCATACGCGTTCGGTTTGGTTTATGTAACTAGTTTACATAAATTAGCCGAAACGGGTCAAACCTTATCGGTTTTATCTCAAAATCCAGAATGTGTATAATATTCCCATATTAAGAAAGTCTTCAAACTTGACGGGTCTAAATCACATTCTATCCGGTCTTCGCTTAATCGTGCGTACGAACCGTATCTTTAAAACTAACCGGTCTAAGCTTAAGCTTAACTAAAGACCGTTAGGATTCTAATAGGTTATTATAAACCTTCATTCCAGATTAGGAGAACCAGTAAAAGATACTTGCACTCGCTGATTTTGATTTATACTTGCTCAGGTAAATACTCTTAACTTATTTTCCCTATACGGGCTTGGGGTACGGTATATAAAATACCGCTTGGTCGGGCATTGAATCTTTGATTGTATGATGGTTAAAGTATTGAGATGTCTCGTTTAAATTGTTTTGTTTGCTTAAAGCCTTTGGGGGGTTAATGACCATGTCCCGGATATCCCTGACATCATTTTACGAAATGGCCACGACCTTAGCACACAGGTGTAGGCGTACACCTGTCAGTGTCTCATATACAAAATGTGGTGTGTCTATTGATCTTTAACCCGGCTCGATCCGGGCTACTGAACGCATAAGAAACATGTAAATCCTTTACAAGTATTATATTCAAATAATTATCCAAAGTTATAAAAATATTATTTGTGCCTTGTGCCTTAAATGCATTTTCTTAAACTCTTTTCAAAATGAGTCGGTTGATTGTATTTACCAGTGTAAACTGACGTATTTTCTCAAAAAGGTTAAGTGCAGGTACTACGCGTAATAGGCTAATTTTTCTCCTAGCATCCTCAATAAGTCTCGCAAGTTTGGATGTCATAGACTGTTGAACACTGTTTCCTTTTATTTTGATCTACCTGTGGATTTATATTCGACTATTTGTGATACTTAATATTACAATATTGTTTGGTTGAAATGAATCTATACTTTTCTTCCGCTGTGCATTTAAATATTGTGTTGTTTGACTATTATGTTACCAACCACGTCACGATACTTCCCTACCGGGCCCACCGGTAATACGTGGAAATTCGGGGCGTGACAATAACCCCCCTAGCCAAAGGTTTACCACTTCAGTGATGGCAGTAAGCAGTCCCGAGGCAGTCGTCGATCTCTCGCCGCTAAAAGCGTCCAACAAGTGTTGGGCACGAAGGTCATTTTATAAAAAAAAATACCTAATTACCAATTTAATTAATTACATATTTCCCCTACACATCAAACCACTTCTCCTTCCCTTTCGCAAATCCAACACCTGGTTCTTCTTCCTAGGGGTGTGCATGGGTCGGTTTGGGTCGGTTTTGACCAAAAATCATAACTATAACTGCGATGTCGGTTATTGGATAACCATAACCATAACCGATCGGTTATGGTGGTTATGGTTATTCGGTTTTGATGGTTATAGCGGGTCGGTAATGGGTGGTTAACCGTGTATTTAGCTTAGCTAAAAATAGCTTAATTTTTTTAACATGGAATAAATTGTTATTGCATATTTGTATATATTAGTATATTATATAGTATTAAAAAATGCATATAATCTATAATATTAATATCAATTATTATCGAATATTCAAATATAGTGATATGATACATTCTATAAATTCAAATAAACATTCAACCAAAACCATAAAATGATATGAAAAACCAATAAGTACTAAAAATCTTCAGTCAAAAACATCAAATATTAAAAATATGGTAAAAAGTCATAAATCCTACAAAGAGTTATTACATATCGGTTCGGTTCGGTTATGATGGGTATGGAAAAAATGATAACCATAACCGACCCGCTACATTCGGTTTTCAAAAAAACCATTAACCGACCCACCGGTTTTTTATTTGGTTCGGTTTTGTTGGTTAATTCGGTTATAGTTCGGTTACTTCGGTTTTTTCACACCCCTACTTCTTCCCCTTTACAAACCCAACACATTCTTGGACAAACGACCATGTAAACATGTTGAAATATACACTTTTACTGTTTGTTATTTTTCATTATTCACCGTCACTAATCACTCTTTTATTTATTTGTATGCTGGTTTCATGTTATATGCTCGTGGGCTTGGAAGCTGGAATTCGTGGACTTGGGCTTTAGAAGACTAATGGGCTTTGAAGTCTAACTGGATGCTACTACGTGGCTTGGGCTTTAGATGACTAATGGGCTTAGAAGTTTAACTGGATGCTACTACGCTAACTGGACGCTTTCTTTGATCAAGAATATAAGTGGTTGCTTATTAGCTTATGGTAGTTAGAAACACAGATATTTTTTCACTTCTCTCACTTAGGGTTTTTTCCTTGTAATCAGTTGGTCATTGATCTTGTCTTAAAGATCTTCTTGCTTCTGTCAGTTCACATAAAAATTAACCTCTTGTTTGAATTATTAATTAAAACAGTTAAATCATTTTTTGACAATATTTTCAATCCGTTATACATGTGCTGGACTTGTTGCAAGTACTCAACATGTTATTTTGCCGTCTATTAGAGAACTGAAGGATAATATAAAATGGCTACTTGTTCGGGTTTCTTTTATCGGATTTCAGGTATTTCAGGTTGGGTTGTTCGGGTTTTTGGATGGTAAAAAGTGACCCAATAATCAGCTCATTTAAAGCTCGGGTTGGCCGTGTTCAGGTAGGGTTTAATCGGTTTTCGGGTTCAGTTGTTAAATGAAAAAAAAATATATTTCTTTTTTCGTAAGAACAATGCTGTTTTTGTTAAACCATGATACACACACCTATTGTTTTGGTGTATGCTTAATCGGGTTCGGGTAAGTCGGGTCTTGTTTAATCGGGTTCGGGTATATGTTCAACCGGGTCAGGTTTTGGTTAAAAATGACACAATGGTATAACATGCAATTGATTTTAAGGTTCAGATAAATATGTAATAAATGGTCATTCAACAAGTTCATTAAGGGTAAAATAGTAATTCAATAAGAGAAATTTTGATGAAATGGATAAATATGTAATATATATAGTTTAGGAAGGGGAAATACATAATTGATTTTAAAAGTTGGGTAACATGTAATAAATAATCTTAGCAAGGGGATATATGTAAATGACCTTTAATTGTAGGGATTCGACGCACGACAATTTCTTGGGGGCTCTGGAAGCCTTGAAGATAATGATCTATGTAGTGACAACATAGTTATCGTCTATATTTATGGCTAAGTAGTTATTTCTGTAATCACGACCAGGTGTAGTTTTGAATATGCAAAGGTTTGATTTTAGTTTATGAACTATGCTAAAAACTTGAACATTTATTATTTTGCTAATGAAGCTTCGAGCATGTTTATGTGATTAAGGTTTGCGTTTAACTTCGGTTTTTGAAGAGAATGTTGGTCTTTGTTGAGTCTCTTCACAGCCATCGGTATTTGGTTATTAATGATCAATCACCACTGATTGTTTCGTGGATCTCATATTGTACAAATTGATTTTCCGTGAGACGACATCCTAACACCTATTTTTATTCGGTTACGGATCGTTATTTTATTATGGCCGAATTCCTTAGACTAATGGGTATGGGGGTCGGCTAGCCCCGGCTAGCTCCGGCGCCGAGCCCCCACACCACCCCCCTAGGCTCGGCTGCGGCCCAAACGTCCCACACCAGCCGATTCAGACGAGGCCCCACCTGAATATTTTATTTTACTTTTTCAATTTAAATACCCCCTCTCTCATCCTTTTTCAATTTAAATACCCTCTCTCTCATCCTTTTTCAATTTAAACACCTAGAAAATTATAAAATAATGAGGTGGGGTAGCCTCATCCTCCATCCCCCTCAAATGTGAAGGAGGCCCATCCCACACGAGCCGCCTACGTGGCGGCTCATCCCCTCCAAGCCCATCCTCTCCATACCCTTTAGTCTTAGCCGTGGGTTAATCGTTCTTTGCAAAGTTTTATTAACTATGTCTATGTAACTATTTAATCCAAACTTTTAAACAATTTACTTATGTGGCTTTTTCAAATTAGTAAATTATATATTCTTATGTTCCCATTAAAGTTAATGGAAACATCTTACAATCTCAGCCATTGGATGAAAGTGAGATTAAATCCTAACCCTTAGAATTCAGAAAAACCAGGGGAGGTTACCAAACGGTTGGGTCAACCCTTTTCTCTACCCCACGTCTCGCCAGTTACCAGCATATCCCTTCCTTTTGTAGCAGATCTTCTATTCAATGTCGATTTCAAAACATTCGACCATTCTTCCATTCAAAGTCTTCATCTTTAAATCTCAGCCCTTTAAATTCATTTAAACCTTCTAGAAGGGGAGGTTGAGGACGGTTCCAAGAGGTTAGAGCAGTTCTAGTGTCATAACCCCACTACCGCCATAAAAGCAGAAGAGGAATAGCAAGAACGAGAGACAACTCTTCAAGAATTAGCGACATTAAGGTACAATTTAAATGCATATACAGTCAATTAGGGCATAAATCTTGCTATTGTCCTTGTATGTCTGTTGTTTTCGCTGTCGCATCATCTTTGTCATTGTTTGGCGACAATAAGGTACAATTTAATTACAACCATTGTTTACGCTGTCGTGATCATCTTCAGTATTATCGCGTTTATGTGCATCAATTGAGGTACAAGCCCATACGTTATGGCTGATTGTTTAGGCCTTGGTCCTTCCAAGGTACAAAACTGTTCCCTCCAAGCTTTATATGGTGATTAACTACCAAAATTGGGTCTTTTGTTTATAACTTATTTTTTTTAGTATGAAAGCATGTCGATTGAAATTGCAAAAAACAATCATTCAGGCTCAGTTACAACCATTGCTATGCACAATTGGGGTAATTGCCTTAGTCCTATGTTTGAATTTTTTCCAATTGAAGTTGTCAATTTCTCCCATTATTGATGGACTGGTGTTGTGTGTTAAGGATGAGTGTGCAGGAGAAATTTAGGATTGTGAGGAGTGTTGGTGAAGAGTGTGACTAGGAAGATGAACTCTTGAATCTTGTAACCAAGAAGCCCCAACCCACTTGCCATGACGCCTTTAAACATTCTGGCAGAATGCATATTGCACGGGTATGTTTGGTAGACCCTTTTGCCTATTATTCACCATATCTTTTATTTAAACTAACTATAACATGTTGTGTATTTATAACTATATCCAATTGTGATGTTCTATGTTGAACAGGGTGTTATGAAAATACTAATGTCAACAAACTGATGGGTGGGGATTTGCAACTGATGGGAAACTACTGTTAGGTAGTGATGAATCTTCCTCCTTAAAATTAACTGTGTTCCCGAGTTAAAAATCCCTCCCCTCCCCTCCATGTCTTTCCAAATTGGAAAGACTATTTTCAGGCAAAAAAAACCCCATTTTCCCTCCCCTCCCCTCCCCTCCCCCTGTTAAGTGGATCTCTGGAACACAAGAGAATGAAAGGTTTGCATCAGAAAGTTGATTTTACTCTAATTTCACCCTGACCTTCTTAATATTTTATCTCACTTTTGGTCATAGTATATATCACTAGCTATATTATAAATCAGAATTTTTCACACACGCAAACTCATTTTCTAATTATTACAACTTTAAACTGTAAAATCACATTCAAACACTATATGGTATCTACTATATTATGTTTTATACAACTGATTATTTGATTCTAATTGTTAAATATCACATAATCACTTCCAGTTTCCAAAACACACATGCAAAACAGTCTAATTCTTATTAATCAACCATGTGTTTGTGATGCTATCCAGATTTGCTGAAATAGGAGAGGAGTTGAGGCGATTATTAGAAAAAAACCTGAACAAGAATTTCCAGAAAGTGTGATGGAAATTAGAGGAAAAGGATAATTTAATGTGGTGGAGCTAATTAGCAAGTCTTTATTTCCTGCAACCGCGTATGATCTTTGTATCAAGCTGAAGGAAAAAGGAATTCTTGCAAAACCGACTCATAATGCTACTATTCGGTTAAACTCCTCTTTCTATCAGGTATATATGACTTTCTCACTAGTCATTATATACTATTTGACCCATTTATGAGTAAATGAGTTGGTTGGGTCGAATTGTCTTCTAACTGGTCAAATGAAAAAAATGACATTTATGAGTAAATAAGTTGGTGGGGTCGGATTGGCTTCTAACGGGCCAAATGGGTAAAAAAAAAGACATCTATGAGTAAATGAGTTGGTTGGGTCAGATTGGCTTCTAACGGGTCAAAAATTCAAAATGTGTAAAAAAAGAAGTTGGTTATAACAGAGAACGGTTGAGGTTTACTAGATAAAAGAAGTTGAAAATGAGCTAAGACGTAATTTTGTAGTATTTGTCAAACGTAAACCTCTGGAGTTTAACTTTGAAAGATTACATGTTTGAGATACGTAGTTTACATTTTGTAACATTTTCGGGGTCTAACAATAACTTGCATAAAAGATTTTGTTAAATTTATAAAATGGCATTTTTATCCTTTTAATCTTATAAATGACATTATCTTCATCAAAATGACACATTTATCCCTAATCTTTATTCCTGTTAGTTATATAAAGATCGTCGTGATTGATTATATGTACGTGGACGCTTTTTGTAGGACCTCCTTTCTAATCTTGAATGCTCATTGCTTGGGGCAAAAGACCCTGAAGTCATAAGTGATTTAGTCATAACTGTACACGGTGATGTTCATGTAAGGCCCTACATCTTAAACCTTTAGCAAGATTACTTTTGACTAGATTTTAATTAACTTCAATACTAACTTTATCACTGGTTGATTTGTTTGATCTATTTTTAATTTTCTTAATGAGGATAAAAATGTTATACATGGTGCATACCCGAATAACATTATCACTATTGTAATACACGGATTTGGAAAGTTGCAAGCATCACAACGTCCTTGGGCGAGTTTTGCCTCATTTGACCCATTTACGTTTAGTCATTGTTTTACTTTACCTGTCTGACCCATTTGACATAAACTATTTTTACATACATTGGTCGAAATTACCAACTTTATGGGTATAATATGTTTCATCCGTTTCATTTATATATATATAAAGCAATTTTGTGTTTCCAGCATAAAAATTTAGTTTAGAACACCTTATTTTTCAAATTAGTTATGTTTCTAGTGGAAGGAAGATGGTTATCCTCAAGAACTTATAAATCACTATTATTTTCTATTCAGGTCCTGCTCAAGCTCAAAATTTAAGGGATTCACTTCATAGTTATCGATAGCGAAGATAGCGTTCGCTATCGTGCGCTACGTAGCAATTCGACCATCTCTCGCAATATGTTACTTAGCGACTCCATAGATAGAGGGATCCAGACGACGAATTCCGGCACCGATGCTGTAATTTCTACGGAAACCTGCCGGAAGCCAGGAAGGAGAGAAGGAGAGAAGAAGAGCTGCTGCGTTCTCTGTGTTTAAATAGATGGCTTAGAAGTTATATGGGTCAAAGTGAGTGTTTTACTTGAAAATTTGAAGGACGGAGTTGATGTGGGCGTAGGCAAAGTCAATTGGCGTAGTATACGTTGCCGCAGGGGATCCTACACTCAGAACCTTCTGAGCTACGTTGGGTTTCAAAGGGTGTTCAAAACGTGTTTGCTTTCTTTAAAATGACTTTCCAGACATGGATTTGATTGGTACATCTCGTAATTAGTCTAAATTTCTTTTAACGTCGTACTTTTAGAAACTAGGATTTGATGGGTCTGATTTGTCTAAAGCATAATTCTTAAATGTGTAATGGAATGCCAATTTTTTGTAGGGTGGGGATCCTTCAAGATAGATGATTTGTCAAATACGTTATCGGACATAAAAGCATATTGATAAAAGAAAATGGGATATGCAAAGATATATGAGAATGTGCAATCTACCATCCTTTTCCCATTTTTGTCTCGTAAGGTTGTCTCTTTGCAATTTGCATACATCATTACCTTTGATCAAGTATCTGGCTTTTTTAAATGCCTAAGATACACATAAAGTGTGAAAGTTCGAGCAGTAGTAAGCACTAGGGATAGCACTTTTATGTGCAGATGTAACTGACTAAGTTTCATTTGAATATAGTCAAAACTTACCTATTTTTGGATAAATACCTGGACACTCATGTGTATCAAAATATGTATGTAAATGTAAACAAATGTTTCAAGGAAGTTTTAGTAGTCAATGGTTGATTTAAAAAACTTCATGCAATTTGTTTCGTTTGATTGTTAACAACCCGCTTTGCTATGTTTTTAGGCATAACATACGAACACTTTTGATTAGAAAGCTCACACATTTTTATTTTTTGTTTTAAACAAATAATAATGTTTTGTATATATAATACAAATACAAACAATAAAATACCTATCATTAGACCATTAATATGCCCGTCCACCGGACGGGTATAGAACTAGTTAATTATGTTATACATAGTGCTCCCAAACCCGAACATGAAAATGCTCACTTGTTTCATATATTCTGTGTTTGATTGTCTTTAGTAGAATTTAGTAGAATTGGTTTTTCTATTCAAAAGGGAGTGGCGGCGCAACTTGTTGCCCGACTACCTGCCATTGTTTTGTAATTGCCCTTTTTCGTGTGGAATGAATGCATTATTCAGCTAAAAAAAATGGAAGATTAAAAAAAAAATTGTCTTCTTGATCAACTGCAATTTAATTATATTTTAGTTTTACGTCAATCAAATTTTAAGTCAAGTGTTGGTTGTCAAAATCAAACAAAACGTGTAACATTGACGGTATGCTTATTGTGATATGATGAGTGGCGGAGCTTGACCAAAAGTTTCGGGGGGCGGAAAGTTATGGGATCAATTTTTTTTCCTATCACTATGTTTCGGGTCACTACTAGAAAACTAGGCAATTGCGACCAAATTTTGCGACTAACATAAGACGGTCGCAAAATTCGTGACCGATTTGTGACTAAAACCAAAACAATCGCAAAATTAAAGACCAATCTAGATTCGATCGCAAAACAGTCGCAAATTTTGTGACCGTATTTTTGTGGTCGGAAAACAGTCGCAAATACAAGAAAAATAAAAAAATAGCAAAAGTTACGACCGTTTAAAGCAATCGCAAATAAAAAAAGACAAAAGTTGCGACCGTATAAAACAGTCACAAACACGAGAAATATATAAAAAACAAAAGTTGCGACCGTTTAAAGCGGTCGTAGATACAAGAAAAAAATAGAAAAAGCAAAAAAAATATTCATTAGTGTTTAGGGTAAAAACTGCAAATTATCATAAGTTGTGGGTTAAAACTGACAGTAGCCTCTAGTTGAGAAGCTTCAATCAGACGACGGAATCAAAACAGATGTGCAGATCTGTTAATCTTTCATCATCCTCATCTGCGACTCACGGTACATCTGCGACTCCGGCGATCATCCTCGTCACTCATCGATCTGATACCGTACATCTGGTATGTGTGACTCTTCATTTCCTTTAATAATCCGACTCAATGTTAGCAATCCGACGACTGATTCCGAATACGTGATTGAAGAAATCCTCTCACCAATCTGATTTTGAGGAGATCTTCCGCTCGAAGAAATCCTTTCACCGATCTGATTCTGGCGACATTTCCTTTAAGGTTAGGTTTCGTCTATAAGGTTATATCATTGTTAACGGTTTAGATTCATTATACTGTATCGAATTGCTAGGGTTACGGAAGCTAGAGGTTGTTATTTTGTTTTGTTTGTGTTTGTGTTTGATTAACTGATTGAGTTCTAGTTTTAGGTTTTACAGAAATTAGAGCTCCTCTGTATGTTTCTTTGATCAAATTTTAATCATAGGTTCTACGGAAATTAGGATTATTCAACAATTGAATCTGTTTTTTGTGTTGTGTTTCTGAAAGTGAAATTAGGATTATTCGACAATTGAATTTCAGTTTTAGGTTTTAGAGGAATTAGAGGTCCCGACTCTGTTTTTCTTCGTGTTTGATTGTGTTTTGGAAAGTGAAATTAGGACTATTGATCTGATTATAATTTTAGGTTTTACAGAAATTAGAGCTCCTGATCATGTGTTTCTTCTTGCATGTTCGTATTCAGGTTTTTAGGAAAGTGGAATTAGGATAAGTAAGCGAATATAATTCGTTGTTTGAATTTTAATCTTAGGTTTTACAAAAGTAAGAGCTCCTGACTCTGTTTTTCTTGTGTATTCGTACCAATTTGTGTTTAAATTAGGCTTTACAAAAATTAAAACTGTTGGCTCTGTTTTTCTTTTTGTGTGTTCGTATTCAATTGTGATTAGTAAAGTGAAAGTAGGCCCATCGTTTACCTTCCACGCCGGTAGAAATCCTGTCTCCCCACACACAACGCTAAATACAGGGTGGTTTAATGGACTGGCCTCCATGTCAGATTTCCACGTTCACACCGTATTTTCTGACCCAAAAGGACAGAGATTACACTTTTATTATTTACTTTATTATTATCTTGACACGAAAGAATAATGAGTTTCAATAAACCAAAGTGTTCGGTTCTGTACATGCCAATTTTACAAGTACTCTCTCTCTCTCTAAAAACTCTCGATTTCGACTCCCACACACACACAGATGATCTAAAAACTCTCTAAAGACTTTGTAGTATCACAATTGGGCTTCTTCGTGATTTATAGATTATTATTCATGTTGACTGCCAAAATAATTGTGTGTTTGTCTTGTTAAGTTGATTGATAGGATTATAGGAATGATTCAGTTACTTGTTTTCATGATTTGATTTGATTGATCGTATTTTTGGTTTTATTTTTTATCATGATTTAAGTGAATCAGTTAGCTGTTTCAGTGTGTGTTGATTTTCTGTTTGCTAGAATAATTGATTGGGTTAGTCTAGTTGGTATTGTATGAAATTGTCAGGGATAATAGGTTGATGGTGAGTTTTTTTTTTTTTTAAGATTTTGATGTAACTATGGTAGTTCTGTTTTTGCACAAATATCTGATGGAGGTGGATTTTGTGCAGCTGAAAATATGTCATGAAATGTAGGGTGCAGGCCAATTGAAACTTAAGTTTTATTTAGGGGTTACACATGCATGCAATTCTGATTGAAGATTATGTAAATATGTGTTATGAAGATAATTATTTGATTATAATCTAGTGTTAATTAGGTAACATGTTAATGGTAATGCTTATCTTACTGTAGTTTTATATGATTAATTTCATACTGGTTGCATAAGAAATAGTAGTCAAATGAAAGAGGATTTCTTTCAAACACTTAACATCAGTTATCAAAGGTGAGTTTGGATCTTTGTACTCTCTTTGGGGTTCAAACATGGTGTTTGGTTAAGATGATAAAGCTTTGAATAATCGATTTGATACTGTGTTAATGGGCACATGTTTGAAGAAATGCAAAGGCCCGATACACCTTTGTACAACATTAAGGCTTACTTGCCTGTTGTCGAGTCATTTGGGTTTTCAGGTGCATCGAGGGCGGCGACTTCGGGTCAAGCCTTTTCCCGCAATCGGCGTTTGACCATTGGGAAATGATGTCTTCTGACCCGTTGGAACCGGGGTCGCAAGCTACCGCACTTGTGGCTAGTATTCGCAAGAGAAAAGGGTTAAAGGAACAGCTACTCCCCTCTCTGAATTTGAGGACAAGCTGTAAGTTGGTGGTTAAGAAAAGAGGTTAATAAATAAGATAATATTATTTGTGTGAGTATTATAAGTTAGTATCTTTAATAGTTAAAACTTTTCTGTTAATGTTATAACTATATAGGGTCATGCTGCCTTAGTAGGATATGCAGCTTACATCCTATGAATCTATGATGTCTTATTTTCTGTAATGTGTGTTTAATTAATATGTCGAGTTTGTGTTAAAGTTTTCAGTTTTAGTCTTGTTTAAGTTAATCTTTGTGGTTAACTTATAGGACCGTGCTTTCTAATACATGGACATGTATTTATGTGTCATGGTCTCTATTGGATCTAAGCATGTGCATCCAACTTAAATACAGGGGTCGTGAAACACACTATTAAATATAACTGTCGTCTACATGCCAAGAGGAGTTTACAAACTCGACCAAGATGTTAGTGAAATAGAGGATGATGATGTGGATATGGAGCCTTTCTTTCAAGAGAATGAAAGAATAGAATGCACGGTAATGGATCTTCTCCCTATTTCTCTTGTACATGAGGATGGAAGGTTGGAAGAAGTGGAGGATACGGATAGCGATATTGATGAAAAAGTTGAGTTTGAAGCCACAACTTTAGCTGGCGAGGATTTCCACATCTTGCTTAATTTTGACGATGAAGATTTAGAGTGACGGGTTTGTTTGTTATATACAATGATTAGTTTTTTATATATATAATTCAAACTATTAATCATGTTTTGCTATTTAAGTGTAGTTGAGGGACTGCACAAGCTCTTCAATTGCCGGATGTTGTCCTCAAACAAAAGGTATACGTAAAGCGCTTATTTATCGTCATTATTACTGATTACTGATGCCATTGATCTGGCCAGAATTATTGATCGTCATTATTACTGTTATGCTAGGTAGGATTATCTTTCAAAACAGGATCATTACTTTCTTTTGATTCTACAAAAACATATATGATTTTTGTATTTATTTTGTTCGACGTTTAAAATAATGTATGTTTCAATTTCTTGAGATTATTTGCAGGTGGTTTAATTTTGTTTTATGTTTTCGTTTTACAAAAAATGTTGTTGCCGTGTGGATTCCACCAGATAGAGAAGAGGATTAAAGGGCAGTTTATTCTACATATGTGGAGGTTTAGGCTGTGTTTATGAGTGCATTATTGACTAAATGTGACAGGATAATTAGTATCTTTATGGTATACTGATATTGATGTCTTATGTACTGTTTCACCATGCACTAATGTTTTCGTTCAAAACATGTTTTTTTCAGTATATTTTTTATTGTTATGATAACTTTGGTATTTGATGTTTCAAGTGGGATTTTTTTATATAATTGTGAAAATTTGATAATATGTAAAATTTAAAATTGACATTATATGCAGGTCAAAATAGAAAATGGATAAAAATAATTTTTAAAAAAATAAATAAAAAATTGCGACCGCAAAAACGGTCGCAGTTTGTAAAAGTCAAGCGGTCGGAAAACGATCGCAGTTTGTAAAATGCATGCGGTCGGAATTCGGTCGCATCAAGACCGTCGCAACCGAAGTCCCACAAAACCAGGAACAGTCGCAATATTTGTGACCATTATTAAAGTCGCAAAACCCGGGTCGCAAAAGATAGCAGCAGTCGCAACTTAGTCGGAATAGAGCAATTGCGACGGGTGTTTTTCCGATTGTAGTTCCGGTCGGAAAACGGTCGCAACAGGGCAATTGCGATTGGTTTGCGACCAAAATTGCGGTCGGAAAAACCTAGTTTTCTAGTAGTGGGTTATGTTCGGGTCGGATATTCGATTCCTGTCGGGTCAAACAATAATAACTCCAAATAAAACTACATAATCTTCATTCATTCAAATGAGACGTTCTTGTACATAAAGAAACGCTAAATGTTGTTTAACAAAAATAAAGTGCAAATAATATCTTCTCTTCACAATTTCTAAATGACTGATGACGGAAATTTTGTCGCAAAGTTCCGTGACAGTCATCCACAAATATCCCTTGTGATCCATAGCTAAAGATCAAGGTAATACTAAATTACTGACGGATATCATAAAATATCTTTCTGTGGTTTAGACCATATATCGATGATGTGTGCATACATCTACACACTCTTTTGGTGACTTCTTGATTCCAAACAAAGACTAGATTGTTTGAAGTTTCAAGATTCGCCAACAAATCACTAAACAATACTTGGTCATATTCTGTATTATATTTTCTAAAAACTTGAATGTTACAAATATATATATCACTTGTTACACAAAAATGTGACTTTCAGTTATATTATCTGTTAGTTAAATTTCCAAGCAGTTAAAATACATTCAAGCATTATCTTTTATAGTGTGTTGTAATATTATCACTAGCTAGTATAAGTGTATACCTTGTGATCTAAAACTTATTATTCAAATAAAATTAGTGTAAATTTTGCTAATGCCATTTATTGCTTTCATCTTTAGGTTCGAGGAATTGTAACTATGGAACTAGTGCTCACTACACAATCATACCACAAAACCAAAGGCACGACCGATCATTATTTAACTAAACCCAAGCTCTCAACCTTTTCAAGACCAAATAACCGATCAGTATTTAACTATTGAAAAAGAGTCATCCATTTTGCAGGTATTTTTGGATTTAATCTACAGGGAATTGTTTGACAGTTAAGCATGCCAAGCATCTACAGGGAATTGTTTGACAATTAAGCATGCCAAGCAAATTGAATCAAAATCAATCAAAAATTCGCTCTAAGGTTTAGTGGACATCCATGTTAGGGATGAAAAATGTGATGGTTTAGTTAGTAAAGAGTATAAACTAAAACCACATTTTTTTGAACATTAGAATGAAAGATGAAGCTTAACATATAATTTAGGGACTCTTAATTTTTTATTTTGGTTCTGATCAAAGGTCATCCAAACATGAGTATATTAATTGCTAAGTACATGATATACAAATTAGTGATATGATTTACAGTTGAGAATCCCAGCTAAAAGCAATTGGACTACTCACAAGGTATTTCCCACCGGCCCATGCTAGACGACCATAGCTGGTAGTTCCCGCAGGCATAGAAGTGGCATTAAATGTCACAGTATACATCTTCTTTTCGTTTTGCTTGATGAAAGTGAGCTCTTCTGGTTCAACTTTGATCTTTACAGCATGCGTCTTTGATGATGTCGAAACCTTGTAAGTTGTTGGAGTGCCTACGTTAGTTAGAGTCCTCGTGTACTTCACAACAGTTTGTCCTAAACCTGTTGACAAAGGAACTGCAAAAGATGGGTGGTTAAGATCTTCTGCCCTGTATTTCTTTCCTTTGACACATTCGAAGCTTTTATCATAAAACGTCCTAATATCAGTAGAACTGTAATTCAAAGCACAAAGGAAGCTCAGGTAGTCGTCCGTGGAGGCATTATAAACAAGACCGGGATTAAGGGCAGAAACTGGGTCAACATGTCCTGCACCTAGATCAAAGGGGGTTGCTGGCTTTCCGGTTTCAACGTCTAGCAGCTCTTTACCATTTTTGTATGTGTTGTATGCAGTGGTCATAAGTGCAGATTGTATAGCCGCTGGACTCCATTCCGGGTGCGCTATTTTGAGTAGTACAGCTATCCCACTTACATGTGGGCAAGCCATCGATGTTCCAGAAAGAAGATTAAATTCCACACGTCGAGGATCGTCTTGTAATTTAGTGGGACTTCCTTTACCTGTCCAACCAGCTAGAATATTCACTCCTGGTGCTATGATATCAGGTTTGAGTAGATACGGTGTATCCGGATTTGGGCCCCTGGAACTCAATCGTGAGACGATGGGAGATGGTTGGACGCCTAATTTGGTTCCTTGAAATGTAAAGTTAGCCTTCAAAGTATGATTCGAGACTATATAGCTCATGATCGCATCACGAGCTCTTTTATCAATGACCACTGTTGGTATGAGCTGGAAGTCGATTTCGAGCTCTTTCAAGTGGTAAACAGTATTAGCTAGGATCATTCCTACACCACCAGCTGCCTTTACCACCAAACCCTTTCGCACGTTTGAAATTAACCCGATTTCACACATCACAATTTTTCCAGTGGCACTTCCCGGTGGCAAAGAGCCTGGAAAGCATAGATTACCATTTGTTATGTTACTGATGTTACCAGCCAAAACAAGTGGCACCATGGAACCTGATAATGGTTCCTCGCTAGTGTACAATGATACTCCGGAGAATTTCTTTCCATTCCCAAGGGTAACATAGGCAGGAAAATCACGGTCCAGACTTGATGCGCCAACTGTGATTACCCATGGGGCGACGTTCGTCAATGGCTGAGTAGTGGGCACATTGTTGCCTGCAGAGGTCGATACGAGTATTCCATGAGATACTGCCTTAAAGGCTCCCTGTGAAAAGGGATCCGCGAAAAAATCACTAGTCGAAATTCCAGCGGACACTGATAATATATCGACACCATCATAGATTGCAGCATCAAATACGGCCAGTACGTCACTGCCAAAGCATCCTCTCCGCCAGCATGCTTTGTAAACAGCCAGCCTAGCATGAGGAGCCATCCCACGTGCGGTTCCCTTAGCATAACCAAATAAACTAGCGCCAGTGACTACTGAGCCAACTGCTGTAGTCGCACAGTGTGTTCCATGTCCATCATCGTCTACTGGAGACCTTGATTCCACATTCTCGTCAAATGTCCCGTTGGTCCACGCTTCATATGATTTCAAGAAATATCTCGCACCGATTAGTTTTCTGTTACAACTAGATTTGTTGAAGCCTCTACCGGTCTGGCACATACCTTTCCACCTACTAGGAATTGGGGCAAACCCTGTATCATCTAGACCCTTACTTCCAGGCCACACACCGGTGTCCATCACTCCCACGATGACATCACTTCCTGAGTTGGACTCCGGAAGCATCACGTCACTTGTAACTTCTAGTCCAAGAAACTCAGGTGACCGTGTGGTGTGAAGCTTATATATCGGCTCTTCTTGGATAGACACAATCCCGTGTTTCTGTTTAAGTAGCTTAGCTTCATCAACAGTGAGCCTCGTGGTGAAGCCATGCATAACCTTGTCGTAAGCATACAACATATCGGTGGGCTTGGACACTGATGTTCTCATTGTGGCTTCATACCAGTGTAGGTGGTGAGAAAATGCCATCGGCATGACGGACTTGTCCATGTGAACGATATATGTTTTCCGATGGTCTGCAGCCACATAATGGTAACAAACTATTGCCATTACTGTTATCAGGAAAACATTCTTTGGCTTCATCTTCTTGATATTTTTGGGTTAAATTGAAGTGAGGTGGTGGTGTCTACTGCTATTTATAACTTAAAACTCAGAGGAAATGTATATGCTTATCCTTCAAGTGTGGCTATTAACAACACATAGATCCATAATTATCAAGAAAAAAAAATTCAAAAATATCTGTTCTAAGAGTGAGTCTAATTTTTTTTGAAATCTATTCAATTTCTACATTAATATATGAAAAGTAGGTATAGGATGTAACCTATATGATGTAAAATAATTGAGTGAGAAAATGATGGCTAACTAATGACTTGAATACAAGAGGGCCATCAATTTGAATGTAGAGTTTTCAAAAATAAATGGTCATGGACATTTTCTTTTAAAAGAATGAGTCATTAAATATAAGAAGTTTCTAACATGATATATGATTGTGAAATACATACATAAATGTCTTTGTAACAAAAAAAATGTTTTTAACCGTTTTAGTAATTCAAGATGTGAGATGCAACATTCTACTTCCAAACACAGTTTAGTAATTCAAGGTGTGAGATGCAACATTCTACTTCCAAAAACACTAGATGTTTTGCCATAGAGAATCACCATCGAAAAGATTCTAACAAGGACAAATCTTAACAGATATCGATTGCGAATGTCATATGACAATAAAATTATGAAAAATAAATATTCTAATTAATTTATCTTAGTTATGATTTTAGGTAGTAACTAAGATGGATAATGGAGTATTTGAGTGTTATTGATCCTTGATAAGACCCTAGCCTTAAGCCAAAGTCCCATAATCGACCTCCATAGTTGTGGCCAATATAAATAGTATAAAAAATTCCTAGTCGAGTCGAGTCAAATCAAATCGATATATGAATGAGGTAGAATCAATTCGAACTTAGAACACCGAATGGCTGAGAAATTTTGACATTGTTAGACCATGTGTAGTGGTTAAACAAAATAATGCCCCCACCATGGGGCATTATTCGACACGTGGCAGTCCAGTCAGCATGGGGCGTTATTGCGAAAGTGGCGTAGTGGGAGTAATGCCCCTTCCAATCATTAAAAATGATTAAAAAAAAAAAACTTACACTTGGACCACTCCCATTGGCCAGTCAAACATGTCATACTCATGCAATTGTTTGTTTGAGCGTTTTAAATAAAACGCTGGTTACCAATTTTTTCAAAAAAGTTGCCAAATAACGCCCTATGTAATGGGAGGGGAGGCGTTTTTCGGCGTTTTTTTTGAAATTTTTTAAAAAAAACGTCCCACTACACATGGTCTTATGGTTGTCCAATGTTGTTCTTGTTAATGTTACAGCCCTATATTGGTTTACACGTGTGAGCCATTTAAACGCCACTTTTTGGCCCAGTTAAGATGGCAGCAAAGTCCAAACTCCACTTGATCCAACTAAAAATCAAGGTCACCAGTCGGTATTATGGTCTTGCTCTGGCATAATTATCGGTATTATGCCAGAGCAAGACCAATAATAATGAAAATCTAGAACCGAGGACCTCCCGCTAGTATTATATTGGGTCCAATCACGGGTCCGTTTTGCTCCATTTTTCGGTTATTTTCTGTCCACGTCGTACATTACTGAACCCGGGTTTTCATATGAATGGATTGAAAAATGACACTTATATTCTTTACATAACATGTTTTGTCTTTAGAACATACCTCATTTTGATAGATTGGGTTTAACTTTTCGGTTGGAACTTGTTTCACACCTAATATTCTAATAACCGTGTTAATTAAGTTTTAACTGGACTCAATTAGGCTCAAGGCTGGTGGCAGCGAATAACCATCTAACATATCAGGGTCGTTGACCAATTCCGAAATCCAATCACCATGCATAGCATGCAACTCTAAAGTATCACGCAAATCATTCTCACTACCAAACTAGCCTAATTAGTCCAGATCATGCTAATTGTATTGCACCAACAATGTATCTAGTCTTTTTCCTTCAGAAAACAAACTAGTATAAATAGAAGATCAACACAAGAACACCACACAAATTAACTCCCTGTTGTGCAATAAATATCTTATATCTTAGTTGACGTTTTTGGTCCGTAGGATGCTATAGTTAATTTAGCAGTAATTATAGTTTTCATCGATTACAAGGTTTCTACATTCATCGAATTGGTTTGAGGAAATCATGGGAAGAAAGAATGTTGTTTTCTGCTGTTTGTATTTCTTCATTACTGTTTGGAGGGGGGATGGTTTCCATGTAGCTGTTGGAACCGATAGAACGGGAAGTAATGGGACCCAAGGAATGGATATCAGGCATGAAGATAAAAACACTACGGTGGCTGCTTATGGCGGAGCGGGAAATGGTGGTGTGGGAGGCTCTGGTGGAGGGGTTGGATCTGGTAACGTAGGAGGGAGGGGATACGGGTCAAGAAATAGGGGAGGGAATGGAAATGTAGGAAGAGGTGGAATAGGCACTGGCAGCGGTGGATTTGGTTCTGCTGGTGGTAATATGGGCGGTGGTGGTTCTACTGGTAGTAATACGGGCGGTGGTGGTGGTTCTGCTGGTGGTAATACGGGCAGTGGTGCTAGTTCTGCTGGTGGTAACACGGGTGGTGGTGGTTCTGCTGGTGGTAATATGGGAGGCAGTGGTTCTGCTGATATGGGCGGAGGTAGTGGTTCTGTTGGTGGTAATATGGGCGGCGGCGGTAGTTCTGGTGGTGGTATGGGAGGTGGTGGTGGGGGTAATATGGGGAGAGGTGGCGGTTATACTAGGGGTAACAGGGGAAGAGGTGGCGGTTATGCTGGTGGTAATATAGGTGGAGGTGGTGGTTATGTTGGTGGTAATATGGGTGGAGGTGGTGGTTATGCTGGTGGAAATGTGGGTGGAGGTGGTGGTTATGCTGGTGGTTCTGCTAGTGGTAATATTGGTGGTCGTGGTAAAGGATCAAGTCCCGGTTGGGGAATTGGTGTTGGTAGAGGCGGTGCAGGTGGAGGTGGAGGTGCAGGTGGTTTTGGTTCTGGATATCGCAATGGTGGCGGAGGTGATGGTTCTGTCTCGGGATCTGGTAACTGGGGTGGATATGCAAATGGAGGAAATACATTTGGAGGTAGTACCCAAGGAGGAGTAGTGGGCAGTGGCTATGGTTCAAACGGAGGTTTTGCTGGTGGTGGATTCGGTCCTAGGACGGGTTCAGGCTTTGGTTATGGTAGTTTTGGAGGTTCAGGTGGCGGTTTTGGTGGCCGTGATGGTAGCAACATTGCTACAGATGGAGGAAATGGGTTTGTAAGGGGTCCTCATGACACAGAAGACAAGAAATAAAATGAAAGAACGACTTAGAATAAGCATGTTTTTTCTCTATTAATCATGTAATCGTATTGTATTACTTATTGGTACTAATAAGTAGTAAGCCTTTTGATGATTCTAACACAGACCAAAACAGTTCCTAAAAGTGTCGAATATTGTTATTTATTATATCATACGCAATATTCTTTTAATTGTTACGGCCTTGATGCAGACCCCTAACGTCAATGCAATCAATCTATACAAATAATCAATAATTCACTTCCCTATACATAAATAATCAAACCACAATCATACAGTTGAACACACCATACTAGAATATTGTAAAACGATACCGTAAATTTCATAAATCGGCCTCCATTTCTTGCAGCGAAAGAATTGTAAGCTTTAGCAGCATAACTAAATTGCCTTGCTTTTGGGCAATCTAAACCCAGAAGATTAGGTGGGAAATTACAGAAGTCAGTGTTTATCCTGAAATAGTCAAACAAGTCAAAGTCAGATACTCTTCTTCATTTCTTTGATCAAATATCATACCAGTAACGAACTAGATATGCTGTCCCATTTACGGAAAATTTTAAATACTAATTGTTAACCTAATCTTCCAAATTAACAAGTTCCAATTGCCAATGTCAGAGAAAAAGAAAAGTCAGGACCGACACGTCAACTGCCACATCATATCATTTTGGCCCGCAGGTCCGTTACTCACATTACCCTAAATCGAAATCTTTAGTTACCATAAAAAAAATTAAGACCCAAAATAGAAATTTGACCAAGTTGTTTACTTCATTACGTTATCAGCCTTTTTTACAAAGATTTCTTTCGCCAACTTGCTAGTTTCTTCAAATTGTTTTATTTAGATTTTAACCTCTTGAAACACGTTCATTTCCGTATAGTAAAGGGTTCTTACATCAATTTATCATTCATATCTCAAATAATGCATAAACCTCTCTTTTCATTGCAACCCAAACTTATAATGCATAAAACAGTTTTGATGGATACAACACTCTCATGCCTATTTCATAGACAAATACCTTCAATTTCATCCTATATCATACCCAAAATGCTCTAACGCAACAGTTTGACTTTCACAAAAGCCAATTGGTTTGTATCTTCATCTAAATCTCTATATAAAGTTTATAAACACGTGTTATGCAGCAATGCAGCATATCTAGTTGCAACACGTTCATTAACCATAACTAGTCATCCAAAACAACTAATCCTTTAGTATAGCATTTCTTGTATTAAAATCATAGCATTCAAATCAAAAACACAGTTTGACTTTAAACAAAAGTCAACTGTAACTCTGTAACTTCCTTAGATTCCACTAAATCAAAACATGATCAAATATCACATATATGTAAATTAAAACATCAACACTTACAAAAGAATGAATCCCTTGAGACCATCCAGGAACTAACTCCGAAAGAAGAGCTATATACTTCTCCATAGCCACATCCGGATTCATATTCCCAAGCTTTTGCCACGAATTCCTTGTACAATTCTATCCATCAGTTCATATTTGTTCAAAAATTTAAATTAAAATCAAAAACAAAATACAACACATTTCATTAAGGCGCCACTACCATACAATATTAATGATCCCTTTTATTAATCATACTCATACTCATACTCATTTTGGCATTAGCCCATAATTAAGCAAGTAATCGTAAACATATCAACAACATTAACTTCAATTATACCATTTAGCTCGAGCGGAGACCTTTAGAGCCATCGGCTGAGCCTCACGACAAGGACCTTCAGTCGCAACCTTATGAAGCGCGTACAACTGCATCTGCACATCACTTCCTAAACCCTGCAAACCATCATCCAATTTCCCATAATCTGCAGCCATAGCAAACACTTTCTCCAAATCACTCCTCTCAACCCCTTCCCAATCATCATCCGACGAATCATCTTCTTCCGAAATCAATCCTTCTTTCTCCTTCTCAGCTTCATCAATTCCATCATCACACAACAACTTCATACACACATTTTCTTCACAAATCACCATTCCTTCATCCAATTTTGTACTATTTACATCACAATCATCTTCAATTTCGCTACAATTCTTCTCGAAAACGATCGATTCCGCTTCCGATTGACCGGCAACAGCCTTATTGACAACAAATTCATCATGATCAACAGCAAATCGAACTTTCTTCGTACCTTTTCTTTTACTGACACTCTTATCCGTCTTACTAGACTTCAGATCATCCTCTAAAGCGTCACGAATGCTTCTATTTTGACGATGATCTGTTGCTACCGCAGCAGAAGCGAGCTTTGCGATGAGGATTATGAAGGCAAAAGCTGCGAGAATTGTCATGAACAGCGTCTCCATTGATGGAAGGTAAACGTAAAAGTAATGTAAAAGAGTGAAATTAGGTTTTTTATATGAGGGATGAAATGAAGGTTGAGGAAGAAGATGAAAGATTTAGTTGTCAGAGATGAGGGCAAAGCATATTCTTGCTTTTTCTTTCTGACGTGGGTTACCTTTATTGAATTTTAGTTTTTGCTATTTTTTAATTATTTTTGTGTGGGGTCGAATTAGAGTTTGTTATTTTCGTTATGCGTGTGCCGCCCGCCAATTATTGATTCATTTGAATTTTATTTGGTTACGACTTGGATTGATTTTGACTTGGTTAACAACAACGATTGATGTATTGTCGGAGCAGCCCAACGTTGGTTGTTGATGCAACAAATAATAGACCAAGGCCTGTAGCGATATCTCCGGGTAAAAGGGTTCAAGGGTTTCGATTAGCCTAACGCAGGTCGTGGGGTCCCCCCACGTTTGCAAGACGTGGAGAGAGGTTCATTAGTGTTATTGTTGTTCTTCTTGAATTCTAGACTGATATGAAACCAGCCCAGAACGTAATCGTTGGAGAAGATGAATTATTTGGTGTGAAGAAGAGAAGCATAAAGCTAGTTCTCATGGGAGAAGAAGAAGAGAAGCAAGCATGAAGCTTGTTCTTGAGAGGAGAAGGAGAATCAGAGAGTTAAGATAGTTTTCAGCTGATTCTGGAGTGTTTCATATGTTTGGCATGGGCTGCAATTTATAGGGGAAGAGGTTTCTCAAAGGAGAAACCAAAGGAGGGTGTATCCCGATTTCGCAAGAGGATGCGAGAATATGATGTCTTCTCGAAGAAGAGGGATGAGATGAAGGCTTCACTAGCTACTCTAAAGAAGGAGGCAGAGGGTTATGCTGGGAGGGAGAAAAGTTGATGTTGAGTATTGATGATCTTTCTTCCCAGCACAAGACTGAGGTGGTTGAATTGGAAAAACGCTTGGAAGCTGACAGGGTTTAAGTCAGGATCGATAAGGATGCCTTAGAGGTTCAGAAAAAGGCCTTATTAGAGGAGAAAGAAGGGTTAAAGGCTTCACTTGCCCAGGCAACTAGTGATAATAAATGGCTCATTGAGTATGGATTCCAGCGAGTGGTTAAGTATCTTCTCCATTCATCAGAGTTCAAAAAGGTCTTGGGTGATGTGTACACCGAGCTTCTTGCTCATGGGAGACACCAAGGTTTTTTTGCTGGTTACAAAGCTTTGTGAGCCTGGGGAGCCTCAGGAAAAGTCTCCTCTTTTTCAACCCAAAGCCTTCGAAGCCTTCAAGGAAACTGTTTTGAAGGTAGGGCATATTATTTACCCTTATGTGGGTGAAGTCTCCAAGTGTTTTGGTAAACCTTTGCCTGTCTTGCAGGAGCTAAAACCCAAGGGCCTTAATGTGGCTGTTTGTAACGAAGTGTTGAAGTCCCTCTCGAAGAAACGTCCTTGCTCCGGAGATAGCGAGGAAACGTGTTCTGAAGGTGGTGAGGGCTCAAAGGGTTCAAGCCTTGAAGCCTCCGAGACAACGGGTGTCATAGGTGGGAAAAAGAGGATGGCTAAAAACACCCAGGATGATGGGGTTTCGAATAAGGATGATGCAGCAAAGTCTACCATCTCTGATGCTGACAAGTGAAGAAGAAACTTTGATTTGCAGTATTCTTAGCTTGTCGAACAATGTTATGGATTGTTTGTTTGAACATCCTTTTATTTTAAGGGAACCGTTTAGGTCCCTTGGTGGTAAAAGCCTGGCAGGCTTGTGGACAATGTTTTATGTTTGATGGCCAGTATGGCCCTTACTATCTTTGACTTATCTTGTTATGTCTATTGTGTTGTTCTGTTTACTCCCTTGTGTTTTTATTGGTTTTGTATGTTGTCTTTGTTTTGGGTGGTGCATCTTATGTTACTTATACCTTAAAGGGTTCAGTGCTGCAGTCACTTAGCCTTAGGATATTTTTAACAAGAAGATACAACCTCTATCCTATGTATGACATTCACTTAGAGTCTTTTTGGTTCGTAAGCCAATGTTGGGGCTTAAGAAACATTTGGTGTAGGCTGTTCAAACCCGTCTATGAGACATGTTTTTCAAGATTTCTATGAGTCTCATGGAGTCGTATTGATTTAGGAACTCACCCCTTATATAGGTCCATTCAACCCTTGAACCTATTGAGCGATGTGGCCTGGGAACTCATCCCCTTACATGGCCCTTGCCATGGAGTTTCTTGCTAGGTTCTCAACCTGATTATAGGATAGAAAGACAAATTTTGATTCATCGTTCATTCATTTCAAAGTATTTTGATTACTAGGGGAATAGAACAAGTTTTGGGAACTATTTGTAATACGTTTTGGTTAAACATAGAACCTTTTAAGGTTTTTGTCATTCCAATGGCGGGGCAGCTTTTTGCCTTGCGGACCTGCCAGCTTGTATGATCCCCCTTTGTGGGCTTTAAGGATAGTGTATGGCCCTTCCTACTTAGGGCCGAGCTTTCCTTGGCTTTCTTTCTTGCAGGCCTCATTATTTCGAAGCACAAGGTCCCCAGGCTTGAAGTGTTCATGCTTCACCCGTGTATTGTAATGAAATTCCATGTTTTGCTTGTACCTTGCTTTTTGTATGGCTGCTTAATCACAAGCCTATTCGAGTTGTTCCAAATTCAACATCGTCTCTTTCTTATTTGGCTCGAGGTCGATGTTAAATGTTCTTTGTGTTGTTACTCCGATTTCAGCTAGGATTACAGCCTCTGATCCAAACACTAGGCTGTAGGGTGTTTTCTTGTGGCTCGTTTTCTTGGTTGTTCGAATTTCCAAAAGCACATTGGGAAGCTATTCGAGCCAGTTGTTGTCGTATCTTTCCAATCGAGATTTAATCCTTTCAACAATGTTGTTGTTTATCCTATTAACTTGGCCGTTGGATTGTGGGTGAGCTAACGAGCTGAATACTTGGGTTATTCTGAACTCCTTACACCAGGAGCTCGAAGGCTTCTCGGCAAACTACTTCCCATTATCCGTGACTAGTGCCCCTGGAGCCCAAAACGACAGATTATGTTTTCGTAAACGAAATCAATGACCTGTTTCCCTGAGATTTTTGCCAATAGTTTTACTTTTGGCTACTTGGTGAAGTAGTTCACGGCTACCAATAAGAGCTTGACTCCTCATTTGGCTAGTGGGGATGGACCAACGATGTTTATTCCCTACTTGTGAAATAGCCAAGCCGAGGAGATGGGAACGGGGTCATGTTTGAGGCTTTTGGGTACCAGAGCATGTAACTGACAAGCTTCATACTTTCGCAGTTGTTCGGAGGTATCTCGATGCATGGAAGGCCAAAAGTGTTCGAGGTTCATCAACTTTGACACTACCGATTTTGGGCCACAATGAGCTCCACATATCCCTTCGTGAACCTCTTTGATCAGATATTGGCTTTGTTCTGGGCCAACGCATTGAAGTAGTGGTGCAAGGTATCCTTTTTGTAAAGGATATCTCCTTGTAACACATATTGCCTTGACTTGATACGAACCCTTTTAGCCTCAGTCTGGTCATTAGGTAATTTTCCATTTTGAGGAACCTTTCAATGGGAGTCATCCAATTTGGCCTTTTTTTAGTGATCACATCTTGAACCTCAAGTCTTTGGATGAATGAGGTTTTCAACACCTCAATTAGTACCTTCTTGGTGAGGTGGGCAAAACGTATGAGATACAAGTTTGCTTAGTGCATTAGTTCTCTTGTTTTGAGATCTTGAAACTTTTTTGATGGAAAATGTTTGAAATGTGTTCATCAATTCCTTTGATTTCTCTCGGTACTAATACATGTTGGGTTCTTTTGCTATGTAGCTGTTATTGTCTTAGCTTGAGAGAGTCTGTGAGAACTTGAAGCTTTTGAACCCCCATTTCTTTGGCTGTGTAGTTGTCACTTATTTGGTTTGAAACAAGCAACGAGTCTGTGAAGACTTGAAGCCTTTTGACACCTATATTTTTGCAAGCTTGAGCCCAGCAATCAATGCTTCATACTCAGCTTTGTTGTTTGTAGTCTAAAATTCAAGACGAAGGGCATACGTGAATTCCAATTCATTAGGATCAATTAGAACTGGCCCTGCTCCTGACCCTTCAATGGTTGAAGCTTCGTCGGTAAAGAGCTTCCAGGTATGGGGGTCAGAGGGTTCAGTGGAGGTTGTATTGACTTCCGTTGTGACTTTTTTAGGGACTTCTATGATGAAGTCTGCTGAGACTTGGTCTTTGACAGCTTTTTTCGGGACATAGGTGATTTTTTAAGCACATTCTTAATAGGTTAGTCAGTGACCACTTGTATCGGGTGTGACTGAAAGTACCTTCGAAGCCTTCTAGCTGTTTGGACTAGGGCTAGAGCAAGTTTTTTCGAAGAAGAATATTTGATTTCTGCTAATTTTGAAGTTTTGAAAAAGTCAATGGGTATCTGAACTTTATTTCGTTTAATGATTAGAGTCGTTCTTATGGTTTTTTCAGCAATCGAAAGGTTGACAGAGATCGTTCCTCCTGTTTCCGGAGCTGAAATGGTTGGGAGTGAAGCCAAGTGTTGCTTCATTTGGTTGAAGGCTTCCTTTTGAGGTAAAACGCTTCAAAGCTGTAAGATTTCCATCGAAAGCCTTTCTTGTTAGCATATCCCTTGAGGGTTAGCTTTTATGCTTTGTTTCCCAATGATATGCCCTACAAACGAGCACTTGATTGGATTAAGCCTCATGTTGATCTTTCTCGAGTTTTGGAAGGTTTCTTGTATGTTATCGAGCATTTGGTATTCCGTTTTGCTCTTGTTCACCTAATCGTCAAAATAAGCTTTAATGTTTTTGCCGATTTGTCTGGCAAACGCTTTGTCAACCAGACGTTGATAAGTGGCACATGCATTTATTAAACCAAAAGATATTTTTTGATCGCAAGATGTACCTTCATCAGTGTGAAATGTGGTTTTTTCTTCATCTTTTTGTTTCATTATTAGGATATGATGGTAACCCTTTTAGGCGTCAAGAAAACACTTGAATGGGAAGCCTGTGAGCGAGTTATCCTTGAGGTCTATCTCAGGTAGCGGGTAGCAATCCTTTGGGCGCGCTTTGTTCAAGCCTTTAAAATCGATACACATTCTCCCAGACTTGTCGGGTTTTTGAACCATTACTGGATTGGCTACCCATGATTGATACTTGACCTCTCGAAGGATTCCGGCTAGAACAAGCTTTTCCATCTCTTGGTGTTATACAAGGCTTTTGTTAGGGGCTTGACTCCGTTTCTTTTGTATAATGGGCTTAACATCAGGTGAGATCCATAACTTCATGTTTTAACAATGCTACGAGGGATGCCGGTCATATCTTCCGGGCACCAAGCAAAGACATAGTGCAAGAGC
This sequence comes from Helianthus tuberosus, assembly GCA_030545235.1. NCBI lineage: Eukaryota > Viridiplantae > Streptophyta > Magnoliopsida > Asterales > Asteraceae > Helianthus > Helianthus tuberosus. The sequence goes on along the minus strand of CM060402.1, from coordinate 158,647,747 downwards.
AGCTTTTTAAGGTATGAGATGGTTTCTTTGGAAAGGTTAGTGTTTACCCTTATCCCCTGTTGAGGATATTTTGGGTTTATGTCCAACCCTTGTTCATCGTCTTCGTCCTTTCTTGAGCTTTCCCCTTCAACCACAAAAGCTTCTTGGGTAGGTTGAAGGGTTGTTATCCCCTTTTCAGTGGGAAACATCACAGTGCCTTGACCAACTGAAACTGCCATTCCGAACACACTTTGACCTGGCCTTCCTGTGATGATATCATAGTTGGAAGGGATATTGATCACCGCAAAAGTGAGTTGTTCGGTTCGTCCCTTTGTTCTCTCGTTGAACAAACATTATGGGTTATTTGGCCTAAAGGCTTGATAGGTATGTCTGCGATACCTTCGATGGAGGATTCAGACTGTTGATACTTTGAACGTTCATCGTCGCTGAGAGGGTTAAAACATTTCTCAAACATGATTATGGTGGTTGCACTGGTGTCAATGTAAGCCTTTTGTGTCTTGATGGTTCCTATGTTGGATTCCATCACCAGAGGGTTTGAAAGCAACTCTCCTTATGTTGATGTTCCCATGCCTCGAAATGATGGCGTTTGTGGGAAGCTTTGTTTTCAAGGTCGACCATGTTCACTATTATTATTATTATTATTATTATTATTATTATTATTATTTTAAAACCATCTTGTCCTTGACCCCTTTAACCAAGTTAGCCAGTTCGGACTTGACGGCTTCTTCGATCCTATTTTTGGGTTGGAAGAAATCATTGGTATGGTGACCTTTCTATTCGTGAAACTCACTATATTGGCTTGATTTTTTCGATCTTTTGTTTTTTGGCAAAGGTTGAGGAGGGTGGAAGCTGTGTTTTACCTCTTCGGTTGCCAAGATCTCTTGCGGAGTATTGGTTAAGGCTGTAAAGTTTATGGTTTTTTCTCGGCTTGGAGGGTTCCGGCCTTCTGGAATCCGATCCTTTGAACCGTTTGTCATAAGAGCCATACTGGAAGCTCCGGTTAAGAGTTTATTTTTTATTTATTTATTTTTGTTCTTTGATGTCTACAGCTTATTCTCCTCGAATGTGGGCCTCAGCCCTTTTGAGTGTTTCTTCAAGGGTTTTGGACAGGCATTTATTAAAGTCTCTTGTGAGACATTTGAAATTTATAGCATTCATGAACCCTGTAACCCTAATATTTTCATTGGCGTAAGTTAAACCTTCCTTCTGGTACCTTTCGGTGAAGTCTCTGAGACTTTCATCGTCATGTTGTTATGGGAAACCTTTGCTAAAATCGTCAAAGGTCTGAATGCTTTGTTCAGGAAGGTCATTAAACCATATGCGTGGAGACCCTTCAAGGGTTCGTATGAACATGAGATAACATCCGGGGTTGGGCCATTTTTCAATTCTTGTTGCCCCGACAAAGATTTGGAGGTGGTTTTCAGCACCGTAATAGTATCTTTATCTGGGTTTGAAACTCGTACTCAACAATTTGTTTGGGAGAAGCAAGACAAGTTGTTGGACTTGTAAGGTTTTGAGAGGTATTTTACTACCCTTGAAGCTGGGTTACCGCTTGAGGTACCCTGGTGAGTGGTTGGCACTTGGTTGATGAAATTAAGGTTAAAGCCTTGAAGGCTTTCTGTGTCATCAACCAACTTTCACGTGCTGCAAAGGAAATTGTGCCATCATTTGTGTCATCAGCTAGGGCATAAGGTTAAATCCTTAAAGGCTTTCTGATGGTACTAATAAAAGATGCCATTATCTGTGTCATAAGGTTAAAGCCTTAAAGGCTTACTGTATAAGGCATTCCCATGGATGTGCTCATGACCGCACCTCGAGCCAATGGCGGGGTGACCATGGCTTGTTTTCACGAAGTAGTAATGGGAGAGGGAACACTTGAAGCTGGTGACTGCCATAATTGATCAAGAGTGATTTTATGCCCCATAGGTGCACCGGTTGTAACGGGTTGGGAGGTAAATGAGGGAAAAACGGTTGGACTTGGCCTCCCCAAAAGCTAAAGGGCTTGAGTGGTTGGTCTGTCACACCAGGACCAGCTTCAAGGTAAGATGTGGGTGAACGTGAGCTGCTAAAAGGAAGAGATGGAGGCCCATGTGATAATGAGGGTTCAGACTCCTCATAATTAAGTCTTATTCTCACCCTTTTTTCCCTTTCTAAGCTCACATGCTAGTTGAGAAGAAATCTCAGTTGTAAGAAATTTCTAGCTAGTCACTCGGGTGTTAGATCTATGCGTTCCGGTGTATGCATTACATCGATTTGAGTAGGTGCAACCCCTGACCGAGATGGGTTTGTGTTTGAAAAGAAGTGAACTTCGGGAACATATCCCGGTGGAGTACTTCCGGGAGTAGAAAGAGGTGTAGATAAGACCGGTGAGATCCGGCCCGAATTTGGTGTTAAATCGGTGTTGTAAGGCACCTGATTTACCTGACCGAGAGACTCGCTTTCAGACATGATGTAAAGAGAAAATGGAGCTACACAACTGGTCTTTAAGATAAAGTAAGCGGCGTAGCCCCACAGTGGGCGCCAACTTGTTGATGCAACAAATAATAGACCAAGGCCTGTAGCGATATCTCCGGGTAAAAGGGTTCAAGGGTTTCGATTAGCCTAACGCAGGTCGTGGGGTCCCCCCACGTTTGCAAGACGTGGAGAGAGGTTCATTAGTGTTATTGTTGTTCTTCTTGAATTCTAGATTGATATGAAACCAGCCCAGAACGTAATCGTTGGAGAAGATGAATTATTTGGTGTGAAGAAGAGAAGCATAAAGCTAGTTCTCATGGGAGAAGAAGAAGAGAAGCAAGCATGAAGCTTGTTCTTGAGAGGAGAAGGAGAATCAGAGAGTTAAGATAGTTTTCAGCTGATTCTGGAGTGTTTCATATGTTTGGCATGGGCTGCAATTTATAGGGGAAGAGGTTTCTCAAAGGAGAAACCAAAGGAGAAACCTTTAACTAATGAACCTGACTTGCAGTGAGGGACTTACCCTTTTAGGGGTTGAACGGTTTGGACCTGCGGACAAAAGGGTGTTCTTTGTGCACATGTTCTGTCTGTGCAGAAATGGTTCACACGTTAAGTGTTGATGTGACCGGACACTGTGCTTGTCCTTTTTACTGTTCACCTGAGTTAGCGCGTTTTGAACCTCTCAACCTTTTAACCTTTTAAGCCGTTATGTATATTAGTCATTTTATTGAGATTTGGGCTACCCCCGTCATCATTGGTTATGAGTTACGACGAGCACGGGCCCGGTGTGGGTGTGAACTAGCGGAAGAGTTATTTATAAACCGTTGCAAAAATTTGGGCTTTGCAACTGGACTTGTTGTTAAACTAATCACCTTATATAAATATATTAATAAAATATAAAATCTTAAATAAATAAATTATAACGCTTAAGTAGTGTGTAAATGAAGGCGGTTCAAATATACATAACCGGATATGTTATGTATATGGTTCCCGTCCGAAGGGTCCCGTGTAGTTCCCTGTTGAATAAGCCAAACATAAACAAGTTCCTGCTCGGGCTTGACTCACAAGTTAGAGATTATTTAATTTTAATAAACGAGCTCTCAATGTTCATATATAAACAAACCCACAAGCCTAGCATTTATATAAATATAATAACTTTTATTTAATATAAAAACATATAAGTGGTAAATATTAACATATATATATATATATATATATATATGTTATTTATGATCAATATAGTTATATAATATATTTTTTGTTATACATAATATTAAAATTGTATATGTGTGTGTATAGTTAGATAATCTGTTAATAAATAAACGAGTCGAATCCAAACCTCAGAAAGTAACTCAAGGAGTAAGTTTAAGGTTTAAATATAGAGGTTTAAATGAGCTCAGATCAAGTTCAAGGTTTAAATGATCCTAGGATCGAGTTCAAGATCTCTTAAGCTAAACGAGTCAAACTCAAGATCGGCTCAAATCGTTTACAATCCTTATCGAATCTACTATCCAATTACAAACATATTGTATGGGTTCTAATTCGGTTGACTTATTAAAGCATGCACATTAGGTACTCTATCTGTATCCTTAACATTTACTTAAAAACATATTTATTTTTAAAACTTCTTTATTTTTTTAAACCATTCACATTCCGTTTCTCATATCTATCTCTGTCTATTGTTTCCCATATCTATCTCTATCTATTGTTTCATTGTTATTATTTCTTTTGTTTTTCTTCTATTTATAGTGAATCTCTAAGGAATCATTATAAGTTTTCTAAACTTGTTTCTTATTATAAGAACTGAATGATCGATTAATCATGTAACATGTGTGCTTAAATATATTTATACTAGGTTATAACCCCGTGTATTACACGGGGTTGAATAAATAAATTTTATATACTAAATAATAAAACAATATATCTTTAAAACCTCATTTATTGTACGGTTTGAATAAATATAATTTTATATATTAAATAATAAAAAATTATATCTATAATAACCATATTGTACAGGTTGAATAAATGTAATTATATATATCAAATAAAAAATTATATTTTTAAAACCGCGTGTATTACACAGTTTGAATAAATATAATATTGTTTACCAAACAATAAAAATAATACATCTTTAAAACCCCTATTTATTACATGTGTTGAATAAATGTAATTTTATATACCAAACAATAAAAAAATACATCTTTAAAAATATGCGCATTACACGGTTTGAATAAATGTAATTTTATGTACTAAATAATAAAACATATATATCCTTAAAAAACCCCGTGTATTGAACGAATTGAATAAATCTAATTTTATATATCAAATATTAAAAAGTTATATATTAAAAAACCTCATTTGTTACATGGGTCGAGTAAATGTAATTTTGTATAGTGAAAATAAAAATATTTAATACTTTAATACAAAGTTTGGTTTTCGTGATAAAAATAAATTGTTTTATTTGTGCAAAATTTGTTAACGAAGTCTCAATAAATGTAACCCTTAGTAGGAGAGTTATCTATAATTAATTAAAAGAGGTTAAATTAAAAGAATAATTATCTATAAGAGATAGAAAGATCTCTTGTTCTTATTATAAGATCGTGATTGGATCCGTATATGTTTGGTAAAGAGAATAATCAAAAGCGGAAAGTGTTCAATTGGAACATGAAAACGTGACTAAATTGGTCCTAGTTACTCTTCGGGACGGAGTGGAAGAAGGGAGGGGATTCTCGAACGCGGAAAAGGATCCAAGAACTCCGATGGTTTTTTTTTATTATATAGTATAAAAGATTGGTTTTACTTTCTAACTCTTTCTTCTACGCTCTAGACTCCTAGTTTTGATTAACACTTGTCCATATACATTTAGGTTGTTCGTCCATAACCATGGACCATACCATAAAAATAAAAACCGTATGCACGCATGATGGGTATGGATTTAAAGCCCACAACACATAGGGGAAATCAACATAATTCGTTTATTTTCTTTTCTGAATATTTTTTTTATAAAGTAAGCAAATCTTTTATATAAGATATTAAATTAAATAATATTTAATAGGAGAGTTATCTATAATTAATTAAAAAAGATTAAATTAAAAGAATAATTATCTATAAGATATAGTCTAATATGATGACAAGTGTCCCTAAAGTGGTTTCTTTTATTATATAGTATAGATATGAGTAAACTGCCATTTTGGTCCCTGTGGTTTGGCCAATTTTGCCATTTTAGTCCAAATCTCAAACTTTTTACATCTGGGTCCCTGTGGTTTGCATTTTGTTGCCATTTTAGTCCAAATTTCAATTTTGGTCAGATTCCCCACTAATGACCATGATATTTTGTCTTTACCCTCAGGGGTATTTTAGTCATTTTGAAATTATTATAACTCAATTATATATATATATATAATACCCTAAAACCATTAATATATATATATACACACACATACAAAGACTCTGCTCTCTCTCTCAACTACCACCACCACACCATCACCACCCCCACCACCGGATCTGCAGCCCGCCGCCACCACCACCACTCTGCCGCGACATGCACCACCACCGCCACCTCCTCCCCCTTCTCACCACCGCCACCATCACCAACCTTTCTCTCTTTCTCTCTCTCTCTCTCTACACCACCGTCGCCACATAAACCCTTGTTCGGATTCACAATTTTATCAAGAAGAGTACACACATGAACCCCCATTCTCGTTCTCGTTCGAAATCAGACCCATGAAATTGCAATTGGTTCCTCCATTCATCTGTCCTCTTGAACAACTCTACAAAAAAGCCCTAGACTTTCAAAACTGTTCCCCAAAATCAACCAAACCGTCATTTTTAGCAACATATATTGATTTGGGGTTATTGCATATTTCATCTAGATCTGCCATTTGACAGAGAGAGAGAGGGGGGGGGGGAGTGATCGGAAGAGAGAGAGAGAGTCTCCGGGTTGTTTTTTTTTGGGTTGTTTTGTCACCACAGTGGGATGGTGGTGGTGATGGTGGTGGTGTGGTGGTAGTTCAGAGAAGAGAGTGAGAGCTGACTTAAAGGAGAGGGATTGAGAGGTTGGAAGGGTATAAGGTGGAAGTGGGTTTAGGGGTGTTTTGCAGGAGGAAAGGGGCTGCCGGTCGTCACCATGCGCCGCCGCTGGTCGGAGATCGAGATGGAGAGATCGAGAGGTTGGGGGTGGATGTTGATAAACTCAAAAAGGTCTGTATGTGTGTGAATGTCTGTATGTATATATATAATATATAATTAATTTTGTGTTAATTTATTAAAAGAGTAAAGGAGGGTAGGGTGGGGTGGGTAGATGGGCAGGCAAAATGACCAAAATTCCCCTTCAGAAAAGGACAAAAACCAGGTTGCAACAGTGAAAAATTGGGGTTTTTGAATTTTGGACTAAAATGGCAACAAAAGTGAAACCACAGGGACCCAGATGTAAAAAGTTTGAGATTTGGACTAAAGTGGCAAAACCGGCCAAACCACATGGACCAAAATGGCAGTTTACTCTTTATATATATATATTTTACTTCAACCTTCAACTTTTAGAATAGTAGTTGAACGGTAAGTGATTCAAATTCGTTTAATTGTTTGAGTTTGATAACCCAGTTTTTATTACAACTAAGAGTAAATTACTTTTTGAGTCCCTGTGTTTTAGTGGTTTTAACCACTTGAGTCCAAATCAAAAAGTTTAACGCTCTGAGTCCCTAGTCATTTATTTTATAACGTTTTGAGTCCAATTTTGTTCATTTTATAACGATTTGAGTCCAAAAAAAATTGGACTCAAAAGGTTAAAATTTGGACCCAAAAGGACTCAAATGGTTAATGAAAATGCTTATAGGGACTCAAGTCGTTAAACTTTTTGTTTTTGGACTCAACTAGTTAAAACCACTAAAACATAGGGACTGGAAAAGTAATTTACCCTAAAACTAATCTATGAATAATCACATAGTTGAATGGATAACAAACTTCATCTAATCATTGTTTTATTAATACTATTTTATTATATGTTTTTTTAACCGAATCTAATAAAATTTTATATCATTCCACCCGGGGTAGTGACTTGGGCGTTTGTACCCAACACAAGCCCCAACTCCCGCCCCATACCCCATAGTCTTATTACTTTTAGAGCTTCCACAACATTGGAAACGTGGCATATTTTGTAAATTCAAACCCAACCTTTCACGGACCTCACGCGTCATGGAGTCCGTTCGTTTGTAGTTGGTCCGAAAATACAAATCTGGTTTGACAAAATTGTGGGCCCCAATCTCAACATTTCTCTCACACATATTTATATACTAATATGGAAGCTGCGCAATACGGTAGAGTAAACAATTTCACTATAATAATAAAATTTAAATAAGATCATAAAGAGGAAGATGTCGGTTATTTTGAGGTCAACCAGCCGCTATATGTTAGAATGATGGAGGTTTAAATTTCAAGCATTCACTTTATAACCGAGCATATCGTATCGTCTTAATATCTCGCGTATTAAATTTCAAACTTTTACTTAATAACCCAATATATCGTATCGTTATAATATCGTCTTCATATCGCGTGAAATTCCCTTTTCTGTCTCAAAAGAGTTGTATTTTAATATAGCATAGATATAGATATACTAATTTAATGTTTTACATTGTTGTTTGAAATTTGGTAGTGTGGTAGGAGAAAAAGTGTTTTTTAAAGAGGTTTTGAATTTGAAGTAGAGCTGAGATGGTGGTTTAGCGTGGTGAATGATTTTGATTGCCTTAAATAATGGTAGACCGTGAGACCAACCCGTATGCTATAGTATATGGTGAGGAGGCTCGGGAACCCGATCCGTCTGTAATGTATAGGTCGTTTTTTTCTTTTACACATAAGTAACCTATTACCCCTGCTCAAGGACTGCGTAATGCATCAAAACTTCAATGGTCTTTAACCTTCCAAATTATAACTACCCTTCATTTTTATCTGTAATAATCAAATTATTTTCAATAATAAACTAACTACGTTTCTGTTGATGCAACAGATAAGAGACCAAGGATAGTAGCTGGGCAGGTTAGGCAAAAGGGTTGAAAGGTTCAACTTTGCTTAACGCAGGTCGTGGGGTCCCCCCACGTTTGCAAGACGTGGAAGGAGGTTCACTAGTTTATTGTTAATGTTTGCTGAAGATCCTCCTCTGAAGTATGTTCAGATTCGGATGTGGGAGCAAACGGAATGTGTGTGTTGGATGTGAAAGTGAGTAACTCGCATAAAGCAAGTACTCGATATGAATGTCCAGAGTTTAAGGAAACAGGCCTGGCCAAGAATGTATCCTGAAGTAAATGAAGTGTCAATTTATAGAAGAAGACATCTCCCAAAGAAGAATGCATTTGACTAGTGACCTTGCTTGCAGTGAGGGGCTTGCCCTTTCGGGGGTTGAAGCCTTTTGACCCCTGGATAATAGCGTGTGCTCTGTAGACCTGCATTGCTTTTGCGGCTGTGGGTTGGTAAAGCAATCCCTGGATGTGACTGGCTACTGTTACCGCATTGCTTTTCCCCACCTCACAGCTTTTCAACCATTAAACCATTTAACCCTTTGAGCGTTTACATATTTAGTCATTTTATTTAGTCTTGGGCTACCCCCGTCATCAGCCCCCCAAGTCAGAGGTTTTTGGGAAAGGGGCTCAAAGACTTCTAACTTTTATACGTGTGTTTTATTGCCCAAAGGCTTCGAAGGTTCGAAGGTTAAAAGGTTGGAACGGTAGAGGTTTTTGAATTTCGGAATTTGACAAGACAGTTGACAAGACGTGTGGCAGTTTGTCAGGCGGCGGTTTTTAATTCCCCCTATTGATAATTATCTGTAATCTCATTTATTTACACATTTTATTTTGAAGAAACATTACTTTGCTCCTTTTTTCTCTCCGGTATCCCCTTTTTTTCAAAATCAGGTCAGTTCCGATTTGCTTATTTTCTCTTTAATTGTTCATTGTGATGGGTGCTCGTAAGGATATGGCAAAATCCTTTTCTCGACTGACCCAAGAGGAAGTCGATTTATTTTGTGTGGAATGGGGTATAGGGACAAAGTATAAACCGGTTGCACCGGCTTGTGATAAATCTATCAATGCCTGTCCTTCTGGTATGATTGCCTTATATTGTCGTCATTTTGAGTTTTCCAATCTTCGTTATCCGTTTTCAAACTTTGACTTGAATGTTTTGGAATATTATCGGGTGTCTTTTGGTCAAGTTCATCCCCTTGGCATGGCTAGGGTTTTACATTTTGAGATTCTGTGTCGGGCTTGTGGGTATGATCCCACTCTTTTAGCATTCCGTCGCTTTTACCGGCTTGCTAAGAATGGTGATTGGTTCACCTTTGAAACCAGTCAAGTTGATACTTGTTTAATTTCGTCCATGGTTTCTACACTTGGGGTTTGGAAAGATCGGTTTTTCTGGGTGTCGGAGGAAATTGTTCCTTTCAAACTTGTTTGGAGACACCCGGATGCTGTTCTGAACGAGCCGGAGCCCTCTGATTCCGAGATAAACACTCGTTTTTTAGAAATTCTTAGGGAGTGCCCTTCGAGGCTTCATCCCTTCCCTGAGCATTTGTTGGTGTTGTTGGGTATAAGTAAAGTGTGGGAAAAGGCTAACTGGGATCCGGTGCTTGTTAGAGATGGGAAGGATATGCATTTATTCTTTTCTTGCTTTTTTTTTGTTCCTTTTTCTTTGTTTGCTTATGTGCTTTTTATATTTGTGTTGCAGATATGTATGCCCTCGATTTTATCAAAAGCGATGATACCTCTTACGTTGCCTTTGATGATGTTGCTGCTACCCGTGGCGAGAATGCGGTTGTCAAGGGTTCTGATTACAGGTTTGGGGGTTCTGGTTATGTGAATGTTCCGAATGTTAAAGGCTTCACCAAAGTTACTGCTTCCAAAGGTTCTACTCGTCGTTCCCAACGCCATCTGAAAAGTGTTGACCAACCTTCTGGTTCAGAGCCTATTGATGTTAGTGATGATATTGAGGCGTCAGGGGATCAAGTTGTGGATGTTGGTAAGGGCAAAGAAAAGGAGTTGATTGTTTCAAGCAAGAAGAAGAAATTGGTTAAGAAGGGTGCCATTCCTGCTATTCAAGGTTCGTCAGCCAAAAGCGTTGAAAGTTTCGAGGGTTCAGAGGACATTTATGTGCCTAATTGGGGGGTTAAGGTTGGTGACAATTTTAAGGACCCAGCTGTTTGTGCTGAAGCCTTGGCTCATTTTGCTCCTCCCGGTGTTCGAAGTGCCATATCTGAGATGGAGGCTGATCATCTTATTTCTAGGATGATGCTCAGTTCCTGCAACCTTTCTGCCTTTTTGGCTGAAGGTGTCACTCGCTTTGCTAAAGGGATGCGGGAATATGAGGAGGCCTCCAAGAATAAGGAGAAAATGAAAGCTTCAATTGCTTCCATGAAGAAGGAAATCGATAGCTTTTCTGAGAAAGAGCGTCTGAAGCTGATGTCGGATAGACAGGCCTTGGTTGTGCAACAAAAGGCTTTTGATGAGGAGAAAGACAGTTTGAAGACTTTGGTTGCCCGGGCCACTGGGGATAATCAGTGGCTTATTGAGCAGGGTTTTCACCAGGTTGTTACCTATTTGCTTCATTCTAAAGAGTTCAACTCCGCTCTTGGCGAGGTTTACACTAAGCTGCTCAATCTGGAAAACACCAAGGTCTTATTGCGGGTTATAAGCTTCACGAGTCTGGCAACCTTTTGGAGAAATCTCCCCTGTATCGTCCCGAGGCTTCCGATGTCTTTAAGAGTTCCGTTGAGCAAATGGAGAGGTTATCATACCCGTATGTAAGTCAGGTTGCTTCTTGTTATGGTAAACCTCTCTCCGTCTTACAGGAACTAAAGCCGGATGGTTTGAATGAAAAGTTATGCGCTGAACTGCTTGGCTCCTTTTCAAGGAAACGTTCCTACTCGGGAGATAGTGAAGATACCTTTCCTGGGGAAGCCGATGCTCCAAAGGACGCCAGTTTGGAGGTTTCAGCTGTTGATGATCAGGGTCCAAAAGCTAAAAAGGCTAAGAAGACTAAGAAGGCCAAAGGTAGCAGTTCTGGGGCTTCTAAGCCTTCTACTGATGCATGAATTCGTAGCTTTCTTAGCAATAAAAACAATTTATGGTTTGTAATGTTAACTTGAACAATATTAGGTTTTCAGGAATGTAACACCTCGAAAATTCGTGTTCAATGGAATAACGACACGTGTCATATGAGACAAGAGTGATATAAACCCGGGTATAATTAAAGATGTATGGCAGGATTTAAAAGTGTCGTCATGTTAATTTTTACCTCTGAACGACCTCGTTTATAAATCCCAAGACCCAATCATATATTATGAACATCTAATATACCTTTAATCCAGCAAATTGATGGCAGTAATTGAATTCAAAAGTGCAAGATAGGATCCTATGGAATTTCTACGGTAAACCTTCATTTTCGGCACTTTCAAAAGCATCCAAGTAAACACATCAAAGTGGTAGGGTATATCACTGTACAAGGCACATTTTAGAGGCCCCTTAATGTAAAATAATGTCCCAAATTCGAAATACCTGCTTACCCCTTCGAATGCATGAAATATCAAGATATTTTGGCTTCAGCAGAAGGCTTGCTCACCGCAAGCATGTCCTTACGGTGCGCAAGGAGTTGCCCAGCGACATATTTTTGGTTGTTTGCTGTTTAAACACAATAACTGACCTTTAAACGTTTTTCCTCATATTTGGGCGACCCCTAATTGGCTCCTAGACATTAGGGACATGTGTTAGTGATCAGGGAACATTGCTAGAGTTGTTTGTCAACAATCTAAGTGTTCTTGAGCACTATAAAAGGCCATGAAGTTGCAACCATTTGATCATTCACTTCTTGTGCAATTCTGGAGCTTTTGGGAGCTTAAGAGCAGACACAAGACCTTCCTAATCAAGCATAGGACTTCAGTAAGTTTGCTTAACTCTTCTTAGTTAAGTTTTTGCTTAGTTTAAGCTTCAAAGTCAAACCGTCGTAATTAACGGTTGACTTAACGATTAATCACTAATGGTCCAGTGATTAGTCGAATTGAAAGTAGTTATAAGTTGGTAATTATGTGGGTAATAAACCCTTAAAAGGGTTCCCCCTGATTCCCACTCTAACTAGGTCAAATGTCGGGTCAAACTTGCTAATAAAAAGTCAAGATGATACTTAATTTCTAATTTATGCATGATTAGCAATGTAGAACACATACAACCTGTTTGATCATTAATATAACTTGGTAATTAGTGTAAGAACATGTCTAAACATGTTCAACCCGACAATTTACTGTTTAGACCCGGTTCGGAACCGAAAGTCGCAAAGCTTTGACTTTTGCTTTGACTTCAGTTCTGACCCGTTTTGGTATGATTTAGAAATACCTTAGAGCTCTATTTGGACCAGGTTACATGCTAGTATAACCCTCTGTGATTATACACCATGGTTCATTAGTTAACCAATTAATACGCATGATTCCGTTAATTGCTCATATGTTGACCATTATGCCCGTTCCACCTTAAAACGTGATTTTTGGAAATGTAAAAGAGTAGAAACCTTAGTTACTGATATTTAAACTTGCACCCAAAGTTTGACATCAGTTTGAGGTGTAGAATGAGAGTTATGCTCATTAGCGTAAATTGAAAGCTTTATGTTAATTAAACGACATAATTAGCGTATAGCCCATTTAAACTCACTTTTTGATATCAAACTTATTACCCCCTGATGTAATATATTATTTTGGGATTTTTGAAGATTTTTAATTAATTTTAGGCTGAGCATAACTTATAGTCATAGGCTTAATCTGGTAATTGTCGGTTTTGCCCTTATGAGCCATAAAATGAGTTTTACATATCTAATCGACTCCAAACCTTTTTCTACTGATCTTAAATGATAAATAAATTATTTTAAGCCTTCTGGAATAATAAAAATATCAGCTTTATGTATAGAACCCGGAAATGGCTTCTAACCGCCTTTTAAGCGTTTTTAACGCATAGTATGTACTAGAACTATTTTAAACATACAAGGGTTGATACCTACTGATATTTTGGGAAAATTATAATATTTTAACAGTAAGCAAAGGTTGTTTAACTCAGACTTCAGTTTTGAGCTTTTCGGCTTATGTGAAATTACCAAAATGCCCCTACGGTGCATAGTTTGGTTATAATTGATAAATTTCACATAATCTAACTGGTGCGGAATTAAAAGTGATCATAGACGGCGCAATTACACAGGCTTTGGAAAGGCAGTATGATGAGTATAGTGGGACTCGTAGTTGGACCCTATCTACACAGCCTTCAAAGCCACCGTCCAATAACGACGACCCGAAGAAGAATGATGACCGACACTCCTCAAACCACAGTGCTCCATCTCAGCAGGTCATACTGAATAAAGGACCCCTTCCTAAGGGTTGCTCTTATAAATATTTCATTTCCTGCAAACCCCGGGATTTCACTGGGGAGAAAAGAGCCATCGATTGTATGACATGGCTGGATGAGATGGATACGGTTGTTGATATCAGCGGATGTGCTGAGCGAGACGTGGTCAAGTTTGTGTCGCAGTCTTTCAAGGGTGAAGCTTTAGCATGGTGGAGATCTCTGATTCAAGCCACCGGGAAAATCCCACTGTACAATATGTCGTGGGATCAATTTGTTGCCCTTATCAGGGAAAATTTCTGCCCTCAGCATGAGGTAGGGAAGATAGAGTCCGATTTTCTATCCTTGGTGATGACAAACCTCGACTGTCAAGCTTACCTAACGAGCTTCAACACTATGTCTCGGTTGGTTCCATACCTGGTAACCCTGGAACCAAAACGGATAGCTCGTTTTATCGGTGGTTTAGCCCCCGAGATCAAGGCAAGCGTAAAAGCTTCTCGGCCAGCGACTTTTAGATCAGTAGCCGACATTTCCTTATCCCTTACTTTAGATGCGGTCAGATTGAGATCGCTAAAGAAATCTGAAGAAAGTAAGAGGAATCGTGAGGATGATAACTCACGAGGGTCAGAGAAGAAGCACAAGGGAAACACTGATTCTAAGAAGTCTGGGTTTGGAAGGAACAGTCAGCGAACAGAGGAGAAGCCAAAGTGCACGACTTGTCAAAGACGCCACTTTGGAAAGTGCAGATCTGAATCCAATTCTAAGTCTGAATCACCTGCATGTGGGTTATGCAAGTCTAAGGAGCACAAGACTGTTGATTGCAAGAAGATTAAAGATGCCACATGCTACAATTGCAATGAGAAGGGGCACATAAAGACCAACTGCCCTAAGTACGCGAAGAAGCCTGAAGAGGCCAAGAAAGCAAACGCATGAGTCTTCCAGACGAATGCCAAGGAAATGATGCAGAATGATAACTATATAGCAAATACCTTTCCATATCAAGCAGTTTATGCATGAATTTTATTTGATACTGGCACATATGAATTCTATAATGAATGATAAATGTTGTATCCGCCTAATTAAGACTCCGGTCATTTAATGCACGGTAGAAAGTGACCGATGATACTTTAGAAAATGCTCCAACAAATCTTAGATTAATATTTTATATCTATTATGAATCACTTTTTCTGATATCCTTATGGCAAGCTTTCAAGCTATCCAAATTCATCATTATAATCAAGACAGATGTGACATTTTGACCCCCTGTCAAAAAGATGATGTATTAGGACCAAACTTTAAGTACCATTAATGGTCTTTTATGACCTAGGCTAAGTAAAATTGATATATATTAAATAACATTCATTAAGAATGTTAATGCTATATTGGCCAGTATGGTTTAATGAAACCATGGTTAGTATAAAACCATGAGGATGATGAATAGCAGTTGTCGGATCGCAACCAAGAAGTTGATTCGTTTAGTAATAAGGACTATTTTTCTATTCCTGTAAGAAATCGGTAAGTCGCAAAAAAAAATGGTGGAACCGGCCATCCCCGGAATCGAACCTGGGTCTAGGCCACACCCTTTCGCGCACCTAGCCAACCGAGCTAGGTGCCTAGTTTGTGAAATTTCCATTCTGATTAAATATAAGCACATATAGATGATATCTCTTTAATCTCTATCGATTTCGAATACCAAATGGTATGATAACAACATCATGTGAGGATTGGTGTATCTTAATAAATTCCATAGATTGCTTCCATGCCTGATCAGTATGGAGGTTTAATACATGGAACCACAAAGATATCCCAATGGTCATATGGTACTAAAGTCAACTAATGGTATTCAAAGAAGATACCCAGAATGGAATTGTCCAAATAAATATTCCCTGGTAAAGAAATATGTGGACTCATAACATAAATGTGTCACTTATTAGACACAAGCGTTGATGAGTGAAATGGAGCCTGAGACATGGGAATCTCAATAATCTCCTTGTACCTTGATTAGCTTCTCCTAAGACTACCCTGTTTACCTCCTAAGAGGCAGTAGCGTTAAGATTTATATCCCATTAAGGCTGTATTATTATGAAATCTCCAAGACGGCTAGTACCATCATTGGGAGAACCGAAAACCTGATTAAGTAAATTTTAAGATAGGAGATTCATATAGCCTAACTCGATATTCCGAGAGTTTGATGTTGTTAGATAAGAAAGACGGTTCATTTTGCTTATGCACTCATTACCGCAACCCTATTTTAACAACAATTAAGAATTTCCCTCAGCTACCCAGGATCGTCGAATTGTTCGACTAACGACAAGGATTAGCTATTCCTTAAAATTAGTTAAGCAATGGTTGGATAACCCTCTCACCTTAAACTAAGCTTTTCTATAATAATTGATATGTAAATATTAAGGCTGCTTCTTTGGAGACCTTGTATAGATGGAATGTTAAACATCTATTGTTAGATAGGGAATTGGTAAGTCCAATTATCAGGACCAGAGATAGTCTTTGAAATGACGGACAAGGCTGTCCAGATTCGTGACCGTCACAAAGCTGCCCGAGATAGGCAGAAGAGTTACGCTGATCCAAAGCGTAAAGCTTTTCACTTCGAAGTAGGTGACAAAGTTTTGCTTAAAGTATCACCCTGGAAAGGAGTGATGCGATTTGGTAAGAAAGGCAAACTAAGCCCGAGATACATAGGACCTTTCGAGGTTATCGAACGTGTCGGGTCAGTTGCCTATAAGTTAAACTTACCTGAAGAGCTCAGTGGAATTCACAATGTGTTCCACATCTGTAATCTGAAGAAGTGCTTCGCTGATGAATCGCTGGTAATACCACATACAGATGTGCATATAGATGAGAGCTTAAAATTTGTGGAAAAACCTTTGTCGATTGAAGATCGACAGGTAAAGAAGCTTCGAAGGAAGCATGTACCTATTGTAAAGGTCAAATGGGATGCCCGTAGAGGTCCCGAATGTACGTGGGAGGTTGAGTCCCCGATGAAAGAAAAGTACCCTTATTTATTTCAGTAAATCTCGGGTCGAGATTTATTTTAAGGGGGTGAGGATGTAACACCTCAAAAATTCACGTCCTTTAATGTGTTGACACGTGTCATAAGTTTGAACGTATGAAAGAATGTTCTTGAAGGACTAAAGTTGACAAAACCTGGAAAGTATGTGAATATACGGGTTTTAACTATCAATAGTGAATAAATATATTGTACATTAACCCAACATGATGTTCATACCTTCAAACGAATAAATCATGGATCATACGAAGCTAAATATGGAAGAAAGTGAGAGATTACAAACTACAGGGGTTAAATGTGTCAACATGTTTAAGTTATACCTCTGAGTGACCTTTTAGCAAACCCGAAGCTTTGTAACGGTAAATTATGCTCACTAGAATGCACGATAAAAATTTCATAAAGTTTCGCTATCGTATGAGAAAGTTATGATCAAATTCGTGTACGAGGGGTTAAAGCGTCAACGTTGAAAGTATGGACCTTTCGGGTGACAATAAAGTTAACCGGGGACTAAACAAAGTGGGTAAATGTATTAAAGCCCTTATATGTCAATTTAGAGGGTTCAAATTGCAATATATAAAGGTTAGTTGACCTTTCGGAAGGGCCAAGAGTCATTTATGCAAGAAATAGAAAATGTGAAGGCTGATCAGAAGCCTTGCGCACCTCAACACCAATACCGTTACGGTGCGCAAGGGATGCCCAGATGCAGCAGATTGGCTATTGGCTGTCTTAAAAGTTGCAACTGATCTTTAATCGATTTTCCTCATCTCCCTTGGCCCCTAAACAACCCCTAAACACTTAGGGACACATGTAAAAGGTTTGTGGGCACTAGTAGACTTGTGTGTCAACTTCTTATGGTGATTAAGAACACTATATAAAGGCATGAAGTTGCAACTCATTCCTCACACCTTCATTCTGCAATTGAGGAGCCTTCTGGAGCTTCAAAGCAGACCCAAGTCCTTCCTAATCAAGCTTAGGACTTCAGTAAGTGTTCTAATCCTTTCTTAATTAAGTTTTAGCTTAGTTTTAGCTTAAAAGTCAAACCGTCGTAATTAACGGTTGAATTTAAGATTAATCACTAATGGTCCAGTGATTAGTCGAAGTGAAAGTAGTTATAAGTTGGTAATTATGTGGGTAATAAACCCTCAAAAGGGTTCTCCCTGATTCCCACTCTAACTAGGTCAAATGTCGGGTCAAACTTGTTAAGAAAAAGTCAACAGGATCCTTAAATTCTAATTTATGCATAATTAGCAATATAGAACATATATAACCTGTTGGATCATTGTTATAACTTGGTAATAAGTGTAAGAACATGTCTAAACATGTTCAACCCGATAATTTCCTGTAAATACCCGGTTCGGAACCGAAAGTCAAATAGTTTGACTTTCACTTTGACTTTCAGTTCTGACCCGTTTAGGCATGTTTTAGAAATGCCTCAGAGCTTTAATTGGACTAGGTTACATGTTAGTATAACCCTCTGTGATTGTACACCTTGGTCCATTAGTTGTCCAATTAAAATGCATATTTCCGTTAATTGCTCATATGTTGACCATTATGCCCTTATTAACTTAAAACGTGATTTTTGGAAATGTAAAAGAGTAGAAACTTAAATTACTGATATATAAACTTGTATGCAAAGTTTGACATCAGTTTGAGGTGTAGATTGAGAGTTATGCTCAATATCGCAAATTTAAAGCTTTATGTTAATAAAATGGCGTAATTAGCGTATAGTCTAGTTAAGCCTACTTTTTTATATCCAAATCTTTACCCACTGATGTAATATATTATTTTGGGAATTTTAAAGATTTTTAATTAATTTTAGGCTGAGCATAACTAGTAGTCGTAGGCTTAATCCGGTAATTGTCGGTTTTGCCCTTACGGGCTATAAAATGAGTTTTACATATCTAAACGACTCCAAACCTTTTGCTACTGATCTTAAATGATAAATAAATTATTTTAAGCCTTCCGGAATAATAAAAATATCAGCTTTAAGTATATAACCCGGAAACGGCTCCTAATCGCCGTTCTAGGCGTTTTTAACGCATAGTATGTACTAGAACTACTTTAGACATACAAGGGTTGATACCTACTGATATTTTAGGAAAATTAGGATATTTTAACAGTAAGCAAAAGTTGTTTAACTCAGACTTCAGTTTTGAGCTTTTCGGCTTATGTGAAATTACCAAAATGCCCCTACGGTGCATAGTTTGGTTATATTTGGTAAATTCACATATATACTTTATCCTACTGTTATAACTTATCAAAATAAGTATTTTTGCTGATTGTGTCAGACCTGTAACTCAGGTAAATACTTAAACTCTTTTATAACCTTTTAAATGACCAAACTACCCCTACGGGGCCTAGTTTGTGTTTAAATACGTTTCGGGCATAATGAAAGACATCTTACTGATGTCAAAACATATTTGAGGCATAAATTAACTTAGGAAACCTGTATATAGCTCTCATGAATACCCGTCACGCTTATTACGCGTACGGTTCGGTTTATGTAGCAAGTTTACATAAATTAGCCGAAACGGGTCAAACCTTGTCGGTTTTATCTCAAAATTCAGAGTGTGTATGAAATACCCATATTATACAAGTCTTCGAACTGTCGGGTCTAAAACACATTCTATTCCGGTCTTCGCTTAATCATGCGTCTGAACCGTATCTTTCAGTAAGACTAACCGGTCTAAGCTTAGGCTTAATTAAAGACCCTTTAGCATCCTAATTGGTTATTTATACCATCATTCCAGACTAGAGCCTTCCGGTAAATGGTACCTACGCTTACCTAAGTGAATACGGCTGAGTTATTAGATTCTTGCTATTTAAGACAGGAGCTAGCTCAGGTAAATACTCTTAACTTATTTTCCCTATACGGGCTTGGGATACGGCACTATAAAAGTACCGCTTGGTCGGGTGTGTAGTTATTTAAATCGTATTGTGATTGATGTACTTACAACCCGTTTAATATGTATTATTTGGTGTATGGCCTTTGGGGGTTAATGACCATGTCCCGGATATCCTTGGCATCATTTTACGAAATGGCCACGACCTAAGCACGGGGTGTAGGCATACACCTGACAGCTGCATTATGTAA
Organism: Helianthus tuberosus; assembly: GCA_030545235.1. Classification (NCBI taxonomy): domain Eukaryota; kingdom Viridiplantae; phylum Streptophyta; class Magnoliopsida; order Asterales; family Asteraceae; genus Helianthus; species Helianthus tuberosus. The sequence goes on along the minus strand of CM060402.1, from coordinate 158,627,823 downwards.
AAACTGGTAATCCACTCCGAGGTATCATCCTTGTGGGCATTATACCGGAACTGGTAATCCACTTAGAGGATGATAGCCTGTGGGCATTATACCTGTGGCGTGTCAGTTAATCTAGTCCGGCCCTACAAACCGGCCCTAACGGACGACAAATAAGTAAAACTGTATACAAGATTATATACAAATAATTTTCCCAAGTATAAAAGGTTAATTTTGCCTCTGTGCATTTTAATCAAATTATAAAAGATATTTTTGTGCCACGTGCATCCAAATCAATTTTCTTAAACTATTTTCAAATGAGTCAGTTGAGTGTATTTACCAGTAAAAACTGACGTATTTTCCCAAAAAGGTTAAGTGACAGGTACTGAACGAAATTGGCTGGAAGCTCAGGGCGCTAATAAGGAATCTTGCAAGTTCTAGGCGTCTAAAGTCTGTTGAACAAATGATATGTTTAAAGATCCGCCTGTGGATCCTTTACTTTCCGTTGTAATACTGGATATTACTTTATATTCGGAATGTAATAATATTTATCTTTTGCTTCCGCTGTGCATTTATATATTGTGTTGTTTGACTATTATGTTGCCAACCACGTCACGATACTCCCCACCGGGCCCACCGGTGACACGTGGAAAGTCGGGGTGTGACAGGTTGGTATCAGAGCCAACACTGAGTGAATTAAACACTAGTCTTTTGTGTTTAATCTCAGTTACACAGTTGCACATTCTTGAGTCTAGACAAGAACATAGGACAAGTTCCAATTCGTTTCATTGTCTTTTAACTACTTCCTTGATTATTTTTCTGATTAGCCTTTGCATGGGCAAGTCATTTTATTAGAAGTCCCGTTTAAGGCAACCATATACTTGTTTAAATTTTTTAAAAAGGAACGATTAAGTTTAAAAATATCATTCCTATATTATAAGATCTACCATTATAATAAAAATGGCAAAATCTAAAAAGGACGAGACCTAGCCATACGTCACATTTAGACAGGGCCAAGATGGTAGTTCCACAATTAGATTCAGATCCTTGTTAACAGTTCAATTTAGAAATTGTTCTGCGTTAATTATTAAAAAGAATCTAAAGGGTAAAACCTAGCTTAAGTGTCACTGCAAACAAGGCCAAGATGGTAGAACCTATACAAGAGATTCAAATCCTTATTAAACATTTGAAAGCATATTAACATGCTTGACAAAGTGTGATGCGATAAAATCACATAAGTCATTTTTTTTTGGTTATTCTAAAATCCCTTATTTATATAATCATCCCTTATGGATGAAGTGCCCACGGGCTATAATCAACGTCCTCTGGGATTAAAGACAGTGGTAGCCTACAACTCCCTGTCAAGGAAAGGTAATGAACGTTGGTTCAAACCTCAAATGCTTCGATTCTCTGAAATCCTAGCATATAAGTTATAATTGTCCATATGACTCGGCCTTTGGTGCCACGAATAAGACTGTTATTGTTTTATAATTAGGATAAATTATTATAGAAATCCTAAATAAATCTGATTAATAAATTAACCAAATATGGTCTCTGTTTACCATGGTTAATGAATTACCCTAAGGGGAAATTCCATAATAAACTCCCAAATAAACTATTGCCCTTGTTTCTGCAACAGTTCAATTGTAATGGCTAACTCAGACGAGGGTAATAGTCATCCAGCGGAGGTTAATAATGACGCCCGAATTAATCTAACTGGTGCGGAATTAAAAGCGATCATAGACGGCGCAGTTACACAGGCTTTGGAAAGGCAGTATGATGAGTATAGTGGGACTCGTAGTTGGACCCTATCTACACAGCCTTCAAAGCCACCGTCCAATAACGGCGACCCGAAGAAGAATGATGACCGACACTCCTCAAACCACAGTGCTCCATCTCAGCAGGTCATACTGAATAAAGGACCCCTTGCTAAGGGTTGCTCCTATAAATATTTCGTTTCCTAAAAACCCCGGGATTTCACTGGGGAGAAAGGAGCCATCGATTGTATGACATGGCTGGATGAGATGGATACGGTTGTTGATATCAGCGGATGCGCTGAGGGAGACGTGGTCAAGTTTGTGTCGCAGTCTTTCAAGGGTGAAGCTTTAGCATGGTGGAGATCTCTGATTCAAGCCACCGGGAAAATCCCACTGTACAATATGTCGTGAGATCAATTTGTTGCCCTTATCAGGGAAAATATCTACCCTCAGCATGAGGTAGAGAAGATAGAGTCCGATTTTCTATCCTTGGTGATGACAAACCTCGACTGTCAAGCTTACCTAACGAGCTTCAACACTATGTCTCGGTTGGTTCCATACCTGGTAACCCCGGAACCAAAACGGATAGCTCGTTTTATCGGTGGTTTAGCCCCCGAGATCAAGGCAAGCGTAAAAGCTTCTCACTAATAGGTTATTATAAACCTTCGTTCCAGATTAGGAGGACCGGTAAAAGCTACTTGCATTTGCTTATTGTGATTATTACTTTTCTCAGGTAAATACTTTTAACTTATTTTCCCTATACGGGCTTGGGTTACGGTATATAAAATACCGCTTGGTCGGGCATCAAATCTTCCATCGTTTGGTGGTTAATTGAATAATTTGATCGGCCCGTTTAAACAGTTTTGTTTACTTAAAAGCCTTTGGGGGGTTAATGACCATGTCCCGGATATCCTTGGCATCATTTTACGAAATGGCCACGACCTAAGCGCGGAGTGTAGGCGTACACTCGGCAGTGCATAAATAGTTGATGTGGTGTGTCTATTGATCTTTAACCCGGTACGTTCGGGCTACTGAACGCATAAGTAACATGTAATTCGTTCACAAGATTATATATTTAAATAATTCTCCCAAGTTATAAAATGTTTATGCCACGTGCATCCAAATCAATTTTTAATCATTTTTCAACTGAATCAGTTGATTGTATTTACCAGTGTAAACTGACGTATTTTCCCAAAAAGATTAAATGCAGGTACTAAGCATAATAGGCTGGATTGTCTCCTTAACATCAATAAAGAGTCTCGCAAGCTTAAGATGCCTATCGTCTGTTGAACTACTATTTCTATTTTATTTTCGATCCATCTGTGGATAAACAATCGATTGTTGTGATACATGATATTACAATATTTTATTCGGTTGAAATATATATCTTTCAATTGCTTCCGCTGTGCATATTAAATATTGTGTTGTTTGACTATTATGTTGCCAACCACGTCACGATACTCCCCCACCGGGCCCACCGGTGACACGTGGAATTCGGGGTGTGACAGGTTGGTATCAGAGCCAACACTGAGTGAATTAAACACTAGCCTTCTGTGTTTAATCTCAGTTACACAATTGCATATTTCTAAATTTTCGAGTTTAGACAAGGAACATAGGAACAATCCAAATTTGTTTCGGTTTATTTTTTTTACTGTGTCTTTTATTTTGTATATGTTTGTTGTTATCTCATGCTATATTGACAGGATTAAAAATGCCTCCAAGATTCTTTAGACGTAGAGGACGAGGCAAGGGGCCAATCACCGCCCCCAATGACAACGAGGCAGGACCTTCGCATATGCGAGCTCCTTCTACTACCGAGAGTGACGATCCTCGACAGAACCGGAGGAACCTTTTCGAGCTGGCTAGACGGTCGGTTTCGCACAGTTCGACACCTCCCGTACATAACTCATATGGGCCACATTCGGAAAATGAGCCCAACAACCCACAACCTTCCTACATACCTTTACTGCGATCCTTATCGCACCACTCCTTTGGTGACCCTACACCTGTTTTTAGGGGCCGGTTTAACCCGAAAAATTATATACAAGAACCAGTGGGTTTTAACCCATTGGGACCGGAGGACCACTTCTCGGGAGACAACGCTATGGATATGGATGAGGACACGGATCCCGTCGAGCCAGCAACAGGAACTCCGAACCATCCTATTGAGATCTCGGACGGTTCATCTTTTCACGGATCACCCTACCATGGTCTGGACAGTTACATGGCGTGATTTAACCAGCACGAGTGGTACTTCACACCCTCGCATCATTCGTCGCCTCATCAGCAGCAGCAGGATCCCTCTGTGGATTCACGGTTTGTGGCAGTCACGCCACCGCCTCCACCACCACCAGTTCAGCCGGCACCTCCACAACCGCCGAGGCGTAGGAGAACCGGAGCGCGGATGTCCGCGCGAGGAGGAGACTTTCATTTTAGCTCTCCTCGTCAATCAAGTGGCAGTCATTATCCGCCACTTCAAGAAGATCCACAAATGGGTGGACCTTCAAACCCCGTTGCACAACAACCACCACCGATGGGTTTTGATAACCCGATTCCAGCATACACGGGTTCTATGGCGTACAACCCGTTTGAACAGCCAGCTCACACCAACTACGGTTACGCTGAAGACGACCCCTACATGGTAGCGGCCAATTACAACGCCTTTAACCCGGAAGGACCCTATGGCGCTCCTTGGGGAGTAGGGTACCCAACTCATGGGTACCAGATACCTGCCAGACCAATAATACGGACACAATCGCAGCTGCCACGGTTTTCTCCCCCAGAACGGGAGGAAATTCTTCAGAGACTGGATCAGGTTGAGCGAGACTTTCACCGCGATCGCAGGGAGCGACAGACTTTCTTCCAAGGATTGACAAGCCTATTAAAAGGGAAGAGCAAGAAGGACCATTGAATCCTTCCACTGTTGTTGTAATTTCCTTGTATCAGTTGAGCCCCTGCGTGGGCCTGTCTTGCTGTATTAGCCCCTGTGTGGGTATGTATGCTTGTTTGTTTTGACCCCTGCGTGGGTCTATCTTTCTGTTAACCCCTACGAGGGTATGTTATTGTTTAAGTCCCTGCGTGGACTATTATGGTGTTTGTTGATTAAGCCCCTGCGTGGGTAAGTCCTTGCTTAAACCCCTGCGTGGGTAAGTTTGTTTATTAAAAAGTCCCGTTTAGGGCGACGTGTAACCTATTAATAATTAATGGAGTGTTATGTTTATAAATTTCATTTTTGCTATTATATGCATAAATATTATATATGAAATAAATAAATGAAAACCATTCCTTTTGATAATAATCTGCCTATTAAATATTGAATAAGAATCTTAAGAGTGAAACCTAGCCTGAGTGTCATTATGAAGACCTGGCCATGATGGTAAGACCTGTTTAAAAGATTCAAATCCCTGTTAACATCTGTAAACATGTTAACGCTCCTGGCAGACGTGATTCATTAAAATCACACACGTCATTCTTATATAAGGATTCTTCAAAAGATTCCCAACCCAATTTAATGATCTCTGAATCATGGGTTTAGGTCATCAATTAAAATGATCATATTTTGATCATACATTGGTAATATAGTGCCTACGGGCCTTGCTCATTTCTACATGAGCCAAAAGACAGTGGTAGCGATGACTCCCTGTCTGAGAAAGGTAATAAACTATGTTCAAGCCTTAAAAGCTTTGATTCTCTGAAATTATAGCTTATAATTTATAAATGTCCTTGTGACTAGGCCTTTTGTGCCACTAATAAAACTGTTATTGTTTTATAATTAGGATAAATTATAATAGAAATCCTAAATAAATGTGATTAATAAATTAACCAAATATGGTCTCTGTTTACCATGGTTAATGAATTACCCTAAGGGGCAATTCCATAATAAACTCCCAAGTAAACTATTGTCCTTGTTTTATGTAACAGTTCAATTAAAATGGCTAACTCGGACGAAATTAATAGCCATCCAGTGGAGAATATTGATAACGCCCGAGTAAATTTAACGGGTGCTGAACTGAAAGCGTTGGTAGACGACGCAGTTACAAAGGCCTTAGAGCGGCAGTACGAAGAGTATAGTGGGACTCGAAGTAGGACCCTATCTACTCCGCATTCGAAGCCACCTTCCAAGAAGGAAGAAGGAAGAACTGAAGAAAGATGATGATAGACTTTCCTCATGTCACACCCCGACCGCGTAAAACAACAAATCGCGGCGGAAACATCGGGGCGTGTTGCAACAGAATTAATGTTTCATAACCATGGATACCAAAAAGTGTTTCGTTTTATTAAACATTGAATAATTACATTGTCTGGAAATCTAAATACACAATTTAAACATAGTCTATCATTGTTATTGAGTCACTAAGGCCTTGTCCAGTCCTATGTGAGCATGCATCCTATCAATCGATATCTTTCAACAATACCTGAAACATATGTGAAAACGAGGTCAGCAAAGAAATGCTGGCGAGTACATAGGTTTTGTGAAAATAAGATTCATGACTTCTGTTTTAAGAAAATGTTTAGTCATGAACCTTGTAATTTGCTTTGTCTTTGTAAATCATTTGAAAAATAATAAGTTCAAGTGATATGTATAAATAAGAGAATAATGCATGATTAAATGAATAACCATGTAAAATGAGTTTGTATAAGATAAGTTGTTTGTAAATAATTGTCTTGTGAAAAGTATGTTACTTGTATAAAATGTTCTATGTCTCAAACTGAAATGATTCAAATAACGCTACAATATGTAATACCATACAAACACTTATATATAGGAAGTACCAGCGGCGTATCCACCATGCTTGTATCATATTCCACACGCATTGTTACTTAATCACTAAGTCAAACCAAACCACCAAAGTAATGTTCATGCCCAATGTAAATCATGTAATATGTATAACCAAAACCCAATCGTATATCGCTTTGAAGCCAATCGTTTACCCAATCGTTAAAACATCGTGTGAAAACCAATTGGTTACCCAATCGTTAAATTCGTTTTAGGTCGTGAAACTACTTAAATGGTCGTCTCGCTAATAACATTCAAACCTTCTTGACTCGCATTAATAAACCCTTACCAAAGGATAGATTAACAATTCGCGTTAATAAACCCTTACCAAAGGATAGATTAACAACTCGCATTAATAAACCCTTACCAAAGAGTAAATTAACAATTACAGATTCAGTCGCTACCCACAACACCCACACATAACTACGGGTGTAGTAAATAACGGGACTTGTCAGATCCTATGGTACCATAACCTAATACTGGTCGGCTTGATCATTGCTAATGAATGTCATTTGTTATGTAAATACAACCAACAAGTTTGTTCACTTTTTGAAATCGTTATTAGTTTTGTATAAATCGTCTTAATCGTTTTTGAAACCATCGTTATACCATCGAAAATCGTTTTGTTATCATCGTTAAAGCCTTGAAAACATTTAGCACATATGAGTCACCCCAAAACAATTGAAAGCAGTAAAATAGGGGAATAATGTACTCGCCTGAGAATGCTTAGAGGTCTTGAACAACAACCAAACAAAGCTAGAGAGAGCACGGAATCAGTCGACAATCTAAAACTATATAAATAAACCGGACTTAAATCGGGAGATCGGATAGGATGAGGCTTGGTAAACCAAATGAGTATTGGAACTCATATGATATGGTTTAACAAGGCCTACATACTACAATGAAACCAAACCTAAGTGCTTTCGACCCATCGCGACCCATTAAGGTAGCTTATGCTACTTTAACGCGTCGTGTGCGTGAAACGCGTTCGGACCGCCTAACTAGTCCTATGACAAGTAGAATATGCCTAAACATGTTACATAATCAGTTATGTGACAAAGGTTTAGGTTACATATGCTTAATTACCAATTATACATGAAAAGGGTATTCTGGTAATTTACCTAAGGCATATAAACTACCTATCATACAACTACTCAAACGATGTGACCATAGGGTATAACCTCGGAAGGTTATTCCCTACCTACTATGGTCACCTAATGTATTTGGTCGGATCCTAATGATCGACCAAATGGGTCGGGTTCGAGGTATAAGCGATTTATTAGATCGCTTACCCTACGACCCTAGACAACGTGGTAATCAGTAGGCATAGTCCCAAGGGACTATAACCAACGTGATTACACTCACGTTGCGAAGTTCAAACGAACTTCGCATTGACCATAACTGGTCAATGTAGAAAGTCAAACAAAGTTTGACTTTCAGACTCGAAAGACTCGAAAAGCAATAAAAGAACGAAAGAATACTTACGAAGGGTCCCCGAATGCTAATTTCGATCCGAGAATCTCAGGTATGAAACAATGGTTTCAACTTAGAGTTTCTAAGATCAAAATTCTAGTGATTATGAAGCATGGGGGGTGGGGTATTTATAGTAAAAGGTCCACCGTTAAGATCGTTTCTTGGAAACCGTGCTTTGATCTTGGCCTTACACCTCAAGATAATGGTTTTACAAAACCATGTGAGCCCATGGTATTTCCCAAAACCATGTGCACATCAAAACAGCCCCTAGTATTGCCCAAAACCATGTGCAAAGGTGGTATAGACCAGATTCAATGTTTCTTCACAGAAAGTTTCAAAAATGGCAGATTTGGTCCCTGTAGTGTAATAAGGCCTTTTCCGACGCGTTTAAGGCCCGTTAACCCCATTTCAAAGCTCTAAAATGAAGTTAAAGTAAAGGGAACTTAAAATGTTCTCAAAAATATCTTGGATGTCGGTTCGTTTAGCCGTACAGTTGCGTTGTTCGGCTAATTACAACGGAATGCGCATAAGCGCGAAAAACGATCCAAATGACGCGACGAATGGATTTTTCTTAAGCCAAACACTAAAGCATAATATAGTCATGCTTACATAAATTTTTGGATGTCCGGATGTATTCAGAACGTAAGTTATGCGCGAAAGTGCAAACTTGTGCACTTTTTGACACTTTTAGTCCCTGAATGACCCAAAAGTTTATTTTAGCACACCGAACACCTCAAAGCTTATTTCTAAGCTATTTAAAGGATATTTATGGTATGTTTAACTTATGGTCATGTTCCGGAATGTCTGTTACAGTTCAAATTGGCATACTTTCGCAGTTTGTCAACTTTAGTCCCTGTAAGCGATTTAACTTGATTTTGCCATACCAAAGCCTTCAAAACTTATTTCTAAGTTATGTAAAGGTTATTTAAGGTATGTTAAGCCTATGTCACTATTCCGGAGTGTTTGTTGCATTAAAATGGTTATATTTACGCATCGGTGCACGTATAACCTTCCAGAAAGCGATTTAGAGTTTGAAATTGAACAAGAATTGATATGTGCAAATGATACACATATTTTTACAAATCCCAAGTATGAAATATAATATTTCATTGGTTTGGTATTTGTTTGATGGCCGTGGAGGCACAGGTGTTACAGTCTCCCCTACTTTAGGAAATTTCGTCCCGAAATTTATTTAGAGGAAACTTGTGAGAGTTTAAAACATGAAGTTGAAAAGACCGAACAACATTGGTTAGGGTTCTGAACTTCTAGTAACTTTAATAACATCATGTTTGCAATGTAAGAGGGATACTTATATACAAGTATATGAAGCATCATTGGTGCGTCCACCGTGCCTCCATTACATTGTTATCATTTTATTATTGTTGTCACTATCGGTTCTTACACATAGTAAACCTTACTGGGTTTTTGTGCACTAAATTTCATAATTATGTACGCGTCCATAATTAGACAATTCCTTGCACAGTTTACACAGTCTATTTTATAATGTGTAGGGTAAAACCAAATGAACAATCCTGTGATGTGTGTAACTAGACCGCCATAGAGTCCTTTTAATTAAATCAATAAATGATCTAAATAGACTATCAAGGATTCTGTTCAGCTACATCACTAGATGTCGTTCTTTAACCAAATTGTGAATCAATCTTTTAGACTAGACCACTCAAGGGTCTATCATCGAATCCTGGAATGGTACTATATAACCCAAGGGTCTTAACTACCACGTAGAAGCCCATAAGGATTTAAGGTAGTACCTTTTTAATATCCTACTATGAATCCCTCATATGAAGATATAAAAGATTCTATGAGGATTTGAAAATCGTTTACCACACAAAAACATAGAGGAGAACACATAAACACATATCACATAATCGCATAATCGTATACTCGCATAATTGTTTAAATTGACCTTTAAATTTGTTATCTTTGGACACGGGTATTTAATGCATACGAGGAATCAATTGTTAATTGCATCAATTTGGATGGATCCACATGAATACCCTGCTTGTTGACTACATGACCCAAAAACTGAACTCCTTTAAGCCAAAATTTCCTCTTGGAGGATTTAGTGAAAAGTTTGTTCCTTCTTTAAGGGTTCCAATGTCAACGAAGGTGTTGATCGGGATCGGCTCGTGATATGAATAGATCAAGATGTCATTAATAACAATGACGAACTGATCCAAATAAGGCTTGCAGACTCTATTTATTAAGTCTTTGAAGATGGCTGGAGCATTTGTCAACCCAAAAGGCATGACTGTAAACTCTTAATGGCCATACTTCGTGCAGAAAACCATTTTGGGAATATCTTCTTCGAGAATACAAAGTTGATGATACCCAAAACGCAAATCAATCTCAGAAAATATGAAACGCTATTCAGTTGATCGGAGAAATCGTTGATTTAAGGTAGGGGATATCGATTCTTGATGATAAGCTTACTAGGCTTACGTTAATCGATATACATTCGAAAAGATCCATTTTTCTTTTCACAAGGAGGACAGGAGTTTCTCCAAGGTAAAAAGTTCAGACGGATGAATCCTTTATCAGATAACTCGTGAAGCTGTTTCGATAATTCTTACATCTCGAACGGTGCAAGATGATAAGATACTTTAGATTTAAGAGAAACTAGTGTTTGAGGTTCTTAGGGAGATCACAAGTGATCATAAAAATGACAGAACCACACGAGTAGTTTCGTCTTTGTGATGACATCATAAGGTTGGATCAAACATTCATACAATTGCATTAGTTGAAAATAAAAACCACAAATTTTTATTTATATAACAACCGCATTGTCTTTAAATGTTACAAGATAACAACCAGAGAAATTTCAAAATTCTACTTGTTCTTCATCATTGATTGCCTCATTGATGTTATACACTCGTCCACGTGCTGGATTTACATTGACGTTGACGTTCGCATTCGGGTTTGCGTTAGCATTTGCATTCACCAGTCTTGGGCAGTTGTGGCGGAAATGACCAATCTCTCCACAATTGAAACATGAACCCAGTGGGAATCTCGCAGCATTCCCTTGAACCTGAGCTTGAACCTGAGCAGCCTGATTTTGTCCCAGACGACAAATATTGGCCAAATGCCCAAGTCTACCACACGTTGTGCATTTCTTGCAATCTTGTTGTGCAACGTGATGACCATTGCAACGGGCACAATGTGGTGCGGTACCAGCATATGCCTTCTTTGCAGCTGGCTGTGCCGGTGGGTTTTGCAAGTTCTGAGCAGTCTGTGCTGTAACAGCAAAATTTTGGGCACCCTTCCGCTTCTTTGATTTCTTCGAAGTCTCAACTTCCTTATCCTTCTTGTTTTGACCTTTCTTGCTATCCTCCTTGTCAGACTCCTGCTTCTTACCCTTGTCACCCTTTCTGTGTAACTTATTCTTCCGAATCTGCGACTCAGTCAATGTCGCAGCTAACTCGATCGCCTGACGGAGTGTGGTAGGGCTACTACCAGTAAGGATGTCTTGTACCGTGTCAGGTAGGCCGTCAATGTACCTTTCGATAGCCTTGTCGAGTGGGGTAACCATTGTCGGGCAAAGCAGACTCAACTCCTCAAACCTATCAGTATACGCCCTGTGCTCACCACTATCTTGCTTCAACTCATCAAATTCCTTCTCCAAAGCTCGCTGCTCATGACGAGGACAGAATTCCCTCATCATAAGGGCCCTAAGTTCAGCCCACGTCTGTGCTAGAGCAACTTCTGCACCACGATCCCTCATAACCCCATTCCACCATGTGAGAGCCCTCTTCTGAAACACACTCGAAGAAAACTCGACCCTGCGATTGTCAGGACACTGCACGTGGCGGAAAGTATTCTCAATGCTCTCGAACCATTGAAGAAGCCCAGTCGCTCCATCAGAACCACTAAACTTGAGTGGTTTAGCCTGGTTAAAATCCTTGTATTTACACTGTGCGTTATTGTTGTTGTTATTATCGCCGTTGTTGTATATCTCGTGGACTTGGGTTACAACCCCGGGAAGCACAGCAGCCACCTGCTGAGAGATCAGGGCTGCGAGTTCTTCAATAGTGAAAGTCCGAGCATCGCGTCGAGGAGGCATTGTCTAAAAGAGGAAACATGAAAGGAAACGAGAGGGAGAATTAGACGAAAAGAATGAGATGGAACAAATCTGATGAAAGCAAGGATAGTGGTCATTTGTTTGTTACTACAAAGCAACAAACGACCTCGGTGATTAATCAAAGTAAATAGGTCAAAAATAATGTATCGCGAAGACATGCTCGCCTATAAGTGAACACTCATCCCAAGAATTCCCAGGTAAGCACAACTGGTCTCGCGTCTGATGAGATATATACGAAGTGCTTGCCTAGACAGAAAACCCAGAATACAGGCATTCACCCTTCCAGTTTGCACGTGTTCACATTATTTAAAACCCAAAACCTTGAAGAGATTTTGAAAATTCAAAGGGGTTCAAAACCATATAACAGAGGGTTCAAAACCTTACAATAGAGGGTTCAAAACCTTGTAATCAATCATCCTAGAACAGATGATTAGTTTTCAAAGCGGTTTTGAAATTTTTGTTCTGGTTGTGGTCATCGCCTAAGGATAGGTGACGGTATTGTTTTATGACTAAATGCAAGTAAACTCGCGTTAGGGTCCTAAGAAGGTTATAGACTAGGTCAAAGCATTACTAATAACCTAATTCCCTATAACCATTGGCTCTGATACCATCTTTCTGTCACACCCCGACCGCGTAAAACAACAAATCGCGGCGGAAACATCGGGGCGTGTTGCAACAGAATTAATGTTTCATAACCATGGATACCAAAAAGTGTTTCGTTTTATTAAACATTGAATAATTACATTGTCTGGAAATCTAAATACACAATTTAAACATAGTCTATCATTGTTATTGAGTCACTAAGGCCTTGTCCAGTCCTATGTGAGCATGCATCCTATCAATCGATATCTTTCAACAATACCTGAAACATATGTGAAAACGAGGTCAGCAAAGAAATGCTGGCGAGTACATAGGTTTTGTGAAAATAAGATTCATGACTTCTGTTTTAAGAAAATGTTTAGTCATGAACCTTGTAATTTGCTTTGTCTTTGTAAATCATTTGAAAAATAATAAGTTCAAGTGATATGTATAAATAAGAGAATAATGCATGATTAAATGAATAACCATGTAAAATGAGTTTGTATAAGATAAGTTGTTTGTAAATAATTGTCTTGTGAAAAGTATGTTACTTGTATAAAATGTTCTATGTCTCAAACTGAAATGATTCAAATAACGCTACAATATGTAATACCATACAAACACTTATATATAGGAAGTACCAGCGGCGTATCCACCATGCTTGTATCATATTCCACACGCATTGTTACTTAATCACTAAGTCAAACCAAACCACCAAAGTAATGTTCATGCCCAATGTAAATCATGTAATATGTATAACCAAAACCCAATCGTATATCGCTTTGAAGCCAATCGTTTACCCAATCGTTAAAACATCGTGTGAAAACCAATTGTTTACCCAATCGTTAAATTCGTTTTAGGTCGTGAAACTACTTAAATGGTCGTCTCGCTAATAACATTCAAACCTTCTTGACTCGCATTAATAAACCCTTACCAAAGGATAGATTAACAATTCGCATTAATAAACCCTTACCAAAGGATAGATTAACAACTCGCATTAATAAACCCTTACCAAAGAGTAAATTAACAATTACAGATTCAGTCGCTACCCACAACACCCACACATAACTACGGGTGTAGTAAATAACGGGACTTGTCAGATCCTATGGTACCATAACCTAATACTGGTCGGCTTGATCATTGCTAATGAATGTCATTTGTTATGTAAATACAACCAACAAGTTTGTTCACTTTTTGAAATCGTTATTAGTTTTGTATAAATCGTCTTAATCGTTTTTGAAACCATCGTTATACCATCGAAAATCGTTTTGTTATCATCGTTAAAGCCTTGAAAACATTTAGCACATATGAGTCACCCCAAAACAATTGAAAGCAGTAAAATAGGGGAATAATGTACTCGCCTGAGAATGCTTAGAGGTCTTGAACAACAACCAAACAAAGCTAGAGAGAGCACGGAATCAGTCGACAATCTAAAACTATATAAATAAACCGGACTTAAATCGGGAGATCGGATAGGATGAGGCTTGGTAAACCAAATGAGTATTGGAACTCATATGATATGGTTTAACAAGGCCTACATACTACAATGAAACCAAACCTAAGTGCTTTCGACCCATCGCGACCCATTAAGGTAGCTTATGCTACTTTAACGCGTCGTGTGCGTGAAACGCGTTCGGACCGCCTAACTAGTCCTATGACAAGTAGAATATGCCTAAACATGTTACATAATCAGTTATGTGACAAAGGTTTAGGTTACATATGCTTAATTACCAATTATACATGAAAAGGGTATTCTGGTAATTTACCTAAGGCATATAAACTACCTATCATACAACTACTCAAACGATGTGACCATAGGGTATAACCTCGGAAGGTTATTCCCTACCTACTATGGTCACCTAATGTATTTGGTCGGATCCTAATGATCGACCAAATGGGTCGGGTTCGAGGTATAAGCGATTTATTAGATCGCTTACCCTACGACCCTAGACAACGTGGTAATCAGTAGGCATAGTCCCAAGGGACTATAACCAACGTGATTACACTCACGTTGCGAAGTTCAAACGAACTTCGCATTGACCATAACTGGTCAATGTAGAAAGTCAAACAAAGTTTGACTTTCAGACTCGAAAGACTCGAAAAGCAATAAAAGAACGAAAGAATACTTACGAAGGGTCCCCGAATGCTAATTTCGATCCGAGAATCTCAGGTATGAAACAATGGTTTCAACTTAGAGTTTCTAAGATCAAAATTCTAGTGATTATGAAGCATGGGGGGTGGGGTATTTATAGTAAAAGGTCCACCGTTAAGATCGTTTCTTGGAAACCGTGCTTTGATCTTGGCCTTACACCTCAAGATAATGGTTTTACAAAACCATGTGAGCCCATGGTATTTCCCAAAACCATGTGCACATCAAAACAGCCCCTAGTATTGCCCAAAACCATGTGCAAAGGTGGTATAGACCAGATTCAATGTTTCTTCACAGAAAGTTTCAAAAATGGCAGATTTGGTCCCTGTAGTGTAATAAGGCCTTTTCCGACGCGTTTAAGGCCCGTTAACCCCATTTCAAAGCTCTAAAATGAAGTTAAAGTAAAGGGAACTTAAAATGTTCTCAAAAATATCTTGGATGTCGGTTCGTTTAGCCGTACAGTTGCGTTGTTCGGCTAATTACAACGGAATGCGCATAAGCGCGAAAAACGATCCAAATGACGCGACGAATGGATTTTTCTTAAGCCAAACACTAAAGCATAATATAGTCATGCTTACATAAATTTTTGGATGTCCGGATGTATTCAGAACGTAAGTTATGCGCGAAAGTGCAAACTTGTGCACTTTTTGACACTTTTAGTCCCTGAATGACCCAAAAGTTTATTTTAGCACACCGAACACCTCAAAGCTTATTTCTAAGCTATGTAAAGGATATTTATGGTATGTTTAACTTATGGTCATGTTCCGGAATGTCTGTTACAGTTCAAATTGGCATACTTTCGCAGTTTGTCAACTTTAGTCCCTGTAAGCGATTTAACTTGATTTTGCCATACCAAAGCCTTCAAAACTTATTTCTAAGTTATGTAAAGGTTATTTAAGGTATGTTAAGCCTATGTCACTATTCCGGAGTGTTTGTTGCATTAAAATGGTTATATTTACGCATCGGTGCGCGTATAACCTTCCAGAAAGCGATTTAGAGTTTGAAATTGAACAAGAATTGATATGTGCAAATGATACACATATTTTTACAAATCCCAAGTATGAAATATAATATTTCATTGGTTTGGTATTTGTTTGATGGCCGTGGAGGCACAGGTGTTACAGCTCAAACCACCACAGTGCTCCATCTCAACAGGTTGTACTAAATCAAGAACCCCGTAGTAAGGGTTGCTCCTATAAATACTTTGTTTCGTGCAAGCCCAGAGATTTCACTGGGGAAAAGGGGGCCATCGACTGCATGCCGTGGTTAAATGAGATGGATACGGTAGTGGATATCAGTGGGTGCGCTGAGAGGGATATAGTCAAGTTTGTGTCGCAATCTTTTAAAGGCGAGGCTTTGGCCTGGTGGAGATCACTGATTCAAGCCACCAGGAAAATCCCATTGTACAACATGTCATGGGAGCAATTTGTTGCCCTCATTAGGGATAATTACTGCCCTCAACATGAGGTGGAGAAGATAGAGTCTGATTTTCTATCGTTGGTAATGACAAACCTTGACTGTCAAGCTTACCTCACGAGCTTCAACACAATGTCCCGGTTGGTTTCGTATCTGGTGACCCCGGAACCAAAAAGAATAGCTCGTTTTATCGGTGGTTTAGCCCCGGAAATTAAGGCAAGCGTGAAGGCCTCTCGGCCAGCTACTTTCAGATCTGTAGCTAACATATCTTTGTCCCTCACTCTGGATGCGGTCAGACAAAGATCGCTGAGGAACAAATATGCCGAGAAGAGAAAACGTGAAGATTATAATTCACGGAGGTCGAGCAAGAAGCACCGTGGAAGCGGTGACAACAAGAGGGGGTCGGAGTCAAGGAAAGATGGGCATCAGTCTGGTGAGAAGCCCAAATGCAAGATTTGCAAGAAACAACACTTTGGAAAGTGCAGACTCGAATCGAACTCGCAAAGAACTTTTGCTTGCGGGATATGCAAGTCCACGGAACATAAGACCTGGATTGTAAAAAGCTGAAGGATGCAACTTGCTACAGCTGTAATGAGAAAGGGCACATTAAAACCAACTGCCCTAAATACGCCAAGAAGCCTGAAGAGGCCAAGAAGACCAATGCTAGAGTCTTTAGAATGGATGCAAGGGAAGCGGTTCTAGACAACAACGTGATTACAGGTACTTTCCTTGTAAATGATGTCTATGCAAGAGTACTTTTTGATTCAGGCACTGATAAGTCTTTCGTTGATAATAAGTTTTGTGAATTGCTGAAATTGCCTGTCAAAACCTTAAGTGTGAATTATGAGGTGGAGTTAGCAGATGGCACCCTAGAAATTGTCTCTACTGTGTTAGATGGATGTGTTATATCCATTAAGAACCACTCTTTTCCTCTGTCCCTACTTCCCTTTAAGTTAGCTGGTTTTGACATAGTTTTGGGTATGGACTGGTTATCTCATAACCAGGCCCAAATTGTCTGCAACAAGAAGCAGGTGGTGATAAAGACTCCGTCTGGTGAATCACTTACCATTCGGGGAGATACCCAATATGGACTGCCTGAGCAAGTGACTATGCTAAAGGCTTCAAAGTGTTTAAAGAAGGGTTGTGTCATCTACATGGCACAAGTGATTATTGATAAGCCTAAACTGAAGATTGAAGACATCCCCGTTATTTCTGAATACCCTGAAGTTTTTCCGGAAGAACTACCTGGTTTGCCACCAGATAGGCAAGTGGAATTCAGAATTGACATCATCCCTGGAGCAGCACCAGTTGCTAGAGCACCTTATAGGTTCGCACCCACGGAGATGAAGGAATTAAGGACACAACTGGATGAATTGCTAGCTAAAGGTTTCATAAAACCTAGTTCATCTCCTTGGGGAGCACCAGTCTTGTTTGTCAAGAAGAAGGATGGATCGATGCGTCTGTGCATCGATTATCGTGAGCTTAATAAAGTCACGATAAAGAATAGGTATCCACTGCCCAGAATCGACGATATGTTCGATCAGCTACAAGGGGCAAGTTATTTCTCGAAGATTGACTTGAGGTCAGGCTACCACCAACTGAAGGTTAGAAATGAAGATGTACATAAAACTGCATTTAGGACTCGTTATGGTCATTACGAGTTCCTAGTGATGCCTTTTGGGCTCACTAATGCACCTACCGCGTTCATGGATCTCATGAATCGCGTTTGCAAGCCGTACTTAGATAAATTCGTCATCGTTTTCATCGACGACATTCTTATCTACTCGAAGAACCAAGCTGACCATGAGAAACACCTTCGCTGTATTCTCAAACTGCTACATCATGAGAAACTCTATGCCAAATTTTCCAAGTGTGAATTTTGGTTTCGAGAAGTCCAATTCCTTGGACACGTGGTTAGTGAGCGTGGTATCCAAGTGGATCCCGCTAAGGTTGAAGCAGTTATGAACTGGCAAGACCCAAAGACGCCTACAGAGATTCGTAGCTTCCTGGGATTGGCAGGATATTACAAGCGTTTCATTGAAAATTTTTCAAGGATTGCTGCACCCCTAACTTCATTGACTAAGAAGAAAGTAAAGTTCGTTTGGGGCCCTAAGCAGCAAGAGTCCTTCGATATCCTAAAGCAAAAGTTGAGCAACGCCCCAGTACTGACATTGCCAGATGGAATAGAAGATTTCGTGGTTTACTGCGATGCATCGCACAGTGGCATGGGGTGTGTGCTTATGCAGAAAGGCAAGGTTATTGCCTATGCATCACAACAGTTAAAAGTTCATGAAAAGAATTACACCACCCACGACTTGGAGTTGGGTGCCGTTGTATTCGCACTAAAACTGTGGAGGCATTATTTGTATGGTATCAAGTGTGTGATCTATTCTGATCACAAGAGCCTCCAGCACCTGTTTAATCAGAAGGATTTAAACATGAGGCAGCGCCGATGGATGAAGACTTTAAATGATTATGATTGTGAAATCAGATACCACCCCGGCAAGGCGAATGTAGTCGCGGATGCCTTGAGTCGAAAGGAAAGGGTGAAACCCATCCGAATCAATGCCAAGAGCATTGAGATTAAGAACAGTTTGAATGAAAGGTTATTAGCTGCACAGAAGGAAGCTGTGTTGGAGGCTAACTATCCTAATGAAAAGCTAGGAGTAACTGAGGAGCAGTTATCTCTTGGCAAAGACGGAATTCTGAGATTGAATGGGCGAATATGGGTTCCAATTTATGGAGGACTTCGGGATGTTATTCTCCAGGAAGCCCATAGTTCTAAATATTCCGTTCATCCTGGAGCTGATAAGATGTACCAGGATCTAAGGGAAAATTATTGGTGGATAGGCTTGAAAAAGTCTGTAGCTGCCTATGTAGCTAAGTGCTTGACTTGTGCGCAGGTTAAAGCATAACATCAAAAGCCGTCGGGTTTGCTACAACAGCCTGAACTTCCTACTTGGAAGTGGGAAATGGTAACTATGGATTTTATCACCAAGTTACCCAAGACAAGGAAAGGAAATGATACAATATGGGTTATAGTTGATAGACTGACTAAGTCAGCACATTTCCTGCCCATTAAGGAGACTTATAGCTCCGACATGTTAGCCCAGTTATACATGGATAAGATTGTAGCCTTACATGGCATACCTGTGTCTATTATCTCTGACAGAGATACTAGATACACGTCACATTTTTGGAAAAGTTTCCACAATCTTTGGGCACGCGTTTGAATTTTAGTACGGCTTACCACCCTCAGACTGACGGACAGAGTGAGCGTACCATCCAAACATTGGAAGACATGCTACGTGCATGTGTAATTGATTTAGGTGGTAGTTGGGATAACCACCTACCCTTAATCGAATTCTCCTACAACAATAGCTACCATACCAGCATTAAGGCTGCGCCTTTTGAGGCCTTATACGGTAGAAAGTGTAGAACGCCTGTTTGTTGGGCGAAAGTTGGAAATGTCCAATTATCAAGACCAGAGATAGTCTTTGAAACGACGGACAAGATTGTCCAGATTTGTGACCGTCTCAAAGCTGCCCGAGATAGGCAGAAGAGCTACGCAGATCCAAAGCGTAAATCCTTTCACTTCGAAGTAGGTGACAAGGTATTGCTTAAAGTATCACCCTGGAAGGGGGTGATGCGATTTGGTAAGAAAGGCAAGCTAAGCCCGAGATACATAGGACCTTTCGAGGTTATCGAACGTGTCGGGTCAGTTGCCTATAAGTTAAACTTACCTGAAGAGCTCAGTAGTATACATAATGTATTCCACATCTGCAATCTGAAGAACTGCTTCGCTGACGAATCACTGGTCATACCACATACATATGTGCATATAGATGAGAGCTTTAAATTTGTGGAAAAACCATTGTCGATTGAAGATCGACAGGTTAAGAAGCTTCGAAGGAAGCATGTGCCTATTGTAAAGGTAAAATGGGATGCCCGTAGAGGTCCCGAATACACGTGGGAGGTTGAGTCCACAATGAAAGAAAAGTACCCTTATTTATTTCAGTAAATCTCGAGGTCGAGATTTCTTTTAAGGGGGCGAGGATGTAACACCTCGAAAATTCGTGTTCAATGGAATAACGACACGTGTCATATGAGACAAGAGTGATATAAACCCGGGTATAATTAAAGATGTATGGCAGGATTTAAAAGTGTCGTCATGTTAATTTTTACCTCTGAACGACCTCGTTTATAAATCCCAAGACCCAATCATATATTATGAACATCTAATATACCTTTAATCCAGCAAATTGATGGCAGTAATTGAATTCAAAAGTGCAAGTTAGGATCCTATGGAATTTCTACGGTAAACCTTCATTTTCGGCACTTTCAAAAGAATCCAAGTAAACACATCAAAGTGGTAGGGTATATCACTGTACAAGGCATATTTTAGAGGCCCCTTACTGTAAAATAATGTCCCAAATTCGAAATACCTGCTTGCCCCTTCAAATGCATGAAAGATCAAGATATTTTGGCTTTAGCAGAAGGCTTGTACACCGCAAGCATGTCCTTACGGTGCGCAAGGAGTTGCCCAGCGACAGATTTTTGGCTGTTTGCTATTTAAACGCAATAACTGACCTTTAAACGTTTTTCCTCATATTTGGGCGACCCTTAATTGGCTCCTAGACATTAGGGACATGTGTTAGTGATCAGGGAACATTGCTAGAGTTGTTTGTCAACAATCTAAGTGTTCTTGAGCATTATAAAAGGCCATGAAGTTGCAACCATTTGATCATTCACTTCTTGTGCAATTCTGGAGCTTTTGGGAGCTTAAGAGCAGACACAAGACCTTCCTAATCAAGCACAGGACTTCAGTAAGTTTGCTTAACTCTTCTTAGTTAAGTTTTTGCTTAGTTCAAGCTTCAAAGTCAAACCATCGTAATTAACGGTTGACTTAACGATTAATCACTAATGGTCCAGTGATTAGTCGAATTGAAAGTAGTTATAAGTTGGTAATTATGTGGGTAATAAACCCTTAAAAGGGTTCCCCCTGATTCCCATTCTAACTAGGTCAAATGTCGGGTCAAACTTGCTAATAAAAAGTCAACATGATACTTAATTTCTAATTTATGCATGATTAGCAATGTAGAACACATACAACCTGTTTGATCATTAATATAACTTGGTAATTAGTGTAAGAACATGTCTAAACATGTTCAACCCGACAATTTACTGTTTAGACCCGGTTCGGAACCGAAAGTCGCAAAGCTTTGACTTTTGCTTTGACTTCAGTTCTGACCCGTTTTGGTATGATTTAGAAATACCTTAGAGCTCTATTTGGACCAGGTTACATGCTAGTATAACCCTCTGTGATTATACACCATGGTTCATTAGTTAACCAATTAATACGCATGATTCCGTTAATTGCTCATATGTTGACCATTATGCCCTTTCCACCTTAAAACGTGATTTTTGGAAATGTAAAAGAGTAGAAACCTTAGTTACTGGTATTTAAACTTGCACCCAAAGTTTGACATCATTTTGAGGTGTAGAATGAGAGTTATGCTCATTAGCGTAAATTGAAAGCTTTATGTTAATTAAACGACATAATTAGCGTATAGCCCATTTAAACTCACTTTTTGATATCAAAATTATTACCCCCTGATGTAATATATTATTTTGGGATTTTTGAAGATTTTTAATTAATTTTAGGCTGAGCATAACTTATAGTCATAGGCTTAATCCGGTAATTGTCGGTTTTGCCCTTACGGGCCATAAAATGAGTTTTACATATCTAATCGACTCCAAACCCTTTTATACTGATCTTAAATGATAAATAAATTATTTTAAGCCTTCTGGAATAATAAAAATATCAGCTTTATGTATAGAACCCGGAAATGGCTTCTAACCGCCTTTTAAGCGTTTTTAACGCATAGTATGTACTAGAACTATTTTAAACATACAAGGGTTGATACCTACTGATATTTTGGGCAAATTATAATATTTTAATTGTAAGCAAAGGTTGTTTAACTCAGACTTCAGTTTTGAGCTTTTCGGCTTATGTGAAATTACCAAAATGCCCCTACGGTGCATAGTTTGGTTATAATTGATAAATTTCACATATATACTTTACCCTACTGTTATAACTTAGTAAAATAAGTATTTTTTCTGATTATATCAGACCTGTAACTCAGGTAAATACTTAAACTCTTTTATAATCCTTTAAATGACCAAACTACCCCTACGGGGCATAGTTTGTGTTTAAATTCGTTTCGGGCATAATAAAAGACATCTTACTGATGTCACAACATATTTGAAGCATATTAACTTAGGAAACCTGTATATGGCTCTTACGGATACCCGTTACGCTTATTACGCGTTCGGATCGGTTTATGTAACAAGTTTACATAAATTAGCCGAAACTGGTCAAAACCTTATCGGTTTTATCTCAAAATCCAGAATGTGTATGAAATACCCATATTAAGCAAGTCTCCAAACTTGTCGGGTCTAAATCACATTCTATCCGGTCTTCGCTTAATCGTGCGTACGAACCGTATCTTCGAAACTAACCGGTCTAAGCTTAAGCTTAATTAAAGGCCCGTTAGGATTCTAATAGGTTATTATAAACCTTCGTTCCAGATTAGGAGGACCAGTAAAAGCTACTTGCATTTGCTTATTGTGATTATTACTTTTCTCAGGTAAATACTTTTAACTTATTTTCCCTATACGGGCTTGGGTTACGGTATATAAAATACCGCTTGGTCGGGCATCAAATCTTCCATCGTTTGGTGGTTAATTGAATAATTTGATCGGCCCATTTAAACAGTTTTGTTTACTTAAAATCCTTTGGGGGGTTAATGACCATGTCCCGGATATCCTTGGCATCATTTTATAAAATGGCCACGACCTAAGCGCGGAGTGTAGGCGTACACTCGTCAGTGCATAAATAGTTGATGTGGTGTGTCTATTGATCTTTAACCCGGTACGTCCAGGATACTGAACGCATAAGTAACATGTAATTCGTTCACAAGATTATATATTTAAATAATTCTCCCAAGTTATAAAATGTTTATGCCACGTGCATCCAAATCAATTTTTAATCATTTTTCAAATGAGTCAGTTGATTGTATTTACCAGTGTAAACTGACGTATTTTCCCAAAAAGATTAAATGCAGGTACTAAGCGTAATAGGCTGGATTGTCTCCTTAGCATCAATAAAGAGTCTCACAAGCTTAAGATGCCTATCGTCTGTTGAACTACTGTTTCTATTTTATTTTCGATCCATCTGTGGATAAACAATCGATTGTTGTGATACATGATATTACAATATTTTATTCGGTTGAAATATATATCTTTCAATTGCTTCCGCTGTGCATATTAAATATTGTGTTGTTTGACTATTATGTTGCCAACCACGTCACGATACTCCCCCACCGGGCCCACCGGTGACACATGGAATTCGGGGTGTGACAAGGAACCCTTAAGGTTCCTGTTGGTTGTGTTTAAGGCCTGTATGGTCGTTTGAACAATAGTTAAGCTTGCAAGTTACTAGGACTTGCCTTAACTTGTGTTTGAAAGTCTTTTAGGGCTTTCTTTGATATGGTATGATGTTTAACTATTTTCTTTGTGTTATGTTTTTATACTTGTGCTTGTTTCGTTAAGGCAGTTTGTTTGGCTTTAACCTTCCAAGCCTTTTGGCTGTCTGTTAGCAGGTTGAAGCCTTTGAGGTTTCAAGTTATTACCCGGGTGGCTTGAAGCCTTGAAGGCTTCTTAGTCTTGTGATCTGACTTGGTTTGTATCTTTATAATTTTTGTCTTGGTTGTATTGTTCTTTTAGATTTTCTTTGTCTTTTGTAACTTTGTCTTTGTCGAGTTTGTGATGCCCTTATGTTTTTTATACCTTAAAGGGTTCAGTGCTGCAGTCACTTAGCCTTGGTATTTTTAACAAGAAGACATAGCACCTATCCTTTTTATCATTTCCTTGTTCTTCACTTGACTTTATAAGCCTGTTTGTTGATTATATTTTAAGGCTTAGGGAACATTTGGTGTAGGCTGTTCAAACTTGTCTATGAGACAATTTTATTTTTTCTTGACAAGTCTCATGGAGTTGTATTGATTTAGGAACTCACCCCTTATATAGGTTCATTCAACCCTTGAACCTATTGAGCGATTTGGCATGGGAGCTCATCCCCTTACATGGCCCTTGCCATGGAGTTTTTTGCTAGGTTCTCAACCTGATCTTAGGATAGAAAGACAAGTTTGATAAAACAACTTCATTCATTCAAGCAATACTTGCTTTTTACAAAAGGTATAGTGTTGTTCGAAATACATTTTGATACAAACCAAACTTTCCTGTCTAAACATGGAACCTTTTCAGGGTTTTGCCATTCCAATGCCTTGGAAGCCTTTTGCCTTCTGAATCTGCTAGCTTGTAGGATCCACCCTTGTGTGCTTCGAGGATGGTATATGGACCCTCCCATTTTGGACCAAGCTTTCCTTGATTTTCCTTTTTGCTAGCTTCGTTGTTTCTGAGGACCAGGTCTCCCGGCTTGAATCGTTCATTCTTGACTTTCTTGTTGTAGTAGACTTCCATTTGTTGCTTGTATTTGGCTTCTTGGATTGCAGCTTGATCTCGTGCTTCCTCTAGGAGTTGTAAATTCAACATGGTCTCTTTTTGGTTTGTTTCGGGATCCATGTTGACGATTCGCTGGGTTACAACTCCAATCTCAGCGGGGATCACAGCCTCGGACCCAAATACCAAGCTATAGGGTGTTTTCTTATGGCTTGTTTTTTCGGTTGTTCTAATTGCCCATAGGACACTAGGCAATTCTTCAAGCCAGTTGCTCTCTTATCTTCCCAATCTTGTCTTGATACCTTCCACTATGCTTCTATTCGTCCTTTCAACCTGACCGTTTGATTGCGGATAAGCCACTGAGCTAAAAACCTGGTCGATTCTGTATTCCTTGCACCAAATGCTGAAAGGCTTCTCAGCAAATTGCCTTCCGTTATCAGGGACAAGTACTCCCAGAAATCTATAACGGCAAATGATGTTCTCCCAAAAAAAGTCAATAACTTGTTTTCCCGTGATCTTAGCAAGTGGTTTGACCTCGGGCCACTTAGTGAAATAATCTGTAGCCACCAACAAGAATTTCACTCCTTCTTTGCTTGGGGGAAATTGACCAACAATGTCCATTCCCCATTTATGGAATGGCCATGCCGAGGTTATCGGGACCAAGTCATGCTTGGGACTTTTTGGGATTGGTGCATGAATCTGGAAAGCATCACATTTCCTTAACTGTTCAGCTGTATCACGGTTCATTGAGGGCCAGAAATACCCAAGGTTCATGAGCTTTACAACCACCGACCTAGCTCCAAAGTGAGCTCCGCATATACCTTCGTGAATTTCTTTGATCAAATACTTACTTTGCTCAGGACCGACACATCTTAGCAAGGGAGCAAGGTAACCCTTTTTTGTAAAGGGTTTCTCCTTTTAGTACATATTGCCTTGCCTTGATTTTAACCCTTTCAGCTTCTATTTGATCATTGGGTAGTTCACCATTTTTAAGGAACTTTTTGATGGGAGTCATCCAGTTTGGATCTTCCTCGGTGACTACGTCTTGAACTTCCAATTCATCAATCGATGGAGCCTTCAACACTTCTACCAACACTTTCTTGGTGAGGTGAGCAAAAGTGAGAGATGCTAGCTTACTTAAGGCATCAGCCTTTTTGTTTTGGGATCTAGGAATTTGTTTGATATGGCATGCTTGGAAGGTACTCATCAACTCCTTAGACTTCTCCTTGTATCTTTTCATGTTGGGCTCTTTGGCAACATAGCTGTCGTTTACTTGGCTTGAGACCAGCAATGAATCTGTGAACACTTCAAGCTTCTCGACCTTCATCTCTTTGGCTAGCCTTAAACCGGCGATTAGTGCCTCGTATTCAGCCTCGTTATTGGTGGTCTGAAAATCAAAACGGAGAGCATATGTGAATTCCAACCCTTCTGGGTTGATTAAAATTAACCCAGCCCCTGACCCTTCAACACTTGAAGCCCCATCGGTAAAAAGCTTCCAGGCTTCAGGGTTGGAGGGTTCAGTGGTGGTAGTGTTTACTTCCGTGATTGCTTGGTTCGGGATTTCCACAATGAAATCAACCAAGACTTGGGCTTTGATAGCTTTTCGTGGGACGTAGGTGATGTTATGTTCACCTAGTTCCACTGCCCATTTGGCCAGTCTTCCCGAATTCTCTGGTTTTTCAAGCACATTCTTAATAGGTTGGTCAGTGACCACTTGTATAGGATGTGCTTGGAAATACCTTCGAAGCCTTCTAGCTGTTTGAACTAGGGCTAAGGCAAGCTTTTCAAGGGGAGGGTATTTGGTTTCAGCCAATTTTAGAGTTTTGCTGAAGAAATAAACGGGTACCTGAGCTTTATCCCGTGCGATGTCTGGTAAGGAAGCTAGATGTTGTTTCATCTGGTTGAAGGCTTCTTCAGCCTCATCAGTCCATTTGAAGTCCTTCTTATCAGAGCAATTCTTGAGTGTTTTGTAGAAGGGTAAAGACCTTTCATCCAGCTTGGAGGTGAAACGCTTCAAGGTTGCAAGCTTCCCATTTAGGCTTTCAACCTCCTTCTTGGTTTTCGGTGGCTTGGCTTCAAGGACAACTTTCACCTTGTTTGGGTTAGCCTTGATGCTTTGTTTCCCAACAATATGACCCAAGAACTTTCCTTCTTCAAACCCAAATGAGCATTTTTCAGGGTTGAGCTTCATGTTAACCTTTCTGAGATTCTTGAAAGTTTCTTAAATGTCGTCGAGCATTTTATACTCTGTCTTGCTTTTGATGACCAAGTCATCGACGTATGTGTAACAACTCTCACTAAAAAGTCCTAATTATTACTTTAATTGATCATTAGGAAACCCTAATTGAGACACCCAAGTGATTCCGCACAAACCCTAAAATTTTCAGAACAATCGGAATCAGGATTAGGACCCCTAAAACTTAGGGGGGATAAACCCTAATTGACGATTATCCTTAAATAATCGTTGTCACATAACTGAAATTCAAAACTGTAGAGTCAGCTGAGCTAGTCCCAATCGTGGCTACCCTATAGCCTATTTTTATTCCTTACGGACCGTAACATTGTTAAGCTTACGGACCGCAACATTGTTAATCTTACGGTCCGTAAGATAGTTAAATTTTGGGTATAAATAGAGGACAGTGGCACTTGAATTCTGGACTTACAACGTCGAAAGAATTCGCACTATACACTGAGATACGAACTGAATACTCTAAATTACACCCCGGCTCTCGAAATTCTGCCGCAAAACAGGGTATTAGCACAATCGCTGCTACGATTCATTTTCCGACGATCAATATATCCAATGGATGCTTAAGTGTCACCCACATTAGGGTTATACTTTGTCGTTCGTCGTTAATTCGATGGATGAAGTATCGCACTTTGTCGTTCATTGTGAGAATTTGATCTCGTGAGTTATCGTAAATGCTGGATTGATTACTAACCCAGTTTTGTGTGCATTGTATTTAAATTAGGTTAACAAGGCTGATTCATAGACTAGACTCTGTCCGTATTAAATCAGCAATGTGAGTCATTCTCTCTTTTTATCAAATTTATTTACAAAAGCATGTTATTTTCAAAGTTATAATTATGGGGATTAAGTCTTTGTAATCACCAAGTTACAGCCGGTATGTGGGGTTTTGTATACATTACTTGATAATCGTCACCATTGGGGCAGCCAATTGGGGGATATGACCATAGTCACAGATTCGGTCGAGTGACAAATACCGTGGGTAGTTGGTTTGATATCAGAAACATTGTAATCGCTCTTAATACTGTAAATTATAACAAATGTGTCATTTTAGTAAATAGAATGATTCACTCAGTATTTCCCACTGACAAAACCTTTTCCAAACATGTTTCAGGTGATCTGTTGTAATTCAGGAAAAGTGCTGGGGAGCATTTCAAGCTTAAGATAGTGGCTCATTATAAAATAAAGAAATAAGTTTTGTAATATCACGATTTCGTAGTAAAAGTATAATATTGTAAATTATCGGGGTTTTATCCCTAATTGTGAAATAAAATAATTCGGGAAAATTTTTGCTTTAAACGATCCTGTTAAATAAACTTCCGCTGTTAAACTCAACTAAATAAATACCACGGGATTTCTGTCCCGCGGCTCCTGAAACGGGTCAAACCGGGTCGGGGGCCGTGACAGAAAAAGGTGGTATCAGAGCCACTGGGTTAAGCTAATTAAGTATTTAGAAATACTTAATTTATCCTGATTACTATTATGTGATTATGTGTGTTATTAACTGATTAATTGTTAGTTACAGTATGGGTAAGCAAAAGCTGTCAAGTATCTATCTTAAATTAGATAGATCATCCAATGAGAAGGGAAGTTCATCCCGAACCAAATCCTCAAATCAGACTGGAATTCCTGAAGAAGGAATATTTGTGCGAAAGGCACAATACGAGGAATCACTTTCTCCTAGAAGGAGGGAGATGATTATTAAGAAAAGTAAAGAGAAAATCCGAGAAAAGAAGATTAAACGGGAAACCCAGGAATTAATTGATAAATCACTTTGGGAAGATAAGCTAGATGAAAAATGGGCAAATTTATATATGCTAGCCACAGTAGCAGAAAATATAAATCTTTAGATATTTTAAAGTTTAGTACTTTACCCTTACAATCTAGAAACTCTGTGCAATAAATAAAATTTCAAACCCTAAGTGTGTTTTTCAGTTATCTTTGTAATAAATTAGTACACAGTATGTAATAAATTAAACGGTTATTTATGAATTTTAACTTAGTATTTTATGCATTTTGCATATATGCTACATCAGCATGAGTGGGATATCTGAAGCCTTTCAGAACCTTAATCTTTACCCGGTGAATATCGAAGTTTCCAAAGAATTTACTGGATACTTTCCTGATATAGAACAACCTGTAGAATTCAGTGCTCCACCTGTGAACAAGCCAAAACGAAAGAAAAGAAAGAATTACGTGTGAGTAAGTCGTATACGTAAGAAAAAGCCAGCTACAAAACTTCCCAAAATAAATAATCCTTTGAAAAAGGGAAAATAAATTATAACCGGAGAAAGTTCGAAACAGTAGGAAATGGAAACTGAAACCAAGGGAGAGGTTAAGGAGATAGGAATGCAGATGGAGGAAGGTCCTAAAGAAATAGTAATGGAAGTTGGGCAAGGCTCTAGACCAACTCAGATAGAAATCGGAGAGAGCTCCAATCCAAACCAGGAAAGGACTTTTCAAGATGAGATAGATTTCCTATTGGCAAGCTGTGAAACTATTCAGCCTGTCAATAATAATATTTTTACTTATCCTCTTGAAAACCAACTCCCTATGAATTGGGAACCAGTAATCCCAGACCCAATAGTCCACTCCCAACCCATAGGAATGGACGAATGGTGGACGAACGATTGGCAATTTCAAAATATTGTCAACGATCCTTATTCCTTTCTTCCACAATTTGATCCAGAACCCCTACCTAATCCACCCATGAGTAATGAAAACATGGCTGAACTTCGCCACTTTGGTGAAGAGTTGTTTGATGCGGGAAGTAGAATCAGGGAAATAGGGGGACAAATTGCCTGGAAGTACGATGAGAGGGAACTGCGTTTTTAGAACGGCAAGTGACGAGAGATAGTACGATGATAAAACGGTAGTTGTATAATAGTAATAGTAAAGTTAGTCTGTAAATAACGAATAAAACTCTGTAAGATATTGGTGTGTAATGATGCATACTATACTAGATATAAAATGAAATCGAGAAATCGATTGTTTGACTATAACTGTATTGTAAAAATTTCTGATTGTTTATAATTGTTATTTAGCAGATACTAATAAAATTTATATATACATTATCAGATGGCAAACAGTGGTAATGAACCTATAAATGAAGTTAATCAGTCTGAGCAACATTTAAGAGATCAATATATGACTCGGCAAGATATCGAAAATATTGTTGCTCAAGGGATAGCCAATGCTATTCCAGCATTCGTTGCTGCTATAAAGAATCCAATCGAACCGCAACAAATTGTCCCTAGTAAACAGATTACTGAAGATAACTTCAGTAATAGTGTAAATGGAGGCAATAATCATGTTAATCATAATAGGGAACCACATCAAGCTCCATTACCTAAGAAAATGAAAACTGCAACGCCTGGTTGCACTTTCAAAGAATTCCTTGCTTGTAAACCCACTGAATTTGCAGGCAATGAAGGAGCAACTGCATCACTGCGTTGGTTAGAGAAAACCGAAGCAGTCATTGCAATAAGTAAATGTGGTAAAGATGATCAGGTCATGTACGCATCAAATCTCTTCAAAGAAGGAGCACTCGAATGGTGGAACACTGTGTTACAATCAAAAGGAAGAGTAATAGCTTATGCTATGACTTGGGAAGAATTTAAGGGTTTGGTGGAAAGAAAATTCTGTCCCGAGTATGAAAAGGAACAGATGACGAATAAGTTTCTAAATCATCGGATGATGGGTGTAGATTGTCGCGGTTATACCTCGACATTCTTTGAATATGCTAGAGTGGTACCAACACTGGCTTCGCCAGAACCGGTACTCATTTCTCGCTATATTTGGGGGCTAATTAGTGAAATCCGCAATATTGTTAAAGCTGCGAGACCTCGCACTATTGACGATGCGGTAGAATTAGCTAATACTCTAACCGATGAACTGGTACGCACAAGAGATGAAGATAGGAAAAAGGAACTAGCTCAGAAGATTACCCAAGGATTTCGTGTGGGTAATAATAACAGCTTCAAGAGAAAAGGAACAGGGCAATCTCCAGCTCCGTCATTCTGCAAAAAAATGCAAAAAGAAACATTATGGAAGATGCGATATCACTTGCAATTTTTGCAAAACTGTAGGACATCGTGAAGAAAACTGCAAAAAGAAGACCGTAATCTATTTTAACTGTGGTGAAGCGGGGCATTATAAAACAGAATGTCCTAAATTGATTAAGCCAGTAGATAACAAACCCAAGGTGACCGAAGGAACTACTAAGAAGAATGCCAGGGCCTTTCAGCTGACCACTCAAGAAGCAGAACTCATTCCGGATGTGATAGCGGGTACGTTCTTAGTTCACAACGTGTATGCAAAAGTATTATTTGACTCTGGTGCAAACCAAAGTTTTATAAATACTTCATTCTGCCAAGCTCTTAGTTTACCTTTAACCCATATTAGGCAGATTTTTACAGTTGAAACAGCAGACGGAAATTCAGTTAAAATAGATAAAGTTTTGCAAGAAGGAAACATAGAACTTTTAGGACATAAATTCTCTGCAAAACTATTGCCAATGAATTTAGCGGAATTTGATGTTGTATTAGGAATGGATTGGTTAGTAGCCAACCATGCTAGAATCCTTTGTGATCAGAATTCCATAGAAATTCAATCACCCACCGGAGAAGTGATTAGGATTATAGGAGATAAACCACGGAAACCCATGAAGTTCATATCAGTAATGAAAGTTGCTAATTATGAACGAAAACAAGGAATAGTGTATATGATTTCGGTAATCATCAGCACTAAGGGTAAAAATCTTAAGGAAATACCAGTAGTCTCAGAATATCCTGATGTATTCCCAGAAGATTTACCGGGATTACCTCCAGACAGGGAAGTAGAATTTAGGATTCATCTAATTCCAGGAACTACACCGATAGCCAAGGCACCTTATCGGTTAGCACCCACAGAAATGTTAGAACTGAAAAAGCAATTAGATGAATTACTAAGTAAAGGATTCATACAACATAGCTCTTCCCCTTGGGGAGGAGCGCCAGTGTTGTTTGTAAAGAAGAAAGATGGTTCAATGAGAATGTGTATTGATTATAGAGAATTGAATAAGGTCACAATTAAGAATCGATACCCATTACCTAGGATTGATGATCTTTTTGATCAACTGCAAGGGGCTATATATTTTTCTAAAATAGATTTACGCTCTGGATATCATCAATTGAAGGTACAAGAAGAAGACATACCTAAAACTGCTTTCAGAACTAGGTATGGTCATTACGAGTTTACAGTCATGCCCTTCGGATTAACAAATGCACCTGCAGCATTTATGGACATGATGAATAGGATCTGTAAACCATACTTGGATAAATTTGTAATTGTTTTCATAGATGATATACTTATTTATTCCAAAAGTCAGACAGAGCATTGTGAACATCTTCATGCACTCTTAACTTTGTTAAGAAAAGAAAAGTTGTACGCCAAATTCTCGAAATGCGAATTTTGGCTAACGGAAGTGCAATTTTTAGGACATATGGTAAATCATGAAGGTATTCATGTAGATCCTTCTAAGATAGAAGCAATTACCAATTGGAAGGTTCCACAATCCGCAATGGAAATTAGAAGTTTTATAGGATTAGCTGGGTATTATAGACGGTTTATTACGGATTTTTCCAAGATAGCTGTACCATTAACTAAGCTAACCTGTAAAGCCACTAAGTTTGAATGGGGACCCAAACAAAAAGAAGCTTTTAGAATTTTGAAACAGAAATTAACAAATGCTCCAATCTTAGCCTTACCAGAAGGAACTGAAGATTTTGAAGTATATTGTGATGCTTCAAAATTATGATTTGGATGTGTGCTTATGCAACGCAAGAAGGTAATTGCGTACGCATCAAGGCAATTGAAAAAGCACGAAGAAAACTATACGACTCATGATTTAGAATTAGGAGCCGTAATTTTTGCCCTTAAGATTTGGAGACATTATCTTTACGGAAGTAAATTTACTGTCTACACAGACCACAAAAGTTTAAGATATATATTTGGGCAAAAAGAGTTAAACATGAGGCAAAGGAGATGGATGGAAATCCTAAGTGACTACGACTGTGATATTCAGTATCACGAAGGAAAGGCGAATGTAGTTGCAGATGCCTTAAGTCGTAAGTATTATGAGAAACAAAGACGAGTTTGTGCTCTCAGATTAAATTTACAAATAGATTTAATGGAACAATTGAAGAATGTTCAAACTACAGCAATCAAGGATGATGCTGAAGGAATGAAAGGACGAATCAAAGAATTAGAGCAAGGAGCAGATGGAATTTGGAGATTCCACAAAAGTAGAATTTGGGTACCTAAGCAGGGAGACTTAAGACCTAAAATTTTAGATGAAGCTCATAAATCTAGGTATACTATACATCCAGGAAACAATAAGATGTACCAAGATTTAAGAAAGAACTTTTGGTGGATAGGAATGAAAAAGGACATAGCAAGATATGTTTCTAAATGTCTTACTTGTTCACAAGTTAAGGCAGAACATCAGAAACCTTCAGGAGTACTACAACAGTTAGAGATGCCAGTGTGGAAATGAGAACTTATAACAATGGATTTTGTTACTAAGTTACCCAAAACCAGAAAAGGTAATGATGCGATTTGGGTAATTGTGGATCGATTAACCAAATCAGCTCACTTTTTACCAATGAAAGAAACTTTTAGTATGGAAAGACTGGCTAAATTGTATGTAGATGAAGTTGTATCCTTACATGGAGTTCCACTCTCCATTGTTTCTGATAGGGATAGTCGTTTTACTTCCCATTTCTGGAAAAGTTTTCAGCAAGCTATGGGAACTCGATTAAATTTGAGCACTGCATATCATCCCCAAACAGACGGACAAAGTGAAAGGACAATCCAAACTCTAGAAGACATGCTCCGAGCATGTGTAATAGAC
Source organism: Helianthus tuberosus (assembly GCA_030545235.1). NCBI lineage: Eukaryota > Viridiplantae > Streptophyta > Magnoliopsida > Asterales > Asteraceae > Helianthus > Helianthus tuberosus. Next base: position 158,593,937 of record CM060402.1, on the reverse strand, counting down.
TTTGGTGGAAGTTGGGATGATCACTTACCATTAATTGAATTCTCCTATAACAATAGTTATCATTCAAGCATTGAAACTGCCCCATTTGAAGCATTATATGGAAGAAAGTGTAGAACTCCAGTTTGTTGGGCAGAAATAGGAGAAAGTCAATTATCAGGACCTGAAATAGTGCAAGAAACAACTGATAAGATTACTCAAATCAAGGAAAGGCTGAAGACGGCTCGAGATCGCCAGAAGAGTTATGCAGACAATAGATGCAAGCCACTTGAATTCCAAGTTGGAGACAAAGTACTATTGAAAGTTTCTCCTTGGAAAGGAGTAGTCAGATTCGGAAAGAAAGGAAAGTTAAGTCCAAGGTACGTCGGACCATTTTCAGTGATCCAACGTATAGGACCAGTCGCTTATCATTTACAACTACCAGAAGAATTAGCAAGAGTACATGATGTATTTCATGTATCCAATCTCAAGAAATGTTTATCAGATGAATCACTGGTAGTACCTCTTCGAGATATAGAAGTAAACGAAAAGCTGAAATTTGTTGAGAAACCTCTTCAAATTGAGGATCGAAAGATCAAGTTTCTCAAACACAAACGACTAGTTTTAGTCAAAGTCAGATGGGATTCAAAGAGAGGAGCTGAATACACTTGGGAGCTAGAATCAGAAATGAAGCGAAAATATCCACATTTATTCCAGTAAATCTCGAGGACGAGATTTTTATTAAGGTAGGGAGAATGTAACAACTCTCACTAAAAAGTCCTAATTATTACTTTAATTGATCATTAGGAAACCCTAATTGAGACACCCAAGTGATTCCGCACAAACCCTAAAATTTTCAGAACAATCAGAATCAGGATTAGGACCCCTAAAACTTAGGGGGGATAAACCCTAATTGACGATTATCCTTAAATAATCGTTGTCACATAACTGAAATTCAAAACTGTAGAGTCAGCTGAGCTAGTCCCAATCGTGGCTACCCTATAGCCTATTTTTATTCCTTACGGACCGTAACATTGTTAAGCTTACGGACCGTAAGCAGCCTTACGGACCGCAACATTGTTAATCTTACGGTCCGTAAGATAGTTAAATTTTGGGTATAAATAGAGGACAGTGGCACTTGAATTCTGGACTTACAACGTCGAAAGAATTCGCACTATACACTGAGATACGAACTGAATACTCTAAATTACACCCCGTGTCTCGAAATTCTGCCGCAAAACAGGGTATTAGCACAATCGCTGCTACAATTCATTTTCCGACGATCAATATATCCAATGGATGCTTAAGTGCCGCCCACATTAGGGTTATACTTTGTCGTTCGTCGTTAATTCGATGGATGAAGTATCGCACTTTGTCGTTCATTGTGAGAATTTAATCTCGTGAGTTATCGTAAATGCTGGATTGATTACTAACCCAGTTTTGTGTGCATTGTATTTAAATTAGGTTAACAAGGCTGATTCATAGACTAGACTCTGTCCGTATTAAATCAGCAATGTGAGTCATTCTCTCTTTTTATCAAATTTATTTACAAAAGCATGTTATTTTCAAAGTTATAATTACGGGGATTAAGTCTTTGTAATCACCAAGTTACAGCCGGTATGTGGGGTTTTGTATACATTACTTGATAATCATCACCATTGGGGCAGCCAATTGGGGGATATGACCATAGTCACAGATTCGGTCGAGTGACAAATACCGTGGGTAGTTGGTTTGATATCAGAAACATTGTAATCGCTCTTAATACTGTAAATTATAACAAATGTGTCATTTTAGTAAATAGAATGATTCACTCAGTATTTCCCGCTGACAAAACCTTTTCCAAACATGTTTCAGGTGATCTGTTGTAATTCAGGAAAAGTGCTGGGGAGCATTTCAAGCTTAAGATAGTGGCTCATTATAAAATACAGAAATAAGTTTTGTAATATCACGATTTCGTAGTAAAAGTATAATATTGTAAATTATCGGGGTTTTATCCCTAATTGTGAAATAAAATAAATCGGGAAAATTTTTGCTTTAAACGATCCTGTTAAATAAACTTCCGCTGTTAAACTCAACTAAATAAATACCACGGGATTTCTGTCCCGCGGCTCCTGAAACGGGTCAAACCGGGTCGGGGGCCGTGACAGTATGCCTCCATGTTTTTACCAATTTGGCTTGTAAAGGCTTTGTATACTAGACGTTGGTAGGTTGCTCCAGCGTTCTTGAGTCTAAAAGGCATCTTCCGGTAGCAAAAGATTCCTTTATCAGTGTGGAACGCTGTATTTTCTTCATCTTCTTCTTTCATGAGTATTTGGTGATACCCTTTGTAAGCATCAAGAAAGCATTTGAAAGGGTAACCAGTGAGTGAATCAACCTTGAGATCAATTTCTGGTAGTGGATAGCAATCCTTAGGACAAGCCTTGTTAAGATCTTTGAAATCTATGCACATCCTCCAAGAGTTATCTGGTTTCTTGACCATAACCGGGTTTGCAACCCATGATTGGTACTTGACCTCTCGAAGTATGCCGGCTGATACGAGCTTTTCGACCTCCTGGCAAGCAGCCAGGCTTCTCTCAGGTGCTAAACTTCTTTTCTTTTGGACCACAAGTTTGACATTTGGTGGTATTCTTAACTCATGCTCAGCAATGTTCCGGGGTATTCCCGTCATATCTTCTGGACACCAAGCGAAGACGTCGCTGTAATGTGTTAACAACTTTTCTAGATAGGAAAGGGTTTCTTGTGAAAGGCTTGGATTGACCCTTATTCTCTGTTCAGGGTACTTAGGATTTATGATTAGCCTTTGCTTATCTTCTTCACTTCTAGAACTTTTACCCTCAACCAGGTAGGCCTCTTGAGAGGGTTGAAGGGTTGCTACCCCCTCTCGGTGGGAAATTTGACTGTGCCATGACCAACAGACACAGCCATATAGAATGTACATTGCCCTGGTCTTCCAATGATCACGTCATAGTTTGAGGGGATGTTGATAACCACAAAGGTGAGTGGTTGGATTCTTTCCTTCTGACCTTCGCTGAAACGAACATTAAGTGTCAGTTTCCCTAAAGGCTTGAGGGGTATATCGGCGATACCTTTTATGGAGGTTCCAGAGGGTTGAAGCCTTGAACGTTCTTCATTACTCAAGTGGTTGAAGAATTTCTCGAACATGATTTCAGTGGCTGCCCCAGTGTCTATGTATGCCCTATATATTTGCAATGTTCCCACAGTAGCTTCTACCACAAGAGGGCTAGAGAGAGGGTCTTTCTCCGTTGGGGGGAAGCAGACACACTGAAGCTCCCAAGCTTCCAACCGCTGTCTTTTGTGAGGAACCCTTCCATCAAAATCCACCATATTGACTTCCTTACCCTTTCCTTCAGCCATTTTGTCCCAGACTCCCTTTACCAAATGAGCGAGTTCTCTGGACTTAACAGCTTCTTCATATCTTTTCTTGAGCTGGAAGTAATCATTGGTGTGGTGACCTTTCTCTTCATGAAACTCACAAAATTGTGTGGAGTTCTCATTTTTTCTGCTTTTGGGGAGAGGCCTAGGAGGCCGAAATTTTTGCTTGACTTCTTCAGTTGCGAGGATTTCTTGAGGGGTCTTTGTGAGGGGTGTGAAACTTATGCCTTTCTCCCTGCTTGAAGGGTTCCGGCCTTCAGACCTTCTGGGGTCTGAACCCTTTGATCGTCTGTCATAAGAGTTGAAGTTTCCCCTTTTTCTGGCTGGACTATTGCTTCGCCAACTGGACCCTCTTTTCCTTTGCTCTTTAATGTCTACTGCCTCCTCTCCCCGGATGTGGGCTTCTGCTCTCTCGAGAGCTTCTTCCAAGGTTCTGGGCAGAGATTTGTTGAAATCTCTTGTGAGAAATTTTGAGGTGATAGCGTTCATGAAACCGGCTACCCTCATTTTCTCATCCGCCCCTACATAAGTTAGACCTTCTTTCTTATATCGTTCAATGAACGCTCGAAGACTTTCGTCATCACGTTGTTTTATCTGGAAGATTACTGTCGCGTCTTTGACATATCGTCTTTGTTGGGAGAAATTGGCCAAAAAACCCTTGCTGAGGTCGTCGAAGCTTCGAATGCTTCGGGCAGGTAGATCATTGAACCAGATCCTGGCTGATCCGACAAGAGTTTGCATGAACATCAGACAACATTCAGCGTTTGACCACTTTTCTATCCTACTGCACCGGTAAAGATCTGAAGGTGGTCCTCAGGATCTTCAGTCCCATCGTACGTTTTAATGTGAGGAGGCATCTTGATTTTTGCTTGAAAATCATAATCAGCTATTTGCTGTGAAAAGCATGAAAGGTTACTTGGCTTATATGGTTTAGCCAAGTCTTCTTCAGCCCTTGCATCCATATGATTGCCATTGCCGTTGTTTCCCTGAGTGGCTAGCACCTGATTAATAAAGTGTTGCCACGGGAAGTTGGCCATCATCTGGGTCATCATGTTTGGACAGAGCCTGCTCCCACGAGGTTGTTGTAGATGTTGGAAAGCTTGTTACTGGGGACTGTAGGAGTTGGTCAAGGGTTAGCTCATGTCCCAAAGGATCACCAATAGTAATCGGTTGGGAAGAGAAAACGGGATGCACTGTGGGATTCGTCATCGTGGACAGATATGGGTGAGGGTTTGAAGGATTACTGGGACCAGCCTCATTTCTAGTTGTAAAAGGAGGGGGAGGTGGTCTGGGTGACAACGTTGATTCCGGCTCGTCATAATCTAGGCGGATTCTCACCCCCTTTTCTCTTTCTCTATTCACATGCTGGTTGAGGAGAGACCTCAATTCCAGGAAATTGTTGGCAACCCCCTCGGGGGTAAGTTCAACACACGCTGGGGCGTCAGAGACACCGATATTAGGAGAAGGAACTCCGGATCTGGACGGAGTTGGTGTGTTGAAGGTGAGGAACTCGGGTGTGCTTCCCGGAGTTGAGAAAGAAGTTGGTATAGCCACATGAGCTTGGCTACTACCCGGGGTTAAGGTGTTTGGAATCTGATTTACTTCACCCGGGGATCCACTTTCAGACATGGTGATTTTAAGTGAAGAGAGCTACACTACTAGGTCTTTTTGAAGAGAAATAGCGGCGTAGCCCCACGGTGGGCGCCAACTTGTTGATGCAATAGATAAGAGACCAAGGATAGTAGCTGGGCTGGTTAGGCAAAAGGGTTGAAGGGTTCAACTTTGCCTAACGCAGGTCGTGGGGTCCCCCCCACGTTTGCAAGACGTGGAAGGAGGTTCACTAGTTTATTGTTGATGTTTGCTGAAGATCCTCCTCTGAAGTATGTTCAGATTCGGATGTGGGAGCAAACGGAATGTGTGTGTTGGATGTGAAAGTGAGTAACTCGCATAAAGCAAGTACTCGATATGAATGTCAAGAGTTTAAGGAAACAGGCCTGGCCAAGAATGTCTCCTGAAGTAAATGAAGTGTCAATTTATAGGAGAAGACATCTCGCAAAGAAGAATGCATTTGACTAGTGACCTTGCTTGCAGTGAGGGGCTTGCCCTTTGACCCCTGGATAATAGCGTGTGCTCTGCAGACCTGCATTGCTTTTGCGGCTGTGGGTTGGTGAAGCAATCCCTGGATGTGACTGGCTACTGTTTCCGCATTGCTTTTCCCCACCTCACAGCTTTTCAACCATTGAACCATTTAACCCTTTGAACGTTTACATATTTAGTCATTTTATTTAGTCTTGGGCTACCCCCGTCATCAGTTTCCATACCGTATAGTGTATATACACACACTTAAATCATATACAAGTACTTTAGAAAAAAAAAACCTCTTAATTTTATGGAAGATTACAATTTTTTAAAAGTTTAAACACAGTTGACACCTATTTTTTTACAAATTATAAGTATTTAAAAGGCAAATTGGATTTAAATAATCCCAACATTCTCAATTTGGCCGGTAATAATCTCAACTCAGCTATTGGCCGATAATAATCCGAACTGGTCCACTTTTGGCCGGTAATAATCTGCGTTAAATATAGCTTAATGGAGTTAAGTATTTTTTTCCGAATTACAAACTGATATTTTAGGGCTTTTGATTAGAACGAGGATATGAGTTAATTAATTTAAAATTTAGAGTTAATTACTGTTTCCGTCCCTGTGGTTTGTCAAAAATCACTATTTCAGTCCATTAGTTTAAAAATTGTGATTTCAGTCCCTGTGGTTTCACTTTCGTAACCATTTCAGTCCCTGTGGTTTCACTTTCGTTACCATTTCAATCTATTTATTCTGCAAGTACTGGGACTGAAATGGTTACGATGTGGACTGAAATAGTTACGAAAGTGAAACCACGGGTACTGAAATCGCAATTTTTAAACTAATGGACTGAAATAGTGATTTTTGACAAACCACAGGGACGTATACAGTAATTAACTCTAAAATTTATCTCGAAATATTACCCCAAACGACGAAAACGGTGCTTCAATTCAGGTGTTTAAACTTCCAATTAACAAAAATCAAGCTGTTTGAAGCATCGTTTCGAGGTAAGTTTTACATAAATCGACTCGTATCCTCATTCTGATCAAAATCCATAAAATATCAGTTTGTAATTCGGAAAAAAGCTTAACTCTGTTAAGCTATTTTTAACAGCGGACTATTATCTGCCAAAACTGGACCAGTTCGGATTATTATCGGCCTATAACTGAGTTGGGATTATTATCGGCCAAATTGAGAAAGTTAGGATTATTTAAATCAAATTTGCCTATTTAAAAGTTTTGTTTCTGGATCTTCATACGGTTTGGATTAAATATCTGTGTAAAATCCCAAAAACAATCCAACTCAAGACTATGGGGTGTGGAGAGGCTTGGGTTGGGGGTTTTGCTCGACACGTGGCAGGTGTGGGATCCACAAGGTGTGATGTGGCATGGCTTCGGCTGGGTGTGGTATGGTGTGGTGTGGCTTCGACTGGCGTGACTAGCCATGTGGATTTTGTTATTTTTTTAAACTATTTAAAATTTCATTTAATTAAAATAACACACTAATTAAAAAAACTACATAAAATTTTAAAAAAGCTACATAAAATTAAAAAAATAAATTCATGATTTCTCCATGTTATATTTTTTCTTGATTTCTTTTTTCATTTCCAACGTCATTGCCAATTGTGGGCGGGTAAGGTGATCGAATGGCATGGCGAGAAATTTCATATCTTCGCGTTTTTTTAGAGATACCTTTTTATCGTACAACGCTTGGCTATTTTTCTCATCTCGATCCTTTTTTATTGGAGGAAATTAAATGTATCAATTTTCATCCCAAGATCTTCCAACTGGTCGGTGTAAACATTAAATATGTTATATAAAAAAATACCATAAATCGGATTTTGCGATTCGTCAATCCAACATCTTGTCAAAGTATCTTGAACCGTCCACTTTAATTATGTTCGTTGAGCGGCCACTATTGCTTTCTCTTCATCCGTTTTTATCTTGTGGCTTCTTTTTTTGGCCGGTTTGGATGACCAACCACCAATGTCTTGCGGTTGAGTTTCAGGCATGGAATCGGGTTGGGAAAGGTTAACTGGAATAGATGAATCGTTATATGGAAAGTTCGTGTATACACGGTTTCCTTAATACGATGCGATTCCTGGTAGATCGGGACACGGTGAGTATACTAAACCGTGTGGCGGTTGTTGTGGATGGCCGCGTGTAAGGGGTATTTGGGTCGGGTTTGGTGGTGGACGGTTTTATGGCGGGCTAGGGTTCGGGTTTTCTTGGTATCCAAAGGGGTTGTTTGGGTCGTAGCCGCGGTTAAAATGATGCATTTTAGAGGATTAAGTGGGTTGATTTTTATAAAAAAAATATAGAGATATGATAGAAGAAGTAAAGAAGTGGTAAAAAATGTAAAAAAATGTCGCAACCCCCGCCCCCTTATCTGTCCCGGGAATGGGCGGCCGCGAACTCAGTATTGGTGGTATCGATGTTTATCATTTTGGCAGCGGAATTTACATCAGGACCGTACTTAGGAAATAATTTATCAGAGTAAATACCACACTTTTATAATATTAAACATATTGGGATAAAACCCAAGTTTCATTACAAACTGATTTATAGAGATAAATTCTATTTTATTTAATAAAACATCTTCTTTTATTTAGGTAACTTTTATAGCCACTTTATCCAAGCCTTCAGTGCTGTCCAGCTGGCTTCTAGTTGGCTCTCACATTTTGTTACCTGAAACGCGTTTAAAAATATTTTGTCAGTGGGAAATACTGGTGAGTGAATCCCATTTTAATCAAGAAGAGTTTTATCAATTAACACAGTATTGAAAGCGATTACAATGTTTATATCTACACAATTACTCATTCAGTACTTGCCACTCGACCGTATCTGTGGCTATGGTCATACCACACATTGGCTAACCCGTTGTCCAATTGTGAAGGTTATCAAGTAATGTATACAAAACCCCATAATACCGGCAGTAATTGAAGAATTATAAAGACTCAATCACTGCTTAATCACATTGTAAAATATTTAAGGTTTTGTAAAACAGTTTACAAAAAGGAGATTACTCACAAAAAGTTTTACAAAAAGAAGGATTACTCACATTGTTGTCTTAGATTTCTTCTAAGGTTTCTTGGTGATTATCTATAATTTACACAAATGCACACGTGTTAGTATAATAACCCATTATTTATATTAATGATACCCTCCCCGAGACGGCATTCCAACGACTACGTCGGGCAGAACCACGACAGCCGTTACGGAACCTTGGATCAATCGGGCAGCATATCTAATACGTAACCGGGGTTATAATACTTGCAACAGAGCAGAACTTCGTTATTTAGGGGGATATTATACCCGAGAATTATGCCTACTATTCAGAAATTCGAGTGAGAAAGAGAGATGTGAGCGATTGAAACTGAAGGCCCGAGCTCCCATTGTATAGGGCCTGATTTTCGGTTTTACGCGGCCCGCGTAAGACGTAGCTAAAAGCTACGCGGCCCGCGAGGCTCCCTAGACTAGGTCGTAGCCTTGCTGTGTCGACACGTAGCCTCAACACGAGTCCGACACGTGGTGGCCTGGGGTCTCGCCTGAGATTTGAGTTGTCGTGGCCCGCGTAGGCAATAGCCAAAGGCTACGCGCCCCGCGAGAGACCCAAAAATCTTGTTTTTAATTATTATTGATGAAAATAAAGGTATTCGGGGTCCGTTTTCGCATATGGGGTGTATTTTAGGACATAATGGGGTATTTTAAATATATTAGGGGTGTCAAAAAAAATATTTTGGAGGGTTGTTATATCCTCCCTACCTTGTTTTAGAACTCGTCCTCGAGGTCTACTGGAACAAGTGTGGATATTTCTTTTACATTTCTGATTCAAGCTCTCATGTGTATTTTGGTCCTCTTTTGGAGTCCCACTTCACTTTGACCAGAACTAATCTCTTGTGCTTGAGGTTCTTAATTTTCCTGTCTTCAATCTGTAGAGGCCTCTCTACAAATTTTAACTGCTCATTTACCTCTATATCCTTAAGAGGTACTAACAATGATTCATCAGCTAAGCATTTCTTGAGATTAGATATATGAAATACATCATGTATTCCTGCCATTTCCTCTGGCAGTTGTAGCTGATAGGCTACAGGTCCTATTCTTCTAATAATCTCAAAAGGTCCAACATACCTGGGACTTAGCTTTCCCCTTTTAATGAATCTTACCACTCCTTTCCAAGGAGAGACTTTTAATAACACTTTATCTCCTACCTGAAATTCCAATGGCTCACGTCTGTTATCAGCATAACTCTTTTGTCGATCACGTGCTGCTTTTAGTCGTTCCTTGACGTGAATGATTTTGTCCGTTGTTTCTTGTACAATCTCAGGTCCGGATAGTTGCTTTTCTCCAATTTCTGCCCAACAGACTGGGGTTCAGCACTTTCGTCCATAAAGTGCTTCGAATGGTGCAGCATTGATACTTGTGTGATAACTGTTATTATAAGAAAATCTATCAATGGTAAATGATCGTCCCAATTACCTCCGAAATCAATTACACAAGCTCTAAGCATGTCTTCCATTGTCTGAATTGTCCTTTCGCTTTGTCCGTCCGTTTGAGGATGATAAGATGTGCTTAGATTCAACTTGGTTCCAATGGCTTTTTGGAAACTTGTCCAAAAATGAGAGGTAAAACGGCTATCTCTGTCAGAAACAATTGATAGAGGAATTCCATGTAAAGAAACTATTTCATTTACATATAATTTAGCTAATTGTTCCATACTAAAAGTTTCCTTCATTGGTAGAAAATGAGCTGACTTGGTTAGTCTGTCTACAATCACCCAGATTGTATCATTACCTTTCCTGGTTTTGGGTAATTTAGTAACAAAATCCATTGTTATCAATTCCCATTTCCAAACTGGCATTTCTAACTGTTGTAGTAAACCTGAGGGTTTCTGATGTTCAGCTTTGACTTGTGAACAAGTTAGAAACTTAGAAACATAAGCTGCTATATCCTTTTTCATCCCTATCTATCAAAAATTCTTTCTTAAGTCCTGATACATCTTATCACTTCCAGGATGCATCGTATACTTAGACTTATGAGCTTCTTCTAATATACGGTAACGTAGGTTTCCTAATTTAGGTATCCACATTCTCTTCTTATGGAATCTCCAAATTCCATCCGTTCCTTGTTCTAATTCCTTAATCATACCTTTTAATTTTTCAGTATCATCCTTGATTACTGATTCTTGTACTTTTCTAATCCGTTCATTTATATCTACTTGTAGACTTAATTTAAGAGAACGTACTCTTTTTGGCTTTTCATGATACTTTCGGCTTAAAGCATCAGCAACTACATTTTCTTTTCCTGCATGATATTGAATATTACAATCATAATCACTAAGCATCTCCATCCAGCGTCTTTGCCTCGTATTCAATTCCTTTTGCCCGAAAATATACCTTAAACTCTTATGGTCTGTGAAAATGGTAAACTTACTACCATATAGGTAATGTCTCCAAATTTTTAGGGCAAATATTATAGCTCCTAATTCTAAATCATGGGTTGAATTGTTTTCTTCATGATTCTTAAGTTGTCTGGATGCATATGCTATAACCTTTTGACGTTGCATCAACACACATCCATAACCTAACTTAGAAGCGTCACAATAGATTACAAAATCTTCAGTTCCTTCTGGTAACGCTAGTATGGGTGCGTGGGTTAATCTTTGCTTAAGAATTCTAAATGCTTCTTCTTGTTTTAATCCCCATTCAAACTTAACGGATTTACAGGTTAACTTAGTTAAGGGAATGGCTATTCTAGAAAAATCTCGAATAAAATTTCTATAATAACTGGCCAATCCTAAGAAACTTCTAACCTCGGTTGGTGACTCAGGGGTTTTCCATTTAGTAATCACTTCATCTTGGTGGGATCTACATGAATTCCTTCATGATTAACTAGATGTCCAAGAAATTGTACATGTTCTAACCAAAACTCGCACTTTGAAAACTTAGCATAAAACTTTTCTTTTCTTAATAAACTTAAAAGTGCGTGCAAATGCTTTGCATGTTCCTCTTTACTCTTAGAGTAAATTAGAATATCATCTATAAAGACAATTATGAATTTATCCAAATATGGCTTACATATTCGGTTCATCATGTCCATAAATGCAACTGGGGCATTGGTTAAACCAAATGGCATGACAGTAAATTCATAATGGCCATACCTTGTTCTGAAAGCGGTCTTAGGAATGTCCTCTTCCTGTACCTTTAATTGATGATATCCTGACCTTAAATCGATTTTAGAGAAAAATCGAGCTCATTGTAACTGATCGAACAGATCATCGATTCTTGGTAATGGATACCGATTTATAATCGTGACCTTGTTCAATTCACGGTAGTCAATGCACATTCGCATTGATCCGTCTTTCTTTTTTACGAACAAAATTAGTGCTCCCCAGGGTGATGAACTTGGCTGTATGAATCTTTTCTCTAATAATTCGTCTAACTATTTCTTCAGTTCCGGCATTTCTGCGGGTGCCAAACGGTAAGGTGCTTTGGCAATTGGTGCTGTCCCTGGTATCAAATGGATTCGGAATTCAATTTCTCTGTCTAGAGGTTGTCCTGGTAATTCTTCTGGAAATACATCTGCAAACTGGGATACTACTAGAATATCCTTTAATTCTTTTCCTTTAGTGTTAGTGATTATGGAAATCAAATACACTAAAGATCCTTTTCGTATATAACTTGTTGTTTTCATCACAGAGATGAATTTTGTGGATCTAGATGGTTTATTTCCTTTAATTATGAGCTTTTCACTCTTTGGTGAATTTACTTGGATTGACTTTTGATCACATAAAATACTGGCTTTATGGCTATTAACCAATCCATTCCTAATACAACATCAAATCCTGCCAGATTCATTGGGTAAAGGTTTGCACTAAACTTTTGATTTAGAAATTCTATTCTTGCTCCCTGCAAGATATCAGAAATCCTAATGGTTTCTCCATTTGCTGTCTCTACTAGACACTCTTGTGGGAGTTTAGTTAATGGTTGATTGAGAAGTTTGCAAAATGAAGTATTAATAAAACTTTGGTTTGCACCAGAGTCAAATAATACTTTAGCAAAAACATCATTAACTAAAAACGTACCGGCGATCACATCCGGGATCATTTTTGCTTCTTCCGCAGTTAGAACAAATGCTCTAGCACTTTTGGTGTTCTTGTTGTTTGTAGCTGGAGCTAATTTCGGACAATTTGGCTTGATGTGGCCTTGTTCTCCGCAGTTGTAGCATATCCTGTTGTGTTTCTTCTTGCAGTCTTCTTCCTTATGTCCATATATTTTGCAGAAGTTGCAGTATATGGAGCATCTTCCAGAATGCTTCCTTTTGCAATACTTGCAATAGGGTGCAGAGGTAGAACCTACATTTTTTCCACGGTTGAAATTTCCAGAGCGAAATTCTTGGGTAAGCTTCTGGGTTAGGTTCCTCCTCTGATCCTCTTCTCGTGTACGGACTAATTCATCAGTCAAGGTATTCGCTAGTTCTACAGCTTCTTCTATAGTTTGGGGGTCTAGCGGCCTTGACTACATGTCTAATATCTCCAATCAATCCCCAGATGTAACGGGAGATTAATACTGGTTCAGGTGATGCAAGGGTTGGCACTATTCTAGCATATTCGAAGAATAACGTAGTGTATCCCTTACTATCCACACCAGTCATCCTAAGATTTAGGAACTTATTTGCTATCTGTTCTTTTTCATTGGGAGGGCAGAATTTCCTTTCTACCATATTTTTAAATTCTTCCTATTCCATATTGTAAATCCTGTCACTTCCTCTAGACTGGAGGATAGTGTTCCACCACTCTAAGGTTGAATTCTTAAACAGATTAGAGGCAAACATTATCTTATCCTCTTTCGCACACTTGCTTATTTTTAAGACTGCCTCGGTCTTTTCTATCCAGCGTAGAGTTGCAATGGCCCCTTCATTGCCCGAGAATTCCATTGGTTTACAAGACCAGAATTCTTTATAAGAACAACCATAAGTCATGGTTCTTCTTCTTTTGGGAATGAGCGCTTGAAGTATAGGTCCATTGTTCACGCTTTTTCAGGTTTAGTTGGTCGTTTACTGCTATGTTTACTTTTATTATCCGCTTCCTTAACAGTTTGAATAATAAATGGCATCGCATCTATTATTCCTTGTGCCACTAAGTGTTGGATGACACTGTTATCCACTGGGTTTCCATTGTTGTTGTTGTTTGGGTTTTCGTTATTCAGATTATTGTCATTCTGGTTTTCCGGGTTATTATCCGAGTTTTCTTGATTCACTTGGTCAGCCATCTGAATTTTAAACATTTACCACATATTAATATCACAAAATAATATCTTAATACGATCAATCACATGACACACATTTTGATCAAAAGTGTCGATCATTGCGACTTACTCTTTTCTTATATAATATGCATCTACTACAAACCAGTACTGAAATTACAATACGACTGAAATAAAAATCACACTATTAGTAGGCATCTATAGTTATATATTTTTTTCATACACACATATTATATATATATATATATTATTTTATTACTATTATTACTACCTCCACCACCAACTTCATGGATATGGATTCATCCAGAAATCCATATGACGCTCGTCGTACTTCCAGACGAGTCGTTCTCCTACCTGCCTCATTCTCTCACTACTTTTTAAAATCTCTTCTCCGAAAGTTCGGAGTTCTTGCACATTTTCTGCACTCATTGGGGGTGCAGGTGCTGGCACTGGATCTATTGTGGCATGGGTTCTTCCTGAGGATACGGATTCTCTAAGATCTCCCTAATGTATTCATCATTATCGTAGTAGGGATCTAGAGGGTCCGGACCTGGGTAAGCTGCTAGGTTTGGCATGGGTAGGTCTGTCAGATGGTAGCATTGCATATAATCCCTATGATCATCAAACCACGGATCGTAGTCTTGGTCTAAGGGATTAGGTGCTGGTACCCTAGGTATCTCCTCTGGATTAAAATCATGCATTTCTACTTGATTTTATGGGTTGTTTTCTATTTCCATTGGCTGATTGGGAAACAAGGGTAATGGTTGAGGGGCTAGTAGTTGTTCCAGGTTTGGGTCGGCAGTTGTGGATGCTAAAATATGGAAGTTTGCTAAACTCCTATTAAGCATGTCTTGGGTATGGGCATCTGTCTCTCTTTTAGCTGCTGCTAACACTCGTTGCTCTTCTAACTTCTTCATTCTTTTCCTACGCTCATGTGCTCCCTTACTGAACCATCCTCTCTTTTTCTGAGGGAATGGCTCTTCAGACTGAGCCTTAAATACGAATATCCCTTCATCATCATCAGCAGAATACCCTGAGAGGGCAGGCTGTGAAGAGGTGCCTTCGCTTTTAGGTGAGCTGGACAATTGACGATACGCGTCGGATGGTCCTTGATCACTCATACTGTAAACTAACAAATAGTCAAATAACACGTAACAATAAAATACAGATATGCATGTATTTCCGTAATTTATTTCCTAACATTTTAAATAACATCTTGGTGTCAGAAGAACACTTCTGTGGTTGAATCAGTGGCTTAGCTCTGATACCACCTTATGTCGCAACCCCAAGCCCCCTTATCTGTCCCGGGAACGGGCGGCCGCGAACTCAGTATTGGTGGTATCGATGTTTATCATTTTGGCAATGGAATTTACATCAGGACCATAGTTAGGAAATATTTTATCAGAGTAGATACAACACTTTTATAATATTAAACATATCGGGATAAAACCCAAGTTTCATTACAAACTGATTTATAGAGATAAATTCTATTTTATTTAATAAAACATCTTCTTTTATTTAGGTAACTTTTATAGTCACTTTATTCAAGCCTTCAGTGTTGTCCAGCTGGCTTCTAGTTGGCTCTCACATTTTGTTACTTGAAACGCGTTTAAAAATATTTTGTCAGTGGGAAATACTGGTGAGTGAATCCCATTTTAATCAAGAAGAGTTTTATCGATTAACACAGTATTGAGAGCGATTACAATGTTTATATCTACAGAATTACTCATTCAGTACTTGCCACTCGACCGTATCTGTGGCTATGGTCATATCACATATTGGCTAACTCGTTGTCCAATTGTGAAACTTATCAAGTAATGTTTACAAAACCCCATAATACCCACAGTAATTGAAGAATTACAAAGACTCAATCACTGCTTAATCACATTGTAAAATATTTAAGGTTTTGTAAAACAGTTTACAAAAAAAGAGATTACTCACAAAAAGGTTTACAAAAAGAAGGATTACTCACATTGTTGTCTTAGAAATCTTCTAAGGTTTCTTGGTGATTATCTATAATTTACACAACTGCACACGTGTTAGTATAATAACCCATTATTTATATTAATGATACCCTCCCCGAGACGGCATTCCGACGACTACGTCGGGCAGAACCACGACATCCGTTACGGAACCCTGGATCAATCAGGCAGCGTATCTAATACGTAATCGGGGTTATAATACTTACAACGGAGCAGAACTTCGTTATTTAGGGGGATATTATACCCGAGAATTATGCCTACTATTCAGAAATTCGAGTGAGAAAGAGAGATGTGAGCGATTGAAACTGAAGGCCCGAGCTCCCATTATATAGGGCCTGATTTTCGGTTTTACGCGGCCCGCGTAAGACGTAGCTAAGAGCTACGCGGCACGCGAGGCTCCCTAGACTAGGCCGTAGCCTTGCTGCGTCGACATGTAGCCTCAACACGAGTCCGACACGTGGCGGCCTGGGGTCTCGCCTGAGATTTGTGTTGTCGCGGCCCGCGTAGGCAGTAGCCAAAGGCTACGCGCCCCGCGAGAGACCCAAAAATCTTGTTTTTAATTATTTTTTATGAAAATAAATGTATTCGGGGTCCGTTTTCGCATATCGGGTGTATTTTAGGACATAATGGGGTATTTTAAATATATTAGGAGTGTCAAAAAATATTTTGGAGAGTTGTTATAAAAAATATGTGGTTATTTATAATGTTTAAAAAGGAAATAATTTTTTTTAAAATAAAGTAGCCGTTTGGCAACGACTAGCCCCAACGGACAGTAGCGGATCCATGAACTTCTTTCAGTGGATTTGTTTTGGTAGATTTTCACTATTTTTTCCAAATCATACAAAGGTCTTACTAATTTTTTTCAAACCGAGTGGGTTCATGTGAACCCACAAGGATTCGCCACTGCCAACAGATATATTGGACCAGCCAACCAAAGCCAGCCATGTCACCCCCCCCCCCCCCCCCCCCCGCCCCATGCCAGACTCAATCCCCACGCCAACTGGGCAACGCCATGGCCAATGCTAGCCCGGTCTGATCTAGCCAGCGTTTTTGGCATTCCGCCGCCTCAACCCACGACCCACCCCATAGTCAAAGGGGCAATGTTTTAAAAACCGGTTTTTAAATCATATCGGGATGGGCTAAAAATGGTTCAACCTTTAGGACCGGATTATAAAGGATTGTTCAACCGGGTGAACTAGTTAACTCTAAAATTTCATAGAAATACATACATACATGAATTATAACGACAAACTCACCAGTTTTATTTTTTTTTCACACTCACATAAATTATAATATAACTATTTTAATGTCTTCTTTCGCTTTCAAGTTTCAAAATACAATCTCTCACAAAACATTGCTTTATACATACATACATACATACATACATATGGAGGGAGAGAAATACATACATCAAGTTGCTTCGAGTCTGTCACTTTTTGACCTACTTGTAGATCTATTTACACCCAATTTTTTTATTGAAATAAGTAAACTGCCGACGAAGATGGAACTAGAAGCTTGATGAAGATGGAATGATGAACAGATGAAGATGGAGTTGAATCTTGTGGATGAAGTGATGAACCGTAAGTGATGATGGTTTTGAATGTTGATTGATGGTATATGTATGTGATGGAACTCCGGAATACTAAAAACCCAAATTAAAATAACCATGGGTCGGTACCGGTATTACGGTTTAAACCGGTATACCAGATTTTACCGCAAGTACAAATCTTATAGCGTTTCACTTATTTACCGGAATGTTTCGTATCAGATTTGTATCCGGCACCGGTAATACCGATATAACCGACCGGTTTTTAAAAGATTGCTAAGGGGTAAGGCCAAATTTAATATTACATGAATACGTGGTGTTGACATCCCGACTACATTATTCTAAGTTAAATAATGCGTGTACTGGACTGGACTTATCTATTGCTGTTTGTCACGAATCAATAATAATAATAAAATAATAATATTTAAAAAGAAAACAAGGTAAAAAAATCTAAAAATGTTGAGTATAAATAGTAATACCGAGCGAGCTGCAGCAAATCGCAGAATTAGGGTTTGTATTTCAGTGCAGAATAGAATGGGTGGGGGAAATGCTCAGAAGTCCAAGATGGCCCGTGAAAAGAACTTAGAAAAAGCCAAAGCTGCTGCCAAAGGTACAATTTTCCCCAACCCTTGCGATCGATCATGTCTTTAATCAGCTGGTTTTCTGTTTGATTTTTTTTTTTTTTTTGCAGGAAGTCAGCTTGAAGCCAACAAGAAAGCCATGAACATCCAGGTTAACTAACTTTTCATCTGTTTAATCATTCATTAGCAGTAATATTATTTTCATTTAGAAAAATTACTAGTTTTGTTGATATTTCTTCTTACAGATTTTGTCAAATTACTTTACTTGCTGCTGCTCTCTTCTGATACTCATTTACACTTCTTTTTCACTTAGCCTAAGATCTTAGTTTGTTCGTCTGGTTTAAAATATATAATCACTGTGTTTATATTAGTTTTGCTGTCTGTTTGGCTAGATATTAAGCAATTTCTTGAGTCCGAGTGTTATGGTTTAACGCCCACCGCCACATCAGCCCATAGGAGGCGTGAGTGTGGCCGGTATGTGTGTGGAGTTAACGCCACATGGCATGGGGCGTTAACGCATAACACATAGTCTCAATGTGGAATGATGTGGCCATTGGCAAATGTTTGTGGCATTTAGTTGAGATTTTGTTGGGGCTGATTGTTGAATATCAGTGCAAGGTGTGCATGCAAACTTTCATCTGCACGACTTCCGAGGTGAAATGCAGGGAACATGCTGAAGCAAAACATCCAAAAGCTGATGTGTACACTTGTTTCCCTCATCTGAAGAAATGATATTGATGATGCCACTGAGGTTTGAAGGTTTTCAAGTGTGGTTATATGTTTATAATATCTCATCAACTTGTATCTCTTGTGATCTTTGTGTTGTTTCAAATGTTAGTAAAAAGGGTACCACCTGCAGGTTCCAATGTTTGGAATAATTGCATGAAATTACTAACCTAACACAGTTAGTTTTGATAATATTATCATTATTGCCCAGAAGAATGAATTTTATCCAAAAATGTGTTTTGGTTGGTTAAAGTTGTGGAGTTGATATTGGAATAAGAATTCGATTCTGTCAATTTATGGAAATAAACTTTCCTTCATACTAGTGATGGGATATGGAGTTGAAATTGGGGTTAGAATTTGATTCCCTCGCCGTTCAAAATTTTTTTTTTTTTGATTCCCTCAACTAATGGAATATAACTTGCGGTGGTGCTAGTGATAGAATATGGAACGTTTAAAACATTTACTAGAAAGCGTCCACTGATCACTAAACGTCTAAAACTCTGAGAGAAAACGCATTCAAGTGCTACCGCGCCATTACCACCATCATCCCTACATGATCACATCCTTGTTTGTCTGGAACCCTAACAAGAGCTTTAAGACATCAACCTAATCTGGACACACTTGTTCGTGTCGTGTTTCTGATCTGTTGTTTGGTATTCATTTGTGAATATGAATGATGTGTGATAACATGGTAACAATCTACACAACCAATAACATCATGTAACTTGTTTATTAGATTTTTTATATTGATCTCAGCTCAACGAAGTTCTATATAAGAAAATATCAATAAGTAACTTAATATAACTTGTTTATTAGATTTTTTCTCCTTGAATAAGAAAATATTAAAATGTATAATATAAAACATTACCATAATTATTAATTCATGTATATGATAATAATAATAATAATAATAATAATAATAATAATAATAATAATAATAATAATAATAATAATAATAGAAATACAACTTTATTATAAAATGCAATAACTATTTCAATTCCTTTACAGTTTTATGGTTCAAACATCGGATTCAGAGTTCAATAGCATTTTTAAGGATTTCACCTGCAACCTACCTTACCATCAAAACATAAAACAGGTTCAAAACACATAATACTATAGCAACAGATATCTGAATTGCAACCAAAAACAAGAAGTGAAAACAACATTCATGTAAAACGTTACTTTCATTTCTATCTACTTCTCTAACCCTATCATCTTCAGTTACTTCTTTTCTTAACAAAAAATCCTCTCAACAAATCAACTTCCGTGCACGAATGCATCTGATGGTGAACTAAACCTGCCAATTCATATACAAACGTATGTCTAAATATTGAGCCCCGCTTGCGGTCTGCTCATATAATGTAATATATGTGTGGGCGCTCGGGGGGGCAAAAGCAAAAGTGCACTAATTTTTAACGTTATTTTACTAATTTCGTGAAAATAACGTTAAAAAGAGGGGATCGTTAATCAGGCATCATGTGGTGGCGTTGATAGCCGAAAGACAAGGGGGTACATGCACCAATTGGCGTTTGTCTCAATTGCTGAGTGTTATGTGCCTTATGTCCAAGGCTTGATGCAAAACCACAATCGAGCCGAGGGTCTCATTGGAAGCAGCCTCTCTATTTCTATGGGGTAGAGGTAAGGCTGTCTACATCCCACCCTCCTCAGACCCTACCTTAGCTTTGCTATAGGTGGGATATACTGAGTACGATGATGATGATGATGATGATGATGTCTAAATATTAAACATGTGCGCAAATAAACGAAAAATCAAACGAGTTTGTATATAACGTGTTTCTTTAATTTCAGGGGAGATGATTGAGAATTAACAAATATTACATTCACATCAGTTTTTTAAAACTTTTTAAGAATGGAAGTACGAATGTTTTATTTATACAAACTGAACGAGTTATGCAAAAACTCCAAGACTAACCAAGAATTTAAACTTGTTCATAGAGGTGATGTATTAGTGTGGATCTTGACATCTGAATCTCCCTCGTTAGAACAGACATTACATCCTTCACCGAAACAGTACGAGGTAATGGACCTGTTACACATGTAACACAAATCGCTTGTAAGAACCTCAAGTTCCAGAATAATTAAATTTGTCGTTATACATTGACTAAACCAAATAAAAGAGAGGATTCGAAGTTCTAACCACAATTAGCAGTGACAGGACCTGAAGTCCGCTCTGTATCTGGATTATCTTTAGTAGAGTTTCTCTCAGCAGTTGGCACGGGCTTAAGCCCAAGCCCAAGCCCAACACCTAAACTTGGCTGAGAAGCAGCCGCTGCATTAAGCCCACTTTCTTGTTTCTGACGGGCCCGCTCAGCCTTTAGTTGCCATTTTAACAGCATGTCATCTCCTCCTACAGCCGCCCGTGCAGCAACATTTGCAGCTGTAGTCTGCTCTTTGTTTACCTTCAAATATACAACTCTCTTTTACAAATTTACTATATTAACTTCATATAGTTCCAAAACAAATGTGTGTATAACTGTATATATATATGTGTGTGTGTGTGTGAGAGACACTTGCCTCAGCAGCTCTTTTGAGTTTATCAGCATCAGCGTGTGTTTCCTCCCATTCTTCCCGAGCCTTTTGATTTAATAACATGATTTGTTGTCGAATGTCTGATGTGATTACAGTTCGGTGTCTTGGCTTCTCCATATCGACCCTCTAAATTATTATATTTTTTGGAAAAAATAATAAGTTTGAATTTATAAATTGAGAGAAGATATGAAACACATAATAATTACCTGTTTCGAAAGTCTAATGAGGTTGGTAATCAATCCATGAATTCTTTCCTCTACACACTGGATACCAAGTTGCATAATATTATAATAATACAATTGTTTAATGACCAATTAATTATAAGGTAAGGTAACTTGAAACTCACGTGTGACATGCACCGTTCCACATCATTACTTTTGTTCTTGACACCACACTTTGCCACTATAAAGCATTTATTATAATACCTAAACTGTAAGCTACATTCTGTTGAGGTTGTATGTGCATAAATCGCGTTACATACTATTATAATTATCAGAAATTAAAATCTTAACTGATTTCCGCCACTTTCTTCTGGAGTGGAACTTTATGTAAAAACAGCCTTTCTTCTTCTTCTTGAACAAGCTTTCTAGTAGCTTCTGAAACGTGACTCTCTTCCTTGAACCCGAAAAATAGTTGTTCTTCCTCTTCCTAGTGACCAACATCATCACAGGGATAGATACCGAATTCATCGATGCATTAAGTATTTATTAAACAAAGATGAAGAATGGACAAAGAGTGTTTGTGGACCATTTTGACACACGTTAAAAATAACCCTTTTTGACCTGTACCGAACCCAGCTGACCCGCACAGCATACCACCTCTTTTTATCCTGAATTATACATGATTCAGCATCCATGATACGGAAAGAAAACATACCCGTAAATTCACCCCACTGACAGCAGTCACGTCGTTAAATTGCTCAATACTGTGATCCGAAAATGCACCACACACTTTTTGCTTCTTACTGATATACACCAACATAAGACAAGAACTACATAATTGAAAAGAGTAAAAAGGAAATTCATATAGAAGTTTAATAGAAAAGTCAAACTACCTTAGTGAAGAAACATGTGGTACTTCCAATGGTTTTTTCTGGGCAACAGTTGACTTTTTCGGGGGAGTCTTTGCATTACTTCCAGCCGCAGATGACAAGTTTACATGTGGTAAATTACTTGTGAAATGAGCGGGACCACCCCCCTGCATTCTGATTGGATGAACCGGACCGTGGCTCATTTGAATAGACAGTGAGGGCATATTCGTATTTGGACTAGCACCCGTGTGATAATTACCACTAGGATGTCCATACGCAGAAAAAGATGATTGCGGAAAGCCCATATGTTGTACTCCATGAGAATCTGATCGGTGTTCCAATAATTGTGTTTGCTGAGATTTGTTTTCCATAGGTGGAGTGTTTGGATCCGATGAACGATGGATGGATGATGTGGCAACATACGCAGATGACTTTGGGGCATTTAGTTTAGCAGAAAGCTGAGCAGGATGAGAAAACAATGAGTTATGTCTTATATTTACAACCATAACTCCTAAAATGAAGAAAAATTCCATGATAGGCGTAGGAAATGAAAACACACGACAAATATGTTTTCGTTTACCTGCCCACGTTGTTGTAACTTGTAGAGTGCCATCTTAATCATATGCTCCCCTACAATAGTCCGCATGAGCCGAACAAATTCGTTTTTGTCAATCCTATTACTCTGGGAACAACATTATTACCATTTAGCACAACAACAATTTGATAAAACAGATAAATGTTGCTAAAGGATCACCCGTAATTATACCTTCAATCGATTATACAAATGCTGGAGTTGCATAGCCCTGTCTTTATTAAGCTGTGATTGTATCTCAGGGAGCAAAAGACCAAACGGCACCTGCGTGCCAGCCTGCTGATTTATCGCATTAGCCGCTTGCCCTCCTGTTGTCATATCTACCTGATTACTCATTCTTTGCAACTCACATTCATTCTCTAGGTTTTGAACATCCAATTAATTGAAATATACTGATTTTTAGGTTACTTTATTGGGCCTATGCATCGTTGCTTAAAATCTAAAAACAGTAGACGAATATATATATAAAAAAGTGATATAATACCAAGGGCTTCAATATCTCTGTTTAGGGCAGCGGTAATTGCCTCCACGTCAGCCGTTGAATGCATTGTTTCGTCCTGCGAACATGAAATTCACGTCGGTATTGATAAAACGATCACAGATTTCACAACAAATGTTGGAAGAAAACACACACACACACACAAACGTAGAGAAGTGTATAGGTATATAACCTCGTCTTCGTCAAGAAATTTCGTTATGAAAGAATTCATTGGCAGGTGCATATGATTTGCCAAATTTTGGTTTGATGTTGATGAAATTCGTTCGGTGATGATGATCAGCGCAGATAATTTGCAAAAGACGATCAACTGGTTCTTGAACTTGATTTCAAAATAAATAAATAAATAAATAAATAAATAAGGGTTGTTCAAAATTTCATTATTTTACGTTCTTGTGATTTTAGATTTTCTACCTTCATTTTTGGTTCGCTTAATAAAGAAATTCCGTTCGTTTAGTTAAATGAACAAACATGAACAGAGGTCGTGTTCGTTCGTTTATGTTCATGAACGTTTGGTAACGTGTTCGATAGTTAATTAGTGTTTTTAGTTTTTATATGTATTTAAATACTTCAAAATTTCGACAAATTATATATCTAATAAGTGTCAGTGTATTACATATTTTGTTCATGAACGATTGTTTGTGTTCGTTTGTTTACATTTGTGTTCATGAGCATTAGTTTGTGCTCATTTGTGTTCGTCAATGTTTGTTTTTGTTCATTGCCTAAAATTAACAAACAAACACAAACGAACACGAACAAGTCCATTAACTTAACAAACGAACACGAACATAAAATCTCGTTCGATAAGTGTTCATGAACGGTTCGCGAACACATATATTTCTTAACAAACAAACACGAACAAGGTTCTGTTCGTGTTCGTTCGGTTCGTTTGCAGCCCTAATTTCTACACAAAATTACGATTTTTTCCTATGTATATTTCATTATTTATTCTAGATGATGACATTAATCATCATTTTCGTTAAAACAATTGTTACGGATTTTGTTTATTTAGGCTCCATGGAGGCGGATTCAGCCCACATTTTTTGTTTCCCAGAAACTCAGTGTGTTTGGAAAAAAAAATAAAAAAAAATAGTAAGAATCTTATAGAATTTAAAAAAAATAATAATTGAGAATTAAAGAGAATTTACTAAAAGAAACCTGTTAGAATAAAATTATAGATCCGTCACTTGATTGGTGTAAACTAAAGCCCTTAAGAGTTAAAGACTTTATCATGCCATGTAGGCAACAAGTAAGCATTGGAAGTTTAATATCAACTGTCATCAAGTGGGATGAAACATTGTAAAGCCATGTCATCAGTTTACAGTCATTGTTTATTTTTTTGTTTCATTTTTTATTTAAAAACAACAAAAACTTATAAAGTAAACGTCTAAACGAGAGATGAGAACGTGTCGGTTTTTTTAAAAATAGCATCAACCCATAAATGTTAAATTTAATATTTTTGGTGGCCCATTTTAAAACAAAACACTAGCCCAAATCTTTCCTTTCCCTGTGTACATTAAACCTTATCTACAACACACTCAACTGTTCCAAAAAGAACACAAGCTATGGGAAGTGTAGTAAGAAACCAGAGATAGTGGCCGGCCATGGCCATTTCTCGGTCAATGAAGGTGTGGGTAATGACAACAAGCAATGATACATGGTGGGTCTCCCTTATACTCTCTTCTCGTGCACACTAATGGCTTGGTGGACCACGCCATAGTGCCCCTCCTTGGCGTCGGCAGAATGGTGTAGCGGACGCTATGGATCCGAGTTGGGGTGGTGGTGGTAGGGGGGTGTTAGCCCACACCGTCCAGTCTTATAGACGGGTGTTAGAGTGGGGTGTTTAGTGTGTGCAAGACACATAAGAGCAAATTGTCTGCTTTTCACACCATAGTTTAAAAAATAATATTTATAATAATAACCATAAAACCCTAAAATAACGGCTCCCTTGGTCATCTAGAAATCTACATATCAAGCTTCAAATCAACCAGGGAAATCTAATGTCAAACAACAAATCAACCAGGGAAATCTAATGTCCAACAACATATTTCTTGGTCAAAATCAACAACAATTGTTAATGGGCCAGAAAGAGGATATGTGAACAGGCAACTTTCTATCCAATATGAATGTACGAATTTTCGTATATTAAATGTTGTTGTAGTTTTTAAAATATTTCCTTGGATATATCATTATTTAGGATATTGTTGTCCGGTTACAAGTATGTCACTTATTTTAGTGGAACCATACACATCAAAACATCAATGTAAAAATCCTTATATATTCATGTATGAGAAATGAGAAATTAGACATCCCCTTTTTTGGCCCTTATACTTGGTTTTCCAATAGTTTAAAGCTGCAACATTTGTAAGTCAGTTATAGTTGATCCATTTGAGTATAACATACATCTAGCACTAGCATTATGAGCCTTAAGAGACATAATCGGTCCATATTACTTCATAACTCCAACTTCTTTCCCACCAAATGCAAACGAAATATTTGAAGTTGCAACAGAGTTTGTTTGTGTAATTTACTCAAAATTTGCAACAAAAAATGAATATTTGACTTAGTACATTAACATTTTCTTTGGTAATTTACTCAAATAGTAATTAATAATATGATAATGGCAATACGAACATTGATAACTCTTAAGAAACTAAAAAATAGAGTTTCGAGGATGAAAACTTTGTCAAAGAATGGAAGCGGGTTTCACCTACGGACATCTATCAATTTGTTTTTCTGAAAAAAAAAAAAAAAAAAAAAAACTAAAACACACTTTTTCACTCCTCTTTTGCTATTACTTTTGTTTTCCTTTCTTTTAAATTTTAAGTTTCACTAACCATTTCTTCCTTTCTTTTAAATTTTATGTTTCAGTAACCATTTCTAGAAGCAATTGTCGTTAGATTTTGGAACAAGCTTCTATATAAAAGAAAGAGTAAATTACAATTTTGGCCTATCTGGTTATATCACTTTTACTCTTTTAGCCCAAAAAGAATCTTTTAATATCCGAGCCCCCAACGTCTTGTTTTCTAACTCTTTTGGCCCCTAACACTAACCTCATCCATTTACTTTTATGGGCCAAAAGGATTAGAAAAAAAGATGTTGGGGGCCAAAAGGGTTAGAAAAAAAGACGTTGGAGCTCAGATGTTAAAAGATTTCTTTTTAGGCTAAGGCTATGCGTACTCGTTCCAAAATGGGCGTTTTTTAATAAACAATGCCCGAGCACGCCCGAGCCACCGCCCCCGAGGCGTTTTTTAACCAAATTTTGTGAACAACGTTGTTTTTAAAACGTTCGAGCCCCTTGTGTGTTGGCCAATGGCTGTTTTAATTGAATATTATTTGTTTTAATAATTTAAAAAAAATAATTGGGTAATTATGGGAGTGCCATGTGTCGAAGAACGCCCAAGGGTGGGGGCATTATCCCACTACGCCCATTTCTTCAAAACGTCTGTTTGCTGGCTAGGACGACACATGACGGACAACGCCCAAAGGTGAGGCATTATTCACCGTAACAACTACGCATGGTCTAAAAGGGTAAAATTGACATAACAACAAGGGCCAAAATCATAATTTATTCTAAAACTAACAATAAAAAGAAGGAAAAGGTGCATAGTGTTGGTTGTGGAGTGACCAAGTGTTGAAAATCCATGTTCTGCACGGAGTTAGGGCTCGCATTCCATCACCTCTTCTCTCTGTTCATGGCATTCAATGCGAATCACCATTTACTCCTCCTCCTGCAACACAAAGACAAATCACCTTCACATCCTTATTCATCATTAAATACCAATGGAGCACCGGCACACCCACATGACCTTCTTCAATTCAATACCCTCCTCTCTCTATTTTAATTTATCACCTTCTTTTCTCTCCAATTTTATTAAAGGGGGTTTCGGTTGTTCATGGGTTGACCTGAAAAAGATACTTCTTCATCCTTATTTAACCGTTAAAGAGTGTCTCGACCATGAAGGGTTTTGGATTGTGGATTTTGTTCTTGGTGTTTGGAACAGCTTTGCTTGTCGTCTGCTTGTCTTCACTTCCTCCTGGTAATGTATTATTATTATTATTATTATTATTATTATTATTATTATTATTATTATTATTATTATTATTATTATTATTATTATATTATCTCCAATAGTCCAATGTTTGTTTGTTTGATTTACAATCGTTCATTAACTTGTATCTTGTGCATTTGCACTTGTACTTCTGGAACTTGTCTTTCTTGCAATGTTGCTGATGGAAATATCATATATGTATTGTAGAATTGAATTGCATGTGTGTTTCTTTATACCGATGTGTTGTAGTTAATTGACATAAAACTATGATAAAAATCATTTAAAAAATTTAATTCCTATGTTGTATAGTAATTATAATTTTACAAAATAATAAACGAGTCGAACTCAAGCTTTAAAATCTATTCACGAGCTGAGCTCGAGCGTTATAAAGAGAGCTTAAACGAGTAGAGCTCGAGCTCCAATCCAATGTAGGAAATTAGGTTCACCTTTTGTAAAATATAATTACAAAATATATCATAACGAGACTCTCGTTATTCGTAGGAAATATCATAGTACAATACCGGTTGCAATAACTAAATAAAAAGAATATAAATATAATTATATATACCAATCTTGATTCAAGCCGCATCTCTGGTGGGTCCTTCACGCGCACTTGATAGCATCCTAGACTCGAGTATTCATCATCTTGAGTCTTGAAAAATACTCCTTGACTGCAACAAAGAGCACACTAAAACGTTGACGATTTTGGTTGAGGCACGTGTTCAACACGCTTCCCTTAAAACAGATTTCGCGCCTCTACTAAAGACGACGCGTCTGTCTCCCAGGGTACAACAGCCGAAGCAGTCTGTACTGCCGGAGATGGCTCACCGGCCCAAGGTTACATCCGGTAATTGTAGTGTTTGAACTCATGTGGTGGAAAACAAGTAGAGAATACTCATCTCTCTAGTTGGTCTTCAAGTGTTTATACTACTTCTAGTATTCTTCATGTATAAAACAATACCCTATTATCTTGTCACAAAAGAAAGCACATAGCCTACTATATGTACAAGACTAGTGAAATGATTCACTTAATTAGTCACTTAATCAGAGACTTAAAAACTCTAATAAAACTAATTAAATACTCAAGAGTTACTCTTTAACTTACCACATGAATATTCTAATTAATATTTATAATTTCATTAAATTATAAATATATTTAATATCCATTCACCAAAATTCCAACAATCCCCCACATGAATGGAGATCATTCAAAACACTTAAAATTTCCAATGTAACCTCGACAGTTGAGTTTTGCATACGATAGGTAGGTGTTACCCTTTGAACCTTCGCTCATGAAATGCACTTGGCCCACTAGCTCTGAGTAGATCTCGTTGTCTTTGAACTCGTCTGCCGTTTGTGTAGACGACAATACACATCACACAAGACTCTCCCTAGCCGGGTCATCTCCTCATAGTCGTGTCCAATAATGGTCGTGGAACACTTTCCTGGTTCTGCGAGAGCTCTAGGAATTGTGCCCTCAGTTCCATTCGAAGCGACCCCACTTCTCTCTAACATAGGTGATTCTCCTTAGATCATTAAAAGCATTGTGGTTATCGTGATCTATCCAAATCATTTACCACATATTATGCTTAGCCTCATACTTGTCACTTTTAGGAATGGACTAGGAAGTTTATTAATCTTTATAATAAACTACCTTATTAAATGCGTAGGGTTATTCCCCCACAGTGACCTCGCTTATTCATACAATTAGGTTTTCCTATTGAACTCAATTCTTGGGATCTCCAGTCTACTGAGTTAGGTTTCCATCATATGAACTTCATTTTTCAAGGGCTTCAGTCCCATTCCACAACTTGATCTCTAATAAACCCTCAGGTTGTTGGATCCATAACATTAGCAAATAACTTTGCGTATTTGAGATCAGTTGTCATGATGTGTTCTTAACTCGTAAGTTAATTTTGCCTATTGTCAACTTCTAAGACTATAACCTCAGTGGCCATCTGAATCTGGTTATAACATATGTCTTCGTAAGATACGTGTATCATTTAAGGCAAACACATCTCCATTATGCACTACGACCTTTGTGTCCTCCACTTAGTCGTCTATTTGCAATGTTAGATTGGATTACAAAATCCTTATTGCTAAAAACAAATGCAAGACACCCCCCACATTTAAGTGTTATTGGATAACATTTAGATGTGTTAATGAGAACCATTTCTACATACCCTTATAGGGTTGTTTCTTAAATGGTTCCTCCCCCACATTTCTTGCCATTTGATCAACATTTCCGTAACACCACTTATGGCGACATTTATACACATATGATTGAACAAGACCAACCTTATTGTATCAGTGAATTCAACTCATATTGCATTAGCTTACACAAGATTCCGAGCTGACCAAAGCAACACATGCCATTGTCATAAGTTTGTCACCAACTTAGAATAATTCTAATTTAACATCTAGAATAAGCTTAGACAATGAGTTCTCCTCATTAGCTTTTCAAACAAACTTTTAAAAGTTACATGTCATTTCCTTATAATGAAAATTCTCTCCCAACTTTGTTCATACACAAATTCTTTTTGCGTTCATACAAATTTGAATGTTTAGAGTTAATTAGTCTCCGTCAAGACCCATAATTAACCAAGTACTAGTCTAGCATGCTTTAGACTACAATACTTTAGCTTGTGAACAGAAGATGCATCATTCTGATTCTTCACAGCCCTAAGGATATCATAATATCACTTTGCAACATTCATCCCCTGTTAAGACAAAATAATGAGACTTATTCATAATCCTAAAACATCAATATTTAGGAAGGTCTCAAAAATTATTGTATATAGCACAAAGCTAAATTTCATCATTCATTTAAGGAACATCACTTGTTTACCTTTGATCTCCAACGATCTACCATTGACTCATAAGTACTTAAACATAAGCCTTAATCCAAGTCACTTGGTGAACACATTCATCACCAACAAGATGAACGTTTCTCATCTACAATCACTATTATGTGTGAGATAGAGTCAACTAGATTGACACTCAACAACATGGCATTCATAATTTTTCCATAAGTGATTTGCACACATCTATTGTTATTCATTAGAAGACATGTATATTTAGGATGCTCTCCCAAATGAAGGTAAAATCTCCATATAGATCTAACAATAATCAAGTGGTAGACGCATCTACTTATAAATCTTGCAAGATTTATTAAAGGTATACAATAACATATAGTACTTTTACTTTCATATGTTAGAATTCACACTTGTGAATTTTTCAATGACTTCTAATGAAGTATGCGACATGAATGTCGTTAGTGTATTTCATCTCAATACACTCACTACGTTCTTTCATTACTCATTCATGATGTGGTTATACATTTGATGTTTCGTCTTTGACTTTTAGTCAATGTAACAACTCTCAAGTTGTTTATGTCCAAGTATTTTCATGTACTATCCGTTTAAAACCATATTCTTTTAAACAATGTATAACCGACGTTATAATTATTTTCCACAAAAATAATTTATACGTCACAACCATTAGTGATTTACTTCTTTGTAAAAAATTGCATGTGTTATCCGAAGATATTAAACACAAAACAATAAAATACATTGGAAACTAAATCATAAGTGTCAATCACTTTTGAAATTTAAACGGAAGCATAGACAATATGTAGACATCAAATAGCAAAGTGCTTTTATCTTCAACACTTTATAATCTGACCGAAATCTTCTCAACAATATTGTCCCATGGCGTGTCTTGAGGTACTCCCTCAATAAGACTCCATGCACTTGTAAGTACAAGTTTCCCATTTCATCTTGAAACTTTAAACTTGGACAATTATGCTCAAAACAACACCAAGTTGTTACAAATACTACATTTAAGTAGTAAACTTGAACAATTAAATTTGTTCACAACAACACCAAGTTGTTTTCACCAAATAACTTTTTTTTTAACACGCATTTTGGAAAAAAAAAAGTTATAACAAGCACATTATAGAATCGAACGTTTACATAAAACGTTTTCCAAAGATATAGTTTATAAAATAAACTGTTTCTCATCAGTTTTAATGCACACATAGGCAATTAAATGTTTACATAAAACATTTATGTCCATTATGAACAATCTCTAACCTCGTATTCGTGATACACATTTTCTAACACACATGTTAGAAAACTTTAAGTCATTTTATCTATATACATAACATGACCAAATTAAAGCATCAAATGTCATCACTAAAACTCTACTCAAGAGTTTCACCATATGAAGAGTTAAGAGTCTCAATAATTATAGACTTAAACTCTAATAAAACTCATCAAATGTCACAATTAAAACTCTACTCAAGAGTTTCACATATGAAGAGTTAAGAGTCTCAATAATTATATATTTAAACTCCAATAAAACTCATCAAATGTCACCATTAAAACTCTACTCAAGAGTTTCACATATGAAGAGTTAAGAGTCTCAATAATTATATATTTAAACTCTAGTAAAACTCATCAAATGTCACCATTAAAACTCTACTCAAGAGTTTCACATATGAAGAGTTAAGAGTCTCAATAATTATATATTTAAACTCTAATAAAACTCATCAAATGTCACCATTAAAACTCTACTCAAGAGTTTCACATATGAAGAGTTTAATTAGTAATTAAAATTTCACTCAAATTGATTTAGAAATCACAAATTAAAGTTGGTGATGAATCCCACACAACTACACTATCACTTTATCGTGATTTAATTTTTGAAGCCAATCAAACATCAACTTCAATGTATGACCTTTTATTTCTAAATCATACAAAGCATTAAAATCAATGCTACAACAAATTACTTATATAAAATGTTTACATAAAACATTTCAAAGCATTTGTATTTTAACTATTTTTAACAATCATGTTAAAATGAAAGAAATTCTAACGCGCACGTTAGAAATATTAACATTTTCACAAAATGTTAATTTGACTTGCTAAAAGCACATATATGGTTCAAATAAATAAGTCATTTCTAATACACACGTTTGAAACTAAACAATTAAAAATTGCTTCCAAACTAACGCGTTTCATGAACGTTTCTAACACACATGTTAGAAGACAAATGATTACAAAAATCATTATAAGACTTATTTGTTCATACCAATCCATGGGTGGATGAAAAGTCTATTTTAAATGGAGACTTAATTAGATACATAAAACTCTAATCAAGTAACATAAAACTCTTATTTAAAGACATAAAAAACTCTACTTAAGAGAATTTAACGTTTACAAAAAACGTATGGTTTACACCAATAATTCCGGTCTAACACACATGTTAGAGAATTTAACGTTTACAAAAAACGTATGGTTTACACTAATAAACCCGATCTAACACAAAAGTTAGAAAAATTAAGGATTCCCAAAATCGTTTCAAAACCAAATGTTGGAACCAAAACTATTCGTTTTGTACCACGGTATAGGATTTAAGATTGTATCTCAATCTCAAAAAATCCAAACACAACAAGTTGTACTACATACATATTTCCAAAAAAAATATTTATAAGATCATAACCTCTAACAATATTTTTTTTAATTCTATTATAAATCCTTTCGTAAACCCAAAATCCTTATAAATAAGGTTTTTAAGATTGTACCAACAATCTCATGAAATCTGTTTTAAGTTTGTAGGAATTAGGTTCACCTTTTGTAAAATATAATTACAAAATATATCATAACGAGACTCTCGTTATTCGTAGGAAATATCATAGTACAATACCGGTTGCAATAACTAAATAAAAAGAATATAAATATAATTATATATACCAATCTTGATTCAAGCCGCATCTCTGGTGGGTTCTTCACGCGCACTTGATAGCATCCTAGACTCGAGTATTCATCATCTTGAGTCTTGAAAAATACTCCTTGACTGCAACAAAGAGCACACTAAAACGTTGACGATTTTGGTTGAGGCACGTGTTCAACACGCTTCCCTTAAAACAGATTTCGCGCCTCTACTAAAGACGACGCGTCTGTCTCCCAGGGTACAACAGCCGAAGCAGTCTGTACTGCCGGAGATGGCTCACCGGCCCAAGGTTACATCCGGTAATTGTAGTGTTTGAACTCATGTGGTGGAAAACAAGTAGAGAATACTCATCTCTCTAGTTGGTCTTCAAGTGTTTATACTACTTCTAGTATTCTTCATGTATAAAACAATACCCTATTATCTTGTCACAAAAGAAAGCACATAGCCTACTATATGTACAAGACTAGTGAAATGATTCACTTAATTAGTCACTTAATTAGAGACTTAAAAACTCTAATAAAACTAATTAAATATTCAAGAGTTACTCTTTAACTTACCACATGAATATTCTAATTAATATTTATAATTTCATTAAATTATAAATATATTTAATATCCATTCACCAAAATTCCAACATCCAAGTGGGTCAACAAGCCTTTTTTGTGTAAAAAGGTTTCTATTGACCATTTTCTGATTCTCTTTATCAGGCAGTGATCTTGCCCGACATAAGAAAATCATGGAATTAACAAAGCCAAGCAGCAGGAAACTGAAGGTATACAAATACAATAATACAAACACATTTGATACACATTATTTTGATTTAAATAATCTAAAGTTCATATATGTTTTACAGGACTATATTCGTGATGAAAGTGACAATGGAGGCATGGATGTAAACGATTACCTCCCTAATGACCCGGTTCCAAGTTCTAAGGCAATAAGGCCTGGCCCGATCGAGCATGGCACGCCTCTTATGCCTTACATACCGAAGCCCGCGCCTCCTAGTCCCGGGCCAAATGAGTCGGAGAATTTCGGGTTACCTTAGCCTATGTTGGTTTAGTATTGTAATAAGTTGTTAGGAATGGTATGTAATAGGAACACTAATGGGAATCCCTTGTTCTTCTATGCTGAATCTGCCCCGAGTTCCAATAGGAAGTGTGACACGTTAAACTTGGATTATGAAAACGGTTGTAGTTTGTGTTTTGAAATGTTATAATGTAACACATTAGTTGTTTGTTTTATAAGTTGTTGATTATGGTATCAAATAATTGAAGAATTAGTCCAACTGTCCAACAGGATGAACTTGAATGCATCACAGAGTTGAAAAGGTATATGACAAAAGAAGTAGTAGCTCTAATGTGTATATAAGTTAGGCAAATGTGGATTGTAAGAGTCCAAATACAAATTCAATATGTTTTCAATCACTTCAGCTGTATAATTAGATCATGTAATTCTTTAAATGGGACACTATTACACTAAGTATTAGTATTAACATTGATTAAATTAAAGGGTCTTTAATCTTTATTGTGTCGACGTTTATTTTACCTTGCGAATGTTTACAATACATATACAAAGTTTTAACCAGATCATGCAAAATGGGTGGGTCAGATGATTGGTAAAACTAGATCAGGTCAAACTATAGGTTCGGGTGAAAATGCCCCATTAAAAAAGTATATTAGTTGGGTTTGGGTTAAAACGAGTTCAGACCAAAATGAATTTGCGTTGAGATGAGTTGTTTTAGAAAAACTTTAAAAAAGGTTCACGTGCAAACACATTTTGTACTTGGCGATTGGCGACGGGGGAGAGGAGGTGGTGTCGACAGTCGCAACGGAGGCATCAGCTGGTAGTGTTGGTAGTGGCGATGGTGGAGGCGACGTTGATGGTGGTCAGCAACGGAGGCATCAGCTGGTAGTGTTGGTAGTGGCGATGATGGAGGCGACGTTGATGGTGGCGGAGACCGAGGCGGCGATGGTTGTGATGATGACTGTGGTGGTGGGGGAGGCAACAATGCTTGTTTGTGAATGCGTCGTTGGTGCTGTTAGCAAGATGAGTAGGTGATTGAGACAAAACATCGCTTTGGGTGGTGAATTGGTGATATCACATTTAGACTCAAACTAACATGTTTTATAAGAATGATATGTTATCTAACTTGATTAGACCTAAAATGAAGTGATCTTATCTAAGTTGAACCAAATAAACTATATGCAACTTTTCTAATTTAAATCAACCCAGAATTGTAATGCTGACTACTCTTCATTAACCTAAAAAATATATAATTGCCATCAAATATCCAAGCTTGAATATAAATAATGCTATTGTCATTTAGCTGCACGCTCACTATAAATGTGTAGGGGTGAGCGCTATATGGTTTTAGAACCTGAACCGGAATCATTGGCCTGTGGTCCTCCATGTCCACCCCCAGGGCCGCCCCTGCATCAATAAAAGGTTCCGGGTCAGTTCCGGTTCCGACCCGTGGGTATTAATTTAGAACCACCGGAACCTTGAATAAACTACCATCGAACTCCTATCTATTCCTAGTTCCTTGTATTTCTCCTAAAAACTAAAAGTCATTAAAATCATTCAACTTCCTTGCGTATAACTGTATAAGTAATCCTTCAAAGATCAAACTATCGGCCAACGAAAAGCTCGGACTTTAGCCAATGAAACCTTCGAAGATTAGACCGTCAAACCTTTTGCGATTCCGTTTTTCAAGGTTGAATAATGTGTATGCTTTAGGGTTTTTTTGATAGAAAGGTTTTATGTTTTTGCTTTTCAATTGATGTTACTACTATTATGGAACTTTTTTTTTGTTTCATGCAGCCCAATTTACATGCCCAAATTAAGTTAAGGTTCTCGCCCACCAGACCCTTTACCTGACCCAGCGGACCCTTTTGGACCCGGAACCAAATAAACATAAAAGGGTCGGTTCATGGTTCACATTTTATAGGGTAAAAGGGTAAAGGTTCTAGAGGTCCCGGGTCCAAAGGGGTTGGGTCCGACCCTTTGCACAACCTTATAAATGTGATTAATAATTCTGTCGTGTGTATAAGCTGACCATCGAAAATCTTGCCACTATATAGGTGCGACTATCATGCTCTTAAGTTCCTTTCTTTCCAAGTTTATCCTATTTTCTAATTTCTCAAGGTAAATTAAATTTAATCCTTAATATTATCATTCTCAAGGTAAATTAAAATTTAATCCTTAATATTATCATTCTCAAGGTAAATTAAAATTTAATCCTTAATATTATCATTGTAGTTTTTGTTATCTCATTATCACTTTTGAAACTGTTATTTACGAAAAAATCACCTAAAACTAAATATTAACCTTACATGAGTGTAGGCTAAAGATAAAAAGAAAACCACTTTTATTGAGAAAACCCGGGAAACTCTAAGCTCTCGATTTTTTTTTTTTTTTGAAAAAATTACCACACGTAATATACATGTTTTTAAGAGTTTTGGGGAAAAAAATCGAAAAAGCGCCAAAGGATTATTTTTTAAAAAAATAAACAAATTTCAGCAACTTTGTTGACTAACACGTGTTAGGCAAAAAATGTTGAAACTTGTTTATTTTTTTTTTAAAATTCCTTCGGCGTTTTTTTGGCCCAAAACTCTTAAAAACATGTATATTACATGTGTTATTTTTTTCAAAAAAAAAAATATGTCGGGAGCTTTGAGTTTCCCGGGTTTTCTCAATAAAAGTGGTTTTCTATATATCCTTACCCATGAGTGTATACATATAGATATATTTACATATTATCCCCCATCCCCACCGAAAAAACAAAAAAAAAAAAAAAACAAAAGAAATGTTTATTTGGGCCTGCATCCATAACTTCACATATATAAATAAACTCACGATTCCTTGCTCCCCAATTCATTGACAACGTTTCCTAAATTATCAATGGCTACTTTTTTGCTTTCCAAACCCTGTTTTTATCCTCATTCATCTTCTACTCACCTTTACCGCCGGGTCAGTAGTAATTCTTAAAATTATGGATTTTTTTTTTGCCCTAGGCTCATCGATCGTCGTACATTTCTTACGATTTGATCTACAATATATATTTTGAGGGTTTTTTTTTTTGTTGTTGTTGTTTCATGCTTTTCGTGCAGGATGTGTTTCAACGTCATTCGATTGTTAAATACAGCCTCAGGCAGTATCACCACACTCCTGCTGCTGCTACTGTTGCTGATGGTGTGCATCAAAGAGAGCCCTTTGGTTTAATCCTTCCCGGTGCCCCGAACACGAGCTCACCGACCCCGAACACGAGTTCTGCGACCAACACGAAACCGGTAACTAATCGTCCTGTGTCTCATCAAATACTTAATCCCGGAATGATTGTCTTGAGGAATCACATCAGCATCAGGGACCAGGTACTTGTATTCCGTTAATTATGTTGTTTTGCATTTTTTTACATGCAATAAGGGTGCGGAATCAGAGTGGGGTTACGAATTTTTATATATAAAATATGATATGTTTTGAACATAAAGTCGTCGTCTAGCTGATTAAAAAAGTTATGGTTCCGCCACTGCAAACTTGGGTTGTGTTATTTATAATCTGTTGACTCGGATGTAATATTTTAGGTTGATATAGTGAAAATATGTCATACATTGGGTGTGGGTCCCGGCGGGTTTCAGCAGCCGGGTTACAGTAGTGGATCTAAACTTCAACTACAAAGGACGCGTTTCGGTCGAAATTGGGATCCAGAAACAAAGTATAGAGAACGTTACCGAAATGATGGTTCTATACCGCCCCCGGTTCCACCTGTATTTATTCCATTGGTTCAAAGTTTAATTCAAGATGCTCAAGCTCATTTAACCTCAGCGAATGAAATTCCTTTAATGCGCCCGGATGTTTGTTTGGTCAATTTCTACACGGCCACTGGTCGACTTGGTCTTCATCAGGTTAGTCGTTTAAGTTAACCCATTAGATATAAAACATAACACATGTTAACTCATTAGGTAGATGGTTTGAAATGGTTAGAGTATGTTTGTGTGTTTTTGTTTGAATGTAGGATCGCGATGAGAGGCCTTATAGTATCCGGGGAGGGTTGCCTGTGGTTTCGATCTCCATTGGTGATGCTGGAGAATTCTTGTATGGTCATACTAGAGATGAAGACAAGCTACAGAAAGTTGTGTTGGAATCGGGTGATGTTGTGATATTCGGTGGCAAGTCTAGACTTATTTTTCACGGGGTGAGGGGAATCTTTCCGAATTCAACTCCTTTGCCGTTATTGGAAAAGATCAAGCTCAGACCGGGCCGTTTAAACCTTACTTTTAGACAATTCTGAACCTGCTCGTTTTGCTAGAAGCGTATGGAAGTCGATTGACCTTTAACTATTTAGTGTCTATTTTTTTATGAAGTCTTGTCTTTGATCTTGTAGTTGATGTTTGTTTCGGTTTCATGTTGATGACTTGATGCGCATAGAAGGTTTTGTAGTTTGTAATTGCGTAGATAACTCTTTGAATCGTTTAAATCACTCTCAGATTAGAGTATTTTGATGGTACTCTTTGTTCTACCTCCTCAAACAGTCAACATTTAGAGTTATATCGACTGTTTGAGGAGGCAGAACAAAGTTTATGCATGGACTGTTGATGATGAAGTAGGGATGCAAAAAATGTTAAATGAAAATGTGGATGCCATTATCACAAGTCATCCATCTTTGCTTCAGAGTTCCATGCTATTAGAAAAGAAAATGCCTTGTTGATGGTTAATTATATATAAGGATGATGATCATTTAACCTTTTCTTTTAACTTTGATTAGTATCTCATTTTTACAGTTAATTCGATTCGAGGGTTTGAATGTCATATTTGGTTAAGAAATTAATTATATACAATAAGAATATGAATTCTAAAAATAACATATTGGGTTAAGAAATTAATGGAATTGGAATGTCGATTTCATCCATCAAATTTATCACTAACATGTTTGGTTCTTAGGATTTGTTGGAGTAAGAGGTGTTCAAAATAACCGGTTTTTTAACCGGAACCGGTTTTTAACCGGTATCACAATAACCGGTTTGGGTTTTTGAATAACCGCCGGTTCGTAACCGGTTTTTGATCCTTTCGTAGTAACCGATTTATAACCGGTTATTAATAACCGGCTTTTTTTAACTTGATAATAACCGGTTAACCGGTCTGATTTTGGGAAAAAAAACAACCAGCAGGCTGCAGAGTCTGTTTTGTGAACATTGGGGGTTGAAAAAAACGGTAATATTACCGTTTTCTTACCGTTTTGGACGTGAATCATTGTGTTTTTAACCCACAAAACATCTATAAATAAGACTTGGATGCATATGTTTAGTCCCACTTCAATTCTAGCTCAAAAGCACACTTACAAGTTACAAATACGAACATAAGTTTAATACGTTTCAAATGGCGAGTTCGAGTGGTCATGCTACGGCCGATGTTGGTTCTTCTAGTGAGTTGTTTGTGAAGAAGATCTTGGGCACGAATAGGGACCCGACACTATGGGTCAATTTTGATTTATGCAAGATGTCAAATGGAAAAGAAAAGGCGAGGTGCAAAAATTGCGGGGCCTTTCTTGCGCCGTCATCGAACTCTACTTTGAGAGCACATGTGACGTCGCATTGCAAGTCGTTAAAAACAAATCCCGCTAATGATCAAGCGCAAATATCACGGGGTATGGGTGTTTGGAATTTCGACCCGGAGGGGGTTCGTCTAAGGATGGCTCAATTTGTTATTCAAGAATCGTTGCCGTTCGGTCACTTTGACAATCCGCGCTTGACTAAGTTGATTCAAGAGACACTTCAACCACGTTACGTTCACGTAAGTCGTTCAACTCTTAGACGCGATTGTTTAACGTTGTGGGTAAAAGCTAAAAAAGAAATGATTTTAGGTTTTCAAAAATTAAATACCGGTGTTAATTTAACAACCGACGTATGGTCGGCTCCATTTGGTTTACCGGATTCTTACATTTGTGTTACCGCGCATTGGATCGATCCCAATTCGTGGAAAATGATGAAACGTACAATCGCGTTCGATATATTTGGTTATCCACACACGGCGAAAATATATTTCATATCTTAGACGATGTTATCACAACTTATAAATTAGAAAATAAAATATTTTCTATTGCTTTTGATAATGCGTCGAACAACACAACCGCGGTGCAAATGTTAAAAATAAAATACAATCCGATTTGCGGTGGAGAATTTTATCATAGCCGATGTGTTGCGCACATCATTAGCTATTTTTATATTTCTGCAGCTTTTTTATAAGTTTTGCGGGTTTTTTTTATATTTCTGCAGCTATTTTGTTAATTCTGCAGGTTTTTTTATAATTCTGCAGGTTTTTTATAAGTTCTGCAGGTTTTGTTTAAAATAACCGAAAAAACCGGTTTTTTTTAACCGATTCATAGGTTAACCAGTTTATTTTAACTGGCCGGTTATTAGCGGTTAATATTTTTCAGTTTGAAAACCGGTTACTAACCGGTCGGTTATTAACCGTAAACGGATTTTTTTTTTGGCCCAATAACTACTACAACCGGTTAACCGGTTTAGGTTATGAAAAAAACTGATTTGAGCACCTCTAAGTAGGAATATGAAATCTAAGAATACTATATTTTGACTAAAACAATGCTTAGAATTGGAATTGAAATTGAAATAAATCCACTCAAACTCGTTCATGTAAGACCATGAGCAATGCATTGCATTGCATTTAGCTTTGGGCTGACATGGAAAAACATTTCTACGGGCTACATCAGGAGGTTTGGTGTATATGCCAAAGCATGTGAGCCATAACTTAATAAAAACAATTGCCAAAGCATGAGATACTAATCAGATTTCTAGGTTTTTTCCCTTTAAAACGTCTCCTCCTTCACAATTAAGTGATGTTTAGTTTTTTAGTTTTAGAAATGTTAATGTTTAAAAATCTATTTAGTTATCTTAGTTAGAATTAATTATTTTAATAATGAGAAAATAAAATAAATGTAAAAACTGATGATGTTGTAGATGTGTGAGTATCGGTACGTATTTTTGGAAGGTTGGAAAAGAAATGAGTGTTTTTTATACATTTGTAGAAATCTAATGTGGCGACTGGACGCATTTGTAAGTCTAGAAGAAAACTCCACGTTGTCCAAAATAATTGGAATCATCGACCATTGTCGTAGTTGCCACCTCATCTCACCTCCACCACCATCACCATGTGTCGGCGACAATTGCCGAGTGTTAGGGGTGGCAAGACGGCATGGATGGTGGGGGTGGCGACAACGCGATGGATGATAGCGGCAATGTATGGGTGGCGATGGTGACAACCGGTATGCGGTGATAGCGGTGGTAGATTTTAATTACTTACATAATTTTTTTGTTACTCATATACATTACAAGTTACAATTCTTCTGATAATTCAATTCCATTCAGTTGTTCTAAGGGACGTTTGGTTCACAGGAATTCAATGGAATTTAAGAGATTTTGGAATTTGAATTACATCTCTTAAGATGTTTGGTTCACAGAATTTGATAGAATTGGAATCCTAATTCCAATCTTCATGTGTTTGGTTTAGGGATGAGCAAAATGGACCCGGTACCGGTACCGAATTTACCGAACCGGGTACCTTTTCGGTACCAATTCGGTACCCACTTTTGACATTTTCGGTACCGGTTCGGTACCGGTACCGAACCGTACCGAACCGGGTATATTCGGTACCGGTACCGGTACCCACTTTTGAG
Organism: Helianthus tuberosus; assembly: GCA_030545235.1. Lineage (NCBI taxonomy): Eukaryota > Viridiplantae > Streptophyta > Magnoliopsida > Asterales > Asteraceae > Helianthus > Helianthus tuberosus. Next base: position 158,552,246 of record CM060402.1, on the reverse strand, counting down.
GATTTTCGGTACCGGTTCTTTCGGTACCGGTACCGGTTCGGTACCGGACGGTACCGAGCTCATCCCTAGTTTGGTTGACAATGGAATTGGAATTAGCTATGAGTTCCTTCAATTTTCTTTAATTAAAGAAATTCAAAATCCTTCCTATATGTGAAGGAATTAAAGTAAATTCATTGAAATCTTCAACCATTTCGACCCGCACCGTTTCAACCCGTACCGTTTCGACCCATACTGGTTTCGATCCGAACCGTTTCGACCTGAACCTTTTCGAATCGAACCGTTTCGAGTTTCGACTAGTATCGTTTCGACCCAAATCGTTTCGAATCTAACCTTTACGACACAAACCGTTTCGAATCTAACCGTTTTGACACGAACCGTTTCAGCCCATACCGTTTTCACCTGTACCGTTTCGACCCGTACCGTTTCGAATCGAACCACTTCGACCCGAACCGTTTCGACCCGAACTGGTGGTTGTAGGTGCCGTGGGCCCATGGTGATGGATTCCAATTCATTTGACAATCAAACACAACAAAAATGGAATTGATCGAAAGGTTAGATTCGAAACGATTTGGGTCGAAACGATACTAGTCGAAACTCGAAACGGTTCGATTCGAAACGGTTCAGGTCGAAACATTACAAATTGTAATGTTTAAATTCCAAATCCAATTCCTTCAAATTCTAATTTCTATACAAATTCCAATTCCAAATTATTCCGCAAACCAAACGCCCCCCAAGTCCTCTGTGAGGCAAACGTACCTTAATTTGTCTTATAAGATTGTAAGTATTTAGTTGCCAAAGGCAATACATTACTCAAACAAGACACAAAGCTCAAACTCGACTCAACTACTTCTTCAAGTGTTAAGTGTTGATCGAAAGATCGGTGAACCTAATGCTCATGGAGGTTTCATGATCGGGTAGAGCTCGGTTTGGAAAACACAAGTTTTTAAATAATAGTTAAAAAAATAAGTTACTGAATATCTGTGGTATTTAAGTCATTTAGCTTAACAAAACTTCACATTATGGCAGACTATTCAAATGTGAGTAGCTTTTGTAGTTATTAAAAAGGTGTTTAAACTTTAAAAAGGTGTGAATATTAACTATTTAAAAAGGTGTGAATATTAAATAGTGTGAAATGTCGCTTTTAAGTATAGCACTTGTTGGGCTGTCAATATATAATCCGTTCGACTCATAAAACACGCATTGTTAATTTGTAGGTTGGGTTGTCATACACATGTCTATATCAAATTTTAACCCATTTGGTTTTGAGCAACTCAAACCTATTATATATTTCTAGCCACTAGGTTCTAACAACCATTGCCTAGCAAGTAGTATATCCCGATAGACGATAGGTGTAAAAAAAACAGTTTGGCGGGAGTTAATCTAGCCCGTAAAAAACCGGTTTGGGCCCCATCCTAACCTGACGGATTGAGCCCAGTTTGAGAGTTCATATGTATACACAAGTGTGAACCCGAGCCAGTTCGAGGAGCTAAAGAAACTGTATGAAAAAAACAGATTTTTTGGGCCGAACCAATTTTCAGCCAATCTAAATCGGTTTGAGTGAGTTGGGGTTTTCAACCCTCAAATCAGTTCCTAACCTAAACAGGTTTGAATCCAATCCAAACAAAACGGTCCAATTTAGACACAACCCGGATTTTGTACACCTCTAATCCTCACAATGCACCCATGAATCAACTTTGATCACCTAGTTGACTCTTGAGGTTGCATCCACATATTATATTATAATATAATATAAAACAATCAAATGAACCCAACCTTTATTAGACCATTGGCATAGAAATTGGACCATATACATAAGTTATGATTGTTAACCTAACATCACAATCAAAAGTGGGTTATGGATGGTCATTGATTTGTAAACATATGCATTTTGGTTACTTTATTTTGAGTAATCTCTAAGTTATGATTTATGTCTTGCTTCCTTCATATATGAGCATGGCCCATAGCTAATCAAGTATTTCACTTTCATCAATACTTTCCTTTATTTCATGAAAAATGGTACTTTTCTGTACCTTTTGTAAAGGGAAATCATGCCACTTTTTTAGGATGGGTCTTTTCGGTTTTAGAAAAGAAATAAGCTTCTATTCTTTGGAATCGATGGAACTAATCGAATAACTTTCAGATAGGATTTCTTAAGACATTTATTAAGAATTATACCTAATTTTATGTAATAAAAATGTTACCTAACATTGGTAGATATTATTTAATCTTTTAACAGACTTGATATTAATATGTATCATAATATCACTGGAATGTTGAGAATTAGATTATGAATTTGACCAAATATGTTGTTTCATTTCCATACAAGGGTTATAGTCAAAACCGTTAAGACTTGTGTATGTCTATTAAGACCTATTTATTTAAAGATAAAGGTGTGTAACGCTTATGTCTTTTATAAGAACTACACAAAAGATGTTATACCAGTATACCGTATGTACAATGTAATATTTATATATAAACACGCGACACTTTAACTTACTAATCAATTATTCGGTTAAATAGAATAGTCTACATTGGTCCCTTTCCTTCTTTTTAGGTTTTATGTCCATTTGCTTTACTCGATCGTACAGGTAAGCATCAAAAACCTTAAATTATAGGCAAACCCCATGGCCCCACAACAGTTACATGCTAAGTTCTTTGTCTTTAGAAAATAGGCATGTTAATTACATACATCGTTTTGTATATTGCTTTTACTTGGAATTCAAGTATGTAGTGAAAATGACTTAAAATGGTAAAAGTTAAATCAATGGCTAAATCACTTTGGTGCTGTTTGTTTTTTCTGCCGGAAAAGGTCTGCAGTCTGCGGACCACATCTGCAGGCACCAGCAGGAGAAGAGGTGGACCAAATGTCTGCAGTCTGCAAGGAGAAGAGGGTTTGTTTTTTTCTCCTTCTACAAAACCACTTTTCCCACTCTCTCTCTACGATCTCTGCCTCCACTCTCTCTCTCTACTCTCTCTCTATATGCAGACCACCACCGCCGCATCACCACCTCCGCCTTCACACCACCTCCATCATCTCCGATCTGGGTTCAACCACCACCACCACTGATCTCCGCCATCATCTCCGATCTGGGTTCAACCACCACCACCACTGTTCTCCGCCATCATCTCCGATCTGGGTTCAACCACCACCGATCTCCGCCTCAGCATCGGTCTCCGATCTCTCTCTCTCTCTACGGTATCTCTCTCTCTGGGTTCGATTTGGGTTTCGATTTGGGGGTTTTCGTCGTTCAACCACCACCACCGGTCTCCGATCTCTCTCTCTCTACGGTATATCTCTCACTCTCTCTTTCTCTCTGGGCTCGATTTGGGTTTTGATTTGGTGACAGGGAAGAAGGTGGAAGCGGTGGCAGGGAAATTTGGGGGTTTTGGGTGGTGTTTGTTTTGTGGGGGTGCATGTGGTGGCGGTGGTGGTGGAGGTGGTGGCGGAGACGTGGTGGTGGAGGTGGTGGCGGAGATGTGTGGTGGTGGAGGTGATGCAGGTCTGTGGGCAGGAGAAGAGGTGAGAAGAGGTCCGCAGGCTTAAGGCCATGTCTGCGTGGGGAAGAGGTGAGGCAGACGTTTTTGGTCTGCAGATCTTCCGGAAAACAAACAAGCTGCAGAGTTAAAACATCTGTGCACGTCTGCGCGGCGCAGACATAAGTGGCCAGAAGTACTTCTGGCCAAAAAACAAACACCACCTTTGTAAGCCTCTTTCTAAAATTCTTGATGCGTATAAATAAAATGGTAAAAGTTACTAGTTTAAAACTATAAATAAAATCACTTTCTAAAATAACGTTTTCTAAATGTTGGTCCCTTTCCTTCTTTTTAGGTTTTATGTCCATAAGACGGTAACAAAATTATAAATAATAAGTAAAAATGACTTAAAATGATTAAAAAACCAAATGCAATGTTGTTGTTTTTGCTTATAAGTTACTAGTTTAAAACTCCATGTAATACACGGGTTGCATAAATATAATTTTTATATAATATATAATAAAAAGATATATTTAAAAAAAACTCGTATATTGCATGTATTGAATAAAACATAATGTCATATGTTAATACAAACAATCATCAAGATTTATTTTTTAAAAATGAACATTGATGTACTATTTACTTATTATAACATTTTATTTTTTGTGTTTTATTTTGCATAAATGTAATTTTATATAATAAAAAATATATATCTTTAAAAAAACTTGTATATTGGACGTGTTTAACACAATATAATGTCATATGTTAACACATATAGTCGTCAAAATTTATCTTTTAAAAATGAACTTTAATATACTATTTACTTATTATAACATGTTACTTTGCTAAATATGTATTCTTAACTTATTTTTTTGCTTAAAAATATTATTATTATTTAATATGATCATAATAAAAATAAGCGTTTATATTCTTATCTTATTTTTTGTTTAAAGTTATTATTATTATTTAATATGATAATAATAAAAACAAATGTTTATCCTTATCTAAATATTTATTCTTATCTAATATTTTTGTTTAAAATTATTATTGTTATTATTTAATATGAGATATAAATAAGAAAATGAGGTGAAAAAACATAAGGAAGTGACACGTGTCAGAAAAAGATTTTTATTTATTAGTATAGAAAGATATCTAGTTACATCAATTTTATTTCAACTTAAATATTTTTTTAATACTAAACATAGATCATAAACGAGTTTTACTTTTTTAAATTGAGCATAATATTGATATATTATTAAAATGAATATTGGATTTTAATAATCATATCTATTCGTCATTGGCTGCCAACAGTCTCAACTTCAAAATTAACCACTGGCAGTCCTAACTATTGACATATTGGCCACCAATGGACATTGACTAACAGAATCCTAATACCGTTAGCCTCCGGTCGCCGGAAAACCGATTTTGGCCAGAAAAAGGTCCGATCTAAGGTTACAAAGAGATTTGGGACGAAAAAGTTGAGTTTTCCGGCCAAAAAGTTAAGTTTTCCGGCCAAAAAGTTGAGTTTTCTAGCCAAAAAGAAGTTTTCCGGCGAAAAAAGAGTTTTCCGGCGACTTCAATAATTGGGGCTTTTACTAGAAAATGGTTACTAAAGGTCCGTAATAAGGTTAGAAAGAAGTTTGGGACAAAAGTGTTGAGTTTTCCGGCCAAAAACGTTTTTTTCGGCAAGCAAAGACTAACGGCGTTAGGGTTCTATTTGTCAGGGTCTATTGGAGGCCAAAATGTTAATAGTTGGGGCTGTCAGTGGTTATTTTTTAAGTTGGGGTTGTTGGCGGCCAACAGCGAATAGTTGCGATTATTAAAATCCAATATTCCTTATTAAAACACAAAATAACGTTTTCTAAATGTTGGTGTACCGCCGACTATAAACGTATGTATCAATGAGTTACAATGGTGCGTCTATATATTCCAATTATATTGGTGCATCTAAACTAGCTACGAAAATATGTTAAAACCAATTACATTGACGTATTGAAGTTGTCAAGCTTTGACGCATCAACGAAAGTGCGAATAAAATGGTTTGTCCAACCCAGTATCTTTACGTCTAAAACCATATGAATTTAACGGACGCATAGACTATCGTCCTAAAATACACATGCCACATCCTAAATTATTCTTCCTTTCACGCGCAAAAGTTACTTTTATAGAGTTAAGTTCAGGTACAAAGAGTCTTATCGTACAAAACGTACGAAAGACATGAAAAAGCCAAAAAAAAAAAAAAAACGCAGTGACATTTTCGTAATTATTTGCTCGTGTGGTAATTATCAAAATTACTTTACAAATGATCTTGTAGGGTAACTTTGATCTTGTAGGGTAATTATCAAAATTACTTTACAAGTGTATCAAAATTCTTCTGCAAGTTTATCAAACAACACACAGTTCAAAATTACTCTACAAGATCATTTGTAAAGTAATTATGATACTCTACAAAATTTCCCTAAAAGATCAAAATTACCATACAATATTATTTGCAGAGTGATTATGACACTCTATGAAATTACCCTACAAGATTATTTTACAAAATTACCCTACAAGATCATTTGCAGGGTAATTTTAATAATTATTCTACGAGTAAATAATTACGAAAATGTCATTGCATTTTTTTACCTTCTCACCCTATTTGTACGTTTTACATGATAAGAGTGTCTGTATTTATTCTGTTGCCTACTTTTGTAATTGTATTTAAACTTATTACAACTATTATATATATATATATATATATATAGTAGGTTAGAACTCCGTGTATTACACGGGTTGAATAAATGTAATTTTATATATTAAATAATAATAAAAAGTTATATCTTTGAGAACCCCGTGTATTGTACGAGTTTAGTAAATTTAATTTTATATATTAAATAATAAAAAAAGTTACATTTTTAATAATCTCGTGTGTTATACAGGTTGAGCATGTGTAATTTTATATATCAAACAATAAAAAGTTATATCTTTATAAACCCTATGTATTATATGGATTGAATAAATCTAATTTTATATACTACATAATAAAAAGTTATATTTTTTAAAACATCGTATATTACACAAGTTGCATAAATGTAATTTTGTGTAGTAATATCTTTAAAAAAACTAACGGATATACTCAATATACGATGGATGGGGTGATTGCGGTGATGGTTTTTATAAATGTCACGTAAACATTATGGCTGGCATATCATGTATACCCACGTGATAAGACACGACACGACACGACACGATAAGACACGATACACGAAATCCCATACACGAACACGACACGATAACTTATCCTCTCCTTTTTTTCAAACACGAACATGACACGATATACACAAAAATTACCTATTAATACCTGTTAACACGATTATTCGACTGTTATACACGAAAAATACCTGAACAAAAACACGAATACGACATGCTATCTGAGAGTTACAGAGGGAGTTTAGGGTTTTATTTTTTTTAATTGAATGAGTAATGAAAATAGAAAGGAATTAAGGAACTTACACAGACATGGCTGATGAGTTTTATTTAATTTAATTTCTTATTATGTACTAACAGGTATTAACATGTAAACAAGTATTTCACCCGTTTATACACGAAAATTAACATGTAATCTCGTGTCTTCCTGTTTGGTACACGATACCCGTTAAGGCCATACACGATACCTGTTAACTTCGTGTAGGTTCGTGTCGTGTATTCGTGTAAAATTGTCAGCCCTAGTTTTGATGGAAATGTTGGATGCCTCTTGTTTCTCTCCTAACAAAAAAGTTAAATGTCATTTTAGTTCATCTGGTATGGGTCATTTTTTCAGTTTAGTGCAAATGTTTTATTTTTCGCCTATGGGTCCAAAAAGGTTTCACCGTCATTTTAATCCACTAAGTTAACTTCATCCGTTTTTTCTGTTAACGAGAATGACAATTTGGTCATTTTATATGGCCTAATTTCTCTAATAGTTAACAGTATTACATATAAAATAACCGAATTGCCCTCTCATTAACAGAAAAAATGAATGAAGTTAACCTAGTGGACTAAAATGCCAACGGTGAAACCTTTTTGAAACCCACAGACGAAAAATGAAACCTTTGGACTAAACTGTCAAAATGGTCCAAACCACAGAGACTAAAATGACATTTAACTCCCTAACAAAAAGTCCCTAAGACCACCTGTAGTGGCCAAGGTTTTGGGCGTGGAGTGGGCAAAAAACGCCCCAATCATGGATGCACACCGCCCCCGTGGGAGATTTTTTTGTGAATTTTGGGTTGGGGCGTTTCCCTTAAAACGCTTGATTCAAAAGCGGATGACAAATAGAATTTTTTTGTGATGGTTTTTTTTTATATTTTATTTAATTCAATTATTATATCTAATCATTGTAAGAGTTCAAGCCCCACTACACTACTTTTTAACTTTAATCTCCTTTGCGGACTAGGCGTCCACATGTCGCCTCATGCCCAATGGTGGAGCAATTGTTTCACTCACCGCTAAATATGGTCTTTTTTTTAACGGCGTACGATTATGATATCACTAACCGGGTTAGTAGTTAGTATGTTAGTATCACTAAGTTAGTATTAAAAACCCTTGCGTGGACTTGAATCCAGAACCTCAAGCCAAACTTCTCACCTCCCCCTTATCACTAAACATGGTCTAGGTTGATTGTTTTACTACATGGGGCTGTTTTCGAGATTCGGAAACACATGCTTTTGCAATCCGGACGAAACAAAGAACTTTTTGATCTATTGCCCATTAGTCTTTATGGCTTGTTAATCGAAAACAAAAAGTGAACATACGCAGGGATAAGTAGCTTCAAAACAATCTCCTTATGATGTAATTTTGGTTTTCTAATTCCATCGTTTAGCCGAATTATGCATAGTTGCTTAAAAAAATCAATAGAAGCATTATTTAATAATTTGTAATTTTGGGTTATATAACATTTATTGTGAAAAAAAATATTATCATGAATTCAAATTTTCAACATATACAATCATAAGTTTGATGATGTCAGCCGGTAACAGGAAAAGCATATGGTTGGCTAGGGGTGGCGGCTAGCTTTATCTTTCTTTTTTTTTTTTTTTTGCACAAAATAGGTATCACCCAGCCATTGGTTGAAATGGGCGTCCGTCTCTCCCTCATTGGACCAACCATTTTATTATTTTATACACACTTTAAAATTACGTTTTCGCACTGCAATAGTGTCTCTCCCATTGGTTCAAATGGGCGGCGAACAATACCTATTGGAACACCCAGCTTATTATTTTATATTCACTTTAAAATTACGTTTTTGCCCCAGTTAAAAAATACGGTTTTGTCTTAACTTCAAAATACATTTACCCTTTTGCCCCGAGCTAAAAAATACGATTTCGCCCTCGGTAAAAAAAAATACGCTTTTACCCTCAGCCAAAATTACGTTTTCGTCCCAGTTCAAAATAAAATTTTGTTTCCCCCCCCCCCCCCCCCCGGCTTAAAATTACGAATTTACACCACTTTATTATTTTATACCTACTTTAACATTACGGTTTTGCCCACAGTTTAAAATTACGTATTTGCCCCCAGTTCAAAATAAATTTATGCTTTTGCCCCCAGCTAAAATTTACGAATTTCCCCTCGGTTCAAAATTACGATATCACCCTCAATTTAAAATTACGTTTTTCCCCCAGTGCAAAATAAAATTATGGTTTTGCCCTAGCTTAAAATTAGGATTTTACCCTCGAAAAAATTTGATTTTTCCGCCAAGTAAAAATAAAAATATGACTTTGCCCTCAGCTAAAAATCATATCAAAAAGCTGCCTAATTAACACTCTTTTTACTTTTTATTTCTAGCAAAACTATAGTATTGTTTTTTTAATTGGCTGAGAATAATTCGGATATCGCCCCGCAACGCGGGCGGGGTGCATCACCTAGTATAATACATCGGCAAGAGTGAACAATTGAAAAAAGAATATCTCCATTATTTTCAATTTACAAATGATATAATGGGTCGACAAACACGACTGTTTTCAAAAAAGAATCGTCTTTGGGATGATCAATTTTAAAAATAGGTTGGTCAATTTGTTTAACTTTCTCTCTTCACAATCCACATACAATACACATGTATATTCCATCTCATTTTGTACTAGATTTTTTTTTTTTTTTTGCTATATTTTTTGTACTAATTTTTTTGTGTTGTATTTTTTAAGAAAATAAAAGGGTAAAAGTTTGTGAGAGCTCTTAATTTTTTTGTACTTTTTAGTGGATCTTTCCTTATATATATATAAAACCTTGCCAGACAAGCCCAATTGTGGGTGATCTTAATGATGTGAACTTCAATTTGAGTTGTGATTTCAATCTTTATAAAACATATATCGATATCCATTGGTCATATCAATTATCTCATTTTTATTTGGAGAATTGGTCTGTAATAATTCCAACTAGACCTTATTGGCCATTAATAATCTCACCTCTGAATATTGCTTATGCCAGACACACCTTTCACCTATTTTCCTTACAATGATCCCTCGTTAAAAAACCTAACCCAGTTAATTAAATGGCTGATGTGGTAGATGATTAAGCGATGATGTGTCAAAAAATCTTACGTGGCAGATGATTATGGATTTCCCTGATCCTTTTTAAATGGGTTATTGGATTTTAATAATCCTAAGTTTCACCTGTTGGCCGATAATAGTCGCAACTTTAAAAACTCTCCAATAATCCCAACTTGTAAAAGTTTGGCCGCCATTGATCCTTTTCAAACATATAAGAATTTGGTTTCCTCAATAGATTCAATTACACCTAGAGACTCTTTAATTGATTTAAATGCACATATGTTAGAAAAGGATCAATGGCGGCCAAACTTTTCCAATATCACTTTTTAAATCCCTAGCCTTTTTATTAACTGAAACCCCCCCCCCCCCCCCCCAAAAAAAAAAAAAAATCCCTAGTTCATGTACAGAACATTAGTGACAAGATCTTCAAATGAAACAAAGATTGAGAAGGATTGAAGCAGTTTAACATTTTTATCATGTGCTCGTAAAACTAAATATAAACGTCACCACATTGCTCAAGATTCCCATAGAATCAACAAACTAAAGCAATAGTTAAGACTCATGGCATTATAGCCTAGTGGTATCTTTGGGGTGGGATAAGGCTTATGACCATTAGGTCATGGGTTCGATTCCCACAATGGGGGTTTTTACCAGATTTATTGGGTTTCCTCCTGAATTGGTGTATATGCATTATTGCCTAATGGAGATGGATATGATCTGGTGGTTCTACTGGTGGCACGATGATACTCCAGTGGTCCGTCAGTGATCCAAATTTGGCCGTTAAAAAAAATAAAAGCAATAGTTAAGCTCATAGAAGCACAACTAACAAATAATTAAAGGTGAATGATAATTAAAGGTGAATGTAACAATCTGAAATAAATGTCAAAAGTCAACTATTACAAAATAATACAAACTAATGGAACTTGCAATTAACATAAGACTTAAAGAAGAGTAAACTGCAATTTTACCCACTGAGGTTAGGGGTGATTGGCACCCTTACCCCCTAAGGAAATAATTGCAATTTTACCCCCCACTGTTCACTGTTATGTCGCAACCTTACCCCCGGCCTCAAAAATGACTATAATGCCCTTTCATATTACCCCCTGTGGTTTGTGCACTCTGTGATATTATCCCCTGCCACCACTGCCATCGCCATTCACCACTACAACCACCACTGCCACCTCCAGACACCACCACAACTTAATATCCCTTTCATATATAACACCACCACTACTTCCGTCACCGGAAACCTGCAACTCCGGTCATCTTCTCCAACGACTGCCACCTCCAGCCACCACCACCTTCTTTCAAGATAAGCATGCCCTCCTTCATATATGGTTCCAGCTCTCAAGGCATTTGTCCCAACTCCTTCTTTCAAGATAAGCATGCCCTCATTCGTTCAAGATAAGCATGCCCTGTGTTCCTCCAATTTCAAGATGGTTCCCGTTCATAAAAGGAGGTGTGCCTGAGGGTTCCGTTTATCGATTCAGTGCAGACACCTACCTCTGTCATAGCTCTGCTTCTGCTCTCGGTCCTCTCATATGTTCCTGCTGCTCTCTAGAACTCCTTTGTCTGTTCGAGAGTTATCGATCTTGTTTATGATCGATTGGTATTTGTGCAGATCTTCTTGTTGATGATCTGCTCTGTTTGAGAGTTGTTCTTAACATAAAAACATCTATCAGTCACACACATACTTTCTCTGGTCTCTGCCCCTGCAGTTGTCGCCTCCTGTTATCGTCTGCACCGGCTGATGATCTACTGCGTTCGGTTGTTCATTGCTGGACGCAGATCATCTAGTTGATGATCTACTGTGTTCGGTTCATTATACACGACTGCAGTTGATATTTATTTGAGAAGGTTTACGGCTGAAGTGAAGATCTTGTGTATGTTGTGTTCGAGTTATTGTATACGGCTGCAGATTGTTGTTTATATACATAATTTTGTTCTTAATACCTTGTTTCTAACAATGTAATTACCATCGTATTTATTGTTTCTGGGTATGATTCTGTTTCTTTTAACGTTTGTATAATAATATTAATAATCTGGTTTTCTGAATCCTCAATTCTAATTTGATTTTCAATTTATCATCAAGGTTCAAATTGTTCATTTTTAATAATTTTATTGCAAAACTGCAACACTTTTCAAGTTTCTTTAACAATATTTGCAGATAAGAATTAATAATATATCTTGGTTTCATTAAAGCTGACTGGGATCAACTATGATTACAAGATTCGTTTTTAAGGGCCATTTTAGCTGACTCAGCAGCAGCTTCGGTTTGGCTGGAGATGGCAGTGGTGGTTGTGGTGGTGGCTGGAGGTGGCAGAGGTAGCAGTGGTGGCAGTCGTTGGAGAAGATGACCGGAGTTGCAGGTTTCCGGTGACGGAAGTAGTGGTGGTGTTATATATGAAAGGGATATTAAGTTGTGGTGGTGGCTGGAGGTGGCAGTGGTGGTTGTGGTGGTGAATGGCGGTGGCAGTGGTGGCAGGGGGTAATATCACAGAGTGCACAAAACACAGGGGGTAATATGAAAGGGCATTATAGTCATTTCAAGTTATAGTCAACAGATTAGTCAACAAATTTGAGGCCGGGGGGTAAGGTTGCAACATAACAGCAAACAGTGGGGGGTAAAATTGCAATTATTTCCTTAGGGGGGGGGGGGGGGGGTAAGGGTGCCAATCACCCCTAACCACAGGGTGTAAAATTGCAGTTTACTCCTTAAAGAAAGTCGTAGTGTTTATATTAATTTCCAAGCTTTTCATGTTTCTTTTACACAAAACGCTCCCATATAAAGCATAACAGAGTAGTTCCAGATTTGAGGTATTCCTTCATTCGGCTTGAGGTTACTTGCGCCAAATGAAACACACCAATATCCTACAAGTGTTTTATTAAGTTCAGTTGAGTAGCTTCCAAAATCAAAGTCAAATTGCTAACAAGTTTGACTGGTGGAACTCATCGATATCCTCTAATTGAATCGCGAAGGAGAATTCTTATGAACTAGGGTTTTTTTTTTTTGGGTTTCAGTTAAGGGGCTAGGGATTTACAAAGGATCAGGAAATCCATAATCATCTGCCACGTAAGATTTTTTGACACATCATCGCTTAATCATCTGCCACATCAGCCATTTGATTAACTGGGTTAGGGTTTTTTAACGGGTGACCATTGTAGGAAAAATGAGTGAAAGGTAAGACTCGCATGGAGAATATTCAGAGGTTAAATTATTAATGGCCAATAAAGTCTAGTTGAGATTATTACAGGCCCATTCCCCTTTTTATTTTGGGTTTTCTTGTTCGGTTGTTATACCGAGTGTCGATTGTGTAATGAATTGAACCGATAACGATTGTATTCCTATCATTACGTGTAAAGGAATTTCACTTGTTATTTTTCTAAGAAGGGTATATAAAGTTATATTTCACACACCTCTAATTGCGATATGTATAGACAAACCAAAAGTTTGAATCAAATTTATATTTGTAAGATAGATAGATAGGAAATTAGGAACGCACTTACTCATAAATAAACGAATTTAGTAACCCTACACAAAACCAACGATAACATGCAAAGCTCTTTCGAAATTACGTGCTAGAGAGGGAATGAACCCACCTAAGTGGTCCAAATCAACACAACCCCGTGATGTGTATGTCTCACATATCTATATCTTTTGCTTTTTGGTTTTCTCCTCTTAGAATCAACATTTTTGTCTTATTTAATCTTTTATGGTTTTTTCTAAGTATTTATTATAGGTTTCTAAATCATAACTTAAATCATATATAACATGATTGCACTATAAGAACATAATTATTATGTACATATCACGTTTACATATATTTCCCCTTCTCTAGTATTTCAGTTATGTTCGTAAACAATTAGTGAAGAAGTTTGGAAATTTCACGAGTAGTCATGAAAAGGTAGTCACACGTCATATACCACGATGTGAGTTTTGGGAACGAGTGGTCTTGAAAAGGTAGTCAGTCACACGTCATATACCACGATATCAGTTTTGGGAAAGAAAACAATGTGTCAATGCTATTTGATATTTTTTTTAAATTTTATTTTCATAACTAAATAATAACATTTAAAATGTGTAAATTGAAAAATTCATTTATAAACAAGCGGGGTTATGTATAATCTTCAACAATCTATAGAGTTAGGGGTTGTTTAGCAACTTCTGAATGGGTAAGTGTTGAACTAGTAAGAGGTCTGAATCATTAAGTGGTGAACTAGTAAGAGATCTGAACCATTAAGAGTCTGTATAGTGCTTAACTGTTCAGAAACAAATATTTGACCAATTCAGATAAGAGGTGTTAACCATTCAGAGGCAAATGTCTGAAACATTCAGATATCTGTTCGCGAAACAAACAGTCTGAAACATTAAGTGTTGAACCAGTAAAAAAAAAATCTGAACCATTAAAAGTCTTAAGAGCGAACAAACAACCCTTAATGTCTAATAGCTTAGCTAAAGTTAAAACGGGTTATTAGAGATTCCGGAAGTTAACAAAGTATAATTAAATGATTAAAAAATTCTCAAGCACTTAACTACGAAAGTTTTAGGCAAATTGGAAAATAATAATCCTACCATTGTGAAATTGGTCAATAATAATCCCAAGTCAGGAATTAGCCATCAATAATCCCACCTCGTCCATTTTTGAAAAATAATACTCCAAATGCTGACGTGACACTTTTGTCGTTTAGTGACTGTGGATTATTATTTTCCAAAAATGGACGAGGTGAGATTATTGGTGGCTAATTCCTGACTTTGAATTATTATTGGCCAATTTCACAATGGTGGGATTATTATTTTCCAATTTGCCAAAGTTTTAATCTACTAAATTGGTCGTATTATGTTTTATAATGATGTTTTTTTTTATATTTATAGACGAATTTTGCAGAGGAGATGTATTTGGTTGGTTGGTTTGTTTTGGTAGCTAGCCCACACCCAGAAAAAGAGATTATTGTAACTTAGGACCAACACAAAAATCCAATTATTTATAAATTTGGAGTTGCTAAAACTAAAAGGGAAATGGGTGATATCACGAGATTAGTTGAATATTGGTTAAGTTGGTTGACTTAGTGTTTTTGTCCCCACTTAGGTTATAAATTAAGCAAGTAAAGATATTTGTGTTTTTATATACGGACGAAGTTAGGAGTGTTTAGATGATATGACGGAGAATACAGACACTAATAATCACGTAACGTGTTAATAATTATACATATTAATTTAAACTCTTGATGAATAGTGTTTTATTATTTTTAAAGATTTATTTTTATTTAATACTTATTTATCATTTTATCGATTTTAATAATAAATGATAATTGATCATATTTAAGTATTTGTTTTTTTTCAACTTTTATAATCTATTATTATATTTTATTTTTGGTAATAACGTGCATTCGTTATTCTTTTTTTTTTTAAATCTAAATCCGTAACATTTATTTTTTATCATTCTAGGTTATCTGGTCGCACGTTGTGACGGTATGTTACGTCGGGCATTAGATCGGTATTGATTCGGTTAGTTACAATACTGATACAATACACGTACTCGTTATAGAAATCAACACGTGATTTATATTGACGAAAACGATAAAATCGAACAATGGCACTGACACCGATGTTCGAACGGTATTGTCACGATAATGTTTCCGATATTCATTCATCGTTGCAAACAGAGTTGTATAAATGAATTTTTTTACATCGGTAACCATAAAAATAATTCTTGATAAATAATATTTAATCATTTTTAAGGATTTGTTTTTTATTAATACTTATTTATCATTTTATTTGACAAATTTTAAGTACACATACCGACACATATGTTGTTCAGTCGGTTTCGGTTCGGTTTGATACGATAGTAGCACCCGTCGCGAAGCACGGGGGAATCTCACTTATACGGTGTAAGTTTATTAAAAACAAAAACAATAAAAACAAATACCGAAAACGATACATCTGTCGATTTCAGTTAGGTTTGGTATGATAGTAGTACAATATACATTTGCAATATGATTTATATCGCACTGTTCTAAAAAATAAACATAGAACAGAAACAAACAAACTAACTCATATCAACTAAACAATATCATATTCGTTTTTATTGTTTTTCATCGATGTAAGGTTTTCTCTTTCTATTATTATAGAGAATGAGGGTACCGTAACGATTCGAACAGATAACAAAGAATTCCCGCCGCGAAGCGCGGAGGGAAACTCACTAGTTTATTAGTTTAAAAACAACTATAACAATATTATGTTAGTTTATATTATGTAATTAAAAATATTAACATATAAAAAAGAGTTAAATGTCATTTTAGTCCCTGTGGTTTGGGTCATTTTGTCAGTTTAGTCCAAAGGTTTCATTTTTAACCCGTGAGTCCAAAAAGGTTTCACAGTTGCCATTTTAGTCCACTGGGTTAACTTCATCAATTTTTACTGTTAACGAGAAGGCCAATTCGGTCATTTTATATGGTTGAATTGCCCTTTTAGTTAACAGAATTACATACAAAATGACTGAATTGTCCTTCTCGTTAACAGAAAAAATGGATGAAGTTAACCAAGTGGACTAAAATGGCAACTGTGAAACCTTTTTGGACCCACATGTTAAAAATGAAACGTTTGGACTAAACTGGCAAAATGGTCCAAACCACAAGGACTAAAATGGCATTTAACTCTATAAAAAATCATGACCGGTTAAATAATATCACACACAAACAAGTGATGTGGATTAGAGATCATATGCATGTTGATAGACGATTTATGTGTATTTTTTTAAATGCATGTGTTTTCTTAAAAAAAAGGGGTATTGGATTTTAATAATCCAAAGTTTCACTAATTGGCCGGTAATAATCCCAACTTCAAAAATTGCCTACAACAGTCCCAACTTGTAAGATTTTGGCCAATCCTTGTCTAACTGGGTTATAACCCAGTTAGTTTTTTGAAGATTTGAGCGGCGGAGAAGGTCACTAGAGGTTGGAGATGACAAGTGGTGGTCTCCTTTGGTGGTTTCAGGGGTAAAGAAGGTCGTCGGAATAAGTTGCAGGTCACCAGCCCAACAAGGTTATAACCCAATTAGACAAGGGTCATTGGTGGCCAAAATCTTACAAGTTGGAACTGTTGTAGGAAATTTTTGAAGTTGGGATTATTACCGGCCAATTAGTGAAACTTGGGATTATTAAAATCCAATACCCCTAAAAAAATTATGCTGGTGAATAATTTCCGTAATTCATTAACTCATATGAAATTATGTTTGACTTTTCTATTCGTCGAGAAAATCACTTAGGCTATAGGGTATGGAGGTGGTGGATTAGATTATGAATTGCCTCGTAGGACATAATTCTCGTGGTACATCGACCCCTTCTCAGATCATGATGGTTCACATGGTTTAATCCATGGCAACCATGACCTTCTTTCAATTAATTATTGGATTTTAATTCGTGGGGGTCATGGTCCACACCATATAGGGTGGTGAATTAGATTGGTGGATGAGGGTGGGGTGACATGACGCTCACGTGGAGGATGGTGGTGATCATTTGAGTTATGAACACACCGGATAGCCTTTGACCATGATTAATGAGCATTACATGGGCGTGAAAAGGCTTGATAACTCCCCTACACCATCCTCTGGACGTTATAGACTTATAGGGGTATGAAGAGGGAGGAACATCTCGAGTTTACCGTTTAACGAGGATAAAGAAATTGGAAAATAATGATTGAAAGAACATTAAGGGGTGTTAACAACTACACTTTTTTTAAAAGGCGTTATGATGCGGATGCGAAGGAAAATACCCTTTAGGAAGCATTAAGCACTAATAATGGTATTGTTAGTTATGTAAGTTTTTTTTGAACAATGAACATCGTGTATAAGGTTAACACACTCTTCAAATCAGAGAGCCCCGTATTGCCCCACTTTGGCCAGATTATGTTGTCTTAACCGGACATACACTGGCTTCAAAGTTTGGCTTTTTTGGGCGTCCCCCGAGAAACCATACCGACGGATGCCACTTGACAGTCGTTGTGCCACCATAAGAGTATAACTCTCTGGTGTAACACACGGGGGACGAAAACCCGGTTGGGCTCGGGAATCGAACTGACAACCTCACATAAAGCCTAGTCCAAATCATTCATTGCCTATATTCACATCAATATGACACAAATGAGAATTGAACTTGAGTCTTCGTTAGTAATTCTAAGCCTCCTACCATTAAGCCACAAGTGACCTTTTAGATGTATTGGTGTTCAACGGATAATGCTAATTGATATGTTGTCAAAAGCGCGTCGGGCACGCGCCTAGGCTATCACACCACAACCGATGGCGGAAACATCGGGATGAGACAAAAACGAGAATGCAAGAGACTTCATAACACTATGTGACAATATATATTAAATTTAAATTTCATTGCAAAACTAATCGTCATACAAGATTCAAATAAAAAGAACAACATTGTCTCGAAAACAAACATAACATCAAAATAGTAATTTAATCTAGGTGTGTATCTAGTCCACCTAAATCTTGTTTCATCTTGTAACATCATCTCATCAATCAACCTGCAACATTGCATTAAAATATATCAACAAAAAGTTGGCGAGTATACAAGTTTTATTACATAGCATAATATAGAATAAAATTGTTTAAAATCTCATATCCAACATGAATCATAATATGCAAGTTTACTAGCATGCTGAAACGGTGTACCATATGTTCAAACCCAAGAATCCAATATCCCAAAGAATAACGGGAGGTTAACATGTTTAACTTAACAATACCCTAAGTTTCGTGGGCGGTGCGTTAATCCTATAACGCTATAATTGTTAAGGTAGGCTAGCAAAGTTAATGAAGCATATATCGACACAAATAGTTTACATTAGCATACAAGTCTAAACAAGCATCATATAGTTTCATGTTAAGCATGGATAGAGTTTAAAATAGTTTCATATGAAGTGTATTTTAGTATAGCATACATGTTGCACCCAAAAGTGATAAAAAGGAAAACGGGATCGAGTATACTCACAGTTTTGCAAGCTTTCCTACTTGATAATCCTGCGAGAGTTGGTTGTTTAGTTCGGAGCACCTTGTCCTTATACACGAAGAAACATAGGTGTGTGAGTTTGGGGAGTTAACGGAAGATTATAGATTAAGAATTTAAATAACATGAAGATAAACATATGAAAATAATCATCTAGCACACATGACACTTGTTTTTGACACTATGAAACTCTAAAAGAGTTTAAATGTTTTCATGGGACAAAGTCCTATTAGAATCGTGACTAGTTATCAAGGTCTAAGAGATGTAACCTACTATCTTGATGAATGACCATAAGTTCATCATCAAGAGTTTGGTTTCTTGAATATATTCTATAAGTTATATTAGTATTCATATATCAATCATATAGGTCAAGTATGAGGTAGGAGGATAAATCCACCATTTAGGAACCTCTTTGTTCACCACTACACTTGTCATTATAAACAACAAGGAGGGTCAAGAATATACAAGTAAATAATGAAATAAGAACAACTAATCTATGGAAATCATCAAGTAGCGTGGGGATTTTCAAGTGGAATAGCCAAAGCTTGTTCCATAATCACACAATCATCAAACTTTAAGCTTGAACACTACTTATGGGTAAAACCCTAAACAAAACAGAAAGTTTATAAGGTTTTGACCTCTGATTTTACATGTCTCAACCTTGTTTTTAAGCCCAACTAACCATTCAATTGATTATGAGCATAAGGACATAGGTTTGAGATGAGATAACTCAAGTTTAACTAAGTTTAACAAAGTTTAAATAGAAAACAGAAACTTCAGTCCACTTTGGAGCCTTTTTGGTGACATTTGAGACATTGGTTTTCCATGGAAAACCTGTGGAAATGTTTCTAAGATCAATCCAAGTGAGTAGGAAAAAGAATCAAAGCAAAAGACTAAGTAATTAGTGAGATATGCTCACTTGAACAACTTGTGATGATTCTAATTAAGCTCCTAATTAACAGTAGATTAAGGACTGATTTGAGAGTGAAATGAGAGTGTTGTAAAGTGAAAAAAGTTTGGAGAATGCTTGGTTCTTATATGGAAGTGTTTAGGGTTGGGTTTGATGTGTATTAAATGCAAGAAACAAGTTTAAACTTCAAACAAAACACTAAAGTTCGCCAAAAATCGAGCTGATTAACTTTCTGAGAACTGGGCCGCCCTCGCGGGCCGCGAAGAAGGTGACTAGGTCGGGTCGCGTGCCGCCAGAGAGTGGGGATGTGTTCAAGTTTGATTTTTGACATTTTACACCCCTAAACTTTCATATTTACATGTTTTAAGGGGTTTTCAAGGTGTTTTGAGCATTTTAATCAGTTAAAGGTATGGAATGTAATTATATCATAAACTAAATAGAAAACAAGTATAAACATGTATAATTGTCATAAATAAGTGTCGAAATAGTATAATTTGAGCATATAGATTACAAGTTTGCAAGATTGACATATTTTGCACAAAGTATGAATAAAGTGTCGCATGTTAATATTTTTGAACGTGTGAACACATATGAAGTGTATTTGACATAAAAGTAACGAAAATATGAATTTCATTATGATCAAAGTCTCGGATTTTACAAAGATTACAATGACACGACGATTACAAGAATACAAAGTTTCCAAAAATAGAATTACAAGTAAGGGTTTCTAAACATAGAAAGTATGAAAACGTAGGGCGTTACATAGGCGCTCAGGCGCAGCGAGGCGAGGCTACAGCGCCTGGTGGTAGCTTAGGCGCAAATATGGTTTTTTGTTTGTTTGTTTGTTTGTAAAAACGGTGCTTAGGCGAGCTCCCAGAACCGGGAGCATCGAGAAAAAAACGTGGGCTGAATTCTGTGAGGCACTCCTTTCTTTTTATGCTATTTTTTAAAGCTTTTTCATAGTAGTAAACCATTGTTTCAACTGACTTGAAAAGTCAACATTTTAACCATTGGATAAAGATGTGTCTCCTTGTCCTTTTTAATCTAATCATGTAAGGCCCTAAACCAGACACCCTACAGTCGGGTCACATCACAATGTACTATATTAAAATAACACTTTCTTTATATATGCAGCGGAAATTTTCAATTAAATATAGTACATAATTTATTTAAACACGACACCTTTTTTTTAATCATTAACAAAATGAATGCCTTCCACCATAACACGAGTAATCTCATCAGCTAGCCAAGAGCAATCCCCGACTCGAATCACACACCTGTAAGACAATCTAACATACATGCAAAAGTCAGCTACGCTGAATGAGTTCTAATAGTTTAAGCTAAAAGCATTTTTAACACATCGTGAATGCTTTATTTAAAAACCAAAACACCATCGTTGTAAAATCACCAATGTTTATTAAAATACGTTAACATCATTTTAACAACTCCAACTCGTCACCCAAAACTCCATCCATATCCTAGGTTCAATCATCCCACAAGTAATCCTTTTTTTTCGACGTGGATCAGATTACTTAAACACAAAAGGACAACCCGCAATGCATCTTAATTCATAGGACCATTAACCAAACCAACTCGTATCTAGAACATAACAATTAATGGCCTAAAAACTCAATTGTAACTTGATCTCGTCTGACAACTACACAATTTAACATCACTCGACAACCTCATAATATAACATCATTTGTCACCCACATCATTTAACATCATTCTTCAAGTACACAAATAATCATCATTTACCCACCATTTAACTAACGTGAAACATATAAGCACATAAAGTGGGAACCTAACACATCAGTTGTTGCCCGTAGGCTATCATCATTTGCCCTCGTCAGGGTTTCGTCTCCTCCAATTTGACCCCGAAGAGTCCGTCACCCGCATAATACCCCGAAGGGGTTCGTTGCCATTAGGGCTAATCATCTGAACATCTCAGTGATGTTTCTCATGACCTGACGCCACCCCGATGGTAACGCCGCCATCACAAATAACCCGCATCTCGTGACCTGACGCCACCCCAAAGGTAACGCCGCCATCACTAGTAACCCACATCTCGTGACCTGACGCCACCCCGAAGGTAACCCCGCCATCACTAGTAACCCACATCTCGTGACCTGACGCCACCCTGAAGGTAACGCTGCCATCACTAGTAACCCACATCTCGTGACCTGACGCCACCCCGAAGGTAACGCCGCCATCACGAGTAACCGACATCAAGCACCTCAAGGATGCTACTTCACATAAGGCATAAAAAACACACACATAATATTAAAAGCACGTCAACTACTCGACAACTACTACATTCACCATCTCGCTACCACTACGGTTCGAAAACTATGATAGAATTATCAAATAAAATTTATGACAACAAAAATCGTGCTTTTAATATCGACCCCTACCACGCCCCATACCTATACGACCTCGACATCACTAAATAAAACATCATACGCCTACGTAGGACTAATAAAGCCCGATTAATCACTACGTCGTATAAAAACATTGTTCGTTGAAAAACGTTTATAAAAATTTTATCGCAAAACTCGTAACACGTATGAAAACATGTGAAAAGCATGTATGATATCCCCAAAATATTTAAGAAAGAGGGGGTTAGAACTCACTTGTTGCGAAACTTCTTGTAACACCCCAAAACCCGAATATTTATATTCGTTAAAGTGATATGATATGATACATCAAGAAATAAATAACTAGGCTACTTAACCTAGTTAAATGTATGGTTAAAATTATTAAAAGATGGAATGTGGTAAATGTTTAGTAAAGCAAACAAGGGGAAACAAACTTGAGGGACCAAAGATGAATAAGGGGGAAAGTTATGTTTTAATTAACAAAATACACACACAAACACACATGGTGTGTGCGTGAAAAAGAGCAGGGAGCTCCCATGGAGCCAAGAACCCTAGTTTCATCAATTCCCTCAAATTGGAAGGCTAAACGAAGCTCAAATTCATAACCGAGCATAGATTAATGATCACCTTCACAAGGGGATCGTAAGGTATGTCTTAGATTCTAGATTGGTGATGGTGCACGAAATGGGTTATGTTGTAAATCACGAATTCATATGAAATTGAGCATGAGAATGTGTTAGATTCATCATTTGGAACATGGATTATGCATGAATTAGGTTAATTTGATGTTTAAGGGTGAAACCCATTTGTTATGGTGAAGAAGATGACATGGGTAAATCATCTATGTCTAAGTTCTTGCTTAATATTGATGTATTTTGAGTTGTATGATGTATTCTTGTTAGAAGAATTGAAAGAAATGTGATACTAGTATGTTTGATGTTATGCATGTATGAATCATGTTGATTAGGAAGAAGAGATTGATGAATTGTGTATGAGATTAGAATGATATGCATGAACTAGTTGTACACTATGCTTACGAGGTAGTACATATATCAAAAGTATGATGAGTTATGAAGAATTTTAGATTAGATCACTTGTAAGTGATTAACAAGTGGTTATGAAGTGGGTTTTAGATGATGTAATGTAATATGATGATTCGCTTATGTTAATAATGTTTGGAATCATACATGTGTGTGAATGTTTAAAGAAATGGAATAAGAAATGATGAATTGTTATAGATGAAGTGAATGAAATGGGATGATAACATGTTTGGTGTTTAATTTAAATACCCCATGTTGGATTGTAGAAGCAATTGATGAACTATGTATGAATTTAGGAGATTTTGTATGAATAAGTTGTACGTTATGCTTAAGAGGTAGTACGTACATCAAGTGAACGATAAAATATGTATAATGTCGTCCGTATGGTCGATTATGATGTTACGGGAATATGTTGATAAGTCGATAGATATGTATGGTGAATAGTTGACTTTTGAAAGTCAACTAAGTATAAGCAACATGAGTTGACTCGTGATGGTAAATATAGGTTAATGAGAAGTCGTATGGTACATGTAATGTCAATCCGTGTTAAATGTAATGACATGATGAGTTACATGAGTTAAACGTATGCGAACATGATTATATGAGTTATGTTTGTTAGAAATGATTGATGAAAGTTAAGTGTGAAATATGGGATTGATACGATTGTTATCATGTACAAATGAGTATGCTAATGATAGCGTGATTTCTATGACATGAAAGTATAGGAATCATGTGGAGACGGACTCAAGCGCGAAAGGCTAACGGGTCAAGAAGAGGCGTGGAAACGGATGTGGACACGGATTCATGATGTAAGTGATTCCGTAATCACTTCTTAGTTGTTTATGTAAAGTTATATGTATTTTAACTAAATGTGTTAATTGAGGTCAAATAGGAATGAGTTGAATGAAATCGATGAAGTATTAAACGGATCCTAGCTTTGATCCGAGTAAGGTATATGCGTTAGAATTGAAGTTAAGTGGTAGGATTGGTTAAATATGCAATGAGGTCCTTGGTTGTAAAGGATTGAGCAATGTTGACAAAAACACCCTTGATAGGTATATCGGGCGAACGACCTTAAGTGCCCATTTGGAAATAAGCTAATCGATTAGAATAATGATATAGTCATGTGTGAAAGCGAAGAGTATGGTTTTGTATGTCATAGACCATTTAATGCGCAAATACCCATAACGGGTCAAATAATTAGAGAATGACAATAAGCCGAATGCATGCAAGTTAAGAATTTCCTTAATCCGTATGTAGGATTTTAAGTTTATATGATAGAATGTGAATTTACAAGCATGTAGGAAGAAACGGGAGGTTAAACGGGTAAACGGTTCGAAAGTTACGCGCGTTTTAGTGCGTTCGGACGTCGAAACGGAGCTGCAGAAAAATGCACTTTAGAGAGCCCGTCGCCGACGGGCAAGGAGGCCGTCGCCGACGGGCAAGGGAAAACCATTTTTTTTGCTGACGGGTTAACACACTGCCGACGGGTTAAATGGCCCGACGGGCATATCTACAACCCGTCGCCGACGGCTTGGAGCCCGTCGGCGACGGGCACTTGTTTGTAAGCTTTTATTTTTCGCGTCTGGTGTTTCCGGTTGACCCGTAACGTGTTCTGGTGCTCCGGTTTTCGACCCGGTAGCATGTAAAGCTCCCGAAAGGCTCCTTAACCTTGTATGAGATGATATCTATGTATGTTTATATGTAGGCATTAGTGTATGCATGAAATCAAGTAATATGTATGAGTATGAGCTCTAGGTAATTAAGTATGAAGGTATACGCGTGTGTAGGTATGAATATATACATATATATGTGAATGGAATTATGCAAGTTTGTATATGAGTAGGAAGTAATGTATGTAAGTATGTATTGATGTAATGATGTATATGCGAAGATGCGTATGTGTATATGTACGTATGTAGAAATGTAGTAACATATATGTATATGTAGATGGGTATTTGGTATATACTAAGCTACATATGAGTGTGTGCATACATGTAGATATATAAGAAAGGTATGTACACACGTAAATGTGTATGTATGCATGTATAAGGGTATGTATGAATGTATATATGTGAGTAAAGATGTAGGAAAGGTTTGTATGTATGTAGATGTGTACGTATGTATGTGGAAAGATGTGTACGATTGTATGTATGCATGTAATGATGTAGGAAGGGTTTGTATGTATATAGATGAGTATGTATGTATGTATGTAAGTACGTATATATGCATGGAATAGACACGTTGAGTGTTAATGTTATTAATGGTATACCTCGAGAATGAAAAGTAATGCAGGTACATTATTGAAGCCTCACCAGGAAATGGATATGCAGATGAAATGCTTAAAGCTTAAAAGATGACGAAGTGTGAAGTGTACGCGAATGAACTTTGTTTCTTAAATGTGTACTAATGTTATGAATGTATGTGGTGAATGCAGGTTGTATGGATGATGAGCGATTATCACAAGGATTAGAGATCGAAGACCGAGT
Organism: Helianthus tuberosus; assembly: GCA_030545235.1. Lineage (NCBI taxonomy): Eukaryota > Viridiplantae > Streptophyta > Magnoliopsida > Asterales > Asteraceae > Helianthus > Helianthus tuberosus. Next base: position 158,526,440 of record CM060402.1, on the reverse strand, counting down.
CACGAGAGAGATTGTACGGGGACGTTGAATGTAAAATGTAATAAGTGAAAGCTATGTTTTTAGTTAACATATAAGAGGATGACAGATTTTGATTAAGAACCAAGTTAAAGTTAAAAGTTTTAATAAGTTGAGATATTTTTAATGCAAGAAATTTTATGGTTAGTGTTTCCGCTGCAACTTTTTGTCAAATACGTTTTAGGGTCTAACAAGTTGGTATCAGAGCCCTGGTTTGAGAGAATCAAGTGTAAGAAGGTAAGTGCTTGAACTCAAACCTGTGTGCTCTTGTGTTAAGAAACCCGTACAATCCAAGACTCGGTCAAGATCCAAAGGTAAAAGAGAATGTAAGTATGTACTTATGTATACGCATAAAGAAACTGACGGTTTTGTATATGCAAGGTAAGTATAAGCGTTTGAAGAGGATGATCCGCGAGTGCGGTCAACTACCGACACCAAGGCATGAAATAAGATAAAGTTAAGGTACGTAAATTTAATATGTCGGTAGATGAAATGGTAAAGAGCATTAAGGGAAGAAAAATGCTAAATGAAGGACCATGATGGTATAGTAAACATGTTTTGAAAAATGATGCACGTGCCGAAACCAAACTCTTCAGACATAAGGTGACAATTACACGAAGACACGAAACTAGTATGTGGATTGTGTGCCTGGCCAGTACACGTGAAGCATATGACGTTCGTGTGACCGTGATAATTGATACAGGTATGTCTGTTAGAATTAAGTAGTAGGTGGACGTGAGGGTGAAGAGAAATGTAAGACTCTCAAGAATGAGAGTATGAAATGCTATGCTAGAGTCCGCGAGACGGATTCGGAAGATGATATGCTATACTAGAATCCGTGAGACGGATTCGAAGTATGATATGCTATGCTAGAATCCGCGAGACGGATTCGAAATATGATATGCTATACTAGACTCCGCGAGACGGATTCGAAGTATGATATGCTATGCTAGAATCCGCGAGACGGATTCGAAATATGATATGCTATACTAGACTCCGCGAGACGGATTCGAAGTATGATATGCTATGCTAGAATCCGCGAGACGGATTCGAAATATGATATGCTATACTAGACTCCGCGAGACGGATTCGAAGTATGATATGCTATGCTAGAATCCGCGAGACGGATTCGAAACATAAAATGCTAAGCTAGAATCCGCGGGACGGATTCGAAACATGAAAGAGGTTAAAGTATGAATGCAATGCTTGAATCCGCTAGACGGATTCAAGGGATGAAAAGCGTATATGCAATGTTTGAATCCGCAAGACGGATTCAAGGAATGAAAGATATGAATGATGCAAATTCCTTGCGGATTTGATTATGATAAGCGAAAGCTGTAATAAGCTAGGCACGTCGACCGGTTCAAGTTGAACAAGTCGAGTGAGGATAAGGTACCATCCGTTTAGAACGAGTGGTCGCGAGTGCAATAACGAATGTATGAAGTTCAATCCGTTATATGGATAGAACGGAAGATTTATGTTGAAAGTAATTAACCCGATGTTACCAGGTCGTAAGTGGTATACTTAAATCTCATTATGAGAGTATATGCTATTACCCAATTAAGTGGGTAATAGAATGCGTGAGAGAAATGAAAGTATATAAACGGATCGTATGAGTGTAAGCATTATTGTAAGTCCGAGTAAGTATGTATATTGACCTGTTATTAACGGGTCAAAAAGGAAATAAAAAGGTTCCGTGAAAGTATGCTATGGAAAGTATAGACTTGTTAGGAGGAATAAGTCAAGGGTATTAATAATTATGAAATAAGATAGGATGATTACTTATGATTATGATGTGACTATGAAGTCAAACATAGATGTGTGTTTGTAAGATAAAATGAGACAGGTTTCGGGGACGAAACCTCCTTTAAGGGGGGTAGACTTGTAACACCCCAAAACCCGAATATTTATATTCGTTAAAGTGATATGATATGATACATCAAGAAATAAATAACTAGGCTACTTAACCTAGTTAAATGTATGGTTAAAATTATTAAAAGATGGAATGTGGTAAATGTTTAGTAAAGCAAACAAGGGGAAACAAACTTGAGGGACCAAAGATGAATAAGGGGGAAAGTTATGTTTTAATTAACAAAATACACACACAAACACACATGGTGTGTGCGTGAAAAAGAGCAGGGAGCTCCCATGGAGCCAAGAACCCTAGTTTCATCAATTCCCTCAAATTGGAAGGCTAAACGAAGCTCAAATTCATAACCGAGCATAGATTAATGATCACCTTCACAAGGGGATCGTAAGGTATGTCTTAGATTCTAGATTGGTGATGGTGCACGAAATGGGTTATGTTGTAAATCACGAATTCATATGAAATTGAGCATGAGAATGTGTTAGATTCATCATTTGGAACATGGATTATGCATGAATTAGGTTAATTTGATGTTTAAGGGTGAAACCCATTTGTTATGGTGAAGAAGATGACATGGGTAAATCATCTATGTCTAAGTTCTTGCTTAATATTGATGTATTTTGAGTTGTATGATGTATTCTTGTTAGAAGAATTGAAAGAAATGTGATACTAGTATGTTTGATGTTATGCATGTATGAATCATGTTGATTAGGAAGAAGAGATTGATGAATTGTGTATGAGATTAGAATGATATGCATGAACTAGTTGTACACTATGCTTACGAGGTAGTACATATATCAAAAGTATGATGAGTTATGAAGAATTTTAGATTAGATCACTTGTAAGTGATTAACAAGTGGTTATGAAGTGGGTTTTAGATGATGTAATGTAATATGATGATTCGCTTATGTTAATAATGTTTGGAATCATACATGTGTGTGAATGTTTAAAGAAATGGAATAAGAAATGATGAATTGTTATAGATGAAGTGAATGAAATGGGATGATAACATGTTTGGTGTTTAATTTAAATACCCCATGTTGGATTGTAGAAGCAATTGATGAACTATGTATGAATTTAGGAGATTTTGTATGAATAAGTTGTACGTTATGCTTAAGAGGTAGTACGTACATCAAGTGAACGATAAAATATGTATAATGTCGTCCGTATGGTCGATTATGATGTTACGGGAATATGTTGATAAGTCGATAGATATGTATGGTGAATAGTTGACTTTTGAAAGTCAACTAAGTATAAGCAACATGAGTTGACTCGTGATGGTAAATATAGGTTAATGAGAAGTCGTATGGTACATGTAATGTCAATCCGTGTTAAATGTAATGACATGATGAGTTACATGAGTTAAACGTATGCGAACATGATTATATGAGTTATGTTTGTTAGAAATGATTGATGAAAGTTAAGTGTGAAATATGGGATTGATACGATTGTTATCATGTACAAATGAGTATGCTAATGATAGCGTGATTTCTATGACATGAAAGTATAGGAATCATGTGGAGACGGACTCAAGCGCGAAAGGCTAACGGGTCAAGAAGAGGCGTGGAAACGGATGTGGACACGGATTCATGATGTAAGTGATTCCGTAATCACTTCTTAGTTGTTTATGTAAAGTTATATGTATTTTAACTAAATGTGTTAATTGAGGTCAAATAGGAATGAGTTGAATGAAATCGATGAAGTATTAAACGGATCCTAGCTTTGATCCGAGTAAGGTATATGCGTTAGAATTGAAGTTAAGTGGTAGGATTGGTTAAATATGCAATGAGGTCCTTGGTTGTAAAGGATTGAGCAATGTTGACAAAAACACCCTTGATAGGTATATCGGGCGAACGACCTTAAATGCCCATTTGGAAATAAGCTAATCGATTAGAATAATGATATAGTCATGTGTGAAAGCGAAGAGTATGGTTTTGTATGTCATAGACCATTTAATGCGCAAATACCCATAACGGGTCAAATAATTAGAGAATGACAATAAGCCGAATGCATGCAAGTTAAGAATTTCCTTAATCCGTATGTGGGATTTTAAGTTTATATGATAGAATGTGAATTTACAAGCATGTAGGAAGAAACGGGAGGTTAAACGGGTAAACGGTTCGAAAGTTACGCGCGTTTTAGTGCGTTCGGACGTCGAAACGGAGCTGCAGAAAAATGCACTTTAGAGAGCCCGTCGCCGACGGGCAAGGAGGCCGTCGCCGACGGGCAAGGGAAAACCATTTTTTTTGCTGACGGGTTAACACACTGCCGACGGGTTAAATGGCCCGACGGGCATATCTACAACCCGTCGCCGACGGCTTGGAGCCCGTCGGCGACGGGCACTTGTTTGTAAGCTTTTATTTTTCGCGTCTGGTGTTTCCGGTTGACCCGTAACGTGTTCTGGTGCTCCGGTTTTCGACCCGGTAGCATGTAAAGCTCCCGAAAGGCTCCTTAACCTTGTATGAGATGATATCTATGTATGTTTATATGTAGGCATTAGTGTATGCATGAAATCAAGTAATATGTATGAGTATGAGCTCTAGGTAATTAAGTATGAAGGTATACGCGTGTGTAGGTATGAATATATACATATATATGTGAATGGAATTATGCAAGTTTGTATATGAGTAGGAAGTAATGTATGTAAGTATGTATTGATGTAATGATGTATATGCGAAGATGCGTATGTGTATATGTACGTATGTAGAAATGTAGTAACATATATGTATATGTAGATGGGTATTTGGTATATACTAAGCTACATATGAGTGTGTGCATACATGTAGATATATAAGAAAGGTATGTACACACGTAAATGTGTATGTATGCATGTATAAGGGTATGTATGAATGTATATATGTGAGTAAAGATGTAGGAAAGGTTTGTATGTATGTAGATGTGTACGTATGTATGTGGAAAGATGTGTACGATTGTATGTATGCATGTAATGATGTAGGAAGGGTTTGTATGTATATAGATGAGTATGTATGTATGTATGTAAGTACGTATATATGCATGGAATAGACACGTTGAGTGTTAATGTTATTAATGGTATACCTCGAGAATGAAAAGTAATGCAGGTACATTATTGAAGCCTCACCAGGAAATGGATATGCAGATGAAATGCTTAAAGCTTAAAAGATGACGAAGTGTGAAGTGTACGCGAATGAACTTTGTTTCTTAAATGTGTACTAATGTTATGAATGTATGTGGTGAATGCAGGTTGTATGGATGATGAGCGATTATCACAAGGATTAGAGATCGAAGACCGAGTCACGAGAGAGATTGTACGGGGACGTTGAATGTAAAATGTAATAAGTGAAAGCTATGTTTTTAGTTAACATATAAGAGGATGACAGATTTTGATTAAGAACCAAGTTAAAGTTAAAAGTTTTAATAAGTTGAGATATTTTTAATGCAAGAAATTTTATGGTTAGTGTTTCCGCTGCAACTTTTTGTCAAATACGTTTTAGGGTCTAACACTTCTAATCCACACGTCAAACCGCCTCGAACTATGCCCCGTCACGTGAATCTTCAGCGTGTAACGCAGATCCGATCGTCCTTTCCGAGTCAACCCCGATGCCGCTCGTTCTCCTTCCGCTTAATCCTTCTCTCTCGTCGGTTTTTTTCTTCGCTTCTGCCGTCCACACACACCTAGGGCCATGGGTAGCCCTAGAGTTTCTTTTTAACTGATTAATGGCCTAAAGTTCCCTTTAGCCCCCCCCCCCCCCAATCACTTTAGTATAAACTTGCTTCCAAAGTAATTAATAAATATATTTTACTATTCACACCCGGGTCCCTCTACTTCTTTTAAAACCAAGAATACGATGCCAAACTTGTTTAGCGGATTATTATTTATTTAAATGAAGTGATACGCACAAAAACTGCCAAGTGATCCTTTCGATAAAAGTCCGGATATTGTTTCGTCTAAATATATTATTTGTCGAATGTTCTGGATGTTACAAGTCTACCCCCTTAAAAGACGATTCGTCCTCGAATCCTGCATCGTCAAAGACCATACGTACCCACTTCCTCATCCCTACTCATTTGTTTGTCGGTGTCATACCCGGTCACTATAAAACATCATCGTCGTCGTCTTTATCAAAATACCGCGCAGCAGTCAAAGGAGCCTCTTCCATTTCCTTCTTTCAACCTCGTGGTTCATATCGTTCACTTATACATTCCCTGTAAAACTTTTCGTTCAACTCTATACTTGTGAGCTCCCCTGGCTCGCAATTCGTATATCTCCTCATTAGTCACTAAAGTGTGACCTTTCACAATTCCTAATGTGTTGAGCGTGCCCTAATAACTCCATCTAAAACTGTTATTCGCCTTATCATCTTATATCATTATCATAGGAGTTTCCATTTTGTCATGGATAACATCGTCTATCGCCTTGTCCCAACGCTAGCTTCATTGACTTTCTAAGTCTCGAAAAGGTGTGTCAATCAAATGTTCCATGAGAACCTCTTCTCAGCAGTCGCCACCTCACATCGTTACTCTGTGCTGAATCTTTCAATCATCATGGTCGTTTCGTCATAGTTGCCTAGCAGACCATGCACGCAGGGAAAAACGCGTAATGCATCGACCCTTGTAACCTCGACCATGGACTTCATAATTTGCAGCCTATATAGTGCACGTCACCGTCATACAACCAGAAAGACATCAGAACACCTAGTGTCTTACCACCACATCGTTCGTCGAGAAAGACGTCAAATAAGATAAGGGTATACTATCAAGCACAAACACGACACGTCCTACGCAAGACTAATAATGCTAGACAATACCATCACAACACAAAAAAATAACAAAGCATAGGACGTTCGCTTTATAGTACCCCTAACTATCCCCTTCCTACGTCATACACTCAATTTCTAAACCCATGGAAATATACTTATCTCATTTCATGGCTACCGCCAACCGTCAACCACATAATTGTATAAAATTCATACAGTCGTATCCATCATCATACTAAACATCACACCCAGGCTAGACACATCTTCACATTTCTGTAGGTTACATTAAAGTAACCGTATGCATAACATCATCATAAATATTCATACATGCGCAAAGCGCCATATAGACCATAAGTACAGATGAGTCACAAAATATGTCTATACTAGTCTATTCACATAAATTGGTCGATAATGACCGTTATACCACAACAAAGATCATGCTAATATAAATTCAGGCTATTCGAGCGTTGCCACATGGCCACGTATAACTACACCTAATCCAACAACAACCACATATATTCACACAAACATCTAAATCACCAGTTTCATGTAACAAGAAACCTTGTGTAGAAGCATAACACCAACACAAACCCATGACTAACAACCCACCCAAGGCAGAACATTCGCCTAATTCATTCCAGGTCAACATCTAGATCATGAGAAGTGACAATAGACCGCCAACAACGTTGATCAAGTGCTATTGGTTGTCTGTGTCACCGCAGACGTTCTAAACATTTCATGTCATGGTCACACAAGTGTTTTACCATTCACGTAATGTAAGCACACAACACAAAGAAATTTCAGTTACTAAAAACAACATGTCAAACATACCTCTTGGCTCGCATTTACTCGTGGTGGCATTCGTTACTTTGGTCCCATTACGGTTTAAGTTAGGCATCCAAAAATACATATTTCTCTAAAACCACTGCTCTGATACCAACATGTAAGGCCCCAAACCAGCACCCTACAGTCGGGTCACATCACAGTGTACTATATTAAAATAACACTTTCTTTATATACGCATCGGAAATTTTCAATTAAATATAGTACATAATTTATTTAAACACAACACTTTTTTTAATCATTAACATATCGAATGCCTTCCACCATAACACGAGTAATCTCATCAGCTAGCCAAGAGCAATCCCCGACTCGAATCACACACCTGCAGGACAATCTAACATACATGCAAAAGTCAGCTACGCTGAATGAGTTCTAATAGTTTAAGCTAAAAGCATTTTTAACACATCGTGAATGCTTTATTTAAAAACCAAAACACCATCGTTGTAAAATCACCAATGTTTATTAAAATACGTTAACATCATTTTAACGACTCCAACTCGTCACCCAAAACTCCACCCATATCCTAGGTCCAATCATCCCACAAGTAATCCTTTTTTTTTTTCGACGTGGATCAGATTACTTAAACACAAAAGGACAACCCGCAATGCATCTTAATTCATAGGACCATTAACCAAACCAACTCGTATCTAGAACATAACAATTAATGGCCTAAAAACTCAATTGTAACTTGATCTCGTCTGACAACTACACAATTTAACATCACTCGACAACCTTATAATAGAACATCATTCGTCACCCACATCATTTAACATCATTCTTCAAGTACACAAATAATCATCATTACCAACCATTTAACTAATGTGAAACATATAAGCACATAAAGTGGGAACTTAACACATCGGTTGTTGCCCGTAGGCTATCATCATTTGCCATCGTCAGGGTTTCGTCTCCTTCAATTTGACCCCGAAGAGTCCGTCACCCGCATAATACCCCGAAGGGTTCGTTGCCATTAGGGTTAATCATCTGAACATCTCAGTGATGTTTCTCGTGACCTGACGCCACCCCGAAGGTAACGCCGCCATAATAACCCGCATCTCGTGACCTGACGCCACCCCGAAGGTAACGCCGCCATCACGAGTAACCGACATCAAGCACCTCAAGGATGCTACTTCACATAAGGCATTAAAAACACACACATAATATTAAAAGCACGACAACTACTCGACAACTACTACATTCACCATCTCGCTACCACTAAGGTTCGAAAACTATGATAGAATTATCAAATAAAATTTATGACGACAAAAATCGTGCTTTTAATATCGACACCTACCACGCCCCATACCTATACGACCTCGACATCACTAAATAAAGCATCACACGCCTACGTATGACTAATAAAGCCCGATTAATCACTACGCCGTATAAAAACATTGTTTGTCGAAAAACGTTTATAAAACATTTTATCACAAAACTCGTAACACGTATGAAAACATGTGAAAAGCATGTATGATAGACCCAAAAATATTTAAGAAAGAGGGGGTTAGAACTCAGTTGTTGCGAAACTTCTAATCCACACGGCAAACCGCCTCGAACTATGCCCCGTCACGTGAATCCTCAGCGTGTAACGCAGATCCGATCGTCCTTTCTGAGTCAACCCCGACGCCGCTCGTTCTCCTTCCGCTTAATCCTTCTCTCTCGTCGGTTCTTTTCTTCGCTTCTGCCGTCCACACACTCCTAGGGCCATGGGTAGCCCTAGAGTTTCTTTTTAACTGATTAATGGCCCAAAGTTACCTTTAGCCCCCTCCACAATCACTTTAGTATAAACTTGCTTTCAAAGTAATAAATAAACATATTTTACTATTCACACCCGGGTCCCTTTACTTCTTTTAAAACCAAGAATACGATGCCGAACTTGTTGAGCGGATTATTATTTATTTAAATGAAGTGATACGCACAAAAACTGCCAAGTGATCCTTCCGATAAAAGTCCGGATATTGTTTCGTCTAAATATATTATTTGTCGAATTTTCTGGATGTTACAAATCAGCCATCACCACGAGACCATACTCATCTTTTTTAAAAATTAAAACACCAAACTTAAATGGCTTTTATAATAGTTTTTTTTTATTTTATATGCGAAATTGTGTTAATTTTCAAAGCATAATATATCTTTTTATTTTTTCCTCTATAGGCGCCTTTATTAAAAAAGCCCTTGTCTTTTTTTTCGCCTTGCGTCTAGGCTCCAGGCGAGGCCTATGCGCCTCGCCTGCGCCTTGCGTTTTTGACAACATAGGCTAATTGTTATCGTAATTATATTGTTTATCGTTAAAACATATTAGCACATTTTTCGAGCTCGAACAGGGTACGTGATTTTTTAGAGACGCCACTTATTATTATTATTATTATTATTATTATTATTGTTTTATTTTTACAAGTTGTTACGTAGTTAAGGAACCTTATAAATCCGTTTCTGTCTATGATTGTGCATATTTGACAGAACTTCAACTAGTCCATATAACATTTATTATTTAAGTTTGGTTAATTTTTATTGGTGAAATGACCAAACAAAATAAATAAATATTTAATTGCATCATGTATGTGTCATCAAGGTAAATAAATAATTAAAAACCATGTACTGTTTGCTGATTATAAAATATTCATTCTACGATTTATAATTGATTACCTTCGCAATTAAAGATTCTAAAGTAAGCACATTAAATTTTATATTGTCATCTAGTTTTTATCTTTAATTATCTTCTTTTTGCAATATTTTTTTATCATTTTATTATATTTTTTTATCGTTTTATTAAAACCAGATAATATTTTGAATTCTGAAACCAAACAAATTTCGTTTTAGATTCAAAATACATTCAAGCAACTTTACATATACTTTTTTAGAGTAAATTACGGTTTTCGTCCATGTGGTTTAGTGATTATTGTTATTTTTACAAAATCCAAATATCTTGTAATTTTTATACCAATGTTTCTATTTTATTACGGTTTTGGATGACCACACTATTCCATCAAACCTATAGCAAATCTTGCTCTCATGAGTGACATGTGTATGGTATTTTGGTAAATAACTATTCAAATGAAAGAAAAAAACTTAGAGGCTGTTTGTTTACCTCTTAATGAGCCTCTTAATGGTTAAGACCTCTAATCTGAATTGGTCAGACATTTGCCTCTGAACGGTTAAGAATTATACAGGCTCTTAATGGTTCAGACCTCTTACTGGTTCAGTACTTAATGATGTTCAGACCTCTTACTAGTTCAGCACTTAACCATTCAGATGTAGCCAAACAGCCCCTTAGTAATCCATTGAGAATAGCCCAACGGTTTGGTGAGTTAGATAAAGTGTAAGATAGTTGGAGGTTATGGATTCAATCCCCACAGTGCGCAAGTTTAGCCATTAAAAAAACACTGCAACTTAGTAACATGTAAAGTGAAATATTCATCATGCTAAGATAAATATTAACATACTCAGCCGTAAATTAATTTTTTTTAACAATTTTACAATATATGAACCGCCTTTTAGTCGTGGTTAATCAAAACAATTCTATACGGTCTCCTTCACAATTAACATAAAAACAAGTTGTATTCACCGATGGATACAATTAAAACACTAATGCATTCACTGATATATACACATGTTGACCTGTAGTTTTAGTGTATACGCCTTGATAGTCTGTTTGAATGTTGCAAAATGAGTCGAGCATTAAACATAATTTTAGATACAAGTTTTGAAACAAAAAAAAAAAAAAATCATTTTCAAATAATATCATTTTCAAAGAAGTTTTAAACATAAAATATCATTTTCAAAAACATAAGTGTCATTCACATGGCACGTAGGCGGGCGTTGAGCGTGTACACCACCACATGTGGGAGCCGTTGAGGGCGAAGGGGTGCTACTCTGGTGTGCTAGCGGGTGTGGGGCAAGACTAAAGGGGAGACAATAGTTGTGGTGCAAGAGAATGGTGAGCGCTAGGAACGTCGTCATACGACACAACATTACTATTTCATTATAAAATGTGAAAACTTCATTGTCTATTTGATACCTAGACTGAACACGTTTTTTTTCCATTTTTCACATACACCGTAAGACATAGCCTAAGTCTAGGTTAAGAAAAAAAACACAATTATATGTATTTGTAGCACACTGATATCACGCGTTACATACACACGTGTTTAGAAAGTCACAAAGACAGTTATGCTAATCAAATCTCCCCTAAACCCACTCCCCCTCTCCTCCGCGCAATCTTCTCACCGGCGATACGTAACGGTCACATCCCCCACCCCCCATCCACCGCTTCCTCACTCGGTTATGCCTAAATTCAGCATCTCAATTTCTCTCTCTATTTCATCTGATCTGACCTAGGGTTTAATATTATTCTCAATTTCGCTTATAGGATGCGATACAATGGTGGCTAACGTCACTTCTGTTACACCTGACCGTAACCCTAAGGTACCGTCACGAGCTCCGTCACCGGCGAAACCGAAACGCTCGCCGCTGGTACCGTCGGAGACCGATAACAATGTTTCGCTGCCACGTAGGCCGAAATCTAGAGATGTTACTTCACGATACTTGTCTTCTACTGCTTCTTCCGCTTCCAACGCAACTACAATGACGTCGACATCGTCTTCAGGTTCGTTTTCTTCAACTACAACGACGTCGTCTTCGAATTCTATGTGTACTCCGCGGAGACGGTTTCCATCGCCGTTAGTTTCATCGACGAATCTGATGACTCCGAAAGCGTCGTCTACGATGAGCAATAAGCGAGCTCAGTCAACGGAACGGCGTCGTCCGGCGACTCCGCAGTCTGTTACGGCGAAGATGTTGACGGCGATGCCGGCGAGGAGTTTGTCGGTTTCGTTTCAAGGTCCGTCGTTTGCGATTCCGGCAAGTAAGTCATCGAAACCGCCGCCTGTTGTTAATAATAACGGATCTAGGAATTGTACACCGGAGAGGAGGCCTGTGACGCCAGTGAGGAAATTAGCGAATCCGAATTCGATTGATCAGAAACGGTGGCCGGCGACGGCGAGATCACGGCAGGGGGGTTTTATGACGAGGAGTGTGGATTTAACAAACGAGAATGTGAAATTGAGTGGATCTGGAACGGCTACTGCTATTAGGGCGTTACAGAAATCTATGATCGGTGAGAGCAAATTGAAAGGTAATAAACCTGAGGTTCTGGAGGTTAGTAAAAGTATTGATAAGCTTTTTAGTGAGTTTGATAATGCGGATCGTGTGAATTCGGATGCGGAGAGTGTTTCCTCTGGTAGTACTCCGGGTAATGTTCGAGGTGCGACGCCTCGTGGCATTACGGTGCCAGCTAGGTTTAGGCAAGAGACTGTTAATCGTCTCAGGAGGGTAGAACCGGAGCCTGTTTCACCTCCGCTGTCGCGAAACAATAGGCCACTTTCGGCGAATAGGTATCTGAAAGATGGCCCTGCACGAACACCGCGAGGATTGTCTCCCTCTCCGATTAGAGGAGCTGTTCGACCTGCCTCCCCGTGCAAGAGTGTGTTGGGGTCTGCGCCGTCTCCATCAAGGGGTATGTCCAGTCCAACGAGACCACGGAGTGCAGCAGGGTCTAATAGTAATTTGGGCAATACGCATTCGATCCTCAGCTTTGCTGCTGATACTAGGAGAAGGAAGGTAGGAGATAACGCGATTACTGATGCACATGAGTTGAGATTGTTACACAACAAATATTTGCAATGGAGGTTTGGAAATGCTAGAGCAGATGCTGCCATGATGGTCCAGAGAGCAACTGCTCAGGTAACGCCTACGCTGTATCTCTAGTTTTTGTATGCATAACGGAAACTACTGGTTTGCTTGCTTGCTTGCTTTCTCTGTTGTAGTTAGCTTGATATCTATGTGAGGTACAGCGCAGACACCTTTCATATCAGTTGATTACTATGCTATTGTTAAAGTTTTCTCATTCCAAATCATTTGCTGTTGGCTTGTTTGTAAATTAAATTTTTATTGGTTAGCATTGCCAGGTCATTTAGAGTCCAAATTTGTAAAGTATTAATAAAGTTGAGCTGAGTGTATCGACACTAAAGTCAGTGAATTGTTAATCTACTAATGAACTAGGGTATTGCTTTTATTTGCTTTATACTAACACAGGTGCATGCTGAGATAGTTTGCATAATGGATTCTAGTACTTAGCTACGTTTAGAACTAGGGGAAAGTTCAAATGCAGGGAACGTTTACAAGAACATCAAAGCTTTGCTTAACATCAGTTTCGCAGTTCTGAATTAGATTATAGTAAAAGTTATGCTTTTTTAAGTCATATTTTATGTGTGCTGTCAATTGTAGATTAGAGTGGACCTCTTGTTTCTTATAAGCTGGTTTTTTAGCTTTGTAGCCAATGGCTGTCCCTTACACTCTGCAGTGTGAGTTGTGTTTACATGAACTATAAGTTATTATAAAATGATGGAAGTAAATTTTGATTTCTTATATGTATTTCATTAGGCCGACTGCCTAAAAATGATCTATTATCCATGTTATATGGTTTTTGACAATTGTGTCAGTAGGTAGCAGCAGTAATGAGGCTGATTTGAATGAGGGTCTTTTTAATTAAATGTTAACTATATGCATTTATGTATATTCATGTATGTATTAATGTGAGAGTGATTGCATTAGTTTCAACTTTCAAGCTAATTCAGTAGAAATATTCTGATATCAGTTATATTGTATTGTCCCTACTGACAGTTTAAGCAGCTTCATTTGCAATTGCTAGTTGTAGTCCACTTTAAATTTATCCTGTATTCCTTTATGGCTTTATGTATAGTGCCTCCATGTGTACCCAAGCGTTTTTATAATGTTTATATATACCCAGTTTTGGTAATGCACATCCAAGCATTTTTAATTTTTTTATATACATTGTGTGTTCAATTTTACATTCTGTTACAGAAAAGTCTTTATAATTCATGGGTGACTACATCAAAAATGCGACAATCTGTCATATCCAAACAAATGGAAATTCAACAGCTGAGGCAGAACTTGATGTTGCATACGCTTCTCCAAGCTCAGGTAAGATTCTTGCTTGTTTCTACAGTTCATTACATTAGCATTGGTAACCTTTGATTATCACAGCTCTTCTTATATTATTGTTTTTTTTAAACGCAGATACCATATTTGAAAGTTTGGGATCAAGTTGAGAGGGATCACATCGTATCTTTGTCTGGTGCTATTGCGTCTCTGGAGTCCAGCACTCTTCGCGTTCCACTTGTTGATGGAGCAAAGGTATTTTGTGTTTTGTACATATACAAATTTAGAATATAAACTCAATGTTACATAAAAAAACCTTTGCTACCTTTACAGGTAGATGTTCAAAGTTTAAAAGACGCTATCCGTTCGGCTGCTGATGTGATGCAGACAATGACATCCTTAATACGATCTTTAGTGACAAAGGTTAGTTGAAACTCTTTTGAGCCCCATTTCTCAGTTGCGCGAAACTTTGGATATCTTATTGTTGATAACTTGATAACACTCAGTTAAACTTTTATTTATTTTAGTTAAAGAGTAATGATACATAGGCCTAAAAAATCAACCTGCTCCATTTAATGCTTGGCCATTTTCTATAGCCTTTAATTTTGTGTGCTGAGTCAATCTAGTTGTATCTTATGGTGTAGGGGGACATGTATGTTGGTAAAAATAAAAAATAAGTTTTTTATGTAATTTTGATAGCATTGTAAATAAATACAGATATGTTATTTTTTTCTCATTGTTTTAACTTAACTCTCCATTATATTGTACATCAGTTTTGAATTTTGCCATTTTAATATTATGAGTTAAATGATATATGTTAATGACTACTTTGCTAACAGAAATAAAATTACATAACATTGTAAAATTATATCTAATCGAGTTGAACAGGTGGAGCATGTGACTACATTGGCATCTGAACTTGCAACCACAACAACAAATGAACGATCTACTATTGATCAGTGCAAGGATCTTTTTTCAATACTGGCAAACATGGAGGTAACCATAGCTGTGTTTTGTTATTTGAATAGTAGTCGTTGGAATACGACTGTGTAGGTATGACTATAATATGCTGACTTACATGGATTTTGAATGAAAGCAGGTGCAGGACTGCAGCTTGAGGACACACATATTACAACTGCAACAACCACCTCCAACTGCAATAACAGAACTGTAAAGCTGATTTCCCTCTCTTTGACTTGCTTACTGGAAAATTGCTAACTATACATGAAATTCCTACTTTGCCCCTTGACCATGATACCTGGAGAAGTGTAAAATGGTTGTTATTCATGGGCTTCTGCGGAAGATTACATTGTTGACGATATGTGAGATGCGACTGTGTGACGTCGTGTATATGCATAGAGTAGGAGATCATAAAGATCATTATATTTCACCTTCTAGTTAGAAAATATATATATGTATATATGGACATTGATACTTGTTTTATTATGCACAAGTTTCTTCTCGCTCTACCCCCTTTGAATTTACTTTTTGTTCAAGGTTATCAGATTTTCAAATTCTGTTTATGATGTTATAAACGTCTGTTTATGATGTTATAAACATATTCTTGTCATGGAGAGTCCTTTTGGATGGAATGTCCAAACTATATAACCTTGCGATAAGAGGGGTAAACATTCCATCGATGTAGTGCCAAATATGCCATCCCAGAGATAAATCTATCAATCATACATTCTTTCATTGCCCAGCCGCTAAAGAAGTATTTCGGATCTCTATTCGGCAGCCTCAGTTTGTGACATCTTTGCTCATTCAGCATCAGTTCCGGCTTCATTAAAATCCAGAAAACTACGGTTTGTCCTCATCTACTCAACACTATGGTTTATATGGGCGGATCGAAACTGCCTTGTATGAAATGGCTCAAGATTCCTTTATCAAAACTATCGAAGACATAAAGACCCATCTGTTCACTTCGTTAAAACATTGGGCTTATGTACAATTGGGAGAATTGGGTTTCGTTCACTTGTTTATGTCTTGATTGATCTTTAAAGCCCACTCCCTAGATATGTGGCTTTATGTACAATTGTGCGTGACGCTGTTCTAAATAAACTCTAAAATATGCAATTTTTTCAAATATAAAAAAATGCTTTTCCTTTATTTTTGCCTTTTAGAATTACACAATTACCGTTTAAAATAACAAATTAGTATAGTTGTATTCATTTAGATTGCAAGTAACTTTGTTACGGGTGTGAATTTTCTACATGCTATGAATCTAATACAAAATTTGTGGGTTAGGGACTTGGGGATTAGCATAAAAGGTTCGATTCAGTTTTTGCGCGAATCAGTGAAAGCGTTTATCTAAACAGGTCGAGTTGGGCTAATATTGTGGGTTACTTGTTTATTTGTCTAAGTTATAAGAAAGTAGTTGCATTATAACTTAAACCAGTTGCGTTTTGTTACGTCAAAACGTAAAAAAAAGTTGTAAAAGAAATAATCGTGTGGTGTGTTTCCATCTTCACAGCCCGTGTTTGTATATTTGCTTTTTCTTGTTGGACTGTTAGGCTACTCGGTATGGGGGTCATCCCCGCTCCGGCTTGCTTCGGCGACGGACCAAACACCGTGCCTCCCCCCCGCGTCCCGTCTTCGGCGTCGACTTCCAGCCGTTTGCGACGATCCAAAATGAGTGGGGCCCAACCAAAAAGTAACCGTTAAAAAAAATAATTTCTAATTAAAATTAACGGTAATAATTCAAAATATACCCCAATTCACTTCCATTTTTATAAATACTCACCTCTTTAACCATTTTTTTCACAACTTTTCACCCACTACCACCCCATCTCTCTCACATTTTATAAACCACTCTTCCCTTTTTATAAAAACTCATCATATTTTATACCATTTTTTACCCGCTACCACCCCATCTCTCGCTCAAAAATTATCATGACTTCACCCATTTCTTCCATTTCTTCAATTTCTTCTATGCCTTCATCGTCTTCGTTTGCGTGGTATTCATCATCTTCGGAAGAGGATGATATTATGCACAACATGATTATGAACGCGGCTCAAGTCTTCATGGCGGCTGATGAAGGGTCGTCCCAACGGCTAACTAGACGAGCAAAATATAACCGAGACCAAGAAGGTATTTTACTTTTTTTTTCCTTATGTTTTATATAGATTTGAAAATGTATTTTATAATTAATTTCATTTATGTTTCGTTTTAAATTTATAGCCGGCCACGCTAAACTACTAGCCGATTATTTTGCAGACGAACCCGTGTACCCAGCCGAGATTTTCCGACGTCGCTTCCGCATGAGTCGTCCACTGTTCTTACGTATTGCAGGCGACATGGCCCAGTCTGATCCGTTTTTTACATTGCGGAACGACGCTAGGGGGCAAAGGGGTTTCAGTAATTTACAAAAATGCACGTCGGCCATTTGCCAACTTGCGTACGGGTACGCACCCGATGCATTAGACGAGTATATTAGGATGTCTGAAAGAACCGCACGTCGATGTTTGCACAAGTTTTGCGAATGGGTTGTCAATTTGTATAGCAAGCGATACCTGCGGACACCGAACGCAAACGACGTTCAAAAATTATATCAAGCACACGAACAGAGACATGGTTTCCCAGGAATGCTCGGGAGCATTGATTGCATGCACTGGCCGTGGCAGAACTGCCTAGTCCAATGGCAAGGTCAGTATACTAGGGGAGATCATGGACATCCGACTATTATTCTAGATGCGGTTGCGTCACAGGATCTCTGGATTTGGCATGCTTTTTTTGGTCTACCTGGTTCGCTCAATGACCTTAACATCATATACCAGTCACCGATATTTGAGGATGTAGTGGCGGGTACAGGTTCAGACACAAGCTTTACAGTTTCGGGGGTGGAATACAGGCGAGGTTACTACCTAGCCGATGGGATATACCCAAAGTACTCGACAATCGTTAAAACTATTCCGCACCCGACAGACGACAAAAGAAAAAAGTTTGCGAAGTTTCAAGAGGGTGCGAGAAAAGATATTGAACGGGCTTTTGGTGTTCTACAAAAAAAATGGCACATCATTGAACATCCAGCACGTTCGCAAACACCAAAGAGGTTACGACACATTATGTACGCTTGTATCATCCTTCATAACATGGTCATTGAAGACGAAGGTAGAGCGATATGCGAGTACGACGAAGACGCGTCAACTGGAAATTCTGTTCCAGTTAGTGCGGAACAACAAGATTTGAACATGTTCGCTCTACGTAACGAGTACACACATCATAACCTACAAGCGGACTTGGTGGAGTACATTTGGAACAACGCTCAAAACGAACCCGGCCACGACATGGAAGACGAAGACTAGTTGCTTCTTTTAATATATTAGGATATTTTTAAGTTTATTTTTTTTAAGTTTATTTTTTTTTTAAGTTTATGTAATGTTTTTTAATATTAATGAAAATATTTTGTTACTTTATTTGTTAAATGTTAAAAAAAAGTTGAAGATTAAAAAAAATAAAAAAAAACATAAAAGTGGTGGAGGATGATGACTAGGACCATCTTACCATTCCCTCTAGTTTTGGAGGATGGACCATCCTTGGGAGGATGATGACGTGGCGCCTACGTGGCGGATCATCCTCCAAGGATGGTCCATCATCATACCGAGTAGCCTTAGAACTAGAGCCGTCTTTGCCTCTTCGGCTTAGTTTTGTAATTCATAAATACGTTTCATCAAAATCATGAAATGCTTGAAGCTGCATCTTGGCTATATCCAAAAATGATATTCACTCATCATCACCACACCTGAGCCGAGGGAAGTGTATGCGGCTTTGGGATTGAATTCCTGTGAACTCATGGTTCTTTAGAAATATAAAGATTAATAAATACAAGAGTTGAAGATGTGAAGAAAAATGAAAGTGGAGAGTTGTATTTACGGTAGTTTTTTGGGAAAGAAATGAATGAGTGTGATTTAAAGTTGGGAGGGAAATGAAGAGAGGTGGAAGCTTATAAGATATTTTTGTCATTTTTTTTTAATAAAAGTTTAATAAGTTTAAAAGTATTTTTTTAACAAAATAAATTGAAAATCAAATAAGAAAAGTATATTCACCCAAATCACCCTCACGAACCCATCTGTCCACACGGACTTTGCCATCAAAAACCCGCCAAGAACGAGTCACACAAGGAGTTATTTGTGAGCTCCTCGTCCTTCGGTTACCACATCACCGTCCCTGAAAGTAAAAAACCTTCCATTATGAGTGCTCTAATAATAATAATGTAAAACTGTAAAAGTATGTTAAATTTTGGTATATTATACACAATAATAAGAAAATATAAGTAGTGAAAAACAAAACAAAAGACTACATATATACAATGAATCACATCTTAATTTGATAGATGGTTTTCCGTAATAAGTACATATCATCATAATTTATCAAACAATCATCAGTCTTTTTGTCTTTTCAATATAACTAACTAGTAGTTGTCCCGCCCGCGTTGCGTGGCGATGGCCGAATAAGTTTCAATCAATTAAAAAAACACTACGATAATTTTGCTAGGAAAAAAACTAAAACGATGATGAGACCGTAATTTTCAGCTCAGGGCAAAACTGTAATTTTTCAGGACTAATGAGCGAGTGTTAGGCAGCTCCTTGACACCGGAAAAAAAATAAACGGAGTCCAACATTTAAAACAAAAATTTTTTATAGTTTGGCTAAAAAAACTAAAACGATGGGAAAATCGTAATTTTTAACTGAGGGCGAAATCATATTTTTCATTCAGGGATAAAATCGTAAATTAAATGGACCAATGGGGGAATGCCAGGCAGCTGCCAGCATGACTGTAATTTTTATTGGGGGCAAAATTGTAATATAACCAGGAAATCAAAGAAAAACGATGGAGAAAATGTAAATTTAAGGTGAGGGCAAAATCGTAACTTGGCAGTGAGGAAAAAAACATAATGGCAAAACTGTAATTTTAAACGGGGCAAAATCACAAATTTGAACCGATGGCAAAATTGGAATTCTTAGCGGGGAGCAAAAGCGTAAATTTATTTTTAAGTGGGGGTAAAAACATAATTTTAAGGGAAAAAACTAATGAGAAAACTGTAAACTTAAACGGGTCAAAATCGTAAATTTGAACCGCGGGCAAATTTGAAATTTTTAGCTGGGAGCAAAATCATAAATTTATTTTTAAGTGGGGGTAAAATCGTAAATTTGTTGGGCCAATAGGGGAGTGCCAGACAACTGCCTGGCTTGTGATATTTCGGCTTGGGACGCATTTTATTTGGCAATTTTTTGGATGTTAAAATGTACCGCCCGCGTTGCGGGGCGATAGCTGAATAATTCTCAATCAATTAAAAAACACTACTATAATTTTGCTAGGAGAAAAACTAAAACGATGATAAGACCGTAATTTTTGGCTGAGGGCAAAACTGTAATTTTTCAGGACTAATGAACGAGTGTTAGGCAGCTCCTTTAGACGAAAAAAAATCGAGTCATCCAATTAAAATAAAAAACTTTTATAGTTTTGCTAGAAAAATTAAAACGATAGGGAAAACGTAACTTTGAACTGGGGGGTAAATCATAATTTTGTTTCAGGGATAAGATCGTAAATTAAATGGACCAATGGGGTTGAGGGCAAAATCGTAACTTAGTTGTGTGAGTAAAAAACTAATGACAAAACTGTAAATTTAAACGGGGCAAAATCGTAATATTGAACCGAGGGCAAAATTGAAATTTTTAGCTGGGAGCAAAAGCGTAAATTTACTTTTAAATGGGGGTAAAAAACATCATTTTGAACAGATGGCAAAATCGTTATTATAAGGAAAAAATTCTAATGGCAAAACTCTAAATTTAAACGGGGCAAAATCGCAATGTTGAATCGAGGGCAAAATTGAAAATTTTTTGATGGGAGCAAAAGCTTAAATTTATTTTAAGACTGCGGGGTATGGGGCGGGAGTTTGGGCGTGGGTAGGGGGAAAACGCCCAAGCCACCACCCCGGGTGGGCATGGGTTTCGGCGTGGCCCTTGGGGCATGGGTTTCAAGCCGGGCGTGGGGCGGTTTGGCCATCCTAGTTGGCTGAATATCATTGGCTCACCCGCCACGTCATAGCGGGCCATCCCAAAAGTTTTGAATTTTTAAATTCAAACCGTTGGCTTGGCCAAGCGGTCACCCCAACCGGTCACCCAAACCCCAAAATCCCCTATAAATACCCCCAAACCCCAACCGGGTGGTCCATCCCAACCCCCACTGTGGTCCCAAACATTCGATATCCCCACCCGCTGCCCCAGCCGGTCACCACAAACCCAACATCCCACGAACCCGCTATGGCATCCTGGACCCACAACGAAGAACTTGCCCTAGTCACAAGCGTCGTTGACGCTATGAAGGGGCGGCCACCGGGCCAAACCAAATATTGGCCGGAAGCTTTCGCGGCCTACCGACTAAACGTCGGTAACGACCGCCACAACATGAACGCGTGCCAACATAAATGGCGCGAGCTACGTCCCAAGCTCGAGCGTTTCAAGGCTTACTACGAAGCCGTTCCCGGGGGCGAGTTAAGCCACGAGGACCGGGTGGCGGTGGCGAACATAGAGTTTCGCGGCAAGGAAAAAAAGGCGTTCGACAAGATCGACATTTTTGAAATTTATTTAACGCTTTAGGTTTCTTATTTTGTAATTTTTAGGTTTATGTAATTTTATAAATATTAATGAAGTTGTATGTTTTTTTTTATAAATGTTTGTGTGATTTTTTTAAATTTTGTATATATTTTTTTTAAACTACCCTGCCACGCGGTGCACCCAACCCAAGCCCAACCCACGCCCCACCATACCCCGCGGACACGTACCAGGCAGTGGGGGGGGGGGGGGGGGGGCTCCCATTCCACGTGTCAGCACCCGCCCCAACCCACGCCCAACCCAAGCCCCACCATACCCCGCAGTCTAAAGTGAGAGTAAAAGCATAATGTTGAACTGATGGTAAAATCTTAATTTTAAAATGAGATAAAATAGTAAATTTGTTGTACCAATAGGGAAGTGTTATGCATGACTATAAATATAAAGGGGGAAAATCGTAGTTTGGTAAAAAAAAAAAAAAAAAAACAATTGTGGGTGACATGTGGCCGCCCACCTCACCCAATCCAATCAAACTACTATCATGCTATTTGTTATTGTAGATAATAATTATAACATTCTGATATTAAAAATCTAAATAAATAGATATAGCATATATGCGATGCACACAAAACAAATTAGGAAATTGACAAAAGGAGCCTATGGCATGCATAATTATTATTATATTAATAAAGCTATGACCCACGTAATAATAATATAAATCGGGCGCATGGAGTTGTACATATTTCAACTCGTCTTTGCCACGTTTGAATCAACTAAAATCGCTTCACCTTGTCCCCACAAACAGACTACACTTACCGTTCATTTAAAACGACATGACAAAACATATGATGCTACTCTTTTATATATTTTCTTTCCTTATTTGAAAATGGGATAATGAAACCAATAGAAGACTTTTATTTATACAAAATATATACATATCAATACAATATCTTGTATACACGTATTTTTTATCGACACTGTTTAGATGGCGAGACGTGAAAAATTGGGGAGCTACTAAATGCACCCTCCTCCCCTACTAGTTGTGCCCCCTCCTCTCACATATTGGATCATCGTGGGAGTTAGAAATCATCGCGAGCTTAGGATAACCACGAAAGGGAAGATACTCTACAAAACTTCATATCACAAACCCAACATTCTTCACGTGTGTCAGCTTATATCTCATGAGCATTAGGATCGACGAAATACATTTAGAAACTTCATAGCTAAGTCTATGTTTGTGAGGTCTGTCCATGCAGTGTTGCAAACTATTATGGCAGCATATATTGATATACTTGGCACTTCTCCTAGACCTTTGAAGTGGTGACATTAAAGCAGTGGCGGATGCAGGATTTTAACTTTTTTCTAAATGTGGCTGGATCCGCCCCATCATTAAAGCCTCTAGAGGTGACTTTGGGGATCAAGGGACGCCACCTTAAAAGCATATAAAGAGCGAACCTTTTTTTAGAAGTGGATAGTTTTTGAATACCACTTTTGCACAAGTAGGTGAGTAATTGAAACCTTTGTAAAAGTGGGTATTTCGTTCATGTAAGTAGTGTATTCAGTGCATTGTTTTTCACAATATGCACTTTACTCACCCGGTATTGTTCGATTCCTTGCTTGATTTATCTAATCCTTGATTGAACTCTTCAACATAAAACAAGACTTCATGGACCCTATATGAGAGATGATTGATGTAATCTGGATGAGTTACATGTTAAGGGATACGTCTGGCAATACTCAAGATTGTACATTTGAGTTTGATAATGATTATTCCTCACCATAGGTAAATTGTACATGCCAAAACTAGTATTGGTGTGTTAGTTATCTATTCATGATCATTTACTTTAAAAATAATTGGTATTAGGGAAGGAATTATAAATAGAGGAATTGTATGTGTGTAAGAAATTGCAAGAGAAATATCATTTTGACGTGATTGAAAAAGGTTTAGAGGAACTAAACCCAAATAAGAACCCATAAGGCATCCGTAGTCATAAAGCCCCTTTGTGGACGTTATGCGACACGTGTCGTGCCACGTCACATAGGGGTTTGTGAGGCGTTATATCACTAGAGCCCGTAGTCATAAAGCCCATACCCATCATTACCTAATTATTAATTTTCATTTTTATTAATTAATTAAAAAACACTTAACTTTTTTTGATTGGTCAAAGTTTTGAAAATCCCCTCCATCACGCCGCTATCACCATACCGCCCCCACCATTTTCTTCCCCCATAACGCCGCCCGTCGTGGTGTTCGGGGCGCTATGGCCCAAAAAAAGCCCCACATCACGCCCCACTAGAGGTGGACTAATTAAACAATATCACATTTCACAATATCTAATATCATCAAGATTTGAAATAATATCGTCTCTTATCAGTTATCAACTCAAATATACCTTGTGTTAGATTATGTTTGATTTATCATTTTGAATAAATGTATTACCAATATAGCAACTGGTATTTAAGAAAAATAACTTTTTTAATCAACTTGAGTGCTTGATCAAACTTGTTTATTAAAATACTTGTCAATTGTCAATTCTCAACCATAATCAACTTGAGTGCTTGATCAAACTTGTTTATTATAATACTTATCAATTCTCAACCATGTAAATACCTTTTGTGATTGCATTCGTCTTAGCGGCAGCAAGAGCAGCAGTTATTTTGGACTTGGAATTTGAGTGATTTGTTATGATATATACAATTTCTCATACACGTCATGTGGCAGTCCAGTCAGTAATGAGACATTATGGAGCGTATAAAGAGTTAATTACACAAATAGGTCCTGTGGTTTATAGCTAGTTTCGTCTTTGGGTACTAACTTTTTTTTTAACAAGTTTAGGTTTTATGGTTTCCATTTTGTAACATCTTTGGGTACTAACACCTAAATTAGTTAATTAATGACTAAAATACCCTTGCATTTTTTTAAGTTTATCAATGTAACACATTTGGGTACTAACACCTAATTTTATTTAAGTTTAAATCAATTTTACAAAATCTATTTTTTTATTTTCATCTTTTTATTATATCTCTTAATTAACATAAAATCTATTTATTTTTTTATTTTCATATTTTTATTAAATTTCTTATTTAACATAAAATAGGTTCGATAGAAGTTGATCGTACGCTAATATGTTCAGATCGGTAAAACGTTGTTGGTTCGGTTGAGACCTTTGAGGTGACGTGGTGTTCGATAGTTCGCCGAAACCATAGGGGTTGTTCGGATCAAAGTTGCGGTTGTGTGGATGCATTATTTTTTTTTTTATAAAAGGTTAAAAGATTTAATAAAAACGAAGGTTGAGAAGGAGTTGGGTAGAAGAGAGTGAGAGGAAAATGATGAAAATTATGAGTTTTTTATATAGATGAGGTGAATTAGTTTTTTAAATAATGTCTTTGGGGTCCAACAGCTAATAACCAAGTCCAATAGCAGCACGCCACGTCAACGCCCGAAGGTTGGCGTGGTGTGTGCGGTGAGAAAGGGCATAAACACCGCACTTCCACTCCCACACCATGTAACTTTTCAAAATTATAAAATATGGTAATAGTAATTTTAAGGAGAATGTTTACAAAAATTACATTTGACTAAAAATAAGAAATAAAAAAAATATGAAAATAAAAAAAATAAATAGATTTTATGTTAATTAAGAGATATAATAAAAAGATGAAAATACAAAAATAAATAGATTTTGTAAAATTGATTTAAACTTAAATAAAATTAAGTGTTAGTACCCAAATGTGTTACACTGATAAACTTAAAAAAATGCAGGGGTATTTTTGTCATTAATTGACTAATTTTGATGTTAGTACCCAAAGGTGTTACAAAATTGAAACCATAAAACCTAAACTTGTTAAAAAAAAAGTTAGTACCCAAAGGCGAAACTAGCTATAAACCACAGGACTCATTTGTGTAATTAACTCTTTTTTAAATTGGTGTAGTGGTGATGTTGGCATTGTGGGGTATTATGTTAAAAGTGGTGTTAAACAATTAAATAAAAAAAATCATCAAAAAAATGTTATTGGGCAAACAAAAAGCATCTAACCTGTCATTGGCCAAATCAAATTGAACACGTTGTGGAAAAAAGAACGCCAAACACAATTTTTTTTGAAAATAACGCCCAGGGGACGGTTGGAAGGTGTTTTGGGGCGTTTTTTGGGGGAAAATGCCCAAACCCCCCCACTACGAGTGGTCTAATCAATAATTACATAAGTGCTTAAATTAACTTCAATTCTCCAAATTTCATGCGTAAAATATCTAATAACTAGCAAAAACACCCAGCGCTACGCGGCGGGAATTCATTTGCTTAACCCTCGTCCCGCACTAAGCAGCAAGCAAATATCGATCAAAACGGTTAAAAATTGTGACATAAAGCGCAATGAAATGCACACACGAACCAACATAAAACATACAAGCTCGAATTTATACCGAGACGATTGATTATATCAGTGGATCATAGATATAGTTTTAAAAGTGATAAATACCACTTATTTAATGAGCTAATATGACCTTTTAAAAAAGAGTAAATTACGATTTTGGCCCCTGTGGTTATATCACTTTTACCCTATTAGCCCAAAATAGAATTTTTTAACATTTGTGCCCCCATGGTCTCTATAACTAACTATTTTGTCTCCCGAGTCTAACTCAACCCATTACCCTGATTAATTAATTGTCACATGCAACTCACATGATGACTTTATAAATTCACCTCCCACTTAATTGACTTTATAAACAAAACCCTAGTCGTTTCTTTATCACTTCATCTTCTTCACCATTCCCTCTCAAATCCTAATTTCACACATAGTGTGATCTACAGATGTGGGTTTGAAGCTGTCAAAAAGAAATCGAAAACAGTCGTCACAATCAGGTAATTAGGTTTTTGTGATTTTGTTGTAATATGATACTTTCGGTGTGTTTTGAAATTTGGAGTTAAATTTGAGATTATAGGAATTTAGGTTTTCATGATTTTGTTATTTGTGATTTTATAGTTTTCAGTGTGTGTTTTGAAATTTGAAGATGAATCTGAGATTATGTATTCGAACAGGAAGTGAAAAAACGCTTGTGGAATCGATGACAGTCATCGAAGGTTGATGATGATGCGGTTGTGAAAGACGGTGGTTTGGTCGACGTTGGAGATGATCCGTACGAAGAAGATGATGATGTTGATGATGAGGATGAGGATGAGGATTTGGATGATGAATTGGTGCCGAAATGGTTGAATAATAAGTTCGAAAGGCAGAGGATAAGGAAATTTGGGAAAAGAGCATATCCGAAGATGAAAAAGTCGAAATGATTGGCGAATCAGTACAACAAACCTGGATGTGTTCATGGAAAGCATGGATTAGGAATGAAGCACAATCTCGTATGGTAATTTTCAATCTGGATGGTTTGGACTGTGTGAATTTGATGCTCGATTTGAATGATTTGATGATGTATAGTAGTTAATTTAGGGTTCATTAGTCAGTTAGGTTTGAAGTTGGTTACTTTCAGTTTCAGTTCTGCAATGTACATATGAATGACCTGATCAAATCAAACTTCTAAATGCACATTCTCATGTGGTTTCTTTTTGAATGCTTATTTTAATCCGATTTTGTTTGATCATTATTGACAAAAGTCGTTTGTTTGGGTGATTTTTATTAACATGTGTGAAATTAGGGTTTGGGAGGGAATGGTGAAGAAGATGAAGTGACTAATAAAAGCCTTGGGTTTTGTTTATAAAGTCAGTAAAGTGGAGGTGAATTTACTAATATACACATCATGTGAGTTGCATGTGACAATTAATTGACCAGGGTAATGGGTTGAGTTAGACTCAGAGGCCAAAATAATTAGTTATAGAAACCATGGGGGTATAGATTTTAAAAAATTCTATTTTGGGCTAATAGGGTAAAAGTGATATAACCACAGGGTCAAAATCGTAATTTACTCTTTAAAAAAATACAAAACTATGTGATATTTAACATTTAATATTTAACTAAATGTGCTCAATTAATAATATAGATGAGTATATATCTCTCTAAAAGTGAAAGCCAGTAAAAACACACTACATCACTTCAATTGAAAAGTAGGAAAATGATAGTTTGGTATTTAACTTTCAAACCAACAGCAAACGTTATGCTGTAGATAACATCCTACAACAATTGTTATATAGAAAATTTGTTAGCTTCACTCCTTTGCTATCGTTCTTCCAAATATATTTTGGAACCGGATCACCCAAATTCTAAAATATCCAAAATGTGTTTCATTTGAAGTGCCTCTTAGACTAGCGCCATGGGGGTTCTATGTCGACGATCATGCCCCATAGTGTCAGGGAATACTGCCCCAGGCGCTATGAGCTGAATATGGGAGGGTTGCGATGAGCATAACAGCGCTATAGAATGGTTTCTCTCTCTCTCTCTCTCTCTCTCTCTCACACACACACACACACATATATATATATAGATATGGGAGGGCTGCGATGAGCATAACAGCGCTATAGAATGGTTTCTCTCTCTCTCTCTCTCTCACACACACACACACACATATATATATATAGATATATACATAGGGGATGAATCATGAGAAAACTAGTTTAAATGAGAAAACCAAAAAACTAACAAAAAAAGCCTAAAAAACATACCAATTTTTTTTTTTTAATTTTTATAAAAAAATCGGAGGTTTTTATACATGAAAAAAAAATTTCAAAAAATAAAAAAAAAGTTTTTTGTTGTATTGCACATGTGTAATACTACACATGTGTAGTACACATACACATGTGTATTACTACACATATGCAGTACAACAATTTTTTTTTTTTGAAAATATTTTTTATATATAAAAACTAGCGATTTTTTTTATAAAAAATTGTAAATTTTTTTTTTTTGGGTATGTTTTTTGGCTTTTTTTTAGTTAGTTTTCTCATTTATATTTAGTTTTCTCATGATCCTCTCCCTATATACATAACTGAAGGGGTATAACCCCACATCTACATAACCCCTCACTACACACTCAAGTTATATAACCCCTCTTTCTTACACATTTTATCACTTGTCACATAACTCACATGGGACTTGACCACTACACATGGTCTTAAGGAAGGCCATGTGTAGTGGTAGAGCCCCATAGTGGGATGTTATGTTACAAGTGGTGAAACGCATAAAAAAGTGGAGTTATATAACTTGAGTGTGTAGTAGGGAGTTATATAGATGTGAGGTTATACTATGTATATAAATGTATTTGTGAGGGAAAACAAATGTGTAGCGCCGTTATAACCATAGTGGGCTTCCAATATCTCAAGGCATAGCGCCCCGGGGGAGGTGTTCCCGGGTGCTATGGCGCGTTTTGGGTGGGTATGATGCAGAAAACGCTCGAGTACGGAAGTTCAAACAGTTAAAAAGCTAAACTGTTCTAAGTTTCTGACACATTTATACATATTTTATTATGCAATATCCTCGTGTTGTTCTAACCTGCTTTTTAAGACCTTCCGTAGTCGTAGGTGGTATGGCACCACCCCCGCCATAGCGCCGGCAAACACCGCCCCGTGGGGCGTTATATCCCGGTTTTAGGTCCTGTTCGTGAAAATTGTAACGGCGTGAAAGCTAGTCCTTCTCACACACACACACACATATATATAGGCTTCGGTTCAATTAAAAACCATCACGAGTTGTGAGAACCATGAGAACTCCTAATTCCCGCGCGAGTTGGGCCACAATTTTTTGCACAAACGTAGATGAAAATAATATAAACACATCTGTAAAAAAAACAAAAAAAAAATTGTCGAGTTGGTAGTTTTGTGTAAGACCCTAAAATCGTACATGACAAAAGTCGCAGCGGAAACACGTACCATAAAATTTCTTTCATAATAAATACCTCAACTTATCTAAAATTTAACTTTAACACAACTCTTTCCCATAAATCCGTCATCCTCTCGTTTACTAGTTAAAAACATAGCTTATGTTTACTACATTATGTACATCAACATTCCCGTACAATCTCTCTAGTGACTCGATCTTCGATCTCCAATCCTTGACTATCCTCATGACTGGCACTACCTGCGTTCACCACATACATACATAACATTAGCATACATTAATAAACAAGATTCATTCGCGTATACTTCACATTTCATCCTCTTTCAAGCTTTAAGCCTTTCATCTGCGTATCCATTTCCTGGTGACACTTCAATAATGTACCTGCATTACTTATCATTCTCAAGGTACACCATTAATAACGTTAACACTCAATGTGTCTAAATCATGCATACATACGTTCTTACATACAAACATGCATACACATCTACATACATTCATCCTTTCCTACAGCTTTACATACGGGCATATAATCATACATGTCTTTATACACATCCACATACGTACATACCTTTCCTACATCATCACATACATGCATACACTCATACATGTCCTTATACATGCATACATACACATCTACGTACATACATACCTTTCCTACATCATCGCATACATGCATACACTCGTACATACCTTTATACATACATACATACATACATACACATCTACGTACATACATACCCTTCCTACAACTTTACATACGTGCATACACTCATACATGTCCTTATACGTACATACACACTCATCCACATATGTACATACCTTTCCTAACATCATCACATACATGCATACACTCGCACATACCTTTACACATACATACATACACATCTACGTACATACATACCCTTCCTACAACTTTACATACGTGCATACACTCATACATGTCCTTATACGTACATACACACTCATCCACATACGTACATACCTTTCCTAACATCATCACATACATGCATACACTCGCACATACCTTTATACATACATACATCCACATACGTACGTACCTTAACAAACACGTATTAGATCACGCGTACCTCTTACATAATCATACATTATTTACATGGGTCTTAGACTTAGCTTTATAGCCCATAAACATCTAAGGAACCATCAAAACCATGTTTGGAAAGTCCGCCGTAGTCCACGGATATCAAACCGAAGCCTACGGTACATAATTCAACTTACAAACAAGATTTCAACTTTTGGGACTTGGGGAGGCCGTCGGCGACGACCCCTAGGGTCGTCGGCGACGGGCCTTGCATTTACCCGTAGCCCAAAAGTCCCGTAGACAGGTAGTTAACCCGTCGGAGAAAACTGACTTTCCCTTGCCCGTCGGCGACGGCCTCCTTGCCCGTCGGCGACGGCCTCTCTAAAATGCATTTTTCTGCAGATACGTTTCGTCGTCCGTACGCACTAAAACGCGCGTAACTTTTGAACCGTTTACCCGTTTAACCTCCCGTTTCTTCCTACATGCTTGTAAATTCACATTCTATCATATGAACTTGAAATCCCACATCCGGATTAATGAAATTCTTAT
This sequence comes from Helianthus tuberosus, assembly GCA_030545235.1. Classification (NCBI taxonomy): domain Eukaryota; kingdom Viridiplantae; phylum Streptophyta; class Magnoliopsida; order Asterales; family Asteraceae; genus Helianthus; species Helianthus tuberosus. Next base: position 158,495,104 of record CM060402.1, on the reverse strand, counting down.
CTTGCGCCCTATCGACTTATCATCACATTCTAATTATTTGACCCATTATGGGTATTTGCGCAAAACTTGGTTTATGACATACCAAGACCATAATCTTCGCTTCCATACTTATTCGAGACATTATACTCATCAAATACTTGTTCCTAAACTGCTTGTTAAGATCGTTTGCCCCAAAATACCCATCAAGGGCATTTTGGTCCACCTTACCTTTATCATTTACGACGAAAGACTTTAACACATATTTGCCTTCATACATCATGTTTAATTCATTACAACACTATATTACTTACTTGTACTAAGAAGTGATTACGGAAATCACTTACCTTATGCGTCCGTGCTCGTATCCGATTCCTTGCCTCTTCTTGACCCGTTAACACCTCATGCTTGAGTCCGCCTCGACGTGATTCCTATACTTTCATTTCATCGAAATCACGCTCTTATTAGCATACACCTTTGTACATATAACAATCATATCACTCGCATATTTCATACTTAACTTTCATGAGTTATTTCTAACCAACATAACACACATAATCAACTTCGTATCCTTTCAACTCATGTAGTTCATCATGTAATCACCGTTAACGCATATTAACATAACATGTACCAAGCGACTTCCTACAATCTCACCTTTACAACAACGAGTCAAGCCGTACTTCATATGCATAGTTGACTTTCAGAAAGTCAACAGTTCATTAATTTTACTTTCAACTTATCATCATATACTCGTAACATCATAATCGACTATACGGGCAACACTATATACATTTCATTATACACTTGATGTGAGTACTACCTTTTAAGCATAACGTACAACTATTTCATGCACAATTCTTCTAAACTCATACATAACCCATCAAAACCAACTACTAATCATCATGTATCATTCCAAATGAACATTAAACATAACATCATCATATTCCCATACTTTCATCTAACATTAATTCATCATACCCACATAATACATCAATCATTCAACAAGACTTGAACATAGGAGGTGATTCTAGTCATCTTCATCCCCATAGCTAATGGGTTTATCATCTAAACATCAAATTAGCTCAAACCATTCATAATTCATGTTCTAAATGATGATTATAACACATACTCATGCTCAATTCCACTTAAACTCATGGATTAGAACATAACCCACTTCACCCATGATCACCAATCTTAGATTCAAGACATACCTTATGATCCCCTCGTGTTGGTGATCATTAATCCATGCTCGGTTATGGATTTGAGCTTCATCTTGCCTTCCGATTTGAGCATAAAGATGGAACTAGGGTTTGAGGCTCCATGGGAGCCTTCTGCTCTCTCTCTCAAACACACGTATGTGTGTGTTTGTGTGTGTTAGATATTTTATAACTTAACTTTCATTTGTTCCATTTTAGCCCCTCGGGTTTTCTTTTAAAACATAACTGACACTACCTTAATCATTTAAGACTTTTGACCATACCCTTAACTAGGTTAAATAGCCTAGTTATTTATTTCCTGACGTGTCACATAATAACATACAATAAGCATTTACATTCAGATTTTGGGGCGTTACATTTTGTCTAATGTAAGTTTTGCTTACACGCTAATGTAAACTTTGTTACTGCGATTTTTTACACCTCATGTAAATTTGTGCATGCGACATTTAATTATTATTATTATTATTATTATTTTTTTTGCAGAAACTAGTGATTTTTTTTTTTTTTTTGAGATTTTTTTTTTGAAAAAACCTTTTAGAAGTCCGAATTCTCATGGTTCTCACAACTTAAGGTGGTTCTCATTTCATTCTAACCCTATATATATATATAGAGAGAGAGAGGGGGGGGGGGGCAGTTAACGTACAATACGGCTTAACGTACATCACGTACGATAGATAATTACGCACGTTCATTTGAAAATTACTCACGTTATAAACTAAAAAACCCAAATCACGCATGTTGGAAAACATTAATCACGCATGATGAAAACATTAATCACGTGATGTACGTTAAACCATATTGTATTTTACACTTTTCCTATATATATATATATAGAGTGGGGATCCTACGGAAAGTGTGTTTTTCTTAAAAAGTGTAAAAAGTCATAAAACACAATAATTTCAGGCATAAAACACACCTAAAACTCACAAATAATAGAATGAATATTACTAAAACACCATATTCAAACTCTAATAGTCCATAAAAACTTCAAACACACCATCGTAGAACTATGAATATAAAACACACAATGCTAAACAACATAAAACACAATAATATTTGTCATTCCACAATCAGAGCCTTAACATCTAAAACACAACACAAAACCCACATACATGATGTTTTAGTAATCTTCATCATATTATTTGTGGGTTTTTGGTGTGTTTTATAGTTGACATTATGGTGTTTTATGACTTTTTACACTTTTTAGGAAATTTGGACTTTCTGGCCAACTCCTATCATATATATATATATAGGGTAGGGTTCCAGCGTGAACAACCTCCCAAGAGTGAACTGCGTGAACAAATCTGGACCCTTGATTTCCTTTTTAGTTGTTAAGGGTAGGATTGTAATTATATAAAAAATTAGATTTAAATCATTATTTTAATAATTAAATTAAGTTACATCTTTCCTATTTTAAATTCATTATCCACATTATGTTTTATTTATTAATAAGATAATTATGAAAACAAACAACAAATCACCTTATTTCAATTTTAATTTTTATTTCAGATTTCATCACCAGAATTCAAATTTTGATTTTTAAGATCCACGTAACCTTCATATTTCAATGGTATACACATGTGTACTTGGATATAAATAGAACAGTACACATGTGTACTCAGCATCATACATATGTGTAATTAGCTACATAATACATGCATAGAAACAATACCTGTAAAACTATTTTATATTTAACAAATTACAAGTTCCATAATGTTTTCCAAACCAAACAAAAAAACATATAATTACAAGTTCCAGTTTCGTAGAAACAATAAACCCAACATAATCGAAAAAACAAAAAAACATAATCTTTTACAACTATTCGCCACGTTGTATGCTGAATCATCCTTATCGACCAAGCAAACAAACATATGTGAATCATCCTTATCGACCTCATACGTGCATCATCCTTATCGACCTTCCATCTCCACTTTTCTCGTTAAGACATCTCCTATAATAGCACAAAAAAACTCAGCAACTAATATTTTGCATAATTCACAAGTGTACATCAACAACCTTACACATTCAATACACAAAAAATTCGGAGATATCACAAAAAAAAGACGCTATACACATGTGTATATCATGTTAAAATCAGAATACACATGTGTACATCGCATTAAAAACAGAGCAAAATCAGAATACACATGTGTACATCGCGTTAAAACCAAAGCAAAATCAGAATACACATGTGTACATCGCATTAAAAACAGAACAAAATCAGAATACACATGTGTACATTGCATTAAACATTGTACCAATAATCGGAATACACGTGTGTACAATGGTATAAGAAAAGAAACTAAACTCTAACCCACTATTGATAACGACGGCGATTAACCATTCAACATCAAGATAATCCAAACAAGTTTTTCAACTTTTCGATGTAATGTTAGTCAAGTACCAAAAATACCATATTTTCATCTAGTTCCATATATTAATTTAAAAATGAAACACAATATAAATTTAAATGGAATTTAATCAAATTCCATCAAATTTCAATTCCTTTTAGATTTCAGTTACTTAAAAAAAATTATAAAACAAACGACCCATAAGATAGTTGAGAAAAGACATTTTACTGACCACTATAATAGATATAAAAAATATTTAGATATAAAAAATATGAAATTAATGTGAGAAAAATAATAATTGAAGCATGGTTTGGAATTATCACTTGAAAATTTTAATAACTTATAACGATATTATGTATGCAATCTTACTTCTATTATACCTCACAAAATAGGTATGTTCATAATGACATTGAACTTATATACGGCTTTAGTATAAATTTTAAATTCGTTAAAAGTGCAAAAAATTTAGATGATCAAATCTTGAAATAATTATATTGAACCACAATAAAACAGATGTTAAGAGTTTATGAAATAAAAAAATACATAAATCCAAAAATATATTTTGACATAAAAAATAAGATTATATATATATATTTTGACATCATTATTTCAACAGAATCCCTGAGTCATTGTTTCATTCATAAACGACCATTCACAATATGCATGACCAGGTTGTACCTATTGCATAAACAGTTGTACATTCATAGGAAAACCTAGTTCATCATCAATGTGAACAGAGCAAACGTTAATCATTTTATGACAAGAAAGTTTCACACGAATTCATCATTCATCAGTGTTTGTATTTGACATTTATTCATGTATAATATGCATAACATCTATCACACAAAAACATCATGGTTCAATCATGGTGATGTACTAACCGTAGGGATGCACAAAATTTACACTTGAATCATCTGTACTTCTTTGACCCCTAGAAAAAATCCGAGATGACGGGGGTTGCCCGAATCGAACCAAAACAGAATATGCATACTACGAACCGAACAAACATAACCACTTCCACTTTCGCCACTTGCCGTCGCCTGCGGTTCGCCGTCGAGACCCGCCGCCGCTGCCGACATCGCTACTCCTTCTCCGTTAGGAATTGATATAAAATTGAAAGAAATTGTTGAATAAAATTGAATAATAGAGATTTAAAACTAAAACTGCAATAATTAAGGAATTGATATATTCAAGAACTTATGGAAACTATTCAATTTCCCTGGTTTGATTTATATGATGGTGTAATTACACATGTACCCTTATTCATTTCATTAAAGAGTCACAATTAATCAATTAATTACCATCATGCCATTCAATTTAATAATCAAGATCATAAAAATCAAGGGCCCAGATCAGTTCACGCAGTTCACGCTGGAGAAATTGTTCACGTTTGAACCTAATCTTATATATATATATACGAGGCCGCTAGAATGAGAACCACCTCGAGTTATGAGAACCGCGAGAACCACACCGTACGGGGCGAGGTGGACCAATTTTTTTTCAAAAACGTAGATACATGTATTATAAACACATTCGTAAAAAACTTGTGGTGTAAAAAACTACACACACGGCATTTTTTTTTAATTTTTTTTACGAATGTGTTTATAATACATGCATCTACGTTTTTGAAAAAAAAAATTTGGTCCACCTCGCCCCGGATCAAGTAGTTCTCGCGGTTCTCATAACTCGAGGTGGTTCTCATTCTAGCGGTCCCCTATATATATATATATATATATATAGGGGAAGGATGTATAGAAAACCCACTTTAATTTAGAAAAACCGGGAAACTCAAAGCTCCCGATGTTTTTTTTTTTTGAAAAAATTTATACATGTTATATACATGTTTTAAGGGTTTTGGGCAAAAAAAAAAAATCAAAAAAGCGCCGAGTAGATATTTAAAAAATAAAATAAACAAGTTTTGGTGTAACACGTGTTACATTCATCTGACATATTTGTAACATGTGTTACACCAAAACTTGTTTATTTTTTTTTAAATATCTACTCGACGCTTTTTTGATTTTTTTTAGCCCAAAACCCTTAAAAACATATATATAACATGTGTAAATTTTTTTTTAAAAGTTCAGGAGGTTAGAGTTTCCCAAGTTTTCTAAATTATAAGGGTTTTCTATAGATACTTACATTATATATATATAGGGTAAGGTTATTGTAAAAAAGACCAAAAGTGTGAGAAAGGTAAGAAAGAATCTCAGCCACTAGATCTAAATTAATTGAAAAGGGTAAACAAGTAATTTTATCATTAATTCAATTAATTAAAAATTTCCCATAACCGCCACCTTAATTATAGGAAGTATATAACACCATTCAGCAAATATATAACACCATTCAGTAAGTATATAACACCATTCAGCATGTATATAACACCATTCAGCAAATATATAACACCATTCAGCAAGTATATAACACCATTCAGTAAGTATATAAACCATTCAGCATTCAGCAAGTATATAACACCATTCAGTAAGTATATAACACCATTCAGCAAGTATATAACACCATTCAGTAAGTATATAAACCATATTCAGCAAGTATATAACACTATTCAGCAAGTATATAACACAATTCATTGACTAAACATCTGATCGAAACATATTTTTTCTCTATATAAGTATAGCAATATGGTACTCATATTAAAGATAAAAAAATGCTCGTTATTATGGTGTAAATTTTTTTTTAAAAAGTTACGTATAAAAAGTTATTGACGTTTAAAAAAGACGGGGGGAAGTTACATGTGCATTACCTAATTTCTAGTGGGTTTAAAAGACTATATTGCCCCTAGATATTTCAAATCAGTCCAAATTAATGAAAATATTTTACAATTCGGTCCCTGTTGATCTCAACCATTAGATCAAAAGATCTAATGGCTGAGATTCTTTCTTACCTTTCTCACACTTTAGCCCTTTTTTACAGGATCCTCTACCTATATATATATATATAGGGGATGGATCATGAGAAAACTAGTTTAAATGAGAAAACCAAAAAACTAACAAAAAAAGCCTAAAAAAAACCTAAAAACATACCAATTTTTTTTTTTACAATTTTTTTTAGAAAAATCGCTACTTTTTATGTATGGAAAAAAATTTCAAAAAAAAAAAAAAATAAATTTTTTTTTGGTTGTACTGCACATGTGCACTAATACATAAACCCCCCACCCCCACCCCCAAAAACCTAAATTCACCCTCCTACCAAAAGCCTAAACCCCCCACCCCCCAAAAACCTAAACCCCCCACCCCCACCCTCCCGAAAACCTAAAACTAAACCCTAAACATAAACCCGAAAAAAACCTTAACCCCCCACCCCACCCCCCCAAAAACCTAAACCCCCTCCCCCCCACACCCAAAAACCTAATCCTAATCCTAAACCTCCAAAAAAACTAACCCTAAAAGCTAAACTAGACTCAAAAATCTAATTTTAAGCATGTAATGCAATTGTAGTACATGTTATATTGCACATGTGCACTACTATAATAATAGTATTGAAAACAAGACGACACCATAAATCTTTTTTTATGTCATAAAAAATATGCTCGAATATACTTGAATGAAATAAAAAATATGCTCGAATATACTTGAATGAAAGATACAAAAATTTGTGATCTTATGGTGCCATTTTTGTTTTAAAATGATAAGGTATGGAGAAATGGGAAATGTTTGAAAAGTTATATATATTTTTTTTCAGTTTTACCCCTCCTTCATTAAAAGTCCCCCATCCTTCATTAAAAGTTTCCCCCCTCCTTTTTAGTGTTTTTTTGGTTTTCTCATTTATATCTAGTTTTCTCATGATCCTCTTCCTATATATATAGGGCCGCTAGAATGAGAACCACCCCGAGTTATGAGAACCGCGAGAACCACACCATCCGGGGCGCCGTTGACCAAATTTTTTTTTACAACTAGATGTGTGTATTATAAACACATTCGTAAAAAAAAAAAATTAAAAAAAAGGCCGAGGGGTAGTTTTTTACACCACAAGTATGGTGTAAAAAAAAAAAATAAATAAAAATAAAAACACCAAACTTGTGGTGTAAAAAACTACCCCCTCGGCCTTTTTTTATATTTTTTTTACGAATGTGTTTATAATACACACATCTAGTTGTAAAAAAAAAAAATTTGGTCAACGGCGCCCCGGATGGTGTGGTTCTCGCGGTTCTCATAACTCGGGGTGGTTCTCATTCTAGCGGCTCCCTATATATATATATATATATATATATATATAGGATAAGGATCATGTGAGAAGTAGTAGGCTATTTGAGAAACTTGAGAAGCATTCTGGACCACACATTTTCCCTAAGCAATAAAATGCAAAAAAAATGTAAAAAAATGCAATTTTTTTTTTTGAAAAAATCGCAGCTTTTTCTTTAAGTATTTAATTTTTAATTTTAAAATTTTTTTTTTTAGGGAATTATACATACATGTATATACATGTTTAAAATTGAAAAATAAGTGTTATTTAGGGTTTAACATTAGTATTTAGGGTTTAGCATTAGGGTTTAGGGTTTAGCTTTATGGTTTAGCATTAGGGTTTAGCAATAGTATTTAGTGTTTAGCATTAGGGTTTAACTTTAACTTTTGGGTTTAGCTTTATCTTTAGGGTTTGCATTAGGGTTTAGCATTAAGGGTTTAGCTTTAGGGTTTAGTTTTAGCTTTAGGGTTTAGCTTTAGGGTTTAGAATTAGGGTTTAGCTTTTGGGTTTAGCATTAGGGTTTAGAATTAGGGTTTAGCTTTAGGGTTTAGCATTAAGGTTTAGCTTTAGTGTTTATGGTATAAGGTTTAGGATTTATAACACATATTTTTTCAATTTTAAACATGTATATACATATATGTATAATTGACAATATACACATGTGTATAAATCAAAATTTTTTTTTTTTAAAAATAAAATAAAAAATTTAATCCTTAAATAAAAGGCTGTGATTTTTCCAAAAAAAAAAAAAAAAATTTGCATTTTTTTCACCTTTTTTTGCATTTTTTGCTTAGGGAAAATGTGTGGTCCAGATTGCTTCTCAAGTTTCTCAAATAGGGTGGACTTCTCTTAGGATCCCTACCCTAAATATATATATAATTGAAGAGGGTATAACCCCACTAGACATCCATTTGATATAACCCTCTCTCTCTTACGTAATTGTCACGTGTCAAATAACCCTACATGGTGGGGGTGAAAGAAGGGGGGGGGGGGGGGTGAAAGAAGGGGGGGGGGGGGGGTGACCATTACACAGACCTAATATTGGGGACGTAAAATATACTTTTATATATTTACTTAAAATGAGTTAGTCTACGTTTCGACGTAAACATTTTTGGGAAACGAGTCAGGTCAAATATAATATTTTTTCGTGCTTATTTTATTAGTTTCGTAAATTTTGTTTTGAACCGAGTGAAGTCAAATTGTGGTTTCTTTTTCCCTCCTCTTTTATCAAAATTTCTAATTCATCAATTTGATTACACGTGTCAGTTTTTCCTTTATACTCGTTACGTTTTCTATGTATAAGTCGAGTCATATATAATACATTATTATTGTATGATATAAACTCGATTTACTTTATGTTTTGATTCAATCGCAACGCTTATATATACTAATCAAATACACCAAAACAAGCGTTTTCATATGGTTAACGCATCACATAACGTTTAGACTAATCAGTTCGATGTTTATGATGTACTCACGCCGCAACGCCCGGATGTATCGCTACTAGTTGTATTAAAATTTACAAAAAGTAATCCAAACACCATAGTGCAATAAGGTAGTACACAAGTACACATAAACCAACAAGACACCATTTTCATTATTATTCTATCTCGCCGGTAAACACAAACATCCCTTCCCAAATCTCACCATAATTTTCCACCAGAACCAAACGTAGGTAGTTTACAAAACTCTTAGTTAGAAAATAATAATTATACCAAAACTGAAGTTAGTTATTATATCAACTCCAAAAAAGCATGCAGTCACCTAAACAGAACACCCATATGTGATCCACTGATGACATTATTTAGGCTTTATTAATCAACCAGTCACATAAGAAGGTTCAACAGCTTCGGTTCTTCTCCGTCACTGCATCGAAAACTCATCGCCGGAACGGCAGAGAAACTCCGTTCATCCCCACCGGAAGATGACGTCAGCAACAGATTTCTCGGTATCTGGTTCCCGATCACCATTGCCGACAACTCTCCGGTAGCTTCAGAGACGCCGGAACTTTCGTCTGTTTCTGGAACTTTAGAAGTGTTCATGAGAACCGCCGGGGTGCCGCCGGCTAGCACTGTTCGTACTCCGGCCTGGCAGAGATGCCAGTTACCTGTGGAGAGAAGTCCGATGGCCCCGTTCACTGGATTTATTGTACGCCCAACCGCTTCATACAAAAGCGATTGGAACAGCGCTGAACAAAAATTAATTTAGAAATAAGAGTAGAGTAACATTAGCCGAGTTATAAAAAAACAAAATTAATAGAGCTAGCATTATTTGGTTTATGGGAGTCCGTACTATCTATGACTTTTCAGGCTTGAGTCTAGTTAAAGTAGTAGACTCAAACCTGAAAAGTCATAGTACATAGTACGGACTTCCATAAACCAGAATAGTTTAAAAAATCACATGTAAACCAAATCATTCATGCTAACTCGATCTAAAAGAATTAAGATAATTACAAATCCATGAAGAAATTGGGATGGGGATGGTGGATACCGTTACGCTTGTGGGAGGGGACGGAGGAGATGAAATTGAAGAGGTCGCCACGGCCGAAGAATTTGGAGACGAAGAGTGTGGCACGGGCTTTGGCTTCTGGAGAGTCGATCCAGTCCAAACAAGGGCGTAAGACGCAGGTGTCGCCGCATCGCTTTCGTAAGACTCGGCAGCCATGGCAGCTCATTGTGTGTGTGTGTTTGTTTGTTCCTTCGAATCAAAGGAAGGAAGACAAAGGGGGAGAGAGTGTGTTGTTTTGTAGTGGAGAAAAGACGTGGATGTCAAATGGAAATTTAATTATTCTTGACAATGGTCTGCCCTTTGTCAAAGTAAGTAATTATCGCATTCTTTAATTTAATAAAAGATGATGAAAGTAGAAGTTTGTATCTCTAAATATATATTTTTACAAAACTAAGCTCAAATATGATATAAACAGGAGTATAAATTTTTTTTATTGATTGATACACCTGCTAGACACTGAATTATTTACGTACACCACCGTCGAGTTAGAGCATTCAGAATGTTGACTTTAAAAAATATTTGAGCGAGTTTAGTTATATTATAAGAAATGATTGTTAGTGTTTTTCAGTGGTTGTGTGTAGAAGAGAGAGAAAATATATGGGAACGTTAAATATATGTGAAAAAATATGGAGAGAGAAAACCTTATATATTTTTTAATATTTTTTGAAATGGTTGTGAGTGGAGAAAAAATAAAAAATAATGATAAATGTATAAAAAATATTATTTAATTGAAAATAAGAGAGAAAATGTAGTTTTTAGTATAAATATATGGATATGGATAAGGATGTTGGTGCATGCGTCTGTCAACTTCGTCTTGTATCGAGTCTTATACTAGAATTGTTAGATCAGGGCACGTTGTACGAGGAAAATAATAGGTTTTGGGTGTGAGTTGGTTAATTCCGCTTGAAAGTGACATGTGCACTTTCAAACGAAATTAACATTGTTAATTCCGCTTGAAAGTGTCACATGCACTTTCAAACGAAATTACCATCCCAATATATAGGTTTGAAACGAGATCAGTTGTAACCTTCTTGATTCCGACGCTGAAGTGCTGTCGAAGTGTCTCTAGCCTGTATACTGTTACAAGATCAATAAACAAGACAGTTAATAGTGATTCTAGTGTTATACAAGCTGAACAAAGACCAAATCAATGAATTCCGCCTCTGATTCTGTCTAAGACCTCTTCTGATTGACTCGTTTGGGTCACTACACGATCCTACATGTGGTATCAGAGCTCAGGAGGAAGAGTTCTTACCGTTTAGCTCGTTTTCGCTGGAAAATTCTGATTTCTACTCCTTCTTTTCAAAATTAATCAAATTTTCACGGTCAAAATGGACTAATTTTCACATGTAACATGCGAAATACAGTTTTAACAAACCCTTGAAAGTTTGAGACCCAAATTCAGTCTAAAAGTGACAAAATTGGACTAAAAAGGTAATTTCGTTTGAACGAACAAACTGATTCCGTTTGAAAAGCATCTGATTCCGTTTGAAAACTAATTCCATTTGAAACATTTCAAGCGAAATCAGTTATTCCGCTTCAAATCGTTATTCCGCTTGAATTGATATTCCGTTTGAAACTGGTTTGAAGGTAATTCCGTGTGAAACTGTAATTCCGTTTGAAGAGGTATATCGTTTGAGAGTGTGATTTTGTTTTAGAAGTGTTATTTCGCTTGAGTCATAATTTCGTTTGAAAGTCAGTGTGCAGATAATTTCGCTTGAAGGATCTAATTTCGTTTGAAAGTGATTGTTATTGTGAAATTTGTTACCGAAACATGGAAACTGAAGAAGATATTGCATTGTATTACTTTGTATCTCAACAAGAGAGTTATACTGAGATAAAAGAAGAACCAGTTTTAGAAGAATCAATTTCAAGAGAACCAGTTTCAATAAAAATGAATTCACAAATTGTTTTAGATGAAAATGAAAAGGGTTTAGAAGTTGATTCAGAAAAAGCTGAGAAGAATTCAGAAAAAGTTCCAGTGTTTGATCATTCATCAGATGAAGAGAGTGACGATGACAGTGAAGAAATTGAAAAAACTTGAAAATTATAAAAGAATGTTTGGACCTCAATTGTTTGATATGTTTTATGCAGGTACACTTGAAAAGCTTAAAAATAAACAAGTTGCAAAGATAAAGTTTGATGAGGCAACTATTATGAAAGAAAGTATAAAATCTGAGGAAAATCAGGTTGTCAATCTTCATCAAGAAACACCTGAACAAAATGAGACAATTGAGTTGTCACAGAATGACGAAGTCAAACTTGATGAAAGTGTTCAAGTTGAGAAGGAACAGGTTGACAAAATTCATCAAGAAACATCTGAACAAAAAGAGACAACTGGATTGTCACAGGTTGATGAAGTCAAATCTGAAATAAATGTCCAAGAGGTAAAAGAACAGGTTGAAGTAATTCCAGCTTTGACGGATGAAAAGAAAGCTGATGATGAAAAGATGCCAGGGAAATGTTCAAAATGTGATATATCTGAAGCAGAAAATGTCAAACTCTTAAAAGATGTGGAGAGTTTGACATTAGAAAACAAAATTTTGAAAGAAAAAGAAAAAGATTTTGAAAATAAAATAAAAATGTTTGAAAATGAAAAATTAAAAAAGATTTTCAAAATCAAATAAAGATTTTAGAAGATGAAAAATCTGTTAATTTTAAAAATAATATTGAAAAACAGATTGAAATAAATTCTCATCTCCAGAAAATCATTCGGCTTAAAAATGAAGCTGAAATTGCTATAAATAAAATCAAGGAGTTAGAGAATAAATTGAAAGGTTTTGTGAACTCATCAGTACCAGATTATATTTGTCCAAAACCGATCAATTCTGTTCCAATAAGTGACAATGTCACAAATTTTGACAAAGTCAAAATTGAAGATTGTGATGATGGATCTGATGACATAGAAGAGAAAAAGAAAATATTTTTGAAATTAAAAGAAAAATTTCAAGAAACTGTTCTGCAATCAACTGAAAAGGGAGAATGCTCTAAGCAAAAACCCTTGAAGAAGAAAGCGGGACAGAAACAAAATATGAAAAATTCAAAAAATGTTCAAAGTGAAAATAAAAGATCATCAGTTCAATCATCCAATCGTGATAAAAAATCACAAAAAGTTGATAATCAAAACTCAAAAACAGTTGGTAATAAGTGGTGCAGGTTTGACCACAGTGCTCAAATGCCAAATCCAGTTTTCAAGAGGAATGATGTTTACCACAAGGCCAAACAATGCTATGATCTAAGTGTTTGGTATCAATGTGGTGAATGGTACGATAACAGAATGTGCTACAACTGTGGTTTTAGAGGACACATTGCTGTTAACTGCCAAAATCGGAGTTTTGAGACGAGACAGTGTTTTGAATGCCAGATCAGAGGTCATATTGGAAGAGATTGCCCAATGAGATCAAAGGGAAGGTCGAGGGCTGAATCTCAGAAAATGGCAAGGAAACCAGTCAATAAAAAGCCCAAAGAACAGACTGTTCAAGAACAGAAAGTTAAGCTTTCACAAGGGCAAAAAGACAGACTGAGGAAGAAGAGGAAGAAAGCACGAGAGTATCTTAAAAGAATTTTGTCCTCAGATACAACCGGAAAAACAGATAGTAGTTCTGATAAATCGTCTTACTCGCCAAAGAATGACAAGTCAAGCAAAACGAATTCTTTAGATACAAATCTGAGGATGAAAGGGAAAGAGAATGCAGTTAATCAAAAGATTAACAAATCTGGCGATGAGTTTGTTTCTTCGGAAACAAAGGAGCAACGTTTTGGCAATGAATCTGATTCATTAAAGTCAGACAAGCCACGGTCAGGCGATGAATCTGGTTCGTCAAAGCCAGAAAAGGCATGTGTTGAGGTAAAAGATGATATTTCCGTTAAGGCAATGCATGATGCAAATTTTCCATCATTGTCAAACGGAAATTCAAAACAAAAAGTTGAAAAGAAAGTGAGTGATGATTGCTCAAAAACACCCAAGGTTAGTCAGGCTTGGGTTAATCTGTTTAAATGAAAAACCTGACTTGTCGGAGCTCCCAAATTGGTAATCGTGGAGCAGGAATCGGCATATTTCTTGAGAAATTCACTTCGGTGATATTTCGTCTTACTTGTGGTTAATCAGGGACATTAAGTTGTACTTGATTTCCTACACGTGATTGTGTTGAGTAAATCGGGAAATGTTATATTTTTACAAGTGGTTGAAGAAAACAAGGTGATGAATGATCCCCATGTTTGAGAAATGATTCACAAAACTAATTTTTCAGAAAAACCATTTTGATTAAAACAAACTTAAGTGTTTTGAAATCACTATGGGAAAATGTTTTGTTGTCAGGGGGAGTTCTGATTGTTTAAGCCAAGTGAATGGAGAATTGAAGTAATTCTCATCATGTTGTCACTTTATCTTGTACAGTTTGTTTTCAAATTTTCCTAAAAAATCAAAATTGAGACATATTTTGATTTTAGGGGGAGTAAAATTTAAAAAAAATATATAGAAAATTTGAAAATTTCAAAAACATTGAAAAATGCAAAAATGGGTTTTGTTGTAAAAAAGAGGAGATGATAGTAGATCAGTTGGACTGTCACAGCATGCTAAAGAAATGGAAAGATATAATGTGATAAACGGTCTCACTAAAGATGTGACGGTAGGCTCAGCTAGACTAGTAGATTTGCGATAATGATACAAACTTAAATGAAAAAGCCTAGTTCTAGTGGGAAACGCGGTTGAAAGCATAGTACTTAGTTTTGTCCTTCTTGATTGTGTACCTACTCAGTAATCGCTAATTGTCGAAAGACATAAAACTGGTTAAGTTTGTGAACTTTCACAACTTTGCTAAAAATCACTGTGATTGTGCATTTCATTTTGCAAAGATTTAAACTTGTTTTATTTCTTTATTTTTGTTTAAGCAGTGGACATCCTCTGTGTATACGTGAGTATCGATCTGGATGTTATTGCCTAAACATTCTGCTTTATTTTCTTTGGTGTTTCGTTTAAGCTTTGGATCACCTCTGCGTATACGGAAGTATCGACCTGGTGGTTAAAGCCTAAACAACTTCAACTTGTTTTATTTTGTTTAAACATTAGACTTTTTCTGCGTATACGGAAGTATCGACCTGATTGTTAATGTTTAAACATTCTGAGTTGTTTTCACACAAATCACAGTTGATAAAAGTTTAAAGGCATTACTTGAGTCAGTGTATTGCATGATGAGGGGATATGCTGAGATCGTGGGATCCATAAGAATTTAGTGCAAAATTAATATACCTTAACGTATCGGTAAGCATTTCGAAAGTTTTTAGATTGATTTTAAGTGGACAACAATATCGTCAATCTATGTGAATCGTTTAGAACTGTAAATGTTTAAAGCTTAACGATGCTACTGATTGGTCACATACACTGATATGATCCTCTTACACAAGCTCACAAAACACAGTGTCTGTAAATATTTCTTTACTGCATTTTAATATTGTTCTTTCTAAAAGTTTAGCGTTTATTTTGAAAAATTCAAAAAGATTTTCGACAACTGATGTTGGAGAGCTGATTTTCAAAATTTCAAGTGCTGAACATGATGAACAGGATTGGGAGTGTGTGTTTAAATAAAGAAATTTATTTTAAGAAAGAAAGTTTGATTAGTTAATCAAGATCATTAATTTGAACTTGATGTAACTATTGTAAAAACTTATGTGGTTGAGAGAAAGTTTGTGCAGGAAATGATTGAACAAAGCAAAGTTTCGATTCCTGATGTTAAATTCCAGGTTTTCGTTACTATGCTACATATAAAGAATTCCAGACTGCGAGCCCAGCTGAGTGAAAGGGGGAGTCTGAAGACAAAGAAGCAAGGTTGGAAAGCCAGGAGAAGTTCTTGAAGAGCCCGAGGTCTGTCGACTTCGTCTTGTATCGAGTCTTATACTAGAATTGTTAGATCAGGGCACGTTGTACAAGGAAAATAATAGGTTTTGGGTGTGAGTTGGTTAATTCCGCTTGAAAGTTTCACATTCACTTTCAAACGAAATTACCATCCCTATATATAGGTTTGAAACGAGATCAGTTGTAACCTTCTTGATTCCGACGCCGAAGTGCTGTCGAAGTGTCTCTAGCCTGTATATTGTTACAAGATCAATAAACAAGACAGTTAATAGTGATTCTAGTGTTATACAAGCTGAACAAAGACCGAATCAATGAATTCTGCCTCTGATTCTGTCTAAGACCTCTT
Organism: Helianthus tuberosus; assembly: GCA_030545235.1. Classification (NCBI taxonomy): domain Eukaryota; kingdom Viridiplantae; phylum Streptophyta; class Magnoliopsida; order Asterales; family Asteraceae; genus Helianthus; species Helianthus tuberosus. The sequence goes on along the minus strand of CM060402.1, from coordinate 158,478,658 downwards.
CTGATCGACTCGTTTGGGTCACTATACGATCCTACAAAAGGAATTCATTGTGAATGCTCTTAGGGGGCGTTTGGTTCGCGAAATAATTTGGAATTGAAATTTGAATAGGAATTAGAATTTGAAGGAATTTGATATGGAATTTAAACATTCCAATTGGAATTGGAAATTGTTGGAATTGGAATCTCAATTCCATTTTTGTTGTGTTTGGTTGTCAAATGAATTGAAATCCATCACCCCGGCACCCACAACCACCAGTTCTGGTCGAAACGGTACGGGTCGAAAAAATTTACGTCGAAACGGTACTGGTGGAAACGGTACGGGTCGAAACGGTTTGCGTTGAAATGGTACTGACCGAAACGGTTTGCGTCGAAACAGTTCGATTCGAAATGGTACGGGTCGAAACGGTTCGCTTCGAAACGGTACGGGTCGAAACGGTTCGCTTCGAAACGGTACGGGTCGAAACGGTTCGCTTCGAAATGGTACAGGTCGAAACGATTCGGTTCGAAACGGTATTGGTCGAAACAGTACGGGTTGAAACGGTGCGCGTCAAAACGATTCGGTTCGAAACGGTATTGGTCGAAACAGTACGGGTTGAAACGGTGCGCGTCGAAACGGTACAAATCGAAACGGTACGCTTCGAAATGATTCGTGTTGAAACGGTATGGGTCGAAACGTTTCGTGTCGAAAGGTCAAAACGGTTCGATTTGAAACGATACGGGTCGAAAAAATTTACGTCAAAACGGTACTGGTGGAAACGGTACGGGTCGAAACGGTTCGCGTTGAAATGGTACTGACCAAAACGGTTTGCGTCGAAACAGTTCGATTCGAAATGGTACGTCTCGAAACGGTTCGCTTCGAAACGGTACGGGTCGAAACGGTTCGCTTCGAAATGGTACGGGTCGAAACGATTCGGTTAGAAACGGTATTGGTCGAAACAGTACGGGTTGAAACGGTGCGCGTCAAAACGATTCGGTTCGAAACGGTATTGGTCAAAATAGTACGGGTTGAAACGGTGCGCGTCGAAACGGTACAAATCGAAACGGTACGCGTCGAAACGATTCGTGTTGAAACGGTACGGGTCGAAACGTTTCGTGTCGAAAGGTCAAAACGGTTCGATTTGAAACGATACGGGTCGAAACGTACGAGTCGAAACGGTTCGCGTCGAAACAGTTCGATTCGAAACAGTACGGGCCGAAACGTTACGGGTCCAAACCGTTGGCGTCGAAACGTTACAGGTCAAAACTGTTCGCGTCGAAACGGTACGGGTCGAAGCGGTTCGGATCGAAACCAGTATGGGTTGAAATGGTACGGGTTGAAACGGTGCGGGTCGAAACGGTTGAAGATTCCAATGAATTTACTTTAATTCCTTTACATATAGTAAGAATTTTGAATTCATTTAGTTAAAGGAATTTGAAGGAATTCATGCCTAATTCCAATTCCAATTTTATTGGCAAACAAACACATGAAGATTGGAATTGAGATTCCAATTCTATCAAATTCTGTGAACCAAACATCTTAAGAGATGGAATTCAAATTCTAATTCCTCTAAATTCCATTGAATTCCTGCAAACCAAACACTCCCTTAGAGAGTTAGAGGTGTAAACGATCTATTTTTATAGAAAGTCTAGGAAGCAATCAGAATGCGACACGTGGCATTGAAGGATTTTAACTAGAAGGGCAATTATGTACTTTCACGATCTATTTTTATTTTGGGAAATTATCTACAATAACTAAATATCCATAATGAAACCGATTTCCTCCATAATTTTCGGAATTTTTTGTTTTCGAATTCTAATCTCACGTAATTATCAATCATTCCTTCGTTTTCTTGCTCACAAAATTCATCGTTGATCATATTTTTATACGGAGAGAAAAATCCTGGCATCTGGAATCTATCAGCATGTTCTTGGTACTGTGTTTTAACAGTTAGAGGGTTAAAGTAAATGTTTTTATAGATCCCAAATATGATGGTGTTTGGTAATGCTGGATGATTTCTTGTCATTGTGTTTAACAGCAAGCAGATTAATACCGTTGTGTTTTAGCATTCATGCTGGTAATGCTGGAGGATTTCTTGACGATGTGTTTTATCATTCATGCTGGTAATGCTGGAGGATTTCTTGACATTGTGTTTTAACAGCAAACATATTAATACAGTTGTGTTTTAGCATTCATGTTGGTAATTTTGGAGGATTTCTTGACGCTGTGTTTTACCATCCATGCTGGTAATGCTGGAGGATTTCTTGACATTGTGTTTTAACAGCAAGCAGATTAATACTGTTGTGTTTTAGCATTCATGTTGGTAATACTGGAGGATTTCTTGACGATGTGTTTTACCATTCATGCTAGTAATGCTGGAGGATTTCTTGACATTGTGTTTTAACAGCAAGCAGATTAATACAGTTGTGTTTTAGCATTCATGTTGGTAATGCTGGAGGATTTCTTGACGCTGTGTTTTACCATCCATGTTGGTAATGCTGGAGGATTTCTTGACATTGTGTTTTAACAGCAAGCATATTGTCACACCCCCAAAATCCACATGCGGAGTATCACCGCTTGGAGGCGTGACTGACCAGGATCAAGCCACCAATCATATTGAACATAGCGTATAAATAAATGTAAAACCCAAACACAATATAATTGGTGTCCAACAAAACATAGTCTAAGTAATCAGCGGAAGCATAATCTTTAAAACCAAAGCAAAAGTTCAAATGTATCAAATGTTTGACATGGTATATGACAAATCCATGTCCCACAACGACCACGCCTCCCCGTGCAAGCTTCATGAGTACCTAACGACCTGCAAGGCATGCAACAACGAGTCAACAACAAAGTTGAGCGAATTCACAGTTGGTTGATTAGGTATTGATTTCGTTTCAATAATCGTAAGTTTGTTTTGTACACCACGTTTTAATCAGTAACCCTGTTTCCCAAACCTTCTCAATGATTAGTGGGGGCTTCCCATGTGAATTACCAGACCGTACCATATCGACTACTAACGAAAGTAAGTTGCGCCCTAAGTCAATGTCTATCATCATTGACCCTTTTCCTTAGTCCATTAGTACATGCCCGTCCTACCGGCACGGTGTGAGGTTTGTTAAACCTAATAGCGCTATTAACTAATGACCCGCTCGCCATCGGCCTTGGCGATTAAGTCGATAAAAAATGAGGGACTTTTGATAGAGTTTTGGTCCAGTATGTTTAATCTTGTTGTCCTACCTAAGGAGGACGAACGTACGTATCCTACCCAAGGAGAATACGCGAGGTTTAAATCTTGGCATCCTACCCATGGAGGATGGCTGTACATATCCTACCCAAGGAGAATATGTAGTTTCCGTTTTAGTTCTTTAACCCATTCCCAACCCTTGGGAATCCCATGCCTTGTAGAAAGTGTGAACTCACCTCGGTTTGCTCGGTTGATTAATTACATGATTCCAATTAATCAGTCAAAGCCTATGGTATGCACGTATTCACAATCAGTTTATATTCACATAGTTCACGTATAAATCATGATCATAAAATATAGCTCAAGTAGCAAACGCCTCATAGCATTTAGCAGTTAATCGCATATTCACATGAGTTACATTTAACGACATATAACTAACTCAGTTAACTCCTAACAGAATTAAACTTAGTAACTGTGCAGTTTTCTAATTCGACGAAACCCCCTAGTTTCGTCGTGATGACCCTTCGACGTAACCCCTGGTTTCGTCGTGCATCCTTTCGACGAAACCCACCCGTTTCGTCGTGATTACCCTCGGCGAAACCCCCTGGTTTCGTCGATATCAGCGTTTCTTCAGGATGCATCAGTTACGTCGTGTAACTGATAATTACACAGAACCCTAACCGCCGATCATCATCATACAGCAATCATACAGCAATCATCGATACCACTTTATCATACCAATTCATCATGGCACATAACATCTAGCATGTACCCTAATTCACAAAACAACCGTATACAATCTAGATTGCAACCCGTATGTATTTCAATGATAAGATCTATTCAACACAAGTGTCATATCAACAGCCATATCGGCAGAAACGTGAACGAATGCAATCTCATGAGATACTATCACATAGTTCTTAAACAACCGATTTGCACAAGAATAGTAAAAACCCTAATCACATGATTCTCAATCTAAACATTAATCATAGTCAAAACCATTCAGAAGTCAAACTTTCTCATTACGATATCTATTTACACATAAAGCAACAAGTAGATCGAATCGATAAACATGACTAACCGGTTAAGATGAAACACAAGAATTTCCTAAAGAGATGATGGTGAGAGGTGATGGCTGCCGCAGGAAGGTGGAGAGGATTCTAGGGTTTCTATTTGATTAATTGATTCACGAATGCAAAAGTCAGCGTATTATATGCACACGTAACTGAACTGGGCCCTTAATGGGTTTCGGCGTAACACTGGGCCGACGAAACCCTGGGTTTCGTCGAGATGAAGATGGCGAAACCCCCTGTTTCGTCGAAATGGTTTTATGGCGAAACCTTGGGTTTCGTCGAGCTTATACAAGGTGAATTAGTTTAAGGTTTTAACTTATTCATATATGTTACATATCATATCACCAAACATATCGACACAAAAGTCACATAACGTCTCCACATATATTCAACATGTACGGTTACAAGGCAAACAAGTCATATAAGCAAACAACTAAACAATTAACGTACAATTAGTGTGAAGATGGAATCTTGGAAACTCGAGTTGTCACATTATCCCCAACTTGAAAGAAATTTCGTCCCGAAATTTAGCATGCAGTTACTGAGGAAGCTAGTTAAGTTTGCGTGGTTTACTGGTTTTCCTGAGGTGTCACATCATCCCCCCGTTGATTTGGAATTTCGTCCCCAAATTCCGCAGTAACTTCAACCTCAGTAGTGGTTGCACTTTTCTTGAACAACTGGGATACTTGAGTTTCATTTGGTCTTCTCGCTCCCAGGTGTTCTCTGGGCCACGACGGGAGTTCCAACGAACTCGAACAAGAGGTATTCTGGTATGTTTGAGAACCTTAACGTCTCGGTCTGTGATTTCAACTGGTTCCTCGACGAATCGCAACTGATCGTCAATAGGAGCTCCTTCAGAGGAACTATGAGGGTCTCATCTGACAGACACTTCTTCAGATTTGACACGTGAAATACGTTGTGAACTCCACTGAGCTCTGTTGATAGGTTAAGTTTGTAGGCCACCCTGTCTATTTTCTCCATGATTTTGAATGGTCCGACATAACGCGGATTGAGTTTTCCTCGTTTGCCAAAACGAACTACACCTTTCCAAGGTGAGACTTTGAGTAGCACTCGATCCCTAACTTGAAACTTGAGTGGTTTCCTGCGCTTATCAGTGTAGCTTTTCTGACGGTCACGAGCTGCCGCCATTCGTTGTCGTATTTGTGCAATCCTTTCCGTTGTGTCTACAACAAGTTCTGGACCCGTGATCTGGCTGTCACCAACTTCTGCCCAGCAAAGAGGTGATCGGCATTTATGCCCGTACAATGCCTCAAATGGAGCGGCCTGAATACTGGTGTGGTAGTTGTTATTATACAAGAATTCCACTAATGGTAGGTGTTTTTCCCAACCATTGCCAAAATCAATCACACATTCCCTAAGCATGTCTTCAAGGGTTTGGATGGTGCGTTCTGACTGCCCATCCGTCTGTGGATGATAGGCGGTGCTCATGTCTAAACGTGAGCCAAAGGACTTGTGCATTGCTTGCCACAGTTCAGAAGTAAAACGCGCATCACGATCGGAAATAATGGAGGTTGGCACCCCGTGCCTCGAAACCACTTCCTTTAAGTAAATGTCTGCAAGAGTAGAGAACTTGTCTGTTTCTTTAATGGCCAAAAATTGTGCAGACTTAGTCAATCGATCCACTATCACCCAAATAGTATCATTTCCACGTTAAGATCTAGGCAGGCCAGTAACAAAATCCATGGATATTTGTTCCCATTTCCATTGTGGTATATCTGGTTGTTGAAGTAGGCCCGATGGTTTCTGATATTCGGTCTTGACTCTCGCACAAGTCAAACATTTGCTGACGTAGGTTGCTATGTGGGCTTTCATGCTAGGCCACCAGTACATAGTTTTCAAATCGTGGTACATCTTATCCGAACCAGGATGTACCGAATAACGTGACTTATGTGCTTAATCTATCACCAGCTAGCATAAATTTCCATAAAGTGGGACCCAGATGCGCCCTGTAACGTAGTAAGCGCCGTCTTCCTTTTGTTCTAATTGTTTCCTTGATCCACGTAGGGACTCCGCCCTGACGTTCTCTGCTTTTAATGCTTCAACCTGAGCATCTCGTATCTGAGTAGGAAGACTAGATTGGATGGTAAGTTGTAATGCACGCACGCGTTTAGGTGTAGTATCTTTCCGACTGAGGGCGTCAGCCACAACATTAGCTTTGCCCGGATGGTACTTGATCGCACATTCATAGTCATTCAAGAGCTCGACCCATCGACGTTGTCGCATGTTCAACTCTTTCTGTTTGAAGATATGCTCGAGACTCCTGTGATCGGTGTAAATGGTGCACTTGGTACCGTACAGGTAATGTCTCCATATCTTGAGTGCGAAAACAACAACTCCCAGCTCCAGATCGTGTGTAGTGTAATTTCTTTCGTGAACTTTAAGTTGGCGCGATGCATAAGCAATGACTTTATCCCGTTGCATCAACACACACCCAAGACCCTGAATTGACGCATCACAATAAACCACAAAATCGTCTGTGCCCTCTGGCAATGAGAGAATATGTGGGCTACAAAGTCTATCCTTTAAGTGCCGAAATGCTGATTCCTGTGTATTACCCCAACGATAGGTGATACCTTTCTGAGTTAGTGCAGTGAGAGGTTGCGCAATCTTGGAGAAATCCTTGATGAACCTTCGGTAGTAGCCCGCCAAACCCAATAATTGGCGGATTTCTGTTGGTGTGCGGGGTGCAGGCCAGTTCTTGATCGAGTCTACCTTGGATGGATCAACATGAATCCCATCCTTGTTTACCATGTGGCCTAGAAAGTGGACTTCGCGAAGCCAGAAGTCACATTTCGAAAATTTGGCATACAACTGCTCTGTTCGAAGGAGTTCCAAAATAATTCGCAGGTGATGTTCGTGTTCTTCCTGACTCTTGGAGTAGATCAAGATATCGTCGATGAAAACAATAACGAACTTATCCAGGTAAGGTTTGCATACTCGGTTCATGAGATTCGTGAAGACCGCTGGTGCATTCGTCAATCCGAAAGGCATAACTAGAAACTCGTAATGGCCGTAACGAGTTCTGAATGCTGTTTTGGAGACGTCCTCATCTCGGACTCTCAGCTGATGGTATCCCGATCTCAAATCAATCTTAGAGTAATAGCTCGACCCTTGCAACTGGTCGAATAAGTCATCAATGCATGGAAGAGGATAACGATTCTTTACTGTCACCCTGTTGAGTTCGCGGTAGTCAATACACATCCTGAAGGTACCGTCTTTCTTCTTCACAAATAACACTGGAGCTCCCCAGGGCGAAGAGCTAGGACGTATGAAACCCTTTTCCAAGAGTTCTTGTAACTGTGCGGATAGTTCTTCTAGTTCAGATGGAGCTAGACGATAAGGTGCACGAGCTATTGGTGCTGCTCCAGGAGCTAGCTCGATTTGAAACTCGACTTGTCGATGAGGCGGAAGACCAGGTAATTCCTCAGGAAAGTCACGTACGATCGGAATTTCTTCTATCTTCTTCTCTTTCTTCGAGGTGTTAGTAACGAGGGATAAAATAGCAGTGTGGCCCTTTCGCAAACACTTCTGGGCCTTAAGGAAAGAGATGATGCCCACAACGGCACCACTCTTGTCGCCTTGAATCATGAGTGGTTCTTCACCAGAACGAGGAATACGGACGATTTTCTCCTTGCACATAATCTCCGCTTGATGTTGAGATAGCCAATCCATACCAATAGCGATGTCGAAACTACTAAGAACGATGGGTATGAGGTCGATAGAGAAGGTCTGACCAGCTAAGATGAGATTACAACCCCTAACTATGTGTGTGGCTTCAAGACTTTTACCGTTTGCTAGCTCTACCATGTGCTTGGTGTTTAAAAGTGTTGGGACACGCTTTAACATTTGACTAACTTTTAGAGACACATAACTGGTATCAGCACCCGAATCAAATAAAACATTAACATAAAAGTCGTCCAGTATAAACTTACCCATTACGACATTGGGGTCATTCCTAGCATCACCCTGACCAATCACGAACGCACGACCCCGGGCACCACCGCCATTATTGTTACCCCCGTTGTTATTCCCATTGTTGTTCCCGTTCCCCTGATTATTGTTGTTATTCTGGTTCTGGTTCAACTGAGGATAATTTCTCTTAAAGTGACCTTCAGCACCACACTGAAAGCATCCCCTGTTACCTTGCTGTTGCTGTTGACGATTCTGATTCGTAGGTCGCGCGCTCCTGCAATCCTTGGCTTCATGACCCATCTTGGGACACCTCTGACAACGACCCTTGTTGCACTGACCACTGTGGTGTCTGTTGCCTCTATTTCACTTTGGGTGATTTCCCCTATATCCACCCTGACCCTGATCTTGACCCCCTGAAGATTGCTGACCGGGACTCTTGAAATCGTTTATCTTTCGTTGTTGAGCCTGAGACTGAGCTGATGTCGAACCCTTGCTTGAGATCTCATCCCATTTACGCTTGTTCTGCTCAACTGCCTGATTAGTGAGACGATGAGCCAATTTGATGATTTGCTGAATGGTGCCAAGATTAGCTGAGGTCACGTGGCTTTGAATTTCTGGCATCAAACCCTTAAGGTACAGCTCGATACGCTTGAGAGGAGGATCCACCATAGTGGGACACAGGATAGCTAATTCGTTCGACCTCTTTGTGTATGCCTCGATTTCAGACCCCGTCATCTTCAGATTGAAAAATTCTACCTCTAGCTTGTGGATGTCGTCACGACTACAATACTCTTCTTTGATCAGTTCTTTGAAACCGTTCCATGGGGTGGCATTAGCAACCGCCAGCCCTAGCAGTTGAACCTGTGCTTTCCACCAGGTTAATGCAGCTCCTTTGAGTGTTCCAGTAGCATATTGCACCCTACGATCTTCAGGGCATTCACACATCTCGAAGACCGATTCGAGCTTCTCAAACCAGTGGAGGAGGCCTACCGCTCCTTCAGTGCCACTGAAAGTAGTAGGTCGACAGTCCATAAAAGTTTTGAAGGTACATACAGGAGGCTGAGCATGTTGACCTGTCGTGTGTGTAAGAAGAAACAATGTTAAGCACAATTGTTGGTTTACGAGAGTGGGATCTAAAAATCCTAGGGTAAGTTGCAATGGCAGGTTATACCTCCTGCCTGAGCGGCTGCGATTGCTGCAGTAACTTGTTCATTGATTAAAGCCGTCAGCTGGGCTTGAGTCATGTTGATACGTCCACTCATGATCTTCATATCAAAGGAAACATGAGTGAGAGGGGTTCGCGAAAGTGCGATGACAGAAGAGAGTAAGCACACATGTGTTTTCAAACAATAGTTATTACGTTCATCTAAGCATACCATGAGCAATGTACTATGTAACTAGCAAATAGACAATATAAACACAAATCATATCACCTATAGTGTTGAGCCTTGCACGTGGAGCGAAGCGTCGTTGTGGATCGTTGAGCACTGTACAGGTTATAGTCTGGTTTTAACAAAAACTTTTTTCCCTTTTTAAAACCAAGTTCACTATAACCAATGGCTCTGATACCAATCTGTCACACCCCCCAAATCCACATGCGGAGTATCACCGCTTGGAGGCGTGACTGACCAGGATCAAGCCACCAATCATATTGAACATAGCGTATAAATAAATGTAAAACCCAAACACAATATAATTAGTGTCCAACAAAACATAGTCTAAGTAATCAGCGGAAGCATAATGTTTAAAACCAAAGCAAAAGTTCAAATGTATCAAATGTTTGACATGGTATATGACAAATTCATGTCCCACAACGACCACGCCTCCCCGTGCAAGCTTCATGAGTACCTAACGACCTGCAAGGCATGTAATAACGAGTCAACAACAAAGTTGAGCGAATTCACAGTTGGTTGATTAGGTATTGATTTCGTTTCAATAATCGTAAGTTCGTTTTGTACACCGCGTTTTAATCAGTAACCCTATTTCCCAAACCTTCTCAATGATTAGTGGGGGCTTCCCATGTGAATTACCAGACCGTACCATATCGACTACTAACGAAAGTAAGTTGTGCCCTAAGTCAATGTCTATCATCATTGACCCTTTGCCTTAGTCCATTTGTACACGCTCGTCCTACCGGCACGGTGTGAGGTTTGTTAAACCTAATAGCGCTATTAACTAATGACCCGCTCGCCATCGGCCTCGGCGATTAAGTCGATATAAAATGAGGGACTTATGATAGAGTTTTGGTCTAGTATGTTTAATCTTGTTGTCCTACCTAAAGAGGACGAACGTACGTATCCTACCCAAGGAGAATACGCGAGGTTTAAATCTTGGCATCCTACCCATGGAGGATGGCTGTACATATCCTACCCAAGGAGAATATGTAGTTTCCGTTTTAGTTCTTTAACCCATTCCCAACCCTTGGGAATCCCATGCCTTGTAGAAAGTGTGAACTCACCTCGGTTTGCTCGGTTGATTAATTACATGATTCCAATTAATCAGTCAAAGCCTATGGTATGCACGCATTCACAATCAGTTTATATTCACATAGTTCACGTATAAATCATGATCATAAAATATAGCTCAAGTAGCAAACGCCTCATAGCATTTAGCAGTTAATCGCATATTCACATGAGTTACATTTAACGACACATAACTAACTCGGTTAACTCCTAATAGAATTAAACTTAGTTACTGTGCAGTTTTCTAATTCGACGAAACCCCCTAGTTTCGTCGTGATGACCCTTCGACGTAACCCCTGGTTTCGTCGTGCATCCTTTCGACGAAACCCACCCGTTTCGTCGTGATTACCCTCGGCGAAACCCCCTGGTTTCGTCGATATCAGAGTTTCTTCAGGATGCATCAGTTACGTCGTGTAACTGATAATTACACAGAACCCTAACCGTCGATCATCATCATACAGCAATCATACAATCATACAGCAATCATCGATACCACTTTATCATACCAATTCATCATGGCACATAACATCTAGCATGTACCCTAATTCACAAAACAATCTTATACAATCTAGATTGTAACCCGTATGTATTTCAATGATAAGATCTATTCAACACAAGTGTCATATCAACAGCCATATCGGCATAAACGTGAACGAATGCAATCTCATGAGATACTATCACATAGTTCTTAAACAACCGATTTGCACAAGAATAGTAAAAACCCTAATCACATGATTCTCAATCTAAACACTAATCATAGTCAAAACCATTCAGAAGTCAAACTTTCTCACTACGATATCTATTTACACATAAAGCAACAAGTAGATCAAATCGATAAACATGACTAACCGGTTAAGATGAAACACAAGAATTTCCTAAAGAGATGATGGTGAGAGGTGATGGCTGCCGCAGGAAGGTGGAGAGGATTCTAGGGTTTCGATTTGATTAATTAATTCACGAATGCAAAAGTCAGCGTAATATATGCACACGTAACTGAACTAGGCCCTTAATGGGCTTCGGCGTAACACTGGGCCGGCGAAACCCTGGATTTCGTCGACATGAAGATGGCGAAACCCCCTGTTTCGTCGAAATGGTTTTATGGCGAAACCATGGGTTTCGTCGAGCTTATACAAGGTGAATTAGTTTAAGGTTTTAACTTATTCATATATGTTACATATCATATCACCAAACATATCGACACAAAAGTCACATAACGTCTCCACATATATTCAACATGTACGATTACAAGGCAAACAAGTCATATAAGCAAACAACTAAACAATTAACATACAATTAGTGTGAAGATGGAATCTTGGAAACTCGAGTTGTCACACATATTAATACAGTTGTGTTTTAGCATTCATATTGGTAATGCTGGAGGATTTCTTAACGCTGTGTTTTACCATTCATGCTGTTACGATGTGTGACATTTGTCATGATTTGTTTTCTTGATGTTGTGTTTCTTCATGAAGGATAGAAGGAAAAGAGAGAGAGAGACGTGGGAAAGGGAGAGAGAGAGAAAATCGCAAGAAATGTGGGGTGGTTTATGGAATGACAGTTATTTCCAGATTTAAAACAAGCTAAATGACATATCTACCCCTGATTAATTAAATAATCATATTTTTAAGAAACACATATTACAAAATGTCACCAAGGTGATCTTAACCATTAAACACACCCATTGGATGGCCCAGATCGCTTCCTAGACTTTCTAGGAAAAACACACTTTCCGCAGGATCCCCACTCTATATATACTAACCATTAAACACGAGGTTTAAAATGGGGGACTTATGATAGAGTTTTGGTCTAGTATGTTTAATCTTGTTGTCCTACCTAAAGAGGACGAACGTACGTATCCTACCCAAGGAGAATACGCGAGGTTTAAATCTTGGCATCCTACCCATGGAGGATGGCTGTACATATCCTACCCAAGGAGAATATGTAGTTTCCGTTTTAGTTCTTTAACCCATTCCCAACCCTTGGGAATCCCATGCCTTGTAGAAAGTGTGAACTCACCTCGGTTTGCTCGGTTGATTAATTACTTGATTCCAATTAATCAGTCAAAGCCTATGGTATGCACGTATTCATAATCAGTTTATATTCACATAGTTCACGTATAATTCATGATCATAAAATATAGCTCAAGTAGCAAACGCCTCATAGCATTTAGCAGTTAATCGCATATTCACATGAGTTACATTTAACGACACATAACTAACTCAGTTAACTCCTAACAGAATTTAACTTAGTTACTGTGCAGTTTTCTAATTCGACGAAACCCCCTAGTTTTTTTATTTAATAGACAAACTATTAAAAAACAGTTTTTTTTATAAAAATCAAACCGATGGCAGAAACATCGGGATGAGACGAACAAATTGCTCAAAACTTCATAACACTATGTAGCAATATAAATTAAATTCAAATTTCATTTCAAGAGTAAAATGTCATACAAAGATTTCAAATAAAAGACAACATTGTTCATAACATAACATTTAAAATAACAAAATCAATCTAAGTGTGTATCTAAGTCCACCTAAATTGCATTTCTTCTCAACATCGTCTCATCAATCAACCTGCAACATGTATTAAAATATATCAACAAAAAGTTGGCGAGTATACAAGTTTTGTTACTTAGAATAATATAGAATAAAATTGTTTAACGTCTCATATCCAACATGAATCATAATATGCTGAAACGGTGTACTATATGTTCAAACTCAAGAATCCAACGCGTTAATATAGCATATCCCAAAGAATAACGGGAGGTTAACATGTTTAACTTAACAATACCCCAAGTTTCGTGGGCGGTGCGTTAATCTTATAGCGCTATAATTGTTAAGGTAGGCTAACAAAGTTAATGAAGCATATATCGACACAAATAGTTTACATTAGCATACAAGTCTAACAAGCATCAGATAGTTTCATGTTAAGCATGGATAGAGTTTAAAATAGTTTCATGTGAAGTGTGATTTTGTATAACATACATGTTGCACCCAAAAGTGATAAAAAGAAAACCGGGATCAAGTATACTCACGGTTTTGCAAGCTTCCTACTTGATGTCCCGCGAGTTAGGTTGATTAGTTTGAAGCACATTGTCCTTCTACACGAAGAAACGTAGGTGTGTGAGTATTGAAAGTTAACGGAAGATTATAGGTTCGGAGTTTAAATAACATGAAAATAAATATATGAAGAAAATAATCATCTAGCACACATGATACTTGTTCTTGACACTATAACACTCGAAAGAGTTAAATGTTTTCATGAGACAAAACCCATTAGATTCGTGACAAGTTATCAAGGCCTAAGATAATGTAACCTACTATCTTGACGAATGACCACTAGTTCATCATCAAGAGTTTGGTTATTTGAATATATTATACAAGTTATATTAGTATATTTCATATGTCTTATAGGTCAAGCATGAGGTAGGAGGATAAATCCTCCATTTAGGAACCTCTTTGTATCATATAATTCATGCATGAGGTAGGAAGAACAAGTCTTCCATTTAGGTACCTTTTTGTTCACCACTACACTTGTAATAACAACAAGGAGGGTCATGAACTTACAAGTAAGAAAGGAATAAAAACAACTAATCTAAGGAAAACATCAAGTAGTGTGTGGATTTTTAAGTAGGATAGCCCAAGCTTGTCCTATAATCACACAAACATCAAGCTTTAAGCTTGAAGCTTGAACACTACTTGTGGGTAAAACCCTAAACAAAACAGAAAGTTTATGAGGTTTTAACCTCTGATTTTACATGTGTCAACCTTGTTTTTAAGCCCAACTAACCATGGATGTGGTTATGAGCATAAGGAGCTAGGTTTGAGATCAGATAACTCAAGTTTAAGCAAGATTAACAAAGCTTGAATCAAAATAGAAAGTTTCAGTCCTTTTTGGAGCCTTTTTGGTGACGTTCCAGACCTTGGTTTTCCATGAAAAACCTATGGAATCGTCCCTTAGGTTGTTCCAAGTGACTGAGAAAAAGAATCAAAGGAAAAGACTTAGAAATGAGTGGTTAGACTCACTTGAACAACTTGTGATGATTCTGATTAAGCTTCTGATTTCCAGCAGATTAAAAGGTGTTTTGAGAGTGTTTTTGTGGGTTTGTAAAGTGAATGAAGTATGGAAGGCACTTGGGTTTTATAGGGAAGTGTTTAAGTTAGAGGTTGGTGCACATTTATTACAAGAAACAAGTTTAAACTTCAAACAAAACACTAAAACCCACCAAAGAACAGGTGTGTTCACGTTTTCTTCGAGCTGACGGGATCACGGCCCGCGTAAGGGGTAGCCTGGCCGGGTCGCTGCCGGTGAGTGAGGCTGGGTTGGGTTCAGGTTTGTTATTTTGACATTTTTCACCCGTAGACTTCATAGTTTGATGTTTTAAGGTGTAATTTGGATGTTTTAAGCACGATAATCATATTTCAAGGGTATTTTGTGTAAACTAATCATAAACCATACATAAAACAAGTGTAAACATGAATATTTGTCGAGATTTAGTGTTGAAATGGTGTAAATTTAGCATATAGGTCACAAGTTTGTAAATTTGACATATTTTGCACAAATTGAGAATAAAGTGTCACATGATTAATATTTCTGAATATACGAACATGTGTAAAGTGTGTATAACATATAGGTAACGAAAATGCGAATTTCATTATGATCCAAGTCTCGAACTTTGCAACGATTACAATGAAAGAATGAATACAATAGTACAAAGACTTCCAAAAATATAATTACAAGCAAGGCTCAACTTACCCATTAGCTAGTAAGTACTGTCAGAGCCGTTCCCGAGAACTCTTAAAAAATTTAGGCCTCGGACGACAAAAAGAATTAGTCCCAAAATTGTAGTTAAGTGGAAATGAATTTAAAAATTAAAACAATAGTGGTGGAGTCAATGAGTTAGATAAAGCTTAGGATAGAAAGGTCAGGGGTTCAATCTCTATAGTATGTAAATTTAACCGTTCAAAAAAATATCTTAGACATAAGAGAAAAGGGGCACTCAAGGGTAAGTACCCTAGCTCCGACCAACCATCACTCGCTACATCAAATTTGGCTCAACTTACCCATTAGCTAGTAAGTACTGTCAGAGCCGTTCCCGAGAACTCTAAAAAAAGTTAGGCCTCGCGCGACAAAAAGAATTAGTCCCAAAATTGTAGTTAAGTGGAAATGAATTTAAAAATTAAAACAATAGTGGTGGAGTCAATAATTGAACTTGAGACCACTACATTATTTTAAAATGACTTTTTCCATTCCACCACCCACACTTTTTGAAAATTAAATGGATGCATATACTAAATATATAATTTTATATAAATATAAAAGCTTGTAAAATTATTTCAGGCCCTTTGAAAATTTGGGCCTGGAGCAACGGCCCTGAGTACTGGCGGTGCCAACCCTTGCCGTAAACTTTTTTTTTATTTAATAAAAAAACTATTTATATAAGTATTTATACATGAATTGTAACACCCTTAATATTTGAACGGAATATAATTAATAATTATATTAATTAAGGTACAATCAGAGTTTACAAAAACTTTTACATGTTTTAAGGACCATACATACTTGTTGTAATATCAAAACATTGTACAATAGTGCATAACAAGTTAAAAGTTTACCCTTGCTAGTAAACTAACCACTAGTTTAAGGGATTTAAAACATGATTAACAAAAGCATTTACAACATAATAAAGTTCTAGACATAGTTATATTTAGTGCGGAAGCTTCAAAATACGTGTTCGGTTCTTGGCAAAGTGCTTGATCGCCATCCGGGAGAAACTCATCCATACCTATGGTCAAACACTAAAACATTAGTTTTGACATCAACACATTACGTATAAACGAATTCTAAGAATTGCAAAATAACAAACAAAATACAAGTTTTCAGGATTCCACCGTAACTTACGGTGTCACCGTAAGTTACGGTAGACTCTGAACAACCTTGGTCTGCCGTAACACAGGAAGCATTCATCGTAAGTCTTCAGACCTCCACCGTAAGTTACGGTGGGACCGTAATTTACGGCGGGCCCTGCATTTTTGCCATTTAACTAATTTTCAACTTTAAAAGATCATAACTTTCTACTCGTTAGTCCGTTTTAACCGATTCTTTTTCCTACGAGTCCGTAATAAAATTACGGATTCAACCATATAAATTTTACATCGCGGAAACCGAGATACCGAATATTGGTTCACAATTTCCTTATTTTCATTATCCAACCCATTAGTGTAAGTGCATAGCACCTCTTTTCCATTCTTAAGACCTTTTAGACATAATTACCCAATCACCCGGGCTCACATACTTGGTGTATTCGCGCCAATTCCATGGATTTGCGATTCCTTTAGGGCTAATACTTGTTTCTTCGGAATTCAAGCATTCCGTTTCAAACAACCTTTTTTCATTTAACATTTATTGTTTGACCCATATTCCGGGTTCTTATACTTAGGTTAATATCACCAAATCATTGGTATGGTACAATTCATCATTTAACGAGGTATAAGACTTTCAAGTTTCTACTCTCGTGATTCTTTTGAAAACATCATTTTGACCCGTTTGGCTATTTAGTGAAAACCATCACTTCATTGACTAGCCAAACTATATACCAAATCCTTACTTTGACCCGTTTGATGGTCGAGTGTACTTCGCCACTTTAACAACGCATCAAACGCATCCATTTCACTACAACACCGTTCACACAACAAAACTAATTATTTACACATAATTTTAACGGGGCTAAAGCCACGTACCTTTAAAGCACACCTTTTCCGCGAGTATCACCTCCGGCGTGTCCACTTGACGTTCCGGATTCCTTGCCTAAAGAGTTCAATTCATAACAAGATTAGAACTCTTTCATAAGCTTTAACGCATAAATTCATAACATATACAAATCTGCGTTTTTAGCAATCTTTAACATTTTAACCCTCATTTAGGCGTTTTATCAAACACCTTGCGGGTCAGATTTCTACATGATCTAAACCAAGTTCATAACTTGAAATTATCACTTAAATTAACTTCAATTAGACAATATTCACATATTTTAACATCAACAATTTCAGAGATTAGCTCACAATTTCAGTTTACACTAGAACAAGAATCTTAATCCTAGTGTTTATCAAGTTCTACTAACTTACTAATCACCCACTATAGTGATTTTGATCCTTACAGCTAACATGCAAGATTTTGACAAGAAATCATCTAGGGTTTGTCCCTAGACTTCACATTACTTCCAATTTCATGTTTTACAACACATAATCAAGCTCAACCTTCGATTTCAATCACATGCAAGAATTTGAGTTGTATCAAAACAACCTAATTTGACATACCTTATGACCTCCTTGACGAGGAGATCACGATTCTATGCTCAGATTTCGATTATGACATGATTTGAGCCTTCAATTTGAGATTTTAGTAGAATTTAGGGTTGTGAAGGTGTGGGTGTCGCCCCCTGTGTTTCCTTGATCGACCAGGAACTCCAAATGGAGTGTTTGGTTCTTATTTTACTAATTATTAGTAATGAAAGTTTCAATTTTGACAACCTAGGCCCATCCACTCTTATTTAGTTTATATTTTTGGCTTTTTAACTAATTCCTGTGTTACTACAAGACTTCAAACTAACTGGGTTATTTATCCTAGTTAGTTTATTCTTGTTTATTATACACTTTATAATTCTAGTATAAAGTTTTGAAATTTCGGGATGTTACAAGTCCACCCCCCTTAAAAAGGGTTTCGTCCCCGAAACCGTAATACGTACCAGATAGTTTAGGGTAGAGCCGTTGCATCTCTTCTTCGGATTCCCATGTGGTATCCGCACCCTTCTTGTGCTCCCATTTAACCTTCACTTGGTTAATTACTTTGTTACTCAAACTCTTCTCTTTTCGATCTAAAATTGCAATTGGCCTCACCGCATAGTTGAGGCTGTTATCCACCTCGATATCATCATAGCGGATGCGAGCAGTTTCGTCTGCTAAGCATTTTCGGAGATGTGACACATGGAATGTGCTATGAATTCCATTCAACTCTTTGGGTAGTTCGAGGCGATATGCTACCTTACCAACCCGTTCAGTGATTCTGAATGGCCCAATGAACCTCGGACTCAACTTTCCTCTTTTTCTAAACCGTATAATTCCTTTCCATGGCGATACTTTTAGCATTACTTTATCGCCAACTTGAAATTCAATTGGTCTGTTCCGTTTATCTGTGTACGCTTTTTGTCGAGCCTGAGCCGCCTTTAGGTTAGCTCGGACCAAGTCGATCTTCTCATTCGTATTCCGGATTATATCAGTAGGAGCTAGTCCTCATGGACCCACTTCTCCCCAACATACTGGGGTTCGACACTTTCTTCCATATAATATTTCGTACGGAGCCATTTTAATGCTCGTGTGATAACTGTTGTTATATGAGAACTCGACGAAGGGTAGATAGACATCCCAACTACCCCCGAAGTCGATAATGCATGCTCGTAACATATCTTCCAACGTTTGTATCGTTCTCTCACTTTGCCTATCCGTTTGTGGATGGTAAGCAGTGCTAATGAACAATTTAGTTCCCATTTTCTCTTGGAATTCGCGCCAAAACTTCAAAGTAAACCGAGTATCTCTGTCTGATACAATGGATATCGGCACTCCATGACGTGCTATTATTTCATTGGTGTACACCTCCGACATCTTCTTGGATGTATAAGTCTCACGAATTGGAATGAAGTGAGCACTTTTCGTCAATCTATCCACGACTACCCATATAGCATCAAACCCGCGATTGGTTTTGGGAAATTTGGTTAACAAATCCATCGTGATTTGTTCCCACTTCCAAACTGGGATATCCAACGGTTGCAACCTTCCATATGGCTTTTGGTGCTCCGCTTTGACTTGTAAACAAGTCAGACACTTCTCTACATACTTCACAATATCTCTTTTCATTCCGGGCCACCAATAGTTTTGTTTTAAGTTATTATACATTTTGGTCGCCCCCGGATGAATTGAATAATGAGATATATGGGCCTCGTCAAGTAGACGCACCTTGGCCCCACACGTATTTGGAACCCAAATTCTCCCAAATCGAGTTTTCAATCCTTGATTATCATCCTCCAGGTCTTTTAGTTGCCCAACTATCCTTTCCTTCTTCACATTTTCTTCCTTGATTGCTTCAATTTGAGATTTTCGGATTTGTTCAAGCAAACCCGATGTCACAATTAGTTGCATCGATCGTACTTGAATAGGCGTATAATCTGTCTTTCGGCTCAACGCGTCTACCACTACATTAGCCTTCCCGGGGTGGTAATGTATTTCGCAATCAAAGTCTTTGACAGTTTCTAACCACCGCGTCTGCCTCATATTTAATTCCTTTTGATTGAAGAAATACTTTAAGCTTTTGTGGTCGGTAAAGATAGTGCACTTCACCCCATACAAGTAATGCCTCCATATCTTCAAGGCAAACACAACTGCTGCCAACTCGAGGTCATGGGTAGGATATCTCTTCTCATGAGTCTTTAGTTGCCTCGAGGCATAGGCTATAACCTTGCCCCGCTGCATCAAAACGCAACCAAGTCCCGAATGCGATGCATCCGAGTAAACTACCATATCCTCCGTTCCGTCCGGTAATGTCAACACCGGCGCATGGGTCAATTTTTCCTTGAGCGTTTGGAACGCCCTTTCTTGATCCTCGGCCCAAATAAACTTTTCATCCTTACGGGATAGTTTGGTCAACGGCGTAGCAATTTTGGAGAAATCTTGTATGAATCTCCGATAATAACCCGCAAGCTCCAAGAAGCTTCTGATTTCCGAAGGATTCTTCGGTGGAGTCCATCTTGACACAGCTTCTATCTTTGAAGGATCTACTAGCACCCCGTTTGCACTAATGATGTGCCCAAGAAATTGCACCTCTCGTAACCAGAAGGCACATTTTGAGAATTTCGCATACAATTTCTCTTTCCTGAGCGTCTCCAACACTTCACGCAAATGACTTGCGTGTTCTGCTTCATTCTTGGAGTATATCAAGATGTCATCAATGAACACTATCACTGACTTGTCTAGCATGGGTTTGCAAACCCGGTTCATGAGATCCATGAAAGCCGCGGGTGCATTAGTTAACCCAAAGGACATCACGAGAAACTCGTAATGTCCATACCGTGTACGAAAAGCCGTTTTCGGTACATCCTCCTCTTTGACTTTCAACTGATGATACCCCGATCTGAGGTCGATTTTTGAGAACCAACTTGCACCTTGTAATTGGTCGAATAGGTCATCAATTCTTGGAAGCGGATATCGATTCTTTACCGTGAGTTTATTCAACTCCCGGTAATCAATGCACATACGCATGCTCCCGTCCTTCTTTCTCACGAATAATACCGGTGCGCCCCATGGAGACACGCTTGGCCGAATAAATCCCTTGTCGAGCAATTCTTGGATTTGTGACATCAATTCTTGCAATTCTGATGGCGCTAACCGATACGGCGCCTTAGCCACAGGTTTCGCGCCCGGAATCAATTCAATTCCGAACTCTACCTCTCGTTCTGGCGGTATTCCCGGTAAATCTCCCAGAAATACATCAGCGTATTCACGTACCACTGGTACATCTTCAATCTTCGGCGTCTCTTTATCAGGATCGTTTGCGTATATCATAAATGCTTTACATCCGCGCTTCATAAGTTTATGAGGTTTTAGTATTGAGCACATAACGGGACTGCCCCCTTTTTTGCCATAGATGGTGACTTGCTTTCCGCTTGGAGATGTCAATTTTATCTCCTTGCGGAAACATATCACTTCTGCATGATGTCGAGATAACCAATCCATCCCGACCACTACTTGGAATTCTCCCATTGACATAGGGATCAAATCTATTAAATATTCCTCATCATCAATGTTTATTTTGCAGTCTCGACATACATCACATACAAGGAAACTTTTGTTATCACCTATTTCTACCTCTAATGGCATAGGCAATTTTGTTAGTATAAAAGAAGGATGTCGAATAAATCCATGTGAAACAAAGGATTTATTCGCACCCGTATCAAATAACACATGTGCAGGAATCGAGTTTATAGCAAATATACCTGAAACCACATCGGGTTCCACCTTTGCTTCGGCTGCTGTTAACTGGAAGGATCTTGCTTTTGCTCTTGGTGTCTCGGTACGTGTATCCTTGTCATCTTTCTTCCCGATCAATTCCGGACACTCCGATTTCTTGTGACCCGGCTGATAACATTTGTAACACACCGACACCTTCCCCGAGCACAACGCAGCCGTGTGCCCAATTTTCCCACAAATAGGACACGGCTTGTCCTTAAACCGGCACTCACCCTTGTGCCCTTTCCCGCATATCTTGCAGCTTGATGACCCACTTTTTCCTTCTTGTTTCTTTGAGGATTCGTTCGGACGTGCCTTTTTCGTCAGGCTTGGGTTGACTACCTGTGCCCTTCTTTCGCCTCTTTCTATTTGTTTCTTCAACTCTATCTCCCGTTCCCGAGCAACGTTTATAATTTCGGTGAGAGTCTCATACTTCGAAGGAGTCATAAACTCCCTATACTCGGCGCTCAACATATTATAATAATAATATATTTTCTGCTCTTTGTTCGTTATGAGATCATCACAAAACTTCATTTTATCCATGAACGTTCCCGTGATTTTATCGATAGATTCACCCTTGTGTCGAAGCTGCATAAATTCTTCCTTGATTTTGTTTATGATTGCCTTGGGACTATGATGTTTAAGAAACGGCGTCTTAAACTCGTCCCATGTCATAGCCTTAGCCGCTTCACTTCCGATCTCTTTCTTCTTGTTATCCCACCAATCTTTCGCCTGACCCCTTAACTGACCCGTGCCATAAGCCACGAAGTCATCCTCATCGCAATGGGTCCTTTCAAATACTCCCTCCATATCACTTAGCCACCGTTGGCATATTATCGGGTCAACCTCCCCATTGTAGATTGGCGGTTTACACGCCATGAACTCTTTATAAGAACAAGATTTTCGTCCTCCCGACTTCTCCTTTGCTAAATTGGTATTATCCTCCAATTTCTTGATCCTTTCTTCCACCACTGATAATACCGTGTTTTGGATTTTGTCGATAAAACCCGACAAACTGTTTTCGATTGCTCTTCCTACCTCCTCAGCAATCACTTCTCTCGTTTGCTCGGTGACTCTTGGCACCGCATCATCATTACCTTTATCCGTCATCTTTAACTGAAATGTTTACATTAAGCGTTAACATTTCATTTATGACGTATGATCTATTCACTTCGGTTTGTTCAAGTTCATAACTTGTTTTCACCATTCTTATTTAATGCACTTTCCGGGTTTGAGTGTGTTAACACACTCTTCCCATGCATTTCCATTCATTACTTCCCTTTTTATACTTAGTAACTCTACTTTAAAACAATTAACTCTTACCGGATGTTTGATCAAGCTTGAACCGAACACTTGTTAACAACCTTGGGCTCTGATTACCAACTTGTAACACCCTTAATATTTGAACGGAATATAATTAATAATTATATTAATTAAGGTACAATCAGAGTTTACAAAAACTTTTACATGTTTTAAGGACCATACATACTTGTTGTAATATCAAAACATTGTACAATAGTGCATAACAAGTTAAAAATTTACCCTTGCTAGTAAACTAACCACTAGTTTAAGGGATTTAAAACATGATTAACAAAAGCATTTACAACATAATAAAGTTCTAGACATAGTTATATTTAGTGCGGAAGCTTCAAAATACGTGTTCGGTTCTTGGCAAAGTGCTTGATCACCATCCGGGAGAAACTCATCCATACCTATGGTCAAACACTAAATCATTAGTTTTGACATCAACACATTACGTATAAACGAATTCTAAGAATTGCAAAATAACAAACAAAATACAAGTTTTCAGGATTCCACCGTAACTTACGGTGACGTAGACTCTGAACAACCCTGGTCTACCGTAACACAGGAAGCATTCATCGTAAGTCTTCAGACCTCCACCGTAAGTTACGGTGGGACCGTAATTTACGGCGGGCCCTGCATTTTTGCCATTTAACTAATTTTCAACTTTAAAAGATCATAACTTTCTACTCGTTAGTCCGTTTTAACCGATTCTTTTTCCTACGAGTCCGTAATAAAATTACGGATTCAACCATATAAATTTTACATCGCGGAAACCGAGATACCGAATATTGGTTCACAATTTCCTTATTTTCATTATCCAACCCATTAGTGTAAGTGCATAGCACCTCTTTTCCATTCTTAAGACCTTTTAGACATAATTACCCAATCACCCGGGCTCACATACTTGGTGTATTCGCGCCAATTCCATGGCTTTGCGATTCCTTTAGGGCTAATACTTGTTTCTTCGGAATTCAAGCATTCCGTTTCAAACAACCCTTTTTCATTTAACATTTATTGTTTGACCCATATTCCGGGTTCTTATACTTAGGTTAATATCACCAAATCATTGGTATGGTACAATTCATCATTTAACGAGGTATAAGACTTTCAAGTTTCTACTCTCGTGATTCTTTTGAAAACATCATTTTGACCTGTTTGGCTATTTAGTGAAAACCATCACTTCATTGACTAGCCAAACTATATACCAAATCCTTACTTTGACCCGTTTGATGGTCGAGTGTACTTCGCCACTTTAACAACGGATCAAACGCATCCATTTCACTACAACACCGTTCACACAACAAAACTAATTATTTACACATAATTTTAACGGGGCTAAAGCCACGTACCTTTAAAGCACACCTTTTCCGCGAGTATCACCTCCGGCGTGTCCACTTGACGTTCCGGATTCCTTGCCTAAAGAGTTCAATTCATAACAAGATTAGAACTCTTTCATAAGCTTTAACGCATAAATTCATAACATATACAAATCTGCGTTTTTAGCAATCTTTAACATTTTAACCCTCATTTAGGCGTTTTATCAAACACCTTGCGGGTCAGATTTCTACATGATCTAAACCAAGTTCATAACTTGAAATTATCACTTAAATTAACTTCAATTAGACAATATTCACATATTTTAACATCAACAATTTCAGAGATTAGCTCACAATTTCAGTTTACACTAGAACAAGAATCTTAATCCTAGTGTTTATCAAGTTCTACTAACTTACTAATCACCCACTATAGTGATTTTGATCCTTACAGCTAACATGCAAGATTTTGACAAGAAATCATCTAGGGTTTGTCCCTAGACTTCACATTACTTCCAATTTCATGTTTTACAACACATAATCAAGCTCAACCTTCGATTTCAATCACATGCAAGAATTTGAGTTGTATCAAAACAACCTAATTTGACATACCTTATGACCTCCTTGACGAGGAGATCACGATTCTATGCTCAGATTTCGATTATGACATGATTTGAGCCTTCAATTTGAGATTTTAGTAGAATTTAGGGTTGTGAAGGTGTGGGTGTCGCCCCCTGTGTTTCCTTGATCGACTAGGAACTCCAAATGGAGTGTTTGGTTCTTATTTTACTAATTATTAGTAATGAAAGTTTCAATTTTGACAACCTAGGCCCCTCCACTCTTATTTAGTTTATATTTTTGGCTTTTTAACTCATTCCTGTGTTACTACAAGACTTCAAACTAACTGGGTTATTTATCCTAGTTAGTTTATTCTTGGTTATTATACACTTTATAATTCTGGTATAAAGTTTTGAAATTTCGGGATGTTACATGAATTTTGTATCATTTGATTTTTATAAAAAAATAACTGTTTTTTAAACTATATAATCTAAGTATCATTTATTGATAGTAATTAAAAAACTGTTTTTTTTTATAAAAATCAAACCGATGGCTGAAACATCGGGATGAGACGAACAAATTGCTCAAAACTTCATAACACTATGTAGCAATATAAATTAAATTCAAATTTCATTTCAAGAGTAAAATGTCATACAAAGATTTCAAATAAAAGACAACCTTGTTCATAACATAACATTTAAAATAACAAAATCAATCTAGGTGTGTATCTAAGTCCACCTAAATTGCATTTCTTCTCAACATTGTCTCATCAATCAACCTGCAACATGTATTAAAATATATCAACAAAAAGTTGGCGAGTATACAAGTTTTGTTACTTATAATAATTTAGAATAAAATTGTTTAAAGTCTCATATCCAACATGAATCATAATATGCAAGTTTACTAGCATGTTGAAACGGTGTACTATATGTTCAAACTCAAGAATCCAACGTGTTAATATAGCATATCCCAAAGAATAACGGGAGGTTAACATGTTTAACTTAACAATACCCCAAGTTTCGTGGGTGGTGCGTTAATCTTATAGCGCTATAATTGTTAAGGTAGGCTAGCAAAGTTAATGAAGCATACATCGACACAAATAGTTTACATTAGCATACAAGTCTAACAAGCATCATATAGTTTCATGTTAAGCATGGATAGAGTTTAAAATAGTTTCATGTGAAGTGTGATTTTGTATAACATACATGTTGCACCCAAAAGTGATAAAAAGAAAACCGGGATCGAGTATACTCACGGTTTTGCTAGCTTCCTACTTGATATCCTGCGAGTTAGGTTGATTAGTTTGGAGCACATTGTCCTTCTACACGAAGAAACGTAGGTGTGTGAGTATTGGAAGTTAACGAAAGATTATAGGTTCGGAGTTTAAATAACATGAAAATAAATATATGAAGAAAATAATCATCTAGCACACATGATACTTGTTCTTGACACTATAACACTCGAAAGAGTTTAAATGTTTTCATGAGACAAAACCCATTAGAATCGTGACAAGTTATCAAGGCCTAAGATAATGTAACCTATTATCTTGACGAATGACCACTAGTTCATCATCAAGAGTTTGGATATTTGAATATATTATACAAGTTATATTAGTATATATCATATGTATTATAGGTCAAGCATGAGGTAGGAGGATAAATCCTCCATTTAGGAACCTCTTTGTATCATATAATTCATGCATGAGGTAGGAAGAACAAGTCTTCCATTTAGGTACCTCTTTGTTCACCACTACACTTGTTGTAATAACAACAAGGAGGGTCATGAACTTACAAGTAAGAAAGGAATAAAAACAACTAATCTAAGGATAACATCAAGTAGTGTGTGGATTTTTAAGTAGGATAGCCCAAGCTTGTCCTATAATCACACAAACATCAAGCTTTAAGCTTGAAGCTTGAACACTACTTGTGGGTAAAACCCTAAACAAAACAGAAAGTTTATGAGGTTTTAACCTCTGATTTTACATGTGTCAACCTTGTTTTTAAGCCCAACTAACCATGGATGTGGTTATGAGCACAAGGAGCTAGGTTTGAGATCAGATAACTCAAGTTTAAGCAAGATTAACAAAGCTTGAATCAAAACAGAAAGTTTCAGTCCATTTTGGAGCCTTTTTGGTGACGTTCCAGACCTTGGTTTTCCATGGAAAACCTGTGGAATCGTCCCTTAGGTTGTTCCAAGGCCTGATTCTATCGGTTTTGAGTGCATTGAGTGTAAAAGAGTTGAAAGAAGGTTAGAAACCATCTTTCAATCCTTTTTCACCGTGAATATGTTGAGATCTAAGCAAGATCTTCATTTATTTGTGTGGAAATCGGTTAGATCTAAGTTGTTCTTGGTGGATTGAGGCCAAAACATGAAGTTCATAAGAACACCATGATGACATCATCCTAGAACACCTCAAATCTAGTGATTTCATGGTTAAAAGTTTAGATTCAAAAGATAGAAAGGTGTAGGAGTGCGTGTAGATTAAGGAAGTACAAGATTTAGGACGAGATCTTACCGGAATAGCTAGAAATCGGAGAAAAGGTGAGTAAGAATGCTGGTCGGATGAGAGTTTCCAGAAATGGTAAGTTTGATGTTGAAAGGAGGGTATTTATAGGGTTTCCCAAAAAGGAAAGGGGAGGAGAGGGGCTGGTCGATCGGTTGGCAGCCCAATTAAACAGCTGGTCGATCGAGCGGCTGGTCACTTGGTCGATTGGCCACTTGATTCGAGTGTTCGGTGCAACGAGTCTTTCCGTTTCGAGCGTTGCGATGCGATAAAATTTCTTAGTCAAATTACTTTTAATCCCAACTACTATATCAACATACAAGCATCCTTATTTCATATTCGTTTAGCGTTTGCGATTCGATTGCGATTGTGTTTCAATTGCATTTCAATTGTTCACCACAACATAACATAAATAAACATGCACAAGTATCACATAAGACACACACACACATATAACAATATCCAAAATGCATAATTCAAGTTGCGAGTGCGATTGCGATAAGCGATAAACCGATTAAACATGCGATAATTAGCGATTACTATGCGATTATTAATAGATACTCCACATAATACAACTAAAGCGATAATAAAATTAGACTAATTACAATTCAAAGAGGTCAAAACAGGATTTGAGCAAGGAGTGACAGATTGCAATTAGCAGTCTTTTCTTCCTTTGACTTCAATCTTGACTTTGATTTTTACTTCCGAAACACGGGGTGTTACAGCCTCCCCTAGTTGAGGGAATTTCGTCCCGAAATTAGGCCGAAGCTGTAACAAACAACTGCGGGTACTTCGCCTTCATGTCGCTTTCGAGTTCGTAAGTGAACTCTGCGCCTCGTTTGCCCTCCCATCGGACTTTCACAATAGGAATGCGCGAGCGCCTGAGCTGCTTGGTTTGGCGATCCATGATTTCGACAGGCTTCTCCATGAAGTGTAGTGTTTCGTTTACTTGGAGGTCATCGAGGGGTACAATTAAATCATGCTCAGCCAGGCACTTTCGGAGGCTTGACACATGGAAAGTCGAGTGGACATTACTAAGTTCCTCCGGTAGTTCGAGTCTGTAGGCGACTTTTCCGATCCTTTCCAGAATCTTAAAAGGTCCAACATATCGAGGCGCTTGCTTTCCTTTCTTTCCGAATCTTCCAAGGTGATTCCTTTAGGAGTACGTAGTCGCCAACGTCAAATTCAAGGGGCTTGCGTCGTCTATCGGCGTAACTTTTCTGGCGACTCCGAGCTTTCAGCAAATTGTCTCTTATTTGGAGGACTTTGTCGGTCGTTTCTTGCAATAGCTCAGGACCGGTTAATTGCGAGTGACCGATCTCGTGCCACACAATTGGCTATCGACATTTTCTTTCGTATAAGGCCTCGAATGGTGCCATTTGAATGCTGGAATGATAGCTGTTGTTGTACGAGAATTCGACCAATGGTAGGTAAGTATCCCAATTACCACCGAAATCTATGACACACGAACGGAGCATGTCTTCAAGAGTACGGATCGTTCTTTCAGTCTGACCGTCGGTTTGAGGGTGGAATGCGGTACTTAGGTTAAGCGTGGTACCGAGAGCCGCTTGAAACGTTTCCCACATTCGCGAGGTAAACCGAGCATTAAGGGTGTTCAAAAAAATCCGAACCCGAAACTGAATCCGAAATATCCGAAATTCCGAATCCGAATAATCCGAATTTTCGGATATCCGAAGATTCGGATATCCGAAAATTCGGATTCGGATATCGATTTTGAAAAGTTTCGGATATTTCGGATATCCGATATCCGAATACTAAATAATGCTAATTTTTTATTATTTTATATGTAAAATATAAATACCCTCCTTATTTCCTTGTAAACCCTAGATCTAAATTTGATTCTCACACCAGACGCCTCTCCAACTATCTTCCTTAGATCTGAATCTCAGTCCAGCGATCTTAATCGTCACTTCACTACTTCGAAACTTCCTTGTAAGCCCTAAATCTCGTTGATCTGAACCAGTACTTCGTCGATCTCGTTGATTCATAGACGGCGAGTGGAGAGAAGTCATCATCATCGACGTTAGTTAAGAGGAGTCACATCCCCGGCAACCGAACTCATCATCGCCGATTCGCCGGTATTACCTCACTTTATTCTATTTGTTTTAGCATTTTTTTATTTTTATTTCTACCTATCTGTTTCTTTCAATCTGTTTATTACCTCACTTTATCATCATCGCTGATAAAGCTTGAGCCAAATAATCTGTTTATTTTACAAAAGTGAAAAGTGGAAGAATGTTGTTGACTGAGTTCGCTGATTTGCATCAACAAGTTGTCATAATCTAGAACTGCATGGTTAATTGCTGTTATAAATATTCTGTTTCTTTCAATCAAAGTTTCATTGTGTAGTTATTTTAGTCAAACATGGTGTGTTGTTGATTTTATATAAGTTGCAACCAACTGTTTTGTTTATTTTTATCATTCAGATGCTAATAGGTAATAACAGTAATAAGTTATATAAGGTGGTTATTTGCTTTTTTTCCATTGTTTCTTTGGTAGAAGTTTCAACTTTCAAGTATATGTAAAAATTAGAGATTGGCGTTTTTTTAATCGAAATAATAACAGTAATAAGTTTTAGATTACATCAGCTTACCTTTTTGGTATTCGACTATTCGCTTATCAGCTTTGGTAGTTCTAAAGATTTGATTATTAGATTTTCTAGTCCACTGTGTAATTTCAGAAAAATGGCAGCCATAAACTGAGAAACTTTTGTTTTTAATTTGTTACAGATTGTTTCCAATGGACACTCCTAATGCAAGCAACTCCGACTGTGAGCTAGTGTCTGAAAATGAAGTGGTTTCTAAGGCTAAAGGAAAGAAAACGCAAAGGAAGAAACAAGATGGAAAACCCCCAAGTGCACCCCAAAGTGCTCAAACTGTAAGTGAAACTCGATCAACACGTGTGTCGAAAAAAAGATCATCTTGGTGGGATCATTTTATTGATAGTGATACGGCTAATAAAGCCGAGTGCATATATTGCCATAGAGCAATTGGTTGTGGATCACAAAATGGGACAACACCTTTAAAAAATCACATCAATACTTGTAAAAAGTATCCACCAAATATTGATAAAAAACAAAAGTTGATTGATCTTGAGTCGAAGACACATGTTAGTGATGATGGCTCCATTGAGACCATGAAAGTACCTAAGTTATAGGAGTTCAACCAAGAGTTAATTAGAAAAGCTTTAGCTAAGATGTTGATTGTTGATGAGTTACCCTTTTCTTTTGTCGAGCGTGAAGGTTTTCGTGGATTTTGTAAGGTTATAAATCCTTTCTTTAATGTACCTTCACGATCAACTGCAACAAGAGATTGTTATGGTTACTTTATTGAGGAAAGGAGACAATTACTAAATATATTTAAAAGTATGTCTTCTAGAGTATCTTTAACCACAGACACATTGACTTCTGGTCAAAATTTATCTTATATGTGTCTGACTGCCCACTTTATTGATGATGATTGGCATTTACATAAAAGAATAATAAATTTTTGCCCAATCGTTGCCCAATCGTTTGTTTTAAAATTCGGATATCCGTTTCACTATCCGAACGGATATCCGAAAATTCGGATATCCGAATTTTGGATATCCGAATTTTCGGATACGGATTCGGATAGTGATATTGAGTTCGGATATCTGAATTTTCGGATATCCGGTTTTGAACATCCCTACCGAGCATCTCAGTCAGAGATGATGTCGCGAGGCGTCCCATGTCGACAAATGATCTCATCGGTGTAGATTCGGGCTAATCTTTCTACCTTGTAGTCTTCCCGTATTGGCAAAAAGTGGCCAGATTTGGTCAAACGGTCAACGACAACCCAGATGCTGTCGTGACTTGATGGCGTGCGCGGAAGTTTTGTTATGAAGTCCATAGTTATACTTTCCCACTTCCACATAGGGATTAGGGGTTGTTCGAGTAAGCCAGAGGGTCTTTGGTGTTTAGCCTTGACTTTCGAGCAAATCAGGAACTTTCCAACGTAGAGAGCGATATCCCTTTTCATGCCCAGCCACCAATACTTGTAGCGAAGGTCCTGGTACATCTTGTCGGCACCGGGATGAATAGAATACCGAGATTTATGGGCTTTGTCCATCAAGATCTATCGCAAATTGGTCCGCTTAGGGATCCAAATTCGGTCCAGAAAGTGGAATATCCCATTCGACTTATTCACAAGTTGGGCTCCATCGTGGTAGAATCTTTCCTTCTTCAGAGTGCGCTCATTAAAACAGGCATGCTGAGTTTTGTGGATGTGGGTCTCGAGATCGTATTGAGCTTGGGTATTACGAATACTAAGCAGATAACTCCGTCTGCTGAGAGCGTCGGCAACGACATTTGCTTTGCCAGGATGATAACGAATCTCACAATCGTAATCGTTAAGAAGTTCCACCCATCAGCGTTGACGCATATTAAGTTCCTTTTGGTCAAAGATATGTTGTAGGCTCCTATGATCGGTGAAGATCGTACACTTGGTACCATACAGGTAGTGTCGCCAAATCTTTAACGCAAAAACAACTGCGCCTAGCTCGAGATCATGGGTTGTATAGTTCTTCTCGTGGATTTTGAGCTGACGAGATGCGTAAGCAATGACCTTGTCCCGCTGCATGAGAACACAACCAAGACCAAGGTTCGAGGCATCACAGTAGACAATGAAGTCATCGTTTCCGTCGGGTAAAGTGAGAACAGGAGCATTGTAGAGCATGTGCTTGAGGGTTTGGAAAGCAGACTCTTGTTCAGTTCCCCAAACAAAAGGCTTGTCTTTATGCATGAGAGCGGTAAGCGGCGTAGCGATTTTAGAGAACCCTTCGATAAATCGTCGATAATAGCCCGCTAGTCCGAGAAAAGAACGGACTTCAGACGGGTTCTTAGGTGTAATCCAACTCTTAACTGCTTCAATCTTCGTGGGATCGACATGAATACCTTGACTATCGACAATGTGACCAAGAAATTGAACCTCCTCCAGCCAGAATTCACACTTGGAGAACTTGGCATAGAGTTGATTTCCCTGGAGTAGCTCGAGAACCAAACGTAGATGTTGCGCTTGTTCGGCTTTCGACTTGGAATAGATCAAGACATCGTCGATGAACACGATGACGAAACGGTCGAGATAAGGTTTACACACGTGATTCATCAGATCCATGAAAACCGCCGGTGCGTTGGTTAAACCAAAAGGCATAACAACGAATTCATAATGGCCGTATCGAGTGCGAAAAGCGGTTTTGGGTATATCCTTCTCTTGAATGCGTAGCTGGTGATAGCCTGAGCATAGATCGATCTTCGAGAAACACGTAGCACCTTGTAGCTGATCAAACAAATCATCAATGCGAGGCAGGGGATAGCGATTCTTGATGGTCAACTTATTTAATTCCCGATAGTCGATGCACATCCTGGACGACCCATCCTTCTTTTTGACGAAAAGGATCGGCGCACCCCATGGAGAGGTGCTCGGGTGAATGAAGCCTTTATCAAGTAATTCCTGGAGTTGACTAGAGAGTTCACGCATTTCAGATGGAGTGAGTCGGTAAGGAGCTTTGGCAACAGGGTTTGCTCCAGGAATGAGGTCGATACGAAAGTCGATATCACAAATTGGCGGAAGTCCGGGAAGATCATCAGGGAACACATTAGGAAATTCACGAACCACAGGAATGTCTTTCACTTCTGTCTTTCCTTTCTTTTCCTTCTCCGCTACTACAATGTTAGCCAAGAAAGCTCTATATTCCTTGCGGAGATACTTGATAGCTTGGACATATGACATGAGTTTGAGACCTTTCGAAGCAGTTTCACCGTAGACACACAATAAATCACCATTCACGAGCGAGAATCGAATCATCTTATCGAAACACAACTTCAGCATGGTTTTCGCGAAGAAAGTCCATGCCTACTATGACGTCAAAACTTCGGAGTTGCATCAGAATAAGGTCGATTGGGAAGATGTGATTGTTGAGTTTGAGAGTACAATCACGAAGAACAGAATTAATGGCGACAGTTCTTCCGGTAGCGACTTCAACGTCGAACATCGAGGGGAAATGGGAGCGCTTACGACTAAGGAGCTTCTCGAATTCAAACAACACAAAGCAATTATCGGCTCCAGTATCAAACAAACACGATGCATAAATACCATTCACAAGGAACGTACCATTGACCACGTTGTTGTCAGCCTGGGTTTGGCACACGTTGATGTTGAAAGTTCTGGCACGTGCGGCTTGTTGTTACTGCTGAGGCTGTTGCTGCTGTTGAGGCTACTGCTGGGGCTCTTGTTTCATAACCCTGTTCGGGCACATGTTTGTGAAGTGGTTGGGATCACCACATGCGAAGCAGACTCTGGCGTTGATCGCGGGGTCCTGAGCTGCCTGTTGGCCTTGTGGAGGTGGAACCGGAGCTTGATGAGCAGTGGCTTGAACTGGTGCTTGTCGGGGACCAGTACGGCAGTTGGTAGTAAAGTGGTTGTACATATTGCAGTGCACGCAAAATCGGCAAACGATACCCACCGGGTGATGATAAGAACATGTTGGGGAAGCAGGGTGGGGACCAGTGTATGCACGCTTTGCAGGCGGTGCATAGATAACTGGTGCTGCTCGGTGCTGTGATTGCTGCTGGGCCGGTACGGCTTGGAGTGGAGCAGCAGTGGTAGTGATAGCACAGTTCTTGTTGCTGGAGCTGCTGTTGTTGTTCTTCTTCTTGCGGCGTGAGGACTTTGATGATTGAGCGGAAACGGTTTCGGTAGCTGGTGCGGCGGTGACTTGATGCAGGTTCTTTGAAGTTTTATCCCAAAAACCAGCTTTTACTCGCTTGTCGTTGATTTCAGCGGCAAGCAAGTAAATCTCATCGATTGTTGTTGGCTTTGCGGCATGTACAAAATCTGCAACACAGTTTGGCAGAGCTCGGATGTACTTCTTGATCGTCATGTCGGTAGTCTTCACTTGATCG
Organism: Helianthus tuberosus; assembly: GCA_030545235.1. Lineage (NCBI taxonomy): Eukaryota > Viridiplantae > Streptophyta > Magnoliopsida > Asterales > Asteraceae > Helianthus > Helianthus tuberosus. The sequence goes on along the minus strand of CM060402.1, from coordinate 158,444,354 downwards.
GGATATATGATACTGAGCTGCTTAAAGCGAGCAGTCAGATCTGCGTTCTCTCCATCCTTCTGCTTGATATGCAGAATTCGTCATCCAGCTTTTGGCGTTCATGGGAAGGGCAAAATTCATCCATCATAATGGCTTTCAGCTCTTCCCACATCAGCTCATAGGCTGCATCATTTTCGCGTTTGTTTCTCTCGGCTGTCCACAAGTCTAATACGCGAGACTGGAAGACGCCGGTAGCGTGTAGAGTACGGAGATTTTCAGGACATCCACTCTGGCGCAGAGTGACTTCGACGGAATTAAACCATTGAAACATAGCTGTAGGGCCATCTTCGCCAGTAAATTCCTTCGGACCACAAGCTTTGAACTGCTTGAAGCTGAAAGCAGTCTTGGGAGTAGCTTTAGGAGCTTCGGTTCTGGACTCCTCGGATGATTTGCTCACATTCTCCTACATTTCACTCACAATCTGAGGAACAACCTTTGCTACCTGCTTTGTGACGATAGCAGCAAGGCGTTTGTCTCTCTGTTCTTGGCGAGTGATTCGTGGGTGGCGGGGTCCAGATGAGGGTCCAGTCGACTTTGTCTACAACAGACATCGTCATGGGTCTCAGACACGACATAATGGAATCTCACCTCACACGTCTAATACTACTAAAGCTCAGGAACACGGTGAAACATGTATCGCATAAACACATAGGCACATAATCACAGATTCACATAAGCACAGAAGCACATAAACACGTAAGGCACAGAAGTACAAAAGCACATAATCTCAAGAGGCAATCAGAATACAGAAACCTATTATTCAGGGTTCCCGAGTGTTCGAGTATAGCGATCGTGATTAACATATCGAGTAGTATAGCATAAACGAATAACATAGTAATCAACATGGCGTAAAGTCATTCCTCATGTAGTAGCGATTTGACAGCGTTTTGAGGTAAATGAGTAGTGCGAGTCGTGTGTGTCGATCAAAGCGAACGTCGAAGATCGAATAAATCACCAGAAATAAAAACATATAAAGAGATAAATACATTCATAAACACATAAAATCGACAAATATCAGAGTCAGCAGTTGCGGGCTCAGAATCGAAACACATAAAAGTCGAGTATGGATTGTCTTAGGCTGATAGACATTGACTAACCAAAGTGGTTCAACTATTCACAAGGACTAACTGAGCATACTTTGACCTTCGGGACTGTTCTTTCGCCTCGAATCTGGGTGTATGACACGTGTCATTTCAGTTTCAGCGTGACGTTAAGTCGTTGGAGTCCGTCGAGACCTTGGTGAGATTTTGTAAAACAAAATAGGGCGGAGTAAGTTGTCAAGGTTCGGGTTTCACCCCTAACTTAACAACTTTGTTCCAGTTTTTGATAAAATAAAGGAGAATTATGCGTTGAAGTATGGATTTCACTCCTGATTCAACGCAAATTCTCGTGTTTATAGATAAAATGCGGGTCGAACAAGCAATTTAGTCGAGAGTTCACGGTTTTCACACCTAATCTCGACCCGATTGTTCGTTCATTTTCGAAACTAGAGTGCAGTGATAGTGTAGCGTAGGTGAAGGGGTAAGGTGTAACAACTCTCATCAAAAGTCCTATTTATTAAATTAATTTGTTCAATAGGAAACCCTAATTGAGACACCCAAGTGATTCTACATAAACCCTAAAATTTTCAGAACAATCGGAATCAGGATCAGGGCCCCTAAAACTCAGGGGGGATAATCCCTAATTAGTATTATCTCGACAGTTTGTTGTCAAATTTGAAAATGAACGAGCCACCAATACAGCTGAGCTACCTGGACACGAAGCAAACCTATGGTAGACTAGGGTCTCTCACGCCACGTGACGCGCACAAGAGACTCTCTCGCGTGGCGCGAGGGGGACGAATTTTGGGTATAAATAGAACAGTCTGGTACATGCAATTGTGCGTTCGTTCGACGATCAAATTCAATTTATACTCCGAGTTACAGTAGAAACAGTCCTAAAAACACACACAATTCACGAAATGCTGCCGCAATACAGGGTAATAACTTGATCGCTGCTACGATTCAATGTCCGATCGATTAAACTATCCAATGGATGTTTAAGTGCTGCCCACATTAGGGTATGCTTTGTCATTCGTCGTTAATCCGATGGATGTTTAAGTATCGCACTTTGTCATTCATTGTGAGGGTTTTAATCTCGTGAGTTATCGTAAATGTTGTATTAGTTACTAACCTAGTTTGTGTGCATTGTTATTTAAACTAGGTTATCAAGGCTAATCAGTAGGCTAAACTCTGTTCATATTAAATCTGCAATGTGAGTCATTCTCTTTTTATCAAATTTGTTTACAAAAGCATGGTTATTTTCAAAGTTATAATTACAGGGATTAAGTCTTTGTAGTCACCAAATTACAGCCGGTATGTGGGGTTTGTATACAATACTTGATAATCGTCACCATTGGACAAAGGGTTAGCCAAGGGGTGATATGACCATAGTCACAGACACCATTGGACAACGAGATAGCCAATGTGTGGTCGAGTGATAAATACTGTGGGTAGTTGGTTGATATCAGAAACATTATAATTGCTCTTAATACTGTAAATTATAACAAACGTGTCATTTTACTAAAAAGAATGATTCACCAGTATTTCCCGCTGACAAAACCTTTTTCAAACATGTTTCAGGTGATCTGTTGTGATCCAGGAAAAGTGTCATGAAGCACTATCAACTTAAGGAAGTGGCTCAGTATAAAATAAAGAAACATGTTTTGTAAAATAAAGATTTCTCCGTGAAATTCATATGAATGTAAATTACCGGGGTTTTATCCCGAGTTGTGAAATAAAATAAATCGGAAAAATGCAGTTTTAAAAAGATCCTAAAGAAAACTTCCGCTGTTAAATTAATACCACGGGATTTTCTGTCCCGCGGCTCCTGAAACGGGTAAAACCGGGTCGGGGGCCGTGACAGAAAAAGGTGGTATCAGAGCCACTGATTTAAGCCAATTAAGTATTTAGAAATACTTAATTTTTCCTGATTACCATTATGTGATTATGTGTTTTATTAACTGTCTATTTCTTAGTTACAGTATGGGTAAGCAAAAGCTTTCCAATATTTATCTTAAATTAGATAGGTCATCCAACGAGAAGGGAAGTTCATCCCAAACTAAACCCTCAAATCACTTTGCAATCCCTGAAGAAGGAATATTTGTGCGAAAGGCACAATACGAGGAACCACTTTCTCCTAATAAAAGAAGTCTGATTATTAGGAAAAGTCAGGAGAAAATAAAGAAATCACGGGAAAAGAAAGTTAAACAGGAAACTCAGGAATTAACCAGTAAATTACCTTGGGAAGACAAGTTTGATGAAAAATGGGCAGATCTTTATATGCTAGCTACAGTAGCAGTAAATGCAAATCTTTGAATAACTTGTTTTAATGTTAGCAACCATATCACCTACAAGCTAGAAAAACCATCCAGTAAATAAATAAATTCCAATAAACCTAATATATTTTAATTTGTCAGTTGTTCTTTGTATTAAATTAGTCACACTGTATGCAATAATATTTAAAGTTTATTTATGAAAATTTTGACTTAGTAATTTGTGTATTTTGCATATGTGCTAAACAGATGAATGACTTGTCTGACGCCCTTCAAAACCTAAATCTCTATCCGGTAAAAATAGAGGTTTCCAGAGATTTCAATAGGTATATACCAGACATAGAAGAACATGTGGAATTCAATGCTCCACCTCCAGAGAAACCTAAACCCAAGAAAAGGAGGAGATTTATGGGATGGAGACGTTTGCGTAGGAGGAAGCCTGCAACTAGGAAGATTCCTAAAATAGAAAATTCCCTAGACAAAGGAAAGGGGATTGAAGTCAGTGAAGGTTCTAGACCACTGGAAATGGAATTAGGAGAAGATTCTAGGCCACCGGGAATAGAGTATGGAGAAGGTTCTAGGCAAACCCAGAGGGAAGTTGGGGAAAGTTCTAGACAAGTTGATGAGTTACCTTTTCAGGAGGAATTAGATCGTGCATTGGTGAGCTGTGATGTCGTCAGGCCAATTAATAATAATCTATACCCTTCTCTTGAAACACAACTACCAATGAACTTGGACCCAGCAATCCCAGAACCTATAATCCATACCCAGCCTCTAGGAATGGATGAATGGTGGACTAATGATTGGCAATTCCAAAACCTACTCAACAGTCCTTATTCCTTTCTTCCTCAGTTTGACCCGGAGCCTATACCAAATCCACCTATGAGCACTGAAAACTTAGCTGAACTCCGCCACTTTGGCGAGGAACTGGTGGATGTAGGAAATAGGATCAGGGAGGTAGGAGAACAGATCTCCTGGAAATACGACGAGAGGGAACGTCGTTATTGAAATACCAACTGACGAAGGGTAGAAGGATTATGAAAACGTGGTTGTATAAAAGTAAACTATAATCTTGTATAATAACCTAAAATAAGACTTTGTAAGATAAAGGTGTGTATGGACGCATATTATAAAAATATAAAAATGGAATCGAGAAATCGATAGTTTTGGTTAAATTTGTGTTGTGAACTTTGTATGATTGTTTTGTGTAAAATTGTTATTTATTCGATACTAATAAATTATATATATGAATTATCAGATGGAAAACGCTAATAATGAACCAGTAAATGAGGTTAATCAATCTGAACAACACCCGGGGGATCAATAAATGACTAGACAAGATATAGAAAATATCGTTGCTCAAGGGATAGCCAATGTTATTCCAGCAATAGTTGCTGTTGTCCAGAAACCTGTTGAACCTCAACAAATCGTTCCTAGTAAACGTATTTCTGAAGATAACTTCAGTAATAGCGTAAATGGAGGCAATAATCATATTAATCATGATGATGAACCATGACAAGCTCTGCTCCCTAAGAAAATGAAAGCTGCAACGCCTGGTTGCACTTACAAGGAATTTCTTGCTTGTAAACCCGCAGAATTTGCAGGCAATGAAGGAGCGATTGCGGCACTGCGTTGGTTAGAGAAAACCGAGGCAGTGATTACAATAAGTAAATGTGACAAAGACGACAAGGTCATGTACGCGTCAAATCTTTTCAAAGAAGGGGCGTTAGAGTGGTGGAACACAGTGTTACAAGCAAAAGGAAGAAGGATGGTGTATGCCATGAACTGGGAAGAATTTAAGAGTCTTGTAGAAAGAAAATTCTGTCCCGAGTATGAAAAAGATCAAATGGCAAATAAATTCTTAAATCATAGAATGATGGGTGTAGATTGTCGCGGTTATACTTCGACATTCTTTGAATATGCTAGAGTGGTACCAACACTGGCTTCGCCAGAATCGGTACTCATTTCCTGCTATATTTGGGGACTGATTAGTGAAATCCGTAACATCGTTAAAGCTACGAGACCTCGTACTATTGACGATGCTGTGGAATTAGCTAACACCCTAACTGACGAACTGGTACGCACAAGAGATGAAAACCGGAAAAAGGAACTGGCTCAGAAAATTACCCAAGGATTTCGTACGGGTAATAATAGCAGTTTCAGGAAAAGAGGAACGGGACAATCCTCAATTCCGCCTTTCTGCAGGAATTCCAGAAGGAAACATTTTGGAAGATGCAATGTAACTTGCAACTTTTGTAAAGTTGTAGGACATCGTGAAGAAAATTGCAGGAAGAAATCCACAATTTGTTACAATTGTGGAGAAACTGGACATTTCAGGCCAGATTGCCTGAAACTAGTTAAACCAGCTGATAACAACAAAGCCAAAGCTACAGAAGGGGCTACCAAGAAGAATGTTCGTGCTTTCCAATTAACTACTCAAGAAGCAGAACTCATTCCAGATGTGATAGCTGGTACGTTCTTAGTCCACAACATTTACGCAAAAGTATTATTTGACTCTGGTGCAAACCAAAGTTTTATAAATACTTCATTCTGTCAATCTCTTAACTTACCTTTAACCAACCTTAGGCAGATTTTTACAGTCGAAACGGCAGACGGAAATTCTATTAACATAGATAAGGTTTTGCAAAAAGAAAATATAGAACTTTCAGGTCATAAATTTCATGCAAACCTATTGCCAATAAATTTAGCTGGATTTGATGTTGTGTTAGGAATGGATTAGTTAGTAGCCAACCATGCTCGAATCCTTTGTGATAAGAATTCCATAGAAATTCAAACACCTAATGGAGAAGTAATCAAGATTACAGGAGATAAACCACGTAAACCCATGAAGTTCATATCAGTAATGAAAGTTGCTAGTTATGAACGAAAACAAGGAATAGTGTATATGATTTCGGTAATCATTAGCACTAAGGGAAAAGAACTTAAGGAAATTCCTGTAGTCTCAGAATACCCAGATATATTCCCAGAATAATTACCAGGATTACCACCAGATAGGGAAGTAGAATTTAGGATTCATCTAATTCCAGGAACTACACCGATAGCCAAGGCACCTTATCGGTTAGCACCCACAGAACTGTTAGAATTGAAAAAGCAATTAGATGAATTACTAAGTAAAGGTTTCATACAACCTAGTTCATCCCCTTGGGGAGCATTAGTGTTGTTTGTAAAGAAGAAGGATGGTTCAATGAGAATGTGTATTGATTATAGAGAATTGAATAAGGTTACAATTAAGAATCGATACCCATTACCTAGGATTGATGATCTTTTTGACCAACTTCAAGGTGCTAGATATTTTCTAAGATCGACTTACGCTCCGGATGCCATCAATTGAAGGTACAAGAAGAGGACATACCTAAAACTGCTTTCAGAACTAGGTATGGTCATTACGAGTTTACAGTCATGCCCTTTGGGTTAACGAATGCACCTGCTGCATTCATGGACATGATGAATAGGATCTGTAAACTGTATTTGGATAAATTTGTAATTGTCTTTATAGATGATATACTTATTTATTCCAAAAGTCAGGACGAGCATTGTGAACATTTGCATGCACTCTTAACTTTGTTAAGAAAAGAAAAGCTTTATGCCAAATTCTCAAAATGTGAATTTTGGTTGCAAGAAGTTCAATTCCTAGGACACATGGTAAATCACGAAGGTATTTATGTAGATCTTGCTAAGATAGAGGCGATTACCAAATGGAAGGTTCCACAATCCGCAATGGAAATTAGAAGTTTTATAGGTTTAGCTGGATATTATAGACGGTTTATTAAGGATTTTTCCAAGATAGCTGTACCATTAACTAAGCTAACCTGTAAAACAGTTAAGTTTGAATGGGGACCTAAGCAAGAAGAAGCTTTTAGGATTTTAAAGCAAAAGTTAACGAATGCCCCAATCCTAGCTTTGCCAGAAGGAACTGAAGATTTTGAAGTTTACTGTGATGCTTCAAAATTAGGATTAGGATGTGTGTTAATGCAACGCAAGAAGGTAATTGCGTATGCTTCAAGACAATTGAAAAAGCATGAGGAAAATTATACGACTCATGACTTAGAATTAGGAGCCATAATTTTTGCCCTTAAGATTTGGAGACATTATTTATACGGAAGTAAATTTACTGTCTATACGGATCACAAAAGTTTAAGATATATATTTGGGCAAAAAGAGTTAAACATGAGGCAGAGAAGATGGATGGAAATCCTAAGTGATTACGACTGTGATATTCAGTATCACGAAGGAAAGGCAAATGTAGTAGTAGATGCCTTAAGTCGTAAGTACCATGAGAAACAACGTCGGGTTCGTGCTCTTAGATTAAATCTACAGTTAGATTTAATGGAACAATTGAAGTATTTCCAAGAAACAGCAATCAAAGATGATGCTGAAGGAATGAAGGGACGAATTAAAGAATTAGAACAAGGAGCTGATGGAATTTGGAGATTCCACAAAAGCAGAATTTGGGTACCTAAGCAGGGAGAATTAAGAAATAAGATTTTAGAGGAAGCCCATAAATCTAGGTATACCATACACCCTGGAAACAATAAGATGTACCAAGATTTAAGAAATAATTTTTGGTGGATAGGAATGAAAAAGGATATAGCTCGATATGTTTCTAAATGTCTTACTTGTTCACAAGTTAAGGCAGAACATCAGAAACCTTCAGGTCTACTACAACAACTAGAAATGCCTGTATGGAAATGGGAACTCATAACAACGGATTTTGTTACTAAGTTACCCAAAACCAGAAAAGGTAATGATGCGATTTGGGTAATTGTGGATCGATTAACCAAATCAGCTCACTTTCTACCTATGAAAGAAACCTTTAGCATGGAAAGATTGGCAAAGTTGTATGTAGATGAAGTTGTGTCTTTACATGGAGTTCCACTCTCCATTGTATCAGATAGGGATAGTCGTTTCACTTCCCATTTTTGGACAAGTTTCTAAGAACCAATGGGAACTCGACTAAATCTAAGCACTGCATATCATCCTCAGACAGACGGACAAAGTGAAAGGACAATCCAAACTCTGGAAGACATGCTCAGAGCATGTGTGATAGATTTTGGTGGAAACTGGGATGATCATTTACCTTTAATTGAATTCTCCTATAACAATAGTTATCATTCAAGCATTGAAACTGCCCCATTTGAGGCACTATATGGAAGAAAGTGCAGAACTCCAGTCTGTTGGGCAGAAATAGGAGAAAGTCAATTGTCAGGTCCTGAAATAGTACAAGAAACGACTGACAAGATTACACAAATCAAGGAAAGACGGAAGACTGCTCGAGATCGTCAAAAGAGTTATGCAGACAATAGACGGAAGCCGTTGGAATTCCAAGTAGGAGACAAAGTACTATTGAAAGTTTCTCCTTGGAAAGGAGTAGTCCGATTTGGTAAGAAAGGAAAGCTAAATCCAAGATACGTAGGACCATTCCAAGTGATCCAACGTATAGGACCAGTTGCTTATCATTTACAGCTACCAGAAGAATTAGCTGGAGTACATGATGTATTTCATGTATCCAACCTCAAGAAATGCTTATCAGATGAATCTTTGGTAGTACCTCTTGTTGGGATTGAACCCTATCAGAGGAACAGATAATTAAAGCCAAAACTGGATCAGAGCAGTGGATCCAGAATAAGCAGATGTTTACATACAAATCTCTCCCCTTGAAAGTGGTTTCTTATCTACTGACCTCCTATCTGCTGATCTTACTAAGTGCTGACCTACAACTGCTGCCTTGCATCTACTGCCCAATGTCAAAGACTGATGAAAGACCAAAGCTCTGCTAATTCAATCTACTGCCTTTTGTCTAGTACTGCTGATCCGGACAAGCACTGCTGGGTTCACAACAGTGGAAGGATGCAGCAGCTGTTTAAGTGTCTTTTATGTAATGAATTGTAATAGCAGTAGTTAGTACATCAGTGTTTGTATAGATCAGAGGTTAGAGTTTGTTAGGAGGTTAGATGTCACTTTCATGGTGACGTCAGCTAAGATGCTCAGTGGTTTGCTAGTGCCTATAAATAGTTCAGTACTTTGTACTGTTCTATTAGCTCTTGCAATACCGTCTTCTTTGCACGAACAAACGCTGAGCTCTGGCTGAGGGGGAGTTTGTATTCAAGCATTACTTGTAATCGTTGTTGAAAGTTAATTCAATCTTTCGGTTCCTTGTTAAAAATGTCTTGATCAAAGCAATACTCTCGTTTGATTGTATGTAAAGTTTGTTTCCATATTAATTCCGCTGCACAACTCTTTCATTTCCATCTTAAGTTCAAACGAAAATACAATCAGAAACAAACTCAGATCCAACAATTGGTATCAGAGCTTGGACAGTCAAATTTGATTTAACAATCATTTTGACATAAATAGTTCGGCTCATAATAGTTGATACTAATCGTTTGTTCATCCGTTGAAAAATAGAGCAAGGATTAATCACCAGTAAAGTTGATTTCTCAGTGTCTGTAAAACAACAAGAATGACGTCACAATCTCAAGATGATAAAAACAACATCGGCTCACTTTTTAAACCACCTATGCTAAAAAGAAATGAGTACAACATCTGGCAGAGGAGGATGGGTCACATCCTTGCTTAACAAAGCACAGGTTGTTGGAGGTCTGTCATTTATGGTCCCCATGTTCCTTCAGTGCCAAGCGCTGAAGATGCTAAAAAGTTCGTTCCAAAACCAGTTGAGAATTATACCGAAACCGACTTTCAAAAGATCGAACTAGATGCTAAAGCGTTTAGCATCATAGCATCAGCGCTGCCTAATGAGATATATGCTGGACTGTTACATTGTAACAGTGCCAAAGAGTTATGGGACGCACTTAAGGAACAGTTTGGGGGAACCGAAGAAGTCATAGAAAACAATAGGGAAATCCTGAACCAACAATATGAAACATTTTGATACGTTAAAGGTGAATCACTAACGCAACAATTTGAGCGTTTCAGTTGTCTCATCAGTGAACTGAGGCTTGTTAACACCACTTTTACAAACTCAACTCAAAATAGCAGGTTCCTCAGGTCACTGCCAGAAAAATGGGACACCATAGCTTTTGTCACCCGAAACTCACCTGAGTTCAAGGATCTGACCTTGACCCAACTCCACGGTCGACTCCTGACCTACGAAAGGGAGTTGAACCAGAAAAGGAGGTTACAAGAGTCAGGAAAAGTTACTGATGATTACACTTTCGGTAATACTGCTCTTCTGGGTCAAGAAGAATCTGGAAGCAGTGGTAAGGATCAGGGTTATGATCACTTCATTGACATAACTGCTGGTGCAAATTTTAACAACCCTGATCCTCACTCTGCAAGTTATGCATTCACTGCTAACGAAAACCAGATGTCAGATAATCTAAGCTTTGAACTCAATGATTTTCACTCAAGGGTTTGTTGACTGGAGCAGTATGCCTGAAGATCTTAGTGATGAAAATTTTACACTCTATGCTTCTAATGATTCTTCTCATAATGAATTTTGTTTGATGGCATTAGATTCAATACAGGAGGGGGTTGAAACTGAGGAGGAACAACTGAGCTTTGAAACAGTGGATGAGGTGATTGAAGCAGTGGTTACTGCAGAGGCTGGTGAACTACTGTTGGGAGAAAGTTCAGGTACCCTGATTGAACCAATGACAGATCCATGGTCCGAAGAGGACAAAGAAGAAGAGAAGGAAGAAAAGGCTGGTGAAAAGAAGGTGAAAGCTGACGGTGATGAAGATTATCAATGTGATTGTGCAATGATGGCAGCTGCCAAGGTATCTCCTCAAGTTCTTGAAAAACTGTGTTCTGACAATTGCATAATTGCTTTTGCAAACATCAAATAGGTGAATGAAAACCTTCGGGATAAGATCTTATCTGATGAAGTTAAATTTGAAAAGTCTCTAAAAGAACTTAAAAACAAATTGACTGAAAAGGAAAAAGAGATCAGCTGTCTGAAAGAAGAGCAAAGCATAACCAAAACCCAACTTCAAACTATGGTAGAAAAATACCAAGTTTGCAAAAAGGAGTTGGAATCCACCCAGATTACTTGTGAAAGATGGGTGGAATCCTGCAGAGGATATGAGGTGATGCTTGCTAAACAGATTGAAAGTAATGTGAAATTTGGGGTTGGGTATAGAAAATATGATGATGAATGCATTACTTGTGAAAAATCTGTTCAAAACACTGTTGAAAATACTGATGTAACCACTGAGTTCATCCCCACAAACAAGAATGGCCAAGAAGTGAAAATCACTGACAAACTTGGTAACAAAATCACACTTGGCAGAACAAGGAGTTCCTCTACTTTTGAAGAACTTGAAAAATATCAGTTTAAACCCACTTGGTCTGACGAGTGTGATATTCTTGAAAATTTCAAGCCAATGGACTTTACATCAACTGATGGTGTTAAAGCTCCAAAAGCTAAAGTCATACCTCTCAAAGATATCCCAGCAGTGGTTAAAACCTCTGTTGCAAAGGAGTCTGAAAAGAGAAAGAAGAAAGAAAAAATTGACAACCTGTTTTGTGAATTCTGTGAGAAAAGGAATCATCTAACAAAAGACTGTTTCCATTTGAAAGCTTATGATTTAAACAGAACAAGTGTCATTGTTTCAGCAGAAAGTTGCATTGTTTGTGGTAAAACAAACCACAAAACTTAAGCATGTGTGTATCTCAAAAACTTTGATGTGAAAAAGAATGAGTACATGGCTAAAACATCCTTGAGTCCATCATCATCATCATCATCATCTGTCAAGTTCACCAAGAAACAACCACTGTTTGTGCCAGTTCAAACAGCTGTCACAAAACAGCTGAACCAAACATCTGTCAAAAGAGATGTTCAGGTTACTGATGCACCCCCTGCTAATCAATTCAGAAAAGGCAAGGAAAAACAGTCTTACCAAAGGATTCCACACGTTTATGAGGCCTACAAAAGGCCCTCTAAACCCAAAGTGAACAGGCATCCTTTTGGTTACCAGCAGGTGATTGGTCAGGACCCACAACAGTGGTTAGAGAAACATTGTCCTAAAACAGTCCAAACCCCTGACCTAACCACTGTCCTTCGTTCTGCATCCATCCCAGACACTGTTGAGACCCCATCCAAAGCCTTGTTGGCTTTGGAGACCTTAATGAACTAATCCTTTTACTTCATGTGCAGGGAGCTTCTGCATGCTTTGATAGTCTTTGGTATGTAGATAGTGGAGGCTCCAGGCACATGACAGGATGTAAAGCCCTCCTCAAAGACTTTAAAATCCATGGAGGGGGTGATATATCCTTTGGGAATAATAGTAAAGGGAAAGTTCTGGGGTCTGGTACAGTGCAATCTGGAAATGTAAAATTTGAAAATGTCAATCTGATAGACAATCTAAAATTCAACCTTCTGAGTGTGTCCCAAATGAGTGACAAGGGATTTGGGTCATTCTTCACAAAAGACTGTTGTAGGATTGTTGGACCAGAAATGATCAAAAAGATTGAAGCAATAATCAAAACTGGTCAAACTAAACTTGTTGCTCAAAGAAGTGGCAATGTTTATGTTGTTGACATGTCAAAAGAGTGTCCCAGAGCTGATGCCTGTCTGTTCTCAGCTGCCTCTAACAAAGAGACAGAACTTTGGCACAGAAGGCTGGGGCACACAAATCTTAAGACAATCACAGAAATTTCAAAAAATGGTTTGGTGAGAGGCCTACCACAAAAATTGTTTTCATGTCCTGAACATTGCATTTCCTGTTTAAAAGGAAAACAGCATAAAAGTTCTTAAAAGTCCATTGAAGAGTCCAAAACAACCCAGTGTTTGCAAATGCTACACATGGATTTGTTTGGCCCAGTTCAAGTCATGAGCATAAAAAAGAAAAGATATTGTTTGGTTATTGTTGATGACTTTTCTAGGTTTACATGGACTTTCTTTTTACACTCAAAAGATGAGACTGCAGGCATTTTGCAAGACTTTGTGACACAGGTTGAAAAGCAATTTGACATTCCAGTGAAAAGCTTTAGGAGTGACAATGGCACAGAATTCAAAAATAAGGAGTTGGATGCCTTCTGTGTGAAGAAAGGGATTGTAAGGTAGTACAGTATCCCTAGAACACCAGAGCAGAATGGGGTAGTGGAAAGGAAGAACAGAACTTTGATTGAGGCTGCCAGAACCATGCTAGCAGATTCAGGTTTGCCATTAACTTTCTGGGCAGAGGCAGTAAACACTGCTTGCTATGTCCAGAACAGAGTTTTAATAAACCCAGGCACAAAAAGACTGCTTATGAAATTCTGTATAAAATTAAACCACTGATCTCATATTTCAAGGTATTTGGCTGCCCATGCTTTATTTTAAACTTAAAAGACTCCATTTCAAAATTTGCAGCCAAAATTGATTGTGGTTATCACTTGGGATACTCAACCACTGCCAAGGCCTACAAAGTGTTCAACACACGGACCAAGGCAGTGGAGGAGACTTTGAATGTAAAGTTCAATGAACTTTCATCAATGAAAATCCCAGCAAACCCTGCAGATCTGTTTGATCTTGAAAAATTTACTTTTGAAAATACTGCTATCAAGACTAACAGTGTAGGTCCATCAGAGGATACAACACCAGACTATGGGTATGAAATCATCCCTCAAAGGTCTGGCACAAAGGGAAAAGCACCAGCTGTTCAAAACAGTTGTCAAAGCTCAACCACTGCTATCTCAACAGTTGTTGACCAAAGTAGCCCATCAACCACTGCTTCCACGTCCTCAAACACTGCTGACAAAAGTCCTCAAACAGTGGATAAAGTCAGCAGTTGTCCACTTCATTACCTCCTATTCCACCACCTTTTGAAGCCACTGCTGGATCATCAAAGTCCCCAGCAGTGGTTAGCTCAGATGATACACATTTGCAGCCTTCACCAACTAATGCCATCATACCATACCAAGGAGATTTAATCTTCTTGAGATCTCATCCACCTGATCAAATCATTGGCAACATAAATGAAGGGGTGCTCACAAGAAGCCAAACCCAAAACATTTGTCTTTTTGCTGGTTTTCTATCACTCCATCAGCCAGTCAAGTACCAAGAGGCACTGAAAGACAACAGCTGGGTAGAAGCTATGCAAGAGGAGCTCCAACAGTTTAAAAGACAACAAGTATGGGAGCTTGTACCACTGCCAGAAGAGGTTAGTCCCATTGGCACAAAGTGGGTCTTCAAGAACAAAACTGATGAAAGGGGTATTGTTGTCAAGAATAAAGCCAGGCTTGTGGTTCAAGGTTACAGACAGGAAGAGGGGATTGATTATGATGAAACATTTGCCCCTGTTGCAAGATTGGAAGCCATTAGACTGTTCCTGGCCTTTGCTGTCAACCACAATATGAAGGTGTTTCAAATGGATATCAAAAGTGCTTTCCTCTATGGTACAATTCAAGAAGAGGTGTATGTTTGTCAACCTCCAGGTTTTGAGGATCCATTTTATCCAGATCATGTCTACAGGCTAAACAAAGCCTTGTATGGCCTGAAACAAGCACCAAGGGCCTGGTATGAAACTCTTTCCAACTTCCTACTCTCAAATGGTTTCAAAAGAGGTACCATTGATAAAACACTGTTTTTAAAATGGAGAGGGAAGGATTTAATGATTGTCCAGATTTATGTGGATGACATTATTTTTGGAAGCACATGTAACTCAATGTGTGAAGAGTTTAGAGAACTCATGACAGCTGAGTTTGAAATGAGTGCAATGGGTGAGCTGCAATGCTTTCTTGGTCTCCAAGTACAGCAAATGCAAAATGGAACTTTCATTCATCAAAGCAAATATGCTAAAGAACTTTTAACCAAATTTGATATGAATGATTGTAAACCATGCAGTACACCCATGGCAACAAATAAGCTTGTCATGTCTGATGAAAAAGATAAGCTGATTGACCAAACACTGTATAGAAGCATGATTGGGTCTTTATTGTACCTAACTGCATCTAGACCAGACATCATGTTTGCAATATGTGTCTGTGCAAGAAGTCAATCAACTCCCAGAAAATCAAATCTCATTGCTGTAAAAAGGATCTTCAGATACATAAAAGGTGCTCCCACACTTGGTATCTGGTATCCAGCTAATGGGAACATCAAGCTTTCAGGTTTCTCAGACAGTGACTTTGCTGGATGTAACACCACAAGGAAGTCCACATCAGGAGGGTGCCAGTTTCTAGGTGATTGCTTAGTCTCCTGGCAAAGCAAAAAGCAAGCAGCTGTTTCAACATCCACTGCTGAAGCTGAATACATTGCTGCTGCAAGCTGTACAGCCCAACTCCTGTGGCTTCAAAATCAGTTACTGGATTTTGGTATCACTGCCTAAAAGACACCACTAATGTTGGACAGCCAGGCAGCAGAAAATATCATCAAAAATCCAGTTTCCCATTCAACCACCAAACACATCGACATCAGACATCACTTCGTGAGGGATTGCTATGAAAAAGGTTTGATTTCTCTGCATCATGTCCCAACTAAAGACCAGCTGGCTGATGTGCTCACAAAAGCACTTGATACAGCCACTTTTGAAAGTTTGGTCTCTAGGATTGGGATGCTGAACATGGAATAACAAGCAACATCTTGTTCTTCTATGAATAAAAGCAACAAAATGTTTTCAGAAAATCAAAACTCCATCCTTAAAAATAGCTAAAAATGAAATTTTCATTTAAATCCTTAAAAGTCTGCCATTAACCACTGATTGTTCAAAAGTCTGCTTTACTTCAAAAGTCTGTCCACTGCTGAAAGTCAACCCCTGTTCTCTCATTCCTTTGATAAACTCTGTTGTTCAAAAGCAGTGTCTTATCCACTGATATGCTATCCACTGATAGTGAAAATCATCCACTGCTCTACTACCACAGCTTTCATCAGTCACTTTCATAAAAGTACTGTCCTTCACTTTCACCAGGGGTTGTAACGTGGACAGTACATATTGGTCAGACCTTTTGTAACGGCTGCCACCTCAGCATTCACTTTCTTCCCTATAAAATCCCTCATTCACCACCAAAACAGGGTTTTACTGTCAAATTGAATTCTTAAAAATTCTCTTCTCAAAGCAGTTTTTTCATCTCATTTCCCCACAAATTTCTTCAATCATCATCTTCAAAATGACAAAATCAAAGTCATCTTCAAAACCCTCATCCAAATCTTCATCAAAAACAGCCTCTCAAAAGGCAATTTCCACAGAAATCCCACATAAACCATCTCACAATCTCCTGGGTCTTCTTACTAAACCAGGAACCACCATTGTTTTCGATTCCATCATTGACACCATGGCAAAATCAAAGTACAAAACTTTGTTCATTGTCGATGCACTAATCTATTTGGAAACCCAAAGGGAGTTTTGGAAGAATGCAACCCTTGAAAAAAAAGGCGACATTGCAACCACCATACATTCTTCTATAAAGGGTAAAACGGTCCATATCACGCCACAATCCATTTCAGAGGTCTTTCAACTCGATGATCAAGAAGGTAAAATTTCTTTCACTAAAAACGAGTTGCAAACTGACTTCATTGAAAGAGGGTATGAAGCCACAATGATGAAGAAACTTACCTTACAAAAAGGTTATTTTCCTTCTGCAACCAGATTTTTATTTCATACCCTCCTACTATGTGTTTCAAACAAAACCACTTCTTTCAATGAAATCCCTTTAAAGATTCAAAATCTGGGATATGCAATTCTTCAAGGAGAAAATTTTAACTATTCTCGGGAAATTTTTAAAGATTTGGTTAATAATGTTGAAACAAAATCATTCTTACTGTTTCCAAGGTTTTTAAGTTACTATTTTGCAAAGAAATTCAGTAAGGATGATTTAGCTGTAATAAACCAAGGTGATTCTACTCAAATAAATAGTTTAACAACTGAAACTTTTTCAAGAATGCTAGCACCTTGCAAAACACAAGCAGAGGTGCCTGAGCAGATTTTAGTAGTTACAACTGCTCCTCAGGTATCTGCTGCTGAGCCCACTGCTCAAGGTGATCAAAGCAGCAGCACAACTGCTTTGAAACCCACACCTATAATCTCCAAAAAGACAAAAAGAAAAACTCAAAAACCCCCAAAACCAATCAAAAAGGCAACTCTGGAGGATGAGATACCAGAGCAAATGCCTGTGACAACACAAAAGTCACAAGAAACCACTGCTGCTTCTTCCTCACAGCAGTTGGTACAAATATCTCAACCCATAACTAAAACTCCTCCTGCTTCTTCACAAAAAGAACAGGTTGTACAAATAGGGTCTCCACATCATGATGCTCTGGAAACACTCGTGTCTATCATCCACAGCTCAATACCCGGGGCAAATCCACTTTCTACACCACCCTTCACATCCACAATTCCCCCACCAACTAAACTGCTGTTGGATGCAATTGATTTGAACCAGGCATTAACCAGTCCTTCTCAATCACCTATCAATGAGAATATACCTCAACAACTGACTGGGTCTGATGTATCAATCTTTGCTAACCCACCAACACAACCTGAGGAGGTTAGACCCCTTGAGTTACAAGTAACTCTTGGTGGTAGTCCAAGTGAAGCGGCCACTACAACTGTTGAACCCATTGGTTTACAGTTGGACAGTGGTTACATCAATAAGACTTCCTTGGAGGCAATTCCTTGTATAGCACCTCTGCCAACCACCAGTGGATTTATTTATCCTACTGGCAACATCAAAAGGTTGTCAAGTGTTGAAGGAAGAAGACCCCAGTACCAAGAAAAAGGGGCTTCAGTGGTCAATGTTTGGAGCATACTCCCTACATCAACTGCTGATAAAACCACTGCTAGTGGGAAATCAGATGATCCCATTAACTTGGGTGATGATTTAAAGTACCAGAAATTGACGGATCGAATTGAAAAGCTTGATAACTCTGTTGCAGAACTCAAAGATATGCTACAACAGGTGTTACAAGTACAAAAGGTACAATCAACTGCTGTTCCATCTCAAGCACCTGCTCCACAAAGGGCACCTGCTACAAATGAGCTCTGGACCTTGTTTCAACCTTTTCTTCATCAACAAGCACAATTAGCAGATCAGCAACATGAAAAACAAGTCCAACAGCTGAGAAATGCAATGGAGTCAAGGTTCAAAAACACTCAGGCTGATTTAAAGGCTCTCAAAACTCAGATCCTGCACACCACTGGCACTGCTCCTCCAACAGTACTTTTCATTGATCAACTCCCAGAAGATAATGCCAAAAAGGGGGAGAAAATTCAAGAGTGGAAGAAGAAAGGAATAGATGATGGTCTTTACATTGAACCTGAAAAGGATGCTATGACCAGAAAAATTCCTGTGCCAGATGGTAGTAAAAAGGTTGATGCTACTCAAGAAGCACTTGATGAAGGAGTAGCAAGTGTAAAAAGAGATAGAATGGCAAAGGATGTTTCAAGGTGGAATGAGGAGAAAAGAGCTTTCATGGAGCTGTATGAGCAGGGTTGTTCTGGTTCAAAGGATACTAAAAATCCTAAGAAAAAAAGGAAGCCTAAGTCCACCTCATCCAGAATTCCAAAGCATATTCCAAAACCACCATCCAAAAGTCATCAGCATCAAACCTCCATCCAAACAGCTGTTGTAACTCCTGCTGGTACCTCAGTGGTTTCAACATCTGTTCTCTCTTCAACACACACCACCTCATCACACACCACAACCACTATTTTACCACCACTATCACCATCAAAAACCATTTCACCACCACTTTCACCTGCTGACAAAAAGCAGAAGACAACAGATGTTATAACATCTGTTGTAATGACAACAGTAGTTGAAACACCAGTTGTTTCAACAACTGTTAGTCAATCACAAACCACTGCCATACAATCTACCACCACTGATCCACCCAAAACATCATCTGCTTCTTCTAAAACAAAAAGGAGAAGGATTTACATATCAGATGATGATTCACCTTCACCACCACCAACATCTTCAAAATCCCTATCACTTGTCACTATTCCAAAACCTATACCTCTCTCTTCAGCTCAAACTTTAAAGCCATTACCTCCTGCTGGTGTCTCATTCCCTTTAGAACTCATTGCAGTTAGGGAAGAAATAAAATCCTTTTATCATGAGGATGACCCAGCCAAAAGGAGTTTGCCATCAATTGCAGGATATCCCAGGCCTAACAATAGTGAAGAATACTTGAAACTCAAGGCCAAACAAGCAGAGGATATTGCAATCAAAAACAGAAAAGGGAAATCTGATAGAGAATTTCAACAAAACTATCAGTTTTTACTCTCACAGGTCAATGCTATGGAGCGTTTTGCTAAAAATGTATGTCAGCAAATTTCAGAAAGGGCAGATGAGTCCTTGAGGAAAGACTACATTGAGAACATCATGACCTACAAGAAATACAAGGGGGAGAAACACATGTACAAGAACTGGACCATTCCTGAGCTTGAAAAAGAAGCAGCCAGGATTCAAGACATGATCAAAAATAAGGTCAAGCAGACTCCTCCTGAAAAATTCAAACAATTTGAAGCTGAGAAGATGATAGAGTTGAGGAGAATGAAAGAGGAGCTGATTGCAGCTGATTATGGGTCAAAGAACTCTGTGACAAAGTGGGGAGAAGATAGAGTCAGGGCAACCTATAAAAGCTTAGAGGAACTTAGAAAGAAAGATCCAACAGTTCCACAAAAGCCTGACTACTCCAAAGCAGAGGTCTCAAAAAGACCACCAAAGCTGCAAATCAAAAGAACCACTGCTCCAGCTGGTGCTGCCATCTACAAAAGAAGGAGCAAAAACCAGTTGAGTATTGAAACAATTCAAGATCTATTAGCTGGAGATGCTATTGTAAAAGCAGGCACGAAAGTAATGATAAAAGAAGATCTTGAATTGGAACAATCTGCAAGTGCTGCTCAGCCAGTTATGAATAGGCCAGCCTCACCAAATACTTCTGCAAATAAACATCTCCCAAGAAACCCACCAGGCTCAAAAATACAAAAGTGGGAAACTGACAAACAGACCTGCGTATTGACTTTGCTCAGGTCTGGTGGAGAAGAGGAGAAAATATCAAGGGAACAAGCTCTTGGCCTGAGTCTTGAAGATTTGCAGGATCTCCTTGATCTTCCACTTAGCAGGGATGATGAAGATACAGATGCCCTAGACTTTGAATTACAATTTAAAGGTCAGATAAGGGAACTGTTGATGAGGCAATAAAGAATTCCACAATAATGAAGAGTTTTGGCATTATCTGTTCCAGGGGGAGATTGTTGGGATTGAACCCTATTAGAGGAACAGATAATTAAAGCCAAAACTGGATCAGAGCAGTGGATCCAGAATAAGCAGATGTTTACATACAAATCTCTCCCCTTGAAAGTGGTTTCTTATCTATTGACCTCCTATCTGCTGATCTTACTAAGTGCTGACCTACAACTGTTGCCTTGCATCTACTGCCCAATGTCAAAGACTGATGAAAGACCAAAGCTCTGCCGATTCAATCTACTGCCTTTTGTCTAGTACTGCTGATCCAGACAAGCACTGCTGGGTTCACAACAGTGGAAGGATGCAGCAGCTGTTTAAGTGTCTTTTATGTAATGAATTGTAATAGCAGTAGTTAGTACATCAGTGTTTGTATAGATCAGAGGTTACAGTTTGTTAGGAGGTTAGATGTCACTTTCATGGTGACGTCAGCTAAGATGCTCAGTGGTTTGCTAGTGCCTATAAATAGTTCAGTACTTTGTACTGTTCTATTAGCTCTTGCAATACCGTCTTCTTTGCACGAACAAACGCTGAGCTCTGGCTGAGGGGGAGTTTGTATTCAAGCATTACTTGTAATCGTTGTTGAAAGTTAATTCAATCTTTCGGTTCCTTGTTAAAAATGTCTTGATCAAAGCAATACTCCCGTTTGATTGTATGCAAAGTTTGTTTCCATATTAATTCCGCTGCACAACTCTTTCATTTCCATCTTAAGTTCAAACGAAAATACAATCAGAAACAAACTCAGATCCAACAATTGGTATCAGAGCTTGGACAGTCAAATTTGATTTAACAATCATTTTGACATAAATAGTTCGGCTCATAATAGTTGATACTAATCGTTTGTTCGTCCGTTGAAAAACAGAGCAAGGATTAATCACCAGTAAAGTTGATTTCTCAGTGTCTGTAAAACAACAAGAATGAAGTCACAATCTCAAGATGATAAAAACAACATCGGCTCACTTTTTAAACCACCTATGCTAAAAAGAAATGAGTACAACATCTGGCAGAGGAGGATGGGTCACATCCTTGCTCAACAAAGCACAGGTTGTTGGAGGTCTGTCATTTATGGTCCCCATGTTCCTTCAGTGCCAAGCGCTGAAGATGCTAAAAAGTTCGTTCCAAAACCACTTGAGAATTATACCGAAACCGACTTTCAAAAGATCGAACTAGATGCTAAAGCGTTTAGCATCATAGCATCAGCGCTGCCTAATGAGATACATGCTGGACTGTTACATTGTAACAGTGCCAAAGAGTTATGGGACGCACTTAAGGTACAGTTTGGGGGAACCGAAGAAGTCATAGAAAACAATAGGGAAATCCTGAACCAACAGTAGGAAACATTTTGTTACGTTAAAGGTGAATCACTAATGCAACAATTTGAGCGTTTCAGTTGTCTCATCAGTGAACTGAGGCTTGTTAACACCACTTTTACAAACTCAACTCAAAATAGCAGGTTCCTCAGGTCACTGCCAGAAAAATGGGACACCATAGCTTTTGTCACCCGAAACTCACCTGAGTTCAAGGATCTGACCTTGACCCAACTCCACGGTCGACTCCTGACCTACGAAAGGGAGTTGAACCAGAAAAGGAGGTTACAAGAGTCAGGAAAAGTTACTGATGATTACACTTTCGGTAATACTGCGCTTCTGGGTCAAGAAGAATCTGGGAGCAGTGGTAAACGAAAATACAATCAGAAACAAACTCAAATCCAACACCTCTTCAAGACATAGAGGTAAACGAAACTAAAAGATAAAATTTGTTGAGAAATCTCTTCAGATAGAAGACAGAAAAGTGAAATTTCTCAAGCACAAACGACTAGTGCTAGTTAAAGTCAAGTGGGATTCAAAGAGAGGAGCTGAATACACTTGGGAGCTGGAATCTGAGATGAAGAGAAAGTATCCCTACTTGTTCTAGTAAATCTCGAGGACGAGATTTTTATTAAGGTGGGGAGGATGTAACAACTCTCATCAAAAGTCCTATTTATTAAATTAATTTGTTCAATAGGAAACCCTAATTGAGACACCCAAGTGATTCTACATAAACCCTAAAATTTTCAGAACAATCGGAATCAGGATCAGGGCCCCTAAAACTCAGGGGGGATAAACCCTAATTAGTATTATCTCGACAGTTTGTTGTCAAATTTGAAAATGAACGAGCCACCAACACAGCTGAGCTACCTGGACACAAAGCAAACCCACGGTAGACTAGGGTCTCTCGCGCCACGTGACGCGCACAAGAGACTCTCTCGCGTGGCGTGAGGGGGACGAATTTTGGGTATAAATAGAACAGTCTGTACATGAAATTGTGAGTTCGTTCGACGATCAAATTCAATTTATACTCCGAGTTACAGTAGAAACAGTCCTAAAAACACACACAATTCACGAAGTGCTGCCGCAATACAGGGTAATAACTTGATCGCTGCTACGATTCAATGTCCGATCGATTAAACTATCCAATGGATGTTTAAGTGCTGCCCACATTAGGGTTTATGCTTTGTCATTCGTCGTTAATCCGATGGATGTTTAAGTATCGCACTTTGTCATTCGTTGTGAGGGTTTTAATCTCGTGAGTTATCGTAAATGTTGTATTAGTTACTAACCTAGTTTGTGTGCATTGTTATTTAAACTAGGTTATCAAGGCTAATCAGTAGGCTAAGCTCTGTTCATATTAAATCTGCAATGTGAGTCATTCTCTTTTTATCAAATTTGTTTACAAAAGCATGGTTATTTTCAAAGTTATAATTACAGGGATTAAGTCTTTGTAGTCACCAAATTACAGCCGGTATGTGGGGTTTGTATATAATACTTGATAATCGTCACCATTGGACAACGAGTTAGCCAAGGGGTGATATGACCATAGTCATAGACACCATTGGACAACGAGATAGCCAATGTGTGGTCGAGTGATAAATACTGTGGGTAGTTGGTTGATATCAGAAACATTGTAATTGCTCTTAATACTGTAAATTATAACAAACGTGTCATTTTACTAAAAAGAATGATTCACCAGTATTTCCCGCTGACAAAACCTTTTTTAAACATGTTTCAGGTGATCTGTTGTGATCCAGGAAAAGTGCCATGAAGCACTATCAACTTAAGGAAGTGGCTCAGTATAAAATAAAGAAACATGTTTTGTAAAATAAAGATTTCTCCGTGAAATTCATATGAATTTAAATTACCGGGGTTTTATCCCGAGTTGTGAAATAAAATAAATCGGGAAAATGCAGTTTTAAAAAGATACTGAAGAAAACTTCCGCTGTTAAATTAATACCACGGGATTTTATGTCCCGCGGCTCCTGAAACGGGTAAAACCGGGTCGGGGGCCGTGACATAAGGTCCCAAAAATCTTATAACAAGTACTTAGGGCCATACCGCAACCTTGCCTCTCAGTCCCTTTTGACCTTGCGCGGCCGCGCACTTGTCCTACAAAGAAGGCTTAAGAGATAGATAGCAGACAACACTTGCGCGTCAAAAGGAAATCATAAATCCTTGCGCTTTCCTCCATAAACAGAGGATGAAAATCCTAAGTTAAACACTTCCGCCTAATGATATCCAGACTTGGATATTACTTACCCCACTGGTGCCACACGATAAAGAGTCACACAGGATTATGGCAATAACCTCCGAGAAGGACCCAATCGTGCACCACTAAATGGTTACAACCGTCTGGACATGTGTCATCACCTCAGGCATCCCTGAAATCACGATAATGGCATGAAATTGGAGAGAAACCTCCACTTGATCACTTTCCACGTGGCAAACCCCCATCCATAGATCTAAACAGCGATCCGTGTGCACTCACGTCGAATCGAGAAGCTTAACGGAAGGAAATGTAACCGCTTACGGGGTTAGCATCTTCCGTCAACATTTCACCAACGAGTTTTCCCGCCCAAAACTCTCGGCTATAAATATGAGAACAATTCAGGTATGAAATTCAAGTTACACACACTTCGTCAATATCTCTTCTTGTTCATAAACACATACTTATTCTCACGCCGGAGTCGGGTCAAGGAGAGAACTCCTCTTCTCCCCTTGACGAGGCTAACGGTGCTTTGTTTTGCAGAGTTTACCGGAGAAGAAGGTCAGTTGCATCGAATCAAACGAGAGAGAATAACCCCCCTTTTATGCAGATCAAAACCCCCTAGATAATTCGATTTCGGTCAATTATCTAGTGTTTCTTCATTGGTGCCCACCGATTTCTTTGTTTCATCCAATTTTCTCTCGTTTCTTGATCTACTCCGTTGATTCCATTTGCACATGGAAGAAACTTCATCTCATTGGCAAACTGGCCCTCGGCCAAATGTCGGTAACAACCTTCGGGTTGAAGGAATTCCAGAGGAGGCCTCGGATGACAATGAGGTTCAATCCAATCGAGTAAACGAACCTGTCACTCCAGGGGTGCTACCAGAGAACCCTGTGCACTCAATTCTACCTCCAGGAGAAACTCCAATCTTCTGGTACGTCAGGTCTCAAGGGGCTCTAAATGCAGTATACTCACAGCTGTGTGCACAAACTGCACCCCAAACTCAGCCGCGAAGGTCAGGATCTCGTGCTCATGCTTCTCAACGTGAGGGCCCGTCTCACATCGAAGACACAGAGGTATACTCCAGATCTCCGTCGAGATATGAGTATACCCAATCTGGGAGTCGTCAACGAGAGTATCGAGATGAGTCACATTCCCACCGAAGAGCATCAGTTCACACTAGGTTGGGATCCCAACGAAATACCTACACCAGTGAAGATGATCCAACCTATCGCATAGGTGACAACGTCAGTGTGTTTAGTCGGTTGAACTATAACAAGTGTAAACCCCGTGCGGTTTATAACCCCGAGGCTGAACACGACTATGATTTGATTTACCGCCCTGCGGAAGCAGCGGAAAATTCAAAGTTCATCATGGAAATAGCTTTGGCTCCGCTTGAGAAAGCTAAACTACCATCCAACGTGGGTAAATTTAATGGGCTGACAGACCCTGATGACCACTTGAGGGTTTTTACAAGCGCAGGGTTAGTAGGTGGCTGGACTCTACCATTATGGTGCCATCTTTTCGTACAGACCCTTACTGGCGCTGCAAGAATCTAGTTCGATAACTTACCCATCGGGAACATCACATCATGGAAAGATATGCGCAAGAAATTTCTGACTCATTTCAGTAAACAGCGACGATCTATCCGGGACACATCAGATGTAATGAACATTTGGCGTCATGACGATGAAAGTCTGGAAGACTTTATCACCCGATATAACAAAGAAGTACTGGAGATCGGGGGAGTCCACGAGCAACTGATTCGCGCACAGTTCAAATATGCGGTCAGATGCGATGATATGATCAAGGTCCTATCTGGGACAGAAGGCCTCCCGAAGAGCTGGGAGAAAGTGATGGCAGCAGCTAAGGTGTACGCACAAATAGAAAAGAACCTTACCACTAATAGGCCGCCACCACCACATAACCGACCCTCCGACTTAGGCTCAAGTGGCGGGAGGAAATTCAAGAAGGGATGGCGTGATTCTGGCTCGAGAAACCATTCATCTGAGGATGCTCGGGCAACGATCAATAAACTTGTTGCGTAGAGGGAAATCAAACAAGAGAACAGGGAGAGGCAATGGACTCCCTTAACTAAAACCCCCGCGGAAGTTTTGAGCACTGAAGATTATCAGTTCAAGCCACCGATCCCCATGAAAAACAAGCGCGGACAAGACCCAGCCCCGTATTGCGAATATCACAAGGACAGTGGCCATACCACCAACAATTGCATTTCCTTGCGCACCTAGATTGAGAAAGCCCTTAAATGCGGCGAGCTCACACATCTGCTACAAAACGTGCGCAAGGAAATAAAGCAAATAACTCGAGGCGATGAAAGCCCGAGCAAAAGGGCGAAAAACTAAGAAGAAACTCTATGGTCTCCGCGCAGAAAGACATGATTTATTAAGACAAAGCGGGAGGATAAGTTAAGTCTCGTATATTTATTAGCAAACTTTGTAATGGCCTCTGTGCCCTATCCCGAAATAAACAAAGTTTCTATTATTCTTGTGTTTTTCTTACAAAATGCATGCAATTTCTTTTAGTAAGCGCAAAAACATTATGGTAATTACAAAACAAAGCCTCATGAACGGTTAGTGATTACGTCACAAACGACCATAAGTTCACACATGAGCTTTATATCAACTTCATTCGCCTTACTCAAACAAAGTAATTGTATTCATGCAAAATATTGTAAACTAAAAAACACACGACATACTATTCTCGGCGTACAAATACGCCTTAAAAACTATCAAACACGACAGTGTTTTAGTTACTTGCGCAACAGCGCACCAACAAAGAAAGGGATATACATCCCAAATATTACAGAAAATTGTTCAATACAATTTCAAAAGAACCTACACTAAATCTTCACCTTCATCCGGAAAGATTTCCTTTAGTTGTGCCACGTGATCATCAGATTGCAGCGCAACATTTATAAGATCCATAACGGGAAGCTGCAAGTTGTTAAATTCTGCCTTCAAAGCAGTAAGCGCAGCACCAGTGTTAACGCCATAAGTCGCAGATTTGCTGATAACCCAATCAACCTTTAAAGCGCTATTCACATGCTGAGAACACTCAGCATATCCTTGGGCATACCCGTCCTTTCGCACAGCAACAACTAAACGCGCAACGGTTTTATCCAACTCCTCATAATTCAACACTGATTCAGCAACCTATGAAAATAAGCAAGGGTAAATAACAAGAAGGCACAAAAACATTCCCGCAACGAAAAATAAGAATCAACTTACACAGGCAATTCCACTATCTTTCAGCCACGCCATATCACTTTTTAAAGGTTCAAGCTCGCTTTCCGCTGTGGCCCGCGCCGTTTCAGAATTTTCCAATTTTTCTTCGGTTTCAATCAAACGGCGAGAGGATTCAGCCTTTTCGGAATACGCAAGTTCCAGATCCTTTTTAAGTTGTTCCTGGTCAGAAAGAAAAGCAGTAAGTTCTTCTAACTCTTTATCTCTAAGAGCAAGAGTGGCGCAAGCTTGTACCTCTCGTTGCTCACTGCGCTCCCTATGAGAACGCGCTTCTTCTAGCTTAGCTTCTGCATCAGCCTTCTCCTTTTTCAACCTTTCTACCTCTGCATCCTGTTTTTTCAGTTTTTCAATCTCAGCCTTGAGATTATTCATGACATTGCGGAGATTTACCTTCTCAGCATTATCTTTTTTGCAAATTTTCTTCCAGCTTTTGCGTTCTTCGGAAATGAGGGCAGCTTCGGCTTCAGCTTTCCTCTTCCAACCCGAAACAGACCACTCCTCGGTTTTACGATCAGCCTCAAACCTGGCTCGATCAGCTTCCAATTTAGCTTTCAACTGGGTAATCCGGTTTTCATCCGCAGCAAATTTCTTCTTCGACACCTGAAAAGCATCCCACTACTTGTGCATGCTGTGCCAATCACGTACTATACGTTGAGTGGTCGATGCATGAGAAGCAGCTTCCTCAAGGTAAGCATGATAAGTTTGCTCGTGAGACCGGCTTTCTTGAAACTTGATCTCCCCAGGCGGAAATATCCCCTGCAACCAATCTCGGCACACGCACCAATCCGAGAAAGTATCACCTTTCTTCAAATTCCAAACAGGGGCATGAAGCTCGGAAGCATCTTTCTCCGAATAAGTCCTGTAATAGTAATCCCCCAGGGTTTCCTCTGGGCGGATTGGAGAATTTTTGCCTGCATCGGAAAATGAACCCTGATCTTCAGCAGAAACCTTCTCGACATTCTCGGGCATAGAACCGAAAACCTTGGAAGGAGAAGCTATAACAGGAATTTCTTCCCAATTTTCTTCTTATCACGGGCAGCAGGTTCAGGAGTTGAGGGGTTACCAGCATCATCCATCACCACTGGGCTCACAACTTTTTCAACTTCTGTAGCAACTTCAACAGGCTTGTCAGCCTCAACAGTCTTCTCCACGCCACCATCAGGAACCTCCATAGTCTTTAACTGATCAGCAACGGAAGCACGCGGAGGAGAAGGTGGGAGTTCTTCATTAACCACAGGTTGCGGCTCTGTGGGAACAGGAGAAACAGGGACTTCTGAAAAAACAACAAAGTCTGTAAATATCCAATGCGCATAAGGAAAAAGAAGAAAAGGTAACACTTACTAGGAACAGACTCAGAAATAAAAGTGTCCAGATTGCCTTTCCTGGTAATTTTCTTCCTTTGGATCTTCTTTGAGGGCTGACCCTCAGCTTCAGCATTAGTCTGTTTCCTTTTACCCGCCTTCTTTCGCACCAAGTGTTCAGGACAGGACTCCAAGTCAATGAGACCTTCTGGGTTGGATGGAGGGATATCAGCAGTATCTCTCGGTTCAGGTTTCGGCCTCCTAACAGTAACTGCAGGCGCAAGACCCTCCAAAGAGTCAGAAACCACCACATAATCACACCAGGAGTCAGAGGATCAGCGCATACCTTTCTTCTCTCCTCCAACATTTTTGAATTTGGAGGAATGAGTGTTCTCCGGATCACTCTTTTTAGGCGCAACGTTACTAGTTGTCGCGCGCTTCTTCTTCTCAGGGCCTATGCCCAAATTTGATAATTCACCTATGAAAGCGCAGAATAAAGTTTGTTCAGGCGCATAACAGAAAGCAAACAACAAACAAAATACGCAAACTCACCAACACCAGAAGCAGGTTGGGCAGGTAAATCAGCCTCTTGAGGAAGTACAAAGTTCCTCACAATCCGATGGTACCAAAGCTCCTCGTCAGGTTTCTTCTGAATAGTACCCATCTTTCCGCCTTCTCTCTTGTACGCAACAACATACAATGAAACAACTGCAGGGGAGAAAGAGCAAGTTCAAAAAAAAGGGGGGGAAGAAGGGGCAAAATCCCAATTTTACCTTTACCACCCTCCATGTATACCAGTTTCTCTTCCCGGTCCATCCTCCAATTCAAACTCATGCTAGCACCAACAAGAGCTTTCTCCCGCAAGGCAATGTTAGGAACTTCCTTCAGATCTTGATACCAATTCTCATCAGCAGGGGTCCGAATCGTTTCAATAGGGACGTCTTCTTTCCCCCTTAGAACCATCCTCATCGGAATCACTCCTGCCTTGATGAAGAAAATTTTTTGTTTCCAATCATGGAAAGATTTTAGAGGATGCTGCAATATCTTCTTTGCAGACACTCTTTGGACAAATGAGTAAAACCCTTGGGTACAGTGCATTTGGTGAAAAACCCTAAATCGAAGGACTGTTGGCTCAATATGCATCTTCCGACACACAAACTCGAAATGTCGAACCCTAACCATGCCAATAGGGTGCAGTTGGGAGATATGAAACTTATAATACTCAAGGATTTCAAGGAGAAATTTTGTTACAGGCAAGCCAATAGGGTGCAGTTGGGAGATATGAAACTTCACAGAAAAAATCCCAAAAGAGAGTGATATACCCAGCCGGAGCATCTGCTGTTGTCTTACCCTCCTCAGGGTACAGGGCACCCCAGTTCTCCGGGAATATAAGGTTTTGAACCAAACCATCGAAAGTTGCTCTGGGCCACTTTAACGGTGGAAGTTCAGTAGACATTTCCTCGGATAAGTCTAAGCAATGATTAGCATAAAGGGGCAACTCAAACAAACTTATATACTCACCGCAATAAATAACATCGGTAACTGCCATAGCACCTTTTCCGGATATCACAGTTACCCAAGCGACGGGAGCGAGTGAGAATCAACACAAACGCAAGTTCACGCGCGCATGCAAAGCACGGACAGTAAGGGACAACTGACAGTGATAGCATGTCACTCAGTCCTCACTATACCAGCCCCATCTAAAGTCAAATATTTTCAAAATCTTTATAATAAGCAAAGTAAATCTTCTCATAGAAGATTCCCTACTTTCGAGCCAAAAAGCATTTCCCTCTCATAAGTCTAGTGCTCCACTTACTTGCATAAGAGCAACACTAGACTGGGGGGACTTGAAGGGGTAAGGTCCCAAAACCCTTATAACAAGTACTTAGGACCATACCGCAACCTTGCCTCTCAGCCCTTTTTGACCTTGCGCGGCCGCGCACTGGTCCTACAAAGAAGGCTTAAAAGACAGATAGCAGACAACACTTGCGCGTCAAAAGGAAATCATAAATCCTTGCGCTTTCCTGCATAAACAGAGGATGAAAATCCTAAGTTAAACACTTCCGCCTAATGATATCCAGACTTGGAAATTACTTACCCAACTGGTGCCACACGATAAAGAGTCACACAGGATTATGGCAATAACCTCCTAGAAGGACCCAATCATGCACCACTAAACGGTTAAAACCGTCTGGACACGTGTCATCACCTCAGGCGTCCCTGAAATCACGATAATGGCATGAAATTGGAGAGAAACCTCCACTTGATCACTTTCCACGTGGCAAACCCCCAGCCATAGATCTAAACAGCGATCCGTGTGCACTCACGTCGGATCGAGAAGCTTAACGGAAGGAAATGTAACCGCTTACGGGGTTAGCATCTTCCGTCAACATTTCACCAACGAGTTTTCCCGCCCAAAACTCTCGGCTATAAATATGAGAACAATTCAGGTATGAAATTCAAGTTACACACACTTCGTCAATATCTCTTCTTCTTCATAAACACATACTTATTCTCACACCGGAGTCGGGTCAAGGAGAGAACTCCTCTTCTCCCCTTGACGAGGCTAACGGTGCTTTGTTTTGCAGAGTTTACCGGAGAAGAAGGTCAGTTGCATCGAATCAAACGAGAGAGAACAACCCCCCTTTTATGCAGATCCAAACCCCCTGGATAATTCGATTCCGGTCAATTATCTAGTGTTTCTTCAGTAGGCGAGAATAGCGAGAAATAATAGGTAAGCTCGTACATAATCCCTACAGGATATGCACAAGTCGGTCTGTTGGTTCCTAACTATAGACTAGGTCGTTTCTAAGACATCAACCTGGACTAGGTCGAGTGTTGCCTAATTCCCTATAGTTATGGCTCTGATACCAATCTGTCACACCCCAATCGATGGCAGAAACATCGGGGCGTGGCACTTAGCGAAACAGATTGTCCAGAAGTTTCCATAACAACTAGAATTACCAATTAATTAAAGCAACATGTCCCATACCATGTCTTAAAAGATAACATATTTATTACAGACAAGATCTAGTCAAATTGTTCTGTTCCGACAACTCAGATTTCAAATACAGACAATTTTTTATTGGTTTCTAGACCTTTCCTAGCCTCGATTTCACATCAAGCAAAGCAATTAAGCATCCTAAGCACCTGTCACATACGTTAAAGTAAAAGTCAATACACATAGTGTAAAGGTGATACAAGTTTGATAATAGCGTATAGAGTTCGAAATCGTTACGCATAACCAGCACGTACACAGTGTAAAATGAGGCATGTTAGTTATCGACAAGAACCTATCAATACCAATGACTGCGAGTTGACTGCCAAAAGCAGTTCGTATTGCATGATCACCCCTGTGACCCATACAATTAATTGTCCTTAACAACCCCTGAGTGAACAGGTGCTGAGTCCAAATAAATAGTACTACTGTTGCTAAGGCAGGTAGACAGCATTCCATGTGTAAACATAACAAACAAGCATTCATTAAGTCACGTATAACATGCGGTAACGGTTAGCATTAAAGTATTGCGTAGTGTGTTCGATGTGATTTAGTATAAGTAATGTATGTAACACCCAAAAGTGCGTAAAGCAAAAAGGGATCGAGTATACTCACAGGGATTGAATTGATGGATTGAAGGGAGCGCTTAGAGCAGATAATAGCCTGAACAGTTATCGATAACATAAGCAAAAGTCGACGTGTAAAAAGGAATAAGGTGTCAGTGAGTCGAACAGCAGTCCGATCGGATGGCAGTCCGATCGGATGGCCGGTCATTCGGGTGACAGTTCGTTCAGACGGTCGTCCGATCGGGTGACCGTTCGAGTGGACTGTTACCTTGTTTAGGATGGATGTGTTTGTGTATGATGGCTTGACTTTTTAAGTTTTCGTTGTAGCATTTTGAAAACTTAGAAGTATCTCTACCTTTCAGGCCGATCGATCGAACGAACGACCGTTCGATCGGGCGACAGTCCGATAGGTTGGGCACTTCAGCGAGAACAAGTTCACAGCTGATTGTCACTCGATCGGACGGTTGTTCGATCGGGTGGCAACACATGTGCATTGAACATGTTGAAAATTTGTTTAAGTATTGAAGTTCCAAAATCACATAGTCGGATGCTCGGTCGATCGGGTGGTAACCCGATCGAACGGTAATCCGTTCGGTGTTCAAAAACCTTTGGAGTTTGAATTAAAAGACAAGTGTGGGGCCAAGGTGCAAGCCGATCGGGTGGCAACCCGATCGGGTGACAGTCCGTTTAGACAGCAGTCCGATCGGATGACACTCCAACCTGGTCGGCCTGATCGTCTTCTTCCTTGGTCATTTCGATAGTTTGTCGTTTTATCGAGATGATTTGATAACGTATTAGGCAATAGAAACCTCGTCGCGACTTGGTAACATGATCGGACAGGAATCACCCAAATTCGGCCGGTTAACTGTTCGGGATGGTTTGCCTTGTTTAACCCGAAATCGCTAATCTCGTGGATAGAATCCAGATCTTGAACCAACACATCAACAAGAAAGAGTAGAAGGCTAGGACAAGGCCCGATTCTATCGGTTTTGAGTGCATTGAGTGTAAAAGTGTTGAAAGAAGGTTAGAAACCACCTTTCAATCCTTTTTCACCGTGAATATGTTGAGATCTATGCAAGATCTTCGTTTATTTGTGTGGAAATCGGTTAGATCTAAGTTGTCCTTGGTGGATTGAGACCAAAACATGAAGTTCATAAGAACACCATGATGACATCATCCTAAAACACCTCAAATCTAGTGATTTCACGGTTAAAAGTTTAGATTCAAAAGATAGAAAGGTGTAGGAGTGCGTGTAGATTAAGGAAGTACAAGATTTAGGACGAGATCTTACCGGAATAGCGAGAAATCAGAGAAAAGGTGAGTATGAATGCTGGTCGGATGAAAGTTTCCAGAAATGGTAAGTTTGATGTTGAAAGGAGGATATTTATAGGGTTTCCCAAAAAGGAAAGGGGAGGAGAGGGGCTGGTCGATCGGTTGGCAGCCCGATCGAACAGCTGGTCGATCGAGCGGCAGCTCTATCGAGCGGCTGGTCGATCGGCTGGTCACTTGGTCGATTGGCCACTTGATTCGAGTGTTCGGTGCGACGAGTCTTGCCGTTTCGAGTGTTGCGATGCGATAGAATTTCCTAGTCAAATTACTTTTAATCCCAAGTACTATATCAACATACAAGCATCCTTATTTCATATTCGTTTAGCGTTTGCGATTCGATTGCGATTGAGTTTCGATTGTTCACCACAACATAACATAAATAAACATGCACAAGTATCACATAAGACACACACACGTATAACAATATCCAAAATAAATAATTCGAGTTGCGAGTGAGATTGCGATAAGCGATAAATCGATTAAACATGTGATAGTTAGCGATTACTATGCGATTATTAATAGATACTCCACATAATACAACTAAAGCGATAATAGAATTAGACTAATTACAAGTCAAAGAGGTCAAAACAGGATTTGAGCAAGGAGTGACAGATCGCAATTAGCAATCTTTTCTTCCTTTGACTTCAATCTTGACTTTGATTTTGACTTCCGAAACACGGGGTGTTAAAACATTTTTGTAAATAATAGGGGTCTTGGAATTATCAGGAGGGGTAAAATAGGAAGATCCAAACAAATGTGCACATGCTAATCACATGTCATTTCCCCCCATCATATTTAAACGACAATAACATTTTTATACGTGATTATTTTTCGAAAAAAATTACACCATAAAACTAAGCGTTTTTTTATCTTTCCAACGAGTATACTATTGATATATACTTTTCGAAAAAAAATTAACTGGGTTTTATGGCGTTTTTTCTGAACTGAGTGTTTTATGGTGTTTTAGACTAGGTATTTTCATGGCGTTTTTCTGAACTAAATGTTTTTATGGCATTTTAACTAGGTATTTTCATGGTGTTTTTCTGAACTGAGTGTTTTATTGTAAGGACCTGCAAAAATATCCCACAACACTCCGTCGGTGAAAATTATTGGTGCATACATCTGTCGTCTTCGTCTTATATCGAGTCTCGGGTTCGTTGCAGATCTTAACAAGAGTGATGTCATCATATTGAATGATGACATCACAATATGACATCAATATTGACATCATCACATGACAACATCATGTGAATTGCATGGAAACTTGAAATCAGAAGTTATGTTGATGTGTTTCGCTAGAAGTTATATTTGAGGGTTTCGCTTGAACATGTATGTGTGTAAGTTCAAGCGAAAGCCTGAGGCTATATATAGGTGTCACATGTTTTCATTTGGACAGAACAGATCAGAGCCTTGTAACTTGTACCGAAGTGCTGCCGGTATATTTTGTGCTTGTAATCGTTGATAAATCAATATACAAGAGATTTAAAGTGACATTCAAGCTGTTTCAAAGTCGGTTTCTTATTTTCCGCATCTGAAACTGATAAAATCTCTTCTGAACGACTCGTTCGGGTCGCAAAACGATCCTACAAGTGGTATCAGAGCTCAGGAGGAAGAGATCTTGCCAAAACAGCCTGTTTTCGTCACTTTTTCTGATTTCTACACCATTCTTTTCAAAATTAAAAATTTTTCACGGGTAAAAACGGCTCAAATTTTCACATATTGTGCGTAATCATGTTTAAATGAATCCTGGAAAGTTTCAGCACTAAAATCAACGTAAAAACTGGTTATAATCATCTGCTCGCTTGAAAGTTGTTCGTTATTTGCTGACATCATGCTGGCTTTCGCTTGAAAAATAGTGTAGTTTGAAGCGAAACCGGGTCTTTCGCTTGAAAAGTTCAGGTCTCACTTGAGTGGCTTTCGCTTGAAACTGACACACTGCTTGAAAGTTATTAAAAGTGCATAGTGTATTGTGTGACACATTAAACAAGGTTACAGTAAGTCGGAAATTGAAATCACAAGTTGGTCAGTTTGCATGAGAAAAGTAAAGATTGTCGGCCATTTGTTTTAAAAAAAATCGTGAAAATTGGAGAGGACTCATGTGAAAAGAACATCATGTTGTGCAATACTTTTATCGAGGGTGTCGGCCATATGTAACATTTATCGAGGTTGTCAGTTAGTTGGGACAAGAAATCACGAGTTTGTGTGTCAGGCGCATGTGAATTGGGTTCACGAATTTGATAAAGTGTCTCGGGTCTACAAAGTGGAAAAGAAATCACGTGAATTACTGGAAAAATTGTCAGTCAACAAGTATTGGAATCATATAAACCACAACTGTCATCAAGTGAACTAGATTTTTCGGTTCAATGGGAGTGGTTTATTTCAAAAGGCTTATAATATTAGGTGCATGTGATGTTGTCAGCTCATTAAAGTAAACATGTGAAGTGTTTGAAGTCCAATTGTCAAGTCATCCATATCTTGGCAGTTTATTAAAAGTTTGACTTTGATTTTTTTAAATCAAAGAAGAGGCGGTCAGTCTGTTTAAATTCAAACTAGTTCAAAGTCGTGTGATTTAGTGAGGTCATTGGAAAAGTTCGGTTTATTTTGATCCGGGTCATAGAAGTCCGTACAGTGTGTCAACCGTCAGTCTGCACAGAATTATCGCTAGTTCGAGTACGAGTGTTATTCTGTTAATTGATAAGTTTTTTTTAACTGATCATTTGTTTGTCTGTTTCACGTTTTTTTTTTCAAGGTGATACAGCTCATTTGAAAAATTCGAAACATGGAGAACGAGTTCTACAATGCTTTTGCTAGTCCAATTACAATCACTCAGAGTGCTTTGCATGAAAATGAAACCGGGACGTCTCAGAAACCACCCAAACTCATGGATATTGATGATTACAATGCATGGTCCGAACGGTTTGGAAATTGGGTTGAAGCTTATCACTTAGATGTGTGGGAACACACTGAAGAACCATATGTTAGACCCACAACGAATAATATTCAGCAAACAATTAGGGAAATGAGTACGAAAGATAAAAAGAAATATCGAGATGAGAAATTGACGGTGAGTCTGCTTCAGCAAGCGATAAAAGAAGATATCTTGATACTGCTTCAACATGATGGAACTGCTTATTCAATTTGGACAGAATTGGAAGCAAAATTTGTTGGAAGTGATGATATGCTCAAAAACAAGATGTCTCTCATGAAGAAAGAGTTTGATTTATTCCGTGGTTTAAAATCTGAAAACACCAAGCAAATAATTGATAGATATTGTAACTTGGTGAGAAATATGACAAAACTTGGTATTAAAAAGGATACTGATGAATTGATTGAAAAACTTGCAGATGCACTACCTCATGAAACTTGGGGAACGTTTCTGATGATGCTGAGATCCAACAGAAAAGATTATAAAAACATGACACTGGGAGACTTCATCAAACATTTGGAAGCTCAAGAGATAGAGCAGAGGAAGATTGCCAGGATGAAGAACTACGATGGAGAACAAGATATCAGCTTGTATTACAAAGGTGGTGTCAACGAAAAATCAAATTTTTCTCCAAAAGTCGAAACTGCTTATAGTGCAAAAGATTCTTCAGAAAAGAAATCATCCCAGGGATCAAGCAGCACAAGATTTTCATCATTCGATCCAAACATTTCCGCAACAAAGAATGGAAGAAAACTTCAGTGTAACATTGTATTAAATCTTGAAAGTGACCAAGATTATTCTGAAGAAGTTGCCAAAAATCAAATGTCTTTGTTGGGAATGGTTCTAGAGTCTTATAGTAGTTTTGTGGCCGGAAAGATCGGTAATCCAATGCTCACAAAAGAGGATTACGATCAAATCGATGCTGAGGAAATGGAATTGATGGATATTAAATGGTGCATGGCCAGTGTAATGAGAAGAGCTGAGAAGTTTAAACAAATTACGGGAAGAAATGATTTTCTTGATGCAAGTGTTTCAAATTTAGGCTTTGATAAATCTAAAGTTACATGTTTTCGTTGCAGGGAAAAGGGGCATTTCAAGAGGGAGTGCAAAAATCGTGAAGCTACTGGAGCCCAGAATCCTTTTGGAAACAACGATTATCACAAAAAGGTAATTTATCATCAAATCACACCACCAGCATCGCATCAGGCACAAACTGCACATGGGAGAGATGTGATTGAAGGTTCAAAAAGAGCGTGTATAGTTAATCAGGGCAAATATGATAATTTTAGCTGGGATAAATATGTTCCAACAAACAGCAAAGTGTGTCTGGCAGATCAAGACGATGAAAAGTTAGCTGAAGGTTTCAATTGGGATGATTTTTGCCCAGATCAAGACACTTCAAATGTTAAAGCTTTAATTGCAATTGCTTATGATTTGAAATGTGCTGAAAAGTGCAGGAAAGTCATGGAAGCTGCAGAAGCAAGACGGAGAAAGTTTGAAGAAGAGGAAGAGAGATTAAAAGCTGAAGCTAAAGCTGAGAAAATGAGAAGAGCTGAATTTTTACAATCAAACTGAACAGTCAAAGAGGTTCCTGAATTTGAAGTCAAAGTTGATGCAGAACCTGTCAAAGTTCCTGAAAAGTGCATGAATTGTGATTCTTTAATCAAACAGAACAATGAGTTGCTGCACAATATAAACAGATTGAAAGAATCCTATGATACAATGAACAGAGAAATTAACAAGTATACTGATTCAAACGGTGAACAAGTTGTGGCAATGAATACGCTGAAGAAAGCGTATCTGAGACAACTTGATGATGTCAACTTTCACATAAAGAAATGTGCTGATCTAGAGTTGAAGTTGGCAACACAAAAGATAGAAACTGAAAGAGTCAACAAGTAATTAGAAAGTTACTCATGTTCTACTTTTGTTGTTGACAGGATTTATCCGGTTGTAGAGAATTTGAAGACTTTTGAAGAAGTGAAGACTTCAGAAGGAAAGAAGTCAGAGACAAGAAAAGATGATGAAGTGAAGATTTCTGGTGAGAAATCAAGTGTTGTCTATAATAAATGTCCACCCCCGGTCGAAAATGGATTTTTACCTCGAAATCCAAATTCCGAAAGAGTCGAAAAGGCAATAAACTTACAATGGGAGTCTGGGCCATCGGATAACTTGCCAGAAAATATTGATGTCACGTATACGTCGTCCGACACTGATCATGAGTCAAAGTTGATAAAAAGTGTGGTCGATCAGGTGTTAGATAAAGATGACAGTGAGGAGTCAAACATGAAGTCCAAACCCGAGTCAAAGTCTGAGTCTGATGCGTCAAAGTCTACAATCAAAAAGGACAAACGGGTTTATGACAAACAATTTTTGCTATCGAAATCTAATTTGAATGATGAATCAGTCAAAGTAGCATATACTTTGAAAGGTTCTGACAAATTATATTCTGATGAGAGTTTTCCAATAAGAAGT
The DNA here is from genome assembly GCA_030545235.1 of Helianthus tuberosus. Lineage (NCBI taxonomy): Eukaryota > Viridiplantae > Streptophyta > Magnoliopsida > Asterales > Asteraceae > Helianthus > Helianthus tuberosus. The sequence continues at coordinate 158,405,474 of CM060402.1, read as the reverse complement.
GTTAGATTTGAAATGATTCAAAAGGTTTTCAAAATCACAGAAATTAATATTTCTGAAATAAAAGATTTAAATCTTATCGGAAAACCTAAACAATACACTTCAAGAGATCAACAAAGAATTAACAAGAAAATGGGTTACAATTGTGGTTACAGTTTCCAACAGAAACCAAACCATAATCGTAATTTCAAAAAGAAAGGATTAGGTTTTGTACCACCAAAACATTACAAAAATAAAAAAATTTCTAAACCAAAAACTGTGTTTGTTTCAGGAAAATCTTTAGATGATGAGAAAGAACAAGCATTCAGAAAACAGACGAATCAGGAATTCCTTGCCAAGAAGCAAGAAGAGTTGAAGAAAAATGTTGTTCCAAAGAAGATAGAAACCAGAACCTGTTTTCAGTGCAAGATTGCTGGTCATGTTGCTAGGAATTATCCGAAAACATTCAAACCAAAACAGGAAGTATCTGGTAAATTGAAAGAGAAAGTTGTGGAGAAAACTGAACTTACAACCAAACCATTTACTGGCTTTGAAAATTCAACCTTTGAGAAGGGAGAATGTTCAAAGAGTGTTTTGAAAGGAAAAGAAAATGTAAAAAATCAAAAATGGGTTGTGAAAGGTTCAGGTAATAATTCTGGTGATGAATCTGATTCCACAAAATCAGAGGAGCCACGTGTTGAGAAAAAGGTTGAAAAATCAGTTCCAACTATGAACGATGAAAATTTTCCACCGTTGTGTGCTGAAAATTTTATGATGAAAGTTGGAAAAGTTGAAATATCAAATCAATTTTATTCTGATAAGAAGAAATTTGATGTTGATAAGGCTTTCAATGGAACTGTGAAACATATTTTTGGCAAAATGGTCAATGGTAAGGCCAAAAGTGTCAAAGAATTTTATGCTTCTAAAAGACGTGTTCACAAGTCTGTTGAAAGAAAAGATGAAGAAGAAAATGTTGTTACACCCAAGGAAGGTCAGGCTTGGGTGGATATATTTTTCAAACAGTAAAAAACCTGATTTGCCGGAGATCCCAAGTTGGTAATCGTGGATCATGAATCGGCATCATTCATTATCATGTTTGTATAATGTGTTTTTGAGAAGTTTTGCAGGACTTGCCGGAACTCCCAGGTTTGTAAGCGTGGAGTAGGAATCGGCACCTTGAGAATTCAACCAACAGATGGTAAATTGGTTGAAAAGCAGGTTTGAGTTGTATGTTTGTGTTTTTTACAAGTGGTTCAGAAGTTGAATTGGATTGATCTTACAAGTGGTAAATCAGGGACATTAAGTTGTATCTGATTTTCTGCAAGTGGTTGAAAAACAAAATGATGAGTTTATTCCCTAACCTACAATTGGTTAAAATCAATCAACAAAACTTATTTTCCGGAAAAACCATTTTGATTAAAACAAACTTAAGTGTTTTGAGATCACAATGGGAAAATAGTTTGTTGTGAGGGGGAGTTCTGATTGTTTATGCCAAGTGGATGGAGAATTGAGGCAATTCGATATCAGTTGTCATGTTTGTGTACAGTTTGTTTTCAAATTTCCTAAAATGTGTTTACATTTTAGGGGGAGTAAAATTTTAGAAAATCCAAAAACATTTGAAAAAGCCAAAAACATGATAAAATAAAAAATGAGTTTTTGTTGCATATAAGAGGAAATGATAGTACATCAGTGGACGATCACAACATGCTAAAGATTTGGTAAGATAAAAAGGTGATAAACGGTCTCACTGATGATGTGCTAGTAGATTTTTACACATTTAGTAGATTGTGACGAGATATAAACCTAAATTTCAAACTTGCTTATATCGTGGGGAACATCTCTCGGATATATGGGTAACCCCCGAAATCTCGTTTGAAAGGTCTCATAATCCGATATACTAGGTCTTTATACTCAATGATGTCTGGGGTATTATTCCGGGACTTCTGCTGAACGATGGTTCTGACCTAGTCCTTGGATAATACTTTCCGCAAATGCTTGAAACATAGCATAAACCCTCAGCATGCTGATGAAACAATAAAATTGATAGTCGCTGTTGTTGTAGCTAAAAGATCCTCTAAAGGGGACATACCGAAAAGTCGAAGCTGATATCTCTCTGCGTATACGGAAGTATCGACCTGAGATCCCTCGGCCCTCGCATTACCTAATTTATGTACAGATATCATTGTAGTATACTCACCTGTAAGACTGAATATTGGGATCTGGATACGGGAGTATATTCTGAGGTGGAACACGCGATTAAGTTTAAGTTCTTAAAACATTAATTTCGTATCTCGAAGCAGTTGAAATTTGTGTGAAAATTTAAGTGGACAAACATACTGACAATCTAAGTGAATCGTTTAAAAGTTAAAATGTAATTAAGCTTAACGGTGTTGGTGATTTGTCTCATAAACTGATATGATCCTCTTGCACGAACTCACAAAAATATTGTTTGTAAATATTTCATTTCTGTATTTTCTTGTTTCTACAATGGTGTTAGTTATTTTCTTTCAGAAAATCCAAAAAGATTTTAGTGTGTTTTAGCATAATTTTTGAAAAATCCAAAAAGATTTTCGACAACTGATTTTGGAAAGCTGATTTTCAAAATTCCGAGTGCTAAACTTGATGAACAAATGGTTTGGGTGAAAGTATTTGAAGATTGTTGAAATGAAATGAGAAAAGGTTTTGCAATAAAAACGTTATTCCTGCAAGTGGTAAATTAGATTTGAAAATCTTATCCACAAATGATTATCAGAAAACTTATTTTTGGGTAGAGTTATGCAGGTTGAACAGGTTCCGATACCTGAGTTAGATGAGTGCCAGGTTTCGATCTAAGAACCTGTGGAAAGTGAATTCCAGACTGCGATCCCAGCTTAGCGAGAGGGGGAGTCTGAGGACATTGAGAGGGAGTCTGAAGATTGTAGAGACAGATTTGGATCCTGAAGATTACGAGAAAGAATAAGAGATTGATTGAGGATGCTTACAATGGAGAATTTTAAAGAAAGTGAACAGACTGATAAAGACTGAAGATGCGAAGACTCGACACTTAAGACTTGTCAACATCTAAGGGGGAGTCTGTTGGTGCATACATCTGTCGTCTTCGTCTTATATCGAGTCTCGGGTTCGTTGCAGATCTTAACAAGAGTGATGTCATCATATTGAATGATGACATCACAATATGACATCAATATTGACATCATCACATGACAACATCACGTGAATTGCATGGAAACTTGAAATTATAAGTTATGTTGATGTGTTTCGCTTGAAGTTATATTTGAGGGTTTCGCTTGAACATGTATGTGTGTAAGTTCAAGCGAAAGCCTGAGGCTATATATAGGTGTCACATGTTTTCATTTGGACAGAACAGATCAGAGCCTTGTAACTTGTACCGAAGTGCTGCCGGTATATTTTGTGCTTGTAATCGTTGATAAATCAATATACAAGAGATTTAAAGTGACATTCAAGCTGTTTCAAAGTCGGTTTCTTATTTTCCGCATCTGAAACTGATAAAATCTCTTCTGAACGACTCGTTCGGGTCGCAAAACGATCCTACAAAAATCCGGACCCTTAAACCCTAATCCTTGTGAAAAATCAAGAAATTCAAATTTTGTTGATTTGTCGCGGGCAGTGTAAGGCTTAAGGAAAGCTTACGCGGGTCACGACAGCTTCTAGATGCTCTGGATAAGCTTTGGGCCACGTGTCAGACACGTGGCAGACCTACACGTGACACGGTAGCCCTAGCCGTAGCTAGGGTGGCCCTCGTGGGCCGCGTAGGTTGTTCTTGGAATTTACGCGGGCCGCGTAAAACTCAAAAATCTGCTATAAATGGGACGTTGCATGGTCTTGTTTCTATGTTCGAAAAATCCATTCAAAACGTCAATATTCTACTTAGATACGAGTGTTTAAGTGTTGAAACGCTGCTCCGATTACAGGGTAATAACTCGATCACTGCTACGATACAATGTCCGATGGATTGAAACCGATCCGATGGATGTTAAAGTGCTGCCCAAATTCGGGTTATACTTTGTCATTCGTCGTGAGGGTTTTGATTTCGTGAGCTTATCGTAAATGTTGTATTAAGTTACTAACCTAGTTTCGTGTGCGTTGTTATTTTAACTAGGGTACCAAGCTTAATCAGTAGGCAAAACTCTGTCCAGTTAAACTTGTAATGTGAGTCATTCTCTTTTTATCAAATTGCTTAATGAGACCCTAAATGTTTTCCAGTTATACGTTGCAGTGATTAAGTCTTTGCTAATCTTTAATTACTGGCAGTATGTGAGGGTTTTGTGCACATTACTACTAATGATTTATCACTTTAGTTGGGCGAGCCTAATTTAGTGATATGTCCACAGTCATAGATCCGGTCGAGTGACAACTGAACCAGCTAATTATAAGATAGGGGTAAATGTCAAAACTCTTAATGCTGTAAATTATAACAATGTGTCGTTTTGTACAAATTGAGTGACTCGCCAGTATTTCCCCGCTGATAAAATCTTTTTAAACATGTTTCAGGTGATTTACTATGAACTAGGAAAAGTGTCGCGTAGCACTACCAGCTTGAAGGAAGTGGCTCAGTAAATAAATAAACATGTTTTTGTAACCAAGGGATTTTCCAGTAAAATTCCTTTATTGTAAAATATGGGGTTTGTCCCGAAACTTGGAAATAAAATAAATGGGTGGAACCGATCCTGTTCAAAATTCCCCTGCCAAATTAAATATAAATATCACAGGTTTTCTGTCCCGCGGCATCCGAACCGGGAAACTGGGTCGGGGGCCGTGACAGAAAAAGGTGGTATCAGAGCCACTGATTTAAGCCAATTAAGTATTTAGAAATACTTAATTTTCCAGATTGCCATTTTGTGATTCTATGAAAATTTAATTTACAAATAAATAAAATTTTAACTTAAAATTTGTGTGTTTCTTCATGTGTGCTAACAGCATGAATGAACTGTCGGAGGCACTCCGAAACTTTACAATCCATACAACCGAAATGGATACAACAGGAACCCAATCCGGCTATCAAGCAAATACTGAGGAGCCACTAGTGTTCCAAGCCCAGCCCCAGGAGAAACCCAAGCCTAAAAAGAGGAGAAGAATCCTGGACTGGAAACGCGAACGAAGAAAGAAGCCAGCTGCCCAAAAGGTGAAAAAGACAGAGGATCCAAAAGACAAAGGAAAAGGAAAGGGAAAGGAGATAGGGGAAAGCTCTGGTCAGGCCCAGGAGATGCCACCTTGGGAGGAGTTTGATCGAAAACTTGCAAATTATGACCTCATCGGACCTGCCGATGAAACTCTTTTCAATTTCCCAACCCAATCTGAAGTTCCAATTAATTTGGAAACTACTATTCCGGATCCTATTGTCAATCCCCAACCTTTTACAGGGCAGTTGGAAGAGTGTTGGACGAGCGACTGGCATTTTCAGAATTTTATGAACAATCCCAATGTTTATTTTCCCCAGGTTGATCCTGAACCTTCACCATTCCCACATATGAGCGCAGAAAACGTTGTTGAATGACGCCGCTACGGCGAGGAACTGGTGGATGCGGGAAACCGGATTCGCGAAGTGGGGGAAAACATCACGTGGAAGTACAACGAGAGGGAGCGTCGTTTCTGAGGATCCAGTCGATTTTGGTTAAAAAATTTTGTATAATAGTAATATGTGAATATATATATATATATATATATATATATATATAATATTAAAATATGTATAATAACAATAATATAATAACTAAAATAAAACTTTTGTAACATAGACGGTTTGTATTGATACATAATATTATATAAATATAAATGTCGCAAGGTCGACGATTTTGGCTATATTTGTGTGTTTACTTGATTATGTGGTGATTGCCTTATCGTGTCTAGTTGCTATCCAATGTGTGACAATAACATATATATATATATCTTGTTAATTATTTTGATGGAAAACGCAATAAACCAACCGGCAACCGAAGTTAACCAATCGGAACAACACAATGAAGATCATTTTCTTAATAGGCAAGATATAGAAAACATCGTTGCTCAGGGAATAGCCAACGCGATCCCTGCAATCGTCGCTGCTGTTAAGAACCCCGTTGAACCTTCTCAAGCCAACCATAGCAAACGTACTCACGACGATAATTTTAGTAACAGTGTGAATGGAGGCGGCAATAATGACAACAATGTGGTTCAAGCCCCAATACTCAAGAAAATGAAAGTTGCAACACCTGGTTGCACTTATAAATAATTTCTTGCCTGTAAACCAGTTGAATTTGCAGGCAAAGAAGGGGCGACTGCCGCACTGCGTTGGTTAGAAAAGACCAAAGCAGTAATTAAAATAAGCAAGTGTGCAGAGGAAGATAAGGTAATGTATGCATCCCACCTTTTCAAGGAAGAAGTGTTAGAATGGTGGAACACGGTGCTGCAAGCCAAGGGAAGTGACGTGGCTTATGCCATGAGTTGGGAGGAATTTAAGGGATTGGTGGAAAGAAAATTTTGTCCCGACTATGAGAAGGAACACATAACAAATAAGTTCCTGAACCACCGGATGGTGGATGTTGATTGTCAAGGGTATACTTCGAAATTTTTCGAGTATGCTAGAATTGTACCAACTCTGGCTTCGCCAGAACCGGTGCTTATTTCTCGCTATATCTGGGGACTAATTAGCGAAATTCGTGATATAGTCAAAGTTGTGAGACCTCGCACGATCGATGATGCGGTCGAATTAGCCAACACCCTGACTGACGGACTAGTGCGCAGGAGAAAAGAAAACAGGAAAAAGGAGTTGGCCCAAAAGATTACCCAAGGATTTCGTGTGGGTAATAATAATAGTAATTTCAAGAGAAAGGGAACCGGGCAGCCTTCCATACTGCCATTTTGCGGGAATTGCAAAAAGAAACATTTTGGAAAATGTAAGGAAAATTGCAATTTCTGCAAGAGACCAGGCCACCGAGAGGAGGAATGTAGGAAGAAGACCGTAACCTGCTACAACTGCGGCGAAACGGGACACTTCAAGCCCGATTGTCCGAAATTGGTCAAGCCAGCTGATAACAAGGCCAAACCTGCAGAAGGAACTACAAAGAAGAATGCTAGAGCCTTCCAGCTGACAACACAAGAAGCAGATCTGATTCCCGATGTGATAGCTGGTACGTTTCTGATACATGACATTTATGCAAACGTATTATTTGACTCTGGTGCAAACCAAAGTTTTATAAATACTTCATTCTGCCAAGCTCTTAAGCAACCTTTAACCAAACTTAAGCAGATTTATACGGTAGAAACGGCAGATGGGAATTCTGTTAACATAGATGAGGTTTTGCAAGAAGGAAAAATAGAACTCTCAGGCCATAAATTTTCTGCAAACCTGCTGCCCATGAATTTAGCTGGATTCGATGTCGTGCTATGAATGGATTGGTTAGTAGCCAACCATGCTCGAATCCTCCGTGATAAGAATTCCATAGAAATTCATACACCCGCAGGAGAAATAGTTGTGGTTACAGGAGATAAACCACGTAAACCAATGAAGTTCATTTCAGTAATGAAAGTTGCTAGTTATGAACGAAAACAAGGAATAGTGTATATGATTTCGGTAATCATTAACACTAAAAGCAAGGAACGCAAGGAAATCCCAGTAGTGTCAGAATACCCGGATGTATTTCCAGAAGAACTACCTGGATTACCACCATATAGAGAGGTAGAGTTTAGAATTCATCTGATTCCGGGAACTACACCAATAGCTAATGCACCTTATCGATTAGCACCCACCAAAATGTTAGAACTGAAGAAGCAGTTAGATGAATTGCTAGGCAAAGGATTCATACAACCTAGATCATCCCCTTGGGGAGCGCCTGTGCTGTTTGTAAAGAAGAAGGATGGTTCAATGCGAATGTGTATCGATTATAGGGAGTTGAATAAGGTTACAATTAAGAATCGATACCCATTACCTAGGATTGATGATCCTTTTGATCAACTTCAGGTAGCTAGATATTTCTCCAAGATAGATTTGCGCTCAGGATATCATCAGTTGAAGGTACAGGAAGAAGACATACCTAAAACTGCTTTCAGGACGAGGTATGGTCACTACGAGTTTACAATCATGCCCCTTGGGTTAACGAATGCCCCTGCAGCATTCATGGACATGATGAATAGAATCTGTAAACCGTATTTGGATAAATTCGTAATTGTCTTTATCGATGATATACTTATTTATTCCAAAAGCCAGAACGAGCATTGTGAGCACCTGCATGCCCTCTTAGCTCTGTTGAGAAAGGAAAAGCTTAACGCCAAATTCTCGAAGTGTGAATTTTGGCTACAAGAGGTAAAAAAATTTGGACACATGGTGAATCACGAAGGTATTCACGTAGATCCCTCCAAAATAGAAGCGATCACTAATTGGAAGGTCCCACAATCAGCAACCGAAGTTAGAAGTTTTCTAGGGTTAGCTGGATACTATCGACGTTTCATTAAAGATTTTTCTAAGATAGCAGTTCCATTAACTAAGCTAACCTGTAAAACTGTTAAGTTTGAATTGGGACTTAAGGAAGAAGAGGCTTTTAGGATTTTAAAGCAAATATTAACAAATGCCCCAATTCTTGCCTTACCCGACGGAACGGAAAATTTTGAAGTCTTCTGTGATGCTTCTAAACTAGGATTAGGTTGTGTGCTAATGCAACGCAAAAAGGTCATTGCGTATGCATCAAGACAATTGAAGAAGCACGAGGAAAATTATATGACTCATGACTTAGAATTAGGAGCAATAATTTTTGCCCTTAAAATTTGGAGACATTATATGTATGGAAGTAAGTTTACTGTCTACACAGATCATAAAAGTTTAAAGTACATATTTGGGCAAAAAGAATTAAACATGAGGCAAAGACGATGGATGGAAATTCTGAGTGACTACGACTGTGATATTCAATATCACGAAGGAAAGGCGAATGTAGTAGCAGATGCCTTGAGTCGTAAGTACCATGAGAAGCAAAGGCGAGTTCATGCTCTTAGATTAAATCTTCAATTAGATCTGATGGAACAACTGAAGAACTTTCAAGAAACGGCAATCAAGGATGATGCTGAAGGAATGAAAGGACGAATAAAGGAACTAGAGCAAGGGACGGATGGAATTTGGAGATTCCATAAGAAAAGGATTTGGGTACCCAGACAAGGAAATTTAAGAAATAAGATTCTGGAAGAAGCCCATAAATCTAGGTATACGATGCATCCTGGTAATAATAAGATGTACCAAGATTTAAGAAATAATTTCTGGTGGATAGGAATGAAGAAGGACATAGCTAGGTACGTTTCTAAGTGTCTAACTTGTTCCCAAGTTAAGGCAAAACACCAGAAACCTTCAAGTTTACTTCAACAGTTAGAAATGCCTGTATGGAAATGGGAACTAATAACAATGGACTTTGTTACTAAGTTACCCAAAACCAGGAAAGGTAACGAGGTAATCTAGGTGATTGTAGATCGATTAACCAAATCAGCTCATTTCCTACCAATGAAAGTAACCTATAGCATGGAAAGATTAGCAAAGTTATACGTAGACGAAGTAGTATCCTTACATGGAGTTCCACTCTCCATTGTATCAGATAGGGATAGTCGTTTTACTTCGCACTTCTGGACGAGTTTCCAAGAAGCTATGAGGACACACTTGAATCTAAGTACTGCATACCATCCCCAAACAGATGGACAAAGTGAAAGGATGATCCAAACCCTTGAAGACATGCTCAGAGCATGTGTAATCGACTTCGGTGGAAATTGGGATGACCATTTACCATTAATAGAGTTCTCCTATAACAACAGTTATCATTCAAGTATCGGTGCTACCCCATTCAAAGCACTGTATGGATGAAAGTGTCGAACCCCAGTTTGCTGGGCTGAAATAGGAGAAAGTCAATTATCAGGTCCCGAGATTGTACAGGAAACCACCGACAAGATAACTCAAATCAAGGAAAGACTGAAAACGGCTCGAGATCGTCAGAAGAGTTATGCAGACAATCGACACAAGTCGTTAGAATTCCAAGTTGGAGACAAGGTACTCTTGAAAGTTTCTCCTTGGAAAGGAGTAGTTCGGTTTGGTAAGAAAGGAAAGCTAAGTCCAAGGTACATAGGACCATTCGTAGTTACCCAGCGAATTGGATCAGTTGCTTATAAATTACAACTACCAGAAGAGCTAGCCGGGGAACATAATGTGTTTCATGTACCTAATCTCAAGAAATGTTTATCTGACGACTCCCTGGTAGTACCTATTCAAGATATAGAGGTAAATGAAAAGTTAAAATTCGTTGAGAAACCGCTCCAAATAGAAGACAAAAAGATTAAGTTCCTGAAACATAAGAGATTGATACTGGTCAAAGTGAAGTGGGATTCGAAAAGAGGACCTGAGTATATCTGGGAACTGGAATCGGAAATGAAGCGGAAATACCTATATCTGTTGCAATAAATCTCGAGGACGAGATTTTAAATAAGGTGGGGAGGATGTAAGGACCTGCAAAAATATCCCACAACACTCCGTAAGTGAAAACCCGGACCCCTAAAACCCTAATCCTTGTGAAAAATCAAGAAATTCAAATTTTGTTGATTTGTCGCGGGCCGCGTAAGGCTTAAGGAAAGCTTACGCGGGGCGCGACAGCTTCTAGATGCTCCGGATAAGCTTTAGGCCACGTGTTAGACACGTGGCAGACCTACACGTGACACGGTAGCCTTAGCCGTAGCTAGGGTGGCCCTCGCGGGCCGCGTAGGTTGTTCTTGGAATTTACGCGGGCCGCGTAAAACTCAAAAATCTGCTATAAATGGGACGTTGCATGGTCTTGTTTCTGTGTTCGAAAAATCCGTTCAAAACGTCAATATTCTGCTTAGATACGAGTGTTTAAGTGTTGAAACGCTGCTACGATTACAGGGTAATAACTCGATCACTGCTACGATACAATGTCCGATGGATTAAAACCGATCCAATGGATGTTTAAGTGCTGCCTGAATTCGGGCTATACTTTGTCATTCGTCGTGAGGGTTTTGATTTCGTGAGCTTATCGTAAATGTTGTATTAAGTTACTAACCTAGTTTCGTGTGCATTGTTACTTTAACTAGGTTACCAAGCTTAATCAGTAGGCAAAACTCTGTCCAATTAAACTTGCAATGTGAGTCATTCTCTTTTTACCAAATTGCTTTATAAAACTCTAAATGTTTTCCAGTTATACGTTGCAGTGATTAAGTCTTTTCTAATCTTTAATTACTGGCAGCATGTGGGGGTTTTGTGCACATTACTACTAATGATTTATCACTTTAGGTGGGCGAGCCAAATTTAGTGATATGTCCACAGTCATAGATCCGGTCGAGTGACAACTGAACCAGCTAATTATAAGATAGGGGCAAATGTGAAAACTCTTAATGCTGTAAATTATAACAATGTGTCGTTTTGTACAAATTGAATGACTCGCCAGTATTTACCCGCTGATAAAATCTTTTTAAACATGTTTCAGGTGATTTACTATGAACCAGGAAAGTGCCGCGTAGCACTACCACCTTGAAGGAAGTGGCTCAGTAAATAAATAAACATGTTTTTGTAACCAAGAGATTTTCCAGTAAAATTCCTTTATTGTAAAATATGGGGTTTGTCCCGAAATTTGGAAATAAAATAAATGGGTGTTTTCAGTTTAACCGATCCTGTTCAAAATTACGCTACCAAATTAAATATAAATACCACGGGTTTTCTATCCCGCGTCATCCGAACCGGGAAACTGGGTCGGGGGCCGTGACAGAAAAAAGGTGGTATCAGAGCCACTGATTTAAGCCAATTAAGTATTTAGAAATACTTAATTTTCCAGATTGCCATTTTGTGATTCTGTGAAAATTTAATTTACAAATAAATAAATTTTAACTTAAAATTTGTGTGTTTCTTCATGTGTGCTAACAACATGAATGAACTGTCGGAGACACTTCGAAACTTTACAATCCATACAACCGATATGGATACAACAGGAACGCAATCAGGCTATCAAGCGGATACTGAGGAGCCACTAATGTTCCAGGCCCAGCCCCAGGAGAAACCCAAGCCTAAAAAGAGGAGAAGAATCATGTACTGGAAACGCGGACGAAGAAAGAAGCCAGGTGCCCAAAAGGTGAAAAAGGCAGAGGATCCAAAAAACAAAGGAAAGGGAAAGGACATAGGGGAAAGCACTGGTCAGGCCCAGGAGATGCCACCTTGGGAGGAGCTTGATCAAAAACTTGCAAATTGTGACCTCATCGGACCTGTCGATGAAACTCTTTTCAATTTCCCAGCCCAATCTGAACTTCCAATTAATTTGGAAACTGTTATTCCGGACCCTATTGTCAATCCCCAACCTTTTACCGGGCAGTTGGAAGAGTGGTGGACGAGCGACTGGCATTTTCAGAATTTTATGAACAATCCCAATGTTTGTTTTCCCCAGTTTGATCCTGAACCTGTGTAATATTTAGCGTTCTCAAGATAACCATATATATATATATATATATATTGGAAGGTTTAAATGAGAACGCCAAATATTGTGAGAACCGTGAGAACGAATGAAAAAACCACGAGAATTTGGCCAAAAACAATTAAAATTCAAAATTTCTTTTTACAGTTATCATTATTATTCGAATATAATGTTAGATATTTAATATACACGTTTAAATTTACGTGAATTCGTAATTAAAGAAAATTTACACATGTGTAAAAAATGTAATAAGAGTAATTTGAGAGAAGAAATGAATTATTTGATGTTGTAAATTCTTTTTTTAATGTTGTATTTAGAATACAATGAGATTTGTATTAAAAAAAATTGGATTTGATTGGTTTTCTCATTCGTTCTCATAGTTCTTTTTTTGATGTTGTATTTAGATTACAATAAGATTAATTAATATTTAAATAGCTCGATAAGTATGTAAATACAATAATTTATCAAATAACTATTTCCGTGTTCTTCTTTATTTAGAACTAGTTGATGCCCCGCCCGCGTTGTGGGGCGATGGCTGAATAATGAGCGAGCGTTAAGCAGCTCATTGACACGAAAAATAATTAAATCGAGCAAACCAATTAAAACAAAACACTTTTATAGTTTTGACAAAAAAACTAAAACAATAGCAATATTGTAATTTTTAACTGAGGGAAAGTTATACTTTTTGACTGTGTAAAATCGTAATTTGCTAAAAGCTAAAGTGATGGCAGTCTTGTAAATTTGAACCAGGGGAAAAATTGTAAATTTTCATAGGGGCAAATTCGTAATTTTGAACTTGGGGTAACAGCGTAATATAAATTTGAACTAAGGGCACAATCTTAATTTTAAGCTGGAGGCAAAACCACAATTTTATTTTGAAACGAGGGCAAAATCGTAATTTTGAGTTGGGGGCAAAAGCATAATTTTATTTTGAACCGGGGAAAAACGTAATTTTGAACTGAGGGTGAATTTTTTAAACGGGGAAAAATCACATTTTTTAACAGAGGGCGAAATCGTAATTTTCAGCTGGGGGCAAAAACATAATTTTATTTTGAAATGGGGGCGAAAAGGTAATTCTGAGCTGTGGGCAAAACCACAATTTTATTTTGAATCGAGTGAAAAATCGTAATTTTGAGCTGGGGAAAAAGAGTAATTTTATTTTGAGCTGGGGGCAAAACCGTAATTTTAAAGAGGGGCAAAAACTTAATTTTAAAATGAATATAAAATAATAAACTGGTTGGTCCAATGGAGGAGTGCCAGGCAAAATCGTAATTTTAATTGAGGGCAAAAGCGTAATTTTGAGATGGGGACAAAAGCGTAATTTTATTTTGAGCTGGGGGCAAAACGGTAATTTTAAACAGGAGAAAAAATGTAATTTTAAAATGGATATAAAATAATAAACTGGTTGGTCCAATCAGGGAGTGCCAGGCAGCTGCCTGGCACTATTCCCCCATTTTGGTAAATGAAAACTTAATTTTAAAATGGATATAAAATAATAAACTGGTTGGTCTAATCAGGGAGTGCCAGGCAGCCATTTTGGTAAATGAAAACTTAATTTTAAAATGGATATAAAATAATAAACTGATTGGTCCAATGGAGGAGTGCCAGGCAAAATCGTAATTTTAATTGAGGAAAAAAGCGTAATTTTGAGATAGGGACAAAAGTGTAATTTTATTTTGAGCTGTTGGCAAAACGATAATTTTAAACAGGAGAAAAAACGCAATTTTAACATAGATATAAAATAATAAACTGGTTGGTTCAATCAGGGAGTGCCAGGCAGCTGCCTGGCACTATTCCCCCATTTTGGTAAATGTATGTATTAATTAAGGGCAAAAGCGTAATTTTGAGATGGGGACAAAACCGTAATTTTATTTTAAGCTAGGGGCAAAACAGTAGTTTTAAACAGGAGAAAAAACGTAATTTTAAAATTGATATAAAATAATAAACTGATTAGTCCAATCAGGGAGTGCCAGGCAAGCTGCCTGGCACTATTCCCCCATTTTGGTATATGAAAACTTAACTAGTTTTTGCCCTGTCCGCGTTGCGGGGCAATAGGCCGAAATTTCTCTCATAACATGTATGTCTGTACAGAGAGTAAAATCGTAATTATATTTTGAACTGGAGGCGAAATCATAATTTTAAACTGAGAGCAAAATCATCATTTTGAGCTAGGGGAGAAAACATAACTTTATTTTGAACTGTGGGAAAAAACGTAATTTTGAGCTAAGGGCAGAATCGCAATTTTGAGCTAGAGGAAAAAACAACATTTTATTTTGAACTGGGGGCAAAAACGAAATTTTAAACGGAGTGCGAAACCGTAATTTTAAACTGGTAACAAAATTAAAAATGAGTTTTTGAACCGAGGGCAAAAGCGTAATTTTGAGTTAGGGGCAAAATTATAATTTTATTCTTAGCTGGGTGCAAAACCGTAATTTTAAACGAAGGACGAAAGCGTAATTTTTATCTGGGAATAAAATAAAAATAAAAATGGGTTGTTCTAATAGGGAAGTGCCATGCAAACGTAATTTTCACCTGAGGGCAGAAGCGTAATTTTGAGCTAGAGGAAAAAACAACATTTTATTTTGAACTGGGGGCAAAAACATAATTTTAAACGGAGAGCGAAACCGTAATTTTAAACTGTGAACAAAATTAAAAATGAGTTTTTGAACCGGGGGCAAAAGCGTAATTTTGAGCTAGGGGCAAAATTATAATTTTATTTTTAGCTGGGGGCAAAAACGTAATTTTAAACGAAGGACGAAAGCGTAATTTTAAACTGGGAATAAAATTAAATAAAAAATAGGTTGGTCCAATAGGGAAGTGTCAGGCCCAGCTGCCTAGCACTATTCCCTGAGCTTGTAAATGTATATGTAGGAAATTTTAAAATGGATATAAAATAATAAACTGGTTGGTCCAATGCAGGAGTGTCAGGCAAAATCGTAATTTTAATTGAGAGCAAAAGCGTAATTTTGAGATGGGGACAAAAGCGTAATTTTATTTTGAGCTGGGGGCAAAACGGTAATTTTAAACAGAAGAAAAAACGTAATTTTAAAATGGATATAAAATAATAAACTGGTTGGTTTAATCAGGGAGTGTCAGGCAGCTGCCTGGCACTATTCCCTCATTTTGGTAAATGTATGTATAGGGAAATTTCGTAAAAATGGAAGTCTGCATTAGGACTTGTCACTCGATTGTGTATATGCCGCTTTTACTTGGTGATATTTTATTTACATACAAGACAAATGAAAAGAGGTCACTATGTTCTCATCAAAAACTCTCTAAAACACAAATTTTATCTTTATTTTTATTTTTTATTATATGACACTCCTTAGTTCTCATTAAAATGACGAAAGCTTTAACTCAGTAATTGATCGATTTATGTACTTTTCTTACGGATTCATAAAATCCTCTAGTAGAGTCATATACACATCCTTAAGCTATAGGGTGTGAGGGGTATGGTTGGGTCATCAATCGCCACGTAAGACTATTAATGGATTGCTACACCACTCACTTGTTTCATCCATCAGGGGCGGACATACCCTATGTCAAGGGGTAGCCCGCGTTGCCCCTTGGCTCGGCCGCGATAGTGTAAATTTTTTTTTTCGTTTTTCGGATTTCGTTGCCCCTTAATAAATATTATGTTACCCCTTTGAAAGCCCAAAAAATTTTATACTACCCAACTAATTACCCAATACTTATAAAGCCCAATTATCGTAGCCCAAGTCCCAACCCCATACCCAATAATCCAATATTTCTACAAAGAAAAAGCCCAAAAAGAAAGAAGAAGTAGCGTAGCAGGAGCAGGACCGAAGAAAAAAAAAGAAGCAACGCAGGAGCCACTCCAGTCCATCATCGTCCTTTCGTCCGCCCTTTGTCGCCGCCGTTCCAGTCCGCCACTCCAGTCCATCATCGTCCGCCACTGCCAGTCCATCCTCAGGTAAGTGTTTTTCCAAATTCCAATCGGGTTTATGAGAAATTGATTTAGGGTCTATGTGAAATTGATTTAGGGCTTATTGTTTAATGTGAAATTGACTTAGGGCTTATTGTTTAATTTTATAGTTATGACTGTTATGTGTGATTGTTAATTTGTGAAATTGCTTTTAGGGTTTATGTGAAATTGATTTAGGGCATATTGTTTAATTTTATATGTCTTATAAAATTAGGGAATTTGGAAGTTGAAAGATGAAAAAACAAACTCTCATTAGTAGTCTTTTTAAATGAAAATTCCAAGAAAATGATGATTTGGGTGCAACTCCTAATTCAAATATTATTGACGATAAGCAAGAAAATGAAGATATTGGTCCAAGTTCAAAGAATGATATTGATATGCAAGAAAATGAAGATATCGGACCAACTCCAAGTCCAATTATTACTTTGGCTTCAAGTCCTTCAACACGAAACAAAATCGATTTGAATGATCTTCCTTCGGATCCCTCCGATAGACCGCCTATTACTAGTTATCATCCAAATCAAATAGACGACATAAGAAGAGCTTATCTTGTTAAAAAGGCTTTTCAACCACGAGGTCATGACTTTAAATGGACAAACTATTCTAGTGGCCGAAGACGTTTTAATGTTAAATGGTTTGATAAATATCATTGGTTGGAGTATAGCACTAAACAAGAAAAAGCATATTGTTTATATTGTTACTTGTTTAATGAAAGTGTTGGTAATAAAGGTGGAATAGAGACTTTTGTAAGTGGAGGCTTTTGTAATTGGAGTAAACCGGGTGTCTTAAAAGAACATGTTGGGTTAGTTAATAGTATACATAATAAGGCGGCGCAAAAATGTGAAAATCTCTTGAACCAAAAGCGATCCTATGATGCGAATGAAAAAAGGCGTAACATGGAAAGAAGGATTGGAAATCTGTATCGATTAATGGGGTCTGTTCGCAGTGCTGGATTTTGTTTAGAAAATAGTTTACCGTTTCGTGGTCATGACGAATCTGAAAAGTCTCTTTATAAAGGTATATTTCTTTCGGTTTTAAAGTTGATTAGTGTGAACAACCCGGATATTGGTAAGTACACTTTAGGGAAGGCCAAGAAGAATAATAAGTTGACAGCTCCATCGATTCAAAAAGAGACTGTCGATTGCTATGCGAAAGAAGTAACCAAAATGATTTGTGAAGAAATTAAAGACGATGTCTTTGGGTTGTTAGTAGATGAGTCTAGCGACGTGTCTTTAAAGGAACAAATGGCCGTAGTTGTGAGATATGTCGATAAGGTCGGAGTTGTTAAAGAGAGTTTAATTGGAGTTGCTCATGTGAGGAATACATATTCTTTAACTCTTAAAGAAGCCATTGTGTCTTTATTAGCCGATAACCATTTAAGCATAGATCAAGTAAGTTATATGTTTCATAATTTCTTTACATAAACTATAATAAAGATTATATGTCGTATCATTGTATTTTATTGTTTGTTTTTGTTTAAACAGATCAGGGGTCAAGGTTATGATGGTGCAAGCAACATGCGGGGAGAGTTTAATGGATTAAAAGCTTTAATTCTGAAAGACAATCCATCGGCACATTACATACATTGCTTTGCTCATCAACTTCAGTTAGTGATTGTGGCTGTAGCAAAAAAGCATGATGGTGTTAAGAATTTTACGAAACTCTGGCATGGTTGTTAATACGGTTGGTGCTTCTTGCAAAAGAAAAGATATGATGTTGGAGGCAAAAAAAGAGAGAGTGGAAAACGAAATTCTAGCGGGTGAAATTAACATAGGAAAAGGATTAAACCAAGAGGTTTCCCTTGCCCGACCCGGAGACACACGATGGGGTTTGTAGGATCGTTTGCACGACCAAACGAGCCGTTCAGAAGAGTTTTTTATCAATACGAAAGGCGAAAACAGACGTATCGAGTTGATTCAGCTTACAAATCACTTTAAACTGTCTTTAGATTGATATAACAACTTTTTACAACGAGTAGACACTTCGGCAGCACTTCGGCTCTCAAACCGGAATATCTAGAACTACTACAAACGAAATTACAAGGCACCTATTTATAGGCAGGCTGATTTCGCACGGACCTGCTCAAGCGGAATTAGTTTCATGCGAAACTTAATTTCGTGCGAAATTACCCCTATACACACTTTTCTCGTTTTGCGTGCCCTGATCTATCTTATACAATACAAGACTCGATACAAGACGAAGTCGACAGACGTATGCACCAACAGACTCCCCCTCGGATGTTGACGAAGTCTTCGGTGTCGAGTCTTCAATCTTCAGTCTTTATCTGTCTTCTCGAACTCTTCTAAAGTATCTAACAATGTAAAGCATCCTCAATTCTTCTTTCTCTTCTCTTCTCTTCTCTTCATTTCCAGTATCTCGACCTGGCTCTTATCTCACTATTATCCTCTTGATCAGTTCTCTTGATTCCTTAAGTTTTTCGCAGATTCAGGAACGTCTCCTGGCTCTCTGTAGCCACAGGATCTGAAATATGTCTCTACTATCTTTAGACTCCCCTTTGCTAGCAGACTCTCCCTTGAATTGTGCTAGGATCGTAGTCTTGCTTTCACAGGTTCAAGATCAAGATCTAGCTCACGTCCTGCTCAGAATCTAAACATGGCTTACCTGCACAATCTCTACCTCACAATAAATTTCACAAATTTAAAATTTGACAAAATTATTCTCTGCTCACCACTTGAATACACAAATCAATAAATGATTTTACAATGTTAATCACAGATGAACCACTTGTAAAAATAACATTTTCATTCTTAAACACTTTTGCATCTCAAACATCTCAAACAAACTCCCCCAAACCTTTTGTCCATCATGCTTAGCACTTAGAATTTTGAAAATCAGCTCTTCAACACCAGTTGTCGAAAATCAGCTCTTCAACACCAGTTGTCGAAAATCTTTTTGAATTTTTCAAAATTTATGCTAAAACACACTTAAAATCTTTTTGGACTTTAGATTAGAATAAGAATGCAGTAAAGAAATATTTACATACAATATTTTTGTGAGTTTGTATAAGAGGATCGTATCAGTTTTTGAGACACATCACAAGCACCGTTAAGCTTTAAACATTTTAAGTTCTAAACGATTCACGTTGATTGACGATATAGTTGTCCTCTTAAGCTCAATCTAAAAACTTTCGAAATGCTTTCCGATACCTTAAGGTATATTAATTTTGCACTAAATTCTTATGGACCCCACGATTTCAGCATATCCCCTCATCATGCAATACACTAACTCAAGTAATGCCTTTAAACTTTTATCAACTGTGATTTGTACGAAAACAACGCAGAATGTTTAAACATTAACAATCAGGTCGATACTTTCGTATACGCAGAGAAAGTTCAATGTTTAAACAAAATAAGAAATAAAAACAAGTTGAAATTGTTTAGGCTTTAACCACCAGTTCGATACTCCCGTATACGCAGAGATGATCCAAAGCTTAAACGAAACACCAAAGAAAATAACGCAGAATGTTTAGGCACTAACATCCAGTTCGATACTCACGTATACGCAGAGGATGTCCAATGCTTAAACAAAATAAAGAAATAAAACAAGTTTAAGTCTTTGCAAAATGAAATGCACAATCACAGCGATTTTTCAGCAAAATTGTGAAAGTTCACAAATTTAACCAGTTTTTATGCTTTTTGCATTCAGCGATTACTGAGTAGGCACACAATCAAGAAGGACAAAACTAAGTACTATGCTTTCAATCATGTTTCCCACTAGAACTAGGCTTTTTCATTTAAGTTTGTATCGTTATCGCAAATCTACTAGTCTAACTGAGCCTATCGTCACATCTTTAGTGAGACCGTTTATCACATTTTACATTTCATTTCTTTAGCGTGCTGTGATAGTCCACTGATTTTCTATCATTTCCTCTTATTCACAACAAAACTCATTTTTGCTTTTTCAATGTTTTTGACATTTTTCAAATTTTTAAAATTTCTTACTCCCCCTAAAATTCAAAATCATTTAAAAGAAATTTGAAAACAAACTATACAAGTAAAGTGACAACTGTTGTGAATTGCTTCAAATCGCCATCCACTTGGCATAAACAATCAGAACTCCCCCTCACAACAAACTATTTTCCCATTATGATTTCAAAACACTTAAGTTTGTTTTAATCAAATGGTTTTTCCGGAAGATAAGTTTTGTTGATTTCATAAAACCACTTGTAGGTTAGGGGTTTCATCACATTGTTCTTTCATCTTCAATCTTTTTTAAGAATATAACAATTTTAAAATCAATCAACGAATACCACTTGTAGAAAATCAAGTACAACTTAATGTCCTTGATTTACCACTTGTAAGTCGAAATATCACAAACGTGAATTTCTCAAGAAAGATGCCGATACCTGTTCCACACTTACCAACCTGGAAGCTCCGGCAAGTCAGGTTTTTCATTTAAACAGATCCACCCAAGCCTGACGAACATTGGGTGTTTTTGAGTGATCATCACTTGGTTTCTTTTCAATTTTTTGTTTGAATTTTCCATTTGACAATGATGGAAAGTTTGCATCATCGATTGTCGACACGGAAACATCACTTTTTACCTCAACAGATGGCTCTTCTGGTTTTGACGAACCAGATTCATCACCCGAACATGGCTCCTTTGACTTTGATAAGTCAAATTCATTGCTTGATCGTGGCTTGTCTGACTTTTATGAGCCAGATTCATCGCCAAAACGTAGCTCCTTTGTTTCCGAAGAAACAAATTCATTGCCATCAAAAACTTTGATAAATATTTTATCTGAAAATTAACTTTCTTTGATTTTTCATCAGTTTGATTAGTCAATTTTTTCTTTCTTTATCTTCCCTTTTGTCCTCAGATTTGTATCTGATGAATTCGTTTTGCTTGATTGACCATCTTTTGTTGAGCAAATCGATTCATCAGAACTTTTATCTGAATTACCAGTTGTATCCGAGGACAAAATCCTTTCAAGATACTCTCGTGCTTTCTTCCTTTTCTTTCTCAGTCTGTCTTTCTGCCCTTGTGAAAGATTTACTTTCTTTTCTAGAACTTTCTGTTCTTTGGGCTTTTCTTCGACTTTGACTGGTTTCTTTGCCATTTTCTGAGATTTAGCCCTCGATCTTCCCTTTGATCTCATTGGGCAATCTCTAGCAATATGACCTTTGATCTGACAATCAAAACATCTTCTTGTCTCAAAACTCCGACCCTGGCAGTTAACAGCAATGTGTCCTTGATAACCACAATTGTAACACACTCTGTTATCGTACCATTCACCACTATCATACCAAACATTCAGATCATAACATTGATTGGCTTTGTGGTAATCATCACTCCTCTTGAAAGCTGGATTTGGCATTTGAGCACTGTGGTCAAACCTGCACCACTTATTACCAACTGTTTTTGAGTTTTGATTTTCAAATTTTTGCGGTTTTTTATCACGATTGGATGATTGAACTGATGACCTTTCATTTTCTTTTTGAAAACTTTTTGAATTTTTAACACTTTGTTCTACAATCTTCTTCAAGGGTTTCTGTGTTGAGCATTCACCCTTTTCTGTAGATTACAAAACAGTCTTGAAACTTCTCTTTTAGTTTCAAAAATATTTTCTTTTTCTCATTTTCATCATCAATTTTATCATCACAATCTTAAATTTTGACTTTGTAAAAATTTGTGACATTATCACTTATTGGAACTGCATTGATTGGTTTTGGACAAAGATGATTCGGAAATTCTGACAAGGTCACAAAACCTTTCAATTTCTTTTCAAGCTCATCGGTTTTATTTCTAGCACATTCAACTTCATTTTCAAGTCGAATAATTTTCTGAAGATGAGAGTTTATTGCAATTTGCTTTTCAATATTATTTTTACCAAAAATAGATTTTTCATTTTCTAAAATTTTTATTTGATTTTCAAATTCTTTTTCATTTTTTTATAAATTTTGTTTTCCAATGTCAAACTCTCTACATCCTTCAAGAGTTTGACATTTTCTGGTTTTAATTTTTCACAATTTAAGCACATCTCAAGAATCTGTTTATCATCAGCTTTTATTTCAACCTTCAAAGTTGGAATTTTTTCAACCTGTTCTTTCACCGCTTGAACTTTTTCTTCAGGTTTGACGTCATCATTCTGTGACATCCCAGTTGTCTCATCTTGTTCAGATGTTTCTTGATAAACACTGTCAACCTGTTTCTTCTCGGATTTTACATTTTCTTCCACATTTACTGCCTCATGATTCTTCATTTTTGCAGCTTGTTTATTTTTAAGCTTTTCCAATGTACCTGCATAAAACATATTAAACAATTCAAGTGCAAACATTCCTTTATAATATTCAAGTTTTTCAATTTCTTCACTGTCATCGTCACTCTCTTCATCTGATGAGTGATCAAACACTGGAGCTTTTTCTGAAACAACTTCTGAATTATTTTCAGCTTTTTCTGAATCAGCTTCTAAACTCTTTTCAGCTTTATCTAAATCAATTTCTAAATCCTTTTTTATTGAAACTGGTTCTCTTGAAATTGATTTTTCTAAAACTGTTTTTTCTTCAATCTTAATAGGACTCTCCTCTTGAGATATATAGTAATACAACAATATATCTTCTTCAAAATCCATGCTTTGGTAACAAGTTTCACAATATAGATTACTTTCAAACGACATCAACCTTTCAAACGAAATCTCTTCAAGCGAAATACTGATAGGTGCGAAATAACCTGCAATAGACTTTCAAACGAAACAACAACACACACGAAATCAGAAGTTTCACACGAAATAGTGTTTTCGTGCGAAAATACCAAACGAAATATAATTTCGCGCGAAATTAACTTGGATTCAAACGAAATCAGGCTCGTTGGAGCGCAATAGTGATTTCGTATGAAATATCTCAAACGAAATCTAATTTCGTGCGAAATCACACAGCAATTTCAAACGAAATTAATCACAGAATGTAATTTCGTGCGAAATTAAGAAGCTATTCCATGCGAAATACTGCTGATGTCATCATGTCGATCTGTTTTTGGCAAAATTGATCAAGTTCTAGGCCGATTTTAGGTCTGATTCTTTCAAGGATTTGTTAAAACTATGTTTCGCACATTATATGTGAAAATCAGTCCATTTTAACTGTTAAATCTTGATTAATTTTGAAAAGAAGGTGTAGAAATCAGAATTTTCCAGCGAAAACAAGCTAAAAGGTAAGAACTCTTCCTCCTGAGCTCTGATACCACTTGTAGGATCGTTTGCACGACCAAACGAGTCGTTCAGAAGAGTTTTTTATCAATACGAAAGGCGGAAACAGACGTATCGAGTTGATTCAGCTTACAAATAACTTTAAATTGTCTTTAGATTGATATAACAACTTTTTACAGCGAGTAGACACTTCGGCAGCACTTCGGCTCTCAAACCGGAATATCTAGAACTACTACAAACGAAATTACAAGGCACCTATTTATAGGCAGGCTGATTTCGCACGGACCTGCTCAAGCGGAATTTGTTTCATGCGAAACTTAATTTCATGCGAAATTACTTCTTAATTTCGTACGGAATTACCTATGTA
The DNA here is from genome assembly GCA_030545235.1 of Helianthus tuberosus. NCBI lineage: Eukaryota > Viridiplantae > Streptophyta > Magnoliopsida > Asterales > Asteraceae > Helianthus > Helianthus tuberosus. The sequence continues at coordinate 158,381,589 of CM060402.1, read as the reverse complement.
ATTTCGTGCGAAATTACCCCTATACACACTTTTCTCGTTTTACGTGCCCTGATCTATCTTATACAATACAAGACTCGATACAAGACGAAGTTGACAGACGTATGCACCAACAGGGTTCTCATCATAGAACCATCATAAGTTTGTTGAAATTATTTACGGAAGTTGTTGAGGTACTTACTTTTATTAAACAAGATGGAGAGACCTTTCAGCAACGATCCAATGCGTCAGGTATTCTATCATATTTTGAGTGTCTTGAATTTGTGTTTTACATACACTTGTTGAACGATATCTTAGGCCTCACAAATGCTCTATCAAAACATCTTCAAAAAAAGAGTCAAGACTTGTTAGAAGCATCTCATTTGATAAGCGGGACAAAACGAGCTTTGAATCATTTAAGACAAAATGGGTTTGAAAAGATGTTGGCAAACGTAACATCTTTTTGTGAAAAAAACAACATTAAGATGTTAGATATGGCGGAAAGTTATGGTAATCAAAGAAACCGAAAGTATGTCATTACTAACCGACATCATTTTGAAGTTGAGGTTTTTAATACGGTTTTGGATATGCAACTTCAAGAACTTGGAAGCCGATTTAGTGAGGTCTCAACTAGTTTGATAGAAAATATGTCGGGTTTAAATCCTTGTAATTCGTTTGCTAAATTTGACATATCAAAGATAGTGAAGTTTTCTGAAATGTATTCGAAATACTTTAATAAAGAAGAAAGAGGGGTTCTTACGGGTGATCTTTCGACATTTTATCACACTTTAAAGGAAGGTCATAAATTTTCAAATTTAACTGGATTGAGTGACCTTGCTCGTGTAATGGTGGAAACCGGAAAAAATGAAACTTTTCCTTTGGTTTATCGAACATTGAAGCTAGCATTGGTTTTACCGGTTGCAACCGCAACCGTGGAAAGATGTTTTTCTAAAATGAAGCTTATCAAGACGGATTTACGCAATCCAATGGGTGATGAGTATTTGAACAACGCTCTAATTTGTGCGGTCGAAAAAGAAAGTTTTTGTAAAGTAAAAGAAGAGGATGTCATGGCCCAGTTTCAAGCTTTCAAAAACCGAAGAGGAGAACTCATTTAGGTACGTGTTTAAATTTATTTATTACCGCGCTACTATCGTTGTTTCGTTTACATTGTATGAAGTACGTTAAATTTTTTTTTTGAAACGTTGCCCCCTTAAGTAATTTTTTTAGATCCGTTACTGTCATCCATCATGATTCTCATGGATTAAACCATGACAACCATGAGCCTCCTTTCATTATTCAATATTTCCTTTCCTTTTTGACAAAAATAAATTAAAATAAAATAATAGTAGTTTAAGTCATGACCACACCCTTAGGGTAGTGGTTTTGGATGATGGATTAGAAGTAGATGACATGGCGCTGATGTGGTGGGTCATGATGATCATGAGGGTCATGACCACACCCTATAACCTTATTCACGTATTTATTTAGAAACAAAATTTAACATTCATATTGTCGGAACCCCCGACCCCGACCCCTGCCCGGGAGGCGGGGGACCGCTAGCTCACAGATTTAGTGGTATCGGTGTTTATTAATTTGGCAGCGGAAATTTACATCAGAATCGTAGTTAGAAAATAGTTTATTAGAGTAAAACACCTCAATTTATTAATAATAAATACATGAGTAAAACATAAGTTTCCATTTATTATATGTTTATAGGGATAAACCTTATTTTATTGAAATAAAACTTCTTTCTTGTTTTAGGTAATTTTTATAGCCACTTTTCCAAGCCTTAAGTGCTCTCCAACTGGCTTCTATTTGGCTTTCACATTTTGTTAACTGAAACGCGTTTTAAAAATTTTTGTCAGTGGGAAATACTGGTGAGTGCATCCCAATTTAATCAAAATAATTTTATATCTGTATAGTATTGAGGGCATGCGCAATTACATTTGTTTACATCTACCAAATTACCACCCACGGTACTGTCAATCCTGACTTGTGGTCATGTTACTATTCTCAGTATTAGTAACAAGTAATGTATACAAAACCCCAACATACTGATAGTAATTGTAGAATTACAAATACTCAATCACTGTTAAATTATACTTTAAAACAATTGAGGTTTTGTAAAAACACAGTTTGTTATAAAAAGAGAATGAACTCACATTGCTGTTTTAGATAACACTACGGCTTTCTGGTGACTTCCTGGTTATAATATATTAAATTTTAAACAATGCACACGTGTTAGTAAAATAACCCAATTTTACATTAGCTATACCCTCCCCCCGAGACAGAACTCCAACGACTGAGTCAGGCAGAGCTTCGACATGCGTTACGGATCTCTAGATCTATCGGGCAGAGTAACTAATACGTAACCGGGAGTTATAATACTTACAACGAGGCAGAGCTTCGCTTTTTAGTGAGTATTATGCCCAAGTAGAATTTCTACTATTAGATATTTGAGAGAAAGAAATTGATTTGAACGATTTGAAATAAACTGATCAATCTCATTTATAGATCTGGAATAGGGCGGCTCGCGCCCCGCGTAAGCCTGTGCTTAACCTTTCGCGGCCCGCGAGAACTATAGGGTAAGCCCTAGCTTGGCTGACTCAACGACTAGACCCAACACGTATACGACACGTGGCGCAAGGAGGCCCGGCTTGGTGGCCAGCTGTCGCGGCCCGCGAAAACTTCTGTTGTCTCCTTCGCGGCCCGCGAGGGACCTAAAGTTTTGTTTTTATTTGATTTTTAATAATATAAAAGTATTTCGGGTCCATTTTTCGTATACGGGGTTTATTTTAGGACGTATATGACATGTTTAAGTGTTTTAGGAGAGTTGTTATACATATTCATTACTATACAGTCATAAAATTTACACACTATCCCATATCTCATTTATTTTGGTTTTCTACTAAACCCGGAGGTCTTACTATATTTTCAAGTAGACCACTTAATTAAAGCCAGTCCAACTAGTTGATGCACCTGGGTTTTACCCATGGTGTCCGAGTTCGATCCCCCTTGAGGCAAAAAAATTGTGAAACCTTGTCTTTCAAAAAAAAAAAAATTCACATTTATACAGTCATATATAAATCACATCTTAATATTCATGGATCCAAACAGTTAATTTGTCTATGTTTAAATAAAAAATTTCATCTTGAGACGTAACGGTTTCATCATGACCCAACAATAACCATATTATAAAAATGCAAATGCTATCGTATTTGAGTCATTAATTTATTGATTTTCAACAATCCTATTATGATTATTGAATTTTTAGAGTTAATTACATAGTCCATGTCGTTTACACAAACTAACAATCTAAGGTATTAATAGTTTAAAATTACTTCTTGGGGTACTAACTTTGCATTTTTTAACATGTGGGGGTATTAATTACATAGTCCATGTGATTTACACAAACTAACAATTTAAGGTACTAATAGTTAACCAGGGCATTAACGTTAATACCTAATACCCTCACATATTAAAAATATAGAAAGTTAGTACCCTAAAAACCGATTTTAAACTATTAGTACCTTAAATTATTACTTTGTGTAAACACATGGACTAACTATGTAATTAACTGAATTTTTTCAATATCATTATTGTTACCAGCATGCATGTCTTAACTTAAAAAGCAAAACCATAACCTAGACATAGTACATAGACCATCAATATAATTCATTCTAATAAAAGGTTTAATAATAATATTAATAATAATAATAATAATATTATTTATTATTATTATTTTCTGTAGAACACTAATTATTATCCATATATTAATAAACTAACCTAATGAGTATTGATAAACCCATTAAGAAGTTGTCACATGGCGGTTGACCCATTAAAAAGTTGTCACGTGGTAACTTTTGTTTTATTTTTATTTTTATTTTTTATGTATGCTATATAATTAAAAAAAACTAAATTCATAACTTTGCTTAATTTTTTCAGGCGCCTTTCGTTATAAATTTTGTTGAGTGCAAAGTTGCATTCAGAATAGAGTGTACATTTTGTTTTTTTATATATGCTATACGAGTGCATGCCAGTATCGTGGTGGTATCCTGACGAACCGAACCGATTCATACCAAACAATTGTTTTCAATCGATAAAGATCACATGTTGATATTCTTTTGGTCATATCACGATTTTATTACTTTGTTTTTCCTTTTTTGGTTGCTATAACGAACGTCACTACTGTAACATAACAAGATGAAGCGATACCAATCAAATTCTTATCGCGGAGCATGGGAAATCTACCGACGCATTGCGCTGGTTTTGATACCACTAGTTAATAATAATAATAATAATAATAATAATAATAATAATAATAATAATTTATACTTTCTATAAAAGGAGAAATCCAAGTGACGTAAGAAAAACTGATGTGTCAGCTTGAGAGCATGTTCAACAAGGCTTTTCTTATGTCACTATTACATCATAATGCCTAATATTAAAAGACTTTAAAATTCAAAGTTGGCCCACATCCACCTTTTCAAAGGTCTGCCCATTTGTATAATGCCTTATACTCAAAGGTCTGCCCTCATTCATAATTTAAAGTACTGATGTTTATTCTAATTCTAATCCTATAAAATTCAAAATTCTGGCTCCACATTCAAAATTCAAACCATCTATATTTTAATTCTAATCCTATAAATAAGATATAATTATCTGGCTCCACATTTAAATTTCTTTCGCTCATATCTACATATGAATTTGGCTCCACATTCAAATTTCAATTTATCTCTCTCCTTTATATTTGCGATCATATCTCTCTTACTCAAATGCATAGCTCTCATGATTGAGCCGGTTAATCTTCATATGCAGTTCTTTGTTCCAATATCATTGTTCGAACATCGTTGTTTCATGGAAGCTCTGTTTCACACACTCACATTTGACCTCGGCTTTGCATATTCAGTCTGTTCATCTACGATTACAGCTTTTTATACTTCATGAAATTTTTCCAACATCATTGTTGCAACATCGTTGAGGGTATGTTTTTTTCTCTGATTTTGAATCTTAAAATTTGAACTGATCTGTTCTAATTCTCTGTTTATATTTCAGCCTAATCAGAGTTATTTAAACTTCAAACAATCAGTTGCGGGTTATTTTAGGTTTGTGGATTCTTTTAAACTGTTGATAATATTTATTTTAAGGTGTTGATATATTTCACCTTTTTTTTCCGAGCGAGCAGTGGGGAGTTCTTCTGCACTGTTTTTGAAATCTGAAGTGCATAAAGTGGAGTACTTCTTTATGATAAATGAAGAAGTTAATGGTAATTATGAGAACATCGTTTTTTTTTTTGTTCTTTCGGTTTATTGATATTTAACTTTTTACTACTATTATTATATCCTTCTTTTACATGAGACTTAAAGAAATATACAAGTTAAATAACATATATGAATTTCGCTCCACATTCAAGAGTTAAAAATGTCATCATACCCTTCTGTAGGTTCTTATGATTTAAAGTATCGGTTTATCAAGCAAGTTGAGGATCAAGTATATGAGGATAGGGCTACTGTTCAAGAGCTGAAGAGCTGAAGAGGTGTTTTGGTGATGTCTTTCTGCACTTCGGAATTCAAAAACAGTGCAGAAGCTTTTCATCACGTTTTACTACCATTATATCATTCTTTTACATCAGAGTTGAAGAAATATACAAGTTAAAAATGTTATCATATCCTTCTGTAGATTCTTATGATTTAAAGTATCGCTTTATCAAGGAAATTGAGGATCAAGTATATGAGGATAGGGCTACTGTTCAAGAGCTGAAGATTATTAAATTTCGTTGTTCAGTTCTTAATGTAATTGTTGATCTATCGTCATATGTGATATGTAATTTTAATTCTATTAATCTTTGTAGAGCATTTTATTTTTACTGATTTGAGCATCAACAGTTGTTAGTGCTGATACCTGCAATTGTAAATGTTGAGTTGCTATTGTTGCCAACATCTGTTATTCCCAACAGCAATTTCGAAAGACAATAGAAGTTCTGAACATTCTTAAAAAATAGACAAAAATCAATAAAAGTCTGTTGAAAACATCTGTTTTTAAAACAGATGTTTGGCAAAAGATTTATCCACTGTTTAAAGGTATTGTCTGTTCTCATAATTCCTGTTTTTTGTAACGACTGAATAAGTAGTAGGGTTGTATATTATTGCTAGATTGATGAATGAAAATTTAATCAATTGGTTAGTCGGAAAACTGTTGGGGTCTGAGATACATTAACATCTGTAAGAGGCTAAGCACTGTTATAGTGTGCAAACATCTGTTAACCCCTAAGCATCGTTAAAAGATCTGTTAAAGGCTAAGCACTGTTATATCGTGCTTCAACAGACCTTATGAGCTGTTGATCATCATCTGTTAAAGATCTTATATTATAGACTTCTGTTGAATTGTGTAATATCTGTTGGTGAACAGCATGACTTAGGTTCATCATACATTTTACTTCATCAGCAGAGGTTCTCTTTAGCAGACCTTTGCTTCAGCAGTGTTTGTCTTAGCAGACCTTTTGGTTCATCAGCAAAGTTTGTTTGGCTATTCATGGACTGGATAAGTTGTAAGGTTGTATATTATTGTTAGATTGATGAATTGAAGAATGAAAATTTAATGAATTGGTTAGTCAGAAAACTGTTGGGGTCTGAGATACATTAACATCTGTTAGAGGCTAAGCACTGTTATAGCGTGCAAACATCTGTTAACCCCTAAGTGTTGGCAAAGGTCTGTTAAAGGCTAATCACTGTTATAGCGTGCTTCAAAAGACCTTATGAGCTGTTGATCATCATTTGTTAAAGATCTTATATTATAGATCTTTTGTTGAATTGTGTAATATCTGTTGGTGAACAGCAGGACTTAGGTTCATCATACATTTTACTTCATCAGCAGAGGTTCTCTTTAGCAGAGGTTCTCTTTAGCAGATCTTTGCTTCAGCAGTCTTTGTCTTAACAGACCTTTTGGTTCATTAGCAGAGTTTGTTTGGCTATTGATGTACTAGATAAGTAGTAAGGTTGTATATTATTGTTAGATTGATGAATGAGAATTTAATCAATTGGTTAGTCAGAAAACTGTTGGGGTCTGAGATACATTAACATCTGTTAGAGGCTAAGCACTGTTATAGCGTGCTAATATCTGTTAACCCCTAAGCACTGTTAAAGATCTGTTAAAGGCTTAGCACTGTTATAGCATGCTTTAATAGACCTTATGAGCTGTTGATCATCATCTGTTAAAGATCTTATATTATAGATCTTCTTTTGAATTGTGTAATATCTGTTGGTGAACAGCAGGACTTAGGTTCATGATACATTTTACTTCATCAGCAGAGGTTCTGTTTAGCAGACCCTTGCTTCAGCAGTTTTTGTCTTAACATACCTTTTGGTTTATCAGCAGAGTTTGTTTGGCTATTGATGTACTGGATAAGTAGTATGGTTGTATATTATTGTTAGATTGATGAATGAAAATTTAATCAATTGGTTAGTCGGAAAACTGTTGGGGTTTGAGATACATTAACATCTGTTAGAGGCTAAGCACTATTATAGTGTGCTAATATCTGTTAACCCCTAAGCACTGTTAAAGATTTGTTAAAAGCTAAGCACTGTTATAGCGTGCTTCAACATACCTTATGAGCTGTTGATCATCATCTGTTAAAGATCTTATATTATAGATCTTCTATTGAATTGTGTAATATCTGGTCATGTACAGCAGAACTTAGGTTCATCATACATGTTGCTTCATCAGCAGAGGTAAAACCACAAAGTTTTGAAAGTATATACTAAGACTACGTAACTACATTCTTAAGTTAGTTTCCAAACAAGAAATTTGTCCATCAAACATGTCAACTAAAACATAAATTATACACGGCTGAAAAGGTGTTCAAAGATCATGTCAACAAACTTCAAAGTGTATTTTTTCTCCTCTTACACTTTTTTCTTCGACTATCTCAAACCTCAGCTTTTCCCCCACAGATATTCCCGTTTGATCCATGATACGCTGCCAGTCTGTATGCATCACTAGATGGTTGTTGTCGTTAGGTCTTCTAGGATCTCTCCTAACAACCAGCTGTACCAAAAACTTCACATGACCAAATGACAGCACAGCTCTACGGTAATCATTTAGCTGGTGTTCTCGAACAAAGTTCCTCGGTATTGTCTGTAAGGGAAAATTCTTTTGTTAGTTATTTATTCAAAACAGCATATACTTTAAGTAATAACAGATAGATCCAAGATTATAAGTAAAATCAACCATATTAAAAGTAGATATGTAAATACCAAGCTGTGTGTCTCTAAAACATGGTATTCAAACTGTTTTTTATAATGTGGACGCCTTTTGCGGTGTTGGTGATTCGTACGGCTGCAGTGATGTTTTGTCTCCCCGTGAAGTGCAATCCCGTCTTTGTTATAAACCTTCACAGTGAAGTTAAAGTCGTCTTCAGGAGTACTTCCCATCCGTTGAAACAGCAGTTGGTAGCTTTCCTTGATGTCATTTTCGAAGCAAAAAGTTGTCCATCCTGGTCCCATAAAACCAGCAGCTAATCCCTTTTTGTTTTCAGGAGAGAAAACATAATGCACATCAACTTTACTACTCTGATTTGGTCCATGTATTTTGGCAACCAAGTTATCAATTTTTAATCTCCTTTGCGACAACAGCTTCAGCAAATCGTGTGCTAAATGCTATAATTTCATATATTTTAGAAATGTCATGTTAGATTTTATATAGGATACAAAATATAAATTAGAAGTTTTTCTAACAGCCCAAAAGATACACTGGTAATATATAAAAATAAGTTGCAGTTTTTAACCTGTATGCAGTATGTTTCTTCTTCAACCTGTATCAAGCATCCATGAACATAATCTCTGTTCGAGCCATCTTTTCTAATCTCCAATCCCTCATTGTTCAAAACATTTAACTCAAATTTTGCTTCCTTCAATTTTTTTTAAACACAGCTTGTCTATTTTGTTATTTCTATAAGTTTCAACAAACCGGGTCCATTATGGCCCGTTTATCCTCTTACTTTTATGACCGATGTTCTGTACTGCAATTTTATACTTAAAACCCGTATAATCAACCAACTTTATCACTTCACACTTTCTTGGTAATTGGTTAGCCATTATCTTCAGAAGTACTTATGTATATAAAATACACAACATTTAATATATCTTTAATTTTATAAATACAGTTTTTAGCATACAATTGTGATTTGAGCTAATTTGTTCTAAGAATATAGCTTACCAATCCCTCATTTAGGTCTGACAATTGAGAGACGTTGATAATTATCATAAACTCCATCTGAAAGTAAAAAATACAATAACAGTTAAATAGTAAAATATAAAATCAATTGTATCTGAAAAGCATTCTATTTAAGGTATAAAAAAATATCCAACACTCTGTAGGACCAAACTTATATGGTGTGTATTTCAATATGGTCCCTACAACCAACAATATGAATCTAACACTGTGTACTTAAATGGAATGAATCAAAATGTAACTAAATATGTTGATATAAATCTTATTATAAAATAAAGAAAATAAGTTCATAGAAGTTTATCTATTTTAACATCAGTAGATTATGATTTTGATGTTTATATAATTTCAAATGAGGAAACTGAAAGGAACATGTTAAAGCATACCTATAAAATACACAAGAGAACAAAAAAAACACTTGATCTAAAATTTCAAACTTCTTATCGTCAAGTCTGAGGAAAAAGAAACTGTAGAGTTTTTTCACCGGAGAAGAAGATGTGAGATTGTATTGGGATTGTTGAAAATAAGATATTTATCTATTAACTTGTAATTGTTTATTTATTTAACTTATAATAATCTTTAATATCGGGATTTAAAAACTATTTTTAATTATATAAATATAAATATATTAAATTAATAGAAAAGTTTTTCGTATTTACCATTTTAAATTTATATTCAAACAGTGGTTATTACTGTCTAAAAATTGCGATGTTTTAATGTAAAAGGGGGTAAAGTATAAATTTTACAAAATTTAATTTCAACCAACCAGTGTAAATATAACATCTGTATTAACTCCGTTTAATATACTTTCCATCTCCATTATTGAATATAAGCTCCAGAAAAGATGTTCGGAAGTTTTCTCAAATAACTTTCTTATCAAAATCGGTAAAGTTCTATTGCATATTATAGATTACACGCTATAAAATCAAGTATTGTTTTTTTGAATTTATTGTTTGTATTATATATGTTAGATTAATCATTATTTGATGTTATGAGTATGTGTTTGTCACTGACGGCATTTCATATTCTCTCTTGAAGCAAATAATAGTTGTTGTAATCCGGTGTATTTTTATTGATTAAGTACTGCATTAACTTAAATGAAGTTACTGATAGCAATCTCTGTCACAATTTGTGCATGCATCTTCGTGATGTTGTCTTCTACATTACGATTGATAAATCAACTATATAATTTTTGGTTGATGCTGATTTGCTTAATTGTTGTGAGAGATGATGATTTTCGTTTTGTGCTTTGTTTTTATAATACCTTAAGTGTGTGAATATACCACTTGATTTTTATAATAACTTGTAAGTTTAAATTGTTTATTTGCAGATATGAATCTATCCAATCAAACACCATCCTTTTTACAATTCCTTAATGAAGATGATATTATATTTTTGGTGTGTTTTTTTAACTTTCTTGCTACTATTAGGATTCTATGTTAATTTTTGATGTAAGATGTTTGTTAACTACTGTTGCAGAATATACCACTTGATTTTCAGACTCTGTTGTGGGGCAAGGAGGTCCAGTATGGGCGAATCGTAGAGTTACTTGATGGTGACAAATCATGGTTAGTACGAGTAAAGAAGAGAGATGATCATTATATATTTACGGATGGATGGACAAAGTTTGTTAGAGATTGTTGTTTGAAAATGAAAGATGCTGTATTGGTGAAAGCTATTGGACGTTTGTCGTTCGTTGTATCATGTTTTAAAGAAAAAGTGTACGAGAACTCTTACATTTCAGCAAATATTAGCCCTGAAGTTGGCATGACTGTAAGTAACGATATATTATTTCGTTACTTACTCTAAATATTTTATGCTATCTCAACAGCTTGCTAACATCTATTTGCCCTTTTAACGTCTGTTTCCTTATAATCTTAACATCTGTTGACTAACCTTTTTAACTTCTGTTGACTAAGTCTTTTAATCTCGGTTGACTAACATCTGATATTTAAGATTTATCCACGTTGCAACCTCTGCTGGACATAATGGATGACAGTTGTTACGAAACCTCTGTTGGATAGCAACAGAGGTATGTAATAGTTGATAGCCAAACAGTGGTTAGGTTGTATGTAAATACTGTAACTACTGTTGACTAACCCTGTTGAGTAATTCTCATTTTAACTTTTGTTGACTAATCCGTTGTAACTTCTGTTGCTCATTAGTTCATATCAAATTTGCAAGTCTGCGCTAAATATTCCTTTGCTTATTCTATAGCTAATTGCTGACAAATTTTGGAAACAATTCTATGGTAAACATTACGAGTATGGGATGGCAACTATCTATGTTGGCGAAAGGTTTTGGAATGTGATGATGAAAGGATAGACTGATGGATGCGGATTTACTGATGGATGGTCAAAGTTGATTGAAGAAGTTCCCATACCAGTTGAATCTTGGTTGGTTTTCACCATGATTGCATCTAAAACATTTGAGTTTTCCGTTTTCCATTCCGAGACTGGAACTGAGGTTTCTTTCAAGAAGGCTGATGTAGTTGTTTTGGATGATTCAGTTTATGAAGAAGATGGATTTGATTTATTGGTTGCGGTATAAAATTTTGATGATATAATACATTGTTTGATAACATGACAGTGATAAGTAACTTTTATTATATTATGCTAATAACTTTTGAAATCTCATTTTGTAGGCTAAACACAAACAGCTTCTGGATTCCGGGGAAGTTGCTTGGGATGACGAGGATGCTGGAGCTTCGGTTGGTAATTCTAAGCAGCTTGCGAGTTTTGAGGATATTTTTAATGTATATATACACATGTAATATTTATATATTATTATGATTTAAAATATGGTTTCTAATATATGATTCTTCTTATAAATATAGTTTGCTGATGATGGGCTATTTGATTCAAATATTGCGTGTCTGGTTGATGAGTCAGATGTTAAAAATGCTGTAAATTTATAATTTTCTACGCATATATTTTATTGTATTATAAGTATAAGAAGGTTTTTTTTAAATTTTGTTGTAGCCTGAAGATCATTCTGTAAAAATAGCTGATGATGTTAACGATCGTCAACTACAGTCTAAAGATTTTCCTGTTCATGACATTTCTGCCTCTTCAAGTGTTATATCTAATGTAAGTGTTTATTAGTTTTATACTGTCTATTTTAGTATTGTCTCAATATATTGATATTCTTCTATATGATGGAGTCTTAAACTTCAAAGCTGAGTTGAGAAGATAGTTTGTGTTGATAAAGAAAGTTATAAAATTTCAAGAATTTAGAGTTGTTATATTCTAAATTAATTTACTTAGGTGGAAAAGATGCGCAAACTTCGTGGCAAGACAATTGTAGAGGATAATAAAGCTGTTGATAGACCATGTAAAGTTCGAAAGGTTCGTTTAGTATCATCCACTTCAGAATCAGTCTTACACTTCACCACACATGCTGAAGACAGACGTGTAAGCTTTTGCAGTCGTTGCTTTGTTTCGTTATTTCAATAACTTCAGTTATATATCAATATTTTATAAAATTCACGGTTCAATTTTCTGTTTTTTAGCAACTGCCATCAGATGTATCTTCTGCGTTGGATCTGCATACTGATAATCCTAAGCCTATCAAGATCCAGAATCTTAAATGTGAAGTCCAGGAACTGTTTACAACATCTCAAAAGACCAATACTGGATTTAACTATGCTGTTGTTGGATGGTCTTCTTATCTAAGATCTTACAATATTGCTTTTGGTGATGAACTTTCGTTAGAGTTTCACAAGTCTAATCAATTGCTGAAGTTAAAAAAAAGTTGTGCATATCGTGACAAAGATAAAGTCCTCTTAGTTTCATGTCATGATTGTTTGTGGTTGTACATTTGGCTCGTTGCTGGTACTAATTTTGCTTCTTAGACATGTTCTATATGTAGTTATGTCTATAAACAAGTTTCATTGTCAATGGGTGGGTGCTACTTTTTTTGTGGATAGTACAATGGAAATACTCATATGTATCTTATATATTAACTGATGATGCATGTCTATAGTTGTTTTTTAGCTATAATAGATGTCTTTTAGCTATAATAGATAACACTTTTTGGTACAATATCTACACATATGTATATGTTCTATCAATATGTGTTATGCATGGTTTTCTAACACATGTTAATAACATTATTCTGTTAATATCTGTTTACTAACCTTTGTAGTTTCTGTTGACTGACCTTTTTAACATGTGTTGACTAACATCTGATATTTACTATCTATCAATCTGGCAAGCTCTGTTGGAGATAATGGATGACAGTTCTTATTAAAGTCTGTTGGAAAGCAACAGAAGTTTTTAACAGTTAATAGATAACAGTAGTTTGCTATCAACATAATGGAATTGCTGCTGAATAAACCTATTGACCATTAGTGTATATCAATTTTATAAGTCTGTACTAATTATTTTTTTACTCTCTGTTAATATGGGCTATGCATGGTTTTCTAAGAAACGACCCGTGTTTGCACACGGGTCTTACCGCTAGTAATAATAATAAAAGAAACCAATGAAAGGACACATGTCATTCATTGAAGCCATCTATTTTTATAGATAATTAATATCAATTAAAAAATAATCATAAAATTCAATTTAATATAAATTTAAACAATTTGTATAGAAGATAATATAATATTTTATAATATTTATAACTTTGTTATAGTTTCATTCTTACCCCAAAACTTTATCAAATTTTATCTTTACCCTTTCTTAGCTCTTAAGTTCAGGAAATGTAATTTTTAACCACTTAACTTTTTATGAACTTTGTAAATGACACTTTGACCCCCTCGAGAGTTTTTGCCTTGACGATATAAATTCGAGTTAGTCGGGTCGCGTATAATACGTTATGATTATACGATATAAATTTGATTTACGTTACGTTTTGATCCAATCGCAATGCAACTATAGGATATATTGAGTTCAATTGGATACGTCAAAACATGTGTTTTCAACTTTTCATATGGTTAACACATCACATAACGCTTGGACTAATCCCTTCGATATAAATTAATATAATGTAAATGATTTATTTATTTATTTTATTAAACTAAAGTAGTTAAGGATAGAAACTATTTTAAAAATGTTTATAAAGGGTAAACAAAAATATTAATCAATGTTTATTGGTTCTATAGTTTTATTTCCGTGTTCAATTCTCAACTCAAATACGGTAATCACTATGTTTACGTGACATTTATAAGAATCATGACCGCAATCACCCCATTCATCGTATATCGAGTATATCCATTAGTTTTTTTTAAAGATATTACTACACAAAATTATATTTATGCAACTCGTATAATACACGGGGTTTTTAAAAAATATAATTTTTTTATTATATAGTATATAAAATTAGATTTAGTCAATCCATATAATACATAGAGTTTATAAAGATGTAACTTTTTATTGTTTTGCATATAAAATTACATGTGTTCAACCCGTATAACACATGAGATTCTTAAAAATGTAACTTTTTTCATTATTTAATATATAAAATTAAATTTACTCAACCCGTACAATATACGGGGTTTTCAAAGATATAACTTTCTTTTATTACTTAATATATAAAATAACATTTATTTAACCCGTGTAATACACGAGGTTCTAACCTAGTAATAATGGAAGCAAAACGTGAAGACCGGTCACGTTAGCCGGCCCGCCACCACTGTCCCGGTGATGTGGGGGCGTCCCCCTAGGCTGTTTTGCAGCGACCTCCCGCGTCAGAGACTAACGTTTAGAGGCGAGAGGGCAGGGGCTAACCCAAGTTGGTAAAGCTGAGTAGTCCGGTATTAATAAGACTGAGTGTAGTGGGCAACCTTTTGAGTGGGCGTCTTGCGACACGTGGCGCCACGTCACATAAGAGGATTTTGGCCAAAAAAGGGGGAGTGGGGCAACCTTGCTGGGTGGGGCGTCTTGCGACACGTGGATTGATTTATTTTGTCTTTTTTTATGTAAAAGATATAAAAAAAAGTCCTATTTTTTATAAAAGTATTGATCAAAGTAAATAAAAACTAATACTTCAATAAAAAAAATTACTTCAACCAAAATAAAAAAATACATCAACTAAAAAAAAATTACTTCAACCAAAATAAAAAAATTACTTCAACAAAGGTTATATTTTTCTCGAATTTCTTGCTTCATTTGTTCGGCTAAAGCGAGCTCGGCTCCAGTAAGGTTTGTCGTGTCGGTTGTTAATATTTGCAAATCAAGTGCTTTTTGACGACTTTCTTTCAGCTTTAGCTTTCGGTCCCCGTGTTCTTTTTTTAAGTTGATCCGTTGTTGGCTCGTTTGCAACAAGCCGTCTAACTTATTGGTCACTTTTTCGAACGTTTCGGTGTAGTCGATTCGTACACCGCTAGAAGACGGTTGGGCGGCTTTTTTGGCCCTATCTCGGCCAACCGGCCGTTGTGGTGGTTGAAACGCTTCGGCCTCTTCATGTGGCTCTTCGTTGTCTTCCTCAATGTCGTTGAGATTTATTTGACACCGAGCGTCCGACCCGGTACTTTGATGGTCGTTTGAGGATGAGGTTTTTGACCGCTTAGCCGACGGTTGGCCACGAGTTTTAAATGGATCGAAGGCGATGACTGTGTGAAATTTCGAACTCCTTCTTAAAAATTGCCAAATAGCAAGATAAGGAAACGCCTTCTTGTGTTCGACTCGGAATTCATTTTGGGCGTTTGCTTGGAGCATCGCATCGTCGGAACCACTTTGGCGCACACGCGAGGCGAGTGTATATTTGGTTGAAACTTTGAATCAAATGACGCATTTTACGCCACTTCGCGCCGATACCATCGGCATCACGGTATCCATCTTCTTGATCTTCCAACTTGAGGAAAACGTTGTAAATACGAGACCAATATGTTTTTTCCTTTTGATAGTTACTGCATCTCGGGTCTTCGGTTATTTCTAGCCAAGCCTTGGACAAGCTCATTTCCTCGTTGGAAGTCCATGGTATCGGTTTGGTTTTCAAGCGTTCTTCACCCGGTGTTTTCCTCTTGTGTGAACGTTTCTTTTTTTGACCGACATCGAACTGGGTCTTCGGAACTTCTTCGTCATCTAAATCAACCACTAGATGGAATACAAACAAAGTTAAAAAAAAAAAAAAAAACATATTCTTTATAAAAAAATATCTAAAAAAATTTATACCATTTTGTTGGCTCGATCCTCCAACGTTTTGAAAACCACCGGGTTGTTGTGTGTTCCAAGTGGTGAACCCCATATGTTGCGGTATCGTCGTATTGTTGTAGTATACTTGCGGTGTAGGGCTAGCAACGTGCATATTATTGAAATAGGCGTAAAAAGCGGGTTATTTAAAACGTTTGGGTCCGCCAGATCGGGTTGTGGATTGGAAGATTGTGTATTTTGGTTGAAAGGAGGGATGTTGTGGGGATACATTTTGATGAGTTGATAGAAGATTTGTATAAATTTTGATGAGTTGAGAGAAGATTGTGGTAAAAATGTGTTTGATATGGGGTATTATTTATAAAGGTTGGATTATTAAAAAAAAAAAAAAGTTTGGCCAACATATCCGTTGGCAACGGATATATTTGAAAAAGTTGGGCGACGAGAAGAGGACGGGCAGGAGGGGGACGCCACCCAAGTCGCCTCCGGAGGCGGTGTTCCTGGCGACCTGGGGCGACTTGGGGGTGGGAGTCGCCCCACTCCCTTCAGTCTAATAAGAAAGGAGTGAGTGGGGTTGGGAAAGTGATAGAGGTGATGTTTCTGAAGGAGTGACTGTTGCGGCTCCGTGTTTTCGCGGCTCTTATTGCTTTCAACTTTATTAATCATGGAATCTGGAACATTTCCTTTTTGTACTTTCTCATCATCTTCTCTCGGGATTTGTTTTGCAATTTTATTCCCTTCTTTCTAAAATTACTTTCAATAATATTACGGATTTAGCCAATGATCTCTAGATCAAGTGGTGGATGGCTTGCATTTCTCTTGAGGTATGTAAGTTTGACTCCCACTTGGTGCAGAGTGAGGCACTGGTGGGCAATGATAGGAGACCTAGGGAAACATGGGTTAGATCCTTGAGCCAAACGAGTTTTACCGGTAATTTCACCGTCGTGCCTACGGGCGGGCGGGTTACCGGATTTTCCCCGGAATTGGTGGTGGACTCGGGTTACTCTCGGAGTACTCCGTTTGTCCAGTGGGTGCCCCGAGAGTGCTCGGGATTGAGTTTGTTGGCCATTAAAAAAAAATTACGGATTTACATATAGCTTAATCAAACGTACCAACTAGAAAAAAAAAAAAAAAAAAAAAACTGGAAAGGATGGTGCAGAAGTTGTTTTAATCTTTAACTCTCAAAATTCGGATAGGTGGTCGTGGTCCACAAATCCAAACGTCTCTTTTTCAATGGCATCGATGAAAATTGTTTTATCTAAATCGGTCTTAAGTTCGAATTCGATCTCAACCGGGTTTTACCGTAATAGGCTTTTATGCAGTAGGTTTTTCCATACCGGAGATGGTGGGTTTGGGCTGTCCAGTGCTGTTTGCGGTTGCGGGCTTATAGAGTCGACTTTTGTTATTGGGTTACCTCAGGTAGCAAGGGTTTTATTCGTTTATCGTTCAAAGATATACTATAGAAATGAATGAAATAATAAATTACATGAACAATCTAGAAGAATTAAATACTATGATGTATTGATAGGGTGTATTCAATTATAAAAACGGATCCTAAAATTCGATGAAAAGATCTTTAAACATTGTTGTATAAGCCAAAATAAAACAAGTAAAATAATGCCCATGACATTATAGCCTAGTGACATTTTGGGGTGTGATAAGGTTTAGGGACCAATAGGTCGTGGGTTCGATTCTTAAAGGGGTTTTCTAAGATTTATTGGGTTTTCTCCTGAATTGGTGTATAGACATTAGACTATGAGTAGTCGTTGGGGTGAGTAATGCCCCACCCTTGGGCGTTGTCCACCACGTGTCATCCTAGTCAGCAAAGGGGCGTTATTCACAAAGGGGCGTAGTTTTAATAACGCCCAATAATGCCCCGTCAATCATTACACAATTATTTAATAAAATAAAACAAAAACCATTAAAAAATCTTATTGGACAGACAATGAAGATGAAGTGTGATTCAAAATGGGGCTTGGGTGTGGAATAAAGCACGCTTCAACTGGAATTTGCCAAAAACACGCCCACGGGGGCGGTTAACACCGGCGTTGTCCGGCGTTTTCTACCAAACAAACGCCCAAACAAGATCGACTACACACGGTCTTATTGCCTTGTGGAGATGGATATGATTGGGTGATTCCGCTGGTGGCATGATGATACTCTAGTGGTCCGTCAGTGAACAAAATTTGCCGTTAAAAAAAGTCAAATAAAATTAAGAGCTAATTAATCAAAATGAATTTAAACCACTATCATTTATAGACACTGGACCATTCAAAAGACGATGAGACGGGCCTGCGAAAACGAAAAATCCTTTTATGGGCTTAAAAGGTTCACAAATGACACATGTCAGTGTGTTACTTTTAACTTTTCATGTATTGCAAACGGAGCGGGAGTTATTATTGGGCCTTCAGTAACGGGCTTATGCATGGCTGTTTTACTAAAAATAACTTAGTCAAATTAACCTATACAACTATACAAGTAGCCAGCCAACGAGGTGGTGGTGGAATGGTAAGGGAGACTTGGTGTTCTAATAGACCCAAGTTCAATTCCAGCTCTCCCATTATTTTCTGCGTCACCTGATGATCAATGGCGAAGTTTGAAATTTCTGACATGGGGTCGAAAACGTATATACCAAAAATTTCTATAAAACCCGGGGGGGGGGGGGGGGTCAAAAACGTATATATCCCAAAAATTTCTATACGAAAACTACATACTCTCCACTAACAAGCGAAAAGTTCGGGGGTTCGCCCCCCCCCCCCCCCCACCCCCACAAAGCTACGCCCTTGCTGGTGATGATAGGAG
Source organism: Helianthus tuberosus (assembly GCA_030545235.1). Taxonomy (NCBI): domain Eukaryota; kingdom Viridiplantae; phylum Streptophyta; class Magnoliopsida; order Asterales; family Asteraceae; genus Helianthus; species Helianthus tuberosus. Next base: position 158,362,492 of record CM060402.1, on the reverse strand, counting down.
ACTAGGCGAGTAGGTGGAGATCGCTAGTTCGATCCTTGAACTGAGCGGATTTACCTCACCACACTGTCATGCCTTCGGGTGAGTGTTCACGGGCTTCGGCCCCAGGTAAGGATTTTCCCCGATTCGGAGGTGGGTGTATTCCAATATAGTGAATTTCGTTAATAGGCCATTTGGAGGATTCGTTGGCGTTCAAAAAAAATACAAGTAGCCATCATTTATAATATTAGCAATAACAAATTGGTAGTGGCTGCCTTTGCTTGCATTATGTTTGTAGGTACATTGAAATGTCTGTTCATCAGTTTGCCGCCGCCACTAATTAAGCAGCTTAATGGCTATTTGAATTTTTTTTTTGAACAACAAGAAACGACGTGCTAATTATCGTGACATTGGACGTTGTGGTCAAGGTCGACTACTCGACCGCCACCAGCCCCTTGGCTTTATCAGATGCGCGAAAACCCGACCTCCACCCGCCCGAAGGCATGACAGTGGAATAATCGGTAAAACCTCGCCTCCCATCCAAGACGACCCGGCGCCACCTGTATTCGCCCTTCATCTGGATGCCGCGGAAAATAATGGGGAGAGTGGGAGTCGAACGTGGGTCACAAGAAACACCAAGTGTTTCTTCAACCACTCCATCACTACCTCATTGCCTAATGGCTATTCGAATCATCCAGAAAACATGGCATGTTCAACCATATATTTAAATTTAATGGTTGTATGTTTAGGTTTCAAGGTAGGGGATAAGATCAAATAAAAAGTTGATTTTGCCTAAGTAGGATGAGAAGGAATCTTAACCATTCATTTTTTAAATCAATGGTTAAGATGAAAGTGTAGGAGAAAGAAAGAGTGCAAGGGCATCTTGGTAAAATCCTATTTATGGACTTTCTCTCTCCACATGCAAGGCACATGCATATTCCACCCCCATTTTTTAAACGTTCATAACTTTTTTATACGACGTTATTTTTTCATAAAAATTTCACCGTAAAATCGAACATCCTTTTATCTTTAATTTGAGTACCATATTGCTATATAAAATATGAAGACTAAAAAAACCCACCAAAATGTATTGCATTTCTATGTTGTATAACATTTTTTTGTGCTGGATTTTTTTTACTATATTTTTGTGCTAAATTTTTTGCGCTGGATTTTTTGTCTTAAATTTTTTTTTTCTCATTTTTTGTGTTAGTTTTTTTTGTACTACATTTTTTTTGCTGACTTTTTTCTTGCTATATTTTTTTGTGCTATATTTTTTTGTACTACATTTTTTGTGCTATATTTTTGTACTAGATTTTTTGTGTTAGATTTTTTTGTACTAGATTTTTTTGTTGTATTCTTAAAAAAACAAAAGGGGTGCCACATGTCATTTTCACTCCTATTTATAAGGACCAAAATGCCTTTTCTTCTTACTAATTAGGAGTGTCACATGTCATCACCACAATCCTTCTTAGGCTACTTAGGCAAAATCAACTTTTTAGTGGATCCTTCCCCTTCAAGGTAGATATTTAATACATAACAAGTTTAAATTATATGGGTAGGACTATATAGAAAACCCTATATATATAGAAAACCCAACATCCTGACATTTTTTTTTTGAAAAAAATATCACATGTAATATACATGTTTTTAAGAGTTTTGGGCCAAAAAAATCAAAAAAGCGCCGAATGAATTATTTAAAAAAAAAAAAATTTCAGCAATTTCTGTCTTTTGTGCCTAACACATGTTAGGCAACCGGACATTGCTGAAATTTGTTTATTTTTAAAAAAAAAATCCCTTCGGCGCTTTTTTTGTTTTTTTTTTTTTGCCCAAAACACTTTAAAACATGTATATTATATGTGTTATTGTTTTCAAAAAAAAAAAAATGTCGGGAGGTTGGGTAAAAATGGGGAGAGATTTGAGTTTCTAGAGTTTTCTAAAAATTTAAGGGTTTTCTGTCTAGCCTTCCCTTAAATTATATAAACATAAAAATTATATAATAACTTGTATGAAAAGCTAACCAAATATAACAAAAATGAAAAAAGACGGGGATTTGTCATTAGACTCGAATTCCATACAAATTTTTATTACCCAAATCAATCAAGTGTTTAACATAACTATTTACATACACAATAAAAAACAACGAAAATTTGTATTAACAAGAACTTAAACCCTAGTCATCTCGGATATTTGAGAGTTAATACATCATGAAGAAGACACAAGACCTACAACAACCTCGATGCGTATATTGAATCTTATTGACCAATTCATCATTGATCGACGTTTACAAGGGCATTGATCTTGTAGATTTAACATAGATTGGGAACAGATTTAGGGCTTCTTAAATCTTATGTCCCTTAGGCCGGTTTCCTTAAACACCTATCTATCGTGGAAATTTCCCATTAAGCATTGAACTTGTGGCTTTGACACCATGTCAACCTTCACCACATTGACAAAAAAGTTTGAACACAATCTTTCCTTGGGTAGGTCTTTCCTATTGGATTCTCGCACCTAGTTGAGAGGATCACACATTATTCTCTAGCTTCACGCCACATTTTATAGCTTTTTGCCATCTTCGAGTAGTTTCAATTGACGTATGACTAGTTGTGATTGTGACTACCTACGCTATTTGTAACACGTAGGTCACCCACACCTCCAAGTGGACAACAAACTTTGATGTCCTCCCATGACCATTGTGTAACCATTATTTAAGAACTTTTGGCAGGGTGGCTTTAACTTACCAACCACCCAAAGGCTCAAAATTACTTTAATGCCACATGTCACGAGGTCTTCTATTGAGGCCTCATACAACACCCTCAATTGTTGTCAAGGGCCAACCAATCCATCCTGCTTATTGTTATTGTTTACTAATTTCATCCGGTTATACTCACTAGGGGATTGCCCCCAACTTTCAACTTGTGAAACCCAAGAAATGCAATACAATTCAACATAACTGGATATATGTATCAAACTTTGATAAAAAATACTCTAGCGTTGCTTAGTACTCGCTTAAGGTTTCTACAACGCAATAAAATAAGTGTAACGAACAACATAATATAAGAGTATTTGCAATTGGCCTTGTTGGACATTCTTATGCCTAATCACATTTTTTTTAAATCCAAAACCTAATGTTAACTATATTCTAAAACCGACACCCCAAGAGGCCAAGAGGAGCAAACCACAAATCAAAGTATACCAACAATAAATTCATTTATAATTTATAACGTGTCAAACATCAACTTGCACTACCAAACTCTACGTCTTTGTTTACACAACAGTAATAACACTTCTTTAAACCAAACAATAAACTATTATACAAAGAATTCAACAACTCCAACCAATTTTCTAATCAACACTACAATCCATGAAACGAACGCTACCTAATGATCCACTAGATCAAACAACCGAGATCTTTTAGCCGGGTGAGGGCTTTCCACCTCCTCATCGGCAAATCCCGAAAACATATTATCCGGCAAAGCCGGCAGGTTCAGGTCAAAACCGCGTTGAGTATGACTATGACTATGATTGGACAAGGTTACACCGGTGCTGACGTGGCCGCCGCCAACAGTACCTTCATAGTGACACCTTTTATGTCCACCCAACGCTTGTCCAGTAGGAAAACACCTATGACAGATGGAACACTCGTGACTCCTCCCAACACTTGTTGCAACAACCAACGACTGTTCCACGTCACCACCAACTGAATTGTGTTTTCTGTGGCTAGCTTTGTGACCACCAAGAGCTTGATAAGATCCAAATGCTTTGTTACACACACTACACTTGTAAACAAGCCTAGAATCATTAATAGGTGGACGGGAAAGAGTCGAATTAGACGTGTGAGCACCGCCACGAGCTAGAAGCATGAGGCAAAGTGCTAGATACTCTTCTTCAGTAGGTGGTTGATCACTACGTTGTCGTTTGGATCGTTTCCCTTTCGTCCATGACTCCGAATATAGATGATTGAAGGAATCCTGGCGGAACAAAGATGCGGGTGGCGCGGTTGGAGAGTTTAAAGCTTCTAGTGCCATTAGAATTAGTGTGAGAAGTTGATGAAATGAATGAAGAAGTACAAAATATTGATGGATGTGGGGGGTATATAAGGGGGGTGAGGGTGGGTAAGGGGGAAGTTGCGTGAAGAGTGTGAGGAAAGTAGAGTTAAGAGTTGAGTGAGAAAGGGTGGAAGTGTAGTCGGTTATGAGCCTTTGCGTGTTTAAGTCACTTGTGTGCGTGAAACAAACGTCTTATGTTAGTTTTGTACTTTTTATTATTATTTTTTTGAACGGCAAATTTGGATCACTGACGGACCACTGGAGTATCATCGTGCCACCAGTGGACCCACCCGATCATATCCATCTCCACTAGGCAATAATGCCCTACACCAATTCAGAAGGAAACCCAATAAATCTGGGAAAAACCCCCCTTGTGAGAATCGAACTCATGACCTAATGGTCATAAGCCTTATCCCACCACCAAGATACCACTAGGCTATAATGACATGGGTTACTTGTTTTTGTTGAACGTGGTTTTCTAAACTAATGGTGAGGTTAGTTGGTTGGTTGAAGGGTATAATTGTGGATTGGTTAGTCTTTGACTTTGAGTGGTACGTAAAAAAAATAATAAAATATGCATTGATTGTAACATAAATTAACGGCAGGCGGCAAGGATTGGGATTACGCACAACTTGCATACGTGGGGACATACTTATCACGCAATAGTTGAATCTACTAGCTTTTACATCATATGTTTCACACCACTTATTTGGCAATGAGGCATGCATTTAGGACTTTTTTTTTATTACTATGGGTGGGTAAGAGACTCGAGCACTCGAGCCTTTTACTTTTGTTTGGCTTGTTAAAATTTTAAGTTTGAGCTCGAATTTGCTTCGTGTATAATGTATACTAATTAAGTTTTTTATATGGAACATGTTTAGGTAAGTACTCTTTGTCCTTGAAGCAATCTCACCCATATTTCTTTGAATAATGTACAAGAGGTTATTGGTGAATTGCCTTCAAGGTTCAATGAAACCTAAGCGAACTACAAAGTTACGGCCCTATTAAATTGATATAAAGGAATTGAGATTGAGATTTGAGACATTGAATAACCATAGCGATGATATTTCCTAATCTTGGCCCTAATTTCGCTCAATTCGCAATCAGTTTCACATCTATATCTATATTCTATATTATATAATAAAAGAAACATGTTTTGGGACACTTGTCATTCTCTCATTTAATTGATTAAAATTATTAATAATACTAAAAATAATAATATTTAATCTAAATTAATACAAACTAGATGCTTTATGTATATATAATTTAATAACCATTTTAGCTCCATGGATAATTTTAACAGATTTCACCAATTTTTATTAAAATTCTTATTATTAATAATATTAATTTAATCAAATCTAAAATCTAATCTAATACAATTTTTTATTATCAATAATATTTAATCAAATCTAATAAAAATTCATATGAATTCCCGAGTTGATATTAACTTTCAAATAATTAAAAAAAATCCGCCTAACATCACAAATGTTTCTGTTAAATTCGATTAATTAATTTGTTCAATAATCACTATTATCTTTATCATTCAGTACGGTTAACCGATTTATCATAATACAACCTCCCACCTATTCAATTATATGATTTTTCAATCTTATATTAACTAAATAAATAAAGATTAATATTCAGTCTTATCCTACTTTGAATATAAAAAAATTCGTTAGTTCAGATTAATATTCAATCTTATCCTACTTTAAATATAAAAAAAATCCGTTAGTTTTTTTAAATATATTTTTTAATTATTTGGTATATGAAATCATATTTATTCAACCCATGAACACGGGGGTTTTTAAAAATATAACTTTTTTTATTATTTGGTAAACAATGTTACATTTATTCAATCCGTGTAATACAATGGTTTTAAAGATATAATTTTTTTATTATTTAGTATATAATATTACATTTATTCAACCCGTACAATACATATGGTTCTTATATATATAACTTATTTTATTATTTAATATATAAAATTACATTTCTTCAACCCGTGCAATAAAGGAGGCTTTTAAAAAGATAATGTTTTATTATTTGGTATATAAAATTTATTTATTCAACCCGTGTAATACACGGGGTTATAACCTAGTTGGTTACTCAAAAGACGCTGCAAGTAACGAGGGTTGATGTGTTGTGTGCGTGGACAATGCAGACTCCTAGTGTAAATCCTAAATCTTGGGCCTAGAAATGTTGTTTAAATGGCAAAAAACATGAAAGGAAATAAAATTGGAGGCCCTTGTTTTTTGGTGGCCCTAGGCCTTAGCATAGGTTGATAAGCCTTACAGGCCGGCCATGAATGAAACAACAAATGTAGATGTTAATAAACTCTTATATGTAGAGGCAATAACCTGGTTGAATTAGCGAGTGTTGCATAGATTTTTGGGTACAATTGCTTTGTTTCTACTTGTGGTGGGTATACTCTGTTGGACATTATGTCCGGTTTGATAAGTCAACGCTGCCGACCGGGTCTTGACCCGTAAGAGTTACACCTTGGGCAACGAACTAAAAATCCACTTAACCTGTTTAACTGGTAATTACGAACAATATACGAGACAAATCATAATTATATTTATGATCATAAGCGGGTATTAACTGAGAGACGGGTACATGGACCGGGTGACACGGGTATTCTCACCCTACGCCACTTGTCATACACCTAACTTGTGGCCAATCAAAACACATGCATTTTTGCATGGTTTGACACTTGGCGAGCATGCAATATAGTCCATGTTCTATATAAGCGTGGGTCTTGTTTTGAGAAAAGAATGAACACAAGGTTGCAACAAAACTCTCTCAACTCATACACCCAAACCGGCCACCACCGCCTGCCGGACAGGTCGTCGCTGCCCCGCCGCTTGGCGCCGCCCCTTCGTCGTGTCTCGTTGGTTCGTTAACTAGCGCTTGTTCGTTGAACCTCGGTGTCTCGACCGGTTTATTACTAACCGAAGGTATATCTAAAACCCCCTATGGTTTGCGTTTATATTTCATGTTTGCATGTTGGTGACCTTGTTCCATTACGGGTGCTCCTTGGTATAAATACTCGTGTTATTTTGCTACATACGCTTCCGTTGCTTAAAAATGTATATATAGTTTTAACTAGTTAAAGTTTATTTTGAATGACATATATATACATGCATTTTTATTTGTCAAAAGTGTTTTGACTAATCTTTGTAACGAAATAAACACATAAATAATATGAACCGGGTTCATGAAATAAAAGTAAAATTATACCACTGATATCCTTCAGTGGTATCAGAGCCGATGCTCACCACATGCAAATCGAAACCGGTCTTTTTCACCGGAATAATAAATCACAAACTTTAAAAGTCTAAAGTTTTTGATTTATTTTTATCTTTGGGCTATATATATTTTTGGTCATATTTTAATTGTTATATATTTGGTTGACCAAAAATTGCCCAAACATACTTTTGGTTATGTTGAATATGTAAATCGGGCCCGACCTTCTGGTTGTGTTTATGTTTGGTTTTGTTCTTAGTTGTGGCCCGTTTTGCGGCTCAAAGTTGTAATAGCTTAGTTTATGGTTTTGGCCCGCTTTGTGTTTCAAAGTTGTAATAGATAAGGTTCTTTGTCTTTGTTATATTTACTTGTTAAATATTGTTGATGCGAAGACCCGAAGCAAAACCGAATGCCAAGAGGAGTCTTGGAGTTAGTGGGAGTCGCTCAAGACAACAAGATGCACTCAAGTCCATCCTTGTGGTTGTTTTGTGTTTTGTGACCGTGACCCCTTGATCTTGCTACTTGACTCTAGCAAGATCATATTCATGCCCATATGATTTACATATCATTTTTGCTATTATGGTTGCCTTTTGATAAATGTTATCACACTTCAACTTAATACCAAAACGTATTCTTAAAAGTTTTTTTTTTTAAATGAAATCGGAAAAAGCAAGTTCTAGCAACTTGCATATTTTGTAACCACTAGAGTTTTATAACATGTTTTTTTCTCACATCTTTAAAACTCATAAACTTAATAGTTTTCAATATTAACTTTAATTGGTTATTCCAAGTCGCGACAAACTTAGTTTTGTAGGTTATCTAAAACTAATTGTCCCGAGAGGTGAAAGGGTCTTTTTGGTTATGTCTCAAATTTAATATTTAAATTAAAACCGACTGTAACGACCCTATTTGGTAAAAATTAAAATCAATGGTCTATGCCATCCTACTACTAGTAACACTTGGGGCATAATGCGAACCATCAGTGTTGGAGCCACAGCACGACACTTGGTGTCTAGTTTATCCTTCCAAGGTGCAAGGGTTCCGTCGACACATCCGGCCCTTCCACATGTGACCGTTTTAGGACGACTATTACTTTTCTTCTAGTGTTGCGTGCCCCAGTCGTCTCGAGAACAAAAGTGGCATAGATGAGGCCAAACGTATCAATGCAAGGACAGAGGTTGTCCTCGCAGCCTCATAAACCTCGGGAGTTGTGCTTCTCTCACAATTGACAATCGTTGTCAGTCCGCTTAAACCTCTCGCTAATGTTGCATACCCCAACTGCCTTTAGAAAGAGCTTCTAACCGGATTCTCGTTCCTTATCGTCTCACCTCACTAAATAAGGAAATACATTAAAAATACTAATTAAATATTTTTTTTGCTTAACAGATGTCATCTGAAAACAACTCCTCTTTTGCTCTCAAGTCCATACTTGAGAAAGACAAACTGAATAACACCAATTTTCTTGAGTGGCACCGCAACTTGAGAATCGTTCTCAAGATGGCAAAAAGGCTTTATGTTTTGGAAACCCCGATCCCAACCGCACCCGAGAACAACACTGTGGTTGCAAAGAAGGCATTCGACAAACATAAAGAAGATGCCATGGAAGTTGCTTGCCTCATGCAAGCCACCATGTCTCCAGATCTTCAGAAGAATATGGAAGACATGAATGCCTTCGACATGATTGAACAACTCAATGGCATGTTTCAGAAACAAGCCCGTCAGGAACGCTATGACACCATGAAACAGCTCATAAGCTGTCGAATGCAAGATGGTTCCTCAGTTAGTGCTCATGTCCTCAAGATGAAAGGCTACATCGACCAATTAAACAAACTTGGTTATCCTCTCCAAGATGAGATGGCTGTTGACTACATTCTCAACTCTCTTTCCAGTCACTGTTAGGGGAGGATTTTCCAATCCTAAGGATCAAGGATCCTCAAGTACTGCCAGGATCACGGATCCTTAATTCTGTTGAATTTAGGATCCTCAGAATGTGTTGCAGGACCAGGATTCAGGATCCTCATTGTTATCCTTATACTAACGGTTTTCTACCTTGTATGTGAGCTCATTTTGCAAGAGTATGTGCATGGACTTGGTCTTGCCGATATTCGTGGAGCATATTCCCTCAATATTCCGCACGTGCTTGGCCCTTGTGAACGTTATGGAGATTGTGGGAGACTTGCACATTTAGCGGATAGTTAGTTATTTTAGTTATTTCTAAATTAAAAAGGGGATAACAAGCTTGAGATAGAACACTTGGCTAATTTTAGCAAACACACACTCTCGAAACAGCTCTCGACAGTTTACTTGGCGATTTCATACATTTCTTGCACATTGCACACTAGTGATCCTTGTAACAAGCTTGTTATCATCCCGAGTTGTAACATTTTTCTGTTTAATCTTAGTTGGTGATCGGTAGTTTCCATCACCCGAGGTTTTTTATGCCGGAGATCAACTCTTGATCAAGGGGTTTTTCCTCGTATAAATCCTTGTGTCACTTGTTCATTACATTTTCCAAGTTACTCATTCAATTGTTCATTTGTTCAAGCATAATTCCTCACAACAAAGATTTGGTTGCATTATCCTTGCTTGATTTTTGACCAAAACAGTTTGGCGCCCACCGTGGGGCAATTGGTGCTTCATTTCTGAAAAAATTTGCTCATTGTGTTCATTTTGGTTCATCATCTTCAACCACATGGCTTCTTCAGCGAAGAACACGTCAAGTTTAATGCCAGCAATCACTTCTTCACAGGGCGTTCCACCTTTGCCTCCACCACCTTCTGGATCCCAGAAGAATGCTGAAAATGCTGCAAAGAGACAAAGCCCCATTTTTCCAAAACCACCAACTTCTGCTGTTTCTTCTAACCCTACTACTAGTGATCTTTTTTCTTTGATTTTGCAGATGAGGGATCACATACAAGAGCAGGACAAAACCAACGAAAGGATCCTCCAGGAAATTGGTGACATCAAGAAACAGAAGAGATCGGGGGAGGATCACTCTCCTCTGATACCAAGGTCACTGGATTTCGACACTCCAGCTATAATCGCCCAGCAATCTGCAGCTCCGGATATCCAGTACCAGAGTGAACCATTGGAATGGCGTTATGGAACAACAACTATGAGTCAGGCTTTTGGGTCTCACTTCCAGCCTTCAGGATCCTATTTTCAGCCTTCGGGATCCTCTTTCCAGCATCAGGGATCCTTCGTCAGCTCAGGAGGATATTTGGGGACGCTCACAGTCCAAGGATCCTCTCAGGTTCAAGGATCCTCTCAGGTCCAAGGATCCTCTCAGGTTCAAGGATCCTCCTTCCAGGTTCAAGGATCCAACATCTTCCAGGATCAAGGATTCTTACGAAGTGTACAACCCTCAAGTTCAGATGTTCATCAAGGAGACTTCATTCCAATGCAGACCATTGCTACTTCTGGTCCTTCAATCATACCAGAATCTCGTCAATATGGATTCACATCTAGGATTCCAAATTTGAATCCTCCGGGAGGTAACACTTTGAATAATTCTTACAACACTAACCATGGCTTTATGCAGGATACATGTATTAATCAAGCTATGGCTAGAGAATTACAGAAGCTAAAGGATATGATATCCAGTGTTCCAGGAGTTGTTAAGCCCATTCCTGAGATCGCAGATGGTAGCCATAGGATATCTCGTTTTGCACCACCTATTTGTGATGCTGAGATACCCAAAAGGTTCCAGATACCAACTATGAAGCTGTATGATGGTTTGACGGATCCAGAGGAACATGTAGCTCAATACAGAGAAAGGATGGAGATCAATCCAATTCCTGAGAGATTAAAGGAAGCATGTCTATGCAAGGGTTTTGGATCCACACTCACAGGATCAGCTCTTAAATAGCTGCTAAGTCTTCCCCCTTACTCTATTACTTCATTTGCTAATCTAGTTAATCTGTTTAATAGTCAATTCTCATGTAGTAGAAAATTTGAACGTTTAACTAGTGATCTATATAGGGTAACACAAGGTCAAAATGAATCACTTAGAGATTACATCACTAAGTTTAGTAAAGAATCCTTAGATATCCCTAACCTGGATATAGCTACGGCTGTGGAAGCCTTTAAAATGGGTTTACTTAGGGATTCATTGTTCTATGATGATCTTGTCATGACCCCTTGCAGGAATCTTGATGAAGTGAGAACCAGGGTCCTTAGATTCATCCGATTAGAGGATGATAAAAGGATCCAGGAAAGACTGGCTGGATCCTCGAAGCAGGAGAAGCAAGGATCCTACTTCAAGAACAACAAGTTTAAGTCCTACAATAAGTCTGACAACCAGAACGTGCATGCAGTAGAACAGGAAGAGGATGATGAGGATTATCCTCCCATTTCTGAATATTGTTTTTCTGTTGATAACAATGAACTGATCCTTGCAATGCAGAATTTAGGTGAAAAAGCAAGATGGCCTAGAAAAAGTGATAAACCAGCTGCTACAAAAGACAAATCCAAATGGTGTGCATATCACGAGGATTTCTGAGAGGATCCCAGAAAGAGCTCCTGCTCCTCCAGCAGATGCACAAGTTATAAACTTCATATCCGGTGGATCAGACATTTGTGGTACTTCCTTTTCAGCAGCCAAAAGACATGCCAAGGAGACCAAGATGGATAATGGAGATAGACCCATCCGGAACTCTACTGTTACGCAGGAGAAAGTTATAACTTTTGATGAGGATGATCGTGTTGATGTTCAGGATCCTCATCATGATGGTCTTGTTTTTACTCTGTTTATTTCTAACCATTTTGTTCACAGGATCCTAATCGATGGAGGAAGCTCGGTGAACATCATTCAGCTTGATGTCCTCAAGAAAATGAACATTCCTGAATCAGACATTGTCCCAAGATCCTCAGTTCTTGTGGGATTCAGCGGAGAAACCAAGAAAACATTGGGGGACATTAAACTTCCCATTTATATTGAAGGACTTCATTCTTATCAAAAATTTTGTGTTACAGATTGCTAATCCTGTTGCAATGTTATCCTTGGCAGGCCATGGATACATGACATGAAGGCAGTTGCATCTACATATCATCAGTGTGTGAAGCTTCCTAGTCCATGGGGGGGGGGGGGGTGATAAAGATTGAGAGTGACCAACAAGAAGCAAAGAATTGTTATACCTCATCAATGAAGCCAGCCTCAAGACCAAGGGAGCAATAGCAACTAAAGTATCCTCCAAGAGACGTCTTGGAGGCAAGAGAACAGGATGTGAAAGAAATCCTTATGGATCCTCATGATCCTGAATCCATAGTCTTCATAGGATCAGGGATCCTCAGCAATATTGAACAGGATTTAGTATCCTTCCTTAAAAGGAGAAAAACTACCTTTGCCTGGAAGCATGAGGACATGACAGGTATATCTAAAGATATAATTACTCATAAACTTGGCATTGACAGGTCATTCAAACCTATACATCAGAAGAGGAGGAAGTTTTCCCCAGAGAGGAATGCCATTATGCAGGAGGAGGTAGACAAGTTACTTCGAGCAGGTATGATCAGAGAGGTTAAGTATCCAAGATGGTTAGCCAATGTGGTTGTTGTTCAAAAGAAAAACGGAAAGTGGAGGGTATGTGTCGATTTTACTGATTTAAACAAGGCATGTCCCAAGGATCATTTCCCACTACCCCACATTACTCCATGGTGGATGCTACCGCGGGTCATGAGTTGTTGACTTTTATGGATGCTTCATCTGGATTTCAACAAATTCAGATGGAACCATCTGATCAAGAGGATACAGCCTTTATGACCCCAACTGGTATCTATTGTTATATTGCTATGCCATTTGGACTAAGGAATGCAGGTGCTACTTATCAAAGGCTAGTCAATATGATGTTCAAGGAACAAATTGGACACACTATGGAAGTCTATATAGATGACATGGTGGTTAAGTCCAAGAAAGCTGAGGATCACCTTAAAGACTTGGAGGAAGCATTCGATATCCTTGATAAATTTAATATGAAACTAAATCCTTCCAAGTGTCACTTTGGTGTTAAAGCAGGAAAATTCCTAGGATACATGGTAATAAAAAGAGGCATTGAAGCAAGTCCAGAGCAAATTAAGGCTATTGTGAATATCAAATCTCCTGCCAATGCCAAGGATGTGCAAAGGTTAACAGGGAGGATCACGGCCTTGAACAGGTTCATATCCAATTCATCAGAAAAGTGCAAGGAATTCTATGACATTTTGAGAAAGAACAAGAAATTTGAGTGGACTGAAAAGCATGAAAATGCTCTCAAAGCCCTTAAGGATTACCTATCCTCAGCTCCTTATATCTGGCGGTATCCTCTAAAGCAGTAAGTGCGGTCCTTGTTAAGGATCACCAAGGTACACAACATCCTGTCTATTATGTAAGTAAGAGTTTGCTTGATGCTGAATCCAGGTATTCACATTTAGAGAAACTTATCCTCCCTTTGATTATGGCATCAACTAAATTAAGACATTATTTTAAAACTCATGCCATTATTGTCAAGACTAATTTTCCAATTAAGAATGTTCTCAGGAAACCTGAAATGTCAGGAAGGATGGCTAAGTGGGCAGTGAAGCTTAGTGCTTATGATATAAGATATGAACCAAGGACTGCCATCAAATCCCAAGCCTTAGCTGACTTTGTGGCAGATTTTAGTAGTGATTTGCAAAAGGAAGCTGAGTTAGAAGTCCAATAGCTGGAAGAAACTAAGGATCCTTGGATACTCTTCACTGATGGAGCCTCTAATGTCAAAGGAACAGGACTTGGAATACTACAAAAATCGCCACAGGGGGACATAATACCCCACTCCATAGCTTGTGAGTTTCAAACTACTAATAATGAGGCTGAATATGAAGCCTTGATAGCTGGTTTGCAAATTGCCAAGCATATGAGGATCAGGTATCTTGAGGTACATGTAGATTCATTGTTAATCACTAATCACTTTAATGGATCCTATGCTGCTAAAGGTGAAAAGCTAATCAAATACCTAGAGATAGTCAAGGAATTGATACTCTCTTTTGTTTCTTTTAGTTTGACACAGGTACCTAGGGAAGAAAATGCAGAAGCTGATGCATTGGCCACCCTAGGATCATCCTTGAAAATCCCAGAGGATATCAAGATCCCCATCATCCATGTTTTGGCTCCTGCTATTGAGGATCACATAACTATGGAGATAGAAGAGGATTCTGCAATGGTTCCTAGTGATGGTGCACAGTCTCGTTCAGGATCATGGACCCTTCCAATCATGAGATACATACAACATGGAGAGATTCCTACAGGAGAAAACCCCAGGGCTTTCAAAATCAAGGTATCTCAATTCACAATATTGAATAACATGTTATATAAACGATCTCTTGCAGGTCCATATCTAAGATGCATAGAGGATCCTGAAATCCAAGAAGTCCTAAAGGATTTTCATAAAGGGGATTGTGGAAACCACACTGGGGGCAGGGCATTATTCTTAAGGATCCCGAGGACAGGATACTATTGGCCTACTATGAAGAAGGATGCTGTGGATTATGCCAAGAAGTGTGATCCTTGTCAGAGACGTAGTAACATCCTTCACCAACCAGCAGAGCTCTTGCATTCTATATCCTCTTCTTGGCCATGCATGAGAAGGTGTTCATGCTTGCCATGATTGATTACTTCTCCAAGTGGATAGAAGTTGAAGCCTTTGCTCAAGTCAGAGAAAAAGAAGTGATATTCTTTATCAAAAGAAATATTATTACTAGATTTGGTATCCCTTCTGAAATTGTTTGTGATAATGGATCCCAATTTATTGGGAGTAGAACTACTAACTTTTGTGACAGCTGGGGGATTAAGATGTAACATCAACACCAGTCCACCCACAAGCTAATGGTCAGGCAGAATCATCCAACAAGATCATCATCAACAACTTGAAGAAGAAGCTTGGATCCAAGAAAGGAAAGTGGGCAGAAGAACTACTTTATGTACTATGGGCTGATAGGACAACTCCCAAGAATGCTACTGGCCAAACTCCATTTTCTTTGGTATTTGGAGCAGAATCAGTGATCCCTACAGAGATGGTGGTTCCTACTGCAAGAACAAGCATCCGTGATCCTGAAGGAAATGCTGAAAACTTGGTTCAAGACTTGGATACTATAGAAGAACTCAGGGATTTGGCAAGGATAAGGATGGCTAGTTATCAACAAAGGATGGCTGGAGCCTACAATAAGAATGTCAGGATCAGGAAGTTCCAAGTTGGTGATATGGTATTGAGGAAAGCATTTCAGAATACCACAAATCCTGCTGATGGAAAGTTGGCACCAAAGTGGGAAGACCCCTACCTGATTGAAGCTGAGGCAGGAAAGGGGGTATATCGATTGCTAACAATGTAAGGTGATTTGCTACCAAGAGCTTGGAATGCTGTTCACCTGAAGAAATATTTCATGTAGAAAGGATCCAGGATCCTCAACTACTTCCATGACCGATATCCTCATTCTGGTAATGATCTGATCCCAAACTATTTCATTCTTTAATTTTCCTTTATACAAGGAAAAGGATCCTGGATCCTTTATCCTTCTTTCACTTAATTCTGAGTTTTGCAGAAGGTTCATATATTCTTGACAAAGGATTGAGTATCTACAGAAGTATCCAGTTTTTTGGGCTTGACCCTAGTTATTTGGGCTTGTCCCCAGTTTTTTGGGCTTGACCCCAGTTATTTGAGCTAGTCCCCAGTCATTGGGCCTGTCCCCAGTATCGCCAGCAGCGCACGATGATCCTGGTACAGTTCATGGCAATGGGACAAGTACTCGCTTTAGGGGCTGACAATTTCATTGTACTGGCTGTATCCGGGATCCTACGTATAATGGTAGACGTACCATACATCCGTTCCTAAGGTTTCTAATGTTTTCACGTTAGCTAAGGTTTTGGCATCTTCATGTCACTAAGTTTGGATAGTCGCCAGTGAGGGCCATACTCCAGTTTACACAAGATCCTTTGGGCTTGTCCCCAGTTTTTTTTGGGCTTGTCCCCAGTTTTTTGGGCTTGTCCCCAGTATATTGGGCTTGTCCCCAGAATTGTTGGGCTTGTCCCCAGTTGCTAACTCTTCTCTTATATTGGCTTAGTCCCAAGTTATGTTCCATTTCAGGTTTTTGAAGTCAAACAGCCAAGGAACCTTGATCCTTATCTTTTACTAAGGTTTGTCTTTTGGTTATCCTGATTGTGAATGTTAAAGATTTAGGATCCTAACTTGGATTCTCAGGTATGAACCTTGATCATTTTAATTTTATTCATTATTCATATAAGTGACCCTTATCCTTTGACAACAGGACACATGATCCTTGAACTATACTGCTTTTTTGAATTGATCAATTATGGGATATTTGATCCTTGATCATATCCTAAAACTTTTTGACATGATTTATTAAACCTTTATTCTTTACTTATGAATTCAAACAAAGTATATCACAACTATTGAAGGATAAAATATATACAGAATAATAACACAAGAAATAGCCAAAAGATTAAAGTTTTATTTATTCACCAAAAGTTAAACCTTTGAAAGGTTGTCAAAATTACCAACCCAAGTTTCTACCAGCAAAACGTGGCCCATCCACTTGGGTTGGCAAAGGGTGTCCATTGTTAACAGGTCTTAAAAGTGCAGGAAATAAAAGATGGCATGATAACAAGTGGTTTCATCCCCCAAATAGAGGATCCCTCCACCACCTATTATCCTACCTATTGTTCAAAGGATCCATGATCCTCAACCCTAATAGCTATTGTTTAGTTATTATAGACCATCATTGTTTGAAATAAAAACATCAACAACCAAAAACCGCTACCAAATCATAAAAAATGGGCTCCGGCCCCGTCTAGATAAATCCATCATCGCCCATTTTTGCAGCTCAAACCTTGGCTGCATCACCACCAACATCAGCATCACCAGCCTGATCCTTAGCTCCGTTGCCTCCTGCCTCAATTTCCAAGACCTCTGTAGCCTCCTCTTCATCATCAAGCTCAGCCAGCCTAGCCTTCCAGCCCTCCTGGTCCCAGTTGGTCCTGTTAAAGTCAGGATCCTCAGCCTATTGAGCCATCTGCAGCTTGGTCTTGTACATGGCAATGGCAGCAGAGAGTTTGGCGTCCTCCATCACCTCGTTCTTCTCATGGTCAGCATCGATGTGGGCCATTACCAGCTGCTTCTTTGCCAAGTTCAGATCCTTCTCAAGGTGAGAGATAGTCTCATCCTTAGCCAAGAAGATTTTCTGGAAGTCCAGCTCTTTCGCCTCAGCCTCTTCAACATAAGCATCTGAATCTCGGCGAATTTCTGCAAAGAAAAAAGGATTCATTTCATGATCACTTATCCTCATACGTGCAAGATAGGTTTAAGGATCAGGGATCCTTACATCAGCAAAGTATTCCTCGAACTGGTGACGGATGAGGGGAAGGCCTTTAAGGTTATCAGCTTCAGAGGATTTCCTCTTCTTTCCTCCTCTGCCCTTGGAGGTGGTAGGCTTTGGGACAGGAACGCTAGGGCTAGCAGCAGACTTCTTCTTCCCAAACCTGGGAACAACAGCCCTGAGATCGGTCACACTGAAGCGGGTGGCTGACTTTGAGGATTTTCCAGCGCCTATCAATACAAAACAACAGATAAGTATTCTTGTTTTATTTACATTTAAACATTTAGTCATATATCGACTTGGATACTTACTTGACATTGTGACTGAGCCGGAGGATACTTCTTGAGAATCCTTGGTGTTTGCTTGAAATGATCTTATTGTAGGATCAAGATTCCAGAAAGCAGCGATCCTCTCTTTTGTTGCAGGTGATGGAATAATATGAGAAACAGAGATAGCTGCACAAAAGAAACAAAAAGATGTTAGTGATACTCAACAGAAACAGGGTTATCCTATGATCCTTCTATAAGGATCCTCTATCCTACCATGGGTGGCCCACTCTCTTGGGAGATCCTTCCCATCCGGGATAGAATCCCTCCTAACGAAGAAGAAATGCTTCTTCCAGTTGGTGTCATTCTTGGTGGTCTTGAGGATTGGGTGTGCCTCACCGGGTTTATGTTTGAATAAGAAGTGATGTGAACCATGGCTCACAAGGTTATATAGTTCAGCCAATTCCGACATTCCCAACTCTATATCTTCCTGCTCAATGATTCTCTCAAGGGTATATAAAACCCTCCACATCATTGGCATGGCCTGGACATAGGATATGCCGGTAAGGGAGAAGAAAGACTGGGTAAAAGCAGGGAAATGATAGGAATATCCTATCAGAAATGGGGTGGCCGGAAAAGCAACCCAAGTTGCAGAAACGAAGTCACTCAAGGAGGTAGGTCAAAAGGTTTAAAGACAGAGTCTGCCGGAAAGCAATGACGAATCCGGTCTATCTCCTAATTAGTAAAGCAGCAACGTTCCTTCGGAGAGTCTTTGATGATTCCTTGGCTCTTTAGGGGACTATCTTTTTGGTGATCCTTAGCCGGTGAGGATCTTAAAACCATCTTGGCCATGGGTGATGTTAAAGAAAGTAGGAACAGCGGAAGAAGATGAATAGAGAAGGGAGAGAGAAGTACCTGATCAATATTCGAATGAGGATTTAAAGGGTGTAACACACGAATTTAAATGCTTCCTGACCCTTATCTCTAACTTGAATTTATAATGATGATTTTGCAGGATTGTCACTTCAATGACGTAAGATCAGCAACGGCTAGTTCGATCCTAACGGCTATATATCCGTTAGTTAGTTGCAGATAAGATCGAAAATATAACTCGTTAATTTACATTTTACTCCTTATATTTTGGGGGCAATTGTTAGGGGAGGATTTTCCAATCCTAAGGATCAAGGATCCTCAAGTACTGCCAGGATCACGGATCCTTAATTCTGTTTGAATTTAGGATCCTCAGAATGTGTTGCAGGACCAGGATTCAGGATCCTCATTGTTATCCTTACACTAACGGTTGTCTACCTTGTATGTGAGCTCGTTTTGCAGGAGTACGTGCATGGACTTGGTCTTGCCGATATTCGTGGAGCATATTCCCTCAATATTCCGCACGTGCTTGGCCCTTGTGAATGTTATGGAGATCGTGGGAGACTTGCACATTTAGCAGATAGTTAGTTATTTTAGTTATTTCTAAATTAAAAAGAGGATAACAAGCTTGAGATAGAACACTTGGCTAATTTTAGCAAACACACACTCTTGAAACAGCTCTCGACAGTTTACTTGGCGATTTCATACATTTCTTGCACATTGCACACTAGTGATCCTTGTAACAAGCTTGTTATCATCCCGAGTTGTAACATTTTTCTGTTTAATCTTAGTTGGTGATCGGTAGTTTCCATCACCCGAGGTTTTTTATGCCGGAGATCAACTCTTGATCAAGGGCTTTTTCCTCGTATAAATCCTTGTGTCACTTGTTCATTACATTTTCCAAGTTACTAATTCAATTGTTCATTTGTTCAAGCATCATTCCTCACAACAAAGATTTGGTTGCATTATCCTTGCTTGATTTTTGACCAAAACAGTCACTATGATCAATTTGTTATGAACTTTAACATGAATGACTGGGTAAAGACAGTACCAGAGCTACATGGGATGCTCAAAACGGCAGAGATGAACATTTCCAACAAAGTAAGCCAAGTGTTAATCGTTCGATCTGGTGGTGTTAAAAAGCCCAAAACAAAGAAGAAAAGTTATAACAGCAAAAACAAAGGAAAGGCTCCTGTTGCTGCCAAACCTGCCACCAACAAGAGCAAGCAAGCTATGAAAGCCCCTCTTCCAGAAGAGCGGCAATGCTACGAGTGTAACAAGATGGGGCACGGGAAACGAAACTGCCCCGAGTATCTTGCCAAGCTCAAAGTGAAGAAGGCTAATGGAGAAGGCACTTCTTCAGGTATTCTAATATATGTTATCGAACTTTTCACTGTTTCAAGCAACACATGGGTATTTGATACCGGGTGTGGTTATCACATCATTAATGTCTTACAGGAGCCTGAGAAGTGGAAGAAACTGAAGCCGGGAGACATGGAGCTCATTGTTGGCGATGGGAAAAGAGTCCCAGTTCTGGCAACTGGCACATTTAATCTTACATGTCCTTCTGGTCTTGTTGTTGTTTTGAACAATTGTCTTTATGCACCTGGTTTAACCAGGAACATCATTTCAGTTTCGTTGCTTTTTGAACAAGGATTTAGATATGTTTTTAATGGTGTTGCTATTTCTGCTTATCTAAATGGTATTTACTATTTTGAGGCTAAACCTCGAAACGGTATCTATGAAATTAATGTTCAGCTTAGCAGTAACATATATCACCTTTCTAAATGTCAGAAAAATGGTGCTGGTGATTCATTCCTATGGCATTGTAGACTTGGCCATATAAGCAAGGCACGCGTAAAATGCCTCCAATCTGAGGGGATTCTTGAATCCACCAGAACGGACTCATTTGATGATTGCGAGTCTTGCTTAGCTGGCAAACTCACCAATGATCCCTTCACCCATGTTGGTGAACGAGCTAGTGATCTACTAGGACTCATACACTAAGATGTATGTGGTCCTTTTAGAACCATGACTAGGAATCACGAGAGATACTTCGTTACGTTCATCGATGATTATAGTCGATATGCTTATGTCTATCTCATGAAGCATAAGCATGAAACTTTTGAAAAGTTCAAAGAGTTTCAAAACGAAGTTGAAAACCAACTTAATAGAAAGATTAAAATGCTTCGCTCAGATCGAGGCGGTGAATACCTCAGCTTGGAATTTCTCGATCATCTAAAGGAACGTGGAATAGTTTCACAACCCACTCCACCAGGCACACCCCAACTTAATGGCGTGTGTGAAAGGAGAAATCGAACCCTACTAAATATGATTCGATCGATGATGTGTAGAACAAATTTACCTCACTCCTTTTGGGGTTTTGCTCTTATGACTGCTGCTCGACTCGTAAACCTAGCGCCGACCAAAAAGGTAAACAAAACTCCATATGAGATATGGCATGGGCATAAGCCGAATTTGAGTTACCTAAGAGTATGGGGGTGTGATGCTTACATCACAAGTGACTCTGATGACAAGCTCGACCCTCGAGGCGAAAAGGCTGTTTTCGTCGGATGCTATAACTAATGCGGTTATTACTTCTACCATCCTGATGCAAATATGATTTCCATCAAAAAGAAGGCTAAAAGGTTCCTTGAAGATGAACTTCTTAGTCGATGAGCTGGAAGTGACTTAGTAGATCTTGAAGAAGTTCAAGGACTACAAACAACCGATGACGAGATCGGAACGTCTGAACCACAACAAATTGTTGATACCGAATCAGACCCGAACACAAGCCTTCGCAGGAGCATCAGGACTCATAAAGAACCCGATAGATACCTTTGGCATGTTGAGGGTTCTGAAGTCCTGACAGTAGCCGAGTCTGATGACGAGCCTACTAGTTACAAATCTGCTATTTCTAATCCAGATTCTGCGAAATGGCTAGAGGCCATGAAAGCCGAGATGCAATCCATGCGTGACAATCAAGTCTGGGACTTGGTTAAGCTACCCCCCGAATCTCGGGCAGTAGGGAGCAAATGGGTTTTCAAGAGAAAAACCGACATGCATGGAAATATACAAACCTATAAAGCACGGCTAGTAGCGAAAGGTTTCACTCAAACTCAAGGTATTGACTATGATGAAACCTTCTCACCCGTTGCTATGATCAAATCGATTAGGATATTACTTGCCATAGCTGCGTACTATGATTACGAAATTTGGCAAATGGATTTTAAAACCGCCTTTCTTAATGGACATCTTTCCGAAGATGTTTATATGGTTCAACCTGACGGTTTTATCGATCCAAAATATCCTAATAGGGTATGTAAGCTAAACAAGTCCATTTATCGACTCAAGCAAGCATCTCGAAGCTGGAATCTTCGTTTTGACTAGAAAGTCGAAGAGTTTGGTTTTGTCAAGAACGAAGATGAACCTTGTGTTTACAGAAAGGCTAGTGGCAGTTGTTAGGGGAGGATTTTCCAAATCCTAAGGATCACGGGTCCTCAACTGCTACCAGGATCATGGATCTTCAATTCTGTTTGAATTAAGGATCCTCAGCAGGTGTCACAGGATCAGGATTCAGGATCACTGTTGTTATCCTACTACTAACAATTGTCTTCCTTGTACGTAAACTTGTTTTGCAGGAACGAGAGCATGGACCAAGTCTCACCGAAATTCCTGGAGTATATTCCCTCAATATTCCGCACGTGCTTGACCATTGTGAACGTTATGGAGATCGTGGGGAGAGTGCACAAATTGCGGATAGTTAGTTAGAATAGTTATTTTCTAATTTAAAATGGGGATAACAAGCTTGATAAAAAGACTTAACTAATTTTGGCGTACACACACTCTCGTAACAACACTTGAACAGCTCTCTAACACTACTTGGCGATTTCATACATTTTGTTGCACATTGCACACTAGTGATCCTTGTAACAAGCTTGTTATCATCCCGAGTTGTAAACTTATTCTGTTTAATCTTAGTTGGTGATCGATAGTTTCCATCACCCGAGGTTTTTTGTGCCGGAGATCAACTCTTGATCAAGGGCTTTTTCCTCGTATAAATCCTTGTGTCACTTGTTCGTTACATTTCTGAGTGATCCTTAATATTGTTCATTGATTCAAGCATCACACCTCACAACAAAAGATTTGGTTGCATTGTCTTCGCTTGATTTTTGACCAAAACAGTTTGGCGCCCACCGTGGGGCAATTGGTGCTTCATTTCTAAGAAATTCTTGTTATTTCGGTTTATTACAACCAAGCAGATGGCTTCGTCAGCAAAGAACACATCAAGCTCTATGCCGGCGATGAGTTCTTCACAGGGCGTTCCTCCTTTGCCTCCACCACCTTCTGGATCCCAGAAGAATGCTGAAAATGCTGCGAAGAGACAAAGCCCCATTTTTCCAAAACCACCAACTTCTTTTGTTTCTTCTAATCCTACTACTAATGATCTTTTCACTCTGATTTTGCAGATAAGGGATCACATACAAGAGCATGACAAAACCAACGAAAGGATCCTCGGGGAGATCGGTGATATCAAGAAACAGAAGAGATCGGGGGAGGATCACTCTCCTCTGATACCAAGGTCACTGGATTTCGACACTCCAGCTATAACTGCCCAGCAATCTACAGCCTTAGACATCCAGTTCCAAACTGAACCGTTGGGAAGGCGTTATGGAGCAACAACTATGAGTCAATCTTTTGGATCTCACTTCCAGCCTCAAGGATCCTATTTTCAGCCTCCGGGATCCTCTTTTCAGCATCAGGGATCCTTCATCAGCTCAGGAGGATATTTGGGAATGCACACAGTTCAAGGATCCTCGGGGGTCCAAGGATCCTCCATGGTTCAGGGATCCTCTCAGGTTCAAGGATCCTCATTTCAGGTCCAAGGATCCTCTCAGCCTTAGGGATCCTTTCAGGTCCAAGGATCCTCTCAGCCTCAAGGATCCTCTCAGGTTCAAGGATCCAACAACTTTCAGGATCAAGGATTCTTGAGAAGTATACAACCCCCAAGCACATATGTACATCAAGGAGACTTCATTCCAATGCAGACCATTGCCTCTTCTGGTCCTTCCATCATTCCAGAATCCCGTCAGTATGGATTCACATCTGCAATTCCTAACTCAAATCCTATGGGAGGTAACACTTTCAATAATTCTTATAACACTAACCATGGCTCTATGCAGGATACAGGTATCAACCAAGCTATGGCTAGGGAATTACAGAAGCTCAAAGATATGATATCCAGCGTTCCAGGAGTGGTCAAGTCCATTCCTGAAATTGCAGATGGAAGCCATAGGATATCTCGTTTTGCACCACCCATTTGTGATGCTAAGATACCCAAAAGGTTTCAAATACCAACTATGAAGTTGTATGATGGTTCAACGGATCCAGAGGAACATGTAGCTCAATATAGAGAGAGGATGGAGATCAACCCCATCCCAGAGAGGTTAAAAGAAGCATGTCTATGCAAGGGTTTTGGATCCACACTCACAGGATCAGCTCTTAAGTGGCTGCTAAGTCTTCCCCCTTACTCTATTACTTCATTTGCTAATCTAGTTAATCTGTTTAATAGTCAATTCTCTTGTAGTAGAAAATTTGAACGATTAACTAGTGACTTATATAGGATAACACAAGGTCAAAATGAATCACTTAGAGATTACATCACTAAGTTTAGTAAAGAATCCTTAGACATTCCTAATCTGGATATAGCTACGGCTGTGGAAGCCTTTAAAATGGGATTGCTTAGGGATTCCTTATTCTATGATGATCTTGTTATGACCCCATGCAGGAATCTTGATGAGGTAAGAACCAGGGCCCTTAGGTTCATCCGCCTAGAGGATGACAAAAGGATCCAGGATATATTGGCAGGATCCTCAAAACAGGAAAAACAAGGATACTACTTCAAGAATAACAAGTTTAAATCCTACAACAAGTCTGACAACCAGAACGTGCATGCAGTAGAACAAGAAGAGGATGATGACGATTATCCTCCAATTTCTGAATACTGTTTTTCTGTTGATAACAATGAACTAATTCTTGCAATGTAGAATCTAGGTGAGAAAACTAGGTGGCTAAGGAAAAGTGATAAATCAGCTGCTACAAAAGACAAATCCAAATGGTGGGCATATCATGAGGATTTCGGACATATCACTGAAGAGTGTATTGCACTTAGAAAAGAAATTGGTTACTTGTTAAGCAAGGGGCACTTGAAGGAGCTTTTGGGACGAAAGAAGTCAAGGATCCAGGATCCTAAAAGGATCCCAGAAAAGGCTCCTGTTCCTCCAGCAGACGCGCAAGTTATAAACTTCATATCTGGTGGATCAGACATTTGTGGTACATCCTTTTCAGCAGCCAAAAGACATGCCAAGGAAACCAAGATGGATAATAGAGATAGACCCATCTGGACCTTCACTGTTACCAAGGATAAAATTATAACTTTTGATGAGGATGATCGTCTTGATGTTCAGGATCCTCATCATGATGGTCTTGTTATTACTCTGTTTATTTCTAACCATTTTGTTCGCAGGATCCTGATAGATGGAGGAAGCTCAGTAAACATCATTCAGCTTGATGTCCTCAAGAAGATGAACATTCCTGAGTCAGACATTGTCCCAAGATCCTCTGTTCTTGTGGGATTCAGCGGAGAAACCAAGAATACATTGGGGGACATCAAAACTCCCTATCTATATTGAAGGACTTCATTCTTATCAAAAATTCTGTGTTATAGATTGCTTATCCTGTTGTAATGTTATCCTTGGCAGGCCATGGATACATGACATGAAGGCAGTCCCATCTACCTATCATCAGTGCGTGAAGCTACATAGTCCATGGGGGGTGGTGAAAATTGAGAGTGACCAACAAGAAGCTAAGAATTGCTACACATCATCAATGAAGCTAGCCTCGAGACCAAGGGAGCAATAGCAATTAAAGCATCCTCCAAGAGATGTCTTGGAGGCAAGAGAACAGGATGTGAAAGAAATCCTTATGGATCCTCATGATCCTGAATCCATAATCTTCATAGGATCAGGGATCCTGAGCAACATTGAACAGGATCTAGTATCCTTCATTAAGAGGAGGAAAACTACCTTTGCCTGGAAGCATGAGGATATGACAGGTATATCTAAAGATATAATTACTCATAAGCTTGGCATTGACAGGTCATTCAAGCCGATTCATCAAAAAAGGAGGAAGTTTGCACCTGAAAGGAATGCCATTATCCAGGAAGAGGTAGATAAGCTACTTCGGGCAGGTATGATAAGAGAGGTTAAGTATCCAAGGTGGTTAGCCAATGTGGTTGTTATTCAAAAGAAAAATGGAAAGTGGAGGGTATGTGTCGATTTTACTGATTTAAACAAGGTATGTCCCAAGGATCCTTTCCCATTACCCCACATTGACTCCATGGTGGATGCTACCGCGGGTCATGAGTTGTTGACTTTTATGGATGCTTCATCTGGATTTCAACAAATTCAGATGGAACCATCTGATCAAGAGGATACAACCTTTATGACCCCAACCGGTATATATTGTTATATTGCTATGCCATTTGGACTAAGGAATGCAGGTGCTACTTGTTTTGGTCAAAAAATCTGATGAGGATAATGCAACCAAACTCTTTGTTACGGGGAATGATGCTTTAAATGTAGAACAATAATGAGGATCACTTCAATGTAAATTGCACAAACGACACAAGGATTTATACGGGGAAAAAGTCCTTGATCAAGAGTTGATCTCCGGCACAAAAAACCCCGGGTGATGGAAACTACCGATCACCAAGCTCAAATAAATCAATAAATGTTTACAACTTCGAATAGTAACGAGCTAGGTACAAGGATCACTAACGTGAAATGTGTAAAAGTGAGTGAAAACTAATAAGTGTTCGTCGAGAGCTTCAAGAGTGCGTTTGTATGAGAGTGTGTGTCGCTGAAAATGGCTAAGTGTTCTAATTCTAGCTCATCACCCCTTTAAAAATAGAAGTTAGCTACAATAACAAACTATCCGACTTTTGTGCCAAGCTCCCACGTTCTCCACAACGTCCATTTCCAGTCAAACGTGTGCGAAATACCCGTGGAATATTCCATAGTAACGTTGCCAAGACCAAGTCAAGCTTGTTACTCCTGCGAAATAATACGAAACACAAATAAACAATCGTTAGTATGAGGATCCTTAAGGTGATCCATGATCCTGATCCTGAAGCTCTTCTGAGGATCACTATCTGTTACAGAAATAAGGATCATTAATCAGGATAACAAGTAAGGATCACTAATTGTTAGAAAATCCTCCCCTAACAATTGCCCCCAAAATATAAGGAGTGATATGTAAAATGAGCGAGTTATGTTTTCTTGATCTTATCCGCAACTAACTATCATAAATATAGCCGTTATTGTTGAACTATCCGTTGCAACCATGACGTCATAGAAGTGACAACCCTGCACAATCATGATTATAAATAGGAGATAGAGATAGGATCGATTGCATTTAAAATTTCAGAGAGACTCCCTTTATAACTGCATTCCGAAGATAATCAGGTATTCTCTCTTCATCTTCTTCCTTCTCTTGCTCTGTTTTCATTTCTTTCCATCATTCCATCAAAGATGTTGCTCCGAAACTCCCCAGCTAAGGATCACCCGAAAAACAGCCCTCCGAAAAGCCAGGGGATCATCGAAGATTCCATTAAAGAACGTTGCTGTTTCAATGATGCACAGATTGATAGGATCCGCCACTGCTTCCCGGCGAACACCGAGTTTAGACCTTTTGATCCCAATGCCCTGAGTGATCATATCTCCGACAAGTGGGTTGCTTTTCCTGTCACTCCGTTCACCATAGGCTATACATATCATTTCCCAGCCTTCACCCAATCTTTCTTTTCTCTAACCGGCATCTCTTATATCCAAGCCATGCCGATGATTTGGAGGGTTTTGTATACCCTTGAAAGGATCATCGAGCAGGAAGGAATAGACCTAGGAATGTCAGAGCTGGGAGAGCTGTATGATCTTACTACCTTTGGTTCTCATCGTTATTTGTTTAAACGTAAGGCTGGTGAGGAACACCCGATCTTCAAAGCCACCAAGAACGATGCTAATTGGAAGCGGCGTTTCTTTTTCGTCAAGAGAGATTCTATTGAGGATGGAAAGGATCTACCCAAGAAATGAGCTACCCATGGTAGGGTGGAGGATCCTGAGAAGGATCACCAGAAACTTTCTTTTGATGTAAGGATCACTTACATATTTTTGCTTTCTTGTTATGCAGCTATCACCGTCTCACATCTCAGACTGTCTCCTGCTGCTAAAGAGAGACTCATCGCTTTCAAGAAACTTGATCCTGAAACAAGATCTTTCAAGACAACAACCCAAGATTCACAGGAGGTATCCTCAGGCTCTGTCACGATGTCAAGTAAGTATCCTTGTTTAAAAATTAAATAAATAGTGAAATATAAGTTAAGTGAAGATACTTATCTTGTTTTGGTTGTGTAGGTGCTGGAAAATCCACCAAGTCTGCTTCAAAGTTCAATGTCACTGATCTCACCACCGTCAGATCCTCCAAGAGAAAAGCCCCTACCAGTCCGACAGCTTCGGTCCCCAAGGCACCCCTCAAAGGAAAGGGAATCAAGAAGAGAAAGGCCTCTGAAGCTGAGGATCTGCAGGGTCTGCCTCTGATCCGCCACCAATTCCTCGAGTACTTCAATGAGGTAAGGATCACTGTCTCTGCTCGTATATCCTGTTGACATATCCTGCTGATATATCCTGCTGATTTGAGGATCACTTAGTCCTGACCTTATCTTTTATCCCTTTTGCAGAAATTCTCTGAGATTGAGGATTATGTTGGCCACGTTGAGGATCAGGATAGGAAGATTGCCGACCTCCAGCAGGTTGCTTTGCTAAAGGACCTCAAAATTGCTGATCTTCAGAAGGAAGTCCGGGATGCCAAACAGGAGACGGCCAAGGTGCTGGTCAATGTTAACTATGAGAAGCATGAGATCACTGAAGACGCCAAAGTCTCTGCCGCCATAGCAATGTATAAGACCAAGCTGCAAATGGCCTTGGAAGCTCAGGATCCTGCTTTTGACAAGAGCACCTGGGATGTTGAAGGCTGGAAGGCAAGGCTGGCTGAACTGGACGATGAAGAGGCTGAGGAGGTTGAAGAGATTCTGACGATCGAGGCTGGAGGCAAGGGTGAAGGTGGTGAAACAAGTGGAGCTGGAGGTGGTAATGCAGCGAAGGTTTAGGTTGCATGATTGGGCGATGATGGAAACTTCTAGACATAGCCGGAGCCCATTTTTTTAGTTTGATGGTTGTTTTGTTGAACAATTTAATGGTTTGTACTGAACAATAGTTTTTAGGATTAAGGATCATGTATGATCCTTTGGACAATAGGCAGGATTGCAAATGGTGGAGGGATCCTCTGTTTGGGGGATGAAGCCATTGTGATCCTGCCGCCTTTATATTCCTGCACTACTTTTGAACTTATTATCATGGACACCCTTTACCTACCCCAGCGGACGGGCCACGTTTTGCTGGTAGATGCTCGGGGTAGGTAATTTTGACAACCTTTTAAGGGTTAGTCTTTTGTTAATAAATAAAATCTTAATCTTTTGTCGCTTATCTTGTATTGTTATCCTTTTTGATTCTTTAGTTCTCAATTGTTTTGATGCACATTTATTGAATAAACAATTTTGAATAAGTCATATTGAAAATATTTAGGACATGATCCATGATCAAATATCCTATAGTTAAAGAATCCCAAAAAGCAATATGTTTTAAGGATCACAAGTCTAGTTGTCAAATTTCAAGGGTTATTCAAATAAATAATGAATAGGATTAAAAGTAGTTAAGGATCATACCTGAGGGTCCAAGTTAGGATCCTAACCATAATAAGGATAACTATAAGATAAACCTTAGAGAGAAGTAAGGATCAAGGATCCCTAGTTGCTTATCTTCAAGGACCTGAAATAGATCATAACTTGGGACTAAGCCAATATAAGATAAGAGTTAGCAACTGGGGACAAGCCCAAGGATAACTGGGGACAAGCCCAAGGATAACTGGGGACAAGCCCAAGGATCGTATGTAAACTGGAGTATGGCCCTAACTGGCGACTATCCAAACTTAGTGACATGAAAATGCCAAAACCTTAGCTAACGTGAAAACGTTAGAAACCTTAGGAACGGATGTATGGTACGTCTACCATTATACGTAGGATCCTAGGCATAGACAGTACAATGGAATTATCAGCCCCTAAAGCGAGTACTGGTCCCACTGCCTTGAACTATACCAGGATCATCATGCGCTACAGGCGGAACTGGGGTCAAGCCCTAATAACTGGGGTTAAACCCAAGGAACGGATTGCTTCTGCAAATAACCAATGTTATGCTAAGGATACCTGAACTTTCAATACTTAAAATCACGTGAGAGATGGATAAAGGACAAATGATCCTTATCCGTATATGAGAAAATAAAGAAATGAAATAGTTTAAGATTAGGATATTACCAAAGTAAGGATCACCGATACTTTAAGGATCCTTCAAGGATACCCCTAACGTGAGGATCATCTGTGCCATGAAGATCCTACTCACATGAAATATTTCTTCAAGTGGACAGCATTCCAAGCTCTTGGTAGCAAATCACCTTCCATGGTTAGCAATCTATATGCCCCCTTTCCTGCTTCAGCTTCAATCAAATAAGGGCCTTCCCATTTTGGAGCCAATTTTCCATCAGCAGGATTGGTGGTATTCTGAAATGCTTTCCTTAATACCATATCTCCAACTTGAAACTTCCTGATCCTGACATTTTTGTTGTAAGCACCAGCCATTCTTTGTTGATAACTGGCCATCCTTATCCTAGCCATATCCCTGATTTCTTCAATAGTATCCACGTCTTGAGCCAAGTTCTCATCATTTTCTTCAGGATCACGAGTACTTGTTCTAGCAGTTGGAACCACCATTTCTGTTGGGATCACTGATTCTGCCCCAAATACCAAAGAGAATGGCGTTTGACCAGTATCATTCTTAGGGGTTGTCCTATCAGCCCAAAGCACATAGGGTAGTTCTTCTGCCCATTTCCCTTTCTTGGATCCAAGCTTCTTCTTCAAATTATTGATGATGATCTTGTTGGATGATTCTGCTTGACCATTAGCTTGTGGGTGGACTGGCGTTGATGTTATCATCTTAATCCCCCAGCTGTCACAAAAGTTAGTGGTTCTGCCCCCAATAAATTGGGAACCATTATCACATATAATTTCAGAAGGAATTCCAAATATAGTTATAATATTTCTTTTAATGAAGGATATAACTTCCTTTTCTCTGACTTGGGCGAAAGCTTCAGCCTCTATCCACTTGGAGAAGTAATCAGTCATAGCAAGTATGAATACTTTTCCACCAGGTGCCTTAGGGAGCTTACCAACTATATCCATACCCCATCTCATAAATGGCCAAGAGGAGGATATATGGTGCAATAATTCAGCTGGTTGATGAAGGATATTGCTGTGTCTCTGACAAGGATCACATCTCTTAGCATACTCCACAGCATCTCTTTTCATGGTTGGCCAGTAGTATCCTGTCCTTAGGATCCTTGAGAATAATGCCCTGCCCCCAGTATGGTTTCCACAATCTCCTTCATGGAAGTCTTTTAAAACCTCTTGGATTTCAGGATCCTTAATGCATCTCAAGTATGGTCCTGCAAGAGATCGTCTATACAACATATTATTTAAAATTGTGAATTGAGATACCTTAATTTTGAAAGCCCTAGGGTTTTCTCCTGTAGGAATCTCTCCATGTTGTAAGTATCTCATGATTGGTGAGATCCATGATCCTGATCCTGAATGGGATTGAGTATCCTCACTAGGGATAATTGCAGAATCATTTCCTATCTCTATAGCCACATGATCCTCGATAGCCGGGGTCAGGATATGGATAATAGGGATCTTGATATCCTCAGGAATCTTCAAGGATGATCCTAAGTTAGCCAATGCATCAGCTTCTGTATTTTCTTCCCTTGGTACCTGCGTCAAACTAAAGGAAACAAAAGAGAGTGCCAAATTTTTTACTATCTCTAAATATTTGGTTAGCTTTTCACCTTTAACAGCATAGGATCCATTAAAGTGGTTTGTAATTAACAATGAATCTACATGTACCTCAAGATACCTGATCCCCATATGCTTTGCAATTTGCAAACCAGCAATTAAGGCTTCATATTCAGCCTCATTGTTAGTGGTTTGGAACTCACAAGCTATAGAGTGGGGTATTATGTCCCCCTGTGGCGATTTTAGTAGTATTCCAAGCCCTGTGCCTTTGACATTTGAGGATCCATCAGTATAGAGTATCCAAGGATCCTTGGTCTCCTCTAGCTGCTGGACTTCTAACTCAGCTTCTTTTTGTAAATCACTACTGAAATCAACCACAAAGTCAGCTAATGCTTGGGATTTGATGGCTGTCCTAGGCTCATATCTTATATCATATGCACTTAGCTTTACTGCCCACTTAGCCATCCTTCCTGACATCTCTGGTTTCCTGAGGACATTCTTAATTGGAAAATTAGTTTTAACAACAATAACATGAGTTTCAAAATAATGTCTCAACTTAGTGGATGCCATAATTAATGCAAGAATAAGCTTTTCAAGGTGTGAATACCTGGATTCGGCATCAAGTAAACTTTTACTTACATAATAGACATGATGTTGTATACCTTCGTGATCCTTAACAAGGACCGCACTTACTGCTTTTGAGGATACTGCAAGATATAAGGATAGCACATCGCCTTTTTCTGGTTTCATCAAGGCCGGGGCTGAGGATAGGTAATCTTTGAGAGCTCTTAAGGCATTTTCATGCTTCTCCGTCCACTCAAATTTCTTGTTCTTCCTTAGGATATCATAGAATTCTTTGCACTTCTCTGAGGATTTGGATATGAATCTGTTCAAAGCTGCTATCCTGCCTGTTAGCCTTTGAACATCCTTAGCATTGGCCGGAGATTTGATGTTCACTATAGCTTTGATTTGTTCTGGGCTAGCTTCAATGCCTCTCTTTGTCACCATATATCCTAAGAATTTACCTGCTTTAACACCAAAGTGACATTTTGAAGGATTAAGTTTCATGTTATATTTGTCAAGGATATCGAATGCTTCCTCCAAGTCCCTTAGGTGATCCTCAGCTTTTATGGATTTTACCACCATATCATCTATGTAAACCTCCATAGTTTGTCCAATCTGATCCTTGAACATCATATTCACCAGCCTTTGATATGTTGCACCTGGATTTCTTAGTCCGAACGGCATAGCAATATAGCAGTATATACCTCTTGGTCGGATGGTTCCATTTGGATTTGTTGAAATCCAGCTGAAGCATCCATAAAAGTTAACAGTTCATGACCCGCAGTTGCATCCACCATGGAGTCAATGTGGGGTAATGGGAAAGGATCCTTGGGACATGCCTTATTTAAATCGGTAAAATCGACACATACCCTCCACTTTCCGTTTTTCTTTTGAACAACAACCACATTGGCCAACCATCTTGGATATTTGACCTCTCTAATCATACCTGCCTGGAGCAACTTCTCTACCTCTTCTTGGATAATGGCATTCCTTTCCGGTGCAAACTTTCTTCTCCTTTGATGGATTGGTTTGAAGGACCTATCAATGCCAAGTTTGTGAGTGATTACATCTTTAGATATACCAGTCATGTCTTCGTGTTTCCATGCAAAGGTAGTCTTTCTCCTTTTGAGGAAGGATATGAGGTTTTCCTTCATACCGCCAAGGATC
Organism: Helianthus tuberosus; assembly: GCA_030545235.1. Lineage (NCBI taxonomy): Eukaryota > Viridiplantae > Streptophyta > Magnoliopsida > Asterales > Asteraceae > Helianthus > Helianthus tuberosus. The sequence continues at coordinate 158,329,004 of CM060402.1, read as the reverse complement.
CCTGATCCGATATAGATTTTGGATTCAGGATCATCAAGATCCATGAGGACTTCTACCACATCCTGCTCTCTTGCCTCCAAGACATCCCTTGGAGGATACTTTGATTGCTATTGCTCCCTTGACTTCGAGGCTGGTTTCATCGATGAAGTATAGCAATTCTTAGCCTCCTGCTGATCACTATCAATCTTCACTATTCCTCAAGGACTAGGGAGCTTCACACATTGATGGTAGGTAGATGGGACTGCCTTCATATCGTGTATCCAGGGCCTGCCAAGGATAACATTACAACAAGATAAACAGTCAATAACACAAAATTTTTGATAAGAGTGTAGGCCTTCGATGTATATTGGGAGTTTAATGTCCCCCAGGGTATTCTTAGTTTCGCCACTAAATCCCACGAGCACGGAGGATCTTGGTATGATATCTGATTCAGGGATACCCATCTTCTTTAGAACATCGAGCTGGATAATGTTCACTGAACTTCCTCCGTCTATAAGGATCCTGCGGACAAAATGGTTAGAAATGAAAAGAGTAATAACTAAACCATCGTGATGAGGATCCTGGATATCAACACGATCATCCTCATCAAAGGTTATGACTTTTCCTTCGGAGACACTTGGTGTTCGAACGGGTCTTTCTCCATTATCCATTTTAGTTTCCTTTGCATGCCTTTTAGCTGCTGAGAAGGATGTGCCACAAATGTCTGATCCTCCAGAAATAAAGTTTATTACTTGTGCATCTGCTGGAGGGGCTGGAGCCTTCTCAGGGATCCTTTCAGGATCCTGAGTCCTTGACTTTTTTCTTCCCAACAATTCTTTTAGATGCCCCTTGCTCAACAAGTATCCAATTTCCTTTCTCAGTGCAATGCATTCTTCTGTGAGATGCCCAAAATCTTCATGGTATGCACACCACTTTGATTTATCCTTAGTTGCAGCTGGCCTATCATTCTTTCTGGGCCATCTAGCTTTATCACCTAGATTCTGCATCGCAAGGATTAGTTCATTGTTATCAACAGAAAAACAATATTCAGAAATTGGAGGATAATCCTCATCATCCTCTTCTTGATCAACAGCATGCATGTTCTGGTTATCAGATCTATTGTAGGATCTGAACTTGTTGTTCCTGAATGAGGATCCTTGCTTATCTTGCTTTGAGGATCCTGCTAACCTCTCCTGGATCCTCTTGTCATCCTCTAGCCGAATGAACCTAAGTGCTCGGGTTCTTACCTCATCTAAGTTCCTACATGGTGTCATAACAAGATCATCATAGAACGACGAATCCCTAAGCAATCCCATTTTAAAGGCCTCAACAGCCGTGGCTATATCTAAGTTAGGAATGTCTAAGGATTCTTTACTGAATTTGGTAATGTAATCCCTTAACGATTCATTATGACCCTGGGTTATCCTATATAGATCACTAGTTAATCGTTCAAATTTTCTACTACAAGAAAACTGATTATTAAACAGGTTAACTAGATTAGCAAATGAGGTAATAGAGTAGGGGGAAGACTTAGCAGCCATTTGAGAGCTGATCCAGTAAGAGTGGATCCGAATCCCTTGCACAGGCATGCTTCCTTTAACCTTTCTGGGATTGGATTGATCTCCATCCACTCCCTATATTGTGCTATGTGTTCTTTAGGATCCGTCGAACCATCATACAGCTTCATTGTTGGCACATGGAACCTCTTGGGTATCTCAGCATCACAGATTGGTGGTGCAAAACGAGATATCTTGTGGCTCCCATCTGCAATCTCTGGGATAGGTTTGACCACTCTTGGAACACTTGATATCATATCCTTTAGCTTTTGCAATTCTCTGGCCATGGCATGATTGATACCTGGATCCTGCATAAGACCATGGTTAGTAGTATAAGAATTATTAAAAGTGTTACCTCCTATCGGATTCAAATTAGGAAGAATGGATGTTAATCCATATTGTTGGGGCTCTGGAATGATCGAAGGACCAGTAGAAGCATTGGTCTGCATTGGAATAAAATCTCCCTGATGGACATCTGAATTTCCTGTTTGCAAACTCCTCAAGGATCCTGGCATCTGGAAGGATCCCTGAAACTGGGACGATCCTGGAACAAAGGAGGATCCTTGAACCTGGAATGATCCTGGAATAAAGGAGGATCCTTGAACCTGGGATGATCCTGGAACAAAGGAGGATCCTTGAACCTGGAACAAAGGAGGATCCTTGAACCTGGGATGATCCTGGAACAAAGGAGGATCCTTGAACCTGGGATGATCCTGGAACAATGGAGGATCCTTGAACCTGCTACGCTCCTGAGTATCCTCCTGAATTCGTGAGGGATCCCATATGCTGAGGATAGGATCCCGCTGGCTGGAGATAGGAACCCGATGCCTGGGTCACTGTTGTAGTTCCGTAGTGCACTCCTTTTGGTCCACCCACATATTGAACATCTGGAACCACTGATGGCTGAGAAGTAATCACCGGAGTGTCAAAATTCAAAGATCTGGGCATCAGTGGGGAATGATCCTCTGCCGTTTTCTTTTGCTTCTTGAGATCTCCGATTTCTTTGAGAATCCTTTCATTGGTCTTATCCTGTTGCTGTATATGATCCTTCATCTGCAAAATCAAAGTAAACATGTCACTAGTAGTGGGAGTGTAAGAAGCAGAAGAAGTTGGAGGTTTTGAGAAAATGGGAGTTGGTTTCTTCGCAGCATTCTCAGCATTCTTCTGGGATCCAGAAGGTGGTGGAGGCAAAGGGGGAACGCCTTGTGAAGAAGTGAATGAGGGCATCAAATTTGAAGCATTCTTCGCTGAGGAAGCCATTTGCTTGGTTGCAGTGAACTGAAATGAGCACAGAAATACGAATTTTTCTAAGAGTGAAGCACCAATTGCCCCACGGTGGGCGCCAAACTGTTTTGGTCAAAAAATCTGATGAGGATAATGCAACCAAACTCTTTGTTACGGGGAATGATGCTTTAAATGTAGAACAATAATGAGGATCACTTCAATGTAAATTGCACAAACGACACAAGGATTTATACGGGGAAAAAGCCCTTGATCAAGAGTTGATCTCCGGCACAAAAAACCCCGGGTGATGGAAACTACCGATCACCAAGCTCAAATAAATCAATAAATGTTTACAACTTCGGATAGTAACGAGCTAGGTACAAGGATCACTATCGTGAAATGTGTAAAAGTGAGTGAAAACTAATAAGTGTTCGTCGAGAGCTTCAAGAGTGCGTTTGTATGAGAGTGTGTGTCGCTGAAAATGGCTAAGTGTTCTAATTCTAGCTCGTCACCCCTTTAAAAATAGAAGTTAGCTACAATAACAAACTATCCGACTTTTGTGCCAAGCTCCCACGTTCTCCACAACGTCCATTTCCAGTCAAACGTGTGCGAAATACCCGTGGAATATTCCATAGTAACGTTGCCAAGACCAAGTCAAGCTTGTTACTCCTGCGAAATAATACGAAACACAAATAAACAATCGTTAGTATGAGGATCCTTAAGGTGATCCATGATCCTGATCCTGAAGCTCTTCTGAGGATCACTATCTGTTACAGAAATAAGGATCATTAATCAGGATAACAAGTAAGGATCACTAATTGTTAGAAAATCCTCCCCTAACACTACTTATCAAAGACTGGTCAATATGATGTTCAAGGAACAAATTGGACACACTATGAAAGTCTATATAGATGACATGGTGGTTAAGTCCAAGAAAGCTGAGGATCACCTTAGAGACTTGGAGGAAGCTTTCAATATCCTTGATAAATTTAATATGAAACTAAATCCTTCCAAGTGTCACTTTGGTGTTAAAGCAGGTAAATTCCTAGGCTATATGGTGACAAAAAGAGGCATCGAAGCAAGTCCAGAGCAAATTAAGGCTATTGTGAATATCAAATCTCCTGCCAATGCTAAGGATGTGCAAAGATTGACAGGCAGGATCGCAGCCTTGAACAGGTTCATATCCAAATCCTCAGAAAAATGCAAGGAATTCTATGACATTTTGAGGAAGAACAAGAATTTTGAGTGGACTGAAAAGCATGAAAATGCTCTCAAAGCTCTTAATGATTACCTATCCTCAGCCCCTGCCTTGATGAAACTGGAAAAAGGGGATATATTATCCTTGTATTTGGCGGTATCCTCTAAAGCAGTAAGTGCGGTCCTTGTTAAGGATCACGAAGGTACACAACATCATGTCTATTATGTAAGTAAGAGTTTGCTTGATGCTGAATCCAGGTATTCACATTTAGAAAAACTTATCCTTGCACTAATTATGGCATCTACTAAATTAAGACATTATTTTGAAACTCATGACATTATTGTTAAGACTAATTTTCCAATTAAGAATGTTCTCAGAAAACCTGAAATGTCAGGAAGGATGGCTAAGTGGGCAGTGAAGCTTAGTGCTTATGATATAAGATATGAACCAAGGACTGCCATTAAATCCCAAGCCTTAGCTGACTTTGTGGCAGATTTCAGTAGTGACTTGCAAAAGGAAGCTGAATTAGAAGTCCAACAGCTAGAAGAAACTAAGGATCCTTGGATACTCTTTACTGATGGAGCTTATAATGTCAAAGGAACAGGACTTGGAATACTACTAAAATCGCCACAAGGGGACATAATACCCCACTCCATAGCTTGTGAGTTTCAAACTACTAACAATGAGGCTGAGTATGAAGCCTTGATAGCTGGTTTGCAAATTGCTAAGCATATGAGGATCAGGTATCTTGAGGTACATGTAGATTCATTGTTAATTACTAATCTCTTTAATGGATCCTATGCTGTTAAAGGTGAAAAGCTAATCAAATATTTAGAGATAGTCAAAGAATTGACACTCTCTTTTGTTTCCTTTAGTTTGACACATGTACCCAGAGAAGAGAATGCAGAAGCTGATGCATTGGCCAATCTAGGATCATCCTTGAAGAATCCAGAGGATATCAGGATCCCTATTATCCACATCCTAACTCCTACTATCGAGGATCATGTAGCCATGGAGATAGGAGAGGATTCCGCAATCATCCCTAGTGATGATACACAATCTCATTCAGGATCATGGATCCTTCCAATCATGAGATACATACAACATGGAGAGATTCCTACAGGAGAAAACCCCAGGGCTTTCAAAATCAAGGTATCTCAATTCACAATATTGAATAACATGTTATATAAACGATATCTTGCAGGTCCATATCTAAGATGCATTGAGGACCCTGAAATCCAAGAAGTCCTAAAGGATTTCCATGAAGGAGATTGTGGAAACCACACTGGGGGCAGGGCATTATTCTCAAGGATCCTGAGGACAGGATACTATTGGCCTACTATGAAGAAGGATGCTGTGGAATATGCCAAGAAGTGTGATCCTTGTCAGAGACATAGTAATATACTTCATCAACCAGCAGAGCTTTTGCATCCTATATCCTCTTCTTGGCCATTTATGAGATGGGGAATGGATATAGTTGGTAAACTTCCCAAGGAACCTGGGGGAAAAGTATTCATGCTTGCTATTGTTTTGGTCAAAAATCAAGCAATGAAAATGCAACCAAACTTTCTGTTGTGAGATATGATGCTTGAATCAATGAACAACACTAAGGATCACTCAGAAATGAAATGAATAAGTGACACAAAGATTTATACGAGGAAAAAGCCCTTGATCAATGAATGATCTCCGGCATAAAAAACCTCGGGTGATGGAAACTACCGATCACCAACTCAAATTAAACAAGAAATGTATTACAACTTCGGATGATAGCGAGCTAAGTACAAGGATCACTATAGTGTATTGTGTAAAAAAGTGTGTAATCACCAAGTGAATTAACGAGAGCTGGTGAGAGCAGTTGCAAGAGTGTGTGTGTAGCTAAAAATAGCCAAGTGTTTTCTATTTAGCTCGCTACCCCTTTTAAAAGTGGAAAATATCTAAGCTAACAAACATTCCGCATTTCATGCAAGTCCCCCACGAACTCCATAACGTCCACTTCAGGTAAGCACGTGCGGAATAAGTCATGGAATATGCTCCAGGAATATCGGCAAGACCAAGTCCAAGCTGGTACTCCTGCAAAACATCACCATATTCAAAGTAGACAATCGTTAGCATAAGGATCCTTAAGATGATCCATGATCCTGATCCTGCAATACTTCTGAGGATCACCAATTTTAACAGAAGTGAGGATCACTAAACCCAACAGTAATTGAGGATCACTGATCATTGGAAAATCCTCCCCTAACAATTGCCCCCAAAATATAAGGAGTAATTATGTAAATAAACGAGTTATATTTTCTGTTCTTATCGGTAATGAATCAACGGATAACTAGCCGTTGTAACCGGACTAGCCGTTACGAGCATGACGTCATTGAGGTGACTATCCTGCAAAGCCATCATTATAAATAGGGGTTAGAGATAGGGATCAATCCGCATTTAAATTCAAGAGAAACTCCCTTTAAATTCACATCCGAAGATCAAGCAGGTATCTCTCTTCCTCTTCTTCCTTTACGTTTTCTTTCTCTGTTCATCTTCTTCTCTACCATTATGACCAAGATGATGCTAAGATCCTCTCCGGCTAAGGATCACACAAAAGACAGTCCTCTTAAGAGCCAGGGGATCATCAAAGATTCAGCGAAAGAAAGATGCTGCTTCACTGATCCACAAATAGACAGAATTCACCATTGTTTTCTGGCAAACACCGATTTTAAACCATTTGATCCCACCGTTCTAAGTGATTATATTTCTGAAACATGGGTATCTTTCCCGGTCACCCCTTTCACAATAGGATACTCGTATCCTTTCCCTGAATTCACCCAGTCTTTCTTCTCCCTCACCGGCATCTCCTACATTCAAGCTATGCCAATGATCTGGAGGGTCTTATATACCCTTGAGAGGATCATTGAGCAAGAAGGAATTGCTTTAGGAATGTCGGAGTTGGCAGAGATGTATGACCTCGTAACATTTGGATCCCACCGATATCTACTCAAACGTAAACCCGGTGAAGAACACCCCATCTACAAAGCCACTAAGAATGAAACTAACTGGAAACGGAGATTCTTCTTTGTCAGAAGGGATTCTCTCCCTGATGGAAAGGATCTGCCAAGGAAATGGAGCACCCATGGTAGGATACCTAAGAAGGATCACCAGATGACCTTGTTTTTGTTTAAGGATCACTAACGTCCTTTTGTTTCTATCTTGCAGCTATTACTGTCGCACACCTTATCACAACATCTGCAACAAAGGAAAGGCTTGCCGCTTTCCGGAGACTTGATCCTGCAAAAAGATCATTTAAAACAAACACCCAGGATTCTCAGGAAGTATCCTCAGGTTCTGTCACTATGTCAAGTAAGTATCCTATTTTTTGTATAGTTAAATGTTTAAATAAATAGCTAAATAGAAATAGAATAAGGATACTTATCTGTTTTGGGTGTGTAGGTGCTGGGAAATCTTCAAAATCTGCCTCCAAATTCAGTGTCACTGATCTTGACACTGTCCGATCCTCAAAGAAAAAGTCTGCTACTAGCCCCTCCGTCGTAATCCCTAAGGCAACCACTTCAAAGGGAAGAGGTGGAAAGAAAAGGAAGACATCTGAAGCTGACAACCTAGAAGGCTTGCCTCTGATCCGCCATCAGTTCCTCGAGTACTTCGCAGATGTAAGGATCACTGACTTAGCTTGATTATCCTATCCTCTTGAGGATCATGTGATCCTAACTTTACATTGTCTTCTTTGCAGAAATTTGCCGAAATCGAGGACTATGTTGGGAATGTTGAAGAGCTTGAGGAGAAATACTCTGACCTCCAAAAAGTGGCGGTGCTCAAGGATCACAAGATTGCTTCCCTTGAAAAGGACCTCCATGATGCCAAAACTCAGATAGTTACAGCTCAGATCAATGCTGATTATGAGAAGCACAAGATCACGGAGGATGCTAAAGTATCCGCTGCCATTGCCATGTACAAGACCAAGCTGTAGATGGCCCAAGAAGCTCAGGATCCTGCCTTTGACAGGAGCAACTGGGACATGGAGGGCTGGAAGGCTAGGCTGGCTGAGTTGGAGGATGAAGATGAGGCTGATGAGGTTCTGGAAATCGAGGCTGGTGGTAGTGGCAAGGATCAGGCGAAGGATACGGGAGCTGGAGGAGATGGTGATGCAGCGAAGGTGTAGGCTGCATGAATGGGCGATGAAGGACATTTCTAGACATAGCCGGAGCCCATTTTTTTTAGAATTTGGTTAACGTGTTTTTTGTTGAACAATGATGGGTTGTAGCTGAACAATAGTAATTAGGGCTAAGGATCATGGATCCTTTGAACAATAGGTAGGATTACAAATGGTGGAGGGATCCTCTGTTTGGGGGATGAAGCCATTTTGATCCTGCCGTCTTTTGATTCCTGCACTTGTTAGACCTATGAACAATGGACACCCTTTGCCAACCCATGTGGACGGGCCACGTTTTGCTGGTAGAAACGTGGGTTGGCAATTTTGACAACCTTAAAGGGTTTAATCTTTTGTGAATAAAATAACTTTAACTTTTTGGCTATCTCCCGTGTTGCTATCCTTGTTAGTAATTTACTTTCCAATTGTTGTAACGTTCATTTTGTTTAAACTTATCAAGTAAATAAATATCCTAGGGATGAGCATATGCCACCGAATACCGATCCCGATCCCGAAATACAGATACCGAATTTTTTCGGTATCCCGATCGGTATCCACTTTTTGGCGTTTTCGGTATTGGTACGGTACGGTATCGGTATAATACCGATACCGACCCTCAAAATACCAATACCGTACCGTACCGATACCGAACCGACATGTTTCGGTATCGGTATCGGTACCTAGTTTGGGTGAAATTCGGGATCGGTATTAGGCGGTATCGGTATCGGTTCGGTATCGGATACCGGTTTGCTCATCCCTAAAATATCCTCAAAAATTTTAGGATATGATCAAGGATCACATATCCTATAGTCGATAAGTTTTGAAAAGTTATATAGTTTAAGGATCATAAGTTCAGTTGTCAAAGGATAAGGGTTACTCAAATGAATAATAAATAAAATCAAAATAGTTAAGGATCATACCTGAGAATCCAAGTTAGGATCCTGTCCTTTAACACTTACAATCAGGATAACCCAAAAGACAAACCTTAGTAGAAAGTAAGGATCAAGGATCCTTGGTCGTTTATCTCCAAAAACCTGAAATAGGATACAACTTGGGACTAAGCCAATATAAGATAAGAGTTAGTAACTGGGGACAAGCCCAACAATTCTGGGGACAAGCCCAATATACTGGGGACAAGCCCAAAGGATAACTGGGGACAAGCCCAAAGGATCGTGTGTAAACTGGAGTATGGCCCTCACTGGCGACTATCCAAACTTAGTGACATGAAAATGCCAAAACCTTAGCTAACGTGAAAACGTTTGAAACCTTAGGAACGGATGTATGGTACGTCTACCATTATACGTAGGATCCTGAATATAGCCAGTACATTGAAATTGTCAGCCCCTAAAGAGAGTACTGGTCCCATTTCCATGAACTATACCAGGATCATCGTGCGCTACTGGCGAAACTGGGGACAGGCCCAACCTGGGGTCAAGCCCAAATAACTGGGGTCAAGCCCAAATAACTGGGGTCAAGCCCAAATAACTGGATACTTCTGTGGATACTCAATCCTTAGTTAAGGATACCTGAACCTTCAAAACTCAGAATCAAGTGAAAGGAGGATAAAGGATGCAGGATCCTTATCCTTATATAAGAGAATAAAAGAATGAAATAGTTTGAGATTAGAATGTTACCAAAATGAGGATCGTCTACTCTGTAAGGATCCTTCAAGGACACTTGTCAAGTGAGGATCACGGATCCTTGTCACATAAAATATTTCTTCAAATGGACAGCATTCCAAGCTCTTGGTAGCAAATCACCTTCCATTGTTAGCAATCGATATGCCCCCTTTCCTGCTCCAGCTTCAACTAAATAGGGGCCTTCCCATTTGGGTGCCAACTTTCCATCAGCAGGATTGGTAGTATTCTGAAATGCTTTCCTTAACACCATATCACCAACTTGGAATTTCCTGATCCTGACATTTTTGTTGTAGGCTCCAGCCATCTTTTGTTGATAACTAGCCATCCTTATCCTTGCCAAATCCCTGATTTATTCTATAGTATGCAAATCTTGAACCAAGTTTTCAGCATTTTCTTCAGGATCACGAATGCTTGTTCTTGCAGTTGGAACCACCATCTCTGTAGGGATCACTGATTCTGCCCCAAACACCAAAGAAAATGGAGTTTGGCCAGTAGCATTCTTGGGAGTTCTCCTATCAGCCCAAAGCACATAAGGTAGTTCTTCTGCCCATTTTCCTTTCTTGGATCCAAGCTTCTTCTTCAAATTGTTGATGATGATCTTGTTGGATGATTCTGCCTGACCATTAGCTTGTGGGTGGACTGGTGTTGATGTTATCATCTTAATCCCCCAGCTGTCACAAAAGTTAGTGGTTCTATTCCCAATAAATTGGGATCCATTATCACAAACAATTTCAGAAGGGATACCAAATCTAGTAATAATGTTTCTTTTAATAAAGGATATAACTTCCTTTTCTCTGACTTGAGCAAAGGCTTCAGCCTCTATCCACTTGGAGAAGTAATCAGTCATAGCAAGCATGAATACTTTACCACCAGGTGCCTTAGGAAGCTTACTAACTATATCCATTCCCCACCTCATAAATGGCCAAGAAGAGGATATAGGATGCAAAAGTCCTGCTGGTTGGTGAAGGATATTACTGTGTCTTTGACAAGGATCACACTTCTTGGCGTACTCCATAGCATCCTTCTTCATAGTGGGCCAATAGTATCCTGTCCTCAGGATCCTTGAGAATAATGCCCTGCCCCCAGTGTGGTTTCCACAATCTCCTTCATGGAAATCCTTTAGGACTTCTTGGATTTCAGGATCCTCAATGCATCTTAGATATGGTCCTGCAAGAGATCGTTTATACAACATATTATTCAATATTGTAAATTGAGATACCTTAATTTTGAAAGCCCTGGGGTTTTCTCCTGTAGGAATCTCCCCATGTTGTATGTATCTCATGATTGTGAGGATCCATGATCCTGAATGAGATTGAGTATCATCACTAGGAATGATTGCAGAATCTTCTCCTATCTCCATAGCTACATGATCATCGATAGCAGGGGTCAGGATATGGATAATAGGGATCTTGATATCCTCCGGGATCTTCAAGGATGATCCTAGATTGGCTAATGCATCAGCCTCTGCATTTTCCTCCCTTGGTACCTGTGTCAAACTAAAGGAAACAAAAGAGAGTGCCAATTCTTTGACTATCTCCAAATATTTGATTAGCTTTTCACCATTAACAGCATAGGATCCATTAAAGTGATTAGTGATTAATAATGAATCTACATGTACCTCAAGATACCTGATCCTCATATGCTTAGCAATTTGCAAACCAGCTATCAAGGCTTCATACTCAGCCTCATTGTTGGTAGTTTGAAATTCACAAGCTATAGAGTGGTGTATTATGTCCCCCTGTGGCGATTTTAGTAGTATTCCAAGTCCTGTTCCTTTTACATTGGAGGCTCCATCAGTGAATAATATCCAAGGATCCTTGGTTTCTTCAAGCTGTTGGACTTCTAACTCAGCCTCCTTTTGCAAATCACTACTAAAATCTGCCACAAAGTCAGCTAAGGCTTGAGATTTGATGGCAGTCCTTGGTTCATATCTTATATCATATGCACTCAGCTTCACTGCCCACTTAGCCATCCTTCCTGACATTTCAGGTTTCCTGAGAACATTCTTAATTGGAAAATTAGTCTTAACAATAATGGCATGAGTCTCAAAATAATGTCTTAATTTAGTAGATGCCATAATTAATGCAAGGATTAGTTTTTCTAAGTGTGAATACCTGGATTCAGCATCAAGCAAACTCTTACTTACATAATAGACAGGATGTTGTGTACCTTCGTGATCCTTAACAAGGACCGCACTTACTGCTTTTGAGGATACTGCTAGGTATAAGTGTTAAGGGAGGATTTCTCAATGACCTGTGATCCTCAATTACTGTTGGGTTTGGTGATCCTCACTTCTGTTTGAGTTAGTGATCCTCAGAAGTGTTTCAGGATCAGGATCATGGATCATCTTAAGGATCCTTATACTAACGATTGTCTACTTTGAATACGGTATTGTTTTGCAGGAGTACGAGCTTGGACTTGGTCTTGGCGATATTCCTGGAGCATATTCCATGACTTATTCCGCACGTGCTTACCTGAAGTGGACGTTATGGAGTTCGTGGGGGACTTGCATGAATTGCGGAATGTTTGTTAGCTTAGATATTTTTCCATTTTTAAACGGGGTAGCGAGCTATATAGAAACACTTGGCTATTTTTGGCTACACACACACTTCTACAACTGCTCTCACCAGCTCTCGTTAATTCACTTGGCGATTACACACTTTTTTACACAATACACTATAGTGATCCTTGTACTTAGCTCGCTATCATCCGAAGTTGTAATACATTTCTTGTTTAATTTGAGTTGGTGATCGGTAGTTTCCATCACCCGAGGTTTTTTATGCCGGAGATCATTCATTGATCAAGGGCTTTTTCCTCGTATAAATCTTCGTGACACTTGTTCATTATATTTCATAGTGATCCTTATTGTTGTTCATCAATTCAAGCATCATACCTCACAACAGAAAGTTTGGTTGCATTATCATTGCTTGATTTTTGACCAAAACAGTTTGGCGCCTACCGTGGGGCAATTGGTGCTTCATTCCTAAGAAGATTCATACCTTTGTGGTCATTTCGGTTCATAACAACCAGGCATATGGCTTCTTCAGCGAAGAACACTTCAAACTTAATGTCGTCATTTAGTTCTTCACAAGGTGGGATTAGAAGGAGAGACAAGCGAAGAAAAGGGATCAGAAAAGTAAACTTTAAAGCATGGAAAAGTGAAAAGAGTAACGATTAAAGAACATGAGGGTGAAGGAAACAAGGTGGGGGACATTGAAGGGTTGGTTGATATATGGCCATATATCTAGAGAAATAGAGAATAAATGTTGGCCGCTATTATTAGGTAGGGTTGGTTGATATATGGCCATATATCTAGAGAAATAGAGAATAAATGTTGGCCGCTATTATTAGGTAAGCTAATTCATGAACTTTCTAAGGCTAACTATTAAGATCATTCTATTAATATATACACATACAAATTAAGATCCAGAAATGGGGAAAAATATCGTTTGGATAAAAAACAAGAAATGATACTTGAAAACCACATGTCAATACATATGACAATACATTACATGGTGTTGGTGTCTCTACGTATTTTCATATTTTAAAAACACTTGGTTACTAATTAGTATCCATAAATTCATCTTTTTCTACTACACAAATTATATAAGTGTTCAAAATTATTCAATAATATTACAATGAATAAATACATAATCAAAATAAAAATAATTCAATAATACTACAACGAATAAATACTTAATTTAAATAAATAACTCACTTGAATATTTCTAGTAATCACTACACTTAGTTAAAAAAAATAAACAAATAGATAAAAGTAGCAAAAAAAATTGAAAAATAAATAATTAAGTAAATAAGAAAAAACTTCAAAATATGCAAATGTTAGAATTTCATGTAAATAGAAACTTGCAAAATAAAGCAACTTTGAGTGAGACAGGCACTCGGCAATAGTAAAGGGGATGGGGAATTGTCGACTGCAGTGGCAGACGAAGGTCCGGTGGTGATGTCCGAAGTAGTGGAATGGCTATGTGGTTGTGTGAAGCACTGAAGCGGAAAGAGCGACTAGGATCTTTGGATGAAACCTATGTGTAAGGGTTTTTAGTGTCAGAGATTGTACTGTAACGTGCCCCCAAAATATTGTTTTGGCTATGTTGTACTAGAGTCGCACTAATTGTGACTACGAGTTTTGTGTCTTTTTTTTTTTTTTTTCAATTGCTTTCGCTTCATTAAATGTAAATGGTTTTGTGATTTTTCATGAATAATGAATATAATTTTTGTGCTGGTATGATGGTACTTTGAATAGTTTAGTTGATACTTGATCCAGATGACCTTGATCCAACATAAACGTTGTTGCTCTAAAATCAAGGTTGTTATGAACATCCATGTTATTCATATGGTGTTGGTGTGTGTAATACGTCTCTTTAGAATATACGATGTATTCCTTTAAAACTATATTTGCCTAACGTATCGGGATTATTATGGGGCCTACCCCCAAGGAAACGACAACCAAATGTACATGGAGTACCCTTGCACGTAGCAAAACGTACCCGGGCACGTAGCCAAATGTATATGACACGTACCATGACATGTACACAACTGTAGGTGGGGCGTACCGCGCACAACCAAATTTAAGTGGGATATACCTTGACACGTAGCCAAAATGCATATGACATGTATGTACTATGGCATGTTGCCAAATGTATGTGAGACATACTTTAACATGTTAGAATATACATGGGACGTACCCTAGCACGTAGCCTAAAGCATTTGAGCCGTACCTTGGCACATAAACGAATTCATATGGGACGTACTATAACACACAATCGAATGCATACGAGGATGTACCTTGGCACATACTCAAATGTATGTGGGGTATACCCTGATACATAACTAAATCTATTTGGAATACACCCACACACAAAGATGGTGGAGTGCACCTAGACATGTTTGGGGGTGTGTTCCTGTGTTGTGGAGTGTGTCCAAACTCATAGGGTATTCCTAGAGGCTATGGAGTGTATTTGAACATCGTAACACATGCCTGGTCACTGCATTGTGTGTACGAACTTCTTAGAACATGTCGAAATGTTATAGTGTGTTCATGTGATATGGAGTGTGCTTGAACATCATAGGACATGTCTGGCGCTATGGAATGCGTCCACATGCGTGTCAAGATACATATCTTGGTGTATTGTCCGACATCATATATAATCAATAGTTTGCTTGTCATAAGCATGATAATAGTATTATATATTTATGGTGCATCACATGTAGTTAAGGGGATATTAGTGGAGCCAAACAATTCCAGGTAGGTGAGAACAAAGACAGTGACAGTGATGACATACCAATTAAAACTATAACCAATAGTCATTACACAATGAAATGTGAGGCACCACTTATTTGGTTTCTTGACAAGGAGCTTAATGTGTCGACAACAAACCAACGGGTCTATCTTGATGAACATGTCAGGTCACTGATCCGTCTTGGATGAAGTTGAAACTATAGATAAGTTAGAATGGACCCAAGTTAGAGCCTCTGGGACCACTCTCCAAAGTCAAGTAAAAATCTTTCATACATGTAGATGTATAGCATGCATTTAGTGTGTTTGTGTGTGTGTAAGGCTTATGCAATGGAGGTAAGACTGTAACCAAACATTATATATGTTAAGTGTGGAGAGAAAGATGAAGGGTCAAGGGAGCCTGAGAGTATAAATGCAGTCATCATCCTTTATATGAAAGGAGTGGGCTAAGTTTGGATCGGCCCAACCCGAACACTAGCCCCATAGATGGTACCTTTACAAGTCTTCCAGTAATCCAGTCTAGTGTGTTAATAGTTTTGAGGAAGTTATGCTAGAGATGGGCATAATCGGGTATTTTTAAAACCCGGAACCGGTTCCTACCCGTACCCGGTTCCTCTTAAAGTTGACAGTACCCGGTTCTTCTCAAACCCGGTTCCGGTTCATACCCGGGTATTTGCCCAAAAAACCATAACCTTTTATACCCGGTTCCGGGTAGTATGGACCCGGGTTCGGGTCGGAACCGATTCTTTCCTATATGTGAAGAAAAAGCCGACATTAATGCATGGAAATATGGAATCGATGCTCTGCATGTTTCAGCTTTGTTGGAATATGTTGGAACTTGGAATTCGGATATAATGGAATATGTTGGAATTCAAATATGTATTAAATGTTGATTATTACCGTTATAAATTATGTCCTATATGTGAAGAAAGAAAAAGCCGACAGCAATGCATTGGGCCTGGCTAAATTAAACTTCAAAAATTAAAATATGGCACCGGGTACACATGCAAACCGGGTATGGATAGGAACCGGGTACGGGTAGGAACCGGGTGCGGGTTGGAACCGGGTATGGAACTTATTTTTTTTTTAAATATGGAACCGGGTAGGAACCGTCGGGTTTTTTAAACCCGGAACCGGGTATGCTTTATACCGGGTTGGGACTGGAACCGGTTCCGGGTCGGTTCTACGGGTTCGGGTTTGGAACCGGGTATTATGCCCATCGGGTTTTTTAAACCCGGAACCGGGTATGCTTTATACCGGGTTGGGACTGGAACCGGTTCCGGGTCGGTTCTACGGGTTCGGGTTTGGAACCGGGTATTATGCCCATCGGTTTTTTTAAACCCGGAACCGGGTATGCTTTATACCGGGTTGGGACTGGAACCGGTTCCGGGTCGGTTCTACGGGTTCGGGTTTGGAACCGGGTATTATGCCCATCTCTATGCTAGACTAATACAGTATTAGTAATACTACTAGTCAACTTTATGCCTTCCATTTCTTTCAATTGCTTTTGCTTCATCGAACACAACTGGTTCCATAATCTCTCATGAACTTTCGAGAGGAATATAACT
This sequence comes from Helianthus tuberosus, assembly GCA_030545235.1. NCBI lineage: Eukaryota > Viridiplantae > Streptophyta > Magnoliopsida > Asterales > Asteraceae > Helianthus > Helianthus tuberosus. The sequence goes on along the minus strand of CM060402.1, from coordinate 158,312,435 downwards.
TTTGTGCCAATATAAGTGGACTTTGTTTGGTTCGGATGATACTGACCCACCTGGATAACCTCTTAAAGCGTGTGAAAAGAGGAGACACTGACCTTTATTATTATTCTTTTTCTAAAAAAGAAATTGGCATTGTGGTTCTTGATTTTTCTCATGGGTTATTGGATGGTGAGAAACTGACCCACCCAAAGTTATGTGGTTTTGATACAAGTAGGATGCATGGTCCTTAATTAGTGCTCATATAATGCATGCTAGGGGTCTTCGCCAGTCAAACCAAAAACCGAACCAGAGAGATACTTAACCCCCCCCCACTCTCACACATAAAAAAAAAAAGTGAATATACAGCAGGGCCGGCTCAAAGGGGAGTGAAATAAAGCAAGTGCTTTAGGCCTCCACTTTCTTAGGGCCCAAATTCTTAAGAAAACATATGTAGGTGATTTTGGCTTTAAAATTGTTGAGGTTTATGATATACATAACTATGTATATATAGAGATGGTATAGGAATCATAAGATCAAAAGCAAATCAGTTTCTTTTATTTTTTACGAAAAGGGCCTCAATTTTGTTATCTGCTTCGGGCCTACAATATTTTGAGCCGGCCCTGATATTATACAGCACTGACTAGTGTAGTTATTAGAAGAAAACACTAGGATTAATACCGACAAACAGGTTCATAAGGATAGCAGCATACAAACAAAGAAAAAAAGGTCCAACCCAAATCAACTGTATGATGCAAAAGTATAAAAAGATAAACAAGAAAACATGGTAGTTTATATACAGTCTAATTAATGTCACAACCACTGGTAACTTGGTATAGAGTTTGTTTTAGCTATGCATATCCACTGGATAACAAACAACATTAATTTGCAACAAAATGGTACCTGGAATCCACATAGCTCTCAACATCCCACAGAAACGAACCAAACGTAACAGCCTCCAACACAAGCCTCCTCAACCCACCAAAGCTGATCTTAATAACTTCATCTTTAGAGGAATCAACCGTTCCTTCAGGCGTAATCACAATCTCGGGTTTACCAAACAACGCTTCCGTGTGTTTCTCAATAATACTAACCGCTTCTTTTGATCTAATCGTGGCGTACCGTTGAAGCGATTCAGCATCGAATGACATCACATAGTTTCTCAACCGAGACGATTTCAAAGCCTGACCAAAACCGCCCGTGTTGGGGACTTCTGCCCAGGAAGTGACTTCCGGGTGACTTGTCGGGACCCGCTCGTCTCCCGAGGCTTGCTGTCGAATGTTACTGTCAGCCCTGTCGATACCTTCCGGAAGGACTTTTGTGCTTTTCTCAAGTTGGAAGCGTTGGTCAACTCGTTTGAGGAAGTAACCGTACATCACGGAAGCTGCATACACCTGGCCGACTCTCAGTTTGCTGATCTCAGCAATCGATGACGCTTCACCTGCACGGTTCCCGAGAATTAGCGCCAAGTGATTTTGAATCATTTCTAGAGCTTCTGGGGAGTGGAGTAGTTCCAGCTTGTTGTCCTGTGCGGGGGATGTGGGAGGTGAGGGTGTTACAGACGGAACTAAAGAAACATTGGCATCCATGAATTTTTGCACCACTAAAGCGTATAAAATCTCCTCAAGAGCCTTCTTTCTTTCGTTAGCTTTCACCTCAGCTATCCTCCTACAAGTGTTCAGGATTATTAGATAGATGCAGAATTGAGAAATAATATTTTGTTTTTTACTCACTTGTATAAGACAAGATCAGTGGTTTCAGTGGATGGTTCTTCGTTTTGTTCCTGAGCATCACGATCAGTTTGAAGCTGTTCGAGCTGCTGATCAACGGCTGCTGGTACCAAATGCGGGTGGCTAACCAAAATCTGAGTAAGAAACTGCCCGATTGGTGACTCGAGTTGAAGCGGAGCGATTGGGGCAGTAGGTCCCGTGGAATCAGAAGATGATGAGGCTTTGATTGCACTTCTCTTCTTATGACTTTGAAACGATACACTTTTGAGTCCTACTCTGGGATGAGAAAACGAATGAAATCCCTGCTGACCCAACCGATCAACGAAAAACGTTAGAACACATATCCAATAACACATGAGGAAAGTATCTAACAAGAAAAACAAAAGCATATGACAATTCAAAAATATGCAGTAATTCGCATCCAGTTTATGTCGTTATAGATAATAGGGAATTTAGGATCATAGTTATTCAGGTTAAGTAGATGATTATGGGACTAAAAAAGTATTTAACTCTAAATTTGTATATTTAATATTGCACTTCTCTTCTCTTCTCTTTTTTCACCCTTTCAATTTTGACTTTCTGAGTGCAGTTGTGCACCAATACCATCCATGAAATTCAATCAAAAAAGAATAAATACCAAAAAAGCATAACTTTTTTGAGAATCCTATTAAAAGGGTTCTACATATGGAGACAATTAATCAAACCACTCAAGATCAGAAAAGCACCACTTTTTACAAAATTAAAAAAATTACCTAACAATAACAATCAAATATATGATTTAACTTATTGAAAGCATCATCACCTGTTCATCTCTAACAAATATTAGTCAACATAATAACCATCTTCAACCACAAATCAAACACTTTGTTTAATTAAGTTATTGTTTCAACAGACTCTTATTGTCAAAGGTATCCATCCATAATTCCAAACTAAATTTAGCTTAAATTAATATTTCAGTTACAAATCAAAACAAGATTATAACATGACAGATATCCAAACAATACATAACAGAAAATTCACCAAACAGATCCAATCAATTCACATAAATATTCAATTCAATTTCTATTAAATTAAAACATGAACATACCTTATTGGAAACAGTAACAAACGCGAGAGATCCAGTGCGGGAACGAGCATAATCGGTTCTATTGGATGATCTAACACAAGTACTGAAAGAAGATCGAAGAGCAGTAGCTGTTTCCATCTCCGATCGAAACCCTAGATGCGTAAATTAGTAACGTTGACGAATTTGTAATGGTTTTGAAGATTGATAAGAGGTAGGTAGGTAGAGACAAAATGACAAGAAGATATTGAGTTATGGAGTAACGAGATAATGATTTTATTAGGTGAAGCTTGAAGGAAACTATTATTTATAGTGGTCATGTTCATATGAAAATGTTTTTTTCAAAGAAGTTGTAGTTTAGGCCCCTTGACTATTACATTAGTAGTAGATATAACCCCTGTTGTTTATTAACTAACCGATTTTTAGTCCAAACATTGATCAAACTAGTTGTTACTTTTGAATATTAGTCGATCATAGATTTACATTCAGTGGCGGACCCAGGAATTTTTCCGTGGGGGTGCGGAACATTTATAAAAATTTTGAGCCCCAAGGTATATAAATAAAAAATCGGTTCGTATCGGGTCGAGTCGGGTCATGTAAAACAAAAGAACTAAATTTATATATTCATCAAAAACACGTCAAACATTGTTACAAACATAATTAAAACGTCGTCCTACGGGTTTTCATTTTTTGAAATCTATCCAAAACATCATCTAAACTTACTTTCTTAAACAACTATTTCTCTATATAACATATATACAACCTTCACTTAAATTCTCATCGCCAATCCGATTACGCAAGTATGCACATCACCGAATCCGGAAGACGTATCAACTTTCCTCTTGAGAAATCGCACCATAACGTCCCTGCTCATTGTTCCTATCGGCTATCACAAACAAATTGATCTATAAGTTCATGGTTCCATAACATATTACATAATGTTTCAACTATTCAAGGCCTAAATATCATAATGTAAATCACCATAAGAATCATCTAAACAATATATACACCATAAAAAAAGCCAAATGTTCTTCACTAAAAGAAAGCCAAACATACTGTGGTATGCGGCTATAAAAAATAAAAGGAAAAATATCATCACTAACAAAATATAACCCACCATAACATAATGAAAACAAAACGAAGCACATGTCTACTATGGTTAGTATGCGGCTATAATAGGCTGCTGGAGGTGGATAATATCAACCAAAAATCATCAAAAATAACAAAGAAACTTACCCGTGTTTGATCAGCGGTGGTATGGTGGCTGATTACGGTGGTGTGCGGCTGTTGACTGTTCATTATTGTCGCTGTTGATGTTCTGATAGCTAGTGTGCAAGGACGATAAAGAGAGCAGGATAGAATATGTAAGGGTTTTGGGCTTGTTTATTTTATTTTAGTTTGAAATATTGTTGTTTGTTAGGTATGTTTATTGTGCTAAGACTTAGTAGTGGGCTAGTTAAATGTATTGGGTATTTGGGTTTAGTTATTTAGGTATTAAAAGTAATATAATTTAGGTAGTATTTTTTATAAAATAAGAGTTTACTAAAGAATATTTTTAAAATATAAATTGATAATATTTTTTACCTAAAGGGTGCGGACGGAAAATTCCATGGGGTGCGGACGAAAAATTCCAAGGGGTGCGGACGGGATTTTCGACGGAAGTTAGCACTAATTTTTTTTCCCGGGGGTGCGCCCGCCCACCTTGGGCTGGGCTTAGGTCCGCCCTTGTTTACATTTATTGTCTCTACTTTAATGGTACACAGCTACACATGATCTTACGTCATTGCGACCTCCCAATATGTTACCTATCTATATGGTATATGGTATGAATATTTTGGGGGTTTGTGTTCATTCAATAAGGATATAATGTGTTAGCGAACTGTTCATGAACACTTATCGAACAAGATTTTATGTTTGTGTTCGTTCATTAAGGTTATTAACGTGTTCATAAACACAAATGGACAAAAGTAAAATCGGCGAAGGCGGTGGGGGCTAGAAATGGATGGCAGAGGGAGCAATGTTGGAACTTGAAGTCTGAATAGGGAACATAGGTCAATGTATTCATCCATGTTGTGAATAATGATGAAGGAAAGAGGAATGGTGCAATTCAAGGTAGGGATAAGGTTTCATGTTTTAATTGCTAGGGTAATAAATGAAATATTATAAAAAAGGTTTACATATAATAAATAAATATGCAAAAATCTTTCATGAACAACATAAATAAACGAATATGAACGAGCGAACATTCATGAACGCATTATCGAACATTCTCGAACGAACGAGATCTCTGTTCATGTTCGTTCATTTAACTAATCGAACGGAATTTCCTGTTCATGTCCGTTTATTTATTAAGCAAACAAACATAAACAAACTTCCTGCCAAACTTTGTCATCAAATCATATGTTACATATTCTAGATTTTTGTTTGAATAAATGATTTTTTTTGCAGTTTGCATACCTTCATGCAATTCTTGTTATCTAAATAACTTTTTGGTGGTGTAATATGCACATCATCAAACATAATCTATACTATCTATAATAAGAGACTTTGGGCTGATGTAAATCTGCCTATGTGTCAATTCCTAAGCTATGCCATATGTCAATGATGATGTCATAATTCCGATTTACAATTTACAATTTACAAATAATCTATAAATCTGATTTTTAATTTTATTAGAATTAATTAGTGGTTTTTTAGGCGGGACAATTTAAAATTCAAAATTTAAACAACTGACCCATAAAAAGCTCTCTCTAAAATTCAAAATTAGAGCTTCACTTTCAGAAATCAGTCCATTTCTCTCTCAACTCTCTCTCTCTCTCTCTAAAATTGAAAATCTGGGCTCCGATTAATCCTATCTCTCTCTCATCCAGATCTTTCCCTCAGTGCCCAAGAAATCCGGTGACGGTGTTGTGATGAACACGATTTGAGATTGTGATGAACACGATTAACTCTTTCTTATTTCCTTTCATTCAAATCCCCTCACTCTCTCTTTCTCTCAATTCCAGAAGACGGTACAGTTGTTCCGAAGGTAACGGTTGTGGTTTCGTCGATGACGTTAATGGATAGTAATAACTTCCGGCAATCGGTGATTCCGATGTTCCTGTACTCATCTTCATCCGATGAAGAAATCGTTGAATATAAAGTAAGTTTTGGTTTTAAATTGATTTGATTTTCTGTTGATTGGGTTTCTAATTTAGGTTTTGTGTTTATATTGATTGGGTTTCTAGCTCCAGTTGTGTTGTAGACCAATCAACGGTAGATTCAGCAGCAGCAGTTGTTGATGCAGGAATATGAAGATTGAATTTGTGAGGTTCGGTTAATAATCGACTGATTGAAATTAAATTATTTATTGTATTCACGATTGTTAAACCGAAATGATTGAATTTGTGAGTTTCTTAGGAATATGAAGATTGAGTTTGTGAGGTTCAGCAGTAGTAGTTGTTGATTCAGCAGCAGCAGTTGTTGATGTAGGTGATTTTTGCAAAGGTTTGCGCATTGAAATTAAATTATTTATTGTATTCACAATTATTAAACCGATTGTTCTTTATGTTTATGATTTGAACTTGTGATAATTTGTGCCTAATAATCGACTGATTGAATGTATTGTGATTTTTAATTAAGTTTATTAATGTGAACCAAAACTTTTGATAACTTGTGCCTAAATTCAGTAATATGAGTTGTCGTGGAAACCTTCTCAGGTGGATTTGATAACTTGTGCCTAAATTCAGGTGGATTTGATAACTTGTGCTTTATGTTTATCTGAGACATGATCCGATTGTGTCTAAATTGTTAAACCGATTGTGCTTTATGTTTATCTGAGACATGATCCGATATTTGATTACTTTAGGAACTTACATTGACAATAAGTGCCCTTTCATTGGCGATGTCTCCATTTTAGGTCAATATCGATTCATCCATGATCCATCCATTTTTGTTGTTGTTTTTTCCCTAAAAATTGTTGTTTTCAATTGAAATGAACATTTGGTTTCATTTTTCCCATTCAATAAGCCGAGTTGAGAACCGAAATCTTTGACAAGCTTTTGCTATTTTTCTTGATGTTTTCTTCCTTTTGGATTCTGGCATGTGTGCAGCAAATATGGATGGACGTATGTGAAAATGAAGCAGAGAAAGACAATATGTTAATGGAATTAGAAAGAGAGTGAGACGAAGTGTATAGAAGAAAGGTTGATGAGGCTTCAACTGTTGTGTTTGCAAAGCATTGAAGCCCAAGAGCGTGAAAAATGGTTGCGGTAAAGAAAGGCCAAACCGAGCGAGAACTTGGTAACACCATCATGCTTCTAGAGGAGACTATTCACAAGTATTGTAATTTACATTTTCATTAATTATTTGTGGTGAGATTGTTATTATATCAATGACTTATAGTTATTCTTTTCTTAAAGCTTTGTGGGTCATCCAAAACCACAAGCCGAGCTTGATGGTAAGGCATGTGCGGCTGTTTGACAAAACGGTCTTATGGCACTTTATGATACACTGTTTAGCCAGGTAAAATCCATACTACATGATTATATTTATAGAGTTGATTCTTGAATTTGTTTTGTTTTGTTTTGTTTTGTGATTGTTTGTTGGTATGTGGTTTATGTTTAGGTTGATCAGTGGTTTATAATCGGACAGTCCAGTTCCTTCATCAGGTATTATTTCCTTTTCATTTTCACTACACTGATTTAGCGTTACCTGATGTTGATGAGGCTTTGTTTTGTTACCTGATTATTTTCTTTTTTTATGATAGAACATTGTTGTAAGGTTGATTATTTTGTTTTGTTTTTGTTTTTGTAACAATCAGGCTCATTGTTTTTTTGGTAGGTGTTATGGATTTGATAGTTGTATTGTGTCAGTACCTGTGGTGCGATTAGGGTGGGTTAGTGACTTGGGTTGTTTCAATCAAGAGGGAAATCAAGATCGGCAAGCTATCTTGGACGGGGATAATCTTTTTAAGAAGTTGAGGTCAGTCTGAATGATTACAAAAAGGAAATTTTTTTTATAGTTGAATCATTACATAACTAACAAAGAATCAACTATAACTAACAAAGGCTGTTTCTTTTTTATCAAAGTATGGAAGACAATGGTCGAAGACGAAGGGGATTCATATCACTCGATTATGTTAGTTTTGATGGTTTTTTAATAGTTCTTTTGGTTTTCACCTTTTCAAAACCCTTTTGTATTGGTACACATTGGATATGGGAGCAGCACAAGTGATCAACAGAATTCCACAAATCAAGTTTGTACAACATCATTCTAAGCTTTTTTGATCTTTTCATTTTTTTTGTTAAGACATTTGATTTGTTTGTGTTAATGTGTGAATAAGTTGTTTATTGTTAGTTTAGGTTTCCGATTATCATTTTTTTGGATTAGATGTCAGAATATGTGTTATGTGTTAGGTTAGGGTTAGTGACTTATGGTTGGAATAAGAGAATTAGATTTGCTGATCTGATTCGCTAAGAATTGATTTGAAGAACAGGATACGTGACCTGAACCGTTTGAAAGCTTTTGTTGTATTAGGACCATCATAACTTGAATACATGTAAAATGTTGGATTTACAAAAATATGTTATCATAAATATGTTGTTGCTGAATTTACATAAAATGTTGGATTTAACCTTTACTATATTCAGGGTTATATTATATATATATTTTGAAAGTATGTGTGTGCATATTTACATATATTGTTTTGTGCAGAACACTACTTTGATATTATATTATATAGATATAATTTAAATTTTGAAATTTGAAATTCAAAATAGAGAAGGGGCTCAATAAATGCCAGGGAATTAAACCACCCTCTTTTCTTCTCTATCTATCTCTCACTAATAAACCTATCACAAATCATTTCAGATTTAAATCGGCATGCTGAAACTTTCTCAAATCGGTAGTTCATGTTGCCTCCTTCACAAATCATGACAGATTTAGAGTTAGAAATCCTCCTCTCACATTTGATCTTCCTTTCTGAGTTTGTTTTTTAACACAGGTTTGAACTTCTAGGGTTCATATGTGGGTATCTATATAATCTCCGGTGAAAACAACCGTTTTTCCGGCGTGGAGGCGGTGGAGGAACCGGCTGCCGCGACATTATTTTCTGGAAACATGTTTACTTTTTCGTCGTCGTTGAACTTTACAGATGGATCCTATTGATGGTAACTTTCTGTCTCGGATTTTCATAATTTGTAACTTATTTTGAACAAAGATTGTTAATTTGTTTCATGTTTCAAGTTCGATTTTAGGTTTTGGGTGGTTTTTGTTTTTTCTATTTTTTAAAATACAAATATCTTTATTGATGTAAGGTTATGTTTTTGTACATTGTGTTCAATCTTGATTTTAGGTCAATATCGATTCATCCATGATCCATCCATTGTTGTTGTTGTTTTTTTTCCCAAAAATGTTGTTTTTTCCCACTTATTTTGAACAAAGATTGTTAATCTGTTTCATATTACTGTGAAATGAATGTTGTTTACTTTAGAAAGTCAAGTAGAAGTGTTCTTTCATTGGTGATGTCTCCATTAGAGGTCGTATTCTTGCTGGTAGTTGCCACAGTGTGAAAATGGTTAGGACCAATATTGTTCGTCGGGATTACCTCCATTATGTGAAGAAGTATCAGCGGTTAGATTCAGAGAGTTAAAACCCTTTGCTGCAATTTACCAGTGTTCTTATCCATAATTAATCCAATTTGCAAGATTTATGTGTTGTATGCAGTTATGATAAGCGCCATTTATGTGTTGTATGCAGTTATGAGAAGCACATTGTTTCCGAGTGAAAGAAGGTGACCATGTCACTGTTGGATCTGTGCAGGCCTCCACTGATTGTTTCTCGATCCGATTATCGGGTAAGTTCTTCATACTTTACTTAATTTCTGGATACTTAAAACAAAAATCTCTACTTTCTACTGTGTTTGCTATCTGGATTTTTAATTTCGTCTTGTACTATAAAGTGATTGGAGGTTTAGGGTTTTAGTTCACTGTTTAACAATCGAGGAAAATGGGTTTGATATCATACCTGCTTTAGAGTTTTACTTGTATCGTTTAAAACAAAACCCAAAAAAAAAATTTGTTTCCAAGTGAAGAACCTATAACAAAACAAAAATTCAGCATTTAAAACAAAACCCAAAAAGATTTGTGAGCCTAAAACCATACCTAAAATTATAATGAAACAGAAGCAAAAATAAAATGTGATAAAAAAAAATTAATACGATTAAAGTATAAAGTATTAAAAAAAAGTAACAATTACATATAAAAAAGAAAACTAATCAGACACTTAAACTCTAATAGCAAGAATCAAGAAACTTTAACTTTAACTCCATGGAGGACTGAACTTCTCGATGTATGTCATTGATCTTTCTCATGAAGTCCAGGTCTCTGTCTCCACACTCTATATTACTCGCAACACACATGTCACGAACGGAAGTAGTCGGCATCGCCCTCAGGTCTCTCGAAACTTGGTCTCTTGTCAGCAGACCAAGTTGCAGTCCGTTAAAACATCTCTTCAACTCTTGAAGAGTACACCTATCAGCAAAAACTTGCTCTTCGATTTGTTTAATAAAGCGTTGCTTGAAATCCTCAGATTGTGCAGAAGTATGTGACTCCATTTTAATGTATTTATAACAACTAAAGCAAAACAATAACAGTTGTTCTTCTATTTCACTTAATGAATCTGGGTATGATGAAACAACATTTGAATTTGCAATGGTATTATATAGGATATGTAACAGCCCAAAGGTCAGATTTAAATGCAACCATTAAATAAAAATTTATATTTAAAAACCTGATACATTTAATGATTTAATAATGAAAAACGTGTATATGGCCAACATGTCTCTTCATTTACCTTATCAAACATTTTAATGTAAAACCTTTGAAAAATCAGTATTAATGGCAAACCAAGTAAAATTAAATATCTAGAAAACAAAGAACAAAATTTAAACTTTCAAAAAAAGTTGATCTTTATTAGCAGACGTCTCTTCGTTTACCCTATCAAATATTTCAAACACTATAAAGGATCATGATTAGTCTACTTGAAAATATCAAGACTTCATTTTTAAAAAACCCTTCATCCTAAAACAAAACGTCCAAAACCACTCACAGTCTTTCTAAATGGCAAGCAAAACCTTCTACCACTGGTCGGATACTACCGATCTTAAAATAGAATTTTCAAGATGGTCACTCGATGAACAGAGAAAAGCTGAAGAACTCAACAAAAAGGTTGCGTTGGTAAGTGATAAATATTATAAGCAGACGTGGAGTAGCATTGCACTGCTGGATGGAGTTGTCTCTTCTCCTCCATCAGAGTTTAAAGAAAAAGCAGAAGAGTTTATCACACATCTGCTGAAACAGGATCAGAAGACCTGTGATATCCTAGCTGATCTGCAAATTAAAACAAAAAACGAAATTGCATTCAAGAAGGCGAGAGAAATAGATATCCTAGGAAGTGTTAATTGTAATGTTTAATTTTTAATATTTTTAAAACTCATAATTTTGTAATACTATTTAATATCGAATGAAGAAGTTTATATTGAAAACCCCAGAATTTTGTAAACTTATAATTTTCAAACTCAGAATTTTGTAATGTTTATGGCAGTCAGGTACAAATCCGACATTTTCATCGAATTATAATCACCGTAACTTTTCATGATTCTGAAAACTTTCATTCCAGTACTATGGATATCATTTGTGATCTTCGTGCTTCTGAATGTTAACGGTATGTCGTTACTACTACTACTACCCATGTCAAACCTGCTCAATATAATTTTCACAACATTTCACCATTAATTCCTTTTCAATTTAAGATTTGAATTTCTTATTCAAATTCAAATTTGAATTTGAACGGTAACTGGTTTGACTAAAAAAGTCAATACATTTCACCATAAATTCCTTCATAAGTAGTTTGTATTATGTACATTAGTGTTAGATTTAAAGTACAATAAATATAGATTCATTCATTTTTTATGATTCATTTTGTAGCAATCCAAAGAGGGGCAAGATGTTCATCTTGATCAGGTTAAAGCGGTGCTGCTGGAATGTGCCGGGCACTTTGGGTTGTGTGCAAGTGTGGAAGCGAAGGGTAATAAAGTGGTTTAGTGATTTGGTGGTTTCATATCAATGTAGTTCTTTCCATTTACGTTTTTTTCTATTCGTATGTAGTGAAATTGGCTGAATTTATGAAATGTTTTTAGAGCTTTATTTGAAAAACCGAGACGAGAGGGTTTTTAAACTAAAGTATACGGATACAACCATGCTCCTGGAAAGTATTAAGGCAGAATGAAATCATACTAGTGGATGGTTAAAAGGAGAAAAATTGAGGATCTCATCTTAGATAGCTGGAACAATTTTGTAAAACTTGGATTTTGTATAGGCTTCTGTGTAGTTTGTTTGTTGTTTTTGTTCTATTTGGGATGTATTTGCTCTTATGTTATGGCTAATATAGCAGTTTTACATTAATTATGCAAAAGAACAATTGCATCAGCATTTCAATATTCATGTTTTCAAATTAGAAGAAGAGGTACCACCATCTTATTTTTCAATATCATAATATTTTTATTAACCATCGAAATAGTGTTGTTAATGATGTTTTTTGATAGAATGTAAGATGTATTTTGATCTCATCCACTAAAGAAAACTCGTTTGTTACACTTAACTAAGAACAAGTTTTGTTTGGGCCAAATAAGACTGCTTTTAATGAAAGTTTGTGCATTGGTGACATATTGTTTTTACATTATGTAAATAGATGTCTATAATCCATAATTATGGTTTCAAATCTGTTACATGAGTTATTTACAGTTGTAGTACACTAAATATTTTATTTTTCTATTGAGTTGGTATATTAGGATTAAATACTGAACTGATGGAATTATAGCAAGTCCAGGTTATGCTTCAAATAATGTTTCCTGGGTTCGTTATGCTTCTCTTGTATTGAATTGGTATACAAGTAACAAATAAAGTTTCTTGTGTTAGTTATGCTTCTCTTATGTCTATAGTTAATCAGTCGACAAGTTTAATTTATACTTAACTTAAATGCGAATGTGAATTCATCAAATATTTGTTCACATGATAGTTTACATATTTACATATTTACATAGACAAAAACTTTTATCATTATGGTTATTATAATACTAATACATACTGTCTTTAACATTATTTTATAAAGATATAGAACTAAAGACCAAAATTTAAATGATATATTATAATCTTAATTTGATGCGCCTCTTTTGTACACGCCTCTTTTGTATAGGCCTCTTTACCCGTGTGTTTGTTATGCTTCTCTTGTATTGAACTGGTATATTGGCAACAAATAATGTTTCTTGCGTTAGTTATGCTTCTCTTATTTCTATAGTTAATCAGTCGACAAGTTTAATGTATACTTAACTAAAATACGAATGTGAATTCATCAAATATTTGTTCACATGATAGTTTACATATTTACATAGACAAAAACTTTTATCATTATGGTTAGAGAAAAAATGCAATTTGCGTCCCTGTGGTTTATGTGAAACATCAACCTGAGCCCCTAAATTCTTTTCTTGCTTTTTTGTTAAGAAATTATTGATTTAATAATTTAAATTAATTGTTTTTAAATAAACTCAATCTAATAATTAACTCTTTTTAAATAAATGCAATCTAATAATTAAATGTATACTATATATAACAAATTATTAAAGCCTAAATTGTATATTAAATGTAAACTTTTAATACATACAATACATAGACAAAACGTCATACCAACTTCGTAGACTTGACGGAACTTACAGACTCGATAACAAAAGACCGTAACATACAATACAGAGACAAAACGTCATACCACCATAACCAATTGTGGATCTTTACTGACGGGTGCACTTCGGAATGTAGCTGATATGAATGAATATAACCCCAGTGTAGCTCTTCGATTTTCTTTGAAATTCCAGAGCTCGCTAATTACATATCTGCCACTGGGGTTGTATTCATTCATATGCAATTGATCATTTTGATCAATCAGTTCCTTATGTGCACCGCACCATCTTCTAGGAGGTTGTCAAGTGTTCTCGCCTTCGTAGTTGGTGTTTTGCGTATCTTTACATCCGCAGCCATTCTGTACAATATTTTCACAAAAGACATCACAAACAAACCTGAACAAAGCAACTCTCTGTTTTTTCAAAGCAAAACAAACAAAACAAACAAACATAACAAAGCAGAACAAAAACAAAACAAACAAACAGAACAAAAACATCACAAACAAACCTGAAAAACTGAAACCAAAATACTCCAAATCAACCCATTCACAAAAAACTGATTATCATCATCATCATCATCATGCGGCATTCAGATTATCATTATCAAAAACTGAAACCAAAATACCCAAATCAACCCTCTGTTTTTTACAAAAAACTGATTATCAACATCATCATCATGCGGCATTCAGATATCATTATCAAAAACTGAAACCAAAATACCCAAATCAACCCTCTGTTTTCTCACAAAAAACTGATTATCATCATCATCAACCCTCCGTTTTTTCACAAAAACATTCACAAAAAACTGATTATCATCATTATCATGCGGCATTCAGATTATCATTATCAAAAACTGAAACCAAAATACCCAAATCAACCCTCTGTTTTTTCACAAAAAAACATTCACAAAAAAACTGATTATCATCATCATCATGCGACATTCAGATTATCATTATCAAAAACTGAAACCAAAATACCCAAATCAACCATCTGTTTTTTCACAAAAAAACATTCACAAATAACTGATTATCATCATCATCATGCGGCATTCAGATTATCATTATCAAAAACTGAAACCAAAATACCCAAATCAACCTTCTGTTTTTTTCACAAAAACATCACAAATATCAAAAACATATATAGATAAGATGATGATCTAAACCTCTGTTTTGAAGATGAAGATGGATGAAGATGATGAAGATGGATGAAGATGATGATGATCGGTGTAAAACAGAAAAAATAAGGTACACAAGATTTGAAGATGGATGAAGATGATGAAGATGGATGAAGATGATGAAGATGAAAATGGATGAAGATAATCGGTGTTGAGAGTTGAGAGAGAGATTTGGAGATTTTTTAAGAAGTGTGATGATGATCGGTGGATTTGAGCTATTTAATTAGGATTTTAATTAAAGAGTTATTTAACTAATCAATCTTTTAATATTTGATTTATAATCACTCTTTTTTTTTTGGAAATAAACTTTTTGTTATTTATTAAGAAATTTTATAAATGGATCTCTTTTCTTTTTTAATAAGGGAACTGAGTTATTTACGGTTGTAGTACACTAAATATTTCATTTTTCAATTCAGTTGGTATATTAATAATGGTCTTTTAAACTCTAACCCATTATTAATGTTAATAGGATCAAACATATGAGCTTTATTGAATTGTTCAATAACATTTGGTTATTTAAATTAGGTCATCTTTTTATTATTAGACAACATAAAATTAGGTCATGCTTTCATTTTAGACAACATATTATCAATTAGTTAGGTTATTTCTATATCAAACCTTAGCTAATAATTTTTTCGTAACACAGTAATAAAATTTTTATGTTTTAACACATATTGGCTTTAACATTGTTTTATAAAGACATGTAACTAAATACAAACAATTTAAATGATGTATTATAATCTATTTCGATGGTTGTTAAAGCTACCCGTGTGGTCACACAGGTCCTACAACTAGTTATCATTAAAGAAGGCGCTTTTAACATCTACTTGTAACATATAATAGTTTTAGTATATTAATATGAAACTATGGCCATTAGAATTCTTTTTAAACTTGGTTTAATAAAAAAAGATAATTTATTCAAATTAACCATTTCATTTCATTAGACCTTGCGTAGTGGGGCGGTATAAGCCCCTATAGCGCCGAGATGGCGCCGAGAACACCGGGACGAAGGGCGCTATGCCCAAAAAAAAAAACAAAGCGCGATGGCTATAGCGGCGCTATCGAACGAGAGTTTGAATTTTTTAACCGTTTACAAACGGTCATTTATAATAAAAAAAAAAAATAAATTTATTTTTCAAATTTTCCTTTAAATCATTACCTCCTCTCCTATTTTTTTTACCACAAACACTCAAAAACTCTCTCTATCTCTTCCATTTTTTTTACAATCTTTATATTTTATTTTCTGTTTTTTTTTCTGTTTTTTTATTTTTTTTCTGTTTTTTTATTTTTTTTCTGTTTTTTTATTTATTTTCTGTTTTTTTATTTATTTCTGTTTTTATTTTTCTGTTTTTTTTCTGTTTTTTTATTTATTTTATGTTTGTAGACTAATAAATTATATCTTTTTTTTGTAGCAAACTATCAAGATAAATCAGTTTTTTGGAACCGAATACGAGCACTTTTTTTCGAGCTAATTGGTAAAGATGAGGAATACCGCCCACCGGACTCTCTATCGGGGAAGTGGAGCGATATAAACAAGAAATGCACAAACTTTCAAACCGTGTACCAACGCACGTTTGCCGGATGGAAAAGTGGAAGTAACGATGAAGATATTACGCAAGCGGCATTGGTCGAGTATACGAAGGGTAATGGCCCTTTCCCATACATGAGGTGTTGGCAAATCCTTCGCCATAGCCCCAAATGGGCCACCGTATCTACTCCGAGTGGTCGTTCGGGAAATACACGGCCATCAAAGAGGTCCAAAACAAACGAGTCGGTTGAACCCGAAACGCCAACCTCCGACGCTCGAAACACCGACTTGAACGAGGATATTCCGGATGATGAGCCGGCGGAGGAGTTACCAAGACCGCCCGGAAGAAAAAGCCGGGCGAAAAAACCCGAGTCGTCGTCGATGTCTATGGGAACGGATATGAGTAACGCATTTTCGGAGATAAACATGCGACTTCATGAGTTACACGAACTCGGTAATAAACGTTTGGAGGAGAACCACGAAGTTACGGAGATTATGCGGGATAGACAATGGGAACGGGACTTTGAGTTCTACTCGAAACCGCACGACCACCTTACCGGAAAAGCTTTGAAGATGGCGTTGGCCCAAAAGGAAAGGATCGAAAAAAAATATAATCTTTGAAGTGTTTTTTTTTTTTTTTTTTTTTAGTGTAACCGTTTTTTTTTTTTAGTGTAACCGTTTTTTTTTTTTTTTTAGTGTAATGTTTTTATTTTTATTTTAGTGTAATGTTTTTTAATTTAATGAAATGAATTTTAATTTTATAAAGTTAGAAAATAATTATAAAAAATTAGAAATTAATAATTGAGTAATGATTAGACAGGGGCTTTATGACTACGGGCTTAAAGTGCATAAAGCCCCATAACGCCCCACGCTGACGTGGCGCGCCACGTGTCGCATAACGCCCACAAAGGGGCGTTATGACTACACATGCCCTTATTGGTCTCTTAACACTAATAATGCCATATTTCCATTGAACTTTTTACAAATATGTACTAAAGGGAGCATGAGCATGAGACAATCAGGTTTGGGGCTAAAACTAAACAAAAAATTGTATTTGGAACGAAAGGCAAAATAAGGTTCTCAATAAACAAGACTACACGTTGATAAATAGTTCAAGGACTAGATTATAAATTACATAAAAACTGAAATCCATCAATGGTCAAATAGCTTGAGGACTAAACTGTAAATAATACCGTCCACAATTTAGTTTAGCACTTGGCAAAGAAAAATAAAAAATATACTGTGTTAAGGGGTCACGATTATTTCGGAACCATAATTATTTAAAGAATTCGCAAAACTCCTAATAAATAATCTTTTTATTTATATATTTTTATGTTTAGGATAATTTTATCATTTATTATGTGTATTTTTACGATTACATACATGTTAAGAGTAATTTTATCATTTTTTATATGTAATTTTATAAGTACACATATGTAAACTAGTTTTTTTACATATATGTAATTAGTTATGACACATATATATAATTTTGGCAATTAAACATATGTAAACTACTTTTAACATGTATGTAATCAAAGAAATACATATAATAGATGATAAAAAGATCCTAAATACAAAAACTTATATATAAAATGATTGTTTATTAGGAGTTCTGAAAGTTCTGTAGTTATTTAGAGTTCTGAAATGAACTCAACCCTTGTGTTAAGTTGCCTTAAATATATCAACATATTTTACTTAATATAATGAATCAATAAGTCATATTAAGGGAACAAAATCAACATATTTTACTTAACAATGAATCAATAAGTCATATTAAGGGAACAAAATATATTATATAAAACCATAGTCTTCTCTTGACTTTTGAGGGCTTATTTTCATTGATAATTTTCTTTTTTAACAAATTGAGATCAGTGTGGCTCATGCTTGATTTTATTTGTATTTATAACATAATTGATATATACTAAACAGACGTTCGAGTTGATGAAACCTAAATTTATTGTTACATTAATTTTTTTTAAAAATTGTAATTTTATAATAAAACCTTTAGGAAATTATGTAATAGTAACGGGTAAATGGACAATAAGTTGCGTCGCAACTCTCTTTTAAATTGCAACACCGATCCTATCTAATAAATAAAACATAGAATAAGATAATAAAAATATAACAAAACATTATTTAAAAAAAAAAAAATATCTGTATCTAAATTGATGAAATATGAATATATAATCGTGTGACCATTCATGAGGCTGCATGGCGTGGTACGCGTCCAAGTTTAAACGGGACGGTTGCGTGTGTGGCTCTTGAAGGTTCTAGTGTCGTCTAGGTTGGCTCTTGTTTTTTTGTGGCGAGTGCAAATAATTACGAAATCGTTTTTTTATTCGTGCATCTCAAATATCCACGTGGAGCTATCGATTAGAAATAATAACGTTTGAATATTCAATCAGTACACATATTTGACTTTTTGTTTAATATTTTATTAAAAATATATATATAACTATACCCAAATATTATATATTATATATTACTCTAATTTACAACAATTCTATGCAATGAAGTTTGTACATTCTGCTTATAGGTGTGTACTGTAATTTTTAGGTTTGGTCTTCTTATTGGATAGTTTGGACAGTGTACTGTAAAAAGTGAAAACCCTAATGTATCATCACTCTTTTCATTTTACTCCCCAATACAAGGAGAGTGATTGGTTGAAACTTGAAAGAGAATCGGGAGAGAGGGGATCTGAACACACTTTGGTTGCCCCCTTATCGGCGATGGGTGGTGGTTTCTATCCGGATGGTGATGATGATGAACGGTGGTGGTGGTGGTTCGAGCAAGCGGTGATTGGAAAAAAAAATTGGAGGTCGGAGTGGAGGTGGTTGCGGGTGGAATTTGCGGCGGTGGTGTTTGAGCGTGGAGAGGGGCGAACGGTGGTGGTCAAAGCTTGCTATTGCTTCAGAAAAGGTGAGTTTTATTGACTTTTTTTGAACATTAAAACCCTACCATATTATAAGGCCATCCGTAGTCATAAAGCCCCTTGTGGTGCGTTATGCGACACGTGTCGTGCCACGTCACACAGGGACTTTATGGGGCGTTATATCACTAGAGTCCGTAATCATAAAGCCCCTACCCATCATTACCAAATTATTAATTTTCGTTTTTATTAATTAATTATAAAAACCCATGCTTTTTTGTGATTGGTCCAATTTTTGAAAAACATCTCCAAAACGCCGCTATAATAATGGCGCCTCCCCCAAATTTCTGAAACATGGCGCCGATCGTTTTGGTGTTCTCGGCGTTTTGCCGGCGCCATGACCGGGCATACCGCCCCACTACGCAAGTCCTAATGGTGATGATTCACTGTAGTGTATTTTTATAGGAAATTTGTCAGTGACCTCAACTTTGACCATCTCTACTAACATGTATCCACATCAATTATAACACCACCAAATGAACCCAACAAAGCAACCAAGGAGTCAAACCCAAATCCGCAGCTTCTATCTAATTTACAAATTTCTACTGAATCAAATGTCTTACCTTTTAGTAATGGAGTTATGTGGGATCATATTATTAATTGAAACTTCTAATTTTATGTGTACTGTAATTTTTAGGTTTGGTCTTCTTATTGGATAGTTTGGACAGTGTATTGTAAAAAGTGAAAACCCTAATTTATCATCACTCTTTTCATTTTACTCCCCAACACAAGGAGAGTGATTGGTTGAAACTTGAAAGAGAATCGGGAGAGAGGGGGTCTGAACACACTTTGGTTGCCCCCTTATCGGCGATGGGTGGTGGTTTCTATCCGGATGGTGATGATGATGAACGGTGGTGGTGGTGGTTCGAGCAAACGGTGATTGGAAAAAAAAATTGGAGGTCGGAGTGGCGGTGGTTGCGGGTGGAATTTGCGGTGGTGGTGTTTGAGCGTGGAGAGGGGCGAACGGTGGTGGTCAAAGCTTGCTATTGCTTCAGAAAAGGTGAGTTTTATTGACTTTTTTTTAACATTAAAACCCTACCATATTATAAGGCCATCCGTAGTCAAAAAGCCCCTTGTGGGGCGTTATGCGACACGTGTCGTGCCACGTCACACAGGGGCTTTATGGGGCGTTATATCACTAGAGCCCGTAGTCATAAAGCCCCTACCCATCATTACCAAATTATTAATTTTCGTTTTTATTAATTAATTATAAAAACCCATGCTTTTTTATGATTGGTCCAATTTTTGAAAAGCATCTCCAAAACGCCGCTATAATAATGGCGCCTCCCCCAAATTTCTAAAACATGGCGCCGATCGTTTTGGTGTTCTCGGCGTTTTGCCGGCGCCATGACCGGGCATACCGCCCCACTACGCAAGTCCTAATGGTGATGATTCACTGTAGTGTATTTTTATAGGAAATTTGTCAGTGACCTCAACTTTGACCATCTCTACTAACATGTATCCACATCAATTATAACACCACCAAATGGACCCAACAAAGCAACCAAGGAGTCAAACCCAAATCCGCAGCTTCTATCTAATTTACAAATTTCTACTGAATCAAATGTCTTACCTTTTAGTAATGGAGTTATTTGGGATCATATTATTAATTGAAACTTCTAATTGTATGCTAGGTTGGCGGCCCACACGAAACGACTAGACTGGAACACTGGGATGAATATAATAGCAGCTGGTGTAGCAAGAGGGTCAGAGTATTTACATGACAATTGAACCCATCGGTCGGGATATGAAGGGTCCAAATATTTTGCTAGGTGAGGATTATCATGTAAAATTATCGGACTTTGGCTTGGCAAAAGTGGGCATGCTTGGAGAAAAAACTCTTGTTTCGACCCGAGTGGGGTGTTGTTGCTATTAAGGGACAACTCACCAAAGGTTTTTCTCCTTTTCTGTTTTAGTTTAGTTCTTTTTAGTTTCTTTTAATGTTTTAGGTTAGCCGTTACCTTGGAAGGAATTTGGGCTGGCTCACAACAAAAGCATTGAAACTGGCCCCGACCTGTAACATGGGTATGATATAGGCGACACTTCTATGAACAAGAGGTTTAAACTTGGTATGTTTTGTTCACAAGATCCTCTTTATGACATTGATGATATGCTTATATGTTTTTCAAACAAAGTACGAGTTGATAGAACAATTACATGTAATGTTTCGTGATTAGTTAATTTAAGGATTTTAAAACTATTTCTACCCAATCTATACCCTTGGTAAATAAATATACAATGTCTACTAGGGGCAAGTATATTGTGTTTGAAGCTGTTTGGAATAGATGAACGACACTGCTACATCTTATGTTGGATTTGATTCAAAATAATTAAATTTGACTATCTTACTAAAAACTCCCTTTCTGTTTTCTTTGAATTTTTACTTTATAACATATGAAGTTTAAAACTCAAAATGAATTGATATGATACCAAGGAGGGCATATAGCACATAGGATGTTGTGTAGTGCTAGGCAACTTACTTGACAATTCTGTCCTTTTTTTCATGATGTTATTTAAGTTTTGTTTTTTTTTCATTTTAAGGTGAGCAATAGAGTTGCAGAATATTCATTATCACAACAAATACATAACAAATAGATAAAGACTAATCTTGATTTTTTTGCTGACCCATAATGGCATTCCTGTTGGTTGAGTATTTTTGTATGTTTTTAATGTTTTTATCGTGTTTACGAGTGTCTAATGTACTGATTGATGGTATATTTTATTAGTTATGAATATGTGGTCATGTGTACTCTTTTGCAGTTGCCTTCTTATCTCCGGGTTGCTACTATTATTGCTAATCAGGTGTGTATTTTTATGTTTTGTTAAATTATGTTTCAGCTATGTGGTTGTTGTATGTGCTTTTTAGGTTTATGTGTTTGGATATTTGTGTATGTTTTCGTTCTTGTAGTTTATGTTTTTGCTTTCAAAGAAGGGAAGGGGGAATGATAGGGACGCCAAACACCTTTTGTACAATTGCCAAGTAGGAAAAAGACCGCAACTACAGGCCGTAGTTCAGCAAACCACATCGTCAATGAAAATATCTTTTGCGCAACTTATGTAACTAACATGCTTGGTGTTAACAACCTAAGTTGCGACCATAATACATATACAAATCTAGGCATAAACTCTTGGTTGCAGCTCAGGTAGCCCCCGCTGCATCGCGGCGGGTTAGTTTTCTAGTTGTTTATAAAAATGATGTACCAATATAACACGATCTAGACTCCCATATTTGCACCAATATTTTCCAGGATGACAAATATTTTTGGGGAAAATTATAAAACTAGTCATTGACCACACCTTTTTTAAAAACTAGTCATCTCAAAAGTTTTTGGAACAACATTTCAAGCACCTGAAACACCTTTGGAGCGACGTCACTGAAACCCAATAAAAAATGGACACGTGGCGTTTTTAAAAGTTGCAAGTGGGGTCCCAAACACATGGTCATACTGAAACGTCTAGGAGATCTGCGTCAGTAGGAGCAACAAGTCAAGTTCATCTCAATCGCTAGAATGTCTGTAACAAGTAAAGTTCATCTCAATCCCTACAAGGCATTAAAAATAGAAATAATCTCAATCATTTAACCAGTCACAAAATGAACATCTGGTGTTTTCAAAAGTTGCAAGTGGGGTCAAAAGAACTCGCTGGAAGTCAGCAACTCACAGGAGATGACCTCAACTCGTCGGAGATGACCTCAACTCGTCGGAGATGACTAAAACTCGTCGAAGAAGTCTGCAACTTGCTGGAGACGCATCAGCTTTTACAAGTCCTTCCAGATGCTTCAGGTGCTTGAACTCGCCGGAAGTCAGCAACTCGCTGTAGAAGTCCGCAACTTGTCTGAGACGCTTCAGCTTCTACAGTTGATGAAACACTGGTTAACACCAATGGTTAACAAGCCGGATTGTCTCTTCTGTGGGTTCAATCTCCTTTTCTACTCGCCAATGAATGAGGTCCTACAAAATAGCAACACCGTTAGCTCGTGGGTTCGAGCCCCACGGTGGGCGCCAATGATGAAACACTGGTTAACACCGATGGTTAACAAGCTGGATTGTCTCTTCTGTGGGTTCAATCTCCTTCTATACTCGCCAATGACTGAGGTCCTACAAAACAGCAACACCGTTAGCTCGTTAAGAGGGAAATATGGGGGTTTCCCTCTTAACCGGGCTCTGGCGTGAGAATAAATACTGCTCTGAGGAAGAAAACAATGTGTGTAGTGAGTGAAAGAGTGGAGAATAGAATGAATCAACCTGGATGATGAAGAGTCCTATTTATAGCCGGAGGGCGAAGGAGGGAGGAGCAACCTCGTCAGCTGTTATCGAGCGCCAGCTGTCCGACCATGGGGAATATCCTCTTGGTCTCCTCTGCTGTATCCAGGATAGTGGTCCACGTGGCGCGCCGATATTCGTCCATGCTGGAGAAATCGTGCAGCTGTTGTCGGTCTGCTCCCAGATTTGCTGCAGGTCTACATGGCGCTTGGCGACTGGTGACACGTGTTGTCCTTTCTGTCGGAAAGAGCATCTTTTGTGCCACCTTGACGTCTTCCAGAAGCTTCTGGGTTTATTTGCTGATGTAGGCGCCATGTTGGATGAAAAAGTGGTGTGGTCCCTGCCATGTAGACAAGGAGTTAGGACCATACCTCTTCAAGTCCCCCCAGTCCAGTGTGCATTCTAGTTGAGTTGATCGTCTAGGAGGGATTCTGGACTTATAAGGGTAGTGGTAGTTGTTGTTGTTGTTTTTTTTTTGTAGCTTCCTTGTGCGGCTGAGCCAAGTGGACGTATGGCGCATGGCGTATGATGGTGAATCTACAAAGTTGAGCCAAGTGGACGCATGGCGCATGGCGTACGATGGTGACTGCAAAGTTGAGCCAACTGGACACATGGCGTACTATGATGGTTGTAAAGTTTGAGCCAAGTGGACGCATGGCGCGTGGCGTACGATGGTGACTGCAAAGTTGAGCCAATTGGACGCATGGCGCATGGCGTACTATGGTGGCCGCAAAGTTGAGCCAAGTGGACGCATGGCACATGACGTACGATGGTGACTGCAAAGTTGAGCCAACTGGACGCATGGCGCATGGCGTACTATGGTGGCTGCAATAGTTGAGCCAAGTGGACGCATGGCGTACGATTGTGACTGCAAAGTTGAGCCAACTGGACGCATGGTGTCACACCCCGATTTCCACGTGTCACCGGTGGGCCCGGTGGGGGAGTATCGTGACGTGGTTGGCAACGTAATAGTCAAACAACACAATATTATTATGCACAGCGGAAGCAAATTTAAAATATGATACAACCGAATTTAATATTGTTTATCAATGTAACAATATCCGGAAGTTTATCCACAGAACGGATCGAAACAAAATAATATTAATGGTTCAACAGACTTCAGGCATCCTAAGCTTGCGAGACTTTTTATTGATGCTTAGGAGACAATCCAGCCAATTTCGTTTAGTACCTGCATTCAGACTTTTTGGGAAAATACGTTAGTTTACACTGGTAAATACATTCAACTGACTCATTTTGGAAAATGATTGAAAATTGGTTTGGATGCACATGGCATAAACATTTTTATTTAACTTGGGAGAATTATTTAATATTATAATCTTGTGAACGAATTACATGTTACTTATGCGTTCAGTAGCCCGGATCTAGTCCGGGTTAAAGATCAATAGACACACCACATCATAGAGTTATACACGGACGGTGTACGCCTACACCCCGTGCTCAGGTCGTGGCCATCTCGTAAGATGATGCCAAGGATATCCGGGACATGGTCATTAACCCCCCCCCCCCCCAAAGGCTGTAAAGTAAACAAGACTGTTTAAACGGGCCGATCAAATTATTCAACTACCCACTTAATGTGGAGATTTGATGCTCGATCAAGCGGTATGCTATATACCGTAACCCAAACCCGTATAGGGAAAATAAGTTAAAAGTATTTACCTGAGTAAGTATTAATCACAACAAGAAAAATGCACGTAGCTTTTACTGGTCCTCCTAATCTGGAACGAAGGTTTATAATAACCTATTAGAATGCTAACGGGTCTTTTATTAAGCTTAAGCTTAGACCGGCTAGTTTCAAGATACGGTTCGTACGCACGATTAAGCGAAGACCAGATAGAATGTGATTCAGACCCGACAAGTTTGAAGACTTGTTTAATATGGGTTTATTATTCACATTCTGGATTTTGAGATAAAACCGTTAAGATTTGACCCGTTTCGGCTAGTTTATGTAAACTTGTTACATAAACCGAACCGTACGCGTAATAAGCGTGATGGGTAGTCATGAGAGCTATATACAGGTTTCCTAAGTTAATTATGTCTCAAATATGTTGTGACATCAGTAAGGTGTCTTTCGTTATGCCCGAAACGTGTTTAGACACAAACTAGGCCCCGTAGGGGTAGTTTGGTCATTTAAAAGTTTATAAAAGAGTTTAAGTGACAACCTGAGTTACAGGTCTGATGTAATCAGAAAATATACTCAATTTGCTAAGTTATATCAGTAGGTTAAAGCATGTATGTGAAACTTATCATTTTTAACCAAACTAGGCCCCGTAGGGGTATTTTGGTAATTTCACATACCCCGAAAAGCTTGAAACTGAAGTCTGAGTTTATCAATCTTTGCTTACTGTTAAAATATTGTAATTTGCCTCTTATATCAGTAGGTATCAACCCGGGTATGTCCAATATGATTTTAAAACATACTATGCGCTAAAAACGCTAAATAAGGCGATTAAAGGCCATTACCGGGTTCGATACTTAAATCTGATATTTTTATATTTCCAGAAGGCAGAAAATAATTTATTTATCATAACAAATCAGTGGCAAGAGGTTTGGGGTCGTTTAGATATGTAAAACTAATTTTATGGCCCGTAAGGGCAAAACCGACAATTACCGGATTAAGACTACGACTACGAGGTATGCTCAGCCTAAAATTAATTAAAAATCTTTAAAAATCCCAAAATAATATATTTCATTAGTGGGTAAAAGATTTGATACCAAAAAGTATGTTTAACTAGGCTATACGCTAATTACGCCATTTTATTAACATAAAGCATTAATTTTGCGATAATGAGCATAACTCTTAATCTACAAGTCAAACTGATGTCAAACTTTGCATATAAGTCTATATATCAGTAACTAAGGTTTCTACACTTTTACATTTTCATAATTCACGTTCTAAGGTAATAAGGGCATAACGGTCAACATATGAGCAATTAACGGAAACATGCATATTAATTGGATAACTAATGAGCCAAGGTGTACAATCACAGAGGGTTGTTCTAACAAGTAACCTAATCCAATTAAAGCTCTGAGGCATTTCTAAAACATGCCTAAACGGGTCAGAACTGAAAGTTAAAGTGAAAGTCAAACTATGTGACTTTCGGTTCCGAACCGGGTCTAAACAGGAAATAGTCGGGTTGAACATGTTTGGACATGTTCTTACACTAATTACTAAGTTATAACAATGATCAAACAGGTTATATATGTTCTAGATAGCTAATTATGCATAAATGACATTTTAAGCATCCTGTTGACTTTTTAATTATATGTTTGACCCGACTTTTGACCTGGTTAGAGTGGTGATCAGGGGAAACCCTTTTGAGGTTTTATTACCCCCATAAATACCAACTTATAACCACTTTTAATTCGAGATATGACTGAGCCATTATTGACTAATCTCGAAGTCAAACCGTAATTACGACGGTTTGACTTTTAGCTAATTAACCAAGCTAAACTCAAATAAAGAAGGACTAGTAGACTTACAAGAGTCCTATGCACGACTTAAGATCAGTTGGACCTACTTGAGAGCTCCAGGAATGATCAAATTATGCAGATGAAGGTGTGAGGAGTTGTGTTGCACAAGGTGGCCTTTTATAGTGAATTACACACCACAATTGGTTGACACATAGCTCTATGATCGACCACAACCATTCAACATGTGTCTCTAGTGCCCTAGTACAGTTTAGGGGCCGCCCATAATGCAAAAATGTCGCTCAAAAGTCGAATTTTCGCGTATACAGGGGCCTGTCCCCGTTTTCTGTATCTGGGCCTTGGACGCGGCCCGCGTCCCGTTTAACCATATCCAAAGCGGGCCGCCTGGCCTGCTAGATCTGATTTTTGATTTCTTTTGTTTTGCAAGTTGACCTTTGGTTAAAATGAAAGGGTAATTAGGCTTTTAACTTGCATTTTGACCCCTTATACTATTCCCATATAGACTTTAGGACTTGTACCCACTTTGCCAAGTCCTTGTACACTTCCGATTAACCCGAAAAGCCTTAACTTTCAACGTTAACACTTTAACCCTTCGCACACGAATTTGGTCATAACTTTCTCATACGATAACGAAACGTTATGAAATTTTAATCGTTCATTCTAGTGAGCATAATTAGCATTTACAAGGCTTCGGGTTTGTCAAAAGGTCACTCAGAGGTATATCTTTAAACATGTTGACACATTTAACCCCTGTAGTTTGTAATTACTCACTTTTAGCTTCGTATGATCCATGATTTATTCGTTTGAAGGTATGAGCATCGTGTAGGGTTAATGTACATTATATTTATTCACAGTTGACACTTAGAATACGTATATTCACATACTTTCCATGTTTGTCAACTTTAGTCCTTCCATAATATTTCTTTCACACGTTTAAACTTTATGACACGTGTCAACACATTATAGGACGTGAATTTTCGAGGTGTTACACATGGCGCATGGCGTACTATGGTGGCTGCAATAGTTGAGCCAAGTGGACGCATGGCATATGGAAGTTTCTTCTGAAAGAAGTTTCCTTTCTTGGAATGAAGACAACTGATGTAACTGTCTGGTATCCCTGTCTTTTTGGAGATGAACAGTTACCTTTTTCAGATGTGTCAGTTGCTTTTTCTCCACGTTGTCAGGTGTGTGCCGCCTACATTTCCAAAAAAAAAGGTGACTGTTTCTCTCCCTTATGACGTGTCTTCTCCCCATTCATCAACGATCTGTCTTCCTGACGGTCCACTACCCATCGTATTTAATGCGATGGGTATAAATAGATGGCGGTTCCTTCTTTTTCTTTCATTTTCAAAATTTGAAATCCATTTTCCTCTCATCTTTTTCTCTATCTCTCTTCCTTCTCCACCTATTTTGCCCCAATTTCTTCTTTTCATCTTCCGACGTTATGTCTACTGGAGTCAATCCTTTGACTAAGAAGAGAAAGTATAAGCCTAGGAATCCTCCTGGTCCTAACCGGGCAACGATAGGTTGGAAAGAAGAAGAATTTCAAAATTTGGTTAGAGATATGGGTTTTATTCCTGAGTGGGGTGCTCAGTTCCCGATTCCCAACTCCACCGCTTTGGACGCTCCTCCGGGTTATATAACGTTGTATGCGACCTACTTCTGGGAGGGTAACTTTCATCTCCCCATGACGAAGTTCACTGCTGAAGTTTTGACCAATTATGGGTTATATATTTCTCAGATCAACGCTTTGGGGCTTCCTCGTCTTACATGTCGCAACCCCCGATCCCCAGGAACGGGCGGCCGTGAGCCAGTTTCGGTGGTATCTCGTATTGTCTAATTTGGCAGCGGAAATTTTTCATCAGGACCGTAGTTATGAAATATTGAATCAGAGTAAAATACCACATTTTCATAATATTAAACAAATGGGTTAAAACCCAAGTTCATAGTACACATGTTTTCATAGGACTAAATCCTATTTTATTTAATAAAAACATCTATTTTATTTTAGGTAACTTTATTGCCACTTTTCCAAGCCTTTAGTGCTGTCCAGCTGGCTTCTATTTGGCTTTCACAGTTT
Source organism: Helianthus tuberosus (assembly GCA_030545235.1). NCBI lineage: Eukaryota > Viridiplantae > Streptophyta > Magnoliopsida > Asterales > Asteraceae > Helianthus > Helianthus tuberosus. The sequence goes on along the minus strand of CM060402.1, from coordinate 158,283,535 downwards.
GTTACCTGAAACGCGTTTTAAAAACAGATGGGTGAGTCTTTCGTCTCTTAGAGCTCTTTCTATCTCTTGCTTTAGGCTAAAACAGTCGTCGGTCAGGTGACCTGTGTCTTTGTGGAATTCACAGAAAAGATTTGGGTCTTGACCCCTTTTGTTTCGCATCTGTAGAGGGGGTTTGAACTGGTGGTTTTCGATTGACAGGACCTCGTAAGGGGTCTTTGTTAAGGGTGTCCACTGTTTTTCTCTGTTTTCTCTTTTGACCTCTTTGCGATGAGCGATCTGGTTGATTGTATTGCGCACATCTTCTCTTATTGGGCTTCTTTCTCTGTAACCAGACATTTTCCATGATTGACTTTTGCCTTTCTTGTTGCGACGATCGTTGTGGTTGTAACTGTAACAATCCTCAAAGAAAATCGACACCCATATAATTTTTCCGACACCCTAATATTTTTAAAATATCCCAATATGTCCCTAAAAACACCCCATACGCGAAAACGGGCCCCAAATACATTAAATATTAATAAAAATAAATAAAAATCAAATTTTTAAGTTTAGGTGGGCCGCGTAAGCCACCCCTTAAGCTTACACGGGCCGCGAGAGATCAAGAACGCGGCAACACCCCAGGCCGACACGTGTCATCATCGTGGCGAGCCTAGTAGATGACCCGGATCACCTACGCTGTTGACCAGCGTTGACGCGGGCCGCGTAGGCTCTTGCCTACATTTACGCGGGCCGCGTAAAAGCTGAAGACAGGCCCTATATATAGAGGCCATCGGATCTTCAGTCAGTTCATCCCAAAACTTTCTTTCTCACTTAATTTCTGAATAGTAGGCTTATTATACGGGTATTATACCCCCCCTAAATAGCGAAGTTCTGCTCCGTTGTAAGTATTATAACCCCTGGATACGTATTAGATACGCTGCCCGATTGATCTAGGGTTCCGTAATGGCTGTCGTGGTTCTGCCCGACGTAGTCGTTGGAATGCCGTCTCGGGGAGGGTATTACTAATATTAAAATGGGTTATTATACTAACACGTGTGCATTTGTGTAAATTATAGATTATCACCAGGAAACCCTTACGGAAAATCTAAGACAGCAATGTGAGTAATCTCCTTTTTGTAAACAGTTTTTACAAAACCTTAACCATTTTACAATGCAATTTAGCAGTGATTGAGTCTTTGTAATTCTACAATTACTGTCGGTATGTTGGGGTTTTGTATACAAAATGTGAGACACGTTACCATTGGACGAAGAGTTAGCCAATGTGTAATATGACCCACCAGTCAGGATTGACAGTACTGAATGAGTAATTGGGTAGATGTAAACATTGTAATCGCTCTCAATACTGTTTAAATTAAATTAATGTTCATTGATTAAACTGGGATTCACTCACCAGTATTTCTGTCGCAACCCCCGATCCCTTATCTGTCCCGGGAACGGGCGGACGCGAACTCAGAGTTCGGTGGTATCAGCTTGTTAATTTGGCAGTGGAAATTACATCAGGACCGTAGTTAGGAAATGTTTATCAGAGGAAAACCACCTCATTTAATATTAATAATCACATGGGCAAAACCCAAGTTTCTTATTACAATACGTTTATAGGGATAACCCCTATTTTATTGAATTTAAAACATCGTCTTTTAGGTAACTTTTATAGCCACATTTTTCCCAAGCCTTCAGTGCTTTCCAGCTGGCTTTTTACTAATTGGCTGTCACATTGTGTTACCTGAAATGCGTTTTAAAAACATTTGTCAGCAGGAAATACTGGTGAGTAAATCTCAGTTTAATCAAGAAACATTTTATCAATTAAAACAGTATTGAGAGCGATCACATTGTTTATTTCTACACAATTAGTCATTCAGTACTGTCAATCCTGACTTGTGGGTCATATTACACATTGGCTAACTCGTCGTCCAATGGAAATGTACTGTCATCCCCGACTTACTACTCACAGTGTAGTAAATTTTGTATACAAAACCCCAACATACCGGCAGTAATTGAAGAACTACAAAGACTCAATCATCGATTAATCATATTGTAAAACATTTAAGGTTTTGTAAAATATTACAGAAAGGTTATCAAAAAGAGGATAAACTCACTTTGCTACCTTAGACCTCGCGTAAGGGTTTCCTGGGAATAATCTATAATTTACACAAATGTACATAGGTTAGTATCATAACCCTTTGAAAATATTAATGATACCCTCCCCGAGACAGCATTCCAACAACTACGTCGGGCAGAACCACGACAGTTGTTACAGAATCCTAAATCAATCGGGCAGCGTATCTACTACGAAACTGGGGTTATAATACTTACAACGGAGTAGAACCTCGCTAATTAGGGTGGTATAATACCCGCTTTATAAAGCCTATATCAGAAATTTGAGATTGAGAAACGAATTGTGAACGAATTCTGGTTGAACCCGATGGCCTTCTTATATAGGTGTTGAATTTGACTCTCACGCGGCCCGCGTAAAGAATAAGCAGGGCTTACGTGGCCCGTGTCGTAGCCGGGTAGGGTTTAGGTGATCCGGGTCATCGCCTAGACTTGCCACGATGTCGACACGTGTCGGCCTCTGGTGTCACTGAGTTGTTGATCTTACGCGGCCCGCGTTAGCTTAAACGAGGTCTTACGCAGCCCGCCTTAACTTTAGAAATCAACGAAGTCAGATCTACATCTTCATACCGCCCGCGTAAGGTTGGGGTGGGGTCCGACGCGGCCGCCTCAACTTAAAATTTTCAGATTTTTAATTATTTTAATTATTATAACGTATTTCGGGATCGGTTTTTTTACAGACGGGGTGTATTTAAAGACATATTAGGACATTTTAAAATATAACAGGGTGTCGGTTTATTGAGGGTTGTTACATCCTTCCCACCTTGTTTTAGAGCTCGTCCTCGAGATCTATTGGAACAAGTGCGGATATTTCCTTTGCATTTCAGATTCAAGCTCCCATGTGTACTCAGGTCCTCTTTTGGAGTCCCACTTTACTTTGAACAGAACTAATCTCTTATGCTTGAGGTTCTTGACTTTTCTGTCTTCAATTTATAGAGTCCTTTCTACAAACTTGAGTTGTTCATTTACCTCTATATCCTTAAGAGGTACTATCAATGATTCATCAGCTAAACACTTTTTGAGATTAGATACATGAAACACATCATGTATTCCTGCCATTTCCTCGGGCAGTTGTAGCTGATAGGCTACAGGTACTATTCTTCTAATAATCTCAAAAGGTCCAATATACCTGGGACTTAACTTTCCCCGTTTGATGAATCTTACCACTCCTTTCCAAGGAGAGACTTTCAACAATACTTTATCTCCAACTTGAAATTCCAATGGCTTGCGTCGGTTATCAGCATAACTCTTCTATCGATCACGTGCTGCTTTCAGTCGTTCCTTGACTTGAATAATCTTATCAGTTGTTTCTTGCACTATCTCAGGTCCAGACAGTTGCTTTTCCCCAATTTCTGCCCAACAGACTGGGGTTCGGCACTTTCGTCCATAAAGTGGTTCGAATGGTGCAGCATTGATACTTGTGTGATAACTATTATTATAAGAAAATTCTATTAAAGGTAAGTGATCGTCCCAATTACCTCCAAAATCAATTACACAAGCTCTAAGCATGTCCTCCATTGTCTGAATTGTACTTTCACTTTGTCCGTCCGTTTGAGGATGATAAGCTGTGCTTAGATTTAACTTGGTTCCCATAGCTTTTTGGAAACTTGACCAAAAATGAGAGGTAAGTCGACTATCTCTATCAGAAACAATTGATAAAGGAATTCCATGTAAAGAAACAATTTCATTTACATATAATTTAGCTAGTTGTTCCATACTGAAAGTTTCCTTCATTGGTAAGAAATGGGCTGACTTGGTTAGTCTATCTACAATCACCCAGATTGTATCATTACCTTTCTTTGTTTTCGGTAATTTGGTAACAAAATCCATTGTTATCAATTCTCATTTCCACACTGGCATTTCTAATTGCTGTAATAAACCTGAGGGTTTCTGGTGTTCAGCTTTGACTTGTGAACAAGTTAAACATTTAGAAACATAGGCTGCTATGTCCTTTTTCATTCCTATCCACCAGAAATTTTTCCTTAAATCCTGGTACATTTTACCATTTCCTGGATGCATCGTATACTTAGACTTATGGGCTTCTTCTAATATACGATGACGTAGGTTTCCTAATTTAGGTATCCACATTCTCTTCTCATGGAATCTCCAAATTCCATCTGTTCCTTGTTTTAATTCTTTTAGCATACATTTTAATTTTCCAGTATCATCCTTGATTACTGATTCTTGTGCTTCTCTTATCTGATTATTTAAATCTACTTGCAGATTTAATTTAAGAGAACGTACCCTTTTTGGCTTTTCATGATACTTTCGACTTAAAGCATTTGCCACTACATTTGCTTTTCCTTCATGATACTGGATATCACAATCATAGTCACTAAGCATCTCCATCCAGCGTCTTTGTCTCATATTCAACTCCTTTTGTTTGAAAATATACCTTAAACTCTTATGATCAGTTAATATGGTAAACTTACTACCATAAAGGTAATGTCTCCAAATCTTAAGAGCAAAAATTATAGCTCCTAACTCTAAATCATGGGTTGGATAATTCTCTTCATGATTCTTAAGTTGTCTAGATGCTTAAGCTATAACCTTTTGTCGTTGCATCAATACACATCCATAACCTAATTTGGAAGCGTCACAATAGATTACAAAATCTTCAGTTCCTTCTGGAAATGCTAATATGGGTGTATTAGTTAATTTTTGCTTAAGGAATCTAAATGCTTCTTCTTGTTTTAATCCCCAATCAAACTTAATAGATTTACAGGTTCGCTTAGTTAAAGGAATGGCTATTCTAGAAAAATCTTGAATAACTCTTCTATAATGACCGGCCAATCATAAGAAACTTCTAACCTCGGTTGGTGACTCAGGGGTTTTCCATTTAGTAATCGCCTCGATCTTTGTGGGATCCACATGAATTCCTTCATGATTGACTAGATGTCCAAGAAATTGTATCTGTTCTAACCAAAATTCGCACTTGGAAAATTTAGCGTAAAGTTTTTCCTTTCTTAATAAACTTAAAAGTGCGTGCAAATGCTTTGCATGATCCTCCTTATTCTTAGAATAAATGAGAATATCATCTATAAAAACAATTATGAATTTATCCAAATATGGCTTACATATTCGGTTCATCATGTCCATAAATGCGGCTGGGGCATTGGTTAGACCGAATGGCATGACAGTAAATTCATAATGTCCATACCTTGTTCTAAATGCGGTTTTAGGAAGGTCCTCTTCCTGTACTTTAATTGATGATATCCTGACCTTAAATCGATTTTAGAGAAAAATCGAGCTCCTTGCAGTTGATCAAACAGATCATCGATTCTCGATAATGGGTACCGATTCTTAATCGTGACTTTGTTCAATTCACGGTAGTCAATGCACATACGCATTGATCCGTCCTTCTTTTTAACAAAAAGTATCGGCGCTCCCCATGGCGACGAACTTGATTGTATAAATCCTTTCTTCAACAATTCGTCCAATTGTTTCTTCAATTCTTGCATTTCTGCAGGTGCCAAACGGTAAGGTGCTTTGGCAATCGGTATTATTCCTGGTATTAAATGGATTCTGAATTCAACTTCTCTATCTGGAGGTTGCCCTGGCAATTCTTTTGGAAATACATCTGAAAACTGTGACACTACTGGAATGTCTTTTAGTTCTTTTCCTTTAGTGTTAGTGACTATGGAAATCAAATACACTATAGAACCTTTTCTTATATAACTTGCAGTTTTCATCACAAAGATGAATTTTGTGGATCTAGATGGTTTATCTCCTTTTATTGTGATCATTTTACCTTTTAGTGAATTTACTTGAATTGACTTTTGATCACATAAAATACTGGCTTTATTGGCTATTAACCAATCCATTCCTAAAACAACATCAAATCCTGCCAGATTCATGGGATAAAGATTTGCAATAAAATTCTGATTTAAAATTTCTATTCTTGCTCCCTGCAAGATTTCAGAAATTCTAACGGTTTCTCCATTAGCTGTCTCTACTAAACATTCTTGTGGTAGTTTAGTTAATGATTGATTAAGAAATTTGCAAAATTATGTATTAATAAAACTTTGGTTCGCACCAGAGTCAAATAATACTTTAGCAAAAATATCATTAACTAAAAACGTACCAGCTATGACATCTGGAATCATTTTGGCTTCATTTGCAGTTAGAACAAATGCTCTAGCATTTTGAGTATTCTTATTGTTTGTAGCTGGAGCTAATTTCGGACAATTAAGCTTGATATGACCTTGTTCTCCGCAGTTGTAACATATCCTGTTATTAGCTTTCTTCTAGCAATTTTCTTCCTTGTGTCCCGATATTTTGCAAAAGTTACAGTATATAGAGCATCTTCCTGAATGCTTTCTTTTGCAATTCTTACAGTAAGGTGCAGAGGTAGAACCTACATTTTTCCCACGATTAAAATTTCCAGAACGAAATTCTTGTGTGAGCTTCTGGGTTAGGTTCCTCCTTTGATCCTCTTCTCGGGTACGGACTAATTCATTTGTCAAGGTATTTGCTAGTTCTACAGCTTCTTCTATGGTTTGAGGTCTAGCTGCCTTGACTACGTGTCTTATTTCACCGATTAATCCCCAAATATAACGGGAGATTAACACTGGTTCTGGTGAAGCAAGAGTTGGCACTATTCTAGCATATTCGAAGAATAATTTAGTGTATCCCTTACTATCTACACCAGTCATCCTAAGGTTTAGGAATTTGTTAGCTATCTGTTCCTTCTCATTTGGTGGGCAGAATTTCCTTTCTACCTTGTTCTTCCATTCCATACTGTAAGTTCTATCACTTCCTCTTGATTGGAGGATAGTGTTCCACCATTCTAGCGCTGAATTCTTAAACAGATTAGAAGCAAACAGTATCTTATCTTCTTCAGCACACTTGTTTATTCTTAAGACTGCCTCAGTTTTCTCTATCCAGCGTAGGGTTGCAATGGCTCCTTCGTTGCCCGAGAATTCCATTGGTTTACAAGACCAGCATTCTTTATAAGAACATCCGTAAGACACGGTTCTTCTGCTTTTGGGAATGGGCAATTGAAGTACAGGTCCATTGTTTACACTGTTTTCGGGTTCGATGGGTCGCTTACTGCTATGCTTACTTTTATTATTCGCGTCTTGAATCGTTTGAATAATAAATGGCATTGCATCTATGATTCCTTGTGCTACTATATGCTGAACAACACTATTATCCATTTGGTTTAAATTGTTATTGATGCTTGGATTCTCATTAACCACGTTAATGTTACTCTGGTTATCATTATTCAGATTTCCTTGATTTCCTTCGTCGGCCATCTGAATTTTAAACATTTACCCCATATTAATATCACAAGATAATATTTAATATAGTTAATCACATGACACGCAATCTAGCCAAAAACGTCGATCATTGCGACTTTTACTCTATTTCCATATACTATTATGTATCTATTACACACTAGTACTGAAATAAAAATTACAATACCAACAGAATAGAATCACACTAATAGTAATAGGCATCCGTACACACATATTTTATTTTTATTTTTATTATATTATATTATTATTACTATTACCATCTCCTTTATCACATCACGGATATGGATTTATCCAAAAATCCATATTGCGCTCATCGTATTTCCATACGAGACGCTCTCCCACATGTCTCATTCTCTCACTGCTTTCTAAAATTTCCTCCCCAAAAGTCCTAAGTTCTTGCACGTTTTCTGCACTCATTGGGGGTGCAGGTTCTAGGACTGGGTTCGGAATCTGGGGTGCGGGTTCCGGATATGGGGGTGAAAGTGCCTGAAATCGGTAAGGATCTTCTAAGATTTCCCTAATGTAGTTATCATGGTAATAGGGATCTAAAGGGTCCATACCTAGATAGGCTCCTATGTTCTGTATAGGTGTGTCTTCATGAATCGGGTAACGTTGCACATAGTCCCTAACGTCATCCCACCAGGGATCGTAATTTGGGTCTAGGGAATTTGGTGCTGGTACCCTAGGGATTTCTTATGGGTTGAAGTCATGCATCTCCACTTGGTTTTTAGGGTTTTCTATCTCCATGGGTTGGTCAGGGATTTGCAATTGTGGTTGGGGTGCTATTGTTTGCTCCAGATTAGGGTCAGCAGCAGTTGTGGCTAGGATATGGAAATTAGGTAGGCTTCTATTAAGCATATCCTGTGTATGGGCATCTACAAAATTTTGAATTTAAGTGTCAGCAGAACACTTCTTTGGCTTAGACCAGTGGCTAGGCTCTGATACCACCTTCTGTCGCAACCCCCAATCCCTTATCTGTCCCGGGAACGGGCGGACGCGAACTCAGAGTTCGGTGGTATCAGCTTGTTAATTTGGCAGTGGAAATTACACCAGGACCGTAGTTAGGAAATGTTTATCAGAGTAAAACCACCTCATTTAATATTAATAATCACATGGGCAAAACCCAAGTTTCTTATTACAATACGTTTATAGGGATAAACCCTATTTTATTGAATTTAAAACATCGTCTTTTAGGTAACTTTTATAGCCACATTTTCCCCAAGCCTTCAGTGCTTTCCAGCTGGCTTTTTACTAATTGGCTGTCACATTGTGTTACCTGAAACGCGTTTTAAAGACATTTGTCAGCCGGAAATACTGGTGAGTGAATCCCAGTTTAATCAAGAAACATTGTATCAATTAAAACAATATTGAGAGCGATCACATTGTTTATTTCTACACAATTACTCATTCAGTATTGTCAATCCTGACTTGTGGGTCATATTACACATTGGCTAACTCGTCGTCCAATGGTAACGTACTGTCATCCCTGACTTACTACTCACAGTGTAGTAAATTTTGTATACAAAACCCCAACATACCGGCAGTAATTGAAGAACTACAAAGACTCAATCACCGCTTAATCATATTGTAAAACATTTAAGGTTTTCTAAAATATTACAGAAAGGTTATAAAAAAGAGGATAAACTCACTTTGCTATCTTAGACCTCGCGTAAGGGTTTCCTGGGAATAATCTATAATTTACACAAATGTACATAGGTTAGTCTCATAACCCCTTTGAAAATATTAATGATACCCTCCCCGAGACGGCATTCCAACAACTACGTCGGGCAGAACCATGACAGTTGTTACGAAATCCTAAATCAATCGGGCAGCGTATCTACTACGAAACTGGGGTTATAATACTAACAACGGAGCAGAACCTCGCTAATTAGGGTGCTATAATACCCGCTTTATAAAGCCTATATCAGAAATTTGAGATTGAGAAACGAATTGTGAACGAATTCTGGTTGAACCCGATGGCCTTCTTATATAGGTGCTGAATTTGACTCTCACGCGGCTGCGTAAAGAATAAGCGGGGCTTACGCGGCCCGCGTCGTAGCCAGGTAGGGTTTAGGTGATCCGGGTCATCGCCTAGACTTGCCACGATGTCGACACGTGTCGGCCTCTGGTGTCGCTGAGTTGTTGATCTTACTCGGCCCGCGTTAGCTTAAACGAGGTCTTACGCGGCCCGCCTTAACTTAAGAAATCAACGAAGTCAGATCTACATCTTCATACCGCCCGCGTAAGGTTGGGGTGGGGTCCGACGCGGCCGTCCGTTCCCGGGGATTTGGGATCGGGGGTTGCGACAGAAGGTGGTATCAGAGCCAAGCCACTGATTCAGCCACATAAGTGTTCTGCTGACATCAATCTGTTAGGAAATAAATTACGGAAATACGTGCATAGTTGTATTTTATTGTTGTGTGTTATTTGACTATTTGTTAGTTTACAGTATGAGCGACCAGGACCATCTAATGCGTATCGTCAATTGTCTGGTTCGCCTAGAAGCGAAGGCACCTCCTCTTCTCAGCCTGCCCTCTCAGGGTACTCTGCTGATACGGAAGAAGGAATCTTTGTGTTTAAGGCTCAGTCCGAGGAGTCATTTCCTCAGAAAAAAATAGGGGATGGTTCAGTTGAGGGGCATACGAACGTAGGAAGCGTTTGAAAAAGTCACAGGAACAGAGAGTGCTAGCGGCAGCTAAAAGAGAAACGGATGCCTATGCCCAGGATATGATAAATAGGGGTATAGCCAATATCCATATCTTAGCGACCACTGCAGCTGACCCTAATCTGGAGCAAATAATAGCACCCCAACCACAACCACAACCACCAATCCCTGACCAACCCATGGAGATAGAAAATCCTGAAAACCAAGTAGAGATGCATGACTTCAATCCGGAAGAAATCCCTAGGGTACCAACACCAAACCCCCTAGACCCAAATTATGATCCCTGGTGGGATGACGTTAGGGACTATGTGCAACGTTACCCGATACATGAAGACACACCCATGCAGAATATAGGAGCCTACCCAGGTATGGTTCCCCTAGATCCCTATTACCACGATGAATACATTAGGGAGATTTTAGAAGATCCTTACCGATTCCAGGCACCCACACCCCCATACCAGGAACCCGCACCCCAGATTCCGAACCCAGTCCAAGAACCTGCACCCCCAATGAGTGCAGAAAACGTACAAGAGCTTAGGACTTTTGGTGAGGAAATTCTAGAGAGTAGTGAATGAATGAGGCAGGTGGGAGAGCGACTCGTCTGGAAGTACGACGAGCGCAATATGGATTTCTGGATGAATCCATATCCGTGAATGTGAGGATGGAAACGGTAATAATAATAATAATAATAATAATAATAATAAAAATAATAAAATAAAATAAAATATGTGTGTACGGATGCCTACTACTATTAGTGTGATTTTATTTCAGTTGGTATTGTAATTTTTATTTCAGTACTGGTGTGTAATAGATGCATACTATATGGAAATAGAGTAAAATCACAATGATCGACGCTTTTGGCTAAATTGCGTGTCATATGATTGGCTATATTAATATTATTTTGTGATATTAATACGGGGTAAATGTTTAAAATTCAGATGGCTGACGAAGGAAATCAAGATAATCTGAATAACGATAACTAGAGTAACATTAACGTGGTTAATGAAAATCCGAGCATCAATAACAATGGAAACCAGATGGATAATAGTGTTGTTCAACATATAGTGGCACAAGGAATTATAGATGCAATGCAATTTATTATTCAAACGATTCAGGAAGCGAATAATAAAAGTAAACATAGTAGCAAACGACCGATTGAACCAGAAAACAACGTGAACAATGGACTCGTACTTCAAGTGACCATTCCCAAAAGAATAAGAACCATGCCTTATGGTTGTTCTTATAAAGAATTCTGGTCCTGCAAACCAATAGAATTCTCAGGCAATGAAGGACCCATTGCAGCTCTACGCTGGATAGAGAAAACTGAGGCAGTTTTAAAAATAAGCAAGTGTGCTGAAGAAGATAAAATAATGTTTGCTTCTAACCTGTTTAAGAACTCAGCCTTAGAATGGTGGAACACTATCCTCCAGTCAAGAGGAAGTGATAAGATATACAACATAAAATGAGAAGAATTTAAAAATATGGTGGAAAGAAAATTCTGCCATCCCAATGAAAAGGAACAGATAGCTAATAAGTTTCTAAACCTTAGGATGACCGGGGTAGATAGTAAGGGTTATACTACCACATTCTTTGAATATGCTAGAATAGTACCAACCCTTGCATCACCTGAACCGGTATTAATCTCCCGTTACATCTGGGGATTAATTGGAGAAATTAGACATGTAGTCAAGGCAGCTAGACCACAAACTATAGAAGAAGCTGTAGAACTAGCAAATACCTTGACAGATGAATTAATCCATACTAGAGAAGAAGACCAGAGAAAAAACCTAACCCAAAGACTTACCCAGGAATTCCGATCTGGAAATTCCAATCATGGGAAAAATGTAGGATCCACATCTGCACCTTATTGCAAGTATTGCAAAAGGAAGCATTCTGGAAGATGCTCCATATATTGCAATTTCTGCAAAATATCAGGACACAAGGAAGAAGACTGCAGGAGGAAAGCCAACAACAGGATATGCTATAACTGCGGAGAACAAGGTCATATCAAGCCAAACTGTCCGAAATTGGCTCCAGCTGCGAACAATAGGAACACTAAAAATGCTAGAGCATTTGTTCTGACTGCAGATGAAGCCAAGATGATTCCAGACGTGATAGCTGGTACGTTTTTAGTTAATGATGTATTTGCTAAAGTATTATTTGACTCTGGTGCAAACCAAAGTTTTATTAATACTTCATTTTGCAAACTTTTAAATCAGTCATTAACTAAACTACCACAAGAATGTCTCGTAGAGACAGCTAATGGAGAAACTGTTAGGATTCCTGAAATCTTGCAGGGAGCAAGAATAGAAATTTTAAATCAAAAGTTTATGGCAAACCTTTATCCCATGAATCTGGCAGGATTTGATGTCGTTTTAGGAATGGATTGGTTAATAACCAATAAAGCCAGTATTTTATGTGATCAAAAGTCAATTCAAGTAAATTCACCAAAAGGTAAAACGATCACAATTAAAGGAGATAAGCCTTTTAGGTCCACAAAATTCATCTCTGTGATGAAAACTGCAAGTTATATAAGAAAAGGATCTATAGTGTATTTGATTTCTATAATCACTAACACTAAAGGAAAAGAACTAAAAGACATTCCAGTAGTATCTCAGTTTTCAGATGTCTTTTCAGAAGAATTACCAGGACTACCGCCAGATAGAGAAATTGAATTCAGAATCCATCTACTACCTGGAACAGCACCAAGTGCCAAAGCACCTTACCGTTTGGCACCCGCAGAAATGCAGGAACTGGAGAAACAATTAGATGAATTATTAGAGAAATGATTCATACAGCCAAGCTCGTCACCATGGGGAGCACCGATTTTATTTGTTAAAAAGAAGGACGGATCAATGCGTATGTGCATTGACTACCGTGAATTAAACAAGGTCACGATTAAGAACCGGTACCCATTACCGAGAATTGATGATCTGTTCGATCAACTGCAAGGAGCTCGATTTTTCTCTAAAATCGATTTAAGGTCAGGATATCATCAATTAAAGGTACAGGAAGAGGATATTCCTATGACCGCATTCAGAACAAGGTATGGCCATTATGAATTTACTGTCATGCCATTTGGTTTAACCAATGCCCCAGCCGCATTTATGGACATGATGAACCGGATATGTAAGCCATATTTGGATAAATTCATAATTGTCTTTATAGATGATATTCTAATTTACTTTAAGAGTAAAGAGGATCATGCAAAGCATTTGCACACACTTTTAAGTCTATTAAGAAAGGAAAAGCTTTATGCTAAATTTTCAAAGTGCGAATTTTGGTTAGAACATGTACAGTTTCTTGGACACTTAGTCAATCATGAAGGAATTCATGTGGATCCAACAAAAATCGAGGCAATTACTAAATGGAAAACCCCCGAGTCACCAACCGAGGTTAGAAGTTTCTTAGGATTGGCTGTTATTATAGAAGATTTATTCGAGATTTCTCTAGAATAGCCATCCCTTTAACTAAGTTAACCTGTAAATCCATTAAATTTGAATGGGGACCAAAACAAGAAGAAGCCTTTAGAATTCTTAAGCATAGATTAACTAATACCCCCATACTAGCGTTACCAGAAGGAACTGAAGACTTTGTAGTCTATTGTGACGCTTCTAAATTAGGTTATGGATGTGTATTAATGCAACGTCAAAAGGTTATATCTTACGCCTCCAGACAACTTAAGAATCATGAAGAGAATTATTCAACCCATGATCTAGAGTTAGGAGCTATAATTTTTGCCCTTAATATTTGGAGACATTATCTTTACGGTAGTAAGTTTACCATATTCACCGATCATAAGAGTTTAAGGTATGTTTTCGGACAGAAGGAGTTGAATATGAGACAAAGACGCTGGATGGAGATGCTTAGTGATTATGATTGTGATATTCAGTATCATGAAGGAAAAGCTAATGTAGTGGCAGATGCTTTAAGCCGAAAGTATCATGAAAAGCCAAAAAGGGTACGTTCTATTAAATTAAATCTACAAGTAGATTTAAATGATCAGATAAGAGAAGCACAAGAATCAGTAATCAAGGAAGATACTGAAAAACTAAAAGGTATGATTAAGGAATTAGAACAAGGAACATATGGAATTTGGAGATTCCATAAAAAGAGAATGTGGATACCAAAATTAGGAAACTTACGTCATCGTATATTAGAAGAAGCCCATAAGTCTAAGTATACAATGCATCCTGGAAATGATAAGATGTATCAAGATTTAAGAAAGAATTTCTGGTGGATAGGAATGAAAAAGGACATAGCAACCCATGTTTCTAAATGTTTAACTTGTTCACAAGTTAAAGCTGAACACCAGAAACCCGCAGGTTTGTTACAGCAACTAGAAATGCCAGTATGGAAATGGAAATTGATAACTTTGTTACTAAATTACCTAAGGCAAGGAAAGGTAATGATACAATCTGGGTGATTGTAGATAGGCTAACCAAGTCAGCTCATTTCCTACTAATGAAAGAAACTTTCAGTATGGAACAATTAGCTAAATTATATGTAAATGAAATCGTTTCTTTACATGGAATACCTTTATCAATTGTTTCTGATAGAGATAGTCGTTTTACCTCTCATTTTTTGTCAAGTTTCCAAAAATCCATGGGAACCAAGTTAAATCTAAGCACATCTTATCATCCTCAAACGGACTGACAAAGCGAAAGAACAATTCAGACAATGGAAGACATGCTTAGAGCTTGTGTAATTGATTTCGGAAGTAATTGGGATGATCACTTACCTTTAATAGAATTTTCTTATAATAATAGTTATCACACAAGTATCAATGCTACACCATTCGAAGCACTTTATGGACGAAAGTGTCGAACCCCAGTCTGTTGGGCAGAAATTGGGGAAAAACAACTATCTGGACCTGAGATAGTACATGAAACAACTGACAAGATTATTCAAGTCAAGGAATGACTGAAAGCAGCACGGGATCGACAGAAGAGTTATGCTGATAACCGACGTAAACCATTGGAATTTCAAGTTGGAGATAAAGTATTATTGAAAGTCTCTTCTTGGAAAGGAGTGGTAAGATTCATCAAAAGAGGAAAGCTAAGTCCCAGGTATGTTGGACCTTTTGAGATTATAGAAGAATAAGACCTGTAGCCTATCAGTTACAACTGCCAGAGGAAATGGCAGGAATACATGATGTATTTCATGTATCTAATCTCAAAAAGTGTTTAGCTGATGAATCACTAGTAGTACCTCTTAAGGATATAGAGGTAAATGAACAACTCAAGTTTGTAGAAAGACCTCTACAGATTGAAGACAGAAAAGTCAAGAACCTCAAGCATAAGAGATTAGTTCTGGTCAAAGTGAAGTAGGACTCCAAAAGAGGACCTGAGTACACATGGGAGCTTGAATCTGAATGCAAAGGAAATATCCACACTTGTTCCAGTAGATCTCGAGGACGAGCTCTAAAACAAGGTGGGGAGGATGTAACAATCCTCAAAGAAAACCGACACCCTTATAATTTTTTCGACACCCTAATATTTTTAAAATATCCCAATATGTCCCTAAAAACACCCCATACGCGAAAACGGGCCCCAAATACATTAAATATTAATAAAAATAAATAAAAATCAAATTTTTAACTTTAGGCGGGCCGCGTAAGCCACCCCTTAAGCTTACGCGGGCCGCGAGAGATCAAGAAAGCGGCAACACCCCAGGCCGACACGTGTCATCATCGTGGCGAGCCTAGTAGATGACCCGAATCACCTACGTTGTTGACCAGCGTTGACGCGGGCCGCGTAGGCTCTTGCCTACATTTACGCGGGCCGCGTAAAAGCTGAAGACATGCCCTATATATAGAGGCCATCGGATCTTCAGTCAGTTCGTCCCAAAACTTTCTTTCTCACTTAATTTCTGAATAGTAGGCTTATTATACGGGTATTATACCCCCCTAAATAGCGAAGTTCTGCTCCGTTGTAAGTATTATAACCCCTGGATACGTATTAGATATGCTACCCGATTGATCTAGGGTTCCGTAACGGCTGTCGTTGTTCTGCCCGACGTAGTCGTTGGAATGCCGTCTCGGGGAGGGTATTACTAATGTTAAAATGGGTTATTATACTAACACGTGTGCATTTGTGTAAATTATATATTATCACCAGGAAACCCTTACGGAAAATATAAGACAGCAATGTGAGTAATCTCCTTTTTGTAAACAGTTTTTACAAAACCTTAACCATTTTACAATGCAATTTAGCAGTGATTGAGTCTTTGTAATTCTAATTACTGTCGGTATGTTGGGGTTTTGTATACAAAATGTCAGACACGTTACCATTGGACGAAGAGTTAGCCAATGTGTAATATGACCCACCAGTCAGGATTGACAGTACTGAATGAGTAATTGGGTAGATGTAAACATTGTAATCGCTCTCAATACTGTTTAAATTAAATTCATGTTCCTTGATTAAACTGGGATTCACTCACCAGTATTTCCCACTGACAAATGTTTTTAAAACGCGTTTCAGGTAACACAATGTGAAAGCCAATTAGAAGCCAGCTGGACAGCACTGAAGGCTTGGAAAAGTGGCTATAAAAGTTACCTAAACAAAGAAGGCGTTTTAATTTAAATAAAATGGGATTTATCCCTATCAATCAGTTTGTAATAAAAACTTGGGTTTTATCCCAACATGTTTATTTATATAAAATGTGGTATTTTACTCTGATAAAATATTTCCTAACTACGGTCCTGATGTAAATTCCGCTGCCAAATTAGACAATACGAGATACCACCGAAAGTGGCTCGCGGCCGCCCGTTCCCGGGGATTTGGGATCGGGGGTTGCGACAGTAACCATATTGACGGTTGTCATCACCGGTCAATTGTTTGTCAGTGCGCGCAATTGTTTTTGCTGCTTCGATGAAGGTCTCCCAATCTTTGGGGCCTCCGTCTCTTCCTTTCAATCGTTTGATCAGGTCGTCACATTTTACTGCCCTCATGAAGTGCGTGCGCATCATCTTCTCGCCTACATCTCCGATTTCCAGACATTCTTTGTTATATCTGGTGATGAAATCTTCTACGCTTTCGTGATCTTTCCTCCATATATTCAAACAATCAGCTGGATCTCTAGTGTGCCTGCACTGTTGAGAGAAGTGCGCGAGGAATTTGTCTCGAAAATTGATCCATGACTTAATTCTTCCTGCTGGCAGGCTGTCAAACCAGACGTGCGCCGCGCCGACAAAGGTTTGTGCGAAAAGATGACACCAAGTTGGTAAGTTCCAACTACCTGTTACCCCTGCGCCATTGAAGACTTGGAGGTGGTCATCAGGATCTGTTAAGCCATTGTATTTGCCTACATTGTGTGGTAGTTTTGTCTTATCGATATCGGCTGTTGCAATCCCTCTGATGAACTTGGAGTTTTCAGCCATGCCGTCTGGGCGATAGCTCAATGAGTAATCATATTCTGCCTTTGGATTGTACCCCGCGCGCTTGTGGGGTTTGTACGCCTCGTGTTCTGGTGGTAATCTGCTGAATACCGTGCTTTCTTTCTTGTACGTCGGGTCATCTTCTTCATTATAGCTATCCCATTCGTCGTTTATGTTGTGCGGGCCTAAACGACTTTGTACCGGCTTTCTCTGTTGATGAGAGTGTTGCACATAGTTACTTTCTGTTTCATCATAAGTATCGCGCGTGTCATGCGCACTTTGCCTTCTGACAGTGGGTGCTTTCTCATGGTTTAAGTTCCACGCATTGGTCTGCTGAGGCATGTGGATGCTCGGAGGCCTTGCGGTGGAGTGACAAAAGCGGATTGGTTGGCTTGTGCTTGGAGCACGGCTTGCTGCGCGTTGAGTTGCGTATAAACAAGGTTCAAAGACGCCATTTGTTCGGCATACCAGGAAGCCAGAGTTTTTCCTTCGGGTAGCCCTAAAAGTGCCGAGAAGTTCAACTGTGTTTGGCCCGATGGAGCTGAGGGGCCAGCTCCATGGGTAGGTGTTGGGACTTCTGGGGATGCTTGGTTAACTACCCCGGGTGGATGTTGAAAAGTGGCTCCGTTTGTGGTTTGATTGACAACTCTGGAAGTGCTTCCAAAGATGTCTAATCCTTGCCTAAACAACTTTCAGACCCTATAAAGGCCATGCATGTAATGAGGACAACTCTATAAAAAGAATAAGCATGCCTCGCAAACAAACACAAACCTAACAACTTCATAAAACAACTAGGATAGTAACCCGTGTATTACACTGGTTGAACTATAAATGATAAAATTCGTGAAATTGTTACATAAATGTTTAATACTTGGTGTTATTTAGTATTTTTTTTGAATACATGGCAATGATCATATAATATTAATATAGTAGAAATAAAAGAGTGGGCTGCAAGATTGGAAAACATGTAATAAAACCTGACGATCATACCAATAACTAACACAATTCAAAACAATCTTACCAATAACAAATATAAATTCAAAATAATAGTCATATCAATAACAAACCCAAATTCAAAATTACGAAAAGTTTTGTGTTGCAAATTAGAAACCCAAAACTCAGAAAAACGAAAAGCCATTCATTTGGAAATCAACCTATGTTAAAGTTTACCTTATTCTTATATTCATGGTATCATGCCAAGGAGCATGGCACCATTTTTGGATTATCCCAAGAAAACTTGCACCCAATGCAAGTCTTTTACTTCACTCGTAATGAATGGACTTTGGTACATACATCACTGCCACGAGATACGTAATCACCGTCATAGAGCTTGATGAGTACACACTGCCACCCTTACTACCACTGTAAGATCCTGAACAATCAGAAAAAAAAAAAAAAAACATGAGCACGCTTATAATTAACGGTCCTACAAAACCCTTAAATAACAACTTGGTGTCTTAGGCAATGTGAAGACTAACAAAATTGGTGTCTTCATGCAACCCCTTCAATGGTGGATCATATATGCATCTATGAATGGAGAACCAACCTATTAATTCAAAAAAGGGAGCGGGATATATTAATTATAGAAAAGAAAATTAGGAATAACATGCCTGCATTTTCAAATTTAATGCCCAACTCTAGGTATAATAAGTAGATTGAAGCAAAAAATTGCAAGAATTAAATGCATAGAAAATGCACATGAATGTAAAGATTTGATCAGAAGATGGTCAAATGATTATAAACAATATAATGGAACATGTATTTCGGAACAGACATATTATTTAGTTTACTTATCAAATTAGTTAGTTACATTTATTCTTTTATATAAAATTCTAAAATTCTAGAAAACTTTCTCACCAAAACTTTGAATTGTCAAGGGTGTCATGTCACATGTGGCAACCCAAGTTCTTCATTTATTAGATATGATAGATGATAGATAAGCCTGGATCACAAACCAACACAAACCCACAAAAAAAGTAACAAACTACCAAGACCATCATATTCACAATTGTAACATTTCTATATTAATATTACAAATCTTTATACACATCAATGGTTGTAAAGCATAAAAAATATAATAATCAATATTCAGAACGTACGTACGGTGTCTTAAAGAAAACCCTTGGTAAATTAAACACAAGATTTTTACCTCTTATCGTACTTGCATAGTTGCATGAAATATTTCATGTTTGTCTTCTTACAAGGTTCTCATTTCAACAACTTTTCTTGAAAACTGTGTTCCTTAAAAACAATTAGTAGATTAAGACACAAAACATGATGTAACATATTATATTAATAGTACATCTTCACTTACACATCCACTTAGTGGTGGACCTACATTATAATAAGGGTAGCCTCCGCTACCCCTTGACATGGCCGGCCCTGAGGGTGGGTTGGGAGGACCACCGGTCAGAGCCCGATATTTCGAAGGACACGTTATTATAAAAAAAATCCGATATGTATAGGAAAATAAATAAATTAATAGGGTATACTCATACAAACACCAACATAGCCTTACTTACAAAACTATTTTTATGGTTTAGATTAGTTATTAGCCTATTGGAATTAGCTTTGGACCTTTAATGAGCCAAATACCCAATTTCGTTAAGGCCTAAGGGCACGTTTTTTCGAGCTCGAACAAGGTACACAAATTCTCAGTGCCGGCCCTGCCCCTTGACAATCCGATGATAATGTAAATTTTGGAAAAAAAATTGACGTTTTTTTTACATTTTTTCGATTTCATTACCCCATTTTTTTAAACGTTACCTCTATAAGATTTTCTAGATCCGTCATTACATCCACTTCTAATAAAACCTGGTTTAAGTCTAGTGATCATTGCTGACCCTAATCCTTAACTATTCAAATTAAAAGTTGGACACATGGTCCATGAGTATGCGGTTATCTATTATTACATGCCTATACTCATTTCAAGCTTTAAAATGATAGTCACGATTGCACGAATAACTAAGAGAACTTATAAGGACCTCTAAGACCTTGTGTAATGGGGCGGCACATCACGGCGTTTCCGACTATGGCGCCCCATAGCGCTACGGAACACCGCTACAGGCGGCGCTATGGGGGTTTAAATCTTGGCTCCCGTGATCCTCTTCACGGCGTTTTCATCTGCACAATCTTTCCCCCCACTCACACACATATATATACATACTTATGTATGTATAATTGAAGGGGTTATATAACCCCTTTACCACTACACCCTCTTGTGTTATAAAGCCCCTCTCACACATTTCGCCACTTGTCGCATAACGACCCCAAAGGGGCTTTATGACTACACATGGCCATCTAATTTAGAAACAAGTCAACGACTTTTACACCATGTTCACAGGACAACACTCTAACCAAGTTAAAGCGTGTCCCCAATATAAAGTCGTATTGGCATGTTTGACGATAATAAGAGTTTGTTCTTCGTATATATGAGACATGCCACCTCCTCTCTTTACCTTCACAATATATAACTAGATCAAAATATCAACCACTCACGTGAGGCTAATAGCATACGTATGGCTCTTGATCCACTTAAATACCAACTTTCATTACAAATGTTGTAATGACCAATACGGACCAAAATGGTATCCTCCTATCTTTTTACATGCTTATCATATTCATATACTCTATACACTCATATTGCCTCAAGCCAGTACGAGGAGTCAGTATTCCCTTAAGAGTGAGTATCTTAAACAAAGAGTGATGTGTGTAGGAATCCGTTCGTGTAAAATAAATAAAAATTTTATTAACTTGAATTACAAAAACTTAACAAAAATACAACTGAAAGAAAATTACAATTACAACAGGAAAAATGGAAAAACAAACAGAAAACACGAACATAAAACTATTCTTGGCTGAGGATCGTGTTAGACACGGGTCCCTTAAAACAAATTTTGTGTCTCCCAGGAGAACACGTTTGTTTCCAGGATACAACAGCCTCAAGCAGTTGCACTGCCGGTCTTGACTCCAACCCGAAGGTGTACCTTGCTGCTTGAAAGATGAAGAATTCAGAGAGGAGAGATTGTCTTTGCTGTTGGTTTTCGGTATCTCTGATTCTGCAGCTGAAGCCTCTATTTACACTGCAGATGAAGGTCGAAACTGAAAAACGAATTTAATGGGAGAATTAAACTGCATTAAACGTCTTCAATGCACCTTAATTCGTCATTAAATTCTCAGTCAAACGCATTAACTACGTCAGTTTCGTATGCTGAAACGTAACTGCACTGCATTACCTGCTGCTGAAAGCTTCTGCGCGCGCGTGCGCGCAAGTCACACTGGTGCACGCGCATGTCTGCACCCTCATGCGCGGTGCGTCCATTTGGCTCACTGCCATGCGCGCGTGCGCCCCACTGGCTCAATCCCATGCGCACCTATGCGCGTGCGCCACGTCACCTGTAAGCTTCTACGAGCACGCCACACAGTCGCGTCGTTTTGGCTCACTTTGTGCGCCGCGCACGACACCTCAGCGCCCATGCTCCATGCGCGAGAACGCGCCACCATGCCACGTGTACTCGTGCGCGGATACGCATGACTGCCACGTCATGCACCACCCTGCGCGGACCCATCTGGGTCACATGCCTGCTTGCCACGTCTCTAGCCACTTGGTCCTTGCAGCCCCTGTGCTCCACCACACGCATGTGGTCAAAAATACAAAGGCGGCTCTCAAGCGGAGATGCGAAGTGCAAAGTGCGCCATCAAAGCGCCACATTGCGCCTCATCGCCCACGCCACGCGCGCGCGCGTGTGCGAGTGCGAGTTAGGGTGCTCCGCACCCTTCGCGAGTACACTAGTGAGTGCTTTCATGAAACAATAAGGATGGAGAGTTCCCACTTAAATACCCCTTTAATTTTCATCTCTCCTCCTATGTGGGACAATGTGCTACTTTCCCACTTATTTCAGCATTCAAGTTTCAAACACCAAACTTTGAGCATCGATATCTTATTCATCTTAGCTCCGTTTTGGACATGATTTAGTTCGTTGCGAAGCTCTTCCGACATAGAACACAAACCCACAAATAAATATATAAAATCCGCTCATTTTATTATATTTATTTCTAGTCCAAAATAGGAAAAAAATCATTTTCCTATATTTGTGAAAAATGCTATTTTCACAAAATTTCCAACAATCCCCCACATGAATAGAAATCGATCTATCAAGTTTCAACGATACACGTTCAACAGTTGAGTATTGCAAGATAGGTAGGTGTAACCTTTGAACCTCCTTTTGTGAAGCATATTTAGCCTCCTAGGGTCTTGTAGACGCGATGTCCTTGAACAATCCCCCATTTATGTCGGCGACAATATACATTCACACAATTACTCTCCCTAGTCGAGTCAAGACCTCATGGTTGTGTCCGTTTATGGTCATGGAACACGTTCCTGGTTCTGCGAGAGCTCTAGGATTTGCGCCTCCCCACAAATCCATTCGAAGCGACCCCACTTCTCTCTAACGTAGGTGATTCCTCCGAATCATTAAAAGCATCATGGTTAATTTGGATTTCCTCAAAATCCTTAACCTCAACATGCTTAACCTTTCGTTCATGTCACTGATTGGAATGGACTAGGAAGTATACAACTCCCTTTATTGATTTTGGGGCACCCCCCATAGTGACTCCCTTTAGGTTTATGATTAAGTTTGCCTATTGAACCTAGATCTTGGGATCTCCAGTCAACTAGGTTAGGTTTCCCTCATATTCCCTTCATCTATGGGCTTTAGTCCCATTCCTCTTGACAACCTATACACCTTATCTGTGCTTAAGCCTTTTGTTAACGGGTCCGCAATGTTATCATTTGACCTCACATAGTCAACTGAGATAACACCCGTTGAGATAAGTTGTCATACCGTGTTGTATCTACGTCGAATGTGCCTTGATCCGCCATTGTAAATCATGTTTTGTGCTCTAGCAAGAGCAGACTGATTGTCACAATGTATGCAGATCGCCGTTAACGGCTTGGGCCATCTTGGAATATCTTCCACAAATTGACGTAGCCACTCCGCCTCTTCCCCGCTTTTATCTAAAGCGACGAATTCGGATTCCATTTTAGATCTTGCTATAATCGTTTGCTTGGAAGACTTCCAAGCTATAGCTGCGCCAACAAGTGTAAACACGTAACCACTTGTGGATCTGTGATCCTTTATATCCGATATCCAATTCGCGTCAGTGTATCCTTCGATCACCGCTGGATCACGGGTATAATGCAATCCATAGTCTCTCGTGTATCTTATGTATCTGAGCACCCTCGTGATAGCTTTCCAATGATCCTCGCTCGGATTACTGGTGTATCTACTTAGCCTGCTCACAGCATATGCCAAGTCGGGTCTAGTACATGTCATTAGATACATGAGACTACCAATGATCCTTGAGTACTCTAACTGAGAAACACTGTCACGGCCCCCGACCCGGTTTGACCCGTTTCAGGAGCCGCGGGACAGAAATACTGCGGTATTTATTTAATTGAGTTTGACAGCGGAAGTTTTCATCAGGATCTTTTAAAATGTAAATATTTCCCGATTTATTTATTTCACAACGCGGGATAAAACCCGGTAATTTACAATCATTTGATTTCACAAAGAAATCTTTTATTTTACAAAACATGTTTCTTTATTTTTATACTGAGCCACTTCCTTGAGCTTATAGTGCTATATGGCACTTTTCCTGATTCATAACAGGTCACCTGAAACATGTTTGAAAAAGGTTTTGTCAGCGGGAAATACTGAGTGAATCATTCTATTTTGCATAATGATGCATAGTTATTAATTACAGCATAAGAGCGATTACAATGGCTTCTATCTTATTTTTATCTGGCATTCTGTCACAATGGTGACGATGGTCATACCACTATTTAGATCAATGAACCTAAATAGTGATGATTATCCCTGTAGGTTAATGAACCCAACAGTGATTATCCCGAGTAGGTCAATGAACCTAACTGGGAGAAAATTAGTAATGTGCACAATACCCCACTAACCAGTAATTCAAGATATCCACGACTTAGTCCCTGTAATTATAACCTTGAAAATAATTTGGAGTATTGTAAAACATTTAATAAAAAGAGAATGACTCACAAACTGTGAGAAAAGAAGAATGACTCACATTGCAAATTTATACGGGCAGAGTTTAGCCTACTGATTTAGCCTTTTATCCTAAATTTAATAACAAGCACACAATTCGGGGTTAGTAATCAATCCAGCATTTACGATAACTCACGAGATCAAATTCTCACAACGAACGACAAAGTGCAATACTTCATCCATCGAATTAACGACGATCCATCGAATTAACGACGAATGATAAAGTATAACCCTAATGTGGGCGGCACTTAAACATCCATTGGATATATTGATCGATCGGACAATGAATCGTAATAGCGATTGTGCTAATACCCTGATTGCGGCGTCGATTTAGTGCCTGTGTGTGTTAATTGAAGTATACAGAAGTTATCTCAGTGTATAATTGTGAATTCTTTCGACGTTGAATGTCCAGAAAGCAAGTGCCAATGTCCTCTATTTATAGCTGAAATTTGATCAACCATACGCACCGTAGGCCTAATACCTCTGCGCATCGTATGGTACTTTAATAAGCATGCGCATCGTATGCTAAAAACCTCTACGATGCGTAAGGGTTTGAAAGTCGGTTATAGGGTAGCCACGTGTGGGACTAGCTTAGCTGACTTGACATAATCTAATTTCGAAGTGTGGACAGCAAGTCTTTGTAGATAATCATCAACTAGGGTTTACCCCCCTGAGTTTTAGGGGCCCTGATCCTGATTCCAATTGTTCTGAAAATTTTAGGGTTTGCTCAGAATCACTTGGGTGTCTCAATTATGGTTTCCTATTGGTCAAATTATTTTAATAATTAGGACTTTTGATGAGAGTCGTTACATTCTCCCCACCTTAAGAAAAATCTCGTCCTCGAGATTTACTGGAATAATTGAGAATACATTTTCTTCCTTTTTGGATTCCAGTTCCCAAGTATATTAGGATCCTGTCTTTGAATCCTACTTTACTTAACACTATTTGTTTACCTTTATATCTTGGAAAGGTACTACCAAAGATTCATTTGATAGACATTTCTTGGATACATGAAATATATCATGTATTCCAACTAACCTTCCTGGTAGTTGTAAACTATAAGCAACTGTTCCTATACGTTGGATTACTAGAAATGATCCTACGTAACTTGGACTTAACTTTTCTTTCGTAATGAATCTAACAACTCCTTTCCAAGGAGATACTTTTAATAGTATTTTGTCTCCAACTCGAACTCCAACGACTTTTATCTATTTATCTGTATAACTCTTCTGCCGATCTTTAGTCGTCTTCAGCCTTTTCTTCGTGATACTGAATATTACAATCGTAGTCACTTAAGATTTTCATACATCTCCTTTGCCTCATGTTTAATTCTTTTTGCCCAACTATATATCTCAAATTCTTGTAACCCGTATAGATAGTATACTTACTTCTATACAGATAATTTATTAAGGGCAAAATTATGGCTCTAAATTTATGAGTGATAAAATTTTCTTCATACTTTTTCAATTGCCTTGAGGCATACGCAATTACCTTTTTGCGTTGCATTAAGGAATATCCAAATCCTAGCTTTGAAGCATTACCGTATACTTCAAAAATCTTCAGTTCCTTCTGGTAAGGCTGGAATTAAATTATTGGTAATTTTCTAAAGGCTTCTTTTTGTTTAAATCACTATTCAAATTTAACTGTTTCACAAATTGACTTAGTTAATGGTATAACTATTTTGGAAAATTCCTTAGTAAATAGTCTATAATACTAAACCTACAAAACTCCTAATTTCCATTGCGGATTGCAGAATCTTCCATTTGGTAATTACTGCTATCTTAACAGAATTTACGTGAATACCTTCATGATTCACCATATGACCTAGAAATTGTACTTCTGATAGCCAAAATTCACACTTCGAAAATTTGGCGTAAAGCTTTTCTTTTCTTAACAAAGTTAAGAGTGCACGCAATTGCTGACAATATTCTTCCTGACTCTTGGAATAAATAAGTATATCATCGATGAAGATAATTACAAATTTATCCAAATATGGTTTACAAATCCTATTTATCATGTCCATGAATGCTGGAGGTGCATTCGCTAATCCGAAGGACATGACTGTAAACTTGTAATAACCATACCTAGTTCTGAAAACAGTTTTAGGTATGTCTTCCTCTTGTACTTTCCATTGATGATATTCGAAACATAAGTTGATCTTAGAAACTATTTATCTTCCTGGAATTGATTGAATAGATCATCAATTCTAGGTAATGAGTATCGATTCTTAATTGTAACTTTATTCAATTCCCTATAATCAATACACATTCTTATCAAATCATCCTTTTTCTTAACAAACAACACTAGTTAACCGATAAGGTGCCTTAGCTATCGGTGTAGTTCCAGGAATTAGATGAATCCTAAATTTTATTTCCCTATCTGGTGGTAATCCAGGTAAATCTTCTGGAAATACATCTGGGTATTCTGAAATTACAGAAATTTCCCTAATTTCTTTATCTTTAGTATTGATGATTATTGAAATCATGTATACTATTCCTTGCTTTCGTTCATAATTAGTAACTTTCATTACTGATATGAACTTCATAAGCTTACGTGGTTTATCTCCTGTAATCATAATTACTTCTCCGGTGGTTGATTGAATTTCTAAGAAATTCTGATCACAGATAATGATCACAACATCGAATTCAACTAATTTCATAGATAATAGGATTGCAGAAAACTTATAACTTATTTCTATGTTCTGCATAACTTTATTTATTTTAACTGAATTCCCATCTGCCGTTTCTACTGTAGAAATTTATCTAATGCTGGTTAACGGTAAGTTAAGAGTTTGGCAGAGTAAAGTATTTATAAAACTTTGGTTTGCACCAGAGTCAAATAATACTTTTATGTAAACGTTGTAAGCTAAGAACATACCGGCTATCACATCTGGAATCATCTCGGCTTCTTGAGTAGTCAGCTGAAAGGCTCTCGCATTTCTTTTTGCTCCTTCTGACGGTTTGGCTTGATTGTCAAATGGTTTATTCAGTTTTGGACAATCTGGCCTAAGATGTCCAGTTTCTCTACAATTGTAGCAAACTGAAAATTTCTTCCTCCTACAGTCTTCTTCTTGATGCCCTGGAATCTTGCAAAAATTGCAATATCCTTTGCATCTTCCAAAATGCTTCCTTTTGCAAAAATTGCAAAATGGACTAATAGAAGATTGCCCATTTCCTCCTTTCTTGAAATTGTTATGGTTACCCGAATTGAATTCTTGGGTAATCTTTTGGGCTACTTCCTTCCTTCTATTTTCTTCTCTTGTCCGTACTAGCTCGTCAGTCAGAGTATTGGCTAAATCTACTGCATCATCAATCGTGCGAGGTTTCGCAGCCTTGACGATATTACGAATTTCGGAAATCAATCCCCAAATATAACGAGAAATAAGTACCGGCTCTGGCGAAGCCAGGGTTGGTACCACTCGAGCATATTCGAAGAATGTCGTAGTATACCCTCGACAATCTACATCCACCATCCGGCGGGTTAGAAACTTATTTGTCATTTGCTCTTTTTCATATTTGGGACATAATTTTCTTTCTACAAAGCTCTTAAATTCTTCCCAATTCATAGCATACGCCTTCCTTCTTCCTTTGGCCTGTAGCACCGTGTTCCACCATTCTAACGCTCCTTCTTTGAAAAGATTTGACGCATACATGACCTGATCATCCTGAGCACATTTACTTATGGCAATTACTGCCTCGGTTTTCTCTAACCAACGCAGTGCCGCAGTCGCTCCTTCATTGCCTGCAAACTCAGTGGGTTTACAAGCAAGAAATTCTTTGTAAGTGCAACCAGGCGTTGCAACTTTCCTTTTCTTAGGGAGCGGAGCTTGCCGTGGTTCATTATCATGATTAACATGATTACTGCCTCCGTTTACGCTATTACTGAAATTATTTTCAGAAATGCGTTTGCAGCGGGAAATATGTTTGAAAAAGGTTTTGTCAGCGGGAAATACTGAGTGAATCATTCTATTTTGCATAATGATGCATAGTTATTAATTACAGCATAAGAGCGATTACAATGGCTTCTATCTTATTTTTATCTGGCATTCTGTCACAATGGTGACGATGGTCATACCACTATTTAGATCAATGAACCTAAATAGTGATGATTATCCCTGTAGGTTAATGAACCCAACAGTGATTATCCCGAGTAGGTCAATGAACCTAACTGGGAGAAAATTAGTAATGTGCACAATACCCCACTAACCAGTAATTCAAGATATCCACGACTTAGTCCCTGTAATTATAACCTTGAAAATAATTTGGAGTATTGTAAAACATTTAATAAAAAGAGAATGACTCACAAACTGTGAGAAAAGAAGAATGACTCACATTGCAAATTTATACGGGCAGAGTTTAGCCTACTGATTTAGCCTTTTATCCTAAATTTAATAACAAGCACACAATTCGGGGTTAGTAATCAATCCAGCATTTACGATAACTCACGAGATCAAATTCTCACAACGAACGACAAAGTGCAATACTTCATCCATCGAATTAACGACGATCCATCGAATTAACGACGAATGATAAAGTATAACCCTAATGTGGGCGGCACTTAAACATCCATTGGATATATTGATCGATCGGACAATGAATCGTAATAGCGATTGTGCTAATACCCTGATTGCGGCGTCGATTTAGTGCCTGTGTGTGTTAATTGAAGTATACAGAAGTTATCTCAGTGTATAATTGTGAATTCTTTCGACGTTGAATGTCCAGAAAGCAAGTGCCAATGTCCTCTATTTATAGCTGAAATTTGATCAACCATACGCACCGTAGGCCTAATACCTCTGCGCATCGTATGGGACTTTAATAAGCATGCGCATCGTATGCTAAAAACCTCTACGATGCGTAAGGGTTTGAAAGTCGGTTATAGGGTAGCCACGTGTGGGACTAGCTTAGCTGACTTGACATAATCTAATTTCGAAGTGTGGACAGCAAGTCTTTGTAGATAATCATCAACTAGGGTTTACCCCCCTGAGTTTTAGGGGCCCTGATCCTGATTCCAATTGTTCTGAAAATTTTAGGGTTTGCTCAGAATCACTTGGGTGTCTCAATTATGGTTTCCTATTGGTCAAATTATTTTAATAATTAGGACTTTTGATGAGAGTCGTTACAAACACTCTCGCCTCTATTCTTCCTTAGGCGTTGGGTATTATCAATTGGAGATCGAGCTATACTCGTATCGTCCGAATTGAATTTCCCAAGGATCTTGTCCACGTAGTGAGATTGACTCAACACAAGTCCATTTTGGGTTCTAGTGATTTTTACTCCAAGAATCACATCCGCGAGACCCATGTCTTTCATGTCAAACCTCGCTTTCAACATGTCTTTTGTTGAGTTGATCATCTTATCATCACTCCCAATGATAAGCATATCATCTACATAAAGACATAGAATCACATAACCTCTTGGTGTGTCTTTAAAATAAACACACTTGTCGCACTCTTTTATTTTGAAACCATTGTCAATCATGACATGATCAAAGTTTTGGTGCCATTGTTTTGGAGCTTGCTTCAAGCCATACAAAGACTTGACCAATTTACATACTTTGCCCTTGTTTCCAGGGGCGGAGAAACCCTCAGGCTGTTCCATGTAAATTTCTTCTTCTAAATCGCCATTTAGAAATGCGGTCTTTACATCCATTTGGTGAACTTCCAAATTTCTTAAAGCCGCAATTGCAAGAACCAATCGTATAGAGGTTATTCGCGTTACCGGCGAGTAAGTATCAAAATAATCTAGACCCTCCTTTTGTCTAAATCCTTTGATCACTAACCTTGCCTTGTATTTATCAATACTTCCATCGGCTTTCATCTTCCTTTTGAATATCCAACGATATCCAAGTGGTTTACAACCAGGTGGAAGATCTACTAACTCCCAAGTATGATTTTGCAATATAGAATCAATTTCATTCTTAATTTCTTCTTGCCATTGAGGTCCTTCCGCAGAGGTAACCGCTTCGCGGTAGGTATTGGGCTCGCCCTCAACCATGTAGCTCATGAAGTCATGACCAAAAGATTTTTCAACCCTTTGTCGTTTACTTCGTCTAAGCTCACCTTCCTCAACCTCAGGTCGTTCATGTCTTTCATCTAACCTCGTAGATGAACTTGGTCCTGCTTCATCTAACCATGTAGACGAACTTGGACCTGCTTCATCAACCGCTCTTGATGAAGTCGCATGTGTTTGTCTTAACATAGGAAACACATTCTCAAAATATGAGACAACGTTAGGATTAGCCTCCATGATAGTGTGTTTATGTACATCGGGATTCTTGGACTCATGTACAAGAAAACGATGCGCACTACTTTGATGTGCATATCCAATGAAAATGCAATCAACAGTTTTGGGTCCTATCCTAAGAGCCTTAGGAGGTGGTACAATCACCTTAGCTAGGCACCCCCACACTTTCAAGTATTTGTACGAATGCTTCCTTTTTCTCCATAATTCATATGGAGTTTCGTCCCTATTTTTCAAAGGTATCTTGTTCAAAAGATAGTTTGCTGAGAGAATGGCGTCCCCCCACATTTCTCGGTTCACTCCCGAGCTTATCAACATGGCGTTCATCATTTCTTTCAATGTGCGGTTTTTTCGTTCCGCAACGCCATTTGATTGTGGAGAATAAGGAGGTGTACACTCATCTACAATGCCACTTTTTGCGCATAAATCCGCAAAAGGTGCAACATATTCACCTCCTCGATCGCTTCTCAAAGCTTTTATCTTCTTTTTAAGTTGATTCTCAACTTCGTTTTTGTACAAGATAAATTTTTCTATTGCTTCGTCTTTACTCTTAAGTAAATACACGTAGCAATATTTCGTACAATCATCAATAAACGTGATGAAGTACTTATTTCCTCCACGCGTGGGAACCGCTTTTAAATCACACACATCGGTATGAATTAAATCAAGGGGTTCGGTTATTCGTTCAACCGATTTAAACGATGATCTCGTAAGTTTGGATTCGACACATGTCTCGCATTTGTGATCGGACTCGATATGGAATGTTGGTATCAAGTTTAATTTAATTAAACGTCGTAATGAATTAAAATTTACATGCCCTAGTCTACCATGCCAAACATAAGAAGACTCAATCATGTAAGTAGAAGTAGAAATTTCATTCATTTTCTTGTTTTGGTTAACAACCATTACATTCATTTTGAACATTCCATTTAGGGCATAGCCCTTTCCGACAAAAGTTCTACGTCTAGATAAGACAAAATTGTCCGATTCAAACACTAGACGAAATCCAAACTTGTTGAGCATCCACCCCGACACGAGATTCTTCCGTATCTCTGGGACATAAAGCACATTTGTCAAGGTAAGCTCATTGCCCGAAGTCATCTTCAAGACGACCGTGCCTTCCCCCTTGATGCTTGCGGTAGCTTTATTCCCCGTATAAAGCTTTTCTTCACCCGACGCTTCCTTGAATGTAGAGAAAAGAGCCTTGTCTCCACAAACATGGCGGGTTGCACCGGTGTCAACGAACCATCCTTTTGGGTTTTCACCCATCGCGTTGACTTCTTCAATCATAGCCGCTTCCTCGGTTATCATTGCAATGAGAGGCATACCATCCTCATCAACCATGTGCGCACGCTTACGCTTAGGTTTCTTGCATTGGTTAGCACGGTGCCCCGTCTCGTTACAGTTGTAACAAGTACCTTGGAAAGGCGCAGGCTTCTTTTTCACAGCCCCCTTTTTAGGTCCAAGGTTGTTATCCTTTGCTTTCCCTTTGTTGTTGGTTTTACCCTTGCCCTTCTTGGCCTTTGAGGATTCCCCAATTTCCACCATATTTGCTTTAGCCGAAGCTTGCAAAATGGTGCCTTTTTGGGCCACCCTGTTTTCTTCTTCTATACGAAGACGAAGAACAAGATCCTCGACCGACATTTCCTTTCGCTTGTGTTTAAGATAATTCTTAAAATCCAACCAAGCAGGAGGTAATTTTTCGATCATGGCTGCCACTTGAAACGTTTCGCTGAGTACCATTCCCTCAGCATGGATGTCATTTAGTATAATTTGCAACTCTTGGACTTGGTTCATAACAGTCTTGTTATCAACCATTTTAAAGTCCAAGAAACGGGCGACAACAAATTTCTTTGTTCCCGCATCCTCCGTTTTGTACTTTTTATCTAAGGACTCCCATAATTCTTTGGAAGTCTTGATGTTATAGTACACATTATACAAAGCATCCGAGAGACCGTTGAGTACGTAGCCTCGTCATATAAAGTCAGAGTGCTTCCATGCCTCTACCGCGCTCAGAGCCTGAGCATCGGTCTCCCCTTCCGCAGGTTGGGGAGCGGTCTCCGTTAAGAACCTCGCAAGGTTCATGGTGTTCAAGTATAAGAACATCTTCTGTTGCCACCTCTTGAAGTGGAGACCCGAGAACTTCTCGGGTCGTTCAGCATGATTCGCCACTGTGGACGCTCCCACAGTGTTGGCAGGGGTACCGACAACAACGTTGGTGTTGCTGGTGCTAACATTTTCAGTCGACATTCTG
Organism: Helianthus tuberosus; assembly: GCA_030545235.1. NCBI lineage: Eukaryota > Viridiplantae > Streptophyta > Magnoliopsida > Asterales > Asteraceae > Helianthus > Helianthus tuberosus. Next base: position 158,250,553 of record CM060402.1, on the reverse strand, counting down.
AAAATTCCAAAAAACCAAGTTAATAAATATGTTAGAATAATAAATGTGCTGATTTATTATTTAACTAACAAAATCGATGAGTAACAAAATCAGCCTCGTAGCTTCTAAGTCCAACTTTGAAGACTACAAGAGAAGATCTTAGAACCCAAAGACTAAGAAGGAGTAGAAGAACAAAATATGTTTTGACAAAGGCGCAACTTTGAATCAAAACAGAGAAAAACCTTTTAAAACACAACCTGCTGTGAGAAGAAAGAAAAAAAAAAGTTCACAGCAGAATATGTTTGTATTTCTACACGAACGGTGTTTTAAAATTTGTTTTAAGATTGTAGGAATCCGTTCGTGTAAAATAAATAAAAATTTTATTAACTTGAATTACAAAAACTTAACAGAAATACAACTGAAAGAAAATTACAATTACAACAGGAAAAATGGAAAAACAAACAGAAAACACGAACAGAAAACTATTCTTGGCTGAGGATCGTGTTAGACACAGGTCCCTTAAAACAAATTTCGTGTCTCCCAGGAGAACACGTTTGTTTCCAGGATACAACAGCCTCAAGCAGTTGCACTGCCGGTCTTGACTCCAACCCGAAGGTGTACCTTGCTGCTTGAAAGATGAAGAATTCAGAGAGAAGAGATTGTCTTTGCTGTTGGTTTTCGGTATCTCTGATTCTGCAGCTGAAGCCTCTATTTATACTGCAGATGAAAGTCGAAACTGAAAAACGAATTTAATGGGAGAATTAAATTGCATTAAACGTCTTCAATGCACCTTAATTCGTCATTAAATTCTCAGTTAAACGCATTAACTACGTCAGTTTCGTATGCTGAAACGTAACTGCACTGCTGTCACACCCCAACCGATGGCGGAAACATCGGGATGAGACGAAGTGTGTATAGATTGCTCGAGACTTCATAACACTATGTGACAATATTTATTTAAATTCAAATTTCATTGCAAGTGCTAAATTGTCATACAACATTTAAACTAGAAATAACAACATTGTTCAATTTTCAACATAACATCAAATAAATAAATAGATTAAAGGTGTGTATCTAGCCCATCCTAACTTGATTTCTTCATAATCTTGACTATCAACCTGCAACATGTATTAAAATAAAATCAACAAAAAGTTGGCGAGTATACAAGTTTGATACATAATATAACATAGAATAAAAGTACTCATATCCAACATGAACAACATAATACAAGTCATTAATATGCTGAAACAGTGTCACTATATGTCAAACCCAAGTTTCCAACGCAAACACCCCAAGACTCACTCAAGGGCGGAGCGTACTCCTATAGCATAGGAATTTAATAAGTATAAGAAGTCTAATAAGTCTCAGAAGTTTAATAAGTTTAATAAGGTTAATGAGCATATAGACACGAAAAGTTTACTTAACATACAAGATTAACAAGCATCAAATTGTGTCATGTTTAAAAATGGATAGAGTGTGCATATAACAAGTTTCAAGTGTTGCGTTTTTTAATATAGAATACATGTTGCACCCAAATGTGTTTAAAACGAAAATGGGATCGAGTATACTCACAATATTGCATATGTTTTCCGATTATCCAATGTAACGAAGTTGACGAGTTTAGAAGGTTGAATATGTAGAGGCTAAAGTCCAAATATGTTTAGAGTCGAGATTCGGACTTAGATTCACCAAATGACAAAGTATGTATTAGGAAAATATTCACTATGGTATTAGCACTTGTCTTGACACTATGGTAATCCCTAAGGATTACATATGATTTCATAGGTTCAAGACCTATTAGAATCGTGACAAGGAACTACACACATAGTGAGAAACTTATTAACTTGGTAGTAGATTTACATAATCACTATCAAGGGTTCAGTTTATAATATATACATAATTATATATACATAATATATACATAATAATAATATAGTTAGCCACGTAGGAGGCGGGAGGTTAAACCTTCTACTTGGTTACCTCTTGGTGTCTTATGAGTTATGTAGGAGGCGGGATGTTAAACCTTCCACTTGGTTACCTCGTTTGTTATGTTAATATATAGGTTATGTAAGAGGCGGGAGGTTGAACCTTCCACTTAGGAACCTCATAGGTATGGTCAAGAATTTAAAGGTACAATTATACTAAACAAAACATCAAGTGATGTGTGGACTTGTAGGTAAGTTAGCCTATGCTAACCAAGTAGTCACACCATCTTCAAGTTCAAGACTTGGCACCACTTATGAGTTAATAACTCTATTAAAACAGAAAGTTTAGAATGTTTAGACACTCTTATTAAGTGTAAAACAACCTTGGTTTGGCTTTACTAATCATACAATAGACTAGAAGCATAAGAACACAAGTTTGTTTGAAGTATGCAAGAGTTTAAGAAAGTTTAAAACAAAACAGAAAGTTTATGGACAATTTCGGGGCAATTCCAGGTCTGATTTCTCCCAGGAGAAGTCAAGGAATCGAACCCCATGATTATACAAGCAAGTAGGAAAAAGAATCAAGTAATTTGGTTGAGTTTTGAGCAAGTTATGCTCATTTTTGTAAGGGGTGGTGAATCTACTCGAACATGAACTTTCAGCTGCGATTTTGAGAGAGTTATGGGAGGATTTTTAGGTGTTTGGCAATTGTAATGAAAGCTAGAGATCTTGTATTTATAGATGGAAGTGGTAGGTGGTGATCTAAATGGGTCAAATGGCTGCAAAAATGGCTGCAAGATGGAGAAAATTATGCATTTTTCGTCAATTTTAGTTGCTGAATAGTACCCTGCAGGGTACTATTCACGTTAACAGTTTTTTATTTTTTTTAATACTATGGATTAAAACAAGCACTTTTTATAAAAAGGGACCTATACTAAAACCATTTCTAAAAATTATTAAAAATTCTTTTGTATAAAAATTTATTAGAAAAATAATTTTTTCTAATAATTTTTTTCTTTGTATAGTTTTTCGGTTTCTTATAAAAATCTTGTGTTTACCCATTAACAATGTGAAAAAAAAATTGTATTACCATTATGATTAACGCCTCGAAAAGTTAAAATACAAAGATGAAAATACGAGGCGTTACAGTCTCCCCTGCTTTAGGAAATTTCGTCCCGAAATTTATTTAGAAGGAAGACTTGAAAGGGTTTTAGCAAACAGAAGAGGATTGTTTAAAATTGAGGCATTGGAGTTTGAGACAACAGAGTATAATTGAGGTATAAGGGTAAACGATTGATCTAATAACGATCATGAGTATAAGAATAGCATAAGTGTTGGATAGATGAACGCAGTGTATTTAAAATGAAGTCTCGTCGTGAATAATCAGATATAATGCGTTGTGAGTTGTCTAAAGTTGTATTCGGTGTCATGTTACGTTCTGTGTTTTATCATACTTAGTAGTACACTCTATGGTTCTCATGAGCCAATCACTATAATCTCGTGTGCACCCGTGATTATATTAATCGTCGCATGATCTGCACAGCTTGTACTAGTTATGTATGAATTAGGGTATACATAATACAAATTTTCAGGATGTGTATGTGTATAAGAATAAAGTATGTAAGCAAGTCCATGCTTAAGTATGTATAGGACCCACGTAAGCGAATCACTCGGATTACGCTCGCGTATTGGTATAACTGTATGAATCACGAGTATGAATGAAAGTATGAGCATAAATATGATTGTTCTCGTAAGTATGAGCATAGACATAAAACGTACGAGTAGTATGAGTATATGTATAAGCATGAAACGCATGAATATAAGTATAAGCATGAAACGTATGAATATAAATACGAGCATAAGTCTAAAATGTATTGTTATGAGTATGAGCATGAGTGTGAGTACGACTAATTTAGTTCGTTGCGAAGCTCTTCCGACATATAACACAAACCCACAAATAAATATATAAAATCCGCTCATTTTATTATATTTATTTCTAGTCCAAAATAGGAAAAAATCATTTTCCTATATTTGTGAAAAATGCTATTTTCACAAAATTTCCAACAGTGTGTATGTACATTTGCATAATATTTGAATCTTCCGTCTTCTCTCTCTATCAGTGTTCTTTATTTGCCTCACCACACTTTTTTTATATGTTATTTTTTTTATAGATGTAGGGTGTAAATGATTTGAGGTTTTCGGATGGGCTAACAATGACCATCTTTAAGAACACCAATAAAATTTTGTTCGAAACAATTAACTTAAATAAATTTGAAATGTTTTTTTTATAAATATTACTAAGTAGTGATCATAACAACGAGGACAATAAAGTAGAAAGAACGACAAAAAAAAATGATATCTCACTAAAAGTTCACGCGCACTATGAAAAAAGCATGTTAAAACATTAACTCAACAAAGCCGCATACAAAAAACATTGCACAAAAATGAATAAAGAAAATGTTAATATTAAACTTTGAATATCAATCCGCTATTAACTCTTAATCGTAAATTTAAAAGGTTTTGTTTGGTTTCATTAAAAACCTCTCAATAACCTCAAATCCTCAATAACCTCCGGCCTCCATTTCATTAAAAGGTTTTCAAACTTTAAACCATTTTTTATTGACTCAAAGTATCCAATCCAAAGAGCTTAAGTGCTCTTTGTTTTTTTAAGAGGTAAAATCTCTGCACTCTGCGGACTACATCTGCAAATATCTGTAAAAGAAGAGGTATACTAAACCTTTGCAGTCTGCAAAAGAAGACTGTTTGTTTTTTAACGTATGTAGCTTCTAAAATAAACTGGTGGTGATGTATGGACGGTGGTGGACAGTGATGGTGGTGGGTGGTGGACGGTGGTGGTGATGGACGATGGTGGTGGTGATGGACGGTGGACGGTGGTGGTGGTGATGGATGGTGGTGGGTGGTGGACGGTGGTGGTGGTGGTGGTGGTGTTTAACCCTCTGCAGACCTTAGAAGATTATAGAAATGTTTGGGCCAAGTCTACACCAAGAAGAGCTCGCGCAGACCTTTTTTAATGAAACGTATTCAGAAAAACAAAAAGTCTACGCGTGGTCTACACGGCGCAGACAGAAGAGTCTGCACAGAGCTTTTCAGAAAAAAAACAAACAACGCCTAAATTTTATTCGAACCTAAAAACATCTTCAATAAACTCTAGAATCTAGATATTCAAATTTTAAACCATGTGTTTTTTTTATTATCTCATTAGCCACGTCATTGATGTTTGGTTAAAATGGATTTTGACCAAAATTGGACATGGTTAAAGCTTAAATAGTTGGTTTTAGAAAAAAAAATATGAAAAATTAAAAATGAGCTCACCTGCGATGTTTGTTTTTGGAGTAAATTACTTTTTAAGTCCATGTGTTTTAGTGGTTTTAAGTTTTAACTACTTGAGTTCAAAATCAAAAAAGTTTAACACCCTGAGTTACTAACCACTCATTTTATAACATTTTGACTCCAACTTTTAACACTTGTACCTTTGATTTTGCACTCAAGTGATTAAAACCACTAAAACACATGGACTAAAAATGTTATAAAATGAACGGTTAGGGACTCAGGGTGTTAAACGTTTTGATTTTGGACTCAACTGGTTAAAACAATTAAAGCACGTGGACTCAAAAAGTAGTTTACTTTTGTTTTTGTGACGGCTAGTAACAACGGTGGAGATGATGATCGCGTTGGTTATGGCAAGCTATAGGTGTAGGTGACAACGATGAGAGTGTTGATGTCGGTGACAAGATATATTGGACGACATATACTAATAAGATATGGTGTTGAGTGATGCTAATATATTTTTAAACAGTTGAAACGGGTGTTTTGAGTGATGGGTTCGTTTTACTTGTAATAACAATTGCCCAAAATTGGGTGTTTGGGTGTGTTTCTACTTTCTAACGTGTAACTTTAACCAAATCACACCTTTACTTTACAAGATTAGGGCAAAATTCCAATTTGTCTTCCCAGAAAGCCATGAATACGCATAAAATCCTCTTCAACTCCAATGTCGTCATCCTAAATGCCCAAAGATTCTCTCGCAGTGGCAATTTCGTCAATCCACTAAAATCCCCCACCCCTCCCTTTCCACCCACTTGCCAAAAATACCAGCCCATCTCCGCGTCAACGCCACCAGCAGCCACCACCACCCGCCACCACTTTCACACCTACTCCTCCTCTCACATGGCTGCTCCTACTTCCGATGGCGATCGCATCTCCAGAATTACGTCAGCAATTCGCGTCATTCCGGACTTTCCCAAACCAGGTACGAAGACCAACTCGAATTATGATCGTGACCGTTGATTTTAGCTGATTGAGGTGTTTTTTTAGGGATTTTGTTTCAGGATATTACGACGTTGTTGCTTGATCCGGTAGCTTTTAAGGATACGATTGATCTGTTTGTTGAGCGGTATAAAGATAAGGATATCTCGGTTGTTGCTGGTAAATTGTTTGTTTTTTTGTAACATGAAAAGATAAGATCCGTAAAATTTGTGCAAAAACTAATGGTTGTTTACATGTTATTATTATTTAATAATAATTCTTTTTCATAAGCTTGGGATCTCTGAATTATCATATACAATTTTACTTTAGTGTTCATGCTTACCATCTAGAGTTGACTCCTGAATAATTTACCTTTTCTTAATTTGTGTTACTTTCGACATTCATGAGGATAAAACGTGCGGTATCCTTGTCGATAAGCTGACTTGATGAGACCTGTAATAGGAAAATGGGATCGTTAATGATCCAAGTGTTGTGGGTAGTTATTGTGGTCTGTAGTGTTTCAGGTGTTGAGGGGTTGAGAAAACGTTATAGAACTTGCTATATTGGAAGGATCTAGAAGTTAACTACCTACCCAGATGAGCTTATTGATTGGAAGTTATATCTGTCTGTTATAAGTTTCATCTACACTTATATCAGTAGTAACTAATTATGGTTTTTTTGCCGTTAACCTGGTATTGAAAAACTTGAAATGCTCTTTGGAGTTGTAACCTGTTACGTTGTTTTCCTTCGTTATTGTGAAATGAATATCAAAAACTGTTAAGGCACTTTATAGTGTGACAGAACGGGCACTATGGATAATGGATGGTCACTTGTAATGTGTCGGTATGGGCTGATTTGAGTTGTGATAATGCAGGTGTTGAAGCAAGAGGTTTCATATTTGGTCCTCCTATTGCATTGGCCATCGGAGCAAAATTTGTCCCTATGAGAAAACCAAACAAGTTACCCGGTACATCGTTTTTCCCATTCTGTGTTACCTTATTTATGACCTTATATCTTAGTGCGTTTATATCCGTCTTGTTGTTCAAGACTCCTTGCAAACAAATAAAACAGAACTAGGTAGCAAGTCGTGACATTTGTTGTACTTTCGTAATGGCTATATAGAATATCATTGTTTGGCATTTATCCATGCTCGTGTAGATATACGCATAATGTTTTAGTAAGTTTGAATATCTTGTGCTGATCATTCATTGTTATCTCAGGACCTGTTATATCAGAAGAGTATTCATTGGAGTATGGCAAAGACAAAATTGAGATGCACGTCGGAGCTGTAGAAGCAGGAGATCGTGCTCTCGTAATAGATGATTTAATTGCAACTGGTGGAACCTTGTGTGCTGCAATCAATTTACTTGGTATAATTTTTGTCTTTCTCCCCACCACAAACACACACACGTTTTCTTTATCATTATTTGTTGTTATTAAACTCTCATCTTTCGCATTTCAGAGCGGGTTGGAGCTCATGTAGTCGAGTGTGCTTGTGTTATTGAATTGCCTGAACTGAAGGTACAGCAGCTCTCTATTAACTTAAAACGATCACCTATAATTACTATTTTTTTGACAAAACCACGAAAGTAGCTGTCTTTTTGAGTGTGCTATACCTGTATAGCCATGTCAGAAACAAATCATTCATCTAGCCATGTGATGTACGTGATTGAGAGACACGCATCCACTTTTATTGTGTACCAGACTTTTTCCCATTAATAATGACTTAAACTAACTTGATATGCAAACCGTATAGTTTCACGTATGCATTGTTATTCGCAATGGTTTCACCTGTGTATTATTAAGCGCATATTGAATAAAAATATTCAGAGTGAGTAAAAGTAGATACGGGATGAAAGATTCGCGCATCTCATGGCTATATGCTTCAAATTGTTCTTACATGACCATAGATAAAACACACTAAAAAACGGCTACTTTCGTCATTTATTCATAATTGTACTGGGTTTTTATCTTTGTAGTTCGTGACTATGAAATGGCTTTCAATAATCTATTTATATACGTTATATTCCTTGTTTTAGGGTCGGGATCGATTAGGAGACAAGCCGCTGTTTGTCCTCGTCTCGTGAGTCTTATGACTGTGTGGAAATCAAAATGATTTTTATCAAAGAGGTTTATTTGGGTTTATGGAACTAAAATAAAATGTTGATTTACACATTGCGGGAATCTAAATATGTAATATGTACTCTTGTATACATTATTTGGTGGTGGTGAAGGCAACCTTATTAAGGTTGAAGAACACAACATCATTCTTTTTCTCATCCCTTAAGTTGTTAAATTATGAAGGATTGCTTTCAAGATAGTTTCTATTATTCACCAAAATGCCACAACTCTTGTAAATGTTTTTTTTTTTTTTTTTTTTTTTTTTTTTTTTTTTTTTTTTTTTTTTTTCTGTTAACTGCAAGAACTGTTATAGAACTCACAATCGAGTAAATTACGTTTTTGGCCCCTGTGGTTATATCAGTTTTACTATATTGGCCCAAAATAAGATTTTTTAACAACTGTGCCCCCATGGTTTCTATAACTAACTATTTTGGCCCCTGAGTCTAACTCAACCACTAACCCTGGTTAATTATTTGTCAATTGATGGGCATATTTGTAATTTTGCCTCCCTACCTACTTTATAAAAAATAAAACAATAATTTAATTTGATGGATGGATGGGAAATTAAAACCTTTGACTTTTTCTGCAACTTTCTTCTTCCCTTAAATTACAAAGATGAACCTACAACTTTCAGTAAATCAAAACGTACCAATTCCCCACAACAAATCAAAACCTCAATAATTTCAGTAATACTTTCGAACACAGAAGCGATCAAAATGGTCGGAATCATGAACAAGATCGGAGACGCACTCCACACCGGCGACAACAAATCCAACGACAAGAAGCACGAATCTGACCACAAATCCGATGACAAGAAGCACGAAGGTGATCAATCGAAGTCTGAAGAAGAAGAAGGAGGGGATAATTGATAAGATAAAGGATAAGATCCACAGAGAAGATAGAGGAAGTAAGGAACACAGCAGTGAAGGTGAGAAGAAGAAGAAGAAGAAGGATAAGAAGGAGAAGAAGAAGAAGGAAGGTGATCATCAAGGCGGCGGTAGCACTCATTTCACGTATCTTAATTCGTTTTTGTACTGATTTCATGTTTCTCAATTCTGTTTGACCTAATTCCAGCTGCTCGATTGGTTTTTCCCTAATTTCACTATTTCAATCCTTTTTTGTTAACCTAATTTCACTATCTGAACTTGTTTTTGCACCGATTATTAGAGCATCACCATTGTTTAACCGATTAGGATCTAATGATAATTGATTTTATGTGTGAATTGATTTTGACAGGCGTTATATGGAGAAAAGGAGTGGTACTTCTTCTCACCTAGAGACAGGAAATATCCGAACGGATCACGACCAAACAGAGCTGCCGGAACTGGTTATTGGAAGGCTAATGGAGCCGATAAACCGATAGGAAAACCAAAAGCAGTTGGGATCAAGAAGGCATTGGTGTTCTATGCTGGAAAAGCTCCGCGAGGGGTGAAAACGAATTGGATAATGCACGAATATCGCCTTGCTAATGTCGATCGATCAGCTGGCAAACGGAACAACAATCTTAGGGTATGAATGGTTTTGAATGAAAGCTCGAAGAAGATGATGATTTAATGAAGAAGATGAAGTGAAAAATTAAGGATTTAGCGTTTTATTTATATTTACATTTTAGGGGGAGGTAAAATGACCAATTTAGACATCATGTGCTTCCCATGTGACCAAGAAATTAACCTAAGTTAGGGTTTGGTTAGATTTAGGGGCCAAAACGGTTAGTTATAGGAACCATGGGGGCAGATCTGTTAAAAAATCTTATTTTGGGCCAATATAGTAAAACTGATATAACCACAGGGGCCAAAAACGTAATTTACTCACTCACAATCCTACTAGTTCCATAATAACCAATGAGATCAGATAAAACGTAGTTTATGTCGTGAAAACTGGATTTGAATGAGAGACCTCTTTTTTAAGTACTCATCAGTGTCAACTGACGATAAAATTAATTATGTTTTTATTTAAAATAATGTTGATTAAGGTTAGGAGGAGTAGAGGCAGACCCAAAATTACTTGGGATGAGCGGATTAGGCAGGATTTGCAAAAATTGCACATCTCTGAGAACATGGTCCATGATAGGAACTCGTGGAGACATAGGATTAAGGTTAAGGATTTCTAGGAGAGGGTACAATTGTGTTTTTAGGTATAGGGTATGGTCGTAGATATGTATCTATTTGTATAGGCTGTTTGTGTTATATTTGTCTTGTTTACCATGCAATCTTTCACCACTCATGTTATATTAGTAGCTTCATTCACACACACATACACCTCATGTTCTATTTATTTCTTTCCTGGGTGTTTTGGAGCCGAGGGTCTCACTGGAAGCAGCCTCTCTATCCCTAGAGGTAGAGGTAATGTGTGCCTACATCCCACCCTCCCCAGACCCTACCAATAGCTTTGCTATTTGTGGGATTTTACTGGGTATGATTGATTGATTGATTGATTTAAAATAATGTTGATAATATTTTTACATGCTTTAAAGGAGCAATACTTTGTTTAATATTGTACTAGGTTTGCACCCGGTGTGTTACACGGGTTGAGTAAATATAATTTTATATAATAAATAGTGAAAAAAGAGATATCTTAAAAAAACTCATTATTTCATCAGTTTTATGAATTATAACGTAAAATCAAGAATTAAATTATTTTAATAATAGTTATATTATATATTTACAGATAAAGTAATTATCAATTATCAAGGTTCTTATTATTATTTTTTCTAATTTGAATTTTCTCCCTATATAATTCTGGTAAAAAAATCTACATTTTTTGAAGCAGTATCAGTTTAGATGAACTTCAACATTCAAAAAGATGAAAAAGATTGAATTGATAAATATAAAGAAATTATATATATTATTAAAATCAATGTTTGTACGAGTTGTATTTTTTTGTTTTCATGTTCATAATTTTTGTTTAAAATTATTGATATTATTTAATATGAGAGATAAATAGAAAAATAAGGTGAGAAAGCACCAGAAAGTTCGTTTATGTTCGTGAACTGTTCGTTTAGGCTTTAAACGAACGAACATAAAGGAACACGAACATGCTCGATTTCTAAATGAACGAACACGAACAAAAAAATGTGTTCGATTATATGTTCGTGTTCGTGTTCATGTTCGGTTAAAGTTAAATGAACGAACACGAACATGCCTATGTTCGTGTTCGTTTATAGGCCTAGTGTGGATGGAGCCCCTATTAAACAAAAGAGTTAATTGCCATTTTAGTCCATGTGGTTTGGCCCATTTTGCCAGTATAGTCCAAAGGTTTCATTTTTAACATCTGGATCCAAAAAGGTTTCATCGTTGCCATTATGGTCCAACTGACTTAACTCCATCCATGGACCTCAGTTAAGTCAGGGGCAACTTGGTCTTTTTCCTTTTATTTTATTTAAAGTTTTTATTAAATCCACCATATTGCAAATGAGGTCTATAAACTAGTGCTTGATAATAAAAGTCATCAAGTTATGTCAGGGGCAACTTGACCAAAATTTGAAACACATACTCTCTCTCTCTACTCCCTCTCTATACCTCCACCAACCGCCGAACACCATCACCATCACCGGACTACCACAACTATCACCAGGAACTGACCACCACAACCAATCACCACCACCCGACCACCATGGAATCCACACATACATACAGAACACTCTCTGCTCTCTCTCTCTACTACCACCACCACCACACCACCACCATCCCCACCACCGCAAAACACAACCTGCAACAATACACCTCCGACTAACACCACTTCAGCCACACCTCTGCCACACCTCAGCCACCACCACACTTCAGCCACCGACCACACCAATTCATTTTTTTACACAAGGAGACTATCTTTATGATTATGATTACTGCAAGCAAACTACTATGTTACAATTCTAGGCACCGAAACCAGGAAAATGACATGTTTCAAACAATAAATCTAAGAAACAAAACTCAATGTATATCAATTTATTCAATAATTGATAGCAGTTGCAGATACCAACACAACTCTTTCTTATCTTGTATAGTAACACAAGGAGCAAATATAAAATCATATAGCAGAATGACTTTGATAAATTAGTTCTGAAGCAAAGAACAAAACCAAACAGCCAAACCATAACAATTAACAAAGCTTAATCCCTTATAATCTATGTAATTTGATAATTCGAAGAAACAAGAAATTACAGAAGCTTGTAGACTGACTGAGATTTGTATGAACCATAATGAGTTCCCCTGATCGACAATTGCACCTCCAATTCCATAAGCGATTCTGCACTAGTTCCCTCTTTCCCTTCACAACCAAATTATCCTCCTTCGCTAATAATCTGATGTTTATTCGAAGATATAGCTCCAAGACAAGTTTTCTAATCACTAATTTAATGATCAATTCTCTGCAATCACCATCGCCCCCTACCAATCACCACCTACAAAACCCACAACCCAGCGCCGCCGTTTATCACCATCAACACCCACCTCCGCCATCATCACCAGCAACACCCCACCTCCACTATCATCACCATAAACATCCACAACGACAAACTCACCACCGCCGTTCATCACCATCAAACCTGTCGAACCACCTCTGCCGTTCATCACCATCAAACCCGTCGAACCACCATTTTTAGAGAGATAGAAAGTCAAACCTGTTAGGGACGTTGGTGGCTTGTGATGGCTTGTGATGGCAGCGGTGGTGCTTACAGCGGTGGTGACTGGTAAGGGGCGATGGTGATTGGTGGATGAGAGAGAGAGACAGGAGAGAGTGAGAATGAGTGGTGGTGGTGCACAATATCTGTATATATATATATATATATATATGTTATTATAATTATATTATAATTATTATATATAAGATAAATCTTATATAAATGATTAAAAGAAAAAAATAAAGTGGAATTAAAGGGTTAATTAAAATAATTTGGGAAATGACAAAATTGCCCTTGAGTTAACTGAGGTCCATGGATGGGGTTAAGTCAGTTGGACCAAAATGGCAACGATAAAACGTTTTTGGATCCAGATGTTAAAAATGAAACCTTTGGACTATACTGGCAAAATGGGCCAAACCACAGGGACTAAAATGGCAATTAACTCTACATACTCTAAACAAAAAAAAACATTTGATTGGTTTAAACTAGTGGGGCCCACCTGAATATGTGCATATGGGCGCTACCGGGTGTTACCATGATGGAGCCCCATCAATGGCGCCCCCCTCTTCACTTGGTGGGTGTGGTGATGGAGCCCATATGGGCGCTATACATGGTGCACATCGAAATGAACCGAACCACAAGTTTGTAATTGGTTTGAGAACTCTTTTGTTAAAACCGGCTAATACGAATCAAACCGGATAAAAGCTGGTTTGAAACTGAACTGCCTTTTCCCCTTATAAACCGGTTTCTAATTCTAATCCGTACCGGTTTGGGTGAAACCAGCTTTGACTCTCTTTGACTCAGAATGAATCAGTTTTAAAACCGCTCCTGTTTGGCCCAAAAACTCTAAAGTTGTTTTGACACATCCGTAACTGGATCTTGAAGAACCCATGTTATTGACGAATACCTCATTGAGATGGGTGGTGTGCCATGAACGAAAAAAAGATCAGTTCTATCAGTGTTGAATGAATGTCAACACAACAGTAATGGACTCATCAATTGGGTTCACCCACCACTTGAGACTTGAGAATGTAAAAAATATTAAGGTAGTGTTCATTCGTTCGTGTAATAAAATGGAATCTTAATGGAATTGGAATGTTGATTTATTTCTTAATTTTTTGAGAATTTACATTCTAATTTCATCTGGATTCCATTTTATTATGTAAAACAAACGCACCTAAATTCCAAATGAAATTTCAATTCATGTGCAAATTCCAATTCCATTAATTTCACGAATGACGAAACAAACACAGCCTAACTTTATATATATATTTGAACGGAGCTTGAACCCTAGACCTCAAGGAGAGCAAAACATTAACTCCAATGACTTGCCGATTAAACCCAACTCATCATCGTCGTCGTCGTCAATAGCAAAGCTAAAGTAGGGTCTGAGGAAGGTAAGATGTAGACAGTCTTACCTCTACCCGGTAGGAATAGAGAGACTGCTTCTAGTGAAACCCCCGGCTCGATTGTAGTTTTGAATCAAGCCTTAGATATAAGGCACATAACACTCAGCAATTGAGACAAATGCCGATTAGTGCATGTACTTCCTTGTCTTTCGGTTATCAACGTCACCACATGATGCATGATTAACCATCCGCCTCTTTTAACGTTATTTTCACGAAATTAGTAAAATAACGTTAGAATTAGTGCACTTTCACTTTTGCCCTCCCCCCCGAGCGTCCACACATATATACATTATATGCGCATCACCCACGTAATTTTATTATATACCTAATAATTTATATACATTCTATTTTACTAACTTCTATTACTTATGTAATTTTTAATCAATTTATAAAACATAAAACATTTGAAAATTGTTTTAACTAGGATATAGCCCTGAACACGGCGGGGTTCGGTAGCAATGACGACAACCGAAATTTGAATTTTCTTACATTGATTGTACCAACTTCTATTACTCATGTACTTTGTAATTAATTGTATTGATGTTTATAAAACATAAAATATTTGAAATTTGTTTTAAATAGGATATAGCCCCGAACACGACAGGGTTCGGTAGCAATGACGACAACCGGAATTTATATTTTCTTACATTATTTGTAAAAGAGTGAATTGCAAGGATTGTCCTTTATCTTTATACCCATTTGCAGGCGCTGTCCTTTATGTTTAAAATTTACGAGTTTTGTACTTTATGTTTTCAAATCATACACGTTTTGTCCTTTAGCCCTAACCCAGTTACATTTTTCTGTCAAATCTGGTCATGTGCAATGCACATGAGGGTAAATTTGTCTTTTCACCCTATTCTTTAAAAATACATAAAAAAACAAAAATATTAATTAAAACAGCCTCACCACCAACTCCTGCCACCAGCACCACCGTCTGCCACCACCCACTCCCACCCCTCACCACCACCTACCTCCCCTACCTGCAGACTATTCATTCTCCATAATTAAACTTCAAGCTCCCAATTGTTCCTTTCACAATGAACCATAAAACAATAAATTTAAATCATATACAAGTATTTAATCAAAAGTATGAAAGACTCACCATGTATTCAACCCCCAAACTTCAAACCTCCACCGAATTGGTTCACCTCCACCAGCCAAACTTCAAACTTCAAACCCCTTACAACCAGCCACCATGTATTCAACCCCCCAAACTTCAAACCCCTTACAACCAGCCACCACCACCCGACCACCGCCACCACTGGTTCACCTCCACCAGCCGACCAGCACAACACAGCCCATGCCCTCTCCCCAATTTCAAACCCTACAAATAAAAAACCCCCAATTTCAAAACCCTAATTCAAACCCACCTCAATTGTCATCTGAATCTGAATCTGAATCTGAATCGGAATCAAAATCAGACTCTGAACAAAGTTCCAGACTTCAACTTGATTTAAGGGGGTTTGACTTCAACCATAAAGTTTTTTGGGGAAACGTAGTAGCTCAGAAATTGAAAACATTGATGGAGCTCACCTTCGACCACCTTTACTCTTGTTTCAAAAATGGCCAATGGCATCATCGAGTCAACAAATTAATGGCTTAATAGTTGTCAGTGGCATCATCGAGTTTTTACAATATCCTAAAATAATTTAAAAACAAGATAAAATAGACTAATGTTGTGCTGTTAGTGGGTGGGTGGTGGTGGTTTGGCAGGTGGGGACAGTCGGATAGAGGGTGGTGGTTGCTGACTTGCTGGTGGTAAAGGGATGAGTGGTGGTGGGATGAGGGTTTTGTTATTATATATAATATATTTTTTTATATGTATTTTTAAAGAATATGGTGAAAAGACAATTTTACCCTCATGTGCATTGCACATGATCAGATTTGACAGAAAAATCTAACTGGGTTAGGGCTAAAGGACAAAAGGTGTATGACTTGAAAACATAAAGTACAAAACTCGTCAATTTTAAACATAAAGGACAACGCCTGCAAATGGTTATAAAGATAAAGGACAATCCTTGCAATTCACTCTTTGTAAAAATAAAAGTTACAAAATTTATAATCAATGACCAAACATACTAAAATATATGCACATATTATGAATATTTAATTAGCTACGTTGTTAGATTGCATGTAACGTGCATAAAACACGTTTATTTTAGTCTTAAGCTCGGCTTGTTTCTTGTGTATCTTGGCGACACGCTCCGTTAGCTGGTCAAGCTTTTGGCTAATTCTAGGATCCGACTTCACTAGCTCGTCTAACACACGCCTAAGTTATTCATAAACACCCATGTCTTCGTTGGAAGTAGACTTTGCACACCAATAAGTTAGCCAAAAATTTAAACAACTTTTAACCAAACAAAAATAACAAATGAAGTAAACCGAAACTGAAATTAACATCGTTAGAAAGATGCTTGTATATAGATGCTAGATTCATTTCCGCCAAAAAAAGTCGTTGACCTGAATAAAAATAACATACAACAACGAAAAATATGTACAAACAAAACATTTAAAATTATATGATCCTAACATTTATACGCATAACCAACTTGTAAATATGATTTTTCTTGGCTCATAAGCCTAGGTTTTACCGGTTGCTTATATCAAGTCATCTCAGTATTACAAACCCATACATTGAACATCATTGTCAATTTACACGCCATGCAACAATCGTATGATCAATAACTACGAAAATATGCATATAGATCAACAACTCGCTTGCCCATTTTTAATACAATCAATGCCCATAAGCAGAACATGGTTTCAACATACGAAGTCTACCAAATTAATAGAATAATAGCTTCCAAATGAAGCTGAGAACAAACACATGCAATATCGTATACTAAGTTAGTGTAGAAACTCAAGAACATGAAGTCCACACCAATAAAGCTTCTAACAACACAAAAGCACAAAGTACAAACCAACCAAAGCACAACAATGTTACTAATTAGTAACATATAAATAAGCTGTCGTTGTTACAAAAACCCAAGTTCAGAACTTCCGCATGGCTGCAATATACTATGCCACGCCACATAAGAAGCCCCATAGTCATTGCTCTTAGAGGACCGAGCTACCATCTTCATCGAGACACAAAGATGCATTATGCTAGGCTTATAACCTCTTGATGTCTGCACCGAAGACTGCCACAACAAAACAGAGGTGCCATTATTGTCGTTTCTCTCACATGAGCAACAAATCATCTCAATCTAGACCCAAAAATAATTATTAAGCCAGCCAAACAACCATGCATTACCAAAAACTCTATCACCAAAAAAATTTTCAATGAACAACATCGATTCATCTTCATTGAAATCAAACGGCAAACAACATAAATTTATCAGATCAAACAACCAAACCTAACGGCGTGAAATTCATTCATACTAGAATAACATAAAGGTTCAACCATGGTAAACAAAATCCAAAACAACAGTTAATACCAAAAATATCGGGCGGACAACAAGTGTTTGTCTTCTTCGATAACCAATTCCTAAAGATCTTGTATAACTTAACCCAAAATCTCAGATGAACAACAATGGTTCATCTTCATCAAAACTAAAAGACAAAGAACACAAAGAAATCGTTAAAAGAAGCCCATTTCACAGTATCGTAGTCATCCATAACGGTTACACATCAAGGCTTTGCCGGAAAAACCAATATCCTAAACAATATCAAGATTAGAACAACATGCATTAAGCCTTAACCAAAAAAATCAAAACCAAAACATCAGAACAACTAATCGAACAAAGCTAAATCACCACATACAACCAACAATACATGAAGGCACATCGAAAAGCAGGCGAAACACATCATCAAATACAAAAACGATCGGAGTGACTACACCCCAAAATGGTTAAGACCCTTGAAATCAATGACTTAAACATCACATAAGGTAACGATTTACCTTAAATAAGGCTAAAAAAGCAAAGCTGGTGCGAAAGAAGGACGACTGGAACACCCTCTCCATCGTATGTGGCAGATGAGTGCTTTTGCGGTGGTGGGAACGAAAGAACAAAGCTTCCAAATGAAGTAGACAACACAAAAAGGCTTCTATACCCACTAAGGGTACAATCTATAAACCACAAAGTACAAAACCACATAGCTTATAACATCACATAAGCATTTGGTACAACCTACCAAAGCTAAAAAATGTTATTAATTAATAATTAACTAGTGCAAATTTATTGTTTAGATTTGTTTGATTTCTTATACAAGTAAACCACTCTGTGTTATAGTTGTGTTAGATTTTTACTAGGTTCCAAACACAGATAATTAAAGGAGTACCATTTATAATAATCAAAAAAGAAAAAAGGGCCACAGAATTTCGTTTCGCCTTAGGCCTCCAAAAAGATTGGAACGGCCCTTGACCCCGCGAGTTTCAAGGGAGCCGTTAAACCGTTTAATATTGACATAAAAATATTGAACCACACACGTGTGTTGCAACATATTAACTCGCAAAATCTAGAACGAATCGTAAAACGACAAATTTACAAAAGATGTAAAGTACATAAGACTAAAGTTGAAAGTGGAAAAGTGTTGGGGTTAAAAATAAAAAAAATGTTTGTGATAAATATGTAAAAAACGAGTACTATAGGGTTAAAAGTGTAAAAGAAAAAAACTAAAGGGGTTATGTAAAAGATGAAAATGGTTAAAAAAGTAAAAAAAAGTGTAAGGATTAAAAGAAAAGGAAAATAAATAGTGTTTGCGTGAGTAAAGAAATTTTTGTGAATTAATATACGGATAACTAGCAATCGGCGTCTACTCGTCTAGTCTCTCATCATCACACAGTGCCGCCAAAACTAATGGGGGAATCATGAATTGAATATGAGTCTCTTGGAAACCAAAATCTCTCCCTTACCACTTCACCACTACTTAGGCTGGAGGGTGTGGGTTGGGGGTTATAAAGGACACCTCAGCGCCACGTAGGCGCCACATCAGCCAAGTGGCTTTATAACCCCCCCCCCCCCCTTTAACATGGAGGGTGTGGTATAACCCCTAGGGGCGCTATAGAGAAAAAAAAAACCTTGATTGGTGCAAACAAGTGGGCCCCAGCTGATAACCCATCCTCCCTCGTTACCATGTTGGCGAGCCATGTATGGCGCCCCCTCCTTAATTCCGGCGGTGTGGGTGGATAGCGCCCCGGGGCGCTATAGCAGCTGACCTGGCGGGGGTGGCGCCCCCACACCCTCCGGCTTTACTTGAACGGATAAACCGATTGAATTTGGTAAGATAATGAAACCATTAACTAATTAGGGTAAAACCACTTAAGCACAATTTACAACCATACATAGGGGTGTTCATCGAATCGAATATCGAATTTTTGAATTATTCGAATCGAATTGTTCGAATAATTTTTATTTTTTCTTGAATTCGTATTCGATTCGAATTCGATTAAAACCTACCGAATTCGATTCGAATTCGTATTCGTATAAAAAACCCAATTCGTATTCGATTAAAAATTCGAATTCGAATCGAATTCGAATAAATTCGATTCAATTCAGATTTTTAAAAACATGTAAAAAACTTTCAAAATAAAACATAAATTTTAAAGCAGCCATAAAACACGATCTCACATTAAAAAGTTCAAAATAAAAGTACCACAAGTCTAAAATTCAAAACGAGAAGTCGGGAATAACCACTTCACCTTACAAGTTAATATTTTTACGCTTAGAAATCTATTGATAGATTTGTTACTTAGGTTTTAGTTATTGGTCATGTAGTGGGTTTGGTAATGGGTAATTTTAATACTTGGAAACAAATTTGAAAATAATTTATAGTATAGCCTAATAAAAGTTATATATGTATTATATATAAAAATAATAAATAAAAATGTATAATTTTTATTCGAATTTCGAATCGAATCGAATTTGAAATTATAAATTCGTATTCGATTCGTATTCGATTTACTTGACTCGAATTCGAATTCGAATTCTTATACTCGAAATGAATTCTTGATAATCAAAACGAATTTAAACGAATTTCGAATTTTTCGAATTCGAAACGAATTCTGCACACCCCTAACCATACATGCATACAAATGTTACAAATTTATAGTATATAAATAATATATAAATTTATGTGTATTACTAAAACAGACCCTTTAAGAAAAAATCATGTAATTCTGCATATGACATGTTATATTTATATACAATGTATATTTTTTTAATTAAATAAATAAGTTACAAATGGTTAAATTGAAATGACACAAACTTATATATTGACAAATATACTATATAAGTTTGTTCATAGAAAATGTGTGATATTTAAAAAATATATTACATGACTTATAAAATTGTTGGATGATATTTAACCCAACGGTATGTGATTGTGGGAATGATAAATCTCTGGGTCCGGACAGGTTTACGTTCGGTTTAGTTAAGAGTCATTGGGAGATTCAAAAAGGTGATTTATTTTATGTTGTTCTGGAGTTTTGTAATAAATGTAAAATACCTAAGATTGCAACGCTGCTTTTATTACATGATCTCGAAAGTGTAAAATCCTCTTATTGTGTCGGGTTACATACCTATAAGCCTAATTAATCTTCAATATAAGATCATTGCAAAATTGATGGCTAATCGGTTGGCTTTAGATGTGGATTCAATTGTTAATCATCATCAGTCGACGTTTGTTAAAGGTCGCCAGATTCTTGACGGACCTCTCATTCTTAATGAAGTGGTGCAAAAGAAGTAAAATGAAAATGATGCCTTTTAAAGCAGATTTTGCTAAAGCATATGATTCTTTATCATGGGAGTATATATTTATTATCTATGATGCAGTTTATGGGTTTTGAAAAGACTTAGATATCGTGGATTGAGGCTTGCCTTGATTTGGGTTACGCTTCGATATTGATTAATGGAAGCCCTTCGGGGGAGTTCAAATTGGAAAGAGCTTTAAGACAAGAAGACCAACTTTCTCCATTTCTCTTTTTCCTTGCCATGGAAGGTTTAGATGTGATACTTGACGACCTTATTAAACTTAGTTTTTTTCAAAGGTACAAAACATGTAAAAACATACTTTTTCTCTCGCATTTATTCTACGCAGATGATGTGATTATTTCGGGGGAATAGTCAAAGGTGAATGTCTATTTTATAGGCATTAAATTACTTTTTTTTCTTGCATCACGTCTCAAAACCAATATCCAAAAACCGAGCATCCGTGTAGTTGAGGTGAAAGTCAACGAGGTAAACTCCTTGGCAGCTATTATTGGTTGTAAAACAGAATTGTTTCCAATCAAATATTTAGGGATCCCGTTTGGCGAAAATCTTGCTTTGTTAGAAAGTTGGAATATGATTGAGGAAAAACTTAACAATAAACGGTAATTGTTATTTGTCTTTATTTCTTATGCCCATGATTGTTTGCAAGAGACTAGAAAGTTTACGTTCTAGTTTCTTTCGGGGTGGATTAGAGGGCGATAGCAAAATGGCATGGATTGATTAATTGAGAGCAAACTATGGTGGAGAATTCTTGTGGAGGATTGGGTTTAGGGAGTTTACACTCTCTTAAATTGGCTCTTCTTCTCAAATAGAGATGGATATATTTCAATTGTCCTAGTTCACTATGGGTTTTTAATAATTG
Source organism: Helianthus tuberosus (assembly GCA_030545235.1). Lineage (NCBI taxonomy): Eukaryota > Viridiplantae > Streptophyta > Magnoliopsida > Asterales > Asteraceae > Helianthus > Helianthus tuberosus. The sequence goes on along the minus strand of CM060402.1, from coordinate 158,228,666 downwards.
ATTCTATGTATAAAGGGAACCCCGATGTTTTTGGTTGCGATAAAATGGGGAAAGGAAATGGTATTTGGAACCAAATTGTGAAGTGTGTGTAAACAATCTCAGAGTTAAAGGTGATGACGGGGGTAGCCCAAATCTCAATAAAATGACTAATATACATAATAGCTTAAAAGGTTAAAAGGTTGAGAGGTTCAATACACGTAAACTCAGGAGAACAGTAAAAAGGACAAGCACAGTGTCCGGTCACATCAACACTTAACTTCTGAACCATTTCTGCACAGACAGAACATGTGCACAGAGAACCCCCTTTTGTCCGCAGGTCTAAACCCTTCAACCCCCAAACGGGCAAGTCCCTCACTGTAGCCACGGATCACTGGTCAAAGGCTTCCTCTTATAGAAGATTCTTTCCCTATAAATAACAGCCTCTTGCCATCCATTCCAGCCATTCCAGCCATTCCAGATCAACCCAGATTACCCTTGATCTCTGATCTTACTTCTCCTCTCTAGAACTTGCTCCATGCTTGTTCTATTCTCGGCTCACAACAATATTATCTCACTTAACATAGACATTCTGGGTTGAACCCTTCAATCCAGAATTCAAAGTGAATAATAACAAAGTGATCCGCCTCCACGTGCTACAAACGTGGGGGGACCCCATGACCTGCGTTAGGCTAATCGAAACCTTGAACCCTTTTACCCCGGAGATGTCGCTACTATCTTTGGTCTATTATTTGTTGCATCAACAAGCTGGCGCCCACCGTGGGGCCACGCCGCTTACTTTATCTTAAAGACCAGTTGTGTAGCTCCATTTTCTCTTTACATCATGTCTGAAAGCGAGTCTCTCGGTCAGGTAAATCAGGTGCCTAACAACACCGATTTAACACCAAATTCGGGTCGGATCTCACCGGTCCTATCTACACCTCTTTCTACTCCCGGAAGTACTCCACCGGGATATGTTCCCGGAGTTCACTTCTTTTCAAACACCAACCCCATCTCGGTCAGGGGTTACACATACTCAAATCGATGTAATGCATACACCGGAATGCATAGATCTAACACCCGAGTGACTAGCTAGAAATTTCTTACAACTGAGATTTCTTCTCAACTAGCATGTGAGCTTAGAAAGGGAAAAAAGGGCGAGAATAAGACTAAATTATGAGGAGTCTAAACCCTCATCATCACCTGGTCGTCCATCTCTTCCTTTTAGCAGCTCACGTTCAGCCACATCTTACCTTGAAGCTGGTCCTAGTATGACAGACCAACCACTCAAGCCCTTTAGCTTTTGGGGAGGCCAAGTCCAACCGTTTTTCCCTTATTTACCTCCCAACACGTTACAACCGGTGCACCTATGGGGCATAAAACCACTCTTGATCAATTATGGCAGTCACCAGCTTCAAGTGTTCCCCCTCCCATCGCTACTTCGTGAAAACAAGCTATGGCCACCCTGCCTTTGGCTCGAAGGTGCGGTCATGAGCACATCCATGGGAATGCCTTATACAGTAAGCCTTTAAGGCTTTAACCTTATGACACAGATAATGGCTTCAGAAAGCCTTTAAGGATTTAACCTTATGCCCTAGCCGATGACACATATGATGGCACAATTTTCCTTTGCAGCACGTGAAAGCTGGATGATGACACAGAAAGCCTTCAAGGCTTTAACCTTAACTTCATCAACCAAGTGCCAACCACTCACCAGGGTACCTCAAACGGTAATCCAGCTTCAAGGGTAATAAAATACCCCTCAAAACCTTACAAGCCCAATATCTTGCTTCAATAAATTGTTGAGTACGAGTTTCAAACCCAGATAAAGATGCCATCACGGTACTGAAGACTACTTCCAAATCTTCGCCGGGACTACAAGAATAAAAAAATGACCCAACTCCGAATGTTGTCTCATGTTCAGGCAAACCCTTGAAGGGTCTTCGCGCATATGGTTCAATGACCTTCCTGGACGAAGCGTTCAGACCTTTAACGATCTTAGCAAAAGTTCCCTATAAAAACATAGGTATGTCAAGGACGCCATGATAATCTTCCAGATCAAACAACATGAGGATGAAAGTCTCAGAGACTTCATCGAAAGTTACAAGAAGGAAGGTTTAACTTACGCCGATGAAAAGGTTAGGGTTGTAGGGTTCATGAATGCTATAAATTCCAAATATCTCACAAGAGACTTCAATAAATGCCTGCCCAAAACCCTTGAAGAAACACTCGAAAGGGCTGAAGCCCACATTCGAGGAGAATAAGCTGAAGACATCAAAGAAAAAAGAGAGAGAACTCTTAACTGGAGCTTCCAGTATGGCTCTTATGACAAATGGTTCAAAGGTTCGGATTCCTGAAGGCCGGAACCCTCCAAGCCGAGAAAAAAACCATAAACTTTACAGCCTTAACCAAGACTCCGCAAGAGATCTTGGCAACCGAAGAGGTAAAACACAGCTTCCACCCTCCTCAACCTTTGCCAAAAAACAAAAGATTAGAAAAATTAAGCCAGTATTGTGAGTTTCACGAATAGAAAGGTCACCATACCAATAATTGCTTCCAACCCAAAAAGAGGATCGAAAAAGCCGTCAAGTCCGAACTGGCTTACTTGGTTAAAGGGGCCAAGGACAAAATGGTTGAAGAATAAAAGTAGGAAGTGAGCATGATCGACCTTGAAAACAAAGCTTTAACCCTCTCAGCTGATGAAAAACTTGAAACGCTTTAACCCTCTCAGCGACGATGAGCATTCAAAGCTTCAGCAGTCTTAATCCTCCAAAATCATGCTTAAGAAATGCTTTAACCCTCTCAGCTGATGAAAAGCTTGAAACGCTTTAACCCTCTCAGCGATGATGAGCGTTCAAAGCTTCAACAGTCTGAATCATCCAAAATTATGCTTGAGAAATGCTTTAACCCTCTCAGCTGATGAAAACCTTGAAACGATTTAATCCTCTCAGCGACGATGAGCATTCAAAGCTTCAACAGTCTGAAGGTATCGCAGATATACCTATCAAGCCTTTAGGCCAAATAACCCATTATGTTTGTTCAACGAGAGAACAAAGTGATGAACCGAACAACTCACTTTTGCGGTGATCAATATCCCTTCCAACTATGATATCATCATAGGAAGGCCAGGGCAAGGTGTGTTCGGAATGGCAGTTTTAGTTGGTCAAGGCACTGTGAAGTTTCCCACTGAAAAAGGGATCGCAACCCTTCAACCTACCCAAGAAGCTTTTGTGGTTGAAGGGGAAAGCTCAAGAAAGGACGAAGACGATGAACAAGGGTTGAACATAAACCCAAAATATGGTCAACAGGGGATAAGGGTAAACACTAACCTTTCCAATGAAACCCTCTCATACCTTGAAAAGTTGCTCTTGCACTACGTCTTTGCTTAGTGCCCGGAAGATATGACCGGCATCCCCCGTAGCATTATTGAAATATGAATTATGGATCCCATCTGATAATAAGCCCATTATACAAAAGATAGAAAAGCTTGTTCTAACCAAAATCCTTGGAGAGGTTAAGTATCAATCGTGGGTGGCCAATCCCGTAATGGTTCGAAAACTCGAAAAGTTTTGAAGAATGTATATCGATTTTAAAGACTTGAACAAAGCATGCCCAAAGGATTGCTACTCGCTGCCCCAGATAGACCTCAAGGTTAACTTGCTCACAGGCTTCCCGTCCAAGTGTCTTCTTGACACCTAAAAGGGTTACCATCAGATCCTAATAAAAATAAAAAAATAAAAAACTACATTCCACACTGATAAAGATATATCTTGCTATCAAAAAATGCCTTTTGGTTTAAGAAATGCAGGTGCCACTTATCAACGTCTGGTTGACAAAGCGTTTGCCGGACAAATCGGCAAGAACATTAAAGCTTATTTTGACGATTTGATGATCAAGAGCAAAACGGAATACCAAATGCTCAATGACATACAAGAAACCTTCCAAACCTCGAGAAAGATAAACATGAAAGCTTAATCCAGTCAAGTGCTCGTTTCTAGGGCACATCATGGGGAAACAAAGCATAAAAGCCAACCCTCAAAGGATGTGCTAACAAGAAAGACTTTCAATGGAAAGCTTACAGCTTTGAAGCATTTTACCTCAAAAGGAAGCCTTCAACCAAATGAAGCAACACTTAGCTTCACTCCCAGCCATTTCGGCTCCAGAAACAGGAGAAACGGCCTCTATCTACCTTTTGATTGCTGAAAATAGCATAAGTACGGCTCTAATCATTGAACGAAACAAAGTTCAGATACCCGTTTATTTTTTCAAAACTTCAAAATTAGCAGAAATCAAATATTCTTCTTTGAAAAAAAAAAAAAAAAAAACTTGCTCTAGCCCTAGCCCAAACGGCTAGAAGGCTTCGAAGGTACTTTCAGTAACACCCGATACAAGTGATCATTGACTAACCAATTAAGAATGTGCTTGAAAAACAAGAAAGTTTCGGACGATTAACCAAATGAGTTGTGAAACTAGGTGAACACAAAATCACCTATGTCCTGAGAAAAGTTGTCAAAGCTCAAATCTTGGCTGACTTCATCTTATAAGTCCCTAAAGAAGCCATAACAGAAGTTAATACAACTGCAGCTGAACCCTCCAACCCTGATACCTGGAAGCTCTTTACCGACGAAGCTTCCATCATTGAAGGGTCAGGAGCAGGGCTAGTTCTAATTGATCCTAACGAATTGTAATTCACGTATGCCCTTCGTATTGAATTTCAGACTACAAACAACAAAGCTGAGTATGAAGCATTGATTGCTGGGCTCAAGCTTGCAAAATATGGGTGTCAAAAGGCTTCAAGTCTTCACAGACTCGTTGCTTGTTTCAAACCAAATAAATGACAACTACATAGCCAAAGAAATGGGGGTTCAAAAGCTTCAAGTCCTTACAGACTCTCTCAAGCTAAGACAATAACAGCTACATAGCAAAAGAACCCAACATGTATTAGTACCGAGAGAAATCAAAGGAATTGATGAACACATTTCAAACATTTTCCATCAAAAAAGTTCCAAGATCTCAAAACAAGAGAACTAATGCACTAAGCAAACTTGTATCTCCTACGTTTGCCTTCCCACCTCACCAAGAAGGTACTAATTGAGGTGTTAAAAACCTCATCCATCCGAAGACTTGAGGTTCAAGATGTGATCACTAAAAAAGGGCCAAATTGGATGACTCCCATTGAAAGGTTCCTCAAAATGGTGAATTACCTAATGACCAGACTAAGGCTAAAAGGGTTCATATCAAGTCAAGGCAATATGTGTTACAAGGAGATATCCTTTACAAAAAGGATACCTTGCACCACTACTTCGACGCGTTGGCCCAGAACAAAGCCAATATCTGATCAAAGAGGTTCACGAAGGGATATGTGGAGCTCATTGTGGCCCAAAATCGGTAGTGTCAAAGTTGATGAACCTCGAACACTTTTGGCCTTCCATGCATCGAGATACCTCCGAACAATTGCGAAAGTATGAAGCTTGTCAGTTACATGCTCCGGTACCCAAAAGCCTCAAACATGACCCCGTTCCCATCTCCTCGGCTTGGCTATTTCACAAGTAAAGAATCAACATCGTTGGTCCATCCCCAGTAGCCAAATGAGGAGTCAAGCTCTTATTGATAGCCGTGAACTACTTCACCAAGTGGCCAAAAGTAAAACTATTGGCAAAAATCTCAGGGAAACAGGTCATTGATTTCGTTTACGAAAACATAATCTGTCGTTTTGGGCTCCAGGGGTACTAGTCACGGATAATGGGAAGTAGTTTGCCGAGAAGCCTTCTAGCTCCCGGTGTAAGGAGTTCAGAATAACCCAAGTATTCAGCTCGGTAGCTCACCCACAATCCAACGGCCAAGTTAATAGGATAAACAAAAACATTGTTGAAAGGATTAAATCTCGATTGGAAATATACGACAACAACTGGCTCGAATAGCTTCCCAATGTGCTATTGGAAATTCGAACAACCAAGAAAACGAGCCACAAGAAAACACCCTACAGCCTAGTGTTTGGATCAGAGGCTGTAATCCTAGCTGAAATCGGAGTAACAACACAAAGAACAATTAACATCGACCTCAAGCCAAATAAGAAAGAGACGATGTTGAATTTGGAACTCCTCGAAGAGGCTCGTGATCAAGCAGCCATACAAAAGCAAGGTACGAGCAAAACATGGAATTGTATTACAATACACGGGTGAAGCATAAACGCTTCAAGCCTGAGGACCTTGTGCTTTGAAATAATGATGCCTGCAAGAAAGAAAGCCAAGGAAAGCTTGGCCCTAAGTAGGAAGGGCCATACACTATCCTTAAAGCCTACAAAGGGGGATCATAAAAGCTGGCAGGTCCGCAAGGCAAAAAGCTTCCCCGCCATTGGAATGGCAAAAACCTTAAAAGGTTCCACGTTTAACCAAAACGTGTTACAAACAGTTCCCAAAAGTTGTTCTATTCCCCTAGTAATCGAATTACTTTGAAATAAATGAACGACGAATCAAAATTTGTCTTTCTATCCTATAATCAGGTTGAGAACCTAGCAAGAAACTCCATGGCAAGGTCCATGTAAGGGGATGAGCTCCCAGGCCACATCGCTCAATAGGTTCAAGGGTTGAATGGACCTATATAAGGGGTGAGTTCCTAAATCAATACAACTCCATGAGACTCATAGAAATCTTAAAAAGCATGTCTCATAGACGGGTTTGAACAGCCTACACCAAATGTTCCTTAAGCCCTAACATTGGCTTACGAACCAAAAATATTCTAAGTGAATATCATACATAGGATAGAGGTTGTATCTTCTTGTTAAAAATATCCTAAGGCTAAGTGACTGCAGCACTGAACCCTTTAAGGTATAAATAACATAAGATGCACCACCCAAAACAAAGACAACATGCAAAATCAATGAAAACGCAAGGGAATAAATAGAACAACATAGCAAGATAAGTTAAAGATAGCAAGGGCCATACTGGCCATCAAACATAAAACATTGTCCACAAGCCTCCAAGGCTTTAACCACCAAGGGATCTAGACGGTTCCTTTAAAATAAAAAGATGTTCAAACAAACAACCCATAACATTGTTCAACATGCTAAGAAAGCTATGAATTAAGGCCTCTTCTTCACTTAGCAACGTCAGGGATGGTAGACTTTGCTGCATCATCCTTCTTCGAACCTCCATCATCTGGGGTCTTTTTAGCCTTCCTCTTTTTCCTCCCTGCTGCACCCGTTGCCTCGGAGGCTTCAAGGCTTGAACCCTTTGAGCCCTCACCACCTTCAGAACACGTTTCCTCGCTATCTCCGAAGCAAGGACGTTTCTTCGAGAGGGACTTCAACACTTCGTTACAAACAGCCTCATTAAGGCCCTTGGGTTTTAGCTCCTGCAAGACAGGCAAAGGTTTACCAAAACACTCGGAGACTTCACCCACATAAGAGTAAATCAAATGCTCTATCTTAAAAACTGTTCCCATAATACTTTGAAGGCTTTGTGTTGAAAAAGAGAAGATTTTTTCTAAGGCTTCCTAGGTTCACAAATATTTGTAACCAGCAAACAAACCTTGGTGTCTCCCATGAACAAGAAGCTCGACGTACACATCACCCAAGACTTTTTTAAACTCTGACGAATGGAGAAGATAAGTAACCACTTGCTGGAATCCATCCTCAATGAGCCATTTATTATCACTAGTTTCCTGGGCAAATGAAGCCTTTAACCCTTCTTTCTCCTCTAAGAAGGCTCTTTTTCTAAACCTCCAAGGCAGCCTTATCGACCCTGACTTAAACCTTGTCAGCCTCCAAGCGTTTTTCCAACTCAACCATATCAGTCTTGTGCTGGGAAGAAAGCTCATCAATCCTCAACATCAACTTTTCTCCCTCCCAGCATAACCCTCTGCCTCCTTCTTTAGAGTAGCTAGTGAAGCATTCATCTCATCCCTCTTCTTCGAGAAGACATCATATTCTCACATCCTCTTGCGAAATCGGGATAAACCCTCTGGAAGCAAGGAAACAAGGTTATAAGCACCCATTACCATTTTTCAAAATCATCAGGTCATCATCCATAGATGAGCAAGAACCTCGAACAATAGGAGAATCAAAGTGGGTAAGAACATCCTCACAAACGGATGAAGGCTTGAAGCTGTCACCAACTGTGACCTTCCAATCCGGCACATAAACTTCCCCTGGATTAACATTGGTGGAACCTTCACCACCCTTCTCGGAACCCTTCAAGCTCACAACCTTTTTACCCGCCAAACCACCAAGGGCCGTCCCTTGCCCTTTTTTATTTTATTTTCCCCAACCCCAACTTCTAAATCATCTGAAGCCTCTATGTCATTACTTAGTTCCACCGGCTCAGAAGCCGATGGTTGGTCAGCAGTCTTTATCAAACAGCAGCTCGAACGACGAGTAGAGACTTTGGAAGCAACAACTTTGGTGAAACCTTTGACATTTGGAAGGTTCACAAAACCTGAACCCTCGAACCTGTGTTCAGCACCTCTGGCAACAACATCTTCACCGGGGGTGGCCTCAGCATCCCCAAACACAACATCAGAGGTATCATCACTCTTGATAAACCATAAGGCAAAACATCATACCCTGATCATACCTCATGAGCACAGGGTCACGATCCGGCATGTCCCACAAGGTGCTCACACCCATCAACACTAAAAAGTGTTCAGGAAAGGGACGAAGCCTTGAAGGACACTTCCTAATGGCTTTTAAACAATTTATTTCAGACTCAAATGGCTTAAGCTTGTTTAACATAGCATCAGGGTACCTCCAAACAAATTTGAAGAAAACAATGGACTCAGAAATCCAGAAAATTCGGTCCTTCCAAGAACGAAGGGTAGTAACCATAGACGAAATTAAACACACATCAACCTGAGATGTTTCAAAGGTAAAACAATCGACGTTCTTGGCTAACTGGAAGAAATAGCGAAACAACAACAACGATGGGTCATACCCTATCGCCGGACACAAAACATCAAAGTGTAAAACCCTAGCAAGACCTTAAGGGTGTAACTGACCAAACGACACACGACAATACTCTAAAACATTCAGAACAAAGACCGAAAACGGATGACGCAAATTGGAAAACTCAGCAATAAAGAGCAATCGAACCAACGGGACACTAATCGATCGATTTGCCAAAACCCAGAGCCACCGGATTAAACTTTAGATCGATCCCCCATTCTTTACAAAAAGCCTCAACTTCCTCTTGAGTGAGACAAGTTGAAGCCTTTAAACCTTCAAGCCTTAAAGCCTATCATATCTACTATCATTCTGAAATTCAAATCTCAAAACTCAAACGCCTCAAAGCCTTTAAGCAATAAAAAATAATGTGTAAAAGTCAGAAGCATTTGAGCTTACATCCCAAACACCTCTGACTTGGGGGGCTGATGACGGGGGTAGCCCAAATCTCAATAAAATGACTAATATACATAATAGCTTAAAAGGTTAAAAGGTTGAGAGGTTCAATACACGCAAACTCAGGAGAACAGTAAAAAGGACAAGCACAGTGTCCGGTCACATCAACACTTAACTTCTGAACCATTTCTGCACAGACAGAACATGTGCACATAGAACCCCCTTTTGTCCGCAGGTCTAAACCCTTCAACCCCCAAACGGGCAAGTCCCTCACTGTAGCCACGGATCACTGGTCAAAGGCTTCCTCTTATAGAAGATTCTTTCCCTATAAATAACAGCCTCTTGCCATCCATTCCAGCCATTCCAGATCAACCCAGATTACCCTTGATCTCTGATCTTACTTCTCCTCTCTAGAACTTGCTCCATGCTTGTTCTATTCTCGGCTCACAACAATATTATCTCACTTAACATAGACATTCTGGGTTGAACCCTTCAATCCAGAATTCAAAGTGAATAATAACAAAGTGATCCGCCTCCACGTGCTACAAACGTGGGGGGACCCCATGACCTGCGTTAGGCTAATCGAAACCTTGAACCCTTTTACCCCGGAGATGTCGCTACTATCTTTGGTCTATTATTTGTTGCATCAACAAAAGGGTTAATTTCTTTCTCGGCGATTAAAAGAAAAGCGAGTAATGGGAAAACTACAAGGTTTTGACAGATTACTTGGTTAGGAGATTCTTCTATTGCCTCCTATTTTCCTAGCCTTGCAGCTCTAGAAGTTTATAAGGAATGCATGATTGCTAATCATCATTCGGGTGTGAATTGGGAATAGAATTGGAGGAGATGTCCAAGAGGCGGCATGAAGGAGGCACAAATTGGTTCTCTTTGCTCTTTATTGGAAAATATTAAGTTGTCAGATAAAGCAGTGGTAGGATTTTGATCTTAAGATGGTTTTAAGGTGAAAAGATAAGGAAATTCATTGACAAAGCCATGCTTCACATTAATCCTTTGAAAACTAGATGGTGTATAGGGTGCCCAAAAGGTTAATATTCTCACCCGACGTGAGGTATTCTTTATAATAGAGGTGTTGACAAACCGTATATTATGCGCCCCTTTTCTCAATGGAGAGAGAGACGGTTGACCATTTATTTGCTTCTTGTGGTAATGCACTTGGATATCGGTTTTCCAATGGCTAGAGATTTCTTATACATGTTCATTCCGCCTAGTATATCCTTTGGAATGGCTAGATGGTTCAAAGTTGGGAACTCTAAAAAAATCGGTGGTGAAAGGCATCTTCTCAACGATAGGGTGGGTGATATGGAATTCTAGAAATAAAGTGGTATTTCGAGCCAATGATCCATGAAAAAGTATATTTTCGAGAAGATTATGCATTGTTCTTTTCTTTGGGTTTGTAATAGAAGTAGAAAGGTTAATATTACCGGGGTTGAATGATGAAAAATCTGCTTTTATACATGTAACTCCTTGTATATGAATTTGTTATGTTTTTTTCTAACAATTTTCATTGCTTATAATATAAATGTATTTGTTGTTAAAAGAAAGACTTTGTAGGAGAAATATAATTACAAATTGATTTTTTTAACTTTCACCAACTGTTCTCGTGTCATACCAAAAAGACAAATTCAATTTTAGGGTTTCAAATACAAGTTGGTATTTTTTGACCCGACCTAAAACACAATACGGAATAATTGGGTTTTGTGTTGTAAGTATCCTCGTTAATTAAACAGACCTTGTTTGAGTTGTCTTTTGATCTTGCCTGATCCGTTTAATAAACATGCAATGCTCATGTGGTCATGTTGTACTAAAATAAAACGGGTCAATCTGTCAACTTATTTATAGTTAGAAAACTTCCATAATTATTATTTACAATCTTATTACAACATGTCAACTCGTTTACCACTCTTTTAAATCGTCAACAACTTTGTTTAAACTATTTACAACCCTCTAACTTGTATAGATAAATAGGTTAAATAAGTCGTATTCATGTGGTTTTAAGCATGTTGCCATGTTAAGGTTTGAGTTGATGTCTTTTACACTAATGCTTATCTATTTTAACCCCTCAACCCAAGCCAACACAACCACCACCATATGCAAATATGCTACATTGCTTTAAGATGTTCTAATAGATATTTCATGAGGTTAAAGAGTAACTGCCGTTTGTTTTAATTGAGAAGGCGTCTGTCTGGAAAAGATCAAGTTTCTTGAATGTTACATTAGAATATACCATTTCCATTCTAGGTCTTAATTAAGTCTTTTTTTGTTGCTGATGAAGTGATCCAGTCATAAACTTGATTTGGTTAAAGTAATGTATTCATGATCCATGGAGCTAGCTAATAATTATATATATATTTTTTGAATAATATATAACTAATTATGATTAATTAATTAACTAACAGCAGTTTTGAACTGTGCAAGTCTCAGCTCTTATGTGACTAAAGAAGGCATTTGTGAAGGTTCTTAGCAATTCACCAAAGGAGGGGGAATGGGGAAATACCCACAAAAAAGAATGGAAAATATCATTATATACTCTATAAATTCAACTTGAATTCGTGGGGAAGCACGTATGATTTCTTAATATAATTGTTAACCACCATTATATTTAAACCATTAACATCTAGCATTATATCGTCATATTTATAAGGATGTATTTTTTAATATTTATTTACATTAATGATTAACACCTTTTTTTTAATTATTTCCACCATTTTTAACACGTACTTTATTTATCACATATCTACAAACATCACTAGAAAGAAGAAAATATATTAAACTACAAATACGACTTTATCTAGATTTGCCTTACTAGCATCAAATCATCATCATAGTCAATGTTAGTATTTTATTACAATTATTATCATTTAAATTTTGTTGCACCTGGCTAATTACAATTATTATCATTTAAATTTTGTTGCACCTGGCTAATCAAAGTCAATATAAGTCAATTAGTTTTATTATTTTTTCCTGAATTAATTGAGTACTTAATTAACCTGCCTCACTTAAACTAATGCATGCATGATCCATGATCTTAATTAACAATTAGAGTTAACTTATGAAGCTTTGAATAGTGATATAAGCCTTAGCTCTTATGTGAGTTGAGGAGACATCAATGAATGTTCTTATAAACAACAACCGGTAACTAAGGAAATTGAAGAAACTACTAAAAACTGTCCAAGCAAATGATTCCAAGGTATATTTCAACTTTAATCGTGGGATAGCACCAACCATTGTTGTAACAACTGTAAGTTATATGATGTAACACTTATTAAATCTTGTAACAACTCTATGTTATGTATATTGTAAGTGTCTAGATAACTCAATGAATCATATGTAAACTTCATGATTAGGATGAAATATTTTGATGTTACTTTCAAAAATTTAATTAATCGGACAACTAAAAGAGAAAACAAGCTAGAACAAATACACAAGTTATGTTATGATGGAATCACACCAAAGACTCTCCTTTTGTGAATTAGGGACCATAATAATCACTAAGTTGAAACAATACAAATCTTTGTGGAAAAATGTTAGTTGTCAGTACTGTCATCAACTATTCAGTTAATTACATTAACAGTAAAACCATTAGTTGAAACTCCACCAACAATTATCGATAATTCCAAGTTGCTACTGATGATGTAATTGCCACTATGACCAAGTTGTTATTTCTGGTTGGTTGTTAATTAGTTACTACTAGGGGTGAGATCAGTACAGTATCGGTACCGAAACGAGTAAAAATATAAATCAAATATTGTACAGATTATAGCGGTAGGGTAGTAGTGCAAAAAGACCGAAAAGGAAACTCTATAAATGAATACCGGTACTGGTATCGATTTTTTGGTTGGTTGAGGTTTGGCACGGCGTCGATACTATATCAGTATGGTACCAATATTCAGTAAAATATGCTCATCCTAGTTAATACTGATCATTATTAACTTACAAATGACGATTGACGATATTACCACTAGTAATCAGTTGGGACTGATGATCAACTTTCGTGCAACTTTTGATCAATCATGTAAATCCGAAACAACTTCCATTCAATAAGACCCCACACAAGCTATACCCCTTGGACCCCGCATGGGGCCGCCAAACCCCACCAAGGGAGCCCTACCCCTTGATCAGCGGTCCGTTGGTTCCTAAAATTACTAGTCTCAACCAAGCGTGTCTTTCATACCTTCTAAGGTGTATAGATGTATATAAGAAATTCATTTTTGTCTTAAGTAAATCTAATTATACTAAAATGATCTGAGTGCATCTTCCAATTCTCCAAGGTCTCACAAAAAAGCCACAAGCTCAACCAAATCCCTCCGATTCTAGTTTCACATCCATCGATCATTTTGACTCGGGTTTTCTAAAACCAGTTGGCTTTAGTTGTAAATGAGTGAAGTTTGACCTCAAATTTCACATTAGTAGAGAGATTCCGACCCAATCTGAGACAACTCATATAATTTCGAGCTCAAAACCAAGTTGAGTCCGAGTAAACTCGTAAACAACCTTACTTCTTTTAAGTTAATACCCGTCAATAAATTACATGTATTCGCTTCATAAGCTATCCATGTAGATAAGTTCGAGCGTAATTAATTTGTCATTATACAAATGGGTTCTTGGGTTTTAGATGATTTAGGTTTCTATCTCTTATCTATTTCGTATTGTATCTCGTTTGTATGACATACATATCCTTATATCTTTTATAGTATGATAACAAAAAAAAGAAATACCTCCTCTCTTGTCTCCTCTTCTTTTTCCTAGGATCTAACGCTCCATCGTCGTTCCAAATGGACAACACATACTATTTTCCACATATGTTTTGGGGGAAACTAGTTATATATTTGGTGGATGGTAGGATTACTTCAAAATAAATAAATAGATTTTGTTGATGGTATTTTGAGACATAACTAGCTGGCTCCTCTAACTCTTGTTTTGGGCCAAAAGGTACACATCCATTTTACTTTGTTAACATATGCTACTTGTAGAATAATAATAAAGTGACAGCTTTTTTGTTTTATTAAAATTCACAAACACACACGTAAACCACACAAAAAAACCCTTAAACCTAAGTCGTGCAAAGCCGGCCATAATTAAGAACACAATCTGATAACACTATATATGAATATGGGTTGCAAATCTTAAGATACGGGATCTTATTCCTGTCTTTTCCCTGTCTTTTTCGTATTTTTAATTTTATTTTTAACTTTACTTTCGTTAATAATGCTTTTAATCTTTACTAGTTGAGTTTGTAACAAATGCATGATTAGATAACGGGTTAAAACGAATAGAGTTAATTACACCGTCAATCCCGATGGTTTATGAAAAGTAACAAGATTAGTTATTAATAATTTAAAATCACACTTTGAAGTTCTAACTTTTTATTTATTAATTTTCTTTTTTCTGTTATGACTGTTGGTGACGCATGTTGTAGGACCATATCCGTTCATAAAAAAATAAATAAATAAAATAACGTCTCAATTGTGAATTAACCGTGTTGTGTTACTGAGTTTTTTTTTATAAAGTTCCCTCATTTAGCAATCTTCCATACTTATAAGTTGTTATATACTAGAAAATTCGATATTTTCTACACCGTTTTTCGTAGAAAATCCGTCACAAATCACGATTATGACAAATTTTTAACAAAATGTATATGTAGGAAAACCTCTCGTAGGAAACTGGTTTGTTACGCATTTCCTACACAACTTACGACACATTTCCGACCAAAATTTGGTGTCGAAAATTCCTACGCATTTTCTACACATTATTACGGTTATTATTAATAATAATATAATTATTACTTTTAGTTTTGTTACGCAATTCCGACACAATTTTCTGACGCATTTCTGACACTCTTCTTTTTGACGGATTTCCGACTCTCTCCTTTCTGACACATTTCTAACACTCCATTCCTACGTATTTCTTACGACATTAAATAAAATTTAATAAAAAAATATAGTTATTTGTTTTGTAACTTCCTACGCATAATAAAATATATATGAAGTGATTTTAATAATCTTTAAAGATCATAATAAACAGAATATCATGGATTGGCAAGATAGGAAGCGTTTTAGGTTGGAGGGAGTGCCTGTCTCCAATGTCAAAATGCCACAACCTCTATCTCCTCCACATTAGCGGCATATTAGCCTTTTCCAGTACTTACATTTTACTTACCACAACTTGCCGAATCAAAGGAAATGCTACACGCTTCATACGTTTCCCATGCCAACACTAAGTTTTTAATTAAATCTAAAAAAAAGTTTACTAGAATGTGATTGGTTAGATTTTGAGGAGGGACCCACCTCTCTCTCCCTCACCTTGTGGCAAGAGTGGAAAATGTTTAACCTCCCTCACCGAGCACATGCTCCCGGTTCCAACTTGCTGCACACCATGGAGTGGTGCTTGTCGAGATTCTGCGTATCGCCGGTGGTTGCCATTTGGTTTTGCCGACACCACTCCCACCACCCTTAAGTCCATTTCTAAACCATATCAAACACTTATGGTAAAACTTGTGAGTGGTAATCTCCACCAAAGACTATGGAGACTTGTATGTTCATTAGAGTGTAGATTGGTTATCCATACTACGATTGGTGAGAATATTTGTAAATGATCTTTTGTGCTGGTTTAGATAAAAGATAGTGAAAGAAGATCTCAACTGAACAATCAGGATCACTATAGACCATTGTGTTATTTTGTGATGATATCTTTTCAACTTTTAACTACTTATTTACCGTTCATCATATGATATTTTCCTTAAAATTTATTATCTTCTTAAACACGCTAAAGGTTGTGCAGAGAACAACATGTTTTTGTCCCTTTCTCCTTTGACACATTTGACTCTCTAGCGCCAGAAGCTATCCAATTCCTATTCATAGTCCAACGGGTCATCCATACCAATTGTTCAACCCCAGGGGCAGGGTTTTGTCTCTGGTAGATTAAGGTTTGCAATTCAGAAAGAGGTGGCGGAGCAGCTTGTTGCTCGCCTACCTTATTTTGATGTAACTTGACAAGTTTGATTGATATAAAAAAAGAAGTTATCTTCTTAACAGATATATAGCTTATAAAAAGATATTAAAAATACTACGATAATATATGAGTTTTCTCAATGCCAACCAGCAACGGTGGGGATCACCCAAAAAAGACCTGTTTTAGTTTTTTAAATAAAGAACGTGTTAGCCTTTTTCGCCCTAGAAGCAATGTCAACTCTTGAAAAATGTGGAATAAGCTACTCAATGTTAGGCATAGTGACTAGTGTATTTTGCTTGCTCACTTTTGGATTTAGTGAATAATTATTAGAAGTTTTTTTTTAAAGGAAAACTTCATTAAACAACACCCGAACTCGAAAACCAGGACAGGCAAAAAGCACAAAACACTACATATTTACAAATTTACACCACTCCGACCAAGAGACCATATTATCCTTTCCTCTATGTTTAAACCATAAAAAACCTAACGATCTAACCTCGCTAAAGATACTGTCAACCTTGACGTCGGCATTCGAAAATACCACTTTATTACGGGCCAGCCACAGACTCCAAATGGATATGAACATTATGCCATGAACCACCTTCTTAATCCCGGCACTAACACTCCTATGCTTGTGGACATTCAACAGATCAAAGAAAGAAAAAGCAAAGATAGGCGCTAAACCGCACCACCGAGAGATCTTTTGCCACAATATGACAGCCACGGCACAAGAAGTGAACAGGTGATCCACGGTTTCGTCAGCCGACCTGCACAACGGACATAAACCATCGCCCACCTGGATACCTCTCTTCCGCAACGCATCGGCAGTAGGGATACGATTCAACTCCGCTCTCCAAATAAAAACGTTGCACTTTGATGGAACCCACTTGCACCAGTCGATTACAAACCTGTTATTGTTTCCCTTGGCACCAACCAAAAGAGTCTTAACTGAATGAACAGAGAAAATACCCGAATGATCTGGCAGCCATTTCCATTCATCCGGCTTATCCGACAAAGATACAGCCGCCACCTCCGCATTAAGAGCCTCCAGTTCGATAACTTCATTCTCCAAAATAGGGCCATGGTTCCACAGCCAGACTCCGCTCAACCTGTTCCTAACCGAACAATTTTTGACTGTCTCCAGAAGATATAAATTGGGGAAAACTTCCAATAAAGGGACATCCCTTAGCCAAGGATCCAGCCAGAAGAGGATATTCTCACCATTCCCAACTGAACCCTTAAAGAGGTTACGAAGCCGAGAGAGCCCAGCCATCGGTCTATTAATGACGGACACAATACTAGACCAAACTCCACCAAAGGACTTCTTCGACGGAAGAAAAGACCAACCTGAACCGATAGAGTGAATTGCCTCCACCACCTTAACCCAAAGATTGTTTTTCTCCTTCTTGAATCTCCAACCCCACTTACATAAAAGCGCGGTGTTAATATTTTTGAGCTTACTTAAACCCAAACCTCCAAATTTCTTAGGCAACGAAACTCTATCCCAAGCCACCCAGTGAGTTTTCCGAACTTCCTCTGACCCTCCCCAAAGGAATTTTTTAATCATACCCTCGAGAACCTTTATCACTTTAACAGGAGCCTTGTATAGAGAAAAGTAATAAGACGACAAGCTTTCAAGAACTGAACGAATGAGGGTGATTCTCCCTCCAATAGACAGTAGATTGGACTTCCAAATAGCAAGCCTAGCCTCGAAGATTTCAATAACAGGACCCCAATTATTTATGCGATTCATATTCGACCCCACCCTAAGCCCGAGATACTTGAATGGCAAAGACTCATGTTTACATCCCACCAAATCCGCTAGGCTCTCCGCCTCCTCGTCGTCGACCCCTATCCCGAACAAGCAAGACTTACCCAAGTTGATTCTCAAACCAGAGCAAGCGTGAAAACACCTTAAAATTCTAACAATATTTAAGGCATTCTCCTCATCCCATTCCCCCATAATGAGAGCGTCTTCTGCAAAGAACAAATGAGAGAGAACAGGTCCTCCATTCGGGAGTTGAATATCAGAAAAAATACTCGCCTCCTTAGCTCTCTCGAGAAGACACGACAGCGCCTCCATAACTGTAACGAATAAAAAAGGAGAGATAGGGTCCCCCTGCCTCATCCATTTCCCGCATTTAAATTCGAATGTAGAAGCCCGTTCACCAGAACCGAGGCCCGAGCGGACGCGAGAATACCCCACACCCAAGAACACCACCTCAGGCTAAAACCCATTTGATGAAAGATGTCTACCACAAAACCCCAGTTGATATTGTCGTTGGCCTTTTCAAAATCGATTTTAAAAAGAAAAGCTTTCTTCTTCCGCTTTCTAATCCACGAACTAGCCTCGTTGATAATAAGGGGCCCGTCAAGAATGAATCTACCACCCAAGAAAGCTGACTGGGAATCTGAAATAACCGACCCGAGGACTCTCTTAAGCCTGTTAGCTAGAACCTTGGAAATGACCTTATTAACCACACCGACGAGACTAATGGGCCTGTAATCATTCAGACCCGAAGGGTCCCTCTTCTTCGGAACCAACACTACTAGAAAACTGACCAATTGCGACTGTGTTTTCAGTCGCAAATCCGTCGCAAAACGCGTTTTGCGACCGGTTTACGACCGGAAATGCGATCGAAATTGACCTCGTCGCTAACTGAATTTGCGATGGAATTTGCGACCGGTGCAAATTTGCGACCGCTATTTACAACCGGAATTGCTGTCGCAGCTATTGCGACCGATTTGCAACTGCTAGTTTGCGACCGATTTGCAACTGTTTTTTGTGACCGGCTTGCGACAGCGCCTTTTGCAACCGTCTTGCGACTGGTTTTTTTGCAACCGTCTTGCGACTGGTTTTTTTGCATTAAAAAATTAAAAATAAATCTCTGTTTTTTTTTGTATTTTTAACCTGCTAATATTTTTCAAACTTAGCAATTTCAATTCATCTAAAATACCCACATTCGGATCAAACAAAACATCGAGTTAAAGTTACAAAATAAGTCAAATATCCTAATTATCCAAATATAATAGATCCAAAACATTTGAATAAAAATAACTAGAGCTAACTCGGTGGTAGGATGTTTCGAGAGACAAGTTGTAACAGTGATTCAAAGCTCGTCATCCTATCATGCATCGCCTCTTTTTCTTTCACTAAATCCTCAATGACCGCGTTCAATTTTTGTTTATCTTCCTTTTCCTTGGTCAACTCGTCAATAACTCCATTTAACCTTTGTTTATCTTCTTCCTTTTCTTTCACCAAATCTTCAATAACTCCATTCAGTTTTTGTATCTAAAAAAAATTAATAAACATGTACTTATATTCACACTTAAATATAAAAGCTCAAATATAATTTATTTAGACTCATAATTAACAATTATTCATTAGTTTAGTATATCATACATCCTCACATGATTATTAATATTAAAAACAAGATGGGTAACCAGTGGACTTTGATGGAATTAACTGTAGCCAATTCACTAGTTATTATTATAGTTTAATTTATATATTTCACACATGTTGCTCTTTAACAATTCTTAAATTATGTTGGGTAAGTCAAACATGGAAGGAAAATCAGTGAACATGGTGTAAATTTATTTTCGTTTTGCACTACTGTAGGCTGAAAGATATAGACCAAAGAAAAATCCATTGTGGCCCAACCAATTCTCGATTTAACTGGTCGATTCGGTCAAAGAATACTACACTTTACGACTCGTTATAACAATACCTATTATAACTAGATAAGATGCATTACGACCCGGTACCGAGCTCTCTCCACATAATAATGGCCTAAAGAAACTAATTGCATCTGCGTAAAACAAACCTTATTTATGATGACAATGCTAAGTGGTCAGCCACCAATTCAACCCTATAACGATTTATAATCCCAACCTAATGGATAACTATGGTTTTAAACATGGTAAAGAATAGAAAAAAAAATACCTCTGAGTCTTGTGTTGTAGTATTGCTAGACGACATGGAAGGGGTACCCGTGATCAAGGCTAATGGGTCACTAACGTTGCTAAACCCGTATAATTTTCCTTTATTCAAGCCCTCACCGGCTCGTGTCCACAAGTCTTGGTCAAACTTTGGGTGTTCGCTTTCATCCGACCCGTACTTCTCCACAAGATATCCCTTGTATATTTTCTGATACACACAAACAAAACAATTTTTTGTAGTTTAACATTTAATAAATAAGTAGCAAAACTATACAATATTGGAAGTGATGAAACCTACCCAGGTCTCAAATGACCTTTCGTCAACCCAGTCACGATTTGGTTCTTCAATATCCTCTTCACCATTTAAGCCTTGATTTTGTTCTTGACCATTTTCTTCAGAATCCAAGCCCTCGACTACGTTACTGGTACACTCTTGAGCTTTGTCCAATGGCCTCCTACCTTTCTTGCAACGTGATTGCCTCCACATCTCAAAAAATTCAGGTTCACGCCCAAGTTTCTTAGCCTACAAAATTAGTATTTAGAAGTTAATTAAAAATGGTAATGATTAGGGTTTGGCTGTGTAGTCCACTTAGAAATGTGTTGATGTTAAGCATTTTGAATCTTCTATTGGAGCAAGTAAAAAAAAATTAAGTGGGCTGCCAACATGACATGTTTTATACTTTTAAACCAACCCGACCCGAAACCCATTTCAACCGCTTCTAGGATATAGACCCGAAACCAACATGATATGTACTAAAAGAGAACGATTAATATCTTTTACCGCTTCTAGCTTGGCAGTCACAAAGGTTTGTGATCCAAGAGTATGTTTGCCCCCTGTTGATTTATTTCTGTTCTCTTTGTTTCTACGACGCTTCTCTTTCCATTCGGGTGTGTTCCATATCTCACACAGTTCTTTCCAGGGCTCTATTCTCATCCATGCTGGTTTAAAGTCATGAAGAACAGAAGTATCATCTCCAACTTGTAAACCCTTTTTTGTCGCCATTGCTATGGCACCATTACGAGCCCTCGACAACAAATCGGCGAACTTTCCAGCAATACACTTCTCCCAACAGCTATGAATTTTGGCATTCCATTTTTTTCCCATTGAAAATAACACTATAAAAGATCACTTATTAATAAATGTATATAAAATTTGGTAGGAACATGTTATTATAATAACCCAGTCGTTCAAAAAAAAACTTAAATGAGGTAGTATTTACTAAAATATCATTCACTTAAAATATATCATTCAATATGCTTTGCTTACATGGAGCTACTAAATCAAATTCAAAAACAAAACTATAATATTATGAAAAATAATAATTACTAAATACTTTTCGCTTAAAATCTGCAGCAACCTACAATATTAAATGTCCACAAATGATAATAAAAAAACTAAAACAGAAGGTTAAAGGTTGTTGGGGGACATTACTAATTTCAACCAAGTTCAAAATCAAAAGCATGATTAACAATTTTTTCTTCATAAACTACCAAACCAATCAATATTTTCCTAGAATTAAACTAAAATTTGAGACATCACAACAACTTAGGAAATACTGAAGTAGCAGCGCTGTTTTATATACCTTATGAAAAATTGAAGTAAACAAGCTACAACTAGTGGGAATTCCAAACAAACAAAGTAAATGAACAACGGTGTACCTAATTTTTGGCCAGAAGACAAACGATAGTCCAGATTCGATGGTCTGAGAAGCACTGGTACAAGTCGAGACGGGAGCCGCTTGTACAAATGCTAGGGTTCCAAATCGTGAAAATTATACTTTAGTAAATAATTGAAGCAAACAAGCAATAATTAGTAAGAAACTCAAGAAAAATGTCGTATACCTGAGATGGGAGTAAACCTGGCTTTGCAAAATGTGAAGTGTGTGAAGTCTTGAGATGGGAGCCTGTGGATAGCCCTAGTTTTTTTTTGGGGGGGGGGGGGGGAAGAGTAATTGGGTTTGGGGGGAAAACGTGGATAGCTTTGGGGGGAAAGAGTAATTGAGTTTGGGGGAAAAAGTAATTGGGTGAAAATATCAAGTGGGAACAATTTCCTATAATTAAATTCTATAAAATTAAATAAATCAATAATTTGATGTAAATGTGATGTGTGTTAAAATACACATATTTGTCTCGTGTAAAGTGTATAATTTTTGTATGAGTAAATTGCCATTTTAGTCCCTAAGTTTTGTCAAAATATGCCAGTTTAGTCCAAATAGTTTTTTTTTGTGCATCTGGGTCCCTGACTTTTACATTTTGTTGCCATTTTGATCACAATGCCTAACTCCATCCATAAACCCCATCTGTAACCAGGGGTATTTTGGGGATTAACTTAAAAAATGTTTTCAGTTGCCATTTTTCAGTTGCCGTTTCGACACGAACCGTTTCGACCCGTACCGTTTCGAACCCAAACCGTACCCGTACCGTATCGAACGCGAACCTTATCGAACCGAACCGTTTGGACCCGTACCGTATCGAACCAAACCGTTTCGACGCGAAACGTTTCGAGCCCGTACCGTATCGAACCCGAACCGTTTCGAGCCGAACCGTTTCGACGCAAACCGTTTCGAGCCCGTACCGTATCGAACCCGAACCGTACCGTATTGGTTCGAAACGGTTCGCGTCGAAAAGGTACGGGTCGAAACGCTACGGGTCGAAACGCTTCGCGTCGAAACGGTTCGGCTCGAAACGGTTCGGGTTCGAAACGGTACGGGTCGAAACGGTTCATGTCGAAACGGTTCGCGTCGAAACGGTACGGGTCCAAACGCTTCGCGTGAAACGGTTCGGCTCGAAACGGTTCGGGTTCGAAACGGTACGGGTCGAAACGGTTCTGCTCGAAACGGTTCGCGTCAAAACGGTTCGGTTCGATACGGTACGGGTCGAAACAGTACGGTTCGAAACTGTACGGGTCGAAACGGTACGGTTCGAAACGGTACGGGTCGAAACGCTTCGCGTCGAAACGGTTCGGCTCGAAACGGTTCGGGTTCGAAACGGTACGGGTCGAAACGGTTCGTGCCGAAACATTTAATGATTTTTGGATTTTTTAGAATTTTTTTGATTTTTAGATTTTTTTGAATTTTTTAGAATTTTTATGATTTTTTCGAATTTTTTTGAATTTTTATGATTTTTTAGAATTTTTTTGATTTTTAGATTTTTTTGAATTTTTTGATTTTTTGGAATTTTTTTGGAATTTTTTTGATTTTTTTGAATTGGATCAAAATGGCAACTGAAAACATTTTTTAAGTTAATCCCCAAAATACCCCTGGTTACAGATGGGGTTTATGGATGGAGTTAGGCATTGTGATCAAAATGGCAACAAAATGTAAAAGTCAGGGACCCAGATGCACAAAAAAAACTATTTGGACTAAACTGGTATATTTGGACAAAACTCAGGGACTAAAATGGCAATTTACTCTTTTTGTATAGTTTTTATTTATTCTTTTTAGTTTTTGGTGTATATTATATTCTTTTGTGTTTTGCCAGGTCCTAGTGCAAATGGAGCAAAAACGAGTAATAAGGAAATAACCAGCCAGTTGGGCAGAGAGAGGCGCCAGTGGCCGAATTGAAATTACAGCTATTTTACGTGAATGGGTCGAGCCCCGCGAATCGACCTAGATAGTTCCTTTATCATTATAGAATTTAATCCTATGCCTTAATTTGTGTTTGTTTGTTTTGTTTAATTTTTCTTTTATTTATTTTGTAATTTTAGGATATTTAGAAACCCCCCCTCCCTCAAACGTAAAAAAAAACTTTTAATTAATGTCGTGTCAATTTAGTTCTAGACAAAGTAATTAACGTAATTAGAGAGTCTCGTGGGTTCGATACTCGGACTTACTTTAGCTATACTGCATTGACCGGTACTCTTGCCGGTTGTGTGGTTTAGGTCTAAGATATTCCTTAGTATGTCTTAGTTGGTTACGATGGATTATAATATACCCTAAGGTATCATCAATGACCATAATGAATGTGCTTGACCATCATTAACCCTAGATTATCATTAATGACCATGCTTAACCATCATTAACCCTATTTGGCCATGAATGACACTAACTGACACCTTGCATTCCCGCATTACAGATAAAGCCTAACTAACCTAATTCACCATATCTAAGCCTAATAAACAAGTATCACAACTTGCCCTCAATGAACATCATTGGCCCTAGTTGAACCATCATTCACCGTCAAATACCCTAAATTAAGCATTACTACCCTAATTAACCATCAATAGATATAACCGACCAAAAAGTCTGGTCACCGACCCAAATTAAAAATTCAATGTTGACAATTGAGCGAAATCGGCCATAATTGAACATATTTGGGTAGTATTTTGTTAGGAATACCATGTACAATTTTAATTGAAACGGTTGAAACCGGGGAGCGAAATAACTAGAATTGAAAAAACAGGTTCCAGTGGTGGTCGTCAGAACCAGCACGGGCACGAAGGAGGTGCAGCAACTCGAGCGGTGGTCGGCGGGAGCCGATTAGGGCAGGTGGGCGACTTGCGCTGGTCGGGCCCCGGTGTCCGGTAGTGACAGTCTCTTTATTTCTATCTTTTTATTGACCGTCAGTAACCTTAAATAAACACATTTTTGTTAGGCATTTAAATGATCTTTTGTTTTTTTTTTAATTTTTCACATTTTTGCGTAAAAAACCGAACAAAAAACTTGCAACCGAAAAAGTTGGTCGCAAATTTTGCGACTGATTTGTGATCGTATTATATATTTATTGTTATCTTTTGTTAGTATTTATATATTTTTGCAACCGAAAAGCCGGTCGTAAAATTTACGACCGATTTTGCAACCGAATTATATTTCTGACTTTTGATTTTTATTATTCATTTATTTTTTTGCGACCGAAAAAAAACGGTTGCAAATTTTGCGACCGAATTTGCGACCGTGATTTGCACTTTAGTATTAAATAATAAAATTTGTGACCTATTTGCGACCGGAAAAAGGCGGTTGCAAAATTTGCAACCGTTTTGCAACCGAATCTTTGGTGGTCGCTAATTTTGAGACAAATTTTATTTCGGTCGCAATTTGGTCGCTAATTTTACGACCGTTCCTTGCCGGTCGCAAATTTTGGTTGCAACTGCCTAGTATTCTAGTAGTGCAAAGCAATAAAAGACGAGCCACATCCGATATTAATACGGCTCGACTCGAAAAAAGCGACCATCAACCTCATAAAATCCGACTCGAAAAGCCTCCAAAAGCGCTTAAGGAACCTGAAATTGAAGCCGTCAGGACCTGGGGCACGGTCATCACCACACTCAAACACAGCCGATTTAACTTCCTCTACCGAAAATTTAGCATCCAATCACAAAACATCAGAATCCGAGATTTTCCTCAAATTTGGACAAGATAACACATGACGGATCACACAATCCTCCTCAAACTTGGCCCTAAAATATTTAAACACTTCCTTATTAACTAAGGAAGGTTTGTCGACCCAAGCACCATCGACCTCAAGCCCGTGAATAAAATTAGAAGCTTTCCTACAATTCATCATAGAGTGAAAGAAAGCAGAATTCTCGTCGCCCTCCTTCGCCCATCTAACTCGAGACCTTTGTCTAAGGTCCATAACTTTCGCAAGCTCAATTTCAGCCACAACATTTTTACTCTCAGCCAGAATCCATTGTTCTTCTTCCGATAAGTCCCTAGAATCCAACGCCAATTCGAGAGCCGCAATCTCCTCTAAAGCAATATCAAGCATTTCACTTTCCTTCTTAAGCATTTAACCCTCCATTCTCTAATTCTCTCCCGAATAAAGCCCAACTTTCTAATCAAGAAAACATCCGACGGACAATCCGAAGTAGAAAAAGACAAACACGCCTCCTCTACCACCTCTGAAAACCCATCTTTACCCATCCAAGAGTTAAAAACTCTAAACGGCCAGTTGATCTCTTTTTTCACGAGGTTTGGTTGCATTTAGTAATGCGCTGATCAGTAAACAAACTTTTGCTTATCTAACCAATTGAATTTGTTCTATCTGTAAACTCATTATACATAAGAGCGTACCAAGCAGGATTTGAAAAGGGTAAAACATACGGTCTGGTTAATAGCATTAGCATGAGATGACCATGATGATCACTTTAGGTACATGTGTAAATGTTAAAGAGATAGCAAATCAAATGATAAGCTATATATACGTGATGATTTATTTATGATAGATCACGTAGTTCATGATAACGGTAATACCTAGATGCTAGACATTTTTATAAATCATCAACTTCACCATTATACATAATTTTCAGTTACAAGGAAAAATATCACAAGACACCGTGCCAAATTGCCAATATTTTGTCAAGTTGCGCAAAAGTATATGAGACTTTTGCAACTATGGTCAATGTTTAACCGGCGAGAAAATGATACTGTTTTTATCAATGTCTAGTCTAATAGACACATATGGTTGTCTTTACACGAAACTGACTACATTCTCGTGAGTCTGCGTAAACTGACCACATTCTTGTGATTTTACGTTTAAACAATGTATTCATATAATCATCAAATTTCACATTTACATTTCTTTTGAAAGGCGAAACTTCTATATAAAATATAGAAAAAGTGGCCAGCAAGCAACTGAACACCCGACAATTACAAGATCACATCTCTAACATTGAAATCATACCACCTACTCCATCCAAGATTACAAAATTCAGATCTATTACAAATCCAAAGAAAAGAGTTTTCTTTGATTAATTCCACCGTTCGATTGAAGTGAGTTTGATTCTCATTAAAAACTTTTTCGTTTTTCGCCTTCAAAATTTCCCAAGAAAAGCGCAGGATGCGGGGTCAACTACAGCCTTCTTTTGGTTACAAAATGGTAACTGTGGTAGCTAGAGTGAATGGTCGATCAAATAAATAAGATTCTGACTAATGGGGTGGTGGTCAATTGGTGAAGGTAAAACTTTTAAGGGTTATTGGATTTTATCACCCCCATCTATTCGCTATTGGCCGCTGTCACCCCCAACTATCATTTTGACGCCCGTCACCCACAACTTAACACTTAGTGTGTTCGGTCACCACGTCGTTAACTGATCACTAACTTTTGATCCTGTTACTAAACTTTTTGGGGTGTCATATGGATCTTGGGACGTTTTAGGGATCTTAGGACACCCCCAAAAGTATAGTAACATAATCAAAAGTCAGTGATCTGGTGACAGAACACACCAAGTGTTAAGTTGGGAGTGACGGACGTCAAAGTGATAGTTGTGGGTGACAGCTGTCAATAGCTAATAGTTAAGGGTGATAAAATCCAATAACCCAACTTTTAAATACGTGGGTTTGGCAATGGATGTCTTGGGTTAAAATCCAACCAATGACAAATATGAAAAAAAAAATCGATGTTAGAAAAAATAAAATAATAAGATTTTGTATGTGGATAATATCTATACTATTTATAATAAGAGAAGATTGGCTGATGTAAATCTGCCTACATGTCAATTCATAAGATATGCCACATGTAAAGATGTCATAAATCCGTTTTCAATATTTATATAATCTGATTTTAAAATCGTTTAAAATACAATTATTACAATACAAAGTTGAGAGGGAAATTCAAATTCAAAATTCAATCCCCTCAAATTATAGTTCTGACTTCATTTTCAAAATTCAAATTATAATTTCAATCCCCCCACTCTCTCTCACTATCCATTTCTCTCTCAACTCTCTCTCTAAACCACCGGACTCCGCCGCTACTTCGCCGTCAACCCTAAAATAAGAGACCAACACCGCCGCGAACTGTGTTAGATTTGGTATACCAATTAATGTCAATATTTGTTCTCTGTTTTGGTACAATGAAAATTCTAATAACTTCACTTTTCTCCTCCATCTAGGGTTTCTGCGTTCTCTATCTGCTCACACACAATCTCGATTCTTGCGACCGTGGTAAGGATTTCATCTCTTTATCTCTAAAAATGTTGGATTTCATTTATTAAACCCTAATCTCTTATCTTCTCTAATCAGCTACACCATCCCAATCTTCTAGCAGGTATGCTTTCATCTCTATATCTCTAAACAAATAATTAATCTGATAACAAGTACAATTCTTTGTTTAAATGAAATATCATTCCTAATTTTGTTTTTTTAAATCGATTCCTTCCTAATCATCCGTGGCCTGCGTGGGTGACTTTTGTTGACCGTATGAAGTCCAAAGGGGACATTCGTCAAGATGCTGGAACTGGAACTGATGTTTCTGTGTATGAAGATATGAGGTGTTATTAAGGAAGGTTGTCTCTGTTTTGTTAGTCAAGGGTTTGATTTGTTCAAGTAAGATAGTGTTCGTGTCTTGGTTTAATTGTCTGTTTGATGATGAAGCGAATGGTATTTTAATGAGCATGATAGAAGTTACAAATTGATGAACTTTGAATGATGGTATGTTTATTATCTATCACTTAATTTTGTTCAATTCCCTTTGATTAAAGTACATCATATATATGCTAGATTTGTTTTCATTTGGATGAGTATAATGTCAGGTGTAAATTATTCATTTTTGTTTTTTGTTGAGCCACGAGTCGATCTTTTTGCCAAGAGACGGTCAAATAAGGTATATCATGTATCATATACATGTCAAAAAAATACATAGGTTACATACAAAATATAACAACATCATACATATTTGTTATTGCATTGGTATTGGTTTTTAATCAATTTTGTTCCCCCTTTTATTCTCTAAAGGCACTCCAAATATTAATGATTGTGTGATGGCGATGAGTATAATGTCAGGTGTAAATTATTCATTTTTGTTTTTTGTTGAGCCACGAGTCGATCTTTTTGCCAAGAGACAGTCAAACAAGGT
Source organism: Helianthus tuberosus (assembly GCA_030545235.1). Lineage (NCBI taxonomy): Eukaryota > Viridiplantae > Streptophyta > Magnoliopsida > Asterales > Asteraceae > Helianthus > Helianthus tuberosus. The sequence goes on along the minus strand of CM060402.1, from coordinate 158,199,658 downwards.
ATATCATGTATCATATATATGTCAAAAAAATACATAGGTTACATACAAAATATAACAGCATCATACATATTTGTTATTGCATTGGTATTGGTTTTTAATCAATTTTGTTCCCCCTTTTTGGATCATGCTTGGACAGAATTATCGATTTAGAAAAAACTCTTACAGTGTGCTTGACAGTTCAATCCATTTGACCCATTCCCAATTTACCTGTTTTGTTTCAGTTTTACCCGTTTAAGATCAAACATGATCCAAATAGTTGAAACCACTGTTGTGTGAAGAAAAAAGGGTTTACGAATCAAAGGCATAACTACTTTATGGTTTCAGTGCATAAGATGCATATTAAAAAGTGTTTTGTGGAGAAAACAGTGGTGGTGAAGAATGAAGCAGTGGAACAACTGCACCATTAAGTAATTTATGGTTCCACTGCTATCCATTAAGTACTGCTTGTGTACAACAACTGCACCAGACCAAGTGCTGCTATTTAATCTACTGCCCTAAGATAAGTGCTGCTAAAGACCAAAGCCCTGCTTGGAATGAAGCAGTGGAATGTAAAAACTGCTGACATATAAAGATTGACAATTTATGTCTAAAATGTATTTTGTTAAGGATGGCATTCTTGCAGATATTTCGTAAATCACCATCAACATCTGTTTTCTAAATACTGTCCAGTGCTATTCATCATAAGCAGCTGTTTGCATTAGACTTTCCCCTTGAAAGTGGTTATAACATCTGATGGCCCTCATCCACTGTTTGTATACTCCAACTGCTGTCCATTAAGTACTGCTTGTGCACAACAACTGCTGACGACAAAGTGCTGCTATTTAATCTACTTCCCTCAGTCAAATGCTGCTAAAGACCAAAGCCCTGCTTGGAATGAAGCAGTGGAATGTAAAAACTACTGACATATTAAACTTGACAATTTGCCTCTAAAATGTATTTTGTTAAGGATGGCATTCTTGCAGATGTTTCATAAATCACCATCAACAGGTATTGTAATTTACATTTTCATTAATTATTTCCGGTGAGATTTTTATTATATCAATGACTTATAGTTATTCTTTTCGACAAAACGGTCTTATGGCACTTTATGATATACTGTTTAGCTAGGTAAAATCCATACTACATGATTATATTTACAGAGTTGATTCTTGAATTTGGTTTGTTTTTTTTTTGTATCGTTTAAAACAAAACCCAAAAAAAATTGTTTCCGAGTGAAGAACCTATAACACATAAAAAATTCAGCATTTAAAACAAAACCCAAAAAAATTGGTCAGCCCAAAACCATACCTAAAATTATAATCAAACAGAAGCAAAAATAAAGTGTCATAAAAAAATTAAATCGTTTATAGTATAAATATTAAAAAAAGTTACAATTACATAAAAAAAGAAAAGTAACCAGACACTTAAAGTCTAATAGCAAGAATGAAGAAACTTTAACTTCAACTCCATGGAGCACTGCACTTCTCGATGTATGTCGTTGATCTTTCTCATGAAGTCCAGGTCTCTGTCTCCACACTCTATATTATTCGCAACACACAGGTCACGAACGGAAGTAGTCGGCATCACCCTCAGGTCTCTTGAAACTTGGTCTCTTGTCAGTAGACCAAGTTGCAGTCCGTTAAAACATCTCTTCAACTCTTGAAGAGTACTCATATCAGCAAAAACTTGCTCTTCGATTTCTTTAATAAAGCGTTGCTTGAAATCCTCAGATTGTGCAGAAGTATGTGACTCCATTTTAATGTATTTATAGCAACTAAGGCAAAACAATAAGAGTTGCTCTTGTATTTCACTGAATGAATCTGGTTATGATGAAACAATATTTGAATTTGCAATGATATTATCAGCCCAAAGGTCAGGTTTAAAAGCAACCATTAAATAAAAATTTATGTTTAAAAACCCGATACATGTAATGATTTAATAATGAAAAATGTGTATATGGCCAACATGTCTCTTCATTTACCTTATCAAACATTTTAATGTAAAAACTTTGAAAAAATGATCTTTATTAGCAGACGTCTCTTCGTTTACCCTATCAAATATTTCAAACACTATAAAGGATCATGATTGCTCTACTTGAAAACATCAAGACTTAATTTTTAAAAAACCCTTCATACTAAAACAAAACGTCTAAAACCACTCACAGTCTTTCTAAATGGCAAGCAAAACCTTCTACCACTGGTCGGATAATACCGATCTTAAAATTGAATATTCAAGATGGTCACTCCATGAACAGAGAAAAGCTGAAGAAGTCAACAAAAAAGTTACGTTGGTAAGTGATAAATATTATAAGCAGACGTGGAGTAGCATTGCACCGCTGGATGAAGTTGTCTCTTCTCCTCCATCAGAGTTTAAAGAAAAAGCAGAAGAGTTTATGACACATCTGCTGAAACAGGATCAGAAGACCTGTGATATACTAGCAGATCTGCAAATTAAAACCAAAAATGAAATTGCATGGAAGAAGGCAAGAGAAATAGATATCCTAGGAAGTGTTAATTGTAATGTTTAGTTTTTAATATTTTTCAAACTCAGAATTTTGTAATACTATTTAATATCGAATGAAGAAGTGTTTATTGCTAGCAGAATTTTGTAAAAGTTGGATTTTGTAATACTACAACTGTTGTCCATTAAGTACTGCTTGTGTACAACAACTGCACCAGACAAAGTGCTGCTAAAGACCAAAGCCCTGCTTGGAATGAAGCAGTGGAATGTAAAAACTGCTGACATATAAAGATTGACAATTTGTGTCTAAAATGTATTTTGTTAAGGATGGCATTCTTGCAGGTATTTCATAAATCACCATCAAAAGATGTTGGAAATGATATTGTCTTTACGCAAGACAAAATCATTCAACAAAATCATTCAACATAATCTCATTAAACAGTTGCTGATTTAATAGTCTTTCAAATCATTATCATTTCCTTACCCCTAACTATTGTTGTGCTCAAACATCTGTTTTCTAAATACTGTCCACTGCTATTCATCATAAGCAACTGTTTGTATTAGACTTTCCCCTTGAAAGTGGTTATAACATCCGATGGCCCTCATCCACTGTTTGTATACTACAACTGCTGTCCATTTAGTGCTGCTTGTGTACAACAATTGCTGAAGACAAAGTGCTGCTATTTAATCTACTGCCCTCAGTCAAGTGCTGCTAAAGATCATTTCCTTACCCCTAACTACTGTTGTGATCAAACGTCTATTTTCTAAATACTGTCCACTGCTTCATCAGTGGTTCCGTAAAACAACTGTCCTCCGTTATTCATCTGTCACGGCCCCCGACCCGGTTTGACCCGTTTCAGGAGCCGCGGGACAGAAAATCCCATGGTATTTATTTAATTGAGTTAACAGCGGAAGATTTTACCAGGATCTTTTTAAAACTGCAATTTCCCGATTATTCTATTTCACAATTCGGGATAAACCCCGGTAGTTTACAATCATATGATTTCACTGAAAAATCTTTATTTTACAAAACATGTTTCTTTATTTTATATTGAGCCACTTCCTTAAGCTTGTAGTGCTTCGCGGCACTTTTCCTGGATCACAACAGATCACCTGAAACATGTTTGAAAAAGGTTTTGTCAGCGGGAAATACTGGTGAATCATTCATTTTGCTTAAAACGAAGCGTTTGTTATAATTTACAGTATTAAGAGCGATTACAATGTTTCCATATATCACCAACTACCCACAGTATTTGTCACTCGACCATCCATTGGTAACCTCAGAGTCCAATGGTGTCTGTGACTATGGTCATATCACCCCTTGGCTAACTCGTTGTCCAATGGTGACGATTATCAAGTAATGTATACAAAACCCCACATACCGGCTGTAATTTGGTGACTACAAAGACTTAATCCCTGTAATTATAACTCTGAAAATAAACTTGCTTTTGTAAACAAATTTGATAAAAAGAGAATGACTCACATTGCGGATTTATACGAGCAGAGCTTAGCCTACTGATTAGCCTTTTAACCTAAATTTAATAATATGCACACGAACTCGGTTAGTAACTAATACAGCATTTATGATAACTCACGAGATTAAAACCTTCACAAAGAATGACAAAGTGCGATACTTAAACATCCATCATATTAACGACGAATGACAAAGCATAAACCCTAATGTGGGCAGCACTTAAACATCCATTGGATAGTTTAATCGATCGGACATTGAATCGTAGCAGCGATCGAGTTAATACCCGGTATCGGAGCAGCGCCTCGCTAATTATATATGAAATTTCAACTTCAGAGGTTGATGGAGAATGTCTGACCAGCTAAGACGAGGTTACAACCCTTGACTACCAGAAGATTGCTGACCAGGGCTCTGATAGTCATCAATCTTTCGCTGCCGTGCCTGGGACTGAACTGAAGTTGAACCCTTGCTGGAGGTTCCATCCCATTTTCTCTTGTTGTCACTGGGAATAGCAGAAGTAGTAGTAGTAGTAGCACCAATGCGTTTAGGCAGCTTGTTCTGTTCCACTGCCTGGTCTGTGAGACGATGAGCAAGACGAGTAACATCTTGAATAGTAGCAAGGTTAGCAGAAGTCACATGACTTTGAATCTCTGGTACTAAGCCTTTGAGAAACAGCTCGATGCGCTTGATGGGAGGATCCACCATAGTTGGACATAACACTGCCAGTTCATTGGATCGTTTCGTGTACGTTTCTATCTCTGACCCCGTCATCTTCAGGTTAAAGAACTCCACTTCCAGCTTGTGGATGTCATCACGACTACAGTATTCACGTTTGATCAATTCCTTGAAATCATTCCATGGGGTGGCATTAGCAGCCGCCAGCCCCAGCATCTGAACTTGCGCGTTCCACCAAGTTAGCGCAGTGCCTTCGAGAGTACCAGTGGCATATTTCACCCTACGAGCCTCGGGGCATTCACACATTTCGAAGACCGATTCGAGCTTCTCGAACCAGTGGAGGAGTCCAATGGCCCCTTCAATGCCACTGAAAGTAGTAGGACGACAGTCCATAAAAGTCTTGAATATGCATACAGGTGGCTGAGCGTTCTGACCTTGTTGCGCGAGGAAGAAAAGACTGGGTTAAGCGCGAGAGTTGGGTAACGAGAGTAGGATCTAACATCCTAGGATAGGTTCGGAATAGCAGGTTATACCTCCTGCCTGAGCGGCTGCGAGTGCTGCCGTAACTTGTTCGTTGATAAGAGCCGTCAGCTGGGCTTGAGTTAGGTTCACACGTACACTCATGATCTTCACATCGAAGGAAATATGAGTGAGAAAGGTTCGCGAAAGTGCGATGACAGAAGAGAGTAAGCACATAAGTGTTTCATCACTAGTTGTTACGTTTATCTAAGCATACCATGAGCAAAGTTCTATGTAATCTAGCAAGTAGGCAATGTAAACATAAATCGTATCACCTAGAATGTCGAGTCTTGCACGTGGAGCGAAGCGTTGTTGTGGATCGTCGAGCACTGTACAGGTTATAGTCTGGTTTTAATAAAAACTTTTCCCCTATTAAAACCAAGTTCACTATAACCAATGGCTCTGATACCAATCTGTCACACCCCCAAAATCCACACGCGGAGTATCACCGCTTGGAGGCGTGACATGAACAGGATCAAGCCACCAATCATATTGAACATATAAGTAATAAGTAAAAGTAAATGTAATCCATCACAATACAATTGGTGTTCAATCAAAAACATAGTATAGGTAGCGGAAGCATAGTATGAAAATCCAACACAAGTGTTTAGTTTAAAGAGTCATAAAGTTTCATCAAAACATCCACCATCCGTGCCCACAACGACCGCGCCTCCCGTGCAAGCTCCAAGAGTACCTATGGTCCTGCAAGGCATGTAACAGGAAGTCAACAACTAGTTGAGCGAGTTCACAGTAAGTAAGTTCGTTGTATAACTATGCGTTATTAACTAAGCCGTTGTGTAGATTCAATTGGTGGGGGCTTCCCATGTTGTATGTACTATCAGTGGGGGCTTCCCATGTTGTATGTACTATCAGTGGGGGCTTCCCATGTTTGTATTTACTAGACTAGTTGTACCATAAGTGTTCTTCTTAACCCGAGAACAGTAGTACGTACGAGGTTTACGTAGGCTTTACGTAAGTGCCCTTCTCAACCCGAGGACAGTGGTACGCGGGGGTTTACGTAGGTTTTACGTAGTGTCCTTCTTAACCCGAAGACAGTAGTATGTATGAGTTTACGTAGGTTTTACGTAAGTGCCCTTCGTAACCTGAGGACAGTGGTAAGTACAAGTTTACGTAGGTTTTACGTAAGTGTCCTGCCTAACCTGAGGACAATGGTAGATAGTCTAGTAGCAGTGTAAGTACGAGTAATTGTTCAATCCCATTATTCAAAACCCATTCCCAGCCTCGGGAATCCCATGCCTTGGTAAGAGTGTGAACTCACCTTGGTTTGCTCGGTAAGCTAAGTTATGTGTTCACAAGTAATCAGTCACGACCTATAGTACGCACGTATATATATAAAATCAGTTTCGTTCGTAATGACTCGCATGCAAATCTAACATCACATTGTGCTAGGCAGTTAACATCATGTATCACGCAACAGTTAATCATGTTCAAACAATCCGTGTTACACATATAGGTCTTTTGTAGTTTATTCTAATATGACTATCCAGTAATTCACTTAACAGAATTAGCATCCAACAGAACTAACAAACTGACTGGGTTTACTGAACTAACAGAGTTACACAGTTAGTAAGGGTTACACTCTTAACATAGTTACATATCATAACTGAGTAAATAGAGTTAATAAAATTAATTGATTAACCGAATTAATCAACTTAACTTAACGGAATAAATAAACTAGTAATGTTATGGGCTTAACAAAATTAAGAAAGTTAACAAGATAAATAACTTAACCAAGTTAATAACTAACTAAGCAAATAAACCAACAATGTTACTGAATAACTTCACGAAATCACATGTGACAATTAAGGCTTTGGCGAAATCCCTTTTGGGCCGAAATCACCTGGGCCGAAATCCCCTAAGGTGTTTTCGTTGGGGGTGAGTGTTTTCGTCGGCCTAAACAATAAATCATCATCATTACGGCAGTTAACAACAACCCTAATCATCACTCACAACACATGATCAATCATCGACAAAACATCATTACATCAAACCATCGATATATAACCATGTAAATTATCAAATTATTGCGAGATCAAGATCATTCACTAAATAGTCAACGGCACATGACAAGTTGTCAGATCATCATCATCATCATGCTAAACAAGAATCAAAGTTGAAAACAAATAAGCAAACACATGCTTTCTGACAAAATCCATGTGCAAATATGAGACAAATCCATGTGCAAATATGAATGCTATGACCGACTTCTATCCACATTGGCTGCACTTTTCAATACAATTTACATGCATAATCATATAACCTAATCGCATATATATAAAATCCATAAACAAAGTTATCTAACAGTTACATCAATATCAACCAAATAATCACAAGTGTTTATAGTCCACTAACCGAATAAGGATGATCAAACAGGGAATCAAACTTCGAATGAGATAAGGGCAGCCGTCGGTTTCAAAGAAAAACGAGAGAGAATGTGAGAGGCGGTTAGGGTTTTCCAATTAACTTATGCGTATAGGCTATGAACAAATATTATAATCGGACGTTACTGGGCCAAAGCCCATTCTGGATTTCATTGACCACAAGTGGACGAAATCACTCTAGTGTTTTCATCAGGAAGTGTTTTCGGCTAGGGGGTGATTTCGTGGGTTCCTTGCTTGTTTTTAATATTCCCCAACACAAATATAATACAACACATTAATATAACCATGCCTGCTTATATTGCACAACAATATATAAAACACACTTATAAGGCACATCATGCATATAGAAACGACATCTAGTGAACAAGTACTAAGTCAAGTAGAAACCTTGGAAACTAACTGTAGATTTAATCTAAGAGCACGAACTCGTCGTTGTTTCTCATGGTACTTACGACTTAAGGCATCTGCAACTACATTTTCCTTTCCTTCGTGATACTGAATATCACAGTCGTAGTCACTTAAGATTTCCATCCATCTCCTTTGCCTCATGTTTAACTCTTTTTGCCCAAATATATATTTTAAACTTTTATGATCTGTATAGACAGTAAATTTACTTCCGTACAGATAATGTCTCCAAATTTTAAGAGCAAAAATTACGGCTCCTAATTCTAAGTCATGAGTTGTATAGTTTTCTTCGTGCTTTTTCAATTGTCTTGAAGCATACGCAATTACCTTTTTGTGTTGCATTAGCACATACCCTAATCCTAGTTTTGAAGCATCACAATAAACTTCAAAATCTTTGGTTCCTTCTGGCAAAGCTAGGATTGGGGCATTTGTTAACTTTTGCTTTAGAATCCTAAAAGCTTCTTCTTGCTTAGGTCCCCATTCAAACTTAACTGCTTTACAGGTTAGCTTAGTTAATGGTACAACTATCTTGGAAAAATCCTTAATAAACCGTCTATAGTATCCAGCTAAACCTATAAAACTTCTAATTTCCATTGCGGATTGCGGAACCTTCTATTTGGTAATTGCCTCTATCTTAGCAGGATCTACATGAACACCTTCGTGATTCACCATGTGTCCTAGGAATTGCACTTCTTGCAACCAAAATTCACACTTTGAGAATTTGGCATAAAGTTTTTCTTTTCTTAACAAAGTTAAGAGTGCATGCAAGTGCTCACAATGCTCGTCCTGACTTTTTGAATAAATAAGTATATCGTCGATAAAGACAATTACAAATTTATCCAAATACGGTTTACAGATTCTATTCATCATGTCCATGAATGCGGCAGGTGCATTCGTTAATCCGAAGGGCATGACTGTAAACTCATAATGACCATACCTAGTTCTGAAAGCAGTTTTAGGTATGTCTTCCTCTTGTACCTTTAATTGATGGTATCCGGAGCGTAAGTCGATCTTAGAAAAATATCTAGCTCCTTGAAGTTGATCGAAAAGATCATCAATCCTAGGTAATGGGTATCGATTCTTAATTGTAACCTTATTCAGTTCTCTATAATCAATACACATTCTCATTGAACCATCCTTCTTTTTCACAAACAACACTGGTGCTCCCCAAGGGGATGAACTAGGTTGTATGAAACCTTTACTTAGTAATTCATCTAATTGTTTTTTCAGTTCTAACATTTCTGTGGGTGCTAACCGATAAGGTGCCTTGGCTATCGGTGTAGTTCCGGGAATTAGATGAATTCTAAATTCTACTTCCCTATCTGGTGGTTATCCTGGTAACTCTTCTGGGAATACATTTGGGTATTCTGAGACTACAGGAATTTCCTTAAATTATTTACCCTTAGTACTAATGATTACTGAAATCATATATACTATTCCTTGCTTTCGTTCATAACTAGCAACTTTCATTACTGATATGAATTTCATGGGTTTACGTGGTTTATCTCCTGTAATCATGATTACTTCTCCAGTAGGTGCCTGAATCTCTATAGAATTTTTATCACAAAGGATTCGAGCATGGTTGGCTACTAACCAATCCATTCCTAATACGACATCGAATCCAGTTAAATTCATTGGCAATAGGTTTGCATAAAATTTATGACCTGAAAGTTCTATATTTTCTTTTTGCAAAACCTTATCTTTGTTAATAGAATTTCTGTCTGCCGTTTCAACTGTAAAAATCTGCCTAAGGTTGGTTAAGGGTAAGTTAAGAGCTTGGCAGAATGAAGTATTTATAAAACTTTGGTTCGCAGCAGAGTCAAATAATACTTTTGCATAAATGTTGTGAACTAAGAACGCACCAGCTATCACATCTGGAATGAGTTCTGCCTCCTGAGTAGTTAATTGGAATGCATGAGCATTCTTCTTGGTAGCTCCGTCGGTTGGTTTAGCTTTATTGTCTGTTGGTTTAACTAACTTAGGGCATTTTGTTTTAAAATGTCCGGCCTCTCCACAGTTATAGCAGATCCTTGTTTTCTTTCTGCAATCTTCTTCGCGATGGCCTGTGACTTTGCAAAAGTTGCAGGTTACATTACATTTTCCATAATGTTTCTTTCTGCAATTCCTGCAGAACTGTGGATTTGAAGATTGCCCTGTTCCTCTTCTCTTGAAGCTGCTATTATTACCCGTACGAAATCCTTGGGTAATTTTCTGAGCCAGTTCCTTTTTCCTGTTTTCATCTCTTGTGCGTACCAGCTCGTCAGTTAGGGTGTTAGCTAATTCTACCGCATCGTCAATAGTGCGAGGTCTCACAGCTTTAACGATATTACGAATTTCGCCAATCAGCCCCCAAATATAGCGAGAAATGAGTACCGGTTCTGGTGAAGCCAGTGTTGGTACCACTCTAGCATATTCAAAGAATGTCGAAGTATACCCTCGACAATCTACACCCATCATTCGATGGTTTAGGAACTTATTCGCCATTTGATCTTTTTCATATTCGGGAAAGAATTTTCTTTCTACAAGACTCTTAAATTCTTCCCAGTTCATGGCATAGGTCATATTTCTTCCCTTGGCTTGAAGTACTGTATTCCACCATTCTAGCGCCCCTTCTTTGAAAAGATTTGACGCGTACATGACCTTGTCGTCCTTGGCACATTTACTTATTGTAATCACTGCCTCGGTTTTCTCTAACCAACGCAGGGTTTACAAGCAAGAAATTCTTTGTAAGTGCAACCAGGCGTTGCGGCTTTCATTTTCTTAGGGAGCGGAGCTTGCAGTGAATCATTATCATGATTAGTATGATTACCGCCTCCGTTTACGCTATTACTGAAGTTATCTTCAGAAATACGTTTGCTAGGAATGATTTGTTGAGGTTCAACAGGTTTCTGTGCAGCAGCAAGTATTGCTGGAATAGCATTGGCTATTCCTTGAGCAACAATATTTTCTATATCTTTCCTAGTCATAAATTGATCTTCCGGATGTTGCTCAGATTGATTAACTTCGTTAACTGGTTCATTATTAGCGTTTTCCATCTGATATTTAATATATATAATTTATTAGTATCGAATAAATAACAATTATACACAAAACAATCATACAAATTTCACAATACACATATAGTCAAAATTATCGATTTCTCGATTCCCATTTTTATATTTTTATATATTATGCATCATTACACACCATTATCTTACAAAGTTTTATTTTAGGTTATTTTACAAGATTATATTTTACTATTATTATTATTATACAATCATAGTTTCACAAACCCATTATCCCTCGTCAGTTGGTATTTCAGTAATGACGTTCCCTCTCGTCGTATTTCCAGGAGATCTGTTCTCCTACTTCCCTAATCCTATTTCCTGCATCCACCAGCTCCTTGCCAAAGTGGCGGAGTTCAGCTAAATTTTCATTGCTCATTGGTGGGTTTGGTATAGGTTCTGGTTCGAACTGAGGGAGAAAGGTATAAGGACTGTTGAGCAGGTTTTGGAACTGCCAATCATTGGTCCACCACTCATCCATTCCTAGAGGTTGGGTTTGGATTATAGGTTCTGGGATTGCTGGTTCCAAGTTCATTGGAATTTGAGTTTCAGCAGGATAAGGGTAGAGATTATTATTGACAGGCCTGACGATATCACAGCTTGCCAATGCACGATCCAATTCCTCCTGAAATGGTAACTCCTCGATTTGTCTAGAGCTTTCCCCAATTTCCATCTTGGTTTGCCTAGAACCTTCCCTAAATTCCATTTCTATCTGCTTAGAACCTTCCCCAAACTCTATTTCTATTGGCCTAGAACCTTCCCTGACTTCAATCCCCTTTCCTTTGTCTAAGGGATTTTCTATTTTAGGAATCTTCCTAGTTGCGGGTTTCCTCCTGCGCACACGCCTCCATCCCACAAATCTTCTCCTTTTCTTAGGCTTGGGTTTCTCTGGAGGTGGAGCGTTGAATTCCATAGGTTCTTCTAGATCGGGTATGTAACCAGTAAAATCTCTAGAAACCTCTATTTTCACCGGATAGAGATTAAGATTTTGAAGGGCTTCAGATAAGTCATTCATGCTGTTTAGCATATATGCAAAATACAAAAATTGCTAAGTTAAAATTTTATAACAAAATTTCATAGATAACCTTTAATTATTATTGCATACCGTGGGACTAATTAAATACTAAAAACAACTGAAAATTAAAACACACTAGGGTTTACTATAAACTTATTTATTTACTGGATAAGGTTTCAGGTTTGTAAGTGTTATGGTTGCTAGAACTGAGACAAGGTATTTAAAGATTTGCATTTACTGCTACAGTGGCTAGCATATAAAGATCTGCCAATTTTTCATCTAACTTGTCTTCCCATGGAGGGTTACTACCTAGTTCCTGAGTTTTCTGATTAATTCTCTTTTCTTTTGGTTGTGATTTCTTTAATTTCTCCTGACTTTTCCTAATAATCAAACTTCTTTTATTAGGAGAAAGTGGTTCCTCATATTATGCTTTTTGAACAAATATTCCTTCTTCAGGATTTGCATAGGGTTTTGAGGATGATGATCCTGTTTCTCTCGGTGTAGTATCTAATTTATAATAGATATCCGAAAGTCTTTGCTTACCCATACTGTAAACAAATATTCAAATAATAAAACACATAATCACAAAATAGCAATCAGTAAAATTAAGTATTTTCTAAATACTTAATTGGCTTAAATCAGTGGCTCTGATACCACCTTTTTCTGTCACGGCCCCCGACCCGGTTTGACCCGTTTCAGGAGCCGCGGGACAGAAAATCCCGTGGTATTTATTTAATTGAGTTAACAGCGGAAGATTTTACCAGGATCTTTTTAAAACTGCAATTTCCCGATTATTCTATTTCACAATTCGGGATAAACCCCGGTAGTTTACAATCATATGATTTCATTGAGAAATCTTTATTTTACAAAACATGTTTCTTTATTTTATATTGAGCCACTTCCTTAAGCTTGTAGTGCTTCGCGGCACTTTTCCTGGATCACAACAGATCACCTGAAACATGTTTGAAAAAGGTTTTGTCAGCGGGAAATACTGGTGAATCATTCATTTTGCTTAAAACGACGCGTTTGTTATAATTTACAGTATTAAGAGCGATTACAATGTTTCCATATATCAACCAACTACCCACAGTATTTGTCACTCGACCATCCATTGGTAACCTCAGAGTCCAATGGTGTCTGTGACTATGGTCATATCACCCCTTGGCTAACTCGTTGTCCAATGGTGACGGTTATCAAGTAATGTATACAAAACCCCACATACCGGCTGTAATTTGGTGACTACAAAGACTTAATCCCTGTAATTATAACTCTGAAAATAAACTTGCTTTTGTAAACAAATTTGATAAAAAGAGAATGACTCACATTGCAGATTTATATGAGCAGAGCTTAGCCTACTGATTAGCCTTTTAATCTAAATTTAATAATATGCACACAAACTCGGTTAGTAACTAATACAACATTTACGATAACTCACGAGATTAAAACCTTCACAAAGAATGACAAAGTGCGATACTTAAACATCCATCATATTAACGACGAATGACAAAGCATAAACCCTAATGTGGGCAGCACTTAAACATCCATTGGATAGTTTAATCGATCGGACATTGAATCGTAGCAGCGATCGAGTTAATACCCGGTATCGGAGCAGCTCCTCGCTAATTATATATGAAATTTCGACTTCAGAGTGATATACTTTCGTTTTTGAAAGTTTGTTTCGACACCAGAGAACAGTGCATGCAACAAGCTATTTATAGCTGATTTTTAGGGTTCACGCGGCCCGCGTAAACAACAACATAAACTTTACGCGGCCCGCGAGGCTGCCTAGTCTACGAATAGGCTTGATTGGTCATCGGTATGTTAGCCAGATGGACACCAGTGAATCCGGAACACTTATCCGGTCAAACATGTATTGACGCGGCCCGCGTAAGACATGTCTTGTCTTTTACGCGGCCCGCCTGAGAACCAGAAATTTGTTTTTCTTGATTTTAAATATGGTTTAGGGTTTTAGGGGTCCGGGTTTATACTTACGGGTATTTTTGGGAAAATTTTGAGAGTCCTTACATCATCTTTTAATCAGACATTGGCACGTGGCCAATTCTTACCCATCAAATCTTTGTAACCGCTGCCCCATCAGCATTCACCTTTTTACTCTATAAAACTGTAACACCTCAAAAAATTCGTGTTCAATAGAATGACGACACGTGTCATGTAAAACAAAAATATTATTAAACCCGGATCCAATTAAAGATGTATGGCAGGATTTAAAAGTGTTTTCATGTTAAATTTACACCTCTGAACGACCTCGTTATGAATCCCAAGACCCTAACATATATTACAAACATCCGATTTACATTCAATCCGACAATCACTAGAAATAATTGACACAAACTTTGCAAGAATGGAAATCCTACGAAGAAATGCATGACAACCCATCGTTTATGGCTTTTCGATAATGTCCAAGACAAATGTACATCTTTAAAGGTAATCCTAACTATTTAGAACCTGTTCATGAGGCCCCATTCTGAATAATAGAAGCTCAAAAATTGGTATTTTATCAATTGCCCTTTCAAAGCCCGAAAGAACAACAATTTTTGGCTTCTGCAGAAGGCTTACGGATCGTAAGCCACACCCTTACGGTCCGTAAGGGTGCCCCAGCGACAGAAAGTTTGGCAGCAACTGTTTTAAACGCAATAACCGACTTATATTCGATTTTCCACTTCTTTGGACGACCCCTACAAGCTTTTTAGACCCTAGGAACACTTGTACATAATCAGGGAACATGGATAGACTTATTTGTCAACAATCCATTGAGTTTTAATCAGTATATAAAGGCACAAAGTTGCAACAATACTTGCATTCATTCCATCTGCTTTTCTGATCATCTCTGGAGCTCAAGAACCTCCTCTAAGCCTTCCTAATCGTGCATAGGACTTCTGTAAGTATGCTTATCCTTTCTTAGTTGAGTTTTTACTTAGTTTTAGCTTAAAAGTCAAACCGTCGTAATTAACAGTTGACTTAGTGATTAATCATTAATGGTCCAGTGATTAGTTGAATTGAAATAGTTATAAGTTGGTAATTATGTGGGCAATAAACCCTTAAAAGGGCTCCCTCTGATTCCCACTCTAACTAGACCATTTGTCGGGTCAAAGTTAATTAGAAAAAGTCAACAGGATGCTTAATTTCAAATTAATACATAATTAGCAATGTAGAACCCATACAACCTGTTTGATCATTATTATAACTTGGTAATTAATGTAAGAACATGTCTAAACATGTTCAACCCGACAATTTTCAGTAGAGACCCGGTTCGGAACCGAAAGTCGCATAATTTGACTTTTGCTTTGACTTTCTGTTCTGACCCGTTTAAGCATGTTTTAGAAATGCCTTAGAGCTTTAATTGGACCAGGTTACATGCTAGTATAACCCTCTGTGATTATACACCTTGGTTCAATAGTTATCCAATTAATATGCATGATTCCGTTAATTGCTCATATGTTGACCATTATGCCCTTTTCACCATGAAACGTGATTTTTGAAAATGTAAAAGAGTAGAAACCTTAGTTACTAAGATATAAACTTGTACCCAAAATTTGACATCAGTTTGAGGTGTAGATTGAGAGTTATGCTCATTAGTTTAATTAGATAGCTTTTTAGCGATTTAACGACGTAATTAGCATATAGCCTATTTAAACCCACTTTTTGATATCAAAATTTTTACCCACTGATGTAATATATTATTTTGTGATTTTTGAAGATTTTTAATTAATTTTAGGCTGAGCATAACTTAGAGTTATAAGCTTGATCCGGTAATTGTCGGGTTTTCCCTTTTGGGCTATAAAATGAGTTTCACATCTCTTTTTGACCCCAAACCTTTTGCTACTGAATTTATATGATAAATAAATTATTTTAAACCTGATGGAATAATAAAAATATCAGCTTTCTATATAGAACCCGGAAACGGCTTCTTATCGCCTTTTTAAGCTTTTTTAACGCATAGTATGTACTAAAACTATTTTAAACACACAAGGGTTGATACCTACTGATATTTTAGGTAAATTATAATATTTTAACAGTAAGCAAAAGTTGTTTAACTCAGACTTCAGTTTTGAGCTTTTCGGCTTATGTGAAATTACCAAAATGCCCCTACGGTGCATAGTTTGGTTATAATTGATAAATTTCACATATATGCAATACCCTACTGTTATAACTTATCAAATTAAGTATTTTTGCTGATTATATCAGACCTGTAACTCAGGTTAATACTTGAACTCTTTTATAACCTTATAAATAACTAAAATACCCCTACGGGCATAGTTTGAGTTTAAACTCGTTTCGGGCATAATAAAAGATATCTTACTGATGTCACAACATATTTAAGGCATATTAACTTAGGAAACCTATATATGGCTCTTATGGTTACCCGTTACGCCTCTTGCGCGTTCGGTTCGGTTTATGTAACTAGTTTGCATAAACTAGCCGAAACGAGTCAAACCTTATCTTTTTTACCTCAAAATCCAGAATGTGTTTAGATTACCCATATAAGACAAGTCTTCAAACTTGTCGGGTCTAAATCACATTCTATCCCGGTCTTCGCTTAATCACGCGTTCGAACCGAATCATTCCTTAAAACTAATCGGTTTAAGCTTAAGCTTAACTAAAGACCGTTAGGATTCTAATAGGTTATTATAAACCTTTGTTCCAGAATAGGAGAACCGGTAAAAGCTACCCGCATTTGCTAATTGTGAATTATACTTACAAAGGTAAATACTTTTAACTTATTTTCCCTATACGGGCTTGGGGTACGGTATATAAAATACCGCTTGGTCGGGCATTAAATCTTCCATCGTATGGTGGTTAATTGATATTGATCGGCCCGTTTAAATTTTTTTGTTTGCTTAAAGCCTTTGGGAGGTTAATGACCATGTCCCGGATATCCTTGGCATCATTTTACGAAATGGCCACGACCTAAGCGCGGGGTGTAGGCGTACACCCGTCAGTGCCAAAATAAATAATGTGGTGTGTCTATTGGTCTTTAACCCGGCACGATCCGGGCTACTGAACGCATAAGGAACATGTAATCCTTTTACGAGATTATATATTTAAATAATTATCCCAAGTTATAAAATGTTTGTGCCATGTGCATCCAAATCAATTTTTAAATCATTTTAAAAATGAGTCGGTTAATTGTATTTACCAGTGTAAACTGACGTATTTTCCCAAAAAGATTAAGTGCAGGTACTACTCGTAATAGGCTGGATTTCTCCTTAGCATCAAAAGAGTCTCGCAAGCTTAAGATGCCTAAAGTCTGTTGAACTACTGTTTCCTATTTTTATTTTTACCCACCTGTGGATTAATTTCAACTATTTGTGATACTGATATTACAATATTACATTCGGTTGAAATATATCTTTCATTTGCTTCCGTTGTGCATATTAAATATTGTGTTGTTTGACTGTAATGTTGCCAACCACGTCACGATACTCCCCCACCGGGCCCACCGGTCAAACGTGGAAATATCGGGGTGTGACAGGTTGGTATCAGAGCCAATGCTGAGTGAATTAAACACTAGCCTTTTGTGTTTAATCTCAGTTACACAATTGCGCATTCCAAAATTTTCGAGTCTAGACAAAGAACATAGGAACAATCCAAATTTGTTTCAATTTATTTTTAACTTTGTCTTTTATTTTATATATTCTTGTTGTTATCTTATGTTATATTGACAGGTCTAAATATGCCGCCAGGATTTTTCAGACGAAGAGGACGAGGCAAGGGGCCAATCACCGCCCCCAATGATCACGAAGCCGGGCCTTCGCACAGGTGAGCTCCTTCTGCCACTGCGAGTGCTGATCCTCGAGAGAAATGGAGGACCAATGTGGAGCCCGCTAGACGGTCTGTTTCACATAGTTCAACGCCTCCTTTTCGTAACTCCTATGAGCCACAGTCAGAAAACGAGCCCGATAACCCACAACCTTCATATATACCTCTTCAGCGATCCCTTTCGCACAATTCTTTTGGTAACCCCACTCCTGTTTTTCAGGGCCGGTTTAACCCGGCGAACTACATATAAGAACCCGTGGGTTTTAACCCACTAGGACCGGAGGATCATTTTTCCGGCGATAACGCCATGGATATGGAGGAGGACACCGACCCTATTGAGCCTGCAACAGGGACCCCCAACCATCCTATTGAGGTCTCGGATGGCTCATCTTTTCACGGATCACCCTACGGTGGTCCAGACAGTTTCCAG
Organism: Helianthus tuberosus; assembly: GCA_030545235.1. Taxonomy (NCBI): domain Eukaryota; kingdom Viridiplantae; phylum Streptophyta; class Magnoliopsida; order Asterales; family Asteraceae; genus Helianthus; species Helianthus tuberosus. The sequence continues at coordinate 158,181,477 of CM060402.1, read as the reverse complement.
GCAAGGTTCAACCAACATGAATGGTACTTCACACCTTCTCACCATTCATCGCCCCACCAGCAGCAAGATCCCTCTGGGGATTCACGTTTTGTGGCAGTCACGCCACCGCCCCCACCGCCGCCAGTTCATCAAGCGCCTCCAGAACCGCCGAGGCGTAGGAGGACAGGCGCGCGAATATCCGCACGTGGAGGGGATTTTCACTTCAGCACCCCTCATCACTCAAGTGGCAGTCATTATCCGCCACTACATGAAAACCCTCAAATGGGTGGGCCTTCAAACCCAGTTGCACCGCAGCCACCACCGATGGGTTTTGATAACCCGATTCCTGCATATACAGGTTCAATGGCGTACAACCCGTTTGAGCAGCCGGCTCACACCAACTATAATTATGCTGAAGCCGACCCATACTTGGTAGCGGCCAATTACAACGCCCTTCACCCGGAAGGACCGTATGGAGCTCCTTTGGGAGTAGGGCTCCCAACCCATGGGTACCAAATACCTGTTAGACCTATAATTCGGCAACAATCGCAGCCGCCACGGTTTTCCCCACCCGAACGGGAAAAAATTCTTCAAAGATTGGACCAAGTCGAGCGAGACTTTCACAGAGATCGCAGGGAGCGACAAAGTTTCTTCCAGGGATTGACAAGTTTAATAAAAGGGAAGAGCAAGAAGGACCATTGAATCCTTCAATTATTGATTGTATTTTCCTTGTTCAGTTGAGCCCCTGCGTGGGCCTGTCTTGCTGTTTTGACCCCTGCGTGGGTATGGTTGTCTTTTGAGCCCCTGTGTGGGCCTATCTTCTGTTAACCCCTACGAGGGTATGTTGTTTGTTTAAGTCCCTGCGTGGACTAGTATTTCAGTGTGACCCCTGCGTGGGTAAGTGTACTGTCAAAAAGACCCGTTTAGGGCAGTGTGTACTTTTTATGATTATTGGAATGTTAAGTTCATAAATTTCATTTTACTATTATATGCATAAATATATTACATGAAATAAATAAATCAGAATCATTCCTTTTAAAAATTAATCTGCCTATTTTAAATATTAATAAGAATCTTAAAAAGGTAAAACCTAGCTTGTAGGTCATTATAAAGACTTAGCCAATATGGTAAAACCTGTTTAAAAAGATTCGAATCCCAGTTAACATCTGAAAACATGTTAACGCTCCTGGCAGACGTGATTCGTTAAAGTCACACACGTCATTCTTAAATAAGGATTCTTCAAAAGATTTCCTAACCCAACTTAATGATCTATGAATCATGGGTTTAAATCATCAATTTAGATGATCATATTTTGACCATACATTGGTAATATAGTGCCTACGGGCCTTGCTCATTTCTACATGAGCCAAAAGACAGTGGTAGCTATGACTCCCTGTCCGAAAAAGGGTAAAGAACTATGTTCAAACCTTAAAGCCTTGATTCTCTGAAATCATAGCTTATGATTTAAAAATGTCCTTGTGACTAGGCCTGTGGTGCCACTAATAAAACTGTTATTGTTTTGTAATTAGGATAAATTAAAATGAAAATCCTAAATAAATATGATTTACAAATTAACCAAATCTGGTCTCTGTTTACCGTGGTTAATGAATTGCCATAAAAGACAATTCTATGATAAACTCCCAAGTAAACTATTGTCATTGTCTTATGCAACAGTTCAAATTAAAATGGCTGACTCGGATCAAATTAATAGTCACCCAAGAGAGAATAATGATAACGCCCGAATTAATATAACGGGTGCTGAACTGAAAGCGTTAGTAGACGACGCTGTTACAAAGGCCTTAGAGCGGCAGTATGAAGAATATAGCGGGACTCGAAGTAGGACCCTATCTACACCGCATTCAAAGCCACCCTCCAAGAAGGATGAACCCAGGAAAGAAGATGACGATCGTCACTCTTCAAATCATCAAAGTGATCCATCTCAGAAGATAATGCTGAATCAAGGACCCCGTGATAAGGGTTGCTCCTACAAATACTTTGTTTCATGTAAACCCAGGTATTTCACTGGGGAAAAAGGGGCCATAGACTGTATGACATGGCTGGATGAGATGGATACTGTGGTTGATATCAGCGGGTGCGCTGATAGAGATGTGGTAAAGTTTGTGTCTCAATCATTCAAAGGTGAGGCCTTAGCATGGTGGAGATCACTGATTCAAGCTACTGGGAAGATCCCACTGTACAATATGACATGGGAACAATTTGTTGCCCTCATCAGGGAAAACTACTGTCCTCAGCATGAGGTAGAAAAGATTGAGTCTGACTTCCTATCGTTGGTTATGAAGAACCTTGACTGCCAAGCTTACCTCACGAGCTTTAATACAATGTCCAGATTGGTTCCGTATCTGGTAACCCCGGAACCCAAAAGAATAGCTCGTTTCATTGGGGGTTTAGCCCCAGAAATAAAGGCAAGCGTGAAGGCCTCTCGGCCGACTACTTTCAGATCGGTAACTGACATATCCTTGTCCCTCACTCTGGACGCGGTCAGACAAAGATCGCTGAGGAACACGGATGCCGAGAAAAGGAAACGTGAAGATGACAATTCACGAAGGTCAAACAAGAAGCACCGAGGAAGCAATGACCACAAGAAAGGGTCTGAGTCTAAGAAGGATGGGCATCAATCTGGTGATAAGCCCAAGTGTAAAATCTGTAAGAGACAACACTTCGGGAAGTGCAGGTATGAATCGAACTCGCAGACTCAGTCGAGAACTTTTGCATGTGGAATATGCAAGTCCAAGGAGCACAAGACCTTGGATTGCAAGAAGCTGAAAGACGCAACGTGCTACAGTTGCAACAAAAAGGGGCACATTAAGACCAACTGCCCAAAATATGCAAAGAAAGCCGATGAAGGGAAGAAGACCAATGCTAGAGTCTTCAGGATGGATGCGAAAGAAGCTGTGCAGGACGATAACGTGATCACAGGTACTTTCCTCATAAATGATGTCTATGCAAGAGTACTTTTTGATTCAGGCGCTGATAAATCGTTTGTAGATAATAAGTTTTGCAAGTTACTGAATTTACCTGTTAAAACCTTAAGTGTGAAGTATGAGGTGGAGTTAGCAGATGGCACCAAAGAAACCGTCTCGACTGTGTTAGATAGATGTGTTATATCCATTAAGAACCACTATTTTCCTTTGTCCCTACTTCCCTTTAAGTTAGCCGGTTTTGACATAGTTTTTGGTATGGACTGGTTATCTCATAACCAGACCCAAATTGTTTGCAACAAGAAGCAAGTGGTGATTAAGACTCCGTCTGGTGAATCACTTACCATTCGGGGAGATACCCAGTATGGACTGCCTGAGCAAGTGACTATGCTCAAGGCCTCTAAGTGTTTAAAGAAGGGTTGTGTCATCTACATGGCACAAGTGACTATCGATGAACCGAAGCCTAAGATTGAGGATATTCCTGTCATTTCTGAATACCCCGAAGTTTTTCCTGAAGAACTACCTGGTTTACCACCAGATAGACAAGTCGAATTCAGAATTGACATCATCCCTGGGGCAGCAGTTGTTGCTAGGGCACCTTATAGGTTGGCATCAACAGAGATGAAGGAATTGAGAACGCAACTAGATGAATTGCTAGCCAAAGGTTTCATTAGACCTAGTTCGTCTCCTTGGGGAGCACCAATCTTATTTGTCAAGAAGAAGGATGGATCGATGCGCCTGTGCATCGATTACCATGAGCTTAATAAGGTCACTATCAAGAATAGGTACCCATTGCCCAGAATCGACGATCTGTTCGATCAACTCCAAGGGGCAAGCTACTTCTCTAAGATCGATCTGAGGTCTGGCTATCATCAATTGAAGGTTAAAGATGAAGATGTACACAAGACTGCATTTAGGACTTGTTATGGTCATTACGAGTTCCTAGTGATGCCTTTTGGGCTCACTAATGCACCTGCCGCATTCATGGATCTCATGAATCGCGTCTGCAAGCCCTACTTGGACAAATTTGTCATCGTCTTCATTGACGACATCCTCATCTACTCGAAGAACAAAGCCAACCATGAGAAACATCTTCGATGTATTCTTTCACTACTTCAACAGGAGAAGCTTTATGCCAAATTCTCTAAATGTGAATTCTGGCTTCGTGAAGTCCAATTTCTTGGACATGTGGTTAGCGAACGCAGAATCCAAGTGGACCCCGCTAAGGTTGAAGCTGTCATGAATTGGAAAGAGCCAAAGACGCCCACAGAAATTCGCAGTTTCTTGGGATTGGCAGGATACTGCAGACGTTTCATTGAGAATTTTTTCAAGGATTGCTGCACCCCTAACTTCTTTGACTCGGAAGAAAATAAAGTTCATTTGGGGCCCTAAGCAGCAAGAATCCTTTGATATCCTTAAACAGAAGTTGAGCAACGCTCCTGTACTTACATTGCCTGAAGGTACCGAAGAATTCGTGGTTTACTGCGACGCATCACACACTGGCATGGGATGTGTGCTTATGCAGAGAGGCAAAGTCATTGCCTACGCTTCACGACAGTTAAAAGTGCATGAAAAGAATTACACCACCCATGACTTGGAGTTGGGTGTCGTTATTTTTGCACTGAAGCTATGGAGGTACTATTTATATGGTATCAAGTGTGTGATCTATTCTGATCACAAGAGCCTCCAGCACCTGTTCAACCAAAAGGATTTGAACATGAGGCAACGACGTTGGATGGAAACCTTAAATGATTATGATTGTGAAATAAGATACCATCCTGGCAAAGCGAATGTAGTCGCCGATGCCTTGAGTCGGAAGGAAAGGGTGAAACCCATCCTAATCAATGCCAAGAGCATTGAGATAAAGAATGGTTTGAACGAAAGGTTGTTAGCTGCGCAGAAGGAAGCTGTACTGGAAGCTAACTATCCTAATGAAAAGCTAGGAGTAACCGAAGAACAGTTATCTCAGGGCAAGGACGGAATCCTTAGGTTAAATGGAAGAATATGGGTTCCAGTTTATGGAGGACTTCGAGATGTTATCCTCCAGGAAGCCCACAGCTCTAAATATTCCGTTCATCCTGGAGCTGATAAGATGTACCAGGATCTGAAGGCAAACTTTTGGTGGATAGGCTTGAAGAAGTCTATAGCTACCTATGTAGCTAAATGTTTGACGTGTGCGCAAGTCAAAGCTGAACATCAAAAGCCGTCAGGTCTGCTACAACAACCTGAACTTCCCACATGGAAGTGGGAAATGGTGACAATGGACTTCATCACCAAGTTGCCCAAAACCAGGAAAGGAAATGACACAATATGGGTGATAGTTGATAGACTGACTAAGTCAGCACATTTCCTACCCATTAAGGAGACCTATAGCTCCGTCATGTTAGCCCAATTATACGTAGACAAGATTGTATCTCTACATGGCGTACCTGTGGCTATTATCTCTGACAGGGATACTAGATACATGTCTCTTTTTTGGAAAAGTTTCCAACAATCTCTGGGCACGCGTTTAAATTTCAGTACGGCTTACCATCCTCAGACAGACGGACATAGTGAGCGTATAATCCAAACGTTGGAAGACATGCTTCGTGCATGTGTGATCGACTTAGGTGGTAGTTGGGATAACCACCTACCATTGATCGAGTTCTCATATAACAATAGCTACCATACCAGCATCAAGGCTGTGCCTTTCGAGGCCCTATATGGTAGAAAGTGCAGAACGCCCGTTTGTTGGGCGGAAGTTGGAGATGTCCAACTGTTAGGACCAGAAATAGTCTTTGAAACGATGGACAAGATTGTCCAGATTCGTGATCGCTTGAAAGCTGCCAGAGATAGGCAGAAAAGCTACGCATATTTAAAGCGTAAATCTTTTAACTTCGAGGTAGGTGACAAAGTGTTGCTTAAAGTATCACCCTGGAAGGGAGTGATGCGATTTGGTAAGAAAGGCAAGTTAAGCCCGAGATACATAGGACCATTCGAAGTCATCGAACGTGTCGGATCAGTTGCCTATAAATTAAACCTACCTGAAGAGCTCAGTGGTATTCACAATGTATTCCACATCTGCAATATGAAGAAGTGTTTCGCTGATGAATCACTGGTTATACCACATACAGATGTGCACATAGAAGAGAGCTTGAAGTTTGTCGAGATCGACAGGTTAAGAAGCTTCGAATGAAGCATGTGCCTATTGTAAAGGTAAAATGGGATGCCCGTAGAGGTCCCGAGTACACGTGGGAGGTAGAGTCCACAATGAAAGAAAAGTACCCTCATTTGTTTCAGAAAATCTTGAGGTCGAGATTTCTTTTAAGGGGGTGAGGATGTAACACCTCGAAAAATTCGTGTTTAATAGAATGACGACACGTGTCATGTAAGACAAAAATATTATTAAACCCGGATCCAATTAAAGATGTATGGCAGGATTTAAAAGTGTTGTCATGTTAAATTTACACCTCTGAACGACCTCGTTATGAATCCCAAGACCCTAACATATATTACAAACATCTGATTTACATTCACTCCGGCAATCACTAGTAATAATTGACACAAAATTTGCAAGAATGGAAATCCTACGAAGAAATGCATGACAACCCATCGTTTATGGCTTTTCAATAATGTCCAAGACAAATGTACATCTTTAAAGGTGATCCTAACTATTTAGAACCTGTTCATGAGGCCCCATTCTGAATAATAGAAGCCCAAAAATTCGTATTTCATCAATTTCCCTTTCAAACCCCGAAAGAACAACAATTTTTGGCTTCTGCAGAAGGCTTACGGACCGTAAGCCACACCCTTACGGTCCGTAAGGGTGCCCCAACGACAGAAAGTTTGGCAGCAACTGTTTTAAATGCAATAACCGACTTATATTCAATTTTCCACATCTTTGGACGACCCCTACAAGCTTTTTAGACCCTAGGAACACTTGTACATAATCAGGGAACATGGATAGACTTATTTGTCAACAACCCATTGAGTTTTAATCACTATATAAAGCCACAAAGTTGCAACAATACTTGCATTCATTCCATCTGCTTTTCTGATCATCTCTGGAGCTCAAGAACCTCCTCTAAGCCTTCCTAATCATGCATAGGACTTCTGTAAGTATGCTTATCCTTTCTTAGTTGAGTTTTTACTTAGTTTTAGCTTAAAAGTCAAACCGTCGTAATTAACGGTTGACTTAGCGATTAATCATTAATGGTCCAGTGATTAGTCGAATTGAAAGTAGTTATAAGTTGGTAATTATGTGGGCAATAAACCCTTAAAAGGGCTCCCTCTGATTCCCACTCTAACTAGACCATTTGTCTGGTCAAAGTTAATTAGAAAAAGTCAACAGGATGCTTAATTTCAAATTAATACATAATTAGCAATGTAGAACCCATACAACCTGTTTGATCATTATTATAACTTAGTAATTAATGTAAGAACATGTCTAAACATGTTCAACCCGACAATTTTCAGTAGAGACCCGGTTCGGAACCGAAAGTCGCATAATTTGACTTTTGCTTTGACTTTCAGTTCTGACCCGTTTAAGCATGTTTTAGAAATGACTTAGAGCTTTAATTGGACCAGGTTACATGCAAGTATAACCCTCTGTGATTATACACCTTGGTTCAATAGTTATCCAATTAATATACATGATTCCGTTAATTGCTCATATGTTGACCATTATGCCCTTTTCACCATGAAACGTGATTTTTGAAAATGTAAAAGAGTAGAAACCTTAGTTACTAAGATATAAACTTGTACCCAAAATTTGACATCAGTTTGAGGTGTAGATTGAGAGTTATGCTCATTAGCGTAATTAGAAAGCTTTTTAGCGATTTAACGGCGTAATTAGCATATAGCCTATTTAAACCCACTTTTTGATGTCAAACTTTTTACCCACTGATGTAATATATTATTTTGGGATTTTTGAAGATTTTTAATTAATTTTAGGCTGAGCATAACTTAGAGTTATAAGCTTGATCCGGTAATTGTCGGTTTTGCCCTTTTAGGCTATAAAATGAGTTTTACATATCTTTTTGACCCCAAACCTTTTGCTACTGAATTTATATGATAAATAAATTATTTTAAACCTTCTGGAATAATAAAAATATCAACTTTCTATATAGAACCCGGAAACGGCTTCTAATCGCCTTTTTAAGCGTTTTTAACGCATAATATGTACTAAAACTATTTTAAACACACAAGGGTTGATACCTACTGATATTTTAGGTAAATTATAATATTTTAACAGTAAGCAAAAGTTGTTTAACTCAGACTTCAGTTTTGAGTTTTTCGGCTTATGTGAAATTACCAAAATCCCCCTACGGTGCATAGTTTGGTTATAATTGATAAATTTCACATATATGCAACACCCTACTGTTATAACTTATCAAATTAAGTATTTTTGCTGATTATATCAGACCTGTAACTCAGGTTAATACTTGAACTCTTTTATAACCTTTTAAATGACTAAAATACCCCTACGGGGCATAGTTTGAGTTTAAACTCGTTCCGGGCATAATAAAAGATATCTTACTGATGTCACAACATATTTAAGGCATATTAACTTAGGAAACCTGTATATGGCTCTTATGGTTACCCGTTACGCCTCTTGCGTGTTCGGTTCGGTTTATGTAACTAGTTTGCATAAACTAGCCGAAACGGGTCAAACCTTATCGTTTTTACCTCAAAATCCAGAATGTGTTTAGATTACCCATATAAGATAAGTCTTCAAACTTGTCGGGTCTAAATCACATTCTATCCCGGTCTTCACTTAATCACGCGTTCGAACCGAATCATTCATTAAAACTAATCGGTCTAAGCTTAAGCTTAACTAAAGACCGTTAGGATTCTAATAGGTTATTATAAACCTTTGTTCCAGAATAGGAGAACCGGTAAAAGCTACCCGCATTTGCTAATTGTGAATTATACTTACAAAGGTAAATACTTTTAACTTATTTTCCCTATACGGGCTTGGGGTACGGTATATAAAATACCGCTTGGTCGGGCATTAAATCTTCCATCGTATGGTGGTTAATTGATATTGATCGGCCCGTTTAAATTGTTTTGTTTGCTTAAATCCTTTGGGAGGTTAATGACCATGTCCCGGATATCCTTGGCATCATTTTACGAAATGGCCACGACCTAAGCGCGGGGTGTAGGCGTACACCCGTCAGTGCCAAAATAAATAATGTGGTGTGTCTCTTGATCTTTAACCCGGCACGATCCGGGCTACTGAACGCATAAGGAACATGTAATCCTTTTACGAGATTATATATTTAAATAATTATCCCAAGTTATAAAATGTTTGTGCCATGTGCATCCAAATCAATTTTTAAATCATTTTAAAAATGAGTCGGTTAATTGTATTTACCAGTGTAAACTGACGTATTTTCCCAAAAAGATTAAGTGCAGGTACTACTCGTAATAGGCTGGATTTCTCCTTAGCATCAAAAGAGTCTCGCAAGCTTAAGATGCCTAAAGTCTGTTGAACTACTGTTTCCTATTTTTATTTTTACCCACCTGTGGATTAATTTCAACTATTTGTGATACTGATATTACAATATTACATTCGGTTGAAATATATCTTTCATTTGCTTCCGTTGTGCATATTAAATATTGTGTTGTTTGACTGTAATGTTGCCAACCACGTCACGATACTCCCCCACAGGGCAAACGTGGAAATATCGGGTTGTGACAAAAACCCTGATCAAAAACCGCAAACAGGGTTTTACACTGTCGATTTGAATCCCAAAATTCCTTTTTCAAAGCAGTTTCCATCCTTCAGTCTCAAGTCGTTGTTCGTTCTTCTTTATCAAAATGACAAAATCAAATCCAAAATCAAATCCAAAATCAAAAGCATCCTCATCTTCATATTCCAAAAAGGTCACTCAAAAGGCTACTGAACCCATTGAAATCCCATACAAATCCCCTCACAATTACTTGGGTTTACTCACAAAATCCCCCACCACCAGAACCTTCGATTCTATCATTGACATTCTTTCAGCTTCAAAGTACAAAACTTTGTTAACTGCTGATGCACCAATTTACCAAGAAACCCAGACAGAGTTCTGGAAAAATGCCACACTTGAATTGCAAGGTGACACTGTTATAGCCATTAACTCCTCCATACAAGGTAAAAAGGTTCAAATTACTCCACAATCCATATCGGAAGTCTTTAATCTCATTGATCAGCAAGGTAAAACCTTTTTTTTCCCAAAAACGAGATAAAAACAGATTTCCTTGAAAGGGGGTATGCGGAACAAACAAAAAGGGATACCTTACAAAAAGGCTTTTTCCCTTCTGCACCTAGGTTTTTATTCCATACTCTTTTGATGTGTGTTTCAAATAAAACAACAGCTTGGAACGAAATACCATTAAAGATCCAATATCTGGGTTTTGCTATTTTACATAATGAAAATTTTAACTATTCACAGGAGATCTTTGATGACTTGGTAAAAAATGTTGATACCAAATCATTTTTACTTTTTCCAAGGTTTCTAAGCTACTATTTTAAACAAAAATTCGGAAAGGAAAATGAAAATTTGCTCAAACAAGGTGTTTCTTTTCAAATAAAGGGTTTAACACCTGAAACATTCACTAGAATGTTAACACCTACAAAAACAAAAGCAGATGTGCCTGAGCAGACTTTAGCAGATAACATTGCTCCTCAGGCATCTGCTGTTGAGCCCACTGCTCCAGGTGATCATAGTAGCACAACCACTGCTATGAAACCCACACCTGCCATTACTAAAAAGACCAAAAGAAATCATCCAAAAAGCCCCCCAAACACAAATCAAAGGTAACTCTGGAAGATGAGATCCCAGAGCCACTGCCAGTGACAATACAAATGTCACCACCAACCACTGCTACTACTTCCTCACAGCAGATGGAAGAAAGATCTCCACCCTTGCCTCAAATGTAACAACTCTCATTAAAAAGTCCTAATTATTACTTTAATTGTCCATTAGGAAACCTTAATTGAGAAACCCAAGTGATTCTGAACAAACACTAAAATTTTCAGAATAATCAGAATCAGGATCAGGGCCCCTAAAACTCAGGGGGGGTAAACCCTATTCGGTAATATCTTGACAGTTTGTTGTCAAAAATGAGATAGCACGTAAAACCAACTCAGCTGAGCTACTGGGACACAAAGCAAGCCTATGGTAGACTAGGGTCTCTCGCGCCACGCGACGCGAGCAAGGGAACCTTTCGCGTGGCGCGAGGGGGAGCATTTTTCAAGTATAAATAGTAGCGTCTGTTTCATGCAATTGAGTGTTCGTTCGACGTTCAAATTCGAATTGTACATTGAGTTATAGCATAAACAGTCCCACAACACACACGATTCACGAAGTGCTGCCGCAAAACAGGGTAATAACTCGATCGCTATTACGATTCATTTTCCGATCGATCAATGTACTCAATGGATGTTTAAGTGCTGCCCACCTTAGGGTGATGCTTTGTCATTAGTCGTTAATTCGATGGATGTTTAAGCATAGCACTTTGTCATTCGTTGTGAAGGTTGATCTCGTGAGTTATCGTAAATGCTGTATTGATTACTAACCCAGTTTTGTGTGCATTGTTATATAAATTAGGTTAACAAGGTTAATCCATAGACTAGACTCTGTCCGTGTTAAATCTGCAATGTGAGTCATTCTCTTTTTATTAAATCTATTTACAAAAGCATGTTTATTTCAAAGTTATAATTACGGGGATTAAGTCTTTGTAATCACCAAGTTACAGCCAGTATGTGGGGTTTTGTATACATTACTTGATAATCGTCACCATTGGGGCAGCCAATGGGGGATATGACCATAGTCACAGATCCGGTCGAGTAACAAATACTGTGGGTAGTTGGTTGATATTAGAAACAATGTAATCACCCTTAATACTGTAAATTATAACGAACAGGTCTGTTTTATTAATTAGAATGATTCACTCAGTATTTCCCGCTGACAAAACATTTTTCAAACATGTTTCAGGTGATCTGTTGTGATTCAGGAAAGGTGCTACGGAGCACTGCAAGCTTAAGAAAGTGGCTCATTGTAAAAGAAAGAAATATGTTTTGTTAAATAAAGATTTCTCCGTGAAATCATAATATTGTAAATTAACGGGGTTTTATCCCGAGTTGTGAAATAAAATAATCGGGAAAATTTTAGCTTTAAAACGATCCTGATAATAAACTTCCGCTGTTAAACTCAATTAAATAAATACCACGGGATTTCTGTCCCGCGACTCCTGAAACGGGTCAAACCGGGTCAGGGGTCGTGACAGAAAGAGGTGGTATCAGAGCCACTGAGTTAAGCTAATTAAGTATTTAGAAAAATACTTAATTTTTCCTGATTACTATTATGTGATTATGTGTTTTATTAACTGACTATTTGTTAGTTACAGTATGGGTAGGAAAAAGCTTTCAAGTATCTATCTTAAATTAGATAGGTCATCCAACGAGAAGGGAAGTTCATCCCAAACCAAATCCTCAAAACTCCATGCAATTCCTGAAGAAGGAATATTTGTTCGAAAAGCCCAATACGAAAACCCACTTTCTCCAGATAAAAGAAGTTTAATTTTAAAGAAAAGTCAGGAGAAAATAAAGAAAGCCCGAGAGAAGAAAGTTAAACAGGAAACCCAAGAATTAACCAGTAAAACACCTTGGGAGGACAAATTAGAGGAAAAATGGGCGGATCTTTATATGCTAGCCACTGTAGCAGTAAATGCTAATATTTAAAATACCATGATTCCGTAATAGCAACCTTACTTAATCTAGTAAATAAATGAAACCTAGTATGTTTAAAATTGTTCATTTTCCTTTGTATAAATTAGTCACAGGGTATGCAATAAAACTTAAAGGTTATTTCTAAATTTTAAACTTAGCATTTTTGTATTTTCTTTGTATGTTAAACAGCATGAATGAGTTATCAAAAGCCCTAGAGAATCTCAACCTATACCCTGTAAATCTAGAAGTTTCTAAAGAGTTTACTGGGTATTTTCCTGATGTGGAACAACCTGTAGAATTCAACGCTCCACCTTTGAAAAAGCCAAAACCAAAGAAAAGAAGGAAATACGTATGGGGGAGTCGTATACGTAGGAAAAAGCCAGCTACGAAACTTCCTAAAATAAACAATCCTTTAGAAAAAGGAAAAGAAATTGTAACCAGGGAAAGTTCTAGACAGCAGGAGATAGAGACTGAAGTCAAGGAAGATTCTAGGCAAATGGGAATGCAGTTTGAGGAATATTCTAAGGAGATAGAAATGGAGGTTCGAAAAGGTTTTAGACCAACTCAGATGGAAGTTGGAGAAAGCTCCAAACAAAACCAGGGAATGACTTTTCAGGAGGAAATAGATTACATATTGGCAAGCTGTGAAACTATTCAGCCTGTCAATACCAATGTTTTTACTCGTCCTATTGAAACCCAAATCCCTATAAATCTTGAACCAGCAATCCCAGAACCAATAATCCATGCCCAATCTGTAGGAATGGATGAATGGTGGACAAATGATTGGCAATTTCAAAACATTGTCAACAGTCCTTATTCCTTTCTTCCGCAATTCGATCCAGAACCATTACCAAATCCACCCATGAGTAACGAAAATCTGGCTGAACTTCACCATTTTGGTGAAGAATTAATGGATGCGGGAAGTAGAATTCGGGAGATTGGGGGACAAATTGCTTGGAAGTATGATGAAAGGGAGCTTCGTTTTTAGGAAGACAAGTGACAAGAAAGAAGTGGGTAGTGAGTCGGTATTTGTGTAATAGTAATAGTAAAACCAGTATTTGTAAACTAAATAATAAAACGGTTGTATATAGAGGCATGATATAATTTATAAAATAAATGAAATTTTAGATTTTGTTTGTATATTCGTTTACGTGATTATGTGCAATTAATTGTGACATTGAATTATTTCTTTTATACTAATTATTTATCTATAAATTAATTATCAGATGGCAAACATTGATAATGAACCAGTAAATGAAGTAAATCAATCCGAGCAAATTCAGGAAGAACAATTATTAAATAGACAAGATATAGAGGATATCGTTGCACAAGGAATAGCCAATGCTATTCCAGCAATCGTTGCTGTTGTTCAAAAACCTATTAAACCGCAATCAATCATTCCTAGTAAACGTACTCAAGGCGACAACTTTAGTAATAGTATAAACGGAGGCGGAAATCATGATAATAACAATAATGATCTGCAAACCCCAATTTTCAAGAAAATGAAAGCTGCAACACCTGGTTGCACTTACAAAGAATTCCTTGCCTATAAACCAACTTAGTTTGCAGGTAACGAAGGGGCTATTGCAGCACTACGTTGGTTAGAGAAAACTGAGGCAGTGATTACCATAAGTAAATGTGCTAAGAAAGATCAAGTTATGTATGCATCAAATCTTTTTAAAGAAGGGGCGTTAGAATGGTCGAACACTGTGATACAAGCAAAAAGAAGGATTGAGGCTTATGCCATGAAATGGGAAGAATTTAAGAGTCTTGTAGAAAGAAAATTCTGTCCCGAGTATGAAAAAGATCAAATGGCAAATAAGTTCCTAAACCATCGGATGGTTAATGTGGACTATCGAGGATATACTTCGACATTCTTCGAATATGCTAGGGTGGTACCAACACTGGCTTCGCCAGAACCGGTACTCATTTCTCGCTATATTTGGGGGCTAATTAGCGAAATCCGCAACATCGTTAAAGCTGCGAGACCTCGCACTATTGACGATGCAGTGGAATTAGCCAATACCATAACTGATGAACTGGTACGTACACAAGATGAAAACAGGAAAAAGGAACTGGCTTAGAAAATTACCCAAGGATTTCGTACGGGTAATAATAACAGCTTCAAGAAAAGAGGAATAGGGCAATCACCAACTCCATCATACTGCAGGAAATGCAAAAAGAAACATTATGGAAGATGCGATATAACTTGCAATTTTTGCAAAACTATAGGACATCGTGAAGAAAACTGCAGAAAGAAATCCATAATTTGTTACAATTGTGGAGAAGCCGGACATTTCAAAACAGAATGTCCTAAATTGATCAAACCAGCAGAAAACAAAGCCAAGGCGACTGACGGAGCTACTAAGAAAAATGTCAGAGCATTCCAGCTAACCACTCAAGAAGCAGAACTCATTCCAGATGTGATAGCTGGTACGTTCTTAGTTCACAATGTATACGCAAAAGTATTATTTGACTCTGGTGCAAACCAAAGTTTTATAAATACTTTATTCTGTCAAGCTCTTAAGTTACCTTTAACCAACATTAGGCAGATTTTTATAGTCGAAACCGCAGATGGAAATTCAGTTAAAATAGATCAGGTTTTGCAAAAAGTAGAAATAGAACTTTCAGGTCATAAATTTGCTGCAAATCTGTTACCTATGAAATTAGCTGAATTTGATATTGTGTTAGGAATGGATTGGTTAATAGCCAACCATGCTCAAATCATTTGTGATAAAAATTCTATAGAAATTCAAGCACCTACTGGAGAAGTAATCATGATTACAGGAGATAAACCGCGTAAACCCATGAAGTTCATATCAGTAATGAAAGTTGCTAGTTATGAACGAAAGCAAGGAATAGTATATATGATTTCAGTAATCATTAGTACTAAGGGTAAAGAACCTAAGGAAATTCCTGTAGTCTCAGAATACTCAGATATATTCCCAGAAGAATTACCAGGGTTACCACCAGATAGGGAAGTAGAATTTAGGATTCATCTACAGGAATATCCCCAATCTTTTTCTCTGTCGTCGATGTATCAGTAACGAGTGCTAAAATAGCTATGTGGCCCTTTCGTAAACACTTCTGTGCCTTCAATAAGGAGATGATGCCACTCACGACACCACTCTTGTCGCCTTGAACTTCGAGAGGTTCCTTGCCAGAACGAGGAATACGAATGATCTTCTCCTTGCATAGGATCTCTGCTTGTTGTTGGGATAACCAATCCATACCAATGACAATATCAAAACTACTCAGAGTTATAGGAATGAGATCGATAGTGAAAGTCTGACCGGCGAGGATAAGATTACAACCCTGAACTATGTGTGTGGCCTCTAGACTTTTACCGTTAGCTAACTCTACGACATGTTTGGTGTTCAAAAGTGTTGGTGCGCGTTTAAGCATTTGACTAACGTTCAGAGACATATAACTGGTATCCGCACCCGAATCAAATAATACGGTAACATAAAAGTCGTCGAGAAGAAACTTACCCGTAACCACATTAGGATCGTTCCTTGCGTCACTCTGACCAATCACAAACATACGGCCCTTTGCACCATTGTTGTTGTTGTTTCCCCCATTGTTGTTCCCACTGCCCTGATTATTGTTGTTGTTGTTCTGATTCTGGTTTAACTGGGGGCAGTTCCGCTTGAAGTGACCTTCAGCCCCACACTGAAAGCATACCTTATTTCCTTGCTGTTGTTGCTGTGACTGGTTTCGTGGAACGGGTGACTGTTGTTGCTGGTTCTGATTCGCAGGCCTTGAGCTCCTGCAATCTTTAGCGTCATGACCTACCCTTAGACATCTTTGACAGCGGCCTTTACGACACTGACCACTGTGGTGTTTGTTGCACCTGTTACATAGTGGATGATTTCCCCGATATCCACTCTGCCCCTGACTACCAGACGATTGCTGACTCGGACTCTGGTAATCACTAGTCTTGCGCTGCTGTTGTGCTTGAGACTGTACAATAGCTGAACCCCTGCTGGAATCCCCTTCCCATTTCCGCTTGTTGTCGTTGGGAGTAGCAGGAGTAGCTGGAGTGGTAACGGTAGTAGCGCTGATACGTTTAGGCAGCCTGTTCTGTTCCACCGCCTGATCGGTGAGGCGATGAGCTAGCTTGACGATCTGTTGAATAGTGCCAAGATTCGCTGAGGTTACGTGGCTTTGAATCTCCGGCACCAGACCATTGAGATACAGTTCGATACGCTTAATGGGAGGGTCCACCATAGTAGGACACAGAATAGCCAACTCGTTCGATCTTCTGGCGTCGTTGTGGATCGTTGAGCACTGTTCTGGTTATAGTCTGGTTTTAATAAAAACGTTTTTCCCTTATTAAAACCGAGTTCTCTATAACCAATGGCTCTGATACCAATCTGTCACACCCCCAAAATCCACACGCGGGGTACTACCGCTTGGAGGCGTGACATGACCAGGATCAAGCCACCAATCATATTGAACATAAGTATGTATATCAAAAGTCATTCATCAATACGATAGGTGTTTACAAAACCAAATATAAACAAGTGTGTAGCGGAAGCATTTAATGTAAAACCCAACATAAGTTTAAGTACAAAATGTCATAAGTTTTAACAACACATTCACGATCCATGTCCACAACGACTGTGCCTCCCGTGCAAGCTCCATAAGTACCTAAGGTCCTGCAAGGCATGTAACAGAGAGTCAACAAAAAGTTGAGCGAGTTCACAGTTGGTTATTTAGTTATAATGTTCATTTCGTGAATCATATGTTCGTTTAGTAATCATGTATCGTATGTAATAGCATCGCGGCCCTCAAGGCATGTTTGCGAAGTTTAGTGGGGGTTTCCCATGTTTTCTAGACTAGTTATATTTGTATCGCGGCCCTCCAGGCATGTTTGCGAAGATTTAAGTATAGTTCGCGGCCATTCCAGGCATGTTTGCGAAGATTGTTCTAGTATCGCGGCCGATCCCGGCATGTTTGCGAAGAGAAGTATATGTATCACTAGTCTAGTAGTATCTACCATTGACCTTCATCTCCCGAGGCCAATGGTATGTAATTCCGATAACTCTTAATCTTAAATAATCAATCAATCAACCCATTCCCAACCCCGGGAATCCCATGCCTTGGTAGAAGTGTGAACTCACCTTGTTTGCTCGGTATGCTAAGTTAAGTACTCACAATAAATCAGTCAAGTCCTATAGTGTACGTATGTTCAGTCAGTTTACGTTCGTAATATTTCATATGTCAATTATGTCACAAAGTATGTTCATGCATTTCTCATCAAATAACACATATCAGTAGGTTCATGTTCATACAGTCATACCCCATATACTGAGTTCTTGGTAATAACTAACTTGGTAAATCAATTAACATGCTTGATGGAGGTTAACAGACTTAACCAGGTTAATGCATTAAGCAAAGATAACAAGCTTCCTGAATAAACAAATATAACAGGAATAATAAACTACCAGTGCTAGTTAAATAACAGAGTTAACAAGTTAATAAAGTTAACTACTTAACAGAGTTACTCAAACAATAAAGTTCTCAAAATACATATTTAACATAGTTAATTAAACTAACTAAGTTATCCAAGTGATTAGTTTAATTGCATAACATATTTAATGACATAAATACTAACAGTTAATCATGTTGTCAAACACATATAAATGCCGAAAACACATAAGAGCCGAAATCCCTATATGGGCCGAAAACCAAACATGTGCCGAAAACACTTAAGGTCCGAAATCCCCCTAAGTGCCGAAATCCTTATATGTTGCCGAAAACACTCAAGAGCCGAAATCCCTATATGGGCCGAAAACCCTTTGGGCTGAACTTGTTTGGGCCGAAATCACTTTAAGTGATTTCGTCCATTTCCTTTGTGTGGGGGGTTTTCGTGAACATCATCATCTTCACCAACTCACTGTAACTTAAAACCCAGTAACTATCTCATTACAGAAACATGATTAATCATCTACAAGCCATCTAAGTTAATCATGAATATATAACATATGATTTGCCAACATCGTATGATACCAGAATCCCAGTTTAATCAGTTTATCATCCAATACAAATTACCCACTGTTGATCATATTTCAAATATATATACCCAGTTTCATGTATGATAATTATCTAACAAGTATACAATGATCAATCACAAAATCACCTATATAAATGTATACATACATAATGATTAAACATCCAAAATCATACGATATGCAACAAGATACAACTAAATCATGAAATTACTAACCCAATATTAGACAGAGGTTTTGCTTCAACTGGGGAATTCTCTTTGTGGGTTTTTAGAGATAGAAAGAGAAACAATGTGATAAGATTTGTTTTGGTAATTGTGAGGCTTCACTGAGAAGATTTGTTTATAAAAGATTATACAAAATATCTAAACACTGGGCCATGGGCCAAGCCCATCTCCTGATTTCGTTGGTTTAAAGTGGACGAAAACACCTAAAGTGTTTTCACCACTTGGGTGTTTTCATGATACTTGTTTTCATTTACTGTAAAGGTTCCAACTTTAATTTAACATGTTACTTAGCATAAATCCTTATACATACACTCACATATTAACAAATATTATGGATTTCCAAGCACATAATATTAATCGAAATACGATGTAACGTATTACAAAGGTATGCGTTGTGAAACAACGAGTCGTGTAAACAAACACATAAACAAATAAAATAAAAAAAAATTAACGCGCACTAAATGCGAAGATAGAATCTTGGAAACTCGAGTTGTCACATTATCCCCAACTTGAAAGAAATTTCGTCCCGAAATTTAGCATGCGGTTACTGAGGAAGCTAGGTAAGCTATCGTTTACTGGTTTTCCTGGGGTATCACATCATCCCCCTGTTGAGTTGGGATTTCATCCCGAACTTCTGTAGTAGCTTCAGCCTCAGTAGTAGTTGCATTGTTTTCGAACAACTGGGGATATTTGAGTTCCATTTGGTCTTCGCGTTCCCAGGTAAACTCTGGGCCACGACGGGAGTTCCAACGAACTCGAACAAGAGGTATTCTGGTGTTCTTGAGGACCTTAACATCCCGGTCCGTGATTTCAACTGGTTCTTCGACGAAATGCAATTGTTCGTCGATAGTGAGCTCCTTCAGAGGAACTATGAAGGTCTCATCTGACTGCCACTTCTTCAGATTTGACACATGAAAGACGTTGCGAACTGCACTGAGTTCAGCTGGTAAGTTCAGTCTGTAGGCCACTTTGCCTATCTTTTCTATGACTTCAAATGGTCCAACGTATCGTGGATTGAGTTTGCCTCGTTTGCTAAAACGAACAACACCCTTCCAGGGTGAAACCTTGAGTAGTGCTCGATCCCCAACTTGGAATTCGAGTATTTTCCTGTCTTTATCGGCGTATACTTTCTGACGGTCACGAGCTGCCGCCATGCGTTGTCGTATTTGAGCAATCTTTTCAGTAGTATCAACTACCATTTCAGGACCTGTGATCTGACTGTCACCCACCTCTGCCCAACAAAGAGGTGATCGGCATTTACGCCCGTACAATGCCTCAAATGGAGTAGCTTTAATGCTAGTGTGGTAACTGTTGTTGTACGAAAATTCCACAAGTGGCAGATGTTTTTCCCAGCCCTTGCCAAAGTCAATTACGCACGCCCGAAGCATGTCTTCTAGAGTTTGAATAGTACGCTCAGATTGCCCATCTGTCTGAGGATGATAAGCTGTGCCCATGTCTAATCGAGAGCCAAAAGATTTGTGCATTGCTTGCCACAGTTCTGAAGTAAAACGTGCATCACGATCAGAGATAATAGATGTGGGCACCCCGTGCCTCGAGACAACTTCTTTAAGGTATACATCTGCTAGAGTGGAGAACTTATCCGTTTCCTTGATAGCCAAGAAGTGAGCAGACTTTGTGAGTCGATCAACGATCACCCAAATAGTATCATTCCCACGCTGAGATCTAGGCAGGCCAGTAACAAAATCCATGGAAATTTGCTCCCATTTCCATTGTGGTATCTCAGGTTGCTGGAGTGGGCCTGATGGTTTCTGATATTCCGCTTTGACTCTCGCACAAGTCAAACACTTGCTAACGTAAGTTGCTATGTGGGCCTTCATGCTAGGCCACCAATATGTAGTTCTGAGGTCGTGGTACATTTTATCCGAACCAGGATGTACTGAGTAGCGAGACTTATGAGCTTCATTCATTACAAGCTCGCGCAAATTACCATAGAGTGGAACCCAGATGCGTCCGGTTACATAATAGGCGCCGTCTGCCTTTTGTTCTAACCTTTGCCTTGAGCCGCGTAGAGCTTCAGCCCTGACGTTTTCCGGTTTCAATGCTTCTACCTGAGCATCTCGTATCTGTGAAGGAAGACTAGACTGAATAGTGAGTTGCAATGCTCGTACACGCCTAGGTATAGTATCCTTTCGACTGAGGGCGTCGGCCACCACATTGGCCTTGCCTGGATGGTACTTTATAGCACATTCGTAATCGTTCAGTAACTCGACCCATCGACGTTGTCGCATGTTCAAGTCTTTCTGCTTGAAGATATGCTCAAGACTCCTGTGATCGGTGTAGATGGTGCACTTGGTGCCATACAGATAATGTCTCCATATCTTGAGTGCAAAGACAACAGCTCCAAGCTCTAAATCGTGCGTAGTGTAATTCCGTTCGTGAATCTTAAGTTGGCGCGAAGCATAAGCAATAACTTTATCCCGTTGCATCAACACACATCCAAGACCTTGGATAGATGCATCGTAGTAGACCACAAAATCGTCCGTGCCTTCAGGCAATGAGAGGATAGGTGCGCTACAGAGTCTATCCTTTAAGTGCTGAAACGCTGTTTCCTGTGTATCACTCCAACGGTAAGCAATACCTTTCTGTGTCAGTAATGTAAGCGGCTGTGCAATCTTTGAGAAGTCTTTGATAAACCGTCTGTAATAACCCGCCAAACCCAAGAATTGGCGTATTTCTGTCGGTGTACTAGGTGCAGGCCAGTTCTTGATCGAATCTACTTTGGATGGATCGACATGAATCCCATCCTTGTTTACCACGTGGCCTAGAAAGTGGACTTCACGAAGCCAGAAGTCGCATTTTGAAAACTTAGCGTACAGCTGTTCCGTTCGAAGGAGTTCCAGAATAAGTCGTAAATGCTGTTCGTGTTCCTCCCGATTCTTTGAATAAATCAGGATGTCGTCGATAAAAACAATAACAAATTTGTCAAGGTAAGGTTTGCACACCCTGTTCATAAGATCCATGAAAACCGCAGGCGCGTTCGTTAGCCCGAATGGCATGACCAAAAACTCGTAATGACCGTAGCGAGTTCTGAATGCTGTCTTGGAGACGTCCTCATCCCGGACTCTCAGTTGATGGTAACCTGACCTTAGATCAATCTTTGAGTAATAGCTCGACCCTTGCAACTGGTCGAATAAGTCGTCGATGCGTGGAAGAGGATAACGATTCTTCACAGTCACCTTGTTCAGTTCGCGGTAATCTATGCACATACGGAAGGTACCGTCCTTCTTCTTTACAAATAATACTGGAGCTCCCCAGGGCGAAGAGCTAGGACGTATGAAACCCTTTTCCAAAAGTTCTTGCAATTGCTTAGACAGTTCTTCCAGTTCAGTTGGAGCTAAGCGGTATGGCGCTCGAGCTATAAGTGCTGCTCCTGGAGCTAACTCGATCTGAAATTCGACCTGGCGATGGGGCGGTAGCCCAGGTAACTCTTCAGGAAACACTTGAGGAAAGTCGCGTACTACAGGAATATCCCCAATCTTTTTCTCTGTCGTCGATGTATCAGTAACGAGTGCTAAAATAGCTATGTGGCCCTTTCGTAAACACTTCTGTGCCTTCAATAAGGAGATGATGCCACTCACGACACCACTCTTGTCGCCTTGAACTTCGAGAGGTTCCTTGCCAGAACGAGGAATACGAATGATCTTCTCCTTGCATAGGATCTCTGCTTGTTGTTGGGATAACCAATCCATACCAATGACAATATCAAAACTACTCAGAGTTATAGGAATGAGATCGATAGTGAAAGTCTGACCGGCGAGGATAAGATTACAACCCTGAACTATGTGTGTGGCCTCTAGACTTTTACCGTTAGCTAACTCTACGACATGTTTGGTGTTCAAAAGTGTTGGTGCGCGTTTAAGCATTTGACTAACGTTCAGAGACATATAACTGGTATCCGCACCCGAATCAAATAATACGGTAACATAAAAGTCGTCGAGAAGAAACTTACCCGTAACCACATTAGGATCGTTCCTTGCGTCACTCTGACCAATCACAAACATACGGCCCTTTGCACCATTGTTGTTGTTGTTTCCCCCATTGTTGTTCCCACTGCCCTGATTATTGTTGTTGTTGTTCTGATTCTGGTTTAACTGGGGGCAGTTCCGCTTGAAGTGACCTTCAGCCCCACACTGAAAGCATACCTTATTTCCTTGCTGTTGTTGCTGTGACTGGTTTCGTGGAACGGGTGACTGTTGTTGCTGGTTCTGATTCGCAGGCCTTGAGCTCCTGCAATCTTTAGCGTCATGACCTACCCTTAGACATCTTTGACAGCGGCCTTTACGACACTGACCACTGTGGTGTTTGTTGCACCTGTTACATAGTGGATGATTTCCCCGATATCCACTCTGCCCCTGACTACCAGACGATTGCTGACTCGGACTCTGGTAATCACTAGTCTTGCGCTGCTGTTGTGCTTGAGACTGTACAATAGCTGAACCCCTGCTGGAATCCCCTTCCCATTTCCGCTTGTTGTCGTTGGGAGTAGCAGGAGTAGCTGGAGTGGTAACGGTAGTAGCGCTGATACGTTTAGGCAGCCTGTTCTGTTCCACCGCCTGATCGGTGAGGCGATGAGCTAGCTTGACGATCTGTTGAATAGTGCCAAGATTCGCTGAGGTTACGTGGCTTTGAATCTCCGGCACCAGACCATTGAGATACAGTTCGATACGCTTAATGGGAGGGTCCACCATAGTAGGACACAGAATAGCCAACTCGTTCGATCTTCTGGCGTCGTTGTGGATCGTTGAGCACTGTTCTGGTTATAGTCTGGTTTTAATAAAAACGTTTTTCCCTTATTAAAACCGAGTTCTCTATAACCAATGGCTCTGATACCAATCTGTCACACCCCCAAAATCCACACGCGGGGTACTACCGCTTGGAGGCGTGACATGACCAGGATCAAGCCACCAATCATATTGAACATAAGTATGTATATCAAAAGTCATTCATCAATACGATAGGTGTTTACAAAACCAAATATAAACAAGTGTGTAGCGGAAGCATTTAATGTAAAACCCAACATAAGTTTAAGTACAAAATGTCATAAGTTTTAACAACACATTCACGATCCATGTCCACAACGACTGTGCCTCCCGTGCAAGCTCCATAAGTACCTAAGGTCCTGCAAGGCATGTAACAGAGAGTCAACAAAAAGTTGAGCGAGTTCACAGTTGGTTATTTAGTTATAATGTTCATTTCGTGAATCATATGTTCGTTTAGTAATCATGTATCGTATGTAATAGCATCGCGGCCCTCAAGGCATGTTTGCGAAGTTTAGTGGGGGTTTCCCATGTTTTCTAGACTAGTTATATTTGTATCGCGGCCCTCCAGGCATGTTTGCGAAGATTTAAGTATAGTTCGCGGCCATTCCAGGCATGTTTGCGAAGATTGTTCTAGTATCGCGGCCGATCCCGGCATGTTTGCGAAGAGAAGTATATGTATCACTAGTCTAGTAGTATCTACCATTGACCTTCATCTCCCGAGGCCAATGGTATGTAATTCCGATAACTCTTAATCTTAAATAATCAATCAATCAACCCATTCCCAACCCCGGGAATCCCATGCCTTGGTAGAAGTGTGAACTCACCTTGTTTGCTCGGTATGCTAAGTTAAGTACTCACAATAAATCAGTCAAGTCCTATAGTGTACGTATGTTCAGTCAGTTTACGTTCGTAATATTTCATATGTCAATTATGTCACAAAGTATGTTCATGCATTTCTCATCAAATAACACATATCAGTAGGTTCATGTTCATACAGTCATACCCCATATACTGAGTTCTTGGTAATAACTAACTTGGTAAATCAATTAACATGCTTGATGGAGGTTAACAGACTTAACCAGGTTAATGCATTAAGCAAAGATAACAAGCTTCCTGAATAAACAAATATAACAGGAATAATAAACTACCAGTGCTAGTTAAATAACAGAGTTAACAAGTTAATAAAGTTAACTACTTAACAGAGTTACTCAAACAATAAAGTTCTCAAAATACATATTTAACATAGTTAATTAAACTAACTAAGTTATCCAAGTGATTAGTTTAATTGCATAACATATTTAATGACATAAATACTAACAGTTAATCATGTTGTCAAACACATATAAATGCCGAAAACACATAAGAGCCGAAATCCCTATATGGGCCGAAAACCAAACATGTGCCGAAAACACTTAAGGTCCGAAATCCCCCTAAGTGCCGAAATCCTTATATGTTGCCGAAAACACTCAAGAGCCGAAATCCCTATATGGGCCGAAAACCCTTTGGGCTGAACTTGTTTGGGCCGAAATCACTTTAAGTGATTTCGTCCATTTCCTTTGTGTGGGGGGTTTTCGTGAACATCATCATCTTCACCAACTCACTGTAACTTAAAACCCAGTAACTATCTCATTACAGAAACATGATTAATCATCTACAAGCCATCTAAGTTAATCATGAATATATAACATATGATTTGCCAACATCGTATGATACCAGAATCCCAGTTTAATCAGTTTATCATCCAATACAAATTACCCACTGTTGATCATATTTCAAATATATATACCCAGTTTCATGTATGATAATTATCTAACAAGTATACAATGATCAATCACAAAATCACCTATATAAATGTATACATACATAATGATTAAACATCCAAAATCATACGATATGCAACAAGATACAACTAAATCATGAAATTACTAACCCAATATTAGACAGAGGTTTTGCTTCAACTGGGGAATTCTCTTTGTGGGTTTTTAGAGATAGAAAGAGAAACAATGTGATAAGATTTGTTTTGGTAATTGTGAGGCTTCACTGAGAAGATTTGTTTATAAAAGATTATACAAAATATCTAAACACTGGGCCATGGGCCAAGCCCATCTCCTGATTTCGTTGGTTTAAAGTGGACGAAAACACCTAAAGTGTTTTCACCACTTGGGTGTTTTCATGATACTTGTTTTCATTTACTGTAAAGGTTCCAACTTTAATTTAACATGTTACTTAGCACAAATCCTTATACATACACTCACATATTAACAAATATTATGGATTTCCAAGCACATAATATTAATCGAAATACGATGTAACGTATTACAAAGGTATGCGTTGTGAAACAACGAGTCGTGTAAACAAACACATAAACAAATAAAAAAAAAAAAAATTAACGCGCACTAAATGCGAAGATAGAATCTTGGAAACTCGAGTTGTCACAACCAATCATATTGAACAAACATGTAAGTGATTATAAAAATCCAACCAATACAATTGGTGTCCAAACAAACATAGTTTAAGTTGCAAGCGGAAGCATAACGTTTAAAACCAAAACATAAGTTTAATTGTTTCAAAGTTTAACATGGTACACAACTGTCCATGTCCCACAACGACTCCCTTCCATGCAAGCTCCAGCTAAGTACCTATCGACCTGCAAAGCATGTAGTAACGAGTCAACAAGAATGTTGAGCGAGTTCACAGTTGGGTGTTCGTTTTAGGTTGTTTTGAAAACAGTTTCCTTTATCTGGCATCCTGCTTTGGGGGTTACCCCATAGT
Organism: Helianthus tuberosus; assembly: GCA_030545235.1. Classification (NCBI taxonomy): domain Eukaryota; kingdom Viridiplantae; phylum Streptophyta; class Magnoliopsida; order Asterales; family Asteraceae; genus Helianthus; species Helianthus tuberosus. The sequence continues at coordinate 158,155,068 of CM060402.1, read as the reverse complement.
TGAAAACGTGATTTGTTTAACCCAATTACCCTGGCAATCCAGCCGTGGGGGTTACCCCATGTTTAGTTGTCTGGCTTCTTGGCCGTGGGGGCTACCGCATGTATATGCTACTAGACTCGTTATATATCGACTGCTGACTGTAGTCATGTTTATGTGCCCTGAACTGTCAATGTCTATCATCATTGACGTGCCCAGATCCATTAGTTCACGCCCGTCCTCTGCGGAACGGTGTGAGGTTTGTCAAACCTAAATAGCGCTATCTAACTAATGACCCGCTCGCCATTGCCCCGGCGATTAAGTCGATATAAAAAGGAGGGACTTCGTGATAGAGTTTTGGTCTAGTGAAAGTTATCTGTCCAAGAGGACGAGGAATTATATTCCTGAACCAGCACTGTCCTACCCAATAAAGGACGAGGAATCCATGTTCCTTAAGCCCATTCCCAACCCTTGGGAATCCCATGCTTTGTAGAGAGTGTGAACTCACCTTGGGTTGCTCGGCAGTTTAATTTTCTTGGTTAAGTATGCTGGTCACCACGTCCTAATATGGTTACCAGTATAGGTCAGGTTTGGGTGTAAAGGAGTCACGTATATCCTACACGTATCTAACACATAGCATACATGACATATATTTATCTTCTAAGTTATTGGGCCTGTCCACATTCTTAAACAGTAACAGTTAACACACAGCCCAATTAACAGTAACACATAATCCAGTTAAACAGTAATAAGCGTGAACAGTCCAAACAATTCGGCCCAATAACGGAACAAGCAACCCAGTCGAGACAAGGTGGTCTCGACTCGAGAACGTGCAGTCTCGAGTCGCAACCAGGAGTTCTCGAGTCATGCATGGCTGGTCTCGAGTGGGAGTTGGAAACTTAGAGGTCTCGAGTTCAGTCTCGATTCGAGACCATGAGATCTCGAGTCGAGACCTTGCTAGTTCCGAGTCCTTGAAGCTTGTCTCGAGTTGTCACGTGATGGTCTCGAGTCGCAATCACTGCGGTCTCGAGCTGTAGCTTAAAGGTCTCGAGTCGAGACCGAGGGTCTCGACTTTCACACCTGATAACAGAAATCCTTCTATAACCTTCGATGTACTATCCAATAGCATTGCAATTTCATGTGCATGAAATTGTGTACTATCCAATAAAAACACACAAACATGTTTCTTTGTCTAATATCTAGATCAATGGATCAAACAAGGCATCTTTCAAGTGTTCATTGCATATTCAAATATTCATATTAACATTCAAACTTGTTCATCATTTTAGGGTTTTCAACATTTTGCAATATGATTAATCAAACAACCCTATCCTATCCTATCATATATTCTAATCATGACAACTCAACAATCATTCGATCATAATATATATAATAGCCGGTTAATCAAGCATTCGATTCTTAGAATCCTTAATACGAAATCCGATTAACATGAACATCATCTAATACACATATGCAAATCCGATTTCATGAGCAATAAACCTCCTCATTCATACCTAAACATAACCAAGCCATTCGGATCCAAACCCATATAGAGCCGATTACAATCATTCATGATCAATCACATATTATTTATACCAAGACAACATTTCATCATCATATAACATCATCATACATCATCAACCGAAATAAAACACATAACATGAACCACTAACCTATATCACCACACATCAACACCTTTATCATGTATGTCATTTACCAACCAAGCATTGTAACATCTAGAAACATAAAACACTAACCGGATGGTGTTCGGGTTTGAAGAATCAACGAACCAAATACCGAGTAATGATCTAGAGCTTGAGCCGAGAGTCTTGGTGCTACCGGTTGAATCCGAAAGAGAGGAGAGGAGGTTTGTGGTTCTAGGGTTTTAGTGAGAGAGAATGTAGGAGAGTGTGTGTGAGAGTGAGTGTGAGTTGCCCAAAGAAATGGCAAGGTTGGCTAGGAGCATGAGTTATATACTAACCCGAAGTTGGTTCACCCTAGTGGGTTTTCGAGTGGGGTAAAGAGAAGCATGGCCCAACCGGCCCAACAGTTACACTGTTCACTCGAGACCGAGTGGTCTCAAGTTGGGTTCATGGTCGCGGCTTATTACATACCCACATGTACATAACTATACATTATACGTACATATTATCAACACATAGCACATCAAGATAATTCACAACTTTCATTTGCTAATATATAAACACATAACGTTCAAGCATGTTACATCGAGATACAATGAAGGGTTCTAAATTACGAGTTGTCACATTATCCCCAAGTTGAAAGAAATTTCATCCCGAAATTTGGTAAGTACTCACTGAGGAAGCTAGTTAAGTTGTATGGTTTTCCTGGCTTTCCTGGGGTGTCACATCCTCCCCCCGTTGATCTGGAATTTCATCCCGAAATTCCGTAGCTTCAGCCTCAGTAGTGGTTGTACTGTTTGCGAACAGTTGGGGATACTTTTGTTTCATCTGATCTTCGCGTTCCCAGGTGAATTCTGGTCCGCGACGTGAGTTCCAACGAACTCGAACGAGAGGTATTCTAGTGTTCTTGAGGACCTTAACATCCTGGTCCGTGATTTCAACTGGTTCCTCGACGAATCGTAACTGCTCGTCGATGGTGAGTTCCTTCAAAGGAACTACGAGGGTCTCATCTGACAGGCACTTCTTCAGATTCGACACATGGAAAACGTTGTGAACTGCACTGAGTTCCGCTGGTAAGTTCAGTTTGTAGGCCACCTTGCCTATTTTCTCGATGATTTCAAAAGGTCCGACGTATCGTGGGTTAAGCTTGCCTTTGTTTGCCAAAACGAACCACACCCTTCCAGGGTGAAACTTTGAGTAGTACACGCTCCCCAACCTGGAGCTCAAGTGGTTTCCTGTCTTTATCGGCGTAGCTTTTCTGACGGTCACAAGCTGCCGCCATGCGTTGTCGTATTTGAGCAATTCGTTCGGTTGTGTCTACCACAAGTTCTGGACCAGTGATCTGACTATCCCCCACCTCTGCCCAACAAAGAGGTGACCGGAATTTACGCCCGTACAATGCCTCATACGGAGCAGCTTTAATGCTGGTGTGGTAGCTGTTATTGTACGAGAATTCCACAAGTGGCAGATGCTTTTCCCATCTGTTGCCAAATTACACATGCACGAAGCATGTCTTCTAAGGTTTGAATAGTGCGCTCAGACTGCCCGTCCGTCTGAGGGTGATACGCTGTGCTCATGTCTAAACGTGAGCCAAAGGATTTGTGCATTGCTTGCCACAACTCTGAAGTAAAACGTGCATCATGATCCGAGATAATGGAGGTGGGCACCCCGTGCCTCGAGACAACTTCCTTAAGGTATACGTCTGCTAGAGTGGAGAACTTATCCGGTTCCTTGATAGCCAAGAAGTGTGCAGACTTTGTGAGTCGATCCACGATCACCCAAATAGTATCATTTCCGCGCTGAGATCTAGGTAGGCCAGTAACGAAATCCATGGAAATTTGCTCCCATTTCCATTGTGGTATCTCTGGTTGTTGGAGTAGGCCTGAGGGTTTCTAGTATTCCGTCTTGACTCTCGCACAAGTCAAACACTTGCTGACGTAAGTTGCTATGTGGGCCTTCATGCTGGGCCACCAATACGTAGTCTTGATATCGTGGTACATCTTATCCGAACCAGGATGTACCGAGTAGCGAGACTTGTGTGCTTCATCCATCACAAGCTCTCGTAAGTTGCCATGGAGTGGGACCCAAATGCGTCCTGTTACGTAGTATGCACCATCTTCCTTTTGTTCTAATCGTTGCCTTGAGCCGCGTAGGGCTTCAGCCCTGACGTTTTCTGGTTTCAATACTTCCACCTGAGCATCTCGTATCTGGGAAGGAAGACTAGACTGTATAGTGAGTTGTAAAGCTCGCACGCGCTTAGGCGCGGTGTCCTTTCGACTGAGGGCGTCAGCCACCACATTGGCTTTGCCCGAGTGATACCTGATCGAGCATTCGTAGTCATTCAGTAGCTCGACCCATCGTCGTTGTCGCATATTCAGTTCCTTCTGTTTGAAGATGTACTCGAGACTCCTGTGGTCGGTGTAAATGGCGCACTTCGTACCATATAGGTAGTGTCTCCATATCTTAAGTGCAAAAACAACAGCTCCCAGCTCTAAATCATGCGTAGTGTAGTTCCTTTCATGAACTTTAAGTTGGCGTGAGGCGTAGGCTATAACTTTATCTCGTTGCATCAATACACAACCAAGACCCTGAATTGATGCGTCGCAGTAAACCACAAAATCGTCTGTGCCCTCTGGCAATGAAAGGATAGGTGCGCTGCAAAGCCTATCCTTTAAATGCTGAAATGCTAATTCCTGTGCATTTCCCCATCGATAAACAACCCCTTTCTGCGTTAGTGAGGTGAGAGGCTGTGCAATCTTGGAAAAATCCTTAATGAACCTCCTGTAGTAACCTGCCAAACCCAAGAATTGGCGAATTTTCGTTGGTGTACGAGGTGCGGGCCAGTTCTTAATCGAGTCTACCTTGGATGGATCAATGTGAATCCCATCCTTGTTTACCACGTGGCCTAGGAAATGGACTTCACGAAGCCAGAAGTCGCATTTCGAGAACTTTGCGTAAAGCTGTTCCGTTCGAAGGAGTTCCAAAATAAGTCGTAGATGCTGCTCGTGTTCCTCCTGACTCTTAGAATAGATCAGGATGTCATCAATGAATACTATAACGAAGTTGTCCAGGTAAGGCTTGCACACTCGATTCATCAAGTCCATGAAAATCGCAGGTGCGTTTGTCAGCCCAAAAGGCATGACTAAAAACTCATAGTGTCCATAACGAGTTCTAAAAGCTGTTTTGGAGACGTCCTCTTCACGGACTCTCAGTTGGTGATATCCCGATCTCAAATCAATCTTTGAATAGTAGCTCGATCCTTGCAGCTGGTCGAACAAGTCGTCAATACGTGGTAGAGGATAACGATTCTTCACCGTCACTTTGTTGAGTTCACGATAGTCGATACACATTCTAAAGGTACCGTCTTTCTTCTTCACAAATAGCACTGGAGCTCCCCAGGGCGATGAGCTAGGACGAAAAAAACCCTTATCCAAGAGTTCTTGTAGTTGTGTAGAGAGTTCTTTCAACTCTGATGGAGCTAGGCGATACGGTGCACGAGCTATAGGCGCAGCTCCAGGAGCTAGTTCAATCTGAAACTCGACCTGGCGATGAGGCGGAAGGCCAGGTAATTCCTCAGGAAACACCTCAGGATAGTCGCGTACAATTGGAAAATCTTCTATCTTCTTCTCTTTCTCCGAGGTGTCAGTAACGAGAGCCAAAATGGCAGTGTGGCCCTTTCGCAAGCACTTCTGGGCCTTAAGGAAAGAGATGATGTTCTCAACAGCACCCCTCTTGTCGCCACGATTCATGAGAGGTTCACTACCGGAACCAGGGATACGAACAATCTTCTCGTTGCAAAGAATCTCTGCTCGGTGTTGGGATAACCAATCCATCCCAATGACAACGTCGAAACTACCCAAGACGATAGGAATGAGGTCGATAGAGAAGGTCTGGTTAGCAAGAATAAGTTTACAACCCTTGACTACGTGTGCGGCCTCTAAACTCTTACCATTTGCTAGCTCTACAGTGTGCGTGTTGTTCAAAGGTGTTGGAATACGCTTAAGCATTTGACTAACTTCTAGTGACACGTAGCTAGTATCGGCACCCGAATCAAATAAAACTGTAACATAAAAGTTATCGAGAAGGAACTTACCCGTCACAACATTGGGGTCATTCCTCGCTTCACCTTGACCAATCACGAACACCTGCCCCCTGGCACCATTATTGTTGTTGTTCCCATTGTTACCATTCCCCTGATTATTGTTATTGTTGTTGTTGTTGTGGTTCCGGTTCAGTTGGGGGCAATCTCTCTTGAAATGGCCTTCAGCTCCACACTGAAAGCACCCTTTGTTGATTCCTTGCTGCTGCTGCTGCTGTCGCTGGTTCTGTGGGGCTTGTTATTGACGATTCTAGTTTGCGGGGTATAAGCTCCTGCAATCCTTTGCAGCGTGACCTGGCTTGTTGCACCGATGACAGTTACCTCTGGCGCATGGCCCGCTGTGGTGTAGGTTGCAGCGATTGCATTTGGGGTGATTCCCCTTGTACCCACCATGACTTTGACCACCGGATGATTGCTGACTGGGGCTCTTGTATTCATCAGTCTTTCTCTGCTGAGACTGAGACTGAACAGAAGTCAAACCCTTACTTGAAGCTCCATCCCATTTCCGTTTGTTGTCACTAGGGACGTCTGAAGTAGTTGTAGCACCTATGCGCCTTGGTAACCTGTTCTGCTCCACCGCCTGATCCGTGAGACGGTGAGCCAACTGAACAACCTGCTGGATGGTGGCGAGGTTTGCTGAAGTCACATGACTTTGGATTTCCGGCACTAAGCCCTTGAGATAAAGTTCGATACGCTTAATTGGAGGGTCCACCATAGTAGGACACAGTAATGCAAGCTCATTTGACCTCTTCGTATACGCCTCAATTTCTGACCCCGTCATCTTGAGGTTGAAGAACTAGACTTCCAGCTTATGGATGTCATCACGACTGCAATATTCTTCCTTGATCATCTCTTTAAAATTGACCCATGGGGTGGCGTTAGCAGCAACCAACCCCAGCATTTGGACCTAAGCATTCCACCAGGTGAGAGCTAAACCCTCGAGAGTACCGGTAGCATACTTCACCCTGCGCGCCTCAGGGCATTCACACATTTCGAACACAGATTCTAGTTTCTCAAACCAGTGAAGAAGACCTACGGCTCATTCAGTGCCGCTGAAAGTAGTTGGTCGGCAATCCATAAAAGTTTTAAAGGTGCACACAGGTGGATGAGCATGTTGACCTGTTGTGGGTGAAAGAAAGGACAAAGTTTAACACAAGGGTTGGTTCACGAGTGTAGGATCTAAAGATCCTAGAATGAGTTTGGACTGCAGGATATACCTCCTGCGTGTGCAGCTGCAAGTGCCGCAGCAACTTGTTCGTTAATCAGAGCCGTCAACTGGGCTTGAGTCATGTTAACGCGTCCAGACATGATCTTCATATCAAGAGGAACATGAGTGAGAGGGGTTCGCGAAAATGCGATGGCAGAAGAGAGTAGGCACACACGTGTTCAAGCAACAGTAGTTATACTAACCAAGCATACCATGAGCAATGCACTATGTAACTAACAAGTAGGCAATATATACATAGATCATATCACCTAGAATGTCGAGCCTTGCATGTGGAGTGAAGCGTCGTTGTGGATCGTAGAGCACTGTACAGGTTATAGTCTGATTTTAATAAAATTTTTTCCCTTATTAAAACCAAGTTCACTATAACCACTGGCTCTGATACCAATCTGTCACACCCCCAAAATCCACCTGCGGAATACCACCGCTTGGAGGCGTGACTGACCAGGATCCAGCCACCAATCATATTGAACAAGCATGTAAGTGATTATAAAAATCCAACCAATACAATTGGTGTCCAAACAAACATAGTTTAAGTTGCAAGCGGAAGCATAGCGTTCAAAACCAAAACATAAGTTTAATTGTTTCAAAGTTTAACATGGTACACAACTGTCCATGTCCCACAACGACTCACTTCCATGCAAGCTCCAGCTAAGTACCTATCGACCTGCAAAGCATGTAGTAACGAGTCAACAAGAATGTTGAGCGAGTTCATAGTTGGGTGTTCGTTTTAGGTTGTTTCGAAAATAGTTTCCTTTATCTGGCATCCTGCCGTGGGGGTTACCCCATAGTTGAAAACGTGATTTGTTTAACCCAATTACCCTGGCAATCCAGCCGTGGGGGTTACCCCATGTTTAGTTGTCTGGCTTCTTGGCCGTGGGGGCTACCCCATGTATATGCTACTAGACTCGTTACATATCGACTGCTGACTGTAGTCATGTTTATGTGCCCTGAACTGTCAATGTCTATCATCATTGACGTGCCCAGATCCATTAGTTCACGCCCGTCCTCTGCGGCACGGTGTGAGGTTTGTCAAACCTAAATAGCGCTATCTAACTAATGACCCGCTCGCCATTGCCCCGGCGATTAAGTCGATATAAAAAGGAGGGACTTCGTGATAGAGTTTTGGTCTAGTGAAAGTTATCTGTCCAAGAGGACGAGGAATTATATTCCTGAACCAGCACTGTCCTACCCAATAAAGGACGAGGAATCCATGTTCCTTAACCCCATTCCCAACCCCTGGGAATCCCATGCTTTGTAGAGAGTGTGAACTCACCTTGGGTTGCTCGGCAGTTTAATTTTCTTGGTTAAGTATGCTGGTCACCACGTCCTAATATGGTTACCAGTATAGGTCAGGTTTGGGTGTAAAGGAGTCACGTATATCCTACACGTATCTAACACATAGCATACATGACATATATTTATCTTCTAAGTTATTGGGCCTGTCCACATTCTTAAACAGTAACAGTTAACACACAGCCCAATTAACAGTAACACATAATCCAGTTAAACAGTAATAAGCGTGAACAGTCCAAACAATTCGGCCCAATAACGGAACAAGCAACCCAGTCGAGACAAGGTGGTCTCGACTCGAGAACGTGCAGTCTCGAGTCGCAACCAGGAGTTCTCGAGTCATGCATGGCTGGTCTCGAGTGGGAGTTGGAAACTTAGAGGTCTCGAGTTCAGTCTCGATTCGAGACCATGAGATCTCGAGTCGAGACCTTGCTAGTTCCGAGTCCTTGAAGCTTGTCTCGAGTTGTCACGTGATGGTCTCGAGTCGCAATCACTGCGGTCTCGAGCTGTAGCTTAAAGGTCTCGAGTCGAGACCGAGGGTCTCGACTTTCATACCTGATAACAGAAATCCTTCTAGAACCTTCGATGTACTATCCAATAGCATTGCAATTTCATGTGCATGAAATTGTGTACTATCCAATAAAAACACACAAACATGTTTCTTTGTCTAATATCTAGATCAATGGATCAAACAAGGCATCTTTCAAGTGTTCATTGCATATTCAAATATTCATATTAACATTCAAACTTGTTCATCATTTTAGGGTTTTCAACATTTTGCAATATGATTAATCAAACAACCCTATCCTATCCTATCATATATTCTAATCCTGACAACTCAACAATCATTCGATCATAATATATATAATAGCCGGTTAATCAAGCATTCGATTCTTAGAATCCTTAATACGAAATCCGATTAACATGAACATCATCTAATACACATATGCAAATCCGATTTCATGAGCAATAAACCTCCTCATTCATACCTAAACATAACCAAGCCATTCGGATCCAAATCCATATAGAGCCGATTACAATCATTCATGATCAATCACATATTATTTATACCAAGACAACATTTCATCATCATATAACATCATCATACATCATCAACCGAAATAAAACACATAACATGAACCACTAACCTATATCACCACACATCAACACCTTTATCATGTATGTCATTTACCAACCAAGCATTGTAACATCTAGAAACATAAAACACTAACCGAATGGTGTTCGGGTTTGAAGAATCAACGAACCAAATACCGAGTGATGATCTAGAGCTTGAGCCGAGAGTCTTGGTGCTACCGGTTGAATCCGAAAGAGAGGAGAGGAGGTTTGTGGTTCTAGGGTTTTAGTGAGAGAGAATGTAGGAGAGTGTGTGTGAGAGTGAGTGTGAGTTGCCCAAAGAAATGGCAAGGTTGTCTAGGAGCATGAGTTATATACTAGCCCGAAGTTGGTTCACCCTAGTGGGTTTTCGAGTGGGGTAAAGAGAAGCATGGCCCAACCGGCCCAACAGTTACACTGTTCACTCGAGACCGAGTGGTCTCAAGTTGGGTTCATGGTCGCGGCTTATTACATACCCACATGTACATAACTATACATTATACGTACATATTATCAACACATAGCACATCAAGATAATTCACAACTTTCATTTGCTAATATATAAACACATAACGTTCAAGCATGTTACATCGAGATACAATGAAGGGTTCTAAATTACGAGTTGTCACAATCATGAAGGTATTCACGTAGATCCTGCTAAAATAGAGGCAATTACCAATTGGAAGGTTCCGCAAACCGCAATGGAAATTAGAAGTTTTATAGGTTTAGCTGGGTATTATAGACGGTTTATTATGGATTTTTCCAAGATAGCTGTACCATTAACTAAGCTAACCTGTAAAGCCATTAAGTTTGAATGGGGACCTAAACAAGAAGAAGCCTTTAGAATCTTGAAGCAGAAATTAACAAATGCACCAATCTTAGCCTTACCAGAAGGAACTGAAGATTTTGAAGTATATTGTGATGCTTCAAAACTAGGATTTGGATGTGTGCTTATGCAACGCAAGAAGGTAATTGCGTATGCTTCAAGACAGTTGAAAAAGCACGAAGAAAATTATACAACTCATGATTTAGAATTAGGAGCTGTAATTTTTGCCCTTAAAATATGGAGACATTATTTGTATGGAAGTAGGATTACTGTCTATACGGATCATAAAAGTCTAAGATATATATTTGGGCAAAAAGAGTTAAACATGAGACAAAGGAGATGGATGGAAATCTTAAGTGATTACGATTGTGATATTCAATATCACGAAGGAAAGGCAAATGTAGTTGCAGATGCCTTAAGTCGTAAGTACCATGAGGGACAACGACGGGTTCGTGCTCTCAGATTAAATCTACAGTTAGATCTAATGGAACAACTGAAGTATTTTCAAGAAATAGCAATAGAAGATGTTGCTGAAGGAATGAAGGGACGAATAAAAGATTTAGAACGAGGAGCTGATGGAATTTGGAGATTCCATAAGATAAGGATCTGGGTACCAAAACAGGGAGAATTAAGAAATAAGATTTTGGAAGAAGCTCATAAATCTAGGTATACTATACACCCTGGAAACAATAAAATGTACCAAGATTTAAGAAATAATTTCTGGTGGATAGGCATGAAGAAGGATATAGCTAGATATGTTTCTAAGTGTCTTACTTGTTCACAAGTTAAAGCAGAACATCAGAAACCTTCAGGTCTACTACAACAGTTAGAAATGCCGGTATGGAAATGGGAACTCATAACAATGGATTTTGTTACCAAGTTACCCAAAACCAGAAAAGGTAATGATGCGATTTGGGTAATTGTAGATCGATTAACCAAATCAGCTCATTTTCTACAAATGAAAGAAACCTTTAGCATGGAAAGATTGGAAAAGTTGTATGTAGATGAAGTAGTATCTTTACATGGAGTTCCACTCTCCATTGTATCGGATAGGGATAGTCGGTTCACTTCTCATTTCTGGAAAAGTTTCCAGCAAGCAATGGGAACTCGACTAAACCTAAGCACAACATATCATCCACAAACAGACGGGCAAAGTGAAAGGACGATCCAAACTCTAGAAGACATGCTCCGAGCATGTGTAATAGATTTTGGTGGAAATTGGGACGATCACTTACCATTAATTGAATTCTCCTATAACAATAGTTATCATTCAAGCATCGAAACTGCCCCATTTGAAGCACTGTATGGAAGAAAATGCAGAACTCCAGTTTGTTGGGCAGAAATAGGAGAAAGTCAATTATCAGGTCCGGAGATTGTACAAGAAATGACTGATAAGATCACACAAATCAAGGAAAGACTAAAAACAGCTCGAGATCGCCAGAAGAGTTATGCAGACAATAGATGCAAGCCATTAGAATTCCAAGTTGGAGACAGAGTACTGTTAAAAGTTTCTCCTTGGAAAGGAGTTGTTAGATTCGGTAAGAAAGGAAAGCTAAGTCCAAGATACGTAGGACCATTCCCAGTGATCCAACGTATAGGACCAGTTGCTTATCGTTTACAACTACCAGAAGAGTTAGCGGGAGTACATGATGTATTTCATGTATCCAATCTCAAGAAATGTCTAGCAGACGAATCTCTGGTAGTACCTTTTCAAGACATAGAGGTAAACGAAAAGCTAAAATTTGTTGAGAAACCTCTTCAGATAGAAGATAGAAAGGTGAAATTTCTCAAGCACAAGCGACTAGTGCTAGTTAAAGTCAAATGGAATTCAAAAAGAGGAGCTGAATACACTTGGGAGCTGGAATCAGAAATGAAGCGAAAGTATCCTCATTTATTCCAGTAAATCTCGAGGACGAGATTTTTATTAAGGTAGGGAGAATGTAACAACTCTCATTAAAAAGTCCTAATTATTACTTTAATTGTCCATTAGGAAACCTTAATTGAGAAACCCAAGTGATTCTGAACAAACCCTAAAATTTTTAGAATAATCAGAATCAGGATCAGGGCCCCTAAAACTCAGGGGGGGTAAACCCTATTCGGTAATATCTTGACAGTTTGTTGTCAAAAATGAGATAGCACGTAAAACCAACTCAGCTGAGCTACTAGGACACAAAGCAAGCCTATGGTAGACTAGGGCCTCTCGCGCCACGCGACGCGAGCAAGGGAACCTTTCGCGTGGCACGAGGGGGGGCATTTTTCAAGTATAAATAGTAGCGTCTGTTTCATGCAATTGAGTGTTCGTTCGACGTTCAAATTCGAATTGTACGTTGAGTTATAGCATAAACAGTCCCACAACACACACGATTCACGAAGTGCTGCCGCAAAACAGGGTAATAACTCGATCGCTATTACGATTCATTTTCCGATCGATCAATGTACTCAATGGATGTTTAAGTGCTGCCCACCTTAGGGTGATGCTTTGTCATTAGTCGTTAATTCGATGGATGTTTAAGCATAGCACTTTGTCATTCGTTGTGAAGGTTGATCTCGTGAGTTATCGTAAATGCTGTATTGATTACTAACCCAGTTTTATGTGCATTGTTATATAAATTAGGTTAACAAGGTTAATCCATAGACTAGACTCTGTCCATGTTAAATCTGCAATGTGAGTCATTCTCTTTTTATTAAATCTATTTACAAAAGCATGTTTATTTCAAAGTTATAATTACGGGGATTAAGTCTTTGTAATCACCAAGTTACAGCCAGTATGTGGGGTTTTGTATACATTACTTGATAATCGTCACCATTGGGGCAGCCAATGGGGGATATGACCATAGTCACAGATCCGGTCGAGTGACAAATACTGTGGGTAGTTGGTTGATATTAGAAACAATGTAATCACCCTTAATACTGTAAATTATAACAAACAGGTCTGTTTTATTAATTAGAATGATTCACTCAGTATTTCCCGCTGACAAAACCTTTTTCAAACATGTTTCAGGTGATCTGTTGTGATTCAGGAAAGGTGCTACGGAGCACTGCAAGCTTAAGAAAGTGGCTCATTGTAAAAGAAAGAAATATGTTTTGTTAAATAAAGATTTCTCTGTGAAATCATAATATTGTAAATTAACGGGGTTTTATCCCGAGTTGTGAAATAAAATAATCGGGAAATTTTTAGCTTTAAAACGATCCTGATAATAAACTTCTGCTGTTAAACTCAATTAAATAAATACCACGGGATTTCTGTCCCGCGACTCCTGAAACGGGTCAAACCGGGTCAGGGGTCGTGACATCAAACTCCTCCTGCATCCTCACAAAAGGATCAGGTTGTAAGCACAGGGACCCCACATTATGAAGCTCTGGATGCAGTTGGATCCATCTTCCTCAGTCCTGATCCCAAGGACATGTCTCTTTCAACAGCCATATCTTCACCTCTCTCATTACCACAATCCATAATACCATTGTTACATGCAGTTGCTATAGCTCAGACACAAACTAGTTCCTCTCAATCACCTGTCACTGAGACTACACTACCACAAGTGACTGGGTCTGGTGCTTATACATCTGCTATCCCATCAACAATCGAGGAGGTTACACTGCAGGAGTTATAAGCAACCCCTGTCAGTAGTTCAAGTGGAGCAGCAACTACAAGTGTTGGATCAACAGATCTACATTTGGCCAGTTGTTTCATTAATCAGACTCCCTTGAAGGCAATTTCTTCTATAGCACCTCTGATAACCACCAGTGAGTTTGTTCTGACCACTGGTACCATCAAAAGCCTATCAAGTGTTGAAGGAACAAGACCCCAGTACCAAGAACAAGGGGCATCAATGGATGATTTTTGGAATTCGTTCCCTAAATCACACATTGATACAACCACTGCCGGTGGGGAATCAGATGATCCAATTAAATTGGGTGATGATTTAAAATATCAAGAATTGACGGGTAGAATTGACAATCTTGAGACATCTGTTGCTGAAATAAAAGATATGATGCAGCAGTTGTTGAATGCTCAAAAGGTCTCAGCCACTGCTGTTCCAGCTCAAGCACCTGCACAACCTGCACCTGTTGCAAATGAGTTATGGAATTTATTTCAACCCCTGCTCCAACAACAAAGACAAATAGCTGATCAGCAACATGCAATACATGTACAATAGCTGAGAAACATGATGGAGTCAAGGTTTAGAAACACCCAAGCAGACATCAAGGCTATAAAGCCACAAATCTTGAACACCACTGGCACTGCTCCTCCCACTGTTCTCTTCATTGATAAACTTCCTCCAGATAATGCCAAAAAGGGGGATAGAATCAACCAGTGGAAGAAGAAGGGAATAGATGATGGTCTCTATCTTGAACCAGAAAAAGAAAATATGACAATAAAGATTCCCTTACCAGATGGAAGTAAAAAGGTTGATACTATAACAAATGCACTTGCTGAGGCAAAAGCAAGTGTAAAAAAGGATAGAAAGTCTAAGGATAAAGCAAGGTGGGAATAGGAGAAAAGAGCTTATATGGAGTTGAATGCACAGGGTACTTCTGGGGAAAAGGATGATGAAAATCATAAGGATGAAAAGAAGAAGCCCACTAAGCATGTCTCCAAACCACCTTCCAAAGGCTCCAAGCATCAAACCTCTACCCAAACAGCTGTTATAACTCCTGTTGTATCAACAATTGTTGGTACATCAGTGGTATCAGCAGCTGTTAAAACTAAAACCACCACTTCAACACACACCTTTTCAACACACACCACAACCACTGCCTCACCATCCCCACCACAAATCACCTCGCCATCAAAATTAACTTCATCACCATCATCACCTCCTGCTAAGAAGCAGAAGACATCAGATGTTACAACATCTGTTGTAATGGCCACAGTGGTTGAAACACCATTTGTTGCAACTACTGTTAGTCAATCACTTATCACATCAGAGGCTTCTTCAGAAGCCATGGTTCCTCTTGTGCCAAAGTCCGCTTCAAAAACACCTTCTCCTAAAAAGGTGTATTCTAGAAATAGGAAACCTCAAAAACATGATGCTGACATACCAGCACCTGATCCTATTTCATCTATTCCCTATAATGTCATTAAGCCACAACCTTTCATACCACCAATTCTAGCCAGACCAATAAAAGATCCAAAAATTCTTGAAGGCTTTAATTCTGCTGATATTACACCAATAGCTGCAAATTATCCACTAGAACTGGAAGCTGTAAAGAATGAAATGAGACAATTTTATACAGAAGATGATCCTTCAAAAAGAAGATTTCCTTCTCTCATGGGCTTCAGACCTCCAGCAAATATGGATGAGTATCTAAAAGTCAAAGCCAGGCAAGCTGATTTAAGAGCTAAACTTGAATATAAAGATGAAGGTGACAAAGCTATTTCTGAAAGAATGCAATTCTACAATTCTAAAGTGAGACAAATGGAAGATTATGCAAGAGACCTGAGCAAAGAAATGTCTAATCTACCACCTGGAGCTGACCTACAAAAGGAAATGAGAAAGGATTATCTTGCATTCATCATGAAAGAAAAATTCTATCCAACCAAAGAAGAACAATTCAGTGAATGGCCACTCATTGCCTTAAAGCATGAGGTGAACAGAATTGAGAGGATAAAGAATGATCCAGGTATGAAAAGGTCAGCACCAAACTGGAGTAAATATAAAAAGGCCATTGATGAGCTTACATTGGATTATAAACAAAAGAAGCAAGAATTGGTTGATGCAAAGGTAGGAACTGCCAAAGGCATAGCAAAATGGACAAAGCAGTATATAGATGAGGCTTATGAAAGGTTAAAAGGAAGGAGAATGACAAATCCTAACTTACCAAAGAAGCCTGAAAACAAAAGTATTCATAAGCCAAAGAAGCAAGCTCATACTTCTAAACCACTATTCACTTCTGCAGATACTTCTGTCATTGTGTTAAACCAAAAGAAGAGGAAACAGCTGACTGATGCAGAAGAAAAAGAACAAGAAGCTGTGATCTTTAAAGAAGCCATCAAGAATATGGCATTAAATGAAGATAACATCTGATGGCCTCATCCACTGTTTGTATACTACAACTGTTGTCCATTAAAGACTGCTTGTGTACAACAACTGCTGAAGACAAAATGCTGCTATTTAATCTACTGCCCTAAGTCAAGTGCTGCTAAAGACCAAAGCCTTGTTTGGAATGAAGTAGTGGAATGAAGAAACAATTGTTTACTTTGACTATTGTAATAGTATCAGTTGTTTGAATTTGCGCTGCATTTAATATCAATTTATATCTATTGATTTGCTCAATTTATACAAACAAAGACAATCATGAGGGCCTCCGATTCTAACATCTTTACCTGTGTGTTTGTTATGCTTCTCTTGTATTGAACTGGTATATTGGCAACAAATAATGTTTCTTGCGTTAGTTATGCTTTTCTTATTTTTATAGTTAATCAGTCGACAAGTTTAATGTATACTTAACTAAAAAAGCAATTTGTGTCCCTGTGGTTTGTTTGAAACATCAACCTGAGCCCCTAAATTCATTTTTTCACTTTTGGAGCCCCTGACCTTATGAATTCATAACAATTTGAGTCCCTCCGTCAATGTGCCCCTAAATTCTTTTCTTGCTTTTTTGTTAAGAAATCATTGATTTAATAATTTAAATTAATTCTTTTTAAATAAATCCAATCTAATAATTAACTCTTTTTAAATAAATGCAATCTAATAATTAAATGTATACTATATATAACAAATTATTAAACCCTAAATTGTATATTAAATGTAAACTTTTAATACATACAATACAGAGACAAAACGTCATACCAACTTCGTAGACTTGACGGAACTTACAGACTCGATAACAAAAGATCGTAACATACAATACAGTGACAAAACGTCATACTACCACAACCAATTGTGGATCTTTACTGACGGGTGCACTTCGGAATGTAGCAGATATGAATGAATATAACCCCAGTGTAGCTAATTACATATCTGCCACTGGGGTTATATTCATTCATATGAATGAATATAACCCCAGTGTAGCTCTTCGATTTTCCTTGAAATTCCAGAGCTCGCTAATTACATATCTGCCACTGGGGTTGTATTCATTCATATGCAATTGATCGTTTTGATCAATCAGTTCCTTATGTGCACCGCACCATCTTCTAGGAGGTTTGTCAAGTCTTCTCGCCTTCATAGTTGGTGTTTTGCATATCTTTACATTCGCCGCCATTCTGTACAATATTTTCACAAAAGACATCACAAACAAATCTGAACAAAGCCATACAAATCAACCCTCTGTTTTTTCAAACCAAAACAAACAAAACAAAGAAACATAACAAAGCAGAACAAAAACAAAACAAACAAACAGAACAAAAACATCACAAACAAATCTCAAAAACTGAAACCAAAATACTCCAAATCAACACATTCACAAAAAAACTGATTATCATCATCATCATCATTATGCGGCATTCAGATTATCATTATCAAAAACTGAAACCAAAATACTCAAATCAACCCTCTGTTTTCTCACAAATAAGTGATTATCAACATCATCATGCGGCATTCAGATATCATTATGAAAAACTGAAACCAAAGTACCCAAATCCACCTTCTGTTTTTTCACAAAAAACTGATTATCATCATCATCAACACTTTTTTTTTCACAAAAACATTTACAAAAAACTGATTATCATCATCATCATGTGACATTCAGATTATCATTATCAAAAACTGTAACGAAAATACCCAAATCAACCCTCTGTTTTTTCACAAAAACATTCACAAGAAACTGATTATCATCATCATCATGCGGCATTCAGATTATCTTTATCAAAAACTGAATCCAAAATACCCTAATCAACCATCTCTTTTTTCACAAAAACATTCACAAATAACTAATTATCATCATCATCATCAACCGGCATTCAGATAATCATTATCAAAAACTTAAACCAAAATACCAAAATCAACCCTCTGTTTTTTCACAAAAACATCACAAATATCAAAAACATATATAGATAAGATGATGATACAAACCTCTGTTTTGAAGATGAAGATGTATGAAGATGATGAAGACGGATGAAGATGATGATGATCGGTGTTGAGAGTTGAGAGAGAGATTTGGATATTTTTTGAGAAGTGTGATGATGATGATGATGATCGGTGCATTTAATATATATTTGAGATTATGTGGATATTAAGGGATAAGGGTATTAAGGACATTTCATACACAGGGGCGCAGCATGTGAGGGGCGGCGGGGGGGGGGGGGTCGCCCGACCCTCCGAACTTTTCGGTTAGTAGTGTTACGTATATGTTTTTCGTATAGAAATTTTTAGGGATATACGTGTTAGACCCCCCGGTTTAAAAAAAATTATGTATATACGTGTTAGACCCCATGGGTTTCTAAAAAAAATTATGTATATACGTGTTCGACCCCTCCGGTTTTCTAAAAAATAAATTATATAACCCAAACAAAATACCCCAAATAAAAGAGTGTGTTATTAACTTATTATGTATGTCAGTTATCATAAGCCCAAAATACCCTACCCAAATCAAAAGTAATGGCCCATTTATGAAATTAGACCCAATATGAAAGTAATTAACTAAACCCAATATCAAACTCATATGTGCAGAAAAAGAAACAGAAGAAAAAACGCAGGTCTGGGGGGAAACTGGAAAGCGACTGGGCTGCTGCTTGTTCGACGGCTGCTGCTTGTTCGAGACTTCA
Source organism: Helianthus tuberosus (assembly GCA_030545235.1). Lineage (NCBI taxonomy): Eukaryota > Viridiplantae > Streptophyta > Magnoliopsida > Asterales > Asteraceae > Helianthus > Helianthus tuberosus. The sequence continues at coordinate 158,136,186 of CM060402.1, read as the reverse complement.
ATTCGAGATTCCTTGTTCGAGACTTCTTGTTCACTTGTTCAAACATCCTCACAGGTATGTTAATTTTTATGTTTAGATTTGATTTAGGGCTCCAATTTATATGAATTAGGTTGAAATAAGGTGTGAGTTTTAGCCCTAAACTTGTTGAATTTTTATGTTTAGGTTTGATTTAGGGCTTCAATTTATATTAATTTTTATGTTTAGCTTTGATTTAGGGCTCCAATTTATATTAATTTTTATGTTTAGGTTTCATTTAGGGCTCCATGGGGAAGAAGAATAAATGCATAACCTCTTTTTTCAAAAGAAAGAATGAAAATGAAGAACAAGTAGAGGGAATTGTTGATGGAAACAATGAGAACAAACGTCAAAAAGCTTCACCAAGTGAACCGGTTAGTGAAGTGAACAATGAGGCGAATCAAAACATTCCACCGGTTAATGAAGCAAATAATGAGGCGAATCAAAACATTCCTCAAAATCCTACTAACGTCAATGAAGTGGATGTTAGTAGTCTAGAAAGAGATCCCGCTAAGCGACTCCCAATGTGGAAATATCCAGTTAATATACGGGAACAAGTAAGACTAGCTTATATATCATTAGGAGCGTATCAAATAAAGCTAGATGAGTATAAGCCTAGGGGTCCAAAGAACAATCTTCGTAGATTTAAATATGCTTGGTTTGATATGTTCCCTAATTGGTTAGAGTATTCTCCAACGAAACACAAGGCTTATTGTTTCCTTTGTTATTTATGTAATGATAAACCGAATGAGAGCCACGGTCATAGTGCATTTACTACAGAAGGCTTTGACAATTGGAAAAAAAGGTTAATGATAGGGATAAATGCCCATTGTTGAAGCACATTCAATCTTCAAATCATAAAAAAGCTTTTCTATTGTATACGAACTTGTTGAATCAAGAAGCACACCTTGACAATTTCATAGAAAGGAAAAGTGAAGGGAAAAAACCTTTGAACCGGTTAAGATTAAAAACCACAATTGATGTAGTTCGTTGGTTGACTTACCAAGCTTGTACCTTACGAGGACATGATGAATCTTCCACATCTAAGAATCAAGGTAACTTTCGTGAATTGCTAAAACTTTTAGCCCATTATAATGATGATGTTGCAAAGGTTCTTTTCCAAAATGCTCCATATAATTGCAAGTATACGTCTTCTGATATTCAACAAGAAATTCTTAGCATTATGGCTAATAAAGTTCGTAAGCATATAGGAAGCGAAGTGGGGGATTCATGGTTTTGTGTCATGGTTGACGAGTCACGGGATGAGTCGAAAAAAGAGCAAATGGCGATAGTTTTAAGATTTGTTGATGCTGAAGGAGTGATACGGGAAAGGTTCTTGGATTTAGTTCATGTTACGGATACTTTATCAGCGACCTTAAAAGTAAATTTGTGGAATACACTATTGCATTACGGTTTTGATGTTAGTAAAATTCGTGTTCAAGGCTATGATGGTGCTAGCAATATGAGAGGAGAATGGAACGGATTGCAAGCACTTGTCCGGGAATATAGTCCTTATGCGTATTATGTTCACTGCTTTGCTCACAGGTTTATACTTGTTCTTTTTTAACTTTCTTTATTCGGTTTAACTACAATACTCTTATGATTAATGTGGTTTGTTTTTTACTCACAGGTTACAACTTGCCTTGGTTTGTGTCTCAAGAGATGTGACTCCAGTACACCAATTCTTCTCAAACCTAGTTTTTATAATTAATGTGGTTTGTGCTTCTAGTAAGTGCCATGATGAGTGATGTGTGTAAAATGCAACATATAAATTACATCAAATAAGGCATAAAACTAACCCTTTTTTAGTACTAATGTTGGAAAAAGTGTGTTTTTGTCTTCCTTTTGAATTTACAGGGTCAAATGAGCTTAAACGAACAAAAGGAACAAAAATACAGCCAAAACCAACATAAATACAAAGAAAAGGAAGAAACGTGGCATGCCCGACCCCTCGACAACAACTCCCAAAGCAAAAACAAGAAGAAAGCTGAGCATGGGGCTATGCCCAGCTGAGCATGGGGCTGTGTCCAGCCCGACACGGGGCGTGCCCAGCTCGACACGGGGCGTGCCCAGCTCGACACGGGGCGTGCCCAGCTCAGCACGGGGCCGTGTCCAGAATGGTCAGCCCTGGCACAAAAGACAAACCTCTAGAAGCTTCTATTGCCCACCACGGGGCCGTGTCCAGTGAACACGGGGGCGTGGCGAAAGTACAGCAGGCGTATTAATTGTAATTGCGAATTACAATTAATGAAGAGAGAGAATGTCAGACAAGCACGGGGGCGTGCCCAGCGGACACGGGGGCGTGTGGAGCTAATAAAGACAAACTATATTAATGAAGAAAGAGAAAAGGGTGGACACGGGGCCGTGTCCAGGCTTCTGTACAGGCTATAAATAGGAGTGCTTGGCTCAAGCTCAAACCATCCCTTGGCACACCACCTCTCTCACACTTCATCCACCACCCACCACCATCACAACACCATCATCCACCACCATCATCCATTGTCCATCGTAGAGTGTGTGAGTCGTCTCGGGATCCAAGATTGATCGTAAGAGTTCTTGACAATCAAGGCCATGTTTGCCTAAGTCTCTTACATCACTTGGTGAAGACAAAGTGTCTAGTATAATACTTTTTATTTCTAATCTTTTGCACTTTTTATTTGGTTTTGTATTAATGACTTTAATAACTAGTTACTTATGTTGAAGGTGATCTTTCCTTATCGTTTGTCCGTGGTGTCTTGGCATTATTTTACTGTCTATATAAAATAAAGGATTTTCACCATTCATATCTCCACGGTCTATATGGAGATATGTTGGCTACCTGGTCGGGGGTTAAGGGAACGGTTTGGTAAAGGTCTTGCCATTGTTCAGCGTTTAGAGGTCCTGCAATGGACCTGGGTCAAATTTAGTAGGACCTCCTTCAATACTTCACGGTATTGGATGGCGGGGGTCCAAACTCTTTGATCCCCTCATAAGTTAACTACTATTAATACTATAACCCGGCTATTTAGGACTGTATCCCTGCTGACTCAGACTACTTAGCCGAGGGTAACGTCACCGCCAAAAGCGGGGCCTACCACAATACTGCATTAATAACTTAATTCATTATCTTCCAATAATCCACCCTTTTAGGATTGTATCCCTGCTGACTCAAACTACTGGGGTGAGGGTAACGTCACCTTCAAAAGAGGGGCCTACTACAATAACTAAGATAATCTCTTAATTATGTGCAAAAGTGCGGAAATAATCAAAGGTTATACTAGATACGAGTCGGAACCAAGTGATTCATCTTGTCTATCTGTTTTTCTTTTATTTTTATTTTTCAGCATTTTAGTTAGTTTTTAATTTTCTTAGTTTAAAACATTTTTCTAAACTTTTATTTTGGTTAGACGTTGAGGATAAACCGGTACTAAAAGCTCTTGTGTCCTTGGACGACCTCGGTATCTTACCAACGCTATACTACACTCAACGATGGGTGCACTTGCCCATATGTGTGTTTAGTGTTAGTGAAATATCGTGTTTTATAAATTTAAAACTTGGCTAAAATAAGTGTTAAAAAGGGCTTAAAATACACACCTAAAATAAGTAACACTTCGCACGCATCAAGTTTTTGGCGCCGTTGCCGGGGACACAAGGATTTTAGGAAAGCTTAAAATCGACGGCCTAATCAGTTTTTTTAAAACCTTTTCAAAACGGGCCCTGATTTTTCTGCATTTTAGTTTAGTTTTGCATTTACAGTAGGTTGAACACGGGCCGTGCTCGCTGAACACGGGGCCGTGCTGCATATTTTTCATAAAACAACCAGTAACAGAAGCTTGAACACGGGCCGCGCTCACTGAACACGCCCCGTGCTCAACGAAATCAGTAAATTTAATTAAAACGCCCAGATACAGATCCTGAACACGGGGCCGTGCTCACTGAACACGGGGCCGTGTCCAGCCTCTGTTTCCGCTTTTATTTTTGTTTTCTGATCTCGAGACTCGGTTGTGGTCTGCTGAGTGATTCTTATGGATCACTACTCAGGAGGTTACAACTACACCTATGAGGAGGATGATTATAGGGGTAATTATTGCACTAATTGTCGTAATGCACGCTCGGTTCAAAATAATCGCTCATATCAACCATCCAATTCATACACCTACTATGAGGAGCCCAGGTACGAGCCATCAACTTCATACACATCCTATGAAGACCAAAGGTATGAACCTCCTCCCTCATACTCATATTTTGATGAACCAAGGTATGAGCCTTCATACTCATACTTTGAGGAACCAAGATATGAGCCACCTCCTTCATATGCTTATTATGAGGAACCATGGCGTGAACAACCCACCTCATATGAGTATTATGAAGAACAAAATTATGAACCTTATCCATCATATACTTACAATGAATAACAATGGTGCGAACCGTCTACTTCATATGGGTATTATGAGGAACAAAGGGTCGAACAACCGGATTCAAGCTTAGAAAATACCGATTCTTTTTCTACAACCGAAGTAACCGAGAGGATATTAGAACATATAAGAGTTATCGATCGCTGTATAAGAGAATCTCGCGCAATGGAAGAGGAGTCCCGCGCAAGAGAAGAATTAAAAAATGAAGAGATAACTGAAATTGTAAAAATGGAAGAGCAAATAAGTGAAAAACCGACACATGAGTTAAACAACGAAAAAGGTGAGTCCGACAACGTTAAAATTCAAGAAGAGTCTAATTTTGAAGAAATTAATCTCTTGTCACCTTCTTTTGAAAATCATTGTTTAGTACCCACTCATGCTAAGTTTTTAAAAGAGTTAAACACTAACACTAAAATTGACGAAACGGTAAGTGTTAAGTTAACTGATGATCAAACCTCACTAATAAAAGAAGACCCATTTGAAATTAACATTACACCGGTTCCATGTTTCTTTCAAAATTCATTTATTAGTAACGTCACAATCGATAAAGATCTTTGTGTTAACATAATGCCTAACTACATTTTCGAAAAATTAAGTATTAGTGATTTTTCTCCACTTCAAATACCCATTTTTCTATCCAATCGGAAAGTAATAAAATCAATCGGTATAGTTGAGGATGTATTGGTTCAAACAAATCAATTGGTAATCCCCACCGACTTTGTCATCCTCGATGACGCTCCTCTAGTGTTGGGACGACCATTTGTAAAAAATCACGAAGCTTTGAAAAACCGGAAGTTCAACAATCTACCTCTTCAATTAGGGGCATTTAAAAGAAGTGTCGATCTTGAGCGATCAATGAAATATCCATTCGGCAATGACGACCCCCTAATTGAAGATGAGCCAGAACCACCCGATAAGGTGGGTCTAGCCAAGGACCCTTATAAACGTGGCGCACCACGGAGGCATTCCGCGAAACTATCCGTAGTTTAGTTTAGATTAACCTTTATGTTTTCTAGTTTAGTTTTTAATTTTCAGGAATAAAACACACTCGGGATGGTGAAGGATGATAAGGGAAGCTTGAACCAACACCCCATACACAAAAACAGAGCCTCCCGATGATTTTTCTTCATTACAGCAGGTTCAGCACGGGGCCGTGCTCACCCCAATACGCCCCGTGCCCAAGGTTCTATAGAAAATGCCCAGTTCAGGTACCTGGACACGGGGCCGTGCTCACTGGACACGCCCCCGTGCCCAGCCTTCTGTTTACTTTTAGTACTGGCAGTCTGGACACTGGGCCGTGCTCAGCCAACACCACCCCGTGTTCAGCTACCCAGTACCATAAAATCTTGTTTTTAACCCACTTTTACACATTTTAATCAACCGAAAAACTTATTTTTGGGACACATTGAGGACAATGTGTAATTTAAGTGTGGGGGGGTGCTAAAACCTTGAATCTTGCAAGTCCTAATAACAAGCCTTACACAAAACTCTATTGGAACCGCTAATCACCCCAAATTTTTTCAAAAATTTTCAATTTTTTTACTTGTCTAGGTTTAATTTGGGAATTTCAAAATTCTAAAAAGGTTATATTTTTACAAATTTACAACCGATAGCGTCGTGATAAAAAGAACCAACATAAGAAAATTATGAAAAGGCATGACAAGCTTAGTTAAAATTTAATTATATATACTTGATCACATAAAAACCCATTCCCACAAAAGTGAGTTTTGAGCCTTTATTGAGCATACAAATATATACCTTTAAATTAAATGCTCATTTTTCGTTTCTTGTGTGAATAGCCGCTTGGTCCTTACAACTCTAGAACTTGCCATGACGATACATTCCCAATCCTTACCAACTTAAACCCGAGTAAGTAAATGACGGAGGCATTAGGACTAACCATTTTTATTTCTACACCATTATTTTTTTTTTATTTTTTTTTTGCACCTACCCAAAATCCCCCTAGTTAACCCCTTTGAGCCTAAACCTTTTCATTTCATAACCCAAACCAAACACCCTTTTACCCACCAAAACCTTTTTATTTTTAACCCTTTGTTTTAGTAACAAGCTCGGTTTTTCTTATGACTTTCAAAAAAAAAAAAAAAAAAGATGATGATGATGATGAAGCAAAAGAGAAATAAACAAACAAGTTTATCAAAAATAACTTTGTTTGAATAGTGGTTTCATCAAAAAAAAAAAAAAGGTCTTACGAAAACCGATGCTTTTTACGCCTTTCGCCCTTTTACTAACCACTAACCCAACCACCTACCTTTCGCCCAAGCCAAACCCTTCACCCCAAAAGTCCTCTTGATATTTACAAAGGTGTATAGTTAAAAAGGAGGAGGATTGATTGCTTGGCAAGCTTATGGTATGAGTAAGTTCCATGCCGCTCTCGAGTGTTTTACAAAAATACATCTTCGGCCGAGTGTTGAGTGATTCCCCGTGAGGTATGTGAACTTGTATATAAATAAAATTTTAAAGAGGCATGTTATGCCAAAATAAGTAATTTCTCTTATGAAAAGTTCAAAAAAAAAAAATCATAACGAATAGGATTGTAAATAACATAAAAATAAAGCCTAATAAAGAATCTTGGATTCCCGGCACTCTATGACAAGCCCAAAAACCTTCTCTTCTACCAATTCCATTTGGAAGTGTAAAGCCACATTATAAAGAGTTTTGCTTGAGGACAAGCAAAGATTCGAGTGTGGGGGTATTTGATGTGTGTAAAATGCAACATATAAATTACATCAAATAAGGCATAAAACTAACCCTTTTTTAGTACTAATGTTGGAAAAAGTGTGTTTTTGTCTTCCTTTTGAATTTACAGGGTCAAATGAGCTTAAACGAACAAAAGGAACAAAAATACAGCCAAAACCAACATAAATACAAAGAAAAGGAAGAAACGTGGCATGCCCGACCCCTCGACAACAACTCCCAAAGCAAAAACAAGAAGAAAGCTGAGCATGGGGCTGTGCCCAGCTGAGCATGGGGCTGTGTCCAGCCCGACACGGGGCGTGCCCAGCTCGACACGGGGCGTGCCCAGCTAGACACGGGGCGTGCCCAGCTCAGCACGGGGCCGTGTCCAGAATGGTCAGCCCTGGCACAAAATACAAACCTCTAGAAGCTTCTATTGCCCACCACGGGGCCGTGTCCAGTGAACACGGGGGCGTGGCGAAAGTACAGCAGGCGCATTAATTGTAATTGCGAATTACAATTAATGAAGAGAGAGAATGTCAGACAAGCACGGGGGCGTGCCCAGCGGACACGGGGGCGTGTGGAGCTAATAAAGACAAACTATATTAATGAAGAAAGAGAAAAGGGTGGACACGGGGCCGTGTCCAGGCTTCTGTACAGGCTATAAATAGGAGTGCTTGGCTCAAGCTCAAACCATCCCTTGGCACACCACCTCTCTCACACTTCATCCACCACCCACCACCATCACAACACCATCATCCACCACCATCATCCATTGTCCATCGTAGAGTGTGTGAGTCGTCTCGGGATCCAAGATTGATCGTAAGAGTTCTTGACAATCAAGGCCATGTTTGCCTAAGTCTCTTACATCACTTGGTGAAGACAAAGTGTCTAGTATAATACTTTTTATTTCTAATCTTTTGCACTTTTTATTTGGTTTTGTATTAATGACTTTAATAACTAGTTACTTATGTTGAAGGTGATCTTTCCTTATCGTTTGTCCGTGGTGTCTTGGCATTATTTTACTGTCTATATAAAATAAAGGATTTTCACCATTCATATCTCCACGGTCTATATGGAGATATGTTGGCTACCTGGTCGGGGGTTAAGGGAACAGTTTGGTAAAGGTCTTGCCATTGTTCAGCGTTTAGAGGTCCTGCAATGGACCTGGGTCAAATTTAGTAGGACCTCCTTCAATACTTCACGGTATTGGATGGCGGGGGTCCAAACTCTTTGATCCCCTCATAAGTTAACTACTATTAATACTATAACCCGGCTATTTAGGACTGTATCCCTGCTGACTCAGACTACTTAGCCGAGGGTAACGTCACCGCCAAAAGCGGGGCCTACCACAATACTGCATTAATAACTTAATTCATTATCTTCCAATAATCCACCCTTTTAGGATTGTATCCCTGCTGACTCAAACTACTGGGGTGAGGGTAACGTCACCTTCAAAAGAGGGGCCTACTACAATAACTAAGATAATCTCTTAATTATGTGCAAAAGTGCGGAAATAATCAAAGGTTATACTAGATACGAGTCGGAACCAAGTGATTCATCTTGTCTATCTGTTTTTCTTTTATTTTTATTTTTCAGCATTTTAGTTAGTTTTTAATTTTCTTAGTTTAAAACATTTTTCTAAACTTTTATTTTGGTTAGACGTTGAGGATAAACCGGTACTAAAAGCTCTTGTGTCCTTGGACGACCTCGGTATCTTACCAACGCTATACTACACTCAACGATGGGTGCACTTGCCCATATGTGTGTTTAGTGTTAGTGAAATATCGTGTTTTATAAATTTAAAACTTGGCTAAAATAAGTGTTAAAAAGGGCTTAAAATACACACCTAAAATAAGTAACACTTCGCACGCATCAAGTTTTTGGCGCCGTTGCCGGGGACACAAGGATTTTAGGAAAGCTTAAAATCGACGGCCTAATCAGTTTTTTTAAAACCTTTTCAAAACGGGCCCACATTTTTCTGCATTTTAGTTTAGTTTTGCATTTACAGTAGGTTGAACACGGGCCGTGCTCGCTGAACACGGGGCCGTGCTGCATATTTTTCATAAAACAACCAGTAACAGAAGCTTGAACACGGGCCGCGCTCACTGAACACGCCCCGTGCTCAACGAAATCAGTAAATTTAATTAAAACGCCCAGATACAGATCCTGAACACGGGGCCGTGCTCACTGAACACGGGGCCGTGTCCAGCCTCTGTTTCCGCTTTTATTTTTGTTTTCTGATCTCGAGACTCGGTTGTGGTCTGCTGAGTGATTCTTATGGATCACTACTCAGGAGGTTACAACTACACCTATGAGGAGGATGATTATAGGGGTAATTATTGCACTAATTGTCGTAATGCACGCTCGGTTCAAAATAATCGCTCATATCAACCATCCAATTCATACACCTACTATGAGGAGCCCAGGTACGAGCCATCAACTTCATACACATCCTATGAAGACCAAAGGTATGAACCTCCTCCCTCATACTCATATTTTGATGAACCAAGGTATGAGCCTTCATACTCATACTTTGAGGAACCAAGATATGAGCCACCTCCTTCATATGCTTATTATGAGGAACCATGGCGTGAACAACCCACCTCATATGAGTATTATGAAGAACAAAATTATGAACCTTATCCATCATATACTTACAATGAATAACAATGGTGCGAACCGTCTACTTCATATGGGTATTATGAGGAACAAAGGGTCGAACAACCGGATTCAAGCTTAGAAAATACCGATTCTTTTTCTACAACCGAAGTAACCGAGAGGATATTAGAACATATAAGAGTTATCGATCGCTGTATAAGAGAATCTCGCGCAATGGAAGAGGAGTCCCGCGCAAGAGAAGAATTAAAAAATGAAGAGATAACTGAAATTGTAAAAATGGAAGAGCAAATAAGTGAAAAACCGACACATGAGTTAAACAACGAAAAAGGTGAGTCCGACAACGTTAAAATTCAAGAAGAGTCTAATTTTGAAGAAATTAATCTCTTGTCACCTTCTTTTGAAAATCATTGTTTAGTACCCACTCATGCTAAGTTTTTAAAAGAGTTAAACACTAACACTAAAATTGACGAAACGGTAAGTGTTAAGTTAACTGATGATCAAACCTCACTAATAAAAGAAGACCCATTTGAAATTAACATTACACCGGTTCCATGTTTCTTTCAAAATTCATTTATTAGTAACGTCACAATCGATAAAGATCTTTGTGTTAACATAATGCCTAACTACATTTTCGAAAAATTAAGTATTAGTGATTTTTCTCCACTTCAAATACCCATTTTTCTATCCAATCGGAAAGTAATAAAATCAATCGGTATAGTTGAGGATGTATTGGTTCAAACAAATCAATTGGTAATCCCCACCGACTTTGTCATCCTCGATGACGCTCCTCTAGTGTTGGGACGACCATTTGTAAAAAATCACGAAGCTTTGAAAAACCGGAAGTTCAACAATCTACCTCTTCAATTAGGGGCATTTAAAAGAAGTGTCGATCTTGAGCGATCAATGAAATATCCATTCGGCAATGACGACCCCCTAATTGAAGATGAGCCAGAACCACCCGATAAGGTGGGTCTAGCCAAGGACCCTTATAAACGTGGCGCACCACGGAGGCATTCCGCGGAACTATCCGTAGTTTAGTTTAGATTAACCTTTATGTTTTCTAGTTTAGTTTTTAATTTTCAGGAATAAAACACACTCGGGATGGTGAAGGATGATAAGGGAAGCTTGAACCAACACCCCATACACAAAAACAGAGCCTCCCGATGATTTTTCTTCATTACAGCAGGTTCAGCACGGGGCCGTGCTCACCCCAATACGCCCCGTGCCCAAGGTTCTATAGAAAATGCCCAGTTCAGGTACCTGGACACGGGGCCGTGCTCACTGGACACGCCCCCGTGCCCAGCCTTCTGTTTACTTTTGGTACTGGCAGTCTGGACACTGGGCCGTGCTCAGCCAACACCACCCCGTGTTCAGCTACCCAGTACCATAAAATCTTGTTTTTAACCCACTTTTACACATTTTAATCAACCGAAAAACTTATTTTTGGGACACATTGAGGACAATGTGTAATTTAAGTGTGGGGGGTGCTAAAACCTTGAATCTTGCAAGTCCTAATAACAAGCCTTACACAAAACTCTATTGGAACCGCTAATCACCCCAAATTTTTTTCAAAAATTTTCAATTTTTTTACTTGTCTAGGTTTAATTTGGGAATTTCAAAATTCTAAAAAGGTTATATTTTTACAAATTTACAACCGATAGCGTCGTGATAAAAAGAACCAACATAAGAAAATTATGAAAAGGCATGACAAGCTTAGTTAAAATTTAATTATATATACTTGATCACATAAAAACCCATTCCCACAAAAGTGAGTTTTGAGCCTTTATTGAGCATACAAATATATACCTTTAAATTAAATGCTCATTTTTCGTTTCTTGTGTGAATAGCCGCTTGGTCCTTACAACTCTAGAACTTGCCATGACGATACATTCCCAATCCTTACCAACTTAAACCCGAGTAAGTAAATGACGGAGGCATTAGGACTAACCATTTTTATTTCTACACCATTATTATTATTATTTTTTTTTTTTTGCACCTACCCAAAATCCCCCTAGTTAACCCCTTTGAGCCTAAACCTTTTCATTTCATAACCCAAACCAAACACCCTTTTACCCACCAAAACCTTTTTATTTTTAACCCTTTGTTTTAGTAACAAGCTCGGTTTTTCTTATGACTTTCAAAAAAAAAAAAAAAAAAAAAAAGATGATGATGATGATGAAGCAAAAGAGAAATAAACAAACAAGTTTATCAAAAATAACTTTGTTTGAATAGTGGTTTCATCAAAAAAAAAAAAAAAGGTCTTACGAAAACCGATGCTTTTTACGTCTTTCGCCCTTTTACTAACCACTAACCCAACCACCTACCTTTCGCCCAAGCCAAACCCTTCACCCCAAAAGTCCTCTTGATATTTACAAAGGTGTATAGTTAAAAAGGAGGAGGATTGATTGCTTGGCAAGCTTATGGTATGAGTAAGTTCCATGCCGCTCTCGAGTGTTTTACAAAAATACATCTTCGGCCGAGTGTTGAGTGATTCCCCGTGAGGTATGTGAACTTGTATATAAATAAAATTTTAAAGAGGCATGTTATGCCAAAATAAGTAATTTCTCTTATGAAAAGTTCAAAAAAAAAATCATAACGAATAGGATTGTAAATAACATAAAAATAAAGCCTAATAAAGAATCTTGGATTCCCGGCACTCTATGACAAGCCCAAAAACCTTCTCTTCTACCAATTCCATTTGGGAGTGTAAAGCCACATTATAAAGAGTTTTGCTTGAGGACAAGCAAAGATTCGAGTGTGGGGGTATTTGATGTGTGTAAAATGCAACATATAAATTACATCAAATAAGGCATAAAACTAACCCTTTTTTAGTACTAATGTTGGAAAAAGTGTGTTTTTGTCTTCCTTTTGAATTTACAGGGTCAAATGAGCTTAAACGAACAAAAGGAACAAAAATACAGCCAAAACCAACATAAATACAAAGAAAAGGAAGAAACGTGGCATGCCCGACCCCTCGACAACAACTCCCAAAGCAAAAACAAGAAGAAAGCTGAGCATGGGGCTGTGCCCAGCTGAGCATGGGGCTGTGTCCAGCCCAACACGGGGCGTGCCCAGCTCGACACGGGGCGTGCCCAGCTAGACACGGGGCGTGCCCAGCTCAGCACGGGGCCGTGTCCAGAATGGTCAGCCCTGGCACAAAAGACAAACCTCTAGAAGCTTCTATTGCCCACCACGGGGCTGTGTCCAGTGAACACGGGGGCGTGGCGAAAGTACAGCAGGCGCATTAATTGTAATTGCGAATTATAATTAATGAAGAGAGAGAATGTCAGACAAGCACGGGGGCGTGCCCAGCGGACACGGGGGCGTGTGGAGCTAATAAAGACAAACTATATTAATGAAGAAAGAGAAAAGGGTGGACACGGGGCCGTGTCCAGGCTTCTGTACAGGCTATAAATAGGAGTGCTTGGCTCAAGCTCAAACCATCCCTTGGCACACCACCTCTCTCACACTTCATCCACCACCCACCACCATCACAACACCATCATCCACCACCATCATCCATTGTCCATCGTAGAGTGTGTGAGTCGTCTCGGGATCCAAGATTGATCGTAAGAGTTCTTGACAATCAAGGCCATGTTTGCCTAAGTCTCTTACATCACTTGGTGAAGACAAAGTGTCTAGTATAATACTTTTTATTTCTAATCTTTTGCACTTTTTATTTGGTTTTGTATTAATGACTTTAATAACTAGTTACTTATGTTGAAGGTGATCTTTCCTTATCGTTTGTCCGTGGTGTCTTGGCATTATTTTACTGTCTATATAAAATAAAGGATTTTCACCATTCATATCTCCACGGTCTATATGGAGATATGTTGGCTACCTGGTCGGGGGTTAAGGGAACGGTTTGGTAAAGGTCTTGCCATTGTTCAGCGTTTAGAGGTCCTGCAATGGACCTGGGTCAAATTTAGTAGGACCTCCTTCAATACTTCACGGTATTGGATGGCGGGGGTCCAAACTCTTTGATCCCCTCATAAGTTAACTACTATTAATACTATAACCCGGCTATTTAGGACTGTATCCCTGCTGACTCAGACTACTTAGCCGAGGGTAACGTCACCGCCAAAAGCGGGGCCTACCACAATACTGCATTAATAACTTAATTCATTATCTTCCAATAATCCAACCTTTTAGGATTGTATCCCTGCTGACTCAAACTACTGGGGTGAGGGTAACGTCACCTTCAAAAGAGGGGCCTACTACAATAACTAAGATAATCTCTTAATTATGTGCAAAAGTGCGGAAATAATCAAAGGTTATACTAGATACGAGTCGGAACCAAGTGATTCATCTTGTCTATCTGTTTTTCTTTTATTTTTATTTTTCAGCATTTTAGTTAGTTTTTAATTTTCTTAGTTTAAAACATTTTTCTAAACTTTTATTTTGGTTAGACGTTGAGGATAAACCGGTACTAAAAGCTCTTGTGTCCTTGGACGACCTCGGTATCTTACCAACGCTATACTACACTCAACGATGGGTGCACTTGCCCATATGTGTGTTTAGTGTTAGTGAAATATCGTGTTTTATAAATTTAAAACTTGGCTAAAATAAGTGTTAAAAAGGGCTTAAAATACACACCTAAAATAAGTAACACTTCGCACGCATCAATGAGTTACAAATGGCGAAGGCGGATGAGATTAAAAAGTTACTAGAATTGGGTGAAATCAAATCGGGAAAAGGACAAAATCAGGTAGGGACATTAAGAAGGGCCGGTGATACACGTTGGGGTTCCCATTTTAAATCTGTTTGTAGTTTAGTTAACATGTTTGATGTCACCCGTGTTGTTCTCAAGGGAATAATTGAAGACACGGCTCATGCTACTAGTTCTCAACGTGGAGATACTAATATAGCTTACGGTTACTTGCAAACATTTGAGTTTGTGCTTGTTCTTCACTTGATGAAAGAAGTAATGGCAAAAACTGATACGCTTTGTCAAGCATTACAAAAGAAATCCCAAGACATCCTTAATGCAATGGAGTTAGTTTCAGCAACAAAGGCTAGTCTAACTAATTTTAGAAACAGCGGATGGGATTCTTTATTTGAAAAGGTTCGTTTTTTGTGAAAGGCATGACATAGATATGCCTGATATGAGTGCTCCATATACTTCTACTCGGTATCGGCCTCGTAAAAAAGATCTTCATGTTACATTCGAACATTATTATCGGGTAGATTTGTTTACAGTGACATTGGACAAACAACTACATGAGCTGGATAGTAGATTCAATGAGCAATCGACAGAGTTGTTATCTCTTAGTGCGACTTTATGTTCAAAAAAGATTAATATTGATCAGATTGTCTTCTTGTTGAGAAATATTATCCTAAAGATTTTACAGAGCAAGAGAGGGAGCAGTTACGTGGTCAGTTGGATAATTTTCAAGTTGAAAGGATAAATAATCCTAAGCTAAGTGGGGTATCAACTCTTTCTGAACTTTGCAAAACTATTGTGGAATGTCAGAAAAATAACATGTACAAATTAGTTGAAAGAGTGTGTCGGCTAATCTTAACACTTCCAGTTTCGACTACAACAACGGAAAGAGGATTTTCAGCAATGAAAATATTTAAGAATCGCCTTCGCAATAAGATGTCCGATCAGTATCTAGCAAACAGTATGGTGATTTACATAGAAAAGGAGATTGCTGAGAACTTTGATTCGGAGTCCATAATTGAAGAATTCAAAAATCTTAAAGGAAGACGAGCAGAACTATAATTCTTCATCCAACTAAACCGGGTACCCACCTTCCTCTTCTTTTTAATGTTTTGGTATCTTTATTCAATTGTTTGTTAAACAATGTTGACGTTTTAATGTTTGAGAACGGCTTTTAATTTGATATTAATGTTTGACCCGACCCGAATCACCGACACCCTACCCGACCCGACCCGAATCGAATCACCGTTGCCCGACCGAACATAGAAATTTTTTTTAGGTCTAATGCCTTCCGACCCCTCGAATTTTTTTTTCAAGCTTCGCCACTGTTCATACATGTCTTTAACAAATCTAATCCATATTTGATAGAAGAGTTTTAACGGGCCTACAATATAAAATTAAGTCATGCTTTCATTTTAGACAAGAAATTTTGAGTTAGTTAACTAATTTCTATATCAAAGATGAACTAAATACAAACAATTTAAATGATGTATTATAATCTATTTCGATGGTTATTAAAACTACCCGTATGGTCACACATACTGTCTTGAACATTACTTTATAAAGATATAGAATTAAAGACCAAAATTTAAATGATATATTATAATCTGTTTTTTAGTATTTGATTTCGATCATTACTAAACCTACCCGTGCGGGTCCTGTGATGGAAGATATTCTTACAGGATTCAAGATGCATGCACGTGGTTGGCGATCGATATACTGTATGTCATGTAGGTCCCTCGGAGGTTGAGGTTTAACCTATTCCTTGTTATGTCCAACACACTAGCGAGTGCGGAATCCAAGCTAGCATGCAAAACCGAGATAGAACAAGCACAAACACAACACACAATCTTCAACGATTAACACCTCTTGTATTAATACTATGAAAGGTTCGGTTACAAGCTCAATGTTTACAAATCAGTTTTGCAAACTCTCTAAGTGTGTGTGTTCTCACTGAAATGTCTAACTTTCGAACCCTTGTCTAACTCTAAGTCTAACCCAGAAGTGAACACAACACATGGGTATATATACCCGAACACAGCATGTCTGGTCGAAGGATCAGACAGACTGATCGAAAGATCATCTGTCGATCAGGAACAGCTCGAAGGATCCATATGTACCACGAAGGATGACATCCTTCGTGGTCCATCTATCGAAAGCTCATCTATCGAATGCTTATCTTTCGAGCTCATCGAAGGATCTCAACAATCCTTCGATGACACATCCTTCGACCCAGACGTGTTACAAACAAAGTGTTGACTGTTTGGCTAAGTCAAACCGGAGGATGGTTGACTTGGTCAAACTTACAGTACTAACAAAAACATCGTTTTGAATCAAGACGAAATACAGACAAAGTACAGACACAAGTGCACCAACAAACTCCCCCTTGGCTGTAGCTTTGTCTGGCTGTAGCTTTGTCTCGATCTTTGTGACTTCAAGTCTTTGACGTCCTTTCAAGTCTTCAATGTCGGAGGATCTTTAAAGTCTTCACGTCTTGAAAGCAGAAAGTGTACCAACAAACTCCCCGTTTCATGTAGGAAGTGTGTTGACAAACTCCCCCTTAACATAAGCTCCCCCTTGAGTTATGCTCGTGAAAGTCTTGATCTTTATGAATTGAGATCCTTGTGGTGTTGATGATGGTCAGTGGCAACTTGATCATCTTCATCATTTGAGTGCCTTCACGTCGTGTCTTCATTCCGAAGCTTGTCATCGACCATGTTCTCCTTGCCTTTAGAATCTGCACATGCAAGAAATCTAAACGCGTAATGAGAACAACTGCCTGGAATATCATAAGTAAGCGACACACATGTGACCATTTGTTCAAACAAACACCGTCCGACAGTTTGAAAGTTTAGAAAATTTGTCAATTTTAGTCTTTAACTTTCAAAACTTGCAAATTTCGACCGTTTATGAAGATTCAGTCGTTTCGGTTTTCAATCAGGTTTCAGGTAACGAAGACTCGAGATCCAACATCGTACGATCGAAAATAAGATAGAAATAAAATCTTTTTGGCTTTTATAAAGTTTATATTAAAACACACCTAAAATCTTTTTGGTATTTTTGAATATTTCAAATGAAAAGACTGAAAGCAGTAAACAAATATATACAAAGATGCGGAAAATTAAAAGCATTAAATAAATATTTACAGACATTCTTTTTGCGAGTTTCGAGGGTAAGAGAATCATATCAGTGTACGGTCATACCAAAACGCTCTTGTTGTTCAATTAGTTAACATTAAAATAAGCATCCTATAACAATTATCGGTATTGTTGTCCACTTAAGCTCAACTTATCAGATGTAATCATGGCGAGGGGATACGTTAATGTATGATTTATACTTACCGACCGGTGTTCATCCACATCACGACACATTCCCGTATCAAGGTATGCACGAGGGTTCATCTTACCGGTGAGTATACCGATTATCATCTGTTTGACCGTATATGATGTGAGATTCTCACTTATTTTGATTTGAAAACAAGCCCTATGTGATATAATCACTTATTGATGAGGAACTTGATTTTCATATGCATGAAGGGCACAGGAGCAAGTCCGTGAACAGGTCAGTACTTTCGTACAGCAGAGAGACAAACTTGACTCCCGGAAAGAATTTGTGATATTTTATCACTTATTTTGTTTGGACATGTGATTGTTGATCACTTATTGAGGTCGTATGCAATATGTACACGTATGTATAGTATCATGGAAGATCTAGACTTGCGTCCCCGTTATTTTTCGGTAAAAGATACAACCATGATACCCAGATGATAAGCAGCATAAAGACCGAATATTTCAGAACCTCGGCAATCTCTCAAACGAAATTTCGGTACTAAGACCATATGCCAATGAATGGTTCCCACCTGGTCTTCAGTCGATTTAAGTTTATATCACCCTGCACACTTTAAAATGATTGTGAGCCTACCGATACATCTTATATAGAGCTGCTTATCGTTTTTCATTTAAGGTTTAAAGAGGCTTAGACAGACCACTGATGTACTATCATTTTCTCTTTAGCTCGCCAGGAAACTCATTTTTGTTTTTCTATTGTTTTCGTGTTTTTGAAAATTTTCAATGTTTTTGGATTTTCAAATTTTGGATTTACTCCCCCTAAAATCAATAAACTAAGACAAATTTAAAACACAAAGGTATTTACGAAAATGATTTTCCGATGTGGATTACTCTTGCTTGACCTTAATGCCGTTTACCAATAATAAATAGTCAAATCTTGATTTGTCAAATGCTTTGGTAAAAAGGTCGGCACGTTGGTCATCGGTGTGGACGTAAGCAACATCGATTAGCCTTTTCTCAAAGCAATCACGTATGAAGTGATACTTAATTTCGATGTGCTTAGTCTTTGAATGCTGCACAGGATTTCTAGTGATCTGTAAGGCAGCAGAATTATCAACGTAAATAGGAGTAGTTAGGAATTCAAAACCGTAATCACGCATTTGTTGTTGGATCCATAGAACTTGGGAGCAACAACTTGAGGCAGCAATGTATTCAGCTTCGCATGTTGATGTAGCGACGCACGTCTGCTTCTTGCACTGCCATGTGACTAGGCGATTTCCTAAAAACTGACATCCAGCCGTTGTGGATTTGCCGTCGATTTTGCATCCGCCAAAATCAGAATCACTGAATGCGATCAGGGCAAAGTTATTATCCCTAGGGTACCATAGACCGGTGTCAGGGTAACCCTTCAAATAACGAAAAATCCTTTTTACAGCTGCAAGATGTGAGGCCTTCGGGTTGACTTGGTATCTGGCAAGCAGGCACGTTGGGTACATTATATCTGGTCTTGATGCTGTGAGGTACATAAGAGATCCGATCATCGCGCGGTAGTACGAGGGGCTAACAGCTTCCCCCTTCAAGTCTGGAGTAATTCCGTGATTTTGCGGCAATGGGGTACCGATGGGCGCTGCATCAGACATCTGGAACCGGCTCAAGATGTCACCAACATATTTAGTCTGATGGATGAATATCCCAGACTCATTTTGTTGTACTTGTAGGCCCAAAAAGAAAGTCATTTCCCCCATAGCGCTCATCTCGAATTTATCCTGCATAATGCGCTCGAAATTCCTACACAAAACATCATTAGTAGAACCAAATATAATATCATCAACGTATACCTGTACCAGTAGAAGATCTCCATCTTGTTCTTTGATGAAAAGAGTACAGTCGATAAGACCTCTGCGAAATCCATTCTCCAGCAAATAATTAGATAAGGTTGCGTACCAAGCTCGCGGTGCTTGATGTAGACCATATAGAGCTTTGTTGAGCAACCAAACCCGATCGGGATGGATAGGATCTTCAAAACCTGGAGGCTGTTCGACGTACACCTCTTCTTCCACCACACCATGTAAGAATGCACTTTTCACGTCCATCTGGTATACCTTGAAACCTTTGAATAAGGCATAAGCCAGAAAAATCCGAATTGCTTCTAGACGTGCAACAGGTGCATACACTTCGTTGTAGTCGATCCCTTCTATCTGACGAAAACCTTGAACGACTAGCCTTGCTTTGTTTCGAATAACGACTCCACAGTCATCCTTTTTGCATTTAAACACCCAACGGGTACCAATCTTCTTGTAACCAGCAGGTTTCTCTACGAGTTTCCAGACACCAAGTTTCTGGAATTGTTGCAGTTCTTCCTGCATTGCTTCAACCCATGAGTTATCTTTCAAAGCTTCTTTCCAAGTTCTTGGCTCTTCCTGTGAGACATAACACGCGAAAGACCAATCATTTTGTTGACCAGATTCTCTGATATCTGCATACAAGCCTGCATTGTTGTTGTTTCGCAACATGTTTCTTGTTTGAACGCCACTTTGTACATTTCCGATGATGTTTTGTTGAGGATGGGTATTGTGAATCCTTGTTTCTGGATTATCTTGAACTGGAATATTTGTACCCAGATTGTTGAGATTAAGATCAAAAATCAATTCAAGTCCCGGAATTGACGAAGAGGATGATGCAGTAGCTTCAGCTGTTCTAGGGACATCCACTGGAGGTGTACCTTCTGAAGTACCATGTACTGCTGTTGTTGGAGCGTCTTGATCTGCATCTAGAAATTCGTCATCCTCTGAAGATTCGTTCAATTCGGTAGCATCGTGAAAATCCTCATTGTCGAGAGCATTATTGTTCACCGAAGATGGTTCTTGATTGACAATAATGGGACGAACCAATGGTGAATCTGTTGCATTGTCACTCTCGAAAAACATCCTTGCCGCAGCATTTTCTTCAACTGCTTCTACATTGATCGAATTGAAAAAGTCATCGTACTCAAACATCCAAGGCTGACCAGGACATTTGACTGGTAAAGTGTGCCTTTGTACTCTGACTTCAGACCATTCCTCGACCCTTTTAGTCTCTAGATTCCAGACTCTTAAGTTCGGGGTGGAATACCCAAGAAAGTATCCATCAATTGCTCTTGCCCCAAACTTTCCATTAGGATCGATTATTGTGCACGGAGCTCCAAACGGTTCAAGATATGACAAATCTGGTTTCCGTTTGTTAATAAGCTCAAAGCAGGTCTTGTTGTGCCTTTTGACTGTGAGGACTCGGTTCAACGTGTAATATGCAGAGGACACAGCTTCAGTCCAGAAGGGAATGGGCAACTGCGACTCTACCAACATTGTCCTAGCAGTCTCGATCAATGTGCGGTTCTTACGTTCAGCGACGCCATTCTGTTGAGGAGTGTAAGCTGCACTAAATTCGTGAAGAATACCTTTTGAAGTGCAAAACTCCGCCATGGCATGATTTTTGAATTCAGTACCATTGTCGCTACGTATCCGCCTAACCTTCAAATTATACAGATTCTCAATCTGAATGATCAAATTTTTGATAATACCGAAGGTTTCACTCTTATGTGCCATGAACGCCACCCAAGAAAATCTTGAATAGTCATCAGTTATCACGAGGCAATATTGATCATTCCTAATACTTTTGTGCTTGACAGGACCGAACAAATCCATGTGCAAACGTTCAAGAGGAACAGCCACCGTGTTGACTTTCTTTGTAGGGTGTCGCTTCTTCGTTTGTTTTCCTTTCTGGCACGAGACACAGACGTCTTGAAGATGGAAGTTTTTAAGAGGAACACCATTCACCAATTCATTTGACACCAAATGATTCATTTTGCGTAAGTGAATGTGACCCATTCGCCTGTGCCAAGAGATTGTGTCTTTTTCTGTGGCTTTGGAAACGAAACAAGTTGCTTGTGCAGACGTTGTGATAGCTTGGCTCATATCAAGGACATACAAATCATTTATCCTTGGAGCCGACAAGAGAATCCATTCTTTCGGAATTTTGAAGCCGGGTTTCAGCACATAACATCCATTTGCATCAAAGTGTACTGAGAACTGCTTATCACAAATTTGAGAAACACTAAGAAGATTGTGATCAAGTTGTTGTATGAAGTTGATCTTATCAAAGCTAACAACCCCGTTGGAAATCATTCCTTCACCCGTAATATATCCGCCCTTATCTCCAGCAAAAGCAACATAACCTCCTCTAATAGATTTGACGTCGTAGAGAAGCTTCATGTCGCCTGTCATGTGCCTGGATGCCCCACTATCAACAATCCAATGACTACTGATAGTTCCTCCTGGAACACCCTGCACATGAACTCACATAATTAGTTGGAGATGGGGACCCAAGCCATTGTGGTCTTGGGTCTTCCATTTTCATCAATAACAATAACTTCTATTCTTTGATGATTTGAAAATTGTGATGGCCCCCCTGATTCAATAACCGTTTTTGGTTTCCAGGTCTATTTTGTTATACCAGTTTGTTTGTTTGAAAATTTAACTTCGTGATTATTTGAAGTTTTTGAAAATTTTGAGCTTTCTGGTTTAACTGGAACCGATTGTTTTTGAACCACTTCATTTTTAAGTGCCTTTTCAATCACCTTGACTTGTTGGCGTTTCTGTTTCTTTTCCCTTTCTTTTACAAGTCGGGGATCTTGTTTTACAGAAACAGATCGCTTTTGGTGATTACATTCACGGGGATCATCTTCTTTGGCTTTCAACTTATGAAGATACGGGCAATTACTGACAATGTGCCCAATTGTGCCACATTCAAAACATGATCTTCGTTCAACAAACCCCGAAGTATCATGTGATCGTCTTACCGATGATGAACTTTGTGATCCCGAGGTACTAGGTTTTGAACTACTTGGTTCATTCCTTTTCATTACAGTTGCTTTCTTGACAAAATCTAAATTAGATTGATTTTCAAATATTGCAATTTTGTCCGTTCCCTTGGATTTCACAAAGTTCACATTCTTTTTCTTCTTCTGATTCGGCTTCCTTTAACCTTGAGCCGGTGATTTTTCTTTTGGCTTGGTATGGTTTTGCTGTTTTTGCACTGTTGGTAATTTCTGATTGCCAAATTGTTTTCTAACTTCAGCCTTTGGGATAGGAGGGCACTGTGTTACCACAACGTGTGATCCTTTCTTACCCAAAAACTTACTTGTTGAATTCTCAAAAACTTTACTGATTAGGGATTGATTTACATTCTTAATCGGAAAATCTTTGTCAGAATAAATTTTATTATCACCAACAAGAGTGTACAGCAGATCCACACTCTCCGACCCTTTTTCAGACGAGGACTCGATTGCAACAGTCTTAGCGGGTTTTGCAGGAGGATCACACAGAATATGATTCTCAAGAGGTATGTCCTCTTCGTTTATCACCGCATCAGACTTTGCTGAATCAGTATCATCAGACTCATCATCAGAAGAATCAACATCCTCAATCACAACTGGAGGATCCTGATTCTGTTCAGCAGTTACAAATGTATCTGCTGACACATCCGAATCTGATGATACTTCTTTCTTGTATCCGAGTCCTGCTGCAAATTCATTAACATCTAGAGGAACAGATGGTTCAAAGAAAGTTCTATCTTCCTCATCAGGCATGGCATCATAATTGTTTCTCACGGGTGGTGGACATTTCTTGTAACCTATGCATGTGACATCCCGTTTCTCTTTCTGAACGTCAATGATGTGATCCAACACATAGCTAGAGCTCAAATAACTGTCTAACTTGAGTCGGATCGCCTCACTTTCAGTTTTAACACAAGCCATTTCCTTTTGCATTACTTCCAGACGAGTTATATACAAATTAATGTCAGTTTGTTTTCTGGAAACCATTTTAGTTAACTCGGTTTTATCTTTCTTTAACTTATCAATTATCGATTTAAACTCCTTTTCATGGTTTTCATAAAACATGTTGGCTTCAGTGCACTTGGAAAGATCCACGGTCAACTTCTGGTTGTGAATGAACGTCACATCATATTTCTCTTGCAAAGCCTTGTGTTCGCTTTGCAACTCACACCACTTATCACTCAAAGACACATGTTTGTCTTGCAAGTCAAACAAACTAGCTTGTAAAGCATCATGTTTGCCTTGCAACTCAGACATGTTTGCATCCAAATCAGCACATCTAACATGCAATCTATCACAATTATCACAAATAGCAGCAGTGGGTTCATCGACACATACCTGACTTGATGAACTGTCGACATTAGCCATAAAGGCTGAATGGAGAGAAGACGAAGAATAAGCAGCTTGATCCACCAAGATAGATCTTCTTTCAGTTCTTGCTGCAGCTTCTTCCAAAAGTTCATCAATATCTGCATTAACTGACGCAGTTGATGTGTCATCCACATGATCATTGCCTGAAGTGGAAGATTCTTCATCTGAGCTTCCACTGTAACCAGAACTGTCTTCATCTTCAGAAGATTCATCACCATTGGTGGAAGATTCTCCACCACTGGCGTGTTTAAGATCATTAACCACTTCAGCAAAACAAGCTGTTCCATCTGGAGCATCATTTCCCAACTGGATTGACCAATCACAACCTTCATCTACTTGAACCACAAGTGCCTGGTTGGCATTAGATGGTCCCGCTTGACTCTGGTTGTTGACAGGTACCAACGTACGAACATTGTTCCTGTTCTGGTTCTGCTGGTTGCCTTGATTTCTGAAGGGATTCTGGTTTCCATGCTGAGATGGTCTTGTACATTCCCTTTTAAAATGACCACGTTCACCACAATTGAAACACTTAACCGCCTGCTTATCAAACCCATACTTGGTGTCTTTCTTGCTTTCCAAGCTGGTTCTGCCTGTTCTTTCCATGAAGTCCTTTGCTCGCCTAACAGCACTGGCAAAGGCCCACTTGATGTCCATCATCTCCATCTCCTCTTTATCTATCTGCTGATAGTCTTCTTGTGTCAGATTAATATTACCAATCTGACCTTCCACTAATCCACAGTATGCGCTCACCACAGTGTTTAGCAGCTCCATGTGTTCCTTTGCTACTTCCACACTGACTTTAGAAAAGCTTGAGGTGTCGAGCCGTACTGTATTTTGCTTTGATT
Organism: Helianthus tuberosus; assembly: GCA_030545235.1. Taxonomy (NCBI): domain Eukaryota; kingdom Viridiplantae; phylum Streptophyta; class Magnoliopsida; order Asterales; family Asteraceae; genus Helianthus; species Helianthus tuberosus. The sequence goes on along the minus strand of CM060402.1, from coordinate 158,111,425 downwards.
GTTGACCAGCAGATGATGTGCTTCCATAACATGCTTGCTGTTGTGGTACTGGTTGTGGTACTGGTTGAGGGACTGGATTAAGCGGATTTCCATACATGTCTGTTGTTGGAGGAGGAGTGCCATACAAGCTAGTGCTAGACACAAATGCTGTTTGAATTGGAGCGTGTGAAGAAGGTTTTGTAGAAGTGCTAGAAGTTCCATAATAAATTTCAGGATTTTGTGGCACTGGAACTCTTTTTGCCTTGAGAGTTTCTTCCTGATTCTTGTTTTCCAGGAGTTGAGCAAAGTCACTGAAGCTTGTTGTATCCAAGGTGCCATTGTACTTCATGATTTCTAAGAAATTATTCCATTGAGGTGGCAGTGCATCTGCAAACTTCTTCACTATCTCTGCTGAAGTTGTTACAACCCCAATATTTGCCAATTCAGTCAGCAAATGAGTAAATCGACTTGTCAAATCTCCTAAAGATTCATTCTGCATACAAGAAAAACCATCAAACTCTTTCTTTAGAAGATCTTTTCTCAATTGACGTGTCGCTTCATTTCCTACGCCCCTTATCTTCAATGCGTCCCACAACTGCTTCGTTGTCTTGTAACTGACAAATTGATGATAAATGTCTTTACTTAACGCCTGAGTAAGAATGGCGTATGCCTTCTTTTCCAAATCATAGACCTTCTTCTGATCTTCCGTAAGATCGGCAAACGTAACAGCAGATGAAGCGGCAACCTCTATTGTTTGATCAAAATCTGTGATGAAGCGTAACCACAATTCTGTATTTTGACCAAGGACGTATGTATGAAATCTATCAAACCATCCCGGATATTCACTTAAGTGCATCAACTTCGGAGGCTTATTCAAACTTCCCGTTTCACTTTCGCTTAGCAAAATGCTTTGAATACTTGGAGCTTGATTTGATACGAATGCCCATTGACCGGTAGATGTAGCATTAGCTTGCGAACCCGAATCCGGAGCCGGAGTACCAAAATACATCTCTGCATTTACCGGAACACCCCACATCGAATTCATTTTTGATCAAGAATAATAAAACCTGAAAATCACAAACTTGTTAAACATAAACAAACTGGGATCGAAAGATCAACACTTGTTCGAAGGATCAACAGTGTTCGAAAGATCACTGTTGAGTTTCGAGCAATTGTTTTCGAAAGACTCCCCAATCAAAGGATCCTGGTCTTTCGAATAAGAGCAGTAAGACGAATGATGTATCCTTCGAAATGATTCCTTGGTTCGAAGGATGATGATCTATCGAACCTCCACTGATCGAAAGATGGTCTTTCGAAATGATTCCTTGGTTCGAAGGATGATGATCTATCGAACCTCCACTGATCGAAAGATGATCTTTCGAGTTCGAAGGATATCTTTCGAACTGATCTGACACAGTTGACAAATGTGACAGGTTGGTGAAAAAGGTGATGGATTGGTAGAAACTTTCGGCAGATGTATGGTCAGACCATGATTTTCTGCCAAAATCAGATTTGAACAATAAAATATTATAAACTTATCCAGAACACCGGTCACCGGAGAAGCCGGAATATGGCCGGAAATGACCAAAGTTCTTAAAAAAAAAAAAAAACCAGTTTTAAAGTTACCCAACCCGTCTTTTAACACACCCGGTAAGTTTAGACACGTTTTAACAACTGGAAAGGCGAGAAAATCAGTAAAAACGAGCACTAAACCAGAGAGTTTTTATCCAAAACACTCCAAAGTCTTGTATAACCCGGTTTTTAACAAGGAAAAGAGCCACGGCTCTGATACCACTTGTAGGTCCCTCGGAGGTTGAGGTTTAACCTATTCCTTGTTATGTCCAACACACTAGCGAGTGCGGAATCCAAGCTAGCATGCAAAACCGAGATAGAACAAGCACAAACACAACACACAATCTTCAACGATTAACACCTCTTGTATTAATACTATGAAAGGTTCGGTTACAAGCTCAATGTTTACAAATCAGTTTTGCAAACTCTCTAAGTGTGTGTGTTCTCACTGAAATGTCTAACTTTCGAACCCTTGTCTAACTCTAAGTCTAACCCAGAAGTGAACACAACACATGGGTATATATACCCGAACACAGCATGTCTGGTCGAAGGATCAGACAGACTGATCGAAAGATCATCTGTCGATCAGGAACAGCTCGAAGGATCCATATGTACCACGAAGGATGACATCCTTCGTGGTCCATCTATCGAAAGCTCATCTATCGAATGCTTATCTTTCGAGCTCATCGAAGGATCTCAACAATCCTTCGATGACACATCCTTCGACCCAGACGTGTTACAAACAAAGTGTTGACTGTTTGGCTAAGTCAAACCGGAGGATGGTTGACTTGGTCAAACTTACAGTACTAACAAAAACATCATTTTGAATCAAGACGAAATACAGACAAAGTACAGACACAAGTGCACCAACATGTCACCTAGACCAGCCTTTAAAGGTTCTGTACCTATAAACCTGTCGGATTGTTTAAACCAAGTGCTCAGATGGGCTTTAGGGTCGATTGAAATCCTGTTCAGCTGACATTGCCCAATTTGGTATGGTTATAGTGGAATACTAAAATGGTTCGAATGTCTTGCGTACAGAAACACATCCATTTATCCCGTCACCGCAATTCCGCTTCTGGTCTACTGCCGAAATTTAAAGCAAGTAATAGCAGCCCGTCGTTTACTTCTATCGAGAAATCAGGACATATTGATCCAGGAGGGCATCATGGAGGATCATATCTTCTATTGACCAGAAGAAAGAGAGCCGTAGGAATGAAGATCATGTCAAGCTAATTAAGGACTATAGGGCGAGAAACGAGACCGAAGTAAGCCAAAATTTATGACAGATCATATGTTTAACATTGTTTTATAAAAGATATGTAACTAAACCCAAAGAATTTAAATAATATATTATAATATTTTTTTTAGTATTTGATTCCGATTGTTATTAGAACAAACCCGTGTACTCACACGGGTGTACACCTAGTATAACATTATAACACATGCCAATGTTAAACTGATGGTGTTTATTAACTAATCAATTAGACGGTAATATTTTAAAATTAATATTGATGTTCGATCGAGGATTGGACGCGTGGACTTAACCAGGGAATCCGGCAGAATCAATGGGTTAGATTATCAATTAAAGACCAAGTTCAACTCATCTGTGAACACTCTTACTTGTAATACCATTTTGATTTAGATTTAGTTTCATGGTACTTCTAGGGTTTTATTTTTTTTATTTATTTCTTGTTTCACACATTCATCTTTCTATGATGAATGCAAATATATCACAGCTAGGTTTTGTCCTTGTATCTTGTGATTCCTTGGGACATATCATCTTCTTTAACTTAAGCATGAGTGGTTATTATATTTTTGCATGTGATAATTAATGCGATACTTTTAACTTTCTTTATAATAATTTCACCACTTAATTAATTAGAAAACCTAGCTTATTTGCTGTTAAAAAAAAACTAGGAAACCTCGTTTAAAATATACCTAGTTAAACAATGAGAACGTTTTAATCCATTTAATTGAAATTAATTGTGATTAATTTTAGACAAATGTGTATCATTTGTGTTAGATGTGTAAAAAGTCTATATTGTTTAAAAAGATACATGAGAATCGAAAACACCTATAAATCACAACTCGTTCATATATTAATGGATTGGTAAAAGTTCGCCTGTTTTTAATTTCTTGCATATCAAGATTCTAGTATTATGTTTGTTAAGACATGTGAAATCGCTGGCCCTGAGAATTTGTGTACCATGTTCGAGCTCGAAAAAATGTACCCTTAGGCCTTGACGAAATTAGCTATTTGGCTCACTAAAGGTCTAAACCTAATGCCAAAGGGGTTAATAACTAATCTAAACCATAAGAATAGTTTTGTAAGAGGACATATGTTCGTGTTTGTATGGATGTACCCGATTTAAAAAATATTTTACATATACATATCGGGTTTTTTCATAAAAAAACGTGCCATTGATATATCGGGCCCTGGCCGGTGGCCCTCCCCGCCCACCCCCAGGGCCGGCCATGGTAAAATTATAAAAAAATTATAATATACTAGTTAGTAGGGGTGTTCAGAATTCGATTCGAATTCGAAAATTTCGAAATTCGACTCGATTCGAATTGTTTGAAATTGAGTTGATTTGTATTCGAGTCCAGTAATCGAATTAGAAGCGAATACAAATTTATGATTTTTAATTCGATTCGATTCGAAATTCGAATTCACTTTATATATATATACATACATATATATATATATATATATATATATATATATATATATATATATATAGGGGACCGCTAGAATGAGAACCACCTCGAGTTATGAGAAGTACTTGATCCGGGGCGAGGTGGACCAAATTTTTTTTTCAAAAACGTAGATGCATGTAATATAAACACATTCGTAAAAAAAAAATTTAAAAAATGCCGTGTGTGTAGTTTTTTACACCACAAGTTTGTGGTTTACGAGTTCCCTTAAATTTACGGAACTCGTAAACCACAAACTTATGGTGTAAAAACCTACACACACGGCATTTTTAAAAAAAAAAATTTTTTACGAATGTGTTTATAATACATGCATCTCCGTTTTTGAAAAAAAAAAATTGGTCCACCTCGCCCCGTACGGTGTGGTTCTCGCGGTTCTCATAACTCGAGGTGGTTCTCATTCTAGCGGCCCCCTATATATATATATATATATATATATATATATACACACACACACACAAATATATATATATACACATATAACTTCTAAACTTGACCAAAGTATGAATTACCTCAATAACTGATAGTTTATTATTCATAACATTACCAAACCTTCTGACAAATAGCCATAACTACTTATTTCCAAATTTTTACCTAACTTAACCAACCTATCTTCTAAATTTTGATGTTTTGACATATTAATAGTTAATTAATTTTGCAGATTATTTTCTTTTATGTTGAATATAATTATTTGTAGTAGTTTTAAAAAATGAAAGTAAAATTATTTATTATTTAGGGTGAATTTGAATTAAATCAAATACTAATCGAATCGGATACATGCAAAAAAAAAAAATTCGAAAACTTTGAAAATTCGTTATTCAATTCGATAAACACCCCTACTAGTCAGCTAACCGGGTTTCCTGGTTAAGGAACCCAATTTTCTTATTGAACATTAAGATGACGAGCCGAAATAGTCCGACTTGTAATATGAACTCGAGATTAAATTGATTGTTATTGAGCTTGTTTCGTTAAACTTCTCTTGACAATTATATTTACATTTTTTTTCTTTCATATATAATTTACTTTCACGTTATTCTCTTTCTCATTACCGTTTTACTATCACACTAGCTAGGAGATAATATAGTTATATTAGTTTTAGACCACTGACATAGACAAAACACTTCACGAGAACACAACTCAAATTAAAAATCTCTACATATGCCACTTGTCATCATCACATATCAAATACGTTGACATCTTGTTAATTCAAGATTAAATGCACTTAAAAGGAATATACACTTCAATTCTTCTTTTATGTTATCGTGCAATCGCATGTATATAAGTTGAGAGGATTTGTTCCATTTCCCGAGTATATTATGCATGTGGTTCCAAATCAAAGTATGCATGTTGCATTATCACTAACAAGAACCATCACTTTGTACATGCTTCTTTGTTGTTTGAACGATAGAATTTAGCTAAAAACACATTCAAGCAAAACCAGGGGTGGACCTATTAAGAAAGAACGGGTTCCCAGGAAGTCATTCGGTTTTTAATTTTTAGTGTAAATATATATAACAAACTGAAAAGGAACCCATAAGTAAAATACTAGTAGGGTGCCCGCGCGATGCGGCGGGGACAACACTTTGCATTGCGGTACTCAAAATGTTTTAACATCTGGATGAAGGTTCGTTAACAGATATTGAGTTTTGGGTTTTGTATGAAGGTTCTAACAATTGATTTAAAAGTTATATTTCTTACCTTGAACTCAAAACAAAGCAAAATTGGTGGTAAGGAGTGGTGATGGTGCGCAACACTTATGACGTTTATAAGCTATCGTGTAATGCGAGGATGACGAACGAAATGGACCAGGATGGCAAGCTACCAAACTTCGATTGTTGATTACAATTGTTACCATTTGAATGTTGATTTTGGTGGTTGTAGTGGTCGTCGACGTCGGAATAAACAAAGAAAGAGAGAACGATGGAGAGACAGCAAATAATATGATGAGTTTCAAAAGTTAGGCAATAATTTCTTAAAACAACTCAAAATGGTTTCAATTGATTATGCCAATGATGGCTTCATGAATGCCTGTGATGGTTCCCTCATTCAAGACCCTGGTTAGTTACGAATCGATGTGGCAAATAACTCCACTTTGAATTTTATTTACTATTTATTTATAACTTCAAGTTCCTAATTCCACCTCTTTATTTTGTAATTTTATTATCATCTATACTTTGTCTCAATTACCTTTTAACATTAAATGGTTTAGTAAACTTTGAGGTGAGGATTTTAGAGATTTTACCGGCTTTTCATGATTGCCGAGTTAAGCCTATTTTATCACTTCAAGAACTATCTGTAGCTAATTGTATATTCATCAAGAACTATCAGTTTTAAAGACAATATATTTTACCCTAACAAAAATAAATTAATAAGCATTAAACATTTTTCTTCATCCAAAAACTCAAAAGCGTTAAGCTAATTAAAAATAGAAACTGATGTCAAGATTTCTTGAAAAGAAAAAAAAATGTACCTTTTTCAATCACAACCCTCAGATATTAACTTTAGACCTTCACATTTTACAGCAGTTGGTTTTTCAATAAGTTTAGAATCAGAGACACACTGCCCATATTCTGTAACCAAACTTTTAATATTCTTTATCAACAAACTACGGTACCATACATCATAAGTTAGATCTCTGAATTTGTTATTTGAGGTTTTAGTAAGTTATCATTGTATTTAGTTTATACATGAAAGATCAATAAAGTTATAAAATGATATTATGTAGAATTAGAACCATACACCCTTTCTATAAATAAACCTTGTTCCATCTACGGGTCAGCCAAGAAAGATAATGGAATGTAATGCTCATTCCATTAGGCTGACCAACAATATAACTCCTGAAATAGACCTAAAAGAATTTCAAAATAACTGAAGTTAAATATATTAATGTCCTGTATTACTGAAATACATCATCCACGCGCCTTCTTTTGAACCGCCACCGGTAGTTACTGTTCCTTCTTCCCACTCTTTTATTTCACCGTCAAAGCATGTGAAAGAGAAAGCAAGCCAACCAATGTTTGCAAGCTTATTCCACTTATGGAGGCCTAAATATATCCTACCTATAATGTAAATTATACTACTATGAAACACAAGCTCATATAATAGACTATATCATGTACAAAAAAAAAACATTTAAAAGTATCAAAAGACAACATTTTTACCTAACTATGACTATATGCACCAGGAGCACTTCAAGAATTTGACCAAGGATCTTTCATGCTCGTTCAACGGAATCAACACTGCAAGTTTAATGATGCACATTAAGGTATTTGATTTCATACAAAATATATATACCTAAACAAACCTTATGTAAATTGAGTTACCTAAGCCGGAGAAAGTATTCCACTGCGAACATATCCCTCTGTAAAAAAACAATTTTGAATGTTTTGATGAATAAAAGTGTACTCAATTATCTACTTGTTTAAGGGCAAAATGTAATGTTCTAATTTGAGGTTGATTATTTCAAACTCACCATCCTCAGAAAATTGAAAATTACAAGTTTAAAAAACATGACTCAATACTATTAAACAAAGTAACAAACATTAGAAGCACTGACAAAAAAACATGACTCAATCCTAAAATCATGTCAGAAAAGTAAAAAAATAAGATCAAGTAATGAATAAACAAACCTTGGGGTTAAGGGAGTCAACAATAAGAGAGGAGTTGACTCATGATAAGAGGAAGACTAATCTCTCAAAAAATCCACCACCGAAGTTGCATCTGGCCATGATCAAATAAGGCCGACATCAACAAGCTATGCAAGTCTATGAAACAAAATCAACATTTATTGAATTTAATCAGAAACATAAAGAATCAGTAGCCCACCTAGGGTTATTTTACCATATCTAGCTAAAAAAATGCTTAAAACAACCAATCAGCAAAAATAACTCAATAGAGAATTAAGGTTCGTGAATTTAGGTACCTGATACAAAACCTACAGTGATAAAGATGGAGTTGTTAGTAGCCGGTGCCTCTGGCGGACGGAGGAGCAGAAGTAGGAAAACGAAACAATGGAAGAAGGTGGAAGATGACTGAAGAGTATCTTGAGAGAGAAAAAGAGAGATGGCGATGGAGTATCTTCCTATGTGCTTTATAAAACAATACAGATAACAGCTATATGTTTTAAATTTTAAAAATTGTTTCCCACTTAGTTTTTTCCATTCTTTTTTATAGAAGGTTTGTTATACTATCTATCCTTAAAATTAGGAAGTTTTGTTAAAATTTGACGAAAGTATAAAGAAATTGTTTATTCAATTATTTGACAATAGTTTTAGTTTTTAAAATTTTAGAATGAAAATGTTATAGAACCTATTATTTAACATATTAAATGATTATATAATATAAATTAGTTGTTATATTATTCTTTAATCACTTGTACATTAAAGCATTATCTACTTGTACCTTTTAATCCGTGCATCGATATTGAACAAGACAACTACCAAAACGTCGACAAAAATGTGTAGGTCGTCATACTATCTTTGGAATTTTTTTAAACAATATAATTTATAAGATATGTCAAGAATAAGTAAAAATATTATAAGTTTGTTGTGGAGGGGTGAATTGTAACTAATTATCTATAATTTTGTTAAAACCTTAAGGATTTAAGTGTAATAAGTTTAGGGGCTAAAAAATAAATAGTGTTTAAAAGACCAAACTACCTTCATTTTAGGGGTCTTTCAATAAATAAAGGGGGAAAAGTTCTTATTTTTTGGGTATCTTAAAATGCCATTGCCACATACATTATAATAAAGTATAGATATGTCAAGAATAAGTAAAATGCCCTTGCCACATGCCCTTGCCATGCTAGTGTTCGCAGTCCAACAAGTGATAGCCCAAGTATCCCGATGCTTTGTTATTTTCCCAAGTCTCAAGGAAAACTAGCATCCTCCTAACAATACCCCCGAGAATAATGGGGAGATGCATCTCCTATAGCGCTACTATTGTTAAGGCGGAACTACACACCCTTGATTAAACGTCCACATAGCACAAATAGAATACAAGAATCACAAGTTTCACATACACATAGGATAGAGTTTAGTTTGCAAAAGTCTCAAGTATCATAGTTTAATAGAATACATGTTACATCCCAAAGTTTAAAAAAAAAGGGATCGAGTATACTCACAGTGATTGCTTAACAGCCTAACTGTTATTGGATCAAAGGGAGCTCTTTAGAATTAGCCTGATTAGATTACCACAGATAAGAGTCGGGCAGAACAACGAGCTTCAACCAAGTGTCGGATTAGTCATCTTGATCGGATGGCTGTTCGATCGGATAGCTATCCGATAGGATTGCCATCCGATTGGGATGTCTATTGTGTGGGGAAGGGACGGATGGCTATTCGATCGAATGGCTATCCGATCGGATTGCCATTCGATCCAAAGTTCTAAGTTTTCAAAAAGATTCAAAGTCTCAAAAGATTCTAAGTGTTGAAAAGTTCCAAAGCACATTGTCACTGGAACATCGCTTTTGTTCTTCCCCTTGCTCTTTTGTTCCACCACCTGCTCGCTTGTGTGCATGACATCAGCCTTAGTCCTTTCATAGGTCGGTCTCCATAGACGTGTAAAATATCACCAGATGGTAGAGGTAGACGAACAAACTTCTCATGACAGGCAATCTCGGCATGATTCTTACGCAACCACTCCATACCGATAATGACATCGAAACTACCCAATTGCATGGGTATTAGAACAATGGTAAACACGTGGTCGTTAAGAATCAAGGAACAACCACAGAGAATAGAATCAACTAGAATAGACTTTCCATCGGCAATCTCCACCGAAAACGACTTAGGTAACATAGAGCGTGCATAGTTTAAAAAAGATTCAAATTCCACGGACACAAAACTTCTATCGGCACTAGTATCAGATAGAATCGAAGCGTAAAGGTTATTTAAGAGAAACGTACCATTCACGACATCATTGTCGTTACGAGCTTGCTTGGCATTAAGATTGAACGCTCGTCCACGAGCGGGTGGCTGTTGGTCCTGGTTCAGCTGAGGACACTGGTTACGAAGATGAGTAGTATCTCCACACTTATAGCATGCACGAATAGCATTGACTGGCTTAGGATTCTGCTGAGGAGCTGGAAGAGCTGGTAGGGCTGCCTGAGCTGGGACTTGCTGGGCTGGTTGAGCAGGATTAGCTTAACGACAGTAAGGAGTCGTGTGACCATAGCAATTGCAGTTGGTGCACAAACGACATGCGGAATTAGCAGGATGATGAAAGTTGCAAGTTGCGCACTTGGGGTAAGACCCAGAGTACTGCTTTTTGACTTTAGGGGCAGCAGGGTTCTAAACAGTAGCAACAGGAGCAGGTTTAGCAGCAGGATTCGCAGCAGGAACAATAGCATTGCATCCTGCACCCTGAGACTTTCGCCTCTTGTTCTTGCTGCCACTTGAATGCTGGGTAACTTGATGTGCAGACTTGGAGGGAGCAGAGTTAGTAAACTGCTTATCACGAACACGGTTGTTGTTGAGACTAGCTGCAAGACGGTAGACTTCCTCAATAGTTTCGAGTTGGGCTGCTTCAATAGAATCACGCATAGCAGGAGGTAGATCATTGATGTACTTGGTTATCATTCGCTTAAGATTAGAAACCAAGTGAGGAACGATCAAGCTGAGCTGCTTGAAACGGGTAGTATAAGCCAGATTATCATCACCAATCTGCTTCAAGTGCCAAAACTCTTCTTCAAGCTTCAATTGTTCATGAGGAGGGCAGAATTCGAGCATCATCAATTCTCGCACCTCAGTCCACGGAAGAGCATAGGCTTCTTCATTCGAATGGATGTTTCTCTCATTTGACCACCACTCCAGAGCTCTGCCTTGAAACATTCCCGTCGCACTCCTAGTCTTTAGCTGTTCAGGACACTCGCTGTTAATGAAGGTAACTTCGATGCTGTCAAACCACTCGAGCATAGCAGTCACTCCATCACTGCCCGTGAAAGACTTGGGGTTGCAAGAGATGAAATGTTTGTAGCTGAACTTGGTGGACTTTTCTTTCTTCGTCTTAGAGTCAACAGAAGAGGGCGGAGTGTTCGATCCTTGGATCTCAGAGACGATCTTTGGCACAACTCAAGCGATCTGGTCGGCCATGAAGGACATCATCTTTTTCTGAGACTTTTCCCTGTATCTCTTGAGAGTGTCGAAGAGCTTTCGAGAAGACATCCTAAGGATCCAACAAGAGGATCATATAAGTCTAGGTTCGTAAAGTCTCACAATATAGATTCGCACATGATAGATTTAAGACTCAAGATTCAAAAAGTTTTACATAGTTCATAATAGTTTCAACACTGCAACCCACAACCTTCGCATGGCACGTTGTACGAAGTTTGGTAACATGTCAAAAACGCTTATATATAGGAAGTACCAGCGGCGTATCCACCACGCTTCGGGCATATCGCTTCCACCTCGTATTCGGTGTCATGTTACGTGTCACAAAACACACTCATCATCATCATCATCATCATAGATTCACATAGATTACTCCAATAGATTCACATAGATTCCCAGAGACTTCAATAGATTTCCATAGACTTCAAATAGATTTCCGTAGTTTCAAATAGGTTCCATAGACTTTAAATAGTTTCATATAGATTGGTGTTAACAATCCACAAACACGAAACCCCGCATGGCACGTGCTACGAAAGTTCGGCAACATAACGGAAGCACTTATATATAGGAATTACCAGCGGCGTATCCACCATGCTTCAATCATGCCACGTCCGTCTCGTCATCGGTGTCATGCTTCGTCAACTACAACATTAGAATTCACCACAAGCTCTCTTAGATTGACTAAATAGATTCCACAACATAGATTGGCCCAAATAGACTTCACAACTCCAACCCGAGCCTACAAAACTACGAACTTCACTTAGCGCGTGGTACGAAGGTTCGGTAACATGCCAGAAACACTTATATATAGGAAGTACCAGCGGCGTATCCACCATGTTTCGGACATGCCACATCCGCCTCGTCTTCGGCACTAGGCTACGTTTCGTATTTTGTTTCTCAAAACCACATATACATAGATTACACATAGATTACGCTAGCGTGCATATAGATTACTCATAGATTACACAAGTAGTTTCTAATAGATTTAGATTTCAATCATCTCGTCACCGGTCTACAGAACACTAAGTTTTGCATGGCACTTAGTACGAAAGTTGGTAACATGTCGGAAACATTTATATATAGGAAGTACCAGTGGCGTATCCACCATGTTTCGGACACGATACTTCCCCCTCGTGTTTCCATGCCATGTTACGTTTAGTGTCTTACAACCACAACAATACATAGATTCATCAGATAGTTTCACATAGTGTCATAGTCGATCAAGATTCCCACATATATTAGCATCATGAATAAAGCTCCATAAATTTAGTTTGATTCTGAGATTAGGATTAGTGTCTTAGATTGCGGACATACGTGCGAATTGAGTGAAAATCCTCACAACAAACGAAGAATCAAGTTTAAAACCACACATAAAAAAAATCAAGATAACATAAAAGATTGGCTCATAAAAACATAGATTGTTCCGGGTAGAACAACGGCAACTAACCAAAGTGATTTGAACCAGTGGCGAAGCTTGAAAAAAAAATTTCGAGGGGTCGGAAGGCATTAGACCTAAAAAAAAATTTCTATGTTCGGTCGGGCAACGGTGATTCGATTCGGGTCGGGTCGGGTAGGGTGTCGGTGATTCGGGTCGGGTCAAACATTAATATCAAATTAAAAGCCGTTCTCAAACATTAAAACGTAAACATTGTTTAACAAACAATTGAATAAAGATACCAAAACATTAAAAAGAAGAGGAAGGTGGGTACCCGGTTTAGTTGGATGAAAAATTATAGTTCTGCTCGTCTTCCTTTAAGATTTTTGAATTCTTCAATTATGGACTCCGAATCAAAGTTCTCAGCAATCTCCTTTTCTATGTAAATCACCATACTGTTTGCTAGATACTGATCGGACATCTTATTGCGAAGGCGATTCTTAAATATTTTCATTGCTGAAAATCCTCTTTCCGTTGTTGCAGTCGAAACTGGAAGTGTTAAGATTAGCCGACACACTCTTTCAACTAATTTGTACATGTTATTTTTCTGACATTCCACAATAGTTTTGCAAAGTTCAGAAAGAGTTGACACCCCACTTAGCTTAGGATTATTTATCCTTTCAACTTGAAAATTATCCAACTGACCACGTAACTGCTCCCTCTCTTGCTCTGTAAAATCTTTAGGATAATATTTCTCAACAAGAAGAACAATCTGATCAATATTAATCTTTTTTGAACATAAAGTCGCACTAAGAGATAACAACTCTGTCGATTGCTCATTGAATCTACTATCCAGCTCATGTAGTTGTTTGTCTAATGTCTCTGTAAACAAATCTACCCGATAATAATGTTCGAATGTAACATGAAGATCTTTTTTACGAGGCCGATACCGAGTAGAAGTATATGGAGCACTCATATCAGGCATATCTATGTCATGCCTTTCACAAAAAAAACGAACCTTTTCAAATAAAGAATCCCATCCGCTGTTTCTAAAATTAGTTAGACTAGCCTTTGTTGCTGAAACTAACTCCATTGCATTAAGGATGTCTTGGGATTTCTTTTGTAATGCTTGACAAAGCGTATCAGTTTTTGCCATTACTTCTTTCATCAAGTGAAGAACAAGCACAAACTCAAATGTTTGCAAGTAACCGTAAGCTATATTAGCATCTCCACGTTGAGAACTAGTAGCATGAGCCGTGTCTTCAATTATTCCTTTGAGAACAGCACGGGTGACATCAAACATGTTAACCAAACTACAAACAGATTTAAAATGGGAACCCCAACGTGTATCACCGGCCCTTCTTAATGTCCCTACCTGATTTTGTCCTTTTTCCGATTTGATTTCACCTAATTCTAGTAACTTTTTAATCTCATCCGCCTTCGCCATTTGTAACTCATCATGGCGCTTACTAGAAGCACAAACCACATTAATTATAAAAACTAGGTTTGAGAAGAATTGGTGTACTGGAGTCACATCTCTTGAGACACAAGTTGTAACCTGTGAGTAAAAAACAAACCACATTAATCATAAGAGTATTGTAGTTAAACCGAATAAAGAAAGTTAAAAAAGAACAAGTATAAACCTGTGAGCAAAGCAGTGAACATAATACGCATAAGGACTATATTACCGGACAAGTGCTTGCAATCCGTTCCATTCTCCTCTCATATTGCTAGCACCATCATAGCCTTGACCACGAATTTTACTAACATCAAAACCGTAATGCAATAGTGTATTCCACAAATTTACTTTTAAGGTCGCTGATAAAGTATCCGTAACATGAACTAAATCCAATAACCTTTCCCGTATCACTCCTTCAGCATCAACAAATCTTAAAACTATCGCCATTTGCTCTTTTTTCGACTCATCCCGTGACTCGTCAACCATGACACAAAACCATGAATCCCCCACTTCGCTTCGTATATGCTTACGAACTTTATTAGCCATAATGCTAAGAATTTCTTGTTGAATATCAGAAGACGTATACTTGCAATTATATGGAGCATTTTTGAAAAGAACCTTTGCAACATCATCATTATAATGGGCTAAAAGTTTTAGCAATTCACGAAAGTTACCTTGATTCTTAGATGTGGAAGATTCATCATGTCCTCGTAAGGCACAAGCTTGGTAAGTCAACCAACGAACTACATCAATTGTGGTTTTTAATCTTAACCGGTTCAAAGGTTTTTTCCCTTCACTTATCCTTTCTATGAAATTGTCAAGGTGTGCTTCTTGATTCAACAAGTTCGTATACAATAGAAAAGTTTTTTTATGATTTGAAGATTGAATGTGCTTCAACAATGGGCATTTATCCCTATCATTAACCTTTTTCCAATTGTCAAAGCCTTCTGTAGTAAATGCACTATGACCGTGGCTCTCATTCGGTTTATCATTACATAAATAACAAAGGAAACAATAAGCCTTGTGTTTCGTTGGAGAATACTCTAACCAATTAGGGAACATATCAAACCAAGCATATTTAAATCTACAAAGATTGTTCTTTGGACCCCTAGGCTTATACTCATCTAGCTTTATTTGATACGCTCCTAATGATATATAAGCTAGTCTTACTTGTTCCCGTATATTAACCGGATATTTCCACATTGGGAGTCGCTTAGCGGGATCTCTTTCTTGACTACTAACATCCACTTCATTGACGTTAGTAGGATTTTGAGGAATGTTTTGATTCGCCTCATTATTCGCTTCATTAACCGGTGGAATGTTTTGATTCGCCTCATTGTTCACTTCACTAACCGGTTCACTTGGTGAAGCTTTTTGACGTTTGTTCTCATTGTTTCCATCAACAATTCCCTCTACTTGTTCTTCATTTTCATTCTTTCTTTTGAAAAAAGAGGTTATGCATTTATTCTTCTTCCCCATGGAGCCCTAAATCAAACCTAAACATAAAAATTAATATAAATTGGAGCCCTAAATCAAACCTAAACATAAAAATTAAAATAAATTGAAGCCCTAAATCAAACCTAAACATAAAAATTCAAAAAGTTTAGGGCTAAAACTCACACCTTATTTCAACCTAATTCATATAAATTGGAGCCCTAAATCAAATCTAAACATAAAAATTAACATACCTGTGAGGATGATTGAACAAGTGAACAAGAAGTCTCGAACAAGGAATCTCGAATTGAAGTCTCGAACAAGCAGCAGCCGTCGAACAAGCAGCAGCCCAGTCGCTTTCCAGTTTCCCCCCAGACCTGCGTTTTTTCTTCTGTTTCTTTTTCTGCACATATGAGTTTGATATTGGGTTTAGTTAATTACTTTCATATTGGGTCTAATTTCATAAATGGGCCATTACTTTTGATTTGGGTAGGGTATTTTGGGCTTATGATAACTGACATACATAATAAGTTAATAACACACTCTTTTATTTGGGGTATTTTGTTTGGGTTATATAATTTATTTTTTAGAAAACCGGAGGGGTCGAACACGTATATACATTTTTTTTAGAAACCCGGGGGGTCTAACACGTATATACATATTTTTTTTTAAACAGGGGGGTCTAACACGTATATCCCTAAAAATTTCTATACGAAAAACATATACGTAACACTACTAACCGAAAAGTTCGGAGGGTCGGGCGACCCCCCCCCCCCCGCCCCTCACATGATGCGCCCCTGATTTGAACCCCTTTCAAATTGAGGCAACGTGTCCTGACTTACTCAGACAAATATGTCATCGATGTTAGGCCTACGATATTCGTCCTTTTGGTCATTTCATGTTCCTAATTGATTGGGAGTTTCGAGACTTTGGCGAGACATAAAATCAAAGAGTGGGACTAGTTATCAAGGTCTGAGTTTAACCTCTATCTTGACAACTTCGTACCCTAATTGTGTCGGTACTTATTAGTAGATAAGACCTACTTAGAATATAATTAGGAAATTTCCCATCAAGGTTTGGATATCACTCCTGTCTTGAGGGAAATTTCGTGCAAAATATAAACACTGATTAGCAGTGATTTTCAAGTATCGAGTGTACATTGTGTTAGCCTTAGGAAAGGCATGTAAGTTTAGCAGGAAAAATGTGCTGCTAGGAAGCAGATACGGTAGAATGCATAAGTCTTAAACAACAGATAAGAATCAAGATTCCTAGAACTATAGACTAGGGCAGGTATTCCTACTTATCCTAATTCCCTATAGTTATGGCTCTGATACCAATCTGTCACACCCCAACCGATGACAGAAACATCGGGGTGCGAGCACTAAGCGTTCAGATTGCTCACGGGATTCCATAACACTAATAATTTCGATATAGGTTAAATAAGTTTCATGCAAAATTTGTCTAAACATCAAAACAACCATAATGTCGAATACAACCACAATAGTCTTTGTTTCAAACTCTAGAGTTAAACTAGGCGAGTTTCTAAGCATCAACCCTAGCTTGTTTTCCATAGTTCCAGCATCTATTAGCCTGCAACATGTATTAAAATAGAGTCAGTACAAAAATGTACCAGCGAGTATACAAGTTTGAATAATAGCATAATAGATTAAAGTCTCATATCCATATCTCAGTGCAACAAAATAGTTTCAGCCATGCTAGTGTTCGCAGTCCAACAAGTGATAGCCCAAGTATCCCGATGCATTGTTGTTTTCCCAAGTCTCAAGGAAAACTAGAATCCTCCTAACAATACCCCCGAGAATAATGGGGAGGTGCATCTCCAATAGCGCTACTATTGTTAAGGCGGAACCACACACCCTGGATTAAACATCCATATAGCACAAATAGAATACAAGAATCACAAGTTTCACATACACATAGGATAGAGTTTAGTTTGCAAAAGTCTCAAGTATCATAGTTTAATAGAATACATGTTACATCCCAAAGTTTAAAACAAAAAGGGATCGAGTATACTCACAGTTTTTGCTTAACAGCCTAACTGTTATTGGATCAAAGGGAGCTCTTTAGAATTAGCCTGATTAGATTACAACAGATAAGAGTTGGGCAGAATAACGAGCTTCAACCAAGTGTCGGATTAGTCATCTTGATCAGATGGCTGTTTGATCGGATGGCTATCTGATCGGATTGCCATTCGATTGGGATGTCTATTGTGTGGGGAGGGGACGGATGGCTATTCGATCGGATGGCTATCCGATCGGATTACCATTCGATCCAAAGTTCTATGTTTTCAAAAAGATTCAAAGTCTCAAAAGATTCTAAGTGTTGAAAAGTTCCAAAGCACATTATCACTTTGATCGGATGGCAGTTCGATCGGATTGCCATTCGACGATCAAAGATTCAAAGTTCCAAAAATGTTTAAGGTTACGAGACAATGACGCTTGATCGGATGGCAGTTCGATAGGATGACTATCCGATCGGACTATCCGATCGGATTGCCATCCGATGATCAAGACATTCAAGTGTCCAAGAGTTAGGGTTAAGAGGCAAGTTCACTTGATCGGATGGCGGGTCGATCAGATGGCTATCCGATCGGATTGCCACTCGATCGGGTTGTCCTTGTCTCGTTCCTAAACTTGTAAAGTTTCTAAGTTTCTGTTTAAACAGTGACGACATGGTACGTATCGAGACAAGGGTAAACACATCAGCAGACAGCCGATCTGATCAGGTGGGAATCACCCCACTCCGTTCAGCCATCTGTTCGTGATGGTGCTTATGTCAGAATCCGTACTCCGGTCGTCCTTTTTTCGGAAATAATCCATCTCCAAGCCGACTTAAGACAAATCATCAAGTCTTCAGTCCGTTCAGATCCGGATTCCACCATTTTTGAGTGAAAAGTTGAGAAAAGATGAACATAAACATGAGTTTTAGTTGAAAAGGTCTAGATTTAGTTAAGATTTATTGTAAAAATGCATGAAATTCCTTAGATCTGAGCTAGATGACATCACATTGCAGTTTGGTATAAACCACCATGATGACATCACCTTCAAGAGCTTAAATCTTGGGGATTTCATGGTGAAAAGTGAGATTTCAAAGGAGATTCATGTGGAGAATGATGTGTAGATCAAAGATGTACAAGAATCTAGTGTAAAACGTGCCGAAATCGTAGAGAAATGGAAGAAAAGAGGAGTGCGTGCGTCTGGTCGAGTGAGGCTGTTACATCAGTGAGAATGGTAATGTAACAGGCCTATTTATAATGTCAGAGTGAGTGAAGACGGTGTGCAGCGGATCGGATGGCAACTCGGTCGAATGGCCATCCGATCGGTTGGCCATTCGATCGGATGGTCATCCGATCGGATTGCCATTTGGCCAATCCCATCCTTTCCGTGTTCCCATCTTTGATTCGTTTCGCGAGTTAGATTAAGCGTTGCGTTGCGTATTATTGGGTAATAGTATCACATAACTAGATTATATCACTAACACAAAAGTTTCCATAGTTTCCGCCAATGACAAAACTCCAGTCCCTCGTTCAACCAAGTCTCAAGTTTCACGAGCCTCAAGAGTCAAGCACCAAAGTATCAAGTCTCATAGAATCATAGTATCATAGAATCATAGTCTCATAGCATCATAGAATCATAGTCTCATAGCATCATAGAATCATAGTCTCATAGCATAAGTTTCACCAAGTATCAAAGTGTCAAGTATCACATAGTTTAGGGGCTAAAAGTGACAATTAGATAAAAGTCTAGGGACGCAGGCGTTACAGCAGGTCACAATCTTACTAAGTTAAAACAAGGTTTTGGATGTGTGACTGTGGACAACTTAAATCCAATGCCAATGCTCACAAGTTTGACAGTTGAATTTATATTATTAGAAGACGAAGACCTAAACGAGTTGAATAAGTGTTTCCCTAATCTTCAAGTGTCGCAACCCCCAACCCCTTCCCGGGAGCGGGCGGCCGCGAGGACAGTATCAGTGGTATCGGTGTTTATTAATTTGGAAGCGGAAATTAACATCAGGACCGTAGTTAGGAAATAGTTTATCAGAGTTAAACACCAAACTTTTATAATAATAAATACATGGGAAAAACCCAAGTTTCCATTACAACATGTTTATAGGGATAAACCCTAATTTATTGAAATAAAACTTCTTTCTTGTCTAGGTAACTTTTATAACCACTTTTCCAAGCCTTTAGTGCTTTCCAGCTGGCTTCCATTTGGCTTTCATATTTTGTTACATGAAACGCGTTTTAAAAAGTTTTATCAGCAAGAAATACCTGCGAGTGAATCCCAGTTTAATCAAGACAGGATTTTATATCCTTACAGTATTGAGAGCGATTACAATGTTTTTATCTATTCAATTACCACCTACGATACTGTCAATCCTGACTTGTGGTCATGCTACTACTCACAGTGCAGTGACAAGTAATGTATACAAAACCCCAATATACCGACAGTAATTGTAGAATACATAGACTCAATCACTGTTAATTATAATTAAAAACAATTGAGGTTTTGTAAAAACAGTTTGCAAAAAGGGGAATAACTCACATTGCTATTTTAGATACTACTATTGATGTCTGGTGATTTCCTGGTTATAATCTATTTAAAATAAACAATGCACACGTGCTAGTAAGATAACCCAATTTACATTAGCTATACCCTCCCCCCGAGACAGAACTCCAACGACTGAGTCAGGCAGAGCCTTGACATGCGTTACGGAGCTCTAGATTAATCGGGCAGAGTAACTAATACGTAACCGGGGGTTATAATACTTACAACGAGGCAGAGCTTCGCTTTTTAGGGGTATAATACCCGAGTATTTTAGCTTATATTATTTGAGAGAGAAAGAAAGATTTTAAATGGCTGTAAACTGAGCTCGAACGCCCAATTTATAGGCTGGAACCATGGCGGCTCGCGGCCCGCGACTGCCCCTTCTATCTCTCTCGCGACCCGCGAGAGTTATAGGAGTAGGCCCTAGCTTTACTGACTCAATGACTAGACCCAACACGTTGATGACACGTGGCGCCATAAGGTGCCACCTGGTGCCACCTTGTCGCGGCCCGCGCCGGACTCAACTTGTCTGGGTCTGCCCCGCGAGGACCCACCAGAATTTGTTTTATTTGATTTTTATAAATATAAAGGTATATCGGGCCCGTTTTTCGTATACGGGGTGTATTTTAAGACGTATAGGGCATGTTTAAGGGTTTTGGGAGAGTTGTTATATCAAGTTCTTTACTTGGTATGTTTTGATGGACTTAAAGATCCTAAGATCCACCTTCTCCACCTCCAAACCTACGATTTGACTCTGCATAGTTATCTATCATCTTTGACACTAATCACTCCCAACCTCATCACACTCAGAATTGAATATTTCCCTGGTATTCATGTTATCCCATGTTATGGCCGATTAACCACGAAAAAGTTTGAGAATCTGAAAACACTTTGGCTAGACTCTTTATATTTTGGCTCCTTACTTTCAGAATTCCCGGTTATAGAAACAGTTCAAAATCTGTCATTAATAATTCAAACATAAACAAAGATTAGTTGAGGATTATTTTTTAATAGATTAGGACTAAAAGTGTATTATTTTGGGTACGGATAGGAGTTACAGTTTAATTTGATAGATAATCTCCAAGGTCATTATACTCAGCTTTTGATGTTTTAAACTTGAATTTGGTATTTAGGCATTATCAGTTAGTTATTCAGAAGAATATTTCAAGTTTTTTTCAAAGGCAACCATCATCTAACATTGAATCGTCATCTTCAACTAGTAAACCCTTGAATCTTACCTGATCCGAACTGTCGAACCGACCCCAAATTTTTTATGTTCAGTCATATGAAATTGAAGTATCTAAAAAAGTGAACCTAGTGAAAAAAATTTCTGGATCCGCCACTGACCATTTTAATACATAAACATATAAAAAACACAACGAATTTGTGATGTATATATATAAAAACGATATAATAGTATAATAAAAATACTTAATGTTATAGAATCGTGTATACACGGGGTTGTATAATAAAACAATGGTTTAAGAAACAGACATAAATGGGTTTTGAGTTAAGAGTTGGAATGAGTGAAGTTCATTTGCCGGATCCTCTTTATTACTCTTTACAAAATTTATATAAAAAAATTAATGAGTTATTCAAAACAACATTCTTAAAACATGATATTCAATTAGCTTGACCCATCTAACTCTTTTTTTGTTTCATTATAAGATAAAATATAAACCCAAATCAACCCATATCATGAGCTAGTTAATGCACTTAAACCTTTTGATCAAAATGACCAAGTAGAAGTTGCAGAGATTAACTTGTTCTGATTTGATTATTGAAATCACAATAATCACTTTAAAAGGTTTAAATCTATAAGGTTAAACATGGCACAATTGAGTTATTACTTATTGATAAATTATAAAAAACTGAAATGGTAGAACTTAACACAATCATGTTCACATGTAGTTATAATTTTGTTGTGTCTACCTCCAAAAGTTTCAAAAATGATACCAATTTTAAAGTTCCATAAGCTAAAGCTAAAGAAACTTATGGTTATTCAACTTTGTAGGACTTTTCATTTTATAGTCCAAATTTACTATTTGTTAATTGCACTGATAATATGAAATCGTGTATTTATTTTGTAGTCCAAAGTATTGTGTCTTTTAAAAGAAATTATTTTGTATTTATATCAATTTTCTCATATTTCATACCCTGGTAATTTTTTCCTTCCAAGCTTTTACTAAATTTTGGGAGTTATTCTTTTAATTTAAGAATTTGGGTTCTGGTTTGTATGTTTAATATGTGTGTGTGTTTTTTACTAAGTATTTTTGTTTTTAATTTATTAAAATTACCTAAGATGACCGTATGTGTAGGATCGTGTATTGACCCGAACGAGTCGTTCAGAGGAGTTTAACTTCGTTTCAGAGGCGGAAACTAAGAAACAAAGGTAGAAACAGCTTTATCTTCACCTTAAAACACTGATTGTATTGAATAAACGTTGTGTACAATCGATCTTCACACTGGCAGCACTTCGGTATGGAATACAAGGGACTCATCTAATGATTTCGCTCATGAGTGCACTATATATAGATCATGAGGTTTCGCTCCAAGAGACATTGACACATGAGCGAAACCTCCATTTGACATATAAGAGAAACCACTATGGTACATATAAGCGAAATCAGCCTAAAATATACAATTCTATATCAAACGTGTTCTACTTTGTCTTCTAGTGAACAATTCATTTCGGATTCATGTGCTGATGTTGTAGAAATGATGTAATCATTATGTCACTTGGATGATGTCATCATCAAGAATGATGACATCATTCTTGTTCCAAACCGCAACGAACCGAAGACTCGATGTAAGACGAAGACGACAGATGTGTGCACTAGCAGACTCCCCCTCAGATGTTGACGAGTCTCACATGTCGAGTCTTTGCATCTTCAGTCTTAATCAGTCTTTGAGCTTCATTCTTTCTCTCAAAATTAACAGACTCCCCCTTGCAATGTGCTGGCATTCCGTTAGTTCTTCAGCATCATCTGCTTCAGGATCGTAATCTGACTGGTTCTTTCTGAGGTTGTTCCAAGGTCGTAACCTGGCTCTCATCCAGCTCAGGATCATCAATCCAGCTCATACTTAAACCTGCACAAACTCACTTTACCTAAGAGTAAATTTTACGCATTTAACAATTCAATGTATGCACTAACACTGACTTTTCCTCAAAAATAACTCAATAAACTTGATGAATCATTTTAAAATTTGATCATTTTTCTTTTCAAAACACATTTTCCCAAACCATTTGTTCATCATGTCTAGCACTTGGAATTTTGACAATCAGCTCTCTAACATCAGTTGTCGAAAATCTTTTTGAGTTTTACAAAATTTATGCTAAAACACACCGAAAATCTTTTTGTATTTTTGAATGTAAAGAAATACAATAAAGAAATATTTACAGACAATATTTTTGTGAGTTTTGTGTAAGAGGATCATATTAGATTTTGACAAGTCACAAGTACCGTTGAGCTTAGTTACACATTAAGAATTAAACAATTCACTTAGATTGCCAATATACTGATCCACTTAAATTCTCACACAAATTTCAACTTATTCAGGATATGAGTTAGGTGTATTAAGAACTTAAACTCATTCATGTGTCCCACCTCTTGAATATACTCCCGTATCCAGATCCCAATATTCAGTCTTATAGGTGAGTATACCACAGATGATATCTGTAAGGGAATAACTTATAGTACGAAACCGTGAGAGCTCAGGTCAGAACTTCCGTTCAGCAGAGAGATGACGGCTCGACTTTTGGTGTGTCCCCTTTAGAGGATCTTTTGCATTACAACAGCAATGACTATCAATTTTATTGTTTCATCAATTTGCTGAGGGCGAAGCTATGTTTCAAGCTTTTGCGGAAAGCATTATCCGGGGACTAGGTCAGAACTTCCATTCAGCAGAAGTCCCGGGATAATACCCCAGATATCACTGAGTATAAAGACCTAGTATCTCAGAAAGAGGGACCTTTCAAATGAGATTTCAGGGGTTACCTATATATCCAAGTAGTGTTCCCCACGAAATAAGCAAGTTTGAATTTTAGTTTATATCCCGAAAAAGCTTACTAAATGTGTAAAAACCTATCGGCATATCATCAGTGAGACTGTTTAACGCTATTTAATCATTACAATTCTTTAGCATACTGTGACTGTCTACTGATGTACTATCATTTCCTCTTCTTTGACACCAAAACTCATTTTTAAAATTTATCATGTTTTTGCCTTTTTCAAATTTTCTAATGTTTTTGGATTTTCAGAAATTTCTACTCCCCTTAAAATGCAAACACATTAAAGGAAATTTGAAAATAAACTATACAACAAACTTGACAACCGATATCAAATCGCTTCAAATCGCCATCCACTAGGCATAAACAATCAGAACTCCCCCTTTCACAAAACTATTTTCTCATTATGATTTCAAAACACTCAAGTTTGTTTTAACCAAAATGATTTTTCCGGAAAATAAGTTTTGTTGGTTTTACCACTTGTAAAATTAGGGGTTTCGTTCATCATATTGTACATTCAATCTCTTGTATCAGGATTACATCAAGTTCAAACTAATGACCTTGAGTAATCACTATGTCAGAAACAACCTCTCACCACTTGTAAGAATATCCAAAACATATAACCACATGTAGGAATAAAACATCTACACAAACCATTTTACCAATCAAGATGCCGATTCCTGCTTCTCACTTACCAACCTGGAAGCTCCGGCAATTCACACTTATCCTGTAAAAATTTAACTTTTTATAAGATTCATTCACAATCATCAAAATATCAAGAAAGATGCCGATTCCTGATCCGCAATACAAACTTGGGATCTCCGGCGTAGTCATAAGACTTCAAGGGAAAAAAAACTTCCATCCAAGTCTTCTCAGACTTGATGGCTTTCAGTTCTTGTGCAGTAGGGTTGTAAGTTGCCTTTTTAGTTGCATAGAAATCTTTAACCCCCTTAGCTTTCCCATTTAACATTTTCCCAAAAATTTTCTTAACACTTCCATTAAATGTTTTCTCGACATCAAATTTAGTATTCTCGTTGTAAAACTGATTCGAGATATCAACCTTGCCCACTTTCTGTTTAACTTCTTCAAATTTCAGTGATGGAAACTCATCATCAGTCACTGAAATTTTCACTTCAACCTGTGGCTCTTCTGGCTTTGTGGAACCAGATTCATCGCCGACATTCACATCAACTTTCTTAACAACCCACACTTGGTTGTCATTCTCTTTCTTTTTATTAAAATTCTTTTTAGAACACTCACCAACCTCATAAGTTGAGTTTTCAAAAATTTTAAATTTTTCGATTGGTGGTTCAATATCAACAACTTTTCCTTTCAACTTGTTAGAAACTCCCTGTTTTGTCTTGGCATTTTTCGGACAGTTCCATGCAATGTGACCAGCTTCATTGCATTTGTAACAGGTACGAGTTTCCTTTGAATGACAAACTTCAGTTCCATTCTTCTTCTTTTCAGCAAGAAACTCTTGATTTGACTGTCTCCAAAATGGTTTCTTTGCTTCTTCTTCATGACTAGTTCCTGCAACATATGTCATTTTTGATTTAAAATCTCGAACATATTTTTCATTTTTATATTTTTTAGATGGAATAAAACCTAACCCTTTCTTTTTGTAGCTACGATTTTGGTTAGTTTTCTTTTGAAAATCAGAACCAGAATTGTAACCATTTTTCTTGTTTAAACGTTGTTGAACTCTTGAAGTGTACTTTTTAGGTTTTTCAGTAAGATTTAAATCTTTTATTTCAGAAATATTAATTTCTGTCATTTTGAAAACCTTTTTGATCAAGTCAAAACGAACACTTCTTATTGGAAACTCTTTGTCAGAGTATAATTTGTCCGAATCATTTAAAGTGTATGCAACTTCAAATGCTTCATCATCCAAATTTGCTTTCGATAACAAAAATTCTTTACTATAAGACCGTTTAACCGACGACTTTGGACTGTTGATTGACGAATTTGACCCTCCAGACTCAGACTTTGACTCGGATTCCTCCTCAGTATCCAACACCTGATCGACCACCTTTTTTATTAACTCAGACTCATGATCAGTATCGGACGAGGTAAACGTGACATCAATGTTATCTGGTAAAACGTCAGTTGTGTCGGTTTTTAGCTTTATATTGACTGCTTTTTCAAGTTGCTCCTCGTTTGGTTTTCTAGGAGAATACCCTTCCCAAATTGGAGGCGGACACTTGTTATAGCTAACAGTTGGTTTCTTACCACTATCTTTCTTTTTCTTCGGCTTCTCGTCTTGAAAAGCTTCCATACCTGCAACAGTTGGGTAAATACGATCAATGAGATAATCAGAACTAGAATAACTTTGTAATAAACGTCTAATTCTCTCATTCTCGATCTTTTCTGTCTCCAACTCTTGCTTCCATTTAGCACTTTCTTCGATGTAAAAGTTGATGGCTTTCTGTTTTGTCATCATCACAGCATTCATCATCGTTAGAGCTTGTTCTCTTTCAGAGTTTGTCTTTTGGAGACCAGTTACTGTTTTGTTCAAGACATCATAAGATTCTTTCACATAGTTGAGGTTGAACAGTAACTGCTCTTTCTTCTTCTCATATTCAGCAATGATGTCATCTTTTGCAGCACATTCCTTGCAAGATTCCAAACACTTCTCGCAAGGCTTTACAACTTCAACAATCTTCTCAATCTCGATTGTCTTTACCACTTCAACCACTTTTTCTTCTTCAATCATCTTCTCTTCTACCTTCACTCGCTCAGTTTCAACCATCTCCTCAGTAACACCTTCAACATTCTCTTTCTGAACAACATCTTCAGATTTCTTTAGTTGTTGTTCTTTAGCAGCTCGTTTCTCCTTCAGTTTCTCCATGCGATCTGCAAAATAGAAATGAAAACTTTCAGGAGAAAGATGAGTTTTAGCAACATTAATATGTTTCTCTTCCTCATCATCACTGCTACTATCAACTGGTGACTGATCAAACTGTACAGATTTTTCAGAATCAGCATCTGACAAACCAGAATCTGACGGTGTTTGATCAAATACAACTTCCTTTTCTGAAATAACAACATTTTGTACACTCTCATCAGAACTTTGTGGACTTTCATCAGCACTTTTTGAACTTTCAACAGAAACAACAGACTCTTCATCCATACTCTTTATAGTCACTCCAATAGACTTCATCCATGTGGTAAACATGTCTGGTTCTCTGACAATCTTAGCAATGAAAGCTTTAAAATTCCCATTCTTATCTGCAAACATATTCCACTTGAAGCCTTCAGGTAGCCTCTCATCATCTTGATCAACTATGCATGCTTTGCTATCAGGAGAGATATAATTGTTCCAGTCAAAATCCACCGCACACGCTCTTTTTGAATCCTCGATTCTTCTACTATGAGCCGTCTGTGAGTCTTGTGATTGACCAACTTGCTGATAAATGGCTTTCCGGTAGTAATCATCTTTTCCAAACGGATTCTGAGCGCCACTAGCTTCTCTGTTCTTGCACCCCCGCTTGAAATGACCTTTCTCCCTGCAACGAAAACAAGTAACTTTAGATTTATCAAAACCTAAAGTAGATACATGAGCATCAAGAAAGTCATTTCTCCCGGTAATAGTTTTGAACTTTTCAGCACGTCTAAGAACACTCGCAAGACACCATTTGATATCCATCAGTTCCATCTCTTCTGCGTCTATTTGATCGTAATCCTCTTTGGTGAGCATAGGATTTCCGATCCGACCAGCCACTAGACCCTCATAAGATAACAATACGGAACCAAGTAGAGCCATGTGGTCTTTAGCAGTGTCTTCTGAAAAACTTTGACCTTCTGGGAGATTTAGAGCGATGTTGCACTAAATCACATAACCATTTCCTGTCTTTGTGCTTTGAGACTGAAAGCTTTCTGATGAACTCTTTGGATTGACACTCGGATATAATGAGAAACCATTGCTGCTTTTGTTTGAACTTTGATCAATCTTTTCTGTAGAATCCCCAACACTAAATGCAGTCTGGATTTTCGGACTTCTCTCAGCTTCTGGAACCGGAATACTACCTTTGTAGTACATCTTTATGTCCTGTTAACCACTTGGATTGTTCATCCTCGCAATCTTCTGCTGTTCCAAATCTTGACCCTCAATCTTTTCGATAAACTGACCAATTGTTAACCCATCATAAACCCCTGTGTTTTTCAGGATCATCAAATAAGTTCCCCACTCTTTTTGCGGTAACGCATCAGCTAATTTGTCTACCCATTCTTCAGACTCCTTTTTTATACTAAGCATTGACATAGATCGCACAAGGTGACAGTATCTTTCAATCAGCTTCTTTGTGTCTTCACCCGGTAGACTGCTGAACAGATCAAACTCTTTCTTTAGCAGTGCCTTCTTGCTTTTAATCATATTCTCGCTACCCTCAAATTTGACTTTAAGTGCATCCCAGATTGACTTTGCAGTTTTGTCATGCTGTAGCAGTATGAAAATGTCTTCTTTGATAGCTTGCTGAAGTAGACTGATCATCATCTTTTATCAGCTCTATACATATCACGTTCTTGATCACTAAATTCAGATATTTTTTTATCAACTTTCAAATCAGTCTGTGGCAAAACATATTTCTTCAAAATACACTCCCATGACCTAAGATGGTTTGCCTGAACCCAGTTCTCAAATCTGTCTTTTCACCCATAATACTCATCAATTTCGGGGGCTTTTGGATGGTTCCAGTCTTATTTTCCGAACTCATGGCTTGAGCAATAGTAGATGGACCAGACGGTGTTGCAAACGCGTTGTAGAAATCGTTATCCATGATTCGAAATCGAAGAATTTCTCAAACAAGCTTTCAAACAAACTGGTTCTCCTCATAACACACCTTTATCACCTTAAAACAAACAAACAAACACTTATCTGTTTAAACACTATTAAACAACTGAAACAAACTGATACTCGGACTAGTGAATATTTTGTGCGAACTGAATTTGATGTCAAACCGTGCGAACTGCTATGACCCGGATCAATCTCAACGACCTGACCTTACTCCAAACAATCTAACAAGATTCAAACAAACTTGACCTTTGTATGATCAAACCGTGAGACTTGTACCTTTGACACACCGATTTATTCGACTTTGACACACAAAACAAATCTCTATCACTTGCAAATTGACAAATCTTGATATTAATCTGATTGGGCCAAACTCTTTTTATCAAACAAGCATTGGGCCTCTAACTGTCTTGAGCTAATACATGCACACACAATTCAAATGAATTTCCAAGTCCACTAAACCGACAATCTTTTGTTATATTAAACTATGATTGGACCGCAAGTTCCTTTTATATCACATGCAAATTGTCGTTTTTCAACAACACTTAGCCGACAACATATCTGAACATGCAATATCACATGTATACTCAACCCAATTTTCAAAACTCAATGATTGGACCGAATTATCCACTTAACCAACACACAATTTTAAGAACTGACAATTTTATCCTTTGCATGCAAACTAGTTCATGATAACATGTGTCGACAACAATCCGAGATATAAAATTTATCAGCAATCACATGCAACCGATTTAAACCACATGATCTCTTATTCCCGATGTACTGACACCTTGTCGTGTTTCAGGTCAACGATGAGCGGAATCAGACTTTGATCACTAAGAATGAAATAGGATGTTGGATGACCTTTAAGAGCGAAACCTGATAGACCTTATAAGCGAAATATGTTGATTGGTGACACAAAAACGAAACCCCTGATGTCCTTAAAAGCGAAATATGTTGATGTTCAAATGAGCGAAACCTCAGATGTTCAAATGAGCGAAAATACTGATGTTCGTATGAGCGAAATCACTGATGTTCGTAAAAGCGAAATCTAGTCCGAAGGTAATTTGGTCCATTTTTAAGTCGATTTAAGCTGTGAAACTTTCGAGGATTTGTTAATGTACAATTTTACACAGTCTGTAAAAATTTGAAACAGTTTTGACCGTTAAATCTCGTTGAACTGATGAAAGAAGGTGTAGAATATAGAAAAAACAATGAAATTCAGTCGTAATCTGCAGAACTCCTCCTCCTGAGCTCTGATACCACTTGTAGGATCGTGTATTGACCCGAACGAGTCGTTCAGAGGAGTTTAACTTCGTTTCAGAGGCGGAAACTAAGAAACAAAGGTAGAAACAGCTTTATCTTCACCTTAAAACACTGATTGTATTGAATAAACGTTGTGTACAATCGATCTTCACACCGGCAGCACTTCGGTATGGAATAAAAGGGACTCATCTAATGATTTCGCTCATGAGTGCACTATATATAGATCATGAGGTTTCGCTCCAAGAGACATTGACACATGAGCGAAACCTCCATTTGACATATAAGCGAAACCACTATGGTACATATAAGCGAAATCAGCCTAAAATATACAATTCTATATCAAACGTGTTCTACTTTGTCTTCTAGTGAACAATTCATTTCGGATTCATGTGCTGATGTTGTAGAAATGATGTAATCATTATGTCACTTGGATGATGTCATCATCAAGAATGATGACATCATTCTTGTTCCAAACCGCAACGAACCGAAGACTCGATGTAAGACGAAGACGACAAATGTGTGCACTAACAGTATGCAAAACATCATGTTCTTAATTTATGTCCCTGCTTGTGAAAAATAATAAATTTCAGCTTCATGGGTCTTAAAATACCAATTTTGGATTGTCTACTTGATTCTTATTTTAGTAAAATGTGACTTGATTACATGCAAAAGAATATGATTTTATAGGTTACAACTGAATATTGAGCTTTCTATATTTCATGAAAAAAGTAAACACGCCAGCTTTGCTTTGTTAACACTGTCACTAAAGTTCACTCACGTTACAACTGGATACCAAGTGTTGATTTGGAGATATATTATTGATAAGGGTGTGCATATATATACTGGATACAACTGGATACTAACTTATCAATTTAAGAATTCGGTATCAACCGGTATCATACCGAAAAACTGGAACCGATACCATACTGGTACCGTACCGGTATTTTCGGTACGGTATTCAGTATCAACTTTTCATGAAACTGTTCGTACTAAATTTTTTTTTTGAACAATTTGTAATGTGCATAACTATTTTTGAACAATCTGTAAATGCAGTTTATAGGCGATGGAGAAAAACAGACAACCAATTAAACTTGAGTCCAATATAAAAAAATAGCGGACTTAAAATTAGACGATACAAAGGTCGATCTTATGAAAGACTCTATTTTTGGAAGTCTTTCATCAGTGGAACGGGAGTCCTCTGAACTCTTGTTGAAGTATTGTCCACATATTACAATACTTCAACCAAGTTTTTTGAGCTGCCAAATGAGATCTCTTTCTCATTTTGTGCAAAAGAGGTTGCCGACGTTATCGGCATGGAGGACCATGGGGTTGATGTCAAAGAATATGGAAATAAATGCTCACGAGCTACATTTCCTCCAACGGCTTTGAGCAAAGCCAATGCTGCTGTGTTGAAGGCAACTTTGCCTCATATGCCTATAGATAATGAAGAGGGGCAAAAGTGCTTCAAGGAGTTAATGTGCTACTTCCTAGTAGAACAAGTGCTCCTATGTGCTAGGGATGGAAAGAAGCTTCGAAGCAAATATTGGTCTTTGGTTGCAGATGCCGAGTTGAGGGAAAAATGCAATTGGGCTCAAGCAACATTGGACCACTTGTACACCTCGCTTGATTCTCTGGAAACATGGCGTGCGAATAAAGCAAGTGAGCAGCAACATTCTTTCACTGGTGCAGCTCCTGTCTTAGAGGTATGTTTATGAGATTTTTTGCAAATATCCCCCTAATAAATTTTTTAAATTCTAGTGGCTGGTTCTATAAATTTAAAACCCGTAGGGGTAGAATAGATAGTTTAATCTAATAATAAAAGGGTAAAGTTGTCAATTCCAAAATCATCATTAGTGAAATGGGTATATCTTCAATTTTAGTTATTAAGTTGGGTAGATATGCAATTGTTTTTCTAGGCCGGGTAAATATGCAATAAGTTTTATATATTGCATGAACATACCTCCAAGACAGGAGCTGCACCAGTGAAAGAATGTTGCTGCTCAATTGCTTTATTCGCACGCCATGTTTTCAGAGAATCAAGCGAGGTGTGCAAGTGGTCCAATGTTGCTTGAGCCCAATTGTATTTTTCCCTCAACTCAGCATCTACAACCAAAGACCAATATTTGCTCCGAAACTTCTTTCCATCCCTAGCACATAGGAGCACTTGTTCTACTAGGAAGTAGCACATTAACTCCTTGAAGCACTTTTGCCCCTCTTCATTATCTATAGGCATATGAGGCAAAGTTGCCTTCAACACAACAGCATTGGCTTTGCTCAAAGCCGTTGGAGGAAATGTAGCTCGTGAGCATTTATTTTCATATTCTTTGACATCAACCCCGTGGTCCTCCATGCCGATAACGCCGGCAACCTCTTTTGCACAAAATGAGAAAGGGATCTCATTTGGTTGCTCAAAAAACTTCGTTGAAGTATTGTAATATGTGGACAATACTTCAACGAGAGTTGCAGAGGACTCCCGTTTGTTCACCACTGATGAAAGACTTCAAAAATTAGAGTCTTTCATAAGATCGACCTTTGCATCGTCTAATTTTAAGTCCGCTATTTTTCTATATTGGACTCAAGTTTAATTAGTTGTTTGTTTTTCTCCATTGCCTATAAACTGCATTTACAGATTGTTCAAAAATAGTTATGCACATTACAGATTGTTCAAGAAAAATTTTTAGTACGAACAGTTTCATGAAAAGTTGATACCAAATACTGTACCAAAAATACCGGTATGGTATCGGTATCGGTACCGGTTTTTCGGTATGATACTGGTTGATACCGAATTCTTAAATTGATAAGTTAGTATCCATTTGTATCCGGTATATATATGCACACCCTGATCAATATATGCACACCCTTATCAATAATATATCTCCAAATCAACACTTGGTATCCAGTTGTAATGTGAGTGAACTATAGTGACAGTGTTAACAAAGCAAAGCTGACGTGTTCACTTTTTTCATGAAATATAGAAAGCTCAATATCGAGTTGTAACCTATAAAACCATATTCTTTTGCATGTAATCAAGTCACATTTTACTAAAATAAGAATCAAGAATACGTAGACAATCCAAAATTGGTATTTTAAGACCCATGAAGCTGAAATTTATTGTTTTTCACAAGAAGGGACATAAATTAAGAACATGATGCTTTGGATACGGTCATCACAGGTTATTTTAATAAATTAAAAACTAAAATACTTAGTAAAAAACACACACATATTAAACATACAAACCAGAACCCCAAATTCTTAAATTAAAACAATAACTTCCAAAATTTAGTAAAAGCTTGGAAGGAAAAAATTACCAGGGTATGAAATATGAGAAAATTGATATAAATACTTTGGACACAATACTTTTAAAACAAACTATTGTGTCCAAAGTATTTTGTAGTCCAAAGTATTATGTCTTTTAAAACAAATTTCGAGTCACTGAGCAGAACTTGTCTTTTTTCCAGGATATAACATCCCAAACAGTTGTATTGCATGATAAGACAGAAAACCCGAAGGCGTACCTTGAGGATGAAAATAAGAAAAGAATCAAAGATTGAGAGAGTTGGAGAGATACTATTTAAACTGGTGTATTGCAGTGTGTCTCAAACCAAGGCCTCTCCTTGGTTTTATAGTGAACTTTGAGTTGAAACAATTCGACCGAATTAAAGGCGAAAAATATAGTGAACTTTGAGTTGAAACAATTCAACCGAATTAAAGGCGAAAAATAAATTGCATTTAATGTCTTCGATGCTCTTTATTAATTTTAGTTCGTAATTGTTTGACTGTCGGTTACAACTTACAGACTGAAGAGTGATCTACTGCTAAGGGTTCGTAACCGTTTGACCGCCAGTTACAACTTAGCTTTTTGCTATGGGGTTGGCTGTGTCCGTTGAATAAAAAGTTTCGCTTTCCATTAAAAAAAATTTCGAGGTTTTATGTTAGTTTGTTTTGACATATATTTAGCTAGATTCTTACTTTTTCGATATGTAATAATCCAACTCAAAACACTTATAGAGCAGTGTTTATTCGCTTATGTCAATCATTTTTCTTAAGAAAGTAATTTCTTATAGCAAAAATAGAAAGTTAGTTCACAACTATGAATGATCATTCATGGTAATCGTATTTTTAAGCCATGCGTAATGGGCATTATAGGGGCATGAAAAGCCTTAATAATTACATCTCTAACACCGTCTCTATGGGCTTTATAGGGGTATGAAGAAGGAGAGACTTTTTTAGTTAACACCAAATAGGGGCTTGAAGTGGCTTGAAAATGCCACCAACACCGTCCACTGGGTGTTATAGGGACATGAAAACGGAGAGACGTTTCTAATATAATGTCAGATAAGAAGAAAAAAAACTGGAAAGTAATGACTGAAAAAGAATTGAAAACGTGGCATTATAATGTTAATGTGGCGGAAAATGTCCCTTAGAAGGCATCAACCATTACAAATGGTCTTACGGATAGTCTAATAAACGATTTCAAAGAATGTCACGTGTTAACATCATATTATCCCTCAGAAAAACTGTTTTTTTTTAATCAAAGCAGATTTTTTATTATTTTGTAAATTAGGTTATCATATAAAAACAACATTGGTTATTTTAAAATTCTTATCTTAATCACCTTCCCACAAAATCCTTCATTACTTCAAATACATCTTTAGTTTATAATAATAATGATAATTTTGAATTAAACCTTACCAATAACATATTATATATTATAATTTTGTAACATGTTTGTGCATGTTGGATTTGTACTTTATGCTTTAGGTGTGTTTTTTGTTTTCTTTTTGTTGTATAGTTTGTTTTGTTGGTTGTACATTACATATTACATATTACATATTACATATTATATAATAGTTTAATTTCCAACATTTTGTTCCATTAAAGCTTCTACATCAAGCTTTGTAGATGTGTTATGCATCTTAGGGTTGTAGCCAATGTGGGTTTACAACTTTGAGCCACAAGAGAGTACACGGGATTATTGTGTAGGGTACCCCATGATAATACGTGAGGCTGTAGCAAGCATATGACCATGTGTAGTGGGACTTGAACTTTAAGCCCTTCTATTGGGCATTATCCGACATGTGGCTCCTATAATAGATATAATTTGTGACACTTCTATGCATCGAGCTATTGTACATCATGCTTAATTGTTTTTTTGTGCTTAATGGTATTGTACAATGGTGTACAAACACTCCACGCTTTATATTACCATTACCCATTACTCATTACCCATTACCCAATACTATAATTTGTAATATTTTTAGCCATAAATGTGTGGTACTTTATGTTTTGTGAGTTAAAAAAATGAATTTTTACTTTTAACCAAAAACTATTTGATTCTTACTTTTAACCCAAAACTATTTGTTTTTTTTTTTTACTTTTAACCCCAACTTTTCATCTTTACTTTTAACATAAAACGATTTGATTTTTTTACTTTTAACCCCAAAACTTTTGGTCTTCTATACTTTTTATTTTTTCGCAAAATTTTCGTTTTACGTTCCGTTCTAAATTTTGCAAGTTAACATGGCGCAACGTGCTTGTGTGGTTAAACGTTTTTGCGTTGTCTATTTTTTCCGTTTGACAGGCTCATCGTAACGCGCAGGTCCTAGATTGACTTAATTATTCTTTTATATATATTACATTTCGGTTTATTTTCTTCGCATTAACACGCCGCAACTTCAGTGTTGGTGGTCGTTGGCAGTAGTGTGGCATTGGTGTTCGCCCCCGCCGCAACGCGGGGGTGCTTAATCCTAGTTTTTATTAAAAACTTTCATATTATATTTATAACTAGGATTGGAGCACGCGCTTCGTGGCGGGATTATAGGAGGGTATTGACGAGGATGTATTTGTTACATGATATATCGATGATATTATAGACCATGCAAACTTTAATCTACACGACGATAAAACTAACCAAACAACACGATTAAGTAAACATGTATAGAATTAAAAGATAGCTTAAACTATAATAAGGTAAATAAAAAATAATTAAAATTGTTACCTGATATATTGAAAGGTTAGTATACACCATGTAGGCTTTAATATAAAAGGCGGTAAAAATAATTAAGCAACACAATTAAGTAAACATGTCTAGAGTTAAATGTTAACTTTAATTATAATAAGCTAAATAAATAATAATTAATATAAAAAGGAATTAAACTTATAAAAAAGATAAAAGCACAAATATTTATAAAAAAAAAGAAAAAATAACTTTATTAAACTTAAAGGGTTAACTCTAAATTAAAGTATGGAGTCGAAACGTAAATCACTTATTAGAAAGAGATTTATTATTAAACTTCCGTATACAAATATATTAAAGTTCATATGTATAAACGTAAATTGTTTATAAAAAAAGAACTACTATTAGTGTTAGGGATCATGTGATAACTATATTAAAGTTAAGGATTAGAAACATAAATTAACTAAAA
This sequence comes from Helianthus tuberosus, assembly GCA_030545235.1. Taxonomy (NCBI): domain Eukaryota; kingdom Viridiplantae; phylum Streptophyta; class Magnoliopsida; order Asterales; family Asteraceae; genus Helianthus; species Helianthus tuberosus. The sequence continues at coordinate 158,074,722 of CM060402.1, read as the reverse complement.
AATATAATAATGATGTAATCCTATAAGTTAATTAAAATTAACAAAAAAAAAATGAAAATGAACCAATGGTGAATAAGAACTATTCACAATTGATTTTGTTGTTAAATGTAAATGTAAATGTAATGTAATACAATACAAGTGGAGGGTTCAAATGAGAAGAATTTTTTTGTAAAAAGAAAAAAGAAGAAGTTTCAACCAATAAGAATGTTTCATTTTACTTCATTTAATATTTGTATTTAATTTTAATATAAGGGTATATTGGTAAACTTACATAAATCATTAATGTGTATTCTTCCCCTTTAATAACTAGCTAAATTAAATTTGTAACTCCTTTTCAAAATATATACTTTTTTCAAATTAAAAAAACAACTTAATTTAAAGTGTAGAATAAATTACTAGTTGTGTAGGATAAATCACGAGTTGTGTAGGATATATTTCGAGGTGTGTAGGATAAATTTCCACTGTGTAGGATAAAATTCTATAATGTGTAGGGTATATGTAGGAAAATTTTGATATGTGTAGGTTTTATAGATTATATGTAGGATAATTAATAATTAGTTGACTAATTAATTAAAGAGAGAAAAATTAATGATATGAGTTATAAATTAAATAGCATTTTACTAATATGTTCTTTCTTCTTTTTCTTCTCACATTAAATTTCTTCTCAAATGAACCTTCCCCTACAATACAATATACAATAATAGTGATATTTTTAAAATAGATTATAGAAAAATGAACCTTAATTTAAATAATAGTGATATTTTAAAATAGATTATAGAAAAATAAACCTTACTTTAAATATACAACAAATTCTCTTATGTATTTAGTGAAATCTTTTTTCATCACTTCTTTGTCTAATGATTTAATAATTATTAAGAAGCTTTCTAAAGAACTAATAATTACGACGAAAACAGTTAAACGCTTTAGGTCACCCGTAGTGGGGCTTGATATCACGGGAGAATGGAGCATAGCACCCCATAGCGTCGTCAAACACCGATACGGCGGACACTATGGGTGGTTGAATCCCGGTCCCCGCTAAGAGCATCACGCCGTGGCCCATCCTCCCCCCCCCCCACACACACACATATATATATATATATATATATATATAAAGCCCCATACATATATAACCTCACTACACCCTCTTGTGATATAAAGCCCCATAAAGCCCCTCTCTTACGTGTTTCGCCACTTGTCGCATAACGCCCCATGAGGGGCTTTATTGTGTAGAGGAAAGCTTGAATAATGCCCCCACCCATGGGCATTGTGTGACACGTGGCAGTCCAGTCATCCAAGGGGCATTGTTGGGTGTTTTGAAGAAATTGGTGTAGTGGGATAATGCCCCCACCCTTGGGCATTAAGCGACACGTGGCAGTCCAGTAATTACCCAATTATTTTTTTTATTTTTAAAGCTAATAATATTTTATTAATTAAAGAAAAATTGCATAAATAATAAAACACATAAACATAATATTTTTAAAACTAATAATATTCTATTAATTTTCGTCTTCGCTTTCGTCTTCCTCGTCATCTTCATCTTCCTCGTCATCCGATTCTTGCTCTCCCTCGTTTCGAATATGCCGAGCCGACCACGTGTGTTCAATCAAATCAATCGCTAACGCATTATGTGCGGGGCCGGACCGCATTTCATGTGCATTCTTCACTCTTTCTTCCATTGTTACTTGGGGATACTCCTGGACGTCTTCTGGTACATAGTTCTGGCATATTGCTCTTCCTTCGTCTTCCAAAATCATATTATGCATGATTATACAAGCGTACATAGCATCTCTCATTTTTTCTTTGCTCCATGCACGATAAGGATTTCCCAAATAATGCCACCGTTATTGAAGAACCCCAAAGTATCTCTCAATATCCTTCCGCGAAGACTCTTGAACCTTTTTGAAGTAAGTTCTTTTTTCATCGTATGGGTTCCTGAATGTCTTCACGACAATCGTATACCTATGATCAATTCCATCGTACAAATAGTATCTGTGCGGGTAGTAGTTCCCGTTTGCAAAAAAAGATGCTCTCGCAACTCTACCAGAAATATAGTTCTCTACCAATGGATACTGCTTCAAAACGTTTATATCATTACATGACCCTGCGACACCAAAGTAAGCCGACCATACCCAAAGGTCCTGTGAGGCAACCGCTTGAAGAATAACAGTTGGTCCGTCTTGGTCACCTTGTGTGTGTTGACCTTGCCATGCGGTCGGACAGTTATACCACTGCCAAAGACGACAATCCAAGCTCCCGATAATGCCCGATAAACCATGGAGATTAGAATGGACCTCGTAAATTTGTTGAAGGTCGTTCTATGTGGGCTTTCTCAGATAACGGGGACCGTACAACTCTATAATACCTTTAAAAGATAACTTTAACCTAACCAAAAATAATAATAACTTTATGCTAAGTAAAAAAAAATATGAGTGCATGTAATATTTATAGTATAGTAATGTACCTTGACAAAAATGCTCCAAGGTATCTCGCGTTGTTTTCTCGGTCATTTTTAAATATTCGTCGTCGATGTCCGTCATGTTTCCGTACGCAAGGACTCGTAGAGCTGAAGTACACTTTTGAATACTGGTGAATACTAATATCCCTCTCGCATCCGCTTTTTGTTTTAAATAATCATACGTGTTTTCCAAGTCTTCTGCGATGCGTAAAAATAAACGTTTACTCATCCGAAAACGACGCCTAAAAACTTCGGGGTTTGGATGAGTAGGCGCTTCATCGAAGTAATCTTTCATCAACTGGTCGTTTGCCGCTTGTCGGTCTCGTTGAATATATTCTCTTGGTAGAATCTCACGTTGAGGCTGGCTACAATGTTTCATATACCGAGCCGCTAGTTCGCACGCACTCGTAACCGCCTCTTGCTCGACCTCCTCATCTGTCGAGTCACCCTCATCCGCTAAAAAAAAATTGTAGTAATAATTTGCAATGGACAAGGAGGAGGTGGGGAATCCATTTTTTTTTTTATAAAAAATGGTGTATAAAAAACTTGATGTTTGATGTTGTAGGTGAGTGTTTTTGGATGTGTTTTTGGATGTGATTTGTATAAAATGGGTAAAGATTGTTTGGTATTTATATAAAAGTTAAATTAAAAAAAGGAACTAGCCGTTTCATGACCGTTGCCAACGGTCCATTGGCCAATTCAACTCTTCAAATGGCATGGATTAAAGAACGCTGCCTACCAATTTTGCCTCAACAACGCTCAGGGGGGCCATAAGGACGTTTGGGGGTGTTATTTTGAAGAAAAATGCCCAAATTTTTGTCCACTACAGGTGGTCTTAGAAGCGGTTTTAAGTATTAATTAATAAACAAGAGATTGTATGCTTGTGAGATAATTACAAGATGCATCTGCTTATTTCCCCATGCTATGCAGATAAATAGTTTTCATTAGGGCTGTAAACGAACCGAACGAACACGAACAAGGCCTTGTTCATGTTCGTTCGTTAAGGAAATAAATGTGTTCGCGAACGGTTCATGAACACTTACCGAACGAGATTTGATGTTCGTGTTCGTTCATTAAGCAAATGAGCGTGTTCACGAACGGTTCATGAACACAAACGAACACAAATATATTTGGCGAACGCGACGAAGGATAAAGGTGGATAGCCCAGAGAGTAGCACTGGAACTTAAATCCCTTATTGTGGAATGGAGGTCGATCGAATTCATAGATGTAAATAATGAGAAAGGAAAGAGAAATGATGCATAAACAATGTGAAATAGGGTTTCTTAATTTAATTGTTAGGGTAATAAAATAAATAAAAGTCTAATAATATAAAAAGTATAGATAAAATATATGAAAGTACAAAAATCTTTAATTAAAACACAAACATACGAACATAAACGAACGCAAATGAATGAATGTTCATGAACACGTTCACGAACACCTTACCGAACGTTCACGAACACAATTGAACGAACGAGACCTCTGTTCATGTTCGTTCATTTAACTAATCGAACGAAATTTTTTGTTCATGTTCGTTCGTTTGTTAAATGAACGAACATAAACGAACATCCCGCCGAACAGTTCACGAACTGTTCGCTGAACGTTCAGTTCGTTTACAGCCCTGGTTTTCATAATTTAACTCGTATAATACATAAAACTATAAGGTAGTGTTTTTTTTAAAATATAAGTTTGACTACCCAAATAAATAATTTATGTTATTGTAAAAAGAATTTGTTGAGAAAACAATCCCCATGTTCTCTCCCTTAATATATATAAAAAGTACAGTACTAATTACGATATCGCCAATGTTGAAATTAGTTATATTCCAATCATTACACAAATATAATATTTTAAAGGGGTGCCTTATTCCCACATACCCTATATCTTATTTTCACATCCCCTATTGTATACGGGCCGTATACAATTATACGGCTCGTATAGAATGTTTTTGAATAGGAAAATACGCAGAGAATGTTTTTTTTTGGTTTTATTATATGCGGCCCGTATACAGTTATACGAGTCGTATACATGTGTATACGAGTTGTAAAACGTATACGGCTCAATTGATTTATTTTTGTGGGTTTTTGATGTTAGCACATGTATACGGGCCGTATAACTATATACGGGCCGTATATATTGGCGTTTTTTCAAGTATCACGTTTTATTCCTGTAAAAACACAATCCTTCTAGGGTTTCTAAACTCTTCATCACCTTTAACAATGTCGATAAACGTTGATCGGAACATGCCGCTTAAATCGGAGCACAGGTAGAGTAACGTTACCGATCAGTCCGTTGATGAAAACCTTAGCGATCGCAGAGATCTTCGTGTTGGTTATTTATCGATTCCGAGTAACTAGCAGAAGAACCTGACACAAACAAGTTCTCCACAGTTTGTTATTCAGATCTCTGTTCGGTCATCTTTCCAAACTACAACACACGATACTTTTAATAAGCTGTCATAGTTGTCAAATTCGATTTCAACAAATCTTTTCATTTTCCTTCAATTTCTAAAACATTCTCTGTTACATGAAGACGTGTCGGGTTCTTCTACTAGTGGTATTTTGCTGAAGTATTGAAGATTGAGGCGGGCATTGTTTAAATCTGAATATAACTAGATGTTACGTGTATCAGCGTTGTTTATCACCCTGTGTGAGCATTGGAAACCCGACAAACAGTCTTGACAACTATGACATTTTATCTATCTATGTGTGTCACATCCATCCTGTTATTGCAATCGATATGGTTAATTTTTTCAGATTTTTTTCTAATTAGCGTTGTTAACTACCAAAAGAATGCATACACAAATAGTCCTAGTGGACGAAGCAAAGAGACCGTTGTGTATCTGAATCAGGTTCTCAAACAAACACTACCAAAGATGGGTTTGTGATAAATACCGGAGCTGTTATCTCGGTTGTTCAGTACTCTCCTATATCAACTTGAACGGTTGATGGTTACAAGGATCGTTCTAATAGATTAAAGAGAATAAACCATTTTTTACCAATTTTCACTCCAGTAGTTGAAACTTGAGCGCAGGAATCAATTCAAAACCCTCACCCTCAAAAATCAACCAGAAACCAAAGGAAAAAAGGGCTGATAATGGCTGATGGTTCTTCGTTGAGGAAACCAAACGTAGACGGAGATGATAGGCCTGGTAACCGGAAGAGAAATCAATTGTATTTTTTTAGTTGCTTCTCTTGTTAAGTTTCTGAACCAACCGAAATCCACAAATTCCAACAGTTTCACACAAAGTTAATATTCATTGTGGTGGATGCAAGCATAAAGTTAGAAAAATACTCAACAAAGATTGAAGGGTACACAACTGAAGGTTCTGTGCATGAACAGTTTCTTACGAACGATATGTATCAGGAAGCTCAACTTGAACGGACGATATGTATCAACAAATTGTGAGTGGGAATATGGCTATGAAGAATAGTATGGATAAACAATCACCGGTACGGGTTTTTCTGCTAGTTATTCGGAATGTTTCGAATCATCACAGAAGACGTGTCGGGTTCTACTGCTAGTAGTATGAGTCTGAGTCCATTGTGGTTCGTGAATGTTTCGAATCATCTCGACAAGGATCGTTCTAATAGATTAAAGAGAATAACCCCTTTTTTACCATTTTTCACCCATAGTATACGAGCCGTATAATAATATACGGCCCGTATACAACCATCGTATACATTGTATACGATCGGTAAAAATATTTTTTACCAATGGTATACGGCCGTATAAACCGTATACGACTCGTATACATATGGTAAAAAATGGTAAAAACCTCTTTAATCTATTAGAACGATCCAATAAACGAAGAACAAAGCCTATCTTCAAAACGCAGGTTCATACAGTGCCGTAATAGGTTGTGGTTCAGCCAAAATGACATCTAGCATTACTAACGGTTCAAGTAAGTGTCTCAAACACTACTAAACATCTGCTTTCTGAATCTGAATCAGAATGTTAACTTTTTAGTTGCTTATCTTGTTAAGTTTCTGACCCAACCGAAATCCACAAATTCTGTCACTTTGTGTATTGACGAAGCTGACAAACACATTGGTATTTTCTCAAAATGTGCAAACTTGAAGAATCTCACATTAAATGAGTTTGCAACAACGGGATCAGATGGTTTGAGTATCTTTCATCCTCGTTTGGCTAATCTCACACTTGAAAATGACAACATTGGTATTTTCACAAAATGTGCAAACTTGAAAATGACAACTTGCGAGATCTGACCCAACCGAAATCCACAATTCTTTTACTCATAAACCCTTGAATCCCAACGCTTCATTTGTAACCGTAAGGATGATGCAAATTTGTACGTAAAGATCTCTACACAAACTCTTCTACATCTTTTAACCAGTTGTCCATCACTTAAGACTTTGAAAGATTTGTAGAAATCGAAGCATTCACGAACCACAATGGACTCAGACTCATGTTCAAGTAAGTGTCTAAAAATCTAAAAATTCAGGTTTACCTTGTTAATTTCTCAAAACAAACTCTCGTTTCTTCATCTTCATCTTCAAGAACAATGATGAACAGATGATGTCAGATAATACTTCATTTGTTGAGAAACCATTATCTTGTGATACATGAACGTTGTATTCTTGTCTTTCAGAAGAGTTTGTATTGAACCAAGAATACTTCAAACATTCTATACCTTGCAACGTATACAGGTGCAAGAGAATGGCGAGTTATTTTCAGTTATTTTTGTTGATTAAAAAATTCCATTGTTTAAACCAGAATCAGGTTCTCAATACAAGGATCGTTCTAATAGATTAAAGAGAATAAACCATTTTGTTTACCATTTTTTACCATAGTATACGAGCCGTATCAGAATATACGGCCCGTATCAGAATATACGGCCCGTATACAATCATCGTATACATTGTATACGATCGGTAAATTTGTTTTTTACCGAGAGTATACGGCCGTATAAACGGTATACGGTCCGTATACATATGGTAAAAAATGGTAAAAAAATTCTTTCTTTCCTTTTTTTAGTTGCTTCTCTTGTTAAGTTTCTGAACCAACCGAAATCCACAAATACCAACAGTTTCTTCGTAGATTACGTCCGGTTTCCAAACTCGGTCATTCCTTGTGATACATGAACATTGTATTCTTGTCTTTTTCAGAAGAGTTTGTATTGAATGGCGAATTACCATTTTTTAACCGAGAGTCAGGCGTTGGAAGGATTGTAGTAGTAGGACATTGGTACCACTGTGAAAATTGCATCAGGAAGCTCAACTTGACTTGACATTGGTACCACTGTCAAGTATGTCGGGTTCTGCAAATATTATCTTGACAGTGGATCGAGTGATACGCTTATCTATTCTGGTCAAGGTGGGCATGGTTTGTTCGGGAGTAAAATTGCATCAGGAGGGGAGAGAGTCTGATACAATAAGGATGTTGGGAATTAAACGCATGTACGTGACAAAATAAGGATGTTCGCATAAACATATATTCGTTTCATAACCTTCTCCTATAAATCAACCACAACTGACAAAGAGCCTGTATTAGAAGCCATCCTATGTCTTTTACCAACCGAAGAGGCAGCAGAAGACGTGTCGGGTTCTTCCAACATTCACGAACCACAATGGACTCAGACTCATACTACTCACCCTCCCCCGAGGAAAAGTTTTCCCGACGACTCAAGAAAATCCACAATCAATGTATACAGGTGCAAGAGAATGGCGGGTGATATAGTAATTTTCAATAATGTAGGAAGGATTGAAGTAGTAGGACATTGGCGGGTGATATAGTAATTTTCAATAATTTTCAACCATTTTTTCTTTTCCTTCAATTTCGAGAACATTCTCCCTGTGTATGTGCTTGTGCTGTAGAAACCGGTGATGAATTTGTATACACAACTGAACGTTAATTGATATTGTTTTAGACAACAACAGATAATGAACGGATTGTTGGTGGATAACGCAAACAAGTTCTCCACAGTTTGTTATTCAGATCTCTATTCGGTCATCTTTCCAAACTACAACACACGATAAGTTTAAACTTTATAGTGTGTGATTTGACCAGGAAATGATTGGGAATTAAACGCATGTCCGTAATCCCGCGTTGATAGCTTCCGTTTTATTTAGACTCCTTACAACTCTCATCAAATGCCTCACCCTTCCTTTTATTCTATAAATATTAAATAAAGAATAACACCATGCCCGTAATCCCGCGTTGATAGCTTCCGTTTTATTACAGTCATACGACACGTTTTCTTGTTCTTCAATCTTTGTTACTTGTTGATGTTTTATTTTTTCCTACTTTTAGAAAGTTTTGAGCACCTCACCACTCTAAAATACTTGAAAAATCAAATTTTCGTTCCATACGGGCCGTATAACAGTATACGGCCCGTATACACGTTCGTATACATTGTATACGACCAGGCAAACTTATTTACACATGGTGTATACAGGCCGTATACTGTTATAAGGCCCATATAGAATAAAAACAACTGACAAAGTCTGCTGGCACAGACTTTGCCAGTTGTTTTTATTCTATACGGGCCGTATAATAGTATCCGGCCCGTATACACCATGTGTAAATAAGTTTTCCCATGTGTTAATATTAGGACCCTATTTTAAACCATTATGTCTTATTAAGATTTTATTTTAGTTTTTTAATAGACTGGATATTCCTATTGGTTGAAACACATTAAATAAATGCATAATTTCTTATTTAAGTAAGAACTTGATGATAAATTAGTTTTTTTCACATATTACTAATTATTATATATATATATATATATGTAGATGGTATTTACACGTTCAGTGGTATGATGGACGCGTATGGAAAAAACGGGATGGTAGGTGAAATGGAAGGGGTACTCGCGCGGATGAAAAGTAATCAAGTAAAACCCGACATCATAACTTATAACTTGTTGATTGATTCGTATGGACGAAAAAAGAATTTGAAAAGATGGACCAAGTGTTTAAGAGCTTGTTACGGTAGAAAGAGAGACCGGCGGTTTCCACTTTTAGTTCAATGATAATGAATTACGGGAAAGCACGACTTAGAGACAAAGCGGAAGCGGTCTTTTAGAAGATAACAGATATGGGATACGCCCCGAATTTCATAACGTATGAATGCATGATTATGATGTATGGATGTGATTGTGTATCGAAGGCGAGGGGAATATACGAAAATATGATAGGGACGGAAAAGCATTTATAGGTTTCGACCTTGAACGCTATGTCGAATGTTTACTGTTTAAATAGTTTGCCGATTGAAGCAGATAAGTTATTTGAGACTGCGTGTAACAGTGGGATGTTTCGTATTGATTCTTCGACGTATAAACTTCTTTATAAATCCTACACGAAAGCGAACATGACGGACCTAATACAGAAACTGTTGAAGCTATGGATAGAGATGGCATTGTGCTGAATAAACGGTTCTTTCTAGAAGCGTTAGGGGCGCTCAGATCATAACGAGCTGGTCAAGATGCTATTACTGCTAAAGTTAATTCGAACATGCCTGTAGATATGACAAAATATAAGACGAAGACTTGTTCTTGTTCTAGAACTGATTTAGTAGATGTTCCGAGCAGAAATCAAACGGTAATGATGTTTGCAACTGGTGGTCAACTTGTTTGGATTTCTGCATATTTCTTGTGGCTTTAAGGCTAAATCGACCCGTCGCGTGTAGCAAAATGTGACAATTTTTCATGTAGTTTTACTTGTTTTATCATATTCAAATATTTATTGTTATTTCTATCTTGTGTATGTCGAATACAGAACTAGAGGTGACAAACAAAATAAGCAGATTAATCACATGTCAAAACAGGTCCATGGGTAGGTTTGACAAGTCAAAACTGGTGATTTGTTCATGTCTCGCGTTATTGACTCCGCCGCAACGCGCGGGTCTCCCACTAGTATATAAAAAGTACAGAACTAATTACGATATCGCCAATGTTGAAATTAGTTATATTCCAATCATTACACAAAGATAATATTTTAAACCATTATGTCTTATTAAGATTTTATTTTAGTTTTTTAATAGACTGGATATTCCTATTGGTTGAAACACATTAAATAAATGCATAATTTCTTATTTAAGTAAGAACTTGATGATAAATTAGTTTTTTTCACATATTACTAATTATTATATATATACATATATATATGTAGGTAGACAATACAGCTTGTTATAACTGAAGTTATGCGTCTGTATACTGAAGATATAGTTAAATATTTAAAGTTATATTCAACCTAAGAAACGAATTTATAGTTAAATATTTAAGGATATATTCACCCTAAGAAACGAATTTAATAGTTTAATTTAAGGGTTACGATCAAATACAAAGTCTCCTAAAAAAATAAGAAGTCATAAGAAGGGTAACGGACTCCGATTGACCACATTCAAGGGCATTGAAACCGTCTCATCGAACTCTACAATGTGAGATTTTAGGTTTTTGTTTTTAGATCTTTAGCTTATAGATTTTAGACTTGTGCTTACATTATTGTGTCTTTTTATTTATCATTGTGTCTTTACTACATTTGCGTCATTGTGTCTTTTTTTCTTCGACATTGTGATATATTTTTCGGCATTCTGTTATATTTTGCTCGAGATTCTGTTATCTTTTGTGATCAGTTGTGCCTTTGTACACTTCATATTTTTAAGAGTCTTTGTAGAATAACTTTACCCGTTAATACTCACTATAGTTAATAATACATCTTCAGGCCATTTATCTGGTATTAAGATTTCTTAGCAATATGATGGCACGTCCCATGAGTTTTCAATTCCGATACCGAATCGTAATGGTTAAAAAAACCTGATGATAGTTAAGAAATGTTCTAACTTTTAATAACACTTCATAAACCTGTTAAATTATGTATTAATTAAGTAAGAAAATGATTAAGGAGATGGTGTATTAATCCCATCTGATGAAGGAAAAAAATGTGAGTTGTCATTCTTCAGGTAGCTAGTTAGGCCCACAGCTGAGTTTTGGTTTTAAAACTAAATAAAATCAGGGTTGTTGTTCTACCAAGAACACAATTATTTGTATTAATTATTCAAGTCAATTCTCATAACATTCTTTCACAACCCTTCATAAAGGGTATAAATATGGTTCTCATTTCCTTCACCTCCAAAACACATATCAAAAGCCTTCTGTTGTACATTACAGAACTAGTGAGTTCTGCATATAAATTTTCCCAGAAAATAAAAAGAAAAGATGGAGTCTTATGGAAATGTTTTTGATGAAGAATGGGTGAATCTGGGCTCAATGTTCTTTTGTGATCAAGATTCTAATCATGATGGATTGGTCTCAAGTGAAAATGATCATGGTTTGAATCTTGAAACTCCTATTCTTTTGCCAAATGCCAATGTATCTAATAGTTCTAGTTCATGCATTATGGAGGATCAGATTTTCGCTTATACTTCTGATCATGATATTAACTCTAATCTTTACAATTGTTTTTCTCAAGATAGCATCAATGCTTCAGACTCTCCTCCCTATCTATGCCACAACAATTTCCAGTTTTGTCCTTCTAATACGCCTATGGAGGGTGATAGTAGCAACTTCTTGTTCCTAGCTCAAGTTTTTTCTGATGAAGCTGAGGTGGTAGAGAAGGGTAGAACGGAGAATTCAGTTGTCCAGTCTATGCCAGTTGCTGATCTGGGAAATGTAACACCCCTCAAGAGAAAGTATGAAATTCTTCAACTTCCCACTGATTTGGAAGAAGGCAACACTCATGGGAAAATTGATCATAAGAAGAAAACTCGAGTTTCAAATGACAATGTAAGCATTTGAGAATATGAAAAACTAACTTTAATATGTCATCTGATCATGGTGTCACACAAAAAAATATCAAAATGAAGAAAATCTTATGAATTCTAATTTAACGTCGATTTAACAGAAAAACAAGAAGAATTTGCCCCCAAAGAAAATCCAGAAGATGACTTCTGTTAACAGAAACGATGATGATAGCGAAGAGACTCATCACAATAAAGAAAAGTTTACTAACAAAAATAGTGGAAGAAGAAATGTACAAAGTTCAAGCTCTTGCAGCTCCGAGGACGATTTGAATGCTTCTCAAGAATTGAACGGAAGAAAAATCGTAACTGAGAAAACACGAGCTGGTAGAGGCGCTGCAACTGATCCCCAAAGTGTCTATGCCAGGGTTAGTCTTCTTTAATGTGGATTTATATAACAAACAAACAAACAAAGTGATATCTCACTCAAACAAATTGACCTGTGTCTCCTTTTTGGATTTTGAAGCTAATATGGTTTCATGTTACCTTATTTTTACAGAAAAGAAGAGAAAGAATAAATGAAAGACTCAGAATCCTTCAGAACCTTGTACCAAATGGGACAAAGGTTGACATCAGTACAATGCTTGAAGAAGCAGTTCATTATGTGAAGTTCTTGCAGCTTCAGATTAACGTAAGTTTAAACGATCAATTCATAACATTATCAATATTAATAAATCCTATGTTCTATAACTTCATCATCATCATCATCATCATACTCAGTAAATCCCACCAATAGCAAAGCAAAGGTAGGGTCTGAGGAGGGTAAGATGTAGACAGCCTTACCTCTACCCCGTAGGAATAGAGAGGCTGCTTCCAGTGAGACCCCCAGCTCGATAGTAGTTTTGCATCAAGCCTTGGACATAAGGCACATAACACTCGGCAATCGGGACAAAGACCGATTAGTGCATGTACCCTTTTGTCTTTCATGCACATAACTAGTAATATACAGTTAATTCTATAACTTGATGCTTGTAAATACTTGTTACTTAACTTTAATTATTTTTCTGGTGAAATCTTGCAGTTGCTGAGTTCCGATGACAAGTGGATGTATGCTCCGATAGCATACAATGGAGTGGACATGGGTCTCTACAACAATATTTCACCAACATTATAAATCTCACATTTGGGAACTTTTTATTCATTGCCCAATTAAATATATACCAAATCAAGAAACGAGAAGAGTTTTTATATATAATCTGACTTGTAATTCAAATGTAATTACAGCCTTTATTATTCCGGATCATGATATGGTCATCTTGAGATTTTATAACATTTTATGTGACAAATTTTATACAATCGGACATGTGGTGGCTTAACAGGCTTATTAATAAAAATCATTAAACAAGATCCATGGAACAATACAATTAACTGTATATTACTAGTTATGTGCATGAATGATCCACTGAATCTATCAGTTTCATTTCTGTTTGAATAACTGAGATGACAAAGTGAATAATTGGAATAAAATAAATAGATACATGCTCTTGCATGTTTGTGTATTTGAGTCAGCCAAATAAGATTTGGATTCGAAATAATGGCATCTTATAAGTCAAATGTAATCTTATCTTGGCACGGTGTACATGATGCCAAATAGCTTAGATTAGAAGAAATCTAAGACCACGCGCAATTCTGACAGGTGTTCGTGGTCAGGATATATTTTTTTTTTGAAAGGTGAACTTCATTCAAACAAACGCGAAAACCACCAACTCTCCAAGGAGGAGAGAAGGGGCCGCAAACTTACAATAACATTATATTACTGATTACTCCAACCTTTCCAATCCTTAACAAAATCTTTATGCCTATTTGAAAACCAAAGGAAACGAACGCTTTAACCTCGGCCACAACCTCCACCACATTGCTCCTCCTATGATTAAAGACAATGTCATTTCTAGCCCGCCAAATACGCCAACAACACACCATAACCATACCTCTTATAATATCTTTACGCGTAGCCGATAATCCATCCATCTTGTGCATATTACCCAAGTCGCTCACACTGAAGCTAAAGTAGTTTGGAATACCAAGCCATCCTAGAACTCCATTCCACACACTAGCAGCGAATGCACAACCTGTAAATACATGGTCCACCTCGTCGTCACCATCCCCACAAAAAGCACAACAACTGTCATCTATTAAAATGTTCCGTTTCAATAGCGCTACCTTAGTGGGGAGGCGCTTCATCAATAAACGCCACATAAAGATATTACACTTGATAGGAACCCATTTACACCAATCAAAATCAACCGGATTGACAACCGGACGTGAAGAAGCGAGCCAATTTCTAACAGCCGCAACCGAGAAGGAGCCACTCGGATGCCTCCCCACTTCCATAGATCTGCACCTTGTTTAAAACGAAACTGCTGCAGAAGGGACAGCAGCGTCAGCAGCTGCTGAACCTCCTCTGCGATCGACGGATGCTTCTTCTAGGACCAGATATTAATTAGAGTATCCCCTACCTTCTCCAGCCTCTCGCAAACTGCACAATGCTTATTAACTTCCAACTTAAATAGCACGGGGAAACCTTCCTTCAAGACTCCAAAAGGGGCCCAATCGTCCACCCAAAATCTAACACACTCCCCATTACCCACTTCACATTTTATTAATCGAATTAACGACGAACCGTTAACCTTTAACTTATATCCTTCTTTGACAATATTAATCCAACCACTAGAATATGAGCCATTAATCGGAAACATATCCCATTTTCGTTTTGAGCAATGAATAGTGTCAATGATAACCTTCCACATGGACTTCTTCTCAGAAACGTATCTCCATAACCACTTAGAAATTAGCGCTCGATTACAATCAAATAGACGAGAGACACCCAAACCGCCTTTATCTTTAGTAGTTGCTACCGTCTCCCATGCCACCCAATGAAGCTTTCTCACATCACCATTACCCCCCCCCCCCCCCCCAATAGAAATCTCTTCATCAACGCTTCCAAAACTTCAATTACTTTCAAGGGCGCTTTAAACATAGCGAAATAGTAGGTAGGCAAGGCTTGAAGGACCGATTTGATTAACACAAGTCTCCCTCCTATAGAAAGAGTATTCGCCTTCCATTTAGATAACCGGCTTCTAACCGTATCCACTACCGGCTGCCAATTAGCCACCCTATTCATATTAGAGCCAACAATAACACCAAGGTGCTTAAAAGGAATCGATGCTGCCTTAAATCCCATGGACTCTGAAATCCTTTTAACAACACTCCATTTGACACCTACTCCCATCATGGAAGACTTATTAAGGTTAATTTTAAGGCCCGAACATAGGTATAATATTCTTAATATCCTTTCTAAATTAATAAAATTAAAATAAGACCAATCACCGAGAATCATAACATCATCCGCGAACAACAGATGAGATAACCTCAAGTCGCCATTCGGAAGACGAATACTATCAAAAGCCCCAATATACTCCGCCTTTCTAAACATAGCAGAGAGAGCCTCCATAACAATAAGAAATAGGAACGGTGATAGAGGGTCACCTTGTCTAATACCTTTTGAGCATCCAAACTCGAATGTAGGGAAACCATTAACAAGAATAGACGCTCTAGAGGAAGCCAACACCCCCCTAACCCATGTACACCAAATGGAGGGAAAGTTCATTTGTTTCATCACATGAATGAGGAAATCCCAACTAACATTATCATACGCCTTCGCGAAGTCAATCTTGAATAAGAAAAACTCCTTACCCGTCTTCTTAGCCCAAGAAAGGATCTCGTTTAACATAAGAGGACCATCTAGAATATAACGCCCACCCAAGAACGCAAACTGCGCCTCTGAAATAATGTTGCCCAGCACCGTCTTCAATCTATTAGCCAATATCTTTGAAATAACCTTACTGATCACCCCTATTAGTGTAATTGGGCGATAATCACCTAAGGTCGAGGGATCCTTGACCTTAGGAACCAAGGTAACAAAAGAGGATCCTACTCCTTGATTAATACGACCATGCTCGAAGAATTCTTGCATGACATCCGCAAACTCACCTGCAAAGCAACTCCAAAACCTCTTAATAAAACGAAAATTAAAACCATCGGGCCCCGGGGCCTTGTCATCTCCGCATTCAAAAACAACATTCTTGATTTCTTCAGGCATGAAACTACTAGATAGAAATACCATGTCGTCATCCGTAAACGTCTTCAATCCAAAACACTCCAACCTCGGTCTCTTCGGTAATTCTTCAACAAATTTAGATCTAAAAAAATCAAATACGACTTTCTTAACCTCCTTAGGTTTTGATCTCCACACCCCATCAGACAACAATCCCGGAATACAATTGGAAGCGTGTCTCCTATTTATCAGACCATGAAAGAATTTACTATTAGCATCCCCATCTTTAGCCCATTTGTTACGCGTCCTCTGCTTGAGATCTTTAGCCCGAAAAAACTCCAACTGAGAAAGCCTTTTCTTCCCTTCCTCCCAAGTCCACGCCTCCTCCTCTTGAAGATCCCTAACCTCCAAATCTTTTCTAACGCCATCAACTCCTGAGTAATGGTCGACTCCTCCTGTTTTTCAAGAGCCAATATCTCATTTCTCCATGTGGTAATCGCCTTGCGCATGCACTTAAACTTATGCATTAAACGAACATCTGCCGGACCCTCAAAATAGAAATCGCTATTCACCTTTAACACGGCCGATTCAAACCATCCCGTTCCAACCAAGAGTTAAAAAAACGAAACGGCTAGGGACCAAAATTACAAGAAAAGGTTTTCAACAATACCGAATTATGGTCCGATTTCCCCCTAGGTAAAGCCTTATACAAAGTAGTAGGCCACTTGTTAACAAAGTCTTCATAAACTAGAAATCTGTCTATTCTACTCAATTTGTTGCCCACCACATAAGTATATTTCCCATTTTTCAAACCGAACTCCATAAGACCTGCCTCACTAATAAACAAATTAAAATCATTCGCAGCCGTAGCATTAAATCTGGAATTCCTTATTTCATCAATATTTTGAACCGAATTGAAATCCCCACCCATAATCCAAAGTCCCGCTCTCGACTCGACCACCTGAAGAATAGTTTCCCATAAACACCTCTTCTCATTAACTTTTTGTGGAGCATAAACATTCAAAGTATTAACCAACTCTCCATTGCCCTTCAGTGTACCAGATATCAGAAGAAACGAACGATCTTTAACCACCGAGGATAAAACAAAATAATTACTATCCCAAATTGTGAAAATACCACCCGACCTCTCCAAAGGATCTACAACTTCAAAACCAAAATCACCCCTACCCCAAAAACTCTCTATAACCTTATCCTCAATTCCCGAGCAAAGAGATTCTTGAACGAGTAAAAAAATTATTTCCTGCTCTTTACGCAATTGACGACACTAGCCGGCCTTCCCTTGAACCCCTGTTCCCCGCACATTCAAAGAAATTAAATTCATAGGTTCACCCCTTGAAAACCTTCATCCTCAACCAAATTATGTACGTGAGTTTGGAAGTTCTGTAAATTCTGAGCTCCGAGCAAGGTCCCCAACTGAATCGTATTTAAAGTTTTTGTGTTAACATCTTCATTCGAAATGACCTGATTGGCATACTCCACCTCGGCCTCCTGATTATTTTCGGCTGAAACATTATCACAATACTTATCCCAATATCCTCACCACTCCTAGAGTGCTCCTGACCACACCTCCTATTAAGATCAGGAGTTAAATAGATGTTTGGGCTCCCCTAAAATCTTCACATGGATCAACTTGAGAAGGCCCAACAGACATTAGCCCAATAAATCTATCAATATCAAATGGGTCCGAATCACTTCTGGCCCTCTTTTTTGGTCTTTCCTGGCCCGCCGGTGAATTATTGACGGTCCTACCACCTTTCTTTCTAAAGCCTTTTCTCCTATTTCTCCTCTTGCCATTACTATCCAAAGGATTATGATACAAGTCATTACTATTACAATCCAAAGAATTATTATGTAAACCAATATCACCATTAACCTGATAAAACACATGAGCTCCTTGTTCCTTAGCGTCATTCACAGTATTAACCAATTCAGTATCATCTCCCAACTTATCCCCCTCATCGGCCATTGATGTCCACAAAATACAACATATAAATTACATCAATTGTGGCATAAAACTAACCCTTTTTAGTACTAATGTTGGAAAAAGTGTGTTTTTGTCTTCCTTTTGTATTTTCAGGATTAAATGAGCTCAAATTAACAAAAGAAGCAAAAAGGCAGCTAAATCTAACATAAATACAAGAAAAGGAACAAACGTGGCATGCCCGACCTCCCCGACAGCATCTTCCCAAGCAAAACAAGAGAACAGAAGACTGAACACGCCCCGTGCTCTGTAAACACGGGGGCGTGCCCAAGTGCCAGCATAAAAGACAAAGCTATAGAAGCTTCTATCGCCCACCACGGGGCCGTGCTCAGCGGACACGGGGTCGTGGTCAACTATAAGATTCACAGAATCCAAGAAAATCTTGATAGTACAGATATGCTTCTGCACACAGGGGCGTGCCCAGCGGACACGGGGGCGTGGTCAACTAATGCAGACAAACTGCAATTAATGAAGGAAGAGAAGAGGATGGACACGGGGCCGTGCCCGGGCTGCTGTTCAGACTATAAATATGGGTGCTTGGCTCATTTGCAAACCATCCCTTGGCACACCACCTCTCTCACACTTCACCCACCACCATCACAACACCATCATCCATCATCCACCACCATCATCCGTTGTCCATCATAGAGTGTGTGAGTCGTCTCGGGATCCAAGATTGATCGTAAGAGTTCTTGACAATCAAAGGCCATGTTTGCCTAAGTCTCTTATATCACTTGGTGAAGACAAGTGTCTAGTGTAATACTTTTTATTTTTAATCTTATCGCACTTTTTACTTGGTTATGTATTAATGACTTTAATAACTAGTTTCTTATGTTGAAGGTGATTCTTCCTTATCGTTTGTTCGTGGTGTCTTGGCATTATTTTACTGTCTATATAAAATAAAAGATTTTCACCATTCATATCTCCACGGTCTATATGGAGGTATGTTGGCTACCAGGTCGGGGGTTAAGGGAACGGTTTGGTAAGAGTCTTGCCTTGTTCAGTGTATAGATCCTGCAAGGACCTGGGTCAAATTTAGTAGGACCTCCTTCAATACTCACCGGTATTGGATGGCGGGGGTCCAAACTCTTTGATCCCCTCATATGTAAGCTACTATTAATACTTTAATCCGGCTACTTAGGACTGTATCCTTGCTGACTCAGACTACTTAGCCGAGGGTAACCTCACCTTCAAAAGAGGGGCCTACCATAATATGCATTAATAACTTAATTAATTATCTTTCAATAGTCCGACTCTTTAGGATTGTATCCTTGCTGACTCAAACTACTGGGTTGAGGGTAACGTCACCTTCAAAAGAGGGGCCTACTACAATAACTAAGATAATCTCTTAAAAAGTGCAAAAGTGCGGAAATAATCAAAGGTTACACTAAACACGAGTCGGAGCCAAGTGATTCATCTTGTCTATCTGTTTTTACTTTTATTTTATTTTTCAGCATTTTAGTTAGTTTTTATTTTATTTTATTTTAAAACCTTTATCTAACTTTTGATTTGATTAGACGTTGAGGATAAACCGGTACTAAAAGCTCTTGTGTCCTTGGACGACCTCGGTATCTTACCAACACTATACTACGCTCACGATGGGTGCACTTGCCCATATGTGTGTTTGGTGTTTGTAAATATCGTTTTTTATAAATTTAAAACTTGACTAACGTGTAAAAAGGGCTTAAAATATACTTAAAATTATATACACACTACACACGCATCAAGTTTTTGGCGCCGTTGCCAGGGACACAAGGATTTTAAGAAAGCTTAAAATCGACGGCCTAATCAGTTTTTCAAAACTTTTTCAAAACGCGCGCACATTTTTCTGCATTTTAGTTTAGTTTTGCATTTACAGTAAGTTGAACACGGGGCCGTGCTGCATATTTTTCATAAAACACCCAGATACAGAGCTTGAACACGGGGCCGTGCTCACTGAACATGCCCCCGTGCTCAACGAAATCAGTAACTTTAATTAAAACGCCCAGATGCAGACTCTGTACACGGGGCCGTGTCTATTGAACACGAGGCTGTGTCCAGCCTCTGTTTCCGTTTTTATTTTTGTTTTCTGATCTCGAGACTTGGTTGTGGTCTGCTGAGTGATTCTTATGGATCAATACTCAGGAGGTTACAACTACACCTATGAGGAGGATGATTATAGGAATAATTATTGCACTAATTGTGGTGACCCGCACTCGGTTCAATATTGTAACTTATATCAACCATCCACTTCATACACCTACTATGAGGAGCCCAGGTACAAGCCATCAACTTCATAAACATCCTATGAAGACCAAAGGTATGAACCTCCTCCCTCATACTCATATTTTGATGAACCAAGGTACGAGCCTTCTTACTCATACTTTGAGGAACCAAGATATGAGCCACCACCTTCATATGCTTACTATGAGGAACCTTGGCGTGAACAACCCACCTCATATGAGTATTATGAAGAACAAAATTACGACCCTTATCCATCATATACTTACAATGAAGAACAATGGTGTGAACCATCTACTTCATATGGGTATCATGAGGAACAAAGGATCGAACAACCGGATTCAAGCTTTGAAAATCCCGATCCTTACTCTGTCACCGAAGTGATCGATAGGATATTAGAACACCTTAAAACTATCGAGCGCTACATAAAAGAATCTTGCGCAAGGGAAGAGGAGTCCCGCGCAAGAGAAGAATTAAATAAAGAAGAGATAGTTGAAAGTGTAAAAATGGAAGAACAAATAAGTGAAGAGCCGACACATGAGTTAAACAACAAAAAAGGTGAGTCCAACAACGTTAAAATTCAAGAAGAGTCTAATTTTGAAGAAATTGATCTCTTGTCACCTTCTTTTGAGAATCATTGTTTAGTCCCAACTCATGCTAAGTTTTTAAAAGAGTTAAACACTAACACTAAAATTGACGAAACGGTAAGAGTTAAGTTAACTAATGATCAAACCTCGCTAATAAAAGAAGACCCATTTGAAATCAACATTACACCGGTTCCATGTTTTTTTTCAAAATTCATTTATTAGTAATGTCACAATTGATAAAGATGTTTGTGTTAACATAATGCCCAACTACATTTTCGAAAAATTAAGTATTAGTGATTTTTCTCCACTTCAAATACCCATTTTTCTATCTAATCGGAAAATAATAAAATCAATCGGTGTAGTTGAGGATGTCTTGGTTCAAACAAATCAAATGATAATCCCAACTGACTTTGTCATCCTCGATGACGCTCCTCTAGTGTTGGGACGACCCTTTGTAAAAACTCACGAAGCTTTGAAAAACCGGAAGAACAACAATCTATCAATCCAATTAGGGGCATTTAAAAAGAGTGTCGATCTTGAGCGATCAATGAAATATCCATTCGGAAATAATGACCCCCCTAATTGAAGATGAAGATGAACCACCCGATACAAGTGAAAAGATTGACCACTTTGTTGAAGAAGAGGTCGCCATAGAACAAACTTTTAAAGTTCTTGATCAAAATGAGCAACCTAATAAGGAGTCTCCTAAAGACCCACCTCTTGAGCTCAAAGAACTTCCAAAAGGTTTGGAATATGCTTTTCTAGACAAAGATGGTAAATCACCTGTAATTATTTCGTCTAAGTTGAGTAGTTTACAAAAAGAAAAATTAATTAATCTTTTGAGAAAAGACAAAAATGCGATTGCTTGGAAGCTTGTAGATATTAAAGGAATAAGTCATTCCATGTGCACACACAAAATTTTAATGAATGATGACTACAAATCGGTAATACAACCACAACGTCGAGTAAATCCAAATGTTCAAGAAGTGGTTAAAAACGAAGTCATCAAATTACTTGACGCCGGACTTATTTATCCTATCTCAGGTAGTCCTTGGGTAAGTCCCGTCCAAGTAGTTCCAAAGAAAGGAGGTATGACGGTAATAACTAATGAAAAGAATGAATTAATACCAACGAGAACCGTCACAGGATGGAGAGTATGTATAGATTATAGACGATTAAATGAAGCAACGAGGAAAGATCACTTTCCTTTGCCCTTCATTGATCAAATGTTAGAAAGATTATCCGGTCATAAATTTTACTGTTTCTTGGATGGTTTTTCAGGTTACTTTCAAATCCCAATAGCACCCGAAGACCAAGAAAAGACAACCTTCACATGTCCCTATGGAACTTTTGCTTATCGACGCATGCCATTTGGTCTATGTAATGCCCCTGCAACATTCCAACGTTGCATGGTAGCCATCTTCCATGACATGATAGAAAAGAAAATGGAAGTCTTCATGGACGACTTTTCTATCTTTGGGGATTCATACGACCAATGCCTCGATAACCTTGAACGAATGCTATCCCGATGTGAGGAAACTAACCTCACCCTTAATTGGGAAAAATGACATTTCATGGTAACGGAGGGAATAGTACTCGGTCACAAGATCTCAAGCGAAGGAATGGAGGTTGATCGAGCCAAAATAGACACTATTTCTCGATTACCACCCCCATCCTCCGTTGGAGCTATCAGAAGTTTCCTAGGGCATGCCGGATTTTATAGGCGGTTTATCAAAGACTTTTCTAAAATTTCAAGGCCTCTAACAAAATTACTTGAAAAAGATGCCCCTTTCATCTTTGACAAGGATTGCAATCAAGCATTGCTAACCCTAAAGGAAATGCTAGTCAATGCACCTATCATGATAGCGCCTGATTGGAAATTTCCTTTCGAAATCATGTGTGATGCAAGTGACTTTGAGGTTGGAGCTGTCTTGGGACAAAGAAAAGAAAAGCATTTTCACCCAATTTATTATGCTAGTAAAACACTTAACGATGCACAAGAAAATTACACAACAACTGGAAAAGAATTACTAGCTATGGTATTTGCTTTTGATAAATTTCGTTCTTATCTTGTTCTTTCTAAAACTATAGTCTATACAGATCATGCAGCCATTCGATATCTCTTCAAAAAGCAGGACGCAAAACCACGTTTGATTCGGTGGATTTTACTCCTCCAAGAATTTGATATTGGAATCAAAGACAAAAGAGGAGCTGAAAACACCGCAGCAGATCATCTTTCACGCTTAGAAGACCCAGCTTTGGAGGCAACCAGGGATGAGCAAATCAACGAAAAATTTCCAACAGAGTCCCTAGAAATGGTGGAGTACAAAGAAGAACCATGGTACGCCGACTATGCTAACTACCTAACGAGCGGTATAGTCGCAAAAGGTTGGCCACATCATCAAAGAAAAAAATTCTTTGCTAATGTGAAGCATTATTTTTGGGAAGACCCTTATCTTTTCAAAATGTGTGCCGACCAACTCATCCGACGATGCGTACATGGTAGCGAAGCACGAAGAATGCTCCGCCATTGTCATGTAGGTCCATACGGAGGACATCATGGTGCCGCTAGTACCGCACGAAAGGTATTTGATTCAGGGTTTTATTGGCCAACCATTTACAAAGACGCCCAAAGTCTTGTCAAGACATGAGATGCTTGCCAAAGAACAGGTAATATTTCTTCCAAAAACGAAATGCCCCAAAATGGCATTCTTGTTTGTGAAATTTTTAATGTGTGGGGACTCGACTTTATGGGACCTTCCCACCGTCAAAAGGAAACAAATATATACTTGTGGCAGTAGACTACCTGTCTAAATGGGCCGAGGCCGAGGCACTTCCAACAAATGATGGAAGAGTTGTGGTAAGATTTCTGAAAAAAATTATTCTCTCGTTTTGGAACACCTAAAGCATTAATAAGTGATAGAGGTACCCATTTTTGCAACCATTAACTTGAAAAAATTTTAACAAGATATGGGGTCTATCATCGGGTCTCAACAGCATATCACCCTCAAACAAACGGGCAAGCCGAAGTGACTAATAGAGGTTTAAAACGAATACTTGAAAAAACCGTAGGGTTAAATAAAAAAGGAATGGGCCGATAAATTAGACGATGCTTTATGGGCTTTTCGAACTGCTTATAAAACAACAATAGGTACAACCACATATAAGCTCGTCTATGGAAAAAGCTGTCATTTGCCAGTAGAAATTGCACACAAAGCCTACTGGGCAATTAAAAATGTAAACTTAGATTTAGAATTTGCCGGTAGAAATCGATTTTGTCAGTTAAATGAATTAGACGAACTTAGAAATTATGCATACTCAAACTCCGAAATTTATAAGGAAAGAATGAAAAACTTGCATGACAAACATATTAAACCTAATGAATTTCAAGTAGGAGACCAAGTTCTTTTGTTTAATTCACGACTTCGACTATTTCCTGGTAAATAAGAGTCTAGGTGGTCAGGACCTTTTTCCATCACCCATATTTTCCCACACGGTGCAGTAGAAATTAAATCTCGGAATGGAATTTCATTCAAAGTCAATGGCCAACGGCTGAAACTCTATCAAGGATTTATTGAGGAAGAAATCTCGCTTCAAACGGTCGAAGAATAAAAGCATCAACATCATACCTGGTAAGTTACGAACAAACGGGCTGACATCTAAATCGGTAAGTTTTCTAACCAAGTTTTTGGGAAACAAGGACACTCACACGAGCACTTAAAAATAATAATAATAATAATAATAATAATAATAATAATAATAATTGCTCGGCAGGAGGCCGTGTCCACTGGACACGGGGCCGTGTCCGCGCGACTGTCGGGATAAAACCCCTTTTTCATAACAGTTACTTCATTCAACACGCCCCGTTTCCCCGAAAACGCTCTGGTTCAAGGCGATTTTCCGCAGATTTTCGACGTCTCCTCTACTTCTAACAACACCAAGGTATAATTCTATCATCATTAGTAGTTAGATTAAGCATTTGCATGTAGTTAAAACATCAAAAATTTGGGGAAAAATCTAGGGTTCTTGAACTTCATCCGGATCGAACTTCAAATTTTTGTATAAATCTATTAGCATTAGTTTAGATTAATGTTATAGGAAGTAAATCCACTTGTATTGTTCAAAGATTCGCCCGATTTATCACAAAAACCCCAAAACCTTGTTTTTGAACCGAAAAAGATAAAATCGAAGGGGTAAACGGTTTGTTTTGGGAAAAACGGCACTTGGGGTTTCATTTTCGGGGGAAACCACACCTATTGGACAAAAAATTTTCAAGTTTTCGGGACCGGGTCGAAAAATGAAGATTTTGAGTAACAGACGCCTGGACACGGGGTCGTGTCCGCTGAACACGGGGCCGTGTCCAGCTAATTGTTTTCAGTTTTCTCCGAAATTTCAACTGTTTCGTGCTAACTTTTGGTGTATTCTTTCAGATGTCGAAGAAATTCACGAGGTTCAACGTAATTAAGCTCGATGCTAGGGCAAGGTACGAAGTACTTCAAACCAGACCGGAGGAATACCCAAGACAAGTGTGCACGGATCTTTTGACATTGGTGAACCAACTTGACCGGTTTAACAACCTCGTTACCGGCCCGCTAAGAGTCGCCTAACCACTCGACTTCGCTCGGTCCACGAGTATAATCTGGAATTCTACAGCATATTCGTGTTCAATTCAAGGTGTGACCCATTTGACCATGATGGGGTGGGATTCCGATGTAGTGGAACTAAGTACTCGATTTCGATGGCACAATTTGGGTCGATAGTTGGGTTGTATGCGGAGGAAGATGCGGGTAATGAAGAGAACACCGGAGGGGTGCGAGAGTTGGATGAAAACGAACGCCAAGTCACTTGGGCTCAAATTGGAGAAGGGCACTACAACCCGAGCAGCACTAAGAGCACTAAGCTGAGGGACCCGCTTTACCGTTACATCCATAGGGTCCTCACTCACTCTCTTAGCCAAAGGCATGATAGCGGTGGTGTTGTTGGGTTGAGAGATTTGGTGGTCCTTCATTGCATTCATAACCGCAGACACCTAGATGTTCCGTACCTCCTACTCCGTAACATGCATTTGAACCAGCTTGCTACTCCACCAACCCCTATCTTCTTCGGGGGGTGGATATATCGTCTCTTCAAGCGCTTCGTGAACATGCCTCGATCTTTCCAAAGAAGTCCATGGTCGGGAAGAGTAGACATACACATCTGCCGCTCCATGAACTTGATCTATGAAGCCGAAGACGGGTCGGTTAGCTTCCAAAGAGTCCAAGGGCATGCATGGAACCCGCAAGAGGCACTTGTCCTTCACGCTCCACAACATCATCAGTACCAGTATCAGCCCCATGGTGATCCGGGCCAATCCTCCTCACAAGGAGGCGGTTTTCCTAACTTCCAAAGTTTACATCATTTATTACAGGAAAACCTCATGTGCACCAGGAACACCTATAACATGGCGAGCAATACGTACACCCGGGTAGGAGCAATCGAGTGAAACATTTCCGACATCCAAGATGACATCGGGAATATACGGGAGTACATAGCGGGGCATGGTGGAGGAGGTGATGACGATGAGGATGAGGACATGGACTAGGCGGGAGGAGCAGAGTTAGGAGCAGCTGGTTGGTGATCCCACAGGTTAACCCCCTTTTATCTTGAACAATTTCCAGCCTGCGTGCCGTGTGTTGAACAATTTACTTTCCTTTAACTCTTTTTATTTTCTGCATTTGTTTTTCTTTTTTTTTTACTTTGGGATGTGGATGTTGAACTTGGTAATTTAGGATGTTTGCTATGGTTTGGTGTAGTGTTTATTGATAAGACAGGTACATACGAGGATTAGAGCACCAAACATTAGTGCTACTAAAGCCGGGACAGGAAAACCGGAGCCAGAAACCTGTTTTTCAACTTTGCAGATTGTCTACACGGGGTCGTGTCCAGCCGACACGCCCCCGTGCCCGCTTCCCCAGACCTGCTGTTTGTTTAATTCTGCAGACTTTTTCCAGACACGGGGTCGTGCTCAGTGGACACGCCCCCGTGTCCAACTTCTGTAAGTTTTTGTTACTGGCACTCCGACATGGGGTCGTGTCCATTGGACACAGGGCCATGTCCAGACGCCCAGTAACATTAATTTTTGCTTTTTCACACCTTTTTACACATTCAATCAACCTAAAAACTTATTTTTGGGACACATTGAGGACAATGTGTAATTTAAGTGTGGGGGATGCTAAAATCTTGAATCTTGCAAGTCCTAATTACAAGCCTCACACAAAACTCTTTTGGAACCGCTAATCACCCCAAATTTTTTTCAAAAATTTTTCATTTTTCTTACTTGTCTAGGTTTAACTTGGGAATTTCAAATTCTATAAAGGTTTTATTTTTACAAATTTGCAACCGATAGCGTCGTGATAAAAAGAACCAACATAAGAAAATTATGAAAAGGCATGACAAGTTTAGTTAAAATTTGATTATATATACTTGATCACATAAGAACTCATTCCCACAAAAGTGAGTTTTGAGCCTTTATTGAGCATACAAATACATATCTTTAAACTAAATGCTCATTTTTCGTTTCTTGTGTGAATAGCCGTTTGGTTCTTACGACTCTAGAACTTGCCACGACTATACATTCCCGGTCCTTACCAACTTAAACCCAAGTAAGTAAATGATGGAGGCATTAGGACTAACCCTTTTTCATTTCTACACCATTATTTTTTTTTTCTTTTTTACCACCTGCCCAAAATCCCCCTAGTTAACCCCTTTGAGCCTAAACCTTTTCATTTCTTAACCCAAAAACAAACACCCTTTCACCTTCCAAAACCCCTTTTTATTTTTACCCTTTTGTTTTAGTAACAAGCTCGGTTTTTCGTATGACTTTTCAAAAAAAAAATTGATGATGAAGCAAAAGAAATAAACAAGCAAGTTCATCAAAAATAACTTTGTTTGAATAATGGCTTCATCAAAATAAAAAAAATTGCAAAAATAAAAGGTCTTACGAAAACCGATGCTTTTTACGCTTTTCGCCCTTTTCTACTAACCGTTAACCCAACCACCTACCTTTAACCCTAGCCTAACCCTTCACCCAAAAGTCCTCTTGATATTTACAAAGGTATATAGTTAAAAAGGAGGAGGATTGATTGCTTGGCAAGCCTATGGTAGGAGTAAGTTCCATGCCGCTCTCGAGTGATTCACTAAAATACATCTCCGGCCGAGTGTTGAGTGATCCCCCGTGAGGTATGTGAACTTGTATATAAATGGAATTTTAAAAAAGGCATGTTATGCCCTAATAAGTAATTTACCTTATGTAATGTTTTAAATAAATCATGACGAATAGGATTGTAAATAAATAAAAATAAAACTTAATAAAGAATCTTGGAAATCCCGACACTCTATGACAAGCAAAAAAAAATCTTCTCTTCTACCCATTCCATTTGGGATTGTAAAGCCACATTATAAAGAGTTTTGCTTGAGGACAAGCAAAGATTCAAGTGTGGGGGTAATTGATGTGCACAAAATGCAACATATAAATTACATCAATTGTGGCATAAAACTAACCCTTTTTTAGTACTAACGTTGGAAAAAGTGTGTTTTTGTCTTCCTTTTGTCTTTTCAGGATTAAATGGGCTCAAATTAACAAAAGAAGCAAAAAGGCAGCTAAATCTAACATAAATACAAGAAAAGGAACAAACGTGGCATGCCCGTCCTCCCCGACAGCATCTTCCCAAGCCAAGCAAAACAAGAGAACAGAAGGCTGAACATGCCCCGTGCTCAGTAAACATGGGGGCGTGCCCAAGTGCCAGCATAAAAGACAAAGCTATAGAAGCTTCTATCGCCCACCACGGGGCCGTGCTCAGCGGACACGGGGCCGTGGTCAACTATAAGATTCGCAGAATCCAGGCAAATCTTGATAGTACAGATATGCTTCTGCATACGGGGGCGTGCCCAGCGGACACGGGAGCGTGGTCAACTAATGCAAACAAACTGCAATTAATGAAGGAAGAGAAGAGGATGGACACGAGGCCGTGCCCGGGCTACTGTTCAGGCTATAAATAGGGGTGCTTGGCTCATTTGCAAACCATCCCTTGGCACACCACCTCTCTCACACTTCACCCACCACCCACCACCATCACAATACCATCATCCATTGTCCATCATAGAGTGTGTGAGTCTTCTCGGGATCCAAGATTGATCGTAAGAGTTCTTGACAATCAAAGGCCATGTTTGCCTAAGTCTCTTACATCACTTGGTGAAGACAAGTTTCTAGTGTAATACTTTTTATTTTTAATCTTTTTGCACTTTTTACTTGGTTATGTATTAATGACTTTAATAACTAGTTTCTTATGTTGAAGGTGATTCTTCCTTATCATTTGTCCGTGGTTTCTTGGCATTATATTACTGTCTATATAAAATAAAAGATTTTCACCATTCATATCTCCACGGTCTATATGGAGGTATGTTGGCTACCTGGTCGGGGGTTAAGGGAACGGTTTGGTAAGAGTCTTGCCTTGTTCAGTGTGTAGATCCTGCAAGGACCTGGGTCAAATTTAGTAGGACCTCCTTCAATACTCACCGGTATTGGATGGCGGGGGTCCAAACTCTTTGATCCCCTCATATGTAAGCTACTATTAATACTTTAATCCGGCTACTTAGGACTGTATCCTTGCTGACTCAAACTACTTAGCCGATGGTAACGTCACCTTCAAAAGAGGGGCCTACCATAATATGCATTAATAACTTAATTAATTATCTTTCAATAATCCGACCCTTTAGGATTGTATCCTTGCTGACTCAAACTACTGGGTTGAGGGTAACGTCACCTTCAAAAGAGGGACCCACTACAATAACTAAGATAATCTCTTAAAAAGTGCAAAAGTGCGGAAATAATCAAAGGTTACACTAAACACGAGTCGGAGCCAAGTGATTCATCTTGTCTATCTGTTTTTACTTTTATTTTATTTTTCAGCATTTTAGTTAGTTTTTATTTTCTTTTATTTTAAAACCTTTTTCTACCTTTTGATTTAATTAGACGTTGAGGATAAATCAGTACTAAAAGCTCTTGTGTCCTTGGACGACCTCGGTATCTTACCAACACTATACTACGCTCACGATGGGTGCACTTGCCCATATGTGTGTTTGGTGTTAGTAAATATCGTGTTTTATAAATTTAAAACTTGACTAACGTGTAAAAAGGGCTTAAAATATACTTAAAATTATATACACACCACACACGCATCAGCCATAGATCCATCTTTTTTATCCTCCACATCACTTAATTTAACCTCATCATTCAAAGAAGAAAACTCAACGTCTTCATCCGAAATACAATCCGATATCCACTCTCCAACGTCTTCCTCCACCCAGACCTTATACACCGAAGAATTCCATTTAAGATTAACCTTGGCATTAATCCTAGTCGGGTTAGAACAAAGGGCAGCCACAAATGCAAACGATAAGTCACCCCATCGTCAGTTATTTGTTCCTCCTGAATCACTTTTCCAAAGTTTTCAGCAATGACATTCATAATAGGATCCATATTCAGATGAAGCAGAACACCATGTATCTTGAGCCAAGCAATCCGTTGATACTCCACCTCTTGACCATTCCACCTTTCCAATGTTCCGAACCACGATTTCCAACTGTCATCCGTATCCCGGAAGTATCTCATAATCTCCTCATCCTCAAAAACCAATAATACAAACAACCCACCAAGATATTTGATATTAACATGCTTATATCCCTGCTCAATCTGTAACATTCCCAAAATTTTTATTTATATAAAATATATAAAAACTTATGTTATTAAAAGGATGCATCATGGGTAAGTTGACCAATGGAAATATAAGGTATTTTGGGCAAGCGTAGGAACCATTTAATAATTAAATTATAAAAATACATTATATTTGAACCTACTCTGTTTTTAATGAAACTTGGTTCAAAATGTAGATAAAATTATTCTCGTTCTAGTGGCATATTTATTATTGAGTAAATTACAAAAATCGTCCTTTATGTATGTTGTTTATTGCAAACTATGTCCTTTGTCTTTAATAAGTACAAAAACCGTACTTGATGTTTGCAAACCCTTGCACGTTATGTCCTTTAGCCCTAACTCAGTTAGTTTTTATGGTTAGATATGACCAAATGGACCCCACATGAGGGTGTTTTGGTCATTTTACCTTAAATACTAAAATAAATAATCAAAAAATTATACATATAGATATATTTATAAATACCTATACATACACTCACAAAAACACATCTCTCTCTCTCTCACACACACCAGCTCTCTCTTTCTCTAATTGCCGGACCATCACCACCAGACCAACCACCACTGCCATACACCTCAC
This sequence comes from Helianthus tuberosus, assembly GCA_030545235.1. Taxonomy (NCBI): domain Eukaryota; kingdom Viridiplantae; phylum Streptophyta; class Magnoliopsida; order Asterales; family Asteraceae; genus Helianthus; species Helianthus tuberosus. Next base: position 158,043,319 of record CM060402.1, on the reverse strand, counting down.
CAGACCGACCACCACCTGCACACACCCCACCGTTGAATCGGCCGGTACCTAAAAGCCGGTCTCCATCAAAATTAACAAACCAAAAAGACATCTTAGCAATCTCTGTTATAGCAGCTTCTCTCACTTCAACCAAAAAGACATCTTGCAAATTGATCCGACAGCTATTAACATACACATCCCACATATGCTCAACAACCGTCACCCTCTCCTCAATCTCATACTCAAAAGCATCAATTAACTCAATCAATCAACCAAATTAACACCAAATCAATTCACATAAACAACATAAACAGTATAATCAGTAAAAAAAGTCACAAATGTGTCGAAATCGTTACGGATAGGTGATCTGTTCGTCTCTTGGTTGGGGCTCGGAGGTGCGGACGACGTTGGGTGAAGAGGCTGGAGTAGATCGATGTCTCTGAACTCAACATCGTCTTCCAGTAGAGCTCAAATAACAACAGCTAAGGTTTCAAGAAGATTGTTAATGTTTGGACTGATTGCTTACGAAGTTCAATTCGTATGTTAATTCATCAAATTGTTGAAGGAATTGTGATGTAGATGATGCAATTATTGCTGCAGCAGAAGGTTTGATCTTTTAGGGTTATTTCTTGTAAGGACCGGGTTTGCGACCTAAACGGGTCGGTTCAGAGGAATTCCATCAAATACAGGTGCGGAAAACAAGTATTTGACTTGTAAACAGCTGAATCTTCACTTTAACACTGATTTGTATTGATATGAATACAAATACAATCAGTTCTCACACCGGCAGTACCTCGGTATGGAAATCTCACAATAACAACTTATTATTTCGCTTGACACTGAACCCCTATATATAGACTTTGAGATTTCGCTTCAGCATCACTCAAGCGAAATCTGATATGATGATTTCGCTTGAGGCTTCAAGCGAAAACTCAAATACATCACACACTTTCAAGCAAAATCTTCTAATTCTCTCACATTTTCTCATTCTACGTGCCCTGATCTAAACTATCTAAAGTAAGACTCGATACAAGACGAAGTCGACAGATGTAGTGCACCAACAGACTCCCCCTCAGATGTTGACGAGTCGACTATCGAGTCACACCAATACTGTGTCTTCACATCTTCATTCTTGATCAGTCTCTGGGCTTTTTTCTTTCTATCTTCTTCTCTAGAATCTCCTGGCTCTATCAGACTCCCCCTCACGATTTGCTGGTATTCATTTGTTCTTCAGCAACATCTGCTTTAGGATCGATGTCTGACTCCAATGTTGTTTACAAGATCATTGCCTAGCTTTTATCTAATTCTCTTGATCAGATCTCTTGATTCCTTAAGTTCATCAGCATCAGCAACTAGCAAACTTTAGATTCATGATCAGAGTCTGACTTTTGTAAGCTTTGAATGAATTAACCTGGCTCACCTGTAACAATCTTAACCCAGAAATAAATTTTCTAAATTTAACAATTTAAATGCACCAACAATCTGATATAATCAGATAATTCTTTCTCATATCACAAACCAATGAAGAACCAAATGTAGGTTTTTTTTTTAAAAATACCAATTGTAGGATTTTAACAAACCTTTTTGACATTTTAAGATTCACTCCCCCTCACAACCAAGTCATCATGTTTAGCACTTGAAATTTTGACAATCAGCTTTTCAATACCAGTTGTCGAAAATCTTTTTGAAATTTTTTTTTTTAAATTTATGCTAAAACACACTAAAATCTTTTTGTAATTTTTGATTGTAAAGGAATGCAATAAAGAAATATTTACAAACAATATTTTTGTGAGTTTGTGCAAGAGGATCATATCAGTTTCTGAGACAGATCACTAACATCATTAAGCTTCATTTCATATTAAGTTCTAAACAATTTACCTAGATTGTCAGTATGTTTGTCCACTTAAATTTTCACACAAAGTTCAATTGATCCGAGATACGTTGTTAATGTTTTAAGCAACTTAAACTTATCCGTGTTTCCCACTACTTGAATATACTCCCGTATCCAGATCCCAATATTCAGTCTTACAGGTGAGTATACCACAAATGATATCTGTCAGGGGAATAAATTATAGTACGAGGGCCGTGAGAGCTCAGGTCGATCTTTCGATACGCAGAGAGATAACGGCTTCGACTTTTGGTGTGTCCCCTTTAGAGGATCTTTTGCATTACAACAGCAGCGACTATCAATTTTATTGTTTCATCAGCTTGCTGAGGGCGATGCTATGTTTCAAGCATTTGCAGAAAGTATTATCCGGGGACTAGGTCAGAAATTTCTTTCAGCAGAAGTCCCGGGATAATACCCCAGATATCACTGAGCATAAAGACCTAGTATCTCAGAATAAGGGATCTTTCAAACAAGATTTCAGGGGTTACCTATATATTCAAGTTTGTGTTAACCCACAGAACAAGCAAGTTTGAAATTTAGGTTTATATCTCGTTACAATCTACTAAATGTGCAAAAACCTACTGACATATCCGCAGTAAGATTGTTTATCACATTTTTTCTTTACATTTCTTTAGCATGTTGTGATAGTCCACTGATGTACTATCATTTCCTCTATATGCAACAAAAACTCATTTTTGAATTTTATCATGTTTTTGTCTTTTTCAAATTTTCAAATGTTTTTGGATTTTCTGAAAATTTTTACTCCCCCTAAAATGCAAACACATTTTAGGAAATTTGAAAATAAACTGTACAATAAAGTGACAACTGATATTGAATCGCATCAAATCTCCATTCACTTGGCATAAACAATCAGAACTCCCCTTATCACAAAACTATTTTCTCATTTAGATTTCAAAACACTTAAGTTTGTTTTAATCAAAATGATTTTTCCGGAAAATAAGTTTTTATGATATAATCATTTGTAGATTCGGAGTGTGGTTCATCACATTGTCTATTCGAAATACCAATTGTAAGTATGGTCCAATCAAGTTCAACTTAATGACCTTGATTAACCTTTTTCATGTATGCACCTACTATACCAAATGTAAGAATTACCACATGTAGGAATGTTACGTCTACATCACCATTTTACCAATCAGAATGCCGATTCCTGCTTCGCTCTTACCAACCTGGAAGCTCCGGCGTAGTCATACAACCTGTAAACATCCAAACACTATCAAAATCTTTCAACCAAAAACTTCAAACATTAGAAAGATGCCGATTCCTGATCCACGATATAAACTTGGGATCTCCGGCAAGTCCTAAGACTTTAAGGAAAGCAAACTTCCACCCAAGTCTTCTTAGACTTGGTGGCTTCCAATTCTTGTGCAGTAGGGTTGTAAGTTGCCTTTTTAGTTGCATAAAAATCTTTAACCCCCTTTACTTTCCCATCAAGCATTTTCTTGAAAATTTTCTTAACATTTTCATTGAATGTTTTTTCAATATCAAAATCTGAGATTTCTACTTTACCAACCATTTGTTTAATCTCTTCCACACTCAGTGATTTAATGTTAACATCATTCATCAAATCTTTGATCTCATCTTGTGACTCCTCTGATTTTGTGGAATTAGAATCATCGTCAGATTTTTCACCTGAGTTTTTAACAATCCATTTTTGATTGTCTTTTGCACTCTTTTTGTACAATCTTTTAGAATTTTCACCAACTTCATTCTTTGAATTTTCAAAATTTTTGAAGTTTGTAGTTGGTGAATCATTCTTTTCAACCACTTTTTCTTTAAGTTTTTCGGAAACTCCCTGTTTTTTGTTGACTTTGTTTGGACAATTATGAGCGATGTGTCCAACAACTTGACATTGAAAACAAGTTCTTGTGTCTCTGGTTTGAAAAACTCCAGTTGGATGAAAAACTCCAGTTCCTGTCCTTTTCCTTTCAGCAAGGAACTCTTGATTTGATTTTTTCAAGGATAAGCTATTTGACTCCTCTTCATAGCTTTTTCCTGCAACATATGTCATTTTTGATTTAAAATCTCTAACATATTTTTCATTTTTACGATTTTCAGGTGGAGTAAAACCAAGACCTTTCTTTTTGTAACTACAATTTTGATTTGTTTTCTTTTGAAAACTAGAATCAGAATTGTAATTCTTTTTTCCTTTTTTCTTGTTTAACCTTTGTTGAATTCTAGAAGTGTATTTTTTAGGTTTTTCAATAGATTTTAGATCCTTAATTTCAGAAAAATTAATTTCTGTCATTTTAAAAACCTTTTTAATCATGTCAAAACGAACACTTCTAATCGGAAACTCTTTGTCAAAGTATAATTTGTCCGAATCATTTAAAGTATATGCAACTTCAAATGTTTCATCATCCAAATTTGCCTTTGATAGCAAAAATTCTTTACTGTAAGACCGTTTTTCCGATGACTTTGAACTGTTGACTGACGAACTTGAACCCCCAGACTCAAACTTTGACTCAGACACCTCCTCAGTATCCAACACCTGATCGACCACCTTTTTGATTAACTCAGACTCATGATCAGTATCAGACGAGGTAAACGTGATATCAATGTTATCTGGTAAAACGTCAGTTGTCTCTGATTTTAACTTTATATTGACTGCTTTTTCGACTTGCTCCTCATTTGGTTTTCTAGGAGAATACCCTTCCCAGATAGGAGGCGGACACTTGTTGTATTTAACAGTCGATTTCTTACCAGTCTCATTCTTTTGCTTCTCATCCTGAAATGCTTCAAAACCTGCAACAGTATGATAAACTCGATCAATAACATAATCAGAACAAGAATAACTCAGTAATAACCTTCTGATCCTTTCATTCTCAATCTTTTCTTTCTCCAACTCTTGCTTTAGATTAGCATTTTCTTCGATGTAATGATTAATTGCCTTTTGCTTTGCCATCAATGTAGAATTCGTCATCGTTAAAGCTTTTTCTCTTTCAGAATTCGTTGTTTGAAGACCTGTCACAGTTCTGTTCAACACGCTATACGATTCTTTTACATAGCTGATGTCAGATAGTAACTTTTCTATCAGTTTTTCTCTATCAAACAGAATCACATCTTTTTCTTCACAACTCTTACAAATTTCCAAACATTTCTTGCAAGGCTTTTCAACTTCAACAATCTTCTCAATCTCGATTGTTTTTACCACTTCAATCACTTTTTCTTCATCAGTTACCTTCTCAGCTTCAGTCACCTTTTCTTCAACAACTACTTTAACTTCCTCATTCTGTTGTTGTTCTTTAGCAGCTTGTTTCTTCTTCAGTTTCTCCATGCGATCTGCAAAATAGAAATGAAAACTTTCAGGAGAAAGATGATGTTTAGCCACATTAATATGTTTCTCTTCCTCATCATCACTGCTAATCTCAATCGGTGTTTTATCAAACTCTACAGATTTGTCAGAATCATCTTCTGATACACCAGAATCAGATGGTGTTTGATCAAATGCAACTTCCTTTTCTGAAGTATCATCATTTTGTACACTCTCATCTGTAGTTAATGACTCAGAATCAGCACTTTCTAAACTTTCTTCAGATGTAATCGATTGATCTTTCACTGTTTCACCAATTGATCTCATCCAGTTTGCAAACAAGTCTGGTTCTCTAACAATCTTTGCAATGAAAGCTTTGAAATCCCCTTTTTCATCAACAAACATATCCCAGCTGAATCCTTTAGGTAGTTGTTCATCAATTTGATCCACTATACATGCTATGCTGTTAGAAGAAATGTAGTTGCTCCAGTTGAAATCTACCAAACATCCTTTCTTTGAATCTTCAATTTTTCTACCATGAGCCGTCTGTAATTCTTGTGTCTGACCAACTTGCTGATAAATGGCTTTCCGGTAGTAGTCATCTTTTCCAAAAGGATTCTGAGCACCACTAACTTCTCTGTTCTTGCATTCCCGCTTAAAATGACCTTTTTCCCTGCACCTGAAACAAGTAACTTTAGATTTATCAAAACCTAAAGTAGAAACACAAGCATCAAGAAAATCATTTCTCCCAGTAATTGTCTTGAACTTTTCAGCACGTCTAAGAACACTTGCAAGACACCATTTGATATCCATTAGTTCCATCTCTTCTGCATCTATTTGGTCGTAATCTTCTTTGGTAAGCATAGGATTTCCAATTCGACCAGCCACTAAACCTTCATATGAAATAAGCACGGAACCAAGTAAAGCCATATGATCTTTTGCAATGTCTTCAGAAAAACTTTGACCTTCTGGAAGATTTAGAGCTATGTTGCATTGAATCACACAACCATTTCCCATTTTTGTGCTTTGAGACTGAAAACTTTCTGATGAAGTCTTTGGATTGACACTTGGATAAGATGAGAATCCACTGCTTTTGTTTGTGCTTTGATCAATTTTTTCTGTAGTATCCCCAACACCAACACTGTATGCAGTCTGAATTTTCGGACTTCTTTCAGCTTCTGAATTCGGAACACTACCCTTGTAATACATCTTTACATCTTTTTGACCACTTGGATTATTCATCCTAGCAATCTTTTGCTGTTCCAAATCCTGACTTTCAATCTTTTCAATGAACTGAGAGATCGACAATCTATCATAAACTCCAGTATTCTTTAGTATCATCAAATAAGTTCCCCACTCTTTCTGAGGTAATGCATCAGCAAGTTTATCCACCCATTCTTCATTTTCCTTTTTAATGCTCATCATTGACATTGTTCTCACTAAGTGACAATATCGTTCAATGAGTTTCTTTGTATCTTCTCCAGGCAAACTTGTGAACAAATCAAATTCCTTTTTAAGCAATGCCTTCTTGCTTTTAATCATACTCGTACTGCCTTCAACCTTGATTTTTAGAGCATCCCATATTGATTGTGATGTTTTGTCATGTTGAAGTAGTATGAAGATGTCTTCTTTGATGGCCTGTTGAAGTAAACTAATCATCATCTTTTCAGCTCGGTATATTTCCCGTTCTTCTTTACTAAAATCTGAAAGCTGTTTTTCAGTATGCATTTCGGTTAGTGGTAGAGTATACTTTGTTAAAATACATTCCCATGATCTCAAATGATTTGCCTGCACCCAGTTCTCGAATCTATCTTTCCATCCATAGTATTCTTCAATTCCCATTAGCTTTGGGGGTTTCTGAGTAGTACCCATTTCATTTTCAGAATTCATGTTTTGAGCAATGGAAGATGAACTAGGCGATGTTGCAAAAGCGTTGTGGAAATCGTTGTCCATGTTTCAGACACTTTCAAGCGAAATACTATCTTTCAAGCGGTACCCTTCAAGCGAAACAATTAAACTGAACAACTCTCAAGCGAAGTTCTTGAAGCGAAATACTTTGAAGCGAAATGGTTCAAGCGGAACTTTCAAGTGACAACTTTCTGAAGCGAAATCCTGAAGCGATAACCTTGAAGCGAAAACGAACTCTGTTTGAAGCGAAATGTTAAGTGTCGCTTGAAGTTTCAAGCGAAATCGTCCAATAATACTGAACTGTTCAAGCGAACTCCATTCAAATGTCGATTTTGATCACTTTTAGGTCGAATTTAGCTGTGAAACTTTCAAGGGTTTGTTATCTAGTACTTTTAAACAATCCGTGAGAAATTGAATCAATTTTGACCGTGAAATATTTCTGAACTAAGAAAAGAAAGTGTAGAAGTAAGAAATTTTGATCGATTTCGGCTGAATTTTGCAGAACTCCTCCTCCTGAGCTCTGATACCAATTGTAAGGACCGGGTTTGCGACCTAAACGAGTCGGTTCAGAGGAATTCCATCAAATACAGGTGCGGAAAACAAGTATTTGACTTGTAAACAGCTGAATCTTCACTTTAACACTGATTTGTATTGATATGAATACAAATACAATCAGTTCTCACACCGGCAGTACCTCGGTATGGAAATCTCACAATAACAACTTATTATTTCGCTTGACACTGAACCCCTATATATAGACTTTGAGATTTCGCTTCAGCATCACTCAAGCGAAATCTGATATGATGATTTCGCTTGAGGCTTCAAGCGAAAACTCAAATACATCACACACTTTCAAGCGAAATCTTCTAATTCTCTCACATTTTCTCATTCTACGTGCCCTGATCTAAACTATCTAAAGTAAGACTCGATACAAGACGAAGTCGACAGATGTAGTGCACCAACATTTCTGAAAGTACAACTTTTAGGATTTTATGTTGGGGTTTATACACTATTCTTTCAACTAAGTTCTAATGCGCCGGAGAAGACGAGATATGTGGTCGTTTTCGGAGATAGTGGTGGTGGTTATTGCCGAAGGTTGCTCTGGGAGAACACGAGAGTGGTGGTAATTGTTGTCGAAGGTTGTTGTGGGGGGATACGACGAGTGTGGGTGCTCCATCTTTTGGCAGTGGTTGACGGCGACATTGGATCCGGTGGTGGAGGGTGGTGGTTGGTGGCACTGCTGGAGGACATCTAGAGCGACAGAGAGAAAGGTAGAGTGGGGTGAGAGATAAAGAGTATGTGTGTATTGTTTTATTTTATGTATTAATTTAAAAAGAAAATGGGTAAAAAGACTTATTTGCCCTTACATGGAGTCCACTAAGTCAGATTTAACCATGAAAACTAATTGAGTTAAGGCTAAAGGACATAAAGTGCAAGGGTTTGCAAACATCAAGTACGGTTTTTGTACTTATTAAAGACAAAGGACACAGTTTGTAATATATAGCATACATAAAGGACGATTTTTGTAATTTACTCTTTATTATTTTATAAAACGTCATAGTTTAGAAGTTATAAGCGTCAAATAAGTGAAGCAGTTAAATTAATTATAATATATAAATAATAAATAAATAAATAAAACAATCTACAACTAACATCAAATAGAAATGATGTACGTGTACATTATCAACAACTTCATTTGATTCATTAAATGCACATGGACATGTATGTCCATTAAATGAATAGATATGTACGTGTCTATTTGTAATTCAAAAGGAATCTTAATTCATGCATTTCGAAAGCAGTATAAATAGAATGGTAGGCATTCTATACAATTGTCTATTTCTGTATTCCTTCATCCCACTCGATCTCAACATATATATATATATATATATAATATATATTTTTGTTAGTATTACACCCCATAATAATAATAAAGTCCTGCCCCATTTTAAGTGTTTTAAGCCTTGATCACTGATACCCTGTCCGACTGATGTAGGGCCCCGTAACGTATGTCAAGGCTCTGCCTAAATTCGTTGGGGTTCTGTCTCGTGACGTAGGGATAAAGTGGAATTTGGTTACTATACTTAATGTGAGTACACTATATATTTTATTAAATAATCCAGGAGTCGTACCAAGATATATCAACCCTCCAAAAATATTTCTAACACCCCTAATATATTTAGAATACCCTTATATGTCTTAAATGACACCCCGTATACGAAAACCGATCCCGAATACCTTTATTATTATAAAAATTAAATAAAAACAAGATTCTAGCATCGCTCGCGGGCCGCGAAGACTATGTCTTCCACTTACGCGGGCCGCGACAACTCAATATCCGGAAGACACCACAAGCCGCCACGTGTCGATGACTCACAAACCCTAGCCGCCTTTTCTGGACCTCGCGCGCCGCGTAAAACTCGAAATCAGCAACTATAAATAGGAGGCATCGGCTGTCCATTCCAATTCGTTCAGAATTCAATTTCTCTCTCTATTTCTGTAGTGTAGGCCCTTTACCCGGGCATTATACCCCTCTAAATAGCGAAGTTCTGCTCCGTTGTAAGTATTATAACCCCTGGATACGTATTAGATATGCTGCCCGATTGATCTAGGGTTCCGTAACGGCTGTCGTGGTTCTGCCCGACGTAGTCGTTGGAATGCCGTCTCGGGGAGGGTATTACTAATGTTAAAATGGGTTATTATACTAACGCGTGTGCATTGTTTATTTAACTAGATTATAACCAGGAAGCCACAAAGGAAATACCTAAAATAGCAATGTGAGTAATCTCCTTTTTGTTAACAGTTTTTACAAAACCTTAACTATTTTACAATGCAATTTAGCAGTGATTGAGTCTTTGTAATTCTTCAATTACTGCCGGTATGTAGGGGTTTTGTATACAAAATATACTACACTGTGAGTAGTAAGTCGGGATGACAATACGTTACCATTGGACAATGAGTTAGCCAATGGGTAATATGACCCACAAGTCAGGATTGACAGTACTAATGGAGTAATTGTGTAGATATAAACATTGTAATCGCTCTCAATACTGTTTAAATTAAATTAATGTTTCTTGATTAAACTAGGATTTACTCACCAGTATTTCTTGCTGATAAAATGTTTTTAAACACGTGTTTCAGGTAACTTAGTGTGAAGCACATAAAAGCCAACTGGAGAGCACTGAAGGCTTAGAAAAGTGGCTATAAAAGTTACCTAAATAAAGAAGATATTTTATTTCAATTAAAATAAAGTTTATCTCTATAAACAGTTTGTAATAAGAAACTTGGGTTTTCCCCATGTATTTGTATTTATAAAATATGGTGGTTTACTCTGATAAAATATTTCCTAACTACGCTCCTGATGAAATTCCCGCTGCCAAATTAATAAACACCGATACGACCAAAACTGGCTCACGGCTCCCGCTCCCAGGGTGGGGTCGGGGGTTGTAACAGAAGGTGGTATCAGAGCCATGCTACTGGTTCAAGCCAAAGAAGTGTTCTGCTGACACTTAAGTTTTAAATTATGTGTTAGGAAATAACTTATGTAATTATGTGTTTTATGTTATTTGACTATTTGGTAGTCTACAGTATGGGTAAGTAAAGAATTTCGGACATCTATCGTCAATTAGATATTTCACCAAAAGATAAGGGAACCTCATTTCAACCAAATCCCTCAAGATACTCAGCAAATACTAAGGAAGGAATATTTATTCGTAAGGCACAGTCTAAGAAACCATTTACCACTAAGAAGAGAAGTTGGATTATTAGAAAAAGTCGAGAGAAAATAAAGGAGTCACAACCAAAGGAAGTGATAATCAATAAGGAAATAAATACACAAACTCAGGAAATAAGCAATAACCTACCATGGGAAGATGAATTAGATAAACAATGGGTAAATCTCCATATGTTAGCCACTACAGCAGTAAATGCTAACTTATATTAAATAGTTGAACCGCCAAACCAGTACCAGTACCCATGCCACCTATGAGCTAGAAACTTTAAAGGAACTTTGCCCATTAAATAACAACTTAGTAGAGACAGGAGATAGAATAAACCTTATATAAAAGCATGTTGAGCCTAATACTCCTATAACCTAGATAGACTAAAATAAGTTACGGAAGCATAATCACTAGTATATTTTGAATTCCAGTTGTAGTTTGTAATAAATACATGTGTATATATATATATATATATATATATATAAGTCGCAATGTTCACCATTTTTAATCAATCTATTTTTATGATTGTACCCAAATGTTTATACTAGAATTTTGTCTGTGATAATTAATACCACCTACTCAAATAATATCATAATATACATCAAACTAAGTTAGTTATTTACAAAGTAGTCATGTTTATGATTCTCTTTTGGAACCAATCATTTACTTTGGTTTAAAATACATATTGAAATATACGATATAAAACTTAAAAACTTTATGGTTTTAATAATATTATTTCAAAATAATTTATATTTAAAAAAATAAACCAAAGCTATTAAATTAACCGAAAGGATTTTAAGAATTAATAAAATTTAAAAAGATTGATTTAGTGGATTGAGCCAAAGCAAGTTTTGAATCCCAGGTGTACCATTTCCCACTTTACTTTATCCCTTCTGATTTGTAACCAGTTGGCCATAAGACTTCATACTTTCATAGTTTTATGAATTAACTGATGTTGGGATTACTTGTAAAGGTTTCTATTAAAATACTTAGCAATAAAATAGATGGTTAAATAAATGTGATGGGTATTCATGATTAAATAAAATCATTTAAAATTTTTAGAGATTTGGGTTGGTTGGACTACGTAGAAAGGCCTAACTAAACGTTGAAAGCATTTATGCAAATCTTTAATATTAAGGTATGTCCAGAATAGGTCTTATGCCTGGAAATAATTAATATAAGATTATAAGATTAACCAGTCATATTAGTTATAGGATTGTGTATCCTAAATTATAAAAAAAAATATTCGAGTCAGCTGGCTAATGTATAATAGTTAAATAATACAATTATATTTTATTTGAAATGTATATACACTATAATACATTTAAATAATATATACGTGTATATAATATAAATATATATATATATATATATATATATATATATATATATATATATATATCATGATAGGGGAAGGTTCATTTGAGAAGAAAATTTTATTGAGAAGAAAAAGAATAAAAGGGTATAATTGTAAAACATTAAATAGTTTTTTTTTCTCATCTCATTTATTATTATGTTTGACTAATTAATTAGTCATTAAGACTATAATCCTCCACACTAAATATTTTTGCCTACACACATCAAAAGTTATCCTACACACTTCGAAATTTATCCTACACATATTGAAATTTATCCTACACAACTCGTAATTTATCCTACACGCCTCGTATTTATCCTGCACTTTAAATGAATTTTTATTTTTATTTTTTGTGAAAAATATATATCTTAAAAATAAGTTACAAATTTAATATAGTTAGTTATTAAAGATGAAACTACCAATTAATGATGTATGTAAGTTTACTAATATACCCTTATAGTTATATTAAGTACAAATATTAAATGAAGTCTAATGAAGCATTCCTATTGGTTGAAATTTCTTCTTTTTTTCTTTTTACAAAGAATTTCTTCTCATTTGAACCCTCCACTATCATGATAATCCTATATAAACAATCAGGTTTTTATTTTCTATCATTTAGAATATTATATTTAAAAAGAAGTAATAAAAATTTTATGATGTGTAATAAAAAGAAAGAAAAGATGGGTTTAATGGTTTGAACAATTGATACATAAAAAAAATGGAGGTTCTCATAAAATAACTGTGGTAATAAAATATCAGTGATGTATCCGTGACATAATAAATTTTATAAAGTCGGTTACGTAAATCTATAAAAGATCTATTTAATTGAATACTTGAATATAGATCTCGAATATATACGAAGTAAAATATTAATCTTAACATAAATCAAAACACTAAATATATTTTGAATATAAAATAGACATACTTTGATGGTATGAGATAAAGTACGCTACATAAGGTTTGAAAAAAAATGTTATGTGTTTTAAGTTTATACTATATATTAATATTTAATCCGCTATATTGTTATAAATTACAGAAAGTAATTTATGTATAGTATATATATCTCTTGGTAACCCATAAATACAATGTCATGAGTCACATATGCACATATTCTTCTAAATAATGCCTCTCAATCTTAAATGTATATTATAATTTATTCTTATAAAGGAAAAGGTAGGAATGTGATAATTGGAATAGATATATGGATAGTTACTTGAGGAGAAATTATTAAGGTAACATAAATAGTGAGTCTGGTATAGTTTAACCCATTAGTTAAAAATGAAATTGTTCTTATGAGTTCAGAAAATTTATATTTTGAGTAATTTATTTCCCTAAATTTTTAATTCCAAAATATTATATTTGACAGAAATTTATTTCAATATACTACTTTTATAAAAAAAAAAGGATAAAATAAAGCCATGGAAATAAGCTTGATGATTGGTACCATCGGATGTATAGTTATTATTTTATATATGTGTGTATATATTCCGTAAGTTTAATATTAACTAGAGATTTGAAATTTTATACACATATATGCATATACCCAATAGAATTTCTTGATAATATACCCAATATAATATCTTATGTAAGATAAACATAAGAGAAAATATCATTGGTGATTCATATGAAAACATGAAGTCATTATAAACCATGAAACCTACTATGTTTTAAAAATATCATATGTCTCAATGAAATATTCATTACAACGGAATCTAAGGTTATATATATGCATAAATAAAATAATTAGAATTTTGATAAGTACTGGTAAACACCCAGGAGAGTATTTAGACTTGAACCTAAGGAAAATGCCTTAGTATAAAGCTTTGAGATAAGCCAATTACTTGCATAGATAAAGTGTAATGGTTATTGGTATGTCGTGAGGATAATAACTAGAAAAGTGCAAGTATGATAAATAAGCAATAACACTTGGCCACTGTTATTTCTTGTTTATTGGTACTACTCGGTTCTAGAATATGATCAATCATGAGAATACTAATTTCCTTGTTTCTTGATGCAAGCCATAATAAATGATGCACTTTTAAAAATCATGATTTGAGAAAAATTCTATTTGTGGGAAATACAATGATAATTACCTCTCCGGCAAGACTGTGTATGGTGTAGTATACTCTCCAGCTTGTCCGGGTAATATGGGGGTACCTCTCCGGTGAGACCGGGTGAGATGGGGTATATGTTATGATAATGGAATTCCCTAAATAGTACCATGACTTGATGTCTGACTTGTTTTTGGAAATATGAATCTGTTAAAAATACATTGACCTTATGAATGGTGTGTATATTACAGTATGTGAAATATATGATTTTATAGATATGTATATCTATAAGGAAATCCAAAAGCCATAATGATTGAAAATTAGGGATAAATCACGGACAAGATGTCAACGATAATTCTAGATTTAATTATCAGGAATCTCTCGTATACTTCTATAATTCCAAAATCAAACATTATTTCGTTTGATCATCTGTCTCGAAATTCGTGCAACAAGATGAATTGATGTGTGCAAAATGCAACATATAAATTACATGAATTGTGGCATAAAATTAACCCTTTTTTAGTACTAATGTTGGAAAAAGTGTGCTTTTGTCTTCCTTTTGTATTTTCAGGATTAAATGAGCTCAAATTAACAAAAGAAGCAAAAAGACATCAAAATCTAACATAAATACAAGAAAAGGAACAAGACGTGACATGCCCGACCCCACGACAGCATCTTCCCAAGCAAAACAAGATAACAGAAGACTGAACACGCCCCGTGCTCAGCCAGCACGGGGGCGTGCCCAAGTGTCAGCAGAAAAGACAAAGTGGTAGAAGCTTCTATTGCCCACCACGGGGCCGTGTTCAGCGGACACGGGGCCGTGGTCAACTATAAGATTCGCACAATCCAGGCAAATCTTCATAGTACAAAGATTCTTCTGCACCACGGGGTCGTGCTCAGCGGACACGGGGGCATAGTCAACTAATAAGACAAGATGCATTAAATGAAAAAAGAGAAGGATGTGGACACGGGGCCGTGCCCACTAGACACGGGGCCGTGCCCGAGCTTATGTTCAGCCTATAAATAGGAGTGCTTGGCTCAAGCTCAAACCATCCCTTGGCACACCACCTCTCTCACACTTCACCCACCACCCACCACCACCATAACACCATCATGCACCACCATCATCCATTGTCCATCATAGAGTGTGTGAGTCGTCTCGGGATCCAAGATTGATCGTAAGAGTTCTTGACAATCAAGGCCATGTTTGCCTAAGTCTCTTACATCACTTGGTGAAGACAAGTGTCTAGTGTAATACTTTTTATTTCTAATCTTTTCGCACTTTTTATTTGGTTTTGTATTAATGACTTTAATAACTAGTTTCTTATGTTGAAGGTGATCTTTCCTTATCGTTTGTCCGTGGTGTCTTGACATTATTTTACTGTCTATATAAAATAAAATATTTTCACCATTCATATCTCCACGGTCTATATGGAGGTATGTTGGCTACCTGGTCGGGGGTTAAGGGAACGGTTTGGTAAAGGTCTTGCCATTGTTCAGCGTTTAGAGGTCCTGCAATGGACCTGGGTCAAATTTAGTAGGACCTCCTTCAATACTTAACGGTATTGGATGGCGGGGGTCCAAACTCTTTGATCCCCTCATAAGTAAACTACTATTAATACTATAACCCGGCTATTTAGGATGGTATCCCTGCTGACTCAGGCTACTTAGTCGAGGGTAACGTCACCTCCAAAAGAGGGGCCTACCATAATTTGCATTAATAACTTAATTCATTATCTTTCAATAATCCGACCCTTTAGGATTGTATCCTTGCTGACTCAAACTACTGGGTTGAGGGTAACGTCACCTTCAAAAGAGGGGCCTACTACAATAACTAAGATAATCTCTTAAATAAGTGCAAAAGTGCGGAAATAATCAAAGGTTACACTATACACGAGTCGGAACCAAGTGATTCATCTTGTCTATCTGTTTTTCTTTTATTTTTATTTTCAGCATTTTAGTTAGTTTTTATTTTTCTTAGCTTAAAACATTTTTCTAAACTTTTTTGATTTGATTAGACGTTGAGGATAAACCGGTACTAAAAGCTCTTGTGTCCTTGGACGACCTCGGTATCTTACCAACGCTATACTACGCTCACGATGGGTGCACTTGCCCATATGTGTGTTTAGTGTTAGTAAATATCGTGTTTTATAAATTTAAAACTTGGCTAAAAAAAGTGTTAAAGGACTTAAAATATACACCTAATATATATAACACTTCACACGCATCAAGTTTTTGGCGCCGTTGCCGGGGACACAAGGATTTTAAGAAAGTTAGGAATCAACGGCCTAATCGTTTTTCTTATTTTTCATTTTTTTAGGATTTTTTTTTTAATTTTTCAGCTTCTGCAGAACTCAGCACGGGCCGTGCCCGCTGAACACGCCCCGTGCCCAATCATTGGAACTGGCAATCCTGTTTTAAGTTAGACAGTAAGCTGAACACGGGGTCGTGCCCACTCAACACGCCCCCGTGCCCAAGTTTCAGTTACTGAAAACAGAACCGTAAGATCCCGACGGTTGGTAATTTCTGACACAAACATGAGTGATACTGATACTTTTTACTTTCGGCACTCTTATGGTACTCTGTGGTGTCAATTATGTGGTGGTAACCATAAAGAATTAGAATGTTATTTTCTAAATTATAAACCCCACTATATAGACCCATCGTTTCCTAGTATCCTTAAGAGGGGCGAAAGTAAAAATAATCCCTATCTCTCCCTCGAATGCTCCCAACCGGATTTTCTAGGAGAAATGCTTCTCGATGAATTATTTCAACTAGAAGATCTAATTATTGATTGGTTAAAAGAACTTAGGAAAGATTTTAATGATCTTTTCCAAGACAATAACCAAGAAGAAGGGTTGGAACCGCATTCAAACAACTTCATTGTTTCCGACGATACTCCTAACCCTAGTGAGGACTTGAGCGATAGTCGTCCCTGTGTCGATTGTGCCGTGAAGGACTCCCCATCAACTTCGTTTGATGCATACATAGACCTGAACGATTCGACATACACCTTCTTTAACGAGAGCCCGGAAAAGGGTTGAACTTGTCCACCTACATATAGCATAGGAATCACCCTCACCGACAACCTCTTGCGTTCTCGTCTTAATCTAGATCAATTAAGGTATATTAGGCACTTTGGGGTTATTCCATCCAGTAAGGAACCGCCCGATCCGGAAAAGTTCCTTGAAAATAGACACACTTCATAAAACAGCCTTCCGACATGGGGCCGTGCCCAGGTCAACACGCCCCCGTGTCCACCAAAAGATTCCCTTCTGAATTTTGTCAGAATACGGACAAAATGTGTCAGGATCTTGCCTGCACACGGGGCCGTGTCCAGCCGACACGGGGACGTGTCCAGCCGACACGGGGCCGTGTCCAGCATGCTGTCGTTTTCTATAAATGCAGCCAAGAATCCTGCACATTTGGACCATCCAGGGATAGAGATTTGAAGGGATTTTCTAACCTACCATCCTAGGTAAGTTCTAAAAGGAGGTTCCAACAAACATCTTGTCCTTTCCTCTTCTATCCATTACCTTCTTCTTCATCTTTCTTGCACCAACAACTCCATTATAGCTTGATTTCAAGCTTTATTGTGATGTTTATTGAATTTTTGTTTAAGGAATCTTGTTAAAAATAAGTTACACAATATTGTTTTAAGTTATTTCTGCTCAAAAAAGCTTCATAAGTTAAGAAAATAATTTGAAACCCCAAGATTCCTAGTTCTAAAAATCTGCAGAAAGTTGAACACGGGGCCGTGCTCATTGAGCACGGGGCCGTGTCCGTGGTACTGTTTCATTAAAACGAACTATTTTGTGGTTTGTTTTCGTAGAATGTCTAGCCAAAACAGTGGAACCTCTTCTGCGCACTCAAGGAGCAGTCGAAGGGAAAGGAGGCCATCGATTAAAGCAACTCTCGTAAGATACGTAATGGCGCTACGTGAAGCTCTTGACGAGATGACTTCGGTAGAGGAGGTCCTCATAGACCGTATAAATTACCTTTCGGTGGGGTTGGAAAACAGTTTTCAAGAAATAAACCTCTTGCACCAGAGGTTAAACATTCTTGTGACACCTCCCATGGAACCAATCCTCCCTCAAGAGGATTGGAACCTAGCACTTGGAATCCACAATCCTACCGGTTGGGACGACATTCCGGCGGAAGCTCCTCTTGAAGAACTCCAAGAAATCCCGGTGGAAGTTGCACCTCCTCAAACCAATGCTAATGAGCCCGCTTTTCTTCTCCCTCGGGAGATCGAAGAATGGCTCGCCGACGTATGAGGAACCCATAACCGGAAAGAGAAGTTGTCAAAGCCACAATTAACCGGAAGATTTACCTTTTCTGAAATTTTGCTAATAAAATGCGGCTAGAACTTCTTGGTTTAGATTTCTTGTGTTTCTTTGACCTAACTATCTAGTAGTTTAATTTTTAGGACTAATATGTAATTCTCTCTATGACTTAATGAATGATGGTTTTAGTTAATTTGGTGTTTGGGTGGTGTTAAAATGGATAAAAAACACTTGAGATGGCAAAGGATACAAGGGAAACTTGAACCAGCACCCCATGCAGGAAAACAGAGCCGTCCGACGATTTTCTTCATTTACAGTAAGCTCGGCACGGGCCGTGTCCGCCCAACACGGCCCCGTGCTGCACAGTCTGCAGAAAAAGACCCAGTTCAGGTAACTGAACACGGGCCGTGTTCACCCAACACGCCCCCGTGTCCAGGCTTCTGTTTCTCTTGATTTAATTTTGTTACTGGCACTTGAACACGGGGTCGTGCCCGGACAACACGGGACCGTGTTCAGCGCCCAGTAACACAAAATTTTTGCTTTTTACACCTTTTTACACATTCAATCAACCTAAAAACTTATTTTTGGGACACATTGAGGACAATGTGTAATTTAAGTGTGGGGGGATGCTAAAACCTTGAATCTTGCAAAGTCCTAAATACAAGCCTTACACAAAACTCTATTGGAACCGCTAATCACCCCAAATTTTTTTCAAAATTTTTTTTCATTTTTTTACTTGTCTAGGTTTAACTCGGGAATTTCAAGTTCTAAAAATGTTATATTTTTACAAATTTACAACCGATAGCGTCGTGATAAAAAGAACCAACATAAGAAAATTATGAAAAGGCATGGCAAACTTAATTAAAATTTGATTATATATACTTGATCACATAAAAACTCATTCCCACAAAAGTGAGTTTTGAGCCTTTATTGAGCATACAAATACATATCTTTAAACTAAATGCTCATCTTTCGTTTCTTGTGTGAATAGCCGCTTGGTTCTTACGACTCTAGAACTTGCCATGACGATACATTCCCGGTCCTTACCAACTTAAACCCGAGTAAGTAAATGATGGAGGCATTATGACTAACCCTTTTTATTTCTACACCATTATTTTATTTTTTTTACCACCTACCCAAAATCCCCCTAGTTAGCCCCTTTGAGCCTAAACCTTTTCATTTCATAACCCAAACCAAACACCCTTTTACCCACCAAAACCTTTTTCATTTTTAACCCTTTGTTTTAGTAACCAGCTCGGTCTTTCGTATGACTTTTCAAAAAAAAAGTGTGTTGATGATGAAGCAAAAGAAAAGAAAATAAACAAACAAGTTCATCAAAAAAAAAAAATAACTTTGTTTGAATAATAGCTTCATCAAAATAAAAGTACAAAAATAAAAAGTCTTACGAAAACCGACGCTTGTTACGCTTTTCGCCCTTTTTCTACTAACCACTAACCCAACCACCTACCTTTAACCCAAGCCTAACCCTTCACCCAAAAGTCCTCTTGATAATTACAAAGGTATATAAGTTATAAAGGAGGAGGATTGATTGATTGGCAAGCTTATGGTAGGAGTAAGTTCCATGTCGCTCTCGAGTGATCCACAAAAATACATTTTCGGCCGAGTGTTGAGTGATCCCCGTGAGGTATGTGAACTTGTATATAAATAGAATTTTAAAGAGGCATGTTATGCCCTAATAAGTAATTTATCTTATGAAAAGTTTTAAATAAATCATGCCGAATAGGATTGTAAATAAATAAAAATAAAACTAAATAAAGAATCTTGGAAATCCCGACACTCTATGACAAGCCCAAAAAACCTTCTTCTCTACCCATTCCATTTGGGAGTGTAAAGCCACATTATAAAGAGTTTTGCTTGAGGACAAGCAAAGATTCAAGTGTGGGGGTATTTGATGTGTGCAAAATGCAACATATAAATTACATCAATTGTGGCATAAAACTAACCCTTTTTTAGTACTAATGTTGGAAAAAGTGTGCTTTTGTCTTCCTTTTGTATTTTCAGGATTAAATGAGCTCAAATTAACAAAAGAAGCAAAAAGACATCAAAATCTAACATAAATACAAGAAAAGGAACAAGACGTGACATGCCCGACCCCACGACAGCATCTTCCCAAGCAAAACAAGATAACAGAAGACTGAACACGCCCCGTGCTCAGCCAGTATGGGGGAGTGCCCAAGTGTCAGCAGAAAAGACAAAGTGGTAGAAGCTTCTATTGCCCACCACGGGGCCGTGCTCAGCGGACACGGGGCCGTGGTCAACTATAAGATTCGCACAATCCAGGCAAATCTTCATAGTACAAAGATTCTTCTGCACCACGGGGTCGTGCTCAGCGGACACGGGGGCGTGGTCAACTAATAAGACAAGCTGCATTAAATGAAGAAAGAGAAGGATGTGGACACGGGGCCGTGCCCGAGCTTCTGTTCAGCCTATAAATAGGAGTGCTTGGCTCAAGCTCAAACCATCCCTTGGCACACCACCTCTCTCACACTTCACCCACCACCACCATAACACCATCATCCACCACCATCATCCATTGTCCATCATAGAGTGTGTGAGTCATCTCGGGATCCAAGATTGATCGTAAGAGTTCTTGACAATCAAGGCCATGTTTGCCTAAGTCTCTTACATCACTTGGTGAAGACAAGTGTCTAGTGTAATACTTTTTATTTCTAATCTTTTCACACTTTTTATTTAGTTTTGTATTAATGACTTTAATAACTAGTTTCTTATGTTGAAGGTGATCGTTCCTTATCGTTTGTCCGTGGTGTCTTGACATTATTTTACTGTCTATATAAAATAAAAGATTTTCACCATTCATATCTCCACGGTCTATATGGAGGTATGTTGGCTACCTGGTCGGGGGTTAAGGGAACGGTTTGGTAAAGGTCTTGCCATTGTTCAGCGTTTAGAGGTTCTGCAATGGACCTGGGTCAAATTTAGTAGGACCTCCTTCAATACTTAACGGTATTGGATGGCGGGGGTCCAAACTCTTTGATCCCCTCATAAGTAAACTACTATTAATACTATAACCCGGCTATTTAGGATTGTATCCCTGCTGACTCAGGCTACTTAGTCGAGGGTAACGTCACCTCCAAAAGAGGGGCCTACCATAATTTGCATTAATAACTTAATTCATTATCTTTCAATAATCCGACCCTTTAGGATTGTATCCTTGCTGACTCAAACTACTGGGTTGAGGGTAACTTCACCTTCAAAAGAGGGGCCTACTACAATAACTAAGATAATCTCTTAAATAAGTGCAAAAGTGCGGAAATAATCAAAGGTTACACTATACACGAGTCGGAACCAAGTGATTCATCTTGTCTATCTGTTTTTCTTTTATTTTTATTTTCAGCATTTTAGTTAGTTTTTATTTTTCTTAGCTTAAAACATTTTTCTAAACTTTTTTGATTTGATTAGACGTTGAGGATAAACCGGTACTAAAAGCTCTTGTGTCCTTGGACGACCTCGGTATCTTACCAACTCTATACTACGCTCACGATGGGTACACTTGCCCATATGTGTGTTTAGTGTTAGTAAATATCGTGTTTTATAAATTTAAAACTTGGCTAAAAAAAGTGTTAAAGGGCTTAAAATATACACCTAATATATATAACACATCACACGCATCATGAACGACAGGAACTCTTTAAGTTGGGACGTCATCCAAAGTATAAGAATTTCCTTTGCAATATTAACGCATTAGGAAACCTGTAACTAAAAGCTGTGTTAAAATACATTTCAGTCAAGGATAAGAATCTCATAGAGAATAGTTCTGGTCAAAGTAAAGTGAAATTCAAAATAAAGACCAGAATATACCTAGAAACTAAACTAACTAAAAATATTCATCCATATTTCAGGGAATCTCGAGGACGAGATTTAAAACAAGGTGGGGAGGATGTAACATTCCCAAAATTTTTATTTATATAAAATATATAAAAACTTATGTTATTAAAAGGATGCATCATGGGTAAGTTGACCAATGGAAATATGAGGTATTTTGGGCAAGCGTAGGAACCATTTAATAATTAAACTATAAAAATACATTATGTTTGAACATACTCTGTTTTTAATGAAACTTGGTTCAAAATATAGATAAAATTATTCTCGTTCTAGTGGCATATTTATTATTTTATAAAACGTCATAGTTTAGAAGTTATAAGCTCCAAATAAGTGAAGCAGTTAAATTAATTATAATATATAAATAATAAATAAATAAAACAATCTACAACTAACATCAAATAGAAATGATGTACGTGTACATTATCAACAACTTCATTTGATTCATTAAATGCACATGGACGTGTATGTCCATTAAATGAATAGATATGTACGTGTCTATTTGTAATTCAAAAGTAATCTTAATTCATGCATTTCGAAAGCAGTATAATTAGAATGGTAGGCATTCTATACAATTTTCTATTTCTGTATTCCTTCATCCCACTCGATCTCAACATATATATATATATATATATATATATATATATATATAATATTTCTGTTAGTATTACACCCCATAATAATAATAAAGCCCTGCCGCATTTTAAGTGTTTTAACCCTTGATCACTGATACCCTGTCCGACTGACGTAGGGCCCCGTAACGTATGTCAAGGCTCTGCCTAAATTCGTTGGGGTTCTGTCTCGTGACGTAGGGATAAATTGGAATTGGGTTACTATACTTAATGTGAGTACACTATATATTTTTTTAAATAATCCAGGAGTCGTACCAAGATATATCAACCCTCCAAAAATATTTCTGACACCCCTAATATATTTAGAATACCCCTATATGTCTTAAATGACACCCCGTATACGAAAACCGATCCCGAATACCTTTATTATTATAAAAATTAAATAAAAACAAGATTCTAGCATCGCTCGCGGGCCGCGAAAACTATGTCTTCGACTTACGCGGGCCGCGACAGCTCAATATCCGGACACCACAAGCCGCCACGTGTCGATGACTCAGCAAACCCTAGCCGCCTTTTCTGGACCTCGCGGGCCGCGTAGCCCTTAGCTACGTCTTACGCGGGCCACGTAAAACTCGAAATCAGCAACTATAAATAGGAGGCATCGGCTGTCCATTCCAATTCGTTCAGAATTCAATTTCTCTCTCTATTTCTGTAGTGTAGGCCCTATACCCGGGCATTATACCCCTCTAAATAGCGAAGTCCTGCTCCGTTGTAAGTATTATAACCCCTGGATACGTATTAGATACGCTGCCCGCTTGATCTAGGGTTCCGTAACGGCTGTCGTGGTTCTGCCCGATGTAGTCGTTGGAATGCCGTCTCGGGGGGTATTACTAATGTTAAAATGGGTTATTATACTAACGCGTGTGCATTGTTTATTTAACTAGATTATAACCAGGAAGCCACAAAGGAAATACCTAAAATAGCAATGTGAGTAATCTCCTTTTTGTTAACAGTTTTTACAAAACCTTAACTATTTTACAATGCAATTTAGCAGTGATTGAGTCTTTGTAATTCTTCAATTACTGCCGGTATGTTGGGATTTTGTATACAAAATATACTACACTGTGAGTAGTAAGTCGGGATGACAATACGTTATCATTGGACAATGAGTTAGCCAATGGGTAATATGACCCACAAGTCAGGATTGACAGTACTAATGGAGTAATTGTGTAGATATAAACATTGTAATGGCTCTCAATACTGTTTAAATTAAATTAATGTTTCTTGATTAAACTGGGATTCACTCACCAGTATTTCTTGCTGATAAAATGTTTTTAAACACGTGTTTCAGGTAACTTAGTGTGAAGCACATAAAAGCCAGCTGGAGAGCACTGAAGGCTTAGAAAAGTGGCTATAAAAGTTACCTAAATAAAGAAGATATTTTATTTCAATTAAAATAAAGTTTATCTCTATAAATAGTTTGTAATAAGAAACTTGGGTTTTCCCCATGTATTTGTATTTATAAAATATGGTGGTTTACTATGATAAAATATTTCCTAACTACGGTCCTGATGAAATTTCCGCTGCCAAATTAATAAACACCGATACCACCAAAACCGGCTCACGGCTCCCGCTCCCAGGGTGGGGTCGGGGGTTGTGACACATTCAGTTTGATCCGAAGGGACGTTAACGTTTTGAAATCAATAACCTGTCCTACCAAAGCTTTATTATGCCAATGAACAAAACTACGGTCATTGCCATTAATCGAAACCATAACGACTCCTGTAGACTGCCTTATATTATTCACAGTATCACAATACGATCTACCACATGTGCCCTCGTCCCTTACCGGTTGTTGAGTCTTCGCCTCCTCTATCGGTTTCTTGACATGATTCTTCCGAGTATTATTATCAGTTTCGTATTGCATCTTTTCCCCATCAACAAATCTAGCGAGGACTATGAAAAGTTTATAAGAACCTATCCACACATCCTTAAGGTCACCCTCCAATCTTTTCGGATCAGAAACATTCCGAAAAGTCACGAAACCAAAGCGTTTACCAAGCCTATCCAGCTTCCTCGCTATATACGTACTTTCAATGATACCATAATCCTTTAACACCTCGATCAGATCTTTGGACGAACACTTGTTAGGGAGATTAGAAACAAATGCCTTCATAAACCTGTCAGTCTTCTTAAACGAACCATCAGAGTGCCTGTTCCCGCCTCTCTTGAACGGAATACCATACCGGTCATCAGTTGTAAGGACCTGCAAAAATGCCCCAAAATGACCCGTAAGTGAAAACCCGGACCCCTGAAACCCTAATGTGCATGAAAAACCAAGAAAACAAGAATTTCGAGTTTCAGGCGGGCCGCGTCAACTTAAAGTTGACCAGATAAGCATTCTGGGCCACGTGTCGCACACGTGGCAACCTTACTCATGACACACCAGCCCTACACGTAGGATAGGGGTTCTCGCGGGCCGCGTAAAAGCCATGTTAAGGCTTACGCGGGCCGCGTAAAACTTGAAATGTTGCTATAAGTAGCCTGTGCATGGGACTTGCTTCTGTGTTCGAAATCTCACTCTCAAAACGTCCCTATTCTGCAAAAAACGAGTTTTACAGTGTCACGACGCTGCTACGATACAGGGTATTAACTCGATCACTGCTACGATACAATGTCCGATCGATTGAAACCAATCCGATGAATGTTTAAGTGATGCCCGTATTTGGGCTATACTTTGTCATTCGTCGTGAGGGTTTTGATTTCGTGAGCTTATCGTAAATGTTGTATTAAGTTACTGACCTAGTTTCGTATGCATTGTTATTTAAATTAGGTTATCAGGCTTATCAGTAGGCTAAACTCTGCCTGACTAAACTTGCAATGTGAGTCATTCTCTTTTTATCAACAATGTTTTATAATACTCAAATCATTTTCAAAAGTTATAGTTACAGGGATTAAGTCGTGGTTATCTTGAATCACTGGCAAGTGGGGTATTGTGCACATTACTAATTTCTCACGGTTAGGTTCACCAACCTAACAGTGATAATCATCACTACTTGGGTGAAAGGACCCAATAGTGGTATGACCATCGTCACCAGGGTGTGACACGGCGCCAGATAAACATAAGATAGTAGCCATTGTAATCGCTCTTATGCTGTAATTTATAACTAATGTGTCGTTTTGTTTAACCTGAATGACTCGCCAGTATTTCCCAGCTGATAAAATATTTTTAGACATGTTTCAGGTAACCTACTGTGAATCAAGGAAAAGTGCTACGGAGCACTAACAAGCTTGAAATGGTGGCTCAGTAAAATAAATAAACATGTTTTGTAAAACAAGGGATTTCCCTGTGAAATACCCTTTACTGTAAAATTACGGGATTTGTCCCAAATGAGGAAATAAAATAATGGGCATTTTCAAGTTTTAAAAGATCATGTTAAACTTCCGCTGTCAAATCAAATAATCAATACCACGGGTTTCTGTCCCGCGGCTCCTGAACCGGGTAAAACCAGGACGAGGGCCGTGACAGAAAAAAGTGGTATTAGAGCCACTGATTTAAGCCAATTAAATATTTAGAAATACTTAATTTCTCAATTTTCCAATCTGTGATTCTGTGAAAATTTAACTTGCAAAATATAAATTTCTAATTAGGATTTTGTGTTTTCTCTATATCTGCTAAACAGCATGAATGAGTTGTCTGAAGCTCTTCAGAATCTCAATATCCATTCTGCTGGGATGGAAGTATCCAGAGACTTTCCCGATTATCTGGCCGACACTGAAGAACCTATGGAATTCCAGGCTCAAGCCCGGGAGAAACCCAAGACAAAGAAAAGAAGGAGAATCATAGGCTAGAGACGTGCACGCAGGAAGAAGCCAGCTGCTCAAAGGATTAAAAAGACGGAGGAACCAAAAGACAAAGGCAAGGGAAAGGAGATCGGGGAAAGTTCAGGACAAGCCCAGGAAATGCCACCGTGGGAGGAGCTGGATCGCAAACTGGCAAATTGTGACCTCATTGGACCTGCCAATGAAGACCTCTTCAATTACCCAATTGAATCACAACTTCCGGTTAATTTAGAACCTGCTATCCCAGATCCCATTCTCAGCCACCAACTTTTACCCAGGGAACTGGAGGAATGGTGGACAAGTGATTGGCAATTTCAGAATCTCTTGAATAACCCTAATACCTTTTCCCACAGTTTGACCCTGTGCCTGCACCAAACCCACCTATGAGCACCGAGAACTTGGCTGAACTCCGCCACTATGGCGAAGAGCTGGTGGACGTAGGAAATAGAATCCGGGAAGTGGAGGAGAGGATATCATGGAAATACGACGAGAGGGAACGTCGTTTCTGAAGTGCCAGCTGACAGGGATCGTATGTGGTTGTGTGGTTATGTGTTTAATAATAATAAGATAATAATAAATATTAATAAAAATATAATCATGTAAAATAACTTAAAATAAAACTTTTGTAATATAACCGGTGTGTATGGATGCATACTAATATATAAAAATATCAACGTCGTAAAGTCGACAATTTTGGCTATACGTGTTAACCTGATTATGTGTGATTATTTTGTTGTGACTGGTTATTATTTAGTTTATTTTATGCAAATAATTTATATATTGATAATTATCAGATGGAACCCGCCGTCAATGAGCCAGTTAATGAAGTTAACCAATCTGAGCAAAACAATGAGGATCACTTTCTTAATAGGCAAGATATAGAAAACATCGTTACCCAGGGAATAGCAAATGCTATTCCAGCAATCCTTGCTGCCGCCCGAAATCCAGTTGAACCTCAACCAATTACTCCCAGCAAACATACTCACAGCGACAATTTCAGTAATAGTGTATATGGATGCGGAAACAATAATAATAATGATGATGTAATGCAACCCCCATTTCTTAAGAAAATGAAAGTTGCAACGCCTGGTTGTACTTACAAGGAATTTCTTGCCTGTAAACCAATCGAATTTGCAGGCAATGAAGGGGCAACTGCTGCACTGCGTTGGTTAGAGAAAACCGAAGCAGTAATTAAAATAATTAAATGTGCCGAGGAAGACCAGGTCATGTACGCGTCGCATCTTTTTAAAGAAGGGGCACTAGAATGGTGGAACACCGTGCTACAAGCCAAGGGAAGTGATGTGGCGTATGCCATGAATTGGGAAGAATTTAAGAGTCTAGTGGAAAGAAAATTTTGTCCCGAATATGAAAAGGAACAAATGGCAAATAAGTTCCTAAACCACCGGATGGTGGATGTAGACTGGCGAGGGTATACTTCGACATTCTTCGAGTATGCTAGAGTTGTACCAACCCTGGCTTCGCCAGAACCGGTACTTATTTCTCGCTATATTTGGGGTTTGATTGGCGAAATCCGTGATATCGTTAAAGCTGCAAGACCCCGCACTATTGACGATGCAGTAGAATTAGCCAATACCTTGACCGACGGACTGGTACGCACAAGAGAAGAAAACCGGAAAAAGGAAGTGGCTCAGAAGATTACCCAAGGATTCCGTGTGGGTAATAGTAGTAATTTTAAGAAAAAGGGAACCGGGCAACCTTCCACTGCTCCATTTTGCAGTACCTGTAAAAGGAAGCATTTTGGAAGATGCAAAGGGTATTGCAATTTCTGCAAAATTCCAGGGCATCAAGAAGAAGACTGCAGAAGGAAGAAATCCACAATTTGCTTCAACTGTGGAGAAGCTGGACATTTTAGACCAGACTGTCCTAAATTGGTCAAACCAGCTGACAACAAAGCCAAACCTGCAGAAGGAACCAGCAAGAAAAATGCAAGAGCCTTCCAGTTGACTACCCAAGAAGCAGAGCTAATCCCTGATGTGATCGCTGGTACATTCCTAGTTCACGACGTTTCTGCAAAAGTATTATTTGACTCTGGTGCAAACCAAAGTTTTATAAATACTTCATTCTGCCAAGCTCTTAACCTACCCTTAACCAACCTTAGACAAATTTTTACGGTAGAAACGACAGATGGGAATTCTGTTAACATAGATAAGGTTTTGCGAAAAGAAAAGATAGAACTCTTAGGCCATAAATTTTCTGCAAACCTGTTACCTATGAATTTAGCAGGATTCGATGTGGTGTTAGGAATGGATTGGTTAGTAGCCAACCATGCTCGAATTCTCTGTGATAAGAATTCCATAGAAATTCATACACCCACATGAGAAATAATGGTGATTACAGGAGATAAGCCACGTAAGCCAATGAAATTCATTTCAGTAATGAAAGTGGCCAGTTATTCAAGAAAACAAGGAATAGTATATATGATTTCGGTAATCATTAACATGAAAGGTAAGGAACTTAAGGAAATTCCAGTAGTATCAGAATACTCGGATGTATTTCCAGAAGAACTAACTGGATTACCACCCGATAGGGAAGTAGAATTTAGAATTCATCTAATTCCCAGAACTACACCAATAGCTAAGGCACCTTATCGGTTAGCACCCACCGAAATGTTAGAATTGAAAAAGCGATTAGATGAATTGCTCAGTAAAGGGTTCATACAACCTAGTTCATCCCCTTGGGGAGCACCAGTATTGTTCGTAAAGAAGAAAGATGGTTCGATGCGAATGTGTATTGATTATAGGGAATTGAATAAGGTTACAATTAAGAATTGATACCCATTACCTAGGATTGATGATCTTTTCGATCAACTTCAGGGAGCTAGATATTTTTCTAAAATAGATTTACGCTCCGGATACCATCAGTTGAAAGTACAAGAAGAAGACATACCTAAAACTGCTTTCAGAACTAGGTATGGTCATTGCGAGTTTACAGTCATGCCCTTTGGACTAACGAATGCTCCTGCAGCATTTATGGACATGATGAATAGGATCTGTAAACCGTATTTGGATAAATTTGTGATTGTCTTCATTGACGATATACTCATTTATTCCAAAAGTCAGGACGAGCATTGTGAACACTTGCATGCACTCTTAACTTTGTTAAGAAAAAAGAAGCTTTACGCCAAATTCTCGAAGTGTGAATTTTGGCTACAAGAGGTGTAATTTTTAGGACACATGGTGAATCACGAAGGTATTCACGTAGATCCCTCTAAAATAGAAGCGATCACCAAATGGAAGGTCCCGCAATCAGCTATGGAAGTTAGAAGTTTTCTAGGGTTAGCCGGATACTATAGACGATTTATTAAGTATTTTTCCAAAATAGCTGTACCATTAACTAAGCTAACCTGTAAAGCAGTGAAGTTTGAATGGGGATCTAGACAAGAAGAGGCTTTTAAGATTTTAAAGCAAAGGTTAACAAACGCCCCAATTCTTGCCTTACCAGAAGGGACAGAAGATTTTGAAGTTTACTGTGATGCTTCTAAGCTAGGATTAGGATGTGTGCTAATGCAACGCAAGAAGGTAATTGCGTACGCCTCAAGGCAATTGAAAAAGCACGAGGAAAATTATACGACTCATGATTTAGAGTTAGGAGCCATAATTTTTGCCCTTAAGATTTGGAGACATTATCTGTACGGAAGTAAGTTTACTGTCTATACCGATCATAAGAGTTTAAAATATATATTTGGGCAAAAAGAATTAAACATGAGGCAAAGAAGGTGGATGGAAATTCTAAGTGACTACGACTGTGATATTCAATATCACGAAGGAAAAGCAAAAGTAGTTGCAGATGCCTTAAGTCGTAAGTATTATGAGAAACAACGACGAGTTCGTGCTCTTAGATTAAGTTTACAATTAGATCTAATGGAACAACTAAAGAATATCCAGGAAACAGCGATCAAAGATGATGCGGAAGGAATGAAGGGAAGAATAAAAGAATTAGAACAAGGGATTGATGGAATTTAGAGATTCCACAAGAAAAGAATTTGGGTACCTAAGCAAGAAAATTTAAGAGACAAGGAAGCCCATAAATCTAGGTATACCATGCATCCTGGTAATAATAAGATGTACCAAGATTTAAGAAATAACTTCTGGTGGATAGGAATGAAAAAGGATATAGCTAGATATGTATCTACATGCTTAACTTGCTCACAAGTTAAAGCAGAACACCAGAAACCTTCAGGGTTACTCCAACAATTAGAAATGCCTGTATGGAAATGGGAGCTCATAACAATGAACTTTGTTACTAAGTTACCCAAAACCAGAAAAGGTAACGATGCGATTTGGGTAATTGTGGATCGATTAATCAAATCAGCTCATTTTCTACCCATGAAGGAAACCTTTAGCATGGAAAGATTAGCAAAATTGTATGTAGACGAGGTAGTATCCTTACATGGAGTCCCTCTCTCCATTGTATCGGATAGGGATAGTCGTTTCACTTCACATTTCTGGTCAAGTTATCAAGAAGCAATGGGGACCCGACTAAATTTAAAAACTGCATACCATCCCCAAACAGACGGACAAAGTGAAAGGACGATCCAAACCCTGGAAGACATGCTTAGAGCATGTGTTATAGATTTTGGGGGAAACTGGGATGACCACTTACCCTTAATTGAATTCTCCTATAACAATAGTTACCATTCAAGCATCGAAGCTGCCCCGTTCGAAGCACTGTACGGACGAAAGTGTAGAACTCCAGTTTGTTGGGCAGAAATAGGAGAAAGCCAATTATCAGGTCCTGAAATAGTGCAAGAAACCACCGAAAAGATCACTCAAATCAAGGAAAGACTGAAAACGGCTCGAGATCGCCATAAGAGTTATGCAGACAATCGACGCAAGCCACTAGAATTTCAAGTTGGAGACAAAGTACTCTTGAAAGTTTCTCCTTGGAAAGGAGTAGTTCGGTTCGGTAAGAAAGGAAAGCTAAGTCCAAGATACGTAGGACCCTTCCCCGTAATCCAACGCATAGGACCGGTTGCCTATCGCTTACAACTACCAGAAGAGTTAGCCGGGGTACATCACGTATTTCATGTATCCAACCTCAAGAAATGTTTATCTGACGAATCCCTGGTAGTCCCTCTTCAAGACATACAGGTGAATGAAAAATTGAAGTTCGTGGAAAAACCACTTCAAATAGAAGACAGAAAGATCAAGTTTCTCAAACACAAAGGATTGATATTGGTCAAAGTCAAGTGGGATTCGAAAAGAGGACCCGAGTATACCTGGGAGCTAGAATCGGAAATGAAGCGAAAGTATCCTCACCTATTTCAATAAATCTCGAGGACGAGATTTTAACTAAGGTGTGGAGGATGTAAGGACCTGCAAAAATGCCCCAAAATGACCCGTAAGTGAAAACCCGGACCCCTGAAACCCTAATGTGCATGAAAAACCAAGAAAACAAGAATTTCGAGTTTCAGGCGGGCCGCGTCAACTTAAAGTTGACCAGATAAGCGTTCCGGGCCACGTGTCGCACACGTGGCAACCCTACTCGTGACACACCAGCACTACACGTAGGATAGGGGTTCTCGCGGGCCGCGTAAAAGCCATGTTAAGGCTTACGCGGGCCGCATAAAACTTGATATGTTGCTATAAGTAGCCTGTGCATGGGACTTGCTTCTGTGTTCGAAATCTCACTCTCAAAACGTCCCTATTCTGCAAAAAACGAGTTTTACAGTGTCACGACGCTGCTACGATACATGGTATTAACTCGATCACTGCTACGATACAATGTCCGATCGATTGAAACCAATCTGATGGATGTTTAAGTGCTGCCCGTATTTAGGCTATACTTTGTCATTCGTCGTGAGGGTTTTGATTTCGTGAGCTTATCGTAAATGTTGTATTAAGTTACTGACCTAGTTTTGTGTGCATTGTTATTTAAATTAGGTTATCAGGCATATCAGTAGGTTAAACTCTGCCCGACTAAACTTGCAATGTGAGTTATTCTCTTTTTATCAACATTGTTTTACAATACTCAAATCATTTTCAAAAGTTATAGTTACAGGGATTAAGTCGTGGTTATCTTGAATCACTAGCAAGTGGGGTATTGTGCACATTAATAATTTCTCACGGTTAGGTTCACCAACCTAACAGTGATAATCATCACTACTTGGGTGAAAGGACCCAATAGTGGTATGACCATCGTCACCAGGGTGTGACACGGCACCAGATAAACATAAGATAGTAGCCATTGTAATCGCTCTTATGCTGTAATTTATAACTAATGTGTCGTTTTGTTTAACCTGAATGACTCGCCAGTATTTCCCAGCTGATAAAATATTTTTAAACATGTTTCAGGTAACCTACTGTGAATCAAGGAAAAGTGCTACGGAGCACTAACAAGTTTGAAATGGTGGCTCAGTAAAATAAATAAACATGTTTTGTAAAACAAGGGATTTCCCTGTGAAATACCCTTTACTGTAAAATTACGGGATTTGTCCCAAATGAGGAAATAAAATAATGGGCATTTTCAAGTTTTAAAAGATCATGTTAAACTTCCGCTGTCAAATCAAATAATCAATACCACGGGTTTCTGTCCCGCGGCTCCTGAACCGGGTAAAACCAGGACGGGGGCCGTGACATCAGCCGTCTCTAGCGGCATTCCGATACCTTTGGAGGAAACCCTATTCGCCGTTTTTAGTTTTTTTAGTTTCTTTTGGTTGATCTTCTTTTGGTCAGGATATATATGGTACCGTTACATTGTTATGTTAATATTGACACAATTAAAAATAAAAAAGTTAAATGTTAATTCAATTTGTTCTAGTTTATAGCTATTGTTATTTTGATGTTTATATATATATATATATATATAGGGAGCCGCTAGAATGAGAACCATCACGAGTTATGAGAACCGCGAGAACCACGTGCCACGGAGGGGCGTTGACCACGATTTTTTTTTTACAACTAGATCCGTATATTTTAACAACATTCGTAAAAAAAAAATTCAAACGGCGCGCCCGAGGGGTAAATTACTTTTTGAGTCCATGTGTTTTAAGAGTTTTAACCACTTAACGCTCTGAGTTCATACAACCACTTTTCTTAATCATTTGAGTCCAAATTTCTAACTCCGTTTAAATTTTCTGTTAGTTTTTCATTAAAAGACTAAAATGCTCATGTATTATATTATATAGAGAGAAAACACACTCAAACACTGATTGCTCTCTTTCTCTTCATCATCTCTCTCTCTCTTTCTTCCTTATCTCTCTCTCAACCACACCACCACCGTCACTGTCGCGCCACCAACACACCACCATCACCAACACCATCACATACTTTGCCCTACTTCTGATTTGGACCTAACTTCGCCGTCGATCTGGAACCCTAATGCTGCCGTCGAGGAGAAACCAGAGAACCAAACTTCCAACTGGATTGAGGCTTTTAAGTTTTAACTCGGATAGAAACAAGAATTCAAGATAATAATGGTCAGCCATGGCATCTATGAGGCTCGCCGTTGCGGCACAACCGTTTTTCAAAGAGCAGTTCAAGCAATACCCAACCCTAGCTTCACCTTCTTCAACAATAAGTTTCACCCCTCTTTATTTCATGATCCTTTGACTTCTTCAGGTTTCATCATCAATCCTTATCAAAATTATAGTGATTACAGTCATGATTTGAAGAAATTTATAACCTTTTTTTTTTTAATTTTACATTGATTTATCATGGGTACATCTGAATTTCAGCTATTTTGCACTTAAAGTTATTAACTTATTACCCTTTGACTTTGGAAGTCAAACATTTCACCACTAAACTTCAAAATTATATGGGAATTTTCATAGTTTCCTGAAAACATTTCACCCTAGCTTCACCTTCTTCAACAATAAGTTTCACCCCTCTTTATTTTGCGCTGGGACACACCACCTGCAGATCCCTCCGACACTGTTCCGGATCCAGATCTCAGTCTAGATCTCGCTTCGTTCCACTTTGTTCTCTGATCTTCGTCTTCGTCTCTCATTCCAGATCTCACAGCCGCAGTTCATGTGGGTAGGTGCGGTGGTGGTGATGACGGTGGTGGGGATGGTGGTACGACAGTGGTGATGGTGGTGGAGTTGGTGTGATGGTAGTGGGGTTGGTGCAATGGTGGTGTCGTTGGTGCGGTGGTGGTGATGGTAGTACGATGGTGGTGCAATGGGGTGTGGAGATGGAGGGTGCTAGGATGTCTACATAAAGAGAGAGAGAGTGAAAGTGAGAGAGTGTGTGTGTAGTGTGAGTGTGTGAAATGTGTGTATAATTAGTTTTATATTTATAATATTAAAATCCTATGCATTCTACTTTTATGCATATAAGAGTTGTACTTTATGTGTAAATGACTAAATTGCCCTTACAGCTAACAGACTTGGTGGATGAAGTTAAAAAATTTGACTCAAATGGTTAAGAAAAGTTGTCGTAGTGACTCAGGGTGTTAAACATTTTGATTTTGGACTCAAGTGGTTAAAACCCCTAAAACACAGGGACTCAAAAAGTAATTTCCCCTATATTAAATACCTTGTAACTATTTTTTTATTGTTCTTGTATCACATTTACCAATTTGTTATATCTTATGGTAAATTACTTTTTGAGTCCCTGTGTTTTAGTGGTTTTAACTACTTGAGTCCAAAATCAAAATGTTTAACGCCTTGAGTCCCTATAGCCACTTTTCTTAACCATTTGAGTCTAAATTTCTAACACCATCCACCAAGTCTATTAACTATGAGGGTAATTTGGTCATTTACACATAAAGTACAAGTCTTATATGCACATGAGTACAATGAACAAGTCTTTAATGCATAACTTTTAATATATATATATATATATATAATAAAACACACACACCGACACACACTTTCTTTCTCTTACACACTTTTTCTCTCTCTATAAACACCACCGCACCGCCACCATTCCCACCACTGCCACCACCATCGCATTACCGCCACCTCCAAACACCCCCTACCACAATCCCACTACCTCTAGACATCCTACCACCACCACCTCCACCACTGCATCATCCCCCCCACCACCACCATCCCACTTAAACCCCAACACCACCATCCAACTACACCACCTCTGAACAACCACCAACACCACCATCCTCTCAAAACCCCAACAACCACCTGTTCGACGAAATGCCCTGCAACAAAAAAAAATAGTTTTTTTGGTTCAACTGATGAATTTCAACTGGCCCATCGTTTCAAGATGTGTAAGACATGAAAAGCCCTAAAAATGGAGTTATAAACTGGGTGAATTTGATGGGGGGTTTTGTATAGGGTTTTACCTTGTTAGAGATGATGTTGGAGATGAATGAGGAGTGAAAGATGGAATTGAAGTGGGTTTAGGAGATGTAGTTCTCATGGATTTGAAGATTGTTGAAGTTGGTTTACAGATTAAGCGGTATCGAGACGCCATTGATGATGATGATGATGATGATTGTGAAATGTTTTCTTCTTCAAATCAAACACCACTTCAATTCTTCTTACCATCGTATTTGCGGCCTCATGTCCAACCGTCACCGTCTCCTTACAACCACCAATGACGATGACCTCACCATCAGAATAAGAAACGGAGCAAGGGCCATGGCTGCTGCGACGGGCGGGGAATTTGTATTAGAAGAGGCTGAGGCGGTGTTGTGTGCGGTGCTAACCAACGCTGTGGAGGTTCAAGATAGGATGGGCCGATCCGTGGGGATTGCGGTCTATGACACATGTTTTTCATGGATCAACCATAGTTGTTCTCCAAATGCCTCTTACACCTTCTGGATCGGCACCGGTGAATCTCTGATAAATCTTGCTGCACGCTTAGTGTAGATGGTGGGAGGATAGAGGTGGTTTAGAGAGAGAGAAAGAAATATGAGAGAAAAATGTGCAGATTTGTTTTTGAAAGAGATAGAGATAAGGAGGGAGAGATGTATAAGAGAAAGAGAGATAAAAATCTAAATAAATTAGTTTTTTTTATTTTTTAATTATAGGGGTAATTTGATCATTTAGCAAAACTTAACAACAGAATTCTAACTGTGTTAGAAATTTGGACTCAAATGGTTAAGAAAAGTGGCTATAGGGACTTAGGGCGTTAAACATTTTAATTTTGGACTCAAGTGGTTAAAACCACTAAAACGCAAAGACTCAAAAAGTAATTTACCCTATATCTTATTATCATAAATTATACTTAATTTTTTTAAAAAGCTTTACCTTACCACTAGAACAACTCTAGTAAATTTTCATTTCTAGTTATAGAACTTTAAAGCCATGTATTTAAATGAACTGTCATTTCCTTTCTGTAAGCTTTTGTAATATTTAATAGAATTTCATGATTTCTCCTAAAATTAGCATACTTCTTCAAATTAATGAAGTTTAGAGGATTCACATCCCTTCTATTATATTTTTTTCTCTAACATAAATAAAAATTATACTTTTTTTTTAATTTATTTCTCAATTTTTAAAAATCTTTCATATCCCATCCATCATTTTTATCTTTATCTTACTCACAAATGATTATTTTATAATTTTTCTTCATTTGTAAGTTACTATAGCACTTTTTTTATATTTTAAGCTTGGTAGATTGAAATAGTACATGCGATGTAGTGTATTTTATTTAAGAATCTTTTAAATTTTGAAGACAAGAAAGGAGATGGTGGATGGGTTGTGAATGCTTTTACTAATTACTCCTTATTTAAACGCTATTGATACGATCTTACACCGTTATTGACTTCCACCTCTGCATGTTTCTTTCTCTTTTTTTTTTTTTTCAGCTGTGTAATATGAGATTAACATTTTCCATTGGCAGATTCCATTAAAAGCTCTAACCTAATTTTCTGTACTCACCACCAACATTTACAGTTTTTATTACTCTCTTGTAAACTAAACAAGAAAAAAAAAAGAAGTTATGTCTATTTTTAAAATCGTGTCTCCCCATTACCAAGTGCATCATCCTTTTGCACATGTCTAGAGAGTACAAAGTACTAAATATTTAATACGTAGCACATAGGAAAGTCAGTCAAGTAAAAAATAATAAAAAATTACAGCAGGTTACACTTTAAAAAGACCAAGAAAGTTGACTTCAATAGCAGGGTGGTAAAAAATTTACAGCAGGTTACACTTTAAGAAGACCAAGAAAGTTGACTTCTATAGCAGGGGCCAAAAAATGAGAACCAAACTCACCAAGATACCTCTGCAAGTGCAAACCATATGTAGAGGGTCAGGAAGGTTTCAATGCATTGCTAGGAGAGCATCCCATGCCAATGCCGATATCGATTCAAGAAATCTTGATCACGGTCTGGATTTGGCATCTGTGCTAGATGAAAAGCTGAATAATGAGCTTCCAAAATGGAACTACTTTCAGGGTGCTTCCATCTACAGAGTTCCAGACCGTTTACGATCAGTCGAACCCAAAGCTTATCAGCCCAATATTGTCTCAATCGGTCCTTACCATCATGGAGTACCTCATTTACAAGCCATGGAGAAAACAAAAAGTAGCTACGTTGATCAACCTAACAAGAATGCAATTCTCAAGGAACTGAAGCAGATGGAACAGCAGGCGCGTAGTTGCTGCTCTGGAGATGTGAAGATTAATAGTGAGCAGTTCCTAAACATGATGCTTGTCGATAGCTGTTTTATCATACAGCTTCTAAGAGAAACCAGGGAGATTGATTTCAGTAAGAAGTCAGTGCCCATACAGAGATGGATGTTACCCGTTCTCCAGCGTGATCTCATCATGCTTGAAAATCAGCTCCCTATGTTTGTTTTAAACAAAGTGTACGACTTAACAAGCAGCTCTAGTACTTGTGAAGCCACAGAAAACTTGGGTTTGAAAGAGCTTGCGCTTCAATACTTCGAACCCATGATATATAAAGATTTAGATACCCCAAAGAACGGTGCTTTGGCGGTGGAAGGAGATGGCAGAAGCCACCTTCTAGAACTCTTTCGGGCCAGCATCTGCCCGACTGAAGTGTCTGAAAATAAGTTTCTCATTAAGGAGCCGCACATGTTTCGTTCAGTATCAGAATTGAAAGAGTCTGGTGTCAAAGTCAAGAAGGCAGAAAACTGTCAACCGTTAGATGTAAGCTTTAAAAGGGGGATTCTGAAGATTGCTCCAGTGAACATGGATGACTACAGATTTACATTGTTTAGAAACATGGTGGCCTTTGAGCAATGCCACTTTGGCTGCAAACCACATGTAACGGCTTATGTTTTCTTTCTTGATAGGCTCATAAACTCTGGTGAGGACATAGGATTGCTTCATTATTCAGGTGTTTTGCAGCATACTCTAGGTGGAAACAAAAACGCAGCAAAACTGGTCAACAACCTCTGTAAAGAGGTAGCTGGGGCTGCCGATGACTCGTATTTACGCGATGTTCTTTGGAAGATCAATTGCTACTGCAATGATGGGTGGCATCAAAAGAGAGCGAAACTGAAGCATGAATATTTTTACAACGTTTGGGTATCAGTAGCGACCATTGCTGCAATTCTAGTTATTTACCTTACCATACTTCAAACAGTTTGGGAGCTCGGAGATGATGGTAACCGAACTCACATGCTCCGAACTGGCTTCTGGCGTTCGATGGGAGATGCTTTTGCTATACCATTTGGAGTTTCCGAGCCATCTGCGAATACACCGTTGCCTGTCCAAAATGAAGCTCAGATCTTGGATTCGTTCTTCAGTTATAAAGCATGTGATGACCCGAATTTCTTCTTCATGTGTTGTTAGTGATTATGTTTTACTTAATATGCAGGAAGATCATTTTCACATTTGTTTTCAATTTGTTTTTTCCACAAGTGTCCTGCTATTGCTAGCAAAATGATACATCGTATTTTACTATTTATTGTGTTATTTATCTCTGGTGGATGGCCTCCTACATGAGGTACACCAGTCTAAATGTAATGCAAGTTCTACATGATTTCCAACTGTATTAAGGTCTTTTAATAAAAAGAGTAGTAGCTTATTTAGACAAA
The DNA here is from genome assembly GCA_030545235.1 of Helianthus tuberosus. Lineage (NCBI taxonomy): Eukaryota > Viridiplantae > Streptophyta > Magnoliopsida > Asterales > Asteraceae > Helianthus > Helianthus tuberosus. Next base: position 158,003,647 of record CM060402.1, on the reverse strand, counting down.
GATTATTCTTTTGGGATAATTTTTGAGTTCAATGATATCAGTTAGCCATTCATAATCATCACTGGTAACCATCATCCATTACAAGTATGTGAGTTCACTTACCTTCCTCGTGAGGTTTGTTTTATTGACCTGTGCGTGCACAGATGTATGTTTTGGTTCAGGCCCAAGATTAACTCACAAACACACACTAAAAAACTCACGTAAAGAAGCCTGTGTTTTCTAAACTTGTTGCACTTTCTTAGTTGGAATTGAGAGTACATTAATAACCTTACCCTACTGTGCTATTTATATAAAAACAAAACAAACCCACATGCTAAATACACTAGTCCATGTACTCCTTATCATCAGCCACATCTTTAAACATTCACATCCAAAAGAGTCGATCAAAAGTAACTACCCAACCCACGATTAAATGAGCCTTTGCTGACCCGCAAGTTGTTTGACGACCCGTACTTGACTTGGAACCCTTTGACCTAGGGGGGGCAATCATGACCTGAATGAATAAATATGGGTCGATTTGGGTCATTTTTAATTTACTATGGGTCGATTTGGGCTTCCTTTTAATGATTAACGGGTCCAACTGGATAATTCTAAAACTTTAAAATCATATTCACGGGTCATGTTGGGTTTGGAAGTGAGAAGAGACGGGTTGGAACGGGTTAGTGAGTTCAGAAGAAAAAAGAAACGGGTGGATAGGGTTAGAAGAGTTCCTAGGGTTTTCCCTTTTTTTCTAATACGCTTATCTGAGTTCATAACTATCACACCAAATTGATTCTTATAAAAAACTCACCAAACCGCCAAATCAGATACCTACACATTTTCCTCTACTCTCGTCTCTTTTGCGTATCTCTGTGTTCCAATGGCTGACACCATAAACCCGACGACATATCAAACGGTGGTGTTTCGATGCTATGTGGGAAGTTGTAACGGATCGACGGTGTAATCGGTTAGTGTGTAAATGATTACTAAATGGCCAACAATTACGAATCCCAAACAGATTGACAGATGCGAGAGATTGGGTGGAGCGATTACTGAATTGGAACCACATGACTTATGAAGTTTCGTCGCTCGCCGGCAGAAACGATGTTCTTCTCTTTTTCACTTAGTGTGTTTGAATTTGATTTGTATTTATTTGCTTTTTAAATCTCTAATCTATACTATCTATAAAAGGAGCTTAGAAGCTGACCTCACTTTGCTTACGTGTCATGATATTAGGTATGCCACATAGGATTCGATGACATCATAAATCCGATTTTAATATGACATCATAATCATAATTCAGATTTTAAAATTCATTTCATTTATTTAATACATAATTTCAATCCCTTCATTGAATTTGGAGCCATTTTCAAATTTCAAATCATAATTTCAATCCCTCTTTCTAATTCAAAACCTTCACACCTCTCTCTCTCTCTCTCTCTCTCTCTCTCTCTCTTCAACTCCGAATAACATCTTCGTTTCAGCAGATGAGGTCTCCGTTTCAGCAGATGAGGTCTCCGTTTCAGCAGATGAGGTCCAGTTCATCCGTCAAGAAGCCGATGAAAAAGCTAACGAGATCTCCGTTTCAGCAGATGAGGTAAGTCTATGTTCAAATCAAGTCACATTTTCGAGTAATTAGGGTTTTACAGTTGGAAGCTTTAATTCTGAAGTTTGATAGTTCACTATACAGTTTGAAGATTAGGTTTTCATACTGTCACGACCCCCGACCCGGTTTGACCCGTTTCAGGAGCAGCGGGACAGAAATACTGCGGTATTGATTTAATTGAGTTTAACAGCGGAAACAGGATCGTTTAAAGCTAAAATTTTTCCCCGATTATTTTATGTCACAATTCGGGATAAAACCCCGATAATTTACAATAGTATGATTTTTCTAGGAAATCGTTATGTTACAAAACTTATTTCTTTATTTTATAATGAGCCACTATCTTAAGCTTGAAATGCTCCCCAGCACTTTTCCTGAATTACAACAGATCACCTGAAACATGTTTGAAAAAGGTTTTGTCAGCGGGAAATACTGAGTGAATCATTCTATTTACTAAAATGAAACATTTGTTATAATTTACAGTATTAAGAGCGATTACAATGTTTCTGATATCAAGCCAACTACCCACGGTATTTGTCACTCGACCCATTGGCCCATTCGTCCAATGGTGTCTGTGACTATGGTCATATCCCCCATTGGCTGCCCCAATGGTGACGATTATCAAGTAATGTATACAAAACCCCACATACCGGCTGTAACTTGGTGATTACAAGGACTTAATCCCCGTAATTATAACTTTGAAATAAAACATGATTTTGTAAATAGATTTGATAAAAAGAGAGAATGACTCACATTGCTGATTTAATATGGTCAGAGTCTAATCTATGATTTAGCCTTGTTAACCTAATATAAATAATAATGCACACAAAACTGGGTTAGTAATCAATCCAGCAATTACGATAATTCACGAGATCAAATTCTCACAATGAATGACAAAATGCAATACTTCATCCATCGAATTAACGATGATCCGTTGAATTAACAACGAACGACAAAGTATAATACTTTACCCATCGAATTAACGATGATCCGTCAAATTAATGACGAACGATAAAGTATAACCCTAATGTGGGCGGCACTTAAACATTCATTGGATATATTGATCGTCGGATAAATGAATCGTAGCAGCGATTGTGCTAATACCCTGTTTTGTAGCAGAATTTCGATACCCGGGGGTTGAATTTTGGAATAGCAGTTCGTAATACAGTGTAATAGTGAGAATTATTTCGACGTAAAGTGTTCAGATTACGAATGCCAATGTCTGCTATTTATAGGTGAAATTTGGGAAGCCCTGCGCATCGTAGGCCAAACATACCATACGCATCGTATGGGTTAAAAAATAGGCCTATAGACTAGCCACGACTGGGACTAGCCTTGCTGAGTTGCCACTTTCATTTTTCAGTTACTTGACAACGAATTTAAGTGGATAATTATCCACTAGGGTTTACCCCCCTTAGTTTTAGAGGCCCTAATCCTGATTCTGAAAATTATGAAAATTTCAGGGTTTGTTCAGAATCACTTGGGTCTCTCAATTAGGGTTTCCTTTTGGACTAATTAATATAATAATTATGACTTTTGATGAGAGTTGTTACATTCTCCCCACCTTAAGAAAATCTCGTCCTCGAGATTTACTGGAATAATTGTGGATACTTTTTCTTCATTTCTGATTCCAGTTCCCAAGTGTATTCAGCTCCTCTCTTTGAGTCCCACTTTATTTTGACTAAAACTAGTCGTTTGTGTTTGAGAAACTTGATCTTTCGATCCTCAATTTGAAGAGGTTTCTCAACAAATTTCAACTTTTCGTTTACTTCTATATCTCGAAGAGGTACTACCAGAGATTCATCTGATAAGCATTTCTTGAGATTGGATACATGAAATACATTATGTACTCCAGATAATTCTTCTAGTAATTGTAAACGATAAGCTACTAATCCTATACGTTGGATCACTGGAAATGGTCCTACGTACCTTGGACTTAGCTTTCCTTTCTTTCCAAATCTGACTACTCCTTTCCAAGGAGAAACTTTTAACAGTACTCTGTCTCCAACTTGGAATTCTAACGGCTTACTTCTATTGTCTGCATAACTCTTCTGACGATCTCGAGCCGTCTTCAATCTTTCCTTGATTTGAGTAATCTTATCAGTTGTTTCTTGCACTATTTCAGGACCTGACAATTGACTTTCTCCTATTTCTGCCCAACAAACGGGAGTTCTGCACTTTCTTCCATACAGTGCCTCAAATGGAGCAGTTTCAATGCTTGAGTGATAACTATTGTTATAGGAGAATTCAATTAATGGTAAGTGATCATCCCAACTTCCACCAAAATCTATCACACATGCTCGGAGCATGTCTTCTAGAGTTTGGATCGTTCTTTCACTTTGTCCATCTGTTTGTGGATGATATGCAGTGCTTAGGTTTAGTCGAGTTCCCATAGCTTGCTGGAAACTTTTCCAGAAATGGGAAGTAAAACGACTATCTCTATCCGAAACAATGGAGAGTGGAACTCCATGTAAGGATACAACTTCATCTACATACAATTTAGCCAGTCTTTCCATGCTAAAGGTTTCTTTCATAGGTAGAAAGTGAGCTGATTTGGTTAATCGATCCACAATTACCCAAATCGCATCATTACCTTTTCTGGTTTTGGGTAACTTAGTAACAAAATCCATTGTTATAAGTTCCCATTTCCATACTGGCATCTCTAACTGTTGTAGTAGTCCTGAAGGTTTCTGATGTTCTGCCTTAACTTGTGAACAAGTAAGACATTTAGAAACATAGCTGGCTATGTCCCTTTTCATTCCTATCCACCAGAAGTTCTTCCTTAGATCTTGGTACATCTTATTGTTTCCTGGGTGCATAGTGTATTTAGATTTATGAGCTTCTTCTAAAATCTTAGGTCTTAAGTCTCCCTGCTTAGGTACCCAAATTCTACTTTTGTGGAATCTCCAAATTCCATCTGCTCCTTGTTCTAATTCCTTGATTTGTCCTTTCATTCCTTCAGCATCATCCTTGATTGCTGTAGTTTGAATATTCTTCAATTGTTCCATTAAATCTATTTGTAGATTTAATCTGAGAACACGAACCCTTCGTTGTTTCTCATAATACTTACGACTTAAAGCATCTGCAACTACATTCGCCTTTCCTTCGTGATACTGAATATCACAGTCGTAGTCACTTAGGATTTCCATCCATCTCCTTTGCCTCATGTTTAACTCTTTTTGCCCAAAGATATATCTTAAACTCTTATGATCTGTATAGATAGTAAACTTACTTCCGTACAGATAATGTCTCCAAATCTTAAGGGCAAAAATTACGGCTCCTAATTCTAAATCATGAGTCGTATAGTTTTCTTCGTGCTTTTTCAATTGCCTTGATGCATATGCAATTACCTTCTTGCGTTGCATAAGCACACATCCAAATCCTAATTTTGAAGCATCACAATATACTTCAAAATCTTCAGTTCCTTCTGGTAAGGCTAAGATTGGAGCATGGGTTAGTTTCTGTTTCAAAATTCTAAAAGCTTCTTCCTGTTTAGATCCCCATTCAAACTTAGTGGCTTTACAGGTTAACTTAGTTAATGGTACGGCTATCTTGGAAAAATCCTTAATAAACCGTCTGTAATACCCAGCTAAACCTATAAAACTTCTTATTTCCATTGCTGTTTGTGAAACCTTCCACTTGGTAATTGCCTCTATCTTAGCAGGATCTACATGAATACCTTCATGGTTTACCATGTGTCCTAGAAATTGCACTTCCTTTAGCCAAAATTCACATTTCGAGAATTTGGCGTACAACTTTTCTTTTCTTAACAAAGTTAAGAGTGCATGAAGATGTTCACAATGCTCTGTCTGACTTTTGGAATAAATAAGTATATCGTCTATGAAAACAATTACAAATTTATCCAAATACGGTTTACAGATCCTATTCATCATGTCCATGAATGCTGCAGGTGCATTCGTTAACCCGAAGGGCATGACTGTAAACTCGTAGTGACCATACCTAGTTCTGAAAGCAGTCTTAGGTATGTCTTCTTCTTGTACCTTCAATTGATGATATCCAGAGCGTAAATCTATCTTAGAAAAATATCTAGCCCCCTGAAGTTGATCAAAAAGATCATCAATCCTAGGTAATGGATATCGATTCTTAATTGTAACCTTATTCAATTCCCTATAATCGATACACATTCTCATTGAACCATCCTTTTTCTTTACAAACAACACCGGCGCTCCCCAAGGGGATGAGCTAGGTTGTATGAATCCTTTACTTAGTAATTCATCTAATTGCTTTTTCAATTCTAACATTTCTGTGGGTGCTAACCGATAAGGTGCCTTGGCTATCGGTGTGGTTCCTGGAATTAAATGAATCCTAAATTCTACTTCCCTATCTGGAGGTAATCCTGGTAAATCTTCTGGAAATATGTCAGGATATTCTGATACTACTGGTATTTCCTTAAGATCTTTTTCTTTAGTGCTAATGATTACTGAAATCATATACACTATTCCTTGTTTTCGTTCATAATTAGCAACTTTCATTACTGATATGAACTTCATGGGTTTCCGTGGTTTATCTCCTGTAATCGTAATCACTTCTCCGGTAGGTGATTGAATTTCTATGGAATTCTGATCACAAAGGATTCTAGCATGGTTGGCTACTAACCAATCCATTCCTAATACAACATCAAATTCAGCTAAATTCATCGGCAATAGTTTTGCAGAGAATTTATGTCCTAAAAGTTCTATGTTTCCTTCTTGCAAAACTTTATCTATTTTAACTGAATTTCCGTCTGCTGTTTCAACTGTAAAAATCTGCCTAATATTGGTTAAAGGTAAACTAAGAGCTTGGCAGAATAAAGTATTTATAAAACTTTGGTTTGCACCAGAGTCAAATAATACTTTTGCGTACACGTTGTGAACTAAGAACGTACCCGCTATCACATCCGGAATGAGTTCTGCTTCTTGAGTGGTCAGTTGAAATGCCCTGGCATTCTTCTTTGTACTTCCTTCGGTTGTCTTGGGTTTGTTATCTACTGGCTTGATCAATTTAGGACATTCTGTTTTATAATGCCCCGCTTCTCCACAGTTAAAACAGATTACTGTTTTCCTTTTGCAGTTCTCTTCACGATGTCCTACAGTTTTGCAAAAATTGCAAGTGATATCGCATCTTCCATAATGCTTCTTTTTGCATTTCCTGCAAAATGACGGAGCTGGAGCTTGCCCTGTTCCTTTTCTCTTGAAGCTGTTATTATTACCCACACGAAATCCTTGGGTAATTTTCTGGGCTAGTGCCTTTTTCCTATCTTCATCTCTTGTGCGTACCAATTCATCAGTTAGAGTATTGGCTAATTCTACCGTATCATCAATAGTGCGAGGTCTCGCAGCTTTAACAATATTGCGGATTTCACCAATTAGCCCCCAAATATAGCGAGAAATGAGTACTGGTTCTGGCGAAGCCAGTGTTGGTACCACTCTAGCATATTCAAAGAATGTCGAGGTATAACCGCGACAATCCACACCCATCATCCGATGATTTAAAAACTTATTCGCCATCTGTTCCTTTTCATACTCGGGATAGAATTTTCTTTCTACCAAACCTTTAAATTCTTCCCAAGTCATAGCATAAGCTATTATTCTTCCTTTTGATTGTAACACAGTGTTCCACCACTCGAGTGCTCCTTCTTTGAACAGATTGGATGAATACATGACCTGATCCTCTTTACCACATTTACTTATTGCAATGACTGCTTCGGTTTTCTCTAACCAACGCAGTGATGCAGTTGCTCCTTCATTGCCTGCAAATTCAGTGGGTTTACAAGCAAGGAATTCTTTGAAAGTGCAACCAGGCGTTGCAGTTTTCATTTTCTTGGGTAATGGAGCTTGATATGGTTCCTTATTATGATTATCATGATTATTGCCTCCATTCACACTATTACTAAAGTTATCTTCAGTAATTTGTTTACTAGGAACAATTTGTTGTGGTTCGATCGGATTCTTTATAGCAGCAACGAATGCTGGAATAGCATTAGCTATCCCTTGAGCAACAATGTTTTCGATATCTTGCCGAGTCATATATTGATCTCTTGAATGTTGTTCAGAATGATTAACTTCATTTATAGGTTCATTACCACTGTTTGCCATCTAATAATGTATATATATAAATTTTATTAGTAACGGACAAATAATAATTATATACAAACAATCAGAAAAATTTTTATAATACAGATATAGTCAAAACAATCGATTTCTCGATTTCATTTTATATCTATCATAGTATGCATCATTACTCACAGATATCATACAGAGTTTTATTGGTTATTTACAGACTAACTTTACTAGTACTATTATACAACTACCATTTTATCATCGTACTATCTCTCGTCACTGGCTGTTCTAAAAACGCATTTCCCTTTCATCGTACTTCCAAGCAATCTGTCCCCCTATTTCCCTGATTCTAGTTCCAGCATCAAACAACTCTTCACCAAAATGGCGAAGTTCAGCCATGTTTTCATTGCTCATAGGTGGATTAGGTAATGGTTCTGGATCGAATTGTGGAAGAAAAGAGTAAGGATCGTTGACAATATTTTGAAATTGCCAATCGTTCGTCCACCATTCGTCCATTCCTATGGGTTGGGAGTGGACTATTGGATCTGGAATTGCTGGTTCCAAATTCATAGGGAGTTGGTTTCCAAGAGAATAATTAAAAATATTATTATTATTATTATTATTATTATTATTATTATTATTATTATTATTATTATTATTGACAGGCTGAATGGTTTCACAGCTTGCCAATAGTAAATCTATCTCATCTTGAAAAGTTCTTTCCTGGGTTGGATTGGAACTCTCTCCGATTTCTCTTTGAGCTGGTATAGACCCTTGCCCAACTTCCATTACTACTTCTTTAGTAATTTCCTCCATCTGTATTTCTATCTCCTTATCCTCCTCTTTGTCTCCAGTTTCCATTTCCTGTTGTTTAGAATTCTCTCCGGTTATAATTTCTTTTCCCTTTTTCAAAGGATTGTTTATTTTGGGCAGTTTTTTAGCTGGCTTCTTCTTACGTATTTTTCTCCATCCTACATAAGTTCTTTTCTTTTGTTTTGGCTTGCTCAAAGGTGGAACCTTGAATTCTACTGGTTGTTCAACATCGGGATAGTAGCTAGTATATTCTTTGGAAGCTTCGATAGTTACGGGGTAAAGATTAAGGTTCTGAAAAGCTTCGGATATTCCACTCATGCTGATGTAGCATATATGCAAAATGCATAAAATACTAAGTTAAAATTTACAAATAACTTTGCCAATAGTAAATCTATCTCATCTTGAAAAGTTCTTTCCTGGGTTGGATTGGAACTCTCTCCGATTTCTCTTTGAGCTGGTATAGACCCTTGCCCAACTTCCATTACTACTTCTTTAGTAATTTCCTCCATCTGTATTTCTATCTCCTTATCCTCCTCTTTGTCTCCAGTTTCCATTTCCTGTTGTTTAGAATTCTCTCCGATTATAATTTCTTTTCCCTTTTTCAAAGGATTGTTTATTTTGGGCAGTTTTTTAGCTGGCTTCTTCTTACGTATTTTTCTCCATCCTACATAAGTTCTTTTCTTTTGTTTTGGCTTGCTCAAAGGTGGAACCTTGAATTCTACTGGTTGTTCAACATCGGGATAGTAGCTAGTATATTCTTTGGAAGCTTCGATAGTTACGGGGTAAAGATTAAGGTTCTGAAAAGCTTCGGATATTCCACTCATGCTGATGTAGCATATATGCAAAATGCATAAAATACTAAGTTAAAATTTACAAATAACTTAGTAATTTATTACATACTGTGTACTAGTTGATTACAACTATCACTGAAAACACACTTAGGGTTTCAAATTTTATTTATCACACTGGGTTTCCAGATTGTGAGGGTAGGGTGCTAAACTTTAAAGATTTATATTTTCTGCTACTGTGGCTAGCATATATAAATTTGCCTATTTCTCATCTAGTTTATCTTCCCAAGGTGATCTATCAATTAATTCCTGAGTTTCCCGTTTAATCCTCTTTTCTCGGATTTTCTCTTTACTTTTCTTAATAATCATTTCCCTCCTTCGAGGAGAAAGTGATTCCTCGTATTGTGCCTTTCGCACGAATATTCCTTCTTCAGGAATTTCAGCCTGATTCGAGGATTTGGTTCGGGATGAACTTCCCTTCTCATTAGATGATCTATCTAATTTAAGATAGATGCTTGACAGCTTTTTCTTACCCATACTGTAACTAACAAATAATCAAATAATCAGTTAATAATACAAATAATCACATAATAGTAATCAGGAAAAATTAAGTATTTCTAAATACTTAATTAGCTTAACCCAGTGGCTCTGATACCACCTTTTTCTGTCACGACCCCCGACCCGGTTTGACCCGTTTCAGGAGCCGCGGGACAGAAATACTGCGGTATTGATTTAATTGAGTTTAACAGCGGAAACAGGATCGTTTAAAGCTAAAATTTTTCCCCGATTATTTTATGTCACAATTCGGGATAAAACCCCGATAATTTACAATAGTATGATTTTTCTAGGAAATCGTTATGTTACAAAACTTATTTCTTTATTTTATAATGAGCCACTATCTTAAGCTTGAAATGCTCCCCAGCACTTTTCCTGAATTACAACAGATCACCTGAAACATGTTTGAAAAAGGTTTTGTCAGCGGGAAATACTGAGTGAATCATTCTATTTACTAAAATGACACATTTGTTATAATTTACAGTATTAAGAGCGATTACAATGTTTCTGATATCAAGCCAACTACCCACGGTATTTGTCACTCGACCCATTGGCCCATTCGTCCAATGGTGTCTGTGACTATGGTCATATCCCCCATTGGCTGCCCCAAGGTGACGATTATCAAGTAATGTATACAAAACCCCACATACCGGCTGTAACTTGGTGATTACAAAGACTTAATCCCCGTAATTATAACTTTGAAATAAAACATGATTTTGTAAATAGATTTGATAAAAAGAGAGAATGACTCACATTGCTGATTTAATATGGTCAGAGTCTAATCTATGATTTAGCCTTGTTAACCTAATATAAATAATAATGCACACAAAACTGGGTTAGTAATCAATCCAGCAATTACGATAATTCACGAGATCAAATTCTCACAATGAATGACAAAATGCAATACTTCATCCATCGAATTAACGATGATCCGTTGAATTAACAACGAACGACAAAGTATAATACTTTACCCATCGAATTAATGATGATCCGTCAAATTAATGACGAACGATAAAGTATAACCCTAATGTGGGCGGCACTTAAACATTCATTGGATATATTGATCGTCGGATAAATGAATCGTAGCAGCGATTGTGCTAATACCCTGTTTTGTAGCAGAATTTCGATACCCGGGGGTTGAATTTTGGAATAGCAGTTCGTAATACAGTGTAATAGTGAGAATTATTTCGACGTAAAGTGTTCAGATTACGAATGCCAATGTCTGCTATTTATAGGTGAAATTTGGGAAGCCCTGCGCATCGTAGGCCAAACATACCATACGCATCGTATGGGTTAAAAAATAGGCCTATAGACTAGCCACGACTGGGACTAGCCTTGTTGAGTTGCCACTTTCATTTTTCAGTTACTTGACAACGAATTTAAGTGGATAATTATCCACTAGGGTTTACCCCCCTTAGTTTTAGAGGCCCTAATCCTGATTCTGAAAATTATGAAAATTATGAAAATTTCAGGGTTTGTTCAGAATCACTTGGGTCTCTCAATTAGGGTTTCCTTTTGGACTAATTAATATAATAATTATGACTTTTGATGAGAGTTGTTACACATACTTTCATCTATAATGTGAAATTCTTCGTTAATGTTGTTACACTTTTGTTGTTATATTCCGATTCCAGTTGATAAGTTAGGGTTTTTGTGGTTTAAACCTAACTTAATAGTTATATATGATTTGTACTGTATCTATAATCTGCTCCTTTTCTGGTTGATAAGTTTGTTTTGTTGAAGATGGGTTTGATCAAATGTTTATATATGATTTGTATGCTTCATTGTAACACTTTTTTGGCTTTGTATTGGCACTGAAGATGGAAGATTGAGTTGTGGTTTCTCAAGTTTCAGAGGAAAAAGGGCAACCATCAAAGAACCGACTTGGAGTCTGAAAAGGATAACTCGAGTGATGATGGTTCTATTGCTTCAACTACAGTGACAAAAACCAAATAGAAGTGATGAAAGGGGGAGAATTGAAAATGCTGGTGGGGTTGTCATGTGGGCAGGTAATTTTGGTTTTCTGTAATGAATTGTGCCTTTTGTTATGTTCTTTGTATTGACTGAAAAGATAGAAAAAATTAAACCTTTTTGTTCTTTTTATGATAAATCTTGGTGTTTGACCATCGTGTTAATAGAATTGGTGATTTTAGATCTTCTTATCAACGATTGCTAAACCAATCATAAGTTTATTGATTTTGCAACGTGTTTTGGATGTTTTTCGATTTGGGGTTAAAAAAGATTTGATTTTTAATATGCCCATGGATTATTGTTTAGGTAAAGCTATGGTAATTGTTGTGCAGCCTGCTAAAGATCCGAGAACGAAGAAGAAAGAAGTGACGATGAAACGAACATTGATGATTGGGCTGCCAATACTTTCCTACGGTAAATATTATATAGATTGCTGCAATCTATTATTATTAAAACTGTTATTAATTGTATTAAAACTCTCGTGTGCTATTAATTCTATTAAAACTGTTAAGAGGAGTTGTTTAATCGTCAGATTGGTTTAGTTCAGGATTATGTAATTTTGTTGTGATTTGGTTGATTTTGGTTGAAATTTATTTATTGCATGTGGTGTTTTATTTTACTTTGAAGTTTGCTTTGTTTAAAAGCTTTATTTGCGGTAATTTTCTGTATTTTAGAAATTAGGGTTCTAATTTGGGGTTTTTCATTACATGTAGTGTTTTCATAGAGCTCTACAGTCAACTGTCTTCTATCAGGTACAAGATCTCTATTTTAAAATTGATGATGAAAATTGTTGATAATTTAAATTGCGTAGAGTTTAGGTCATGAAATTAGGTATTTAGGTAATTTAAAGATCCTTTCTATTTGCTCAAACTAATTGATGTCTCTTGCGTAGGTACATTGCATCTGATGTAAGACTGTTCACCAACTTCGATTTCATCTTAAAGGTATGAACCATCACATTCAAAACATTAAATATTTTTAATCTTGTGTTTGTTGATTTTGACCATATTTGCCCTTTGAATCTAGCGATGGAGGTAGAAGACAGCTGTGTCATTACTCATGTTCATGATAAGCTCTTTCGTGTTCATGTGAGCAAGAAGAGAGGAAGACACAAAGGAGGTGTGAAACATAGTTCAGATGATACAGGTTCAGGTGTCAAATCCGTATCATGTGAACTGTGTTTGACACATCCTTTGTGTCTTTCTCTCTTCTTGCTCACATGAACACGAAAGAGATTATCTTGAACATGATGTTATCTATTAAGGAAGCTTAGATAATGACATAGAATTGGCTACGTGTCAACTTCTCAGGTATGCTATGTAGTCCTCGCTGATGTCATAATTACGAAACGGTATCCTTTAGTGTTGTTTTCGCTAAAGTTTGAAACGGTATTGTTTAGTGTTACTCTACCTTCAAGGAAAGTCCAAGGAGCAAGTATAATTTTAAATTTTGCCTTCAAATTCTTTCTAACAAAACAATAGAAATGTTGTTGATTATTTGATTTTTTTTTTCATTTTTTTGTAGCTATGACAAGGTTTAAAGCTATTGAATGGCTTGAAAGTGTAGTTAGGCCATTGGAGATACCAAAACAACCATCAAACTTTTTGATAGGTCAAAGCTTCATGTTTCCAACAACTAATGGTTGTTCTATCGTAAAGACTTCTGGTATGTATCTTAAGCATGAACTTTATATTGTCATTCATGGTGTAAAACAATGTGATTAGAGTAGAAGTTCAACATTGCTATGTTGTAACTTAGTTTCAGTTTGAATCTGTTTGTGTGTTTCCGAGGGCTTTTTTAAGCAAGCCGCATAGTATAAACTCTAACTTTTGGGTGTTGTAGACTGTTTTAGGTTGATTTCTAGGATTATTTAGGTTGAAGGTAGCCTTCATTAGGGTTTTTATTGTCATCTTTTTGCTGTAAATTAGGACGAAAATCATCTTAAATGACTACACGGTTGTTTTTCTCATTTTACCTCAACATGGTTTCATAAAATTACTTTCTTGCCTGATATACGTCTTTTTCTAATCTCAGGGCTATAAAATTATTTTCGTGTTCACCTTCGTTTGTTATCAAAATATGTTGTTAAATAAACGAACATATATTAAAAGATATAAACTTGAGTCTATAAGACTAGCATATTGAGTGCTGCTGCCACCAATGGACCTTTCGCTTTAGCCCTAGAATATATACAACTACCAAACAATCTTGTATAAATTAACTGTCATGTAAGTAGTTAATCTTGTATAATGTGCACATCATGGTCAGATACAGGACAAGGCAGAATTGTTCTTTGAATTGTGTTCATCAAGTTTTTGATTAAATGCCTAATTAAGTTTTGATTCTGCAGGAGAGCTGGGAACGACCGGAAGTTGTGGTGGCTGTGTGACCGAGGTATAATCGAATTGAAGTTTGTAGAAGTAATTTTATACATCAGCTTGAAAAGGTACTTAACTTTCGTTGAATTGAAGTTTTTCATAGATCTTAACTATTTCTATGATCACCATCAAATGTAACTAACAAAGAATCAATAAAATGCTAATAAAACATTAGAATCAATTGATCAAACAACTACACTTGAGTCTGTAAGAGTACCATATTGAGTGCTGTTGTCCCTAATGTAGCTTTCGACTTTAGCCCTAGAATATCTACAAGTACCAAATAATCTTAATTTAATTAAAATTAAGGAAAAAGTTACCCGTGTTTGTTGAAACTGTTTCGCTTCCAAAATTGTTAAAGTCAGCACATAAATGAACATTAAACAGATCATCTATGGTACCAAACAACAATGTTAAGAAAAAAAATTTAGATGAAATATTTTCTAATTTATCGAAAATGGAACACCGTCTCTTTATCTTCAAACTCATGAAAAGATGTAAAACTAAACTGTGATAAAAAAAATAATACTTATAAAATATGAAGTATTAAGAAAGTAGCAATTACATATAAAAAAGAAAACTAATCAGAGACATCTAACTCTAATTGCAAGAATCAAGGAACTTTAACTTCAACTCCATGGAGCACTGAACCTCTCGGTGTATCTCATTGATCTTTCTCATGAACTCCAGATCTCTTTCTCCACATTCTATATTACTCGCAACACACAGATCACGAACGGAAGTAGTCGGCATTGCCCTCAAGTCCCTCAAAACTTGGTCTCTTGTCAGCAGACCAAGTTCCAGTCCGTTAAAACACCTCTTCAACTCTTGAAGAGTAGACCTATCAGCCAAAACTTGGTCTTCGATTTGTTTAATAAAGCGTTGCTTGAAATCGTCAGATTTTGCAGAAGTATATGACTCCATTTTAATATATTTATAAGAACTAAGACAAAACAATAATGGTTGCACTTTTGTTTCACTGAATGAATCTGTTTTGATGAAAAAAAATTATTGGCAATGCTATTATATACTATATGTAACAGGCCAAAGGTCAGCTTTAAAGGCAAACATTAAATTAACATTTATACTTAAAAACCATGTACATTTAATGATTTAAGAGTCTGTTCAGTTATCCTATTAAGCATTTTAATGCAAAACCTTTGAAAAATGAGTTTTCATGGGAAAACAAGTAAAATTAAATATGTAGAAAACCAAGGAACAAAATTGAAACCTTCAAAAAAAAGGTTATCATAATTAGGAGATGTCTCTTCATTTACTCTATCAAAGATTTTAAACACTATAAAGCATCATTATTATTTTACTTGAAAACATCAACACTTCAGTTTAAAAAAAAACTTTCATCCTAAAACAAATCGTCCAAAAATACTTACATTCTTCCTAAATGGCAAGGAAAACCTTCTACCACTGGTCCGATACCACTGATCTTAAAATCGAATTTTCAACCTGGTCACTCCAAGAATAAAGAAACGCTGAAGAACTCAACCAAAAAGTTGCTATTGTTAGTGATAAATATTATAAGCAAACCTGGAGTAGCATTGCACTGCTAGATGAAGTTGCATCTTCTACTCCAACAGAGTTTAAACAAAAAGCAGAAGAGTTTATTACAAATTTGCTGAAACAGGATCAGAAGACCTGTGATATGCTAGCTGATTTACAAATTAAAACAAAAAACGAAATTGCATGGAAGAAGGCGAGAGAACGAGATATTCTATTAAGTGTTAATTGTAATGTTTAATTTTTAATTTTTATTATTTTTCAAAATCATAATTTTGTAATACTATGGTTTATTATTGAATATTCAAAGTTTCACTGCTTTCAGAATTTTGCAATTTTAGTTTTACCAGTTTCTTTTATCCAAGATTGCTACTGGTTGGTACAATGCCCTTATTGTAAATTTCTTTTATCCAAGATTGCTACTGGTTTCTTTAATGAAGACGTCAATGGACCTAATTATAATTTTGGAACCCAAACATGCTACAGGTTTATTTAATAAAGATTGACTTTTCTGATATTAATTTTGATGCAGGACAAGCAGTGGAAGTTAACCGGAAGGTGGGTACAAAGGAAAATTTTCTGTTTGTTTCGTTAAGAATATTTCTACATAGTTGTTTTGGTTTTATATAAAATTTTCTACTTTCTATGACGTGTTGTTTCGTTAAAATTTTCTGTTTGTTTTGTTAAAAATATTTCTACTTTCGATGACAGTGAAGTTGGGGCAAAGATCACATCAAGTTTGTCCCTAAAGTCTAATTTATTTCTGCCAATGAGTAAAGAAGATGACAAGGAACGGTTTAGTCACATGGTATTGGTTAGTAATCTTGAACCGCTTATAAAAAATAATGAAGTAGAGACTGGAGTTAATGTTAAAGAACAGTGAAGTGTCTTGTGAGTTTTACATGAAGACTAAATTTTCAAATCTTTTATATGATTTGTATATGTTCTTGCATAGTGCCTTCATGAAGTTTATTAATATATGTTTTTCAAAAACCACACTTGGGATTTCTTACTTTGAGGTTTTATAATACTCTATTTACCGAACTGATTTACTTCCTTTATCTCTAAGACACTTCAAACTATATTAAAGAATTTGATGATTAATTGTTGGTTAGGATTTATGTTCCTAGGTTTATGTTTGGAATATGTTATTGGATTTGCAGACAAGAATGCTCATTTTTGGATATTGGTTAACTTTAAGAACCATTTTTTGTGTTTGACAAGAATGCTCAATTACATGCTTAAAATTTTTAAGCTACTGATTGTATCATCGACATTATAAACTTGAGTTGACTTTCATAAGATAAATTTCCTGTTGTAGGCTTACCTCAAGTGATTGTTGAAGGGGAACCGATGGTCCGAGCATTAAATACCATTGAGTATCCTCTGTTATGGTTGCTTCCATATCAACTGAGACCTACACAGTAATTGGAGTACAAGCATTCTAAGTTTGTTAATCTGATTGTTGAAGGGGAACCGATGGTCCGACCATTAGGTCGCTTTAGTTTTATTTGTGGGTGATTTTGTAAATGAATATTGAAATAAGTAACCCTATAATCTGAAAACAAGATTTGTAATGTGTACAGAATATGCAAGGTATTACTGCCAGTAAATGAAGAACATTTGACTGATGAAGCCATATGGGAGTCACTTCCTGTAAGTCACACTGCTTTTGTTATCACATTCAAATATTACATTTAATGTGCTAAAGAAGAAAATAGTAAAAAATAAAATAAAACAATTGTGTAGTTTTCTTGTGTTGGAAACTTAGTTTAAAAAAGCGCGCTTTAAGCTCGCTTAAAGCGTTAACCGTTTGGCAAAACGCTTTATTTGCTCTGAAGCGTCAAAACACGTGAAGCGTTTTGAGGCGACGCCTCGGCCCAATCAGGTGCAAAAAACGACGCTTCAGCATAGGGTTTTAGGTTTTAACGTTGTTTCAACATTAAAAAAACGAACAGGGCGTGCAAAAAACGAACAAGGTCTTTATTAAAGGGTATAAGTGACATTTGATCAAGTTGAAAAACCTTGAGCTTAACTTGGTGCATTTGTTCTCAGGTAAAGCATGATCACACAGTCATGACTAATGACCTTTCAGCAACGAAAAACATCAAATCAGCCATGAAATGTTTTCTTTGCTTTTTAAGGGGAACATAGGTGCTTCTCTCCTAGGGCATACAAAACACAGGTTATTGGCGGCAGCCCGCCATATTTAACATATAAAAAAACTTTATATGTTAAATGTGGCGGGCTTCCGCCAATAATCTGTGTTTTGTATGCCCTATGGAGAGAAGCACCCATCTTCCCCCTAAAAAGCAAAGAAAACATTAGGAAAAAACATTATGAATGAGGATGGCCTGAATCTACGTAAGTGGCAGGTTTATTATATTTACCGATTTCAAATTTTATTTCCAACCTTTCTGATTTAGGTTTTTTGCAGACATTGACAATGCAAGAAAGGCTGCACCAAAGCCAGAAACACTGTTTGGGTTTTCCTACGATATTGTACGAAAGGTTGCTGCTAAGTATCCCAAACATCCCTGGATCTTGGCATGAAAGTCATTAGGTTCAAGGTAATGGTTAGATTTTAAAACTGTTATTAATCATGAGCTAATTATAATTGTGATAAAGTTAAACCTTTTAGTTATGTTCATTCTAAAATGAAATTCATCCCAATTGGTCGCTAAGAGTTTGTAGAATATAAACTAATAAGTTATAGAGATAATGAATCTCTATCATAGGGTACATGCTGAGATTATTGAATTTTGAGTGACATACCCCATATATAGCTTTAACATAGTTTATTATTATTATAAACATAGTTTAACATTAAGAATTAATTGGAGTGTTAAGTGTATTATTTTGAACTTTTTGAACGAAATTTTATTCATTCATGTGCTAAAAACTTAGACTTTATTTGATGATGTTGATGTTGATGCAGATGTGTTTTTACATTCAACTGGACTTAAAAATCAAGTGCATAAAAATGGTCATTGTGGAATGGATTTGATATTGCTTGGTGCTTATTTGGACAAAAAAAAATCAACGTATTTAAACAGGTAAATTTACAACCGCTTATTTATGATAGTCTCTGGTAACTTGAGTTCGTATTAACGATTAGATACTTCCTATTGAGTTTACTCTATAGGTAATGGTGTAGTAAAAGGAGATTTAATTATAATTGAAAAACTAACATAAGGACTTTGTTATAAAAGTGCAGCGAACCAGACCACATTGTCATGCGTCCTACGGTTTCTAGAGCAAATCCTTGTGTTGGGGCAGCAGCGATTTGGGTTGTTTGTGGCTGCGTGGGTGGTGCCTCGATGCTGTAAACAGTGGTCAAATAACATTGGATAGTAGGGGTAACGAGTACCATAACAAAACAACAAAAGGAATAGCAACAACATGCAATTAGGTGCAGTTTTGGGGCTGCTAATGGTGTCTAAACAACCATTATAAGCGATGGTTGCGGCTGCCAAAACAATTCAGAAACAGGACGCCATGCTTAAATGATTCAGGGTCGGCTTCGGGGTTGAATCATAGTTTACAAATTGTGAGTTCGTAAGGTATTTTTAGGGTATGTTAAAGGTTATTTCTATTCCATGTTTTGTATGTAGATTCTAATTTGATATGTAATAGAAAAAAATACGCAAGTTTATAAACATGGAAGTGAAAACACCATGATTAATATTTCTCTTTTGTATGTGTTCGACTTCTTGACTTATTATTTAAGAGTTTGTTTTGATTTGTCAAATTTTGAAATTTTATACTTTATCGGAATTTTGGTTATTTTCTTCTTATTAGTGATACTGATGCTTATGGCCACACCTTATATCCCAGTTAGACATGAAAAAAAATAGAAACTCAGTTTAAGAAATATAATTGTTCTGCTTTACTTAGAATGCCAGTGTGTTTAAAAATGTAAAAGATAAAAGATGATGCATGAACTAAAGCAAAGGTTCCTTAAAATCAGCTTTGCCTTTGCTGCTCGATATGCAATCCTGGTATCTATACTTTGGCAGGGCATTCCAAGTGGTTTTAGGCGATCGACGGCATAGTAGGCAATAAAATGACATTGCCTTTGCATACGTGTCTATATACAAGTATATGGCATGTTGTTCGGGTTATTTAGACACAAATTGTTAGAAAACATGAAGAAATGATTAATAATCTGATTTTTAGATACAAATGGTTAGAAAACATTTAGAAATGATTAATAATCGGATTTGTAGACAACATATTATCAATTACTTAGATTATTTCTATATCAAACCTGAACTAATAATTTTTTGAGAAAAATTAAAGCCTAAATTGTATATTAAATCTAATAAATGCAATCTAATAATCAAATCTTTTTTAAATAAATGCAATCTAATAATTATGTGTATACTATATATAACAAATTATTAAAGCCTAAATTGTATATTAAATGTAAAGTTTTAATACATACAATACAGAGAAAACACGTCATACCAACTTCGTAGACTTGACAGGACTTACAGACTCGATAACAAAAGACCGTAACATACAATACAGAGACAAAATGTCGTATCACCACAAGCAATTGTGGATCCTTGCTTATGGGTGCACTTCGGAATGTAGCAGATATGAATGAATATAATCCCAGTGTAGGTAATTACATATCTGCCACTTGGGTTATATTCATTCATATGAATGAATTTAACCCCAGTGTAGCTCTTCGATTTTCCTTGAAATTCCAGAGCTCGCTAATTACATATCTGCCACTGGGGTTATATTCATTCATATACAATTGATCGTTCTGATCAATTACTTCCTTATGTGCACCGCACCATCTTCTAGGAGGTTGTCAAGTGTTCTCGCCTTCGTGCTTGGTTTTTTGCGTATCTTTACATCCGCAGCCATTCTGTACAATAAAACACATTCAAATAACCAATATAAACACATTCAAATGACCAATATGAGGAACCCATATCATCGAATCAAACCACAAACTGTTGTATGAGGAACACATCAATCCGAAACTGATCCGATCAGTTCATTTGTATAAAATTTAATTCTGATTTAGTTCATCTTCTTAAACAATTCTCAAATGACCAATATAAACACATTCAAATGACCAATATGAGGAACCCATATCATCGAATCAAACCAAAAATCAATATGACGAACACATCAATCCGAAACTGATCCGATCAGTTCATTTGTATAAAATTTAATTCTGATTTAGTTCATCTTTTTAAACAATTCTCAAATAACCAAAAATCAATTTTCACATTTCAAGTATCAATATTGATGTGTTCAAATAACTACACACTGATGCGCTTTATCAATTTCCATCATTTGTTTCTTCGCATTTGATTCAGAAATTAAAACCCACAAGTATCATAGTTTCAATAAACAACCTAGATCTGTACTGTAATTGTTTTTAGAGAAAAACACACAAGAATCAGCCAAATGATCACATGAGATCTGAAACTATAGAAATCAATGATACATTTTAAACAATATACTCAGTTGATACCCGAGACAAAAACCCACAAGAATCAAAACCAAAACACAGTTGATCTCATATGAGGAACCGAAAACACATTCAAAACCTCTGTTTTGCTACCCGAGACAAAAACCCACAATAATCAAACAAAACCTCTGTTTTGATACCCGAGACAAAAACCCACAAGAATCAAACAATATTTTCATATAAAACCTGAAACAAACCTTCATAATAACCAAAACCCAAACCTCTGTTTTGATACCCGAGACAAAAACCCACAAGAATCAAACAATATTTTCACACAAAACCTGTTACATTCTAGCATATCAAAAACATAGTGTCGATCATGTTTTAGGTATGTGATATTACCTTCGATTGTTATAGAAGATGAAGATGATGAAGATGAAGCTGATGATCGGTGGAGATTACAGAAGAGGAAGATGATTCCGATGAAGATGATTTCGATGAAGATGAAGATGAAGATGATCCGATGAAGATGATTGAAGATGAAGATGAAGATCTGTGTTTTGGGACTTGAGAGAAGATGAAAATGATTTTATTGAGAAGTGTGAATGTCCTAATCATACATATATGTTTATCATTAAGATTTGAGGGTATAAAAGACATTTCACAATTGTGAAACAGTCAAACAGGGTGATGTTTTTCACATACCACAGAGACGCAAATTGCGTTTTTCTCTAATTTTTTTGTAACATGGTAATGAAATTTTTATGTCCTAACACATACTGTCTTAATATTTGCTTTCGATCTTTATTAAACATACCCGTGTGTTCACCATTGCGTCACAACTAACAATGTGTCAAAAAAATTAGTTCATGTTTTCATTTTAGACAACATATTAGTTCATGTTTTCATTTTAGACAACATATTACCAAGTACTTAGCTTATTTGTATATCAACCATGTACACTAACACATAATTTCATTAACATTGTTTTATAAAGATATGTAACTAAATGCAAAGAATTTAAATCATATATTATAATCTGTTTTTAGTATTATTGAATTATACAATAACAATGGACCTTTACTGAATTTTACACTAACAATGTGTCAAAAAAAATTAACATAAAATTAGGTCATGCTTTCATTTTCGACAAAATATTGTCAATTACTTACCTTATTTCTATATCAAACATGTACACTAAAACAAATTGTCTTTAACATTTTTTTATAAAGATATGTAACTAAACATAAAGAATTTAAATAATATATTATAATATGTTTTTTAGTATTTGCTTCCGATCGTTATTAAAACAAACCCGTGTGTTCACACGGGTGTACAACTAGTTCTTTTTAATCGGAACTCAGTGGATTGCTTGTTTATATCCAATTACTATTCAACATATGTTCTAATTTCAATTTCAATTTCAATTTTGATTAAGAAACTAAGGTTTTATCATAAAGATTGTAATACTATTCTCTGCTGAATCCAATTTGTAAAATGGATTTCGGGTATAATTGTATACCCGTTCTAACCCGAACCCAATCTGCCCTGAAACCTGTATACACTATGTATAATTGTATATGTTTCTGTGTGTATACATGTATATGAAGTGTTTGTGCATCTATACATGTATACAAAGAAGTGAAGATAGATCTACTGCTGCTACAAGTTTTTTTTCTTTAAAAACTGTTGTTTAAACCAATCCAACCCAACCCAACCCGACCCGACCCGACCCAACCCGAAACCCGTTCTGACCCGAACCCGTTCCGACCCTAACCCGTTTCGACCCTAACCCGTTTTGACCCGAACCAAAACAACCCTTTGTTTAATTGACCCGTTTTGACCCGAACCCGTTTTAACCCGAACCCTTTTTGACCCATGACCTGACCCGACCCAACCCGACCCGTTTGCCAGGTCTACTTTGACCCATTCCCATCAAGATTACCCAACATTCACCCCCGTAATCTTAATGTCAGTCTAGCTTCACTTTCTATCTGAACCACTATGGTCCGGTCTTCCTCTTGTAACGTGAACACATTTGGTCTCTTGTTCACGATTTCGGTCTAATGTGAACTCTCGGTCTTTGTTCACGGTCTAAGCTTTCTTTCGATAAAAGCTTTGTTCGGTCTATCATGGTGCGAACCTCCGGTCACTATCGCACCTACGGTCTCAGTCTTATGTGAACCTATTCGGTCTCGGTCTCTGGTTACAATTAAATATATACCAAATCAAGAAACGAGAAGAGTTTTTATATATAATCTGACTTGAAATTCAAATGTAATTACAGCCTTTATTATTCCGGATCATGGTATGGACATCTTGAGATTTTATAACATTATGTGACAAATTTTTTACAATCGGACATGTGGTGGCTTAACAGGCTTATTAATAAAAATCATTAAACAAGATCCATGGAACAACGCAATTAACTGTATACTATAGTTATGTGCATGAATGATCCACTGAATCTATCAGTTTCATTTCTGTTTGAATAACTGAGATGACAAAGTGAATAATTGGTATAAAATATATAGATACATGCTCTTGCATGTTTGTGTATTTGAGTCAGCCAAATCAAATAAGATTTGGATTCGAAATAATGTAATCTTATCTTGCCATGGTGTACATGATGCCAAATAGCTTAGGGGAGTGGGGGTGGTCACTAGTGATGAAATTCCATCACTCACAAACATCCAATCATGTTCCGCATGTCAGCAACCACTATTCTATCACTCACAAGCATTCTTTAGTGGCGGTGGTCATCAATAGTGATGGGATTCCAATGTACAACTCATACACATGCATTCAACAATCTTCAACGCGTGATATTATCAACGCGTTTTAAACATCACGCGTTATGTTTCATGGTGGCGGCGGTGTGCAAGGATGTTCCATGCGTGATGGGGGTGTCATCACCGACCACCCCCAGTCCCCTAAGGCTATGGGGTATGGTGAGCGTGGGTTTGGGGCATGAGTTGACACGTGGAAAACAAACCCAAACCCACGCCCATGGGGTATGGTGGGGCTTGGGTTAGGGGCTTGGGTTAGGGGCATGAGTTTGGTTTGGCCATTGAGAGCCTGTCATGTCACCTTGCTAGCCCGCCCCACGCCTCAAGGGCCACGCCCAAACCCACGCCCCAACCCAAGCCCCGCCCCGAGATGGTGGCTTGGGCGTTTTCAGCCAACCCACGCCCCAACCCAAGCCCCATACCCCATAGTCTAAGCTTAGAAATCTAAGACCACGCGCAATTCTGACAGATGTTCATGGCCAGGATATATATGATACTATTGCATCGTTATGTCATTGGCTCAAATTTAAAATATAAAAAGTGAAAAGCTAATTTACTTTGTTTTAGTTTATAGCGGTTGTTATTTTGATGTTTATTTATATATTAAAACTAGTAGATTTCTCACTCGTTGTGACGGGAATTAACGTCGGTATTAGTTCAGTTCATTATAGTACTGACTCTTGTTATAGCAACCTATATATATAACCCAAAAAATAAAGTTATGAGAAGCCTAAAAAAATATCAACACATGTTTTACATCGATTTTCATCGATCGAAAACTATAAAAGTGAATATCTTGCTCGATCGGAATCGACGTGGTACCGTTATTGTTGGGAGGGTATCAGTTAGGTTTGTCATGGTACTTGTATGATGCCGACACTCGCCCGAATTAAAAAAATGTAAATTATATTTGACCAGTTCGATTTTGAACAAAACTTTTATCAAAACGTAGATAAAACTTAACACATCACAATAATATATTTAAAATTAGATAAAGCATTATAGTATATTAAAATATTGAAAAAGATAAATGACGTCAATTTATATTGTGCTTTGATAATATGCATGTTTGTGCTTTGATTAGTGTATATAATACCATTCAAACTTGGTTTTGGAAAAAAAAAACTTTTAAATCGAGAAATAGATAAAATCATGCATGCCGCAACGATATATACTTTAGTTTATATGGTACCGGCACTCGTATAAAAACTAGGACATGGCGCCGCACCCCCTATGGCGTCGTATAGCGCCAGGGAACACCGCCCCAGGGGGCGTTATGCTGCGTATTTAGACGTTGATCGCGAAAATTATAGCGGCTAAATTTTGTTTCGAGATATCATCGTTCATAACGGTTAGTTTAATAAAAAAAATTCTTAAATTTCTTAAATCTATATACATGCATACATACATACATACATACATACATATAGAAACCATTCTACCATCGTACATCCAACAAACATCATATACGAACCTTTCTTAAATTATTTCTTTGCAATGGCTTCGCCTCTGTCGGATGATTCGTTCATCGATCAATACCAAAGTTGGAGCCTTTGAAAACGAAGCTTTGGATGAAGAAGATAACGATGAAGAAGAGGGTGAAAACGACGATGAAGACATGTAGTCTTAAATATATTTCAATTTAGAGATTAATTGAAAAATAATAAAAAAGATTAATAATGGAGGAATGATTATATTTGGTGTTATGTAGTGATACAACCCCCCAAAACCCCCTCTTGCCATTTGTCACATAACCCCACCAAAGGAGGGTTAGACCATCACCAATACAAGGTGTTAAATGCATCAAAAAGTACGTCCAGTCACATGCAACATCATATTTTTACAAATGCAACAAAAACACTTATTTTCTCTCCGACCCTACAAACATCTTTATCAATATCTATATTTTCACATCATCATCGCTTTTTCCATTTACTTTTTTTCAATGGCAAGCAACGACATGCCAACTACCATGACACCGGGCGCTGTGGCCAAGACCGACTACTCGACCGCCGCCAGCCTCTTGACTCTCACAGATGCGCGGAAACCCAACCTCCACTCGCCCGAAGGCACGGCAGTGGAATAATCGGTAAAACCTCGCTTTCCATCCAAGACGAACCGATGTCACCCGTATTTACCCTTCACCTGGATGCCGCAGAACGAGGAAAGTAAGAGTCAAAACTGAATCAAAAGGAACATAAAGTCTTTCCAAATCACTCCACCAATTTTTCCAGAAAGCGGTGCGCGTTTTGTACGCTCGCACAGTAGCACGTGACATGATTATCAATAAACAACAAGAGCATGTTTGGCTAAGCTTTTTGAAACAACTTATTGACTTATTGGCTTTTTGAAAAGTTATAAGCTCTAGATGATGTTTGGCAATGAACTTGTATGTGAGGAAAAAAATGACTTTTTCAAAAAAGTCACTACATACTAACTTTTTCAAAAAAGCCATTAAGTCAGTAAGTTGTTTCAAAAAGCTTAGAGCATTCACATCCATGCCATCAAATTATGTGTGTTGAGTTTTTATAATATAAAGAGTATAAAATGTGGTTATGAGTGGAGGAGGGAGAAAATGTTACTGTTCATCTGTATATTTGGGGAGACACTGTTCACCCCCTATAATTTTTTAATATATTTTGAAAGTGGTTGTGAGTGGAGGAGAGAGAAAAGGTAATGATAAAGGTATAAAAATATTATTTAATTGAAAAGGAGAGAGAAAATGTAGTGTTTTTTAGTGTAATTTAGGGTGAAAATATGATGGAATGATGGGAATCCTCTTAGAGCATTATCATCCGCTCCATCATCTTTAACCCTATAATTTAACTAAAAATCGCAACTTTTTAAAATTTATCTCACATTTTAAAAAACCTCCTACATCCAACTCCTCATACCTATCTCTATATTCTTTTTTTATTATTATTTCTTCTTTTTCTTCCACTTACAATTTTAACTATTATCTATTTTGTCTTATTATATTTTTTCTTATAAAACTGATTCTAATAACTTTACTTATAGAAATTATACTACTAATTATTATTTTTGGGTTTTTCAGGTCGGGTTAATTTAAATACTAATTATATCATCATAAACCAACAAGAAAAAATTGTTGACAGATAGACACCATGTTTGCCGATATACATACAAGGACTATGTTAAAGAT
Source organism: Helianthus tuberosus (assembly GCA_030545235.1). NCBI lineage: Eukaryota > Viridiplantae > Streptophyta > Magnoliopsida > Asterales > Asteraceae > Helianthus > Helianthus tuberosus. The sequence continues at coordinate 157,976,597 of CM060402.1, read as the reverse complement.
GGAAATAAAAAGAACAACAAAAACCATTAAGTTTTATGGCACAAGAACATCTACTAATTAGTTATATTTAATTTATAATGGGTTAAACGGATTAACCTCAACCAAAAAAACAAGGAGCTATGGGTAACATTGAAAACATAAAACTGAATCCATATGGAAAAAGCAAACTGAAATCTTGCTTTTGGTGGCTCCGTGAACAACAATGTCACACCTCGTTTTGCCACCTTTCAAACTCATCATCAATAACAGTTGATGAAGGAACTATTAAAAACTAATAGCTTCTATGAGCATCTGTATATGACATTATCTAAAACATCCCCAAACCATGGTTATCATTGCCTATTGCAATACCAGTACAATTGAAATTCAAGACGAAATAAAATGAAGTAATAAGATCAATATCAAATATCATACCATCCATTTTCACTACCATCAGACTATAAACAACAGGTTAAGATCAATACCAAATCATGTCAAGTTTGACCTATTTAATAGCCTACACAATGGATTTACGCGTAACACCAAAAACGCATAAGTAGGAGGTTAGACAAAGATACAAAACAATCTAATATAGCGCGACATCATTTATTGTTGGGAATAGAGTAGCCATTGATGTTCAATTAGATCTTCTTGAAGCTGATGATGTGCCGAGCTATCTTTAATAAGAAGACGACGTTGGATGAAGTCCATAAACTCATTTGTTTGAGTGCGCGACAATTCAGGGAGATCATCGTCAAGTTGATTATACTCAATGTTAAGACTATCACCATCGTCACGTTCGTCTTCAATGATCATGTTATGAAGAATAACGCATGCTTTCATTATATTTGTTAGTACCTTCAATTTGAACATTCGTGAAGGTCCTCGAATGATTGCAGATCGTTGTTGAAGTACACCAAATGCTCGCTCGACATCTTTTCTTGCAGATTCTTGTGCTTTTGCAAAATGTTTATTCTTGTTCCCTCTTGGTGATGGAATCGTTTTTACAAAAGTTTGCCACTTAGGATAAATACCATCTGCAAGGTAATACCCCATAGTATAGTGTTTGGTGACCGTAGATATTCAGATGAAAAAAATACTTACTATCGTCTCACAAAATTTTTTAAGACTCTCCATTGCAGTGCTTTCACCGATGCGTATGTATTCATCCATAAAATCAGCACTAACCCCATAGGCCAACATTCTAAGTGCCGCCGTTATCTTTTGCATAGAAGATAAACCGAGTCTTCTGATATTATCTCTTCTTTGGACGAAGTATGGCTCGTTAGCCACTACCTCATTTAGAATACGGAGAAATAGAGGACGACTCATCCGAAATCTTCGTCGAAATAGATTCGAGGGATATACCGGATTTTCAGCAAAATAATCACGATATAAACGCTCATGTCCCTGAATATGATTGCGTCGAATAAATTTACGACGTTTGCGAGTACATTGTTCTTTGACATCCTCATAAAGATCATCATCGCTATCATCATCCGAAGATAGGTATCTCAACAACTTGCGAAAGAATGTACGAACCATTTGATCAAACGTGTAATTAACTCAACCTGTCATCATACATGTTATAAGTAAAAAATTGTTATAAACGCCAAAAAGTGTCGGTTTTTCAGCAAAAAAACGCTAAAAAGTATTGGGCCACGCTAAAAAACGCTAACATGACCCGACCCGTTTAGAACCCATGCTGATAATGAACCTGGAAAAGCTACATGACAATGACCAATAAATGTCCACATCAAAAAGCACCAATGAGCCAATGAACATGTGATGTGTCATCCTTATGAACTAGATATTGAACACATCTGATAAGCAAATGCAAATCACCGCCAATGGTTCAGTGTTCCAGTTAGAAAATATGTCTCTTCATCCAAACAAAACACTAAGTAAATATATGCATATTACAAATAAGCATTACAGTAGTGATCTCCATTGTACAAATCTAAAGGTTTAGTCTATTAACGATCTAAAGGTTTAACCGACCCTTTTACCAAAACGGTTCTAACCCTCGGCTCTAAAGAGCCGGTTTCGTGGGTCTCGCGGGCCGTAAGCGTTTATTGCTCAGCTGATGCGGTTGCAGCGGCGCCACGGTGGCCCTACGGCGGGGTTCAGTGGTAGGTTCTGGCGACCATGATGGATCTGAACCCTAACAATATCTCTCTGTCGCGCATTATTCGCCGTGAATCTGTTTGGACGGTACAATCATGTCTCTTTTCCGTCTATATACAATCTTCAACTAAGTGTTTTGCCTGTTCGTTTGCCCTATATTTAATCACATGCACTCATTTTGTCCAATAATAATTCTTGAATGTATTAACGGTTGTCCATCAACCCATCAAGAGTTGAAAACTACTTGACAACCAAAAAAAAACCATCACTATCTCCTTCCCCACCAACTGCATTGTATAATCACCATAAACAGCCACTAGCAAAGTATCTCTAAATCACATCAAAAAAAATCTAGCCAATTACAAGTGGTCTAAAGAATTATCTTTCATTTTCTCATTAATTAACACACATTAATCCACTAACTATACTTGCTCACATGAACTATAATTAAATTTCTAACTAAACATCTAAACTTTCTCTCAGACATTTAATCAAACACTTCACAGATTCATAAAACCAAACAACAAAACCTTATCAAAACATACCTTATTCGACGATTTAAATCGGAACCCTGGTTTCGACGATTCATACAACAACACAAAACAAAGAAAGAATCATACCTATTTGTCTAGTTTTCAAATCGAAACCCTAGTTTCCAATAGAAGCCGCATCATTGCCTGTGAAATCAGAAGTGTTTTCAACTCGGAACCCTCCACACTTCACAAATCAGAACCTGGGAAGTGGGAACTTTCTGTTAGTTTTGTTTAATTTGTTGATGGTAGTCGATGTGCAGGAGAAGGAGAGGGGCGTGAGATGTGTGGTTGTTGGAGATGGGGAGCTACAGGAGTTTTTTATTAATAAAAAGTTACTGTACTTTTTTTTTAATATATAAGGTTAGGGTATAGATATAGTGGATAGGTTGGAGTGAGTTTTTAGAAGATTTTTTTATATTTTAAAGGAGTGAATTGCAAGAATTGTCCTTTATCTTTATGTCTCTTTGCAGGCGGTGTCCTTTATGTTTAAAATTGACGAGTTTTGTCCTTTATGTTTAAAAATCAAGCACGTTTTACCCTTTGCGCCTAACCCAGTTAGTTTTTTTCGTTAAATCTTGTCATGTGCCTTGCACATAAGGGCAATTTTGTCATTTTAACGAAGTAGGGACTAACTATGTAAATAACTTAAAAAAAGGTTTAGCAAAAAAAAATTATATATATAAACATACAAAAAAAAAAAAAAACATTGTTCTTTCATTCTCCCTCTTCTCACCTCTCCTTCTCTCCCACCACATCCATAACCACCGGAACCTTCACCGGCGACCCCACAACCACCGCCACCTGAAAGCCCAACTTTATCGGATCTAACCATCTTCCGGATCTCGGATCTTACCTTTAAAAGAACACTCTTCCAGTTGCCGCCATTGCTACCGTTGCTAGAGCTTTTATTAAACTCCAGATCTGGTCCAAACACGGGTTTTCTAGAAAGTATCCACCCCCATCCCCAGTCCCACCAGTTTCGGATCGAAGTGGATGCGGATTCACCCACTGAAGAAACGGATTTGGATCGGCGCATGGCCCATGCGGTTGCGGCAGAGGTGGTGTCGGAGATGGAGGACGGGTGGATGCGTAAGGAGACCGAAAATGCAGGTTTGAATCCGATAACCATAGTTACCGAGCTTCGTAACAGGCATGCGCAGGGTGAGATTAATGCTGGAATTAATGTGAGGAAGGGACAAATTACTAATATTTTGGAGGAAAATGTGGTGCAACCATTGCTTGTGAGCACGAGTGCAATCACTCTAGCTGCAGAGTGTATCAGGATGATTTTGAAGATTGATAACATTGTTACAGTGAGGTAGATCTATCATGGTTTTGTTTCGGTTCAATTTTGTTTCGATGTCTTTTTCAAGGATCTATGTTATCTTACATTTTGGATTGGAAACTTTTTGGATTAATAATTCTGATTCTTTAAATTTTTTATTTAAGTTGGAGATGTAAAAAAGATGTATGCTTTTATTAATTAGCTTTAGAGTGATCATTTTATTGTATTGATGCCCTTCAGATACCCTTATCTTGAACCTTCTTAAATGCATATGAATGGGCATAATTTATTTCGACAAAAGAAGGAGAAACAGTAAGAGTTATGTACATGTTATCATGATCATTTATTTTGTAGCAATTGCCTTACATGTTCTTAATCTTTATAATAATCGTCAAAGGATCAGTTTCAATGTGTAAGCATGTATGCATTAACGACGTGTCTTCACGTTATGAATGTTTCTGAACAGGTGATTTTAAAATATGGTCAAACGGTCCATCTGTAAACTTTATGTTAGCCTGTACAAATTGTTAACTGATAGGGTTTGTGAAATTAGTGCAACTCAATCAGGGAAGTAGAACAGTTTATTGAATGATTTAACGGATGATTACAAGCTGATGATATACGAAAAGAGAAAAGAAGAACAGAAACAGAGATAATCCAGGGCTACGCACTCTCTCCACTCACAAATGCAGGAGCCCTAAAGAACTAACAGACTCAATCCTATCTCTAACTGGCCTTATTCTCTATTACTTATAATACTCCAAATATTACACTTTAGCCCCTTAAGAATAACTATAACTCACTTCCCTCTCATAGTTGATTCCCATCATTAACACTACTAGAAAGCATTAGCTGCACATGACAATTTTGTTTCTACTGGTTTCTGCTTCATACGACAATGTTAATCATTTCCACTAGTTGACTATTTTTTATTTGTGGCCACAGACCAAAGATGGTGGTTGGATGGTACCATTCACATCCCGGATTTGGCTGTTGGTTATCTGGAGTTGACATCAACACACAACAGGTAGTGCATATACTTCACGTAATTTATTACACGACTACATTAATCTATCACTCACATTTAGGCCTGTAAATGAATCGGACGAACATGAACAACGGCATGTTCATGTTCGTTTATTTAACTTTAACCGAACACGAACATATAATCGAACACATTTTCTTGTTCGTGTTCGTTTATGTTCGTTCGTTTAAAACGTAAACGAACATAAACAAACAAAATTAAACGAACATATTTTAACAAATAGTAAACAACACAAATGAACATAATTGGCTAAACATAAAGTAATTTTTATATAAATTAGTGATTTATTACGATAAATTCCATTGCAAAATCCATTTTTTGAAAGCCTAATTACCAATTAGTTATATATACGTATGTAGCTAGAAAGTTCCTTTTATGTTTAAATTCATATAAATATAACGACTTATTAAGAACAAAAATAAATAAATGTAAATAAATGAACGAACATAAACAGACGTTCCCAAGCATAAATGAACAAAATGTGTGTTCATGTTTGTTCGTTTAATTAAATAAACAAAAAGTTGTATTCAAGTTCGTTCGTCTATTAAATAAAGAACATAAACGAACTTCCCGCCTAACAAGTTCATGAACGTTCGGTTCGTTTACAGGCTTGGCCATATTCTCATTCACTAATAAAGTTTACCTTAAATGAACCAAATTGCAGACTTTTGAAGCTCTAAATTGCAGAGTTTTGAAGCTCTAAATCAAAGAGCTGTTGCAGTGGTGGTAGATCCAATCCAAAGTGTGAAAGGGTAAGTTGTGATTGATGCCTTCCGTCGTATAAACCCACAAACCATGATGCTTGGCCAAGAACCGCGCCAAACAACATCCAACCTTGGCCATCTTAATAAGTCGTCAATCCAAGTGAGTCGTTGACACATCTCAAATCATTGGGATTCTGAGAATGGTTTTTGATCTTTTTATAATTTTGTTTTTGTAGGCACTGGTTCACGGGTTGAACAGGCACTACTATTCGATGGCTATTAATTATTGTCATGATAGGTGTGGGCCTTTGATAAGAGCATAATCGCCTATTCGCCTGATGTTGACGTCTCTATGCTGATTGGGTGGTCACATTATCTTGCTTTTTGTGAGATGCTCCCTTGTTCAACATCAACTTGGTTTGTTATTATTCGTCATTTGGTTAAGATCTTTAGGTCCAAATATGACGGGTTGTATTTGACCCTCAGTATTGTCTGGTTTGTTCCATACCTCTTCCGTTCTTTTGATTCCTAACCATTTGATCACTCCTCTTTATATCAACTTTTTTTTTAGAAAATCAAGAATTATATTATACCTATGTATTCACATCACAACAATGTCACACTTATATGCATGACACACGTTAAACCTTAGTCGCAAATCTACTTTTATGCGTGCATCCAACTTTATGCCGGAAAATAGTTTATTCAAGCATACTAGCATAAAAGATAAAGTGAATCATATTTGATATTTCTATTTTAAATATTGATTTACCCTAAAAATGCATTGTTGTGTACCCATATTATTTTATACGAATATTAGATCATACATTACAGTTAAGTTTCGATATAAAGGTTTAGGATCAAATACAAAGGCTTCTAAAATTAAGAAGTGTACAAAGACTTTTAAAAATAAATCCACTACACCCAAAAAAAAAACCTAAACACCCAACAATTTTTTTTTTTTTTTGCCGAAAGAGGGGGGGTGTTTAGGTTTTTGAGGGGTGGGGGTTAGGTTTTTTGGGGTTTTTTTGGTGAGGTATATTTATTTATTTTTTAGTACTGAACACCGATCCTAACTATGGCGGTTTTGGACCAGGTTGAGCCGGTTTACTGGGGTAATCAGGTTGTCCCCCAAAGTTGGTCACCCCTACTTCTGTAGTTCTATATATACGAGAGCAAGTCAGCCCGTGGATCTCAAAGACCATGTGCCATAAGCCCATAAATACAAGATAATAAGATATAGGTCATCTAAACGTGATTTTTTATAGTAAAATCATTACTGTAACTCAATGACCATACTTAAAATTGTTTTAATTTCATTTTTTTAAAATCCGTTATGTTTTGCATGGCGGTGGTTGGGTCATCAATTGCCACATATGACCAATAATATAATGCTACCCTCCCTTGATCGATGGTGGTTAGCGTGGATTGAACCACGATTACCATGGGTCTCCTTTTCCAATTTCCAATGTTTCTTTTTTCCTTTTCCTTTATGCAAAATATATATATTAAAATAAATAAGGGAATAATGGTTTGAGTTATTACCACACCCTTAAGTGGGACGGGGCACCCATGTGGTACCCTCCCCGGTTTCGTTATAGTGCCAAAACTTGGCCGCCACCAATGTGGGTACCGAGTTCTTAAGCGGCTTTGTCTACTAGCTACGGGTAAGGGATGGGGTTGGGTTGTTTGATTAGTTTAAGGTTAAAAGTGTGTGATTGGTGGGTGGGGTAAAATAGTTGGGTCCATGGTTTAAAGGGTATATGTTTAAGGCTAGGGTAGGCGCCACCACCACTTACTAGTTAATGAGTACTCTGAGTACATTTTAAGTGGCGAATAATTGTTGGTCGGGGTTAAGGTAGTGGTTTTGGATGGTGGATTTGAGGTGGGTGACATGGCGATGATGTGGTGGATCAAGGTGGTCATGTGCGTGACATTGAAATTTTCTCAACTCCCTCGTAAGCACATTTGAATTATCACTTCCATTACAAGGGGTCGTTTGGTTCGTAAAACTTTTTTCAATGATGGAATTGAAATCTTAAAAGGAATTGGAATTTAGTGGAATTGGAATTGAGTCAAATGAAGTTTTGCATTGTGTTTGGTTTGTAAGATTGTGAAAGGAATTGGATTTTTTTTTAAATAAGAATGACAAAACTGCTCCCCGCTCCGAATTCATCAGTTGTCCTCATGTGTTCATCCCCCCACCTCCAACTAAACAGATGATGGAAAAATTACAAGTTTTGTTCTTTATCTTAATACCACTTATCAGGCGGTGTCTTTTTTAATGAATTTTGACAAGTTTTGCCCTTGACAAGGAATTTTGTTGCAATTTTGTCCTTTAGGCTTAACTCAGTTAGATTTTCTTGTTAAATCTTGTCACCTAAGGGTATTTTAGTCTTTTTACCCATTTATTTCAAGAGTCAACCCTAAAATATTTTGTTTTATTCTTTTAAATAATATTAAATAAATGGGTAAAAAGACTAAAATACCCTTGGGTGACAAGATTTAATAAGAAAATCTAACTGGGTTAAGCCTAAAGGACAAAACGTGCAACAAAATTCCTTGTAAAGGACAAAACTTGTCAAAATTCGTTAGAAAGGACCCCGTCTGATAAGTGGTATTAAGATGAAGGACAAAACTTATAATTTTTCCAAAGATGATCCACCATCGATTCCAACCATATCAACTCACACCGGTAAATGGTTACTTTTGCAAAGAATAAACAACAAATGAACTATGAAATGCACATATCACACCTTTAAAAGCAATAGGCTTGCTTCATCACTAAACATACAATATTAACCAACCATGTTTCTAAGTCTTCAAAAACATTATGAACACTGCAAACACTACTAGATTAAAGTCAATACCAACAACTACCCTATTGAGGCATGATCTGTAAGCGTGTATAAAACACCAAACTCACACCATCACTTGCGGTTAGAACATGATCAATTGTCAAAGTCCATGCTTTTCCTTGTGTGTTATTGCGGATGTTCGCATGCCTAAAACTTTCACCTTGAGCTATTATCATGGAAAAATTCACTACATCTTCAGACACCCCTAGCAGAAACCGTGATAGGTGCATAGCTCCGACAGGGAGCATAGTGAGTGGGGCCTCGGAAATGAATTGGTACGGAGCACCCGGGGCTGTTACGTAGAAAAGTACCACCCTCTCAACCTGCTCAAGTTGGAAAAACTATCGGAACTGAACCCCAACCAAATATCCCTGGTTATAGGTGTATATACGTACGTGGGGGTGGGGATATTCCTGACCTGGAAGTGGAAGGGGCGGGTTTACACCCCCAAAGGCGTTATCACAAATATGTTCATTTGCTCGGGATGTATGGACGAAAAGTTGTTTCTCATTGTAGTGAAAAATGTTGAAGCTGGTTCGGCGGAGGGAAGAACTAGGGCATATTGATGCATAGAGTCTTCTTCAGTTAGATCGTCAACGGGATCAGACATGGAAGTAGACCATCCAATTTGATTTTCTTGACCGGTTCCTTGGACAAAACACCGTAGAGCCTCTCCATTACGATGAACAAATGCAATGGAGTAAAGAAAATCGCGCTCCGCACATAATTGTAACCAGTGGCGGAACCAGAACAAAACTTTAGGGGTATCCTAAAAAACTTTTACCTAGACCCATCCCTGAGAATTCGAGGGCCCCTGTGCGGCTAGTAAAAATGGACCCTTAAAATTTTCTTTTACCTAGGGTCATCCCTGAGAATTCGAGAGCCCATAGGTGCTCTGTGTGGCTTGTGGGCGCGTGTATGTATATATACATATATATAATTATTAGGTTACGAACCCGTGTATTACACGGGTTGAATTAAAATATATATATATATATATATATTAAACAATAGTCTTATATGACTTTTCAATATAAGAAATCCTAGGCTTTAGAATAAATCGTATCTAAGATCTTTATCTTTGATTTTATATAATTGAAGTTTAAAAACTTTCTTATTCGTATATCCGCATAATCATATTCATAAAACATTCATATTTTCTTCATATTTATATAATATTCTTTACATTAAAAAAAACAATATATTAAACCATACATTTAAAACGAATTATTTTAATATATTTAGTTTCCTGTTATTTCACTCTAAACTTTTTTGTTTAGTTAAAAAAACTACCAAGTACTATAGATAACTAAAATATTGAATAACTTTTTTTCTTATATTCTTCATTTTAGAAATCAAATGAATTTGGTATTATACATACGCTAGGGAGGTAATAGAAAATGAAAGAATATAATTTGTGAAAGATGTGTGTTCATATCATTTTCAACGAATATTTTTGAAGAAACACGGAACTGCCGCCGGGGTAGCTTGAACCGCTTTCTCTGAGAAGATTGAGAATCACACCTTGTTCCTTCTCTCTGAATTCAGATCTGCAAAGAAGAAGAGAGAAAAGTGGGGATGTAAAGACGGCTGGTAGAGAAAGAATCTTCTATTTCCAGCTACAAAAAAGTGTGTTTGCCTCATATTTCATGCCCTAATAAGGAGGTGAAGACCTCCTTATATAGGAGACATGGGTAACCCTAACCTCAATGGGCCAGGCCCAGTTAGGGGTTGTCTCTACAAGCCCACAACCTAGTGTAGTGTAAACTACAACACGCTGGATTTCGCGGGTTAGTACGCAATAATAATAAATATTAATATAAAAGGCGATAAGTAACGTATAACCATTTAAGCCGGGTCAAGTACCTTACCTCTACAAGTCCCCTAGTCTAGTTTTCCTCCCGTGTGCAAACGCTGGGAGTAGCACTAGACTTATTAGGAGCTCGGAAATGAAGATTACTAATTCTAAGCTTACCTGTCGCCCGGGTGTGGAAAAGTTGCTGCCCACGTTTGTTGCGTCTGTCGTTAGCTGTGAGTAGAGACAATGGAACAATGAAGAAGAAAACACAATTGTTTATCATGGGAATTGTTGGGTAGAGCCTGACTCGCATTGATTGGCAGCGGGTTAGTGTCATTTGTACTGCCACACTTTCATGAGCCTACCACGGTTGTGCGTTTGGTGCGCTAATGGCGTTCAACCCATTGAAAGAGTTGATGTTGATGTGACGACGATCCCTGCCACGCGTCCGAGTCACCGGGAGCTTCGTTGTCATAATGTGCAACCGTTGGTGGTCATAGACGCATGTGTGGATGTTGTACCACCTCAGGCAAATGCATTAATGGCTGCACCAGTCGTTGTTGATGACCCGATTATGGCAACCAACGTCGCAGATAGAGAGGATGATGCGCAATACACCCCTGCAGAAGTGCTTGCTATGCTCGGTGACCCTAGAAGGGTGTTTAGAGCGTTACTTATGTTTCCCACATTGTTTTTTATGACAGTGGGACAAGTACTTGGTTTTTCATCAGTGGTTATGTGGATCTATTACCAAGATACCCACTGGAATAGTAGTGGTTGAATACATCTATTACCAAGATGCCCACTTTTAGCGTTGTATTTTTTTAGTAATACGATTTTGTATGCGCACGAGAAAAGGCATCAGATAAAATTCCAAATTCTTTTCTTTGTATTTAAATTATGTCAATGGTAGAACTAATCTTCACCACAAAAGTTAAGTGATTTTGAATCTGAAAGCACAAAGGTCTATGCATCGATCTAACAGACATGTATTCAGATTTCGTGCAGTTTTAGTGGAAAAATATGACGTACCGGATCTGGAAGTATTTGGATCCATGAATCACATTTTTAGCTCCAATAAAAGAGATCTTCTGTTTTGAGTAGAGAAAACAACGAGATGTGATTGTCAACACAAACAACAGAGAAGCGACAAAACGGTGACAAATATTTTATTGATTGCCCAAACCCGAAAAACACCCCCCAAACCCAAGATCTCACATTTTGTGAGATCTGTAATCAATAAAAGATAAAAACAAATACCTAGATGATCATCAACACCATAAGATCAAACTCTCACAAAGAACTGAGATTTTACACAAAACGATCTTCAACAACTGAACAAAACTATAACAAACCCTAATACAATAAAAGAGAATCAGAGAGAAGTGTGCGAGTAAACAGGGGAGTGAATGAATGTCCTATTAGCTGCAAGTAGCCTTTTATATGACCCATCAAATAAGTTACATAAAGGTCCAAAAGTTAAGCACATGATGATCGCAGTCCCTGAAACATTACACTTAGCCCCCTTGAACAATCCGCCTAAAACAACATGGTCCAAACAGTTACAATAACTCACAACAACTTGTAACAACAACATAACCAAATTGGACCTAGTATAGACAAACCTAGACAATAATAAGAGCCTAATAACAAGTAGCCTAGCACATAACCATAAATCCATTAAGTCCCCATTAAGTCCGTATGATATGTTAGTGTATGAAACACCATTTATGGAATTATATATATATATATATGGTTCCCATTAAGTCTAACCGCTTTGCAAATCAATATTCACCGTCGGATCATGCTGAGATGAAATCTCAGCCGTTTAAACTCCCAAAAATAACCGCTCTAATGGCGGTTCAAAGCAGTTTTTTACGGTTTCCCTAGGTGGTGGTTACCTCCATATTTTGCTGCCCACTATCTCCACAACTCAACCACCTAAAATATCTTATTTAACTATATAAACTCATCTTCTTTTAATCATGTTAGTCTAAACTAAGAAAAAAACTGATTTCTTGGTAGTTTAGGGAGGTTACACACTCGCTCTCCAAAAATAAGAAAGTTACGAACGGTTTCAGGGTTATATCTCCCACGTCCCCTCCCCACGTTTCCTGTAACTTCCATGTACCCTTCCTTTTAATAGGGATCCCAGACCTGTGTTTTTGCCCCATTCCCCTCCATCGCTATCTATCCAAATCCATTACGCTTTGAAAAGTAAAAGTGAAGCATCATTTCGTCGCAAGACCGATTCCAAACATCTCTGTCATCGCAACATCAAAGTTGTCGATTTAGAGCACCGGTTCCTCGAATCTCTCAATTACACTCCGATAATTGAAGCACCCGGTGTAATCGCTCATGAAATCAAGGTATGTTGTATGTTAATTGTTGTAAAGCATTTGTGAATTTGATCTTCTTTGTGTGTGTTGTAGAAGTTTTGCTCTTCATCTTCTTCACCTTCCATTCGGTTCACCCAGCTCCGTAAGTACATAATCTGTCAGGTTATTTTCAGTTTTTTGTTTTTTGAAATTTGTTATTGATGTATTTGTAAGGTTTTCTTCTTATATGGCGGTGGATTTTGAGTAATTTGCAGGTCTTATTTCTCTTTTCATCCGAACTTTTAGCATTAATATTCAGAGTTTAGGGTTTAGGTTGAGTTATTTGTAACAACCGACACCTGTTTGATGAAATGTCTTGGATATCAGTAGAAACTTGGTAAAGTCGAGAGATTTTGACTGATAAAACCGTCATGGATATATCAACACAGTTCATTCCCTCGGTTATTTAATTTTGTTTTGCAATTTTGGGCATAACTTTGCTGGATATATCAAAATGGGTACTTTATAGTCTTTGGTTGGTTTGTAGAGTTTTATTACTTATTCATGTTTTAAATATCATCAAAGTTTTATATTTACATATTAATTTAAGTTTATAAGAAAATGATTTATGAAGATGTATGTATAAAAATACACTTTTGATGACTTTCAACTTTCTAACCAGTTTTAACTTTCAAATAAAACTTCTTATTTGAACTATTTTACCCGCTTGAGAGAAATACTTTTTTTCACATGAAGCAACATTTGTGTTTATCAGGTGAAAGGGCTTTTAAAAGAGCGAAAACTAGAAATGCTTGTGGACCCTGATCTAGAGACGAATTACATCGATTCAGAAGTTGCGCAGCTGATCCAGGTGGCATTGCTGTGCACCCAAGGCTCACCAATGGACCGACCCAAAATGTCTGATGTGGTCAGAATGCTGGAAGGTGACGGGTTGGCCGAAAGATGGGACAAGTGGCAGAAACTGGAGGTTACTCGACAGGAAATCGATCTTGCACCACATCCTAATTCTGATTGGATTCTTGATTCGACTGAGAATTTGCATGTTGTTAAGTAGTCGGGACCGAGGTAACTTGAAATGGGTTCAAAGTTTCGTGATTTGGAAATTTAGTTTGTTATGATTAATTAAACTGCCTATCGTTAATCGAACAATCAATGCCAACATTTTCAGCAAAGTTATTCCCAAAAGTGGAGGTTACTCGCCAGGAAATTTATTTTGTTTTCCAAATTTGGGCATAACTTTGCTGGGTATGAAAGATGACATAGTGGAATTCGTATTGCAATGCCAACATTTTCCTGTATCACAGGGGCAATTGGTTCTCATTGTTTATCTCAGCAGGTTGATTGAATATTCTTTGTGATTTTGTTGTTTCATGAGCTTTTGTGCCACTTTTCTACATCACTGCATGAAACTATCACAAATAGAATGACACCAATAGAAGAAATGGCAGGCATAGATGTTCTTTGCGGTGACAAAACTGGAACTTCGACGCTGAACTGTTGGAGAACCGGATCATCATCATCATATGCATGTGTATATACAGTTGCAGCGGAAGGTTTTACACGATTTGCAGTCATGATGAAATGAAAATGAAAATGCAGATCAAGAAACAATGCAGAATATGCAACGATGAAATGAAGGAATTGAAAAGGACAATTTCGGTAACTTGAAAATGTCTTGGTATCCGACATGATTGCTGGTACACTTGAATAAATACATAGTGTTTGGCGGTTGATTTTTGGCGGGTAACTGCCGGAGGCAGTTATTTGAATCATTCACCCGCTTATCGCAGCGGTTATTACATACACTTATCATTTATCATCCGAAATCATATCATACATGTTACTACTTATAAATTCAGATAATTAAAACATAAACTTATAAACATAACTAAGTTTAATACTTCTAACATAACCCCCTTAAACTTGGTTATGTTTCCGAGCTTGATCCATAATGCTCCGATTAGCTTCTTCAACGGCCCATCTTGCATAATCGAAGTTGAACCTTTTCCTTCTTTTCACTTGATTCCAGTCATCATCATCGATTCCAGCAAAGAGTGCAACCTGTGTTGACTCAGCACCATTATGACTCTCACCTGCAGTAACATCATGAACTATATCTTCACTCCTTGTCTTCCTGTGACATCTTTGAGAGGATTCAGCACCATCGTTCACCACCTCCTTCACATGCACTTCATCTTGTACCGTTTTAAATTTATAATAATATTCCAGAACATCAAGGTACATGGCGTATATGATTCTCATGTAATCTCCATCTTTATACTCGAATCCCAAGTCTTTCGCTATGATTGGCCACGTGTTTTCAGTAGTCACTTCTCGGTATCCGCCATCTTTTGTGTTTTGGTCAAAAATTACCGAAGCAATTTAGTGATCAAATTAGTTAAGTGAGGTAGTGTGCTAAAATTATGTGTGAAAAATATGTTAACCAAGTTAGTTATAAAAACAGTTTCAGGATACGGCTAAAGATATAGAGCTGTATCTATGATCAAACAATGAGCAAAAAAGTAAAGGTTGACACGTGATGTACGAGGAAAGCCCTTGATCAATCTAGATCGCCGGCATAAAACCTCGGGAGCTGACAATCGCAGCTGCCTTGTTCTTCTATTGCTTCAAATATCAGGATACAGTGCAGGATGTAGTGCAGATCAACTATGTGTTACAATGTAATTCGAATACAAGTGTTGTGTGTAGTGTTTGCAGTGAGCTAGAGAGAAAGTGTTTGAAAATGTGAAAGTTGAGTGCCTTAATCTGATCCGCCCCCATCTATTTATAGTAAAACAAATATAACAAACTATCCTAAATAACCGGGATCCAACGAATATTCCTCACTCGAACGTTGTGGACCTAGTCTTTCGGGTTCAACGTCTCTCCCATAACAAACATGCCCGAGTCTTGAGGAGAAGAAGTCCATCTGACCGTTAGCGAACCCCAGCCTTTAACCTGCACGTGGTTAATTCAATATTCCTCAGGATATCGCCCAACATGTTAGCAATATCCCCGTCCAGTATCCTGATCACAAATAAACAATAAAAAGCAGGATATTGATCAAGATATGTATGCTCAGAAAATGACCCATAACAATTGTCCCCAAATATATCGGTTGGTATACCAATCCAACGGATATATTTTAAAAGTTTTATCCCATAATTCAAGGCATTTAAAACGAAGCGACGGTCAAGATCACATCATAACCTCCAACGCGCTTTTAGCTCAATGGAGATCCACAATGCCCCTATATCTTCTCTCTTCTTGTTTGAAAAGCAGATATCTCCAACAGAGTCTCCAGGTAATTCCCCATTTCTCATTCACTTTCTGTCAATTTTTCTTGCCTTATTCGTAATGGCTGCCGAGACCTTCACCCAGCAGAATCTCCTCAAAAATCCTGAAAAGGAGGTCTGCGCTTTCGACAACGCAGACATCGCGGCTTTGAGAGCTTCCGGTGCTTTCCCTGATAACACAGTCTTTAGATCATAAGATCGGTCAATTCGATCGGATGTTTCTTCCACAGATTAGGTCTGCTTTCCAGCATACCCTTTTTCGCTGGGTCTTCGATACCCCTTTCCCGAATTCATGATGCAATTCTTCCGAACCACCGGCATCTCTTTTGCTCAAACCATGCCCATGGTTTGGAGAGTATTAATCGTACTTAACCAAATCAAAAACCTTCATTGCCCCGACCTCTGCATCGAGGATCTGCCTATTGCTTATCGCCTCCGATCCCACGGCTCTAGCCGGTTCTTGCTTTTTTTCGACCTCTAGCAAACCCCTTATTCTTAAAGCCACCAAAAACGAAGATAGATGGCAACTCAAATTTTTATTTGTCAAACGAGACTCCATTGCTGAGGGTGCCAGCCTTCCGGTGGAGTGGTTAACCACCGGTAGGGTCATAAATGTTCTCATGTACCTTTAGATTTTTATCTTTTACTAATATCCTTCTTTTTGATTCTTATGCAGTGAATTTCAAGGAAGTAGCTCCCCCTACCGCTGAATTAGAGGAAAGAATCAAAACTGTTTACCAATTACCTACAATAGACAGGAGTTTCACCACACACGTCCCGAGTTCCAGTCAAAACTCGTCATCTGAAATGTCTGGTAAGGATTACTTTTAAAATAGTTAGTTAGTATAGCATAATAGAATGAAAAGTAATAATAATGCAAAACTTTTTCCTTTATGCAGCACCGGCCAAGATCCCTGAAGTCTTTGACCTCGACGAGTTGGACAGTTATTCTGATCAGGTTCAGGTCAAGAAGGAACCTAGTCCCAGGGCCACAGCCTCATCCAAACCCAGTGGTTCCAAAGCCATTGTCATCAGCAAACCCTTGCCAACTACCAAGCCCCGGAGCTCCAGCTCTCGTAAAAGGAAAGAGCCCGATTCCCCCGTCATTTCTGACACTTTTCCCTATGAGAAGCACAGGTTCATTGAAGCTAGCGGGTTTATGACTTCCTTTCTTAATCAGGTTAGTATTCTCAAACCACATCCTGCAGCTTACATCATTTACAAAGATTTATCAATATTAATACCTGTCCTCTTACTTTCGCAGGGTCTTGAGCGTCTGGTTCATCTATATCAAGAATCCTGCGGGCTTAACAAGACGCTTGAATCCAAGTTAAAGGAAGCAGAAGTCACGATCTCCGATCAAGGCATGATTGCAGCCGCCAAATCTCGTCATTTCGAGGAGAAGTTCAAAGCTATGATTCAAGAACACCAGACTGCTCTCAACAAAGCTACTCTTCAAGCCCAAGCCGATCTTGAAGCTGCCCATGTGCAACATGAACGTGATATGGTCACCTACCGGGATAGCCTTAAGAGTTTCGTCGTCATTTCTCTTCTCCAGGCCAGGCTGAAGATGGCCCATGAAGCCAAAACACTAGGTTTTGAATGCCCTTCTTGGGACGTTGGTGCCTGGGAAACAAGACTAAAGAATCTTGGCGGCATTTCTACCACACCAGCTGCCGAAGGATCCTCCAAAGTAGCTGAAAAAGCTAACGATGCTGAGAGGGATGCTGAGGTGGATCCCGAGACGGATGCTGCTGAAATTACCGCGAACGAAGATAGCACTGCCCCCTAAAACTTATTTCCTTTTGTTTGAGCAATTTTATGTCTTATGAACAATTTTTATTTTCTGCATTAAAACAATTTGATAACCGAAGGCGGATGGGTCCTGGGTTTCAGGATGAAGCCTTTGGTTATCAGCTAGTACCGTTTATTTCCAGTAATTTCATCTTTCATTTTTCTTGCTATCACTTTCTGGTTTTCTTATTATAGACCTTAGTTTTTCAAAATATAGTCAGTGATATATTACCAAAACTTTTATTAATTCAATCACCTTTAGAGAAAATTAAAAGATAGTTCATTTTAAAACCTGTTATGACGATACTAACTTAATTAAAGTTTCAAACTAGTACCAGTTTCATATATCTTAATCAAATATAGTATAACGTTTACAAAGGAAAGATCATACCAGGAATAGGGTACAACCCTATTATCAAACCTCAATCCCTTTGCAAATTTTCCAATGAAGATGTCCCTGTCTGAGACACTTAGTGCATTAGTTTCGAGTCTTATCCTTTGAGCTTTACACCATTGCTTCAGTAGGAATGTCCCCTGTGTACAATGCCTTCAAATACTTAGAAATCCTTTGGATATCAGTTCCCATTGTGTAGACAATTCTTCATGTCACAGGGTAAAACCCAAAAAATGTATTGGGGATGAATCCCTTGTATCCTGGGGAGAATCCCAAATTTTCGTGCGCTACAGGCGGGAGTGTATAAACTCCAAGACTTAGAAAGGTGAAAACCTATAAACCTTAGAGAGTATGAAAATACCCTTTCGTGAGAGAGGGTGATCAATCCTCATATACCTTTAGGATTCAGGATATAGCCAATAGTAACGAAATTATCAGCCACTTTTACATGGACTGGTCCCGCCACCTTGAACTATTCCCGAATAACTTGCGCTCCAGGCGGGGTGTTTAAACCCAATTCGGAAGAAAGGTGAATACCTTTAAACCTGTGAAGGGATCGGGATCCCTTATACGTGAGAGAGGGGGCCAATCCTCTAATCTTCCAAAGTATCCTGAGTGAGCATCCTGGAGCTATATCCTGGATCATATACTGCAAAACATCCTTAAACTAAGGTGGGTGTTAGCTTGGCTAACATCCCTCCGATGCTTAAGTTAGTATTGGGTTTCAAAGAACAAATCAAATCAAACATATTTAAAAGAGATAGAGTTCATACCATCTTGAGATAGAAATTACATTCTATTCTTACTTGAAATAGAGCTTTAAGTGTATTGCATTCCAGGATCTTGGTAGCATATCCCCTTCCATATTCTTGAGTCTATATGCTCCTTTCCCCGCTTCTGACTCAACTTCATATGGTCCTTCCCATTTTGGAGCTAGCTTGCCATCGGCAGGATTAGTGGTATTTTGAAAAGCCTTTCTTAGCACCCAATCACCAATTCGAAATCTCCTAGTCCTTATATTCTTGTTATATGCTCTGGATATTCTTTGTTGATATGCTGCCATCCTTAGCCTTGCTGCATCCCTTTTTTCATCTATAGTATCCAAATCCTGACATAAGGCTTCAGGATTCTGTTCAGGATCCCGTAGGATAGATCTCGCAGTAGGTATCGCCATTTCCGTTGGAATCATTGCTTCTGCTCCAAATACCAAGGAAAATGGGGTTTGGCCTGTTGCATTCTTTACCGTTGTCCTATCAGCCCACAAAACAAAGGGTAATTCTTCTGCCCATCTTCCTTTTTTGGCTCCAAGTCTCTTCTTTAAGTTATTGACAATTATCTTGTTTGAGGATTCTGCTTGTCCATTCGCTTGAGGACGTACCGGAGTAGATGTTATCATTTTGATTCCCCAACTCTTGCAAAAGTCAGTAGTTCTCTTGCTTATAAACTGAGAACCATTGTCACAGATTATCTTGGCTGGTACTCCGAATCTGGTCAGGATATTTCTCTTTATGAAGGATACTACTTCTTGATCCCTGACTTGGACAAATGCCTCGGCTTCAACCCATTTGGAGAAATAATCTGTCATTGCCAACATAAAAACCTTTCCTCCTGGAGCCTTTGGAAGCTTTCCCACTATATCCATACCCCACTTCATAAATGGCCAAGGGGAAACAATAGGATACAGCGGTTCAGCAGGCTGATGTAATATGTTACTATGTCTTTGACATGCATCACATCTTCGAGCATATTCTGCGGCATCTTTTCTCATTGTCGGCCAATAATATCCTGTCCTTAATACTTTTGAGAATAATGACCTGCCCCCAGTATGGTTACCACAATCCCCTTCATGTATATCCTGAAGTACTTCTTTGGCTTCAGGATCCTCCAAACACCTCAAATACGGTCCTGCGAGAGATTTCTTGTATAAAACATTATTTATAATAGTGAATCGTGATACCTTCATCCTAAATGCCTTAGGATTTTCATTTTCGGGGATGTGTCCTTCCTTGAGATATCTCACGATTGGAGCCGTCCAGGATTTAGGATCCTTTTCAGGGTACTCTGCTCCAGGATCCTGAATAACCGCTACTTCTTTATCCTGAGGATTCGTTGCAGGATATAAGACATGTAATATTGGTATTTGGGTCCCTTCTGGTATCCTGGTCGATGATCCCAAATTTGCTAAGGCATCTGCTTCAGCATTATCCTCCCTTGGTACCTGTTCAAGTGTAAAAACATCGAAATATCCTGCTAATTTTTTGAGAATATCGAGATATTCGATTAATTTCTCACCCTTAACTGCATAGGATCCATTAAAATGGTTAGTAATTAACAAGGAGTCAACATATACTTGCAAATTCTTGATACTCATATTCTTAGCCAACTCTAATCCTGCAATTAAAGCTTTATATTCTGCCTCATTATTAGTAGCAGGGGATTCACACCTAATAGCCTGGGGTAATATGTCCCCCTGTGGCGATTTTAGTAGTATTCCCAATCCTACTCCTCTTACATTAGATGCACCATCAGTATATAATGTCCAGGATCCTGAGGATTCTCCTAACTGTTGAACTTCTAGGTCTACCTCATCCTGAATGTCACTACTGAAATCAGCCACAAAGTCAGCTAAAGCCTGAGACTTTATGGCATTTCTAGGTTCATATACTAAATCATAAGCACTTAACTTTACTGACCACTTGGCCATCCTGCCTGACATCTCTGGTTTCCTAAGCACATTTTTGACAGGATAATTTGTTTTAACATGGATCCTATGTGTCTCAAAATAATGTCTAAGCTTTGTCGATGCCATAACTAGAGCTAATATCAATATTTCTAAATAAGAATACCTAGTTTCAGCATCTAACAAACTTTTACTAACATAATAAACAGGATATTGCTGACCTTCATGGTCCTTTATAAGAACGGCACTTACAGCATTCCCTGATACAGCGAGGTATAGGGATAGTGGTTCACCATTTTCAGGTTTCATCAATAGAGGTGCAGTTGAGAGATATCGCTTCAAATCCTGCAAGGCTGCTTCATGCTTTGCTCCCCATTCAAATTTCTTATTCTTCTTGAGGATATCATAGAATTCCTTGCATTTTTCCGAGGATCTTGAAATAAATCTGTTCAAAGCTGCTACTCGGCCTGTTAACCATTGAACGTCCTTCATATTCGAGGGTGATTTTATATCCAGGATAGCTTTAATCTGCTCCGGGCTTGCCTCTATCCCCCTTTTCATCACCATATATCCTAGAAACTTTCCTGCCCCCACTCCGAAATGGCACTTAGCAGGATTCAGCTTCATGTTATACTGATCCAGAATATCAAATGCTCCCTTGATATCCTGGAGGTGATCCTCAGCCTTTTTAGATTTCACCACCATATCGTCAATATACACCTCCATGGTGTCCCCCAGCTTATCTTTGAACATCATGTTCACCAATCTCTGGTATGTTGCACCTGCATTTTTCAAACCGAAAGGCATAGCAGTATAGCAATAAATACCTGTTGGTGTCATGAAAGCAGTATCCTCCTGGTCCGAAGGCTCCATTTGAATCTGCTGAAATCCTGAGGATGCGTCCATGAACGTTAACATTTCATGCCCAGCAGTAGCATCCACCATTGCATCGATATGAGGAAGGGGGAACGGGTCTTTAGGACAAGCCTTATTCAAGTCTGTGTAATCTACACAGACTCTCCATTTCCCATTTTTCTTCTGCACTACGACCACATTCGCCAACCATCTTGGGAACTTGACTTCTCTGATCATTTTGGACTTTAACAATCTTTCAACTTCCTCTTGGATGATTATATTCCGCTCAGGAGCAAACTTCCTTCTTTTTTGTTTAATAGGCTTGAATGACCTGTCAATTCCAAGCTTGTGAGTAATAATGTCTTTGGATATACCTGTCATATCCTCATGCCTCCTTGCAAACGTTGACATCCTGCACTTCAAAAAGTTAGTTAATTGTTTTTCAATATCCCGAGGGATATTGGTTCCTACGAGCACCGAGATATCAGGATTATCCTGATCCAGGATAACTTTCTTCACATCCTGCTCCGAAGCTTCCAAGGTATCCCGGGCCCGCATCTTTAATTGCTATGCTGGATTAGGCTTGGTCGAGGATTTCATTGAGGATGTGTAGCATTCCTTCGCCTCCTGCTGATCACTATCAACTTTGACGACCCCCCAAGGGGTTGGAATCTTGATGCATTGGTGATAAGTCGAAGGCACAGCCTTCATGTCATGGATCCATGGCCTGCCTAGTATGATGTTATAGCAGGATAAGGAGTCCATCACACAGAAGCGTTGTATCGAGTTGACCCCTTCAACGTATACTGGTAACTTTATCTCTCCTACAATATTTCTAGCTTCTCCACTGAAACCAACGAGCACAGTGGACTTCGAAGTAATGTCCATCGGAGATACATTCATCCTTTTCAATGTTTCAAGCTGAATTATATTGACAGAACTACCGTTGTCCAACAATATCCTGCGTACAAAATGGTTAGCCACATATAATGTTATTACCAAAGCATCATGGTGAGGATCCTGAACAGTATCCCTGTCATCACTATCGAAAGTGATCACTTTATCAGTTGTGAGGGTAGTCATCCTGACTGGTTTGTCTCCCCTTTCACTCTTAGCTTCCTTTGCATGTCTCTTAGCCGCCGAATACGAAGTCCCACAAATGTCGGATCCTCCTGAAATAAAGTTAATTATCTTGGCATCTGCTGGGGGTGATGTTGCTCGTTCAGGATCCTTCTCGGGATCCTGCCCTTTATTCTTCTTTCTTCCCAGCAAGTCCTTCAGATACCCTTTGCTTAACAGGTAACTTATTTCTTTCCTTAAAGCAATGCAATCCTCGGTCATATGTCCGAAGTCTTCATGGAAGGCACACCATTTGGATTTATCCTTCCAATCAGCTTTCTGCTGGTTCTTTCGAGGCTACCTAGCTTTGTCCCCTAAACCCTGCATAGCATACATTAACTCAGGTATATTAACAGAAAAGCAGTATTCAGATAAGTCAGGATATTCTTCAGGATCCTCGTCTTCAACAGCATTCACTTTCTTGTTATCATTTCTGCCATATGGCTTGGAGCGATATGGCTTATATGAGGATTCTGATTTCCTGTTAGTTGATTCATAGGTTGAGGTAGAATTCATCCTCTCCTGCATCTTCTTGTCATCTTCCAAACAGATATACCTCAAAGCCCTGTTACGAGCTTCGTCGAGATTCCTGCAGGGATTCATTACAAGATCTTGATAAAACTGAGAATCCTTTTGTAACCCCATCTTAAAAGCTTGCACAGCTGTTGCAACATCAAGATGTTGGATATCCAAGGATTCTCGACTGAATTTGTTCACATAATCCCTCAAGGATTCCTGAGGCCCTTGAGTTATCCTGTAAAGATCACTGGTTAGTTTCTCAAAACTCCGGCTGCAAGAAAACTGACTATTAAACAAATTAACCAAATGAGCAAACGAAGTAATTGAGTGAGGAGGAACATTTAATAGCCATTTTAAGGCTGATCCTGTCAGGGTAGATCCAAAACCCTTGCACAAGCATGCTTCCTTGAGCTCCGGAGGGATAGGGTTGATCTCCATTCTTTCCCTATACTTGGCAATATGCTCTTCAGGATCCGTAGTCCCATCATACAGCTTCATGTTGGGAGTCTGAAATCTTTTTGGGATTTCAGCATCACAGATAGGATATGCAAAGCGGGATATCCTGTGGCTGTCTTGGGATACTTCTGGAATTGGCTGGACCACTCCAGGTACACTGGATATCATGTCCTTCAATTTTTGAAGCTCCCTGGTAAATGTTGACGTCATACCTGCATCCTGCAAAGAGCCATTGTTGTTAGTAGCAAGAACATTATTATTTGACACGTTACCGGTCTGAGGATTTTGGCCATATCCTGAAGCATATCCTGAACTCCTCACAGTGGACATCCTGACCGAAGAGGGTATCTCAGGGATATGATTCTGAGAATGGCTTGGGACGATATTCCCCCTGTTATCCTCAGTGTAAACTGCGGAACTGAAGTTCAAAGCCCTGGGCTGTATAGGAGTGACAGTTTCTTCAGCAGGTCTACTCGAGCTAGCTTTTAAGAGTTGTATTTCTCTTAACAGCATTTGGTTAGTCTCCTGTTGCTGCCTCATTTGTTCCTGCACACTTCCAAATAAAGTTAGAATTTCATCATTAGAGGCTAAAACGGGAGCAGATCCCTGAACACTCCGAGTAGGGATAACATCTTGAGGTTGTGAAGAAAATGGCATCCTTGGAGGAGGTGGTGGAAGCACCGAACCGGTAGTAGCAGAGGTTGCAGCAGACATAGTGGAGGAGCTCATGTTTGATCTTGAGGCCATTGTAAACAATGTGGCAAAAAGTTTCGAAAACAGAAAACCGATAAATGATTTCACAAAGATCTTTAGTAA
Source organism: Helianthus tuberosus (assembly GCA_030545235.1). Lineage (NCBI taxonomy): Eukaryota > Viridiplantae > Streptophyta > Magnoliopsida > Asterales > Asteraceae > Helianthus > Helianthus tuberosus. Next base: position 157,952,000 of record CM060402.1, on the reverse strand, counting down.
AGGTAGCACCACTTGCCCCATGGTGGGCGCCAAATTGTTTTGGTCAAAAATTACCGAAGCAATTTAGTGATCAAATTAGTTAAGTGAGGTAGTGTGCTAAAATTATGTGTGAAAAATATGTTAACCAAGTTAGTTATAAAAACAGTTTCAGGATACGGCTCAAGATATAGAGCTGTATCTATGATCAAACAATGAGCAAAAAAGTAAAGGTTGACACTTGATGTACGAGGAAAGCCCTTGATCAATCTAGATTGCTGGCATAAAACCTCAGGAGCTGACAATCGTAGCTGCCTTGTTCTTCTATTGCTTCAAATATCAGGATACAGTGCAGGATGTAGTGCGGATCAACTATGTGTTACAATGTAATTCGAATACAAGTGTTGTGTGTAGTGTTTGCAGTGAGCTAGAGAGAAAGTGTTTGAAAATGTGAAAGTTGAGTGCCTTAATCTGATCCGCCCCCATCTATTTATAGTAAAACAAATATAACAAACTATCCTAAATAACCGGGATCCAACGAATATTCCTCACTCGAACGTTGTGGACCTAGTCTTTCGGGTTCAACGTCTCTCCCATAACAAACATGCCCGAGTCTTGAGGAGAAGAAGTCCATCTGACCGTTAGCGAACCCCAGCCTTTAACCTGTACGTGGTTAATTCAATATTCCTCAGGATATCGCCCAACATGTTAGCAATATCCCCGTCCAGTATCCTGATCTCAAATAAACAATAAAAAGCAGGATATTGATCAAGATATGTATGCTCAGAAAATGACCCATAACATTTTGCTACCAGTATATATAAACTTAACAGATCTATCTTTCTTTGATCCGAAGAGTAGGGTGGGACTGGCCTTGAATTGATTCCCATATATTTGTTCAGGAACCAGCGAATCATCTCTTCAAATTTCCTTTGAAGATCAACTTTATACTTGAATACGTATTCCCGGTCATCAAGCATATTGATCAAGGCCTTGCAGTCACCAAATTCATGGAATTCTAATGTTTTTAAGATCATTAGATTCCAGTCAACTTCATCTTTATTCGAAACATTCAGTGTTTCGAAATAAGAATTCAAATAATCATTTTTTAATTCATCATCTATACCGCACATGTCTTGCAGCCTTCTTCTCTCCTTTAAACCAAATTCCTCCTCCTTCGTCAACCCAGTCACATCGTTTATTGTACTTACCACCGGAGAGGAAAACATAGGGAAGATTTTGCATGAATCACCGGATTTTCTGACCGTGAAACCTTGAAGTGTTAACTGTTATGGGTCATTTTCTGAGCGTACATATCTTGATCAATATCCTGCTTCTAATTGTTTATTTCTGACCAGGATACTGGACGGGGATATTGCTAACATCCTGGGCGATATCCTGAGTTTGATTGAATTAACCACGTGCAGGTTAAAGGCTGGGGTTTGCTAACGGTCAGATGGACTTCATCTCCTCAAGACTCGGGCATGTTTGTTATGGGAGAGACGTTGAACCCGAAAGACTAGGTCTACAACGTTCGAGTGAGGAATATTCGCTGGATCCCGGTTATTTAGGATAGTTTGTTATATTTTTTTTACTATAAATAGATGGGGGCGGATCAAATTAAGGCACGCAACTTACACATTTTCAAACACTTTCTCTCTAGCTCTCTGCAAACACTACACACAAACACTTGTATTCAAATCGCATTGTAACACCTAGTTGATTCGCTCTACATCCTGCACTGTATCCTGGTATTTGAAGCAATAGAAGAACAAGGCAGCTGCGATTGTCAGCTCCCGAGGTTTTGTGCCGGCGATCTAGATTGATCAAGGGCATTCCTCGTACATCACGTGTTAACCTTTACTTTTCTGCTCATTGTTTGATCATAGATACAGCTCTATATCTTGAGCCGTACCCTGAAACTGTTTTTGTAACTAACCTGGTTAACATATTTTTCACACATAATTTTAGCACACTACCTCACTTAACTAATTTGATCATTAAAATTGCTTCGGTAATTTTTGACCAAAACAATTTGGCGCCCACCGTGGGGCAAGTGGTGCTCTCTTTACTAAAAATCTTTGTGAAATCATTTATCGGTTTTCTGTTTTCGAAACTTTTTGCCACATTGTTTACAATGGCCTCAAGATCAAACATGAGCTCCTCCACTATGTCTGCTGCAACCTCTGCTACTACCGGTTCGGTGCTTCCACCACCTCCTCCAAGGATGCCATTTTCTTCACAACCTCAAGATGTTATCCCTACTCGGAGTGTTCAGGGATCTGCTCCCGTTTTAGCCTCTAATGATGAAATTCTAACTTTATTTGGAAGTGTGCAGGAACAAATGAGGCAGCAACAGGAAACTAACCAAATGCTGTTAAGAGAAATACAACTCTTAAAAGCTAGCTCGAGTAGACCTGCTGAAGAAACTGTCACTCCTATACAGCCCAGGGCTTTGAACTTCAGTTCCGCAGTTTACACTGAGGATAACAGGGGGAATATCGTCCCAAGCCATTCTCAGAATCATACCCCTGAGATACCCTCCTCGGTCAGGATGTCGACTGTGAGGAGTTCAGGATATGCTTCAGGATATGGCCAAAATCCTCAGACTGGTAATGTGTCAAATAATAATATTCTTGCTACTAACAACAATGGGTCTTTGCAGGATGCAGGTATGACGTCAACATTTACCAGGGAGCTCCATAAATTGAAGGACATGATATCCAGTGTACCTGGAGTGGTCCAGCCAATTCCCGGAAGTATCCCAAGACAGCCATAGGATATCCCGCTTTGCGTATCCTATCTGTGATGCTGAAATCCCAAAAAGATTCCAGACTCCCAACATGAAACTGTATGATGGGACTACGGATCCTGAGGAGCATATTGCCCACTATAGGGAACGGATGGAAATCAATCCTATCCCTCCAGATCTCAAGGAAGCATGCTTATGCAAGGGATTCGGTTCTACCTTGATAGGATCAGCCTTAAAATGGCTGTTAAACGTCCCTCCTCACTCAATTACTTCGTTTGCTCATTTGGTTAATTTATTTAACAGTCAATTTTCTTGTAGTCGGAGTTTTGAGAAACTAACCAGTGACCTTTATAGGATCACTCAAGGATCTCAGGAATCCTTGAGGGATTATGTGAACAAGTTCAGTCGAGAATCCTTGGACATCCCACATCTTGATGTTGCAACGGCTGTACAAGCTTTTAAGATGGGGTTACAAAAGGATTCTCAGTTTTATCAGGATCTCGTAATGAATCCCTGCAGGAATCTCGACGAAGCTCGTAACAGGGCTTTGAGATACATCCGTTTGGAAGATGACAAGAAGATGCAAGAGAGGATGAATTCTACCTCAACCTATGAATCAACCAACAGGAAATCAGAATCCTCATATAAGCCATATCGCTCCAAGCCATATGGCAGAAATGATAACAAGAAAGTGAATGTTGTTGAAGACGAGGATCCTGAAGAATATCCTGACTTGTCTGAATACTGCTTTTCTGTTAATATACCTGAGTTAATGTATGCTATGCAGGGTTTAGGGGACAAAGCTAGGTGGCCTCGAAAGAACCAGCAGAAAGCTGATTGGAAGGATAAATCCAAATGGTGTGCCTTCCATGAAGACTTCGGAAATATGAGCGAGGATTGCATTGCTTTAAGGAAAGAAATAAGTTACCTGTTAAGCAAAGGGTATCTGAAGGACTTGCTGGGAAGAAAGAAGAATAAAGGGCAGGATCCCGAGAAGGATCCTGAACGAGCAGCATCACCCCCAGCAGATGCCAAGATAATTAACTTTATTTCAGGAGGATCCGACATTTGTGGGACTTCGTATTCGGCGGCTAAGAGACATGCAAAGGAAGCTAAGAGTGAAAGGGGAGACAAACCAGTCAGGATGACTACCCTCACAACTGATAAAGTGATCACTTTCGATAGTGATGACAGGGATACTGTTCAGGATCCTCACCATGATGCTTTGGTAATAACATTATATGTGGCTAACCATTTTGTACGCAGGATATTGGTGGACAATGGTAGTTCTATCAATATAATTCAGCTGGAAACATTGAAAATGATGAATGTATCTCCGGTGGACATTACTTCAAAGTCCACTGTGCTCGTTGGTTTCAGTGGAGAAGCTAGAAATACTGTAGGGGAGATAAAGTTACCAGTATATGTTGAAGGGGTCAACTCGATACAACGCTTCTGTGTGATGGACTCCTTATCCTGCTATAACATCATACTAGGCAGGCCGTGGATCCATGACATGAAGGCTGTGCCTTCAACTTATCACCAATGCATCAAGATTCCAACCCCTTGGGGGTCGTCAAAGTTGATAGTGATCAGCAGGAGGCGAAGGAATGCTACACATCCTCGATGAAATCCTCGACCAAGCCTAATCCAGCATAGCAATTAAAGATGCGGGCCCGGGATACCTTGGAAGCTTTGGAGCAGGATGTGAAGAAAGTTATCCTGGATCAGGATAATCCTGATATCTCGGTGCTCGTAGGAACCAATATCCCTCAGGATATTGAAGAACAATTAACTAACTTTTTGAAATGCAGGATGTCAACGTTTGCATGGAAGCATGAGGATATGACAGGTATATCCAAAGACATTATTACTCACAAGCTTGGAATTGACAGGTCATTCAAGCCTATTCAGCAAAAAAGAAGGAAGTTTGCTCCTGAGCGAAATATAATCATCCAAGAGGAAGTTGAAAGATTGTTAAAGTCCAAAATGATCAGAGAAGTCAAGTTTCCAAGATGGTTGGCAAATGTGGTCGTAGTGCAGAAGAAAAATGGGAAATGGAGAGTCTGTGTAGATTTCACAAACTTGAATAAGGCTTGTCCTAAAGGCCCATTCCCCCTTCCTCATATCGATGCAATGGTGGATGCTACTGCTGGGCATGAGATGTTAACGTTCATGGATGCATCCTCAGGATTTCAGCAGATTCAAATGGAGCCTTCGGACCAGGAGGATACTGCTTTCATGACACCAACAGGTATTTATTGCTATACTGCTATGCCTTTCGGTTTGAAAAATGCAGGTGCAACATACCAGAGATTGGTGAATATGATGTTCAAAGATAAGCTGGGGGACACCATGGAGGTATATATTGACGATATGGTAGTAAAATCTAGAAAGGCTGAGGATCACCTCCAGGATATCAAGGGAGCATTTGATATCCTGGATCAATACAACATGAAGCTAAATCCTGCTAAGTGCCATTTCGGAGTGGGGGCAGGAAAGTTTTTAGGATATATGGTGACTAAAAGAGGAATAGAGGCAAGCCCGGAGCAGATTAAAGCCATCCTGGATATCAAATCACCTTCAAATATGAAGGATGTTCAACGACTAACAGGCCGAGTAGCAGCGTTGAACAGATTTATTTCAAGATCCTCGGAAAAGTGCAAGGAATTTTATGATATCCTCAAAAAGAACAAGAAGTTCGAATGGGGAGCAAAGCATGAAGCAGCCTTGCAGGATTTGAAGCGATATCTCTCAACTGCACCTCTATTGATGAAGCCTGAGAATGGTGAACCACTATCCCTATACCTCGCTGTATCAGGGAATGCTGTAAGTGCCGTTCTTATAAAAGACCATGAAGGTCAGCAATATCCTGTCTATTATGTTAGTAAAAGTTTGTTAGATGCTGAAACTAGATATTCTCATTTAGAAAAATTGATACTAGCATTAGTTATGGCATCAACGAAGCTTAGACATTACTTTGAGACACATAGAATTCATGTTAAAACAAATTATCCTGTCAAAAATGTGCTTAGGAAACCAGAGATGTCAGGTGTTTTGGTCAAAAATCAGACGAGGATGATGCAACCAAACTCTCTGTTACGGGGTATGATGCTTGAATTGGTAAACAACAATGAGGATCACTAAAAATGGATTGCACAGGAGACACAAAGATTTATACGAGGAAAAAGCCCTTGATCAATGAATGATCTCCGGCATAAAAAACCTCGGGTGATGGAAACTACCGATCACCAACTCAAATTAAACAATAATCCTTTTACAACTTTGGATGATAGCGAGCTAAGTACAAGGATCACTATAGTGTATCGTGTAGAAATGTATGAAAAATGCTAAGTGTTTTGCCGAGAGCTGGTGAGTGCAGTTGTACGAGTGTGTGTAGCCAAAAATAGCCAAGTGTTCTCAAAATTAGCTCGCTACCCCCTTAAAATTAGAAAATATCAAGCCTAACTCACTGTCCGCATTTCATGCCTTCTCCCCACGTTCTCCATAACGTTCACAATAGTCAAGCACGTGCAGAATTGAAGGGAATATGCTCCAGGAATATCGCCATGACCAAGTCCAAGCCGGTACTCCGGCAAAACAATACCGAATTCAAAGTGAACAATCATTAGTATAAGGATCCTTAGGATGATCCATGATCCTGATCCTGAAGTACTTCTGAGGATCACTAATTGTCACAGAAGTAAGGATTACCAAACAGGATAACACTTGAGGATCACAGGTCATTGAGAAATCCTCCCCTAACAATTGCCCCCAAAATATAAGGAGTAATATTGTAAATAAACGAGTTGTATTTTGTCGATCTTATCCGCAACAAACTAACGGATATATAGCCGTTAAGATCGAACTAGCCGTTGGAATCCTGACGTCACTGAGGTGACTTATCCTGCAAAATCATCATTATAAATGGCAGTTAGAGATAAGAGCGAAAGGGCATTTAAATCCGAGCGTTTCCTTTTTAAATCCTCATCAGAAGACTTATTCAGGTATTCTCTTTTCCTCTTCTTCCTTCTCTTACTCTGCTTTTCTTTCTTTACCATCATCTCGTCAAAAATGATGCTCCGAAACTCACCGGCTAAGGATCACAAGAAGGACAGTCCTCTTAAAAGCTAGGGGATCATCAAAGATTCACCGAAAGAAAGATGTTGCTTCAATGATGCACAAATAGATAGAATTCGCCACTGTTTTCCGGCGAACACCGATTTCAAACCGTTTGATCCCACCGTTCTAAGTGATCATGTTTCTAAAACTTGGATAGCTTTTCCTGTTACCCCATTCACCATAGGATACACCTATCCTTTTCCAGCCTTTACCCAATCCTTTTTCTCCCTTACCGGCATCTCCTACATCCAAGCTATGCCGATGATCTGGAGGGTCTTATATACCCTTGAAAGGATCATCGAGCAGGAAGGGATTAATCTAGGAATGTCGGAGTTGGCTGAGATGTATGATCTCACAACGTTTGGATCCCACCGATATTTGTTTAAATGAAAACCTGGTGAAGAACACCCCATTTTTAAAGCCACCAAGAACGATACAAACTGGAAACAACGCTTTTTCTTCGTCAGAAGAGACTCTATCCCAAACGGAAAGGATCTACCCAGGGAATGGTCCACCCATGGTAGGACAGAGGATCCTGAGAAGGATCACCGGATAATCTTGTCCTTGTGATAAGATCATTAACCCCCTTTTGTTTAATGTTATGCAGCTGTCACTGTTTCACACCTCATACCATCTCCTGATACCAAGGAAAGGCTTGCTGCTTTTAGAAGACTCAGTCCTGAAACAAGATCATTCAAGACAATCACCCAGGATTCTCAAGAGGTATCCTCAGGCTCAGTCACCATGTCAAGTAAGTATCCAGTTTTTTGTATAGTTAAAGATTTAAATAAATAGTTAAATAGAAATAGGATAAAGATACTTATCTTGCTTTGAATGTGCAGGTGCTGGAAAATCATCAAGATCTGCTGCCAAATTTAGTGTCACTGAGCTTGACACCGTCCGATCCTCCAAGAAGAAGCTTCCTGCCGGCCCAACTGCTTCGATCCCCAAGGCACCCGTTAAAGGAAGGGGTGGCAAGAAAAGAAAAGCCTCTGAAGCTGAGGATCTGCAAGGTCTGCCCCTGATCCGCCACCAGTTCCTTGAATACTTCAACGATGTAAGGATCCTTGTCCCTGCTTTAGGTATCCAACCTATTTGAGGATCACCTGTTCTTGAACTGTTCTTTAACTTCTTTGCAGAAATTTGCTGAGATTGAAGACTACGTTGGGAATGTCGAGGAGCAGGACAAGAAGATTGCTGACCTCCAACAACTCGCATTGCTCAAGGATCTTAAGATTGTTGACCTCCAAAAGGACCTCCAAAATGCCAAAGCTGAAACGGCCAAGGTTCTGATCAATACTGATTACGAGAAGCATGAGATCACCCAGGATGCTAAAGTCTCTGCTGCCATAGCGATGTACAAGACCAAATTGCAGATGGCCTTGGAAGCTCAGGATCCTGACTTCGACAGGAGCAACTGGGATGTGGAAGGCTGGAAGGCAAGGCTGGCTGAGCTGGATGACGAGGAGGAGGCTGAGGAGATCCTGACGATCGAGGCTGGAGGCAGTGGCAAGGATCATGGTGGTGAAGATAGTGGAGCTGGAGATGGTGATGCAGCGAAGGTGTAGGCTGCAGCAATGGGCAATGATGGACACTTCTAGACATAGCCGGAGCCCATTTTTTTTTTAGGTTTGGTGCTAGTTTTTGTTAAACAATGGTTGGTCTGTATTTGAACAATAGTTTTAGGATTAAGGATCTAGGATCCTTTGGACAATAGGTAGGATTACAAATGGTGGAGGGATCCTCTGTTTGGGGGATGAAGCCATTGTGATCCTGCCGCCTTTGATTTCCTGCACTTGCTATAACCGCATAAACAATGGACACCCGTTGCCAACCCATGTGGACGGGCCACGTTTTGCTGGTAGAAATGTGGGTTGGCAATTTTGACAACCTTCGACGGTTAAACTTTTGTTAATAAAATAACTTTAATCTTTTTTGGCTTATCTTGTGTTGTTATCCTTTTAATTTTCAATTGTTTTGATATACGCTTGTCTGGATAAGAAAAGTTGAACAAATTAGATAAAAAAAATAAAATTTAGGATATGATCCAGGATCAAATATCCTATAGTTGAAAAATTCCAAAAAGTGGTATATTTTAAGAATCATGAGTTCAGTTGTCAAAGTACAAGGGTTATTCATATAAACAATGAATAAAATCAAAATAGTTAAGGATCATACCTGGGGATCCAAGTTAGGATCCTAACCCGTAATACTATAACCAGGATAATCGTAAGACGAACCTTAGTAAGAAGTAAGGATCAAGGATCCTTAGTTGTATAACTTCGAAGACCTGAAATAGAACATAACTTGGGACTAAGCCAATATAAGATAAAAGTTAGCAACTGGGGACAAGCCCAAAGGATAACTGGGGACAAGCCCAAGGATAACTGGGGACAAGCCCAAGGATCGTGTGTGAACTGGAGTATGGCCCTAACTGGCGACTATCCAAACTTAGTGGCATGAAAATGCCAAACCCTTAGCTAACGTGAAAACGTTAGAAACCTTAAGAACGGGTGTATGGTACGTCTACCATTATACGTAGGATCCTAGGTATAGCGAGTACAATGGAATTATCAGCCCCTAAAATGAGTACTGGTCCCACTGCCTTGAACTATACCAGGATCATCGTGCGCTACTGACGGAACTGGGGTCAAGCCCAAATAACTGGGGTCAAACCCAGGTAACTGGTTGCTTTTGTGGATAACCATCCTTTTGCTAAGAGTACCTGAACCTTCAAAACTCAGAATCACGTGAAAAGGGGATAAAGGATGCAGGATCCTTATCCTTATATGAGAAAGTAAGGAAATAAAATAGTTTGAGATTAGAATGTTACCAAAATGAGGATCATCTGTGCTCTAAGGATCCTTCAAGGATACTTATCATGTGAGGATCATAGGTCCTTATCACATAAAGTATTTCTTCAAATGGGCAGCATTCCAGGCCCTAGGTATCAAATCACCTTCCATTGTTAGCAATCGATATGCCCCCTTTCCTGCCTCAGCTTCAATTAAGTAAGGGCCTTCCCATTTTGGTGCCAACTTTCCATCAGCAGGATTGGTGGTATTTTGAAATGCTTTTCTCAATACCATATCACCAATTTGGAACTTCCTGATCCTGACATTTTTGTTGTAAGCACCAGCCATCCTTTGCTGATAACTGACCATCCTTATCCTTGCCAAATCCCTGATTTCTTCTATAGTTTCCAGGTCTTGAACCAAGTTCTCATCATTTTCTTCAGGATCACGAATACTTGTTCTAGCAGTTGGAACCACCATTTCTGTAGGGATCACTGATTCTGCCCCAAATACCAAAGAGAATGGAGTTTGGCCTGTAGCATTCTTAGGAGTCGTCCTATCAGCCCAAAGCACATAAGGTAGTTCTTTTGCCCATTTCCCTTTCTTGGATCCAAGCTTCTTCTTCAAATTGTTGATGATGATCTTGTTGGATGATTCTGCCTGACCATTAGCTTGTGGGTGGACTGGTGTTGATGTTATCATCTTAATCCCCCAGCTGTCACAAAAGTTAGTAGTTCTGCCCCCAATAAATTGGGGACCATTATCACATATAATTTCAGAGGGAATACCAAATCTAGTTATAATATTTCTTTTAATGAAGGATATAACTTCCTTTTCTCTGACTTGGGCAAAAGCTTCAGCCTCTATCCACTTGGAGAAGTAATCAGTCATAGCAAGCATGAACACTTTTCCACCAGGTGCCTTAGGGAGCTTACCAACTATATCCATACCCCATCTCATAAATGGCCAAGAGGAGGATATAGGATGCAAAAATTCAGTTGGTTGATGAAGGATATTACTGTGTCTCTGACAAGGATCGCATTTCTTAGCATACTCCACAGCATCTCTCTTCATAGTTGGCCAATAGTATCCTGTCCTCAAGATCCTTGAGAATAATGCCCTGCCCCCAGTGTGGTTTCCACAATCTCCTTCATGGAAGTCTTTTAAAACTTCTTGGATTTCAGGATCCTCAATGCATCTTAAATATGGTCCTGCAAGAGATCGTTTATACAACATATTATTTAAAATTGTGAATTGAGATACCTTAATTTTGAAAGCCCTAGGGTTTTCTCCTGTAGGAATCTCTCCATGTTGTAAGTATCTCATGATTGGGAGGATCCATGATCCTGAATGAGATTGAGTATCCTCACTAGGGATAATTGTAGAATCCTCTCCTATTTCCATAGCCACATGATCCTCGATGGCAGGAGCCAGGATATGGATAATGGGGATACTTATATCCTCCGGGATCTTCAAAGATGATCCTAGATTAGCCAATGCATCAGCTTCTGTATTTTCTTCCCTTGGTACCTGTGTCAAACTAAAGGAAACAAAAGAGAGTGCCAATTCTTTGACTATCTCCAAATATTTGGTTAGCTTTTCACCTTTAACGGCATAGGATCCATTAAAGTGATTAGTGATTAACAAAGAATCTACATGTACCTCAAGATACCTGATCCTCATATGCTTAGCAATTTGCAAACCAGCTATCAAGGCTTCATATTCAGCCTCATTGTTAGTAGTTTGGAACTCACAAGCTACAGAGTGGGGTATTATGTCCCCCTGTGGCGATTTTAGTAGTATTCCAAGCCCTGTTCCTTTGACATTTGAGGATCCATCAGTATAAAGTATCCAAGGATCCTTGGTCTCCTCTAGCTGCTGGACTTCTAATTCGGCTTCCTTTTGCAAATCACTACTGAAATCTGCCACAAAGTCAGCTAATGCTTGGGATTTAATGGCTGTCCTGGGCTCATATCTTATATCATATGCACTAAGCTTCACTGCCCACTTAGCCATCCTTCCTGACATTTCAGGTTTCCTGAGGACATTCTTAATTGGAAAATTAGTTTTGACAATAATGGTATAAGTTTCAAAATAATGCCACTGAATCCCACGAGCACAGAGGATCTTGGTATGATATCGGATTCAGGAATATTCATCTTCTTGAGGACATCAAGCTGGATAATGTTCACAGAGCTTCCTCCATCTATAAGGATCCTGCGAACAAAATGGTTAGAAATAAAAAGAGTAATAACCAAACCATCGTGATGAGGATCTTGATTGTCAACACGATCAGCCTCATCAACAGTTATGACTTTTCCTTTGGAGACACTGGATGTTCGAATGGGTCTATCTCCATTATCCATCTTGGTTTCTTTTGCATGTCTTTTAGCTGCAGAGAAGGATGTTCCACAAATGTCTGATCCTCCAGAAATAAAGTTTATAACTTGTGCATCTACTGGAGGGGCTGGAGCTTTCTCTGGGATCCTTTCAGGATCCTGAGTCCTTGACTTCTTTCTCCCCAATAATTCTTTCAAGTGCCCCTTGGTCAACAAGTATCCAATTTCTTTTCTCAGTGCGATGCATTCTTCTGTGAGATGCCCAAAATCTTCATGATATGCACACCACTTTGACTTATCTTTAGTTGCAGCTGGTCTGTCATTTTTCCTGGGCCATCTAGCTTTATCACCTAAATTCTGCATCGCAAGGATTAGTTCATTGTTATCAACAGAAAAACAATATTCAGAAATTGGAGGATAATCCTCATCATCCTCTTCTTGTTCAACAGCATGCACATTCTGGTTATCAGATTTGTTATAGGATCTGAACTTGTTGTTCTTGAATGAGGATCATTGCTTCTCTTGCTTTGAGGATCCTGCTAACCTCTCCTGGATCCTTTTATCATCCTCTAGCCGGATGAACCTAAGGGCCCGGGTTCTTACCTCATCTAGATTCCTGCATGGTGTCATAACAAGATCATCATAGAATAATGAATCCCTAAGCAATCCCATTTTAAAGGCTTCAACAGCCGTAGCTATATCTAGGTTAGGAATATCTAAGGATTCTTTACTAAATTTAGTGATATAATCCCTTAATGATTCGTTATGACCTTGGGTTATCCTATACAGATCACTAGTTGTTTTGGTCAAAAATCAGACGAGGATAATGCAACCAAACTCTCTATTATGGGGTATGATGCTTGAATTGGTAAACAACAATGAGGATCACTATGAAATGAATTGCACAGGAGACACAAAGATTTATACGAGGAAAAAGCCCTTGATCAATGAATGATCTCCGGCATAAAAAACCTCGAGTGATGGAAACTACCAATCACCAACTCAAATTAAACAATAATCCTTTTACAACTTCGGATGATAGCGAGCTAAATACAAGGATCACTATAGTGTATCGTGTAGAAATGTATGAAAAATGCTAAGTGTTTTGCCGAGAGCTGGTGAGAGCAGTTGTACGAGTGTGTGTGTAGCCAAAAAATAGCCAAGTGTTGTCTAATTAGCTCGCTACCCCTTTTAAATTTAGTAAAATATCTAAATAACTAACTATCCGCAATTCATGCCTTCTCCCCACGATCTCCATAACGTTCACCATGGTCAAGCACATGCGGAATAAGCGTGGAATATTCTTCAGGAACGTTACCAAGACTAAGTCCAAGCTGGTATTCCTGCAAAACAACATCGAATTCAAAGCAAACAATCATTAGTATAAGGATCCTTAGGATGATCCATGATCCTGATCCTGAAGCACTTCTGAGGATCACTAACTGACACAGAAGTAAGGATCACCAAACAGGATAACAATTGAGGATCACGGGTCACTCAAAAATCCTCCCCTAACAATAGCCCCCAAAATATAAGGAGTAATATTGTAAATAAACGAGTTGTATTTTGTTGATCTTATCCGCAACAAAGTAACGGATAACTAGTCGTTGAAGACGGACTAGCCGTTGCAAACCTGACGTCACTGAAGTGACAATCCTGCAAATCATCATTATAAATAGGAGTTAGAGATAGGATCAATTTGCATTTAAATTCAAGAGAAACTCCCTTTAAATTCTCAGCCGAAGATCAATCAGGTATCTCTTTTCCTATTTCTCCTTCTCTTACTCTGTTTTTCTTTCTTTACCAACATCACGTTAAGAATGATGCTCCGGTCCTCCCCCGCCAAGGATCACCAGAAGGATAGCCCCTTGAAGAGTCAAGGAATCATCAAAGACTCAGCGAATGAGAGGTGTTGCTTTTCTGATCCGCAAATAGATAAGATCCGGCACTGCTTTCCGGCGAACACCTTTTTCAAACCCTTCGATCCCACTGTTCTGAGCGACTACATTTCTGAGACATGGGTTGCCTTTCCGGTTACCCCATTCACCATAGGATACACCTATCCTTTCCCAGTTTTTACCCAATCCTTTTTCTCCCTTACTGGCATCTCCTACATCCAAGCTATGACGATGATCTGGAGGGTCCTATATACCCTTGAAAGGATCATAGAGCAGGAAGGGATTGATTTAGGAATGTCAGAACTGGCAGAGATGTATGATCTTACGACGTTTGGATCCCACCGATATCTGTTTAAGCGAAAACCCGGCGAAGAACATCCCATTTTTAAAGCCACCAAGAACGATACAAACTGGAAACGACGCTTTTTCTTTGTCAGAAGGGATACCATTCCAAACGGAAAGGATCTACCAAGGAAGTGGTCCACCCATGGTAGGACAGAGGATCCTGAGAAGGATCACCAGGTAGTCTTGTTTTTGTATAAGGATCACTAACACCCTTTTGTTTTATGTTATACAGCTATCTCTGTTTCGCACCTCATACCATCACCTACCACCAAGGAAAAGCTTGCTGCTTTTAGAAGGCTTGAACCTGTAACCAGATCATTCAAGACAGACACCCAGGATTCACAAGAAGTATCCTCAGGTTCTATCACCATGTCAAGTAAGTATCCTGCTTTTTATATAGTTAAAGATTGAAATAAATAGTTAAATAGAAATAGGATAAGGATACTTATCTTGCTTTGAATATGTAGGTGCCGGAAAAGCTTCCAAGCCTGCCTCCCAGTTCAACATGGCCGACCTTGACACTGTTCGATCCAGAAAGAAGAAGGCCATTGCCAGCCCTAGTGTCTCCATCCCCAAGGCACCCACTAAAGGAAGGGGTGGCAAGAAGAGGAAAAACTCTTAGATAGAGGACCTACAAGGCCTGCCACTGATCCGCCACCAGTTCCTTGAATACTTCAATGACGTGAGGATCACCAATTCTGCCTAGGTATCCTACTTATCTGAGGATCACCTGATCTTGAACTGCTTTGTCTCTTTTGCAGAAATTTGCTGAGATTGAAGACTACGTGGGGAGCGTTGAGGAGCTGGATAAGAAGATTACTGACCTCCAACAAGTTGCAGTGCTCAAGGATCTTAAGATTGCTGATCTCAAAAAATCCCTTCAAGACGCCAAGACTAAGACAGCTAAAATCTTGATCGACATCGACTACGAGAAGCATGATCTCATAGAAGGTGCAAAGGTCTTCGCTGCCATCACAATGTACAAGACAAAACTGAAGATGGCCGAGGAGGCTCAAGATCCTGACTTCGACAGAAGCAGCTGGGATGTTGAGGGTTGGAATGCGAGGTTAGCTGATCTGGAAGATGAGGAGGAGGCTGAGGAGGTTTTGGCGATCGAGGCTGGAAGCAGTGGAAAGGATCAGGTGAAGGATACCGAAGCTGGAGGGGATGAAGATGCAGCGAAGGTTTAGGCTGCATAATTGGGCGATGATGGACATTCTTAGACGTAGCCGGAGCCCAATTTTTTAAATTCGGTAGTAGTTTGTTTTGTGGTTGTGCTGTTTTAAAACAATGATGGTCTGTATTGAACAATAGTTCTAGGATTAAGGATCTAGGATCCTTTGAACAATAGGTAGGATTACAAATGGTGGAGGGATCCTCTGTTTGGGGGATGAAGCCATTGTGATCCTGCCGCCTTTTGATTTCCTGCACTTGCTATAACCGCATTAACAATGGACACCCGTTGCCAACCCATGTGGACGGGCCACGTTTTGCTGGTAGAAACGTGGGTTGGCAATTTTGACAACCTTCGACGGTTAAACCTTTGTTAATAAAATAACTTTAATCTTTTTTGGCTTATCTTGTGTTATTATCCTTGTTTGTCCTTTTAATTTTCAATTGTTTTGATGTACACTTGTCTGGGTAAGAAAAGTTGAACAAATTAGATAAAAAGTTTAGGATACGATCTAGGATCAAATATCCTATAGTTGAAAAATTCCAAAAAATAATATATTTTAAGGATCATGAGTTCGGTTGTCAAAGTATTAGGGTTATTCAAATAATCAATGAATAAAATCAAAACAGTTAAGGATCATACCTGAGGATCCAAGTTAGGATCCTAACCCTTAATACTATAACCAGGATAACCATAAGACAAACCTTAGTAAGAAGTAAGGATCAAGGATCCTTGGTTGTTTAACTTCGAAGACCTGAAATAGAACATAACTTGGGACTAAGCCATTATAAGATAAAAGTTAGCAACTGGGGACAAGCCCAAAGGATAACTGGGGACAAGCCCAAGGATAACTGGGGACAAGCCCAAGGATAACTGGGGACAAGCCCAAGGATAACTGGGGACAAGCCCAAGGATCGTGTGTGAACTGGAGTATGGCCCTAACTGGCGACTATCCAAACTTAGTGGCATGAAAATGCCAAAACCTTAGCTAACGTGAAAACGTTAGAAACCTTAAGAACGGATGTATGGTACGTCTACCATTATACGTAGGATCCTAAGTATAGCCAGTACAATGGAATTATCAGCCCCTAAAACGAGTACTGGTCCCACTGCCATGAACTATACTAGGATCATCGTGCGCTACTGGTGGAACTGGGGTCAAGCCCAAATAACTGGGGTCAAACCCAAGTAACTGGTTGCTTTTGTGGATAATCATCCTTTTGCTAAGAGTGCCTGAACCTTCAAAACTCAAAATCACGTGAAAGGGGGATAAAGGATGCAGGATCCTTATCCTTATGTGAGAAAGTAAGGAAATGAAATAGTTTAAGATTAGAATGTTACCAAAATGAGGATCATTTGTGCTTTAAGGATCCTTTAAGGATATTTATCATGTGAGGATCATGGATCCTTATCACATGAAGTATTTCTTCAAATGGACAGCATTCCAGGCTCTAGGTAGCGAATCACCTTCCATTGTTAGCAATCGATATGCCCCCTTTCCTGCCTCAGCTTCAATCAAGTAAGCTCCTTCCCATTTTGGTGCCAATTTTCCATCAGCAGGATTGGTGGTATTCTGAAATGCTTTCCTTAGTACCATATCACCAACTTGGAATTTCCTGATCCTGACATTTTTGTTGTAGGCTCCAGCCATTCTTTGCTGATAACTGGCCATCCTTATCCTTGCCAAATCTCTGATTTCCTCTATAATATCCAGGTCTTGAACCAAGTTCTCATCATTTTCCTCAGGATCACGAATACTTGTTCTAGCAGTTGGAACCACCATTTCTGTAGGGATCACTGATTCTGTCCCAAACACCAAAGAGAATGGAGTTTGGCCTGTAGCATTCTTAGGAGTTGTCCTACCCACTTCCCTTTCTTGGATCCAAGCTTCTTCTTCAAATTGTTGATGATGATCTTATTGGAGGATTCTGCCTGACCATTAGCTTGTGGGTGGACTGGTGTTGATGTTATCATCTTAATCCCCCAGCTGTCACAAAAGTTAGTAGTTCTGCCCCCAATGAATTGGGAACCATTATCACATATAATTTCAGAAGGAATACCAAATCTAGTTATAATATTTCTTTTAATGAAGGATATAACTTCCTTTTCTCTGACTTGGGCAAAAGCTTCAGCCTCTATCCACTTGGAGAAGTAATCAGTCATAGCAAGCATGAACACTTTTCCACCAGGTGCCTTAGGGAGCTTACCAACTATATCCATGCCCCATCTCATGAATGGCCAAGTGGAGGAAATAGGATGCAATAATTCAGCTGGTTGATGAAGGATGTTGTTGTGTCTCTAACAAGGATCACACTTCTTAGCAAACTCCACAGCATCTCTCTTCATAGTTGGCCAATAGTATCCTATCCTCAGGATCCTTGAGAATAATGCCCTGCCCCCAGTGTGGTTTCCACAATCTCCTTTATGGAAGTCTTTTAAAACTTCTTGGATTTCAGGATCCTCAATGCATCTTAAATATGGTCCTGCAAGAGATCGTTTATACAACATATTATTTAAAATTGTGAATTGAGATACCTTAATTTTGAAAGCCCTAGGGTTTTCTCCTGTAGGAATCTCTCCATGTTGTATGTATCTCATGATTGGAAGGATCCATGATCCTGAATGAGATTGATTATCATCACTAGGGATGATTGCAGAATCCTCTCCTATCTCCATAGCCACATGATCCTCGATAGCCGGGGTCAGGATATGGATAATAGGGATCTTGATATCCTCCGGGATCTTCAAGGATGATCCTAAATTGGCTAATGCATCTGCCTCTGCATTCTCTTCCCTTGGTACCTGTGTCAAACTAAAGGATACAAAAGAGAGTGCCAATTCTTTGACTATCTCCAAATATTTGATTAGCTTTTCACCTTTAACAGCATAGGATCCATTAAAGTGATTAGTTCTTAACAAAGAATCTACATGTACCTCAAGATACCTGATCCTCATATGCTTAGCAATTGTTAAGCCAGCTATCAAGGCTTCATATTCAGCCTCATTATTAGTAGTTTGGAACTCACAAGCTATAGAGTGGGGTATTATGTCCCCCTGTGGCGATTTTAGTAGTATTCCAAGCCCTGTTCCTTTGACATTTGAGGATCCATCAGTGTAGAGTATCCAAGGATCCTTGGTCTCCTCTAGCTGCTGAACTTCTAACTCAGCTTCCTTTTTGCAAATCACTACGGAAATCTACCACAAAGTCGGCTAATGCTTGGGATTTAATGGCTGTCCTGGGCTCATATCTTATATCATATGCACTAAGCTTCACTGCCCACTTAGCCATCCTTCCTGACATTTCAGGTTTCCTGGGGACATTCTTAATTGGAAAATTAGTTTTGATGATAATGGCATGAGTTTCAAAATAATGTCTCAATTTAGTAGATGCCATAATTAATGCAAGGATAAGTTTTTCTAAGTGCGAATACCTGGATTCAGCATCAAGTAAACTCTTACTTACATAATAGACAGGATGTTGTGTACCTTCGTGATCCTTAACAAGGACGGCACTTACTGCTTTTGAGGATACCGCGAGATATAAGGATAACACATCTCCTTTTTCTGGTTTCATCAAGGCCGGGGCCGAGGATAGGTAATCCTTAAGAGCTCTTAAGGCACTTTCATGCTTCTCACTCCACTCGAATTTCTTGTTCTTCCTTAGGATATCATAGAATTCCTTGCACTTTTCTGAGGATTTGGATATGAATCTGTTTAAAGCTGCAATCCTGCCTGTTAACCTCTGAACATCCTTAGCATTAGCAGGGGACTTGATGTTTACTATGGCTTTGATTTGTTCTGGACTGGCTTCGATGCCTCTCTTTGTCACCATATATCCTAAGAATTTACCTGCTTTAACACCAAAGTGACATTTTGAAGGATTAAGTTTCATGTTATATTTGTCAAGGATATTGAATGCTTCCTCCAAGTCTCTTAGGTGATCCTCAGCCTTTTTTTATTTTACCACCATATCGTCTATGTAAACCTCCATAGTTTGTCCAATCTGATCCTTGAACATCATATTCACTAGCCTTTGATAAGTTGCACCTGCATTTCTTAGTCCGAATGGCATAGCAATATAGCAGTATACACCAGTTGGAGTCATAAAGGCTGTATCCTCTTGATCGGATGGTTCCATCTGAATTTGTTGAAATCCAGATGAAGCATCCATAAAAGTTAACAGTTCATGACCCGCAGTTGCATCCACCATGGAGTCAATGTGGGGTAATGGGAAAGGATCCTTGGGACATGCCTTATTTAAATCGGTGAAATCGACACATACCCTCCACTTTCCGTTTTTCTTTTGAACAACAACCACATTGGCCAACCATCTTGGATACTTGACCTCTCTAATCATACCTGCTCGGAGTAATTTCTCTACCTCTTCCTGGATAATGGCATTTCTTTCTGGTGCAAATTTCCTCCTCTTTTGATGGATTGGTTTGAAGGACCTATCAATGCCAAGTTTGTGAGTGATTATATCTTTAGATATACCTGTCATGTCTTCGTGTTTCCATGCAAAGGTAGTCTTTCTCCTTTTTGAGGAAGGATATGAGGTCTTCCTTTGTTTCGCCAAGGATCCCTGATCCTATATAAACTTTAGATTCAGGATCATCAGGATCCATAAGGATTTCTACTACATCCTGTTCTCTTGCCGCCAAGACATCCCTTGGAGGACGCTTTAATTGTTATTGCTCCCTTGACTTTGATGCTGGTTTCATTGATGAGGTGTAGCAGTTCTTAGCCTCTTGCTGATCACTATCAATCTTCACTATTCCCCAAGGACTAGGAAGCTTTACACATTGATGATAAGTGGATGGGACTGCCTTCATGTCATGTATCCAAGGCCTGCCAAGGATAACATTACAACAAGATAAACAGTCAATAACACAAAACTTTTGGTAAGAATGTAGGCCTTCGATATAGATTGGGAGTTTAATGTCCCCCAGAGTATTCTTAGTCTCGCCACTGAATCCCACGAGCACAGAGGATCTTGGTATGATATCGGATTCAGGAATATTCATCTTCTTGAGGACATCAAGCTGGATAATGTTCACAGAGCTTCCTCCGTCTATAAGGATCCTGCGAACAAAATGGTTAGAAATAAAAAGGGTGATAACCAAACCATCATGATGAGGATCCTGAATGTCAACACGATCATCCTCATCAAAAGTTATAACTTTTCCTTCGGAGACACTGGATGTTCGAATGGGTCTATCTCCATTATCCATCTTGGTTTCCTTTGCATGTCTTTTAGCTGCAGAGAAGGATGTTCCACAAATGTCTGATCCTCCAGAAATAAAATTTATAACTTGTGCATCTGCTGGAGGGGCTGGAGCTTTCTCTGGGATCCTTTCAGGATCCTGAGTCCTTGACTTCTTTCTCCCCAATAATTCTTTCAAGTGCCCCTTGCTCAATAAGTATCCAATTTCTTTTCTCAGTGAGATGCATTCTTCTGTGAGATGCCCAAAATCTTCATGATATGCGCACCATTTTGACTTATCTTTAGTTGCAGCTGGTCTGTCATTTTTCCTGGGCCATCTAGCTTTATCACCTAAATTCTGCATCTCAAGGATTAGTTCATTGTTATCAACAGAAAAACAATATTCAGAAATTGGAGGATAATCCTCATCATCCTCTTCTTGTTCAACAGCATGCACATTCTGGTTATCAGATTTGTTATAGGATCTGAACTTGTTGTTCTTGAATGAGGATCCTTGCTTCTCTTGCTTTGAGGATCCTGCTAACCTCTCCTGGATCCTTTTGTCATCCTCTAGCCGGATGAACCTAAGGGCCCGGGTTCTTACCTCATCTAAATTCCTACATGGTGTCATAACAAGATCATCATAGAATAATGAATCCCTAAGCAATCACATTTTAAAGGCTTCAACAGCCGTAGCTATATCCAGGTTAGGGATATCTAAGGATTCCTTACTAAATTTAGTGATATAATCCCTTAATGATTCATTATGACCCTGGGTTATCCTATACAGATCACTAGTTAACCGCTCAAATTTTGTACTACAAGAAAACTGGTTATTAAATAGGTTAACTAGATTAGCAAACGAGGTAATAGAGTAAGGGGGAAGACTTAGCAGCCATTTAAGAGCCGATCCAGTAAGGGTGGATCCAAATCCCTTGCACAGACATGCTTCCTTTAACCTTTCTGGGATGGGATTAATTTCCATCCTTTCCCTGTACTGTGCTATGTGTTCTTCAGGATCTGTTGAACCATCATACAACTTCATGGTAGGCACATGGAACCTCTTGGGTATCTCAGCATCACAGATTGGTGGTGCAAAACGAGATATCTTGTGGCTCCCATCTGCAATCTCTGGGATAGGCTTGACCACTCCTGGGACACTTGATATCATATCCTTTAACTTTTGCAATTCTCTGGCCATGGCATGATTGATACCTGTATCCTGCATAAGGCCATGGTTAGTGGTATAAGAATTATTGAAAGTATTACCTCCCACTGGATTCAAATTAGGAAGAGCGGAAGTGAATCCATATTGTTGGGGCTCTGGAATGACCGATGGACCAGTAGAAGCTATGGTCTGCATTGGAATGAAATCTCCCTGATGGATATCGGAACTCCCTGATTGCAAACTCCTTAAGGATCCCGGAATCTGGAAGGATCCCTGAAACTGAGAGGATCCTTGGACCTGGGAGGATCCTGGGACGTAGGAAGATCCTTGAACCTGGGAGGATCCTTGAACATAGGAGGATCCTTGGACCTGGGAGGATCCTTGAAACTGAGAGGATCCTTGAACCTGGGAGGATCCTGGAACATAGGAGGATCCTTGAACCTGGGAGGATCCTTGAAATGGCCAGTATCCTTGAATCTGCTGCACTCCTGAATATCCTCCTGAGCTTACGAAGGATCCTATATGCTGAGGATGGGATCCTGCTGGTTGGACGTATGACCCAAAAGCCTGAGTCATTGCTGATGATCCGTAATGCACTCCTTTTGGCCCTCCCACATATTGAACATCTAGAACCGCTGAAGGCTGAGAAGTTATAACCGGAGTATCGAAATTCAAAGATCTGGGCATCAGTGGGGAATGATCCTCTGCCGATCTCTTCTGTTTCTTGATGTCTCCAATTTCTCTAAGAATCCTTTCATTGGTCTTATCCTGCTGCTGTATATGCTCCTTCATCTGCAAAATCAGAGTAAACAAGTCACTAGTAGTAGGAGTATAAGAAGCAGAAGAAGTTGGAGGTTTTGAGAAAATGGGAGTTGGTTTCTTCTCGGCATTTTTCTGAGGTCCAGAAGGTGGTGGAGATAAAGGTGGAATGCCCTGGGATGAATTGACTGCAGACATCGCACTGGATGTGTTCTTTGATGATGAAGCCATCTGCTTGGATGTAACGAACCGAAATGATCACAAAAATGAGAATTTCTTAGGAACGAAGCACCAATTGCCCCACGGTGGGCGCCAAACTGTTTTGGTCAAAAATCAGACGAGGATAATGCAACCAAACTCTCTGTTACGGGGTATGATGCTTGAATTGGTAAACAACAATGAGGATCACTATGAAATGAATTGCACAGGAGACACAAAGATTTATACGAGGAAAAATCCCTTGATCAATGAATGATCTCCGGCATAAAAAACCTCGGGTGATGGAAACTACCAATCACCAACTCAAATTAAACAATAATCCTTTTACAACTTCGGATGATAGCGAGCTAAATACAAGGATCACTATAGTGTATCGTGTAGAAATGTATGAAAAATGCTAAGTGTTTTGCCGAGAGCTGGTGAGAGCAGTTGTACGAGTGTGTGTGTAGCCAAAAAATAGCCAAGTGTTGTCTAATTAGCTCGCTACCCCTTTTAAATTTAGTAAAATATCTAAATAACTAACTATCCGCAATTCATGCCTTCTCCCCACGATCTCCATAACGTTCACCATGGTCAAGCACGTGCGGAATAAGCGTGGAATATTCTTCAGGAACGTTACCAAGACTAAGTCCAAGCTGGTATTCCTGCAAAACAACATCGAATTCAAAGCAAACAATCATTAGTATAAGGATCCTTAGGATGATCCATGATCCTGATCCTGATCCTGAAGCACTTCTGAGGATCACTAACTGACACAGAAGTAAGGATCACCAAACAGGATAACAATTGAGGATCACGGGTCACTCAAAAATCCTCCCCTAACACTAGTTAAACGCTCAAATTTTCTACTACAAGAAAACTGGTTATTAAATAGGTTAACTAGATTAGCAAATGAGGTAATAGAGTAAGGGGGAAGACTTAGCAACCATTTAAGAGCCGATCCAGTAAGAGTGGATCCAAATCCCTTGCACAGACATGCTTCCTTTAACCTTTCTGGGATGGGATTGATTTCCATCCTTTCCCTGTACTGTGCTATATGTTCTTCAGGATCTGTTGAACCGTCATACAACTTCATGGTAGGCACATGGAACCTCTTGGGTATCTCAGCATCACAGATTGGTGGTGCAAAACGAGATATCTTGTGGCTCCCATCTGCAATCTCCGGGATAGGCTTGACCACTCCTGGGACACTTGATATCATATCCTTTAACTTTTGCAATTCTCTGGCCATGGTATGATTGATACCTGTATCCTGCATAAGGCCATGGTTAGTGGTATAAGAATTATTGAAAGTGTTACCTCCCATTGGGTTCAAATTAGGAAGAGCGGATGTGAATCCATATTGTTGGGGCTCCGGAATGACCGATGGACCAGTAGAAGCAATGGTCTGCATTGGAATAAAATCTCCCTGATGGATATCGGAACTCCCTGATTGCAAACTCCTTAAGGATCCCGGAATCTGGAAGGATCCATGAAACTGAGAGGATCCTTGAACCTGCGAGGATCCTGGGACGTAGGAAGATCCTTGAACCTGAGAGGATCCTTGAAACTGAGAGGATCCTTGAACCTGGGAGGATCCTGGAACATAGGAGGATCCTTGAACCTGGGAGGATCCTTGAAACTGAGAGGATCCTTGAACCTGGGAGGATCCTTGAAACAGCCAGAACCCTTGAATCTGCTGCGCTCCTGAGTATCCTCCTGAGCTTACGAAGGATCCTATATGCTGAGGATGGGATCCTGCTGGTTGGAAGTATGACCCTGAAGCATGTGTCACTGCTGATGATCCGTAATGCACTCCTTTTGGTCCTCCCACATATTGAACGTCTGGAACCAGTGAAGGCTGAGAAGTTATAACCGGAGTATCGAAATTCAAAGATCTGGGCATCAGCAGGGAATGATCCTCTGCCGATCTCTTCTGTTTCTTGATGTCTCTAATTTCTCTAAGAATCCTTTCATTGGTCTTATCCTGCTGCTGGATATGCTCCTTCATCTGCAAAATCAGAGTAAACAAGTCACTAGTAGTGGGAGTATAAGAAGCAGAAGAAGTTGGAGGTTTTGAGAAAATGGGAATTGGTTTCTTCTCAGCATTTTTCTGAGGTCCGGAAGGTGGTGGAGGCAAAGGTGGAATGCCCTGGGATGAATTGACTGCAGACATCGCACTGGAGGTGTTCTTTGATGATGAAGCCATCTGCTTGGATGTAACGAACCGAAATGATCACAAAATGAGAATTTCTTAAGAATGAAGCACCAATTGCCCCACGGTGGGCGCCAAACTGTTTTGGTCAAAAATCAGACGAGGATGATGCAACCAAACTCTCTGTTACGGGGTATGATGCTTGAATTGGTAAACAACAATGAGGATCACTCAAAAATGGATTGCACGGGAGACACAAAGATTTATACGAGGAAAAAGCCCTTGATCAATGAATGATCTCCGGCATAAAAAACCTCGGGTGATGGAAACTACCGATCACCAACTCAAATTAAACAATAATCCTTTTACAACTTTGGATGATAGCGAGCTAAGTACAAGGATCACTATAGTGTATCGTGTAGAAATGTATGAAAAATGCTAAGTGTTTTGCTGAGAGCTGGTGAGTGCAGTTATACGAGTGTGTGTAGCCAAAAATAGCCAAGTGTTCTCAAAATTAGCTCGCTACCCCCTTAAAATTAGAAAATATCAAGCCTAACTAACTGTCCGCATTTCGTGCCTTCTCCCCACGTTCTCCATAACGTTCACAATAGTCAAGCACGTGTAGAATTGAAGGGAATATGCTCCAGGAATATCGCCATGACCAAGTCCAAGCCGGTACTCCTGCAAAACAATACCGAATTCAAAGTGAACAATCATTAGTATAAGGATCCTTAGGATGATCCTGATCCTGAAGTACTTCTGAGGATCACTAATTGACACAGAAGTAAGGATCACCAAACAGGATAACACTTGAGGATCACAGGTCATTGAGAAATCCTCCCCTAACATCAGGTAGGATGGCCAAGTGGTCAGTGAAATTGAGTGCTTATGACTTAGTATACGAACCTAGAAATGCCATAAAGTCTCAGGCTTTAGCTGACTTTGTGGCTGATTTCAGTAGTGACATTCAAAATGAAGTAGATTTAGAAGTACAGTAGCTAGGAGAAAACTTAGAATGCTGGACATTATATACTGATGGTGCATCTAACGTAAGGGGTGTAGGTTTAGGTATACTACTAAAATCGCCACAGGGGGACATATTACCCCAGGCTATTAGGTGTGAATTTCCTGCTACTAATAATGAGGCAGAATATGAGGCTTTAATTGCAGGATTAGAGTTGGCTAAAAATATGAATATCAAGAATTTGCAAGTGTATGTTGACTCCTTGTTAATCACTAATTATTTTAATGGAACCTATGCAGTTAAAGGAGAGAAGTTAATCGAGTATCTCGAAATTCTCAAAAAATTAGCAGGATATTTCGATATTTTTACACTTGAACAGGTACCAAGAGAGGATAATGCTGAAGCTGATGCCTTAGCAAATCTGGGATCATCGGTCAGGATCCTAAGTCCTGGACGGCTCCAATCATGAGATATCTCAAGGAAGGACACATCCCAAAGAATGAGAGTCCTAAAGCCTTTAGAATGAAGGTATCA
This sequence comes from Helianthus tuberosus, assembly GCA_030545235.1. NCBI lineage: Eukaryota > Viridiplantae > Streptophyta > Magnoliopsida > Asterales > Asteraceae > Helianthus > Helianthus tuberosus. The sequence continues at coordinate 157,925,618 of CM060402.1, read as the reverse complement.
CGATTCACTATTATAAATGATGTTTTATATAAGAGATCTCTTGCAGGACCATATCTGAGGTGCTTGGAGGATCCCGAAACCAAAGAAGTACTTCAGGATATACATGAAGGGGATTGTGGCAACCATACTGGGGGCAGGTCTTTATTCTCAAAAGTATTAAGGACAGGATATTATTGGCCGACAATGAGGAGAGATGCCGCAGAATATGTTCGAAAATGTGACGCCTGTCAAAGACATAGTAACATACTACATCAGCCTGCTGAGCCGTTATATCCTATTGTTTCCCCTTGGCCATTTATGAAGTGGGGTATGGATATAGTGGGAAAGCTTCCAAAGGCTCCAGGAGGAAAGGTTTTTATGTTGGCAATGACGGATTATTTCTCCAAGTGGGTTGAAGCAGAGGCATTTGTTCAAGTTAGAGATCAGGAAGTGGTATCCTTCATAAAAAGGAATATCCTGACTAGGTTTGGAGTCCCAGCTGAGATAATTTGTGACAACGGATCTCAATTTATAAGTAAAAGGACTACTGACTTCTGCAAGAGTTGGGGAATAAAAATGATTACATCTACCCCGGTACATCCTCAAGCAAATGGACAAGCTGAATCCTCGAACAAGATAATTGTCAACAACTTGAAGAAAAGATTAGGGGCCAAGAAAGGAAGATGGGCAGAAGAATTACCCTTTGTTTTGTGGGCTGATAGAACGACGGTAAAAAATGCAACTGGTCAAACCCCAATTTCCTTAGTATTTGGAGTAGAAGCAGTGATCCCGGCAGAAATGGTGATACCTACAGCAAGATCCAACCTCAGGAATCCTGAGCAGAATCCTGAACTCCTATGCCAGGAGTTGGATACTATTGATGAGACAAGAGATGCAGCAAGGCTAAGGATGGCAGCATATCAACAAAGGATATCTAGAGCATATAACAAGAATATAAGGACCAGAAGGTTCAAAGTTGGTGATTGGGTGTTAAGAAAGGCTTTTCAAAATACTACTAATCCTGCTGATGGAAAGCTGGCTCCAAAATGGGAAGGACCATATGAGGTTGAATCAGAATCAGGAAAAGGTGCATACCGACTCAAGAATATGGAGGGGGATATGCTGCCGAGATCTTGGAATGCTATACACCTTAAGCTTTATTTCAAGTGAGTTTAGAATTTAATTTCTAACTCAGGATGGTATGAATTCTATCTCTTTTAAATATGTTTGATTTAATTTATTCTTTGAGACCCAATACTGACTTAAGCATCGGAGGGGTGTTAGCCAAGCTAACACCCACCTTAGTTTGAAGATGTTTTGCAGTATATGCTTCGGGATATAGCACCAGGATATACACTCAAGATACTTCGGGAGATTAGAGGATTGGGCCCCTCTCTCACGTCTAAGGGATACTGATCCCTTCACAGGTTTAAAGGTATTCACCTTTCTTCCGAATTGGGTTTAAACACCCCGCCTGGAGCGCAAGTTATTCGGGGATAGTTCAAGGTGGTGGGACCAGTCCATGTAAAAGTGGCTGACAATTTTGTTACTATTGGCTATATCCTGAATCCTAAAGGTATATGAGGATTGATCACCCTCTCTCACGAAAGGGTATTTTCATACTCTCTAAGGTTTAAAGGTTTTCACCTTTCTAAGTCTTGGAGTTTATACACTCCCGCCTGTAGCGCACGAAAATTTGGGATTTCCCCCAGGAAACGAGGGATTTATCTCCAGTAAATTTTGGGTTTTACCCCTATGACACGAAAAATTATCTATACAATTGGAACTGATGTCCAGAAAATTTCTAAGTATTCGAAGATATTATGCACAGGGGACATTCCTACTGAGGTAATGGTGTAAAGCTCAAAGGATAAAGCTCGGACCTAATACGCTAAGTGTCTCAGACAGGGGACATCTTCATTGGAAAAGTTGGAAAGGGATTGAAGTTTGAGAATAGGGTTATACCCTATTCCTGGTATGATCTTTCCTTTGTGAACGTTATTTAAGTTATTTGAGTTTTTGACAATACTATGTTTGACAAAAGGTTAAACATCCTGATTAGGATAAATTCTCGGGATATATTCTCATAATATATTTTCAAAATACTTTTCAGGATATTTGATTAAGATATATGAAACTGGTACTATTTTGAAACTTTAATCAAGCAAGTATCGTCATAACAGGTTTTAAAAGGGATTATCTTTTAACTTTTTCTAAAGGTGATTGAATTTTTAGAAATTCTATTTAATAAAAGTTTTCATAATATATCATAGAGTATGTTGATCAGGATATTTTCAAAAGATAATAGTACAAAATTTTGCGAAGCTAAAAATTACACTAAGTAACACATGGCAAAAATCTAAAAGGTGATAACAAATAAGTCAAGAGATAGTTATATTATTAACAAGTCAAAAGTTGTGCTTTTGGTTTCACCTCAAACCAAGGCCCATCCGCCAAAAGCACGTTTAGTTTTTACCATACCTACATGACGGTTGAAGGTTTTATTTCAAAACGAAACCTGTCTACCTACAACCGTTACGATATTCAAAATAGATTATACTAACCGATGACCAAGGGCTTCATCCTAAAACCTAGGACCCATCCACCTTTGGTCATCATATTGTTCTAAGTGCAGGAAATATAAATTGTTCAAAGACAGGAAATGTAAATTGTTCTACAGACCATAACCATGAAATTTTAAAAAAGTGGGCTCCGGCCTCAGCACATATATCCATCATCTCCCACGTCACTGCATTTAAGGGTCAGCTCCCTCCTTCATCGTGACATCTCCACCAGTGTCCTTTCCAACATTCTTCTCAGCATCATCAGCAGCATCCTTCCCATCAGCATTTTCTCCAGAATCACCACCGGCATCCTTTGAAGCACCAGCATCATCCACCTTCTCGGTTACTTTGCTGGGCTCCTCTGCGACAGGTTTTGAAGGGGGCTCCACCGGATTGCCGCCAAGATCTTTCAATTTCATCTCCCAGGCTTTGATGTTCCATGAGGGGCATTCAACGCCCAAAGCCCTAGCCTCGTAAGCCATTTTCAGTCTGGCCTGGAGGAGGGAGATGATGACTGAATTCTTAAGGCTCTCCCGGTATGAAGCCATATCTTGTTCATGCTGAACCTGGACCGCGTCAGACTTAGCTTGAGCCTCTTGGGTGATCTTTTGGATGGCAGCTTGGTGATCTTGGGTCATGGCCTTATACTTAGCTTCGTAGTGTTCAGATTTGGCGGTGGCGATTGCTGCTTGATCCTTGATGGTAGCTTCAGCCTTCTTTAGTTTGCTTTCTAGCATGACGTTTAAACCACATGTGTCCTCGTAAAGGAATACCAGGCGTTCAAGGCCCTGCAAGGTAAAGAAACAGGCGTTATTCTAAATGAACATTTCTACTTAGCATATGGTGCAGGATACAGGTCAGGATACTAACCTGGTTAAGGAAGCCGGTCATAAATTTGCTGGATTCAGTAAACCCGTGGTTCTCAAATGGGAACTCGTGGAGTGTAGCGGGAGGTTCAACTTCTTTTCTCTTTCGGGAACTAGAGGCCCGGGTGCGGGATGCCAGAGGAGCTTTGGGAACAGTGGTGGTCTTCGAGCTGATAGGCTTCGGTGTGACGGATGACTTTGGATTGGATTCTTGCTTGGCAGGTGCGAGGCTAGAGTAGCTGTCCAACTCGTCGAGTTGGAAGCCTTCGAGGTTAATAACTGGCACTGCACAAGGGAAGATGTTTTAGGCTTATTATACCTCTAAAAATAATAATCGATTTAATATAAAGATAATTCCTGAAAATATGCTTACCAGACATGTTGGAACTTGATCTTTAACTTGAGCTTGTGAGTAGTAGGTTAAAGGTTCTTTCACCCTCTGGAAGCTTGTAGATTTCTTTTATTCTTTCTTCTGATTCAGCACTAGGGGGAGCTAGTTCCTTGAAGTTTGCTGCAAGAAAGGAAATAGATACATCAGGATATTGGTTCAGGATGGAGGTTCGGGATATGATTGGGGATATTCCTAAAACCCTAAGTCCTACCAGAAGTCAACCATCTTTTAGGGAGGTCAAAACCCTTATCAATGGAGTCTCTTTTCACAAAGAAGAATTTTCTTGTCCACTTATCCTCGTTCTTGGTAGCTTTGAGGATGAGAGGATCTTTGGAAATAGAGAATAGAAGGAATCGGCTGGAACCATGAGATCTTAAACGATAAGCCATCGGCAAATCTTCGATGCACAGGTCAGACATATGGCGAGCCTTAATTCCTTCCAAGGTGACTAATATACGCCAAACCATGGGCATGATTTGGGCAAAGCTAAGGCCAGTAAGTTCAAAGAAACGAGAAATAAAAGGTGAAAACGGGTATTGAAGTCCTATAGAGAAAGGGTAGGCAAAAAAGCAGACCCATTCATCGGAATAAAAATCCGATCGGACCTCTCGGTCAAATGGACGGAAGATTGTCCCGGCAGGAAAGGCACCGGAAGCTCGTAGGGCTGCGATGTCGGAATTATCGAAAGAACACACCTCCTTTGAAGGTTTCTGAAGCAAATTTTGTTTGTGGAAGGGGGAAACAGAATCCGCCATTTGCGATCTAGTACGGGTCGCCATGAAGGATCACAATCGGAGAACAGGAGATGTAAACAAGGAAAATAGAAAAGAGAGAGAGAAAAGTACCTGATATTCGGATGAAGATAAAGATAATCATAATGAGACGACCCACAGTTAATATAGGCTAAATGTAGGGGGTAAAGAGTAAATATCGCCTTGGAAGCTGCACATTGTCATTTCAAGGGTCTCATCATATTGATTGCCTTAATTGATGAGATAAAACTTTTAAAATATATCCGTTGGATTGGTATACCAACAGATATATTTGGGGACAATTGTTATGGGTCATTTTCTGAGCGTACATATCTTGATCAATATCCTGCTTCTAATTGTTTATTTGTGACCAGGATACTGGACGGGGATATTGCTAATATCCTGGGCGATATCCTGAGGTTGATTGAATTAACCACGTGCAGGTTAAAGGCTGGGGTTTGCTAACGGTCAGATGGACTTCATCTCCTCAAGACTCGGGCATGTTTGTTATGGGAGAGACGTTGAACCCGAAAGACTAGGTCTACAACGTTCGAGTGAGGAATATTCGTTGGATCCCGGTTATTTAGGATAGTTTGTTATATTTGTTTTACTATAAATAGATGGGGGCGGATCAAATTAAGGCACGCAACTTACACATTTTCAAACACTTTCTCTCTAGCTCTCTGCAAACACCACACACAAACACTTGTATTTAAATCACATTGTAACACCTAGTTGATTCGCTCTACATCCTGCACTGTATCCTGATATTTGAAGCAATAGAAGAACAAGGCAGCTGCGATTGTCAGCTCCCGAGGTTTTGTGCCGGCGATCTAGATTGATCAAGGGCTTTCCTCGTACATCACGTGTCAACCTTTACTTTTCTGCTCATTGTTTGATCACAGATACAGCTCTATATCTTGAGCCGTATCCTGAAACTGTTTTTGTAACTAACCTGGTTAACATATTTTTCACACATAATTTTAGCACACTACCTCACTTAACTAATTTGATCACTAAATTGCTTCGGTAATTTTTGACCAAAACATTAACTGTTCAAGGCTTAGAACATTCCGGTCGATATCCGGTGAATAGAATACACTGGGAATGCGCAGTGTTTCGTTCCCTGTTTTCATCTCCACCGTTCCCACTCCACGAATAAATAAAAAATTATTCATTCCAGATCTCGTTTCGACACCCATTATATGTTTTACCCTTTTGAAAACATCGATATTACCCACAAAATGATGATTGAATGTTGGATTAACATACCAGATTTCACTCCATTGTCCACCATCCGTCCCGGTGACAATCATTTCTTCTTGGCAGTGCACATCATCTTCTTGCTTTCTGATTCCGGCATTGATTGCTTGTCTAATCAGTTGCGTCTCTTCGTCGTTCTCCTTGGCCTTACACATATAAATTTGGTGTCCTGGCAGATGGCAGTAATAACATAATCGTTCACGAGGGGACCGTCGTTTTTTTTTTTTTTTTTTCATTTTTCTCATCAATGCAGTGTTGACAAGGCATGGAAGTTGCAGTCGGTTTAACTTCTGCATTGGTTCTTGGAGTGGCTCTGATACCACTTTGTTGGAGAACCGGATCATCATCATCATATGCATGTGTATATACAGTTGCAGCGGAAGGTTTTACACGATTTGCAGTCATGATGAAATGAAAATGCAGATCAAGAAACAATGCAGAATATGCAACGATGAAATGAAGGAATTGAAAAGGACAATTTCGGTAACTTGAAAATGTCTTGGTATCCGACATGATTGCCGGTACACTTGAATAAATACATAGTGTTTAGCGGTTGATTTTTGGCGGGTAACTGCCGGAGGCAGTTATTTGAATCATTCACCCGCTTATCGCACCGGTTATTACATACACTTATCATTTATCATCCGAAATCATATCATACATGTTACTACTTATAAATTCAGATAATTAAAACATAAACTTATAAACATAACTAAGTTTAATACTTCTAACATGAACAAGCTTTTTGCTGACAAAGATCTTATAAAGGTTACTTGATCATTTGAACACTGGGCATGATATGATCAGACACGAATCGTGGTTAAGATTGAAGAAATTATGATTCCGTTGTACACAGTGGATATGATTTTGTTTTTTGTTGCGTGATTTGTAAGTTTTTTTCTTTGAATCGATCGGTTTCATTCTTTTGGAGTTATTTGTTTGTTAATTTGTATATGTTTACTGTTTTTTTGCATAGTTTGAGATTGGAAGCTTGGTGTTGAACACGCAGTGAAGTAACAGAAGGGAATTATGTTCGGTTCTAGCAACCGTAGGTTTCGTTTATCTTCATTTTGAATCTGATACTTATTGTTGTTAAATTGATCGGTTTCGTTCGTTTCCAGATAGAGATAATGTTGTGGGCAAAATGATTTCATCGTATCTTTCCAACCAATCGCAGTTTGATGATCACACAATCCATCTTCTTTTTAGTGCAAATCGTTGGGAGAAAAGGTTCGTTAGGCCTTTTTATTAATTTCTTTTTTGTTGCAAACTATATAAGTAGTTAAGTATGTAGTCAAAACTGAAAACCATACACTTCATCATTATAAGCTTTTAAATAAGTTCTTATAGACCATTCCACCGGTTATTTGCAGACCCGTTATTTGCAGATCATTGATTCTGTTGGGGTATTTTGGGTATACCATGAGGTTGCTGTTAAGGTTATCCCCAAATCCAAGGTTAGATTTCAGCTAATTTATTCCATCATTTATTATGTTGAGGTATTGTCTATAAATAACATTTAGAAATGCTAATCTGTTATAGTTCATATTCCAGTCATATATTATATATTTCTCGGCTTTAAAAGCTCGCATGAGGTGTGAGAGGCTGCATCCATAGCGCCCCGGCTCGTAAAATCGAGAAAAAAGCAACCTATAACAAGATGAAAAGATAATGAATCCTTTGCGGGATGAAGAAGTTTGATTTGTAAAAGAGGCGAGAGACATGCTGCTTTTGGTTGTACGTACAACTTATTTGGCGCCGCCTCGCCTTTTTTTTAAACCCAATATCTATTTATAGATATAGTCTTGAAAGCGATCATCTGTTAATTTGCTTTAATATACTGAAACTGTTATTTATTATCTAAATATTAAGGAGTCAAATATTCCTTTTTAAATGATCAATATAGGAGCAAGAGTAAGAAAACTGATTATGATGGTCTTATTATATAAGGCCATTTTTGCAATTTAAATCTCTAAATAAGTAGACATGACTCCTCAATGCGGAGATTGACTTCTATGGTCTAAATGATCACATTTTGACTTTATAGTGATGTAATACTTAATCTTCTATTACGTGTAACTATATAATAGTACTAAATTAATTTTGGTATCTAGCCTGTTTAAAGGTGAAAAACTTTTAAGATTTGGTTTTATTTCCTAATATATTTCTTGACGTTTATTCAGATGACAACAGTAATTTCCATTGAAGATGCAAGGAGAGAAGTGAAAATACTAAAGGCACTAACGTGTTGGCTCGAAAGTAAAACCCAAGAGCTCGAATTAGAATATTTCTCACTTCGTTACCAGCAGTGCAACGTGTGCGGATCAATTTACAAGTGTAAGCTAAAATGTATTATCTTATCGTACTTTAATTTCTTTTATTTGAGCAAGGCATCATCTATGTTGTTGATGTTGGTTTGGTAAAGCAATGATTGTGCAACTCGGTATTCCTTTCACTTTTTGTAAGCTTAGTCATATTCATTATTGACACTAGGTATTTTTAAGCTCTTTTCCCTACCAGTACTACTGTCTATGTACCAATTTTCTTCTTAGTTTGCAGGGTGATCAAAATGACCATTATAAATGTATACAAGGGATTTATTAAGTGTAATAATTCTTCAAAATGGTGTCACAAAAACTTTATTAATTACCATGCAATGGTAAGCTTTTAATGGCTTTAGAGAAGTGTTAAGTCCTGTCTTTTTATAATGCTTTATTAGTCTTTTTATCTTCTATATTTTTTTTTCTTTTTGAAGAAATTGTACTCGAAGTCAGGGAACAACTAACAACGAATAATATTAGCCTTAAAATCATGCGATACACAGGTAAGTACTCTCTGTTTAAAGTACCATTAATGAGGGATTTCAGACCTAATCGTGGTGCTAGCTTGGACATAACATTGATGTGGAAAACAACATGAAAAATGATTGACTGCTAATTATATATTTATATTACATTATAGCGTTAATATTCCCGTCCACCGGACGGGTAAAGTGCTAGATTTACCACACCCTCATTTTTATGATTAACATGTACAATTAGAAGGGTAGATAGGATGATTTTTTGGAGAAAATATCATTACTTATGCCTTGAGTTGAGATATCCCCTGTCGTTTCATATTCCCCTTCAACAGATCAGATGGATAAGGTTAAAAGATTTAGATAGAATGAAAATGGGTCAAAAGTTGGCTCAAGTGTAAAATGCATGCAACATGTTGATTCTTTCATTATAAAAAAAAACAGATTTACACTGTAGTAGTATTCTTTAGAATACCATTTAACACATTAGTTATAATTATGTAAATGGCTGAAATAGAAAGGACAAATGGTGCTACTGGTGGCCCAATCCAACTAATTCTAATCTATTAGTATTGTACGATAAAAAAGTATACTTATAAGTTTAAAGCATTTATTTTATCTTTGTTCTTTTATAGACAAAAAATTGCCACTTGCGTCCCAGTACAATTGACATGACTTTGGGGCATTTACATGCTTTTAATTTTCCTTACTATAATCACTTGATCTAAATACATCGAATGTTGATGAGTTTTTTTTATCTTTATATTGTGGATGAATTATAATAACTTGACCTAGATAAGTAGACATATAAAGCCATCATCACTTTGGTGGGGTGGTAGAGGCTTTGTGCCTCTTGGGGAAAGACAAGGGTTCAATTCCTGGCATGACATATTTTTTGTGTAATTTAGAAGTAGGGATTATGTTACCTTTGCCGTTCAAAAAAAGTGGATATATAGAATGTCGATGAGATTTATTTTAACTTTATATTACGGATGGATGATTATTGTTTATTTATGTTTTTATGTTTATTTTTTCATTTTTATTTAAGCAAAATGATTTTTGTTACCAATATATTTTGAATATTGAAGTTCAAAATTTGAAAAAGAATATGGTTGTGCTCCCTTGGGTTAGTAGGTGCACTTAGGTCCACTACCAAACTCGTGAATTTTGCTAAATCGAAACTACTCATATATAAGTTTGTCTAATCTGACCCTATTTTATTTTTTTTTGTTTATAGGTTCATTCATGTTGTTAGTATATAACTAGCTTAAGACCCCGTGTGTTACACGGGTGGCCTAAAAAATATATTATTTAACGGTGTTTTCATAAATCTTTTAATGAAAGATTTGTTTCAGTATTAGTACTAAAGTAAATATAAAATTACACTTAATTAAAATAAATAAATATGAAATGTGACTTGGACATAATAGAACTGGCTCGATTTTTGGTGATTAATGCACTTTGGTCGGTTTTTTTTTCACGTGATACTCAATGTGACTTAGACGTTATAGCTTCGGCTCATCGGGTTTGTTTCTTTTTTTGACCCATTACATGACCAAGCCCATTTGCCACAGATCGGTGTCTATAGACCACAACCACCGTGGCGCGGAACCCATAACCCCACTGTACGTGTGTTATATACAATATGTCTACAAAGTAGACCAAACATGTACACATGGTTTGATCTCGACCCGAATTACAACATAACGTTCATAGACTGCCGCAACAAAAGAAAAAAAGTTGACATTTAAATGATTCAAAACGATATCAAATGTAATTATAAACAGGTGTGATGAAAAAGAATAATTATAAATATAAATTTTAAAATGAAAAAAATGTTTTGCTATTTATGTAAATATTAAATTATAATGAATTGATAGTTATGTAAATTGAATCTTGACTTTGTTTATCAATAATTGATGCATAAAGGGGGTTGCCCAACTAAGGGGCTGTTTGGTAGCCTCTTAATGACCATTCAGATGCTACCTCTTAATGGTTTAAAACCTCTGAATAAGTAAGAGGTAACCTCAAGTCTGAATGGTTAAGAGGTAACCTCTGATTGGTAAATCATCACATGTCACATTCTTCTACCTTCTCATTGGTAAAATTCTTAATGGTTCCATTAAGAGGTAGCTTCTTAATGATCATTCAGAGGCTACCAAACAGCCCCTAACTTATCAAGTAATTCATGCAAAGAAATATTTATCAATTTACATGAACTTTAGGGTCTTCAGAATCATTGGCAATTTGAACCAACAGAGAGGTTGCCATCTATTTGTCTTCCAAAAAAATGTCTCAATGTTCTCCTAAGCACCCCTGAATCATGTTAGTTCTTCAAGGCTTCGGTTCTAAATCTACTAAACATTGGGATCTGAAACCATTGACAATTACATGTTATGAAAACCAAGAATTATGAGGGATATCCTCAGTTACATGTTAGCATTCTCACCTAACCATTGAGGTTAATTGGTACTATCTGGGCCTCATCTATCCCTCAAAAAATATATAAGAAAAAGAAACCCGTTTATATAATCAAGCATGTTCTACTTGCTATTGTAATATTGTTATTAACTACAAAATAGCCCAGTCTTCAATTAGAAACATGGCTATAATGCCACTCTCCAGAAATCACAATCTTGCTCTAATAATTTGTATTTAATTTAATTAAAGTTTTTTTTTATTATGTGAAAAAAAGGAATTACCTTTCGTCTTCAATTCATGTCTAGTTAACACACTTGTCAACACCAGTTTTCAAAACAGGAAGGACCTGAAGAGTATAACTCAATTATAAAATAAAACAAAAAAAAAATTGAGTTAAAAATAGGAAGGGCCATAAGATACTTTTTCATAATGGTTAAAATATGCAATTTAAGTGGCATGATACACTGTATTTACCTTTTTTTAAAGTAAAAATTATAGAATGATGCAAATTATAGAAATACTACTTATATTACTTATTTACTATGACCAGAGTCTTAAGTTATATCCATTTTGCTTTAACTGAAAACCTTTTTACTTATTTTGATAACTAAAGAAAAAAAGACAACGCCTAATAGAAAGGACTAACACTTTGTCATTTACCCATGATTATCATAAAATTATTTAATACGCAAATTTAGCAGACTTCAAGATACTTAATTGTAACAGAACGGTAAATAATTAATCAATACCTCAATAAAAGACCCTTGCTAATACACCTAAACCAGCAACCAATGCAACTCAAATTGCAACCTAACTATAGGTAGAAGCCAGTACGATCTAACTTTTGGATAACCAAATAGAACACAGATTGCATATTCCAATCAATTTGTGAATCAAGTACCTTTGTGTTCCATAAATCTCAAATTAACCACCTACAAATTAAGAACTGCGGAATAAATGGCGTAGATTGCATAGAATAGCCCAGCAACCGACGATCACTCCATTTGTGCATATCTTATTTGGACGGTGCCCACAACATAACTTCTAACTGCATGTATGAGTACCCAAGTTGTATCAGTTTTTTTCTTTTATCATTAGCAGTAAAGCCGAACTTAAATTTGTTTTCCATATCAAAGAAAATAATTAAGTTTTTATAATCTCTTATTATCAGCCGACTCAAGACTCAAGTTCAATAGAAATCCAAAATCCTTCATTTACTCTCTTGCCAACAGAACTGTCACTCCAGAGACGGTGGGCAAAAGAAAAAAGGTAAAATATACAGACTTAAGGGGAATAACAGTACCTGCAGTAACATCCAGTGGCCCGAAAACATCCAGATCGCTTCACCACCATCTCGCCATCCTTTAGTTTCTAATAAGATCCGAAAATCAGATCAATAAATTGAAAATAAACTTACGGGTTTAGGGTTTAGCATGATTAACCATAAACTTACGGATTTAGATAGAATGAAAATGGGTCAAAAGTTGGCTCAAGTGTAAAATGCATGCAACATGTTGATTCTTTCATTATAAAAAAACAGATTTACACTGTAGTAGTATTCTTTAGAATACCATTTAACACATTAGTTATAATTATGTAAATGGCTGAAATAGAAAGGACAAATGGTGCTACTGGTGGCCCAATCCAACTAATTCTAATCTATTAGTACTGTACGATAAAAGGTATACTTATAAGTTTAAAGCATTTATTTTATCTTTGTTCTTTTATAGACAAAAAATTGCCACTTGCGTCCCAGTACAATTGACATGACTTAGGGGCATTTACATGCTTTTAATTTTCCTTACTATAATCACTTGATCTAAATACATCGAATGTTGATGAGTTTTTTTTATCTTTATATTGTGGATGAATTATAATAACTTGACCTAGATAAGTAGACATATAAAGCCATCATCACTTTGGTGGGGTGGTAGAGGCTTTGTGCCTCTTGGGGAAAGACAAGGGTTCAATTCCTGGCATGACATATTTTTGGTGTAATTTAGAAGTAGGGATTATGTTACCTTTGCCGTTCAAAAAAAGTGGATATATAGAATGTCGATGAGATTTATTTTAACTTTATATTACGGATGGATGATTATTGTTTATTTATGTTTTTATGTTTATTTTTTCATTTTTATTTAAGCAAAATGATTTTTGTTACCAATATATTTTGAATATTGAAGTTCAAATTTTGAAAAAGAATATGGTTGTGCTCCCTTGGGTTAGTAGGTGCACTTAGGTCCACTACCAAACTCGTGAATTTTGCTAAATCGAAACTACTCATATATAAGTTTGTCTAATCTGACCCTATTTTTTATTTTTTTGTGTTTATAGGTTCATTCATGTTGTTAGTATATAATACATCAATCAACGTAACCCGTCCACCGGACGGGTATTAAACTAGTTAGAATTGGAATTGAGCAAGAAATCCTTCAAATTCCTTGAACTAAAGGAATTCAAAATACTTCCTATATGTGAAGGAATTAAAGTAAATTCGTTGGAATCTTCGAACGTTTCGACATGAACGGTATCGACCCGCATCTTTTCGATCCGAACCGTTTTGACCCGTATAGGTTTTGATCCTAACTGTTTCGACCCGTACCGTTTCGACGTGAACCGTTTCGACCCGTACCGTTTCGACGTAAACCGTTTCGATGCGAACCGTTTTGGCCCGTACCGTTTCGACCCGAACCGATGGTTTTGGGTGCCGGGGTGATGGATTCCAATTCATTTGACAACCAAACACAACAAAAATGGAATTGAGATTGCAATTCCAACAATTTACAATTCCTATTGGAATGTTTAAATTCCAAATCCAATTCCTTCAAATTCTAATTCCTATACAAATTCCAATTGCAATTGCAAAAACATTCCATGAACCAAACGCCCCGGTAGATTATTGTAATGCATAAATAAGCGGATAAGCATTGATTTTCCATTAATTAAGATCAACTAAGAAGGTTCTTTAGTAATTACTTAATGTAATAACTTGATTGACTTGGCAAGCAACCTACCATGTGCGGTGGGAAATCATTTAGTTGATTTATTCTAGTGGGTTTGACTTCTTTACCTTACCACAAAGTTGCTAATTTAAATTTAACTAAACAAATATGACCACATTATGTTATCTTGCTAACTGTGAATGATCTCTAGATCAAGTGGTGGAGAGTTTGCATTTCTCTTGAGAGATGCAGGTTCGACTCCCACTTGGTGCAGAGTGAGGCACTGGTGGGCAATGATAGGAGACCCAGGAAAACCTGGGTTGGATCCTTGAGCCAAACGGGTTTTACCGGTAATTTCACCGTCGTGCCTACGGGCGGGTGGTTTACCGGGTTTTCCCCGGAATTGGTGGTGGACTCGGGTTACTCTCGGAGTACTCCGTTTGTCCAGTGGGTACCCCAAGAGTGCTCGGGATTGAGTTTGTTGGCCGTTCAAAAAAAAAATATTAAAGATCATCAATTAGAGGAGATTCATTAATAACATTTGGGTTCTGCTCCGTGATGGTAAGAACAGATTGAAATGAGATGGAGTTCATAATCTTTGGGTTCAGCTGAACGTCGAACCTTGTAAATGCAATGACATTATTCGTTGCTGATTTGTGTTGGACACCCATTATTCAGCTTCTCCACCACAAAATCTGCCAAATCCCGAGCTACGCTGCAGATAAGATACAAGGATCTTATTATTATGTCACATGTTCAAATAGGGGGTCTTCTGGGAGGGCAGGCTAATGATGAGAGAGAGACTTCTTCTCTAGAAGTATGCTTCCATTCCATTCTTTGTGTTAGTTTCAGATCATCGTAAGAGATTATATATAATAAAAATTGTAGATAAATTATATATGTATCTTAATTGGTGATGAGTCCATCAGTAAACTATTTTAGTTCTAGTTTAAAAAATAAACATGGTTTACATCAAAATGCACTTTACATCCAAATGTGAAAACAAATTATTTTGTGTAAAAACACAGAAAACTGATTGACATTGTTTTATAAAATAACATTTACATCTAAGCACATGTAGCTCTTAATGTCTTGGTCTTTTTTTTATTGGTATTTTAAAGGATCATTTTTTAAGTCTAGTTGTCTTTTTCAACCAAGTAAGATTCGCTTAATAGATTTTAATTTGGTGTAGAAGTTGACTTTTACTGCTTCAAAAACACCAAGAAAGTGGACTTCAATATCAGGGATCAAACAATGGGAACCAAGCTCACAAGGATTCCTCTACAAACCATATGTAGATGGAGGTTAACCCACACAAGAAATCTTGCTCAGGCTACAGATTTGGCAGCTGTGCTACACGAAAAGCTCAATGCTCAGCTTCCAACACAGATCAGCAACAATGCTACCATCTACAGAGTTCCAGCCCATTTACGATCAGTCGAACCCAAAGCTTATGAACCCAATATTGTTTCAATCGGTCCTTACCATCACGGAGCAGCTCATTTGCAAGCCATGGAGATCACAAAATGGAACTTCTTTCATGGCCTCTTTAGCAAGCCCGGTCGTCCTAATCTAAATGCAGTACATGAGGAACTGAAGCAAATGGAACAGCAGGCTCATAGGTTCTACTCTGAAGATTTGAAGATGAACAGCGACCAGTTCATACACATGATGCTCGTCGATAGCTGCTTCATTATACAGCTTCTTAGAGAGACCAGGGAGATCGATTTCAGTAAGAAGTCAATGCAGATACAGAGGTGGATGTTACCCGTTCTCCAACGTGATCTCATCATGCTTGAAAATCAGCTCCCTATGTTCGTTTTAAACAAAGTACACGACTTAACAAGCAGATCTAATACTTGTGAAGCTGCAGAAGATTTAAATTTGAAAGAGCTTGCACTTCACTACTTCGAACCAATGATATACAAAGATTTAGATACTCCCAAGAACAGTTCTTTGGGGGTTGATGGAAGCCACTTTCTAGAACTCTTTCGGGCCAGCATCTGCCCGACTGAGGAGGTTTCGCAAAATAAGTTTGTGGTTAAGGAGCCGCACATGTTTCGTTCAGTATCAGAATTAAAAGAGTCTGGTGTCAAAGTCAAGAAGGCGGAAAACTGTCAACCGTTAGAAGTAAGCTTTAAAAAGGGGGTTCTGAAGATTGCTCCTGTGAGCATGGATGACTACAAGTTCACATTGTTTAGAAACTTGATGGCCTTTGAGCAATGCCACTTTGGCTGCAAACCACATGTAACGGCTTATGTATTCTTTCTTGATAGGCTAATAAACTCTGGTGAGGACATAGAATTGCTTCATTATCCAGGTGTTTTGCAGCATACTCTAGGTGGGAATAAACACGCAGCAAGACTGGTGAACAAGCTCTGTAAAGAGGTAGCTGGGGCCGCAGATGACTCATATTTACGCGATGTGCTTTGGGAGATCAATTGCTACTGCAACGATGGGTGGAATCAAAAGAGAGCGAAACTGAAGCATGAATATTTTTACAATGTTTGGGTATCAGTAGCGACTATAGCTGCAATTCTAGTCATTTACTTTTCCATACTTCAAACAGTTTGGGGGCTCGGAGATAATGATGCACGAATTCACATGAACGAAACTGGTTTTTGGGGTTCCGTTGCTGAAGCTTTAACTATACCATTTAGACGTGCCAATCCCGATGCAGAAACTCTTGCTGCTATTCCATTTGGAGGTGCTAATCCAAATGCAGAAGCTGTTGCTATACCATTTGGAGGTTTTAAGCCATCTAAGAAGTCATCCGTGCCTGTCAAAAATGATCTTGAGATCTTTAAATGGTTCTTCAGTCGTGAAGAACGTGACGACATGAATCCTTTCTTCTTCATGTTTTGTTAATATGCAGGAAGATCATTTTTTTCGATTTCATTTTCCATGATTGTCCGGTTATTGCAAGGAAAATAATACATCATACGTTACAATCTCGTGTGTTATCTTTCATGTATGTTCCTATCAAACTACCGAACATTAATTATTCCATCTTTTACTTTATCTTTTTACATAATAGAACATTAAAACCTGGTTGGTTAGTTTGTGAGAAATCAACCGGGCTCTATAATATTTTATATATTTATTTATTTATTTATTTATTTATTTATTTATTTATTTAAGAGTCGTGTGTAAACAAATTACTTTGAATATTAGTTAGCACTATGCTACTAATCTGTACTTTAGTGTGTGAACACTCTTTGGTAACATCATTTCAAAAGCGTAATGAAAATTGTCAATAAATTTTTTTAAATCTTGATTGGACAATAAACTATTTTAGTACTAATTAGAAATGTACAAATAAACTATTATGTGTAAAAAAAACATGAAGAATGATATTGTTTTATAAATCACATTTATAAGCACATATAGCTTCTAAAGTCTTGGTCTTATTTTAATGCTATAATTATAGTAATCATAGTTCTAGAATAATTTTTTAACTCTTGTTGTCGTTTTCAGAAATAGTAGAGATTTACTTTACAAATTTTGATTGGTGTAATGGTGTGGAGGATGACTTTAACAGCTTCAAATACAGCAAGAATGTTGACTGCAATATCAACGACCAAAAAATGGGAACCAAACTCATCAAGATTCCTCTGCAAACCATATGTAGATGGAGGGTTCAATGCATTGCCAGAAGAGCATCCCACACCCGAGTCGAGTCAGCAAATCTTGCTCAGGCTCCAGATTTGACAGCTGTGTTACAGGAAAAGCTGAATGCTGAGGTTCCAACACAAACCAGCAATGGTCCTTCCATCTACAGAGTTCCAGAGCATTTACGATCAGTCGAACCCAAGGCTTATGAACCCAATATTGTCTCAGTCGGTCCTTACCATCATGGAGCAGCTCATTTGCAAGCCATGGAGACAACAAAATGGAGCTGCCTCTTTAATCCAAGCAAGCCCGATCATCCTAATCTAAATGCAGTACTCAAGGAACTGAAGCAAATGGAACAGCAGGCTCGTAGTTGCTACTCTGAAGGCTTGAAGATGAACAGCGACCAGTTCATACACATGATGCTCGTCGATAGCTGTTTCATCATACAGCTTTTAAGAGAAGCCAGAGAGATCGATTTCAGTAAGAAGTCAGTACACATACAGAGGTGGATGTTACCCGTTCTCCAGCGTGATCTGATCATGCTTGAAAACCAGCTACCTATGTTTGTTTTAAACAAAGTATACGACTTAACAACAAGCAGCTCTAGTACTTGCGAAGCCACAGAAAAGTTAGGTTTGAAAGAGCTCGCGCTTCAATACTTCGAACCAATGATGTACAAAGATTTAGATACTCCCAAGAACGGTGCTTTGGGGGTAGAAGGAGATGGAGGAAGCCACTTTTTAGAACTCTTTCGGGCCAGCATCTGCCCGACTGAAGTTTCTCAAAATAAGTTTCTGGTTAAGGAGCCACACATGTTTCGTTCAGTATCAGATTTGAAAGAGTCTGGTGTCAAAGTCAAGAAGGCGGAAAACTGTCAACCGTTAGATGTAAGCTTTAAAAAGGGGGTTCTAAAGATTGCTCCAGTGAGCATGGATGATTACAGGTTCACATTGTTTAGAAACATGGTGGCATTTGAGCAATGCCACAATGGCTGCAAACCACATGTAACAGCTTATGTGTTCTTTCTTGATAGGCTCATAAACTCTGGTGAGGACATAGGATTGCTTCATTATTCCGGTGTTTTGCAGCATACTCTAGGTGGGAACAAACACGCAGCAAGACTGGTGAACAAACTCTGTAAAGAAGTAGCTGGGGCTGCCGATGACTCATATTTACGCGATGTTCTTTGGGAGATCAATTGCTACTGCAATGATGGGTGGCATCAAAAGAGAGCGAAACTGAAGCATGATTATTTTTACAATGTTTGGGTATCAGTAGCAACTATAGCTGCAATTCTAGTCATTTACCTTACCATACTTCAAACAGTTTGGGAGCTCGGAGATGATGGTAACCGAGCTCACATGCTCCGAACTGGTTTCTGGCGTTCCATGGCAGATGCTTTTGCTATACCATTTGGAGTTTCAAAACCATCTGAGAATACACCGGTGCCTGTCGAAAATGAAGCTCAGATCTTGGAATGGTTCTTCGGTTATAAAGCATGTGATGACCCGAATTTCTTCTTCATGAGCTGTTAGTAATTTTGTTTTGAATGCTGTGAAGAAAGTCCATTTTCACATTTGTTTTCAGTGTCTTTTTTTCTGATTATTGTGTTTCATTATCTATGTATTTCCTGTTACTGATTATTGTGTTTCATTATCTATGTATTTCCTGTTACTGTCTTTTTTTCTGATTATTGTGTTTCATTATCTATGTATTTCCTGTTACTGTAATCAAATAATACCTCATGTGCATCTCTGGTGCAAGTAGGGATGTTCACAAGCCGATCCGATCCAAGCCGAGCCAGAGCAAGATCATGCTCGGCTCGATTATAAATTGAGCTGGCTTGGCTCGGATTTGAAACTGAGCTGAAAATCTTAATGCAATACAATATGAGTTCATAAGCATCATAATTCACTCCAAATATGTCATAGATATCTATAATATATTTTAGAGTAAACTGCAATTTTACACCCTGAGGTTAGGGGTCATTGGCACTCCTACCCCCCCTAAGGAAATAATTGCAAAATTACACCCCACTGTTAACCCTTATGTCGCACTTTTACCCCCCGGACCAAGATGCCGTTACACTTACCGTTAGAGTTTGGTGAAATGTCCAAATTACCCCCCAACGTTTATCCCCTTCCTCATTTAAGAAGTTCAAGCCCTAATTTGTCTGTGTTAAACCCTTTCAATCGCTGAACATGTCTTCATCTTCTTCCTCTGTGCTTCGATCCAAGGAGACCATGAGCAAAAGTCAAGCTTCAGACATCATATGTCCTTGTGGTGCGAAAACAATGTTCAAAGAGTCACAATCCAAAGCTAATCCTGGTCGATGGTATCTTAGATGTGTAAGTTTCTTGTGTTTAATGGTTATTGAAACTCAAGTTTCATTCTTCTGTTGCTTATGATGTCCGATAACAGGTTGGAGGATGTGGATTCCTCAGATGGGCTGATGTTAGTGAAGAACAGGGATGTCCGGTTTGTCGAGAGGTAATGCCTGCTTTAATTCAAAGCATTAAAGATAAGGATGAGTTGGCTAAGTGCAAAGAACAGTGTGCTCGGTACAAGAATGGCGATGTGTTGAAACTGAAGATGTATTTTGTGATTACTTGGGTCTTGATTGTTCTATTTTTTTTTTTGCTTAAGTAGGTTAATGTCGAGAAATTGGATTTGTTTTTTGTTTTGCTTAAGTAGGTTAATGTCGAGAAATTAGATTTGGTTGTGTATTTAGAGTGTAACCGTATTTGGGTTATGAGTTTTGAAGTTTATGCAATGGTCCTTTTAAAGTTCTTATATGTTTGTTTTGGTAGCCTGGTTGTAATTATGTAGGTATGGGTGACAAAGAGAATGATAAAGTTGAGAATGAGAAAGATATTGCAGCCGAAGAACCAGACAGTTATGTATACTTTGAAGATCAAGAGTCTGAGATACTCAGACCTTACATGGAGCAAGAAACTGATTATGAAAAGATATTCGGAGATCCGACAAAGGAGTATGACCCTGAAGTGCTGGAACATGCATGGGATTACACATATTGGGATGAAGATGATGATTGGTACTTTGACCCATATGAAGGGGAGCATGGTTCGGATTCGGATTGGTCTTGTTTGGATGATTGTCACTGGAAATAGGCTAGATTTTGTTTGGTTTTAAGTTTGTATGTTGGACATGTTATTTGTACTAAATGTTGCAATGTAATCTAATCGAATCACTTTCCGCCTCTTAGTTGTACCAAAATGGTCATTTTGACCTTATAAATGGTCATGGTACTTGTACCAATTATCCAAACATGCTGCAAAGCAATTATATAGGCTGCAAATTTATATAGGCTGCAAATTTATATAGGCTGCTGCAATTGACAAAAAGTAACCTGCCTGTGATCATCTAAACACAATCAAACATGCATGCCGGTTATGAACAAGTCAAACCTGCTGCAGTTGACCAAGTTCTGTAAATTTTGACCTTATAAACAAGTCAAACCTGCTGCAAATGACCAAAATGGACATTTTGACCTTATAAACAAGTCAAACCAACCAAACTTTGTCTTGAACAAACCAAACAAACATAGTCTAAACTTACAAACCATCCAAACATTGTCTTGAATAAACCACACAAAGACCAAACCAAACATAAAGGTACAAACCAACCAAACAATGTCTGCAACAAAGTTGACAAACCTAACAAACATAGTCTAAACTTACAAACCATCCATCACTCATCAAGATTGTAAACTGGTGCACCTTGAGTGGCAGTGTGTGATTCCTGTGAAGCAGTTGATTGTTCACCACCTTGTCCTTTACAGCTCCTGACATTGTGACCCACGTTCCCACATTTACCACACTTGATGCTACTTCCCTTTCTGGTCATTTTACCTCCTTTGTCGAACTCCTGCTCAAGCTCTTTTTCACCAAATGCCTTCCTTCTTTTCTTCTTTGGCCTTCCAACTTGTGTATGATGCTTTGGTGGGATGAGTGTTGTTGGACACTCTGAAGGAGTCCACATCTCCGGCCCGTTGATAGGCTCTATCACATTGTCATAGACTTTCTTCCATGTTGACAGCCAATACACATCATCCACCCACTCTTCTGGTATGCCAGCATCAATGTTATTCCTTGACATATCCCATATGGCTGCAACTGCATGTTTGCAAGGCATCCCTGTCAAATCCCACTTCCTGCATGCACAAGTTTTATGTTTGACATTCACAACACACTGTGATCTCGGACCTGTTACTTGATACTTGTCTGAATCAACCATTAGAACAGACATTTCAGCAGCCTGTTGCTTGATCTCATCGAAGACCTGAGTGGCATGAGGTGTCAGTGGCCCCATACACTTTGCTTGCAATTTCTTGACATTGACTATCCTCTTGGTCATGTACTCCCGAATGAATTCTAGGCATGTGATAATCGGCTTGTCCCTTGCTCCCACAATTTGTCGGTTAAAAACCTCACATATGTTGTTCAGCAACATATCACATTTAGCTCTTCCAGAAAAATATGCTCTTGACCAAGCGGTGAATGGGATCTCATTCAGCCAATCATACATAGCTCGTTCTGTTGTCTTAATTTCTTCCATAGCTTTGTTAAAGTATGGAATAGATGTCTTCCTTCCGGCTGACCAAAGCAAATTCTTGTAAAGATCTCCACGCCACTTGGATTTCATGTTCTCATGGATGTGCCTCAAACAAAATTTGTGCTCACCATTAGGAAAAACAGCTAGCATAGCAGGAATTAGACCCTGTGATACAAAAATGCAATTCATTTTTTAGAATAAGCACAATATTTTGCTACCAAAGTTAACAACTTATTACCTTTTGTCCGTCACTGATGAAGGTGAAACAAGAGTCAGTCGTACACCCTAGGTCATCTCTCAACAGTTGCAAAAACCATTTCCAGGTTTGTGTTGTTTCTGCCTCAACAAGGGCATAACATACTGGATATATGCTATTGTTCCCATCAATACCAACAGCACTCAAGATCTGACCAGGAAATGGACCTTTCATGAAACAACCATCCACACCCAGCAATGGTCTTCCAATCATCTTAAATCCTCTCATCATAGAGGCAAAACAAAAATAAACCCTTCGAAACTGCCTTGTAGGACTAACTGAGTTCCCACATGGCTCCACATCAATTTTAATTGTACTACCTGTGTTGGTGAAATTTATAGATAGTCAATGAGCAGAAAGTTAATTGTACCTGGGTTGGCTTTTAGAAGTTCATCACAGTATAACCTTAGCAAAGCATACTGTTCTTGGTAATCACCATAAATCTTCGTAGTTGCTATCCTCTTGGCTCTGAAGACCTTATGGAGTGATATTTCAAGTTGATGCTTCCGAAGCAGTTGACTTTGGATTGCATGAATCGGCATGTCTGGATTGCTTTCAATCAAAGGTTGGATCTCTCTGGCAATCGAACTCATTGTATACAAAGAAACTGCCCTTGTTGTCAAACAATTGTGTTGATTACGAATGGTCTTGACACACCACTTATCCTTGTCCGTGTTTCTTGAGATGTGAACTGCCCAAGGACAGGTGGGTTTGATATGCCTTTTAAGGTGCTTGTGTTTGTGTTTCTGCCCTACTCTGGTGCAATTACTATTTTGCCCCTCTTCTCCCTTTTTTTTACAGGACCAAGTAGTGGTGGATTGCTTCCAAAACATACTACCCTATACCTTAACAATTCATTTTTTAGAATAAACACATCCCTCCTTGCCTTCAGAGCATAAGTTTTCACCATCTGATTCATCTTTTTCTTGTCATCAATAAGCTGACCAACGTAGAATGGCAAATCATTTGGACCTTTTAAAGCACTTTTGTTTCTCCTCCTTATCTTCTTGGCAACCTTATCTCTAAGGCTTGAATTGTCATCAGAGCCACTTTCAAAAACCTCCAGGTCAACAGGCTGATGACCTTCTTCGCTTCTCTCATCATCATGATCCCCATCACTTGAACCATCCAGTTCTTCCATAGAAATTTCAACATTAGCCCTAAACCTCTGCATATCCACCTCTATTTCATAAACCATATTATCTTCCTCAACATACTCATAATCAGGATCACTACCGTCACTCTCTTCCTCATCTTCATTCATACTATCATTGTCATTATTTTGTGTAAATGATGCTGGAACAATTGCTTTACTAGCCCTTATAGGACCTTCACTTGTATTTTCCAATATTGTTGACCTACGGTGTTCAACATACATGTCTATCATGTGGACTCCTTGACGCACATGATCAAAGATAGGCTCTAAGTCAACATTACATTTTAATGTCCTAAGACCAAAATCCAACGAACAGTATGGTTCCTTGTAATGAATGCAGCCATATTGCCTATCATTGTATCCTAATTGCTTAACCATCGCCTCTAAAACATCAGTATTCAACACTCTAAAATCTACATGATCAATGTAGTTCATCTTCCCACCAAGGTATTTCCTATTTGGGTTTTCTACAAAATTACCTCCATGGTGAAATTTTATGCTAAATTCAGATTGAGTTTCGCCTGTAATCAAACAACAAAAACAAATTAACAGAGAAATATGTTAAAATTTTACCTGATTCAAACGCTGTGAGCTTGCATGTCACTTACGGTACATTACAGCCGGTTCGAAATACTGATCTTCAGCTCGTAGCTTCCACAATCGAAGATCCATGCTCGTAACCCAACTTCTAATCACCTGTAATTGTTGAAGGATGCTTGAATGCGAGTGCAGAGTTCTTCAATTTTGAGTTAGGGTTAACCTCAGGGTTCAAAAGTGATGAAAAGGGGTTTTTATGAGGATGCAAGTCAACATGTTACCAAATTTACCTATTTACCCTTTGACCATTAACAGAAAAAGCTAGAGTGTAACGGCATCTTGGTCCGGGGGGTAAAAGTGCGACATAAGGGTTAACAGTGGGGTGTAATTTTGCAATTATTTCCTTAGGGGGGGTAGGAGTGCCAATGACCCCTAACCTCAGGGTGTAAAATTGCAGTTTACTCTATATTTTATGTATATTAAAATAAAGCATATTAAAAGTAAAATAATACGAGCTAAGCCGAGCCAATTCGGATAAACACACGCTTTCATCATTCATAACCAGTGCGCGAAATGAAGCAGAACCAAATCAAAGATCAGTCTAAGCAGGATTAATCACAGTTCCAAACACAAGAATTTATAAGGTTATAATCAATTAATGCAAGTATATAAGAATAAGATACAATAATCTAAAGTTTTCATTGTAATTGCACAAATGAATTCCTAACTAAACCCAATAATCGGAATATAAATCATCTTGGATGAGTAATGATTAGCCGACGCCAACATATTTTGATGCTGCAATCTTTAATCCTCGCCAAACCCAGATGCATAGTGCCCGGCGTTTCTATCCTGCAACCAAAAACATTATCACAATATTTACAACGTTTTTTGTATTGAAAACAAACAAAATGTAGAGATTATGGAGTCGACTTACCTGGGACATCATTCGCTGCTTGTTCAGAAACTGGGTCCTTGCCTTGCTAAGAATAGAGTTAGGAGATCGGTACATCCTCTGTAATAAAAATGTTTGGTTGAGTTTGGGATTTTATTATTATATTAGTCATTAAAAGAATCATTTTTTAGTTTCTAAAAGTTCATATCTAGCATGAATTAAAGAGGAACAAACCTTGTCTGTCCCTGAAACGCGATCTGCGCCCAATAGATTCTTTTTCTTTGGTGTGAAGTTAAACACTTCATGAAGAAATCCATTTTCCTGTTTAAGTAAAAATCAAACATTATTATCTAATTATTAAAATATAATCAAACATTAAGATCTAATTATTAAAATATAAATGTGATAACCGAACCTGCATGTGCTTGACAAATCCTCCACTGAGAAATCGCTTTATAAAGTTCAACTGTCAAAAAGATACAAATTAGAACAAAATAGAAATGGGTAACAAGACCCACTGTTGCAAAAACTGGGATTAATCGATTAAATTTCACCTTGTCGGGCCTAAAATCAATAACTGATCAAAGGCAATCAGATCGGTCAAAATCCAGTCAAAATCTTTAAAGTATTTGAAAAATTATACTTATCAATCCAATCAGATTAATAAGTTTGATATATTATATATAAAATTTTAAAAATGTTGTGTATATATATTTGAAAAACTACATATAAGCTTCCAATCCAGTTAATCCTGATTAATTGCTAGTCGGTATCCCACCGCCCGACTAGCACCTAGCGATTTTTACAACCATGACATGACAATACCTACAAAAAAAACAATCACTTAACCGAACCTGGATTAGCTGGGACCACATAGTAGTGGTAAGTGTCTCTCCACCGATTTTCACCGAGGTTTCGGGGGCGTAACCATCCTAGTTATAGAAAAATATAACAAAAAAATAAAATGCAATTAGCACCGTTTAACATGTATACTGATCATTAGACATACAAAAAATTAATTAAGGAAAAACCTCCAGAAATTCCAAAATATCTCGGAAAGTGTTTCGCTGATTATTGAGATCCTTTTTGGCAGAACCCTTCCCGCCCGCCTCAGCAGAAAGGTCCCGCACTTGATTAACCGCTTTGGCTCTTAAACCGTGTATATGATTAACATCACGGGAACTAATATCACCATTGGTGGAACTGTCACTAACAACTTTAGAAGAACCACAAAACTTCTCCAAACTCCCCATCTCGTATATCAGAGCAAGTGCTTCACCGGCTGCAATTCGCACCGATCTATCATCCTTTTCTAAAAGAGTCGAAAAATAAGAAACCGACCTGGAATTTTAACAACGTTAACAGGTTAGTGTGTGCAAAACGGAAGAGCCAATGAGCACGAACTAAAAGGGCAAGAATGTAATTTGTAATTTACATACTCTTGCCAGATTTTAGGATCAAGTGTCCACCCCTCCATCGTTGTAAGAAGAAACGACCAAGCAGATACGACAGCTGTTATTATTCCTGGTGATGGTTTGGTGGCAACCACCTAAAACATAGACGATTTTGAAATAATGAAGTGTTAACACTTAGCAATGGTTATATTAATTAAAATTAAAATAAAAAAAGAAACATACATTGGGGCCAAGTTTCGGGTGCACCACTTGCCACATTATTTGCATGCATTTCTCCGTTTCTTCTGGTTCATTTCCACCAACAAACGCAATCACAGCTAATCCCTCAAGTAACTACAAATAAATTTTATAAAAAATTGTTAAGTAACAACTAAAATGAAAGAGAAAAAGTGACACCGGAAAATGTATAATTGTAGATATACCGATGCTGTCTTTGATGCTTCAGAACGAGATCTCAGAGCCTCTGAGATGGGAGTAACCGACTCTTCTAATATTTCTTGTGCTTTCTCACCCGGGCCAGCAGTTAGGGCTAGTAATCCTATACACATTGAACACTGTTTAGAGACCTCAATTAATATATTAACTTATTAAAAGATGAATAAAACTAAAGTTGAATACCGATGGCATGAGATGCTAAAGCTATCTCTTTTGCAGACCCCTTCTTTACAGAATTCAAACATTGATGAAGCAATGTTGCAAATCTATGAAAACAAACAACATTCAAATTTCAACCCATCATGATCAACAAAACTAATTATATCACCAAAAAAAAAACTTACTTTTTTTCAACAAATTCGTGTGGTAAGCTGCTACTAAAAGCCTCGATAATATCCACTAACGCCTTCTCCCTCGTGGATCCTCTTTAAAATTATAAAAGTCACAATTAATTCAAGTTTCCATTTTCGAATAGTTTCAAATCAGTCATATTTCTAAACACATCTAAAAGGCCATCAACAATCAATTTCAAAACATTAATTCACAAACAAACAATCACCTCTTCTCATACAAAGCATCCAAACTTTGATCCAACACACTTTCTTTCTCAAGCAGCACATCCTCCACAGCAAAATTCATCACAAAATCCGACCGAACCGTCGACGATGAACTCACACTATCCGTGTCGTCACTGTCAAGCATTACAGCATTCTTACGCTGTGAACTACCTGCAAAATCCAATCAACACCAAACCCGTTAAACCCTTATAAAACTTCAATTACTTCAACAGCACACACAAACTAAAGAACCATACACCAAATTTCAAAACATAAAAGAAAACCCAAATTATATTTAAACAAAACCAGGGATGAGCAAATGGTAACGCGTACCAAAACCATACCGGTACTTTCGGTACTGTACCGGTACCTTTTTTTGCGATTTTCGGATCGGTACTTTCGGTAAGTACAGGTACGGTATTTTTCCACTTTTTACCATCAAATACCCTACCGTACCGGTACCCACTTTTAACGATTTTCAAGATCGATACTGTCGGTACAGAGCTCATCCCTAAACATATGCAATCAAACAAACCCTAAAACCAAACAACCAATAAGAAAAACAAAATCAAATAATGTAAAAGAAGTACTTACGTTGTTTACCCATTGATGAGAGCTGAGATTGAAATATCACTAGAAGGAACTACAAGGTTGACTACAAACAAAACAATTTTTGAAAAACAAGTAGGAATAAACAGAAGTAATGAAGTGAAGTTTTGTTGAATATGGGAAAGAGAAACAATCCATCAAACAGATATCGAGTTTAAGGGGGTTATAGGGTGATGACAGAGAAATAGTGATTGCCGTAAGTAAGTAATATTGAGGATGAATGGTCCGGAATATTCGGTATGGCGTGTGGAAAAGAAGAGGACCTAAATGGTGCGGGGGATACGGGGAGATCCTGGCCGTTGGATTGGGGAGATCTTGTGATGACCCGAGGTTGCTTATGTGTTGGAAGAGGGCCGCATTTTTGGTAGATTGGTTACCCTACGCGTTTTACTAACCTATTTTCGGCCGCAAAACTACGACCGAATTTAATATCTATTAATTTTTTATTAAGTTAACTTTAGATAAAGAACGAAATAGCTGACTTGTTTTTTTCTAGAGGTTATTTTGGAATATAAATATGGGTGTTTTATTAAAAATATTTGAATGTTAGAATTAATCGAATTGATGTATGTTTGAAAACCTAGTATGAAAATTTAGTGAGAGAAAACTTGTGTCGTAGAAACGCATTTGAGGCGCGCCTAGGCATGAGGTGGCCTCTGATGGGAGATTCATACATTATATGAGTTCATCGGATATCTATCAAGGAGGTGTGTGCCTCGTAACAATTATGTTAGAGTCGTGTCAATGCTCATCCAAACGTCGTCTTAGTATTTTCTGGGTTAAAACCGAACTAGCAATGACAAAATTTCGTGTTATTAATTTACTTCGATTGGTTTTGACGAAATTTTTGGTTTGAATCTAAGGGTTTTTGGAAATAAAAACAAACGTGTCGAGTTGGTTGTGTCAGCTAAACTGCTCAAAACGATTTGATTTTGACGATTTTCCGGTCTGGGCCAAGTTTTTTAGATATTTTAAAGTTTAAAGTTTAGTAAAATGACAGGTTTGAACAAGATCTAACTTTTACTTTTCGAAAATAACATGTTTAAACAAGATGTAACGTTTTACCTTTCAAGTATTTTAGGGTTTATAAAAAACAAAACTAAACAAATAATAACATGAAATCGGTTAAATTCGTATTATAAGTATTATAGTTAAAAGCACTTAAATTTATCCTAAAAATTTTATTTCTATACATCAAAAAAATGTTTTCTTTATTATTAAACTAGGTTAGAACCCCGTGTATTACACGGGTTGAATAAATGTAATTTTATATTAAATAATAAAAAAATTATCTTAAAAAAACATGTGTGTTACACAGATTAAATAAATGTAATTTTGTATACTAAAAACGTCGTATCTTTAAAAAACCCGTGTATAATCACCACTATACCCGGGGACCTACCTCTTACTTAGGTAACATCGATATGTAAACTATTCATCGATAATCCGTCAGTAAAATTAGTAAAATTAGTCGGTGATGTCTCTGCCCACGCCCGCCGGATACCTCACATACCTTCACTAACTATTACTATCTCCGTCGTCTTCACCGGATAATCAAGGGATTCATTAGTCGGTAAACTTCCTCTGATTTATAGTGATTCGATCTGATATACAATTTAATTAATTTATATAGAAGTTATCCTTAATCTTATCACAAAAATATAAAAACAATTAAAACTACCAATTAAATAAAATCTTTATCTTTATAAATATTTAAAACGCTAATATATTTTTTAGATTTTAATAATTAATATATGATTACATTAATTAATATATAATTATCAGTTATCTTTATCTTTATCATTAAAATCTATTCTACAAATTTTAAATTTAATATTATCAATAAATAACTTTTCATAATAAATATTTAAAATAATAATTAAGACTGCCTCATAGAACGTCATGTGTCCCTAACATGGTTTCTTTTATTATATGTATAGATTTATTTTCTATTATTTTTATAATATTTCATTTATTTTCTATTATTTTTATAATATTTCAGCTAGCTTGGTTTTGATGGTCGATTCCAAATAGTAAACCGAACCATGAAAACTTGTTTTCCAAGCTATAAACCGGATCAACTCACTTCTAAACCGGTTGATTTAATTTAGGCGGTTTGAACAGTTTTTCAAACACTCATATATGAAACTGAGTTTGTGGTTGAATTAGAATGTTCAATGATTAAGAATCAATTGCAATAAATAATCATTTTGATAATTAAAAACTTAATATTTACAACTACAAACTCACCTATTGTTTAATAAGTGTAATAAAATCAGTATCATTAGTTAATATTTGTAATTAAAACTATATATACTAGTATAAGGGACCCGTACGTTGCGACGGACTTCTAATCATATACGTAATTTAGATAAACCAAACATGTTTTTCTTGGTTTAGTGGTTGGTATTGATAAGTATAAATTTGTATTGTTATTAGAGGTTATAATGGAAAGAGTTGGATGGGGAGTGTTTGAGGTGTATTTGTCAAATAAATGTGGATTTGTGCACTCAATGGTAGTACAAAGGGCACAAAAAGTAGTACCAAGTTGAATAGTGAATATGTGAGAATGAGTATTTTTGCTAAATAATGAAGGGTTAATTTTGTAACATGCACAATATAACAAGGAAGGAATGTGGGTTGAAATGGTTATTGGCATCTTCTAAAACTGATGTGGTTAGACCAAGAAGGTAAAACCAAAAAGATCTTTTACATTTACCCTTCCGATTTGAGAATACGTGACTTTCCACCATTAATTTTCTACCCTCATAATATATAAGAAGAAAGGCTGTATTGTATGACCAAGAAGATAAAACCAAAAGATATTTTAAATTTACTCATCCAGTTTAGTGACACATGACTTAGTTTTCCACCATCAATTTTGTACTCTCATGACATATAAGAACAATGGTTATATTGTAAGATATAAGTATTAACTATAATACATAACTTTTGTTCAGTGGCGGACCTAGAAATTTTTTCTTGAGGGTGCGGAGTATTTTCAAAGATTTTAGGCCCCTAGATGTATAAAAAATATCGGTTCATAGCGAGTCGGGTAGGATCATGTAAGACAAAAGAACATCAAACTAAAATTTATAAATCATCAAAAACATGTCAAACTTCATTACAAATTACAAACATATTTAAAATTGTACACTACAGGTTTTATTTTTAAATATATCCAAAATATCATCTAAAGATACTAAACACGCCATAAGTTCATTACATTCTTACTCATTGCTCCTAACACATATAATTTGCTCCATAAGTTCATAAAACAACACTAAACACTTAAACAAAATAAACAATCATGTTCAACCATAGCCAATAACTTTCAATTATATTTTTAAACATTCAAGCCCTAATATTAAATGTCGATTACTTGTAACTAATCATTTAAACAAACAAAACTATAAATAAAACAACAAAATCATTTGACTACAAGTCTAGAACAACAAAAAAATCAAAAAAATATATATATACAAAGATTAAACCCTTACACATCAATTTTTTCTCCTAATCATCACATAAAACAAAATAAATAAATCATACTAGTTCTATACTGGAATTATGACGTAATATGGGTCGGTCCAACCGGAATTTTGGTTTTTCCGGTAAAAAAAGCCACCAGGTCGTGAGCAGTGGCGTCAAGTCGTTGGGGGTTTTTTTTAGGGCGGGATTTGGAAATGGAATGGGTGGATGGGTTTGGGTTATTTTATTTAGTTCAAATTTCTTTAGGTTGGGTTTGGGCTTGTGTTAATGAAATTTGATTGCAGATTGGGCTTTGATTGGATTATGATTGGATTAAATAATTAAGTGAATAAGTGGTTAATAATTATTTTTTTCCTAAGTGGGGCGGTTGAAAATTTTCAAGGGGTGCGGGTGAAAAATTCCAAGGGGTGCGGTCGGGATTTCCGGCGAAAAATAACACAAAAAAATATTTTTTTATGGGGTGCGTCCGCCCACCCTTGGCTTAGGGTGGGTACGCCCATGCTTTTGTTAATAGTGATTTACAATTTTATAAGCATATTAATTGTACAATCTTGATTCTTATAGTACTAAATAACTTTTATCTTTTACTTCATAATTTTATTTACTCCCCTTAATTTTAATAAATTTATTATACCACCCTACTATTTTAATAAAAAAATATATTTATTTTTAACAATTTTACATTACAACCCCTAAACTTTAGCTGCAATGGTTATCAATGACGTCTAGGTTTCATTTATACAAAGTTACATGTACTATCCTTTTCTTTTTTTTCTTTTTGCTATACAAAGTGCCGTTACAATATTAATATTATAATAAAAAGAACCAATAAAACCATATTATCACCACAACGCGCAAGGTTATATTACTAGTTATACATCGTGACTTGGGGGTGTTTGGCCTAGCTTTTTTAACAAAGCATACATCTTTTTTAGCTTGTTTTACAAAATAACCTTAATTTGGAGTTTGGTTAGCTTTTTAAGCTTATGCTTATTAGCTTATACAAGCTAATTTGAAGAAGCTTATTTGAAGATGTTTTTTAGCTTATTTGAAGAAGCTTCTTGGTGTAACGGCTAATGATATAAAATAAGCTATAAGCTAATCCAAACACTTAAAAAGAGCTTATCAAATGATAGAAAATAAGCTATAAGCTAGTTTAAAAATATAAGCATAAGCCAAAAAATAAAAGCTAGGACAAACACCCCCCTTAGTTTCTGTCACGGCCCCCGACCCGGTTTGACCCGTTTCAGGAGCCGCGGGACAGAAATCCCGTGGTATTTAATTAATTGAGTTTAACAGCGGAAGTTTAACATCAGGATCTTTTTAAGACTGAAATATTTCCCGATTATTTTATTTCACAACGCGGGATAAAACCCGGTAATTTACAATCTTGAGATTTCACAAAGAAATCCTTTATTTTACAAAACATGTTTCTTTATTTTATACTGAGCCACTTCCTTGAGCTTGTAGTGCTATATGGCACTTTTCCTGGATCATAATAGATCACCTGAAACATGTTTGAAAAAAGGTTTTGTCAGCGGGAAATACTGAGTGAATCATTCTATTTTGCATAATGATGCATAGTTATTAATTACAGCATAAGAGCGATTACAATGGCTTCTATCTTATTTTTATCTGGCCTTCTGTCACAATGGTGACATGTCACAATGGTGACGATGGTCATACCACTATTTAGATCAATGAACCTAAATAGTGATAATTATCTCTGTAGGTCAATGAACCTAACAGTGATTATCCCGAGTAGATCAATGAACCTAACTGGGAGAAATTAGTAATGTGCACAATACCCCACTAACCAGTAATTCAAGATATCCACGACTTAGTCCCTGTAATTATAACCTTGAAAATAATTTGAGGTATTGTAAAATAATTGATAAAAAGAGAATGACTCACATTGCAGATTTATACGGGCAGAGTTTAGCCTACTGATTAGCCTTTTTAACCTAAATTTATAACAGGCACACAATTCAGTCAGTAACTTAATACAGCATTTACGATAACTCACGAGATCAAACCCTCACAATGAATGACAAAGTGCGATACTTAAACATCCATCGAATTAACGACGAATGACAAAGCATAAACCCTAATGTGGGCAGCACTTAAACATCCATTGGATAGTTTAATCGATCGGACATTGAATCGTATCAGCGATCGAGTTAATACCCTGATTGTGGCGTCGATTAGTGAATCGTGTGTGTTAATTGTGATAAACAGAGCTTATCTCGGAGCATAGAACGAATTTCTTCGTCGAACATACGCAGAATTTCAAGTGCCAACCTCTGCTATTTATACACGATTTTGGACTAGCTTACGGACCGTAAGCATTAACCCTTACGGCCCGTAAGGGTCATGAAATCCGGATAAGGTGGCCACGTGTGGGACTAGCTCAGCTGAGTCGATGAATTTCATTAATTCGATTTTGACAGCACATAAATTAGATAATCGTTAACTAGGAAATACCCCCCCTGAGTTTTAGGGGCCCTGATCCTGATTCTGATTGTTCTGAAAATTTTAGGGTTTGCGCAGAATCACTTGGGTGTCTTAATTAGGGTTTCCTATTGGTCAAATTAATTTAATAAATATGACTTTTGATGAGAGTTGTTACATTCTCCCCACCTTAAT
Organism: Helianthus tuberosus; assembly: GCA_030545235.1. Lineage (NCBI taxonomy): Eukaryota > Viridiplantae > Streptophyta > Magnoliopsida > Asterales > Asteraceae > Helianthus > Helianthus tuberosus. The sequence goes on along the minus strand of CM060402.1, from coordinate 157,891,455 downwards.
AAAAATCTCGTCCTCGATATTTACTGGAATAATTGAGGATAATTTCGCTTCATTTCTGATTCTAACTCCTAAATGTATTAGGATCATATCTTTGAATCCTACTTTACTTTAACTAACACTACTCGTTTACCTTTATATCTTGGAAATGTACTACCAAATATTCGTCTGATAGACATTTCTTGAGATTGGATACATGAAATACATCATGTACCCCAGCTAACTCTCCTGGTAGTTGTAAACGATAAACAACTGGTCCTATACGTTGGATCACTAGAAATGATCCTATGTACCTTGGATTTAGCTTTCCTTTCTTACCGAATCTAACAACTCCTTTCCAAGGAGATATTTTTAATAACATTTTGTCTCCAACTTGAAACTCCAACGGCTTTTGTCTATTATCTGTATAACTCTTCTAGCGATCTCTAGCCGTTTTCAGCCTTTCCTTCGTGATACTGAATACCACAGTCGTAGTCACTCTAGGATTTTCATCCATCTCCTTTGCCTCATGTTTAATTCTTTTTTCCCAAATATATATCTTAAATTCTTATGATCCGTATAGACATTATCTTTTTTCCCAGATAATGTCTCCAATCTTAAGGGCAAAATTTATAGCTCCTAATTCTAAATCATGTGTTGTATAGTTCTCTTCGTGCTTTTTCAATTGCCTTGATGCATACACAATTACCTTCTTGCGTTGCATAAGCACATATCCAAATCCTAACTTTGAAGCATCACCGTATACTTCAAAATCTTCAGTTCCTTCTGGTAAAACTAGAATTTTGTTAATTTATGCTTTAAGATCCTATAGGCTTCTTCTTGTTTAGGTCCCTATTCAAACTTAACTGTTTTATAGGTTAGCTTAGTTAATGGTATAGTTATCTTGGAAAAATCCTTAATATAGTATCCGACTAAACCTATAAAACTTCTAATTTCCATTGCGGATTGCGGAACTTTCCATTTGGTAATTGCTGCTATCTTAGCAGAATTAACGTGAATACCTTCATGATTCACCATATGACCTAGAAATTGCACTTTTGGTAACCAAAATTCACACTTCGAGACTTGGGCGTAAAGCTTCTCTTTTCTTAAAAATGCTAAGAGTGCATGCAAGTACTGACAATGTCCTTCCTGACTTTTGGAATAAATAAGTATATCGTCTATGAAGATAATTACAACTTTATCCAAATATAGTTTACAGATCCTATTTATCATGTCCATGAATGCTGGAGGTGCATTCGTTAATCCGTAGGGCATGATTGTAAACTCGTAATGACCATACCTAGTTCTGAAAATGGTTTTAGGTATGTCTTTCTCTTGTATTTTTAATTGATGATAACCGAAGCGTAAAAATATCTAGCTCTTTGAAGTTGACCGAATAGATCATCAATCCTAGATAATGGGTATTGATTCTTAATTGTAACCTTTATTCAATTCCCTATAATCAATACACATTTTCATCGAATCATCCTTTTTTAAATAACATTGTGTTAACCGATAAGGTGCCTTAGCTTATCGGTATAGTTCCTGGATTTAAAGGAATTCTAAATTCTATCTCCCTATCAGGTAGTAACCCTGATAACTCTTTTTGGGAATACATCTGGGTATTCTGAAACTACAGAAATTTCCTTAAGTTCTTTATCTTTAATGATTACTGAAATCATATATACTAATCCTTGTTTTCGTTCATAATTAGCAACTTTCATTACTGATATGAACTTTATGGGTTTACATAGCTTATCTCCTGTAATCATTATTACTTCTCCAGTGATTGCTCAAACTTCTATAGAATTCTTATCACAGATAATTTAAGCATAGTTGTTTACTAACCAATCCATTCCTAACACAACATCGAATTCAACTAATTTCATAGATAATGGGGTTGCAGAAAATTTATGACTTAAAAGTTCTATTTCTACATTTTGCAGAACCTTATTTATTTTAACTGAATTCCCATCTGCCGTTTCTACTGTAGAAATTTGCCTAATGCTGGTTAAAAGTAAGTTAAGAGTTTGGAAGAATAAAGTATTTATAAAACTTTGGTTTACACCAGAGTCAAATAATACTTTAGTGTAAACGTTGTGAACTAAGAACGTACCGGCTATCACATCTGGAATGAGTTCTGCTTCCTTAGCAGTCAGTTGGAAGGCTCTTACATTCCTTTTTGCTCCTTCTGCAGGTTTGGCTTTATTGTCAGATGATTTGTTCAGTTTTGGACAATCTGGCCTAAGATGTCCAGCTTCTCCACAGTTGTAACAGACTGGAAATTTCTTCCTCCTGCAGTCTTCTTCTTGATGCCCCGGAATTTTGCAAAAATTGCAATATCCTTTGCATCTTCCAAAATGCTTCCTTTTGCAAAAATTGCAAAATGGACTAGTGGTAGATTGCCCATTTCCTTTTCTCTTGAAATTGTTATGGTTACCCGGATGGAATTCTTGGGTAATCTTTTGGGCTACTTCCTTCCTTCTATTTTCTTCTCTTGTCCGTATTAGTTCGTCAGTCAGAGTATTGGCTAAATCTACCGCATCATCAATTGTGCGAGGTTTCGCAGCCTTGACGATATTACGGATTTCGGAAATCAATCCCCAAATATAACGAGAAATAAGTACCGGCTCTGGCGAAGCCAGGGTTGGTACCACTCTAGCATATTCGAAGAATGTCGTAGTATACCCTCGACAATCTACATCCACCATCCGATGGGTTAGAAACTTATTTGTCATTTGTTCTTTTTCATACTCGGGACAGAATTTTCTTTCTACAAAGCTCTTAAATTCTTCCCAGTTCATAGCATATGCCATCCTTCTTCCTTTTGCTTGTAACACCGTATTCCACCATTCTAGCGCCACTTCTTTGAAAAGATTTGATGCGTACATGACCTGATCATCCTGAGCACATTTACTTATGGCAATTACTGCCTCGGTTTTCTCTAACCAACGCAGTGCCGCAGTCGCTCCTTCATTGCCTGCAAACTCAGTGGGTTTACAAGCAAGAAATTCTTTGTAAGTGCAACCAGGCGTTGCAGTTTTTCTTTTCTTAGGGAGCGGAGCTTGCCGTGGTTCATTATCATGATTAACATGATTACCGCCTCCATTTACGCTATTACTGAAGTTATCTTCAGAAATGTGTTTACTAGGAACGATTTGCTGCGGTTCGATTGGATTTTTAACAGCAGCAATGATTGCTGGAATAGCGTTGGCTATCCCTTGAGCAACTATTTCTGGAATAGCGTTGGCTATCCCTTGAGCAACGATATTTTCTATATCCTGCCTAGTCATAAATTGATCCCCCTGTTGTTGTTCAGATTGATTAACCTCATTAACTGGTTCATTATTAGCGTTTTCCATCTGATAACTAATTTATAGATAAATAATTAGTAAAAAGAAATAATCCAATGTCACAATTAATTGCACTTAATCACATAAACGAATATACAAACAAATTTTCTATATAATTAATTGTAACTTTTCTAAAATTTTATAGATTATAGCATGCTTCTATATACAACCGTTTTATTATTTATTTTACACATACTGATTTTACTATTACTATTACACAACCACAGTTTCATAATCTCCTATTCTTTGTCAGGTGATATTCTAGTAACGGCGTTCCTTCTCATCGTATTTCAAGGAGATCTGTCCCAAAATCTCTTGGATCCTATTCCCAGCATCCATTAGTTCTTTGTTAAAATAACGGAGTTCAGCCATATTCTCGTTACTCATTGGTGAATTTGGTAAAGGTTCTGGATTGAACTTAGGAAAAAGCCTATAGGGATGGTTTTGTAACAGTATTTCATTAGTCACCCATTCGTCTATTTGCGAGTGGATTGAAAGGTTTGGAATAGCTGGTTCTAAATTCATTGGTAGTTATGTTTCAAGAGAATGAATAAAATCATTTTCATTAATAGGCTCAATAGTATTATAGCTTGCCATTATAAAATCTAGCTCTTCCTGAGATGGTAACCCCTCAATTTGTCTAGAGCTTTCCCCAATTTCCATTTTCTTAGGCTTGGGTTTCTTGAGAGGTGAAGCGTTAAATTCTATAGGTTCTTCTATGTCTGGAATATACCTATTGAAATCTCTGGAAACCTCTATTCTTACCGGATAGAGATTTAAATTCTGAAGGGCGTCAGACAAGTCACTCATGCTGTTTATGCAAGATACACACAATTAAAAATTATGACAAAATTTTATAGAAAACTTTTAAATATTATTTCATATTGGGTAACTATATAAACAACTGAAAATTAACACACTAGGTTTTATTTGTAACTTTATTTACTGAATAAGGTTTCTAGACTGTATAATAAAGGTGCAAAACTTGATCAAAAATTTTGTTTTAATTGGTTAGCATATAAAGATCTGCCCATATTGTATACAAATATCCAGATAATACAAAATAGCAATTAATAACTTATTAAGTATTTCTAAATACTTAATTGGCTTAAATCAGTGGCTCGATAAGTGGCTCTGATACCACCTTTTTTTCTGTCACGGCCCCCGACCCGGTTTGACCCGTTTCAGGAGCCGCGGGACAGAAATCCCGTGGTATTTAATTAATTGAGTTTAACAGCGGAAGTTTAACATCAGGATCTTTTTAAGACTGAAATATTTCCCGATTATTTTATTTCACAACGCGGGATAAAACCCGGTAATTTACAATCTTGAGATTTCACAAAGAAATCCTTTATTTTACAAAACATGTTTCTTTATTTTATACTGAGTCACTTCCTTGAGCTTGTAGTGCTATATGGCACTTTTCCTGGATCATAATAGATCACCTGAAACATGTTTGAAAAAGGTTTTGTCAGCGGGAAATACTGAGTGAATCATTCTATTTTGCATAATGATGCATAGTTATTAATTACAGCATAAGAGCGATTACAATGGCTTCTATCTTATTTTTATCTGGCCTTCTGTCACAATGGTGACATGTCACAATGGTGGCGATGGTCATACCACTATTTAGATCAATGAACCTAAATAGTGATAATTATCTCTGTAGGTCAATGAACCTAACAGTGATTATCCCGAGTAGATCAATGAACCTAACTGGGAGAAATTAGTAATGTGCACAATACCCCACTAACCAGTAATTCAAGATATCCACGACTTAGTCCCTGTAATTATAACCTTGAAAATAATTTGAGGTATTGTAAAATAATTGATAAAAAGAGAATGACTCACATTGCAGATTTATACGGGCAGAGTTTAGCCTACTGATTAGCCTTTTTAACCTAAATTTATAACAGGCACACAATTCAGTCAGTAACTTAATACAGCATTTACGATAACTCACGAGATCAAACCCTCACAATGAATGACAAAGTGCGATACTTAAACATCCATCGAATTAACGACGAATGACAAAGCATAAACCCTAATGTGAGCAGCACTTAAACATCCATTGGATAGTTTAATCGATCGGACATTGAATCGTATCAGCGATCGAGTTAATACCCTGATTGCGGCGTCGATTAGTGAATCGTGTGTGTTAATTGTGATAAACAGAGCTTATCTCGGAGCATAGAACGAATTTCTTCGTCGAACATACGCAGAATTTCAAGTGCCAACCTCTGCTATTTATACACGATTTTGGACTAGCTTACGGACCGTAAGCATTAACCCTTACGGTCCGTAAGGGTCATGAAATCCGGATAAGGTGGCCACGTGTGGGACTAGCTCAGCTGAGTCGATGAATTTCATTAATTCGATTTTGACAGCACATAAATTAGATAATCGTTAACTAGGAAATACCCCCCCCCCCCCCCCTGAGTTTTAGGGGCCCTGATCCTGATTCTGATTGTTCTGAAAATTTTAGGGTTTGCGTAGAATCACTTGGGTGTCTTAATTAGGGTTTCCTATTGGTCAAATTAATTTAATAAATATGACTTTTGATGAGAGTTGTTACAGTTTCCCACCATCAATTGTGTACTCATGACACGTGACTTATTTTGATGTTTAAGTACTTAAACTGTAGAAACTATGATGCATATATAGCTTTAAAGGCTTTTGTTAGGCTTTGCGTCATGCCTACGCTTCTCACCTTAAAGTGTTCAAGAAGATAATCATAACCAAAGGAAAAAGGCGCAATATGCATGTCCTCTTATAGTTACACTACTTAAATTCTTTCTGTTTTCTTTTTGAAGTGACGACCACACCCATAAAATCTACTCCTAAAATCCGCACATCGTCCACTTTATGGGAGTTGAACCCGCACAAACTTAAATTCTTTCAACTTCTTAAATGTAGACATGGAGAGTGACATTCGTAAAAGGTATGCAAATCCACAGTTGAGCAAATTTACCGAACTGTCATTATGTGACCAACCAATGTTAGGTTCAAATATATATCATATGTCTTACACCTACAAAACCAACTAATCTTGAACAATATGCTTTATCAGCTTTCGGTGTTGCACAAGACATGACTATATTGTCGGATTCTAAATGTTATTTGATGTTTATCCATTTATGCACATCTATGGAAAGGGAGCAAAAAGATGTGGCTAAAGCACTAACCACTTATCTATCAAGGAATTAAGCGAAGTTTCTCAAGGCAATCTTAGTGTTGAAAGTTGAAACACATTCTATTCTATTCTACTAAAATGAAATGATAATGGGATGAATAGCATAACACCCTAAACGGGACTCCTTATGGCCAAATGATTAAATGTTCCTTGCCTAATAAAAAGCTTAAAGATGTCAAAATATGTGATTTAAACCATGATATCAAAATATGCCAAACCAAATCTTATAGTTCTAATTCACAAATAGATGACCATGATATAACAAAATGAAGTTTAAAATGTGTCTATAGCAGCCTAATTTGGTCTTCTATCTGGACCCAACAGGAATCATCTTCACAGCAGCAGCAATCGGCATGCCTAGAAAACCAATAGTCACACTTGCAAACCACTGGGGAAGAGTTAGAGGACTTGTGTTTGCAAAGGTACCCAAATATTCAATGATTATGATCTGGAAGATGACTGTGCATGTTAAAACACCCAGAAACACATAGTTCTTTAGCATTCCTTTGAACACGTCTATTTTCTCCATCTCTCTTGAGCTGATCTCATTGAACACCTGCATTAAATCAACATAGACAAAACACGAATATGTGGGAATAGCAATAACAAAGGCCGTTACAACTTAAATAACCGACTTATCTATCACAATCAGAGCAATGTATCTACTATGTGGTTCTCGACATATTATTGGTTTTGAAATGCACGTCATTTATTTTTTTATTTAACGAACCTGACAGAAGACGAATGAGTTGAAGATAAGTGTGTTGAGAACCAAATCAGAATCTGAGTTGTCAAGGTGAAAGGCTGATTTTCCACTGGTCTGAAGGAACCATATGACCACAAATTGATATAACGACTGTCCCATAATGTTCCTCCACATAACATTTGTTATGAAGTTTCCTTTTCTTCCGACCGGTTGCCGCTTCATCAATTCATCCGTAGGAGGTTCAGTGGCTAACGCAAGTGCTCCCAGTGTATCCATTATCATGTTTACCCATAGAAGCTGAACAGCAGTCAGAGGAGCACTTCCTGCAAACATAAAAGTACATTAAAATAAAATAATAAAATAATATTAAAATATTAACAGAACCTCCACCCCCTCCCGGCTCCCCTTAAAGGATAACTGCATGATTACCTGTCAGACAGGCAGAAGAAAAGTTGACAACTAGCGCGACAACATTCACTGTCAGCTGAAACTGCACAAACTTCTGTATGTTCACATAAACCGAGCGACCCCACTTTGCCACAGTGACAATTGTGGAAAAATTATCATCTAGAATGATCACATCAGCACTCTCTTTCGCCACCTGGATAATTCAAACCCAAATGAAATTATAGTAAATAAACTATTAGCTTTGCACTATGCAGTTAATGCAGTAAAAAATCGAATATCGGTCAAGGACTGATATTTGAGATATAGGTTATCGCAGTGGGATATTGGTAATTTCAATATCATGCAGAATTTATATATATATATAGCAATTTAACACTAACAATTTAATATACTCTCCTACCATCAACAAATTAACCTTCAACTTGCAAAACACTAACAATTGTACCAAGTAGGAATTGATTAAGACTTAAAACACTAACATTTAACAGTAACAATTAATAATTAAAACACTAATAGCAGCAATAAGAAGGACGAATGGTAGAACTAAGAAGAAATGTACTCATATCGGGAAAATCGGTGATATATCAGTAAATTATAGGTCTATATCGCCAATAATATCGGTACCGATATTCTGACCAATACTTGACACCGATATTTTACATGGAGATCAATAACCGATATATCGGTAATATATCACCGTATTAACTGCATAGGATTTGAATAATATCCCATCCAATAAGAGGCTAGAATAACTATATCATTACCTCCGTCCCTGCAATTCCCATTGCAAGTCCAATGTCTGCTTCATGAAGTGCTGGAGCATCATTGGTACCATCTCCGGTAACAGCAACAACCTCCTCAAACGTTGTTCTCAAGAGTTTCACAAGTGTATGCTTATCCATTGGAGAAGATCTTGCCATCACCTTGTAGAATTTAAAATTAAAAAAAAAAGAATAAAATTTAATCAAACAGTTCTGAAAAAAAAAATGACATTAAGGAACACAAAGGCACCTGAATTTTAGGAATAATTTTAAACAACTCTTCCTCAGTCTTTTCACGAAAGTCAGGGCCTTCAATGGCTATGCCATCATCTGTTAATATCCCGCATTCTCTAGCGATTGCTTTCGCAGTGTTTATATTATCACCTGTGACCATTCGCACGGTAATACCAGCGGATCTGCAAATCGCAACAGATTCCTTCACACCTGGACGAACGGGATCTTTAATGCCCACAATCCCGATCAAAGTATACCCCTCAAACGGAATCGGATCTTTGGAATGGAATTCATTTCCCATTTCCTTATAGCAAAGGCAAAGAGTTCTAAGAGCTTCATTCGCTAATAGTTCAATCATTTTATTCAAATGGTTGTTTAATTCTTTATCAAGAGTAACAACCTCGCCACTTTCATTCAGGACTTTATCACATGCACCTAATATAATTTCAGAAGCACCCTTACAGTGGGCCCGGAAACATCCATCGGGGAGTTCTAGAACAACGGCCATGCGTTTCTTTTCAGAATTAAACGGTTCAACTTTGATCAGCTTTGACTTTTGAAGCTCGGTTTGTTTTTCTTTTAGCATGAGACCAAATTCCAAAAGCGCTGTTTCAGTTGGTGTACCGAGAATTTCAGTAGTGTTCTTATCGGTTTTAACCACTTCTCCACCTGTATTATTAAAAATTGATTCAACTAACATCCCGACAACCGAATCGGGAATTGTAGAATAGAACGCTGAGGCCGATTTCACTTCCCTGATTTCTCCGCAAATCCAAGTTTTAACAAGTGTCATGTGATTTGTAGTTAGCGTTCCAGTTTTGTCGCTGCAAATATTAGTAGCAGAACCCATGGTTTCACAAGCTGCCAGGTGGCGAACGAGAGCTCGATCATTCATCATTTTTTTCATGGCAAATGCAAGACTTAGTGTCACTGCTAACGGTAGTCCCTCCGGCACCGCAACCACGACAATTGTAACCGCAATAGCAAAGTACTCGAGCATCTCAAGGGCATCGTCTCCAGACCAAATCCAGTGGGACCCATCCTGCAAATTGCGTACACACAGTCCTTGCACCAAAACCGCAAAGGTAATAACAGCAAAAAACAGGCCGATTTTTCCAATAATTGTCGCTACTCCGTTTAACTTAACTTGTAATGGGGTCTCATCATCTCCGCCTTCGCTTAAAGTTGCCATCAATTTTCCCCACTGGGTTCTCATTCCAACTGTAGTAACAACCATCTTACATGAACCGTTTTGGACTTTAGTTCCAGATAATAAGAACGGATTTTCAGCCGTTACAACTCTGGGATCACTTTCTCCTGTCAAACTTGATTCGTTTATCAGTAATGAAAAACCGGAAACAAATAGTCCATCAGCAGGGACCTGATCACCGACGGCAAGATGAACGATATCACCAACAAGAAGCTCGTATATCGAAATCTTTTGTCTGCAGTCATTTCTCGTAACTTGAATCGTAATTTTCTTTTTCTCTTTATCCAAATCTTTGAACTGTAAAGACTGTCGATAATCACTTGTGGCAGTAACGAATACAACCAGTAAAATACTTGCAACGATCCCGAGACCATCGTGAGCACCCTTTGGCCACCCTTCCGTTGTAATACCGACAATCAAAGACACAAACGCACATAAACCGAGTATCATTAGCGTTGTGTCTTGGAGGGCTTCCCATACGTAAACTAAGAAACCCTTTGATGGGCTTTCAGCGAATTGATTGATTCCGTAAATGTTTTTTCTTTTGTTGAGTAAATCCTCTGAAGTGGAAATTCCACTAGTGGTTGATGTGGCGATCTTTTTCATGATGCCTTCAACCCCGTCATGTGCTTTTAGCTTCTCTGAACTGCGGCCTTCGACTATTGATCCTAATTCATCGGGACCGATTTGAAAGCCTGCAGCTTTGACTTCCTCAGGAACACTGTAGGTTATACCATTGAGAAATTGAATTGCAGCATGTGAAACCAGCATCAAGGTTCTTAGACTCTCCTACAAGTTTAAATGCATCGTAAGAACAAAAACAGTGTCAAGGCAGTATAACCGTTAGGAATATACTGAAGAAAAGCCTCTAGAGCGATGCTTACATGGAGAAACTGTGTATACTGATCTAAGTTTTGTAAATTTAACTTTTCAGGAAGCGATGGTATTTTGCATAGGATCATAATCCAGAATTTTCTTTGTTTTAGAAGTTAAACTAAATGAGACAGAGCATATACAATCGACTAACTGTTCAGTTAAATGTTCAGCTTCTCTATGTTACCATGATTATGTATTTGTTATTATTTTTAAAAAGCATAACCACCATTCCCCAAAATATAAAGCTTTTGTGGGATGTAGCGCACCCATTGACATGTCCATGGTGATTCACTGGGAAGTACAGAAAAGTGGTATTCAAATTGAAGGTCTCTAAATTATACTAAACAAACCTCCATCACTTGAGTACTTATACTAGAATCATTTAAATGTTACAAGCATGCTTGATTTTATATATACGTGCACTTTTATAAATAGAAAACATCGCATATCGATGTAGTGATGTACACATGTTTGTTCCACCAAATAAATCTCATTCTAAAGCTAGATCCACACAAGCTTTGTTAGAAAGAAATTACATCAAGCTAAAATATATATTATCAACTCAGGATTTAGGAAACCTCATTTCAGCAATATCAAGTTCAGATTTCAGAACATGATTAAAGGTACACTAAAGGAGCACTCGGTGTTCAGCCAACTTAAGGTATCACGAGTCTCTTTCCAAACAATTCCTCTATTGATCTCTCTGTGACCACACATTACCTATAACTCATGAGAAATCAACTAGCAGACCTTGCTTTTAAAAAGCACGCCTGAGGCGCAAGGTGATCTGAATAATGCCTCAAAATTTAGGGTCCGCATAAATGTGTTATGTAAAATAACATAACAGCCTCTCTATTCCTACGGGGTAGAGGTAAGGCTGTCTACATCCCACCCTCCTCAGACCCTACCTTAGCTTTTGCTATTGGTGGGATATACTGAGTACGATGATGATGATAAATGTGTTATGTAAAAACAACTAAGGAAAAGATAAAACATGAATGGTTTATTTGATTGGGCTCATAAAGTCATCCGTAAAATAGATAATAGAGATGCAACTTCCCGTAGTACATAAAGCTTATTTTGTCACACATAAAACTTATTTGGTTGTAGTTGTACATGGAGTAATGCATAATGAAATGCCTCAGCTATCGCAAGTTCGCAACCTAGACGGCACGTAGCGCATCACGCTTTTTAAAACCAAGCTTCCAAGTAGATTTATATTGAATAAACTTCCGTATACCTTCAGCTTATGTTTAATGTGATTACAAATGCTACTTTATGAGATAAGAATCCCGATCAACTCAATTAATTAACCTAACTACTAAAGTTCACCAGATCACTCAACAAAAAAAGCAAAAGAGCAACACAACAACACATAAACAACAAAACATATATAAAAGAGAAAGAAGATAAACCAGATTAGATCGCTGAATAGCACGAGCTTCAAACCGCTTCGACAGATTCGCAGTAAAACGGAACCGTCGTTTCTTATTCTTCACCAACCAACAGAGCTTCCTCCATCTCTCCAACGCTTCTTCCGATGAATTCTTCGGCTTCACCTCAAAATTATCATTCAAATAACTCTCCATACCTACTAATCAAAAGTTCAAACAATAATCGCTGCTTCGTTGTTCAAATTTACACCAGCAACTGAAGATCTTTTGCTACTACCGGCCAGCGATTTGGATCTGAGTTCAGTGTGATTTTCTGTATATTTAAACGAGGATTAGGTAGATCCATAATATCAATTACATATTACAGTTTATACATACTGGTGAAGTGTTTGAAAATGAAGAGAGGGATGGTTGACCTGTTTTCGGAATGTTTAGATCAAAACGCTAACAACTTTTGTTTTGTGCTTTTAACTTTTAGGGGCTGTTTGGCAACATCTGAATCAATAAGTGCTGAATGAATAAGAGGTCTGAATGGGTAAGAGGGTCTGAACCAGTAAGTGCTGAACCAATAAAACGCTGTTTGGTTGCACATCTGAATGATTATGTAAAATGACTTTTTTACCCCTAAAAAAATAAATACACATAATTCATATCCATCTTCCACATTATCTTTCTCTCTCTCTCTAAAATCAGAGAGTCTCCTTCTTTCTGCACTTCATCACCATCAACATTCTTACAACCCTAAAACGACCAGCCGCACCCTCTGACTAGCTGCAACCACCTGAAAACGAGCAGAGGGAGAGGACGGGAACGAGAAGAGCGAGAGAAGAGTCGGAGGGAAAGAGAGACCGGAGAAGGAGTAGCGGCGGCGGTTGTGATGCGTCGGTGATGATGATGATCGATGAAGATGAAGATGTTGATGAGATGATGATGATCGATGAAGATGAAGATGTTGATGACGATGATGTTCGATGATGGGATCGATTAGGGTTTGATTTGGGGGTTTCGATTTGGGGGTTTCGATTTGGGGGTTTCGGAGATGGTGGAGGTGCAGGTGGCGGAGATGGTGGAGGTGTTGGCGGAGATGGTGGAGGTGGTGGCGTCGGTGACGATGATGATGATGGAGATGGTGTCGGAGGTGGTGTCGGTGACGATGATGATGATGATGATGATGATGATGATGGAGATGGTGTCGGAGGTGGTGTCGGAGGTGGTGTCGGAGGTGGAGGTGGTGGCTGTGGAGAACTCGTGAAGAAGAAGGAGCAAAGGGCATACAAGTCCAATTTTCATTCAGAGATGAGAAGTAGCTGAACCATTCAGAGCTGAATGGTTCAGTTCAGAGGTTGATGTTTTGTGAACCAAACAAGGATACCTCTGTCCGATTCAGAGGTTTACCTCTGAATGAAGCCATTCAGAGGCAACCAAACAGGCCCTTAACCTAAACCCCCAAGACCCCATACTTCACGCAATTTAAAGACATCTTATCCCATATCTTTATACTCTAGTGGTATTTTTTTAGTAGGATAAGGCTTTTGACTAATAGGTTTTGGGTTCGATTCTCATAAGATGAGTTTTCCTATATTTATTGGGTTTTCTTCTGAATTGGTGTGTAGATATTATGCCTAGCAGAGATGGATATGATCAGTGATTCAAATTTGCCGTTAAAAAAATTCCAATTTAAACACAAGTTCTCTTAGGGGCTGTTTGGCAACATTCGAATGGTTAAGTGCTAAACCAATAAGAGGTTTGAATCATTAAGAGTCAGTATAATGCTTAACCGTTCAGAGGCAAATGTTTGACCATTTCAGATTGGAGATCTTAACCATTCAGACTTAAGGACTATTTGGCAACTTCTGAATTGTTAAGTGTTGAACCAGTAAGAGATCTGAACCAGTAAGAGGTCTGAACCATTAAGAGCCGGTATAATGCTTGACCGTTTAGAGGTAAATGTCTGACCAATTCAGATTAGATGTCTTAACCATTCAGGCTCGGTATAATGCTTAATCATTCAGAGGCAAATGTCTGAATCATTCAGACATCTGCTCGAGAAACAAACAATCTGAACTATTAAGTGTTGAACCAGAGTATGAACCATTAAGAGCTAAACAAACATCCCTTTACTATAATGCTTAACCATTCAGATGCAAATGTTTGAACCATTCAAACATTTGTTCGCAAAACAAACAGTCTGAGCCATTAATTGCTGAACAAGTGAAAGGTCTAAACCATTAAGAGTAATATTAAAAGCTAAACAAACAGCCACTTACACTAGATGTTCTAATTCAAGTTTTTTGAGCTAAAAAAATAAACATGATATTATTGTTTTATTATTTATCCGTAATTTCAATAGTATCTTACTTTAAAATATAGTTTTATGGTTCATAAATCTTCATTTTAACCATTTAATATTTTTATTTAATTAATATAATATATGAGTTTTTTCTCATTGTTTTCTAATTTAATTTAAGTAGTAAATTTCATGAGAATTGATAACTCCAAAATTATGTTTATAGGTGTTATTTAAATAATTAAAATATAAAAAAAATATTTTTCAGGTAAATAGAATACGAGTCACTAGTTATTGGTGTTGTATTTAAATGTATAGAACTCGTTTTTGCCCCGCCCGCGTTGCGGGGCAATAAGCCAAATATTTCTCTCTCATAACATGTATGTCTGTACAGAGGGCAAAATCGTAATTATATTTTGAACTGTAGGCGAAATCATAATTTTAAACTGAGAGCAAAATCATAATTTGAGCTAGGGGAAAAACATAATTTTATTTTGAACTGTGGGCAAAAATGTAATTTTGAGCTGAGAGCAGAATCGTAATTTTGAGCTAGAGAAAAACAACATTTTATTTTGAACTGGGGGCAAAAACGTAATCTAAAACGGAGGGCGAAACCGTAATTTTAAATTGGGAACTGGGAACAAAATTAAAAGTGAGTTTTTGAACCGAGGGCAAAAGCGTAATTTTAAGCTAGGAGCAAAATTATAATTTTATTTTGAGCTGAGGGCAAAAACGTAATTTTAAACAAAGGACGAAAGCGTAATTGTAAACTGGGAATAAAATTAAATAAAAAATGAGCTGATCCAATAGGGAAGTGCCAGGCAGCTGCCTGGCACTATTCCCTCAACTTGAGATTGTATATGTAGTAAACTAGTTTTTGCCCCGCCCGCGTTGCGGGCCAATAAGCCGAATATTTCTCTATCATAACATATATGTCTGTACAAAGGGCAAAATCGTAAATTATATTTTGAACTGGAGGCGAAATCATAATTTTAAACTGACAGCAAAATCATAATTTGAGCTAGGGGGAAAAGCATAATTTTATTTTGAACTGTGGGCAAAAACGTAATTTTGAGCTGAGGGCAGAAGCGTAATTTTGAGCTAGAAGAAAAAACAACATTTTATTTTTAACTGGGTGCAAAAACGTAATTTAAACAGAGGGTGAAACCGTAATTTTAAACTGGGAACAAAATTAAAAGTGAGTTTTTGAACCGAGGGCAAAAGCGTAATTTTGAGCTAGGGGCAAAATTATAATTTTATTTTGAGCTGGGGGTAAAAATGTAATTTTAAACAAAGGACGAAAGTGTAATTTTAAACTGGGCGAAACCGTAATTTTAAACTGGGAACAAAATTAAAAGTGAGTTTTTGAACCGATAGCAAAAGGGTAATTTTGAGCTAGGTGCAAGATTATAATTTTATTTGAGCTGTGGGCAAAAACGTAATTTTAAACAAAGGACGAAAGCGTAATTTTAAACTGAGAATAAAATTAAATTAAAAATAAGTTGGTCCAATAGAGGAGTAGCTGCCTGTCACTATTCCCCCTACTTACAAATGTATATGTAGTATAACTAGTAGATGCCCCGCCCGCGTTGCGGGGCGATGGCCGAATAATTATCAATCAAATAAAAAAAGACTACTATAATTTTGCTATGGAAAAAAACGATGATAAGACCGTAATTTTGGGCTCAGGGCAAAAGTGTAATTTTTCAGGACTAATGAGTCAGTGTTAGGCAGCTAGAGTTATGCGCCGTCCGCGTTGCGAGGCGCTAAACCGAGTATTTCTTAGGTTAATAACACGTACGCATTTATGTCGGTTAGGTATACATGCTACCTATAACACGATATAAAAAAAGATACATCAAGTTAACCAATTAAAGAAAAACAGTACCACAGTTATGACAAATTTTTTTTTAACTAAAACGATGACAAGCGTGTAATTTAGAGTTGGGGGTAAAAAAATAATTTGTCAGGACCAATTAGCGAGTGCTAGGCAGCTGTTTGGCATGAATAAAAACAAAATTAAGTCAAAAAAGTAAAATAAAACACTACCATGGTTTTGCCAAAGAAAAAAAAACTATGGCAAAATTGCAATTTTAGCGGAGGTAAAATCGTAATTTTAAAATGGAGGTAAAATAATATTTTGAACTGAGGGCAAAACCATTTTTTTGAAATGGGGGCAAAATCGTAATATTTTAGCTGCGGGTAAGATCGTAATTTTTAACTGGGGGCAAAATCGTAATTTTAAACTGGGAACCAAATCGTAATTTGGCAGGACTCTAGCTGAGGGCAAAACCATAATTTTATTTTAAACTGGGGGGAAAAATGTATTTTTTTACTGAGGGCAAAATCGTAAATTATATTTTAAATCGAGGACGAAATCGTAATTTTACATCTGGAATAAAATTGTAATTTGACATTACTATAAATAACTATTATATGAAAAAAAAAAAAAAAACCAAATGTCAAAGTGGCCGCCAAAATTGGCGAACCACATCACAAAACTATTACCGCATGACGTAATCAACTACTAAATGTATATGTTGGAAATGACTTTGGTTGAAATTTCAAAAGATTTTTTATCATAAGGTTATGGTTAATATAAAAAAAAAAATATGAGTATGAATATACGTAGTTTAAAACAAAAGATTAAGAGCATTCACAAAGCTATTAACTGACACCTTAGCTGTCACATCAGATTTCAAAATTTTTTAAAATCACTCACTTTTTCTACAATACAACATTCCTTTCCAAACACCCATTTTTATATAAAAAGTAGGGTTGCAAACGAACTGAACGAACACAAACAAAGACCTTGTTCGTATTCGTTTGTTAAGAAATATATGTGTTCACGAACACTTATCAAAAGAGATTTTATGTTCGTGTTCGTTTGTTAAGTAAATGAACTTGTTCGTGTTTGTTTGTTAATTTTAGGCAACGAACGTTGACGAATACAAATGAGCACAAACTAATGTTCATGAACACAAATGGAAACAAACGAACACAAACAATCGTTCATGAACAGAATATATAATACATTGACATTTATTAGATATTTAATTTGTCGGAATTTTGAAGTATTTAAATAAATATAAAAACTAAAAACACTAATGAACTACTGAACACAAACGAACACGTTATCGAACGTTCACGAACATAAACGAACGAACACGACCTCTGTTCATGTTTGTTCATTTAACTAAATGAACGAAATTTCTTGTTCGTGTTCGTTTGTTTAATAATCGAACGAACACAAACAAACTTACCGCTGAACGGTTCACGAACTGTTCGCCGAACGTTTGGTTCGTTGTAGCCTTAATAAAAAGTATTAAAATAATATTGTTTGTATGTATGGAGCCTACTCTCTCGTTTGCAATGGGCTTGGAATTCCATACGAAGCTTAAGGACAAGTGGTGCAGACAAGCTCCACCATGGGGAAGGTTTGGAACAGGGATTTGAAAACTTCAGACAATGTCACATCATCGTGTTGTGGGTGCTATAAGGATCAAATAATGATCAGTGTCTTTTGATTCTTTTGTCTATGATTTACGGTGTTACATGTCGATGATAAGTCAATCGATGGGACCTCTAGAATGGATTACTTAAAATTAAAATTTAAAGAATTAATATAATGTATTATAATTTTTTTTTGAACGGTAAAAAAATGTATTATAAATGTAGGTTGAGGACGAATAACCAGATGATTTTCACTCAAATTAAAATTTTAGTTATATATTACCTAACTTTGCACATTTACATATTATTATTTTGCAACAAGCTTGTGCATATATGAGTTGTACGTGTTGCTTTAGTGTTTTTTTTTTTCTAAACCAATTTGTTCAAAAATTTATATAATATAAATAAATTTACAACAAGTTGAGACATTGAGGTAGCGTTTGGTATGCAGGAATGGAAGGTGGAATGGAATGAACCATTGAGAGGGAATGAAGAAAATAGTGTTTGGTTGATCGATGGAATGGAATGGAATGACCCATTCCAAAATGCATTTCATTCCCTCAAAATCATTCCATCCCCCCCTCTGTTTTTTTTTTCCATTTCATTCCATCTTCATCCTTCATTAACAACACCACAACCCACTACCGTTGCCACCACCCACCACCACTGTCATCCGCCGACGTCACCCACCTTCGCCGCCACCCGCCACTGTCGTTGCCGCCACCCACCTCCATCCTCGCCACCGCCGTCGCCGCCATCCACCATCGTCGTGCCACCTCCGATCACCGCCACCACCCACCTCTACCACCTGCCACCACTGTCGCCACCGCTACTACCTCTGACTACCGCCGCCACCCACCTTCGCCGTCACCCACCACCACCACCGCTGTCACCACCCATCGCCGTCTCCACTCGCCGCCATCTCCAGCCACCACCACCGCCGCCGCTACAACTGCCACCTATCACCACCCACCATCGTCGCCCATCATTGACCACTGCCATCCGATTTTATTCCTTCGTCTTTTCTCGCATACCAAACAACAAAAAGTAATGGTTCATTCCATTCTCACATGGTAACCAAACAAGACATGGAATGGTAATGATCAATTCCATTACCTCATCCATTCCATTACCGCGTCCATTCCATTCCCCCGTCCATTTCATTACCCCGTACCAAACAGACCCTGAGTATTGTACCCCATATTTTGGGTTTTTTTTAAATGTTGTTTCACTTTAAATCCAAAACTACTTGATTTTGTAGTTTTAACCTAAAAGTTTTTAGTTTTTCCAATTTAACCTCATAACCTTTTTACTTTCAACTTTGATCCCCTATGTTTTTCATATTTTGAAAAAAAATTCGTAAAACGTTTAGATCTAAATTTTGCGACTTAACACGGCACAATGTGTGTGTGTTTCAACGATTTTACGTTTTGTTATACGCTTCGTTCTAAATTTTGCGAGTTAACATGGGGCAACGTACGTGTGTGGTTCAGTGTGTTTACGTCGTCTATTTTTTCCCATTTAATAAGTTCGTAACAACGCGTGAGTCCTAAATCAAATTAGTTATTATTTTCTATGTTTTATATGTCGGTCTAATTTTTCCACTTCAATGTTGGTGGTCGTTGGCTATAATGTGGCATTGGTGCTATTTGTCATGGTTTTACGCGCCCATCGCAAAGCGGGAAGCTTAATACAATAGGTTATTTATATGGATACAAGTCATGTAACGTAGTAATTATGATACCATTAATTGTATTGAGCTTATTTGGTGAATTACTTATTTGTATAAGATAGTAATACAGACTTAACCGACAAAAATATCTTTAACACATTGTAAATGTGAATCTGATCAACAACATGTCAATTTCGTTGGCCGCGGCGCAACACGCGCGGATGAATCTCCTAGTTTCATTTATTTTGGCTTTCTAGTTTTAAGACCAGACGGCATGGGGGCCGGCTGAGGCCCGGCTTGGCCCGGTGCCAGTCCCCCACACCGGCCCTCATAGGGTCGGCCCGTCCCAAACGGCTCCCACCAGCCGGACTCGCCCTGCCTCCCTTCTCTCACATATACCTATATATACATACATATATATACATAAAGGGGCTCATCCCCCACCCCCTTCAAGCCCATCCTACGTGGCGGTGACGTGACGGCCCATCTCCTTGGGGATGAGGCTCTCCATACCCACTAGTCTAAGTAATTATTATTTCATATTACCTAAGTTTGCACATTTTTCATTTATTTTGGCTTTCTAGTTTTAAGTAATTATTATTTCATATAAATATACTTACAAAAAGTAAGCTTGTAGATGACTTAAAATAAATATATGTTGAATCGTTCTTCTATGTGAAGCGATATAATATTCTTGATGTAATAAAAAGGTAGCTCCATTAGAGCATTCACATCCTATATCCTGGGAATCAAAATCTATCTGTGGTTTTTAAAAGAGTAAACTGTCATTATGGTCCCTGTGGTTTGGGTACTTTTACCATTTTAGTCCAAATCTTAAACTTTTTAAATCTGGGTCCATGTGGTATCATTTTTATTGCCATTTTGGTCCAAAAGTTAAATTTGGCCAGATTCCCCAATTTAAACCCTGATTTTTTATCTTTATCCTCAGGGGTATTTTAGTCATTGTAGATTTATTATAACTGATTATTGATTAAATTAATTATAGAGTAAATTACAAGTTTTGTCCTTTATGTTTGTCCCAAATTTCAGGCGCTGTCCTTTATCTTTAGAATTGATGAGTTTTGTCCTTAATATTTCCAAATCCTGCACATTATGTCCTTTAGGCCTAACTCTATTAATTTTACTGGTAAAGTAAAGGGTACATTCGTCTTTTTATCTCATTATTAAAAAAACATTTTAAAATAAAGGAAAAACTTGGAATTTTCTCTTTTAAAAGAGAAAGATAGAGAGAGATAGAAGCCTGGAGATAGAGAGAGAAAATCGAGAGAGAGAGAGTAAACGAAGAGAGAGAGAGGGTGACGGTGGTGGGTGTGGACGCCGGAGATGATGACGATGGTTATGGTTAGACTTTAGAGCGGTGTCATAGTGGAAGGGTGACGGCGGCGGTAACGAGTTAGGGTTCCGACAAGGTATGAAGAGAGAAGATCGGAGAAGAGGGCCGACTTTGGCCCTTCACAGCCGCTGTCACCACTCCCCACCACCACCGCTGCCATCACCTCCACCTCCACAGCCGCTGTCACCACTCCCCACCTCCGCCACAATCACTACCGCCACAAATCTGCCAATTGAAATCGAGTCAGATCTGCCATTGAAATCCAATCGGATCGAGTCAGATCTAGCCTCCGCCATCAACGAACATCACCACCATCAACCGGAAATTGAAGTTTTTGGTTGAAACAGAATCAACGCTAGTAGACCCGTTGAAGTTTTTGGTTGAAAGTTGAAACCCACACCACAACTACCTCCCAAATCTTCAACAAATTCTACAAATTTCTTCACAGATGACCAGATTCGTTGCAATTTAGTAAGAAAAAGAATGAAAAGTAAATATTTTGATTTTCTACTTTATAGTGTTTTGCTGTTTGATATTCATATTTGTGTGCTAATGGTTGGTGAGGAATGGCGGTAGGTAAAGAAATGGGTGAGAGGTGTGAGGCATTTGTTTTAGCCGGTTTTTAGTAATTGATGAATGTTTTTGTTTTTGGTGATGGTGGATCGAAGGGGTGGATCTTGATGGTGATGTTGGAGACGGTGGAGTGGTGATTGTGGGTCTGGCGATGGTGGAGATAGTGGGTGGTCAACGGCAGGTGAGGATGGGAGGTGGTGGTGGTCGGCGGCAGGTGAGGGTGGGAGGTGGTGGCGACAGGTGATGGCAAGTGGTGGGTCTGCACCTTTTGAAGATGGTGTGGTGTTTATTTTAACTTAATTACATAAATTTCCCTAAAAAAACGAAATTACAAAAATGCCCTCATGTGCCTTGCACATGATCAGTTTTAACAAAAAAAAAAAAAAAAAAAAAAAAACTGGGTTAGGCCTAAAGGACATAACGTGCAGGATTTGGAAACATTAAGGACAAAACTCATCAATTTTAAAGGTAAAGGACAGCGCCTGAAATTTGGGACAAACATAAAGGACAAAACTTGTAATTTACTCTTAATTATATTTAAATACCATCTCCCTCATCTCGTCTCGTCAGTCTCTCCCTCTCTCTTCACCACTTTGAACAACATTTCTAGAGAGAGAGCTTCAAGCTACATCAATGGCGTTCTTATCGTTCGTAAGTCGCGTTCTCTTCGTCTCCGTCTTCGTTTTCTCCGCTTATTAAGAGTAAGTTCTGGTTCTCTTGTTTCAGATTTGAATGTTGAATTGTGTTTTAATGTGGAGTTGAATCACCGATTTTAATTGCCATCAACATTCCCCACGTTCTTTTTGTTCTTTCTCACATCCAACAATTCTACTTTGGTATGATAATGTACAAACTACCTCAAATTTCATCATCTATTCAACACCACCACTACCAGCCGTTGACCGACGGTGAGGACTGAGGAGGCGTCTCCTCCGTCGCTGGTTCCAACCACCACCTGATGTTTGCTCACACGTCATAAAAAACAACACATAGTAATATATAAACTGTATACTATCCCCATCTCACCATCTGGAGACCGTCACGAACTACCCTTCACCTCCACCATCGATTCGTAACCACCATTAACAACGAAACGCAAACCTCCCGAACCCGCCATCATTCGCCAATGATACCGTCGGAGAAGGGTGGCCGACCTCCTTCACCTCCACCGCGTCACCCACCTTCCTATTTTGACCCCTTTGTTTGTCTTTGGATCTGGTCTTGGCAAGATGGCAAGATGTCGACAATAATTTTGGGGGAAGATGATTGAAGATGATTTTGTAATTGGGGGAAGATTATGATAATAAAGGTATTTAAATGAATTAAATGTAGAGCATTTAATTTAGTTTTTAAATTAAAAATATGTTAAATGAAAAATCAGTTGAACAAAAATACACCTGCACTAAAAGGCAAAAAAGACAGGTTGCAACAGTCAAAAATAGGAGTTTTTGATTTAAAATCTAATCACATAAGCAAACAATGTTTTAATTATAGTTCTGATGACATAAACAAACAAACTAACTCTAAATCCCCCTAATCATCATTCATCAAATCAAACAACATGGGGATGGGGTTGACATAATCAAACCTTGGTTGGAATATGGTGGCTGGGGTGGTCGGAATTGTGGTTGGCGATGATATGGTGGAAGAGGTGGTTGGATTTAGGTCGATGGGCAATGGGCAACACTGCAACAGGAAATGCTGATGGAATTTTGGGTCCGGACAACGTGATTTGGGCGGGAATTGAATATCCTCCCTATTTTTTTAATTTAGGTTAGCAATTTTGTTATGATCTTTTTATAAATTAAATTTTATCTGTCATGTGTTATTTAGTTTTTACGAATTATTAAATTTGTAATATTTTTCTTTCTAGAATATAGTTGGATTTATTAACTGAAATTAGTGAGTTCACTCATTTTTCAAATGTTACGGTTAATGGATTGTTGATCAAATTAGTTGGCTCATCTTTTTCAAAAATTGGATTAATCGGCCATTTATACACGTATCCGATTCTTAGAGAAAAATATATAAAAAGGATATATTAGTTATATATGTGATTTTAACTAACAATCGAGCCAAGTGATGATTATCCAGATTCTTTTTTGAACGGCAAACTACACTAGTTTTATATTCACATCACTCGTCTTCAATAAAACTAGCTAGAACCCTCATCAATTTAAAAGACAAACATCAACACTCATACCGTTAAGCTAAATCATCCATATAAAAATAATGAATTGAAGTTGATACCAATTATTATAATCGTTTCATTGTTCTTAAAACATGTCATATAAATATTCTGTCTTCCACTAGCTTGGCCATTTAACAAATATATTCCTTTGGAATATGAACAAGTGTATGCTTTTAATTATTATTTTTAAGATCTATATCCCAATAATGAAGTGGAGTACATGCATTATCTCGTGGCACGACTTTCAGGAAAGACATGTTAAAAGAAAGAAACAAGAGTAAGATACGGATCCTAGTAATAGTTTAATGAAAACTATAAGTTTCATTTTTTCGGTGATTACTTTTAAAACTTATAATATTGATAATTGCTTTATTCTAATAATCATTCAAAAATCTTTTAAATCATATCATATCCTATCATATCAAATGTTGACGCATAAGAATAACATCACTTTAATTATTTTGTTTTATAAAATCTTGTCTCCACAAACACCAACACACGACACATTTAAGTTTCTTCTTTCGAGCACTATGATAAAAATGGATCGGTGTGAAGGTTAGTATTCGAAGATGAGGGATATTGTTAGCTACATATCCTGGTATAGATTTTTTATAAAGTTGTGATAGTATATTGTTATCCTCAATACTCATTAGACGAAAGAACATGATTGATGATTCAGAATATGCTTGAGATCCATAACCTCTGAACTTCAATCCAAAAGCTTTGACGATATGGTGACCTCTCAATTTTCTAAACACAAGTCTCGACACCTATACTGACATGTTAACACAATGTTGAGAAATATTCTCTAACACATTTATATTGTGCCCAAGTTTGTTACGACTGCAATGTTGGATGAACGACCCATGGCTTCAATTAAGTCGTTAAATGATACGCGCTCACCTCATCCTTGCGTATATAAGCTAGTGTCTAGATTAAAAGAATGAGCGTGAAAATACAAAAAAACGTTGTAATCGGTGGGGAGTGTGCTTAATTAATTGTGTATGCGCGCACGTTCTCATCTTCTTTATCATATTGTAATTATTTTGTAATCAT
This sequence comes from Helianthus tuberosus, assembly GCA_030545235.1. NCBI lineage: Eukaryota > Viridiplantae > Streptophyta > Magnoliopsida > Asterales > Asteraceae > Helianthus > Helianthus tuberosus. Next base: position 157,866,755 of record CM060402.1, on the reverse strand, counting down.
GAGGCATTGATTTATCGCTTAGTTATTATTGTCGGTGATTATTTTTCATTGTGTTTAATTGTCGTCAAGTTCTCATTCCACAATGTTAAGATATCATTTGCGGAAATTAATTAATTGTTCATTGTTGAAGATAAACATTTCTTGGACCAACACATAGTTAGAAAAATCCTATAACTCAACATGAAGATCAACGGTCAGATGAGACTTGAGAGTTCAAAGATATTTTTACCCGACGACTATTTTATATGAACAATCCTCTAAGTGCGAACATATAATGGTCAATGCCCATATCATCTGATCATGTGTCTATCAATCCAAAGTTCCTTTACAATTGACTCCTACAAAGCAACAACACTTCATTGAAGTCAAAGATTAAGATTGAAGAAAGAAATATTCACTAGGGTAGTAGAGCAATGTGAAGATTACGATTTAGAAGATATGTGATTGTATTTATAAGATCTATGAGATGTATCATAAATCATGTGAATATAGGTCTAAGTTTGTTCTTAGATTAAGTATTGATACTTATATGTCTAAGTTTGTTCTTAGATTCTAAGTGTGTTCTTAGATTATCCGTACGTTCTTCAATCGCATGTTTGGTTTCGCCAAACAAACATTAACACTTTTATTAAATGTCAAGTTTATGAATTAATCGTTGAAAAACTTGAAATATTATTATTCATCATATTGACAATCACCTGTCGATGCATGCAAATAACAATTTTTTTTTCTTTCAAACATGTTATAGAGTATATTGTATATGACACATTATAGAGGCATATTCAAAAACTCCGGAAAAACTATTTAAAAAAAACAATTTACTTATATTATAAACCGAAAGAAGAGGAAGCATCCTTAACGAAATCTTTTCTTTTGTTGTAAAACTAGTCTAATAGCAAACAATAAAAGAAAGAGATGTAGGGAGAGTAAGTCTTGGAAAATAAGTTACCTATATTAGGAGTTGATAACCATATAATATTTAATATTTATAACATATTTGTTATTTTCAAAGATATAATGAAGAAGAAAAATCAGTCAATATCCAGATATAAGATATTTCACATCCATGTTGTATTTCAAACCATATATCTTAAATAAACCCTAAAATCTTATATCATGTTTGTTAAGAAATATCGAAATCATATAACTACAGGGAGCTATCAACTAAAACGGAGAAGTCTAATGAAGTTTGTAGAGTTGTGAGATCATCGTTCAAAATGCATCATATCATATGTATGTCAACAATGTGGTTTTATAACAAATGTTTCTATGTCGTCAATGATGTGTTAAAATAAATGTTGCCCATGTCATCAAAGAAATCTTTGGAAACTACCAAAAAGATAGACTATTTAAAGTGCTTATTTTATAATGCTTTTTTTTAATCATTAAGTATAGTGTTCTTTTCTGTATATATTTTTAATCAACAAATAAGAGAGATTATTATGAACCAATGTATAGATTTATAGATAAACAATGTAATAGTGTATTCTGAAATATCTATGTAAGTCAACATGAACATGAAAGATAAAAGATGAAATGAAAGTTTAAAGACTTCTTGATGAAAGGCTTTAGTTGGGGGCTAAGGGACGAACTGACAAAGCATATGGTAGGTAGGCGAAAAACTCGATTGTCATGATGAAAGGCTTTGGAAATTATTTTTTGAATGGTGGTCTTGGTCGTCAATAGTAATTGAGGATCAATGCAAACTAGTGATTAATAGAAATCGGTAATTTACTTATAGCAACTGTGACCAATATCTAATATGATATCAATAGTATGTAATTATTACTAACTTGTGTTGTTAGTAACTACAACCAACATCAACAGTTATCATTGGTAACTAGTCGGCTAGTACAAAGCGGGCATCAACCACTTGGACGATCAACAACAACTGAGTTAGAGTTATTGGTAACAGACCAATTATTAGCAGTAACCAAGGGCATCAACAACAAGTTGGATGGTGTTATTGTTGACATACCAATTATCAGCACTACTAAGTTAATGCTAAAGAAGTTCATGCTAATGCTAATTGTGACCGAATAATTACCAACTGTTTTAAGTGTCAACTAACTCACTCTTTCACGAAAACGCTATAAACTAAATGTTGTAATGATTCCCCAACTATAATACTGAGTTTTAGATTAATTTTGTTACACGTTGATGTTCCACACTTGTTATGTTTAAAGGTTCATTATCGACATGTTCATTTACTGAAGGAATTGACAAAGGATGAACAAATCATGATTATCCACGTTTACATCTTCGTTCAGTGGTCATATAATTCTTTTGGGTGTGGTTGAGTGTTACACTAGCATAGTATATCAGGTGAAAATGTTTATTTTTCCTCCATCCCTATACAATTCCGACTGCGCAATCACTTGTTTCACACATAAGCTCAAATGGTAATACCCAATCAGGTGCTACCATTATTGGAGTATCTACTAGCTTCTGTCTTTATCATTTCAAAGGCCTTGACATACTCTGGACCAAAGACGAAAGTGTCGTCTTTCTCCAAAAGTTGAGTCATAGATCATATAATCTTTGAAAAAACCTTGATGTGGGAGGTGGAAGCTTAGCAATAGTGTCTAACTTCGTTTTATCTACTTCCAAACTATCCTTAGAAATTTTGTGTACTAGAACAATGCTTTCATTAACCATAAAGTGGCATTTTTCCCTTTTCAATTTTAGCTTAGTTTCCTTGCAACGAATAAGGATTCTATCCAAATTCTTTAAACATAGGTTAAAAGAATCTCCAAAGACAGAAAAATCATCCATGAAAACTTCATATAAAGACCTGCAAAAATGTCCAAAAATGACCCGTAAGTAGTATCCAGGACCCTTAAAACCCTAATCCATAACAAAAATCAAGAAAAATCAAATTTCTGGTTTCACGCGGGCCGCGTAAGCCTTAAGATAAGGTTACGGGGGCTGCGACAACTTAAAATGTCTCCGGATGAGTGAACAGGCCACGTGTCAGACACGTGGCGCACCTAGGTGTGACACGCTAGCCCTAGTTGTAGACTAGGTGGCCCTCGCGGGCCGCGTAAGAATCAAGAGAGGGTTTACGCGGGCCGCGTAAAACCCAATTTCATGCTATAAATTGCCTGGACCTGGGACTTGCTTCTGTGTTCGAAAAATCAGTTTCAAAACGATCCTATACTGCTTAAATTCGAATTTCCGAGTAAGGAAACGCTGCTACAAATACAGGGTATTAACTCGATCACTGCTATGATACAATGTCCGATTGATTGAAACCGATCCGATGGATGTTTAAGTGCTGCCCAAATCAGGGCTATACTTTGTCATTCGTCGTGAAGGTTTTGATTTCGTGAGCTTATCGTAAATGTTGTATTAAGTTACTGACCTAGTTTCGTGTGCATTGTTGTTTAAATTAGGTTATCAGGCTTATCAGTAGGCTAAACTCTGCGCAATTAAACTTGCAATGTGAGTCATTCTCTTTTTCTCAAAAATGTTTTACAATACCCAAATGTTTTCTAGTTATATATTACAGGGATTAAGTCTTGGTTATCTTGAATCACTGGCAAGTGGGGTATTGTGCACATTATTAATTTCTCACGGTTAGGTTCACCAACCTAACAGTGATAATCATCACTACTTGGGTGAAAGGACCCAATAGTGGTATGACCATCGTCACCAGGGTGTGACAATGCGCCAGATAAAAATAAGATAGTAGCCATTGTAATTGCTCTTATGCTGTAATTTATAACTAATGTGTCATTTTGTTTAACCTGGATGACTCGCCAGTATTTTCCCGCTGATAAAATATTTTTTAAACATGTTTCAGGTGACTTACTGTGAATCAAGGAAAAGTGTTACGGAGCACTAACAAGCTTGAAGTGGTGGCTCGGTAAAATAAATAAACATGTTTTGTAAACCAGGGAATTTCCTTGTGAAATTCCTCTATTGTAAATTACGGGGTTTGTCCCAAATTATGAAATAAAATAATTGGGCATTATCAAGTTTTAAAAGATCCTGTTAAACTTCCGTTGCCAACTCAATTAATAAATACCACGGGTTTCTGTCCCGCGGCTCCTGAACCGGGTCACACCGGGACGGGGGCCGTGACAGAAAAAGGTGGTATCAGAGCCACTGATTTAAGCCAATTAAGTATTTAGAAATACTTAATTTCCTGATTGCCATTCTGTGAATTTAAGTGGATAAATGAAATTTTAACTTAGAACTGTGTGTATGTTTCTTCATGTGAGCTAACAGCATGAATGAGTTGTCTGAAGCTCTTCAGAATCTCACTATCTATCCTACTGACATGGAAGTTTCCGGGGGCTTTTCCGATTATCTGGCCGACACTGAAGAACCTATGGAATTCCAGGCTCAAGCCCAGGAGAAACCTAAGTCGAAAAAGAGAAGGAGACTCGTAGGCTGGAGACTTGCACGGAGAAAGAAGCCGGCCGCACAAAGGGTTAAAAAGACTATGGACCCAAATGATAAAGGCAAAGGAAAAGAAATCGGGGAAAGTTCAGGGCAAGCCCAGAAAATGTCACCCTGGGAGGAGCTTGACCGCAAACTGGAAAATTGTGACCTCATTGGACCTGCCAATGAAGACCTCTTCAATTACCCCGCCGAATCACAAATTCCAGTTAACTTAGAACCTGCTATCCCATATCCCATTGTCAACCACCAACTTCTACCCGGAGAACTAGGGGAATGGTGGACAAGTGATTGGCAATTTCAGAATCTCTTGAATAACCCTAACACCTTTTTCCCCCAGTTTGACCCAGAGCCTGCACCAAACCCACCTATGAGCACTGAAAACTTGGCTGAACTCCGCCACTATGGCGAGGAGCTGGTGGACACAGGAAATAGAATTCGGGAAGTGGGAGAAAGGATCTCATGGAAATATGACGAGAGGGAGCGTCGTTTCTGAGACGCCAGTTGGTTATGGTGGCATGATGGTGTGGTTATGTGTTTAATAATAACAAATATTAATAAAAATATAATCATGTACAATAACTAAAAATAAAACTTTTGTAACATATCTGGTGTGTACGGATGCATACTAATATATATAAAAATATCAACGTCGCAAAGTCGACAATTTTGGCTATACGTGCTTATGTGTGATTGCTTTATTATGTTTGATTATTATTTATTTTATTTTGTGCCAATAATTTATATATTGATAATTATCAGATGGAACACGCCGTCAATGAGCCAGTTAACGAAGTTAATCAATCCGAACAAAACCATGAAGATCAATTTCTTAATAGACAAGATATAGAGAACATCGTTGCCCAGGGAATAGCAAATGTTATTCCAGCAATCATTGCTGCTGCTCGAAATCCAGTTGAACCTAAACCAACTACTCCCAGCAAACGTACTCACGGCGACAATTTCAGTAATAGTGTAAATGGAGGCGGCAACATTAATAATAATGATAATGATGTGATGCAAGCCCCATTTCTTAAAAGAATGAAAGATGCGACGCCTGGTTGCACTTACAAGGAATTTCTTGCCTGTAAACCAATCGAATTTGCAGGCAATGAAGGGGCAACCGCCGCACTGCGTTGGTTAGAGAAAACCGAAGCAGCAATTAAAATAAGTAAATGTGCCGAAGAAGACAAGGTCATGTACGCGTCACATCTTTTTAAAGAAGGGGCACTCGAATGGTGGAACACAGTACTACAAGCCAAAGGAAGTGATGTGGCGTATGCCATAAATTGGGAAGAATTTAAGAGTCTAGTAGAAAGAAAATTATGTCCCGAATATGAAAAGGAACAAATGACAAATAAGTTCCTGAACCACCGGATGGTGGATGTTGACTGTCGAGGGTATACTTCGACATTTTTCGAGTATGCTAGAGTTGTACCAACCCTGGCTTCACCAGAACCGGTACTTAAATCTCGCTATATTTGGGGTATTGATTGGCGAAATTCGTGATATCGTTAAAGCTGCGAGACCTCGCACAATTGACGATGCAGTGGAATTAGCCAACACTTTGACCGAGGGACTGGTACACACAAGAGAAGAAAACCGGAAAAAGGAAGTGGCCCAAAAGATTACCCAAGGATTCCGTGTGGGTAATAGTAGTAATTTCAAAAAAAAGGGGACCGGGCAATCCTCCACTGCTCCATTTTGCAGTACTTGTAAAAGAAAGCATTTTGGAAAATGCAAAGGTTATTGCAATTTCTGCAAAATTTCGGGGCATCAAGAAGAAGATTGCAGAAGGAAGAAATCAATAATCTACTTCAACTGTGGAGAAGCTGGACATTTTAGACCAGACTGCCCCAAATTGGTCAAACCAGCAGACACCAAAGCCAAACCTGCAGAAGGAACTACCAAAAAGAATGCAAGAGCATTCCAGTTGACTACCCAAGAAGCAGAACTCATCCCAGAGGTAATAGCTGGTACGTTCCTAGTTCACGACGTTTATGCAAAAGTATTATTTGACTCTGGTGCAAACCAAAGTTTTATAAATACTTCATTCTTCCAAGCTCTTAAATTACCCTTAACTAACCTTAGACAAATTTTTACGGTAGAAACCGCAGATGGTAATTCTGTTCACATAAATAAGGTTTTGCCAGAAGAAAAGATAGAACTCTTAGGCCATAAATTTTCTGCAAACCTGTTACCTATGAATTTAGCTGGATTCGATGTGGTGTTAGGAATAGATTGGTTAGTAGCCAACCATGCTCGGATCCTTTGTGACCAGAATTCCATAGAAGTTCATACACCATCAGGAGAAATAATCATGGTTACAGGAGATAAGCCACGTAAATTAATGAAGTTCATTTCTGTAAGGAAAGTTGCTAGTTATGAACGAAAACAAGGAATAGTGTATATGATTTCGGTAATCATTACCACTAAGGATAAGGAACTTAAGGAAACTCCAGTAGTAGCAGAATACCCGGAGGTATTCCCAGAAGAATTACCTGGACTACCACCCGATAGGGAAGTAGAATTTAGAATTCATCTAATTCCTGGAACTATACCGATAGCCAAGGCACCTTATCGGTTAGCACCCACTGAAATGTTAGAACTGAAAAAGCAGTTAGATGAATTGTTAAGCAAAGGATTTATACAACCTAGTTCATCCCCTTGGGGAGCACCAGTGTTGTTCGTAAAGAAGAAAGATGGTTCGATGCGAATGTGTATTGATTACAGGGAATTGAACAAGGTTACAATTAAGAATCGATACCCATTACCTAGGATTGATGATCTTTTTGATCAACTTCATGGAGCAAGATATTTTTCTAAGATAGATTTACGCTCCGGATATCATCAATTGAAAGTACAAGAAGAAGACATACCTAAAACTGCCTTCAGAACTAGGTATGGTCACTACGAGTTTACAGTTATGCCTTTTGGACTAACAAATGCTCCTGCAACATTTATGGACATGATGAATAGGATCTGTAAACCGTACTTGGATAAATTTATATTTGTCTTTATCGACGATATACTCATTTATTCCAAAAGTCAGGACGAGCATTGTGAGCACCTACATGCACTCTTAACTTTGTTAAGAAAAGAGAAGCTTTATGCCAAATTCTCGAAGTGTGAATTTTGGCTACAAGAGGTACAATTTTTAGGACACATGGTGAATCACGAAGGTATTCACGTAGATCCCTCCAAAATAGAAGCGATCACCAAATGGAAGGTCCCGCAATCAGCTATGGAAGTTAGAAGTTTTCTAGGGTTAGCCGGATACTATAGACGGTTTATTAAGGATTTTTCTAAAATAGTTGTGCCATTAACTAAGCTAACCTGTAAGGCAGTGAAGTTTGAATGGGGATCTAAACAAGAAGAGGCTTTTAAGATTTTAAAGCAAAGGTTAACAAACGCCCCAATTCTTGCCCTACCAGAAGGGACAGAAGATTTTGAAGTTTATTGTGATGCCTCTAAGTTGGGATTAGGATGTGTGATGATGCAACGCAAAAAGGTAATTGCGTACGCCTCAAGGCAATTAAAGAAGCATGAAGAAAATTATACGACGCACCACTTAGAGTTAGGAGCAATAATTTTTGCCCTTAAGATTTGGAAACACTATTTGTATGGCAGTAAATTTACAGTCTATACAGATCATAAGAGTTTAAGATACATATTTGGGCAAAAGGAATTAAACATGAGGCAAAGAAGATGGATGGAAATTCTAAGTGACTACGACTGTGACATCCAATATCATGAAGGAAAAGCAAATGTAGTTGCAGATGCCCTAAGTCGTAAGTATCATGAAAAGAAAAAGCGAGTTTGTGCTCTTATATTAAGTTTACAACTAGATCTATTGGAACAACTGAAGAAGGTCCAGGAAACAGCAATCAAGGATAATGCTGAAGGAATGAAAGGAAGAGTAAAAGAACTAGAGCAAGGAGTTGATGGAATTTGGAGATTCCACAAGAAAATGATTTGGGTACCTAAGCAAGGAGAATTAAGAAATAAGATTTTAGAGGAAGCCCATAAATCTAGGTATACCATGCATCCTGGTAATAATAAGATGTACCAAGATTTAAGGAATAATTTCTGGTGGATAGGAATGAAAAAGGACATAGCTAAATACGTATCTAAGTGTCTAACTTGTTCGCAAGTTAAGGCAGAACACCAGAAACCTTCAGGGTTACTCCAACAATTAGAAATGCCTGTTTGGAAATGGGAACTAATAACCATGGATTTTGTTACTAAGTTGCCTAAAACTAGAAAAGGTAACGACGTAATTTGGGTAATTGTGGATCGATTAACCAAATCAGCTCATTTTCTACCCATGAAGGAAACCTTTAGCATGGAAAGATTAGCCAAGTTGTATGTAGACAAGGTAGTATCCCTACATGGAGTCCCATTCTCCATTGTATCGGATAGGGATAGTCGTTTCACTTCACATTTCTGGACAAGTTTTCAAGAAGCAATGGGGACCCGACTAAATTTAAGTACTGCATATCATCCCCAAACAGATGGACAAAGTGAAAGGACGATCCAAACCATGGAAGACATGCTTAGAGCGTGTGTGATAGATTTTGGAGGAAACTGGGACAACTATTTACCTTTAATTGAATTCTCCTATAACAATAGTTATCATTCAAGCATCGAAGCTGCCCCGTTCGAAGCACTGTATGGACGCAAGTGTAGAACTCCAGTCTGCTGGGCAGAAATAGGAGAAAGCCAACTATCAGGTCCCGATATCGTGCAAGAAACCACCGATAAGATCACTCAAATCAAGGAAAGACTAAAAACGGCTCGAGATCGCCAGAAGAGTTATGCAGACAATCGACGCAAGCCACTAGAATTTCAAGTTGGAGATAAGGTACTCTTGAAAGTTTCTCCTTGGAAAGGAGTAGTAGCCGATTCGGAAAGAAAGGGAAGCTAAGTCCAAGGTACGTACGACCATTCCCAGTAATCTAGAGAATAGGACCGGTTGCCTATCGCTTACAACTACCAGAAGAGTTAGCTGGGGTACATGACGTATTTCATGTATCCAACCTCAAGAAATGTTTATCTGGCGAGTCCCTGGTAGTACCTCTTCAAGACATAGAGGTAAATGAAAAGTTGAAGTTCGTAGAGAAACCACTCCAAATAGAGGACAGAAAGGTCAAGTTTCTCAAACACAAAAGATTGGTACTTGTTAAAGTCAAATGGGATTCGAGAAGAGGACCCGAATACACCTGGGAGCTGGAATCAGAGATGAAGCAAAAGTATCCTTACTTATTTCAGTAAATCTGGAGGACGAGATTTTAAATAAGGTAGGGAGGATGTAAGGACCTGCAAAAATGTCCAAAAATGACCCGTAAGTAGTATCCCGGCCCCTTAAAACCCTAATCCATAACAAAAATTAAGAAAAATCAAATTTCTGGTTTCACGCGGGCCGCGTAAGCCTTAAGATAAGGTTACGCAGGTCACGACAACTTAAAATGTCTCCGGATGAGTGAACAGGCCACGTGTCAGACACGTGGCGCACCTAGGTGTGACACGCTAGCCCTAGTTGTAGACTAGGTGGCCCTCGCGGGCCGCGTAAGAATCAAGAGAGGGTTTACACGGGCCGCGTAAAACCCAATTTCATGCTATAAATTGCCTGGACCTGGGACTTGCTTCTGTGTTCGAAAAATCAGTTTCAAAACGATCCTACACTGCTTAAATTCGAATTTCCGAGTAGGGAAACACTGCTACAAATACAGGGTATTAACTCGATCACTGCTACGATACAATGTCCGATTGATTGAAACCGATCCGATGGATGTTTAAGTGCTGCCCAAATCAGGGCTATACTTTGTCATTCGTCGTGAAGGCTTTGATTTCGTGAGCTTATCGTAAATGTTGTATTAAGTTACTGACCTAGTTTCGTGTGCATTGTTATTTAAATTAGGTTATCAGGCTTATCAGTAGGCTAAACTCTGCCCAATTAAACTTGCAATGTGAGTCATTCTCTTTTTCTCAAAAATGTTTTACAATACCCAAATGTTTTCTAGTTATATATTACAGGGATTAAGTCTTGGTTATCTTGAATCACTGGCAAGTGGGGTATTGTGCACATTACTAATTTCTCATGGTTAGGTTCACCAACCTACCAGTGATAATCATCACTACTTGGGTGAAAGGACCCAATAGTGGTATGACCATCGTCACCAGGGTGTGACACGGCGCCAGATAAAAATAAGATAGTAGCCATTGTAATCGCTCTTATGCTGTAATTTATAACTAATGTGTCATTTTGTTTAACCTGGATGACTCGCCAGTATTTCCCCGCTGATAAAATATTTTTTAAACATGTTTCAGGTGACTTACTGTGAATCAAGGAAAAGTTCTACGGAGCACTAATAAGCTTGAAGTGGTGGCTCGGTAAAATAAATAAACATGTTTTGTAAACCAGGGAATTTCCTTGTGAAATTCCTCTATTGTAAATTACGGGGTTTGTCCCAAATTATGAAATAAAATAATTGGGCATTATCAAGTTTTAAAAGATCCTGTTAAACTTCCGCTGTCAACTCAATTAATAAATACCACGGGTTTCTGTCCCGCGGCTCCTGAACCGGGTCACACCGGGACGGGGGCCGTGACACTTCCATAGAATCTTCAATCATGTCATGGAAAATCGTTGTTATACACATTTGGAACGTGGCTAGGGAGTTACTCATCCCGAACGGCATGCGTCGACAAGCGAAGGTTCCAAACGAACAAGTGAATGTCTTCTTTTCTTGGTCTTCAGGAAGGAAAGGAATTGGAAGTATCCTAAAAAACCGTCTAGAAAATAACAAAATTATTTTCCAGCTAGATGCTCAAGTGTTTGATCTATAAAAGGGTAATGGGAAGATATCTTTTTGTGGCTTCGTTTAACTTTCTATAATCTATGCACACAAGCCATCCAGTCACTATGCTAGTCGGAATGAGCTTATTTTTCTCACTAGCAACAACCGTCATTCCACCTTTCTTGGGCACAACTTGAACAATGCTGATCCATTTAGAGTCAGAGATAGGATATATTAATCCAACATCTAATAGCTTAAGAATCTCCTTTTTAACTACCTCTTGCATCTTATGATTCAATCTTCTTTGATGCTACACTACTAGCTTATGCTCTTCTTCTATCAAGATCTTGTGAGTGCAGTATGTATGCTCAATTCCTTTAATGTTCATGATCTTCCAAGCAATGGCTTGCTTGTGACCTTTTAAAACAATGAGGAGTTTTTCTTTGTTTTCTTCTTCTAACTTAGATGATATGATAACTGGGAGCTTTCCTGCATCATCTAGAAATGCATATTCTATATGCGAGGAGAGCTCCTTTAACTCAATTGCGTGTGGTTCCTTTATTGAAGTTTTTGACTCTGGATCTTTTACGTACATGATTTCAAATACTTCATCTTGATTATTTTCATTCAACTCTTCTTCAAACTCTAAAGCTCCAGATAGATCTCGGCCACATATCTCGTGTAGGATTCTCCAACATGAGCCATGATGGAATCTATAAAGTAAACTGAGTCGTCTTGCTCCTTAGCATTCTGCATCAAATCTTTGATAAACTTGCATCTTAATAAAACTTGTTATATGTTTTCATTCTTAGTTTATTAAAATATTTAAAAAATAAATATAAATTTATGCGGGTCGTATATGGTTATACGACCCGTTTAAAGGCTTGAAAACCTCAAAAAATCAATAAAAATATACAGTGTGGCTCGTATATTATTTATATGAGTCGTATACTCAAACTACAAAAAACATTCTCTGACTTTAGGATTGTGTATAATTCATCTAAACAATCCTTATAAAGCTATACAATTCATATAAATAACAAGATGTGTAAATACGATTTTGGGGATTTGTGAATAATGGGAGCCTTAAGTATTAACCAGATATGATACACAATATGCTAGTTATGTACATGTTTTGTTAGGGGCAGGAAAAAAGACTTCGAAAAACCTGGATATCGGAACTGGTTAGATTTTTCTTAATTATTTAAGGCAAATTCCTTAGGCTCTCCGGTATGGGGTCCGTCCCCCTCCGTCCCGGTGCGGCGCCAAACCTCCTCCCATTTCTCCCCCCAGCTACGGCGTCCTCCCCGTCTCCATCAGGCCGTTTAGGACGGTCCTCCCCCTCTCTCACTGTCACACCCCGATATTTCCATGTATTACCGGTGGGCCCGGTGGGGAGTATCGTGACGTAGTTGATATCATCATAGTCAATTAATCACAGTTTAATGCACAGCGGAAGTCTAAAAGTAATTATACAAACCGATTTGAAAGTATAATAAAATATTACACAACGGTTGTAAGTGGATCCACAGGCGGATCAAAACAAAAGAAATATTGTTCAATAGACTTAAAGTGATAAAAGCTTGCAAGACTCTATATTTAATCACTCAGGAGTTTCCAGCCCATTACGCGTAGTACCTGCACTTAACCTTTTTGGAAAATACGTCAGTTTACACTGGTAAATACAATTAACTGACTCTTTTTGAAAAGTGTTTATAAAATTGATTTAAATGCACAAGGCACAAATATTCTTTTATAACTTGGGACAATTATTTAAAAATAATCTTGTACACAAATTTATATGTTTGTCGTCCGTTCGGGACCCGGTTAGAAGAGCCGGATTAGATTAATAGATACACCACAAGTATAGGCCCACAAGAGAGTGAGATACCGTTTTTACATATGCACATGTCAGGTGTATGCCTATACCCCGTGCTTAAGTCGTGGCCATTTCTAATGAATGAGCCGAGGATATCCAGGACATGGTCATTAACCCCCCAAAGGCATTGCATCAAACAAGACATATTAAAACCGGTTATCTAATGGTTTAACCACTAATCGATTAAACATTCAATACCCGACCAAGCCGTATTATTATAATACTGTATCCCAAGCCCGTATAACGGAAAATATGTTAAAGTATTTACCTGAGCAAAAATATAATTTTATTCTCAGCCGTATATCAATCAGCAAGTACAAGTAGCTTTTACTGGGCTCCTAATCTGGAATGAAGGTGTCACGACCCCCGACCACGCCCTAGACGGGAGCCATGAGCAGTCAAGTGGTACCGGTGGTTACTTTAAAAACATGGCAGCGGAAATATTCATCAGGACCGTGAGTTAGGAAAAATATCAGAGTTTAGAAAACACCGGATTTTATTTATTAAATAGATGGGATAAACCCATGTTTTACAGAGGTAGCTTTAATAAGGGATAAACCCGAATATATGAAACCATGTTTTCTTAATTTAATTCAATTGATAAAATTAGCCACTTCTTTAAGCCTTTCGGTGTCGTATCATCATTCTTATTCCAATCTACTGTCATTACCTGAAACGCGTTTTAAAAAGGTTTGGTCAGCAGGAAATACTGGTGAGTTCATTCATTTTGTACAAAACGACGCATAGTTATAAATTACAGTATTAAGGGCGATTACAATGTTTATATCAACCAATTACCCCAAATCGGTATTTGTCACTCGACTCGTTTCTGTGACTATGGTCAGATCACCCATTGGCTAACCCGTTGTCCAATGGTGACGGGTATCAAGTAATGTATACAAAACCCCACATACTGGCAGTAATTGAAGACTACAAAGACTTAATCCCTGTAATTATAACTTTAAGAAAATAAATAGGGTTTTGGAAATAATTTGGTAAAAAGAGAATGACTCACTTTGTAACTTTAGGGTTCAACTAGAAAGCCTCCTGGTATAATCTTGGGTATAAGTCATGAGCTATTTAATAAATATATATATTTGCACTCGTGTTAAGTATAGTAACACTAATTCAACCTTATCCCTATGTCACGAGATAGAACCCCAACGAACTTAGTCGGGCAGAGCCTTGACATGCGTTATGGGGCTCCAGATCAATCGGAAAGGGCATCAGTGACCAGGGATTACAACACTTAAAACGGGGCAGGGCTTTAGAGTATTATAAATATAATACTTTTAGAAAATTGAGAATATTAAAAAAATAGCGAGAGCGAAAGAAGGGAAGGAAAGGCAATTGAAAAGTTTGAAATGCGGCCTTCCTATTTATACTCTTGAAGTGTTTGCCAAAGATGGCCACGTACACCCATATAGAATAAATGTTAATTTCTACCTGTCCTTTCATCTCCAATTCATAAGTTTTGATTTTATTAATTTATTATTATTATATATTTTTTTATTTAAAGGGCCACGTACCCTTTTAAGAGAAAAGGTGAATGTTTACATTTAGTTATTATTATAATATAATATCAACGTAAAATTTTACATATGTAAGGTTTTTTTTTTTAATTATTTTATTATATGTATTATAATTGCTTCACTCATTTGGCGCTTATAACTTCTAAAATACAACGTTTTATAACACAATGAATATGTCTATAGAACGAGAATATTTATGTCTACATTTTGAACCAAGTTTCACTAAAACGGAGTAGGTTTAATTATAACATAGTTTTATTATTATAGTTATTAAACGGTTTCTACGTTCGCCAAAATACTTTATATTTCTATTGGTCAATTTACCCATGATCTATTCGTGTAATAACTTTATTGTAATATATATATATATATATATATATATATATATATATATATATATATATATATATATATTGGGAATGTTACATCCTCCCCACCTTGTTTTAAATCTCGTCCTCGAGATTCACTGAAATACAGATGAATATTTTTAATTTATCACTGATCCTAGTTCCTAAGTATATTCTGGTCATTGTTTTGAATTTTTACTTTACTTTACTTTGACCAGAACTATTCTCTATGTTTTGAGACTCTTAACTTCTCAAGAGTTCTTAATGAAAGTAAAATTATTATTGGCGTAAATTTATTTATTATTTTTTTAGCACAATTTTTAGTTAGAGGTTTCCTAATACATTGCAAAGGGAATTCTTATACTTTTTATGGTGTCCCAATTTATAGAGTTCATGTCGTTTATCTTGTCGCATGAATTTCGAGACGGATAATCAAACGAAATAATGTTTGATATCAGAATTATAGATGTATACGAGAGATTTCTACAATTATCATTGACATACCTGTTCGTGATTTATCCCTAATTGCCAATCATTATGGCTTTTGGAT
This sequence comes from Helianthus tuberosus, assembly GCA_030545235.1. Taxonomy (NCBI): domain Eukaryota; kingdom Viridiplantae; phylum Streptophyta; class Magnoliopsida; order Asterales; family Asteraceae; genus Helianthus; species Helianthus tuberosus. Next base: position 157,851,240 of record CM060402.1, on the reverse strand, counting down.
TTCCTTATAGATATACATATCTATATAATCATGTATTTCACATGCTTGTAATATACACAGCATTCATAAGGTCAATGTATTTAACAGATTCATATTTTCGAAAACATGTCAAATATTTGGTCATGGTACTATTTAGGGAATTTCATTAACATAACACATACCCCATCTCACCCGGTCTCGCCGGAGAGGTACCCTCACCTTACCCAGACAAGCTGGAGTGTTTACCACATCATACCCAGGCTTGCTGGAGAGGCAATTATCATTGTATTTCCCATAAATATAATTTTTCTCACATCATTTATTATTGCTTATATCAAGAAATAAGTAAATTAGTATTCTCGTGATAGATCATATTCTAGAACCGAGTAGTACTAATAAACAAGAAATAACAGTGGCCAAGTGTTATTGCTTATTTATCATACTTGCACTGTTTTAGTCATCATCCTCACGGCATACCAACATCCATCACACTTTATCTACACAAGCAATTTAACTTATCTCGAAGCTTATACTGAGGCATTTTGTTTAGGTTCAAATCTAAATACTACCATGTGTATTATTAGTAAAAATTATTATTCGAACCCCTTTCGTTTAAGCATAGATATTATTATGGTTGTGACTTTCTTTTGTTTGAAAAATGGAGTTTTGACAACAATATTATTGTCTCCATTGATTCTATGGCTAGGTCCAATGAGTATATCTATAGCTAATTCTATTCACACTTATATAATATTAGATTCTGTCGCAAGAATTTTGTTTTTATTGAGACAGATGACATCTTCAAAACATAACACGTTTCATGATTCATCTTTATACTTTATGTTTTCATATGAATTATCAATAATATTTTCTTTTTATTTTCAGAAGATATTTGATTATTATATGATGTATATCATGAAGAGATTCTATTATGTATATGCATATATGTGTATATTTATTATTTAGAAACATAAAATTTCAAATCTCTTGTTAATATCAAAACTTACATAATATACACACACACACATATATATAATATTAAATTATTTTGTAATATCTTTAATTTATATATATCTGATGGTTCCAATTATCAAGCTTATTCCCCTAGCTTTATTTACCTTTTTTTTTTTATAAAAGTAATATATTGAAATAAACTTTTGTTAAATTTATTGAATATAATATTTTAGAATTAAAGGATGGATAAATAAAAGTTTAAAGAAATAAATTAATCAAATATAACTTTCTGGACTCATGGGAACAAATTTCATTTTTAACTAGTGGGTTGAACCATATGGGTTTAAAATATTAAAACTTAACTCTCAATTTATTGTATATTATATTATTTATTTAAAGAAGTATTATAGTAAGTAATACAAAGTTTGACATTTCTAAAATTGATTCTAAATATATTAGGTAATGAAGTATTATACATGTATTAGAATATATATGTATATCTCAAACAATAATAATAGTAATTTGTTTAAAGATATTACTTATTAAAATTTGTATTTTTGATTTTTTTTAATAAGGATATATAAAGGACAAATGTATTAAACACACATTTGAGTCAATTATATTTATGTGGGGTATCCATTTTAATTCTAGCTTGAAAATGAAATAATAACTAGAAAGTTTAGGGAAATTTTAATGTGCCAGGTAAAATAAATAAATAATTAAATACATAAATATTAAATTACTGATTTAAGTCGAGTAAGAAAAGAGGTTTTCATTTTATAACTTCTTTTACTTCAAAAATTTAATTATTTATTCTCCTTTATATATACCGATTGTACAAACCATCAAATCCATCTCTTTTTTTCTCTTTTTTACATCAGATACATATATAAAATAAATAAACATTATTTAGATGTATTATAATGTATATATTTACTTCAAATAAAATAGAATTGTAATATATAGTGTCCTACATTAATAATGAAAGCCAATGAATAGTAATTATAACCTTATAATAGTATATAGCCCTTTTTAATACTTTATGGTTTTAATATTATAATAATGACTATTATTATTATAATTATTATAACTATATTTTCTTTTTCATTTCATTTATATTAAAGTTGGTTCTTTATGGAGAATATTGGTTAAATTATAAGGTGTTTTACTTTTATAGGGAAAGTTTAGTCTGTTTCGGCTATAACAAAATGTAAATAAATTAGACATATGATTTGAATTATATATATTTAAAAACTTAAGTAAATTATATAAATTTAAAATATAAATTGAGTTGAATTCTATACATAATATAATTAAATATTTACGCAGTTTCATCATTATATATATTTTAAATAATTTATAAAATATATTTAAACTATTTTATTTAATTGTTAATATATGCATCATTGTATTTAAATATATACAAGGGTAGGTGGAAAGGACCTGATAGAATATAAATAATTAAATACTTTATTAAATACTACAAATAAATACTCACATCCAATATAATATATTAAAAATTTACGTGTTTAAATATACCTTACTTTATTGTAAAATAAATTTAATATTTTACTACGATCCTTATATTAAAGTATATATAATAAATATCTATGTAAGGTGGTATTATATTTTAATATTAAACAGTACTACATATATTTTAAATTTTATATAAAAGTCAAAATTCTCTCTCTCTCTTTTTTTTTATGTACCTGACTTTATTTAAGATGATATTAAAAACCAAGCAACACAAGACATACCTCAAACATCTTTCAACTAAAAGGTAGTGGTGTCAAATGAATTTAAGGTAATAAAATGCATAATATTTAGGGGTAGGCTAAATGCACTCTTTTTTTTTTCTTTCTAATTACATCTCTTTTCTAAAATATGAGTTTAAAAGTTGTTAAATTTCAACCTTCTTTTAAAAGAGAAATATTTTTGTATACAATAGATGCTATTTAGGTAACTATAATAACTATAAGGCAATACAACTTGGTGGTGATTAGATAAGGATATACCAAAAAAATTAACTGGTACTATAGAAAAAATCATATACACATCTTACATACTTTTTTTTTCACATTCAATAGAAATCAAAGTTTGAATAACTATTATTTGATATTTCTTGTATATTAAGAATTTGGATAAATAATAACTAGTATCTATTATTTGTTAAGAATTTTGATAAAATTAGCTAAGAATGATACGTAAAAGTAAATTTTTTTATTTATTCAATAACTTAGTTTTAGTGTCCTTAACTAGATAACTATGAAAAGATACTCATAAATTCACCTTTTTCTATTTTTTATTTTTTTAAATGTCTTTATATGACATGTCAAGGTGGGGGTTCTTTCCATGGATTGATGTTATGCTTTACTGGAATAAATTAAATCATATTTTTTTAAGCACAAAAAATCAGATATTTCTAATAGTGAAAACAATATATTATATTAGATTTTTGTAGTTTAATGAATACATGACAAAATTTATATTCATTTATTTATGAAGGGATGTAACTCAAGGTAGTACCCTAAGTTACTAATTGTAGTCTAATACATTTGCCTATGTAGCCTATGCGTACATCTAATCATATTAGTTACTCATACCCTAGACTCAAAATTTGTTAAAATAACAAAAAAATCATAAAAATTTATCTACACAAAATAGCACATAAATAAAAATATTAATTTCCTAACATAATGGTTAAGTTTTAGGTATTAAAAGAACACCTAAATGGCTTAAACCAGTGGCTCTGATACCACATTCTGTCACGACCCCCGACCACGCCCTGGACGGGAGCCGTGAGGAGTCAAGTGGTACCGGTGGTTACTTTAAAAACATGGCAGCGGAAATATTCATCAGGACCGTGAGTTAGGAAAAATATCCGAGTTTAGAAAACACCGGATTTTATTTATTAAATAGATGGGATAAAACTCATGTTTTACAGAGGTAGCTTTAATAAGGGATAAACCCGAATATATGAAACCATGTTTTCTTAATTTAATTCAATTGATAAAATTAGCCACTTCTTTAAGCCTTTCGGTGCCGTATCATCATTCTTATTCCAATCTACTGTCATTACCTGAACCGTGTTTTAAAAAGGTTTGGTCAGCAGGAAATACTGGTGAGTTCATTCATTTTTGTACAAAACGACGCATAGTTATAAATTACAGTATTAAGGGCGATTACAATGTTTATATCAACCAATTACCCCAAATCGGTATTTGTCACTCGACTCGTTTTTGTTACTATGGTCAGATCACCCATTGGCTAACCCGTTGTCCAATGGTGACGGGTATCAAGTAATGTATACAAAACCCCACATACCGGCAGTAATTGAAGACTACAAAGACTTAATCCCTGTAATTATAACTTTAAGAAAATAAATAGGGTTTTGGAAACAATTTGGTAAAAAGAGAATGACTCACTTTGTAACTTTAGGGTTCAACTAAAAAGCCTCCTGTTATAATCTTGGGTATAACTCCTGAGCTATTTAATAAATATATATATATATATTTGCACTCGTGTTAAGTATAGTAACCCTAATTCAACCTTATCCCTATGTCACGAGACAGAACCCCAACGAACTTAGTCGGGCAAAGCCTTGACATGCGTTATGGGGCTCCAGATCAATCGGAAAGGGCATCAATGACCAGGGATTACAACACTTAAAACGAGGCAGGGCTTTAGAGTATTATAAATATAATACTTTTAGAAAATTGAGAATATTAAAAAAATAGCGAGAGCGAAAGAAGGGAAGGAAAGCCAATTGAAAAGTTTGAAATGCGGCCTTCCTATTTATACTCTTGAAGTGTTTGCCAAAGATGGCCACGTACACCCATATAGAATAAATGTTAATTTCTACGTGTCCTTTCATCCCCAATTCATAAGTTTTGATTTTATTAATTTATTATTATTATATATATTTTTTCTTTAAAGGGCCAAGTACCCTTTTAAGAGAAAAGGTGAATGTCTACATTTAGTTATTATTATAATATAATATCAACGTAAAATTTTACATATGTAAGGTTTTTTTTATTTAATTATTTAATTATATGTATTATAATTGCTTCACTCATTTGGCGCTTATAACTTCTAAAATACAACGTTTTATAACACAATGAATATGTCTATAGAACGAGAATATTTATGTCTACATTTTGAGCCAAGTTTCATTAAAACGGAGTAGGTTTAATTATAACGTAGTTTTATTATTATAGTTATTAAACGGTTTCTACGTTCGCCAAAATACTTTATATTTCTATTGGTCAATTTACCCATGATCTATTCGTGTAATAACTTTAACTAAGGAAGCTAAGAACACTTACAATAGTCCTTAGCACGAAAATTGAACTTTAGAAAACTTCATTGAACACCAGGAGGCTCCAGAGAAGTGTTTGAGTGAATATTTGAAAGTGTGCAAATGAACACAAGAACAACAAGTCTCTTATATAGGAAATGGAAGAGCTCTAGGATCATTGCAGCTGTATTAAGGACTCGCCAGATGTTTACAGGTGTTACCATGTCAGTAAAAACCGTTTACAAGTCCCTGGTATTGCTCAGAACTCATGCAATGGCGGTGTAAGGGCTGCAACTTGCAGCTGTCCACTTTTTCAGTCGCTGGCACTTTTACGCGGCCCGCGTAAGAGTTGGAGTAGGCCTACGCGGCCCGCGCCGATGGGAGAATCCGGTAAAGAGTTTCCAAACTTTGCAATTTCAGTCCCTGGTCCATTTTAAGTTTATTTAACTTTCTTTTATTGCACTATTGACCCTCATAGTTAACTAACAAGTGTCTTGGGTCACATATTAACTCCGTTAAGCTCCCGGTTAGTTGTAAGATCACCCGAAAAGTCTTGTTTTCATCGAAACTCCATGAGATTACTACCCAATATTCTCGAGAGCAAAATATAAAAATATTACAATGCTTTTGGGATTGTTGAAAGGTCACTCAGAGGTAACATTTAACATGTTGACACTTTTAACCCCTATGCTTCGTAAAATTCTCATTTTAAGCACAAACGACTTTCTACGTCCGACAATTTATTCATTAAAGAATACGAACATCTTATGAGGTCATTCAGAGGCACGAGTTTGGCATGATGACCCATTTGATCCTTTTACTTACATATTTACATTGTTTGACAATTTAAGTCCCTCAGAAATCAATTCATTACACGTCTAAGTCCATGACACGTGTCCTTACTACATTGGGCATGATTTTTGCGAGGTGTTACATCCTCACCCCCCTTAAAAGAAATCTCAACCTCAAGATTTACTGAAATAAATGAGGGTATTTCTGTTTCATTGTGGATTCAACCTCCCACGTGTATTCTGGGCCTTTACGGGCATCCCATTTCACTTTGAAAATTGGCACATGCTTTCTTCGAAGCTTCTTGACCCGTCGATCCTCGATTGATAAAGGTCTTTCAACGAACTTCAAACTCTCATCAATCTGCACGTCCTTATGCGACATTGCTAGCGACTCATCGGCTAGACATTTCTTTAAGTTGCAGATGTGGAATACATTATGAAATCCACTAAGCTCTTCTGGCAGATTTAGCTTGTAAGCTACAGTTCCGACACATTCGATGATCTCGAATGGTCCTATGTATCTTGGGCTAAGCTTGCCCTTTTTGCCAAAACGCATCACCTCTTTCCAGGGTGACACCTTAAGTAGCACTTTATCGCCAACTTCAAACTTTAAAGGTTTGCGCCTCATATCAGCATAACTTTTCTGCCTGTCCCTGGCAGCTTTCAGACGATCACGGATTTGAACAATCTTTTCCATCGTCTCAAGGACTATATCAGGTCCTAACAGTTGGACATCTCCAACTTCCGCCCAACAAAATGGCGTCCTGCACTTCCTTCCGTACAAGGCCTCGAAAGGCGCGGCTTGGATACTCGAATGATAGCTATTATTGTATGAGAACTCAACTAAAGGAAGATGGTCATCCCAACTTCCACCCAAGTCTATAACACAAGCTCGTAGCATATCTTCGAGTGTTTGAATCGTACGTTCGCTTTGCCCATCTGTCTGAGGATGATAAGCGGTGCTGAAATTTAGACGAGTGCCTAGGGATTGCTGAAGCTTTTCCAAAAATGCAATGTGTATCTTGTATCCCTGTCAGAGATAATAGATACTGGCACACCATGGAGAGATGCAATCTCATCCATGTACAACTGAGCTAGCTTGTCGGAGCTGTGAGTTTCTTTAATTGGCAAGAAGTGGGCTGACTTGGTCAACCTGTCGACTATAACCCAAATAGTATCATTCCCACGTTTCGTTCTTGGTAACTTGGTGATAAAATCCATGGTTACCATTTCCCATTTCCAAGTAGGAAGTTCAGGCTGTTGCAGCAAACCTGACGGCTTTTGATGCTCTGCTTTAACTTGCGCGCACATCAAACATTTAGCTACATAGGTGGCTATAGATTTCTTCAAACCTATCCACCAGTAGTTTGCCTTTAAATCCTGGTACATCTTATCATTGCCTGGATGGACTGAATATTTCGAACTATGAGCTTCTTATAGAATCACATCTCTAAGCCCTCCATGGATTGGAACCCAGATTCGACCATTCATCCTAAGGATTCCATCCTTGCCATATGATAATTGATCAGCAGTTACGCCCAACTTCTCATTTGGATAGTTAGTTTCTAATACAGCTTCCTTTTGAGCGGCTAACAACCTTTCATTCAAGCTGTTCTTTAATTCAATGCTTTTGGCGTTTATTCTAATAGGTTTGATCCTTTCTTTCCGGCTCAAAGCATCAGCGACTACATTCGCTTTGCCTGGATGATATCGGATTTCACAGTCATAATCGTTCAAAGTCTCCATCCAGCGACCCTGCCTCATGTTAAGGTCCTTCTGATTAAACAGATGCTGAAGGCTCTTATGATCATAATAGATTACGCACTTTGTCCCATAAAGATAATGCCTCCATAGCTTCAGTGCAAATACAACGGCACCCAATTCCAAATCATGGGTGGTGTAGTTCTTCTCGTGTACCTTTAATTAACGTGAAGCATATGCAATAACCTTGCCCTTCTGCATAAGCACACAGCCCATGCCGGTGTGCGATGCGTCACAATAAACCACAAACTCTTCAATTCCTTCTGGCAATGTCAATACAGGAGCATTGCTTAATTTCTGCTTAAGAATATCGAAGGATTCTTGCTGCTTGGGACCCCAGTCAAACTTGACATTCTTTCGAGTTAATGATGTTAGAGGTGCGACGATCCTTGAAAAGTTTTCAATGAAACGTCTATAGTATCCCGCTAGACCCAAGAAGATGTGAATATCAGTAGGTGTTTTGGGCGCTTGCCAATTCATAATTGCTTCGATCTTAGTGGGATCCACCTGGATACCACGCTCACTTACCACATGTCCAAGAAATTGGACTTTACGAAACCAAAACTCACATTTAGAGAACTTGGCGTAGAGCTTCTCTTGCTGCAGAAGTTTAAGGATACACCGGAGATGTCTTTTATAATCGGCTTGATTCTTTGAATAAATGAGTATGTCATCGATAAAGACAATGACAAACTTGTCTAAATACGGCTTGCAAACGCGATTCATGAGATCCATGAATGCTGCAGATGCATTAGTGAGCCCGAAAGGCATCACCAAGAACTCGTAGTGTCCATATCGAGTTCTGAATGCGGTCTTGTGAACGTCTTCGTCCCTGACCTTCAACTGGTGATATCCTAACCTTAGATCGATCTTTGAAAAGTAACTTGCTCCTTGAAGCTGATCGAATAGATCATCGATCCTGGGTAACGGATACCTGTTCTTGATTGTAACCTTGTTTAACTCGCGATAGTCAATGCATAAACGCATTGAGCCGTCCTTTTTCTTCACAAACAGAATCGGTGCTCCCCAAGGGGACGAGCTAGGTCGAATAAAATCCTTTGCCAACAAATCATCCAACTGAGTCCTTAACTCTTTCATCTCAGTCGGTGCCAACCTGTAAGGTGCTCTTGGTACTGGTGCTGCTCCAGGAATAATATCGATTCTGAACTCCACTTGCCTATCTAGAGGTAAACCAGGTAGTTCTTCAGGGAATACATCTGGATATTCAGAAATAACAGGGATGTCTTCGATCTTGGGCTTTGGTTCATCAACAGTTACTTGTGCCATGTAAATGACATAACCTTTCTTCAAACACTTTGATGCTTTAAGCATAGACATTTGCTTAGGTAATCCGTACTGCGTATCTCCCTGAATTGTTAATGGCTCAGCATAAGGAGTCTTGATAACCACTTGCTTCTTATCACATACAATTTGGGCTTGGTTATGAGATAACCAATCCATGCCTATAACTATGTCAAATCCTGCTAATTTCAACGGAAGCAAGGACAACGGAAAGGAGTGATTCCTAATGGATATAAAACATCCATCTAGAACTGTTGAGGCAGTCTCTATAGTACCGTCGGCCAATTCTACTTCATATTTTATGCTTAGAGTTTTAACAGGTAGGTTTAACAATTTACAAAATTTATTGTCTACAAAAGACTTGTCTGCACTCGAATCAAACAACACTCTAGCATAAACATCATTGATAAGAAAGGTACCTGTTATCACATTGTCGTTCTGAATGGCTTCCTGAGCATTCATTTGAAGGGCATTGGTCTTTTTAGCCTCCTCAGTCTTCCTTGGATTCTTAGGGCAATTGGTCTTAATGTGCCCCTTTTCGTTGCAACCATAACAGGTCGCATCTTTCAATTTCTTGCAATCCAAAGTCTTATGCTCTTTGGACTTGCAGATCCCACATCCAAAAGGCTTTGCAGGTGATTGTGACTGCGATTTCAATTCAAACCTACACTTCCCAAAATGATGTTTCTGGCAGGTCTTACATTTGGGTTTCTCACCCGACTGCTGGTTATCCTTTTTAGACCCATAACCCTTCCTATGATCCGAGTTCCCTTTTCTTTTCTTGTCGGAGCGATGAGAACTCTCATCCTCCCATTTCCGTTTACTTTCATCAGAAACTTTGGCAGATTTATTTCTGATAACATCCAGTGTGAGAGATAGAGACAGATCTGCCACTGACCTGAATGTGGTAGGTCTGGATGCTTTCACATTTCCCTTGATTTCTGGAGCTAAACCTCTAATAAAATGAGCTATGAGTTTCGATTCCGTTGTAACCAAATAAGGAACCAATCGAGACATGGTGTTGAAGCTCGTAAGATATGCCTGGCAATCCAAGTTCTTCATGACCGTCGGTCTCGATTTTCTCCACCTCATGTTGTGGACAGAAGTTTTCCTTGATCAATGAAACAAACTGATCCCAAGACAAATTATATAACAGAATCTTTCCTGTAGCTTGGATTAACGACCTCCACCAAGCTAAAGCTTCGCCTTTAAAAGATTGTGAAACAAACTTCACAATGTCCTGTTCTGCACAACCACTAATATCAACCACTGTATCCATCTCATCGAGCCAAGTCATACAATCAATGGCTCCTTTCTCACCTGTGAAGTCCCTAGGCTTATAAGAGACAAAATATTTATAAGAACAGATCTTAACACCTGGCTCTTGATTGAGCACAATCTTCTTAGACGGGACACTCCTTTGGTTTGATGAATGATGAGAATCATCTTTGTGAGATGTATGAGTCTTGGAAGGTGGCTTCGTATGAGGTACAGAATGAGTCCTGGTGCGAGTACCGCTTGATTCTTTAAACTGTCTGTCAAGGGCTCGAGTAACAGCATTATCTATTAACGCTTATAGGTCTGCACCAGTTACATTAACTCTAGTGGTATCGTTTCTCTCCCTGGGGTGACTGTTAACCTCTTCTGATTCAGCCATGTAGCTTGATTGCTACATAAATATGATGACAATGATTTATTCAAAAGTCTTATTATGGAATTGTCATTTTTTGACGATTCATTAACCATGGTAAATATAAACCATATTGATTAATTTGTTAGTCATTGTCATTATAATTTATCCTTAGTTATGAATCACTAAAAGATATTAAAGTGGCACAAAAGGCCTAGTCACAAGGACAGTTTTAAAAAGTTAATAGCCATGATTTTATAAAATCGAGGCATTTAGGTTTGAACATAGTTCATCACCTTTCTTGATAGGGAGTCATAGACTACAGCTGTCATTTGTCTTATTTGACAATTATTATGGCCCGTAGTGTCACGGCCCCCGACCCGGTTTTACCCGTTTCAGGAGCCGCGGGACAGAAAACCCGTGGTATTGTTTATTTTGGCAGCGGAAATTTTAACAGGATCTTTTAAACTGAAAATGACCAATTATTTTATTTCACAAATTGGGACAAACCCCATAATTTACAATAAAGGAAATTTCACGGGGAAATTCCCTGTTTATACAAAAACATGTTTATTTATTTTATTTACTGAGCCACATTCTTCAAGCTGGTGTGCTATGAGACACCTTTCCTGGTTCACAGTAAATCACCTGAAACATGTTTAAAAAGGTTTTATCAGCGGGGAAATACTGGCGAGTAACTCAAGTTATGAAATGACACATTAGTTATATATTACAGCACAAGAGCGATTACAATGGCCCCTATCTTATAATTATCTGGCCCCGTGTCACACCCTGGTGACGATGGTCATACAACCATTGGGTCCTTTCACCCAATAGTGATGATTATCACTGTTAAAAGTGAGAAATAATAGTAATGTGCACAATACCCTACTTGCCAGTAATTTAAGATAACCAAGACTTAATCCCTGTAACATATAACTGGAAAACATTTAGGTATTTGTAAAACACTTTTGACAAAAGAGAATGACTCACATTGCTAGTTTAACTGGACAGAACCTTGCCTACTGATTTAGCCTTGTAACCTAGTTAAATAACAATGTACATGAAACTAGGTCAGTAACTTAATATAACATTTACGATAACTCACGAAATCAAAACCCTCACGACGAATGACAAAGTATAGCCCGAATTCGGGCAGCACTTAAACATCCATCGGATCAGTTTCAATCGATCGGACATTGTATCGTAGCAGTGATCGAGTTAATACCCTGTATTCGTAGTAGCGTTTCCCTATGCGAAACTATGAATTTGAGCAGTATATTTCGTCTTTTAGAAAGTTTTACGAACACAGATGAAAAGGCCATGCTCGGTTAAATTTATAGCTGAAATTTGGGTTTTACGCGGCCCGCGTAAACCCAAGAAAGATCCTACGCGGCCCGCGAGGGCCATCTATTCTACGATTAGGGCTAGCGTGTCACGCGTAGGTCTGCCACGTGTCTGACACGTGGCCTGAACGCTTATCCGGTCGAAACACCTATCTGCCGCGGCCCGTGTAGACTTTCCTTAAGTCTTACACGGCCCGCGAGCGACCCATAAATTTTGATTTTCTTGATTTTTAATATGGATTAGGGTTTTAGGGGTCCGGAATATTACTTACGGGTTGTTTTGGGACATTTTTGGCAGGTCCTTACATCCTCCCCTCCTTATTTAAAATCTCGTCCTCGAGATTTACTGAAATAGGTAAGGATATTTTCGCTTCATTTCCGATTCCAGTTCCCATATGTACTCCGGTCCTCTCTTCGAATCCCACTTGACCTTGAACAGAACTAGTCTTTTGTGCTTGAGAAACTTAACCTTTCTGTCTTCTATTTGAAGTGGTTTCTCCACAAATTTTAGCTTTTCATTTACCTCTATGTCTTGAAGAGGTACTACCAGGGACTCGTCAGATAAACATTTCTTGAGATTGGATACATGAAATACGATGTGTACTCCAGCTAGTTCTTCTGGTAGTTGTAGGCGATAGGCGACTGGCCCTATGCGTTGGATTACTGGGAAGGGTCCTATATACCTTGGACTCAGCTTTCCTTTCTTACCGAACCGAACTACCCCTTTCCAAGGAGAAACTTTTAAGAGTACCTTGTCTCCTACTTGAAATTCTAGCGGCTTGCGTCGATTGTCTGCATAACTCTTCTGGCGATCTTGAGCTGTTTTCAGTCTTTCCTTGATCTGAGTTATTTTGTCGGTGGTTTCCTGTACAATTTCAGGACCTGATAATTGACTTTCTCCTATTTCTGCCTAGCAAACTGGAGTTCTGCACTTTCGTCCATACAGTGCTTTGAATGGGGCAGCTTCAATGCTTGCATGGTAACTATTGTTATAGGAGAATTCAATTAAGGGTAGGTGGTCGTCCCAATTTCCACCAAAATCTATCACACATGCCCTGAGCATGTCTTCTAGGGTTTGGATCGTCCTTTCACTTTGTCCATCTGTTTGGGGATAGTATGCAGTACTTAAATTTAGCCAAGTCCCCATTGCTTCTTGGAAACTTGTCCAGAAATGGGAAGTGAAACGACTATCCCTATCCGATACAATGGAGAGTGGGACTCCATGTAAGGATACTACTTCGTCTACGTATAATTTTGCTAATCTTTCCATGCTAAAGGTTTCCTTTATTGGCAGAAAATGGGCTGATTTGGTTAATCGATCCACAATTACCCAAATCGCGTCGTTACCTTTCCTGGTTTTGGGCAACTTAGTAACAAAATCCATTGTTATGAGTTCCCATTTCCATACAGGAATTTCTAATTGTTGAAGTAAACCTGAAGGTTTCTGGTGTTCTGCCTTAACTTGTGAACATGTCAGACACTTAGATACATATCTAGCTATGTCCTTTTTCATCCCTATCCACCAGAAGTTATTTCTTAAATCTTGATACAACTTATTATTTCCAGGGTGTATGGTATATCTAGAATTATGGGCTTCTTCTAAAATCTTATCTCTTAAATTCTCTTGCTTAGGTACCCAAATTCTTTTCTGGTGGAATCTCCAAATTCCATCAGTCCCTTGCTCTAATTATTTTATCCTTCCTTTCATTCCTTCAGCATCATCCTCGATTGCTGTTTCTTGAACGTTCTTCAGTTGTTCCATTAAATCTACTTGAAGATTTAATCTAAGAGCACGAATTCGTCTTTGTTTTTCATGATACTTACGACTTAAGGCATCTTCTACTACATTTGCCTTTCCTTCATGATATTGAATATCACAGTCGCAGTCGCTTAGAATTTCCATCCACCTTCTTTGCCTCATATTTAATTCTTTTTGCCCAAATATGTACCTTAAACTCTTATGATCTGTATAGACTGTAAACTTACTTCCATACAGATAGTGTCTCCAAATTTTAAGGGCAAAAATTATTGCTCCTAATTCTAAGTCGTGAGTCGTATAATTCTCCTTGTGCTTTTTCAATTGTCTTGAGGCATATGCAATTACCTTTTTGCGTTGCATCAACACACATCCTAATCCTAGCTTAGAAGCGTCACAGTAAACTTCAAAATCTTCTGTTCCTTCTGGTAAGTCTAGAATTGGAGCGTGTGTTAACCTTTGCTTTGAAATCTTAAAAGCCTCTTCTTGCTTAGGTCCCCATTCGAACTTAATTGTTTTGCAGGTTAGCTTAGTTAATGGCACAGCTATTTTAGAAAAGTCTCTTATGAAACGCCTGTAGTACCCAGCTAGTCCTAGAAAACTTCAAATTTCCGTGACTGATTTCGGGACCTTCCACTTGGTGATCGCTTCTATTTTGGAGGGATCTACATGAATACCTTCGTGATTCACCATGTGTCCTAAAAATTGCACTTCCTGCAGCCAAAATTCACACTTCGAGAATTTGGCGTAAAGCTTCTCTTTTCTTAACAGGGTTAAAAGTGCATGTAGGAGCTCACAATGCTTGTCCTGGCTTTTAGAATAAATAAGTATATCGTCGATAAAGACAATTAAAATTTATCCAAATACGGTTTACATATCCTATTCATCATGTCTATAAATGCTGCAGGAGCATTTGTTAGTCCGAAGGGCATAACTGTAAACTCGTAATGACCATACCTAGTTCTGAAAGCAGTTTTAGGTATGTCTTCTTCTTGTACCTTCAACTGATGATATCCGGAGCGTAAATCTATCTTAGAAAATGTTGGTGCATGCGTCTGTCGACTTCGTCTTGTATCGAGTCTTGTATGTATATAGATAGATCAGGACACGTTATTTGAGAATTCTATCAAAAATAGATCAGCAGGCAATTTCAAACGAAATTACAAGATGTAATTCCGCTTGAAATGGATCAGTAATTTCACACGAAATTAGCTTGGTAATTTCGCTTGAAATCGTAATTCCGTGTGAAACTGATTCCGTTTGAGCATGTTCAAGCGGAATTAGGTGGCCTATATATACCTGTGTTCTGATTTCGTTTGAGGGAGTAATGTATGTGTGATTCCGGAACCGAAGTGCTGCCGAAGTGTCGTTTCGCTGTAAAACTTTGTCAAATCAATCAGAAAGACAGTTAAAGTGAATATCTAGCTGAATCTAACTCGATATGTCTGTTTCCGCCTTTCATATTGAGTAGAACACCTCTGAACGACTCATTTTGGTCGGTATTACGATCCTACATGTGGTATCAGAGCTCAGGAGGAGGAGTTCTATCATTTTCAGCCTGATTTCATCAGATTTTCTAACTTCTACACCTTCTTTTCTAAATTGAACAAAATTTCACGGTTAAAATGGATTGATTTTGAAATATGTTGTGCGAAACTGCGTTTTAACAAACCCTAGAAAGAATCAGATCTTATTTCAGATTAAAACTTGGTCAATTTTGGGAAAAACTGTTCGGAATTGTAATTTCGCTTGAAAGGCTGACTTAATTCCGTTTGAAAGTGCACCTAATTCCGCACGGAATTAGTTATTTCATTTGAAGTTGTTGCTGATTCCGCTCCAAAGTGTAATTTCGCTTGAGTAATTCCGCTTGAAATTACTATTCCGCTCCAAATTAGTTATTTCGTTTGGAGTTGCTGTAATCTCGTTTGAAATTGGTGATTCCGTTTGAGAGTGATTTCGTGTGAAAGGGTATTCCGCTTGGATTGGTATTTCGCTTGAAATTGTTGTGAAGAAACATGGAAGAGGAATTCTACAACGCATTTGCTACATCCCCGACTACTCCGGCTGAAATTGCTAAGAACATGAACATGGAAAATGAAACCGGAACTTTGCAAAAACCCCCGAAGCTAATGGGAATTGAGGAGTATTACGGTTGGAAAGATCGATTTGAAAACTGGGTTCAAGCTAATCATTTGAGATCTTGGGAATGTGTTGAGAAAAAGTATGTGCTACCACGTACAGATTTGGGAGTTGAGAAAAAGATTTATGAATTTACAGATAAAGAACGAGACATGTACAAGGCTGAAAAGATGATGATCAGTTTACTTCAACAAGCTATTAAAGAAGACATATTTGTATTGCTTCAACATGATAAGACTTCACGTTCAATTTGGGAAGCTCTTCGAATTAAGTTTGAGGGAAGTGAGAAAATGATCAAGAGTAAAAAGGCTTTGTTAAAGAAAGAATTTGATTTATTTTCAAGTTTGCCAGGTGAAGATACTAAGAAATTGATCGAAAGATATTGTCACTTAGTTCGATCAATGTCATTGTTAAACATCAACAAAGAACGTGAGGAATGGGTTGACAAACTAGCTGATGCTTTACCTCAGAGAGAATGGGGTAGATTTTTGATGATATTGAAAAATACTGGAGAATATGATGGTTTGACAATTTCCCAGTTCATTGAGAAGAATGATGGTCAAGATCTGGAACAGCAAAAGATTGCAAGAATGAACAATCCAAGTGCACAACAAGATGTTAAAATGTACTACAAAGGGAGTGTTCAGAATGTCGAAGCAAGTCCGAAAATCCAAACTGCTTTCAGTGTTGATAATTCATCTGATTCAATCAATCAAAACTCAAACAGTAGCAGCAGTGGATTCTCTTCATATCCGAGTGTTAATCCAAAAGCTTCAAGCTCAAGTCATCAAGTTCAAAGCTCAAACAGCAACAATAGTCATGTCTTAAATTGTAACATTGCATTACATCTTCAGAATGGTCAAAATTTTTCTGAAGAAGTTGTCAAAAGTCATATGGCATTACTTGTTACAGCATTGGAATCTTATGAAGGATTAGTCGCAGGAAGGATCGGAAATCCCATGCTGACAAAAGAGGATTACGATCAGATAGATGCTGAAGAAATGGAACTAATGGATATAAAATGGTGTTTAGCGAGTGTTTTGAGAAGAGCTGCAAAATTCAAGATGATTACTGGAAGAAATGATTTTCTGGATGCTAATGTATCTACTATGGGTTTTGATAAATCTAAAGTTACTTGTTTTCGATGCAGGGAGAAAGGACATTTCAAGAGAGAATGTAAAAATCGAGAAGCAAGTGGAGCACATAATCCGTTTGGAAAAGATGATTACTATCGGAAAGCCATATATCAACAAGTTGCTCATCAACCATATCAACATAAAGAACCACAAACTGCACATGCTAAAATGATCGAAGATGCAAATAAGAAAGCTTATTATGGTATCATTGATCAAGATGATGAAAAAGTGGCTGCAGGTTTCAGTTGGGACAAATACATTCTACCCGATTCAAAAATAGCAGGTTTAATTGCACAGATAGTTACAGAACCAGATTTGATGACGGAGTGGATGAAAGCATTTGCCAGTGATGAGAAGAATCAAGAAGATGAATCTAGTTCTTCAGATAATAATTCAGAAAGTACTCAAGTGTTTGATCAATCATCAACTGATGATAGTGATGATGAGGAAGAAATGCATATTAATGTTGCAAAAGCTCATTTATCTTCTGAAAGTTTTGAATTTTATTTTGCAGATAGAGTGAAGAAGCTAAAGGAGAGACAAGCAGCAAAAGAACAGAAAAAGGTGAAATGTGAAAGTGTTGTTCAAGAAGAGAAGCCTGAACAAAGTGAAGAAGTTAAAGTTGCTGAGATAGTGGTTGAAGCTGAGCAAGTGATTGAAGTTGAGAAGATAGTTGAAATAGAAAAGATTATCGAAGTTGAAAAGATTGTTGAAGTCATCAAGCCATGTTTAAAATGTTCAGAATCTTGCAGACAATGTGAAGAAAAAGATGAGAAATTGAGTGAGCAGGATAAGATGAAAGAACAATTATTGTTCAATCTCAATTATGTGAAGGAATCGTATGATATTTTGAACAGAACAGTAACAGGTTTACAAAAGACAAATTCTGAAAGAGAAGATGCGTTGACTATGATGAATGCAGTGATGATGACAAAGCAAAAGGCCATTAACCATTATATTGGAGAATGTGCAAAGCTGAAGCAGGAGTTGGAGACAGAAAGGATTGAAAATGAAAGAATTAGAAGATTGTTGCAAAGTTATTCTAGTTCTGATTATTTGATTGATAGAATTTATCCAACTGTTGCAGGTTTTGAAGCATTTCAAGACAAGAAGCCTGAAGAAAAGGATACTGGTAAGAAACAAAGTGCAAATTATAACAAGTGTCCACCTCCGATTTGGGAAGGTTATTCTCCTAGAAAACCGAATGAGGAGCAAGTCAAAAAGGCAGTCAATATAAAGTTAAAGTCCGAAATAACTGATGTGTTACCAGAAAATATTGACGTCACGTTCACATCGTCTGATACTGATCATGAGTCTGAGTTAATAAAAAAGGTGGTCGATCAGGTGTTGGATAAGGATGAGGAGTCAGAGTCAAAATCCGAGTCTGGAAGTTCGAGTTCGTCAGTCAACAGTTCAAAGTCGCCAGTTAAAAGGGTTTACAATAAAGAGTTCTTGTTATCAAAATCTAATTTGAATGATGAACCAGTCAAAGTGGCATATACTTTGAATGATTCAGACAAATTATATTCTGATGAGGAATTTCCAATAAGAGGTGTTAAACCAGAAATGATCAAAAAGATTTTCAAACGAACAGAAATTAATATTTCTGAAATAAAAGATGTAAATCTTACTGGAAAATCTAAAACTTACACCTCAAGAGTTCAACAAAGGTTAAACAAGAAAAAGGGTTACAGTTCTGGTTCTGGTTTTCAAAAGAAAACAAATCATAACGGTAATTACAAAAAGAAAGGTCTTGGTTTTATTCCACCTAAAAATCATAAAAATGAGAAAAATGATAAACCAAAAACTATATTTGTTTCAGGAACAAGTTGTGAAGAAGAACAAAAGAGTTCATTCTGGAAGCAAACAAACAAAGAGTTCTTTGCTGAGAGACAAAAGTTTGAGAAGAATGGAGCTTATCAGAGAAAAGAGACAAGAACTTGTTACAGATGTCAAGAAGTTGGTCACATTGCCTGGAATTGTCCAATGGCTACCAACATCAAACAGGAAGTTGTTTCTAAACTGAAAGAAAAGATTGTTGAGAAAAATGAACCACCAACTGAAAGATTTAAAGTTTTTAAAAATTCAACATATGAAGTTGGTGAATGTTCAAAGAAAAGATTTTACAAATGAAGAGTTAATCTTGGCAACCAGAAGTGGGTTGTTAAGAAAACGGATGTGAAATCTGGCGATGAACCTGATTCCACAAAGTCAGAGGAGCCACAAGTTGAGTTAAAAATTGAAACATCAGTGCCTCCAATGGATGATGTTAATTTTCTACCATTGAGGGCTGAAAATTTTAAACAAAAAGTTGGAAAGGTTGAGATCTCGAATCAATTCTATTCTGAAAAGAAAGAATTTGATGTCGAAAAAGTTTTTAATGGAAATGTTAAAAAGATTTTTGGAAAGATGGTCGATGGGAAAGTAAAAAGGGTAAAAGATTTTTATGAAACAAAGAAATCATCTTACTACCCAAGTGAAGTTGAGGAGGAAACATCCAAGTTTGGTGAAGCTTGGATGTCTGTTTTTCATAAGTGAGAGGTATGACTTGCCGGAGCTCCCAAGTTGGTAATCGCGGAGCATGAATCGGCTTCATTCTTGGAAAATTGTTTTTGAAAGAGTATGACTTGCCGGAGCTTCCAGGTTGGTAAGTGTGAAGCAGGTATCGGCATCTTTCTAGAATTTTATGTGTCTGAGAAAAACATACATGTGGTAAATCAGGGACATTAAGTTGTACTTGATTTTCTACAAGTGATTTTTGGTGTATGATCTTAAAATTGTTAAATTTTTCCAAGTGTTTGAAAGAACAAGGTGATGAGTGTATCCCCTAACCAACAAGTGGTTTTATTAAAATCAACTAAACTAATTTTCCGGAAAAACCATTTGATTAAAACAAACTTAAGTGTTTTGAAATCACAATGGGAAAATAGTTTGTTGTAAGGGGGAGTTCTGATTGTTTATGCCAAGTGAATGGCGAATTGAAGCAATTTGATATCAGTTGTCACTTTACTTTGTACAGTTTGTTTTCAAATTTCCTTTAAATGTGTTTGAATTTTAGGGGGAGTAAGAAATTTTTAGAAAATCCAAAAACATGAGAAAATTTGAAATAGGCAAAAACATGATAAAAACAAAAATGAGTTTTGTTGAGAAAAAAGGAAATGATAGTACATCAGTGGACGATCAAAGCATGCTACAGAATTGGAAAGACAAAATGTGATAAACGGTCTCACTGATGATATGCCAGTAGGTTTTTACACATTTAGTAGATTGTGACGAGATATAAACCTAAATTTCAAACTTACTTATATCGTGGGGAACATCTCTCGGATATATGGGTAACCCCCAAAATCTTGTTTGAAAGGTCCCTCTTTTTGAGATACTAGGTCTTTATACTCAGTGATATCTGGGGTATTATCCCGGGACTTCTGATTTTGCGGAAGCAATGGCCTAGTCCCCGTATAATACTTTCTGCATGCTTGAAATATAGCACCGCCCTCAGTACAAAAAATGATGAAACATTGAAAAATGCTAATCATGTGCTGTTGAAACAAAAGATCCTCTAAAGGGGACACACCAAAAGTCGAAGCCGTCATCTCTTTGCTGAACGGAAGTTCTGACCTGAGCTCTCACGGCCCTCGCATTTAACCCTTTACAGATATCATCTGTGGTATACTCACCTGTAAGACTGAATATTGGGATCTGGATACGGGAGTATATTCTGAGGTGGGACACATGAATGAGTTTAAGTGCTTAAAACATTAATCCGTATCTCGAAACAATTGAACTTTGTGTGAAAATTTAAGTGGATCAGTATACTGACAATCTAAGTGAATCGTTTAGAACTTAAAATGTTTAAAGCCTAACGGTGTTGGTGATTTGTCTAAAAAACTGATATGATCCCCTTACACAAATTCACAAAAATATTGTATGTAAATACTTCTTTACTGCATTTCATTTAAATAAAAAAATCCAAAAAGATTTTAAGTGTGTTTTAGCATAATTTTTTTGAAAAATTCAAAAAGATTTTCGACAACTGATGTTGGAGAGTTGATTTTCAAAATTCCAAGTGCTAAACATGATGACAATCAGTGAGGGGGAGTATGTTTGAAACAAGAAAAAGGTTTTAAAAGAAAAATGTTATTATTACAAATGGTTCATCAGTGTTTAATATTGTAAAATCATTTCTTGATTTTGTATTTGCTAGTGGTAAGTAGAGATTAAATTTGTTAAAACATAAATTTGTGAAATTTATTGTGAGGTAGAGATTGTGCAGATATGAAAGAGAGCCTAGTTTCGATTCTTTGTTGATTAAGAGCCAGGTTATGATCTTGTACCTGAAATTCACGCAAGCTGATGATGCTGATGAACTTAAGGAATCAAGAGACCTGATCAAGAAGAGCATATAGCCAGGTTGCGATTCTGGAAGAAAGAGAGAAAATTGAGGATGTTTTACACTGTCAGATACTCCAGAAAGAGCAGACTGATAAAGACTAAAGATGTTGAAGACTCGACACTGAAGACTTGTCAACATTCGAGGGGGAGTCTGTTGGTGCATGCGTCTGCCGACTTCGTCTTGTATCGAGTCTTGTATGTATATAGATAGATCAGGACACGTTATTTGAGAATTCTGTCAAAAATAGGTCAGCAGGCAATTTCAAACGAAATTACAAGATGTAATTCCGCTTGAAATGGATCAGTAATTTCACACGAAATTAGCTTGCTAATTTCGCTTGAAATCGTAATTCCGTGTGAAACTGATTCCGTTTGAGCATGTTCAAGCGGAATTAGGTGGCCTATATATACCTGTGTTCTGATTTCATTTGAGGGAGTAATGTATGTGTGATTCCGGAACCGAAGTGCTGCCGAAGTGTCGTTTCGCTGTAAAACTTTGTCAAATCAATCAGAAAGACAGTTAAAGTGAATATCTAGCTGAATCTAACTCGATATGTCTGTTTCCGCCTTTCTTATTGAGTAGAACACCTCTGAACGACTCATTTTGGTCGGTATTACGATCCTACAGAAAAATATCTAGCTCCCTGAAGTTGATCAAAAAGATCATCAATCCTAGGCAATGGGTATCGATTCTTAATTGTAACCTTATTCAATTCCCTATAATCGATGCACATTCTCATTGAACCATCTTTCTTTTTCACTAACAGCACTAGTGCTCCCCAAGGGGATGAACTAGGTTGTATAAATCCTTTACTAAGCAATTCATCTAATTGCTTCTTTAGTTCTAACATTTCAGTGGGTGCTAAACAATAGGGTGCCTTGGCTATTGATGTAGTTCCAGGAACTAGATGAATTCTAAATTCTACTTCCCTATCTGGTGGTAACCCTGGTAGCTCTTCTGGAAGTACCTCCGGGTACTCTGATACTACAGGAATTTCCTGAAGTTCCTTACCTTTAGTGTTAATGATTTCTGAAATCAAATACACTATTCCTTGTTTTCGCTCATAACTAGCAACTTTCATTACTGAAATGAACTTTAATGGTTTACGTGGCTTATCCCCTGTAATCATAATTACTTCTCCTGCGGATGTATGAATTTCTATGGAATTCTTATCACAGAGGATTTGAGCATGGTTGGCTACTAACCAACCCATTCCTAACACGACATCGAATCCAGCTTAATTCATAGGTAAAAGATTGGCGGAAAATTTATGGCCTGAGAGTTCTATCTTTCCTTTTTGCAAAATCTTATCTATATTAACAGAATTTCCATCTGCCGTTTCTACCGTTTAAATCTGCCTAAGTTTGGTTAAAGGTTGCTTAAGAGCTTGGCAGAATGAAGTATTTATAAAACTTTGGTTTGCACCAGAGTCAAATAATACTTTCGCATAAACCTCGTGAACTAGGAACGTACCCGCTATCACGTCCGGAATCAGACCTGCTTCCTGGGTTGTCAGCTGAAAGGCTCTTGCGTTCTTCTTATTAGTTCCTTCAGCAGGTTTGGTCTTGTTGTCAGCTGGTTTGACCAGTTTAGGGCAATCTGGTCTAAAATGTCCAGCTTCTCCACAGTTGAAGCAAATTGTTGATTTCTTTCTTCTGCATTCTTCTTCTTGGTGCCCCGGAATTTTGCAGAAGTTACAGTACCCCTTACATTTTCCAAAGTGCTTTCTTTTACAGGTACTGCAAAATGGAGCAGTGGAGGATTGCCCAGTTCCTCTTTTCTTGAAGTTGCTACTAGTATTACCCCCACGAAATCCTTGGGTAATCTTTTGAGCCAATTCCTTTTTCATGTTTTCTTCCCGCGTACGTACTAGCCTGTCGATCAGGGTGTTGGCTAATTCCACCGTATCGTCAATTGTGCGGGGTCTCGCAGCTTTAACGATATCACGAATCTCGCTAATTAAACCCCAAATGTAGCAAGAAATAAGTACCAGTTCTGGCGAAGCCAGAGTTGGTACAATTCTAGCATACTCGAAGAATTTCGAAGTATACCCTCGACAGTCAACATCCACCATTCGGTGGTTCAGGATCTTATTTGCCATTTGTTCCTTTTCATACTCGGGATAGAATTTCCTTTCCACCAATTGCTTAAATTCTTCCCAATTCATAGCATAAGCCATGTCACTTCCTTTGGCTTGCAACACCGTATTCCACCATTCTAATGCCTCTTCATTGAAAAGGTGAGAAGCATACATGACCTTATCCTCCTCGGCACATTTACTTATTTTAATTACTGCTTCAGTTTTCTCTAACCAACGTAGTGCAGCAGTCGCCCCTTCATTGCCTGCAAATTCAACAGGTTTACAGGCAAGAAATTCTTTATAAGTGCAACCAGGTGTTGCAACTTTCATTTTCTTAAGTATTGGGGTTGAATCACGTTGTTGTCATTATTGCCACCTCCGTTAACACTGTTACTGGAATTATCGTCGTGCATGCGTTTACTGGGGTTGGCTTGCGAAGGCTCAACAGGGCTTTTAACAGCAGCGACGATTGTCGGGATAGCATTGGCTATTCCCTGGGCAACGATATTTTTTATATCTTGCCTATTAAGAAAGTGATCCTCATTGTTTTACTCAGATTGGTTAACTTCATTAACTGGCTCATTAACAGCGTGTTCCATCTGATAATTAACAATATATATATATAAATTATTGGCACAAAATAAATAACAACTAAACATAATAAAGCAATCACACATAATCATGTTAACACGTATAGCCAAAATTGTCGACTTTGCGGCTTTCATATTTTATATATATATTAGTATGCATCGATACACACCAGTTATATTACAAAAGTTTTATTTTGAGTTATTTTACATGATTATATTTTTATTATTTATTATTATTATTATATTATTATTATTATTATTAAACATGCAACCACAGTTTAACCGGCCTTTCAGAAACGACGCTCCCTCTCATCGTATTTCCATGTGATTTTCTCCCCCACATCCCTAATTCTATTTCCTACCTCCACCAGCTCCTCGCCGTAATGACGGAGTTCAGCCAAGTTTTCTGTGCTCATAGGTGGGTTTGGTGCAGGCTCAGGGTTAAATTGGGGAAAATAGACGTTGGGGTTATTCATGAAATTCTGAAACTGCCAGTCATTTGTCCACCATTCTTCCAGCTCTCCGGGTATAAGTCGGGGGGGTTGACAATTGGATCTGGGATAGCAGGTTCCAAATTAATTAGAAGTTGTGATTCAGCGGGGTAATTGAAGAGGTTTTCATCGGCAGGTCCGATGAGGTCACAATTTGCCAATTTACGATCCAGCTCTTCCCATGGTGGCATTTCCTGGGCTTGCCCGGAACTTTCCCCGATCTATTTTCCTTTCCCTTTATCCTTTGGATCCTCAGTCTTTTTAATCTTCTGTGCAGCTGGTTTCTTCCTACGCCCACGTTTCCAGTCCAAGATTCTCCTTCTCTTTTTCGGCTTTGGTTTCTCCTGGGCCTGGGCCTGGAATGTTAGTGGTTCCTCCGTATCTTCTAGATAGCCAGATGGGTTTCCTGTGGTATCCATATCGGTGGTATGGATAGTAAAGTTTCGGAGTGCCTCCGACAGTTCATTCATGCTGTTAGCACACATGAAGAAACACACACAAATTTAAGTTAAAATTTTATTTATTGTAAATAAAATTTTCATAAAATCACAGAATGGCAATCAGAAAAATTAAATATTTCTAAATACTTAATTGGCTTAAATCAGTGGCTCTGATACCACCTTTTTCTGTCACGGCCCCCGACCCGGTTTTACCCGTTTCAGGAGCCGTGGGACAGAAAACCCGTGGTATTGTTTATTTTGGCAGCGGAAATTTTAACAGGATCTTTTAAACTGAAAATACCCAACTATTTTATTTCACAAATTGGGACAAACCCCATAATTTACATTAAAGGAAATTTCACGGGGAAATTCCCTGTTTATACAAAAACATGTTTATTTATTTTATTTACTGAGCCACATTCTTCAAGCTGGTGTGCTACGAGACACCTTTCCTGGTTCACAGTAAATCACCTGAAACATGTTTTAAAAGATTTTATCAGCGGGGAAATACTGGCGAGTCACTCAAGTTATGAAATGACACATTAGTTATAGATTACAGCATAAGAGCGATTACAATGGCCCCTATCTTATAATTATCTGGCCCCGTGTCACACTCTGGTGACGATGGTCATACGACCATTGGGTCCTTTCACCCAATAGTGATGATTATCACTGTTAAAAGTGAGAAATAATAGTAATGTGCACAATACCCCACTTGCCAGTAATTTAAGATAACCAAGACTTAATCCATGTAACATATAACTGGAAAACATTTAGGTATTTGTAAAACACTTTTGACAAAAGAGAATGACTCACATTGCAAGTTTAACTAGACAGAACCTTGCCTACTGATTTAGCCTTGTAACCTAGTTAAATAACAATGCACACAAAACTAGGTCAGTAACTTAATACAACATTTACGATAACTCACGAAATCAAAACCCTCACGACGATTGACAAAGTATAGCCCGAATTCGGGCAGCACTTAAACATCCATCGGATCGGTTTTAATCGATCGGATATTGTATCATAGCAGTGATCGAGTTAATACCCTGTATTCGTAGCAGCGTTTCCCTATTCGAAACTATGAATTTGAGCAGTATATTTCGTCTTTTAGAAAGTTTTACGAACATAGATGAAAAGGCCATGCTCGGTTCAATTTATAGCTGAAATTTGGGTTTTACGTGGCCCGCGTAAACCAAAGAAAGATCCTACGCAGCCCTCGAGGGCCACCTATTCTACTATTAGGGCTAGCGTGTCACGCGTAGGTCCGCCACATGTCTGACACGTGGCCTGAACGCTTATCCAGTCAACTTTCCTTAAGTCTTACACGGCCCGCGAGCGACCCATAAATTTTGATTTTCTTTATTTTTAATATGGATTAGGGTTTTAGGGGTCCGGAATATTACTTACGGGTCATTTTGGGACATTTTTGGCAGGTCCTTACACGTAGGCACTACATCACTAATGGATGTTTATCGTTGGGTAAGAATAAGGAATTGGAAAAGTCCAATACAAGGATGACAAGTTTGATTTTATTGCATCACTGCTGTCAGGAGTGCTAACATGTTTGTCAGAAGTTAACAAGGATTTTTTTTTTTAAGGGACTACCATCATGACCCTGTCTTAAAATGACATATGGGCTAGGTTTTACCTTTAAGATTTTGTTTAATGGCGGATCAATATTAAAGTGGAATGATATATTTGATTTATTTCATATAATATTTTCATATATATAATGACAAATGAAATTTTAAAATAAAACATTCCATAAATTGAAAGAAGTATATAGCTGCCCTAAACGGGACTTTTAAATAAATAGTTTGTCCACATAGGGACTAAAGAAGAAATACAAGTCCTCGCAGGGACAGAAATAGAAAGATAAGTCCACGCAGGGACCAAGTACATAAATAAGATGTCCACACAGGGACTTAATTGAAAATAAAAATTACAAAACAAAATAAATAAGGAATTTTCAATAATCCCTCTTCTTCTTCCCCTTTATTAGGTTTGCCAAACCCTCAAGTAGACCCCGGCGGCTCCTACGCTCCTCCTGAACCTGTTGCTCCACCTCGTGCAACCGTTGAAGAATTTCCTGTTGCTGAGGCGGTTGGATTTGTGGCGGCTGCGGTGGCTTCTGCTGCGGAGGTTGAGGAGGTGGTGGGTATTGATACCCATATGCTGGGTACCCAGTTTGGTATGAAGCTGCGAAGGGTTCTTCAGGGTGGAGAGCATTGTAGTTTGCCGCTTCGAGGTACGGGTCGACGGCAGGGGCATTGTAGTAATTGTAACCTGAATAAGCCTGATGTTCAAATGGGTTATACGCCACTGCACCGGCGTAAGAAGGAATTGGGTTTTCATAACCCATGAGCGGTGGTGGTGCGACTGGAGCTGAGTTAACTTCAGAAGCTGGGTTTGAAGGCCCACCCATTTGCGGGTCTTCATATGGCGGCGGGTAGTGGCTGCCGCTGGAGTGTTGGGGGATGCTGAAGTGGAAACCCCCTCGCACGGACATCCGTGCACCTGATCTTTTTCGCCTCGATGGTTCTGGAGGTAGTTGCTGTTCTAGCGGTGGTGGTGGCGGTGGAGTAACTGCCTGGAAACACGAATCCTTAGAGGGATCCTGCTGCTGTTGTTGAGGTGGCTTGAAAGGGGGAGTGTACCCCCAGTTGTATGTGGACCATCTTTCAGCAAAACTGTCTGGACCCCTATAAGGCGAACCATGAAATGATGATCCGCTGGAAATCTCAATGGGATGCGTCGGCGTCCCACTTGGTGGCATCTCGGGATCTGGATCCTCGTCCATCTCCATATCCTGCATCTCAGGATAGTGGTCAGCTGGCCCCAAAGGGTTTAGACCCTCTGGTTCTTGAATCTGGTTCATTGGATTGAACTGACTCTGGAAGTATGGGGTCGGGTCCTGGAAGGCCCGGTGTGAATTCGACCGCTGCAACAGTATGAAGGAATGGTGCGAATCGATGTGCTCCTCGTGTTGATGAGGTCCAAATGAGTGATGATAAGATGGGGAGGAACTGAGGGAGACTGAGCGTCTTGCTGGCTCCAAATAAGTTCTCCAATCCTCTTGGGGACTAGAGCTAAAGGTTGCCGAAGGTGTAAGCCGGTGAGATGGCCCGGCTTCGTGGTCATTCCTCATCATTACTGGGGCCTTTCCTCTAACACCTCTTCCTCTAACACGTGGCGACATTGTCTTTGTTTCTGTCAAAACAAACAAAAGAAAATAATAAGATTAGGATTAGTCCTAAGTCATTTGCCTAGACTCGGAAGTCAAGGAATGTGCAATTGTGTCATTGAGATTAAACACAAAAGGCTAGTGTTTAATTCTCAATGTTGGCTCTAATACCAACCTATCACACCCCGATATTTCCACGTATTACCGGTGGGCCCAGTGGGGAGTATCGTGACGTAGTTGATATCATCATAGTCAATTAATCACAATTTAATGCACAACGGAAGTCTAAAAGTAATTATACAAACCGATTTGAAAGTATAATAAAATATTACACAACGGTTGTAAGTGGATCCACAGGCGGATCAAAACAAAAGAAATATTGTTCAACAGACTTAAAGTGATAAAAGCTTGCAAGACTCTTTATTTAATCACTCAGGAGTTTCCAGCCCATTACGCGTAGTAACTGCACTTAACCTTTTTGGAAAATACGTCAGTTTACACTTGTAAATACAATTAACTGACTCTTTTTGAAAAGTGTTTATAAAATTGATTTAAATGCACAAGGCACAAATATTCTTTTATAACTTGGGACAATTATTGAAAAATAATCTTGTATAATGATTTATATGTTTTTCGTCCATTCGGGACCCGGTTAGAAGAGCCGGATTAGATTAATAGACACACCGCAAGTATAGGCCCACAGGAGAGTGAGATACCATTTTTACATACGCAACTGTCAGGTGTATGCCTACACCCCGTGCTTAAGCCGTGGCCATTTCTAATGAATGTGCCGAGGATATCCAGGACATGGTCATTAACCCCCCAAAGGCATTGCATCAAACAAGACAGATTAAAACATGTTATCTCAATGGTTTAACCACTAATCGACTAAACATTCAATACCCGACCAAGCGGTAGTATTATAATACCGTATCCCAAGCCCGTATAACGGAAAATAAGTTAAAAGTATTTACCTGAGCAAAAATATAATTTTACTCTCAGCCGTATATCAATCAGCAAGTACAAGTAGCTTTTACTGGGCTCCTAATCTGGAACGAAGGTTTTAATAACCTCTTAGATTCCTGACGGGTCTTATTTAAGTCTTAACTTAGACCGGTTAGTTTTAATGAATGTCTTACGGTTCAAAACGCAAGATTAAGCGAAAACCGGATTAGAATGTGATTTAGACCTAACAAGTTTGAATACTTGCGTAAAATGGGTAAACTAAACACATTCTGGATTTTGAAGTGAAAACGATAAGTTTTGACCCGTTTCGGTTAATTTATTTAAACTAGTTACATAAACCGTACTGAACGCGAATATGCATAACGGGTAACCAAATGAATCATGTATAGGTTCCACAAGTTAATATGCTTTAAATATGTTTTGATATCAGTAGGATACCTCCCATTATGCTCAAAATGAATTTAAAATCAATTTAAGCCCCGTAGGGGTATTTTGGTCATTTTAGAGTTTATAAAAGAGGTTAAATAATAATCTGAGGTTCTAGTCTAAAACAATCAGTAAAAATCATTATTTTAACAAGTTACATCAGTAAGATATCGCACATATGTGAATTTTTATCATTTATGGCCAAACTATACACCGTAGGGGCATTTTGGTCATTTCACATATGCTATAAGGGTCAAATTTGGAAATCTGAGTTCAAAAATTTTACTTACTTTTAAAGTATAAAAATTTGCTTATAATATCAGTAGGTAACAAGTCTTAGGTGTTAAATATAGTTTTAAACCATACTATGCACTTAATAAGCGTAAAAGTCGGCATTTTAACGATATTTAAAATGTTTATAAAATTTTAAGGTTTTGATCAGTCTCTAAAGCATAAAATATTTTATTTAATATATGAAATCAGTAGGAAAATTTTTGGTATCAAAATGTTATGTAAAACTCATTTTATCAAAGAAAGGGGCAATTTCGTCAATACCGAGTTTACACTAGAACTCTATAATATAATCAGTATAAAATTTGACAAAATTTCCATAAATCCCTAAATATTATATTATAACAGTGGGTAGCAAGTTTGGTGTCAAAATTTGGGTTTAAATGCGATTTATACTAAAAATGCCATTTAATTAATAAAAAGCTTTCATTTTACGATATCTCGCATAACTTCTATTTTAGACCAGATTCGAATGTCAAATTTTTAGGACATACTAATATATCAGTAATAAAGGTTTTTGTCCTCTCACATTTTCAAAAATCTCGTTTTAATATCAAAAGGGCATAATGGTCAACTTTTAAGCATTTAACGGAAACATGCAAATGATTCAGATTTCAAAGGAACCATATAGTAAAATCTCATAGGGTTATACTAACCTGTAACATGGTCCTAAAAGAACCCTAAGGCATAACTAAACTAAACTAAATCGGGTCAGAACTGAAAGTCAAAGCAAAAGTCTACTTTTGCGACTTTCGGTTGCGAACCGAGCCTAAACTCAGAATTGTCGGGTTGAACATGCCTAGACATGTTCTTATATTATTTACCAAGTTATTTAAGTGTTAAAACATACTCCATAACTTCAGCATTATCAGTTATGATTTATTTTGCAAAAACAGACTCGTTTGACTTTTTACTAATAAGTTTGACCCGACAATTGACTGAGATAACGTGATAATTTGAAGGTTCCCTTTTAAGGGTTTAACACCTACATAATTACCAACACATAGCCACTTTCAATTCGAATAATGGCTGGACCGTTTGTGATTAATCATTAAGTCAAAGCTTAATTACGCTAACTTTGACTTTCGGTCATTAAGCTAATAAAACTTTAACTAAGGAAGCTAAGAACACTTACAATAGTCCTTAG
This sequence comes from Helianthus tuberosus, assembly GCA_030545235.1. Taxonomy (NCBI): domain Eukaryota; kingdom Viridiplantae; phylum Streptophyta; class Magnoliopsida; order Asterales; family Asteraceae; genus Helianthus; species Helianthus tuberosus. The sequence continues at coordinate 157,820,135 of CM060402.1, read as the reverse complement.
CACGAAAATTAAAATTTAGAAAACTTCCTTGAACACCAGGAGGCTCCAGAGAAGTGTTTGAGTGAATATTTGAAAGTGTGTAAATGAACATAAGAAAAACAAGTCTCTTATATAGGAAATGGAAGAGCTATAGGAACATTACAGCTGTATTAAGGACTCACCAGATGTTTACAGGTGTTACCATGCCAGTAAAAACCGTTTACAAGTCCCTGGTATTGCTCAGAACTCATGCAATGGCGGTGTAAGGGCTGCAACATGCAGCTGTCCACTTTTTCAGTCGCTGGCACTCTTACGCGGCCCGCGTAAGAGTTGGAGTCGGCCTACGCGGCCTCTTGACGATGGGAGAATCCGGTAAAGAGTTTCCAAACTTTGCAATTTCAGTCCCTGGTCCATTTTAAGTTTATTTAACTTTCTTTTATTGCACTATCGACCCTCATAGTTAACTAACAAGTGTCTTGGGTCACATATTAACTCCGTTAAGCTCCCGGTTAGTTGTAAGATCACCCGAAAAGTCTTGTTTTCATCGAAACTCCATGGGATTACTATCCAATATTCTCGAGAGCAAAATATAAAAATATTACAATGCTTTTGGGATTGTTGAAATGTCACTCAGAGGTAACGTTTAACATGTTGACACTTTTAACCCCTATGCTTCGTAAAATTCTCATTTTAAGCACAAACGACTTTCTACGTCCGACAATTTATTCATTAAAGAATACGAACATCTTATGAGGTCATTCAGAGGCACGAGTTTGGCATGATGACCCATTTGATCCTTTTACTTACATATTTATATTGTTTGACAATTTAAGTCCCTCGGAAATCAATTCATTACACGTCTAAGTCCATGACACGTGTCCTTATTACATTGGGCATGATTTTTGCGAGGTGTTACACTCACACACCTATACATTAGGATCATCTCTCCATTTTCTTAGTTTCATCTCTTTTGCCCCATCCTCACACCCATCCTACGTGGCGCCGGATCATCCTCCAAGGGAGGACCATCACCATACCGCATAGCCTTCGTAATCAATACTATATGATAGCCCCAATAAATAGTTTCCTATTTTGCCATTACATTTTCGATATTTGTGAATTCGTCTCATGTGACTAGTAACAGTTTTCTTAAAACGACCAACTCACACACCCTCTTATAATTTTTACAATCATAATTTTTTCCATAGACACGAAAAAAGGGGCTAAGGACTTTACTTTATTTCCATTTTTCCAGCCAAGTAAAATAAGTCACATTAAATCACTTATTTCCATACGCTCAATACATCATTACACCCCTTTCATAGTGTATTACCAATTAGGCTACACTTTTTTTCACATTCATAACAAAAATACACATGGTATAACCATGAGACTTTACACACATATAAACAAAATGAAAGGTGTTATTTTTCATTTTTATATAATTTTGTAGAAAAGATATGAAAATACTTAACATTTGATGCAATATGTTCTCATTGTTTTGAATTTATTACGTAGCTATTTTATGAGAAGCTTCGAAACACGATTAATTGTTCTCATGTTTGTATGATATATGGGTTTTGAAATTATTAAAAGAGATCTAAAGTGATTATAATTATTTGGTTGGTGAGTTAAATTAAAATAATTGTATAAAATGATTATAGATAAAAAAAAAATACTCGTTTACACGTTAACTTTCTACTTTAATATAATAGTTCATGTGAATTGCAATACAAAAAACTAAATAATGGTAAAACAATAATGCATTTTTCTGCCTTCTTATCTGTTAATCTACTAATTTTTAATATTTATTTATAAACCAAACTCATTCTAAAATTCTATCTTAACTATTTGACATATACTAGAGTCCTTGATTAAGAAATTTTTATGGGGAGGTGGTCTGGAAGAGAAAAAAGTTCATTGGATTGGGTGGGAGAAAGTTACTTGTTGTAAAAGGAATGGTAGTTTGAGTCTTAGTAAATTAGAGTGGTCTAATAACGCTCTTTTACTAAAATGGTTATGGAGATATCGTATTGAAGGTGATGCTTTGTGGAGGAGAACGATAGATGCTATTCATGGCTCCAAAAGAAAGTGGGATATGGTTAGGTGCTATAGGTGATTATCATGTACGTGGACAAAAATAGTCTCTTTTGGGTACAAGGTTAAGATTCAAGACATGGGTTTTTGTAACATGATTCGAGGCGTTGTGGGGAAAGGTTCAAGTATTATGTTTTGGATAGATACGTGGGTGCATCATATCCCATTAAAGGATATGTTTATGTCGTTGTTTCGGCTCGAAAAAAACAAAATGTTGCAGATCGTATTGGTGGGATGGGTGATAATGGTGTTGTGTCTTGGGAGTGGTCGAAATATCCAGATTCTTCACAAGAAGTTTCGGAGGTGATACAATGCCAAAGATTGATATCGGAAGTGCGTCTTAATAATCAGAAGGATTCTTGGAAGTGGAATTCTGGATCGGATGGGTCATTCTCGGTGGCGATAGTTAAGAAGTGGTTGATAAATGAGCCGATTAATAGTGACTCGAAGCTTTTTAGTTGGTGTACATGGATTCCTAAAAAGTGTAACATTTTCATGTTGAGAGCTCTTTTGGATCGTATTCCGACCAAAATGGCTCTTAGAAGGCGAACTATTGATGTGGGGAATACGTTGTGCGTCTTATGTGGTGATCAGGATGAGACAGCAGAGCACTTGATATCGGCTTGTGGGATTACAATGGGGGTTTGGCAGGGGATTGCGAGCTGGTGCGGTCTCCCTCCAGTGATTTTGTTTGCCGTGAAAGATGCAGTGGAGATTCACAAGTATTATAATTGCTCCAAGGTCAAGAATGTCACACCCCCAAAATCCACACGCGGAGTGTCACCGCTTGGAGGCGTGACTGACCAGGATCAAGCCACCAATCATATTGAACAAGCATGTAAGTAAACATAATTCAACCAAACAATATGAAAGGTGTTCAAAACCAAAGCATAGTTAAGTGTTTAGCGGAAGCATAATTGTAAAACCCATTTTAAGTATTAAGTACGAAATAAAGTAATGTTTATAGCGTGGCACACACTGCCATATCCCACAACGACCGTTCCTCCCTATGCAAGCTCCATGAGTACCTAAAGACCTGCAAGGCATGAATCAACAACAAAGTTGAGCGAGTTCACAGTTGGTTGTTTGGTTAAAGTATTCGTTTCGTAAATCGTATGTTCGTTTTGTAAACCATGTATCGTATTAATTCGTATCGCGGTCATACTGACATGTTTGCGAAGATTAGTGGGGGCTTCCCATGTGTTATTAGACCACGCGTATCGACTGCTACGAAAATGTAAGAGGTGCCCTAAGTTAATGTCTATCAGCATTAACCCTTTGCCCATAGTCCATTAGTACACGCCCGTCCGACTGGCACGGTGTGAGGTTTGTTAAACCCTAATAGCGCTATCTACTAATGACCCGCTCGCCATAGGCCTCGGCGATTAAGTCGATAAATGAGGGACTTAAAGTGATAGAGTTGATGGTCTTATGATCGTGTACGTAGGTTTTACGTACGTGCCCTTCAATCCGAGGACAGTAGTAGTTATAAGTGTACGTAGGTTTTACGTATGTGCCCTTCAATCCGTGGACAGTAATAAGTAGTTTAATTGTAACGATAGTACGAGTAGTTATTCAATCCCATTCCCAACCCGCCTGGAATCCCATGCCTTGGCTAGTGTGAACTCACCTTGGTTTGCTCGGCAGATACACATAAAGGTCAAATCGAGCTGCTAGTGGTCAACCACGTCCTAACATGGTTACCATACAACTCAGGTTTCGGTTTCTAGTAGTGCACATAAGTTTCACATAAGTTAGCAGATTAAGAACACACATTGAGCATGGCAAACACGTAAACAGTCAAAGTACTTAACATATTCATTTTGTGCGACCCGAAAGATTAAGCCCAATAACCCAACGGCCCAACCTATTGTGCGATCTGATACATCTTGTGCGACTGAAGACATCTTGTGCGAATGGACTTCTTGTGCGACTCAGATTTGGGCCATCCGGTCCAATAATATAAAAGTCCAAATATAGTGTAAGGCCCAAGATCTTGTGCGATCAGCACCATCTTGTGCGATCCACCAGATCTTGTGCGATCATGCATAAATAAACAGTACTATGTGCCTTATGTGTTTGTACCCCGTCTTGTGCGATGCACTTGTGCGATCAGATCGTGTCTTGTGTGACCTGATCTTGTGCGACCGAGAGGGACTTGTGCGTTTGGTTTTAATTTCCGTTTTTCATGCATATCAGTTACAAACATTCAATGGTTTCCAAATTTGTCATTTATCAATTAACACAATCACAGATTCTAACCAATCCCTTAATCGATCAAACAAGGTTTTTATCTTAAAGTTCATATGAACCCTAATTTAATCCATAGCATGAACATCAATCACAAGCAACTCCTTAACAAGTTCATGGCCTTGATTACTAACATGCACCATACACAACAACATAAAATCATCTGAATAATAACACATCACAGCCGGTTAACAAGCATTCGATTCTTAGAACCCTATGAAATCTGATTAACATGAACATTATCTAATACACATATGCAATCCGATTTCATGAACAATAAACCTCATCAATCATTCCTAAACATAACCAAACCATTCGGATCCAAACCCATATAGAGCCGATTACAATCTTTCATGATCAATCACATCTTATTCATACCAAGATAATAATACATCATCATATAACATCATCATTCATCATCAACCGAAGTAAAAATACATAACATGAAACACTAACCGATTAGAGAGTATAACAAGTATGATCCGAACAAGAGAATGATCCGAACACTATGATCTTCGATTAAGAGAGAGGGTTGCCGTCGAGTTTGAGAGAGAGGAAGAGAGCTAGGGTTTGTAAACTTGTGTGATTAGGTAAAGTGTGGAATTTATACCAACACTCTAGGTGTTGTGCGATTGATGGAGTGGGCCGAACCCTCCTAGTGGGCTGCCCTTAAGTCCGAATACAAGAGTGTAGCCCGAGTGGGCTTGTGCGATCGGTTCGTGTTGTACGTTTACATCATACATACATTCACATAACATAACATAAAATCATTCATAACATTCAAATACTTAACATGGTTCATGTAATTATATAAGGTCTACATATGTTACATTAATCACAAAGAGAAGGTTTTGAAATACGAGTTGTCACATTATCCCCAAGTTGAAAGAAATTTCGTCCCGAAATTTAGCACGTACTCACTGAGGAAGCTAGTTAAGTTGCATGGTTTTCCTGGTTTTCAAGTTGCATGGTTTTCCTGGGGTGTCACATCCTCTCCCCGTTGATCTGGAATTTCGTCCTGAAATTCCGTAGCTTCGGCCTCGGTAGTGGTTGTACTGTTTGCGAATAGTTGGGGATACTTTTGTTTCATTTGATCTTCGTGTTCCCAGGTGAACTCTGGGCCGCGACGTGAGTTCCAACGAACTCGAATGAGAGGTATTCTAGTGCGCTTGAGGACCTTAACATCCCGGTCCGTGATTTCAACTGGTTCTTCGACGAATTGTAACTGCTCGTCGATAGTGAGCTCCTTCAAAGGAACTACGAAAGTCTCATCCGACAGACACCTCTTCAGATTCGACACGTGGAAAACGTTGTGAACTACACTGAGTTCTGCTAGTAGGTTCAGTCTGTAGGCCACCTTGCCTATTTTCTCGATGACTTCGAAAGGTCCGACGTATCATGGGTTAAGTTTGCCTCGTTTACCAAAATGAACCACACCCTTCCAGGGTGAAACTTTGAGTAGCACTCGCTCCCCAACCTGGAGCTCGAGTGGTTTCCTGCCCTTATCGGCGTAGCTTTTCTGACGGTCACGAGCTGCCGCCATTCGTTGTCGTATTTGAGCAATTCGTTCAGTTGTGTCTACCACAAGTTCTGGGCCAGTGATCTGACTATCCCCCACTTCTGCCTAACAAAGAGGTGACCGGCATTTTCGCCCGTACAATGCCTCAAACGGAGCAGCTTTAATGCTGGTGTGGTAGCTGTTATTGTACGAAAATTCCACAAGTGGCAGATGCTTTTCCCAGCCGTTGCCAAAGTCAATTACACATGCCCTAAGCATGTCTTCAAGGGTCTGGATGGTGCGTTCAGACTGCCCATCCGTTTGTGGGTGATAAGCTGTGCTCATATCTAAACGTGAGCGAAAGGACTTGTGCATTGCTTGCCACAGTTCTGAAGTAAAACGTGCATCACGATTCGAGATAATAGAGTTGGGCACTCCGTGCCTTGAGACAACTTCCTTAAGATATACGTCTGCTAGTGTGGAGAACTTGTCCGTTTCCTTGATAGCCAAGAAGTGAGCAGACTTTGTGAGTCGATCCACGATCACCCAAATAGTATCGTTACCACGTTGAGATCTAGGCAGGCCAGTAACAAAATCCATGGAAATTTGCTCCCATTTCCATTGTGGTATCTCTGGTTGTTGAAGTAGGCCTGAGGGTTTCTGATATTCTGTCATGACTCTCGCACAAGTCAAGCACTTGCTAACGTAAGTTGCCATGTGAGCTTTCATGCTAGGCCACCAATACGTAGTTTTGATATCGTGGTACATCTTATCCGAACCAGGATGTACTGAGTAGCGAGACTTGTGTGCCTCATCCATCACAAGCTCTCATAGGTTGCCATAGAGTGGGACCCAAATGCGTCTGGTTACGTAGTAGGCACCGTCTTCCTTTTGTTCCAATTATTGCCTTGAGCCGCGTAGGGCTTCAGCCCTGATGTTTTCTGGTTTCAATGCTTCTACCTGAGCGTCTCGTATCTGTGCAGGAAGACTAGATTGAATAGTGAGTTGTAAAGCTCATACGCGCTTAGGCGTAGTGTCCTTTCGACTGAGGGCGTCAGCCACAACATTGGCTTTGCCGGGGTGGTACCTGATCGAGCATTCGTAGTCATTCAGTAGCTCGACCCATCGTCGTTGTCGCATATTCAGTTCCTTCCGTTTGAAGATGTGCTCGAGACTCCTGTGATCAGTGTAGATGGCGCACTTGGTACCGTACAGGTAGTGTCTCCATATCTTAAGTGCAAAAACAACAGCTCCCAGCTCTAGATCGTGTGTAGTGTAGTTCCTTTCATGAACTTTAAGTTGGCGTGAGGCGTAGGCCATAACTTTATCCCGCTGCATCAATACACAACCAAGACCCTGAATGGATGCGTCGCAGTAAACCACAAAGTCGTCTGTGCCCTCTGGCAATGAAAGGATAGGTGCACTGCAAAGTCTATCCTTTAAGTGCTGAAATGCTAATTCCTGTGCGTTTCCCTATCGATAAACAACGCCTTTCTGCGTTAGGGAGGTGAGAGGCTGTGCAATCTTGGAGAAGTCCTTAATGAATCTCCTGTAGTAACCTGCCAAGCCCAAGAACTGGCGAATTTCCGTTGGTGTACGAGGTGCAGGCCAGTTCTTAATCGAGTCTACCTTAGATGGATCCACATGAATCCCATCCTTGTTCACCACATGGCCTAAGAAATGGACTTCACGAAGCCAGAAGTCACATTTTTGAAAACTTGGCGTACTGCTGTTCTGTTCGAAGGAGTTCCAAAATGAGTCGTAGATGCTGCTCGTGTTCCTCCTGACTCTTCGAATAGATCAGGATGTCGTCGATGAAAACTATGACGAACTTGTCCAGGTAAGGCTTGCACACTCTATTCATCAAATCCATGAAGACCGCAGGTGCGTTTGTCAGCCCAAAAGGCATGACCAAAAACTCATAGTGTCCATATCGAGTTCTAAAGGCTGTTTTGGAGACGTCCTCTTCTCGGACTCTCACCTGGAGATATCCTGATCTCAAATCAATCTTTGAATAGTAGCTCGACCCTTGCAGCTGGTCGAATAGGTCGTCGATGCGTGGAAGAGGATAACGATTCTTCACAGTCACCTTGTTGAGTTCACGGTAGTCGATGCACATTCTGAAAGTACCGTCTTTCTTCTTCACAAACAAGACTGGAGCTCCCCAGGGCGAAGAGCTAGGACGAATAAAACCCTTATCCAAGAGTTCTTGTAGTTGCGTAGAAAGTTCTTCCAACTTTAATGGAGCTAAGCGATACGGTGCATGAGCTATGGGCGCTGCTCGAGGAGCTAGCTCGATTTGGAATTCGACTTGGCGATGAGGCGGAAGACCAGGTAATTCCTTAGGGAATACCTCAGGATAGTCGCGTACAATCGGAAAATCTTCTATCTTCTTCTCTTTCTTCGAGGTGTCAGTAACGAGAGCCAGAATAGCAGTGTGGCCCTTATGCAAACACTTCTGGGCCTTAAGGAAAGAGATGATGCTCACAACAGCACCACTTTTGTCACCACGAATCAATAGAGGTTCATCACCTGGGCGAGGAATACGAACAATCTTCTCGTTGCAAAGAATCTTTGCTTGGTGTTGGGATAACCAGTCCATCCCTATGATAACGTCAAAACTACCCAGAGTGATAGGAAGGAGGTCGATTGAGAAAGTTTGACCAGCAAGAACAAGGTTACAACCCTTGACTACGTGTGTGACCTCTAAATTTTTACCATTAGCTAACTCTACAGTGTGCTTAGGGTTCAAAGGTGTTGGGGTACGCTTAAGCATTTGGCTAACTTTTAAAGACACGTAGCTAGTATCGGCACCCGAATCAAATAAGACTGTAACAAAAAAGTCGTCGAGAAGGAACTTACCCGTTACCACATTGGGATCATTCCTCGCTTCACCTTGACCAATAACGAATACTCGTCCCCTTGCACCATTGCCGTTGTTACCCCCGTTGTTTCCATTCCCCTGATTGTTATTATTGTTGTTGTTCTGGTTCTGAATCAGCTGGGGACAATCCCTCTTGATGTGACCTTCAGCTCCACACTGATAGCATCCCCTGTTGCCTCGCTGTTGTTGCTGCTGGTTTTGTGGAGCTGGTGGTTGTTGTCGTTGGTTCTGGTTCGCAGGTCGTGAACTCCTACAATCCTTAGCTTCGTGACCCATCTTGAGACACCTCTGGCAGCGACCCTTGTTTCACTGACCACTGTGGTGTCTGTTGCATCTGTTGCACTTTGGAAGGTTTCCTCGATATCCACCCTGCCCTTGACTACCAGAGGATTGCTGACCATGGCTCTTGTAGTCATCAGTTCTTCTCTGCTGAGACTGAGACTGAAGAGAAGTTGAACCTTTGCTTGAAGTTCCATCCCACTTGCGTTTGTTGTCGCCGGGAGTTTCAGAAGTAGCTGTAGCACTAATATGCTTTGGCAACCTGTTCTGCTCCACTGCCTGATCAGTGAGGCGATGAGCCAATTGTACAACTTGCTAGATGGTGGCTAGGTTGGCTGAAGTCACATGACTTTGAATCTCGGGCACTAAACCCTTAAGATATAGTTCGATGCGTTTGATGGGAGGATCCACCATAGTATGACACATAATAGCAAGCTCGTTCAATCTTTTCGTATATGCTTCAATTTCTGACCCCGTCATCTTGAGGTTGAAGAACTCGACTTCCAGTTTGTGAATTTCATCACGATTGCAGTACTCTTCCTTGATCATTTCCTTAAAGTTGTTCCATGGGGTGGCGTTAGCAGCAACCAACCCCAGCATTTGAACCTGAGCGTTCCACCATGTGAGCGCTATACCCTCGAGGGTACTGGTAGCATACTTCACCCTGCGAGCCTCAGGGCATTCACACATCTCGAAAACAGATTCGAGCTTTTCAAACCAGTGTAGGAGTCCAACTGCCCCTTCAGTGCCACTGAAAGCACCAGGACGACAGTCCATGAAAGTTTTGAAGGTGCACACAGGAGGCTGTGCAGGTTAACCTCCTGCCTAAGCAGCTGCAAGTGCCGCAGCAACTTGTTGGTTAATCAGAGCCGTCAACTGGGCATGTGTCATGTTAACGCGTCCAGACATGATCTTCATATCAAGAGAAACATGTGTGAGAAGGGTTCGCGAAAGTGCGTTGACAGAAGAGAGTAAACACACATGTGTTTTCCAACTATAGTTGACGTTCATCTAAACATACCATAAGCAAAGTTCTATGTAATCTAGCAAGTAGGCAATAAGACATAAACCACATCACCTAGAATGTTGAGCCTTGCACGTGGAGTGAAGCGTCGTTGTGGATCATAGAGCACAGTACAGGTTATAGTCTGGTTTTAACAAAAACGTTTTCCCTTATTAAAACCGAGTTGGCTATAACCAATGGCTCTGATACCAATCTGTCACACCCCCAAAATCCACACACGGAGTGTCACCGCTTGGAGGCGTGACTGACCAGGATTAAGCCACCAATCATATTGAACAAGCATGTAAGTAAACATAATTCAACCAAACAATATGAAAGGTGTTCAAAACCAAAGCATAGTTAAGTGTTTAGCGAAAGCATAATTGTAAAACCCATTGTAAGTATTAAGTACGAAATAAAGTAATGTTTATAGCGTGGTACACACTGCCATATCCCACAACGACCGTTCCTCCCTATGCAAGCTCCATGAGTACCTAAGGACCTGCAAGGCATGAATCAACAACAAAGTTGAGCGAGTTCATAGTTGGTTGTTTGGTTAAAGTATTCATTTCGTAAATCGTATGTTCTTTTTGTAAACCATGTATCGTATTAATTCGTATCGCGGTCATACTGACATGTTTGCGAAGATTAGTGGGGGCTTCCCATGTGTTATTAGACCACGCGTATCGACTGTTACGAAAATGTAAGAGGTGCCCTAAGTTAATGTCTATCAGCATTAACCCTTTGCCCATAGTCCATTAGTACACGCCCGTCCGACTGGCACTGTGTGAGGTTTGTTAAACCCTAATAGCGCTATCTACTAATGACTCGCTCGCCATAGGCCTCGGCGATTAAGTCGATAAATGAGGGACTTAAAGTGATAGAGTTGATGGTCTTATGATCGTGTACGTAGGTTTTACGTACGTGCCCTTCAATCCGAGGACAGTAGTAGTTATAAGTGTACGTAGGTTTTACGTACGTGCCCTTCAATCCGGCCCTTCAATCCGAGGACAGTAATAAGTAGTTTAATTGTAACGATAGTACGAGTAGTTATTCAATCCCATTCCCAACCCGCCGGGAATCCCATGCCTTGGCTAGTGTGAACTCACCTTGGTTTGCTCGGCAGATACACAGAAAGGTCAAATCGAGCTGCTAGTGGTCAACCACGTCCTAACATGGTTACCATACAAGTCAGGTTTCGGTTTCTAGTAGTGCACATAAGTTTCACACAAGTTAGCAGATTAAGAACACACATTGAGCATGCCAAACACGTAAACAGTCGAAGTACTTAACATATTCATTTTGTGCGACCCGAAAGATTAAGCCCAATAACCCAACGGCCCAACCTATTGTGCGATCCGATACATCTTGTGCGACTGAAGACATCTTGTGCGAATGGACTTCTTGTGCGCCTCAAATTTGGGCCATCCGGTCCAATAATATAAAAGTCCAAATATAGTGTAAGGCCCAAGATCTTGTGCGATCAGCACCATCTTGTGCGATCCACCAGATCTTGTGCGATCATGCATAAATAAACAATACTATGTGCCTTATGTGTTTGTACCCCGTCTTGTGCGATGCACTTGTGCGATCAGATCAGGTCTTGTGTGACCTGATCTTGTGCGACCGAGAGGGACTTGTGCGTTTGGTTTTAATTTCCGTTTTTCATGCATATCAGTTACAAACATTCAATGGTTTCCAAATTTGTCATTTATCAATTAACACAATCACAGATTCTAACCAATCCCTTAATCGATCAAACAAGGTTTTTATCTTAAAGTTCATATGAACCCTAATTTAATCCATAGCATGAACATCAATCACAAGCAACACCTTAACAAGTTCATGGCCTTGATTACTAACATGCACCATACACAACAACATAAAATCATCCGAATAATAACACATCACAGCCGGTTAACAAGCATTCGATTCTTAGAACCCTATGAAATCCGATTAACATGAACATTATCTAATACACATATGCAATCCGATTTCATGAACAATAAACCTCATCAATCATTCCTAAACATAACCAAACCATTCGGATCCAAACCCATATAGAGCCGATTACAATCTTTCATGATCAATCACATCTTATTCATACCAAGATAATAATACATCATCATATAACATCATCATTCATCATCAACCGAAGTAAAAATACATAACATGAAACACTAACCAATTAGAGAGTATAACAAGTATGATCCGAACAAGAGAATGATCCGAACACTATGATCTTCGATTGAGAGAGAGGGTTGCCGTCGAGTTTGAGAGAGAGGAAGAGAGCCAGGGTTTGTAAACTTGTGTGATTAGGTGAAGTGTGGAATTTATACCAACACTCTAGGTGTTGTGCGATTGATGGAGTGGGCCGAACCCTCCTAGTGGGCTGCCCTTAAGTCCGAATACAAGAGTGTAGCCCGAGTGGGCTTGTGCGATCGGTTCGTGTTGTGCGTTTACATCATACATACATTCACATAACATAAAATCATTCATAACGTTCAATACTTAACATGGTTCATGTAATCACATAAGGTCTACATATGTTACATTAATCACAAAGAGAAGGTTTTGAAATACGAGTTGTCACAAAGAAAAAAGTGATGCAAGGTATTGCTATCATAATGTGTTAGAGGCTATGGAAAGCAAGGAATGATATGGTGTTTTCAAACAAGAGGCGGAACGTGGTCGAGATAGTGGCGGATATCAAAACGTTGGGTTTTCTTTGGTTTAGAAGTAGATTTAAAATGGTTTCGGTTGATTGGTATAGTTGGTGTAACTTTGACTTGATGTAATTTTTGGCCTTGTTTGGGCGTTTCTTTCTCCATCTTGGAAATAGTTCGTTTGGCCGGTGTTTAATGATGTTTGCTTTAAAAAAAAGAACTATTTGACCTATACTCTTTAATTCATTCACATGCATGTTAAGACATTGGTTAAGCACCATGTTTGGTTTACTCCTAAACATTCTCTTGCAGCAATCTTTCTAATTAATACATTTTTTACTTAAAAACTGTGATCATAATCTTTTAAATATATATGAATTTCTCATCAGTAAAGTCATACTTACTAATAATTTAATACTAGAGCATTGGTCATTTTAAGTGAAGATGTGTCAATGTGAGGTGGAGGAAGGAGTGAGGTGAAGTTTTTTTGGAAGAACGCTCATCGTTGTGAAAGGAAGGGAGGGGGAGAGATGGTTTTAATTGGGCTTTTAGGGTTTGTGGGACGGGGCATCAGAGTGATAGGTACCAAAGTGATGGGTGGTGTGATGGTCACATCACGCGTGGTGGAATTTTTCATGGTAGCCATCACCTTCGTGGTGAATTTGATGCTGTAAGGGGGAATGATGTGGCATGTTGTGATTGGTTGGTTTTTGTCATTAGTTGGGAATGAGGTAGTATCACGGTCCTGAAGGGTATAATGAGTGGTGCAAGTGGTTTAGTGATAATTTGATATGATTGGGTGGAATGATGTGACAGTTTGTGATTGATTGGTTTACATGACAGTTTTTCTAATGGCACACCCCCTGTCTATCTACACACTTTTTCAATTCAATACGCATCGTATAGGCCTATACGATGCGTATTGAATTAAAGTAAAAAACATGGCAGACTGACATGTGCAGGTTATGTCTGGCGGCGGGCCAGATACGCATCGTATAAGCCTATACGATGTGTATCAGGCCGCTGTTTTTTTGAATTTATTTTTTGTTGTGTTGTGTCGAATGCGAACCCGAGAAATGAAAGGGATTTCGAGCAGTTGGTCGATGATATGATTGATAAAAGAAGCGCTTTTATCATGTGTCATATTAGATGTGTTATGGTGAGATTTTTTAAGTTTGCACAGTGATAGAAAAGACCAACACCTCTGTCAGTATTGTCCTTTAAATTCGCATAAACATATATTCATTTCATAACCTCCTCCTATAAATCAACCACAACTCACCCGATACGTCTTCTTTGGATCACACATGATAAAAGCGCTTCTTTAGACAATCTGGGATTATGTTCTATTTCTTCAAGATTTACGTCTGATGTCCAAGTTTGATCACATTTGACTTCATCGGCGGTAGTCCAATGACTTTCTTGAGTCACATATCCGACAATAGGGCCCACGGATCTTATGCCCACCCGAGACCGACCTCTGAATCATCATAGAAGACGTCTCGAGTTCTTCTGCTAGTGGTCGGGCTTCCAATGCTCACACAGGGTGATAAACAACGCTGATATCATCATAGAAGCGTTGGGATTCAAGGTTTTATGAGTCAAAGTTAACATTCAGATTCAGATTCAGAAAGCAGATGATTTTGTACTTCGTTTATTCTCTTTAATCTATTAGAACGATCCTTGTTTTGTCACGTACATGCGTTTAATTCCCAACATCCTTGTAGTGTTTAGAATGTTTGAAGGAAATGTTGGTTCAATACCACCGGTTTCTAACTTTATGCTTGCATCCACCACATTGAATATTAACTTTGTTGGAATCTACGAAGAAACTGTTCGATTTCACGGTGAGTGGAGAAATTAGTGACGGAGAAACTATTTGTATTTGTGGATTTCGATTGGTTCAGAAACTTAACAAGAGAAGCAACTAAAAAAGCGGTGAACGGTATTTAACGTACACACCGCATTCGAAGATCCCTGATTGAGAGAAACTTCTTCGAGCTAACCGCCGATATCTCATCCTTCTGTTGTTCAGTACTTCCGAGACGATTCAAGTTATTTCAGTTATTTATGTTGATTCAGTAATTTAACGTATTTTTAGTAGGTTTCGAATATACCCAAAGAGATCTGAACTAACCGAAATCCACTTCCGAGACGATTCAAGTGAGTCCTATGAAGCAACCGAAATCGGAGCACGCCGCTTTAATCGGAGCACAAGTAGAGTAACGTTACTGATCAGTCTGTTGATCGAGTAACAAGCAGAAGAACCCGACACAAACAAGTTCTCCAAGTTTGTTATTCAGATCTCTATTCGGTCATCTTTCCAAACTACAACACACGATAACTTTAAACTTTATAGTGTGTGATTTGACCAGGAAATGATTGGAGGTGATTGCTACTTTTAATAAGCTGTCATAGTTGTCAAATTCGATTTCAACAAATCTTTTCCTTTTCCTTCAATTTCTAGAACATTCTCCGTAACATGTAGACGTGTCGGGTTCTTCTACTGGTATTTTAATGAAGTATTGAAGATTGAATGTGCAAACCCAACCGTTTTTTACTACGGAAACAGTGGCTATGCGAAATACAAACCGCAACCGTTTTTTACTACGGAAACGGTGGCTATGCGAAATACAAACCGCAATCTTTTGTGACTATGGGAAACACAAGTTCCATTGATCAAATAATAAAAACCCTAAGAATGCATACACAAATAGTTCTAGTGGACGAAGCAAAGAGACCGCCTAGTTAACAAAAGTATGTTATTCCAAGATCAATTCCAAAGATTATTGATGGTAACAAGAGTATTGAGGTGGGTTCAAACTTCCAAGATCAAATTCCAAGATATCAGCGTTCTTTATCTATTAGAACGATCCTTGTTTTGAGAACCTGATACTGTTATTACATCCGAGACGATTCAAGTGAGTCCTATGAAGCAAGTGTCGGTCTATCCAATTGAGAGGAATCATTGCATTACATCTCCGTTGAAAACAAGTGGTTGTAATGATGGAACCCTTGATTTAAAAAAACATTTTTGAGAAATTTATAGTTCAATACGCATCGTATAGGCCAATACGATGCGTATTAATCGATGATTTTACTGAAATACCCCTGGTTTTCTGATAAATTCAGGGGTATTTTTGAGCAAATTCAAAGTTTAATACGAATCGTATAGGCCTATACGATTCGTATTACGCTTATATACGATACAACATAGGCCTATACGATCGTATATGACATTGTTTCAAATTTAGTGTTATCGTGTTTCCCTCGGTTCGACGCGTATACGTCTCGTTTTTTGCCGAACTTTCTCATATTTGCCGTTTTATTATTTATACCTTCAACATAAGTCGTTTCGGTGCCGTTCGGTTGCGTGCGAATATCTTATTCTATGATTACGTACAGTTTTGTTTGAAATCCACTTGAACTCCATAGTGCCGTATTATATGTATACATGTGTGGAAATATCGTTAGTTGCGTACTTTGACGTATTTTTGCATATTTTGACGTATTCTAACATATTGTTGCGTATTTAATAGTATTTTTGACGTTTTTTAGCGTATTTTAACGTATTTTAGGGTATTTTTACGTTTTTTAGTGTATTTTAGCTTATTTTAACGTATTCCTGGTCAAATCAACACTATAAAGTTTAAACTTATCGTGTGTTGCTGTTTGGAAAGATGACCGAATAGAGATCTGAATAACAAACTGTGGAGAACTTGTTTGCGTTATCCATCAACAAAAGATAAAAATACTCTAAAATTAACAAGGCGGTCTCTTTGTTGCGTACTGATTACTGAAAAGATTTGCGTACACGGGGAGAATGTTCTCGAAATTGAAGGAAAAGGAAAAATGGTTGCTGATGTTTTTCACTGTCAGATTTTTGTTGGTTTGTTTGAGAACCTGATTCCAATGTCCTACTACTACAATCCTTCCTACATTATTGAAAATTTCTATATCACCCCCAGCAGATACATCAATTTGTCACTTTCAAAATTCAAATCAAACGTTCATGTATCACAAGGAATGACCGATCTAAGGCAGAGAACCTGATTCAGATACACAAATTCGATTTCAACAAATCTTTCAAGGTCTTAAGTGATGGACAATTGGTTAAAAGATGTAGAAGAGTTTGTGTAGAGATCTTTACAGTATGGTTTCTCGACAAATGAAGTATTAAAAGATGTTAGTTTCTTGACAGTATGGTTTCTCGACAAATGAAGTATTTTCTGACAAAACTCAAAACAATTGTAATCTTCCCAGTAATCATCCATAACAAGGTTGAGCTCGTGTATTGGTGTTACACCCCGATATTTCCACGTTTGACCGGTGGGCCCGGTGGGGGAGTATCGTGACGTGGTTGGTAACATCATAGTCAAACAACACAATATTTAAATGCACAGCGGAAGAAAAAGATAGATTCATTTCAACTTTAATAAATTGTAATATCAAGTATCACAAAATAGTTGAATAAAATCCACAGGTGGATCAAAATAAAATGGAAACGTTGTTCAACAGTTTTGACATCCAAGCTTGCGAGACTTATTGTGGACGCTAGGAGAAAGCCAGCCTAGTTCGCGTAGTACCTGCACTTAACCTTTTTGGGAAAATACGTCAGTTTACACTGGTAAATACAATTAACTGACTCATTTAGAAAAGGTTTAATAAAATTGATTTGAATGCACGTGGCACAAACTTTTTATAACTTGGGATAATTATTTGAATATAATCTTGTAAAAGAATTACATGTTCCTTATGCGTTCAGTAGCCCGATCCGTAGACCGGGTTAAAGATTAATAGACACACCACATTATTTATTTATGCACTGACGGGTGTACGCCTACACCCCGTGCTCAGGTCGTGGTCATCTCGTAAGATGATGCCAAGGATATCCGGGACATGGTCATTAACCCCCCAAAGGCTTTAAGCAAACAAAAAATTTCAAAACGGAGCATATCAATGGTTTAACCTCTATTCGATTAAAGATTCAATGCCCGACCAAGCGGTATTTTATATACCATACCCCAAGCCCGTATAGGGGAAAATAAGTTAAAAGTATTTACCTTTGCAAGTATCAATCACAAATAGCAAGTGCGTGTAGCTTTTACCGGGTCTCCTATTCTGGAACGAATGTTTATAATAACCTATTAGAATCCTAACGGGTCTTTATTTAAGCCTAAACTTAGATCGGTTAGTTTTAAGGAAAGATATGGTTCAAACGCACGATTAAGCGAAGACCGGAATAGAATGTGTTTTAGACCCGACAAGTTTTAAGACTTGTATAATATGGGTAAACTAACCACCTTCTGGAATTTGAGATAAAAATGATAAGGTTCGACCCGTTTCGGCTAATTTATGTAAACTAGTTACATAAACCGAACCGAACGCGCAAGAGGCGTAACGGGTATCCATGAGAGTCATTTACAGGTTTCCTAAGTTAATATGCCTTAAATAGGCTATGATATCAGTAGGATACCTTCCATTATGCCCAAAACGAGTTTAATCTCAATTTAAGCCCCGTAGGGGTATTTTGGTCATTTTAAAGATTATAAAAGAGATTATTTATAATTCTGAGATTCGGGTCTGAATAAATCAGTAAAATAACTTAATTTATCAGGTTATATCAGTTGGTGATAAGTCTTATATGACAAAATGGTTTTAAACCCATACTAGGTGTTTAATACGCGTAAAAAGCCATTTTAAGCGATTTCCGGGTTATACAAGAAATCTGAGTTTTTTGATCAGGTTATAAAGTTCAAAATACTTCATTTATTATATAAAATTAGTAGCAATTGGATTGGTGTCAAAATATTATGTAAAATTCATTTTATGAACAAAAAGGGTATAATCGGTATTTACCGAATCAACGCCATAACCTTAGGTTATGAGCAGGTTAAAAATAATTAAAAATCTTTAAAAATCCCGAAATATTATCTTACATCAGTGGGTAAAAGGTTTGGTGTCAAAAATTGGGCTTAGATAGGCTTTATGCTAATTGCACCGTTTAATTAACAAAAAGCTTTCTAATTACGCTATTGAGCATAACTCCTAATCTAGACCTCCAACTGATGTGAAATTTTAGGGACAAGTTTATAAATCAGTAGCAAAGATTATTGTCCTTTCACATTTCCAAAATTCTCGTTTTATGGTCAAAAGGGCATTATGGTCAACATTAAGCAATTAACGGAAACGTGTAAACGAATCGGGCAATCAACGAACCAACCACAGAGGGTTATACCATCATGTAACCTGGTCCTAAGGAAGCTCTAAGGCATTTCCAAATCATACTAAATCGGGTCAGAACTGAAGTCAAAGCAAAAGTCAAAGTTTTGCGACTTTCGGTTCCGAACCGGGTCTAAACAGACAATTGTCGGATCAAACAAGCTTAGACCAGTTCTTATACTTATTACCAAGTTATATGAGTGATAAAATAGGTTACATGCCTTCTACATTGCTAATTACATGTTAATTCGCAAATTAAGTTTCTATTGACTTTTTATAAACAACTTTGACCCGACAAAAGTCCCAGTTAGAGTGGGAATCAGAGGGTGCCCTTTTAAGGGTTTATTGCCCACATAATTACCAACTTATAACTACCTTCAATTCGACTAATCACTCGACAATTAATGATTAATTGCTAAGTCAAACGTTAATTACGACGGTTTGACTTTTAAGTTAATAACTAAGTAAAACTCAATTAAGGAAGGTCAAGGATACTTACCAAGGTCTAATGCACGATTAGAGATGCTTGGGGACTGATCTTATGCTCCAGGAAGTTCCACAAATGCAGATGGAAAGCATGATCAAAATGTTGCAACATGAGGGCTTGTGATCATGACAAATCATGCTACAACTGATCATGGATCATCCACAAGTGTCCCTAGGGCCTAGGAATCATTAGGGGTCGCCCATGGAAGTGAAAATATCTTTCTAAGTCGGTTACAATGCACCTAGCAGACATCAGCCAAGATTTTCAGCATCAGAGGGCCCCTCGCGTCACGCGTAGGTACCCTAGGGGTCCCTCGCGTAGCGCGACGCCCCCTCTGATCCAAATCAATTTTCAGATTTTTATGTTTTGGTCCCCTGGCCCATAAAAAGTTGTTTCGACAATTATTTCTTGCATTATGAGCCCTCTAAATTGATTTCCAAGGACTCCAAGTTATAACCAATCCTTGTGAAGCCCTTGTTTATCTTTGTTATCACCCGAAAAGTCATAAACTTCATCGTTGACGCTTTTAATCCCTCGTGTGCGAATTTTATCATAACTTTCTCATACGATAATGAAACTTGGTGAAATTTTTATTGTGCATTCTAGTGAGCATAATTAATCGTTACAAAGCTTCAGGTTTGCTAAAAGGTCACTCAGAGGTATAACTTAAACATGTTGACACATTTGACCCCTGTAGTTTGTATTCTCTCACTTTCTTTCACAGTTAGCTTCGTATGATCCATGATTCATTCGTTTAAGGGTATAAACATCATGTAGGTTTATTGTAAAGTATATATATCCATTGTTTGACATTTTGAACCCTTATATTCTCATACTTTCCATGTTTGTCAACTTTAGTCCTTCAAGAACATTTTTTCACACGTTCAAAACTTATGACACGTGTCAACACATTATAGGACGTGAATTTTCGAGGTGTCACAATTGGACCCTGGCGCAGCAACAAAACTTGGTGTAAATCATTCATGACCATGTTTTTCCTTGTACTTGCTACGTCAGATGTTAGCTCAGAAGTTCTATTACACAAAGTAAACCGAAGGCTTGTCCTTGAGTCACATATCCGACAATAGGGCCCATAGATCTTATGCCCACCCGAGACCGACCTCTGAATCATCATAGAAGACGTGTCGGGTTCTTCTGCTAGTGGTCGGGCTGCCAATGCTCACACAGGGTGATAAACAACGCTGATATCATCATAGAAGCGTTGGGATTCAAGGGTTTATGAGTCAAAGTTAACATTCAGATTCAGATTCAGAAAGCAGATGATTTTGTACTTCGTTTATTCTCTTTAATCTATTAGAACGATCCTTGTTTAGAATGTTTGAAGGAAATGTTGGTTCAATACCACCGGTTTCTAACTTTATGCTTTCATCCACCACAGTGAATATTAACTTTGTTGGAATCTACGAAGAAACTGTTCGATTTCACGGTGAGTGGAGAAATTAGCGACGGAGAAACTGTTTGTATTTGTGGATTTCGGTTGGTTCAGAAACTTAACAAGAGAAGCAACTAAAAAAGCGGTGAACGGTATTTAACGTACACACCGCATTCGAAGATCCTTGCATCTCAAGATGAAAACCGCAACCTTTTTTTACTACGGAAACGGTGGCTATGGGAAATACAAACCTGACACGAACCACAATGGACTCAGACTCATACTACCCTTGTCGTTCCGTATTTTCTCCTTTTCTAATTCTCGAAGAATCTCGTAACGTATGACACATGATAAAAGGGGATGTCTAACGGAACACCTGATTAAGAAAAACTCCTTCGAGCTAACCGCCGATATCTTATCCTTCTGTTGTTCAGTACTTCCGAGACGATTCAAGTTATTTCAGTTATTTCTGTTGAATCAGTACTTCAACGTATTTTAGTTGGTTTCGAATATACCCAAAGAGATCTGAACCAACCGAAATCCACTTCCGAGACGATTCAAGTGAGTCCTATGAAGCAAGTGTCGGTCTATTTAATTGAGAGGAAACATTGCACGCCTTGAACGAGTCTAGAACACTCGTAATCCTCAACCGGCTATGAAACCGGACGGAATCTACGAAGAAACTGTTCGATTTCACGGTGAGTGGAGAAATTAGCGACGGAGAAACTATTTGAATTTGTGGATTTCGGTTGGTTCAGAAACTTAACAGGAGAAACAACTAAAAAATCGGTGAACGGTATTTAACGTACCCACCGCATTCGAAGATCCTTGCATTAGACACAATTTGTTGTAATTTGTGGATCAACAGAAATAACTGAAATAGTTCTCTTTAATCTATTAGAACGATCCTTGTTTTTGAGAACCTGATTCTGTTGTTCAGTACCAACAGAATGCATACCCAAATAGTTCTAGTGGACGAAGCAAATGAAACCGGAGTTGTTATCTTGGTTGTTCAGTACTTTCGTGTGCTAAATACAAAGCCGATTTCAACTTCCATTGATCAAATAATAAAAACCCTAAGAATGCATACACAAATAGTTCTAGTGGACGAAGCAAAGAGACTGCTGCTTCTTCGTTCGCGTGACGGAAAGCTACCGCGTGACAGGAAGCTACCTTGTAAAAATTAAAAAATTAAATCGACACCCTCAATACGCATCGTATAGGACTATACGATGCGTATTACTTTTTGGTGGGGGGACAATGGCAGCCTTTGGCAGGCATAGATGTTTGAACCCACCTCAATACGCATCGTATAGGCCTATTTGATGCATATTGAGGGTGTCGATTTAACCCTCAAGGTGTGCTAATAATACGACCCTTATTAAATACTTCTACTTGTCTAGTTAGGAGTGGGCGATCTCCCTTGCCTTAAATGACCACATGACTTAAGAAAACTCTTAGAATAGTTATGAACATCATTTAATGTATTTAAACTTAGGTTAAGCTAAGTTTAATGACACATGCCATACTTGATATATTATACCTCGCATGTGCATTGTTGATTGACAATTGTATACCATAATCATGTACATATAATGGTAGATGTGACATGTAAATGCTCTTACTTGTAATATTCATTTTTATAACCATACTTATATATATGTCCATATATTTATGCTATAGGTTATTTTAAATGGGATCAAATAGCTATGTAGATTCAAAAAGACGGTAACATTGTCAAAATAGGGGTGTTAAAGGGTTTGATAATGCTCTTAACACCGTTTCTTTGAGTATTATACGGACATAAAGAGAGAGGGGCATTTCTAAAATAATGCCCAAATAGGAGAAAAATAATGGAAAGTAATGAATGAAATAGGTATTAAGGGATATTAACTTTTACACATTTTTGATGGGGCATTAAGATGCCGATGTGACGAAAAAATACCCCTTAAAGGGAATTAACCATTGCGCATGGTCTTATTTTATGTTTTCAAAATTATAACAATGACTTACTTTATAACTAAATAAACAAGAAAATAAAAATAAAGTGGATACGTAAAACTTAGATACATGAAATAAGTAAATAAAAAGCTAGCCAATTTGACGATACCCAAAAAAATAAAGTAGGTATGCAAGATTTGTTCATGAATTTTATATAACTACTATTATATATTCTTTACGAAGGAATACGAATAGTGATTTCAAATTTACAATAATATATAGTTTTCTTTTTTAATATTTTATATTAAAATATTGTAATACTTTATTATTTTATGTACTTTTATATTTTAATATTTTTTTTTCATTTTTTTCCTCTTTTAAATCCTTGTTTCCTTATCATTTATTTTATTTTTCTATAATTATTATCTTTTAATAAATAAAATTTTCTTTATCAATTAATTATTTATAATTATAATTTATGAAAGAAGATAAATAGTGATTTTAAATTTTAAATTTACAATAAAATATATAGTTTTTTAATATCTAATATTTATTTAAATATTATAATACTTTATTATTATATTTACTTTTACCTTTTAACATTTTTTTTTATTTTTTTCCTTTTTTAAGCCTATATATTTGCATATCATTCATTTTATGTTTTTTAATATCTTTTTTCTTTTATAAAATCATATTTTCTTTATCAATTAATTTAATATTTCTTTAATAGCTTATGTTAGTTATTTTTTTCTCACGATATTCCGGTTTAAGTATTGTTAACCGGGCAGTTGCTCACTTATCCAAAAAAAAAAAAAAAAAGTTGTATTCAAAATGGAGAATTTATTTGGTATCGTTTTACGATATGATGATAAACTAAACCAATTCTGACGGTTCGGTTTTCTAAACAACATACTTCATTTTCGAATGACGTTAGCTTTACATCATCATTTGCTCTGTTTCGCCGCAACGTGCGACGATAAAAAGCTAGTGAAACTTATCCGACATGTTCACTAACATATTAACACACAGCCGGCCATGGGGGTGAGTGGGAAGGATCACCGGCCAGGGCAAATTTTATCGAAGGCACATTACGAAAAAAATCATATATATATATAATATATATATATATATAAATATATATATAGGGGACCGCTAAAATGAGAACCACCTCCAGTTGTAAGAACCGTGAGAACTTTTTGATCCGGGGCGAGTTGGACCAAAATTTTTTTTTCATAAACGTAGATGCTTGTATTATAAAAACATTTGTAAAAAAAATTCAAAAAAAAAAAATGTCGTGTGTGTAGTTTTGAGCACCACAAGTTTGTGTTTACGGGTACCGTAAATTTTAAATAAATTTTACGGTACCCGTAAACACAAACTTGGGGTGCTCAAAACTACACACCCGACATTTTTTTTTTTTAATTTTTTTTACAAATGTGTTTATAATACATGCATCTACGTTTATGAAAAAAAATTGGTCCACCTCGCCCCGTACGGTGTAGTTCTCACGGTTCTTACAACTGGAGGTGGTTCTCATTTTAGCGGTCCCCTATATATATATATAAGCCCATTTAAAACATAAACTTATATCTTAGACCTCTTTATAACTACCAGTCTCAAAATTTATAACGAAAACCCATTTGGTATTAGCTCAATATAACATAAACTATAACTTTAATCCTTGTTTAAAAAAAAAATAGTTTACATTATCTATTCCGTTAAGGTCTAAGACACACGTTTTTCCGGATTCAGACAGCGTAACTGAATTCTCAGGACCGACGTTATATAAACATATAAAAAAGAATGCGTCACTAGTCTAGGTGAGTTAAATCTATAGAATCAAAGACTACTGTATATGAAGTTTCAACACATGTTATATGTGATTTCATAAACTTAACAATGACAACTCTAATCATATAAGCCACATGCGTGATTGATCTAACTTAATATTTTATTTTCAAGTCGTCGTCCCCAAAATATAAAAACAAACACAAAATTGAATACCACTCTTTGAGTGGAAAAATAATCTTATTTTCAAATGCTTAAACATCTTTCAAGTCGTTGTCGCAAAATGTATACAAACGCAAAATTGAATACCACTCTTTGAGTAGAAAATAGTCTTATTTTCAAATACTTAAACATCATATCAACTTGGTGATTTTGAAATTTGACTAAGTTTTTTTTTAGAAAGAAGCCTAACTAAAAATATATGGGAGCGCAAAGACACATATTACATCACTAAGCAACAACTCATAGCAACCACATCAAGGTATCCACAATGGATAAGATAACGCGTCTGTGGGTTAAGATGGAAGCGAAGGACAACCAGAGTGAAGGAGAGAAGCCAAGGTCGCCCCTTGGTCCTGAGGTAAAATTCATCCTCCTGGTAGCCTTTCTCGATTGTAGATGTCCTTAAAGACTCTCATGCGCCTTATACAAATTACATCTTATCTTATAACATGTACAAAACGTAAAATTAAAAACTAGTCTCTAGGCTAACAACAAACACCCAACTATGATAAATTTCGACAGATTTTATATTTATGAACTTCAAAAAGGGAACATTAAGAAAGAAAACTTGATTGGTTCAAAAAAAAGAAAGAAAACTTGAAATAGATACGATTCAAGTGTTTACAAAGCATAGGAAGAAACGATGAGCCTATACAATTTGTTTTCCCATAATTTGTAAGTATTGTTTTTTTTTAATTTGATGTGGTGGCGACATGCATCCTAATATGACAAATCCTCGCTGTGAGCGGTGTTGCCGGATCTTGGTCGCCGTAGTAGCTCAATCAACGTCTCCGTCTGTCATCCAAATCATTAACCAATCATTTTCTTTAAACATCACCCCATTAATACTAACCACTTCCTTTTTAATAATTATATTTATTATTGATTAATCACAATCATAGATATGTCACTTTTTTAATATAACCCTATTTAATATGTGACCAACTACTACAAAGCCAAACTATTGCAACGTTTCAACCAATAATTATTTATTAAAATTACTTTTAACAATTATTTAATAATATAACACTTATTTTTAGGAACAAAATTAATAGCAAAGCTATATATATATTTCAATTTTTATTTTTATCCAATATGCTATGTATAATATACGTTTTTTACTTTTTTTTTTTTTACTAATTTAGGTTTTCTCTAATAACTTGCATTTATAAGTGTATTAAGAAAACGGAAGCTATGTCTAATTTTTATTCTTGATGTTACGATATAAACTTTGTTGAAAACGAAGTTACGTTAGAAATATCTTTTTTTATCCTAAGCCATATGGGTGTTAGCACCAACCGAACGTTAATATTATCAAAACTGGTATCAAGATTTGTTTTTATGGTTTTGTTACTTTTGGACATATGACAACTTTATATTTTTGGATTTTTTCCGCTTAACGTAACAAGCATGGTTGTAAAAATCCCAATCGCCGATTAATTCTAATAAATTCCTATTAATCCCCGATTAATTCCTCGTCCATAGCACACCGCCCGACTAACGACCAGCGATTACTACAAAACTGGTAACAAGTGCCACTATCGTAACAAAAATAATCAATAGACATCTTCCGCAGAACGCAGGAAACCCAAGTACAATAAGGTTATTAAATGGTAGGAAAACATTATTAAATATTAAATAGTATTTAATAAATAATAAAAGGTAGTAGGTTGAGTAAACAGTAAAGTAGTTAGTTACCTTCTGTTTAGCACGGTTGGTACCGGACTGCAACAGTGAAACAAGGGGGGGAATCGCTCCTTCGCGGGACACCATAGTACGGTAGGCCACACTTTCATCACAAAGCTGCAACAGAATCACAACCGCTATCTCCTTCTGCCGCTGCGAACCTACCTCCACAATCTCCACCAACACCGGAATCCCCCCTTCCTCCACCAACGCCGCCCTAGCCTCCGCCGTGCACACCAAAATACTCACCACAAACGCCGCTTTATCCACCATATTCGACACCAAATCCGCCATAAGCTCCACCAACGGCTTCATAATCCCTGCCTCAACCGCTCGGATCTTATTCTCCTTCACCGAACACAACGAGTACAACGCGGTTGACGCGTCCTTTTTACCGCGAATACTTCCGGTTTCCAGAAGGTTCACGAGTAACGGAATCGCTCCTGACCGTCCGATTACCGATTTGTTTTCTTCGATTTGAGATAAACGTAACAGCGCACACGCGGCGTTTTCCTTCGCCGTTGATGTTCCGATCTTCAACGCTTTAACGAGCGGCCGGATTACTCCTGACGAAGCCAGTTCCTCTTTGTTTTCATCACAGAGTGACAGATTCAAAATAGCGGTCACTCCGTGCTCTTGAAGCTGTAGATCTGACGATGAGATTAGCGAAATCAACGGTCGGATTGCTCCGGCTCTGGCGATTTTCAATCTGTTCTCCGGTTTGTTCTTCGCGAGTAAGCGAATCTCCATAGCTGCTTGCTTCTGATCATCGATAGAAGTGGATTGGAGTGAAGATACAAGCTGTTGAATTAGCTCGTCGGAGTTGTCGGTGGCGATGGAGAGGAGTAAGCGGCGGCTTTGTGAGGAGGTGGTGGAGAATTCGCCGGATCGGTCGCTGTTGCAGTCGCTGAAAGCGGTGGAATCGTCGGTGAAAGTGCGGTTTATGTATGAGTAATTCGGTTGAAGTTGGGTGTCCATGTGGTGGCGGAAATGGAGAATTGGGGGTGAAGGTGAAGGACAGGGTGTACGGATGAAGAAGGCAAGATTGGTGTGCGGTAATGGTGTTGAAGACTGGCGAGAGGTACATCTGGTGGAGGGAATTAGGGGCACGTGCACTGCACAAGGTTATCCAATCGTGGTGCATATAACACGTGCGAACCGTGTCGTACGTACCTTTCGATATGTAACGCGGGTTTGTTTGTTACTATTTAACTATTAAGACATCTAGATGGCTTCGTTCAAGCACACGGTTGTTGGATATTTATCATTATATCTAGACTTTTAGAGAGACCATAACTTGTGTACGTCAATGGCAATATTAACAATTTTAAACACATATGCTATGTGTACAACTATGTAAAGGTGCAATAATTGGTCTAAATAAGTAAATAATTGATGGTGTAGTAGGATAATTGTTGCTTTAATTAGAAACCTCAAACATGGTTAGAGTCTATCATGGGTATGGCATACACATGCAAAACATCGTTAGCCTTGTCACGGAAAAATAATTTATCCTTGTGACCTAACTCCGATATAAGAATTAGTTTCTCGCTTGGTAATAGCATGAATGAGAGTGTTAATGCTAAGTTCTTTTTCGTAGGCTAATAGACGATATCCATATTGTAGAGTTCCAGACGTTTATGCAAACATGGCACGTGAACCCACATCCGTGTCAGGCTTTGTTATTGGTGGTTTCTAGTTCGTTAGGGGAACATGAGAGCCATATCAGATTTTTGGTTTCTAAGAAGGGGTCAAAGATTTATTTGAAAAATTATTAAGTCAATGACCATTTTGGTATATCTTTGTCAATTGGACTAATTTCGTAATTTTCCCGGACATATGTATTATTGTCTTGATTGCATCGCATCTTGGTGTGATAATGGTTACAGATCCTCCTCCTGGTAAGTATATGACAATCGAGCCCGAATTGGACAGGCAAACGCTAAACCTGAAACATTCGAAACAGGTAATGAGAGTGGTATTAGGGTAGAGGACCGGGTATGAGATTAGTTCTAAAAGGTTTTGTGGGTATGAGACGGGTATTGGATTAGACGGTACCCGTTTCAATTACCTAAAAGCATATACCCATTTACCCGAGCTATATACCGAAACATATACCCCAATTTTTTTATCTTTATTTTTCATCTACTATATAGTCTACTAGTGGTATATAACTAATGCGCTATTTTTTTAATGTGACATTCCAGCTATCCCCTTTTTGTTTGATCATTATACTACAAACCAAGCTGAGTTCCAAATTCCAAATATATAAAACCAAGACACAAATACAAGAAGCACCAGAAGACATATCCATCCGTCATCTACTACATCATCGTCGACCTTATTTCTCTTCAAAACATTACAATTCAGCGACATAAAAATCAACATAATCAGCACAACACATCAGTTTATGCCTTATGATAATGATCCCAAATTAACTTTCAATACTAGCCCCCTAGGAAACAATATTTGCTACATGCATTTGAATCCTGAAGAGCATCCACCCGCAGCAATCAACACCCTATAACGCATGACCAAAACTTTTGACTAGACATGACATATACAGGTTTGTTGATGTCATGTTGATTCAATTTAATTTGATAATATTCTTTAAAAAATAAATTTGAAACTAAAATGCTATTAAAAAGTCAAAAACACTCGGAATATATCAACAGCAGACACCCTTAAGTTAACATAAAGCACTATATAGTTGTATACAACAGCTTAATCAAACCATAAAAATGGAAATGTACTAGCTGTAAGGAAATCAGTCACTCCAGTTATCCTCATCAGCTGCAAGAGGCTGCCCTGTACTTCTATTGCATTCATCGTGCTACAGTTCACAACCAAACCGATTAAAAACTTATAAAAATTCAATCTACAACTAAATTACTGCAGGGCGTACCACATCAGCAGGAATCTGCTTGAGAGGAGACCAGATAAGGATTTGTCGATCATTACCACCTGTGTATAGTTCCTGATCATGGGAGCTATAGCAACAACAGTTTACATTCTCATAGTGTCCTTGAAGTGTCATCTTACTCTTACCCGACCACATATCAAATGCCTAACACATGCAGAAAACATGTTTAAACTTCAAAGTATATAAATATACATCCTTACTTTCTTGATCTACTCTTTAAGAAACATATTTCTAAAAGTGTTAAGTGACATACTTTTATAGACGTCATGCATGGAAGAAAGACAACGCCTGAATCCTGAGACACGTCCAACTGTATTGCCTTGCTACTTTGCAGACGCACAATCTCATAGTGCACAAGCGTATTGCAACCAGATTGTATGTCCCACAACCTTAACCTTGAATCAGACCCTAGATTTAAAGCATATAACCAAAATAAGAAACAATTAAAAATGAATATATATCATTAAGAAAGATTATTTATTGTGCAAACCAGATAGGGCTGTCCAATTTTACCCGAAACCCGAACCGGATCCGAAGCCACCCGAACCCGAATTAGAGAATACCCGAAAAACCCGAACCCGACCAACCCGAACCATACA
This sequence comes from Helianthus tuberosus, assembly GCA_030545235.1. Classification (NCBI taxonomy): domain Eukaryota; kingdom Viridiplantae; phylum Streptophyta; class Magnoliopsida; order Asterales; family Asteraceae; genus Helianthus; species Helianthus tuberosus. Next base: position 157,790,218 of record CM060402.1, on the reverse strand, counting down.
TGGGTCAGTTATCGGGTCACTTGTTCTTGGCCAAAATTCCGAACAACCCGACTTGAAAAAACCCGAAACCCAAAAAATACCGAACATTTATAGTCTTTTTTTCATAGATGTGTTTTGTTTTGGAGTCTCTGGCATTTGGAACATTAAGTTTTGGGACTATTAAACATTGTCATATCATATTGTCAAATGATGTTAGAATTTTGATGAGATTTTCTAGTAGCAATACGAATTTTAATGATATTTTGTAAAAAAAACAACTTTTTTATTATTTCACAACTAAAAGCGAAAGCCGAAAACCAAACAACTCAACCCGCACTAACCCGAACCCTACCAACCCGAACTTTAAATGAGTCGGTTTTCGGATCACTTTTTCCCAGCCAAAAACCTGAACAACCCGACCCAAAAAAAACGAAACCTGAAAAAACCCGAAGAACACCCCTCTAATATAACCAGGCTTAACCTGCACTTAGAAGATACATGCCATCCTCGGTCGCTTTCAGACCCAAAACAGCACCATAATGAGCAGTAGCTCGATCTTGACTAGTCAACAATCCAGGATGGAGTCTCTGCTTAGCAGATCCCTTTGTCTGTTTAATAATCTTGCTGTTACCAGAGTGCTTTGAGCTACTTCCAGAACCTACTTTTCTTGGTGGTGCCCGAGCCTTAGACGTTGAAACCTAACAAGACCATAGTCACATAGATCATATGATATCTTTCAACATGTAACAAGCATGGCTTTTTATTGCATGTGTGTTGATAAAAAGCCAACCTTAGTAGTGGATTTGTCAGCTAGAGGTGGACGTCTTCCAAGCTGAGAGTGTGATTGATCTAAAACAGAAAAACATCCTGCACGTCTAATGTCCCAAAAACGTATCGCTCCATCACAGCCACCCGTCATTAAAATCCACTCGCTAGAAGTTGACCACTCCACTGCCATTACGCCATCACGATGACCAGATAATGTGTGAGCAAATGCCCCTGAAGCCATATCACAAAGCCGAACCTGAACATCTTCAGTTGCAGCAGCAATAAGCATGTGGGATGTGGCTAACGATGACATGGCAGTTCTATAAACCTTTCCTGGCATTTTAAAATCCATCACCACCTATAAATAACAAAACATTGTAACAAACTTCAGTTTGAAAAAACATAACTGTCAACAACAAATATAAGGTAATGAAAAGGATTGTATTTACACCTGTGTGGTATTGGTATCCCAAACCTTGATGTGGTGATCATATGAACCTGTGACAAAAAGACCTGTATCGATTGGATACCATATGGCTGTGGATATGGCATATTTATGCGCATTTTGGTGCTGCTTGTCAACTAGTATAGGCTTATGCTTAGCAATCAGACCACCTGCCTCGTAGTCTGTCGCACGTTGAATATCATATATAGCAAGTGATGCATCGGCTGCTCCAGATAACAGGTATCTCCCTTCTGTCAAATCAACCTGATTTAATGATTAAACACACTGACCACTAAAAATCTAAAAAAAATAATGTAATATGTAGATTATTATAATCATATACAAGCATTAGGGACTTCCCATTGCAGTACTATCTTATAAGTTTTAACTCCTATTTTTATCCTATTACACAATAATCCGTTCATTAGCTACTTTGCTACAAAGCAATGAATTTACATAAACAAAAGCTGAAAAAGCACTATTCTAGTTCTAAACACTCCATTGCCCAACAATCACAACTGCAAGTGCACCTAATGTTCAAGCTGTAAAAACGGTTAACCCCTCCATCCAAGGGTGTTCACGCTTTGGTTTAAAACCGCTCAAACTGGTCATCAATTTAGTTTGGCAGTCGAGTTTTCTTTTTAAGTTTTCAGGTCGGGGTAAAAGATTTCAAACCATAGTAAACGGTCATACCCAAAACCGGTCGTAAAAATCCAGACCAGCCCGAAAGAATATATTAAGCTAGGCTATATCAAGATTTTCTGATATTTAATACAGGGCTATTTCAAAAATATACTGAACAAGAAGTCCAAAACTGGTTATCCCTTTAGCCTTAACTTACGTATCCCTCATCCATGGCTTCTAATCATTTAAGCATCATGGTTCATAGCAAAATAGAAGCAAGTCAATACAACAACTTATTTAACAGTATAAAGCATTAGAAGCATTTATAGAATCACAGCCATTAATCCAGATAGTAGAAAGTAAAATCAGGAAACTAAACCATTAGTAGCGGTTCGGTTTTAGTTTTTAAAAGTTCAGTTTCGTTTTCAATCGTAAAAAACCATCAAAGCCGAACAGTAAACACCCCTACCTCCATCTACACTACACCTAGATTTTAGATGAATTGATTGCTCAACATAGTTACAGAATCTGTTTAAGAAGTAGTTTTCCAGCATAGTTACAGCTAGGTAGAGAGGTCTTGCACTAACTAAATGATTCCAAACCAAACCAGTTGATCAACAACAGATAGGAAAAAGCTAATTATATCACAGTCAGATGCAAGTGTTTAACAACACAGTATAATTCCTAGTTTTGAAGCTTTGTAAGAAACAAGTAAGTGGAGAAGAGGAAAGGCGAAGAATAATAAAGACCTGTAAGGAATTAACGGAGCCACGGTGAGAAGAGACAAGCTCTTTGTGATTGGAGAGATGAAGAGACGATGCTCTGTTCGATCGAATACGAGTGATGAAGGAATTAGGGCGAAGTTTTCCCGATTCTCTATCTCCGATCTTCTTCCACATTCTCCTCGCATCTTCTTCTTGTAATTACCGCCAATCGTTTGTTTTGGTTGAATCACAACAAATAGATTTATTTGTTAGGAGTTGAAAATTTCAGAGATTAAGATGAATGGTTTTGGTGCAGGAGAGAGAGAGTTAGAGATAGAGACGGTGGAGAGAGCGGGGTTTGCAGATGAAGACGACGGACGGACGGTCCCACCACGGTCACGGGTCATGTGATCTGGAATGGGCCGAGATAACCCCACCCCAGGTACTAGCCCAATTGGTTCATTCAACTTTATGTGGATTAAATGGAATTAGAATAATTTCTATCTTTAATCATGTTTGAGTATCTAAGTAAAGGAATTTGATTCCGGATTTAATTAATTTGAGAATTCTTTCATGTATTAAAGAATTTCCTAGACATGTTTTCAATGCCACAAATAACTCTAACACCCGTCACCTCTATCACAACCTATCGATCGTCGTCAACCGCTATGCCTTTGCCACCGCCCACCTCCGTCACTACCCGCCACTTACTGCTACCACCGCCATCCACACCAACTGACGTCACCCGCACGAGCAACCCGCCACCAATCCCAGCCGATCGGTGAGCTCCAACACCACCCGTCATCGCCACATTATCATCCATTTTTTACATAGAGTAAATTACAAAAAAAATGTCCTTTATCTTTTTATCGAATTTCGAATCTTTTCCTTTGCCTTTAAGATTGACGGATTTGTACTTTATGTTTATATTACACGTATGAAGGGGTATGGATCTTGCGCCAGGCTTAGGCGCAAGTGACCATCACCCAGTTTGCTTTCCCACTCAGAAAAGAACTTGCTTCAGTCTGTGCGGGCGCGCACGGACCCGGTTTGCTTCCCCACTCGGATAAAGATGAGACTCTCATTGTCACACCCTGACTTTTGCGGAAACGTGATTATTGGTGTGACTTCTTAATACCATTGCATACGATCATAACCATACTATATGATAAATCAATAGGTTTGTCATCCATTAAGTAAGTTAAAACATAACAACATTGTTTCAAAAACGTAGACTTCAAATTCAAGCTTTACAATCATACAAAATGTTTATGAGTTCACTAAGGACTCATCAAAATGATATTAAATAGTACCAAGGTTTGGAAGGCGTGTCTTGTCCAGGAAAGAGACACACAGACCAAACTTAAAGACCATGGATGACATCTTTATTTTTAACGCAGCATAAAAACTTCCAACGCCCGCCAGATCCACTTATATATTCCCTGAAGTACATGTAGTTTAAAAACATCAACAAAAGTTGAGCGAGTTCATGTGTTCGTTTGTCTGTATGTATAAACCTTTGAAAACGTTGTAAGTATGTATGAAAGTCCCTGGTATGTAGCAATAAGGAAAAAAAAAGATCACCATTGGGTTGCAAAGCCAATGATATGTGTGAAGTGATGCAGGAAGACTCAAACCTAGCAGATTTTGGCGTCGGGCTCATGGTCCACTCAGCGGACTCAGGAGTGGGGCTCGCTACACCCAAATAGATCTATCACTCATGACCCTCGGTCCTACAACGAGGATTAATGGCCTCAAGTACCACCTACCCACTCACATGATCTAAGTAGTATACCCTCCTTAAGCTAACCATACCATGTATAAAAGTGTCTGTAATTACTGTAACATGTATTCCACCCCCGAAGTATAAAAACTGAAAACAGTTAAGAGAAAAGGGGGACATGAACTCATCGAAGTGCGTATCCTGTAACGTCAATCTCAAACTCGAACTGCTGCGTGACGACCTACACGTACTAATGTCTATTAGACGAATGGGTCGTGCCTTGGCTTAGGGTTTAGTGTTTTGAGTTGCGTTACGTTGGTATTATCCTTGTTAAAATAATAATAAGAGTAAATTACAAGTTTTGTCCTTTATGTATGTCCCAAATTGCGGGCGCTGTCCTTTAAATCAAAACTTGACAGGCGGTGTCCTTTGTGTTTTCAAAATCTTGCACGTTTTGTCCTTTAGGCCAAACTTAGTTAGTTTTTATAGTTAAATCTGGTATCAAGGGGCTATTTTGTAAAAAAAAAATTATTCAGGGACTAAATTGTACAAAACTTAATATTATTATTATTATTAATATTATTGAGTAAATTACTAACCACCATCACCACCACCCTTCATCACCATCACCACCACCCTCCACCGCCGCCACCACCACCACTTCCTTTAAAGACACTTTTTTTAACATTATATTGCATACAAACAAGAAGATAACAACTCGTCTTGGTTAACAGCATTAGATGGCTTCTCTTCCGGTGTTGACCGTTCTTGAGCAGCCTCTAGTATCACCACCACCATCATCACCAAACATCACCAAAACGAACCTGATTTGCAAACATATCCGGCATCGATTCTCCACCACCATCATCACCAAACATCACCAAACATATCTGACATCGATTCTCCGGCATCACCAAAAACAAATCACCCTTTCACCACCATCACCAAACATCGATTCACCACCATCACCAAACATATCCACCTGCATCGATTCACCACCATCACCAAACATATCCACCTGCATCGATTCTCCGACCACCCACCTACCACCCACTGACCAAAAATCAAAAACCCCCAAAAATCCCCAAAATCAAACAAATCAAACCCCCCCCCCCCCCCAAAATCCCCAAAAACAAAAATATCAAAAACCCTAAAAAAACAATTCCGGCATTGATTCTCCGACCACCACCACCTAAAAAACAATTCCGGCGATGGGTTGAAGGGATTATCGGCTACTCAAACCGAAAAGACGTTGTCGGTGATTCAGAAGAACGCACTAAGAACCGGAGTTTATAACGGTGGACAAATGGAATCCATTTCGTTTCCGTTGTTTCCATCTAAGGGTTTGAGGTTAAGAAGCAAGATTTTGGATTGGTTGGATGGTTTTCAGAAACTTCCGTATGTTTCACCGTATGAGGAATGCTTGGATTTATGCCCGGGTAGTGATTTGGCTGAGAAACTGGTCGTGGGTTTGCTCCACCGGTGGTGATGGTGGTTAGAGAGAAGAGGTGGATAGTGGTGGTGTTGTAATGGTTGAGATTTTTTTGATCTGGAACTAGATAGAGAAGAAGTAGAGAAAGCTAGAGAAAGAATGATACAATTTAGTCCCTGAATAATTTTTTTTTACAAAATAGCCCCTTGATACCAGATTTAACTAACAAATCTAACTAAGTTTGGCCTAAAGCACAAAACGTGCAAGATTTTGAAAACACAAAGGACACCGCCTGTCAAGTTTTGGTTTAAAGAACAGCGCCTGCAATTTGGGACATACATAAAGGACAAAACTTGTAATTTACTCTAATAATAATTATTTTTAACTTAACTTTTGTAGTTAGAAAAATAGTTAGACAACTATTTCGTATTCACACTTCTTAATTATTTTGTAAGTGTGTTTCCTTCCCAAGGATGGGGGTTTTTATTCATGTACACTTGCAATTCCGAAAAATATATTTTAAGTCCCACTTAGAAAAATATATTTTAATCACTTGTCTAAAACATCTTAATTCCAAAATATATATTTTTTCAAAAATATTATACTTTACTTCACAATTTTCCCAAAATAATACTTTGCCAAAAATATACGTATAAGAGTATTTTTCTGAAATACTACATAAGTTACGTTTTAGTGTGTCGTAATACCACAATACTTGTGCAACTTAGATATTTATTTTGTGAGAGTTTTAGTATTATTTTGGAGTTGCAATTTTTGTGGTGTCATAAGATATATTATTTTTACCCTAAAAATAATATAACTAGTTCTCAAAATAAACAACTAATCACACAAGAGTTTTAGTAATAAATATATATTCTAAATATATATTCATCAAATTTTATTTACGAAAATCAACCTCCGACACTTTAATATTTTTGTAATAAAATCATGGCAAAGTTTATTTTGAAGATAAATTTAGTAATATATTTGTAAACACTTACTAGAAAAATATTTTCTAAGTGTTGGATTTTTAGGAAAATTTCGCCAGAGTTTCCTTTGTAAATGGAGGCGTCCACGCTTACTAGCGTATCATTTTATTTTGTAAAATCATTCAATCAATCATCATCCAACAACATACAATTTCTAATCATCAATCTTGACAAGAATCAACATAAATCATAAGCTTATGAACTTGAAATATTTATAAAAGCAAGTAGTAACTTACTAGCATAATTAGTGAGTCTTGTTACCTTTAAAAATGTGATTTGTTTCTTAAAAACTTTATCTTTAAAGGATTTGAAGATTTACAACTTCTAGTCATGATTTCCAAAAATATTTCTTTGTAAAATCATCTTGTTACACAAGTGTTTATTCACTTGTTTATTTACTAAAAATGTGTTTATTTCATGTAATATCCAAGTTTTATCAAAATTCGTTCCTTTCACTTGGTTCTTTCGAAAAACCGCTCATAGATCTTTAGATCTACAAGTTTATAACTTTATTTTTTTCAAGAAAACTTATATTTGTTCAAGTTCAAGGTTCATGTGTGGATGGTTTCATCATCCTTCATATCTTTAACCTTTACATCTTGCTAGTTCATGTTCTTAAACATGATCTAGCAAGTCTAGGTGATAAACCATCTTACTTCTACTAACAAACAACATGTATTAAACATAACAACACAAGATCAACATGATTTCAACATCATTTAACCATACATCTTCTCTAGTTAGATTAACTTCAAGACTTTGATGATGTTCTTTAGAGTTCTTAATATTTTATCATTCTTTTAACTATTAACCACTAAAAATAAGAACAAGATGAAGATTTAAAACACTTACTACTAGCACAAGGCTAGGGGAGTTTCAAGGCGTAAAAGTGGTGGATAAAAGAAAACTAGAGCGGTCCTTGAGCTTTCGAATACACCAAGCTTAGTTGTTGGACCTCTTGCACCTTTGGATGAGTGTAGAATGCTTGAATGGAAAGTTGATGGTGGTTGTATGATGGATGGTGGTGGCGGCCGTGACTCAAGGAGAAGGAAGAAGAAAGCTTGTGTGTTTGTGTGTTGTTGAGAAGTGAGAGAGTGGTTATCTAACATACTTATTTATAAACCATATTCCACATTAACCATCATGTATTATGCTTCTTTAACCAACAACATTGGCCAATAAAATAATCAAAAGAAGTGTGGGGATGTCCCCACACCCATGAACGTCGAAGGGGGAGGGGGGTAAGGGGGGTTGGGTTGTAATTGTATGGTAACTATCTAGTTAGACTTGAAATGTTAAGTTAGTATATTATTGTGTGTTATATAATATAAAGGGTGTTAGGGTATTCGGTGTAACATCTATGCTTGTAATCATTGTGAACAGTTCAATTATCAATAAAACAAAGTTATTTGATCCCAATGTTTGTTTGGTTATGTTTTACATTTTTCATGTTTTGACTTTTATCCAATTTCAAACTCTATATCGCTTTCTGGAGAGTTATACGCAAACCGGTGCGTAAACGTAACCAGTTTAACGCGATAAATACTCCGAAACATCAACATATGCTTAACATACCTTAAATAACCTTTACATAACTTAGAAATAAGTTTTGAAGGCTCTGGTATGGCAAAAACAAGTTAATTCGCCTACAGGGACTAAATTTGACAAACTGCGAAAGTATGCCAATTTGAACTGTAACGAACATTCCGGAACATGACCATAATTTAAACACACCATAAATATCCTTTACATAGCTTAGAAATAGGCTTTGAGGGGTTCGGTGTGCTAAAATAAACTTTTGGGTCATTCAGGGACTAAAAGCGTCAAAAAGTGCACAAGTTTGCATTTTCGCGCATAACTTACGTTCTGAATACATCCGGACATCCAAAAATTTATGTAAGCACTAAAATATTTTATTTTAGTGTTTGGCATAAGAAAAATCCATTCGTCACGCAAATTGGATTGTTTTTCACGCTTATGCGCATTCCGTCGTAATTAAGCGAACATCGCGATCGTACGACCAAACGAACCAACATCCGGCATATTTTTGAGCATGTTTCACGTCCACAATGTTTAGGCATGATTTTAGGGCCTTAAAGTTGGCTTAACGGGCCTTAAACATGTCGGAAATGGCCTTAAACACCAACAGGGACCTAAACTATCAATTCAGCAAAGTTGTTTCTTATAAGAAGGACCAGGCGGCCCGCGTAAGCCCTGGGTGATCCTTTACGCGGCCCGTGTCAGCTTCCCAGATCAGAATAATCAGTTTTAACAGTAGATTACAGTTGTTAACCACTCAAAACTCACCCACACTTGCCCTTTCAGTTCATGAGGGGCAATTTTGAGTCACCACAAGGTTTCAACAAGTGTATGGACAAGATCAAAGCACGTTATTCGATAAACGATCCTAACGGTTCTACCACATCTATAAATACCCAACCCCATTCATTTGCAAAACCCACAAAATCTGATCTAAAAGCTCTAAGTTGAAGCCATTACTTCATACCTGAGCTACTTGGATCAAGTTAAGCTTTCGGGGACCCTTTGTAAGTGTTCCTTCGTTCTCTTTATTCGTTTAGCGTTAAAAGTCAAACTTTGTTTGACTTTCTGCGTTGACCAGTTTATGGTCAATGCGAAGTTCGTTTGAACTTCATAACGTGAGCGTAATCACGATGGTTATAGTCCCTAGTGACTATACCTACTGATTACCACGTTATCTAGGCTCAGTGACGAGTCGTAGTTTCGGCCAAAATGCGCATTTACGCGTGTTTTGTAACCAAACTACTCTTAGGTATCAAAACCGTTTGTTTTGATACCAAACCTATTTTCTAAACTTAGTTAAGCATGTTTTAACATGCTTAGCTCGTCACTTTTAGTTTAGTGCTTATATAGGGTCGTAAGGTAAGCGATCTAAACAATCGCTTATACTTTCGAACCCGACCCGTTTGGTCGACCATTAGGATCCGACCAAACACATTAGGTGACCATAGTATGTAGGGAATAACCTTCCGAGGTTATACCTTAGGGTTACGATGTTTAGTTAGTTGTATGATAGGTAGTATATATGCCTTAGGTAAATTACCAAAATACCCTTTTTACGCCAAAACTCATTTTAAGCATATGTAACATAACTTTTGGTATCTAAACTGATTTGGCAACAATATTAGACATGTTAAGGCATATATTACTTGTCATAGGACTAGCTAAGCGGTCCGAACGCGTTTCACGCAAACGACGCATTAAAGTAGCTTAAGCTACCTAAACGGGTCGTAATGGGTCGTAAGCACTTAGGTTAGGTTTCATTTTAGTATGTGGGCTTTGTTAAACCATATTACACGAGTCTCCATACTCGTTTGGTTTACGAACCCTCATTCTATCCAATCCTCCGATTTAGGTCCGGTATATTAACATAGTTACCTATATTAGGTGTCGTTTGATATCCGTGATCTCTAGCATTGTTTGGTTGTTACTCAAGGACTACTAAGCAATCTCAAGTGAGTACATAGACCCCTCTTTTACTGTTTTCCAAACATTTTGGGGTGAAACACATGTGCCTACTTGTTACTTTCATGCTTTTCCATGTTTTCATATCATATGCTTGTTAGGTTCAATAGTACACTTATAGTACATGATTTCATTGTGTTTATGCTATGTATGCCCATTGTGTGCATATTTAGTACATCGTTTTACATTACATGTTATGTTATGTATGCCCATTGTGTGCATACTTAGTACATTGCTTTACATTACATTTTATGCCATGTATGCCCATTGTGTGCATACTTAGTACATTGTTTTACATTACATTTTATGCTATGTATGCCCATTGTGTGCATACTTAGTACATTGGTTATTCATCACATGCTTACATTTTGGTATAACATTTGGTTTGTTCAAATGGGACAATATACATTCATTAACATTAGCTATGCCGCTCGTTAGTAGGTAATGGTACCATAGGACTTGACAACTCCCATTCCTGAACCCTAGGTTTGTTTGGGTGGAAGGAATGACCGAATTCGATAAACAATAACACAGATAGACCTTTAATTTGTTTAAAGGTCTATCACCACAGTCACAAGGCTTGGATGTATGCATTTTCACAATACCGCATAGATGTTTGTATCAGTATAGCATGCATTTGTTCCACAAAACATAACTTTGACTTAAACTATGTTTAATTCAATACCCTGTTTTTGTGCATTTTACCTATGGTTTAGTTGATATATTTCACATGCCATACATGATATTTTTGGATACACATTATATGATTTACATTAAACATAAACATTTTGACATTGATATACACATTTGGTGATTTACATTAGACATGGACATTTTGATATGGTTTACACAATAACACTTGACAATTGATTTATACATGAACAATTTACAATTGGTGGTTGGTTTGGGTAAATGGTTTGAGTAACGAGGCGTGTGTAATATGATACAAACATGGTGGATACGCCGCTGGTACTTCCTATATATAAGTGTTTGTATAATATTACATATCGTAGCGTTAATTAAATTATTTCAGTATAGACATATTACATTTTACACAAATAACATATTTTTCACAAGACATTGTTTTACAAAACGGTTTATTTTATACAACCCACTTTACTTGGTTATTTCATTAACCATACACCTTTCTTTTATATAATCTGATTTCTTATCGAGTTTTCATATGATTTATAAAAGAAAACGCTTAACAAGATTCATGACTAACTTTTATTAAACCTTTCTTCTAAAACCCAAGTCATAAATCCTATTTTCACAAAACCTATGTATCTCACAGGCATTTTTATGCTGACGTACCTATTTTCACATGTGTTTTCAGGAGCAGTCGCTTAGGATGATGATCGTGACACTAGGGCGGACATGTGCCTTAGAGACTTAAAAATAAAGATAGAACTAGTTTAATTATGTTCTGAACTCTTTATTTCTGTTTTGAGTCAATGTAACACACTTGTTTGATAAATAAAATATAACTTTGTATGCCATGGTTGTGAAACAATAATTCTGTTACAACACTACCCGACGTTTCCGCCACGATTTGATGTTCTACGTGGTCGGGGTGTGACAGAAAAGTTGGTATCAGAGCCAATGGTTATAGGGAATTAGGTTATTAGTAATGCTTTGACCTAGACTATAACCTTTCTAGGACCCCAACACAAGTTATCTTGTGTTTAGATCTTAAAACATGCACTTCACCTATCCTTAGGTGATAACCACAACGGGAACATCAAGTTCGAATCCGCTTTGAAAATTAATCATCTATTCTTGGATGATTGATTACTAGGTTTTGAACCCTCTATTGTAAGGTTTTGAATCCCTTTGAATTTTCAAAATCTCGTCAAAGTTTTGGGTTCTAAATAGTGTTAACACGTGCCAACTGGAAGAGTGAATGCCTGTACCCTGGGTTTTCTGTCTAAGGCTAGAGTGTTCGTACAAATCCACATAATCGGACCAGTCACTCTTACCTGGGAACTCTTGGGGTGAGTGTTCACTTATAGGCGAGCATGTCTTCGCGATACATTATTTCTTTGACCCATTTACTTTGATTAGTCACAATGTGTCGTTTGTTTACCTTGTGGTAACAAACAAATGACCACCATCTTTGCTGTTGTCAATTTCTGTATCATCTCATTCTTTTCACCCAATCATCTCACTCGTTTCCTTTCATGTTTCCTCTTTTAGAATGTCTCCTCGACGCGAGAATCAGATAGCGACTGCCGAACTGGCAGAAATCATTGCGCAGCAAATGGCTGCTGCATTCCCAAACCTCTTTGCTCAATGGAACCAAGCCAACAACAACAACAACGCTACATGCAATTTCAAGAGTTTCAATTCGGCTAAACCACTCAAGTTTAGTGGTACTGAAGGAGCAACTGGGCTCCTACAATGGTTTGAGAGCACTGAGAGTACGTTTCGTCATGTTCAGTGTCCTGATAATCGCAAGGTCGAGTTTTCTTCGAGTGTGTTTCAGAAGAGGGCTCTTACGTGGTGGAACGGGGTTATGAGAGATCGTGGTGCAGAAGTTGCTCTAGCACAGACATGGGCTGAACTTAGGGCCCTTATGATGAGGGAGTTTTGTCCTCGTCATGAACAACGAGCGTTGGAGAGAGAGTTTGATGACTTGAAACAGGACAGTGGCGAGCACAGGGCGTATACTGATAGGTTTGAGTAGTTGAGTCTGCTTTGCCCAACAATGGTTACCCCACTCGACAAGGCTATCGAAAGGTACATCGATGGTCTACCTGACTCAGTACAAGACATCATTACTGGTAGTAACCCTACCACACTCCGTCAGGCGATCGAGTTAGCAGCAACATTGACTGAGTCGCAGGTTCGAAAGGGAAAACTGCACAAAAAGGGTGACAAGGGTAAGAAGCAGGCGTCTGACAAAGAAGATAGCAAGAAAGGTCAAAACAAGAAGGGAAAGGATTCTGGTTCCTCAAGGGGGTCAAGGAAGCGTAAGGCTTCCCAAAATTTTGCTGTCACTGCCCAAGTTAACCAGGCAGCTCCCAACCAACCCGCACAGCCTCCAGCGAAGAAACCTTATGCAGGAAATGCACCTTTGTGCAATAGATGCAACAGACACCATCAGCCGCAATTTCCGTGTCGCTTCTGTACTAACTGTGGGAAGTCAGGACATCTTGCTGATGTTTGTCGTTTTGCTCAGAATCAGGCAGTTCAGAACCCGGCTCAACGAGTTGCTCAGCCTCCTGCTCAGCAACAGGGTCAAGCTGCACGACCACACTACCCGCCAGGTTCTTGTTACAACTGTGGGGATCTGACCCACTACCGTAATCAGTGTCCAAGATTGGTGAATGCTAACCCAAATCAGAATCAGGCTCAGGCTCGAGGTCGAGTCTTCAACATGAATGCACAAGAGGCACAAGCAGACAATGAAGTGGTGAACGGTACGTTCTTTATTAATAATCAGCCTGCATCTGTTCTTTTTTATTCGGGTGCCGATAAGAGTTTTGTGTCTTTATCTTTTGAGCCATTGCTCCGCATGTCTAGAACGAAACTAGGAAAACCCTTGACAGTAGAAGTTGCTAGTGGTGAACCCATTATTCTTGATTCTGTTCTTCGCAACTGCCAGTTGAACCTTAACGACCATCTTTTTCCTATTGACCTCACGCCTATGCAACTTGGAAGCTTCGACGTTATAGTGGGTATGGATTGGTTATCCAAGCATCGTGCAGAGGTAGTTTGTTTTGAGAAGATTGTTCGTGTGCCGCTTTCGACAGGCGAGATCCTACAAGTTCATGGTGAGAAACCTGCTGGTGGTCTCAAACTCATGTCTTGTTTTAAAGCTCGGAAGTATCTGCGAAAGAACTATGTGGCCTTTTTGGCACATGTTGTAGCAGATAAGGGTAAGGGTAAGTCTATTCAAGATATTCCTGTTGTTGTCACACCCCGATATTTCCACACTTTACCGGTGGGCCCGGTAGGGAGTAACGTGACGTAGTTGATATCATCATAGTCAAACAACACAATATATAAATGCACAGCGGAAGCAAAAGGATAAATATATTACAATCCGAAATAATGTAACATCAAAGTATTACAACGGAAGTAAAGGATCCACAGGCGGATCGAAAATAAAAATAACACTGTTCAACAGACTTTAGGCATCTAAGCTTGCGAGACTCTTTATTGATGCTAGGAGTAGCCAGCCTATTCCGATTAGTACCTGCACTTAGCCTTTTTAGGAAAATACATCAGTTTACACTGGTAAATACAATCAACCGACTCATTTTGAAAAGGGTTTAAAAATGATTGATTTGAATGCACATGGCACAAATAATATTTTATAACTTGGGATAATTATTTGAATATAATACTCATAAAAGATTTACATGTTTCTTATGCGTTCAGTAGCCCGGTTCGTGCCGGGTTAAAGATCAATGGACACACCACATTAATTATATGAAACACCGACGGGCGTACGCCTACGCCCCGTGCTTAGGTCATGGCCATTTCGTAAAATGATGCCAGGGATATCCGAGACATGGTCATTAACCCCCCAAAGGCTTTAAGCAAACAAAACAATTTAAACGGTCATCTCGATAATACTTAACCACCAAACAATTAAGGTCGAATGCCCGACCAAGCGGTATTTTATATACCGTACCCCAAGCCCGTATAAGGGAAAATAAGTTAAAAGTATTTACCTGAGCTAAATATAAATTCAATCACAGTCGTATCAAATCAGCAAGTACAAATAGCTTTTACTGGGCTCCTAAATCTGGAACGAAGGTTTTTAATAACCTATTAGAATCCTAACGGGTCTTTAATTAAGCCTTGACTTAGACCGATTAGTTTTCAAGAGGAGGATACGGTTCAAACGCATGATAAAGCGAAGACCGGAATAGAATGTGATTTAGACCCGACAAGTTTGAAGACTTGTATAATATGGGTAATCTAAACACATTCTGGATTTTGAGATAATAACGATAAGGTTTGACCCGTTTCGGCTAATTTATGCAAACTAGTTACATAAACCTAACCGAACACGCAAGAAGCGTAACGGGTAACCATAAGAATTATATACAGGTTTCCTAAGTTAATATGCCTTAAGTATGTTGTGATATCAGTAGGATACCTTCCATTATGCCCAAAACGAATTTAAACTTAAACTATTCCCCGTAGGGGCATTTTGATCATTTTAAAGGTTATAAAAGAGCTCAAATATAAATCTGAGTCTCGAGTCTGATGTAAACATAAAAATACTTAATTTAATAAGTTATAATGGTAGGGTATCAAGTCTTATATTTATAAAGTGGTCTTGCTACATGCTATGCGTTAAAAATGCTTAAAAAGGCGATTTTGAGCCATTTCCGGATTCTCAAAGGAAAGCTGATATTTTATTTATTCCAGAAGGATCAAAATATTTTATTTATCATATTAGCTCAGTAGAAAAAGTTTGGGGTCAAAAGGATTTGTAAAACTCATTTTATAGCCCGAAAGGGCAAAACCGGCATTAACCGAAATAAAGCTACAACCCTATGTTATGCTCAGCCTAAAATTAATTAAAAATCTTCAAAAATCCCAAAATATTATATTATATCAGTGGGTAAAAGTTTGGTATCAAAGATTGGGTTTAGATAGGCTATACGCTAATTACGCCGTTTAATTTATAAGAAGCTTTCTAATTACGCTATTGAGCATAACTCTTAATCTAGACCTCCAACTGATGTGAAATTTTAGGGACATGTTTGTAGATCAGTAATAAAGATTATTGTCCTTTCACATTTCCAAAATTCTCGTTTTATGGACAAAAGGGCATATTGGTCAACATTTGGCAATTTAACGGAAACATGTAAACGACTCGGGTAATCAACGAACCAATCACAGAGGGCTATACTACCATGTAACCTGGTCCTAAGGAAGTCCTAAAGCATATCCAAACTTTACTAAAACGGGTCAGAACTGAAGTCAAAGCAAAAGTCAAAGTTTTGCGACTTTCGGTTCCGAACCGGGTCTATACTGAAAATTGTCGGGTCGGACATGCTTAGACATGTTCTTTAATTGATTACTAAGTTATATTGATGACAAAACAGATTACACGCCTCTTACCTTGCAATTTATGCGTTAATTCAAAGATTATGTTTCTGTTGACTTTTTCGGATTACGTTTGACCCGACATTTGACCTAGTTAGAGTGGGAATCAGAGGGTGCCCTTTTAAGGGTTTATTGCCCACATAATTACCAACTTATAACAACCCTAAGTTTGACTAATCGCTGGACCATTAGCGATTAATCAATAAGTCAACCGTTAATTACGACGGTTTGACTTTAAGGCTATAAACTAAGCAAAACTTAATTAAGGAAGGTTAAGCATACTTACCAAGGTCCTATGCACGATTTATGAGGCTTAGGAATTGGTCTTGTGCTCCAGAAATGACCAGAAGATGTGATGGAATGAATGATCAACAATTGCACAAAGTGGGTTCTTATATAGTGGGTTTGATTGATCAAGATCATGACAAGTAATGCTACCAATGATCATGGATGCATCCCAAGTGTCCCTATACTCTAAAAACCATTTTAGGGAGCTCATGGTATTGAGAAATGGCAACAAGAGTCGGTTAAATGGACTTAACAGCCACCTGTCTACATTTTCTGTATCTGGGCAGGCCAGGCGGCCCGCGTAAGGATATGCTTGGGCTTACGCGGCCCGCGTGAGTCCCCTGACCAGGTTACCAAGTTTTTATAAATTGTAGTTTTGGTCCCCGGTCCTCCTAAATGTCATTTTCACCTTATTTATTGCATTATAAGCCCTCTAAATTGATTTATAAGGGCTTCAAGACTTATACCATCTTTGTGAAGTCCTTGGTCACTTTGTGTTTACCCGAAAAGTCATAAATTTCATCGTTGACGCATCTAACCCCTCGAATACGAATTTTATCATAACTTTCTCATACGATAACGAAACTTGGTGAAATTTTTATCACACATTCTAGTGAGCATAATTAATCGTTACAAAGCTTTGGGTTTGCTAAAAGGTCACTCAGAGGTATAACTTAAACATGTTGACACGTTTAACCCCTGTAGTTTGTAATCTCTCACTTTCTTTCACAATTAGCTTCGTATGATCCATGATTCATCCGTTTAAGGGTATAAACATCACGTAGGGTTATTGTAAAGTATATTTATCCATTTTTGACGTTTTGAACCCTTATTTTTCACATAGTTTCTTTGTTTGTCAACTTTAGTCCCTCTAGAGTATTCTTTCACACGTTCAAGCTTATGACACGTGTCAATACATTATAGGACATGAAATTTCGAGGTGTTACAGTTGTTTGGGATTATTCTGAAGTATTTCCTGAAGAGTTACCTAGTCTACCCCCAGCACGCCAAGTCGAGTTCCGTATTGATCTCGTACCTGGTGCAAATCCCATTGCCAGATCCCCATATCGTCTTGCACCGTCTGAGATGCAAGAGTTGGCTAAGTAGCTTCAGGAGCTCTCTGACAAAGGTTTTATCCATCCTAGCTTTTCACCTTGGGGTGCTCCCGTTATTTTTGTCAAAAAGAAGGATGGATCTTTTAGGATGTGTATCGATTATCATGAGCTTAATAAGCTTACCATCAAGAATCGATTTCCCCTACCTCGCATTGATGATCTCTTTGATCAGTTACAAGGTGCTTCTTATTTTTCAAAGATTGATCTGCGATCGGGATATCATCAACTTTGGGTGCATGAAGAAGACATTCCCAAGACAGCGTTCCGCACTCGTTATGGGCATTATGAGTTCACAGTCATGCCATTCGGTTTGACTAATGCTCCTGCTGTTTTCATGGACTTAATGAATAGGGTCTGCAAGCCTTATTTGGATCAGTTCGTCATTGTTTTTATTGATGACATCTTGATATACTCTAAGACGCGAGCTGATCACGAGCAACATCTTCGTCTTACTCTGGAACTCCTAAAGAAAGAACAACTTTTCGCCAAATTCTCCAAGTGTGAATTCTGGCTTAAAGAAGTTCAATTCTTAGGACATATTGTCAATGAACAAGGTATTCATGTAGATCCCTCCAAGATCAGTGCGATTAAGGATTGGGATACGCCTACTACTCCTACTGAAGTTCGTTCTTTTCTTGGTCTTGCGGGTTATTACCGCCGCTTCATTGAGAATTTCTCAAAGATTGCAGTTCCTCTAACTGCTCTAACTCAGAAGAACAAACCCTTTGATTGGGGATTCAAGCAAGAGGAAGCGTTTCTGACTTTGAAACAAAAACTTTGTGACGCGCCTGTTCTGACCTTGCCTGAGGGCAATGATGATTTCGTCGTTTATTGCGATGCATCTAAATTGGGTCTTGGCTGTGTTCTGATGCAAAGAAACAAAGTCATAGCATATGCATCGAGGCAGTTGAAGATACATGAGAAAAACTACACCACTCATGATCTTGAGTTAGGTGTAGTTGTCTTCGCTCTTAAGATCTGGAGACACTATTTGTACGGTACAAAATGTGTGGTTTTCACGGACCACAAAAGTCTTCAGCATATCTTCAATCAGAAGGAACTCAACATGAGGCAACGACGTTGGGTTGAGCTTCTAAATGACTATGACTACGAAATTCGCTACCATCCTGGTAAGGCGAATGTCGTGGCCGATGCTTTGAGTCGCAAGGAAAGTACTAAGCTTCATTGTGTTCGTGTTCAATCTGATATTCAAGCTCAATCCGATATCCAAGCACATATTTCTCAGGCTCAACAATCTTGTGTTTCACAAGGTTTGATGGATAAGGAATTTCCCTATCACATAACCCCTGATCTGGAACTGAAGGACAATGGTTCATATTACTTCATGGATCGTTTGTGGGTCCCAAGCCAAGATAACCTTCACACCTTGCTTATGGATGAAGCCCGTAAGTCTCGTTATTCTATTCATCCTAGCTCAGATAAGATGTATAAGGATCTTCGTATTCAGTATTGGTGGCCTGGTATGAAGAAAGACATTGCCTTATATGTATCAAAATGCCTTACTTGTCTTAAGGTTAAGGCTGAACATCAGCGTCCCTCTGGTTTATTGGTGCAACCAGAGATCCCAGTTTGGAAATGGGAAAACATTACTATGGATCTCATTACCAAACTTCCGCGCACAAAGAAAGGTTATGATGCCATCTGGGTAGTTGTTGATCGTCTTACTAAGTCGGCGCATTTCTTGCCAATCCGTGAGGATTTTTCTGCTGACAAACTTGCTAAAATCTATGTGGATGAAATTGTAGCTCGACATGGTGTTCCTTTGAACATCATTTCTGACAGAGATGCTCGTTTCACTTCTCATTTTTGGAGAACCATGCAATCTGCTATGGGGACCCAACTTAATCTGAGCACAGCTTATCATCCTCAAACGGATGGTCAATCTGAAAGAACAATCCAGACTCTGGAGGATATGCTTAGAGCTTGTGTGATCGATTTTGGTGGTAGTTGGGATTCACATCTTCCGTTAATTGAATTATCCTACAACAACAGTTATCACTCCAGCATCAATATGGCTCCTTTCGAGGCTCTCTATGGTCGAAAATGTCGTTCACCAGTCTGCTGGAATGAGATCGGTGAGGCTCAGCTTACTGGACCTGCCCTCATTTTAGAGACAACTGATAAGATTAAGAAAGTTCGTGATAACCTTCAGACAGCTAGAAGCCGCCAAAAGAGTTACGCGGACCCAAAACGCAAGCCCTTGGATTTTCAAGTCGGTGATCGTGTATTACTTAAGGTCTCACCTTGGAAAGGTGTGATCAGATTTGGAAAGAAAGGAAAACTTGCACCTAGATACGTTGGACCATTCAAGATCGTCGAAAGAATCGGTAAGGTAGCCTACAGACTTGAGTTACCTCCTGAACTTGGAAATGTTCATCCAACCTTTCACGTGTCCAATCTCAAGAAGTGTTTAGCTGATGAGAACCTCCACATACCACTTGACGAAATTCGTGTTGATAAAACACTGAAATTTGTTGAGAAGCCAGTGGAAATCATGGAACGTGAAGTAAAGTGGCTCAAACGCAAGCGCATTCCATTGGTCAAAGTTCACTGGGAATCTAAACGTGGACCTGAGTTTACTTGGGAAAGCGAAGATCAAATGAAGGCGAAGTATCCACATCTATTCCCACGAGTTTCCTCTAAATAAATTTCGGGATGAAATTTCCACAAGTAGGGGAGACTGTAACATCTGTGCTTGTAATCATTGTGAACAGTTCAATTATCAATAAAACAAAGTTATTTGATCCCAATGTTTGTTTGGTTATGTTTTACATTTTTCATGTTTTGACATTTATCCAATTTCAAACTCTATATCGCTTTCTGGAGAGTTATACGCAAACCGGTGCGTAAACGTAACCAGTTTAATGCGACAAATACTCCGAAACATCAACATATGCTTAACATACCTTAAATAACCTTTACATATCTTAGAAATAAGTTTTGAAGGCCCTGGTATGGCAAAAACAAGTTAATTCGCCAACAGGGACTAAATTTGACAAACTGCGAAAGTATGCCAATTTGAACTGTAACGAACATTCCGGAACATGACCATAAGTTAAACACACCATAAATATCCTTTACATAGCATAGAAATAGGCTTTGAGGGGTTCGGTGTGCTAAAATAAACTTTTGGGTCATTCAGGGACTAAAAGCGTCAAAAAGTGCACAAGTTTGCATTTTCGCGCATAACTTACGTTCTGAATACATCCGGACATCCAAAAATTTATGTAAGCACTAAAATATTTTATTTTAGTGTTTGGCATAAGAAAAATCCATTCGTCACGCAAATTGGATCGTTTTTCGCGCTTATGCGCATTCCGTCGTAATTAAGCGAACATCGCGATCGTACGATCAAACGAACCAACATCCGGCATATTTTTGAGCATGTTTCATGTCCACAATGTTTAGGCATCATTTTAGGGCCTTAAAGTTGGCTTAACGGGCCTTAAACATGTCGGAAATGGCCTTAAACACCAACAGGGACCTAAACTGTCAATTCAACAAAGTTGTTTCTGATCAGAAGGACCAGGCGGCCCGCGTAAGCCCTGGGTGATCCTTTACACGGCCCGTGTCAGCTTCCCAGATCAGAATAATCAGTTTTAACAGCAGATTACAGCTGTTAACCACTCAAAACTCACCCACACTTGCCCTTTCAGTTCATGAGAGGCCATTTTGAGTCACCACAAGGTTTCAACAAGTGTATGGACAAGATCAAAGCACGTTATTCGATAAACGATCCTAACGGTTCTACCACATCTATAAATACCCAACCCCATTCATTTGCAAAACCCATAAAATCTGATCTAAAAGCTCTAAGTTGAAGCCATTACTTCATACCTGAGCTACTTGGATCAAGTTAAGTTTTCGGGGACCCTTTGTAAGTGTTCCTTCGTTCTCTTTATTCGTTTAGCGTTAAAAGTCAAACTTTGTTTGACTTTCTGCGTTAACCAGTTTATGGTCAATGCGAAGTTCGTTTGAACTTCATAACGTGAGCGTAATCACAATGGTTATAGTCCCTAGTGACTATACCTACTGATTACCACGTTATCTAGGCTCAGTGACGAGTCGTAGTTTCGGCCAAAATGCGCATTTACGCGTGTTTTGTAACCAAACTACTCTTAGGTATCAAAACTGTTTCTTTTGATACCAAACCTGTTTTCTAAACTTAGTTAAGCATGTTTTAACATGCTTAGCTCGTCACTTTTAGTTTAGTGCTTATATAGGGTCGTAAGGTAAGCGATCTAAACAATCACTTATACTTTCGAACCCGACCCGTTTGGTCATTCATTAAGATCCGACCAAACACATTAGGTGACCATAGTATGTAGGGAATAACCTTCCGAGGTTATACCTTATGGTCACGATGTTTAGTTAGTTATATGATAGGTAGTATATATGCATTAGGTAAATTACCAAAATACCCTTTTTACGCCAAAACTCATTTTAAGCATATGTAACATAACTTTTGGTATCTAAACTGATTTGGCAACAATATTAGACATGTTAAGGCATATATTACTTGTCATAGGACTAGCTAAGCGGTCCGAACGCGTTTCACGCAAACGACGCGTTAAAGTAGCTTAAGCTACCTAACCGGGTCGTAATGGGTCGTAAGCACTTAGGTTAGGTTTCATTTTAGTATGTGGGCTTTGTTAAACCATATTACACGAGTCTCCATACTCGTTTGGTTTACGAAACCTCATTCTATCCAATCCTCCGATTTAGGTCTGGTATATTAACATAGTTACCTGTATTAGGTGCCGTTTGATATCCGTGATCTCTAGCATTGTTTGGTTGTTACTCAAGGACTACTAAGCAATCTCAAGTGAGTACATAGACCCCTCTTTTACTGTTTTCCAAACATTTTGGGGTGAAACACATGTGCCTACTTGTTACTTTCATGCTTTTCCATGTTTTCATATCATATGCTTGTTATGTTCAATAGTACACTTATAGTACATGATTTCATTGTGTTTATGCTATGTATGCCCATTGTGTGCATATTTAGTACATCGTTTTACATTACATGTTATGCTATGTATGCCCATTGTGTGCATACTTAGTACATTGCTTTACATTACATTACATTTTATGCCATGTATGCCCATTGTGTGCATACTTAGTACATTGTTTTACATTACATTTTATGCTATGTATGCCCATTGTGTGCATACTTAGTACGTTGGTTATTCATCACATGCTTACATTTTGGTATGACATTTGGTTTGTTCAAATGGGATAATATACATTCATTAACATTAGCTACGCCGCTCGTTAGTAGGTAATGGTACCATAGGACTTGACAACTCCCATTCCTGAACCCTAGGTTTGTTTGGGTGGAAGGAATGACCGAATTCGATAAACAATAACACAGATAGACCTTTAATTTGTTTAAAGGTCTATCACCACAGTCACAAGGCTTGGATGTATGCATTTTCACAATACCGCATAGATGTTTGTATCAGTATAGCATGCATTTGTTCCACAAAACATAACTTTGACTTAAACTATGTTTAATTCAATACCCTGTTTTTGTGCATGTTACCTATGGTTTAGTTGATATATTTCACATGCCATACATGATATTTTTGGATACACATTATATGATTTATATTAAACATAAACATTTTGACATTGATATACACATTTGGTGATTTACATTAGACATGGACATTTTGATATGGTTTACACAATAACACTTGACAATTGATTTATACATGAACAATTTACAATTGGTGGTTGGTTTGGGTAAATGCTTTGAGTAACGAGGCGTGTGTAATATGATACAAACATGGTGGATACGCCGCTGGTACTTCCTATATATAAGTGTTTGTATAATATTACATATCGTAGCGTTAATTAAATCATTTTAGTATAGACATATTACATTTTACACAAATAACATATTTTTCACAAGACATTGTTTTACAAAACGGTTTATTTTATACAACCCACTTTACTTGGTTATTTCATTAACCATACACCTTTCTTTTATATAATCTGATTTCTTATCGAGTTTTCATATGATTTATAAAAGAAAACGCTTAACAAGATTCATGACTAACTTTTATTAAACCTTTCTTCTAAAACCCAAGTCATGAATCCTATTTTCACAAAACCTATGTATCTCACAGGCATTTTTATGCTGACGTACCTATTTTCACATGTGTTTTCAGGAGCAGTCGCTTAGGATGATGATCGTGACATAGGGCGGACCTGTGCCTAAGAGACTTAAAAATAAAGATAGAACTAGTTTAATTATGTTCTGAACTCTTTATTTCTGTTTTGAGACAATGTAACACACTTGTTTGATAAATAAAATATAACTTTGTATGCCATGGTTGTGAAACAAAATTCTGTTACAACACTCCCCGACGTTTCCGCCACGATTTGATGTTCTACGTGGTCGGGGTGTGATATTCGGGGACCCTAACTAGCTCAGAAAAAATAAAAACAATGTGTTTGGCAATATTTTTATGTTTCGGGTAATGTCCGGTTGTTCGGTTGGGTGTTGTTCCGTTAAAGTGATTAATTAATCCGCAAAGTGTCTTTTATGATGCTTTTTGTGTCACAACTATTTCCCGGCACTTAGGAAAGCATACAGGACCATTTTGCCAAGTTTTTGCACATTACTAGCATAATTAAATGCTGAATTTTTGTTAATAAGTGCAGAATTCTGCATTTAAAGTGTGTTTTAGGCACTTCCCGGCATTATAACTATCACATAGTGACGCAGTTTTATGGTCCTCACTTCCCTACACACTACCCTAGTGTGATACCTTATTCCTGGCTCATACTGGGCCTCAATATAGTGTCTGTCTATGTGTTGGCATTGCCAGCATGTGTCTGAGTTATCCGCTCACTGTGCTAACTGTGCTTTGTGCATCAAGTTTGTCATTAAAGGTTGTGTGTAATAAATGGAGTGACAGTATGAATGTGATGCATGTGTATGTATGTAACAGAAATCAGAAAGTAGTTTGATCAACAATTGTAATTAAGCACAGTCATTAAGCATAGATCAATATTAATTAAACGTACGGATGCATGCAAATTTGACAGTTGTCACATTCTCCCCCCGTTAAGAAAACTTCGTCCTCGAAATTTGTACTACCTTAACTCCTTATGGTTACGTCACCCATGTGTGTATATGAATAATACCGAGGTGAATAATCACTAAACTGAATCAAACCTTACTCACATCAGGTGAGTCCAAGAATATATAACAACCCGAATCCTATGGTTAAAAGGTGTGTGCTTTCAGCATTTGATGTCAAAGGTACGAGACGTATTTGACGTATAATCTAGTGTAATCCAGCTAGCAGGGGTTCCACAAAAGAGGAGTTTGATTAATAAGATTCTCAAACGATCGATTGCAATATGCAGACGAGTTTTCCCAAACCATAGCATCCGCTATATGAATTCAAAATCGACAACTCAAATGTAATAGTAAAATGATCTGTCAACTCCTAAATAAATGGCTTGTAAGGTTTAGTGTGTTGACATTCTTGAATTTCGAAAATACATCGAATGAATTACAAGCCAAACTGGGGTATTGCTGTAGTTGCATCAGGCAAGTTTAAATGACAGGTCAAACAAAAGTATGTGTAGTTTCGTGCAAAACGGTTGACCATGATTAGCACTAGCTAATGACACTGCAAGGTGTCGTAATGACGAGATTCAATAATAGTGGTGACTGAACAAGTTCACCGTGTTTGAAATCAAATGAAAGTGTACTGAGACAATCTAAAGCTTTGGTTTACACAATGTCATAAAGTTTTTTGTTGAATACGGAACATCAAAGAACTACTGTTTCTGATTGAAGATGGAAAGCAATAAACACTGCAAAGTATTCAGTTTGTAACGAAAGAATCGTTAGGAGGTACATTGTGCTATGAATTGAATCTATGTACCTTTGCCTTAACACACAACTGTGTTGAGACCGATTTAATCGTGATAAACAAAACGGATTTAGAGCAAGTCAATAAACAATTAAATCCGGGTATGAGGTGCGTAACCAATTTAGCGCAAGCTTTAATTCTGTGAAAGTATCACTGTAAGGTATCGAGATCACAATGATTTAGTGGAGTCGTAGACCAATCAAGTCCTACTACGACTCGAAATAAAAGAACATCTGCCGAAGTATTAGAATATGATGCTCTCAATACATCATATGGCGTCTCAAGTCAAACATGTGAAATGGATGAGTTCAAGCAATTGAACTTAGTTTTAGCGTGACCCGATAATAAACGTATGTATCAACAAAGGAATCTCGGCATGGTAGCAAAAATAAACCATGAATGTAACTTGAAATGGAAGAAGTTTCAAGAGAGTGTGTTGATTTGATAGTAAAAGAGCCAATAATTACAATAATGTAGGTCATTTGAATCACAAATCATTAATTAGATTTAGCAACATGATATTTGAACTTCAATGAAGCGTTTGAAATGAAACCGCATGCGTAGCAAAAGGTGCATGCATAACATATAAGTTTTCAAGTAATGAAGCAATGTATATTTGCTAAAATGGAGAAATGACCAAGTATCGAATCAATGGGTGTTCACTCTCAGCGAAGAAAATTTATGTGATGCAACTACCGTTAAGGGGAGTAGAGGTGCAAACATCTACCCGTTAGAAGTAAAAATGACGATTTTAACAGAATAAGTTGGAGCACTGTCTATTTGGTCCACTGAAATAGCATATATGTCAGGATAATGGGGTTTGCTTGAGTTAACAGGTGTGGTTCCTAGGTAACAACCTTTACGAGTTTGGACCTGGGTTCCCAAAGGTCCTAAGTACATGTTCTCTAGATTCTCAAAGTTTCGTATTCGGTGTAGAATTGTTCTGTGCATCGTGTAGGAAACACCATTCTTGTGTACGTTTAAAACAAATTATTGTCCCACAATTTCCCCGGTACACTCTCTTCCTGAATTTACCGCCAATGACACTCGATCGTTAGTAGTCGGATCCTCACAGTTAGTCAAATAAGTAATTCGTCAATCCTTAGCAAGAGTCACCGACTCTGGTTGGCTAGCTCGTTCGGCTCCTGGTAGTTGATGCTTATTTGAAAATCACGTCCTTCTTCTTGACGAACAGAATTGGAGTTACCCAAAAGGGAACCTTGGTCTGTTATCTTCCTTCTCTATCAACCCCTGAGGTTGCACTGACAATCCTTGCATCTCCGAAGGTGTAAGTCGCTAAGATGCATCGACTACAGGTGCGACGCCTGGAATCAAATTGATGCGAAATTCGACTAGTCGTTGAGGAGATAATTCTGGTAAGTCTTTGGGGAAGACTTCGGGATATTCCCTTATCATAGGGGTATCTTCGAGTTTTGGTTCTTCGGCTCCCTTGTCCCCGACATGAGCCAAGAAGACAACACATCCTTTACGCAACAATTTTTGTGCCTTCAAGTAGTTAGTAAACTGTAGAGGCGTATCCTGCTTCATGAGTCGCGATCATTCCTTCGTTCGCCATCGGGATGCGGATATCAATCTCCGCTCGATTGCTTGACAACTGGTCCCTTCTGGTTACCACGTCGAGGCTTCCCACTAACTAGTTCTATCGAGTGCGGGCTATCTAACTTATCCCTCTACTAGACCAAATATATTCTTAAATTCACGAGATACGAAGCTATGGCTGGCACTGGTATTAAATAACATAGATGGAAAGTTTTGGTTGATAGAGAACGTACCACTAACCACATCTGGATCCTGGCATGCTTCACGAGCTCCGATGTTGGATGGCCCTTCATGGTCTTGGTTAATCCTCCTTGAGCAATTTTTCCTAAAGTGCCCCACGTTCCCGCATCGGTAGCAGCCTGGAAATTTATTATTATTATTTCCACCTTGGTTATTGTCATCGTTCCCTCCTTGTCTGGGACACTTCGCCCCATAGGCATCCTTGTTGTGTCCTTTCTTCCCGCACCTACCGCACTTAGGCTTCCGACATCCACATTCGTGGTGATACTTGCACCCATCACGTCTCGGCTCAGTCTCTGAGTAAATCTTATCTTCGGCTTGTTTGTTGTTAGGGCAATCTTTCTTGAAATGCCCTTTGTCCCCACAGTCAAAACAACCTCGAATGGGTTTTTGTTCATCATTGGTCCTACTCTGATAGTCTTTGTTGACGTTGCTTCCCCCTTGGTTTTTGCTATCATCTTGACCTTTGTTTCCATGTCCTGGTCCGTTTCGACATGTTTCCTCGGCATGCCCTACTTTGTCACAGACATTGCTTCTTACATACCTACATGGCGCTGTATGATGAAATAGGCAGTCGTTGCACTTAGGTAGGATGCCCATGTATTCCTTTTTCTTTTTGGCATTGTTCTCGTTATTCGTTCGGGTATCTTCGGTGAGCTTCCTTTTGTTCTTTCCGGATGACTCTACCTGAGTCTCCCTTTTCTGGTCAGGGTTTGGAAGCTCTTTTAGTCTAATTGCTTCTTTACTGAGCGCCGCACTTAACTTGATCGCATCGATGGTTGTTGGCGGAGCTGATATCGTCGTTAAGCGCAAGATCTGAGGCACCAGTCCCCAGATGAATGGCTCCATCCTTTTCAACTCGGGTTCCACGAGGTGCGGAACAACTCGCGACAGATCGTGAAGTCTTTGCACGTACTCTGCCACATTTGGACCTTCCATCTTTAGCTTCCAGAATTCGAATTCCAGCTTCTGGATCGCCACCTGAGAACAATACTCCCTATGCATCATTTCCTTCAGCTCCTCCCATGTTAAAGCATTTGTAGCAGCTCTGCCCATTAGTTGAACCTGTGAGTCCCACCATAACCAGGCCCCATCTTGAAACAATCCTGTCGCATATGGGACTTGTTGTTCTGGCGTACATCCGCTCATTCTCAAAATAAAATCCATATTTTTGGTCCATTTCACAAAGGCTATGGCACCCTCAGTGCCGTCGAAATTCAGAGGCTCGCAGTCGAGAAACTGCCAGTAGGTACAGCCACGAGGTAGGTTGTTTTCTGAGATACCCCTGCTAGGTTCCGAGCGCAGGGTCTCGTGCTGTGCTATCACTTGTGAAATCAGTTCTTGTAGCCCTGCCTCGGTCATGGGCAGCTGAATGATCTTTTGATGAGACATCTTCTAGAAAGAAGTTCAGGTTAGTCAGGTCTTGTCGTTCAGGGAATGTAAATAGTTGTTTGGAGATCATATGTATTTGCACGTAATAAATCATCATATCGACACGTCAAGCAATAAGCATACTCATAGTATAAGCAAGTAAGTGGAATTATGTTACATGGGGGGAATAACAAACAAACACATACATTACAATCATAGCACTTTCCTGCATATTAGTAACACGTTTAACGAGGATTTTACGATTAAGCTTTCATTAAGCAGGTAAGCACATAATATCCCGATCATAGCATAAACAAGTAATTTAGGAATTACGTTTAATGAGAGCATAGCAAGCGAACACGTAGCATTAAAATCATAGCACATACTTATAGATCACAGCGTGCTTAACGAAGACGTGGCGACTGAGCTTTCATTGGTTATTGGCCATAAAGCATTGTCGCATTTTTAATGATGATTGGGCTCTCATCATCCTCCGACCGTAATTGCATTGTCTTACAGAATGTATCACATCAAAAGGGATACAGGGTCACCCTACCCTTGTCCAATAAGTATATCAGTGTGTCAAAATTACGTAGTCAGACGTGGTCTTCAAAAGTCCCCACAAGTTCGGCTTATCTTTGGTGTCTTTACCCAAGTGAAATGCAATCCGCATAATTCCAGAAACCAACTATACTGGTGGCGGAGGTGGAGGAGGACTCCTCGAGCTTGTATATACGTCAAAGTAGTTAGCTGATCTGCTGCTTGACAGTAAAGAGACGAGCCTCAAAACCCAGGGAAAGGTGTAGTAGCAGCAGGTGAGAGCACAAAAAGGAATCTTTGATGTATGTGGCGGATCAAAGTATGCTTGCAATAGATAGGGTGGAGGACGTGGTGTCTTACATAAACTTTTCAGACAATATGCTGTCTTGTGATGTAGACACTTGAATCATGTTTTCGGTTATGTAATGTTTTGCATTTGAAGTTGCCAAACGTGGTGTCAGCTCAAGCTCCAACATTCTGCGACTCATATCCTCAAACTGTAGTTGATGTTACAGGAGCAACTCATCTCGTGTGTGGCCTCCATAATGTGAGGGACGGTAAGGGTCTAAAATTAGCATAGTGTATTATAGGAACCATCGAAATGGCTCGTCCAGCGGTGTAGAGGTGAAGGTAGCAAACGGTGCGGCCTGCGAGGTCGTAGAAAATGTTGTTGTAGCAAAACGGATCGTCATGAGGTGTGCTGACCTAGAGTACCTTCCTAGGGTGCGGGTATGTCTTGAAAGAAAGCGATAGACATGTTGGCGTAATGGACGTCGGTCTTCACAAGAGCAACATCAGCGGTTGAAGGTGTAGGAACAAACGTTTCAACCAATAAGGAGATTGTCAGGTGCTGGTACTGGGTCAGATAATAGGGGTGCAATGTCTAGTAAACCCAAAGAAACAAGGTCATGATCAAGTAAGGGTACAGGACCAGTAGGTGCAGCATCAAGCTGACCCAAAAGGAACAGGAGTTGGCTCAGGAGTAGCCTCTGGGTCGTGTAACGGTGTGGTGCCTTGAGCAGGTGATAGTGCAGCAGTCATGTCATCGTCGTCTGCGTCAGTAGTAGAAAGCTGTAATCCGGCTATCTGTAAGGCTGCAGATATCACAGACTCAAAGGAGTCTGAAATCGAAAGTGAAATTAGTAACAACGTTCTCGTCTAACTTTCCATAATCATAGGTGTTATCAGAAGGACCATCAATAACATGTCAACGTCATCATCAACAGTTCGTCGAGTAGCCAACCTTCGGAAGGAATGTCCACTGGAGGCGCGTCGTCGAGGATCAGAGCCATGGTGTGCTCATCATCGGGATGACCAGTGACGAAGTGGTCATGGACTGAAATATGAGTGGTAGAAGGATTCTCGTTAGAGAAACCATCGACAAGGGTAAAGTATCACCAGAATCTGGTAGCGCGGACTGTTGGAAGTCGTCCTCGTCCTTGGTCAGCATATCAGGATAACTCTCAGTGTCTACCGTAAATATCTCTGGCGCAGATGCAGTCTCCTTATCCGTGGCGGTGGCCGTAGGGTTATCAATGTCTGATATCTCGCTTTCTAAATAGAGTGACATGTGTGCCGGTACATAATACTCATAGCATGTATATCCATAGTAAGTACTAACAATTAGTGTATGCAAACAAGATAATTTGTCATGTAGTCATGTATTCACATTATTCTTCATGAAACCTACTATCCTTCCTAGTCTCTCAGACTCAATTTCTCCCAGTCTCTAAGTCTAATTCCCTGGTCTCTAAGACCAATCCTCCCTCAGTCTCTAAGACTGATCCTCCCTCAGTCTCTAAGACTGATCCTCCCTCAGTCTCTCAGACAGATCCTCCCTCAGTCTCTAAGACTGAATTATAAACATAAATGTTGAAATGTGTATTTGTGCCTTTTTGTTTGTAAAAATGTTTGTTTCCTGGATCTGGACGTTTTGTATATGCAATGAAAACATGTTGTGAAAACATTTTCGTGAGAGTCCTAATGATCGTAGTCTAGACTCGAGAAAGAATCCTAGTTCGCTACGACCGAAGCTCTGATACCAAGCTATCACACCCTGACTTTTGCGGAAGCGTGATTATTGGTGTGACTTCTTAATACCATTGCATACGATCATAACCATACTATATGATAAATCAATAGGTTTGTCATCCATTAAGTAAGTTTAAAACATAACAACATTGTTTCAAAAACGTAGACTTCAAATTCAAGCTTTACAATCATACAAAATGTTTATGAGTTCACTAAGGACTCATCAAAATGATATTAAATAGTACCAAGGTTTGGAAGGCGTGTCTTGTCCAGGAAAGAGACACACTGACCAAACTTAAAGACCATGGATGACATCTTTATTTTTAACGCAGCATAAAAACTTCCAATGCCCGCCAGATCCACTTATAAATTCCCTGAAATACATGTAGTTTAAAAACATCAACAAAAGTTGAGCGAGTTCATGTGTTCGTTTGTGTGTATGTATAAACCTTTGAAAACGTTGTAAGTATGTATGAAAGTCCCTGGTATGTAGCAATAAGGAAAAAAAAGAGATCACCATTGGGTTGCAAAGCCAATGATATGTGTGAAGTGATGCAGGAAGACTCAAACCTTGCAGATTTTGGCGTCGGGCTCATAGTCACCTCATGGTCCACTCAGCGGACTCAGGAGTGGGGCTCGCTACACCCAAATAGATCTATCACTCATGACCCTCGGTCTTACAACGAGGATTAATGGCCTCAAGTACCACCTACCCACTCACATGATCTAAGTAGTATACCCTCCTTAAGCTAACCATACCATGTATAAAAGTGTCTGTAATTACTGTAACATGTATTCCACCCCCGAAGTATAAAAACTGAAAACAGTTAAGAGAAAAGGGGGACATGAACTCACCGAAGTGCGTATCCTGTAACGTCAATCTCAAACTCGAACTGCTGCGTGACGACCTACACGTACTAATGTCTATTAGACGAATGGGCCGTGCCTTGGCTTAGGGTTTAGTGTTTTGAGTTGCGTTACGTTGGTATTATCCTTGTTAAAATAATAATAATTTTTTTAACTTAACTTTTGTAGTTAGAAAAATAGTTAGGCAACTACTTCGTATTCACACTTCTTAATTATTTTGTAAGTGTGTTTCCTTCCCAAGGATGGGGGTTTTTATTCATGTACACATGCAATTCCGAAAAATATATTTTAAGTCTCACTTAGAAAAATATATTTTAATCACTTGTCTAAAACATCTTAATTCCAAAATATATATTTTTTTCAAAAATATTTTACTTTACTTCACAATTTTCCCAAAATAATACTTTGCCAAAAATATACGTATAAGAGTATTTTTCTGAAATACTACATAAGTTACGTTTTAGTGTGTCGTAATACCACAATACTTGTGCAACATAGATATTTATTTTGTGAGAGTTTTAGTATTATTTTGGAGTTGCAATTTTTGTGGTGTCATAAGATATATTATTTTTACCCTAAAAATAATATAACTAGTTCTCAAAATAAACAACTAATCACACAAGAGTTTTAGTAATAAATATGTATTCTAAATATATATTCATCAAATTTTATTTACGAAAATCAACCTCCGGCACTTTAATATTTTTGTAATAAAATCATGGCGAAGTTTATTTTGAAGATAAATTTAGTAATATATTTGTAAAGACTTACTAGAAAAATATTTTCTAAGTGTTGGATTTTTAGGAAAATTTCGCCAGAGTTTCCTTTGTAAATGGAGGCGTCCACGCTTACCTGCGTATCATTTTCTTTTGTAAAATCATTCAATCAATCATCATCCAACAACATACAATTTCTAATCATCAATCTTGACAAGAATCAGCATAAATCATAAGCTTATGAACTTGAAATATTTATAAAAGCAAGTAGTAACTTACTAGCATAATTAGTGAGTCTTGTTACCTTTAAAAATGTGATTTGTTTCTTAAAAAACTTTATCTTTAAAGGATTTGAAGATTTACAACTTCTAGTCATGATTTCCAAAAATATTTCTTTGTAAAATTATCTTGTTACACAAGTGTTTATTCACTTGTTTATTTACTAAAAATGTGTTTATTTCATGTAATATCCAAGTTTTAACAAAACTCGTTCCTTTCACTTGGTTCTTTCAAAAAACCGCTCATAGATCTTTAGATCTACAAGTTTATAACTTTATTTTTTTCAAGAAAACTTATATTTGTTCAAGTTCAAGGTTCATGTGTGGATGGTTTCATCATCCTTCATTTCTTTAACCTTTACATCTTGCTAGTTCATGTTCTTAAACATGATCTAGCAAGTCTAGGTGATGAACCATCTTACTTCTACTAACAAACAACATGTATTAAACATAACAACACAAGATCAACATGATTTCAACATCATTTAACCATACATCTTCTCTAGTTAGATTAACTTCAAGACTTTGATGATGTTCTTTAGTGTTCTTAATATTTTATCATTCTTTCAACTATTAACCACTAAAAATAAGAACAAGATGAAGATTTAAAACACTTACTACTAGCACAAGGCTAGGGGAGTTTTAAGGCGTAAAAGTGGTGGATAAAAGAAAACTAGAGCGGTCCTTGAGCTTCCGAATACACCAAGCTTAGTTGTTGGACCTCTTGCACCTTTGGATGAGTGTAGAATGCTTGAATGGAAAGTTGATGGTGGTTGTATGGTGGATGGTGGATGGTGGTGGCGGCCGTGACTCAAGGAGAAGGAAGAAGAAAGCTTGTGTGTTGTTGAGAAGTGAGAGAGTGGTTATCTAACATACTTATTTATAAACCATATTCCACATTAACCATCATGTATTATGCTTCTTTAACCAACAACATTGGCCAATAAAATAATCAAAAGAAGTGTGGGGATGTCCCCACACCCATGACCGTCGAATGGGGGGGGGGGTAAGGGGGTTGGGTTGTAATTGTATGGTAACTATCTAGTTAGACTTGAAATGTTAAGTTAGTATATTATTGTGTGTTATATAATATAAAGGGTGTTAGGGTGTTCGGGGACCCTAACTAGCTCAGAAAAATAAAAACAATGTGTTTGGCAATATTTTTGTGTTTCGGGTAATGTCCGGTTGTTCGATTGGGTGTTGTTCCGTTAAAGTGCTTAATTAGTCCGCAAAGTGTCTTTTATGATGCTTTTTGTGTCACAATTATTTCTCGACACTTAGGAAAGCATACAGGACCATTTTGCCGAGTTTTTGCACATTACTAGCATAATTAAATGCTGAATTTTTGTTAATAAGTGCGGAATTCAGCATTTAAAGTGAGTTTTAGGCACTTCCCGACATTATAACTATCACCTAGTGACGCAGTTTTATGGTCCTCACTTCCCTACACACTACCCTAGTGTGATACCTTATTCCTGGCTCATACTGGGCCTCAATATAGTGTCTGTCTATGTGCTAGCATTGTCAGCATGTGTCTGAGTTATCCGCTCACTGTGCTAACTGTGCTTTGTGCATCAAGTTTGTCACTAAAGGTTGTGTGTAATAAATGGAGTGACAGTATGAATGTGATGCATGTGTATGTATGTAACAGAAATCAGAAAGCAGTTTGATCAACAATTGTAATTAAGCACAGTCATTAAGCATAGATCAGTATTAATTAAACGTACGGATGCATGCAAATTTGACAGTTGTCACACTCATCTTATGTAAGAAAATGGGTGTTTTAGAAAACATACACAGAATGCGGTGGTTGCTAATAAAGATGGTAGTTGTGACAATGATCATCGCCCAGTTTGTTAGTATCATTTGAATCCACATCTTCTACAACTGTCGTGTTACTACATTTCGCACATTGCTATGTTACGGTCCCGCGCGGGCGCGGGCGGGGATAACATCACAGTACTGCGCAGGCGCGCGCGGGGACAGTGAAGGAAGTGCAGAGTAGTGTGTAGATGTGTTGTTTAGTACTGTGCATGTGCAACTTATCCAACACATGCTACGATCTTGCGCAAGCCTACACGCAGGGACGAAGTCTTATTATAATGCAAGTGGAACTGTCACTTTGACTTCTGTGACCAACCAGTGAGCGGTATGCCTTGACACTGACAACAGCGATCAGTTGACCGTCCAATATGCGGCTACCCAATCCACTAACAGAGCTCCCCTTGCATAAAGCTGATGAACAGATAGATAACCAAAGCCAGCAGGCCACGTGGCAGCCGCACCTTCGTGCGCCTGATACAGTAGGACACATGGCGACACCTCCACCGTGCGCCTAACACTTCTTCAGCCTATGTACCCGCTAGACCAGTGAATAAGCTGCGAGTTGTCAGTCAGGCCTAAGGCCCATCAAACGGCCCATTGGCCTCTCTCCTTCACTCTCGGCTATAAATACAAGGATTCAAACTAGGTTTGGGACAATGCTAATCTGCTCACTCACACTTACTACTTAGTTATTAATTCATCTTGTTTGCTAAGCAAATACTTATTCTCACGCCGGAGGGTGATAACAAGGAGCAACCCCCACCCCATTCTCCTTGTTGTGAGTCACAGTGTGTTCACTGTGCAGGTGACAGATTCAAGATGATCCAGCCATCGATCGAGAAAAGAAGGGATTAACCCTATCTAACGAGATTCGACCCGTAGACTAACTTCCTTGTTAACTGTTGTTTCTTCAACCTTGTGTCCTATTCACCAACGAACGTTAATTTCATATTAAATCTGATCGAATGGACGCGTAAGGGCAAATTAGTCTTTGTACTCTTTTAATGCAAAACTAAAAAACAAAAAAGAATTAACCTTCACTCTCACCAATTCACAAATCTCACAAAAACAAACATAACACAAACTCAATGATCCATCCAACCAGTCATTTAATTCAATCCCAAAACACATTTTTCACAGTCGACACATAAATCCCCTCTAAATTCACCTTTTCATCAAACTTAAATCTACAATGTTGATCAAGATTCTTCAAATAGGTATCCATAAATTTTCAATTTTTAATTTTCATTCCAGTTGTCCCATAGTCTTCCAATAGTGGGGGTATGCTTTGGCATCAGGGGGTACGGTCGAGGAGTCGACCTTAGACATAACCCCGGTCATGATGGGTTTTCATGAAATTTTTTGCCGCTAAAAAAATTGATGCTGCCACTTCCAAATATTATGTTTCAAAGTTGCACCTTTTTTTTCTTGTTGATTTTAGTTTTGTAGAAAACAAAACCGATACCACTATTGAAAAAACCGACAAAATTATCACAACTAGTTCAATATTAAAACATAAACTTTCAATACACAATGTTCAATTCTTTAAAATATGATTTTGAAGATATAAAATATGATATTATGAAAGTTAAAAAAAATATATAAAGTTGTCCCTTTTTATATTTCATTTTTGCAAAGTTTTTTAACACAACCATCAAAATTGCTCACAAAACTTCCTTTTTACCTTGTACTAAGGGGTTGTTTGTTTACATCTGAATTGATCCATTCAGAGCTTACCTCTGAATTGGTCAGAGGCTGGGTTGTTTGGTTCACAAAACCCTTACCTCTTAATGGTTCCATTTAGATCTGAATGGTTCAGATCCGATAACTCGCTGAATGAAACAGTTGACATACATGCTCCTTCCTCCCATCTCCTCCACAGCTCATCCTCCCCCTTCACTGCTCCTCCACCATCTCCTCCTCCACAGTCGTCGTCTCCCCCCTCCACTTCTCCTCCACATCGTCGTTGTCTCGCCCTTCTCTGCTCCTCCACATCGCCGCCTCCTCCTCCTCTGCTACTCCACAACGCCGCCTGATCGGAGTGTCGCGCTCCGGTCAAAGATAATATTTATAAGCCCAAATTACCCTTAACTATGTGTTAGTGGTAGTAAGGGGTCGAACCACGAAGAGTATGTGGTTTGCGAATAGATTCGATTGAATTAAAATGAAAGTCACAAATTATGAAGCTTGCTATAATGTTTTTGTATTTTTATTTAGTTGAAAAAGATGTGAATTGATTTAATTGATTAAAGACTAATGATTAACGATTGCAAGAAAACTTGATTACTAAACAATAATGATAAAAAGGATTCACACCCGGTTTCGGTAATTGCCAACCTAGGGTTTCTACAAGTTTTAGATTCAACTCAATTGTATACGATTAGCGGATTTAGTGTACCGTGACTTAGGTGCCAATAACTATCAACGTTTCGAAAAATGGACAAGAATGCACTTTGTAATCAACACAAGTAAAACCTAACCAAGACAATGCATTACTACATATAACCATTTCGCAAAGTCATAACTTTATAATCGTTTGACAATTTATGAATACGAAACAAATGTAAACTATTGTCAATGGTTTCAAAAATCAATACAAATTGTCACAAAGTTGAATCAAGAACAATTCAAAACCCTAAATTAAACAACTACCTACACCGGGGTGAAACCAAGGTGATTAGCCGCTCATGGTTGAAGAAACTTGATCACCTGATGATTGGAACTTGACTTGGACCATCTTGAAGCTTGAACAATTGAGAAATGGTGGATGTTGAGGGTTTTGGTGAAGGATGATGGTAAAAGGAATGATGTATGCATGATTAGGGTTTATGGATGTATTGATGATTGTGAATGATGATGATGATCTTGATGATTTGAATGATGTTGTATGTTGGAGATGGAATGGAATTGAAGTGGTAGTTAAGATAATCCTCCTTTGTGGCTCCAAGAATGATTCAAAAAAAAAAAAAGATGTGTAACTCCCAAGTTAATGGCCTCCCCACCAATCAAAATCATTTTAATCAACAAAACTCACAAAATTCGCGTCTGACGAAACTAAGGCACGTCGCCGACGGCTTGGGGCCCGTCGGCGACGGCCTCCCCATTTGATGAATCCGTCCGACGGCTTGTTTGTCTGTATACGGGTTCTGGTGGCCGACGGGGTTATCTAGAGCCCGTCCCGGACGGCCCTATACCCGTCGACGACGGCCTCTCCAACTCCACTTCTCCAATTTTCACTTCTTGCACTCCCGGTTAATCCATAACGCGTCCCGGTTGTCTGGTTTTCGACCCGGTGACTCGTAAAGCTCCCGAAAAGCTCCTTAAACTCCATCAAACCTGCAAAACACATTTTTGATTAAAAGTAGGCTATCCGAAATTAAAACTTATGTAAAAACATCAAGTTATACGATAACGTGCACCGGTTTTCAACCACGTATCGCATCCCCACACTTGTCTTTTGCTTGCCCTCAAGCAAATCTGTTTTTCACTTTCACGTGGGTCGAACAAAGAATACACTCCCCATTCCCGAGACAAAGGTTAAGGTCAATTGTCATGCTAAAGTTCAAACATTTTTACAGTTTTCAACATATTTAATGGTCAAGTGAATAATCACATATAACAATGGTTATCCAAGATTAACCCGCTCGCGAAACCAACAATTCATGCACATCCCTCACAATGTTCTCTCCACTCGGCTTATAAATTGGCTAATGTTTATAATGTATTAGCACTTCAACAATTAGTCGCTCAAAACCGATTAGAACATGTACCCGCATAGGCTTGCAACTCAATCATTCTCCACCACCGATCACGAATACTAAGCACAAGTCATAAGGTCTTTGTAAGGGGTGTAACGGGGCTAGGCTAAGGGTAGGAAATAAGGTATTTTAAAGTGGCTAAGGTGATGAAAATTCGATTTTATTACAAAACAACTATTCTATGCACAACTAACTACCAATATCAAACCAGAAGGCAACAAGCTTTCGCCTTTTATTTCTCAACTAAGACATATATTTTTGTTCTTTTCTCAGCAATTTTCTCGTCTTTTTCATAACATTTTCTAATCTTTCTCTTTTTTTTATGCAAACAAACAAATCACAATTGTACAATTTGACTCCTATAATCGAATTTTCATCACACGGGTTTAAAAGAAAAGGTTTAACGGTTATGGGCTAAAGGGTGGTCAAACGAAAGGATTAGGCTCAAAGTTGGCTACTAGGGAATGATTTTTGGGTAAGGATATATAAATGGTGTAAAAGGAAAAGGTTTACCTAATGCCTTAATCATTCTCATGCTTGTATTCGGTCTATGGTCTCGAACGTATCAAAAGTTGCAAGTTCTACAATACGCGACTAATGGTCCACTCAAACAAAGAAACATGTATATGTAAATCTATGATATAAAAGTGGCTCAAAACGTCACGTCTAAGGGTATGGTATGTGATATGCATAAAACGCTAGTTCTTTAGGCGAATTATTCCCAAATAACCACCTGCTAAATACCCGTCATGCTATTAGTTTGAACTTGACCATGACAAAAGACCAAATGGGTTGTGCCATCCCTCGTTGACTTAGTTACTTGTGCTTTTAAGGTCGCTTTTGAAACAAGAAATTTTTGAAATTTTCCCCCATCCTCACACTTGAGGTAAACATTGTCCTCAATGTGTAGTGTTTAAATGAACGGGTCAAAATCGAAAACTTTTACTACTCCCCCATCCCCACACTTGAAGTGAGCATTGTCCTCAATGTGTTAGAACTAGAGTTTTAAAAACGCACAAGGGATGTGACACGGCTAACTTCCCAAAATTCCACCCCGGAAAATATTATACAATTACAATCCACTTATTACTAAACTAAGAATCAAGGTAAAAAGGAAACGCATGCACCTGATTTTTTGGTCGCTAGATGCTCATATATTCTTCTTCTCTTCATAAAAACGGTTGTTCCGCGAACATGTTGTACCTACAAATCTTAACCCTTATGTAGAAGCATGCTTCTCACAACCATTGAAATTTGTTAGGTGATTAGTTCTACCATTTTTATGAAGGTGTTACCAAATCATGCATTAAATTACCTTGATTTTTTTGTGGAAAAATAATTTACAACAATAACAATCCTAACTCACTTTCATAGGAATCACGGTTGCATTTAGCTTATGCAACAAGCCCTTTTAAACCCCCCAATAGCTTGGGAGGACGAGAGGTCTCGTGAGGGTTATATAGGAAACACACCCACAACGTTCATTTAACTAGGCAAAAATAAATAATAACGAAATAAAAATAAGGAAAACTAAAGTATACAACAACAACAACACAAACATACCTTGCCCTCACCGCTGATATCTCTCGTTGGGGTTAACTGGTGGGTTTGGCTGGTATGGATAACCAGTGAGGGCCTCGAACATCTCCCTATTGTTATGGAGTGGGCCCGACTCTCCTTGGGGTGGCGGCTGATAAGGTATCGGAATGAAGCTGGAGCCTACTGCCTCGGGCCAGTGAGGGGATGGATCAGATGGGCCTCGTGGAACGGGGAGATTGGGGTAGTCGGTCCACCTCGAGTGCTCGACATAAGGAAGGCTGGCTTCATAGTCTTTTTGATGTCTCTCCTGATCGTGGAGGATTTTGGCGTTATTAATAGCCATTTGGTTAGAGACATATAAGGCGCTCCATCGGCGTCGATCCAATTCATTACGCTCGTTTTGACGCCTCTCCTCGTCTGTCTCCCATGCCCGTCTTCGGGCTGTCTCATCCTCCTGCATCTTTATCAAACGCTCCATTTGGGATCTTTGGAGCGCTTGTTGTAGCTGCTGCTCTTCCATATGCTTCTCCATCCTCTCACGATAGGCCGTCTGAAAGGCCCACTGCTCCTGCATCTGGGATCCATGTGTTTCCTCCTAGTTCTGTCTCCTCTTATCATACTCTCTGCCCTCGCCTATACACGCAGAGACATTGTTAAACGCTTCTTGTTGGCCCCGGTTGAACTCCTTGTACGAAGGTACCCGTCGGCAGTTCACAAAACCTGCTACCTCGGCATTCAATTCCCTGTGTGGCCTCATATACCTCTGTTTTGGTCCCCGTGGACCAAGAGGCTCAGTTTCATCTTCTACATCAACCATTTCCTCATCTCCCCCAGCTCCTTGCTGTGCATCTGGATCAACAAACTCATACATGTGACCCAATTTGTCGGTCACCACATATTTGCTTCCCGAAAGCTTCACATCTATCTTCCAATTTTTCTTCATTTCTGCTTTGTTGAATTCTTCCAAAGGCTTGGATACCCAAAGCGATTATGGGGGCAGATAATTCTGTTGGAGGATCATGG
This sequence comes from Helianthus tuberosus, assembly GCA_030545235.1. Lineage (NCBI taxonomy): Eukaryota > Viridiplantae > Streptophyta > Magnoliopsida > Asterales > Asteraceae > Helianthus > Helianthus tuberosus. Next base: position 157,748,909 of record CM060402.1, on the reverse strand, counting down.
CACTGATGAGGCGTACGTATGGAATAAAACGCCTTTGAGATGACTCCTGGGTGAACCATGTGTTCATCATGATGATATGCCTCCATGACAAAGTAGGTGTCCCGTACAACAAGGAATGAACAACCCTACAATCACTTGCTCTCACTCCTCCTCTATCACCAAATCTCACCAAAACATTCTCTAGGGAGATTCCTTGAAGAATCCTTCCCTCAATCGTCATTTGAGTTCTTTGGGCCGCTCCCCCGTCATTATATGGTAAGATAACCGCGGTCATTTCTTCCTGATCATCACCGTTCATATGATTATCCAAGAATTGTTCGATGGTTGGATAGTCATATGCTTGCACCCCCAAAGAATCAAAGCGCACAATGCAATTAATCATTTCAAAGGACATTGTCATCTCCCCTCGGCTTGTCTTACCAACCAATTTCCACTGGGCGGGAGGACCATCCTTGTTCTTGAACCTCAATGTCGCCAACCATTAGCACACCTCCACCAAATACACCCGAGAGGTGTTGTCTTCACACCAATCAAGAACTCTCTCCCATCCTTGATGCTCAAACATTTGAACGATCATAATTTGTCTAAACTCTTCCACATTCACAACCCTTTCACACACCACCCTTTCCGGTACTGAAGTGGTCACACCATTGACCATCTTCCACTTCCACAGTTTGGCTTCCAACTTCATATCCTGTTAAGCCAATAGAGGTTTGTTTTTCTCCTCATCCCATACTTGAGCGCTTCTACTATCCCTGAATTTCTCCCACGCCCAATCTTGCCTGTATAGTCTAGCATCACCCTCTTCTACGGAGCTTAGTTGCTCCCACTTCTACGGTATTAAACCGGAAGAAGATCCCACTCTAGATGATGAGCCTTGCCCTGTAGTTTTCTGCTTTTTTCTACCTATGGCCATAACTACAAGTAGAAAACAAACAAAGCATCAATATAAACCCCAACCTTTACTAAACTCTCAAACTTTGAACATGATGTGTGATGTCCTCCAAAAAATGGAACCCATATTCGTCCATTCAATCTCAGCACTCCGTCTTTGTCATAGGATAACTGCTCCTCAGTTACTCCAAGCTTTTCTTCAGGATAGTTAGCCTCCAACACAGCTTCCTTCTGTGCAGCTAACAACCTTTCGTTCAGACTATTCCTTATCTCAATGCTCTTGGCATTGATTCTTATCGGCTTCACTCTTTCCTTCCTGCTTAAGGCGTCAGCAACTACATTTGCCTTGCCTGGATGGTATCTTATCTCACAATCATAATCATTTAAAGTTTCCATCCAGCGTCGCTGCCTCATGTTCAAGTCCTTCTGATTGAACAAGTGTTGAAGGCTCTTGTGATCTGAATAGATCACACACTTGGTTCCATACAAGTAGTGCCTCCATAGTTTCAGTGCAAATACAACGGCACCCAGCTCCAAGTCATGGGTGGTGTAGTTCTTCTCGTGCACCTTTAACTGTCGTGAAGCGTAGGCAATAACTTTGCCTTTCTGCATGAGTACACAGCCCATACCAGTGTGTGATGCATCACAATACACCACGAATTCTTCTATTCCATCGGGCAATGTTAACACCGGTGCATTGCTCAACTTTTTCTTCAGAATGTCAAAGGATTCCTGCTGCTTAGGGCCCCAATCAAACTTAATCTTCTTACGTGTCAACGAAGTTAGGGGCGCAGCAATCCTTGAGAAGTTTTCGATAAATCGCCTATAGTATCCTGCTAGTCCAAGAAAGCTGCGAATCTCAGTAGGCGTCTTTGGCTCTTGCCAATTCATAACTGCTTCTACCTTAGCGGGATCCACTTGGATACCACGCTCACTTACAACATGTCCAAGGAATTGGACTTCTCGAAGCCAAAATTCGCACTTCGAAAATTTGGCGTAGAGTTTCTCATGATGTAGAAGTTTAAGAATACAGCGAAGATGTTTCTCATGGTCAGCTTGGCTTTTCGAGTAGATGAGGATGTCGTCAATGAAGACGATGATAAATTTATCTAAGTAAGGTTTGCAGACGCGATTCATGAGGTCCATGAATGCGGCAGGAGCATTAGTGAGCCCAAAAGGTATCACTGGGAACTCGTAATGACCATAACGAGTCCTAAATGCAGTCTTGTGTACATCTTCATCTTTAACCTTCAACTGATGATAGCCTGACCTCAAATCGATCTTAGAAAAGTAACTTGCCCCTTGAAGTTGATCGAACAAATCGTCGATCCTGGGCAAAGGATACCTATTCTTGATAGTGACCTTATTAAGCTCACGGTAATCGATGCACAGACGCATCGATCCATCCTTCTTCTTGACAAACAAGATCGACGCTCCCCAAGGAGACGAACTAGGTCTAATGAAACCTTTGGCTAGCAGATCATCTAACTGCATCCTTAACTCCTTCATATCTGTTGGTGCCAACCTATAAGGCGCTCTTGCTACTGGTGCTGCACCAGGGATGATGTCAATTCGGAATTCCACTTGCCTATCTGGTGGTAAACCAGGTAGTTCTTCGGGAAAAACTTCAGGATATTCTGAAATGACAGGGATGTCTTCAATCTTAGGCTTCGGCTCATCAATAGTAACTTGTGCCATGTAAATGACACAGCCCTTCTTCAGACATCTGGATGCCTTGAGCATAGACACATTGATGTGTGTAAAATGCAACATATAAATTACATCAAATGAGGCATAAAACTAACCCTTTTTAAGTACTAATGTTGGAAAAAGAGTGTTTTTGTCTTCCTTTTGTATTTTCAAGATTAAATGAGCTCAAATTCACAAAAGAAGCAAAAAGACAGCTAAATCTAACATAAATACAAGGAAAGGAACATAAGTGGACTGCCCGACCCCTCAACGGCATCTTCCCAAGCAAAATAGAGAAGGCAGAAGACTGAACACGCCCCGTGCTCAGCCAGCACGGGGTCGTGCCCAAGAAGTAGCAGAAAAGACAAACCTATAGAAGCTTCTATTGCCCACCACGGGCCGTGTCCAGCGAACACGGGAGCGTGTCGAAAGTACAGCAGGCGCATTAATTGTAATTGCGAATTACAATTAATGAAGAGAGAGATTGTCAGACAGGCACGGGGCCGTGCCCAGCGGACACGCGGCCGTGCCCAGCCTTCTGTTCAGCCTATAAATAGGAGTGCTTGGTTTCATTTCAACTCATCCCTTGGCACACCACCTCTCTCACACTTCATCCACCACCCACCACCACCACCATAACACCATCATCCACCACCATCATCCATTGTCCATCGTAGAGTGTGTGAGTCGTCTCGGGATCCAAGATTGATCGTAAGAGTTCTTGACAATCAAGGCCATGTTTGCCTAAGTCTCTTACATCACTTGGTGAAGACAAAGTATCTAGTGTAATACTTTTTATTTCTAATCTTTTGCACTTTTTATTTGGTTTTGTATTAATGACTTTAATAACTAGTTACTTATGTTGAAGGTGATCTTTCCTTATCGTTTGTCCGTGGTGTCTTGGCATTATTTTACTGTCTATATAAAATAAAGGATTTTCACCATTCATATCTCCACGGTCTATATGGAGGTATGTTGGCTACCTGGTCGGGGGTTAAGGGAACGGTTTGGTAAAGGTCTTGCCATTGTTCAGCGTTTAGAGGTCCTGCAATGGACCTGGGTCAAATTTAGTAGGACCTCCTTCAATACTTCACGGTATTGGATGGCGGGGGTCCAAACTCTTTGATCCCCTCATAAGTTAACTACTATTAATACTATAACCCGGCTATTTAGGACTGTATCCCTGCTGACTCAGACTACTTAGTCGAGGGTAACGTCACCGCCAAAAGCGGGGCCTACCACAATATTGCATTAATAACTTAATTCATTATCTTCCAATAATCCACCCTTTTAGGATTGTATCCTTGCTGACTCAAACTACTGGGGTGAGGGTAACGTCACCTTCAAAAGAGGGGCCTACTACAATAACTAAGATAATCTCTTAATTATGTGCAAAAGTGCGGAAATAATCAAAGGTTATACTAGATACGAGTCGGAACCAAGTGATTCATCTTGTCTATCTGTTTTTTCTTTTATTTTTATTTTCAGCATTTTAGTTAGTTTTTACTTTTCTTAGTTTAAAACATTTTTCTAAACTTTTTATTTTGATTAGACGTTGAGGATAAACCGGTACTAAAAGCTCTTGTGTCCTTGGACGACCTCGGTATCTTACCAACGCTATACTACGCTCACGATGGGTGCACTTGCCCATATGTGTGTTTAGTGTTAGTAAAATATCGTGTTTTATAAATTTAAAACTTGGCTAAAAATAAGTGTTAAAAGGGCTTAAAATATACACCTAATATATACGACACTTCACACGCATCAAGTTTTTGGCGCCGCTGCCGGGGACACAAGGATTTTAAGAAAGTTAGGAATCAACGGTCTAATCATTTTTTCTTTTTTCTTTTTAATTTTTTTTAGATTTTTTTAGTTTTTCAGCTTTTGCAGAGCTCAGCACGGGCCGTGCCTGGTCAGACACGGGCCGTGCCCAGCATCATCACTGGCAGTTTTTATTTTCTGAGTTACAGAGAGCTGAGCACGGGGCCGTGTCGGTGCAACACGGGGTCGTGCCCAACTCCCAGTAACTGGGATACAGAAAACAATTACTGTACCTCTGACCACGGGCCGTGTTCACTGAGCACGGGGCCGTGGTGAACATTCTGACCAACGTTCTTTTCTGTTTTTATTGCAGGATTTGGAACCCAGGTGCCACATTTGAACCTCCTACGTAGTGCATGAGCTCCAGTTCTAGTAAAGACATAAAAGAACCTTTAGAAGAACCCGAACGCTTTCTCAGAAAAAGACTTAAGGCTAAAAATCAGGAGAAAGCTTCGGGGGACCAACTTCCAATGGCGGACCAACGTACCCTCATGGATTACCTACGGCCCGACGTAGGCAATCTCGGCGCCGCTATCAATGCACCGAATGTCGAAGCCAACAACTTCGATCTTCGGCCGCATTTGATACAAATGCTCCAAAACTCCGCAACCTTTCATGGGCTTGCGGACGAGGATCCTCATCTACATATTACTAATTTCTTGGAAATATATGATACTTTTCGGATCAATGGAGCATCAAACGACGCCATTCGCCTTAGGATGTTTCCATTTTCACTAAAAGACCGAGCTAAGGCTTGGCTTAATACCCTCCCAGTTGGCTCGGTAAACACCTGGGATGAACTAGCCCAAAAGTTTCTATATAAGTATTTCCCTCCTGCTAAAACGGCTAAATTAATGACTGAAATTAATACATACTCACAAGAGGATGGGAAATCCTTATATGAAACTTGGGAAAGGTTCAAGGAGCTTCTAAGAAAGTGTCCTCATCACGGTCTAGCGGTATGGCAACAAGTATCCACTTTCTACAACGGGTTGTTGCCACACACAAGACAAACAGTTGATTCAAGCTCCGGGGGACTTTTAGGTAATCGTCGCCCAAATGAAATATATAATCAAATTGAGGAAATTGCTCAAACCAATTTTCAATGGCACACTCCCCGAGGTAATAAATCTATTACCCCGGGCGCCCATAAGGTTGATGAAAGCACCTCTCTACAAGCCCAAATCGAGGCCCTCTCTTCGAAAATCAAAAAGCTAGAAATGACAAAAACGGCTTCGGTTATGGCTTGTGAAGGGTGTGGTGGGTCACATGAAAATTGGAGTTGTATGAACGAATTGGACGAACAAGCGGAAACGGTAAACTACATTGATAATAGACCTAGGCCGTCGGGTCCTCCAATGGGTACCTACAACCAAGGATGGCGTAACCACCCAAATCTTGGTTGGAGAGATCCCGGCAATAGTAGTAACCAACAAAACCAACGAACTAACTTTCAACAACCACATAATTTCTCTCAACAACAAGGTGGAAGAGAAAGGCTTGAAGATACCCTATCTCGCCTCATCTCCGACACCGAAAAGAAAAACTCGGATCGATTTCAACAATTGAAATCGAATTTTAGAAATCAACAAGCTAGCATTCAAAACGTTGAAAAACAATTAAATCAACTAGCTCAAAATTTCTCCGAGAGACCACAAGGCGCGTTACCAAGTAATACCGAACCCAACCCAAAGGCGCAAGTACACCTCATCACGTTGAGAAACCGGACCGTGGGTCCCGAGGATGAGCCCTTACCACAAATTGAAGGAAGTCAACGCCAAAACGCTACTTCGCCCACACCTCAACCAGAAAAAGCTCCTTCAACTACTCAAGAACCCACCAAGACTCATCCGATTCCATACCCCGGTAGGTTAAATCGTCAGAAGACCGATGAGCAATTCGCAAAGTTCGAAAGTTTACTAAAACAATTGCATGTTAATATTCCTTTTATTGAGGTCCTAACCCAAATGCCTAAATATGCAAAATTCATGAGGGATTTCCTCACTCACAAAAGGAAAATTGAATCATTGCAATTAGTTAACTTAGGCGAAGAATGCTCAGCTTTAGTACTCAACAAACTTCCACAAAAGAAAATCGACCCCGGGAGCTTCACAATCCCTTGCTCGATTGGGGAGTCCCCCGTCCGTAATGATTTAGCCGATCTTGGGGCAAGCATCAACCTCATGCCCACGTCAATGTTCAAACGGCTTGGCCTAGGAACGACAAGCCCTACAAAGATGAGCATACAACTCGCCGACAGGTCCGTCAAATTTCCACAAGGTGTCGCTGAAAATCTGCTAGTCAAGGTTGACAATTTCGTCTTTCCAACCGACTTTGCCATCCTAGACATGGAAGAAGACACCGATGTCCCTCTCATCCTCGGGAGGCCATTCTTAGCCACCGCCCAAGCAGTGGTGGATATGAATGACGGAACTCTAACATTGAAGTTTGGGGATGAGGAAGTAAAATTTGAATGTGGAAAGAAAGTAGAGGAAGAAGATCCGGTCAACTACATGAAGGTCATAGACTCAAGCTTGGATGAAGCTCTCCGACGGTGTAACATGGGATGCAATACATCCCACTTGGGTAACATATGACCAGGCTTTGGGTCTAGCCAAGGACCCTTATAAACGTGGCGCACCACGGAGGCATTCCGCGGAACTATCCTTAGTTTAATTTAGATTAATTTTTACTTTTTCTAGTTAGTTTTAATTTTCAGGAATAAAACACACTCATGGTGGTAAGGGATGAAAAGGGGAACGAGAAAAATGACCCCATGCACAAGAACAAGGCAGCCCGACGATTTTCTCCATTACAGAAGGTTCAACACGGGCCGTGTCCAACCAACACGGCCCCGTGCTGAACCCCCTGCAGAAAAATGCCCAGTTCAGGTAACTGGACACGGGCCGTGTTCACCAAACACGCCCCCGTATCCAGGCTTCTGTTTCTTTTCTTTAATTTTCGTTACTGGCACCTGAACACGGGGCCGTGTCCGGTCCCCACGGGGCCGTGTCCAGGCTGCCAGTAACATAAATCTTTGCTTTTAAACACTATTTTACACATCTAATCAACCTAAAATTTTATTTTTGGGACACATTGAGGACAATGTGTAATTTAAGTGTGGGGGGATGCTAAAACCTTGAAATTTTGCAAGTCCTAAATACAAGCCTTACACAAAACTCTATTGGAACCGCTAATCACCCCAATTTTTTTCAAAAATTTCATTTTTTTTACTTGTCTAAGTTTAACTCGGGAAATTCAAGTTCTCAAAAAGGTTATATTTTTACGAATTTACAACCAACAGCGTAGTGATAAAAAGAATCAACATAAGAAAATTATGAAAAGGCATGGCAAACTTAGTTAAAATTTGATTATATATACTTGATCACATAAAAACCCATTCCCACAAAAGTGAGTTTTGAGCCTTTATTGAGCATACAATTACATATCATTAAACTAGATGCTCATTTTTCGTTTCTTGTGTGAATAGCCGCTTGGTTCTTACGACTCTAGAACTTGCCATGACGATACATTCCCGGTCCTTATCAACTTAAACCCGAGTAAGTAAATGATGGAGGCATTAGGACTAACCCTTTTTATTTCTACACCATTATTTTTCTTTTTCTTTTACCACCTACCCCAAAAAAATCCCCCTAGTTAGCCCCTTTGAGCCTAAACCTTTTTCATTTCATTACCCAAACCAAAAACCCTTTTACCCACCAAAACCTTTTTCATTTTTAACCCTTTGTTTTAGTAACAAGTTCGGTTTTTCGTATGATTAAAAAAAATAAAAAAAATAAATAAATAAAAATTTTGTTGATGATGAAGCAAAAGAAAATAAACAAACAGGTTCATCAAAAATAACCTTGTTTGAATAATAGCTTCATCAAAATAAAAGTCACAAAAATAGAAAGTCCTACAAAAACCGACACTTGTTACGCTTTTTCACCCTTTTTCTACTAACCACTAACCCAACCACCTACCTTTAACCCAAGCCTAACCCTTAACCCACAAAGTCCTCTTGATATTTACAAAGGTATAAAAGTTAAAAAAGGAGGAGGATTGATTGCTTGGCAAGCCTATGGTAGGAATAAGTTCCATGCCGCTCTCGAGTGATTCACTAAAAATACACCTTCGGCCGAGTGTGAGTGATTTCTTCCGTGAGGTATGTGAACTTGTATATAAATGGAATTTTAAAAAAAGGTATGTTATGCCCAAATAAGTAATTTCTCCTATGAAACGTTCTAAATAAATCATTACGAATAGGATTGTAAATAGATAAAAATAAAACCCAAAAAGATCTTGGATATCCCGACACTCTACGACAAGCCCAAAACCTTCTCTTCTACCCATTCCATTTGGGAGTGTAAGCCACATATTAAAGAGTTTTGCTTGAGGACAAGCAAAAGTTCAAGTGTGGGGGTATTTGATGTGTGTAAAATGCAACATATAAATTACATCAAATGAGGCATAAAACTAACCCTTTTTAAGTACTAATGTTGGAAAAAGAGTGTTTTTGTCTTCCTTTTGTATTTTCAGGATTAAATGAGCTCAAATTCACAAAAGAAGCAAAAAGACAGCTAAATCTAACATAAATACAAGGAAAAGAACATAAGTGGACTGCCCGACCCCTCAACGGCATCTTCCCAAGCAAAATAGAGAAGGCAGAAGACTGAACACGCCCCGTGCTCAGCCAGCACGGGGCCGTGCCCAAGAAGCAGCAGAAAAGACAAACCTATAAAAGCTTCTATTGCCCACCACGGGCCGTGTCCAGCGAACACGGGGGCGTGTCGAAAGTACAGCAGGCGCATTAATTGTAATTGCGAATTACAATTAATGAAGAGAGAGATTGTCAGACAGGCACGGGGCCGTGCCCAGCGGACACGCGGCCGTGCCCAGCCTTCTGTTCAGCCTATAAATAGGAGTGCTTGGTTTCATTTCAACTCATCCCTTGGCACACCACCTCTCTCACACTTCATCCACCACCCACCACCACCACCATAACACCATCATCCACCACCATCATCCATTGTCCATCGTAGAGTGTGTGAGTCGTCTCGGGATCCAAGATTGATCGTAAGAGTTCTTGACAATCAAGGCCATGTTTGCCTAAGTCTCTTACATCACTTGGTGAAGACAAAGTATCTAGTGTAATACTTTTTATTTCTAATCTTTTGCACTTTTTATTTGGTTTTGTATTAATGACTTTAATAACTAGTTACTTATGTTGAAGGTGATCTTTCCTTATCGTTTATCCGTGGTGTCTTGGCATTATTTTACTGTCTATATAAAATAAAGGATTTTCACCATTCATATCTCCACGGTCTATATGGAGGTATGTTGGCTACCTGGTCGGGGGTTAAGGGAACGGTTTGGTAAAGGTCTTGCCATTGTTCAGCGTTTAGAGGTCCTGCAATGGACCTGGGTCAAATTTAGTAGGACCTCCTTCAATACTTCACGGTATTGGATGGCGGGGGTCCAAACTCTTTGATCCCCTCATAAGTTAACTACTATTAATACTATAACCCGGCTATTTAGGACTGTATCCCTGCTGACTCAGACTACTTAGTCGAGGGTAACGTCACCGCCAAAAGCGGGGCCTACCACAATATTGCATTAATAACTTAATTCATTATCTTCCAATAATCCACCCTTTTAGGATTGTATCCTTGCTGACTCAAACTACTGGGGTGAGGGTAACGTCACCTTCAAAAGAGGGGCCTACTACAATAACTAAGATAATCTCTTAATTATGTGCAAAAGTGCGGAAATAATCAAAGGTTATACTAGATACGAGTCGGAACCAAGTGATTCATCTTGTCTATCTGTTTTTTCTTTTATTTTTATTTTCAGCATTTTAGTTAGTTTTTACTTTTCTTAGTTTAAAACATTTTTCTAAACTTTTTATTTTGATTAGACGTTGAGGATAAACCGGTACTAAAAGCTCTTGTGTCCTTGGACGACCTCGGTATCTTACCAACGCTATACTACGCTCACGATGGGTGCACTTGCCCATATGTGTGTTTAGTGTTAGTAAAATATCATGTTTTATAAATTTAAAACTTGGCTAAAAATAAGTGTTAAAAGGGCTTAAAATATACACCTAATATATACGACACTTCACACGCATCACACATGCTCAGGCAATCCATGCTGGGTATCCCCCTGAATGGTAAGTGACTCACCAGACGGAGTTTTGACTACCACTTGCTTTCTGTTGCACACAATCTGGGCTTGGTTATGCGATAACCAATCCATACCTATAACTATATCAAAACCGGCTAGCTTAAAGGGAAGTAAGGACAAAGGAAAATAGTGGTTCCTAATGGATATAACACATCCATCTAAAATAGTTGAGGCGGTTTCTATGGTTCCATCTGCTAACTCCACCTCATACTTCACACTTAAGGCTTTTACAGGCAATTTCAACAACTCACAAAATTTGTTATCCACAAAAGACTTATCCGCTCCAGAATCAAACAATACTCTGGCATAAACATCATTTATGAGAAAAGTACCTGTGATTACGTTGTCGTCCTGGACAGCTTCCTTTGCATCCATTTTGAAGACCCTAGCATTGGTCTTCTTGACATCTTCCGGCTTCTTGGCGTATTTAGGGCAGTTCGTTTTAATGTGCCCTTTCTCATTGCAGTTGTAGCATGTGGCATCTTTAATCTTCTTGCAATCAACAGTCTTGTGCTCTTTAGACTTGCATAACCCACATGCATGTGGTCCTGACTTAGACTTGGACTCAAGTCGACATTTTCCAAAGTGGCGTTTTTGGCAAGTCTTGCACTTTGGCTTTTCCTCAGCTTGCTTGCTACCCTTGTTGGATCCAGACTTCTTCCTGGAGTCAGTATTACCCTTATGCTTCTTCTCAGATCTTCGTGAGGTATCGTCCTCACGCTTCCTCTTACCTTCTTCTGAATTTCTGAACGATCTTAATCTGACCGCGTCTAAGGTAAGGGATAGGGATAGATCAGCTGTTGATCTGAAGGTAGCAGGCCGGGAGGCTTTTACACTCGCTTTTATCTCTGTGGCTAAACCCCCGATGAAACGAGCTATTCTTCTGGGTTCCGGGGTTACAAGATAAGGAACCAACCGTGAAAGGGTATTAAAACTCGTGAGATAAGCTTGGCAATCCAGATTCTTCATTACTAAAGACAGAAAATATGACTCTATCTTTTCAACCTCATGCTGAGGGCAGTAGTTCTCCTTGATGAGGGTAACAAACTGTTCCTATGTCATATTGTATAGTGGAACCTTCCCAGTAGCTTGAATCAAAGATTTCCACCACGCTAAAGCCTCACCTTTGAACGATTGCGATACAAATTTCACTACATCTCTATCAGCGCACCCGCTGATATCCACCACAATATCTATTTCATCCAACCACATCATACAGTCAACCGCTCCTTTCTCCCGAGTAAAGTCTCTGGGTTTACATGAGACGAAGTATTTATACGTACAGGATTTACTACGCGGATCCTGTTTAAGCTCGATCTTCCTTGACGGGACACTGTGTTGGTTCGAGGAGTGATGATCGTCATCATCCTTCTTTGGCTTATCTAGCTTAGATGGTGGCTTACTATGAGCCTCAGAATGTGCTTTTGGCTTAGAGTGAGGTGCAGATCGGGTCCTGCTTCGAGTACTACTCGATTCACTATATTGCCTCTCTATGGCTTTAGTGACTGCATTGTCTATTAGTGTTTGGAGTTCTGCACCAGTGATATTGATTCTGGTGGCGTCGTGATTTTCCATTGGCCGACTGTTAACCTCATCAGACTCGGCCATGTAGTTGAACTGCTACATAAGATGATGACAATGATTCATTTAAGGAAATATAATAGGTCCGTCATCTTGATAATTTATTAACTATGGTAATTAAAGAGCCATACTAGTTAATTTGTTAAGTAATTTCATTCGGGACTTTTCATTAGTAGTCCTTAAAATATAATATGGGCATAACAGGCCTAGTCACGTGGACAATTTCTAAATTATAAATTTAGATCTTATAGGATCTAATTATTAGGGTTTGAATTAGAATTCATTACCTTTCTTGGCAGGGAGTCTATAAACTACGACTGCCTTTTGTCTTATATGACATTAGTTATAGCCCGTAGGCATTACATCACAATCAGATGTTTAAATAATAATAAGGAATTTGGATAATTTAACACAAAGGTGACATGTGTGATTTTGCAGATCACATTAGTCGTGAATGTTAACATGTTTGCAGATGTTAACAGAGATTTGAATCTTTTTAAACAGGTTTTACCATATTGGCCAGGTCTTATTATGACATACAAGCTAGGTTTTACCTTTTAAGATTCTTATTACTTTATTAAAATGGTAAATTTATAAAATGAATGTTTATTTTTCATTTATTCACTTATTATATTTATGCATATAATTTAAAAATGAAAATTTGAACTAACCATTCCAATAAATTAAACTAGTACAAGTTTGCTCTAAACGGGACTTTTACATAAATAACACGCCCACGCAGGGGCTAAACTAACAAACATACCCACGCAGGGGTCAAATAGAAAGACATGCCCACGCAGGGGCAGAACATAAAAATAAGCCCACGCATGGCAGAGTACAGAAACAAATGTCCTCGCAGGGACATGATTACAACACTAAAAATAAACAAACAAACAAGGATTTAACGATCCTTCTTGCTTTTTCCCTTGATCAAATTCACCATTTTCTTGAACATCCCCTGGTTATGCCTACGGTCTTCCCGCACCTCCTGCCGTACCTCATTTATCCCTTGAAGGATTTCTTGAAATTGTGGCGGTGACATCACCGGCGCCTGCAGTGGTTGCTGATAATGTGGAGGTTGAGGGGGCGGCGGTTGCTGATACCCATATGGTGGGTATCCATAGGTCGGGTATCCCGTAGTCCAGGGACCTCCATAGGGACCTTCCGGATGGAGAGCGTTGTAGTTCGCAGCTACCAAGTAGGGATCGGCCTCGGCATAGTTGTAATTCGTGTGGATCAGCTGCTCGAAGGGATTATACGCCGCCGCACCAGTGTAAGAAGGAATTGGGTCTCCAAAACCCAGTGGTGGTGGCGGCACGACTGGCGCAGAGTTTACTTCTGAGATGGGGTGTGAAGATTCTCCCATCTCTGGTTCTTCGTGAAGTGGCGAGTATTGGCTGCCACTTGAAAGTGGAGGGGTGTTGATACGCACACCTCCTCGCGCGGATATTCGCGCGGTCGATCTTCTTCGCCTCGGGGGCTCCGGAGGCTGTTGCAGTGGTGGTGGTGGCGGTGGCGGTGGAGTGACCGCTACAAATCGAGAATCCTCGGAAGGATCCCGCTGCTGCTGTGGCTGCTGCTGGTGGTGCAGGGGAGAGTTGTGGTAACTAGGGGTAAACGCCCAGTCACACTGCCTGAACCTCTCCTCATAGCTGTCGGGACCATTATACGGTGATCCCACAAAAGGTGACCCATCTGAAATTTCGATGGGGTGGTTAGGAGTTCCGGATGGTGGCTCGGCAGGGTCGGTGTCCTCATCTATATCCATCGCGTTGCCACCGGAAAAATGATCTTCAGGTCCAAGTGGGTTAAAACCCACTGGTGCTCCAAGGTAGTCGGCAGGGTTGAACTGGCCCTGGAAAACAGGTGATAGATGGTCGAAGGGTGTGTTATATCCTTGAAGAGGTATGTAGGACTGGTGGGAGTTGTGGGGCTCATTTTCAGAATGAGGCCCAAAAGAGTGTGGAATAGAAGGGGAGGTACTCAGCGAAACTGAGCGCCTCGCTGGTTCAATGTAGGTCCTCCAGGGATCTTGAGGACCCGGGTTGTGAGGATCTGATGGCGTTCGCCGGTGTGAAGGTCCGGCCTCATGGTCATTTGGGGCGACGAGTGGCCCTCTTCCTCTTCCTCTCATCCTTGGCGGCATTTTGTCAACCTGTCAAAAACAAACAAGTGATACAACAAGAGAAATATATAAGACAAAGTTAGAAATAAAACAAATTTGGGTAATTCCTAAGTTCTTTGTCTAGACTCGAGAATCGAGGAATGTGCAATTGTGTAACTGAGATTAAACACAAAAGGCTAGTGTTTAATTCACTCAGTGTTGGCTCTGATACCAACCTGTCACACCCCGATATTTCCACGTATTACCGGTGGGCCATATGGGGAGTATCGTGACGTAGTTGATATCATTATAGTCAAACAACACAATATTTAAATGCACAGCGGAAGCAAAAGATAGATTTATTCCAACCAAATAAATTGTAATATAAAGTATCACAATGTAGTTGAAACAGATCCACAGGCGGATCAAAATAAAGAGGAAAACTGTTCAACAGACTTTGACACCTAGAGCTTTGCGAAAACTTGATTACTGATGTCTAGAGTATCCAGCCTATTACGTGTAGCACCTGCACTTAACCTTTTTGGAAAATACGTCAGTTTACACTGGTAAATACAACTCAACTGAGTCATTTTGAAAAGAGTTTGAAAATTGATTTGAATGCACTTCGGCAAAAATATATTTTTTATAACTTGGGACAATTATTAAATAATCATGTATACAGTTTTACTTATTTGTCGTCCATCAGGGCCGGTTGGTAGGGCCGGACAAGATTAACTGACACGCCACAGGTATAATACCCACAAAGTTAATTCCTTTTAATGGGCTACTAGTTTTTACATATGCAACTGTCAGGTGTACGCCTACACCCCGTGCTTAGGTCGTGGCCATTTCGTGAAATGATGCCAAGGATATCCGGGACATGGTCATTTAACCCCCAAAGGCCATACACCAAATAATACATATTAAACGAGTATGTAATTACATTAATCACAATCCGATTTAAATGATTACACACCCGACCAAGCGGTATTATTATAATACAGTATCCCAAGCCCGTATAGGGAAAATAAGTTAAGAGTATTTACCTGAGTAATGTATAAGTCAAATACAGCAAGTACAGATGGCTTTTACTGGGCTCCTAATCTGGAACAAAGGTTTTTATTGTCCTATTAGAATCCTAACGGGTCTTTAATTAAGCTTAAGCTTAGACCAGTCAGTTTTAAAGGAAGATACGGTTCAAATGCACGATTAAGCGAAGACCGGACAGAATGTGATTTAGACCCGACAAGTTTGAAGACTTGTATAATATGGGTATACTAAACATATTCTGGATTTTGAGATAAAGATGATAAGGTTTGACCCGTTTCGGCTAATATATGCAAACTAGTTACATAAGCCGTTCCGAATGCGAAAAGTGCGTAACGGGTAACCAAATGAGTCATATGCAAGTTTTCTAAGTTAATATACCTTAAATATGTTGTGACAACAGTAAGATATCTTCTATTATGCCCGGAATGGATTTAAACTCAAACTATGCCTTGTAAGGGCATTTTGGTCATTTAAAAGGTTATAAAATAGTTTAATTAGTAATCTGAGTTACAGGTCTGATTCATTCAGTAAAAACACTTAATTTAATAAGTTATAACAGTAAGGTATGACCTACATGTGAAATTTATCATTTAAACCAAACTATGCATCTTAGGGGTATTTTGGTAATTTCACTTAGGCTTAAAAGGTCAAAACTGGAAACCTGAGTTTAAAAACTTTTACTTACTGTTATTATATGAAAATATACTAAAAATATCAGTAGTTATCAACCTTATATGTTTAATATAGTTTTAGTACATACTATGCGTTAAAAACGCTAAAAAAACGATTTGGAGCCGTTTCCGGGTTTTCAAAGGAAAGCTGATATTTTTATAATTCCATAAGGCTCAAAATATTTTATTTGTCAAATAAAATCAGTAGAAAAAGGTTTGGGGTCAAAAGGATTTGTAAAACTCATTTTATGGCTTAAAAGGGCAAAACCGGCATTAACCGAATCAAACTTAGAGACCTATGTTATGCTCAGCCAAAAATTAAATAAAAATCTTCAAAAATCCCAAAATATTATATTACATCAGTGGGTAAAAAGTTTGATATCAAAAGGTGGGTTTAAATAGGCTATACGCTAATTACGCCGTTTAATTAACATAAAGCTTTCTAATTACGCTATTGAGCATAACTCTTAGTCTAGACCTCAAACTGATGTCAAATTTTAGGTGCAAGTTTATAAATCAGTAACTAAGGTTTCTACTCTTTTACTTTTTCAAAAATCACGTTTTTATAGTCAAAAGGGCATAATAGTCAACATTTAAGCATTTAACGGAAACATGCATATGAATCGGATAACTAATGAACCAAGTTGTATAATCTCAGAGAGGTATACTTATATGAAACCTGGTTCAAATAAAGCTCTAAGGCAAATCTAAAACATGCATAAACGGGTCAGAACTGGAAGTCAAAGCAAAAGTCAAATTATGCGACTTTCGGTTCCGATCCGGGTTTAAACTGAAAATTGTCGGGTTGAACATGGTTAGACATGTTCTTACATTAATTACCAAGTTATATTAATGATAAAACAGGTTGCATACCTCCTACATTGCTAATTATGCATTAAATTGAAAACAAGCATTCTGTTGACTTTTTAATAACAAGTTTGACCCGACAATTGGCCTAGTTAGAGTGGGAATCAGAGAGTACCCTTTTAAGGGTTTATTACCCACATAATTGCCTACTTATAGGTACTTTCAATTCGAAATTTGACTGAGCAAATTTTATTTAATCTCGAAGTCAAACGTTAATTATGACGGTTTGACTTTTAGCTAATTAACTAGGCTAAACTGAATTAGGAAGGGTTAAGAACACTTACAAAAGTCCTAAATATGATTAGGGACCACTAGGAAACTTGTTGCTGATCAGGAGAGCTCCAGAGACTATCTTGAGAGAAGTTGCATATGAAAGTCCAAAATGTAGCAAGTTTGATCTTCTTATATAGTGAACCCAAGAGCTTTAGATCATGCCAAATTAGTCTATAGGTGTTGCAAGATCATCCCAGGTGTACCTAGGATGCTAAAAACCACCTAGAGAGTCCCTGATTTTCGAATACCACTTAAATGAGGTGGTGCAACCGGTTATACAGGCAGCTGTCCTGAAAAACGCCCAGATACACTGCTTACGGACCATAAGTGTCACACCCCGATTTCCACGTGTCACCGGTGGGCCCGGTGGGGGAGTATCGTGACGTGGTTGGCAACGTAATAGTCAAACAACACAATATAATAATGCACAGCGGAAGCAAATTTAAAACAAGATACAACCGAATTTATTTATTGTAAACAAAGTCACAATCATTCGGTGTTTATCCACAGTAGGATCGAATTAAAAACATTGTTTATGGTTCAACAGACTTCGGCATCTAAAGCTTGCGAGACTTCTAATGATGCTTAGGAGAATCCCAGCCTATTTCGCCTAGTACCTGCATTTAATCTTTTTGGGAAAATACGTCAGTTTACACTGGTAAATACATTCAACTGACTCATTTTATAAAATGATTGAAAATTGGTTTGGATGCACATGGCATAAACATTTTTATTAACTTGGGAGAATTATTTAATATTATAATCTTGTGAACGATTTACATGTTACTTATGCGTTCAGTAGCCCGGACGTATCCGGGTTAAAGATCAATAGACACACCACTTTAAGTGAGTTATACACGGGAGTACGCCTACACCCCGTGCTCAGGTCGTGGCTATCTCGTAAGATAATGCCGAGGATATCCGGGACATGGTCATTAACCCCCCAAAGGCTGTAAAGTAAACACATCTGTTTAAAACGAGCCGATCAAATTATTCAATTAACCACCCAACGATGGAAGATTTGATGCCCGATCAAGCGGTACGCTATGTACCGTAACCCAAGCCCGTATAGGGAAAATAAGTTAAAAGTATTTACCTTTGCAAGTATAAATCCTTAATCGAATAAATTGCAGATAGCTTTTACTGGTCCTCCTAATCTGGAACGAAGGTTTAATATAACCTATTAGAATACTAACGGGCCTTTGATTAAGCTCAAGCTTAGACCGGTCAGTTTTAATGATACGGTTCGTACGCACGATTAAGCGAAGACCGGATAGAATGTGATTTAGACCCGACAAGTTGAGGACTTGTTTTATATGGGTTTACTATTCACATTCTGGATTTTGAGATAAAAATGGTATCGTTTGACCCGTTTCGGCTAGTTTATGCAAACTAGTTACATAAACCGAACCGAACGCGTATAATGCATAACGGGTAACCGAAAGGGTCCGTACAGGTTTCCTAAGTTAATACGCTTTAAATATGTTGTGATATCATTATGATATCTTCCATAATGCCCATAACGAGTTTATTCCCTAATTATGCCCCGTAGGGGTATTTTAGTCATTTTAACGACCATAAAAGGGATTTATTAAGTTTCTGTGATCCGGGTCTGAATAAGTCAGGAAAACAACTTAATTTAACAGGTTATGTCTATTGGTATTAAGTCTTACGTGGCAAAATGGTTTTAATACCAAACTACGCGTTTAATACGCGTATAAAGCCGTTTTAAGCGACGTACGGGTTAAAATATGTTTCTGAGTTTTCTGATCAGCAAAATAGGCTCAAAATACTATATTTATTATTTTAGATCAGTGGCAATTGGATTGGTATCAATCGGATTCGTAAAACTCGTTTTATGGCTTAAAAGGGCATATTCGGTATTAACCGAATCAATGCGATAAGCCTAGCTTAAGACCAGCTTAAAAATAATTAAAAATCTTCAAAAATCCCAAAATAATATTTATCATCAGTGGGTAAAAGTTTTGGTACCGAAAATCGGGTTTAGATAGGCTATGCGCTAATCGCGCCTTTTAATTAATAAAAAGCTTATTATTTACGCTAATGCGCATATCTCCTAATCTAGACCTCCGATTGACGTGAAAATTTACGTACATGTTTAATAATCAGTAACTAAGATTATTGTACTTCCACATTTTCAAAATTCTCGTTGTATGGTCATAAGGGCGTTATGGTCCTATTTAAGCGATTAACGGAAACGTGTGCATGCATCGGATAATCAACGAAACAAGTACAGAGACTTATACTAACATGCAACCCTACTCTAATGAAGCACTAAGGCATCTTCGACTCAAACTAAAACGGGTCAGAACCGAAGTCAAAGCAAAAGTCAAGGTTTTGCGCCTTTCGGTTCCGAACCGGGTTTAACAGAAATTTGTCGAGTCGGACAAGCGTAAACAAGTTTTCATACTTATTACCATGTTATATTAAGGTTAAAACAGGTTACACACCTTTCGGATCATTAATTGTGCATTAAATCGCATTTTGTATTTCTGTTGACTTTTTCGGTCAACGTTTGACCCGACAAACGACCTAGTTAGGTCTGGAATTGGTACGCGCCCTTATAAGGGTTTAATACCCATATAATTACCTATCTAATGGTACTTTTATTTCGGGTTACGACTGAGTCAACTTTAATTTAACTGGAAGTCAAACGTTAAGTACGATATGTTGACTTCTAAGCTAAAAACTAAACTAAACATAATTAAGAAAGGACTAGTGGACTTACTAGAGTATAATGATGATTAGGGAGGCCTTGAATTCAGCTTGAAAGCTCCAGAGGTGATCAAGTGAGTGTGCAAGAATGTTTGTGAATGAATGGGTCTTATATATATGATTTTAAGTACCACCACAAGTTGACAACAAAGTCTAGGGCCATCCACAATCGATTGACATCTGTAACTAGTGTTTAGGGATGTCTAGGGGCCATGCACATGCAAGAGAAACCGGTTTAATGGGTCAAAAACGCGCACAACAGCCAACAGCAGGTAATCTGTCGCTGGGCAACCCCTCGCGTAGCGCGAGGGTCCGTCGCGCTACGCGACGCCCTCCGCAGATCAGTTTTTTGATTTTTGTTTGTTGGTGTTTCGAAAGGGCAAGTGGTATAAACGAGTGGTGGGCATTATTTTCTCATTTAGGGGCCTCCATTATGGGTCTTTTACTGTTGGATACCCTACCATTTGTGTTTGTTTGCTTTGTATTAAAAAACAAGACCCGAAAACAAAGGGTTTCCGTTCCTTTTTCATCGTAGGAGTCCTACCATTTAATTTTAAATCATTCCAAGTAATAATTCCCTGAACTTGAATATGTACAAGGTGTTTTTAACATAAATTGAGTCTTGGGATTTATAACGAGGTCGTTCAGAGGTGCAAAAGTTAACATAACGACACGGTTAAATCCTGTCAATCATTTTTAATAATTCCGAGTCTACAAAGCGTTTTGTCACCCGTGACACGTGTCGTTACTTTATTGAACACGAAATTCTGAGGTGTTACATCCTCACCCCCTTAAAATAAATCTCGACCCGAGATTTACTCAAACAAATAAGGGTATTTTTCTTTCATGCTGGATTCCAACTCCCACGTATACTCGGGACCTCTTCGGGCATCCCATTTGACCTTTACAAAAGGTATATGCTTCCTTCGAAGCTTCCTTACCTGTCGATCTTCAATTGACAAAGGTTTTTCAACAAACGTTAAGCTCTTATCTATTTGCACATCTGTATGTGGCATGACATGTGAATCGTCAGCGGAACACTTCTTTAGATTGCAGATGTGGAACACATTGTGAATTCCACTGAGCTCTTCCGGTAAGTTCAACTTGTAGGCAACTGACCCGACACGTTCGATAACCTCGAAAGGTCCTATGTATCTCGGGCTTAGTTTGCCTTTCTTACCAAATCGCATCACCCCCTTCCAGGGTGACACTTTAAGTAGGACTTTGTCACCTACTTCGAAGTGAAAGTCCTTACGACTTGGATCCGCGTAACTCTTCTGCCTATTCCGGGCAGCTTGGAGATTGTTACGAATCTGGACAATCTTGTCCGTCGTTTCGAATACGATATCTGGTCCTGATAACTGGACTTCTCCAACTTCCGCCCAACAAACTGGCGATCTACATTTTCTACCGTATAATGCCTCAAAAGGCGCAGCCTTTATGCTGGTATGGTAGCTATTGTTGTAGGAGAATTCGATCAATGGTAGGTTCTTATCCCAGCTACCTCCCAAATCGATCGCACATGCGCGTAGCATGTCTTCCAACGTTTGAATAGTACGCTCACTCTGACCGTCTGTCTGAGGATGGTAAGCCGTACTAAAGTTCAAACGTGTGCCCAAAGATTGCTGGAAACTCTTCCAAAAGTGTGACGTGTACCTAGTATCCCGGTCAGAGATAATAGCTACAGGTATGCCGTGTAGGGCTACAATCTTGTCAACGTATAACTGGGCTAACATATCGGAGCTATAAGTCTCCTTGATGGGTAAGAAATGAGCTGACTTAGTCAGTCGGTCAACTATAACCCATATCGTATCATTGCCTTTTCTTGTCTTGGGTAACTTGGTAATAAAATCCATAGTTACCATTTCCCACTTCCACGTAGGAAGTTCAGGCTGTTGTAGCAAACCTGACGGTTTCTGATGCTCGGCTTTGACTTGCGCACATGTCAAGCATTTTGCTACATGGGCGGCCACAGACTTTTTCAAGCCTATCCACCAATAATTTGCCTTTAAATCCTGGTACATCTTATCAGCTCCAGGATGAACGGAGTATTTGGAACTATGGGCTTCTTGGAGGATGACATCACGAAGTCTTCCAAAAATTGGAACCCATATTCGTCCGTTTAACCGTAAAATTCCGTCCTTGCTAAGAGTTAACTGCTCCTCAGTTACTCCTAACTTTTCGTTAGGATAGTTAGCTTCCAACACAGCTTCCTTCTGTGCAGCTAACACCCTTTCTATCAAACTGTTCTTTATCTCCATACGCTTGGCGTTAATTCGAATGGGTTTAACCCTTTCCTTTCTGCTCAAGGCATCAGCGACTACATTCGCTTTGCCGGGATGGTATTTGATTTCACAATCATAATCATTTAAAGTTTCCATCCAACGGCGTTGCCTCATGTTTAATTCTTTCTGGTTAAACAGATGCTGGAGGCTCTTGTGATCAGAAAAGATCACAAACTTGATTCCATAAAGATAATGCCTCCACAGTTTTAGTGCGAACACAACGGCACCCAGTTCCAAGTCATGGGTGGTGTAATTCTTTTCGTGCACCTTTAACTGTCGTGATGCATAGGCAATCACCTTGACTTTCTGCATAAGCACACACCCCATGCCAGTGTGCGATGCATCACAATAAACTACAAATTCTTCAGCGCCTTCAGGTAATGTAAGCACAGGAGCGTTGCTCAACTTTTGTCTCAAAACATCGAAGGACTCTTGCTGCTTAGGGCCCCAAACAAATTTTACTTTCTTCTTGGTCAAGGAAGTTAGGGGTGCAGCAATCCTTGAAAAATTTTCAATAAAACGCCTGTAATAACCTGCCAATCCCAGGAAGCTACGAATCTCCGTAGGTGTCTTTGGCTCTTGCCAATTCATAACAGCTTCCACTTTAGCGGGATCCACCTGGATACCACGCTCACTAACCACGTGTCCAAGGAATTGGACTTCTCGTAGCCAAAATTCACACTTAGAGAATTTGGCGTAGAGCTTCTCCTGACGTAGAAGTTTGAGAATACAACGAAGGTGTTTCTCGTGTTCAGCTTGGTTCTTAGAATAAATAAGGATGTCATCAATGAAGACGATAACAAATTTATCTAAGTAAGGCTTGCAGACACGATTCATGAGATCCATGAACGCGGCTGGTGCATTAGTGAGCCCAAAAGGCATCACTAGGAACTCGTAATGACCGTAGCGAGTCCTGAATGCAGTCTTGTGAACGTCTTCATCCATAACCTTCAACTGATGGTATCCTGACCTCAGATCAATCTTTGAGAAGTAACTTGCCCCATGAAGCTGATCGAACAAATCGTCGATCCTGGGTAATGGATATCTATTCTTGATCGTGACTTTATTGAGCTCGCGATAGTCGATGCATAGACGCATCGACCCATCCTTCTTCTTGACAAACAGGATTGGCTATCCCCAAGGAGATGAACTAGGTCGAATGAAACCTTTAGCCAGCAATTCATCCAGCTGCATTCGCAACTCCTTCATTTCTGTGGGTGCCAATCTGTATGGTGCTCTAGCAACTGGTGCCGCTCCGGGGATGATATCTATCCTGAATTCAACTTGTCTATCCGGTGGCAAACCAGGCAGATCTTCAGGAAACACTTCTGGGTATTCAGAGATGACAGGGATGTCTTCTAACTTCGGTTTGGGCTCATCAATAATTACCTGTGCCATGTAGATGACACACCCCTTTTTCAAACACTTGGAAGCCTTGAGCATAGTCACGTGCTCAGGCAGTCCGTACTGGGTATCTCCCCGAATGGTAAGTGATTCACCAGACGGAGTCTTTATCACTACTTGCTTCATGTTACAGACGATTTGGGCCTGGTTATGAGATAACCAGTCCATACCCAGAACTATGTCAAAACCGGCTAACTTAAAGGGAAGTAGAGATAGAGGAAAAGAATGGTTCTTAATGGATATAACACATCCATCTAACTCAGTAGAGACGGTTTCAATGGTACCATCTGCTAACTCTACCTCATAATTCACTTTTAGGGTTTTGACAGGTAAATTCAATAATTTACAAAACTTATGATCTACGAAAGACTTATCTGCGCCTGAATCAAAAAGTACTCTTGCAAAGACATCATTTACAAGGAAAGTACCTGTTATGACGTTATCATCCTGCACAGCTTCTTTCGCATCCATCCTGAAGACTCTGGCGTTAGTCTTCTTAGCCTCCTCAGGCTTCTTGTTGTACTTAGGGCAGTTAGTCTTTATGTGGCCCTTTTCATTGCAACGGTAGCACGTTGCATCTTTCATCTTCTTGCAATCCAAGGTTTTGTGTTCCTTGGACTTGCACAAACCACAAGCAAAAGACCTTGACTCGTTATTCGAGTTTGATTCGAGTCTGCACTTTCCAAAGTGCTGTTTCTTGCAAGTTTTGCATGTAGGCTTCTCTCCAGAACGATGCCCATCTTTCTTTGATTCCGATCCCTTCTTGTGATCACCGTTCCCACGGTTTTTCTTATTCGACCTACGCGAACCATCATCTTCATGCTTCCTCTTCTCGGCCGCCTTATTCCTCTGCGATCTCTGTCGGACCGCATCCAGAGTGAGGGATAAGGAAAGGTCAGTTACAGACCTGAAGGTAACTGGCCGAGAAGCCTTTACACTGGACTTGATCTCGGGTTCCAAACCACCAATAAAGCGAGCAATTCTTTTTGGCTCCGGGGTTACCAGGTAGGGAACCAGCCGAGACAGTGTATTGAAGCTTGTCAGATAAGCTTGACAATCGAGGTTCTTCATCACCAGGGATAGAAAGTCTGATTCTATCTTTTCCACCTCATGTTGAGGGCAGAAGTTTTCCTTGATCAAGGCGATGAATTGATCCCACGACATACCATACAACGGGATTTTTCCGGAGGCCTCCATCAGGGATCTCCACCAAGCTAACGCCTCACCTTTGAAGGACTGTGAGACAAATTTAACCACATCACCTTCAGCGCATCCGCTGATGTCCACGACCGTGTCCATTTCATCTAGCCACGTCATGCAGTCTACGGCTCCTTTCTCCCCCGTAAAATCCCTGGGTTTGCAAGACACAAAGTACTTATATGTGCAACCCTTGTTACGGTGTCCCTGATGCAGTACCAACTGCTGAGATGGATTACTTTGGTGGTTGGTGGACTGGCGATCATCACCGTTTTTCTTTGGTACATCCTTTTTGGGAGGAGGCTTGTTATGAGCCTCTGAATGTGTCCTTGGCTTTGAATGTGATACAGAGTGGGTCCTACTCCGAGTACCACTGTATTCCTCATACTGTCTATCCAAAGCTTGTGTGATAGCGCCGTTTATGATTGCTTTTAGTTCAGCGCCCGTTAACGTAATCTGGGCGTTCTCATTCGGCTCCACTGGATGGCTATTCACTTCATTGGAGTCAGCCATTTGTATTGAACTGTTGCAGAGAACAAGGTCAATATTTTTATTTGGGATCTTATTATGGAATTACCCCTTAGGGTAATTCGTTAACCATGGTAAACAGAGACCATATTTGGTTAACTTATCAATCGTATTTATTTAGGATTTTAATTAAAATTTATCCTAAACATAAACAATAACAATATATATTAGCACATAAGGCTTGGTCACATGGACAATTTAAATTATAAGCTATGACTTCAGAGAATCAAGACTTTTTAAGGTTTGAACCTAGTTCATTACCTTTATTAGACAGGGAGTCAAAGCTACCACTGTCTTTTGGCTCATATGGAAATGAGCAGGGCCCGTAGGCATTATATTACCACGTATGGTAAAATATGATCATCTTAATTGATGATGTACCCAGGATTCAGAGATCATTAAACTGGGTTAGGAATCTTCTAAAGAATACCTTTATAAAAATGACGTATGTGATTTTAACGAATCACTTCTGCCAGGAGTGTTAACATGTTTTAAGATGTTAACAGGGAATTGAATCTTTTAAACAGGTCTTACCATTTTGGCCCGGTCTTATATTTGACACGTGGCTAGGTTTCACACTTTAAGATCCTTAATTAAATAAATTTCATAGGCAGATTAATTTAAAAGGAATGATTTTTAATTTATTTATTTCATTTATAATTTATATATGCACATAATGGCAAACATGAAATTTATAAAACAAACATCCCATTAATTATACATAGGTTACATATTGCCCTAAACGGGTCTTTTCACACAACCATTTCCCACGTAGGGGTCAAACAAGTACTTACCCGCGCAGGGGTTAAATTTAAAACATAAGTCCTCGCAGGGACTGATTACTTAAATAGATGTCCACGCAGGGACTAGGTACAAAGATAAATGTCCACGCAGGGACTACATACACACATAAATGTCCACGCAGGGACTTAATTTTAAAGTAGACATACACACATAAAGGATTTACTGATCCTTCTTGCTCTTTCCCTTGATTAAGTTCGTCAAGGTCTTGAACATCCCCTGGTTACGCCTTCGGTCTTCCCGTGCCTCATGCCGCACCTCCCTAATACTTTGTAGGATCTCCTGATGCAGTGGTGGCGACATCTGTAGAGACGGCGGGGGTCGTTGATAGTACGGGGGTTGTGTAGGCATCTGGTATCCCTGTGCTGGGTAGCCTACTCCCCAAGGACCTCCATACGGTCCCTCCTGGTTAAGGGCGTTGTAATTAGCTGCTACCAAATACGGGTTGGCTTCAGCGTAACCGAGGTTAGTGTGAGTCGGTGGCTCAAACGGGTTGTACATCGAAGGACCCGTGTATGCCGGTATCTGGTTATCAAAACCTATTGGTGGCGGTTGCTGCGCGACTGGGTTTGATGGTCCACCTATCTGTGGAACTTCTTGATCCGGCTGATAATTTCTGCCACTTGATTGTAGAGGAGAGCTGAAATGAAACTCTTCTCTTCGTGTGGTCATCCGGGCTCCGGTTCTCATATGTCTTTGCGGTTGCGGAGGCGCCGGTTGAACTGGTGGCGGTGGAGGCGGTGGCGTAACTGCCACAAACTGGTGATTCCCAGAGGAATCTTGATGATGCTGCTGCTGCTGCTCATGCGGCGAAGAATAGTGAGGCTGCTGCTGCTCATGCGGCGACGAATGGTGAGGAGGTGTATAATACCATTCGTGCCGAGTAAAGATAGCCTGGAAGCTATCTGGACCATTATAGGGTGGTCCGTGATAAATGGAACTATCCGAGACCTCGATAGGATGGTTGGGAGTTCCTGATGCAGGTTCTACGGGGTCGTCTTCCTCGTCCATATCATTTCCTCCAGAAAAATGGTCCTCCGGTCCCAATGGGTTAAAACCCACTGGTTCTTGTATATAATTCGCCGGGTTAAACTGGCCTTGAAAGAATGGAGTGGGGTCTCCAAAAGGGCGGTGCGACATAGATCGCTGTAACGGTATGTTCGAATGATGTGAGTCTCCACGTTCATTTTCTGATTGTGGCCCGTAGGAGTCTTGAGCGGGAGTCGTCGAGCTGTTCGAAACCGACCGTCTTGCCGGTTGAAAGAGACCTCTCAGGTTCCGCCGAGTACCGTCACTCTCGGCGGGGATAGGACCTCGTGTATTCGAAGGTCCTGCTTCGTGATCGTTGGGGGCGGCTACCGGCCCCTTTCCGCGTCCTCGCGTACGCAAGAATCTTGGAGGCATCTTTGTTATTTCCTGTCAATAAAACATAAGATAACAATAACAAAAATATAAAGCTTAAAGGACAAAACAAAAACCGAATAAGGTGGAATTTGTCCTATGTTATAAGTCTAGACTCGAAAGTTTAAATATGTGCAATTGTGTAACTGAGATTAAACACAAAAGGTTAGTGTTTAATTCACTCAGAGTTGGCTCTGATACCAACCTGTCACACCCCGATTTCCACGTGTCACCGGTGGGCCCGGTGGGGGAGTATCGTGACGTGGTTGGCAACGTAATAGTCAAACAACACAATATAATAATGCACAGCGGAAGCAAATTTAAAACAAGATACAACCGAATTTATTTATTGTAAACAAAGTCACAATCATTCGGTGTTTATCCACAGTAGGATCGAATTAAAAACATTGTTTATGGTTCAACAGACTTCGGCATCTAAAGCTTGCGAGACTTCTAATGATGCTTAGGAGAATCCCAGCCTATTTCGCCTAGTACCTGCATTTAATCTTTTTGGGAAAATACGTCAGTTTACACTGGTAAATACATTCAACTGACTCATTTTATAAAATGATTGAAAATTGGTTTGGATGCACATGGCATAAACATTTTTATTAACTTGGGAGAATTATTTAATATTATAATCTTGTGAACGATTTACATGTTACTTATGCGTTCAGTAGCCCGGACGTATCCGGGTTAAAGATCAATAGACACACCACTTTAAGTGAGTTATACACGGGAGTACGCCTACACCCCGTGCTCAGGTCGTGGCTATCTCGTAAGATAATGCCGAGGATATCCGGGACATGGTCATTAACCCCCCAAAGGCTGTAAAGTAAACACATCTGTTTAAAACGAGCCGATCAAATTATTCAATTAACCACCCAACGATGGAAGATTTGATGCCCGATCAAGCGGTACGCTATGTACCGTAACCCAAGCCCGTATAGGGAAAATAAGTTAAAAGTATTTACCTTTGCAAGTATAAATCCTTAATCGAATAAATTGCAGATAGCTTTTACTGGTCCTCCTAATCTGGAACGAAGGTTTAATATAACCTATTAGAATACTAACGGGCCTTTGATTAAGCTCAAGCTTAGACCGGTCAGTTTTAATGATACGGTTCGTACGCACGATTAAGCGAAGACCGGATAGAATGTGATTTAGACCCGACAAGTTGAGGACTTGTTTTATATGGGTTTACTATTCACATTCTGGATTTTGAGATAAAAATGGTATCGTTTGACCCGTTTCGGCTAGTTTATGCAAACTAGTTACATAAACCGAACCGAACGCGTATAATGCATAACGGGTAACCGAAAGGGTCCGTACAGGTTTCCTAAGTTAATACGCTTTAAATATGTTGTGATATCATTATGATATCTTCCATAATGCCCATAACGAGTTTATTCCCTAATTATGCCCCGTAGGGGTATTTTAGTCATTTTAACGACCATAAAAGGGATTTATTAAGTTTCTGTGATCCGGGTCTGAATAAGTCAGGAAAACAACTTAATTTAACAGGTTATGTCTATTGGTATTAAGTCTTACGTGGCAAAATGGTTTTAATACCAAACTACGCGTTTAATACGCGTATAAAGCCGTTTTAAGCGACGTACGGGTTAAAATATGTTTCTGAGTTTTCTGATCAGCAAAATAGGCTCAAAATACTATATTTATTATTTTAGATCAGTGGCAATTGGATTGGTATCAATCGGATTCGTAAAACTCGTTTTATGGCTTAAAAGGGCATATTCGGTATTAACCGAATCAATGCGATAAGCCTAGCTTAAGACCAGCTTAAAAATAATTAAAAATCTTCAAAAATCCCAAAATAATATTTATCATCAGTGGGTAAAAGTTTTGGTACCGAAAATCGGGTTTAGATAGGCTATGCGCTAATCGCGCCTTTTAATTAATAAAAAGCTTATTATTTACGCTAATGCGCATATCTCCTAATCTAGACCTCCGATTGACGTGAAAATTTACGTACATGTTTAATAATCAGTAACTAAGATTATTGTACTTCCACATTTTCAAAATTCTCGTTGTATGGTCATAAGGGCGTTATGGTCCTATTTAAGCGATTAACGGAAACGTGTGCATGCATCGGATAATCAACGAAACAAGTACAGAGACTTATACTAACATGCAACCCTACTCTAATGAAGCACTAAGGCATCTTCGACTCAAACTAAAACGGGTCAGAACCGAAGTCAAAGCAAAAGTCAAGGTTTTGCGCCTTTCGGTTCCGAACCGGGTTTAACAGAAATTTGTCGAGTCGGACAAGCGTAAACAAGTTTTCATACTTATTACCATGTTATATTAAGGTTAAAACAGGTTACACACCTTTCGGATCATTAATTGTGCATTAAATCGCATTTTGTATTTCTGTTGACTTTTTCGGTCAACGTTTGACCCGACAAACGACCTAGTTAGGTCTGGAATTGGTACGCGCCCTTATAAGGGTTTAATACCCATATAATTACCTATCTAATGGTACTTTTATTTCGGGTTACGACTGAGTCAACTTTAATTTAACTGGAAGTCAAACGTTAAGTACGATATGTTGACTTCTAAGCTAAAAACTAAACTAAACATAATTAAGAAAGGACTAGTGGACTTACTAGAGTATAATGATGATTAGGGAGGCCTTGAATTCAGCTTGAAAGCTCCAGAGGTGATCAAGTGAGTGTGCAAGAATGTTTGTGAATGAATGGGTCTTATATATATGATTTTAAGTACCACCACAAGTTGACAACAAAGTCTAGGGCCATCCACAATCGATTGACATCTGTAACTAGTGTTTAGGGATGTCTAGGGGCCATGCACATGCAAGAGAAACCGGTTTAATGGGTCAAAAACGCGCACAACAGCCAACAGCAGGTAATCTGTCGCTGGGCAACCCCTCGCGTAGCGCGAGGGTCCGTCGCGCTACGCGACGCCCTCCGCAGATCAGTTTTTTGATTTTTGTTTGTTGGTGTTTCGAAAGGGCAAGTGGTATAAACGAGTGGTGGGCATTATTTTCTCATTTAGGGGCCT
Organism: Helianthus tuberosus; assembly: GCA_030545235.1. Lineage (NCBI taxonomy): Eukaryota > Viridiplantae > Streptophyta > Magnoliopsida > Asterales > Asteraceae > Helianthus > Helianthus tuberosus. Next base: position 157,718,379 of record CM060402.1, on the reverse strand, counting down.
CCATTATGGGTCTTTTACTGTTGGATACCCTACCATTTGTGTTTGTTTGCTTTGTATTAAAAAACAAGACCCGAAAACAAAGGGTTTCCGTTCCTTTTTCATCGTAGGAGTCCTACCATTTAATTTTAAATCATTCCAAGTAATAATTCCCTGAACTTGAATATGTACAAGGTGTTTTTAACATAAATTGAGTCTTGGGATTTATAACGAGGTCGTTCAGAGGTGCAAAAGTTAACATAACGACACGGTTAAATCCTGTCAATCATTTTTAATAATTCCGAGTCTACAAAGCGTTTTGTCACCCGTGACACGTGTCGTTACTTTATTGAACACGAAATTCTGAGGTGTTACAATAAGCTCAACCCTTACGGTCCGTAAGGCTTCAGCAGAGGACAAAAGTTTGTTGTTTCTCGGGCTGTGACCATGCAACACTTACATCTCCGAATCTCATGCATTTTAATCAGAATGGGACCCTGTTTTCAGCCATTGCATGTCTAGGTATGCACTTACACATTTTGGTACTTTGTGGGAAGTTTAAATTGACGGAAATACCAAGAAATTGATGTTGAATCCATGTCTAAGTTTGTAACCAATTTATTATTTAGGATTGCCAGATTTATAAACATAATTCAGATGTTGATTTAATATATTCTGGTTAAGGATTTATTATTAGGTCGCTCAGAGGTATAAATTAACATGTCGATGTTTTTAAATCCTACCGTATATCTTTATCCGGATCCGTTTTTATAACACGTTTGCATAACATGACACGTGTCTTTATTTCACTGGACATGAATTTTCGAGGTGTTACAGTCGCCTACTTGAATTGAAATGATAGGCGCACCCGGATCTTGGAGTTTAGGTGGAAGTGCACCCGAAAGAATCGAACTCACATTCTCGGTTAAATCTATTTTTTTAGGAAATTTATGAGTTCGTTTCTGGGTACACAATTCTTTCAAGTACTTAGCATACGACGGTACTTGTTTGATTGCATCCAAAAGAGGTAAATTAATTTTTACTTGTTTGAAAATTTCCAACAACTCTTCTTGTTGTGGACCTCTTTTGTTTACAATCTTCTTCACGTGTCCCTTTAATGCTTCGGGATAAGGGGCAGTATTAGCCTCCACACCCTTTTCCTTAGCCTTAGGGACGGGGATGGTCACCACGGGAGTGTTATTATTCTTTTTTAAATCGTTTTTGTTTTGACCCGTTCGACCATCCTCATGTTCATCCTCACTAGCATCTTCCACCACCCCTTCAACAAACTGGGGTGGTGGTGTTTTGACACCATTATCTACGACTCGACCACTACGTAAAGTTATTTTATTAATTGGTACCTCACGTGTGTTCTTCGAGCTTGACCCTTGATGCTTAGGGTTCACCGTAGTATCACTTGGAAGCTTTCCCATGCTTCCCCTCATTTGAGCCATTTCCTTCGCGAGTTGGCATACTTGCTTTGCCAGTGCCTCATGTGCTTTGTCCCGAATCTCATTTGTCTTTTTCATCTCCTTAATGTCACTGTTAGATTCCTTAACCACATTTAACAAAGCGTCTATTTTGGCACTCAAATCATCCCTACCAGTTTGATTATTCGACCCACTTCCATTACCGCCTTGATTATTGTAATTCCTTTGGTACCCACCTTGGTAATTGTTGTCCCTACCTTGATACCCTTGATTGTAATTACGTTGGTAACCCCCTTGGTTACCACCTTGGCGATTTTGATATGATGACCCGCTTTGATTACCCGGTTGAAAGTTCGGGTTCATTTGATTCGCGGCATTCCCATATCGGAAGTTGGGATGATTTCTCAATCCGGGATGATAAGTGTTCGAATTCATATCATTGTTCTTTCTATCCCCGAACACTTGATTTACCTCTTCAGTGTAGTCACCCGGTACGGTTTGACATTGATCGGTCCGATGACCAATCTCCCCACAATCTTCACACACCGCGAATTGAACCGCATTCACCTCCTTCTTCTTCATACGAGCCAACTCCCGTTCTAGAGTAGAAATCTGATCCTTAGAGTTAGAGTTAGAGTCAAGATCGGGAAGTGACCGGGAAACGGGATGTTTTTTAGCTCTATCGGCCGACTCCTTTGCCTTTGACCGCTTCCTCATCCTCTCAAGAAATTCCCAATCATCATCTTCATGATTGCTCAATAGGTTTCGTTGCTCATTGACTCGAGGCGATTCCATGTCTCGTCGTCTAATCCTCTCACAAAACATTTAACCAACTCCCACTTTTCGATTTGATGGTGTGGGCACTTCCGAATCAACTCCTTGTACCTTGTGAATGCTTCATGCAACGGTTTGCTCGATAGTTGGCGGAAAGACCTAATTTCATCTCTAGCATCATCGGTCTTTGCCATCGAGTAATATTCGTCAAGGAATACTTGTTGCATCTCACCCCATGTTCGAATACTATTCGTCGGAAGTGTAAGAAACCATTGTTTCGCCTTATCTTTTAGCAAAAACTGAAATAATCGAAGCTTGACCTCCTCCAACGCAAAATTGTGCCCCCCGATTGTGCTACATATGGACGAAAACTCCGCCAAATGCGTGTATGGTTCGTCATTAGACCTCCCATTGAAATGGGGAAGTATGTTGATGTAGTGGGGCTTGCAATCGAACATTCTCATTTCACACACTATTGGAGAATCATTATCGGTAACCACCGGCCGAAAACGGTCATTCACTCCCCGTGGAGGTTGTTGACGACGATGTGGACCGTTAACTTCTTGATCAACCATCCTTCGATTGTCCCTTCGATCACCTCCTCTATCACCTCTTTGATTCCCACCTTGATTAACTCTTTGGTTACCTCCTCCCACGAAACGAGGGATCCGGTTAGGGTTAGCATTGTTGTTGTTATTGTTTTTGTTGTAAAACCCATCATTCTGATTCCTTTGGTTGTTGTTTCGTGGTTGACGGTTGTTTTCGTAGCCATCATTTCTCGCATTCCCGTACCCATAGTTATCATTCCCCACAAAATTGGCATTTTTGTAGCCAAACTCATCATCTTCAAAACCTCTAGCATTGTAGGTGTTACCTCTAATCACATACCCCCAATCTTCATCATCACCCCGATCATCGTAATTACCCCCATCATCAGAATATTCCGTATGGACACTCACATGTTCCGGCGATTGGTAACCGGGAACACTGAATGGCTCGTCATCGGGGATAGCGTTTCCTAAATCGTCTATATTAAAGAACGGGTCTTCATTCGCGGGATTGCCACGATCTCGATTACCTCTGTGGTCGGAAATGACATTCCGGTCATCAAGGTGAATGGGTAAGGAATTTTGTCGGTGAAGGTTTTGTTGTTGGGGTGTTCTTTGGGTGTTGTTGGGATTTTGGTTTCGGAAATGTGGTGTGGGTGGTCTAGAGTTGTTATTACCACCCGGTTGCTCTTGAGGTATAGGTTGGACATTTTGAGCGGGATTAAAGTTTCCTCGGTATTGGAATTGGTTCGGATTTTGGGTATAGGTTGAGGTTTTGGTTTGAGTTTTGATTTGCCATTGAATCAATTTCAATGGATGGTGTGAGTTGTGATGTTTGGGTGACTTGGTTAGAAGCAAGTGTTGCCTCTAACCGGCTTGCTAAATTCCTTCTTGCAACTCTTTCGATTTCCGGTTCATAGACTAACGGTGAAGTCCTCCCGGAATTTCGCGTATGCATGCACTACCTGTAACCTGCACAAGTAACACACCCCGCGTAACAAAGAAAAAGAAAAAGTACAAGAAAAGAAATTATGCAAATTAAACAGTTAATCACACAAATTCAAGCAATATCCAAACACAAAGCGCACGCACTCCCCGGCAACGGCGCCAAAATTTGATCGGAGTGTCGCGCTCCGGTAAAAGATAATATTTATAAGCCCAAATTACCCTTAACTATGTGTTAGTGGTAGTAAGGGGTCGAACCACGAAGAGTATGTGGTTTGCAAATGGATTCGATTGAATTAAAATGAAAGTCACAAATTATGAAGCTTGCTATAATGTTTTTGTATTTTTATTTAGTTGAAAAAGATGTGAATTGATTTAATTGATTAAATACGAATGATTAACGATTGCAAGAAAACTTGATTACTAAACAATAATGATAAAAAGGATTCACACCCGGTTTCGGTAATTGCCAACCTAGGGTTTCTACAAGTTTTAGATTCAACTCAATTGTATACGATTAGCGGATTTAGTGTACCGTGACTTAGGTGCCAATAACTATCAACGTTTCGAAAAACGAACAAGAATGCACTTTGTAATCAACACAAGTAAAACCTAACCAAGACAATGCCTAACTACATATAACCATTTCGCAAAGTCATAACTTTATAATCGTTCGACAATTTACGAATACGAAACAAATGTAAACTATTGTCAATGGTTTCAAAAATCAATACAAATTGTCACAAAGTTGAATCAAGAACAATTCAAAACCCTAAATTAAACAACTACCTACACCGGGGTGAAACCAAGGTGATTAGCTGCTCATGGTTGAAGAAACTTGATCACCGGATGATTGGAACTTGACTTGGACCATCTTGAAGCTTGAACAATGGAGAAATGGTGGATGTTGAGGGTTTTGGTGAAGGATGATGGTAAAAGGAATGATGTATGGATGATTAGGGTTTATGGATGGATTGATGATTGTGAATGATGATGATGATCTTGATGATTTGAATGATGTTGTATGTTGGAGATGGAATGGAATTGAAGTGGTAGTCAAGATGATCCTCCTTTGTGGCTCCAAGAATGATTAAAAAAAAAGAGATGTGTAACTCCCAAGTTAATGGCCTCCCCACCAATCAAAATCGTTTTAATCAACAAAACTCACAAAATTCGCGTCTGACGAAACTAAGGCCCGTCGCCGACGGCCTCCCCATTTGTTGAATCCGTCCGACGGCTTGTTTGTCTGTATACGGGTTCTGGTGGCCGACGGGGTTATCTTGAGCCCGTCCCAGACGGCCTTATACCCGTCGGCGACGGCCTCTCCAACTCCACTTCTCCAATTTTCACTTCTTGCACTCCCGGTTGATCCGTAACGCGTCCCGGTTGTCTGGTTTTTGACCCGATGACTCGTAAAGCTCCCGAAAAGCTCCTTAAACTCCATCAAACCTGCAAAACACATTTTTGATTAAAAGTAGGTTATCCGAAATTAAAACTTATGTAAAAACATCAAGTTATACGATAACGTGCACCGGTTTTCAACCACGTATCACCGCCTCATCCTCCACACTGTTCAGGCACCTTATTGATGAAGGTCAACACCTTGTTCATCTCCACGGCTTGCCTCCTCCTCCGCCTATGACCACATGTTCTTCTTCTTATTATTTTTTGTTTACTAGTGAAATTGTGTTTAGTTGTGATTTCATTACCATGAATTGATGCTAATTTGATGTGTCTTGAGTTTGAATTGGTTTATTGTTGTTGTTGATGATTTATGTGTATTTGCTTATGAGAAGTAATGAATTAGGTATTGTTTTAGAACTAATCAGTTAGGTATTTAGTTTTGTTCAGAGGGGTAAAAATGTCATTTTACACAGTCATTCAGAGGTGCAACCAAATAGCACTTTACTAGTTCAACACTTACTGGTTCAGAGCCTCTTACCCATTGAGACCTCTTATTCATTCAGCACTTATCGGTTCAGATGTAAACAAACAGCCCCTAAAACTACAAATTGAAAGGTTATATGTTGAAGGATTGGTAACGTGCAGTGACAAGGCATAATATTGAATTTTAGAAGGCTTCACATGGAGTTACATGTTCATCCATGGATTTATAGGGTACTGCTTGCAAAATTTTCAATTTATGACGTTTAAAATTTTCTATTAATATGAGTATCTAACTTCGTTTTTTTACCCTTGAAGCCAAAATTTTCATACCCCAACCGATGGCGGAATCATCGGGGCGTGGCACTAGGCGAAGCTGATTGCTCAAGAGAATCCATAACAACTAATTAGTGACACTATTTAATGCGTTTATTATCCCATACTAATAAACAATATATCAGCAAACAGTTATGCAGATTTCATGTTCTCTTAAACAATATAAATCCGACAACCTAGATTTATCGTGAGTTTCTAGACTTCCTAGCTTGTTTTCGTGATAGTCTGCAATTAACCTGCAACATACGTTAAAATAATGTCAATACAAAAGTATTGGCGAGTATACAGGTTTGAGATACAAAGCATACATACTACAAGACAAATACTACCAGCTAAGTCACTCGATGACTGCAATGTGGATCCCAAAGAGGGCGTGATTTCCTTAACTAGACCCCGTTGGGTGTGAGTCCAACTATAGTACCATACTAGCTAAGGTGGGACGTCGCGAGTAAAAGTCCTAGCACATATGTATTAAGCATCACGTGTAAATATGGACGTCAGTTATTCGCATGTGATAATACTTTAGAGTATGTACTCCGTTTTGATAATGCGTTTCAGATAGGAACGTATGTTACACCCCAAAGTGTGTTTAAAGCGTTTAAAAAGGGGCCAAGTATACTCACAGTGTGTTTTTAGCAAGTAAACACAATCTGGCTTGGATTGAATTGACAGTAGCGTAAGTCGTTGAACAGCGTAACAGAGTGTCAGATGAGATAAGTGTCTAATGGGGAGTCGAACGGGTGAATACCCATTCGATCGGATGGCCATTCGAATGAGATGTGGTTCTTTGTAAATCGTTTTGAAAACTTTTGAAGTTTTTGTTGTAGTATTTAAACAAGTCATCCGGTCGGATGGTCATCCGGACGGATGGTCATCCGGACAGATGGCCATTCGATCGGATGGCTATTCGAGCGAGAGTTTGGTAGTTTAAAGTTTTGATCAAATCGTTTTGAACAAGGAATAGTTTAAGGGACAGTCACCTGGTCGAGTGGGCCTTCGATCGGATGGTCGTCCGATCGGATGACTATTCGATTGGGCGACCTGATTGTTTGAAAATTTCACAAATGTTTTCTAAGTTTAACAGTTTGAGTTTTAACAGAGACGGCGTGATGACGTGTCAAACAATGGAAACCACACCAAGTCCAGCTCATTTGATCGGATGGGAATCACCTCATTCGATCGGAATAACTGTTCTTGTTGGAGCTTCATGTTTAACCTGTGAATCGGCATCTCTTTGGTGGGAATCTGTTTTCAAGCCGGCTCCCAACTAGGAAATGAGCGGAGAGTCTGACTGAGTATGGATTCCATCAGTTTTGTGTAGAATGTTAAAGAAAAGTTGAAAACTGTTGAAAAATGTTGAGATCTTGTTGAGATTTGCGTAAAAAGTGTGAAAATCTTTTAGATCTGAACCCTTCTTGGTGAGGTGACGTCACACAAGAGTTTGCATATGAAACCGGGCGAGAACCACCTTCAGGAAGTCCAAATCAGATGATTTCAAGGAGAAAACCAGTGATTTTGATGGAGAAGATGATGGAGAAGTGTGTAGTGATGATTGAAGTACAAGATATAGGGAGAAATACTTACGAAATAGCCTTGAATCATGATGAAAAGTGACTGAACATGACTTGGGAGCGAGTGATCAGATGAGAGAACCAAAGTGTTGAAATGAGACACAATGGCCCTATTTATAGGCAGGAGTGGAAGTTAAGGCGGTCGAATGGGTCGGATGGTCATCCGGACGGAAGTCCATTCGATCGGATGTCCATTCGGACAGCCCGACTTCGTTTGTTAGTCTTCCAACTTTCGTTTCGTTCGACGTGTTTTGTTGCGTTAACCATTGTGCGTACTTTAAGCGTTATAGCGAGATAAACAGTATCGTGTTAGGTTGTACTTTAGTGCGATAAATTGAGTTGCGCGTGCCAGCGAGTGCGCGTTTGGACATGTTTAATACTCAGATATTATTATTATTATTATTATTATTATTATTATTATTATTAACAGGTCATAGCATAAGTAACTTCGTTTAAGTCTGCGTTAGCGTTAGCGTCGCATCACGACGAGCGATGGGAATAGCTTAAGTACTCACGCGATGTCATCGTTAGCGTTAGCGTAGTATGCGTTGTGATGTGCGATATAGCGTGTTGAAAGTATGCGATATAATGCGAAGCAGCGTTGCAAGCGATATAAACACATTATGATCCGAATCTCTGGTGCTATGCATAACAAGTGTAACCAGAGTAACAAGCACGAAAGTGCGGGTTCTTACAAAAATTGTCATTGTTTTCTTTAGCACCATTCAATATAACTGATTGTTGGGCCATCAAGAAGGCACATGCACGTAAGTTGGAGGTAGCAGAGATGAAAATGTTTCATGTGGATGTGTGGACATACTAAGTTGGATAGGATAAGAAATGATGTCTTTAGGAATAGATTAGGTGTGGCTAGTATATTAGATAAGATAAGGGAGGGAAGGTTGAGATGGTTTGAGTATGTTAGAAGGACACTTTTTTTTCATAGGAGCTTAGTTTTCAATTATTTTGATGACCTTTACATGGTATCATTTGCTTGTGTGCATATATGTGGTGTGCTATATGTCCATATTACGTATTTTAGTACGCGATACCCATTATTTGTTGTGAGTGATAGCTACATGTCTTTGTTAGTTTTTATTTTACTCTTACATCTGGATATTGCTTTGGAGACGGGAGTCTTATTAGAAGCAGTCTCTTTATCCCCAAAAATACTGGTAAAGCATGCCTACATCTCACCCTCCCCAAAACCTACAAATAGCTTTGGGCTATGCGTGAGATTACATCGAGTATGTTTTGTTTTTGTTTTTTTAATATAAAGGTCTGTTTGGTATGGGGTAATGGAATAAATAAGTGAATGGAATGGACGAGAGAATATAATGGATCATGACAATTCCATGCCTTGTTTGGTTACCATGAGGGAATTGAATGAATTAGTACCATGACTTGTTTGGCAGGAAAAAAGACGAAAAAATAAAATCGACGATGAGTGGTGGTGGTGGGTGGCAGGAGCGATAGGTGGCGATGACGGGTGGGTGTCGACAGCGGTGGTGGTTGGTGGCGGTGGTAGCGAGTGGGTTGCAGTGGCAGGGATGGTTGGTGGCGGTGATGGTGGTGGCACCGGCGACGATGGATGTCAGTGGTGGTTGGTGGCGGCCGTGGGTGGTGGCGGTGGTATGTGGCGAGGGCGGCGGAGGGTTGTGGTGTTGTTAATGAAGGGTCGAAGAGGGGATGTAATGAAAAAAAAAACCATGAGGAAGGATGAAATAATTTTAAGAGAATGTAATGCGTTATGTAATTGGTGATTCTATTCCATTGAACAACCAACACATATTTTTCTTCATTCCAATTCGTAATGGTCCATTTCATTTCTTCTATGGATACCAAACATTACACAACTAATGATTAAAACTATATAACTACATAAGAAAATAAAACTGAATTTTGAACATATGACATATTAATCTAGCACAATTCAATATTTCGATATAGCCAAAAGTTCAAAACGAAGAAAATAATATGAAGTGGGTGTTTTTAGCAACCCCGAAGATACTATTCAATCAAGCTTCCAGTTCCCTTATCCACATGAACTGATCAAATGAATTTCCTCTTCAAATCCATCCAAACCCTCTCCCTGAATCTCAACCCCAATCTCCCACCTCCATCTTTCCACCATCAAACCCCCCTCCACCCACCCAAACCCACCACCACCGGTTTCCGCCAATGCCGCCGCTCAATCCCACCCACCCTGGCATCCGACCACCCCGCCTCCATGTCGGAAATCGACATGGTCCCAAACAAAGACGGCATCTTCACAGCAAAACCCAAAAAAGTCGTCATCTTATGGGACCTCGACAACAAACCCCCACGCGGCCCTCCATACGACGCCGCTTTATCCCTCATTAACATCGCCACTCATTTCGGTGAAGTCGTTGACGTCTCCGCTTACGCTAACCGCCACGCCTTCGTCCACCTCCCTCACTGGGTCCGTGACCAACGCCGTGATCAACGCCGTCAAGATTTTCTTGAGCGGAAAGGCGCCGTTACCCCACCAGAACCCTACATTTGCAGTGTGTGTGGACGCAAATGCAAGACTAATTTAGATTTAAAAAAACATTTCAAACAGTTGCATCTTAGAGAAAGGGAGAAAAAGATGAATAGAATGAAGAGTTTGAAAGGAAAGAAACGACAGCGTTTTAAGGAGAGGTTTATTAGTAGTGATCACAAGTATATGGAGGCTGCCAGGACTTTGATTACGCCCAGAGTCGGGTACGGGTTGGCGGCTGAGTTGAGACGGGCCGGGGTGTTTGTTAAGACGGTTGAGGATAAACCGCAGGCGGCGGATTGGGCGTTGAAGAGGCAAATGCAGCATTCGATGAGTAGAGGGATTGATTGGTTGGTGTTGGTTTCGGATGATTCGGATTTTGTTGAGATGTTGAAGAGGGCGAGAGGGTCGAATTTGGGGACGGTGGTTGTTGGTGATTGGGATAGGGCGTTGGGTCGCCAAGCGGATTTGTGGGTTCCGTGGAATCGGGTTGAGAATGGGGAGATTACGGAGGAGGATTTGGTGATTAGAAGGAGAAGTCGTGAGGATGTGGATGATGTTAATGCGGGTGCGTTTGTATCCGAGTTTGATGAACGGGGTATGAGTTTAGATGGTGTTTTGGATGAACTAGTGAGGGAACGGAGCGGGTTTAATCAGTCCAAGATATCGATGTTTTCTGAAGGGGAAGAAGAGGATGATGATGATGAAAGTGATTACTTATCTGATAGTGATGATGATGAAGAAGATGATTGGTACATTTGATAGGAAAAACGGTCTGTCTTGTTCTGTATGGAGAAGAGATGCAAGTTAGATTGCCGACATTGAAGTATGGTTCCGAGCATTATTTGATCTAAAGATTCTTGCTTGTGGTTGGCAATGGCCTTTCCTCGAGTCCACTTTTACAGGGAATTCTTCTTTTGGTTGTTTATATAATTATTCTTTATGAATACTTGATTTATGTAGAAAGTTATGATCTTATAGATTCATATATTTAATGTTAGTTTGATGCTCTCAAGTTGTCTTCTTAATCCATAGTTTTGACTTTTGATGATATAGAAGTAAAGATAGATGTAGGGAAAGCCGGAAAGGAGATCCTGTATAACTGTACATAATGGAATTTGGAGCCTTTATACACTGTGTTATCCGCTGAGCATGTCAACCGTTGAATCTACAATCACATTTGAAAAAGTATGCTCTTCTTGGTTTCTTATAACGTGGAGCAAGAGATTGAAAATGAATATGTTTATTTATATTTGAAACTTGAAAGTGTTTATTTGATGCTTCAGGTATTACATCTGTGGTGCTCGGGAAGACGAGTTGCATGGCATTTAAAGGACACCGAGAATGTAATCTGTAAACCATTTGTTGGCATAGCACCTGTGGTCAGGTGCACTTTCTCTGTCACTATGATATATATATATATATCATATATGCGCTTATTTATTTGATGTATATCTTTTGAGTTTGCACAGATTTTCCATATGTCACAATCCATGGGTATTTCTCCTTTACCTTTGGTGTATGCTTTACATGATTCACTTCAAATGTTTAGGGAGTGTATATTTTAAACTTATCTACCAGAAATAAACCAACAAACCAAACAAGATCAAATGGAACCAAAACATACAACTATAAAATGACCATCATCATGCGGTGTATGTTTGTGGCACTCTCCAAACTATAGCCGCCTTGTTGACGCTTTTAGAAACCAGGCTAAAAGGTCTACCACGAACCACCTAAAAATGGTTTTTGGAGAAACATCTAGTCATCTACTGTTCTTATTCTTTTCTCAAATAATTTCAAGTTTCGCTCTTGCAAAACCAAATAGACCGTTGCTGCAAGTACAAGGCATTTAACGGTATGTATCAATGTTTTTTTTCTAGCATTAACTTGAAGATTGTGTAATTGATAGTGTAACTAATATCAACCTAGTGTAATTGATGACAGTCCAAACCTGTTCTGTGTAAGGATATTAAAAAGAGGTGCTAACATCCATTTGGGTGTTACATATTGTACAACATAAGTCAGAATGAGCGAATGACCATCTCAATTTCTGATTCTGTCGTACCTTTAATCACAGTCCACACCGAGGCATGTGAGCCGTCATAGCACTCCATACATGATACAACAGCAACTGAAACTGCTGTTGGGTGCAAGCAAGTCTCACACATCGGAAAAGGAGAGTTAATGCCTAGTTGAAATTCTAATTCAGGTGCCATGAATTTCACCAAGAAGTAGCATCAGAGCTACGACTTAGTTCAGATGTGAAAGGTGCAGGTGACTAGTTGAAATTCTAATTCAGGTGCCATGTATCAGCATGACCCGAGAAATACATACGAGGTATGGAACTAGATGATTTATCGGTGGAGGTGAGGCCCAATGAATTTGGGTTTGAGGGTGTAAAGCTTATATGGAGGGCATGTAGGCTAAGCAATCGGTCCAAGATAATATGACCTGGAGTTATTTTGCTAGTACACAATCAGCACCCCCTTCCGGCTAGCCAGCTGCCAATCATCAAACCACACTGCTGTTGACCCGAATGAATCCACTGTACCTACGAAATATCTTTCTTTGTGATAATCCGCCATATATGCCTGGACATGCCCCAGTGTTCCACATTGTGATAATCTTTCTTTACTAAAATTTTGTTGCTGAGTTGAATTTAAGGATCTCGCTGAGTAACAGGGTACGGCTGAGTCGGATTCACACATCAGGTTTGAACTCTACTCGAACTCGATTATAAAACTTGACACGCGGACTCAGGCCTATATGCAAGAGTAAGTTTGATTGTCAAAACAACTTTTGAGTTCAGTACAACTTGATTAGATTACCAGTATACCAATGTTAAATTACAATCATTAAGGTTGCTATTCGTTGACTCGGTTTGGTTCAAGCTGGTTAGGTAGTACGATGTTTATGTAAATATATACACAAGTGATAAAGATATAGCATAACCCAGGCTTGTGGATCTAATGAGCAGATCAACCATAGCTTTTTAATTGACAGTCATAAAGTAGCTTGAGCAATTGAGCTTCATTACACAAGTATTCTTGAAAGTATATCATCATCATCATACTTCGTAAATCCCACAACCAGCAAAACTAAGGTAGAGTATGAGGAGGCTAAGATGTAGACAATCTTACCTCTATTCCGCTTTCAATGAGACCCCCGGCTCAATAGTAGTTTTGCATCAAGGCTTGGACATAAGACACATAACACTCGGCACTTGGGACAAAGGCCGATTAATGCATGTACCCTATTGTCTTTCGGCTATCAATGCTACCACATGATGCATGATTAACCGTCCTTCACTTTTAACGTTATTTTTACGAAATTAGTAAAATAAAGTTAAAATTACTGCAGTTTCACTTTTGACTATGAAGGCCCACATATATATACATTCTTGAGTATCTATATATACATATTAAATAAATCATAACTTGACTTCATTCGATTACACCTCTATGTTTACCTTGAACAAAGTTTTAATTCGATCACTCGATTTTAACAGAACACCGGGTAAAGAACAACACCATTGAGATTTGAGACATGCATCTAAGTTGAATCTCAAGAGTAAAATTGTTGAAGGCAGCGTTTTATGGCTCGCATTTTTTAAGATTCCCTATTTTTTAGAGCTTATAAGGTCATGTTTGGCTAAGCTTATTTAACTAAAAAAGAACTTTTTGTTAAAATGATTTATTAACTTATGACTTTTTGAAAAGCAGTTTTTAAAAAAAGTGTTTGGCTTAGCTTATGTGGTGGGAAAAGCCAATAAGCCAAAAGTTTTGAAAAGTCAAGATATTCTAGCTTTTTAAAATGACTTTTCCACCTTAGTCAAAAAGTTATTTTGAAAAGTCTTTTTCCTTTATCCAAACATTATTTTGATTTATTGTCTGAAAAAGCCAACAAGTCAATAAGTTGTTTTAAAAAGCTTAGGCAAACATGCCCTAAATCCGACCATTTTTTAAGCATCCTGCGTCCGGCTTTTTGGTCTTCAAAAATTTAAGTGTATTATTTTGGCCTCTATTTTTCTTAGGGTTTTGAATGCCTAAATCCATTTTATGGCTATTATGGATGAAATTTATATACTTAAATAACAAATATTACTCAACTCTAATTTACACCAAAATCCTAAATTACTTCTTTTTATCTAAGTTTAAACCCAGGGTCTCCCCTCTAAGAGACATGTGCCTAGGTTTATATATTGAATTGATTTGAATTACATAAGAAAAACTAAAATAATGTGCAATATCAAGGACAATTGGATTTAGTTTTCCCAACTTTGACATATTGGCTGAGATTAATCCCAACTCAGTACTGACAATCCCAACTTCAAACATAATTTTCTTCAACGATCTCCTACGAATCGAAAGTTAACTCAGATAGGTTCTGCTGACGTGAATTGCCACATAAGCAGTCTATGTCATCAAAACTTTAACATATTTGCCACATAAACAATCCATGACTTTTTTTTACCACATGAGCAATTCAAGTCAGCGAAAATTAACTGGGTTAACTTTCAATTCGTCTTCAAAGTTGGAATCGTGGGTAAATATTTCCTGAGTTGGGATTAATCCCGGCCAATAGGTCAAAATTGAGATTATTAAAATCCAATTTTCCTAATATGCAAATAGTTCGCAGTTGTGACATGGTTTCTTCCGCTTCTTCTCCCTCAATGATCATTGGTGCCGCCTGCATTACGGTGTGCAAAAAATTGATGTTCTTCATCCGAAGATGACGAACACCACGAAGAAGATGACATTGTTTGGTGGTATTTATGAAGAGTTTTTTTTAAAAATGGTGAGATTGTATAAACGTGGGAGAGATTGGGTTAATAATGTATAAAAGTAGGTTGACTTTGATTGAGATCGGGTTAAAAATGAATGAGGTTTGTGTGATTTATATAGAAAATAAAAAAACTTATTTTTTTATAATTATAGCCGTTAGCTAACGGCTAACTTTTGAATTGATGCCCCGTTGAGAACGTCAAGGGGAAGACGTTGGGGATGCGCCGGACCAAAGGAGCGGTGTGGACGGACCAGGACAGGGCTCGACACCCCTCTGCCGACCCCCACACCCCATGGCCTTATCAAAAATTACCAAACAAAAAACGAAATAAATATTTTAAAAACCCCTAAAATCCTGAAATGTAAAATTGTGTACTTCGGCCCTAAACAACTCTGACCGAAAACATGTGAATCCCATTAACTAGGCAAATTATTGATTTGAGAGGATGTCGTCTATAAATGATCATTATTAATTTTTGGTGACTCGCATCACATTGCTATTATTATTGTTATTATTAGAATAGTGGATAAAGAGATCAATATTTAATCCTTAGGCCACTGGGGGTGGCAAGTTAATCCACCGTGATAGCCAAAGTCCACGTATGGAAAACACAAAACTTCCACCGCCACCTACAAAGTCCACGCGTGATAACATGCATATATTCAAATTCCGTTATTTTCTTTACGGCATGATGGTTTTATTTTGTGAGGGTAATTGTTGGTTGGGGGAAATTGTTGGGTGTGGTGGTGAGTGATGACTATTGCCACTAAAAAAGGATGTGAGTGATAGAATAATGGTTGATGACATGGCGAAACTTGATTGGATGTTTGTGAGTGATGAAATTCTATCACTAGTGAACACACCCATCCCTTAGAAGATGTATATTTTAGGAGAAAAAAATCTTTGCCGTTGAAAAAAAAATAGTGGAGATTCTAAATTATTCAGATGACCCACCAACTGAAATACTACTTGATTATATAAATAAAAAACCTTGATACTTTGTCAAAGGCTTATATGGAATTACTATAATTTCAAATATGCATGTAATAGTTTATTTTATACCAAGCAAAACAATAATTCCAAATATACATGTAATAGTTAATTTTATACCAAGCAAAACATGCAGGTCGGGCTAAGACCAATATGTTGAGTCAAAATAGGTTTCAATCAGTACAGGTCTTTTTAAAAAGTTGTCATTTGAGTTCAGACTAAAATAAGTTCGAGTCCAAACATGTCGATTTGAAAAAGGTTCAATTTTAGTCTTCTTTTCTAGCGGTAGCCAAATATGTAGTTAGTTTACTTAGGTCAGAGGGTGTGGAGGGCGTCACCCCTGCCACCTCACCTCCGATAGCGCCATAGGGGCGCCACCGCCCATACCCCGCCGTTTAACAAGGGGCGCCATTGAAGGAGCTCCAGCATGGTAACGAGATGGAATTGGCAGGATCGAGGGGTGATTGGTTGCAGGTGGGGCGCTATACAGGGGCGGATGTACATAGATATAAGGGGTAGCCTTCGCTACGGCTTGGCGCTCCGGCGGTAGTATAAAATTAGTGTAAATTTTGGAAAAAAATGACTTTTTCGATTTCGTTACCGCTTATTTATAAAACGTTACCGCTTGGCGCGAATCCTAGATCCGCCACTGGCGCTATAGTTTGAAGGGGGGCTTTATCCCACACCCTGCAAGTTAAGGGAAGTTGTGATAAAGCCCCTTGGCTGACGTGATCTGACGTAGCGCTGACGTGGCATGATAAAGCCCCTAGGGGCTTTATCCCACACCTCATAGCCTTACTATTAGACCATATGTAGTGGAGGGGCCTGAAAATTGGGCGTTATTCAACACATGAATCGTCAGCACACGTCAGAAACGGGGCGTGATGGCAAAACGGGGGGTGTGGCGTTATTCGACTTGTGGCACACCTTTTTTTATTGTTAAATTATATACAAAAATTATATAAAATATATTTCATTTAAAAAACAATAATAGTAATTAAACTAATAACATTAATAATTTAACATTATATAATTAAAAAAAACATTACATAATTAAAAAAACACACAAAATAAAATAAAATAAATAAAAAAGGATTAAATATTCATATTCATATTCATATTTGTTAATAACCAAAGAGAATGAATAGTAGCGGTTGCGGTGGTGACGTTGGATTGGGCGTTTTGGTGGTGGTGGCGGGTGGCCTAATCACCATATTCATATATTTATATTCGTATATTTGTTAATAACCAAATAGAATGAATAGTAGCTGATGGTGACATTGGATTGGGCCTTTTGGTGGTGGTATCCTAATCACCAACAAAGACACCGTTGTTGTATGTGTCTTCCTTCAAAATCACTACTTTATGAAATTTGGTTTCATCTAGGTCACATTAGAGAGAGAAACCAAGAGAGCATTGAGAACATTAAAATAAAACATAAAAATTAGACATTATTACATAAAAAATCTAATAATTTGTCACGCCGAAACGTGCCAGAATTCACGATTGTGGTCGTGCCTGAAGTTGATGAGAGTGACTTGTATGATGTCGTCCTCCCCAAGGTCACTACCCGCGTTTTCCACCGCGGTGTGCATCGTCTCGAATCTTTCGCAATCCAAACGGATAACCTTGAAACGAGAAGAAAATGCGTCCACGGTTCGACCCACGACTCGCATAATGCGATATCTTCTTCTTCGGTCCAAGGAATTGTTGCCATTTTTGTTTTTTTTGAAGTGAAAATGGGTAGAGAGTTATAGAATTTTGGGTGAAATGTGAGAGTTTGTAAAAAAAATGGAAGGAGTGGGTGGTTTATATTATATAGGGGAAAATTTTAATTTTTAAAAAACTTACCGTCAGGGTCAAACGGCTAATATCCACGCCAAATTACAACGTGCCACCTCAGCACGAATTTCATCTCCACGCTAGTGGAATTTTCCCCACCGAAGGAGCCACGCCGTCCTCAATGCCGTGGGCGGGCTGGTGTGCACGGCGTTGACAAGCATCAACACTGGTTTTAAACGCCCACACTGTCGAATACCCAAATCCCTGGTGACGTTCAATGGGGTCTTCGCCGACGTCCAGATATCCCGATCCTTGCAGCTACAAAAGAATAAACCGTTAGCCTCGTCACGGAGGGCCCCGGGAGGGGGATCCGTGACCAAGCTCCGGCGTGAGAGTAAGTAAACTTGCCGGAGAGGGAGAGGAGTTTATTCCGATGAGTATGATCACCGGAATGTGTCCTCTAAGGTGTGAATCTAATAAATGTATGTGTGTGTGATAAATGTATAAGAATGTTGGTCGGAATAAATGAGAGAGCCTTTAATGTGATACCTCCGATGATCCTTTATTACCGTTTTCTTCTTCTTATATAAGCGTAGGACCTTATCTTGCATGTGGGATATTTTGTTAAGGTAATCCGACGGATCCTAGGGGTCTTCGGGGGGCTCAGACACGTGTCTGACCCCCAACGGTAAGATGACAGCCTCATTAATTGTTTCCGGCTGGGAAGTACGACTTCCAGCCAAAGATCCTTTTTCCAATCGAGCATTAAATATGGTCTGTCCTCTCTGGTTCTAGTTTCCCGCCTGTTTGTAAAGGAAGAACCTTAGTGGGCAAGGTAAGCCTCTGATGGGCTTATTTCCTGTTGGGCCCGCGTGAAGGCAACCCAAAGCGGGTAAAATGGGCTTTCCCATTGGCCCGTCGTCACACACCATGTGGTCTTAAGCCAAGAATACTTGATACAAACAACTAAAGGAGCATACTTCTTACAATGTGGTGCGTCCCTATCCAAACGAGCAAGAGTACCACCCAAAATATAGATATGTAAGGCTATGCGTTATAGGTTGAGGATAGTGTCACAGGAGTGTTACGTGGAGGATCGTATGAAGGGGATGAAGGCCCCGTTCGTCATGCGAGATAAAGAAAATTTTGAGTTGTTTTGAATAGAAATCTGATGTGAAAGTTGGGATGGAGGGAAACACAACACCCCTTAAAAGTCACTCTCTCCCGAAATCATAATACATAGCCTAAAATATGCTCATTAGTCATTACACATCAAACATTATAGTCCATTAAATTTTATAAAAATAAATAAATAAATAAAAATAAAAAACCTGCTTTTAAAAGTCGATTTAGTACTTGGTTCATCATCATATATATCGAGTATGCGTTCAATAATGTCTGTTCTGATGATACAATAAATGTAATAACAAAAAGAGGACGTACGAAGACCAGAACAGTCTTATTTTTAGTTTTTACCATTCCTTCCAAAGCTAACTTATTCATCACGTGAACACTCTGTGCTAAAGAAAACAGACTGTAAATTGCCCTCTTTGTCTCTATTCCTCCCCATCTCAAAATAAAAACAAACAACATTTTCTTCTCTCTACTAAAGAATATTTCAAAATATAGCAAACATTGTAGAGATCATTTAAATTTAAAAAGAGTTTAATTTAATTGAAAAGAGAAATAGGCAACTAATACAAGATTGGGTTAACCCCATGAAGTTTGATAGATTAATAGCAATTTACATTTTATACAACCCTTATGACTAAAGATTCTTTAGAAAGGTTCATTTTTTCACAGAAATAATGTTCAATACCACCATGAGCTTAAGTTATGGACCGTTTCGTTATGCGATCATTAATCATATTTTCTCACATATTCTATCGTTATTATGTCGATCAAAGATTGTTTATTGACTCAGTCGTATTTGATGAATGACGTTTTTTCAAAGTTTTTCGGATGGGTAGTGAAGACTGATGAGAGTAGATTAGAGCTTAATGTGTGTGTATTGAAACGATGTATAGAAAAATGTCGACTAAGTCTTTGTGATTCATCTAAGGCTGTAGGGTGTGGTCATGACCCTCATGACCACCATGACCCTCCATGTTAGTGTCATGTAACCCATCTCTAATCCACCATCCAAAACCACTATCTTATGGGTGTGGTCATGTCACAAACCACTAAAATAAATTTATCTTTGCCTAAAGAAAAAGGAAATGATTTGTTGAAAAATGGAAATGAGGACCATGGTTGCCATGGTTGAATCCATGCAAATCATGATGGATCAATCAAGGGGGTGGTATAGCCTTTCATTCATGTTTATAGGTTGCAAATCATGTCCCAAGTCCCAACTATGACCCCCACACCCTATAGCCTAAGTACGTTTATTGATGTATTTAATTTCACTTCTATTACATATTTAATGTCTATTCTAATTCCTATATTTATTCTACCAACAAAACATATATGATTATTAACTTAATTAACCACGAGTCCCATGAGTACATATTAATTTGAGTTGTAAACATGCAAAATTTTGGTTTCTTTATAACAAGAAAGATTGAAACATCTTTAACTTTATCTAGTAAAGAAGAAAAAGACAAGAAGCATTGGTCAACTTATTATCTTTTCTAAAAATGCTTACAAAAGTAATCCACCACATGGTATCCATCCTTATCGTCCCCTCGATCCATCCAATATTCTTTTCTAAAACACCCATCAATTACCTTATTCGCTCCTAGGTTTTGCCAAAATAATAATAAATAAATTAGGCTTATAATATCTATACATATAATAAAGTAAACCAATTTGAGACACATGACAATCAATGAGACTATCTAGAATTCTATTTTCCCTCCTAAAATATAATCCCTTTAGTTTTATAGTTAATCCTAAATTCAAAATAATAATAACAATTTAATTTTATTATTATTTATCTGTTTAAAAACATATAAAAGCAAATGTTTATAAATTATATATTTTATAGTAAAGATAAGTTGTTTTTACCTGCCCCGAGGCCCGAACTACGTGTCAACAAATATAACTCAGTTTTGGGACCTAGGCTACTGTATTTCTTTTTGGGTCAAGCCCATTTTGTTAGCAGATAAAATAAAATAAAGAATTTAATCTTACAATTTTAATTTATATAGTGTTTTATTTTAATATATTTTTAATTACTAATACGTGTTTTATATTCACAAATCTATTGTTTTTCATCAATTGGTTGTTGGATAAATGAATATGTTTTTTTGTTAATATATTAAATAAAAGAAAAACTTTAAGGAATCTCGTGTATTGTACGGGTTGAATAAATGTAATTTTATATACCAAATTTATACTATATAAATAAACTAATATGTGACACGTGTCATTCGTTGGAGTCATCTATTTTCTATTTTCCAAAAGAAAAATTAAAAACATCTTATTTTAAATTAACAATTTTAAATTCGAAGATAACACTTTGTTAGAAAAATAGAAGGATTCAATTTCAAATTCAAAGTAGGATACGATTTAATATTAATTTAATATTTAATCAATTTAATTAATATAAGATAACTATAAAAAAGAGGCGGGAAAACAGAAAATTAGATGGTTTCAATAAATGATACGTGTCACACATTGGTTTACTTATCTCTTTAGTTTCATAGTTAATCCTAAATTAAAAAAATATTAATCCTAAAATCTTGATAATAGTTAATCCTAATTTCAAAAAAAAAAAAAATCCTGAAATCTCAGTAACAACTTTCCAAATCTTCAAATAATACATTTAATGAAAATATTCGTAAATTATCATTATTCATGTTACATCTTTTTTTTTTTTAACATTGAGTGTCTTTGTAATTTACAACCATTCTAACTTTTTATTTATCATTAAATTTTAAATGTAATGAAATACGGAAATACAATAATACGTATTATATAATATATTTATTTTTGTATCATTTTCAGCGACAGTTTGATTACATGCTTCTCTGATAAATTTTATAATACTAACATACATCATATTTATATTAACTTATTTATGTCAATTTGGTATATAAATGTCTCCCTCTTTGGTTTGTATTTACAAGAAATATTTATTAAATAGTTTAAATTGTTCAACCCGTGTAACACACGGGGAACTAACCTAGTATATATATATATAACGACAATATAACTTTGTTAAAAAACTTTAAAAGGATTTTAGTTTGCATCATTTATAACATCCACTTTCTTTGCATGAACCCCTTTTCACTCTTATCAATCACTCATCATTTAACACTACATACTTCATTCATTTTGATAATAACCGGGCGTGAACACAGTGAATTAAAAGTAGCAGGAATCAAACATAAAGTATTTTTTTTGGAATGTCTTTTTTCTTTCTTATTAAAAGACACTTATATTTATAAGCGATTTACTACTTCTATATATAAACTAATGAGATATGAGAAAGACCTTTTTTTGTCACGGTTAGAAGTGTAGTGTACTTGATGTGTATAGGGGTGGAATGATCGTTAATTTTATCAGATTGCATGTTGTTGACCGCGAGCAGGGTGGCGTGAGCCACGTCGTGGTTATGTAGCTCGCGAGCACCACAACGGGGTGCCACGGGCTGGGGCGCGAAAGCTGAAGGGTAAGCATGGTCGTTTGGGCGAGCGGCTATTTTGGGGGTGTGGTAGCTTGGACGAGCAAGGTTAACCACAACAAGCTCAAGTGAGGGCAGACGTGAGTGGGCAAGTTGATGAATATGAATCTTGACCCATGTGTCACAATATTAGATGATGAATACGGGTTATCAAATGGGACAATCTCATCATCAATAAAAAGATGTATTGTTTTTTCTGGACAAATATGCCACATCCATGTGCATGAAAAAACACACAAGGCCATTTGGGGGTAAGAAGTTAAACTGTGAAGATACCAAGAATCGCCATGATTAGACATTACTTTCTGTCTAAACAATAAAATGCTGGAAACTTTATGAAAACAGTGAAACATGTTTCTTCTTAAAACATCTATCAAACAAATATAAAGCACATGAGACATATTTTAGCAAGAAAAAAAAAAATTAATACGCTGACGAAATTGATTCGTGACAAACAACGATAGATAATTATTCACCTAGGACACAAACCTGCATTTTATAAAAAAATAATAATTATTTTTTTTTTCTGAAATTACTATTAATAATGTAAATAAGCCATTGTTGAAGAAGAGACAATACAAATTTCATTTTTAGACCAGTTTTTAAACTTATTTTACGAGTTCTTTTTGGTAAAGTTGGATTAAAAGGAATCCAATTTGTTTTTGAAGCAAGAACCTGACTGCCTAAAATCGACCATTGAGGGAGGCCCTGCCCTGCCCACTTCCTCCCCCTTACCAACCAACCACATGTTACTTTTTTTTTAATGGTCAACGAAATCAATCTCGAGCACATTCAGGGTATCTACTGGACCAAACGGAGTACTCCGAGAGTAACCCAAGTCCACCACCAATTCTGGGGAAAACCCGGTAACCCACCCGCCCATAGGCACGACGGTGAAATTACCGGTAAAACCCGTTTGACTCAAGGATTAAACCCAGGTTTTCCTAGGTCTCCGATCATTGCCCACCAACACCTTACTCTACACCAAACGAGTGTTAAACTTGCATCTCTAAACAGAAATACAATCCTTCCACACCAACCACATGTTACTATCAATCATCACTCTTTAGATCTCATTCACTTCCATTTCATCTTCTTCATTCAACAATACTACTAGCATTTGCTCTCAATTTCTAAAACACTAACACCAACCTCCTTCTTCTTCTTCTTCAACTGCCTTTTAACCATGCTTAACAACAACATTCCAAAACTACAAACTCACGTTTCAAATGCTAGTCTTGGTGGGTGGTGGTAAGTTCAAAGCTCTAGCCTGCTCTCTCTCTTGTTTCTTTCACTCGTATTGTCATTTTCTGATTTGTTTTGTTTTTTATTAACTTTTGTCTCCTAGTTTTCTCTATCTTCAACTCTCTTCATCATCATATTCCTTCTGTTTCTGCGAGATTTCGTATGTTTTTAACCGTTTTTCCAACTTTCCGGTGGTTAATTTCCCAGTTATCAGATCTACATTGCTGTTTTATTGCATAAAATTGAAATCTCAACGGTTTGTTTTTTAAATATGTTGGATTATTTGTTTGCTGTAATGTTAGTTTTTCCTTTTGAAGCTTATACGGTACGTTTTAAGTTATGTCCTTAAGGTGTTTGTTCTAATGCCTACATGAAGATGAACTTTGTTTTTGTGTTTTAATTTAATTGCTTTTTTAAGTGGAGCTTATAGCACACAGATTTGGTGTGTTTTTATTTTTGGTCTTGAATGTGTTTGATGAAATGCCAAGATGAACTATGAGATGGAAGTTGGTTTATGCTGAGAGTGCTTTGTGTTTATTTGCTGTTCAGGTGGAATTAATGAGAGAATTGGCACATTAACAAGTACAAACTAAATAATTACAGACTTTTGATCAAACAAAGAAAGAAGAAATATGTTGTGTGCTTGTTCCGGAGAGCAATTTAAGGTAGAAGAGCCGATTTCTCGGTCACCAGAGTCGTTGGCTACACGGGATTTCTCAGCCAGTGGGCTTTCTTCTCGAACCGGAACTGGCGATTGGGACTCAAAGTTTGAAGATGCTCAAGTTGATGAAGCTGAATCCACTCTAAAAGAAGCCCTTTCTTTGAACTATGAGGTGAAAATTAACTGTTTTATTTCATGTTTGGAGTTCTTGATATAATATTTGTTTGCTTGTTTTTGTATATTTTTGTGGCATTGAATAAAAAGTGTATATGTATATGTGTATGGCATGTTATATGCAACTGAAGGAAGCCAGAGCTTTGTTGGGTAGACTTGAGTACCAGAAGGGCAATTTCGATGCTGCTCTTCAAGTTTTTTACGGAATCGACATCAAAAGTTTGTCGCCCAGGATGATTAAAGCTATTAGTGACAGAACCCTACAACATAATGTAAAATCTAAAAGGGAAATTACTATGGTAGGTTTGATGTCCCTGCATTCGGTGAGCTTGCTTCTGGAAGCAATCTTACTTAAAGCAAAATCACTTCAGGAGATGAGCAAGTTTAAAGGTATGATACACTGATACTCATCATTTGCTATCTTTTAACACAATGTAGCATATTTTATATCATAATACTTGTATTGTTCTATCAGAAGCTGCAAAGGAGTGCAAGATGATTTTGGATATAGTTGAATCCGCCTTACCTAACGGAATGCCCAATTCGATGACCGAAGACTGCAAATTGCAGGAAATGTTTCACAAAGCGTTAGAATTGCTTCCGGTGTTGTGGATAGAAGCTGGGGATTTAAAAGAAGCTATTGCAGCATATAGAAGGGCTCTAGTTAAACCATGGAATCTAGACCCGCAAAGGTTATCCGCCTTACAAAAGGACTTGGCTGCTATATTACTTTATGGAGGCCTTGAAACAACCGTTCCTCAAGCCAAAACATGGGATGCGTGTTATCCCACAACCAACACCGAAGAAGCACTTCTGTTGCTGTTCATACTCATGAAAAAGTTATCATGTGGAGAAATCAGATGGGATCCCGAAATTATAAGCCATTTGAGTTTTGCGTTGTCAACGTGTGATCAATTCGAGTGTTTGGCTGTTCACGTGGAGCAACTTCTTCCTAGAGCGTATAAACGAATCGAAAGATGGTTTTTTCTCGCTCTTTGTTACAGTGCTGCTGGTCAAACCGAATCTGCGTTGAACATTTTAAAGAAAATTTCAGGTTCTTCTGAATCAGAACACGAACCGCATATCGCTTCGCTTCTTTTGGGAGCTAAATTGTGTTCGCAAGATCCTAATCATGCACACGAAGGAATAAATTTTGCTCGAAAAGTTATCGAATCAAGTGATCCAAAAAACGAGCATTTCAAAAGCATCGCCCATAAGTTTCTCGGAATTAATTACGGAAATGCAGCTAGGGTTTCTTTATCAGATTCCGGTAGAGTGTTTTACCATGAAGAATCTATCAACTCTCTCAATGCAGCTGCTTCGGTCGGTGTTAACGATGATCCTGAGGTTGTATTTTATCTTGGACTAGAAAACGCCATACAACGAAATTTGGATGTGGCATTTAGTAAGATGATGTTATATTCTGATATGGTTGCGGGGAGCTCATCAAAGGGTTTTACGTTACTAGCCTTGATCGTATCCGCTAAGCAAAGATTCAAAGATGCCGAAACGATAGTTGACATTGCATTGGATGAAACAGGAAGAGTTGACCAACTGGAACTTCTTAGGCTAAAAGCAGTGCTTCAAATTGCTCAAAAACAGCCCAAACAAGCGATTGAAATATACAAGATTTTACTAGCCCTTATTCAAGTACGTGGTGAACTTCGAAGCAAGAACATGGGTTCTGAGGTATAGCTGCATTTATTTCTTCTTCTGTATACATTTATATAAAGTATTTATTATAATTTCCGTTTATATGATTTTGATAGGCAATGGAGCAAAAACTGGAAATTGAAGCTTGGTTAGATCTGGCCAATATATACACCAAGCTTGAATCTACATCTGATTCAGAAATCTGTGTTAATAAAGCCAGATCAAAGGAATTCTATCACCCTGGAGCTTGGCATTCTACTGGTTTGTGCATAATCTCATCGATATTTATATAACGAGTAAAATATCATTTTCGTCCCTGAGGTTTGGCTAGTATTGCGAATTTCGTCCAAAGGTTTGTATTTGCGCATCTGGACCCAAAAGGTTTGAAATCATGCCATTTTCATCTAGCTCGTTAACTCCATCCATTTTTCTCCGTTAAGTCAGGGGTATTTTCGTCTTTTTTGTTAACTTAAAAGGGCAATCCGGTCTTTTGAATACTTGTACATTATGCTAAATGCTTGTACATAAAGTGAAAAAGACCGAATTGCCCTTTAAGGTAACATAAAAAGACGGAAATACCCCTGACTTAACGGAGAAAAATGAATGAAGTTAACGAGTCGGATGAAAATGGCAAGATTTCAAACCTTTTGGATCCAGATGCGGAAAAACAAACCTTTGGACGAAAGTCGCAAAACTGGTCAAACCTCGGACGAAAATGACATTTTACTCTTACATAATTTCTTATTTTCACTACTTTTTTTAAATAAGATTTTGATAAGTTGTGTTGTCTTGTTGCAGGTTTGTTATTTGAAGCTCAATCTTTACACAATGAAGCACTTATCGCCTTTTCAGTTGCGTTGTCTATAGAACCGGATTATGTCCTGAGTATTATTTCAACAGCAGAAACATTAATGAAAATGGGTGGCAGCGAAACGCTTCCAATTGCAAGAAGCTTCTTAATGAACTCGTTGCGGTTAGAGCCTACCAACCATGATGCATGGTTTAACCTGGCTTTGATCTGCAAAAAGGAAGGTTTAGTGCAGCAAGCTGCAGATTTTTTCCAAGCTGCGCATGAGCTTGAATCATCGGCCCCGGTTCAGAGCTTTGTGTAGCGATCGATATCTTGCTAGTTGAATTTTGTGAATACTCGAAAATATGTACATTCGTTTATGGCTTATGAGTTGACAAGTGTCATTAGAATTCAGCGAAAGATAACCAATGTCGAGTCAGTTTTTGGTGCCTGTTTGATGAATCATCCAAGTGAAAGGACTCAAAAACAAAAAAAAAAGAGTTAAATGCCATTTTAGTCCCTGTGGTTTGGACCATTTTGCCAGTTTAGCCCAAAGGTTTTATTTTTCGCCTATGGGTCCAAAAAGGTTTCACCGTTGCCATTTTAGTCCACTGGGTTAACTTCATCCATTTTTTTTTGTTAACGAGAAGGGTAATTCGGTCATTTTATATGTAATTCTGTGGAAGGGCAATTCAACCATATAAAATGACCGAATTGCCTTTCTCGGCTTCTCGTTAACAAATATAATGGATGAAGTTAACACAGTGGACTAAAATGACAACGGTGAAACCTTTTTGGATCCACAGGTGAAAAATGAAACCTTTTGACTAAACTGGCAAAATGACCCAAACCACATGGACTAAAATGACATTTAACTCAAAAAAAACAAAAAACAAAACAAAAAAATAACAAGGTTTTTGGTTGTTCGTTCAACAAACAGGTGTTCGGGTCGACCAACTTAACCCATTTAATCAAACAAGTTGACACGTCAACATTTAAAACTGGAAGAGGAAAAAAAAAGTTTTTATAAGGTGATAAGGTCAACCTGCCAATCTATTTATGATTTGTTAACCCACTTGTTATAACCCACCCATTGCAACCTGCCAAACCGCTTACAACTTGATTACAACTCAACCACAATCTCTCAATTTATTTGCCTTGTTTTGATTACAACTCAACCACAATCTCTCAATTTATTTGCCTTGTTTAGATAAATGGGTTACACCTGCTGTATTCATATTACACAAATTTAAGTGTATTAAAGAGTCGATGTCTTTCTCACAATCAAATATATGAACGGTGTTTAAGTTCGTCGCTACACCTTGCCAACCCATTAACTTGACACGATTGTCAACTTCAAGATTTTCACCCTCTTTTGTATTCCTCATTTAAGCAATTTAACCCAGTAATTAACTAAAAAGTATAATTTATGAAGAGTTTTAAAGCTAATTAGTCCAACAAGCATTGTGATGGGTTAGAACTGATTCCAATAGATCAATCCAACATCTATATATGGTAAATATTATTTGGTTAAACAGAGCCAAGAATGCAGGGGGAAATACATGTATTTTTAGAAGGTAATTAAGCTAAGAGGCTAAAGCTGTCATTTAACTACTCATTTCCTCAAACTTCTGGTGGGAATTGGAGTACAAAAAGAAAAACAATTGCCCCTTCAAGTTTATTACACTTTGTACACAATTAAATAGATTGAAATCCAAAGCAGGAGCTAGAAACAAACTTTTGTACAGTATTTATTGCCATTTCTGCAAATAATTATTTCAGGGACAACTTCCAGTTCTTGATGACCATGATGATCTTACAAACACTGCATTCATCCATGTGGGTAAGTGATGAGTCTAGCTGTCAACAATAAGGAGGTATAAATGCCATTTAAGTTTTATTAAACATTTGAAAAAGAACCTTCATATAACAGTTAAAGTTACTAACTTGTTAAATCAAACTGATAACTTGTAAACTTCAAATGTGAAGTTATAAATGATTCCTAATGATTTGACAATGATGTTTAAGGGTGGATGTTGTTCTTACATAAAAAAGACGTCATCCCATCTGCCACTGCACGCACAAAATAATTCCCGTTATATTTCAAAAATGAAAAGAAGACCATAGAGACAAAAAAACGAGTTAAATAATGACAAAAAATGCATGTATAGAACACCATAAGGAAAAAAAGAATTGAAAAATAGTGAAGATCAGGTATACCTTAAGAGTTGGTTCACCTTTATTAGTATGTGAAGCCTGTTTTGCAGCTGCTTGCATCTGAGCTCGCGCAGCTCTACCTGCAGCTGATTGTGCAAATTGTTCTTGCCTGCCAATTCAGCCATCAAAAATATTGCAACTATAATCAACATATGCTCTGATATTTCCATAAATTTAAAATAAGAATGCAAGGATTCAGTTATCATCTTGATTATCCATATGTCAAAATAGCTTTGAAAATTGGATCCAGTTTTTTTCCAAATTGAAAAGCAACAACACCCCCATATCTGAAACTCGATATTTCCAAAAATCAATCACTTGTATCATGATCATACCGAAAACAAATCCGAATATCAAGACAACCGGCCTTAATAGCTAATATGCACCGTGTGCAGGGTAAGACAGTGTTTGCTGATCAATTTTCAGTAGTTGTTCCGGACCGAAACCATGGTATGGGAATTGACCAAGGGCAACAAATGTGGGGTTTATAGTCTTTTGATTATAGTAAAGGTATATATTTACAATCAGTCTCCCTGATCGTAAACGTCAAACTAACTATTTCTTCAAGCACCACTAACAACAATCATGAATCAAACTAATGTAAAAATATACCTAGGGCTCAAAACAATAAGTAATTAATGAAATTGAATGCTATCAGATGAAAACAGCCAATCAAACTAACATATACTTTTGAAACAACAACTGATTGAAAGAGAAAGAGGAATGAATTGCCTTTTTTCGGCGGCTTCAGCGGCTTTAGCTCGAGCTTCTTGAGAAGCCCTGCGTTCTTCCTCCAATCTCTCCTGTTTGGCTAACCCTCCATCGAAGCAACCGAAGCACCCCATCTCCCGCAGAAATTGAAATTGTCGGTCAATTTGGATCGGGCGTGTAATATGGGTCTACTTGATCAAACAATTTTAGTTGCTTTCTACTTTTCTTTCTAGTGCATTCATCTTCTAGACAATTTTAGTTTTTGTCCTTGGAGTTACCGTAATAAAAAAATTCGTCTTGTGATTGTAAATTACAAAACTTGTCCTTTAGAGCACACGGGGTGGTCCGTTATACCGCCCCCGTCACGTGTGAAACCACAACGGAACACCGCCGTCGCCAACATTTTAACGCGTTATTTTTGTAACGCGTGGAAAGTATAACGCGTTGAAATTGAACGATTTTGAACGTTGGGTATTTATCGACCGTTGAATAACGGTAACTTTTTATAAAAAAAAAAAAAACCTTTAAACCTTTATATATATCTCCATTTAAACCATTTTTTACACACACCAAAAACATAAATCCATTTCACACAATTTTTATATCTTTCTCAAATGGAATTCCCTACGGATTCGACGTTTCCGATGTCTAGCGATAGCGATACCGAGTCGTCTTCCGACAACGAGACGCTAAAATATTTTGTGTCGGTGTATAACGAGCTTGATGCCGAGTCGTCCCGCCCAAAGAAGAAGATGGTCGACCGTGATCGTATACGTGCCAACGAAGTTTTGATGAACGATTATTTTGTGGAAAATCCGATCTACAATGTCGAAACGTTTAGAGATCGGTTTCGTTTACCCAAAGAATTATTTTTAAAGATTGTTGGAGACATCGAAGCAAGCGAGGAATGGTTTCAAGAAGGTTACGATGCGAGGGGCAAACCAAGTTTCACACCGATACAAAAATGCACGTCCGCCATTCGCCAACTAGCGACAGGTAACCCTCCCGATCAATATGATGAATACCTAGCTGTGTCGGCCAGAACTTCACGTGAATGTTTGCAATTTTTTTGCAACGCGGTCATTAAGTTGTATGCTAACGAGTTTTTACGTAAACCGACGAGCCACGACATCTCACGTATTTACGCCGCACACGAGGCTAGATGGCATTTTCCCGGAATGCTCGGTAGCATCGATTGTACACATATCGAGTGGAAAAATTGTCCAAGAGAGTTGCGAGGGGCGTATGTTAGGGGAGACATCAAAAGACCAACCATCATACTAGAAGCGGTGGCGTCGAATGATTTATGGATTTGACATTCGTATTTCGGTGTTCCAGGTTCAAACAACGACATCAATGTGTTGCACACGTCGCCGTTGTTCCAAAGCGTAACGGATGGTACCGCACCTTCCTCTCCTTTCTATGTTAACGGTCGACATTACAGACGAGACTTTTTTCTTGTGGATGGTATCTACCCGTCTTGGTCTGTTTTTGTGAAAGCTCCCTCATTTCCTGTCGAGCCTAAAGAAATCGCGTTCAAAAAATTGCAAAAATCGGCAAGAAAAAATGTTGAGAGAGCATTTGGTGTTTTAAAGGGTAGATGGGGTATACTACACCGACCGGTTCGTGCGACGAACAAGAAATCAATACATAGCATAGTGTATGCATGTATCATATTGCACAATATGCTGATCAAAGAAGACGGACGTGCAATATCCCCGGATTGGGTGCCGGATCCTCCTACACAAGTTCAAGTTCCACAAAATATCCATCTAGAATTGCGTAATGAAGAAACTCACTTTCGGTTGAGATACGATTTAATCGAACTAGTAGGTTCTCTAGGTTTGGAGTTTCATGATTCGGACGAGGAGTAGGTTTTTTTTTTAAATTGTATGTTTCTAGTATGTTAAATTGAAGTAGTATGTTTTAAATTTAATGAAATTTTTAATTTTAGTGTTTAATTTCTAATTCTAAAATGAAAATTAAAAAAATTTGGGAGTGATAGAATTCCATCACTAGTGATACCACCTCCACTACATTTCTATCACTAGTAATAGAATATTGGGTGATGACATGGCATGAGTTGATTGGTGCTTGGTAGTGATAGAAATTGAAGGGGTAAGGTCCCAAAAGCCTCATAAAAAGGATTTGAGACCATACCACAAACTAACCCTTTTAGCCTTCTGACCTTGCGCGGCCGCGCACCGGTCTTACAAAGAAGGGGAAAATCAGCAATTCATAATCGCGCGCCCAAAGGAAAACATAAGTCCTTGCGCCTTCTCCCATTTAACAAAGGATTAAAATCCTTTGTTAAATACCTCCGCCTAAATATCCAGACTTGGATATTATTTTACCCAGACTTGGGATTTATTTGTCCACACAGCAAGGTGTCACACCAGATCACAGCAGTGATCTTCTAGAAAGAAATACAATCGTGCACCACCCAGACGGTTATAACCGTCTGGACACGTGTCATCACCACAAGCAACCCTGAAATCACAACAAAGGCATGTAATTGGAGAGTAATCTCCACTTAATCACTTTCCACGTGGCAATCCCCCTGCCATAGATCAAACCACGATCCGTGTGCATTCACATCGGATCGGGATAACTTAACAAAGGATCAAAGAACTTAACGGAAGAAAAGATAACCGCTACGGCGTTAGCATCTTCCGTCATCTTTTCAATAACAGGTTTTCCCTCCCAAACTCCCGGTTATAAATAAGAGAACTGTTCAGGTATAAACTCAGACTACTCTCACTTCTCAAATACTTATCTTCTCCGATTATCAATACTTATTCTCACACCGGAGTCGGGTCAAGGAGAGAACCCACCCTCTTCTCCCCTTGGCGAGGCTAACGGTGTTCTTTTTTGCAGAACCACCGGAGAAGGAATTCCGTTACAACTGAATCAACCGAGAAAGAGCTAACCCTTTTATGCGGATTCAAACCCCCTAACTATCTCGGTTCCGACCATTTAGTTAGTGTTTCTTCATTGGCGCCCACCGTTTTCTCAGTTTTTCTAGTTTCTACCTCGTCTCGATTCAGTTTATTCCGTTTTCTGTTGTTACATATGGCAGAAAATTCGTCGTCTCACCGGCAACCTGGTCCTCGACCAAATGTCGGAAACAGTTTACTAGTAGAAGAAACTCCAGAACATTGGTTTAGCAGATGCCAAACTGCATTAAACACAATGGTTATTCAAATCGCCAGATCTGATTTACCGAACATCAGATCTGAGAAAGAAATTGATATCATAATATTGGACCCACCAACACCACGTAGGGGGGACATCCAATCCAACCAATATGGCAGTTATCAAAAACAGATACACATGGTTCAGGGAAGTCCATCACGGAGGTCAAATAAACGAAATTATGATCACCATTGGAGAGAACAGCAAGTCATATTTCCCGTTGTTCCTGGGGGCCCTCAGGAAGAACGACCAGTAATTATTACTGGTATTTTCGGTCATTACCGAACGGACTATATGTTTATAGATCCGGGGAGCTCGATGGACATCATATACGAACAGTGCTTTAAACAGCTTGATTCAGAAGACAAAGCACGTCTAGAGCCGGTCGATTTCCCCCTCACCGGATTCTGTAATGAAGCTGTATTCCCATTAGGGCAAATTGCTTTCCCAGTGACTTTATCAGATGGCGAACATTCGCGAACAGTTACAGTCAATTTCATGGTCATGCCGGCAACATCACGTCATGATGTTCTGCTCGGGAGAAGATCACAAAGGGAATTCAGCATGATCACTTCTATTCCACATGCTGCTTGCGGATTTCCAACAAAGACTGGAGTTGCAATCCTCTACTCAAGCAAAGAAGTCATGTATGTGGATGATGAACCACCAGCAAAGGTAGTCAAACCTTCGGCACCAAATGAACCAGAGAAATGGGTTCTGAACAACGAATATCCAGAGCAGACCATTCTGCTAGGACCAGCCATTTCACCAGCAACACGCGCACAACTGAAAAAAGTGTTGTCAAACAACAAGGATATATTTGCCTGGTGCCCAGCAGACATGACTGGAGTTCCACGCGACATCGCGCAACATTGCCTAAACATCAAACCATCAGTAGAACCTGTTGCTCAGGGGAGGCGCAGCTTCAGTGAAGAAAAAGCAAAAGCAATGGATGAGCAAGTAGCAGAATTACTTAATGCGGGAATCTTGCGCGAAGTAAAATACCATACATGGGTCGCCAACCCAGTGATGGTACAAAAACATAGCGGCGGGTGGAGAATGTGCGTCGACTTCAAAGACCTGAATAAAGCATGCCCAAAAGATTGCTACGCGCTTCCAGAGATAGACAAAAAAGTCGACTCTCTAGCATCATTCAGATGGAAATGTTTTCTTGACTGCTACAAGGGTTATCATCAGGTCCAGATGAAAGAAGAAGACGAAGACAAAACGGCGTTCCGCACAGATAAAGGCATTTTTTGTTATACCAAAATGCCGTTCGGTCTGCGCAACGCAGGCGCAACTTATCAACGCCTAATGGATACAATTTTCAAAGATGATATTGGCAAGACTGTCGAAGTATACATGGATGACCTCGTCATCATGAGCCATGAGGAAGGCACAATGCTTGACAATATTCAGCGCACATTCGATTCCTTGCGCAGCGTGAGTCTAAAACTCAACCCAACTAAATGCTCCTTCGGCATGGAAGAA
This sequence comes from Helianthus tuberosus, assembly GCA_030545235.1. NCBI lineage: Eukaryota > Viridiplantae > Streptophyta > Magnoliopsida > Asterales > Asteraceae > Helianthus > Helianthus tuberosus. The sequence continues at coordinate 157,684,085 of CM060402.1, read as the reverse complement.
GGAAAATTTTTGGGATTCATTTTCACAAAAGATGGTTTTAAAGTAAATCCAGAAAAGGTGCAGGCTATTCAGCTAATGCCGTCACCCGTAACAGTTAAAGAAATGCAAAGGCTCGCCGGACGCCTAGCAGCTTTGAACAGATTTTTGGCTAATCACGCAGCAAAGTCTTATCCTTTCATCAGTACGCTACGAAACTGCGCAAAGAAAACTGACTTTCAGTGGACATCTGAAGCAGAAACCGCATTCAAACAAATGAAAGAATGTCTAATTCAGCTACCAACATTGACAGCACCAAAAGAAAAAGAGCCACTGATTTTATATCTATCTGCCGCGGAAGTAGCGGTTGGTGCTGTATTAATGGTAGAACGCGAGAACATCCAGACTCCAATTTATTACATCAGCAAAATGCTTACCGGTCCGGAAACTCGGTACTCAATGATAGAAAAGCTAGTCCTAGCACTAGTACATGCATCCCGACGCCTACGCAGGTATTTCTCGGGTCACGTCATCACAGTTCTTACCAATTACCACTTAGGCCAGATCTTATCCAAACCCGACGTAGCGGGACGACTGGCCAAATGGGCAATTGAACTGGGAGGATACAACATTTTTTACAGACCAAGACCCACAATCAAAGGGCAAGTTCTAGCAGACTTCGCCACTGAAGTTCCTATCGATAAAATACAAGAATGTGAGGCAATCCAGAACCCAACACCTGTTTTCGATGACAGAGTCTGGACCTTACACACAGATGGTGCTTCCAATGACGATGGAGCAGGAGCAGGTCTCCGATTAATCAGCCCAGACAACCACGAGCTCACGTATGCTATACGCTTAGATTTCAAAAGTACGAATAACGAAGCCGAATATGAAGCCTTCCTGGCAGGTCTCCGCTTAGCATTAAAAATGGGGGCAAGAAATCTTGAAGCCAATGTTGATTCAAAACTGGTAGCTGAGCAAGTTAGTGGCAATTACGATGCAAAAGAAGCTATGGCGTTATACCTTGAACAAGCGCGAATGTTAATCAGCCAATTTCAAACATTCAAAGTTAATCACATAAATAGGAGCGAGAACAAACATGCTGACGCGCTAAGCAAGTTAGCCGCTACCAGCTTTAAGCATCTAGCAAAGGAGGTACGAATAGAGGTATTATCCAATCCTTCCATTCATCTCAAGCAAGTAAATGTTATAGAAATGGGAGATCCGTCCTGGATGTCTCCAATTATCTTGTACCTTCAACACGGGAAACTTCCGGAAGGAAAAGCAGAAGCTCGAAAAATACAACACAAAGCAATAAATTACGAAATGGCGGATGGCGTCCTTTACCGAAAATTATTCATGGGCCCATTACTACGCTGCGTAGATAAAACAGACGCGCAATACCTTATCAGAGAAATCCACGAGGGATTATGCGGGATACACGCGGGACCGCGCATGGTCGTGGCAAAAATAATGAGCGCCGGATACTACTGGCCAGGAATGCACATGGATGCAGTCGATCTATTAAGAAGATGCGAGGCATGTCAACGCCACGCACCAAAGACACTCCGACCCAAAAACCCGTTAATTCCCGTTACCTCCGCCTGGCCATTTCAACAGTGGGGCATCGACCTTGTCGGGCCATTTCCTGACGCGCCAGGTGCAGTAAAGTTCATCATCGTCGCGGTAGATTACTTCACAAAATGGGTGGAAGCAAAAGCCCTGGCCTCAACTACAGCAATGGTAATCCGCAAATTTATATGGGAACACATAATTTGCAGATTTGGATTACCATTGCGCATTATTTCCGACAATGGTACAAATTTCGCAGCAGACGATCTCCAAAAGTGGTTCAAAGAAATGAAGATCGAGCATAACTTTGCGTCCGTTGCGCATCCTCAGGCAAACGGACAGGTAGCAAGTATAAACAAACAGATTGTTGACGGCATAAAAGCGCGACTCGGGACAGCGCGCAGAGGGTGGGTTGACGAACTTCCCAGCATCCTCTGGGCGCATCGCACAATGCCAAAGACTAGCACCGGCGAGACTCCGTTCAGTCTAGTCTATGGATCTGAGGCCGTCATCCCAGCCGAGATAGGTTTACCATCACCGCGCATGATAGCCATGGAAACACAGAATAATGAACAAGAGCGAAGAATGGATTTGGATCTTTTGGAAGAAAGGCGCGAGAACGCCGCCATAACAGAAGCAAGGTACAAATCTAAGCTCGAAAAATATTACAATGCGCGCGTCCGCGTGTGCACTTTTGTCCCTGGTGATTTCGTCTTGCGCGATAACGAAGCTTCAAACGCTGAAAAGCCGGGCAAGTTAGCGCCAAGATGGGAGGGACCGTACGTCATTAACGAAGTACTAGGCAAGGGGGCATACACCCTAAAAAGGATCGATGGGACCTCAGTCCCTCGCACCTGGAACGCACAACAGTTGCGCAGGTGTTACATATGAGCTAAGCCTTCAAAAGCGGAAAGCACATACAGGCAACGTATTTCTTTATTATGTTTTGTATTACGAGCCTTGCGCTCTTATCAAGGCAGACATCATCTTTACTTTATTTCTGTTTATTACAAATTGCATATAATTCTTTTGGTTTTTGCGAAAACAATATGGTACACATTGTACACCTCATGAACAGTCTAAAGGCAAACTGACACGCCTTTATAGACAAACGTTCACACATGAGCACAATGCCATCTCTCATTCGCCTAACCTATTAAAAGAAATTAAATACATGCAACATATTGTAAACTAAACAGCAATTTACATGCACAGCAGTGCATCAAAATATACATTATCTAGTGTAACATAAACACTTCTTAACAAAGATCACGACAACGATCTTTGGAAATTTTTAGTACCAAGAACTAAGAGTATTTACAACGATCACACCAGTGATCTTCAAAAAGAAGTTTGTGGCAACAAACTAACATAGACACCAAAAGAACTACACTGTTTCTAGGGCCAAAACCCAACCGGCAGCACGGTCATCTTCAACACTTAATCACACCACCAGTTTTTTCCGGCGTCGATACACCAGCCAACAGCTTCCTCTCCGGATCATCGGAAAACGGGCCGTCAGTCCATCGGCATCCAACACAACACCACTGGCATCAGCAACCCTATCTGGCCGGAAAACTTTATCATCAGCACCGGCAACCAGGGAAGGGTCAAGAACAACAGTTTTTCTTCTCCGATAAACATCAATGGCGAAGAGTTAGCAAGAAGGAGTAAGGCTTCAACAGCGTCACGAACCTCTAAGATGTCTGAAAGTCGCCGGGAGCGAACAGAACTTTTTCCTTTCATCTTTTCTAAACTAAAGCAAATATGCATCCACTACATGTGCATATAAAGGAACAATACCCCAGAATAAGACAAAACTTGACCATCATGATTAATGGTCAGAAAACATCACATCTAAGCGGCGCTACAGGAACTAGGGTCATATCCCCATTAATGAAGACTGACAAAGCGCCATTACGTATCTCGATGTAAGAAATCAAGCTCTCGCAAATCTGAATTTTTTATTATAAAATGACGTCATCAGACGTTAGATCATAATGACAAAATCCAGCTTCCAGCAAGCAAAATCACCTTTTTAAAATATATCACGAACCTTCCCATACAAGCCACCTAAATTCCCGCCAAAACTCTTTCTCTCATAAGTCTAGTGCTCCACTTACTTGCATAAGAGCAACACTAGACTGGGGGGACTTGAAGGGGTAAGGTCCCAAAAGCCTCATAAAAAGGATTTGAGACCATACCACAAACTAACCCTTTTAGCCTTCTGACCTTGCGCGGCCGCGCACCGGTCTTACAAAGAAGGGGAAAATCAGCAATTCATAATCGCGCGCCCAAAGGAAAACATAAGTCCTTGCGCCTTCTCCAAATCCTTTGTTAAATACCTCCGCCTAAATATCCAGACTTGGATATTATTTTACCCAGACTTGGGATTTATTTGTCCACACAGCAAGGTGTCACACCAGATCACAGCAGTGATCTTCTAGAAAGAAATACAATCGTGCACCACCCAGACGGTTATAACCGTCTGGACACGTGTCATCACCACAAGCAACCCTGAAATCACAACAAAGGCATGTAATTGGAGAGTAATCTCCACTTAATCACTTTCCACGTGGCAATCCCCCAGCCATAGATCAAACCACGATCCGTGTGCATTCACATCGGATCGGGATAACTTAACAAAGGATCAAAGAACTTAACGGAAGAAAAGATAACCGCTACGGCGTTAGCATCTTCCGTCATCTTTTCAATAACAGGTTTTCCCTCCCAAACTCCCAGTTATAAATAAGAGAACTGTTCAGGTATAAACTCAGACTACTCTCACTTCTCAAATACTTATCTTCTCCGATTATCAATACTTATTCTCACACCGGAGTCGGGTCAAGGAGAGAACCCTCTTCTCCCCTTGGCGAGGCTAACGGTGTTCTTTTTTGCAGAACCACCGGAGAAGGAATTCCGTTACAACTGAATCAACCGAGAGAGAGCTAACCCTTTTATGCGGATTCAAACCCCCTAACTATCTCGGTTCCGACCATTTAGTTAGTGTTTCTTCAGAAATGTATCACTAGTGACCACCCCTCCTCCCCTTATGTATGTATGTTATTGCAAATCATGTCTTTTGTCTTCAATAATTACATTAATTATACCTAATGTTTACAAATCCTAACATGTTATATCCTTTACCCCAAACCCAACTAATTTTGTTAGGGGCTGTTTGGCAACATCTGAATCAATAAGTGCTGAATGAATAAGAGGTCTGAATGGGTAAGAGGTTCTGAACCAGTAAGTGCTGAACCAGTAAAGTGCTGTTTGGTTGCACATCTGAATCACTGTGTAAAATGACATTTTTACCCTTTTAATTAAAAAACCCATTTTATTATTAAATATATATTACATCTTCATCCTCACAACTTTCTCCATCCTCACAACTTTCTCTATCCTCCATCCAGAACTCTCTCTCTATCTATACCTATACCATCTCCATCCATATACATCCACTGCAACTCCAAAAAAAATACAGCCACTGCAACTCCACCGTCACCACCACTACACCGTCACCACCACCGTTGCACCTCCACAACACCCACCACCGCTTCACCACCGTCGCCACTGAACACCCCTCAACACAATCGATCTTCGATCCAGCGGCTCTGAACCAGCGGCTCGTCTTCGATTTCTCTCTCCCTTCCGTCTGTCTTGTCGATGTGTGCCACCACCGTTCGTTCAATCGATCCAAGGTGATGGGTTGTGTGGCGGTTTAAGAAGATGGGTTGTGAGGAGAGGGCTGAGGGCGGCGGGAGGCGGAGGTGGTGAGGAGAGGGAGGAGGCGGCGGAGGTGTTGGCTGATGAACTTGGGTTTGTTGTTGAGAAGAGAAGGAGAAGAGAGGGGAAAGGGTAACCAAGTCTTTTGTTTCCATTCAGCATGATATTAGATCTGTATGATACAGACTGATTCATGCCATTAAGAGGCTAACATTTTGCGTGCCAAACAACTACACCTCTGACCGAATCAGAGGTGCACCTCTGAATGGTTTCATTCAGAGCCAACCAAACAGGCCCTTAGTTAATTGTAGTCACGTGGAGCCCACATAAAGGTAATAATGTCTTTTAACCTACCCATATCTTTCCCCCATTTAAAACCCCAAATAACCCTCATCTGCTACACATCATAACCACTCTGTTCTAACAAAAACATGAAGAAATCAGAGAGAAACGACCTTTGGCCCGCAACTCGGTGCAAGTGACATTGCGTCAAGCGTATTGGGTGGTATAGTTGAAAAAGGTTTCAATCAGCCGGTTTCACAGCCTCAGGTTACTGTTGTTCCGTTTCCGGTTGCTTGACACCGCTCTCACGGACCCGTAAGATTCTTATTGCGTCTCGGTTTTATTCTCACACTTAATTTGGTAATATCTATGATGTAGTTTTGATATTTAAGTTGAAATTGATTAAAAAATGTTTTCTTTTTGAATTTATGTTTATAAGCAATTAAAGAGCATGAAATTGGATCGAAGAGCATGAAATCTGCTGGTAATGCAAAATTGCGTGATATCGAAAAAGGATCGAAGAGCATGAAATTGGAAGTAGTGAAGAGCCATGAGGATAAAATAGGGGATGTTGGTGTTGATGATGTTCAAAGTGATTTTGGCAATGGTGTACCGTCAACCATCAAGTCGAAGAACATAACTTCCAAGCCTGTTCATGTGGCTGCAGGTATTGAACATGCTTCTACAACTGTTGAGAGTGAGATTGATGCTGAGAATCTTGCTCTGTTGGAAACTATGTCGACTGATGAGATTGCAGAGGCTCAGGCTGAGATAATGAAGAAGATGAGTCCTGAATTAATAAAGATATTAGAAGGGGGGGGGGGGGATAAATTGAAAAAGAAAAGTTCTATTAGCTCTGCTGCTATTGGCTCCATGGCTGAAGCATTTAATGAAGATAATAAGAAAGAATCAATGACTGATAATGCTCATAGCATGACAATAACAAGCCCGAATCAAATACTGAAAGGGTTAGAGAACAAATTAGGGTTATTTGGGGTTTTAAATGGGGGGGAAAAGATGGGTAGGTTAAAAGACATTAATGGCCTCATGTGGGTCTCCCGTGACTACAATTAACTGAGAAAATTAACTGGGTTTGGGGTAAAGGATATAACATGTTAGGATTTGTAAACATTAGGTATGATTAATGTAATTATTAAAGACAAAGGACATGATTTGCAATAACATATATACATAAAGGACGAGTTTTGTAATTTACTCTTGATTTTTTCCAATTCTTATAAGGGTACCTTCATTTTTACTGTTTATACATCTCTTTCCAAAAATATCATTTTTATAATTTTTAAATTCCATCCTTGTACTTTCTATTTGTTTAAAATAAATCCTTATGTTCTTCGTTCAATCCCTTTGTATATTATTTTAGATATTCAACTAATATTCAAATAACTTTATAAAATTACCAATCAAATAGTACAATGAAGATAGAAGAATGCGTGACAAATTCCTATTTCAAGATATTTTATTTTATTTTCAAGTCCATAAAATTGTATTCAACAACATTTGACGTGGTTGAACGACTAAGTTTATAGGAATGTTGAGGATTGGCTCGAGTTTTTTGTTGTTGTTTCTTTAAGCTTGGTCGTCCACGAGAATTTTTTTCGAACAGTAGGTTCTTCAAATGATGTTTTAATTGGATCAGTTATTTCTTTTAGCTTTTCTAGCAACACTTTCTTCCCCGGCTTGGACTACTTGTCAAAGAGTTCTTTAAACATTATTAATTCAGCATCACAAGTAATGTCAACTTTTTCCTCATGTTTTAACGGCGATATATAAAGTTTCCTCCAAAATATGTCGATCGAATCCAATGGAATACACCGCTCTGCGTACAAAAAATCAACTTATTATTTTTTTTGTCCATTGGGATGGTGAATATATATTTAAAAATAAATCGAGTTATTGTGGTGGTATTGACTAACCTTCTTTCACATGTGTTAAAACTACGCAAGCACATGGTAATCCACAACTCTTACGAACTTAAAAACCACAATTAGAAGAGTTTAACCTGCTCTCTTCCACTATTATATCTAATGCGTTATGAGAAACAAAACCACGTAGTAGTTTCAAGACTGGTAAATTATGTTTATGCTTTAGTGTATTCTTACTCTTTGGGAAACTTGCTTTAATTGATGTATATTGTGAATTCACAATGTCATCAATGCAACCAACAAACTTATCTAAGCTAGAAATTGGTGAATTCAAGTATACTTTTAGCTTTGCATGTTGGCTGTCAACTCTATTGGTTGTCTGATTTCTAAAATGTAAGCATTCATCAGTCCAAACCGAGACAAATAGTTCTTTGTGATTGTCAAAGCAAGTATTTTCCAGGTAATGTAAGACACCTGTAAGATGATGACGAGGACACTAATAAATAAAACACCACCGACAACAACAACAATAATAATAAAAATAATAATTAATACCTGGAAGTTTGGTCAACATTGATTGAAGTTCTTTGTATTTTTCCTTGTATGATGTCAAAGTAATCGGGTAGCATTCAGAAAAATTGGTTAACATGGATTCATGAGTGCGAAATCTATGTCTGTAACTATAACGCGTGGTTGCATGTAGTTATCTAGAATTGACTTTAAGCAGTTTAATACCCACAAGTAGACATCCTTTGTTTCTTTATGCATAAACGTAAAAGTTATAGAAAATGTCTTGCTGGTAGAAGTTACACCAACAATTTCAAGAAAAGGTATGTTATACTTGTTTGTCTTATACGTGGCATCCATAAGCATCACATCTGGGAATGCACGCAATAAGTCTAACGATGTCGGATGAGTGAAGAATAATATTTCCAACACATTTGAAATACTATTGGTAGAAGTATAACAAGTATAAGATTTTTCGTGTAAATGAGACATAACAACCTGCATTGGACTTTTTCCTTTATGGGTTGTCTTTCGAATTTTATTGTGTGCATTGTATACAGTTTTAAGCATAGAGACATTATCTTCATTCTGCTCCTTTATGCTACTGAGAATATCTCGTGGCGCCACATGCTTCTTCGTCAAATCTGCCACTAATTGAAACTCGTTACATGACAATCGCTCTACAAATGCATGCCCCTCCATATGTTGTGCAGGTAGATGATTATGTTCATCGCGTATCACATTTAACTTCCAAGAATCGTTCTCTTTTGTATATGCCCCGATCAATTCAAACGGACAATCAATTTTTTAGTGCCAGTTGCTTTACTTGTACCTTTAACGGGCCTATACGCTCCACAACGTTCACACATTAGTATGACTTTACAATAGCCACTTGGCTTTTTTTTGTGATCTTTTAATGACGATAACATGGCCAACAACACGTGCGGTGTTTTGAACCCATTTAATCATCTCTTCACGAGACTTGAATGCCTAATAATAAAAAATATTAGAGTTGGGACATATGACTACAAACATTATGTAAATAAAAATACAAGCTTATAATCCTTTAAATAAAATGTATATCTGATTCGTAGAAAATGCAGACATCCTTTAAATTAAATTTTAATATTTTTAAGTGTACGGTAGAGGAACTTTACAATGTACGAAAACTTTTGTTGAATTAAAAGTGATATGGATGTTTTGCAAATAATCAGATTGTTGAATTAAAAATGATATGGATGTTTTGCAAATAATCAGATAGGGATGCACACAATTGGTCCTAGGCAGTGGTCACGGGCTAAATAATCTTATCCTGCTAAGCCTGTTGAGCCGGATATTCTAATTGTTCTTGGTATTCAATAGAAATGGTCAAATGGCTGATTATAACCTATCCTGATTGAACCTGTTTAGTCATGGAATGCTTCAGTTAGGTTGGTTCGTCGGCCCCGGAAAGTATAGTTATTAGTACTATTTGATTGATTTAAAGTTGTTTATTTCCCTCTTTATATATATATATATATATGTATATGGTGGGGTTCGGCTACAAAGTTCATTTTCCTACAAAGTGCACAAAGTCATAAAACACCACAATTTCAGGCATAAAACACACTCAAAACCCATAAATAACAGAATGAGGATCACAAAAACACAATATCCAAACTCTAACAGTTCATAAAAACTTCAAACACACCATCGTAGAACTATGAATATAAAACACACATGATAATCAACACAAAACACACTAATGTTAGTAATTCGATAATCAAAGCCTTATCATCCAAAACATAACACAAAACCGGCAAATATGGCATTTTGGTAATCTTCACTTTTTATTTGTGGGTTTTGAGTGTGTTTTATGGTTGACATTATGGTGTTTTATGACTTTTTACACTTTGTAGGAAAAATAGACTTTGTAGCCAACTCCCACCCTATATAAATATATATGTGTATATATATAGAGAGGCCGATTATTGTACAATATGGCTTAACGTACGAAGCGTACGAGATTCAGTATCAACATGCGAAAATTGGTTTATAACATGCGATTTTGGTATTTTTTATCATCATGTGAATTTTGTTTTTTTAATAACATGCGAAGTTTGGTTCTTTTATAAACATGCGATTTTCATTTTTTCTTAAATAACATGCGAATTTGATATTGCGTACGCTTCGTACATTAATCCATATTGTACGATACACTTTATATATATATATATTTGGTAATAGTTTTGGAGCCGAGGGTCTCTCTGGAAGTAGCCTCTCTATTCCTAGGGAAATAGGTAAGTTCTGTCTACATCCCACCCTCCCCAAACCCTATAAGTAGCTTTGCTATTTGTGGGATTTACCGGGTATGATTGTTGTTATTGTTGTATGGATGTTTTGTGTATGTTCACGTGAAGTTGAAAAATAATCAAAGTTGAATTAAAAAAAAAACAAAAAATCGGTACAACAAATAAAAGTTTAGTAAATTTAAAAAGAAAAGAAAGTTATGCACCTTAATGAAATATTTGAGAAACTTGATAACCATTTAGGTAAGTTTTCACATTATATTTATCGGATCCTAGAATTCTAGGTTTACTCAGAGTTATCCTAGCATTCATATGGTTTTTTAATTTTTTATTCTCTGATTAATTTGTTTCTTCTAATACTTAATATAACTTTTATATAAATATAAATATAAATATAATTTTTTAATAGACTGAGTAATATTAAGTAATGGTCAAGATTTAGAGAAAACGGTGGAAAGTGTGAGAACGGTGAGAACGCTTATTGATCGTACGATCAAAACAATCTATGGACTAGATTGGCGCGGTGGCGTTTTCGTAAATAACACGAATTCTATTAAGTGGACGAGCTTCATTAAGTGTAAAAAGGTCTTTACTCTATACCAAAACGCCAAACTAATGAATGAAACATCATTACGGACCAAAACACATCCCTATATAAACAAAAAACATCCCAGATATAAAAACACACCGCCCAGAACCTGAAACGCCATATTTTCTACTATATACCATTCATCTTACAAACGGCAAAATCCCCAAAACATCAAACACACCTACTCAAAAAACGCTATATTTTACTATATATCAATCATCTTAGAAAACGCCAAAACACTCAAACATCAAAGATTCTAAAAAATCGACGTTTTTTTCAGATACACTATTTCCTCAGTAAAACGCCAAAATGGCAAATATCGTTTCTTGAATATTCAATATTGTTCTACGCCAAGTTTCGAAGAATGCATTCTTCCCTGAGGTGCTGTGACTCAAATAATATTTTGCTGCATGAGATGGACAAATCATAAACAAAAAGATGCTGGGGTCAGACTTATGTCATTTTTTGTGTTTTGATATTGATGAATATTATAATGGCATGAAAAGACGAATGACACTGATGAGTTGTATGAAGATACATATTCAAACAAAAAAAACTTATGTCATTTTGTCTTTCCAAACGGCCACAAAAAACACAAGCATGGCAAAGCCAAACCGCCAGTGAACATGATTCAAAGAAAAAAGAGACTGATGACAGTGAAGATTTGGAAGATGAATTGTTTCTATTTATTTTTTTAATTTTCTTTTTCTGTTGTTTGTTATGTATTCTTAACTTAGAATAAAAAAATACATTATATTAATAAAACGCCAAACAGTCTTAATGCTTGTGAAACGCAATAATGCAGTAAAACGCCAAAAACTCCCAAACTATAATAAAAGTAATTTGCAGAAGTATTATTAAAAGCTAAAAATGAAAAAAAAAACCTCCAAAAACTACTTAAAGCCATTAAAAAAGCTAAGCTTGGGAGATGGAAAATCTATGACCCTAAAAACTCATAAAAAGCTGAACAAAAACAGTAAAAATACACAGTAACTGAAAAGACGACTACTTTGTTAATATCATTTATTATAAATAAAATTCCGCCTAAACTACGCGCCAAAAATATCATATAAGAGAGACGTCTCTGCACAATCAACTGATCACAAACCAAAAACAACGCAATATTACCTAAAAACCATTCACTTTAAAAACGCCAAAATAATAATTAAAAAAGCCACAGATGCGGAACCTCGTTTCTTCTATTTTGAGTATTGTTCTGAATGATGTTTCACTTAATGGATTCTTCTCTGAGGTGAGTATCTCTATAATCTTTTGATGAATGAGATGGACAAATATTTAAGAAAAATAGACTGATGACACTGATATGTCATCATGTGACTTTGTTCTTGATGGATATATTGATGGCAGTACTTAATTATGACAGTACTTTTGAAATTATAATAAACATTACAAACTATAAGTCATAGATTTTTTTTTTCAATTTTATGTTTAAAGTTAGTTCGCATGTATCTGCAGCTTTACATAAAGTTTTAAAATTAAAATCTTATGAAAAAGCTGTATTTTTACCTTTTTCTCAGTGTAATTTACAATTTAAAGGTTTAAGTTATTATACATATTAATAATACTTTTATTATTATTATTATTATTATTATTATTATTGTATTATTAATTTGTTACAGTAACAATAACAACAACAGCAATAAAAATAATAATAGTAATAACAAGAAGTGTGTTTATTAGCGCACCACATTCGATATACATATTTTTCAATCTCTAAGTAATTAAAAGAATCTGCAATGCAACGCGATTGATGAAAAGGCCATGGTCATAGCATTGAGCAACCACATCCGGGGTGTTTTAGGCTTCTTTGTCTAATCATGTGAACGCTGACGGACGGGGTGAATGTGCCTCATTCCAATTTCTTTTAGAGTAAACTTACGTTTTGCTCCCTGTGGTTTGGTCACTTTAATGGTTTTGCCCCAAACCTTTTAAAATAGCCATTTTACTCCATGATCTTTGAAGGCCTTCATGATTTTGCTTCCCGCCCCTTAACCTCATCCATTTAAACAGTTAAACCATGTCACGTGCAAATCACCTGAGGGGCAATTATGTCTTTTCCCAACCCTGATTAATGAATCACATTTAAAACTCTAACAACCCATTATCTGCTACCCCATTTCATCTTCTTCCCCATCACATTCAAAACCTAACTTCCATGGCAGACTTACATTGTGCTTGTGGATCTCCACATTCAAAACCCTAACTTCCATTAAAAAATAAAACTTTTTATTAAGAAAAGTTTCAAGATTCAATCAATCTTGAATCACCATGGAGCGTTTACCACGAGGATCTGATCTCAACTTTCGGTGAGGACCCGAATGTGAACTGCCATGACTAGCCGCCATCAACTACCACAGTCACCAACAACCACCCAGGGGCGAACCTACCTTAGCCCGTGGGTGGGCGGCCGCACCCCTTGAAAAAAAAAATTTAGTGTTATTTTTCGACGAAAAATCCCGACCGCACCCCTTGGAAAATGTCGACCGCTCCCCTTGGAAAATTCTGACCGCACCCCTTAGAAAAAAAAATGTTAGGAATTTATATAAAAAATTTTTGTGAACACGGATTTAAACCCGGCCCAATTATGTAAACAAGTTAGCCCACTAATCTCTTTAAATAAAACTTGTATTCCTATAACCCAACATCAAGCCCAATTGAATAAGATTATGGTAAAACCCAACCCAAATAACTAAATCAGTTAAACAAAACATAACCCAAATAAACCCAATCGACCTTTCATCTCTCCCGCCCTCCCATCTTTGCTGCAGCGACCAAGAAACAGAAGGATCAACCTGCAGACAGGCTTCGATCGATCAGCCACAGCCACCGTAGACAGAGTGCAGACTAGCCGATCAGGTACCAGTCCTTGATTTCATTATTCAAGAGTTTTGATAAGGTATCTTTTGATAAGGTTGTTGATAAATGATAAGGTTGCTGTTGTGTAATTACGGCAAATGGCAATTGTAGGAAAATAGATTTATAGGGTTCATTTTATTATTAAATATTAAGGAAGTTACTGGATTGTTGATTTCATTATTAAATGTTAAAGTTGTGTTTTGCATTATTTATTGTTGATTCCACTATTTCTAATTTATTGTTGATTTCATTAAATAAATATTAAAGTTGTGTATGTGATTAAGGAATTGAAAATTAAAGAATATTGTTTATTTTGTATGTGATAGGCACAATGAGTAAAGATGTTATGGTGCGATTTCTCAACAAGAGGAAAGCGGATGAAACTGGATCATCTTCCGATTTTGTTGATGTGAATGATCTTCCCTCGGATCCTCATGATCGCAAGGCGATAGCATCATACAACGTGAATCAAGGAGATGATGTTAGAAGGGCATACCTACTAAGAGGACCGTGTCAACCAACGGGTATTAAATATCCAACATCAACGTTTCAAAGGTAAAGAGTTGAGAAAATTCAAACAAGAATGGTATGACCGAAAGGAATAGAAGGGATGGTTAGACGAACATCTCAAATCGGCACTATTACGAGTATGATTGCTTCAATACGGTTCTAGATTTGCAAATTCAAGAATTTGGGAACCGTTTTAACGAGGTAACATCGGAACTACTTCTTTGTATGAGTTGTTTGAGTCCGTGTGATAATTTTAGTGCGTTTGACATTCCAAATGTACTAAAGTTAGCCGGAAAGTATCCATATGATTTCGATGAAGCCGAAAAACGAAGGCTTCCGGTTCAACTCGGAAACTACATTGATTTTGTGAAAAAAGATAAACAATTCGCCAACCTGGATGGTTTGTCAAGTCTTGTAAGGTTAATGGTTTCAACAAATATTCACGTAACTTTTACATTGGTATATCGTTTATTGAAGCTTGTTCTCGTATTACTCGTCGCAACCGCAACCGTTGAAAGATGTTTTTCGGCAATGAAGAATGTGAAGACTGACTTGCGTAATCGGATTGGCGATGAGAATTTAAGTGATAGTTGTATATGTTATATAGAGAAAAACTTGCTTAAGAAAGTACATCTAGATGATGTTTTGGATAGATTTCAAAAAATGAAAACCCGTAAGGTGACTTTTTAAATACGTTTGTAACAATGTTTGACGTGTTTTTGATGATTATATAAATTTAAGTTTGATGTTCTTTTTTTACATGACCCGACCCGAACCGGTTTTTTTATGTATATAGCTAGACGCCTAAAATTTTAAAAAAATTTCCGCACCCCCATGAAAAAATTCATGGGTCCGCCACTGCAACCACCACCAGCCGTCACCAACTACGACAGTCACCAACATCAACCACAAGCCGTCACCAACCACCACCCCCACTAACCTCACCAAATAACTACCACTAACCACTATCACCGTCACCAACACCAACAAAATCGGAATCGAGCATACACTAACCCCTTTTTTCACAGATCTGAGAAGACCCCTATAGTGTATTAACTCCGGCCACGAGATCTGCAACTTCCGGCGGCGGTGCGGGTTATGGTGGTGATGGCGATAATGGCAGCAGGTGGTGGTTATGGGTGGTGATAGAGAATGTAGAGAGAGAGACGGGTGAGAGAGTGTGTGTGGACTGGGCGGGGGTTGGTGGTTGTGGCGGTGGTGTCCGCGGTGGTGGTTGTGGTGGTGGCCATGGATTTTTTTTGAAGCTTCCACAAGATGCAGATATGTTATGTTTGAGTCTTCAAACAGATAGCAGATTATGATAAGTTAGAGTTTTAAAATGAAGGGTATAAAATATCTTGGAAGGAAAAAGACTGAAATGCCCCTCATGTGAGGGGCATGTGACTAAATTTAACGACTAAAATGGATGCCGTTTAGGGCGGGGAGCAAATTGGTGAAATATTAGTAACATCAAGGAGTAAAATGACTATTTTTAAAGTATTGGGGAAAACCGTTAAAATGACCAAACCACAGCAAAATAGAAGTTTACTCTTTCTTTTATTATATATAAGAAAGAATTTTTGAAATTTGTAATTTGTAAGAATACGTAAAGCTTAATTAATATTATTCTTTCAATAATTTGTTTACTTTTTTTTTAGTTTCAACTTGCAAATGCAATTTTACTACACATGCCCGTTATTAATGAATTCCTTACATGGAGAAATAGAGAAACGAAGATAAAATAAGAGACGTATGAAGATTTGTCAAGAACATCAATTCTAAAAATATATACCGAATGATCAAGAAACACGAAATGAAGTATAAAACATTAAACCTTGCACAAATCGCACCCCAGGTGTTAGGGTTAAATTGGGAAACAAGAAGAACAAGGAAAAGAAATGATCACAATCAACCTATCCATCTGAATGATGGATCGTTCCTTTTTATTAACCAACTTCTAACGAACTATTACATCAATTTCCACATTAGTCCTCCTACTTATCAATTGTACACATTTAGCCCTTTATCTATTTAAGTGCTAACAATACCCCTCCCATAAACTTTTTTTTGTCCTCAAAAAACAAAAGAGGGAAAACGCAATTTGAAATCTTCCCAATATTCCCATGTAGCTTCCGTTACTGGTAAATTCATCCAGTGAACTAGCACCTTCAATGTAGCTCGTCCTCCTCGTCTGACCAATTGTCTATCCAGAATTGCTCGTGGTTGGAGGCTAAAACGAGGAGCCGACGGACATGGACTAACTTCTGGTAGAGGCCCAATTGCTCTTTTCAACAGCGAGACATGAAACGTAGGGTGTATCTCAGCTTCTGCAGGTAAGTCTATTTTATATGCCACACTTCCAATTTTCTGTATGATCAAATATGGCCCGAAATAGCGTGGTGATAATTTCCGATTGTGATGTTGTTTCAATGAAGACTGGGCAAAGGGGTGTAATTTAACATACACCCAATCACCCGGTTTGAATTGCCTATCAATTCGGTGATTATCCGCCATTTGTTTCATTCGGTTTCGAGCTGTAGCTAGATGACTTTTAAGCTTGACTATCATTGCCTCTCTGTCCCTATGGACTTCCTCTACTGCCTCCAATGCAGTATCACCCGGAATAAATGGAATATGCAGGTTTGGTTTTACTCCATATAATGCTTCATGAGGGGTCATCTTTATGGAAGAGTGCCATGAAGTATTGTACCACCATTGACTCAAAGGTAACCACTTGAGCCAGGATAAAGGATCTTCCATACACATGCTTCTTAAGTAGGATTCCAAACAGCGATTTAGAACTTCTGTCTGCCCATCGGATTGAGGATGATAAGCGGTTGAAAGAGCTAATTGTACCCCCTGTAATCTCATAAATTCCTGCCAAAAGCCACTTAGAAATACCGGATCCCTATCGCTCACAATTGTTGAGGGACAACCATGTAACTTGAAAATGTTGTCCATGAAAACTTTAGCCACATCTACTGCTGTAAAAGGGTGTTTCAGTGCTAAGAAATGGCCGTATTTAGTCATCCTGTCAACCACCACCAGGATGGTATCTTTACCCTGAACCTTGGGAAGGCCAGAAATAAAGTCCAATGAAATGTCACTGAAAATAGATTGTGGGACCGGTAGAGGCTGCAATAAACCAGGAGTGTTGTGTGTTTCATATTTGGACTTATGACAGACTGCACATTCTTTCACAAACCGGTGAACATCTTTTGAACAACCCTTCCAATAAAACATTTCTTTCAGTTTGGCTAAAGTAGGTTTAAACCCGGAGTGACCACCTATGGGTGAAGAATGACACAATTTCAGCAACTCCAATCTTAGAGTCATATCTTTAGGAACCCAGAGCTTATTTTTTCTTCGCAAAACCTAACCATCCCATGAAAAGTGTTTAACAGTTTTGCCTTGTTTTAATTGAACAATCAATTGTTGACAGTCAACATCAGCTGCCCACGCTTCTTGAAACTTTGGCCATAATAATGGGTCAATGGTGCTACAACCCATTTGCAGTAATGCCATGCCTGAAACTCTGGAGAGAGCATCTGCTACTAAATTTTCAGACCCTTTTTTGTAAGTAATTTCATAACTGTAGCTCATCAATTTCGATAACCACTTCTGTTGTAATGGGGTCACAATTTTCTGATCCAGCAGATGTTTAAGACTTTGCTGATCAGTCTTAATGACGAAATGTTTCATGATCAAATAGTGATGCCACTGTTTGATTGCCATTAAAATGGCCAACAACTCTTTGTCATACACTGATAGAGCCTGTTGTTTTGTGGACAATGCTTTACTGATAAAAGCTAGCGGGTGCCCCTCTTGCATGAGAACCGCTCCCAATCCTTTTGCTGAAGCATCTGTCTCAATCACGAACGTCTTGTTAAAATCTGGTAATGCTAATATGGGAGGATTACTCAGAACCTTTTTGAATGTATCGAATGCTGCTTGCTTAGTTTCATCCCAATGGAAGCCTTCTTTTTTTAGTAAATCAGTTAGAGGTTTAGCTAAGACCCCGAATCCCTTTATGAATCTTCTGTAGTAACCTGCGAGTCCAAGGAACCCTCGAAGTTGCTTTACATTTGTAGGGGTCGGCCATTGTTGAATAGAAACAATCTTTTGAGGATCCGTAGCTACTCCTGCAGCTGTGATAATATGCCCTAAGTATTCCACCCTAAAGCCGGCAAACATACATTTAGACTTCTTAGCCTTTAAAGTGTGAGTTCTCATGAGAGACAAAACCATTCTTAGATCCTTTAAATGCTGGTGGAAGCTTGTACTGTAAACCAAAATATCATAAAAAAAAACCAGTGCACATCTTCTCAATACCGGTTTGAAAATAGTGTTCATTAAGGACTGAAACGTAGCCGGAGCATTAGTAAGACCAAAAGGTAATACTAAAAATTCATAATGGCCCTGATGAGTCTTAAAAGCAGTTTTATGAACATCAGGTTCATACATCCTGACTTGATGATAGCCTGACCTTAGATCCAGCTTAGAGAAAACAACTGCCCCATGTAATTCTTCCAACAATTCTTCAATCAAAGGAATAGGAAACACATCCTTGACAGTAGCATCATTCAAACGCCTGTAATCCACACACATCCTCCAAGTAGCATCTTTTTTCTTAACAAGGACTACTGGAGCTGCAAAAGAGCTTGTACTTGGCCTGATCACACCAGAATCCAGCAGCTCCTGAGTCATGGCCTCTATCACATCTTTTTGTGCACTAGGGTATCTATAAGGTTTCAAGTTAAGATTTATCTTCTCATCTTTCAGTACAATCTTATGATCTAAGACTCTTGGTGGTGGCAGTCCTTTTGGAACCTCAAAAATATCCTCAAATTCTTACAACAGCTTATCCAAATCTTCATTGTGACATGCTTCCCCTATATTAGGTTGGTAAGCACAATGAACATCAGCCGGATTTTGAATTGAAAACAACTGTGCCTGTACCACTGCTCCTTCCCTCTGTAACATTGTTGTCAACTTTTCCATAGAACACAAAGTAACTCCCTGAGACTTATCCCCTTTGAGCTCAAAATCTTGAGTTCCCACCTTGAATTTCATAGTCAACTGTTTGAAATTCCACATAATATCGTTAAGTGTCTCTAGCCATTGGACTCCCAAAACTATATCATAATTCCTTAAAGGAATTACCAACATATCTGCTGTAAACCATGATCCCTGCATCATCCACTTAAAATCTTTACACAATTTGAGACATTCCATCTTATTTCCATCAACAATAGTAACTTGTAAATTGGATATATCTTTCAATGGACAATTAAATTTTTTAGCCAAAGCATCATTCATGAAATTATGGGTAGATCCACTGTCTACCAGAATCTGTAATTTCTTGGTACCAATTACCCCTAAAATTTGCATAGTGGAAAAAGAAGGAATACCCATGATGGCATTTAAGGAGATCTGTGGACCGGTATCCACTGTTTCTTGTATTTCATTTGGTTGATCCAGTAACTCCTCTTCTTCTGTCTCTTCCACTTCTACCAAGAAGAGTTGCTTCTTACCTTTACACACCCTGCTATGACCCGGTGTATATTTTTCATTACATGTGAAACATTCCCCTTTTGCTCTCTTTTCATCCATGAATTTATCAGTTAGTTTCTTAGGGACAGCATGATTGACAGTAGGTAGTGCATTGAGAGGAGTTGCCAATATAGGTTGCCTACTTCCCGAATTAAAGTTGCTTGACACATTCTTATGAACTGATGTTCTGTATGTTGTTACTGGGGTGCTTTTGATGTTCATTGTTTTGTTTGCTTGATCTTGTAATCTTGCAAGTTTATATGCTTCTCTTAACAAGGTTGGTTTAAACAGTTTAACATAGCACTTG
Organism: Helianthus tuberosus; assembly: GCA_030545235.1. NCBI lineage: Eukaryota > Viridiplantae > Streptophyta > Magnoliopsida > Asterales > Asteraceae > Helianthus > Helianthus tuberosus. The sequence continues at coordinate 157,664,012 of CM060402.1, read as the reverse complement.
ATTTCGGGTTTTAATCCTTCAATGAAAATACTAACTGTATACTCATCACATAGTGTTACCTTGTTCAGCAACAAATCAAATTGATCGCAATATTCTTCAAGATCTCCTGTTTGTGTTAATGCTTTCAATGCCCCCATTGCATCTTCTATCAACGTGGTTGCAAATCTGGCTGAAATTGACCGTACATACTCTTCCCACGGCATCTGCATTAATGTTCTTCCACTCGACTTCATATGCCCTTGATGCCATTGCAGGGCTCTGCCTTCTAAATGGACTGCTGCGTATCTCAATTTGAATCGATCAGGGGTTTCATCAATTTCAAAGAAATGTTCGCATTTGTACAACCACCCCTCTACGTCATCTCCATTAAACTTTGGAAACTCCACCTTAGTGAGTCGATTATTACAAAATCGCTCACCCCCATCTTTAGTTCTTGTTCCATCAGTTCGTCCATTTGATAGTTCTTCATCTCGCGCATCACGAGCATCCATTCTTGCTAAAATTGTTTGCATCTGATCGCGAATTTGTTCCGATACTGCTTTCAAATCTACTAATTCGGACAAATTTTGATCTGTTGTTGTTTCCAGTCTTGCAATATCTTTGGCCATACGTTCCATTTCTTGCGTTCTTGTTGTCATTGACGGTTCTGAGAATGAAATTGCCAACTGAATTGATAATCGAAGTGAAATTGAATGTGGAATTGTTCGAACAATGAACAATTCTTGAACTGAATTGAACTGAATCAATCGAACAATGAATTGATTCTATGAGTTGAACGGAAAAAAAACTTTCGATTGATAATCTGAGCTTCCGAGGATCGGAAAGCTCTGATACCAAATGTTAGGGTTAAATTGGGAAACAAGAAGAACAAGGAAAAGAAATGATCACAATCAACCTATCCATCTGAATGATGGATCGTTCCTTTTTATTAACCAACTTCTAACGAACTATTACATCAATTTCCACATTAGTCCTCCTACTTATCAATTGTACACATTTAGCCCTTTATCTATTTAAGTGCTAACACCAGGCCCCAAGTGAGTAAAGATAAAATTACGGGGAATAATGTGGGAGTGGGGACCTGAAGAAAGGTTGTGGGGTTAACAATTGCAAGTTTTCTGTTCATTATTAAATTTTTATTCCCGCCCCCTAGCTCACTTGGCAATTTCCATGTGGTTTGGGTTGGACCGGCTTCCTCCTTGGAGGTCGCCGGTTCGATCCCCGGGTGTTGCATACGGGGGGTGGGACATCCCAATGATAGATCATATCCTACCGAGGCATGGTGCGGTCTTGAGGGCAACCCGGTTTTACCCAGCTGTTACCCCAGCGAGTCTCTCGTGTGGGGGCAGTATGGTTTCCGGGCGGAAGTCAGCTTGCGCGGCGGCCGGGGCCCGATCGAACATCGTGTCCGAGAGTGCGGGGCTGACGAGGGATTGTCTTCGACATGAACCCGGTGACCAATAGGTCCAGTACATAGAAAGTCACCTTCCAAAAAAAAGGTGAGTTCATTCTGTTCAGACATTTGATAATCCCCTTAATCATGTTACTGTTCATTTTGTTTAAATTTTAATATATAGGTGAACTCCTTAATCGTGTTACTGTTAATTCTGTTCAGATTTTAATATATAGGTGAAAATTTTGTTTAAATTTTAATATATAGGTGAACTCCTTAATCGTGTTACTGTTCATTCTGTTTAGATTTTAATATATGTGAATCGTGTTACTGTTCATTCTGTTTAGATTTTAATATATAGGTGAATTTCAAAACCTAAAATTTATTCTAATTATATAACTTTTTTAATTTTTTAATACTATATAGTTATTCATTTTATTTTTCGTTTTTAATTACGTAAGATTTACACATTACACATAATTTGGTATATTGATTTATACGATACACGGTACGATGTGAAATAATAAATAACTCAAGGTTGTAGTTATCAAGAGTTATTTACATAATAATTAAACATAGTTTGGGAAATCATTTTATGGATTTGATGGTAATAAATATACGTGAGTATATATGTGACTTTAATGAATGAGTATATATGTGACTTTAATACTTTGTGATAGGGATGGTAATAAGCTGGGTATGGGTTGGGTATGGCTAATCTCATACACATATCTGGTTGTAAAATCTTGTTCCATACCTGACCCATTAGCTGTTGGGTATCGGGCATACCCATAGGTATACCTGTTGGGATTTTCATGTATTTTTTTTTTTACTTCCCTTTATAATTTTATGTTTTAAAAATCTATATAATATATTAAATTATGATAAATAACATACATATCATCATCACTGTAATAATATTTGATGTATTTAAAAAGAGTTAAATGCTTGGTTGGTCCCTGTGGTTTTAAAAATTGCAGACTTGGTCCCAGTGGTTTACTAATTACACGCATGGTCCCAAAACTTGTCAAAAATGCACTCGGTTGGTCCCCAGCCCTAACATCAGTTAAATTTCTCAGTTAAGTCTATGTTAAATGACCAAAATACCCTTGCCTATTAATAAATTAAAGTGGGTCCCATTTTCTAACTCTACCCCACCCCCACCCCCACCCCCACCCCACCTCCACCTTCTTCATCCATGTTTCCAATCCAGCAGAGTTGACATCTGCTTCATCCCTGTTTCCAATCACTCCATGTTTACAATTGTTTAAGATTCACACTTCAAATCTCTCTTTCTACTGCCCTTTCGCTACTGCCGTTGCCCTCCATCTCCGTCACCCTCATCATTATCACCACGTCAGCGGCATCATCTGTCGCCACCCCCGATCCCTTAGTCCCGGGAACGAGCGGCCGTGAGCCAGTTTCGGTGGTATCGCAATGTTTGTCTAATTTGGCAGCGGATTTTTTCATCAGGACCGTAGTTAGGGAATGTTTATCAGAGTAAAACCAACATATTTGATATTAATAATAACATGGGCAAAACCCAAGTTTCTTATTACAATACACTTATAGGGATAAACCCTATTTTATTGAATTTAAAACATCGTTTATTAGGTAACTTTTATAGCCACATTTTTCCCAAGCCTTCAGTGCTCTCCAGCTGGCTTTTTACTAATTGGCTGTCACATTGGGTTACCTGAAACGCGTTTTAAAAACATTTGTTAGTCGGAAATACTGGTGAGTGAATCCCAGTTTAATCAAAAAACATTTTATCAATTAATACAGTATTGAGAGCGATCACATTGTTTATGTCTACACAATTACTCCATTTGGTACTATCAATCCACTGACTTGTGGGTCATATTACACATTGGCTAACTCATTGTCCAATGGTAACGTACTGTCAACCTTGACTTACTACTCACAGTGTAGTAAATTTTGTATACAAAACCCCAACATACCGGCAGTAATTGACGAACTACAAAGACTCAATCACTGCTAAATTGCATTGTAAAATAGTTAAGGTTTTGTAAAAACTGTTAACAAAAAGTGGATAAACTCACATTGCTATCTTAGGCTTCTCGTAAGGGTTTCCTGGATATAATCTATAATTTATACAAATGTACATTGGTTAGTATTATAACCCTTTGAAAATATTAATGATACCCTCCCCGAGACGGTATTCCAACAACTACGTCGGGCAGAACAACGACAGTTGTCACGTAACCCTAAATCAATCGGGCAGCGTAACTATTACGAAACTGGGGTTATAATACTTACAACAGAGCAGAACCTCGCTAATTAGGGGGATATAATACCCGACTATAATTTCTACTACTTCAGAAATTGAGATTTGAGAATTGAGAATGAGCGACGGAAAACGAAAACTGATGCGTTCTATTTATAGTTGCAAAACCCGACTCTCACACGGCCCGCGTAAAGCACAGGCCAGGGTTACGCGGCCCGCGTCAACCCTGGTCAACAGAATAGCTTGGCTGAGTCGATGTGTAGGTCCGCCACGATGTCGACACGTGTCGGCTCAGGATGTCTCCGCGTTTAATGATCTCTCGCGGCCCGCGTCAATGTAAGCTTAAGCTTACGCGGCCCGCTTGAACTAAAGAAATCAGCGGAGTCTGGTTCCAGCCTTGATACCGCCCGCGTAAAATCATGGGGTGGGTCTACGCGGCCCGCCTCAGCTTAATATTTCATGTTTTTAATTTATTTTATTAACTATAACGTATTTCGGGCTCGGTTTTCACATACGGGGTGTATTTAAAGACATATAAGGGTATTCTAAAATAAATAGGGTGTCGAAAATATTATGAGCGTGTTGGTTTTACCGAGGGTTGTTACATTCTTCCCACCTTGTTTTAGAGCTCGTCCTCGAGATCTATTAAAACAAATGCGGGTATTTCTTTTGCATTTCTGATTCAAGCTCCCATGTGTACTCAGGTCCTCTTTTGGAGTCCCACTTCACTTTGACTAGAACTAGTCTCTTGCGTTTGAGATTCTTGACTTTCCTGTCTTCAATTTGTAGAGGTCTTTCTACAAACTTGAGTTGTTCATTTACCTCTATATCCTTAAGAGGTACTATCAATGATTTATCAGCTAAACACTTTTTGAGATTAGATACATGAAACACATCATGTATTCCTGCCATTTCCTCTGGCAGTTGTAGCTGATAGGCTACAGGTCATATTCTTCTAGTAATCTTAAAAGGTCCAATATATCTGGGACTTAGCTTTCCTCTTTTGATGAATCTTACCACTCCTTTCCAAGGAGAGACTTTTAACAATACTTTATCTCCTACTTGAAACTCCAATGGCTTGCGTCGGTTATCGGCATAACTCTTTTGTCGATCACGTGCTGCTTTCAGTCGTTCCTTGACTTGAATAATCTTGTCAGTTGTTTCTTGCACTATCTCAGGTCCAAATAACTGCTTTTCCCCAATTTCTGCCCAACAGACTAGGGTTCGGCACTTTCTTCCATAACGTGCTTCGAATGGTGCAGCATTGATACTTGTGTGATAACTATTATTATAAGAAAATTCTATTAAAGGTAAGTGATCGTCCCAATTACCTCCAAAATCAATTACACAAGATCTAAGCATATCTTCCATAGTCTGAATTGTCCTCTCGCTTTGTCCGTCCGTTTGAGGATGATAAGCGGTGCTTAGTTTTAGCTTGGTTCACATTGCCTTTTGGAAACTTGACCAAAAATGAGAAGTAAATCGGCTATCCCTATCAGAAACAATTGATAAATGAATGCCATGTAAAGAAACAATTTCATTTACATACAATTTAGCTAATTGTTCCATACTAATTGTTTCCTTCATTGGTAGGAAATGAGCTGACTTGGTTAGTCTATCTACAATCACCCAGATTGTATCATTTCCTTTCTTTGTTTTGGGTAATTTAGTAACAAAATCCATTGTTATCAATTCCCATTTCCACACCGGCATTTCTAATTGCTATAACAAACCTGAGGGTTTCTGGTGTTCAGCTTTGACTTGTGAACAGGTTAGACATTTAGAAACATAGGTTGCTATATCTTTCTTCATTCCTATCCACCAGAAATTTTTCCTTAAATCCTGGTACATTTTATCACTCCCTGGATGCATCGTATATTTAGATTTATGGGCTTCTTCTAGTATACGATGACGTAGGTTTCCTAATTTAGGTATCCACACTTTCTTTTCATGGAATCTCCAAATTCCATCCGTTCCTTGTTTTAATTCCTTTAACATACCTTTTAATTTTTCAGAATCATCCTTGATTACTGATTCTTGTGCTTCTCTTATTTGCTCATTTAAATCTACTTGTAGATTTAATTTAAGAGAACGTACTCTTCTTGGCTTTTCATGATACTTTCGGCTTAAAGCATCTGCCACTACATTTGCTTTTCCTTCATGATACTGGATATCACAATCATAGTCACTAAGCATCTCCATCCAGCGTCTTTGTCTCATATTCAACTCATTTTCCTTAAAGATATACCTTAAACTCTTATGATCAGTGAATATGGTAAACTTACTACCATAAAGGTAATGTCTCCAAATCTTAAGAGCAAAAATTATAGCTCCTAATTCTAAATCATGAGTTGAATAATTCTCTTCATGATTCTTAAGTTGTCTAGATGCGTAAGCTATAACCTTTTGGCGTTGCATCAACACACATCCATAACCTAATTTAGAAGCATCGTAATAGACTACAAAGTCTTCAGCTCCTTATGGTAATGCTAATATGGGTGTATGAGTTAATCTTTGCTTAAGAATTCTAAATGCTTCTTCTTGTTTTAATCCCCATTCAAACTTAATAGATTTACAGGTTAACTTAGTTAAGGGAATGACTATTCTAGAAAAATCTCGAATAAATCTTCTATAATAACCGGCCAATCCTAAGAAACTTCTAACCTCGGTTGGTGACTCAGGGGTTTTCCATTTAGTAATTACCTCAATCTTTGTTGGATCTACATGAATTCCTTCATGATTGACTAGGTGTCCAAGGAATTGTACCTGTTCTAACCAAAATTCGCACTTAGAAAATTTAGCATAAAGCTTTTCCTTTCTTAATAGACTTAAAAGTGCTTGCAAATGTTTTGCATGATCCTCTTTATTCTTAGAGTAAATTAGAATATCATCTATGAAGACAATTATGAATTTATCCAAATATGGCTTACATATTCGGTTCATCATGTCCATAAATGCAGCTGGGGCATTGGTTAAACCAAATGGCATGACAGTAAATTCATAATGGCCATACCTTGTTCTGAAAGCGGTTTTAGGAATGTTCTCTTCCTGTACCTTTAACTGATGATATCCTGACCTTAAATCGATTTTAGAGAAAAATCAAGCTCCTTGTAGTTGATCAAACAGATCATCTATTCTTGGTAATGGGTACCGATTCTTAATCGTGACATTGTTCAATTCACGGTAGTCAATGCACATACGCATTGATCCGTCTTTCTTTTTAACGAACAGTATCGGCGCTCCCCATGGCGACGAACTTGGCTGTATAAATCCTTTCTTTAACAATTCATCTAATTGTTTCTTCAATTCTTGCATTTCTGCAGGTGCCAAACGGTAAGGTGCTTTGGGAATTGGTGATGTTCCTGGTATCAGGTGAATTCTGAATTCAACTTCTCTGTCTGGAGGTAGTCCTGGTAATTCTTCTGGAAAGATATCTGAAAACTGTGACACTACTGGAATGTCTTTTAGTTCTTTTCCTTTAGTGTTAGTGATTATAGAAATCAAATACACTATAGAACCTTTTCTTATATAGCTTGCAGTTTTCATCACAGAGATGAATTTTGTGGATCTAGAGGACTTATCTCCTTTAATTGTGATCGTTTTACCTTTTTGTGAATTTACTTGTATTAACTTTTGATCACATAAAATACTGGCTTTATTGGCTATTAACCAATCCATTCCTAAAACAACATCGAATTCTGCCAGATTCATGGGATATAGATTTGCAATAAATTTCTGATTTAAAATTTCTATTCTTGCTCCCTGCAAGATTTCAGAAATCCTAACGGTTTCTCCATTGGCTGTCTCTACTAGGCATTCTAGTGGTAGTTTAGTTAATGACTGATTTAGAATTTTGCAAAATGATGTATTAATAAAACTTTGGTTCGCACCAGAGTCAAATAATACTTTAGCAAAGACATCATTAACTAAAAACGTACCAGCTATGACATTTGGAATCATCTTGGCTTCATCTGCAGTCAGAACAAATGCTCTAGCATTTTAGTACTCTTGTTGTTTGTAACTGGAGCTAATTTCGGACAGTTTGGCCTAATATGACCTTTTTCTCCACAGTTGTAGCATAATCCATTACTGGATTTCCTCTTGCAATTTTCTTCCTTGTGTCCTGGCATCTTGCAATAATTGCAGAGAGTGGAGCATTTTCCCGAATGTTTTTTCTTGTAGACCTTGCAGTATGGTGCAGAAGTAGAGCCCATATTCCTACGATTAAAATTTCCAGAACGAATTTCTTGAGTAAGCCTTTGGGTTAGGTTTCTCCTCTGGTCTTCTTCTCTAGTATGGATTAACTCATCTGTCAAGGTATTTGCTAGTTCTACAGTTTCTTCTATAGTTTGAGGTCTAGCTGCCTTGACTACATGTCTAATCTCTCCAATTAATCCCCAGATATAACATGAGATTAATACCGGTTCTGGTGAAGCAAGGGTTGGCACTATTCTAGCATATTCAAAGAATAACTTCGTGTACCCCTTACTATCCACTCCATTCATCCTAAGATTTAGGAATTTGTTTGCTATCTGTTCCTTTTCATTAGGAGGGCAGAATTTCCTTTCTACCATATTCCTAAATTCTTCCCAATCCATACTATAAACTTTATCACTTCCTCTAGACTGAAGGATAGTGTTCCACCATTCTAAGGCTGCATTCTTAAATAGATTGGAAGCAAACATTATTTTGTCCTCTTCCGCACATTTACTTATTTTCAGAACAGCCTCAGTCTTTTCTATCCAGCGTAGAGCTGTAATAGGTTCTTCATTGCCGGAGAATTCTATTGGTTTACAGGACCAGAATTCTTTGTATGAACAACCGTAAGGCACGGTTCTTCTTCTTTTGGGAATGGCCAATTGAAGTATTGGTTCATTGTTCACGCTGTGTTCTGGTTCAATTGGTCGCTTACTGCTATGTTTACTTTTATTATTCGCTTCTTGAACCGTTTGAAGAATAAATGGCATTGCATCTATAATTCCTTGTGCCACTATATGTTGGATAGCACTATTATCCATCTGGTTTCCATAGTTATTGATGCTTGGATTTTCATTAACCATGTTAATGTTACTCTGGTTATCGTTATTTAGACTTTCTTGATTTTCTTCGTCGGCCATCTGAATTTTAAACATTTACCCCATATTAATATCACAAGATAATAAGTAATATCATAATTCACATAACACGCAATCTAGTCAAAAATGTCAATCATTGCGACCTGTACTCTATTTTCATATACTATGCGTCTATTACACACTAGTACTGAAATAAAGATTACAATACCAACAGAAAGAAAATTACACTAATAGTACTATGCATCCATACACACATATTTTATTTTATTTTTATTTTATTATATTATTATTATTATTACTATTATTTCCTCTATTCTCACATTCACGGATATGGATTTATCCAAAAATCCATATTGCGCTCATCGTATTTCCATACGAGACACTCTCCCACCTGTCTCATCCTCTCACTGCTTTCTAAAATTTCCTCCCCGAAAGTCCTAAGTTCTTGAACGTTTTCTGCACTCATTGGGGGTGCAGGTTCTCGGACTGGGTTTGGAATCTGGGGTGCGGTTTCCTGATATGGGGGTGAAAGTTCCTGAAATTGGTAAGGATCCTCTAAGATCTCCCTAATATAGTCATTTTGGTAATAGGGATCTAAAGGGTCCATACCTGGGTAGGCTTCTATATTCTGTATGGGTGGGTATTCCTGGATAGGGTAACGTTGCACAAAGTCCCTATTGTCGTCCCACCAGGGGTCGTAATTTGGATCTAGGGGGTTCGGTGCAGGCACCCTAGGGATTTCTTCTGGGTTAAAATCATGCATCTCCACTTGGTTGTCAGGATTTTCTATCTCCATGGGTTGTTCTGGGTTTTGTGGTTGTGGGGCTACTAGTTGTTCCAGACTCGGGTCAGCAGCAGTTGTAGCTAGAATATGGAAATTAGCTAGGCTTCTATTAAGCATATCCTGTGTATGGGCATCTGTCTCTCGCTTAACAGCTGCTAAAACTCTTTGCTGTTGCAACTTTCGCATTCTCTTCCTACGAGCAAAAGCTTCCTTACTGAACCATCCTCGTTTCTTATGAGGGAATGACTCTTCTGACTGAGCTCTAAAAGCAAACACTCCTTCTTCCTGCAGTATACCCAGAGAGGGCAGGCTGTGAAGAGGTACCTTCACTCCTAGGTGAATCAGACAACTGACGATTTATGTCTGAGGGTCCTTGATCACTCATACTGTAAACTAACAGATAGTCAAATAACACATAACAATTAAATACAATTATGCACTTATTTTCATTATTTCCTAACACAAAATTTAGAATTTAAGTGTCAGCAGAACACTTCTTTGGCTCAGACCAGTGGCTAGGCTCTGATACCTCCTTCTGTCGCCACCCCCGATCCCTTAGTCCCGGGAACGGGCGGCCGCGAGCCAGTTTTGGTGGTATCGCAATGTTTGTCTAATTTGGCAGCGGAATTTTTCATCAGGACCGTAGTTAGGAAATGTTTATCAGAGTAAAACCACCATATTTGATATTAATAATAACATGGGCAAAACCCAAGTTTCTTATTACAATACACTTATAGGGATAAACCATATTTTATTGAATTTAAAACATCGTTTATTATGTAACTTTTATAGCCACATTTTTCCCAAGCCTTCAGTGCTCTCCAGCTGGCTTTTTACTAATTGGCTGTCACATTGGGTTACCTGAAACGCGTTTTAAAAACATTTGTCAGTCGGAAATACTGGTGAGTGAATCCCAGTTTAATCAAGAAACATTTTATCAATTAATACAGTATTGAGAGCGATCACATTGTTTATGTCTACACAATTACTCCATTTGGTACTATCAATCCACTGACTTGTGGGTCATATTACACATTGGCTAACTCATTGTCCAATGGTAACGTACTGTCAACCTTGACTTACTACTCACAGTGTAGTAAATTTTGTATACAAAACCCCAACATACCGGCAGTAATTGAAGAACTACAAAGACTCAATCACTGCTAAATTGCATTGTAAAATAGTTAAGGTTTTGTAAAAACTGTTAACAAAAAGTGGATAAACTCACATTGCTATCTTAGGCTTCTCGTAAAGGTTTCCTGGATATAATCTATAATTTATACAAATGTACATTGGTTAGTATTATAACCCTTTGAAAATATTAATGATACCCTCCCCGAGACGGTATTCTAACAACTACGTCGGGCAGAACCACGACAGTTGTCACGGAACCCTAAATCAATCGGGCAGCGTAACTATTACGAAACTGGGGTTATAATACTTACAACAGAGCAGAACCTCGCTAATTAGGGGGATATAATACCCGACTATAATTTCTACTACTTCAGAAATTGAGATTTGAGAATTGAGAATGAGCGACGGAAAACGAAAACTGATGCGTTCTATTTATAGTTGCAAAACCCGACTCTCACGCGGCCCGCGTAAAGCACAGGCCAGGGTTACGTGGCCCGCGTCAACCCTGGTCAACAGAATAACTTAGCTGAGTCGATGTGTAGGTCCGCCACGATGTCGACACGTGTCGGCTCAGGATGTCTCCGCGTTTAATGATCTCTCGCGGCCCGCGTCAATGTAAGCTTAAGCTTACGCGGCCCGCTTGAACTAAAGAAAGCAGCGGAGTCTGGTTCCAGCCTTGATACCGCCCGCGTAAAATCATGGGGTGGGTCTACGCGGCCCGCCTCAGCTTAATATTTCATGTTTTTAATTTATTTTATAAACTATAACGTATTTCGGGCTCGGTTTTCACATACGGGGTGTATTTAAAGACATATAAGGGTATTCTAAAATAAATAGGGTGTCGGAAATATTATGAGGGTGTTGGTTTTACCGAGGGTTGTTACATCATCGGAGACAGCCGCCGTCCCCACCTGAAACAACCAATCTGACGGGGAAAACTTGGGGATCTAAAGGAGCTGTGATGGAATAGAACAAGGGAGACAACAAAAAAAAAAAAAAACTTACCGGAGTGGAACACCACCGCCGCCGCCGTGAAACATCATCATCATCATTCTCTTCTTCCCGGAGATCGGCTCCGGGGCCAGTCCCGTCGCCTCTAGCTCTCTCCGTCTGCTCTCTCTCTCCGTCTCATCGTCGTAGGCCACCACCGATTGGTGGTGGCCGGCTGTCTATTCCAAGATAACAGGGGCTCGGGGTGGTCCATGAAAGTGATGTAAGGCTTCAGGGGTGTGTATGTGTGAGAGAAAGAGGAGGACGGTGGTTATGGGGGTTCGCCGGAGGAACCTGTTGCCGGAGATCGCCGGAGATCGGGCTCCCTTGACTGGTTCGCATAGAGAGAAGCAGAGGTGAGTGTGGTGTGCGTGTTTGGGGTTCAAGGTCTGATGAATCAGACAGGGTTCACTACCCTTTTATAGTTAGGCAAGGGTATTTTGGTCATTTAATATGGACTTAACTGAGAAATTTAACTGATGTTAGGGCTGGGGACCAACCGAGTGCATTTTTGACAAGTTTTGGGACCATGCGTGTAATTAGTAAACCACTGGGACCAAGTCTGCAATTTTTGAAAACCACAGGGACCAACCAAGCATTTAACTCGTTTAAAAATGTAAACATATTATAATATTAATCTCAAAAATAATGTTGTATTTCATATCATATAAATATGAATTGTGCCATCAAAATATATACTTAAAATTAAAAGCTCAACTTTCAAATAATAAAGCTACAATAATAAAATATTATTAAATTATAGTTATTGGAAAATAAATATAAAACTTAAAAGTTTTCGGGATATATTTCGGGTAAACGGGTATATAGTTTCGGTTAATCGAGTCAGGTATCATTTAATCCCATACCCGTAAAATATTTTTTTCCATTACCCGTCGGATATCAGGTATACCCGTCCCAAATTCTTTGGATTTCGGATATACCCGTCGGACTCGAGTATTTTTGCCATCCCTACTTTTTGAAACAGTAAAATTCAGTTTTATTTTTTTGACTATCTGTGTGAACAAAAAGGCTTACCTTAATATTAAATTATCTTAATATATAATGGGCTTGTAGAGTTGTAGTATTAAACGGCTACACCAACTGGACTATTAATTTGTTTGATTGGTGATTCATGGGCTTTGAAATTTAAAATATAACCAAAACCAACTTTCTGCGAATTTCTATTTGACGGTCTACTTCCAAATTCAACGTTCAATTCAATCAAATTATAGGTAGAACTCATATGTTTAATCTTCTTCACATGTTACAATATCACAAAAAACTCATGTTACATGATATGTCGAGTCATTTGTCTTGTTATGCCATGTTACATATGTGATATTTGGTTTTACACAACAAGAGTTGAACACAAAATCACCAAAGGGAAATTTCAATAGTCGGTCGTCTACACTCGATGTAGACATATGGTGCTTGGTAGCAAGGTTTTTGTTTTTAGTAAAAACGTTTTTAGTGTTTTTATAATTTTTTTTCTGATATCTAATTAATTCGTGATTGATTAGTTGAAAGAGGCAAACAACAGAGGTGAGTAGACAAATATATAACAAATTTTGAATTGATATATATTGTTTGGTTTCCCTATGAAGCACGTAACGTATGAATTGTATGAAATCTCTAGGTCATCGATAAAAAGGTGGATGGGATTTTATTTAAGTAAATTACATAATCAATCTTTGTAACTTCCAACAAGGGATTTTAGGGTCTGTTTGGTAACATCTAAATGGTTAAGTACTAAACCAGTAAGAGACCTGAACCATTAAGTGCTGAACCAGTAAGAGGTCTGAATCATTAAGATCCTGTATAATACTTAACGGTTCGGAGGAAAATGTCTGACAAATTCATATTAGAGGTCTTAACTATTCAGACTCTGTATAAGGCTTAACCATAGAGGCAAATGTCTAAACCATTCAGACATCTGCTCGTGAAACAAACAGTCTGAACCATTAGTACTGAACCAGTAAGATGTCTGAACTATTAAGAGACTCATTAAGAGATAAACAAATAGCCCCTTAGTTGTTTTAGACATTAAACATTGTTTTTTTTAATTAAAAATTGGTGTGACTTTTCAAAGTTATGCCCCAAACATTTTGTGCTTATTAAACCATAGGAACTATTTGGGTGTGTATACGTGTATATATTATGAATATATATCAAGTTATTGGAATTAATTAATAGCTATAGTTATTCTTATCTTTTACAAAACTAACATCAAAAGTATGAAACGACAAGACAAGTCTTTTATTCCAAGAAGTTCCATAAAAAATGTCGTCACCTTAAATTTACAAATTTGTCAAAACAAGCGATCGAACTTTCAGTCCAACTCGACATGCGTAACGCTACAAACAAACAAAAGAACAAAAAAAAAAAAAAAAAATTATACACAAGAGCATCCCCACAAAGAATCTAATATACATTCAAACGATAACCCCTAAAACAAACCGAAAAAATAAGTTGTTTGGGTCGACACCAATATCAAAGAATGTCCAATCGATGCTGATTACTTCAAAGCTCGATCAGAAGCTTCTGTTTTGGTATTTATTTATTTATTGCTTATGGGTCGTCTTGAGTCTTGACCTCTTCAAATGCTCTTTCTTCGTGATGATATTCGGCTGCTTTGAATTGTCTATAATCGTGTTAAAGATTGGAACCAAATACCAACCTATAGAAGTGCATAATATTGTGAAAGAACGTCCGAAAAACATCAAGAACACCAAGATCAAGATCACAAACAACGGTAGATAATACGAGGGTTTCCACCATTCTCCAAACTTTCTTTTACACTGATCAACCGATGGTTTCGTGTTATCTTCTTCCGCTTCATTACCACCACTTTTCGCTTCAATAAAAGCAACATTCTTTGGAAGATCGAGTTCTTTAGTACTTGGCAAACTCATGTCGTCATGTTTTCTTTGATCGCGAAACTTGACTACAATTGGTTGTACTTCATTGGTGCCACTAAAAATGAACTTAACCATGGAGACATCTTCTGCCCCTTTTTGTGTCAAAATCTTTTGTCTTTTCTTGTCAAGATCCGCTAAAAGCGCCTCAAACTTGTCAAGCCCACGATTCGAATATGGGTTTGTGGCGTTTTTATCCCTTCGGCTACCGAAAATCTGTCGTCTTCTTGTTGGTTTTTTCGGAGAAGATGGCCAAAGCACATCGTAGTCATCTTCTTCTTGCTGGCTACGAAAAGAGCCACAAATGAAGGACATGTTTCTTGTTCTTTCAAACTTGACGTGTGTGTGTGTGTGTGTTGAGAGGTTTTAATGTGTGTGAAATCTATGTGAGTGTTGTTTTTACAAATCTGAAAATCAAAGTGGTATGGAAGGAATGATAAAGTATATAAATGGTTGTATTGAAGACTAAATCCAACTCTAGAAATAGTCAAAGGTGCCAAGTTTTGACTTTTTGAAGTTGATAGATCATGGAGGAGAAGCTTTGGTGAACCTTCTGAAACTGAAAAGAGTAAATTACGTTTTTGGTTCCTGTGGTTATATCACTTTTACTATATTAGCTCAAAATAAGAATTTTTAACATATTTGCCCCCATGGTCTCTATAACTAACCATTTTGGCCCCTAGGTCTAGAGATCATGGGGGCCAAAATGGTTAGTTATAGAGACCATGGGGGCATATATGTTAAAAATTCTTATTTTGGGCTAATATAGTAAAAGTGATATAACCACAGGGGCTAAAAACGTAATTTACTCAACTGAAAAATATAAACAAACATGTTACTTGGTTTACTTCTGCTACTTATCCAAATAGATTAATAAAGTTTCATTCTCCCCCTCGTATTTTCGCAACATTACTATTATACACAAAAATCGATAAAATACCAAAGATCAATTATACATTCAGTTTTAATAGCAATTTCAAGTGATTTGTATTTACACTAATTACTCATGTTCCTATATAAATCATCTTTTTTAAAAGTAACTTTTGGTTGTAAGAAAAAATCAAATTGTAATCGTGAAAACTAAACTAAGATTGCGCTGAATCGATTAACTATGTTGGTCTGGTTGGTTACACACATCTACAAAATCTTGCTAGCTTGAACGAACGATAACAACACCGTTATATCGGTTTCCGTAGATGCACCCAAGGGCGTAGGATAGTGGGGGCGGGAGGGGGCGGCCGACCCCCCGAACTTTTCGTTCAGTAGTGGATAGTATGTGGTTTTCGTATAGAATTTTTGGGTATATACGTTTTCGACCCCCCGTTTTGTAGAAATTTTTGGGTGTATACGTTTTCGACCCCCTGGTCGAAAATCTCAAGCTTCGCCACTAGATGCACCCCTTCCAAATGAACCATAGGCCACTATGTTAAGCCTAATTCACGTAAATCCAAACTTAGCAAACCCAAGTTGGAGGTATCACAAGGCATATATATAAATAGATCCCTCCTCCTAACATAAACCAAGTTGTTTTGCTCCACAAACTCTCTCTACATATCGTTCTTATACATGCATATATACGTCAATGGTTTTAAATCAGATACTGACTTGAGCATCAATGGGTGGTCCAGATACTTTGGTCCCTGACCCCTTTTAACAAGTTCTTAGTGGTTTAGCAAACCAGGATCGAGATAGAAAAGACGAGGTCTTCTCCACTCATGTAGCAGCGCATTCTGTGGAAGTTAATCACCGGAATCAAGCCTGATCAGAATTGATTCTTCAGTTTTTAATATTAATTTATGAATATGTCGCATCAATAATTTGTATATCTCTTCATAAAAAAATCATATTATAAAGATCTAAATAATAATTAGAGTTAAGTGCCATTTACGTTACTGTATTTGTTTACTTTTGCCATTTCATGACAAATTTCAAATAATTGTATAAAGTTACTATATAACTCGCATACAAGACAGTTTATTTGAAGTTAACTAGAATATCTTAAGTAAAAATACATTTTTCTAATAGCAAATTTTATTTACACCTTGTAAGAGATGAATCCATGATCTTCCTAATTTAGATGTTTCGAGGAGCTTTAGGATATTCAACCACCAACCCCAATTTTAAGTGAAAATATTATTATTGTATCTTAGCCTCTTAGGCATCCGCCATCACTTGTTCACATGATTTGGATATTTAAGTGTAGCATATATTATCATTTTTTGATTTGAAAAGATTTGATGACTAATGGTGTATCTATATTCTATCCGGATTTGAATAAGTCAATCCCACTATCAAATTGTTCCCCAAGTTTTCGTTATTTTTGCCGCGTTACTATAAAACTTAAATCTTTTGAATTTGGGTCATTATAATTTTAATTTTGTTGTCATTTTCATCCAAAATCAAAATTTGGTAAAATTTTTCAATTAACATCCAGTTTTTTTTGTATTTTTCCTCCCTTTTAATGAAGGGCAAAATGGTCGGTCATAAACGTGTATCCCGGTTAATCCCTAGATACGGGTGCTAAATGGGTCGTGTTCGTGGGTTGGCGGGTTTAACCCGACCCGAACCCGAAAATTTTATACGAACCTGAACCCGAAAATTGTGTCATACCAATGAACCCGAACCCGACCCGAATATTCGTGGGTTGACCCGAACACGATCCGTTCAACCCGAAAACTTTTATTTTTTAAATTTTTTACACAAATTAAAAGAGTAAATTTCAAGAATTGTCCTTTATCTTTATCCTCATTTTCAGGCGCTGTCCTTTATGTTCATAATTGACGAGTTTTGTCCTTTATGTTTTCAAATCATACACGTTTTGTCCTTTAGGCCTAACCCAGTTAGTTTTTCAGTTAAATTTGGTCATGTGCTTTGCACATGAGGGCATTTTTGTCAATTCAAAAGTCAAAAGACAAGTCCAGGTGGTGATGAGTGGAAGCGACCACATTTGAATTGACAAAAATGCCTTTATGTGCAAAGCACATGACCAAATTTAACTGAAAAACTAACTGGGTTAGGCCTAAAGGACAAAACGTGTATGATTTGAAAACATAAAAGACAAAACTCGTCAATTTTGAACATAAATGACATCGTCTAAAAATGCGTATAAAGATAAAGGACAATTCTTAAAATTCACTCTATATTAAATTTAAAGTTTACTTAAAAACAAATGTATTCAATACAATTTACATACTATAAATTTCTAATATATTTATGCATCAAGTGTTGTAAACTATGTTTAGGGGTGTTTCCAAAAAAAAAAAAATTAATTTTACATTTTTAATCTAAAATTATTTTATTTTTCACTTTTAACCCAAAAGTTTTCATCTTTTACTATTGTCTTGAATTGACTAAAATGCCCTAGACAAAGGCACGCGCCTTATTTTTTTTTCTTCAATTTCACTAATTTAATCTTAGCCTTTAATTAATAAATAGATGGTCAAAATTACTTTCTAGCATTACTAGCCAAATAAACTTTCTATTATATGATGAACTTATATAAATGAGTAAACTGCCATTTTGGTCCCTGTGGTTTGGACACTTTTGCCATTTAGTCCAAATCTCAAACTTTTTACATCTGGGTCCCTGTGGTTTGCATTTTGTTGCCATTTTGGTCCAAATTTCAAATTTGACCAGATTTCCCATTAATGACCTGCTATTTTGTCTTTTAGTTCAGGGGCATTTTAGTCATTTTGCTTTTCATTTATCATTTTCTTAATTCAAAAATTAATATATATATATATATATATATATATTAATATACACACATACATATACAATCTAATCTGCAGTTCATCTTCATTTTGCTCTCTCTCTCTCTCTTCTCTCTCTATAGCACCACCACCACCACCACTGACACCTCCTCCCTCTCTCTCTTCTCTCTATCTATAGCACCAATTTACGATGACGGCTGACACTCCGATTTCAGGCCTACACACACGTCTGTTCAGGAGATCTCAGAGAGAGAGAGAGGAGAGAAAAAGGAACTCCGATGACGGATCTGAGATTTGGGGAAGAAAGATGTGTGGATCTGAGATTGTTCTTAGAGAGTGTGAGATAGTTTAGAGAGCGGCGACGCTAAATCATCAATCAATCATCATCGTCCAAAATCACCTTCACCGTCGCTGTTGCTGTTCGGACCTCCACCAGAACCATCTTGCACTAAATCAGAGGTGAAAACCACAAAATTCCATCACTAACGCCGCCGTGAGCGGCGGCGCCGTCTCCCGCCGTCACTGTGCACCACCGGCTCCTCTCCGCTTCGAATTCTCTCTCTTTGGTCGATTTAAGACACAGGTGGGGGTGTGGGAGGAGTGTTATGAGTTTTATTTGTGTGTATGAAGATGATCTTGTGCTGCAGGTAGAAATCGAGAGAGTGGAGGGTGGATTATGGGGTTAATGTACAGTTGAGTGTGAGATTGGAGTTGGAGATTTTGTATTTTTGTTAGATGATTTGTGTTGCAGACAATTGGGGGTGTTGCAGACAATTGGTGGTGGTGCTATAGAGAGAGAGGGAGGAGGTGGCGGTGGTGGTGCTATAGAGAGAGAGAGAGAGAGAGAGAGAGAGAGAAACGGGAGATCTGGGATTAATTTCTCTGTCCAAGATGATGTTTGATCTGGGTTTTATTGCAAAAAATGATGTTTGTTCTGGGTTTTGATGATGATGTTTGATCTGGGTTTTATTGCAAAAAAAAAATGAAATTTAAAAAATGACAAAAATGCCCCTGCACTAAAGGACAAAATAATCAGTTTTCAACAGTCAAAATAGAGGGTTTTTGGATTTTGGACTAAAATGACAACAAAATGAAAACCACAGGGAGCCAGATGTAAAAAGTTTGAAATTTAGACTAAAATGGCAAAAGTGCCCAAACCACAGGGACCAAAATGACAGTTTACTCTATATAAATATTATAAGTTTTACAAGTTACCAAACTCTACAAGCTTTTTAGTCATAAGACAAACAGAAAGAGTTTCTTAAGAAACATTCGAAGAATTTACATCATGATAATGTGTCCTTTTCACTTATGACGTGTAGTGGAGAAACAAAATATTTTAGAAACAACTATTACGTCAAACTATTTTTATATAATTAAATTCTTATTTCGAAAGTTCTTGCAAGATAGTCAAATCTTGGGAAATGAAAATTGACAACCTAAAGTTAAAAAATAATATGACTACATATTTAATTATAAAATCCACGACGCATGATTTTTACAATCAAAACAAGATCATAAAATAACAAATTTAGTAAAAAGCCATCAAAGTCAAATCAAGGCTAACGATGCGAGAATTTTAGTCTCACAGCCAAGACAAACAACTTATAGAGTTTGTCACAACGGAGTCCGGTTACCTTATTTTAGTTCATAAGTTTTTTTTTTTAATTTTTTTTATTGATAAAGTTTATATTACTCCTACTTCTAGGCTACACCAACAAATACTAAATTACACCCATACTAGAATTTGAACCATTGTCTTTTATTCCAAGAGGCAAGAGCTTCTACCACCTAGTTATATAAATTTCGTAACCTCAAAACATACAAAGTTATGTTCGTTTATAGTTGGGTTCTAACTAGTTTGCTTTCATATAGTTGGTCAAAATACGATATTGCCAATTTTTGGATGAGCTTTGTATTGATTTATATGCTCAACGTCAAATTAGGTAACATGCTTACTTTCTCTTTACTCTAAACCGTATAATATAACAAAAACAATCTAGTGTTTTTTTCTTTTTTCTTTCATTTTTCTCACCCGTCTCTCCATAGGTGTTCACCGATCTTCTAGTTCTCACAAATATTTTCTTTCACTGATCTTACCATGGAGCGGATGGTGACCCTCACCATCTATCAGAAACGACGATTTTTGGTTGATTTCTTATTCCACGTTTGGGTTAACAATTATCATGGGTTGCAAATTTATTTTCTGAATGTTTTTCTAACATACGTTGTGTATTATTTAGATTTGCACACAAGATATTTGTGTTTCTTTTTGTGAGAACAGTAACAAACATTGTTTTATTTTATCATTTGATTGTTGTTTTCTTTAAATAAATGTTTGTAAATCTTAATATGATTTTCAATCTATAGAGGTAAAAGTCAAGCAATAAAGATAGATATGAGCGACTTTGAATACGTGCATAATAGAACATGCATAGTTGTAACATATTAATTAAACCTACAATTTTAAAAGTAGTCTAGAAAAGGGTATTGACTTCTTGACCTGCAAGCAAATGATCGAGCAATCATGAGAACGTGTTGACCAATCAAGGAATAAGGAAGGGATAACCGGTCTTTTTTGTATAAACCATTCTCATCTTGTAATAGGGGAAAACTACAGGGTCATAAGAGTTATTTATTTGAATCAACGCGTGGGTGGCTTAGTTGTGGTTTGATTTGGTCAATAACTGCTAACCAGATTATAGGAGAGGGGTGTGTATATAAATATTATTCATCTTCAAGTCGCTCTCCCCATATCGTCATACTCATCCCTATTTTCCGTTCCTTCACGTAATCGTATGTCTGGTCTTCGTCTTTAATCATCTGCTATAGGTACACGTGGTGTACAACGGGGATGTAAATCTATATAATATTATAATTAAATTATTAATCTATATTGCATAACCTCAACCTTGTATTAGGTTACCATTGATGACAAAACGTTTTCATTCATGAGCAAACCTTGACAGGTGATTGTGAGATCACGTATTTTTACAGTTGGGATGACTAACTATTTTGAGGGTCTCAAAGTAAGTAAAAACTACATGTATTTGACATAAATAGTAAAAAACATAGTACAACCGTACATTCATCATCAAGCATCTATGTTGTTGCCAATAACTATTCATGTCGTGCAAAACTTTGAGAAATGTCTCAAACATATACATTAGTTCCGAAGGAAAATGACAAACTGAACCTATAAACATGGCCGTCTCTGAGAATTCGATCCACACCTATCTCTCCCCTACCCAAGTCACCCGCCCAAGCTCTTTCTAACCCAGATTGGAAAAGTGCCATGCTCGACGAGTTTTGAGCACTTATTGAAAACAAGACGCGGGATTTAGTACCTAAGCAATCCGGTATGAATATTGTTTGAAGTATGTGGATCTTTAGACATAAAAAGCGTGCCGATGGATCACTTGAACGGTACAAAGCTCGTCTTGTGTGTGACGGATGGTCTTAATAGGTAGGTGTTGATTGTCGCTAGACTTTTAGCCCGGTAGTAAAACCGGCCACCATACAGACCGTTTTAAGCATTGCCATTTTCAAGTCATGGCCAATTCACCAACTTGATGTTAAAAACACCTTTCTTCATGACAATCTTGGTGAAACCATATACATGCATAACCTATGGGGTTTTGGAATCCAAACTACCCGGATGATGTGTGTTTATTGAAAAAGTCACTATATGGCCTTAAACAAGCACCGAGGCTTGGTATCAATGGTTCGCGAACATTGTTACCATTGGTTTTCGTCACAGCCAATGTGACCACTCATTGTTCATCTTCAAAGAAGGTAATCACATGGCTTTCATACTCTTATATGGAGATGATATTCTTCTTGTACTTCTACAGATGCCTTGCGAACCAAGTTGATGTCCCTTCTTTCTAATGAATTTGCAATGAAAGACTTGGTTCCGATTAGTTACATTCTTGGTTTATCGGTTGCTCAATACCACAAGTCCTTATTTCTCTTGCAAGTGAAATATGCCATGGGAATCCTTGAAAGAGCAGGTTTAGCCGATTGTAACCCATCTAACTCCGGTTGACACTCAACAAAAATTAGCCAGCAAATCTGGTACTCCTTTGAAGGATATCATTGAATTTCGATGGCTCGTTAGGGCCTTACAATACCTGACTTTCACGCGACCCGGTATGTTATATGTCGTTCTGCAGGTTACATATGCATGCTCTCAAATGAATACTATGATGTCAAAGGCACTATTTTTTTGGGCTTCATCTTCATGAATCCTCCCTCACTTCATTAATCTCTTACACAGATGCGGATTGGGGTGGTTGTCCCGACACAAGACGCTCGAGTCTTCAAAAAGACAACCTACCTTATCTAGATCTAGTGCTGAAGTGGAGTACAGAGGTGTCGCAAACATCGTCTCAGAAGTATGTTTGTTACAAAATTTACTTCTTGAATTACACCATCCTCCTACTCATCCCACTCTTATTTATTGCGATAATGTTAGTACTATTTATTTCACGGGAAATCCCGTTCAACATCAACGTAATAAACATATCGAGATGGACATACATTTTGTCCATGAAAAAGTGGCCAAAGGTCTGGTACGCGTTCTTCATGTACCGTCTTGCCACCAGCTAGCCAACATATATACCAAAGGGTTACCTAAGATCGTGTTTGAAGATTTCAGATCCAGTCTCAACGTTCGTAATCCTCCCTTTTCGTTCGCGATCCTCTCTTTTCGACTGCTGGGGAGTATTAGAAGATATGTAGAATATTTTGTATTTGTTATAAATATTGTGTCAAATATAGATTAGTCAACACAATGTAAATTATATATAGAGTTGAGAAATGGAATAACAATCAAGGATCATTTTCCCTACTTTCATTTCATATAGGAAGATTGATCAAATAAGCCGTAATTAGGCCAATAAAGTAACACCAAGATGTTAAGTCGCTAGTGAAGCTCGCCCTAAAATGAAAAGCCAACAGATAATTGTTTACGTGGCTACGTTTTTGAAGAAGCAGGTACCTATACGGGTCTGTACTTCAAACATGAAGTTGAATCATGATCACATCTCGTCTTATTTGTCTCGTCTTAGACCTACAAAACCATAAAAACGTTAGAAGGGGTCAGCGACCGAAGTCTCTGGACCAGCCTCGGATGCTCAAGTCAGTACTGGATTCAAAATCGTTGACGTATACGTGCAAGAATAATATGATAGTATGTAGAGAGAGTTTTAGAGTTAGAAACAACCTATAGAATATTTGAGAGAAATCTTCAATTTATAGTTGGTGATCATTAGACTGAAGGGAGTGGGGCGTCCTCAAAAGAGGGCGTCTTGCGACACGTGGCGTTTGGGGGCGGCTTGGGGCGTCCTCAAAAAAGGGGGCGTGGTGTTCATGGCTGTCACACCCCGATATTTCCACGTATTACCGGTGGGCCCGGTGGAGAGTATCGTGACGTAGTTGATATCGTCATAGTCAAACAACACAATATATAAATGCACAGCGGAAGCAAAAGATAAATATATTACAATCCGAATATAAAGTAATATCAAAGTATTACAACGGAAAGTAAAGGATCCACAGGCGGATCAAATAAAAGAAAAACTGTTCAACAGACTTCAGGCATCTAGAACTTGCAAGATTCCTTATTAACGCCCTGAGCTTCCAGCCAATTACGCTCAGTACCTGTCACTTAACCTTTTTGGAAAATACGTCAGTTTACACTGGTAAATACAATTAACTGACTCATTTTGGAAAAGAGTTTGAAAATTGATTTGAATGCACGAGGCACAAAAATATCTTTTATAACTTGGGACAATCTTATTAATAAAAATCTTGTATCCGATTTACATGCTTGTCCAACATTTAGGGCCGGTGATTATACAATACAAGCCGGTCAAGATTAATCGACACACCATAAATATAACTCACAAGAAGACAGCCTTACGAGTGAGTATATCTTTTACATACGCAACATGAGGTGTTATGCCTACACCTTGTGCTTAAGTTATGGCCATTCACTTTTTAAATGAGCCAAGGATATCCAGGACACGGTCATTAACCCCTAATGTTATTTGTTATCAATCAATACAGATTAAAACGGGATTATGCAATTTAATCATCTCCGATTAAAAGGTTTCTACACCCGACCAAGCGGTATTTTTATAATACCGTATCCCAAGCCCGTATAAGGGAAAATAAGTTAAAAGTATTTACCTGAGCTAGCAAAGCAATTTATACTCAGCTGTATATTCTAATCAGCAAGCACAAGTACTTCTACTGGGCTCTCAATCTGGAACGAAGGTTTTATTAACCTATTAGATTCCTAACGGGTCTTATTTAAGTCGTAACTTAGACCGGTTAGTTTTAAGGAAAGGTTTACGGTTCAAAACGCATGATTAAGCGAAGACCGGAATAGGATGTGATTTAGACCCGAAAAGTTTGGAGACTTGTATAATATGGGTAAACTAAACACATTCTGGATTTTGAGATAAAAACGATAACGTTTGACCCGTTTCGGCTAATTTATGCAAACTAGTTACATAAACCGTTCCGAACACGAAATATGCGTAACGGGTAACCAAATGAGTCATGAACAGGTTTCCTAAGTTAATATGCCCTAAACATGTTGTGATATCAGTAGGATCCTTCCGTTATGCCCAAAACGAATTTAAAACCAATTTGTGCCTCGCAGGGGTATTTTGGTCATTTTGGAGGTTATAAAAGAGATTAAATGTCATTTTGAGTTACAGGTCTGATTAATCAGTAAAATACTTAATTTACTAAGTTATATCAGTAGGGTATCATATATATGTGAAATTTATTAATCATAACCATACTATGCACAGTAGGGGCATTTTGGTAATTTCACATAGGCTTAAAAGGTCAAAACTGAAAACCTGAGTTTAAAACTTTTCCTTACTGTTAAAGTATAAAAATTTACTGAATATATTAGTAGGCATCAACCCTTATATGTTTAAAATAGTTTTGATACATATTATGGGTTAAGAACGCTTAAAAAGGCGATTTGGAGTCATTTTCGGGTTTTCAAAGGAAAGCTGATGTTTTTATTATTCCAGAAGGCTCAAAATAATTTATTTATCATATTAGATCAGTAGGAAAAGGTTTGGCATCAAAAGGATTTGTAAAACTCATTTTATAGCCCAAAAGGGCAAAACCGGTAATTACCGAATTAATGCTATAACCCTAAGTTATGCTCAACCTAAAAATAAATAAAAATCTTCAAAAATCCCAAAATATTATTTTATATCAGTAGGTAAAAAGTTTGGTATCAAAAATTGGGTTTAGATAGGATATACGCTAATTACGCCGTTTAATTAATAAAAAGCTTTTCAATTACGCTAATGAGCATAACTTTTATTCTAGAACTCAAACTGATGTCAAATTTCAGGGACAAGTCTATAAATCAGTAACAAAGATTATTGTCCTCTCACATTTTCAAAATTCTCGTTTTAGGGTCAAAAGGGCATAACGGTCAACATTTAGGCATTTAACGGAAACATGCATGAACTAGGATTTCTATGGAACCAAGTTGTATAACCTCGGAGGGTTATACTAACTTATAATATGGTCCTAATGGAATCCTAAGGCATATCTAAACTAAGCTAAATCGGGTCAGAACTGAAAGTCAAAGCAAAAGTCAACTTTTTGCGACTTTCAGCTCCGAACCGAGCCTATACTTAGAATTGTCGGGTTGAACATGTTTAGACATATTCAACTAATATTTACCAAGTTATTAAAGTGATAAAACTGATTTTATTGCCTTTATATCATTAGTTATAAATTTTAATTAAAAACTGATTATTTCGACCCGACAATTAACTAAGCAAACGTGGTAATTAGGAGGTGCCCTTTTGAGGGTTAAACACCTACCTAATTACGGTCACGTAGCCATGTTCGTTACGAACAATGGCTTAACCGTTTAAAAGTCAAAGCGTTTATCGAAACGCTTGACTTTTCGGCTATAACCGCTAAATATTTAACTAAGCACGAAAGGGGACACTTACAAGGGTCCAATGGACTGAAGGAGGTTCTCAAGAAGCTCGAGATCCTCACAGAAATCAGAGAATAAGCAGAATGGAATGAAGGTGTTAGGTGAAAGTGAAAACCTGTCACGGCCCCAGCCCCGGTTTGACCCGGTTCAGAGCCGCGGGACAGGAAACTCGTGGTATCTTAATATGCGACAGCGGAAAACAGGATCGTTTTAAAACTCAAAATGCCCAATTATTTTATTCCATAAATTGGAGATAAACCCCGTAATTTACAACAGATGAATTTAACTAGGAAATTCCCTTATTTATTAAAACATGTTTATTCATTTTTAACTGAGCCACCTCTTCAAGCTTGTTAGTGCTCCGTAGCACATTTCCTTAATTTACAGTAGGTCGCCTGAAACATGTTTTAAAAATATTTTTATCGGCGGGGAAATGCTGGCGAGTTATACATTTGATACAAAATGACACAATGATATAGATTACAGTATTAAGAGCGATTACAATTGCCTTTATCATTTATATCACTGACCCAGTTGTCACTTGACCGGACTTGTGACTGTGGACATATCACTTGTAGGTCCTTTCACCCACTAGTGATAAATATTTAGTAGCTATGTGCACATCCCCCCACTTACTGGCAGTAATTTCAGATAACAAAGACTTAATCCCTGTAACTATAACTTTTGAGAAATAGTTTTGGAAATAGTTTTGGTAAAAAGAGAATAACTCACATTGCAAGTTTACACGGGCAGAGTTTTGCCTACTGATTAGCCTTTTGACCTAGATTAAATAATATACATAAGAACTCGATTAGTAACTGATACAACATTTACGATAGTTCACGAGATTAAACCCTCACAACAAATGACAAAATGCTATGCTTAAACATTCAGCGGAGTCACAACGAATGACAGAGTATTGCCCGAGTTCTAGCAACATTCAAACATCCGGTTGGATTTCACGCGAATGACAAAGTAGTAGCATTTAAACATCCGGTCGGATAGTTTCAATCGATCGGATATTGAATCGTAGCAGCGATCGAGTTAATACCCGGTATTGGAGCAGCACTACACTAATATTATTGATATTTTCGACTTCTGAGAGTAACCAATTCGTTTTTACGAAATGATTTCGACACCAGTGGATTGTGCAGGTGAATGGCTATTTATAGGTGAAATTGAGGTCTGACGCGGCCCGCGTAAACCTTAAGCCTAACCTTACGCGGCCCGCGTTGCCGCCCAGTTTACGACTAGCTTTGACTAGTCATACGTAGGTTAGCCAGGTGGTCGCCATGTGGCACGGTTACGCTTATCCGGTCAACACAGGGTTAACGCGGCCCGCGTAAGACCTATGTTGTCTTTTACGCGGCCCGCCTGGACACCCTAAATCTTATTTTTCTTGATTTTTAATATGGGTTAGGGTGTCAGGGGTCCGGGTTTTTACTTACGGGTATTCTTAGGACAATTTTGAGAGTCCTTACATTCTCCCCACCTTATTTAAAATCTCGTCCTCGAGATTTATTGGAATAAGTGAGGATACTTTTGCTTCATCTCCGATTCCAGTTCCCAAGTGTACTCGGGTCCTCTCCTGGAATCCCATTTGACTTTGACTAGTACCAATCTTTTGTGCTTGAGGAACTTGATTTTCCGATCTTCGATTTGAAGTGGTTTTTCAACGAACTTCAATTTCTCATTTACCTCTACGTCTTGGAGAGGTACGATCATTGATTCGTCTGATAGACATTTCTTGAGGTTGGATATATGAAATACATCATGTATTCCAGCCAATTCTTCTGGTAGTTGTAAACGATAAGCAACTGGTCCTATACGTTGAATCACTGGGAATGGTCCTACGTATCTTGGACTTAGCTTTCCTTTCTTACCGAATCGAACTATTCCTTTCCAAGGAGATACTTTTAAGAGTACTTTGTCTCCTACTTGGAATTCGAGTGGCTTGCGTCGATTATTAGCATAACTTTTCTGGCGATCTCGAGCCGTCTTCAATCTTTCCTTGATTTGGGTGATCTTGTCGGTAGTTTCTTGCACAATTTCCGGTCCTGATAATTGACTTTCTCCTATTTCTGCCCAACAAACTGGAGTTCTGCACTTCCTTCCATACAGTGCTTCGAATGGGGCAGTTTCAATACTTGAATGGTAACTATTGTTATAGGAGAATTCGATCAATGGTAGGTGGTCATCCCAGTTTCCACCAAAATCTATCACACATGCTCTAAGCATGTCTTCCAAGGTTTGAATCGTCCTTTCACTTTGTCCGTCTGTTTGAGGATGATATGCCGTACTTAAATTTAATCGAGTTCCCATTGCTTGTTGGAAACTTTTCCAGAAATGAGAAGTGAAACGACTATCCCTATCCGATACAATGGAGAGTGGAACTCCATGTAAGGATACAATTTCATCTACATACAACTTTGCCAACTTTTCCATGCTAAAGGTTTCTTTCATAGGTAGAAAGTGAGCTGATTTGGTTAATCGATCCACAATTACCCAAATCGCATCATTACCTTTTCTGGTTTTGGGTAACTTTGTAACAAAGTCCATTGTTATAAACTCCCATTTCCACACCGGTATTTCTAGTTGTTGTAGTAGGCCTGCGGGTTTCTGGTGTTCTGCCTTAACTTGTGAACAAGTAAGACACTTAGAAACATATCTAGCTATGTCCTTTTTCATTCCATTCCACCAGAAATTGTTTCTTAAATCTTGGTACATCTTATTGTTACCAGGATTAATGGTATACCTAGATTTATGAGCTTCTTCTAGAATCTTATTTCTTAATTCTCCCTGCTTAGGTACCCAAATTCGCTTCTTATGGAATCTCCAGATTCCATCACTACCTTGTTTTAAATCCTTAATTCGCCCTTTCATTTCTTCAGCATCATCGTTGATTGCTGTTTCTTGAATGTTTTTCAGTTGGTCCATTAAGCCTAATTGTAAACTTAATCTAAGAGCACGAACTCGTCGTTGTTTTTCATGATACTTACGACTTAGGGCGTCAGCAATTACGTTTGCTTTTCCTTCGTGATATTGAATATCACAATCATAATCACTTAGGATTTCCATCCATCTTCTTTGCCTCATGTTTAATTCTTTTTGTCCAAATATATATCTTAAACTTTTATGATCTGTATAGATAGTAAACTTACTTCCGTACAGATAATGTCTCCAAATCTTAAGGGCAAAAATTATGGCTCCTAATTCTAAGTCATGAGTCGTATAATTTTCTTCGTGCTTTTTCAATTGCCTTGATGCATATGCAATTACCTTCTTGCGTTGCATTAGCACACATCCAAATCCTAGTTTTGAAGCATCACAATATACTTCAAAATCTTCAGTTCCTTCTGGTAAGGCTAAGATTGGAGCATTGGTTAATTTCTGTTTTAAAATCTTAAAAGCTTCGTCTTGTTTGGGTCCCCATTCAAACTTAACTGCTTTACAAGTTAGCTTAGTTAATGGCATGACTATCTTAGAAAAATCCTTAATAAACCGTCTATAATATCCGGCTAATCCTATAAAACTTCTAATCTCCATTGCTGATTGTGGGACCTTCCATTTGGTGATTGCTTCTATCTTAGCAGGATCTACGTGAATGCCTTCGTGATTCACCATATGTCCTAAAAATTGCACTTCTTTCAGCCAAAATTCACACTTTGAGAATTTGGCGTAAAGCTTTTCTTTTCTTAACAAAGTTAAGAGTATATGCAAGTGCTGACAATGCTCGTCCTGACTTTTGGAATAAATAAGTATATCGTCTATGAAAACAATTACGAATTTATCCAAATACGGTTTACAGATTCTATTCATCATGTCCATAAATGCTGCAGGAGCATTTGTTAACCCAAAGGGCATGACTGTAAACTCGTAATGACCATACCTAGTTCTGAAAGCAGTCTTAAGTATGTCTTCTTCTTGTACCTTCAATTGATGGTATCCGGAGCGTAAGTCGATCTTAGAGAAATATCTAGCTCCTTGAAGTTGATCAAAAAGATCATCAATTCTAGGTAATGGGTATCGGTTCTTAATTGTAACCTTATTCAATTCTCTATAATCGATACACATTCGCATTGAACCATCCTTCTTCTTCACAAACAACACTGGCGCTCCCCACGGGGATGAGCTAGGTTGTATGAATCCTTTACTTAGTAATTCATCTAACTGCTTTTTCAATTCTAGCATCTCAGTGGGTGCTAACCTATAAGGTGCCTTAGCTATCGGTATAGTTCCAGGAATTAGATGAATTCTAAATTCTACCTCCCTATCAGGTGGTAATCCAGGTAGTTCTTCTGGGAATACATCCGAGTATTCTAATACTACTGGAATTTCCTTTAGTTCCTTACCCTTAGTGTTAATGATTACTGAAATCATATACACCATTTCTTGTTTCCTTGAATAACTGGCCAACTTCATTACTGAAATGAATTTCAATGGTTGTCGTGGCTTGTCTCCTGTAACCACCACTAATTCTCCTGTTGGTGTATGAATTTCTATGGAATTCCTATCACAAAGAATTCGAGCATGGTTGGCTACTAACCAATCCATTCCTAACACAACATCGAATTCGGCTAATTTCATTGGTAACAGGTTTGCAGAAAATTTATGGCCTAACAGTTCTATTGTTTCATCTTGCAATACCTTACCTATGTTAACAGAACTACCGTTTGCCGTTTCAACTGTAAAAATCTGCCTAAGTTGGGTTAATGGTAAATGAAGTGCTTGGCAGAATGAAGTATTTATAAAACTTTGGTTCGCACCAGAGTCAAATAATACTTTTGCATAAACGTTGTGAACTAGGAACGTACCCGCTATCACGTCAGGAATCAGCTCTGCTTCCTGAGTCGTTAATTGAAAAGCTCTCACATTCTTTTTAGCTCCTTCTGCAGGTTTAGCTTTGTTGTCGGCTGGTTTGACTAATTTAGGACATTCTGGTTTGAAATGTCCAGTTTCTCCACAGTTATAGCAAACCCTTGTTTTATTTCTGCATTCTTCTTCACGATGTCCCGGAATTTTGCAAAAATTGCAATATCCCTTACATCTTCCAAAATGCTTCCTTTTGCAAGAATTGCAAAATGGACCAGTGGAAGATTGCCCAGTTCCTTTTCTCTTGAAGTTGTTACGATTACCCATTCGAAATCCTTGGGTAATCTTTTGGGCTACTTCTTTCTTTCTATTCTCTTCTCGCGTCCGTACTAATTCATCAGTCAAAGTATTGGCTAAATCCACCGCATCATCAATTGTGCGAGGTTTCGCAGTTTTGACGAAATTACGGATTTCGCCAATCAATCCCCAAATATATCGAGAAATAAGTACTGGCTCCGGCGAAGCCAGAGTTGGTACTACTCTCGCATACTCGAAGAACGTCGAAGTATATCCTCGACAATCGACATCCACCATCCGATGGGTGAGGAATTTATTGGTCATTTGCTCCTTTTCGTATTCGGGACAGAATTTTCTTTCTACCAGATTCTTAAATTCCTCCCAAATCATAGCATACACCACCGTCCTTCCTTTGGCTTGTAACACCGTGTTCCACCATTCTAGCGCACTTTCTTTAAAAAGATTCGATGCATACATGACCTGATCTTCTTTCATACATTTACTTATGGCAATTACTGCCTCGGTTTTCTCTAACCAACGCAGTGCTGCAGTTGCCCCTTCGTTACCTGCAAACTCAGCTGGTTTACAGGCAAGAAATTCCTTATAAGTGCAACCAGGCGTTGCAGTTCTCATTTTCTTGGAAATCGGGACTTGCAGAACATTATCATTTCTATTATTATTGTTGCCGCCTCCGTTTATACTATTACTAAAGTTATCCTCAACAGTACGTTTACTAGGAACTATTGGTTGAGGTTCAACTGGAACTCTAGCAGCAGCAAGTATTGCTGGAATAGCATTGGCTATTCCCTGAGCAACGATATCCTCGATATCTTGCCTATTTAGTAATTGCTCTTCATGATTTTGCTCAGATTGAATTACTTCATTAACTGGTTCATTACCAGCGTTTGCCATCTGTTAATTAATTTTATATAAATAATTAGTATAGATACAAAGAATTAGTTATAACAAAACAATTTGCACATAATCACGTTATCATATATAACCAAAAGTTATCAGTTTCCCGAGTTTCATTTCTACATATTATATTATGCATCGTACACACTATTATCATACAGCCGTTTTATTGTTAAGTTATTACACATACTGGTTTTTTTTATGATTATTTATTAAACAAGTATTCCTGCAACTTCCACTATCCAGTCAGCTGGCTTTTTAGAAACGACGCTCCCTCTCGTCGTACTTCCAAGTAACTCTTTCTCCAACATCCCTAATTCTGTTTCCTGCATCAATTAACTCTTCACCCCAGAGACGAAGTTCAGCCAGATTCTCCGGGCTCATAGTTGTCACACCCCGATTTCCACGTGTCACCGGTGGGCCCGGTGGGGGAGTATCGTGACGTCATGGTTGGCAACGTAATAGTCAAACAACACAATATCAATATGCACAGCGGAAGCAAATTTAAAAATATGATACAACCGAATTTATTATTGTAATATCAAGTATCACAACGTTCGATTGTTTAACCACAGAACGGAAAGAAATAAAATAGAAACAATGGTTCAACAGACTTCAGGCATCCTAAGCTTGCGAGACTTTTTATTGATGCTAAGGAGACAATCCAGCCAATTTCGTTTAGTACCTGCATTCAGTCTTTTGGGAAAATACGTCAGTTTACACTGGTAAATACATTCAACTGACTCATTTTGGAAAGTGATTGAAAATTGTTTGGATGCACGTGGCATAAACATTTTTATTTAACTTGGGAGAATTATTTAATATTATAATCTTGTGAACGAATTACATATTACTTGTGCGTTCAGTAGCCCGGATCTTGTCCGGGTTAAAGATCAATAGAAAAACCACAATATAGAGTTATACACTGACAGGTGTACGCCTACACCCCGTGCTCAGGTCGTGGCCATCTCGTAAGATGATGCCAAGGATATCCGGGACATGGTCATTAACCCCCCAAAGGCTTTAAGTAATCAAGACTGTTTAAACGAGCCGATCAAATTATTCAACTACCCACTTTAACGGTGGAGATTTGATGCCCGATCAAGCGGTATGCTATATACCGTAACCCAAGCCCGTATAGGGAAAATAAGTTAAAAGTATTTACCTGAGCAAGTATTAATCACAATAAGCAAAATGCACGTAGCTTTTACTGGTTCTCCTAATCTGGAACGAAGGTTTAATATAACCTATTAGAATCCTAACGGGTCTTTAATTAAGCTTAAGCTTAGACCGGCTAGTTTTCAAGATACGGTTCGTACGCACGATTAAGCGAAGACCGGATAGAATGTGATTTAGACCCGACAAGTTTAGAGACTTGTTTAATATGGGTCCTTCATGCACATTCTGGATTTTGAGATTAAACCGATAAGGTTTGACCCGTTTCGGCCAATTTATGTAAACTTGTTACATAAACCGAACCGTACGCGTAATAAGCGTGACGGGTATTCATGAGAGCTATATACAGGTTTCCTAAGTTAATTATGTCTCAAATATGTTGTGACATCAGTAAGATGTCTTTCATTATGCCCGAAACGTGTTTAAACACAAACTAGGCCCCGTAGGGGTAGTTTGGTCATTTTAAAGGTTGTAAAAGAGTTTGAGTGTTAACCTGAGTTACAGGTCTGATGTAATCAGCAAATATACTCAATTTGCTAAGTTATATCAGTAAGTTAAATTATTTATGTGAAATTTATCATTTATAGCCAACTATGCACCGTAGGGGCATTTTGGTAATTTCACATAAGCCTAAAAGCTCAAAACGGAAGTCTGAGTTTATCAACCTTTGCTTACTGTTAAAATATTATAATTTGCCTCATATATCAGTAGGTATCAACCCGGGTATGTCCAATATAATTTTAAAACATACTTTGCGTTAAAAACGCTTAATAAGGCGATTAAAGGCCATTTCTGGGTTCGATACTTAAATCTGATATTTTTTATATTTCCAGAAGGCTTTAAATAATTTATTTATCATATATGATCAGTAGCAAAAGGTTTGGAGTCGTTTAGATATGTAAAACTCATTTTATGGCCCGTAAGGGCAAAACCGACAATTACCGGATTAAGCCTACGACTACTAGTTATGCTCAGCCTAAAATTAATTAAAAATCTTAAAAAATCACAAAATAATATATTACATCAGTGGGTAAAAGATTTGGTATCAAAAAGTAGGCTTAACTAGGCTATACGCTAATTACGCCATTTTATTAAAATAAAGCTTTAAATTTGCGATAATGAGCATAACTCCTATTCTACAAGTCAAACTGATGTCAAACTTTGCATACAAGTTTATATATCAGTAATCAAGGTTTCTACACTTTTACATTTTCATAAATCACGTTTTAAGGTAATAAGGGCATAACGGTCAACATATGAGCAATTAACGGAAACATGCATATTAATTGGATAACTAATGAACCGAGGTGCATAATCACTGAGGGTTATTCTAACATGTAACCTAGTCCAATTAAAGCTCTGAGGCATTTCTAAAACATGCCTAAACGGGTCAGAACTGAAAGTCAAAGTGAAAGTCAAACTATGTGACTTTCGGTTCCGAACCGGGTCTAAACAGAAAATTGTCGGGTTGAACATGTCTAGACATGTTCTTACACTTATAACCAAGTTATAACAATGATCCAACATGTTGTATATGATCTACAATGATAATTATGCATAATTAGCATTTTAGACTTCCTGTTGACTTTTTAAGTATAAGTTTGACCCGACTTTTGACCTGGTTAGAGTGGTGATCAGGGGAAACCCTTTTGAGGTTTTATTACCCACATAAATACCAACCTATAACCACTTTTGATTCGAGAAATGACTGATCCATTGTTGACTAATCTCGAAGTCAAACCGTAATTACGACGGTTTGACTTTTAGCTAAAATACTAAGCTAACTCAATTAAAGAAGGACTAGTAGACTTACAAGAGTCCTATGCACGAGATAAGATCAGTTGAGGCTGCTTGGGAGCTCCAGAATTGATCCACAATTGCAGATGAAGGTGTGAGGAACAACATTGCACACAATGGCCTTTTATAGTGAAATTATCACCACAATATGTTGACACATAACTCTATGATCGACCACAACCATCCAACATGTGTCTCTAGTGCCCTAGTACAGTTTAGGGGTCGCCCACCATGTTTAAATGTCGTTTAAGATCGATTCTTCGCGTTTCCAGGGGTCTGTCCCCGTTTTCTGCATCTGGCGGCCTGACGCGGCCCGCCTCCCATTTGGCAGATCCTCAAGCGGGCCGCCTGGCCCTTAAATTCAGAATTTTCTATTTTCTTTGTTTTGTTACTTGACCTTTGGCTTCACGAAGGGGAAATCAAGGTTATTTCTTGCATTTTGACCCCCTTATAATTACCCATAAGGGCTTTAGGATCTATACCCACTTTGCCAAGTCCCTGAACACTTCCGGTTAACCCGAAAAGTCTTAACTTTCAACGTTTGCACTTTAACCCCTCGCACACGAATTTGATCATAACTTTCTCATACGATAACGAAACTTTATGAAATTTATATCGTGCATTCTAGTGAGCATATTTAACATTTACAAAGCTTCGGATTTGTCAAAAGGTCACTCAGAGGTATATCTTTAAACATGTTGACACATTTAACCCCTGTAGTTTGTAATCTCTCACTTTTTGCTTCGTATGATCCATGATTTATTCGTTTGATGTTATAAACATCATGTAGGGTTATTATGAAGTATATTTATTCACTATTGACATTCAGAACCCGTAAAATCACATACTTTCCATGTTTGTCAACTTTAGTCCTTTTATAACATTCTTTCACACGTTCAAACTTTATGACACTTGTCAACACATTATAGGACGTGAATTTTCGAGGTGTTACATCCTCACCCCCTTAAAATAAATCTCGACCCGAGATTTACTGAAATAAATAAGGGTACTTTTCTTTCATCGTGGATTCAACCTCCCACGTGAATTCGGGACCTCTTCGGGCATCCCATTTGACCTTTACAATAGGTACATGCTTCCTTCGAAGCTTCTTTACCTGTCGATCTTCAATCGACAAAGTTTTTTCAACAAATTTTAAGCTCTCGTCTATATGCACATCTGTGTGTGGTATAACCAGTGATTCGTCAGCGAAACACTTTTTCAGATTGCAGATGTGGAACACATTGTGAATTCCACTGAGCTCTTCTGGTAAGTTTAATTTATAGGCAACTGACCCGACACGTTCGATAACCTCAAAAGGTCCTATGTATCTCGGGCTTAGCTTGCCTTTCTTACCAAATCGCATCACTCCCTTCCAGGGTGACACCTTAAGTAGGACTTTGTCACCTACTTCGAAGTGAAAATATTTACGCTTAGGATCAGCGTAACTCTTCTGCCTATCTCGGGCAGCTTTGAGACGGTCACGAATCTGGACAATCTTGTCCGTCATTTCGAACACTATCTCTGGTCCTGATAACTGGACATCTCCAACTTCCGCCCAACAAATAGGCGATCTACACTTTCTACCGTATAATGCCTCGAAAGGCGCAGCCTTAATGCTGGTATGGTAGCTATTGTTGTAGGAGAATTCGATTAAGGGTAGGTTCTTATCCCAACTACCACCCAAATCTATCGCACACGCACGTAGCATGTCTTCCAACGTTTAAATAGTACGCTCACTCTGTCCGTCAGTCTGAGGATGATAAGCCGTACTAAAATTCAAACGTGTGCCCAAAGATTGTTGGAAACTCTTCCAAAAATGCGACGTGTACCTAGTATCTCTATCAGAGATAATAGCCACAGGTACGCCATGTAAGGCTACACTCTTATCAACGTATAACTGGGCTAACATATCGGAGCTATAAGTCTCCTTGATGGGTAAGAAATGAGCTGACTTAGTCAGTCTGTCAACTATAACCCATATTATATCATTGTCTTTCCTTGTCTTGGGCAACTTGGTAATAAAATCCATAGTTACCATTTCCCACTTCCACGTAGGAAGTTCAGACTGTTGTAGCAAACCTGACGGTTTCTGATGCTCGGCTTTGACTTGCGCACATGTCAAGCATTTAGCTACATGGGTGGCTACAGACTTTTTCAAGCCTATCCACCAATAATTTGCCTTTAGATCCTGGTACATCTTATCAGCTCCAGGATGAACGGAGTATTTGGAACTATGGGCTTCCTGGAGGATAACATCTCGAAGACCTCCATAAATTGGAACCCATATTCGTCCATTTAATCGTAAAATTCCGTCCTTGCTAAGAGTTAACTGCTCCTCAGTTACTCCTAGCTTTTCATTAGGATAGTTAGCTTCCAACACAACTTCCTTCTGTGCAGCTAACAACCTTTCAATCAAATTATTCTTTATCTCCATGCGCTTGGCATTGATTCGGATGGGTTTCACCCTTTCCTTCCGACTCAAGGCATCGGCGACTACATTCGCCTTGCCGGGATGGTATTTGATTTCACAATCATAATCATTTAAAGTTTCCATCCAACGGCGTTGCCTCATGTTTAGTTCCTTCTGATTAAACAGATGTTGGAGGCTCTTGTGATCAGAATAGATCACACACTTGACACCATAAAGATAGTGCCTCCAAAGTTTCAGTGCGAATACAACGGCACCCAGCTCTAAGTCATGGGTGGTGTAATTCTTTTCATGCACTTTCAATTGTCGTGAAGCGTAGGCAATTACCTTGCCTTTCTACATAAGCACACACCCCATGCCAGTGTGCGAAGCATCACAATAAACCACAAATTCTTCTATTCCATCTGGCAATGTCAGTACTGGGGCGTTGCTCAACTTTTGCTTCAGAATATCAAAGGATTCTTGCTGCTTAGGGCCCCAAACAAACTTAACCTTCTTCTTAGTTAAGGAGGTTAGGGGTGCAGCAATCCTTGAAAAATTTTCAATGAAACGCCTGTAATATCCTGCCAATCCCAGGAAGCTACGAATCTCTGTAGGCGTCTTCGGCTCTTGCCAGTTCATTACGGCTTCAACCTTAGCGGGATCCACCTGGATACCACGCTCACTAACCACGTGTCCAAGGAATTGGACTTCTCGAAGCCAAAATTCACACTTGGAGAATTTGGCATAAAGCTTCTCCTGATGTAGAAGTTTAAGAATACAACGAAGGTGTTTCTCATGGTCAGCTTGATTCTTAGAATAAATGAGAATGTCGTCGATGAAAACGATGACGAATTTATACAAGTAAGGCTTGCAGACGCGATTCATGAGATCCATGAATGCGGCTGGTGCATTAGTGAGCCCAAAAGGCATCACTAGGAACTCGTAGTGACCGTAACGAGTCCTAAATGCAGTCTTGTGAACGTCTTCATCTTTAACCTTCAACTGATGGTAGCCTGACCTCAAATCGATCTTCGAGAAGTAACTTGCCCCTTGAAGCTGATCGAACAAATCGTCGATCCTGGGCAAAGGATACCTATTCTTGATCGTGACTTTATTAAGCTCGCGATAGTCGATGCACAGGCGCATCGACCCATCCTTCTTCTTGACAAACAAGATTGGCTCTCCCCAAGGGGATGAACTAGGTCTAATGAAACCTTTAGCCAGCAATTCATCTAGCTGTGTCCTCAACTCCTTCATTTCTGTGGGTGCCAATCTGTATGGTGCTCTAGCAACTGGTGCTGCTCCTGGGATGATATCGATTCTGAATTCCACTTGTCTATCTGGTGGTAAACCAGGTAGATCTTCAGGAAACACTTCTGGGTATTCAGAAATGACAGGGATGTCTTCTATCTTTGGTTTAGGCTCATCAATAATCACTTGCGCCATGTAGATGACACACCCCTTCTTCAAACACTTGGAAGCCTTGAGCATAGTCACCTGCTCAGGCAGCCCATACTGGGTATCTCCCCGAATGGTAAGTGATTCACCAGACGGAGTCTTTATTACCACTTGTTTCTTGTTACAGACAATTTGGGCCTGGTTATGAGATAACCAGTCCATACCCAGAACTATGTCAAAACCGACCAACTTAAAGGGAAGTAGAGACAGAGGAAAAGAATGGTTCTTAATGGATATAACACATCCATCTAACACAGTAGAGAGGGTTTCTAGAGAGCCATCTGCTAACTCCACCTCATAGTTCACTTTTAAGGTTTTGACAGGTAATTTCAATAATTCACAAAACTTATTGTCTACAAACGACTTATCAGCGCCTGAATCGAAAAGTACTCTAGCAAAGAAGTCATTTACAAGGAAAGTACCTGTAATAACGTTGTCGTCTAGAACCGCTTCTTTTGCGTCCATTCTGAAGACTCTAGCATTAGTCTTCTTGGCCTCTTCAGGCTTCTTATTGTATTCCGGGCAGTTGGTCTTAATGTGCCCCTTTTCATTGCAACGGTAGCACGTTGCGTCTTTTTATCTTCTTGCAATCCAAGGTTTTGTGTTCCTTGGACTTGCACAAACCACAAGCAAAAGATTTTGACTCATTATTCGAGTTCGATCCGAGTCTGCACTTTCCAAAGTGTTGTTTCTTGCAAATATTGCACTTGGGCTTCTCACCAGACCGGTGCCCATCTCTTCTTGACTCAGACCCCTTCTTGCTATCACCGTTCCCACGATGCTTCTTGCTCGAATTTCGTGAACCATCATCTTCACGCTTCCTCTTCTCAGCCTCCTTATTCCTCAGCGATCTCTGCCTGACCGCATCCAGAGTGAGGGATAAGGAAATGTCAGCTACTGATCTAAAAGTGGCTGGCCGAGAAGCTTTCATGCTTGCCTTGATTTCGGGGGCTAAACCACCGATAAAACGAGCTATTCGCTTTGGTTCCGGGGTTACTAAATATGGAACCAATCGAGACATAGTGTTGAAGCTCGTTAGGTAAGCTTGACAGTCGAGGTTTGTCATCACCAGGGATAGAAAATCAGATTCTATCTTCTCCACCTCGTGCTGAGGGCAGTAATTTTCCCTGATAAGGGCAACAAATTTATCCCACGACATATTGTACAATGGGATTTTTCCGGTGGCCTCAATCAGAGATCTCCACCATGCTAACGCTTCACCCTTAAAAGACTGCGACACAAACTTGACCACGTCTCTCTCAGCACATCCGCTGATGTCTACAACCGTATCCATCTCATCCAGCCATGTCATACAGTCAATGGCTTCCTTCTCCCCAGTGAAATCCCGGGGCTTGCAAGAAACAAAATATTTATACGTGCAACCCTTGTCACGGGGCCCTTGATTACGTATAACCTGCTGA
The DNA here is from genome assembly GCA_030545235.1 of Helianthus tuberosus. Classification (NCBI taxonomy): domain Eukaryota; kingdom Viridiplantae; phylum Streptophyta; class Magnoliopsida; order Asterales; family Asteraceae; genus Helianthus; species Helianthus tuberosus. The sequence continues at coordinate 157,623,481 of CM060402.1, read as the reverse complement.
GATGGAGCACTGTGATTCGAGGAGCGTCGATCATCATCTTTCTTCGGGCCGTCCTTCTTGGGCGGTGGCTTTGAAGGCTGTGTAGATTGGGTCCTACTACGGGTCCCACTGTACTCTTCATACTGCCTTTCCAAAGCCTGTGTAACAGCGCCGTCTATGATTGCTTTCAATTCCGCACCCGTTAGATTAACTCGGGCTTCATTATTAACCTCCACTGGATAACTATTACCCTCGTCCGAGTTAGCCATACTAATTGAACTGTTGCAGAAAACAAGGACAATAGTTTATTTGGGAGTTTATTATAGAATTGTCTTTTATGGCAATTCATTAACCATGGTACAGAGACCATATTTGGTTAATTTATAAATCATATTTATTTAGGATTTCTATTATAATTTATCCTAAGTATAAAACAATAACAGTTTTATTTATGGCACAAAAGGCCTAGTCACGTGGACACTTTTAATTTAATCTATGATTTCAGAGAATCAAAACATTAAGGTATACTGGCACAATAGGCCTAGTCACAAGGACAATTATTAATTATATGCTAGGATTGCAGAGAATCAAAGCATTTGAGGTTTGAACCTAGTTCATTACCTTTATTTGACAGGGAGTCATAGCTACCACTGTCTTTTGGCTCATATGGAATTGAGTAGGGCCCGTAGGCACGTATTACCACGTATGGTTAAAATGTGATCATCTTAATTGATGATGTAAACCCAGGATTCAGAGATCATTAAACTGGGTTAGGAATCTTCTAAAGAATTCCCTTATAAAATGACGTATGTGATTTTTAATAAATCACGTCTGCCAGGAGTGTTAACATGTTTACAGATGTTAACAGGGATTTGAATCTTTTAAATAGGTCTTACCATCATGGCCAGGTCTTTATAATGACACTCAGGCTAGGTTTCACTCTTTAAGATCCTTAATTTATAATTACATAGGCAGATTAGTTCAAAAGGAATGATTTTAATTTATTTATTTCATTTATAATTTATTTATGCACAAAACGGCAACATGAAATTTATAAAACAAACATTCCATTAATTTATTCAAAATACTGCATACTGCCCTAAACGGGTCTTTTCAACAAACAATTACCCACGCAGGGGTTAATCAACATACTTGTCCACGCAGGGACTTAAACAAACAACTAGTCCACGCAGGAACTTTAAGCAAACAAACTAGTCCACGCAGGGACTTTAAGCAAACACACATACATACCCACGCAGGGGTTTAAACAAAACAAGAATTACAGGCAATACAGGCCCACGCAGGGGCTTAACAACAATCGAAAGGATTTAGTGATCCTTCTTGTTCTTCCCTTTGATCAAACTAGCTAATCCTTGGAAGAAAGTTTGTCTCTCCCTACAGTCCCTGTGCACTTCCCGTTCAACCTGATCCATCCTCTGAAGGAGTTCTTCACGCTCAGGTGGGGAGAACCTAGGCGGCTGCGATTGAGCCCGTATAATAGGCCTAGGTGGTATCTGGTACCCGTGTGTTGGGTACCCTACTCCCCATGGAGCTCCGTATGGTCCTTCCGGGTGCAGGGCATTGTAGTTGGCTGCCACCAAGTAAGGGTCGACCTCTGCGTACCCATAGTTGTTGTGGACCGGCGGCTCGAACGGGTTGTATGCCATGGAACCCGTATACGCTGGGATTGGGTTGTCAAAACCCATTGGCGGTGGCTGCGGCATCGCTGGTTGTGAAGGTCCACCCATTTGTGGGTTCTCCTGATGTGGCGGGTAGTGACTGCCACTGGATTGACGTGGGGAACTGAAATGGAAGTCCCCAGCTCGTGTCGACACGCGGGCACCGGTTCTCCTACGCCTTGGCGGTTGAGGAGGTGCCGGCTGAACTGGTGGCGGTGGAGGTGGTGGCGTAACTGCCACAAATCGGGAATCCCCAGAGGAATCTTGATGATGTTGCTGCTGCTGCTGCTGCGGCTGCTGCTGCTCATGAGGCGACGAATGGTGAGGAGGTGTGTAGTACCACTCGTGCCGAGTGAACATGGCTTGGAAGCTGTCTGGACCACCATAGGGTGATCCGTGGAAAGATGATCCATCAGAGATCTCGATCGGATGATTTGGAGTGCCACTTGCAGGTTCGACGGGATCAGTATCCTCGTCCATGTCATCCGCGTGATCGCCAGAGCAGTGATCGTCTGGCCCCAGTGGGTTGAAACCCACGGGTTCTGGTATGTATCCTACCGGGTTAAACTGACCCCGAAAAACAGGTGTGGGGTCCCCGTAAGAATGGTGCGATAAAGATCGCTGTAATGGTATGTATGACAGTTGAGGGTTGTTGGGCTCATATTCTGGCCGAGGCCCAAAAGGGTTAGGAGGTGTTGAACTATGTGAAACCGACCGTCTAGCCGGCTCGAAAAGGTTTCTCCGGTTCTGCCGGGGATCGTCACTTTCTGTCGTAGATGGGGCTCGAGCATTCGAAGGCCCAGCTTCGTTATCGTTGGGGGCGGTGATTGGCCCTTTTCCTCATCCTCTTCTACGGAAAAATCTTGGAGGCATATTGTTAATCCTGTCAAAGTAGCATAAGATAACAATAACAAATATAAAATTTAAAGGACAAAACAAAAACCGAATAAGGTGGAATTTGTCCTATGTTATATGTCTAGACTCGAAGGTTTAGAAATGTGCAACTGTGTAACTGAGATTAAACACAAAAGGCTAGTGTTTAATTCACTCAGAGTTGGCTCTGATACCAACCTGTCACACCCCGATTTCCATGTGTCACCGGTGGGCCCGGTGGGGGAGTATCGTGACGTCATGGTTGGCAACGTAATAGTCAAACAACACAATATCAATATGCACAGCGGAAGCAAATTTAAAAATATGATACAACCGAATTTATTATTGTAATATCAAGTATCACAACGTTCGATTGTTTAACCACAGAACGGATCGAAATAAAATAGAAACAATGGTTCAACAGACTTCAGGCATCCTAAGCTTGCGAGACTTTTTATTGATGCTAAGGAGACAATCCAGCCAATTTCGTTTAGTACCTGCATTCAGTCTTTTGGGAAAATACGTCAGTTTACACTGGTAAATACATTCAACTGACTCATTTTGGAAAGTGATTGAAAATTGGTTTGGATGCACGTGGCATAAACATTTTTATTTAACTTGGGAGAATTATTTAATATTATAATCTTGTGAACGAATTACATATTACTTGTGCGTTCAGTAGCCCGGATCTTGTCCGGGTTAAAGATCAATAGACACACCACAATATAGAGTTATACACTGACAGGTGTACGCCTACACCCCGTGCTCGGGTCGTGGCCATCTCGTAAGATGATGTCAAGGATATCCGGGACATGGTCATTAACCCCCCAAAGGCTTTAAGTAATCAAGACTGTTTAAACGAGCCGATCAAATTATTCAACTACCCACTTTAACGGTGGAGATTTGATGCCCGATCAAGCGGTATGCTATATACCGTAACCCAAGCCCGTATAGGGAAAATAAGTTAAAAGTATTTACCTGAGCAAGTATTAATCACAATAAGCAAAATGCACGTAGCTTTTACTGGTTCTCCTAATCTGGAACGAAGGTTTAATATAACCTATTAGAATCCTAACGGGTCTTTAATTAAGCTTAAGCTTAGACCGGCTAGTTTTCAAGATACGGTTCGTACGCACGATTAAGCGAAGACCGGATAGAATGTGATTTAGACCCGACAAGTTCAGAGACTTGTTTAATATGGGTCCTTCATGCACATTCTGGATTTTGAGATTAAACCGATAAGGTTTGACCCGTTTCGGCCAATTTATGTAAACTTGTTACATAAACCGAACCGTACGCGTAATAAGCGTGACGGGTATTCATGAGAGCTATATACAGGTTTCCTAAGTTAATTATGTCTCAAATATGTTGTGACATCAGTAAGATGTCTTTCATTATGCCCGAAACGTGTTTAAACACAAACTAGGCCCCGTAGGGGTAGTTTGGTCATTTTAAAGGTTGTAAAAGAGTTTGAGTGTTAACCTGAGTTACAGGTCTGATGTAATCAGCAAATATACTCAATTTGCTAAGTTATATCAGTAAGTTAAATTATTTATGTGAAATTTATCATTTATAGCCAACTATGCACCGTAGGGGCATTTTGGTAATTTCACATAAGCCTAAAAGCTCAAAACGGAAGTCTGAGTTTATCAACCTTTGCTTACTATTAAAATATTATAATTTGCCTCATATATCAGTAGGTATCAACCCGGGTATGTCCAATATAATTTTAAAACATACTTTGCGTTAAAAACGCTTAATAAGGCGATTAAAGGCTATTTCTGGGTTCGATACTTAAATCTGATATTTTTTATATTTCCAGAAGGCTTTAAATAATTTATTTATCATATATGATCAGTAGCAAAAGGTTTGGAGTCGTTTAGATATGTAAAACTCATTTTATGGCCCGTTAGGGCAAAACCGACAATTACCGGATTAAGCCTACGACTACTAGTTATGCTCAGCCTAAAATTAATTAAAAATCTTAAAAAAATCACAAAATAATATATTACATCAGTGGGTAAAAGATTTGGTATCAAAAAGTAGGCTTAACTAGGCTATACACTAATTACGCCATTTTATTAACATAAAGCTTTAAATTTGCGATAATGAGCATAACTCCTATTCTACAAGTCAAACTGATGTCAAACTTTGCATACAAGTTTATATATCAGTAATCAAGGTTTCTACACTTTTACATTTTCATAAATCACATTTTAAGGTAATAAGGGCATAACGGTCAACATATGAGCAATTAACGGAAACATGCATATTAATTGGATAACTAATGAACCGAGGTGCATAATCACTAAGGGTTATTGAAAAACCCGTTTAGGATCCTTCAATGATATCGATCTTAACTTGTGAAGGTGCGGAATACAATCACAAGTTGATTCAAGAACAAATAAGTAAACAATAATATGATTAAAACACAAACCAGAGATCTTGCATTCAAAGCTAAACGATGACTGATACAAGACTCTAAACTAGCTTCGGCTCCCTTGTGTCGCAACCAACAAAACTCACGAACAACCTCAACCAAGAGGTTGAGGTTTGTTTAAATACAAAACAAAATGGACTCTAACCTAGGCCCATGCGACATCTAGCTAACCGACCCAACCCATACATAATTCGACCCATATGTTAACCAAACAAAACACAGAAACAATCCTTTAACTATGCTAACCTACATGAATAAACCTTCAGGTTCCAACAATCTCCCCCTAGGTTTATGCATGGAGGTTCTTCTATCTTCGACTGTCATGATCACCACTCGCACTATCTTTGTAGCCACCAAAACCCTTTTGATTGATATGCAGAACCGAAGCAACAGCAGCAGTCCAACCTTTTGCTATTTCTTCATATTTTTCTGTAGCTCTAATCTGATTACGAGCTAAAACTTCTAAGTCTTCATAAGAAAGATTCAATAAATCAATTTGATCCACCAAACGAAAATCCACATTATCATCACAAACAATTACTGCCTGCCCTAGACGCTCATCATAAGTCCAAAACTGCAAAGACTTCAAAGCACCTTTTGGAATCTTTTTCACCAACGGAATTGCCTTTTCTTTATCAATTACAGGCTAGTGCACAATCTTCATACGCTTGCGTGTATATGGATCTCTAACACCTTTAGCTGGTTTAACAATGGACTCGGCTGTACGCGTTGAAGGAAACCCCTTAAGAACCTCCCTTTTCAATCTTTCAAAAAACATATATCCAGGACCTCCAGGCTTATCATCTACATAAGGTGCTTTAGACAGATCAGTTAAATCAATCTTAGTAAAAGACTGAAATTGGCCTGGACTTTTGTACCACTCAACAGGTCCAACCTTCCTTTTTATCCACCATCGTTTACGATCATGATCAAATCCCCAGCTAACTACACCAGATCTATTTCCGACTTCATCATAGAGAGTTTCACCAACATCCATTAAATGATGTGTAGCATGAGCATCATCATCATCTGGATTAAGATTCCTGTTCTTCAAAATTACAAACTCTCTTTTCTTCTTAATTCGTTCAGCCTTCTCTTTGTTTGCCGCTGGATTTGTAACTCTCTTGAAATATTGTTCCATTGCAGCACTTCTTTCAGCATCATCTTTAGCAAAGGCTTTTCTTCTGTTTTCAACATCAGTTGGATTAGAGAACTCTTGTCCAAATTTCTTCTCCAACTTTCCACGTAGATCATAAACCATATTGAACAACAAACTAACATCTCCTTGAAGCTGCTCAATCTGTTGATCTTTCTTCACAATAGTATCTTCAAGTTGGATAATCTTCGCATCTTTATGAATTAAATCTTGCTCAAGCACAACCATTCGTTTCTTCATATCTCTCATGCTAATAAACTCATCTTCATCACTAGAATCATCATCAAATGGCATTCTAAATGGCTCTTCAGGTCTTTTACCACTCGAACTACTAGGCTCATCAAGAACAATTCTAGAAGGACCTGCAGATTCAGAAATACCAAGTGGCATAGCATCAACAATAGGGTCATTTTCAACATTTGTAACCTGAATATCAGCAGCAGTGGTCTCCAAAACATTTCCTTGAGTGTCAGTGTTGAACTCAAAGATATCTTCAGTAGTGGTGGTGGTATCAGCAACGCTTCTCTCAAAATCAAAATCATATAAACCGTCATCATCTTCAGCAACATTCATGGATTGATCTTTGTTTTGCTCAACATATATTCCGAGTCGAGGATCCCTCCTTTTCCGCTTCAATGGCATGGAATCAGAATCCTTTGGATCTTCACTAGGCTTTTCACTTGATACTGAAAGATCAGAAGGAGGATTTCCCATCTTATCAGTTACAGATTTTAATAGTAAAGCCAAACTTTCAGCAGTAATCACAGGTGGAACAGCAGAAACAACAGTATCAACTTCAGCTTCAGGAGGAAGCTCTTCATCTTCTCCAGAATCACACATAATTTCAATGCCTTCATTGTCAGAATCAATCGTTAGAATCTCTGTCTCAGGCTCATCTTCAATACCCATTTGGATATCATGTTCTTCAGCAACTATAGCATTTGCAGGCGCAACATTCACTGGAACAGGTTGCACAATGACTGGATTAGCAATAACATCTTCAGTCTCTGCAAATTGACCAAATTTCTCTAACTCAGTTAATCCTTCAAATTTCTTTTCAGTACCCTTCTTCGGAGTGAGAGCACCAAAACAAGCAGGACCCATAGGCTTCAACTCCAATGTATTTCCAGATTTCTCCAACTCTGGATAACACGCATTAAAAATCATTTGTAAAAACCTTGGATACATGAGAAATTTGTCTTTCCTGACTCCTAGCACATTCCTTTTCATAGCTTCCAAAATATACTTCGAATAGTTAAACGATTCATTAGTTATCACACAGACTAGAGCAGCAGCCTGTGTACTGTTCAGCTGATCTGTGCCTCCTCTGTTCTCGGATATACACAAGAGAAACATGTGCAGCATAAGTCGCCAATAAGGATGCACAAATTTCTTAACCAGAGGTGGATATCTTCCTTCATATTCAGTCTAGGCAATATTGCTTCAACTGTGCCAGCTGGAAGCTCGATCGAATCTGTTTCTTGATCATTGAACTGCAATACTTCTCGAATCATCTGCTCTGACACAGTAACAGTCTTCTTTTGAACTTCAGAGACAATAACCCCCTTTCCCTCAACAACTTCAATTTTTGCATTCTTCCAGAATTCTTGAACAAGACTTTCATAGATAACTGGATTGTCTCGTAATGCGTGAACGATGCGGCAGTTGTTGAGACCTTTCATCAATGAGGTATACAATCTTCTGTGCTTCTCTGGAGGAGGTGCTAAGTATCCAGCTTGATTGTGTGTTGCAATGAACTTTAAATCCATAGTCTGCACAAAACAGAAGTGCATTACAAACATGTACAGTAATATTTTCACAATCAACACTTTTGACTACATCAACTCAGAATTTTCTAATCTTGACTCAAGACCGATTACTGTTGACTCGAAACCATGAGTCGAGACCATGAGTTCTTGAGTCGCAATCAGGAATCGCAAAGTCGAGATCATGAGTCAAAATTCTGAGATCTCGAGTCAAGACCTTGAGTCGAGACCTAAAGATCTCGAGTCCTGATGAAATCTGAGTCGAGACTTCCACAAACAACTTTATCCTTTCACTATTTGGATCAAAATCCCAAAACATCCTCTGATCCGTTTGAAGACCAAAATATATAAAGTTAGGGTTCTTGGCCATCTTCAAAACATCATCCGATCATCATCAAATCTGCAAATTATCTGCAAAACTTCAAGCAAAACATCATCATACCTTAATAAACAATGAATCGAGACCGGAAACACCAAGTATGATGACTCGAAACCGGAGATTTACGTCAGAATCAAATCGGAAATACAAAAAAACAAAGATTTTCGCCGGAACTTTGAGAGAGAATTGCTGAAGGTCTCGAGTGAGAAATGAGGTATCGACTCGAGACCCTTAACTTATACCTTGACCCGATTAAATGGGCCTGGGCCGGAACACCTGTTTGGGCTTATATGATGGATTATCTTTGAAAAGATTTTATAGTAAATCTAATTTAATCAAATCCATTAAGCAGTTAACACTTATAACCCATTAAACTTTCTGAGCATGATTTGCAAAAACCTAAAAACCAAAAATAAATAATAATAATAAAAAATATTATTTACAAAAATAAATTAGGAAAATAACTGAGATTACTCAGGGATCAAATCACAGGGATTCGGGCTTGACTTCACTTATCAACACTGATCTACTATCGAATGATCTAGACGATTGCCAGTATATTTGTCCACCTAAACTCATCTCCCCAGACCTGTTCCATATAACTGCCTGTAACGTTTTTTATCATGTTTTAATTTCTTAACAATGAACACCCAAGCAAATACTAATCAAATCCTGGAAATATAAACAGCACACTCTATCATGTATGTAGCTTCCCTACCACATATTTCACAAGTCCAATCTAGATCTCTGAAAGCTTAACTGGGAATAGATTGAGAAGAGAACAGAATAGATCTTTTGCAGAGATGATATAATATACAGATCAAATGAGTTTTTCTCAATTTCATATAGGTTTCTTGGGGTTTCTTTTGGGCACTAGAGGGCCTCTTTCGGGTGTTTAATTGATCTATAGCGCGACAACGTACAGCTAGGTCAGCATGTATCTGGATGCAGCAGAAGCTGACGTTGCCTAGCACCTCCAGGTCAGCATATATCTGGATGCAGCAAAGGAGATACACGAGTTTTTCAGAGAAGATTTCAGAGTCAGACCAAAATTGTGTGTATCGGAACAACATACAAACATTCAAATAGACATGAGCTAATTCCAAGTGACTTTCTTTCCTGAGGTCATGTACTAATTTAGTTCTAAACAGACACAGCCAATGTTTCTAGTCCTTAAGGATAGAGCCTACCAACACATCGTGCTAGAGTCAAACTATTTCGATACTGGTCTTACATGAGTCAGCCCTCGACCATAATGTGAAAATTCATTTCATTTCCCAGACATGCAACACCTCTTTTTGTATTTTTTTAATTTTTTTAATGTTTTTGTATTTTTCAATTTTTTAATGTTTTTGTATTTTCAAAAATTCTCCCCCTAAATTTGAGCATAAATAAAAACTACCTAAGAATAGAAAACTTTATGAACAAATTTACCTACGAAAAACAAAAACATGCTCAGTCAGTGAAACGGATCATTTTCAGAAAATCCACAAGCACTTTGAATTTTGAGCTGCTGACAGGTTTAGTGAACAAATCGGCAGCATTTGCATCTGTGTCGATTTGTTCAAGAGTAATAAGACCTCTGTCAAAGCAGTCTCGAATGAAATGAACTTTTATGTCAATGTGCTTGGTTTTGGAGTGAAAAACAGGATTTCGAACAATTTGAATTGCAGCATCATTATCGCAGTAAATAGTAGTGTTGAGATAGGTCAAACCATAGTCCTGCAATTGATGTTGCATCCACACCACTTGAGAGCAAGATGCAGAAGAAGCAACGTACTCAGCTTCAGCTGTAGATATCGCCACTGTTTGTTGTTTCTTGCATTGCCAAGAAATGAGCCTGTCGCCCAAAAATTGACATCCCGCTGATGTAGATTTCCTGTCACTGTCAGTACCTCCAAAGTTGCTGTCAGAAAATGCAAACAAATCAAAATTGGAATCCCTCGGATACCACAGACCAAACCGGGGTCGGCCTTTAAGGTACCGAAAGATTCTTTTGACAGCAATAAGATGAGAAGTTTTAGGATTAGCCTGATATCTTGCACAGTTGCAGACAGCAAACATGATATCCGGATGGCTAGCTGTCAGATACATCAACGACCCGATCATAGACCTATACTGACGTTGATCCACAGGAAATCCTTCTTCATCTTCAGTCAATAACGGTCTCTCTACCATTGGTGTTTCAGCAGGCTTTGCGTCTGAAAACTTAAATTTTGCTAGCACGTCATCCACATACTTCCCTTGATGTATAAGAATCCCTTGAGAATTCTGCTTGACTTGTAGACCCAAAAACAGTGTCATTTCCCCGAGAGCACTCATTTCAAATTTCTTCTTCATAACTCTCTCAAACTCCTTGCAAAGATCCTCACTTGTAGACCCGAAAATAATATCATCGACATAGATCTGAACTAAGATCTGGTCCTTGCCCACTTTCTTGATAAACAGAGTCTGGTCTATCGTGCCACGTGTGTACCCATGAGCCAGAAGATGTTCAGTTAGTGTTGTAGGCATATTCTGGATGATCTGGATGCACGAAACCTGGTGGTTGCTCAACAAAGATTTCTTCCTTCACATCTCCGTATAGAAACGCTGTCTTGACATCCATCTGATATACAGTGAATCCCATATATGATGCGTAAGCTAAGAAGATCCGGATGGCTTCAAGTCGGGCAACCGGAGCATATACTTCATCATAATCCAGACCTTCTATTTGTCGAAATCCCTGAACCACCAGCCTTGCTTTATTTCGAACAATAACCCCTGCAGAATCTTGCTTGTTTCGAAATACCCATCTAGTTCCAAGTTTACGCTTTCCCTTTGGCAACTTGACAAGTTTCCATACTCCAAGCTTCTCAAACTGGTTCAGCTCTTCATGCATAGCATCTACCCAGCCTCCTGCAAAGCTATATCAACAGTTTTAGGTTCAATTTGAGAAATGTAACAAGAATATAAGCAAGTATTGATGGTTCCCGATTGGCTCCTGGTTAAGACTCCTGCATTTACAGGACCAATCACATTCTCTATAGGATGATTTTGTTGAACACTTGTGGGTATTGCCAGGTCAGGTACAGTCTCGTCTTCAGTGGTGGTGTTGCTTGACTCCCCCTCATTAGATGCTGCAGTACTATGAACGAATGGAGTGGTGACAATGCAATCTTCAGGTATAGATTCAGGAAATAGTGCAGATCCGGAACCGCTTGATGCAGAACCACCAGTTGAAGCACCTTCAGGGGAGTGATGGGAAACTTGCGGAGGCGTAGGACGCTGTGTAAACATCATTCCCGGCGGATCAATGGTATCATGTCTGACGCTTTCTTCTATCTGTTCTACGTCTTCAGTGTCCTCAAAAGACAACGGTTGTTTTGGAATAGACACACCTGCATCAGAAAAATCACTTGACAAAATGTTAAATGACTTAAACAATTCAGAATAGTCGTACAACCAATCTGGTCCGACTCTAGCATCCGTAGCGTTCTCTTCAAGCCACTCAATGTTGCACGACTCGACTACCTTTTTAGTTACTTTGTTGTAGACCCTATAGGCAGAGCCTTTAGCATATCCAACAAAGAAACATTCGTCCCCTTTGACCTCAAACTTTCCATTAGAGTCCATGAGTAATAATACACATGGACAACCAAAGATACGAAAGTGTGAAACCGAAGGTTTACGTCCTTCCAGAATCTCATAAGGAGTTTTCATATGACGTTTATTTACTAAAGCGTGATTCTGGATGTAACAAGCCATGCTAACAGCTTCGGCCCAAAAGAAACTAGGAAGCTTCGAGTCAGCCAGCATAGTTCGTGCAGCCTCAATAAGAGTACGATTTCTTCTTTCAACTACTCCATTTTGTTGAGGAGTTCGTGGTGCACTGTACTGACGATCAATTCCCTTTTCTGTGCAGAATGTGTCCAAAGTAACGTTCTTGAATTATGTCCCATTATCAGATCGAATAACCTTCACCTTAGCACTCGCTTGATTTTCAGCCAGAGTGATAAATTGTTTCACCAAGACTGCAGTTTCATTTTTGTGACTGAGAAAATATACCCAGGTGTAGCGAGAATAATCATCGACGATTACAAGACAATAAGCTTTCTTGCCAATACTCAACACATTCACTGGACCAAAAAGATCCATGTGAAGTAGTTCAAGCACGGCCTTCGTCGAGGGTGCTGGTTTAGCCTTATGAGGTTTTCGATGAGCCTTTCCTTTTGCACAAGCAACACACTTTTCAACCAACATGAAATCTTTTATTGGAAGATCACGTACTAATTAACCTTTAGCCAGTCGGTTCAAATTCTTCATGGTCACATGCCCAAGGCGACGATGCCACAGTAAACCATCATGTTCTGAAATCTTCGAGAATAGGCAAGTAATTTCTTCACACGGTTTCTTGTTCATATCAATCACATAAGCGTTTCCTCGTCTCTCTGCTGACATTAAGAACCAGTCTTCTGGAATGACAATCCCAGGTTTAAGAACATGACATCCTTTCTTTGTAAAGTGAACTGAATTCCCTCGATCACAAATCTGAGAAATGCTCAACAGATTGTGTTTCAGTTCTGGAACATAATTGACATTTTCGAAGCTTAAGACGCCGTTTTGAACTGTTCCTTTCAACGTGATTCTGCCTGATTCTCCTCCCGCAAATGAGACATATCCCCCATTAAATTCTTTGACATTTACCAGTTGGGATAAGTCTCCTGTCATGTGCCTGGAACAGCCACTATCCATGTACCAGAGGCGCACGGTAGTCCTCCACAGTTGTTCCTGCACGATTAGCGGGATTAGTTAGATTTAGGAACCCAGCCCATAGTGGATCTGGGTTTTCCTTGTGCATCAATATAAGTCACTCTCTGCCACACTAAATTGTCTTTATTCAAAAACTTCGAAGTATTTCTAATGGCAGAATTTCGATAACATGGATGAGATGGATTGGATTGCATGACCTTAGCTTTAGGTTTCCAATGCTTGTTAGACCAACTAGAATCGTAATTACCAAAAGTATTATGTTGATGTCTTTGAAAATCATTTTGTTGATTTTGATTTTTGCGTTTGGCTGCATTCCAATCCTGATCAGAAGGTTTAGTCTTGCGATAGTTGTTTGTCATTGTCTTAGTCTTTTCAGTCGTCATTGACTCTGAACAACGATATCGGTTAGACATGACCTTCTGATCTTGCACTGACTTTTTCTTGTACGATGCCCTTGGGAGTTGAACACAATTTCTGGCAATGTGACCAGCGATGCCACAGTTAAAACATGTTTGACGCTTCAATTTGTGAGTATTTTGAAAGTTTTTACACGATTTGCTTGATTTTGAATGATTTGACGTTTTGGTTTTCTGAACATGTTGTGCTTGTGGTTGTTCTGAGCATTTTGGTTGTTTTTCTTCTAATGACTTCTCACTTATATCAATTTCCTTTTCTTTGTTACTTAATTTCGGTTCAATATTTGAACATGGAGAAGTTTCATCAATATGCGTTTTCTCAATGCATTTGTCATGTGAAACTAATTCAGGTTCATTATCTGAACGTGTAGAAGTCTCATCAATTTGCATTTCCTCAACGCATTTATCATGTGAAACTGATTCAGGTTCAATTTCTACTACAGTTTCCAATGGGGTCCCACTAGATTCAACATTAGGGACACCCACTGAGACAGATTCAGAAGAAGAATCAGGATACTCTTGATTTTCTTGAGAAGTCGTTTCAGTGGTTTCACTGAATGCGTCCTGAGGGACCTCACCTGTAACATTTTCATTAACTGAAACGTTAGAAACATTAAGATCACACACATTAGCTGAAAAACAATCATCACCACACTTATTGTTCAAACTATCAACACAAACATCATCAGTTTTGCCCAAAACAACAGGCTCACAAGACGAAACATAAGCAGAAAACGACGCAAATAAAGAACGACTAAAAGCAATGTCAGATTCAGTTGGTTCAGAATAAGGTTCAAAATAAGGTTCATAAATATTTGAAATAACGACTGGTTCACTCCCATGAACATCTCCACACTTTACTTCAGAAATATCATCTTGTAACACCTCGAAAATTCACGTCCTATAAAGTATTGACACGTGTCATAAGCTTGAACGTGTGAAATTATATTTAGAGGGACTAAAGTTGACGAACATGAAAAGTATGTGAATATACGAGTTCAAAATGACAACAGTGAATAATGATACTTTATAATAACCCTACATAATGTTAATACCATCAAACGAATAAATCATGGATCATACGAAGCTAAAAGTGAGAGATTACAAACTACAGGGGTTAAATGTGTCAACATGTTTAAGTTATACCTCTGAGTGACCTTTTGACAAACCTGAAGCTTTGTAACGTTTAATTATGCTCACTAGAATGCACGATATAAATTTCATAAAGTTTCGTTATCGTATGAGAAAGTTATGATCAAATTCGTGTACAAGGGGGTTAAAGCGTCAAACTGCTAAAGTATGCCGATTCGTATGATTATCGGACCTCCCGGAATATGACCATGAGTCAAACATACCCTATTCATACTTCTCATAGCTTAGATATAGGCTTTGAGGTGTTTGGTGCGCAAGAATAAACTTTTATGTCCTGCAGGGACTAAAAGTGTCAAAAAGCGCACAGGTTTGCGTTTACGCGCATATCTCGCATTCTGTATATCCCCGGACACCCAAAGATTTATGTAAGCACTAAAACATTTTATTTTAGTGTTCGCCATAAGAAAAATCCATTCGTCGCGTCATTTGGATCGTTTTTCGCGCTTGTGCGCATTCCGTCGTAATTAACAGAACATCGCGACCGTACGGCCAAACGAACCGACATCCGACATATTTTTGAACACATTTTAAGTTCCCTATACTTTAACTTCATTTTAGAGCTTTGAAATGGGGTTAACGGGCCTTAAACGTGTCGAAAATGACCTTATTGCATAACAGGGACTAAAATGGTAATTCTGCCAAACTTATATGGCTACGATGCGTAGCCATTTTTGCCCTACGATGCGTAGGGGTTGCCCAGACCAGATTCAATGTTTTGTTTTGCAAGTTGCAGCTGATCGATTCGTGTCCACACATTTCCTATCGTCTAGTCAGCGGATAAGAACAAACTTCCTGGACACCACAACTTTACGACAAGTGTACGGTTCCGATTAAGGCACGTTATTCAAGAAACGATCTTAACGGTTACCCGAAATCTATAAATACCCTACCCCCTTTGGCTTAAAAACTCACAAATCTGATCTTTTGTGCTCTAAGTTGGAACTTTCGTTTCATACCTGAGTTATTTTGATCACGATTAGCATTCGGGGACCCTTCGTAAGTATTCTTTCGTTCTTTTATTGCTTTACGAGTCCGAAAGTCAAACTTTGTTTGACTTTCTGCATTGACCAGTTTATGGTCGATGCGAAGTTCGTTTGAACTTCATAACGTGAGCGTGATCACGAAGGTTATAGTCCCTAGTGACTATACCTACTGATTACCACGTTATCTAGGCTCAGTGACGAGCCGTAGTTTCGGCCAGAATACGTATTCTTGCGTATTTTGTAACCAAACTACTTATGGGTATCAAAACCGTTTGTTTTGATACCAAACTTGTTTTCTAACTTAGTTAAGCATGTTTCAACATGCTTAGCTCGTCACTTTTAGTTTAGTGCTTATATAGGGTCGTAAAGGTAAGCGATCTAAACAATCGCTTATACTTTCGAACCCGACCCGTTTGGTCGATCATTAGGATCCGACCAAACACATTAAGTGACCTTATGCTCACATCGTTCGAGTAGTTGTATGACAGGTAGTATATATGCCTTAGGTAAATGACCAAAATACCCCTACGGGGCTTAAATTGAGATTAAACTCGTTTTGGGCATAATGGAAGGTATCCTACTGATACCACAACATATTTAAGGCATATTAACTAAGGAAACCTGTAAATGACTCTAATGAATACCCGTCACGCTTATTACGCGTTCGGTTCGGTTTATGTAACAAGTTTACATAAATTAGCCGAAACGGGTCAAACCTTATCGGTTTTATCTCAAAATCCAGAATGTGAATAATAAACCCATATTAAACAAGTCTTCAAACTTGTCGGGTCTAAATCACATTCTATCCGGTCTTCGCTTAATCGTGCGTACGAACCGTATCTTCCTGTAAGACTAACCGGTCTAAGCTTAGGCTTAATTAAAGACCCGTTAGCATTCTAATTAATTATTTACACCATCATTCCAGACTAGAGCTATCCGGTAAATGGTACCTACGCTTACTTAAGTGAATACGACTGAGTTATTAGATTCTTGCTATTTAAGACAGGAGCTAGCTCAGGTAAATACTCTTAACTTATTTTCCCTATACGGGCTTGGGATACGGCACTATAAAAGTACCGCTTGGTCGGGTGTATGTAGTCATTTAAATCGGATTGTGATTGATGTACTTACATAGCCTGTTTAATATGTATTATTTTATTATTTGGTGTATGGCCTTTGGGGGTTAATGACCATGTGCCGGATATCCTTGGCATCATTCGAAGTAATGGCCACGACCTAAGCACGGGGTGTAGGCATACACCTGACAGTTGCATTATGTAAAAACTGGTAATCCACTCCGAGGTATCATCCTTGTGGGCATTATACCGGAACTGGTAATCCACTTAGAGGATGATAGCCCGTGGGCATTATACCTGTGGCGTGTCAGTTAATCTAGACCGGCCCTACAAACCGGCCCTAACGGACGCCAAATATGTAAAACTGTATACAAGATTATATACAAATAATTTTCCCAAGTATAAAAGGTTAATTTTGCCTCTGTGCATTTTAATCAAAGTGTCAAAGTTATTTTGTGCCACGTGCATTCAAATCAATTTCTTAAACTCTTTTCAAATGAGTCAGTTGAGTGTATTTACCAGTGAAAACTGACGTATTTTTCCAAAAAGGTTAAGTGACAGGTACTGAACGAAATTGGCTGGAAGCTCAGGGCGCTAATAAGGAATCTTGCAAGTTCTAGGCGTCTAAAGTCTGTTGAACAAATGATATGTTTAAAGATCCGCCTGTGGATCCTTTACTTTCCGTTGTAATACTGGATATTACTTTATATTCGGAAATGTAATAATATTTATCTTTTGCTTCCGCTGTGCATTTTTATAATTGTGTTGTTTGACTATTATGTTGCCAACCATGACGTCACGATACTCCCCACCGGGCCCACCGGTGACACGTGGAAAGTCGGGGTGTGACACATCTGCACATGAAGATGAAACGTTAGGATCAATTGAGCCTTTGGAAACAAAATTTAATGGAGTAGACTTCTGTTTCTCAACTTGTCTGTCATGAGAAGACGACTTGTTGGTTTTGGAACCAAAAGTCATGTTACTCTCATTCATCATCTCCTCCTCAGTCATTGGCAGATAAGTGTAATTATCATTATATGGAGGAGGAGTCTGATTATAACCCAAACCACGCCCTTTCTTTTCTTTGTACGCAAGCTGTTGATCGCACAGGTTTTTAACTAGTTTGCTGGAAGAATCAAATTTCTTGATATTAAGTTCATTAATTTTATATCTGTCTCTAATATCTTCCAGTTCCTTAGTTAAAATACATACTTTTTCCTGAGCTTCTAAGAAATGGGCTGTTTTGACACTCACATCATCCTTAAGTTTGATGATGTCTTTTCGCTGAGCCTCAATCTTTTCTTTATAAAGTTTCTCGTTTTTCGATAAGGTAAAATTTTTATTTTTTATGTCTTGATAATCTTGAATGAGCTCAGCGTTGTGTATTCTATAAGCTTCAACCCTTTCCTTACAATCAGGAGTACAGAAAACAGAAAGTACCTCTTCTTTGGTGAGACCTTTAACAGGAGCTGAAAGAATTTGAGTCATAAAAGCAAAGTTTTCAGCTGAAGTCTCTTCTTCGGGCTTAGAGTTTTGATCACTTGTGGTCATGAAAGCAATGTTATTTGAAGCAGCTTGATTTTCTGGAACTGAAATGTTCAGTCGCTCAATTTCTGAATTCCAATCAAAGATGTTTGGCTGAACCACCAAGGCTTGAGCTAATCCTTGTGGTTGAGGACTTCCAGTAGCAGCAGCATCTGTTGTACTAGCAGTGGTCACAAGAGCTCTTTCTCGATTAGGTGTTACGGGCTGTGCAGGAGTTTGTTCTCTATTTATCAGTGGTTTTGTGCAATTTCGAGCATAGTGCCCTTCCTCATGACAGTTGTAATAGCGCAAGTTAAAAGGCACCTTAGCAGCTCCATTCCAAGCGGTGCCCCACCTGTTTTTACCTGTTCTTTTAACAAACTTTTGTTCCCTGAAAGCAGCCATTGCCATCTGCCAGGTGATGTCCATTTCTTCAACGTCATCAGGATGGATCTGAAGTAGGTCATCGCCACTCCATTTTGGAGGATCCATTTTTCCTGCAACAAAAGCGTTCAAACAATTGATAACGGAGGCTGCGATATCCAAATTTTCCTTTGACTGTTTAGTAAAGAAAGCTATCATCTCATTGTTCGCAGTGGAGGCGGAAGCAGCAGTGGAGGCATTCCCAGCATTTGTAGTGGAAGTGGGAGCAACTGGAGGAGCAACTTGATTAGAGGACCCTGAGCAATAGACATTTGCTGAAGTGGGAGCAGTCTTAGCAGATGTTGCATTGCGAAACATTTGAAAACCTCCTTGAGACAACAAAGCTGTGTTATTGTTGTTTGATGAAGTGGGAGCAACGGAAAATCCTGCGGCTAGCATGCTGTTTTTGTAGTTGGTTTCTCTTTGTTTATCATCTAGTTCACAAGCTTTGATATGAGAGATCATCTCTGACAGGCTGCATCTCGCGAGGTCTTTAGTTTTCTTGATCATAGCGACATGATGATCCCAACTCTTTGGCAATGCATTAAGAAGCTGTCTATTGGTAGAAGCATTTGATGTATGAATTTCTTCCATTTGCATTTGTGTCACTAACTTCACAAACCTCTGAAGTTTATTGTCTACAGTTTCACCATAAATATGGTTGAAGTTGTTGAAATTTTGTCGCAGCAGATTTCTTCGACTCTCCTTCATATCTTCATTTCCTTCATAGACGTCGATCAATGATTCCCACAGTTCTTTGGCAGATTTGCAGGTGCGAAATCCAATAGCAATGTCAGGACCCAAACCCATGGTTAAGTATGAAAGTGCTCGGTCATCTTCTTCAACTACAAGCAAATCATCTTCGGTATATTGATCTCTAGGTTTCTTTACCTTAACACCTGGTTCAGTGGAACTTTCCATCATAATCTCCCTTGGACCCCTTAAGATGCTTCGCCACAGTTTATAATCTTTGACCTTCAAGTGCTGTTCAAAGCGCCACTTCCACTCGGGAAAATCATTTGCATCAGTCAACCTTGGAATACGTGTTGTGGTTCCAAGCTTTGAATCCAGTTCTTGTTGGTTGTTAAGGGCAGCCAATTCAACGTTATTTGTTGTCATAATTAATTAATCAATAAATTATTTTAAAGGTCCAAAAGTGTTAACAGTTCAAAGTCCAGGTCCAAGTAACGTTGCAAAATGACGTTGCGAGTCGAGACCACAATTGCGAGTCGAGACTAAATCCACACAAGCCGAGACAGCGATGGTTGCGAGTCGAGACCGGAGCAGAACAAATCGAGACTGTTGATGGTTGCGAGTCGAGACAGAAGCAGAACAAGTCGAGACAGTTAACGATTGCGAGTCGAGACTGGAACAGTACAAGCCGAGACTGCTAATGGTTGCGAGTCGAAACCTGCAAAACAGATATGAGATAAAACACTGTTGACTCGTAATCCCTGATTTTCAGCACTTTTCAAAAATTCAAAGATATCGTAATCTTTGAATTTTCTTTGATCACCAACTCCCGAAAAATCAGCTAACAATATTCTGAAATCACACAAACCGCAATCAGTGATATCTTTCAATGATTTACACGAAGAACAGTTTGAATGTTTAATAATTTTCACTGCAAAACAAACACCAAAACCGGATTAGTAGCAACTGATGTTCTTGAATCCGATTGATATCAAAACCGAACCAAGAATGGTTTCTTGGCTCTGATACCAATTGAAAAACCCGTTTAGGATCCTTCAATGATATCGATCTTAACTTGTGAAGGTGTGGAATACAATCACAAGTTGATTCAAGAACAAATAAGTAAACAATAATATGATTAAAACACAAACCAGAGATCTTGCATTCAAAGCTAAACGATGACTGATACAAGACTCTAAACTAGCTTCGGCTCCCTTGTGTCGCAACCAACAAAACTCACGAACAACCTCAACCAAGAGGTTGAGGTTTGTTTAAATACAAAACAAAATGGACTCTAACCTAGGCCCATGCGACATCTAGCTAACCGACCCAACCCATACATAATTCGACCCATATGTTAACCAAACAAAACACAGAAACAATCCTTTAACTATGCTAACCTACATGAATAAACCTTCAGGTTCCAACAGTTATTCTAACATGTAACCTAGTCCAATTAAAGCTCTGAGGCATTTCTAAAACATGCCTAAACGGGTCAGAACTGAAAGTCAAAGTGAAAGTCAAACTATGTGACTTTCGGTTCCGAACCGGGTCTAAACAGAAAATTGTCGGGTTGAACATGTCTAGACATGTTCTTACACTTATAACCAAGTTATAACAATGATCCAACAGGTTGTATATGATCTACAATGATAATTATGCATAATTAGCATTTTAGACTTCCTGTTGACTTTTTAAGTATAAGTTTGACCCGACTTTTGACCTGGTTAGAGTGGTGATCAGGGGAAACCCTTTTGAGGTTTTATTACCCACATAAATACCAACCTATAACCACTTTTGATTCGAGAAATGACTGAGCCATTGTTGACTAATCTCGAAGTCAAACCATAATTACGACGGTTTGACTTTTAGCTAAAATACTAAGCTAACTCAATTAAAGAAGGACTAGTAGACTTACAAGAGTCCTATGCACGAGATAAGATCAGTTGAGGCTGCTTGGGAGCTCCAGAATTGATCCACAATTGCAGATGAAGGTGTGAGGAACAACATTGCACACAATGGCCTTTTATAGTGAAATTATCACCACAATATGTTGACACATAACTCTATGATCGACCACAACCATCCAACATGTGTCTCTAGTGCCCTAGTACAGTTTAGGGGTCGCCCACCATGTTTAAATGTCGTTTAAGATCGATTCTTCGCGTTTCCAGGGGTCTGTCCCCGTTTTCTGCATCTGGCGGCCTGACGCGGCCCGCCTCCCATTTGGCAGATCCTCAAGCGGGCCGCCTGGCCCTTAAATTCAGAATTTTCTATTTTCTTTGTTTTGTTACTTGACCTTTGGCTTCACGAAGGG
Source organism: Helianthus tuberosus (assembly GCA_030545235.1). Taxonomy (NCBI): domain Eukaryota; kingdom Viridiplantae; phylum Streptophyta; class Magnoliopsida; order Asterales; family Asteraceae; genus Helianthus; species Helianthus tuberosus. The sequence continues at coordinate 157,601,870 of CM060402.1, read as the reverse complement.
GCAATCAAGGTTATTTCTTGCATTTTAACCCCCTTATAATTACCCACAAGGGCTTTAGGACCTATACCCACTTTGCCAAGTCCCTTAACACTTTCGGTTAACCCGAAAAGTCTTAACTTTCAACGTTTGCACTTTAACCCCTCGCACACGAATTTGATCATAACTTTCTCATACGATAACGAAACTTTATGAAATTTATATCGTGCATTCTAGTGAGCATATTTAACATTTACAAAGCTTCGGGTTTGTCAAAAGGTCACTCAGAGGTATATCTTTAAACATGTTGACACATTTAACCCCTGTAGTTTGTAATCTCTCACTTTTTGCTTCGTATGATCCATGATTTATTCGTTTGATGTTATAAACATCATGTAGGGTTATTATGAAGTATATTTATTCACTGTTGACATTCAGAACCCGTAAAATCACATACTTTCCATGTTTGTCAACTTTAGTCCTTTTATAACATTCTTTCACACGTTCAAACTTTATGACACGTGTCAACACATTATAGGACGTGAATTTTCGAGGTGTTACAATAGTTGGGTATAGTGGAGGTTCTGGGTCAACTTGTGAGAAAAATGTATCAGGGTTGTTTAAGAGATTCTGGAATTGCCAATCAGTTGTCCACCATTCATCTAATTCTACTGGTAATGGTTGGGGTTGGACAATAGGATCCGGGATAGTTGGTTCTAGATTGATTGGAAGTTGAGCTTCTAATGGGTAGTTGAAAAGATCATCTTCAGTAAACATAAGGTTTGGATTAGCTGGTTCAAGGTTTCCATCGGCAGATCCGATGAGGTCACTCATTACTAATTTATGGTCTAAGACTTCCCATGGTTTTATTTCCTGGTTTGGTCTAGAACTTTCCCCAATCTCAATCACTTTGCCTTTACCCTTGTCTTTTGGATCTTCAGTTTTGGTAGCTTTTCTTGTTGCTGGCTTTTTCATGCGTACTTTCCTCCATCCCACCAATCTTCTTCTTTTCTTGGGTTTAGGTTTCTCCAAAGGTGGAGCTTGAAATTCTATGGGTTCTTCTTTGTCGGCGAAGTAACCAGTGAATTCCTTGGAAACTTCTATTTTAACGGGGTAGAGATTGAGATTCTCTAATGCCTCAGACATTTAATTCATGCTGTTTAGCACAGAATTCTAAGTTAAAATTTTGTAAATCACAAAATCACAGAATGATAATTTAGAAAATTTAAAATTTATTTAAACTGAACTTATTGTAAACTTTTATTACAACTGAATTTCAAATCTACTAGTGGTTTATTGTAATTTTATTTATTTACTTAGTAAAATTTCTGGTTTGTAGGGAATAAGGATACTAAACTTGAGTTAGGATATTTAAAAATTTGCATTTTCCGCTACACTGGCTAACATGTAAAGATTTGCCCATTTTTCATCTAATTTATCTTCCCATGGTGGTTTGCTGTCTAGTTCCTGAGTTTCCTGATTAACTCTCTTTTCTTTTGGTTGTGATCTCTTTATTTTCTCCTGACTTTTCTTAATAATCAAACTTCTTCTGTGAGGAGAAAGTGATTCCTCATACTGTGCCTTCCTAACAAATATTCCTTCTTCAGGAATTTCAGACTGATTTGAGGATTTTGCTTTAGACGAACTTCCCTTCTCGTAGGATGACCTGTCTAATTTAAGATAGATATTTGACAACTTTTGCTTACCCATACTGTAATTATCAGATAGTCAAACAAAAATCACATAATCACAAAATAGCAATTAGGAAAATTAAGTATTAAAATACTTAATAGGCTTAAATCAGTGGCTCGTTTGGTAGCTCTGATACCACCTTTTCCTGTCACGGCCCCAGCCCCGGTTTGACCCGGTTCAGAGTCGCGGGACAGGAAACCCGTGGTATCTTAATATGCGACAGCGGAAAACAGGATCGTTTTAAAACTCAAAATGCCCAATTATTTTATTCCATAAATTGGAGATAAACCCCGTAATTTACAACAGAGGAATTTAACTAGGAAATTCCCTTATTTATTAAAACATGTTTATTCATTTTTAACTGAGCCACCTCTTCAAGCTTGTTAGTGCTCCGTAGCACATTTCCTTGATTTACAGCAGGTCGCCTGAAACATGTTTTAAAAATATTTTTATCAGCGGGGAAATGCTGGCAAGTTATACATTTGATACAAAATGACACAATGATATAGATTACAGTATTAAGAGCGATTACAATTGCCTTTATCATTTATATCACTGACCCAGTTGTCACTTGACCGGACTTGTGACTGTGGACATATCACTTGTAGGTCCTTTCACCCACTAGTGATAAATATTTAGTAGCTATGTGCACATCCCCCCACTTACTGGCAGTAATTTCAGATAACAAAGACTTAATCCCTGTAACTATAACTTTTGAGAAATAGTTTTGGTAAAAAGAGAATAACTCACATTGCAAGTTTACACGGGCAGAGTTTTGCCTACTGATTAGCCTTTTGACCTAGATTAAATAATATACATAAGAACTCGATTAGTAACTGATACAGCATTTACGATAGTTCACGAGATTAAACCCTCACAACGAATGACAAAATGCTATGCTTAAACATTCAGTGGAGTCACAACGAATGACAGAGTATTGCCCGAGTTCTAGCAACACTCAAACATCCGGTTGGATTTCACGCGAATGACAAAGTAGTAGTATTTAAACATCCGGTCGGATAGTTTCAATCGATCGGATATTGAATCGTAGCAGCGATCGAGTTAATACCCGGTATTGGAGCAGCACTACACTAATATTATTGATATTTTCGACTTCTGAGAGTAACCAATTCGTTTTTAGGAAATGATTTCGACACCAGTGGATTGTGCAGGTGAATGGCTATTTATAGGTGAAATTGAGGTCTGACGCGGCCCGCGTAAACCTTAAGCCTAACCTTACGCGGCCCGCGTTGCCGCCCAGTCTACGACTAGCTTTGACTAGTCATACGTAGGTTAGCCAGGTGGTCAACACGTGGCACGGTTACGCTTATCCGGTCAACACAGGGATGACGCGGCCCGCGTAAGACCTATGTTGTCTTTTACGCGGCCCGCCTGGACACCCTAAATCTTGTTTTTCTTGATTTTTAATATGGGTTAGGGTGTCAGGGGTCCGGGTTTTTACAAACGGGTATTCTTAGGACAATTTTGAGAGTCCTTACAAAACCCACCTCCTTATATACTTTTCGGGACCTCGTAGGATCGCGACAAGTGTCGGGGAGCTATATTCAGATCATTACAAGTGTAAGGTGGTTTTATAATCCTATGGGTAGCCCCTAGATTGAAGGAATACCATTTTCAATTGATTAAAACAGCTGGTAACTGCTGGAAATCAAGTTTCTGAAATGGCAGTTTTGCTCCCTACATGCTTCTAGCCCCTTTCTGATGCGTTTGAGGCCCGTTAAACCATTTTTAAGCCTCTACAATGATGCCTAAACATGAGGGACATGAAACATGCTCAAGAACATGTCGGATGTCGGTTCGTTTGGTCGTACGGTCACGTTGTTCGACTAATTACGACGAAACACGAACGGACGCTAAAAACGATCCAAATTACGTGACGAATGGAATTTTATCATGGAGATCACTAAAATAAAATATTTTAATGCTTACATAAATTTTTGGGTGTCCGGAGATATTCAGAATGTGAGATATGCGCGAAAATGCAAACTTGTGCACTTTTTGACACTTTTAGTCCCTGCTTGACATAAAAGTTTATTTTTGCGCACCGAACACCTCTAAGCCTATATCTAAGCTATACAAAGGATATTTAGGGAATGTTTAACTTAGGGTCATCTTCCGGAAGGTCCGTTACCCTACGAATCGACATACTTTTGCAGTTTGACGCAAATAGTCCTTTAATTGCGCAAAGTAGCGCGAAATGCCGTTTAATGATATCCAAGCCTTCCATGGCCCATATTGATCATTCCCAAGCATATACTTAAATATTACTAGGCTCACGTTCGCTTAGATGGTCACCGAAAGGCGTAGATTCAAAAGTTGACGCTTTAGGTCCCTCTATTGCGCAAACTTGCGCATCTCATCATTTAATAGCATTGAAGCCTCATCTAATCTATATTAGGCATTCTTGAAAGTATTATTAAACATTACGATGCTTCGGGTCTGCTAAAAGGTCATTCAGAGGTATAATTAAACATATTGACACTTTTAGTCCCTCTAACTTGCAAAGTTGCGCGTAACTTTACTTATAGGCATAAAAACCTTAGTCAGCCAATAATTGGCACTCCCGAGAGTATGATCGAATATCATGAAGCTCCCGGTTTGTTAAAAGGTCACTCAGAGGTAAGAATTTACATGTTGACGCTTTTAACCCTTTATTGCGCAAACTTCAATTAATTACACAAACGGCTACACTTAATCATCAAGTGGCTCATTTGTGAATATAAACATCGTAAGAGGTTATTTAGAAACTTTTTTTAGGTATGATAATACTTCCAGTTCTTTCATAATCAAAGTTTTCAATTTTTCGAAAAATTAGTCCCTTAAATTCAACGTTTGACTTCATTAGGGTTTATTACACGTGTCAATACTTCATTGGACGTGATTTTTCAAGGTGTTACATCCTCACCCCCTTAAAAGAAATCTCGACCTCGAGATTTGCTTAAAGTAAAGGAAGTACTTTCTGTCTTATCATGGATTTAACTTCCATAGTATATTTGGGCCTCCAAGGGTATCCTAGTTGACCTATACAGTAGGTGCATACTTTATTTTGGAGCTCCTTAACCTGTCGATTCTCGGTCGACATAGGTTGCTCATACTATCATAGATCTGCATATCATTATGTGATAGCGCTTTTCGACTTATTGGTGACACGACGCTAAATCATTAGTGTGGGTCACATTGCGCGTTCCACCAAGCTTCCTAAATTAGGTCTTAGCTCGTAAGCTATTTAGTCTTGATACATTCGAATCCTTCGAATGTCTTTATATATTCCGAGCTTAACTATCCTGAAAATTACAGCTCGGCACACCCTTCTAGGGTGTTATCTTTTGTTGAACCTTATCTTTTAACCAGAACTTAGGAGGGTTGCTATTTTCATAAATCCTTGATTTCCTGCCGTATACTGGCAACTTACAATCGATTATGGATTTGTATGATCTTATTTGCTGTTTCCTAGGAAACTTTCATATCCTGATAATTGGACTTACCAATTCTCTATCTAACAATAGATGTTTAACATTCCATCTATACCAGGTCTCCAAAGGAGCAGCCTTTATACTTACATATCAATTATTATAGAAAAGCTTATCTTAAGGTGGGATGGTTATCCCAACCATTTCTTAAAACTAATCTTAAGGAGTAGCTAATCCTCATAGCTAGTTGAATAACTCAACGATCCTGGGTAGTTGATGGTGATTCTTAATCGTTGTTAAAATAGGGTTGCGGTAATGAGTGCATAAGCAAAATGAGCCGTCTTTCTTATCAAACTCTCGGAATATCGAGTTAGGCTATATGAATCTCTTATCTTAAAGTTTACTTAATCAGGGTTTCGATTATTCCATGATCAACACGGAGTTCTTACAACACTCCAACCCTAAGCGGGATGTTAATCTTAACTCTACTTGTCTTTCGGGAGGTAAACATGGTAGTCTAAGGAGAAGATAATCAAGATAGAAGGAGGTTACAAAGATTTTCCAAATCTCAGGCACCAGCTCATCCATCCTTGCTGGTGTCAAATGAGTGACACATTTATGTTACGAGTCCACGGATTTCTTAATCAGTGACACTTACTTAGACAATTCCATTCTGGATATCATCTTTGAATACCATTAGTTGACTTTAATACCCTATGACCATTGGAATATCTTTGTGGTTCCATGCATTAAACCTCCATACTTATCAGGCATGGAAGCAATCTATGGAACATATTAAGATACACCAATCCTCATATGGCACTTTTGTCATACCATCTGGCATTCGTAATCGATGGAGATCAAAGAGATATCAATTTCATTCGAATGCATTTATCTGGAGAGGGAGTACATTAGAATTTTATGATTTAAGATTTCTAACAGGAATAGAAGAAATAGTTCCTGTGAATTTTCCACCTGTAAGTTTTACCTTACACTTAATATATAGGGTTCTCATGGAAGACTTTGAGAGCTTGTTATACTCGATAATGGTTCCTAACACCAACAAAACAATTTCATAGTTGCAATCCAATAACTGCTATTCTTCATCCTGATGGCCTTAACATATACTAACCATGGTATCAATAGACCATACAGGCTAATATAGTACTAACATCCTTAATGAATGTCACTTAATATATATATTCATTATATTTAGCCTAGGTCACAAAAGACCATCAATGGCAGTTAAGGTTTGGACCTAATCCATCATCTTTTTGACAGGGGATCGAAATGTCACATCTGTCTTTATTATATTGATGAATTTGGATAGCTTAAAAGCTTGTCATAAGGATATCAGAAAAGAATGATTCCTAATAGATATAAGATATCGATCTAAGGTTTGTGGAAGCATTCTCTAAAGTATCATCGACCAATTTCTATCTCGCATTTAAATGACCGGAGTCCCAATCAGGCGGAGACAACAGTTCTCAACATTTATAATTCATTATAGAATCATATGTGCCAGTATCAAATAAATTTATGCATAAACTTCTTGATAAAGGAAGGTACCTGCTATATCGTCATCATTCTGCATCATCTCCTGGTTGTTCCTCTGGAAGTCTCATGCATTTGTTCCCTTGGCCTCTCCAGGCTTCCTTATAAGTTTTGGGCAGTTGGTTTTGATGTGCCCTTCCTCGTTACAATTGTAACATGTCGCGTTCTTCAACTCCTTGCAATCTAAAGTTTTGTAACCCTTGGTCTTGCAAATTCCACACAATTTAGCACTTGGGTCAATCATACATTTTCCAGAATGTTGTTTTCTGCAGTTACTGCATTTGGGCTTGTTATTGAACTGACTCGAGTTTTTCCTAAACTCGAAATCTTTCTTATGCTCAGAACTTCCCTTCTTCTTCTTGTCAGATCGATGAGAGTTCTCCTCCTCTCTTTCACGCTTTCCATCTTCAGAGGCTTTGGCAGCCTTGTTTCTGACCACATCGAGTGTGAGAGATAGCGACAGATCTGCCGCTGAGCTGAAAGTAGTAGGTCTCGATGCTTTCACACTTGCCTTTATTTCTGGGGCTAGACCCCCAATAAAGCGAGCTATTCGCTTTGGTTCCGGTGTGATCAAGTAAGGGACCAACCGAGACATGGTATTGAAACTTGTAAGATATGTCTGACAATCTAGGTTCTTCATGACCAATGTCAAGAATTCAGTCTCGATTTTCTCAACTTCATGTTGAGGTAAATAATTTTCTTTGATAAGGGCAGCAAACTGATCCCATGTCAGATTATATAACGGGATCTTCCCCGTAGCTTGGATTAGTGACCTCCACCAAGCTAGAGCTTCTCCTTTAAAATATTGTGAAACAAACTTCACAATGTCTTGCTCTGCACACCCACTAATATCAACAACAATGTCCATCTCATCGAGCCATGTCATGCAGTCGATGGCTCCTATTTCCCCAGTGAAATCCCTGGGCTTACACGAAACAAAGTATTTGTAGGAGCAACCCTTATCACGGGGTCCTTGATTCAGTATTATCTTTTGAGACGGATCACTATGATGATTTGAAGAGTGACGATCGTCATCTTCTTTCTTGGGTTCATCCTTCTTGGGAGGTGGCTTTGAATGCGGTGTAGATAGGGTCCTACTTCGAGTCCCACTATATTCTTCGTACTGCCACTCTAAGGCTTTTGTAACAGCGTCGTCTACTAACGCTTTCAGTTCAGCACCCGTTATATTAATTCGGGCGTTATCATTGTTCTCCCTTGTGTGACTATTAATTTCATCCGAGTCAGCCATTTTAATTTAACTGTTACATAAGACAATGAAAATAGTTTATTTGGGAGTTTATCATAGAATTGTCTTCTATGGCAATTCATTAACCACGGTAAACAGAGACCAGATTTGGTTAATTTGTTAATCATATTTATTTAGGATTTTTATTATAATTTATCCTAATTATAAAAACAATAACAGTTTTAGTAGCGGCACAACAGGCCTAGTCACAAGAACAGATTTGAATTTATAAGCCATGATCGTTTGGGATCGAGGCATTTAAGGTTTGAGCATAGTCGGTTACTTTTCTTGATAGAGAGTCGAAGACTACAACTGCCTTTTGTCTTTTAGGACAATAGATATAGCCCGTGGGCATTTCCCTTCTGAGGGATGTTTATGATATGATCATCTTTTCAGATGCTATTCGTCAAGATCGTTTGGATCATACCGACTGTTATGCTTGGACATGGTCCAATATTTTTAGACAGGAGGTCAAAGACCACCACTGTCGTTGTCTTATCGGACAACAAGTTAGCCCGTAGGCACTTCATCACTAACGGATGTTTATAATATGATCATCTTATAGGATGACATAAGCCATGATTTCTAGATCATTAGGCCAAATCAGGAAATTTGAAAATTTCCGATATAGGGATGACTATTTTGATTTTCTCAGATCACTTTTGTCAAGAGTGCTAACACATTCTTAGGTGTTTAGCAATATGATCATCTTATTCGATGATTTAAGCCAAGATTTCTAAATCACTGGGCTAGATAAGAAAATTGGAAGAATCCAATATAAGGATGACTGTTGTGATTTTCTCGAATCACATTTGTCAAGAGTGCTAACACGTTCTTAGGTGTTAACAATGATCTATATCTCTTGAATAGGTCTTACCATCTTGGCCATGTCTTAAAATAACACTTGGCTAGGTCTCGTCCTTTTTCATATTTTGCCATTTTATTATAATGGTAGATCTTATATAAGGAATGCTATTTTTCATTTATTTCATTTTTCATGCTTAGAATGAAAATTTAAATTTAATCATTCCATTAAAAATTTAAAAGTACAGATGTGCCCTAGACGGGACTTGAAAGGAATAATGTTGTCCTCGAAGGGACTAAGAGATAAATATGTCCTTGTAAGGACTATTAAAAAAACGATCCTTAGCAAAAGGAGTTTTCTTCTTCACTTTAATTTCGAATGTTCCCTCCCTGGATGCTCGTTTCATTCTAGCCGCGGTACGAAGCTCAGCAATTCAAGGCTCCGGATGTGGAGAATTTCTAATACAGCTTCTTCGCTTGGCGACATATCCAATATATAAAAATTGGAAGCAAAATTTACAGATTAGGATTGAGATTATTCCTATGTTAAGTCTAGACTCAGAAGGTCAAGGAATGTGCTAATGTGTCATTGAGATTAAACACAAAAGGCTAGTATTTAATTCACTCAATGTTGGCTCTGATACCAACCTGTCACACCCCGATATTTCCACGTATTACCGGTGGGCCCGGTGGGGAGTATCGTGACGTAGTTGATATCGTCAGAGTCAAACAACACAATATATAAATACACAGCGGAAGCAAAAGATAAATATATTACAATCCGAATATAAAGTAATATCAAAGTATTACAACGGAAAGTAAAGGATCCACAGGCGGATCAAATAAAAGAAAAACTGTTCAACAGACTTCAGGCATCTAGAACTTGCAAGATTCCTTATTAACGCCCTGAGCTTCCAGCCAATTACGTTCAGTACCTGTCACTTAACCTTTTTGGAAAATACGTCAGTTTACACTGGTAAATACAATTAACTGACTCATTTTGGAAAAGAGTTTGAAAATTGATTTGAATGCACGAGGCACAAAAATATCTTTTATAACTTGGGACAATCTTATTAATAAAAATCTTGTATCCGATTTACATGCTTGTCCAACATTTAGGGCCGGTGATTATACAATACAAGCCAGTCAAGATTAATCGACACACCATAAATATAACTCACAAGAAGACAGCCTTACGAGTGAGTATATCTTTTACATACGCAACAGGAGGTGTTATGCCTACACCTTGTGCTTAAGTTATGGCCATTCACTTTTTAAATGAGCCAAGGATATCCAGGACACGGTCATTAACCCCTAATGTTATTTGTTATCAATCAATACAGATTAAAACGGGATTATGCAATTTAATCATCTCCAATTAAAAGGTTTCTACACCCAACCAAGCGGTATTTTTATAATACCGTATCCCAAGCCCGTATAAGGGAAAATAAGTTAAATGTATTTACCTGAGCTAGCAAAGCAATTTATACCCAGCCGTATATTCTAATCAGCAAGCACAAGTACTTCTACTGGGCTCTCAATCTGGAACGAAGGTTTTATTAACCTATTAGATTCCTAACGGGTCTTATTTAAGTCGTAACTTAGACCGGTTAGTTTTAAGGAAAGGTTTACGGTTCAAAACGCATGATTAAGCGAAGACCGGAATAGGATGTGATTTTGACCCGACAAGTTTGGAGACTTGTATAATATGGGTAAACTAAACACATTCTGGATTTTGAGATAAAAACGATAACGTTTGACCCGTTTCGGCTAATTTATGCAAACTAGTTACATAAACCGATCCGAACGCGAAATATGCGTAACGGGTAACCAAATGAGTCATGAACAGGTTTCCTAAGTTAATATGCCCTAAACATGTTGTGATATCAGTAGGATCCTACCGTTATGCCCAAAACGAATTTAAAACCAATTTATGCCTCGCAGGGGTATTTTGGTCATTTTAGAGGTTATAAAAGAGATTAAATATCATTTTGAGTTACAGGTCTGATTAATCAGTAAAATACTTAATTTACTAAGTTATATCAGTAGGGTATCATATATATGTGAAATTTATTAATCATAACCATACTATTCACCGTAGGGGCATTTTGGTAATTTCACATAGGCTTAAAAGGTCAAAACTGAAAACCCGAGTTTAAAACTTTTCCTTACTGTTAAAATATAAAAATTTACTGAATATATTAGTAGGCATCAACCCTTATATGTTTAAAATAGTTTTGATACATATTATGGGTTAAGAACGCTTAAAAAGGCGATTTGGAGCCATTTTCGGGTTTTCAAAGGAAAGCTGATGTTTTTATTATTCCAGAAAGCTCAAAATAATTTATTTATCATATTAGATCAGTAGGAAAAGGTTTGGCATCAAAAGGATTTGTAAAACTCATTTTATAGCCCAAAAGGGCAAAACCAGTAATTACCGAATTAATGCTATAACCCTAAGTTATGCTCAACCTAAAAATAAATAAAAATCTTCAAAAATCCCAAAATATTATTTTATATCAGTAGGTAAAAAGTTTGGTATCAAAAATTGGGTTTAGATAGGATATACGCTAATTACGCCGTTTAATTAATAAAAAGCTTTTCAATTACGCTAATGAGCATAACTTCTATTCTAGACCTCAAACTGATGTCAAATTTCAGGGACAAGTCTATAAATCAGTAATAAAGATTATTGTCCTCTCACATTTTCAAAATTCTCGTTTTAGGGTCAAAAGGGCATAACGGTCAACATTTAGGCATTTAACGGAAACATGCATGAACTAGGATTTCTATGGAACCAAGTTGTATAACCTCGGAGGGTTATACTAACTTATAATATGGTCCTAATGGAATCCTAAGGCATATCTAAACTAAGCTAAATCAGGTCAGAACTGAAAGTCAAAGCAAAAGTCAACTTTTTGCGACTTTCGGCTCCGAACCGAGCCTATACTTAGAATTGTCGGGTTGAACATGTTTAGACATGTTCAACTAATATTTACCAAGTTATTAAAGTGATAAAACTGATTTTATTGCCTTTATATCATTAGTTATAAATTTTAATTAAAAACTGATTATTTCGACCCGACAATTAACTAAGCAAACGTGGTAATTAGGAGGTGCCCTTTTGAGGGTTAAACACCTACCTAATTACGGTCACGTAGCCATGTTCGTTACGAACAATGGCTTAACCGTTTAAAAGTCAAAGCGTTTATCGAAACGCTTGACTTTTCGGCTATAACCGCTAAATATTTAACTAAGCACGAAAGGGGACACTTACAAGGGTCCAATGGACTGAAGGAGGTTCTCAAGAAGCTCGAGATCCTCACAGAAATCAGAGAATAAGCAGAATGGAATGAAGGTGTGAGGTGAAAGTGAAAACCCACCTCCTTATATACTTTTCGGGACCTCGTAGGATCGCGACAAGCGTCGGGGAGCTATATTTAGATCATTACAAGTGTAAGGTGGTTTTATAATCCTATGGGCAGCCCCTAGATTGAAGGAATACCATTTTCAATTGATTAAAACAGCTGGAACAGCTGGTAACAGCTGGAAATCAAGTTTCTGAAATGGCAGTTTTGGTCCCTGCATGCTTCTAGCCCCTTTCTGATGCGTTTGAGGCCCGTTAAACCATTTTAAGCCTCTAAAATGATGCCTAAACATGAGGGACATGAAACATGCTCAAGAACATGTCGGTTCGTTTGGTCGTACGGTCACGTTGTTCGACTAATTACGACGAAACACGAACGGACGCTAAAAACGATCCAAATTACGCGACGAATGGAATTTTATTATGGCGATCACTAAAATAAAATATTTTAATGCTTACATAAATTTTTGGGTGTCCGGAGATATTCAGAATGTGAGATATGCGCGAAAATGCAAACTTGTGCAATTTTTGACACTTTTAGTCCCTGCTTGACATAAAAGTTTATTTTTGCGCACCGAACACCTCTAAGCCTATATCTAAGTTATACAAAGGATATTTAGGGAATGTTTAACTTAGGGTCATCTTCCGGAAGGTCCGTTACCCTACGAATCGACATACTTTTGCAGTTTGACGCAAATAGTCCTTTAATTGCGCAAAGTAGCGCGAAATGCCGTTTAATGATATCCAAGCCTTCCATTGCCCATATTGATCATTCCCAAGCATATACTTAAATATTACTAGGCTCACGTTCGCTTAGATGGTCACCGAAAGGCGTAGATTCAAAAGTTGGCGCTTTAGGTCCCTCTATTGCGCAAACTTGCGCATCTCATCATTTAATAGCATTGAAGCCTCATCTAATCTATATTAGGCATTCTTGAAAGTATTATTAAACATTAAGATGCTTCGGGTCTGCTAAAAGGTCATTCAGAGGTATAATTAAACATATTGACACTTTTAGTCCCTCTAACTTGCAAAGTTGCGCGTAACTTTACTTATAGGCATAAAAACCTTAGTCGGCCAATAATTGGCACTCCCGAGAGTATGATCGAATATCATGAAGCTCCCAGTTTGTTAAAAGGTCACTCAGAGGTAAGAATTTACATGTTGACGCTTTTAACCCTTTATTGCGCAAACTTCAATTAATTACACAAACGGCTACACTTAATCATCAAGTGGCTCATTTGTGAATATAAACATCGTAAGAGGTTATTTAGAAACTTATTTTAGGTATGATAATACTTCCAGTTCTTTCATAATCAAAGTTTTCGATTTTTTGAAAAATTAGTCCCTTAAATTCAACGTTTGACTTCATTAGGGTTTATTACACGTGTCAATACTTCATTGGACGTGATTTTTCGAGGTTTTACATCGGCAACTCAAGATGCCCCTCCAAGACTTATGATTGGTTGTTTGAAAAAGGAAGGTTTTTGATTGGTTGATGAAAAAGGAAAAGATTGAGTTTGGGCGACTTGTGGGATACGCCATGGCTTGGGACGCCCTTGGGGACGCCATGGGGGGCGGTGTTCATGGCTTCTTGGGGCTTCTTGAGTAGGGGTGGACGCCCCACTCCCCTCAGTCTTAGAGTTTTCTCTTTGAGAGTAGTATTTGAATTAGGATACTTTTCCATAAAATAGGAGATTTCGTTAATCAATGAAAATCTCCACATTCTTTGGAGATTCTGTTATTTATTGATATAATTATATACCATATTTTATTATGTTGGTTGTGAGGCAACCGGTTTTAATGGGTGTTGACCAGTTTGACTTGGCTAAACCGGGTCATACCACGTCATGTGCCCCCAGTCTGGTGTTTGTGACATCCCAGAAAAACAGGTACTTTCCTGATTCGATTTCCTCGAACCCTGACTACACTTGTACTCATTAGGATTTAGACATAAGATTTATGTGTAATTTATGTGTTTAGAAGTGTGATATACGTGTTTACAAACATTATACTGACACCCGACTCATAAAACGAAACCCGAAACATGTGTTATATTATTTTGACCAAACTCACTTGAAACAAAGCCAACCCCGAACCCAAACCTATTTCTTGATCCTTTACCCTCAGCCCAAGAGAACTAAACCCAACCCGCCCCATTTACACCCGCGGCCCACTAACCACTGGCACACTCCCATCTCGGCACAACTCCCCTCTATTTTTCCTATAACCATACATGATGTGCGTGGGTATGATAGATGCATGCAACTAAACCAAACCCTAATATCCTCACAAGCACCACAGCCTCCATCTCTCTCTCTTTCTCGCTACTCTCTTTCTCTCTCAGTTCTCTCCTTCTTCGCATTCAAGTCCGGCCGGCAAGCATCAAGACCCGATTAGGTACCTTGTTATGCTTCTTGATGTATTATGTGTTTACAACATGGGTATGCTTGTGCATAAGGCCATGGACGGCTGTAATAGATTCAAGTGACATGCTTTGCCTTAGGGTTAGAAATTATTGGCTAAACGTGATAAATGCGATTATGTCTGGATCCGTAGCATGTTTATATGTGGTGTTTTGATAAGATTACACATGGTGCATGCTTATAATTTCGCAAATATATATAGGGATTGGGTAAAATGAGAACCGTACCGAGTTATAAGAACAAATGGAACTCTTGTATGTGTTGAATGACTATTATTGATTTTGGTTATGTCATGTGACTTTAATGATTTTTGAATAAAAAACCCTTAAGTACATGTAAGGGCAAATTTGTCATTTTGCAACTCACACTTTTTAAGCTTACATGTTGTCCCATCAAGCCTTTCAAATACTTGTGTACACATCACTCAAATCCTACAAAAACTCTGATTAAATAATTGTAATTATGTTTTTCATACATGTAAAACATATTGTTTGATGCAAAAATTACATGTATAAATTAAAAAAAGAGAAAAATGCTTGGATAGTCCCTGAGGTTTGCTCCATATTCACCTTTAGTCCATAACTTTCTAAAATTACAGCTATAGTCCCCAATTTTTGCAATTTCGTTCTCGGATAGTCCCTGACGTGCATGAGGGTTAATTTTCTTGTTAAACGGGTGTAAAATGACAAAAATATCTTCTCTATTAAAAACACTAATAAATAAAATATTAAAAAAGTACATGTAAGTAACCCACAGTCTACTACCCCATCCCCACCCTTTTTCCTCTTTCTCTCTTAACAAGACCACCGCCTCCACCAGTTCTCTCATTCACCAGTAAACCATCACCTCAAAACTTGCACACATTTTTTCCACCGCCCACCACCTCAAACCTGCAACCCCTCGTTTCCACCGGCCACCACCTCAAACCTGCAACATCCACATCTTCCGACAATCGGTTGAGCCTTGAAGAAGACTAGCAAATTTTTTGATGTACCGGCAGTGGCGCGGTTTTCCGTGGATTTTGCGGGTATGGTTTTATTGTTCGTTTTTTCTAGCGGTGGTTTTATGGTCGTTTTTCTGGCGATTTTGATGTTTCGATGATAATGGCGAGAATGAAATGAGAATTAGCTTTCACATTCGAAGCTCGATCTCAGTTCAGTTGCTTCATCGAAATCAAGCGACTCATTAAACAAATCTGTTGTGAATTTCAAAAGATGCGCGAACCCGAAACGGCTGAAATTTCTGAGATCTGAAAAAAGATCTCGCTGGAAACAATTGCCAATTTGTACATCGAACGACTGATATCAGAGGATCTGGTAAGCGAAACAATCTGTGGAGTGAAGTTTCTTACCAGGTTTGACTATATAAGTCAATGTGTAGAACTGTGTATGAATGTATCTATCTGATGCACATGGAGGTTTTTTTTTTACTTTGATACTTTCTTAGACCATGTGTAGTGGTAGCAATTTATAATGCCCCCATCATGGGGCATTACATGACATGTGGCATCCTAGTCACACTTGGGCATTATAACAAAAGTGGTGTAGTGGGCATAATGCCCTACCAATCATTAAATAAAAAAAAAAAAAAATTAAAAGCAAAGAGATGGATGTGATTGGCTAGTCAAAGGTGCATGGGTTCTCCAAAAATTGTCAGACACATGTGCCAAAGTGATTGGTTGAAGAAGCATGTGCAGTACTCTCTCTCTACTCGGCGTGATTATTAAAACGCCAAACATCATTTTTTTGATTTTTTTTTTATATAACGCCCCATGTAATGGTAGTTGGGGCGTTTTGGGGCGTTATTTTTCAATTTTTTTTAAAAATCACGCCCCACTACGGGTGGTCTTAGAATTTTAATCAAGAATTGCAACTGGAGTGAAGTTTATTACCAAGTTGACGTGTCTGTAATGCACATGGAGATCTTGATGGTGGTGGTGGTGGAGAAAGATGAAGTGGGCGTGGTGGGTTCCACATAAATTTTAAATATTAATTATATTTTTTGAAACTTTTTAGTTACTAATTTAACAGTAAGGACATTATAGTCATTTTACATCAATTTAACTAAGAAAACTAATCATCATACACGCGAGAGACTATACGAGAAAGAAATTGCAAAAGTTTGAGACTATAGCTGTAATTTTAAAAAGTCAGGAACTATAGGTGAAAACGGAGCAAATCACAGGGACTATCCGGACACTTTTCTCAATAAAAAATATCGCCATAAAAATAAGTTCTTCGATCCTTGATCCTTGATCTTCATCGTCCTCGTTCACCAAAACACCATAATACCAATGAAAACAAGGCAAATTAATGTAAATGTTTTTTCATCCAATTTTTACCTCAATCTTTTGTCATATTTTAGTTGACACATACTCACAATTTAAAAAAGAAAAATCCTAGAAAGTTAACAACATTTTCAGGGATATGTGCAACAATGTAAAAATTTAACCTCTTTTGAAACATCAAGTTTAATTACCTTTCAAAAAAATATCAAATTCAATATTTCTTTTATAAAACAACATATCCTTTCAACACCATTCTCAAAGAAAATTCTGATCACGTTCGACTTCGTACGTAAAAAAATTTGACACTCGACACTGTTTGCAAAAAAAAAGTGTGAGTTTACATTGGATAAAAAACATTTTAGATTCGACAACGTGCGTATTTTTTTTTTTTTTTGAAATTTGACATCGTCCAAAGAAATTTCTTTTGACATTCAATACCCGTACATAAAAAGTCATTTACGTGTGAGTTTATATTCGACATTCCAACACACGAAATAGGTACGCATTCGACACCCGTACGTTAAAAACATTTCTAAGATAGTGCAACGACAGAAATGTTTTTTACATCCGAATTTTACAAACAAAATATGTCGTCGTTTCACACATGAACACAAATTTTTACATCTAATGTAAACGTCGACTGTAAAGTCATACGTAAAGGTTTTTTTATGTGTGATTTTGAATATCAATTTTTTTTGTTTACGTGCGGTTTCGAATGCCAAATCTTTTGTTTACGTACTTTTTTAGTGTATGTAAAAATATTTTTTACATTTGACCGTGGGCAAATTTTCTTACATTCTATGTTGAATGTAAACATTTTTTTAACTGTGGAATTTAAAGTCAAACGTAAGTGTTTTTTTACATGTGATTTCAAATGTCAATTCTTTTTGTTTACGTGCGGTTTCGAATGTCAAATTTTTTTGATTACGTACTCTTTTAGCGTATGTAAACAAAAATTTGACATTCAAAACCGTTCGTAAACAAAAAATTTGACACATGTAAAAAAACCTTTACGTGTGACGTCGTGCGTAGGTTTTTTTTAGATTCGACAACATACGTAGAAATATTTTTCAAACGTACATAAAAAAAGAAAAAAATTACAAACATAAATCTATAAACGTATGTAAAACTAAAATTTACAAACGTGAAATAAATTTACAGCGAAATTTTTTACACCATTTTTGCACTAACGTAATTTTTTTTACGTCGACGTAAAATGTTTTTGCATCCAGTTTTTTCTTTAAAACCTAGTGTAAATCTGGTATTTACACCAAACGTAAACTTAGACAAAAAAATTCACAAGCTATTATTATTACAAACAACGCAAATATGATTTACACAAAACATAAACGTAGACAAACCCACAAAACTTAGTCAAATACCCAAACCAAATCAGTAGCACATGCCTAGAAACCCTCCTAGTTGTATACCAACAAACATGCAACCCTCCCAGTTGCATACAAACACATGTGTAGGAATAAAACCCACCCAAATTTGAACAAAACAAATCCCATATCTAAATTTTTGAACCAAATCCTGCCACAAAAGTCAAAATATGTATATTATGGCTAAGAAAGTGACTAACTGAAACATAAATAAAAATAAAAATATGAAGTAATGCACACAACTAGTTTCAAAATATAAAATGAGTAAAAAGTACTTTGTTTTCACACAAACATCTTTCGAACGAAACACATGTATCTGTTTATGGGTTAACTCAACTCATGTAAATTTGAAAACTAAAGTTACCTTTTTTCTGGATTTGCTCAGGGATCGAGCCGTACACAAAGCCCATCACCAATATATAGTATGAAGTGTCCTTTAGTTTAACCAATTTTTTTTGATAACTTGTAATGCTTAAGTTCACCTCAAAAGAACACACGCACGTCTGCTTACAGAAACCGAAACAAGCAATACAATACAATACATGACATCTAAATAGCTTTACACAAACAAAAATCTAACGACCCATGCGCCAATGTTGGTTCTTTTCTTGTCCCATAAGTATTTTTTATTATAATCCCCGTAATATGGCCATCTTCTATCACACGAAAATGAGGCACAATTCCTGGCTCTTCTATTTCTTACAATTTCTTTTTTACTTCTATTTTTAGCAAACTTTCATATACAAAACTCATTATAAATACCGACGTTTTCCATCATCTCATGCATTCAGAAACTCGACCAACAATGGCTACTTACATTAAATCTGGTCGACTTTCATGGAGTGCTATTTGTCTTGCTTTTGTTCTATACGTATCATTTTCGGGTTGTCCTTGTGAAGCTAGGGCTCACAAGGGTAATGGAGGTGGCTTTGTTCGAACCAAAGGAACTAGCTTTGTTCTCAACGGTTCACCTTTTCTATTCAATGGTTTTAATGCATACTGGATGATGAATGTAGCCTCCGATCCTAGCGAGAGGTACAAAGTGACCCAGGTCCTACAAGACGCTACGGATGCTGGTCTTTCGGTATGTCGCACATGGGCTTTTGAAGATGGTACTGATGGTAAAGCCTTACAAATTTCACCAGGAGTATACGATGAACGTGTATTTCAGGTACCCACCATCTATATTTTATTTTATTGGTATAGTATATTTAAAAGGACTTTTTAATTTCCTAACATAAGATGTGATTTGTGTACACAGGGATTGGATTTTGTGGTGGCACAAGCAAGAAAATACGGTCTTAAGTTGATATTAAGTTTTGTTAACAATTATAAAGACTTCGGAGGGAGACCACAATACGTTGAGTGGGCTAGAAGCTCGGGCGTTCAGCTCAAAAGTGATGACGATTTCTACACAAATCCTGTAGTTAAAGGGTATTACAAGAACCATGTTGAAGTAAGTAAAAAAGTTATAAAATGTGTGTTTAATATATGCAAATATGTTTAAATAGCAACTTATATGCATAACAATGACCGCAGAGAGTTATTACAAGAGTGAATACAATCACCAAAATCCCTTACAAGGACGACAACACAATAATGGCGTGGGAACTCATCAACGAGCCTCGCTGCCAACTAGATTACTCCGGACGAATGGTTAATGTGAGTGAATATTGTAGGTTTTTTCGCTGCATGATTCTTTTAAATGAAGCTAGAAATATATAAAAGTTGAACTTATTAATATATATGTTTCTTATTAGGCTTGGGTACAAGAAATGGCTACGTTTGTTAAATCACTGGATAAACATCATCTGTTGGAGATTGGGATGGAAGGGTTTTACGGAGACACAATGCCCGAACGAAAACAAATAAACCCGGGTTACCAAGTTGGAACTGATTTCATCAGCAACAACCTTATTAGGGAAATCGATTTCACCACTATACATGCCTATCCTGACCAATGGTAATCATGCATATAACGACTATAAACACAAATAGTTAGGCGTATATGCAAAATACATAACTAGTGCAAATTATTGCAGGTTCTCTAGACAAACTGAAAATTCACAAATGGCATTTATGCAAAGATGGATGTCGAGTCACTACGACGATTCAAGAAATGTCCTAAAGAAGCCACTGGTGATAGCAGAATTTGGAAAGTCCAGCAAAGACTCGGATTATAACATTAACATAAGAAATGCATACATGAATGCTGTTTATAGAAACATTTACATGGAGGCAAGGAGTGGAGGGACGGTTGGTGGTGGTTTAGTGTGGCAGCTTATGGCGGACGGGATGGGTTCCTACGGTGATGGATACGAAATTATCTTGTCCGAAAGCCCCTCCACCGATACACTCATTTCGCAGCAATCTCATGCCATGACCACTCTATCACAATTGTTAAGAACCGGAGCTCAAAATATGCCCCTAAACCAAGCTCGTGAAATCGAATTTCATCAAGGTACTGGAGACCATCCATTGGTGGCACCGGATCATCATGCAAATCATGCTCACAATCGAAAAGGATTAACAAAGGCATTGCCTTGGAGAATTTGTAGAACTGACTTGGTGGGTTAGATCAATCAAGACCCACTTATTTATTTTTGAATTTCTGATTTAATTAATACGTTATATATAAAGCTATAAAGATTACGGTTAATTTCCCTCCATAAACGACTATACAATAGCATTCAAAACCAACTTTCACCGAATTATTGTAACCATCCCGCATTGGAGGTTGTTGACCCAACTTTTGTAACTGTTATGGTAACACTCTACATAGTAAAACTCTAGTGGTCTACTCCAACCTTTAGACCGATGACCTGGACTTTAATATCAGTTTGTGGGTTATTTAGGTTGTATATTATTTATGAGGGGTCTAAATGGGCATATTTGAAGGTAATAAAACAGAGCACGGGTCAAACAAGATTGACCATCTTTTAAAAGGATTGTTTCCACCTGTACTCAATTTCGCCAAAATCTGGTCTTACTGCAAAAAGCTTCACCTTACTCTAATGGGGGACGGGGCGTTCCGTTATGGGAGCTCCACCACGCGTGGAAGACAAAAGAACACCGCCCCACCCAAACTTTTAACGCGTGATGGCCATGATGCGTGGAGAACTTGTTTGATTTGATGGGTTGTGAGGGAAATTGTTGGGTGCAGTGAGTGATAGACATTTCCACTAAAATCTATCACTAGTGATAGAATAATGTTTGATGACATGGCGGAACTTGATTGGATAGAGTGAGTGGTGAGTGATGGGCGCCCCTACCCCTAATATACTAAATCACACTAAAACTCAACAAAACAAACAAAATGGCATCCTTAGAAATAATCACGTCCAAATCCATTAGGTAAAATAAGATACCAATAGAAATCAAGAAACATCCACACGATCAAGAAAAGTAGCCTCTGCTTTGGAGTTAAATTTAGGTGTAAATACATTATATGAAGTTGCATCAATTGCTAGCCAGAACATTCACCTGCATTGAAATTTTTACCAAGTCGAGCTATAAGTGAAGACTCAATTACCAGTTGGTCCGAGCTAACTGTGAGAGAGTCTCAGAAAGTCTTAGCTGCAACCTGAAAGATCACAACAAGGAAGAAAACACACCGTTAGCCTCGTCACAAGGAGGGGGGGTCTCTCTGTGACCAAGCTCGGGCGTGAGAATAAGTATCGGAGTATGTGGAGTGATAAATGAGAGAGATCGAGGAGAGTTAGAGAGAGAAAGTAGCGATTACCTCATTTGGAAGGTTTTAGTGGGGCATTTATACCTTTTGGGTATGCTGACGTGGCGAGGTTGTTATGGCCGAACCAGTCACTGTCAGGCAGTTAGAGTTGTGGGCCCCAAGTTAGTTAGGGAAGATCCTCTAGGTCGATCGTACCTATTTAGGTCGTCCGACTCGATCCAATGGCGCCGTACCTTCGGTGACTAGCGTTCGGCCTTTGACGGGGGATGATCAGTCCGGGATAGACGGTGTTCGGTTCGGTCTAGCATGTATCCTCATCAATAAGCAAAACTGAAAAAGAAAAAAGAAATAAATAGTTTTATCTCATTACAGAAAACCTGAAAATGATAATCAACAATCAGTTTGTTAAAAGAAACGGTTATTATCATTTATAGCTTAACCTATAATCGGACACAGCACGATGTGTACAGCCAGAGCTTCAAATGCATCAGCGTTGATCGTCTTCAAGAGTACATCCGTAGTGACTTTTGATTCAATAATAGTCAGCAGCAATAGAGTGGTCATCATCGGAGTTCAGATCGACGGTTAACGACAATCACATTTGTGAGACATCGATGTCTTCTGGAGGCAATCCGGCCAACGGCCAGGATTAAGTCAAAAACATTTTTTTCATAAGGGGAACATATGAGTATATAATTTTAACACCCCAAAAATACGATCACTAGTAACACAACTTCATAAGAACGTGATCATATATGTTGGGTTATGGAGGCTTGATTGGTTTGGGACAAATTTGGCCTATATAGTTTTATGAGTAAATTACAAGTTTTGTCCTTTATGTTTACACCATTTTGCAGGTGGTGTCCTTTAATGCAAAAGTTGACAAGTTTTGTATTTAATGTTTCAAAATCTTGCACGTTCTATCCTTTAGGCCAAACCAAGTTAGATTTTTTGGTTAAATCAGATTACACAAGGGTATTTTAGTCTTTTACTCAATTATTTAATATTACTTTAAAAAATAAGAAAAAACTATTTAAAATTCTCTCTCTACAACTCTCTCTCACTCAACTTGACCCACCATAACCACCACCATCAACCCACCACCACAACCTTCACCGCCACCAACCACCCCACCTTAGCCTTCACTGCCACCACTCCTACCTACCAACCACCACCACCAATTCCGCCGTCACCACCACACCAGTTCCACCAAACTCTTACATTTTCTCTCTACATATTAGACATACTTGGAACACTGCATTTGTGAGTCACAATGTGGGAAATATAACTCATAAAAGACATTCCTCCAAAAAATCGTTGAATAAATAGTCGAATTGAATGAATTCAGAACTCAGTTTATCAAATTGAAAAAAAGGAGAGAACTGCACAGCATATGCAGTAAACACAAATCAAGAATACTCTCTAAAGAAAATGAAGATAAGCACACTGGACATTCACCGCCAAACAACCCCTTCATTTTCTCTATCTCTACCACAAGCTCAGATCTGTAATGGATAAATGGTGGCGGTTGGGGTTTCATCAGATTTGAGACGTTGGCGGGTTTTGATGATGGTTCGATGTGGTGGTTGGATCTAAACAAGGGACGGTGGTGGGTTTGGATCTGAAACGGTGGCGGTTATGATGGTGAATGTGGTGGACGGTGGTGGGTGGGTGTTTGGTTAGGGTTGGGGTTTCATTGGTGGGAGTTTCTACGTAGCCATAGAGAGAGAGAGAGAGAGAGAAAGAGAAAGAGAAAGGTAAAGGAAAAAGAAAGGGGTTTTTAAATAAAAGGAATAAAAAGACAATTATACCCTCATATGCTTTGCACATGATTTGATTTAACTGAAAAAATTAACTGGGTTTAGCCTAAAGGTTAAAACATGCAAGATTTTAAAACATAGAGTACAAAACTTTCAAAGTTTTGCGTTAAAGGACACCGCCTGCAAAATGGCGTACACATAAAGGACAAAACTTGTAATTTACTCTAGTTTTATTTAGCATGTTTATTATTTTTTGGGGGAATAAGTTAGAACCCTAATTTCTTTATAAATATATGTCTTTGTACATGTAATTCCTCATCACGAGTGGTGGGAGACAAAAAGCAATGGAAATCCTGGTTGCAGCCTATGGACGTAGGTCATCCGACCAAACACGTAAATCCTTGTCTTCTTGTGTTCGTTTATTTTATGAAGATAATCGTTGATTGTGTGTGTTGCTTCCGCGTGCTAATACCCTAACAATATATTAAGTTCACCTCAACAGAACATGAATGTGGTTGCTTTCATATTAAACGAGCAATAAAATTCACATCTAAGTTAGCTTACAGAATCCAAGATCTAACGCTCCATAACCCTTTGTTGGTTATCTTTACTTCTATATTTAGCAAACTTCCTTATCCAAAACCGATTATAAATACCATCGTTTCCATACATTTCATGCATTCAAATCTTCCACTAATAATGGCTACTTACATCAAATCTTGTCATCTTTCACGAAGTGTTATCGTTCTTGCTTTTATTCTATACTTGTCTCTTTTTAGTTGTATACTTTGTGTAGCTTCAGTTAACGTGGGTAAAGTAAGTGGTTTTGTTCAAATAAAGGGACCTAACTTTGTCATTAACGGTTCACCATTTCTATTCAACGGCTTTAATGCGTACTGGATGATGAATGTAGCCACCGATCCGAGTGAGAGGTACAAGGTGTCCCAAGTCCTACAAGACGCTGCGAATGCTGGTCTTTCAGTATGTCGCACATGGGCTTTCGCTGATGGTATTGATGATAAAGCATTACAAATTTCACCAGGAGTATATGATGAACGTGTATTTCAGGTACTCACCATTTTTATTTCGTTACTATATTATACAATGATGTTTTTACTAACAAAAGATGTGGTTTTATACGCAGGGATTGGATTTTGTGGTAGCAGAAGCAAGAAAATACGGTCTTCGGTTGATGTTAAGTTTTGTTAACAATTATAAAGACTTTGGAGGGAGACCACAATATGTTGAGTGGGCTAGAAGCTCGGGCGTTCAGCTCAAAAGCGATGACGATTTCTACACAAATCCTGTAGTTAAAGGGTATTACAAGAACCATGTTGAAGTAAGTAAAAAAGTTATAAAATATGTGTTTAATGTATGTAAATATGTTTTATAGTGACTTATATGTATTATTATGACTTCAGAGAGTTATTACAAGAGTGAATACAATCACCAAAATCTCTTACAGGGATGACACTACGATCATGGCATGGGAACTTATTAACGAACCCCGTTGCCAACTAGATTACTCGGGACAAATGGTTAATGTGAGTGAATATTGTAGTTGTTTAAATTGTATGATGTTATAAATGAAGCTATATATAAATATATGAATTTGAGCTTATGTTTCTCTTTAGGGTTGGGTTCAAGAAATGGCCGTGTTTGTTAAATCATTGGATCAACATCATTTGTTAGAGATTGGAAATGGAGGGGTTTTATGGAGACACGATGCCCGAACGAAAACAAATAAACCCCGGTTACCAAGTTGGAACCGATTTCATCAACAGCAATCTTGTTAAGGAAATCGATTTCGCCACTATACATGCATATCCTGATCAATGGTAACAACTATTGTGACTTAATAATAATATTGTGTCTATTAATAAAAATAATAATCCATTTATGCTAATGTTTTACTTAATTACAGGTTGTCCGGGCAAAATGATGATTCACAAATGGCATTTATGCAAAGATGGATGTCAAGTCACTACGAAGATTCAAGAACTATCCTAAAGAAGCCATTGGTGATAGCCGAATTTGGAAAGTCAAGCAAAGATCCATATTATAACATTAACAAAAGAGATTCATACATGAATGCTGTTTATAGAAACATTTACATGGAGGCAAAGAGTGGAGGGACGGTTGGTGGTGGTTTAGTGTGGCAGCTTATGGCGGACGGGATGGGTTCCTACGGTGATGGATACGAAATTATCTTGTCGGAAAACCCGTCCACGGTTAGCATCGTTTCGCAACAGTCTCATGCCATGGGCACTCTAGCACATATGTTAAGAAGTGGACCTGAAAATGTTGCTGTTAATCAAGCTAGGGAAGTTGAGTTTGGTCAAGTTAGAGGTCCTTCATATGTGGTAAACCATCGAAAAGGAACGAGGAAGGCAGGTCCTTGATAGAGTGTGTCGAACGAAGATTCACTTATGATCTTAAGAATGTGATTTAATTTTGTTATTGTTGATTATTATTTGGATGTAACGCAGGTTCCCCATAAATAAGTTAAATATTGCGGTGTTTCCCGGTAACGATTGCACAAGTTACAAGTTACAATTTAATAAACTAAGCTAATATTTTAAAACCTCTACCTGGATTGCACAAGTTACAAGTTACAATTTAATTTTAAGCTAATATTGTGATTTGTAATGTAAGCCATAGAACTTTCTAGAGGCATGCAGTTAACAACCAAAATGACGAAACGTGCCCTAAAATGCAATTTCAGTTTTCAGGTATAATACAATACATCACATATTTCATTTGGAAACAAATAGAAAAAAAAAACAAGTTTATACTTTTCCTCAACTCACGTTTCACTTTTCAACCAACCAATTGCATGGCCAACTAACAAACAAAAGAAATAATTTCTTCTTAGATTTTAGCAACAACAAAAAAAAGTTCTCTCTCAATATCTTTTTTTAATAGTAAACAGAACCTTTATTCATCCAAACAAAAACAAAAACATACCAGCCCGAAGCTAGTAATACGAACATCCAAATTAAAAGAAAAACAAAACAGAGAAAGGAGAACCAAAACTAATCTAAATTCTACATAACGTTACCAATTTACATTAAAGTCCCACCATTCTTGTTGTGTGATGCTTTTATATTTTAACCTCACCTTCATGCCTTGATAAGTTGTCTCCTTTATTGTTGCCATTACCGTCTGTACCGTACTTTGTCTTTCTCCGAAAATCCTTTCGTTTCTGACTTTCCATAGAGTCCACATAACTTGAATTGCTGATGCTTGTATCACTTTCTTCATCTTTCGGCTTCGGTTCAGCTCATTTAGTTCCAGCAGTAGTTCTTTTAGGTTACACTCGGTGTTGACCATGGGTATCTTAAGCCACCTGGTTACTTCCTCCCAGACCCGTTTCGCCAAATTACATTGTAACAGAATATGGGCAGCAGTTTCATTTGCTGCACCGCATATTTTGCACAAAGTATCAGTCAAATTCATACCTCTATGTGCTAGAGCCGTTGCTGTTGGGATTTTTTCTTCGATGGCTCTCCAAACGAACATTAGACTTTTCTTTGTTGCCCAGTTGTTCCATTCAAAGCTGAAAGCAGGTTCGTTCAAATCCGTTTGTTGGCTGAGTGAACGTCTCACATCCTTCACCGTGAAATCATCGTTTTCAGGTCCGCACCAATACCACTTATCTCCAGTCATTGACGTTTGAAATTGTTGCAGCTTCCTTGATAAGTCTCCCATTTTGTTTTTTTCTTCGTCACTGATTGGTAATCTCGTCCATGCCGAGTCCCATAAATTGCTCCCATTGTTTATCCGATAAGAGTCAATAACTTTTGCCTTTTTATTTGCTGCTAGTTGATAGATATTAGGAAATTGCTTTCTTAGTGGTTCGTTTCCGATCCAAGTATCTAACCAAAACAGTCCTTTATCCCCAGGGCCGGCTCAACCATTTTGGTGGCTCAAAGCAAAATAAAAATTTGGGGCCCTTTTTAAATTTCACGCTAGATAGACCACTCAACCTACTTGACCTATTTGAATCTTCAATTCGACCCGTCTAGATATTTAGATCATGTTTGTGCTAACCGTGGCTTGGCTAATTGATTACCTTAATCCAACTTTATCTAAAAGAGAAATGTTAGTATCCTAACTTAAAACAAAATGTTGCTACAAGGATTCTAAATGATGGAGTAACTCACCTGGCAATGGCAATCGAATTACACCTACACAATTCATTTTTTACAGAATTATGCATACTTTAATAACAAATAAATATTTACAAATGTACATACACTAATTTGAATTAACAAAGCTGAGAGAAATTTTGAACAGACAATTGATTATAACATGCTCAACTAACAACTAACATATTAGATTATAAATTTTTGTTCTATATTACATCAACAAACTTGGAAGAACAACCACCAAACAGAATGGGGTAAAATTAAAAAAATGTACCTTTATGTCTTGAAGAATGAACAACTTAAACAGAACATTCGCTACAAATTACGTATTAATAGCAGCTTAGATTTCAATTTCACACTTCGATTAAACAACAAAACAAGAGAGCATAATTTGTTTATCGATATCAAAGGCAAGAACATGTTTGATTCTAGCCTTTTGTTTACCTAGATAGCCATCAAAGTTTGTTTGAAGGATTATCAGTTGCGATTTCAATCTCTGACCTTTCATTGTTCAAGATGATGAACGCTTCGATTCCCTACCCTTTTCAATTCAGAAACCCAATTTCTAAGCTTCTATCATCGTTTCCAGACTACAAGCCGAAAAAAGAGTAAAACTGATAATTGGGGCCCTTCAAAAGTGGTGGCCCAAAGCTTGGGCTTCACTTCACTTACCCAAAGGCCGGCCCTGTTTATCCCCCATACCAACATTACTTCTCAATTTTGAGCTGACATCAACATTTTGTTTTAAGAAACCCTTTTCTATCTCTCCAATGTTCTTCCATACTCTCGTCAACAATTTTTTAAACGGAATGGGTTTCATATTCCTATGATTATGGTGCAACGATTCTATTGTTTTTACCCACAGACTCCCAGGTTCCATCTTTAGTCTCCACCACCACTTGAGCAATAGAGCTAAATTTAAATCTTTTATCTTGCCAATACCTAATCCTCCAAAATCCTTTAGTGCTACTATCCTTTCCCATCTAACCCATCTTATTTTGTTATTTAAACTGCATCCTCCCCATAAGAATCTCCTTCTAATCCCTTCAAGAATTCTCAAAACAGTGGCCGGACACTTATAAAGAGACAAGTAGTAATTTGGTAGACTACCTAGCACTGCTTTTACTAGTACTACCCTCCCTGCGAAAGATAAATGTCTGGCCTTCCAACTTGATAATCTCTTATTGAAAGTTTCTATTATCTCCTTCCAATGAATTATTCTATTCATGTTTGCACGCACTTTTAACCCAAGGTAAGTAAATGGTAATTTTCCAGCTTTACATATAAAAATCGCTGCCATATTTGTAATTTCTTCCTAGGATTTACCGACTCCAAATAGTTGGCTCTTCCGTGGGTTAACTTTTAAACCCGATAGAAGGTAAAAAATTCTAAGTATCCTTTTTAAGTTTCTTATGTTGTTTTCCTCCCACGCCCCCAAAAAAATTGAGTCGTCTGCAAATAACATGTGAGTAATATATGGGTCGTTGTTTGGTAACCTCACACCCGAGTATTCGTTGGAGCTTTTAGCCTTTTACATCATGACGTGAAGGGCTTCCATTGTAGAGGTGTACAAATCGGTTTTTTTTTTCAAAAACCGGTTTCGGTTATTAACCAAACCGGTTTTTTCATCCAAAATGAAAACCGGTTTTTTTAATAACCGGTTTCGGTTACTAACCGGTTTTTCAAGTCCAAAACAATAACCGGTGTAACCGGTTGGGATCAGTTTTTAACCGGTTTTTGCCAAAAAAAACCGGTTTTCAGTTTTCAGCCGGTTTAACCAGTTTTTTTAAAACCGGTTTCGGTTATTAACCGGTTTTTCATACCAAGAATCTTAACCGGTCTATAACCGGTGGTTCGGTTATAAAAAAACCGGTTTCGGTTTTTTTCCCGGTTTCGGTTCTAAAACCGGTTTTTTTGTACACCTTTATTCCATTGCCATAATGAATAAAAAAAGTAGAGGGTCACCCTGTCTCAACCCCCTTTTATATTGGAACTCACCAGTTGGGGATCCATTTACTAGAATCGAACCCCTCCCTGCAAACACTATACCCATTACCCAATTCCTCCACTTTGATGGAAATCCCATATGTGTTAGAACATAAATTAGGAATTTCCAGTTTAGTGTGTCATACGCTTTCTCTATATCTGCTTTGAATACAAAGATCTTACGTTTTGTTTTCTTCGCCCACTCAACTATTTTATTAATCACTAACGGCCCGTCGACAATGTTTCTTTTCTGATACAAAAGCCGACTGTACATTTGAAATCACACTTTTTATAACCCCCTTCATTCTATTAGCTAGAACTTTTGATACAATTTTATTCACCACACCTATTAGTGATATTCGCCGAAAATCTGAAAGAGTCATAGGGTCCATTACCTTTGGGATGATCGCGATGAAAGACGCTCCACATGTATGATGAATTGATCCGTGAGTGAAGAACTGCGACATGACCTGCATTATTGGTTCCTTTAACTCTTCCCAATATGTCTTTATTAAGTTGAAAGTTACCCCATCTGGGCCCAGGGCCTTGTTTATACCACATTCCCATACAGCCTTCCGGACTTCCTCCAAAGTGAAAGGTAATATTAGGCCAGCCGCTTCATCTGTGCTGAAGCGGTTAAACCCCTCCAGACCGATCCTAGGTCTGATGTTCACCGGCTCATTAAACTTTGTTTTTAAAGTCTTCACAAAGTGATTTTTTATTTCAATTGGGTCCGTCACCCAATCACCTTCTATCCTTAATCCATTTATCCTGTTCCTGGCCACGTGACTATTGACAATCGCGTGGAAATAACTTGCGTTTTCATCTCCTAAGCCCACCCATCGTATTCTTGCCTTTTGTTGCATATCCATGGCTTGTACCATTTGCCACTCTCTAATTAACTTTTTACAATTCTGCCACTCTACCAATTCCGCCTCGGTTAGAAGTCTATCTTCTGCTTACCCATCCAATACTTCCAATCTATTTTGTGCAACTACCTGGTCTTTCTCTTCTTCTTCTTTTTTACGTTTCCTCCATACTTTTAATTCATCTTTTACTGCTTTTAATTTCACCGCCAGCACTTCGTCTTTAAATCTTGAATCACACTGTTTTCCCAGCCCTTTCTTTACAGCCTCGTCAAAGCCGTTCAATGAGAACCAGCTGTTGAAAAGTCTAAATGGTGAAGGGCCAAAGCTATTGTTGACTAACGTCAAGATAATCGGACTATGATCCGATATCTCCCTATTTAATGCTTTTAAGGTTGCATTTGGCCACTTCGTCATAAAATTTTCACACACCAATATTCGATCTAACTTACTAAGATTTGAACCGTCACCTGATAAAAAAGTGTACTTCATTCCCCCCATGTTATATTCTTGGAAGCCCCCTCTACTAATAAAGTTGTTGAAGTGCATAACTCCGGTAGCATCAAAAACATAATTGAATCTGTCCTCTGGTACTCTCACTTCATTGAAGTCACCTAGTAAAATCCATAGGCCCGGTATTACGTTTTTTATAGCGAGTAACTCTTCCCACATATTCCTTCTATTAGCTAATATTGTTAAAGCATACACATTTACAATAACCAAATCCTCCTCATAACAGTTGATTCTACCCCTTACTGCTAGAAAATTCTGATTTTTTATTTCCATCTCCTTTTTGAACATTCCTGGCCAAAGAGTCGGCGGAAAATGGTGGGAAAGCTCTTCGTTCCCGGTTCTCTTGTAGTTGAATACTCCGAAACCACAAGAATCCTACTATACCATGAATATCAACGAATTTGATTATTGTAATCGCTTAGGATACCCTTTTCTTTAGTTTATAGGGTCTATTTCTTAGTTCAAGATCTCTCTTACTAATTGAAATAAAAAAATGTAGATATGTTTCCCCCAAAATGGTAACGAGGGACTTGAGTGACTCACCCTAATCAATAAGCGGGAGCACTAGAGTAGGTATCGAGTGTTGCGAGGGCTTAGATTTGCGTGTTAAGGGCAAATTTTGTCTTGAGGACACCCTAAAGCGCTCATGGTATCATTATTTTACGGTAGAGACGCTTATGACCTCCCCTTGATGCCGCAGTAATGACTCCTTGAGGCATTACAATAACACGTCGCATTCTTCAAATATTAAGGAACAAGACCAGATCTATTACGAGAATGATTTATTCTCGAAAAAAATCTATACTTATTATTTTTTTGTTATAATGGAAATTGGGAAGGATTTTTTTTTAAAGAATCAAATAAGTAAGAAATACTCATGGTAACCATTAAAGCCGACATAATTAGTAAAATTAGTTATGAATGTATTGAGCAATATAATAGAGAAGTAAGATTGTAATATCGGTACCGTACTTTCAAGTAGGTGATGTTTGTAGAGCTATTTACACGATTGCAGACATTTCCAGAACACTTCTAACATAGGGACACATACAATCTATCCGGTGTGAAAGTTGACCAACATTTTTATTCAAAAATACGGGGGTTTCAAGTCCACGGCCAAGTCCTTCTTACTTCTCGTTCCATCATATGGCTTATTGTAACACCCGGTGTTTCGAAAGTCAAAGTCAAGATTGAAGTCAAAGGAAGAAAAGATTGCTAATTGGATCTTTCTCTCCTTACTCAATTCCTGTTTTGACTTCTCTGACTTGTAATTAGTCTATTTTATATTATCGCTTTAGTTGTATTATGTGGAGTACCTATTAATAATCGCATAGTAGTCGCTGTTATCGCATGTTTAATCGCTTTATCGTTGTTGCAATCGCACTCGCAACTCGAATTACGCATTTTGGTTATTGTTATACGTGTGTGTGTGCCTTATGTGTTACTTGTGCATGTTTATTTATGTTATGTGTGGTAATCAATCGAAACGCAAACGAACTCAATCGCAATTGAATCGCGAACACTAAACGAATATGAAATAAGGATGCTTGTATGTTGATATAGTAGTTGGGATTAAAAGTAATTTGACTAGGAAATTCTCTCGCATCGCAACGCTCGCAACCGTAATCAGAACGACAAAACTCGTCGCACCAAACACTTGAACAAGTGGCCAATCGACCAGGTGGACAGTCGATCGGCCAGCCAATCGATCAGGCTGCCAACCGATCGACCAGCCCCTCTCCTCCCCTTTCCTTTATTGGGAAACCCTATAAATACCCCCTGTCACCATCCTACTTTCCACTTTTGGCAACTCTCATCCGACCAGCTCATCTTCCCCACTTTTCTTCAGATTTCTCGCGATTTCGGTAAGATCTCATCCTAAATCTTGAACTTCCTTAATCTACACGCACTCCTACACCTTTCTATCTTTTGAATCTTAACTTTTAACCGTGAAATCATCAAGATTCAAAGTGTTCTAGGATGACGTCATCATGTGTTCTTGAGAACTTCATGTTTTGGCCTCAATCCACCAAGAACAACTTAGATCTAACCGATTTCCACATAAACAAACAAAGAACTTTCATAGATCTAAACATATTCACAATGAAAATGATTGAAAGATGGTTTTCCAACTTTCTTTCAACTCTTTTACACTCAATGCATTCAAAACAGATAGAATCGGAGCTTGTGCCGACTTACTACTTATTCTTGTGGTTGTGATGGTTCAAGATCTGGATTCTATCCACGAGACTACCGATTTCGGGTTAAACATGGAACACCGTCTCGAACAATTAACTGGTCGGATTTGGGTGATTCCTGTCCGATCAGGGGTACCAAGTATTGACAAGGTTTCTGTTGCTTAATACATTATCAAAACGTCTCGATAAAATGACAAACGATCAAAACAACAAAGCGAAAGACGAACAGGTCGAACAGGACGGAGTGTCGTCCTATCGGACAGCCATCCGAACGACCGGTCATCTGATCAACTCGCACCTTGGCCCCACAATTAATTTTCCAAATCAACCCTCAAGAGTTTTGGGAACACCGAACAGATTGCCATCCGATCGAATTACCACTCAATCGACCGACCATCCGACTATGTGATGTTTCGAAACTTCAACACTTAAACAATTTTCAACATGTTCAATGCACAAGGGATGCCACCCGATCGAACAACCGTCCGATCGAGTGACAACCTGCTGAGAACTTGTTCTCGCTGAAGTGCCCAACCTATCGGACCGTCGCCCGATCGAACGGTCGTTCGATCGATCGACCTGAAAAGTAGAGGTACTTCCATGTTTTCAAAATACTACAACGAAAACTTCAAAAGTCAAGCCATAATACACAAACACATCCTTCCCAAAGGAAGTAACAATCCACTGGAACGATCATCCGACCGGACGACCGTCCGAACGGACTGTCACTCGAACGACCGGCTGTCCGATCGGACTACCATCCGATCAAACTGCTGTCCTACCCACTTGCACTCTGTATCGTTTTACGCGTCACTTATTGTTATGCTATCAATCTGTTCAGGCTAACCCTACTCTCTAGCGCTCCCTTTAATCCATCAATCGCTGTGAGTATACTCGATCCCTTTTTGCTTTACGCACTTTTGGGTGTTACATACGTTACTTATACAAAATCACATCGAACACACTACGAAATACTTTAAACGCTAACCGTTATCGCATGTTATACGTGACTTAATGAATACTTGTTTGTTATGTTTACACATGGAATGCTATCTACCTGCCTTAGCAACGATAGTACTATAGTTTGGACTCAGCACCTGTTCACTCAGGGGTTGTTAAGGACAATTAGTTACATGGCTCACAGTGGTGAGTGTGTATCGCGAACTGCCTTGGGCAGTCAACCCGCAGTCATTGGTATCGATAGGTTCATGTCGATAACTAACATGCCTCATTTTACACTGTGTACGTGCTGGTTACGCGTAACGATTTCGAACTCTATATGCTATTATCAAACTTGTATGCTCACCTTTACACTATGTGTATTGACTTTTACTTTAACGTATGTGACAGGTGCTTAGGATTCTTATTTGCTTACTTTGGTGTGAAATCAAGGCTAGGAAAGACCTAGGTCAACAATAAACAATTGTCTGTAATGAAAATCTGAGTTGTCGGAACAGAACAATTTGACTAGATCTTTTCTGTAATAATTGTATTATCATTTATGACATGGTATGGGACGTGTTGCTTTAAATATTTGGTAAATATAGTTGTTATGGAAACTTCTGGACAATCTGTTTCGCTCAGTGTCACGCCCCGATGTTTTCGCCATCGGTTGGGGTGTGACAGATTGGTATCAGAGCCATAACTATAGGAATTAGGCAAGACTCGACCTAGTCCGGGTCGATGTCTTAGAAACCTAGTCTATAGTTAGGAACCAATAGACCGACTCGTGCATGTCCAGTAGGGATTATGTGTGAGCGTACTTGCTATTTCTAGTTATTCTCGCCTACGCTTCACTATCACTGCACTCGAATTTTTAAATATGATTGGGCGATTAAGTCGAGATTAGGTGTGAAAACCGCGAACTCTCGACTAAGTTGCTTATTTAACCCATATTTTTATCTATAAACACGAGAAATTGCGTTGAAATAGGAGTGAAATCCATACTTTGACGCATAATTCTCTTTCATTTTATCAAAACAGGAACAAAGTTGTTAAGTCAGGGGTGAAACCCGAACCTTGACGACTTGTTCCGACCTCTACTTGGTTTTTACAAAACTCTCACCAAAGTCTCGACGGACTCCAACGACTTGAAGTCACGATATGACTAAAAGGATGCGTGCCAAGCCCAAGATTCGAGGCAAAAGCACAGTCCTGAAAGTCAAAGTGTGTACAACAGGTCCCTGTAAATAGTCGAATCACTTTGGGTAGTCAATGTCTAAATAGCCGCAGACAATCTATTTCTTAGTTTTTATGTGCTTTGATTCTGAGCCCGCAACCGCAGACTCTGATATTCATAAATTTTATGTGTTATGTGTGTATTTACCTGATTACATGTTTTCGGAATTTTTGGAATTTATCAATTTCGCTATCGCTTTGATCGACACACACGACTCGCACTACACACTATCTCAAAACGTTAACAAATCGCTACTACCATGAGGAACCACCGTACGCTATGTTGCTTGCTATATTATTCGCTTATACTATACTACTCGCTATGCAATGCGCGAACGCTCTTCTCGAACGATCACGAACTTTGAATGATAGGTTTCTGTATTCAGACCGCCTCTGTGTGCATCTAGACAAGTTACATGTTTATATGCTTCTGTGTTTTGTGCCCTACGTGCTTATGTGCTTCTGTGTTTCTGTGCCTTACGTACTTATGTGCTTCTGTGCTTATGTGAATCTGTGATTATGTGCCTATGTGCTTACGTGATTGTACGTGTTCCTGAGTTTTAGTAAGTAGTAGACGTGTGAGGTGAGATTCGATTATATTGTGTTGAGTCCTGTGGCGATGTCGGGTGCAGACAATATTGTCATCTGGATCTCGCGCTACCCGAGATAATCGCCGAAAGCAAGCAGACAAACGCCTCGCTGCCATGATT
The DNA here is from genome assembly GCA_030545235.1 of Helianthus tuberosus. Taxonomy (NCBI): domain Eukaryota; kingdom Viridiplantae; phylum Streptophyta; class Magnoliopsida; order Asterales; family Asteraceae; genus Helianthus; species Helianthus tuberosus. Next base: position 157,565,649 of record CM060402.1, on the reverse strand, counting down.
ACTAAGCAAATGGCAAAGGTTGTACCCCAAGTCGTCAGTGAACTGTACGAAAACATGAGCAAATCATCTGAAGAATCCAGGACCGAGACTCCCAAAGCTGCTTTCAGCTTCAAACAGTTCAAGGCATGTGGACCGAAAGAGTTCACCGGCGAAGAAGGCCCTACGGCTTTGTTTCAATGGTTTGACTCAATCGAAGTCACCCTGCGACAAAGCGGATGTCCTGATAATCTCCGCACACTGAATGCGACCGGCGTCTTCCAGTCTCGCGCTCTAGACTAGTGGACGGCCGAAAGGGCAAGCGCGGAAATGATGCAGCTTATGGTCTATCATGGGATGAGTTGAAGAACGTTATGCTCGAGGACTTCTGCCCTCCCCATGAGTGCCAGAAGCTGGAGGATGAGTTCTGGCACATTAAGCAGAAAGAAGGTGACAACGCTGCCCTGACTGCTCGCTTTAAGCAGCTCAGCATCATCTGTCCCGATCAAGTAAAGACGCCCGACATGACGATCAAGAAGTACATTCGAGCTCTACCCGACTGTGTTGCAGATTTTGTGCATGCCGCAAAGCCAGCAACAATCGAAGAAACTTACTTGCTTGCCGCCGAAATCAACAACAAGCGAGTAAAAGCTGGTTTTTGGGATAAAACACCAAAGAACCTGCATCAAGTCACCGCCGCACCGACCGTCGAAACCGCCGCCGCTCAGTCATCATAAGCCTCTCGCCGCAAGAAGAAGAACAACAATAGCAGCTCCAGCAACAAGAACTGTGTTGTCACTACCACTGCTGCTCCACTTCAAGCCGTACCAGCTCAGCAGCAATCTCACCACCACCCAGCACCAGTTACCTATGCACCGCCTGCAAAGCGTGCATACACAGGCCCTCACCCTGCCTGCCCGACATGCACTTATTATCACCTGGTGGGTCTAGCTTGCTGTTTTTGCGCTCACTGCAATGTGTACGGCCACTTCACTGCAAATTGCCGTACTGGTCCTTGACAAGCACCCGCTCAAGCCACTGCCCATCAAGCTCTGCTCCTGCCCCACAAGGCCAACAAGCGTGTCAGGCACCCGCGGTCAACGTCCGAGTCTGCTTCGCATGTGGTGACCCCAACCACTTTGCGAACATGTGCCCAAACAGGGTTGTGAAACAAGAGCCCTAGCAGCAGCAGCCTCAACAGCAGCAACAACCTCAGCAACAGCAACAAGCCGCCCGCGCCAGAACTTTCAACATCAATGTGCGCCAAGCCCAGGCTGACAACAATGTGGTCAATGGTACGTTCCTTGTGAATGGTATTTATGCATCGTATTTGTTTGATACTGGAGCCGATAACTGTTTTGTGTCGTTCGAATTCGAGAAACTCCTTAGTCGTAAGCGCTCCCATCTCCGCTCGACGTTCGATGTTGAAGTCGCCACCGGAAGAACTGTCGCCGTTAATTTTGTTCTTCGTGATTGTACTCTTGAGCTCAACAATCACATCTTCCCAATCGACCTTATTCCGATGCAACTCGGAAGTTTTGACGTCATAGTAGGCATAGACTTTCTTCGCGATAACCATGCTGAAGTTGTGTGCTTCGATAAGATGATTCGATTCTCGCTAGCGAATGGTGATTTATTGTGTGTTTTTGGCGAAACTGCTTCGAAAGGTCTCAAGCTCATGCCGTGTGTCCAAGCTAACAAGTATCTCCGCAAGGAATACAGAGCTTTCTTGGCTAACATTGTAGTAGCAGAGAAGGAAAAGAAAGGAAGACCTGGTGTAAACGATGTTCCAGTGGTCTGAGAATTTCCTAACGTTTTTCCTGGGGATCTTCCGTATCAACCTCATTCCTGGAGCCAACCCTGTTGCCAAAGCTCCTTACCGACTCGCACCGTCCGAAATGCGTGAACTCTTAAGTCAGCATCAGGAATTACTTGAGAAAGGCTTCATTCGCCCGAGCACCTCTCCTTGGGGCGCGCCAGTCCTTTTCGTCAAAAAGAAGGATGGGTCGTTCCGGATGTGCATTGACTATCGGGAATTGAATAAGTTAACTATCAAGAATCGCTATCCCCTGCCTCGCATTGATGATTTGTTTGATCAGCTACAACGTGCTACGTGTTTCTCCAAGATCGATCTACGCTCATGCTATCACCAGCTACGCATTCAGGAGGAAGATATACCCAAAACCGTTTTTCGCACTCGATACGGCCACTATGAGTTCGTTGTTATGCCTTTTGGTCTAACCAACGCACCCGCGGTTTTCATGGATCTGATGAATCGCGTGTGTAAACCTTATCTCGACCGTTTCTTCATCGTGTTTATCGACGATGTCTTGATCTATTCCAAGTCGAAAGCCGAACACGCGCAACATCTACGTTTGGTTCTCGAGCTACTCCAAGGGAATCGACTCTATGCCAAGTTCTCCAAGTGAGAATTCTGGCTGGAGGAGGTTCAATTCCTCGGTCACATTGCAAATAGTCAAGGTATTCACGTCGACCCTGCGAAGATTGAAGCCGTTAACAGTTGGATTACACCTAAGAACCAGTCTAAAGTCCGTTCTTTTCTCGGAATAGTTGTCTATTATCGACGATTTATCGAAGGATTCTCAAAAATCGTTGTGCCGCTTACCGCTCTCACGCATAAAGACAAGCCTTTTGTTTGGGGAACCGAACAAGATTCCGCTTTCCAAACCCTCAAGCACATGCTTTGCAATGCTCCTGTTCTCACATTGCCCGACGGAAACGACGACTTCATTGTCTATTGTGATGCCTCGAACCTTGGCCTTGGCTGCGTTCTCATGCAACAGGACAAGGTCATTGCCTACGCATCTCGTCAGCTCAAAATCCACGAAAAGAACTATACAACCCATGATCTCGAGCTAGGTGGAGTTGTTTTTGCGTTAAAAAATTGGCGACACTACCTGTATGGTACAAAGTTTACGATCTTCACCGATCATAGGAGCCTACAACATATGTTTGACCAGAAGGAACTTAATATGCGTCAACGCCGATGGGTGGAACTTCTCAACGATTATGACTATGAGATTCATTATCACCCTGGCAAAGCAAATGTCGTTGCCGATGCTCTCAGCAGACGGAGTTATTTGCTTAGCATTCGTAATACCCAAGCCCAATACGATCTCGAAACCCTCATCCGCGATGCCCAGCATGCTTGTTTTAACGAGCGCACATTGGATAAGGAAAGAATCTACCACGATGGAGCTCAGCTTGTGAATAAGTCGAATGGGATATTCCACTACCTGGACCGAATTTGGATCCCTAAACGGACCAATTTACGACAGACTCTGATGGACGAAGCCCACAAATCTCGATATTCCATTCATCCCGGTGCCGATAAAGTGTACCAGGACCTTCGTTACAAGTACTGGTGGCCGGGCATGAAAAGAGATATCGCCCTCTACGTTGGAAAGTGCCTGACTTGCTCAAAGGTTAAGGCTGAACACCAAAGGCCCTCTGGCTTACTCGAACAACCCCCGATCCCGATGTGGAAGTGGGAGAGTGTAGCTATGGACTTCATAACAAAGCTCCCGCATACGCCATCAGGTCACGACAGCATCTGGGTTGTTGTTGACCGTTTGACCAAATCAGCTCACTTTTTTCCAATACGGGAAGACTACAAGGTAGAACGATTAGCCCGAATCTACACCAATAAGATCATTTGTCGACATGGGACGCCTCGTGACATCATCTCTGACCGTGACGCTCGATTTACCTCGCGGCTGTGGGAAACGTTTCAAGCTGCTCTCGGTACGACGCTTAATCTAAGTACCACATTCCATACTCAAACCGACGTTCAGACTGAGAGAACGACCCGTACTCTTAAAGACATGCTCCATTCGTGTGTCATAGATTTTGGTGGTAATTGGGATGCATACCTGCCGTTATTCGAATTCTCGTACAACAACAGTTATCATTCCAGCATTCAAATTGCACTATTCGAGGCTTTATATGGAAGAAAATGTCGATCGCCTATTGTGTGGCACGAGATCGGTCACTCGCAATTAACCGGTCCTGAGCTATTGCAAGAAACGATTGACAAAGTCCTCCAAATAAGAGACAACTTGCTGGAAGCTCGGAGTCGTCAGAAAAGTTACGCCGATAGACGACGCAAGCCCCTTGAAGTTGACGTTGGCGACTACGTACTCCTAAAGGCATCACCTTGGAAGGGTGTGGTCAGATTCGGAAAGAAAGGGAAACTAACGCCTCGATATGTTGGACCTTTTAAGATTCTGGAAAGGATCGGAAAAGTCGCCTACAGACTCGAACTACTGGAGGAACTTAGTAATGTCCACCCGACTTTCCATGTGTCAAACCTTCGAAAGTGCCTGGCTGAGCATGATTTGATTGTACCTCTCGATGACCTCCAAGTAAACGAAACACTACACTTCGTGGAAAAGCCTGTCGAAATCATGGACCGCCAAACGAAGCAGCTCCGACGCACGCGCATTCCTATTTTGAAAGTCCGATGGGAAGGCAAACGAGGCGCAGAGTTCACTTGGGAACTCGAAAGCGACATGAAGGCAAAGTACCCACAGTTATTTGTTACGGCTTCGGCCTAATTTCGAGACGAAATTCCCTCAACTAGGGGAGGCTGTAACACCCAGTGTTTCGAAAGTCAAAGTCAAGATTGAAGTCAAAGGAAGAAAAGATTGCCAATTGCGATCTGTCTCTCCTTGCTCAATTCCTGTTTTGACTTCTCTGACTTGTAATTAGTCTATTTTATTATCGCTTTAGTTGTATTATGTGGAGTACCTATTAATAATCGCATAGTAGTCGCTGTTATCGCATGTTTAATCGCTTTATCGTTGTCGCAATCGCACTCGCAACTCGAATTACGCATTTTGGTTATTGTTATACGTGTGTGTGTGCCTTATGTGTTACTTGTGCATGTTTATTTATGTTATGTGTGGTAATCAATCGAAACGCAATCGAACTCAATCGCAATCGAATCGCGAACACTAAACGAATATGAAATAAGGATGCTTGTATGTTGATATAGTAGTTGGGATTAAAAGTAATTTGACTAGGAAATTCTCTCGCATCGCAATGCTCGCAATCTCAATCGGAACGGCAAAACTCATCGCACCAAACACTTGAACAAGTGGCCAATCGTCCAGGTGGCCAGCCGATCGACCAGCTGTTCGATCGAGCTGCCGCTCGATCGGCCAGCCAGTCGATCAGGCTGCTAACCGATCGACCAGCCCCTCTCCTCCCCTTTCCTTTTTTGGGAAACCCTATAAATACCCCCAGTCACCATCCTACTTTCCACTTTTGGCAACTCTCATCCGACCAGCTCATCTTCCCCACTTTTCTTCAGATTTCTCGCGATTCCGGTAAGATCTCATCCTAAATCGTGTACTTCCTTAATCTACACGCACTACTACACCTTTCTATCTTTTGAATCTTAACTTTTAACCATGAAATCATCAAGATTCAAAGTGTTCTAGGATGACGTCATCATGTGTTCTTGAGAACTTCATGTTTTGGCCTCAATCCACCAAGAACAACTTAGATCTAACTGATTTCCACATAAACAAACAAAGAACTTTCATAGATCTAAACATATTCATAATGAAAAGGATTGAAAGATGGTTTTCCAACTTTCTTTCAACTCTTTTACACTCAATGCATTCAAAACAGATAGAATCGGAGCTTGTGCGGACTTACTACTCAATCTTGTGGTTGTGATGGTTCAAGATCTGGATTCTATCCACGAGACTACCGATTTCGGGTTAAACATGGAACACCATCTTGAACAGTTAACTGGTCGGATTTGGGTGATTCCTGTTCGATCAGGGGTACCAAGTATTGACAAGGTTTCTGTTGCTTAATACGTTATCAAAACGTCTCGATAAAATGACAAACTATCAAAACAACCAAGGGAAAGACGAACAGGTCGACCAAGACGGAGTATCGTCCGATCGGACTGCTGTCCGATCGGATAGCCATCCGAACGACCGGTCATCCGATCGACTTGCACCTTGGCCCCACAATTAATTTTCCAAATCAACCCTCAAGAGTTTTGGGAACACCGAACGGATCGTCGTCCGATCGAATTACCACTCGATCGACCGACCGACCATCCGACTATGTGATATTTCGAAACTTCAACACTTAAACAATTTTCAACATGTTCAATGCACAAGGGATGCCACCCGATCGAACAACCGTCCGATCGAGTGACACCCTGCTGAGAACTTGTTCTCGCTGAAGTGCCCAACCTATCGGACCGTCGCCCGATCGAACGGTCGTTCGATCGATCGACATGAAAGGTAGAGGTACTTCCATGTTTTCAAAATACTACAACGAAAACTTCAAAAGTCAAGCCATCATACACAAACACATCCTTCCCAAAGGAAGTAACAATCCACTTGAAAGGTCATCCGACCGGATGACCGTCCGAACGGACTGTCACTCGAACGACCGGCTGTCCGATCGGACTACCATCCGATCAAACTGCTGTCCTACCCACTTGCACTCTGTATCGTTTTACGCGTCGCTTATTGTTATGCTATCAATCTGTTCAGGCTAACCCTACTCTCTAGCACCCCCTTCAATCCATCAATCGCTGTGAGTATACTCGATCCCTTTTTGCTTTACGCACTTTTGGGTGTTACATACGTTACTTATACAAAATCACATCGAACACACTACGCAATACTTTAAACGCTAACCGTTATCGCATGTTATACGTGACTTAATGAATGCTTGTTTGTTATGTTTACACATGGAATGTTGTCTACCTGCCTTAGCAACGATAGTTCTATAGTTTGGACTCAGCACCTGTTCACTCAGGGGTTGTTAAGGACAATTAGTTACATGGCTCACAGTGGTGAGTGTGTATCGCGAACTGCCTTGGGCAGTCAACCCGCAGTCATTGGTATCGATAGGTTCATGTCGATAACTAACATGCCTCATTTTACACTGTGTACGTGCTGGTTACGCGTAACGATTTCGAACTCTATATGTTATTATCAAACTTGTATGCTCACCTTTACACTATGTGTATTTACTTTTACTTTAACGTATGTGACAGGTGCTTAGGATGCTTATTTGCTTACTTTGCTGTGAAATCGAGGCTAGGAAAGACCTAGGTCAACAATAAACAATTGTCTGTAATGAAAATCTGAGTTGTCGGAACAGAACAATTTGACTAGATCTTTTCTGTAATAATTGTATCATCATTTATGACATGGTATGGGACGTGTTGCTTTAAATATTTGGTAAATATAGTTGGTATGGAAACTTCTGGACAATCTGTTTCACTCAGTGCCACACCCCAATGTTTCCGCCATCGGCTAGGGTGTTACACTTTTCTTCTTCAAGTAGCATTCAGACCGAATAACTCTATGAAATTACGTTGATAGCCAAGAAATCAAATAGTAAATAGCAACGATTCTTAAGAGTTTAGTAAATTACTATGCATGTCGAATTTATGTTATGCGAGCTTTCCGCAAGCTGAATTTCTATCTTGTGATTGGCTAAACAAATGCATAGAATCACGGCTAATCAAATGCATAGGTAAATATTAGTCTTGATTATTTATTTAAGTAATTACTCATGCCCATCCTCAGTGCGTCTCTTTAGACAAAGACTTAAGTATTTCCTCTTTTTAGAAAAAAATGTTCGTAGGTTCGTGGAGAGAACAAATCTTTTTCAATACTCGCACTCCTTATTAGATAATAGTCCTAGTGATTGGATTTATGAACTGGGATTTCCCTATTGGTCCAGGTCATTTCGGGGCAAGCAGGGATTTGAACCCTCGGTACGAAGAACTCGTACAACGGATTAGCAATTTGTCGCTTTCATTCAAACCAATCCCAACCGCCTCAGGGGCAAGAGTAGATCAACCAGGTTAATCCTTCATAAAGCACGAGTGGAGTGAAAATCGAAATCGACTTTCATCTAGGTTCATGAGAAGCATATGAATTTGATTCAATATTCTCAACAATCTACAGAAGCAAAAGAGAAAAGGAACAACTTAAATAATGAATTTATAAATAGAACTGTGGCTTAGAGACAATATTTCTTTCTCTAAATATACATGAAACAAAGACTAGATGGTCTAATGTTAAGACTAAAAACAAAAACAATAGCCTAGTTAAAATGTATAACAAATACCAGTATTAATATTATTCAGGTTGTAGATTACGCTACCAAAAAGATACTTAGTTACAATACAACTCTGTTTTCAACAAGATTTTTTTTTGAATGGAAATTTTCTTTTAATCCCTGTTGTCTGTGAGACTTAAACTCAAGACCTCCCTCTCTCAAAGTGTTTAAAGGGTTTCTCTTTGCCAATGGACTAGCACCCCATTGGTTTTCAACAAGAATTCATACCACAAAAAATGAAAAATAGATATTAGTGCTACCGGTACCAAAGTTTTTTGGACAGTATCGATTTGATTCGCCACGGTAATTAACAAGAAAATCAATTATATATATATATGGAACCCATTAAGTGGAAGTTACCTTTGAAATCAATATCATCCGTTCGATTATGCTGAGATTAAATCTGGGCCGTGTAAACTCTTAATTTTAACCGCTGTCTTGGCAGTTCTGGGCGGTTACTTGCAGCAAGCATGTTTTTCTGTCCATGTTCCTTGAACTCGAACAGCACCATCCCAAGTTCTGAGCAGTTTTTCTGTCCATATTTTTGGCAGTTCAGCACCTAAAAAAATGGGTAGTGGTGGTACCTGCTGCAGTTAATATGTTCGTGATGGCGGTTCACGGCGGTTCACAGCGGTTTCTTTAGCAGGTGGTTTTCGCCGTCTTTTCCTGCCCATGATCTCCATGTTTACCTGCTATTATATACACCCGTAACCACTCCCAATTCCTAAAATAAAGGGTAGTGGTACCTGAAATTCAGCAAAAAGTGGGCTATAAAATTCAGTTCAGTTCCTAAAATTCAGCAAATAAACTGCACGACATGTAACTTCAAATGGATATAATAATACACAGTTCCTATTAAAGTGGGTAGTGGGCTTACTTGCAGTTATTGATGTTCCTATATAATACCAGTGCTATGGATTTATTTGTCTAGCATACTCAACATGGAGCAGAAGATCAATACTCAAGAACTGCACTCGACAAGACACCCGATGCTGGAACACATGGCCTGCAAATGAAGGTTAAATTGTTCATACTTCCGTTAATATTGGTTTTGTTTCGTTAACATGCGTTATGTTTTGCAAATTACAGAAACCTAATCTGCAATAAACACATCAGTAGTTCTCTAATCAGTTTCTTTCTTTGTGTAGGTGGTAGCTATGATGAACAACCTTGATGAAATAAATCACCCGCAAGTTAAGGTTGCACTGTTTTTGTACTTTCCATATTATTTGTGGTGTTTTTGTTAAAATGAATTATAGCTTGCAAAGCGTAAATACCCGAAGACAATGTTAAGAACGGAAAAATCGGTCCGTACAAATCGAAGTTTAAGCAGTATAATGGAGCAGATAAAAATGAAAGCAACATATCTAAATTCCAAGGTATTTTAACTAATCAATTGTTTTAATACTTTTACCTTCTAACTTGAATGTTCCGTCTCATTTCATGATAGGTCGGAATATTGCGACTGAAGAGAGTGTTGAGACCCGCACCCCGTTTTCCAGTCCTTACACATCTGACTTACACCATAACCTGAAATAGAGGAGTACCGGAAAAGTTACTTTCATTTAAATTTGTTAGTATTGAGTTGGATGCATATGAATGATGGTTTAAAGCTAAATTTTCATGTCACATGAAACAGAACATGTCTAATGGTCAAATTTTTCTAAGGTTACAGGAAGACAAAGACACGTACGACTTTTTATTCAAATTTCATGAAATAGTTTACTAATTTTACATTTAATTTCTATACTTTAATACTCAAATTTCATGCAATAGTTAAACTCACAAATTTTATGATGTTTTTTTTTTTATTTTTGTATTTAAGATGAACCGAGTTACCGAGTTGAAGAATCTGATCCCAAAACCAAAGAAGAGGAAGAGCATCAACAAATTGAACCACCTGTAAGTAACATAAGTTATGTATAAATCTTATACTTTTATAAGCTAAAGAAATAAAATAATATATATACACACACACCCATACATATAGAAGTTCCGTTTTGTTGTTTTGTCCATTAATTATCACAAAAGATTGTACTTGGTTGAAGTAAATATACAGGGCATGTCGGCATGGTAGAGTAAAAACTGGGGCAAATTATGGCTGATCATTGCTATCTAATGTCTATAATATTTTTTCTGGCCGAAAACTTTTAAATACTACTATTTGATTTTTTTCCTAAAAATGCATATTACTTAAAACTAACTAAAAATTAATAATAGTCAACTTGCAAAAAAAATAACTAACTACAAATAGCTATTTAAAGTTGAGAGGGGTGCTTCCCACAACTCCCTTCGCCGGAGCCAATGAAATTCGTCCATGTCAACTCTCCTCTCCAACTCCCCTCAAGCACTTAATTGCAAGGGGTGGTTTCACCCAAACAATTTTTTCAAAAAAAAAAAGAAGGAAAAATGCATGATTGATTGGAACCCCTCTCTCTCCTCTTCCCTCCTCTCCCCTACAAGCGGTGACTACTCCCCGCACATGTAACACCCTGCGCGACAAAGAGTGGTGGCGGTGGTGTTCCCCGCGTGGTGAAGGGGTTCACCGCCCTCTTTGCCGCATGCAGCCCGTTCACCCTAATAACTTAAAACGCTGAAACATCACATGATAATCGATTAACATCAACAAGCTTGATACTTTAATAATGGACCAGTAAATAAATTTTTACTTCAAAGTAATAAAGATCAATTAGAGAATATTACCCACAAATAGACTTGAAATCAATATAAACAAGCGTAAGACAATGACGTCGTTCCGACGAATAGAATAACTGATCAAAACGCTACAAACCCTTGGTTGCAGCCTTTCTTGAAGCTAAAGAAAAACGTTAACTCTTTAGTGAAATTCAATAAGTTATGTACATCTCTATCAGTTACTATATGTCTAATAAAAATCATATATTAATCTCCAAATAGAAGTTATTAATCGTACGAGATAACTCTTATCAACAGATAATAATCAAGGAACATAAGCATTACTTCATTGCATCTTTTGGCTAAGATACAATTCTTAAAACGGGCTTACTTGACGAGAACTTCTTAATTTCTATTCAACCCTGCTTAAAAAGATTCTTAGCTTCTTACACATTCAAATCAATCCGATTATCATCAAACAGACGTAAGTAATACAAACAAATAACCAGGTTGCAACAAGCAAAATCACATCATTAAACCAGTTTAAAGTTCATTCTATTTCATCAATCAGTCAGCCTAAAAATCTGAACTGAGACCATATTCTCAAAAACAGTAATTCGATAACTTAAACACAATTATAATACAAGTTCTAACAAACAAATTTCAACCCTTTGTAGTTATCTAATACTGCATGTGTTACAAGTAATCAGAATTCAATACAAACTAATAACATGGCTCTTTTAACAATAAATCGAGATTATAATCTCAATAGAAATCTAGATTTATATGCTAAAAATAACACTACTTTTGACTAATTTGATCCCAACCAATCTAATAAAAAGATCTGAGATTAAAAATAATCAATAAATCTATATATAAACGTGATTAACACGCTTCGGTAAATTACCCTAAATTAACTCCAAATCGGAAGAAATAATCGAACTAAAGTAAAAAAAACAACTTAATTAGAAATTGAAATCAATAAATACCAGAGCGGAATAGATCCATGGCAGAAGAATTAGCGGAGGTGGTGGAATTTGATGAGTTTTTCTTGGAGGAAGAACGACGCATCTTTAATTAGGGCAAAATAGATGAGATCCGATTGTTAATGTAGAAGATGGCAGTAACGATGTCGGATAACAGGCATCAGTGGATAAGTGGTTGAATGCTTAGATACGATATCGATGAAGAATCGATTGATCAACATATCTCGCCTGAACCGATGGGGGCGGCTGTAGACTAACGTGGGGAGCAAATATCTTGGATATGGTTTCTAACCACACCTAACATATATGTGGGCTCGATTAGAGTCAAATAAGCCGAAAATAAAAAAAAAACTTGGACTGGATATGTGTCAACAAATTTCTAAAGCCCACCATAACAACCCAACTCATTATAAATTATGTTTCTAAAATGTAAGTTTAAATGAGTAATAACGAGGGCACGACACGAAATCACCACTATTTGGTCTTTCCCCAAACAGTGGGATGGTTTTAATGCGTTATAAATACTATGGTTATATCATAAACTTGTGTATTTATTATGATATATTTTTTATTTTATTATAGCATTAATATGCCCGTCCACCGGACGGGTATAGAACTAATTTTAGACGAAATCCAGGTTCAAGCTTAGGTGTTGGAGCCCTAATTTCAAACGTTGAACATCGCTTGGGTTTTGGTTGATGAGCAAATAAAGCTACGCGCTTTCGAATGGGTGGTGGTTATGTCGCCGACATCGATTTGGGGCAAAGCGGTGGTGGTCGATGTTGGTAGGTGACACAGGTTTGTGGAAGAGCGACGATGATTTGTGGTAGTAAGCGGTGTGGATGCCCTAAAATGGATACTGGTGGAGTGGATGACACGTGTGTGGCATTGTTACGCTGTTAGCGTAACCCGTCCAACGGACGGGTATTAAACTAGTTATACTTGACCCGTTTGATTTAACAAGAAAAAACTTCTGTTGAAACTTAGATAAAAAAAAGCAAGTTGCAACCGTATATTAAATATTACATTATTTTATTAGAATAACAAAAAGGGTAAAATGACATTGTTTTATAAAAACAAGAGAAAAATGCCCGGATAGTCCCTGTGGTTTCGTCTTTTTTCACCTATAGTCCCCAACTTTTTAAAATTACCTGAATAGTCCCCAACTTTTCATTTTTTGTTCCCGGATAGTCCCTGGGTCTAACTTCAGTTTGTTTTCTCTGTTAAGTGACCCCACGTGCATATCACGTGAGGGGTATTTTGGTTAGTTTCTGTAACACCTCGAAAATTCACGTCTTATAATGAATCGACACGTGTCATAAGTTTGAACGTGTGAAAGAATGTTCCGAAAGGACTAAAGTTGACAAACTTGAAAAGTATATGAAAATACGAGTTCTAAATGTCAACAGTGAATAAATATATTGTACATTAACCCTACATGATGTTTATAACGTCAAACGAATAAATCATGGATCATACGAAGCTAAAAGTGAGAGATTACAAACTACAGGGGTTAAATGTGTCAACATGTTTAAGATATACCTCTGAGTGACCTTTTGACAAACCCGAAGCTTTGTAACTATTAATTATGCTCACTAGAATGCACGATATAAATTTCGTAAAGTTTCGTTATCGTATGAGAAAGTTATGATCAAATTCGTGTGCGAGGGGTTAAAGCGCTAACATTGAAAGTTAAGACTTTTCGGGTTAACCGGAAGTGCCCTAAGTACGCGAAGAAGATTGAAGAGGCCAAGAAAGCAAACGCATGAGTCTTCCAGACGAATGCCAAGGAGATGATGCGGAATAATAACTATATAACAGATACCTTTCCATATCAAACAGTTATGCATGAATTTTATTTGATAATGGCACATATGATGCTATAAGGAATGATAAATGTTGAGAACTGTTGTCTCCGCCTGATTAAGACTCCGGTCATCTAAAACGAGATGGAAAGTGACCGATGATACTTTAGAAAATTCTCCAACAAATCCTAGATTGATATTTTATATCTATTAGGAATCGCTCTTCTTATACCTTTTGGCAAACTTCAAGCTAACTAAATTCATCAGTATAATAAAGACAGATGTGACTTTTGATCCCCTGTCAAAGAGGTGATGGACTAGGTCCAACCCTTAAATGCCATTGATGGTCTTTTGTGACCTAGGCTAAGTGATATTAATATAATTTTTAAAATGACGTTCATTAAGAATGTTAGTGCCTTATTGGCCGGAATAGTTTGATGAAACCATGGTTAGTATAAAGCCATGAGGATGATGAATAGCAGTTGTTGGATCGCAACCAAGAAGTTGATTCGTTTAGTAATAAGGACTATTTTTCTGTTCCTGTAAAAAAAATGGTGGAACCGGCCGTCCCCGGAATCGAACCTGGGTCTAGGCCACACCCTTTCGCGCGCCTAGCCAACCGAGCTAGGTGCCTAGTTTGTGAAAATTTCCATTCTGATTAAATATAAGCACATATAGTTGATATCTCTTTAATCTCTATCGATTTCGAATACCAAATGGTATGACAAAAGCGCTATATGAGGATTGGTGTATCTCAATAAGTTCCATAGATTGCTTCCATGCCTGATCAGTATGGAGGTTTAATGCATGGGATAACAAAGATATCCCAATGATCATATGGTACTAGAGTCAACTAATAGTATTTAAAGAAGATATCCAGAATGAAATTGTCCAAGTAAATATTCCCGATTAAGGAATTCGTGGACTAGTAACACAAATGTGTCACTTATTTGACACAAGCAATGATGAGTGAACTGGAGCCTGAGATATGGAAATCTCTGTAACCTCCTTGTACCTTGATTATCTTCTCCTAAGATTACCCTGTTTACCCCTGGGAGGCAGGTAGAGTTAAGTTTAATATCCCATTTAGGGCTGCATTATTATAAAATCTCCAAGACAACTAGTACCAATATTGGCAGGATCGAAAACCCTGGTTAAGTAAGTTTTAAGATATAGATTCATAAAGCCAAACTCAATATCCTGAGAATTCGGTATAGTAAATTATGAAAGACGGTTCATTTTGCTTATGCATTGATTACCGCAACCCTAATTAGGCAACAATTAAGAAATTGCCATCAACTACCCAGGATCGTCGATTTGCTCGACTAACTGTAAAGATTAGCTATTTCTTAAGATTTATTTTGAACAATGGTTGGAGTAACCATCTCACCTTAAGATAAGCTTTTCTATAATAGCTGTTATATAAATATCAAGGCTGCTCCCTTGAAGACCTTGTATAGATGGAATGTTAAACATCCATTGATAGGACAATAGATTGGTAAGTTCAATTATCAGGATCTGAAAGTTACAGTGGAAACAACAAATCAGATCACACAAATCCCTAATTATCTGTAAGATGCCAATATTCGGCAGAAAATACTTCCTTTACTTTAACAAATCTCGAGGTCGAGATTTCTTTTAAGGGGGTGAGGATGTAACACCTCGAAAATTCACGTCTTATAATGAATCGACACGTGTCATAAGTTTGAACGTGTGAAAGAATGTTCCGAAAGGACTAAAGTTGACAAACTTGAAAAGTATATGAAAATACGAGTTCTAAATGTCAACAGTGAATAAATATATTGTACATTAACCCTACATGATGTTTATAACGTCAAACGAATAAATCATGGATCATACGAAGCTAAAAGTGAAAGATTACAAACTACAGGGGTTAAATGTGTCAACATGTTTAAGATATACCTCTGAGTGACCTTTTGACAAACCCGAAGCTTTGTAACTATTAATTATGCTCACTAGAATGCACGATATAAATTTCGTAAAGTTTCGTTATCGTATGAGAAAGTTATGATCAAATTCGTGTGCGAGGGGTTAAAGCGCTAACATTGAAAGTTAAGACTTTTCGGGTTAACCGGAAGTGTCCAGGGACTTGGCGAATTGGGTACAAGTCCTAAAGCCCTTATGGGTAAATAATAAGGGGTCAAAATGCAAAGAATAGGCCTAATTGACCTTTCGTGAAGCCAAGGGACAAGTTGCAAAATAACAAAAATTGAAAAATCTGATTTTCAGTCTCAGGCGGCCCGCGTTAGTATCTGTTAAACGTGAGGCGGGCCGCGTGGGGACATCAGATGCAGAAAAACGGGTAGCAGCCTGTTTTGCACGATTTTAACCGATCTTGCTGGTAATTCTCAATCTTGGGCGACCCCTAAAATGTTTTTAGGGTACTAGGGACACTTGTAAGTATGTTATGGTCAATCATAGCCTTAGTTGTCAACATTTTGTGGTAATTACAACCACTATATAAGGCCTCCATGTTTCATACATTCTCAAACTCATTTTTGATCAACTCTGGAACTTCAAAGCTGATTCCAAGCCTTCCTAATCATCCATTAGACACTTGTAAGTAAGCATAACCTTCTCCAATTAAGTTTTGATTAGATTATAGCTTAAAAGTCAAACCGTCGTAATTACGGTTTGACTTATCAATAAATCCTTGACGGTTCAGTGTTAAGCCGAATCAAAAGTAGTTATAAGTTGGTAATTATGAGGGTAATAAACCCTCAAAAGGGTTCCCCCTGATTCCCACTCTAACTAGATCGTTTGTCGGGTCAAACTTAATCCGAAAAAGTCAACAGAAGCATAAAACGCATAATTAGCAATCTAGAAGGCGTGCAACCTGTTTGATCATGAATATAACTTGGTAATTGGTGTAAGAACATGTCTAAACATGTTCAACCCGACAATTTACTGTAGAGACCCGGTTCGGAACCGAAAGTCGCATAGTTTGACTTTGACTTTCAGTTCTGACCCGCTTTAGTATGATTTGAATATGTCTTAGAGCTTCTTTAGGACCAGGCTACATGTTAGCACAACCCTCTGTGGTTGGTTCATTGATTGACCCATTCGTTTACGCGTTTCCGTTAATTGCTCATATGTTGACCATTATGCCCTTATTATCTTAAAACGTTATTTTTGGAAATGTAAAACAGTAGAAACTTTAATTACTGATATATAAACTTGTATGCAAAGTTTGACATCAGTTTGAGGTGTAGATTAAGAGTTATGCTCGTTAGCGTAAAATGAACGCTTTATGTTAATAAAACGGAGAAATTAGCGTATAGCCTAGTTAACCCTACTTTTTGGTATCAAATTTAATACCCACGGATGTAATATATTATTTTGGGATTTTTAAAGATTTTTAATTAATTTTAGGCTGAGCATAACTAGTAGTCGTAGGCTTAATCCGGTAATTGTCGGTTTTGCCCTTGCGGGCTATAAAATGAGTTTTACTTATCTAAACGACTCCAGACCTTTTGCTACTGATTAGAAGTGATAAATAAATTATTTTAAACCTTCTGGAAAAATAAAAATATCAGAATTAAGTATCGAACCCGGAAATGGCCTTTAATCGCCTTATTAAGCGTTTTTAACGCATAGTATGTATTAAAATTATATTAAACATACCCGGGTTGATACCTACTGATATTTTAGGCAAATTAGAATGTTTTAACAGTAAGCAAAGGTTGATTAACTCAGACTTCGGATTTGAGCTATTCGGCTTATGTGAAATTACCAAAATGCCCCTACGGTGCATAGTTGGTTATGAATGATAGATTTCACACATATACTTTATCCTACTGTAATAACTTATAAAAATAAGTATTTTTTCTGATTATATCAGACCTGTAACTCAGGTAAATATTTAAACTCTTTTATAACCTTTTAAATGACCAAACTACCCCTACGGGGCAAAGTTTGTGTCTAAATACGTTTCGGGCATAATGAAAGACATCTTACTGATGTCACAACATATTTGAGGCATAAATTAACTTAGGAAACCTATATATAGCTCTCATGAATACCCGTCATGCTTATTATGCGTACGGTTCGGTTTATGTAACAAGTTTACATAAATTAGCCGAAACGGGTCAAACCCTATTGGTTTTATCTCAAAATCCAGAATGTGTATGAAATACCCATATAAGACAAGTCTCTGAACATGTCGGGTTTAAAACACATTCTATTCCGGTCTTCGCTAAATCGTGCGTACGAACCGTATCTTCCTGTAAGACTAACCGGTCTAAGCTGAGGCTTAATTAAAGACCCGTTAGCATTCTAATAAGTTATTTATACCATCATTCCAGACTAGAGCCTTCCGGTAAATGGTACCTACGCTTACTTAAGTGAATACGGCTAAGTTATTAGATTCTTGCTATTTAAGACAGGAGCTAGCTCAGGTAAATACTCTTAACTTATTTTCCCTATACGGGCTTGGGATACGGCACTATAAAAGTACCGCTTGGTCGGGTGTGTAGTTATTTAAATCGTATTGTGATTGATGTACTTACAACCCGTTTAATATGTATTATTTGGTGTATGGCCTTTGGGGGTTAATGACCATGTCCCGGATATCCTTGGCATCATTTTACGAAATGGCCACGACCTAAGCACGGGGTGTAGGCATACACCTGACAGCTGCATTATGTAAAAACTGGTAATCCACTCCGAGGTATCATCCTTGTGGGCATTATACCGGAACTGGTAATCCACTTAGAGGATGATAGCCTGTGGGGATTATACCTGTGGCGTGTCAGTTAATCTAGTCCGGCCCTACAAACCGGCCCTAACGGACGACAAATAAGTAAAACTGTATACAAGATTATATACAAATAATTTTCCCAAGTATAAAAGGTTAATTTTGCCTCTGTGCATTTTAATCAAATTATAAAAGATATTTTGTGCCACGTGCATTCAAATCAATTTTCTTAAACTCTTTTCAAATGAGTCGGTTGAGTGTATTTACCAGTGAAAACTGACGTATTTTCCAAAAAGGTTAAGTGACAGGTACTGAACGTAATTGGCTGGAAGCTCAGGGCGCTAATAAGGAATCTTGCAAGTTCTAGGCGTCTAAAGTCTGTTGAACAAATGATATGTTGGATATGTTTTAAGATCCGCCTGTGGATTCTTTACTTTCCGTTGTAATACTGGATATTACTTTATATTCGGAATGTAATAATATTTATCTTTTGATTCCGCTGTGCATTTATATATTGTGTTGTTTGACTATGATGATATCAACTACGTCACGATACTCCCCACCGGACCCACCGGTGACACGTGGAAATCGGGGTGTGACAGTTTCTGTTTTTATTCTCTCTGCCTATTAAATAAGTGCCTTTTTCCCACAAACCTAACCACCAACATTTCTCCTCATCAATGTTCTTCATCTTCTCCACTGTTCATCTTCCTCAGCAGCATCGATTCCATCATCCTCATGGTTCTCTGCAATTGTGGCCAAGATGCAATCATAGTTACGTCATGGACTGATCTCAACCCTGGTCACCGATTCTACTCTTGTCCAACCATGGTAATGTATACTATTACCGATTTTAATAGTCTAGGGCTTAAAAAGTTTGATCCTTTCTTCTTTCTCTGTAGAATCCCAACTGTGGAAGATTCATAGGGTGGGTGGACCCACCAATGTGCAGTCGTGCAGTGGCAATTATTCCTGGGCTTTTAAGACACAGAAACCAAGTTTATGCTGAGTTAACCAAGATGCGGGAAAAGAATCGGCTGAAGAACAAGATCATTACGGGTCTTTTGATACTTTTAGGGTTTGTGTTTTGGATGTATGTTAAGGGTTGAATGTATTAGATATTGTAATGTTTTTAATGTGAAGGATGTTGTAATGTCTTCAATGCAATGGATATTCCCAATGTTTTTTGAAAATCTGATGCATATACATAGCATTCAATGAGTAGGTTGTATGAATTTGGTTGTTTGGAAGTAATTATGTCTTAAATGTGGTTGGTGAAATATGGATAGCATTCAATGAGTAGGTTGATTCAATGAGCAGGTTTTTTGAATGTGGTTGTTTGGAAGTAATTAGGTACTGTGCAAAATGTATCGTGTGAAATGTGTTGTTTAAATCTATTGTGCGAAATGTATTGTTTAAATCCATTGTGCAAAATGTTTCGTTTAAATCCATTGTGCATGACCTGTTGCAACAAATGAACACAATAACCTGTCTAAAGTGCATCACCTGTTGCAACAAATGAACACAAATAACCTGTCCAAAGTGCATGACCTGTTGCAACAAATGAACACAAATAACCTGTCCAAAGTGCATGACCTGTTGCAACAAATGAACACAATAACCTGTCCAAACTTCAAATACCAGATACAACCTTCAACAAACATAAGTGTCTAACATTTGGACCAGATTTAACATTCGACAAACGTGAAACTAGAACACAAAATAGTAAACCACAAACTTTAAACTACTGACCATTAAACATCCAACCATACACAATATCCTACATTAATATCATCAACATAACAAGTCCAAAATATGATGATAATTGTTATAGATGTTCTAATAAGCTAAATAGACACAAAAGACTGCATCAATGTTTTAAGACAACCCAAAAACCATAACCCTTAAACACTTGGACCTGCCTGACTAGCATCAGTAGCTTGATTACCATCTTTCTTCTTCTTCCTTTCCTCCCTTTCTTCGGCCCGACAACTTTTTTGGTCCTTCCACAAGTTCTTTGGTTGTGGCCCTTTTCACCACACTTCTGGCACTTCACGGACTTCCATTTTCTTGCGAATTTGCCACCAACCACATCCTGCTCGTTATCAGCTTCAGCAGCCCTGTTTCTCTTGTTTCTTGCTTGTGAAGCCCTTTCAACTTCATCCTGCAACTCCACAGCATCCTTCATTCTTTTCTTCTTAGGTCTGCCGATAGGTGTGTGGTGCAGAGGTGAGGTTAGGTTGGTTGGAACCTGTGATTTTGGCCACAATTCTCTACCATTAATGGGACCAATGGTATGACTGTAAACCCTCTTCCATGTTTCAAGATAATAACATTCATTAACCCATGATTCTGGGGGTCCAACCTCTTGGCCATTCATTGCCATGTCCCAATTGACAGCCACAACATGCCTACAAGGGATTCCTGAAACTTCCCATTCTCTACAAGTGTAAACCCTATCCACAACATCCACAACATATTGTTTATGTGTTGCAGCACCATCCACTGTGACCTTACCACTGACCTGATACTTTGTCCCACCACTCCACCTAACATTATAATTTGCAGCTAATTTCTTTGTGTTTTCAAAAATCTTTGCAACTCTAGGAGTAAGTGGACCATTTGTCTTCGAATCTTCCTGAGAACATTCACAATCCTCTGCATTAGATACTCTCTGACAAAATCCAAAGCAGAAATTATAGGCTTGTCTCGACCATTGACTGTCCTTGCATTCAAGACTTCACACATATTGTTCAACACCACATCAGATTGTGCCCTACCTGTATATCAAATTGCCAAACTCAATGATCAATATATGAACAAAGACAGCAATAAACAACAGTTATAAGCTTGGAAATAGCAATAAACAGCAGTAAACAGCAATAAACAGCAGTAAATAGCAGTTATAAGCTTGGAAACAGCAATAAACAACAATAAACAGCAGTAAACAGCAGTTATAAGCTTGGTATGAACAATAAACAACAATAAACAACAGTTTTGGTATGAACACAACAATTTTGATATGCATATACCTGTAAAATGAGACCTGCTCCAGTGAATGGGTGGAATACTTGCCAACCAGTTATAAGCTTCAATGTTGTACAACCTCAACTCCACCATTTTTGCTTCAAAATCTGGAACTGTATAAGCTTTGGATGCATTTTGAAGACAATCCTTGAAGGCATCTCCTCTCCATTGAAGTTTCATGTTCTGCCATATATGCCTTGCACAAAATCTATGCTCAGCTGCTGGAAATACCTGAGTTATGGCTGGTATTATTCCCTGTTTCATCACATTTCAAACATTAATCATAAAAAACAGACTTAGGATAATTGCTGAATGTAATACCATATCTTTTTCCTGTCAGAAATGAAGGTGAAATTTGCATTATCTGGAAGATCCAAGTCATCTTTAATACACTATAGGACCCAGATCCAAGAGTCTTTGTTCTCAGCATCAACAATTCCATAAGCTAAAGGATAAATGCCATTGTTGGGATCTAAACCAACTGCAGTTAGCATCTGAACAGGGTAGGGGCCTTTCATAAATGCCCCATCTAACCCCAACAGTTCCCTCCTACACTCTTTAAACCCTTCTTTCAGTGGTCCCAGACAAACATAAATCCTCTTGAAGATCCTTGTGGGTGCATGTGGGTTACACTCAGGCTCAACAACAAATTTAACTGTTGTACCTGGATTGGTCCTGTGCAGTTCCATGACATAGTCCCTGAGGCTTGCATACTGATCTTTGAAGTCCCTTTCAATCTTCTTTGTAGCCTTGAGCTTTGTCCTGAAAGCCTATAATCAATTTAAACTTAGTTAATGGTCTGTAATTAAAGAAAATAAACACAAGCAGAAATTAGGGTTTATACCTTCATTTTTGTCACAGACAGCTCATACTTCCTCCCAAGCTCTTCTTGTAGCCAACTTACTGAAATATTAGGGTTGGCTGCAATCTGATTCATCACAAATTCTTGTTTAGCCAAGAAGGTAGAAGTGAAAGGTTGTATTTTTCTGGATGTGAGACACTTGTGATTTGGTTGGTAAGTCTTTACCACCCAAGTCTCATCTTCATCGCCTAATCTAGACAAGTACAAAACCCAAGGACAATCTACCCTATTTAACCTACCCTTCCTTTTATCATTGCATTCTACCAATCCCTTTTTAAACCCCTTTTTGTCCCACTTGCAGAAGATTCCTTGCCTTTTTTTGCAACTTGCAGATTGTATATGGATACCTGGCCCACTTTGGCTGGGCCCAGTTTGATTCGGCCCACATGTGAAAATTGGACATCTACCCTCACAAACCACCCTAATTCTTTTTTTATCATTTCTCAGAAAAGACAGTGCCCTACTTGTTTCAATTGCATGTTTGTTTATCTTGTCTTTTGCCACTTTGGCTGTTGGAAACAACTGACCAACATAAAAGGTCACTTGGGATGTTGATTGTCGACCCCTCTTTTTCCTTCTCAACTCTCTTAATTTCAAACTTCTCCTAGTTTCGAAATCTTCCATTTCCTCATCAGTCAAGCTGTCAAAAGACTCATAACTTAGATTTTCATCATCTAATAAGTCATCACTAGTATCCACATCATGGTTGCCAACAGACTCTACTTGAGCTCCCATAAACTCCACACCCCTGTCAACATTTGCATAGTAGTCCATCATGTCATACTCAGCCTCATCCATACTCTCTAACCCCTCTCCAAAGTCACTGTCATCTGAATCATCACCCTCAGATGATTCATCATCATCAACCTCAGCACCATCAGTTGCCTCACTACCCTCATCATGCTCAGACTCAACACCCTGATCATGCTCAGCCTCACCACCCTCATCATGCTCAGACAAACCACCCTTAGCTTGCTTAGACTGACCAACCTCAGACTCATCACCCTCCGCTTGCCTAGACTCACCATCTATTAGAAAATCAGTTGAGAAATTTGCATTGTCAAAATCATAGCTAAAACTGTTAGTGAACGATGTAACACCCTTAATACCGGACAGAATTTAAGTAATAATTATACAAACTTTATACTAATCAGAGTTTACAAAAAACTTTTCGTGTTTAAAACCATACACATTTGTGATAGTACCAAAAACAAATTCAAGATGGTTCATAACAAGTTTAAAGTTAACCCTTGCTAGTCAACTAACAACTAGTTTAAAGGATTCAAAACACTACTGACAAAACATTTACAACATGATTAAAGTCTAGACAAAGTTAAGTTTGGTGCGGAAGCTTCAAAATGCGTGTTCGGTTCTTGACAACGTACTTGATCATCATTCGGGAGGACCCCATCCATACCTAGGGTCAAACAACTAAAAACATTAGTTTTGACATTAATATAATACATATAAACGAATTCCGACCTCGAAAAGTGAATAAAATACTTAGTTTCCTGAGCTCTACCGTAATTTACGGTACCTACCGTAAATTACGGTAGACTCTGAAAATTCTTGGTCTGCCGTAACTCAGCAAAGGTTCACCGTAAGACCTTTGTTTTCCACCGTAAATTACGGTGGAGACCGTAATTTACGGTGGACACTGTAACTTTGCCATTTAACTATTTTGTGGATTTCTCTCTAATCCGAATACCGTTTTAGGCTATTTCTTTTACTGTATGTCTGTAAATTCATTACGGACATGTTCATTTCAACTATCATACCAACAATTGACTCACCGATCATACGGCTAAAAGTTTCTATACTACCATTTATTCGACCCATTCTAACTATAAGTGTTTATTTCAAATTTCTTATTCCAAAACCTTTTAGATGCCATTACCTAAGTTCCCGGGCTTGTACATCTTGGTGTGTTTGCGCTATTCATGACTTTGTGTTCCCTTGGAACTAGGAGCTCGTTTCCTCGGAATTCAACATTCCGTTTTGAACGGTCTTTTCAACATACCCCCATTTATTATTCCAATATCCTGGATTTACAACTTAAAATATCATAGCTAGGTTCATAAGTATAGTGCAATCCAACACTTAACAACTTACGAAACCATTATATCGCTATTGTCATGATTCCTTTTATGGTATCTATTCAACCCGTTTGACTATCTAGTGAAAACCATCACTTTATTAACAAGTCAAACCCAGTCCCAAGTCTTTATTTTGACCCGTTTGATGCTCAAGTGAACTACGCCACTTTAGAACACGTCAAACGCATCCTTTACACTAGGATTCTACCTGTACACTAAACTCAAACAAATATGCGTATTTTAACGAGACCAAAGTCACGTACCTTTAGAGTACACCCTTCAAGCGCGTATCTCCTCCTCCGGCTTGTCCGCTTGACGATCCGGATGCTTGGCCTAAAGAGTTCAATTCAATTTACATTTAGAACCCTTTTTGTAATTATAAACACATAAATTGCCACATTAGTCAATTATGCGTTTTTATCCGATTTTCAACATATTAATTCCCCACTTAGGCATTTCAACAAACACCTAGTGGGCCAAATTTTCACATGATTATTACCAAGTTCATGACTTGTTAACTTGTCTAAATCAACTTCAATTAGGCAATTATATATATATTTGCAACATCAATATTTCAGAGATTATCACATAATTTCAGTTTACACTAAATCAAAAGTCTTAATCCTAGTGTTTATCAAGTTCTACTAACTTGTTAATCACCCACTATGGTGATTATGAACCTTACAAACATCATGCAAGATTTTGACAAGAATTCATCTAGGGTTTGTCCCTAAACCTTATATCACTTCCAATTTCATTCATGCATGACACAATCAAGCTCAATTTCAACTTTTCATGATTTGTCTAGAACTTGAGATGAATCAAAATTACCGAAATTTACATACCTTGTGATCCTTACAACAAGGAGACCACTAATCTGTATTCAGATTTTGATTTGAACTTGCTTTGAGCCTTCAATTCATGGTTTTTGTGATATCTAGGGTTTTGAGAGTGGGGGGTCGCCCTTCTCTTGCTTCTGATCGACCAGACATCCCAAATGGGGTGTTTGGTTTTGTTTTTAATTAAAAATTGATAATACAAGTTTTAATTTTTGACAACATAAGCCCCTCCACTTTTGTTTAACATATAGTTTGGTTATTTTGACCCTATTTCGAGTTATTTCTAGATTTCTAGTTAACTAGGTTATAACTTCCTAGGTAAATAGATTCTTGTTTATTTATACTTTATAACTCTAATATAAAGTTTTATATTTTCGGGATGTTACAAGTCCACCCCCCTTAAAAAGGGTTTCGTCCCCGAAACCGAATTTACGTACCAAATAGTATGGGGTAGAGCCGTTGCATCTCTTCTTCGGATTCCCATGTGGTATCCGCACCCTTCCTGTGTTCCCATTTAACCTTTACTTAGTTAATCACTTTGTTCCTCAAACTCTTCTCCTTACGATCTAAAATCGCAATTGGTTTTACTGCATAGTTGAGGCTGTTATCCACCTCAATATCATTGTAGTGGATACGAGCAGTTTCGTCTACTAAACATTTTCGGAGATGTGACACGTGGAATGTGCTATGAATCCCACTCAACTCCTCGGGTAGTTCGAGACGATATGCTACTTTACCAACCCGTTCGGTGATTCTGAAATAAATCTTGGGCTCAACTTCCCTCTTTTTCTGAACCGTATTATTCCTTTCCACGGCGATACTTTCAGCATTACCTTGTCGCCCACTTGAAACTCAATCGCCCTATTTCATTTATCGGCGTACAAATTTTGTCGATCCTGAGCTGCTTTTAGGTGAGTTCGGACCATATCGATCTTCTTATTCGTAATTCGGATTACATCAGTAGGTGCTAGTCCTTGTGGACCCACTTCTCCCCAACATACCGGGGTTCGACACTTTCTACCATATAACATCTCATACGGGGCCATTTTAATGCTCGAGTGATAGCTATTGTTATATGAAAATTCGACCAAGGGTAGATAGACATCCCAACTACCCCCGAAGTCAATAATGCAAGCCCGCAGCATATCCTCCAACGTTTGTATTGTTCTTTCACTCTGCCCATCCGTTTGTGGATGGTAAGCGGTGCTAATGAACAGTTTAGTCCCCATTTGTTCTTGGAAGTCACGCCAAAAATTTGAAGTGAACCGAGTATCTCTGTCTGACACAATGGATATTGGTACCCCATGACGTGCTATGATTTCATTGGTGTACACTTCCGACATCTTCGCAGATGTATAAGTCTCCCGAATCGGAATGAAATGAGCACTTTTCGTCAATCTATCCACGACTACCCATATAGCATCAAACCCGCGGTTGGTTTTGGGTAATTTGGTCAACAAATCCATGGTGATTTGTTCCCATTTCCAAACTGGAATGTCTAATGGTTGCAACTTACCATATGGCTTTTGGTGCTCCGCTTTGACTTGCAAGCAGGTTAAACACTTCTCCACATATTTCACGATGTCTCTTTTCATTCCGGGCCACCAATAATTTTGTTTTAAATCATTATACATCTTGGTCGCCCCCGGATGTATCGAATAACGAGATTTATGGACCTCGTCAAGTAGAAGTGCCTTGGCCCCACATGAGTTTGGAACCTAAATTCTCCCGAATCGAGTTTTCAATCCTTGGTTATCATCCACCAGGTCTTTTAACTGCCCAACTATTCTTTCTTTTTTTACATTTTCTTCCTTTATTGCTTCGATTTGAGATTTCCGGATTTGCTCAAGCAACCCTGATGTTACAATTAGTTGCATCGATCGTACTCGAATAGGCGTATAATCTGACTTTCGGCTCAACGCGTCTGCCACTACATTAGCCTTTCCGGGGTGGTAATGTATTTCACAATCAAAATCTTTGACGGTTTCTAACCACCGCCTCTGCCTCATATTTAATTCCTTCTGATCGAATAAATACTTCAAGCTTTTATGGTCGGTAAAGATAATGCATTTCACCCCATACAAATAATGCCTCCATATTTTCAAGGCGAACACCACCGCCGCCAACTCGAGGTCATGGGTAGGATATCTCTTCTCATGAGTTTTTAGCTGCCTCGAGGCATAGGCTATAACCTTGCCTCGTTGCATCAAAACGCAGCCAAGCCCCGAATGCGATGCATCTGAGTACACTACCATGTCGTCTGTTCCATCCGGTAATGACAATACCGGTGCATGGGTCAGTTTTTCCTTAAGCGTTTGGAACGCCCTTTCTTGATCATCACCCCAGATAAACTTTTTGTCCTTACGGGTTAATTTGGTTAATGTCATAGCAATTTTGGAGAAATCCTGTATGAATCTTCGATAATAACCCGCAAGCCCCAAAAAGCTTCTGATCTCCGAAGGATTCTTCGGTGGATCCCATCTCGCCACGGCTTCTATCTTTACCGGGTCTACTAACACCCCGTTTGCACTGATGATGTGCCCGAGAAATTGTACTTCTCGCAACCAGAAAGCACATTTCGAGAACTTTGCGTACAATTTCTCTTTTCTGAGCGTCTCTAATACTTCACGCAAATGATTTGTGTGTTCCGCTTCATTCTTGGAATATATCAAGATGTCATCAATGAACACTATTAACGACTTATCTAGCATAGGCTTACAGACCCGGTTCATGAGGTCCATGAAAGCCGCGGGTGCATTAGTTAACCCGAAGGACATCACAAGAAACTCGTAATGTCCATACTGTGTACGGAAAGCCGTCTTTGGTATATCTTCCTCCTTGACTTTTAACTGATGGTATCCCGATCTAAGATCAATCTTGGAGAACCAACTTGCACCTTGCAATTGATCAAATAAATCGTCGATTCTTGGGAGTGGGTATCGATTCTTCACCATGAGTTTATTTAATTCCCTGTAATCGATACACATGCACATGCTCCCATCCTTCTTTTTCACAAATAGCACCGGTGCACCCCACGGAGACACACTAGGCCGGATAAACCCTTTGTCTAACAGATCTTGAATTTGCGACATCAATTCTTGTAATTCTGATGGTGCGAATCGATACGACGCCATGGCCACGGGTTTCGCGCCCGGAATCAATTCGATCCCGAACTCTACCTCCCGTTCTGGCGGTATTCCCGGTAGGTCTTCCGGAAATACGTCGGCATATTCGCGTACCACCAGTACATCTTCAATCTCTAGTGATCTCTTGTCTGGTTCGTTCGCGTATATCATGAATGCCCTACAACCGTGCCTCATGAGCTTGCGAGTTGTTAGCATTGAACACATAACGGGATTACCCCTCTTTTCGCCGTATATGGTAACAGATTTTCCACTTGGAGATGTTAGTTTTATCTCCTTGGGGAAACAAACGACTCTCGCATGGTATTGGGATAGCCAATCCATCCCGACTACTACTTGGAATTCTCCCATCGACATAGGAATCAAGTCTATTGAATATTCTTCATCGTCAATGCTTATCTGACAATCTCGACATACATCACACACAAGGAAACTTTTGTTATCACATATTTCTACTTCTAATGGCATAGGCAATTTTGTTAGTACAAAAGAAGGATGTCGAATAAATCCATGTGAAACAAAGGATTTATTCGCACCCGTATCAAATAACACATGTGCAGGAATTGAATTTATGGAAAATATACCTGAGACCACATCGGGCTCTGTTTTTGCCTCCACTACTGTTAACTGAAAAGATCTTGCCTTTGCTCTTGGTGTCTCAGTGTGTGTATTCGTGTCATCTTTCTTTCCGATCAACTCCGGGCACTCGGATTTCTTATGACCCGGTTGGTAGCATTTGTAACACACCGACACCTTCCTCGGGCACAATGCAGCCGTGTGCCCCGTTTTCCCACATATAGGACACGGTTTGTCCTTGAACCGGCACTCACCTTTGTGCCCCTTCCCGCATATCTTGCAATTTGATGACCCGCTTTTCCCTTCTTGTTTCTTTGAGGATTCTGTTGTGCGCGCCTTTTTCGTTGGGCTTGGATTGACTATCTGCGCCCTTCTTTCACCTCTTTCAATCTGTTTCTTCAACTCTATCTCCCGTTCCCGAGCAACGTTTATAATCTCGGTGAGAGTCTCATACTTTGAAGGAGTCATAAACTCCCTATACTCGGCGCTCAACATATTATAATAATAATATATTTTATGCTCCTCATTTGTTATCAATTCATCACAAAACTTCATCTTATCCATGAACATTCCCGTGATTTTATCAATAGATTCACCCTTGTGTCGAAGCTGCATGAATTCTTCCTTGATTTTGTTAATGACTGCCTTGGGACTGTGATGTTTAAGAAACGGCGTCTTAAACTCGTCCCATGTCATAGCTTTAGCCGCTTCGCTTCCAATTTCTTTCTTCTTGTTATCCCACCAGTCTTTCGCTTGACCCCTTAACTGACCCGTGCCATAGGCTACATAGTCGTGTGGATCACAATGAGTCCTTTCGAATACTCCATCCATATCGCTTAGCCACCGCTGGCATATTATCGGGTCAACCTCCCCATTGTAAATTGGCGGTTTGCACGCCATGAACTCTTTATATGAACAAGACTTTCGTCCTCTCGACTTTTCCTTTGCTAAATTGGTATTATCTTCCAATTTCTTGATTCTTTCTTCCACCACCGATAATACCGTGTTTTGGATTTTATCGATAAAACCCGACAAACTGTTTTCGATTGCCTTCCCTACCTCTTTAGCAATCACTTCTCTCGTTTGCTCGGTGACTCTTGGCACCGCATTATCATTACCTTTATCCGTCATCTTTAACTGAAATGTTTACATCAAGCGTTAAACATTTCATCTATAGCCTATGGTTTATTTACTTCGGTGTATTCAAGTTCATAACTTGTTTTTACCGCTCTTATTTAATGCACTTTCTGGGTTTGAGTGTATTAACACGCTCTTCCCATGCATATCTATTCATCATTCCCTTTTTATACTTAGTAACTCTACTTAGAACAATTAATTCTTACCGGATGCTTGATCAAGTTTGAACCGAACACTTTGTTGACAACCTTAAGCTCTGATTACCAACTTGTAACACCCTTAATACCGGACGGAATTTAAGTAATAATTATACAAACTTTATACTAATCAGAGTTTACAAAAAACTTTTCGTGTTTAAAACCATACACATTTGTGATAGTACCAAAAACAAATTCAAGATGGTGCATAATAAGTTTAAAGTTAACCCTTGCTAGTCAACTAACAACTAGTTTAAAGGATTCAAAACACTACTGACAAAACATTTACAACATGATTAAAGTCTAGACAAAGTTAAGTTTGGTGCGGAAGCTTCAAAATGCGTGTTCGGTTCTTGACAACGTACTTGATCATCATCCGGGAGGACCCCATCCATACCTAAGGTCAAACAACTAAAAACATTAGTTTTGACATTAATATAATACATATAAACGAATTCCGACCTCGAAAAGTGAATAAAATACTTAGTTTCCTGAGCTCTACCGTAATTTACGGTACCTACCGTAAATTACGGTAGACTCTGAAAATTCTTGGTCTGCCGTAACTCAGCAAAGGTTCAACGTAAGACCTTTGTTTTCCACCATAAATTACGGTGGAGACCGTAATTTACGGTGGACACTGTAACTTTGCCATTTAACTATTTTGTGGATTTCTCTCTAATCCGAATGCCGTTTTAGGCTATTTCTTTTCCTGTATGTCTGTAAATTCATTACGGACATGTTCATTTCAACTATCATACCAAAAATTGACTCACCGATCATACGGCTAAAAGTTTCTATACTACCATTTATTCGACCCATTCTAACTATAAGTGTTTATTTCAAATTTCTTATTCCAAAACCTTTTAGATGCCATTACCCAAGTTCCCGGGCTTGTACATCTTGGTGTGTTTGCGCTATTCATGACTTTGTGTTCCCTTGGAACTAGGAGCTCGTTTCCTCGGAATTCAACATTCCGTTTTGAACGGCCTTTTCAACATACCCCCATTTATTATTCCAATATCCTGGATTTACAACTTAAAATATCATAGCTAGGTTCATAAGTATAGTGCAATCCAACACTTAACAACTTACGAAACCATTATATCGCTATTGTCATGATTCCTTTTATGGTATCTATTCAACTCGTTTGACTATCTAGTGAAAACCATCACTTTATTAACAAGTCAAACCCAGTCCCAAGTCTTTATTTTGACCCGTTTGATGCTCAAGTGAACTACGCCACTTTAGAACACGTCAAACGCATCCTTTACACTACGATTCTACCTGTACACTAAACTCAAACAAATATGCGTATTTTAACGAGACCAAAGTCACGTACCTTTAGAGTACACCCTTCAAGCGCGTATCTCCTCCTCCGGCTTGTCCACTTGACGATCCGGATGCTTGGCCTAAAGAGTTCAATTCAACTTACATTTAGAACCCTTTTTGTAATTATAAACACATAAATTGCCACATTAGTCAATTATGCGTTTTTATCCGATTTTCAACATATTAATTCCCCACTTAGGCATTTCAACAAACACCTAGTGGGCTAAATTTTCACATGATTATTACCAAGTTCATGACTTGTTAACTTGTCTAAATCAACTTCAATTAGGAAATTATATATATATTTTCAACATCAATATTTCAGAGATTATCACATAATTTCAGTTTACACTAAATCAAAAGTCTTAATCCTAGTGTTTATCAAGTTCTACTAACTTGTTAATCACCCACTATGGTGATGTAACACCTCGAAAATTCACGTCCTATAATGAGTTGACAGGTGTCATATGATTGAACGTGTGAAAGAATGTTATTGAAGGACTTAAGTTGACGATCATGAAAAGTATATGAAAATACGAGTTCTAAATGTCAACAGTGAATAAATATATTGTACATTAACCCTACATGATGCTCATACCTTCAAACGAATAAATCATGGATCATGCGAAGCTAAAAGTGAGAGGTTACAAACTACAGGGGTTAAATGTGTCAACATGTTTAAAGATATACCTCTGAGTGACCGTTTGACAAACCCAAAGCTTTGTAACTGTTAATTATGCTCACTAGAATGCGCGATATAAATTTCATAAAGTTTCGTTATCGTATGAGAAAGTTATGATCAAATTCGTGTGCGAGGGGTTAAAGCGTTAACATTGAAAGTTATGACCTTTCGGGTTAACCGGAAGTGTCCAGGGACTTGGCAAAGTGGGTATAAGTCCTAAAGCCCTTGTAGGTAAATAATAAGGGGTCAAATTGCAAAATATAAGCTTGGTTGACCTTTCGAAGAGCCAAGGGGCATGATGTGGAAAACAGAAAATGGAAAATCTGTTTACAGGGGTCAGGCGGGCCGCGTAAAGGTTAATGAAACCTTACGCGGGCCGCGTCAGGACGTCAGATGCAGAAACATTGAACAGCAGCCAAATTTCTCGCATAAACCGATTTTCCACATCTTTCTTGACCCCTAAACCACCCCTAGACACTTAGGGACACTTGTTGGTGATTTGTGGTCAATGGTAGACTTGTGTGTCAACAAGTTATGGTGATTTGATCACTATATAAAGCCATGAAGTTGCAACACTGTTCTTCACACCTTCATTTGCACTTCTGATCATTCTTGGAGCTCCCAAGCAGGCTCAAGTCTTCACATTTCGTGCATAGGGCCTTGGTAAGTTTGCTGAACCTTTCTAAATTAAGTTTTAGCTTAGTTATAGCTTAAAAGTCAAACCGTCGTAATTAACGGTTGACTTTAATATTAATCACTAATGGTCCAGTGATTAGTCGAATCAAAAGTAGTTATAAGTTGGTAATTATGTGGGTAATAAACCCTCAAAAGGGTTCCCCCTGATTCCCACTCTAACTAGGTCAAATGTCGGGTCAAACTTGTATTTAAAAAGTCAACAGGATACTTAGTTTACAATCTATGCATAATTAGCAATGTAGAACATATACAACCTGTTGGATCATTGTTATAACTTAGTAATTAGTGTAAGAACATGTCTAAACATGTTCAACCCGACAATTTCCTATTTAGACCTGGTTCGGAACCGAAAGTCGCATAGTTTGACTTTTACTTTGACTTTCAGTTCTGACCCGTTTTGGTATGATTTAGAAATACCTAAGAGCTTCATTTGGACCAGGTTACATGCTAGTATAACCCTCTGTGATTATACACTATGGTTCATTAGTTAACCGATTAATATGCATGATTCCGTTAATTGCTCATATGTTGACCATTATGCCCTTTTCACCTTAAAACGTGATTTTTGAAAATGTAAAAGAGTAGAAACCTTAATTACTGATATATAGACTTGTATGCAAAGTTTGACATCAGTTTGAGGTGTAGAATAAGAGTTATGCTCGTTAGCGTAAAATTAAAGCTTTATGTTAATAAAACGGCGTAATTAGCGTATAGCCTAGTTAAGCCTACTTTTTGATATCAAATCTTTTACCCACTGATGTAATATATTATTTTGGGATTTTTAAATATTTTTAATAAATTTTAGGCTGAGCATAACTTATAGTCGTAGGCTTAATCCGGTAATTGTCGGTTTTGCCCTTACGGGCCATAAAATGAGTTTTACATATCCAAACGACTCCAAACCTTTTGCTACTGATCTTAAATGATAAATAAATTATTTTAAGCCTTCTGGAATAGTAAAAATATCAGCTTTAGGTATCGAAACCGTAAACGGCTTTTAATCGCCTAATTAAGCGTTTTTAACGCATAATATGTACTAAGATTATTTTAAACATACCAAGGGTGATACCTACTGATATTTGAGGCAAATTATAATATTTTAACAGTAAGCAAAGGTTGTTAAACTCAGACTTCAGTTTTGAGCTTTTCGGCTTATGTGAAATTACCAAAATACCCCTACGGGGCATAGTTTGGTTATAATTGATAAATTTCACATATATACTTTACCCTACTGTTATAAAGCAGTAAAATATGTATTTTTGCTGATTATATCAGACCTGTAACTCAGGTTAATACTTAAACTCTTTTATAACCTTTTAAATGACCAAACTACCCCTACGGGGCATAGTTTGTGTTTAAATTCGTTTCGGGCATAATAAAAGACATCTTACTGATGTCACAACATATTTGGAGCATATTAACTTAGTAAACCTATAAATGGCTCTCATTATTACCCGTTACGCTTATTACGCGTTCGGTTCGGTTTATGTAACTAGTTTACATAAATTAGCCTAAACGGGTCAAACCCTATTGGTTTTATCTCAAAATCCAGAATGTGTATGAAATACCCATATAAGACAAGTCTCTGAACATGTCGAGTTTAAATCACATTCTATTCCGGTCTTCGCTTAATCGTGCGTACGAACCGTATCTTCCCGAAAGACTAACCGGTCTAAGCTTAGGCTTAATTAAAGACCCGTTAGCATTCTAATTAGTTATTTATACCATCATTCCAGACTAGAGCTTTCCGGTAAATGGTACCTACGCTTACTTAAGTGAATACGGCTGAGTTATTAAATTCTTGCTATTTAAGACAGGAGCTAGCTCAGGTAAATACTCTTAACTTATTTTCCCTATTACGGGCTTGGGATACGGTAATATAAATACCGCATGGTCAGGTATGGGATTCAAAGACCAATAAGTCGGGAAATCCAAATAACCTGTTTTAACTCGTATTGCTTGACTGAAACATTGGGGATTAATGCGACCGTGTCCTGGATATCCTTGACTCATTAAATTGCAATGGCCACGACTTAAGCACGGGGTGTAGGCATACACCTGACAGATGCTATATGCTAATTAATTAATTATACCCAATAAGGGAATAGTGGTGTGTCGGTTAATCAGGAACCGGCATAGAACCGGGCCCCGTATGTAGAGCAAGTTATGTAAAACTGATAACATGAGATATAGTTTGTCCCAAGGTATAAAAGATTAATTTTGCCTCTGTGCATTTTAATCAAGTATAAAAGATTAATTTTGCCTCTGTGCATTTTAATCAAATTATAAAAGATATTTTGTGCCACGTGCATTCAAATCAATTTTCTTAAACTCTTTTCAAATGAGTCGGTTGAGTGTATTTACCAGTGAAAACTGACGTACTTTCCAAAAAGGTTAAGTGACAGGTACCGAACGTAATTGGCTGGAAGCTCAGGGCGCTAATAAGGAATCTTGCAAGTTCTAGGCGTCTAAAGTCTGTTGAACAAATGATATGTTTTGAGATCCGCCTGTGGATCCTTTACTTTCCGTTGTAATACTGGATATTACTTCAAATTCGGATTTGTAATATATATTTATCTTTTGCTTCCGCTGTGCATTTATTTATTGTGTTGTTTGACTATTATGTTGCCAACCACGTCACGATACTCCCCACCGGGCCCACCGGTGACACGTGAAAATCGGGGTGTGACAGGTGATTATGAACCTTACAAACATCATGCAAGATTTTGACAAGAATTCATCTAGGGTTTGTCCCTAAACCTTATATCACTTCCAATTTCATTCATGCATGACACAATCAAGCTCAATTTCAACTTTTCATGATTTGTCTAGAACTTGAGATGAATCAAAATTACCGAAATTTACATACCTTGTGATCCTTACAACAAGGAGACCACTAATCTGTATTCAGATTTTGATTTGAACTTGCTTTGAGCCTTCAATTCATGGTTTTTGTGATATCTAGGGTTTTGAGAGTGAGGGGTCGCCCTTCTCTTGCTTCTGATCGACCAGACATCCCAAATGGGGTGTTTGGTTTTGTTTTTAATTAAAAATTGATAATACAAGTTTCAATTTTTGACAACATAAGCCCCTCCACTTTTGTTTAACATATAGTTTGGTTATTCTGACCCTATTTCGAGTTATTTCTAGACTTCTAGTTAACTAGGTTATAACTTCCTAGGTAAATAGATTCTTGTTTATTTATACTTTATAACTCTAATATAAAGTTTTATATTTTCGGGATGTTACAAACGATGCATTCTCCACAACTACATTAGCCTCTACACCACCTACATTAGCCTCTACATCTTCATTAGTTACAACTTCATTAGTTACCTTATCAGCAGCCTCTACACCACCTGTGTTACCCTCTTCAACATCATCATTTACAACTTCATTAGTTACCTTATCAGCCGCCTCTAAACCATCTACATCAGTTACATCTTTCCATTGAAGTAAGAGATTTTTTGATACCCTAAGTTTCTTTCTTCTAGGCCTTTGAATGGTATTAACAGCACCCCCCTCATTTTCTAATTCTTGAATAACCACCTTCGACAATTGTGTAGGACTAAAGTAATTTTTAACCTTAGTTTCACCATGTTCTATAAAGACCTTAATCACTTTGTTTTTTGCAACATATTTGGCCAAAAGCCTAACATCACCATCATTACCTAAAGGGCATAATCCAACGTCTAAATCTAACTCAGGAATCTTAAAATAGTAATACAACTTCACATCAGGAACATATAGTTTAAGATCTCTCACCATCCAGTCGATTTCATGCACTGAAAATTCATCAATGTTGCAGTAGTCAACATAAGCAGCTTTGCCAAAGGCGTATTTCTTCCTGGTGACGGAGTAAACACACCACCATAAAGAAGTTTTATGCTGAAAAAGTTCTCAAAACCATCTGCACATAGATTAAACTCACATTAGGGTATAAAATTAGAGATATTGTTAGGGTTTTAATAGTTTATTTGTCTATATTGCATGTTCTTGAACCTGTACCATTCTTGCACAATGAAGCTAGGGTTTTAACGTACATATCGTAAACACTCTCTGGTACAAAGGGCTTCACATACTCAGAATTTGACCGGAAATTCCACTGACGGTTGTTGTTTGGATGTTAAGGATCGTCGTCCTTCATTTTCATGGGAAGATTCTGATGATCAATCGATCAGATTTAGGGTTTAGATTGTGAATAGATTAGGGGAAGATGATGAGCCGGATTCTCCTTACGGGGGGAGGGAAAACAACTGACAATGAGGGAGTAGGGGTGCAGGCATACTTTTATATGTTAGGCACAAAGAAACTGACCAAAATACCCCTCACGTGATATGCACGTGGGGTCACTTAACAGAGAAAACAAACTGAAGTTAGACCCAGGGACTATCCGGGAACAAAAAATGAAAAGTTGGGGACTATTCAGGTAATTTTAGAAAGTTGGGGACTATAGGTGAAAAAAGGCGAAACCACAGGGACTATCCGGGCATTTTTCTCTAAAAACAAAATAAAACTATTAGAGTAAACTACCATTTTCACCCCTATGGTGTAACAGCCCAGCGTAAACGCACCATGATATTGTCCACTTTGGCAGCCAGGACACCCTTAGGCTCCTGTCTCTGAAGGTTTTAAAACGCGTAATGATGGTGAAGGTATCCAGCCCCTTATAACGAAGCCTTCGTTTCACTACACACCCGATGTGGGATATTACAATCCACCCCCTCTTAAGGGGTCCAACTTCCTCGCAGGACCTGGCACCACCGGTCCGGCCCTGGATCTAATACCATCTGTAACAGCCCAGCGTAACCGCACCATGATGTTGTCGACTTTGGCAGCCAACACGTCCTTAGGCACTCGTCCCTCACGGTTTTAAAACATGTCATGATGGTGAAGGTATCCAGCCCCTTATAAGGAAGCCTTAGTTCTCATTCACAACTGATGTGGGATATTACAATAGATGTGACAACCGATTTTTTTTTCAAACAATGGCAACACTATCCAAACGTTAGAGACACTAATCAATTTTTGGGACAAAAATTCTTTCGACAAGGATATGATGTGACATAGAGATGTACAAAAAAACTGATTACGCAACTGAAACCGAAAAATTAACCGAAATCGGTTATTGTGAAAACCGGTTTTTTTGTAACCGGTTCGGTTACTAACCGGTTTGACCGGTTATATATCGGTTATAGGTTTGGAGTTCGATATCGGTTATAAAACCGGTTATATTAAAAACCGGTTTAAAAACTGGTTATGGTTAAAACCGGTTATAGAAACTGGTTATAGAACCGGTTAAACCGGTTATTCGATAACGGCTATATAAAAAACCGGTTATAAAAACCGGTTAAACCGGTTTTTGCGCGCAGATCTGCAGAAACGGTCATATGACCGTTGGGACCTCAATATAGCCGTTTTTCTTGTATTTTTTTGTCAAAAAATCATCTCCAATTACTATAAAAGGGTGTTAGATGTTTTGGTTCAATCACACCATTCTCTATTCTCCTAAATCTCATAAAAACGCTCACTTTTCTTATTCGATAATTGTGAAAAAACATGGCAAGCTCTAGTGCTCATGATTCGGTCAATGTTGGCGAGTCTACAACCGACACGGTTGTTCGTGTTCTTGCAACGAAGCGCAACGCCGAAGTTTGGTCACATTTCGATTTGTGCGAGATGGCGAGCGGACCGAAAAAAGCGCGTTGTCATCATTGTAATGGTTTTTACGCCGTTGGGGCAAACACCACCTTGAAACAGCACATCGAAAAACCGTTTTGTAGGGCGTTGAAACAACAATCCGCTAGTGGTCAAGCTTCCATGGCAAGCGACGCTAATTTGTTCGCCTACAATTTCGATATGGCAAGGGAGGAAATGGCGAAGTTTGTAATCCAAGAAAGTTTGCCGTTCAACCATTTCGACAACCAACGCTACACCAAAATGGTTCAAAGAACTCTCCAACCACGATACACTCATGTAAGTCGCGCTATTCTTAGGAGGGATTGTTTAAGAATGTGGAAAAATGCTAAGCTTGAATTAATTTCTTATTTTGAAAAATTAGAAACCGGTGTTAACTTGACTAGCGACGTTTGGTCCGCACCGCACGGTTCACCCGACTCGTATATTTGTGTCACCGCCCATTGGATTGAACCGGCGACGTGGCAAATGATGAAACGCACCATTTTGTTTAAACTTTTTGATTACCCTCACACCGGTGAAGCTATATATAAAGCTATCGACAAATGTATTAAAACATACAAATTGGAAAATAAGATTTTTTCAATAGCTTTTGATAACGCCTCAAACAACACGCTTTCGGTCACGCATTTAAGGTTAAAGTACACTCCGATTTGTGAGGGTATTTTTTTCCATAGTCGATGTGTCGCACACATCATAAATTTGGCCGTTCAAGACGGTTTAAAGGTTATTGAACGACAAAAAGAATCTTTCAAACAAATGTTACGTCATATATATAGTCATAAGCAAAGGCATTCAAAATATATTAAAATGTGTAAGGAAGCGGGTCGAGTATGCTACGGAGCCAATTGGGACGTCGCTCATCGATGGAACTCGACTTGCACCATGTTTGAAAAAGCTATTTTGCAAAAAGAAAGCTTAATAGAATTTCATAACCTTTTGTCGAGTCGTGGAAAGGTTTCGTCTTACCATCAATCGAATTGGGGGCTTATTGAAACGGTTACACAAGTGCTTCAAGTTTTCAAAACATCAACAAAGACTTTATCGGGGGTTTACTATCCAACTAGTTCATTGGTACTTCACAATTTGTTTAAAATGTGTAGAAAAATAAACGAGTTGTCGGGGAGAGGTAGACCATATTGTGATATGGCAGATACGATGAAGGAAAAACTAAGAAAATATTTTAAAGAACTACCCGCGGTTTTCACTTGTGCCGCCGCTTTAAACCCTTGCTTTAATATTTTTGGAACCGGTTCTTTGATTGAAAAAATTACAAACGAGTTGAATTTAAACACCGAAGAAGAACCAAACTTTGGCGAAGCCGCAAAAACTCGTTTTAATGAACAACTTTCAAAAATGTTTGATGTTTATGTAACAAAATATGGTCATATCTCGTCACACATTCACGAGTCAATGAGAAATGCCGCTTTCGGCGAAGGTTCATCAACTATGGAAGATGAAGATTTGTATGTTTATAACTATTTGTTTGATGAATCGAGTCAAATGCAACGTGGTAACACTAGTAGTAGCGAACTCGGTCGATATGGTGGGTCGAACTTTCTACGAACGATGACTTCACAAGACTTTAAAAATTTTGATATTTTGGGTTGGTGGAAAAGTAAGGAAGAACAATTTCCGATCTTAGCCACAATGGCCCGAGATTTACTAACGGTCCAAGCTTCCACGGTAGCTTCGGAAAGTGCTTTTTCTACAAGTGGTAGGGTGATTTCGATACGGAGGACTCGACTAACACCAAAGGCGGTTGAGATGTCGATTTGCTTGAAAGACTACTTGGATGCGGCGGAGAGATGTCAACACATACGCTCACTCGAGGGTGAATTAGATTACGAAGCCGAAGTGTACGAAGACGAGGTTCGAAACGAAATGACAACCCCAATGACCGAAGAAGAAGCCGAACTAGATGAATTACTACGCAATAGTTCGAGTTCGGGTTCGGCCGAAGAAGATTAGACGCGGTTCAAGATATAGTACTATTCTCGTCCCACTAAAAAAATATATATACTAGTAGTGTGGACCTTCGTGCGGATTAATATTTGAAGTTTATGTTTGAAGTTTAAGTATTTTCGTTGTTACGCTTTAGCGTTCGTAGCGTTCTTATTTCCGTATGTTATGTAAAACCGTTTGTTCGTAGACTTAATGATATTGTGTTTTGACTTTTTACACTTGCATTGTTATGTTTTTATAAAAAAAACTGCTTTTTTTACAAAAAAAAAAAAGCCAACAAAACAGTTAAAAAAACATTAAAAAAACTGATGTTTTTTTACAAAAAAAAAAGCCCACAAAACAGTTAAAAAAACTGCTGTTTTTTTACAAAAAAAAGCCCACAAAACAGTTAAAAAAACTGCTGTTTTTTAAAAAAAAAAAAAAAAAAAGCCCACAAAAACAGTAAAAAAACTGCAGTTTTTTTTAAAAAAAAAGCCCAAAAACAGCATTCTGTGAACTTGCTGCGCAGACCGGTTTTTTACCGGTTTTTTTAACCAGTTACAACAACCGGTTTTTTAATCAGTTTTTATAATCAGTTACAAAAACCGGTTAATATACAAACCGATTATAAACCGGTCAGAACCGGTTGGTACCGGTTACGGTTTTCCAGCTTCTGAAACCGGTTAAAACCGGTTACGGTTAAAAAAAAACCGGTTTTCCATTGTGCAAAAAAAACCGGTTCGGTTAAAAAACCGAAACCGGTTTCTTAAAAAAACCGATTTGTACATCTCTAATGTGACATCCAATATTTTCAGGTTAACACCGTTAACACAAATTATGTTATCTCAAACATTCATCAACGCATTTCACTTGATTAGAGCTAATTAAGTGTGTCGGTTATTGAAGGAAACACACAAGAGATTGTCCCCGAACGTTGGTGAAAAATCGATATAATATTCCCGGACTATTAAATAAATATAAATTATGTAAATTTATATGTTATGTGACTTATATGTTAATTCGTGAACTTTCGTGAAACCGCATGTAATTACGCGTAACCTGTTAGTGAACTCAATGAAAATAATTTTTGTGGATACTTGTCGTTATATTTAGTATTTTATTATGGTTTTAAAGAATACTAACTTGCGACGCGTGCAATGTGTCGTTTAACCGAATGTAATGATGTTGGAATTGGTTTGGCCTCTCCCTAGTATGCTAGTGTTTGTTTCGTGGAATGTAATGAGATTGGAATTGGATTTTAAAGAATTTATTTGAAATCTCATGATGTGTTTGGTTGGTATGATTATCAACACAATTAGAATTTAAAATATGTAAAATGAGATAAATAACTTGTATCCTGAAAGAAGGAAGTGAATCGATGATTTAGATTGAGTTCCAATTCCTTTTTTTTTCTTAAATGATCCTGAAAGAAGGGGTGAATCAACGATTTAGATTCAGTTCCAATTCCTTTCTTTTTTCCTTAAACGAACATAATAAGGAATGAAATCCACATTTCAATTCCATTTAGAAT
This sequence comes from Helianthus tuberosus, assembly GCA_030545235.1. Taxonomy (NCBI): domain Eukaryota; kingdom Viridiplantae; phylum Streptophyta; class Magnoliopsida; order Asterales; family Asteraceae; genus Helianthus; species Helianthus tuberosus. The sequence goes on along the minus strand of CM060402.1, from coordinate 157,523,645 downwards.
CTATTCTATTCTATGGAACAAACACTATCTAACTTGCTAGTGAGGTCGTTATTTAAATTATCTCGTCGTTAAAAAAAAAGCAGAAGCATACGAAATGTATCAGACTTGTGAACCGACGATTTAGATTCAGTTCTAAGTGCCGAAGCTTGAGATTTCCGACCTGGAGGGCGGAAGTTACTATACCTAAAAATTTCTATAAAACCGGGGGGGGGGGGGGGGGGTTGAAAACGTATATACCCTAAAATTTCTATACGAAAACTACATACTCTCCACTAACGAGCGAAAAGTTCGGCGGTCGGCCACCCCTCCCGCCCTACTTAAGTTGCGCCCATGGTTCTAATTCCTTCTTTTTCTTAAACGAACACAATAAGAAATGAAATTTGTATTTCAATTCTATGTAGAATCTATTTCATTCTATGAAACAAACAAACACTGCCTAACTTGCTAGCTTGGTCGTTATTAAAATTATATTGTAGTTCAAAAAAAAAAAAGCAGAAGCATACGAAATGTATCGAACTTGTAAAATCTGAGAGAAGCCCAAGACATAACGCGCATGACTTGTTGGTCTATTTCAACGTAGCCCAATTGAAAAGTTCACAAAGCCCAGACTGGGCAGGGCCCAAAGAAAACCTATAAACTTTTCCTAACACCTCTAAATTATTGTGACAAACGCAAGTCCATTCATAATAATACTAGGTTATAACCCCGTGTATTACACGGGTCGAATAAATGAATTTTATATAGCTCATTATTCATTTATTTAATTAATATAAGAAAAGTTTGGAAGTGTGGCGAGAAAATCATAAAATAAATGCATGCAACGAATGATAGGCGTCACACATTAATGTTTTATTATATCGTATAGTATAGATATATATTTAGATTGATATAAATAGATTACTCTATTGTAGTAAAATTTGTTAACAAAGTCTTAGTAAATTTAACCCTTTATTTAAAACTTGTAAATGTAACGAAATCTCAATAAATTTAACCCTTTATTTAAAACTTGTAAACGTAGAAATGATAAATAATATTAGTTAATTTTATTTTGAGTTTCGTAAAATCTATTTGATACGCCATGTCTTATGGATAATTTTTTATTTTAGTTTAATCTCTTCTAATTAATTATAAATAATCCTCCTACTAAATATTATTTGGTCTAATTATTACTTTTATATTTATCTATGTACTTGAAATTCAAACTTAGTTATCTAATTTGATATTAGAGTAAATTACGATTTTGGCCACTGTGGTTATATCACTTTTACTCTTTTAGCCCAAAAAGGAATCTTTTAACATCTGAGCACTTAACGTCTTTTTTTCTAACCCCTTTGGACCTCAACGTATTTTTTTCTAACCCCTTTGGACCTCAACGTATTTTTTTCTAACCCTTTTGGCCCCTAAAAGTGAATGGATGGGATTAGTGTTAGGAGCCAAAAAGGTTAGAAAAAAGACGTTGAGGGCCCATATGTTAAAAGATTCATTTTTTTGCTAAAAGGGTAAAAGTATATAACCACAGGGGCCAAAATCGTAATTTACTCTTGATATTAATATTTATTATTTAGTGTATTCTCTTCTACTAAATATTATTGTGTAATACACGTGTATTAATATATTTAATATATAAACAAAGAAGCTTTGAAACAATAATATAGAAGTTTGAAATTACGAACCAATCATATTAATTAACTATAGATAAATATAAAAGTAATAATTAGACCAAATAATATTTAGTAGGAGGATTATTTATAATTAATTAGAAAAGATTAAATTAAAATAAAAATTATCTATAAGACATGACCTAATATGATGACAAGTGTCCCCATAATGGTTTCTTTTATTATATAGTATAGATAGATTACTTAAAACCTTAAAAATCTCAACCTCGAGAGAGTTTATCAGCAATGTTTGTTAATTGATTTAAATTATTTGGCCAAAACTTTTATCATAAGCAAGGTCCTTAATTTATCTTTTCTAATTCATTGAAGATAAACCAGAATTTAAATCGGTAAAAATTGGCACCTCTGGTAACTTGTATACAAACATATCTAATCACGTACGATTAGATATATTAGTTGACTTAAAACAATTACAAAGAAAGCAAATACATGATACACGATAAGTATAGAACAAATAATATATCTAATCACATACGATTTTAATTATTTGATTCTAAATGCATGAATAGATACCAACTTGGTCAGTATAGATCACTGAATATATTTGGGATAAGGTTGTACTAATAATTATGGTATTTAAAATGTTGGCTTCTAGTTTTCACTCAAAAGTTAAGCAAATAATTGATTGGACTACATACAAGTAACTAACAATATTTTCACTTTCACGTTTTCTTTGGTGTTGTAAATTGTAATCTTCTACAAACGTGTAAGCAATTTCTTCATTCTATGCATGTTAGAATAGATTAAGTTGATGTCATGTCAATAATGTAAGAAAACAATAACTAATAAGATGATACGTGCGTACACGCATTCTAATCTAAATTATAATTGAAACACGACCATATTGATCTATTATTGAAATATGGTATGTAAAGTGAAATTATTTTAGTTAAAAAAATCTACTGAGATATATAAATTTACCTAAACCTTGTGTCACGACTACAAACCACTTATTTGTGGTGGAAAAAGTCGTAAATGTATTGCAAATGACCATTTTAGCGACAGACTACATCAACCGCAATCCTTTCAATAGAAAATTGTTTTGGAACGGATCCTTTTCGAGGACCTTTGAGTACAACATATGTCGTTAAATAGGAGAAATAATTTCGGATTAGACTAATCCGTCGCAAACACCCACTTTTAAACAATAATTTATATGATCCAAAGACGCTCTAATGGTGATCCTCTAATCCAATTATTTTTTTTTCAAAAAGATATGATACTATTTTAAAACATTATAACAAACACTTGGCCAATAGATTTACATGTATTGGCAATATCTTTTTTTAGAAATAATTTAGAGCATAATTGTTCATTAGCATAGATAAGACAATTCATAGTTGCTATTGATGATGGCATGAAAAGATGTGCATTGTTTGGTATGGTATCCTTGAGATTTTGTGAAAAGGAGGAAACAAGAAGGATCAAAAACTTGGTCATAAAGCTTGGGAAAGAATTAATGGAGAGTTGAAAAGTTAAATCTCGAACCTCACTTACACGCCATATATATTTCAATATTTATAACATGATATTTGAATTTATCGTCACATACGTTCAAATAGAATAATATATTTCAAATAGAGGTGATAAAATGGACACAAGTTAATTACACACGCTTTTTTTTATTTTATTTTTTGTTATTTTTATGCGTTAAATAAAAAATGCGTTGTTTTGGTAATAAATAAATTTAATTATTAATGAAATAAATAATAATACTTCTATTTTTATTATTCAAATCCTTTCATCAGTATTCTACTAATTCTGTCCATTGCTTTATAGCCTAGTGACATCTTGGGGGTGAGATAAGACTTTGGTGCCAATAGGTCCTGGGTTCGATTCTCACAAGGGGTTTTTTCCCATATTTATCGGGTTTCCTCCTGAATTGGTGTATAGGCATTATGCCTAGTGGAGATGGATATGATCGGGTGGTTCCGCTGGTGGCACGATGATACTCCAGTGGTCCGTCGGTGATCCAAATTTGATGTTCAAAAAAAAAAGTATTCTACTAATTCTTATTAGAGTTAAATGCTTGGTTGGTCCCTGTGGTTTGCAAAAATTGCAAACTTGGTCCTAATGCTTTACTAATTACACTCGTGGTCCCGGAACTTGTCAAAAGTGCGCTCGCTTGGTCCTCAGCCCTAACATCAGTTAAATTTCTCAGTTAACTATGTATGAAATGACTATATTACCCTTGAACAATTAAAAAAATAAAAGAAAACCCAGAGCACTTATCAAGCTTCAAAACCTGAAGACCCCCACCACGGCCACAACCAAGCACCATCAGATCTTCATCGGTAACAATCATCCTTCGAAAATGAACAACCTTCAAGCACCTAAACGATCTCGCAATCTCCTGCACCCACGGCTTCACAAACCCGCCCCAATCCTCCGGTATCAGGTTGTACATGGCGGCGCGTGGCTTCCCTTTTAGCTTCAAAGATTCCAGATACGGGAACCGGCGCCGAAGCTGCTCCGGCGTGGTGGAGTAGCATAAGGCGATTGTTATGTGTTTGCGGTTGAGTGAGTCAAGCTCGTACCATCGTTTGCAGACTAAGGAGATGGATTGACGGTCGTTGGAGTTGGTGATGTAGGGGATTGTGAGCTCGAAGATGACGTCGGAGCTGATGTGGGTTCGGCGGTGTTTATGGGTACGATCTTCCATGATTGATTTGGGTTTTGGAGTTTGTGATTTTGTGAGAAATTTGCAGTTGGATTGAGAGAATTTTGGGGACGAATGAGAGACTAGAGGAGAGAAAGTTGGACTGACTCGGCCATGGTTGACGGATCTGGTGGTGGTGGTCGGGTATTGGTGTTCGGAGGTGGTGGTTGTGGTGGCCAAAGATGATGGTTACTGGTGTTTGAGAGAGAGAAGGGGGTTGTTGAAGAAGATGATGAGGGTGGTGTTACAGGTTGAAGAAGATGATAAGCAAGGGTATTTTGGTCATTTAACATGGATTTAATTGAGAAATTTAACTTCAGTTAGGGCTAGGGACCAAGCAAGTGCACTTTTGACAAGTTCCGGGACCACGAGTGTAATTAGTAAAACATTGGGACCAAGTTTGCAATTTTTGCAAACCACAGGGACCAACCAAGCATTTAACTCTTCTTATTATTTGTCTTTCTAGTTTTATCATTGAACTAGTTTCACGGATGTCATGAATTGTTATTTCGGAACCGGGATTGATCACATTCACATACTACTACAACTGCATTTGTTAAGATGAAGGTGGCCCATATCTAGTAGTAACCTTTTGGACCCATGAACCTAACAAATAGAATGATGCCACGTTACTTTCAACCCACTTTATTTTTCTCGGACTAATTGGTGAACTTGATGTAAAACCCTTCTGCAAATTCGGGTGGTTTTTAAAAACCATGCATATCACATTTTATTAAACGACGAATGACTATACATTTTTTTTAAGTTTTAATTAAAAATAGATTATAACGACTTGTGTTTTTGTTAAAATTTAAACCAACATAAACGAACGAACATAATAAATAGATATTCATGAACATAAATGAACGAACAAAACGTGTGTTCATGTTCATTCGTTTATTAAATTAACGAGCATAAACGAACTTCTCATCGAACAGTTTATGGACGTTTGATTCGTTTACAAACCTAGATGCGATGAACCGGACATTGACAAGTGGACTAGACATATGTTTTCTGTTTATTTTATTTTTTTAAGTTTATAATAGTAATTTGTTTTATATATTATTATTATTAGAATAGAATTCAGACGACTTTTATTTATTCGATTAACCAAGTTCGATTTTATTATATCTATTGTTGATTAAATATCTATAATAACTAAAATAACTAACTTATGTGGATTGGTCAAAACTTTGTTATTTGTTTATTAAACAAAAAATTAATATAAAAAAACGAGGCGCCGATTTCTTTGCGCCATCTCAGGTAGTTAACTTTAAACAGCGACATCAGCGCCTCCCTTTTTAAGCATGAATAATATATGCTGTTTTGTTTGTTTTCACCCAACTGCCAACACAATACCCTCCTTTTATCCGGATGAAATCAAATGCATGCTCCCCATTTACAAAATACTAGTAGGGTGCCCGCGCGATGCGGCGGGGGCGACACTTTGGATTGCGGCACTGGTTGCTGGTAGTTTTCTTATTTGTATATGATAACATTATTGTGGTGGATATATGTCATAAGAGTTACACATGGGAGCCTAACACCTATAATGTCTTGCAATGTTCGATCAACTGCCTCTATCGCCTGACGTTTCGCCATCGATGCCTCATCCCATATAATTAACTTTGAGGACCTAATTAGTTGACTTATAATTCCTAAAATTTTAGGACATAGTTTACTATTTATATACTAAATATCGTAAATTAGTATTAAATAATTCCTAAAATTTTGGGATATAGTTTACTATCTATCTACTAATATCGTAAATTAGTATTAAATAAATATCGTAAATTAGTATTAAATAATTCCTAAAATTTTGGGATATAGTTTACTATCTATCTACTAATATCGTAAATTAGTATTAAATAATTCCTAAAATTTTGGAACATAGTTTATCTTATATCTACTAAATATCAAAGTTTTGTTTTGTTATAAAAATTAATAATAAATAAAGTATAGAAAAACTGTTTTAAACATGTAAAGATTCGTTTGTTAATAAAAAATACTAAACAAATGACAAAAGTATATTAGTTCAATCGAGATGTAAATTATAAGTGCAATAAAATAACACAAAACATAAACTCCAAATATAAAATAAACTTTATTATTCATGGGATAGTCTAGATCAAACAAAAACAACTGAAAATGAAAAAAAACATAAAAACACTTGATATATTTCATCTAATTTCTCTTCTTTTTTGATCCGTTTTTCTTGTTTGTGCTCGAATCAGCAGTATCATCTAATTCATCTTCTTTCTCATCGTCCTCAGAATCATCTAAATTTATAACCTCGACCCATTTCCATTCAGAGAGTCTCTTAGATCTTTTCTTTTGATTCTCGTACTTCCGATCAGTGGCGGACCCAGGAATTTTTCCATGGGGGTGCGGAACATTTTTAAAAATTTTAGGCCCCATGGTATATAAATAAAAAATCGGTTCGTATCGGGTCGGGTGCGGAACGATTTTAAAAATTTTAGGCCCCAAGGTATATAAATAAAAAATCGATTCGTATCGGGTCGGGTCGGGTCGGGTCATGTAAAACAAAAGAACATCGAACTAAATTTATATAATCATCAAAAATATGTCAAACATTGTTACAAACATAATTAAAACGTCACCCTACGGGTTTTCGTTTTTTGAAATCTATCCAAAACATGGCTCCATAACATATTACATAATATATCAACTATTCAAGCCCTAGAAATCATAATGTAAATAACCCTAAAAATCATCTAAACAACATATACACCATAAAAAGAAAAAGCCAAACATTCTTCACTAACAAATATAACCTACCAGATCTACTATGTGGTGTATGTGGCTATAAAAAAAGGCAAAATATCATCACTAACAAAATATAACCACCATATAACATAATGAAAAACAAAACGAAGCACATGTCTACTGTCATGGTTAGTATGCGGCTAATATCAACCAAAAAATCAACCAAAATTCATCAAAAATAACAAAGAAATTTACCCGTGTTCGATCGACGGTGGTATGGTGGTTGATTACGGTGGTATAGAGAGAGCGAGAGAGAATATGTAAGGGTTTTGGGCTTGGTTATTTTATTTTAGTTTGAAATATTATTGATTTGTTGGGTTTGTTTATTGGGCTAAGACTTAATTAGTAGTGGGCTAGTTAAAGGTATTGGGTATTTGGGTTTAGTTATTTAGGTATTAAAAGTTATATAATTTAGGTAGTATTTAAAAAAAATAAGAGTTTACTAAAAAAATTTAAAATATAAATTGATAACACTTTTTACCTAAGGGGTGCAGACGAAAAATTCCAAGAGGTGCGGACGGAAAATTCCAAGGGGTGCGGACAAAAAATTCCAAGGGGTGCGGACGGGATTTTCGACGGAACTTAGCACTAAATTTTTTTTTCCCGGGGGTGCGCCCGCCCACCTTGGCTTTGTCTTAAGTCCGCCCCTACTTCCGATCCTTAAAAAACAAAAAATTAATAAAAAAGTTAAATAAATTTTAAAATTACCTCTTTACTAAATTGACGTTGAAGATTAGACTTGTATGGACTGAACATTGCACCATAAGAAATAATTTCAACAATATTATCACCATCATCCTACAATAAAACACCAAATAATAACATAACGAACTTGTTAATATGAAAGATTATAAGGGAAAATATTACTTAAAAACTAACAAAAGCTTGTTCGACAACTGGGGTGTTTAAATTGGTGTGTTGAATCTGAAAAATCAAATAAGTTAGTATTCACATAAAAGTAAATAAAAGAAAACAATTATTCATTATTGCGATATAACAAAACTTATCATAGAACCGACCTTAGATTTTTCAATATCGCATGCTTGTTTTTTCGCATCAAGTGAATTCAGAACTGGCTCCATATTTTAAATCTGTTTAGCAATAGAAATGTAGAATTGTGAGTGTTTGCTATCTATTTATAGTAGTCCATTAGGGTTTAGTTTTAGATTGGTCATCCACTTATTTAGGAAGTTTGTTGTGAGTTTTAAGTTTTTAAAATAAGATGCACATATCATGTTTAGTTTGTTGTGGCATGTTTAATAGGAAGTTTGTTGTGAGTTTTATCTATACTATATTAAACATGTCACACCAAACTGACTCTGTACAAGTAAAATTAGGGAATATTTTAGTTTATTAATGTCGTTCAAAACAAAAAACTTGGGTAAAAAACAAATGTTAATGCACGATAGCTAGGTAATAGTCAAAGCTGGCTTGGGTAAAAAACAAATGTTGGCTTTAATCAATTGTACATTTACGCATCGGCTATTTGTACTTTATGAACGCACGGCGAAACTAAAAAAGACAACTATCGAAACGTTTAAAAAAATGTGCCGATCGTCATGGTACCTTCGGATTTTTTTAAAACATTACGGGTTGTAAGATATCGCAGGAATACATTAAAGAATTAAAGAGGGGGGGAAGTGTAACTAATTACCCATAATTATGTTAAACGTTAAGGATTTAAATGTAATAGATTGAGGGACTAAAAAATAATTATGGTTTAAAAGACCACTTTACCCTCATTCTAGGGGTTTATTTATAAATAATGGGGGAAGAAGTTCTTAACTTTTGGGAATCCTTCCCTCATGTATTATAATATAGTATAGATAATTTACATTACGTTCCTTCTCTTAAAATTGGTGGTTAAAATAATATATAGAGTTAACTGCCATTTTCGTCCCTATGGTTTGGTCACTTTAGCCAATTCAGTTCATTTTTCGAAAATGCGCCATTTTCCTCCCCGACGTTCTGGAAAGGTGCCATTTCAGTCCAAAAATCATAACCCAGTTAAGTCGGTTTGTAAATAAGGACTGATTGTGTAAATTTGTAACATAAAGGACCATTTAAGCAAAACCTGTCTGGAAGTTCCGGTGAAAAGGGTGGGTTTTAATTATTTCTTTTATAATTTTGAATTGAAATATATGGAGTTCTAATTAGGAATTTGTGCCGATGTCAATTTGAGTTTCAATTCAACTGAAACTTCTAATCCACTGACATTATGAAATTATCTAAATAGTTTTTTTTTATGTAAATCATCTAATTTGGCAGTTAACAGGTTATGGTGGTGGGGTTAGGTGGCTAGCGGTGGCAGTTGCAGATTGTGGCGGTGGTGTTTGGTGGCTAGCAATGGCAGTTACAGAGAGGGAGGGAGAAAGTCGGAGAGAGAGAGAGAGATAACGACGAGAGAGAGAGAGAGAGAGAGAAGGAGGCGGGAGAGAGAACCGGCGACGGTGGGGGTGCCGTTTTTCCGGTGAGTTGCAGGCGGCGGCAGTGGTGATGAAGGTCTGATGATGATGATGAAGATCGCGATGATGATGAAGGTTGATGATGAAGGTCGATGATGAAGGTGGTGGTTCCGGCGGCGGCGGTGGTGACCACCGGAGCTCCTTTCCAGTGAAGATTTTATAATTATATAAATATTTATACATTTTACTTAAATGGTCCTTTTATTAACAAATTTACACAATCAGTCCTTATTTACAAACCGACTTAACTGGGTTATGATTTTTGGACTGAAATGGCACCTTTCCAGAACGTCGGGGAGGAAAATGGCGCATTTTTTAAAAATGGACTGAAATGGCCAAAGTGACCAAACCACATGGACGAAAATGGCAGTTAACTCTAATATATAACATTTCACTTTTCCCTTATTTTATAAATTCTGTCTATTCCTTTATATTGTAACATTCATATATGATTTGACTTTGTATCAAATTGGTTATAAATTGTAACTTAACTGATAAAAAAATGTTTAGATTAGCTCCCATGGAACAAAATTTCCAGGAAATGGTGTTACTTTGAAGGTTTATTGCACAACTGGGTCCAAAATTATATTTCTTTCACAAATGGTATGGTGTCTCCAGACTTTGTAAGTGTGGAGTGAGTTTCGGGGCCATCTTCGAAAATCCCAAAAAGAATAAAAAAAAAATGGCACCGTGCGAGATAAAAAAATTTGGCCCCATTGACCAATCTATTATGTTTTTTTATTGATTTGGACCAAGTTATTAATCCATTACACACTAGAAGTCTAAAACAATTGGGCTTCTGAATTTGATTGGCAAAAACAGTTGGGTTTCCAAACAGTTAGGCTTTAACGTTTTTGTTTCATAAATCCAGACCTTTTGAGTTGTTTTCTTTAAAAACATGCAGATTTTTTTTAAATATATATCTATAAAAAATTGAGAAAAATGCCCGGATAGTCCATGTGGTTTCACTTTTTTTCACCTATAGTCCCTATCTTTCTAAAACTACTTGAATAGTCCCCAAGTTTTCAAGTTTTGTTCTCGGATAGTCCCTGGGTCTAACTTCAGTTTATTTTCTCTGTTAAAATGATGTGAAATGACAAAAATACCCTTTCCTCTGCATCTTCTTGAAGAAACCCTAGAACTCTCATTTTTGTTCAAATACTCACACACATCTCTTGGTCTGCTCTCTCCCACTCGATTCCTAGGAGGTAACCACAACCAGATTCACACAACAATCATCTTCCCCACACACCTAAAATCTCCCCTCCTCTCTCTCCCTGCTCGATGAAGACCGGCCAGCCACCATCACCGGTGGTGGCTCACGGCGATGTAGCAGAACCCCACAACCAGTGGCGTTGTGGGGGTGGCGTCAGGTGGCAGCGACGCTGTGACGGTGGTGGTACACCGACGACGGCGGTGTTGGAGGTCGATGGTACTGATGACCGACGAGGGTGCCAATGATGATATTGATGATGATGGTGATGATATTGATATCGCTGATTTATGTTGACGAGGATGCCGACGGTATTAGGGATGAGGGGTTAGAAGAGGGGGCTATTATTATGTCTTCAATTCTTGATTGATTTAAGAAACAGAGGAGATCGGAGGTGGTGGTTATGGAGGTGGTTGAACGGTGAGCAGGATGGTTGTTGAAGGAGATTGAAGGCGACGGTGGTGATGATGAACGATGATGGCTGAGGTGATTCGTTGGTCGTCGGAGAAGAAACGGTGGTGTGCCGCTTATCGCCCCGCCCGCCCATTACAATCTGAAATGGCGACTATCAGCCATTGACTGGTGTGTTTGTAGGTAGGGTTTTAAGTGAGGGGTGGGGGTTTGCAGGTGGGTGTGTGTGACCGGAGCCACTGTGCAGCCATTGACTGAGCTTCAAGGAGGGTGTTGTATGAAACGGTTAATGCTAATTGGATGATTTGGATTGGGGTTTTGTTAGGGTATTGGGTTAGTGAAGATTCGCATAGTTGTTGGTACCTGGTGGCTTTGTAAGCTTGTTGGATTAGATCGGGAGTGGGTGGTGTGTCTGTTGTTGAGTGGCGGATGGTGGTGGTGGAGGGTGGAGGAGGGTGATGGTGGGTGGAGGTTGAAGATGAAGTGTGGTGGTGGGGTTTTATAAATAAAAAGAGAAAAATGCCCGAATAGTCCCTGTGGTTTCGCCTTTTAAGGAAAGGGTATTTTTGTCATTTCACACCCTCTTAACAACCACTTAACAGAGAAAAGTAACTGAAGTTAGACCCAGGGACTATCCGAGAACAAAAATCGAAAACTTAGGGACTATTCAAGTAGTTTTAGAAAGATAGGGACTATAGGTGAAAAAAGGTGAAACCACAGGGACTATCCGGGCATTTTTCTCTAAAAAATTATAAATTTTTTCAGTCCTGTTTCGATTTGGGCCCAAAACGGTCCCCACCTGGCACTTGCTCTGGGCCAGTGAGTTTTCTTAAAGTCAAAACTTATGGGTGTAAGAGGCCTAGAATCAAACCGGACATCCAAAGGGTAAATTGGAATCTCTAAGCCTTGCTAAAAATTTGAACTCTTTAATTTTTTGTTTGTTTATAGTGTAAATTGGAGTATGTGAGTACGTATTGCTAGGAACTTTACACATTTAAATTACATAAAAGGCCATCTCACCTCCTATATTTGTTCAAAATTATTATAGCAAGAAATAATGTTCGTTTTTATGTTATAATATAATATAATATAATTTCACGCACGACGGTTCGAAAATCAGTCATGAAAACTAGGGGTGTGCATGGGTCGGTTTGGGACGGTTTTGACCTAAAACCATAACCGTGATGTTGGTTAATGGATAACCATAACCATACTGATCGGTTATGGTTATTCGGTTTTGATGGTTATAGCGGGTCGGTTATGGGAGGTTAATCGTGTATTTAGCTTAGCTAAAAATAGCTTAATTTTTTTAACATGGAATAAATTGTTATTGCATATTTGTATATATTAGCATATTACATAGTATTAAAAAAATACATATAATCTATAATATTAATACCAATTATCATCGAATGTGATACATTCCATAAATTCAAATAAATATTCAACCAAAACCACAAAACGATATGAAAAACCCATAAATACTAAAAATCTTCAGTCAAAAACATCAAATATTAAAAATATAGTGAAAAGTCCTAAATCCTACAAAGATTTATTACATGTGGTTCGGTTCGGTTATGGTGGGTATGAAAAAAATAATAACCATAACCGACCCGCTACTTTCGGTTTTCAAAAAAACCATTAACCGACCCACCGGTTTTTTATTTGGTTCGGTTTTGTCGGTTAATTCGGTTATGGTTCGATTAATTCGGTTTTTTGCACACCCCTAATGAAAACGATGGCAGTTGACATTTGGTTTTGATAGTACATTTCTTGTGGAAAAAAATGTTAAGAAATAAATAAAAAGATATTTACCAAAATCTTTTCTTCAAACAAATGGATACTTCAACTCAACAAAGCTTTTACCCGAAACAAGTGGAAGGCAACTGATTGGTTAAAAGAAACAGAAATTGGACTTGTCAGTACGCAACTAAAATTCTTAAAGGCGTTTTTTGATAGTTGAATGACGTTAAATAGTTATACGGATGACTTGAAGAAGAGTCATGAGCTAGGTTACGTTCCTTTATATTAATCAATATAAGCGAATACTATATTTTCAAAGTATTGTCTAGGAATATACAAGACGGATATGATTCACAGATACAACATTACTTAACGTACTAGAACATTGTAAAGTTTCTTTCAAAAATAAGCAACATAAGATGTGTCTACTTGGCTTCACGAGACGATCCTTTACCTAGCATGTATACAAAAATAACTCATTAGTTTTAAGTTAAGTAGACAACATATTAAACGATAACCAAAATTAAAGCATATCAAAAGTTGCTACCAAAGTTTAAAAATCTCACCCAGAGACTATCGTAAGGTTAAAGTGAAGCATTGTAGACATGAAATGCCTTAGAAAAAACATGCAACGACGATTTCAGTCATCTATTCATTTTTACATGATATTTTCCATATAAAATAAAAGAACCTACTATCGCAACCCATGGCTGTAAAATTCCCGCCTAGGCTCCGATTAGTCGCCGATTAATCACTAATCGGAGGTTCACCAAGTAACGGTCAATTAATCGGTAGGCGGTCAACGGTGGTCCTATTCAGGCCAAAATTTGGCCAGATTCTAGCCAAATTTCGACAAAACCTTATAAATTCCCTCCAATTACAAAAAAAAAATGGATCAACAAGCTATTAAAACATCTCTCTACTTAAACAAATTACATATAAAATGTGTGTGTATATACAAAACTATAAATTACATATAAAATCCCAATCCGATTAATCCATATTAATCCCGATTAATCGCTAATTGGTACCTCGCTGGCCGACTTGCGCCTACCGATTCTTACAAGACTGTCATAACCAAAATACAAACTGTTCAAATTAAAAGTACAACAAAACAATAAATACTAACCATTCAAATTAAAAGCAGAACAAAACTATAAACTAAAGACTAAGGGGCTATTTGTCAACTTCTGAATGGTTAAGTGCTGAATAGGTAAAATGTCTGAACCATTAACTGCTGAACCAGTAAGAGGTCTGAACCGTTAAGAGACAGTATAATGCTTAACCGTTTAGAGGCAAATTTCTGACTAATTCAGATTAGAGATCTTAACCATTCAGACTTAGCATAATGCTTAATCATTCAGATGCAAATGTGTGAACCATTCAAACATCTGCTCTAGAAACAAACAGTCTGAATCATTAAGTGTTGAACCAGTAAGAGGTCTGAACCATTAAGAGCCCCATTAATAGGTAAACGAACAGCCCCTAACACATTAACCATGTAACTCTTGGTTTTTTCAGATCAATAAACGTCATATAATAAAAGTAAAAAAAAAAACAAAATGCATACTAACAAGAAAAAATATTTTAATTAGTAAATGTACAAATGCGGTTGCAACTAGCATATGTTTTAACACGGGTTCTGTGAAACCAGTGAATTTTGACTTTTGAGGGTGGAAGTAGGTTCGTTTATTTATCCAAAATGATATAAAAACCTACTATACGGTAATAGTTTCTTTAGTGAAAAGCAATATAATTTACGATAAAAGTGGTAAGCATTACTTGGACAACAATAAACAAAAGAAAGCTTTACAAGAAAAGCCTTAATTTACGTAATACTAAATAGTTATTGGAATGAGAAAAACCCCTATAAAGAGAGACTTGCTCATTATTCAAACAAGTATCATACTAACCAGCATTCTTAATATTCCACATTATTTTATGGATTCCCTAAAGGGGCCTTCTCTGTTCTATTCTTTCTTCTTGGCATTGTTGCTTTGTAGCAATGCTGTTCAAGCCAGCCATAATTACGAGGATGCCCTCGCAAAATCCATATTGTTTTTCCAGGGTCAACGGTCCGGTAGACTGCCCTTGTCCCAGTCCCAAAATCTCCGTTGGCGGTCCGCTTCTGGCCTGGGCGACGGTTCCCAAGCGCGAGTATGTTTATAAAATTATAAACACGAAACTTGAACTTATTTATGTATATGTGTGCGCGCGCTAAAATGACAAATATCTAAATAATATGACATGTGCAGGTGAACTTGGTTGGAGGGTATTATGATGCAGGTGACAATGTGAAATTTAACTTCCCTATGGCCTACACAACTACTATGTTGTCATGGAGTGCATTGGAGAACTCGAAGCGGTTGGGCCCGCAACTAGAGAATGTACGAGTGGCGATCAGGTGGGCGACAGACTACCTTATTAAGTGTGCTACAGCAACCCCGGGTGTGCTTTATGTGGGCGTGGGAGACCCGAATGTAGACCACAAGTGTTGGGAGAGACCAGAGGACATGGACACCGTTCGAACCATCTACTATGTCTCCAGAAACAAACCTGGGTCTGATGTTGCTGCTGAAACTGCAGCCGCTTTAGCCGCTGCTTCCTTAGTGTTTCGAAAAGTGGATTCTGCGTACTCCAAGTTGTTGTTAAGAACAGCAAAGTCTGTGTTTCAGTTTGCTGCACAGTACAGGGGTTCTTATAGTGATTCACTTGGTTCAGCAGTTTGTCCATTTTATTGTTCTTATTCAGGATATAAGGTATTGTTTTTTTTTTTTTTTTTTCAATTTCAGCAGGGTGACTCAACCTTTTTTTGAACTAAAGAAAATATTAAAATCGGAGCCCTTTCTGTAAATCTGAAAATTAACCGAAGTTAAACCCTAAAAATTACGGGCCGAGCTTCAACTTATTTTTTATTTTTTTACGGTCGAGCTGTTCCTGAATTTGAGTTACCGAAAATCTTTTATTAAAACTAAAAATTATTGTTTTAAACATCAGGATGAATTGTTGTGGGGAGCTGCATGGTTGCTAAGGGCAACAAAAGATGTATCGTACCGCAATTTTATTGATTCGTTAGGTGCTCATGATTCGACGGATATATTCAGTTGGGACGACAAACTTGCAGGTGCTCGAGTTCTTCTAGCTAGGGTAAGTTGTAATAATCCATTTGTTGTCAGTGATTTGAGGTTTTGATTCCCCTGTTATTGATATCCATTGGTTTATATTCATCAGGGGAGTTTGGTGGCAAATGATAAGTCATATGAGCCATTCAAACAACAAGCTCAAGATTTCATGTGCAGAATTCTACCCAATTCCCCTTATTCCACTACACAATATACTAGAGGTATAGTTTGTACAAGAACAGAGTACTATTCTAGAAATCACATACTATAATCAGATAAAATCATACAAAACAATCATATATTTGGTCATGAGATATGCGATTTAATCAAGTACGAAACATTTTTCATCTGTAATGACTTAAACTAATATAATACGTGACACAAGACCGTTTATAGATTTGTGTACATATTATTAGTTGTTTACATAATTAATAGAGTAAATTACATTTTTGGCCCCCGTGGTTATATCACTTTTACTATATTAGCCCCAAATAAGAATTTTTAACATATCTGCCCCCATGGTCTCTATAACTAACCATTTTGGCCCCTAAGTCTAACCATTTTAGCTCCCATGATCTCTATAACAAACCATTTTGGCCCCCATGATCTCTAGACTTAGGGGCCAAAATGGTTAGTTATAGAAACCATGGGGGCAGATATGTTAAAAATTCTTATTTTAGGCTAATATAGTAAAAGTGATATAACCACAAGGGCCAAAAACGTAATTTACTCTCTAATTAATATATAGTGAATACGCGACTAAAAATTCGTGTATCTCATGGCTATATGCGTGAAACGACCATTAGAGATGTAACACACAAAAAATGGTTAGTCTCTTTAGTTTTTTTTCTACATTATCATTTCAATATTTACATATTCTGATGTTATTGCAGGGGGTCTAATGTTCAAACTACCTGATAATAATCTCCAATATGTGGCATCGATAACCAACTTGCTCACAACCTATGCCAAGTACATGCAATCAGCCAAAAGCACCTTCAATTGTGGCAACATATTAGTCACCCCAAAGACCCTAATCAATCTTGCAAGGAAACAGGTATTTTTCTTGATTTTTTTTTTTATTTTGGCGGGTAAAATCATAAATAGAAAAGAAAAAAAAACCCTAATAAATTTGTATACCTTTTTTACAGGTGGACTATATATTAGGAGATAACCCAATGAGGATGTCATATATGGTAGGATATGGCACAAACTTCCCAAAAAGAATTCATCATAGAGGGTCCTCACTACCCTCAAAAACAACTCATCCCCAATCATTTGGATGTGAAGGCGGTTTCCAACCGTTCTATTACACTTCTAACCCGAACCCAAACATACTAGTCGGTGCAATCGTCGGTGGTCCAAACAACAATGATTTCTACCCTGACGAGCGAACCGATTACAGTCACTCGGAACCTGCCACATACATCAATGGAGCTATAGTTGGGCCTTTGGCATTCTTATCAGGGAGATAAGGTCCTTAGCTTATAGATTTAGAATTTCAAAATGCATGTATTAATTATGTGTGTTTGTTGTATTAAAATCAAGTAATTGCCACCTCAAAATGAAGGTGATGAATTATACAAATGTTTAAGTTGCAAAAGACTTGAAATCATATCTCCATGTTTCCTTTTGGGAATTACTAATGATGATTGAAGTCTCCTAAGCATGTTTTTTTGACCAAAAGTGGTCCCACCATATCCGTGATCAAAGCCTGATTTGCTATCAACCGAACTAACTTCTTTAGGTAATATGAGAATTATCTGCATTATGAATAGTGGCCACTAGTAGGTGATTGATTAACTACCACTTAATAGGGGCACATGGCAATTGGTATCATATGTTAGTTGCCTTTTGGCATCTATGTCCTATCGTTTTTATAGTTTAATTTTTCTAAGTTAATTATATCTCCTGATTTTTTTATACCTTTTTTAGTGAAAACCCCTTAATCTTATGATATTATTTTTGGATAATAGTCTAATACTATAAGATTATTTATCTCGTCTCAAATGTTAATTAAATGAGACATGTTATATTATACATAATACGATTATCATGTTTCGTTAAACGTGTTTCGTTTTTTATAACTTTTAAAATACAGTATTTTATAAAATTTTGAATATATCGTTGCAATGTGTTTATTTTTATCTATGTCTCGATATAAATTTGTGGATCGTAATGTTGTATATGTCTTCAAAGCTGCTTCACGATTCATATTCTTTTATATACACAAATGTCGTTCACGTTTTTCGTTATTTTAATAATATAGCATAATGCTTTATAGAATTCTGAATATAGCCTTGCGACGTTCTTATTGTTATCCATGTTTCAATCAAAACTGTTTTTTTCACTCATTGTTGTGACGAACCGTACCGATTCCAACGGAATAACATTTTATTTTTGTATGGATATATATCTGAACTTTCGTGTATTCATTCATTTTTATGGCTTTTTATGGATGGAAACACGTGCCAATATCCTCTTGACATATCTGTTTTGGTTGCTATACTGATTGTCAGTATCTTACGGCACTATAACAAATTGAACCGAACCAATACCGATTGAATGTCCACCGCAACACACTAGGAAAATCAGTAGATGATTAATAATCGTATCAATATAACCTGAATAAAAACTTAAATTGAGCGAAAATGACTGATTTATATATTAACTTTTAATCTTAAATATTGACCCGGCATATATAAAGATCAAATAGGAAGTTTATTTTGGCTAGGAAGTGTAGGAAGCAATAGGATTAGGACATGTGGCAACACTTAAAATAAAGAAAAAGAGTATTTTAGTCAATCCAACCCTTTCTTCTTCCTTTTCAAAACCCAGTAACATCAAAACCCACTATTTTCAAAACCCACCATCTTCAACCATTTCTTCACTTTCTATCTCAATAATCACTACATTATAGTGCGATTTTCGTCACCAATCAATGATTCAAACACCCGATCAACGTGTTCTTCAGTTTTTTTGAAGAAAACCCAGTTTAATTTCATACAAAATCTCGTTTTTTTCCGGTGATTTTGAAGATAATCACTCGATCCGTTCGATTCGAGCGCTGATAAGTGTTTCAATCATTCAAAATTCGTCAATTGTTGAAGAAATCACTTCGATCCATGTAAGAAATTCTTTAATTTCATTTTTACGATCTGGGTTTTTGATTTAGTCATTGCGTTTTACGATCTTGGCGGGGGTCCGGGGGCAGCGCCCCTGGTAGCGGGGTCCCAGGGGCGGCAGCCTCTGGCGGGGTCCAAGGGGCAGAGCCCCTGGCTGGGGTTGAGCAGCCAGGTCAGCTTGGAAATTTTTTTTTCGATTAAATTGCTGTAATAAAAATGCATCAGAAAAATTAATTTTCTGTAAATTGCCTCTGGAAACTGCATTCGTAAACTGCATTGGTTCAGACAGTTCATAGCACAGACAATTCACAGCACAGTTCTGCATTGGCCATTGCGTTTTAGAAAAACACATTCTTGAAGTATTTTTTGTGCATTGCGTTTTAGGTAAAACACCTTTTTAGGTGTTTTCAGTCCATTGCGTTTTACAGAGAACACTTTCTTTTGTTTTTTAGGCAATTGCGTTTTAGAATGAGTCATTTTTAAGTGTTTTCTGGCCATTGCGTTTTACAAATAAGACATTTCTTTGTGTTTTTTGTGCATTGCGTTTTAGGTAAAACACTTTTTAGGTATTTTCAGTCCATTGTGTTTTACAGAGAACACTTTCTTTTGTTTTTTAGGCAATTGCGTTTTAGAATGAGTCATTTTTAAGTGTTTTATGGCCATTGCGTTTTACAAATAAGACATTTCTTTGTGTTTTTTGTGCATTGCGTTTTAGGTAAAACACTTTTTATGTGTTTTCAGTCCATTGCGTTTTAGGAAACAGACATTTTAAGTGTTTTCTGGCCATTGCGTTTTAGAAATAAGACATTTGTTTGTGTTTTTGGTGCATTGCGTTTTAGGTAAAACACATTTTATGTGTTTTTAGTCTATTGCGTTTTAGAATGTACATTTTCTTTTGAGTTTTTAGGCTATTGCGTTTTAGAAATAAGAGATTTATTTATGTTTTCTGGCCATTGCGTTTTACAAATAAGACATTTATTTGTGTTTTTTGTGCATTGCGTTTTAGAAAAATGTCATTTTTTAGGTTTTTTTTTCATTGCGTTTTACGTAACTGGGGGTTTTGCTATTGCGTTTTACGCAACTGGGTTTTTTTTAAAAAAAATCGAACATATAGCAATAGTATACTTGTTTTAAATATAAAAAAACGCTCGTTTTTTTGTGCAATTTTTTATAAAAAAAATAATGTCGTATGAAAGAGTTATTAACGTTTAAAAAATGGGGAGGAATTGGAGGAGAGAGAAACTATTGCCTCGGATTGACTAGAATGCCCCTAAAAAAACTCACGCGCCTCTTTTATTCCCTTCAATTTCCATCATTTAATCTTAGCTCTTGATTAACTAAATGGATGGTCAAGATCACTTCCTAGTCTTCTTAGCCAAATAAACTTCCTATTGTATCTCCACCCTAGTTTTTATACATATAATCATTTCACCTTTATAATTTATAAATGATTATACGAAAATGTAACCAATCAAAAGACATCACATGGACTTATACGAAAGTGTAACCCAATTTAAAACGGCGTGACGAGCAACCAATCAAATGTCAGCTCTAAACCAAAATCGACACAATTTTCAGCTAAAAAAGCAAAAATGGGTACATAAATAGGTATTTATGTGAGAAAAAGAAAGTCAAAAAACTTAAAATAGTCGTGCTTTTTTTTTTTTTTTTTTCACTGTGTTTAGTTGAGTGGCGTGAGATTTTGGCAGCGACTCTTGACTTAAAATATGCATTGGAATGATTAAAGTTTGTACAAGAAAATAAAAGTTAGGAAGATTAACGGTAGAAGGTATAAAGCAGGTTCCATAAGGATTGCGATTTGTGGGGACATGTGGGTTTCACCTAAAGCTAAAGTGTAGTAAATTTGCAATAAAAATTTTAATATAAAAGAACATGATTTACATGATAGATTCTATAAAGACAAAACCATGATTTCTTCATGTTTGGTTGGTTTTCTTTTCATATTTTAACTCTAGACTCATGCCGATTGCCATGTGGTCAAAGTAAAAACAATCCATATATACTACCCTTGGCCATAACAAGAATATTAATGGAAAAATAGTCTTAAAAAGTGATTTGCATATGGTATTTACTGATCTTGAAAACTCTTACGACAATGTGTCCTGTCGCAGTGGCGAAGCTTTTCTGACCGGAGGGGTCGAAAACGTATATACCAAAAATTTCTATAAAACCGGGGGGTCAAAAACATATATACCTAAAAATTTCTATACGAAAACTACATACTCTCTACTTACGAGCGAAAAGTTCGAGGGATCGGCCGCCCCCACAAAGCTACGCCCTTGTCCTGTCGAGTACTTTGGAATAGACAGTCGGAAGATTAGAGAGATTTCATGGAGATAATTAAGGATATGCATGGTGTTGCTAATACGAGTGTTCAGACACCAATTAGGGGTGTAAACACACCCAAAGGCTCGAAAGCTACTCGTTATCGGCTCGGTTAAAAGCTCGAACAAGCCGAGCTTTAACGAGCCCGGGCTCGAGCCTGTAATAGAGCTCGTTTAGTGACTCAGTCTCACTCTATTTTTTTTCTAAGACATTATATTAGAACATCAAACATTTTACAAATGCTTATTAGTTTGTTCATCTAAATTGGTCTACCAACCTACATCTATGTCAAAACGGTATGAAGGATGCACATCACAATCACAAGAAAAATAAAGAACACAAAGGAAGCGACACAACGTGACGTAAAACTCTTATTAGTTACCCAAACCGAAAAATACCCCCCAAACCCTAGATCTCACCAAATGTGAAATCAAAAAACATAAAACAATAATCATCTGATACAAACAATTAGATGTTCAGAAACGGTGACCACAACCAATCACCAGATCTATCAAAGATCTAACAACAGAAACTACAATACAAAGGATACAAATAAAGAACAGTGAAGAAAGAACTAATCTCCTGAAAGACTTGTAGAAACTCCGATATACAGCGACTCCAAACGATCCAGCAGGATCAAACAAACTTGAAGGAGATCAACTTATCAGATTAACTGATACACGAACGAACCAGACGAGAGAACATACACGAATTTAGGGGAGACAATAAATAATACTGAATCAGATGATCCTCATGATCAATCAACAATACAGATGGATCAACAAGACAAGAACTGCAGTAAATCTCCAAGAAATCTTCTACAGAGTCAAGAACAACCCAGAGAGGAGATCAGGGAGGCTGATGCGTAAACAGGGAACTTCATCTAGTGAAACCCTAATGGTTCACTTATACACCAGTATCAAAACAACTTACACTTTGAACCCTGAGAACTTACACTTAGAACCCTGAACAATAACCAGAGATGATCGCAGTCCTCATTCTTCTTATAGAATTACAATAAAGTCCTTCATGTATGTTGCAATGTTACACTTAGGACCCCCATCATTTTAATCCTGCACACATCTCACTAAAACAATTATTTTAAACATATGAATGAACTAAAATATTTAACACTCATTTTAACATCCCCCCATCATTCATATGTGCAAACCAGTTGTAACACTACGTAAAAATGTGTCCAGTTGTGTAAAGACACGTGTCCTAAACTCTAGTTGTGAAAGATTGAGTTCGAAGGACTAAAGTTGCCAAAAGATGAAAATATGAAACCACAGGGACTAAAAGTGTCAATATGCCAAACTTGTGCCTCTGAATGACCATACATGAAGAATATATTCTTAATCGAGTGATTAATTGAATATAAGAAGCCGTTCATGAAAATAATCGGAAGATTATAAAATACAAGGGTTAAACGTGTCAACATGTTAATTCTTACCTCTGAGTGACCTTTTAACGAACCCGAGGCTTCGAAATATTCAAATATACTCTCAAGAATAAGTGGTATAAATTTCAAATGGTTTCGAAATCGTTATACAAGTTTTCAAGACTTTGGGTGAAAAGTGTCAACATGATGAAACTTGTGTTTATAGTGATATTTAACGAAACCGGGTCTAAAAGAGTTTGGTTATACTCCCTTGAACCTCTACAAACTAACTACAAGGGCCTTATATATCAAAAATGAGGTTAAATAAGGTTTATAATGACCAGGGACTGAAACTGCCATTTCTGAAACATTTTTAACCTGAACAACAGGTTTACGCGGGCCGCGTAAACCTTCTTCTGTTCCTACGCGGGCCGCGACAAACGCCCAGATCAGCGAAAACTTGACACCTGCACGTTTCAGCCTGTTCCACCGCCTTAGATGCCTGAATTTCGATACTTGGGGCTTGTTGTCAGTTTTAGGATACCACTAGGACACCTGGGGTGATCCTAGGAGCCTCCATTACAGCTGTGATTGATCCAAATGCTTGCAAATTAGTATATAAGGTGCTCTAGTTCATAGTTCATATGCACACTTATTGCAACAATTTTCAAAGAACACACTTCTGGAGCTTGCAAGCATTAGGTGAAGATTTCCAAGTGTAGAAAAGATAGCAAGGACCCTAAGTAAGAATTTTAATCCCTCCTTAGTCCATTTAATTAGCTTAAAAACCGAAAAGTCAAACATATCGTAATTAAGCTTTGACTTTCGGTTTAATCATAATTGGTCCAGCCACTGATCGAAACAAAAGTGGTTATGAAACCATATTAAGGTAGGTGATTAACCCTTAAAAGGGCACCTCCTAATTATTTCGTTTGACTAGTTAATTGTCGGGTCAAACTAGTTAGTCAAAAAGTCAAACAGGACAGAAACTTTAAAAATAATTTAAACTAATAAAACAGAGGTTCTAAATTATATTTTAATATTCTAATGACTTGGTAATTAGTATTAGAACATGTTTAACCAGGTCTAACCCGACAATTATCAGTCTAAGGTCAGTTTATAACCGAAAGTCGCAAAAGCTTGACTTTTGCTTTGACTTTCAGTTCTGGCCCATTTAAGCTAAATTCTTCCATGTTTTAAGCTTCCATTAGGACCATATTATATAGTAGTGTAACCTCCTGGAGTTATATTGCTTGGTCCTTATTGGTTTGAATTATATGCTCTTGTTTGTTAATATGCTTATAAGTGCCGTAAATGCCCTTTTTACACATAAATGAGATTTTTAGAAATGTGAGAGGACAAAAACCTTTGTTACTGATATATAAGCTTGTCCCGAAAATTTGACATCAGTTCTTGGTCTCAAATAGGAGTTATGCTCGATATCGTAATTAGAAGTTTTTTGTTAATTAAATTGCGACATCTTGCATAAGACATGTTTAAACTTGGATTTTGAACCAAAACTCATTAACTACTATTAAGATATTATTTTTAAGGAATATTAAGATTTTTGGTCAGATTATAATCTGTTTAAATCATAGAGTTCTTGTGTAATTCGGTAAATGACGATAATACCCTTTTCATGCATAAAATGAGATTAACAAATGATTTGAATGCCAAACCTTTTCCTACTGATTTTATACATTAAATAAATTATTTTGAGCATTTAAAACTTATCAAAATCTCAACTTTACATAACATCTTGATTATCGTCAATTAGCGAGTTTTACACTATTTAGATGCAATTTAAAACCATATTTAACATCTAAGACTTGTTACCTACTGAATTTTTAAACAAATTTCAATATTATTACAGTAGGTAAAAGTTATAAACTCATATTTCCAAAAATGTCCTTAAAAGCATATGTGAAATGACCAAAATGCCCTTTCGGGGCATAGTTTGACCATAAATGGTAAACCTCACATATATGTAGTATCTTACTGATGTAATGAGATAAAATAAATATTTTTACTGATTACCAAAGACCAAAACTTCAGTTTGTTATAAAATCTCTTTTATAATTACTAAAATGACCAAAATGCCCTTAAGGGACTTAAATTGGTTTTAATTACTTTTTGGGCATATATGTTAACATCCTACTGTTGTATTAACATATTTTAATCATAATAACAAATAAGACCTGTATATAATTCATTTGGTTACCCGTTACGCATTTATGCGTTCGGATCGATTTATGTGACTAGTTTACGTAAAATAGCCAAAACGGGTTTAACCTTATCATTAAATCCTCAAATTCCAGAATGTGTTTAGTTTACCCATATTATACAAGTATCCAAGCTTGTTGGGTCTAAACCATATTCTATTCCGGTCTCCGCTTAATCTAGCGTTTAGAACCGTAAAGTTTCTCTCTAGCTAGCAGGTCTAAGTCTTTGACTTAACTAAAGACTCGTTAGCATCCTAAATTTCATACCACTTGGTCGGGTATGAAATCATTTAATTGGATTGTGATTAATAAATTTACATAACCCGTTTTAATCTGTCTTGTTTGATAACATAAGCATTGGGGGTTAATTCGACCGTGTCCTGGATATCCTCGGCTCATTTCATTTGAAAATGGCCACGACCTATGCACGGGGTGTAGGCATACATCTGACAGATGCAAATGCTAAAAATATACACCCACATGTTGGGGATAACTCCTTTGTGGGTTCTATAAGTGGTGAGTCGGTTAATCATGACCGGCTTCCAACCGGCCCCAATTGTATGACAAACATATAAATCTGTATACAAGATTATCTTTAAATAATTGTCCCAAGTTATAAATGATTTGTGCCTTGTGCACCTAAATCAATTTTCATAAATACTTTTCAAATGAGTCAGTTAATTGTATTTACCAATGTAAACTGACGTATTTTCTAAAGATTGATTGACAAGTACTTCTCGTAAATAGGCTGGAGCTACTAGGTGTCATATAAGAGGATCTTGCAAATCCCTAGATACCTTGAGTCTCTTATTTTCCGTTTCTTGTATTTTATTTATGATCCGCCTGTGGATCTTATTACAACCCAGTCTATATATTCTTTCGTCGAACACTCAGACATTATGGTTTGTAATAGTTTATTCAACAAGCCTTCCGCTATGCTATTATATTGTGTATATTGACAATGATGATATCAACTACGTCACGATACTCCCCGCCGGGCCCACCGGTAATATGTGGAAATATCAGGGTGTGACAGGTTGGTATCAGAGCCAACATTGTGTGAATTAAATACTAACCTTTTGTGTTTAATCTCAATGACACAATAAACACATTCCTTAGACTTCCGAGTCTAGGCTAATGACCTAGGATTTATTCTTAACTTTCCTTTTTATTGTTTATGTTATATTTACTTGTTTTGACAGGTTTTATCAAAAAATGCCGCCACGTGTAAGAGGTAAAGGAAAGGGACCAATGAGAGGAGGGCCATCGGGCCATGCGGGACCTTCCCATCGACGTACCCCGTCAGCGACTTTCTCTAGTTCCGACTCTCTGGACCATTGGAGTCATAACTTCGAGCCGGCGAGGCATTCTGTTTCGCTAGGATCCTCACCTTCGGATCCTCCATACTTTGGGCTACCCATCCCTGACGAGCCCCAACATTCCCATCACTCTCAAGAATCACACCATTCGAACCAATCTCACCACTCTTTACACTCTCATTCTTTCCATCACTCCGATTCCATTTATTCCCCAGCTCAGTTCAACCCCAATGACTATGTCAACAATCTTTTTGGTTTCAATCCCTTAGGACCTGAAGATCACTTCTCCTAGGAGATGCAAATGGATGACGACCCCGATCCAGATCTGCAAACCGGAACACCGGGTCACCCAATCAGCATCTCTAGCGGTTCTCCGTACCAAGGATCGCCATACCAAGGGCCCAATTCTTTTGCCGAAAGGTGGGCCAAGTATGAGTGGGAATTCACTCCTTCATATCATAACTCTCCTGCTCAACCTCCTTTGAATGAACCGTATCTTCAAGCGGTTACCCCACCACCTCTTCCAGTTGAGGAACCACCTCAACCACCTCCCGAGCCGCCTAGGAGAAGGAGGAATGCACGAATGTCTGTGCGTGGGGGACCACGGTTCAGTTCCCCTCATGGTTCAAGCTCTTACCCTCCTATTCCCGAGGACCCCCAAATGGGTGGACCCTCGCATGTGGTGCCAGAGGACAATCCTCCTGTCATACCCCGATATTTCCACATATTACCGGTGGGCCCGGCGGGGAGTATCGTGACGTAGTTGATATCGTCATAGTCAATAAACACAATAAATAGCACAACGGAAGGCTTGGTGAATAATTACAATTACAAACCATAGTGTCTGAGTGTCCAAATGAAAGAATATACAGACTTGGTTGTAATAAAGATCCACAGGCGGATCGTAAAATAAAACACAAGAAACTGAAATAACAGACTTGAGGTATCTAGGGATTTGCAAGATCCTCTTATTTGACACCTAGTAGCTCCAGCCTATTTACGAGAGGTACCTGTCAATTAGTCTTTGGAAAATACGTCAGTTTACACTGGTAAATACAAGTAACCGACTCATTTGAAAACATTTATGAAAATTGATTTAAGTGCACAAGGCACAAACCTTTTATAACTTGGGACAATTGTTTAAGATAATCTTGTATACAGATTTACATGTTTGTCTAACATATGGGGCCGGTTTGGGAGCCGGTCATGATTAACCGACTCACCACTTATAGAACTCACAAAGGAGTTATCCCCAACATGTGAGTTATATTAGCATTTGCATCTGTCAGGTGTATGCCTACACCCCGTGCATAGGTCGTGGCCATTTTCAAATGAAATGAGCCAAGGATATCCAGGACACGATCGTATTAACCCCCAATGCTTATGTTATCAAACAAGACAGATTAAAACGGGTTATGTAAATTTATTAATCACAATCCAATTAAATGATTTCATACCCGACCAAGTGGTATTATTATAATACCATATCCCAAGCCCGTATAAGGGAAAATAAGTTAAAAGTATTTACCTGAACTAGATGAAAGAGGTAACTCAGCCGTATATTCCTAAAGCCTTATGTAGTACCTTCTACTGTAGCTACTCAAACTGTATGAAAGGTTTAATAACCTATTAGGATACTAACGGGTCTTTATTTAAGTCAAGGACTTAGACCGGTTAGTGGGAAAGATACTTTACGGTTCTAAACGCTAGATTAAGCGGAGACCGGAATAGAATGTGGTTTGGACCCGAAAAGTTTGGATACTTGTATAATATGGGTAAACTAAACACATTCTGGAATTTGAGGATTTAATGATAAGGTTAAACCCGTTTCGGTTATTTTACGTAAACTAGTCACATAAACTGATCCGAATGCATAAATGCATAACGGGTAATCAAATGAATTATATACAGGTCTCATATGTTATTATTCTTAGAATATGTTAATACATCAGTAGGATGCTAACATATATGCCCAAAAAGTATTTAAAACCAATTAAAGTCCCGTAAGGGCATTTTGGTCATTTTAATGATTATAAAAGAGATTTTACAATAAACTAAGGTTCTGGTCTTTGGTAATCAGTAAAAATATTTATTTTATCACATTACCTCAGTAAGATATTTTACATATGTGAGGTTGATGGTTAGTGGCCAAACTATGCCCCGAAAGGGCATTTTGGTCATTTCACATATGCTTTTAAGGACATTTTTGGGAAGTCTGAGTTCATGACTTATAATTACTATAGAAACATTGAAATTTACTTAAAATTTCAGTAGGTAATAAGTCTTAGGTGTTAAATATGGTTTTAAACCATACAATACGCCTAATTAGTGTAAAACTCGCTAACCGACGATAATTAAGATGTTTATGTAAATCTGAGATTTTGATCAGTTTTAAATGCTCAAAATAATTTATTTAATGTATGAAATCAGTAGGAAAAGGTTTGGCATTCAAATCATTTGTAAATCTCATTTTATGCATAAAAAGGGTATTATCGTCTTTTACCGAATTACACAAGAACTCTATGATATAATCAGTTTATAATCTGACCAAAAATCCTATAAATCCTTAAAAATAATATCTTAACAGTAGGTAATGAGTTTTGGGTCGAAATCCAAGTTTAAACATGTCTTATGCAAGATATCGCAAATTAATTAATAAAAAGCTTCTAATTATGATATCGAGCATAACTTCTGTTTGAGACCAAGAACTGATGTCAAATTTTCGAGACAAGTTTATATATCAGTAAAAAAGGTTTTTGTCCTCTCACATTTCTAAAAATCTCAATTATATGTCAAAAGGGCATTTACAGCATTTATAAGCATAATAACAAACAAGAGCATATAATTCAAATTACTAAGGACCAAGCAATATAACTCTAGGGGGTTTTACTATATAATATGGACTTAATGGATGCTTAAAACATGGAAGAATTAAGCTTAAATGGGTCAGAACTGAAAGTCAAAGCAAAAGTCAAGCTTTTGCGACTTTCGGTTATGAACCGAACTTAGACTGATAATTGTCGGGTTAGACAGGTTTAAACATGTTCTAATACTAATTACCAAGTTATTAGAATGCTAAAATGTAATTTATAACCTCAGGTTTATTAGTTTGTATCATTATTTAAAATCTGTCCAGTTTGACTTTTTGACTCAAAAGTTTGACCCGACAATTAACTAGTCAAACGAAATAATAAGGAGGTGTTATTTTAAGGGTTATTCACCTACTTTAATATGGTCCCATAACCACTTTTATTTCGGTCAGAGGCTGGACCATTTGTGATTAAACCGAAATTCAAAGTCTATTTACGATATCTTTGACTTTTCGGTTTTTAAGCTAATAAACTGAGCTAAACAAGGACTAAGACACTTACATAAGGTCCTAGCTATCTTTTCTACACTTCTTGATCCTCTCCTACTGCTGGCTATCTCCAGAAATGAGTATTAGAGTTGTTGCAACCAAATGAGCACTTGAACACTTAGACTTAGGAGCCTTTATATACACAATTGGCATGAAATAAGATCAAGGCAGGTGTTAAGGAGGCTTCTAGGATCACCCCAGGTGTCCTAGTGGTATTACAAGACCGACATACAGCCCCTGGTAATGGTTCTGACTCGTTTTGGCGGTTTGTGTGGCAGCCAAGGCAAAATTTCGAACTGGTAAGGGTATGGCTACCCGCGACGGGAAAAGCCTTAGTCCTTCATGGGTCGCCACGGCCTTAAATAAGTTTCCAAAGTTGGCAGTTTTAGTCCTTATGCTCTAAAACTCAATATAACTTTCATTTTTGGCATATAAGGCCCTTGTAGTTAGTTTGCAGAGGTTCAAGGGAGTATAACCAAACTCCGTTAGGCCCGGTTTCATTAAAAGATCACCATAAACACAAGTTTCTTACTATTGACGCTTTTAACCCAAAGTCTTGAAAACTTGCTTAACGATCTCGAAACCACATGAAATTTATACTACTTATTCTTGAGAGTATATTTGAATATTTCAAAGCCTCGGGTTCGTTAAAAGGTCACTCAGAGGTAAGAATTAACATGTTGACACGTTTAACCCCTGTTGTTTATAATCTTCCGATTATTTTCATAAACGGCTTCTTATATCCAATTAATCACTCGTTTAAGAATATATTCTTCGTGTATGGTCATTCAGAGGCACAAGTTTGGCATGTTGACACTTTTAGTCCCTGTGGTTTCATATTTTCATCGTTTGGCAACTTTAGTCCTTCAAACTCAATCTTTCACATATTTAGAGTTTACGACACGTGTCTTTACATAATTGGACACGTTTTTACGTGGTGTTACATCCTCACCCCCTTAAAAGAAATCTCGACCCTGAGATTTACTGGAATAAGTGAGGGTACTTCTGTCGCATAGTGGACTCAACTTCCCACGTAAATTCAAGGCCTCTACGGGCATCCCATTTAACTTTCACTATAGGCACGTGCTTTCTTCGGAGCTTTTTAACCTGACGATCGTCGATCGATATAGGTCTTTCAACAAACCTCAGGCTTTCATCAATTTGTACGTCTTTATGAGACATTGCTAGTGAATCATCAGCTAGACATTTCTTGAGATTACATGTCACACCGCCAAAATCCACACGCGGAGTATCACCGCTTGGAGGCGTGACTGACCAGGATCAAGCCACCAATCATATTAAACCTTGTAATTAGTAAATGTAATTCAACCAAACAATATGAAAGGTGTTCAAACCAAAAGTATAGTATCAATGTTTAGCGGAAGCATAAATGTAAAACCCAACATAAGTAATAAGTTTGAAATGTCATAAACGTTTAACATGGCAACCACGATCCATGTCCCACAACGACTGTGCCTCCCCGTGCAAGCTCCATGAGTACCTAACGACCTGCAAGGCATGTAACAACGAGTCAACAACAAAGTTGTGCGAGTTCACAGTTGGTTGTTTAGTTATAGTATTCCTTCGTAAATCATTTGTTCGCTTGTACCAGGTATTGTATTAATTCGTATCGCGGTCTCCCAGACTTGTGTGCGAAGGTTAGTGGGGGTTTCCCATGTATTCTAGACTAGTTGTATTTGTATCGCGGTCTCCCAGACATGTTTGCGAAGACTGGTATTCGTATCGCGGTCTCACAGACATGTTTGTGAAGATTAGCATTTGTATCGCGGTCTCACAGATATGTGTGCGAAGATTAGTGGGGGCTTCCCGTGTTTTACTAGTCTAGCTGTATCTATAGGTGTCCTACACCTAACAAGGTCAGTGGTACGTATTTCAGTAGTGATGTAAGTACGAGTAATCATTCAATCCCATTCCCAACCCCGGGAATCCCATGCCTTGGTAAGAGTGTGAACTCACCTTGGTTTGCTCGGTATGCTAAAGTATGTGTTCATGAGTAATCAGTCAAATCCTAAAGTTATGCAGGTATTCACAATCAGTACATGTTTGTAAGGTTTCACATGCAATCAATGTCACGAAGTGTGTTTAAGCAATTATCATGTATCATATAAGCAGTTAATCAATTTCATGCAGTCCATGCTTCATGTAAGGTCTTTCACAGTTTATTCTAGCATGGTTATTTATTATCTTACTTGTCAGGGATAATAAACAAACAGAGTTAATTAACTAATAGAGTTAACGAACTAATGGAGTTAATACACCAACAGGGTTACATGCATTACCATACATAACATAGTTAACCTAGTCTGGTTAGCATACTTAACGTGTTTATCATACCTAACCTAGTCAATCAAAAGCAACAGAGTAACTTACATATATATAAAAATAACAGTCTTTGCTTGACAGAGTTTACTGAGTCCCAATGTTCGACGAATACACTATTGTGACGAAATCCCTTCAGGCGAAATCCCTTTTTAGTTTTCGTTATGATAATGATTTCGTCTGGGTGGCGTTTTCGTCGGCCAAGGGGTTTTCGTCGATTAAGGTAACAGTTACGCTACATCAAGTGAAAACCCTAAACATCAACATTGAAAGCTGTTTCATCAACTCAATCATCATACAGTTAACAGATCCTAAATGCTCAATCATTGCCTCGTCCAATCTTGTAATCACGTACATACACAAAGCATGCAAATCTCACTTAGAATATATCAGTGAATATAAGTCCTGTATCATGAATCACAACTTTAATCCTAGGGATCTCAGCCAACAAACCCCGATCCAACAACAGTACACTCTAATTCATCAACCCTAATGTTTGAAATCATGCATTGATCATACTAGTTCAGGCTTACACATAAACCATCAGCATACAAGTCATGTATTTCCCAGATCATTGAGATGTAGCACATTTAACAATCACTGTCCACACATAAGATCATAAGCATCACATAATACAGTTACTTCATAATGCTAAACCATAGTCAAAAGTGTTTTCAATCGTATAGTCAAGTAGAGATTTACACTAACCGCGATGCACGAAACAATATTGGATGATCTAAAAGATTTCAGGGAAACCAAAGTTGCTGTGAGTTTGCAAGGAAAGCGAGAGAGAGAGAGAGAGAGAGAGACGATTAGGGTTTTACTGCTAGTTACAATTTCGCGTGAAGGTTAAGAATAAAACGTGTAACTGATCGCTACTGGGCCGAAGCCTAGTTCCCCACCTCCAAACGAAAACACTAGATGATTTCGTCCAGGGGTATGTTTTCGTTGGAGAGGGTGATTCAGGGTGAGGGTTTTCGTGGAAGAAGGGTTTTCGGCAAAAGCTTCTTTTAATTAATAATCATACTAACATTTTGGTCATACATCCATATACTAATAAACATCCAAACACATATCAACAAGTACACTTATGTTGCACGCCAAAAAATATAAATACACTTTGCAAATAAGTACGAGGTTAAATCAGATAGAGACCTTGAAAAATCGGGTTGTCACATTATCCCCAACTTGAAAGAAATTTCGTCCCGAAATTTAGCACGCGGTTACTGAGGAAGCTAGTTGTGTCGTGTAGTTTACTGGTTTTCCTGGGGTGTCACATCATCCCCCCGTTGATTTGGAATTTCATCCCGAAATTCTGTAGTAGCTTCAGTCTCAGTAGTGGTTGCACTGTTTCCGAATAACTGGGGATACTTGAGTTTCATTTGATCTTCTCGTTCCCAGGTAAACTCTGGGCCACGACGGGAGTTCCAACGAACTCGAACAAGAGGTATTCTGGTGTGCTTGAGGACCTTAACGTCTCGGTCCGTGATTTCAACTGGTTCCTCGACGAATCGCAACTGATCGTCGATAGTGAGCTCCTTCAAAGGAACTATGAGGGTCTCATCTGACAGACACTTCTTCAGATTCGACACGTGAAAAATGTTGTGAACTGCACTAAGTTCTGCGGGCAGGTTTAGTTTGTAGGCTACCTTGCCTATCTTCTCAATGATTTCGAACGGTCCGACATATCGCGGATTGAGCTTGCCCCGTTTGCCAAAACGAACCACACCCTTCCAGGGTGAAACTTTGAGTAGCACTCGATCCCCAACTTGGAACTCGAGTGGTTTCCGACGCTTGTTTGCGTAGGCTTTCTGACGGTCACGAGCCGCCGCCATGCGTTGCCGTATCTGAGCAATTCTTTCCGTTGTGTCCACTACAAGTTTTGGACCCGTGATCTGACTATCACCCACCTCTGCCCAACAAAGAGGTAATCTGCATTTACGCCCGTACAATGCCTCAAACGGAGCAGCTTTAATGCTGGTGTGGTAGCTGTTATTGTACGAAAATTCCACAAGTAGCAGATGTTTTTCCCAGCCGTTGCCAAAGTCAATTACACACGCCCGAAGCATGTCTTCTAGAGTTTGAATAGTGCGCTCAGACTGCCCATCCGTCTGAGGGTGATAAGCTGTGCTCATGTCTAATCGTGAGCCGAAGGATTTGTGCATCGCTTGCCAAAGTTCTGAAGTGAAACGTACATCACGATCGGAAATAATAGAGGTGGGCACCCCGTGCCTCGAAACCACTTCCTTCAAGTAAACGTCTGCTAAAGTAGAGAACTTGTCTGTTTCTTTGATAGCCAAGAAGTGTGCAGACTTTGTGAGTCGGTCCACGGTCACCCAAATAGTATCGTTACCACGTTGAGATCTAGGCAGGCCACTAACGAAATCCATGGAAATTTGCTCCCATTTCCATTGTGGTATCTTTGGTTGTTGGAGTAGGCCCGATGGTTTCTGATATTCCGTTTTGACTCTCGCACAAGTCAAACACTTGCTAACGTAAGTTGCTATATGAGCTTTCATGCTAGGCCACCAATATGTAGTTTTCAAGTCGTGGTACATCTTATTCGAACCAGGATGTACTGAGTAGCGAGACTTATGAGCTTCATCCATTACAAGCCCGCGTAAGTTGCCATAGAGTGGGACCCAGATGCGTCCCGTTACATAGTAGGCGCCGTCTGCCTTTTGTTCCAACCGTTGCCTTGAACCGCGTAGGGCTTCAGCCCTGACATTTTATGGTTTCAATGCTACTACCTGAGCATCTCGTATCTGTGCAAGAAGACTGGATTGGATAGTGAGTTGTAAAGCACGTACGCGTCTAGGTGTAGTATCCTCTCGACTGAGGGCGTCGGCCACAACATTGGCTTTGCTCGGATGGTACTTGATTGCACATTCGTAATCATTCAGTAGCTCGACCCATCGACGTTGTCGCATATTCAATTCCTTTTGCTTGAAGATATGCTCGAGACTCCTGTGATCGGTGTAGATGGTGCACTTGGTACCGTACAGGTAATGTCTCCATATCTTGAGTGCGAAAACAACAGCTCCCAGCTCTAAATCGTGTATAGTATAATTCCTTTCGTGAATTTTAAGTTAGCGCGAGGCGTAAGCAATAACTTTATCCCGTTGCATCAATACACAACCAAGACCCTGAATAGATGCGTCGCAGTAGACTACAAAATCGTCTGTGCCTTCAGGCAATGAGAGGATAGGTGCGCTACAAAGTCTATCCTTTAAGTGCTGAAATGCTGATTCCTGTGCATTTCCCCAACGATAGATAACGCCTTTCTGAGTTAGTGAGGTGAGGGGTTGTGCAATCTTTGAGAAGTCTTTGATGAACCTTCTATAGTAGCCCGCCAAACCCAAGAATTGGCGGATTTCTGTTGGTGTACGGGGTGCAGGCCAGTTCTTAATCGAGTCCACCTTGGATGGATCAACGTGTATCCCATCCTTGTTTACCACGTGGCCTAGAAAGTGGACTTCACGAAGCCAGAAGTCGCATTTTGAAAACTTGGCGTACAGCTGTTCAGTTCGAAGGAGTTCCAAAATAAGCCGCAGATGTTGCTCGTGTTCCTCCTGGCTCTTGGAGTAGATCAAAATGTCGTCGATAAATACAATCACAAACTTATCCAAGTAAGGCTTGCACACTCTGTTCATAAGATCCATGAAGACTGCAGGCGCGTTTGTTAACCCGAATGGCGTGACCAGAAACTCGTAATGGCCGTAGCGTGTTCTGAATGCTGTTTTGGAGACGTCCTCGTCCCGGACTCTCAGTTGATGGTAGCCTGACCTCAAATCAATCTTTGAATAGTAGCTCGACCCTTGTAGCTGGTCGAACAAGTCGTCAATGCGTGGAAGAGGATAGCGATTCTTTACGGTCACCTTGTTCAGTTCGCGGTAATCTATGCACATACGGAAGGTACCGTCTTTCTTCTTTACAAATAATACTGGAGCTCCCCAGGGCGAAGAGCTAGGACGAATAAAACCCTTTTCCAAAAGTTCTTGTAATTGCTTGGACAGTTCTTCCAGCTCGGTTGGAGCTAAGCGATAAGGTGCTCGAGCTATGGGTGCTGCTCCAGGAGCTTGTCACCATGAATTACCAAAGGTTCTTAACCAGCACGAGGAATGCGGACGATCTTTTCTTTGCAAAGAATCTCTGCTCGATGTTGAGGTAACCAATCCATACCAATAACGATGTCGAAACCATCACAACGTTGGGGTCATTCCTAGCATCATCCTGACCAATCACGAACACTCGACCCCTGGCACCATTACCGTCGTTATTACCCCCGTTGTTGTCTCCACTATTGTTCCCGTTTCCTTGGTTGTGGTTCTGATTCTGGTTCTGGTTCTGGTTCAACTGTGGGCAGTGTCTTTTGAAGTGACCTTCAGCACCACACTGATAGCATCCCTTGTTACCCTGCTATTGCTGCTGATTCTGTGGAGCTTGTGGCTGCTGTTGTCGGTTCTGGTTTGCAGGACGTGAGCTTCTACAATCCTTAGCTTCATGACCCATCTTGAGACACCTCTAGCAACGACCCCTGTTGCACTGACCACTGTGGTGCCTGTTGCATCTGTTGCACTTTGGGTGGTTTCCTCGATATCCACCCTGTCCTTGACTACCAGAAGATTGCTGACCAGGGCTCTGATAGTCGTCAATCTTTCGCTACTATGCCTGCGGCTGAACTGAAGTTGAACCCTAGCTGTAGGTTCCATCCCACTTTCGTTTGTTGTCACTGGGAGTAGCAGAAGTAGTAGTAGTAGCACCAATACGTTTAGGTAGCTTGTTCTGTTCCACTGCCTGGTCTGTGAGACGATGAGCAAGACGGGTAACATCCTTGATGGTAGCAAGGTTGGCAGAAGTCACATGACTCTGAATCTCTGGTACTAAGACTTTGAGGTATAGCTCAATGCGTTTGATGGGAGGATCCAACATAGTTGGACACAAAATTTCCAGTTCGTTAGATCGCTTCGTATATGCCTCTATCTCTGACCCCGTCATTTTCAAGTTAAAGAACTCCACTTCCAGTTTGTAGATGTCATCACGGTTACAGTATTCTCGCTTGATCAGTTCCTTAAAATCATTCCATGGGGTGGCTTTAGCAGCCGCCAGCCCCAGCATCTGAACTTGCGCGTTCCACCAAGTTAGCGCAGTGCCTTCGAGAGTACCAGTGGCGTACTTCACCCTACGAGCCTCAGGGCATTCACACATCTCAAATACGGACTCGAGCTTTTCAAACCAATGGAGGAGTCCAACGGCTCCTTCAGTGCCACTGAAAGTATTAGGACGACAGTCCATGAACGTCTTGAATGTGCATACGGGTAGCTGAGCGTTCTGACCTTGTTGCGCGAGGAAGAAAAGACTGGGTTAAGCGCGAGAGTTGGGTCATGAGAGTAGGATCTAACATCCTAGGATAAGTTCGGAATAGCAGGTTATACCTCCTGCCTGAGCGGCTGCGAGTGCTTCCGTAACTTGTTCGTTGATAAGAGCCGTCAACTGGGCTTGAGTTAAGTTCACACGTACACTCATGATCTTCACATCGAAGGGAATATGAGTGAGAAGGGTTCGCGAAAGTGCGATGACAGAAGAGAGTAAACACACATGTGTTTTCAATCAATAGTTGTTACGTTTATCTAAGCATACCACGAGCAAAGTTCTGTGTAATCTAGCAAGTAGGCAATATAAACATAAACAGTATTACCTATAGTGTTGAGTCTTGCACGTGGAGCGAAGCGTCGTTGTGGATCGTTGAGCACTGTTCGGGTTATAGTCTGGTTTTAACAAAACTTTTTCCCTTATTAAAACCAAGTTCACTATAACCAATGGCTCTGATACCAATCTGTCACACCCCCAAAATCCACACGCGGAGTATCACCGCTTGGAGGCGTGACTGACCAGGATCAAGCCACCAATCATATTAAACCATGTAATTAGTAAATGTAATTCAACCAAACAATATGAAAGGTGTTCAAAATAAAAGTATAGTAGCAATGTTTAACGGAAGCATAAATGTAAAACCCAACATAAGTAATAAGTTTGAAATGTCATAAACGTTTAACATGACATCCACGATCCATGTCCCACAACGACTGTGCCTCCCCGTTGTAAGTGCAGTATCCGGTGACTGAAGATATCAGTGTTAGACAGAACTGATTGCAACAGTTAAGGGGAAGACTGTAAGTGCAGTTCCTGCAGGGTAACTGTCGCTTATCAGTTCTGGTCAACCAAAGCAGAAGTCCAAGTTACAGTCAACGATAATGAAGAATTCAAGACCACATGAAGACCATGCACTGGTCAAGGGGGAGTTTGTTAGTGCACTTTGGGTGATAAGTGCATGCTTTCCAATTGTTAGGGTCTTTATTGTACATGTCTTGAAACTTAGTCCAAGGTTTATCCTTGGACAATTTGTCCAAGTTTATGTCTAGGACTTTTGTCAGGGGTTTGGGTTTAGGCAAAAGTCAGGGTTTTGTGTAGATTATTTTGTCTGGGTTTTAGTCCCTAGTCTATATATATGTGTTGTATAGGATTAGGGCAAGGATTGATCTACGAAGAGGCTTTGTGCACCTCTCCTAACTTCTTGTTCCTCCTGGTGTGCACATCCTAGAGAGAGAGACTATGTGTTAGTGAGAGAAAGCTAGGGTTTAGATCTTTGTGATCTAAACCAGCTTGTAGATGATGTATACTCCTTTGGTTTGTGTAATCTGTGATGACTGATTCAATAATAAAGGGTTCATCTTCTACATATTTCTATCTTGTTTCATATTTTGTTCTTCATGTCTTGAATCAAGTGCAATGTTTGATGTTGGTCATCGATCCGGTGCTTTAACAGATGTTAATGCACTTTGGGTGATAAGTGCATGCCTTCCAATTTGTAGGGTCTTTATTGGTCAAGTCTTGAAACTTAGTCCAAGGTTTAACCTTGGACATTTTGTCCAAGTTTATGTCTAGGACTTTTTTCAGGGGTTTGTGTTTAGGCAAAAGTCAGGGTTTTTGTGTAGATTATTTTGTCCGGGTTTTAGTCCCTAGTCTATATATATGTGTTGTATAGGATTAGTGCACAGATCGATCAAGAAGCTTTGTGCACCTCTCCTACAACTTGTTCCTCCTGGTGTGCACATCCTAGAGAGAGAGAGACTATGTGTTAGTGAGAGAAAGCTAGGGTTTAGATCTTTGTGATCTAAACCAGCTTGTAGATGATGTATACTCCTTTGGTTTGTGTAATCTGTGATGACTGATTCAATAATAAAGAGATTCATCTTCTACATATTTCTATCTTGTTCATATTTTGTTCTTCATGTCTTAAATCAAGTGCAATGTTTGAGGTTCGTCATCGATCCGGTGCTTTAACAGTGGTATCAGAGCATGGTTACCGATTCGGAATGGTCTAACCGCCTTCCGAATCACCATTGCTCTTGATTTGATGTTTGTTTCCGCCAAACATCTTGAAGACGTGAAGATTTTGGTCAAGATATGAAGAAATTCGAGCTGTGTTGGAGAGAACTGCTGGGTTTTTGGAGATCTAGGGTTTTGATCCAAAAAATGAATGTCCGAGTTTCAAACTTTGTGTTTGTGTTTCCGGGGTATTGGTGAACCAGTGTGAAGTCACACTGGGGAGATAGTCCGGAGACTGGTTATTGAAACTTGTCTGAGTTTTACACTCTCATCAACCTATTCCGACTTTTCCTTTTTAGGTATGAGGGGTCCGAGTTTTAGGTTTTAGATAGTGGTCCGAGATTATGTTCTTTTATTCGTCCGATTTCTTTTATACAGTTCAAGAGTCCGAGGTTTTGATCTTCAAAAGTTTGAGAGTTTTGTTGTTTAATATCCGAGTTTTTAATGATATTGGATGTGTTCCGAGGTAATGTTTTGTTCCGAGTTTTTGAGTTAAATCAGTTCCGATGTTTGATCTTCAATGTTCAATGCTCAGTTCCGAGGTAATGTGCTCAGTTCCTAGGTCCGAGTTTTTGAGTTTAATGGTTTCCGATTTCTGGTCAGAGTTTTTAAGTTTAAATGGATTCTGAGTTTTCACTTTGTTTCCGAGTTTTAAAGAAAGTTTTAAAGTCCGAGTTTTAATAACTATACATTCCGAGTTTTACACTTAATGTTTGTTTCGAGTTTGTGAGTTAAATCAGTTCCGAGGTTTAATCTCTCTTGACACAGTTCCGAGTTTTGAGCTTTTAATTCAGTATCCGAGTTTTGGTTTTAGTTTCAACAGGTCCGGGTTTTAGTTGTTTAAAATCAATCCGAGTTTCAACAGGTCAAAATCAATCTGTTCAGTTCCAGAATCA
The DNA here is from genome assembly GCA_030545235.1 of Helianthus tuberosus. NCBI lineage: Eukaryota > Viridiplantae > Streptophyta > Magnoliopsida > Asterales > Asteraceae > Helianthus > Helianthus tuberosus. The sequence goes on along the minus strand of CM060402.1, from coordinate 157,483,190 downwards.
ATCCGAGTTTCAACAGGTCCGAGTTTCAACTGGTCACATGTTACAAAATTCAATCCGAGTTTTGGTCCGAGTTTTAAGGTCTGTCCGAGTTTCAGCCGATGTGTTTCAGCTCCGAGTTTTAAAGTCTGTCCGAGTCTTTTAAAACAGCGACCAGCTCCGAGTTCTCAGTCCAAGTTTTAAAACAACAGCATTCCGAGTTTAGTTAAAAGTCTTGTATCCGAGTTTTGTTGTTGAGGCTGTTGAGGTCAATGGATTAGTTCCGAGTTTTAAAAAACTTTTAAAGTCCGAGTATTAGCAGCCCGATATGTTTCAGTTCCAAGTTGTATAGCTCCGAATTTCAATCTGTTAAACAGTTCCGAGTTTTTAACAACTTTCAGTTCCGATATTCAGTTCCGAGTTTTCATATTCAGTTCCGAGTTTTAAGCTCTGAGATTTCATTTTCTAAGCTCCGAGTTTATCACTTCATTTGGTCTGATTTTCCGTTTCAAGCTCCGGGTTTCTATGTGTCTCCGGAGTTTTGAAACAAGTAGTTCGATTGTTCCGAGATTAGTCTTTCGGATAGCAGTCCCCGGGGTTTCTTCAGAGCTTCCTTTATTTGTTTGCTTGTTTCGAATTCCTTTGTATTTTACATACTGTTCTGATCTGATCCAAGGTTTCAAGAGCTTCTGGGTTTTACGGGTTCCAAATTTGCTAAGAATTCCGGGTTACCTGGGGTACCGATTTTTTTAGCTAAATTTAGAAGTTTGTGTTGTTCGGAAGTTTCGAGTTGTGCATGTTCCGAGTTTTTCTAGTTATTTCGGGTTACCTGGGGTACCAGATAACTAACTAAGAGTCAGAATTATGTGTAGTTTGGAAACTTGAAGTCGGTTTCGGATTATCGAAAAGTTTTATGGTACTTATGTTGTCCGGATCAAGTGAGGAGGTGAAGAGAATAAGACTTGCTTGGATTTTTGTATTGTTTACAAAAAAAAAAGGGGGAGTAAAAATTTTGAAATTCCTGTTTTCTTTGTAAACCAAAAGCTCGTGGTGCTACATCGAAACAAGTTCATGTTTACTATCTTTGATATTAACTTAGTGTTAATCTTACCGGTGCCGAAATGTTTATAACATGAAGCAAGTTAGAGCTAGTGTATGATTGAGTTTTGTCAAGTTTGTTCAAGGTTTAATCAAGTGTTGACGTGATGAAGCAAATTGTTCTTTTGGCAACTAGTTGAAGGTCAAGCCTTTATCGTATGACGGTTAGAGTAGAGAAGATTAGTCTTCTTGGTCCCTCTTCCAAGTTGGTGACTGATCGGATTCTCGAAATAGGGGTTCTTACATTGAGGGGGAGATTGGAGACGAAAGTCATCGGGTAATTGGTGGATTTGTGAAGATACGAGATTGGATCTTGAAGATTCGAGATGAAATGATTTTAGACACTCAGTTGTAGACTTTGATCAAGATGGTGGATGTACATTTTCGGAGTTTGGTTTGTTATTAACTTATCGAACCAAACTTCATGTCTTTGCGGAATTTGAAGTGTTTGATGTTAGGCATTGGAAATCCGACGTTTCGTTCTTCTACCGGTTAAGTTTGAAGATTAATGTATCGAGCGATATTCTCACCTGTTGTTGTAACTCGGTTCGCGTTAATTTGATTCGGGAGAAGTTTGAGGGGGAGGATCTACAGTGTTTGATGTTGGATTCTTCGGGTTTCTCAAAGCGGCCTTAAGTGATCGTCAGCAAGTCTTTTATTAGAAGAGTTGAAGGTTGCTGTGCTCTGTCAGAAAGATCAAGTCTCAGTCAAAGTCGAAAGCAGCCATGATATCATCAGTCAAGGGGGACTCTGTAAGCGCAGTATCCGGTGATTGAAGATTATCGATGCCACACAGAACTGATGCAACAGTTAAGGGGGAGACTGTAAGTGCAGTTCCTGCCGGGTAACTGTCGCTTATCAGTTCTGGTCAACCAAAACAGAAGTCCAAGTTAAAGTCAACGATAATGAAGAATTCAAGACCACATGAAGACCATGCACTGATCAAGGGGGAGTTTGTTAATTCACTTTGGGTGATAAGTGCATGCCTTCCAATTTGTAGGGTCTTTATTGGTCAAGTCTTGAAACTTAGTCCAAGGTTTAACCTTGGACATTTTGTCCAAGTTTATGTCTAGGACTTTTGTCAGGGGTTTGTGTTTAGGCAAAATTCAGGGTTTTTGTGTAGATAATTTTGTCCGGGTTTTAGTCCCTAGTCTATATATATGTGTTGTATAGGATTAGGGCACAGATCGATCAAAAAGCTTTGTGCACCTCTCCTACAACTTGTTCCTCCTGGTGTGCACATCCTAGAGAGAGAGAGACTATGTGTTAGTGAGAGAAAGCTAGGGTTTAGATCTTTGTGATCTAAACCAGCTTGTAGATGATGTATACTCCTTTGGTTTGTGTAATCTGTGATGACTGATTCAATAATAAAGAGATTCATCTTCTACATATTTCTATCTTGTTCATATTTTGTTCTTCATGTCTTGAATCAAGTGCAATGTTTGAGGTTCGTCATCGATCCGGTGCTTTAACACCCGTGCAAGCTCCATGAGTACCTAACAACCTGCAAGGCATGTAACAACGAGTCAACAACAAAGTTGAGCGAGTTCACAGTTGGTTGTTTAGTTATAGTATTCGTTCGTAAATCATTTGTTCGCTTGTACCAGGTATTGTATTAATTCGTATCGCGGTCTCCCAGACATGTGTGCGAAGGTTAGTGGGGGTTTCCCATGTATTCTAGACTAGTTGTATTTGTATTTGTATCGCGGTCTCCCAGACATGTTTGCGAAGATTGGTATTCGTATCGCGGTCTCACAGACATGTTTGCGAAGATTAGCATTTGTATCGCGGTCTCACAGACATGTGTGCGAAGATTAGTGGGGGCTTCCCGTGTTTTACTAGTCTAGCAGTATCTATAGGTGTCCTACACCTAACAAGGTCAGTGGTACGTATTTCAGTAGTGATGTAAGTACGAGTAATCATTCAATCCCATTCCCAACCCCGGGAATCCCATGCCTTGGTAAAAGTGTGAACTCACCTTGGTTTGCTCGGTATGCTAAAGTATGTGTTCACGAGTAATCAGTCAAATCCTAAAGTTATGCAGGTATTCACAATCAGTACATGTTTGTAAGGTTTCACATGCAATCAATGTCACGAAGTGTGTTTAAGCAATTATCATGTATCATATAAGCAGTTAATCAATTTCATGCAGTCCATGCTTCATGTAAGGTCTTTCACAGTTTATTCTAGCATGGTTATTTATTATCTTACTTGTCAGGGATAATAAACAAACAGAGTTAATTAACTAATAGAGTTAACGAACTAATGGAGTTAATACACCAACAGGGTTACATGCATTACCATACATAACATAGTTAACCTAGTCTGGTTAGCATACTTAACGTGTTTATCATACCTAACCTAGTCAATCAAAAGCAACAGAGTAACTTACATATATATAAAAATAACAGTCTTTGCTTGACAGAGTTTACTGAGTCCCAATGTTCGACGAATACACTATTGTGACGAAATCCCTTCAGGCGAAATCCCTTTTTAGTTTTCGTTATGATAATGATTTCGTCTGGGTGGCGTTTTCGTCGGCCAAGGGGTTTTCGTCGATTAAGGTAACAGTTACGCTACATCAAGTGAAAACCCTAAACATCAACATTGACAGCCGTTTCATCAACTCAATCATCATACAGTTAACAGATACTAAATGCTCAATCATTGCCTCGTCCAATCTTGTAATCACGTACATACACAAAGCATGCAAATCTCACTTAGCATATATCAGTGAATATAAGTCCTGTATCATGAATCACAACTTTAATCCTAGGGGTCTCAGCCAACAAACCCCGATCCAACAACAGTACACTCTAATTCATCAACCCTCATGTTTGAAATCATGCATTGATCATACTAGTTCAGGCTTACACATAAACCATCAGCATACAAGTCATGTATTTCCCAGATCATTGAGACGTAGCACATTTAACAATCACTATCCACACATAAGATCATAAGCATCACATAATACAGTTACTTCATAATGCTAAACCATAGTCAAAAGTGTTTTCAATCGTATAGTCGAGTAGAGATTTACACTAACCGCGATGCACGAAACAATATTGGATGATCTAAAAGATTTCAGGGAAACCAAAGTTGCTGTCGAGTTTGCAAGGAGAGAGAGAGAGAGAGAGACGATTAGGGTTTTACTGCTAGTTACAATTTCGCATGAAGGTTAAGAATAAAACGTGTAACTGATCGCTACTGGGCCGAAGCCCAGTTCCCCACCTCTTAACGAAAACACTAGATGATTTCGTCCAGGGGTATGTTTTCGTTGGAGAGGGTGATTCAGGGTGAGGGTTTTCGTGGAAGAAGGGTTTTCGGCAAAAGCTTCTTTTAATTAATAATCATACTAACATTTTGGTCATACATCCATATACTTATAAACATCCAAACACATGTCAACAAGTACACTTATGTTGCACGCCAAAAAATATAAATACACTTTGCAAATAAGTATGAGGTTAAATCGGATAGAGACCTTGAAAACTCGGGTTGTCACATTACAGATGTGGAACACATTATGAATTCCACTCAGCTCCTCAGGCAAGTATAGCTTATAAGCTACACTGCCTACACATTCGATAATCTCGAATGGTCCAATATATCTCGGGCTTAGTTTTCCCTTCTTACCAAAACGCATCACACCTTTCCAGGGTGATACTTTTAGTAAAACTTTATCTCCCACTTCAAACTTTAGAGGTTTTCGCCTCTTATCAGCATAACTTTTCTGCCTATCCCTGGCAGCTTTCAGGCGATCACGAATTTGGACAATCTTGTCCGTCGTTTCAAGGACTATATCAGGTCCTGATAACTGAGCTTCTCCTACTTCTGCCCAACAAACAGGCGTTCTGCATTTCCTTCCATACAACGCCTCAAAAGGCGCAGCCTGAATGCTAGTATGATAACTGTTATTATAGGAGAACTCGATCAAAGGTAGGTGGTCATCCCAACTACCACCTAAATCAATAACACATGCACGAAGCATGTCTTCCAAAGTTTGAATTGTACGCTCGCTCTGTCCATCTGTCTGAGGATGGTAAGCAGTACTAAAATTCAGACGAGTGCTTAAAGATTGTTGGAAACTTTTCCAAAAGTGAGAGGTGTATCTAGTATCTCTATCGGATATAATAGACACCGGCACTCCGTGGAGGGATACAATCTTATCCACGTACAACTGAGTTATCTTGTCGGAGCTATGAGTCTCCTTAATGGGTAAGAAGTGTGCTGACTTAGTCAGTCTATCAACTATAACCCATATAGTATCATTTCCATGCCTTGTTTTAGGTAACTTAGTTATAAAGTCCATAGTTACCATCTACCACTTCCATGTGGGAAGTTCCGGCTATTGAAGCATACCTGATGGCTTTTGATGTTCAGCTGTAATCTGAGCACAAGTCAGGCACTTAGCTACATGTGTGGCAATAGATTTATTCAAACCTATCCTCCAATAATTAGCTTTCAAATCTTGATACATTTTGTCACCTCCAGGGTGAACTGAGTATTTGGAATTGTGAGCTTCCTGGAGGATTATATCACGAAGCCCTCCATGAATAGGAACCCAAATTCTTGCATTCATTCTAAGGATTCCATCCTTGCCAGGTGTTAACTGTTCAGCAGTTACACCTAACTTTTCATTTGGAAGGTTAGCTTCCAAAACAGCTTCTTTCTGTGCAGCTAATAGCCTTTCATTCAGGCTATTCTTCAATTCAATGCTCTTGGCATTAATCCTGATAGGTTTAACTCTTTCCTTGCGGCTTAGAGCATTAGCGACCACATTCGCTTTACCAGGATGGTAGCGAATTTCGCAATCATAGTCATTTAAAGTTTCCATCCAACGGCGTTGTCTCATATTGAGATCCTTCTGATTGAATAAGTGTTGGAGACTTTTGTGATCTGAATAGATCACACATTTAGTTCCATACAAATAATGTCTCCACAACTTTAGCGCGAACACAACAGCACCCAACTCCAAATCATGGGTGGTGTAATTCTTTTCATGCACTTTTAGTTGTCGTGATGCGTAGGCGATCACCTTGCCTCGCTGCATAAGTACACATCCCATACCGGTGTGTGAAGCATCACAGTACACGACAAATTCTTCTACCCCTTCGGGTAATGACAATACCGGAGCATTGCTCAATTTCTGTTTAAAAATCTCAAAAGATTCTTGTTGTTTTGGACCCCAATCAAATTTTACATTCTTGCGGGTCAGAGTAGTCAATGGTGCAGCTATCCTTGAGAAGTTCTCAATGAATCTTCTATAATAACCAGCCAATCCCAGAAAGCTGTGAATTTCTGTTGGTGTCTTTGGTGCTTCCCGTTCATAATGGCTTCTATCTTGGCGGGATCTACTTGGATGCCACGTTCAGTAACAACATGTCCAAGAAATTGGACTTCACGAAGCCAGAACTCGCACTTGGAGAATTTAGCATACAACTTCTCTTGTCGAAGCAATTCTAAGATACATCGAAGGCGCTTCTCGTGATCAATTTGGATACGAGAATAGATAAGTATGTCATCTATGAAGACAATGACTAACTTATCTAAGTATGGCTTGCAGACTCTATTCATGAGGTCCATGAATGCTGCAAGTGCATTAGTGAGCCCGAAAGGCATCACTAAGAACTCGTAATGTCCATACCTTGTTCTGAACGCTGTCTTTGGTACATCTTCAGTTCTAACCTTGAGTTGATGATACCCAGATATTAGATCAATCTTCGAGAAATAGCTTGCCCCTTGAAGTTGGTCGAATAAGTCGTCGATCCTGGGCAAAGGATAACAATTCTTGATCGTTACCTTGTTTAATTCACGGTAATCAATGCATAAGCGCATTGATCCATCCTTTTTCTTCACAAATAAAATTGGAGCTCCACAAGGCGAAGAGTTGGGTTGTATGAAACCCTTTTCCAGTAAGTCATCCAATTGAGTCCTGAGCTCTTTCATTTCAGTAGGCGCTAGACGTTAAGGAGCTCGTGCAATTGGTGCAGATCCTGGGAGAATGTCTATCCTGAATTCAACTTGCCTCTCAGGAGGTAATCCAGGTAATTCATCAGGAAAGACATCAGGATACTCGGAGATAATTGGAATATCTTCAATCTTGGGTTTTGGGTCATTTACTGTCACTTGTGCCATGTAAATGACACATCCGTTCTTCAAACACCTTGATATCCGTTCTTCAAACCATATTATGTATCTCCTTGGATGGTGACGGATTCACCAGAAGGGATTTTGATGATAATTTGCTTTTTATCGCAGGCAATTTGGGCTTGGTTATGCAACAACCAATCCATGCCTAGAACTACATCAAACCCGGCCAATTTCATTGGCAAGAGGGATAGCGGGATAGAAAGGTTCTTAATGGATATAAATCATACATCAAGAAGAGTTGAAGCTATTTCTAAGGTACCGTCTGCAAGCTCTACCTCATATTTTATGTCTAGAGTCTTAATAGGCAGATTCAATAACTTACTAAACTTATGATCTACAAAGGACTTATCGGCACCTGAATCAAATAAGACTCTAGCATAAATATTATTAATGAGGAATGTACCTGTTATGAAGTTTCTGTCGTTCACCGCCTCCCTTGCATTCATTTGAAAAACCCTAGCGTTGGTTTTCTTTACCTCCTCAGGCTTCTTAGTGTTTTTAGGGCAATTAGTCTTAATATGCCCCTTTTCGTTGCAACCATAGCAGGTTGAATCTTTAATGTTTCGACACTCAACAGTCTTGTGCCCTTTCTTCTTGCAGATCCCACAAAGTTTAGCTTGCGGGTCCTGATTGCACTTTCCAAAGTGCCTTTTGTTGCAAGTTTTGCACCTGGGCTTATCATCCGACTGCCCCTTTTGGAAACCAGAGTTTCCTTTCTTCTTTTTGTTCGAGTGATGGGACTGATCATCCTCCCTTTTTCTTTTCCCGTCATCGGTAGTTTTTTTTGCCCTACTCCTCACAACATCAAGAGTAAGGGACAAAGATAGATCTACAGCAGATCTATAAGTAGCAGGCTTAGAAGCCTTGACATTTCCTTTCGCTTTAGGTGCTAAACCACCGATGAAACACGCAATGCGTTTGGGTTCTGTGGTGACCAAGTATGGTACAACCTCGACATCGAGTTGAAGCTGGTCACATAGGACCTGCAATCTAAATCCTTCATCACCAGAGTGAGAAAATCAGTCTCAATCCTCTCCACTTCATGTTGAGGACAATAAGTGTCCTTCATAAGATCAACAAATTTGTTCCAGGAAAGGTTATACAGAGAAACCTTCTGATGTCTGTCGTTATGGACATGCAAAAACCAACTAAACTATGTAGATAGGATAAGTCGGATATTGAACCAGAGGAGGATTGTGGAAAGTGTGTAATGTTAAGTATTATTAACAACTATAAAAAAATAAACTAATGACTGTTTGATTTGTGGATTAACTAAATTATGAAGTAAGCACTTAAGGTTTTAAACAATAGGAAAAAGAAAGGTTCCTCCAGACTTCAGGTTTGCAAACAAGTTCAGTTATGTGTTTAATCAAAACATTCACATAGACATAAATGTTTATCCTAATTAACCAATTGTGATAACCAACGACTAAGTACTTTGGTCAATACATAACGGGAGGTTATCGAATGATTATCAATTACAATTACAAACCCTAATCCCATGTCAAATATATCCCAATTACTAGAACTCTCGGGAACTGAATGCTTAGAAATCAAGGTTTAAATAAATGCAACCAGTTACAATCAGTCAATTAAATCCATGGTGAAAAGCATCGGATGCTTAGATCACCAAGTTACAATGATTAAAAACACATAAAAGTACCTAATTACACAAACCCTTCATCCGAAGGAAACCATAAAACACTAGCCGCTCATTAGGGTGGGATGATCTTCGCAGTCTCAAACCACGGTTGAAAATGTGACAACCCTCAAATTTACATGTAACCGTACAATCTATTAATGTTAATTAAAGTACTTGATGACTGTGCTGAATCATTTAACTGCTCTCTGATTACTGTGTTATGCTTACATGTATTTGTTAACATACTAATTGTATACAGAAAAGTTACTAAATAGTCCGGTACGCCTTCCTGAGTGTTAAAAATAAAAAACATTGCAAAAATATATATGTAAGACACTTTACGGATTAATTAAGCACTTTAACGAAATAGTGTCAAACCGAACAACCGGACTTTACCCGGAACATAAAAATATTGTCAAACACATTAATTCTATTTTTTTAAGCTAGTTATGATCCCCGAACATCATAACACCTCCTAAAAATATCTACCAACTAAAGTATGTAACTAACACTTGATTTATAACTAGAATGTAACCAAATTGGTTAGCACCTAAGCTAGACCCCCCCCCACCTAACCTACGGTCATCATGGCCCTTACACAAATTGATTTTACTTCAATTGTTTATTAGATTATGTTCCCTCCTACATGACACATTACACAAGGGTTAAAGTTGCAAAATGGGTTATAAATAAGTATACTAGACAACCACCCTCTCACTTCAAACCTCAACAAGCAACAAAGCTCTCTTCCTTCCTTCCCCACTTTTGGCAGCCACCACCAACCACCCTATCACCACCATCAACTCCCTTTCTAGCCATTTTACATACACACAAAGGTGCAAGGAGTCATACAACTAAGCTCGGTGCACTCAGAAGTTCAAGGACCACTCTAGTTTTCTTTTATCCACCACTTTTACGCCTTGTTTCTCCCCTAGCCCTGTGCTAGTAGTAAGTGCTTCAGATCTTCATCTTGTTCATGTATTTGGAGGTTAATAGTTGATTAAATGGTTAAAAGTTAAGAAACACTAAAGAACTTACATTAAAGTCTTGAACATAAGGAGTAAAAGATGGATAAAGAGAAGTTATGTGTGTAAAATCATGTAGATCTTGTGTTGTTATGATTCTTGTTGATTTCCTGATGATTTGCTGGTTAATATTGATGTTGATGTTGTTGTGATCACTAAACATGCTAACGAAATCAATCGAACGCGCTTTAGAAGGTTACAGACTGAAAACAGAAAGCTGTTTAGTGATTACAGCTAACTTCAGTTGGCAGTAACAGGATCGTAACTTAACGAAAAATGTATTTTCTAAAATCTAGGTTTATGTATTATGAAATACGGTTCTAATGGCACCGGAATCATAATTTTTGGACCCCGTTTACTATTTTTAAAGTGTCATTTCGTAACAGCAGCTAGAGCTGCAATTTTTCTGCTGAAAATATGCGTTCTGTTTTCTATCATAACTTAAATTATGTGTAGAGTTAAATCATGAAAATTGTACTGTAGATGACCACCGATGTATTTGTAATTCTCTCACTGGAATTTTAAATAAATTATTCCGTGGACTGTGGTCAGAAAAGGATAAATCTGAGTTCAGTCCGGAAAATGAATTTTTATAAAATATTGGTAACGAACTGGACCCCGATATTTTTACACAATAATATTTGGATCGTTTAAGATATTCTGTAAAAATTTTGGAATTTTTGGAATAAGTTAACTATTTTATTAAAATATCCGAAAATAGCCCGGTTTTGAATATTAATACTGAAATGACATAAGTTGTAATTTGCGTGTCTAAATGTCGAGTATGTTATATGTGAATGATCTAACATGTTATGTGCAATATCATATGTTTATTTATGAACGGGAATAGATGGGAAGTTTATATGGGCATAAATCTTTTAAGTAATGCATGTTATGTGATAGATACGTGTAGGAACTTTGTGCTCTATTTGAAAATCACTAAATGACTAACTGGTAATCATATTAGGACGTGATTGACCAACCTTGACTGTTAGCTTTATTTGAGAATCTAACCGAGCAAACCGAGGTGAGTTCACACACTTTCTAAGGCATGGGATTCCCGGTGGTTTGGAAATGGGTTAAAGAATTAAAACGGAATCTACATATCTTACTTAGGTAGGATATGTACGGCCATCCTCCTTGGGTTGGATGCCAATGTTAATCCTGCGTATTCTCTTTGGGAGAACTACGTACGTTCGTCCTCCTCGGGTTGGACAACAACCTTAAAACTTACTAGACAAAACTCTATCATAAGTCCCTCATTTTATATCGACTAAATCGCCGAGGCCGATGGCGAGCGGGTCATTAGTTAATAGCGCTATTAGGTTTAACAAACCTCACACCGTGTCGTTCGAACGGGCGTGTACTAATGGACTAAGGCAAAGGGGTCAATGCTGATAGACATTGACTTAGGGCACAACTTACTTTCGTTAGTAGTCGATATCATACCGTCTAGTAGTTCACATGGGGAAGCCCCCACTGATCATGGGTATGGATTGGGTAATAAAAGGAACTGGTTAAACATACTTTCAACTACGGGGTAACTCCCACGGAAAATAAGCCAACGAAAGTCAAACCACGTTTTCAGAAACAACTTAGAACTAATCAACCAACCGTGAACTCACTCAACTTTGTTGTTGACTCGTTGTTACATGCCTTACAGGTCGCTAGATGCTTTTGGAGCTTGCACGAGGAGAAGGTTGTTGTGGGATATGGATTGTTATGTCCCTTGCTTAATATTTAATCCATATGAATCTATTAAACTTACGTTTTGAACTTTAAACTTATGAACTATGGAACTTATGTTTTGGTTTCATGTTTTATGCTTCCGCTGTTTAAATCTGAACTTGGTTAACTTAAAGTCGGTTTACTTTCTTTTGGTCACCAATCGTATCGTGGTTGGTTTTATTTACTTAATTGTGCTGTTCAATATGATTGGTGGCTCGATCCTGGTCACGTCACGCCTCCAAGCGGCGGTACTCCGCATGGTGGATTTTGGGGGTGTGACAGATTGGTATCAGAGCCATTGGTTATAGAGAACTTGGTTTTAAAAAAGGGAAAAGCTTTTTGATAAAACCAGACTATAACCTGTACAGTGCTCAACGATACACAACGACGCTTCGCTCCACGTGCAAGACTCGACACAATAGGTGGTATGATTTATGTTATATTGTCGGTTAGATAGTTTACACTGTGCATTGGTTAACGTGATAATTGCTATTTGAACCCTGTGTGCCTACTCTCTACTGTCGTCCCACACTTACGCACTTTCGCGACACTTTTCTCACTTACGTTGCTTCGTTGTGAAGATCATGAGCGGACGCAGAGGACGTATCAACCTCACTCAAGCCCAGTTGATGGCTTTGATCAACGAACGAGTTGCTGAGGCACTCGCAGCAAATCCAGCAGGAGGTATAACCTGCCATATCAACCCATCTTAGGACGTTTAGATCCTACCTTCACAAACCAACCCTCGTGCTTAACCTTATCTTTTATTCTCGCGCAACAGGTCAACATGCTCAGCCTCCTGTGTGCACGTTCAAAACGTTCATGGACTGCCGACCTACTACTTTCAGTGGCACAGAAGGAGCAGTAGGCCTTCTTCACTGGTTCGAGAAGCTTGAGTCTGTTTTCGAGATGTGTGAATGCCCTGAAGATCGTAGGGTGAAATATGCTACTGGAACACTTGAAGGTGCTGCGTTAACCTGGTGGAAAGCACAGGTTCAACTACTAGGGCTGGCAGTTGCTAATGCCACCCCCTGGAATGGTTTCAAAGAACTGATCAAAGAGGAGTACTGCAGTCGTGATGACATCCACAAGCTAGAGGTGGAATTTTTCAATCTGAAGATGACGGGGTCTGAGATTGAGGCTTATACTAAGAGGTCAAACGAGCTGGCCATCTTGTGTCCCACTATGGTGGACCCTCCCATCAAACGTATTGAGCTGTACCTCAAGGGCCTTGTACCTGAGATTCAAAGTCACGTAACTTCAGCTAACCTGGGTACCATTCAGCAGATCATTAAGTTAGCTCATCGCCTCACCGATCAAGCAGTCGAACAAAACAAACTGCCCAAGCGTATTGGTGCTGCTACTATTGACGCTCCCAATGAAAACAAGCGAAAATGGGATGGGAATTCCAGTAAGGGTTCAACTTCAGTTCAGTCTCAGCAGCGAAAGACTGATGACTACCAGAGTCCTGGTCAGCAATCTTCCGGTAGTTAAGGACAGGGTGGATACCGAGGGAACCACCCCAAGTGCAACCAGTGCAACAAGCATCACAGCGGGCAGTGCAACAAAGGTCGTTGTCAGAGATGTCACAAGCTGGGTCATGAAGCTAAGGATTGCAGGAGCTCGCGCCCTGGGAATCAGAATCGCCAACAACAACAACAAGCTCCACATAATCACCAGTAGCAGCAACAGCAGGGCAATAAAGGATGCTTTCAGTGTGGCGCTGAAGGCCACTTTAAGAAGAACTGTCCTCAGCTGAACCAGAACCACAACAACCAAGGAAACGGGAACCACAATGGGAACAACAATGGAGGCAACAATGGAGGCAATAACGGGGGTAACAATAATGGCAACGGTGCCAGAGGACGTGTTTTCGTGCTAGGTCAGGGTGATGCAAGGAACGATCCCTACGTTGTGATGGGTAAGTTTCTTCTGGATGATTTCTTTGTTACTGTTTTATTCGATTCGGGTGCCGATACTAGTTATGTGTCCTTAAAAGTTAGCCAAATGCTTAAGCGCACTCCAACACTCCTGAACACCAAACACACGGTAGAACTAGCTAATGGTAAAAGTCTTTAAGCCACACACGTAGTTAAAGGTTGTAACCTCGTCTTAGCTGGTCAGACCTTCTCTATCGTTCTTATTCCTATCGTACTTGGTAGTTTTGACGTTGTCATTGGGATGGATTGGCTATCTCATCATCAAGCGGAGATTGTTTGCAAGGAGAAAATCGTCCGCATTCCTCATTCTGGTGAAGAACCCCTCGTGATTCATGGCGACAAGAGTGGTGCTGTCGTAGGCACTATCTCTTTCCTTAAGTCCCAGAAGTGTTTGCGAAAGGGCCACACTGCCATTCTAGCACTCGTTACTGACACATCAACGGAAGAGAAGAAAATTGAAGATTTTCCTATTGTGCGCGATTTTCCTGAGGTATTTCCTGAGGAATTACCTGGTCTTCCGCCTCATCGTCAAGTTGAATTTCAAATCGAGCTAGCTCCCGGAGCAGCACCCATAGCTTGAGCACCTTATCGTCTAGCTCCATCAGAACTTGAAGAACTATCCACGCAACTACAAGTGTAGGTCCCCTATTCGTATGGATCTTCACAGAATTGTCAATCCAATCAAGAGTGCGGAATCCTCTTAATCAGAATATCACAGAAACGAGTAGAAACAGAAAACAGCAAATCACTTTCAAACCGGGTTTACTATTGATTATCAAACAAACGTATTACAATCAATCTAAACCCTAACCACACTCAAATTCGTCCAAGTCTAGCTCTCACGAATTTCAATGCCTCTCAAACTCTGTTTTGGCTGATTAACCTAAACCCTAAAGCCTAACCTTGTTTATATAACACAAGGTTTGCTACTTGGGCTAAGGTTCCTCCATGGGCAAGCCCATTTCGTCCCCTATGACCCAATATGGGTTTTGTTTAGCCCAAACTCTATTATTCAACTATTACAAAGCTAAACCCGCTAACTGTTTATCGTTTAACTAATTACAAGATATCCAAAGACCAAATCTAAGCTGTTGTCACAAACATGCACCAACAACAAGAACTCTTGGAAAAGGGTTTCATACGTCCTAGCTCTTCGCCATGGGGAGCTCCAGTGTTATTCGTGAAGAAGAAGGACGGTACTTTCAGAATGTGTATTGACTATCGCGAACTTAACAAGGTGACCGTGAAGAATCGTTATCCTCTTCCACGCATTGACGACTTGTTCGACCAGCTGCAAGGGTCAAGCTATTACTCTAAGATTGATTTGAGATCAGGATATCATCAGCTGAGAGTCCGAGAGGAAGACGTCTCCAAAACAGCATTCAGAACTCGTTACGGCCATTACGAGTTTCTGGTTATGCCTTTCGGATTGACGAATGCACCGGCGGTCTTCATGGATCTCATGAACCGAGTGTGCAAGCCTTACCTAGATAAGTTCCTTATTGTTTTCATCGACGACATCCTGATCTATTCTAAGAGTCAGGAGGAACACGAGCAGCATCTACGACTTATGCTGGAACTTCTTCGAAAAGAGCAGTTGTATGACAAGTTTTCGAAATGTGACTTCTGGCTTCGTGAAGTCCACTTTCTAGGCCATGTGGTAAACAAGGATGGGATTCATCTGGATCCATCCAAGGTTGACTCGATCAAGAACTGGCCTGCACCCCGCACACCAACAGAAATCCGCCAATTCTTGGGTTTGGCAGGATACTACAGAAGTTTTATCAAAGATTTCTCCAAGATTGCGCAACCTCTCACTTCACTGACTCAAAAGGGTATCACCTATCGTTGGGGTAATGCACAGGAGTCCGCATTTCAGCACTTGAAAGATAGACTTTGTAGCGCACCTATCCTCTCATTGCCTGAAGGCACAGATGATTTTGTGGTTTATTGCGACGCTTCCATCCAAGGACTTGGTTGTGTGTTGATGCAACATGACAAGGTCATTACCTACGCATCACGCCAACTCAAAGTGCACGAAAGAAATTACACTACGCACGACTTGGAATTGGGAGCAGTTGTTTTCGCGCTTAAGATATGGAGACATTATTTGTACGGTACCAAGTGCATCATTTACACCGATCACAGGAGTCTCGAGCATATCTTCAAGCAAAAGGAGTTGAACATGCGACAACGTCGATGGGTCGAGCTCTTAAATGATTATGAATGCGCTATCAAATACCATCCGGGCAAGGCCAATGTTGTGGCCGACGCCCTCAGCCGAAAGGATACTATACCTAAGCGTGTGCATGCTTTACAGCTTACCATCCAATCTAACCTTCCCGCTCAGATTCACGATGCTCAGGTTGAAGCATTGAAAGCAGAAAACATCAGGGCTGAGTCCCTATGAGGATCGAGGCAACGGCTGGAACAAAAGGAAAACGACGCCTACTATGTTAACAGACGCATCTGGGTTCCACTGTATGGAGACCTACGCGAGCTTGTGATGGATGAAGCACACAAGTCTCGTTATTCGGTACATCCTGGTTCGGATAAAATGTACCACGACCTTAAGACTACGTATTGGTGGCCTGGCATGAAAGCCCACATAGCAACCTACGTCAGCAAATGTTTGACTTGTGCGAGAGTCAAAACCGAATATCAGAAACCATCAGGCCTACTTCAACAACCAGAGATCCCGAAATGGAAATGGGAGCAAATTTCCATGGATTTCGTTACCGGCCTACCTAGATCTCAACGCGGAAATGATACCATTTGGGTGATCGTGGATCGACTGACTAAGTCTACACATTTCCTGGCTATCAAAGAAACGAATAATTTTTCTACCCTCGCAGACATCTACCTAAAAGAAGTGGTGTCAAGGCACGGAGTGCCAACCTCCATCATTTCCGATCGTGACGCGCGTTTTACTTCTGAACTGTGGCAAGCTATGCACAAGTCTTTTGGCTCACGTTTAGATATGAGCACCGCTTACCACCCACAGACGGATGGACAATCTGAACGCACCATCCAGACCCTTGAAGACATGCTTATGGCATGCGTAATCGACTTTGGTAATGTCTGGGAAAGGCATCTCCCGTTAGTGGAGTTTTCATATAACAACAGCTACCACACCAGCATCCAAGCCGCTCCATTCGAGGCATTGTACGGACGCAAATGCCGATCACCTCTTTGTTGGGCAGAAGTTGGTGACAGCCAAATCACTGGCCCAGAACTTGTGGAAGATACCACCGAGAAAATTGCTCAGATACGACAGCGAATGGCGGCAACTCGTGACCGTCAGAAAAACTATGCTGATAAGGGAAGAAAACCACGCGAGTTCCAGGTTGGGGATCGAGTGCTACTCAAAGTCTCACCATGGAAAGGTGTAGTTCGATTTGGAAAGTGAGGCAAACTCAACCCGCGATACGTTGGTCCCTTTGAAATCATTGAGAAAATTGGCAAAGTCGCCTACAGGCTGAACCTACCTGAAGAACTCATTGGAGTTCACAACGTATTCCACGTGTCAAATCTGAAGAAGTGTCTGTCAGATGAGACCCTCATAGTTCCTCTCAAGGAACTCACAATCGACGACCAACTGCGATTCGTCGAGGAACCAGTAGAGATTACGGATCGAGATGTTAAGATCCTCAAGCGCACCAGGATACCCCTCGTCCGAGTTCGTTGGGATTCCCGTCGTGGCCCAGAGTATACCTGGGAACGAGAAGACCAAATGAAACTCAAGTACCCCCAGCTGTTTAAGAAAAACGCAACCACTGCTGAGGCTGAAGCTACTGCAGAATTTCAGGACGAAATTCCAAATCAACGAGGGGATGATGTGACACCCCAGGAAAACCAGGAAACCAACACAACTTAACTAGCATCCTCAGTAACCACGCGCTAAATTTCGGGACGAAATTCTCTTAACAGGGGGAGAATGTGACAACCCTCAAATTTACATGTAACCGTACAATCTATTAATGTTAATTAAAGTACTTGATGACTGTGCTGAATCATTTAACTGCTCTCTGATTACTGTGTTATGCTTACATGTATTTGTTAACATACTAATAGTATACAGAAAAGTTACTAAATAGTCCGGTACGCCTTCCCGAGTGTTAAAAATTAAAAACATTGCAAAAATATATATGTAAGACACTTTACGGATTAATTAAGCACTTTAACGGAACAGTGTCAAACCGAACAACCGGACTTTACCCGGAACACAAAAATATTGTCAAACACATTAATTCTATTTTTTTAAGCTAGTTATGATCCCCGAACATCATAACACCTCCTAAAAATATCAACCAACTAAAGTATGTAACTAACACTTGATTTATAACTAGAATGTTACCAAATTGGTTAGCACCTAAGCTAGACCCCCCCCCCCACCTAACCTACGGTCATCATGGCCCTTACACAAATTGATTTTACTTCAATTGTTTATTAGATTATGTTCCCTCCTACATGACACATTACACAAGGGTTAAAGTTGCAAAATGGGTTATAAATAAGTATACTAGACAACCACCTTCTCACTTCAAACCTCAACAAGCAACAAAGTTCTCTTCCTTCCTTCCCCACTTTCGGCAGCCACCACCAACCACCCTATCACCACCATCAACTCCCTTTCTAGCCATTTTACATACACACAAAGGTGCAAGGAGTCATACAACTAAGCTCGGTGCACTCGGAAGTTCAAGGACCACTCTAGTTTTCTTTTATCCACCACTTTTACGCCTTGTTTCTCCCCGAGCCTTGTGCTAGTAGTAAGTGCTTCAAATCTTCATCTTGTCATGTATTTGGAGGTTAATAGTTGATTAAATGGTTAAAAGTTAAGAAACACTAATGAACTTACATTAAAGTCTTGAACATAAGGAGTAAAAGATGGATAAAGAGAAGTTATGTGTGTAAATCATGTAGATCTTGTGTTGTTATGATTCTTGTTGATTTCCTGAAGATTTGCTGGTTAATATTGATGTTTGATGTTGTTGTGATCACTAAACATGCTAACGAAATCAATCGAACGCGCTTTAGAAGGTTAAAGACTGAAAACAGAAAGTTGTTTAGTGATTACAGCCAACTTCAGTTGGCTATAACAGGACCGTAACTTAACGAAAAATGTATTTTCTGAAGTCTAGGTTTATGTATTATGAAATACGGTTCTAATGGCACTGGAATCATAATTTTTGGACCCTGTTTACTATTTTTAAAGTGTCATTTCGTAACAGCAGCTAGAGCTGCAATTTTTTGCTGAAAATATGCGTTCTGTTTTCTGTCATAACTTAAATTATGTGTAGAGTTAAATCATGAAAATTGTACTGTAGATGACCACCGATGTATTTGTAATTCTCTCACTGGAATTTCGTAAATCGGACTCTCGATGAATTTTAAATAAATTATTCCGTGGACTGTGGTCAGAAAAAGATAAATCTGAGTTCAGTCCGGAAAATGAATTTTTATAAAATATTGGTAACGAACTGGACCCTGATATTTTTACACAATAATATTTGGATCGTTTAAGATATTCTGTAAAAATTTTGGAATTTTTGGAATAAGTTAACTATTTTATTAAAATATCCGAAAATAGCCCGGTTTTGAATATTAATACTGAAATGACATAAGTTGTAATTTGCGTGTCTAAATGTCGAGTATGTTATATGTGAATGATCTAACATGTTATGTGCAATATCATATGTTTATTTATGAACGGGAATAGATGGGAAGTTTATATGGGCATAAACCGTTAAAGTAATGCATGTTATGTGATAGATACGTGTAGGAACTTTGTGCTCTATTTGAAAATCACTAAATGACTAACTGGTAATCATATTAGGACGTGATTGACCGACCTTGACTGTTAGCTTTATTTGAGAATCTATCCGAGCAAACCAATGTGAGTTCACACACTTTCTAAGGCATGGGATTCCCGGTGGTTTGGAAATGGGTTAAAGAATTAAAACGGAATCTACATATCTTACTTAGGTAGGATATGTACGGCTATCCTCCTTGGGTTGGATGCCAATGTTAATCCTGCGTATTCTCTTTGGGAGAACTACGTACGTTCGTCCTCCTCGGGTTGGACAACAACCTTAAAACTTACTAGACAAAACTCTATCATAAGTCCCTCATTTTATATCGACTAAATCGCCGAGGCCGATGGCGAGCGGGTCATTAGTTAATAGCGCTATTAGGTTTAACAAACCTCACACCGTGTCGTTCGAACGGGCGTGTACTAATGGACTAAGGCAAAGGGGTCAATGCTGATAGACATTGACTTAGGGCACAACTTACTTTCGTTAGTAGTCGATATCATACCGTCTAGTAGTTCACATGGGGAAGCCCCCACTGATCATGGGTATGGATTGGGTAATAAAAGGAACTGGTTAAACATACTTTCAACTACGGGGTAACTCCCACGGCAAATAAGCCAACGAAAGTCAAACCACATTTTCAGAAACAACTTAAAACTAATCAACCAACCGTGAACTCACTCAACTTTGTTGTTGACTCGTTGTTACATGCCTTACAGGTCGCTAGATGCTTTTGGAGCTTGCACGAGGAGAAGGTTGTTGTGGGATATGGATTGTTATGTCCCTTGCTTAATATTTAATCCATATGAATCTATTAAACTTACGTTTTGAACTTTAAACTTATGAACTATGGAACTTATGTTTTGGTTTCACGTTTTATGCTTCCGCTGTTTAAATCTGAACTTGGTTAACTTAAAGTCGGTTTACTTTCTTTTGGTCACCAATCGTATCGTGGTTGGTTTTATTTACTTAATTGTGCTGTTCAATATGATTGGTGGCTCGATCCTGGTCACGTCACGCCTCCAAGCGGCGGTACTCCGCATGGTGGATTTTGGGGGTGTGACAGATTGGTATCAGAGCCATTGGTTATAGAGAACTTGGTTTTAAAAAAGGGAAAAGCTTTTTGATAAAACCAGACTATAACCTGTACAGTGCTCAACGATACACAACGACGCTTCGCTCCACGTGCAAGACTCGACACAATAGGTGGTATGATTTATGTTATATTGTCGGTTAGATAGTTTACACTGTGCATTGGTTAACGTGATAATTGCTATTTAAACCCTGTGTGCCTACTCTCTACTGTCGTCCCACACTTACGCACTTTCGCGACACTTTTCTCACTTACGTTGCTTCGTTGTGAAGATCATGAGCGGACGCAGAGGACGTATCAACCTCACTCAAGCCCAGTTGATGGCTTTGATCAACGAACGAGTTGCTGAGGCACTCGCAGCAAATCCAGCAGGAGGTATAACCTGCCATATCAACCCATCTTAGGACGTTTAGATCCTACCTTCACAAACCAACCCTCGTGCTTAACCTTATCTTTTATTCTCGCGCAATAGGTCAACATGCTCAGCCTCCTGTGTGCACGTTCAAAACGTTCATGGACTGCCGACCTACTACTTTCAGTGGCACAGAAGGAGCAGTAGGCCTTCTTCACTGGTTCGAGAAGCTTGAGTCTGTTTTCGAGATGTGTGAATGCCCTGAAGATCGTAGGGTGAAATATGCTACTGGAACACTTGAAGGTGCTGCGTTAACCTGGTGGAAAGCACAGGTTCAACTACTAGGGCTGGCAGTTGCTAATGCCACCCCCTGGAATGGTTTCAAAGAACTGATCAAAGAGGAGTACTGCAGTCGTGATGACAACCACAAGCTAGAGGTGGAATTTTTCAATCTGAAGATGACGGGGTCTGAGATTGAGGCTTATACTAAGAGGTCAAACGAGCTGGCCATCTTGTGTCCCACTATGGTGGACCCTCCCATCAAACGTATTAAGCTGTACCTCAAGGGCCTTGTACCTGAGATTCAAAGTCACGTAACTTCAGCTAACCTGGGTACCATTCAGCGGATCATTAAGTTAGCTCATCGCCTCACCGATCAAGCAGTCGAACAAAACAAACTGCCCAAGCGTATTGGTGCTGCTACTATTGACGCTCCCAATGAAAACAAGCGAAAATGGGATGGGAATTCCAGTAAGGGTTCAACTTCAGTTCAGTCTCAGCAGCGAAAGACTGATGACTACCAGAGTCCTGGTCAGCAATCTTCCGGTAGTCAAGGACAGGGTGGATACCGAGGGAACCACCCCAAGTGCAACCAGTGCAACAAGCATCACAGCGGGCAGTGCAACAAAGGTCGTTGTCAGAGATGTCACAAGCTGGGTCATGAAGCTAAGGATTGCAGGAGCTCGCGTCCTGGGAATCAGAATCGCCAACAACAACAACAAGCTCCACATAATCACCAGTAACAGCAACAGCAGGGCAATAAAGGATGCTTTCAGTGTGGCGCTGAAGGCCACTTTAAGAAGAACTGTCCTCAGCTGAACCAGAACCACAACAACCAAGGAAACGGGAACCACAATGGGAACAACAATGGAGGCAACAATGGAGGCAATAACGGGGGTAACAATAATGGCAACGGTGCCAGAGGACGTGTTTTCGTGCTAGGTCAGGGTGATGCAAGGAACAATCCCTACGTTGTGATGGGTAAGTTTCTTCTGGATGATTTCTTTGTTACTATTTTATTCGATTCGGGTGCCGATACTAGTTATGTGTCCTTAAAAGTTAGCCAAATGCTTAAGCGCACTCCAACACTCCTGAACACCAAACACACGGTAGAACTAGCTAATGGTAAAAGTCTTTAAGCCACACACGTAGTTAAAGGTTGTAACCTCGTCTTAGCTGGTCAGACCTTCTCTATCGTTCTTATTCCTATCGTACTTGGTAGTTTTGACGTTGTCATTGGGATGGATTGGCTATCTCATCATCAAGCGGAGATTGTTTGCAAGGAGAAAATCGTCCGCATTCCTCATTCTGGTGAAGAACCCCTCGTGATTCATGGCGACAAGAGTGGTGCTGTCGTAGGCACTATCTCTTTCCTTAAGTCCCAAAAGTGTTTGCGAAAGGGCCACACTGCCATTCTAGCACTCGTTACTGACACATCAACGGAAGAGAAGAAAATTGAAGATTTTCCTATTGTGCGCGATTTTCCTGAGGTATTTCCTGAGGAATTACCTGGTCTTCCGCCTCATCGTCAAGTTGAATTTCAAATCGAGCTAGCTCCCGGAGCAGCACCCATAGCTTGAGCACCTTATCGTCTAGCTCCATCAGAACTTGAAGAACTATCCACGCAACTACAAGTGTAGGTCCCCTATTCGTATGGATCTTCACAGAATTGTCAATCCAATCAAGAGTGCGGAATCCTCTTAATCAGAATATCACAGAAACGAGTAGAAACAGAAAACAGCAAATCACTTTCAAACCGGGTTTACTATTGATTATCAAACAAACGTATTACAATCAATCTAAACCCTAACCACACTCAAATTCGTCCAAGTCTAGCTCTCACGAATTTCAATGCCTCTCAAACTCTGTTTTGGCTGATTAACCTAAACCCTAAAGCCTAACCTTGTTTATATAGCACAAGGTTTGCTACTTGGGCTAAGGTTCCTCCATGGGCAAGCCCATTTCGTCCCCTATGACCCAATATGGGTTTTATTTAGCCCAAACTCTATTATTCAACTATTACAAAGCTAAACCCGCTAACTGTTTATCGTTTAACTAATTACAAGATATCCAAAGACCAAATCTAAGCTGTTGTCACAAACATGCACCAACAACAAGAACTCTTGGAAAAGGGTTTCATACGTCCTAGCTCTTCGCCATGGGGAGCTCCAGTGTTATTCGTGAAGAAGAAGGACGGTACTTTCAGAATGTGTATTGACTATCGCGAACTTAACAAGGTGACCGTGAAGAATCGTTATCCTCTTCCACGCATTGACGACTTGTTCGACCAGCTGCAAGGGTCAAGCTATTACTCTAAGATTGATTTGAGATCGGGATATCATCAGCTGAGAGTCCGAGAGGAAGACGTCTCCAAAACAGCATTCAGAACTCGTTACGGCCATTACGAGTTTCTGGTTATGCCTTTCGGATTGACGAATGCACCGGCGGTCTTCATGGATCTCATGAACCGAGTGTGCAAGCCTTACCTAGATAAGTTCGTTATTGTTTTCATCGACGACATCCTGATCTATTCTAAGAGTCAGGAGGAACACGAGCAGCATCTACGACTTATGCTGGAACTTCTTCGAAAAGAGCAGTTGTATGACAAGTTTTCGAAATGTGACTTCTGGCTTCGTGAAGTCCACTTTCTAGGCCACGTGGTAAACAAGGATGGGATTCATCTGGATCCATCCAAGGTTGACTCGATCAAGAACTGGCCTGCACCCCGCACACCAACAGAAATCCGCCAATTCTTGGGTTTGGCAGGATACTACAGAAGTTTTATCAAAGATTTCTCCAAGATTGCGCAACCTCTCACTTCACTGACTCAAAAGGGTATCACCTATCGTTGGGGTGATGCACAGGAGTCCGCATTTCAGCACTTGAAAGATAGACTTTGTAGCGCACCTATCCTCTCATTGCCTGAAGGCACAGATGATTTTGTGGTTTATTGCGACGCTTCCATCCAAGGACTTGGTTGTGTGTTGATGCAACATGACAAGGTCATTACCTACGCATCACGCCAACTCAAAGTGCACGAAAGAAATTACACTACGCACGACTTGGAATTGGGAGCAGTTGCTTTCGCGCTTAAGATATGGAGACATTACTTGTACGGTACCAAGTGCATCATTTACACCGATCACAGGAGTCTCGAGCATATCTTCAAGCAAAAGGAGTTGAACATGCGACAACGTCGATGGGTCGAGCTCTTAAATGATTATGAATGCGCTATCAAATACCATCCGGGCAAGGCCAATGTTGTGGCCGACGCCCTCAGCCGAAAGGATACTATACCTAAGCGTGTACGTGCTTTACAGCTTACCATCCAATCTAACCTTCCCGCTCAGATTCACGATGCTCAGGTTGAAGCATTGAAAGCAGAAAACATCAGTCCGGAAAAAGATAAATCTGAAAAAGAAAACATCAGATTCGCGATGCTCAGATTCGATGAATTTTAAATAAATTAATCAGTGGACTGTGGTCTGAAAAAGATAAATCTGAGTTCAGTCCGGAAAATGAATTTTTATAAAAATATTGGTAATGAACTGGACCCCGATATTTTTTGCAATATAATATTTGGATCGTTTAAGATATTCTGTAAAAATTTTGGAATTTTTGGAATAAGTTAACTATTTTATTAAAATATCCGAAAATAGCCCGGTTTTGAATATTAATACTGAAATGACATAAGTTGTAATTTGCGTGTCTAAACGTCGAGTATGTTATATGTGAATGATCTAACATGTTATGTGCAATATCATATGTTTATTTATGAACGGGAATAGATGGGAAGTTTATATGGGCATAAACCGTTAAAGTAATGCATGTTATGTGATAGATACGTGTAGGAACTTTGTGCTCTATTTGAAAATCACTAAATGACTAACTGGTAATCATATTAGGACGTGATTGACCGACCTTAACTGTTAGCTTTATTTGAGAATCTAACCGAGCAAACCGAGGTGAGTTCACACACTTTCTAAGGCATGGGATTCCCGGTGGTTTGGGAATGGGTTAAAGAATTAAAACGGAATCTACATATCTTACTTAGGTAGGATATGTTCGGCCATCCTCCTTGGGTTGGATGCCAATGTTAATCCTGCGTATTCTCTTTGGGAGAACTACGTACGTTCGTCCTCCTCGGGTTGGACAACAACCTTAAAACTTACTAGACAAAACTCTATCATAAGTCCCTCATTTTATATCGACTAAATCGCCGAGGCCGATGGCGAGCGGGTCATTAGTTAATAGCGCTATTAGGTTTAACAAACCTCACACCGTGTCGTTCGAACGGGCGTGTACTAATGGACTAAGGCAAAGGGGTCAATGCTGATAGACATTGACTTAGGGCACAACTTACTTTCGTTAGTAGTCGATATCATACCGTCTAGTAGTTCACATGGGGAAGCCCCCACTGATCATGGGTATGGATTGGGTAATAAAAGGAACTGGTTAAACATACTTTCAACTACGGGGTAACCCCCACGGAAAATAAGCCAACGAAAGTCAAACCACGTTTTCAGAAACAACTTAAAACTAATCAACCAACCGTGAACTCACTCAACTTTGTTGTTGACTCGTTGTTACATGCCTTACAGGTCGCTAGATGCTTTTGGAGCTTGCACGAGGAGAAGGTTGTTGTGGGATATGGATTGTTATGTCCCTTGCTTAATATTTAATCCATATGAATCTATTAAACTTACGTTTTGAACTTTAAACTTATGAACTATGGAACTTATGTTTTGGTTTCACGTTTTATGCTTCCGTTGTTTAAATCTGAACTTGGTTAACTTAAAGTCGGTTTACTTTCTTTTGGTCACCAATCGTATCGTGGTTGGTTTTATTTACTTAATTATGCTGTTCAATATGATTGGTGGCTCGATCCTGGTCACGTCACGCCTCCAAGCGGTGGTACTCCGCATGGTGGATTTTGGAGGTGTGACAGAAAACCCCCCTGCCGTCGAGATGATGATCATCTGTGTTGATGTGTTATAAAAAGTCCTCTCTCAAAATTCGGTTGTGTGCGTGGGCCCAAGAGTCCAAATTGTGGATTGTTTCTTTCTCCAAACTGCCAAGACCATGTGCGGCCCAATGTCTCCAGCCCACATGTGTCGTGATGATGATGATAATGTCTTTGGGCTTGTTGACTGCCTTTCTAAAATTGTCACATCAAGTCAGCCACACCTCTGCCGTGATGCTTGATGATGTTTTTTCACTTTGTGTGGCAACCCAATCCAAAGGGTCCACTAATCCACAAGCACATGTGCGGCCCAATAGACAAGTCCAATATGTCGGCCCTTTAGTCCAAGTGGTGACGATCATAATTTTATTCAAGAAATCCCTTTTGATTCTTGTTCACGTGATGTGTGTATTTGACGGCTGCCCCCTAATTTCC
The DNA here is from genome assembly GCA_030545235.1 of Helianthus tuberosus. Lineage (NCBI taxonomy): Eukaryota > Viridiplantae > Streptophyta > Magnoliopsida > Asterales > Asteraceae > Helianthus > Helianthus tuberosus. The sequence continues at coordinate 157,456,687 of CM060402.1, read as the reverse complement.
TTCTCTCCACGTAAATGTCTGATATCATGATGATATCCAATTAATGTTGACTTTGTGTGCCTCTTTAATTAATTGTTGATGATGTGATAAGATGTGATGTTTTTATTAAAAGTCATAATCCTCATCACATGACTTGTATAACTACCTAACCTACAGGTAAGACCGTAGGCTACGCTTCATACATTCTGTAAACTTTCCTCGCCAACCATAAGCTGCATATTCTATTTTCAGTATATTACCAAACAGCCCTTAAACTTCATTGTGTTGCGTTCTTTGCACTTCCAAACTATGTTTCAACCCGAAACAAGTACCTAGCAACATTATGTGCCCCGATTATCATCCGTAGGTGTTCCGCTTCATCTCTAACCACTTTAAATTCACCAAATTACGCGATTGACCTACAAAACCACCAAAGCTCGTAGTTATCACATTCGAGACATGTAATCGCTTAAAACACAATAAGACACGTATTTTAACACCCTTAATTCTCATGTTTTGCACTCTCCATCACATCCCCACACTTAACATTGATTGTCCTCAAGCAACCATTACAAACATTACTCACCTTATTAACAAATCACCATTGAATCCCTTACCGAATTAACAATTTAAGGTCCCAAGTCATACCCGTCCCATAGACTGACACAATCGAGATTGACAATCTGACAGATAAATGATATGCATTTAAAACAACTTAAGACTTGCTTAACTAAAACTAACATGCTTATGATACTACACACATGCCACACGCCCCTCACAATGATCACTACTCTCGGTTTTAATCAAGACTAGCGTGTAATGTGCTAGTATGTAATTCACTCAAAACCAACTACGCAACCTTGCAATCATAAGCTTGTATAGCAATCACACCTCCACTGTATCATTTAACCTAGCACATATCAAAAGGACTTTTGGGTTTTGGGTTAAGGGTAAAGGTAAGGAAATATTTTTGGATTTTTCTGTTTATATGGCGAACACAAAAGAATACCAAACCATGACAGCTTTATTCACAATAACTACTAATAATTTGGGTATTTTCGACCCATTTATTCAACACGAACATAACAATGATTTTTGTTTTTGTTTTTCTTTCTTTTCTCTTTTTTTTCATTTCGTTTTTTCTTTCTTTCTTTTTTTGTCTTTTCTTTTCATTTTTTTTCATAACACACTTCTAAACATACTTGTCATTCATAGTTGGTAATCAAACAGGTCAAACAAGGTGTAGCAAACGAAGGGTAAAAGGCTCAACATGGTTAGCTAAGGTAGGGTGATAAACAATCAACAATTAACACAATGGATGGATCCTAATGCCTTTATCATTTATGCATACATTAAATCACAGTCTCAGCACGTATCAAACCACACAAGTTCTAACACAAAGCAACATATGGCCTACTCTCAACAAATGAACATTTATAGCAAATTCAACTACAATTAAGCAGGCTCAAATATCTCACCGAACAAAAGGAAATTGGGTTGCCGACACGTAGCATGTGTAATTCCTAAAGCATGTTACCCCTAGTTAGACATCTCTTCTCAACTATTTTCTAAAACTTGTCAGAAATTCTCTCATGAAACTTACAGGGGCAACCATAACTAGGGATCTAAGTTAGTTTAATATCAGCAGGAACCCTTTTAGCGATTGAAAATGTTGGTTTTCATGTAGTTCAAGCATACTTGAGAAACAAAAATGTTCAAAATTTTTCAATTTTTAGCACAATTTCAACCCTTTCAAGCATTTAGCATTAACAATCTTACCAACCCTCTCTCGAGTTACCGCATCCCCACACTTGGGATACATTGTCCCCAATGTATAGTGCAATTTATAGTCTAAACTCGAGATACCACCCGCAAACCATGAACGACTAATACCTAGACAACTCAACACAAAGAAACCACTCCCAACACAAAAATTTCACACCACCAAGTACACGAAAACAAATAAAACACAAGATAGGTAAACACATGCACCTGATCAGAAAACAAGTGAATGTTTGTAGTGGTGTAGCTGCTGCGATCTAACCGGAACATACGCCCCTCATGGATTCTTTGAGATCTCACCGGGGATGTTGCCAAACATCCCCACACTTGATTCATTGCATCCGTGAAGATGGAACGTAGAAACCTGTCAAAACACAAACACACCAAAACGAGAGCAAACCAAAATACAATATAATACTCTACATCCTCGGGCTGCCTCCCGAGAGCGCTAAGTTTAAAGGTCTTCAGCCAGACCGTACCTGATATGCGCTACGGTGGTCTCAATGCACACTTACCTAAAACATTTCCAACAAATGCCCGGAAATTTACATGCAATCTCCATAGGTTTGTAAGTATAATTGGCATGTTCAGACTGCACCTGCGGGTTTCGCTAATCCACTTCATGAGATATACACCGATGTCTTGTAGCTTCACCCTTTTCATCTTCTTACTCGAACCCTCTTCCCCACACTTGATAATTGGAATGATTGATATGGGAAGAGGTTCGGTACACATATTCATCTCATCAGACTGCTCTGTCTCCTCATCCTCACACACCATCTGATCCACCAGTGACTCTTCATCAGATAAAGGATTCATTGGTGTGGTATTATCCTCCATAACCTCCTCCTCCATGTGAGAATAATATCTAATATCAACAGGTAATGGTGAAAGGTGTTGTTCTATTTCTATCTTCATTTTTAAATTCTGACACTTAGAAACTAAACAGCTGATTCGATCTTCATCGGAAAGGTTGGGTGCTGATAAATACTGCTCGAGTTTGGATAAAGTCACTTCCAACATAGCAAGCTCTTTCTCCTCCCCGGTTTGATAAATATAAACACCCTCGGGCTCAGAATATTCCTCGGGATGATACTGTCGGTATCCCTGATACGGTGTTGAGATGTATGCATCCATCATTTTTTTATTCCAATACTCTGGATTTTCCAAATACACCGCGCACACATCATCATAAACAGAAGTATGATGATGACCGCAACAGAAACATTGTCCATCCGTCCTTGGTTCATAATAAGCATCCTCGTCCCGATCCCATCCGTCAGAGTAATAACCATCCTCCACCGTTGTATCAGAATCATAGAAATATGGTGGAGGGGAAGAATTATCATAGCAAGGCATCGGTGGTTCTTCCTATTTCGCTTTTTCCCGTCTAAATCGGGCCTCGTGGCAACCGATACACGGGTGAAGTGGTTCCCCGCACAAAATGCATGTAGAAGAGCCGCAAAATATAGTAAGATCTGTCATCCTGCACAAACACAGCTCAACTACCCACGTGAATCACAAACAAATAAGTTAACAAAATAAAAACAAAAATTCTTTTAGTTTTATTTTTTTATTATTATTTTTTTTAACTAAAACTTAACACTAAACACTTTGCACACGCCTCCCCGGCAACGGCGCCATTTTGGTGTCTGTCGTTATGGACATGCAAAAACCAACTAAACTATGTAGATAGGATAAGTCGGATATCGAACCAGAGGAGGATTGTGGAAAGTGTGTAATGTTAAGTATTATTAACAACTATAAAAAAATAAACTGATGATTGTTTGATTTGTGGATTAACTAAATTATGAAGTAAGCACTTGAGGTTTTAAACAATAGGAAAAAGAAAGGTTCCTCCAGACTTCAGGTTTGCAAACAAGTTCAGTTATGTGTTTAATCAAAACATTCACATAGACATAAATGTTTAACCTAATTAACCAATTGTGATAACCAACGACAAAGTACTCCGGTCAATACATAACGGGAGGTTATCGAATGATTATCAATTACAATTACAATTACAAATCCTAATCCCATGTCAAATATATCCCAATTACTAGAACTCTCGGGAACTGAATGCTTAGAAATCAAGGTTTAAATAAATGCAACCAGTTACAATCAGTTAATTAAATCCATGGTGAAAAGCATCAGATGCTTAGATCACCAAGTTACAATGATTAAAAACACATAAAAGTACCTAATTACACAAACCCTTCATCCGAAGGAACCCATAAAAGACTAGCCGCTCATTAGGGTGGGATGATCTTCGCAGCCTCAAACCACGGTTGAAAACCCCCCTGCAGTCGAGATGATGATCATCTGTGTTGATGTGTTATAAAAAATCCTCTCTCAAAAGTCGGCTGTGTGCGTGGGCCCAAGAGTCCAAATTGTGGATTGTTTCTTTCTCCAAACTGCCAAGACCATGTGCGGCCCAATGTCTCCAGCCCACATGTGTCGTGATGATGATGATAATGTCTTTGTGCTTGTTGACTGCCTTTCTAAAATTGTCACATCAAGTCAGCCACACCTCTGCCGTGATGCTTGATGATGTTTTTTCACTTTGTGTGGCAGCCCAATCCAAAGGGTCCACTAATCCACAAGCACATGTGCGGCCCAATAGACAAGTCCAATATGTCGGCCCTTTAGTCCAAGTGGTGATGATCATAATTTTATTCAAGAAATCCCTTTTGATTCTTGTTCACGCGACGTAAATGTCTGATATCATGATGATGTCCAATTAATGTTGACTTTGTGTGCCTCTTTAATTAATTGTTGATTATGTGATAAGATGTGAAGTTTTTATTAAAATTCATAATCCCCATCACATGACTTGTATAACTACCGTAACCTACAGGTAAGACCGTAGGCTACGCTTCATACATTCTGTAAACTTTCCTCGCCAACCATAAGCTGCATATTCTATTTTCAGTATATTACCAAACAGCCCTTAAACTTCATTGTGTTGCGTTCTTTGCACTTCCAAACTATGTTTCAACCCGAAACAAGTACCTAGCAACATTATGTGCCCCGATTATCATCCGTAGGTGTTCCACTTCATCTCTAACCACTTTAAATTCACCAAATTACGCGATTGACCTGCAAAACCACCAAAGCTCGTAGTTATCACATTCGAGACATGTAATCGCTTAAAACACAATAAGACACGTATTTTAACACCCTTAATTCTCATGTTTTGCACTCTCCATCACCTTCCCAGTGGATTGCACCAAGGCTTTCCACCATGTTAGGGCGTCACCCTTGAAGGACTGAGATACGAACTTGACGATATCCTCCTTCGCACACCCACTAATATCAATCACCGTCTCCATTTCATCTAACCACTTCATACAATCTATCGCTCCCATTTCTCCCGTGAAGTCTCTTGGCTTACACGAGACGAAGTATTTGTAGGTACAACCTTTTGTTGTACTTGGGAGTCTGGTTTAACACAACCTTCTGAGATTCAGATCTCTGATTGGATGAATGCTGAGATTCATCCCTTTTTTATGCATGCGAATGCGATAAGGGTTTTGTATGAGTTTTGGACCGAACATGACTCGGTTCTTTGAATATTTTATCCACCGCTTGAGCAACTGCGGTATCAATCATTGCTTGCAATTCAGCATTTGTAAGATTTATTCTTGTTTCATTATTGTTCTCTCCCACGGATGACTGTTTGCTTCGTCAGAGCCAACCATGATTAGAGTACTATATCAAACAATAATGATATATTTAAATTATATGGTCATGGTATTATTAAACCATATAGACCATTTTAAGCAATAGATAACAATCAATTCGATCATGATTTGCCTAGGCTTCAACTGAACCCTAAAGAGCAATAAATAGGATATAATCATTTATATTTATTAGACAGGGGGTATAAATCACAACTGTCAATGTCACAAAAGACATTTTCATGTAGCACTAGGCTCGTCTTGAAGGACATTTAGATGGCATCAAAAGCCTTGTCACGAGGATGATTAAGCTATAACCAATGATCTCCTGGATCAGTGATCTTTTAAGGGTCGAACATAGTTCATCACCTTTTTGACAAGAAGTTTATAAAACAAAACTATCATTGTCATGAATACACCTTTGCCCGTAGGCATACACCTCAAATGGATGTTTTGATGTATACATCATATTGATGTTTAATAGCCATGATTTACATTGATCACATAGGCTATGATAATGACTTGGAAGGACCCCAAGTATATTTAGAAGCTAGTGTGACCTCACAAGTCTCCCAGCCAGGAATGTTAACCTGTTTTCAGATGTTAACAGGGAATTATTGTCTTAAAAAGGTTGTACCATCATAGCTATTATTATTTTGGCTAGGTTATACCTCTAAGAACTTTTTGGCAGATCAATTTAAAAATGAAATGATATAGCACGATGATGTAATAAAATACATATCTAAAATTTCAAAAAGAAATTCCATTAAAATACTTAAACTATTACAAGAATGCCCTAAACGGGTCTTGAAAGAAACACACTGTCCACATAGGGACTATAGAAAAAAGAAAATAAGTCCACGCAGAGACTTGGTACTGAAAATAAAATGTCCTCGTAGGGACTTGATTGAAAGATACAATACAAAATAAAGTAAACAACTTTCTATTTCTTTTTGCCTTTGATGAGATTCGCAAGGCCCTTGAGAAAGCTGTTATGCTTCTTATTGGTTTCATCTGTTTTTCGCTCAACCCTGTCCAGCCTCTGCAGAATTTCTTGAGTTTGCTCCTGTTGGGGAGGAGGAAGTTGCTGGTAAGGTGGGTATTGATACCCTTGCACTGGATATCCAGTTGGGTAAACTGGAGGATAAGATGAAGGATAAAGCGCATTATAATGTGCTGCCGTAAGATATGGATCATGGGCTCCATAATCTGTTGGATATCCAGATGGGTTATACCCAGACGAACCTGGGTATGTTGGTATCGGGTTGTTAAAACCCACTGGCGGTGGCGGTGGTGCATAAGAAACTGGCAGGGGAATGTCTTCTGGCACCACATGCGAGGGTCCACCCACTTGTGGGTCCTCGGGAATAAGAGGGTATGAGCTTGAACCTTGAGGGGAACTGAACCGTGGTCCCCCACGCATAGACATTCGTGCATTCCTCCTTCGCCTGGGTGGCTCAGGATGTGGTTGAGGTGGTTCCTCAACAGGTAGAGGTGGTGGGGTAACCGCTTGAAGATACGGTTCATTCAAAGGAGGTTGAGCAGGAGAGTTATGATATGAAGGGGTGGATTCCCATTCATACGTGGCCCACCTTTCGGCAAAAGAATCGGGCCCTTGGTAAGGCGATCCTTGATATGGAGAACCGCTGGATATGCTGATAGGGTGGCCAGGTGTCCCGGATTTCTGGGTCAGGGTCGTCATCCATTTCTATCTCTTGGGAGAAGTGGTCTTCGGGTCCTAAAGGATTGAAACCCAGAAGATTGTTGACATAGTCGTTGGGGTTGAACTGAGCTGGGGTATAAATGGAATCGGAGTGATGGAAAGAATGAGAGTGTAAAGAGTGGTGAGATTGGTGCGAATGGTGTGATTCCTGAGAGTGATAGGAATGCTGGGGCTCGTCAGAAATGGGTAGCCCAAAGTATGGAGGATCTGAAGGTGAGGATCCTAGCGAAACAGAGTGCCTCGCCGGTTTGAAGGTATGACTCCAATGATCCCGAGAGTCAGAACTAGAGAAAGATCCTGACGGAGTGCGCCTATGGGAGGGTCCTGCATGGCCTGATGGCCCTCCTCTCATCGGTCCCTTTCCCTTGCCTCGTACACGTTGCGGCATTATCAATTAGCTAACATGTCAAAGCAAGTAAAACAAAAATATAAACGACAAAAGGAAAGTTAAGAATAAATCCTATGTCATATGCCTAGACTCGGAAGTCTAAGGAATGTGCTTATTGTGTCATTGAGATTAAACATAAAAGGTTAGTGTTTAATTCACTCAATGTTGGATCTGATACCAACCTGTCACACCCCGATATTTCCACATATTACTGGTGGGCCCGGTTGGGAGTATCATGACGTAGTTGATATCATCATAGTCAATATACACAATAAATAGCACAGCGGAAGGCTTGGTGAATAATTACTATTACAAACCATAGTGTCTGAGTGTCCAAATGAAAGAATATACAGACTTGGTTGTAATAAAGATCCACAGGTGGATCGTAAAATAAAACACAAGAAACTGAAATAACAGACTTCAGGTATCTAGGGATTTGCAAGATCCTCTTATTTGACACCTAGTAGCTCCAGCCTATTTACGAGAGGTACCTGTCAACTAGTCTTTGGAAAATACGTCAGTTTACACTGGTAAATACAATTAACCGACTCATTTGAAAACATTTATGAAAATTGATTTAAGTGCACAAGGCACAAACCTTTTATAACTTGGGACAATTATTTAAGATAATCTTGTATACAGATTTACATGTTTGTCTTACATATGGGGCTGGTTTGGAAGCCGGTCATGATTAACCGACTCACCATTTATAGAACCCACAAAGGAGTTATCCCCAACATGTGGGTTATATTATCATTTGCATCTGTCAGGTGCATGCCTACACCCCGTGCATAGGTCGTGGCCATTTTCAAATGAAATGAGCCGAGGATATCCAGGACACGGTCGTATTAACCCCCAATGCTTATGTTATCAAACAAGACAGATTAAAACGGGTTATGTAAATTTATTAATCACAATTCGATTAAATGATTTCATACCCGACCAAGTGGTATTATTATAATACCATATCCCAAGCCCGTATAAGGGAAAATAAGTTAAAAGTATTTACCTGAGCTAGATGAAAGAGGTAACTCAGCCGTATATTCCTAAAGCCTTATGTAGTACCTTCTACTGTAGCTACTCAAACTGTATGAAAGGTTTAATAACCTATTAGGATACTAACGGGTCTTTATTTAAGTCAAGGACTTAGACCGGTTAGTGGGAAATATACTTTACGGTTCTAAACGCTAGATTAAGCGGAGACCGGAATAGAATGTGGTTTGGACCCGACAAGTTTGGATACTTGTATAATATGGGTAAACTAAACACATTCTGGAATTTGAGGATTTAATGATAAGGTTAAACCCGTTTCGGTTATTTTACGTAAACTAGTCACATAAACCGATCCGAATGCATAACGGGTAACCAAATGAATTATATACAGGTCTCATATGTTATTATGCTTATAATATGTTAATACATCAGTAGGATGCTAACATATATGCCCAAAAAGTATTTAAAACCAATTAAAGTCCCGTAAGGGCATTTTGGTCATTTTAATGATTATAAAAGAGATTTTACAAAAAACTGAGGTTCTGGTCTTTGGTAATCAGTAAAAATATTTATTTTATCACATTACATCAGTAAGATATTTTACATATGTGAGGTTGATCATTAGTGGCCAAACTATGCCCCGAAAGGGCATTTTGGTCATTTCACATATGCTTTTAAGGACATTTTTGGGAAGTCTGAGTTCATGACTTATACTTACTGTAGCAACATTGAAATTTACTTAAAAGTTCAGTAGGTAATAAGTCTTAGGTGCTAAATATGGTTTTAAAACATACTATACTCCTAATTAGTGTAAAACTCGCTAACCGACGATAATTAAGATGTTTATGTAAATCTGAGATTTTGATCAGTTTTAAATGCTCAAAATAATTTGTTTAATGTATGAAATCAGTAGGAAAAGGTTTGGCATTCAAATCATTTGTAAATCTCATTTTATGCATGAAAATGGTATTATCGTCTTTTACCGAATTGCACAAGAATTCTATGATATGATCAGTTTATAATCTGACCAAAAATACTATAAATCCTTAAAAATAATATCTTAACAGTAGGTAATGAGTTTTGGGTCAAAATCCAAGTTTAAACATGTCTTATGCAAGATATCGCAAGTTAATTAATAAAAAGCTTCTAATTACGATATCGAGCATAACTTCTGTTTGAGACCAAGAATTGATGTCAAATTTTCGAGACAAGTTTATATATCAGTAAAAAAGGTTTTTGTCCTCTCACATTTCTAAAAATCTCAATTATATGTCAAAAGGGCATTTACGGCATTTATAAGCATAATAACAAACAAGAGCATATAATTCAAATTACTAAGGACCAAGCAATATAACTCCAGGGGGTTTTACTATATAATATGGACTTAATGGATGCTTAAAAAATGGGAGAATTAAGCTTAAACGGGTCAGAACTGAAAGTCAAAGCAAAAGTCAAGCTTTTGCGACTTTCGGTTATGAACCGACCTTAGACTGATAATTGTTGGGTTAGACAGGTTTAAACATGTTCTAATACTAATTACCAAGTTATTAGAATGCTAAAATGTAATTTATAACCTCAGGTTTATTAGTTTGTATCATTATTTAAAATCTGTCCAATTTGACTTTTTGACTCAAAAGTTTGACCCGACAATTAACTAGTCAAACGAAATAATTAGAAGGTGCCCTTTTAAGGGTTATTCACCTACTTTAATATGGTCCCATAACCACTTTTATTTCGGTCAGAGGCTGGACCATTTGTGATTAAACCGAAAGTCAAAGTCTATTTACGATATCTTTGACTTTTCGGTTTTTAAGCTAATAAACTGAGCTAAACAAGGACTAAGACACTTACATAAGGTCCTAGCTATCTTTTCTACACTTCTTGATCCTCTCCTACTGCTGGCTATCTCCAGAAATGAGTATTAGAGTTGTTGCAACCAAATGAGCACTTGAACACTTAGACTTAGGAGCCTTTATATACACAATTGGCATGAAATAAGATCAAGGCAGGGGTTAAGGAGGCTTCTAGGATCACCCCAGGTGTCCTAGTGGCATTACAAGACCGACATACAGCCCCTGGTAATGGTTCTGACTCGTTTTGGCGGTTTGTGTGGCAGCCAAGGCAAAATTTCGAACTGGTAAGGGTATGGCTACCCGCGATGGGAAAAGCCTTAGTCCTTCATGGGTCGCCACGGCCTCAAATAAGTTTCCAAAGTTGGCAGTTTTAGTCCTTATGCTCTAAAACTCAATATAACTTTCATTTTTGGCATATAAGGCCCTTGTAGTTAGTTTTTAGAGGTTCAAGGGAGTATAACCAAACTCCGTTAGGCCCGGTTTCGTTAAAAGATCACCATAAACACAAGTTTCTTACTATTGACGCTTTTAACCCAAAGTCTTGAAAACTTGCTTAACGATCTCGAAACCACATGAAATTTATACTACTTATTCTTGAGAGTATATTTGAATATTTCGAAGCCACGTGTTCGTTAAAAGGTCACTCAGAGGTAAGAATTAACATGTTGACATGTTTAACCCCTGTAGTTTATAATCTTCCGATTATTTTCATAAACGGCTTCTTATATCCAATTAATCACTCGTTTAAGAATATATTCTTCGTGTATGGTTATTCAGAGGCAAAAGTTTGGCATGTTGACACTTTTAGTCCCCGTGGTTTCATATTTTCATCGTTTGGCAACTTTAGTCCTTCAAACTCAATCTTTCACATATTTAGAGTTTAGGACACGTGTCTTTACATGCATCGAGCATGTGTTATTGATTTGGGAGGTAGCTGGGATGACCACCTACCTTTGATCGAGTTCTCCTATAACAATAGTTACCATTCTAGCATTCAGGTTGCGCCCTTTGAGGCATTATATGGAAGGAAGTGTAGAACGCCTGTTTGTTGGGTGGAAGTAGGAGAAGCTCAGTTAGCAGGACCTGATATAGTCCTTGAAACGACGGACAAGATTGTCCAAATTCGTGATCGCCTGAAAGCTGCCAGGGTTAGGCAGAAAAGTTATGCTGATAAGAGGCGGAAACCCCTAAAGTTTGAAGTGGGCGATAAGATCTTACTAAAAGTATCACCCTGGAAAGGTGTGATGCGTTTTGGTAAGAAGGGTAAATTAAGCCCTAGGTATATTGGACCATTCGAGATTACCGAATGTGTCGGCAGTGTAGCTTATAAGCTAAACTTGCCTGAGGAACTGAGTGGAATCCACAATGTGTTCCACATCTGTAATCTCAAGAAATGTCTAGCTGATGAATCATTAGCTATGTCTCATAAGGACGTACAAATTGATGAAAGCCTGAGGTTTGTTGAAAGACCTATATCGATCGAGGATCGTCAGGTTAAAAAGCTCCGAAGAAAACACGTGCCAATAGTAAAGGTCAAGTGGGATGCCCGTAGAGGTCCCGAATATACGTGGGAATTCGAGTCCACTATGCGACAGAAGTACCCTCACTTATTCCAGTAAATCTCGGGGTCGAGATTTCTTTTAAGGGGGTGAGGATGTAACACCACGTAAAAATGTGTCCAATTGTGTAAAGACACGTGTCCTAAACTCTAGTTGTGAAAGATTGAGTTCGAAGGACTAAAGTTGCCAAACGATGAAAATATGAAACCACAGGGACTAAAAGTGTCAACATGCCAAACTTGTGCCTCTGAATGACCATACTTGAAGAATATATTCTTAATCGAGTGATTAATTGAATATAAGAAGCTGTTCATGAAAATAATCGGAAGATTATAAAATACAAGGGTTAAACGTGTCAACATGTTAATTCTTACCTCTGAGTGACCTTTTAACGAACCCGAGGCTTCGAAATATTCAAATATACTCTCAAGAATAAGTGGTATAAATTTCAAGTGGTTTCGAGATCGTTATACAAGTTTTCAAGACTTTGGGTGAAAAGTGTCAACATGATGAAACTTATGTTTATAGTGATATTTAACGAAACCGGGTCTAACGGAGTTTGGTTATACTCCCTTGAACCTCTACAAACTAAATGTCAAAAATGAGGTTAAATAAGGTTTATAATGACCAGGGACTGAAACTGCCATTTCTGAAACATTTTTAACCTGAACAACAGGTTTACGCGGGCCGCGTAAACCTTCTTCTGTTCCTACGCGGGCCGCGACAAACGCCCAGATCAGCGAAAACTTGACACCTGCACGTTTCAGCCTGTTCCACCGCCTTAGATCCCTGAATTTCGATACTTGGGGATTGTTGTCGGTTTTAGGATACCACTAGGACACCTGGGGTGATCCTAGGAGCCTCCATTACAGCTGTGATTGATCCAAATGCTTGCAAATTAGTATATAAGGTGCTCTAGTTCATAGTTCATATGCACACTTATTGCAACAATTTTCAAAGAACACACTTCTGGAGCTTGCAAGCATTAGGTGAAGATTTCCAAGTGTAGAAAAGATAGCAAGGACCCTAAGTAAGAGTTTTAATCCCTGCTTAGTCCATTTAATTAGCTTAAAAACCGAAAAGTCATACATATCGTAATTAAGCTTTGACTTTCGGTTTAATCATAATTGGTCCAGCCACTGATCGAAACAAAAGTGGTTATGAAACCATATTAAGGTAGGTGATTAACCCTTAAAAGGGCACCTCCTAATTATTTCGTTTGACTAGTTAATTGTCGGGTCAAACTAGTTAGTCAAAAAGTCAAACTGGACAGAAACTTTAAAAATAATTTAAACTAATAAAACAAAGGTTCTAAATTATATTTTAATATTCTAATGACTTGGTAATTAGTATTAGAACATGTTTAACCAGGTCTAACCCGACAATTATCAGTCTAAGGTCAGTTTATAACCGAAAGTAGCAAAAGCTTGACTTTTGCTTTGACTTTCAGTTCTGACCCATTTAAGCTAAATTATTCCATGTTTTAAGCTTCCATTAGGACCATATTATATAGTAGTGTAACATCCTGGAGTTATATTGCTTGGTCCTTATTGGTTTGAATTATATGCTCTTGTTTGTTAATATGCTTATAAGTGCCGTAACTGCCCTTTTTACACATAAATGAGATTTTTAGAAATGTGAGAGTACAAAAACCTTTGTTACTGATATATAAGCTTGTCCCGAAAATTTGACTTCAGTTCTTGGTCTCAAATAGGAGTTATGCTCGATATCGTAATTAGAAGCTTTTTGTTAATTAAATTGCGACATCTTGCATAAGACATGTTTAAACTTGGATTTTGAACCAAAACTCATTACCTACTATTAAGATATTATTTTTAAGGAATATTAAGATTTTTGTTCAGATTATAATCTGTTTAAATCATAGAGTTCTTGTGTAATTCGGTAAATGACGATAATACCCTTTTCATGCATAAAATGAGATTAACAAATGATTTGAATGCCAAACCATTTCCTACTGATTTTATACATTAAATAAATTATTTTGAGCATTTAAAACTTATCAAAATCTCAGCTTTACATAAACATCTTGATTATCGTCAATTAGCGAGTTTTACACTATTTAGGTGCAAAGTATGGTTTAAAACCATATTTAACATCTAAGACTTGTTACCTACTGAATTTTTAAACAAATTTCAATATTATTACAGTAGGTAAAAGTTATAAACTCAGATTTCCAAAAATGTCCTTAAAAGCATATGTGAAATGACCAAAATGCCCTTTCGGGGCATAGTTTGGCCATAAATGGTAAACCTCACATATATGTAGTATCTTACTGATGTAATCAGATAAAATAAATATTTTTACTGATTACCAAAGACCAGAACTTCAGTTTGTTATAAAATCTCTTTTATAATTACTAAAATGACCAAAATGCCATTACGGGACTTAAATTGGTTTTAATTACTTTTTGGGCATATATGTTAACATCCTACTGATGTATTAACATATTTTAGGCATAATAACAAATAAGACCTGTATATAATTCATTTGGTTACCCGTTACGCATTTATGCGTTCGGATCGGTTTATGTGACTAGTTTACGTAAAATAGCCGAAACGGGTTTAACCTTATCATTAAATCCTCAAATTCCAGAATTTGTTTAGTTTACCCATATTATACAAGTATCCAAGCTTGTCGGGTCTAAACCATATTCTATTCCGGTCTCCGCTTAATCTAGCGTTTAGAACCGTAAAGTTTCTCTAGCTAGCCGGTCTAAGTCTTTGACTTAACTAAAGACCCGTTAGCATCCTAATAGGTTATTAAACCTTCTATACAGATTAAGTAGCATCCAGTAGAAGGTATCATCATAAAGCTTTAGGACTTTACGGCTGAGTCACTTTTCACATTTAGCTCAGGTAAATACTTTTAACTTCTTTTCCGTTATACAGGCTTGGGATATGGTATTATAATAATACCACTTGGTCGGGTATGAAATCATTTAATAGGATTGTGATTAATAAATTTACATAACCCGTTTTAATCTGTCTTGTTTGATAACATAAGCATTGGGGGTTAATTCGACCGTGTCCTGGATATCCTCGGCTCATTTCATTTGAAAATGGCCACGACCTATGCACGGGGTGTAGGCATACACCTGACAGATGCAAATGCTAAAAATATAAACCCACATGTTGGTGATAACTCCTTTGCGGGTTCTATAAGTGGTGAGTCGGTTAATCATGACCGGCTTCCAACCAGCCCCAATTGTATGACAAACATATAAATCTGTATACAAGGTTATCTTTAAATAATTGTCCCAAGTTATAAATGATTTGTGCCTTGTGCACCTAAATCAATTTTCATAAATACTTTTCAAATGAGTCAGTTAATTGTATTTACCAGTGTAAACTGATGTATTTTCTAAAGATTGATTGACAGGTACTTCTCGTAAATAGGCTGGAGCTACTAGGTGTCATATAAGAGGATCTTGCAAATCCCTAGATACCTGGAGTCTATTATTTTCCGTTTCTTGTATTTTATTTATGATCCGCCTGTGGATCTTATTACAACCCAGTCTGTATATTCTTTCGTCGAACACTCAGTGACGTGTGCGTATATATACATGATTTTGCAATGAATTTACACACGATTTGGTTTTAAATTTATAAAAGTGATTATTACTTTAACATCAAAACACACACGAAAGAGGCAAGTGTACCCCGTCATATATGTAATATAGTATCGGTAAGAACCAAGTATCGATCCAAGGAAATGGGCGGAGAAATAATACTAGACCTTTGTCACTAAACTACCGGTAAAAACTTAAGTTTTGGTTGATTTTAACTAAACTAAAGTAAGCATAACCAAATACGTAATAAAAACATAATAGATAGTAGATAAAAAGCCTTGCTAAATACACAACCACAGCATGTCAACTAAGTCAGTTTTGGCACTAGAAGCATTCGGTCAATATTCCAATTTAAGACAATTAGTATCCCTTTCGGGAATCCTAACATGACAATCATTCGGAAAGTTAAAACGATAAACACACTTTAACCACCTAAAATTGTTCTTTAACGTGCAATTGATAAATGTCTATGAAAATCTCTTAAAAATAAGTTAGTCAGCCGTTAGGATTATTCTAACCTCACTTAATCAAGGAAAGCGACACCGATAAACACAATGCAACCACCGAGACAAGCATAAACTAGCTTAAATCACAACCAAGTTCATTTTACAAATCTTGCACAATAATTCACTAAGATAGCAATTTTGGCCTAAACTACTAACTAAGCTAACAAATCATGGCAAGAATTTATAACGACACCATCTAACCCGTTTAGGCTCTTACGTGACGGCAAGCTCTCTTGATTAACAATAATTACATTTTATTAAATCACTAACCATTTCTAGTATCATGATGCATACATTTAAACCAAGTTAAACTAGTTAACTAAATTCAAAGTTTACTAATACAAGATTAATTAAGCTTCATTTTTCAACTATCTTAACTAACCAAGCATCAATCATCCAACATAATTACTTATAATCAAGAATTCAATATCAATAACAAGGTTGCAAACTAATCATCAAAGATTAACATAGAAAATACTTCAAGTGTCATTACAAACAAAGCTTAACACACTAATGGCAATAATCTAGCAAGGGATTGTTTGTGTTTTTGCCCAAAGGCTACAATAATACATAAACAATAATCTAAGTACTTGAAAGATTAACAAAAACATGGAAAGATTAGAAAATCAAACCATAAACAAGTACTAGACTAAGGATCCGGGTAGTAATCGAGCTAAACGGGACAATGTGGCTTGAATCCGGGTGAAAGCTAATGCCTTCGGAGCCTGAAAATCGCCTGAGAAGCTCTCCAAAAATCCAGAATATCGAACAGCAGGTTTCTGTTCTGTTTTTATACTTTTTGCTGTTGCACGGTCGTTCTCCAAATGGCACGACCGTGCACTTTATTCAATTATTAGGGATGGGTCACCATACTGCATACGTCATCAGATCGTTGACCAGATTCGAAATGGCACGACCGTTCTTCGTGTGGAACGGTCGTTCAGTTCCGGGTTATTTGTTGCACGCCGAGTCGCATCGGTCGTTCATCACCAAGACACTGTTAGTTCCTCGGATACGCACGGTCGTTCCACAGATGGAACGTCCGTTCTTCACCGAGCCGCCTTGTTTCCTAGAACGCCCAGTCGCACAGGTCGTTCATTTCCGGGTTGATCAGCTTTGTCGGAGATGCACGACCGTGCATCAGGTGGAACGGTCGTTCCACAGGCCCAGTTCAGAATCCTTAACAGAATGTCCGCAGCTTCGTCGTTTTGTCCGGAAAGTCCTCGTTTTCGCTATCATCTTGGCTGGTATGCTGTTTTAGGCCTGTAAACATAAATGTAGATAAATAAGTATCCGAATGACGGTTTTACGGCCAAAAACGCATAAAATAGGGGTAAAACGGGGGACTAAAATATGTGTAAATTAGAGTGTATCAAATCTCCCCACACTTGAACCTTGCTTGTCCTCAAGCAAGCTAAACTAAAAAGCAATAAAAGACATAAACAAACAAGAACGATAATTTACACACTATTTTATTGAAAACTAAAATAAACGGTTAGCCGGTTTGTCGAAAGACAACATCAAAAGACTCAAACCCAACAAGCATATGCAATTTAAAAAGCGACAACCAAAAAAAAACCGTGACTAAACATTTAATTGACTCACATGTTAATCTTCACACAACTCACAATGTTCACACACACTCGGTTTTATTTATGAATCATACATAAAATGTGTATGCGTAAACACTCAACGCCTAGTCAATGAAATGTGCAATATCATAAGCTTGTCATAAGATCTCGTCTCCACCAACTAACATGCAAATAAGTGTAAATCAAGAGGTCTTTACGGGTTATAACGTTAGGCTTGGGCGAAGGGTATGGAAGTGGACATTTAAAATGGCGAAAATGGTTAAAACTCGGTAGTAGCGTTTAACTAGCAACAAAATAGTACAACTATACATACAAACGCCTTAAAAAGGCGACTAAAGCGCAATCGAGCTTATCAACGAAATTTTATCATTTAAGCATTCAAAATTGCTCGATTTCTATCAACTTCACCCTATTTTAGGGTGTTTTATTTTCTGTTTTTTTTTTTTTTTATAAAGCAAACTATACAATGAAATATAAACAATAACAAGCTAGTTAAACTATTATTTTAACCGAGTTTCAACACTAAAAAGGTTTAAAAACATAAAAAGGCTAAATTTGGTTAAGTAGGCGATAATGTGGGTAAACAAAGGTGAACGGGAAGGCTCGACATGGTTAATCCTAAAGGGTAATATAAGGTGAACGGGAAGCACAACACAAAGAACAAGGTACACAACAAAGGGGTAAACTAAGTGCCTCTATCACGTTTACACAAATCCGCACGTTCATGGTCTTAACAAGCATACTAGTGACAAGTTCTAAATTGCACATAACATCCGGCTCACTCCTATATCCGAAATGAACAAATATATAACAAAGTGTGAAAACTATCATGTAAGTCTTTCTTTGTTTGTTACGCTTTCCGGTTTCCTTTTTCAAAAATATTTTGCTTGTCGAGTTTTTATCAAGTCCGAAGCTTTCTAAAACATAACCAACCGGTTTATTTACCAACATATATACAAAACACAAGTATTTTTAAATGATTTTTCTGATTTTCTGTTTTTTTTTTATAATATGAGGACAAACAAAGTTAAGTTAACAAAGTTAACCCCCTCCCCACACTTGAACTTCGCATTGTCCCCAATGCGAGACCCGAAATATAGAGAAAGGGATAAAAAAAATACTCCCCTCAAGATGATGCTGGTGCCACGAGACTTCCGAAGCTGTATCTGGTACGTGCTCCGGTCCAAGATCCGATAGATAAAACCTGCGAGTATGTCATGTGCACCCAAAATATAACAGAAAAAGAAAAATCAAACAACAACCATAATGTACATAAATACTAACATCCAAACAAAACACAAAGGAAATTGTCTGAAAATACATATCCGGGGTGTTTTTAAATAATAGTCAAAATAAACACCCAAATAAAAGCAAAGTACTGAAACATAAAACACCACCAAATGCTATCACCACCGCCAACTACTCATCATCATCATCATGTCTCGTGCCAGATGGGCCCTAATCGCCATAGCCAGGGGGGTTCCACGGTGGGAACTCCGGCGGGTGCTGAAAATAGTCGGGGTATGCGTGATGCATCTCCCCGAAAAGATAAGAAAACCCCGCAGACACCCCCTGGTATAAAGTATCCTGGCGATGCTGAAGCTGGTCATGTGTGGCCCTAATCTCTGCCAGACTGGCCCGAATCTCGTCCTGGCTAGCCCGGATCTGATCCTGGCTAGATCTAATCTCGCTGAAGTAGGTACCATGCTGCTCCTGCATCACACGCATATCCTGGAACTGCTGGTAGAAAGTGGGCCAATCCTCATGCTGATGAAATACATGGTGCTGCGGCGAGTGTGGTGGTGTCGGTGGCTGGTGCTGCTCTCCCATCTCAACATCCTCCTCTTCCTCCTCATGTTCCTCCTCAGCTGGAGGTAACGGGTCCCAGACCTCGCCATTCAATCCCCTCAACCTATCTCCCCTCTCAAGCTCTACAATCACCCCCATGAACTTCAGAGACCGGATATCAACATGCACCCCCTCAGTAATCAAAGTGAGACCCCTAAGCACCCCCGGCGTCATGTAGCGCTCATTGTACGCTATTTCGGTTACATATGAACCGCCATGTATCTCACTATTCTGGGTCCGCCCCGAACACTTGACAAAGTACTCAGCCATTCGCGCGGCGAGGTTGATTGGTGCTTTGTCAACCAACGCATATAGAAAGAGCAAATCAGGTGTTGGACAGTTACCTTGACTGTCCATGCGTCCGCATATCGAATTGCTGAATACATGGTGCATTACTCGCACCAGAGGGTCTCGGATTCGCGAAGCCTTTGACATCCGTGGGTTGTAGGGGTCCCCAATGGCATTTTCTGCCCAGAATGCATCCCGCGCTGCATCATTAGGGAAGTTGAACTGATCGTTGAAGACGTCGGGATCATCCATGTCCTCCCGCGTATAAATCCCAAGCCGTCTACCTAATCGACCAACCGACCATGTATGCCAACGTCGACATAACCTGAAGGTTACCCGCTCCCTGTAGCGGAAATCAGGCTGTGTATGTGCAACAGGCCTTTCATAGGCATACGACGCGAAGAATTCAATCGTCAACTCCCGGTACACGGGTCGGTTGCAACCGACCAAATTTGCAAGCGTGCGAGTCATCATTTCATCAAGCCGATCATACTGGTTAAGTTCACGCATAACTTCCCAATCTAACCAGCGGGGGACTCCAAACTGCCCCCGTCTCGCCCATAATGCATCGCGCTTCGGTATGCACAACGCTTCTTTCTCAATGTTGGGGTCAAACTGTGGGAAGGGATGGTTCATCTGTAATGGGGAAAATTGTTAGAAAGACAGAAACAGGAGAGAAATGAGTTGAAAACAAGCGAACAGCCAATTATGAAGAAACTGTCTAACTGAACTGGGCGAATGGCACGGTCGTTCTTCGGGACGCACGGTCGTGCGTCTCCGAGAACTAACAGAGCAAGCCCAGCGATATCGAGAACAAGCCGGTGAGGCACGACCGTTCCACACGAGGAACGATCGTGCAACTCCGAATCTGCAGACTTCGACCCCTGTACTTAGAACAACCAGATTTTTGCAAAATTTCAACAAGTATTGGGTCAACAGGGGTCTGAAAGTCAACCGGGTGTTCACGATACTTCGATTCAACAAGGGTTAGGGTTTCGATTTGTTTATGAAGAGAACCCTAAAAATTTCCTTGAAGAATCGGAAGAAAACTACACTACAAGCAAGAAAACAAGAAATCTACAACTAGGAACGTACCGTGCGAAGAAGGGTGTTAGATCGTGCGAAAAATCGTGCGATATGGTGAAAAATCGCCCTGGAACGGTCTGCAGTGGCTAGGGTTCGCGAATGAGGGATTTTGCAGAAGAAGTTGGTATATATAGTGTGCAAAATGACAAAAATGCCCTTAGCCTGTGGCACGGTCGTTCCGGGTATGGAACGGTCGTGCGTCACCGACATCGTTCAACCCCCACAGCGTGTTCTCGGAAATGCACCGAGGTGCGATCTACCGTGCCGGCTTGCTCGGAATCGCACGGTCGTGCGACCCGAGGAACGATCGTGCATCAGGTGCAGATCAGAATTTTTCCGCAGAAGCCATTTCCAGCAACCGTTTCGGCCGTTTTTCGCCGTTTTTTCGACACACCAACTGTTCTAACAATATTGCAATACAGAACCTTCGCCCGGTACGTATGGAAACTAAACTAACTAACGTAAACTACCTAACTAACCTAAATTACGCTAAAACTACAAAAATAAATAAAAGGACAATTTTGCCCTTATAGCGCCAAAGACGCTCCTGCTGCATTTTTGTCGGCGAGTCAGCAGCGTAGACTCATGCTAAATTTTTGTCGGCGAGTCGATAGCAAGACTCATGCTAAATTTTTGTCGGCGAGTCGATAGCAAGACTCATGTCCCCACACTTTACGTGTGCGGGCCATTACCACGCCCCTTCGGATTCTGCTCCGTGTTGCCCAGAAGACCACCCGGGGGTCTCTCCGACAACATTTTTGCTAACTGGCCCACTTGATTCTCAACATTCTGAATGGAAGCCTTTTGACTCCGCATTTCTCCTTCGTTGACCAAGAATCGCTCCTCATGCTGCTGATATCGCTTTTCAGCCATTTGATTAGCACTATTGGAGTTGTTCAGCAGTTGTGCCATCATTTCCTCTAGCTTTACATTGCTTTGAGAGGCGTGCGGCTGTGAACTGCTTCCTGAGCCTTGATTATGATATTGAGGCTGAAAGGATTGACCGTGAGATTGTTGTGGCGCGGGAGCATGTTGAGCAAAACCGGGCGCGTTCTGGTTCCCAGAACCAGATTTCTACCCAAAGTTTGGGTGATTTCTCCACCCTGGATTGTACGTGTTGCTGTAGGGGTTATTTTGGGGCCTGTTTTGATTGCCCATGTAGTTCACCTCTTCATGACCGGTAAACATAACACCCTGCTCACACGTACCTGGCACATGTGACACTCCACATTGGTCACATCCAGGACCAACTTGCGCGGCTGTTTGGGATTTATCGAATTTCGTCGCCAGAGCTGAGATTTGCGCAGTAATGGCTGTGTAATCGTCCACAGCGTGAGCTCCTGGGCGAGATGATGATGATGTAGCCCGACCTCTATCGCCTTCCCGACGCGAGCTGGATTTCAACGCTGCTTTCTCAATAATATCATATGCTTCCGCCGGCGTCTTCGTTCCCAGATCGCCTCCTGTGTTAATATCTAATCGCTCCTGCGTGTTGTAGCCGAGCCCCTGATAGAATGTCAAAACCAGCTGTCTCTTTGAGAAGCCATGATGTGGCACATCAATCAACAAATCCTTGAATCTCTCCCAAGCTGCATGCAACGATTCGCCCTCGTCCTGGCGAAATGAAGTAATCCGGTTCCGTAGCTTGTTCGTTTTCTCAGGTGGAAAGTATTTATGCATAAACTGCTCTGCCAACTGATTCCAGGTCCTGATGGACCCGACTGGAAGTGACATAAGCCAAGCTCTGGCTTTTTCACGCAATGAAAACGGAAACAACCTCAACCGAATTGCGTCCTCCGAAACATCCCTAATCTTGAATGTGGAGCAAACATGGAGGAAAGCCGCAATGTGTCTCCCGGGATCCTCGTGCTCACGCCCGTCGAACTGCACTGAATTCTGCACCATGTTAATAATACTAGATTTTATTTCAAATGAAGGTGCATCAATAGTGGGTCTAATAATACTGGGCTCCAAGCCCTCTCGTCCGGGCTGATTCGTCTCATTCAAAGGTTGATTATCGTCTGCCATGGTTGCGTTTCTTGCTGCCCCTGAACCCTCGGCTTCAACGGGTACCACTGGCTCCGGCTCACCTGCTGCGAGTATCCGCCCAACTGCACGAGATTTCTCACGAAGACGTCTCCTCAGATCACGCTCGGGCTCGTCTGACGGCTCAATAGGATTGGGAGCTGGGGTCGAGAACATTAACCTGCAAACGACAATTTAACACGGTGAATATTTTATTAATAAAATAATAATTCTGCCCCCCCCCCCTTTTTTCAGCTGAATAAAAGCAGAAAGTTATTATAAATGGGCTGAAAATTTTATAAAAATCCGAAAAATGGGCCCGAAATTTTATAAAAATTCAACACAATAAATAAATGAATCGACTAATACAAAAATGGCTTTAGGGTGCCGAGAACCCAAAGAATAAGTGAATAAATAAATCCGGATCAAATAAATAAATGAAACTAAAATAACGCAAAAATGAATAAATCGAATAAAAACAAGAAATATTAACAAATAAATAAACAAATAAATAATCAAGAAATTATAGACAAATATTAACAAGTATTTACACCGATAACCAAATGACTCGGGTCGTTCCTAAAACTCGCCACCTCCCCGGCAACGGCGCCAAAAACTTGACGTGTGCGTATATATACATGATTTTGCAATGAATTTACACACGATTTGGTTTTAAATTTATAAAAGTGATTATTACTTTAACATCAAAACACACACGAAAGAGGCAAGTGTACCCCGTCATATATGTAATATAGTATCGGTAAGAACCAAGTATCGATCCAAGGAAATGGGCGGAGAAATAATACTAGACCTTTGTCACTAAACTACCGGTAAAAACATAAGTTTTGGTTGATTTTAACTAAACTAAAGTAAGCATAACCAAATACGTAATAAAAACATAATAGATAGTAGATAAAAAGCCTTGCTAAATACACAACCATAGCATGTCAACTAAGTCAGTTTTGGCACTAGAAGCATTCGGTCAATATTCCAATTTAAGACAATTAGTATCCCTTTCGGGAATCCTAACATGACAATCATTCGGAAAGTTAAAACGATAAACACACTTTAACCACCTAAAATTGTTCTTTAACGTGCAATTGATAAATGTCTATGAAAATCTCTTAAAAATAAGTTAGTCAGCCGTTAGGATTATTCTAACCTCACTTAATCAAGGAAAGCGACACCGATAAACACAATGCAACCACCGAGACAAGCATAAACTAGCTTAAATCACAACCAAGTTCATTTTACAAATCTTGCACAATAATTCACTAAGATAGCAATTTTGGCCTAAACTACTAACTAAGCTAACAAATCATGGCAAGAATTTATAACGACACCATCTAACCCGTTTAGGCTCTTACGTGACGGCAAGCTCTCTTGATTAACAATAATTACATTTTATTAAATCACTAACCATTTCTAGTATCATGATGCATACATTTAAACCAAGTTAAACTAGTTAACCAAATTCAAAGTTTACTAATACAAGATTAATTAAGCTTCATTTTTCAACTATCTTAACTAACCAAGCATCAATCATCCAACATAATTACTTATAATCAAGAATTCAATATCAATAACAAGGTTGCAAACTAATCATCAAAGATTAACATAGAAAATACTTCAAGTGTCATTACAAACAAAGCTTAACACACTAATGGCAATAATCTAGCAAGGGATTGTTTGTGTTTTTGCCCAAAGGCTACAATAATACATAAACAATAATCTAAGTACTTGAAAGATTAACAAAAACATGAAAAGATTAGAAAATCAAACCATAAACAAGTACTAGACTAAGGATCCGGGTAGTAATCGAGCTAAACGGGACAACGTGGCTTGAATCCGGGTGAAAGCTAATGCCTCCGGAGCCTGAAAATCGCCTGAGAAGCTCTCCAAAAATCCAGAATATCGAACAGCAGGTTTCTGTTCTGTTTTTATACTTTTTGCTGTTGCACGGTCGTTCTCCAAATGGCATGACCGTGCACTTTATTCAATTATTAGGGATGGGTCACCATACTGCATACGTCATCAGATCGTTGACCAGATTCGAAATGGCACGACCGTTCTTCGTGTGGAACGGTCGTTCAGTTCCGGGTTATTTGTTGCACGCCGAGTCACATCGGTCGTTCATCACCGAGACACTGTTAGTTCCTCGGATACGCACGGTCGTTCCACAGATGGAACGTCCGTTCTTCACCGAGCCGCCTTGTTTCCTAGAACGCCCAGTCGCACAGGTCGTTCATTTCCGGGTTGATCAGCTTTGTCAGAGATGCACGACCGTGCATCAGGTGGAACGGTCGTTCCACAGGCCCAGTTCAGAATCCTTAACAGAATGTCCGCAGCTTCGTCGTTTTGTCTGGAAAGTCCTCGTTTTCGCTATCATCTTGGCTGGTATGCTGTTTTAGGCCTGTAAACATAAATGTAGATAAATAAGTATCCGAATGACGGTTTTACGGCCAAAAACGCATAAAATAGGGGTAAAACGGGGGACTAAAATATGTGTAAATTAGAGTTATCAGCAAATTTATTTCAACATGATAAGACCTCTCACGGGAAACAGAAATCATACAAATTGATATGATACTTTTACTAAGCTTTAACAGGTAAAACGTAGTTATCAGCAAGTATTTATCAAAAAACTATACAAAACCGAATACAAACTGATCCACCTGTAACAGTCATATACACAACAACCTAGAGAAATAAACCAAGAGAATAGGATTTCTAGAAACAATATTCCAACTCAGATATACAAGGAATCCATACAATTACAATACGAGACAAGAGATCCTTTGAAGAAAACACAAACACTAACAACAAATCAAAGAATTCTCTATA
Source organism: Helianthus tuberosus (assembly GCA_030545235.1). Lineage (NCBI taxonomy): Eukaryota > Viridiplantae > Streptophyta > Magnoliopsida > Asterales > Asteraceae > Helianthus > Helianthus tuberosus. The sequence continues at coordinate 157,430,952 of CM060402.1, read as the reverse complement.
ACAGACATACAGCAAAACAGATAAATTGTTATGACAAAGAACACTAGACAACAATGATAGCCAACACAGACTCTGGCAAAATACACAACCAGAAACACATCTCTTACACAAGAGAAAAAAATACAAGGCTAACATCACATACATTCAACGAACAAGACTGAGGATAACAAGATATACTCATGATTATAAGACACAACCAAACAATCCTGATTAATTCTAAATTACACAATTTGCAATTTGCAACCAGAACAATACATCTCACAAGAGATAACATACAAGGTTGATACACATACCAAATAATCTTGACAATACTATCGGTTAAACATGAACCAAACAGTTCAACTAACCATACAAACAAGATCATAGACAAGCAGACATAGACTGCAACCAAAAAAAACAATTTTATTAACACTCAAGATAAAATCCTCAACCTATAGACTCCAAAGATATGCTAACACAACATCAAGAATAAACTTAAATACACAAATACACCTGGTTATATATGAAATGTAAAGAGACTAATCAATTATCAACAAAATATAAGATTCAATTATCAAGACATATAGATATGAGATACAACAACCCAAGAAAACATGTACAAGTTTATTAAACATTTCAAAATTTTGAATCTTGAACTACAGTTAACATATAACATTTCTCGTATAAACAAAGACAATGAAGTTCATTTGTATATGTCATACTACATCTTGTGGTAAATATAGACATCACAAAACAGAACACTCATTATACATGTTTAAAGACAAAAATGATTAAAAAATCTTGTTAAATCATCCAAAACAAAACATTTATTATCGGACAAATAAGCCAACTTTCTGAAATCTAGTAATAGCATGAGAAAACTGACAATACAAACACAAAGAAACAAATCATTAGAAAATGTTCTAATTCAAACAAGATAAGATCATTAGACTTAACAACAATATCAAATATGAACCAGATCAAACAAGACATAACAAAACATGAAACTCGTTCACATAAGAGACTGATTCACACAATCCGTTGCGCATGGATATAGGAACATACATACTACACAGACAGTCTTTTACAAAGAAGATACTCATACAAAGTTACACCTTTCTGAACAACTGATCCAGAATACAGAAATACAAGATTCAATGACCAAATGTTTATTATCACAAAAGCATACAAATACATAACACAATCAGACATACATCCGATAAACATAAAGTCATACGACTTCTAAGACAAGACAAGATTTGTAAACACGAGCATCAATCAGCAATAACCAACTTTAACTTGAAGAAGCAAGAACCGATACTCAAATACAACAAATCTCAAGCCAAACACAACTCGACAACCCCATAAAACAACACTACAGATTACTATACAAAATAATAAAACATACAGACAAGGCGTAGGAGATAATTAGACAGTCCAAAAAATAGAACCGAATCACATGATTCAAGATAAAGATTCACACAAGCCAACACATTAAGAAGCAGATAACATGAAACCCTAAAGCATACACAATCAATGAAATCTAGGGCTGTTCAAAAAGCTCGCGACTCGTAGCTCGGCTCGTAGCTCGCTCGAAAGAAGCTCGAGAAAAATTAGCTAAAATAACTCAATTTGAGATGACATGAACCAAGCTGGCTTATTTTGTAACCAAGCCCAGCTCGAGCTAAGCTCGGCTCGGCTCGTTGGCTCGTTCTTAGGCTCGTTTAACTCCGACGTAAAGCTCAAGCCAAGTTTAGCCTCCTGAATTAATTTCGAGCTTGAGCTCGATCCCACCCTGGCTCGACTCGGCTCGACTCGTTTACAGCCCTAATGAAATCATACATAATATGCAGGTCTTGTAATCAACACAACAACACTATATCCCTTGATTCACTAAATGTCAAAAAAATATATCTCATTCAAGAATAAATTAATACCCTTGAGCAATTAAAATCTTCAATTTAATCAATCAAAACTAAGCAAAACAAAAAAAAACTAACATAAGAAGTTAATCACTTGATTATGATAGATTAGAAAAACTTCAACGCATAAAGATAAGATTGTTATATGGCCTCTTAATCATATTCAGAAAATACTAAACTCTTGACATTTAAATCGCATTAAGACCTTTGTTTTTATCTATATACTTGTTAGACCAAATAAAAGGAGACATACAGAGAACAAGCAACAACAGATTAATACAAGAAAATAAAAAAAAACTTTATTATCTGATGAAAACATGACCAACAAGCTCTAGACCAACACACATCATCAACTGAATAATATGACCAGTATAAAGAGCAAAACACCATAGATGATAAGCAAACTTAAATCATCAATAAAGCACAAGACCAAGAAATAATAAAGCACAAGACCAAGACACCAGATCTGAAAAAACCTCATTAGACAAATCAAGACTTTTAAACTTATATAACCTTTTTTTATGGTCATTAAAAAACAAAGTTCCATTCAACAATTTTAATAGACATATAGGAACTGATTTAAGAAACTTTTTTTTTTCATAAACCTCATAACATTGAGAAAAAACACATACAACCATATACCAAAACAAACATTTTTATTGTTCTCAACAAAAGACATTGGGCAGACAAACAATAAGAATTTTTACCTAACAAATAACAACCAGCACAAATAACAATAAAAACTAGAATACCCTAACATAGAGAAAGATCTATACTAAAGTTTTTTATGGATTTACCAAAAAATAGTACTTTAAATCAACAACAAAAAACAGATAAACAAACACTATACAAATAGGAGAACACAAGTTATCAGACAGATAACTAATCACAGATGAAACAATCAAACAAGTTGCAAAACCCTAAGGCGAAGCTGAGTCAGGGACCAGAGTCCAGGTTCGTCACTCAATGGTGCATGGACAAGCCTTTACTCAGGAGCCACAATTAACCCTACCTGATCTAATACACAAATAAGGGAAGAAGCATAGACAACAAAAAAAAAACAACCAGCAAGAACACAGAACAGAATCAACCACATAACAGACAAAACAAGGTAATAATAACCAACATAACAAGACCAGATAATGCAGAAATAATAAGTAGACTCGATCAAGTGCTGGCCCGACTAGTCCGGTAAACAGGGGATGCCTAGACTCAAACAAACATGATGCGAAAAACAAGGAAAAAGTTAGAGACAGGAACGATCTTACAATAGGTGCACAAGCTCCAAGAAATATCAGATCAGTAGTTTTCAAGAACTACTAGACCTGATATACAAGATCCCCATATAATCCAACCGGTTGGTTTGCCCTAAAACCTTCAAGGGTTTTTGAGACCAACACATTTTGAAAACTCCACCAGAGGATGAAAAATCTCCCACAAGTCACAGAAAACCCTAACTAGGGTTTCTGCCGCACAAATAATGAACAACAAACACCCAAGATCAAGATAATCAAAACAAACGACAGACCGATCCGCAACCCTAGAATCACCAGGAGCGAACCTAAAACACAAATTAACAAACAAATCAGAATATAATAAGTGGAAACAACAGATCAGGAGCGATTATCGCTCTGATACCATGTCAAAACGGTATGAAGGATGCACATCACAATCACAAGAAAAATAAAGAACACAAAGGAAGCGACAAAACGTGACGTAAAACTCTTATTAGTTACCCAAACCGAATAACACCCCCCCCCCCCCAAACCCTAGATCTCACCAAATGTGAAATCAAAAAACATACAACAATAATCATCTAATACAAATAATCAGATGTTTAGAAACGGTGACCACAACCAATCACCAGATCTATCAAAGATCTAACAACAGAAACTGCAATACAAAGGATACAAATAAAGAATAGTGAAGAAAGAACTAATCTCCAGAAAGACTTGTAGAAACTCCGATATACAGCGACTCCAAACGATCCAGCAGCATCAAACAAACTTGAAGGAGACCGACTTATCAGATTAACTGATACACGGACGAACCAGACGAGAGAGTATACACGGATTTGGGGGAGACAATAAATAATACTGAATCAGATGATCCTCAGGATCAATCAACAATACAGATGGATCAACAAGACAAGAACTGCAGTAAATCTCCAAGAAATCTTCTACAGAGTCAAGAACAACCCAGAGAGGAGATCAGGGAGGCTGATGCGTAAACAGGGAACTTCACTTCATCTAGTGAAATCCTAATGGTTCACTTATATACCAGTATCAAAACAACTTACACTTTGAACCCTGAGAACTTACACTTAGAACCCTGAACAATAACCAGAGATGATCGCAGTCCTCATTCTTCTTATAGAATTACAATAAAGTCCTTCCTGTATGTTGCAATGTTACACTTAGGACCTCCATCATTTTATACCTGCACACATCTCACTAAAACAATTATTTTAAACATATGAATGAACTAAAATATTTAACACTCATTTTAACAATCTATTACCCTTTTACATGCAATCTCATATTTAGATGAGATCAACAGCTTGCAATTGCATACTTTTGTTTGTGATCGATGGACTGAAAAACTGTAAGCCGATCATCAATGTTTATGTTAAAAGAGTATTAAAAAACATTTGAATTATGTAAATAGACCGCAGGTAATTCATTGCTTTATGCATTTTGGTCTCTACCAAATTTATAAAACCGCTACATTGTTTTGCGCAATTCGGTCTCGATCAAATTGAATAAAGTCCGCCAAACAACACGGACCGAAAGAAATCAAATGATACTTTAGTCAATCCGGCTCTACATGTCCTTTTTTCTCCTTTTCACATCCTCTTTGTTTCGGGTCGAACACTTTTGGTACAAACCTTTATGTGACCTAACCTTTCACTAACTTTGAAAAATCAGTTACCATAAAAGAAAAGAAAAAAAAAACAAGAATTGGTGTAAGATTGAAAAACCTTGTAGGGATTATAACATTAAATAAAAGAAATTAAAAGATCTAAAATTCTAAACCTAGAAAGTAAATAAAGTTGAGAATTAAGCCCCCTATATTTGCTAATGTCCGACCCGACCCGACCAGTTCATAACTGTTCGGGTATTTCCAAATTGAAGAAAGTGAAAAACACAGGCAATGAAACCCATCAATCCGTACTCATCTACTGTCACCTCTATCTTTGATTTGATTGTTTATCAACTTCCCAAGAGGGTTTCGATCATCCGAACCTTTCCCGCCAAAATACTCATTTCAAATTCTCCCCCAAAACTATAACTGATTCCACCACATTCAAACGTGTTCTCGCAACTGCTACTCAGATTAGATGGCCTTCTGGGGTATGTGATCTTCATAGTTTTTTATTTTAATAGCTTTCATAATCATCATCATTACCAGTAATTGTTTATGAATTATGATCGAACAGGGGTTTATTTGAAGCCCAATGAACCTTACACACTACGGTATGATGATGACGCTGTTGCGAACAGACTTCGCATTACACAGGTACGAATCAAATCTCATTTTTTTAGATGTTCTTTATTTGTGTTTTTGTTCATGATGATTTGTACAGCATGGGTTTAAATTTGTTTGTCATTTTTTTTAAAACACAGTACATGTTCATTTATTAGGTAACTAGTATTAAGCCCCTGCGTTGCAACGGTTGTTGTAAAAATGTGTCAAGTAGTACCAATCCTATACCACTGTCAGCGACCACCAACACCGGAAAAGCTCGTAAAAACAAATTAAATAACGCTGAGCGAAAAGCAGACGTAAAATCTTTGAATCACGAACGCTCGTTACAGAGAAATTAAACCGAAACGTAAAACATAAAAAATAACTAAGTCAATCTAGGACCCGCGCGTTGGTCGAACTTGTTAAACGGAGAAAAATAGATGTGCTGCGACAGGCCAGTCAAACAGGAAAAAATATACGAAAAAAATGCTGAACCCTACACGCACGTTGCGGTGCATCAACTCACAAAATTTAGAGCGAAACGAAAAACTTGGGAAAGATGATAAGTATGGCGGACCGAAATTGAAAATAAAAAAGAGTTGGGATTAAATTGCAAAAAATGGAAAACTTTGGGTTAAAAGTAAAAAAAAACAAAGGGTCTAAATTGCAAAATTGAAGTTATTTATTAATCTTAGATAAAGATAAGGATAAAAATAAATGATATATATATAGAGGAAGGTTAATGTACAATACGGCTTAACGTACATCACGTACGACAGGTAATTACGCACGTTCATTTTAAAATCACGCACGTCGTCATAACTCAAAAATCCAAAATCATGCATGTTGAAACACAATAATCACGCATATTGAAAACATTAATCACGCATGTTATAGAACAAATCACGCACGTTGTTGTACGTGAAGTACGTTAAGCCGTAATGTACGATATACTTTTTCTATATATATATATTAGTTATTAATATTAATATTAAAAGAAATTAATTAAATAATTATAAATAAAATTTATGAGGTTGAAGAAGAGAATGCCATGTGGCATTATTTGGAGTCTTTTATTATAAATTAGATTAGGTCTTTATATTTAGGTGTGTAAACGAGCCAAGACGAGCTCGTTTTCAAGCTCTATTTCTCAAGTTCAGCTAATGAATAGTTTTTCAAGTTTGAGCTCGGCTCATTTATTATTTATTAATTTGTATACATTGTTAGATATTTTAGTTAATAGTTATAATTATTTTATTATGACAAAAGATCAAATACAAATAGAGTTATCGTACAAAACTACAAAATGTACGAATGGCATGGAAAAGTAAGACAACGTGGTGGCATTTCCGTAACTATTTTATTCGTGGAGTAATTATCTTAATGAGCTAGTAGAGTAATTATGATACACTTGTAGAGTAATTTTGAATTTTATGTTGTTTGATGCACTTGTAGAGTAATTGTGTATGTTATGTTATTTTGATGAGCTAGTAGAGTAACTATGATACATTTATAGAGTAACTTTGATAATTACTCGATGAATAGAATAATTACGAAAATGCCACCGTGTTTTACTTTTACACCCTATTTGTACATTTTGTACGATATGCTTATTTGTACGGGATCTTTACTCTAATTATTATAACATAATATATTTTATTTAGTTATTTTTATCTTAAATTTATGTATAAAATTAATTGCTATCTAGATATATGCTTAATATGTTAAATTAAAGTTATATAAATAATAGGCTCGTTTAGGTTCGCGTGCCCGCTCAAGCTCAATAAGTAAATCTTGGGTCGGGTCCGTTTATCAAACAAGCTTATCTTTAGGCTTGGACTTGAGCTCGTTTATGCTCGGCTCAGTTAGAGCTTTTAACGAGCCGATCTTGAGTAGCTCATTATTTATCTAATTTTAGAATTTGGAATTGGTTCATGGCATAGTTGTCAATAGCGGCTATAGCGACCGCTATAGCGCGCCATGTAGCGAAGCGACCAAGTGTCACTATTTGGGTTGTAGCGACCAATAGCGTGAATAGCGACAGTTAGTTTTTTTTTTGATGTAAATAGCAATTAGATATAGCTATAAAATAGCTGGATTTATAGGTTTTTGTTAAATATACATGTAAAATAGCATGTATACCAAGGTATTTTGATGTAATATACACATAAAAATTTTCAAAATTCTTTTTCTAGTGTATCGCTATTTATAAAATGGCGGTCGCTATTTGTCGCTATTCGCTACGTAGCATATGGGTTCCTTGTCGCTATTCGCTATTAACAACTATGGTTCATGGTGAGTAATCTGTTGCCAACAGGCTACACTTGGAGATGCTACACGTAATTCACCAGCGAGGAGTATTGTAAAATGTTCGGTAGGTGATAAACCTGCAATAGCTATTTGTTCATTGTCAATAAAAGAGTTGACTTGTTGTCAACTAGAGCTTGAATTTGAGGAATCCCATGATGTTGTTTTCTCTGTCATGGGCCCACGAGGAGTGTATCTTGCTGGTTATTTAGTCGCTTCTGCTCCCGCTGCTCATCAGCTCTCAATGTGAGTTTCCTAAGGACACGAATCAACCATTTATAGCTCGGATAATTGGTGTTAATGTTTGACATTGATTGGATAATCTGTTGTTGATATGATTGTTAGCGATCATAAGGGGAAGGAGGAAACAACCATGGAGATAGCTGGTTGTAGCGATCATGATTTACACAAGGATGAACTTGATTATGATAAAACAGGTATGTTTCTTTAATCAACAAAAGGTAGTGACATATAAGATATCTGAAGTTGAATTATTATTCTGGTTTTTGTTGGGGGTGGCTAAACGTACCCCCCTATGTGAGAGGGATATTACTTTCTAATGGGGGAGGGGCTCACCAAGTGTGTGAGAAGTGGAGGGTACGTTTAGCAGCACCTTTTTTTTCCAAGTTGTATAGTAAGAGTGTACTTTGTCAGGTCACATTAAAGAATCAATCGATGCTCAAAACACACGCATGGAACGTTCTGATAAAAATGTTAAAGGTGGGAAGCGTCTGCTAAAATGTTCTAGGGACAAAAACGTAGACGGAAACATCATAACTCTTAAGCAGAAAACAGGGTATGCTTTCACACTTCTTCATTCTCTGCTTCTGTTCGTGGTAGTTAATTTTAATGAGCCAAAAATATATATGCTTGAACATATCATCTGGTTTGAATATTGTGATCAGAAAGGATGGCAATGAAGGTTCTAGTAATGAAGATCAAGATAAAACCATTGCTGTGAAAACACATTCAGTGTTTGGTAGACTTCTTGAAAAGAAAAGGTATCATTTTTTGGTTAAAATCAGTTTAGAAGCGAAAATGTCTTCTTGTGGCCGATAAATATTACTATTTATTTACATGGGAATAATGGCATGATTATATTTTTTCTTTTAATCGCGCTACCGAAAGGAGGAAGATGAATCAGAATAGGAAAAGGAAACAGAGTAGTTCAGAAGCAACAGCCAGCAAATATGTTGATTTATGGTAATTTGTCCCGTGTATGATGGTGTATCTAATAATGTGTATAGCGGATTTTACAAGCATGTTATGAATTGTAACAGGAGTTCTGGTGCTCATGACGGAAACCATGAGAATCTGAAGGAGAGGAAGAAGAAACGTAAGGCAAAGACTGTAGCAGGAAGAAAAGCAAATTTGTGTTTGTGAAGATGGTCTGTTTGTAAATGGATCAATCAGATTACAGACTCTGGTTCAGTAGATTTTTGTTTAAGTGTCACATTGCCTTTCAGTTGTTTTTGTGGTCAAGAGTAGATTCCGTTCATTTTTGCTCAAATGTCTTGTAATGACCATATCAATGGTTAGAACATAGAATTGAGGGAGGGAATTTTGGTCCATAATTTGTTCTAGGAAAGTACTATAAAATAGATGGTTTTGTATGTTGAATTAGAAAATTAGAACACAAGGCCAAGCAGGATGATGATATGTACTTGCTAATACCATGGTATTTTTTTGTGTGTTCTTTAAAAGTATAGTAAACCAGGTTCCACACATATTTGAAGGGGGAAAGTTTTTCAAACTTTTATTTAAATTTTATATAAGTTCATTTTAGTACTTTATAAGTTCATTATAATCTTTTCGGTCTTCTCACACATAGTGTTATTGAGTTTTTTGGCTGGTATAAATTTTATTAAAAACAAAGTTGTGTGATTGTGTTTATTCAATAGTAAAAAACACCTTAGTTTTAAAATGTACCGTATTTTTTTAAATAAATTTAAAAATGGTAAATCCCCTTGCTACATGATAGAATAACAAGATAGTTTTACCTCATAAACTGACCAAAATTTAATTAAACAAAATCACGATCACGCTACATAAGAAACAATAAAATTCCCGCTTCAATCCTACACTGAATGATTCAGAAAATATTATCCTGCATCAAGTCATAATCTTGAAGTTTAGTCATTCGATGTCACATATCAAATTGATGGGATCTTGAAGTAGTCTGGATCAAAGTGATGCAACCTCACATACCCATCTTCACCTCCACTAGAGAAACTATAATACATTCAAACAACAAAAAATTAAAGATCATACGGGAATCGCAATGAAAGAAAGGATGGGGTGAAAAAGGATAAAAACGTACCTTTTACCATCAGGGTTAAATGCCAAAGCATTTATAGGACCAAAATGTCCTTTCACGCCTCCAATCTCCTCTTGAAGAATCTACTTGTCACAATTAAAAGTAAATGATCATTAAAACAGTTAAAAAACAAGATCATGCAAATAATATTTTACCTTGTCATAAAATTTGGCTTCGAATTTCCCAGCACGATGATCAGTTGTGGTAACAGATGATGCATCCTGACCGCCTCCAAGAACCACCTATAAAGTACCAATCAAATTATTTCCTATTTCTTTAGTAGGATGAAAATCATTAAAGTGATTGTCATGTAAGATATTATAGAATTACTCTTACATGATTAAGAAGTGGAGACATTGCAACAGCATTGACTGGTCGCTCGGTAACATATGTCTTGATTAACGTCAACGATCTACTGTCCCAGAGCTAATAATTTACAATAAGATGGGGATAAAAAGGAGATTGATTTAAAGAATACGACGTTATTAAGTAACAATGAATATAACATAGTCACATAGGCAAAATTACCTTTGCTGACTTATCTAGCGACCCTGTGAGGAAGTGTGAGGCGTCAGTCGATTTAGCAAGTGATGTAATTGTCTTCTTGTGACCAACATCTTTATCATTTTCTTGTAGCAATTTTCCTGTCTGCCAGTTTAAAGAATGTAAATGCATATTTTTACGTTGAAAAGTGAAATTATTAAGTATGAACAAGAAAAATAAATAAATAAATAAATAAATAAAACTGCAAATAGAAATATAAAAAAAAAAAGATGGGCTAAGTGGCTAACAAATAATGAAAACAAAACAATATAATCAACAGTTTTGGATTATGTGATTACTATTAGAAGTATTAACTTTTTAAGAAACCGGCAATAACTATCAGTTCTAGTAACAGAAGTTCAATATTCTTATGTATATACAGGTTGATAACATCTGCTATAAGGTTTCTCCAGGATACAACCACATGCTGCTAACTATTTTTTAGTTAAATGCAAATCATACCTCCGTATCCCAAATTCTAATCACAGCATCTTCACCAGCACTAATAATTGTCCTGTTTAAAGGTCCCCAAACAGCTCTATTTATTCTTCCTTGAGGTCCCTTCAGCACAAGAACAGATTCACCAATCTCTGCAAAATGACACACATTAGATAAAGAAAACCAACTCACTGTCATATGTATCTACAATAAACTCACGATCATCAGGATCTGCAGCAATTCGCTTCACGTGAATAGCAGAAGGCAGACCCATAAACGGGTCGGTGGTCATTACACAAAGCTTATCACCAACAGAAAAATCAACAGCTCTAGCGGGTGAATCAAAATTAAAAGTAAAAAGTTGTGTTCCACTTTGAACATCCCAGAGCTTAGCAGACTGATCTGCACTCCCTGTAATCAATCTCGTTGAATCCCCTGCATACAGACGTAGTCAATCACCTATCAATGCTACATCAAAACACTAACAAATCCAGTCCATAATTCAGTTTATATACGTAAATTAGCTGTTGTTTTTGCAAAATTACACAAAATCAAATCCTACAATAATGAGAAACAAATGATGATGAAAGGGCAATTATATAAACAAAATTGATTCAGACAATGATATTGAATCAGTACTCACATCTATGCCTAATATATTCTAATAAATAAGTAACTGGTTACGCAACGTGTCACAACCCCGTGAACCAAAAATTCTGCTTCTAGTTTTTCTTATTTCACCCTTCGTATTCTATTTTCATGGTTAAAGTGCCCGCTAATTCGTAACTACAATCATATCTTATATTTATCGATTTATAATTCAAAAATCTTAGTTGCTAACTAGTTAGTAATTCACTAATTCCTTCGCACCGATTTCTAACCTAAGTAGTTACTAGTTAATGCAATAAAATATCGGATCTCAAGGACCGATATTTGAGATATCGACTATCACGGTGGGACCGATATTGGTCAATATCGCCAAATCGATACCAATATTCTGACCGATATTTTGCACCGATATCTCAGCTGGGGATATCACTGAGATATCGGATATTAACTACAAAGTTTCTAACCTACTTACATATAAATATCCACAAATGAAATGAGATCGTACCTAGCTAATTGGTGCAAAATTAAAAACTGTCAAATTTTGAATCAAATACATTGTAGACACATACAAATGAATATTAATCAACTGTAGAAAACAATAACAAAATTGTTAACTTAGCGAAAAGTGAAAAATACTTGAAACATCGCAGCACCAAACGGCGCCGTTGTGGCCACGGTAGGTGCCTAAACGCTCGCCATTGTCGGCAAACCAGACGGTAGGAGTATGATCTTTAGCGCAGGAGAAGAGAAGATCTCCGTCTCTGTTGTACTTGAGGAAAGTCAGAGGCCTCTCATGCCCTTTCATTAAGATCGGCCTCATGATTACTCCTCGGAATTACTGTATCTCGGTGTGAACAAGAGATTACTACAACCACCGGTGTTCTTCGAACGGATTCTTACCTGAAACCACCACACTACTCAAACCCTAGATGGTTTAGCTGGGCCCTTTTATACTTTTTAAGCCCATCAACGAAATCCATGATAACAACAAGTGTAAAAAACGGTTTGGGCCCGAACCAACCCGGCAGTCTGGCATAGGTTCGGGAATTTTGTGTTGAAACCCTAAATCATGTACCGTCGAGTAGTTGAAGAACAGAATATTCATGTAAGATCTATTTTCTCATTCAGAAATTTTATTTGGTTTTATCTATTTTCTCATACTGAACACGATGAACCATTTTGTACCCTCAGAAGAAGAAGAGGCTCTCCTAGGGTTTCTTATCGTATACGATGAACCCTTTTGTACAAGCTCCTGTTAATCGGTGACACTGGTATGAATAACTCTGTTTGTAGCTTTTGATTTTGTCTTTCATTTGTTATTGTTTATTCAGATGCTTGCTTTGTTGTATCATGTGATTACGAGTAGATTGATTTTGATATGTTTGTAGTTTTTGTTTTTCACAATCTGTTTTGTTGATTTATTCACCTATGTTAGTAATGTTGGATGCTCCTATGTTTCTTGATCCTCTGTTTTTATTCCAACTTTCATACTATTATTTTATAGAGTTTGTTGATTAGAAGTAACCTCTGCTGGATCGTTGTTGGGGAGTTGGAAATGTGAAAGAGAAGGAGAACGACGGTAAATTCATTGTTGGATTGTTTATGTAGTAACTAAATTGAGTAGCTTTACTACTCAATTACAGAGAAGTTTTTGAGATTGTTTTCACACTTTATTATTTTTGTAGCAAGTTCTACTTCATTATTCATGTGGCAACTTTATATTTGCAGGCTTGTGAATTAAGGTTGGTTGTTACTTAATTTGTGTTTACTTTAATGATTTTCAGTTTCATGAAGTCATTGTTTAGAAACTAATTTTGTTTTCAGGTCTGTTGATAGGTGATACCAGCCCAAAAGTTTAGGCTTCATCGCTTTTTGTTATTCGGTACGGTACTCATTTACAGTCCCACTTTCAATGAGGTTGTTTTAGTCATGTATTTGATTTTTGCCCTTTTCTTTACAATTGAAGTTAGGGAGAGTCGAATTAAGATGGTGGAGCGGAAGACAATCTCATATGAGTAGAGGAATTTTAGTGCATGATTGAGATCAGTCAGACCCATGTACTGTAAGTCATTGAATGTTTTAATCTTACAATCAGTTTTACTTTGTTTTTTAAGAAGATGTTGTTGTCATGGACATCGAGGTGATTTCACATTTCTCCAAGTTGTATTTTTGGTGTAGAGCAATTGCATAAAAACTAATATGTGACTTTTTTTAGTAATAATATAGTTAAATCTCTTCTTTTGCCATATAATTGTCGCATCATCTTCTTCCTTCTTCATTGCACAACACCAAGGTAACCTCAATTGGTCTGATTTATTTTTTGGTATTCGTAACATTTTGATTTACCGTTTATTGATGCATTGATTCATTTGTAATCACTTGCAGATCACCCGTCATCTCAATTTGAGCAATTAAACGGAGTTTTCTTAAACAGCACCATAAGTTTCGTTCACTAATCCATGCATTGTTAATTCCACATGTTTTTTTTATTCTTAATCGTCGATTCTGTTTCAGGTACACTTTTTGCTGTTAGTTCCACGTGTTTTTTTAGATTAATTGTTGATATATATATATATATACACGTTCGAGACGTTTGATACAAGAACCGAATAAAAGATAGCGGATATTGCTGAAGGAGATAAAGATGATGTTGATCTGGCTGTTGAAGCTGCACGTTGATCCACAATAAGCACTGCCCATCTAAGTTTCATCCAATGACAGTGGTTATAACAAGTTAATAAGGCAAAGCACTGATCTGCCTAACAATTGTTGGATATAAAGACTGTTGTACACAAAGACTGATGAAGATCATCCACTATTGAAGACCAAAGCTCTGTTGAAGACAAGCACTGATGAACCAAAGGCCTGATCAACCAAAGCTGAACAACTGCCCAACAACAACAGTGGTTCAGCATCAACCGCAATTATTCTACCTTTGTTTATGTTAACAGTGTTTATATGTAACAGTATTTATCACATCAGTGTTTTATAGTGTGTTAGGTTGTTAGATGTCATCACCTCAGTGTTTATATGTAATAGTATTTATGACATCAGTGTTTATATGTAACAGTGTTTATCACAACAGTGTTATATGTAACAGTATTTATCACATCACCTCAGTGGTTTGATCTGTACTATAAATAGAACAATTGTTAGATCTTTGTACTAATAAATAAAAATGAAGTACACTTGGATGATTATTAAGCTCCTCATTTTGATTGTTTGGGTATAGTAATCTTGAAATTGGTCTTTTTTTTGCAAACAGATGTTTATGGGCAAACATCTGTTTAAGGTCAAACATTTGTTTAAGGCCAAACATCTGTTTATGGCCAAACATTTGTTTAAGGTCAAACTTCTGTTTAAGTCCAGACAACTGATATATATGGCCAAACATCTGTTTAACATCTGTTTAAGCCCCAACATCTGTTTAAGTCTAAACAGATGTTTAGCCAGATCCACTGTCTTCTCATCTTTTAACACTCTTCAAAATAGTTAAAAATGATAGTTTTAATTAATCCTTAAAAGTATGTTACAACCACTGTGTTGGTTCAAACATCTGATTGTTAAAAGTTATCCACTGCTGAAAAACAACCTCTGTTTCTTCATTCTTTATGTTGACCATTGACTGACCAAACATCAATATGGAAGAAAATTATACCGGAAGATTGTTTGAAATAGATCGATAATCGATGTGTATATATAATAAAACTAGATTTTCACCCGGGATTGCTTCCCGAGCTCGAGAAACTTACTTATGTTAAAAGCTAATTATGATTAATACATGATTAAAAGCATAGAAAAAATATGACATATTAATGGCTTTGCTATAAGAAAAATTATTTTTCTTTGTTAATGTGAATACCAAATCAATTCAACTAATCATCCACTTTACTCTTATATCTCAATGTAAATGTAAATAACAAATTCAATAAGGGGTGTATGTGTAAATATTTTTCATCACTTGAAAATATGGGAAAACGAAAACACAACCGTCATTATTTCTTTTGCATAATTACACATCAAACATCTATCATCTCTTCTTTCAAAAATCTCTTCTTCCCTATCATTTTCTAGGGTTTCAACTTTCTTATTCTCCGACTTCTACACTTCAATCACCGGAGGTTTTATTGTTTTTTCTTCAGCAACTGGTATGTACATTCATATTGTAATGAACTTTTTAGTGTTTAACCGATCTTAATTCAAATCCTATCTTGCTACAAATACGATTTTAAACGTTTATTGCTATACATCGAAGAAGGGTTTAGTTAGGTATTTGAATCATTTGTTGAGAACATGTTAAAATATTCATTATTTGCATAAAATTTTTAACTCATACTCTGTTTCTATGATTAATTTCAGTAGATACTCTGTTAATACAAAAAGTTAATGTTCATCTTCGAAACCAACTTTTTAATTTCAATCTTTTAACATCTGTACTGATTCAGGTTTTATTATGTATACTACATTTGTCAAGTATTTTGATAACCCAGAATCTTTGAAACCGGTATGACATGTTTTTATATACATAATTTATTTTTATTGAGATATATATATTTAACAGTTGTTATGGTTTATATTTTCTTACACTACTTAAAAATTATATACAGGATGTACCCATAGCCTTTGCTAATCAAAAGTGGGGAGATTGTTGGGAAAAAATAAGTTGCGAATCTATCATGAGTCTGGTAAAAAATGGGTTGTGAGGGTCAGAACACAAAATTCAACGCCAGTAATAACTGATGGTTGGCACATTGTTGTTAAAGATCTTAATCTGTCGAGGGATACTTTGTTGGTTTTCAGACCATTGGGTGATTTTGGGCTTGAACTTTCATGTTTTGTAGATGGCATGTGTGGTGAATCTTATTTCAGGTTTAATCGTTATGCAAGATTTGGTTTTACGGTATGACTATTGATCTTACATTCAATTCTTTTGCACCTTAAACATGTCAACACTTATTCTCATAAGTTACATACTTCACGTATAGTATTCATTATTTTTAATTTTATGCAGGTAATTAAAGATTGTTTCATTAAACAATTTTATGTAAACAGCCCACCAAGTGGCAAATATCAAATCTGTTATAAGGGTTCTTATTGGAATGTTGAGGCGTCTAAGTTTGATATCAACTTTGTATTTGCTAGAGGATGGCCGGAAATGTGCAAAAATGTTGGGATACTGGAGGATGATTTGCTTGTGTTTAGCAGAATTGATGATGTTGTTTTTGAGTTAGTAGTTTATCGAAATGAGACTGAGATTTGCTTTTCGAAGAAACCTAATTCTGACGATGATAGTGTACTTGAGATATCCAAGGCTGATTATGTTGAGAATGTATTCAAGATACGTATGTATTTAGCATTAGTAGTAAAAGATTTAATTATTTTAGCATTTTATTAATTATTCCATTAATGTTGACCAAGACATCTATGAGGATGATGAAGTTGTGTCTGTAGGTGAAGGAAGAACCGTTACTCAGGTACTTACTAAATTATTAAATTATTTATTTTTAATTTAACACATATAAGAATTTAATGTTTTTACAACTATTAGTAATGCTGTTTATTGATGTTATATTTATCCAATAATGTATTATTTAGAAGAAGTTACCAACCAATGCTGAATGCACGTCAAAGAGAGGCATGTCTTCACGATTGAACAAAACACAAGATGTAAGTTTACCATTTTAAAGATTGTTATATTACTATGGTTATTAAAGTTACTCTATGACAACAGGTTAAAAAGAAAGGTAAAGTTACTTTTGAGAGAAATGAGACGGTCAAGAATACGACTAAGGGAAATGCTGTCTTACCTGTCGACACAAGTGATCATATTGGATGTTCTTCATCTGCTCATAAGGTTAAGGTATCTATACTCGCCACTTAATTAATATATGTTATATAAACTGCTTTTTTGTGTGTATATATTCAACATTCCTTTAATTCACATGTATATGTTTACTTTTTCATCAAGGGGAAGAGAGTCGGCAACGTTCAGAAAAAGCGTAACCGTAGAAATAAGAGTACAAAGACTGCAAAAAAAAATTCTGGACATCTTCTCGACCCTGAGTTCTTTCATTTTGATCACAAAGGAGACTATAGGCTGGTATACCATTTTTTATAACAAACTAACGATTTATGTTTATTTGTCTGACTATTATTTTTTTCCACACAATACATGTAGCGTCTTCCTGCTGAAGTTGCCAGACGAGCAGGTCTTTCTGTTGATCTTCATCCTTAGAAAGTTCAAAACATGGTTGGAGTTGTGGATGTTTATGATGTCAAGATGGAGTTAAATGAATTGAAGCCACGTTATGCGTTGGATGGTTGGCGGAAGTTTATGATTGAGAATAACTTGAGGTTTGGTGATATGTTGCACTTCACATACGTGTCTTCGCAGCATAAGAACGTAATAAATCACGTTACTTCAGTTTATCAACGACCTTTAAGTATGTTCTTATATAAGATATTATAACTATGATTTTTTTCATGGTGATGTTGCATCGTTTTTTTTTAAATTATTAAGTTGATGTTTTGTTGATATGTATGGCTAACATGATAAAACATTGTTATTAGCCCTTTGTGTTTTATATATAGATGATATCATGCTTCTTTTTGCTAATAGTAACTGCAATTAGTAGAAACTTGGTTTATTAATCGCAAATGTGACATTCTTCTGCATTTATGGGTTTATGAATTCAGAATAATGGATGCATATATATGACTGTATTTGGCATGATGATGTTGTGTTTCATGTTGTAAAAACCAGGGAATTGTCAGATAATAGATTGCTTTGCCCGGTTAGATTGGGTGTTAAATTATAGTTCTTTAAGTCATTGTTTCATTTTCTTAAATTCTATATAATTTTGTAAATAAGTACAATAACAAACAATGGTTTAAACATCTGTTTGCCTTTTGGTCAACAGTTGATGGAAACCCATGTTAGGTTGAACAGTGTTTTGAAGAGGAAAACAGTGTGAGAAGACAGTAGATCTGATTAAGTTAAACATCTGTTCAGGCTTAAACAGATGTTTAGCCTTAAACAGATGTTTGGCCTTTTATATCAGATGTTTGGACTTAAACAGTTGTTTGACCTTAAACAGATGTTTGGCCATAAACAGATGTTTGACCTTAAACAGATGTTTGGCCTTCTATATCAGATATTTGGACTTAAACAGATGTTTGACCTTAAACAGATGTTTGGCTATAAACAGATGTTTGGCCTTAAACCAAATATCTGTTTAAGGTCAATATCTGTTTGACTATTGGTCAACATCTGATTGACTTTTGGTCAACATCTGTTTGAATTTTGGTCAACATCTCATTTAGTATTCAACAGAGCTTTGAATAACTCAACATCTGTTTAATTCGTTGTTTTGTTTTCTTGAATTATATGTAATTTTGTAAAGAAGTACAAGAACAAACATTTTTACAAAATCCCAAATCACCCGATCATGTAAGTGCATTGAAGTAAAAGTGGAAATGATGTTATTCATGTGGTCCTGTTGTGCTTTTGTTTGACCTCTAATATGGGTTCATGATCTAATCCAGTGATTTGAAGACATTGTTTTTTAATCCAATTAGATGCTTGATGTAATGAGGTCGTATTAATAACAAATAATAATTAATATAACTAACTTTTCCGAGCCTGGGAAACAATCCCGGGTAATAATATAGTAATTCATAAACGAGACAATTCCTAATAAAAACACAATCCACAATAAACGTTGAATCAAAACTCTTCCTAACTGATGAAACACTGGTTAAACCCGGTGGCTAACTAGTGGGATCGTCTCTTCTGTGGGTTCAATCTCCTTCTTTACTCGCCGAATGACTAAAGTCCTGCAAAACAGCAACACCGTTAGCTCGTTAAGAGGGGAATATGGGGGTTTCCCTCTTAATCGGGCTCCGGCGTGAGAATAAGTACTGCTCTGAGGAAGAAAACAGTGTGTGTTAAGAGTGAGAGTGTGGGGAATCAAATAGAATAACCTGAATGATGAAGGGTCCTATTTATAGCCGGAGGGTGAATGAGGGAGGAGCAGGCTTGCCAGCTGTTATCGGACGCCAGCTGACCGACCAAGGGGAATATCCTTTTGGTCTCCTCTGTCGCGTCCAGGATAGTGGTCCACGTGGCGCCCCGATATTTGTCCGTGCTGGAGGAATTGTACTGCTGTTGTCGGTTTGCTCCTGGATTTGTTGCAGGTCTACATGGCGCTGGGTGACTGGTGACACGTGTCGTCCTTCCTGTCGGGATGAGCATCTTTGGTGCCACCTAGACGTTTTCCAGAAGCTTCTGGATTCACTTGCTGATGTAGGCGTCATGTTGGATGAAAAAGTGGTGTGGTACTTGCCATGTAGGCAAGGAATTGAAACCATACCTCTTCACTAACTAAAAAACACAATCAGGTCAATCGAACCGAACTAATCTGAACCCAAGTTTACCCCCAAAAATAAAAACCAAGAAATAGTTGTTAACCCGCCCGAGAGCGAACCGGGTTAGGTTAAATTCTGTTACGTTGATTCGATTGGCGATCAGAATAACTGATCACAACCACCATATTCAACCATTGCAGTTGCAGATCGTGAACACACTCTCCTACCCTACCATTCCATGGCACCACCATTCAAACGACGACGTGGTGGTACCGGCGTTACACCGTCACATTTCCTCGATCGGAGATTCAGAGTATTCTTCTCCAGAAAGTACATCTTCCGGTACCTCCTTTCAATCCTCGCACTCATCGCTATCCTTCCTCCGGTTTACTTTCACTTCACTCTCCGTCGTTTTCATCAGGTATCTCTTTCCTTTTCTTCTTGCAGTTTACGAAACTTATTTTGATCGATGTTCACAATATTCTGTTTTTAAATGATTTCTGATGTTATACGCTTCTGGAAAAGTAATTTAGGGCTTGAATTTGGTACTGGTGTAAGTTAGGTTTGTTATTCTGGTAATAATATTAGCATGGAGATAACAATAACATAGTGTTGTCGTATAACACAAGATTGGTGTGATCTGCAAACTGCTAAAATCAGTTATTGCCTTAAAAATGATGTAGTTATTGGTTTATAAAATTAGTTACTATCTGGAGAAAGTGTTTAATTAGTCTGCAGCTGATTGTCGTCTCTCTAGATGGTTAAATGTTGGATGTTCTTACTGTTTCCATAATTTGTTAGTAAAAAGATATATGGTTAAGATCTGGTGGGATTATGTTACAATTAGTGAGTTGGATGAACCTGTATCGCTAAAGCTCTTTTGAGTAATTTTTTGTAATTATTTTTGGAAATTAAAGTTGTTTTTTCGTATTATGAAACAGGGGAAATTCATCGTTCTTTTCTGCTATTTGTATACATATACTATCTTTGATTATTCATTGAATGACCAATACGTGTATGATCAAAGTGTTGGTTTCTGGCCTCAGTAACACTTAGAAAATGTTCTAGTTTTGTGGAGGATTAAAATAGGATGATAAGTATTATGTAGTTAGTATTCAACACTACAAAAGATAAGTATTGTGTTGACCATAGTTGTTAATAGCGGCTATAGCGACCGCTATAGCGCGCTATGTAGCCATGCGACGTAGTGTCGCTATATGGTTCATAGCGACAAATCGATGATAGCGATTGTTTTTTATCTATATAGCAATTAGATATAGCTATAAAATAGCTGGATTTATAGGTTTTGTTAAATATACATGTAAAAGGGCATATATACAAGGGTATTTTGATGTAATATACATATAAAAATTTTCAAATTTCTTTTTCTAGTGTAATTGTTATTTATAAAATAGCCGTCGCTATTTGTCACTATTCGCTACGTAGCCTATAGGTGCCTTGTCGCTATTTGTCGCTATTCGCTATCGACAACTATGGTGTTGACTGTTGAGCTGAAAAAGATCTATAAACATTTTAATTCAAAAGGTCTTATGTTTGATATCAGGAATGGAGTGATTGAGTGAATATAGTTTGGCAGGTGTTCTATGAGTTAAATGGCAACTGCATAATGTAGCACCTATGTATATCTTTTTTTATTTCAAATCTACAGTTCTTCTTTTTAATCTTGAAATTTTTTAAACAGTTCATAACTTTTAGTAAGGATGCTCAATGAGATAAAAATGGATGTGTACGAGAATAGGATAATAAACAGATATCATCATGGAAAACAATTCAACATATTCCCTCTTTAGAAAAAAGACAAACGGAGCTTTAAACTACAGGGTGAATACAATAAGATTAAATGCAAAGCCAGTGCTTAGTATGTATATTTTTAAGCATCATGTAGGCTATATAGATATAGATCAGGCTTCAAAGCTTTACATTTTTCTGACCATAAACATGATTTTGCTATCATGCTGTGCTTATACAATCTACAATCTGTAGAATGGCAAGTATGTTATTTTGATTTTTGGCAGAGTCCAAATAACCCCAATGATGTCTATTTCTTTGCAGCTGGAGTTGAAAAAGTGCAGCTGGCTAAACAATCCTCCTCTTGTGTGTGCTCATGGTGGTGATGCTTCCAAGGCCTTCCCTAATACAGTATGTGTATTGTGTGCCTATATTATATTAAGTTATTCCTTATCTTTCCCCTATTTATAATGTGTATACACGTGTACCAACACAATATTATATTGGATTTCATATAAAAACTACAAGGCATGTTATGATAACAAGAATGATGTACATACCATATATAACTATGCTTGGTGTACAATATACCATTGTACGATCTTCTTCTTAAGGTTTTGTGCTTTTTCCATTTATTTTTCACGCAACAGATGACTGCTTACAATATTGCTCTTCGTTCTCAAGTAGACTGCATTGAGATTGATGTTTCCCGTTCTGCTGATGGGATTTTGTTTGCTCTTCATGACAGGTAAATCTGTTAATCCCTTGTTGTAATGCTTAAAAGATTCAACATGATTAATATTTTTTAATGTGAAAATAAGGAGCATATAGTGGTGTGGTCCTTGCCATGTAGGCAAGGAATTGGGACCATACCTCTTCAAGTCCCCCCATGTCACACCCCAACCGATGGCGGAAACATCGGGGTGCGAGCACTAAGCGTTCAGATTGCTCATGAGATTTCCATAACACTAAATGTTGTGATCTTCATTAAATAGATTTCATACTAATTGTCTAACAACAAAGTCAAGCATCATCAAGATTACATCACCAAATGAAATTGTTCAAAAGTCTAAATTATTAAGGCGACGTTTTTAGGCATCCCCTATCTTGATTTCCAAAGTTCCATAGCATCCTATCAGCCTGCAACATGTATTAAAATATCAATACAAAAGTATTGGCGAGTATACAAGTTTGGTAATAGCATAATAGGTTAAAACAACTCATGTCCATAGTGTAAACAATAAAATAGTTTCAGCCGTGCTAGTGTCGCAGTCCACGCAGTGATAGCCCAAGTATCCCGATGCTTTGTTGTTTACCCAAGACTCAAGGTAAACTAGAATCCTCTTAACAATACCCTCCGAGAGTAATGGGGGAGGTGCATCTCCTATAGCGCTACTATTGTTAAGGCGGAACCACACACTCTGGATTAAACGTCACATAGCACAAATAATCAAGAATCAAGAATCACAAGTTTCACATAGGATAGAGTATAAGTTTCCAAAGATTCAAGTTTAAGTTTCATAGAATACATGTTACACCCCAAAAGTTTAAAGTAAAAGGGGATCGAGTATACTCACAGTGATTGATTAACAGTCGCAACTGTTATTGGATCAAAGGGAGCTCTAAGTATCAAGAGTCCAAGTATCAAGTATCAACAATAAGAATCTAGCTTCCATAGTATAAAGAATCAGGTATCTAGTTTAATCATAGAGACTCAAGTGTCTAGATTAAGCATCAAGGGTCTAGTATCTGTATCAAGTCTCATAGTTTAATTTTCAAGAATCAAGTATCTAGAATAAAGAATCAAGTATCATAGCGTTAAGCATCAAGTATCACTAAGATTCACACCAAGATTTCCAAAGTATCAACATTTCATAACAACAAGGTCTAAAATTAACAATTTGCAGGAGTTCAGGGACTGATCTTGCCAACTGCCTAAAGTTTAGGGATGCTGGGCGTTACACCCCAGTCCAGTGTGCCTTCTAGTTGAGTTGATCGTCTAGGAGGGATTCTGGACTTATAAGAGTTGTGGTTGTTGTTGTTTAATGCATGTTGGTTACCCTGCGTGGTTGAGCCATGTGGACGCATTGCGCATGTCGTACAATGGTGATTCTGCAAGGTTGAGCCAAGTGGACGCGTGGCGCATGGCGTGTTGGTAACTTTGCAAAGTTGAGCTAACTGGACGCGTGGCGCTTGGCGTGTTGGTAACTTTACAAAGTTGAGCCAACTGGACGCGTGGCGCATGGCGTGTTGGTAGCTTTACACAGTTGAGCCAACTGGACGTGTGGCGCATGGCGTGTTGGTAACTTTACAATGTTGAGCCAACTGGACGCGTGGCGCATGGCGTGTTGGTAACTGCTGAGAGAAGTTTCCTTTTTTTGGAGTGAAGACAACCTGATGTGACTGTCCGTTGTCTCTGTCATGTTGGAGGTGAACAGCCGCCTTTTCAGTGGTGTCAGTTGCTTTTTCCCACGTTGTCAGGTATGCGTCGCCTACTTTCCTGAGAAAAGAGGTGACGGATTCTCTGCCTGTATTCCTGACGGCCCACTACCCATCGCATTAAATGCGATGGGTATAAATATAAGGCGGTTCCTCCATTTTCTTTCATTTTCAAATTTTGAATTCCATTTTCCTCTCATATTTCTCTACCTCTCTCCCTCTTCCAAGTTCATCCCTATCTCCTCTTTTCATCTTCTTACACTATGTCTTCTGGAGCCAATCCTTATACGAAAAAGAGAAAGTATAAGCCCAGGAACCCTCCAGGTCCTAACCGGGCGGCGATAGGTTGGAAGGAAGAAAAATTCCAGAATTTGGTTAGAGACATGGGTTTTCTTCCTGAATGGGGTGCTCAGTTCCCTACCCCAAAGTCTACTATAACAACCCTCAATAAACCGACACCCTAATATATTTTAAAACATCCCAATATGTCCAAAAATACACCCCATACGCGAAAACGGGCCCTGAATACCCTAAATATTAATAAAAATAATTAATAATCAGATTATTAAGTTGAGGCGGGCCGTGTAGACCCCACCCCAACCCTTACGCAGGCGGTTTAAAGGTTAAAACCTGATTTCTTTAATTTTTAAGTTTAGGCGGGCCGCGTAAGACCCCCGTTAGTTAACGCGGGCCGCGTAAGATCGGAAAGGTGGCGCAGCCCGGTGATGACACGTGTCATCATCGTGGCGAGTCTAGTGCTGACCCGGATCAGCTATAAGTTTGACCTGGGATTGACGCGGGCCGCGTAAGCCCCTGTCTTGTTTTACGCGGGCCTCGAGAGAACCAGACTCAGCAACTATATAAGCAGGCCATCGGATTTCATTCGAATTCGTTCAAAGTTTCTTTCTCAATCTCAATTTCTGATATTAGGCATAATACGCGGGTATTATACCCCCTAAATAGCGAAGTTCTGCTCCGTTGTATGTATTATAACCCCTGGATACGTATTAGTTACGCTGCCCGATTGATCTAGGGTTCCGTAACGGCTGTCGTGGTTCTGCCCGACGTAGTCGTTGGAATGCCGTCTCGGGAGGGTATTACTAATGTTAAAATGGGTTATTATACTAACGCGTGTGCATTTGTGTAAATTTTAGATTATCAGCAGGAAACCCTTACAGAAAATCTAAGACAGCAATGTGAGTTGATCCGCTTTTTGTTACTTATTTTTACAAAACCTCATTTAATTAATTATATATTAAACAGTTATTGAGTATTTGTAAGAATACAATTATCATGAGTATGTTGGGGTTTTGTATACAAAATTTGTTACCACCTGGTCAAGGAGTAACATGTCCACAAGTCGGGTTCGACAGTACCATGGATGTTAATTGTGATGTCTTAGAAACAAATATAATTGCGGGATCGCCCTCAATACTGTGAAATGGTTTTTATTTAAACTTGATTAAACTGGGATTCACTCACCAGTATTTCCCACTGACAAATGTTTTTAAAACGTGTTTCAGGTAACAAACTGTGAAAGCCAAATAGAAGCCAGCTGGACAGCACCGAAGGCTTGGAAATGTGGCAATAAAGTTACCTAAAATAAAATAGATGTTTTTTATTAAATAAAATAGGATTTATTCCTATGAAAACGTGTGTACTACGAACTTGGGTTTTAACCCATTTGTTTAATATTATGAAAATGTGGTATTTTACTCTGATTCAATATTTTCTAACTACGGTCCTGATGAAAAATTTCCGCTGCCAAATTAGACAATACGAGATACCACCGAAACTGGCTCGCGGCCGCCCATTTCCGGGGATCAGGGATCGGGGGTTGCGATAGACGGTGGTATCAGAGCTAAGCAACTGATTCAGCCACAGAGGTGTTCTGCTGACATCAAAATGTAAAGTGTTAGGAAATAAATTACAGAAATACGTGCATAACTTTATTTATTGTTATGTGTTATTTGACTATTTGTTAGTTTACAGTATGAGCGGCCAAGGACCATCTGACGTGTATCGTCAATTGTCTGGTTCGCCTAGAAGTGAAGGCACCTCCTCTTCTCAGCCTGCCCTCTCAGGGTACTCTGCTGATACGGAAGAATGAATCTTTGTGTTTAAGGCTCAGTCAGAAGAGCCATTTCCTCAGAAAAAGAGGGGATGGTTCAGTAGAGGGGCACACGAGCGTAGGAAGCGTATGAAAAAGTTACAAGACCAGAGGGTACTAGCCGCAGCCAAGAGAGAGACATATGCCTATGCCTAGGATATGATAAATAGGGGTATAGCCAACATCCACATCCTAGCAACTGACCCAAATCTGTAGCAAATAATAGCACCCCAACCACAACTGCCAATCCCTGACCAACCCATGGAGATAGAAACCCCTGAAAACCAAGTAGAAATGCATGATTTCAATCCGGAAGAAATCCCTAGGGTACCAGCACCAAACCCCCTAGACCCAAATTACGACCCCTGGTGGGATGACGTTAGGGACTATGTGCAACGTTACCCGACACATGAAGACACACCCATGCAGAACGTAGGAGCCTACCTAGGTTTGGACCCTTTAGATCCCTATTTCCACGATGAATACATTAGGGAAATTTTAGAAGATCCTTACCAATTCCAGGCACCTACACCCCCATACCAGGAACCCGCACCCCAGATTCCGAACCCAGTCCTAGAACCTGCACCCCCAATGAGTGCAGAAAACGTACAAGAACTTAGGACATTTGGTGAGGAAATTTTAGAAAGTAGTGAACGGATGAGACAGGTGGGAGAGCGACTCGTATGAAAATATGACGAGCGCAATATGAATTTTTGGATGAATCCATATCCGTGAATGTGATGGAGGAAACGGTAATAGTAATAATAAAATAAAATAAAAATCAAATAAAATATGTGTGTACGGATGCCTATTACTATTAGTGTAATTTTATTTCAGTTGGTATTGTAATTTTGTTTCAGTACTGATGTGTAATAGATGCATAATAGATGAATAGAGTAAAGTCGAAATGATCGGCGCTTTTGGCAAAATTGCGTGTCATGTGATTGACTATATTAATATTATTTTGTGATATTAATACGGGGTAAATGTTTAAAATTTAGATGGCCGACGAAGGAAATCAAGGAAATCTGAATAACGATAACCAGAGTAACATTAACGTGGTTAATGAGAATCCGAGCATCAATAACAATGGAAACCAAATGGATAATAGTGCAGTTCAACACATAGTGGCTTAAGGAATTATAGATGCAATGTCATTTATTATTCAAACGATTCAAGAAGCGAATAATAAAAGTAAACATAGCAGTAAGCGACCAATTGAACCAGAACACAGCTTAAACAATGGACCCGTACTTCAAGTGCCCATTCCCAAAAGAAGAAGAACCGTGTCTTACGGTTGTTCTTACAAGGAATTCTGGTCTTGCAAACCAATAGAATTCTCGGGCAATGAAGGACCCATTGTGTAGGATCGTTTTGGGACCCATACGAGTCAATCAGAAGAGTTTTTTTCTCAATACGAGAGGCGGAAACATACGTATCGAGTTCAATTCACCTAGAATATCACTTTAAACTGTCTTTTGATTGATATTAGATCGATTACAATGCTGTAGACACTTCGGCAGAGCTTCGCTACCGGAATCAGAATCGTTACAAATGAATAGGCACAATAGGTATTTATAGGCTTGCTAATTTCGCTTGAAACTGCCCAAGCGGAATCTAATTCCGCGCGGAATTAGTTCAAACAGAATCAACTTGTTAATTTCGTTTGAAATGACATATGTGTCATTTCAAGCGAAATTACCTATAAACACACATTTTCTCGTTTTTCGTGCCCTGGTCTATCAATACAAATACAAGACTCGATACAAGACGAAGTCGACAGACGTATGCACCAACAGACTCCCCCTCGGATGTTGACGAGTCTTCAGTGTCGAGTCTTCGGTTGTCAAACCTTCAGTCTTTATCAGTCCTCTCGAACTCTTTTGAAGTATCTAACAATGTAAAGCATTCTCAATCTTCTCTCTTTCTCTTTTTCTCCAGAATCTCGATCTGGCTCTAACTCTTCACTAATTCTCTTGATCAGATCTCTTGATTCTCAATCTTCAGCTTGTATGACAATCAGGATCTGAACTTGGCTCTACAATCTTCTATTCTAAGATCTGTGGCTGGCTCTTACAACTTCAGACTCCCCCTTAAGTTGTGTTTAGGATCGTAGTCTGACTTTCACATATTCAAGATCATGACCTGACTTTCATCCAATTCTTAGGAATCGGAACCTTGCTTACTTGCACATTCTCTACCCAAAAATAAATCTCACGAATTTAAAATATGACAAATTTAAACATCACTTGCAGGTATTAATCACAATGATTTAACATTCAAAACTTTCCGATGACCACTTGAAAAAATGCCATTTTTCTTTTCAAACAACACTCTCCCAAACCTATTCATCATGTTTAGCACTTGGAACTTTGAAAATCAGCTTTTTAATATCCGTTGTCGAAAATCTTTTTGGATTTTTCAAAAAATTTATGCTAAAACACACTGAAAATCTTTTTGGATTTTTACTTTAAAGAAAAACAGTAAAGAAATATATACATACACTATTTTTGCGAGTTTGTGTAAGAGGATTGATGCGTGCGAAAGTGTCGTATATATTAGGTGTATATTTTA
The DNA here is from genome assembly GCA_030545235.1 of Helianthus tuberosus. NCBI lineage: Eukaryota > Viridiplantae > Streptophyta > Magnoliopsida > Asterales > Asteraceae > Helianthus > Helianthus tuberosus. The sequence goes on along the minus strand of CM060402.1, from coordinate 157,402,130 downwards.
AGCCCTTTTTAACACTTATTTTAGCCAAGTTTTAAATTTATAAAACACGATATTTCACTAACACTAAACACACATATGGGCAAGTGCACCCATCGTTGAGTGTAGTATAGCGTTGGTAAGATACCGAGGTCGTCCAAGGACATAAGAGCTTTTAATACCGGTTTATCCTCAAAGTAAAAAGTTTAGAAAAATGTTTTAAGCTAAGAAAAATAAAAACTAACTAAAATGCTGAAAAATAAAAATAAAATAAAAACAGATAGACAAGATGAATCACTTGGTTCCGACTCGTATCTAGTATAACCTTTGATTATTTCCGCACTTTTGCACATAATTAAGAGATTATCTTAGTTATTGTAGTAGGCCCCTCTTTTGAAGGTGACGTTACCCTCACCCCAGTAGTTTGAGTCAGCAAGGATACAATCCTAAAAGGGTGGATTATTGGAAGATAATGAATTAAGTTATTAATGCAGTATTGTGGTAGGCCCCGCTTTTGGCGGTGACGTTACCCTCGGCTAAGTAGTCCGAGTCAGCAGGGATACAGTCTTAAGTAGCCGGGTTATAGTATTAATAGTAGTTAACTTATGAGGGGATCAAAGAGTTTGGACCCCCGCCATCCAATACCGTGAAGTATTGAAGGAGGTCCTACTAAATTTGACCCAGGTCCATTGCAGGACCTCTAAACGCTGAACAATGGCAAGACCTTTACCAAACCGTTCCCTTAACCCCCGACCAGGTAGCCAACATACCTCCATATAGACCGTGGAGATATGAATGGTGAAAATCCTTTATTTTATATAGACAGTAAAATAATGCCAAGACACCACGGACAAACGATAAGGAAAGATCACCTTCAACATAAGTAACTAGTTATTAAAGTCATTAATACAAAACCAAATAAAAAGTGCAAAAGATTAGAAATAAAAAGTATTATACTAGACACTTTGTCTTCACCAAGTGATGTAAGAGACTTAGGCAAACATGGCCTTGATTGTCAAGAACTCTTACGATCAATCTTGGATCCCGAGACGACTCACACACTCTACGATGGACAATGGATGATGGTGGTGGATGATGGTGTTGTGATGGTGGTGGGTGGTGGATGAAGTGTGAGAGAGGTGGTGTGCCAAGGGATGAGTTGAAATGAATCCAAGCACTCCTATTTATAGGCTGAACAGAGAGCTGGGCACGGCCCCGTGTCCGCTGGGCACGGCCCCGTGCCCGTCTGACACTCTCTCTCCTCATTAATTGTAATTCGCAATTACAATTAATGCGCCTGCTGTACTTTCGACACGCCCCCGTGTCCGCTGGGCACGGCCCCGTGGTGGGCAATAGAAGCTTCTATAGGTTTGTCTTTTCTGCTGCTTCTTGGGAACGGCCCCGTGCTGGCTGAGCACGGGGGGTGTTCAGTCTTCTGACTTCTCTATTTTGCTTTGGAAGGTGCCGTTGAGGGGTCGGGCAGTCCACTAATGTTCCTTTCCTTGTATTTATGTTGGAATTAGCTGTCTTTTTGCTTCTTTTGTGTTTTTGAGCTCATTTAATCCTGAAAATACAAAAGAAGGACAAAAACACTCTTTTTCCAATATTAGTACTTAAAAAGGGTTAGTTTTATGCCTTATTTGATGTAATTTATATGTTGCATTTTACACACATCAAATACCCCCACACTTGAACTTTTGCTTGTCCTCAAGCAAAACTCTTTAATATGTGGCTTACACTCCCAAATGGAATAGGTAGAAGAGAAGGTTTTGGGCTTGTCGTAGAGTGTCGGGAATCCAAGGTCTTTTTTGGGTTTTATCTTTATTTATTTACAATCCTATTCGTAATGATTTATTTAGAACTTTTCATAGGAGAAATTACTTATTTGGGCATAACATGCCTTTTTAAAATTCCATTTATATACAAGTTCACATACCTCACGGGAGAAGTCACTCACACTCGGCCGAAGGTGTATTTTTAGTGAATCACTCGAGAGCGGCATGGAACTTATTCCTACCATAGGCTTGCCAAGCAATCAATCCTCCTCCTTTTTAACTTTTATACCTTTGTAAATATCAAGAGGACTTTGTGGGTTAAGGGTTAGGCTTGGGTTAAAGGTAGGTGGTTGGGATAGTGGTTAGTGGTTAGTAGAAAAAGGGCGAAAAAGCGTAACAAGTGTCGGTTTTTGTAAGATTTTCTATTTTTGCAACTTTTTATTTTGATGAAGCTTTTATTCAAACAAGGTTATTTTTGATGAACTTGTTTGTTTATTTTCTCTTTGCTTCATCAACAACACACACATTTTTTTTTTTTTTACGAAAAACCGAACTTGTTACTAAAACAAAGGGTTAAAAATAAAAAAGGTTTTGGTGGGTAAAAGGGTTTTTTGGTTTGGGTGATGAAATGAAAAAGTTTAGGCTCAAAGGGGCTAACTAGGGGGATTTTTGGGTAGGTGGTAAAAGAAAAAGAAAAATAATGGTGTAGAAATAAAAAAAAGGGTTAGTCCTAATGCCTCCATCATTTACTTACTCGGGTTTAAGTTGATAAGGACCGGGAATGTATCGTCATGGCAAGTTCTAGAGTCGTAAGAACCAAGCGGCTATTCACACAAGAAACGAAAAATGAGCATTTAGTTTTAATGATATGTAATTGTGCTCAATAAAGGCTCAAAACTCACTTTTGTGGGAATGGGTTTTTATGTGATCAAGTATATATAATCAAATTTTAACTAAGTTTGTCATGCCTTTTCATAATTTTCTTATGTTGGTTCTTTTTATCACTACGCTATTGGTTGTAAATTTGTAAAAATATAACCTTTTTGAGAACTTGAATTTCCCGAGTTAAACCTAGACAAGTAAAAAAAATGAAATTTTTGAAAAAAAATTTGGGGTGATTAGCGGTTCCAATAGAGTTTTGTGTAAGGCTTGTATTTAGGACTTGCAAAATTCAAGGTTTTAGCATTCCCCCCACACTTAAATTACACATTGTCCTCAATGTGTCCCAAAAATAAATTTTTAGGTTGATTAGATGTGTAAAATAGTGTTTAAAAAGCAAAAACTTGTGTTACTGGGCACTGAACACGGCCCCGTGTTATCCGGGCACGGCCCCGTGTTCAAGTGCCAGTAACAAAATTAAAATAAGAGAAACAGAAGTCTGGACACGGGGGCGTGTTGGGTGAAAACGGCCCTTGTCCAGGTACCTGAACTGGGCATTTTCCTGCAGGTGGTTCAGCACGGGGCCGTGTTGGTTGGGCACGGCCCGTGTTGAACCTTCTGAACTGGAGAGAATTGTCGGGTTGCCTTGTTCTTGTGCATGAGTTCATTTTTCTCGTTCCCTTTTTCATCCTTTACCACCATGAGTGTGTTTTATTCATTACAAACCATCCAAACCTTAAAACCATCATTTCATTTCATCATAGAGAGAACTTACATAGTCCTAAATTAAGATAAAACTAAAACTTAACTAAATAGGTCAGTAGGTACACGAGGTTATCATAAGGAGTTCTACTATTTTAATAAAATTTCGAGAATAGTTTCCCGATATATAGTAGGACTTTTAGCCGAATGATTTCTTCCCTAAACGTTGTTTAAAGCCATTCTTCGATTTCCCTAGGAAGGAAGAATGCGGCTTCATTTTCCTCCGCAGCTGGTGGTTGAGGGGGAACATTCACCGGGACTCCTTGCACCACTCTTCGCGGAGGCTCTTGGTGCATGGCGTACCATTCGGCTGGAATGACAACTTCGGGTACCACGTTCCACGCCCTTTGGGTTATTATAGGTACCAAAGGCGGGGAGGCGAGGAGGTTCAACCTCTGGTGCAAGAGGTTTACTTCATGGAGACAGCCCTCCAGCCCCACTGTAAGATGGTTGATATGGTCGACCAATGCTTCTTCCACTCCCGTCATTTCGTCAATAGCCTCCCTTAGAGCGTAAACATAGTTTACAAGAGAGTCATCTGCTGTTGAAGATCTCCTCCCTTGTCGGTTACTTCTTGAAGATGATCCGCTTGTTCTGCTTGCCATTTTCTGCGAAGGAAACCGAAGAAAGCTAAATTTTTACAAAACAGATCCCCGGACACGGCCCCGTGCTTGCTGAGCACGGCCCCGTGTCCATTTGTCTGCATGATTTTATGCTAAGGAGTCTTGGAGTTTTAAATTATTCTTATGATTTTTAGCTAGTTTTTAGGCTTAGATAATTTAAAATAAAGTTATATAACTAACTTTAAACACGAATCCTTAGCAAATAATCTTACAAACTTCACATAGAGGGTTGGAATCAAGGGATTTCCAAGCTTCCATGGAGGAAATTTTTTGAAAAATTTTGAAAGAGGAGGAAATGAGTAAAAGTGGAAGGGACAAGAGGTTCCTTTGGAACCTTCTTTTAGCACTTACCTAGGATGGTATGAGTGAAAATCCCAGGAATCTCTGTCAATTGAAGTGGTAAAAAATGAGCAGGAATCAGGCTGCATTTAAAGAAAACGACAGCGCACTGGGCACGGTCCCGTGTCCACTGGACACGGCCCCGTGTGCAGAGAAAGTCCTGACACATTTTGTCCGTATTCTGACCAAATCAGCAGAGAATCTTTTTGGTGAGCACGGGGGCGTGGTGACCTGGACACGGCCCCGTGTCTGGAGGCTGTTTTATGGAGTTTTGCTGCTTCTAAGGGTCTCGTTGAAATCGGGTGGTTCCTTACTGGTTGGAACAACCCCAAAGTGCCTAATATACCTTAATTGTCCTAGACTAAGGCGAGAACGCAAGAGGTTATCGGTGAGGGTAATTCCTATTTTCATTCTAGGTGGACAAGTCCAACCCTTTCCCGGGCTCTCGTTAAAGAAGGTATATGCCGAATCGCTCAGGTCTATGTATGCATCGAACGAAGTCGATGGAGAGTCCTTCACGGCACAATCGACACAGGGACGACTATCGTCCAAGTCTTTGCTAGGTACGAAGGTATTTTCGGGAGCAACGAGGTTGTTGGAATGCGGTTCCAGCATTTCGTCATGGTCATCGTCTTGGGGTGGATTAATAAAATCCTTCCTAAGCTCTTCTAACCAATTCTGAATTAGTAACTGAAACTTGGGCACGGGGGCGTGTTGAGTGGGCACGGCCCCGTGTTCAGCTTACTGTCTGACGTAAAACAGGATTGCCAGTTCCAATGATTGAGCACGGGGGCGTGTTCAGCGGGCACGGCCCGTGCTGAGCTCTGCAGAAGCTGAAAAACTAAGAAAATCCTAAAAAATTAAAAAGAAAAATAAAAGATGATTAGGCCGTTGATTCCTAACTTTCTTAAAATCCTTGTGTCCCCGGCAGTGGCGCCAAAAACTTGATGCGTGCGAAAGTGTCGTATATATTAGGTGTATATTTTAAGCCCTTTTTAACACTTATTTTAGCCAAGTTTTAAATTTATAAAACACGATATTTCACTAACACTAAACACACATATGGGCAAGTGCACCCATCGTTGAGTGTAGTATAGCGTTGGTAAGATACCGAGGTCGTCCAAGGACATAAGAGCTTTTAATACCGGTTTATCCTCAAAGTAAAAAGTTTAGAAAAATGTTTTAAGCTAAGAAAAATAAAAACTAACTAAAATGCTGAAAAATAAAAATAAAATAAAAACAGATAGACAAGATGAATCACTTGGTTCCGACTCGTATCTAGTATAACCTTTGATTATTTCCGCACTTTTGCACATAATTAAGAGATTATCTTAGTTATTGTAGTAGGCCCCTCTTTTGAAGGTGACGTTACCCTCACCCCAGTAGTTTGAGTCAGCAAGGATACAATCCTAAAAGGGTGGATTATTGGAAGATAATGAATTAAGTTATTAATGCAGTATTGTGGTAGGCCCCGCTTTTGGCGGTGACGTTACCCTCGGCTAAGTAGTCTGAGTCAGCAGGGATACAGTCCTAAGTAGCCGGGTTATAGTATTAATAGTAGTTAACTTATGAGGGGATCAAAGAGTTTGGACCCCCGCCATCCAATACCGTGAAGTATTGAAGGAGGTCCTACTAAATTTGACCCAGGTCCATTGCAGGACCTCTAAACGCTGAACAATGGCAAGACCTTTACCAAACCGTTCCCTTAACCCCCGACCAGGTAGCCAACATACCTCCATATAGACCGTGGAGATATGAATGGTGAAAATCCTTTATTTTATATAGACAGTAAAATAATGCCAAGACACCACGGACAAACGATAAGGAAAGATCACCTTCAACATAAGTAACTAGTTATTAAAGTCATTAATACAAAACCAAATAAAAAGTGCAAAAGATTAGAAATAAAAAGTATTATACTAGACACTTTGTCTTCACCAAGTGATGTAAGAGACTTAGGCAAACATGGCCTTGATTGTCAAGAACTCTTACGATCAATCTTGGATCCCGAGACGACTCACACACTCTACGATGGACAATGGATGATGGTGGTGGATGATGGTGTTGTGATGGTGGTGGGTGGTGGATGAAGTGTGAGAGAGGTGGTGTGCCAAGGGATGAGTTGAAATGAATCCAAGCACTCCTATTTATAGGCTGAACAGAGAGCAGGGCACGGCCCCGTGTCCGCTGGGCACGGCCCCGTGCCCGTCTGACACTCTCTCTCCTCATTAATTGTAATTCGCAATTACAATTAATGCGCCTGCTGTACTTTCGACACGCCCCCGTGTCCGCTGGGCACGGCCCCGTGGTGGGCAATAGAAGCTTCTATAGGTTTGTCTTTTCTGCTGCTTCTTGGGCACGGCCCCGTGCTGGCTGAGCACGGGGCGTGTTCTGTCTTCTGACTTCTCTATTTTGCTTTGGAATGTGCCGTTGAGGGGTTGGGCAGTCCACTAATGTTCCTTTCCTTGTATTTATGTTGGAATTAGCTGTCTTTTTGCTTCTTTTGTGTTTTTGAGCTCATTTAATCCTGAAAATACAAAAGGAAGACAAAAACACTCTTTTTCCAATATTAGTACTTAAAAAGGGTTAGTTTTATGCCTTATTTGATGTAATTTATATGTTGCATTTTACACACATCAAGGATCATATCAGTTTTTGAGACAAATCACTAACACCGTTAAGCTTCAAACATTTTCAGTTCTAAACGATTCACTTAGATTGTCAGTATACTGATCCACTTAAATTTTCACACAAAGTTCAACTGTTTCGAGATATGGATTAATGTTTTAAGCACTTAAACTTATTCGCGTGTCCCATCTCAGAATATACTCCCGTATCCAGATCCCAATATTCAGTCTTACGGGTGAGTATACCTAGATGATATCTGTAAGGGATTAAATGCGAGGGCCGTGAGAGCTCAGGCGATTGCTTCCACAAAATCAGAGAGATGACGGCTTCGACTTTTGGTGGGTTCCCTTTAGAGAATCTTTTCTTCAACAACACATGATTAGCATTTTGCAATGTTTCATCATTTTTTATGCTGAGGGTAGGCTATATTTCAAGCAAGCGTAAAGTATTCTCCGGGGACTAGGCCATTGCTTCTGCAAAATCAGAAGTCCCGGGATAATACCCCAGATATCACTAAGCATAAAGACCTAGTATCTCATAAAGAGGGACCTTTCAAACAAGATTTCGGGGGTTACCCATATATCCGAGAGATGTTCCCCATGATATAAGCAAGTTTGAAATTTAGGTTTATATCTCGACATAATCTACTAAATGTGCAAAAACCTACTGGCACATCATCAGTGAGACCGTTTATCACATTTTCAACTTTTCAATTCTTTAGCATGCTGTGATCGTCCACTGATGTACTATCATTTCCTCTTTTTTCCAACAAAACTCATTTTTGATTTTATCATGTTTTTGTATTTTTCAAATTTTCTAATGTTTTTGGATTTTCGGAAATACTTACTCCCCCTAAAATGCAAAATCATTTAAAGGAAATTTGAAAACAAACTGTACAAAGTAAAATGACAACTGATATCAAATCACTTCAATTCGCCATCCACTTGGCATATACAATCAGAACTCCCCCTCACAACAAACCATTTTCCCATTTGATTTCAAAACACTTAAGTTTGTTTTAATCAAAATGGTTTTTTCGGAAAATTAGTTTTGTTGATTTTATAAAACCACTTGTAAGTTAGGAGTTTCATCACCTTGTTCTTCTTTAACCACTTGAAATATTTAACAATTTTAAGTACACCCAACAAAAACCACTAGTAGAAAATCAAGTACAACTTAATGTCCCTGATTTACCACTTGTAAGTCAAAATGTCACAAACGTGAATTTCTCAAGAAAAATGCCGATTCCTGCTCCACTCTTACCAACCTGGAAGCTCCGGCAAGTCTTGATTTTACTGATCATAATAGGTTCCATCCCAGTCACAAACCTGGGACGACCCATTCTTACCTGGTTCCTTTGTTTTCTTTTCATAAAACTCCTTCACCCCTTTAACCTTCCCATCAACCATTTTACCAAAAATATGTTTCACTTTAGAGTTAAAAGTTTTTTCAATATCAAATTCTTTCTTTTCTGAGAAAAATTGATTTGAAATTTCAATTTTACCAACTTTTTGTTTAAAATTCCCAGCCCTCAATGGTGGAAAATTGACATCATCCATTGGTGGAACTGATTTTCCATCTTTTGATTCAACACATGGCTCCTCTGACTTTATGGAATCAGATTCATCGCCAGAAGATAGCTCCTCTGATTTTGACGAATTAGAATCATTGCTAGAACTATCATCAGACTTCTTAACAACCCATTTTTATTGTCAAGATTTTTTTTTCTCTTATAAAACCTTTTTGAACATTCACCAACCTCAAACTTCGAATTTTTGAAAACTTTGAATTTTTTGGTTGGTGGTTTATTATCAACCATCTTTTCTTTCATTTTATCAGAAACTCCCTGTTTTGGTTGGATTTCTTTTGGACAATTCCTGGCAATATGACCAACTGTTTTGCATTGAAAACAGGTTCTCGTTTCCTTCTTTTGTTGAACAACTTCCTTCTTCATCTCTTCTTGCTTCTTAGCAAGGAATTCTTTGTTTGATTGATTTCTGAACAATTGCTCCTTTTCTTCTTCCGTTGATGTTCCTGCAACAAACACAGTTTTTGTTTTATAAATTTTCTCATTTTTATAATTTTTCGGTGGAATAAATCCTAATCCCTTTCTTTTGAAATTACCGTTATGGTTTGGTTTCTTTCGATAACCTGAACCAGAACTATAACCCTTTTTCTTGTTTTCTCTTTGTTGAACTCTTGAGGTGTAAGGTTTAGGTTTTTCAAAAAGATTTACATCTTTTATTTCAGAAATTTTAATTTCTGTTAGTTGAAAAACCTTTTTGATCATTTCAATTTTAACACCTCTTATTGGAAATTCTTCATCAGAATATAATTTGTCAGAATCATTCAAAGTATATGCTACTTTGACTGTTTCATCATTCAAATTAGATCTTGATAACAAAAACTCTTTATTGTAAACCCGTTTGTCCTTTTTGACTGTTAACTCTGACTTGTTAGACTTTGACTCTGAGTTAGACTCCGAATTTGACTCCTCAGTTTCATCGTTATCCAACACCTGATCGACCACTTTCTTTATTAATTCGGACTCATGATCAGTGTCAGATGACGTAAAAGTAACATCAATGTTGTCTGGCAAATTTTCTGAAGACTCAGATTCCCACTGTAAATTGGTTGCCTTTTTGACTCTTTCTGAATTTGGATTTCGTGGAGAATATCCATTTTCAAGCGGGGGTGGACACTTTGTATAATTGGCACTTTGTTTCTTACCAGAAATCTTCACTTTAGTATCCTTTTTCTTTTCAGAACTCTTGTCTTCAGATTCTTCATCTTCATCAAATGCCTTCATACCTTCAACAGTTGGATAAACCCTGTCAATAACATAAGAAGTACATGAGTAACTTTTTAACAATCTATTAACTCTTTCTGTTTCAATCCTTTGTGTTTCCAGTTTCTGTTCAAGCACAACACATTTTTCAATGTAATTGTTAATACTTTTCTGCTTTGTCATGAAAGCTCCTTGAAGTGTCTTCATTGTTGTTGCTTGTTCACTGCTTGTTTGATTGTACTGATTCTTTGCTTTATTTAGAACATCATAGGATCCTTTCAATCTGTTCATGTTATGAATCAAAGTACTGTTTAGCTTCTTCACTGCTTCACAGTTTTCACATTTTACCGGAATCTTTTGTGCATCAGCTTCTGCATCAACTTTGAAAACTGGAATGTCTTTTAATTTCTTTCTTATCACATGAACTTCTTCATCATCACTACTAACGGGTTTGTTAACTTTTTTCTTTTTCTTTTTAGCCTTTTCATCATCACTATCAAATTCTTCCATCATTTTCAAATGCTCTGATACCACTTGTAGGATCGTTTTGGGACCCAAACGAGTCAATCAGAAGAGGTTTTTTCTCAATACGAGAGGCGGAAACAAACGTATCGAGTTCAATTCAGCTAGAATATCACTTTAAACTGTCTTTTGATTGAGAATACTGAGGCTGTTTTAAAAATAAGCAAGTGTGCTGAAGAAGACAAAATAATGTTTGCTTCTAATCTGTTTAAAAACTCAGCCTTAGAATGGTGGAACACTATCCTCCAATCAAGAGGAAGTGATAGGGTTTACAGTATGGAATGGGAGGAATTTAAGAATATGGTAGAAAGAAAATTATGCCCTCCCAATGAAAAGGAACAAATAGCAAATAAGTTTCTGAACCTTAGAATGACCGGGGTAGATAGTAAGGGTTATACTACCACATTCTTTGAATATGCTAGAATAGTACCAACCCCTGCATCACCTGAACCAGTATTAATCTCCCGTTACATCTGGGGATTAATCGGAGAGATTAGACATGTAGTCAAAGCAGTTAGACCTCAAACTATAGAAGAAGCTGTAGAACTAGCAAATACCTTGACAGATGAATTAATCCGTACTAGAGAAGAAGAACAGATAAGAAACCTAACCCAAAGGCCTACTCAAGAATTCCGTTCTGGGAATTACAATCGTAGGAATATGGGTTCTACCTCTGCACCTTTCTGCAAGGTTTGCAAGAAAAAGCATTCGGGAAAATGCTCCACTCTTTGCAATTTTTGCAAGATGCCAGGATACAAGGAAGAAGATTGTAGGAGAAAATCCAGTAATGGATTGTGCTTCAACTGTGGAGAGAAAGGTCATATTAGGCGAAACTGCCCAAAATTGGCTCCAGCTGCGAACAACAAGAACACTAAAAATGCTAGGGCATTTGTTCTGACTGCAGATGAAGCCAAGATGATTCCAGATGTGATAGCTGGTACGTTTTTAGTTAATGATGTTTTTGCTAAGGTATTATTTGACTCTGGTGCAAACCAAAGTTTTATTAATACTTTGTTTTGCAAACTTTTAAATCAGTCATTAACTAAACTACCACAAGAATGCCTAGTAGAGACAGCTAATGGAGAAACTGTTAGGATTTCTGAAATCTTGCAGGGAGTAAGAATAGAAATTTTAAATCAAAAGTTTTTGGCAAACCTTTATCCCATGAATCTGGCAGGATTTGATGTCGTTTTAGGAATGGATTAGTTAATAGCCAATAAAGCCAGTATTTTATGTGATCAAAAGTCAATCCAAGTAAATTCACCAAAAGGTAAAACGATCACAATTAAAGGAGATAAACCATCTAGATCCACAAAATTCATCTCTGTGATGAAAACTGCAAGTTATATAAGAAAAGGTTCTATAGTGTATTTGATTTCCATAATCACTAACACTAAAGGAAAAGAACTAAAAGACATTCCAGTAGTGTCTCAGTTTTCAGATGTATTTCCAGAAGAATTACCAGGACTACCTCCAGACAGAGAAGTTGAATTCAGAATTCACCTACTGCCTGGAACAGCACCAATTGCCAAAGCACCTTACCGTCTGGCACCAGCCGAAATGCAGGAACTGAAGAAACAATTAGATGAATTGCTGGAAAAAGGATTCATACAGCCAAGTTCATCACCATGGGGAGCACCGATTTTATTTGTTAAAAAGAAGGACGGATCAATGCGTATGTGCATTGATTACCGCGAATTGAACAAAGTTACGATTAAGAATCGGTACCCACTACCGAGAATCGATGATCTGTTCGATCAACTGCAAGGAGCTCGATTTTTCTCTAAAATCGATTTAAAGTCAGGATATCATCAATTAAAGGTACAGGAAGAGGACATTCCTAAAACTGCCTTCAGAACAAGGTATGGTCATTATGAATTTACTGTCATGCCATTTGGTTTAACCAATGCCCCAGCCGCATTTATGGAGATGATGAACCGAATATGTAAGCCATATTTGGATAAATTCATAATTGTCTTCATAGATGATATTCTAATTTACTCTAAGAGTAAAGAGGATAATGCAAAGCATTTGCACGCACTTTTAAGCCTATTAAGAAAGGAAAAGCTTTATGCTAAATTTTTAAAGTGCGAGTTTTGGTTAGAACAGGTACAATTTCTTGGACATTTAGTTAATAATGAAGGAATTCATGTGGATCCCACAAAAATCGAGGTAATTACTAAATGGAAAACCCCTGAGTCACCAACCGAGGTTAGAAGTTTCTTAGGATTGGCCGGTTATTATAGAAAATTTATTCGAGATTTATCTAGAATAGCCATTCCTTTAACTAAATTAACCTGTAAATCCATTAAGTTTGAATGGGGACCAAAACAAGAAGAAGCATTTAGAATTCTTAAGCAAAGATTAACTAATACACCCATATTAGCGTTACCAGAAGGAACTGAAGACTTTGTAGTCTATTGTGACGCTTCTAAGTTAGGTTATGGATGTGTATTAATGCAACGCCAAAAGGTTATAGCCTATGCGTCTCAACAACTTAAGAATCATGAAGAGAATTATTCAACCCATGATTTAGAATTAGGAGCTATAATTTTTGCCCTTAAGATTTGGAGACATTATCTTTATGGAAGTAAGTTTACCATATTCACTGATCATAAGAGTTTAAGGTATGTTTTCAGGCAAAAGGAGTTGAATATGAGACAAAGATGCTGGATGTAGATGCTTAGTGATTATGATTGTGATATCCAGTACCATGAAAGAAAAGCAAATGTAGTGGCAGATGCTTTAAGTCGAAAGTATCATGAAAAGCCAAAAAGGGTACGTTCTCTTAAATTAAATCTACAAGTAGATTTAAATGATCAAATTAGAAAAGCACAAGAATCAGTAATCAAGGATGATGCTGAAAAACTAAGAGGTATGATTAAGAAATTAGAACAAGGAACAGATGGAATTTGGAGATTCCATAAGAAGAGAATGTGGATACCTAAATTAGGAAACCTACGTCATCGTATATTAGAAGAAGCCCATAAATCTAAGTATACGATGCACCCAGGAAATGATAAAATGTACCAGGATTTAAGGAAAAATTTCTGGTGGATAGGAATGAAGAAAGACATAGTGGCCTATGTTTCTAAATGTTTAACTTGTTCACAAGTTAAAGCTGAACACCAGAAACCCTCAGGTTTGTTACAACAGTTAGAAATGCCAGTGTGGAAATGGGAATTGATAACAATGGATTTTGTTACTAAATTACCCAAAACAAAGAAAGGTAATGATACAATCTGGGTGATTGTAGATAGGCTAACCAAGTCAGTTCACTTCCTACCAATGAAGGAAACTTTCAGTATGGAACAGCTAGCTAAATTGTATGTAAATGAAATTGTTTCATTACATGGAATTCCTTTATCAATTGTTTCTGATAGAGATAGTCAATTTACCTCTCATTTTTGGTCAAGTTTCCAAAAAGCCATGGGAACCAAGTTAAATCTAAGCACAACTTATCATCCTCAAACGGACGGATAAAGCGAAAGGACAATTCAGACGATGGAAGACATGCTTAGAGCTTGTGTAATTGATTTCGGAAGTAATTGGGACGATCACTTACCTTTAATAGAATTTTCTTATAATAATAGTTATCACACAAGTATCAATGCTGCACCATTCGAAGCACTTTATGGACGAAAGTGCCGAACCCCAGTCTGTTGGGCAGAAATTGGGGAAAAAGAAACTATCTGGACCTGAGATAGTACAAGAAACAACCGACAAGATTATTCAAGTCAAGAAATGACTAAAAGCCGCACGTGATCAACAGAAGAGCTATGCCGATAACCGACGCTGGCCATTGGAATTTCAAGTAGGAGACAAAGTATTGTTAAAAGTCTCTCCTTGGAAAGGAGTGGTAAGATTCATCAAACGAGGGAAGCTAAGTCCCAGGTATGTTGGACCTTTTGAGATTATTAGAAGAATAGGACCTGTAGCCTATCAGCTACAACTGCCAGAGGAAATGGCAGGAATACATGATGTGTTTCATGTATCTAATCTTAAGAAATGCCTAGCTGATGAATCGCTAATGATACCTCTTAAGGATATAGAGGTAAATGAACAACTCAAGTTTGTAGAAAGGCCTCTACAGATTGAAGACATGAAAGTCAAGAACCTCAAGCATAAGAGACTAGTTCTGGTCAAAGTGAAGTGGGACTCCAAAAGAGTACCTGAGTACACATGGGAGCTTGAATCTGAAATGCAAAGGAAATATCCAGACTTGTTCCAGTAGATCTCGAGGACGAGCTCTAAAACAAGGTGGGGAGGATATAACAACCCTCAATAAACCGACACCCTAATATATATTAAAACATCCCAATATGTCCAAAAATACACCCCATACGCGAAAACGGGCCCTGAATACCCTAAATATTAATAAAAATAATTAATAATCTGATTATTAAGTTGAGGCGGGCCGTGTAGACCCCACCCCAACCCTTACGCGGGCGGTTTAAAGGTTAAAACCTGATTTCTTTAATTTTTAAGTTTAGGCGGGCCGCGTAAGACCCCCGTTAGTTAACGCGGGCCGCGTAAGATCGGAAAGGTGGCGCAGCCCGGTGATGACACGTGTCATCATCGTGGCGAGTCTAGTGCTGACCCGGATCAGCTATAAGTTTGACCTGGGATTGACGCGGGCCGCGTAAGCCACTGTCTTGTTTTACGCGGGCCGCGAGAGAACCAGACTCAACAACTATATAAGCAGACCATCGGATTTCATTCGAATCCGTTCAAAGTTTCTTTCTCAATCTCAATTTCTGATATTAGGCATAATACGCGGGTATTATACCCCCCTAAATAGTGAAGTTCTGCTCCGTTGTAAGTATTATAACCCCTGGATACATATTAGATACGCTGCCCGATTGATCTAGGGTTCCGTAACGGCTGTCGTGGTTCTGCCCGACATAGTCGTTGGAATGCCGTCTCGGGGAGGGTATTACTAATGTTAAAATGGGTTATTATACTAACACGTGTGCATTTGTGTAAATTTTAGATTATCACCAGGAAACCCTTACGGAAAATCTAAGACAACAATGTGAGTTGATCCGCTTTTTGTTACTTGTTTTTACAAAACCTCATTTAATTAATTATATATTAAAAAGTTATTGAGTATTTGTAAGAATACAATTATCATGAGTATGTTGGGGTTTTGTATACAAAATTTGTTACCACCTGGTCAAGGAGAAACATATCCACAAGTCGGGTTCGACAGTACCATGGATGTTAATTGTGATGTCTTCGAAACAAATATAATTGCGGGATCGCCCTCAATACTGTGAAATGGTTTTTATTTAAACTTGATTAAACTGGGATTCACTCACCAGTATTTCCCACTGACAAATGTTTTTAAAACGCGTTTCAGGTAACAAACTGTGAAAGCCAAATAGAAGCCAGTTGGACAGCACTAAAGGCTTGGAAAAGTGGCAATAAAGTTACCTAAAATAAAATGGATGTTTTTATTAAATAAAATAGGATTTATTCCTATGAAAACGTGTATACTACGAACTTGGGTTTTAACCCATTTGTTTAATATTATGAAAATGTGGTATTTTACTCTGATTCAATATTTCCTAACTACGGTCCTGATGAAAAATTTCTGCTGCCAAATTAGACAATTCGAGATACCACCGAAACTGGCTCGCGGCCGCTCATTTCCGGGGATCAGGGATCGGGGGTTGCGACATCTACTGCTTTGGACACTCCCCCGGGGTATATAGCGTTGTATGCCGCTTTCTTCCGGGAGGGTAACTTCCGTCTCCCTATGACCAAGTTTACTGCTGAAGTGTTGACGAATTATGGGCTGCGTATTTCTCAAATCAACACCCTGGGGCTTCCTCGTCTTACACATTTCGAGTTCATATGCAGGGCCAACCGTATTGAGCCAACCTTTGAGATGTTTAACGTTTTTTATAACGTGAGTTACACCGGTGGGTTTTACTCCTTTAACTCCCGGACCAGTGGTGTTATCCCTTGTAGCTCCAACCCACCAAAAAGCCTGCACGATTGGAAACAGAAGTTCTTCTATATTCGCCGTGGGGTTATTCCGGTGGACATGCATTACCGGGCAAAGAGTGAAGGGATTCCCAAGATAGATGTGACTATAAATTTTGCTGAGCAAGAGTGGTATAAGACGTTCACACGGAAAGCTACTTCTATTTGTCAGATTGAGGAGAGAGCGTTGGTGGGTGCTGGTATGAGCATGCTGTGGATCCCGAAGAACCCTAAGGGTATCCCTGTTTATGGCTACGATGGGAAAGGTGTTAATGTTGTTTATTTATGTTTTCGTTCATTTTTTACTTCATTACACCCTTCCTTATGTTCTTTCGTTTTACAGTTGGATATAGTTTGTTGAATGTTCTCGATCCAAAGGCTGCCGATGCCATGGTTGAAGCGGTGATTACTGGGGATAAACTTGTGTGGTTGGACCAAATCCGTAACCGTTTCTTGCATCCCACCAGCGATAGTTTTTCTGCTTACGCCAATACTATCCTAGGTGAAGATGATGGTGATGAGCTTGATGATACTGTTGATCCTACTCGAGAGGAAGTTATTGTTCTCTCGAGTGAGGTTTTTGACAGATCACGTGAAGGCCTAATTCCTCGTTCCCCTCGTGCAGGTCCAGCACAAGGGGCTATGAACGAGCCCGTGAATGAGCCTGTTGATGTTGATGTTGATGTTGATCCTCCGGTGGAAACTGCTGAGCAGTTAGAAACCAGAAAGAAGAAGAAGGTGGATAAGTCTGAGGAGAAGGAGAAGAAGGCTGAGGAGAATGTTACCGAAGCTCCTTGTAAGCGACCTTCTACCCTTCCTTTCCTGGATTATGTTGTCATTTCTGATACGCTATCTGGTTTAGGCGCAGGGGGCAAGCGTACTAAACGTGACCCTGAGGATGATGAAACGTTGACAGAGAGCATGAAGAAGAAAAAGGTTCTTGAGGATAAGAAGAAAGAGCTTGATGAACAAGCTGCTGCCGCTCTTGCTGCCAAGAGAGCTAAACTTCAGAAGAAAACTCCTCCAGCACCCTCAGAGTCTGAGATTGACATGGGTGTTTTTAGCTCGAAGCGTGGTAATCTCTTGGAGGAGATATATGTTGCTTCTGGTTCTCGAGGTAAAGACTTTTTCACTTGTAAGTCTTATTGGTTGCTTTTCGTTCTTGTTTTGACTGTCATGGTTGTCTGGCGACAGGTGTTAAGCCGGGTAAAGCTTCCCGTAAGATTGACATTTCAAAGATTACTCCTCCTACCTCTCCTCCTTCTAGGACTTTTGGTTTGTCCCCCCCCCCCCCCCATGAGGATCTGGGTGAGAAGGAGAAACAAGGTTATGTGGAAGTTGAACATGTCGGAGAAGGTGGTGCTGGTGGTGCAGGTGGTGCTGGTCGAGGCAAGGGTGTTGATACCGAGGCAGAGTCTAGTGAGGCTACACCTCACCGGACCATCTATACCAGACGTCCACCGGGTTCTGGTGGTGGTGCTACTTCGGGGATACCCCGGAGTCCTGAGTTTGAAAATATCTAAGCTGGATCCTGGGATACCCATAACCCAGCATGTGATGATCTGCCGCATGCTCCACAGTGGAAATTGACTCAAGGCTCCCGGATGAATGATCATGATAACTGCCGAGAGTTCTTCTCCTTGTCCCTCCCCCTTGCTGAGAGGTTATTTCAAAAAAGGCACAACCGGTTTGATCTCTTGGATGATCATATTCATGCCGGGGTCAACTTTTTTGCTACCTCCCAGTAGATTGTTCGAGAATGGAAGCTGATGGGGGAGGATACTCTTGAATTTGAAAATGCGAAGAAAAAATTTGCTGAAGAGAGGGAGAAATTCAATGCCGAGAGGAAGGGTTTGTTATGGACGGTGTCTGATGCGGAGCAAAAGCTTGCACAAGAGAAACAGGTTAACTCCAACAAGCAGTAAGAGTGGGAGGTCGCTTGTGAACGGACCAATAAAGAACTGCAAGCCCAGCGTGATGCCATTGCGCGGTTGTCGGGAGAGAAGCGTAAAATCAGTGAAGAAGCTGAAGAAGAGCGTGTTACGCACCAAAAGAGAGAGCTGGAGTATGTCGAGTGCATAGCTAAGCTGGAAAAGTTTGTTGAGGAAAAAATCGCTGAAAGCAAGGCTTCTGAGATTTTAGCTGAGGAAATGTCTGCTGATTGCAAGTGGCTACTTGCACGCGAAGTGCCTCTGGTAACTTCCTTCGTGTATGTTTACAGTTAGTTGATCTTTATTATTCCTCTCATGTTTCTACTCATTTACGCAGATTTCTGAAAGTATTGTAAAATCTCATGAGCTTGCCAACTATATGTTTGAATTGGGTCAAGCGGCGTATAATAGTGGGCGGAAGGACGGTTACAGCGAAGGTAGGGCGGCAGTTGCAAATAATGAGAAAGATTGTCATTTTGAGTTATACAAGGAAGATTGTGGTGCTGCCTATGCTGAAAAGCGTCAAGAGTTTGAATCTCTTGAATTTGGTGTTGTCAAAGCTGCTGAAAAATTGTCTCGGAAACCTAACGGCATTGCCTTGTTGAAGAAGGCTCTTGGAGATGAAACTCATGGAACCGGGGGTGCCGGCACTAGCCACCAGGAGTGAAGGTGTCCGGCCTGTGCGCCGTGTATGGGCTTGATAGCCTTGTAACCACTTTGACAATTTACTAAACAATTCACCTTAATACTTTGTGAACAATTTGCTCATGGGTGACATGTCTGTTATTATTTTGTCATATTTGACATATTTCATGTTAATATTTGGCTTTGCTTCCTGTGAATTTTGTTATCAATACAATATGTGCATGTGTAATTACTTTGATTAGGTATCACGAATGAATGATGGCGCTGACAGGTTGTGCTGTGTTAGTTACAACGTTTGTTCTGTCGTTTAAGCGCACGGGTTGATTCGTGTATACGAAGTGATCGAGTTACAGGTTATTGTGTTGACCCGGCTGTGTTCAGCTTTGGGGGTCTTACAATGTTTGTTTACCATGTTTTCGATGCTTTCGTGTTTATGTGGGCACGAAGTATTTATTTGGCGTTTTTTAGGCTTTGGTTGTGTTTTTGACCCGGATGTGCACTTGGTTGTGACAAGTCTTAGAGGTATACAACGTTTCCTAATTTTGAGCCATTGATGTTTTCGTGTATGCCCAAAGTAATATATGCAGTTGTGACAAAAATTCGCGTGAGATAAGATAGCCAAACACTTCTTGTATTAGTGTTAAATGTGTTGGCGCGCAGCCATTACAAGTACATAGAAAAAACTTCGACCATCTACATGTATCATCTTCTTAATTGTTGAGCATTCCAGGTTCTTGGGACTTCTTTGTTCTCAAGTGTGCATAGCTTGTACGCTCCCTTTCCAAGAACTTTATCTACGACATAAGGTCTCTCCCACTTGGGGCTAATTTACCCGGTTTTTCGGCGTTAGACGAGTCATTGTCCCTTAGGACGTAGTCACCGGGGTTGAACTTGCAAATTCGGGCCTTACTGTTGTAGTACTTTTCCAACTTGGTCTTGTATTTCGCCTCATTGATTGCGGTCATTTCCCTTCTCTCTTCTAGAAGGTCTAGATCCAACCTTCTTTCTTCTTCGTTGTTGATCATGTTCATGGAGAGCATTCTTGGGGATGGCAGGCCGATCTCTGCTGGTATCACGGCTTCGGACCTATAGACTAGGCTGAACGGTGTTTCTCCGTTGCTTGTCTTTGGCATCGTCCTATGTGCCCATAATATGCTGGGTAGCTCATCGACCCAACCTCTTCGATGTGTCCCCAGCCGTGCTTTGATACCATCAACTATGCTCTTGTTCACGGCTTCGACTTGACCGTTTCCCTGCGGGTGCGCAACCGAGGAAAAGGTATGTTCTATGTGCAACTCCTTTAACCAGTTTTGGAGATCATCGGCAGCGAAATTTGTTCCATTATCGGTGATGATTCTCAGAGGTAGCCCGAACCGGCAGATTATTTGTTCCCAGATGAACCTTCGTACTACGGTAGTTGTGGTTGACGCCAACGCCTTTGCTTCCACCCATTTTGTGAAATAGTCGACTGCGACTATGATGAATTTCACTGCTCCTGGGGCTTCTGGAAAAGGACCAACCATATCTATCCCCCATTGTTGAAACGGCCACGCCGTTGTTACGGGGACTAGTTCATTTTTGGGGCGCATCGTTTTTGGAGCATGTCTCTGGCACCCGCTGCATTTCCTCAAAACCTTTACTACGTCTAGATGCATTCCAGGCCAGTAGTACCCGACGTTCATCACTTTCGCTACTACCATTCTTGGGCCGGCATGAATGCCACAGATTCCCTCATGTACTTCCCGGATCAGGTAGTTTGTATCTTCTGGGTTGACGCATCTCAATAACGGCCCGAGGTATGATTTTCGGTACAGAATTCCATCGACCATCTGGTAATGTTCGGACTTGTACTGTACTTTCCTTGCTTCGGCTTTGTTTTCGGGTAGTATTCCAGACTGGAGATACATGATTATGGGAGTCATCCAAGATGTCGTTCCCAGCTGAATAACGCTCACTTGCCTTAGCGGTACCGATGGATTGCTCAGAACTTCAATGCGCACATCCTTGGCCAGGTGCTGGAAACTGGTAGACGCGAGTTTACTTAGTGCATCTGCTGGTTTATTCTCGCTTCGGTTGATATGGTGCACCTTGTAGGAATTGAAGTTCTATAGCAATGCTTTCGCTTGGTCTAGATACAGCGCCATCATGTCTCCTTTGGCATCGTATTGGCCGTTGATCTGCCCTGCTACTAACATGGAGTCCACATGCGCCTCGATGTGTTTAACTCCCATCTTGATCGCTAACCTCAGACCGGAAAAAAGGCTTCGTATTCGGCTTCATTGTTCGTGCTCTTGAAGTCTAACCGGATGGCGTACGTGAATTCATGTTTTTCTGGACTTACCAGCCTAAGTCCTGCGCCTGCGCCATCTTCGTTGGACGCGCCATCTGTGTATAGCAGCCATGGTTCTTCCGACTGATGCCTTTCAGCTCTTTCCATTGCCTTGCATTCTCTGTCTTTATCATCAGGCACCTCGGTCATGAAATCAGCCTACACCTGGCCTTTAATTGCTGGCCTTGGTCTAAAAACCACATTATGGCCTCCCAATTCTATAGCCCATTTCGCTAATCTTCCAGATATCTCAGGCCTTGCGAGGATGTTGCCAATGTTGTAATTTGTTAAAACGTGAATGACGTGGTTGGCGAAGTACATGCGCAGTCGTCTCGATGCATGAATCAGTGCCAGCACCAGTTTTTCCATTATAGCATACCTTGTTTCCGGATCGTTCAGATTGCGAGACACATAATAAACTGGTGTCTGTATGCCTTGTCGGTCTACGAGCAGAACTGCTCCGACTGCTTTATCTGATGCTGACAGATACATCACTAGGGGTTCTCCTTTCGCTGGCGCCGTCAGTGTTGGCAGTCTTATGAGGCAATCTTTCATTTCTCGAAACGCATGTTCGGCTTCCGGAGTCCACTGAAACTGACTTTTCATCATGCAATTGCGGAGTGTTTTGATAAATGGAAAAGACTTAGCTGCGTGATTGGCTAGGAAACGGTTGAGTGCCGCTAACCGTCCGGCCAACTTCTGCATTTCCTTGATCGTCGACGGTGAAGGCATCCGCTCGATCGCTTGCACCTTTTCAGGATTGACTTTAAACCCATCCTTTGTGACGATGAAACCCATGAACTTTCCTTCTTCCATGCCGAAGGAACATTTCGCTGGGTTTAGCTTGATACTCACTCCGCGTAGTGTGTCAAACGTTTTTTGAATATTTGCCAGCATCATACTTTCTTCCTTACTCATGATGACTAGGTCATCCATGTACACTTCGATGTATTTGCCGATAGCATCGCTGAACGTTTCATTCATCAGTCTCTGATAAGTCGCACCTGCATTCTTTAGACCGAAAGGCATTTTGGTGTAGCAGTACAGCCCTGTCGGTGTGCGAAATGCAGTTTTGTCCTCGTCTTTGATGGCCATCTGCACCTGATGGTATCCCTTATAACAGTCAAGAAAACATTTCCATCTGAATGTTGCCAGCGAATCGATCTTCTCATCAATATCTTGTAAGGCATAACAGTCGCGCGGGCATGCCTTGTTTAGATCCTTGTAATCCACACACATTCTCCAACTGCCGTTTCCTTTTTGGACCATTACTGGGCTCGCCACCCAAGTTTGGTATCGGACTTCTCTGATGATGCCAGCATCTAACAGCTCCGTGACTTGTTCGTGCATAGCGTCATGCTTTATGTCTCCTAGATGACGCTTGGCGTGTACCACAGGTTTGGCACTCTCTGAGACGTTTAATCTGTGCTCTGCTATGTGCCGTGGAACACCTACCATGTCAGCTGGTGTCCAGGCGAACACATCCATGTTTTCAAACAACAACTTTTTTAGCCCCGCGCGCGTGAGGTCAGACATTGCAGGTCCAAAGGTGACCGTTTGTTCTTGGTATTTGCTGTTTAGCACCCATTTATCAGCTTCCGTTCGCGGTACGGATTTACTTGCTTTTGCTGGCCTGATTTCATCTGTTGCCAAGACTTCTTTGCTTGCATAGATTAGTGCTACTCCTGTCACTGTTGGGAAACCCACAACTGAATGTGGTCCAGAGCAAATCATACTAAAATCTCCTTGGGATTCTCTTCCCAAAAGGATATCATGTCTTGAATGTGCGGGTAGCACCATGAACGTGACTTCCTATGTTCTTGAATTTCTTCCATCCGAGAGCAGCACCGGGAACGATATCTGGCCGAGAGGAAAAACGTCTTCGTTGTAGAAACCAGTTAGTGGGTAATCTACTGGTTCCAAACGCGCTTTATCCTCTTGGTCAAATTGATTGAAGCATTGTTTGTAGATGATATATGCGGTGCTCCCTGGATCAATGAAAATGTAGTCGGTTTGGTAGTGACCGATTACGCCAGATATGACTATAGGCCTTCTCTCTCTTGGACCTCCTCTTACAACGGGGAAGACAAATTGTCTTTCGCGCCAAGAGTCGTATTGTGTTCGCTTGTTATAATTCTTTCGCGGCCTTCGTGGACCCCCTTGAATCATGTGAGTTTCTAATTTTCGAAGTTTCTTGTTGTCTGGCCCTTCTTCTCTTCTTTGAATCTGACGGTTATCGCGCTTCCCGCCTTTCACCAGATGGGTGAGCCTTCCGTCTCTCAGGGCTCTTTCTATCTCTTGTTTTAGGCTGAAACAGTCGTCGGTCAGGTGACCTGTGTCTTTGTGGAATTCACAGAAAAGATTTGGGTCTTGCCCCCTTTTGTTTCGCATATGTAGAGGGGGTTTGAATTGGTGGTTCTCGATTGACAGGACCTCGGAAGGGGTCTTTGTTAGGGGTGTCCACTGTTTTTCTTTGTTCTCCCTTTTGACTTCTTTGCGATGAGCAATCTGGTTGATTGTATTGCGCGCGTCTTCTCTTACTGTGCTTCTTTCTCTGTAGCCAGATGTTTTCCATTACTGACCTTTGCCTTTCTTGTTGTGCTGATCATTGTGGTTGTAACTATATTGACGGTTGCCGTCACCGGTCAATTGTTTGTCAGTGCGCGTAATTATTTTCTTTGCTTCGATGAAGGTATCCCAGTCTTTGGGGCCTCCATCTCTTCCTTTCAATAGCTTGATCAGGTCGTCACACTTTACTGCCCTCATAAAGTGCGCACGCATCATCTTCTCGCCAACATCCCCAATTTCCAGACATTCTTTGTTGTATCTGGTGATGAAATCTTCTACGCTTTCATGATCTTTCCTCCATATGTTCAAACAATCAGCTGGATCTCTAGTATGCTTGCGCTGTTGGGAGAAGTGCGCTAGGAATTTGTCTCGAAAATCGATCCATGACTTAATTCTTCCCGTTGACAGGCTGTCAAACCAGACGCGCGCCGCCCTGACAAAGGTTTGTGCAAAAAGATGACACCAAGTTGGTAATGTCCATCCGCCTGTTGTTCCTGCGCCATTAAAGACTTGGAGGTGGTCGTCTGGATCTGTTAAGCCATTGTATTTGCCCACATTGTGTGGCAGTTTTGTTTGTCGATATCGGCCATTGCGATTTCTTTGATGAACTTGGAGTTTTCAGCTATGCCATCTGGGCGATAGCTCAACGAGTAATCATGCTCTGCATTTGGGTTGTACCCCGCGCGCTTGTGGGGTTTGTATGCTTCATGTTCTGGTGGCATTCTGCTAAACACCGTGCTTTCTTTCTTGTATGTCGTGTCGTCTTCTTCATTGTAGCTGTTCCATTCGTCGTTTATGTTGCGCGGGCCTAAACGACTGTACACTGGTTTCTTCTGCTGGTGGGTATACTGCACATAATTGCTTTCTGTTTCATCATAAGTATCGCGCGTATCATGCGCGCTTTGCCTTCTGACAGTGGGTGCTTTCTCATGGTTTAAGTTCCGCGCATTGGTCTGTTGAAGCACGTGAGTGCTTGGGGGCCTTTGCGGTGGAGTGACAAAAGCAGACTGGTTAGCCTGAGCTTGGAGCACGGCTTGTTGTGCATTGAGTTGCGTATAAACAAGGTTTAAAGACGCCATTTGTTCGGCATACCAGGAAGCCAGAGTTTTTCCTTCGGGTAGCCCTAAGAGTGCCGAGAAGTTCAGCTGTGTTTGGCCCGTTGGAGCTGAGGGACCAGCTCCATGGTTAGGTGTTGGAACTTATGGGGGTGTTTGGTTAACTACCCCGGGTGGAGGTTGAAAAGTAGCTCCGTTTGTGGTCTGATTGACAACTCTGGAAGTGCTTCTAAAGATGTCGGGAAAATCATTGTTTCCTCGCCTTTCTCGGATGGTCTCGTTCCCTTGGACTCTTTGAACGTGAGCGTTGTTCGAAATCAGTTCAAAGGAAGAGACTTCTCCATCTACTTGAGCGGAAGGGTGTGGTTCAGTCATTCTAGTGAGATTTTGAACAAAAAAGAAGATAAGAGTGGTTTGCAAAAGATGCGGATGGCGGCAATGATGAAACACTGGTTAAACCCGGTGGCTAACTAGTGGGATCGTCTCTTCTGTGGGTTCAATCTCCTTCTTTACTCGCCGAATGACTAAAGTCCTGCAAAACAGCAACACCGTTAGCTCGTTAAGAGGGGAATATGGGGGTTTCCCTCTTAACCGGGCTCCGGTGTGAGAATAAGTACTGCTCTGAGGAAGAAAACAGTGTGTGTTAAGAGTGAGAGTGTGGGGAATCAAATAGAATAACCTGAATGATGAAGGGTCCTATTTATAGCCGGAGGGTGAATGAGGGAGGAGCAGGCTTGCCAGCTGTTATCGGACGCCAGCTGACCGACCAAGGGGAATATCCTTTTGGTCTCCTCTGTCGCGTCCAGGATAGTGGTCCACGTGGCGCCCCGATATTTGTCCGTGCTGGAGGAATTGTACTGCTGTTGTCGGTTTGCTCCTGGATTTGTTGCAGGTCTACATGGCGCTGGGTGACTGGTGACACGTGTCGTCCTTCCTGTCGGGATGAGCATCTTTGGTGCCACCTAGACGTTTTCCAGAAGCTTCTGGATTCACTTGCTGATGTAGGCGTCATGTTGGATGAAAAAGTGGTGTGGTACTTGCCATGTAGGCAAGGAATTGAAACCATACCTCTTCACTAACTAAAAAACACAATCAGGTCAATCGAACCGAACTAATCTGAACCCAAGTTTACCCCCAAAAATAAAAACCAAGAAATAGTTGTTAACCCGCCCGAGAGCGAACCGGGTTAGGTTAAATTCTGTTACGTTGATTCGATTGGCGATCAGAATAACTGATCACAACCACCATATTCAACCATTGCAGTTGCAGATCGTGAACACACTCTCCTACCCTACCATTCCATGGCACCACCATTCAAACGACGACGTGGTGGTACCGGCGTTACACCGTCACATTTCCTTGATCGGAGATTCAGAGTATTCTTCTCCAGAAAGTACATCTTCCGGTACCTCCTTTCAATCCTCGCACTCATCGCTATCCTTCCTCCGGTTTACTTTCACTTCACTCTCCGTCGTTTTCATCAGGTATCTCTTTCCTTTTCTTCTTGCAGTTTACGAAACTTATTTTGATCGATGTTCACAATATTCTGTTTTTAAATGATTTCTGATGTTATACGCTTCTGGAAAAGTAATTTAGGGCTTGAATTTGGTACTGGTGTAAGTTAGGTTTGTTATTCTGGTAATAATATTAGCATGGAGATAACAATAACATAGTGTTGTCGTATAACACAAGATTGGTGTGATCTGCAAACTGCTAAAATCAGTTATTGCCTTAAAAATGATGTAGTTATTGGTTTATAAAATTAGTTACTATCTGGAGAAAGTGTTTAATTAGTCTGCAGCTGATTGTCGTCTCTCTAGATGGTTAAATGTTGGATGTTCTTACTGTTTCCATAATTTGTTAGTAAAAAAGATATATGGTTAAGATCTGGTGGGATTATGTTACAATTAGTGAGTTGGATGAACCTGTATCGCTAAAGCTCTTTTGAGTATTTTTTTGTAATTATTTTTGGAAATTAAAGTTGTTTTTTCGTATTATGAAACAGGGGAAATTCATCGTTCTTTTCTGCTATTTGTATACATATACTATCTTTGATTATTCATTGAATGACCAATACGTGTATGATCAAAGTGTTGGTTTCTGGCCTCAGTAACACTTAGAAAATGTTCTAGTTTTGTGGAGGATTAAAATAGGATGATAAGTATTATGTAGTTAGTATTCAACACTACAAAAGATAAGTATTGTGTTGACCATAGTTGTTAATAGCGGCTATAGCGACCGCTATAGCGCGCTATGTAGCCATGCGACGTAGTGTCGCTATATGGTTCATAGCGACAAATCGATGATAGCGATTGTTTTTTATCTATATAGCAATTAGATATAGCTATAAAATAGCTGGATTTATAGGTTTTGTTAAATATACATGTAAAAGGGCATATATACAAGGGTATTTTGATGTAATATACATATAAAAATTTTCAAATTTCTTTTTCTAGTGTAATTGTTATTTATAAAATAGCCGTCGCTATTTGTCACTATTCGCTACGTAGCCTATAGGTGCCTTGTCGCTATTTGTCGCTATTCGCTATCGACAACTATGGTGTTGACTGTTGAGCTGAAAAAGATCTATAAACATTTTAATTCAAAAGGTCTTATGTTTGATATCAGGAATGGAGTGATTGAGTGAATATAGTTTGGCAGGTGTTCTATGAGTTAAATGGCAACTGCATAATGTAGCACCTATGTATATCTTTTTTTATTTCAAATCTACAGTTCTTCTTTTTAATCTTGAAATTTTTTAAACAGTTCATAACTTTTAGTAAGGATGCTCAATGAGATAAAAATGGATGTGTACGAGAATAGGATAATAAACAGATATCATCATGGAAAACAATTCAACATATTCCCTCTTTAGAAAAAAGACAAACGGAGCTTTAAACTACAGGGTGAATACAATAAGATTAAATGCAAAGCCAGTGCTTAGTATGTATATTTTTAAGCATCATGTAGGCTATATAGATATAGATCAGGCTTCAAAGCTTTACATTTTTCTGACCATAAACATGATTTTGCTATCATGCTGTGCTTATACAATCTACAATCTGTAGAATGGCAAGTATGTTATTTTGATTTTTGGCAGAGTCCAAATAACCCCAATGATGTCTATTTCTTTGCAGCTGGAGTTGAAAAAGTGCAGCTGGCTAAACAATCCTCCTCTTGTGTGTGCTCATGGTGGTGATGCTTCCAAGGCCTTCCCTAATACAGTATGTGTATTGTGTGCCTATATTATATTAAGTTATTCCTTATCTTTCCCCTATTTATAATGTGTATACACGTGTACCAACACAATATTATATTGGATTTCATATAAAAACTACAAGGCATGTTATGATAACAAGAATGATGTACATACCATATATAACTATGCTTGGTGTACAATATACCATTGTACGATCTTCTTCTTAAGGTTTTGTGCTTTTTCCATTTATTTTTCACGCAACAGATGACTGCTTACAATATTGCTCTTCGTTCTCAAGTAGACTGCATTGAGATTGATGTTTCCCGTTCTGCTGATGGGATTTTGTTTGCTCTTCATGACAGGTAAATCTGTTAATCCCTTGTTGTAATGCTTAAAAGATTCAACATGATTAATATTTTTTAATGTGAAAATAAGGAGCATATAGGAATTAGTCTGAGGTATTTGTAGAGTTGATTCTGATATGAAACAGGCAGGGATTTGCAGCGATTATCGGGGAACAGTTCATCCAAGGTTGGATACCTGAGTGCAAAGGAGGTGAGCCTTTCTTTCTTTCATTCGTTTATTTATGAGCTATTTGCGTGTCTTGTTACAAATGAAAAAAGTTAAAGCGCTTACGTTTTTTTATGAAAGTTTAGCGTTGAATGAGAGTATATTTTAGCCTTTTGATGTAGATAAAAGCCTTGGATGCTTCTCACAATATAACCATTCCTACAATGGAAGAGGCACTCCAGGTACATTCACATCCATCTTTATGTATTAACTGAAAATAGGAGAGAGCTCGTGTGTAAATATACCATGATAAATCTTTTTAACAAGGTATATTGTACAGTTGATTTCAAGTTCCGTTCAGAAGGTGGTCGTTGATGCAAAAATTGGACCTCCGTCGTATGAAAAGGGTCTTGCACATGATCTAATATCGGTTGTGAGTCTTCATCTATCTTTTAAACTTACGAGATACAAATTGGTCAACATATAGTTATCAACATGACTTCTGTTGCATCTTACAACGGTACCATAATTTTAGGTCAAGAGAACACAATGCAATAATTGTGTAATATGGGCTAAAAGTGACAACTTAGTGATGGATGTAATTTTACAGTCATCAGATATGACAGTAAGATCCTCGTACACACAATTTGGAAACTATGATGTAACTGTTAGTTTATATTCCCTTACAATATCTGGTTTTTGTGAGTTTTTTTAGGTAGGCTACATTGTTATGATGAATTTTTCTACTGGGGTCAGAACAAAGTTGTTGAGGATGAGACTTGCTGATGTTGTTGGAATTTACCACGGTCTAGTTGACGAATCAGTTGTGAAAATTCTGCACAGGTATGGTTTGTTGGTTGGTAACCCCAGAAATTGAAATGACAATTTCGGTACTAAGGTAGTAATACATGTTATATAATTGACAGGAGGAAGAAGAAGGTTTATGCATGGACTGTTGATGATGAAGCAGGGATGCATAAAATGTTAAATGAAAATGTGGATGCCATTATCACAAGTCATCCATCTTTGCTTCAGAGTTCCATGCGAGATATTAGAAAAAAATGCCTTGTTGATGGGTTTTCTATAGAAGGATTGTGAGAACTATACTGATATGCTTGAAAGTCTTTCCATTTTTGATTGAAGCGATCTCATTGGAATAATATTCTCATTTTTGTTGTTGAGTCAAGTCGGGTCAATGATACAATAAACAATGTTATCTATCAGCCTGCCGGTAAAAAGGGGTTCCAAGGGAAATGAGTTTGGATCAAAACAAGTCAGTTATGAAAGAACTAATTTGCTTGAACTGATTTCAACTTTGATGATGTATTGATGTTATCATCTTAGTTTTGCTGGGTTGTTTCTAAACAATTTTGGTGATGATTATGTGACGCATATGATTTTGCCTGTGGCCGTTAGTGATTTTGCATGTTTTCCCTCAACAACCCAATCAAAAAGTAAAAGGTGAAAATAATGCTGTTGGTGGTGGGTCATCAATCTGAAAAAGAAATTACAGATGATCTTTAAGGCCCACCTCAGCTCATAAAAGTGACTATCACAAAAATAAAAGTGGTGCCACATCAACACATTCAAATTGTTGGGTTATCTCATATTCAGATGACATAAACCAACATAAACATGAAGAATCAATCACCCTGGATGTCTTTGTTTCATGTTTAACTAACAAACCAAAAACACGAAAAGATTCAACCAGAAAATATGATATATCATATACTGTAAATTAAGCAACCAGGGTGTTCTCAACATAATAATGTACATTAAATAGATTTTTTGGGAAAAAAATGTACAAAAATGTTTAAAACAACAAAGCTGTTATGCACAATAATCGCAAGCCAATAGCTCGGGATATTTAAATCTCACATCCGGAATCACGTGCAGCTTCCATATACTATCGCAACGAAATTCAAAGAACAAAGACACGTTTCTCTGATCCATTCAATGAGGAATCCCATCTTAACGAATACACTCGGTTCCACGACACACCACAAGCCAAACAATAAATAGTATCAAACAAACAGCCACATCAATTGCAAGAACAATACGAACTTGGCGACACCACTTATGTCTTATTGTTTGAGTACTCGACCTGCTCATCGAACTTACTTCTTTTGACAAAGAAAGACCCGCCACAGACCCACCTTGATTCGTCAGATCCAGACTCGAAGAATCCACCTTAGTCCCCTGTTTATCCGCAGACTTCCTATGTTCCTCCACGACCCCATTTTCTCTAACCGAAATCACATGATCTCTCATCTTTCTCTTTTCTTGCTTGCTAGACTTCCCTAACAAAGGCGCTTTCGTTGAAGCCCCAACATCAAGCTGACCAATATTATCATTACCTGTAGGCGAAGGCGAAAGACCATCATTATACGGCGAAGGCACACTATTCTCCGTCACATGTTCTAGCGACCCAATTAACCCTCGAATAACCGGCAACAACTGTTCTTGTAAAGCAAGCGAATTCGGGTTCGACAAGATCCTCTTCGACCCCTTCTTAGCCGCCGCTTTCTTAAACTCGTCCCGAACCCGTTCCAAAAACTCTAGATTCCCAGGATTACCCAACTTGTCATCAATAATAGCAAAATACACATACCCATCTTCCATTAAAAACCCAAAAGTCTTGTTGAACATGGTCTGAAAATACCATTTGTGATGAGAAGGAGCTTTTTCCAAACATAAAGCAGCAAGCTTTTCAATCTCATGATCTCCATTACTATTATATGCATACAAAACCCTACCCCCATTCCACACACAACAATAGTACACAGTATTATTACCCATCTAATTGAAACCCTAAGTAGCCAAAAACCCTAGATCCAAAAGTGAGAAAAGAATTGAACTTCAGATCCCTAAATTGAGTTGAAGAAATAGAAAACCCTAATTAAAGAAAGTTGGGAATTGAAGAATGATGAATGTAAAGTAAGAAGAAGAGATGATCACCAGTTGTATTCCAGATCTAAGGAGGAGCAAATGGAAGTCAAAGTGTAAAAATGGAAGAACAGCTGGTGTTGGTGTTGGTGTTGTGTTCTATTTGAGAGATGATTTTTTGACCGGATCATGAATGGACCCCTTCCTCCCTTTCCAACATATACCTCTTTGTCCTTTATTATTTATCTTATTATTATTTTTTTAACTTTTCAATTCGCATACATGGCCGTTCAAAAGAAAAAAAAATTCACATACACGTATTCTCTCTCCTTTTTTGTTTAAAAATTATTTTATACTTCTTTTTTTTATGAGAATAAAGGTTTTAGAAGGTTGATGTTTAGTGTTGATTTGATTTCTGTGTTGAAAGTTACGCACTTGATCAAAGAAGTTGATTGTAAATATAGTTATTATTACTAAAACGTTTTATTCTTTATATTTAGTAACTTAACTAGGATAGATTACACGGGTTAGTGAGGAAAATATTAACGATCTCTTCGCTAATTTGGTTGCTGAGAAAAATAAGGAAATGATGGTTTGATTGCGGAGGAGAATAAGGTTACTTGGGAATTTTAAAAGAAGCGGGTCATAAATCATTGATCAGATTAGGTTCAAAGAGGTTGATGGCCCATTGGCAAATGCAAAGACTTTAAAAACATTTGGGTTTGGAGATTTTGGTTTAAATCTCACATATTACATTATTAAGGAAATTTGGCTTTCAAAAAAGGTTAAGATTAGGTTTAATGAGGTTGGTGGTCCATTGGCAAATGCAAAACCTTTAGAAACACTTAGGTTTAAGTCTCACATACAACAAGATTAAAGAAATTTGGCTTTCAAAAAAAGGTTAATAAAAAATAACGAAAGAATAATGTTTTGAGGTCATAGAAGTGTGTCATGTGGCACAAGTAATTTCTAAACTATAAATTTCCAACAAAGTTGTGCTATGTTGTTGTAATATAGGTCTTGGGAGTTTTTAAAAAAACTTTTGCATTTTTTCACTTTTAACCCTAAGATTTTAATCTCTTACATTTTACCCCTTTGACTTTTTTACTTTTACCAAAAAGCTTTTCATCTTTTACAATTCAACCCCCAACACTTTTTTGTTTTCAACTTTGGTCCCCTCATACTTTTCATCTTTCATAAGTTTTTCGTTTTAAGTTTCGTTATAAATTTTTCGAGTCAACACGCCACATGTGTCTAGGATTCAACGTTTTTTTGTCTGTCTTTTACCATTTGACAGGTAGTCGCAACACGTCTATTTTTCTTCATTTGACAATTTCGTCGCAACACGCATGTCCTGGATCGACTTATTTATTTTTTTCTACGTTTTACATTTATGTCTAATTTTTTTTTTGAATTAACACGCTGCAACGGGCGTACGTGATTCAACGATTTTACGGCTGTTTTTCGTTCGGTATTATTTTTTACTTTTTTATTTATTTTATTTTTACAAGCTCCTCTGATGTTGGTGGTTGTTGGCAGTGTTGTGGCATTAGTGCTAGTTGGCACGATTTTACGAACATATTTAACCTATGAAGTTTTTTACTAATAATTTGTTTTGAGTTTACAACTATATCTCTTTTACTTAAGAAAAACTAATTTTTATGTGCATATTTTTATGTGCGTGTCGATATAAATTCGATTTGCCCTACGTTTCGACGTAAACTTTTTATGGCAACAATTAAGCCATATGAGGTCTGAACTATTAAGAGACAATATAATGATTAACCGTTCAGTGACAAATGTCTGAACAATTCAGATTAGAGGTCATAACCATTGAGACTCGGTATAATAATTAATCATTCAGATGCAAATGTCGGAACCATTCAGATGCAAATGTCTGAACCATTCAGATGCAAATGTCTGAAACATTCAGACATTTACTCACGAAACAAACAGTATGAATCATTAAGTGTTGAACTAGTAAGAGGTTTGAAACATTCAGACCCTCATTAAGAGGTAAACAAACAGCCCCTTAATTATTAACTAGCCCATGCCGGTTGAATTTGTAAGCCCCGGCCGCAATGCGGCGGGGTCTTACATCTAGTTATTTTTTAAATATAAAGATAAAGGTTATATAAGTGTTTTATCATACAAGATTTTTTACACTTCAAATCGTCACGATGACCTAAAACTAGAGGGGGCAGTTCTGACCCAAAGTCTTGGAGATGGGTCATTTTGGGTTATTTATAAAATAGAATGGGTGGATTTGGGTAAAGTAATTTAAGTAAAAGGGTTGAAATGGGTTAATTAAAAAAACAACGAAGGTAACTACGGGTCAATACGGGTTGAACATTTTCAAGGAACGGTTCTTTAGGGTTGAGTATCATCAACAACGGGTTAATGAAATCTGAGACGCTCTGGCACAAACCTCTGCTGTCACACCCCAACCGATGGCGGAAACATCGGGGTATGGCACTGAGCGAAACAGATTGTCCAGAAGTTTCCACAACAATTATCATTACCAATTAATTTAAAGTGACATGTCCCATACCATGCCTTAAAAGGCAAACAAATTATTACACACAAAATCTAGTCAAGTAGTTCTGTTCCGACAACTCAGATTTATACATAGATAGTTTATTTATTGGTTTCTAGGACCTCTTTTCCTAGCTTCGATTTCATCACAGCACAGAGAGCATCCTAGACCTTTCCTAGCCTCAAGTTCACAGCAAGCTACGCATGTAAACTTCCTAAGCACCTGTCACATACGTTAAAATAAAAGTCAATACACATAGTGTAAAGGTGAGCATATAAGTTTGATAATAGCATATAGAGTTCGAATTCGTTTACGCATAACCAGCACGTACACATAGTGAAATGAAGCACGTTAGTTATCGACATAGATCCAACGATACCAATGACTGCGGGTTGACTGCCCGAGGCAGTTCGCAATACATGATTACCACCGTAATCCATGCAAGTAATTGTCCTTAACAACCCCCGTGTGACCGGGTGCTGAGTCCAAACTATAGTACTATCGTTGCTAAGGCAGGTAGACAGCATTCCATGTGTAAACATAACAAACAAGCATTCATGAGCCACGTATAACATGCATTAACGGTTAGCGTTCAAATAGTATTGAGTAGTGTGATTGTTGTAGTTTGAATAGTCGTAACGTATGTTACACCCAAAAGTGCGTAAAGCAAAAAGGGATCGAGTATACTCACAGCGGTGAATGGATTGAAGGGAGCGCTTAGCGAGTAAGGTTAGCCTGAATAGATTCGATAGCATAACGATAAGTGATGTGTAAAACGTTACAAAGTGTAAAAGGGTCGGATAGTGGTTCGATCGGATGGTAATCCGATCGGACAGCAATCCGTGCGGCTAACAATCCGTTCGGGTGGTCATCCGGTCGGACAGTGGTCCGGTCGGATGGCGATAGGGGTGTTCACGATCCGATCCGATCCGAGCGAGGGTCTGCTCGAGATCGGATCGAATTACAACCGATTGGATCGGTTCGGTTCGAATTTGTATAACCGAGCATAAAAGTGGTGCTCATGATCGGTTCGAATTTAAATCGATCGGATCGTTTTCGATCGGTTTCGCTCGGTTTTTCTCTAACGCCTAAATTAACATAAACAGAAGTTTAACAAACTTATATTAACAAACAGACATACATAATCATAACATCGTAATATGTTTAACAAACTTATATTATCATCGGATATAAAGTATAGTAATATGTTTGAAAACATCGTAAACAACAAGTATGTCATATTTGATGGTCCAATTATTATGGGTATGAATCGTGAAATCAAATGCTTAATCGGATTAGACATAGAGATGAAGAACGAATTTTTTAGCAGGGAGGGCACAATCAGATCTTCGAACAATATGCAGATCTTCGCACAATCAGATCTTCGAACAATATGCAGATCTTCGCACAATCAGATCTTCGCACAAGTACTTCGATTCAGGGCAAACATAACGAACCTGAAGATTAGAAAAGAGCAGCCGCTACCATCACCTGGAATCATCTCAACAACCTTAAATCCCTAAAAATACGAATCTGTTTTTGCTAGATCAGTCCCCCAAACCTAAAAATACGAATCTGTTTTTGCTAGATCTGTTCTTGAGTCGCTAGAGAGAGAGAAGTCTGATATTTTGTGAGTTGTGAGAGAGATGAGAGAAGGTGTACGTATATATGTGGTGGTGGGGGATTTGTGTTTTTTTGGAAGGGTGCTTTGAGCCGTTGATTGGTGGAGAGGTGAGGGGTGGAGTACCGCACGATTGTGATCCGTGTGATGAGTGATAAATGGTTTTGATTGGTTCAGTTTGGAGTGGCGGATCATGCATTATTAAACTTTAAAAACTATAATATATATGTAATATATATCTATATATATATTAGTTATTTAATAAAAATAATTCGAGCAAAACCGATCGATCGACGAGCGAGCGGACCTATGCTCATGCTTGGATTGAATTTGAATCGAACCAATCCGAGCGGCTCATTTACAAACTAAGCGGGAATCGAACGAGCATTTTTCGAGAATTTTTCGAGCGATCGTCGAGCGATCCTCGATCGTCGAGCAGTTTAGACAGCCCTAGATGGCGATTCGAGTGGATTGTTTCTTCCTATAAGAAGAATGTGTTTGTGTACGATGGCTTGTCTTTTGAAGTTTCCGTTGTAGCATTTTGAAAGCATTGAAGTATCTCTATCCATCAAGTCGTTCGATCGGATGGTGGGTCGTGCGGATGACAATCCATTCGGATGGTCATCCGGTCGGACGGTGGTCCGGTCGGACGGTAACTTAGTGGTGAGATTACTTAGTGAAGACAAGTTCACAACAGAAGTGTCACTCGATCGGATGTCCATCCGATCGGGTGGCAACCCTTGTTAATGAACATGTTGAAAATTGTTTAAGTCTTTAAAGTC
This sequence comes from Helianthus tuberosus, assembly GCA_030545235.1. Classification (NCBI taxonomy): domain Eukaryota; kingdom Viridiplantae; phylum Streptophyta; class Magnoliopsida; order Asterales; family Asteraceae; genus Helianthus; species Helianthus tuberosus. Next base: position 157,365,785 of record CM060402.1, on the reverse strand, counting down.
TTAGTATCTCATGATCCGAAGAGTAATCCATTCAGATGGTCGTCCGATCGGATTACATTTTGTTCAATACTCAAACTTTAGATAAGGTTGTTTAAAGGTGGGACCCAAGTGTGATCCGTTCGGGTGACAATCCGTTCGGATGACCTATGCGATCGGACGGCAATCCGGTCGGACAGCAATCCGTTCTGATTGTTCCGTTCGTCCTACACTTGATCGTTTTTGATAGTTTGTTGTTATGTCGAGATGCTTTGACAACGTGTTAACCAACAGAACTCCCATTTTGACCTAGATGACTAAACAGACCAGGAATCACCCTAGCTCGGTCAGTTACCGGCTCTAGATGGTTGTTTTATTTAACCCGAAATCGGTAGTCTCATGGGTAGGATCTGGATCTTGAGCAAGTACAACACTATGATAGAGTCTACCGGTTTTGAGTATTTTGAGTGTAAAAGAGTTGAAAGAAAGTTAGAAACCATCTTTCATTCCTTTTTCACCCCTCTTGTGTCGAGATCTTTACAAGATCTTTGTGTAATCGGGTGGAAATCGGTTAGATCTCAGTTGTTCTTGGTGGATTGAAGTCAAAGCATGACGTTCTTGACGAACACATGATGACGTCACCCTAGAACACCCGAAATCTAGTGATTTCACGGTTAAAAGTTAAGATTTAAAAGATAGAAAGGTGTAGGAGTGCGTGTAGATCAAGGAAGTACAAGATTTAGGGCGGGATCTTACCGAAATCGAGAGAAATCGGAGAAAAGGTGAGGAGAGCGTGCTGTTCGGACGTCACTTGCCAAAAGTAGTAAGTGTGGAGAGTGACATGGGTATTTATAGGATTCCAAAAGAGGAAAGAATTATCCGATCGGATGACACTCCGCCCGGATGACTGATCTGGTCGGATGACATTCCGGTCGGATGACACCTAATTTGTGACCCAGAGGGCTATCCGGTCGGATGGCTATCCGGTCGGATGGCTATTCGGCCGGATGGCGTTTGGTTCAAGTGTTTGACGCGACGATTTTCGCTGAGTTGATTTCGATTGCGAGCGATTCGATTCGATAGGGTTTCCTAATCAAGTTACTTTTAGTCCCAACTACTAAATATCATAGTTCGATCGTGATTCGTGTTTCGATTGAGTTCGATTGCATTCGAGTTTCAATTGATTATCACAACACAATCATAAATAAACATGCACAGATAACACGTAAGGTACACACACACGTCTAACAACAAGTAAAATACGTAGCTCGAGTTGCGATTCATTGTCGATTCGATTAGCATAGCTTGATTATCAGTTGATTAACTTTATCGCATTGTTACTGCCTATAGTTCACAGTCGTAAGTCGCTTGAATAACTCGTCGATGGCTTGCAATTAACAACACTTACTCCACATAATACAAATAAAATAAAGAAATTTCTACAAGTCAACTCCGTTCAACCGGTCATTGACTTTGACCTTGACTTTGACTTTGACTTGTGAAAACACAGGGTGTTACAGCCTCCCCTTGTTTAGGAAATTTCGTCCCGAAATTAGGCTGGAAGCCGTGCATCATCGTGAATCACGTTTGAGAACTTTCTGTTCGGCCCGGTTTTGATTCCGAAACGATTGCGAACCGAACGTGTGACGTGCGGAATCCATACACGAACGTGACTGGACACACGAGAACGTAATATAATCGGTGATTCTATTGATTGATATGAAATCGTACAAAGCACTTGAATCACGATGTCACTTTCTCTCTCTAGCTTCTTTCTCTAAACAACTGCGGGTACTTTGCCTTCATGTCGCTTTCGAGTTCCCAAGTGAACTCTGCACCTCGTTTGCCTTCCCATCGGACTTTCACAATAGGAATGCGAGAGCGTCTGAGCTGCTTGTGTCACGGCCCCCGACCCGGTTTAACCCGTTTCAGGAGCCGCGGGACAGAAAATCCCGTGGTATTTATTTAACAGCGGAAGTTTTCTTTGGGATCTTTTTAAAACTGAAATTTCCCGATTATTTTATTTCACAACTCGGGATAAAACCCGGTTATTTACAATAATCTGATTTCACTGAGAAATCTTTATTTTTACAAAACATGTTTCTTTATTTTATATTGAGCCACTTCCTTAAGCTGGTAGTGCTTCACGGCACTTTTCCTTTATCACAACAGATCACCTGAAACATGTTTGAAAAAGGTTTTGTCAGCAGGAAATACTGGTGAATCATTCTTTTTACAAAAGCGACCCGTTTGTTATAATTTACAGTATTAAGGGGGATTACATTGTTTCCATATATCAACCAACTACCCACAGTATTTGTCACTCGACCAGATCTGTGACTATGGTCATATCACCATTGGCCACCCGTTTGTCCAATGGAAAAGATTATCAAGTAATGTATACAAAACCCCACATACTGGCTGTAATTTGGTGATTACAAAGACTTAATCCCTGTAATTATAACTTTGAAAACATTTAAGAATTTTATAAAGTACTTTGATAAAAAGAGAATGACTCACATTGCAGATTTAATTGAGCAGAGCCTAGCCTACTGATTAGCCTTTTAACCTAAATTTAATAACATGCACATAACTCGGTTAGTAACTTAATACAGCATTTACGATAACTCACGAGATTAAACCCTCACATCGAATGACAAAGTGCGACACTTAAACATCCATTGAATTAACAACGAATGACAAAGCATGAACCCTAATATGGGCAGCACTTAAACATCCATTGGATAGTTTAATCAATCGGACATTGAATCGTAGCAGCGATCGAGTTATTACCCTGTTTTGCGGCAGCGGTTCGGGATTCGTGTGTGTTTTAGGACTGTTTCTGCTATATCTCAGCATATGTTTTGAGTTTTAACGTCATTCAAATGCCAAAATTCGATTGCCAACCCCCTCTATTTATACCTGAATTTTGACCCCCTCGCGTGACGCGAGGGGTACCCCTCTGGGCGTCGCGTGGCGCGAGGGGTCCCTATTTACCATAGGGTAGCTACGTGTATTTGTAGGTTTGCTGAGTCAACGAAATTGTAAAATTCGATTTTGACAGCGTTTTATGTGGATAATCGTAACTAGGGTTTACCCCCCCTGAGTTTTAGGGGCCCTGATCCTGATTCTGATTGTTCTGAAAATTTTAGGGTTTATGCAGAATCACTTGGGTTTCTCAATTAGGGTTTCCTATTGGACAATTAAAGTAATAACTAGGACTTTTTAATAAAAGTTGTTACATTCTCCCCACCTTAATAAAAATCTCGTCCTCGAGATTTACTGGAACAAATAGGGATACTTTCGCTTCATCTCTGATTCCAGTTCCCAAGTGTATTCAGATCCTCTCTTCGAATCCCACTTAACTTTGACTAATTTTAGTCTCTTGTGTTTGAGAAACTTGATCTTTCGATCTTCAATTTGAAGAGGTTTTTCTACGAATTTCAGTTTTTCATTTACCTCTATATCTTGAAGAGGTATTACCAAAGATTCATCAGATAGACATTTCTTAAGATTGGATATATGAAATACATCATGTACTCCTACCAGTTCCTCGGGTAATTGTAAACGATAAGCAACTGGTCCTATACGTTGAATCACTGAAAATGGTCCTACGTACCTTGAACTTAGCTTTCCTTTCTTACCAAATCGAACTACTCCTTTCCAAGGAGAAACTTTCAATAGTACTTTGTCTCCGACTTGAAATTCTAACGGCTTGCGTGGATTGTCTGCATAACTTTTCTGATGATCTCGAGCCATCTTCAATCTTTCCTTGATTTGAGTAATCTTGTCGGTAGTTTCTTGCACAATCTCCGGTCCTGATAATTGACTTTCTCCTATTTCTGCCCAACATACTGGAGTTCTGCATTTGCGTCCATACAATGCTTCAAATGGGGCAGTTTCAATACTTGAATGATAACTATTGTTATAGGAGAATTCAATTAAAGGTAAATGGTCGTCCCAATTTCCACCAAAATCTATCACACATGCTACATGCTCTAAGCATGTCTTCTAGAGTTTGGATTGTCCTTTCACTTTGTCCGTCTGTCTGAGGATGATATGCCGTACTTAAATTTAATCGAGTTCCCATTGCTTCTTGGAAACTCGTCCAAAAATGCGAAGTGAAACGACTATCCCTATCTGATACAATGGAGAGTGGAACTCCATGTAGGGATACTACTTCGTCTACGTACAATTTGGCTAACCTTTCCATACTAAAGGTTTCTTTCATAGGTAAAAAGTGGGCTGATTTGGTTAATCGATCCATAATTACCCAAATCGCATCATTACCTTTTCTGGTTTTGGGTAACTTAGTAACAAAATCCATTGTTATGAGTTCCCATTTCCATACAGGCATTTCTAATTGTTGTAGTAGACCTGAAGGTTTCTGATGTTCTGCCTTAACTTGTGAACAAGTAAGACACTTAGAAACATATCGAGCTATGTCCTTTTTCATTCCTATCCACCAAAAGTTATTCCTTAAATCTTGGTACATCTTATTGTTTCCAGGGTGCATAGTATACCTAGATTTATGGGCTTCTTCTAAAATCTTATTTCTTAATTCCCCCTGCTTAGGTACCCAAATTCTACTTTTGTGGAATCTCCAAATTCCATCAGCTCCTTGTTCTAATTCTTTTATGTATCCCTTCATTCTTTCAGCATTATCCTTAATTGCTATTTCTTGAACCTTTTTCAATTGTTCCATTAAATCTAATTGTAGATTTAATCTAAGAGCACGAACTTGCTTTTGCTTTTCATGATATTTACGACTTAAGGCGTCTGCAACTACATTTGCTTTTCCTTCGTGATACTGAATATCACAGTCGTAGTCACTTAGGATTTCCATCCATCTCCTTTGTCTCATGTTTAACTCTTTTTGCCCGAATATATATCTTAAACTTTTATGATCTGTATAGACAGTAAATTTACTTCCGTACAGATAATGTCTCCAAATCTTAAGAGCAAAAATTATGGCTCCTAACTCTAAGTCATGAGTTGTATAATTTTCCTCGTGCTTTTTCAATTGTCTGGAAGCATACACAATTACCTTTTTGCGTTGCATAAGCACACATCCAAATCCTAGTTTTGAAGCATCACAGTAAACTTCAAAATCTTCAGTTCCTTCTGGTAAGGCTAGGATTGGGGCATTTGTTAACCTTTGCTTTAGAATCCTAAAAGCTTCTTCTTGCTTAGGTCCCCATTCAAACTTAACTGATTTACAGGTTAACTTAGTTAATGGTACAGCTATCCTAGAAAAATCCTTAATGAACCGTCTATAATATCCAGCTAAACCTATAAAACTTCTAATTTCCATTGCTGTTTGTGGAACCTTCCATTTGGTAATTGCTTCTATCTTAGCAGGATCTACGTGAATACCTTCGTGATTCACCATGTGTCCGAGAAATTGCACTTCGTGTAACCAAAATTCACACTTCGAGAATTTGGCGTACAACTTTTCTTTTCTTAACAAAGTTAAGAGTGCATGCAAATGCTCACAATGCTCGTCCTGACTTTTTGAATAAATAAGTAAATCGTCGATAAAAACAATTACAAATTTATCCAAATACGGTTTACAGATTCTATTCATCATGTCCATGAATGCGGCAGGTGCATTCATTAATCCAAAGGGCATGACTGTAAACTCGTAATGACCATACCTAGTTCTAAGGCTGGCAAATCGTGTCTTAGCAGGTTTAACAGGTTTCTGACGGCGCGCACAACATAAGTTTCAAACATGATTACGACTCGTTTAACTACTTTCTACCTCATGTTTATAAAACAGTTTTATGTTTTATGTACAAAGATGAATAAATGATAGACCCTAACATTGTAATTTTAATTATTTTAAAATTTTAAAAAGTCAAAGGGTGTATTTTTCAGTCAAACAGGTCTAATCGTATCTTAACAGGTACCCAATTGCTAGCCCTACCTAGTTCTGAAAGCAGTTTTAGGTATGTCTTCTTCTTGTACCTTCAATTGATGATATCCAGAGCGTAAATCGATCTTAGAAAAATATCTAGCTCCTTGAAGTTGATCGAATAGATCATCAATCCTAGGTAATGGGTATCGATTCTTAATTGTAACCTTATTCAATTCTCTATAATCAATACACATTCTCATCGAACCATCCTTCTTCTTTACGAACAACACTGGCGCTCCCCATGGGGATGAACTAGGTTGTATGAAACCTTTACTTAGTAAGTCATCTAATTGCTTTTTCAGTTCTAACATTTCTGTAGGTGCTAACCGATAGGGTGCCTTGGCTATCGGTGTAGTTCCTGGAATTAGATGGATTCTAAATTCTACCTCCCTATCTGGTGGTAATCCTGGTAAATCTTCTGGGAATACATCTGGGTACTCTGAGACTACAGGAATTTCCTTAAGTTCTTTACCCTTAGTATTAATGATTACTGAAATCATATATACTATTCCTTGTTTTCATTCATAACTAGCAACTTTCATTACTGATATGAACTTCATGGGTTTACATGGTTTATCTCCTGTAATCATGATTATTTCTCCAGTAGATGCCTGAATTTCTACAGAATTTTTATCACAAAGGATTCAGGCATGGTTGGCTACTAACCAATCCATTCCTAATACAACATCGAATCCAGTTAACTTCATTGGCAATAGGTTTGCATGAAATTTATGACCTGAAAGTTCTATATTTTCTTTTTGCAAAACCTTATCTATTTTGACAGAATTTCCGTCTGCCGTTTCGACTGTAAAGATTTGCCTAAGGTTGGTTAATGGTAAATTAAGAGCTTGGGAGAATGAAGTATTGATAAAACTTTGGTTTGCACCAGAGTCAAATAATACTTTTGCATATACGTTGTGAACTAAGAACGTACCAGCTATCACATCAGGGATTAGCTCGGCCTCCAGAGTTGTTAATTGAAAAGCTCGAACATTTCTTCTTGGTAGCTCCTTCGGCTGTCTTGGCTTTGTTGTCTGCTAGTTTAACCACTTTAGGACATTCTGTTTTGAAATGCCCAGCTTCTCCACAGTTATAGCAGATCCTTGTTTTCCTTCTGCAGTCTTCCTCACGATGTCCTATGGCTTTGCAAAAGTTGCAGGTCACATTACATCTTCCATAATGTTTCTTTCGGCAATTCTTGCAAAATGGCAAGTTTGAAGATTGCCCTGTTCCTTTTCTTTTGAAACTGCTATTATTACCCGTACGAAATCCTTGGGTAATTTTCTGAGCCAGTTCCTTTTTCCTATTTTCATCTCTTGTGCGCACCAGTTCATCAGTTAGGGTGTTGGCTAATTCCACTGCATCGTCAATAGTACGAGGTCTCGCAGCTTTAACGATATTGCGGATTTCACCAATCAATCCCCAAATATAGCGAGAAATGAGTACCGGTTCTGGCGAAGCCAGTGTTGGTACCACTCTAACATATTCGAAGAATGTCGAAGTATAACCGCGACAATCTACATCCACCATCCGGTGGTTCAAGAACTTATTTGCCATTTGATCTTTTTCATATTCGGGACATAATTTTCTTTCTACAAGACTCTTAAATTCTTCCCGGTTCATAGCATATGCCATCATCCTTCCTTTTGATGGTAGCACCGTGTTCCACCATTCTAATGCCCCTTCTTTAAAAAGATTTGACGCATACATGACCTGATCTTCCATATCACATTTACTTATTATAATTACTGCCTCGGTTTTCTCTAACCAACGCAGTGCCGCAGTTGCTCCTTCATTGCCTGCAAATTCAGCAGGTTTACAAGCAAGAAATTCCTTATAAGTGCAACCAGGCGTTGCAGCTTTCATTTTCTGAGGGAGCGGAGCTTGCCGTGGTTCATTATCATGATTAGTATGATTACCGCCTCCGTTTACGCTATTACTGAAGTTATCTTCAGAAATACGTTTGCTCGGAATGATTTGTTGAGGTTCGATTGGATTTCTAACAGCAGCAACTATTGCTGGAATAGCATTGGCTATTCCCTGAGCAACGATATTTTCGATATCTTGCCTATTTAGAAATTGATCCTCCGGATGTTGCTCAGATTGATTAACTTCGTTAACTGGTTCATTACCAACGTTTGCCATCTGGTAATTAAATTATATAATTTATTAGTATCGAATAAATAACAATTATACACAAACCATCATATAAATTTCACAATACACATATAGCCAAAACTATCGATTTCTCGATTCCCATTTTTATATTTCATAGTATGCATCAATACACACATTTTATCTTACAAAGTTTTATTTGTAGTTATTTTACAAGATTATATTTTAGTATTTATTATACAACTATCGTTTCACAAACCCACTATCCTTCGTCAGTTGGTATTTCAGTAACGACGTTCCCTCTCGTCGTATTTCCAGGAGATTTGTTCTCCTATGTCCCTGATTCTATTTCCTGCATCCACCAGTTCTTCGCCAAAGTGGCGGAGTTCAGCTAAGTTTTCAGTACTCATCGGTGGATTAGGTATAGGTTCCGGGTCGAACTGAGGGAGAAAGGAATAAGGACTGTTGAGCAGGTTTTGGAACTGCCAATCATTCGTCCACCACTCATCCATTCCTAGAGGTTGGGTGTGAATTATGGGTTCTGGAATTGTTGGTTCTAAGTTTATAGGGAGTTGATTGTTGACAGGATAAGAGTAGAAATTGTTATTGATAGGCCTGACAACATCACAGCTTGCTAATGCATGATCTAATTCCTCCTGAAAGGGTAACTCCTCAATCTGTCTAGAGCTTTCCCCAATTTCCCTCTGGGTTTGCCTAGAACCTTCTCCATACTCCATTTCCAGTGGCCTAGAACCTTCTCCAAATTCCATTTCTATTTGCTTAGAATATTCTTCAAACTGTATTCCCATCTGCCTAGACTCTTCCCCGACTTCAATTCCCTTCCCTTTGTCTAAGGGATTTTCTATTTTGGGAATCTTTCTAGTGGCAGGTTTCCTCCTACGCACACGCCTCCATCCCACAAATCTCCTCCTTTTCTTGGGCTTGGGTTTCTCCGGAGGTGGAGCATTGAATTCAATAGGTTCTTCTATGTCGGGTATATAGCTATTGAAATCTCTGGAAACCTCTATTTTTACTGGATAGAGATTTAAATTCTGAAGGGCGTCAGACAAGTCACTCATGTTGTTCAGTATACATGCAAAATACACACAAATACTAAGTTAAAACAAAATTTCATAGAAAACCTTTAATTATTATTTCATACTGGGTAACTACAAAACAACTGAAAATTAAAACACACTAGGGTTTACTGTAAATTTATTTATTTACTGGATAAGGTTTCTGGCTTAATAAGGTTGCTAAAACTTGAATCAAACTATTTAAAGATTTGCATTTACTGCTACAGTGGCTAGCATATAAAGATCTGCCCATTTTTCATCTAACTTGTCTTCCCAAGGTGATTTACTGGTTAATTCCTGGTTAACTTTCTTTTCTCGGGATTTCTTTATTTTCTCTTTACTTTTCCTAATAATCAGACTTCTTTTACTAGGAGAAAGTGGTTCCTCATATTGTGCCTTTCGCACAAATATTCCTTCATCAGGAATTACAGACTGATTTGAAGATTTTGTTTGGGATGAACTTCCCTTCTCGTTGGATGACCTATCTAATTTAAGATAGATATTTGAAAGCTTTTGCTTACCCATACTGTACACAAATATTCAATTAATAAAACACATAATCACAAAATAGCAATTAGTAAAATTAAGTATTTTCTAAATACTTAATTGGCTTAAATCAGTGGCTCTGATACCACATTTTTCTGTCACGGCCCCCGACCCGGTTTAACCCGTTTCAGGAGCCGCGGGACAGAAAATCCTGTGGTATTTATTTAACAGCGGAAGTTTTCTTCAGGATCTTTTTAAAACTGAAATTTCCCGATTATTTTATTTCACAACTCGGGATAAAACCCGGTTATTTACAATAATCTGATTTCACTGAGAAATCTTTATTTTTACAAAACATGTTTCTTTATTTTATATTGAGCCACTTCCTTAAGCTGGTAGTGCTTCACGGCACTTTTCCTTTATCATAACAGATCACCTGAAACATGTTTGAAAAAGGTTTTATCAGCAGGAAATACTGGTGAATCATTCTTTTTACTAAAACGACCCGTTTGTTATAATTTACAGTATTAAGGGGGGATTACATTGTTTCCATATATCAACCAACTACCCACAATATTTGTCACTCGACCAGATCTGTGACTATGGTCATATCACCATTGGCCACCTGTTTGTCCAATGGCAAAGATTATCAAGTAATGTATACAAAACCCCACATACTGGCTGTAATTTGGTGATTACAAAGACTTAATCCCTGTAATTATAACTTTGAAAACATTTAAGAATTATATAAAGTACTTTGACAAAAAGAGATTGACTCACATTGCAGATTTAATTGAGCAGAGCCTAGCCTACTGATTAGCCTTTTAACCTAAATTTAATAACATGCACACAACTCGGTTAGTAACTTAATACAGCATTTACGATAACTCACGAGATTAAACCCTCACATCGAATGACAAAGTGCGATACTTAAACATCCATTGAATTAACAACGAATGACAAAGCATGAACCCTAATGTGGGCAGCACTTAAACATCCATTGGATAGTTTAATTAATCGGACATTGAATCGTAGCAGCGATCGAGTTATTACCCTGTTTTGCGGCAGCGGTTCGGGATTCGTGTGTGTTTTAGGACTGTTTCTGCTATATCTCAGCGTATGTTTTGAGTTTTAACGTCGTTCAAGTGCCAAAATTCGATTGCCAACCCCCTCTATTTATACCTGAATTTTGACCCCCTCGCGTGACGCGAGGGGTACCCCTCTGGGCGTCGCGTGGCGCGAGGGGTCCCTATTTACCATAGGGTAGCTACGTGTATTTGTAGGTTTGCTGAGTCAACGAAATTGTAAAATTCGATTTTGACAGCGTTTTATGTGGATAATCGTAACTAGGGTTTACCTCCCCTGAGTTTTAGGGGCCCTGATCCTGATTCTGATTGTTCTGAAAATTTTAGGGTTTATGCAGAATCACTTGGGTTTCTCAATTAGGGTTTCCTATTGGACAATTAAAGTAATAAATAGGACTTTTTAATAAGAGTTGTTACAGCTTGGTTTGGCGATCCATGATTTCGACAGGCTTTTCCACGAAGTGTAATGTTTCGTTCACTTGCAGATCATCGAGAGAAACGTGTAAGTCGTGGTCGGCTAGGCACTTTCGGAGGTTTGATACGTGGAAAGTCGGGTGGACATTACTAAGTTCCTCCGGTAGTTCGAGTCTGTAGGCGACTTTTTCGATCCTTTCCAGAATCTTAAAAGGTCCAACATATCGAGGCGCGAGTTTTCCCTTTTTGCTGAATCGGACTACACCCTTCCAAGGTGATACCTTTAGGAGTACGTAGTCACCAACGTCAAATTCACGGGGCTTGCGTTTCTTATCAGCGTAACTTTTCTGTCGATCCCGAGCTTTCGCCAGGTTGTCTCGGATTTGGAAAATTTTGTCTGTCGTTTCTTGTAATAGCTCAGGACCGGTTAATTGCGAATGACCGATCTCGTGCCACACAATGGGCGATCGACATCTCCTTCCGTATAATGCCTCGAAAGGTGGCATTTGGATACTAGAATGATAGCTGTTGTTATACGAGAATTCGACTAACGGCAGGTATTTGTACCAATTACCACCGAAGTCTAAGACACACGAACGAAGCATATCTTCAAGAGTACGAATCGTTCTTTTAGTCTGACCGTCTGTTTGAGGGTGGAAAGCGGTATTTAGATTAAGCGACGTACCGAGTGCTGTTTGAAACGTTTCCCATAGTCGCGAAGTAAACCGAGCATCGCGATCAGAGATGATGTCACGAGGCGTCCCATGATTACAAATGATCTTGTCGGTGTAGATTCGGGCTAATCGTTCTACCTTGTAGTCTTCTCGTATCGGCAGAAAATGAGCTGATTTAGTCAAACGGTCGACCACAACCCAAATGCTGTCGTGACCTGATGACGTGTGTGGTAGCTTGGTTATAAAGTCCATGGCTATACTTTCCCACTTCCACATGGGAATTGGTGGTTGTTCGAGTAAGCCAGAGGGTCTTTGATGTTCGGCCTTGACTCTAGCACAAGTTAGGCATTTTCCGACGTAGAGAGAGATATCCCTTTTCATACCCGGCCACCAGTACTTATAACGAAGATCCTGGTACATTTTGTCGGCGCCAGGGTGAATGGAATACCGGGATTTGTGGGCTTCGTCCATTAAGATCTGTCCCAAATCGGTTCGTTTGGGAATCCAGATTCGGTCCAGAAAGTGGAATATCCCGTTCGATTTGCTCACAAGCTGGGCTCCATCGTGGTAGATTCTTTCCTTCTTCAGTGTGCGTTCGTTAAAACACGCATGTTGAGCGTCGCGGATGAGGGTTTCAAGATCGTGTTGGGCTTGAACATTACGAGTGCTTAGCAGATAGCTCCGTCTGCTAAGTGCGTCGGCAACAACATTTGCCTTGCCTGGGTGATAACGGATCTCACAGTCGTAATCGTTGAGAAGTTCTAACCATCGGCGTTGACGCATATTAAGTTCCTTCTGATTAAAGATATGTTGCAGGCTCCTATGATCGGTGAAGATCGTACACTTGGTACCATACAGGTAGTGTCGCCAAATCTTTAATGCAAAAACAACTGCGCCTAGCTCGAGATCATGGGTTGTATAGTTCTTCTCGTGGACCTTGAGCTGACGAGATGCGTAAGCTATGACCATGTCCCATTGCATGAGAACACAACCAAGACCAAGGTTGGAAGCATCACAATAGACAATGAAATCATTGTTTCCGTCGGGCAATGCGAGAACAGGAGCGTTGCAGAGCATGTGCTTGAGGGTTTCAAAGGCAGACTCTTGTTTAGTCCCCCAAACAAAAGGCTTGTCTTTATGTGTGAGAGTGGTAAGCGGCACAACGATCTTGGAGAATCCTTCGATAAATCGTCGATAATAGGCCGCTAGTCCGAGAAAAGAGCGGACTTCGGACGGGTTCTTAGGCGTAACCCAGCTCTTGACAACTTCGATCTTCGCAGGATCGACGTGAATGCCCTGACTATTAACAATGTGACCCAGAAACTGAACTTCCTCCAACCAGAATTCGCACTTGGAGAACTTGGCATAGAGTTGGTTCCCCTGGAGTAACTCGAGAACCAAACGTAGATACTGCGCGTGTTCAGCTTTCGATTTGGAATAGATCAAGACATCATCGATAAATACGATGACGAAATGGTCGAGATATGGTTTACACACACGATTCATAAGATCCATGAAAACCGCTGGTGCGTTGGTTAAACCAAAAGGCATGACAACGAATTCGTAATGGCCGTAACGAGTGCGAAAAGCGGTTTTGGGTATATCCTCCTCTTGTATACGCAGTTGGTGATATCCTGAAGGTAGGTCGATCTTTGAGAAACACGTAGCACCTTGTAGTTGATCAAATAGATCGTCGATACGAGGTAGGGGATAACGATTCTTGATAGTTAACTTGTTCAATTCCCGATAGTCGATGCACATCCTGAACGACCCATCCTTCTTTTTGACGAAAAGGACTGGCGCGCCCCAAGGAGAGGTGTTCGGGCGAATGAAGCCTTTATCAAGTAGTTCTTGGAGTTGGGTTGAGAGTTCGCGCATTTCGGACGGCGCAAGTCGATAAGGAGCTTTGGCAATAGGGTTGGCTCCAGGAATGAGGTCGATACGAAAGTCGATATCACGACTTGGCGGTAGCCTGGGAAGATCCTCTGGAAAAACATTAGGAAATTCTCGAACCACAGGAACGGCTTTCACTTCCTTCTTTTCTTTTCTTTCTTTTCCTTCTCCGCTACTACAATGTTAGCCAAGAAAGCCCTGTATTCCTTGCGGAGATACTTGCTAGCTTGGACACATGACATGAGCTTGAGACCCTTCGAAGTAGTATCACCGTATACGCATAATAAGTCACCATTTGCGAGCGAAAATCGGATCATCTTGTCGAAGCACACAACTTCAGCATGGTTTTCTCGAAGAAAGTCCATGCCTACTATGACGTCAAAACTTCCGATTTGCATCGGAATAAGGTCGATTGGGAAGATGTGATTGTTGAGCTCAAGAGTACAATCACGAAGAACAGAATTTACGGCGACGGTTCTTCCGGTAGCGACTTCAACATCGAATGTCGAGGAGAGTTAGGAGCGTTTACGACTAAGGAGTTTCTTGAATTTGAACGACACAAAGCAATTATTGGCTCCAGTATCAAACAAACATGAAGCATAAATACCATTCATAAGGAACGTACCATTGACCACGTTGTTGTCGGCCTGGGCTTGACGCACGTTGAGGTTGAAAGTTCTGGCGCGTGCGGCCTGTTGTTGTTGCTGCTGTTGTTGTTGTTGCTGAGGCTGCTGTTGCTGAGGCTCTTGTTTCACGAACCTGTTTGGGCACATGTTAGCGAAATGGTTCGGGTCGCCACATGCGAAGCAGGCTCTAGCTTTAACCGCGGGTGCCGGAGGAGCTTGTTGACCCTGAGGGGCTGTGAGTAGAGCTTGATGAGCAGGAGGTTGTCGAATACGACAGCTGGCAGTAAAATGGCCGTATACATTGCAATGAGCACAGAAACGGCAAGCAATGGCAGTCGGGTGGTGGTAGGTGCAAGTAGGGCAGAGCGGGTGTGGCCCAGTGTATGCACGCTTTGCAGGTGGTGCATTAGCCACAGGCGCCGCTACTTGACGCTGTTGGACTGGTACAGCTTGAATCGGTGCAGCAGTGATCGCACAGTTCTTGTTGCTGGAGCTGTTCTTTCTCTTGTTCTTTCTCTTGTTGCTCGATGAGGTGGGTTCAGCAGTTGGTGCGGCGGTAGTAGCTTGATGCAGATGCTTCAGAGTTTTATCCCAGACACCAGCCTTGACCCTCTTGTCGTTGATTTCGGCGGCCAGTAGGTAAGTTTCTTCGATCGTCTTAGTCTTAGCCGCTTGCATGAAATCTGCGACGCAGTCGGGCAAAGCTCGGATGTACTTCTTGATGGTGATCTCCGGAGTCTTGACTTGATCGGGACAGATGATGCTGAGCTGTTTGAAACGAGCAGTGAGAGCAGCGTTGTCACCCTCATGTTGATGTATGTCCCAAAATTCGTCTTCTAGCTTTTGTCATTCGTGAGGAGGGCATAATTCCTCTAGCATGACTTCTTTGAGCTCGTCCCACGACAGTCCGTAGGCTGCATCGTTCCCTCGCTTGTTCCTCTCGGCCGTCCACCAGTCTAGTGCACGTGACTGGAAAACGCCGGTAGCATTCAGAGTTCGAAGGTCATCAGGGCAACCACTCTGTCGTAGAGTAACCTCAATGGAATCAAATCATTGGAATAGTGCAGTAGGACCTCCCTCGCCAGTGAATTCTTTTGGCCCACACGACTTGAATTGCTTGAAATTGAAGGTCTTGGTGGTAGCTTTAGGAGCTTCGGTTCTCGACTCCTCAGATGATTTGCTGGCATTCTCGTAAACATCACTCAAGGCCTTTGCCACGCTTTTAGCGATGATGGCAGCAAGGCGTTTGTCCCTCTTTTCTTGATGAGAAAGTATGTGACGGGATCCAGACGACATTGTCTGCAATAGACATCGTCACAGGACTCAACACATTGTATTCGAATCTCACCTCACACGTCTACTAATTTCTAAAGCTTAGGAACACGCAATGCAACACGTATCACATAAACACATAGGCACGTAATCACGGATTCATATAACACAGAAGCACATAATCACGTAGAGCACATAATCACATAAGACCTAAACACGTAGAACACAAAGCAAGGAAACACATATGCATTTAATCACTAGAGGTAGTCAGAAAACAGAAACCTATTATTCAAAGTCTGCGATCGTTCAAGAATAGCGTAGTATAAGCGTATATCGTAGTATAAGGTCGTCCATAATTCAACGATTTGGCAGCGTATCGAGATAGAATCGAAGTGCGAGTCGTGTGTGTCGATCGTAGTGAAAGCAAAAATCGAGTGAATCTCCAAAATTTAAACACATAAACAGGTAAACACACATTTAAGCACATAAAATCGACGAACATCAGAGTCAGCAGTTACGGCATAAAATTCGAGATATAGATTGTCTGCGGCTAGTAGACTTCGACTACCCAAAGCGGTTCGACTATTCTCAAGGACTTGTTGTGCACTTTTGACCTTCAGGGCAGCGCCTTTGCCTCGATTCTTGGGCATTTGGCACGCATCCCGTTAGTCATATCGTGACTTCAGGTCGTTGGAGTCCGCCGAGACTTTGGTGGGATTTTTGTAAAATAAGCGGAACAAGTAGTTAAGGTTAGGGTTTCACCCCTAGCTTAGCGTCTTTGTCACTGTTTTAATAAAATAGAGGAGATTATTCATCAAAGTATGGATTTCACTCCTGATTTGGCATAATTCTTCTCGTTTGTAGATAAAATGCGGGTTGATTAAGCAACTTTAGTCGAGAGTTTGCGGTTTTCACACCTAATCTCGGCTTAGTTGCTCATTCATAGCTGAAAATTCGAGTGCAGTGATAGTGTAGCGTGCGCGAGAAATACGAGGAAATAGTAGTAAACTTATGCAAAATCTCTAACGAACATGCATAAGTCGGTCTGTTGGTTCCTAACTATAGACTAGGTATCTAAGACATCGACCCGGACTAGGTCGAGTCTTGCCTAATTCCCTATAGTTATGGCTCTGATACCAATCTGTCACACCCCAACCGATGGCGGAAACATCGGGGTATGGCACTGAGCGAAACAGATTGTCCAGAAGTTTCCACAACAATTATCATTACCAATTAATTTAAAGTGACATGTCCCATACCATGCCTTAAAAGGCAAACAAATTATTACAGACAAAATCTAGTCAAGTAGTTCTGTTCCGACAACTCAGATTTATACATAGATAGTTTATTTATTGGTTTCTAGGACCTCTTTTCCTAGCTTCGATTTCATCACAGCACAGAGAGCATCCTAGACCTTTCCTAGCCTCAAGTTCACAGCTAGCTACGCATGTAAACTTCCTAAGCACCTGTCACATACGTTAAAATAAAAGTCAATACACATAGTGTAAAGGTGAGCATACAAGTTTGATAATAGCATATAGAGTTCGAATTCGTTTACGCATAACCAGCACGTACACATAGTGAAATGAAGCACGTTAGTTATCGACATAGATCCATCGATACCAATGACTGCGGGTTGACTGCCCAAGGCAGTTCGCAATACATGATTACCACCGTAATCCATGCAAGTAATTGTCCTTAACAACCCCCGTGTGACCGGGTGCTGAGTCCAAACTATAGTACTATCGTTGCTAAGGCAGGTAGACAACATTCCATGTGTAAACATAACAATCAAGCATTCATGAGCCACGTATAACATGCATTAACGGTTAGCGTTCAAATAGTATTGAGTAGTGTGATTGTTGTAGTTTGAATAGTCGTAACGTATGTTACACCCAAAAGTGCGTAAAGCAAAAAGGGATCGAGTATACTCACAGCGGTGAATGGATTGAAGGGAGCGCTTAGCGAGTAAGGTTAGCCTGAATAGATTCGATAGCATAACGATAAGTGATGTGTAGAACGTTACAAAGTGTAAAAGGGTCGGATAGTGGTTCGATCGGATGGTAATCCGATCGGACAGAATCCGTGCGGCTAACAATCCGTTCGGGTGGTCATCCGGTCGGACAGTGGTCCGGTCGGATGGCGATTCGAGTGGATTGTTTCTTCCTATAAGAAGAATGTGTTTGTGTACGATGGCTTGTCTTTTGAAGTTTCCGTTGTAGCATTTTGAAAGCATTAAAGTATCTCTATCCATCAAGTCGTTCGATCGGATGGTGGGTCGTGCGGATGACAATCCGTTCGGATGGTCATCCGGTCGGACGGTAACTTAGTGGTGAGATTACTTAGTGAAGACAAGTTCACAACAGAAGTGTCACTCGATCGGATGTCCATCCGATCGGGTGGCAACCCTTGTTAATGAACATGTTGAAAATTGTTTAAGTCTTTAAAGTCTTAGTATCTCATGATCCGAAGAGTAATCCATTCATATGGTCGTCCGATCGGATTACATTTCGTTCAATACTCAAACTTTAGATAAGGTTGTTTAAAGGTGGGACCCAAGTGTGATTCGTTCGGGTGACAATCCGTTCGGATGACCTATGCGATCGGACGGCAATCCGGTCGGACAACAATCCGTTCCGATTGTTCCGTTCGTCCTACACTTGATCGTTTTTGATAGTTTGTTGTTATGTCGAGATGCTTTGACAACGTGTTAACCAACAGAACTCCCATTTTGACCCAGATGGCTAAACCGACCAGGAATCACCCTAGCTCGGTCAGTTACCGGCTCTAGATGGTTGTTTTGTTTAACCCGAAATCGATAGTCTCGTGGGTAGGATCTGGATCTTGAGCTAGTACAACACTATGATAGAGTAGAAGACTAGATCAGAACCCGATTCTACCGGTTTTGAGTATTTTGAGTGTAAAAGAGTTGAAAAAAAGTTAGAAACCATCTTTCATTCCTTTTTCAACCCTCTTGTGTCGAGATCTTTACAAGATCTTTGTGTAATCGGGTGGAAATCGGTTAGATCTCAGTTGTTCTTGGTGGATTGAAGTCAAAGCATGAAGTTCTTGAAGAACACATGATGACGTCACCCTAGAACACCCGAAATCTAGTGATTTCACGGTTAAAAGTTAAGATTTAAAAGATAGAAAGGTGTAGGAGTGCGTGTAGATCAAGGAAGTACAAGATTTAGGGCGAGATCTTACCGGAATCGAGAGAAATCGGAGAAAAGGTGAGGAGAGCGTGCTGTTCGGACGTCACTTGCCAAAAGTAGTAAGTGTGGAGAGTGACAGGGGTATTTATAGGATTCCAAAAGAGGAAAGGGTTATCCGACCGGATGACACACCGCCCGGATGACTGATCCGGTCGGATGACACCTGATTTGTGACCCAGAGGGCTATCCGGTCGGATGGCTATTCGGCCGGATGGTGTTTGGTTCAAGTGTTTGACGCGACGATTTTCGCTGAGTTGATTTCGATTGCGTGCGATTCGATTCGATAGGGTTTCCTAATCAAATTACTTTTAGTCCCAACTACTAAATATCATAGTTCGATTGTGATTCGTGTTTCGATTGAGTTCAATTGCATTCGAGTTTCGATTGATTATCACAACACAATCATAAATAAACATGCACAGATAACACGTAAGGCACACACACACACGTCTAACAACAAGTAAAATACGTAGCTCGAGTTGCGATTCATTGTCGATTCGATTAGCATAGCTTGATTATCAGTTGATTAACTTTATCGCATTGTTACTGCCTATAGTTCACAGTCGTAAGTCGCTTGAATAACTCGTCGATGGCTTGTAATTAACAACACTTACTCCACATAATACAAATAAAATAAAGAAATTTCTACAAGTCAAATCCGTTCAACCGGTCGTTGACTTTGACCTTGACTTTGACTTGTGAAAACACGGGGTGTTACTTCTGCCGTCTCATCCGCCACAAACCACCACCGTCTCCGACGTCTTCTCCGGCACAAACCCCCACCGTCTCCGAAGTCTCCTCCGGCACAAACCCCCACTGTCTTCATCATCATACACCCTACCAACTCCTGCGTTTCTCCGATACCTTTATAGCAGCAACTGCAGCGGTACTCCACTCGAATTAATGTCATTCTTTCATATAATTATCTGTCAAATTATACAGATTTTTTGTTAATTTTATGTACCAATATTGTATCAATCTGGATTACGGAATTATGGATGTTCTTACTGAAAATGCGTATAGGATTAGGGATTTTACAATCGTTTGGATTGATTATTTTGACAGTAATAGTGAACATCGGCAATTTTAATTTCATGCGATTAGTTGTTTACATTTGTAATTTGTT
Organism: Helianthus tuberosus; assembly: GCA_030545235.1. NCBI lineage: Eukaryota > Viridiplantae > Streptophyta > Magnoliopsida > Asterales > Asteraceae > Helianthus > Helianthus tuberosus. Next base: position 157,345,907 of record CM060402.1, on the reverse strand, counting down.
ATTAGTTGATAAACAGCCTTGTAGGAATGTTTTTTATTGTGTGATTATTAAGGCATTATTAAGCTAAATACATTTGTTACAGTAATCTGTTACTACACAGATTTAGAGTTGTTTTAGGCAATGATCAAATTTGTTTGGTGAATTATTATTGTATCTGAACTGGTTAGTGCACAAATAATCAATGGAAGATTATTCTAAGTATTCACATAGTCCTGCGCATCTAGCGGCTGCGCATCGAGACCATGCCGCGCTTAAGAAACTTATCGCTACTCTACCGCGGTCGGCGAAAGCCGGTGCGGTTAACACGGAGGATGAATCGGTAGCTGCTGAGCTTGATGCGTATGCAGTTTCAGCTGTGATCGACTGTCGTGATGTTCCGGGTCGAGAAACGCCGCTTCATCTTGCTGTTCGGATCAAGGATCCGATCTTGGCGGATATTTTCATGGCTGCTGGTGCGGCATTACCAGCCTCTTGCGTGGACGAAATGGTGTCGGAGGCTTCCGCGTATTGTCGCGTCGGTATGTCACTATATTTGACCTTTGACGCCTTGTTATTTGACATCGAATAATGCCCCTGATAGTGGTATGAAATAACTTCTCTTATAACTAAGGTAAACAAGTGTCTGCATTGTTCTATGTGATTAAGTGTTGGTTTATTTATTTGACAGTGGAACCTAATGACTTGAAATTCACCAAAATAAAGGAAGGTGTGTATATGAGTAGTTGTGCTATTTACGTATGTTTTGGTATTATCATATTAGTAATCATCATCAAAAAAAAAAAAAAAAAAAAAAAAAAAACTGACCCGACCCGACACGAAACCCGTTCTGACCCGGACCCGTTTCGACCCGAACCAAAACAACCCTTTTTTATAATTGACCCGTTTTGACCCGAACCCGTTTTGACCCATGACCCGGCCCGACCCAACCCGTTTGCCAGGTCTACCTAAAACCATATTCGTAAGATGATTCCAGCGACATTTATTTTGCTATGAGTGAGATTTTGCCGAATACGTGTTTCTATTTTAATTTGAAATGAATAAACATGAATCAATTGGTTAGCTGTTTTTAACGATCTCATTTGATATATTATTAATTCTAAAAATGCATCACAAATTACAATTTCATAGTATATGTTTAGTTCTCTATCAAATTGGTGAAGCAAATACATGGCAGAGGCGTTTACAATCTATTTCGACCAATTTTAACAAAAAATCTATCTTAACCATTAATAAAGGTTATATAAAACAACAGAATAAACACGTTTAACTAAATGGGTAGACCGGACTAACTAGTTTTAGCAGTTTTACAATTTGATTTGAGAATCTTTTAGCAGTCTTACAATCTCACTATCTTAATCTGTCACTGCTTTTGTTTAGTAGTTCTCTTCCTCTTTACCATTTTAGACTTTAAGTTACGTTAGTTCTAAGTTTGAGGTTTTTCTAAAAGCAACATCTTTATTCCCATGAATAAATACAAGTTTTGCATATATAGCTCTGCTAGTCGTGGAATTTATTGGTTACGATTGTTGTTGTTTAAACTGGTTATTTATTTGTTTTTTTTCTTTTTCAAAACCATTTAGTTTGTATTACAACTTTAAAAATAATAAGAGTGGTTTATGAATATTATCTATATATAAAAGTGCAAATTCTAAAAATAAACAAATACAAAAGGCTAAATGGTCGGTCTGGTTTACAGCCCCGGTTCCAAAGTACCAAGTACAAAAGTCAAAATTGCCTGCTGGACTGTTAAACCGCCAAAACCGAACTGCAAACCGACCCGTGTAAATCTCAAACCACTTGCTTTAACTTTGTGGTTGGTTATGAACAAACCAAATACATGGTGTTGGTCAATTGTGGTACAAATTGTGATCATTGGTACCCTGCAAAGTTTAAAATAGTGCAGAGCAGTTGATAACCCTCAAAAGCCTGTCAATAATCATGTCTTTAACCCCAAAAGTAAGTAGCAAAAATTGGGTCAAAGCATAACTCCTGCTGCCACAGCACAAAGGTTACCTACATGTTACCATCAAATCTTAACAGGACTACAGTTCCTCATGATACAGATGAAGCCCGAGACCAAACCGAGCACAAGCTCGACGAAATGCCATGGCTTCTGCCCTCTGCACCGGATCACCATATCCTGACTCGTTAACCGATGAAGTTCCAGTCGACTCCCTAAATAACTGTTCAAAAACAAAGACATGAGTAAATTTACGTGCTGACTAGATCTTTTCGAACTTTTATTTGGATCATGATGAACTTTATTTGTAGGAGAGACTTTTTTATATACGAGTGACAACTAAATATTTTATTAAACTACGTATCAGGTAAAATGTATGCCACCCATGTATTTAACTTACCCACATATTAGAACCACTGTATAGCTAATAAATTCGATCAAAAACACGTAATTACAAAAATACCCTTAAAACTTAAAAAAAAAACAATATACCGTTGTATCAATCGATTAAAAAGCGATGATTCCATGTATAAAATACATACTTAGGTGGCCGATAAGGTAGTTTCAATATATGATGAAAAAAGTTGAATACTTAAATGGTCTCCAAATACATTATCCTTAATTTTTTTATAGATGTACTCACTAATTATGATTACATACATGGTTTTAAAAAACGAGTCTGGGGCGCGCCTCGAGGCGAAACGGCCAAAAAACGAGTCTGAGGCGCGCCTCATGGGGTTTTTACTGCATATGCGCCTCAGAGATGCTGAGGCGCTAAGAAAGGCTGCGCCGAGGCGGTATTAATAAATAAATATAAAAATTATATATATTATAAAAATAATAATACTAACTAATTTCATCATCAGATTCATCACAATCATCAAAAACATACATAAAAAAGACATGTAATGCTTGAAATTGACACAAAAAGTCAAAAACAACTATGAAAATCCCATATACAGATAGTACCTTTTTATAGGCAAATTAACAGCCCAAAAGCCACATATTATTCCCAAACATTTGGTTAAGGGCTTGGATTTTAAAATGCACGCATAATGCGTAATGCGCACGATGCACTGAGGAGATCGCATCAGGTAATGCGATGCGATTACATGATGCGCCCTAAATCACATAATGTGCTTCTGATGCACTCGCATGATGGTGCCCTGATGCACATTTTTTTTTGAAATCGACCACTATAGAGTAAAATTGTACAATGAGCTGATGAAGTTGTTATATGAGTTCCTATATAGATTACTTGTACCTTTTGCATATACTACTTGTCTACTTGTACACTTAAAGGGTTCAAGGCTTATTTTGGTTACGTTGAACTTCTTTCATGGTACTAGAGCTATTTTATTGTATTTATTTTTTTTAATCTCAAAATTTTTTTTGTGTTTAAAGTTAACAAATTAAAATATTATCTATGATAGTTTTTTAAATAACAAACACCTCGCAACCGTGATGTGCGTGCATCACACATTGCGCATCGGCTTTTGGGATCAAAACACATCGGAGCGCATCTCGCATTTTAAAACCAAGGTTAAGAGAAATTATATACTACACCTTGATAGTGCTAGAAAAATGCCAGTATTAATACATTGAAAATCTAAACATTTGATTAGAACAGTTTAATATAAAAAATAAAACAAAACTCATATTGATCCATGTAAAAGTAAATGGATTAGAAATGTCATCTCAACTGCAAAACATCACTATGCAGTGTTTAAGGCGCATCACACATGCTTATCGAGGATAAGATTTGAAGAAAGTGAGAAGTAAAAGTTATACCTCTGCATCAGTACCATAGATTGTTACCCGATAAGTAACAGTCACATATTTCCCATCTGCTGAATAAGTAATACTTCGCACTTCTCCAGACCATTCTACAATACGTTGAAATTAAAGAAACTATATTAACCAAACAGAAGTAGAGTCGAAGTGTAATCCAGTATATTATAATTTAATATCTTAGATGTACCTGGAGCATGCAAATTCATAATCCTGTTCACTATATGCCTGGCAGTCAAAAATCGAATAATCATATTAGTCCCTCATCTAACTTTAAAGTTAGATATATAATTTAGAATGTGCTTATGCACATTAACATCTAATGGGTATGTGACATTCAAGCCATAAAGTCCAAATAGTTTAGTGAAGCCCCTCAACACACAAGCCACTAGTTGCAAGAAGAACACATTCTTTCTCAGATCTCGATCACTAATCACATTTTCATACAACGTCTCAGACTCTCAGTTCCCTACCAAATACATGAGTCAGGTTATGTGTCAAGAACCACCAACACTCTACATCCAAACTCAAAAGCTTGAAACAACATTTTCATATAATACAAATATGCACTAAGGAGACTTTAGAGGTGCATTTTGAAAGTGGTCATATGAATCAACTCATTAGAATCATATAATCAGAAGTTATAAATCTCTGTGTTAAATCAACTTAAAAATTAAAAATTGGTAAACCATAATCATACTTCAGGTCAATAACTATGTAGCTTTTATCTAAGCATTTATCTGGAACTACTGATCCAATTCAGAAGTTAAATAACCAGGTAACCTAAAACTGTAACATCCAGACAGAGCCAAACATGATAAATCTATCACAAATTACATACACATCAATCTAAAATCATTTCCAAACTTATTAATATCCCGAAACCCTAGGCTCAGAACTAGAGAGAGAAGTTAACCAAGGCAAGTGTTTGAGAGTGAATCCATCGGATTCCGTTCGAGTTCTGATAAGAGAATCCGGAACTTTCTTGTTCAATTCTTTCAGAATTTCCGAAATCGGACGGCTTAACGGAACGCCGTAAGCGGTTATCTCATCGGCGGTCACTGTTTCTTCTTTTTTCACTTTCTTGGTGGAATACGGTAGAGTTTGAATGCAGAAAGTGCTTTTTGTTCCGATTAACTCCGGTGATCTCCACCGTAGTGCTGCCGGTAGTGATGATTTTGTGGATTTTCGAGTCAGATATTTCAGTAGACAGAACGCCATAGTTTTAGGAATCAAAACCCCTTTGCTTTTGCTTCCAGGGTTTTCAAAGCAGTTTTTCAGCTGGTTGTCAGGAATAACCTCTCAACTTTCACATATTTGCAATTTCTTATCTAACTTGGATTTTTACGTTTTTATTTTTTATTTTTTAAAGCGGAGTGTGGCGGGTCCATGTCACAAGCGTGGCGAATCCGGGTCAGCCGATAGATGGCACCATTTTTGTTGCAGGAAATGGGGGTGTGAGACATTGTGCCGTTGGAGTGTGAGCCTAGTCACGCTTGCAGGGGTTGGGGAAGGCGTAAAGAGGATGTGGTGGTTTGCGTCGATGTGACTCTTATGTGAGTGGTGGTTCTGTGCGTGGTTCCATAACAGTCTCTTGAAGGTGTTTGCAAAACAACGTTTTTTAATAGGCTTGAAACGTTGCCTTGTGTTGCGTGAATGAAAAGGTTATTGTATATTTTATTTTTCAACTTAAAACGTGCCGACTATTTAATAGGCTTGAAATGTTGCCTTGCGTGCCGACTATACATGTGAGTTTCTGGATGGACAATCCCATTAAAGGCAACATGTACGGTAACACGAGAAGCAAATGTTACAGTTATTAAAATGTTACCGTAAATATATACATCATTTTCAATATTATCATCTCTCACATTCATGTATATTTTATTTGTGTTATTTATTTATTGTTTTTAAATAATATATATCAAATTGTTATGTTGTATCACAATTTTAAAATGAAAAAAGATTGATTAAGAATACTATACATTGGAGCGGAACCTCTATATTAATTTTATATAATATAGAGGAAAGAATAGAAGAAACAACAAAAATATCATTGTGTTGGATTTCTATAATAGAGTAAATTTAAAAGATATATTTAAAGGCTCATATTTTTTATTGTGAGTGTGTAGGAAATAGAAAAAAATAATAGATAAAGAGTTGGAGGCGAAAGGTTTTTGAAAATGAACATAAATTAGAGAAAATATGTTTTTTTAGTTAAATTATATATATTGAGATGGAACCTCCAATGTGAGTGTTCTATATAAGTGAAAATTAAGCCAGGTATCCAGGGGTTATAATACTTACAACGGAGCAGAACTTCGCTAATTAGGGGGGTATAATGCCCCCTTATATTGCCTAATATTCATAAATTGAGATTGAGAAATGAATTTTGAACGATTTCTGGTTGAACCCGATGGCTCCTTTATATAGTTGCTGAAACTGGTTCCCTCGCGGCCCACGTAAAACAAGCAGAGGGCCTACGCGGCCCGCGTTGACCTCCGGTCAATGCGTAGCTCGTCCGGATCACCAACTAGACTTGACACGATGATGACACGTGTCATCACCGGGCTGCGCCGCATTTTAGATCTCACGCGGCCCGCGTAAAGGTTGGGGTGGGTCTACGCGGCCCGCCTCAGCTTAAGTTTCAATTTTTAATTTATTTTTAATATTATTTAATATATTTGAGGCCCGTTTTCGCGTATGGGGTGTATTTTGGAACATTTTGGGATATTTTAAAATATATTAGGGTGTCAGAAAAATAATCGAGGGTGTCTGTTTTATTGAGGATTGTTGTATCCTCCCCACCTTGTTTTAGAGCTCGTCCTCGAGATCTACTGGAACAAGTGTGGATATTTCCTTTGCATTTCAGATTCAAGCTCCCATGTGTACTCAGGTCCTCTTTTGGAGTTCCACTTCACTTTGACCAGAACTAATCTCTTATGTGTGAGATTCTTGACTTTCCTGTCTTCGATCTGTAGAGGCCTTTCTACAAACTTGAGTTGTTCATTTACCTCTATATCCTTAAGAGGTACTACTAGTGATTCATCAGCTAGGCATTTCTTGAGATTAGATACATGAAACACATCATGTATTCCTGCCATTTCCTCTGGCAGTTGTAGCTGATAGGATACAGGTCCTATTCTTCTAATAATCTCAAAAAGGTCCAATATACCTGGGACTTAGCTTACCTTACCTCTTTTGATGAATCTTACTACTTCTTTCCAATGAGAGACTTTTAACAATACTCTATCTCCTACTTGAAATTCTAATGGCTTGCGTCGGTTATCAGCATAGCTTTTCTGCCGATCACGTGCTGCTTTTAGTCGTTCCTTGACTTGAATGATCTTATTGGTTGTTTCTTATACTATCTCAGGTCCAGATAGTTGCTTTTCACCAATTTCTGCCCAACAGACTGGGGTTCGGCACTTTCGTCCATAAAGTGCTTCGAATGGTGCAGCATTGATACTTGTGTGATAACTATTATTATAAGAAAATTCTATTAAAGGTAAGTGATCATCCCAATTACCTCGGAAATCAAATACACAAGCTCTAAGCATGTCTTCCATTGTCTGAATTGTTCTTTCGCTTTGTCCGTCCGTTTGAGGATGATAAGCTGTGCTTAGATTCAACTTGGTTTCCATTGCTTTTTGGAAACTTGACCAAAAATGAGAGGTAAATCGACTATCCCTATCAGAAACAATTGATAAAGGAATTCCATGTAATGAAACAATTTCATTTACATACAATTTAGCTAGCTGTTCCATACTGAAAGTTTCCTTCATTGGTAGGAAATGAGCTGACTTGGTTAACCTATCTATAATCACCCAGATTGTATCATTACCTTTCCTTGTTTTGGGTAATTTAGTAACAAAATCCATTGTTATCAATTCCCATTTCCATACTGGCATTTCTAGTTGCTGTAACAAACCTGAGGGTTTCTGGTGTTCAGCTTTAACTTGTGAACAAGTTAAACATTTAGAAACATAGGCTGCTATGTCCTTCTTCATTCCTATCCACCAGAATTTTTTCCTTAAATCCTGGTACATTTTATCATTGCCTGAATGCATCGTATACTTAGACTTATGGGCTTCTTCTAATATACGATGACGTAGGTTTCCTAATTTAGGTATCCACGTTCTCTTTTTATGGAATCTCCAAATTCCATTTGTTCCTTGTTCTAATTCTTTAATCATACCTTTTAGTTTTTTAGTATCATCCTTAATTACTGATTCTTGTGCTTATCTTATCTGATCATTTAAATCTACTTGTAGATTTAATTTAAGAGAACGTACCCTTTTTGGCTTTTCATGATATTTTCGACTTAAAGCATCTGCCACTATATTTGCTTTTCCTTCATAATCACTAAGCATCTCCATCCAGCGTCTTTGTCTCATATTCAACTCTTTTTTCCCGAAAACATACCTTAAACTCTTATGATCCGTGAATATGGTAAATTTACTACCATAAATGTAATGTCTCCAAATCTTAAGGGCAAAAATTATAGCTCCTAACTCTAGATCATGGGTTGAATAATTCTCTTCATGATTCTTAAGTTGTCTAGATGCGTAAGCTATAACCTTTTGGTGTTGCATTAATACACATCCGTAACCTAACTTAGAAGCGTTACAATAGACTACAAAATCTTCAGTTCCTTCTGGTAACGCTAGTATGGGTGTATTAGTTAATCTTTGTTTAAGAATTCTAAAAGCTTCTTCTTGTTTTGGTCCCCATTCAAACTTAATGGATTTACAGGTTAACTTAGTTAAAGGAATGGTTATTCTAGAAAAATCTTGAATAAATCTTCTATAATAACCGGCCAATCCTAAGAAACTTCTAACCTCGGTTGGTGACTCAGGGGTTTTCCATTTGGTAATCGCCTCGATTTTTGTGGGATCCACATGAATTCCTTCATGGTTCACTAAATGTCCAAGAAACTGTACCTGTTCTAACCAAAACTCGCACTTCGAAAATTTAGCGTAAAGCTTTTCCTTTCTTAATAGACTTAAAAGTGCATGCAAATGTTTTGTATATTCCTCTTTACTCTTAGAGTAAATTAGAATATCATCTATGAAGACGATTATGAATTTATCCAAATATGGCTTACATATTCGGTTCATCATGTCCATAAATGCAGCTGGGGCATTGGTTAAACCAAATGGCATGACAGTAAATTCATAATGACCATACCTTGTTCTAAAAGCGGTCTTAGGAATGTCCTCTTCCTGTACCTTTAATTGATGATATCCTGACCTTAAATCGATTTTAGAGAAAAATCGAGCTCCTTGTAGTTGATCGAACAGATCATCGATTCTCGGTAATGGGTACCGATTCTTAATCGTGACTTTGTTCAATTCACGGTAATCAATGCACATACGCATTGATCCGTCCTTCTTTTTAACAAATAGTATCGGCGCTCCCCATGGTGATGAACTTGGCTGTATGAATCCTTTTTCCAACAATTCATCTAATTGTTTCTTCAATTCCTGCATTTCAGCTGGTGCCAAACGATAAGGTGCTTTGGCAATTGGTGCTGTTCCTGGTAGCAGGTGAATTCTGAATTCAACTTCTCTGTCCGGTGGTAGTCCTGGTAATTCTTCTGGAAAGACATCTGAAAACTGGGACACTACTGGAATGTCATTTAGTTCTTTTCCTTTATTGTTAGTGATTATGGAAATCAAATACACTATAGAACCTTTTCTTATATAGCTTGCAGTTTTCATCACAGAGATGAATTTTGTGGATCTAGAGGGCTTATCTCCTTTAATTGTGATATTTTCACCCTTTGGTGAATTTACTTGGATTGACTTTTGATCACATAAAATACTGGCTTTATTGGTTATTAACCAATCCATTCCTAATACAACATCAAATCCCGTCAGGTTCATAGGATAAAGGTTTGCCCTAAACTTTTGATTTAAAATTTATATTCTTGCTCCCTGCAAGATTTCAGAAATCCTAACGGTTTCTCCATTAGCTGTCTCTACTAGACATTCTTGTGGTTATTTATTTAATGACTGGTTTAGCAGTTTGCAAAACGAAGTATTAATAAAACTTTGGTTCGCACCAGAGTCAAATAATACTTTAGCAATTACATCATTAACTAAAAACGTACCAGCAGCTATCACGTCTGGAATCATCTTGGCTTCATCTGCAGTCAGAACAAATGCTCTAGCATTTTTAGTGTTCTTGTTGTTCACAGCTGGAGCCAATTTCAGACAGTTTGGCTTAATGTGACATTTTTCTCCACAATTGTAGCACAGTCCATTACTGGATTTTCTCATGCAATCTTCTTCCTTGTGTCCTGGCATCTTACAGAAATTGCAAAGAGTAGAGCATTTTCCCGAATGCTTTTTCTTGCAGACCTTGCAGAAAGGTGCAGAGGTAGAACCCATATTCCTACGGTTGTAATTCCCAGAACGGAATTCTTGAGTAAGCTTTGGGTTAGGTTTCTCCTATGTTCTTCTTCTCTAGTACGAATTAATTCATCTGTCAAGGTATTTGCTATTTCTACAGCTTCTTCTATAGTTTGAGGTCTAGCTGCCTTGACTACATGTCTAATCTCTCTGATTAATCCCCAGATGTAACGGGAGATTAATACCGGTTCAGGTGATGCAAGGGTTGGTACTATTCTAGCATATTCAAAGAATGTGGTAGTATGGCCCTTACTATCTACCCCTGTCATCCTAAGGTTCAGAAACTTATTAGCTATCTGTTCCTTTTCATTGGGAGGGCAGAATTTCCTTTCTACCATATTCTTAAATTCCTCCCATTCTATGTTGTATACCCTATCACTTCCTCTTGACTGAATGATAGTGTTCCACCATTCTAAGGCTGAGTTCTTAAACAGATTAGAAGCAAACATTATTTTGTCTTCTTCGGCACACTTGCTTATTTTTAGAACTGCCTCAGTCTTCTCTATCCAGCGTAGGGCTGCAATGGGTCCTTCATTGCCCGAGAATTCTATTGGTTTACAGGACCAGAATTCTTTGTAAGAACAACCATAAGACATGGTTCTTCTTCTTTTGGGAATGGGCACTTGAAGTACAGGGCCATTGTTCACGTTGTGTTCTGGTTCAATTGGTTGCTTACTGCTATGTTTACTTTTATTATTCGCTTCTTGAACCGTTTGAATAATAAATGGCATTGCATCTATAATTCCTTGTGCCACTATGTGTTGAACGACACTATTATCCATTTGGTTTCCATTGTTATTGATGCTCGGATTCTCATTAACCACGTTAATGTTACTCTAGTTATCGTTATTCAGATTTTCTTGATTTCCTTCATCGACCATCTGAATTTTAAACATTTACCCCGTATTAATATCACAAAATAATATTAATATAGTCAATCACATGATACACATTTTTGCCCAAAACGTCGATCATTGCGACTTTACTCTATTCATATACTATTATGCATTTATTACACACCAGTACTGAAATAAAAATTACAATACCAACTGAAATAGAATTACACTAATAGTAATAGGCATCCATACACACATATTTTATTATATTATTATTATTACCGTTCCCACCATCACATTCACGGATATGGATTCATCCAAAAATCCATATTGCGCTCGTTGTATTTCCATACGAGTCGCTCTCCCACCTGTCTCATTCTCTCACTGCTCTCTAAAATTTCCTCACCAAATGTCCTAAGTTCTTGCACGTTTTCTGCACTCATTGGGCGTGCAGGTTATAGGACTGGGTTCGGAATCTGGGGTGCGGGTTCCTGGTATGGGGGTGAAAGTGTCTGAAATCGGTAAGGATCTTCTAAGATATCCCTAATGTATTCATCATGGTAATAGGGATCTAATGGGTCCATACCTGGGTAGGCTCCTATGTTCTGCATAGGTGTGTCTTCATGGATTGGGTAACGTTGCACAAAATCCCTAACGTCATCCCACCAGGGATCGTAATTTGGGTCTAGGGGGTTTGGTGCTGGTACCCTAGGGATTTCCTCTGGATTAAAGTTATGCATCTCTACTTGGTTTTCAGGGTTTTCTATCTCCATGGGTTGATAAGGGATTGGTAGTTGTGGTTGGGGTGCTATTATGTGCTCCAGATTTGGGTCAGCTGCAGTGGTTGCTAAGATATAGATGTTGGCTATACCCCTATTTATCATATCCTGGGCATAGGCATCTGTCCCTCTCTTGGCTGCTGCTAGTGCTCTCTGGTCTTGTAACTTTTTCATACGCTTCCTACGCTCGTGTGCCCCTCGACTGAACCATCCCCTCTTTTTCTGAGGAAATGACTCTTCTGACTGAGCCTTAAACACAAAGATTCCATCTTCCGTATCAGCAGAGTACCCTGAGAGGGCAGGCTGAGAAGAGGAGGTGCCTTCGCTTCTAGGCGAACCAGACAATTCATGGTACGCGTCAGATGGTCCTTGGTCACTCATACTATAAACTAACAGATAGTCAAATAACACATAACAATAAATACAGTTATGCACGTATTTCCGTAATTTATTTCCTAACACTTTACATTTTGATGTCAGCAGAACACCTCTGTGGCTGAATCAGTGGCTTAGCTCTGATACCACCTCCTGTCGCAACCCCCTATCCCAGGTTCCCCGGGAACGGGCGGCCGCGAGCCAGTTTCGGTGGTATCGTGTGTTGTCTAATTTGGCAGCGGAATTTTTTTCATCAGGACCGTAGTTAGGAAATATTGATCAGAGTAAAATACCACATTTTCATAACATTAAACAAATGAGATAAAACCCAAGTTCATAGTACACACGTTTTCATAGGAATTGTCACGACCTCCGACCCACCCTGGACGGAATCGGGAGCCGTGAACAGCCAAGTGGTACCGGTGATTATTTTAAAAATATTGCAGCGGAAATTTCATCAGGACCGTGAGTTAGGAAAAATATCAGAGTTTAGAAAACACCGGATTTTATTTATTAAATAAATGGGATAAACCCATGTTTTACAAAGGTAGCTTTAATAAGGGATAAACCCAATTACATAAAACAATATTTCTTAATTTGATTTATTTAATAAAATAAGCCACTTCTTGATGCCTTTCAGTGCCGTATCCATCTCTTACTCCAATCTACTGTAATTACTTGAAACGCGTTAAAAAAGTTTTGTCAGCGGAAAATACTGAGTGAATCATTCTATTTAATAAAACGACCTGTTTGTTATAATTTACAGTATTAAGGGAGATTACAATGTTTCAGATATCAACCAACTACCCACAGTATTTGTCACTCGACCGGATCTGTGACTATGGTCATATCACCATTGGCCACCCGTTTGTCCAATGGCAAAGATTATCAAGTAATGTATACAAAACCCCACATACTGGCTGTAATTTGGTGATTACATAAACTTAATCCCTGTAATTATAACCTTGAAAATAAACATGATTTTGAAAGTAATTTGATAAAAAGAGAATGACTCACATTTTAAGCATGCAGATTCATACGGCAAAGTTTAGTCTACAGATAAGCCTTGATATATTACAGATTTATACAGGCAGAGCTTAGCTTATTGATTAGTCTTGTAACCTAGTGCACACGAACTAGGTAAGTAACTAATACAGCATTTACGATAACTCACGAGATTAAAACCCTCACAACGAATGACAAAGTGCAATCACTTAAACATCCATCGGATTCACAACGAATGACAGAGTATTCCCCGAGTTCGGGTGGTACTCAAACATCCTGTCGGAATCACGACTAATGACAAAGGATAACGCTTAAACATCCGGTCGGATAGTTTCAATCGATCGGACATTGAATCGTAGCAGCGATCGAGTTAATACCCGGCATCGTAGCAACACCCCGCTATACTAATTAGTGATTTTGAGACAGTTTCTACAATATCTCAGCGTGTATAACGAATTTCTTCGTCGTTTCAGTGTCAGAAACCAAGTCCCAATGTCTGCTATTTATACACAAAATTTACCTCGCTTGCGCACCGTAAGCCTCAACCCTTACGGTGCGCAAGGGACACAAAGTGGTCATAGGCTTGCCACGTGTGTTGCTAGCCTGGATGAGTCGACGGAATGTTTAAATTCAATTTTGACAGCGAGATTTTAATATAATCGTAACTAGGGTTTCACCCCCCCGAGTTTTAGGGGCCCTGGTCCTGATTCTGATTGTTCTGAAATTTTTAGGGATTGTGCAGGATTACTTGGGTGTCTTAATTAGGGTTACCTATTGGATAAATAAAAAAAATAAATAGGACTTTTAATGAGGGTTGTTACAGGAATAAATCCCATTTATTTAATAAAAACATCTATTTTATTTTTAGGTAACTTTATTGCCACTTTTCCAAGCCTTCAGTGATGTCTAGCTGGCTTCTATTTTGGCTTTCACATTTTGTTAACTGAAACACGTTTTAAAAACATTTGTCAGTGGGAAATACTGGTGAGTGAATCCCAGTTTAATCAAGTTTAAATAAAAAGTCACAGTGTACAGTATTGAGGGCGATCCCTGTCACACCCCGATGTTTCCACGTATTACCGGTGGGCCCGGTGGGGAGTATCGTGACGTAGTTGATATCATCATAGTCAAACAACACAAATTTAAATGCACAGCGGAAACAAAAGATAGATTCATTTCAACTTTAATAAATTGTAATATTAAGTATCACAAGTAGTTAAAACAGATCCACAGGCGGATCAAAAATAAAAAAGAAACATTGTTCAACAGTTTTATGACATCCAAGCTTGCGAGACTTATTGTGGAGGCTAGGAGAAAGCCAGCCTAGTTCGAGTAGTACCTGCACTTAACCTTTTTGGGAAAATACGTCAGTTTACACTGGTAAATCCAATTAACTGACTCATTTTGAAAAGTTTAATAAAATTGATTTGAATGCACGTGGCACAAAAATTTTTATAACTTGGGATAATTATTTGAATATACTACTTGTAAAAGAATTACATGTTTCTTATGCGTTCAGTAGCCCGGTTCATGCCGGGTTAAAGATCAATAGACACACCACATCCTTTATTTAGGCACTGACGGGTGTACGCCTACACCCCGTGCTTAGGTCGTGGCCATTTCGTAAAATGATGCCAAGGATATCTGGGACATGGTCATTAACCCCCCAAAGGCTTTAAGCAACAAAACATTTTCAAACATGACATTTCAATGATTTAACCTTCATACAATTAAAGATGCAATGTCCGACCAAGCGGTATTTTATATACCGTACCCCAAGCCCGTATAAGGAAAATAAGTTAAAAGTATTTACCTGAGCAAATTTATACAATTTATCCCAGCCGTACACCACCAAGCAAGTACAGGTAGCTTTTACTGGGCTCCTAATCTGGAACGAAGGTTTTTAATAACCTATTAGAATCCTAACGGGTCTTTAATTAAGTTTAGACTTAGACCGGTTAGTTTTCAAAAGGAATACACGGTTCAAACGCATGATAAAGCGAAGACCGGTTTAGAATGTGGTTTTGACCCAACAAGCTTGTATGCTTGTTTAATATGGGTAACTTAAACACATTCTGGATTTTGAGACGAAAAACGATATGGTTTGACCCGTTTCGGCTAATATATGCAAACTTGTTACATAAGCCGATCCGAACGCGAAAAGTGCGTAACGAGTAACCAAAAGAGTCATATGCAAGTTTCCTAAGTTAATATGCCTTAAATATGTTGTGACATCAGTATGATATCTTCTATTATGCCCAAAACGGATTTAAACTTAAATTACGCCCCGTAGGGGTATTTTGGTCATTTTAGAGGTTGTAAAAGAGTTTAAATATAAATCTGCGTTTCGGGTCTGATGTAATTAGTAAAAATACTTAATTTACTAAGTTATATCAGTAGGGTATAACCCTTGTGTGAAAGTTATCATTTCTAACCATACTATGCACCGAAAGGGCATTTTGGTAATTTCACTTACGCCTAAAAGGTCAAAACTGGAAATCTGAGTTTAAAAATTTAGCTTACTGTCAAAGTATAAAAATATACTTAAAATATCAATAGGTATCAAACCTTATATGTTTAAAATAGTTTTAATACATACTATGCGTTAAAAACGCTTAAAAAGGCGATTTGGAGCAATTTCCGGGTTTTATAAGAAAGCTAATATTTTGATTATTCCAGGAGGTTTAAAATAATTTATTTATCATATAAAATCAGTAGCAAAAGGTCTGGGGTCAAAAAGATTTGTAAAACTCATTTTATAGCCCAAAAGGGCAAAACCGGCATTAACCGAATTAAAGCTACAACCCTATGTTATGCTCAGCCTAAAATTAATTAAAAATCTTCAAAAATCCCAAAATATTATATTACATCAGTGGGTAGAAAGTTTGATACCAAAAAGTGGGTTAAACTAGGCTATATGCTAATTATGCCGTTTAATTAACAAAAAGCTTTCTAATTACGCTATTGAGCATAACTCTTAATCTAGACCTCAAACTGACGTCAAATTTTGGGTGCAAGTTTATAAATCAGTAACTAAGGTTTCCACTCTTTTACATTTTTAAAAATCACGTTTTAAGGTTATATGGGCATAATAGTCAACATATAAGCAATTAACGGGAACATGCATACGCATCGGATAACTATTGAACCAAGGTGTATAATCACAGAGGGTTATGCTAACATACATCCTGGTCCAAATAAAGCTCTAAGGCATTTCTAAACTATGCTCAAATGGGTCAGAACTGAAGGTCAAAGCAAAAGTCAAATTATGCGATTTTCGGTTCCGAACCGGGTCTCTACTGAGAATTGTCGGGTTGAACATGTTTAGACATGTTCTTATATTAATTACCAAGTTTTATTAATGATAAAATAGGTTGCATGTCTTCTACATTGCTACTTATGCGTTAATTTGATTTTTAGCCTTCTGTTGACTTTTTAATATTAAGTTTGACCCGACAATTGACCTAGTTAGAGTGGGAATCAGAGAGTACCCTTTTAAGGGTTTATTACCCACATAATTACCTACTTATAGGTACTTTTAATTCGAGATTTGACTGAACAAATTTTAATTAATCTCGAAGTCAAACCTTAATTACGACGGTTTGACTTTTAGCTAATTAACTAAGCTAAACTGAATTAAAAAGGATTAAGGACGCTTACAAGAGTCCTAAGTATGATTAGGGACTTTAAGAAGACTTGTTGCTGATCAGAGGAGCTCCAGAGAAGTCTTGAAAATTTTTTCCAAGTGAGCAAGTGAAAATGTTGCAACTTGTTCTTCTTATATAGTGAACCCAATTGAGTTGGATGATGCCATGTAACTCTACTAATTTTATGGGATGCTCCCAGGTGTCCCTATGTTGCCAAATACCAGTTGCAAGGTCCCAGTTTTCGAAAACCATCCATATAAGGCGGTGCAACCTGCTGAACAGGCAGCTGTCCAATTTCTGCTGCCAGCGACTGGCTTACGGACCGTAAGCAGAAGTCCTTGCGGTCCGTATGCTCCTCTTGCGGACCGTATGCTTAAACGGATACGGTCCGTAACCGACCCTTGCTTAAATCACCCAGTTGCAGGGCTTGCGGACCGTAAGCCTAAGGCCATACGGTCCGTATCCGGTGACCAGGATCCAAAAATTTGTAAACTTCCAAGCTTTGACCATGCATTTCTTACAAGTCCGAATCTTATGCTTTCCTTTTCAGTAGAGGGACCAAGTGCTCAAACTTTGCATGCTTTGCATGCACTTACACATTTTTGGATCTTGTAGGAGGTTTTAAAATGTCGAAAATACCGAGAATTCACATTGGATTCATGTTTTAGGTTATAATCAATTTATTATTTAGGACAACCAGATTTATTTACATCATTTAGATGTTGATTAAGTATATCATGGTTAGGGATTTATTTATAGGTCGTTCAGAGGTATAAATTAACATATCGACGCTGTTAAATCCTACCGTACATCTTTATCTGGATCCGTTTTTATAACACGTTTGTGTTACATGACACGTGTCTTTATTTTATTGGGTATGACTTTACGAGGTGTTACATCCTCACCCCCTTAAAAGAAATCTCGACCTCGAGATTTATTGAAACAATTGAGGGTACTTTTCTTTCATGGTGGATTCTAACTTCCACGTATATTCGGGACCTCTACGGGCATCCCATTTAACCTTCACAATAGGCACATGCTTCCTCCGAAGCTTCTTAACCTGTCGATCCTCAATCGACAAAGGTTTTTCCACAAATTTCAAGCTCTCATCTATGTGCACATCCGCATGTGGTATGACTAGCGATTCATCAGCCAGACATTTCTTCAGATTGCAGATGTGGAATACATTGTGAATGCCACTGAGCTCTTCAGGTAAGTTTAACTTATAAGCCACTGATCCCACACATTCGATGATCTCGAATGGTCCTATATACCTTGGGCTTAGTTTACCTTTCTTACCAAATCGCATCACTCCCTTCCAGGGTGATACTTTTAGCAAAACTCTATCACCAACCTCGAACTTTAGAGGTTTTCGCCTTTCATCAGCATAACTTTTATGCCTATCCCTGGCAGCTTTCAGGCGGTCACGAATCTGGACAATCTTGTCCGTCATTTCAAGGACTATATCAAGTCCTGACAATTGAGCTTCCCCTACTTCTGCCCAACAAACAGGCGTTCTACACTTTCTACCATATAATGCCTCAAAAGGCGCAACCTTAATGCTCGTATGGTAGCTATTGTTATAGGAGAACTCGGTCAATGGCAGGTGCTGATGTGCTGAAAATGGTTTAACAAAAACAACTAAATTAACCCTAAATTCTAGACTCTCTAAGTTTTAAATTTATAAGACTAAGACTCTCTAAACCCTAAAAACACAACCGGCAAGTGTACCGATCGTATGTAGTATAGCCTAAGGAAGTCCGAGTATCGAACCCAAGAGACTCTACTGATTACGGTAAGACTCTATCTAGACTAAGACTGACACGACTTAACTATTTGTTTATTGATGGGGGGGGGGGTTTCTAAAAATCCGAAGAATGCAAATAACGAAAACTAACTAGACTAGACGAACTAGACACGAACTCACACGAAGGCTGAACTCAAGGATGATGAAGGAACTACCTAGACAGGAATCCTGATTGCTTTTAGTTATGATTATAATTGGAAGTTGTCTGCTATGGAACCGGGATCTTGAAATTCTCACCTATCGGGAAATCTAAGGACCTTTTCAAGAGCACGCTAAGATCCCCTAAAGGTTGTTAAACTACCGGTTTTAGACTCTCTTACAAGACATC
Organism: Helianthus tuberosus; assembly: GCA_030545235.1. Taxonomy (NCBI): domain Eukaryota; kingdom Viridiplantae; phylum Streptophyta; class Magnoliopsida; order Asterales; family Asteraceae; genus Helianthus; species Helianthus tuberosus. The sequence goes on along the minus strand of CM060402.1, from coordinate 157,326,963 downwards.
TAATGGTGTTTATAAAAGTATCCTACAAGGTTCACTCCCTTACGAGACCTAAACCTAGGATATGTTTGTTTTCTCAGCTAGACTTGCTAGACAGCAGCCAATAGGTTAACTTCCTAAGAAGGACCCACCTTGCGGTTTAATCACTTAGACCTAGCAATAATCTCGCACCTTACAGCTATTGATGATTAGTAGAACACTTGATTTTATTAAATTACCAAATATTACTTCTAAGGTTACTTACATGATTTTCACCCTAAAGGATCAAAGGTTTATTATGTGATATAGACACTCACCAAAACCTAAAACCCTAGCCCGACTCTATTCCGTGATAAAGACCGTCACCAAGATTCAAGCGAAGCAATAATCAACAATTAAATACCATCAAGCACGCAAACACATCTAACCGATAGAACAAACCGTTTACAATTTATAAACAATCCATAGCTTCCATAAATCCAAAAATAATCAAAACCTATTGCAATCAATCATCCATGTCTAGGTAGTAACAGAAATTTAGCCGATAATCATGTCTAAAAACATAGTATCAATCAAGATCAAAACAGAATTCATCATCGAACAATAAAAAACAAACGAAAAACGAATGAACAAGATTGTAAAACCCGTTTTCTTCGATCCCGAGTGCTCCTGAATGATCCCCGATGATTCCACGCGTCCCGAACACTTCAACAGCCTTGAATCAGTGCCCAATATCGCCCAAGAACTCTAACTTTCGTAATTGATGATGTTTCCAGCCGTATGATGCCTCCCATATAAATATGCGGCTCCCCAGTCCCCAATATTAATAATTTCCGTCTGATTTCGTCCAAGTATATATGGGCTTCGGCCCAACAATTTAGCGGCCTTAATAATTTCCAAAACAGCCGTCCCATTTGAATTAATGTGCACCTCCTATGTATTTGTTATATTCCTTGCAGCCACCAATGAGAAGTAATAAAAATCCACCCTAACATATAATATTAACATATATATATATGCCTTGTGTAATAATATAGAGATAGCGGGCTCGACACAGTCACGGAAAATAGCGCCAATTTTACTCCGGTCACTGGCATTCTACTCTGGCCAACTAGCAGGTCATTTCCATATTACTCGTTTTCGCTCCATTTGCACAGAACCTGTCCCACCATAATATAATATAATAACGCACTAAAACTAAATAAAAATAAATAAAACTTATACAATAATTATACATTTTACACGGGACAAATATGTATATTTTACCCTACATCAAATATCCCCACACTTAACATTTTTTCGTCCTCGAAAAAGAATTATGCAAACGGAATCATAGTCGAAATAATCGAACGAGCCAAAGTATAAGTTATTTTATTAAAACCGAAACTCGTGTTAGCCACGATTGCAAGTATATCGATCCTCTTAAACCCAACCCGGTTCCAAGCTCTTATCATGCAAATTTAGTTCAAGTGCGGTCAATCTACCTAAGGTCTCACACTAAGAATCGCAAGTCCACCTAATCCCCCCTCAAGCTTATAGGACAAAAGGAACAACCACTGGGTTATTTCCTAACCGTTTTATACCAAGATCAAGAGAGTTTAAAATCAAATCTATTTTTTTTTTCATAACGAGCTTAGACTTTGCTTTTTGCTCTTTTTTTTTCTTTCTTTTGTGAGTCTAGACGATGCTTTCCCTAACCAAGCGGTAATCCGACTGTAGAGTCGCTATCCCCAATCACAGACTACATAGGTTTCGGTACTTTTATTCGGCAAGTCGATTTCACACATCCCAGAGGCATTCCGGCTGTAGAGTCGCTATCCCCAACTCGGATTACATAGGCCTGTGCTACTTTCATTTAGTTTCTAGCTCACTTTTTATTCTATTTTTTTTTTCTTTTTCAACGAGATAATGACTAAAAACTCTAACGATCTTAGCTTATAACGGCATCCCTTATACTATTTTTGGCGGTTTCAATTTCCCCACTCTCCCTAGATGAGAACCCACTAGTAGACCGACAATTAGGTATATTTAAATCAAAGGAACCCAGAACCGAATCAAGCCTACCCGCGCATCCCAAACTTTTCACAAGCTCAATTATTTTATCTCATATTATCATTATTTGAACCCGAACAAAAACCCGACTTTTCTATCATTTTCCGTTTTTATTTTGCAAACTTCTTATTTCAAAAGACATTTTCTAATTTTTTTAATTTTTTTTTTGAATTTTTCAATTTTTCAATTTTTTTTTTGAATTTTTGAATTTTTCAATTTTTTTTTGTATTTTTCGACTTTTATGACTCAAGACTCACTAACTAATGACACTAAACTATAATTCCCATCCCCACACTTAAACTCTACATTGCCCTCAATGTAGGATGGAAACCGACTCAAAAAACTAAAAATAAATAAGAAATAAAAGACCAAGGGCAAATCAGAAAGGACTTAGCTGGTTATAATTCATGCGTATGCTCCAAAGCTCTCGTCCAATCCAGCTCGATCGTATAGCATTTCGTTCGCGATCGGCTTTGACACTGACTGGTATGCTTAGTAAATGCCTGATATTCGATAGGCAGCTCCAAAATCACCCGAATGGAGATTGAGTACGGGTGGTACATATTCAAACCTGCATAGACAAAAACAAGCAAAAACCAAAGCAATACCGACTCGACACCAACTGACTCAAAAACTACTAACTTAGACGCATGGTACAAAATATAAAAGTATAATGCAAGCACATACCCCGTGTATGACTCGAACCAGCAATGGTAATATGGAACAGTGGTGGTGATGATGAAAAATGGTGGTTTAATGGTTTAATGGATGAATGGATGGTGATTTATGAAACAAACTCGGGCCTAAACTGTTGTTCATCGAAATAACAGACTCACGCGGCCCGCTTGGGGATAAAGGTTAAGCTGATGCGGGCCGCGAGTGTCCAATAGTTCGAAAGTTTCTTTGAGTCAAAACGGCCCGCCTAAGGAATAACATATAGTTAACGCGGGCCGCGAAGACAGTAAACAGCAACGAAATAAGCAACAGCAACAGCAGAATGCTGTTTTTAAACTTTTTATTAATTCCCAATCTGCCCCTGCCCCTGCCCCCGTATTTCGTCGTTTTGAACAGTAAACGTACCTGGGCAATGCTCGTCTGCTGTGTTCGACCTTCGTAAAGCGAAATGTACCTGCAAAAACTTTTACGCCACACAAAATACACAAAAACACAAAACGACGCAAACTACACTAAAACCTAACTAACGACACGACACGAATTACGACTCAAAATACAAACTCTACAAGTAATTCACAACTGTTCACGCACTTAAGGAGGATCATATAATCGGAGCTCCCCTCCAAACCAACTCTTACGGGCCGTAGCACTACCATCCGTAAAATCGCCCACATCTCTCCTAAATCTCTCATACTCCATCGACTCTCCATCGGGCGGTTTGAATCTAAACGTATCATATTTAAAACTATCCCCACACTGAGCCTTACTCAGTTTCTCTATTTTAGATTCTAAACTCGTCACTCTTTCTTCCAACTCTTCAAATCTCTTATCCGGCGGATCCCCACACTTGGGTTTTAACATCTCCTCTAGAGTCGGCTCACGCAATACCTCTTTCTCATCACTCCCAACCTTCTCACTCTCCCCCAATGATTCTATCGCCTCAACTCTCTCACTCTTCCCTCTTGCATTATTCACCTCAAACACTACCGACTCGTCACCCGCTCCAAGTGTAATCGTGCCTAAGAAGACATCTATCAACGCTTTAGCCGTGTTAAAAAACGGGCGCCCTAAAATCAACGGAACTCTATCATCGGCCTCCATATCTAACACTACAAAATCATCCGGAAACACAAACCTATCAACTTTCACTAACAGATTCTCAACTATCCCTCTAGGGTACTTAACTGACTTATCGGCTAATGAGAGGGTCATACGAGTTGGCTTCAAATCACCAAGGCCTAGTTTTTCGTAAAATGAATATGGCATCAAATTAATACTAGCACCTAGGTCCGCTAATGCGTGGTTTTTAACATCACCACCAAACAAGCAAGGAATCGTGAAAATGCCAGGATCGGTAAGTTTCTCAGGAAGTTTATTTAGGATCACTGCTGAACACTCTCCACTCACTGACTTACTTGAACACTCTCCTACCCCATCCTTACGCTTGAGAAAATCCTTAAGAAATTTGACATATTTGGGCATGGATCTCAAGGCCTCTATAAACGGAAGATTCACCTTCAGCTGGGTGAACATGTCAAGGAATTTGTCATACTCCCTAGCATATATCTGCTGCCTAGCTCGAGCGGGAAACGGAAGACGAGAAATATCAATCACTCGCGGTGGTGGCCGAACCTTCTTCGGCTGCTTCTCTACTTTCTTCTCTACTTGAGGCTCATCTGCGTGTGCGGTACTTGCTGGGTCTAGCCTATGTTGCACTTTTCCTGGAGCCTCCAACTCAATCACCTCATCTACATAATCATCTTCTTCTTCCTCAACTCTCTCTCTCACGACCTCTCCTAGACTCAACCCACTACGAGTAGTAATTACTTTCACAGAATGGTGGACTGGGTGGGTGGTACCTGAATACTGACCAGAAGGGGAGTCTTTCAACTGCCTAGCTATATCCCCTACTGTTCTCTTAAGATCTAGAAGAGTGGACTCTTGATTTTTAAGCTGAAGATCGTGACTCTTATTAATTTGATTCTGAGTTTGAATAAATTCATCTAAGGATTTCTGCGTCGCCTGATGTTGTGTCATCATCGCCTGACTGTGTGTCATCATCTGAGCTAACATCTCCTCCATCCTACTCATACTACCCTCTGGAGCCTTGCCTCTACATTGACTCTCTTGATTCGACCCTCCACTTGCAAACTGACCTCCTGAACCACTATACTGACCACTCTGACCCGAACCACTACTCGTGTAAAGACCCGGCCCCCTACTTTGATACTGACCAGATGAGAATCCAGGAGGATTTCCAGAAGAACGATAACTACCACCACTACTACCCTGCCAGCCAGGGTTAAAACTATTATTACTACCGAACTGACCCCTAGACTGGCCTGCTATGTACTCAACCTGCTCTAACGTAAGTGTGGGACACTCGAGTGTGTCGTGACCTCCCCTACAAAGCTCACACCTATCAACTTTCTTCTTTAACTCATCAATCTCTCGCTTCAAAATCTCGACTTCAGCAACTACCGACGAATCTGAGCTAACTCGGTTTACCCCTCGACCGGCCGAGGTGGTACGAACAGGAATGGAAGTCCTGCTGGTAGTGCTGTAGTCCATATCGGAATGTGCAAAACTCTCAAACAAATCATTGCACTCAACCACCGTCTTCTTTCCCATAAGCTGCCCTCCTGCTGAAGTATCGAATCGCGCTCTAATCTCAGGAGTAAGTCCGTTATAGAACTTTTCAACTAACGCCCAATCGGACAAACCATGCTGCGAACAACGAGAGAGAAGCGTCTGAAAACGCTCCCAAGCTAAGTGATACGGCTCATCAGGCTCCATACGGAAGGAGTGAATCTGATCACGAAGGCGAGACGCCTTGGCTGGCGGAAAATACTTGGCTAAAAATGCATCGCGAAGCCCAGCCCAAGTAGTGAAAGTGCCTGCGGGCTGAGAATCGAACCAGACGGCTGCGCGTCCAGCGAGTGAAAATGGGAATACCTGAAGGTACCTAGCATCTAGATTGACACCCTCTATGGAGTAGGTGCCACAAAGACGAGTGATGCGATTTATGTGGGCGGGTGCATCCTCGTCGTCACGACCATGAAACTGGCAAGAATTGGTGATGGCGGTCATGATATAGGAAGGAATCTGCCAAGACCTATCATTCGCTATGTCGGGAAGGGTGATGGGTGAAGTAGCACCGGTGAAACCGGTGGTAGCCTGCTGGTAGACGGTGCGGTTCGCCATGACGGGTGGAGGACTAGGCGAACGAGAACGGGAGGGTGGTGGGGAAACGTGTGGTGATGGCTTCGGTGTGAAATCGAAGGTGGGGGTGGAATGCGGAAACGAAGAAGATGAAGAAGACGACTCAGAAGACTTGACTGTGAACAGAGGTGGCGGCGGTCCCTGCGAGCGCGCATGGGGCATCCACCAACTACGAACAACGAAAAGACTCTAACTACGACTCGCTAACCTAGAAAAGACACTAAAGCAAATATTTTTGGATTTTTTTATGATTTTTAGACTCCTACGACTCAACTAACACAAATAGCACAGAATATGTCAAGTAAGTCCAAACAAAGAAATCAACGCAATCGCCAAAGAGTCCCCGGCAACGGCGCCAAAAACTTGATGTGCTGAAAATGGTTTAACAAAAACAACTAAATTAACCCTAAATTCTAGACTCTCTAAGTTTTAAATTTATAAGACTAAGACTCTCTAAACCCTAAAACACACAACCGGCAAGTGTACCGATCGTATGTAGTATAGCCTAAGGAAGTCCGAGTATCGAACCCAAGAGACTCTACTGATTACGCTAAGACTCTATCTAGACTAAGACTGACACGACTTAACTATTTGTTTATTGATGGGGGGGGGGGGGGTTTCTAAAAATCCTAAGAATGCAAATAACGAAAACTAACTAGACTAGACGAACTAGACACGAACTCACACGAAGGCTGAACTCAAGGATGATGAAGGAACTACCTAGACAGGAATCCTGATTGCTTTTAGTTATGATTATAATTGGAAGTTGTCTGCTATGGAACCGGGATCTTGAAATTCTCACCTATCGGGAAATCTAAGGACCTTTTCAAGAGCACGCTAAGATCCCCTAAAGATTGTTAAACTACCGGTTTTAGACTCTCTTACAAGACATCTAATGGTGTTTATAAAAGTATCCTACAAGGTTCACTCCCTTACGAGACCTAAACCTAGGATAGGTTTGTTTTCTCAGCTAGACTTGCTAGACAGCAGCCAATAGGTTAACTTCCTAAGAAGGACCCACCTTGCGGTTTAATCACTTAGACCTAGCAATAATCTCGCACCTTACAGCTATTGATGATTAGTAGAACACTTGATTTTATTAAATTACCAAATATTACTTCTAAGGTTACTTACATGATTTTCACCCTAAAGGATCAAAGGTTTATTATGTGATATAGACACTCACCAAAACCTAAAACCCTAGCCCGACTCTATTCCGTGATAAAGACCGTCACCAAGATTCAAGCGAAGCAATAATCAACAATTAAATACCATCAAGCACGCAAACACATCTAACCGATAGAACAAACCGTTTACAATTTATAAACAATCCATAGCTTCCATAAATCCAAAAATAATCAAAACCTATTGCAATCAATCATCCATGTCTAGGTAGTAACAGAAATTTAGCCGATAATCATGTCTAAAAACATAGTATCAATCAAGATCAAAACAGAATTCATCATCGAATAATAAAAAACAAACGAAAAACGAATGAACAAGATTGTAAAACCCGTTTTCTTCGATCCCGAGTGCTCCTGAATGATCCCCGATGATTCCACGCGTCCCGAACACTTCAACAGCCTTGAATCAGTGCCCAATATCGCCCAAGAACTCTAACTTTCGTAATTGATGATGTTTCCAGCCGTATGATGCCTCCCATATAAATATGCGGCTCCCCAGTCCCCAATATTAATAATTTCCGTCTGATTTCGTCCAAGTATATATGGGCTTCGGCCCAACAATTTAGCGGCCTTAATAATTTCCAAAACAGCCGTCCCATTTGAATTAATGTGCACCTCCTATGTATTTGTTATATTCCTTGCAGCCACCAATGAGAAGTAATAAAAATCCACCCTAACATATAATATTAACATATATATATATGCCTTGTGTAATAATATAGAGATAGCGGGCTCGACACAGTCACGGAAAATAGCGCCAATTTTACTCCGGTCACTGACATTCTACTCTGGCCAACTAGCAGGTCATTTCCATATTACTCGTTTTCGCTCCATTTGCACAGAACCTGTCCCACCATAATATAATATAATAAAGCACTAAAACTAAATAAAAATAAATAAAACTTATACAATAATTATACATTTTACACGGGACAAATATGTATATTTTACCCTACATCAGGTGCTTATCCCAACTACCACCTAGATCAATTACACATGTACGTAGCATGTCTTCCAAAGTTTGGATGGTACGTTCACCCTGCCCGTCCGTCTGAGGATGGTAAGCCGTACTGAAATTTAAGCGCGTGCCCAAAGACTGTTGGAAACTTTTCCAAAAGTGTGACGTGTATCTGGTATCTCTGTCAGAGATAATAGCCACTGGTACTCCATGCAGAGATACAATCTTATCAACATACAATTGGGCTAACATGTCAGAACTATAAGTTTCCTTAATGGGTAGGAAATGTGCTGACTTAGTCAGTCTATCTACTATCACCCATATAGTATCATTTCCTTTCTTTGTCTTTGGCAACTTGGTGATGAAATCCATTGTCACCATTTCCCATTTCCAAGTGGGAATTTCAGGCTGTTGTAGCAAACCTGACGGCTTCTGATGTTCAGCTTTGACTTGTGCACACGTTAAACATTTAGCTACGTAGGCATCTATAGACTTCTTCAAGCCTATCCACCAATAGATTGCCTTCAGATCCTGGTACATCTTATCAGCTCCAGGATGAACGGAATATCTGGAGCTGTGGGCTTCCTGGAGGATAACATCCCGAAGTCCTCCAAAAACTGGAACCCAAATCCGTCCATTTAGTCTCAAAATTCCGTCCTTGCCATAAGATAACTGCTCTTCAGTTACTCCTAGCTTTTCATCAGGATAGTTAGCTTCCAGCACAGCTTCCTTCTGTGCAGCTAACAACCTTTCGTTCAAACTATTCTTTATCTCGATGCTCTTGGCATTGATTCTTATAGGCTTCACTCTTTCTTTCCTGCTTAAGGCATCGGCAACCACATTTGCCTTGCCTGGATGGTATCTTATCTCACAGTCATAATCATTCAAATTTTCCATCCAACGCCGTTGCCTCATGTTCAAATCCTTCTGATTAAACAAGTGTTGAAGGCTTTTGTGATCTGAATAGATCACACACTTGGTTCCATATAAGTAATGTCTCCACAGTTTTAGTGCAAATACAACGGCACCCAACTCCAAGTCATGGGTGGTATAATTCTTCTCATGCACCTTTAACTGACGTGAAGCGTAGGCAATAACTTTGCCTTTCTGCATAAGCACACAACCCATTCCGGTGTGCGATGCATCACAATATACTACAAATTCATCAATTCCATCAGGCAACGTCAATACAGGAGTGTTGCTCAACTTTTGCTTCAGAATGTCGAAAGATTCTTGCTGCTTAGACCCCCAGTCAAACTTGCTATTCTTACGGGTGAGTAAAGTCAGGGGTGCTGCAATTCTTGAGAAGTTTTCAATAAATCGCCTATAGTATCCTGCTAGTCCTAGAAAGATGCGAATCTCCGTAGGTATCTTGGGCTCTTGCCAGTTCATAATAGCTTCAACCTTAGCGGGATCTACTTGGATACCACGCTCACTAACCACATGTCCAAGGAATTGGACTTCTCGAAGCCAAAATTCACACTTTGAAAATTTGGCATAGAGCTTCTCCTACTGAAGTAGTTTAAGAATACAGCGAAGATGTTTCTCGTGGTCAGCTTGGTTCTTCGAGTAGATGAGGATGTCGTCAATGAAGACGATGACAAATTTATCCAAGTAGGGTTTGCAGACGCGATTCATGAGATCCATGAATGCGGCAGGTGCATTAGTGAGCCCAAAAGGCATCACTAGGAACTTGTAATGACCATAACGAGTCCTAAATGCAGTCTTGTGTACATCTTCATCTTTAACCTTCAATTGATGATAGCCTGACCTCAAATCGATCTTAGAGAAGTAGTTTGCCCCTTGCAATTGATCGAACGGATCATCGATCCTGGGCAAAGGATACCTATTCTTGATAGTGACCTTATTAAGCTCACGGTAATCGATGCACATACGCATTGATCCATCCTTCTTCTTGACAAACAGGATTGGCGCTCCCCAAGGAGACGAACTAGGTCTAATGAAACCTTTGGCTAGCAATTCATCTAGTTGTGTTCTCAATTCCTTCATCTCTGTTGGTGCCAACCTATAAGGCGCCCTTGCTACTGGTGCTGCTCCAGGGATGATGTCAATTCTGAATTCTACTTGCCTATCTGGTAGTAAACCAGGTAGTTCTTCAGGGAAAACTTCGGGATATTCAGAAATGACGGGGATATCCTCAATCTTAGGCTTCAGCTCATCAATAGTCACTTGTGCCATGTAAATGACACAACCTTTCTTCAAGCATCTAGATGCCTTGAGCATAGACACTTGCTCCGGCAATCTATACTGGGTATCTCCCTGAATGGTGAGTGGCTCACCAGACGGAGTCTTGATCACCACTTGCTTTTTGTTGCACACTATCTGGGCTTGGTTACGAGATAACCAGTCCATGCCTAAAACGATGTCGAAACCGGCTAACTTCAAAGGAAGCAAGGATAGTGGAAAGGAGTGGTTCCTAATGGATATGAAACATCCATCTAATACGGTTGAGGCAGTTTCTAAGGTGCCATCTGCTAATTCCACCTCATATTTCACACTTAGGGTTTTAACAGGTAAATTTAGTAACTTACAAAACTTATTATCTACAAATGATTTATCAGCTCTTGAATCAAATAACACTCTTGCATAAACATCGTTTATGAGGAAGGTACCTGTGATCACATTGTCGTCCTGAACAGCTTCCTTCGCATCCATCCTGAAGACCCTAGCATTGGTCTTCTTCCCATCCTCAGTCTTCTTTGCGAGTTTTGGGCAGTTGGACCTGATATGCCCTTTTTCATTGCAGCTATAGCACGTAGCATCCTTTATTTTCTTATAGTCTAAGGTCTTGTGCTCAGAAGACTTGCAAATCCCACATGCCCTTGGCTGTGACTGGGATTTCGACTCATATCTGCACTTCCCGAAATGATGTTTCTTGCAGATTTTACATTTGGGCTTATCACCCGACTGATGACCATCTCCCTTGGATCCAGAACTCTTTTTGTGGTCATTGTTTCCTTTATGCCTCTTGTCTGAACGTCGTGAGTTATCATCCTCACGCTTCCTCTTTTCTGCATCGGTGTTCCTTAGCGATCTTTGCCTGACCACGTCCAAAGTAAGGGACAATGATATATCAGCTGCAGACCGAAAAGTAGCTGGCCTAGAGGCCTTCACACTGGCCTTGATTTCTGGGGCTAAACCCCCGATGAAACGAGCTATCCTCTTGGGTTCAGGTGTCACAAGATAAGGAACCAACCTTGACATTGTATTGAAGCTGGTAAGGTAGGCTTGGCAATCCAGGTTCTTCATAACCAAGGATAAGAAATCAGATTCAATCTTTTCTACCTCATGCTGAGGGCAGTAGTTTTCTTTAATTAACGTCATAAACTGATCCCATGATAGATTGTACAATGGGATTTTCCCTGTAGCTTGGATCAAAGATCTCCACCAGGCTAGTGCCTCACCCTTGAATGACTAAGACACAAACTTTACCACATCCTTATCAGCGCACCCGCTGATATCAACCACGGTATCCATTTCATCCAACCATGTCATGCAGTCAACCGCTCCTCTCTCCCCAGTAAAGTCTCTGGGTTTGCATGAGACGAAGTATTTATAGGTACAGGACTTGGTACGTGGTTTATCATCAAACACTATCCTTTTAGATGGAACACTGTGTTGATTAGATGAATGCCGATCATCATCTTTCTTTGGCTCATCTTTCTTAGAGGGTGGCTTGCTATGAGCCTCCGAATGAGTCTTAGGCTTGGAGTGCGGTGTGGATAGGGTCCTACTTCGAGTCCCGCTAGATTCATTATACTGCCGTTCTATAGCTTTTATAACAGTTTTATATAGAAGCTTATACAGTTTTATTGTTTTTGACAATTTATTAACCATGGTTTTTAATAGCCATTTTAGTTAATTTGTTAATTATATAATTGTTCAGGATCTTTATCATAATCCTAAATTATAAATTAATAATAGCACAAAAAGGCCTAGTCATGTGGACAAGTTTAATTTATAAGCCTAGATTTTTATGGAATCGAGGCATTAAGGTTTGAATCAAAGTTCATTGCCTTTTCTTGACAGGGAGTTGTAGGCTACCACTGTCTTTAGTCTCAGAGGACGTTAATTATAGCCCGTGGGCACTTCATCCTTAAGGGATGATTATATAGATAAGGGAATTTAGAATAACCCAAATTAAAAATGGCTTATATGATTTTATCAAATCACATTTTGTCAAGCATGTCAATATGCTTTCAGATGTTTACAAGGTTTTGAATCTTTTGAATAGGTTTTACCATCTTGGCCATGTCTGCAACGATATTTAGGCTAGGTTTTACCTTTAAGATTCTTTTTAGTATTTAACGTAGAACAACCCTAAATTGAGAGGTTAATATGGATCTAAACCTAATTGAGGAACTACCATCTTGGCCCTGTCTTAAGGTGACACGTGGCTAGGTCTTGTCTTTTTTAGATTTTGCCATTTTATTATAATGGTAGATCTTTTAGTGGGGATGTTATTTTATTTATTTCACATGTTATGTTTATGCACATAATTAAAAAATGAAAATTTAAATTAACCATTCCCAAAAATTTTAACAAGTACAATTTTGCCCTAAACGAGACTTCTACTAAAATAACATGCCCACGCAGGGGCTTAAACAAACAACATACCCACGCAGGGGTCAACAGAAAAACACATGCCCACGCAGGGGCAAAATACTAAAAAACACATACCCTCGCAGGGGTTAATCCAAAAGGCATGCCCACACAGGGGTTGGATTGAAAATAAGGAAATACAACCAATCAATTTAAAGGATTCAATGGTCCTTCTTGCTCTTTCCTTTTATTAAACTCGCCAATCCCTTAAAGAAGCCTTGTCGTTCCCTGCGATCTCTGTGAACCTCCTGCTCAACTTGGTCCAGTCTTTGGAGAATTTCCTCCCGTTCTGGCGGGGAAAACCGTGGTACCTGCGGCTGCGGCTGATATGGAGGTCGAAGAGGTGGTTGTTGTTGGTATCCATAAGCTGGGTATCCAACTCCCCAAGGAGCTCCGTAGGGCCCTTCGGGGTTAAGAGCATTGTAGTTCCACGCCGCCAGGTATGGGTCGATCTCAGCATAATTGAAGCTGGTGTGAGCCGGCTGCTCAAAGGGATTATACGTTGCTGGGCCAACGTACGTGGGAATTGGGTTGTCAAAGCCCAATGGTGGTGGCACGACAGGTGCATAGTTCACTTCCGGATTGGGGTTTGAAGATCCCCCCATCTGCTGGTCTTCTCAGAGCGGCGGGTAGTGGTTGCCACTCGATGGTTGAGGGGTGCTGATATGCACTCCTCCTCGCACGGACATCCGTGCGTTCGATCTCCTTCGCCTTGGTGGCTCAGGAGGCTGCTGCTGAGGTGGTGGTGGTGGTGGCGGGGTAACTGCCAAGAAACGTGAATCCCCGGAAGGATCCTGTTGCTGCTGCTGCTGCTGGTAAGGCGATGAATGGTGAGAGGGTGTGAAATACCAATCAATCTGGTTGAACCTTTCTTGGTAGCTATCTGGACCACGGTAAGGTGATCCATGAAAAGATGACCCATCAGAAATTTCGATGGGATGTGTGGGGGTACCGGTCGGTGGTTCGGTAGGGTCGGTATCCTCATCCATATCCATGGCGTGATCTCCAGAAAAGTGATCTTCAGGTCCCAATGGGTTAACACCCACTGGTTCCTCGAGGTAGTTTGCCGGGTTGAACTGGCTTCGAAAGATATGTGACGGGTTATCAAAGGAGTGACGAGAGTTGGACCTCTAGAGGGGGATAAATGAAGGCTGTGGGTTTTCAGGCTCATTTTCTGAATGGGGTCCAAAAGAGTGAAGATAAGATGGTGACGAGCTTAACGAGACTGACCGCCTCGCTGGCTGCAGATGTGTCCTCCAGTCCCCCTGGGGACTTGTATGCATGTTGACGGGTGAGGTTCGCCTTTGGGTTGGCCCGGCCTCATGGTCGTGGCCTGCTACTGGTCCCTTTCCTTTTCCCCTAAAGAATCTTGGCGGCATATTTAAACCTGTCAACATAATCCAAGATAACAACAAGGAAAATAAAATAGACAAAAATAAAACAAAATCAGGATTTGTCCTATGTTCTTTGTCTAGACTCGAAGGTTCGAGGAATGTGCAATTGTGTAACTGAGATTAAACACAAAAGGCTAGTGTTTAATTCACTCAGTGTTGGCTCTGATACCAACCTGTCACACCCCGATGTTTCCACGTATTACCGGTGGGGAGTATCGTGACGTAGTTGATATCATCATAGTCAAACAACACAAATTTAAATGCACAGCGGAAGCAAAAGATAGATTCATTTCAACTTTAATAAATTGTAATATTAAGTATCACAAGTAGTTGAAACAGATCCACAGGCGGATCAAAAATAAAAAAGAAACATTGTTCAACAGTTTTATGACATCCAAGCTTGCGAGACTTATTGTGGAGGCTAGGAGAAAGCCAGCCTAGTTTGAGTAGTACCTGCACTTAACCTTTTTGGGAAAATACGTCAATTTACACTGGTAAATACAATTAACTGACTCATTTTGAAAAGTTTAATAAAATTGATTTGAATGCACGTGGCACAAAACTTTTTATAACTTGGGATAATTATTTGAATATAATACTTGTAAAAGAATTACATGTTTCTTATGCGTTCAGTAGCCCGGTTCATGCCGGGTTAAAGATCAATAGACACACCACATCATTTATTTAGGCACTGACGGGTGTATGCCTACACCCCATGCTTAGGTCCTGGCCATTTTGTAAAATGATGCCAAGGATATCCGGGACATGGTCATTAACCCCCCAAAGGCTTTAAGCAACAAAACATTTTCAAACATGACATTTCAATGATTTAACCTTCATACAATTAAAGATGCAATGTCCGACCAAGCGGTATTTTATATACCGTACCCCAAGCCCGTATAAGGAAAATAAGTTAAAAGTATTTACCTGAGCAAATTTATACAATTTATCCCAGCCGTACACCACCAAGCAAGTACATGTAGCTTTTACTGGGCTCCTAATCTGGAACGAAGGTTTTTAATAATCTATTAGAATCCTAACGGGTCTTTAATTAAGTTTAGACTTAGACCGGTTAGTTTTCAAAAGGAATACACGGTTCAAACGCATGATAAAGCGAAGACCGGTTTAGAATGTGGTTTTGACCCGACAAGCTTGTATGCTTGTTTAATATGGGTAACTTAAACACATTATGGATTTTGAGACGAAAAACGATATGGTTTGACCCGTTTCGGCTAATATATGCAAACTAGTTACATAAGCCGATCCGAACGCGAAATGTGCGTAACGAGTAACCAAAAGAGTCATATGCAAGTTTCCTAAGTTAATATGCCTTAAATATGTTGTGACATCAGTATGATATCTTCTATTATGCCCAAAACGGATTTAAACTTAAATTACGCCCCGTAGGGGTATTTTGGTCATTTTAGAGGTTGTAAAAGAGTTTAAATATAAATCTGAGTTTCGGGTCTGATGTAATCAGTAAAAATACTTAATTTGCTAAGTTATATCAGTAGGGTATAACCTATGCGTGAAAGTTATCATTTCTAACCATACTATGCACCGAAAGGGCATTTTGGTAATTTCACTTACGCCTAAAAGGTCAAAACTGGAAATCTGAGTTTAAAACTTTAGCTTACTGTCAAAGTATAAAAATATACTTAAAATATCAGTAGGTATCAAACCTTATATGTTTAAAATAGTTTTAATACATACTATGCATTAAAAACCCTTAAAAAGGCGATTTGGAGCTATTTCTGGGTTTTATAAGAAAGCTAATATTTTGATTATTCCAGGAGGTTTAAAATAATTTATTTATCATATAAAATCAGTAGCAAAAGGTCTGGGGTCAAAAAGATTTGTAAAACTCATTTTATAGCCCAAAAGGGCAAAACCGGCATTAACCGAATTAAAGCTACAACCCTATGTTATGCTCAGCCTAAAATTAATTAAAAATCTTCAAAAATCCCAAAATATTATATTACATCAGCGGGTAGAAAGTTTGATACCAAAAAGTGGGTTAAACTAGGCTATATGCTAATTATGCCGTTTAATTAACAAAAAGCTTTCTAATTACGCTATTGAGCATAACTCTTAATCTAGAGCTCAAACTGATGTCAAATTTTGGGTGCAAGTTTATAAATCAGTAACTAAGGTTTCCACTCTTTTACATTTTTAAAAATCACGTTTTAAGGTTATATGGACATAATAGTCAACGTATAAGCAATTAACGGGAACATGCATGTTGGTGCATACGTCTGTCGACTTCGTCTTGTATCGAGTCTAGTTTTACAATTGTTAGATCAGGGCGCGTTGTACGAGAAATAGGGTAGGATTTATGTGTGATTGAGCTAATTTCGTTTGAACATGACAGGTGACACTTTCAAACGAAATTAAGATGTTTAATTTCGTTTGAAGGACACCATGTCACCTTCAAACGAAATCAGGTCCCCTATAAATACCCTACATACGAAATCATTTGTAACTTCTGCGATTCCGGTACCGAAGTGCTGCCGACGCGTTGTTTGATCTGTAAAGCTGTTATTATCAATAAACAAGACGATTTATAGTGAATCAAGTTGTTTTCTACGTCTGTTTCTTAGTTTCCGCCTCTGAAACAGACTATAGCTCTTCTGATTGACTCGTTTGGGTCACAACTCGATCCTACAATGCATACGAATCAGATAACTATTGAACCAAGGTGTATAATCACAGAGGGTTATGCTAACATACATCCTGGTCCAAATAAAGCTCTAAGGCATTTCTAAACTATGCTCAAATGGGTCAGAACTGAAGGTCAAAGCAAAAGTCAAATTATGCGACTTTCGGTTCCGAACCGGGTCTCTACTGAGAATTGTCGGGTTGAACATGTTTAGACATGTTCTTACATTAATTACCAAGTTTTATTAATGATAAAACAGGTTGCATGTCTTCTACATTGCTACTTATGCATTAATTTGATTTTTAGCCTTCTGTTGACTTTTTAATATTAAGTTTGACCCAACAATTGACCTAGTTAGACTGGAAATCAGAGAGTACCCTTTTAAGGGTTTATTACCCACATAATTACCTACTTATAGGTACTTTTAATTTGAGATTTGACTGAACAAATTTTAATTAATCTCGAAGTCAAACCTTAATTACGACGGTTTGACTTTTAGCTAATTAACTAAGCTAAACTGAATTAAAAAGGATTAAGGACGCTTACAAGAGTCCTAAGTATGATTAGGGACTTTAAGAAGACTTGTTGCTGATCAGAGGAGCTCCAGAGAAGTCTTGAAATTTTTTTCCAAGTGAGCAAGTGAAAATGTTGCAACTTGTTCTTCTTATATAGTGAACCCATTTGAGTTGGATGATGCCATGTAACTCTACTAATGTTATGAGATGCTCCCAGGTGTCCCTATGTTGCCAAATACCAGTTGCAAGGTCCCAGTTTTCGAAAACCATCCATATAAGGCGGTGCAACCTGCTGAACAGGCAGCTGTCCAATTTCTGCTGCCAGCGACTGGCTTACGGACCGTAAGCAGAAGTCCTTGCGGTCCGTATGCTCCTCTTGCGGACCGTATGCTTAAACGGATACGGTCCGTAACCGACCCTTGCTTAAATCACCCAGTTGCAGGGCTTGTGGACCGTAAGCCTAAGGCCATACGGTCCGTATCCGATGACCAGAATCCAAAAATTTGTAAACTTCCAAGCTTTGACCATGCATTTCTTACAAGTCCGAATCTTAAGCTTTCCTTTTCAGTAGAGGGACCAAGTGCTCAGACTTTGCATGCTTTGCATGCACTTACACATTTTTGGATCTTGTGGGAGGTTTTAAAATGTCGAAAATACCGAGAATTCACATTGGATTCATGTTTTAGGTTATAATCAATTTATTATTTAGGACAACCAGATTTATTTACATCATTTAGATGTTGATTAAGTATATCATGGTTAGGGATTTATTTATAGGTCGTTCAGAGGTATAAATTAACATATCGACGTTGTTAAATGCCACCGTACATCTTTATCTGGATCCGTTTTTATAACACGTTTGTGTTACATGACACGTGTCTTTATTTTATTGGGTATGACTTTACGAGGTGTTACAATCCCGCAATTATATTTGTTTACAAGACATTACAATTAACATCCATGGTACTGTCGAACCCGACTTGTGGACATGTTACTCCTTGACCAGGTGGTAACAAATTTTGTATACAAAACCCCAACATACTCATCATAATTGTATGCTTACAAATACTCAATAACCGTTATTCGCATGGAAAAGTATTTAAGGTTTTGTAAAAACATTTAACAAAAGATTTACAAAAAGTGGATCAACTCACATTGCTGTCTTAGATTTTCCGTAAGGGTTTCCTGGTGATAATCTAAAATTTACACAAATGTACACGCGTTAGTATTAATAACCCATTTTAACATTAGTAATACCCTCCCCGAGACGGCATTCCAATGACTACGTCGGGCAGAACCACGACAGGCCGACAACCATTACGGAACCCTAGATCAATCGGGCAGCGTATCTAATTCGTATCCAGGGGTTATAATACTTACAACGGAGCAGAACTTCGCTAATTAGGGGGTATAATGCCCGATTATATTGCCTAATATTCAGAAATTGAGATTGAGAAATGAATTTTGAACGATTTCTGGTTGAACCCGATGGCTCCTTTATATAGTTGCTGAAACTGGTTCCCTCGCGGCCCGCGTAAAACAAGCAGAGGGCCTACACGGCCCGCGTTGACCTCCGGTCAATGCGTAGCTCGTCCGGATCACCAACTAGACTTGACACGATGATGACACGTGTCATCACCGGGCTGTGCCACATTTTAGATCTCACGCGGTCCGCATAAAGGTTGGGGTGGGTCTACGCGGCTCGCCTCAGCTTAAGTTTCAATTTTTAATTTATTTTTAATATTATTTAATATATTTGAGGCCCGTTTTCGCGTATGGGGTGTATTTTTGGACATTTTGAGACATTTTAAAATATATTAGGGTGTCAGAAAAATAATTGAGGGTGTCGGTTTTATTGAGGATTGTTATAAATCATAACGTTGTAGGAGATGAGTTAGCATGGTTTGGAGGTGGGCTGGTCAGGTCCAGTGGACTAGTCCGTTGGGTTGTGGTGGGCCCCATTTGATGGGGTTTTTAATTAATAAAAAAATGTTTTCTAGATAGTTATTTTCTTATGTTTTTAATAAAAAAATTATACCAAACAAAATTAGACATAAAATATATAAAACAAGTTTACTAAAATAAAAAACTATTACATAAACTACATAATTAAACCTAAACAACCATATAATTAAACCTAAACAAACCATAGAATTAAACCTACCCACACCAAATAATTAAACCTAAACAAGATGAGATAATTAAACCTAAACACACCAGATAATTAGACTTAAACAAAACGGGATAATTAAACATAATCGTCAACCCCCAAACTGTCAGAGTCGGCATCCGGAGGGGGAGCTGGTTACATACGAGGATGGTTTCTTATTAGTTGCCAGATTGCCATGTGAAAAGATCTTGTATTCTATTAGTTGACAGGTTGCAAAGAGTTGACCAGAGGCATCTCTTCTTCGGTCCACTTGTTTCTTGCCATTTTTGATGACTTTATGTAGTGAATTATCAGTTGAGAAATGCACATGTTGCTTGAAATACATATGAAATTTATAGCGAGTAAAAACTAGCTGTTTGAATTGCAATTAAATTTAAATTTAAGTACTATAAGTTAACAACGTATTTATGCATATAGGTGTTGTACCAAATGCTCAAAGAGTTTTTAAAAATATTGATTTTTTACTTTTAACCCAAAAGTATTTGATATATTACTTTTTACTCAAAATTATTTGAATTTTTACTTTTAACTCAATTTTTTTTTATCTTTTCCAATTTAAAATCACAACTTTTTATACTTTCGACTTTGGTCCCTTATATTTTTCATATTTCGCAAAATTTCGTTTTACGCTTCGTTCAAGATTTCGCGAGTTAACACGACGCAACGTGCGTGTGTGGTTCAACGTTTTTACGTTTCGTTCTAAAATTTGCGAGTTAACACGAAGCAACGTTCGTGTGTGATTCAACATTTTTACGTCGTCTATTTTTCCCATTTGACAGGTTCGTCATAACGTGCGAGTCCTAGATCGACTTATTATTTTCGATGTCTTACGTCTCGGTCTAATTTCTTCGAATTAGCACACTATAAATTCAGTGTTGGTGGTCGCTCGCGGTGGTTTGACATTAAAGTTATTTGATATGGTTTTACGCCTCCACCGCAACATGAGGGTGCTTAATATTAGTTAAATAAAAATAGTAAATAACGAAATAAAATTATATAAAATAAATCAAAAATAGATTATATAGATTATAAATCTATCTACTATAATAAAAGAAACCAATAAGTGACACGTGTCATTCATTGAAGACGTCTACATTTGTAATTTCCTGCCTTTTCATACTTATCTTATATCAATTAATTAAATAATAAATAATCAATTAATATTAAATCTTATCTTACTTTGAATGTCGGATAGAATCATTATATTTTTTCGAATAATATATTATGTTCAAATTTAAGTTATAAATTAAAGATATTTTTTAAATAATAACACAAAACAATAATCTTAAACTTAAAAAAACAATAATACGCTCATATAAAAAATTTAAAGTACAAACAAAATATACAAAATAACTTATTAGACATTAGATCAAACTTAAAAAAACACTAATTAGGAAGAGAAACTAATAATATAATTCTGTTTTTGATTTTTCAAATTTGGGTTCTAATCAATTCGAATTAAACTTAACCAAGTTTGTGAATTGATTCGAATTAAACCGAACCAAATTTATGATTTTTTAAACGAATCCAATAGCATATTATTTACTATACAAAATTACATTTATTTAACCCGTGTAATACACAGTGTTTTTAAAGATATAATTTTTTATTATTTAGTATATATAATTAGATTTATTCAACCCGTACAATACACGGATTTTTATTATTTGATATATAAAATTACATTTATTCAGTACAATACATGGGGTTCTTAGAGATATAATTTTTTTATTATTTAATATATAAAATTACATTTATTCAACTCGTGTAATAATCAAGATTTTTAAAGAATAACTGTTTTAATTTAGTATATAAAATTACATTTATTCAACCCGTGTAATACACGGGGTTCTAACCTAGTAGTTAAATAAAAGAAAAAGTAAGTAATAAGGTGGATACTGAGGTGGTGATTTGGAATAATTTAGTGTTAAAAATGAGGTTTTGGAACAACGGTGGTTTAAAATGATGGGGTATATATGCTGACTAGGTTAGTCTGGAGTTGGACCAAGTGTAAGCGTTGTGTGTGTTCTAAAAGCAACCTTGCATCCCTATCACATGAAATTCACATAAAAATCACATTTCGACAAGCATCTTACACCATCACAAACTTTCATTCTTCAAAAGTAATAAATGTTTTTCTTAATCAACAAATCACACAAACATAAATTTGTCTGTAAACACCAGCTAGAAAGCACCAAAACCATGACCCAAAACACATTTCACAACCTAGTTTGAGCCAATTGCTGAACGTTGATAGGAAAGTTGTCATTATTGGAACCCGAGTAGGCTCTCTGAGCCAGCACACCATTCACAGCTTGAGTCGGGTGAAAAGCATCCCAAAACACATATTGATCACGGTTGAAACATGGTGTTGCTAACGGGAGGCACGTTATCTGTCCTTGATTCCTTCCTATCCCACAACATGCTCTATCTCTCACTGTAAACCCTGTCATCATTGATAGAGTTACATGATATATACATGTGTGTTTACAAATTACTAATTAGTTTGTAAGTTGTGACTGTAAACGTACCATATCCAGCAGGATTATTCATGATGTCACCAAACACACCATATGTGTTTCCATACACAAACATAGCTCCAGGGTGCGAGCCACCGTTGAACTGACCAACGAGTCTTTTGAGCCCCTCGTTAAAAGGTCCCAACATCTGGTTCACCGAGTCCACACATCTCCCAGGAGGGGCTTGACCAGTGGCTAACTGGTTAGGTATGCACCCTAGCGGTCCGAGTCCTGGTAGAAAGAATTTCCGTAGTCCTAGGCTGTATAGTGCCTATATACACATCATAAAAAAACATGCATTAAAGTTAAGCGTCAACACGCGAAAATAAAAAATAGTAGACGGGTCATACTTGAATTTGGGTGGCGTAACGGTTAAGAAGGAGGTTTGCAAATGCGTCGGGTGTGTAAGTGCGGCTTGTATCATATATGTTTGGCAAGAGGTAGTTGTTGATGTAATCGTTGCTGCCGAAAACCATAACTACTATGGAATTGGAGAGGAGTTGAGAGAGGTTTGAGGGGCTCATCGTGGTTCTCAATTGGCTTAAAGTTGTCTCAAAATTCACAACTTGTTGGCTCAAGCTGTATCGATCTCCCTATAATCAAAACAATTACTAGAAGTATTCACAACTTATGCAACTATCATTCAAATTTCAAGGAGATCGAAAATTCTTTATAAGTTTTTAAAGTCAAAAGTTTTGTGAAAATTGTGCTAGACAAGTTTACCAACCTTTTTTATACCACAATAGTCATTTGACCAAAAAGTTTTTAGAAATGGTTAAGTTTGCCTCTGACTTCGTTTATACACTAAAAAGCGTTGACTAAACACTAAAAAAAGCCTTAGTCGCCGGCTAAGCTCTAAAAAGTGTCATCCAAGCTTTCTAGCCGCCGGTTAAACACTAACAGATGCCCTTAGCCGCCGGCTAAACACTAAAAAAAAGCTCTAGTCGTCGACTAAGCCCTAATTTTTAATGTCCATTTAGAAAAAAAATCTAGGACATTTTGGTAAATTTCCCCAAAGTTCGTATAATCAACAGATCGATGGTTCATTATGTTGTGTTTAGTATAGCGAGGAGTTACATATCAATCATCTAAGAGTATTTTTTACGCTTAGGAAATGAAAATAGTGTTTTAAGTGGTTTTTGAATTTATTTGTTAGTTTCTAAGTAGCATGACTCAACAATCTTTTGAAACAAATTGATGAAATTTATAATATTAAACAAAAACCATGTGTTTTGATTTTTTTTTTTCTAAACTTAAACATTACAAATTATTATAGAAAAATCAAATTATATTCTAAATGAATTATTAAAAAACAAAAAATAAAACCAGTTAATTATATTTAGAGTCCGCTCACTTAACAACCGGACTTGTTGAGTCCGCTTGCTTAACAACCGGACTACCTAGAAACAACATAAACTAAAAAACCACCTACAAACATTTTGCATTTCCTAAACCACATAAAATCATCATCATCAAGAGCTAGTTCTTCAATTCTTTTAGCATACCATGACTTCTTGTTAATCTAAAGGTTAATAGGTTGACTTTAGAAAAGTCAAAATGTATGAACTTACATAGTGTTGGCCAGTTTCATCAAGGATACCCCCAGCAGCAGAAGCATAATTGACACCACCCATGATCTTGTCTCCAGCTGTGCTGGGATCTGCAAATGGAGGTGGAGCAGCTATTCCCAACCAATCTCCTGCATCCGATCGAATAATATTTGGTGTACATTTATTACATTACACAAACACAACTACCAAATCAAAGTTGTTAACTAGGAAAGTGTAGCAAGTAAATTAATCACGTACCAAGTATGTCACTAAACGTTCTTGCGTTACAAAATCTACCAGTAGCACCGCGATAATAATCACAGCCGTAAGGAAGATAATTAGCTTTAGCAGAAGAACTAAGAAAGTTGTTATTCCCACTATCCACCAAGGAATCTCCCATCACCCATATCGCCGGAGCCTGTTGTGGCTGTTGTTGTGGTGCAACACCTTTCCACCAGCACACCACCACCACAACCGTCATGAACCACCACCTATGACCACTCATTTTTACCTTGTTTAATAAAACACAAATTTTCAGCTTGAAGATGGACAATGCATTTGCATGGCTATATATAGTCAGACATTGTACTCACTGGACAGATATGTTGAAGACTATCCGTTTGTAACCGATAAAAAAGACTTGTAATGTGCTAGTTGTTGTCCTAAAATACTGCTTTTTTGGAACTTTTTTTAGTACTTTTTTATGTCAAATGATTATCATTGTATAGCAAAAGTCATGTGACAAATCCAAAGGACGGCCATTTACGGATTCCAATAGTAACGTAAACAAATAAATAATTTTTTAAAACTACTGTAGTTTTTGAAATAAAATTATAAAAAGTAACGTAAAACTATTTGTGTAATTGAGGTTTTTCTCCACAAGATTTGAATGAAAATTTGTTTTTATATAAAATTTAGCTTCATGTGATAATTTGAAATATTTAAACATAATTAAATCTATATTGAGTATCAAATATTACAACTGAGTTTATGTTGTAATATATATTAAATACTTTCTTGTTCTTGTACATTTTATAAAAGTATATTAGTTATATATAGTTTATACTTTTTAGTATCTAATATTTAAGCCGTTCAAAAAAAGTATCTAATATTTAAAATAAAGTATTTATTACATTTTTTACAACAATCTAATTTACTCATAATTCTACATAATTCAGCCATTATGAGAATCAAGTATTCGACCTCTTAGGGAGGAGCACCATTTTACACATCCGGATATGGTTGGGTAAATTACCTCTTTACTGGTGGAGGGTATAAGGGTGTTTGAGTGGAGTCACCGATCGGTGACCACCCCCACTTGATTAAGTTGGGTGTTTGAGTTGGAGAGAGGGTATGGAATTCGGTGTGTAGTCACCGATTTGTTTGAGAGGAGAGGAGAGAGAAGAGAGAGAGGAGGGACCAATCATGTTTTTTTGTTTTTTTAATTGAGGGGTGTTTGACTATACCTAGTGATTGAGTGTAAAATGGGGAGTAGAATGGGGAGTTGACATGACATAATACTATTGGGTAGGATTTCACTCAAACACCCTAAGTTGTTTGACTATACCCTCCACCCTTAGGGTATCCTATATACCATGTGTTGGATAGAAATCAATTTGTAATAAAATTATATCAAAAGGTAGAAAATAAACTAAACAAAATTGTATATTTATGTTTATATTTAATATTATAAATCATTAAAGAAAAACTAAAGTGATTATTAAATGACAATTAAAAATAAAAAAAGAAAAGAAAAAAATACATGTAAATTGTGTGAAGAAGTATATGAGGCTAGACTATGTGTTATGATGAGATGAAAGGTGAAATAAAAAGTGTTCACATCGAAGTTGTTACATCTTTTATATATCTGTCGCTTAAGTGTGTTATGGTAATTAACCATTTTAAACCAAAGACAAACATATTAAAATCTACTTTAGTTAACTTGTTTTGTTTAAAAAATTGATAGCATAATAAATTTATGCACACTAGCTCTCAAGGAAATCATAATATTCCATCTACCAAGTTGATGTTATAAATTAAAAAGATAGTAATATCAATACGAATATCTCTTTGTTAGGGTACACTGAGTGATAGCAGGGAGTCATAGTGGGGTTGTCGCACGAAGAATGATTTCGGATGGTGGATCGGTGAGTGGGGAGTAGGAGAGAAGGGGTGTGGGCGGCGAGTATTCACCGAAGGTGAATAAGAAGCAACAGAGAAGAGAGAGGAGAGAGAGAACCAATCAATTTTTTTTTTAATTGAGTGAGTGTTTAAACCATTCTTAGTGTTTGAGTAGAAAATGAGGAGTGAAGAGGGGGTTGACATGGCATGAGATTATTGTATAGAGAAAACTCAAACACCCAAAAGTGATTGAATGATACCCTCCACCCTTATAAACTTACTTATGTTCTTTAAAAGATTATACATACAGAATATTCATTGTTAAATTTCAAATAAAAATCCAATAAAATGGGCTTCAAAAGTTGTATGTTTGATACGCAAATAAAATGTTCTTTATTTGCACATGCATTTATTGTTTGTTATGAATTAAGGATAACATAAGTGCTTCAAACTACATCTAAGTTAAGTCCATCAAATATAACATAAAAGATTCTACTATTCACACCAAACTTTTTGTTATTTGCATTAAGTGATATGACATTAACAAATTCATATTTGTGTTTTTTTCTTGTATAACTTCCGAATATATAATGTTATATTACAAAACAAATATAGTTTTACGATGTGCTTATTTTATCTACGTTTTAATATAAATTTTATAAAAAAACGGATCCGTATCAAATATAGCGTTTTATAAGTCGTTATAAAATTTTATATTCCGTTTTTCATAAAATTTATTTCAAAACGTAGATAAAAATAAGTACATCGCAAAACTATATTGGTTTTTTAAAAAACATTATACAGAAGAAGTTATAAAAATACAAATTTGAATTTGTTAATATCACATCATTTGATGTAAATAATAAAAAGTTAAGTATAAAAAGAATCTTCCTATAAAAATCTAACGAGTTTCTACATACCCTTTAACTTTCATACCTAAACATAATCACCCTCTTATTAACAACCTTTATATTTCTATGACCCCTCATTTACACCTTACATAGCAAACTTGGTGCAACTAACAACACCTATCATTATACCTAGGGGTGGGGAGGGCTGCGTTTTTGGGCGTGTTTAGGGGGATCACGCCGGATGATGGTTCCACTACGGGTGGTCTTAGGAGACGAAAAAATATAGAGAGAAAGGTAGACATTTTTGTCAAGGTGTAGCTCCGACGACAACCATTATTGATGAGTTGCTGCTCTATAATTTCAGTTGAAGAAAGAAGGAAGATGATATCTTTTGTGGGTTTTTTTTTAAATATAAAGTAATTATGTTGAAATGCCTTGTAAAAGACAAATATATCATTTTAAAGTTTTAATTGATTATTTATTACTTTAACTTAATATCCATGAATAAATTTCTATTTTATATTCTCATTTTATTAGATTATCAGTAGTAAAGTAGTATTATGATAATATATTTTTATTATTATTATTATTATATTATAAAACTTTTTTTTATCAATTCTAATTATATATTAGTTTTTTTCCTAACCATGAATAAATTTAGGCTTTATAGTATTATTTTGTTTGATTGTGGTAGTAAAGTAGTTATTTTATTTATTGTTTGATTATTATACAACTTTTTTAATCATTTCTAGTTATATATTGGTTTTCATTAGTTATCCCTTGCACTTTGATGACGGGATAACTTAAGCCTCAATAAAATAACTAAGAATACATAACAATCTGAAGGGTTAAAAGGTTAAAGGGTTTAAAACACCGGAAGTAATCAGTCACTTCACTGATTGCTTAAGCAACTCTCCCACAACCGCAAAAGTCAAGCATGTGCACAGGGAGCTCTCTTTTATCCGCAGGTCCGAACCCTTCAACTCCTAAAAGGGTAAATCCCTCACTGCAAGCCAGATTCACTAGTCAAAGGTTTCTCCTTTAAGAAACCCCTTTCCATATAAAACGCAGGGAATAACAAGCATGCAGGACACTCCAGGATCGGCAGAAGTTAGATCAACTCTCCGATTCTTCTTCTCCCTCTTGAGAACTTGTTTTATGCTTGCTTCTCTTCTTCACTTCAAAAAATACATCTTCTTCTACTATCACATTCTAGGCTGGTTCCTTATCAGCTTGGAATTCAAGGAAGAACAACAGCAATACTAGTGAACCTCTCTCCAGTCTTGTAAACGTGGGGGGACCCCACGACCTGCGTTAGGCAAACCAGAACCCTCCAAGCCTTTTGCCTAACCGGACTAATCACTATCATTGGTCTTGTATTTGTTGCATCAACAAGTTGGCGCCCACCGTGGGGCTACGCCGCTTATTTTTCTCAAAAGACCAGTAGTGTAGCTCCATTCTCTCCAGAATCATCATGTTAGAAAGTGAATCTCCCGGAGAAGTTAATCAAGTGTCACGAACTCCGAGACCCAACACTAGCCAAATGTCACCAGCTATGTCTACACCCCTCTCCGCTCCGGGAAGCACTCCCTCGGGAACTATGTTCTTAGAGTTTACATTTTTTCAAACACCGACTCCATCCCGATTAGGGGTATCTTATCCTCAAGTTGGTGTTTTGAATACTCCGGAGCGCGTCGACCTGACGCCGGGGGAGTAACTCGACATTTTCTGCAACTAAGATCTCTTCTCAACCAACATGTGAGCCAAGAAAGGGAAAAGGGAGTGAGAATAAGGCTAGATTATGACGAGCCTGAACCCTCACTATTACCCGGTCCACCACCACCTCCTTTCACCAGCTCACAACCAATTACTTCTCACTTTGAAGCCGGTCCAAGTGTGACAAGCCAACCGTTCAACCCTACCCCTTATGCTTATGGGAGACCAAGCCCAACGGCCTTCCCGTTGTTTTCTTCACAACCCGCTGTAACCGGCACTCCCCTTGGACACGAAACAACTCTTGAACAGCTATGGCAGACACCGGTTTCAAGTGTTCCCCCTCCTGTTGCCACTACCTGGGAACAAGCCTTGGCAGTCTTGCCTTTGGCTCGGAGTGCAGCCATGAGCACTCACATGGGAACGAATCACACAGCTACTGTTGAAAGCCTTTAAGGCTTTAACATGTTGCCTCAGATGATGGCCCAGATGATGGCACATTTCCATTGGTCCTAGTTCATCAACCATGTGTTAAGTACCCATCAAGGAACAACGCGTCATAACTCAAGGGTAGAGGAAGACCTTGCTAAACCCTACAAACCTAGCAACCTTTCCTGTTTCTCCCAACAAATCGCTGATTATGACTCCCAAATGAAAATCAAGATGCCATCCCATATCAAGACATACGACGGAACCGAGGATCCATAGGATCAACTCCAAATCTTTACTGGTGCTGCTAGGATCGAAAAATGATCTAACGCGGAATGCTGCCTCATGTTCATGAAGACCCTTATTGGGTCAGCCAGGATATGGTTCAACGACCTACCTGCCAGAAGCGTTCGAAGCTTCGACGACCTAAGCAAAGGGTTCTTGGCCATTTTTCACAGCAAAGAAGGTACGTTAAGGATGCCACGGTAATTTTCCAGATAAAACAGAGAGATGACGAAAGCCTCCGAGAGTTCATAGAAAAGTATAAAAAGGAAGGTTTAACGTATGTGGGAACTGATGAAAAGATGAGAGTGGCGAGTTTCATGAACGCCATTACCTCCAAATATCTCACAAGGGATTTCAACAAGTCCCTACCAAAAACCTTGGAAGAAGCTCTCGAGAGGGCCGAAGCCCACATTAGAGGAGAGGAGGCGGTCGACATAAAGGAGCAAAGAAATAGGGGATATAGCTGGCGAGGTAACAGCCCCGCTAGAAAAAATGGGATTTTCATCCCTATGACAGATGTCCCAGAAGCTCAGAGCAATGAAGGCCTGAAGGTCGAAACCCTCCAAGCAGGGAAAAGACAGTAAACTTCACAGCTCTTACAAAAACTCCACAAGAGATTCTTGCTACTGAAGAAGTGAAACAAAGCTTATGACCTCCTCGACCTCTACCCAAAAGTAAAAGAAACAAAAACTCCACTCAGTTCTGTGAGTTTCACGAGGAAATGGGCCACCATACTAACGATTACTTTCAACTCAAAAAGAGGATTGAGGAGGCTGTCAAGTCCGGATAGCTAGCCCACTTGGTGAAGGGGGTAAGGGACAAGATAGCTGAGGGAAAACATGGTGGATTTTGGTGAAAAGGTTTCCCACAAACGGCCACAGTTGGAAGCTTGGGAGCTTCAGTGTGTCTCCTTCCCACCATCGGAAAGGGACCCGCTCTCGAACCCTCTGGTGGTTGAAGCAACTGTGGGTACAATGAAGACAAGCAAAGCCTACATCGACACAAGGGCGGCCACCGAAATCATGTTTGAAAAGTTTTTCAACCGCTTGAGCAACGAAGAACGTTCAAAGCTTCAACCATCCGGAACCTCTATAAAAACGTATTGCTGACATACCCCTCAAACCTTTGGGACAACTGACCCTTGATGTCCGTTTCAGTGAATGCAGGATGGAAAGAACTCAACCTCTTACCTTTGTGGTTATCAACATCCCTTCCAACTATGATGTCATCATAGGAAGACCAGGACAATGTGCATTCTATATGGACGTTTCAGTTGGTCATGGCACTGTAAAGTTCCCCACCAAGAGAGGGATTGCAACCTTACAACCCACTTAAGAAGCTTACATGGTTGAAGGGGAAAATTCAAGAAACAAAGATGACAAGCAAGGGATGATCATAAACCCCAAATACCCCGAACAAATGATAAGGGTTAATACAAGCCTTTCCCAAGAAACCCTCTCATACCTTGAGAAGCTGCTAATACACTATAGTGATGTCTTTGCTTGGTGCCCGGAAGACATGACGGGTATCCGTCGAATCATTGCTGAACATGAGCTGAAAATACCACCTGACGTCAAGTCTGTTCTCCAAAAGAAACGAAATCTGGCTCCTGAAAGAAGCCTGGCAGCATGTCAAGAAGTTGATAAACTTGTTCTGGCCGGGATTCTTCGGGAAGTCAAGTATCAATCTTGGGTTGTAAACCCAGTCATGGTTCGAAAACGCGACAACTCTTGGAGAATGTGCATCGACTTCAAGGACTTGAACAAGGCATGCCCAAAAGATTTTACCCTTTGCCGGAGATAGATCTCATGGTTGACTCTCTCACTGGTTACCCTTTCAAGTGTTTCCTTGATGCTTACAAGGGTTACCATCAGATCCTTATGAAAGAAGAGGATGAAGAGAAGACCGCTTTTCACACGGACAAAGTTATCTTTTACTATCAAAAGATGCCTTTTGGCCTAAGGAATGCGGGTGCAACCTACCAACCCCTGGTTGACAAAACTTTTGCTAGTCAAATTGGCAGAAACATGGAAGCATATGTCGATGATTTGGTGATCAAAAGCAAAACAGAATACCAAATGCTTGACGACATACAAGAAACTTTCCAAAACTTGAGAAAGATTAACATGAAACTCAACCCTGAGAAATGTTCGTTTGGGTTTGAAGAAGGTAAATTTCTGGGGCATATTGTGGGAAAACAAAGTATAAAGGCCAACCCAAACAAAGTCATTCTTGAAACCATATCCCCACAAAGCAAAAAGGAAGTGGAAAGTCTGAATGGAAAGCTTGTAGCTCTAAAGCGTTTTACCTCAAAGCAGGCTGAAAATTCTTTACCCTTTTTCAAAACGCTCAAAGGGTGTTCCAACAAAAAAGATTTCAAGTGGACTGAGGAATCAGAAGAAGCTTTCAACCAGATGAAGCAACACCTAGCTTCACTTCCGGATATTGCAGCCCCGAAAACAAAAGAATTGATCTCTGTCTACCTCTCGGTCGCTGAAGAGGCAATAAGCGCGGTTTTAACCATCGAACGAAAAAAAGTTCAGGTAACCGTCTATTTCTTCGGTAAAACTTTAAAATTGACAGAGATCAAGTATCATCCTCTTGAAAAACTTGCTCTAGCCCTAGTCCAAATGGCTAGAAGGCTTCGGAGGTATTTTCAAGCACACCCAATACAAGTGGTCACCGATCAACCCATCAAAAGTGTGCTTGAAAAACTAGAAAATTCAGGACGGTTAGCCAAATGGGCTGTGGAACTAGGTGAACACAAAATCACCTATGTTCCAAGAAAAGCTATCAAAGCTCAAGTCTTGGCTGACTTCATTGTGGAAGTCCCAAAGCAAGTCGCCACGGAAGTTAATACTGCTACCGTTGAACCTTCTGACCCTGAAGCCTGGAAGCTTTTTACTGATGGGGCTTCAAGCTGTCACACCCCGATATTTCCACGTATTTCCGGTGGGCCCGGTGGGGAGTATCGTGACGTAGTTGATATCATCATAGTCAAATAACACAATATTTAAATGCACAGCGGAAGCAAAAAATAGCTTAATTCCAACTAAATAAATTGTAATATTAAGTATCACAAAATAGTTGAAACAGATCCACAGGCGGATCGAATAAAAAGGAAAACTGTTCAACAGACTTTGACATCTAGAGCTTGTGAGACTTGATTATTGATGCCTGGAGTAGCCAGCCTATTTCGTATAGTATCTGCACTTAGCCTTTTTGGAAAATACGTCAGTTTACACTGGTAAATACAACTTAACTGACTCATTTTGAAAAGAGTTTGAAAATTGATTTGAATGCACTTCGGCAAAAATATCTTTTATAACTTGGGACAATTATTGAAATAATCTTGTATACAGTTTTACTTATTTGTCGTCCATCAGGGCCGGTTTGTAGGGCCGGTCTAGATTAACTGACACGCCACAGGTATAATGCCCACAAGGATTATTTCCTTAAAGTGGATTACCAGTTTTTACATAATGCATCTGTCAGGTGTATGCCTACACCCCGTGCTTAGGTCGTGGCCATTTCTTTGAATGATGCCAAGGATATCCGGAACATGGTCATTTAACCCCCAAAGGCCATACACCAAATAATACAGAATAAAACGGGTTATGTAAATACACAAATCACAATACGATTTAAATGACTACATACTCGACCAAGCGGTATTATTATAATACCGTATCCCAAGCCCGTATAGGGAAAATAAGTTCAGAGTATTTACCTGAGCAAAGTATAAATCAAATACAGCAAGTGCACGTAGCTTTTACTGGGCTCCTAATCTGGAACGAAGGTTTTTAATAACCTATTAGAATCCTAACGGGTCTTTAATTAAGCCTAGACTTAGACCGGTTAGTTTTCAAAAGGAAGAATCGGTTCAAACGCATGATATAACGAAGACCGGTTTAGAATGTGGTTTTGACCCGACAAGCTTGTATGCTTGTTTAATATGGGTAACCTAAACACATTCTGGATTTTGAGACAAAAATGATATGGTTTGACCCGTTTCGGCTAATTTATGCAAACTAGTCGCATAAGCCGATCCGAACGCGAAAATGCGTAATGGGTAACCAAAAGAGTCATATGCAGGTTTCCTAAGTTAATATGCCTTAAATATGTTGTGACATCAGTAAGATATCTTCTATTACGCCCCAAATGAATTTAAACTCAAACTATGCCCCGTAGGGGCATTTTGGTCATTTTAAAGGTTATAAAAGAGTTTAAATAATAATCTGAGTTATAGGTCTGATGTAATCAGTAAAAATACTTAAGTTAATAAGTTTTAACAGTAGGGTATTACACATATGTGAAATTTATCATTTAAAACCAAACTATGCACCTTAGGGGCATTTTGGTAATTTCACTTAGGCTTAAAAGGTCAAAACTGGAAATCTGAGTTTAAAACTTTTGCTTACTGTAAAAATATAAAAATTTACTGAGATTATCAGTAGGCATCAAACCTTATATGTTTAAAATAGTTTTAATACATACTATGCGTTAAAAACGCTTAAAAAGGCGATTTGAAGCCATTTCCGGGTTTTCAAAGGAAAGCTGATATTTTTATTATTCTAGAAGGCTCAAAATATTTTATTTATCATATAAAATCAGTAGCAAAAGGTTTGGGGTCAAAAGGATTTGTAAAACTCATTTTATAGCCCAAAAGGGCAAAACCGACAATTACCGAATCAGGCTTAGAACTCTAAGTTATGCTCAGCCTAAAAATAAATAAAAATCTTCAAAAGTCCCAAAATATTATTTTACATCAGTAGGTAAAAAGTTTGGTATAAAAAATTGGGTTTTGATAGGCTATATGCTAATTACGCCGTTTAATTAATAAAAAGCTTTTCATTTACGCTAATGAGCATAACTCCTAATCTAGACCTCAAACTGATATCAAATTTTAGGTGCAAGTTTATAATTCAGTAACTAAGGTTTCTACTCTTTTATATTTCAAAAATCACGTTTTAGGGTCATATGGGCATAATAGTCAAATATAAGCATTTAACGGAAACATGCATGTGAATCGGATAACTAATGAACCAAGTTGTATAATCATAGAGGGTTATACTATCATGAAACCTGGTCCTAATAGGGCTCTAAGGCATTTCTAAAACATGCTACAATGGGTCAGAATCGAAAGTCAAAGCAAAAGTCAAATTATACGACTTTCGGTTCCGAACCGAGCCTAAACTGAAAATTGTCGGGTGGTACATGTTTAGACATGTTCTTACATTGATTATCAAGTTATATTAGTGATAAAACAGGTTGCATGTCTTCTACATTGCTAATTATGTGTTAATTTGAAATAAGCTTTCTGTTGACTTTTTAAGATTAGCTTTGACCCGACAATTGACCTAGTTAGAGTGGGAATCAGAGGTTACCCTTTTAAGGGTTTATTACCCACATAATTACCAACTCATAGGTATTTTTAATTTGAGATTTGACTGAACAATTATTGATTAATCTCGAAGTCAAACCTTAATTACGACGGTTTGACTTTAAGCTAATTAACTAAGCTAAACTAAATTAAAGAAGGTTAAGGACACTTACAAGAGTCCTAAGTATGATTAGGGATCCTAAGAAAGCTTGTTGCTGATCAGAGAAGCTCCAGAAATGAGTTTGAAGTGAGTTGTAATTGAATGACAAAATGTTGCAACCTTGAGTTTCTTATATAGGACTTAGAATTCTCTAGGATCATTACAACAAGGTCTACTAGTGATCACTGGTGATTCCCAGGTGTCCCTATAGTTCCAAAACCAGTTGCCAAGTCCCTGATTTCGAAAACCACTCATGTAAGGCGGTGCAACAGGCTGAACAGGCAGTTGTCCATTTTCTGCTGCCAGCGACTTCCTTACGGACCGTAAGCAAGAATCCTTGCGGACCGTAAGCATCTCTTACGAACCGTAAGCTCCTGGCTTTGCGGTCCGTAACCGACCTTCATCTGAAATGCCCAGTTACCAGCCTTACGGACCGTAAGCCCTTGGCCATGCGGTCCGCATCCGCTTTTTAAATTTTAAGTCGCCCAGCTCCGCCATCTTACGGGCCGTAAGGGTTCACCTTTGCGGCCCGTAAACCTTCATCAGAAGACAAAAACTTGTTAGCTTTAAGGTCTTGACCATGCAACTTTCCTAATCCGAATCTTGGGTCTTTTGTAACAATATGGGACCACATGATCAGTCCTGAAAAGGGCATGCATGCCTAGCCATGCACTTATGTTGCCTTGGATTCTTGTGGAAGGTCTTGCCATGCATTTGAACAAAGTTTGATTCTTTTGAACAAGAATTTTAATTATAAACTTTGTTGTAACATTATTTAGATGCCCAAATCTTTATAACTGAATTTATTCATTATAGGAATAACCAGCTCTAAATAGATCAGATGTTTATCATATTGATTAAGGTCTTGGGATTTACAATTAGGTCACTCAGAGGTGTTTATTAACATGTCGACACATTTTAAATCCTACCATATATCTTCTAATTTGACTCGGGTTCCTGACATGTTTATCTTACATGACACGTGTCTTTATTCTATTGGGTATGATTTTACGAGGTGTTACATCCTCACCCCCTTAAAAGAAATCTCGACCTCGAGATTTACTGGAACAAATGAGGGTACTTTTCTTTCATGGTAGACTCTACCTCCCACGTATATTCGGGACCTCTGCGGGCATCCCATTTAACCTTTACGATAGGTACATGCTTCCTCCGAAGCTTTTTAACCCGTCGATCCTCAATCGACAAAGGCCTTTCCACAAATTTCAAGCTCTCATCTATGTGCACATCTGTATGTGGTATGACTAGTGATTCATCTGCTAGACATTTCTTCAGATTGCAGATGTGGAATACATTGTGAATACCACTGAGCTCTTCAGGCAAGTTCAACTTATAAGCCACTGACCCAACACATTCGATAATCTCGAATGGTCCTATATACCTCGGGCTTAACTTACCTTTCTTACCAAGTCGCATCACCCCCTTCCAGGGTGATACCTTAAGCAAAACTTTATCACCAACCTCAAACTTTAGAGGTTTTCGTATTTTATTAGCATAACTTTTCTGCCTATCCCTGGCAGCTTTCAGGCGGTCGCGAATCTGGACAATCTTGTCCGTCGTTTCAAAGACTATGTTAGGTCCTGATAATTGAGTTTCCCCTACTTCTGCCCAACAAATAGGCGTTCTGCATTTCCTACCATATAATGCCTCAAAAGGCGCAACCTTAATGCTCGTATGATAGCTATTGTTATAGGAGAATTCGATTAATGGCAGGTGGTTATCCCAACTACCACCTAAGTCAATCACACATGCACGAAGCATGTCTTCCAAAGTTTGGATTGTACGCTCACTCTGTCCGTCCGTCTGAGGATGGTAAGCCGTACTAAAATTTAAGCACGTGCCCAAAGATTGTTGGAAACTTTTCCAAAAATGTGATGTGTATCTGGTATCTCTGTTAGAGATTATTGACACTGGTACGCCATGTAGAGATACAATCTTATCTATGTACAATTGGGCTAACATGTCGGAGCTATAAGTCTCCTTAATGGGTAGGAAATGTGCTGACTTAGTCAGTCTATCTACTATCACCCATATAATATCATTTCCTTTCTTTGTCTTTGGTAAATTGGTGATGAAATCCATTGTCACCATCTCCCACTTCCATGTGGGAAGTTCAGGCTGTTGTAGCAAACCTGACGGTTTCTGATGTTCAGCTTTGACTTGCGCACATGTCAAACATTTAGCTACATAGGCAGCTATAGAATTTTTCAAGCCTATCCACCAATAGTTTGCCTTTAGATCCTGGTACATCTTATCAGCTCCAGGATGAAAGGAATACTTGGAACTGTGGGCTTCCTGGAGGATAACATCCCGAAGTCCTCCATAAACTGGAACCCAAATTCGTCCATTTAATCTCAGGATTCCGTCCTTGCCATAGGATAACTGTTCTTCAGTTACTCCTAGTTTTTCATCAGGATAGTTAGCTTCTAGCACAGCTTCCTTCTGCGCAGCTAATAACCTTTCATTCAAACTATTCTTTATCTCAATGCTCTTGGCATTGATTCTTATAGGCTTCACTCTTTCCTTCCTGCTTAAGGCATCGGCAACCACATTTGCCTTGCCTGGATGGTATCTTATTTCACAGTCATAATCATTCAAAGTTTCCATCCAACGTCGCTGCCTCATGTTCAAGTCCTTCTGATTAAACAGATGTTGAAGGCTTTTGTGATCAGAATAGATCACACACTTGGTTCCATACAAATAATGCCTCCACAGTTTTAGTGCAAATACAACAACACCTGAAGGGGTAAGGTCCCAAAAACTTCATAATAAGTATTTAGGACCATACCACAACCTTGCTTTTTAACCTTTTAACCTTGCGCGGCCGCGCACTGGTCTTACAAAAGGAAGAAACAGTCAGCAGTCTATAGTCGCGCGCCCAAAGGAAAACATAAATCCTTGCGCCTTCTCCCATTAGCAAAGGATGAAAATCCTGAGGTAAACATTCCCGCTTAAATATCCAGACCTGGATATTAATTACTCAGACTTAGGATTTATTTGTTCAGTGGTCTCCACACGATAAAAATACCACACTAGATTACAGCAGTAATCTTCTAGAAGAAATACAATCGTGCACCACCCAGACGGTTATAACCGTCTGGACACGTGTCATTACCACAAGCACCCCTGAAATCACAACGAAGGCATGCAATTGGAGAGTAATCTCCACTTGATCACATTACACGTGGCAAATCCCCAGCCTTTGATCTTGACCACGATCCGTGTGCTCTCACGTCGGATCAAAGAACTTAAACGGAAGGAAATGTAACCGCTTATGGGGTTAGCATCTTCCGTTAACTTTTCACTAACGGGTTTTCCCGCCTAAACGACTCCCGGCTATAAATATGAGAAGCAACCCAGGTATGAATTCAAGTTACACACACTTCTTAAATACATCTTCTTCTTCATTACCAATACTTATTCTCACACCGGAGTCGGGTCAAGGAGAGAACCCTCTTCTCCCCTTGGCGAGGCTAACGGTGCTCTTTTTTGCAGAGCTTTCGGAGAAGAAGATCAGTCACAACTGAATCAATCGGGAGGGAACTAACCTTTTTATGCGGATTCAAACCCCCTAGATATCTCGGTTCCGACCATTTATATAGTGTTTCTTCATTGGCGCCCACCGATTCCTCTGTTTTCTAGTTTTTATCTCGTTTCGATTCAGTTCTTTTCATTTTCTGTTTTGCACATGGCAGAAAATTCGTCATCTCACCGGCAACCTGGTCCTCGACCAAACGTCGGAAACAATTTACAAGTAGAAGGAATCCTGGAAGATGCCTCGGACGATAACGAGGTTCAATCCAATCGAGCAAATGATCCTGTCACTCCAGGAATGTTACCAGCAAACCCTGCTCAATCAATTTTACCACCAGGAGAAACTCCGATATCATGGTATGTCCGGTCTCAAGGGGCATTAAACGCAGTATACACACAGCTGTGTGCTCAAACTGCTCCTCTGACTCAATCACGGAGACCAGGATCTAGGGCTCATGCCTCCCAACGGGAATAATCAACTTATGAAGCTACAGAAGTTCATGCCAGATCCACATCACAACACGAGTACATTCAGTCAGGCAGTTACCAGAGACAACACCACGGTGAATCACATCCTCGACGAAGACAATCGGTTCATGATAGGTTGGGTTCCCAACGGGACACCCACACCGATGAATCTGATCCAACATATCGTTTGAGTGCAAACGCCAGTGTGTTCAATCGACTGCAGCCAAACTATAACAAATGCAGACCTCGAGCGGTTTATAACCCTGAGGCAGAACACAACTATGACTTAGTTTACCGCCCTGCAGAAGCAGCGGAAAACTCAAAGTTCATACTGGAAATAGCTCTAGCTCCGTTGGAGAAGGCCAAATTACCATCTAACATAGGGAAATTCAATGGGTTATCTGATCCTGATGATCATCTGAGAGTGTTTACCAGCACGAGTTTGGTTGGGGGTTGGACTCTTCCGCTATGGTGTCATCTGTTTATACAAACATTAACTGGCCCAGTGCGAATCTGGTTTGATAACCTACCAACTGGACAGATCGAGTCGTGGAAAGATCTGCGTGAAAAGTTTTTAACACACTTCAGCCAGCAACGGCGTTCCATTCGTGATACATCCGACGTCATGAACATCTGGCGTCGTGATGACGAGAATCTGGAGGATTTCATCACCAGATACAATAAATAAGTATTAGAGATTGGCGGTGTTAACAAACAACAAATCCGTGCTCAATTCAAGTACGCGGTTAGGTGTGATGACATGGTTAAAGTCTTATCTGGAACAGAGGGCCTTCCAAAAAGTTGGGAGAAGATAATGGCGGCGGCCAAGGTTTACGCGCAAACTGAGAAAAACCTTACTATAAACAGGCCACCACCACCACACAATAGGCCCGCGGACTTGAGCTTAACCGGCGAAAGAAGGTTTAAGAAGTCATGGCGCGAGTCTGGATCAGGAAGCCGATCGTCTGAAGATGCTCGCACAACAATCAACAAACTCTCCGCGCAAAGGGAGAAC
This sequence comes from Helianthus tuberosus, assembly GCA_030545235.1. Taxonomy (NCBI): domain Eukaryota; kingdom Viridiplantae; phylum Streptophyta; class Magnoliopsida; order Asterales; family Asteraceae; genus Helianthus; species Helianthus tuberosus. Next base: position 157,287,489 of record CM060402.1, on the reverse strand, counting down.
AAACAAGAAAATAGGGAGAGGCAGTGGACTCCCCTAACAAAGACCCCGACAGAGGTTCTAAGTACTGAAGACTATCAATTCAAACCTCCAATCCCTATGAAAAGTAAACGTGGACAAGACCCGGCGCAATACTGCGAATATCATAAAGACAACGGGCACACCACTAACAACTGCATCTCTCTGCGCACAGAAATAGAGAAAGCCCTCAAGAGCGGTGAACTCACGCATTTAGTCCAAAATGTGCGCAAAGAGATTAAGCAGATAACCCGGGGAGAGGAAGGCCCAAGCAAACGGGCAAAAACCTAAGTGACGGCTCTATAAGTTTTCCGCAGAAAGACATGATCCATCAAGTACGGCGGAACTATCAGAGAGTAAGTTAAGTTCCATATAATTATTAGCAAAACTTTGTAAAGCCTCTGTGCTCTATCCATGAATAAAATTGCAAAGTTTCTATTATTTTTGTGTTTACAAAGTGCATGCAATTTCTTTTTAGTAAGCGCAAAAACATTATGGTAGTATAAAACAAGCTCCATGCGCGGTCAGTGATCACGTCACAAACGACCATAAATTCACACATGAGCTTTATACCAACTTCATTCGCCTTACTCAATAAAAGCAATTGTACTCATGCAAAATATTGTAAAGTCATTAAGCAAAACAAATAGAAACATACTATTTTCAGCGTACAGATACGCCCTGAAGATTTTCAAACACGGCAGTGTTTAAAATACTTGCGCAACAGCGCACCATCAAAACAGGGATTTACACCCCGCATAAAAAATTGTTCAATACAATTTCAAACTACTCTAAATCTTCACCCTCATCCGGAAAGATTTCTTTAAGTTGCGCCACGTGATCGTCCGATTGCAGCGCCACATTTATTAGTTCCATGACCGGAAGTTGCAGATTGTTAAACTCTGTTTTCATGGAAGCAAGCGCGGCTGCAGTATTTACGCCAAAGGTTGCAGACTTGCTATCATCCCAGTTAACCTTCAACGCACTATTCACATGCTGGGAACATTCCGCATAACCTTGCGCATACCCATCTCATCGCGCAACAACCATTAGATTAGCAACAGTTTTATCCAGCTCTTCAGAGTTTAACACAGATTCAGCAACCTATGAAATCAAGCAAAAATGAGTATCAAAAAAGCGCATATATGATCCCACAACAAAAAAAAGGAAAGAAACTTACACAGGCAATCCCGCGATCTTTCAACCAGGCCATATCATTCTTTAAAGGTTCAAGCTCGCTTTCCGCTGTAACCCGCACCGTTTCTGAATTTTCGAGCTTCTCTTCAATCTTAGCCAAACGGCGGGAGGTTTCAGTATTCTCGGAATGCGCAAGCTCCAGATCCTTCTTTAATTGTTCCTGGTCAGAAACCAAAGCAGTAAGTTCCTCTAACTCTTTATCTCTAAGGGCAAGAGTGGCGAAAGCTTGTACCTCCCATTGCTCACTACGTTCTCTATGAGAACGCGCTTCCGCCAGCGCAGTTTCTATATCAGCTTTCTCCTTCTTTAATTTTTCTACCTCCGCATCCTGATTCTTCAATTTTTCAACCTCAGCCTTGAGGTTATTAATAATGTTACGAAGGTTTTCCTTCTCAGCATTATCTTTCTCGCAAATTCTCCTCCAATTTTTGCGTTCCTCAGATAGGAGAGCAGCTTCAGCTTCCGCTTTTCTCTTCCAACCAGCAACAGACCATTCCTCAGTCTTGCGCTCAGCCTCAAACTTGGCTTGCTCAGCTTCTAATTTGGTCTTCAACTGAGCCACACGTTTTTCATCTTTGGCAAACTTCTTTTGAGATGCCATAAAAGATACCTGCTCTTTATGCATACTATACCACTCACGCACTATGCGGTGAGTGGTAGAAACATGAGAAGCAGTTTCTACAAGGTAAGACTGATAGGTTTGTTCATAAGGTCGACTTTCCTGAAACTTGATCTCGCCAGGCGGAAGTATCCCCTGCAACCAATCTTGGCACACACGCCAATCTGAGAAAGTGTCGCCTTTCTTCAAATTCCAAACAGGGGCATGAGGATCAGAAGCATCTTTTTCCGTATAGGTCCGATAATAGTAATCTCCCAAGGTTTCTTCTGGACGAATTGGAGAATGTTTACCAAAACCAGCAGACGAATCTTGCTCTTCAACCGTCACCTTCTCACCACGCTCAGGCATAGCATCAGAAGGTTTTGGGGAATAAGCTGAAGTTTTTTCAGCAGCTGGCTTTTTCCCCAAGTCTTGAACAACAGCTTCAGGGGTTTGTAAATTATCAGCGCCATCCACCACGCTCGGTTCAACAATCTTTTCAGCCTCTGTATCAACACCTACAGGCTTCTCAGCCTCAACAGTCTTCTCCACACCGTCTCCAGCAACCTCTGTAGACTCTAACTGGTCAGCAACAGAAGCACGCGGAGGAGTGGAGGGAAGTTCTTCATTTATCACAGATTGTAGTTCTGTGGGAATTGGGGCAACAGGAACTTCTGGAGAAATAAAAAATCTGTAAGGATTCAGACCGCTTAAAGGAAACAAGGAGAAACGACACTTACCAGGAACAGATTCCGAAACAAAGGCATCAAGATTCCCTTTTCTGGTAATTTTCTTCCTCTGCACTTTCTTAGGAGGTTGACCCTCCGTGTCAGTATCAGTTTGCTTCCTTTTACCAGCCTTCCTATGTACCAAATGTTCGGGACTAGAATCCAAATCGATAGGCTCGTTCGGGTTAGAAGGGGGAATATCAGCAGAATCCCTCGGTTCAGGCTTCGGTTCTCGAACAGTTACTGCAGGAGTAAGACCCTCCAAAGAGTCAGAAACCATCACATAATCACACCTGGAGTCAGAGGAACGGCGCGTACCTTTCTTCTCTCCAACATTCTTCGCCTTCAAAGGTTGAACTTTAACAGCCTCACTTCTCTTTGGCGCAGAAGTAGAAGTAGTTGCGCGTTTTTTCTTTTCAGGGCCTATGCCCAAATTCAACAACTCACCTACAAAGGCGCGCGACAAGAATTTACCCACAAAAGCGCAAAAAGGTAAACAAAGACAAATATAACTTACCAGCACCAGCAGCTGGTTGAGCAGATAAGTCCGCATCCCGTGGAAGAACAAAATTTCTTACGATACGATGAGACCAGAGCTCCTCTTCAGGTTTCTTCTTGATAGTACCCATTCTTCCGCCTTCCCTCTTGAAGGCAACAACATACAGAGAAACATCTACATCCGAAGAAAGAGCAGGTCAAAAAAAAAGAAGGAGAAGAGAAAAGCCCCAAACTTACTATGACCATCCTCCGTGTATACGGGTTTGTCGTCACGCTCCATCTTCCAATTCAAACTCATGCCGGCTCCGACAAGAGCTTTCTCTGGCAACGCAATATTGGGCACATCCTTCAAATCCTGACACCAGTTTTCATCAACCGGAGTCTGAAGGGTTTCGATCGGAACATCTTCTTTCCCCCTGAGAACCATCCTCACCGGAATTACTCCGGCCTTGATAAAAAAGAATTTTTGCTTCCAATCATGAAAAGATTTTGGGGGTTGATGTAGAATCTTCTTTGCAGAAGCCCTCTGAACGAATGAATAAAACCCTTGGGTACAATGCATCTGATGAAAAACCCTAAATCGGGGAACGGTTGGCTCCACATGCATTGTCCGACACACGAATTCGAAATGTCGAACCCTAACCATGCCAATAGGGTGAAGTTGGGAGATATGCAGGTTGTAAAACCCAAGGATTTCAAGAAAAAATCTAGTAACAGGCAAGCGAAAGTTACCATCACAGAAAAAATCCCAAAAGAGGGTAATATACCCAGCCGGAGCATCCGCCGCTGTCTGCCCCTCCTCAGGATATAGAGCACCCCAGTTTTCCGGGAATTTGAGATTCTGAATTAAACCATCAAAGGATGCCCTAGGCCACTTCAACGATGGAAGTTCAGTTGACATCTCTTCAACAAGATCTTCCTGATTTTCTCCGATTGACATAAGAGGACGAATGACGGAATTTCTTCTTAAAGGAATGGAAAGTTTTTCAACAAAACAATGATTACACAGAGGAGGTTACCTAGACGTTATATATACTCATCGCAATAAATAGCATCGGTAACCGTCACAGCGACTTTTCTGGATATCACAGTTCCCCAAGCAACAGGGAAAGTAAATATCAGACACACACGCGCTTACACGCGCTCGTGTAAGACACGGACAGTAAAAAACAACTGACAATGACAGGTTGTCACTCAATTTACTGTACCAGTCTCATTAAAAGTCAAAGATTTTCAAAAAAAATCTTTACAAAAATCAAAATGAATCTTCTCATAAAAGACTCCTTATTTTTCGCGCCCAAAAGCATTTCTCTCTTATAAGTCCAGTGCTCCACTTACTCGCATAAGTACAACACTAGACTGGGGGACTTGAAGGGGTAAGGTCCCAAAAACTTCATAATAAGTATTTAGGACCATACCACAACCTTGCTTTTTAACCTTTTAACCTTGCGCGGCCGCGCACTGGTCTTACAAAAGGAAGAAACAGTCAGCAGTCTATAGTCGCGCGCCCAAAGGAAAACATAAATCCTTGCGCCTTCTCCCATTAGCAAAGGATGAAAATCCTGAGGTAAACATTCCCGCTTAAATATCCAGACCTGGATATTAATTACTCAGACTTAGGATTTATTTGTTCAGTGGTCTCCACACGATAAAAATACCACACTAGATTACAGCAGTGATCTTCTAGAAGAAATACAATCGTGCACCACCCAGACGGTTATAACCGTCTGGACACGTGTCATTACCACAAGCACCCCTGAAATCACAACGAAGGCATGCAATTGGAGAGTAATCTCCACTTGATCACATTACACGTGGCAAATCCCCAGCCTTTGATCTTGACCACGATCCGTGTGCTCTCACGTCGGATCAAAGAACTTAAACGGAAGGAAATGTAACCGCTTACGGGGTTAGCATCTTCCGTTAACTTTTCACTAACGGGTTTTCCCGCCTAAACGACTCCCGGCTATAAATATGAGAAGCAACCCATGTATGAATTCAAGTTACACACACTTCTCAAATACATCTTCTTCTTCATTACCAATACTTATTCTCACACCGGAGTCGGGTCAAGGAGAGAACCCTTTTCTCCCCTTGGCGAGGCTAACGGTGCTCTTTTTTGCAGAGCTTTCGGAGAAGAAGATCAATCACAACTGAATCAATCGGGAGGGAACTAACCTTTTTATGCGGATTCAAACCCCCAAGATATCTCGGTTCCGACCATTTATCTAGTGTTTCTTCAACACCCAACTCCAAGTCATGGGTGGTGTAATTCTTCTCGTGCACTTTTAGCTGACGTGAAGCATAGGCAATAACCTTGCCTTTCTGCATAAGCACACATCCCATCCCGGTGTGTGATGCATCACAATATACCACAAACTCATCAATTCCATTAGGCAACGTCAATACAGGAGCGTTGCTCAACTTCTGCTTCAAAATATCAAAAGATTCTTGCTGCTTAGGCCCCCATTCAAACTTGTTATTCTTGCGGGTGAGTAGAGTCAGGGGTGCTGCAATTCTTGAGATGTTTTCAATAAATCTCCTATAGTATCCTGCCAGTCCTAGGAAGCTGCGAATCTCTGTAGGCGTCTTCGGCTCTTGCTAGTTCATAATAGCTTCAATCTTAGCGGGATCCACTTGGATACCACGCTCACTAACAACATGTCCAAGGAATTGGACTTCTCGAAGCCAAAATTCACACTTTGAAAATTTGGCATAGAGCTTTTCTTGTTGAAGTAGCTTAAGAATGCAACGGAGATGTTTCTCATGGTCAGCTTGGCTTTTCGAGTAAATGAGAATGTCGTCGATGAAAACGATGACAAATTTATCCAAGTAAGGCTTGCAGACGCGATTCATGAGATCCATGAATGCGGCAGGTGCATTAGTGAGCCCAAAAGGCATCACTAGGAACTCGTAATGACCATAACGAGTCCTAAATGCAGTCTTGTGCACATCTTCATCTTTAACCTTCAATTGATAATAGCCTGACCTCAAATCGATCTTAGAAAAGTAGCTTTCCCCTTGCAATTGATCGAACAGATCGTCGATCCTGGGCAAAGGATACCTATTCTTGATAGTGACCTTATTAAGCTCACGGTAATCGATGCACAGACGCATCGATCCATCCTTCTTTTTGACAAATAGGATTGGCGCTCCCCAAGGAGACGAACTAGGTCTAATGAAACCTTTGGCTAACAATTCATCTAGCTGTGTCCTTAATTCCTTCATTTCTGTTGGTTCCAACCTATAGGGTGCTCTCGCAACAGGTGCTGCTCCGGGGATGATGTCAATTCTGAATTCTACTTGCCTATCTGGGGGTAAACCAGGTAGTTCTTCAGGAAAAACTTTAGGGTACTCATAAATGACGGGAATATCTTCAATCTTGGGCTTCTGCTCATCAATAGTCACCTGTGCCATATAAATGACACAACCCGTCTTCAAACATCTAGATGCCTTGAGCATAGACACTAGCTCAGGCAGTCCATATTAGGTATCTCCTTGAATGGTAAGCGGCTCACCAGACGAAGTCTTGATCACCACTTGCTTCTTGTTGCAAACGATCTGGGCCTGGTTATGAGATAACCAGTCCATGCCTAAAACGATGTCGAAATCGAATAACTTCAAAGGAAGTAAGGACAAAGGAAAATAGTGGTTCCTAATGGATATGAAACATCCATCTAACACTGTTGAGGCGGTTTCTAAGGTACCATCAGCTAATTCCACCTCATATTTCACACTTAGGGTTTTAACAGGTAAATTCAGCAATTTACAGAACTTATTATCTACAAACGACTTATCAGCTAAGGTCTTGACCATGCAACTTTGCGGTCCGTAAGCCTTCATCAGAAGACAAAAACTTGTTAGCTTTAAGGTCTTGACCATGCAACTTTCCTAATCCAAATCTTGGGTCTTTTGTAACAATATGGGACCACATGATCAGTCCTGAAAAGGGCATGCTTGCCTAGCCATGCACTTATGTTGCCTTGGATTCTTGTGGAAGGTCTTGCCATGCATTTGAACAAAGTTTGATTCTTTTGAACAAGAATTTTAATTATAAACTTTGTTGTAACATTATTTAGATACCCAAATATTTATAACTGAATTTATTCATTATAGGAATAACCGGCTCTAAATAGATCAGATGTTTATCATATTGATTAAGGTCTTGGGATTTACAATTAGGTCGCTCAGAGGTGTTTATTAACATGTCGACACTTTTTAAATCCTACCATACATCTTCTAATTTGACTTGGGTTCCTGACACGTTTATCTTACAAGACACGTGTCTTTATTCTATTGGGTATGATTTTACGAGGTGTTACACAAGCGTTGAAGGGTCAGGATCCGAGCTCATTTTGATCAACCCTGAAGGGTTAGAATTTACATACGCTCTTCGACTTGAATTTCAGACCACCAACAACGAACTGAATACGGAGCATTGATAGCTGGTTTGAAGATAGCTAAAGAAATGAAGGTTCAAAAGCTTCAGGTCTTCACAGACTCGTTGCTTGTCTCAAGTCAAGTCAAAGACAACTATGTTGCAAAAGAGCCCAACATGAAGCAATATAGAGAAAAGTCCAAAGAATTGATGAACACATTCCAATCATGTACCATCAAGCAAGTCCAAAAATCTCAAAACAAGAGAGTGAAAACGATTTCGCTAAATCCTTACGAGTGAAAATGATTTTGCTAAATCCTTAAATTTCAACCCAATGCCCCATTCCAAGCAAAAAGCTTCTACTTTTTCTTGGGTTAAGAGTGAAAACGATTTTGCTAAATCCTTATGAGCACCTATACTAAAAAATAAGAAGAAGGAATGAAAATCAACACTAACCTGGAAGAAAGAGCAACGAACTTGAGAGGAAAATGTGTAGAAGTGGTTTTGTTTTTCTAAGAAGATAAGGGTAAATAAATGGTAAACCAGATGTTATAATTACCCAGTGAATTAATTAAAACCGCCGCCTGACAGAAAACTGCCACTAGTCACATCAACAGTTTTTTCAAAATTCAAAAACCAAAATCCCAACTGCTGTGAACCTTTCAAGCTCTCAAGCCTTGAAGCCTTCAAGCAATATAAAGGCAATGTGGAAAAAGTCAGAAGCATTCGAGCATAAACCTCAAACACCTCTGACTTGGGGCGTTGATGACGAGGGTAGCTCAAGACTCAATAAAATGAGGAAGGTACCTGTGAATCAAATAGCACTCTTGCATAAACATCATTTATGAGGAAGGTACCTGTGATCACATTGTCGTCCTGGACGGCTTCTCGTGCATCCATTCGGAAGACCCTTGCATTGGTCTTCTTGACCTCTTCAGGCTTCTTGGCGTATTTAGGGCAATTGGTTTTAATGTGCCCTTTCTCATTACAGTTGTAGCATGTGGCATCTTTAATCTTCTTGCAATCAACAGTCTTGTGCTCTTTAGACTTGCATAACCCACATGTAGGTGGTCCTGACTTAGAATTGGACTCAAGTCTGCATCTTCCAAAGTGGCGTTTTTGGCAAGTTTTGCACTTTGGCTTTTCCTCAGCTTATTGGCTACCCTTGTTGGATCCAGACTTCTTCCTGAAGTCAGTGCTACCTTTATGCTTATTTTTAGATCTTCGTGAATTATCATCTTCACGCTTTCTCTTGCCTTCTTCCGAATTCCTGAGCGATCTTAGCCTGACCGCGTCCAAGGTAAAAGACAGAGATAGATCATCTGCTGATCTAAAAGTAGCAGGTCTGGACGCCTTAACACTGGCTTTGATTTCTCGGGCTAAACCCCAATGAAGCGAGCAATCCGTTTGGGTTCCGGGGTTACGAGATACGGAACCAGCCTAGACAGGGTATTGAAACTGGTGAGGTAAGCTTGACAATCTAAATTCTTCATCACCAACGATAAGAAATCTGATTCAATTCTTTCAACCGCATGCTGCGGGCAATAATTCTCCTTAATGAGAGCAACGAATTGATCCCGTGACAAATTGTAGAGCGGGATTTTTCCAGCAGCTTGAATGAGAGACTTCCACCATGCTAGTGCCTCTCGCTTGAACGATTGGGATACATAACTCACTACATCTCTCTCAGCACAACCGCTGATGTCAACTACTGTGTCCATTTCATCTAACCAAGTCATACAATCAATTGCCCCTTTCTCCCCTGTGAAATCCCAGGGTTTGCAGGAAACAAAGTACTTATAGGTACAGGACTTGGTACGTGGTTTATCATCAAACACTATCCTTTTAGATGGAACACTGTGTTGATTAGATGAATGTCGATCATCATCTTTCTTTGGCTCATCTTTCTTAGAGGGTGGCTTGCTGTGAACCTCTGAATGAGTCTTAGGCTTGGAATGCGGTGCGGATAGGGTCCTACTTTGAGTCCCGCTAGATTCATTATACTGCCGCTCTATAGCTTTTGTAACAACATTATCTACTAATTCTTGCAGCTCCGCACCGGTCACATGTATCTTAGTATTTTCATGGTTTTCCACCGGATGACTGTTTACCTCTTCTGACCTAGCCATGTAGCTTTAGTTTCTACATAAAATCAAATAAGGGCAAGGTTTATATAGAAGCTTATACAGTTTTATTGTTTTTGACAATTTATTAACTATGGTTTTTAATAGCCATTTTAGTTAATTTGTTAAATATATAATTATTCAGGATCTTTATCATAATCCTAAATTATTAGTAATCGCACAAAAGGCCTAGTCACGTAGACAAGTTTAGTTTATAAGCCCAGATTTTATGGAATCGAGGCATTAAGGTTTGAATCCAAGTTCATTACCTTTTCTTGACATGGAGTTGTAGGCTACCACTGTCTTTAGTCCCAGAGGACGTTAATTATAGCCCGTGGGCACTTCATCCTTAAAGGATGATTATTTAAATAAGGGAATTTAGAATAACCTAATTTAAGAATGACTTAGGTGATTTTATCGAATCACATTTGTCAAGCATGTTAATATGCTTTCAGATGTTAACAAGGTTTTGAATCCTTTGAATAGGTTTTACCATCTTGGCCATGTCTGCAATGACATTTAGGCTAGTCTTTACCTTTAAGATTCTTTTTAACATTTAACGCAGAACAATCCTAAATTGAGATGTTAACAAGGATCTGAATCTAATTGAGGAACTACCATCTTGGCCCTGTCTTATGGTGACATATGGCTAGGTCTTGTCCGTTTTAGATTTTGCCATTTTATTATAATGGTAGATCTTTTAGTGGGAATGTTATTTTATTTATTTCACATTTTATGTTTATGCACATAACTAAAAAAAAAATGAAAATTTAAACTAACCATTCCTTTAAAAATTTAACAAGTATAATTTTGCCCTAAACGGGTGTTGGTGCACTAGTGTCGGTTAACTTCGTCTTAATCGAGTCTTATGTCTAGATAGGATAAACGAGCACACAACAGGATAGAAAATAGGGTTAGAATATGTTAAAGTGGGTAATTCCGCTTGAAAGTGTCAATGACTAGTTCAAGCTAAATTAAAACACTATATATAGATGTTGTGTGATTCCGTTTCAACGAGTTGTAATATTCGAGATTCAGAGCCGAGGTGCTGCCAATTTGTCAAACGACCTGTAAAAAGCTTTGGAATCAATAAAAGAAGATAATTAAGAGGAATCTAGCTGTTTTCACGTCTATTTCATTGATTCCGCCTCTGAAATAGATGCTAAACTCTTCTGATTGACTCGTTAGGGTCACACGACGATCCAACAAGTGGTATCAGAGCTCAGGAAGAAGAGTTTATACCAATGCAGCTTGTTTTCATCACTTCTACACCTTCTTTTCTAAATTGAACAAAATTTAACGGACAAAATGGCCTAAATTTCACATATGTCACGTAAAACACTGTTTTAAAGAACCCTTGAAAGAATTGGACCAAAATTCGATCAAAATCCGGGTCAATTTGACAAAATGGTGGCCGATTTGCTGACATCATCTTGATTCCGCTTGAACTTGCACGTGTGATTTCAAACGAAATTAGCTATTTTGGCTAATTCCACTTGAAACTGCAGTTGATTTCAAACGAAATTACCTATTCCGTTTGAAAGTTATTGTCTGATTCCGCTTGAAATCAGATTCCATTTGAAAGTTCAAGTGAAATAAGTGATTTCGCTTCAAAGTGACTGATTCCGCTTGAAATTGTCACTGATTTCAAACGAAATTAGATTCCGTTTGAGATTTCAAGCGAAATTAGCTATTCCGCTTCAAACCTGATTCCGTTTGAGTGGTAATTTCGTTTGAAACAATATTCAGCTTGAAAAACTTGATTCCGCTTGAAAAGCAATTCCGCTTGAAAAGCTGATTTCGCTTGAGATAATTCCGTTTGAAACTGTTTTTTTTTTCAAAATCAATAATTTTCTAAGTGTTTGTTGATCATTTCAGGTACTTGAAGATGGACGAGTTCATGAATCCGTTCTGTGATGTTTTTGCTTTTGCTGGAAATGGTGGAGATGATATTTCAACCGACACATCAAACAACACAAATGAGAAAGCTCCGAATGCGAGAAAGACTCTTTCTGATGCATTAAGTGTTGAGAGTGCTTATGGGACGTACAACAAACCTCCCAAGTTGATGGCGATTGAAGATTACAATAAATGGTCAAAAAAGTTTGAAGAATGGCTCAAAGCATTTGCATATCCCAGTTGGAGGATGTTGAAGACTGGTTTTGTTATGGGAAGATCAGATTTTGAAAATTTGACAGAAAATGAGGAAATAGATAGATATGTGGCTGAACAGAAATGCATTGCACTGATTCATCAGTCTGTGAGAGACGACATAATAGCATTAATTGAGTACACAAATTCGACAGATCTATGGGCTAAATTGAAAATAAAATGTGAGGGTAGTGCAGAGATAGTCAAAAACAAAAAGAAGTTCTTAAGAAAAGAATTTGATCTTTTTGGTTGTTTGAAAAATGAGTCTGTTTTTAAGATGATTGAGAGATTTGGACATCTGAAAATGGAGCTGGCGAGACATGGAATCATTTATTCTCGAGAAGAACTTGTTGATAAGCTGTTTGATTCTTTGCCGGATGAACAAGACTGGCAATATTTTGCATTGATGCTGAAGAATACAATCGAGTCGGAGAAACTAACAGTTGATCTGTTAATTGAAAGACTGGAGAGTCATGAGATGGAGATCAAGAAATCATTCAAAGTCAATCATTCCACATATCAGCAGAATGTTGGGTTGTATTACAGAGGTGATGGGATACCAAAGAATGTGTCTCCTAAAACAGCTTTCTCAGCTGAAGGTTCTTACAAGACAAATCAAGAGAGTCCGAGCAGTGGTTTTCATAGTGGTTCTTCATCAACAACTCCAAGCCAATCTGTTCCGAAAAATCTATTACAGTGTAATATTGCTATAGATCTGAAGAATGCACAAAACTTCAGTGAGGAATCAGCAAAACAACAAATGGTGTTTTTAGCGTCTGTTCTAGAGTCGTACGAGAGCCTGGTTGCGGGTAAGATTGGAAACACAAATCTCACTGTTTTGGTAAAAAATTACCGAAGCAATTAAGTGATCAAATTAGTTAAGTGAGGTAGTGTGCTAGAGAGTGTCGAAAATATGTTAATCAAGTTAATTGCAAAAACAGTTTCACGATACGGCTCAGGATATTGAGCTGTATCTATGATCAAACAATGAGCAAAAAAGTAAAGATTGACACGTGATGTACGAGGAAAGCCCTGATCAATCTAGATCGCCGGCACAAAACCTCGGGAGCTGACAATCGTAGCTGCCTTGTTCTTCTATTGCTTTAAATCTCAGGATACAGTGCAGGATGTGATGCGGATCAACTAGGAGTTACAATGTAATTCGATTAAAAGTGTTTGTGTGTAGCGACTGCTGAAAGCTAGAGAGCAAAAGTGTTTCAAAGGGTGTGTGGAAGTTGCGTGCCTTAATCTGATCCGCCCCCATCTATTTATAGTAAAAGAAATGCAACAAACTATCCTAATAAACCGGGATCCGGCGAATATTCCCCACTTGAACGTTGTAGATGTCACACCCCGACCACGTAAAACAATAAAACGTGGCGGAAACGCCGGGGAGTGTTGTAACAGAATCATTGTTTCACAACCATGGAATAAATAATTTTGTTTTATTGAATAAATGAACTCATTGTTTTAATACAATCAAATAAGTACAACTATTATCTTTCAAGTTTTAAAGTCGCTAAGGCACGAGTCCATCATAAGTGTAGCATATATCATCAATCATCACAAAGCAGCACCTGAAACATGTGTAAAAATAGGTACGTCAGCATAAAAATGCCTGTGAGATACATAGGTTTTGTGAAAATAGGATTCATGACTTATGAGTTTAAAGAAAAAGTTTTAATAAAAGCAGCCATGATCCTAAAAAAAAAGGTTTTCTTTTTCAAATCATTTATAAGAAATCGAATGATATAAAGTAATAAGACATAGGAATTTAATAAGTAAGTAGAATAAGTTTGTTATAAAAATATATTGTTTGAAAAACAATATTTTGATAAAAAGATTCATAGTATATATAAAAATATACTTTGGTTCTAAGAAAGTCGAATAAGTAATATATTAAAATTTATTTCAGTTCCAAAACCGTTAACCCAAGTGTACTAAATAACGCCACGGTATGTAATGCAATGAAAACACTTATATATAAGAAGTACCAGCGGCGTATCTACCATGTTTTCATCATATTACACCCGTCCCGTTATCTAAACACTAACCCTAAAACCTAATTGCAAAACAATAGTATATTAAATACACTTTAGTTGTTAAAGTAAATAAATTTTCAGTAGTATATCAAAAGTATACTTTGGATTTATAAATAACATATTAAACTATGTTTTGGATTACAAATAACATATCAAACTATGTTTTAATGATTAACAAAATACATGTTGGTTTTGTACATTGTCACATATGAGAGCATATCAAACTATACTTTTGGGAGTATAACTTAATATACAAAAATAATGAGACTTAAGAATTCATTCAGACCTAGTGCATCAAAATACACCTTTGAGACTATAGGAATACCACGAAGGCAATCCCTATTTGGATGGAGAAACAAATTGGTTTCAGACATTCCATGACAACAGGAATGGGGTGTCAAATCCTATAGCGCTGTATCATACTACCAACCGGCCTGGTGAACCAAATAAGTACTATTCCAAACATTTATTTTATAATCTTTAAGAAAAATTAGAGTTTAAACCATAAATAATCATTCAGTTTGTCAAAAGATAGGTACTAATATGTATAATCAATTATACTTTAAAATCATGAACATAACAAATAGGTACACATGCTTCACCCCAAAACAGTTTGAAAACAGTAAAAAAGGGGACTATGTACTCACTTGAGAGTGCTTAGAAGTCTTGAACAACTACCAAGCAAGCTAGAGGAGTCCCGGAAATCAAACGCTACCTAATATCGGTAACTACATAAATAACCGGACCTAAATCGGGGGATTGGATAGTATGAGGTCTCCTGAACCAAATGAGTGTGGGAACTCATATGATATGGTTTAACAAGGCCTACATACTAAAGGAAACTTAACCTAAGTGCTTACGACCCGTCACGACCCGTTTAGGTAGCTTATGCTACTTTAACGCGTCGTTCGCGTATAACGCGTTTAGACCGCCTAACTAGTCCTATGAAAAGTATTATATGCCCTAACATACTTAATTATGTTACATAATCAGTTAAATGACAAAAGTTTAGGTTACATATGCTTAATTACCAATTACATATGAAAAGGGTATTTTGGTAATTTACCTAAGGCATATAAACTACCTATCATACAACTACTTAAACTAGGTGACCATAAGGTATAACCTTGAAAGGTTATTCCCTATACAACTATGGTCACCTAATGTGTTTGGTCGGATCCTAAAGATCGACCAAACGGGTCTAGTTCGTAAGTCTAAGCGGTTGTTTAGACCGCTTGACTTACGACTCTACATAAGCACTAATCTAAAAAGTGACGAGCTAAACATGTCGAAACATGTTTAGTTAAGTTAGAAAACAGGTTTGGTATCAAAACAAACGGTTTTGATACCCTAGAGTTGTTTGGTTACAAAATACGCAAGAACACGCATTTTGCCCGAAACTACGACTCGTCACTGAGCCTAGATAACGTGGTAATCAGTAGGTATAGTCACTAGGGACTATGACCATCGTGATTACGCTCACATTATGAAGTTCAAACGAACTTCGCATTGACCATAAACTGGTCAATGCAGAAAGTCAAACGCAGTTTGACTTTCAAGCCAAAAACGCATAAAAAGAACGAAGGAACACTTACAAAGGGTCCCCGCAAGATTTGAACCCGATTCACTCTCAGGTAGGAAGCATATAAACTTCCACTTAGAGAGCTTTGAATCAGATTTCAAATGTGAGGAAAAATGAGCAAGACATGGGGGGGGGGGGTATTTATAGGAAATGTTGAGCCGTTAGGATCGTTTCTTGTTTCCCAAACGTTAATCTCAGCCGTACAACACATACCCACTGATTTAAAAACCCATGGGAGCCCATAGGATTGCTAGAAACCAGTTGCAAGAGAGAAAAGAGTGTATGGCAGCTGAAAATAGGCTGTTTGCAACATTCTGCTATTCTGGGGACTGCTTGCGCACCGTAACACTCAGAGTGTTGAGGTGCGCAAGGTAACAACTCTGGCAGAATTACAATTTTAGTCCCTGTCATGCATTTAAGTCATTTTTGACACGTTTAAGGCCCGTTAACCCCATTTCAAAGCTCTAAAATGAAGTTAAAGTATAGGTAACTTAAAGTGTGCTAAAAAATATCTAGGATGTCGGTTCGTTTGGCCGTACGGTTGCGTTGTTTGGTTAATTACGACGGAAGTCGTAACGGACGTAAAAACGGTCCAAATTGCGCGACGAATGGATTTTTGACAAGCCAAACACTAAAATAAAATATTTTAGTGCTTACATAAATTTTTGGATGTCCGGATGTATTCAGAACGTAAGTTATGCGCGAAAATGCAAACTTATGCACTTTTTGACGCTTTTAATCCCTGAATGAGCATAAAGTTTATTTTAGCACACTGAACCCCTCAAAGCCTATTTCTAAGCTATGTAAAGGATATTTAGGGTGTGTTTAACTTATGATCAAGTTCCGGAATGTTCGTTACTATACAAATTGGTATAGTTTCATAGTTTGACACAATTAGTCCCTGCGATCGAACAAACTTGATTTCAACATACCAAACCATTCAAAACTTATTTCTAAGTTTTGTGAAGGTTATTTAAGGTATGTTAAGCCTATTTCACTATTACAGAGTGTTCATTGCATTAAACTGGTTATATTTACGCATCAGTGCGCGTATAACCTTCCAGAAAGCGATTTAAAGCTTGAAATCGAACAAGAATTGATATGTGCAAACGATACACATATTTTTACAAATCCCAAGTATGAAATACAATATTTCATTGGTTTGGTATTTGTTTGATGTTTGAAGTGACACAGGTGTCACAGTCTCCCATACTTTAGGAAATTTCGTCCCAAAATTTAATTTTAGGGGAAACTTGTGAAGCCGACTGTGATGGTTTCACTTTCGAATGAATCCTTCTAACCCTAAGTAAAACTCTAGGCCATGTTGGGATTCTTAGCGAAATTGCCAACTATCAAAGTGAAGTCCTTGCAGTAACAAAACATGGAGTTTCGAACTACGGACGAAAGAACGTTTCTCATGAAGACTTATCATAGGAAACTTGTGTGTGCTTGAAATCAGAATTGGGGAGTGTAAGATAAAATGACATCGGTCAAGGTCCAAGACTTCTCCCGTATCATTACTCTTGTCACTATAGGTCTTAACGCATGACAAAACTTCTTGTGGTTTCTGTGCACTGAATTCCATAATTATGTAGGCCTCCATAATTACGTAATTCCTTGCACAGTCCACACAGTTCATTTCATAATGCATAGGGGAAAAATCAATTGAATAAACATGAAGCAACTAGACTAGACCACCAAAGGATCTTTTTAACTAGATCAACGAACGATCTTTTTAACTAGATCAACACATGATCTTCTTAACTAGACCGTCGTACGATCTCCTTAAATAGACCACTTAAAGGGATCTTTTCAATTATATCATCACATGATATTCCTAACCAGATTTTCAAATCAATCTGTTTAACTAGACCACTCAAGGGGGTCCAATTATAGAATAGTACTTTATAACCCATGGGACTTAACTACAACGTTGAGTCCATTAAGGATTTAAGATAGTACCTTTAGATATCCTACTATGAATCCCTCATATGAGATATGGAAGATTCTATGAGGATTTGGATGGATCACATAAAAACACAAAACATATAAGAAAACACATAAGCACATAATCACATAATTGATTAACTTGATTATTAATTTGTTATCTTTGGACACGGATATTTAAAGCACACCAGGAATCCAATTCGTGGATTTCATTTGGCACTTTAAACATAAGAATCTAACTATGGAGATAGAAAGATCTTTAATAGGAATTCAGATTTATCCTTATTGAATCGTAATATACGTATTAAGGCATACGAATAATTCAATTAAGGGCTCCGATTTGAGCGATAATCATCCATAAAGATCTAATTGTGAAGATAAAAAGATCCTATATGGATTTTGGAATTTGTGTAACGAGAGGTGTTTCGACACCTTGCACTAGGCGTGCTTAATTCGATACACAAGGTAGTAAGTTCATGAGGTTGAGGCGCTAGATATGCCAGGCGACATATGAAGCAGAGTTTGAAGGTTGAGCAGCAGCAGGATTTGTAACAGCTTTGCTTTGGATTGCAAAGCGGCACATGTTAACCAAATGTCCCCATCGTCCACCGTGGGTACATTTGAAACAAGGTATTTGATTCGGATGATGACGGTGGCATTAATTTCTCTAAGGAGCAGTTCCCTTGTATGGCTTCATCCCTGAGACGAGTCACGGTGATAGCTAAATCAACGGCCTTCTGGTAGTACGACGCCTAATTGATGGACAATTGCAGCACCTAGTTCGGACATTGTTGTTGCGATGAAGAGGCACCATGAAGAAAATGGGAGAGATGGGAGGAAACAAGGGAAATGAAAACAGAATAACAATGCATAAAATTGCGATCATTTGTTTGTTACCTAAGGCAAACAAATGAGACGGTGGCTAATAAAAGTAAATGGGTCAATATAATGTATCGCGAAGACATGCTCGCCTATAAGTGGACACTCACCCCAAGAGTTCCCAGGTAAGAGTGACTGGTCCGATTATGTGGATTTGTACGAACACTCTAGCCTTAGACAGAAAACTCAGGGTACAAGCACCCACCCTTCCAGTTTGCACGTGTTCACATTATTTAGACCAACTTTGACGGGATTTGAAAACTTATAGGGTTCAAAACCATATAATAAATCATCCTAGGACAGATGATTAGTTTTCAAAGCGGGATAGAAATTTGTGTTCTTATTGTGGTTGTCACCTAAGAATAAGTGACGGTATTGTTTTAAAACTAAACACAAGAAAACTTGTGTTAAGGTCCTAGGAAGGTTATAGTCTAGGTCAAAGCATTACTAATAACCTAATTCCCTATAACCATTGGCTCTGATACCAACTTTTCTGTCACACCCCGACCACGTAAAACAACAAAACGTGGCGGAAACGTCGGGGAGTGTTGTAACAGAATCATTGTTTCACAACCATGGAATAAATAATTTTGTTTTATTGAATAAATGAACTCATTGTTTTAATACAATCAAATAAGTACAACTATTATCTTTCAAGTTTTAAAGTCGCTAAGGCACGAGTCCATCCTAAGTGTAGCATATATCATCAATCATCACAAAGCAGCACCTGAAACATGTGTAAAAATAGGTACGTCAGCATAAAAATGCCTGTGAGATACATAGGTTTTGTGAAAATAGGATTCATGACTTATGAGTTTAAAGAAAAAGTTTTAATAAAAGCAGCCATGATCCTAAAAAAAATGTTTTCTTTTACAAATCATTTATAAGAAATCGAATGATATAAAGTAATAAGACATAGGAATTTAATAAGTAAGTAGAATAAGTTTGTTATAAAAATATATTGTTTGAAAAACAATATTTTGATAAAAAGATTCATAGTATATATAAAAATATACTTTGGTTCTAAGAAAGTCGAATAAGTAATATATTAAAATATATTTCAGTTCCAAAACCGTTAACCCAAGTGTACTAAATAACGCCACGGTATGTAATGCAATGAAAACACTTATATATAAGAAGTACCAGCGGCGTATCTACCATGTTTTCATCATATTACACCCGTCCCGTTATCTAAACACTAACCCTAAAACCTAATTGCAAAACAATAGTATATTAAATACACTTTAGTTGTTAAAGTAAATAAATTTTCAGTAGTATATCAAAAGTATACTTTGGATTTATAAATAACATATTAAACTATGTTTTGGATTACAAATAACATATCAAACTATGTTTTAATGATTAACAAAATACATGTTGGTTTTGTACATTGTCACATATGAGAGCATATCAAACTATACTTTTGGGAGTATAACTTAATATACAAAAATAATGAGACTTAAGAATTCATTCAGACCTAGTGCATCAAAATACACCTTTGAGACTATAGGAATACCACGAAGGCAATCCCTATTTGGATGGAGAAACAAATTGGTTTCAGACATTCCATGACAACAGGAATGGGGTGTTAAATCCTATAGTGCTATATCAGACTACCAACCGGCCTGGTGAACCAAATAAGTACTATTCCAAACATTTATTTTATAATCTTTAAGAAAAATTAGAGTTTAAACCATAAATAATCATTCAGTTTGTCAAAAGATAGGTACTAATATGTATAATCAATTATACTTTAAAATCATGAACATAACAAATAGGTACACATGCTACACCCCAAAACAGCTTGAAAACAGTAAAAGAGGGGACTATGTACTCACTTGAGAGTGCTTAGAAGTCTTGAACAACTACCAAGCAAGCTAGAGGAGTCCCGGAAATCAAACGCTACCTAATATCGGTAACTACATAAATAACCGGACCTAAATCGGGGGATTGGATAGTATGAGGTCTCCTGAACCAAATGAGCGTGGGAACTCATATGATATGGTTTAACAAGGCCTACATACTAAAGGAAACCTAACCTAAGTGCTTACGACTCGTCACGACCCGTTTAGGTAGCTTATGCTACTTTAACGCGTCGTTCGCGTATAACGCGTTTAGACCGCCTAACTAGTCCTATGACAAGTATTATATGCCCTAACATACTTAATTATGTTACATAATCAGTTAAATGACAAAAGTTTAGGTTACATATGCTTAATTACCAATTACATATGAAAAGGGTATTTTGGTAATTTACCTAAGGCATATAAACTACCTATCATACAACTACTTAAACTAGGTGACCATAAGGTATAACCTTGAAAGGTTATTCCCTATACAACTATGGTCACCTAATGTGTTTGGTCGGATCCTAAAGATCGACCAAACGGGTCTAGTTCGTAAGTCTAAGCGGTTGTTTAGACCGCTTGACTTACGACTCTACATAAGCACTAATCTAAAAAGTGACGAGCTAAACATGTCGAAACATGTTTAGTTAAGTTAGAAAACAGGTTTGGTATCAAAACAAACGGTTTTGATACCCTAGAGTAGTTTGGTTACAAAATACGCAAGAACACGCATTTTGCCCGAAACTACGACTCGTCACTGAGCCTAGATAACGTGGTAATCAGTAGGTATAGTCACTAGGGACTATGACCATCGTGATTACGCTCACATTATGAAGTTCAAATGAACTTCGCATTGACCATAAACTGGTCAATGCAGAAAGTCAAACGCAGTTTGACTTTCAAGCCAAAAACGCATAAAAAGAACGAAGGAACACTTACAAAGGGTCCCCGCAAGATTTGAACCCGATTCACTCTCAGGTAGGAAGCATATAAACTTCCACTTAGAGAGCTTTGAATCAGATTTCAAATGTGAGGAAAAATGAGCAAGACATGGGGGGGGGGGGGGTATTTATAGGAAATGTTGAACCGTTAGGATCGTTTCTTGTTTCCCAAGCGTTAATCTCAGCCGTACAACACATACCCACTGATTTAAAAACCCATGGGAGCCCATAGGATTGCTAGAAACCAGTTGCAAGAGAGAAAAGAGTGTATGACAGCTGAAAACAGGCTGTTTGCAACATTCTGCTGTTATGGGGACTGCTTGCGCACCGTAACACTCAGAGTGTTGAGGTGCGCAAGGTAACAACTTTGGCAAAATTACAATTTTAGTCCCTGTCATGCATTTAAGTCTTTTTCGACACGTTTAAGCCCCGTTAACCCCATTTCAAAGCTCTAAAATGAAGTTAAAGTATAGGGAACTTAAAGTGTGCTAAAAAATATCTCGGATGTCGGTTCGTTTGGCCGTACGGTTGCGTTGTTTGGTTAATTACGACGGAAGTCGTAGCTAGGGGTGCAAACGAGCCGAGCGGCTCGCGAGCTACTCGAGATCGGCTCGTGAAAAAGCTCGAAACGAGTCGAGCCTTATCGAGCCCGAGCCGAGCTTGAGCCTAAAAACAAAGCTCGTTTGTTTATCGAGCCCGAGCTCGAGCCTCGCATGTGAAGCTCGTTAGGCTCGTCGAGCCTTATCGAGCCTTAGTGTAAACGAGCCGAGTCGAGCCGAGCTTATTTAAATTTGTTTACAAGCCGACCTCGAACCTAAAAATAAGCTTATTTAGTAAACGAGCCCGAGCCCGAGCTTCACTTATCGAGCTCGTGAGCTTAAAAGGTCTAATATTTATATTATTTTTATTTAATATACAAATTAATAGATAATAAACGAGCCGAGCCCGAGCCGAGCTCGAGCTTGAGAAAATAGAACCGAGCCGAGCTCGAGCTTTGAAAACAAAGCTCGAATCGAGCCGAGCTCGAGCCCGAGCTCTCATAAGTTAATCAAGCTCGAGCTCGAGCCTGGTCGAGCTCGGGCTCGGCTCGGCTCGTTTGCACCCCTAGTCGTAACGGACGTAAAAACGGTCCAAATTGCGCAACGAATGGATTTTTGAAAAGCCAAACACTAAAATAAAATATTTTAGTGCTTACATAAATTTTTGGATGTCCGGATGTATTCAGAACGTAAGTTATGCGCGAAAATGCAAACTTATGCACTTTTTGACGCTTTTAGTCCCTGAATGAGCATAAAGTTTATTTTAGCACACCGAACCCCTCAAAGCCTATTTCTAAGCTATGTAAAGGATATTTAGGGTGTGTTAATCTTATGATCAAGTTCCTGAATGTTCGTTACTATACAAATCGGTATAGTTTCGCAGTTTGACACAATTAGTCCCTGCGATCGAACAAACTTGATTTCAACATACCAAACCATTCAAAACTTATTTCTAAGTTATGTGAAGGTTATTTAAGGTATGTTAAGCCTATTTCACTATTTTGGAGTGTTCGTTGCATTAAACTGGTTATATTTACGCATCAGTGCACGTATAACCTTCCAGAAAGCGATTTAAAGCTTGAAATCGAACAAGAATTGATATGTGCAAACGATACACATATTTTTACAAATCCCAAGTATGAAATACAATATTTCATTGGTTTGGTATTTTTTTGATGTTTGAAGTGACACAGGTGTCATAGTAGACCTGGTCTTTCGGGTTCAACGTCTCTCACATAACAGATACGCCCGAGTCTTGAGGAGAAGAAGTCCATGTGACCGTTAGTAACCCACAGCCTCTAACCTGCACGTGGTTAATTTAGTTAACACCAGGATATGGCCCAGGATGATACGAATATCCTAATCCAGTATCCTGATCACAAGTAAACAACCAAAAGCAGGATATTAGTCAGGATATATATACTCAGAAAATGGCCCATAACAATTGTCCCCAAATATATCTGCTGGTATACCAATCCAACAGATATATTTTAAAAATTCTATCTCGTAAATCAAGGCAATTAAATCGAGACGACGGTCAAGATTACACCATAACTTCCAACGCGCTTTTAACTCGATGGAGGTCTACAATGCTCCTATATCTTCTCTCTTCTTGTTTGAAAAGCAGATATCTCCAACGGAGTCTCCAGGTAATTCCCTACTTCTCATTCATTTTTTGTCAATCTTTCTTCCTTTATTTACAATGGCTGCTAGAACTTATTCCCAAACCGGTGAATCATCCGAGACCTTCATTCAGCAGAATCTTCTCAAAAATCCCGAGAAGGAGGTCTGTGCTTTTGATAACGCATACATTGCGGCTTTGAGAGCTTCCGGTGCTTTCCCCGATAACACGGTCTTTAGACCATTCGATCGGTCAATTCGATCGGATGTTTCTTCTACCGATTGGGTTTGCTTCCCAGCATACCCTTTCTCGCTAGGTCTTCGATACCCTTTTCCCGAATTTATGATGCAATTCTTCCGGACCACCGGTATCTCCTTTGCTCAGACCATGCCCATGGTCTGGAGGGTATTAATCGTACTCAACCAAATTAAAAATCTTCACTGTCCCGACCTTTGTATCGAAGATCTGCCAATCGCTTACCGCCTCCGATCCCACGGTTCTAGCCGGTTTTTGCTTTTTTCGACTTCCAACAAACCCCTTATTCTTAAAGCCACCAAAAACGAAGACGGATGGCAACGTAAGTTCTTCTTTGTCAAACGAGACTCCATTGATGTGGGTGCTAGCCTTCTGATGGAGTGGTTAACCACCGGTAGGATCATGAATGTTCCCATGTACCTTTAGACTTTTATCTTTTTCTAATATCCTCCTTTTTGATCCTTTTGCAGTAAATTTCAAGGAAGTAGCTCCCCCTACTGCGGAATCAGAGAAAAGAATCAAAACTGTTTACCAATTACCTGCAAGTGACAGGAGTTTTACCACACATATCCCGAGTTCCAGTCAATATTCATCATCTGAAATGCCTGGTAAGGATTACTTGTGAAATAATTAATCAGCACAATACAATATAATGAAAGGTAATAAAGATGTAAGACTTTTTCCCTTTACGCAGCACCGGCCAAGATCCCTGAAGTCTTTGACCTCGACGAGCTGGACAGTTATTCCGATAAGGTTTAGATCAAGAAGGAACCTAGTCCCAAGGCCACGGCCTCATCCAAGCCCAGCAGTTCCAAGGCCATCGTCATTCCCAAACCTTCGCCAGCTACCAGGCCCCGGAGTTCAAGCTCCCGTAAAAGGAAAGAGCCCGATTCCCCCGTCATCTCTGATACATTCCCCTATGAGAATTACGGGTTCATCGAAGCAAGCGGATTTATGACTTCTTTTGTCAACCAGGTTAGTATCCTTGAACCATATCCTGCAGCTTATACCACTTATAAGTATTTATTAAAACCAATACCTGTCCTCTTATTTTTGCAGGGTCTTGAACGTCTGGTTCATCTATATCAAGAATCATGCGGGCTCAACAAGACGCTTGAATCCAAGTTAAAGAAAGCCGAGATTACCATCTCCGATCAAGGCATGATTGCAGCCGCTAAATCTCGGAACTACGAGGAAAAGTTCAAGGCTATGACCCAAGAACACCAGACCGCTCTCAACAAAGCTACTCTCCAGGCCCAAGCCGATCTTGACGCTGCCCATGCTCAACATGAACAGGATATGGTTAGCTACCGGGAAAGCCTTAAAAGTTCTGTCATCACTTCTCTCCTCCAGGCCAGGCTAAAGATGGCCCACGAAGCCAAAACACTAGGCTTCGAATGCCCTTCTTGGGACGTCAGTGCCTGGGAAACAAAGCTAAAGAGCCTTGGCGGCACTTCTGCCAAACCTGCTGCTGAAGGATCTACAAAAGCAGTTGAAAAACCAACCGGTGCTGAGAGGGATGCTGAGGCGGATCCCGAGACGGATGCTGCTGAAATTACCATGAACGAAGAAGGCGCTGCCTCCTAAAACTTATTTTCTTTAAATTTGAGAGTTATGCTTATATTTGAACAATTTTATTTTTTGTCTTATGAACAGTTTTTATTTCTGTATTAAAACAACTTGATAGCTGAAGGTGGATGGATCCTCGGTTTTAGGACGAAACCTTCGGTTATCAACTGGTATTGCTTATTTCAAATAATTTCATCTTTCAATTGACTTGCTATTTCATCCTCGGTCCCCTATGCATGAAGTCCTCAAACACTTAGAAGATTTTTGAACACCAGTTCCAATTGTATAGACAATTTTTTGTGTTACAGGGGTAAAACCCAAAATATACTGGAGATAAATCCTTCGTATCCTGGGGGAAATCCCAAATTTTCGTGCGCTACAGGCGGGAGTGTATAAACTCCAAGACTTAGAAAGGTGAAAACCTTTAAACCTTAGAGAGTATGAAAATACCCTTTCGTGAGAGAGGGTGATCAATCCTCATATACCTTTAGGATTCAGGATATAGCCAACAGTAACGAAATTGTCAGCCACTTTTACATGGACTGGTCCCGCCACCTTGAACTATTCCCGAATAACTTGCGCTCCAGGCGGGGTGTTTAAACCCAATTCAAAAGAAAGGTGAATACCTTTAAACCTGTGAAGGGATCAGGATCCCTTAGACGTGAGAGAGGGGGCCAATCCTCTAATCTTCCGAAGTATCCTGAGTGTGTATCCTGGTGCTACATCCCGAAGTATATTCTGCAAAACCACTATAAGCTAAGGTGGGTGTTAGCCTGGCTAACACCCCTCCAATGCTTAAGTCAGTAATGGGTTCAAAATAGTAAATGATATTAAAATTTAATAAAAGAGTCAGAATCCATACCGCCCTGAGTCAGAATTTGAATTCCATACTCACTTAAAATAGAGCTTTAGATGTATAGCATTCCAGGATCTCGGTAGCATATCTCCCTCCATATTCTTGAGTCGGTATGCTCCTTTTCCTGATTCTGATTCAACCTCATAGGGTCCTTCCCACTTTGGAGCCAACTTTCCATCAGCAGGATTAGTAGTATTCTGAAAAGCTTTTCTTAATACCCAATCTCCAACCTGAAATCTTCTAGTCCTTATATTCTTGTTATATGCTTTAGATATCCTCTGTTGATATGCTGCCATCCTTAGCCTTGCAGCATCTCTTGTCTCATCAATAGTATCCAGTTCCTGGCATAGGACTTCAGGATTCTGCTCAGGATCCCTGAGGTTGGATCTTGCTGTAGGTATCACCATTTCCGTCGGTATCACCGCTTCTGCTCCAAACACTAAGGAAAACGGGGTTTGACCAGTTGCACTCTTTACCGTTGTCCTATCAGCCCACAAAACAAAGGGTAATTCTTCTGCCCATCTTCCTTTCTTAGCCCCTAGTCTCTTTTTCAAGTTGTTGACAATTATCTTGTTCGATGATTCTGCTTGTCCATTTGCTTGAGGATGTACTGGAGTAGACGTAATCATTTTGATTCCCCAACTCTTGCAGAAGTCAGTAGTCCTTTTACTTATAAATTGAGATCTGTTGTCACAATTTATCTCAGCTGGTACTCCAAACCTAGTCAGGATATTCCTTTTTATGAAGGATACCACTTCTTGATCTCTAACTTGAACAAATGCTTCTGCTTCAACCCACTTGGAGAAGTAATCCGTCATTGCCAACTTGAAAACCTTTCCTCCTGGAGCCTTTGGAAGCTTCCCACTATATCCATACCCCATTTCATGAGTGGCCAAGGGGAAACGATAGGATACAGCGGTTCAGCAGGCTGATGTAACATGTTACTATGTCTTTGACATGCGTCACATCTTCGAGCATATTCTGTGGCATCTTTCCTCATCGTCGGCCAATAATATCCTGTCCTTAATACTTTTGAGAATAAGGACCTGCCCCCAGTATGGTTACCACAATCCCCTTCATGTATATCCTGAAGTACTTCTTTGGTTTCGGGATCCTTCAAGCACCTCAGATATGGTCCTGCAAGAGATTTCTTATACAAAACATCATTTATAATAGTGAATCGTGATACCTTCATTCTAAAGGCTTTAGGATTCTCATTCTTTGGGATGTGTCTGTTTTGGTCAAAAAATCAGACGAGGATAATGCAACCAAACTCTCTGTTACGGGGTATGATGCTTGAATTGGTAAACAACAATGAGGACCACTATGAAATGAATTGCACAGGGGACACAAAGATTTATACGAGGAAAAAGCCCTTGATCAATTAATGATCTCCGGCATAAAAAACCTCGGGTGATGGAAACTACCAATCACCAACTCAAATTAAACAATAATCCTTTTACAACTTCGGATGATAGCGAGATAAGTACAAGGATCACTATAGTGTATCGTGTAGAAATGTATGAAAAATGCTAAGTGTTTTGCCGAGAGCTGGTGAGTGCAGTTGTACGAGTGTGTGTAGCCAAAAAATAGCCAAGTGTTGTCTAATTAGCTCGCTATCCCTTTTAAATTTAGTAAAATATCTAAATAACTAACTATCCGCAATTCATGCCTTCTCCCCACGATCTCCATAACGTTCACCATGGTCAAGCACGTGCGAAATAAACGTGGAATGTTCTCCAGGAACGTTACCAAGACTAAGTCCAAGCTGGTACTCCTGCAAAACAATAACGAAATCATAGCAGACAATCATTAGTATAAGGATCCTTAGGACGATCCATGGTCCTGATCCTGAAGCACTTCTGAGGATCATTAACTGACACAGAAGTAAGGATCACCAAGCAGGATAATAATTGAGGATCACGGGTCATTAAGAAATCCTCCCCTAACAATTGCCCCTAAAATATAAGGAGTAATATTGTAAATAAACAAGTTATATTTTGTTGATCTTATCCGCAACAAACTAACGGATAAATAGCCGTTAAGATCGAACTAGCCGTTGCAAACCTGACGTCACTGAAGTAACTATCCTGCAAATCATCATTATAAATAGGAGTTAGAGATAGGATCAATTTGCATTTAAATCCAAGAGAAACTCCCTTTAAATTCTCAACCGAAGATCAACTAGGTATCTCTTTTCCTATTTCTCCTTCTCTTACTCTGTTTTTCTTTCTTTACCAACACCACGTTAAGAATGATGCTCCGGTCCTCCCCCGCCAAGGATCACCAGAAGGATAGCCCCTTGAAGAGTCAAGGGATCATCAAAGATTCAGCGAATGAGAGGTGTTGCTTTACTGATCCACAAGTAGATAAGATCCGGTACTGCTTTCCGGCGAACACCTTTTTCAGACCCTTCGATCCCACTGTTCTGAGCGACTATATTTCTGAGACATGGGTAGCTTTTCCTGTTACCCCATTCACCATAGGATACACCTATCCTTTTCTAGCTTTTACCCAATCCTTTTTCTCCCTTACCGGCATCTCCTACATCTAAGCTATGCCGATGATCTGGAGGGTCTTATATACCCTTGAAAGGATCATAGAGCAGGAAGGGATTGATTTAGGAATGTCAGAACTGGAAGAGATGTATGATCTCACGACGTTTGGATCCCACCGATATCTGTTTAAGCGAAAACCCGGTGAAGAACACCCCATTTTTAAAGCCACCAAGAACGATACAAATTGGAAACGACGTTTTTTCGTTGTCAGAAGGGATTCTATTCCAAACGGAAAGGATCTACCAAGGAAGTGGTCCACCCATGGTAGGACAGAGGGTCCTGAGAAGGATCACCAGATAGACTTGATTTTGTATAAGGATCACTAACACCCTTTTGTTTTATATTATGTAGCTGTCACTGTTTCACACCTCATACCGTCTCCTGGTACCAAGGATAGGCTTGCTGCTTTTAGAAGGCTCGGTCCTGAAACAAGATCATTCAAGGCAATCACCCAGGATTCTGAAGAGGTATCCTCAGGCTCAGTCACTATGTCAAGTAAGTATCCTGTTCTTTGTATAGTTAAAGACTTAAATAAATAGTTAAATAGAAATAGGATAAGGATACTTATCTGTTTTGAATGTGTAGGTGCCGGAAAAGCTTCCAAGCCTGCCTCTCAGTTCAACATTGCCGACCTCGACACTGTTCGATCCAGAAAGAAGAAGGCCACTGCCAGCCCTAGTGTCTCCATCCCCAAGGCACCCACTAAAGGAAGGGGTGGCAAGAAGAGGAAAAACTCTGAGATAGAGGATCTACAAGGCCTGCCACTGATCCGCCACTAGTTCCTTGAATACTTCAATGACGTGAGGATCACCAATTCTGCCTAGGTATCCTACTTATTTGAGGATCACCTGATCTTGAACTGCTTTGTCTTTTTTGCAGAAATTTGCTGAGATTGAAGACTACGTGGGGAACGTTGAGGAGCTGGATAAGAAGATTGCTGACCTCCAACAAGTTGCAGTGCTCAAGGATCTTAAGATTGCTGATCTCGAAAAAGCCCTTCAAAACGCTAAGACTCAGACAGCTAAAATCTTGATCGACATTGACTACGAGAAGCATGATCTCATAGAAGGTGCAAAGGTCTCCGCTGCCATTACAATGTACAAGACAAAACTGAAGATGGCCCAGGAAGCTCAAGATCCTGACTTCGACAGAAGCAGCTGGAATGTTGAAGGCTGGAAGGCGAGGTTAGCTGATCTGGAAGATGATGAGGAGGCTGAGGAGGTTTTGGCGATCGAGGCTGGAGGCAGTACGAAGGATCAGGTGAAGGATACCGAAGCTGGAGGGGACGAAGATGCAGCGAAGGTGTAGGCTGCATGATTGGGTAATGATGGACATTTCTAGACGTAGCCGGAGCCCAATTTTTTAAATTCGGTAGTAGTTTGTTTTGTGGTTGTGCTGTTTTAAAACAATGATGGTCTGTATTTGAACAATAGTTTTAGGATTAAGGATCTAGGATCCTTTGGATAATAGGTAGGATTACAAATGGTGGAGGGATCCTTTGTTTGGGGGATGAAGCCATTGTGATCCTGCCGCCTTTGATTTCCTGCACTTGCTATAACCGCATTAACAATGGACACCCGTTGCCAACCCATGTGGACGGGCCACGTTTTGCTGGTAGAAACGTGGGTTGGCAATTTTGACAACCTTCGGCGGTTAAACCTTTGTTAATAAAATAACTTTAATCTTTTTTGGCTTATCTTGTGTTATTATCCTTGTTTGTCCTTTTAATTTTCAATTGTTTTGATGTACACTTGTCTGAATAAGAAAAGTTGAAAAAATTAGATAAAATTTTTTTTTTAGGATATGATCCAGGATCAAATATCCTATAGTTGAAAAATTCCAAAAAGTAGTATATTTTAAGGATCATGAGTTCAGTTGTCAAAGTATAAGGGTTATTCAAATAATCAAGGAATAAAATCAAAATAGTTAAGGATCATACATGGGGATCCAAGTTAGGATCCTAACCCTTAATACTATAACCAGGATAACCATAGGACAAACCTTAGTAAGAGGTAAGGATCACGGATCCTTGGTTGTTTAACTTCGAAGACCTGAAATAGAACATAACTTGGGACTAAGCCATTATAAGATAAAAGTTAGCAACTGGGGACAAGCCCAAAGAATAACTGGGGACAAGCCCAAGGATAACTGGGGACAAGCCCAAGGATCGTGTGTGAACTGGAGTATGGCCCTAACTGGCGACTATCCAAACTTAGTGGCATGAAAATGCCAAAACCTTAGCTAACGCGAAAACGTTAGAAACCTTAAGAACAGATATATGGTACGTCTACCATTATACATAGGATCCTAGGCATAGCCAGTACAATGGAATTATCAGCCCCTAAAGCGAGTACTGGTCCCACTGCCATGAACTATACCAGGATCATCATGCGCTACTGGCGGAACTGGGGTCAAGCCCAAATAACTGGGGTCAAACCCAAGTAACTGGTTGCTTTTATGGATAACCATCCTTTTGCTAAGAGTACCTGAATCTTCAAAACTCAAAATCACGTGAAAGGGGGATAAAGGATGCAGGATCCTTATCCTTATGTGAGAAAGTAAGGAAATGAAATAGTTTAAGATTAGAATGTTACCAAAATGAGGATCATCTGTGCTTTAAGGATCCTTTAAGGATATTTATCATGTGAGGATCATGGATCCTTATCACATGAAGTATTTCTTCAAATGGACAGGATTCCAGGCTCTAGGTAGCAAATCACCTTCCATTGTTAGCAGTCGATATGCCCCCTTTCCTGCCTCAGCTTCAATCAAGTAAGGTCCTTCCCATTTTGGTGCCAACTTTCCATCAGCAGGATTGGTGGTATTCTGAAAGGCTTTCCTTAGTACCATATCACCAACTTGGAATTTCCTGATCCTGACATTTTTGTTGTAGGCTCCAGCCATTCTTTGCTGATAACTGGCCATCCTTATCCTTGCCAAATCTCTGATTTCTTCTATAGTATCCAGGTCTTGAACCAAGTTCTCATCATTTTCCTCAGGATCACGAATACTTGTTCTAGCAGTTGGAACCACCATTTCTGTAGGGATCACTGATTCTGCCCCAAATACCAAGGAGAATGGAGTTTGGCCTGTAGCATTCTTAGGAGTTGTCCTATCAGCCCAAAGCACATAAGGTAGTTCTTCTGCCCATTTCCCTTTCTTGGATCCAAGCTTCTTCTTCAAATTGTTGATGATGATCTTATTGGAGGATTCTGCCTGACCATTAGCTTGTGGGTGGACTGGTGTTGATGTTATCATCTTAATCCCCCAGCTGTCACAAAAGTTAGTAGTTCTGCCCCCAATGAATTGGGAGCCATTATCACATATAATTTCAGAAGGAATACCAAATCTAGTTATAATATTTCTTTTAATGAAGGATATAACTTCCTTTTCTCTGACTTGGGCAAAAGCTTCAGCCTCTACCCACTTGGAGAAGTAATCAGTCATAACAAGCATGAACACTTTTCCACCAGGTGCCTTAGGGAGCTTACCAACTATATCCATGCCCCATCTCATAAATGGCCAAGTGGAGGATATAGGGTGCAAAAATTCAGCTGGTTGATGAAGGATATTGCTGTGTCTCTGACAAGGATCACATTTCTTAGCATACTCCACAACATCTCTCTTCATAGTTGGCCAATAGTATCCTGTCCTCAGGATCCTTGAGAATAATGCCCTGCCCCCAGTGTGGTTTCCACAATCTCCTTCATGGAAGTCTTTTAAAACTTCTTGGATTTCAGGATCCTCAATGCATCTTAAATATGGTCCTGCAAGAGATCGTTTATACAACATATTATTTAAAATTGTGAATTGAGATACCTTAATTTTGAAAGCCCTAGGGTTTTCTCCTGTAGGAATCTCTCCATGTTGTAAGTATCTCCTGATTGTGAGGATCCATGATCCTGAATGAGTTTGAGTATCCTCACTAGGGATAATTGTAGAATCCTCTCCTATTTCCATAGCCACATGATCCTCGATGGCAGGAGCCAGGATATGGATAATGGGGATACTTATATCCTCCGGGATCTTCAAAGATGATCCTAGATTAGCCAATGCATCAGCTTCTGCATTTTCTTCCCTTGGTACCTGTGTCAAACTAAAGGAAACAAAAGAGAGTGCCAATTCTTTGACTATCTCCAAATATTTGGTTAGCTTTTCACCTTTAACAGCATAGGATCCATTAAAGTGATTAGTGATTAACAAAGAATCTACATGTACCTCAAGATACCTGATCCTCATATGCTTAGCAATTTGCAAGCCAGCTATCAAGGCTTCATATTCAGCCTCATTGTTAGTGGTTTGGAACTCACAAGCTATAGAGTGGGGTATTATGTCCCCCTGTGGCGATTTTAGTAGTATTCCAAGCCCTGTTCCTTTGACATTTGAGGATCCATCAGTATAGAGTATCCAAGGATCCTTGGTCTCCTCTAGCTGCTGAACTTCTAACTCAGCTTCCTTTTGCAAATCACTACTGAAATCTGCCACAAAGTCGGCTAATGCTTGGGATTTAATGGCTGTCCTGGGCTCATATCTTATATCATATGCACTAAGCTTCACTGCCCACTTAGCCATCCTTCCTGACATTTTAGGTTTCCTGAGGACATTCTTAATTGGAAAATTAGTTTTGACGATAATGGCATGAGTTTCAAAATAATGTCTCAATTTAGTAGATGCCATAATTAATACAAGGATGAGTTTTTCTAAGTGTGAATACCTGGATTCAGCATCGAGTAAACTCTTACTTACATAATAGACAGGATGTTGTGTACCTTCGTGATCCTTAACAAGGACGGCACTTACTGCTTTTGAGGATACCGCGAGATATAAGGATAACACATCTCCTTTTTCTGGTTTCATCGAGGCCGGGGCCGAGGATAGGTAATCCTTAAGAGCTCTTAAGGCACTTTCATGCTTCTCAGTCCACTCGAATTTCTTGTTCTTCCTTAGGATATCATAGAATTCCTTGCACTTTTCTGAGGATTTGGATATGAATCTGTTTAAAGCTGCAATCCTGCCTGTTAACCTCTGAACATCCTTAGCATTGGCAGGGGACTTGATGTTCACTATAGCTTTGATTTGTTCTGGACTGGCTTCAATGCCTCTCTTTGTCACCATATATCCTAAGAATTTACCTGCTTTAACACCAAAGTGACATTTTGAAGGATTAAGTTTCATGTTATATTTGTCAAGGATATTGAATGCTTCCTCCAAGTCTCTTAGGTGATCCTCAGCCTTTTTTGATTTTACCACCATATCGTCTATGTAAACCTCCATAGTTTGTCCAATCTGATCCTTGAACATCATATTCACTAACCTTTGATAAGTTGCACCTGCATTTCTTAGTCCGAATGGCATAGCAATATAACAGTATATACCAGTTGGAGTCATAAAGGCTGTATCCTCTTGATCGGATGGTTCCATCTGAATTTGTTGAAATCCAGATGAAGCATCCATAAAAGTTAACAGTTCATGACCCGCAGTTGCATCCACCATGGAGTCAATGTGGGGTAATGGGAAAGGATCCTTGGGACATGCCTTATTTAAATCAGTGAAATCGACACATACCCTCCACTTTCCGTTTTTCTTTTGAACAACAACCACATTGGCCAACCATCTTGGATACTTGACCTCTCTAACCATACCTGCTCGGAGTAATTTCTCTACCTCCTCCTGGATAATGGCATTTCTTTCTGGTGTAAATTTCCTCCTCTTTTGATGGATTGGTTTGAAGGACCTATCAATGCCAAGTTTGTGAGTGATTATATCTTTAGATATACCTGTCATGTCCTCGTGTTTCCATGCAAAGGTGGTCTTTCTCCTTTTGAGGAAGGATATGAGGTCTTCCTTTATTTTGCCAAGGATCCCTGATCCTATATAAACTTTAGATTCAGGATCATCAGGATCCATAAGGATTTCTACTACATCCTGTTCTCTTGCCTCCAAGACATCCCTTGGAGGATGCTTTAATTGCTATTGCTCCCTTGACTTTGAGGCTGGTTTCATTGATGAGGTGTAGCAGTTCTTAGCTTCTTGCTGATCACTATCGATTTTCACTATTCCCCAAGGACTAGGAAGCTTCACACATTGATGATAAGTGGATGGGACTGCCTTCATATCATGTATCCAAGGCCTGCCAAGGATAACATTACAACAAGATAAACAGTCAATAACACAAAATTTTTGGTAAGAATGTAGGCCTTCGATATAGATTGGTAGTTTAATGTCCCCCAGAGTATTCTTAGTCTCTCCACTGAATCCCACGAGCACAGAGGATCTTGGTATGATATCGGATTCAGGAATATTCATCTTCTTGAGGACATCAAGCTGGATAATGCTCACAGAGCTTCCTCCATCTATAAGGATCCTGCGAACAAAATGGTTAGAAATAAAAAGAGTGATAACCAAACCATCGTGATGAGGATCCTGAATGTCAACACGATCATCCTCATCAAAAGTTATAACTTTTCCTTCGGAGACACTGGATGTTCGAATGGGTCTATCTCCATTATCCATCTTGGTTTCCTTTGCATGTCTTTTAGCTGCAGAGAAGGATGTTCCACAAATGTCTGATCCTCCAGAAATAAAGTTTATAACTTGTGCATCTGCTGGAGGGGCTGGAGCTTTCTCCGGGATCCTTTCAGGATCCTGAGTCCTTGACTTCTTTCTCCCCAATAATTCTTTCAAGTGCCCCTTACTCAACAAGTATCCAATTTCTTTTCTCAGTGCGATGCATTCTTCTGTGAGATGCCCAAAATCTTCATGATATGCGCACCACTTTGACTTATCTTTAGTTGCAGCTGGTCTGTCATTTTTCCTAGGCCATCTAACTTTATCACCTAAATTCTGCATCGCAAGGATTAGTTCATTGTTATCAACAGAAAAGCAATATTCGGAAATTGGAGGATAATCCTCATCATCCTCTTCTTGTTCAACAGCATGCACATTCTGGTTATCAGATTTGTTATAGGATCTGAACTTGTTGTTCTTGAATGAGGATCCTTACTTCTCTTGCTTTGAGGATCCTGCTAACCTCTCCTGGATCCTTTTGTCATCCTCTAGCCGGATGAACCTAAGGGCCCAGGTTCTTACCTCATCTAGATTCCTGCATGGTGTCACAACAACATCATCATAGAATAATGAATCCCTAAGCAATCCCATTTTAAAGGCTTCAACAGCCGTAGCTATATCCAGGTTAGGAATATCTAAGGATTCTTTACTAAATTTAGTGATATAATCCCTTAATGATTCATTATGACCTTGGGTTATCCTATACAGATCACTAGTTAAACGCTCAAATTTTCTACTACAAGAAAACTGATTATTAAATAGGTTAACTAGATTAGCAAACGAGGTAATAGAGTAAGGGGGAAGACTTAGCAGCCTTTTAAGAGCCGATCCAGTAAGAGTGGATCCAAATCCCTTGCACAGACATACTTCCTTTAACCTTTCTGGGATGGGATTGATCTCCATCCTTTCCCTGTACTGTGCTATGTGTTCTTCAGGATCTGTTGAACCGTCATACAACTTCATGGTAGGCACGTGGAACCTCTTAGGTATCTCAGCATCACAGATTGGTGGTGCAAAATGAGATATCTTGTGGCTCCCATCTGCAATCTCCGGGATAGGCTTGACCACTCCTAGGACACTTGATATCATATCCTTTAACTTTTGTAATTCTCTGGCCATGGCATGATTGATACCTGTATCCTGCATAAGGCCATGGTTAGTGGTATAAGAATTATTGAAAGTGTTACCTCCCATTGGATTCAAATTAGGAAGAGCGGATGTGAATCCATATTGTTGGGGCTCCGGAATGACTGATGGACCAGTAGAAGCAATGGTCTGCATTGGAATAAAATCTCCCTGATGGATATCGGGACTCCCTGATTGCAAACTCCTTAAGGATCCCGGAATCTGGAAGGATCCATGAAACTGAGAGGATCCTTGGACCTGGGAGGATCCTGGGACGTAGGAAGATCCTTGAACCTGGGAGGATCCTTGAAACTGAAAGGATCCTTGAACCTGGGAGGATCCTGGAACATAGGAAGATCCTTGAACCTGGGAGGATCCTTGAAACTGAGAGGATCCTTGAACCTGGGAGGATCCTGGAATATAGGAGGATCCTTGAACCTGGGAGGATCCTTGAAGTGGCCAGAATCCTTGAATCTACTGCGCTCCTAAGTATCCTCCTGAGCTTACGAAGGATCCTATATGCTGAGGATGGGATCCTGCTGGTTGGAAGTATGACCCTGAAGCCTGAGTCATTGCTGATGATCCGTAATGCACTCCTTTTGGCCCTCCCACATATTGAACGTCTGGAACCGCTGAAGGCTGAGAAGTTATAACCGGAGTATCGAAATTCAAAGATCTGGGCATCAGTGGGGAGTGATCCTCTGCCGATCTCTTCTGTTTCTTGATGTCTCCAATTTCTCTAAGAATCCTTTCATTGGTCTTATCCTGCTGCTGTATATGCTCCTTCATCTGCAAAATCAGAGTAAACAAGTCACTAGTAGTAGGAGTATAAGAAGCAGAAGAAGTTGGAGGTTTTGAGAAAATGGGAGTTGGTTTCTTCTCGGCATTTTTCTGAGGTCCAGAAGGTGGTGGAGGCAAAGGTGGAATGCCCTGGGATGAATTGACTGCAGACATCGCACTGGAGGTGTTCTTTGATGATGAAGCCATCTTCTTGGATGTAACGAACCGAAATGATCACAAAAATGAGAATTTCTTAGGAATGAAGCACCAATTGCCCCACGGTGGGCGCCAAACTGTTTTGGTCAAAAAATCAGACGAGGATAATGCAACCAAACTCTCTGTTACGGGGTATGATGCTTGAATTGGTAAACAACAATGAGGACCACTATGAAATGAATTGCACAGGGGACACAAAGATTTATACGAGGAAAAAGCCCTTGATCAATTAATGATATCCGGCATAAAAAACCTCGGGTGATGGAAACTACCAATCACCAACTCAAATTAAACAATAATCCTTTTACAACTTCGGATGATAGCGAGCTAAGTACAAGGATCACTATAGTGTATTGTTAGGGGTCATTTTCTTAACATACGTATCCTGACCAATATCCTGCCTTTGTTTGTTTATTTGTGACCAGGATGCTGGAAGAGGATATTGCTAACATCTTGGGCAATATCCTGAGGTTTATTGAATTAACCACGTGCAGGTTAAAGGCTGAGACTTGCTAACGGTCAAGAGGACTTCTTCTCCTCAAGACTCGGACGAGTTTGTTGAAGGAGAGACGTTGAACCCGAAAGACCAGGTCTACAACGTTCGATTAAGGAATATTCGGTGGATCCCGGAAGTTTAGGATAGTTTGTTAGCTTATCTTTACTATAAATAGATGGGTACGGATCAGTTTAAGTCACACAATCTCCACTTACACTCTCGCATACTTTCACTTTCTAGCTCATTGCAAACACCACACTTGTATTCAAATTTCGTTGTAACACTTAGTCGATCCGTACCACATCCTGCACTGTATCCTGATATTTGAAGCAATAGAAGAACAAGGCAGCTGCGATTGTCAGCTCCCGAGGTTTTATGCCGGCGATCTAGATTGATCAAGGGCTTTCCTCGTACATCTCGTGTCGTTTACTTTACTTTTGCTCATTGTTTGATCATAGATACAGCTCGATATCCTGAGTCGTATCCTGAATACTGATTTCCTAATTAACTCAACAAGCACATTTTCAAATACACTTTCTAGCACACTACCTCACTTTACTAATTTGATCACTTAATTGCTTCGGTAATTTTTGACCAAAACAATTTGGCGCCCACCGTGGGGCAAGTGGTGCTCTCTTTACTAAATTTTTTTGTTAAATCGCTAATCGGCTTTCTATTTTCAAAACTTTTTGCCACATTGTCCATAATGGCCTCAAGATCAAACATGAGTTCCTCTACTGTGTCTGCTATGACTTCTGCTACTATCGGTCCGGTGCTTCCACCACCTCCTCCAAGGATGCCAGCCTCTTCACGACCTCAGGATATTATCCCTACTCGCAGTGTTCAGGAATCTGCTCCCGTTCTAGCTTCTAATGATGAAATTCTTACTTTATTTGGAAGTGTGCAGGAATAAATGAGGCAGCAACAGGAAACAAACCAAATGCTTTTAAGGGAAATACAACTCCTGAAGTCTGGCTCGAGCAGATCTGCTGAGGATAATGTCACTCCATTACATCCCAGAACGTTGAACTTTAGTTCAGCTGTGTATACTGAGGATAACAGGGGGAATATTGTGCCCAGCCTTCCTCAGAATCATACTCCTGAAATACCCTCCTCGATCAGGATGTCAACCATGAGGAGCTCAGGATATGCTTCAGGATATGGGCAAAATCCTCCAACGGGTAACGTGTCAAATAATAATAATACTTATGCTACTAACAATAGTGGATCTTTGCAGGATACAGGTGTGACATCAGCACTTACTAGGGAACTTCAAAAGTTGAAGGACATGATATCCAGTGTACCTGGGGTGGTCCAGCCGATCCCGGAAGTGTCCCAAGACAGCCATAAGATATCTCGTTTTGCACATCCTATCTGTGATGCTGAGATCCCAAAGAGATTTCAAACCCCCAACATGAAGCTTTACGACGGAACTACGGATCCTGAGGAGCATATTGCCCAGTATAGGGAAAGAATGGAGATTAACCCTATCCCTCCGGATCTCAAGGAAGCATGCTTGTGCAAGGGTTTTGGTTCAACCTTAATAGGATCAGCCTTAAAGTGGCTCTTGAATGTTCCTCCGCATTCGATTACATCTTTTGCTCACTTAGTAAATTTATTTAATAGTCAGTTTTCTTGTAATAGAAGCTTTGAAAAATTAACAAGTGATCTCTACAGGATAACACAGGGACCTCAAGAATCCCTTAGGGATTACGTGAACAAGTTCAGCCGGGAATCCCTGGACATTCCTCACCTTGATGTTGCAATAGCTGTGCAAGCTTTTAAGATGGGATTACAAAAGGATTCTCAGTTCTATCAGGATCTTGTAATGAATCCCTGCAGGAATCTCGACGAAGCTCGTAACAGGGCTTTGAGATATATCCGTCTGGAAGATGACAGGAAGATGCAAGAGAGAATGAACTCATCCAACACTTATGAGTCAACTAACAGGAAGTCAGAATCCTCATTCAAGTCATATCGGCCTAAGCCATATGGTAGAAATGAGAACAAGAGAGTGAATGCTGTCGAAGATGAGGATCCTGAAGAGTATCCCGAGTTGTCTGAATATTGCTTTTCTGTTAACATTCCTGAATTGATGTATGCCATGCAGGGTCTAGGAGACAAGGCTAGGTGGCCTCGGAAGAATCAACAAAAGGCTGGCTGGAAAGATAAGTCAAAATGGTGTGCTTTCCACGAGGATTTCGGACATGTAACTGAGGATTGCATTGCTCTAAGGAAAGAAATAAGCTATCTATTAAGCAAGGGATATCTGAAAGATCTCTTGGGGAGAAAGAAGAATAAGGGTCAGGATACTGAGAAGGATCCTGAGCGAGCAGCATCACCTCCTGCCGATGCCAAGATAATCAACTTCATTTCGGGAGGATCCGACATTTGTGGAACTTCGTACTCGGCAGCAAAGAGACATGCAAAGGAAGCTAAGGCCGAAAGGGGAGACAAACCTGTCAGGATGACTACCCTCACAACTGACAAAGTGATCACTTTTGATGCTGATGACAGGGATACTGTCCAGGATCCTCACCATGATGCTCTGGTAATAACGTTATATGTGGCTAACCATTTTGTACGCAGGATACTGGTTGATAATGGCAGCTCCGTCAACATAATCTAACTAGAAACTCTGAAGAGAATGAATGTATCTCCAATGGATATCACTTCAAAGTCTACCGTGCTTGTTGGGTTCAGTGGAGAGGCTAGAAACACAGTGGGAGAGATAAAGTTGCCAGTATACGTCGAAGGAGTCAACTCAATACAACGTTTCTGTGTGATGGATTCTCTATCCTGCTATAACATCATACTGGGAAGACCGTGGATTCACGATATGAAGGCCGTGCCATCAACATATCACCAATGCATCAAGATACCTACCCCTTGGGGAGTTGTCAAAGTTGATAGTGATCAGCAGGAAGCGAAAGAATGCTACTCATCCTCGATGAAATCCTCAACCAAACCTAGTGCAGCATAGCAATTAAAGACGCGGGCCCAGGATATCGTGGAGGATCCGGAGCAGGATGTGAAGAAAATTATCCTGGACCAGGATAACCCCGATATTTCGGTGCTCGTAGGGACCAATATCCCTCAGGATATTGAAGAACAATTAATTAACTTTTTGAAATGCAGGATGTCAACGTTTGCATGGAAGCATGAGGATATGACATGCATATCCAAAGATATTATCACTCACAAGCTTGGAATTGATAAATCATTCAAGCCTGTGCAGCAAAAAAGAAGGAAGTTTGCTCCTGAGCGAAACACGATTATCCAGGAGGAAGTTGAAAGATTATTAAAGTCCAGGATGATCAGAGAGGTTAAGTTCCCAAGGTGGCTGGCAAACGTGGTTGTAGTACAGAAGAAAAATGGGAAATGGAGAGTTTGTGTGGACTACACAGACTTGAACAAAGCTTGTCCTAAAGACCCATTTCCTCTTCCACACATTGATGCAATGGTAGATGCCACTGCCGGGCATGAAATGCTGACCTTCATGGACGCATCTTCAGGATTTCAACAGATCCAAATGGAGCCTTCTGACCAGGAGGATACTGCCTTCATGACACCAACAGGTATTTATTGTTATACAGCTATGCCTATTGGTTTGAAAAATGCAGGTGCAACATACCAAAGATTGGTAAATATGATGTTCAAAGACAAACTGTGGAACACCATGGAGGTATATATCGATGATATGGTGGTGAAATCTAAAAAGGCTGAGGATCACCTCCAGGATATCAAGGGAGCATTTGATATCCTGGATCGATACAACATGAAGCTGAATCCTGCTAAATGCCATTTCGGAGTGGGGGCAGGAAAGTTTCTTGGATATATGGTGACAAAAAGGGGGATAGAAGCAAGCCCAGAGCAGATCAAAGCTATCCTGAATATAAAATCACCCTCAAATATGAAGGACGTACAAAGATTGACAGGCCGAGTAGCAGCTTTAAACAGGTTTATCTCGAGATCCTCAGAGAAATGCAAAGACTTTTATGATATCCTAAAGAAGAACAAAAGATTCGAATGGGGGGAGAAGCATGAAGCAGCATTGCAGGATTTGAAACGATATCTATCAATCGCACCTCTATTGATGAAGCCTGAAAATGGTGAACCACTATCCTTGTACCTTGCTGTATCAGGGAATGCTGTAAGTGCCGTTCTCATAAAGGATCATGAAGGTCAGCAATATCCTGTTTATTATGTTAGTAAAAGTTTGCTAGATGCTGAAACTAGGTATTCTCATTTAGAAAAATTGATACTAGCATTAGTCATGGCATCAACGAAACTCAGGCATTATTTCGAGACACATAGGATACATGTTAAAACAAATTATCCTGTCAAAAATGTGCTTAGGAAACCAGAGATGTCAGGTGTCACACCCCGACCACGTAGAACATACAAAACGTGGCGGAAATGTCGGGGAGTGTTGTAACAGAATTAATTGTTTCAAATCCATGGCTATTGAAGTTTCGTTTTATTGATTAAAAGTGTTACAATGTCTTAACAAACAAATAAATACAACATAATTAACTAGTCTTGCATCTTTTATTGTCACTAAAGCCCAAGTCTGCCTATGTGTATCTTGATCATCTTATGCAACATCTCCTGAAAAACACATGTGAAAATAGGTACGTCAGCATAAAAATGCCGGTGAGATACATAGGTTTTGTGAAAATAGGTTTCATGACTTATGTTTGAGAAAATGTTTAGTCATGAACCTTGTTATTTGCTTTGTTTTGTAAATCATTTGAAAATCGATAAGATCAGATGATATGTATAAATAATGTATGGTTAAATGAATAACCATGTAAAATGAGTTTGTATGAAGTAAGATGTTTGTTAACAATGTCTTGTGAAAAATATGTTATTTGTATAAAATGTTCTATGTCTCAACTTGAAATGATTCAGATAACGCTACAATATGTAATACCATACAAACACTTATATATAGGAAGTACCAGCGGCGTATCCACCATGCTTGTATCATATTACACACGCATCGTTACTTAATCACTTAATCAAACCAAACCAACAATGTAAGATGTCTATGTTTAAACCAATTGCCAAATGTATTGAATAATATATCAAAATGTTTATGTCAAGATGTAAATCATGTAATGTGTAACCAAAATGATATGTATGGCTAGTGAAATGTATCAACTAAACCATATGCACAAGAACATAGTATTGAAGTAAAACTTGGTTTAAATCAAAGTTATGTTTTGTGTAGTAACTGCATGATCAATGTAAATCATGTAATATGCGTCCAAAATGTAAGTATGTGATGAATAACAAATGTACTAAGTATGAAGAACAATGCAACGATTGAACATACATAGCATGTGAACTGTACTAAGTATGCAACAACAGACATACGTAGCATGCGACCTGTACTAAGTATGCAACAATAGACATACGTAGCATGTGATGTAATGTAAAACAATGTACTAAGTAATGCACACAATGGCACACCTAGTATGAAATGTAATGAAATCATGTACTATAATGTACTAATGAACATAACAAGTATATGATGTGAAAACAGGAAAGCTTGAAAGTAACAAGTAGGCACATGTGTTTCACCCCAAAACAGTTTGGAAAACAGTAAAAGAGGGGTCTATGTACTCACTTGAGATTGCTCAGTAGTCCTTGAGTAACAACCAAACAATGCTAGAGATCACGGATATCAAACGGCACCTAATATAGGTAACTATGTTAATAAACCGGACCTAAATCGGAAGATCGGGTAGCATGAGGGTTTGTAAACCAAATGAGTGTAGGAACTCATGTGATATGGTTTAACAAAGCCTACATACTAAATGAAACTTAACCTAAGTGTTTACGACCCATTACGACCCGTTTAGGTAGCTTATGCTACTTTAACGCGTCGTTCGCGTAAAACGCGTTCGGAACGCCTAACTAGCCCTATGACAAGTGTTATATGCCTAAACATGTTACATAATCAGTTATGTGACAAAGGTTTAGGTTACATATGCTTAATTACCAATTATACATGAAAAGGGTATTCTGGTAATTTACCTAAGGCATATAAACTACCTATAATACAACTACTTAAACGTAGCGACCATAAGGTATAACCTCGGAAGGTTATTCCCTATATACTATGGTCACCTAATGTGTTTGGTCGGATCCTAATGATCGACCAAATAGGTCGGGTTCGAGGTATAAGCGATTTATTAGATCGCTTACCCTACGACCCTAGACAACGTGGTAATCAGTAGGCATAGTCCCAAGGGACTATAACCAACGTGATTACACTCAT
Organism: Helianthus tuberosus; assembly: GCA_030545235.1. Taxonomy (NCBI): domain Eukaryota; kingdom Viridiplantae; phylum Streptophyta; class Magnoliopsida; order Asterales; family Asteraceae; genus Helianthus; species Helianthus tuberosus. Next base: position 157,243,692 of record CM060402.1, on the reverse strand, counting down.
GTTGCGAAGTTCAAACGAACTTCGCATTGACCATTACTGGTCAACGCTGAAAGTCAAACAAAGTTTGACTTTCTGACTCGAAAAGCAATAAAATAAGGAAAAGAACGAAAGAATACTTACGAAGGGTCCCCGAATGCTAATCTCGATCCAAGAACTCAGGTATGAAACAATGGTTTCAACTTAGAGCTCTCAAATCAAGATTCTAGTGAGAAATGCAATGGGGGTGGATGGGTATATATAGTTTTCGGGTAACCGTTGAGATCGTTTCATGGAAAAGAGGGCACGATCAAGGCCGTACATGTGTTGGAATGTTGTGGTGTGTCAAATGGCCACTCACCATAGGGAATTGACATGTGGAAGGGGGATTGGAGGTGCTAAACAGCTGCAACCAGCTGTTAAAACAATGAATCTGGTCTGCAGAGTCTGACGCGGGCCGCCTGAGGATTAACAGAAACTGAGGCGGGCCGCCTAGCCCTTCTGATCAGAAAACAAGTTTCAGAAATTACAGTTTCAGTCCCTGCACGTGTTTAAGGCCATTTCCGGCACTTCTAAGGCCCGTAAAGCCAACTTTAAGGCCCTAAAATGTTGCCTAAACATTGTGGACATGAAACATGCTCAAAAATATGCCGGATGTTGGTTCGTTTGGTCGTACGAACGCGATGTTCGCTTAATTACGACGGAATGCGCATAAGCGCGAAAAACGATCCAAAATGCGCGACGAATGGATTTTTGGCAAGCCAAACACTAAAGCATAATATAGTCATGCTTACATAAATTTTTGGATGTCCAGATGTATTCGGAACGTAAGTTATGCGCGAAAATGCAAACTTGTGCACTTTTTGACGCTTTTAGTCCCTGAATGACACAAAAGTTTATTTTAGCATACCGAACACCTCAAAGCCTATTTCTAAGCTATGTAAAGGATATTTATGGTATGTTTAACTTATGGTCATGTTCCGGAATGTCTGTTACAGTTCAAATTGGCATACTTTCGCAGTTTGTCAACTTTAGTCCCTGTAAGCGATTAAACTTTGATTTCACCACACCAAACCTTCCAAAACTTATATCTAAGTTATGTAAAGGTTATATAAGGTATGTTAAGCCTATTTCACTATCCCGGAGTGTTCGTTGCATTAAACTGGTTATATTTACGCATCAGTGCGTGTATAACCTTCCAGAAAGCGATTTAGAGCTTGAAATCGAACAAGAGTTGATATGTGCAATCCATACACATATTTTTACAAATCCCAAGTATGAAATACAATATTTCATTGGTTTGGCATTTGATTGATGGTTGGAGTGACACAGGTGTCACAGTCTCCCCTACTTTAGGAAATTTCGTCCCGAAATTAATTCGTAGGAGTCTATTTGTGACTTTGAGTGAATTAACCATCAAAGATAAGCAAGGCATAATCCTGTTATTTCTCTTTAACGGACATTTTTCAGAAAGGAAAAATGAACGGAGTTATTTTCAACAGGCATTATTCAGAAAATGGTACATGAAGGAATAAACAAGGATATTCATTTCCCTCGATGGATATTCTTCAGAAACAAAAATGAACGGAAAAGTCATTTTTTCACAATATCTTCAGAAACAAAAATGAACGGAAAAGTCATTTTTCACAACATCTTCAGAAACAAAAATGAACGGAAAAGTCATTTTTCACAACATCTTCAGAGACAAAAATGAACGGAAAAGTCATTTTCCATCTTCAGAAACAAAAATGAACAGAATAGTCATTTTCCATCTTCAGAGACAAAAATGAACGGAAAAGTCATTTTCCATCTTCAGAAACAAAAATGAACAGAATAGTCATTTTCCATCTTCAGAAACAAAAATGAACAGAATAGTCATTTTCCATCTTCAGAGACAAAAATGAACGGAATAGTCATTTTCCATCTTCAGAGACAAAAATGAACGGAAAAGTCATTTTCCATCTTCAGAAACAAAAATGAACAGAATAGTCATTTTCCATCTTCAGAGACAAAAATGAACGGAAGAGTCATTTTCCATCTTCAGAGACAAAAATGAACGGAATAGTCATTTTCCATCTTCAGAAACAAAAATGAACGGAAAAGTCATTTTTCACAACATCTTCAGAAACAAAAATGAACGGAAAAGTCATTTTCCATCTTCAGAGACAAAAATGAACGGAAAAGTCATTTTCCATCTTCAGAAACAAAAATGAACAGAATAGTCATTTTCCATCTTCAGAGACAAAAATGAACGGAAAAGTCATTTTCCATCTTCAGAAACAAAAATGAACAGAATAGTCATTTTCCATCTTCAGAGACAAAAATGAACGGAATAGTCATTTTCCATCTTCAGAGACAAAAATGAACAGAATAGTCATTTTCCATCTTCAGAGACAAAAATGAACAGAACTAACTCTAGATACATGACAAAACTCGCTGTGGTTTCCGTGCACTGAATTTCATAATTATGTATGCATCCATAATTACGCAATTCCTTGCATAGTCCGCACCATTTGTTTGTAATGTGAAGGGGAGGAAAATCAAACCTGTGATGAGTGTGACTAGACTACCATAGGGTCCTTTTAATTAGATCGACAAATGATCCTTTTAATTAGGCCACCAAGGAATCCTTTCAGCTATATCATCACATGATATTCCTAACCAGATTTTTGGATCAATCTGATTACCTAGACCACTCAGGGGTCTAATTATGGAATGGTACAATATAATCCAAGGGTCTTTACTATTACGTCCAAGCCCATTGAGGATTTAATATAGCACCCAAAGATATGGAAGATTCTACGAGGATTTGGATGACAAGAATTTGGATTACACAAAAACATAAAAGGAAACACATAAGCACATAATCACATAGTTGTTTAACTTGCTTATTAATTTGTTATATTTGGACGCGGATACTTAAAGCACACCAGGAATCCAATTCGTGGATTTCATTTGGCACTTTAATCATTTCAAGAATTTATCTATGAAGATAGGATAATCTTAAAAGGAATTCGGCTTTGTCCTTATTGAATTGTGATGTACGTATTGGATCATACAAAGAATTCAATTAAGGACTCCGATGAATGATATCCATCCACAAGGATCTAATTATGAGGATAGAAAGATCCTACATGGATTTTGGAGTTTGTGTAACGAGAGTGTTCCGACACCTTGCACTAGGCGTGCTTACGTCGATACACAAGGTAGAAAGTTCATGAGGTTGAGGCGCCAGATATGTCAAGCGACATATGAAGCAGAGTTTGAAGGTTGAGCAGCAGCAGGATTTGTAACAGCTTTGCTTTGGATTGCAAAGCGGCACATGTTAACCAAATGTCTCCATCGTCCACCGTGGGTACATTTGAAACAGGGTATTTGGTTCGGATTATGGCAGTGGTATTGGTTGCACCAAGGAGCAGTTCCCTTTATACAGCTTCATCCCTGAGACAAGTCATGGGGATAGCTAAATCATCGGTCCTCTGGAGTATGACGCCTATTTGTTGGGAAATTGTAGCACCTGGTCCGGACACTTGAGTCTTGTTGTGATGAAGAGGCATTATGAAGAAAATGGAAGACATAGGAGGAAACAAGTAAAAGATAGTCAAAAGAAAATGACAACGCATGAAGATTGCGACCATTTGTTTATTACCAAAGGCAAACAAATGAGACAGTGACTAATCAAAGTAAGCGGGTCAATATAATGTATCGCGAAGACATGCTCGCCTATAAGTGAACACTCATCCCAAGAATTCCCAGGTAAGCACAACTGGTCTCGCGTCTGATGAGATGTATACGAAGTGCTTGCCTAGACAGAAAACCCAGAATACAGGCATTCACCCTTCCAGTTTGCACGTGTTCACATTATTAAAAACCCAAAACCTTGACGAGATTTTGAAAACTCAAAGGGGTTCAAAACCATATAATAGAGAGTTCAAAACCTTACAATAGAGGGTTCAAAACCTTGTAATAAATCATCCTAGAACAGATGATTAGTTTTCAAAGCGGTTTTGAAATTTATGTTCTTGTTGTGGTCGTCGCCTAAGGATAGGTGACGGTATTGTTTTATGACTAAACGCAAGTGAACTCGCGTTAGGGTCCTAGAAAGGTTATAGACTAGGTCAAAGCATTACTAATAACCTAATTCCCTATAACCATTGGCTCTGATACCATCTTTTCTGTCACACCCCGACCACGTAGAACATACAAAACGTGGCGGAAATGTCGGGGAGTGTTGTAACAGAATTAATTGTTTCAAATCCATGGCAATTGAAGTTTCGTTTTATTGATTAAAAGTGTTACAATGTCTTAACAAACAAATAAATACAACATAATTAACTAGTCTTGCATCTTTTATTGTCACTAAAGCCCAAGTCTGCCTATGTGTATCTTGATCATCTTATGCAACATCTCCTGAAAAACACATGTGAAAATAGGTACGTCAGCATAAAAATGCCGGTGAGATACATAGGTTTTGTGAAAATAGGTTTCATGACTTATGTTTGAGAAAATGTTTAGTCATGAACCTTGTTATTTGCTTTGTTTTGTAAATCATTTGAAAATCGATAAGATCAGATGATATGTATAAATAATGTATGGTTAAATGAATAACCATGTAAAATGAGTTTGTATGAAGTAAGATGTTTGTTAACAATGTCTTGTGAAAAATATGTTATTTGTATAAAATGTTCTATGTCTCAACTTGAAATGATTCAGATAACGCTACAATATGTAATACCATACAAACACTTATATATAGGAAGTACCAGCGGCGTATCCACCATGCTTGTATCATATTACACACGCATCGTTACTTAATCACTTAATCAAACCAAACCAACAATGTAAGATGTCTATGTTTAAACCAATTGCCAAATGTATTGAATAATATATCAAAATGTTTATGTCAAGATGTAAATCATGTAATGTGTAACCAAAATGATATGTATGGCTAGTGAAATGTATCAACTAAACCATATGCACAAGAACATAGTATTGAAGTAAAACTTGGTTTAAATCAAAGTTATGTTTTGTGTAGTAACTGCATGATCAATGTAAATCATGTAATATGCGTCCAAAATGTAAGTATGTGATGAATAACAAATGTACTAAGTATGAAGAACAATGCAACGATTGAACATACATAGCATGTGAACTGTACTAAGTATGCAACAACAGACATACGTAGCATGCGACCTGTACTAAGTATGCAACAATAGACATACGTAGCATGTGATGTAATGTAAAACAATGTACTAAGTAATGCACACAATGGCACACCTAGTATGAAATGTAATGAAATCATGTACTATAATGTACTAATGAACATAACAAGTATATGATGTGAAAACAGGAAAGCTTGAAAGTAACAAGTAGGCACATGTGTTTCACCCCAAAACAGTTTGGAAAACAGTAAAAGAGGGGTCTATGTACTCACTTGAGATTGCTCAGTAGTCCTTGAGTAACAACCAAACAATGCTAGAGATCACGGATATCAAACGGCACCTAATATAGGTAACTATGTTAATAAACCGGACCTAAATCGGAAGATCGGGTAGCATGAGGGTTTGTAAACCAAATGAGTGTAGGAACTCATGTGATATGGTTTAATAAAGCCTACATACTAAATGAAACTTAACCTAAGTGTTTACGACCCATTACGACCCGTTTAGGTAGCTTATGCTACTTTAACGCGTCGTTCGCGTAAAACGCGTTCGGAACGCCTAACTAGCCCTATGACAAGTGTTATATGCCTAAACATGTTACATAATCAGTTATGTGACAAAGGTTTAGGTTACATATGCTTAATTACCAATTATACATGAAAAGGGTATTCTGGTAATTTACCTAAGGCATATAAACTACCTATCATACAACTACTTAAACGTAGCGACCATAAGGTATAACCTCGGAAGGTTATTCCCTATATACTATGGTCACCTAATGTGTTTGGTCGGATCCTAATGATCGACCAAATGGGTCGGGTTCGAGGTATAAGCGATTTATTAGATCGCTTACCCTACGACCCTAGACAACGTGGTAATCAGTAGGCATAGTCCCAAGGGACTATAACCAACGTGATTACACTCACGTTGCGAAGTTCAAACGAACTTCGCATTGACCATTACTGGTCAACGCTGAAAGTCAAACAAAGTTTGACTTTCTGACTCGAAAAGCAATAAAATAAGGAAAAGAACGAAAGAATACTTACGAAGGGTCCCCGAATGCTAATCTCGATCCAAGAACTCAGGTATGAAACAATGGTTTCAACTTAGAGCTCTCAAATCAAGATTCTAGTGAGAAATGCAATGGGGGTGGATGGGTATATATAGTTTTCGGGTAACCGTTGAGATCGTTTCATGGAAAAGAGGGCACGATTAAGGCCGTACATGTGTTGGAATGTTGTGGTGTGTCAAATGGCCACTCACCATAGGGAATTGACATGTGGAAGGGGGATTGGAGGTGCTAAACAGCTGCAACCAGCTGTTAAAACAATGAATCTGGTCTGCAGAGTCTGACGCGGGCCGCCTGAGGATTAACAGAAACTGAGGCGGGCCGCCTAGTCCTTCTGATCAGAAAACAAGTTTCAGAAATTACAGTTTCAGTCCCTGCACGTGTTTAAGGCCATTTCCGGCACTTCTAAGGCCCGTAAAGCCAACTTTAAGGCCCTAAAATGTTGCCTAAACATTGTGGACATGAAACATGCTCAAAAATATGCCGGATGTTGGTTCGTTTGGTCGTACGAACGCGATGTTCGCTTAATTACGACGGAATGCGCATAAGCGCGAAAAACGATCCAAAATGCGCGACGAATGGATTTTTGGCAAGCCAAACACCAAAGCATAATATAGTCATGCTTACATAAATTTTTGGATGTCCAGATGTATTCAGAACGTAAGTTATGCGCGAAAATGCAAACTTGTGCACTTTTTGACGCTTTTAGTCCCTGAATGACACAAAAGTTTATTTTAGCATACCGAACACCTCAAAGCCTATTTCTAAGCTATGTAAAGGATATTTATGGTATGTTTAACTTATGGTCATGTTCCGGAATGTCTGTTACAGTTCAAATTGGCATACTTTCGCAGTTTGTCAACTTTAGTCCCTGTAAGCGATTAAACTTTGATTTCACCACACCAAACCTTCCAAAACTTATATCTAAGTTATGTAAAGGTTATATAAGGTATGTTAAGCCTATTTCACTATCCCGGAGTGTTCGTTGCATTAAACTGGTTATATTTACGCATCAGTGCGTGTATAACCTTCCAGAAAGCGATTTAGAGCTTGAAATCGAACAAGAGTTGATATGTGCAATCCATACACATATTTTTACAAATCCCAAGTATGAAATATAATATTTCATTGGTTTGGCATTTGATTGATGGTTGGAGTGACACAGGTGTCACATCAGGCAGGATGGCCAAGTGGTCAGTAAAGTTGAGTGCTTATGATTTAGTATATGAACCTAGAAATGCCATAAAATCTCAGGCTTTAGCTGACTTTGTGGCTGACTTTAGTAGTGACATTCAGGACGAGGTAGACCTAGAAGTTCAACAGTTAGGAGAATCCTCAGGATCCTGGACATTATATACTGACGGTGCATCTAATGTAAGAGGAGTAGGATTAGGAATACTACTAAAATCGCCACAGGGGGACATATTACCCCAGGCTATTAGGTGTGAATTTCCTGCTACTAATAATGAAGCAGAGTATGAGGTTTTAATTGCAGGATTAGAATTGGCTAAGAGCATGAGTATCAAAAAATTGCAAGTATATGTTGACTCTTTGTTAATTACTAACCATTTCAATGGATCCTATGCATTTAAGGGTGAGAAATTAATCGAATATCTCGATATTCTCAAAAAATTAGCAGGATATTTCGATGTTTTTATACTTGAACAGGTACCAAGGGAGGATAATGCTGAAGCGGATGCCTTAGCAAATTTGGGATCATCGATCAGGATACCTGAAGGGACGCAAATACCAATATTACATGTCTTATATCCTGCAACGAATCCTCAGGATAAAGAAGTAGCTGGTATTCAGGATCCTGGAGCAGAACATCCTGAAGAGGATCCTAAATCCTGGACGGCTCCAATCATGAGATATCTCAAAGAAGGACACATCCCTGGAAATGAAAATCCTAAGGCATTTAGGATGAAGGTATCACGATTCACTATTGTAAATAATATTTTATACAAGAAATCTCTTGCAGGACCGTATTTGAGATGCTTGGAGAATCCTGAAGCCAAAGAAGTACTTCAGGATATACATGAAGGGGATTGTGGTAACCATGCTGGGGGCAGGTCGTTATTCTCAAAAGTGTTAAGGACATGATATTATTGGCCAACAATGAGAAAAGATGCCGCAGAATATGTTCGAAGATGTGATGCATGTCAAAGACATAGTAATATACTGCATCAGCCGGCTGAACCATTATATCCTATTGTTTCCCCTTGGCCATTTATGAAGTGGGGTATGGATATAGTGGGAAAGCTACCAAAAGCTCCGGGAGGAAAAGTCTTTATGCTAGCAATGACGGATTATTTCTCTAAGTGGGTTGAAGCAGAAGCATTTGTTCAAGTTAGAGACCAAGAAGTAGTATCCTTCATCAAGAGAAATATCCTAACCAGATTCGGAGTACCAGCCGAGATAATCTGTGACAATGGTTCTCAGTTCATAAGTAAGAGGACTACTGACTTTTGCAAGAGTTGGGGAATCAAAATGATTACGTCTACTCTGGTACATCCTCAAGCAAATGGACAAGCAGAATCCTCGAACAAGATAATTGTCAATAACTTAAAGAAAAGGCTTGGAGCCAAAAAAGGAAGATGGGCAGAAGAACTACCCTTTGTTTTATGGGCTGATAGGACAACGGTAAAAAATGCAACAGGCCAAACCCCATTTTCCTTGGTGTTTGGAGCAGAAGCAATGATTCCAACGGAAATGACAATACCTACTACAAGATCTATCTTAAGTGATCCTGAGCAGAATCCTGAAGCCTTGAGTCAGGATTTAGACACTATGGATGAGAAGAGAGATGCGGCAAGGCTAAGGATGGCAGCATATCAACAGAGAATATCTAGGGCATATAACAAGAATATTAGGACCAGAAGATTTAAGATTGGAGATTGGGTGTTAAGAAAGGCTTTTCAGAATACTACTAATCTTGCCGATGGCAAGTTAGCTCCAAAATGGGAAGGACCATACGAAGTTGAATCAGAAGCAGGGAAAGGAGCATACAGACTCAAGAATATGGAGGGGGATATGCTACCGAGATCTTGGAATGCTATACACCTTAAGCTCTATTTCAAGTGAGTTTAGAATTTAATTTCTAACTCAAGATGGTATGAATTCTACCTTTTTTAAATATGTTTGGTTTAATTTGTTCTTTGTAACCCAATACTGACTTAAGCATCGGAGGGGTGTTAGCCAAGCTAACACCCACCTTAGTTTATAATTGTTTTGCAAGATATGTTTCAGGATATAGCTCCAGGATATGTACTCAGGATAACTCGAAAGATTAGAGGATTGGCCCCCTCTCTCACGTTTAAGGGATACTGATCCCTTCACAGGTTTAAAGGTATTCACCTTTCTTCCGAATTGGGTTTAAACACCCCGCCTGGAGCGCAAGTTATTCAGGGATAGTTCAAGGTGGCGGGACCAGTCCATGTAAAAGTGGCTGACAATTTCGTTACTGTTGGCTATATCCTGAATCCTAAAGGTATATGAGGATTGATCACCCTCTCTCACGAAAGGGTATTTTCATACTCTCTAAGGTTTAAAGGTTTTCACCTTTCTAAGTCTTGGAGTTTATACACTCCCGCCTGTAGCGCATGAAAATTTGGGATTTTCCCCAGGATACAAGGGATTTATCTCCAGTACATCCTTGGGTTTCACCCTTGGGACGTAAAAAAATTGCCAATGCAATGGAAACAGACATTCAGTAGATTTCTAAAGTATTTGAAGACATTGTACACAGGGGACATCCCTGCCAAGATGGTGATGTAAAGCTAAAAGGATGAGGCTCGGAACTAATGCACTAAGTACCTTGCACAAGGGACACCATCGTTGGGAAAGTTGCAAAGGGATTGAAGTTTGGTAATAGGTTTATACCCTATTTCTGGTATGATCTTTCCTTTGTAAACGTCGTCTAAGTTTTTAGTAACATTATTTTAAGTATCCTGATATATTCTCAAAGTCCTTTTCAGGATATTTGATTAGGGTGTTTGAAACTAGTATCAGTTTGGAACTTTGATCATTTAAATATTATCAAAACTTGGTTTTAAAAAAGATAGACTGTTTTTTACTTTCTAAAGAGATTCTTACAAAGTTTAAGGAACGTTTGGAAGTTCTATCTAATAAAAGGTTTTTACAGTATATCGCTGAGCATACTGATCGGGATATTTTATAAGATAACAGTATGAAATTTTTACAAAGCTAAGAGTTACACTAAGTAATGCAAGACAACAGTGAATAAGTCAAAAGATAGTTATATTATTAACAAGTCAAAAGTTGTGCTTTTGGTTTCACCCCAAACCGAGGCCCATCCGCCAAAAGCACAATTAGTCTTTACCATGCTTGTGTAACGGTTGCAGGATATATCTCAAAATATGACCTGTCCACCAACAACCGTTATCACATTCAAAACAAGTTATACTAATTGATGACCAAGGGCTTCGTCCTAAAACCTAGGACCCATCCACCTTTGGTCACCACATTGTTCTAGTGCAGGAAATGTAAATTGTTCAAAGACAGGAAAAGTAAATTGTTTATGCAACCACAACCATGAAGTTAAAAAGTGGGCTCCGGCCTTGGCACGTATATCCATCATCGCCCACTCCGCTGCCTAAGGGGCAGCACCCTCTTGAACAGCAACCTCCTTCCCAGCGTTTGCACCAGCATCAGCCTCAGGATTCTTCTCGGTATCATCACCAGTATTGGCCGCTTCCTCTGCCGCCTTAGAAGGCTCTTCACCAGTATGTTTTGCAGGATAAGCAACGGGATGACCTCCGAGGCCCTGTAGTTTCTCCTCACAAGCCTTTACATTCCAGGAGGGGCATTCAAAACCCAAATCCATGGCCTCATAAGCCATCCTTATCCTGGCTTGGAGAAGAGAGACGACCACATATGCTTTTAGGCTATCCCGGTATGAGCTCATATTCTGCTGATATTGAAGAAGAGCGGCATCTAGTTTGGCTTGAGCATCCTCGTTGGCTTTGTGGAGAGTAGCTTGGTGATCCCGGATCATTGCCTTGTATTTGTCTTCATAATGTTGGGATTTAGCAGCTGCAATGGTTCCTTGGTCGGCTATGGTGGCCTCAACTTTCTCCAACTTGATCTCCAACATCTTGTTAAGCCCACAAGCGTCTTCATACAAGTGCATAAGACGATCCAGACCCTATCAATAAAGACACAGGTATTGATGTAAAAAATAAGTAGGATAAGGGCTAACATACTTGTGCAGGATATCGAAAAGAAAATTCTACCTGTTTGAGGAATGAGGTGGCTTCGTTGAACCCATGATTCTCGAGAAAGAATGTTTCAGAAACAGATGGGGAGTCCGTCTCCTTTCTCTTCCAAGGGCTGGATGCCCGGGTCCTGGACGCCGGAGGGCCTTTGGGAGCAGAAACAGTCTTCGAGGAGGTAGGCTTTGGCGTAGCAGACGGCTTTGGCTTGGATTCTTGTTTGATGGGTTCAAGGCTGGAGTAGCAATCCAACTCATCAAGTTCAAAACCTTCAAGGTTGACGACTGGTACTACACAAGGGAAGATGTTCTTAAATTTATCGTACTTTTGAAAAGTAATTTATATATGTTGAGAATGTGCTTACCAGACATTTCTGAGCTTGATTTATGGCTTGAATCGGTAAGAGACAGGGAGAAAGTTCTTTCACTAGCAGGAAGACGGTAGATTTCTTCGATCTTGGATTCGGATTCTGCACTGGGAGGCACTAAATCTCTGAAATTCGCTGCATAAAAACATCAGAATATAAGTCTGGGATATAGTTTGAAGATATAATTGGGGATATTCCTAAAACCCTAAATCCTACCCTTGGTTAACCATTTAACCGGTAGATCGAAACCTTTATCAATAGAGTCTCTTTTTACGAAAAAGAATTTTCGTAGCCATCGATCCTCGTTCTTGGTGGCTTTAAGAACCAGAGGGTTCTTGGAGGTAGAAAACAGAAGATAACGATGATTACCGTGGGACCTCAACCGGTATGCTATAGGAAGGTCCTCAACAAGTAGGTTAGGAAAATGGCGAGATTTGATTTGATCCAGCACTATTAAAACTCGCCAAACCATTGGCATAACCTGGGCGTAACTAAGGCCGGTGAGGTCGAAAAAGCTAAAAATAAAGGGTGGAAACGGATACCGGAGTCCAAGAGAGAAGGGGTAGGCGAAGAAACAAACCCATTCATCAGATATTGCATCTGATCGGGCTTCCCGATCAAAAGGGCGAAAGACTGTTCCAGTGGGGAAGGCACCGGAATCTTTAAGAGCAGCGATGTCGGCATTGTTGAAGCAGCAGATCTCCTTTGCTGGATCAACAATGAAGTTCTGGCTTACGAGGCTTGAGGCTGGTCGGTCCGATCGGGATTTCGTTCATGGTGCCATAAAAAGTATTGAGCAAACTAAAAGCGATTCAAGAAAGAAGGATAGAAAGAGAAATACCTGATGTCCGCTTGAAGATAAGGATAACTGTAATAAGGAGTCCCTCGGTTAATATAGGATGAATATAGGGGGTAAAGAGTAAATAATGCTTTGGAAGTTGCACCGCTGTCATTTCAAGGGTCTGGTCGTATTAATTACCTTAAGTTATGAGGTGAAACTTTTGAAATATATCCGTTGGATTGGTATCCCAACCGATATATTTGGGGACAATTGTTAGGGGTCATTTTCTTAACATACGTATCCTGACTAATATCCTGCCTTTGTTTGTTTATTTGTGACCAGGATGCTGGAAGAGGATATGGCTAACATCTTGGGCGATATCCTGAGGTTTATTGAATTAACCACGTGCAGGTTAAAGGCTGAGACTTGCTAACGGTCAAGAGGACTTCTTCTCCTCAAGACTCGGACGAGTTTGTTGAAGGAGAGACGTTGAACCCGAAAGACCAGGTCTACAACGTTCGATTAAGGAATATTCGGTGGATCCCGGAAGTTTAGGATAGTTTGTTAGCTTATCTTTACTATAAATAGATGGGTACGGATCAGTTTAAGTCACACAATCTCCACTTACACTCTCGCATACTTTCACTTTCTAGCTCATTGCAAACACCACACTTGTATTCAAATTTCGTTGTAACACTTAGTTGATCCGTACCACATCCTGCACTGTATCCTGATATTTGAAGCAATAGTAGAACAAGGCAGCTGCGATTGTCAGCTCCCGAGGTTTTATGCCGGCGATCTAGATTGATCAAGGGCTTTCCTCGTACATCTCGTGTCGTTTACTTTACTTTTGCTCATTGTTTGATCATAGATACAGCTCGATATCCTGAGCCGTATCCTGAATACTGATTTCCTAATTAACTCAACAAGCACATTTTCAAATACACTTTCTAGCACACTACCTCACTTTACTAATTTGATCACTTAATTGCTTCGGTAATTTTTGACCAAAACATGTATCGTGTAGAAATATATGAAAAATGCTAAGTGTTTTGCCTAGAGCTGGTGAGTGCAGTTGTACGAGTGTGTGTAGCCAAAAAATAGCCAAGTGTTGTCTAATTAGCTCGCTATCCCTTTTAAATTTAGTAAAATATCTAAATAACTAACTATCCGCAATTCATGCCTTCTCCCCACGATCTCCATAATGTTCACCATGGTCAAGCACGTGCGGAATAAACGTGGAAGATTCTCCAGGAACGTTACCAAGACTAAGTCCAAGCTGGTACTCCTGCAAAACAATAACGAAATCATAGCAGATAATCATTAGTATAAGGATCCTTAGGACGATCCATGATCCTGATCCTGAAGCACTTCCGAGGATCATTAACTGACACAGAAGTAAGGATCACCAAGCAGGATAATAATTGAGGATCACGGGTCATTAAGAAATCCTCCCTTAACAGTGTCCTTCCTTAAGATATCTCATGATTGGAGCCGTCCAGGACTTAGGATCCTCCTCAGGATACTCATCATCAGGATCCTGAATACTTATTACTTCCTTATCCTGAGGATTCGTCGCAGGATATAGGATATGTAATATTGGTATTCGGGTTCCTTCCGGTATCCTGACCGATGATCCCAGATTTGCCAAGGCATCAGCTTCAGCATTATCCTCTCTTGGTACCTGTTCAAGTGTAAAAATATCAAAATATCCTGCTAATTTTTTTGAGAATTTCGAGATACTCGATTAACATCTCTCCCTTAACTGCATAGGTTCCACTAAAGTTGTTAGGGGAGGATTTTCTAACAATTAGTGATCCTTATTCGTTATCCTAATTAATGATCCTTACTTCTGTGACAGGTGGTGATCCTCAGAAGAGCTTCAGGATCAGGATCATGGATCACTTTAAGGATCCTCATACTGACGATTGTTTGTTTATGTTTTGTGTTGCTTCGCAGGAGTAACAAACTTGACTCGGTCTTGGCAACGGTACTATGGAATATTCCACGGGTATTTCGTACACGATTGACCAGAAATGGACGTTGTGGAGAACGTGGGAGCTTGGCACGAAAGTCGGATAGTTAGTTATTGTAGTTAACTTCTATTTTAAAAGGAGTAACGAGCTAGAATTAGAACACTTAGCCATTTTCAGCTACACACACTCTCATATACTCGCACTCTTGAAGCTCTCGACGAACACTCATTAGTTTTCATTCACTTTTACACATTTCACGATAGTGATCCTTGTACCTAGCTCGTTACTATCCGAAGTTGTAAACATTTATTCATTTATTTGAGCTTGGTGATCGGTAGTTTCCATCACCCGGGGTTTTTTGTGCCGGAGATCAACTTTTGATCAAGGGCTTTTTCCCTGTACAAATCCTTGTGTCATTTGTGCAATTTACATTGAAGTGATCCTTGTTATTGTTCTAAACTATAAGCATCATACCCCGTAACAGAGAGTTTGGTTGCAATATCCTCATCAGATTTTTTGACCAAAACAGTTTGGCGCCCACCGTGGGGCAATTGGTGCTTCATCCTTAGAAAAATTCGCATTTCTGTGCTCATTTCAGTTCACTACAACCAAGCAAATGGCTTCCTCAGCGAAGAATGCTTCAGATTTAATGCCCTCATTCACTTCTTCACAAGGCGTTCCCTCTTTGCCTCCACCACCTTCTGGATCCCAGAAGAATTCTGAGAACGCTGCGAAGAAACCAACTCCCATTTTCTCAAAACCTCCAACTTCTTCTGCTTCTTACACTCCCACTACTAGTGACATGTTTACTTTGATTTTGCAGATGAAGGATCAGATACGGCAACAGGATAAGACCAATGAAAGGATTCTCAAAGAAATCAGAGATCTCAAGAAGCAAAAGAAAACGGCAGAGGATCATTCCCCACTGGTGCCAAAATCTTTGAATTTTGATACTCCGGTGATTACTTCTCAGCCATCAGTGGTTCCAGATGTTCAATATGTGGGTGGACCAAAAGGAGTGCACTACGGAACAACAACAGTGACCCAGGCATCAGGTTCATATTTCCAGCCAGCGGGATCCTATCCTCAGCATATGGGATCCCTCACGAATTCAAGAGGATATTCAGGAGCGCACCAGGTTCAAGGATCCTCCTTTGTTCCAGGATCATCCCAGGTTCAAGGATCCTCCTTTGTTCCAGGATCATCCCAGGTTCAAGGATCCTCCTTTGTTCCAGGATCATCCCAGGTTCAAGGATCCTCCTTTGTTCAAGGATCATCCCAGGTTCAAGGATTCTCCTTTGGTCCAGGATCATCCCAGCTTCAAGGATCCTCCTTTGTTCCAGGATCGTCCCAGTTTCAGGGATCCTTCCAGATGCCAGGATCCTTGAGGAGTTTGCAAACAGGAAGTTCAGATGTCCATCAGGGAGATTTTATTCCAATGCAGACCAATGCTTCTACTGGTCCCTCGATCATTCCAGAGCCCCAACAATATGGATTAACATCCATTCTTCCTAATTCGAATCCGATGGGAGGTAACACTTTTAATAATTCTTATACTACTAACCATGGTCTTATGCAGGATCCAGGTATCAATCATGCCATGGCCAGAGAATTGCAAAAGCTAAAGGATATGATATCAAGTGTTCCAGGAGTGGTCAAACCTATCCCAGAGATTGCAGATGGGAGCCACAAGATATCTCGTTTTGCACCACCAATCTGTGATGCTGAGATACCCAAGAGGTTCCATGTGCCAACAATGAAGCTGTATGATGGTTCGACGGATCCTGAAGAACACATAGCACAATACAGGGAGAGGATGGAGATCAATCCAATCCCAGAAAGGTTAAAGGAAGCGTGCCTGTGCAAGGGATTCGGATCCACTCTTACTGGATCAGCTCTCAAATGGCTGCTAAGTCTTCCCCCCTACTCTATTACCTCATTTGCTAATCTAGTTAACCTGTTTAATAATCAGTTTTCTTGTAGTAGAAAATTTGAACGATTAACTAGTGAATCATTAAGGGATTACATTACCAAATTCAGTAAAGAATCCTTAGACATTCCCAACTTAGATATAGCTACGGCTGTTGAGGCCTTTAAAATGGGACTGCTTAGGGATTCGTCGTTCTATGATGATCTTGTTATGACACCATGCAGGAACTTAGATGAGGTAAGAACACGAGCACTTAGGTTCATTCGGCTAGAGGATGACAAGAGGATCCAGGAGAGGTTAGCAGGATCCTCAAAGCAGGATAAGCAAGGATCCTCATTCAGAAACAACAAGTTCAGATCCTACAACAGATCTGATAACCAGAACGTGCATTCTGTTGATCAAGAAGAGGATGATGAGGATTATCCTCCAATTTCTGAATATTGTTTTTCTGTTGATAATAATGAACTAATCCTTGCGATGCAGAATCTAGGTGATAAAGCTAGATGGCCCAGAAAAAATGATAGGCCAGCTGCAACTAAGGATAAATCAAAGTGGTGTGCATACCATGAAGATTTTGGGCATCTTACAGAAGAATGCATTGCACTAAGAAAGGAAATTGGATACTTGTTGAGCAAGGGGCATCTAAAAGAATTGTTGGGAAGAAAAAAGTCAAGGACTCGGGATCCTGAAAGGATCCCTGAGAAGGCTCCAGCCCCTCCAGCAGATGCACAAGTAATAAACTTTATTTCTGGAGGATCAGACATTTGTGGCACATCCTTCTCAGCAGCTAAAAGGCATGCAAAGGAAACTAAAATGGATAATGGAGAAAGACCTGTTCGAACATCAAGTGTCTCCGAAGGAAAAGTCATAACCTTTGATGAGGATGATCGTGTTGATATCCAAGATCCTCATCACGATGGCTTAGTTATTACTCTTTTTATTTCTAACCATTTTGTCCGCAGGATCCTTATAGACGGAGGAAGTTCAGTGAACATTATCCAGCTTGATGTTCTAAAGAAGATGGGTATCCCTGAATCAGACATCATACCAAGATCCTCCGTGCTCGTGGGATTTAGTGGCGAAACTAAGAATACCCTGGGGGACATTAAGCTCCCAATATACATCGAAGGCCTACACTCTTATCAAAAATTTTGTGTTATTGACTGTTTATCTTGTTGTAATGTTATCCTTGGCAGGCCCTGGATACACGATATGAAGGCAGTCCCATCTACTTACCATCAATGTGTGAAGCTCCCTAGTCCTTGGGGAATAGTCAAGATTGATAGTGATCAGCAGGAGGCCAAGAATTGCTATACTTCATCGATGAAATCGGCCTCGAAGTCAAGGGAGCAATAGCAATCAAAGTATCCTCCAAGGGATGTCTTGGAGGTAAGAGAGCAGGATGTGGTAGAAGTCCTCATGGATCCTGATGATCCTGAATCCAAAATCTATATCGGATTAGGGATCCTTGGCGAAATGAAAGAAGACCTCATATCCTTCCTCAAAAGGAGAAAGACTACCTTTGCATGGAAACACGAAGACATGACTGGTATATCTAAAGATGTAATCACTCACAAACTTGGCCTTGATAGGTCCTTCAAACCGATCCATCAAAGGAGAAGAAAGTTTGCACCGGAAAGGAATGCCATTATCCAAGAAGAGGTAGAAAAGTTGCTCCGGGCAGGTATGATTAGAGAGGTCAAGTATCCAAGATGGTTGGCCAATGTGGTTGTTGTTCAAAAGAAAAACGGAAAGTGGAGGGTATGTGTCGATTTTACCGATTTAAATAAGGCATGTCCCAAGGATCCTTTCCCATTACCCCACATTGACTCCATGGTGGATGCAACTGCGGGTCATGAACTGTTAACTTTTATGGATGCTTCATCTGGATTTCAACAAATCCAAATGGAACCATCCGACCAAGAGGATACAGCCTTCATGACTCCAACTGGTATATACTGCTATATTGCTATGCCATTCGGATTAAGAAATGCAGGTGCAACATATCAAAGGCTGGTGAATATGATGTTCAAGGATCAGATTGGACAAACTATGGAGGTTTACATAGATGATATGGTGGTAAAATCCATAAAAGCTGAGGATCACCTAAGGGACTTGGAGGAAGCATTCGATATCCTTGACAAATATAACATGAAACTTAATCCTTCAAAATGTCACTTCGGTGTTAAAGCAGGTAAATTCTTAGGATATATGGTGACCAAGAGAGGCATTGAAGCAAGCCCGGAACAAATCAAAGCAATAGTGAACATCAAATCTCCGGCCAATGCTAAGGATGTTCAAAGGCTAACAGGCAGGATAGCAGCTTTGAACAGATTTATATCCAAATCCTCTGAGAAGTGCAAAGAATTCTATGATATCCTAAGGAAGAACAAGAAATTTGAGTGGACTGAGAAGCATGAAAATGCTTTAAGAGCTCTCAAAGATTACCTATCCTCAGCCCCGGCCTTGATGAAACCAGAAAAAGGCGATGTGCTATCCTTATATCTTGCAGTATCCTCAAAAGCAGTAAGTGCGGTCCTTGTTAAGGATCATGAAGGTACACAACATCCTGTCTATTATGTAAGTAAAAGTTTACTTGATGCCGAATCCAGGTATTCACACCTTGAAAAGCTTATTCTTGCATTAATTATGGTATCCACTAAGTTGAGACATTATTTTGAAACTCATGTTATTGTTGTTAAAACTAATTTCCCAATTAAGAATGTCCTCAGAAAGCCAGAGATGTCAGGAAGGATGGCTAAGTGGGCAGTGAAGCTAAGTGCATATGATATAAGATATGAGCCTAGGACAGCCATCAAATCCCAAGCATTAGCTGACTTTGTGGCTGATTTCAGTAGTGATTTACAAAAAGAAGCTGAGTTAGAAGTCCAGCAGCTAGAGGAGACCAAGGATCCTTGGATACTCTATACTGATGGATCCTCAAATGTCAAAGGCACAGGGCTTGGAATACTACTAAAATCGCCACAGGGGGACATAATACCCCACTCTATATCTTGTGAGTTCCAAACCACTAACAATGAGGCTGAATATGAAGCCTTAATTGCTGGTTTGCAAATTGCAAAGCATATGGGGATCAGGTATCTTGAGGTACATGTAGATTCATTGTTAATTACAAACCACTTTAATGGATCCTATGCTGTTAAAGGTGAAAAGCTAACCAAATATTTAGAGATAGTCAAAAGTTTGGCACTCTCTTTTGTTTCCTTTAGTTTGACGCAGGTACCAAGGGAAGAAAATACAGAAGCTGATGCATTGGCTAACTTAGGATCATCCTTGAAGATCCCGGAGGATATCAAGATCCCTATTATCCATATCCTGACCCCGGCTATCGAGGATCATGTGGCTATGGAGATAGGAAATGATTCTGCAATTATCCCTAGTGAGGATACTCAATCCCATTCAGGATCAGGATCATGGATCTCACCAATTATGAGATACTTACAACATGGAGAGATTCCTATAGGAGAAAACCCTAGGGCTTTCAAATCTAAGGTATCTCAATTCACAATTTTAAATAATATGTTGTATAGACGATCTCTTGCAGGACCATACTTGAGATGCATTGAGGATCCTGAAATCCAAGAAGTTTTAAAAGACTTCCATGAAGGAGATTGTGGAAACCACACTGGGGGCAGGGCATTATTCTCAAGGATCCTGAGGACAGGATACTACTGGCCAACCATGAAAAGAGATGCTGTGGAGTATGCTAAGAGATGTGATCCTTGTCAGAGACACAGCAATATCCTTCATCAACCAGCTGAATTATTGCATCCTATATCCTCCTCTTGGCCATTTATGAGATGGGGTATGGATATAGTGGGTAAGCTCCCTAAGGCACCTGGTGGAAAAGTATTCATGCTTGCTATGACTGATTACTTCTCCAAGTGGATAGAGGCTGAAGCTTTTGCCCAAGTCAGAGAAAAGGAAGTTATATCCTTCATTAAAAGAAATATTATAACTAGATTTGGAATTCCTTCTGAAATTATATGTGATAATGGTTCCCAATTTATTGGGGGCAGAACCACTAACTTTTGTGACAGCTGGGGGATTAAGATGATAACATCAACACCAGTCCACCCACAAGCTAATGGTCAAGCAGAATCATCCAACAAGATCATCATCAACAATTTGAAGAAGAAACTTGGATCCAAGAAAGGGAAATGGGCAGAAGAACTACCCTATGTGCTTTGGGCTAATAGGACAACCCCTAAGAATGCTACTGGTCAAACACCATTCTCTTTGGTATTTGGGGCAGAATCAGTGATCCCAACAGAAATGGTGGTTCCAACTGCTAGAACAAGTTCTCGTGATCCTGAGGAGAATGATGAGAACTTAGCTCAAGACCTGGATACTATTGTAGAAATCAGGGATCTCGCTAGGATAAGGATGGCCAGTTATCAACAAAGAATGGCTAGTGCCTACAACAAAAATGTCAGGATCAGGAAGTTTCAAGTTGGAGATATGGTATTGAGGAAAGCATTTCAGAATACCACCAATCCTGCTGATGGAAAATTGGCTCCAAAATGGGAAGGCCCTTATTTGATTGAAGCTGAAGCAGGAAAGGGGGCATATAGATTGCTAACCATGGAAGGTGATTTGCTACCAAGAGCTTGGAATGCTGTCCATTTGAAGAAATATTTCATATGAACAGGATCCTCATGGCACAGATGATCCTCACGATAGGGGTATCCTTAAAGGATCCTTAAAGTATCAGTGATCCATACTTGGGTAATATCCTAATCTTGAACTATTTCATTTCTTTATTTTCTCATATAGGGATAAGGATCATGTGTCCTTTATCCATCTCTCACGTGATTTTAAGTTTTGAAAGTTTAGGTATCCTTTGCATAACATTGGTTATCTGCAGAAGCAATCCGTTCCTTGGGTTTAACCCCGGTTATCCTTGGGCTTGACCCCAGTTCCGCCTGTAGCGCATGATGATCCTGGTATAGTTCAAGGCAGTGGGACCAGTACTCGTTTTAGGGGCTGATAATTCCATTGTACTGGCTATGCCTAGGATCCTACGTATAATGGTAGACGTACCATACATCCGTTCCTAAGGTTTCTAACGTTTTCACGTTAGCTAAGGTTTCTAACGTTTTCACGTTAGCTAAGGTTTTGGCATTTTCATGTCACTAAGTTTGGATAGTGGCCAGTTAGGGCCATACTCCAGTTTACATACGATCCTTGGGCTTGTCCCCATTTATCCTCGGGCTTGTCCCCAGTTATCCTTGGGCTTGTCCCCAGTTATCCTTGGGCTTGTCCCCATTTGCTAACTCTTATCTTATATTGGCTTAGTCCCAAGTTATGATCTATTTCAGGTCCTTGAAGACAAGCAACTAGGGATCCTTGATCCTTACTTCTTTTTAAGGTTTATCTTATTGTTATCCTTATTATGGTTAGGATCCTAACTTGGACCCTCAGGTATGATCCTTAACTATTTTGAATTCTGTTCATTATTTATTTGAATAACCCTTAAAATTTGACAACTAGACTTGTGATCCTTAAAACATATTGCTTTTTGGGATTCTTTAACTATAGGATATTTGATCATGGATCATGTCCTAAATATTTTCAATATGACTTATTCAAAATTGTTTATTCAATGAATATGCATCAAAACAAAGGAAAATTAAAGAAACAAAAGGATAACAACACAAGATAAGCGACAAAAGGTTAAGATTTTATTTATTAACAAAGGAGTAACCCTTAAAAGGTTGTCAAAATTACCTACCCCGAGCATCTACCAGCAAAACGTGGCCCGTCCGCTGGGGTAGGTAAAGGGTGTCCATGATAATAAGTTCAAAAGTAGTGCAGGAATATAAAGGCGGTAGGATCACAATGGCTTCATCCCCCAAACAGAGGATCCCTCCACCATATGCAATCCTGCCTATTGTCCAAAGGATCATACATGATCCTTAATCCTAAAAACTATTGTTCAGTACAAACCATTAAATTGTTCAACATCACAACCACAAAAACTACTGCCAAATTTAAAAATTGGGCTCCGGCTGCGTCTAGGAATGTCCATCATCGCCCAATTGTGCAGCCTACACCTTTGCTGCATCCTCTTCCCCTCCAGCTGTGGTATCCTTCATCAGATCCTTTCCACTACCACTTGCCTCAATCGCCAAGACCTCAGTAGCCTCCTCCTCATCATCCTCAAGATCAGCCAACCTTGCTTTCCAGCCCTCAACATCCCAGCTGCTTCTATCGAAGTTAGGATCTTGAGCTTCCTGGGCCATCTTTAATTTTGTCTGATACATTGTGATGGCAGCAGAGACCTTAGCATTTTCTATGAGATCATGCTTCTCATAGTCAAGGTCAATCAGAAGTTTAGCTGTCTTAGTCTTGGCATCTTGGAGTTCCTTCTGAAGATCAGCAATGGCAAGGTCCTTAAGCACGGCAACCTGTTGGAGGTCAGCAATCTTCTTGTCCTGCTCCTCAACATTCCCCACGTAATCTTCAATCTCAGCAAATTTCTGCAAAGAAAAGGATAAAGCAGTTCAAGATCAGGTGATCCTCATACGAGTAGGATACCTAGGCAGAGTTGGTGATCCTTACATCGTTGAAGTATTCAAGGAACTGGTGGCGGATCAGTGGTAGGCCTTAAAGATCCTCAGTGTCAGAAGTTTTCCTCTTCTTGCCACCCTTTCCTTTAGTGGGTGCCTTGGTAATGGAGATGCTAGGACTGGTAGTGGCCCTCTTCTTCCTAGATCGAACAACATCAAGGTCAGCCGTGTTGAACTGGGATACAGGCTTGGCAGATTTTCCGGCACCTACACATTCAAAGCAAGATGAGTATCCTTATCCTATTTCAATTTACTTATTTATTTTAATATTCAAACTATGTAAAAGGCAGGATACTTACTTGACATGGTGATGGAACCTGAGGATACTTCTTGTGAGTCTTGGGTGTCTATCTTGAATGTCCTTGTTTCAGGATCAAGCTTCCAAAAAGCAGCGAGCCTATCCTTGGTTTCAGGTGTTGTGATGATGTGTGAGACAGAAATAGCTGCATAACACAAGACAAAAAGTGGTTAGTGATCCTTATACAAAAACAGGACTACCTGGTGATCCTTCTCAGGATCCTCTGGCCTACCATGGGTGGACCATGTCCTTGGTAGATCCTTTCCGTTTGGAATGGTATTCCTCCTGACAAAGAAGAAGCGACGTTTCCAATTTGTGTCATTCTTGGTGACTTTAAGAAGGGGGTGTTCTCCGCCGGGTTTTCGTTTGAATAAATAGCGATGAGAACCAAAGGTAGTAAGATCATACAATTGTGTCAGCTCTGGCATTCCTAAATCAATGCCCTCCTGTTCGATGATCCTCTCCAAGGTGTACAAAACCCTCCAAATCATCGGCATGGCTTGGATATAAGAAAATGCCGGTAAGGGAAAAGAAGGATTGTGTAAATTCTGGGAAAGGATAGGTGTACCCAATGGCGAATGGAGTAACTGGAAAGGCAACCCATGTTTCTGAAACGTAATCGCTCAGAATAGTAGGATCGAAGGGTTTGAAAAAGGCACTCGCCGGAAAGCAGTGACAAATCTTGTCTATCTGAGCATCGTTAAAGTAACACCTCTCATTTGTGGAGTCTTTGATGATCTTTTGACTCTTCAAGGGACTATCCTTCTGGTGATCCTTGGCGGGGGAGGACCGAAGCATCATTCTTGAAGAGATAACATAAAGAAATAAAAACAGAGCAAGAGAAGGAAGAAGATGAAGAGGGAATACCTGTTTATCTTCGGAATGCAGTTATAAAGGGAGTCTTTCTGAAATTTTAAATGCATTTGATCCTATCTCTATCTCCTATTTATAATCATGATCGTGCAGGGTTGTCACTTCTGTGACGTCACGATTGCAACGGATAGTTCAACAATAACGGCTATATTTACGATAATTAGTTGCGGATAAGATCAAGAAAACATAACTCGCTCATTTTACATATCACTCCTTATATTTTGGGGGCAATTGTTAGGGGAGGATTTTCTAACAATTAGTGATCCTTATTCGTTATCCTAATTAATGATCCTTACTTCTGTGACAGGTGGTGATCCTCAGAAGAGCTTCAGGATCAGGATCATGGATCACTTTAAGGATCCTCATACTGACGATTGTTTGTTTATGTTTTGTGTTGCTTCGCAGGAGTAACAAGCTTGACTCGGTCTTGGCAACGGTACTATGGAATATTCCACGGGTATTTCGTACACGATTGACCAGAAATGGACGTTGTGGAGAACGTGGGAGCTTGGCACGAAAGTCGGATAGTTAGTTATTGTAGTTAACTTCTATTTTAAAAGGAGTAACGAGCTAGAATTAGAACACTTAGCCATTTTCAGCTACACACACTCTCATATACTCGCACTCTTGAAGCTCTCGACGAACACTCATTAGTTTTCATTCACTTTTACACATTTCACGATAGTGATCCTTGTACCTAGCTCGTTACTATCCGAAGTTGTAAACATTTATTCATTTATTTGAGCTTGGTGATCGGTAGTTTCCATCACCCGGGGTTTTTTGTGCCGGAGATCAACTTTTGATCAAGGGCTTTTTCCCCGTACAAATCCTTGTGTCATTTGTGCAATTTACATTGAAGTGATCCTTGTTATTGTTCTAAACTATAAGCATCATACCCCGTAACAGAGAGTTTGGTTGCAATATCCTCATCAGATTTTTTGACCAAAACAAAAGTGATTAGTGATTAACAAAGAATCAACATATACTTGCAAATTCTTGATACTCATATTCTTAGCCAACTCTAATCCTGCAATTAAAGCCTCATATTCTGTCTCATTATTAGTAGCAGGAAATTCACACCTAATAGCCTGGGGTAATATGTCCCCCTGTGGCGATTTTAGTAGTATACCTAAACCTACACCTCTTACGTTAGATGCACCATCAGTATACAATGTCCAGCATTCTAAGTTTTCTCCTAGCTGCTGTACTTCTAAATCTACTTCATTTTGAATGTCACTACTGAAATCAGCCACAAAGTCAGCTAAAGCCTGAGACTTTATGGCATTTCTAGGCTCATATGCTAAGTCATAAGCACTCAGTTTTACTGACCACTTAGCCATCCTACCCGACATCTCAGGTTTCCTAAGCACGTTTTTAACAGGATAATTGGTTTTTAACATGAATCCTATGTGTCTCAAAATAATGTCTAAGTTTTGCTGATGCCATAACTAGGGCTAATATCAATTTATCTAGATGAGAATATCTAGTTTCAACATCTAGTAAACTTTTACTAACATAATAGACAGGATATTGCTGACCTTCATGGTCCTTTATAAGAACGGCACTTACAGCATTCCCTGATACAGCGAGGTATAGGGATAGTGGTTCACCATTTTCAGGCTTCATCAATAGAGGTGCAGTTGAGAGATATCGCTTCAAATCCTGCAAGGCTGCTTCATGCTTTGCTCCCCATTCGAACTTCTTATTCTTCTTGAGGATATCATAAAATTCCTTGCATTTTTCTGAGGATCTTGAAATAAATATGTTCAATGTTGCTACTCGGCATGTTAACCGTTGAACATCCTTCATATTCGAAGGTGATTTTATATCCTGGATAGCTCTAATCTGCTCCGGGCTCGCCTCTATGCCTCTTTTGGTCACCATATATCCTAGAAACTTTCCTGCCCCCACTCCGAAATGGCACTTAGCAGGATTCAGTTTCATGTTATACTGATCCAGGATATCAAATGCTCCCTTAATATCCTGGAGGTGATCCTCAGCCTTTTTAGATTTCACCACCATATCGTCAATATATACCTCCATGGTGTCCCCCAGCTTGTCTTTAAACATCATGTTTACCAACCTCTGGTATGTTGCACCTGCATTTTTTAAACCAAAGGGCATAGCAGTATAACAATAAATACCTGGTGTCATGAAAGCAGTATCCTCCTGATCAGAGGGTTCCATTTGGATTTGCTGAAATCCTGAAGAGGCATCCATGAAGGTTAACATCTCGTGGCCGGCGGTAGCATCTACCATTGAATCAATATGAGGTAGAGGAAACGGTTCTTTAGGACAAGCCTTGTTCAAGTCTGTGTAATCTACACAGACTCTCCATTTCCCAATTTTCTTCTGTACCACGACTACGTTTGCCAGCCATCTTGGAAACTTGACTTCTCTGATCATTTTGGACTTCAACAATCTTTCAACTTCCTCTTGTATGATTGTATTTCGTTCAGGAGAAAACTTCCTTCTTTTTTGCTGAACAGGCTTGAACGACTTGTCAATTCCAAGCTTGTGAGTAATAATGTCTTTGGATATACCTGTCATATCCTCATGCTTCCATGCAAATGTTGACATCCTGCACTTCAAAAAGTTAGTTAATTGTTCTTCAATATCCTGAGGGATATTGGTCCCTACGAGCACCGAGATATCAGGAATATGCTGATCCAGGATAACTTTCTTCATATCCTGCTCTGAAGCCTCCACGATATCCTGGGCCCGCATCTTTAATTGCTATGCTGGATTAGGCTTGGTTGAGGATTTCATTGAGGATGAGTAGCATTCCTTCGCCTCCTGCTGATCATTATCAACTTTGACGACCCCCCAAGGGGTAGGGATTTTGATGCACTGGTGATAAGTCGATGGCACAGCCTTCATGTCATGGATCCATGGCCTGCCTAGTATGATGTTATAGCAGGATAGGGAGTCCATCACACATAAACGTTGTATCGAGTTGACCCCTTCAACATACACTGGTAACTTTATCTCCCCTACGGTATTCCTAGCTTCTCCACTGAAACCAACGAGCACAGTGGACTTCGAAGTAATGTCCATCGGAGATACATTCATCCTCTTCAACGTTTCCAGCTGAATTATGTTGACGGAGCTACCATTGTCCACCAATATCCTGCGTACAAAATGGTTAGCAACATACAATGTTATTACGAGAGCATCATGGTGAGGATCCTGGACAGTATCCCTGTCATCACTATCGAAAGTGATCACTTTATCGGTTGTAAGGGTAGTCATCCTGGCTGGTTTGTCTCCCCTTTCAGTCTTAGCTTCCTTTGCATGTCTCTTGGCCGCAGAATACGAAGTCCCACAAATGTCGGATCCTCCTGAAATAAAGTTAATTATTTTGGCATTTGCTGGGGGTGATGCTGCTCGTTCAGGATCCTGCCCTTTATTCTTCTTTCTTCCCAGCAAATCCTTCAGATACCCCTTGCTTAATAGGTAGCTTATTTCTTTCCTTAGAGCAATGCAATCCTCGGTCACATGTCCGAAATCTTCATGGAAGGCACACCATTTGGATTTATCCTTCCAATCAGCTTTCTGCTGATTCTTTCGAGGCCACCTAGCTTTGTCTCCTAAACCCTGCATAGCATACATTAACTCAGGTATATTAACAGAAAAGCAGTATTCAGATAATTCAGGATATTCTTCAGGATCCTCGTCTTCAACAACATTCACATTCTTGTTATCATTTCTGCCATATGGCTTGGAGCGATATGGTTTATACGAGGATTCTGATTTCCTGTTTGTTGATTCGTAGGTTGAGGTGGAATTCATCCTCTCTTGCATCTTTTTGTCATCTTCCAAGCGAATATATCTTAAGGCCCTGTTATGAGCTTCGTCCAGATTCCTGCTGGGATTCATTACAAGATCCTGATAAAACTGAGAATCCTTTTGTAACCCCATCTTGAAAGCCTGCACAGCGGTTGCTACATCAAGATGTGGGATATCCAAGGATTCTCGACTAAACTTGTTCACATAATCCCTCAAGGATTCCTGAGGTCCTTGAGTTATCCTGTAAAGATCACTGGTTAGTTTCTCAAAACTCCGGCTGCAAGAAAACTGACTATTAAATAAATTAACCAAATGAGCAAACGAAGTAATTGAGTGAGGAGGAACATTTAACAGCCATTTTATGGCTGATCCTGTTAGGGTAGATCTGAATCCCTTGCACAAGCATGCTTCCTTGAGCTCCTGAGGGATAGGGTTAATCTCCATTCTTTCCCTATACTGAGCAATATGCTCTTCAGGATCCGTAGTCCCATCATAGAGCTTCATGTTGGGGGTTTGAAATCTCTTTGGGATTTCAGCATCACAGATGGGATATGCAAAGCGGGATATCCTGTGGCTGTCTTGGGATACTTCCGGAATTGGCTGAACCACTCCGGGTACACTGGATATCATGTCCTTCAATTTTTGAAGCTCCCTAGTAAATGTTGACGTCATACCTGCATCCTGCAAAGACCCATTATTGTTAGTAGCAAGAGTATTATTATTTGACATGTTACCGGTCTGAGGATTCTGGCCATATCCTGAAGCATATCCTGAGCTCCTCACAGTTGATATCCTGACCGAGGAGGGTATCTCAGGAATATGATTCTGAGAATGGCTTGGCATGATATTCCCCCGGTTATCTTCAGTGTAAACTGCAGAACTGAAGTTCAAAGCTCTAGGCTGCAAAGGAGTGACAGTTTCTTCAGCAGGTCTACTTGGGCCGGATTTCAAGAGTTGTATCTATCTCATCAGCATCCGATTAGTTTCCCGCTGCTGCCTCATCTGTTCCTGTACACTACCAAACAAATTCAGAATTTAGAAGCCAAAACAGGACCAGATCCCTGAGTAGTGGGAGCGGGGATAACATCCCGAGCCACATGACTTTCAGTTCCATGTGAAGAAGTTTGCATTCATGGAGGAGGAGGTGGAAGCACCGAACCAATTGTTGCAGAGGTTGTAGCAGACATGGTGGAAGAGCTCATGTTTGATCTCGAGGCCATTGAAAACAATGTAGCAAAAAGTTTTGACAATAGAAAGCCGAGTAATGATTTTACTAAAGTTTTTAGCAAAAATAGCACCACTTGCCCCACGGTGGGCGCCAAATTGTTTTGGTCAAAAATTACCGAAGCAATTAAGTGATCAAATTAGTTAAGTGAGGTAGTGTGCTAGAAATGAGTGTCGAAAATATGTTAATCAAGTATATTGCAAAAACAGTTTCAGGATACGGCTCAGGATATTGAGTTGTATCTATGATCAAACAATGAGCAAAAAAGTAAAGATTGACACGTGATGTACGAGGAAAGCCCTTGATCAATCTAGATTGCCGGCACAAAACCTCGGGAGCTGACAATCGCAGCTGCCTTGTTCTTCTATTGCTTTAAATCTCAGGATACAGTGCAGGATGTGATGCGGATCAACTAGGTGTTACAATCTAATTCGATTACAAGTGTTTGTGTGTAGTGATTGCTAAAAGCTAGAGAGCAAAAGTGTTTGAAAGTGTGTGTGGAAGTTGCGTGCCGTAATCTGATCCGCCCCCATCTATTTATAGTAAAAGAAATGCAACAAACTATCCTAATAAACCGGGATCCGGCGAATATTCCCCACTTGAACGTTGTAGACCTGGTCTTTCGGCTTCAACATCTGTCACATAACAGATACGCCCGAGTCTTGAGGAGAAGAAGTCCATCTGACCGTTAGTAACCCACAGCCTCTAACCTGCACGTGGTTAATTTAGTTAACACCAGGATATGGCCCAGGATGATACCAATATCCTAATCCAGTATCCTGATCACAAGTAAACAACCAAAAACAGGATATTAGTCGGGATATATATACTCAGAAAATGGCCCATAACACTCACTAAGGAAGATTATGACCAAATCGACCCAGAAGAAATGGAGTTGATCGACATCCGGTGGTGTATGGCTAGTGCGGTTAGACGTGCTCAAAGATTCATGGAGATTACGGGCAGACATTCAATTGACGGACCTTCCACCAAACTTGGTTTTGATAAATCAAAGGCCACGTGCTTCAAATGTAAACAAAAGGGACATTTTAAATATGAATGTCGAAACGCACCTGGTGATGATACTGCAAATCCGTTCAGAGAGGATTATTACAAGAGAGCTATCTACCATCAAAAAAAATATGAATCTCCCATAATGAAGCAGCTTGAAGATACCCCCAAAGAAAAATCAAGAGCTCTTGCTGTTATTCATGATGATGAGGGATACGATTGGAGCCATGTGTTACCAGAAGAGGATGCAGTGGGCTATACGTTTGCTGTAATAAAATAAGTTCCTTTCAAAGATAGCAGGAATGAACAAGAGAAATATAATTACAGAAAGATGAAAGCTCAAGACAGGATGATTAGAATGTCTAAGATTTACAACGAAACAAAGAGAGCGAAAAGATGGGATGCTGATAGAGAATGTTACCTAGATCCTGATGGTAACATAGCTGTTGATTCAAAGACCATTGATCTTGAAGCTCTCATCAAACAAATTGCTGAAGAAGAAGAAGCCAAACAGAGAGAATGGTGGGGAGGAGGAGAAGCTGAAGTAAAAGCTGAAGAAAAAGAAAAAGAAAAAGAGAAAGAGCAGCAGCCAAAGAAAGTTGATAATGGGATTATTGATACGACACAAGAGTTTACTGCTGAGAATTTGAAGAAGATGGCTGACAAAGTGTTTGCTGCGAAAGAACTAGAGGTAGTTTCTGGTTCTGGCACTGAGTCCAAAAACAAGGTCAGTCAGAATGATGCTATCAAAGAGTCAGGTAAGAAAGATAAAACTGAGAGCGACTGCAAAAATTGCATGAAAAACTGCAAGGTTTGTAGTACTATCACTTACCACAGTGGTGAAAAGATCGAAAAACTGACAAAAAGAGTCAGAGATGTGGAGGATCAGATCTTAAACTGTGATAAAATGTTAAAAGCTTCAAACGATCGCATAAAAGAACTAACTGAGAAAATCGAAAATGATAAAATTGACGTAGAAAGAGTTAGGAAAGAAAACGAAAAGTTGATTCATGAAAATCGTCAAGTTTCAGAAAATTTTGAGAAGCTAAAACGAACGGTGAAAGATTCTGATGAAAGAAATGGTAAGACATGTACAGAAAATGTGCATTTAAAAGGTGTTCTTAGGGTTAAATAAGAGTTAATCAACCAACAACTGGATGAAATTGCTAAGTTGAAGCTTCAGTTTCAAGAAGCTAAAATTGAAAATGAACGCATCCAGTTGAAACTGAACAGTTACAGCTCCGCAAGTTTTGTTCTTCAACAGATTGTTCCTAAACCGATTGGAAAGAACAAAGCAGGCGAAGATGTATATGTTGATGGAATCGGGGTGGGGTATCATCAGGTTCCACCACCTGTTCTAAACAATTATTCAAAGAAAAATTCAGGGTTGGTTAATGATGAAGATGAAAATGAAGTGAAACTTCCAGACACAATCGATGTCACATTCACTTCATCATCCGATGAAGGAAGTGTCCAATCTGAAGTTGTTAAAAGTGTGGTTGAAAGTGTTTTGAAATCTGATAGTGACACTACTGAGGATGATGAATGCTTTTTGGACAAATATATTCCAAAATCAAAGTCCAAAAACAACTTACATGGTACAAGATGGTAGGATCGGATAAGTTGTATTCGGATCTTGATTTTCCTTTGGAGAATGTGAATGTAGGGAAACTGAGAAATGTGTTCAAGTTGATTGAGATTGATGTGTCTGAAATAGAAGGTTTGAGAAATGCAAAGAGACAACTAAACTTTGAAAAAGATAAAGCTTACTACAAAAAGCCTGTTGTACCGCCGCGTTTTTATAACAACAATCAAAACAGATGGTCGGGTGGTTATCAGCGTGGTAAGAAATATCAGAGAAAGAGTTTTCAAAACAAGAAGTTTGCTGAGAAAAAGGTGTTTGTAAAAAGCTCGAGTTCTCATTCCAAGCAGGAGTCTGAGATTTTTTCAAAATCGAATAAAGAGTTCTTTGAGGAAAAAGCCTCACAGCCTCAGACTGAAGGCAAAAGTCGGGTAGTTGATACTTGTACATGCTTTAAATGCAACAAAGTTGGACATATTGCACGAAAGTGTACCAACTTTAAGCCTAAGTCTGAAGTTGTTGAGAGTCAAAAGAAGAAGGCTGATGCAAAAGGCAAAGCTCCAATGGTTGTTGAGAAAATTTTGAAAAATGAGAACACAAAATTCAAAACTGAACCTGTTAAGAAGTTGGAAACTAAAAATAACAATTTTTACAAACGGGTTGCTTCATCTCAACAAACATGGAAGCCAAAAAGTTCTCCAAAACCAAAGGTTTCAGAGTCAGAAAAACAGTCGTCTTCTACCACTCCGGTAAAGATAGATGTTCCTTTGGATTATTATGAACAATTAGAGAAACAATCTTCTACTCCACCAGAGAAGAAGAATGTTCAAAAGAAAGATCAACCAACCGGTCAACCTAAGAAAGATGAGTTTTTCTTATACAAAAAGGTTGAGGTTGGATATGAGGAAAGCTTGAAGATGAATGATAAGAATTTTCCGCCACTTTACATTGCAAAAAGTCACATAAATGTCAAGTTATCTGAGTCAAAAGAGGCTCAGGTAGCAACAAAATCTCACTAAATGATTGTGATATGTGTAGGAGCTTCCAAGATCCGTTTCACGTTGGATTATGGATAGTGGAGCTTCTCGGCACATGACGGGGAAGAAGACCCTACTGTATGATGTTAGAGGGTTTAACGGAGGATATGTGGGATTCGCAGGCAATCAGGGTGGTCGAATAATTGGTGAAGGAACTTTATCCAATGGCAATGTCACGTTTGAAAGAGTGAACTACATCGCCGAGCTTGAAAACAATCTTCTGAGCATATCTCAGATCTGTGATCACATGTATACGACACACTTTACAGACAAAGAATGTTTGATCTTTAAACCAGGATTTGTTGTTCCCGAAGAGTGGATTATCATGAGGGCACCAAGAGTGAATGATCTATACGTGTTGGACATGAGTGTAGCAACTACAACAACGGGTCAGGCTCACTGTTTTGTGTCAAGAGCAACAGAAAAAGAGTCAAAGTTATGGCATCGAAAGATGGGCCATATTCATTTACGAAAGATGAATCACCTGGTGCATAACAACTTAGTTACTGGTGTTCATGTGAAAGGTTTTCATCTGGAAGGAGAATGTATTAGTTGCGTCAAAGGCAAGCAAAAGAAGAAATCCCATCCTAAAAAGAAAGTTAACTCAGTCTCAAGACCGTTAGAGAGAATTCATATGGATCTTTTTGGTCCAGTGAATGTCAAAAGTATAACTGGTGATCTCTATTGTCTAGTAGTAACTGATGATTACTCGAGATTTTCATGGGTATCTTTTCTGAAGACAAAGGATGAGACATTCGAAAGCTTAATGGCGTTGTTCAGAAAAATTGAAAACTTATACCAAACCAGAATTAGAAGAATCAGGTGTGATAATGGTACAGAGTTCAAGAACAACAAGATGGAAGAGTATTGTGACGAGCGAGGTATATTGCAAGAATTTAGTGCTCCTTACACTCCGCAGCAAAATGGAGTAGCAGAAAGAAAGAACGGGACACTAATTGAAACGGCCAGGACGATGCTTGCTGATTCAAAGCTACCAGTCAATTTTTGGGCAGAAGCAGTGTCAGCCGCTTGCTATACACTCAACCGGGTTCTCACTGTGAAGAAATTCAACAAGACATGTTTTGAGCTGATCAAGAACCGCAAACCGAACCTGAAGTATTTAGAACCGTTTGGGTCTCCCTGTACAGTTCTAGAGCCTTTTGGAAAGTTTGGTGCAAAGAGCATTGAGGGAATATTCGTGGGTTATGCTAGTCCATTGAAACGAGTCTTTGTTCCAAGCTTGAAGAGGATCATCGAAGCACAAAATGTTGAGTGTTAGGGGTATACTATGCCGCCTCAGAATCCCAGTGACTCATGGCGTTTTAATTACGATACTTTATGGGATTCGTTTGACATTGAAGAAGAACCAGATTTCTTTGACGAGTTAGATATTTTGAGAGAGTATGAAGAATCGCAGGAAAGATTCCCAGCAGAAACTTTCAGTCGTCAACGACAAGCTTCGAACGATGATGAAGCAGGTCCAAGTAATGCTGGTGAACATGAGGATATTCAACAATCTCTTGACAATCAGACGGCAGTCAATGATAATCAAGAATCTGATAATGGACCAATATTTGATCATGGTGATTCAGATTCTGAGAGGGAGCAAATCCAGATCTCAAGTCAAACAGTTCCAGTCGGTGATCAGAATGTCACAAATTTGGAAGGCGAGGTAGATGTTCCAGGCGAGGTGATGCCAAGAACACTTTCATACCATCTAGAGGAGTTAATCATTGGAGAATTGCAGTCAGGCGTCCGCACTAGAAGACAACTTGATCAAGGGCTTACGTGTTTTTATTCAAAAGTTGCTCCATTACAAACTGACTTTTCACTAAGTTGTTTTATCTCGCAGATTGAACCAAGGACTTATAAAGAGGCGCTTACTGAAGATTCTTGGGTCAATGCGATGTAGGAGGAACTGAGCCAATTCGAGAAGTTAGGTGTGTGGAAGTTAGTAGACTTGCCTGATGGTCAAAGGAAGATAAACACCAAGTGGGTGTTCAAGTGCAAAAGGGATGATCATGGGGTTGTTGTTCGTAACAAAGCTCGACTCGTAGTCTAGGGTTTCAGTCAGCAGGAGGGTATAGATTTCACTGAAGTGTATGCTCCGGTTGCTAGACTTGAAGCAATCAGAATCTTCCTAGCATTTGCATCTTGGAAAAATTTCAAAGTATATCAGCTAGATGTTAAATCGGCGTTTCTCTATGGGAAGGTAAAAGAGGAGGTAAATGTCGGACAGCCACCGGGCTTCACCGATCCAATCCACAAAGACAAGGTCTATTTGCTGGATAAAGCACTGTATGGTTTACACCAGGCCCCGAGAGCTTGGTACGAGACATTGTCTTAACACCTGCTAGCCAACAGCTTCATCCAAGGAAAAATGGATGCCACTCTCTTCACCAAAGAGGTCGACGGTCATCTTCTGATAGTTCAAATATACGTGGACGACATCATATTTGGGTCAACAAATGAAAATTTGTGCAAAGATTTCGAAAGAGTTATAAAGCAGAAATTTGAAATGTCATCAATGGGTGAGATGAAATTCTTTTTGGGACTGCAGGTTGATCAACTACCCAAAAGAATTTTCATACATCAAATGAAGTACGTTCATGATATCTTGGAGAAATTTGGAATGTCAGGATCTACTCCAGCTTCCACCCCGTTAGCAACGAATCATGGGAAAAACCCTGATCTCACCAGAGAAAAGGTAGATGAAATGATGAATCGTTCCATGATCGGATCGCTGATGTATTTGACAGCTTCAAGACCCGATATTATGTATCCAACCTGCCTCGCAGCGAAGGTCATCTTCTGATAGTTCAAATATACGTGGACGACATCATATTTGGGGTTGTGGTATCCAAGAGAAGGCGATTGCACGCTCGAAGGGTATTCTGATTCTGATTTCGGATGTTACAAAGTTAACGCTAAATCAACAACAGCGGGGTGCCAGTTTTTCGGACCACGATTGGTCACTTGGCAATGCAAGAAGCAGACCTCTGCAGCTTTATCCACATGTGAAGCTGAATATGTATCTGCGAGCAGTTGCTGTTCACAGATCTTGTGGATCCAGCAACAGATGCGCGACTACGGTTTGCAATTTCCTAACACCCCTATCTTTGTTGATAATGAGGCAGCAATCAACAATACTAAAAATCCAGTTCATCACGCTAAAACCAAACACATTGAAATTCGTCATCACTTCATCCGAGATTGTTTCGAGAAGAAGTTGATACGAATTGAGAAAATCCACACTGACGAACAAAAAGCTGATTTACATACCAAAGCGTTTGATAAAACTCGTTTTCAATACTTGTTAAAATTAAACGGTATGAAGCTTTTATCGGTGTTGGAAGAGATTCTTGGCGTTGATGAAGGAGACATTGTAGATGATGTTGAGAAGCAATCTGCAATGGTTTGTCATTTTTTTACTTGTTTTGGTATTTAGGGGGAGTAGGGTAATATTTTCAGAAAATACAAAAACAGTAAAAAATGTCAAAAATCCAAAAACATGAGATATTTTCAAAATCCAAAAACAATAGAAAATCTGGAAAAGAGCTTGTGTAAAAAGGGAAAATGATAGTACATCGGCTTGACAGTTACGGTATGCTAAAGATATGTAAAGTCTAAAAAGTTTTAAACAGTCTCGCTGATGATGTGCCGATAGGTTTTACACATTTAGTAGGTTTGTTCGGGATATAAACCTAAATCTTTACTTACTTATTTCGTGGGGAACACTACTTAGATATATAGGTAACCCCTGAAATCTTGTTTGAAAGATCCCTCTTTCTGAGATACTAGGTCTTTATACTCAGTGATATCTGGGGTATTATCCCGGGACTTCTGATTTTGCGGAAGCAATGGCCTAGTCCCCGGAGAATACTTTACCGCTTGCTTGAAATATAGCACCGCCCTTAGCATAAAAAATGATGAAACATTGAAAAGATATGTAAATCATGTGCTATTGTAAAAAAGATCCTCTAAAGGGTACCCACTAAAGTCGAACCGTCATCTCTCTGCTGAACGGAAGTTCTAACCTGAGCTCTCATGGTTTCGCAATTTAACCCCTTACAAATATCATTTGTGGTATACTCACCTGTAAGACTGAATATTGGGATCTGGATACGGGAGTATATTCAAGAGGTGGGACACATGAATGAGTTTAAGTCTCTAAATCACTAAATCCGTATCCTGGACATATTGAAATTTGTGGGAGAATTTAAGTGGATCAATATATCGACAATCTAAGTGAATTGTTTAATTCTGAGTATGTAATTAAAGCTTAACGGTACTTGTGACTTGTCGAACAGCTGATATGATTCCCTAACACGCTCACCAAAAATCTGTTTGTAAATAGTTTATATTTTTACTGCATTTTATTTCTGTATTTCATTTCTAGTCTAGAAACTTTTTAAAAAATTCAAAAAGATTTTACACTTCTGCTTTATTTTCCGACAAATCAAAGTGGAAAGCTGATCTTCAGATTCAAATTGAAGCAGATGCAGGAAGTTTCTTAACTGGAGGATGAGTTTGGAGCTTAATATGATAAAACCTGTGAAAGTTGAAAAGTTAAAGCAAGTTCATTAATTTGAAAGTTGTAAAATTTTCAGAAAATTGTTTGAACAAAGTTGAACAAAAATGTCAGTGTGATTTATCTCTGATCAACCAAGGTCATTAAGTTCGACTTGGTAGACAAATTGAGTAATCAGGGTCATTAATTTGGACCTGAATACTTAAGTGGATTTCTAATTCTGACAAGATCATCAAATTGAAGATGAATGGTAAGTTTGGAATTGAAACTGTTATTGTCATATATCTTATATTTAGGTAGAGATTGTGCAGGTAACAGGTATGAATTTGAGAAAACAGCTAAGAAAATCCCAGCCTAATGATAGGGGGAGTCTGAAGACTTAAAGTCAGATACAGTTCATGGATCTACATTTAAGGGGGAGCTTAAAGATTGTTAAAGATTCAGATACTGTCATTTATGCTAGCTGTTGATTGAAGAAAAGAAGATTTGAAGGAAGCAATGATTGTTAGACAAATTGGAAAGAAGACAAAGACTAAAGACTCGACGCCGAAGACTTCGTCAACATCCAAGGGGGAGTCTGTTGGTGCACTAGTGTCTGTTAACTTTGTCTTAATCGAGTCTTATGTCTAGATAGGATAAACGAGCACACAACATGATAGAAAATAGGGTTAGAATATGTTAAAGTGGGCAATTCCTCTTGAAAGTGTCAATGACCAGTTCAAGCGAAATTAAAACACTATATATAGATGTTGTGTGATTCCGTTTCAACGAGTTGTAATATTCGAGATTCAGAGCCGAGGTGCTGCCAATTGTCAAATGACCTGTAAAAAGCTTTGGAATCAATAAAAGAAGATAATTAAGAGGAATCTAGCTGTTTTCACGTCTATTTCATTGATTCCGCCTCTGAAATAGATGCTAAACTCTTCTGATTGACTCGTTAGGGTCACACGACGATCCAACAATGGGACTTCTACTAAAATAGCATGCCCAGGCAGGGGCTTAAACAAACAACATGCCCACGCAGGGGCAGAATACAAAAAGAGATACCCACGCAGGGGCTGGATTGAAAATAAGGAAATACAACCAACAATTTAAAGGATTCAATGGTCCTTCTTGCTTTTTCCTTTTATTAAATTCGCCAATCCCTTAAAGAATCCCTGGTTGTTCCTTCGGTCCTCACGGACTACCCTTTCCAATTGGCTCAATCTTTGGAGAATTTCCTCATGTTCGGGCGGGGAAAACCGTGGTATCTGCGGCTGCGGCTGTGGCTGATGCTGTTGCGGAGGTCGAAGAGGCGGTGGTTGTTGGTATCCATAAGCTGGGTATCCAACTCCCCAGGGAGCTCTGTAAGGTCCCTCGGGGTTGAGAGCATTGTAGTTCCAGGCTGCCAGATATGGGTCGACCTCAGCGTATGTAGGAATTGGGTTGCCAAAGCCCAACGATGGTGGCACGACAGGTGCAGAGTTCACTTCCGGGATGGGGTTTGAAGGTCCCCCCATCTGCTGGCCTCCTTGGAGTGGCGGGTAGTGGCTGCCACTCGATGGTTAAGGGGTGCTGATACGCACTCCCCCTCGCACGGACATCCGTGCGTTCGATCTCCTTCGCCTCAATGGCTCAGGAGGCTGTTGCTGAGGTGGTGGTGGTGGCGGGGTAACTGCCATGAAACGTGAATCCTCGGAAGGATCCTGCTGCTGCTACTGATGAGGCGATGAATGGTGAGAGGGTGTAAAATACCATTCGAACTGGTTGAACCTCGCTTGGTAGCTGTCTGGACCACGGTAAGGTGATCCATGAAAAGATGACCCATCAGAAATTTCTATGGGATGTGTGGGGGTACCGGTCGGTGGTTCAATAGGGTCGGTGTCCTCATCCATATCCATGGCGTGATCTCCAGAAAAGTGATCTTCAGGTCCCAATGGGTTAACACCCACTGGTTATTTGAGGTAGTTTGCCGGGTTGAACCGGCTTCGGAAGATAAGTGACGGGTTATCAAAGGAGTGACGAGTGTTGGACCTCTGGAGAGGGATAAATGAAGGCTGTGGGTTTTCGGGCTCATTTTCTGATTGGGGCCCAAAGGAGTGAAGGTAAGACGGTGACGAGCTTAACGAGACTGACCGCCTCGCTGGCTGCAGATGTGTCCTCTAGTCCCCCTGGGGACTTGCACGCATGTTGATGGGTGAGGTTCGTCTTTGAGATGGCCCGGCCTCATGGTCGTGGCCTGCTACAGGTGCCTTTCCCTTTCTCCTAAAGAATCTTGGCGGCATATTTAAACCTGTCAACATAAACAAGGATAACAACAAGGAAAATATATAAAAGGCAAAAAAATAAAACAAAATCAGGATTTGTCCTATGTTCTTTGTCTAGACTCGAAAATTTGAGGAATGTGCAACTGTGTAACTGAGATTAAACACAAAAGGCTAGTGTTTAATTCACTCAGTGTTGGCTCTGATACCAACCTGTCACACCCCGATATTTCCATGTATTTCTGGTGGGCCCGGTGGGGAGTATCGTGACGTAGTTGATATCATCATAGTCAAACAACACAATATTTAAATGCACAGCGGAAGCAAAAGATAGATTAATTCCAACTAAATAAATTGTAATATTAAGTATCACAAAATAGTTGAAACAGATCCACAAGCGGATCGAATAAAAAGGAAAACTGTTCAACAGACTTTGACATCTAGAGCTTGCGAGACTTGATTATTGATGCCTGGAGTAGCCAGCCTATTTCGTATAGTACCTGCACTTAGCCTTTTTGGAAAATACGTCAGTTTACACTGGTAAATACAATTTAACTAACTCATTTTGAAAAGAGTTTGAAAATTGATTTGAATGCACTTCGGCAAAAATATCTTTTATAACTTGGGACAATTATTAAAATAATCTTGTATACAGTTTTACTTATTTGTCGTCCATCAGGGCCGGTTTGTAGGGCCGGTCTAGATTCACTGACACGCCACAGGTATAATGCCCACAAGGATTATTTCCTTAAAGTGGATTACCAGTTTTTACATAATGCATCTGTCAGGTGTACGTCTACACCCCGTGCTTAGGTCGTGACCATTTCTTTGAATGATGCCAAGGATATCCGGGACATGGTCATTTAACCCCCAAAGGCCATACACCAAATAATACAGAATAAAACGGGTTATGTAAATACACAAATCACAATACGATTTAAATGACTACATACCCGACCAAGCGGTATTATTATAATACTGTATCCCAAGCCCGTATCGGGAAAATAAGTTAAGAGTATTTACCTGAGCAAAGTATAAATCAAATACAGCAAGTGCACGTAGCTTTTACTGGGATCCTAATCTGGAACGAAGGTTTTTAATAACCTATTAGAATCCTAACGGGTCTTTAATTAAGCCTAGACTTAGACCGGTTAGTTTTCAAAATGAAGACACGGTTCAAACGCATGATATAGCGAAGACCAGTTTAGAATGTGGTTTTGACCCGACAAGCTTGTATGCTTGTTTAATATGGGTAACCTAAACACATTCTGGATTTTGAGACAAAAATAATATGGTTTGACCCGTTTCGGCTAATTTATGCAAACTAGTCGCATAAGCCGATCCGAACGCGAAAATGCGTAACGGTTAACCAAAAGTGTCATATGCAGGTTTCCTAAGTTAATATGCCTTAAATATGTTGTGACATCAGTAATATATCTTCTATTATGCCCAAAATGAATTTAAACTCAAACTATGCCCCGTATGGGCATTTTGGTCATTTTAAAGGTTATAAAAGAGTTTAAATAATAATCTGAGTTACAGGTCTGATGTAATTAGTAAAAATACTTAAGTTAATAAGTTGTAACAGTAGGGTATTACACATATGTGAAATTTATCATTTAAAACCAAACTATGCACCTTAGGGGCATTTTGGTAATTTCACTTAGGCTTAAAAGGTCAAAACTGGAAATCTGAGTTTAAAACTTTTGCTTACTGTAAAAATATAAAACTTTACTGAGATTATCAGTAGGCATCAAACCTTATATGTTTAAAATAGTTTTAATACATACTATGCGTTAAAAACGCTTAAAAAGGCGATTTGGAGCCATTTCCGGGTTTTCAAAGGAAAGCTGGTATTTTTATTATTCCAGAAGCCTCAAAATATTTTATTTATCATATAAAATCAGTAGCAAAAGGTTTGGGGTCAAAAGGATTTGTAAAACTCATTTTATAGCCCAAAAGGGCAAAACCGGCAATTACCGAATCAAGCTTAGAACTCTAAGTTATGCTCAGCCTAAAAATAAATAAAAATCTTCAAAAGTCCCAAAATATTATTTTACATCAGTGGGTAAAAAGTTTGGTATCAAAAATTGGGTTTAGATAGGCTATATGCTAATTACGCCGTTTAATTAACAAAAAGCTTTTCATTTACGCTAATGATCATAACTCCTAATCTAGACCTCAAACTGATATCAAATTTTAGGTGCAAGTTTATAATTCAGTAACTAAGGTTTCTACTCTTTTACATTTCAAAAATCACGTTTTAGGGTCTTATGGGCATAATAGTCAAATATAAGCATTTAACGGAAACATGCATGTGAATCGGATAACTAATGAACCAAGTTGTATAATCACAGAGGGTTATACTAACATGAAACCTGGTCCTGATAGGGCTCTAAGGCATTTCTAAAACATGCTACAATGGGTCAGAATCGAAAGTCAAAGCAAAAGTCAAATTATGCGACTTTTGGTTCCGAACCGAGCCTAAACTAAAAATTGTCGGGTGGGACATGTTTAGACATGTTCTTACATTGATTACCAAGTTATATTAGTGATAAAACAGGTTGCATGTCTTCTACATTGCTAATTATGTGTTAATTTGAAA
The DNA here is from genome assembly GCA_030545235.1 of Helianthus tuberosus. Taxonomy (NCBI): domain Eukaryota; kingdom Viridiplantae; phylum Streptophyta; class Magnoliopsida; order Asterales; family Asteraceae; genus Helianthus; species Helianthus tuberosus. The sequence goes on along the minus strand of CM060402.1, from coordinate 157,201,410 downwards.
ATAAGCTTTCTGTTGACTTTTTAAGATTAGCTTTGACCCGACAATTGACCTAGTTAGAGTGGGAATCAGAGGTTACCCTTTAAGGGTTTATTACCCACATAATTACCAACTCATAGGTATTTTTAATTCGAGATTTGACTGAACAATTATTGATTAATCTCGAAGTTAAACCTTAATTACAACGGTTTGACTTTAAGCTAAACTAAATTAAAGAAGGTTAAGGACACTTACAAGAGTCCTAAGTATGATTAGGGATCCTAAGAAAGCTTATTGCTGATTAGAGAAGCTCCAGAAATGAGTTTGAAGTGAGTTGCAATTGAATGACAAAATGTTGCAACCTTGAGTTTCTTATATAGGACTTAGAATTCTCTAGGATCATTACAACAAGGTCTACTAGTGATCACTGATGATTCCCAGGTGTCCCTATAGTGCCAAAACCAGTTTCCAAGTCCCTGATTTCGAAAACCACTCATGTAAGGCGGTGCAACAGGCTGAACAGGCAGTTGTCCATTTTCTGCTGCCAGCGACTTCCTTACGGACCGTAAGCAAGAATCCTTGCGGACCGTAAGCATCTCTTACGGACCGTAAGCTCCTGGCTTTGCGGTCCATAACCGACCTTCATCTGAAATACCCAGTTACCAGCCTTACGGACCGTAAGCCCTTGGCCATGCGGTCCGCATCCGCTTTTTAAATTTTAAGTCGCCCAGCTCCACCATCTTACGGGCCGTAAGGGTTCACCTTTGCGGCCCGTAAGCCTTCATCAGAAGACAAAAACTTGTTAGCTTTAAGGTCTTGACCATGCAACTTTCCTAATCCGAATCTTGGGTCTTTTGTAACAATATGGGACCACATGATCAGTCCTGAAAAGGGCATGCATGCCTAGCCATGCACTTATGTTGCCTTGGATTCTTGTGGAAGGTCTTGCCATGCATTTGAACAAAGTTTGATTCTTTTGAACAAGAATTTTAATTATAAACTTTGTTGTAACATTATTTAGATACCCAAATCTTTATAACTGAATTTATTCATTATAGGAATAACCGGCTCTAAATAGATCAGATGTTTATCATATTGATTAAGGTCTTGGGATTTACAATTAGGTCGCTCAGAGGTGTTTATTAACATGTCGACACTTTTTAAATCCTACCATACATCTTCTAATTTAACTCGGGTTCCTGACACGTTTATCTTACATGACACGTGTCTTTATTCTATTGGGTATGATTTTACGAGGTGTTACACAAGCGTTGAAGGGTCAAGAGCCGAGCTCATTTTGATCAACCCTGAAGGGTTAGAATTTACATACGCTCTTCGACTTGAATTTCAGACCACCAACAACGAACTGAATACGAAGCATTGATAGTTGGTTTGAAGATAGCTAAAGAAATGAAGGTTCAAAAGCTTCAGGTCTTCACAGACTCGTTGCTTGTCTCAAGTCAAGTCAAAGACAACTATGTTGCAAAAGAGCCCAACATGAAGAAATATAGAGAAAAGTAATCATGTACCATCAAGCAAGTCCAAAAATCTCAAAACAAGAGAGTGAAAACGATTTCGCTAAATCCTTACGAGTGAAAATGATTTTGCTAAATCCTTAAATTTCAACCCAATGCCCCATTCCAAGCAAAAAGCTTCTACTTTTTCTTGGGTTAAGAGTGAAAACGATTTTGCTAAATCCTTACGAGCACCCATACTAAAAAATAAGAAGAAGGAATGAAAATCAACACTAACCTGGAAGAAAGAGCAACGAACTTGAGAGGAAAATGTGTAGATGTGGTTTTGTTTTTCTAAGAAGATAAGGGTAAATAAATGGTAAACCAGATGTTATAATTACCCAGCGAATTAATTAAAACCGCAGCCTGACAGAAAACTGCCACTAGTCACATCAACGGTTTTTTCAAAATTCAAAAACCAAAATCCCAACTGCTGTGAACCTTTCAAGCTCTCAAGCCTTGAAGCCTTCAAGCAATATAAAGGCAATGTGGAAAAAGTCAGAAGCATTCGAGCATAAACCTCAAACACCTCTGACTTGGGGCATTGATGACGGGGGTAGCTCAAGACTCAATAAAATGACTAAGAATACACAACAGCTTGAAGGGTTAAAAGCTTAAAGGGTTTAAAACCCGGGAACTAAGGTGAGCAGCAAAAAGAACGTGTACAGTAATCAGTCACTTCACTGATTGCTTAAGCAACTCTCCCACAGCCGCAAAAGTAAAGCATGTGCACAGGGAGCTCTCTTTTATCCGCAGGTCTGAACCCTTTAACCCCTAAAAGGGTAAGTCCCTCACTGCAAGCCAGATTCACTAGTCAAAGGTTTCTCTTTTGAGAAACCCCTTTCCCTATAAAACGCAGGGCATGACAAGCATGCATGACACTCCAGGATCGGCAGAAGTTAGATCAACTCTCCGATTCTTCTTCTCCCACTTGAGAACTTGCTTTATGCTTACTTCTCTTCTTCACTTCAAAAAATACATCTTCTTCTACTATCACATTCTGGGCTGGCTCCTTATCAGCTTGGAATTTAAGGAAGAAAAACAACAATACTAGTGAACCTCTTTCCACATCTTGCAAACGTGGGGGGACCCCACGACTTGCGTTAGGCAAACCGAAACCCTCCAACCCTTTTGCCTAACCGGACTAATCACTATCATTGGTCTTGTATTTGTTGCATCAACACACTTCTTAGTGTATTGAGCCATTCGCGCTGTGAGGTAGATAGTAAAGAAATGCAGCAAAAAAGATATAAAATGAGAAATCAATAACTGAATTAAAGCTAATACCGTGGTAGTAGTAAAGAAATGAAGCAAAAAAGATATAAAATTGAACGGTACCGATGAATGTAGTGGCGGTTTGTAGTGGTTGTTAGTGGAGGTGGTGAACGATGGGGTGGGTTAGTGATTTGGGTATTGGGGTTAACATATAGATGGTTAGGATGAAGTTGGGGGTGGTTGGGGTGATGAAGTGGGAAAAGGTGGGCCTCAATATATATATATATATATATATATAGGACAAAGATCCGTTAGGAACCACCCTTTATTGCGAGAACCAATGTGAACACAACTAAAAATAGCTAAAAACACACAATTTTTTTTAATATTTTTTATGTTAAAATCGCTACTTTTACTAGCAAAAAAAAATAAAAAAAAAATTCTGCCTACTAAAAGTAGCGATTTTAACATAAAAAATATAAAAAAAAATAATTTTTTTTTTAGATTTTTTAAGGTTTTTTGGGGGTTTAGTTTTTAGCATTTTAGCTAGGGGGTTTAGGTTTTTTGGGGGGGGGGGGGGGGGTGGGGGAGGGGGGTTTAGGTTTTTGAGGGGGGGTGGGGGTTAGGTTTTTTGTAGATTTTTTTCAGGTTTTTTTAGCTATTTTAGGTTGTGTTCACATTGGTTCTCGCGGTTCTCGCAATAAAGGTGGTTCTCGCATGAACCTTACCATATATATATATAGGGGGCCGCTAGAATGAGAACCACCCCGAGTTATGAGAACCGCGAGAACCACACCGTACGGGGCGAGGTATACCAATTTTTTTTCGAAAACGTAGATTAGTGTATCACAAACACAATCGTAAAAAAAATTTTAAAAAAAAAACGCCGTGTGGGTAGTTTTTTACACCACAAAAACGTGGTTTACGAGTTCCGTAAATTTACGGAACTCGTAAACCACGTTTTTGTGGTGTAAAAAACTACCCACACGGCGTTTTTTTTTTAAATTTTTTTTTACGAATGTGTTTCTAATACATGCACCTACGTTTTTGAAAAAAAAAATTGGTCCACCTCGCCCGGAATCAAGTGGTTCTCGCGGTTCTCATAACTCGTGGTGGTTCTCATTCTAGCGGTCCCCTATATATATATATATATATATATAGGGTTGAGTTCATTTCAGAACTCTAAATAACTACAGAACTCCTAATAAACAATCATTTTATATATAAGTTTTTGTATTTAGGATATTTTTATCATCTATTATATGTATTTCATTGATTACATACATGTTAAAGTAGTTTAGATATGTTTAATTGCTAAAATTATATATATGTATCATAACTAATTACATATATGTAAAAAAAAACTAGTTTACATATGTGTAATTATAAAATTACATATAAAAATGATAAAATTACTCTTAACATGTATGTAATCGTAAAAATACACATAATAAATGATAAAATTATCCTAAGCATAAAAATATATAAATAAAAAGATTGTTTATTAGGAGTTCTGTGAGTTCTGTAAATATTTATGGTTCTTAAATGATCCTAGCCCTATATATATATATATATATATATATATATATATATATATATAGGGTGGGGTTCTAGAGTGAACACTAATGTATTTGCGAACTGAGTGAACAAATATTGGCTATTGATTTACACACGTGGATGGCTAGAATTTTATCATCAAATCGTAAAATACACTAGTGTATTTCATCATCAAATCCTGACCATTGATCTACACACATGTATTGCCAGGATTAGTTCGCTCAGTTCGCAAACTACACTAGCGTTCACTCTTGAACCTAGTCCTATATATATATATATATATATATATAATCATGTTTTAATTGTTATATTAATAGTAAGGGTATTTAGGTCTTTTCTCACTCACTTAACATCAAAAACAAACTCCCATCCATGCTAGGGATTATCTGAGAAACTGAAGAGCAAACGTTGAGGACTATAGCTATAATTTTAGAAAGTTAGGGATTATATGTGAAAGTGGAGCAAACCACAGAGACTCTTCGGACATTTTCTCTTCAAAAATAACAATATTATAACTCCACACGGTCTCTTTACTCTATTTACGTTAATTTCCTTTTTTACTTTTTTTGAATGACGAATTTTCTTGTTCCTTGTGAGACTTAAACTCAAAACCTCATACTTAAGTGGTTTAGAAGGTTTTACTTTGCCACTAAACCACCATCCCTGGTGGTCTCTTTTAAGAATAATTAATTAATATGTCAGAAAAGAATTTTTGTTAAATTAAACACGGGTGTATATAAATAATATAATGGAAAAAGACTTCTCCCACAAGCTGAAATTGTTGTCGTAAGAACCATAGATGGCAGTGATGAAGAATGTTTGCTATATTCACTAAAAAGTTGAGGAACATAAAAGCATGTCTTGTCTTACATTTTACCCTTAATTCTTTTTGAAGGAAGATGATTGGGGGACACAATCACTTTATATTATCCAAACGTTAAAGCATATAAATGAAAAATCAAATATGTTTTGATTATATTTACACACCTAAATTGGACAACCGGTTTTTATGAAATTTATCTCAACCATTTTAAGAATTGAATTTTGTTATTAGGTTTTCTTCATAAAATCAGTTATTTTAGATTTTTATGTAAGTTTAAAGCAAAATACAAGAAATAGTTAAATCACATTAATTTGAAAAAAAGACAGACTTTAAGGTTAAATAAACATGTTACATATATAGTAATACATTTATCAACTTAGATGTATTGTGAGCCTATTCTTAGTGTCTCATCAATGACTACAACTCTATATACCGATGTACAAAAGTTTGATTTTGACTAATGGGATGGTAAACATTAGCAAAGTCAAAACTTTTAAACACGTTAAGAAAGAGAGGTTTTGGTTTAAAGTCCCACGATAGAAATAAAAGAAATTTTCATTTAAAAAAAAGTTTGATTTTGAAAATTACTTTTGAGTGTTATATTATGATCCTTCAAAAACTTAAAATCCACTTTAAGTAAACCTACCATTTAAACATTAAAATTTTCTAAATGTTTTTTTGGCCAACCGCATGTTGAACGTGCCCTACGCTTCATTTTTTTCTTGTTTTTTCGTTTTTCATTTTTTACTTTTAAAATATGATATTTTATATAAATAATAAATATGCTGATGCGACGTACTCATGGGGGTGTCCGACGCTCTGAACTTTTCGCTCAGTAGTGTCCGGTATGTAGTTTTCGTATAGAATTTTTTGGGTATATACGTTTTCGACCCCCTGGTTTTATAATTTTTTAGGAATATACGTTTTCGACCCCCCGGTTGAAAATCTAAGGCTTCGCCACTGGACGTAGTTATTTTTATTTACGTTTTCAATGTAAGCGTCGTCCAAAACGCCGTTGCGCAATGTATAAGTCATCTAAACATTTGCGTACACGACGTCAATCTTTTTCGAGGTTCAACGCACTCGCCACCAACGCCTAGGGTGGGTTTACGTAAATGTTTTTTTTTTTAATAAAGTTTTGAGTACGCAATTTTTTTGTACGGTTTAGCATCCCGCAATGTACGTTGTTTAATACTAGTTACCAATGTCTAATAAAATACACATAATAAGGTTTTAGTTCAAATGCTTTATAGCCTAGTGATATTTTTGGGGTGTGATAAGACTTTATGACCAATAGGTCCTGGGTTCGATTCCCACAAGGGCGGTTTTCTCATATTTATTGGGTTTCCTCCTGAACTGGTGTATTGACATTATGCCTAGTGGAGATGGATATGATCGGATGGTTCTGCTGGTGACACAATGATACTCCAGTGGTACGTCTATGATCCAAATTTACCGTTCAAAAAAAAATAATAATAATAAAAGATTACATATTTACATCATAAATAATATTATATTATTATTGAATAATATAATGACTATTTAGTAATAAAAACCAAATGAATGAGAGATCACAAACTTTAAATTTGTTGGAAATTTAATGTGTGGGAAATTGTGCTTGTTCCACATTGGTGAAGAGATAAATTTTCTGTTGATTTATAATTAGAATTCTCTACACGAATGTATTCTTATGTGAAAATTCACACCCAGTGGTAGCCAGGAGGGTGCGAAGCACCCGACGCGCGCCCGGGCACGGGACTGGTCAAGGGCGATGAGCGTAATGTGTCGTTTTGATGGTGCATCGTTGCGAGCCGCTTGGAGTCGTGTCTTGGCTCGTGTGGCTCGAGTCAATGGCTTGGTGTGGTCAGCTCGAGACTGTTCACATTCCTACCTGTCAAATGATTAAGTTGAATTTTGTATTCAATTTAGACTTGTCATTTAGAATTCTAACCGGTCTATATACAAAGCTTTGTGCATTATTTTAGATAGACAGAAAACTGAAACTCTTATGGTTCACAGTTCACACAACATCAAATGAATTCTCTAACTTTGCATCTCTATGCACTCTTGTTTTTGGTATACTTTCAGGTGCTATACTAATCCCCGCAGTACAATCTGTTTAGGCTTTTGTACCCTGGGAAACAGACGGGTTCACTGGGTGGCGCGAAATCTGTTTTAAGGGAAATGTCTTGAACGTGCCTTAGCCAAAATCTCGTCTTTCTTCTATTATTTATTTTCTTTGGTTGTAATCCGTTTAATGAACTTTTGTTTCTTTCTGTTTGTAATTTTCAGAACTATTGTATTTTGTTCGGTAGTTATTCCAGTTGTAATTCGTAATGGAAATTAATAAAATTGTATTTTCATTTATTTTGTGAACGGTTTTCCTACATCAAATTGATATAAAGTCATCACATATGTGAATACAACGGAGACATCGTACATCTTTGCGTTAGAACCATACTCGACTCAATAAACCATGGCCTTTCACAATTCCCTTAGACTATGGGGTGTGGGGGGCCTTGGTGTAACAAATCCTCAATAAACCGACACTCTCATAATATTTCCGACACCCTAGTATATTTTAAAATATCCCAAAATGTCCCAAAATACACCCCATACGCGAAAACGGGCCCCAAATACATTAAATAGTAGTAAAAATAATTAAAAACTGAATTTTTAAGTTGAGGCGGGCCGCGTAAGACCCACCCCAACCTTCACCAACCTTCACGCGGGCCGCGAGAGGCTAAAAGGTGGCGCAGCCCGGTGCGGCCACGTGGCCCAACACACGGCAAGCCTACCTGATGATCCGGATCACCTACACGTTGACCTGGAGTCAACGCGGGCCGCGTAGGCCCTACCCTTGTGTTACACGGGCCGCGAGAGAACCAGACTCAGCGACTATAAATAGAATGCATCGGATCTTCAGTCTGTTCGTCCCATTTTATTTTCTCAATATTAAGTAGTTGAAGTTATAATCGGGTATTATACCCCCCTAATTAGCGAAGTTCTGCTCCGTTGTAAGTATTATAACCCCTGGATACGTATTAGATACGCTGCCCGATTGATCTAGGGTTCCGTAACGGCTGTCGTGGTTCTGCCCGACGTAGTCGTTTGAATGCCGTCTAGGGGAGGGTATTACTAATGTTAAAATGGGTTATTATACTAACGCGTGTGTATTTGTGTAAATTTTAGATTATCACCAGGAAATACTTACGGAAAATCTAAAACAGCAATGTTGTAGGACCGGTTTTGACTCCGAAATGATTGCGAAACGAACGTGAAACGTGCGGAAACCGTACACGAACATGACCTAACACACACGATGTAAAATAAACGTGATTCTATTAGAAATCTAACAAGAACAAGCACCTTGAATCACTTTCTCTCTCTAGATTCTCTCTCTAGATCTAGAGCTCTCAAATCACCAAATGAAAAAAAGTCTCTAATCTAAACATAAAGCTCCTATTTATAGGCCTTGGCTTTTAATGATATTTCTCATTAATTACAATATTGCCACCTTGCCTTTTGTCTAGATATTACATCATAACGACTCGTTTTCTTCTGTTTCTCGCTACTGCTCGGATTGACGAAGGCTATAGACATAAATGCACTAACAAATGTGAGTTGATCCACTTTTTGTAAACCTTTTTGTTAACTGTTTTATAAAACCTTAAATACTTTTCCATGCGAATAACAGTTACTGAGTATTTGTAAGAATACAATTATGATGAGTATGTTGGGGTTTTGTATACAAAATTTGTTACCACCTGGTCAAGGAGTAACATTTCCACAAGTCGGGTTCGACAGTACCATGGATGTTAATTGATATGTCTTGGAAACAAATATAATTGCGAGATCGCCCTTAATACTGTACACTGGGTTTTACTTAAACTTGATTAAACTGGGATTCACTCACCAGTATTTCCCACTGACAAATGTTTTTAAAAACGCGTTTCAGGTAACAAAATGTGAAAGCCAAATAGAAGCCAGCTGGACAGCACTGAAGGCTTGGAAAAGTGGCAATAAAGTTACCTAAAAGGAAATAGATGTTTTTCTTAAATAAAATAGGATTTATTCCTATGAAAATGTGTGTAATGCAAACTTGGGTTTTATCCCATATGTTTAATACTATGAAAATGTGGTATTTTACTCTGATAAAATATTTCCTAACTACGGTCCTGATGAAAAAAAATTCCACTGCCAAATTAGACAATACGAGATACCACCGAAACTGGCTCGCGGCCGCCCGTTCCCGGGGATGTGGGATCGGGGGTTGCGACAGAAGGTGGTATCAGAGCTAAGCCACTGATTCAGCCACAGAAGTGTTCTGTTGATATCAAAATTCAATCTGTTAGGAAATAAATTATGGAAATACGTGCATAACAATATTTTATTGCTATGTGTTATTTGACTATTTGTTAGTTTACAGTATGAGCGACCAAGGATCATCTGACGCGTACCGTCAATTGTCTGGTTTGCCTAGAAGCGAAGGCACCTCCTCTTCTCAGCCTGCCCTCTCAGGGTATTCTGCTGATACGGAAGAAGGAATCTTTGTGTTTAAGGCTCAGTCAGAAGAGCCATTTCCTCATAAAAAGATGGGATGGTTCAGTCGAGGGGCACACGAGCGTAGAAAACATATGAAAAAGTTACAAGATCAGAGGGTACTAGCAGCAGCCAAGAGAGAGACAGATGCCTATGCCCAGGATATGATAAATAGGGGTATAGCCAATATTCACATCCTAGTAACCACTGCAGCCGACCCTAATCTGGAGCAAATAATAGCACCCCAACCACAGCCACCAATCCCTGACCAACCGATGGAGATAGAAAACCCTGAAAACCAAGTAGAGATGCATGACTTCAATCCGGAAGAAATCCCTAGGGTACCAGCACCAAACCCCTAGATCCAAATTACGATCCCTGGTGGGATGAAGTTAGGGACTATGTGCAACGTTACCCGATACATGAAGACACACCTATGCAGAACATAGGAGCCTATCCAGGTATGGACCCTTTAGATCCCTATTACCACGATGAATACATTAGGGATATCTTAGAAGATCCTTACCGATTTTAGGCATCCACGCCCCCATACTAGGAACCCGCACCCCAGATTCCGAACCCAGTCCTAGAACCTGCACCCCCAATGAGTGCAGAAAACGTACAAGAACTTAGGACATTTGGTGAGGAAATTTTAGAAAGCAGTGAGAGAATGAGACAGGTGGGAGAGCGACTCGTCTGGAAGTACGACGAGCGCAATATGGATTTTTGGATGAATCCATATCCGTGAATGTGATGGTAGAGACGATAATAATAATAATAATAATAATAATAATAATAATAATAATAATAATAGAATAAAATAATAAAATAAAAATAATAAAATATGTGTGTATGGATGCCTACTATTATTAGTATAATTTTCTTTCTGTAGGTATTGTCATTTTTAATTCAATGCTGGTGTGTAATAGATGCATAATAGATGAATAGAGTAAAGTCGCAATGATCGACGCTTTTGGCAAAAATGCGTGTCATGTGATTGGTTATATTAAATATTATTTTGTGATATTAATACGAGGAAAATGTTTAAAATTCAGATGGCCGATGAAGGAAATCAAGGAAATCTGAATAACGATAACCAGAGTAACATTAACGTGGTTAATGAGAATCCGAGCATCAATAACAATGGAAACCAAATGGATAATAGTGCCGTTCAACACATAGTGGCACAAGGAATCATAGATGCAATGCCATTTATTATTCAAACGATTCAAGAAGCGAATAATAAAAGTAAGCATAGCAGTAAGCGACCAATCAAACCAGAAAACAGCGTGAACAATGGAACCGTACTTCAAGTACCCATTCCCAAAAGAAAAAGAACCATGCCTTATGGTTGTTCTTACAAAGAATTCTGGTCCTGTAAACCAATAGAATTCTCGGGCAATGAAGGACCCATTGCAGTCCTACACTGGATAGAGAAAACTGAGGTTGTTTTAAAAATAAGCAAATGTGCTGAAGAAGACAAAATAATGTTTGCTTCTAATCTGTTTAAGAACTCAGCCTTAGAATGGTGGAACACTATCCTCCAGTCAAGAGGAAGTGATAGGGTATATAATATGGAATGGGAGGAATTTAAAAATACGGTAGAAAGGAAATTCTGCCCTCCTAATGAAAAGGAACAGATAGCTAATAAGTTCCTAAACTTAAGAATGACCGGAGTAGATAGTAAGGGTTATACTACCACATTCTTTGAATATGCTAGAATAGTACCAACCCTTGCATCACCTGAACCGGTATTAATCTCCCGTTATATCTGGGGATTAATTGGAGAAATTAAACATGTAGTCAAGGCAGCTAGACCTCAAACTATAGAAGAAGCTGTAGAACTAGCCAATACCTTGACAGATGATTTAATCCGTACTAGAGAAGAAGACCAGAGGAGAAACCTAACCCAAAGGCTTACTCAAGAATTCCGTTCTGGGAATTACAACCATAGGAATATAGGTTCTACCTCTGCACCATTCTGCAAGGCCTGCAAGAAAAAACATTCGGGAAAATGCTCCACTCTTTGCAATTTTTGCAAAATGCCAGGACACAAGGAAGAAGATTGCATGAGGAAATCCAGTAATGGACGATGCTACAACTTTGGAGAAAAAGGTCGCATCAAGCTGAATTGTCCAAAATTGGCTCCAGTTGTGAACAACAGGAACACTAAAAATGCTAGAGCATTTGTTCTGACTACAGATGAAGCCAAGATGATTCCAGACGTGATAGCTGGTACGTTTTTAGTTAATGATGTTTTTGCTAAGGTATTATTTGACTCTGGCGCAAACCAAAGTTTCATTAATACTTCGTTTTACAAACTTCTAAATCAGTCATTAACTAAACTACCACAAGAATGCTTAGTAGAGACAGCTAATGGAGGAACTGTTAAGATTTCAGAAATCTTGCAGGGAGTAAGAATAGAAATTTTAAATCAAAAGTTTATGGCAAACCTTTATCCTATGAATCTGGCAGGATTTGATATTGTTTTAGGAATGGATTGGTTAATAGCCAATAAAGCCAGTGTTTTATGTGATCAAAAGTCAATTCAAGTAAATTCAACAAAAGGTGAAAAAATCACAATAAAAGGAGATAAACCCTCTAGGTCCACTAAATTCATCTCTGTGATGAAAACTACAAGCTATATAAGAAAATGGTCGATAGTGTATTTGATTTCTATAATCACTAACACTAAAGGAAAAGAACTAAAAGACATTCCAGTAGTGTCTCAGTTTTCAGATGTATTTCCAGAAGAATTACCAGGACTACCACCAGACAGAGAAGTTGAATTCAGAATCCATCTGCTACCAGGAACAGCTACAATTGCCAAAGCACCCTACCGATTGGCACCCGCAGAAATGCAGGAATTGAAGAAACAATTAGATGAATTGTTGGAAAAACGATTCATACAACCAAGCTCACACCATGGGGAGCGCCAATATTATTCGTTAAAAAGAAGGACGGATCAATGCGTATGTGCATTGATTACCGTGAATTGAACAAAGTCACGATTAAGAATCGGTACCCATTACCAAGAATCGATGATCTGTTCGATCAACTGCAAGGAGCTCGATTTTTCTCTAAAATCGATTTAAGGTCAGGATATCATTAATTAAAGGTACAGGAAGAGGACGTTCCTAAGACCGCATTCAGAACAAGGTATGGCCATTATGAATTTACTGTCATGCCATTTGGTTTAATCAATGCCCCAGCCGCATTTATGGACATGATGATCCGAATATGTAAGCCATATTTGGATAAATTCATAATCGTTTTCATAGATGATATTCTCATTTATTCTAAAAATAGGGAAGATTATGCAAAGCATTTGCACACACTTTTAAGTCTATTAAGAAAGGAAAAGCTTTATGCTAAATTTTCAAAGTGCGAGTTTTGGCTAGAACAGGTACAATTTCTTGGACACTTAGTGAACCATGAAGGAATTCATGTGGATCCAACAAAGATCGAGGCGATTATCAAATGGAAAATCCCTTAGTCACCAACTGAGGTTAGAAGTTTCTTAGGATTGGCCGATTATTATAGGAGATTTATTCGAGATTTTTCTAGAATAGCCATTCCTTTAACTAAGTTAACCTGTAAATTCGTTAAGTTTGAATGGGGACCAAAACAAGAAGAAGCATTTAGAATTCTTAAGCATAAATTAACCCATACACCCATATTAGCGTTACCAGAAGGAACTGAAGACTTTGTAGTCTATTGTGACGCTTCTAAGTTAGGTTATGGATGTGTATTGATGCAACGCCAAAAGGTTATAGCTTACGCATCTAGACAACTTAAGAATCATGAAGAGAATTATTCAACCCATGACTTGGAATTAGGAGCTATAATTTTTGCCCTTAATATTTGGAGACATTACCTTTATGGTAGTAAGTTTACCGTATTCACTGATCATAAGAGTTTAAGGTATGTTTTCGGGCAAAAGGAGTTGAATATGAGACAAAGACGCTGGATGGAGATGCTTAGTGACTATGATTGTGATATCCAGTATCATGAAGGAAAAGCAAATGTAGTGGCAGATGCTTTAAACAGAAAGTATCATGAAAAACCAAAAAGGGTGCGTTCTCTTAAATTAAATCTACAAGTAGATTTAAATGATCAGAAAAGCACAAGAATCAGTAATCAAGGATGATGCTGAAAAATTAAAAGGTACGCTAAAAGAATTAGAACAAGGAACAGATGGAATATGGAGATTCCATAAAAAGAGAATGTGGATACCTAAATTAGGAAACCTACGCCATCGTATATTAGAAGAAGCCCATAAGTCTAAATATACGATGCATCCAGGAAATGATAAAATGTACCAGGATTTAAGAAATAATTTCTGATGGATAGGAATGAAAAAGGACATAGCAGCCTATGTTTCTAAATGTTTAACTTGTTCACAAGTTAAAGCTGAACACCAGAAACCCTCAGGTCTATTGCAACAGTTAGAAATGCCAGTGTGGAAATGGGAATTAATAACAATGGATTTTGTTACTAAATTACCCAAAACAAAGAAAAGGAAATGATACAATCTGGGTGATTGTAGACAGGCTAACCAAGTCAGCTCATTTCCTACCAATGAAGGAAACCTTCAGTATGGAACAGTTAGCTAAATTATATGTAAATGAAATAGTTTCTTTACATGGAATACCTTTATCAATTGTTTCTGACAGAGATAGTCATTTTACTTCTCATTTTTGGTCAAGTTTCCAAAAGGCAATGGAACTAAGTTAAATCTAAGCATAGCTTATCATCCTCAAACAGACGGACAAAGCGAAAGAATAATTCAGACAATGGAGGACATGCTTAGAGCTTGTGTAATTGATTTCGGAGGTAATTAGGACGATCACTTACCTTTAATAGAATTTTCTTATAATAACAGTTATCACACAAGTATCAATGCTGCACCATTCGAAGCACTTTATGGACGAAAGTGCCGAACCCCAGTCTGTTGGGCAGAAATTGGGGAAAAGCAACTATCTGGACCTGAGATAGTGCAAGAAACAACTGATAAGATTATTCAAGTCAAAGAACGACTGAAAGCAGCACGTGATCAACAGAAAAACTGTGCTGACAACCGACGAAAACCATTGGAATTTCAAGTAGGAGACAAAGTATTGTTGAAGGTCTCTCATTGGAAAGGAGTAGTAAGATTCATCAAAAGCGAAAAGCTAAGTCCCAGGTATATTGGACCTTTTGAGATTATTAGAAGAATAGGACCTGTAGCCTATCAGCTACAACTGCCAGTGGAAATGGCAGGTATACATGATGTGTTTCATGTATCAAATCTCAAGAAATACTTAGCTGATGAATCACTTATAGTACCTCTTAAGGATATAGAGGTAAATGAACAACTCAAATTTGTAGAAAGACCTCTACAAATTGAAGACAGGAAAGTCAAGAACCTCAAACATAAGAGATTAGTTCTGGTCAAAGTGAAGTGGGACTCCAAAAGAGGACCTAAGTACACATGGGAGCTTGAATCTGAAATGCAAAGGAAATATCCACACTTGTTCCAGTAGATCTCGAGGACGAGCTCTAAAACAAGGTGGGTAGAATGTAACAAATCCTCAATAAACCGACACCCTCATAATATTTCCGACACCCTAGTATATTTCAAAATATCCCAAAATGTCCCAAAATACACCCCATACGCGAAAACGGGCCCCAAATACATTAAATAGTAGTAAAAATAATTAAAAACTGAATTTTTAAGTTGAGGCGGGCCGCGTAAGACCCACCCCAACCTTCACGCGGGCCGCGAGAGGCTAAAAGGTGGCGCAGCCCAGTGCGGCCACGTGGCCTAACACACGGCAAGCCTACCTGATGATCCGGATCACCTACACGTTGACCTGGAGTCAACGCGGGCCGCGTAGGCCCTACCCTTGTGTTACGCGGGCCGCGAGAGAACCAGACTCAACAACTATAAATAGAATGCATCGGATCTTTAGTCTGTTCGTCCCATTTTCTTTTCTCAATCTCAATATTAAGTAGTTTAAGTTATAATCGGGTATTATACCCCCTAATTAGCGAAGTTCTGCTCCGTTGTAAGTATTATAACTCCTGGATACGTATTAGATACACTGCCCGATTGATCTAGGGTTCCGTAATGGCTGTCGTGGTTCTGCCCGACGTAGTCGTTGGAATGCCGTCTCGGGGAGGGTATTACTAATGTTAAAATGGGTTATTATACTAACGAGTGTGCATTTGTGTAAATTTTAGATTATCACCAGGAAATCCTTACAGAAAATCTAAAACAGCAATGTGAGTTGATCCACTTTTTGTAAACCTTTTTGTTAACTGTTTTACAAAACCTTAAATACTTTTCCATGCGAATAACAGTTATTGAGTATTTGTAAGAATACAATTATGATGAGTATGTTGGGGTTTTGTATACAAAATTTGTTACCACCTGGTCAAGGAGTAACATTTCCACAAGTCGGGTTCGACAGTACCATGGATGTTAATTGATATGTCTTGGAAACAAATATAATTGCGAGATCGCCCTCAATACTGTACACTGGGTTTTACTTAAACTTGATTAAACTGGGATTCACTCACCAGTATTTCCCACTGAAAAATGTTTTTAAAAACGCGTTTCAGGTAACAAAATGTGAAAGCCAAATAGAAGCCAGCTGGATAGCACTGAAGGCTTGGAAAAGTGGCAAAAAAGTTACCTAAAAGGAAATAGATGTTTTTCTTAAATAAAATAGGATTTATTCCTATGAAAATGTGTGTAATGCAAACTTGGGTTTTATCCCATATGTTTAATACTATGAAAATGTGGTATTTTACTCTGATCAAATATTTCCTAACTACGGTCCTGATGAAAAAAATTCCGCTGCCAAATTAGACAATTCGAGATACCACCGAAACTGGCTCGCTGCCGCCCGTTCTTGGGGATGTGGGATAGGGGGTTGCGACACTTGGGTTGGGGGCATTGCTCGACACGTGGCGAGTGTGGGCTCCACTAGACCACCCCCAAAAAAATGGGGTGTGAAAGAAGTGTGGCCAGGCGACATTGGGGTGCCATGTTGATTTTTTTATATAGTTGACATTTATATAATAAAAAACAAACTTATATTAATTTAAAAAAAAGTTACATAACATTCTAAAATTTTTAAAAAAGTAGTTACTAAATCCTAAAAAAAATTATAAAGTTAAGTAAATATTAAAGTGGGGAACCCACTTAAATTCCGAATTCCCGTTGTGCCTCCACTCGATCTTCGCGATCTCCACTCGATCGTCGTGGGTCAAGTCGCCCGCAGGGACACTGATGCGTATTCTAGTGTTATATTTATTAGGTGTATATTTTAAGCCCCTTTAACACTTTTTAGTCAAGTTTTAAATTTATAAAACACGATATTTACTAACACTAGACACACATATGGGCAAGTGCACCCATCGTGAGCGTAGTATAGTGTTGGTAAGATACTGAGGTCGTCCAAGGACACAAGAGCTTTTAGTACCGGTTTATCCTCAACGTCTAATCAAATCAAAAAGTTTAGAAAAATGTTTTAAACTAAGAAAAATAAAAACTAACTAAAATGCTGAAAATAAAAATAAAAAGAAAAACAGATAGACAAGATGAATCACTTGGTTCCGACTAGTATCTAGTGTAACCTTTGATTATTTCCGCACTTTTGCACTATTTTAAGAGATTATCTTAGTTATTGTAGTAGGCCCCTCTTTTGAAGGTGACGTTACCCTCACCCCAGTAGTTTGAGTCAGCAAGGATACAATCCTAAAAGGGTGGATTATTGGAAGATAAATAATTAAGTTATTAATGCAAATTATGGTAGGCCCCACTTTTGGAGGTGACGTTACCCTCGACTAAGTAGTCTGAGTCAGCAGGGATACAGTCCTAAATAGCCGGGTTATAGTATTAATAGTAGTTAACTTATGAGGGGATCAAAGAGTTTGGACCCCCGCCATCCAATACCGCTAAGTATTGAAGGAGGTCCAACTAAATTTGACCCAGGTCCATTGCAGGACCTCTAAATGCTGAACAATGGCAAGACCTTTACCAAACTGTTCCCTTAACCCCCGACCAGGTAGCCAACATACCTCCATATAGACCGTGGAGATATGAATGGTGAAAATCTTTTATTTTATATAGACAGTAAAATAATTTCAAGACACCATGGACAAACGATAAAGAAAGATCACCTTCAACATAAGCAACTAGTTATTAAAGTCATTAATACGAAACCAAATAAAAAGTGCGAAAAGATTAGAAATAAAAAGTATTACACTAGACACTTTGTCTTCACCAAGTGATGTAAGAGACTTAGGCAAACATGGCCTTGATTGTCAAGAACTCTTACGATCAATCTTGGATCCCGAGACGACTCATAGTTGTGGATGATGGTGGTGGATGATGGTGTTATGGTGGTGGTGGGTGGTGGGTGAAGTGTGAGAGAGGTGGTGTGCCAAGGGATGGTTTGAGCTTGAGCCAAGCACTTCTATTTATAGGCTGAACAGAAGCTAGGGCATGGCCCCGTGTCCAGTGGGAACGGCCCCGTGTCCACATCCTTCTCTTTCTTCATTTAATGCAGCTTTGTCTTATTAGTTGACCACGCCCTCGTGTCCGCTGAGCACGACCCCGTGTGCAGAAGAATCTTTGTACTATGAAGATTTGCCTAGATTGTGCGAATATTATAGTTGACCACGGCCCCGTGTCCACTGAGCACGGCCCCGTGGTGGGCAATAGAAGCTTCTACCACTTTGTCTTTTCTGCTGACACTTGGGCACGCCCCCGTGCTGGCTGAGCACGGGGCGTGTTCAGGCTTCTGATTTCTTGTTTTGCTTGGGAAGATGCTGTCGTGGGGTCGGGCATGTCACGTCTTGTTCCTTTTCTTGTATTTATGTTAGATTTTGATGTCTTTTTGTTTCTTTTGTTAATTTGAGCTCATTTAATCCTGAAAATACAAAAGGAAGACAAAAGCACACTTTTCCAACACTAGTACTAAAAAAGGGTTAGTTTTATGCCTCATTTGATGAAATTTATATGTTACATTTTGAACACATCCACACGCTCGAAACAAAGTTCAAACCGATCCAACTTTGTTTTGAGTTCACGCCACTTGTGTTGGTAGGCGTTTAAATTGTAACGAGCGTTCCCAACGTGTTGTTGGTATTGCTGGAACGCTCGTCCCCAATATGCAGTTTAACCGCGTTGTAGCGTACGTTGTGCATCGACAATCGATGTCATAAGTGCGATCTCCTCCTCTGTCCAATCCACTCGATAAGGCTTACGACAACATAAACTGGAATTTTATGGTGGATATCCTCATTCAAATGGGTTTTCCAAGTAGATGGTGTTCTTGGGTCAGGGGGTTCTCTTGTCGGCCCTAGCCTCTGTCTTGGTGAACGGGGCGCCGACTTTTGAATTTAGGTGCCAAAAAGGTATGCGTCAAGGGGACCCAACTCCCTGTTCCTCTTCGTCATCGTCATGGAAGCATTATCGTGCATAATTAATAGAGCTTGCGGTTTGGGTATCGTGAAAGGAGTTAAACTCCCTAACGATGGTCCAACCGTCTCGCATCTATTATATGCCGACGGCGCTCTCATTCTAGGTGAATGGTCTAGAGATAACATCCTCAATGTGGTGAGAATTCTAAGATGCTTTCACGTGTGCTCGGGTTTACAAATAAACCTTGGCAAATCTAATATTTATGGTTTGGGGGTAAATATCAGGGAAGTTAAAGATATGGCGGTGTTAGTGGGATGTAAAGCGGACGCTATGCCGTTTAAGTATCTTGGATTGACAGTGGGGGCAAATATGAACCGGATCAATAATTAGAGACCAGTTTATGATATTTTCGAGAAGCGATTGTCTTTATGGAAGGCTTCCTTACTTTCCATATGTGGAAAAGTAACTCTAATTCGGTCTGTGCTTGAAAGCCTCCCTACGTATTTTTTCTCCCTCTACTGCGCTCCCGTAAAAGTAGTGGAGGACTTGGAAGGTCTGATTAGAAGATTCCTATGGGGATGATCTAGCGAGGTTAAAAAAATGCATTGGGTTGCTTGGGATAGGGTTGCATCTCCGAAGAAGGTGGGTGGTTTGGGTCTAAGTAAACTAAAGGATGTGAACACGGCTCTTCTCTCCAAGTGGGGATGGAGATACAAAATCGACAAGGATAACCTGTGGGTGGGTGTCATAATAGCCCTGCATTCAGGTGGTTCAGAGTGGGACTTCTTACTTGCAAAAGATCATATGGGGGAGTTTGGTGTAACACCGTGTCTGTTTTAAGGAAACCGGTTGTGAATAACACCCCGATCCGAAGCTTCTTTAGAGGGGTGGTAGGCAAGGGAGGTGACATTATATTTTGGTTAGATCTCTGGTTGTTCAACGTTCCGCTGAAATGTAAGTTCCCAAGTCTTTTTCACCTGGAGGTGATGAAAACGTGTAGTGTCCGAGACAGGTTAGAAGGGGAGGGGTTGTGGGTTTGGAGGCATGACCCCTCATCTGATTCTGAGTGTAGCGGCTTGAAATGGGTTGGCAACGGTTCTCCATCGTTCAGTGTAGCGGCTGTGAAAAGGCTTATAGTCTCGAATGAAGATTTTAGTAACCGGTATGTGATGGATTGGAGTAAATGGGTCCCGTTCAAATGTAATATTTTTGCTTGGCGTTCTGAAATGGATATGATACCGACAGTTGAGGCTGTGGCTAGGAGGGGAGTGCTGGTGGCCGATAGCTCCTGTTGCTTCTGCAGCTCCGTAGTTGACTCGGTCGATCACATGTTTACAGCCATGTCCGCTGGCGATGGGTTTATGGGCTAAAATCAGTTTATGGTGTCGGGTCCAAAATTTCTTCGTCTTCTCATTCAGGGACTTACTGGATATTCATAATCTAGGCGCAAAGGGGCTATGGAGAGAAAGGCGTTACAAGGGGTTGTGGTTACCGCCTGCTGGATTATGTGGAAGGCCAGAAATAACCTCAGGTTCAACGACAAGAGCAGCAATGTAGAGCAGTGGCGGATCCATGATTTTTTTCCAATGGGGTCCATTTTTTTGGTGTTCAAAATTTTCATAACAAAAAGTTAAATTTTCGGGTCGGTCCTAGTGAGGTTTGAACTAGATTAAAAAAAAAAAAAAAAAAAAAAAAAACTATACAAGGATTGAACCCATGACCTCTTGTTGTTAAAGAGTGAGGCTTACCACTACACCAACTTTCATTTTCTTTATATGGTGTCCACCTAATTGTATTAATGGGGTCCTTATAAAATTTAATATACCGAATCTACTAATTTTTTAAAAAGCATTGGGGTCCGGTGACCCCGACCCGTTCAATGTGGGTTCGCCCCTGATGTAGACGACATTTTTAGCGAAGTGAGGCCGGTCAGTTTTGTTTGGTTTAAAAACAAGTCCAAGATCGAGTCGTTAGATTGGTCGGATTGATGTAAATTTGTACTCATATAGTATGTTTTGTAGTTTGGTGTCCGTCCCGGTTTTTGGCTTCGGTGTTCTTTAATGAAGTTTACGTTTAGAAAAAAATGAATGATAAGAAATATGAAAAGTTATAAAAAAATTTAAATGTATAATATTACAGAAATAAATTCGTTATAGTCAATATATGGCACTTAATTTGTGTAAAGAAATAAGGTGTAACGAATCTATACTCTATACTATATAATAAAAAAAACCACATTGGGGACACATGTCACTTTATAAGGTGTTCTCAATTAAAATTTGTAGAAGATATTTTGATGATAAAGATAAAGATAAGTGATGACCATATATTAATTATTAAAATTAAAAGATTTTGATGATAAGAATAAGGATAACAAGGATAAGTGATAACCATATATTAATAAATAAAACGAAAAACTATATATTAACGTTTTTATTATTTATAAAGATAAAGATAGTTTTAATTGTTTATATAAAAGTTTATAATCTTTATCTTTATTTACTATATAATAACCGACGGGTAATGAAGCTGATGACGAACCAGGCTCAATTAAAAATTATTTCCACATTCCAATCAATCACAAGTAGTTCAAAAGGAGCAAAAAAATATTTGTTGTTAATTTCTCTGCTATTACTATACTAACCTAATCAAATATGAAAGTAAAACTATAACATCATATATGAAAATTAAAAAAAATTAACATTTTTTTCTTTTAACGTTTTCTTTTACTTTTTCCTCTTATTACTAACTACTTAATTTAAAATTTCATCAATTTAACCATGTGTAATACTTAAGTTTCTTATCAATTAACAAATAAATCTATATATATGCTATATAATAAAAGAAACCAATAGATGGACACTTGTCATTATTCTAGACCATCCTTAATTATAGATAATTTATATAATATAAATTTGCAACATGTTTAGGCATTAGTTGTTGTAATTTGTGCTTATTAGGTTGTATGTGCTTTGTGGTGTTGTATGGTACAGGTTTATCTACTTTTCTGGGCTATGTGTTGTCTTCTGCATTTGCTATGTTGTACAAGCCTCTTTCTCACTCCTTATCACTATCTTTTTCTTGCTTAATGTTAAAAACCCCAGTTCAACAGCTTCACAATCATCCAGCTCTACCAGCCACCCACTGTCAAAACCATACTCACTCCAGTTTGAATCCTCTTTACTGTGTCGATTTCGACGATCAGATCGTTACATGAATGACGTCTACAAGTTTTGTCAAGCTAAACGCATCTTCCTCAACGTAGTTCGGTCAACGTTCCTTCAATCAAGTCCAGGATCTTCCTCCCAATCATTCACCGCCCGCGTCTCCGTCATCCATGCAGGATCTTACTCTGAAGAACTTGTCAAAACCGTTGTGAGTTTCTGTAACCTTTCGGATTGAAATGTGGTGATTTTGTTTCTGAATCATAGAAAATTGATCTGATTTGTGTCGTGTATGGTGGATCCGATCAGTAGATCGTATGTGTTTGTTATTGTTATTGTAGATAGTAATTACTTTCAGGATTTAGTGTAGTTAGAATTCGATTTTATGATTCAGTGTAATTTAGGAAGAAAGCACATTAAGAGATACCGGTTGAATGTGGTGTGCGGCAAGTAAGAAGGTTTTAGGGTTTGGTGATATTTGTGGTTTGGTGTTATGACAGAGAAAGATAAAGGGGTATGCGTATGATGAAATAGAAAAGTAAAATGAAGTTCCTTTTTATGATGGTGTTTATTGGAAGCCATTAGTCTCCACACACATTGAAAAGTCAACACAAAATTGAATTCAATCTTAAAATCTTTGGTTTTATGTCTATTGCAGCTTAAATGGATGGGTTTATTAAATAAAAAAAGAAACAAGGTTTTAGATTTGTGATAAAAAGAGCCGTACATACATGTTTACAATCAAAGGCTGATTAAACCTATTTTTTTGTTTGGTTCATAAATGGTCTTTAAAGTGGGCCGATGATATGAGTTTTTGGGATGTGATTTTTGTTTTGAGTATAATATAGTTGACATCCGTAAGAATAGAAGACAATATGGTTGAGATCCGTAAGTTTATGTTATATTAATAATTGGGTTCTAATCTAAATATAATATGAAACTTGAAGTTGATTTTGTTCTGTGTTCCTAGATCAAAGCCCTGCAAATATATGGATGATTCTTATTTTAAGAGGGTTCAACTCTTTTGGGTGTTATGCATTTATTTTTATCAACAACTCAAGTGTAACAACCCGACTTTTCAAAGTCAAAGTCAAAGTACAAGTCAAAGTCAAAGGAAGAAAAGATTGCTAATCAGATCTGTCATTTCTGACTTAATTATTGCTTGTACCCTTTCACTCGATAATCGATACTTTGTTTGACGCTATTTGTTTTACGATTTATTAATATGTGAAGTAACAATGCGATAAATGCAATTAAACACTAATCTAGTGCAATCACATCGCTATCGCATCGCAACTCGAATCAAAGGTTCTGGATATTTTTTTACGTGCGTGTGCTATTATGTGCTTTACTTGTGTGTGCTTATATATTGTTGTTGGATTATAATCGCAAATGCAATCGCAACTCTATCACAACGCAACCTCATCGCGGACTCGAAGAATAAGTTCTACTTTTATGTTAGTTAGTAGCTATATTATTTGTGTAACTAATGTGTAATACTATCGCATCGCTTACTCACAACACAACACAACACAACGTAACGATCAACGCACGAAAAGAAAAGTCGAAAACCAACTCGCACTCATCATCCAATCGAATGACCCTTCAATCAAATGGTCATTCGACCGGATGGCCATCGGATCGTAAGGCCATCTGACCCACAATCTTGCACCGCCTCTCTCCTCATTCCCCTATAAATACCTCACCTGTCACATCACTATTCACTTGATGTGACAGCTCCCTTCGACCAGCACGCTCCCAGCCTCTTTACTCTCGATTTCTCGCGATTCTTGTAAGTCTTCATCTCAAATCTTGTACTTCCTTAATCTTTACACACTTCCTCATCATTTTCACCATCAAATCACCACTTTTAACCGTGAAATCTCCGGATTTGGGCTGTTCTAGGGTGATGTCATCATAGAGTTCTTATAAACATTGAAGTGTGACCTCATCTTATCAAGAACGGTTCAGATCTGATGGATTTCTACACGTTTTTACATTGATTTAAACTAAATCTAAACATCTTTCAAATGTTTCAAACATTTCTTCAACATTTTTAACTTTTCACTTGTAACACCCCAAAAATAATCAACAAGTTAAAAACACCGTATCTTAAAATATAAATGAAAGGTGTTAGTTAAATTTATATTAGTTGAACAAAACAAACTTGAGGGCTGATCTTGTAAAGATGGGCAAACTTGATTTTTATTAAAATTAAAACAATCAAAAACCCACACACATCAGTGTGTGCGTGTGGGGGGCGACCAGAGACAAGGAAAAACACCCAAACCCTACTTTCATCTAAATTGATCAATTGAAGGTCGAATTGAGGTGTTTATTGGTGCATGTATCAAGAATCTTGATCACCCACACTTGTCTAACATTAGGGAGTTACAATTTCAGTTTTGGTGACGTTTAATTTTGGGTGAAAGTATGATTTACTGAAATTCTTGAATAATTGAATGATGTATGATTCAAGGAAGTGTGATTTGAGTGTAGGAGTACAAACCCTAATTGAAATCAGGTGAATTGATTGATAAATTTTGTGTTAGGAATTGTCTTATTCTATATATTGAAGTGGGTTTCCATCTAGGATGAAAAGCCCCAAGATTTTTGTATGAACTATGTGAAATATTAACCTAGGTTTGTTGAACTCGCATGTTAATATGGAAGTAATGAGTAATCAAGTTTGATTAAGATGAAATTCTTGGATTTACCAAGGTTTAAATGAAACAAAAATGGCTAACTAAAAGGTACGCACATAAGGTGCTTGACAAAACGCCTAAAAGATGATTGATAGACATAAATTGTGGTGTTTGGCTAAATAAACAAGCTTTAGATTATGAGCCGAAGGGTTCTATTGATAATTGGCTTGTGCATTTTAGGCAACACGGTTGAGGCGTCGGGAAGTCAAGCCGGTGCGGACGCTCGTTTGAAGGGAAAGCTTTAAGGTACGTGGCTAAACGCTTCGTTAATATGGTTATTTAGTCTTATGCTATTGTTAATAGTTGGCACGTTGGAAATGAGATTTTAGTAGTTAAGTTTGCTTGAATAATGAACTTCATAAGGGTAAACTAAATGGGTCAATATGAGAAGGTACAAACCGGGTAACGGGAGTACCTTCTATGTAGATCTTAAACCCGAGTGACGGGTAGTGAATATCAAACACGCAAACCGGTAATGGGAGCGTGAGTGTTGAAAATAAGGAACCCGTAAATAGGTCTTCCTATTATGAAGTAATATTCTGTCCGTGTGGTTCAGAGTAAAATGGGACAAACGGGCCAAAACAGCAAAGTATTTGTCACAGATTGAGTTTCAGGCGGGCCGCGTAAGCTTGGCCTGGAATTGCACGGGGCGTAAGAAAGCTACCGTAAGTTACGGTAGCTACCGTAACTTACGGTAGCGAATAAATTGTTACGGTAGTTCTCTACTGCCTTACGGCAGACAAGTATTGCCCAGTGGCTACCGTAGCTTACGGTGGCTACCCTAAGCTACGGTATTGCCCAATCTCTTTTGTTGAAATTTGCATATCTTAGTTAATCGAATCCGTTTTTGAGCGTAGTTTCGATTATGCTAATTTCTAAGGACTCTAATACTAATGTTTGACAAAATTTCCAGCTTTTAGGTAATGCAAGTACGTGGATGATGATCAAGTCAATGCTTCCGAACCGAACACAATCAAGATCTAGTTCCGCAACTTTTGTTATTATTAGTTATTAGTAAGACTTATGTAAATGTAGGAGTACTTATGTATCCTAATGTTAGTTTGAACGTTAGTTAATCTAGTAATTTCTAAACTAAGGATCTTTAAATGTCTTGATTTGACTTGTATAATGAATATTCCTATCTTGTCGATAAGAATTTATATTATCGAAATTAGAGTGTTACATCACTCAAAACCGTTAGAAACTGGGCTTGTTCGGGTTCACTACTCATTCTTCAGTAGAGATCTGGACTGAGAATGGATTTCTAACGATGAGACGACCGATTCACGGGTTGAACATGAAACTCCGTCAGGAACAACTGGTTCGGATCGAACGGGGTGATTCCTGTCCGATCGGGTGAGTTGGACCTGATAGGATTTCCATTGTTTGATACTTTGTCATACCGTCTCGGTTAAACCTTTCAACCTAACAAATTTTTAGTAAGTTTTCAAACGAAACAGTCGACCGGACAAATAGCCGTTGATATGGTGTAAACAATACCATTTATCTTATGTATTTTGTACAATATTTTAATGTATTTTTATTAGTATTTGAGTCGGTTTTGTTCAGTTTTACTAAATTTATATTTTATAGGTGTTCGTGGAGTTTGGAGCTAAAATAAAGAAACATTGAAGATATTTGATCGAGTACTGATATCAAGCTAACACGGTTAATTAATGAATGTTCGGGAGTTAGACATAGAAGTCAAGGGACCCAACTATCCAATATGTGAAAGTGAAAAATGAAATGTGACATCTATTAAAAAGTGAGGGACCAAAAGTGAATAAAATGGTGAAAGTTGAATTAATGTTTCTAACATGTCACAACAAAAAGGAAAAGAAAGATGCAGCAAATTCATGTTGACCGAATTAAGGTTATTAGAATTTGTGTGTGGGCTAGTTCATGATTTGTGTAGCATTTGGGCCTGGTGTTTGGTGATATACGAATGGGCAATTAAATTTCGTGGATCTAGTGGATATATTAATAAAAGAGGCGGCTATCAAAAGATATACTTGGACGCACGTCAGACGAAAAAAGGGATTCGAAAAATCAGTAGTTGGGAGGCCATCAAGTGGGGACGCAAATCAGGGACTAAAGATAGAGAAGACAAGAAGTCAATTGGTTCGAGGGTTCAAGCCACGATCAAGATTCACGTCCGGATTTGCAATTTATTAGTGTTGAGTTTTTAATAACTTTTTGTTTTTAAACTTGATTACTATGGATTGTTTATTATTCAAGACTTGTTTCTTTTTAGTGGTTATGATTCTTGGCTAGATTTCTTGAACTACCTAGACAAGATGAATGGTTGCATAAAGTTTGGATTTTTATTATAAATTTATGATGTTTGTGGATTTAGTTATGTATTGTAGGCGATTTGATTATTAGCTAGATGTGTATGCATACTTGATTGTGTTTGAATATTGTTTATTGCTTTACATAATTCTTGGTGATGGTCTTTATCACATAATAGAGTTGTGTTAGGTTCTAAGATTTTGGTGAGTGTCTATATCACATAATAAATCGCAAATCTTTAGGGTTGAATACGTAATAGACTTTAAAAGCAATTTTCGGTAATCTTATAAAATCAAGTGTTCTACTAACTCTCAATAGCTGAAAGGTGCGAGGTTATTGTTAGGTCTAAGCGATTAAACCGTAAGGTGGGTTCTTCTTAGGAAGTAAACCTATTAGCTGTTGTCTAACAAGTCTAGTTAAGAACCCAAATTTATCCTTGACTTGAGTCCCGAAACGGAGAGAGTCTTGTAGGGTACTTTCATAAATCATTAGAGGTCCTGACAAGGAGTCTAATTTATCGGTGATTATAACAGCCTTTAGGGTGCCCTAATGTACTCTTGAGAAGGGTTAGGAGGCTTAGTTGGTAAATCGAGAGGTTTAGAATCTTACGATCCCAGTCCATAATAATCAACTTTCAAATAAAATCCATAACTAAAAGCAATGAGGATTCCAGTCTAGGTAGTGTTTCCACCATCTGAGTAAAAGTCCCAAGTTAGTTCAACTTTAGTTAATTTAGTAGTTTGTTAGAACCCCCCCCCCCCCAAAAAAAAAAACCAACAAAACAATTATGTACAGTTAGGTTTGCGTCAGTCTAGTCAGAGTCTGTAAACGTAGCCAGTAGAGTCTCGTGGGTTCTACACTCTGACTTACTTAGGCTATACTACATTGACCGGTACACTTGCCGGTTGTGTGGTCTAGGTTTAGAGAGTCTTAGTTATAAATTTAAAACTTAGAGAGTCGAGTTTAGGGTTTAATTTAGTTAATTTATTTAGACCACTTTTAGCACATCAAGTTTTTGGCGCCGTTGCCGGGGACTCATTGGCAATTGCATTGATTACTTTGTTTGGACTTAACTGACATCATACGTGCTAGTTGCTTTTGTATATTGAGTTATAGGAGTCTAATTGTCCGTGTCTTTTGGTTTATTTATTTATTTTATTTATATTGAGTCTAGTAAATATGTGTGAAATTTGTGGAGGGCCTCACTTTACAGTTAAATGCCCACAATATGAGGGGTCCTCTACAGATTATTATACTAACCCCTTTCTGCAGCCACATCAATATTCTTTGCAAGGGTATTCCACAAATACTATGGAGAGGCTTTCCCATTTTTTTAGGTTCATAAAAATAAGAGTAAATTACAAGTTTTGTCCTTTATGTATGTCCCAAATTGCAGGCGATGTCCTTTGTCTTTAAAATTGATGAGTTTTGTCCTTAATGTTTGCAAATCTTGCACGTTATGTCCTTTATGGCAAACCCAGTTATATTTTTCAGTTAAATGAAGGCATGTGCAGGGCATATCATGGTAGAAATGTCATTTCACCTCCCACTTGTCTTTCCCCTTATTTAAAAAAAGGTTTTAGAAAATAAAAAAATTTATATATAAACCTCTCTCTCTACTCTCTACTCTCTCTCTCTAAAACACCCACCCTCACCAGTCACCTCCACCTCCCCCCACCATCTGCCATCACCCACTCCCACCCCGACACCACCACTCACAACCACTGTCGGACCACTAATTTTCAAGAACATCATCTGTAAAACATATTCATCATGAATACAAACAATATTAAGAACGCAGATCATCAAATTCATTAACATTCTTCATATAATGAACAATCTCCATCAAATTCCATCTTAATCAAACAGGAACAAAGAACCCAGATCTTCAAATTCATGAACAATCTTCATCTAGTTCAAGTTCATGAATAATCTTCATCAAACAAGAACAAGGAATCCAGATCTATCCATCTTCATCAAATTGCAAATTCACAACTTTAAGCACACAGATCTATCCAGATCTATCCATCTTCATGAATAATCTTCATCACAGGAATCAATAACTTCAACAGCACCATTAACACCATTAATCTTCATCAAACAAGAACAAGGAATCCAGATCTATCCATCTTCATCAAACAAAATAATCAATAACTTCAACACAGGAATCAATAACTTCAACATCACCATTAACACCATTAAAATCAGGAATACGTACATCTCAAAACATGAATCAATAACTTCAATATCGCACACAATTAACACATTAACGCCTTTTCTGTACTCACCGATGCCCCAATTTCCTTCATCACCGCCTTTTCTGTACTCACCGATGCCACCCCTGTTCAGATCCGATTCTACCCACCGCAACAGTCCAGTCGCCGATTCATCTCGAAACCACCACCATTTTCTGACCAACGATTAAGTGTAAAAACAGTTTGGTTCTGCGATGTTGCTTCAGATCTGGTTGGCGATTTGATTATGAACAGTGATGTGGTTCTGATTAAGTGTAAAAATAGTTTGGTAATACCCTAAGAGACCAAAATTTTTTTCCGGCAACACTTTCTTCTCCCGAGCAGATCTGGCTCAAATCTTGGATGGCTAAAATCAGACTTGTGAGCAGGTGTGGTGGGGCGGTGGTAGCGGTTCAGATGGTAGGGTGATGCTTCACTGGAAACGGTGAGGGGGTGCGGTGGTAGGGTTCAGATGGTAGGGTATGGCCATTGGTGTTTCTATGGTGGTGGTGGTTCACCGGAAAAACACCAGTGTTTAGAGAGAGGGGAGTTGAGAGAGAGAATGTTTTGAGAGAGAAAGGTTTAGGATTTTTTTGTATCTTATTTTATTTTTATCTTGTTTATTTAAGATATACATATTTAAAATAAAAGGGCTAAATGACCAAATTGTCCTCATGTGCCTTGCACATGACCTAAGTTAACATTAAAAATTAACTAGGTTAGTGCTAAAGGACGTAACGTGCAAGATTTGCAAACATTAAGGACAAAACTCATCAATTTTAAAGACAAAGGACAGCGCCTGCAATTTGGGACATACATAAAGGACAAAACTGGTAATTTACTCTAAAAATAATTATGAGTTTCGTGCAGAAGATGAAAGAATTTCAGGAGTACGGGGATCCTAGGTTTCCGAAAATGGTCGACATGCTTGAGCTAATGATCGGGATAATAGGCCCAATAAGAGAGTATGTCCTCCGCCGACCAAGGGATCCAAGGTGTGAAGAATGTGGTGGACCGCACTGGTATGAAGAATGTGCGATCGCTGCTCGGTTGGAAATGGGTTGGGAAACCGAGAGCGGAAGCAACAAATACAGTGGGACGATGATGATGATGAGTGGATTACAGTTCGAAGCATGAATTACAAGGCGATAATGATCCCCGAGCTTACTGATGGGGAGACGATACGGGGAAATGTGGAGAGTAAAGAAGAAAAAGTGGAGATAGAAAGAAAAGGTAAAGAGGAGGAAGAAGTTGAGCAGCCATCTAGTGAAGATCAGATGTATTGGGAAAATGAATTTAAGGAAGAACTAGATGGGTTGCCGGTAGATGAAAAGGTAAAGGAGTTTGATCCGGAGGGAGACCTTGCTTACTTAGAAGCTTTACTTGAAGGAAGCCCATTGACGGACATCAAACAAGAAGAAGAAGTGGTGGAAGAGGAAGAACACCATAGCTGGCCTGTGGTATTAATAATAGATGAAACTGTAGAATCGATAAAACAACAAGATATGGCAAAGAAAAGAAAGAGAAAAGATCGAAAACGAAAGAGAACCCAAGGGTTATACAAGAAGAAGAAGGAAGAGCCTTTGAATTTTAAGCACGATCAGTCTTCTCGCTACATGTCATGCATTTGGTTTATTCCAGGTAATTATAAATTCTGGTGGTCTGACCCGTTTCAAAATTTTATAATATTTTATTACTCCACTATTAAATTTTTAACTATTTTTTAGGACCGGGTGGAATTAAACGGGTTAGATAAGGTCAAATCAAAGAAAAACCTCTTGATTAAGTTCAAGCGTGGGGAGGTTTTGAAGAGTTTGTTAAATTTATTTATTCGGTGGATTTTCGGTAGTTTGTAGAGTTTGTATATTGAATCGTTTATTTTGTACTATGAGTCTAAGTTAGTAGTTTTTGAGTCGTTTTTTTGTACTGCTTTGGTTTTTGCTTGTCTTTGTTTATGCAGGTTTAAATATGTACCACCCGTACTCAATCTCCATTAGGGTGATTTTGGAGCTGCTTATCAAATTTCAAGGAATTGACTAAGTATACCAATCAGAGTCAAAGCCGATCGCGACCAAAATGCTATACGATCGAGCTGGATTGGATGAGAGTTTTGGAGCTTACGCGTCATAAAACCAGCTAAGTCCTTTCCATTTATGCCATTTGTCTTTTATTTCTTATTTAGTTTTAGTTTTTGAGTCGGTTTCCATCCATTGTAACACCCCGAAAACGGGTTTGGTAATTAAACCCCGTTAATACTAAAGAGCGGGTAAATACCGTTAGCGGTAAAGGTTTACCCGAAAATTATTAGGATTTAAATAAATAAGCCTAATAATAAATAAAAAGAGAGCAAACGACTTGAGAAGACAAAGTTTATAAAAAGGGACCCGAGTTAACGGGACTTAAAATAAACGGGTTATAATTCCCGGAACCTACTAAGTTAACTAGAAATAATTAACTTAGTTATAAGTGGGTAATTAAGCGAATGAGTAAAAATAAAAATGAAAGATTTATAACTCTTTATAAAACCTCTAAACATGAGGGACTAAATGTGGGTAACTAGGAAAGTGATTTAATTAAATCATTTATAAAAAAAATCTAAAACACACACACACACACATGCGTGTGTTCGATCGACCAGGAGGAGCCAGGAGAAAAAGGGTTATAAACCCTAGCTCAACAAATCATCAAATTGAGGCTCAATCTAAGCTCCGAATTGATGCATAAACGCGTATAAACGATCACCAAGTCATGGGGATCGCAAGGGTATGTCAAATTTTGCAAGTTGATGATATCTTGAATTTTAGGATGAACACTCATAATCGAAATTCGGAAAGAATGTTGCATGCATGAGTGATATTGTGTTGAATTAGTGTCTAGAAAACAAACTCTAGTCGAAAACTTGCTGAATTAATGTTAAAGATTATGGATTTGATGACTACCCTTATGTGTGTTAAGAGGGTTTTATGGAAAAAAAAATTGATGCATTCATTAAGGTAGATGAAATTGGCCATGTTTTGTTGTTCTTGTGGTGTCTAGCTACTTGATTAGATTTGAAATTAGTGAATGCATGATTAGATTTGAAGTTTGATGTTAGTACTTGTTAATTATGCTAGAATTTAAGGATTTAGAACACTTAAATAGGCTGGAGAAATTTGATGTTGTGTGTGGCACACAAGGTGCTTGATGAAATGCTTGAACAAGAAGACATAACAAAGCTGATTGGGATAAAAAAATTATTGGGCTGCAGTTTTTAAAAAATCATATAAAATCACTGGAACGATTTGTGAGGTTGAGCCTTATATGCTCAAAAAGCTATTAAAACATACTACGTTTTATGTTTGAACATGTTTGTTAAATTCTGATATTAAACGGGTCAAAACAGTGTCCGAAGTCGGCTGAACTGTTTTGACAACAAGCTGATTGGAAGCATTTTGGCTTCTGAGCTGATCTTGCGAAAATCATAATTAATTCTAGGAAGCTCGGATTGAGCTGATTCTTTTTGGGCTGGAAAGATATTTTAGTATTCTACATTTCATCTTTGATCACGAAGGGCTAAATAAAACCGTAAAGTGGTCAAAAGAGTCGATTCAGCAGCTACATTGTAAAGGTTGCTGCACATTTTATTGATAAACTTAATCCAAGAAAAGTTGTATTTTGTTTATACTTTTCCTTGTTTATAAAACATTGGTTTCATGAATATTAAGCATGTTATTATGCTTATTTCAAGTATTTAAAATACCTACAAATAAGCTTGTCAACGAAGTTGTGAAAATGAGAAAAGAACGACTAAAGCATATAATACATATGGTTAGTTTGACTATTAAGAAAGTCAAACTGACCTAAAATATGATTGAATAACGATGTTGATATACAATTTGTAAGATGGCATAGTCGTGAAAACTGATGACTAATCTGACCATCTTGCAAATTATAAATGATATTTTGACGCTAGACAAGCTAGGTGGAAGCTTGGAGAAGAAACGAGTCAAACGGGTCACGAATGAAGGAAAAGTGTATTTGAGCGCAAGGTAAGTAAAGCTTATACTTTACTATTAGATTATCTACTTGTAGTAGTAGTCATGAATAAGATGAAACAGTAGTTTGGTTATGGTAACCCGAGGCGTAATAATACGGGTCGGAATAAGTAAAGGTAGTAAAACGTTGATTCGGTCATGTGTAGACCGAATAAACAAAAAGTTTTAAGAAACGATATATTATGGCGTAAACTTAAATGAGTAAAAGGGGTAATACGATAATTTGGCTACGAGCTAATGAACAAACGATTGTTTTTGAAAAAGACGCTCAAAAGCGTAAAACATGATGTGTCAAATGAATTAGGAAAAGATTTTTAAGCAACATGATTGAACAGTGTGAACCGGAACGGATTACATGGATGAGATGGTAAATAAATACCATCTCATGAAAGTAAAATGGTCGTTAGACCAAATGGGTTAAATGGTGATGATATCACCATTTGACATTTTTTACTAATGGTTTTTTGGTCAAGTATTATGATCACAGGGTGAATAGCATAAGGAATTGCAGTGCTATTGATTCGCAAATTAGTTGATATGGTATTAAAACGGGTTTTAACTTTGACCCGAGCCCGGTACGCATGTTTAGAATTATAGCTAAAAGCAATATTTTGGTCAAATATTAGCGAAAGTCATTCGTCGCAAAATGAAGGACTAAAATTGACCAAAAAGCCCTTAAGGGGTAAATAGGGCAAACAACCTTTAAGAGTTGTTTAGAGATAAGCGTTTTTTGTTAAATTGAGTCCTTGGGATACGTATAAAAATGGAGATAGGATGTAAACTAAAAAGAAGCGTGATTTAAGCTCGAAAATGTTAAAGACCCTTAATGGGTCAAAATGAGTAGATATGCAAAACGGGTTGAGATTTGCATAAGAACCCGTAATTTGAACTTTGCATATTAGTACATTGATATAATGTGATTTACACGACACTTTAAAGGTAACCAACAAGTTTATTTGATCAAATCACAAACGAGTCAAGAAGTGTCATAATTAAATTTCAAGCCGAGAGCTTGAAATCTAAAAAATTTTATGATTTCAGATGTCTGGTTTTTACTCCATCAGATGGAGAATTAAATTACGAACGCATAGGAAAAGGAATCGAGTAAAATGGATTTGTAAATAAAAGGTTATGCACATTTTTATGCATAATAAGTTAGTGAAAATGAGCTGGGCATATGCAGCATCAATTCAGCCAAGCTTCTGTCGAAATCATGGGGTCGCGTCGCGCGACACCGAACTGGAAACACCGTTGCGTCACGCGACAGTGGTCGCGGCCCGCGACGGATTCTTGTATCTTCTTTGCTGCCCGCGAGGGCCCAAAACACTGGAACAAGTTGGATTTTTGCTTGTTATGATTACAGTACTCGTCTTAACTTGTTTTAAAAATATTAAAACTAACTTTTAAGTTGGTTTTGAATCTAGGTAAATATCAAGAGTTCCCGGATGAAGATCAGGCGACGAGCAAGGACCGAACACACATGAAAAAAAAGCTTCCGCACGTTGTTTCGTTGTTATATTTTAAACGACGAACTCAATTACATTATGTAGTATTCTTTTAGATTGTAAAAGATTTAATAAACCTGTGTTTTGTTTTTTTATATGTATGTGTATTCTTAAATACACCTTTAATTGTCGATATTTGTACAAAAACCGTTAAATAATACTAAGGGTGTTACATACATTGAGGGCAATGTAGAGTTTAAGTGTGGGGATGGGAAACTATCGTTTAGGTCTTAGTCTTGAGTCATAAAAATTGAAAAAAAAAATAAAAATTTAAAAATAAAAAAAATTGAAAAAAAATCAGAAAACGTCTCTTGTTTTAGACGTTTGCAAAAAAATAATGGAAAATGATAGAAAAATTGGGATTTCTAGTTTTCAAAATATTATATATATATATAAGAGACAAAAGACGTATTTTTGGGATGTACTGGTAGGCCCAACCGGTTTAGAAGGTTCTCTAGATTGTTTAAGAATATTTTAAATACTAAATAATTAAGTCTTGTGGGTTCTTATCTTAGGGGATATAGAAAAACTGAAACTGTCGAGGGTATAAAATGAGCCATTATAAGTAAATAACCTAGAAGTATTTTAAATTAAATTAGCACACCTTATCCTTTTTATGAGAATAAATCCGGATTCTGGTGGCGCCTAAAAATTCCATCATCCATCTTTATGAGCTATTTTAAATATATAAACTGAAGTTTATGGTATTAACCACTGGGATGGTGACTCGGGTGGGATATACCCGCTAGGTGAAAGAAAAAAAATGTGAGACTGATGGTGTTTGCCACTGGGATAACGACTTGGTGATAATTCCCTCTGAGTTGATCATGAAAAAAATGTTAAAGCTCATCATCATCCATCATTCCATCCAAAATTTAATTTAAAAATACATAAGGGTTATTTATATAAGATGGTGGATTTTTAATCTTTTCCTTATAAGCCAGATGGGAGTAGATGGATCTTTGGACCTTGAGTGTGAGACCCTTTAGATGAAATCACTTGAAGCTAATAATTACATGAAAGGGGTCTGATGAGTCGGTGGTTGGGTTTAAGCGGAAAAATGTACCGGTAATCGTGGTTAAACGTTTGGAGTCTTTTAAATAAGTAACTTAAAGTTTTTGAAGCAAGTGATCCTGATTTTGATTCCGTTTGCATAAGTCTTTTTCGGGGACAAAAAAGGATAAGTGTGGAGATATTTGATATGGTGTAAACCATACTATTTATCTTATGTATTTTGTATAATATTTTAATGTATTTTTATTTGTATTTGAGTCGGTTTTGTTCATTTTTACTAAATTTATAATTTTTATAGGTGTTCGTGAAGTTTGGAGCTAAAATAAAGAAACATTGAAGATATTTGATCGAGTACTGATATCAAGCTAACATGGTTAATAAATGAATGTTCGGGAGCTAGACATAGAAGTCAAGGGACCCAAATATCCAATATGTGAAAGTGAAAAATGAAATGTGACATCTATGAAAAAGTGAGGGACCAAAAGTGAATAAAATGGTGAAAGTTGAATTAATGTTTCTAACAAGTCACAACAAAAAGGAAAAGAAAGATGCAGCAAATTCATGTTGACCGAATTAAGATTATGAGAAGAGTCGTATTATTGGCACACCTTGGGGGTTAAATCGACACCCTCAATACTCATCGTATAGGCCTACACGATGCGTATTGAGGTGGGTTCAAACTTC
Organism: Helianthus tuberosus; assembly: GCA_030545235.1. NCBI lineage: Eukaryota > Viridiplantae > Streptophyta > Magnoliopsida > Asterales > Asteraceae > Helianthus > Helianthus tuberosus. The sequence goes on along the minus strand of CM060402.1, from coordinate 157,164,733 downwards.
TATGTCTGCCAAAGGCTGCCATTGTCCCCTACCAAAAAGTAATACGCATCGTATAGGCCTATACGATGCGTATTGAGGGTGTCGATTTAATTTTTTTATTTTTGCAAGGTAGCTTCCTGTCACGCGGTAGCTTTTCGTCACGCGAACGAAAAAGCAGCACTTTGGACATTTGTTGGTCTTCAAACATCTAGGAAACATTATTTGAGAATACCCCTGAATTTATCGAAGCTGTAGAATGAGATCCTCCACTGTTGGGTTATCATCTTTCAACCCCATTTTCCCTAAAAAAAATTATCGATTCTGTTTTTCAACGGGGATGTAATGCAATGATTTATCTCAATTGAATAGACAGACACTTGATTTCTCTCGTTGAAGATCAGCTCCTGTTGGTCAAAGGGGATATGTTCATTGGCCTGTATTTTGAGCTTGACGCTGCCAACAGTGTCTGAGCCTTTGACATCAAGTGGCATGATCTTACCCGTGTCGGTCTTGACTGAATTGCAATAAAAACACACACAAAGATTCAAGTAAACTGAAGCATTAAATCAAAATAAACACACACTTATCAACATGGGGTTGAAAGATGATAACCCGACAGTGTCCAAAGTGCTGCTTCTTTTGGTATCATTACATTTTTGTACCATTTAAGACTAACTGTAATTTGACTAAAACTTTCTCTCTCGAACCTTTCTAAAAGTAGAAAAAAATAAAATATTAACAACTAACAAAGATCGAAAAACAAAAGAAGAAAGTGTTCCTCTTTATCGATTATGTTTTTCAATAGGGATGTAATGCAATGATTCCTCTCAATTGAATAGACCGACACTTGCTTCATAGGACTCACTTGAATCATCTCGGATGTAATAACAGTACGTTTAGCATCAGTGCCTGCTTGAAAAAACTGCAATTGGAATTGGTCTTGGAACAACACACTCTTGTTACCATATGACACATGATAAAAGCGCTTCTCTAGACAATCTGGGATTATGTTCCGCAAATTGGGGACCACATATTTGCTTCAAGATTTACGTCTGATGTCCAAGTTTCCCATAGTCACAAACGATTACGGTTTGTATTTCGCATAGCCACCGTTTCGGTAGTCAAAAAAGGTTGCGGTTTGCAGATTTAATCTTCATTGCTTCATTAAAATTAATAAGGCGGTCTCTTTGCTTCGTCCACTAGAACTATTTGTGTATGCATTCTGTTGGTACTGAACAATAGAATCAGGTTCTCAAAACAAGGAACGTTCTAATAGATTAAAGAGAATAAACCCACGTTCCAACCAATTGTGGGTTAATAGATTCCGAAGCTGTTATTTCAGTTATTTTTGTTGATCCACGAATTCCAACAAATTGTGTCTAATGCAAGGATCTTCGAATGCGGTTTGTACGTTAAATACCGTTCACTGCTTTTTTAGTTGCTTCTCTTGTTCCAAATGCAACTGTGAATATTGAATGTGCAAACTGAAACATCTTGACACGATATAATTGCAAGACTGTTTGTCGGGTTTCCAATGCTCACACAGTAGAAGAACCCGACACGTCTTCATGTTACGGGGAATGTTCTCGAAATTGAAGATTCAATCTTCATTGGTTCATTAAAATTAACAAGGCGGTCTATTTTCTTCGTCCACTAGAACTATTTGTGTATGCATTCTTTTGGTAGTTAAAGTGCTAATGAGGCGCCATTAGAAGAAGTACCCAAACACACACACTCTCTCTCTCTCTCTCTCCTTAGCTATACAACTGATTCCTCTGGGTTTCTTAAATCGGATTTTCACTTAGGGTTTTTATTATTTGATCAATGGAAGTTGAAATCGACATAAAGAACATCGTTGATTCAGTCGCAAACAAAACCAAACACGGTCAGGTATCGGAGTACGTGTACTTCAAAAATTCGGTTATTTTTTTCAACAGGGATGTAATGCAATTGGAATTGATCTTGGAACAACATACTCCTGTTACCATATTGTTCGTCCACTAGAACTATTTGTGTATGCATTCTTTTGGTAGTTAACGACTTATGTTGAAGGTATACGTCATAAAACGATTCGTATTAAACTTTGAATCAGGTTGTTAATTTTAATGAAACAATGAAGATTGAATTTGCAAACCACATCCGTCTTCTGTGATGATTCGAAACATTCCAAATAACTAGCAGAAGAACCCGACACGTCTTCTGCTAGTTACTCTTTTCAGCAGCCATTTTTCCTTTTCCTTCAATTTCGAGAACATTCTCCCTAACATGAGAAACGAAAGAGATTTCGAGCAGTTCGTCGATAACATGTGACATGTGTCTATTCCAGTGGTCTCGGTACTATTTGTGTATGCATTCTTTTGGTAGTTAATAAAATGAAAGCTATCAACGCAGGGATGGGTACATAACCCAATATGTCTTCCTGGATCTGAATTTGAAAGTTAACTTTGACTTATAAAACCCAGCTAGGGTTTCGAATGGTATCTTTGCTTCGTCCATTAGAACTATTTGTGTATGCATTCTTTGCTATAACAGGATGGATGTGACACACACAGATAGATAAATATCTGATTGTTTCAGATTGCTATGAATGCACACAACGAATTTGACAACTGTGACAGCTTATTAAAAGTATAAATCACCTCCAATCATTTCTTGGTCAAATCACACACTATAAAGTTTAAACTTATCATGTGTTGCAGTTTGGAAAGATAACCGAATAGAGATTTGAATAACAAACCGTGGAGAACTTGTTTGCGTTATCCATCAACATAAGCTAAAATACTCTAAAATTAACAAGGTGGTCTCTTTGTTGCGTACTGATTATTGAAAAGATTTGTTGAAATCGAAAAAAGAGTAAAAAAGATGAATTGAGGCGTAAATTAGCGAGGGAGAAACTGTTCGACACAGAAACTGTTCGATTTCATGGTGAGTGGAGAAATTACAAGTTTTTAATAAAATTTCATTCTGCTGTGAACTTGTTCTCTATGAAATGTCTCACTTAACAAGAGAAGCTACTAAAAAAGCGGTGAACGGTATTTAACGTACACACTGCATTCGAAAGATCCTTGAAGTACTGAATCAACAGAAATAACTAAAATAACAGCTTCGGAATCTATTAACCCACAATTTGTTGGAATTTGTAGACAGACACTTGCTTCATAGGACTTACTTGAATCGTCTCGGAAGTACTGAACAACAGAAGGATGAGATATCGGCAGTTAGCTCGAAGAAGTTTCTCTCAATCAGGTGTGCCAATAGATTCTCCCTTTTAACAATGTCCTATTAATTGTTGGAAATTTGTGGATTTCGGTTGGTTCAGACAAAGACAATTTATTTTCAAGGGGGATGTAATGCAATGATTCCTCTCAATTGAATAGATAGACACTTGCTTCATAGGACTCACTTGAATTGTCTCAGAAGTACTGAACAACAGAAGGATGAGATATTGGTAGTTACGAGATTCTTCGAGAATTAAACAAGGAGAAAATACGGAACGACAAGGGTAGTATGAGTCTGAGTCCATTGTGGTTCGTGTCAGGTTTGTATTTTCGATAGCCACCTTTTCCGTAGTAAAAAACGGTTGCGGTTTTCCACATTCAATCTTCATTGCTTCATTATAATTAATAATGCGATCTCGATTGAAGATGTAATTGCAAGACTGTTTGTCGGGTTTCCAATGCTCACACAGGGTGATAAACAACGCTGATATTGAACGGATTATTGAACGAAGAAAGTTATTGGACTGCCGCAGATGAAGTCAAATGTGATCAAACTTGGACATCAGACGTAAATCTTGAATAAACGGAACATAATCCTAGATTGTCTAAAGAAGCGCTTTTATCATGTGTTAGTTGTTTATACACCCTTGTTAGTTGTTTACCACATGACACATGATAAAAGCGCTTCTTTAGACAATCTGGGATTATGTTCTGCAAATTGGGAGCCACATTGTAGACTGGTGGGCTTGAATGGTTTTAATAATACTTGAAAATGGAAATAATCGTGTCAAGATCTTTATCTATCATATCATCGACCAACTGCTCAAAATCCCTTTCGTTTCTCGGGTTCGCATTCGACACAACACAACAAAAAATAAATTCAAAAAAATTGTGGGCTGATACACATTGTATAGGCCTATACGATGCGTATAAATCCCGCCGCCAGACATAACCTGCACCTATCAGTCTGCCATGTCTTTTACTTTATTTCAATACGCATCGTATAGGCCTATACGATGCATATTGAATTCAAAAAGTGTGTAGATAGACAGGGGATGTGCCATTAGAAAACTCCTTATGAGAATTTGTGTGTGGGCTAGTTCATGATTTGTGTAGCATTTGGGCCTGGTGTTTGGTGATATACGAATGGGCAATTAAATTTCGTGGATCTAGTGGATATATTAAGAAAAGAGGCGGCTATCAAAAGATATACTTGGACGCACGTCAGACGAAAAAAGGGATTCGAAAAATCAGTAGTTGGGAGACGATAAAGTGGGGACGCAAATCAGGGATGAAAGATAGAGAATACAAGAAGTCAATTGGTTCGAGGGTTCAAGCCACGATCAAGATTCACGTCCGGGTTTGCAATTTATTAGTGTTGAGTTTTTAATAACTTTGTGTTTTTAAACTTGATTACTATGGATTGTTTATTATTCAAGACTTGTTTCTTTTTAGTGGTTATGATTCTTGGCTAGATTTCTTGAACTACCTAGACAAGATGAATGGTTGCATAAAGTTTGGATTTTTATTATGAATTTATGATATTTATGGATTTATTTATGCATTGTAGGCGATTTGATTATTAGCTAGATGTGTATGCATACTTGATTGTGTTTGAATATTGTTTATTGCTTTACATAATTCTTGGTGACGGTCTTTATCACATAATAGAGTTGTGTTAGGTTCTAAGATTTTGGTGAGTGTCTATATCACATAATAAATCACGAATCTTTAGGGTTGAATACGTAATAGACTTTAAAAGCAATATTCGGTAATCTTATAAAATCAAGTGTTCTACGAACTCTCAATAGCTGAAAGGTGCGAGGTTATTGTTAGGTCTAAGCGATTAAACCGTAAGGTGGGTTCTTCTTAGGAAGTAAACCTATTAGCTGCTGTCTAACAAGTCTAGTTAAGAACCCAAATTTATCCTTGACTTGAGTCCCGAAACGGAGAGAGTCTTGTAGGGTACTTTCATAAATCATTAGAGGTCCTGACAAGGAGTCTAATTTATCGGTGATTATAACAGCCTTTAGGGTTCCCTAATGTACTATTGAGAAGGGTTAGGAGCATAGTCACATAATTTGCTAGTTGAGCCACGATCTCCGATCCAGTTCGAATGATCCCAATCTCGGGACGTTCGCGATCCCAGATTGACCCGGATCGCGATTTCGAAGTTAAAATTGGCGTTCCCAACTCATCAATTCAATTGTATTACGTGCTATCGGGATCGCGATTTGCTTGAATTCGGAACGTGTATACAAATACGATGGAACGTCGAACGAAACCTGAAGATGGAAAATGGGACAGAAAAAAAAAACAATTTCTGCCTGAAACCAGGAATAGCAGCAGTGCTTCCTCCGTTTTAAGCCTTCTAGGGTTTTAATAAGTTTAGGTGTTTTAACGTTTAGCCCCTCTATCTTTCACTAGTTCACATTTAATCCCTAAAACTTGTAAAGTTTATATAAAAAAGTACAAAATTAGTTTGTGTATTCTAACATTTAACCCTCTCTATCTTCACTACTTTACATTTTATACTTAAAATTATAAATTTATAAAATAGCACAATGTTTAACCGGTACATCATACCACATTACATGGTACATCGTACTGGAGCGATCCGAAAAGAGCCTACCCCCGACCGTACCGAATTTTAGGGACCTAGCGAATTGCGATCCCGTTCTATGTTCCCGTACCGGAGCGTACCGCGAATCATGTGACTATGGTTAGGAGGCTTAGTTGGTAACTCGAGAGGTTTAGAATCTTACGATCCCAGTCCATAATAATCAACTTTCAAATAAAATCCATAACTAAAAGCAATCAGGATTCCAATCTAGGTAGTGTTTCCACTATCTGAGTAAAAGTCCCAAGTTCGTTCAGCTTTAGTTAATTTAGTTAGTTTTAGTTAATTTAGTAGTTTGTTAGAAACCCCCCCCCCCCCCCCAAAAAAAAAAACAACAAAACAACTATGTACAGTTAGGTTAGAGTCAGTCTAGTCAGGGTCTAGTAAACGTAGTCAGTAGAGTCTCGTGGGTTCGACACTCGGACTTACTTAAGCTATACTACATTGAACGGTACACTTGACCGGTTGTGTGGTCTAGGTTTAGAGAGGCTTAGTTATAAATTTAAAACTTAGAGAGTCGAGTTTAGGGTTTAATTTAGTTAATTTATTTAGACCACTTTTAGCACATCAAGTTTTTGGTGCCGTTGCCGGGGACTCTTTGGCAATTGCATTGCATTGATTACTTTGTTTGGACTTAACTGACATCATACGTGCTAGTTTCTTTTGTATATTGAGTCATAGGAGTCTAATTGTCCGTGTCTTTTGGTTTATTTATTTATTTTATTTATATTGAGTCGTGTAAATATGTGTGAAATTTGTGGAAGGCCTCACTTTACAGTTAAATGCCCACAATATGAGGGGTCCTCTACAGATTATTATACTAACCCCTTTATGCAGCCGCATCAATATTCTTTGCAAGGGTATTCCACAAATACTATGGAGAGACTTTCCCATTTTTTAGGTTCATAAAATAATTATGAGTTTCGTGCAGAAGATGAAAGAATTTCAGGAGTACAGGGATCCAAGGTTTCCGAAAATGGTCGACATGCTTGAGCTAATGATCGGGATAATAGGCCCAATGAGAGAGTATGTCCTCAGCCAACAAAGGGATCCAAGGTGTGAAGAATGTGGTGCACCGCACTGGTATGAAGAATGTGCGATCACTGGTAGGTTGGAAATGGGTTGGGAAACCGAGAGCGGAAGCAACAAATACAGTGGGACAATGATGATGATGAGTGGATTACAGTTCAAAGCATGAATTACGAGGCGATAGTGATCCCCGAGCTTACTGATGGGGAGACGATATGGGGAAATGCGGAGAGTAAAGAAGAAAAAGTGGAGATAGAAAGAAAAGGAGAAGAGGAGGAAGAAGTTGAGCCGCCATCTAGTGAAGATCAGATGTCCTGGGAAAATGAATTTAAGGAAGAACTAGATGGGTTGCCGGTAGATGAAAAGGTAAAGGAGTTTGATCCGGAGGGAGACCTTGCTTACTTAGAAGCTTTACTTGAAGGAAGCCCAATGACGGACATCAAACAAGAAGAAGAAGTGGTGGAAGAGGAAGAACACCATAGCTGGCCTGTGGTATTAATAATAGATGAAACTATAGAATCGATAAAACCACAGGATATGGCAAAGAAAAGAAAGAGAAAAGATCTAAAACAAAAGAGGACCGAAGGGTTATACAAGAAGAAGAAGAAGAAGAAGGAAAAGCCTTTGAATTTTAAGCACGATCAGTCTTCTCGCTACATGTCATGCATTCGGTTTCTTCCACGTAAGTATAAATTCTGGTGGTCTGACCTGTTTTAAAATTTTAAAATATTTTATTACTCCACTATTAAATTTTTAACTATTTTTTAGGACCGGGTGGAATTAAACGGGTTTAATAAGGGTCAACCCAAAGAAAAAACCTCCTGATTAAGTTCAAGTTTGGGGAGGTTTTGTAGAGTTTGTTAAATTTATTTATTCGGTGGATTTTCGGTAGTTTGTAGAGTTTGTATATTGAATCGTTTATTTTGTACTATGAGTCTAAGTTAGTAGTTTTTGAGTCGTTTTTTTTTTGTACTGCTTTGGTTTTTTGCTTGTCTTTGTTTATGCATGTGTAAATATGTACCACCCGTACTCAATCTCCATTCGGGTGATTTTGGAGCTGCTTATCAAATTTCAAGGAATTGACTAAGTATACCAGTTAGAGTCAAAGCCGATTGCGACCAAAATGCTATACGATCGAGCTGGATTGGACGAGAGTTTTGGAGCTTACGCGTCATAAAACCAGCTAAGTCCTTTCCATTTATGCCATTTGTCTTTTATTTCTTATTTATTTATATTTTTTTAAGTCGGTTTCCATCCTACATTGAGGGCAATGTAGAGTTTAAGTGTGGGGATGGGAAACTATCATTTAGGTCTTAGTCTTGAGTCATAAAAATTGAAAAAAAAATAAAAAAATAAAAATTTAAAAAATTGAAAAAAATTCAGAAAATGTCTCTTGTTTTTAGACGTTTGCAAAAAAATAATGGAAAATGATAGAAAAATTGGGATTTATGGTTTTCAAAATATTATATATATAAGAGAAAAAAGAGACAAAAGACGTATTTTTCGGGATGTACTGGTAGGCCCAGCCGGTTTAGAAGGTTCTCTAGATTGTTTAAGAATATTTTAAATATTAAATAATTAAGTCTTGTGGGTTCTCATCTTAGGGGATATAGAAAAACTGAAACTGTCGAGGGTATAAAAGGAGCCATTATAAGTAAATAACCTCTAAGTATTTTAAATTAAATTAGCACACCTTATCCTTTTTATGAGAATAAATCTAGATTCTGGTGGCGCTTAAAAAATTCCGTCATCCATCTATATGAGCTATTTTAAATATATAAACTGAAGCCTATGTTATTAACCACTGGGATGGTGACTCGGGTGGGGTATACCCGCTAGGTGAAAGTAAAAAAAATGTCAAACTGATGGTGTTTGCCACTAGGATAACGACTTGTTGATAATCTCCTCTGAGTTGATCATGAAAAAAATGTTAAAGCTGATCATCATCCATCATTCCATCCAAAATTTAATTTAAAAATACATAAAGGTTATTTATAAAAGATGGTGGATTTTTAATCTTTTCCTTATAAGCCTGAGATGGGAGTAGATGGATCTTCGGACCTTGAGTGTGAGACCCTTTAGATGAAATCACTTGAACCTAATAATTACATGAAAGGGGTCTGATGAGTCGATGGTTGGGTTTAAGCGGAAAATTATACCGGTAATCGTGGTTAAACGTTTGGAGTCTTTTAAATAAGTAACTTAAAGTTTTTGAAGCAAGTGATCCTGATTCTGATTCCGTTTGCATAAGTCTTTTTCGAGGACGAAAAAAGGATAAGTGTGGGGATATTTGATATGGTGTAAACCATACTATTTATCTTATATATTTTGTATAAAATTTTAATGTATTTTTATTAGTATTTGAGTCGTTTTGTTCAGTTTTACTAAATTTATAATTTTTATAGGTGTTCGTGAAGTTTGGAGCTAAAATAAAGAAACATTGAAGATATTTGATCGAGTACTGATACCAAGCTAACACGGTTAATAAATGAATGTTCGAGAGTTAGACATAGAAGTCAAGGGACCCAAATATCCATTATGTGAAAGTGAAAAATGAAATGTGACATCTATTAAAAAGTGAGGGACCAAAAGTGAATAAAATGGTGAAAGTTGAATTAATGTTTCTAACATGTCACAACAAAAAGGAAAAGAAATATGCAGCAAATTCATGTTGACCGAATTAAGGTTATTGGAATTTGTATGTGGGCCAGTTCAAGATTTGTGTAGCATTTGGGCCTGGTGTTTGGTGATATATGAATGGGCAATTAAATTTCATGGATCTAGTGGATATATTAAGAAAAGAGGCAGCTATCAAAAGATATACTTGGACAAGAGGTGCACAAAATAACCGGTTAATTAACCGTAACCGGTTATTAACTGAAACCGTAACCGGTTAATAACCGATTTAGGAATAACCGGTTCAATAGGTTATTTAACCGTAGGTTAGTAACCAGTTATAAGTGTTTAGTATAATAACCGATTATTAACCGGTTTTTTTAAACCGGTTTTTTAACCGATAGACTGGTTAACCGAAAAAATAACTGAAAAATTCAAAAAAAGGCAAAAAAAACCGGTTAATAACCGAAAATAACCGGTTAACTAACCGAACCGGTTAAAGTAATTAACCGGACCAGTTAAAAAAATAACCGGTTAAAGTAATAACCGGTTAAAGCATTAACCGGTTAAAGTCAAAAAGTTAAATTAACCGGTATAACTGGTTAACCGAACCGGTTATTAAAATTAACCGGTTTGTGCACCTCTAACTTGGATGCACGTCAGACGAAAAAAGGGATTCGAAAAATCAGTAGTTGGGAGGCGATCAAGTGGGGACGCAAATCAGGGACGAAAGATAGAGAAGACAAGAAGTCAATTGGTTCGAGGGTTCAAGCCATGATCAAGATTCACGTCCGGGTTTGCAATTTATTAGTGTTGAGTTTTTAATAACTTCGTGTTTTTAAACTTGGTTACTATGGATTGTTTATTATTCAAGACTTGTTTCTTTTTAGTGGTTATGATTCTTGGCTAGATTTCTTGAACTACCTAGACAAGATGAATGGTTGCATAAAGTTTGGATTTTTATTATGAATTTATGATATTTATGGATTTATTTATGTATTGTAGGCGATTTGATTATTAGCTAGATGTGTATGCATACTTGATTGTGTTTGAATATTGTTTATTGCCTTACATAATTCTTGGTGACGGTCTTTATCACATAATAGAGTTGTGTTAGGTTCTAAGATTTTGGTGAGTGTCTATATCACATAATAAATCACGAATCTTTAGGGTTGAATACGTAATAGACTTTAAAAGCAATATTCGGTAATCTTATAAAATCAAGTGTTCTACTAACTCTCAATAGCTGAAAGGTGCGAGGTTATTGTTAGGTCTAAGCGATTAAACCGTAAGGTGCGTTCTTCTTAGGAAGTAAACCTATTAGTTGCTTTCTAACAAGTCTAGTTAAGAACCCAAATTTATCCTTGACTTGAGTCCCGAAACGGAGAGAGTCTTGTAGGGTATATTCATAAATCATTAGAGGTCCTAACAAGGAGTCTAATTTACCGGTGATTATGACAGCCTTTAGGGTGCCCTAATGTACTCTTGAGAAGGGTTAGGAGGCTTAGTTGGTAACTCGAGAGGTTTAGAATCTTACGATCCCAGTCCATAATAATCAACTTTCAAATAAAATCCATAACTAAAAGCAATCAGGATTCCAGTCTAGGTAGTGTTTCCACCATCTGAGTAAAAGTCCCAAGTTAGTTCAGCTTTAGTTAATTTAGTTAGTTTTAGTTAATTAAGTAGTTTGTTAGAAACCCCCCCCCCCTCCAAAAAAAAAACAACAAAACAATTATGTACAGTTAGGTTAGAGTCAGTCTAGTCAGAGTCTAGTAAACGTAGTCAGTAGAGTCTCGTGGGTTCGACACTCGGACTTACTTAGGCTATACTACATTGACTGGTACACTTGCCGGTTGTGTGGTCTAGGTTTAGAGAGTTTTAGTTATAAATTTAAAACTTAGAGAGTCGAGTTTGGGTTTAATTTAGTTAATTTATTTAGACCACTTTTAGCACATCAGCCGTCCGATCAGACGACCGTCCAATCGAACGATTATTCGATCAGGTGACTAGTGATTCCAACACTTAAACCATTTTCCAAGTTTCTAGAACATCTAAACCCACTCAGGTTACCATCCGAGAGGACGACCATCCGTCCGGATGACCGTCCGGCCGGGCGACATGATATATAGCAATACTTCAAATATTTCAAAATGCTACAACGAAAACTTCAAAGTTCAAACCATACACAAACACATCCTTCCCAAACGGACAACCCTCTGACCGAATGGTCATCCGTCCGGACAGTCATCCGACCGGACCACTGTTCGTCGCACAACTCTATGACACACTGTTCAACGCTTACACTATCGTTCTCTGATTAGGCTAACCTCTCAAGCGCTCCCTTCAATCCAAGACTGTGTTTATTCACTAAACACGCTCTGTGAGTCTACTCGATCCTTTTTTGCTTAACACACTTTTGGGTGTTACATACGTTATCTATATCAAATCACAATCGACACACAACGCAATCACTTTTATACGCTAACCGCTCTTGCATGTTATACGTGTTATCCGATGAATGCTAGTATGTTATGTTTGCACAGTGATTGTTGCCTGACACCTTAACAACGATAGTACTATAGTTTGGACTCAGCACCTGTCGTGGACAGGGGTTGTTAAGGGCTTTGCTTCACGTGTCACAGTGGTGATATGTGTTGCGCATTCTACAACTCGCAGTCACGTCTGTGCATATTTCATTGTCGATAACTTACCTGCTTCACATTTCTACGTGTTACATGCTGGTTATGCGTAAATCACTTTCGCTATACTATATGCTATTAAACTTGTATGCTCACCTTTACACTATGTGTATTGACTTTTATTTTAACGTATGTGATAGGTGTTTAGAATGCTTATGCTATGCTTGCTGTTATGGAATCAAGTTAGGAGGTCTAGAAACGTCACATTTAAATATGAGTTGTCAGAACAATTTAATTGTCTTTGAGATACTCTGTATGTAATAACTATTTTGCTTGATATGTTATGGTATGGGACGTAACGTTAAATATTTGGTAATGTTAGTTGTTATGGATTTCTCTTGGACAATTTGTTTCAATCAGTGCCGCCCCCGTTGTTTCTGCTATCGGTTGGGGTGTGACATCAAGTTATAGCATGATTTAACTCGCGTGTTGTCGCATGGAATATCACAACTTTATTTTTAGGTTTTCTTTTTCGATTGATCTTATAAATTTGGTTCACGGATCGGATCCGGTTAAGCTTGAGTTTAATCGTTTGGAGAATGAAGATATTATTATTATTTACCATCCTAATCTAACTCGATCAATAAAAAAAATTCTAAATATCAAGTCATACATCAAGATCAAGATATGGATATAAAGTAAACCCTAATAAGAATGCAAAAACTCAAATCTTTTATTCACATAAAATACTACTTGTTGCATATAATCATCCCTAATACAATTAAATCTGATATTAATCATAATAATAATATTATTTGTTACATATATATATAATCATCCCTACACATGCATAAAGCTAGGGAGACATGTTACAATATACATAGACGTAAAGCTACAGAATAGTACAACAGCCCTGGCGATCATGGTGGTGTGGTGGAGGGTGGTGGTGAATTGGTGGCGGTGGTGGAGGATGATGAGGACGAGGTCTGTAGTGGTGCGGCGGATGGTTGTGCCCCGGTCTATGCATCTTTTTATGGTTACTTGTTTTTTTCGGTAAATGTGATAGCTATGAAATTGAGCAAAGACTTAAAGAATTTAAGGGTGGAGAATCATTTCGTTATCGAAGTGGTAGGTGTGAATGAAAATGAGCAAAGGTCTTGTCACATTACCTACTACTACAAAACACAATGAGGGGAATAGTGTCACGCAGCTGCCTGGCACTCCCCCATTGGACCAACAAGTATATTTTTTTATATTCGATTTAAAATTACGTTTTTGCCTCTGTTTAAAATTACCGTTTTGCCCCAGCTCAAACTAAAATTACGCTTTTGTCTCCATCTCAAAATTACGATTTTTCCCTCAAGTCAAAATTACGATTTCGTCTGCCACTCTCCCATTGGACCACCCAGTTTATTATTTTATATCCATTTTAAAATGACGGTTTTGCCTCCAGCTCAAAATAATATTACGCTTTTGTTACTACAAAACACAATGAGGGGAATAGTGCCAGGCAGCTGCCTGGCACTCCCCCATTGGACCAACAAGTATATTCTTTTATATTCGATTTAAAATTACGTTTTTGCCTCTGTTTAAAATTACCGTTTTGCCTCCAGCTCAAACTAAAATTACGCTTTTGTCTCCATCTCAAAATTACGATTTTGCCCTCAAGTCAAAATTACGATTTCGTCTGCCACTCTCCCATTGGACCACCCAGTTTATTATTTTATATCCATTTTAAAATGACGGTTTTGCCTCCAGCTCAAAATAATATTACGCTTTTGTCCCCACCTCAAAGTTTCGATTTCTCCCTCGATTCAAAATAAAATTACGTTTTTTCCCCCAGCTAAAAATTACGATTTTGTCCTCTGTTAAAAAATGTTATTTTTCCCCGTTAAAAAAATTACGATTTCGCCCTCAGTTGAAAATTACGTTTTCCCCCCCTTCAAAATAAAATTATGCTTTTGCCCCAAACTCAAAATTACGATTTTGCCCTCGGTTCAAAATAAAATTGTGTTTTTGCCTCCAGCTTAAAATTACGATTGTGCCCGTAGTTCAAATTTATATTACGCTGTTACCCTAGGTGCAAAATTACGAATTTGTCCCTATTAAAATTTCAAATTTTCCCCCCTTCAAATTTACAGTACTGCCATCACTTTAGCTTTTGGCAATTTACGATTTTACCCCAGTAAAAAAATACAACTTTCCCTCAGTTAAAAATTACAATGTTGCCATTGTTTTATTTTTTTTTTATCAAAAATATAAAAGTGTTTTGTTTTAATTGGGTGACTCGATTTAATTGTTTTTCGTGTCAATGAGCTGCTGCCTAACACTCGCTCATTATTCGGCCACCGCCCCGCAACGCGGGCGGGGCATCTAACTAGTTTTAAAAACAAAAATATGAAAAGAAAATACATTTAGGTCCATAGTTATCATAAAAATAGCTTATTTTGCTCTTTTGATTTGCTACAATAGCAATTCGAAATTCATTTCTAACAAATTTTCATTATCTTATACATTTAGAAATTTCTTTAGAAAAAAATCAGTTTGGAAAGTAATGCACCTTTGACAATAATAAATAAATAATATGGTAAATTTTTTCTTCTTCTTCTTTTCTATATATACTATGTTAGAACCCCGTATATTACACGGGTTGAATAAAAATAATTTTATATACTAAGTAATAAAATAGTTATCTTTTAAAAACTCGTGTATTGAACGATTTAAATAAATACATGTCTTACACGAATATTGTAATCCGTTAACATACTTAGTTATCAAGATGTTTTTTTCTAACAAAATGAATTTTGAGGTACTATTTACTTATTGTAACATCTCACTTTATTTTTTATTAGATTAGAGAGTTGTGTATTAAATGGTTTATAACATTTTACTTTGTTTTTCTTATTTATTATTAGGTTGGAAATTTACGTATCACCTAATGTTGGATAATCAGTAGAAAAAAAAAAGAAAAGAAATATTTTAGTATAAAATATTAAATATATAAGAGATAAGCTGAATATTATGATTTAATATTATTATTTTATTAGAGTGTAAAACGGGATAATGAAATCCTTATTAGAAGTAGGATTCTAATGATACCACATGTATAAAAAAATATATATGTTCTACATGTATTGAATAAATTCTTTTAACGAAACAGTTGATTAAAATAAATATTTTTATTTTAATATATGATTATCAATTATCCTTGTCATTATCATCAAAATATAAAAACAATTAAAACTGCCAATTAAATAAAACCTTATCTTTATAAATATTTAAAAAGCATATATTTTTTAGATTTTGATAATTAATATTTGATTATAATAAGTAATATATTATTATCAGTTATCTTTGTCTTTATCATTAAAATTTCTTCTATAAATTTTAAATTTAATATTATCAATAATTGACTATCCATAATAAATATTTAGAAAAATAATTAAGACAACCTTATAGAGCGTCATGCGTCTCTCACATTATTTATTTTATTATATATATAGTATAGATTTTTCCTGAGGGACAAGGTTGTTTGGGGTCCAGAAAATATTTTAAAAATAAAATAATTGTTACAGATTTTTTTGGGAACATAACACATTATACTACTACTGGGGTCCAGAAAATATTATAAAATAAAATAATTGGTACAGATTTTTTTAGGAACCTAACACATTATACTACTACTTAAAAAGACAACCGACAAATCACCCCCTCAACTTTGTAAATTGCTACTTTTGGTCCTTACTTCATTTTACAATTTCTATAATGACAAATCACCCCCTCAACTTTGCAAATTACTAATTTTGGTCCTTACTTCATTTTACAATTTTTACAATATAACCCCTTAGATTCTAATGTTTTAACTTTACCACTGTACGATATATAATATACTTTTTTATCCTATTAAAATTTTTACTAACTTAATTATTCTTCAATAATTTCCGCTCGCTGTTTAAAAAAACGAATTTGTCGATATGTTTATAAACTTTGTAAAATATCATTTTGATCCTCTCGAGTTTCTAAAATTTTGAGTTTATCCCTTTTTGTACATTTACTTAAAAAAAACTATTTTTTATGTGTATATTATCATATACGTAATGGTACAAATTCGAGTTGATATTTTTTACGTGGGCTCTTCCACCGGCTTTGTCTCCCCCCCTACACTTTCATAAATTTTCAAATTTAGACCCTCGACTTTGGTTGTTTCCTTTTTTACCTCAACTTTGTTAAAGACCATCGACTTTGGTAATTTCCTTTGTTAAATCTTATTTTCACCCACCCTTGGCTCTTAAGTTTAGGAGATATAATTTCAACCCCTTACTTTTTTATGATTGAAAAAATATAACTTTGACCCACTTGAGAGTATATATAATTTGATTTTTTTCATAATAGTTTCGTTAATTAACTTAAAAAAAATGTAATTTTTTCGTGCTTTTTTTATGATTCCAGACTTACTTTTTATGTACGTTTAGACGTAAAGTTTGTTTTCATTTATAATACTTTTTAATGCTTGCTTTTTATGTACATTTTGGCGTAAATTTTTGTTTGAAAACGAGTCGGGTCCAAAATTCAAGTTGGTCTATGTTAACGAAAATGGTCGATAATAAGTCATACATAATCATGTCGCATAGTCGGTACAATATTCGATTGTCTTGGTATATTTTTTTGTATAAATCCGAGTTTGTCTATGTTTTGATGTGAATTTGATGCACGCTTTCGTGCTTTATTTTGTACATTTTCTACGTATGAATCGGGTTGCATATAATACATTTTGACTTGACGATATAAATTTAAGTTAGTCGGGTCGCATATAATACGTTATCATTATACGGTATAAGATTTACTTTACGTTTTGATCTAACCGTAATACTATATAGGTAACATTGAGTTCAATTGAAACGTTTTCATATGGTTATTTAAAAAAAAAACTCGGACATAACGCTCGGACTAATCTGTTCAACATTTGCGATGTACGCGCCGCAACGCGCGCGGGTCTTATTACTAGTTATTATTTAATTTAAATTATTAAATTTAATATATGTTTCAAACATTTAAGAAATTATGGATACAGATAAAGTTCCATAAAATATCTGACTTTAATCATATATAATCTATATCTATACTATATAATAAAGTAAACCTATAGGGGACACATGTTGTATTACTACGCATTCTCATAATTGTTTTCCCGCCCTTTTTATTTCTAATTTAGTTAATTTCTTTTAGATTTATATATTATTTATATATATTTTCTAAGTCATAAGTGATAAGTCATAATTATATTATTTATATTTGAATTTTGTAAAAGAACTTAATTTTTAAATTTCAAATAAAGGCCGATCGAAACTGGAATGATCTCATCATTAAAGAGATTCTATAATAAGTATTACCAACGTCCCATTCCATCGGTAATAGACACGGATGCTTCCATCTCTCACACACGCTCTAATGTGTGCAATGGTTAAATGAATGGGGTGTTAGTTTGGTTTCCTTTAAAAATATGGGCAATACGGATGCTTCCATCTTTCACACACGCACTAATGTGTGCAATGGTTAAATGAATGGGGTGTTAGTTTGATTTCCCTTAAAAATATGGGCAATAAGGATGAGGATGGGATCAATCTAGAAGTGTGAATTTTTTGGTCAAATTTAAGAATAAGGTTAAAAATGGGGACGAGATGTGAATGCTTGGTAAATGATATCCCATAATTTTTACGTATTCTTTAGGTTCATATATTATTTATATTTCTAACTAAATTCATTTGATTATTTTACAAATTTCATAATATTATTAATATTCTTAAGGTTATGTTTTTCTTTTGTATTCCAACTAAAGAAAATTCAATTCATTCATGATTTTTACTATTATTGTTATTATTATTATTATTATTATTATTATTATTATTATTATTATTAATTATGTGGTTCTACAATCAAGATGTTACACAAATAAAACTATATAAAAAGATAATTGGCTTATAATCTAGCGTTATCATGAAGATAAATGTGTTCTTACAAATAGTTATTAATAAAAAGAGAAAATAAAAGAAATAGCTAAGAAATGAAATATTAAAGTATATAAAGTATATTTGTTCCCTTTAGATACTGATTTAACCGGGTTTATAACCCAGGTTTAAACTCTAGAATTATAATAAAACTAATTAAATTATATCTTCATCAAAAAAAAATATATATATTTCAAACTTTGTAGTTTTACATTATTTTCAAAATTTATTTTAATAACTTATTATAAAAAAACACAAAATTAACCTTAATAGCTATTACTAAGGGTGTTCACAATTCAATTTAAAACCGTGAAACCGATCAAAATGGTCATCGGTTTGATTTCACGGTCGGGTTTGTTATTAACTTTTGGTTTATGTATTTTGTTTATTAATATATTACCTTTGGATTCAAATTTAATAGTTTAATTAAAAAAATCAATAATATCTTATCACAAAAACTGTTTAAAATTATTAAGTATATTTATTTTATTCAACCTGTGTAATACACGGGGTTTTAACCTAGTTGATTTCAGGGGCGGACCTAAGCCCAACCCAAGGTGGGCGGGCGCACCCCCGGGAATAAAATTTAGTGCTAAGTTCCGTCGAAAATCCCATTCGCACCCCTTGGAATTTTCCGTCCGCACCCCTTGGAATTTTTTGTCCGCACCCCTTAAGTAAAAGGTGTTATCAATTTATATTTTAAAAATATTCTTTAGTAAGCTCTTATTTTATAAAAAAATACTACCTAAATTATATTACTTTTAATACCTAAATAACTAAACCCAAATACCCAATACATTTAACTAGCCCACTACTAAGTCTTAACGCAATAAACAAACCCAACAAATCAACAATATTTCAAACTAAAATAAAATAAACAAGCCCAAAACTCTTACATATTCTATCCTGCTCTCTTTATCGTCCTTGCATGCCAGCGATCAGAACATCAACAACGACAACAGTGAACAGTCAGCAGCCGCATACCACCGTAATCAGCCACCATACCACCACCGATCAAACACAGGTAAGTTTCTTTGTTATTTTTGATGATTTTTGGTTGATATAATCCACCTCCAGCAGCCTATTATAGCCGCATACTAACCATAGTAGACATGTGCTTCGTTTTGTTTTCATTATGTTACGGTGGGTTGTATTTTGTTAGTGATGATATTTTGCCTTTTTTTATAGCCTCATACCACAGTATGTTTGGCTTTTTTTTAGTGAAGAACGTTTGACTTTTTTTTAATGGTGTATATGTTGTTTAGATGATTTTTAGGGTGATTTACATTATGATATTTAGGGCTTGAATAGTTGATACACTATGTAATATGTTGTGGAGCCATGAACTTATAGATCAATTTGTTTGTGATAGCTGATGGGAACAATGAGCAGGGACGTTATGGCGCGTTTTCTCAAGAGGAAAGTTGATATGTCTTACGGATTCGTTGATGTGGATACTTACTTAATCAGATTGGCGATGAGAATTTATGTGAAGGTTGTATATGTTATATAGAGAAAGAGTTGCTTAAGAAAGTATGTTTAGATGATGTTTTGGATAGATTTCAAAAAATGAAAACCTGTAGGACGACGTTTTAATTATGTTTGTAACAAGATTTGACGTGTTTTTGATGATTATATTAATTTAGTTCTTTTGTTTTACATGACCCGACTCGACCCGAACCGACCCGATACGAACCGATTTTTTATTTATATACCTTGGGGCCTAAAATTTTTAAAAATGTTCCGCACCCCTATGAAAAATTCTTGGGTCCGCCACTGGTTGAACTTTATATGTTTAAGTGTAGACAAATTGCATCTTTATATACCCTTATATAGACATAAAGTATCATTTTTTTATAATAATTCATACGCAGAATAAATTAACTATCTTGCTGACTTTTGCAAGTGTGACAAATTAATAAAATTGTATGTGTTATAAAAATGTGTATATAAAAGAGATTTGTTATAGTAATTAAGTGCATACATCTATAACGCATAAATAATGAATTTTAGTAACAAACTAGAATTAAGTAACCCCGCGTTGCGACGGGGGCCTAAAACTATACCAAATAACATCAAGTGTTAATTACTGTTTTCGTCCCTGTGGTTTGTCAAAAATCACTATTTCAGTCCATTAGTTTAAAAATTGCGATTTCAGTCCTTGTGGTTTCACTTTCGTAACCATTTCAGTCCAGTCTCCTAACACCGTCTATTTTACCGTTAAGTTTTTAATAAAATACCTAAATTACCCTTGTGTTAATTAAATATGGACTTATATGATTTTATTATTGGATTTATATGATTTTATTGTTGTATGACATATGGACTTCAATTGGATTGTAGGGTTTGACCCACCATGGCTTCAGTAGAAGTAGAAATCCGACACTATTTTTACATACATGGTTACAAAATTTTAATTTTGGATTTTAGAATGAGAAAATGTCCAGGTAAGCATTATTTTTTAAAGTTATTATGTTAATTGATGCTGCTAGGAAGATATTAATTGGGGTGGGGTAATAGGTCGCCGGACATTAAGAGGGTGGGGTTGTGATCCCCGAGAAGATGACCAGAAACTTTTGCCGGAAATGAGAGCAGGGATGGAGTGGGGTGGGGTAGCATGGAGTTGTGTTTTAAAAGTGGGTCCTAGAATACAATCTTTTAAATTTACATGGTTTTTTTCTTTAATTAACAAAAGGGTAATTTAGGTATTTCATTAAAAACTTAACGGTAAAATAGACGGTGTTAGGAGACTGGATTGAAATGGTTACGAAAGTAAAACCACATGGACTGAAATAGCAATTTTTAAACTAATGGACTGAAATAGTGATTTTTGACAAACCACGGGGACGAAAACAGTAATTAACTCTAACATCAATGTCACACCCCTGGTAGCGACCACTAACACTGAAGTTGTGGCGTGTTAATGCGAAGAAATAAAACTGAAACATATAAAATATAAAAAATAACTATGTCGATTTAGGACCAACGGGTTGCGACAAACATGTTAAATGGAAAAAATAGACGTAAAAACGTTGAACCACACACGCACGTTACGCCATGTTAACTCGCAAAATAACGTAGAAAAAAATAGTTAAGTCGATGTAGGATCCGCCCGTTGCGGCGAACTTGCCAAAGGGGGAAAATATACACGTTGCGACATACCTTTCAAGTGTGAAAAAATAGACCAAAACCGTTGAACCACACACGTACGTTGCGACGTATTAACTCGTAAATTTTAGAACGAAAGGTAAAACGAAAAACTTACGAAAAATAAAATGTATGGAGGGCCAAAGTTGTAAATAAAAAAGTTTTGAATTAAATTACAAAAGATGAAAAGTTTTGGGCCAAAAGTAAACAAATTAATAGGGTTAAAATATAAAGAGTAAACTGCCATTTTGGTCCCTGTGGTTTGGCCAGTTTTGCCACTTTAGTCCAAATCTCAAACTTATTACATCTGGGTCCCTGTGGTTTGCATTTTGTTGCCATTTTGGTCCAAATCTCAAATTTGACCAGATTCTCCTACCTTGACCCTGCTATTTTGTCTTCATTGTCAGGGGCATTTTGGGCATTTGTAATTATTATAAGCTATTACTGAATAAAAAAAATTAAATCAAAATTTTAGAATTATTATAACCCTCTCTCTTAAACACCCCCTGTCTCTCTCTCTCTTCTCTCTCGAACACCCCTTCATCTTCCTGCATCCTCCTAAATCTCACCTCTTCAAATCTTCAATTCACTCTGTAGTCTGTAGGGACTATGTTATAAATAATACATACACTAACCCTAACACTAACACTAACAACATCATTTTCACCATTGCAGCCAATTTTTCACCATTAAAACGAGAACAAGGAAGATGCTCAGATCTGGTGGTTCCTGAACATGTAGCACCATGAATGATTGCCGGCGGCTGTTGGTGGTGACCTCTGTAGTAGATCAGTCTGGGGCGGTGGAGAACAGTGGTGATGGTGGTGAGCGGTGGAGAACAGTAGTGGTATTAGGTGGGTTGATTTTGGGGGTCATTTGGGGGAGAACGGTGATGGCGATGGCGGAGGAGAGGTAGCGGTGGGTTGATTTTGGGGGTCATTTGGGGGTTTTTGAGGGTTGTTTGAAACAGGGTAGAGAGAGAGAAGAGAGAGAGACAGAGGGGGTTTTGAGAGTGCAGAGGCGGTGGGTGGCGGTGAACGATGTAGTGGCGGTAGGGTGGGTGTTGATGGTGGCGGGGGTGGTGGTGGTAGGTCAAAGAGAGGGAGATAGCAGAGTGAGAGACTGCAGCGGTGGTGAGGTCCGGTGGCAGAAAGGGATGTGTGGTGAAGACGTGTTGGCGGTGGTGGTGGTCTCAGGGGAAGGAGAATGAGGTGGCGGTGGTGGTGGTGCTTGTGGCTTCCGATGATAACTGCGCTTGAATTGTGGCTTCTGCTTCCAAGATCGTTGAGGATGTCGCGGTGGTTTGATGGAGGTGTCGGGGTGTTTGTTAGCCGTTGGTGGCGGTGGTGGTGCTGCTGGGTGTAGGTGTTGAAGGGTGTAGGTGTTGAAGGATTTCATGGGTTGAAGATATGAATGTCTGTATATGTGTATATATATATAATATATATAATTAATTTTGTTTTAATTAATTAAAAGAATAAATTAAAATGACCAAACTACCCATGCACTAAAGGACAAAAAAGAGACCTTAAAACAGTCAAAAATGTGAAATTTTGAGTTTTGGACTAAAATGGCAATAAAATGCAAACCACAGGGACCCAGATGTAATAAGTTTGAGATTTGGACTAAAGTGGCAAAACTGGCCAAACCACAGGGACCAAAATGGCAGTTTACTCAAATATAAAAGATGAAACCTTTGGGTTAAAAGTGAAAAATCACCAATTTTTTTTTGAAAAACACCCTATGCTTAAGGTATAATAACACAATGCAACAATATGTTGCTAATTTATATTATGGAAATGTGTTGGTTCCACCCAAAATTAAAAATATATTATAACATGTACAAAGGCAATGAAAGCAAATTAGGAGACAATATCACTAAAGCATATAGTTGATGGGTTTATACCTAACATTATTGATGGTAAGCTAAAGCTTTCACAGTGGACCCTTACATATTCCAAGTAAAACACAGACACATACAATCCAACACTAATAGTCAAACCCCCCAAAAAGGGGCACTTGGTGCTCAATTGGTTATCACTTATCACAATAATCACCTCTAGCTAAACTTTTTTTTTTCTCTTTCACTAGTAGTATACATAATGCATAGACTTAATAACAACTTGTTATTTTCAAGCCATGATGATGTTGTTAGCCTGTTTCGATGTCGTTCATCGAAACTTTTGAATCCTTAGCACCGCTAGGGCCGGCATGACGTCCCACCAATGACGGGTTATAACAATACCACCTTGACCAGAAAAGGTAGTTGAAAAAGTTTATGAAACTTAGACCGGCTAACAACCAATAGAAAAGGTCTAGTCGGTCGTTGTTGAGGTTGTTGTCGCTAAGCCATCCGCCATGGCCGGATCTAGAGGTGACCTTGTTCACTAGGGAAACCAAAAGAGAACTTAAATAGAACCCGAATGAATATGAGCAATATGTCATTGCGGTCAAGAACGATTGCATGCCTTCTACTGATTGTTTATAGAAGAATTCAATTAACCCTACCGCGGTGAACATCTCCGAAACCCCAAACACAAGAAACTGTGGTGCAATCCAAAAGATTGATATATTGTCTTTAGGATCTCTTAAAGCCATTGTTCTTCGTTTGTTCTCGACTATCGCGGCTGAAACCATGGAGAATGTTGCAATGAAGAGACCAACGCCGACTCTTTGGAGAGGAGAGATCCCTGATTCACGGCCAGTGATTTTGCGGGCCATGGGGACAAAAGTGGTCTCATATAGAGGGACTAGGAATACTAGCATAACATAAGGAATGGATTGGAGGGAAGCCGGCGGGATTTGGAAGTTTGAGGTGAGTTTAGTGTTCATAGCGCTGCCTTGTTGAACCGAAAA
The DNA here is from genome assembly GCA_030545235.1 of Helianthus tuberosus. NCBI lineage: Eukaryota > Viridiplantae > Streptophyta > Magnoliopsida > Asterales > Asteraceae > Helianthus > Helianthus tuberosus. Next base: position 157,140,624 of record CM060402.1, on the reverse strand, counting down.
TGTTTGGAGTTGTGCTAAAATGGTGTTAAAGATGATGGTGCAGGCGAAAATAGGAACCACTGAAAGGAGTATCTTCACTTGCTCAACTTGTGACACCGTGCATAACCTCCATGGGCTTTCATTGCTACGAGTATCATCTTGAATCTTAATGCATGCTTTATCCAAGAACCTGAATATGAAGTTGAAAGGCAAAACAAACTTAAAACTCATAGTCCATCACAAAGATAACGAAAGCGTCCCTCTAAAGTCATTCAACTTCATTTATAACTGTTATTATTTCTTTTTATTTCAAGTGAGACAAATGAAACATATATATGAATATTGGTTAAATATCAACTTTTTTCCAACTAGTTTATGATAGTTGTTAGCATCGTAAGTTGGTCGTTGCAAGTTTGATCCTTAAGTTAACCGAATATGACCTGAACTTATCGGTATGAAGGAGGCTGCTACCACCAGGTGACTGAGTGGAGACATTATGGCGTAAGACGATGGTACTTTGGCTTCCATGAAGCATCTCTAAGCTGGAAGGGCAAACTTGCTTTCTCTTCGTGATTGCAGCTACGAAAACCTGAAATTTTAAGGGGGTGGTTATGAGATTGAATACACACATAGAAAGCTGAGGTGAACTAAATAGTTAAATAGAAAATATTATGTTTAAATTACTTGAGCAATTGGAGTGAATATACTTCCAGAAGTAGGTTTGTTTCTGTAGAGCAGAGTTCCACATAGTAAGCATATTAATCCAACAGCCATGGCTGCAGCCGAAACACCGAACCCGATATCCATCCCTGAATGTGTTTGCACCCATACCAGAACCGTTAGTGCTATGAGTTCACCGATGCAGAATGCAAAATAAGCGCAGTTGAAGTAAGTTGATAGCTTTTTGGACTCTTTTTTCCTGAACTGGTCAGCTGCAAGAGAGATTATGTTCGGTTTTAAACAGCCACTTCCTAGAGCCACCAGATAGACCGCTGTGAAGAATATGAACTTCTTTAGCCCATGCGCTTCTTCACATTCGCTAAAGCTCAGCAACATATCGCATTTCGGTGGTCTCATTTGAGGCAGATGGGCTTGTATAGATAGTAATATAAAACCCTACAAAAACAAAATCGTCACGATCTTTTAACTCTTATATGATACTGTTAGCAGAGTTTATTATCTATTATAGTTGTTAATATTTGATTTATCATTCATCTATTTTTTTCAGTATTCTCTAGTGTAATATAATTTTCAGAATATCTGACACAGACAAATTATTATTTACCGATACAGTTTACCAGTTCTTTTGAATTTTTTTACGTATGTATGAAGCAACTTTTATGATATTTCGTTTCTAAAAAGAAATCGTTTGACTCACAGAGAGCTCAATAAAGCCGAAAAGCAACATCGTACGATAGCTGCCAAGGTAGGAGTCAGAAAGGAAGCCACCGAGTAGCGAAAGAAGAAAGACCGTGCCCACAAAGTTGGTGACAACGTTAGCGGACTTAGATAAAGGGAAATGCATCTCATTGAAAACATATGTTATGAGATTGTTTCCAACTGCAGCAATAGCCATCATTTCAAATGCTTGAAGACCTGTTTTAAAGCGTTCAACACATATATATTAAAATACAAGTTAAACAAGATACATGTGGTATGAAAATTCTTCATGATCAAAAGAATATATATAGTTACCGAGGATGGCAAGCGCAGCACGCATGCCACCATGTTTGCTAGGCTTGCATGGTCGGTCTCTCCAATCGACATAGTCATCGACACATGGTTCTTCGTTGTAATTATTCACCTTATTTGAACTCATATTTTCAAGTTTAGAAGAAAGGAAATAGTTTAAGAGTTTAAGGGAGGAAGTGTGGTTGGTTTGCTACTTATAATACTACCAATGGTTGGGAGATGCATCATTGTTGTGGATCCACAATTGACCAAATCCTTGAAGAATGCATTTTTTAATGGATAAAGCAAGGTGTGATGGTAACCCGATTGAGCCAGAGTGAACCACGTTAAATGAACAGATGAGTACTATGTTTCTCATACTGCGCCATGTTGACTTCTGGAGGTTGACTTTGTAGTAGTGCAATGGTGTGGCCTATAATGAGCCCACTAAGTTTAGACTTCAAAGACACACTCGTCATCTTTAATCATAGCCCTCACCATTTATTTTGTACTCCTTCATACCTTTACAAAAGTATGATTCAGGTTCAGAAAGTCAATTGATGAAATACCAAAAAACATAATATAAATTAATAGATCGATATACAGGCCAACTGTGTGTGTTCGAGTGTGCGTTATATATATTTATGTATTAAAAACCAACTGTGATTTATCAATAAAATGGCAAGAAACCTGTGGACTGAAGAAGAAGAAGAAGAAGAAGAGTCTTAGTCCGCTCCGGCGGACTTGTCTAGTGGGTTTGGGTGGGCCCAAGGGTGGGGGTTTTGTATTAAATAAATGTTTTCTTGTTAGTTAAAAAAAAAGAGTTCTTATGTGTTTTTTAATAAAAATATACTTATTAAACTTAAACATAAAATATCTTAAATAAATTTATTAAAATTAAAAATATTACACAAACCACATAATTAAACTTATATAAATCAGGCAATTAAATCTAAACACACCAGATAATTAAACCTAAACGAACCAGACAATTAAACCTAAACAAACCAGATAATTAAACCTAATTGTCAACCCATGAACCGTCGGAGTCGGCATCCGGATGGGGAGCGGGTTTCATACAGGGATGGTTTCTTATTAGTTGCCAGGCTGCCATGTGAAAAACTCTTCTATTTTGTATGTTTTCGTATTTCCAAGGCAATCGCTTGTGCCGCCGTTATGTCGTCACCTTGAGCCATTATGTGGTTGAAGAACACATGAAATGTGCGAACTTCCCCGTACAAAATATGAAACATTGACAAAGTGGCGTTCGAATTACTATTGGTTTCTCTAACACGTTGACGGAATCCTTCAAATAAGGGTTCTTTAATTGATCCGAATACTCGTCTGTTGTCGCATAGTCCGTGCAAATGGCCCTGGTCAACTCTTGCATGGACTATACGAGAACAGACTATTATTGGGAAAACTATTAAAACTTGACACTCGAATAGTTTAAAAGTGTAGGAAAGCCTCTTCTAGGATCAGTGCATGCTTATGGTGTATGATGGTATACGGCTACAATGAGCTTCCTAAGAACCTTTAAAATCCTTTTAACCAATAATACACGTGCCATGTCTTGGATTATTTGTATGTGCATGTACATATATGTACAAAAGAATATTGCATAGGGGGCTTTTAGCGTGTTGGACTAAGATGTGGCAGGTGTATTATATTGTAGTATATATATAAAACCAATATTATAGGAAGAATTGTAAGAACCATATAATTGATTGTGTATGTCACAATGACCTTATTGAAGTTCAATAGAGTTTGTGTAAGTGCAAGCAACACTGGACACATATGGGACGATCAAATGGAACTACTTGATACATTGAATGTGTGTCTTTCGGTCCAAAGCAATTTTTGTGTTGACTCCTAAAACGATTCAAGCACTCCACTCAATTTGGAAAGATCATGTTGAGAGAGGGAAGCTAGGTCCTGGTGTAAGTCAAGTGTCGATTTAGTTTTACACATACAATTTATAACGAGAATTGATAGATATCTCATAATTGATTAGGAGGTTCTCAAGCCATAATAGAATCTAGGATTACACTTTAGATAACCTAATAGTAATTAGGTGTGTGATGCAATCATTCTTAAAATCCTAACAATGGTCAAACGTTTGTAACAGGTCTTTATTTGTTCTTTGTATTGGTTCGCTTAGAATCGATATTTCTTCAATCGTTAGTTTGATTTTACCAAACAACACTATAACTGTCGCAACCCCCGACCCCTACCCCGGGTGTGGGTTCCGCGAGACACAGAGCAGGTGGTATCGGTGTTTATTAATTTGGCAGCGGAAATGAGACATCAGGACCGTAGTTATGAAATATTTTATCAGAGTTTAAACACCAAACAAATAATAAATGGGAGAGTTAAATGCCCAGATAGTCCCTGTGGTTTGCCTTTTTTTCACCTTTAGTCCCTAACTTTCTAAAATTACAGATATAGTCCCCAACTTTTCAATTTTCGTTCCCGGATAGTCCATGTGTCTAACATCAGTTAGTTTTCTCAGTTAAGAGGGTGTGAAATGACTAGATTGCCCCTGAACAATAAAAAAATAAAAAATAAAGATGGCCCACTCAAATCTTCTTCCTCCCTCTCTCTCTCCCTCTCTCTCTCAAAACCCACACCTTCAACCCACCACCGCCATACACTTTATAGTTATGAATTTTAAAGTCTGTACTTTATGAAATTGAAAATTTTGAATACCCTTTATAAGAAGAAGGAGATCTACAATAGCAGTGAGTATCGAAAGGGCTGGATCGAGAATTAAATGCCCTAGCCATGGTAGAACCACTTTGAGAATCTCATGGGATTGAGGATTACCAAGCAAATAAATGATACCATTTACCGTTGAAAGTCTGACATTGTTGCAGACATCATGGCCATGGCCATATCATCTAATATCTTGGTGTAAATTTGGTGATGGTTGAAGATGGAATTATCTCCCAAAACATATGAAGAATGCGACAAGACCCTTCTACAGCGACAGCTCGTATATCAGGACAATCATCAATGAGTAACTTTTCAATTAAGAAAAACTGTTTATGAAGCAGTGTATCTTTAGCTTTCCTTGTTACGTCAGGATCTCCAAGAGGAAACACGTCTATCAGTAAATGCAGTGCGTTTGACGAACATCGAACGGATAACAGTTGATTGGGTTGGGGTGGGTTGAAGGTAGACTGTGGAGGTGGTGGTGGGTTGAAGGTGACGGTGGGGGTGGTGGATTGAAGGTGGTTATGGGTTGAAGGTGGTGGTGGGTTTTAAAGAGAGAGGGGAGGAAGAAGATGAGGGTGGGCTATCTTTATTTTTTATATTTTTTATTGTTCAGGGGCAATCTAGTCATTTCACACCTTTTTAACTGAGAAAACTAACTGATGTCAGGCACAGGGACTATCTGGGAACGAAAATTGAAAAGTTGGGGACTATATCTGTAAATTTAGAAAGTTAGGGACTAAAGGTAAAAAAATGACAAACCACAGGGACTATCCGAGCATTTACTCTAAATGGGATAAAACCCAAGTTCATTGATAATATATTTGTAGGGATAAAACACTAATTATTGAAAACATAAATTCCTTCTTTATTTAGGTAACTTTTATAGCCACTTCTTTAAGCCTTCAGTGCTCTCTAGCTGGCTTCTATTAGCTTCACATTAAGTTACCTGAAACACGTTTTAAAAGGGTTTTATCAGCAAGAAATCTGTTATAACATTACAGTATTAAGATTTACAATGTTTATATCTATCCAACTATTCAATACAACATTGCTACTGGGCAACCTTTGTCCCCCGTGCTTGCGGTCATGCTACTATTCGCAATAGTAACAAGTTTCAAGTAATGTATACAAAACCCCACATACTGATTTTAATTGTAGAATCACAGAAACTTAATCAATGTAAGTCATTTAGGGTTTTGTAAAATATTTGAAACGATGATTTAAAAAGGGTTTACAAAAAGAGAATGGACTCACATTGCTGACTTAGATAATACTATAGCTTCCTGATGGTTTTTCTGGTTATAATCTATTAAAAATTCAACAATGCACACGTGTTAGTAAGATAACCCAATTCACATTAGCCATACTACCGAGACAGAACTCCAACGAACTGAGTCAGACAGAGTCTTGATATGCGTTACGGAGCCCTAGTTCAATCGGGTAAGGTAACAAATACGTGACCGGGGTTATAATACTTAGAACGAGGCAGAGCTTCGCTTTTTATGGGTATCATACCGAACACTACTTTGTTATTATAGGGACAGAGGAAAGAAAAGAAATGAGCGCCTGAAGAATGAGGCCGAAGCCTCCTTTTATAGGGCTGGTCAAAGGGCGGCTCGCGGCCCGCGAGCCCCCACTCCAACCCTTACGCGGCCCGCGAGAGGTGTAGGCTAGGATCTAGCTTTAGTGAATCAACGGTCTAGACTTAACACGCATGGGGACACGTGGCAGCCTGAGGGCTCGCCTATTGTCACCCCGTCGCGCTCCGCGACAGATATGGGGGACCGGGTCGCGGCTTGTGAGCCCCATTAAATATTTGTTTTTATTTGATTTTTATTAATATCAATACTATTTAGGGTCGTTATTCATATACGAGGTATATTTAAGATATTTAAGGGTTTTAGGAGGGTTGTTATAATAACTAGCTAGGGAGGGCGAATATCTTCTTTTTAGATGTCTGTCAATTTTAAACAACTTTTGTTTATCTCTTAGAAATATTAAAAAAATGCAAGTAAATATGAAATGAAAGAGATGAAACCAAATGTATTAGATGTATTACATTCACTACTACATTTGTTGTAAAAAGTTGGAAAGTTGATGAGATTTGGGATTTTGGAAAAAAAAAAAAGGGTAATTGCATGGTACCCCTGACCACGGAAGGGATTCCCCTTCCCAAGCTAGCGACCCAGCAACGCTGCCTGGTAGTGACTACCCAGCCGAGTTCGAGGGGAGCGAAGAGGCTGCAAGCAGGATTCGAACCCGCGCCACTTTGGACTCCCGAACCAGTTTTAGATGGGTGCCGGTGGCCACTGGGCTGACACCCCGTGGTTGGATTTTGGTAGTGAACACGCTACCGAGCAAATCTAATGTGAGTGCATGTTAGATTGGAAAACCATCATTTTTATTTAGAAGATGGAATATTTTCTAATTGGTTATATGGGATTATAATTTGTGTATGGCTCCCTTATTGGCTTATGATTAAGTATGGGTAAGTTGAGTTATGTACATTCATATTTATATGCTAAATATTGAACATGGGTCACCTAGAGGATAACACACATCCACAAGCTGTGATGATATGGTAACTTAAACATAATAAATAATTATATGGGTCACCTAGAGGATAACACACATCCACAAGCTGTGATGATATGGTAACTTAAACATAATAAAGAATTATAAGTGGCCACTTGTTGATTGTTTAATTGATTTAGGTGACTTCATGGTATCAATGATAGGCAATAATTTATGGGAAGGGGAACTTTGAATATTGAGATGTTATTCATGAATCTGGTGTCTAGCCAAGAATGCAAATAGTGACATTAGGGCGAGATCCCCTAATACCAAAGTATCTCCATAGCGCTTGTAAGTTTGTAACATACACTCTCACGAAATGTATTTTAAATTCACTTTTATTTGAACTTGAGTGCATTTGTGTAATATGGTAAGTTTTCGCTCTTGTACATAGGATCCAGAATTTTTTTTCAGGGGGTTCCTTTTGATATATTCCCCTATTTTTTCAAAATCATTCAAGGTTTCCACTAACTTTCCCATTTTTTTCCAAACCGAGGGGTTCTTGGGAACCCAGGAACCCACTGGATCCGCCACTGCTTGTACATACTAAGGAGCTAGTTGTAGCTTACCAGAATTAAGTCCATATTGTTTTGTTGTGTTATCTATGAATCATATTGTTTTACACCAGGATTATAGTGCATACTAGGTGAATATACTATTGGGGAAATATTGGAAACTTGACACTTGAGTTAATGAAAATTTTAAAAGTGTAGGAAAACCTCTTCTATGATCAATGTATGCTTATAGTGGATGATCCTAAGGCTACGGTGAGCCTACAAAGAACCCCCAAAATCTATGTTAGCCTACTGTCATGGATCAAATGTTTGAAGGTTGCAATGCTATGGGTTGTACTTGAACTCTTGGATTTACTGGCTAGTCCTAGACTTTATCAGGGAAGGGACGACCTCAAAAGATAAATCGCATGACACTATGCAGTGTTGGTGTGGGCTTAGTCTGGAAAGAGCCTTACGGAGGACCAAAACTTCAATTTTCAGAAGGGTTTTTAATATTTTTTCCAAAAATGTTCTGGTTATGGATTTATAATCCAAGCCCCTATATTCACTAAAAATTCTCTTATTGTTTATATTTGGGGTGATAATAAAATGAAAACAAAGACCGGATAATAGTTGTGATCAAAGTCCAAGCTCGATTGATATTTTTAGTTTGTGCTTGCATAATAGCATTTATGTCATGCTTTTGATACAATGATTGTGTAATATATATTGAACATAATTATGAATATTTAAATACATCTTAATGAACGTGAAAAATATAACAAAATCAATCTCAAATCAAAGCCATAACTTGGTAGGTTTTTTATATAGTTTATTTAATTACAAACGTTATCTAAAGATCAAAAGACATGTGTGTTTTGTGAATGCCGTAAATGTAAAAGAGAGCACAAGATAAGATTTGTAATCTTGTAAGATAAACATACTTTCTCAAATTAAATACTTATATTCACGGACGATGATTGATTTATTTTTTTGGTTTTGATCGGTAGTTAAATTATATTTTTAAGGGATGTGACCGGGAATTTTTTTTACTTAAATAATACATTAAAAAGAATTCAGGGTGGGTGTCCGCCAATGGGTGGACTGCTTATATTATAAACACTATTGGGTATGTTTGGCATGGAGCTTTTAGGAGCTTCTAGCTTTAAGCTTTTAAGAAAAAAACTCCTAATCAATAAAAAGTCTTGTTTGGTTGAAGGGGCTTTAAGCTTTTAGGTTAGGAGCTTGAAGCTTTTGGTTGAACGCTACTACTAGTAGCGTTTAGAAGAAGCTACAAGCTTTTAGGGAAAAAATGACTATTTTAACCTCTAAAAATAAGAAACTTTTTAATGCACCAACTTTCTATATTTTTAGTTATGTTCATTTTGGTCATTTTATTAAAAGCTTCAGCTACTCTACCAAACACCAAATATATCTAAAAAGCTACTAGCTACCAGCTACCAGCTTCCAGCCATCAGCTACCAGCTTCCAGCTTTCAGCTACCAGCTACTTTTGCCAAACATACCCTTAGTATTATTAAACATATTATTTTTCTTTTAAATCTCCCATACAAAATCCAGCTTCACTTCGCCACCAATATATGTGTCCAATTAGTATTATAAACGGAATGATTAAACATACGTATATTATCTTACCAAAAATGTAATAAAAAACAAAATAGAAGGTGATCATGTTAATTAATTAACACATTGATATTAGGCTGGTGATTTGGGGGGACATGGGCCGCTGCTGTCTCCCAACACTTACGCTTTACCTTCTATCCACTCATTTTGTTGAACCACTATCATTATTCTTAATTGGACGGCTATAATCCCACTATCGTTTTATTGGATTAAATGTATAGGATGATTTCATATTTTACAAAAACTTTAATTTGATATATGCGTACAGGGTTGCAAACGAACCAAAAACGAATAAGGTTTTGTTTATATTTGTTTGTTAAGGAAATAATGTGTTCACGAATTGTTCATAAACGCTTACCGAACAAGATTTTCTGTTTGTGTTCGTTCATTAAGAAAATAAATGTATTCACAAACACAAAAGAACAAATATAAAATTGGTGAAGGCGGCGGACGCTAGAAATGGATAGCGGAGGAAGGAGCGCTAGAACTTTAAGTCCTAATAGAGTTATAGTGGAACAGAGTATGAATCGATGTCAATAATGAGGAATGAAAGGGAATGGTGCAAAAACAAAGTGAGAATAGGGCTTCTTATTTTAATTGTCAGGGTAATAAATAAATATTACAGCATGTTTAGATATAATAAATAAATGTACAAATATATTTCATGAACAACATAAACAAATGAGCGTAAATGAACTAACGTTCGTGAACACATTATCGAACGTTCACGAACACAATTAAACAAACGAGATTTTGTTTGTGTTCTTTTATTTAACTAATTCAACTAAATTTCTTGTTCATGTTCGTTCATTTATTAAACGAACAAACGTAAACGAACTTCCTATCGAACGGTTCACAAATTGTTCGCTGAACATTTGATTCGTATTTACAGCCATAATGCATGGTTAGAAACTTTCAGGCTTTGTTTTATTATAATACATGTGGTTAATTACCAACTCTGAGAATCTGTAAAATGTTCTTATTTAAAAGTTATTTGCTTAGTTATGTTTCACTTCATTAAAACACATGGTTTTTAATTATGCAAATGAACCTTTGTGGTTTGAATTTTGATTTCGATGGGCGAGGGAGTTCATTTGGTCTGATTTGAATGGCGAAGGATAAATGAGGTAGGCGGTGTTGGCTGGAGATGAAGCTGGTCAGTGGAGAGGTTAGATAACCATTGAAGGTCTGATACCACTTGTTAGGTCTCAAGCGGCGCAACGGAACCAACACAAATGCACAAACGATATAAACACGCAAAAATATAATATAAACAACACAAGAATTTTACGTGATTCAATCCCGGTGGGGGACCTATGTCCATGGGCTGCAACTAGGTTATTTCATTAAGCTCAGACCAAAGATTACAATTACTTAGGATATATATAAAAAGAACAATTAGGTTAAAGAACTTAGGGACCAAGAAAACTAAACCATGCTTGGCCCATGTCTTCTAATGTTAACCCCAAAAGCCCAATAAACCAAGGACTTCATCAACCTCACAATCTCCCACTTGAAGGCCTCGCAAATACTATAGCCTGCCATTTATGCAAACAATCAACCCACTCATATGGTGTCACGGCCCCAGACCCCACCCTGGACGGAATCGGGAGCCGCGAACAGCCAAGTGGTACCGGTGGTTATTTTGAAAAGTATTGCAGCGGAGATGTTCATCAGGACCGTGAGGTAGGAAAAATATCAGAGTTTAGAAAACACCGGATTTTATTTATTAAATAGATGGGATAAAAACCATGTTTTACAAAGGTAGCTTTTATATGGGATAAATCCGAATATATGAAAATAACATTTAACTCATTTGAGAAAATAAGCCACGTCTTAAAGCCTTTCTGTGTCGTATCATCATTCTTATTCCAGTCTACTGTAATTACATGAAACGCGTTTTAAAAAGATTTGGTCAGCAGGAAATACTGGTGAGTTCATTCATTTTTTTGTACAAAAACACATTTGTTATAATTCACAGCATTAAGAGTTTTTACATTTGCTTCTTCAAGATTGGCAAAGACTTAATCACTGCAATTACAACTTTGTTATAACTTACAGTATTAAGGGTGATTACATTGTTTCTATCAACCAATTACCCCAAATCGGTATTTGTCACTAGACTGTATCTGTGACTATGGTCAGATCACCCATTGGCTAACTCGTTGTCCAATGGTGACGGGTATCAAGTAATGTATACAAAACCCCACATACCGGCAGTAATTGAAGATTACAAAGACTTAATCCCTGTAATTATAACTTTGAAAATAAATAGGGTTTTGGAAACAATTTGATAAAAAGAGAATGACTCACAAACTGTGAGAAAAGAGAATGGGCTCACATTGCAGATTTAGACGGGGCAGCGTTTAGTCTACTGATTTTAGCCTGGTTAACCTAATTCAAATAATAATGCACATGAAAACTAGGTCAGTAACTTAATACAACTTTTACGATAACTCACGAGATTAAAACCCTCACGATGAATGACAAAGTGCAATACTTAAACATCCATCGAATTTACGACGAATGACAAAGTATAGCCCAAATTTGGGTACCACTTAAACATCCATCGGATCGGTTTCAATCGATCGGACATTGAATCGTAGCAGTGATCGAGTTATTACCCTGTTATCGCGGCAGAATTTCGTGCTGTGTGTGTTTTGACGTAAACAGAGGATATCTTAGTGTACGAAACGAGTTTTTACGTCGAACCAACGCCAAATTTCAAGTGCCAAGGCCCTCTACTTATACTGGAAAATTGTCCCTGTCGCGTGGCGCGACGGCGCCCTTTTTAGCATAGGGTAGCCACGTCTTCAACTAGCCCTTGTTACATATGGTAACTCCAATAACCTTTAACAACATAAATCCTCTAATCCTTCAGATCCAGGAACAAGCTAAAAATTCAATAATGAAAGTTCTCCAAGCCTCTAGTTCCCCAAGAACAAGCTAAGATTTCAACAACCCACCAAATTGCAATGACCCTCTCTTTACTTACTTGAAAGGCCCATTGAAGCTTCTAACAACTCCAATACAATCATCACAGACCCACTCATGGCAAAATCAGCTAATGACTCATCCTCAATCTCAACCGAAAACTACTTACTCAAATCGGCTCCAGAGACTCTAGAGGAAACAACACTCTCCAAAATACAACAAGTACCCATGGAGAGAATTTCTATATGGGATTTTGGTCTCAAAACCCAACGTCGCTATGTAACTATGCTAGAATACCCCTCGTGCTCACACTGTTACAAAATGCGCATCCAGGTTTAAACCTCCGAATACACTCAACCTGACATGTCGTGGCTCGAGGATTCTTAGCTGCCATCGAACTCCCTTAGCTCACCTGATTTAGTGAGTCAAGACTTTACTACTCGAAAGTTGGTTCTCTTCTTCTGGAAACATAATGACCTGGATTTACCAATACTTTACTACAGTGGGTAGCATGAAATCCTGAATCTCGAAACCAAGAGCCTCACTACCTTCCATTGAGTCCCAACGCATCTCCACAGACACATTCACAGAAACAGGATTTCACTCTCATCGGACATCTACTCTTAAAAAAATGTATGCACCTCCATGCACCGCCACCAAGTCAACTACGCGCAACTCCCACCTCCTCTGTTATTCTAACGCATGCCAAAACAACACTCCATCAGGCACATCACCACTCTAACTTCCCTAGCAAAAAACCTTCACCTAATGCCAGTACAAAGATCCTCTCAAATGTTAAACCCCTGATCATCACTGAACAAGAATAGCTTCACAGTTCTGGAGTAGCTAACAGGTAAATGGTTATAACAGAAGTCGAGATTTCAATGGAAAACAAGTGGTACCAAGGGTTATATGACCGTACACATGATCAGTTAACATAAACCCTAACTAAAAGATCATCCAAATGGGCAATAGTTCACATGAATTGCCACTAACCTCTTTTTTCACTTAAGTCATCACTAGCACACTTAATAGGAATACTTTAAACAAAGATGAATTCTCATACTTGCTTTGACAACGCCCTCATCATGCCACAAACCATGGTTCCATGATACTAAAAGAAACGTGATGTGCTAAAAGTAATCTAATTAAACTAACTAAAAATAACCCTAAATTAGACACTAAGTAATACTAACTCTCTAAAAACTAAACTATTGACAGGCAAGTGAACATATCGAAACTAGTAAAGCTAAAGTAAGTCCGAATATCGAACCCACGGGACTCCTATTGAGAACATGAACTAGACTCGATCACTGATCTACACACTAATTTATTTGTTTTTATTGTTTGAGCCCGAGGGGGGTACCAATCCTAATGCAAATAATTAAATGTTTACCTAAAGAAAACTTAAACACGAACTCTAACTGCAGACGAGATCAGATGATGGTAAAAGCACTACCTAGGTTAGAATCCTACACATGAATGACAAGTATTTGATTGGTAATATAACTATTGTGGAACCGGGATCTTATTATTATAAACTCAAAGGGTGATCTAAAGGATCCTCGACCCTTCTCAAGGTGTCACCTAATAGACTTGTAGGATCGTTGTTGAACCCGAGACGAGTCGATCAGAGGCGTTCTACTCAAAATGAAAGGCGGAAACAGACATGATGAGTTGAATTCAGCAAGATATTCACTAAAACTGTCTTGTATATTGATTCTGATACGATTACAGTTTTGAAGACACTTCGACAGAGCTTCGCCGTCGGAAACACACAAACTAATTCCGTTTCAAATGAACTAACCTATCACCTATTTATAGATTTCTAATTCCGCTTGAACATGACTCAAGCGGAATCACGATTCAAGCGAGATTACAATTCAAACGAGATTAACTAATTCAAACGGAATCACATTGTAATTCCAAACGGAATTACTAGATGACATATTCAAGCGGAATTAGCCATCTCAAGCGGAATTAACTTTCTTGACTTGATTTCTCGATCTTCGTGCCCTGAACAATGCAAGACTCGATACAAGACGAAGTTGACAGACGTATGCACCAACAGACTCCCCCTCGGATGTTGACGAGTCTTAAGTGTCGAGTCTTCAACGTCTTCAGTCTTTATCAGTCTGATCGCTCTCTGAAGTATCTGACAGTGTAAGACTTCCTCAATCTCTGTCTTCTTTTCATCAGCACCAACATGCTCCTCTCGAACAATCTCATCTACCCTCAGATGCTGATTGCAATCTGGCTTTCACAGGATCAGGATCGTGACCTGGCTCTAAACTCAGACTTCAGAATCCAGGCTATCCTGCACATCCTCTACCTCACAATAAATTGCACAAATTTAACATTTGACAAATTTATATATTCAGACTCTCCCTTAAATTTAACCAGAATGATTTAACAATGTTAAAAACTGATGAACCACTTGTAAGTAAATATTCAAAATATTTTCTCATTTAGACACACACTCCCCCTCACCACATGCTCATCATGTTTAGCACTTGGAATTTTGAAAATTAGCACTCCAACATCAGTTGTCGAAAATCTTTTTGGATTTTTAAAAAATTATGCTAAAACACACTGAAAATCTTTTTGGATTTTTGAAAGAAATGAAATGCAGTAAAGAAATATTTATAGATAATATTTTTGTGAGTTTGTGTAAAAGGATCATATCAGTTTTTGACAAGTCACAAGTACCGTTGAGCTTAGTTACACATTAAGAATTAAACAATTCACTTAGATTGCCGATATACTGATCCACTTAAATTCTCACACAAATTTCAAGTGATCCAGGATATGAGTTAGGTGAATTAAGAACTTAAACTCATTCATGTATCCCACCTCTTGAATATACTCCCGTATCCAGATCCCAATATTCAGTCTTACAGGTGAGTATACCACAGATGATATCTGTAAGGGGTTAGATGCGAAGAACCGTGAGAGCTCAGGTCAGAACTTCCGTTCAGCAGAGAGATGACGGCTTCGACTTTTGGTGGGTCCCCTTTAGAGGATTTTTTTTTACAACAGCACATGATTTGCATTTTTTCAATGTTTCATCATTTTTTATGCCGAGGGCAGGCTTTTATTTCAAGCAAGCGTAAAGTATTCTCCGGGGACTAGGCCATTGCTTCCGCAAAATCAGAAGTCCCGGGATAATACCCCAGATATCACTGAGCATAAAGACCTAGTATCTCAGAAAGAGGGACCTTTCAAATGAAATTTCAGGGGTTACCTATATATCCAAGTATTGTTCCCCACGAAATAAGCAAGTTTGAATTTAAGTTTATATCCCGAAAAAGCTTACTAAATGTGTAAAAACCTATCGGCATATCATCAGTGAGACCGTTTAATGCTATTTAATCATTACATTTCTTTAGCATACTGTAACTGTCTACTGAAGTACTATCATTTCCTCTTCTTTGACACCAAAACTCATTTTTGATTTTATCATGTTTTTGTCTTTTTCAAATTTTTCTAATGTTTTTGGATTTTCTGAAATTCTAACTCCCCCTAAAATTCAAACACATTTAAGGAAATTTGAAAACAAACTATACAAGAAAATTGACAACCGATATCGAAACGCTTCAAATCGCCATCCACTTGGCATAAACAATCAGAACTCCCCCTTACAACAAACTATTTTCTCATTATGATTTCAAAACACTTAAGTTTGTTTTAACCAAAATGATTTTTCCGGAAAATAAGTTTTGTTGATTTTAACACTTGTAGGTTAGGGTGAGAGATCGTCACTTTGATTCTTTCCTCTTTTCAATGAAATGAACCCCATATATTCTTTAACCAGTTGTATGAAAGATAAATCAAGTACAATTGAATGTCCCTGATTAATCTTGAAAATTCAAATATCTCATGAATGAAATTCTCAAGAAATATGCCGATACCTACTCCTCACTTACCAACCTGGGAGTTCCGGCACTATCCACAACCTGTAAAATTTAACAATTTTTAAGATTCATTCACAAAAACAAAACTTTATCGAGAATGATGCCGATTCCTGCTCCACGATTACAAACTTGGGAGCTCTGGCAAGTCAGGTTTTTCAAACAAATAATATGGACACCCAAGCCTGACCAGCCTTGGGTGTAACCTTCTCAACTTCACTAGGGGTTGGGCTGTAAGTTGCCTTCTTAGATTCGTAAAAATCTTTTATCCCTTTGACTTTTCCATCTACCATTTTTCCAAAAATCTTTTTAACATTCCCATTAAAAGCTTTTTCAACATCAAATTCATTCCTTTCAGAATAAAATTGATTTGAAATTTCAACTTTTCCAACCTTTGATTTTAAATTCTCAGCCCGCAATGGTGGAAAATGAACATCATCCAAAGGCGGAACTGAGTTTTCATCATTTTTAACAATATGTGGCTCTTCTGATTTTGTGGAATCAGATTCATCGCCAGATTTTACATCTGATTTCTTAACAACCCAAGCTTGGTTGTCAAGATTTCCCCTCTTCTTGTAAAACCTTTTTGAACACTCACCAACTTCATATGTAGAGTTTTTAAACACTTTAAATTTTTCAATTGGTGGTTTGGTTTTATCAACAACTATTTCTTTGAGTTTTTCTGAAACTCCCTGTTTTGTGTTGGTTGCCTTAGGACAGTTCCAGGCGATGTGACCAACTTCTTGGCATCTGTAACAGGTTCTAGTCTCTTTTCTCTGATGAGCTTCAGTTTTCTTCCTTTCAGCAAGAAATTCCTGATTTGACTGTCTCCAGAATGAGCCTTTTGATTCCTCTTCACAGCTTGTCCCTGAAACAAATTTTGTAGTTGTTTTAGAAGTTTTTTCATGTTTATATTTTTCTGGTGGAATAAATCCAAGACCTTTCTTTTTGAAATTACCGTTATGGTTTGGTTTCTTTCGATAACCTGAACCAGAACTGTAACCCATTTTCTTGTTTAATCTTTGTCTTATTCTTGAGGTGTAAGGTCTAGGTTTTGAAGAAAAATTTTCATCTTTTATTTCAGAAATATTAATTTCTGTCAGTTTGAAAACCTTTTTGATCATTTCAGTTTTAACATCTCTTATTGGAAATTCTTTATCAAAATATAATTTGTCAGAATCATTCAAAGTATAAGCAACTTCAAATGTTTCGTCATTCAAATTGGATTTTGACAACAAAAATTCTTTACTATAAACCCGTTTTCCCGACGACTTTGAACTCCTGACAGACGAACTCGAACTCCTTGACTCAGACATTGACTCGGACTCCTCATCCTTATCTAACACCTGATCGACCATCCTTTTTATTAACTCAGACTCATGATCTATGTCGGACGCTGTGAATGTGATGTCAATATTGTCTGGTAATACATCGGTTATCTCGGACTCCAACTTTATATTGACTGCCTTTTTTACTTGTTCCTCATTCGGTTTTCTAGACGAATACCCTTCCCAAATTGGAGGCGGACACTTATTATAACAGACACTTTGTTTCTTACCAGTATCCTTTTTCTTTGACTTCTTATCTTCAAACACTTCAAAACCTGCAACAGTTGGATAAATTCTGTCAATTAAGTAATCAGAACTCGAATAACTTCTTAGTAATCGTCTGATTCTTTCATTTTCAGCTTTTTCAGTTTCCAACTCTTGCTTCCATTTCGCACATTCTTCAATGTAAAAATTTATTTCTTTCTGCTTCGACATCATTGTTGCATTCATCATTGTCAAAGCATCTTCTCTTTCGGAGTTAGTTTTCTGCAAACTATTCACCGTTCTGTTTAATACATCGTATGACTCTTTCACATTCTTGATATCAAACAGCAACTTTTCTTTCAACTTTTCAAGCTCACTAAACCTTTCATCTTTATCTTCACATTGTTTGCAAGATTCTAAACATGTAAGACAAGGTTTTGCGACTTCAACAATCTTTTCAATCTCCGCAATCTTCTCGACTTCAACTACCTTTTCAATTTCAACAATCTTCTCAATCTCCACATTCTTCTCGACTTCAACTACCTTTTCAACTTCAACAATCTTCTCAACAACCTTAACTTCTTCCATTTCTTTTGCAGCTTTTCTCTCTTTTAGTTTCTTCAATTTATCTGCAAAATAAAATTCAAAACTGTCAGAAGATAAATGAGTTTTTCCAATGTTTATCTGTTCAATTTCTTCATCATCATCACTAGTATCTGTTGAACTGTTTTCAGAAGAAACAGATTCTTCATCTTGACTTTTTTCTTCATCAGTTAACACTTCTATCCATTCTTTCATCAATTCTGGCTTTTGAACAATTTGAGCAATGAAAGCTTTTAATTCCCCATTCTCATCCACAAACTTATCCCAGCTAAATCCTGGAGCCATTTTCTCATCGTCTTGATTAATGATACCATAATAAGCTTTCTTGTTTGCATCTTCGATCATTTTCCCATGAGCAGTTTGTGAATCCTTTTGTTGATGCGGTTGATGAGCAACTTGTTGATATATGGCTTTTCGATATTAATCATGACCACCAAACGGATTCTTTGCTCCATTTGCTTCTTGATTTTTGCATTCTCTTTTGAAATGACCTTTCTCCCTGCATCGAAAACAAGTAACTTTAGATTTATCAAAACCCAAAGCTGAAACACGTGCGTCTAAGAAGTCATTTCTTCCTGTAATCATTTTGAATTTTTCAGCTCTTCTCAAGACACTAGCTAGACACCATTTGATGTCCATGAGCTCCAATTCCTCTGCATCTATCTGGTCATAATCTTCCTTTGTTAGCATCGGATTACCAATTCTTCCAGCAATCAATCCTTCGTAAGATTCCAAAGCAGTAACTAGTAAAGCCATATGACTTTTTACAACTTCTTCAGAAAAATTCTGTCCATTTTGAAGATGCAATGCCACATTGCACTGAATCATATGTCCATTACCAACATTTTCACTTTTAACACTTGGAGGATTGACATTTGAAAATCCACTGGTGTTGATTGAACTTTGACTGACTGATCCAGATGAATTTCCTGCACTAAAAGCAGTTTGGATCTTTGGACTTGCTTCAACAGTTTGAACATTTCCTTTGTAGTACAATTTGATGTCTTGTTGATTGCTCGAGTTGTTCATTCTGGCAATCTTTTGTTGTTCAAGATCCTGTGCCTCAAGTTTTTCAATAAACTGTCCAATTGACAATCTACTAAACTCTCCTGAATTCTTTAAGATCATGAGATAAGTACCCCATTCTTTCTGTGGCAATGCGTCAGCTAACTTTTTAACCCATTCTGCTGGAGTTTTAGTAATTTTCAACTGAGACATGGTACGCACAAGATGACAATATCTCTCAATAAGAGTCTTTGTAGTCTCCCCTGGCATACTTGTAAACAACTCAAACTCCTTTTTCAGTAGAGATGCTTTACTCTTGAGCATCTCTGTACTTCCTTCAAACTTCTTCTCAAGTGCCTCCCAAATCGAAAATGCACTACCATCATGCTGAAGCAAAATAAAGATGTCTTCTTTGACAGCTTGTTGTAAAAGACTAATCATCATTTTCTCTCCTTTATAACTGTCTCTCTCATTGTCTGTGAATTCTGAAATGATTTTATCAACTTTCAAAGCAGTCTGTGGTCTAACATATTTTGTTTCCAAGCTTTCCCAAGCTCTTAGATGGTTTGCCTGAACCCAATTCTCAAAACGATTTTTCCAGCCATGGTACTCTTCAATTCCCATAAGTTTCGGGGATTTTTGCAAAGTTCCAGTTTCGTTTTCCAAGTTCATGTTATGAGCAATGAAGCTGGACTAGTCGAGGATGTCGCAAATGCGTTGTAGAACTCTTCTTCCATGATTCGGTAAAAAGTTTCACAAACAGACACTTTCAAACGAGATTAGGACTCAAGCGAAATCACCCTTCAAGCGAAATTACCTGCACAATTAACTTCAAACGGAATTAAGACTCAAACGAAATTACCAACTCAAACGAGATACCTTGAAGTGGAATCACTAATTCTGTTTGAACCTTTCAAGCGGAATATCTATTTCAAACGGAATTACTGATTTCGTTTTAAATTTCAAGCGAAATTACTCTCTGAAGCGGAATACTCAAGCGGAATTACGTTTTTCAAACGGAATTACAGATTTCGTTTCAAACTTTCAAGCGGAATTATGGTACTCGTTCAAGCGGAATTAACTGTTTGACTAATTTTTGTCAATTTTACTTTGAATTATGATCTGATTTTCTCAAGGGTTTGTTAAAACACAATTTCGCTTATGTTGTGAAAAATTCAGGCCATTTTATCCGTGAAAACTTGTTCAATTGAGAAAAGAAGGTGTAGAAGTAAGAAAACACAATGAAATCAAGCTGAAATCTGCAGAACTCCTCCTCCTGAACTCTGATACCACATGTAGGATCGTTGTTGAACCCGAGACGAGTCGATCAGAGGCGTTCTACTCAAAATGAAAGGCGGAAACAGACATGTGAGTTGAATTCAGCAAGATATTCACTAAAACTGTCTTGTATATTGATTCTGATACGATTACAGTTCTGAAGACACTTCGACAGAGCTTCGCCGTCGGAAACACACAAACTAATTCCGTTTCAAATGAACCAACCTATCACCTATTTATAGATTTCTAATTCCGCTTGAACATGACTCAAGCGGAATCACGATTCAAGCGAGATTACAATTCAAACGAGATTAACTAATTCAAACGGAATCACATTGTAATTCCAAGCGGAATTACTGGATGACATCTTCAAGCGGAATTAGCCATCTCAAGCGGAATTAACTTTCTTGACTTGATTTCTCGATCTTCGTGCCCTGAACAATGCAAGACTCGATACAAGACGAAGTCGACAGACGTATGCACCAACAAGACTCCTAAAAGTTGTAAAAACTACCAGTTAACTGGATTCCCTCTTGGTCTCTCCAACTCTAATGATGAAGTACCCTATAGAAAATCTACTTCGCAGCGCGGAAGTCTCAATACACTAAGAAGTGAAAAGGGTAAGTAATGGAATACTCATCAGACTCCATAAGCAAGGAATGGCAAGTAACTAGGGAAATCTTCTCTCAAAGGCGTTACTCCTATAAGCCTAACACTCAAGACGAACTGTGTCACATCCCAACCGATGGCGGAAACATCGGAGTGAGACGAAAACGAGATTGAAAGAGACTTCATAACGATTATTTGCGACAAGTATTTAATAATCAAAATTTCATTTCATTGCTAAACGGAAAAATACATTATTTGGAAACAAAATTACAACAACTTGAACAAGAAACAAAATACAACAATAAGTACTAAATTTAAAATGGGTTTCTAGTCATCCTACTAGATTCCGTTCAACGTCTCATTATCAAGTTCTTGCGATACGTATTAAAGTACATGTAAACACATAAAGTATTGGCGAGCATACAAGTTTGAGTACTAGCATAAGTATAAATGTTATAAATAAATCCACATGTCATAACCGTAAACTAAGACTAAGCATAACAATACTAGCATGCATCTTATAATTGTCAACCCAACGTTCCCCACTAGCGTAATCTTGTCGTAGCAAAGACAAGACCGTTTTGTTTAACTTAACATGATCTCAAGAATACAGGCGGTGTGTTAATCCTATAGCGCTATACATGTTAAGGGAGGCCCGTACGAAGTTAATGACAAGTATAAAGAAAATAAGTATTCTAGCATGTATGAGTTCTAGTATCACGTATCAAGCATGTATATTGGATTGTTTGTTTGTGAGCATGTTTGCAAGTTTGGGTGTGCAT
Organism: Helianthus tuberosus; assembly: GCA_030545235.1. NCBI lineage: Eukaryota > Viridiplantae > Streptophyta > Magnoliopsida > Asterales > Asteraceae > Helianthus > Helianthus tuberosus. The sequence continues at coordinate 157,118,891 of CM060402.1, read as the reverse complement.
TTTTAATAAGGAATAAATATTGCACCCATAAGTGTCAAAAGTAAAAAGGGTCATGTACATTCACGGTTTTGCAAAGCTTTCTGAATGGAATCCGGAACATCTACTAGCATGCAGATGTAAAACACCATGCATGCAGGTTTAAAACACCATGCAAAATAACCATACTATGAACATTATATTAAGAACACATTCTGGAAATGGAGGTAGTGTCTTTAATAGTGCTATATACTTATTGAATGGTGTTATATACTTATTGAATGATGTTATATAATTATTGAATGGTGTTATATACTTGTTGAATGGTGTTATATAATTATTGAATGGTGTTATATATGTGCTGAATGGTGATTTTGCAGTGTTATTCGTAGTGTTTTTATAGAGATCTTTAAAATGGTGTTATATACTTATTGAATGGTGTTATATACTTACTGAATGGTGCTATATAATTATTGAATGATGTTATATACGTGTTGAATGGTGGTTGCAGTGTTATTCGTAGTGTTTTTATAAAGATCTTTTAAAAAAATCATGTTCCTATAAATAAGGTGGCGGTTATGGAAGGTTTTGAATTAATTGAATCAATGATAAAATTACTTGTTTACCCTTTTGAATTAATTTAGATTGAGAGCACATGTCATCTCCATAATATTTCTCACACTTCTCACACTTTTAACCTTTTTACAATAACCTTACCCTATATATATATACAGGGTCAGGATTTAGAGAAAATGGTGGAAAGTGTGAGAATGGTTATGGATCGTCCGATCAAAACAATCTATGGACTAGATTGGCGCGGTGGCGTTTTCCTAAATAACATCAATTTTATTACGTGGACACGCTTCATTAAGGGTAAAAAAGTCTTTGACTTCTCTACACAAAACGTCATCTCATGAAATAAAACGCCATTAAAATTACCGCCTTTACCTACAATAGCACACACCATCCTAATCTAAAAACGCCATTAGATATAAAATGCCAAACTTAAATTATAATAAAATCCCGCCTAAAAAACCGCCAAAAAACATCCTATATATACAACATCTCAGACCTTCCATTAAAAACACACAAAACCCCAAACACCATATTTAATATATATCATTCGTCTTAGAAACGCCAAAAAACCCAAACATCAAATATTCTCTAAACCAAAACGTTTATTTGAAATTCAGTTTGGTTGTCGGTAAGGTTTCGCTCAATGTAATGGACAAAATCCTTAAGTGAGGATATTGTCCATTTCACTGAGTAAAATCTTATTGACTTTGTCCTCAACTTTCATCCAATTTATAACGCCAAAACATACAAACGCATTATTGAGGTTTGTTCTCAATAAAGTTTAGCTGTATGGGGTGGACAACATTGTCAGACATCTTTCTTAACTGAGGATTAACAATGTTGTCCATCTCATCCAGCAAAACATTAATGATTTTAGCATGATTAAATTTAGAGGTTTAAGGTACTTTTATTTAGTGGCGTTCTTTTTCTCAGTAAAACGCCAAAATGTTAAAAATCAAACATTGTTCCTTGGAAATTCAAAATTGTTAGATGAAGTGTGTAACTCAATAACATTTTGCTGCATGAGATGGACTAATCTTCAAGAAAAAAGAGGCTGATTTCAGACTTTATGCTTCCACACGGCAACAAAAAAGCTACTTCAAAAACAAAAAATCAAAATAAATCATACGAAAGTCGAAACAGCCAGTGAAGATGCTTCAAAAATGTCACACCCCTATATTTCCACATATTACCGGTGGGCCCGGTCTGGAGTATCGTGACGTAGTTGGTATCATCATAGTCAATTAATCACAGTTTAATGCACAGCGAAAGTCTAAAAGTAATTATACAAACCGAGTTGAAAGTAAAATAAAATATTACACAACAGATTGTAAGTGGATCCACAGGCGGATCTAAAATAGAAAGAAATATTGTTCAACATATTCTAAGTATCAAAAGCTTGCAAGACTCTTTATTTGATACTAGGAGTATCCAGCCCATTACGCGTAGTACCTGCACTTAATCTTTTTGAAAAATACGCCAGTTTACACTGGTAAATACAATTAACTGACTCTTTTGAAAACATTTATAAAATTGGTTTGGATGCACAAGGCATAAAATCTTTTATAACTTGGGACAATTATTTTAAAATAATCTTGTATACAGAGTTAAATGTTTGTCGTCCGTTCAGGACCCGGTTAGAAGAGCCGGATTAGATTAATAGACACACCACAAGTATAGGCCCACAAGAGAGTGAGATACCGTTTATACATACCCAACAGTCAGGTGTACGCCTACACCCCATGCTTAAGCCGTGGCCATTTCTAATGAATGAGCCGAGGATATACAGGACACGGTCATTAACCCCCCAAAGGCATTGCATCAATGTCACACCCCGATATTTCCACGTATGACCGGTGGGCCCGGTAGGGAGTATCGTGACGTAGTTGATATCATCATAGTCAAACAACACAATATATAAATGCACAGCGGAAGCAAAAGATAAATATATTACAATCCGAATTTAAAGTAATATCAAGTATTACAACGGATAGTAAAGGATCCACAGGCGGATCTTAAAATAAAATGAAATGTTGTTCAACAGACTTTAGACGCCTAGAACTTGCAAGATTCCTTATTAACGCCCTGAGCTTCCAGCCAATTACGTACTTGTACCTGTCACTTAGACTTTGGAAAATACGTCAGTTTTCACTGGTAAATACACTCAACCGACTCATTTGAAAAGAGTTTCATAAAATTGATTTAAATGCACCAGGCACAAATATTTTGACACTTTGATTAAAATGCACAAAGCAAAATTAATCTTTTATAACTTGGGACAATTATATTTATAATCTTGTATACAGATTTACATGTTCGTTGTACGTTCAGGGCCCGATGTAGAAACCGAGTCAAGATTAACAGACACGCCACAAGTATAAGCCCACAAGAGAGTGAGATACCGTTTCCCTTTAAGCAACTTTCAGTGTATGCCTACACCCCGTGCCTAAGGCATGGCCATTTTATAATACAATGATGTCAAGGATATCCGGGACATGGTCATTAACCCCTAAAGGCTTTTATTTCAAACAACACAGATTAAAACGGGTTACCTCAATAATTTAATCAGAATACGATTAAACATTCAATACCCGACCAAGCGGTATTATTATAATACCGTATCCCAAGCCCGTATAGGGAAAATAAGTTAAGAGTATTTACCTGAGCTAGCTCCTGTCTTAAATAGCAAGAATTTAATAACTCAGCCGTATTCACTTAAGTAAGCGTAGGTACAATTTACCGGAAGGCTCTAGTCTGGAATGATGGTATAAATAACCAATTAGAATGCTAACGGGTCTTTAATTAAGCCTAAGCTTAGACCGGTTAGTTTTAAGAAAGATACGGTTCAAACGCATGATAAGGCGAAGACCGGTTTAGAATGTGGTTTTGACCCAGCAAGCTTGTATGCTTGTTTAATATGGGTAACTTAAACACATTCTGGATTTTGAGACAAAACTGATATGGTTTGACCCGTTTCGGCTAATATATGCGAACTAGTCACATAAGCCGATCCGAACGCGACAAGTGCGTAACGAGTAACCCTGATGGCCTTAACATGTACTAACCATGGTTTCATTAAACTATCCGAGCCAATATGGCACTAACATTCTTAATGAACGTCATTTTTAAAATATATCAATATCACTTAGCCTAGGTCACAAAAGACCATCAATGGCATTTAAGGGTTGGACCTAGTCCATCACCTTTTTGACAGGGGATCAAAACGTCACATCTGTCTTTATTATATTGATGAATTTGGATAGCTTGAAAGCTTGCCATAAGGATATCAGAAAAAGAGTGATTCCTAATAGATATAAAATATCAATATAAGATTTGTTGGAGTATTTTCTAAAGTATCATCGGTCAATTGCTATCTCGCATTAAATGACCGGAGTCCAAATCAGGCGGAGACAACAGTTCTCAGCATTTATCGCTTATTATAGAATCATATGTGCCAGTATCAAATAAATTTCTGCATAAGCTGCTTGATAAAGAAAGGTACCTGCTATATAGTTATCATTCTGCACTATCTCCTGGGCGTTCGTCTGGAAGACTTATGCGTTTGCTTTCTCGGCCTCTCCAGGCTTCTTCTGATTCCTAGGGCAGTTGGTCCTGATATGCCCCATCTCGTTGCAACCATAACAGGTTGCGTCTTTCATCATCTTGCAATCCAAGGTTTTATGTTCCTTAGACTTGCAAATCCCACAAGGTAGAGGTTGAGATTCAAATCTGCATTTCCCGAGGTGGTATTTCCTACAGGTTTTGCACCTGGTCTTTTCACCCGACTGCTGGCTGTCTTTCTCAAATCCGGAGCTCTTCTTATCCTCAGAGTTCCTCTTTTTCTTTCTATCGGAGCGATGAGAATTCTCATCCTCCCTTTTACGCTTTCCATCTTCAGAGGCTTTGGCAGCCCTGTTTCTGACCACATCGAGTGTGAGAGATAGCGACAGATCTGCCGCTGACCTGAATATAGTAAGTCTCGATGCTTTCACACTGGCCTTTATTTCTGGGGCCAAACCCCCAATAAAGCGAGCTATTCGCTTTGGTTCCGGTGTGATCAAGTAAGGAACCAATCTAGACATGGTATTGAAACTTGTAAGGTATGCTTGACAATCTAAGTTCTCCATGACTAATGTCAAGAATTCAGTCTCAAATTTCTCAACTTCATGTTGAGGACAGTAATTTTCTTTGATAAGAGCAGCGAACTGATCCCAAGTCATGTTGTACAAAGGGATCTTCCCCGTAGCTTGGATCAGTGCCCTCCACCAAGCTAGAGCTTATCCTTTAAAGGATTGTGAAACAAATTTCACAACATCTTGTTCTGCACAACCGCTGATGTCAACGACAGTGTCCATCTCCTCGAGCCATGTCATGCAATCGATGGCTCCTTCTTCTCCTGTAAAGTCTCCGGGCTTGCAGGAGACAAAATATTTATATGAGCAGGCCTTAACTGGTGCCTCTTGCTGAAGCACAACCTGTCTAGACGGAACACTCCTCTGGTTTGACGAGTTATGAACATCGTCTTCCTTTGACTCATGTGATTTAGAAGGGGGCTTACTATGAGCCACAGATAGAGTCTTAGAGTGAGTACCACTAGATTCATCATACTGTCTGTCGAGGGCTCGTGTAACGGCATTATCTATTAATGCCTGCAGTTCCGCACCAGTTATATTAATTCTGGGAGCATCATTATTTTCCCTCGGGTGGATGTTGACCTCATCTGATCCAGCCATGTAGTTTGATTGCTACATACATATTGACAGTTATTTATTCAGAGGTTATTATGGAATCATCACTTTTGACGATTCATCAACCATGGTAATATAAACCATATTGGTTAATTTGTTAGTTATATTTAATTAGTATTTTCATTATAATTTACCCTAGTTATAAAACATTAAGGATATAAAAGTGGCGCAAAAGGCCTAGTCACGTGGACAAGTTTAATTTATAAGCCATGATTTCAGAGGATCGAGGCATTATAATTTATCCTAGTTATAAAACATTAAGGATATTAAGGTGGCGCAAAGGCCTAGTCACATGGACAATTTTAAATTTACAAGCCATGATTTCAGAGAAACAAGGCATTAAGGTTTGAATCAAAGTTCATTACCTTTTCTTGACAGAGAGTCAAAGACATCAACTGTCTGTTGTCCCTTAGGACAATAAGTATGGCCCGTAAGCATTTCATCACTTATGGACGTTTATAATATGATCATCTTCATTTGATGATATTAGTCAGGATCGCATTGATCATACAAACTATTATGCTTGGACGTAGTCCAACATTTTTAGACGGGGGTCAGAGACCACCACGGTCGTTGTCTTATCGGACAACAAGTTTGGCCCGTAGACACTTCATCACTAATGGATGTTCATTTCAAATAAGGGAATTTAGATTAACCCCCTTTTTAAAGATGGCCTGTGTGACTTTAACGATTCACAGTTTACCATAAATGTTAACATACTTACAGATGTTAACAGGGATCTAAATCTAATTGTGGAACTACCATCTTGGCCCTGTCATAAAATGACACATGAGCTAGGTCTTGTCCTTTTTAGATATTGCCATTTTATTATAATGGTAGATCTTATAATATAGGAATGATATTTTAAATATAATCATTCCATTAAAATTTAAACAAGTATATGGTTGCCCTAAACGGGACTTCTACAGAAAATGACTTGCCCATGCAAGGGCTAATCAGAAAAATAACAAAGGAACCAAATAAGGGCAAAATAAAACGAATTTGGATTAGTCCTATGTTCTTGTCTAGACTCAAGAATGTGCAACTGTGTAACTGAGATTAAACACAAAAAGGCTAGCGTTTAATTCGCTCAGTGTTGGCTCTGATACCAACCTGTCACACCCCGATATTTCCACGTATGACCGGTGGGCCCGGTAGGGAGTATCGTGACGTAGTTGATATCATCATAGTCAAACAACACAATATATAAATGCACAGCGGAAGCAAAAGATAAATATATTACAATCCGAATTTAAAGTAATATCAAGTATTACAACGGATAGTAAAGGATCCACGGGCGGATCTTAAAATAAAATGAAATGTTGTTCAACAGACTTTAGACGCCTAGAACTTGCAAGATTCCTTATTAACGCCCTGAGCTTCCAGCCAATTACGTACTTGTACCTGTCACTTAGACTTTGGAAAATACGTCAGTTTTCACTGGTAAATACACTCAACCGACTCATTTGAAAAGAGTTTAAGAAAAGTGATTTAAATGCACCAGGCACAAATACTTTTTGACACTTTGATTAAAATGCACAAAGCAAAATTAATCTTTTATAACTTGGGACAATTATATTTATAATCTTGTATACAGATTTACATGTTCGTTGTACGTTCAGGGCCCGATGTAGAGACCGAGTCAAGATTAACAGACACGCCACAAGTATAAGCCCACAAGAGAGTGAGATACCGTTTCCCTTTAAGCAACTTTCAGTGTATGCCTACACCCCGTGCTTTAGGCGTGGCCATTTTATAATACAATGATGTCAAGGATATCCGGGACATGGTCATTAACCCCTAAAGGCTTTTATTTCAAACAACACAGATTAAAACGGGTTACCTCAATAATTTAATCAGAATACGATTAAACATTCAATACCCGACCAAGCGGTATTATTATAATACCGTATCCCAAGCCCGTATAGGGAAAATAAGTTAAGAGTATTTACCTGAGCTAGCTCCTGTCTTAAATAGCAAGAATTTAATAACTCAGCCGTATTCACTTAAGTAAGCGTAGGTACAATTTACCGGAAGGCTCTAGTCTGGAATGATGGTATAAATAACCAATTAGAATGCTAACGGGTCTTTAATTAAGCCTAAGCTTAGACCGGTTAGTTTTAAGAAAGATACGGTTCAAACGCATGATAAGGCGAAGACCGGTTTAGAATGTGGTTTTGACCCAGCAAGCTTGTATGCTTGTTTAATATGGGTAACTTAAACACATTCTGGATTTTGAGACAAAACTGATATGGTTTGACCCGTTTCGGCTAATATATGCGAACTAGTCACATAAGCCGACCCGAACGCGACAAGTGCGTAACGAGTAACCAAAAGAGTCATATACAGGTTTCCTAAGTTAATATGCCTTAAATATGTTGTGATATCAGTAGGATACCTTCCATTATGCCCAAAACGAGTTTAACCTCAAAATAAGCCCCGTAGGGTATTTTGGTCATTTTAAAGGTTATAAAAGAGGTTAATTGAAATTCGGAGATTCAGGTCCGAATACATCAGTAAAATAACTTATTTTATTAGGTCATATCAGTTGGTAATAGGTCTTATATGACAAAATGGTTTTAAACCCAAACTATGCGTTTAATACGCTTAAAAAGCCATTTTAAGCGATTTCCGGGTTATACAGGAAATCTGAGTTTTCTGATCAGGTTATAAAGTTCAAAATACTTTATTTATTATATAAAATCAGTAGCAATTGGATTGGTATAAAAAGGGCTTGTAAAACTCATTTTATGGCCTAAAAGGGCATAATCGGTATTTACCGAATTAAGGCGATAACCCTAGGTTTTGATCAGTTTAAAAATAATTAAAAATCTTTAAAAATCTCAAAATATTATATTACATCAGTGGGTAAAAGGTTTGGTGTCAAAAATTGGGTTTAGATAGGCTTTATGCTAATTGCGCCGTTTAATTACTAAAAGGCGTTATAATTACGCTAATGAGCATAACTCCTAATCTAGACCTCCAACTGATGTGAAATTTTAGGGACATGTTTATAAATCAGTAGCAAAGATTATTGTCCTTTCATATTTCCAAAAATTCTCGTTTTATGGTCAAAAGGGCATTATGGTCAACATTAAGCATTAAACGGAAACGTGTAAACGAATCGGACAATCAACGATCCAACCACAGAGGGTTATACTATCATGTAACCTGGTCCTAAGGAAGCTCTAAGGCATTTCCAAACCATACTAAATCGGGTCAGAACTGAAGTCAAAGCAAAAGTCAAAGTTTTGCGACTTTCGGTTCCGAACCGGGTCTAAACAGAAAATTGTCGGGTTGAACACGTTTAGACATGTTCTTACACTAATTACCAAGTTATATTAATGATCAAACAGGTTGTAGGGGTTCTACATTGCTAATTATGCATAAATTGAGAAATAAGCATTATGTTGACTTTTTAATAACAAGTTTGACCCGACATTTGACCTAGTTAGAGTGGGAATCAGAGGGTGCCCTTTTAAGGGTTTATTACCCACATAATTACCAACTTATAACTACTTTCAATTCGACTAATCACTGGACCATTAGTGATTAATCGCTAAGTCAACCGTTAATTACGACGGTTTGACTTTTAAGCTAAAACTAAGCAAAAACTTAACTAAGAAAGGTTAAGCATACTTACCAAAGCCTAATGCACTATTAGGAAGGTTTAGGGTCTGCTCTTATGCTCCAGGAAGCTCCAAGAAAGCAGATGGAAAGGTGTGATCAATGGTTGCAACATTATGGCCTTTTATAGTGTTTACAATCTCATAGATTGTTGACAACTAAGTCTAAGGGATGTTCCAGATCATTAACAAGTGTCCCTAAGTGTCTAGGGGTTGTTTAGGGGTCGTCTAAGATGAGGAAAATCGATTATAAGTCGGTTATAAGCTCACAACAGTCAACAGCCACAAATTCTGTCGCTGGGCAACCCTTGCGCACCGTAAGGGTATGGCTTACGGTGCGCAAGCCTTCTGCAGCAGCCAACAATTCTTGCAACTTTTGTATCTTGGCTCTTGGTCTTTCCAAAGGTCAACCAAACTTATTCTCTTGCATTTTGAGCCCCTCAATTTTACTTATAAGGGCTTCAAGACTTGTTTAAACATTGGCAAGTCCTTGGTTAACTTTGTGCTTACCCGAAAAGTCATAATTTCCAACGTTGACGCTTTAACCCCTCGTATACGAATTTGATCATAACTTTCTCATTCGATAACGAAACTTTATGAAATTTTTATCACACATTCTAGTGAGCATAATTAATCATTACAAAGCTTCGGGTTTGCTAAAAGGTCACTCAGAGGTATACTTTAAATATGTTGACACATTTAACCCCTGTGGTTTGTTGTAATCTCTCACTTTCTTTCATATTTAGCCTCGTATGATCCATGATTTATTCGTTTGAAGGTTTAAACATTATGTAGGGTTATTGTAAAGTATATTTATCCATTGTTGACAATTTGAACCCTTATATTCACATACTTTCCATGTTTGTCAACTTTAGTCCTTCTAGAGTATTCTTTCACACGTTCAAGCTTATGACACGTGTCAATACATTATAGGACGTGAATTTTCGAGGTGTTACAATCAAACAAGACAGATTAAAACGGGTTCTCACAATGATTTAACCACTAATCGATTAAATATTCGATACCCGACCAAGCGGTAATAATTTACCGTATCCCAAGCCCGTATAAGGGAAAATAAGTTAAAAGTATTTACCTGAGCAAAAATTAAAATTTTATTCTCAGCTGTATATCAATCAGCAAGTACAAGTAGCTTTTACTGGGCTCCTAAATCTGGAACGAATGTTTTAATAACCTATTAGATTCCTAACGGGTCTTACTTAAGTTTAAACTTAGACCGGTTAGTTTTAATGAAAGGTTTACGGTTCAAAACGCAAGATTAAGCGAAGACCGGATTAGAATGTGATTCAGACCAAACAAGTATGAGGACTTGTATAAAATGGGTAAACTAAACACTTCTGGATTTTGAAGTAAAAATGATAAGGTTTGACCTGTTTCGGTTAATTTATGCAAACTAGTTACATAAACCGTACCGATCGCGAATATGCATGACGGGTAACCAAATGAGTATGTACAAGTTCCACAATTTAATATTATTTAAATATGATAGGATATCAGTAGGATATCTTCCATTATGCCCAAAACGAATTTAAAACCAATTTAAGCCCCGTAAGGGTATTTTGGTCATTTTAAAGTATATAAAAGAGGTTAAATAGAAATCTGAGGTTTTGGTCTAAAATAATCAGTAAAAATATTTATTTTAACAAGTTACATCAGTAAGATATCATACATATGTGAAATTTATCATTTATGGCCAAACTATGCACCTAGGGGCATTTTGGTCATTTCACATATGCTATGAGGGTCAAATTTGGAAATCTGAGTTCAAGACTTTTACTTACTGTTAAAGTATAAAAATTTATTTATATCATCAGTAGGTAATGAGTCTTAGGTGCTAAATATGGTTTTAAACCGTACTATGCGCCTAAATCGCATAAAAGTCGGAATTTGACGATATTCGGGTTGTTTAAGGAAATCTGGGATTTTGATCAATCTCAACTGTTTAAAATAATTTGTTTAATTTATAGAATCAGTAGAAAAAGGTTTGACATGCAAATGATGCATAAATCTCATTTTATTAATGAAAAGGGCTTTATCGTCAATTACCGAGTCCATGCAAAAACTCTATGTTATGGTCAGTATAAAATTTGACAAAAATTTCCAAAAATCCCAAAATATTATTTTATAACAGTGGGTAGAAAGTTTGGTTTCAAAAATTGGGTTTAAATATGATTTATGCCAAAAATGTTATTTAATTAATAAAAAGCTTTCGTTTTACGATATCATGCATAACTCTTATTTCAGACCAGAAACGGATGTCAAATTTTTAGGACATACTAATATATCAGTAATAAAGGTTTTTGTCCTCTCACATTTTCAAAAATCTCGTTTTAATGATAAAAGGGCATAATGGTCCATTTTAAGCATTTAATGGAAACATGCAAAAGATTAAGATTTCTATGGAACCATATAGTATAACCTCAGAGGGTTATACTAACATATAATGTGGTCCCAAAGGAACCCTAAGGCATAACTAAACTAAGCTAAATCGGGTCAGAACTGAAAGTCAAAGCAAAAGTCTACTTTTGCGACTTTCGGTTGCGAACCGAGCCTAAACTCATAATTGTCGGGTTGAACATGCCTAAACATGTTCTCATATTATTTACCAAGTTGTTTAAGTGACAAAACTGATTTTATAGCTTCTATATTATCAGTTATGAATTTTATTTAAAAAAACTGACTCGTTTGACTTTTATTTTAATTACTTTGACCCGACAATTAACTAAGCAAACGTGATAATTAGGAGGTGCCCTTTTGAGGGTTTAATACCTACCTAATTACGATCACGTAGCCATGTTCGTTGCGAACAATGGCTTGATCGTTTATGGTCTAGCTAAAAGTCAAAGTGTTTATCGTAAACGCTTGACTTTTCGGCTTTTTAAGCCAAATAAAATAAATTTGTCACGAAAGGACACTTACATATGGTCCTTAGGACTGAATAGAGCTCAAAAGAGGTTCCAAAATGATCAGGATCCTCTAGGATTGAGAGATCATAAGATTGAACTTGAAGGTGTGAGTTTTGGAAATGAATTCAACACCCTTTATATAGAGTTTTGAGGATGCATTGATGATTAACAAGTGTCCTAGGGTGTTTTAAGATCAAGACAAGTGTCTTGACAGCTGTTATAACCAGGATACCAGCCCAATGTTTGCTAGGAATGGTTTTAATGAGAGGGGAAACAAGGAATGAAAACCAGCAACAAGTATTATAAATCTGTTGTTGCTGCTGATATGTTCGCGGCCCATGTGGGCTTCGCGGCCCGCCAAGAGGTCTGGACCAACTCGAAATATGTTTGGCAGATGCGCAGAACTGGTCCCTGTGTTTTATATCGCACACATAACGACTATAACGGCTGAAAAAGCTGTTTTAAATGGCCCGAGAAGTGCAGCCCAACAGTTCTCGGCTCATGACTCATGCCAGGTCCGAAATAAAGTTTGAGGTATGGCAGGAAAGGTCCTCATAAGCTTATGCACAACAACTTTCCAAAGTTGACGTTTTTGGCACAATATGATAAAATTCTTATGAAACGCTATAATATGGTAAAAAAAATTTAATGGTCAATCTTAGACGCATTTGGTAGTACGACCAAGCATAGCGGAGTTTCCGGTTTAATCAAAAGGTCTCTCGAAGGCGTAGATTCGCAAGTCGTCGCTTTTAGTCCCTTAATCGCACAAAGTAGCGCGTAACATCGTTTAACGATATCTAAGCCTTTCGTGGCCCATATTGAGCCCTAGAATGTACCTAAATATTACGACGCTTCCGTTCACTTAAATGGTCACCCAAAGGCGTAGATTTAAAAGTTGATGCTTTTGGTCCCTCTAACGCGCAAAGTTGCGCGTATCATTGTTTAATAGCATCAAAGTCCTATCTAATCGATATTAGGCACTCTAGAGAGTATTATTAAACATCACGATGCTTCGGGTTCGTTAAAAGGTCATTCAGAGGTATAATTAAACATATTGACGCTTTTAACCCCTTAAACTTGCAAAGTTGCGCGTAATGTCACTTGTAGGCATAAAAGCCTTAGATGGCCAATATTTGTCATTCCCGAGAGTATAATCAAAACATTATGAAGTTCTCGGTTTGTTGAAAGGTCACTCAGAGGTAAGAATTAACATGTTGACGCTTTTAACCCTTCGTCGTGAAAACTTTCAATTAATTACGCAAACGGCTACTCTCGATCAACAAGTAGCTCATTTGTGAACATGAATACCGTGTAATGTCATTCGGAGGATTATATTAAGCATGTTGATACTTTTAGTCCTTTCGCGTTCAAAGTTTTTTATTTTTCGCAAAATTAGTCCCTTAAATTCAATGTTTGACCTTATTAGGGTTTGGTACACGTGTCTATATATCATTGGACGTGATTTTACGAGGTGTTACAAAGAAAAGAAGAAAGAGACTGGTGACAGTGACGATTTGGAAGATCAATTGTTTATATTTTTTTAATTTTCTTTTTCAGTTGATTGTTATATAATAACAATGCCATATATAATAAAAATGCAGACAGCCAAATGATTGTTAAAACGCTATCATGCCATAAAACGCCCCAAAAGCTTTCAAACTATAATAAAATTAATTTGGACAAGTATTATAAAAAACCCAAAATAAAAAAAATAAAAACCAAACTTGAAAAGGTAACTAGAAACAGTAACTACAAAATAGTAAAACTAAAGAGATGGAAAATTTATTATATTAGAATCTAAAAGGCTAAACTTGAAAGATGGGACGTGTTACAGACTTTAGAGATAAAGCTTATCAAGAACAGTAATTACAAACAGTAACTGAAACGACGAATACTTTATTATAACAATGCACCGCCTAACCTACGCGCCAAAAGACATCCTATAAAATTATACCTCTCAGCAACTTCCATTTGATCAAACCAAAAAAACAAACGCTAATACTACTAAATACCACCCACTGTAAAACGCCAAAAAATTAAAAAAAAAAATAAAAGATGGCTAATATTCTTTATTGGATATTCAGTATTGTTCTTCGTGAAGTTTCACTGAATGGATTGTTAGGTGAGGAGAGTAACTCAGTATGATTTTGGTGCATGAGATGGACAAATCTTCAAGAAAAAGATACTGATGACACTCATATGTCATTTTGTGTTTTTTGTTCTTGAAGAAGGGTTGGATGATGAGAAGAGATCAATGACACTGAAGAGTGGTATGATTATAAAGATGAAGACCATGTTGAAGAACAAAGCGAAAAACTCACCCACACGTCATAGATCTATGTCCCCAAACATCCACAAAAGCCACTTCAACAGACGAGCAGGCAAAATAATCAAACCGATGGGTTTGTTAAGTTTTACATAAAACGCCATATATTTGGTGACAGTTCTTGTAGTATTAAAGAAGAGAGAGACTGATGACAGTGAAGATTGTGAATAGAGATCCGATTAGGATTTTTAATTTATTTTTTTCGCTTCTATTTTTTCCCTGTGGTTGTAATATAATTTTCCGATTGTAAAACGCCAAGAAAACGAACGCCAAAATATATATAAAAAATGATAGAGCAATGGGCCATCTTGTCTAAAACGCCTTTGAATCTAAGAACAAACAATGGGACGTCATCCTAAAAAGTCATGGCCATACTTAGTATGGATGAAGCCATTCAGAGAGATATTCTGACCCCTTGGGGTTCCAATGGCATACGATTTGAAAAACGCCATAAACGCCAAAATGTTAATACAATGAAACCATTAAAACGCCATATAATTATTGAATTTGGTTAACGCCAAAAAATCTTAAACCCCAAAAATAAATCAATATTGTGAAAAGCGGAATTGGAAAAGAAAAAGATAAAATGACAAAAAAGCCCATACGCCCTAATTATATCGCGCGTCGCGTGTTGGGCCAGGATTTAGAGAAAACGGTAGAAAGTGTGAGAACGGTGAGAACGCTTATTGATCGTCCGATCAAAACAATCTAGGGACTAGATTGGCGCGGTGGCATTTTCATAAATAACACCAATTTTATTACATGGACGCGCTTCATTAAGGGTAAAAAAGGTAAAACATCATTTCTCACATAAAACGCCATTGGAAAATGAAACGCCAAATAAATACAAAACGCCAATTTTATCACCGCGTACTTTTTTCTGTGTTTTTATTTAAGCTCTCTGGCTACAAAAACGCCACAAAATATGAAACACCATTATATATAACGCCAAAGTTTACATCCGGATAAATGTTAATTACATTTTTTTGTTATAAAAATAACATCCCGCCTAAACTACGCGCCAAAAAAAATTCTATAAACAGAAACGTCACACCACCTTCTGTTTATCACACAAAAAAAACACACACACACAAAAACACACGGTGGTTGCTAAAAAAATACAACTCAATGTAAAACGCCAAAAAATACAACGACGGCAAAAATCTTTTCTTTGATACTCAGTAATGTTCTGCATGAAGCTTCGCTAAATGATTTGTTACGTGAGTGTAGTAAGATTTTGCTGCATGAGATGGACAAAATTGAAAAAAAGAGGGACTGATGACACCCATATGTCATAGTGTCATCTTTGTTCCTGAACAAGGTTTGGATGATAAGAAGAGACCTATACCAATATAAATGCTACTTTGGCCTCGATGATTATAATGAAGACGACAGGCAGATATCATCCACCCACACGGGGTCCATCTATGTCTCCTACATCCGCAAAGACACTTCAACGCATGAATAAAGAAAATAAACAACGCCAAACGCAAAACGCCATTTATTTGTCACATTTCTTGTAGTTTCAAAAGAAAAAAGAGACTGATGATACTGAAGATTTAAAATCATAAATTGCTTCTACTTTGTTTTTTTTTTAATTTTCTTTATCTGTTGTTTGTTTTGTAATTTCAGTTAATAAACAACAAAAGAATATTAATGCTATAATGAAAATATAATAAAACGCCAAAATGAGCAAACGCTTGTAAAACGCCATCATGCCATAAAAACGCCCCCCAAAAAACTACCAAATATAATAAAATTAATTTGAACAACTACTATTATAAAAAAACGTGAAACAATGTGCAAAAAATATAAAACAAAAGAAATCAAATCGTTATCTAACCGCCATTGGAAAACAAAACGTCATAATTACAGCCGTCAAAATTTGACGTGTTACACCATAAAAACAGTTGAGTCTGAAAACAAAACACGGTAAACTGCAAAAAAACAGTAAAATGAAACGACGGAAACCATAATTACTAATATTTATTATATTTATTTATCTTTTTCAAAACGCCATAATTACCTGTCATACGCGGGAAAAAAAAGTCAATATAAAAGAAGTCCGTGAGAACACAAGCTCAAACATGCCAAAAAATTTGACTAAAACGCCACATATTGTGCAAAACGCCAAAAAATTTAAAAATGGCTAAGGTTATTGCATGGAGGTTTGAAAGGAAAGGGAAACGATTCATCATAATGTTCTCTGATAGGAGAATGGTAAAGGTAAGGACAATCAAAGCCATGCTTGGAATGAATGAAAAGGTTCAGAAGGATATCCTGGCCCTTGGAGTTCCAATGGACAACGATTGTGAAAGAATAAGAACTGTAATAAAAAGACTGAAGAGAAAATTTCCGGCAGAAGATGATGATGATATTGACGATACTCCTATACCAAAACTTAGCAGTTGGGTATTGCATGAGGAAGAAGGAACACTTGAAGTGACTTATAAAAACGGGGTGCAATATTCAAGGCCAAATGGAAGAAATGTTGAAGACAGGGTTGCTATCTATCATTGAACAACTCTGTGATTTAGCACATTCAAACGATCCAAAGTTCAATGATGCAGTGATATTCAAGAATAGGCTGCAGCAAAGAAGAGACGAGCTAATGGCGTTATAAAAAATGAAATTTGATGATGAAGAATCTGAAGAAAGTGATGAACAAAGTGATTGGTACATCTCTGATGTAATCCCACCTACGGAAGACTATTAGTTTATTTTGATTTCGTGTTATTGTAATTTTATAAAATATTAATCTATGCTAATCAATTATAAACAAAAAAATACAAAACGCCAAAAATTGACTTAGAAAAAGCCATAAAACCAAAAAAAATTAACTATGTGACACAAAAAGAATTAATTCCACGAGAAGAAATCTGAGAAAAACAGTAAAAAGCACTAAATAATTAATAATTCTAGATAACGCCAAAATTATCTTGCACGCAAAAAATAAAGCAGCATGTCAAACGCGAAAATCGTGAAAGGAGAAGAATACTAAAACGACAAAAAAACCCCTCGGACCCTGATCATGCCCCGCGCCACGTGTTTGGCCAGGATGCGTTCTCACACTTTTTGCCGTTTTATCCTGAACCCGTTTATATATATATATATATATATAGGGATAGATTCAAGAGTGAACACTAGTGTAGTTTGCGAACTGAGCGAACTAATCCTTGCCATACATCTGTGTAGATCAATGGCTAGGATTTGATGATGAAATACACTAGTGTATTTTACGACTTGATGATGAAATCCTAGTCATCCACGTGTGTAAATCAATTGCCAAGATTTGTTCACTCAGTTCGCAAATACACTACTGTTCACTCTAGAACCCCACCATATATATATATAGGGTAAGGTTTATGCGAGAACTACCTTTATTGCGAGAATCGCGAGAACCGATATGAACACAACCAAAAATACCTAAAAAAAACCTAAACCCCCCCACCCCCCAAGCTAAATGTTAAAAACTAAACCCCCCAAAAAACGTATAAAAAACCTACCCCCACCCCCCACCCCTCAAAAGAAAAAAAAACCTAAACCCCCATCCCCCACCCTCCAAGCTAAAATACTAAAAACTAAACCCCAAAAAAACCTTAAAAAAGCAAAAAAAATCAAAAAATAAAAAAACACACAATTTTTTAAATATTTTTTTACATTAAAATCGCTAATTTTAATAGCAAAAAAAAAAACATTAAAAAAAAAACTTTTTTTTTGCTACTAAAAGTAGCATTTTTTTATAAAAAATATTATTTTTTTGCGTGTTTTTTAGCTATTTTTAGGTATTTTTCGTTGTTTTCACATTGGTTCTTGTGGTTCTCGCAATAAAGGGTGGTTTCTAACGGATCCTTCTCAAGGTTCATTTGAGAACCATCCTTATTGTGAGAACCGCGAGAACCAATGTGAACACAAAAAAATACCTAAAAAAATCCAAAAAACCCACAAATTTTTTTTCCAATAAAAAGCGCTATATTTTGTTACAAAAAAAAAACGTTTTTTTTTTTTCGTGTAACAGTTATGGATGCACATGTGAATATGTATCATTTCTTGGACAAATTCCATAATATATTACCAGTAGTAGAAAAATGCACTTTCATTTACACTACCATATGTAATACACTACTTTTTTCATTTCCAATATTAGAAATGCACATGTGCATCTATATGTATCAACATGGAATAAGATGTTTTGGTACAAAAAGTTTGTGATTTTAAATGATGAAATAGGCCCATATACATGTGTTTTGGTTAGTTATATCTTGCGGTTGATGGTTTGATTATATTTATCACTTTATGATGTAATATGTTGTTTGGATGGTATACATGGTGTTGATGTAAATATAATAAAGTGAAATATTGGTAATAATATTGTATTATAGATGGTAAAAAGCAATCGTATTGTATTACAAATGGTAGGAGGTAATGGTAGTGTAGTATGATAGATGAAATGAAATGTGTATTCAAGGCGGTGTACTAAAACACGTTATAACATGCTCATATATATAGATGCACATGTGCATTTCTAGTGTTGTTAATGTTATAAGTTATAACAAGTTCATACATATAGATGCACATACATATAGATGCACATGTGCATTTCTATTATTGTTAATGTAAAAAGTAGCGTATTATGAATGGTAGTGTAAATGAAAGTGCAATTATCAGTGTATTATGAATGGTAGTGTAAATGAAAATGCAATTATCTGATATTTTTAATAAATTACGGAATTTGTCAAAGAAATGATACAAATGCACATGTGCATGGAAAACTGTTACTCAAATTTTTTTTGATTTTTTTATTTTTGACGAAATATAGCAATTTTTTCAAAAAAAAAAAATAGTAAACAAAAAATTGTGTGCTTTTTTAGATTTTTTTAGGTATTTTTTGGTTGTGTTCACATTAGATCTCGCGGTTCTCGCAATAAAGGGTGATTACTAACGGATACTTCTCCTATATATCAATTAATAACTATTACGTTAATTCAATAGGATAAAATTGGGTGTAATTGGTCACTACTTTCATCATTGCTAAAATAGTAAAAGTTTATTACATTGAAGTTTTTTTAGCGCTTTTAAAGGTGTACTGCTGAAATTTAATAATCCTTTATAAACCATATGTCATTGTATTTTAACATACAAATGATTTGATTATCATCGCGTTTAATATGAAAAAGCAAAAACATTTATACATATACAGTACGAGTCAGTTATAACATAAGAAAGAAAGAGACGTGATTACACGGTTACATACTGTCCATGTAATTTAGTTCTATATTTGAACTTCCATCGTCTTATAACAAAAAAAAAAAAAGTGATACGAATTTATTTTAACTTTGTTACCGATAAAAGGGTTTATAGCCTACAAATCCTATTTTCACACTCCTATAGGAGAATCTTGAACAAAAAAATGTCAGTGAATGTTTTTTTGTCTCCATCGATACGGGCCGTATAGGAGAATCTTGCACATAAAAATGTCGGAGAATGTTTTTTGTGTTTTTTTGTCTCCAGGGCCGTATAGGAGAATCTTGCACAAAAAATGTCAGAGAATGTTTTTTTTGTCTCCATGTATACGAGCCGTATAACTTTATACGAAACGTATACAATGTTATATGACCCAAACTTCATATAATGTATACGACCCATATAATATTATACGGTCTGTATAGAATGTTATACGACCTAATTTTTTTTTCCATCTACACAAGCCGTATAACATACGACCCAATATTTGTCATGTCAGATTATTTTATACGGGCCGTGTAACCCTATACGACCCGTATAAAGAGTGTGAAAATAAGATTTTGAAGTGTTGCTTTATTTAACACCCTTTATTTTTTTATATGTATGCGTATATAATTGTGAAGACATAAACTACGTTGCACAGTTGTTCATAATGCCATTTGTTGGACACACAAAAGCACAACAGTAGCAGTCGGTAGGATCTAAAACAAGGGTGAAGTGACCCAAAAAAGTCAAATCTGAAATCTCAATTCCCGGATTCTCGGTGGCCATTGGATTTTCTTCCATAATATCGAGTATAGTTGCTCTAACTGTCCGCCATGAACCCGACATAGATGGATGTTACTAGTATTATCTTTATGTAGAATAGTAGAATCACCATTTGTTGCTTGCATCACTACAAGCTAAAATTGCAATATGGGATTAATGTTGTTTTATTACATGCATTTATCGTATTAGTCCGGCTTAAACTTGGTTCGTAAGTTAAAAGTTTCTAATGTTTAAATAGACTGAAATTAGCTATGGGTGTAATGATTTTGAAATTAAGATGTGATGATAAAAAATTGTAGTCAGATTCAATCCCGTTATTTGGAATTATAACTATATGATGGTTCTAGAGGATACCTCAAATTGGGTCCGACCCAACCGGTCTCGATCCTATTTGGCTTAGTCCAGTATGTTCGGTCTACTTCCTTTTTTAAGGAAGGCTTACCCTCGTTCTCACATACTTGTTTTTAGATCGCTGCTGCAAAGATCTCATACACGCAACATGGATTTTTGTAGCAACAATGGCTTTAATGTTGTAGGGAGTTTATGAGACTAAGGCTAAGGGGTATGGGGGGAATGGGATGGGGAACCATTATGGTTCGCATGGATTAAACTATGGCAACAATGCACATCTCTTTTCTTAATTAGTTAAATATATTTTACACTAAATAAATTTAAAACAAATGGAGATGGTGGTTTGGGTCATGAACATACCATATAGGATGGTGGATTTGGTTTGGTTTGTGGATGAGAGTGCGGTGCCATGACGCTGACGTGTAGAGTAATGGTAGTCTTAAAGGTCATGACCACACCTTTAGCCTAAACCATTGGACTCGACAATGGACTTTGTTTATTCCTTTTTTACCTAGGGAATGTTTTATCAAAGTTTTATTAAAGTAAACGATATAGATGGTTTTCATTTGAAGTTAGTTTTCAAGGTCTAGACACAGTTTAGTCCAAAATGGGAATTTTAACTTTTTTTTTTTTTTTTTTTTTTAATGTAAGTTTTCATAACCAAACGATTCCAAACCAATTACACTAAGATAGCCGATAAGCGGGCAACAAGCTGCGCCGCTACCCCCTTTTGAATAGCGAAACCTAACCTAGTAAAAACGAAACCCCGATCTCTAGGAGACGAAATGTTGCTGTGAACAACCCGTTGGACCCGTTCAAGAAATCTGATGGCTTCTGGGGCTAACGAGCCAAAGGTATCAAAGGCAAAAGGGATAAAGGAATGTTGATTATCCTCGCAGACTTTTGCATGTTTGTCCATTTTCTTCGCTGCCGCCCTTGCAATCGCCTGACCAGGGACAAAACCTGTATCCCGAAAGCCTACAAGGGGGGAAACCCCGGTAAGATCAACACAAGCGTGTTTACCTGCATCCCACCCGAAAACTAAAACGTCCGCGGGGCGCAATGTGGATCTTCCTTCCCTCGGATCTGTCAAAAAGTTTACGGGGGCTTCTTTCTTCACCGAGATCCCCGCCCGTTTGAGGATGTCCCCCAAGACATCCCGCACCCAGTCGTGCCTATACTTAAAACCTTGCAGTTCTTAACATGTTTCATCATCTTACAAAAGGATATAACTCTCATTACGTTTACATTTATGAGGCCAATAAGTAGTGAACAAAAAAGTCTCTAGGGGACATACCATTTGACCAAATGTCATAGAAGGTTTGTCCAAAAACCTGGCTCTTCAACCTGAATTTTATCATTTAGAGTCATAGTTTGAGCTCAACGTTTTTCCACAATATTAGCAATTTGATTTTTTTTTTTTTTTGTTAGGGTGTAAAAACACATGAACTTTTTATTTGAGTATAGCAGTTTGATTTATTTATTTATTGTTAGGGTGTAAAAACACATGAACTTTTTATTTTATTTTTTTGAACGGCAAATTTCTTTATTCCTGTCGTTTGTGAGACTCGAACCCAAGACTTTCCTCTCTCAAGGTGTTTAAAGGCATTATCTTTGCCAATGGACATGAACTTTTTATTTGAGTATAGCAGTTTGATTTATTTATTTATTTATTTGTTAGGGTGTAAAAACACATGAACTTTTTATTTGAGTAATTTACGTATTTATTTAACTCAAATGGATTATTATGGAGTCAGTTTTAGTTATAAACTTACCGAATTAGGGATTCCTCAAGAATATTCTCATTATTATTTCTGCTGCCGTCTTGCGTTAATAAGTAACTATAAAGCCCGAAACCATTTATACAGGCCCAAAAGCAATGCCTTTGGTGTAAAGTCCCAATCTGGGCTCAAAAGTAACAAAACCCAACTTTTAGTTAAATAAACCTAGATTTTATAGGAGTGCTAGTTTTAAACGTGATAATACATAAACACCTTCTGTTACGGGGACGGGGCGCCCCGTTATGGGGCATCGACCACGCGTTGAAGGAAAAAGAACACCGCCGCCATCCCTTGTTTTAACGCGTGGTATTTTAAACACGTTGTGTGTGTCACGCATTATAATTTCAAAAAATTGAACGTTGGAGCCATGACCGTTTAGGAAGTTACCATTTAAAAGAAATTATATATATACACACACAATATAATTTTGTAAATTACCAAACATTCTTTCAATTCAAACACAAAAAATACAAACTTTAAGTTCAAAAAAATTCAATTCAAAGATGGAAGGTTCAAGCAAACGAGGTTCGGGTTCGAAGAAAAAACCCGTACAACTGAAGGTTCGAGTGAATCTTGGCGAAGAAAAAACCCGTACAACGGTTGTTTGACTGTTATAGGCAAGTTTATTTTGGTAATCTTACCCCATATTTATTATTATTATTAGAGTAAACTGCAATTTTACCCCCTGGGGTTTATGCCAATTGGCACTCTGACCCCCTCTAACGAAATAATTGCAATCCCCCCCCCCCCCCAACATTGATGTTATGTCTCAATATTACCCTCTGCCGTCAGTCAACGGTTGTTTGATTGTTATAGGCAAGGGTATTTTGGTAATCTTACCCCATTATTATTATTATTTATAAGGTGCTGTTTGTTTTTGCAGACATAAACTGTCTGCAAGCTGATTTCATCTGTTTTCACGTCTGCAACTGAAGATGTGGTCTAAAGCTCTGCAATCTGAAAAAATAAGACTGTTTGTTTTTGCAGATAATCCTAAAAACTTGTTCATCATGTGAAATATCTTCCAATAATTCTAAAAACCTTCATCCTCACTTTCAAAAGCAGCAAATCTTCATCACTTTCAAAAGCCGCAAATCATCATCACTTTCAAAAGCAGCAAATCTTCATCCTCATCGGCAACAACAAACCGTCATCATCCACACAGTAACAATTCATCATCAACAACAACCAAACATCAATTTTTCAGAAAAGAAAAATAAAAGAAAGGGGGGAGAGTTTTACCGGAAATTCATCGGAAACCTAAGAACCCCACCGTCGATGCCGGAGCTTCTGGCCGTCGGCCTGACCGCCCGTCAATGTCTGTCGTCTTTCACACTCTTTATCATAATCGATCACCGGAAAAGCAGAATGGAGAGGAACGAGGGTGTGGGTGTGGTGTCGGAGGCGGTGTCCGGCGTGACTGCCGTTAGCCATCGAGAGGGAGAGGCAAAGAGTTGTGTCGGCCGGTGAGAGAACGATCGGAAACCGGCTCCCCTTCGTGGTTGCTGGACGGATCAGAGAGATGAGAGGTTGATTGTTTGAGTTTGATGCATCTTTGATGAGATGAGGGTGTGGCCGTATGAACATATGGGGTTCAGATCTGTGACAGAATGATGGAGATGGGGTTGTATGTTTTAAGGATTTGTGAAGATGTTTTAAGAAGAGGGTATATAGCTTATTTTTTAAGATGAAAAAAGCTAAGTTCAGATCTGTTTAAAAAAAAAAAACAAACAGTCTTCAAGGGTAATGTCTGCGCGCCTGCAGACATCAGCCCCCTTGAAGATGTTTGAAGAAAAAACAAACACCCCCTAAGACACCTTATTCTTCTTCAGCTGACCAACACCCCCCCACCATTGTTCATCTTCTTCTTCTTCAGCCGGTGAATTGTTCATCTTCTTCTTCTCCGCCACAAACCCCCACCGTCTCCTCCGCCACAAACCACCACCGTCTCCTCCGCCGTCTCCATCGTCGACTGAACATCATCACTTCAGCGACGACATCATCGATTTTTCCGGGGAAGGAAAAAGAAAGTGCTGAGAAAAGGAGAAAGAGAGGCAACAACAGGAGCAAGAGCTTGCTAAGCATATTGCTGAGGAAGATGAAGACGACTTTTAATTCTATCAAATTAACAAGGTAAGCGTTTTTGGTTTGTGTTCTTGTCACCACTGTTTGAATATGTTAAATCCAAATTCTGGTATTTGTGTTTCCTGTCAGACTCTTTCAGTTTGGATGAAGTAGACTATGTTTTTACTTGTTATGATCATCTTACTAGAATATGTTTTTTGTTGATGTTTTTGTCGCTATTGATCGTTTTAAGTTGGATTGTCCAAAAGCTTGTTTTATAATCAAGAGATACAAGATTTGCGATGACCTTAAGGTTTTGTTATCCGGTGGTTAGATATCTACTTTTATCTAAATGAACGTTAAATAACTAATGTGGTTGTGTGTAACACCTTGCTATTATTTTAGGATTTACGTATAATTTACGAAAATGTCTCAATATTACCCCCTGTCGTCAGTCAACGGTTGTTTGATTGTTATAGGCAAGGGTATTTTGGTAATCTTACCCCATTATTATTATTATTATTATTATTATTTATAAGACACCTTATTCTTCTTCAGCTGACCAACACCCCCCCACCATTGTTCATCTTCTTCTTCTTCAGCCGGTGAATTGTTCATCTTCTTCTTCTCCGCCACAAACCCCCACCGTCTCCTCCGCCACAAACCACCACCATCTCCTCCGCCGTCTCCATCGTCGACTGAACATCATCACTTCAGCGACGACATCATCGATTTTTCCGGTGAAGGAAAAAGAAAGTGCTGAGAAAAGGAAAGAGAGAGAGGCAAGAACAGGAGCAAGAGCTTGCTAAGCATATTGCTGAGGAAGATGAAGACGACTTTTAATTCTATCAAATTAACAAGGTAAGCGTTTTTGCTTTGTGTGCTTGTCACCACTGTTTGAATATGTTAAATCCAAATTCTGGTATTTGTGTTTCCTGTCAAACTCTTTCAGGCTGGATGAAGTAGACTATGTTTTTACTTGTTATGATCATCTTACTAGAATATGTTTTTTGTTGATGTTTTTGTCGCTATTGATCGTTTTAAGTTGGATTGTCCAAAAGCTTGTTTTATAATCAAGAGATACAAGATTTGCGATGACCTTAAGGTTTTGTTATCCGGTGGTTAGATATCTACTTTTATCTAAATGAACATTAAATAACTAATGTGGTTGTGTGTAACACCCTTGCTATTATTTGGATTTACGTATAATTTACGAAAATAAACATGTGATTATGAGCACATATACCTTACATAATCCGGGTTTACTAAAAAATTTACAATTTAAAGTTTAAAACAACATAATGTAATTGAATTCATCATTTAAAAATAATGACAAAACAACATGCGGAAGCTTCTTCATCATGTGTTCGGTTCTTTCTTGTCGCTTGATCTCCATCCGGTGCTTCTGATATTCTCCTATGATCAAAACCAACTCAAAAGTTAGTTTTGATAATTTAAAAACAAGTTCCAACATCAAATTATTAAACAAAATAAAGTTTCCAGAATTATGCCTCTCGCGCCACGCGAGAGGCTTGGTTTTACTTGTCGCGTGCCGCGGTGACTCCCGCGTGTCGCGCCCGGATCGGTGTCACCCCTCGCGTGGCGCGGGGGAGACTGTTTTCCAGCAGGTCCGTATCTGGACCTGCATTTTCTGCCCAGCTCCAAATTTTTTTTTCAAACTCAAACTTTGAATGACCATAACGTTTTATCTACATGTTCGTTTTCCACGATTCTTTTTCCTACGCGTTCGTAATTTAATTCTCCATCTTATGGAGTTAAAACCTGATATTCAACTACTTTAAAAATTCAAATTTCAAGCTCTGGGCTTGAAATTCCTTTTTAACACTTTTGACCCGTTTCATAATTCTTTACACAAACATGTTTATTATACCAAACTTCTTATGAACATCATATTTCAATTGTTTCCTATGACACCAGATTTAAATCACGGATCATTAGGCATCATTAACTCGTCTATGATTATGTGCTTATTTTGACCCGTTACAATCCCTAAAGGTTGTTTACCCGATTTACCCGCCATGGGCGTTTTGGTCAACTTTAGTCCTTCAATTTACGACGAAGGACTTTCACTACATATTTGACCAAAATCGCACTTTTCACTATAACTTGTTCATGCGTACCTGGCTCGGGTCATAATATCGACCCGTTTCAATACCTTTCACTATTAATCACTGGTTAATAGTACGCGAACCTTATGTTAATTCCTGTGAACACAAAACTCAACAAGCGATTATCAAATGTTATTGTCAAATGGTGTTAACAACACCATTTGACCCATTTAGTCTAATTGACCATTCGTCCGTATGAAATGGTATTTATTTACCATTTCACCCCTTTAAACCTGTCCCGGTTTTCTCCTTGAACTCTTTTACTTAAAAACCGTTTCTTATTTGTTCGTCATTACATGACTAATTTACCATTTTACCTCTTTACCATAGTTCATGATTTCTTACCATTTTCCTTTGTTCCGACTCGCGTTAAATCGTGTCGGAACATCATATTCCAATCAATTAATAGAACTTATATACAATACTTCCAATTAAGTAAATTGTAAATAATGTAAAAGGGGCGTAAGCTTTACTTACCTCGCATCCCAGCTATGCTTTCCTTTTTCCTTCATGATTTGTTTGACCGCTTCTATTCCAAGCCTCCACCTAGCTCGTTAAGCGTCAAACTATTGTCAACATTTACAATGTGGTTAGACTAGTCATTAACAATCACGACCATTCCACCTTACTTATTCTCTATGTCGAAACTACCATTCGACTTCATCATCAGTTAGATTAACTTATCAAAAGTTAACTACTTTCAATCACATGGTTTACACAATTGAGTCTATATCAACATGATGTTTAGAACCCTTATCACTTCATATTGCGCATAATTGCCATATCATTCAAATACGCATTTTTTACTCTAAATTTCAATATTTAGCTTTCATTTAGGCATTTTAACAAACACCCAATGGGCATATTTTTACACATTTACAAACTAGCTCATAACTAGTTATTTTTACCAAGGTTAACATCAATTAAGCAAGTTCATATCACTGAAAATAGGCTGTTTTTGGTGACCTGTTTAACCTGTTTACAAGTCTTCAAAAATTATGATTTTTTTATGTGACGTACCACTCGGAGGGTTAGGCCTTGTGTTAAAATTTCAAGATCTAACTCTTTACCAAAAATTCGTAAAAATTCATTTACTAAGCTACAATCAGATTCGTCACTTCTGACTGCAGCTTACGGAAAAATTCATTTAAAATTCCTCGTTTATTCGATTGATGAAATTCCAATTGGAGATTATTTTAATCACTTAAAAATATCTACAGTAAAATTTTGAGATCATAACTAAATTCCTAAATTGAGTTATGACATTCGTAATGGGCTGCAAATTCTGCCAGAAAACGCAGCTTGAACCTTCGATACGGAAAAATTCATAAAACGCTCAATTTTCGTCGAAAAAATGCGATTCCAGTGGGGTTTTAAAAATATTTCCTGGAATTACATTTTAGACTCAAGAAACTCATGTTTTTGTCACGTTTTATCCACGTTACAGCCAATACAAGTCGGCTGTAAATTCTGATCAGAAGCTGTTTGAATTCAGCTTTCAACTAAAACATATTTATGACATTATAACACTATCTTTAGCAATCAAAAACCCTAACAACAATCACCTTCAATGGTGTTCATGGATTTTACTAGAATTAGGCACGATTTCAACATATACTTGTCTAGGGTTTACTCCTAAACACTACAATGTTCCTATTTCATCCATATAACAAGCATGCATCAACAATTTTTGAATCCACTACAATGTTCCTATTTCAGTGGAGATCACTAATTCGTGCTCGGATTTTGATTTGGAACTGATTTGGACCTTCAATTTGAGAGATTTAGCAAGAACTAGGGTTGGACTCCCATGGAGCTTTCTTCTGGTCAATCCTACGCACACCCCTGTGTGTGTGGGTTTTATTTATTTATTTTATTTTTTTGGTTTATAATTAAGCTTTCATTTTATCCATCTTTGGCCCCTTGTGTTTGGTTAGTTATCAAGTAGATCACAACTCCTTTAGTTTAAACAATATTCCCTCTTATTTACTAGGTTAGACATTCCTATTTAACGTAATAGGTTCGGGGAAAATTATGACCCAGTCTGTTTTATGCCCCGTTAATTCGGGCCTTTTATTCACTTTATTTTCCTCAAAAGGATTTGCCCAACTTTTATTTAATATTAGGTTTATTTATTTAAATCCTAATATTTACCGGGTAAGTTTTACCACTAACTGTATTTTACCCGTCCTTTAGTATTAACGTGGTTTGATTACCAAACCCGTTTTCGGGGTGTTACAAGTCTACCCCCCTTAAAGAGGTTTCGTCCTCGAAAACCTTATTTACAAAGTTCATTGGTTTAATTAAACAAACCAAGTTTCGTTTTCAAGGCACCCGTTTCTTTCGGTCAAAATTTTTCATTTATATTGACGCGTACGTCTTTCGTGTGTAAGGCCTCGCGGGCCGTTATTTTTAACTTATATCCTTTATCTTCATCGACCGAATTGTCACTTGACCACTCATTCGCATTAGTCTTGTTAACATGTTTTATCCCGCGCTTGTCTTATATTAACAAGCGCTTGGTATTTGTCATGACACTATCTTGATTTCGAATAGTTTTACCGACTAGACTAATTAGTCGCCGTCACTTCATACCTCGTCACCCGGGTATACTATTTTGCCGTCTCTGGCCTCATATGTGTTTAAGATCTTCTAATTCACCTCATACCACATATGTTTTGTTAAAACGTTGCTTTTGACTAAAATTAAATTTTAATTTTCGTTTCCTCTTCGTCTTACATCTTCCCTCATTTCTAGGAATGTTACTTTCGATGATCTATTCATTTTAGTTATTATTTAATACGGGGAATTGTAACGAATTCCCACGCTTGACCCATATGTCCCGTAGGTTCTTTCACTTAGCCTCGTAAGCTATTTATTTAGATTTTCACCTTTTTACCCCTTTAAGGTAAGACCCCTACAATTCGTTTCTTTCTATTTGTGACCCGAAGGTCTTTTTGGTCCTGTAGACTTTAACACTATTTATAATCCCGTAGGTTTTGATGATCCCGTAGATCATCTTTTATTCGTGTCTTTACTTAACTGTGTGTATATATATATATACACACACACATATATATAGGGGATCGCTAAAATGAAAACCACCTCTAGTTGTAAGAACCATTGTAACACCCCGAAAACGGGTTTGGTAATCAAACTTCTTTAATACTAAAAGACGGGTAAAGTACCGTTATCAGTAAAAATAACCCGGTAAATATTTGGATTTAAATAAGAAATCCTAATAATTAAATACAAGCGAATCAAAGAATTAAGGAATTGAGTTTATAAGAGCCCGAGTCAACGGGACTTAAAATAAAACGGGTTTTAACTCTCGGAACCCACTAAGTTAACTAGGTAAAAATTTAACCTAGTTGGTAATGGGTAATTAAATAATAAACTATGAGTTATAGTTTCATTTCTGAATCTCTAAACTTGAGGGACTAAACATGGGCAACTAGAAAAGTGTTTTATTAAAACACTTATATAAAAAAAAACTCAAACACTCACATTTGTGAGTGTCTGAATTCGACAGAAGCCAGGGGCGACCAAGGCAAAAACCCCAACCCTAGTTCTTGATTAAATCCACAAATTGAAGGTCGATTCTAGCCCCAAATCGATGCATGAACATGAATTTATGATCACCCAACCTAGGGGATCATAAGGTATGTAAAAATTTGATGATTTGTGAAGTTGAAAAATTTGAGTTAGCATCACGAATTATGTAATGACTAGAGGAGCTATGGCTAAGTTAGTGATGTACACATGCTTAGGAACTAAACCCTAAGTGAAAATCAGGCATATGATGCTATGACTTGAATGATTTGGTGATTACCTATATGTGTGTTAAATGGGTTTATTGACAATATGATGAACACTCGGATTAGGGTGTTAAATTGATGAATATTGGTTGCTATGATATAAGTTCTTGATGTAGTTCATGAACACTAGACATAGAGGTTTGATTTTTATGTAAATCTTGGTGAAAATAATTAGTTATGAACTAGTTAGTAAATATGTAAAAGTATGCACATTAGGTGTTTGTTAAAATGCCTAAATGAGAACTAAAGTGTTGAAATTTAGAGTGAAAACGCGTATTTGAATGATATGGCAATTACGTGTGATGTGAAGTGATAAGGGTTCTAAATACAATGTCGATTTAGACTAAATGTTGTAAACCATGTGATTTAAAGTAGTTAACTTTGAATAAATTAAGTTGACTAAGCATGAAGTCGAACAGTAGCTTCGACATAGAAAATAAGTGAGGTGGAATAGTCGTGATTGTTAATGACTAATTTAACCGCCTTGTAAATGATTGACAATAGTTTGACGCGTAACAAGCTAGGTGAAAGCTTGGAGGAGGGAGCGGGTCAAACGGAGCAAGTACGGAAAGAAAAGCGTGGCGTGGATGCGAGGTAAGTGTAATTTACACACTTATGTAGAATACCCGTTTATTCGATACGTTGTAAACGTGATAACGATAATATTGGAAATATGGAACTTTGTCAAGTGTCGACTAATATAAATCAAGGATAAAAGGATACCCATGGCGTAAGCCGAAATGGGTTGAATTTGTAAGAAAAGAGTGTAAAAGAAAAAGGGTATGGTTATAAAATCCGGGATGGGATGGATGTATGAATTGGAAATCAAAAACGATGTTTTTGATTAAATAGATAATGTTGGGCATATAGTTCAAACGGGTCGAATGGTGGTGATAACACCATTTGACAATATCGACTAATGTGGTTGTCAAGTCTTATGTTAACAGGACCGATTAGCAAATCGGATAATTGCGTCACCATTGATGGTGTGATAATGAAAACGAGGTATAAATCGGGTCTACTTGTTGATCCGGGCCAGGTACGCATAATTATGTTGTAGTTAAAAGTGCTATTTTGGTCGAATAATTTGAGAGAGAGTCCTTCGTCATAAAAGGACTAAAATCGTACAAAACGCCCTTGTAGGCTAAATGGAACAAATGACCCTTAAAGGTTGTTTGGAAATGAGTTTTATGACTAGGTAAATACTTAGAATAAGTATAGAAGCTGAAAGAGGTATTATATTAGCCAAATGACACTATTTGAGTTTTTGCCGTAAAATAATGATTCGAGAGGTAAAATTTGGTTTATATTGATCACCACATTAAACCTACCTTAAATACAGTTGTGGTGGGAGATTATAGGATAAGAAATGTGGTAATGGAATGCTAGATGCAATCGAAAGCTATTTTAGGCTCAAAAGTGCTTAAATACCCTTAACGGGTCAAAATAAGCATACGAGCGAAAATGGGTTTAAATTGTGTAATAAACCTGTGATTAGAACCTAATATGGTATATAACATTAATTTGAAGAAGTGCAGGTGATATAGGAATCAAACAAATATGTTTGTTTGATAAAATGCATAAACGGGTAAAATTCGATAAAAAGGTAACGAGTCGAAGGCTTGAAAGTCTCAAAATTTATTTATGTTGGATGTTGGATTTTAACTCCATATGATGAAGAATTAAATTACGGATGCGTAGGAAAAAGAATCGGGTAAAACGGATTAAAAACGAGAGAGTTATGCTCGTTTCCGTGAAATCGGGTTAAGCTGGGAACGTACAGCAACTGTTAAAGCATCAGGCTGTGAAAACAGGGGCTTGGCGTCACGCGAAGCCCCCTGTTCCGGGAAAAAAAATTATTTTGTTGTTGTATGACCCATGTAACTTGTTTATACTAATTATTTAACTATCAAAACTAACTTTTAAGTTGGTTTTGATTATAGGTGATCGCCAAGAGTGCCCGGATGAAGATCAAGCTCGATGAGGAACCGAACACGATAAAATTAAACACTCGAGATTAAAGCTTCCGCACGGCGTTACGTCATAACTTTTAAACGACGAAATTGTTTATATTATGTTGAAAACTTTTAAGTTGTAAAAGTTTTAGATTACTCGTATTTTCTAAGCATACTTAATCGTAATTACATGTTTATTTTCGTTATTTGTACGAAAACCTATAAAATAATAACAAGGGTGTTACAAGTTGGTAATCAGAGCTCAAGGTTGTTGACAAAATGTGTTCGGTTCGAGGCTTGATCGGAAATCCGGTAAGTACATGTATATAGTAATGATTTAGTATGATTAAAGTGTTGAAGAACAACACATAGGGTTATCGTGTAATACACGTTACATCAATCAAATCGATAAAGGATAGATATAGTCAATGAAATTACGTGTGTTGACACGTATAGTGGAAAAGCCTAGTATTATAATACGGGCGATTATTGATGACGACACTACTAACTTTTGTGAATGTTTTAATTGAAGGACACTCGCATCTGAAGATGACGAGAGTTGGACAAATTACGGATATGAGGATGAAACGGTCCGATGTATGACAAGCAAAGCATACTCATCAAGGATCTAAATCGTGTAGTGATCACGAACAAGGTTAATGGAAAAAGGAGAGCCTGATAGAGCAAGCATTATCAGGTGCACGTTTTAAATTATTGCATAAATAAGTAATATGCAACAAATATGTAGAAATTGAAAGTTGCATATGTAGATTAAAAACTTGGAAAAACCCGAATAGAAAATGTATTCGGGATATTGTTCCCAAGAGAAACAAATAAAGGCATTACTTACATAGGGCGTGATGTGAAAACTATAAAAAGGTCATGCGTGTCATGTGTTAATCGCTTACTCTGGCCAAGTAAGTAGTGGCATATGATACCATGAACTTCTTATAGCGGACACATTTACATCCGATGTAGTAAGGACGGGGTGAATGGGACAAATTAAAAAGTACCCAAATGAAACAAATGAACAAAATAGTTGAAAATAATGTAAACGCACAGTCGGGTGACGGAAGCGTATTACATTAGGATAATGAGCCCGATAGAAGGGACAAGGATTAATGTAAATGATGATATAAATGAATGATCAGAAGAAAATTCACGAAAATAAGTCATCTTGGACGAAAGGGCCATGGTGAACAAAACGGGCAAGTAAAACCAAAGTATAGATGACCGCCGGGTCATAAAAACAAAGGTGTTGCCCACATGAAAAAGATAATCAAGGTTGTTAACTTTAGTCGTAGTAAAGCAAGGATAATGATGATAATTGTCACTCATAATTAATGAGGCCGCCAATGGTGGTCACGTAAAGAATAAAAGACATGGTCGAATAAAAGCGACGGATTTCGCTAAGATGACCAAGTAAATCGAAACAAAGTCTTAATGCATACCGGAAGGGGGTGCAATGATAACGATTTCGGTAAAACACCCGGTTGATGGGTAAGGAATTAAACGCATGCGTAGACTGAGAAACAGGAACGCGAAAAAAAAAGTCAAAAGACTCGGAATATGAGTCATGACTAAAAGATGACAAGACTTTTCGCAAACATAAATTTTGCTAATTACGTTCAACCATTTCAAAGTTGGACGGGTCAAATAAAGGATGAAGTTTGACATTCATAAGTGATGAAAATTCACCCAAAATGAGTCAAACGAGTCAATTAAGGAATAACGCTTAATATAATAGGAAAACGCAAAACGGTGAAACCGGAAAGCTAAAAACAATAAGATAGAAGGACCCGGGTAATGGGTGGTAAAGGAGTATAAGTATGAACCGGGTAACGGTAAGCATAGGACAAACTGACGTGTAAATGACGTTAGAAGTCGTAAAGTCGGAAAGATAGTCCGAACGTAAACAAATGAAACCTTAGACTACGGTCAAGGTCAACTAAAGCTCAAAAGCAAAATTAAATGATTCCAAAAATAACAAAGGATGCTTTAAAGCTATATATGTATAAATAGAAAATTGAATAAAGACTAGAGTAAAAGATGATCTACGGGATCATCATAACCTACGGGATATTAAATAGTGTAAAGGTCTACGGTGCCAAAATGACCCACGGGTCATGAATTGAAGCAAAGGGATCATAAGGGCCTCGTCTTAAAGAGATGAAAGCTTAAGGAAATAGCCTACGAGGTTAAGTGAAGGAACCTACGGGTCAACAGTGTAAGGTGAGGGAACTTGTTACGATTCCCCGTGTAAAACAAGAACGGAAAACAATAAATTATGGGTTGTCAATTTCCTTGATATGAGTAATTGACATAGTTAAAGAAAAAAAAACGTTAGACTAAAATTCAGTTTTATTAAGAAATAACATTTTTACAAATATAAATTCTGATAGGAAATTGAATAGTAAGCAGGAAAGATTCAAGTCTTGATGCTGATAGGCGCAAGATGATATATTCGAAAAGTGATCTTTTCGAAAATGAAAGGTAGATATATAAATTAAACATGATGCGACACGATCACGGTTAAGAAATGTAATGTGAAATAGAATCGCATTATAACCAAGCGAGCGGTAAAAAGTAACTGGACTAATAAGTCTAGTTAGTGAGACCGATGAAGGTCAGCAATTCAAATCGAGAAATTTGGTTTGCTCGTAAGCGGAGGATTCGGAGTAACTGAACCGAATAAATGAATTTGAAAACAAAAGAAATACTTGCTAAAAGTGAAAGATTTCACTAAAGACCTTTAAACGGGTCAAGGTAACGGATTCACAAAGAGTTCGATAATATATAAAAGCGATGGATATCGCTAAGTTAACTAAACTAGTAGAAATAACGGAATTACGTTATTTCAAGTTACATTATGTCGTATGAGGTACGTAGATGTTCTGTAACCAAAAAGATATTACCATAATTTTTCTTGGTAATACTAACAATTGGTTAAAGTATGAGTAATGCTTAAAAGAGTACTCAGGTCAAACGCATTGAGTTTAGAACTCGATGAACTATGTAAGAAAGGTTTCGAGGACGAAACCTCTTTAAGGGGGTAGACTTGTAACACCCCGAAAACGGGTTTGGCAATCAAACTTCGTTAATACTAAAAGACGGGTAAAGTACCGTTAGCAGTAAAAATAACCCGGTAAATATTTGGATTTAAATAAGAAATCCTAATAATTAAATACAAGCGAATCAAAGAATTAAGGAATTGAGTTTATAAGAGCCCGAGTCAACGGGACTTAAAATAAAACGGGTTTTAACACTCGGAACCCACTAAGTTAACTAGGTAAAAATTTAACCTAGTTGGTAATGGGTAATTAAATAATAAACTATGAGTTATAGTTTCATTTATGAATCTCTAAACTTGAGGGACTAAACATGGGCAACTAGAAAAGTGTTTTATTAAAACACTTATATAAAAAAAAACTCAAACACTCACATTTGTGAGTGTCTGAATTCGACAGAAGCCAGGGGCAACCAAGGCAAAAACCCCAACCCTAGTTCTTGATTAAATCCACAAATTGAAGGTCGATTCTAGCCCCAAATCGATGCATGAACATGAATTAATGATCACCCAACCTAGGGTATCATAAGGTATGTAAATATTTGATAATTTGTGAAGTTGCAAAATTTGAGTTAGCATCATAATTCGCAAATTATGTAATGACTAGAGGAGCTATGGCTAAGTTAGTGATGTACACATGCTTAGGAACTAAACCCTAAGTGAAAATCAGGCATATGATGCTATGACTTGAATGATTTGGTGATTACCTATATGTGTGTTAAATGGGTTTATTGACAATATGATGAACACTCGGATTAGGGTGTTAAATTGATGAATATTGGTTGCTATGATATAAGTTCTTGATGTAGTTCATGAACACTAGACATAGAGGTTTGATTTTTATGTAAATCTTGGTGAAAATAATTAGTTATGAACTAGTTAGTAAATATGTAAAAGTATGCACATTAGGTGTTTGTTAAAATGCCTAAATGAGAACTAAAGTGTTGAAATTTAGAGTGAAAACGCGTATTTGAATGATATGGCAATTACGTGTGATGTGAAGTGATAAGGGTTCTAAATACAATGTCGATTTAGACTAAATGTTGTAAACCATGTGATTTAAAGTAGTTAACTTTGAATAAATTAAGTTGACTAAGCATGAAGTCGAACAGTAGCTTCGACATAGAAAATAAGTGAGGTGGAATAGTCGTGATTGTTAATGACTAATTTAACCGCCTTGTAAATGATTGACAATAGTTTGACGCGTAACAAGCTAGGTGAAAGCTTGGAGGAGGGAGCGGGTCAAACGGAGCAAGTACGGAAAGAAAAGCGTGGCGTGGATGCGAGGTAAGTGTAATTTACACACTTATGTAGAATACCCGTTTATTCGATACGTTGTAAACGTGATAAGGATAATATTGGAAATATGGAAATTTGTCAAGTGTCGACTAATGTAAATCAAGGATAAAAGGATACCCATGGCGTAAGCCGAAATGGGTTGAATTTGTAAGAAAAGAGTGTAAAAGAAAAAGGGTATGGTTATAAAATCCGGGATGGGATGGATGTATGAATTGGAAATCAAAAACGATGTCTTTGATTAAATAGATAATGTTGGGCATATAGTCCAAACGGGTCGAATGGTGGTGATAACACCATTTGACAATATCGACTAATGTGGTTGTCAAGTCTTATGTTAACAGGACCGATTAGCAAATCGGATAATTGCGTCACCATTGATGGTGTGATAATGAAAACGAGGTATAAATCGGGTCTACTTGTTGATCCGGGCCAGGTACGCATAATTATGTTGTAGTTAAAAGTGCTATTTTGGTCGTATAATTTGAGAGAGAGTCCTTCGTCATAAAAGGACTAAAATCGACCAAAACGCCCTTGTAGGCTAAATGGAACAAATGACCCTTAAAGGTTGTTTGGAAACGAGTTTTATGACTAGGTAAATACTTAGAATAAGTATAGAAGCTGAAAGAGGTATTATATTAGCCAAATGGCACTATTTGAGTTTTTGCCGTAAAATAATGATTCGAGAGGTAAAATTTGGTTTATATTGATCACCACATTAAACCTACCTTAAATACAGCTGTGGTGGGAGATTATAGGATAAGAAATGTGGTAATGGAATGCTAGAAGCAATCGAAAGCTATTTTAGGCTCGAAAGTGCTTAAATACCCTTAACGGGTCAAAATAAGCATACGAGCGAAAATGGGTTTAAATTGTGTAATAAACCTGTGATTAGAACCTAATATGGTATATAACATTAATTTGAAGAAGTGCAGGTGATATAGGAATCAAACAAATATGTTTGTTTGATAAAATGCATAAACGGGTAAAATTCGATAAAAAGGTAACGAGTCGAAGGCTTGAAAGTCTCAAAATTTATTTATGTTGGATGTTGGATTTTAACTCCATATGATGAAGAATTAAATTACGGACGCGTAGGAAAAAGAATCGGGTAAAACGGATTAAAAACGAGAGAGTTATGCTCGTTTCCGTGAAATCGGGTTAAGCTGGGAACGTACAGCAACTGTTAAAGCATCAGGCTGTGAAAACAGGGGCTTGGCGTCACGCGAAGCCCCCTGTTCCGGGGAAAAAATTTATTTTGTTGTTGTTTGACCCTTGTAACTTGTTTATACTGATTATTTAACTATCAAAACTAACTTTTAAGTTGGTTTTGATTATAGGTGATCGCCAAGAGTGCCCGGATGAAGATCAAGCTCGATGAGGAACCGAACACGATAAAATTAAACACTCGAGATTAAAGCTTCCGCACGGCGTTACGTCATAACTTTTAAACGATGAAATTGTTTATATTATGTTGAAAACTTTTAAGTTGTAAAAGTTTTAGATTACTCGTATTTTCTAAGCATACTTAATCGTAATTACATGTTTATTTTCGTTATTTGTACGAAAACCTATAAAATAATAACAAGGGTGTTACAACCATGGGAACCACTTTTTAGCCCTTAGATCAACTAGATGGATGGATGAGATTAAAACAACAACAACAACAACCATACCCAGTATAATCCCACCTATAGCGAGCTATTGGTAGGGTCTGGGGAGGGTAGGATGTAGGCAAGCCTTACCTCTATCCCAGGGGATAGAGAGGCTGCTTCCAGTGAGACCCCCGGCTCCACAAAACCATAACCAAGACATAAGCTTCTGGCAAAACATATATAAGCACACAATTACTAACAAATGTGGAAAAGAAAAATAATAAAAATAAACACATAAATAAATAAGTAGTTGTTAGTAAAACTACGACGCCGGGAATAAGTGACAACTTATAAAAAGCTATATCCCACCTCATAGAAAACAAAAAAAAAATTAAACTCATAAGACAAGGACCTAAACCAAAAACCAAGCCAAACTCCTAAAAGTCCTTAACTTTAATCCTACGTCTCCACGAAGTTCTATCCTCGACCATGTCCTCGAAGAGGTGCAAATCTAGCAAATCTTTCCTAATCCGCTCATCCCAAGTCATTTTCGGCCTACCTCTACTCCTCCTTCCATCTAAGTGATTGTTTCCACTATTCTAATCGGGTCTGTCATCTGCCTTCTCCTGACATGCCCAAACCATCTCAATCTTCCCTCCCTTATTTTGTCTGAAATAGAAGCAACTCCTAATCTTACCCTAAAAACCTCATTTCTTATCTTGTCCAACCTAGTATGCCCACACATCCATCTTAGCATCCTCATCTCTGCCACCTCTAGCTTTTTGTAGTTAATATTAAAAGTAGTTAATATTAAAAGTAGTTAATATTAATATTAATAGCTTTTTGTCTTATTATGTCTTTAATATTTTAATCAAAAAGGGTATTTAAGTAATTTTGTTTTTTTTGTCTTATTAGTTTTATTGTTTTTTAATACATTTTTGTCCCTATTGCATTAAATGTTTTTTTTTTCTAAAATCAGTTTTTTTTTTTATTAAACAAACATATTGAAAATCAGATTTTTTGATAAAAAAAATTTTCGTGCGGTTTTTTACGACCCGTTTTTTACGACCCGTTTTACGCTCCGTTTTTTCACGCCGTTTTACGACCCGTTTTTACGACCCGTTTTACGCCCGACTTTTTCACGCGTCGTTTTTTCAACGCGCCGTTTTTACGTTAACGTTTTTTACGTTTTACGCGCCGGTTTCTTACGTTAACGTTTTTCTACGTTTTACGCGTTGGTTTTTTACGTTTTACGTTAAAATTTTTACATTTTACGTTTTACGTTTTTACGTAAAAAAGTTTACGGTTTACTTTAAAAAGTTTACGGTTTAAGTTTTTTTTCTTTTACAAAAACTTTATTACACAAAAACGAACGCACCCAGAAAATCGTTACTCGGTAGGTGTCTTAGGTAGTTTGCTATCATCATCGACGCCTCAAAAAAAATATAAAAAACCCAACAAACAAAAATAAAAAAGAACGAGTGGATTCTGGAAAAAAAAAGAAGTTTTGGCTCAGATTTTCCGAACATCAGAGGCTGCAAAGTGGGGTTGCGGGTTCAAAAACCTACCCTCCACCATCCTTGCCGCGCCATCGTCTTTTTTTTTTGCATCATCACCGCCGATTCAAAAAGCCACCAGATTCAACCGGTTTAAATATTCAAAAAGGAACATGTAACACCTCGAAAATTCACGTCCTATAATGTATTGACACGTGTCATAAGCGTTGAACGTGTAAAAGAATACTCTAGAAGGACTAAAGTTGACAAACAAGGAAAGTATGTGAATATAAGAGTTCAAAATGTCAAAAATGGATAAATATACTTTACGATAACCCTACATGATGTTTATACCCTTAAACGAATAAATCATGGATCATACGAAGCTAATTGTGAAAGAAAATGAGAGATTACAAACTACAGGGGTTAAAAGTGTCGACATGTTTAAAGTATACCTCTGAGTGACCTTTTAGCAAACCCGAAGCTTTGTAACGATTAATTATGCTCATTAGAATGTATGATAAAAATTTCACCAAGTTTCGTTATCGTATGAGAAAGTTATGATAAAATTCGTATACGAGGGGTTAAAAGCGTCAACGTTGAAATTTAAGACTTTTCGGTGATCGTATGAATAACCGGGGACCTAACAAAGTTGGTTTATAACTTGGGGTCCTTAAAAGTCAAGTATGGGGGTTATTAGTGCAAGAAAGCATCTTAGAAATCAAGTTTGGAAGTTCGGGGGCCAAGTGTGTCATTTTTGGAAAGTTCAGTTTTGCTGACCAGGTCCCTACGGACCGTAAGGCTGGACCCTTACGGTCCGTAAGCAGTGCCCAGATGCAGAAACTCATTTAACTGTCTGTTCAGCCCATGTAAACGACACCTATTGCCCTTTAACACTTCCAAGAGCTGCCTAAACTGATTTTTAGACCTTATGGACACTTGGTAATGATCCATGATCAGTTATAGCATGAATTGTCATGATCTTAATGGATCAAAATCACTATAAAAAGGCCCTTTGGTTGCAACTTTGTGATCATTCATTCCATCTGCTTTCTTGGAGCTTCCTGGAGCATAAGAGCAGACCCAAGCCATCTCTAATAGTGCATTAGACTTTGGTAAGTATGCTTAACCTTTCTTAGTTGAGTTTTTACTTAGTTTTAGCTTAAAAGTCAAACCGTCGTAATTAACGGTTGACTTAGCGATTAATCATTAATGGTCCAGTGATTAGTCGAATTGAAGGTAGTTATAAGTTGGTAATTATGTGGGCATTAAACCCTTAAATGGGCTCCCTCTGATTCCTACTCTAACTAGATCAAATGTCGGGTCAAAGTTGATTAGAAAAAGTCAACAGAACCTTAATTTGTGAATTAACGCCTAATTAACAATGTAGAAGGCATGTAACCTATTTTATCACTCATATAACTTTTTAATAAGTACAAGAACTAGTCTAAGCTTGTTTGATCCGACAATTTTCTGTTTAGACCCGGTTCGGAACCGAAAGTCGCAAAACTTTAACTTTTGCTTTGACTTCAGTTCTGACCCGATTTAGTATGTTTTGGAAATGCCTTAGAGCTTCCTTAGGACCAGGCTACATGTTAGCATAACCCTTTGTGGTTGGTTCATTGATTATCCGATTCGTTTACATGTTTCCGTTAATTGCTTAATGTTGACCATAATGCCCTTTTGACCATAAAACGAGAATTTTGGATATGTGAAAAGACAATAACCTTTGTTACTGATTTATAAACATGTCCCTAAAGTTTCAT
This sequence comes from Helianthus tuberosus, assembly GCA_030545235.1. Taxonomy (NCBI): domain Eukaryota; kingdom Viridiplantae; phylum Streptophyta; class Magnoliopsida; order Asterales; family Asteraceae; genus Helianthus; species Helianthus tuberosus. The sequence continues at coordinate 157,077,385 of CM060402.1, read as the reverse complement.
ATCAGTTCGAGGTCCAGAATAGGAGTTATGCTAAATAGCGCATTTAAGAAGCTTTTTGTCAATTAAACGGCGCAATTGGCATAAAGCCTATCTAAACCCAAATTTTGAGACCAAAACTTTTACCCACTGATGTAATATAATAGTTTGGGAATTTTAAAGATTTTTAATTATTTTTAACCTGCTCATAACCTAAGGTTATGGCGTTGATTCGGTAAATACCGGTTATACCCTTTTCGGTCATAAAATGAGTTCTACATAATATTTTGACACCAATCCAATTGCTACTGATTTTATATAATAAATAAAGTATTTTGTACTTTATAACCTGATCAGAAAACTCAGATTTCCTGTATAATCCGGAAATCGCTTAAAATGGCTTTTTACGCGTATTAAACGCATAGGTTGGGTTTAAAACCATTTTGCCATATAAGACCTATTACCAACTGATATGACCTAATAAAATAAGTTATTCCACTGATGTATTTGGACCCGAATCTCAGAATTTTGATTAACCTCTTTTATAATCTTTAAAAAAATGACCAAAATACCCCTACGGGGCTTATTATGAGATTAAACTCGTTTTTGGCATAATGGAAGATATCCTACTGATATCACAACATGTTTAAGGCATATTAACTTAGGAAACCTGTATATGACTCTTATGGTTACCCATTACGCCTCTTGCGCGTTCGGTTCGGTTTATGTAACTAGTTTGCATAAGTTAGCCGAAACGGGTCAAACCTTATCATTTTATCTCAAAATCCAGAAGGTGTTTAGATTACCCATATTATACAAGTATTCAAACTTGTCGGGTCTAAAACACATTCTATTCTGGTCTTCGCTTAATCATGCGTTTGAATCGTATATTTCCTTAAAACTAACCGGTCTAAGTTTAGGCTTAATTAAAGACCCGTTAGTATTCTAATTGGTTATTTATACCATCATTCCAGACTAGAGCCTTCCGGTAAATTGTACCTACGCTTACTTAAGTGAATACGACTGAGTTATTATAATTCTTGCTATTTAAGACAGGAGCTAGCTCAGGTAAATACTCTTAACTTATTTTCCCTATTACGGGCTTGGGATACGGTAATATAAATACCGCATGGTCAGGTATGGGATTCAAAGACCAATGAGTCGGGAAATCCAAATAACCTGTTTTAATTCGTATTGCTTGACTGAAACATTAGGGGTTAATGTGACCGTGTCCTGGATATCCTTGACTCATTAATTGCAATGGCCACGACCTAAGCACGGGGTGCAGGCATACACCTGACAGATGCAATAAGCTTATTAATTAATTATACCCAATAAGGGAATAGTGGTGTGTCGGTTAATCTTGAACCGGCATAGAACCGGGCCCCGTATGTAGAGCAAGTTATGTAAAACTGATAACATGAGATATAGTTTGTCCCAAGTATAAAAGATTAATTTTGCCTTGAGCATTTTAATCAAAGTGTCAACATATTTTCGTGCCTTGTGCACCTAAACCAATTTTCTTAAACTCTTTTCAAATGAGCCAGTTGAGTGTATTTACCAGTGAAAACTGACGTATTTTTCAAAGTCCAAGTGACAGGTACAAGTACGTAATAGGCTGGAAGCTGCTCAGGACTTGTTAGTTGAGGACTTTGCAACTCCTTCACATAAACCATTAGTCTGATAACTTCTTTTGTTGTTTTGATCCGCCTGTGGATTATTACAAGCTAGTCTGTACAGAATACTTTTATATTATCAGACATTTGTGTTTGTAATAATATTTTATATTTCAAGACTTCCGCTGTGCATTTAAATTGTGTTGTTTGACTATGATGATATTGTTGGTGCACTACATCTGTCGACTTCGTCTTGTATCGAGTCTTAGTCTTAGAATGTTAGATTAGGGCACATTGTACGAGATTTCCCGAGAAAGTTGATTTCACATATATGGACATGTCCGTATGTGGGAAACCTTATGTCCGTATGTGGGAAACCTCGTGTCCGTATGTGGGAAACCTAGAAGATGGTTTCGCTTATATGTACAATGGGAGGTTTCGCTTTTATGGACATGTCCATATAAGCGAAACCTAGTTCCTATAAATACCCTAAGAACGAAATCATTTGGAACAGTTCTTGTTTTCCATACCGAGGTGCTGCCGGTGTGAAATTTGATTGTAAACGCTGTTATATCAATCAAAAGTGTGATTTAAGTGAAGATCTAGCTATTTCTACGTCAGGTACTTGTTTTCCGCACCTGTATCTGATCAAAACTCCTCTGATAGACTCGTTCGGGTCAGAATACGATCCTACAAGTGGTATCAGAGCTTCAGGAGGAGGAGTTCTATAGAGATTTGCTGGATTTCATCATAAATTCTTACTTCTACATCTTCTTTCTTCATCAGAACAAGAATTACCGGTCGAAATTCGTTCAAATTTTCACAGACTAAAGGAACTTGATCATAGACAAATCCCTGAAAGTTTGAGCCTAAAATTCGAACTAAAAAAGGTCCAAAATAACCCCCGAGTTGGTTTCGCTCATACGGAAAAGCCCTGATTTCGCTTATTCATACATCAGGTTTCGCTCTTTTGACATAGGGTTTCGCTCATAGGACCTCCCAAGAACCTATTTCGCTCATATGACACTTCAGGTTTCGCTCATAAGACATAGGTTTCGTTCATTTGGACCACCTGGTTTCGCTCTTGTGTACATTATAACTCTGGTTTCGCTCATAAGGACTCCAATATGACCTATTTCGCTTTTGTGACCACCAACAAGACATGGTTTCGCTTTTGTGACCACCCATAAGACCCTATTTCGCTTTTGTGTCAACCCAAGACACTTAGTTTCACTCATAAGGCACATACAGGTCCCTGATTTCGCTTGAACTTTATTCGTTGATTTTGTATGAACACATTCTTGGTCCAATCATCAATTGAACTAATATCAATCTTGTCGGCTTATACATATCGATAGGTCCTTTTAGTAATCAATCGGTATCTCAATTTGTCGGTTCATAATTGTTTACATGTGAACATTGATTGTTTGTGTCTGATGTTTATCGATAGAATACAAGGTGCATGTGATTAATATAATTGTCGGCTCAAAAGGTTAAAATCATATTGCATTTAAATTTTACGGTCCAATGGTTTTGATTGCATGTGTTTGTTGATCTAATAAAATCGTTGGCCAATGTGATTCAAATTGGAGGTTCAAACAAAGTGAATTGAGTGTTGAGCCCATGTGTTTTTGTCAATTAGTGGATTGGGCGGCCCAATCATTGTCGTCGGTTTGTTTGCATGTGATGTTTGCATATCATATTGTGTTGAACATTGATTAATGAATTGGATGTGATAAATTGGATATTTCAAAGTATATAGTGTTCGGCTCATTGTGTTGTTGTCAGCCCATCATTCATCTCGGCCCAAGTTCAAAGTTTTTTAATCAAGATCAAAGCATAACATTCACAAGAGGTGATTCAGTTCGTTTGATTTCAAACTCGTTCAAGGTCGTGTGTTTTAGTCAGGTCATTGGAAAAGGTCGTTTGAAATTGATCCGAGTCATAGCAATTCTCTCAGTTTGCCAATTTAAATCTTAGTCCGCACAGAATATTCATCAGTTCGAGTGATTCAGTTCGCACAGAGTATCAGTTTGATTCAGTTGCTTTGATAAGTGTTTTAAACTGATTGTGTTTTGTTTGTTTGTGTGTCGTCAGGTGATACATGTGTATTACGAGGTGAACCAGTTAGTTTGAAAGCTTCTTTGAAAAATTCTTCGATACCGAAAAATGGATACTGAGTTTTACAAGGCGTTTGCTACAACTCCGGCTAGTCCATCCGATATTACTAAAACCATGACAATGGAGAATGAAACCGGAACAATGCAAAAACCCCCGAAACTTATGGGAATTGAGGATTATCACGAGTGGAAAAAACGGTTTGAGAATTGGGTTCAGGCGAATCATCTAAAAGCTTGGGAGAGCATCGAAACTGAATATGAGAGGCCAAAGAATTCAGTGGGAGTCGGTAAAATAATTTCAGAATTCACGGAGCAAGAAAGAGAAAGTTACAAAGGAGAAAAAATGATGATCAATCTGTTACAACAAGTAATAAAGGAGGATATATTTGTGTTGCTTCAACATGATGACAATGCTTACTCTATCTGGGAAGCTCTTAAAAAGAAATTCGAAGGAAGTACTGAAATGCTTCAGAGTAAAGCAGCATTGCTGAAAAAGGAGTTTGAACTATTTACGTGCATGCCTGGTGAAACAACAAAGACTCTTATTGAAAGATACTGTCATCTTGTACGCACCATGTCACAGTTGAAGATTACAAAAACTCTAGCAGAATGGGTTGAAAAGCTTGCTGACGCGTTACCGCAAAAGGAATGGGGTACATATCTGATGATATTGAAGAATTCCGGACAGTTTAGCAGGTTATCAATTGCACAGTTTATAGAGAAGCTGGAGGCACAGGATCTGGAGCAGCAGAAAATTGCTAGAATGAACAGTTCAACTCATCAACAAGATATTAAATTGTACTATAAAGGAAATGTTCAAACTGCTGAAGCCAGTCCAAAGATACAAACTGCATTTAGTGCTGGAAATCAGTCTACACCAAGCAGTCAAGGATCAGTCAACACTAGTGGGTTCTCAACGGTGAATCCTCCAAGTGTTCAAAGTTCATCTGCTGGAAATGGTCATCTAATTCAGTGCAATGTGGCTTTACATCTTCAAAATGGACAAAATTATTCTGAAGAGATTGTAAAGAATCATATGGGATTATTGGTCACTGCATTAGAGTCTTATGAAGGGTTGATTGCCGGAAGAATTGGTAATCTGATGCTCACAAAGGAAGATTATGACCAAATCGATGCAGAAGAGCTGGAGCTGATGGATATTAAATGGGCCTTAGCTAGTGTTTTGAGGAGAGCAGAAAAGTTTAGATTGATTACAGGAAGAAATGACTTCTTGGATGCAAACCTTTCTAATCTAGGATTTGATAAATCTAAAGTTGTCTGTTTTCGTTGCAGGGAGAAAGGTCACTTTAAAAGAGAGTGCAAGAATCAGGAGCCGAGAGGAGCAAAGGAGTCATCTGGGAAAGATGATTATTATAGGAAAACTATCTATCAGCAGATCACTCATCAACCGCATCAACAAAAAGAAGCTCAAACGGCACATGGAAGAATGATCGAGGATGCAAACAGGAAAGCTTATTGTGGCATTGTTGATCAAGATGATGAGAAAATGGCTGAAGGTTTTAGCTGGGACAAGTTTATTCCAGCTGATTCAAATGTTCAAGCGTTTATTGCACATATTATTCGAAAGCCAGAAATGCTGAAAGAATGGATGGAAGTGTTATCTGATGAAGAGAAAAATGAAGATGAAGGATCTGTTTCATCCGAAAACAGTTCATCAGAAACAAGTGATGATGAAGAGATGGAACAGATAAATTTGGGAAAAACTCATTTATCTTCTGACACTTTTGAATTTTATTTTGCAGAAAAATTGAAGAAACTGAAAGAGAGGAAAGCTGCAAAAGAATTGAAAGAAGTCAAAGTGATTGAGAAGATTGTGGAAGTTCAAAAGATAGTTGAAGTCGAGAAAATAGTTGAAATCACAAAACCCTGTCTTACATGTTTAGAGTCTTGTAAACAATGTATAGAGAAAGATGAGAGGTTTAGTGAGTTAGAAAAGTTGAAAGAACAATTGTTGTTTGATGTAAAGAATTTGAAAAAGTTGTATGATGTATTGAACAGACATGTGAATAGTCTGGAGAAGACTAACTCTGAAAGAGAAAAAGCTTTGAAGATGATGAATGCTACCATGATGACAAAGCAAAAAGAGATCAACTTGTATATAGAAGAATGTGCAAAGTGGAAGAAAGAGTTGGATAGTGAAGCAACTGAGAATGAAAGAATCAGAAGATTGCTGCAAAGTTACAAAGGTTGTGACTACATAATTGATAGAATTTATCCAACAGTTGAAGGATTTGAAGCGTTTAAAGGTGAAGAAACAAAGCCAAAGAAGAAAAAGGATACTGGTAAGAAACAGGGTGTCTGTTATAATAAGTGTCCGCCTCCGATTTGGGAAGGGTACTCGCCTAGAAAACCTAACGAGGAAGAACTAAAACAGGCGGTCAATATTAAGTTAGAATCCGAGATAACTGATGTTTTACCTGACAATATTGATGTCACGTTCACAGCGTCCGACACAGATCATGAGTCAGAACTGATAAAACGAGTGGTTGATCAGGTATTGGATAAGGATGAGGAGTCAGAGTCAAAGTCCGAGTCTGAAAGTTCGTGTCAGTCACTCAGTCGGGAGTTCGAGTTCGTCCGAAAAGAGTTCAAAATCATCGGGAAAACTGGTTTACAGTAAAGAGTTTTTGTTATCAAAATCTAATTTGAATGATGAAAAGTTTGAAGTAGTATATACTTTGAATGATTCTGACAAATTATATTTTGATAAAGAGTTTCCAATAAGAGGTGTTAAACCAGAAATGATCAAAAAGGTTTTCAAACTAATAGAAATTAATATTTTTGAAATAAAAGACGAAAATCTTAATGAAAAACCTAAGCCTTACACCTCAAGAGTACAACAAAGACTAAACAAGAAAAAAAGTTACAATTCTGGTTCTGGTTTTCAAAAGAAATCAAACCAAAATCGTAGCTACAAAAAGAAAGGTCTTGGTTTTATTCCACCAGAAAACTATAAAAATGAAAAATTTTCTAAAATAAATACAAAATTTGTTTCAGGTACAAGCTCGAAAGAGGAAGCAAAAAGCCCATTCTGGAAACAATCTAACCAAGAATTTCTTGCCGAGAATAGAAAGAATGAAGCTTATGTGAAGAAAGAGACAAGAACCTGTTTCCGATGCAATGAAGCTGGTCACATTGCATGGAACTGTCCGAAAGCGACAAACACAAAACAGGGAGTTTCTGGAAAACTGAAAGAAATTATTGTTGATAAAACCGAACCACCAACTGAAAAATTTAAAGTTTTCAAAAATTCAACATTTGAAGTTGGTGAGTGTTCGAAGAGATTTAACAGGCGAAGTGTTAAACTTGACAACCAAAAATGGGTTGTTAAGAAATCTGATGTAAAATCTGGTGATGAATCTGATTCCACAAAATCAGAGGAGCCAAAGTTTGATGAGAGTGATGAAAACTCAGTTCCTTCAATGGATGATGAGAACTTTCCACCATTGAGGACTGAAAATTTTAAAAGGAAAACTGGAAAGTCTGAAATCTCAAATCAGGGTTATTCTGAGAAGGATAACTTTGATGTTGAGAAAGCGTTTAATGGGAAAGTTAAGAAGATTTTTGGGAAAATGGTTGAAGGGAAAGTAAAAGGGGTAAAGGAGTTTTATGCTAAAAAGAAAGCAACTTACACTCCAACTGCTTCTGAATTGAAAACACCCAAGGCTGGTCAGGCTTGGGTGGATATTTTCTTTCATTAAAAAACCTGACTTGCCGGAGATCCCATGTTTATATAGTGGATCAGGAATCGGCATCATGATGACTGTCGTCAGAGTCAATCAAAAACCTAATTAAACTACGTAGATAGCGTAAGTAGGGTATCGTATCCACGGGGAATATGTGGTTAGTGTTTAACTAGAGAATTATTATATATTAAACGAAAGCAACTCCCACCCAGAATCCCGATTGCAAGTTAAAATCAAAAACCCGTTTACGGATTCATAACACCACATAGACATGGCCTTGGAATTAATGAATTTGATTAATTATTAGGGATAGTTTTTAAGATTCACCATATAACCTAATAACCCATTTATTTATATCAACTACCCACCAATTTACCAACCCGCTAACGATGCAAGTATATCGCCAATACGCTTGATAAACGACAAATAATTCAAATATAAAAAATGTTTACCAAGAATTCAACACAAGTGGTCAAGCTTTACCAGTTAAAAAGAATCCGCAAACAAAGTTTAATGAAAAACAAAGTAATCGTTCATCCGGGCAAAAGCCACAAGCAAAAAGATAAAGGTAATGTCCTCCAAGTTTCAGATTCTAGGTTTACACAAAACTCAATTTAATCATTAATTGGACACCACATAGACATGGTGCTGAAAAGTCGGTTAATTTAAGTGGTAATTAAAAATAGGTCTTTGTTATCAGATCTTTTACAGTTCAATTACCCTATTATCTACTAGTGTGAGTCAACCTACTCTATGTCACCCAACGAGTTACAAAGTTTTGTCATCAACCGAGCAAGTTGTAAAGTAAGAACTCAAAACACATAAAAATAGTTCAAAGAAACCAACACATCAAATTGTTTAACGACGTTGTCAATGTCAAAAACAAGTCCAATCATGAATAAAATTAAGAAAAATATCAAACCCTATGAACCGTATGCTTGGAGAAAGCCACCTAATCGCTCATGCCTTGAACCGTGTACAGCCGCCAAAAGGCGGCTGCCTTCCGTGCTTGCCCACTGTTCCTCTCAAAGCTGCCGTCAAATCCTTTCTTCCGCCCCCCCAAAATTCCTTTTGTTGTGCGTATATATAAAAAAAAAACTCGCTCCTGGCCTCCTACTACCCTTGATATCAAACTTTGTGGGCCATCATTCCTCATAATTCTTTCCCCAAACAAATATGGGCCTTTGTTAGCTCGTAAGCTGCTCACAATCTTGGGCTTAACATAAATTAATATCTACCCCAAATAATTTTTACACTCAATCCACTAGATTTAATTTGAAGTACCCACTCAAATTAATCCATGTAGTTTTAATAGTTGGCCATGATACGTCATCAGCATGCATCACCAAATACTCACCTTCATGCACTATAATCTTTATTTTCATGTATCATCATCACAAAATCTTTTGACGCAAATTAACTTTGCCTTTGCTAGCTTCTTGATCACATATTCTATGACTTAGAGATTTCCTTCCAGTTTTAGCTCATTTCCTTATTCAACCTACATAATATAAAACGTGATTAAATAACTACATTTCGTACCAAGATCAATGCATTTAGGTTGTAATGAATATAGAATAATGTGTACCAAAAAAGCACCGATCAAATCCCCACACTTATCTTTTTTCGTCCCGAAAAAATTATATGCAATGAAATCATAATCAGAACATTAGCATCTAATATATTCGATTATTTTATTTAACGAGTCAAACCACACGTTAACCAAGATTGCAAGTATACGATCCATTTAAGCCCAACCGCCTGCTTTCAAGCCCTTATTCACGATTCATTTAAGTTCAAGTAATTTATAGTTATCTATGGATCCCACACTCAAAAGACTACAACGCCACCTAATCCCGTTTCAAGTTTATAAGGTTAAAAGATTTATAATCTACCGCCTTATATAAAAAACTCTTATATTTTTCCGATTAAACTTTATGATGGATGAATGGATGATATTGTGAGCTTACATGCTTTTGTATACGATCAGTTCAGCGGACATACGCCACACGAGTCACCATCCCCATGGTTAATGCCATAAACTTCACGTTTTTTTATATATATAACCCCACCTAGAGGGTATGTACCGCATGAGTCGCTATCCCCGCGGCAATACCATAGGCTTTGTTTTTCTCTTTTTTTTCCAACATGTAGCTCAAATGGATTGATGGAATGTATTTTTTTTTTCGGGCGCCACACTGTTTCGGATTTGTTTTCACAAAAAGAAACATGTGTGCCAACTTAATCAGAAAAACTTATAAGTTTTTTACTTATGACATACCTCTTATACTTTCCACAGTTTCAGCTTTATCACAGTTTCTAAGGCGAAAACCCACAAGATTCCTAATTTTAGGTATATTATATCGATCCTAAGAAACCTTTCAGCTGGCTGGGCCTACCCACATATCCTAAATTAGACGCGTGACCGACCGTTTATTATCTCATATATATAATAATTAAATGCCAACGATCTAATTATACCTATCATTTTCCATTTTGTGCAAAAACTTTTATGGGACATTTTCTATTTTTTTGGATTTTTTATTTTTTCAATTTTTTTTTAGACACTAATCTCCCCTCCCCACACTTAAAATCTACATTGTCCTCAATGTGGAAAGAAAAGCGACTCAAAAATAAAATAAAAATATATGTACAAAAGACTGGAACAAACTCCCCTGGTTAAAGGATCTTCGCGAATGTTCCATGGCGACCGTATAGCATTTCCTTCGCGGCCGCGTTCAGTAAAAACTCGGGTTGCTCTTTAAAAATGATGTTCAGATCATCCCCGTCCAAATGGAGATTGAGTATGGACAGATCGATCAAAACCTGCAAAACAAACACACCCCGCATAATACTGAACTAAACAAAAAGAAATAAAATAAAATAGAAAGAACAATATTTTTGGTTTTTTTTAATTTTTTTTTACTTTTATTTTTTTGTTTTGTATTTTTAAATTTTTTTTTTTTTTTTTGAAAACTAGAAAAACATTAAGCGCACTAATTCCCCGGCAACGGCGCCATTTTGATGACTGTCGTCAGAGTCAATCAAAAACCTAATTAAACTACGTAGATAGCGTAAGTAGGGTATCGTATCCACGGGGAATATGTGGTTAGTGTTTAACTAGAGAATTATTATATATTAAACGAAAGCAACTCCCACCTAGAATCCCGATTGCAAGTTAAAATCAAAAACCCGTTTACGGATTCATAACACCACATAGACATGGCCTTGGAATTAATGAATTTGATTAATTATTAGGGATAGTTTTTAAGATTCACCATACAACCTAATAACCCATTTATTTATATCAACTACCCACCAATTTACCAACCCGCTAATGATGCAAGTATATCGCCAATACGCTTGATAAACGACAAATAATTCAAATATAAAAAATGTTTACCAAGAATTCAACACAAGTGGTCAAGCTTTACCAGTTAAAAAGAATCCGCAAACAAAGTTTAATGAAAAACAAAGTAATCGTTCATCCGGGCAAAAGCCACAAGCAAAAAGATAAAGGTAATGTCCTCCAAGTTTCAGATTCTAGGTTTACACAAAACTCAATTTAATCATTAATTGGACACCACATAGACATGGTGCTGAAAAGTCGGTTAATTTAAGTGGTAATTAAAAATAGGTCTTTGTTATCAGATCTTTTACAGTTCAATTACCCTATTATCTACTAGTGTGAGTCAACCTACTCTATGTCACCCAACGAGCTACAAAGTTTTGTCATCAACCGAGCAAGTTGTAAAGTAAGAACTCAAAACACATAAAAATAGTTCAAAGAAACCAACACATCAAATTGTTTAACGACGTTGTCAATGTTAAAAACAAGTCCAATCATGAATAAAATTAAGAAAAATATCAAACCCTGTGAACCGTATGCTTGGAGAAAGCCACCTAATCGCTCATGCCTTGAACCGTGTACAGCCGCCAAAAGGCGACTGCCTTCCGTGCTTGCCCACTGTTCCTCTCAAAGCTGCCGTCAAATCCTTTCTTCCGCCCCCCCCCCCCCCCCCCCCAAAATTCCTTTTGTTATGCGTATATATAAAAAAAAACTCGCTCCTGGCCTCCTACTACCCTTGATATCAAACTTTGTGGGCCATCATTCCTCATAATTCTTTCCCCAAACAAATACGGGCCTTTGTTAGCTCGTAAGCTGCTCATAATCTTGGGCTTAACATAAATTAATATCTACCCCAAATAATTTTTACACTCAATCCACTAGATTTAATTTGAAGTACCCACTCAAATTAATCCATGTAGTTTTAATAGTTGGCCATGATACGTCATCAACATGCATCACCAAATACTCACCTTCATGCACTATAATCTTTATTTTCATGTATCATCATCACAAAATCTTTTGACGCAAATTAACTTTGCCTTTGCTAGCTTCTTGATCACAGATTCTATGACTTAGAGATTTCCTTCCAGTTTTAGCTCATTTTCTTATTCAACCTACATAATATAAAACGTGATTAAATAACTACATTTCGTACCAAGATCAATGCATTTAGGTTGTAATGAATATAGAATAATGTGTACCAAAAAAGCACCGATCACATCATTCATGTTTTATGAGATTGTATGAAAAGTTCTTAAAATTGTTAAAACTTTACAGGTTGAATGACTACGCCGGAGCTTCCAGGTTGGTAAGTGCGAAGCAGGAATCGACATCTTGATTGGTAAAATGGTTTTGTGTAGATGTTTTATTTCTACATGTGGTTATATGTTTTGGATATTCTTACAAGTGGTAAGAGGTTGGATCTTACAAGTGATTCATCAAGGTCATTAGTTTGAACTTGATGTAATCCTCATATATGTGATTGAATGAACAAGATGATGAACCCGACCCTACAAGTGGTTAAAACAAAACTTATTTTCCGAAAAAATCATTTTGGTTAAAACAAACTTAAGTGTTTTGAAATCATAATAAGAAAATAGTTTTGTGTAAGGGGGAGTTCTGATTGTTTATGCCAAGTGAATGGCGATTTGAAGCGATTCGATATCGGTTGTCAACTTTATTGTACAGTTTATTTTGAAATTTCCTTTAATGTGTTTGCATTTTAGGGGGAGTAGAAATTTTCAGAAAATCCAAAAACATTTGAAAATTTGAAAAAGACAAAAACATGATAAAATCAAAAATGAGTTTTAGTGTCAAAGAAGAGGAAATGATAGTACATCAGTAGACAGTCACAGTATGCTAAAGAATTGTATTGTTTAAATAGCGTTAAACGGTCTCACTGATGATATGTCGATAGGTTTTTACACATTTAGTACGCTTTTTCGGGATATAAACTTAAATTCAAACTTGCTTATTTCGTGGGGAACACTACTTGGATATATAGGTAACCCCTGAAATCTCGTTTGAAAGGTCCCTCTTTCTGAGATACTAGGTCTTTATGCTCAGTGATATCTGGGGTATTATCCCGGGACTTCTGCTGAAAGAAATTTCTGACCTAGTCCACGTATAATACTTTCCGCATGCTTGAAATATAGCGCAGCCCTCAGCAAATTGATGAAACAATAAAATTGATAGTCATTGCTATTGTAACAAAAGATCCTCTAAAGGGGACCCACCAAAAGTCGAAGCCGTCATCTCTCTGCGTATCGAAAGATCGACCTGAGCTCTCACGGCCCTCGCAATTTAACCCCTTACAGATATCATCTGTGGTATACTCACCTGTAAGACTGAATATTGGGATCTGGATACGGGAGTATACTCAAGAGGTGAGACACATGAATGAGTTTAAGTTCTTAAAACACCTAACTCATATCCTGAATCAGTTGAAATTTGTGTGAGAATTTAAGTGGATTAGTATATCGGCAATCTAAGTGAATTGTTTAATTCTTAATGTGTAACTAAGCTCAATGGTACTTGTGACTTGTCATAAACTGATATGATCCTCTTGCACGAACTCACAAAAATATTGTCTGTAAATATTTCTTTATTGCATTGCATTTCTTTTCAGAAAAGTCCAAAAAGATTTTCAGTTTGTTTTAGCATAATTTTTTTAAAAAAATCAAAAAGATTTTCGACAACTGATGTTGGAGAGCTGATTTTCAAAATTCCAAGTGTTAAACATGATGACATTGTTGTGAGGGGGAGTGTGTCTTAATTGTCAAAATATGTTTTTAAATCAACAAGTGGTTCATCTTATGTGTATGGTCTGAGGGAGAGTCGGTGTTGATGCATATGTTTATGAGAGGGAGTTATCTGATTATATCAGCATGTTGGTGCATACAAATTGTTAAATTTAGAGAATTTATTTCTGGGTTAAGAATGTGCAGGTTTAGTCAGGTTTCGATACCTGAGGAATCTGATTGGAGGTAGTCAGGCAATGATCTTGGAATATGAAGAGTCAAGCGGATTGATATTGAAAAGCTGTGAGATGGAAAGCCAGACAACGATCCTAAAGCTGATGATGCTGATGAACTGAAGAAATGCCAACATGTCGCAAGGGGGAGTCTGAAGTTCTGCAATAAGAGACTGAGAGAAAGAAGCCCAGAGACAGATCAAGACTGAAGATGCGAAGACTCGACACTTAAGACTCGTCAACATCTGAGGGGGAGTCTGTTGGTGCACTACATCTGTCGACTTCGTCTTGTATCGAGTCTTAGTCTTAGAATGTTAGATTAGGGCACATTGTACGAGATTTCCCAAGAAAGTTGATTTCACATATATGGACATGTCCGTATGTGGGAAACCTCATGTCCGTATGTGGGAAACCTAGAAGATGGTTTCGCTTATATGTACAATGGGAGGTTTCGCTTTTATGGACATGTCCATATAAGCGAAACCTAGTTCCTATAAATACCCTAAGAACGAAATCATTTGGAACAGTTCTTGTTTTCCATACCGAGGTGCTGCCGGTGTGAAATTTGATTGTAAACGCTGTTATATCAATCAAAAGTGTGATTTAAGTGAAGATCTAGCTATTTCTACGTCAGGTACTTGTTTTCCGCACCTGTATCTGATCAAAACTCCTCTGATAGACTCGTTCGGGTCAGAATACGATCCTACAGATATCAACTACGTCACGATACTCCCCACCGGTAATACGTGGAAATATCGGGGTGTAACAGGTTGGTATCAGAGCCAACATTGAGTGAATTAAACACTATCCTTTTGTGTTTAATCTCGATGACACAGTAGCACATTCCTTGACTTTCTGAGTCTAGACTTAACATAGGAATACCCTTATCTCTATTCAGAGAATGTTTGCTTTAAATTCTATATTCTAATACGTCGCTAAGCAAAGGAGCCGTAGTGGAATTTCTCCCCAATTGGAGCCTAGGGAAGGCCGAGCTTCGTGCTGCGAATAGGATGAAACGTACAACTGAGGAGAAAACATTTAGGATTAAAATGAAGAAGAAACTCCTTTTGCTGAAGTTCGTTTCTTTAATAGTCCTTATAAGGACATATTTATCTTTCAGTCCCTTCGAGGACAACATTATTCCTTTCAAGTCCCATTTAGGGCAAATTTGAACTTTTTAAATTTTATAGTGAAATGATTAAATTTAAATTTTCATTCTAAACATGAAATACGAAATAAATGAAAAATAACATTACTTTTACAAGATCTACCATTATAATAAAATGGCAAAATCTAAAAAAAGGACAAGACCTAGCCACGTGTCATTTTAAGACAGGGCCAAGACGGTAGTTCCTCAGTTAGATTCAGATCCTTATTAACATCTCGATTTAAAATTTGTTCTGCGTTAATTATTAAAAAAGAATCTTAAAGGTAAACCTAGCCTATATTACAAGGCCAAGATGGTAGAACCTATTCAAGAGATTCAAATCCTTGTTAACACCTAAGAACGTGTTAGCACTCTTGACAAATATGATTCGAGAAAATCACAATAGTCATCCCTATTCTGGAAATTTTTAAAATTTCCTAATTTGCCTTATGATCTAGAAATCATGGCTTATATCGTCCTATAAGATGATCATATTATAAACATCCGTTAGTGATGAAGTGCCTACGGTCTAAACTTGTTGTCCGATAAGACAACGACAGTGGTGGTCTTTGACCCCTGTCTAAAGATATTGGAATACGCCCAGACAAAATAGTCGGTAGGATCCTTACGATCTCAACTAATAACATCTGAAAAGATGATCATACCATAAACATCCCTTAGAAGGGAAATGCCTACGGGCTATAATTAACGTCCTTTGAGACTAAAGACAGTGGTAGCCTACAACTCCCTGTCAAGAAAAGGTAATGAACTTTGATTCAAACCTTAATGCCTCGATTCTCTGAAATCATGGCTTATATCATCCTATAAGATGATCATATTATAAACATCCCTTAGAAGGGAAGTGCCTACGGGCTATAGTTAATGTCCTCTGAGACTAAAGACAGTGGTAGCCTACAACTCCCTGTCAAGAAAAGGTAATGAACTTTGATTCAAACATTAATGCCTCGATTCTCTGAAATCATGGCTTATAAATTAAACTTGTCTACGCGACTAGGCCATTTGTGCTATTTTTAACTTGTAAATTAGGATTTATGATAAGAATCCTGAATAAAATAAATATCCTTCCTTCCCTGCCAGTATACATATTAAAAAGAATCTTAAAGGTACGACCTAGCCTATTTGTCATTCCAGACGAGGCCAAGATGGTAGAACCTATTCAAAGGATTCAAATCCTTGTAACATTGTAAATATGTTAACACTCCTGGCAACAGTGATGCGATAAAATCACACTTGTCATCTTTATATTAGGATTTTCCAAACCCCTTATTTTTAGCGTAAATGATCAAGAGGAATCATGGCTAATAAACGTTGAACATGATGAACACATCAAAACATCCATTGGGATGTATACCTACGGGAAAGGATGTATACATGAAAAGATAGTTTTATTTCATAACTTCTTGTCAAGACAATGAATTATGAAATTTTCCGATCCAAAGGAATCATTGATTATGTTTTAAAATTTCCCTTGTGACAAGCCCTCTGTGCCATCAAAAAGTCCTTGGGACAAGCCCTTATGCTATATAAAATGTCGATACGACATTGACAGTCATGACTTATGTCCCCTGTCTAATAAATATGAAGGATTATATTCCGTCTAAACGCCAAAGATGGTTTATCTAAAAACCTAGGCCAAGCATAATCAAATAAATTTAATACTATCTATTGGTCTATATGGTTGAGTTACACCATGGCTATTTAATCGTCAAGTTCGACAATTCGCTATGTAATTAAACAAATTATTACTACTTGGATAGTAGCCTTCAAAGCTTCACCACGGCTGACTCCTCTGAAGTTCACAATCATCCAGTTAGTCGGAATGATGTCCATTGACCAGCCTTTGTGGCAAAATAAATTATCTCCAAAGAGATGACGGCTGTAGTCTTTGACTCTCTGTCCAAAGGTGAAGAACTATGTTCGAACCTTAAGATCTCTGATCCAATAAGATTGAGGCTTATATATTAATGCCTTAAGTGTCATATCCAATATGTCATTTGTGACAAGGCCTTCGTGCCTATGATTATTAATGTCCTTCGTGACAAGCCTTCCAACTATCTAAAGATTGTCGTTATGACAAGGACAGTTGTGACATCGTGATCCCCTGTCAAAAGGTAATGGACTCGGTCCAAACGATAAACATGATTGATGGTCTTTGTCACACCCCGACTTTCCACGTTTGACCGGTGGGCCCGGTGGGGAGTATCGTGACGTGGTTGGCAACATAATAGTCAAACAACACAATATTTAAAATGCACAGCGGAAGCAAATGAAAGATATAATTCAACTTTAATAGTTTGTAATATCAAATATCACAATAGTCGAATGTTTATCCACAGAAGGATAAAAAATAAATAGGAAACAGTAGTTCAACAGACTTTAGGCATCTTAAGCTTGCGAGACTCTTTTGATGCTAAGGAGAAATCCAGCCTATTACGATTAGTACCTGCATTTAATCTTTTTGGGAAAATACGTCAGTTTACACTGGTAAATACATTCAACCGACTCATTTTTGAAAAGTTTAATAAAATTGATTTGAATGCACGTGGCACAAACTTTTTATAACTTGGGATAATTATTTAAATATATAATCTCGTAAAAGAATTACATGTTCCTTATGCGTTCAGTAGCCCGGGTCGTGCCGGGTTAAAGATCAATAGACACACCACATTATTTATTTGGCACTGACGGGTGTACGCCTACACCCCGCGCTTAGGTCGTGGCCATTTCGTAAAATGATGCCAAGGATATCCGGGACATGGTCATTAACCTCCCAAAGGCTTTAAGAAAACAAAACAATTTAAACGGGCCGATCAAATATCAATTAACCACCAAACGATGGAAGATTTAATGCCCGACCAAGCGGTATTTTATATACCGTACCCCAAGCCCGTATAGGGAAAATAAGTTAAAAGTATTTACCTTTGCAAGTATAATTCACAAACAGCAAATGCAAGTAGCTTTTACTGGTCCTCCTATTCTGGAACAAAGGTTTATAATAACCTATTAGAATCCTAACGGGTCTTTAATTAAGCCTAAACTTAGACCGGTTAGTTTTAAAGATACGGTTCGTACGCGTGATTAAGCGAAGACCGTGATAGAATGTGATTTAGACCCGAAAAGTTTGAAGACTTGCTTAACATGGGTATATTATATACATTATGGATTTTGAGATAAAAATGATAAGGTTTGACCCGTTTCGGCTAGTTTATGCAAACTAGTTACATAAACCGAACCGAACGCGCAAGAGGCGTAACGGGTGACCATAAGAGCCATCTATAGGTTTCCTAAGTTAATATGCCTCAAATATGTTGTGACATCAGTAAGATATCTTTTATTATGCCCGAAACGAATTTAAACACAAACTATGCCCCGTAGGGGTAGTTTGGTCATTTACAAGGTTATAAAAGAGTTTAAGTATTATCCTGAGTTACAGGTATGATGTAATCAGCAAAAATACTTAATTTGATAAGTTATAATAATAGGGTACTGTATATATGTGAAATTTATCAATTATAACCAAACTATGCACCGAAGGGGCATTTTGGTAATTTCACATAAGCCGAAAAGCTCAAAACTGAAGTCTGAGTTAAACAACTTTTGCTTACTGTTAAAATATTATAATTTACCTAAAATATCAGTAGGTATCAACCCTTGTATGTTTAAAATAGTTTTAGTACATACTATGCGTTAAAAACGCTTAAAAAGGCGATTAGAAGCCGTTTCCGGGTTCTATATAGAAAGTTGATATTTTTATTATTCCAGAAGGTTTAAAATAATGTATTTAACATATAAGATCAGTAGCAAAAGGTTTGGGGTCAAAAAGATATGTAAAACTCATTTTATAGCCCGAAAGGGCAAAACCAACAATTACCGAATCAAGCCTATGACTCTAAGTTATGCTTAGCCTAAAATTAATTAAAAATCTTCAAAAATCCCAAAATAATATATTACATCAGTGGGTAAAGAGTTTGATATCAAAAAGTGGGTTTGAATAGGCTATATGCTAATTATGTTGTTTAATCGCTAAAAACTTTATAATTACGCTAATGAGCATAATTCTCAATCTACACCTCAAACTGATGTCAAACTTTGGGTACAAGTTTATATATCAATAATTAAGGTTTCTACTCTTTTATATTTTCAAAAATCATGTTTTATGGTGAAAAGGGCATAATGGCCAACATATGAGCAATTAACGGAATCATGCATATTAACTGGATAACTAATAAACCATGGTGTATAATCACAGAGGATTATACTAGCATGTAACCTGGTCCTAAGGAAGTTCTAAGGCATTTCTAAATCATGCTTAAACGGGTCAGAACTGAAAGTCAAAGCAAAAGTCAAATTATGCGACTTTCGGTTCCGAACCGGGTCTAAACAGAAAATTTTCGGGTTGAACATGTTTAGACATGTTCTTAAACTAATTACCAAGTTATATTAATGATCAAACAGGTTGTAGGGGTTCTACATTGCTAATTATGCATAAATTAGAAAATAAACATTCTGTTGACTTTTTAATAACAAGTTTGACCCGACATTTGACCTAGTTAGAGTGGGAATCAGAGGGTGCCCTTTTAAGGGTTTATTGCCCACATAATTACCAACTTATAACTACTTTCAATTCGACTAATCACTGGACCATCAATGATTAATTGCTAAGTCAACCGTTAATTACGACGGTTTGACTTTTAAGCTAAAACTAAACAAAAACTTAACTAAGAAAGGTTAAGCATACTTACTGAAGTCCTATGCACGATTTGTGATCACTTGAGTCTGCTTTGGAGCTCCAGAAATGATCAGATATGCAGAAGTGAGGTGTGGTTACAATGGTTGCACATGAAGCCTTTATATAGTGTTCAAAATCTCATAGATCATTGACACACAAGCCTAACCATGGCCATGGATCATCCACAGGTGTGCCTAAGGGCCTAGGGGTTGTTTAGGGGTCGTCCAAGATGAGGAAAATCGTTTTAAGTCGGTTAAAATGGCATTGGCAGACACTAGCCCAAAGATTTCGGATCAGAGGGCCCTTCGCGTCACGCGTAGCCCCCTTAGGGGCCCTCGCGTCGCGCGAAGCCCCTTCTGATCAAATCTGAATTTTTGATTTTTATGCTTTGGTCCTTGGCTCTTAAAAACTTTGCTTCGACTTTATTTCTTGCATTTTGAACCCTCCAATTTAACTTATAAGGGCTTCAAGACATATACCCACTTTGTTAAGTCCTCGGTTAACTTTATTGTCACCCGAAAAGTCATAATTTTCAACGTTAACGCTTTTAACCCCTCGCATACGAATTTGATCATAACTTTCTCATACGATAATGAAACTTTATGAAATTTATATCGTGAATTCTAGTGAGCATAATTAACTGTTACAAAGCTTCGGGTTTGCTAAAAGGTCACTCAGAGGTATAACTTAAACATGTTGACACATTTAACCCCTGTAGTTTGTAATCTCTCACTTTCTTTCATATTTAGCTTCGTATGATCCATGATTTATTCGTTTGAAGGTATGAGCATCATGTAGGGTTAATGTACAATATATTTATTCACTATTGACATTTAGAACCCGTATATTCTCATACTTTCCATGTTTGTCAACTTTCATCCTTTTATAACATTCTTTCACATGTTCAAACTTATGACACGTGTCAACACATTATAGGACGTGAATTTTAGAGGTGTTACATCCTCACCCCCTTAAAAGAAATCTCGACCTCGAGATTTACTGAAATAAATAAGGGTACTTTTCTTTCGTTGTGGACTCCACCTCCCATGTATACTTGGGACCTCTACGGGCATCCCATTTTACCTTTACAATAGGCACATGCTTCCTTCGAAGCTTCTTAACCCGTCGATCTTCAATCGACAATGGTTTTTCCACAAATTTCAAGCTCTCATATATATGCACATCTGTATGTGGTATGACTAGCGATTCGTCAGCTAGGCATTTCTTCAGATTGCAGACGTGGAATACGTTATGAATACCACTGAGCTCTTCAGGTAAGTTTAACTTGTAAGCCACTGATCCAACACATTCGATAATCTCGAATGGTCCTATATACCTCGGGCTTAACTTACCCTTTTTACCGAATCGCATCACCCCCTTCCAGGGTGATACTTTAAGCAACACTTTGTCACCTACTTCGAATTTCATAGGTTTACGCTTTGGATCTGCGTAACTCTTCTGCCTATCTCGGGCAACTTTGAGACGGTCGCGAATCTGGACAATCTTGTCCGTCGTTTCAAAGACTATCTCTGGTCCTGATAATTGGACATCTCCAACTTCCGCCCAACAAACGGGCGTTCTGCACTTTCTACCGTATAAGGCCTCGAAAGGCGCAACCTTAATGCTGGTATGGTAGCTATTGTTGTAGGAGAACTCGATTAACGGCAGGTGGTATGCTCGAAGCATGTCTTCCAAAGTTTGGATAGTACGCTCACTCTGGCCGTCCGTCTCGGGATGGTAAGCCGTACTAAAATTTAAACGCGTGCCCAAAGATTGTTGGAAACTCTTCCAAAAATGTGACGTGTATCTAGTATCTCTGTCGGAGATAATAGATACAGGTATGCCATGTAAAGCTACAATCTTATCTACGTACAGTTGGGCTAACATGTCGGAGCTATAAGTCTCCTTGATGGGTAAGAAATGTGCTGATTTAGTCTGTCTATAAACTATAACCCATATCGTATCATTTCCTTTCCTTGTCTTGGGTAACTTGGTGATAAAATCCATAGTTACCATTTCCCACTTCCACGTAGGAAGTTCAGGCTGTTGTAGCAAACCTGACGGCTTTTGATGTTCTGCTTTTACTTGTGCACACGTCAAGCATTTAGCTACATAGGTAGCTACAGACTTCTTCAAGCCTATCCACCAATAGTTTGCCCTTAGATCCTGGTACATCTTATCAGCTCCAGGATGAACGGAATATTTAGAACTATGGGCTTCCTGGAGGATAACATCCCGAAGTCCTCCATAAATAGGAACCCATATTCGTCCATTCAATCTCAGAATTCCGTCCTTGCCAAGAGATAACTGCTTCCAACACAGCTTCCTTCTATGCAGCTAACAACCTTTCATTCAAACTGTTCTTTATCTCAATGCTCTTGGCATTGATTCGGATGGGTTTCACCCTTTCCTTTCGACTCAAGGCATCGGCGACTACATTCGCTTTGCCGGGATGGTATCTGATTTCACAATCATAATCATTCAAAGTCTCCATCCATCGGCGCTGCCTCATGTTTAAATCCTTCTGATTAAACAGGTGCTGGAGGCTCTTGTGATCAGAATAGATCACACACTTGATACCATATAAATAGTGCCTCCATAGCTTTAGTGCAAATACAACGGCACCCAACTCCAAGTCATGGGTGGTGTAATTCTTTTCATGCACCTTTAGCTGTCGTGAAACATAGGCAATAACCTTGCCTTTCTGCATAAGCACACACCCCATGCCAGTGTGTGATGCATCGCAGTAAACTACGAATTCTTCGGTACCTTCAGGCAATGTCAGTACAGGAGCATTGCTCAAATTTTGCTTTAGGATATCAAAGGATTCTTGTTGCTTTGGTCCCCAGTCGAACTTAATCTTCTTCCTAGTCAAGGAAGTTAGGGGCGCAGCAATCCTTGAAATTTTTTCGATAAAACACCTATAATATCCTGCCAATCCCAAGAAACTGTGAATTTCTGTGGGCATCTTCGGCTCTTGCCAGTTCATAACTGCTTCTACCTTAGCGGGATCCACTTGGATACCACGCTCACTAACCACATGTCCAAGGAATTGGACTTCTCGAAGCCAAAATTCACACTTTGAAAATTTGGCGTAGAGTTTCTCATGATGTAGAAGTTTAAGAATACATCGAAGGTGTTTCTCATGGTCAGCTTGGGTCTTCGAGTAAATGAGAATGTCGTCGATGAAAACGATGACGAATTTATCTAAGTATGGCTTGCAAACGCGATTCATGAGATCCATGAACGGGGCAGGTGCATTAGTGAGCCCAAAAGGCATCACTAGGAACTCGTAATGACCATAACGAGTCCTAAATGCGGTTTTGTGTACGTCTTCATCTCTAACGTTCAGTTGGTGGTAGCCTGACCTCAAGTCAATCTTCGAGAAATAACTTGCCCCTTGCAATTGATCGAACAAATCGTCGATTCTGGGCAAAGGATACCTATTCTTTATTGTGACCTTATTAAGCTCACGGTAATCGATGCACAGACGCATCGATCCATCCTTCTTTTTGACAAACAAGACTGGCGCTCCCCAAGGAGACGAACTAGGTTTAATGAAACCTTTAGCTAGCAATTCATCTAGTTGCGTTCTTAATTCCTTCATCTCTGTTGGCGCCAACCTGTAAGGCGCTCTAGCAACAGGTGCTGCTCCAGGGATGATGTCGATTCTGAATTCTACTTGCCTATCCGGTGGTAAACCAGGTAGTTCTTCAGGAAAAACATCAGGGTATTCAGAAATGACGGGGATATCTTCCATCTCCGGTTTCGGCTCATCAATAATCACTTGTGCCATGTAGATGACACAACCCTTCTTTAAACACTTAGAGGCCTTGAGCATAGTCACTTGCTCAGGCAGCCCATACTGGGTATCTCCCCGAATGGTAAGTGATTCACCAGACGGAGTCTTAATCACCACTTGCTTTTTGTTGCATACAATTTGGGCCTGGTTATGAGATAACCAGTCCATACCCAAAACTATGTCAAAACCGGCTAACTTAAAGGGAAGTAGAGACAAAGGAAAAGAGTGGTTCTTAATGGATATAACACATCCATCTAACACAGTTGAGACGGTTTCTATGGTGCCGTCTGCTAACTCCACCTCATAATTCACACTTAAGGTTTTGACAGGTAAATTCAGTAATTTGCAGAACTTATGATCTATAAACGATTTATCAGCGCCTGAATCAAAAGTACTCTTGCATAGACATCATTTATGAGGAAGGTACCTGTAATCACGTTGTCGTCCTGGACGGCTTCCTTTGCATCCATCCTGAAGACCCTAGCATTGGTCTTCTTTCCTTCATTGTCTTTCTTTGCCTATTTTGGGCAGTTGGTCTTAATGTGCCCCTTTTCATTGCAACGGTAGCATGTTGCGTCTTTCAGCTTCTTGCAATCCAAGGTCTTGTGCTCCTTGGACTTGCATATTCCACATGTAAAAGTTTTCGACTGAGTCTGCGAGTTCGATTCATATCTGCACTTCCCGAAGTGCTGTCTCTTGCAGATCTTACACTTGGGCTTTTCACCAGACTGATGCCCATCCTTTCTAGACTCAGACCCTTTCTTGTGGTCATTGTTTCCTCGATGCTTCTTGTTTGACCTTCGTGAACTTTCATCTTTACGTTTCCTTTTCTCGGCATCCGAGTTCCTCAGCGATCTCTGTCGGACCGCGTCCAGAGTGAGGGACAAGGATATGTCAGTTACCGATCTGAAAGTAGTCGGCCGAGAGGCCTTCACGCTTGCCTTTATTTCTGGGGCTAAACCCCCGATGAAACGAGCTATTCTTTTAGGTTCCGGGGTTACCAGATACGGAACCAATCTTGATAATGTGTTGAAGCTCGTGAGGTAAGCTTGGTAATCAAGGTTCTTCATAACCAACGATAGAAAATCAGACTCTATCTTCTCCACCTCATGCTGAGGGCAGTAGTTTTCCCTGATAAGGGCAATGAATTGTTCCCATGTCATGTTGTACAATGGGATCTTCCCGGTGGCTTGAATCAACGATCTCCACCAGGCTAAGGCCTCACCCTTAAATGATTGCGACACAAACTTGACCACATCCCTCTCAGCGCATCCGCTGATATCCACAACTGTATCCATCTCATCTAACCACGTCATACAATCTACAGCTCCTTTCTCCCCAGTGAAATCTCTGGGTTTACATGAGACAAAATATTTGTAGGAGCAACCCTTGTCACGGGGTCCTTGATTTAGCATTATTTTCTGAGACGGGTCACTATGATGATTTGAGGAGTGACGATCGTCATCTCCTTTCTTGGGTTCATCCTTCTTGGAGGGTGGCTTTGAATGCGGTGTAGATAGGGTCCTACTTCGAGTCCCACTATATTCTTCATACTGCCGCTCTAAGGCCTTTGTAACAGCGTCGTCTACTAACGCTTTCAGTTCAGCACCCGTTATATTAATTCGGGCGTTATCATTATTCTCCTTTGGGTGACTATTAATTTCATTCGAGTCAGCAATTTTTAATTTGAACTGTTGCATAAGACAATGACAATAGTTTATTTGGGAGTTTATCATAGAATTGTCTTTTATGGCAATTCATTAACCACGGTAAACAGAGACCAGATTTGGTTAATTTGTTAATTATATATATTTAGGATTTTTATTATAATTTATCCTAATTATTAAAACAATAACAATTTTATTAGTGGCACAACAGGCCTAGTCACAAGGACATTTTTAAATTATAAGCTATGATTTCAAAGAATCAAGGCTTTAAGGTTTAAACCTAGTTCTTTACCTTTTTCGGACAGGGAGTCATAGCTACCACTGTCTTTTGGCTCATGTAGAAATGAGCAAGGCCCATAGGCACTATATTACCAACGTATGGTCAAAATATGATCATCTAAATTGATGATTTAAACCCATGATTCAGAGATCATTAAGTTGGGATAGGAATCTTTTGAAGAATCCTTATATAAGAATGACGTGTGTGATTTTAACGAATCACGTCTGCCAGGAGTGTTAACATATTTTTAGATGTTAACAGGGACCCGAATCTTTTAAACAGGTCTTACCATCTTGGCCAGGTCTTTACAATGACACTCAGGCTAGGTTTCACTCTTAAGATTCTTATTCAATATTTAATAGGCAGATTATTATTAAAAGGAATGATTTTGATTTATTTATTTCATGTAATATATTTATGCATATAATAGCAAAAATGAAATTTATAAACTTAACATTCCATTAATTATTAAAAGATTACATACTGCCCTAAACGGGACTTTTTAACAAACACTTACCCACGCAGGGGTCAAACTGAAATACTAGTCCACGCAGGGACTTAAACAAACAACATACCCTCGAAGGGTTAACAGAAAGATAGGCCCACGCAGGGGCTCAAAAGACAACCATACCCATGCAGGGGTCAAAACAACAATACATGCCCACGCAGGGGTCAAATCAGCAATACATGCCCACGCAGGGGCTCAACTGAAACAAGGAGACTACAATCAAAAATTGAAGGATTCAATGGTCCTTCTTGCTCTTCCCTTTTTATTAAACTTGTCAATCCCTGGAAGAAACTTTGTCGCTCCCGGCGATCTCTGTGAAAGTCTCGCTTGACTTGGTCCAATCTTTGAAGAATTTCTTCCCGCTCGGGTGGGGAAAACCGTGGCGGCTGCGATTGTTGCCGAATTATAGGTCTAGCAGGTATTTGGTACCCATGAGTTGGGTACCCTGCTCCCCAAGGAGCTCCATACGGTCCTTCAGGATGAAAGGAGTTATAGTTGGCCGCTACCAAGTATGGGTCGGCTTCTGCGTAATTATAGTTGGTGTGAGCCGGCTGCTCAAACGGGTTATATGCCATCGAACCAGTGTAGGCAGGAATCGGGTTATCAAAACCCATCGGTGGTGGCTGCGGTGCTACTGGGCTTGAAGGTCCACCCATTTGCGGTTCTTCCTGTAGTGGCAGATAATGACTGCCACTTGAGTGTCGAGGAGAGCTGAAGTGAAAATCTCCTCCACGCGCGGACATTCGTGCGCCTGTCCTCCTACGCCTCGGCGGTTCCGGAGGTGCCTGATGAATTGGTGGCGGTGGAGGCGGTGGCGTGACTGCCACAAATCGTGAATCCCCAGAGGGATCCTGCTACTGCTGCTGCTGAGGCGACGAATGATGCGAGGGTGTAAAATACCACTCGAACTGGTTAAACCGTGCCTGGTAACTGTCTGGACCACGGTAGGGTGATCCATGAAAAGACGAACCATCGGAGACCTCGATAGGATGGTTGGGGGTTCCGGTTGCGGGCTCGATGGGATCCGTGTCCTCGTCCATGTCCTCTGCATGATCGCCGGAGAAATGATCCTCTGGCCCCAATGGGTTAAAACCCACTGGTTCTTGTATGTAGTTTGCCGGGTTAAACCGGCCCCGAAAAACAGGTGTGGGGTCTCCAAAGGAATGGTGCGATAGGGATCGCTGTAGAGGTATATAAGAAGGTTGAGGGTTATCGGGCTCATTTTCCGACTGAGGCCCATACGAGTTATGGAAGGGAGGCGTTGAACTGTGCGAAACCGACCGTCTAGCGGGCTCCGCATGTGTCCTCCTGTTTACTTGTGGGTCTGCGCTCGCAGTATTAGAAGGAGTTCGTCGGTGCGAAGGCCCGGCCTCGTGGTCATTGGGGGCGGTGATTGGCCCCTTGCCTCGTCCTCTTCGTCTAAAGAATCTTGGCGGCATATTTGGTCCTGTCAATATAACATAAGATAACAACAAGAATATATAAAATAAAAGGACAAAACAAAACAAAACAAAACAAAGTAGAATTTGTCCTGTGTTATTTGTCTAGACTCGAAAGTTTTGGAATGTGCAATTGTGTAACTGAGATTAAACACAAATGGCTAGTGTTTAATTCACTCAGCGTGGGCTCTGATACCAACCTGTCACACCCCGACTTTCCACGTTTGACCGGTGGGCCCGGTGGGGAGTATCGTGACGTGGTTGGCAACATAATAGTCAAACAACACAATATTTAAAATGCACAGCGGAAGCAAATGAAAGATATAATTCAACTTTAATAATTTGTAATATCAAATATCACAATAGTCGAATGTTTATCCACAGAAGGATCAAAAATAAATAGGAAACAGTAGTTCAACACACTTTAGGCATCTTAAGCTTGCGAGACTCTTTTGATGCTAAGGAGAAATCCAGCCTATTACGATTAGTACCTGCATTTAATCTTTTTGGGAAAATACGTCAGTTTACACTGGTAAATACATTCAACCGAGTCATTTTTGAAAACTTTAATAAAATTGATTTGAATGCACGTGGCACAAACTTTTTATAACTTGGAATAATTATTTAAATATATAATCTCGTAAAAGAATTACATGTTCCTTATGCGTTCAGTATCCCGGGTCGTGCCGGGTTAAAGATCAATAGACACACCACATTATTTATTTGGCACTGACGGGTGTACGCCTACACCCCGCGCTTAGGTCGTGGCCATTTCGTAAAATGATGCCAAGGATATCCGGGACATGGTCATTAACCTCCCAAAGGCTTTAAGCAAACAAAAAAAATTAAACGGGCCGATCAAATATCAATTAACCACCAAACGATGGAAGATTTAATGCCCGACCAAGCGGTATTTTATATACCGTACCCCAAGCCCGTATAGGGAAAATAAGTTAAAAGTATTTACCTTTGCAAGTATAATTCACAAACAGCAAATGCAAGTAGCTTTTACTGGTCCTCCTATTCTGGATTGAAGGTTTATAATAACCTATTAGAATCCTAACGGGTCTTTAATTAAGCCTAAACTTAGACCGGTTAGTTTTAAAGATACGGTTCGTACGCGTGATTAAACGAAGACCGTGATAGAATGTGATTTAGACCCGAAAAGTTTGAAGACTTGCTTAACATGGGTATATTATATACATTATGGATTTTGAGATAAAAATGATAAGGTTTGACCCGTTTCGGCTAGTTTATGCAAACTAGTTACATAAACCGAACCGAACGCGCAAGAGGCGTAACGGGTGACCATAAGAGCCATCTATAGGTTTCCTAAGTTAATATGCCTCAAATATGTTGTGACATCAGTAAGATATCTTTTATTATGCCCGAAACGAATTTAAACACAAACTATGCCCCGTAGGGGTAGTTTGGTCATTTACAAGGTTATAAAAGAGTTTAAGTATTATCCTGAGTTACAGGTATGATGTAATCAGCAAAAATACTTAATTTGATAAATTATAATAATAGGGTACTGTATATATGTGAAATTTATCAATTATAACCAAACTATGCACCGAAGGGGCATTTTGGTAATTTCACATAAGCCGAAAAGCTCAAAACTGAAGTCTGAGTTAAACAACTTTTGCTTACTGTTAAAATATTATAATTTACCTAAAATATCAGTAGGTATCAACCCTTGTATGTTTAAAATAGTTTTAGTACATACTATGCGTTAAAAACGCTTAAAAAGGCGATTAGAAGCCGTTTCCGGGTTCTATATAGAAAGTTGATATTTTTATTATTCTAGAAGGTTTAAAATAATGTATTTAACATATAAGATCAGTAGCAAAAGGTTTGGGGTAAAAAAGATATGTAAAACTCATTTTATAGCCCGAAAGGGCGAAACCGACAATTACCGAATCAAGCCTATGACTCTAAGTTATGCTTAGCCTAAAATTAATTAAAAATCTTCAAAAATCCCAAAATAATATATTACATTAGTGGGTAAAGAGTTTGATATCAAAAAGTGGGTTTGAATAGGCTATATGCTAATTATGTTGTTTAATCGCTAAAAACTTTATAATTACGCTAATGAGCATAACTCTCAATCTACACCTCAAACTGATGTCAAACTTTGGGTACAAGTTTATATATCAATAATTAAGGTTTCTACTCTTTTATATTTTCAAAAATCATGTTTTATGGTGAAAAGGGCATAATGGTCAACATATGAGCAATTAACGAAATCATGCATATTAACTGGATAACTAATGAACCATGGTGTATAATCACAGAGGATTATACTAGCATGTAACCTGGTCCTAAGGAAGCTCTAAGGCATTTCTAAATCATGCTTAAACGGGTCAGAACTGAAAGTCAAAGCAAAAGTCAAATTATGCGACTTTCGGTTCCGAACCGGGTCTAAACAGAAAATTTTCGGGTTGAACATGTTTAGACATGTTCTTAAACTAATTACCAAGTTATATTAATGATCAAACAGGTTGTAGGGGTTCTACATTGCTAATTATGCATAAATTAGAAAATAAACATTCTGTTGACTTTTTAATAACAAGTTTGACCCGACATTTGACCTAGTTAGAGTGGGAATCAGAGGGTGCCCTTTTAAGGGTTTATTGCCCACATAATTACCAACTTATAACTACTTTCAATTCGACTAATCACTGGACCATCAATGATTAATTGCTAAGTCAACCGTTAATTACAACGGTTTGACTTTTAAGCTAAAACTAAGCAAAAACTTAACTAAGAAAGGTTAAGCATACTTACTGAAGTCCTATACACGATTTGTGATCACTTGAGTCTGCTTTGGAGCTCCAGAAATGATCAGATATGCAGAAGTGAGGTGTGGTTACAATGGTTGCACATGAAGCCTTTATATAGTGTTCAAAATCTCATAGATCATTGACACACAAGCCTAACCATGGCCATGGATCATCCACAGGTGTGCCTAAGGGCCTAGGGGTTGTTTAGGGGTCGTCCAAGATGAGGAAAATCGTTTTAAGTCGGTTAAAATGGCATTGGCAGACACTAGCCCAAAGATTTCGGATCAGAGGGCCCTTCGCGTCACGCGTAGCCCCCTTAGGGGCCCTCGCGTCGCGCGAAGCCCCTTCTGATCAAATCTGAATTTTTGATTTTTATGCTTTGGTCCTTGGCTCTTAAAAACTTTGCTTCGACTTTATTTCTTGCATTTTGAACCCTCCAATTTAACTTATAAGGGCTTCAAGACATATACCCACTTTGTTAAGTCCTCGGTTAACTTTATTGTCACCCGAAAAGTCATAATTTTCAACGTTAACGCTTTTAACCCCTCGCATACGAATTTGATCATAACTTTCTCATACGATAACGAAACTTTATGAAATTTATATCATGCATTCTAGTGAGCATAATTAACCGTTACAAATCTTCAGGTTTGCTAAAAGGTCACTCAGAGGTATAACTTAAACATGTTGACACATTTAACCCCTGTAGTTTGTAATCTCTCACTTTCTTTCATATTTAGCTTCGTATGATCCATGATTTATTCGTTTGAAGGTATGAGCATCATGTAGGGTTAATGTACAATATATTTATTCACTGTTGACATTTAGAACCCGTATATTCTCATACTTTCCATGTTTGTCAACTTTAATCCTTTTATAACATTCTTTCACACGTTCAAACCTATGACACGTGTCAACACATTATACGACGTGAATTTTCGAGGTGTTACAGTCCTTTTTGACCTAGGCTAAATATAATTGACGTACTTTCTAGTAGCATACTATAATGAAGTTAAAAACCTAACAACCATTATGGTTTAATAATACCATGGCTTATAAATCATCCATTACGATGATTCCATAATAGTTTGTATCTAAGCATATGTTATTTTGGTGTTTAGTACCAAAACTCCAGAATGGAGGTTCCCGAGAAGCACACAGCAGTACTGCGGCTAAAAACAAGGATGCAAATATAAATATAAATGTTAATGGCACTACTCTTCAGGCCTTGATTAGCGCAGCAATTAGTGAAGTTGTGGATAAGATCCTTGAGAACAAAAAGGAACCGAGTGTCACTCACTCAAAGGTCCATACGGAAACACATACACCAGCTCGTAAGGAGAGCTCCGTTCACTCTTCAGATGAAAAGAGCGAACCTCAGGAGTTAGTACTCTATGATAAGCCCCGTTCAACTGAAGGCGGGGGCACCTACAAATATTTCGTCTCATGCAAACCCATAAATTTCAATGGCGAAAAAGGAGCAATTGATGCTATGGAATGGCTTGAGGAAATGGAAACTGTTGTGGACATCAGCGATTGTGCTGATAAGGACGTAGTAAAATTTGTTTCACAATCTTTCAAGGGAGAGGCTCTTGTATGGTGGAGGGCCATGATGCAGTCCACGGGGAAAATTCCCCTATACAATATGGGATGGTCCAAGTTTGTGGACCTTATCAAAGAGAACTATTGTCCACAACACGAAGTGGAAAAGGTGGAGACAGTTTCTGACTCTCACAATGAAAAACCTAAATTGTCAGCAATATTAGATGGATGTTTTATATCCATTAGGAATCTTTCTTTTTCCGCTGTCCTTGTTTCTTTAATAGAAGGACTCGATATAGTAATAACAATGGATTGGTCGTCTTGTGACCAAGCCCATATTGTGGGTGTAATAAGAAGTATGTAGTTATCAAAACTCCTTATGGTGAACCTTTGACCATTCAAGGAGACACTGGGTATGGATTGCCTAAGCACTTGTTGAATATGGTATTTAATACCAAAGATTCGAGTATGAAAACTCAGAAAAGACAAACAACAGTCGCGATGCTGAGGATGCGACAAATGTTAATAATGAATCCAATGTGAACCCCAGTGTTGATGGAGTTAATCTCCAGAACTGTAATTAACGCAGCTGTTAGAAAGGCTATAAGAAAAGTCGTGAAAAGGTTCAAGAAACCGAATACTGCTCGGTCTAAAAAACGTGTCGCTGCTCATGAGAAGAGCTATGTTCATACTTCAAATGCGAAGAATAACCCAAACAAAATCATATGTGACAAGAAGCCCATTTCCTTTTAGGATATACTTAAAAGTACTTCGTCTCTTGGAAGTCAAGAGGCTTCAATAGTAAAAAGGGGCCATCGATTTCAGGAAATTGTTGGATGAAGTAGAAACCATTACGTATATCAGCGGATATGCTAGAAAGCACACGGAGAGGTATGCGTCACAGTCGTTCGATGATAATACCCTTGACTAGCGAGGACATTAATGGAGTCCACAAGAAAGATCCTCTTTACATTATGGGGTGGTCCAAGTTTTAAGGGCCTTACTAGAAAACCTATTATCCGCGTCGTGAAATGGAAAAAGATGGAATAAAAATTTTTCTGACTCCCCCCATAAAGCTATAAACTATCGGCAGTATGTTGCAAACCCTGGTTCATTGGTTGAAATAGTGCTCTTATTCGGTTAACCTAGAATTCAAGCATAATGCACTATATATATTGATGATTTAGCATCAACTATAAAAGGGCACATTAAGGTTTCAAAGCCTGCTCATTATAAGTCCATTATGGATCTACCTCAGCTACTCACGTTATATAGGTTAAGAAATAACTAGTCAAAGCTGAGACTGCCTTAGAATTAGTCAAGGATTTTCAGCTAAGTTTAAAAGGGATTAAGAATGGAGGCGTTTAACCCTCCTGATGAATAATTAGGGGTAGTTCACATTAATAATGACACCAGATAAAACCCCTATTGTGATTTGATTGCTAGGAGATACGTTTGGGTTCAGGTGCTGCTAAGTCTCTCATAAGATCTTAAGCTTAGCAAACTTTTGAAAATTTTCCCGTAAGAACCCCAGATATTAAGTGTAAGATAAAAACTTACAGGTGAAATCAAAAGAACCATTCCTTCTGTTCCTGTTATAAACCTTCAGGCGGAATTTTTTTTTTAGAAGTATCCTCTCTCTAGGTGTAATGCGTCAGCATTTAGAGTTGATATCTCTTTGATCTCTAACGATTGCGAATACCAAACAGTATGATAAAAAGCGCCATATGAGGATTGGTATATCTTAATATGTTCCATAGATTGCTTCCATGCCTGATCAGTATGGAGGTTTAATGCATGGGACCACAAAGATATTCCAATGGTCATAGAGTACTAAAGTCAGCTAATGGTATTCAAAAGGGATATCCAGAATGGAATTGTTCAAGTAAATGTTCCAGATCAAGGAATTCGTGGACTCGTAACGTAAATGTGTCACTTAATTGACACAAGCAAAGATGGATGAATTGGAGCCTGAGATTTGAAAAATCTCTGTAACCTCCTTGTATCTTGATTATCTTCTCCTAAGATTACCCTGTTTACCCTTGAGAGGCAGGTAGAGTTAAGGTTTATATCCCATTTAAGGCTGTATTATTATGAAATCTCCAAGACGGCTAGTACCATCATTGGAAGAATCGAAACCCTGATTAACTAAGTTTTAAAATAGAGGGTTCATATAACCTAACTCAATATCCTAAGAATTCGGTATAGTTAATTATGAAAGACGGTTCATTTTGCTTATGCATTATTACCGCAACCCTAATTAGGCAACGATTAAGAATTTCCATCAGCTGCCCAGGATCATCGATCTGTTCGACTAACGACAAGGATTAGCTATTCCTTAAAATTAGTTTTGAGCGATGGTTGGAATAACCATCTCACCTTAAGATAAGCTTTTCTATAATAGTTGTCATATAAGTATCAAGGTGGCTCCTTTGGAGACCTTGTAAAGATGAAATATCACAACATCCGTTGGATGGACGAGACTTTGGGAAGTCCACTTATCAGGATCTGAACGTTGCATGGAAACAACGAATAAGATCATACAAATCCCAAATCATCGGTAAGTTGCCGGTATCCGGCAGAAAATCAAGAATTAATGAAAGTAGCAACCCTCCTAAATTCTTGTTAGGGAATAAGGTTCAACAAAAGATATCACCCAGGAAGGGTGTACCAAATTTGTTAAATTATCAGGCTAGTTAAGCTCTGAAGATATAGAATCATTCGAAGGAAATCGAATGTATCAAGATGAAGTAACTTATAAGCTAAAACCTATTTAAGGAGCTTGGCGGAGCTCGCAATACATTGCACACTAGTGACTGAAGGATGTGTTTCGCCAATAAGTCAAGAAGCACTATCACATAATGATATGCAGATTTATGATATGAGGAGCATCCTGTATCGATTGAGGATCGACAGGTTAAGAAGCTCCAAAAGGATACATGTACCTGATATATGGGTCACTTTGGGAGCTTAGAAAGACTCCAGATATGTTATGGAAGTTAAGCCCATTATGCGACAAAAAGTACTTCCAGCATTTTAGCAAATCTCGAGGTTGAGATTTCTTTTAAGGGGGTGAGGATGTAACACCTCGAAAATTCACGTCCTATAATGTATTGACACGTGTCATAAGCGTTGAACGTGTAAAAGAATACTCTAGAAGGACTAAAGTTGACAAACAAGGAAAGTATGTGAATATAAGAGTTCAAAATGTCAACAATAGATAAATATACTTTACGATAACCCTACATGATGTTTATACCCTTAAACGAATAAATCATGGATCATACGAAGCTAATTGTGAAAGAAAATGAGAGATTACAAACTACAGGGGTTAAAAGTGTCGACATGTTTAAAGTATACCTCTGAGTGACCTTTTAGCAAACCCGAAGATTTGTAATGATTAATTATGCTCATTAGAATGTATGATAAAAAATTCACCAAGTTTCGTTATCGTATGAGAAAGTTATGATAAAATTCGTATACGAGGGGTTAAAAGCGTCAACGTTGAAATTTAAGACTTTTCGGTGATCGTATGAATAACCGGGGACCTAAAAAAGTTGGTTTATAACTTGGGGTCCTTAAAAGTCAAGTATGGGGGTTACTAGTGCAAGAAAGCATCTTAGAAATCAAGTTTGGAAGTTCGGGGGCCAAATGTGTCATTTTTGGAAAGTTCAGTTTTGCTGACCAGGTCCTTACGGACCGTAAGGCTGGACCCTTACGATCCGTAAGCAGTGCCCAGATGCAGAAACTCGTTTAACTGTCTGTTCAGCCCATGTAAACGACACCTATTGCCCTTTAACACTTCCAAGAGCTGCCTAAACTGATTTTTAAACCTTACGGACACTTGTTAATGATCCATGATCAGTTATAGCATGAATTGTCATGATCTTAATGGATCAAAATCACTATAAAAAGGCCCTTTGGTTGCAACTTTGTGATCATTCATTCCATCTGCTTTCTTGGAGCTTCCTGGAGCATAAGAGCAGACCCAAGCCATCTCTAATAGTGCATTAGACTTTGGTAAGTATGCTTAACCTTTCTTAGTTGAGTTTTTACTTAGTTTTAGCTTAAAAGTCAAACCGTCGTAATTAACGGTTGACTTAGCGATTAATCATTAATGGTCCAGTGATTAGTCGAATTGAAGGTAGTTATAAGTTGGTAATTATGTGGGCATTAAACCCTTAAAAGGGCTCCCTCTGATTCCTACTCTAACTAGATCAAATGTCGGAAAACTTTAACTTTTGCTTTGACCCGGTTCGGAACCGAAAGTTGTAAAACTTTAACTTTTGCTTTGACTTCAGTTCTGACCCGATTTAGTATGTTTTGGAAATGCCTTAGAGCTTCCTTAGGACCAGGCTACATGTTAGCATAACCCTTTGTGGTTGGTTCATTGATTATCCGATTCCTTTACATGTTTCTGTTAATTGCTTAATGTTGACCATAATGCCCTTTTGACCATAAAAAGAGAATTTTGGATATGTGAAAAGACAATAACCTTTGTTACTGATTTATAAACATGTCCCTAAAGTTTCATATCAATTCGAGGTCCAGAATAGGAGTTATGCTAAATAGCGCATTTAAGAAGCTTTTTATCAATTAAACGGCGCAATTGGCATAAAGCCTATCTAAACCCAAATTTTGACACCAAACCTTTTACCCACTGATGTAATATAATAGTTTGGGAATTTTAAAGATTTTTAATTATTTTTAACCTGCTCATAACCTAAGGTTATGGCGTTGATTCGTTAAATACCGATTATACCCTTTTCGGTCATAAAATGAGTTCTACATAATATTTTGACACCAATCCAATTGCTACTGATTTTATATAATACATAAAGTATTTTGAACTTTATAACCTAATCAGAAAACTCAGATTTCCTATATAACCCGGAAATCGCTTAAAATGGCTTTTTACGCGTATTAAACGCATAGTTTGGGTTTAAAACCATTTTGCCATATAAGACCTATTACCAACTGATATGAACTAATAAAATAAGTTATTCCACTGATGTATTCGGACCCGAATCTCAGAATTTCGATTAACCTCTTTTATAATCTTTAAAAAAATGACCAAAATACCCCTACGGGGCTTATTATGAGATTAAACTCGTTTTGGGCATAATGGAAGATATCCTACTGATATCACAACATGTTTAAGGCATATTAACTTAGGAAACCTGTATATGACTCTTATGGTTACCCGTTACGCCTCTTGCGTGTTCGGTTCGGTTTATGTAACTAGTTTGCATAAGTTAGCCGAAACGGGTCAAACCATATCATTTTATCTCAAAATCCAGAAGGTGTTTAGATTACCCATATTATACAAGTATTCAAACTTGTCGGGTCTAAAACACATTCTATTCCGGTCTTCGCTTAATCATGCGTTTGACTCGTATATTTCCTTAAAACTAACCGGTCTAAGTTTAGGCTTAATTAAAGACCTGTTAGTATTCTAATTGGTTATTTATACCATCATTCCAGACTAGAGCCTTCCGGTAAATTGTACCTACGCTTACTTAAGTGAATACGGCTGAGTTATTATAATTCTTGCTATTTAAGACAGGAGCTAGCTCAGGTAAATACTCTTAACTTATTTTCCCTATTACGGGCTTGGGATACGGTAATATAAATACCGCATGGTCAGGTATGGGATTCAAAGACCAATGAGTCGGGAAATCCAAATAACCTGTTTTAATTCGTATTGCTTGACTGAAACATTGGGGGTTAATGCGACCGTGTCCTGGATATCCTTGACTCATTAATTGCAATGGCCACGACCTAAGCACGGGGTGTAGGCATACACCTGACAGATGCAATATGCTTATTAATTAATTATACCCAATAAGGGAATAGTGGTGTGTCGGTTAATCTTGAATCGGCATAGAACCGGGCCCCTTATGTAGAGCAAGTTACGTAAAACTGATAACATGAGATATAGTTTGTCCCAAGTATAAAAGATTAATTTTGCCTTGAGCATTTTAATCAAAGTGTCAACATATTTTCGTGCCTTGTGCACCTAAACCAATTTTCTTAAACTCTTTTCAAATGAGTCAGTTGAGTGTATTTACCAGTGAAAACTGACGTATTTTCCAAAGTCCAAGTGACAGGTACAAGTACGTAATAGGCTGGAAGCTGCTCAGGACTTGTTAGTTGAGGACTTTGCAACTCCTTCACATAAACCATTAGTCTGATAACTTCTTTTGTTGTTTTGATCCGCCTGTGGATTATTACAAGCTAGTCTGTACAGAATACTTTTATATTATCAGACATTTGTGTTTGTAATAATATTTTATATTTCAAGACTTCCGCTGTGCATTTAAATTGTGTTGTTTGACTATGATGATATCAACTACGTCACGATACTCCCCACCGGGCCCACCGGTAATACGTGGAAATATCGGGGTGTGACAGAACATGAACATCATTCAAACCCAGAAGGAATATGAACATCATTCAAACCCAGATTCAACAGAATCAAAAAGGTCCCAAAAACAGAACATCATTCAAACCCAGATTCAACATGAACATCATTCAAACCCAGATTCAACATGAACATCATTCAAACCCAGATTCAACAGGATCAAAAAAGGTCCCAATAACATCATTCAAACCCAGATTCAACATGAACAACATTCAAACCCAGATTCAACAGAATCAAACCCAGAAAGTCAAACCCCCAAGATTCAAAACCATATTTAACAGAATCAAACCTGCAGCAAAAACACAAAGATTCAAACCCAGATTCGAACACCCACCACCAGATTCAACAAAAATTGAAACCCAGATTCAACAAAATTCAAACCCAGATTCAACAAAAATAAACCCCAGATTCGAACACCCACCACCAGATTCAACAAAATTAAAACACAAAGATTCAAACCCAGATTCGAACACCCACCACCTGCCATCGAGACGGTGACGGTGGCAGAGGAGACGCCGGCGGCGGCGACCAAGGTTTTAACTCCGATGAACGAGGGTGGGAGAGAGAGAAACAGTGGTGGGCGACGGTTTCACCCCCACCATCAATCATCATCATCATCATCATCTTCAACTGATTAACCGTCGTTCTCATACCAAACCTTCTCAGCTCCGGAGACCACCATCAACCTGTTCTACCACCTCCGCCTCCACACCACCGTCTTCCACCGCCTTCACCACCGCCGTTAACTCCACCGCATCACCCCCCACCGCTGCTGTTTCTTTGTTGTGGGTGTTTGATGAAGAAAAACTTGACATCAGATGGTATTAATCACCACCGATCAAAACATTGTTCTTGATTTGGGTGGGTATGAGAGAAGAGAGAGGTTTTGATTTTAGAGAGAGAATGATAGGTTTTGAATATTAGAGAGAGAAGGTGTCTGGTAGTATTAATGAAGAGAGATAGTGAGGGATTAGACATTTGGGGAAAAAGACCAAAACACCCCTTCTGTTGGCATATTCTGATTGGTTAAAAGTGGTTCTCGCGGTTCTTACAACTGGGAGTGGTTCTTATTTTAGCGGCTCCCTATATATATATATAGGGGACCGCTAAAATGAAAACCACCTCTAGTTGTAAGAACCATGGGAACCACTTTCTAGCCCTTTGATCAACTAGATGGATGGATGAGATTAAAAGTAGTTAATATTAATATTAAAAGCTTTTTGTCTTATTATGTTTTTAATATTTTATTGTTAAAGGGTATTTAGGTAAAATTGTTTTTTTTTTGTCTTTTTATATATATTATTTTTAAATGTCTTTTTTGTCCCATTCATTTATTACTTTTTATTAATAAACAGATTTTTATATTTAAACAATATTTTAAATTCAGCTTTTAATGATAATTTTTTTTAATGATCAAAAAACAGATTTTTATATTACGTTTTTTACGCCCCGTTTTTTTACGAGCGTTTTTTTTACAGAACGTTTTACGCCCTGTTTTTTTACGCCCCGTTTTTTTACGAGCGTTTTTTTACGGAACGTAAAAAAGTTTTACGTTAACATTTTTTACGTTTTTACGTTTTACGCGCCGGTTTTTTACGTTTTACGCGCCGTTTTTTTACGTTTTACGCGCCGGTTTTTTACGTTTTACGTAGAACTTTTTACATTTTACGTTTTACGTTAAAACTTTTTACGTTTTACGTTAAAACTTTTTACGTTTTACGTAAAATGTTTTACGTAAAACTTTTTATGATTTACGTTTTACGTAAAAGGTTTTACGTAAAACTTTTTACGCTTCACGTTTTTACGTTAAAAAAGTTTACGGTTTACGTTAAAAAGTTTACGGTTTAATTTTTTTTTTTACAAAAAAATTTACGTTAAAAAGTTTTACGGTTTACGTTAAAAAGTTTTACGTTTTACGTAAAAAAGTTTACGGTAAACTTTAAAAAGTTTACGGTTTAAGTTTTTTTTCTTTTACAAAAACTTTTTTACACAAAAACGAACGCACCCAGAAAATCGTTACTCGGTAGGTGTCTCAAATAGTTTGCTATCATCATCGACGCCTCAAAAAAAATATAAAAAACCCAACAAACAAA
Organism: Helianthus tuberosus; assembly: GCA_030545235.1. Taxonomy (NCBI): domain Eukaryota; kingdom Viridiplantae; phylum Streptophyta; class Magnoliopsida; order Asterales; family Asteraceae; genus Helianthus; species Helianthus tuberosus. The sequence continues at coordinate 157,037,205 of CM060402.1, read as the reverse complement.
AATAAAAAAGAACGCGTGGATTCTGGAAAAAAAAATAAGTTTTGGCTCAGATTTTCCGAACATCAGAGGCTGCAAAGTGGGGTTGCGGGTTCAAAAACCTACCCTCCACCATCCTTGCCGCGCCATAGTCTGTTTTTTTTTGCATCATCACCGCCGATTCAAAAAGCCACCAGATTCAACCGGTTTAAACATTCAAAAGGAACATGAACATCATTCAAACCCAGAAGGAACATGAACATCATTCAAACCCAGATTCAACAGAATCAAAAAGGTCCCAAAAACATAACATCATTCAAACCCAGATTCAACATGAACATCATTCAAACCCAGATTCAACAGGATCAAAAAAGGTCCCAATAACATCATTCAAACCCAGATTCAACATGAACAACATTCAAACCCAGATTCAACAGAATCAAACCCAGAAAGTCAAAAATCACTGCTCGAATCTGCCAAAAAATCACTGTTCGAAACATTCAAAACCATTCAAAAAGTTCACAGATTATAACATTCAAACAATCAAAAAATCACCAGCAAAAAAACGTTAATGAAGCATACCAAAATATCTAACCAAACACCACCACCGTCGCCATGAAAAGCCCACCACTGCCACCACCGTCTCCGACAGTCCTCACCACCACCACCGTCTCCGTTCCCATCAAAACCCACCAACACAGTCGCCGCCAAAACCCATTTCTCCACGACTGAAAAACCTGCAAACCCCCATCTCCTTTCACTCGAAACCCCAATTCGCACAAACGACCACCACTACAACCCCCCCCCCCCCCCCCATTTTCTTTCTCCGGCCCTAAACCCTGCCGCCACACCCTACCGTACACCACTGCCGCCACACCCATTCAGATCTGAGCAAACCCCCCTAAATTTTGACGGTGAAATGATGAGAGAGAGGTATTCCATCAAAGGTTTAGCACCGGCGAAACACCGGCGAATAAATTCATCTTTGTGATGATTGCGGCGGCGGAGGGGTAGCTGTGGGGTGGCAGCGACGGCGGAGAGGAAGGGAGGCCGGAGAGAGAGAAGCAGGGATGAACGAGGGTGGGAGAGAGAGAAACAGTGGTGGGCGGGGGTTTCACCCTCACCATCAATCATCACCATGGAGGTGGTTTCTTTTGAAGGAGAACCAGGGATGAAGGAGAACCGGAGGGGGGAAGGTTTTTCTTTCGATTTGCAAGAGAGAAGGGTGGGGAGAGAACTCACAAACTCACAAACAGGGATGAAGGAGAACAGGGATGAAAGTATGTTGAGGAGAGAGGAGACTGACATTTATAAATGAGGAGAGAGAAACTGACATTTTATAAATGAGGAGAGAGGGTGACATTTGGGGTAAATGACCATAATACCCTTTGAGTTGTCATATCCTGATTGGTTGAGAGTGGTTCTCGCGGTTCTTACAACTGGAGGTGGTTCTTATTTTAGCGGCTCCCTATATATATATATATATATATTTATGGTGTCAAGGTACCCTTTTTATGTTTAGAATCATTTATTTTCGCTTTTGTATTTCATTTGACCTTGACCGTAGTCTAAGGCTACATTTGTTTTCTTTCGAATTATTCTTCTGACTCTATGACTTCTTTCGCCATTTACACGTTGGTTTGTCCCACTCTTATCGTTATTCAGTTTATACCTCTATTTCCTTTCGAACCGTTACCCGGGTTCTTTATCTTGATGTTTTTAACACTCCAGTTTCACTGGTTTGCGTTTTCCTTTCTATACTCTTTTACGACCTATCACATAGGTTCATTAATGTTTCGCGCTTTCATTATTCAGCTTGCGCTTCCTTTCATTTTCGAGTGTTATTCTTTATTAATCTCGTTTGACCCGTTTGTGTGAAACTTCATCACTTATGAACGACAAACTTCGTTCTTTGTTCGACCCGTTCACTTTAAAATAGTTGAACGTAATTATCAAACATTTCTGTTTTCAAAATCTTATCATCTTTTAGTCATGACCCATAATCCGAGTCTTTTGACTTTCTAATCCGCGTTCCCGTCTATTGGGTTACGCATCTTCTTAAAATCATACCCATCTATTGGGTATCCTTACCGAAGTCATTTTCAAAGTAATCATTCTGATATGATTTTAGACTTCGTTTTAACTTATTTGGTCGTCTTAGCGAAATCCATCGCTTTTATTCAATCGTGTCCTTTATTCTTTATTTAATTTGTTTGACTTGTCCGTGTGAATTTCATCACTTGTGACAGTCAAACTTTTATCCCTATGCCTTAGCATTCCCATTAGTCGGTTTGTATTTTCATTTACCTTGATTCTTGTCCCTTCTCTCGGGCTCGTTATCCTAACGTAATACGCTTCCGTCCTCCGACTTGCGTTTACGTTTACTATCAAACATCTTACTTGTTTGATTCATTTGGGTACCTTTTTAATTCGTCCCATTCACCCCGCCCTTACTACATCGGACATAAATGCGTCCACTACAAGAAGTTCATGGTATCATATGACACTACTTACTTGGCCAGAGTAAGCGATTGGTACATGACACACATGACCTTTTCATAGTTTTCACATCACGCCCTATGTAAGTAATGCCTCTATTTATTTCATATCCCTGATTTCATTTACTAAAGCTTTATTTAATTGTTAAACAACAATCACTAGTTTTACTAGTTTTACATTCGAACATAAAAATGTTTTCCTCTCTATCGAACTATTATATAATCACATTCGTTAATGTGATCGCTACCTTTCTTAATAGCATTATATTGAGAGTTTTCCACTTGGATAATTACCCCCGTCCAAGTTTCCATATAAACTAATCCTATTATTCCTTTGTTATTCGTCATTGTGAATAACATATATTTCTATTAAACTTTTCTTGGGAACATCATCCTGAATAGATATTCTATTCAGCTTTTCCAAGTTTTATCACATATATGCAACCATCATTCCCTACGTGTTTGTTGCATATTACTACTTGTGCGATTACATTTAAAGGTGTGCACCTGGTAATGCTTGCCCTGACGGGCTTTCCTTTCCATTAGCCTTGTTCGCGATTGTTACGCGGTTTTTGTTCTTGGCGAGCATATTCTGCTTGTCATACTTGGACCGTTTCTCCATCATATCCACAATTTGTTAGATTCTCGCCATCTTCAGATGCGAGTGTCCTTCAACTAAGCATTTATAAAAATTAGTAATGTCGACATTCGATAAAGGCTCATATTACAATACGAGGTTTTCTGCTATACGTGTCAACGCACGTAAATTCGTTAACTATATTAGTCATTTACTTGGGGTAACGTGTATTACACGATAACCCTATGTGTTGTTCACAACACTTTAATCATACTAAACTATTAACATACATGTACTTATGTAACACCACGTAAAAACGTGTCCAATTATGTATAAGACACGTGTCCTAAACTCTAAAGGTGTGAATTTATTAGTTTGAAGGACCAAAGTTATCGAACAGTGAAACTATGAAACCACGGGGACTAAAAGTGTCAACATGCCAAACTTGTGCCTCTGAATGACCTTCCAAGATGAATATATTCTTAAACGAGTGATTGATGGGATATAAGAAGCCGTTTATGGAAATAATCAGAAGATTATTAAATTGCAAGGGTTAAACGTGTCAACATGTCAATTCTGACCTCTGAGTGACCTTTTAACGAAACCGAGGCTTCGAAACATTCAAATATACTCTTAAGAATAAGTGGTATAAATTTCACGTGGTTTCGATATCGTTAAGCGTGTTTTCAAGACTTTGGGCCAAAAGTGTCAACTTGATGAAACTTGCTTTCATAGTGATATTTAACGAACCCGAGCCTAACGAGGTTTGTTTATACATCCTTGGGCCCCAAGAAATTAACTACAAGGGTCTCTATTGCCAAAAATCGAGTTAAAAAGGGTTTAAGAGCACCAGGGACTGAATCTGCCAGCTTTCAAAATTGTATTTCCGGTTTAACAGGTTCAAGCGGCCCGCGTAAGACACCCTTAAGTCTTACGCGGCCCGCCTCAGCACGCCCAGATCAGAATAATGCTGCCAGGTGCGGGTTTTGGCTGTTCCACCGCCTTAACCTAGTTTGTAACGACCTAGGGAGCTGTAAGTCGGTTAAATTTAATAGCTTGGACACCTGGGTCAATCTCAGAGCCTCCAATAACACCTGGAAGTGATCCTTGATCATTTAATTCACTATATAAGGAGAGCTACTCTTGTGTTCATAAACACATTTGCAAACAATTCTCTTGTGGGACTTGCTCTGGAGCTTTCATCAGTTAGAGGAGGATTATCAAGTGTAGAAAAGTTTGCTAGGACCTTAAGTAAGCTTCTAATTTCTTATTTAGTCATTTAATTTAGCTTAATTACTCTAAAGTCAAACTTATCGTAAAATTAGTTTGACTTTCGTTTTAATTACTTGTGGCTTAACCACTGATCAAATTGGAAGTGGTTATAGAACCACATTAGTGTAGGTGATTAACCCTTAAAAGGGCACCTCTTAATTATCTCGTTTGACTAGTCAATTGTCGGGTCAAAGTAGTTTGACAAAAAGTCAAAGTAGTTTGACAAAAAGTCAAACTGGACAGAAATTACAAAAATGATTCTAATTAATAAAACAGAGGTTCTAAATTATATTTTAACATTCTAATGACTTGGTAATCAATATTAAAACATGTTTTATCAGTCCCAACCCAACAATTAATAGTCTAAGGTCAGTTTATAACCGAAAGTCGCAAAAGCTTGACTTTTGCTTTGACTTTCAGTTCTGACCCATTCAAGCTTAATTCACCCATGTTTTAAGCTTCCATTAGGACCACATTACTTAGTAGTATAACCCTCTGGAGTTATATTGCATGGTGACTAGTGGTTTGAATTATATGCACTTGATCGTAATTATGCTTAATAATGCCATAAACGCCCTTTTTGCATACAACTGAGATTTTTAACAATGTGATTGAACTAAAACCTTTGCTTCTGATATTTAGACATGTCCTAAAAGTTTGACATCAATTGGAGGTCTAGAATTGGAGTTATGCTCAATAGCATAATTAAGGAACTTTTTAGTAATTAAATAGCTTAATTAGCATGAAGCCTATCTAAACCCAATTTTTGACACCAAACTTTATACCTACTGATGTAAAATAATATTTTTGGATTTTTAAAGATTTTTAATTACGTTTAGACTGAGCATAACATAGGATTATAGCTTGATTTCAGTAAATGTCGGTTTTACCCTTTTCATGCATAAAATGAGTTCTTGCATAACTTTTTAGTGTCAAACCTTTTGCTACTGATTCCTTATAATAAATAAAGTATTTTGAACTTTATAAACTGATCAAAAACTTAGATTTCCTATATTAACCCAAATACCCCTTTAAACCGACTTTTAAGCGTTTTTAGCACCTAGTATGGGTTAAAACTATATTTGGCATATAAAACTTATTACCCACTGATGTTTTAAGTTAATTTATATAATTAAACAGTAAGTCAAATTTTTTAAACTCAGAAGTCTATTTTGACATTTAAAGCCTATATAAAATTACCAAAATGCCCCTACGGGACATAGTTTAGCTATATAAGATAATTTTCACATATATAAAGTATCCTACTGTTATAACTTATAAAAACACATATTTTTACTGATTTAATCAGACCTGAAACTCAGTTGTACAATTAAACTCTTTTATGGGCATTAAAATTACCAAAATGCCCTTATGGGACTTATTTTGGTTTAAATTACTTTTTGGGCATATATGTTAACATCTTACTGATGTATTAACATATTTTGAGCATAATAATGATTAAGACTTGTATATAATTTATTTGGTTACCCGTTACGCGTTTACGCGTTCGGATCAGCTTATGTGACTAGTTTACATAAAATAGCCGAAACGGGTCAAACATTATCATTAAATCCTCAAATTCCAGAATGTGTTTAGTTTACCCATATTATACAAGTATCTAAGCTTTTCGGGTCTAAATCACATTCTATTCCGGTCCCCGTTTAATCAAGCGCTTAGAACCGTAAGGTTTCTTTCTAGCTAGCCGGTCTAAGTCATTGACTAAATTAAAGACCCGTTAGCATCCTAATAGGTTAATAAACCTTCTATACATATTAAATAGCTTCCGGTAGAAGGTGCCTTCGAAAAGCTTTAAGATTTTTACTGCTAGCATCAGGTAAATACTTTTAACTTATTTTCCCTATACGGGCTTGGGATATGGTATTATAATAATACCACTTGGTCGGGTATGAAATCATTTAATCGGATTGTGATTAATAAATTGCATAACCTGTTTTAATCTGTCTTGTTTGATAACATAAGCATTGGGGGTTAACGACCGTGTCCTGGATATCCTCGGCTCATTTTATTTGAAAATGGTCACGACCTATGCACGGGGTGTAGGCATACACCTGACAGATGCAAATGCTAAATATAAACCCACATGTTGGGGATAAATCCTTTGTGGGTTCTATAAGTGGTGAGTCGGTTAATCACGACCGGCTTCCAACCTGCCCCAATTGTATGACAAACATATAAATCTGTATACAAGATTATATTTAAATAATTGTCCCAAGTTATAAAAGATTTATGCTATGTGCACCTAAATCAATTTTCTTAAATATTTTCAAAAGAGTCAGTTAATTGTATTTACCAGTGTAAACTGACGTATTTTCTTAAAGACTGATTTGACAGGTACCTCTCGAAATAGGCTGGAGCTATAGGGTGTCTTTAGAGGATCTTGAAAATCCATAAGATGCCTGCAGTCTGTTATTTTGTTTCTTTGTATTTGTTTATGACCCGCATGTGGATCGTATTACATTCCAGTCTGTACATTCATAAGCTCGAACACTCAGACAATATGGGTTGTAATAGTTTATTCACCAAGCCTTCCGCTGTGCTATTATATTGTGTGTATTGACTATGATGATATCAACTACGTCACGATACTCCCCGTCGGGCCCACCGGTAATGTGGAAATATCGGGGTGTGACAGGTTGGTATCAGAGCCAACATTGAGTGAATTAAACACTAACCTTTTGTGTTTAATCTCCATGACACACTAAGCACATTCCTTAGACTCTAGAGTCTAGGCAAATGACCTAGGAATTTACTCTTAACCTTCTTTTTATTGTTTTTTTATAGTTATTTGTTTTGACAGATTACACTGGGAAGAATGCCACCAAGACTAAGAGGACGAGGCAAAGGACCCATGCGTGGAGGACCGTCTAGCAGCACGGGACCCTCCCATAGGCGTACACCATCTGACTCGCTTTCCGGCTCCGACTCTAAGGATAATTGGAGCCATAGCTATGAACCAGCAAGACATTCGGTCTCGCTGGGATCTTCACCTTCTGACCCTCCTCATTACTTTGAGTTGCCCGTTCCTAACGAACCCCATCATTCCCCTCTTTCACAGGGAACTCATCAATCACACCAATCTCACCACTCATTTCAATCTCATCCTTTTCATCATTCAGATTCCACTTACTCACCTGCACAATTTAATCCAAACGCTTATGTTAATGACTTTTTGGGCTACAACCCTTTGGGACCTGAGGATCACTTTTCTCAGGAAATGGAGATGGATGACGATCCGGACCCGGATTTTCAAACAGGAACACCAGGCCACCCAATAAGTATCTCAAGCGTTTCCCCATTTCAGGGATCACCGTACCATGGGCCCGACTCATTCCAGGAGAGGATGGGTCAGTATGACTGGTTCTTTACACCATCATACCATAACTCCCCTATCCAACCTCCCTTGGATGAACCACAGCTTCGAGCTGTTACCCCACCACCCTTGCCAGTTGAGGAACCACCTCAACAGCCTCCCGAGCCGCCAAGGCGGAGGAGAAATGCTAGGATGTCCGTACGTGGGGGACCACAGTTTGCATCTCCTCGTGGCTCAAGTTCGTATCCTCCTATCACAGAAGACCCTCAGTTGGGTGAATCATCACGCACGGTGACGGAAGCTAACCTTCCGCCGGTTTCACACGCACCACTACAGCCACCGTTGGGTTTTGATAACCCGATCCCAACATACCCAGGATCATCCGGGTATAACCCATCTGGTTATCCATCTGATTATGGAGCTCATGACCCGTATCTTACAGCTGCACAATACCATCATCTTTACCCTTCTTCTTACCCTCCAGTGTATCCCACTGGATACCCAGCGCAGGATTCGCAATACCCGCCGTACCAACAACCTCCTCCATATCAGCAGCAGCAAACTCAAGAGATCCTAGAGAGGTTAGACAGGGTTGAGCATGTGGCTCATGAAAACAAGAAGAAGCACAATGGTTTTGTCAAGGGTCTTATGAACCTTCTCAAGGGCAAGAAGAAATAGGGTGATGATTGTGTTGTTTTGTTTGTCATATAATAAAGTCCCTGCGAGGACGTTTGTTTTCTCTTCTTGTACCAAGTCCCTGCGTGGACTTATTTCTGTTTTAGTAGCCCCTGCGTGGGCAATATTTTCAGTAGCCCCTGTGTGGGCAGTTTGTGATGTTTTCTCAAGTCCCTTTTCGGGCAACGTTGTAATCGTTTCGTAGTTTTAATGAAGTTATTTTGATTTTAAATATGTATTTTATTATATCATGCTACTTCATTTCAAATTTTGTTTAATCCGCCTAAGAAACTCTTAGAGGTATAACCTAGCCAAAATATTAAATGGCTATGATGGTATAACCTTTTTAAGATAATGACTCTCTGTTAACATCTGAAAACATGTTAACAAATCCTGAATTGTGCGATACGAGAAATCACACAATCTTCCTAATATAATTGGATTTTTCCAAGCCACAAATTTTAGCCTATATGATCAACATGAATCATGGCTAATAAACACCAAAATGATGTATACACCATAACATCCATTAAAGATGTATGCTTATAAGCAAAGGTGTAATAATGACAATGAAAGTTCTATTTATAAACTTATTGTCAAAAAGGCGATGAACTTTGTTCGACCCTTAAATGATCACTGATCCAAAGGATCGTTGGTTATATTTTAATCGTCTCTGTGACAAGCTTTCTAAGCTATTTAAATGTCCTTCGAGACGAACTTTGTATAAAATGATTATCTCTTTGAGTATTATTATTTTTATGGTCTTTATGGTTTAATAATACCATGACCATCTACTTATCAATACGATAAGCTAATATGTAAATTAAATATATCATCTATGTTTGATATAATATTCAGAAATGGCTGGCTCGGATGAAGCAAACAGTCATCCTACAGAAGGCAACAACACCAGGATTAATATCGCTGGTGCCGACCTGCAAGCAATGATCACCGCAGCAGTTTCTCAAGCGGTAGATGCTAAGTTTAAAGAGCCTAGTATTGTTAGGTCTCAAACTCATTCAAAATCCCAATCTCAACCCCATACTAATAAGAAAAGTGAGTCTCAGCACTCATCTAACCAGGGTAGTGAACCCAAGAGGCAGATAGTCCTCAAGCCGACTCCTAGGTACACCAAGGGTTGTACCTACAAGTACTTTGTCTCCTGTAAGCCTAGGGATTTTACTGGAGAAAAAGGAGCGATTGATTGTATGAAATGGTTAGATGAGATGGAAACTGTAATAGACATCAGCGGATGTGCTAAGGAGGATGTAGTTATGTTTGTATCACAATCCTTCAAGGGTGATGCCCTCACATGGCGGAAAGCCCTAGTGCAGTCGACTGGGAAGGTTCACCTATATAATCTTTCTTGGGAGAAGTTTGTAGATCTTGTAAAGGACACTTACTGCCCTCAACACGAGGTTGAGAGGATTGAATCAGATTTCCTCACCCTAGTAATGAAGGATCTGGATTGTAGATCCTATGTGACTAGTTTCAATTCAATATCAAGGTTGGTACCATATTTAGTCACTCCTGAACCCAAACGCATTGCGCGTTTCATCGGTGGTTTGGCCCCTGAAGTAAAAGGGAACATTAAGGCTTCTAATCCAACCACTTATAGATCTGCTGTGGATCTATCTTTGTCCCTCACTTTGGATGTTGTGAGGAGTAAGGCAAAGAAAACCACTGATGAGGGGAAGAGGAAAAGAGAGGAAGACAAGTCTCCTCAGTCAAACAAAAAGGGCAAAGGGAACTCTGGTTCCAAGAAGGGGCAGTCAAGTGACAAGCCCAGGTGTAAAACTTGCAACAAAAGGCATTTTGGAAAATGCAACCAAGACCCACAGGCCAAACCATGTGGGATCTGTAAAAAGAAAGGGCACAAGTCTGTTGAGTGCCGAAATATAAAGGATGCAACTTGCTATGGTTGCAATGAAAAGGGGCACATTAAAACCAATTGCCCCAAGAATGCCAAGAAGCCCGAGGAGGCAAAGAAAAACAATGCAAGAGTTTTTCAGATGCAAGCGAGGGAAGCGGTGAATGACGAGAACGTCATAACATGTACCTTCCTCATCAATAATAATTATGCTAGAGTCTTATTTGATTCCGGTGCTGATAAATCCTTCGTAGACCATAAGTTCTGTAAGTTGTTGAATTTGCCTATTAAGACTCTAGACATAAAATATGAGGTAGAGCTTGCTGACGGTACCTTAGAAACAGCTTCAACTCTTCTTGATGGATGCTCTATATCCATCAAGAATAATTCTATCCCGCTTTCCCTCTTACCAATGAAATTGGCTGGGTTTGATATAGTTTTAGGCCTGGATTGGTTGTCGCATAACCAAGCCCAAATTGCCTGCGATAAAAAGCTAGTTATTATCAAAACCCCTTCTCGCGAGTCAGTCACTATTCAGGGAGATACACAATACGGATTACCCAGTAATATGTCTATTCTCAAGTTAGCACAGTGTATGAAAAGTGGATGTGTCATCTACATGGCACAAGTGACTGTGAATGATCCAAAACCAAAGTTGGAAGACATCCCGATCATCTCAGAATATCCTGATGTCTTTCCTGAAGAATTACCTGGATTACCTCCTGAGAGGCAAGTAGAGTTCAGGATAGACATTCTTCCAGGAGCTGCACCTATTGCACGAGCTCCTTATCGTCTAGCGCCTACTGAAATGAAGGAACTCAGAACTCAATTAGATGATTTATTGGAAAAAGGTTTTATACAACCTAGATCTTCGCCTTGGGGAGCTCCAATATTATTTGTGAAAAAGAAGGACGGATCAATGCGCCTATGCATTGATTATCGTGAGCTAAACAAAGTAATGATTAAGAATCGTTATCCTTTCCCAGGATCAATGATTTATTTGATCAGCTCCAAGGAGCGAGCTTCTTCTCTAAGATTGATTTGAGATCTGGGTATCATCAACTCAAGGTTAGGACTGAAGACGTACCTATGACGGCATTCAGAACAAGATATGGACATTACGAGTTTTTAGTGATGCCTTTTGGGCTCACTAATGCTCCAGCAGCATTCATGGACCTTATGAATAGAGTCTGCAAACCATACTTAGATAAGTTTGTCATCGTCTTCATAGATGACATACTTATCTATTCCCGTAACCAGGTTGATCATGAGAAGCATCTTCGATGTATCTTAGGATTGCTTCAACAGGAGAAATTGTATGCCAAATTTTCCAAATGTGAATTTTGGCTTCGTGAAGTCCAATTCCTTGGACATGTTGTCAGTGAGCGAGGCATTCAAGTAGATCCCTCTAAGGTAGAAGCCGTAATGAATTGGGAAGCACCCAAGACTCCAACCGAAATACGTAGCTTTCTGGGTTTAGCTGGTTACTATAGAAGATTCATTGAGAACTTCTCAAGAATAGCTGCACCATTAACTTCCTTAACCCGTAAGAATGTTAAGTTTGATTGGAGTTCAAAACAACAAGAATCCTTTAAGATTCTTAAGCAGAGATTGAGCAATGCTCCAGTGCTAACCTTACCTGACGGGATTGAAGATTTTGTTGTATACTGTGATGCTTCACACACCGGTATGGGTTGTGTGCTTATGCAGCGAGGCAAGGTGATTGCCTATGCATCACGACAACTGAAGGTGCATGAAAAGAATTACACCACCCATGATTTGGAATTGGGTGCCGTTGTATTCGCACTTAAGTTGTGGAGACATTATTTATATGGAACTAAATGTGTGATCTACTCGGATCACAAAAGTCTCCAACATTTATTCAATAAAAAAGAACTCAATATGAGACAACGCCGTTGGATGGAAACATTGAATGACTATGATTGCGAGATACGCTACCATCCAGGTAAAACAAACGTAGTCGCTGATGCTTTAAGCCGGAAGGAAAGAGTTAAACCAATCAGGATCAATGCCAAGAGCATTGAGTTGAAGAATAGTCTGAACGAAAGGCTACTAGCTGCACAGAAGGATGCTGTTTTGGAAGTTAACCTTCCAAATGAAAAGTTAGGTGTAACTGTTGAACAGTTGGCACCTGGGAAGGATGGAATCCTTAGACTGAACGGAAGGATTTGGGTTCCTATTCATGGAGGACTTCGAGATGTAATCCTCCAGGAAGCCCACAACTCTAAATACTCAGTTCACCCGGGAGGCGACAAAATGTATCAAGATTTGAAGCCTAATTATTGGTGGATAGGTTTGAAGAAATCTATTGCCACATATGTAGCTAAGTGCCTGACCTGTGCTCAGATTAAAGCTGAACATCAAAAGCCTTCAGGTCTACTTCAACAACCAGAACTCCCTACATGGAAGTGGGAGATGGTAACCATGGATTTCATAACCAAGCTACCTAAAACAAGGCACGAAAACGATACCATATGGGTTATTGTCGATAGACTGACTAAGTCAGCACATTTCTTATCCATAAAGGAGACCCATAGCTCCGACAAATTAGCCTAGTTGTATGTAGATAAGATTGTAGCTCTACATGGAATACTAGTAGCTATTATCTCTGATAGGGATACTAGATACACCTCACTTTTTTGGAAAAGTTTCCAACAATCTTTGGGCACGCGTTTGAATTTTAGTACTGCTTACCATCCTCAGACTGATGGACAAAGTGAACGTACAATTCAAACGTTAGAAGACATGCTTCGTGCATGTGTTATTGATTTAGGTGGTAGTTGGGATGACCACCTGCCATTGATCGAGTTCTCCTACAACAATAGCTACCATACTAGCATTAAGGCTGCGCCTTTTGAGGCATTATATGGTAGGAAATGCAGAACGCCTATCTGTTGGGCAGAAGTAGGAGAAGCTCAGTTATCAGGACCTGATATAGTCCTTGAAACAACAGACAAGATTGTCCAGATTCGGGATCGCCTGAAAGCTGCCAGGGATAGGCAGAAAAGTTATGCTGATAAAGGGCGGAAACCTCGAAAGTTTGAAATAGGCGATAAAGTTCTATTAAAAGTGTCACCCTGGAAAGGTGTGATGCGTTTTGGTAAAAAGGGCAAGTTAAGCCCTAGGTATATTGGACCATTCGAGATTATCGAATGCGTCGGCAGTGTAGCTTATAAGCTAAACCTGCCTGAGGAGCTGAGTGGAATTCATAATGTGTTTCACATTTGTAATCTCAAGAAATGCCTAGCCGACGAATCACTGGCTATGTCTCATAAAGACGTACAAATTGATGAAGGCTTGAGATTTGTTGAAAGACCTATATCGATCAAAGATCGACAAGTTAAAAAGCTCCGAAGAAAGCATGTACCTATAGTAAAGGTCAAATGGGAAGCCCGTAGAGGTCCCGAGTATACGTGGGAAGTCGAGTCCACTATGAAACAGAAGTACCCTAACTTATTTAAGTAAATCTCGGGGTCGAGATTTATTTTAAGGGGGTGAGGATGTAACACCACGTAAAAACGTGTCCAATTATGTATAAGACACGTGTCCTAAACTCTAAAGGTGTGAAAGAATTAGTTTGAAGGACCAAAGTTATCGAACAGTGAAACTATGAAACCACAGGGACTAAAAGTGTCAACATGCCAAACTTGTGTCTCTGAATGACCTTCCAAGATGAATATATTCTTAAACGAGTGATTGATGGGATATAAGAAGCTGTTTATGGAAATAATCGGAAGATTATTAAATTGCAAGGGTTAAACGTGTCAACATGTCAATTCTGACCTCTGAGTGACCTTTTAACGAAACCGAGGCTTCGAAACATTCAAATATACTCTTAAGAATAAGTGGTATAAATTTCACGTGGTTTCGATATCGTTAAGCGTGTTTTCAAGACTTTGGGCCAAAAGTGTCAACTTGATGAAACTTGCTTTCATAGTGATATTTAACGAACCCGAGCCTAACGAGGTTTGTTTATACATCCTTGGGCCCCAAGAAATTAACTACAAGGGTCTCTATTGCCAAAAATCGAGTTAAAATGGTTTAAGAGCACCAGGGACTGAATCTGCCAGCTTTCAAAATTGTATTTCCGGTTTAACAGGTCCAAGCGGCCCGCGTAAGACACCCTTAAGTCTTACGCGGCCCGCCTCAGCACGCCCAGATCAGAATAATGCTGCCAGGTGCGGGTTTTGGCTGTTCCACCGCCTTAACCTAGTTTGTAACGACCTAGGGAGCTGTAAGTCGGTTAAATTTAACAGCTTGGACACCTGGGTCGATCTCAGAGCCTCCAATAACACCTGGAAGTGATCCTTGATCATTTAATTCACTATATAAGGAGAGCTACTCTTGTGTTCATAAACACATTTGCAAACAATTCTCTTGTGGGACTTGCTCGGGAGCTTTCATCAGTTAGAGGAGGATTATCAAGTGTAGAAAAGTTTGCTAGGACCTTAAGTAAGCTTCTAATTTCTAATTTAGTCATTTAATTTAGCTTAATTACTCTAAAGTCAAACTTATCGTAAAATTAGTTTGACTTTCGTTTTAATTACTTGTGGCTTAACCACTGATCAAATTGGAAGTGGTTATAGAACCACATTAGTATAGGTGATTAACCCTTAAAAGGGCACCTCTTAATTATCTCGTTTGACTGGTCAATTGTCGGGTCAAAGTAGTTTGACAAAAAGTCAAACTGGACAGAAATTACAAAAATGATTCTAATTAATAAAACAGAGGTTCTAAATTATATTTTAACATTCTAATGACTTGGTAATCAATATTAAAACATGTTTTATCAGTCCCAACCCGACAATTAATAGTCTAAGGTCAGTTTATAACCGAAAGTCGCAAAAGCTTGACTTTTGCTTTGACTTTCAGTTCTGACCCATTCAATCTTAATTCACCCATGTTTTAAGCTTCCATTAGGACCACATTACTTAGTAGTATAACCCTCTGGAGTTATATTGCATGGTGACTAGTGGTTTGAATTATATGCACTTGATCGTAATTATGCTTAATAATGCCATAAACGCCCTTTTTGCATACAACTGAGATTTTTAACAATGTGATTGAACTAAAACCTTTGCTACTGATATTTAGACATGTCCTAAAAGTTTGACATTAATTGGAGGTCTAGAATTGGAGTTATGCTCAATAGCTTAATTAGCATGAAGCCTATCTAAACCCAATTTTTGACACCAAACTTTATACCTACTGATGTAAAATAATATTTTTGGATTTTTAAAGATTTTTAATTACGTTTAGACTGAGCATAACATAGGATTATAGCTTGATTTCAGTAAATGTCGGTTTTACCCTTTTCATGCATAAAATGAGTTCTTGCATAACTTTTTAGTGTCAAACCTTTTGCTACTGATTCCTTATAATAAATAAAGTATTTTGAACTTTATAAACTGATCAAAAACTCAGATTTCCTATATTAACCCAAATACCCCTTTAAACCGACTTTTAAGCGTTTTTAGCACCTAGTATGAGTTAAAACTATATTTGGCATATACAACTTATTACCCACTGATGTTTTAAGTTAATTTATATAATTAAATAGTAAGTCAAAGTTTTTAAACTCAGAAGTCTATTTTGACATTTAAAGCCTATATAAAATTACCAAAATGCCCCTACGGGACATAGTTTGGCTATATAAGATAATTTCACATATATAAAGTATCCTACTGTTATAACTTATAAAAACACATATTTTTACTGATTTAATCAGACCTGAAACTCAGTTGTACAATTAAACTCTTTTTTGGGCATTAAAATTACCAAAATGCCCTTATGGGACTTATTTTGGTTTAAATTACTTTTTGGGCATATATGTTAACATCTTACTGATATATTAACATATTTTGAGCATAATAATGATTAAGACTTGTATATAATTTATTTGGTTACCCGTTACGCGTTTACGCGTTCGGTTCGGCTTATGTGACTAGTTTACATAAAATAGCCGAAACGGGTCAAACCTTATCATTAAATCCTCAAATTCCAGAATGTGTTTAGTTTACCCATATTATACAAGTATCTAAGCTTGTCGGGTCTAAATCACATTCTATTCCGGTCCCCGTTTAATCAAGCGCTTAGAACCGTAAGGTTTCTTTCTAGCTAGCCGGTCTAAGTCATTGACTAAATTAAAGACCCGTTAGCATCCTAATAGGTTAATAAACCTTATATACAGATTAAATAGCTTCCGGTAGAAGGTGCCTTCGAAAAGCTTTAAGATTTTTACTTCTAGCATCAGGTAAATACTTTTAACTTATTTTCCCTATACGGGATTGGGATATGGTATTATAATAATACCACTTGGTCGGGTATGAAATCATTTAATCGGATTGTGATTAATAAATTGCATAACCCGTTTTAATCTGTCTTGTTTGATAACATAAGCATTGGGGGTTAACGACCGTGTCCTGGATATCCTCGGCTCATTTTATTTGAAAATGGCCACGACCTATGCACGGGGTGTAGGCATACACCTGACAGATGCTAATGCTAAATATAAACCCACATGTTGGGGATAACTCCTTTGTGGGTTCTATAAGTGGTGAGTCGGTTAATCACGACCGGCTTCCAACCGGCCCCAATTGTATGACAAACATATAAATCTGTATACAAGATTATATTTAAATAATTGTCCCAAGTTATAAAAGATTTATGCTATGTGCACCTAAATCAATTTTCTTAAATATTTTCAAAAGAGTCAGTTAATTGTATTTACCAGTGTAAACTGACGTATTTTCTTAAAGACTGATTTGACAGGTATCTCTCGAAATAGGCTGGAGCTATAGGGTGTCTTTAGAGGATCTTGTAAATCCATAAGATGCCTGCAGTCTGTTATTTTGTTTCTTTGTATTTGTTTATGATCCGCCTGTGGATCTTATTACATTCCAGTCTGTACATTCATAAACTCGAACACTCAGACAATATGGGTTGTAATAGTTTATTCACCAAGCCTTCCGCTGTGCTATTATATTGTGTGTATTGACTATGATGATATCAACTACGTCACGATACTCCCCGCCGGGCCCACCGGTAATATGTGGAAATATCGGGGTGTGACAACTTACCGGATTTGCGATCAAGCCTCGAACCGAACACACTTACCCTTCAACCATGAGCTCTGATTACCAACTTGTAACACCCTTGCTATTATTTTAGGATTTACGTATAATTTACGAAAATAAACATGTGATTATGAGCACATATACCTTACATAATCCGGGTTTACTAAAAAATTTACAATTTAAAGTTTAAAACAACATAATGTAATTGAATTCGTCATTTAAAAATAATGACAAAACAACATGCGGAAGCTTCTTCATCATGTATTCGGTTCTTTCTTGTCGCTTGATCTCCATCCGGTGCTTCTGATATTCTCCTACGATCAAAACCAACTCAAAAGTTAGTTTTGATAATTTAAAAACAAGTTCCAACATCAGATTATTAAACAAAATAAAGTTTCCAGAATTATGCCTCTCGCGCCACGCGAGAGGCTTGGTTTTACTTGTCGCATGTCGTGGTGACTCCCGCGTGTCGCACCCGGATCGGTGTCACCCCTCGCGTGGCGCGGGGGAGACTGTTTTCCAGCAGGTCCGTATCTGGACCTGCATTTTCTGCCCAGCTCCAATTTTTTTTCCAAACTCAAACTTTGAATGACCATAACGTTTTATCTACATGTCCGTTTTCCATGATTCTTTTTCCTACGCGTTCGTAAT
The DNA here is from genome assembly GCA_030545235.1 of Helianthus tuberosus. Taxonomy (NCBI): domain Eukaryota; kingdom Viridiplantae; phylum Streptophyta; class Magnoliopsida; order Asterales; family Asteraceae; genus Helianthus; species Helianthus tuberosus. Next base: position 157,019,258 of record CM060402.1, on the reverse strand, counting down.
TTAATTCTCCATCTTATGGAGTTAAAACCTGATATTCAACTACTTTAAAAATTCAAATTTCAAGCTCTGGGCTTGAAATTCCTTTTTAACACTTTTGACCTGTTTCATAATTCTTTACACAAACATGTTTATTATACCAAACTTCTTATGAACATCATATTTCAATTGTTTCCTATGACACCGGATTTAAATCACGGATCATTAGGCATCATTAACCCGTCTATGATTATGTGCTTATTTTGACCCGTTACAATCCCTAAAGGTTGTTTACCCGATTTACCCGCCATGGGCGTTTTGGTCAACTTTAGTCCTTCAATTTACGACGAAGGACTTTCACTACACATTTGACCAAAATCGCACTTTTCACTATAACTTGTTCATGCGTACCTGGCTCGGGTCATAATATCGATCCGTTTCAATACCTTTCACTATTAATCACTAGTTAATAGTAACGCGAACCTTATGTTAATTCCTGTGAACACAAAACTCAACAAGCGATTATCAAATGTTATTGTCAAATGGTGTTAACAACACCATTTGACCCATTTAGTCTAATTGACCATTCGTCCGTATGAAATGGTATTTATTTACCATTTCACCCCTTTAAACCTATCCCGGTTTTCTCCTTGAACTCTTTTACTTAAAAACCGTTTCTTATTTGTTCGTAATTACAAGACTAATTTACCATTTACCTCTTTACCATAGTTCATGATTTCTTACCATTTTCCTTTGTTCCGACTCGCGTTAAATCGTGTCGGAACATCATATTCCAATCACTTAATATAACTTATATACAATACTTGCAATTAAGTAAATTGTAAATAATGTAAAAGGGGCGTAAGCTTTACTTACCTCGCATCCCAGCTATGCTTTCCTTTTTCCTTCATGATTTGTTTGACCGCTTCTTTCCCAAGCCTCCACCTAGCTCGTTAAGCGTCAAACTATTGTCAACATTTACAAGGTGGTTAGACTAGTCATTAACAATCACGACCATTCCACCTTACTTATTCTCTATGTCGAAACTACCATTCGACTTCATCATCAGTTAGATTAACTTATCAAAAGTTAACTACTTTCAATCACATGGTTTACACAATTGAGTCTAAATCAACATGATGTTTAGAACCCTTATCACTTCATATTGCGCATAATTGCCATATCATTCAAATACGCATTTTTTACTCTAAATTTCAACATTTAGCTTTCATTTAGGCATTTTAACAAACACCCAATGGACATATTTTTACACATTTACAAACTAGCTCATAACTAGTTATTTTTACCAAGGTTAACATCAATTAAGCAAGTTCGTATCACTGAAAATAGGCTGTTTTTGGTGACATGTTTAACCTGTTTACAAGTCTTCAAAAATTATGATTTTTTTATGTGACGTACCACTCGGAGGGTTAGGCCTTGTGTTAAAATTTCAAGATCTAACTCTTTACCAAAAATTCGTAAAAATTCATTTACTAAGCTACAATCAGATTCGTCACTTCTGACTGCAGCTTACGGAAAAATTCATTTAAAATTCCTCGTTTATTCGATTGACGAAATTCCAATTGGCGATTATTTTAATCACTTAAAAATATCTACAGTAAAATTTTGAGATCATAACTAAATTCCTAAATTGAGTTATGACATTCGTAATGGGCTGCAAATTCTGCCAGAAAACGCAGCTTGAACCTTCGATACGGAAAAATTCATAAAACGCTCAATTTTCGTCGAAAAAATGCGATTCTAGTGGGGTTTTAAAGATATTTCCTGGAATTACATTTTAGACTCAAGAAACTTATGTTTTTATCATGTTTTATCCACGTTACAGCCAACACAAGTCGGCTGTAAATTCTGATCAGAAGCTGTTTGAATTCATCTTTCAACTAAAACATGTTTATGACATTATAACACTATCTTTAGCAATCAAAAACCCTAACAACAATCACCTTCAATGGTGTTCACGGATTTTACTAGAATTAGGCACGATTTCAACATATACTTGTCTAGGGTTTACTTCTAAACACTACAATGTTCCTATTTCATCCATATAACAAGCATGCATCAACAATTTTTGAATCCTCTAGGTTTACTCAGAAATTCAACTAGAGATTTCTCATGAAATTTACATACCTTGTGACTCCTTTTTCAGTGGAGATCACTAATTCGTACTCGGATTTTGATTTGGAACTGATTTGGATCTTCAATTTGAGAGATTTAGCAAGAACTAGGGTTGGGCTCCCATGGAGCTTTCTTCTGGTCGATCCTACGCACACCCCTGTGTGTGTGGGTTTTATTTATTTATTTATTTTTGGTTTATAATTAAGCTTTCATTTTATCCATCTTTGGCCCCTCGTGTTTGGTTAGTTATCAAGTAGATCACAACTCCTTTAGTTTAAACAATATTCACTCTTATTTACTAGGTTAGACATTCCTAGTTAACGTAATAGGTTCGGGGAAAATTATGACCCAGTCTGTTTTATGCCCCGTTAATTCGGGCCTTTTATTCACTTTATTTTTCTCAAAAGGATTTGCCCAACTTTTATTTAATATTAGGTTTATTTATTTAAATCCTAATATTTACCGGGTAAGTTTTACCACTAACTGTATTTTACCCGTCCTTTAGTATTAACGTGGTTTGATTACCAAACCCGTTTTCGGGGTGTTACATTGTGTGTATGGTTAATGATGTTTGTGTGTGTGAGAAAGTTGGATTTGGTGACTGATTGTAGTTGGGAAATGAAGATGATGGCATATTTGAAAGGCACACCAACTACGATGGTGGTGGTGGTGATTATTAAGAGCAGAGTGTTAATAATAGTTTACCTAGGTTTCTAAGGATTTATAACTAAGGTTGTGATCGATTAGATATTCTTCACGAGGATGATCTATTTAACTAACATATCATGTCGGGATTAGTAATATATATGGGTGGTGGCGGTTGATGGTGGTGGAGGTGGAGGTGGGTGATGGCGGCTAATGGTGGTTTAGGCAGGAAAGGGTTTTGGTTACCGCAGGGGGTAATACTGTTTCCTACAACAAAGCATATGGGGTAATAAGAAAGGACAATTTAGTAATTTACCAGTGGGGGGTAATTATGCGACATAACAAGGGGGTAATATTAAAGGGTAAGATAGTCATTTCACATTAAAGTTAACAGATCTGTTAACATAATTGACGCCAGGGGGTAAATGTGCGACATAACAACAACGTTGGGGGGGGGGGGGGGGGAATTGCAATTATTTCGTTAGAGGGGGTCAGAGTGTCAATTGGCCTAAACCTCAGGGGGTAAAATTGCAGTTTACTCTTTTATCATTATCGGTTATTTTTTAGCCCGACCAATTTTGACATGTCCGGCTTTTGGTGTTGCATTTGGCTCTCTTAATAAATTTTACGGAATCTGTCATTGTTTATTAATCGATAAAATTTCATTTATGCTCTCAAAGATGTCACAGCCCGCGGGCTTACTTTATTAAGTTCTAATAAAATTTTACGGAAACTTTTTCACGATCTTTTGTTTCTCGATTACGGAACCGAGAGACGCCACTTTTGAAGACATTCCAGTTAACTTGCTTGAAAATTCATCAATTTTACTCGAATCCTTCATCTTCAACACCTTAAATTCTGACATGAGTGTCTGAAGTCTTGCTTCGCGTACCCGGTCGGCTCCTAGATGACGCGCTTTCAGTGCATCCCACATCTCTTTTGCCGTCTTCAGATTACCAACTTGCGAGATCTGTTCTTCCAGTATAGATTGAAACAACATCGGTTTTAGTTCCGGGTTCAATGGCCTCCCACACGCCATGAACGTTAAAAATGCACGAATACGCAACGCCCAAATAGGCCACCAGAGCGCCTTCCACTTCTAATAGGCCATGAACTAGACCAGAATCATTCTCAACGAGTCCATAAGGAGTGTTCCCATTTTTTTCATTAGGTCCGGGTAGAGACCAAAGATCTTGAGTGACCGATCCGACATAACAACTCAAAAGGTAAATTAACCTTATTCAACATCGGGCATTGAAGTGATGTTGAATTTGGAACCGATTTCTCGGTATTCGAGCCGCTACTGCCATCACTTCCACCCATATTTTTCTTTCGTGGACTATACATAAAATTAAACGAACCCAGTATAACTGGTACAGTTTCTTCCAGTCTACACGGTTACTTCCCGAATTCCATTTTGAACACGAACCAGAAAAATAAATAATACTAAATTTGTCTTGAACTTCAAAAAAACCAAAACAAAAAAGCTTTTGTTACTGTACTAGATAGAAACACCAAAAGTAATAGTGTTTTATTAAAGTTAATTGGCCCAAAGTCTCTGATCCAAAACAAAAAAATTAAATAAAACCTGCAGAATACGGATTTTGATTCAAAATCCCCAAACGCCGGCTGTTAGTTCCTGCGAATTTGCTGGTCAAAATCAAAGACGAGCTGCTTGTTAAACAGAGCTCCTTCTTCCCGTCTGAGGTCCCTGATCGCAGACTCAGTTCTTCGAGAGCAGGTAAGTTTCGTGATTTCCCGCTCTGATAGACGAACAGAATATCAAATCGGAAATTGCAAACACACCCAAACCTTTATTATTATTATTATTCAAGAAATTTACACAAAACTTGAATTAATACCCAATAGGGGTGGCAACAAAAACCCAACCATCCATGATATTTTGGGTTATTTTGAGGCCCCTCTAAAAAAGAAAATAAGTCACAATGGGCTATGTAATTAGTCAAGATGGGTAATACCCATCTAAGTTTTAACAGGGTTTTTACCTATCTAACCCTAAAATTTTGGATTAATGTCTCTGCAAATTATTCTTCGATCATGTTGAAGAACTATCTATTTGATTCCAACAGTTTCTCTACCCATTTCGCCTCTGAATTCTTCACCAATGTAACCGTTTTTCACTTCAAAAATCGATCGTGTCAACAGGTAATCAATCATTCAATCACAAATTCGAACTACTGTTGATCTGTTCATGAAATTTGAATCAATTTAAGCTTCATTTTGATGTTATTTGACTGATTTCACTTGTTTCGTACATTTGTATGTGATTTCGGGTGTTCGCCATGCTTAATTTCAAATTATTGTTGATTTGCGTATGAAATTTTAATCAATTTGAGCTTCGTTTTGATGTTAATCGACTGATTTCACTTGTTTCGTACTTTCGTGTGTGATTTCGAGTGGTCGTCATGCTTAAATTCAGATTGCTGTTGATTTGCGTATGAAATATGAATCAATTTAAACTTCGTGTTGATGTTCATCGACTGATTTCACTTGTTTCATACTTTCGTGTGTAATTTGTGTGATTTCGAGTGTTCGTCATGCTTATTAGTTTAAGCTTCGTTTTGATGTTATTTGACTGATTCACTTGTTTCGTACTTTCGTGTGTAATTTTTGAGTGTTCGTTGTGCCACAAGTCTTTCATGCTTATCTGTTCAATAAAATGTCTCTGTTGAACAAAGTCACTGATAATGATAGTAAATTGTCCTTTTGAGTTGGGTTTTCTGGATCTGAACTCACTGATAATAGAGATCCACATGTACCTCACTATTAAACGTATATAATTTCTGTAGGTCAAAATTTAATGCACAGATAGTTGATGATTGAAGCTATAAGCAACATATGCAGTATACATTTTTGGTATAATCTTGAATATCTATAAACTACTGATAATTTATTTGGAAACTATAAAGGGTCAACTTCTTGGCACTTGTTGCTTCCAAGTGCCTTAGAGAGTTTAGGGCACATCTTATTGGCTGATTGTATTTTTATATAAAAATGGTATAGTTAATTCTTTTGTCAAATAAAGACTTTTTGTTTGACTGCATGAAAGAGTTGATAATATTAGAATTCTTGGTTCTTGACTTATGATTTTTTTTTTGGTTTATTGATCCTTACTTCATGCTTCTTGGTTCTTGAATCTTGACAAGAATGTCTCTCTAAACCTGAGACGTGTTCATAAGTAGACGTATCTGGTTTGGGAGGTTTTGACAGTTTATGGTCTGATTTATGGAATTCACAACTAGTAGGATTGTAGCTTTATTTTGACTTCTTAGGTCTTGTGTTGGTGCTTCTGATTGTTTATCCCATGTCTACATAAGTAGCCGGATTTGAATTCATGACTACAAGTATGGTTTATACTTTATAGACTCACACTAACTTGTTCATGTAAGAGTTTTATATATTCAGTAGTTTCGGACAATACAGATGCCGTATCTGTCTGAAAAATATGAAACCTGCAAACAAAATCAAAATATAGTTTTTAGATCCAACAAAGTTGGGTCATATGTATTTCTAAAAAATAAAAGAGCCATAAAAGACAATAAAAACCGATCACACTTTTCTGATTATGGCCCTGCAATCCCAAAGTTTTTTTGATTTTTTTTAAATTTTTTAAATTTTTTTTTGATTTTTTTGATTTTTTGATTTTTTAAATTATTTTTTAAATTTTTTGGATTTTTTTATATTTTTTGATTTTTTTTAGTTTTTTTTTATTTATTTATATTTTTAACCTATGATGCCCAAATCCATTTTGACAAAAATCCATCTTGACCTAAACCCATCTTAACCCATTTCTTAATAAACCCATCTTAACCCAAACCCATACCCATCCTAACCCATACCCATCCTAACCCATTACCCAAACCTGCCCAACCCACCTATTTTGCCACCCCTAATACCCAAAGCATGGTATTTATAATCTAAACACTCCTATTAGATTATAACTAGGATTGCTAATTAACTATTATATTATCAATAAATAATTAAACCTAAACACGTGTAAATATTCTAATAATTATCCACTCCACGGTTCTTGCCTTGGAATCTCTTTTAATTCGAAATTTCCAACACCCTAGTGCCAAAATTGTTGTCTGAAATCGATTCAGGCAGGTTCGAAATTGTGAAAAGTTTTAGCTTGAAATTGCATAGAAAATCCCGTGAATCATAGGTTCAGTTCTTTTTTGTTTACTGCTTTGCTATCGTTTTTAATTGTCATCAAATTAAGTCTCAGCCTACTTAACATTTAAAGTATATGTGATTTGAAGAACACAATGATAGTGTTCTGTTCATGTAAATGTTACAGTGTATCTAGAATTCTTTGGATTTTAACGGAGATTTTAAGAGGCGAGAGACATAATTTCAAATTAAATGTTTTATTGACTGTATGTTGGCATGTTGCTTGAGTAATATATTTTAGTGTTTAAACTGTTTAAAAAGTGAAAGTGCACTAATTTTAACGTTATTTTACTAATTTCGTGAAAATAACGTTAAAAGAGGGGGGTGGTTAATCATGCATCATGTGGTGGCGTTGATAGCCGAAAGACAAGGGGGTACATGCACTAATAGGAGTTTGTCTCAATTGCTGAGTGTTATGTGTGATGTCCAAGGCTTGATGCAAAACTACTATCTAGCCGGGGGTCTCATTGGAAGCAGCCTCTCTATTTCTACGGGGTAGAGGTAAGGCTGTCTACATCTCACCCTCCTCAGACCCTACCTTAGCTTTGCTATTGGTGGGATATACCGAGTATGATGATGATGATGATGATTTACTTTGAACCGAAGAATCCGAAAGAACAGTGTATTCTATTCATATGCTGATATTCTCTTCTATGTTTTATTTTAATTGTTGTGGAAAGTTTTTCAAATAGTTAAGGAAAAACAATCCCTTTTGATTATCTGATTCATTTATCGTCACGTTATTTGATTGCGACTTGAATTCATTTTGGAGTGAAAACTAATAAATTGGTTCACTTACCCCAATTATAATTTTTGTCTTCCATTAAGTTTACAGGCGCCATTAGAACGCATATTTATGAGTGTACTTAGTGTTTCCCATTAAACTTTAATCCTAATTACTGTAGATTGGCGATGGATGAGAAAGAAACTAGTGATGATGAAATGAATATGGATGATCTTCACAGCAATCAGAAAGAGACCGTTGAATTAGCCTCTGCAACAGAGGATACGGATAGATACATAGAAAATCAAACTGACGACGATAGTAGTGCTGAAGAAGAAGAATCTGATGATGAGGAAGAAGATGATACAGAAGAAACTTATTCATTAACATCTGAAGGAGAGATAAATCCATTGGCTCTCACCGAGTTTGATCCTTATCAGCATTCGGAACACATGGAATATGAAGCTTTGGCTGATAAAAAGCGTAAAGCAATCCTCGATTATGATGATGAAGGGTAGTGATCATCATCTTCTCGTTTACAGTTTGTTAGATTTTTTTTTTTAATTTTTTTATAAAGACGTTTTAACTTAAAAGTTTGTGGGCCAGAATGCCACTAGGAAAGAAGTTGAGACTAGAAGATTATTCTCCAGCAGAACTTGATGAGTTGATGGCGGAACTGATGGGAAGGAAAAGAAAGTCAAAGAAGGTATCACATTTTCTGACAGTTATTTTCAAGCTTGTTTTCTATTATCTTTCTATATGGAATAAATGCTGTAAGAAGGTATCACATTTTCTAAAGTTGTAAATTATGGCAGATTAAGAAAAGAGGCAGGAGGAAAGGATCAAAGAAGAAAATGAATCCAGAGATTACACGAAAATTAGGTGATGCTACACAATACTTCGCATATGGGCGATACGAAGAGGTATTATCATAAGCTTTATCTTTAATGCATTAAATGATTGAACATAGTTTTATCATGAGTTATGTTTATATTTCCTGTTCTTGTTGGTAATGTTTTTCTTTGAACTTTAGGCCATACCTCTATTAAAACAAATCATTCGGCTTGTACCGAATCTGCACGAGCCTTACCATACACTTGGCCTTATATACAAAGCTATGGGAGATAAAAAGAACGCTCTAAATTATTATGATTTAGCTGCACGTTTGACCCCGAAGGATGTATCTCTCTGGAAGCTTTGTTCAACATGGGCTATGTGAGTTTTATTTCATTTGACCGTAGCATACTTATTGCATAGAAGATAGCAAAATTATAGTTTTATTGAATTGTATGTATCTGAATGATGCAGGGAACTAGGGTTCTTTGGTCAAGCCTGTTATTATCTTGATAAAGCTATTAAAGCAGATCCTGAAGATACGGATCTTAGACATTTTCGGGCCTCGTTTTTGGTTGATCTTGGACTACATCAAAAGGCTGCTGAATCGTATCACCAAATCTGGCAACTTCATCCTAAGAATCTTGAAGCACTCAAGAAAGCAGCAACGGTTTGGGAATATTTACTTCTGTTTAATAGAAGCAATCTTGTACCAAAAATGATTTTTTTTAACTTTTTGGTTGTTCCAGTTGTACCAAAAATGTGGTCAGCTAGAACGCAGTATCAACATTCTCGAAGATTATATGAAAAAGAACTCGAACGATTCCGATGTGGATGTGGTTCGTTTATTGGCGTCACTTCTTATGTCTGAAAGTGCACATGAAAAAGCTCTTCAATATATCCAGGACGCTTTTAAAGAATTACCAGTTGACCTGTTGGTAAAAGCGGGAATATGCCATGTTCATCTTGGAAACTTGGAAACAGCGGAGGTTTTCTTTTGTTACGTTTTTATATGATTTTTATTATTAAATCAACTGAAGTATCTATAAATGCCTATTTTCAATTGACCTGTAGGAATTCTTCGGGGTGCTCACACGAAAGAACGTAAATGATTGTGGCTACTTAGTTGTTGAAGTTGCAGACTCGTTAATGAGTGTTAAGAATCATGAATCTGCGTTGAAGTACTGCCTGATGTTAGAAGGGAGTGCTGGTAGCAAGAAAGTAAGCGTATAGCTCGTTTAACATAACGTTGTATTTTCCATTGCATTTATTCCGTCTCATTGTTTTTACCTGTTAATTTGTCTAAAGGGCCTCTTAAATTTGAATATCGGGCGTTGTTACCAATTCCTAAATGCAAGAACACAAGCAATTCACTACCTGTACAAAGGTATGGTTGCATGGAAACTAAATTCAACTGCAATAAAGTCAACCTATTCACATTTTAAAGCATCGTGCAATGTATGTAAGTACTTAACATACGGAAACAGAAAATTTATTTATTTTTCTTTTTTTTGACAGCCTTGGAAGAACTTGAAGACGACATTGATGCTAGGTTAGATCTAGCGTCATTACTGTTAGAAGAAGATAAAGAAGATGAAGCGATTTCTGTACTTTCTCCTCCATCTGATTCAGGTTGACCAGATTTTGCATATAAAAATTATATTTTGAGTAAAGTGCAATTTGCATCCTTGTGGTTTAGGGGCGGCATCAACTTGCGTCCTCCGATGAAAACTTTGGAAACCTGTGTCCATGTGGTATGAAAAGCGCTACACTTGAGTCCCTGAATCTAACGGTGTTAGTTTCAAGTGTGAAAAACTAACATCGTTAGCTCCAGTGAAAGTGTAGCGCTTTTCAAACCACAGGGATGCAGGTTTCCGAAGTTTTCATCGGGGGACTCAAGTTGATGCCGCTCCCAAACCACAGGGACGCAAATTGCACATCACTCTTATATTTTTAAAAGTTTTGAATGGCATGCATTAGGAGTTGTTACTCATAGTCATAGACGTATATAATTTGTTCTTATCTTGTTTACGTTTACATTTTTAGAATCAAGAGTTGGTCTAACATCTGATACGGGGAAACCATGGTGGACCGAAGGGAAAATAAAGTTAAAGCTATCTTACATCTATAAGTCCAAAGGTTCTACCAAGGTCTTTGTTGAAACAATATTTCCGTTAGTTCGTGAAACATTGTATCTTGAAACCATTCAACGAAAGGTATTACATAACAGAAGTCATAAATAAACAGGGGTTCCTTTGTATCATTTACATTAAAATTTTATGTATTATTTGTCTTTGTTTTAGGCTAGACCAAAGAAAAGGTTACCAAAAAGCGTGCTGTATAAAAGACTTCAAGTGCTGGATGAATATCAATCTGACAACGTATTTCATGGATTCCGCCCCATTGCTTCATCTTCAGATCTGTAAGTGTTCTTCGTGTGTTTTTATTTATATGTAAATTCAGGACATAAAATAAGCTTAAATGCTTAATATCTCATCCATTTACCGCTCAACAGGTCTAAAGCTGCTCGAGCGAAGAAGGTGCTTCAGAAAAAAGAAACAAAAAGGCAAGAAAAACGAGCTGCAGCATTGGCTGCTGGTATTGAGTGGCAAAGTGACGAATCGGATGATGATGAATCTCCTGTAAGTATTCTATGCTTCAGATCATTTTTATGTGAGAGGACAAAAAAGTAAATATTTTGCAAAATTAAATGATTTGATTGCACTTTTAGCATCATATTGACAAACTTTTTGTTCACTTATGACTTATCTAATTAAATTGTTAAATTGCTTCACGTGACAGACATATAGAGAACCTCCTCTGCCTAATATCTTAAAGGATGACGATCAACTTACACTTATTGTGGATGTGAGCACTTATTTTATTTTATACTTGTTTTAATTGTTAAATCTTGTTTTCTCAATTAATATGTGTTTATTATGTGTTATATTTAGTTATGCAAAGGATTAGTATCAGTGAAAAAATATTGGGAAGCACTTGAAATTATCACATCAAGTCTGAAGCTGGCACAAAACACTCTATCAACAGAGAAGCAAGAGGAACTTCGAGCGCTCGGAGCACGTAAGTCTTCATGATCATAAGAGAAAGTGTTATAATTTTTTTTAGAGAAAACATTTCAATACATAAGAATGTTTGAATATCTTTACAGAGATAGCATATAATATTGATGGTCCCACAAATGGATGGGATTGTGCTCGATACATCGTTACCCAAAATCCTTACAGCTTTGCCGCATGGAATTGCTACTATAAAATTATGTTACGGTACGTACTTTTTGTCACCGGACATTTAGTGGATCTTAATGTTTAAATCTAAACATTATTTGGTTTTTTTTTTCTCTCGTTGTTAGATCGAGGCTGGATAAGCATAAGAAATTCTTGCAAGAGAAGTTTGTGAAACACGAAGATTGTATACCGGCTCTTTTAATTAAAGGCCATCAGTTCACAATGCTTAGCCAACATCAAGCAGCTGCAAGCTGTTACTTGAAAGCCTATAAATTAATGCCTGAAAATGCCTTGGTCAATCTTTGTGTCGGTATAATTTTTTCTCATCTGATTAGAATAACTTCTCTTTCCGTGTTTTAAAGTTATTCATATTTGCTAATTTTTTTTTCTTTAATTTAGGAACGGCCCTGATCAACCTATCTCTCGGACATCGACTTCATAACAAGCATCAATGTGTTCTGCAAGGTTTAGCTTTTCTCTATAACAATCTTCGCCTTTCGAAAAATAGCCAGGTGTGTTGTTCTCGTTAATCAATTTATTTTTCAAATTTAATTTATAATATAGAAGTGGCTCACGGAAATGTATATGTAACAGGAAGCTTTATACAACCTAGCCCGAGCCTATCATCATGTTGGTTTAGTCTCGGTTGCAGCTACGTATTACGAAAAGGTGCTTGCAGTTCATCAAAAAGATCACCCTATACCAAAGCTTCCAAATGATGGTCCGGAAATCACTGATGATCTGAAGCCCGGATATTGTGACCTGAAAAGAGAAGCAGCTTATAATTTGCACCTAATCTATAAAAGCAGTGGATCTGTAGATCTTGCTAGGCAGCTACTTAAAGATCATTGTAGTATTAAATAATAATATATGACTTTTGGAATGCCTGAACTGTTTTTCTTTTCAAATAATAATAAATGAAACACAGTTAAGTTCCTACAACTATTTAAAATTCATAATCATTTAAATTTATATATTCTTAATAAATCAATATTAGGTGGGATTTTATTAACACCTATAGGATTTGGTCACATACCATTGTGATGTGCCCCGACAGTCGCCACCTCCCTTGTGACTCTCCTACATCTTCAATCGAAATCCACTGCCACTACCTCTTACCATCCAAAGTACTACCACCATCAGCCTAAATGAAACCGAATCAGGGTTTCAAGTAACCACCAAACAAACAAAATCAAACCCAAAGATGGTTTTCAAGTTACTTCCAAGACGTTCAATGATAAGTAATTATAAGATGAAAGTCACTTATATACTAATAAACTTCCATGACATGCTAAATTGTTCTTTTTAGTAAAAGAAAGATTATAGATGTTTGAATCCCAAAAGTCACCAAAAATGTTTTTCTTTTCACCTCAAGACCAATACATAACCGTATTTTAACAAATCAAGTATTTAGAGCATTTCCAACATTAGACATTTCGAACGCTTACAAACATGTCACATCAGCTGTCACATCAGATTAATTTAAAACATCATTTTCTCTCCACACTACATCATTTCTCAAACGTAATTTTATATATTAAAATCATATTATACACACACACGCGCGCGTGTGAGATTGAGGCCCATGAGCCTCTTGGCGTTTGAAAAATCGAATGAGTCGCTCAAGTTTTCCACATGAGATCATCACCGGCACTTATCTTAAATTTTTTGTAAACTTATCGGCCCCTTTATTTTCAAACACCCTTGATGGAGGTGCTCTTATAGAACTCAATCACCTTATTTGATTTTAAATTATTCTAAAAGTTGCTGTGTTAATTTAGTCATGAATTTAGATACATTATCTTAATTTTATACCAATTTTTATTTATTCTAAATGCATTGAAAACTTACACTACATAACACAACTCAACACCAAACGTTTAGACAAATGTCACCTCTAAAATTGTATCCAATCGTAACGATAAGATTTTAATGGCTAGAAAGAATTACAAAATGAAACAAACAATCATATATTGAATTGCTACAGAAATGAAAATATTTGTTTTCAAAACATGGCGTCCCTCACTTTCTACACTACCATTAAATCACCCGAATTAGTTTCTGTTCCCGGTTATCACAACCCTAAACCCGCAACCAAACACTCCTTATCTTTCCCCTCTTCTTCAATCAGTAAATCAAGGGTTTATTATAAGACCCGCCGCTATCAAGGACTCATCAAAGCTTCTTCAGAAACCATGACCACCGACAAATTGGGAATTACGATCCTCAAAAACCCTCCGGAATCGAAGCTCACTGAACTCGGCGTCAGATCTTGGCCCAAGTAATTCCTCCTTTCCTCGCTTTTCGTACGCGATGCGCAATTTGTTAAATATAGTATTTTCTATAGGCAAATAGAGCTTTATATATGTTTTAACTTTTAATATATATATATTACTTACGTGTACAATCTAAAAAGCCTGTTGTATGCACAAAAATATGTCATATCCGTGAGGCGTGCGCCTCTCTTGCGCTTCATGTAAACCTAGCGCCTTATGTAGGCTGAAACGAGGACCCCTGGACGCGTCTCATTGCGCTCATAGTTGTCAATAGCGAATAACAGCTATGCAGTTAATATGGGTGATATATCGGTCCCCTAATAAAATATCACTGTCAAATATCGGTACCAATATTATCAATATTATCGGCGATATTGACTGAGATTATCATTGAATTACTAGCGTTAGATTGCTATATATATAAATTCTGCATGATATTAAAATTACCGATATCCCAACGATATCTCACCGAGATAACATATATCTCAAATATCGGTGCTTGACCGATATCCGATATTTTACTGCATTAACTGCATAGAATAACGGTCAATAGCGACAAGCTACCTATGCGCTATGTAGCAATAGCCAATGGTGACGAAATAGCGCCCGCTGGTTCATGTTTAGCGATAAAGTAGAGAAACAGAAAAATACATGGTATCGAGCAGTCGAGATGAGGAAAATACAGAGGAATACATGTTATAATTCCAAACCTGAGGTAACGAGCAGTGGAGATGAGAAAAAAATGAAAACAATTATTAAGATATATAATAAAAAAATGTTGCCATTTTATCGCCATAACTATATAGAAACATATGACCTATACGCTACATAGCGCCTATAGCCGTTATTGACAACTATGGGTGGGCTTTTTTAAACTAACAACATATTGCTTTAGAAGGCCTTGATCATGTTTTTAATTGGATGAAGTGATATTGAAAGTGTGTGTGTGATAGGTGGGGATGTGATCCGAGCAAATTTCCATGGACGTATTCGGCGAAAGAGACATGCTACCTGCTGAAAGGGAAGGTGAAGGTGTACCCTGAAGGGTCCGATGAGGGTGTGGAGATCGGTGCTGGAGATCTGGTGGTGTTCCCTAATGGGATGAGCTGCACTTGGGATGTTTCGGAAACTGTTGACAAGCATTACAAGTTCGAGTAATCTGTGTGATTCAGCTTTTATGTTTGGTAAACTTGTATACTCGTTTGAAACTTGAAACTTGTTTCTGATATCGTATGATTTAGTGCCGTATGAATGAAGCGTACTCGCTTAGGTTATGGTTACAAACTGTTCGGTTAATTCAGTATTGATTGGTTTCCAATCAGCTCGGTTATTTCAGCGAGACAACTAACTTTATTTTGTAGCGAAAATATTACTACAGTAAGGTGAATGAGACTTTGTGAAACTCGTTTTTCCTCCCCTCGGTGAGCTTTCAATTTTGAAGTTGTAAATGGGTATTCCCAGGCTGGACTAATAATAAATAAAAGCTTTTGGGTTGAACTTTTAAAAAAGAGTTAAATGTCATTTTAGTGGTTTGGGTCATTTTGCCAGTTTAGTCCAAAGGTTTCATTTTTCGCATGTGGGTCCAAAAAGGTTTCACCGTTGCCATTTTAGTCCACTGGGTTGTCTTCAACTATTTTTCTGTTAACGAGAAGGGCAATTCGGTCATATAAAATGACTGAACTGCTTTTCTCGTTAACAGAAATAATGTATGAATAATGGAGAGTAGCCCTTTTCTCACTAAGGAGATAGGCTTATATACCTCTTGGAAAGTTGACTTAGTTGTATCAAATGCACTCTATCATAAATATTTGTCACCGTCGTGGCAGGCTCGTCTGTCGGACGTTATTTGCTAGTCACAAGGGGATTAAAGTTGTTATTCGATAGGTATTGTTTTGTATAAGGGACCTAATCTCTGTTAGGATCTTTTGCATTAAATGCTTGCTAGGTTATTGTAAGGGTCTTGGTGGATCATGTGGAGGTTTCGTAATGATGTGGTGTTTGATGGTAAGGAGAAAAACAAAGGTAGGATTTTTGACAATATTGTTAATTTTTCTTATTTGTGGATAGTTAATATAAGTAGGAAGCTGAATGTTAATTGGCCGGGTTGGTTACAAAATCCGTTCATTTTCGTGTAATGTTTAGTTGGTGGGGTTAGCATTTTGCTAGCTTGTTTTATAAAATTTAGTAGTTCCAAAAAAAGAAAACATAAACGGTTGTTACAAACAGGTCTCACACAACTGGTTAGGGCGCTATTATAACTCGAGTGACCTGATGAGGCCTAATTCGTTCCTTCACTTGTACTTAATCTTAAGTTCGCTACTGTGTCAGACCATTGATGCCCCGGCTGTGTCAGAATGTTGCTCCAAACGAGTTCCCTTATGGGTGGCTTAGATTGCCTTAACGACTCAACTGTCTGGGACATAGTTTATTCGGAAGTCTATTCGTTATTAATTAGTAATCCGGGATTTATGTCTGATTTGTTATGGTCGGTTATGAGGGTTACCCCATCAGTTAGGTTCATGGTTTTTTCGAATGTATCATCTATCTTATTTTTTGATCATAAATGGCTAAAATTGATTCCATCACCTTCATCAAGATCTCAAACTTATATGAAAATAACCTAATATCACATAATCGAGTATAATTAAAACAATTTTGAACTAATAATAATTTCAACTTACTAACAACTTTAACAATTATAAAGTATTATTAATTTCACCTTCTAATATCATATGACGTATGATTATACTAGGTTAAAGGTTGCTTTAAGATAATCGAGCGAATATCACCTTATACTCTGCCCATTCCTAAGTCCACAAAATAAATCATAATTAATCCCCTATCTGGTTTGGTCCAGTACCCTAGTACCCGTCTTCCACCCCACTCTTTTCAGACATTCTGGTTTTGGTTTTCCCGTCATATTCGGGTTTAACCGCCATCCCTATACGCACATGATGAAACATTCAAATCGTCCCCTAGGATGTTAGACCATCTATAACCCTGGTGTGACACCCCAGGAAAACCAGGTGTAACAACTCTCATCAAAAGTCATATTTATTAAATTAATTTGACCAATAGGAAACCCTAATTGAGACACCCAAGTGATTCTGCGCAAACCCTAAAATTTTTAGAACAATCAGAATCAGGATCAGGGCCCCTAAAACTCAGGGGGGGATAAACCCTAGTCACGATTATCTAAATTATATGCTGTCAAATTCGAATTTTCCAATTTCACCAACTCAGCCAAGCTACTGGGACACGTGCCTACTCTACTCTAGAAATGACATCCCAGGCGACACGCGGCACATGCCACGGATTCTTCCGCGACTAGCGGGAGGTGCAAATTTTGGGTATAAATAGAAGGGCCTGGCACTTGCATTCTGTTGTTCGTTCGACGAAGAAATTCGTTTTAGGCACTGAGTTATGCTCTGTTTACCACAATTAACACACACGGATCACTAATCGACGCCGCAATCAGGGTATTAACTCGATCGCTATTACGATTCATTTTCCGATCGATCAATATACTCAATGGATGTTTAAGTGCTGCCCACATTAGGGTGATGCTTTGTCATTAATCGTTAATTCGATGGATGTTTAAGCATAGCACTTTGTCATTCATTGTGAGGGTTGATCTCGTGAGTTATCGTAAATGCTGTATTGATTACTAACCCAGAATTGTGTGCCTGTTATTAAATTTAGGTTAAAAGGCTAATCAGTAGGCTAAACTCTGCTCAAATTAAATCTGCAATGTGAGTCATTCTCTTTTTATCAATTATTTTACAATACCTCAAATTATTTTCAAAAGTTATAATTACAGGGACTAAGTCGTGGATATCTTGAGTTACTGGCTAGTGGGGTATTGTGCACATTACTAATTTTATCCCAGTTAGGTTCATTGACCTACTAGGGATAATCATCACTATTTAGGTTCATTGATCTAATAGTGGTATGACCATCGTCACCATTGTGACTTGTCACCATTGTGACAGAGCGCCAGATAAAAATAAGATAGAAGCCATTGTAATCGCTCTTATGCTGTAATTGATAACTATGCATCATTTTATGTAAATAGAATGATTCACTCAGTATTTCCCGTTGACAAAACCTTTTTCAAACATGTTTCAGGTGATCTGTTATGATCCAGGAAAAGTGCCGTGAAGCACCACAAGCTTAAAAAGTGGCTCAGGATAAAATAAAGAAACATGTTTTGTAAAATAAAAGATTTCTCCGTGAAATCTCAAGATTGTAAATTATCGGGTTTTATCCCGAGTTGTGAAATAAAATAATCGGGAAATATTTCAGTTTTAAAAAGATCCTGATGATAAACTTCCGCTGTTAAACTCAATTAAATAAATACCACGGGATTTCTGTCCCGCGGCTCCTGAAACGGATCAAACCGGGTCGGGGGCCGTGACAGAAAAAAGGTGGTATCAGAGCCACTTATCGAGCCACTGATTTAAGCCAATTAAGTATTTAGAAATACTTAATAATTTTTATTAATTGCTATTTTGTGATTATGTGTTTTATTAACTGACTAATTTTGAACAGTATGGGCAGATCTTTATATGTTAGCTACTGTAGCAGTAAATATAAATCTTTAAATATTCTGACTCAAAGTTTTAGTAACCGGATTATCTACAGTCTAGAAACCTTATTCAGTAAATAAATAAATTTACAAATAAAACTTAGTATGTTTTAATAGTTACCCAGTATGAAATAATATTTAAAAGTCTTTCTATAAAATTTTGTTATGATTTTTAACTTAGTAATTGTGGGTGTTTTGCTAAACAGCATGAGTGACTTGTCTGACGCCCTTCAGAATTTAAATCTCTATCCAGTAAGAATAGAGGTTTCCAGAGATTTCAATAGATATATACCAGACATAGAAAACCTATAGAATTCAACGTTTTATCTCTCAAGAAACCCAAGCCTAAGAAAATGGAAATTGGGGAAAGCTCTAGACAAATTGAGGGGATACCATGTAACGCCCTAACACGTTTTAATCAAATATCAAGCAGCGGAAAAAGAACATATTTAAAATTTCTTTCATTATATTCATTCTTTCACTTAAATACATTAATCCCTTTCTATAAATTTATCAAAAAAACTAACATACTTATATAATTATTAAGTGACCACATTCACACCCACGTACAATCCAATCGTTGACTCGATCTTCAATCGCGTACACTTCTTGATGAAACATCCATAACCCTATACAGCCTGCAGTCACCACATTCAATCACATCATTAGCAACCAGTGACAAAATACAGAATCTTAACATATGCATAATAAGGCAACAACATATCATGCTTTCTCTATTACTAGCCCCTTTATCCATCCATTCGATCACTCGCATCGGATTGCGAAGTCAACCTTCACCTCCATTGTTAACATGCCTATGCTTCACATTAATTCTCAAAAGAAAACGGTTAGTATCGTTAGCTTCCTTTCATATGAACATGTCCTCAAATACCCATAACTCATCTTATTCATTCAAGCATATAATTAAATACTCACTCAAGCATGTATTCACTATCTATTCATACACGTACTTGCAATTTACATCCTACATGTATAACTCCTTAATTCATGTTTATACATAATTCATTATGTAATTTCCCTTTCTTATCCAAACTTAATCGAATTTCTTTCTTAACTACTTCCGACCCATTTCCACTAAAACTTAACTTAGTAATAACATCAATTCATATCTTCTTATATTACATTCAATAATTACCCTATATCATAATTACATTACCAAACAAAAGGGTAAGTTCGGAGTTCACTTACATTATGTAACCCGTTATGAACAAGTCAATATATAAACATTAAGAGAATCATTCCACTAATCATTTCAACCCATTTAGACGGGTTGGTTCATCTTCGCTACAACATCAATTTTAAAACCTTCTTCAAGTATAATTTCTTGCATCTAATCAATTTAATCTACAACGGAAAATTGTACGAATTCATATAATCATTAATATCATTCATAAACCTACTAGTAAAGTAAACGAAGTTCATAAGAACTTACCGGAGTCATGCGCTCCTAATGCTTTCGCTTGACTTGATTCTCCTCCTTTCTTCGACCCTAAAGGGTGTATCACATTTGCATTTAGTTTTCACATTATACATCATTTACACGCATTCACATCATTCACTATAACGTTCATTACTCATATTCATATTCCACGCCATTATTAGATCTTTTAAATCTAAAATTCTTCATATTCATACATAATCAATTCAGCTCAAGCATTTCATCGAACACCTTATGTGCATACTACTTACCTAGCGAAATGTACAAGCCTATTAAGCACATCTCTACAAAATCTTTTCTAAAGTCATGGCAAAACATCACCAACACATGAATTCTTCAAATATTCAGATTATTATAACATCATTATGCATATATTAACCTTACTCATCAAACTATATCAAGAATTAACACATACATCATCATCACTAATCATATCATCAAAATTTCAAATGGGTTTCTTATCAAACCATCAATATAGTCAAAATCAAGCACATTACGACTTCCTTATGTTGAAATTAACTAACATTCATGCTTAATTTCGCAATACATCCATGGATTACACATAACCCATATCATTAAACATCACTAAAGCATAAAATTCAACTTACTTGATGTTGAGCACACTTAGATGATCGTAAATCTGGATACATGCACTAATTTACACTTCAATTTCTCTTCTAATTTGATGGATTAGTAGTATTTAGGGTTTTGTTCTTCTTGCTTCACCTAATGTCGAACACACACACACACATACGTCTGATGTATGTGTTGTGTTTAGATATTTTAATCTTTCATTATTCCACTTTCAACTTATACACATTTGGTCCCTCAAGTGTTAAGTCTTAAATATATATGGTTAAGTATCTATTTGCACACTTTAATGTCTTAACATAATTTCCTAGTTGATATTCATTTACGGGTTCACTTTTACCCCTAACGGTATTTTTACCCGTTCCTTTATATTAACCGGTTTAAATTACCAAACCCATTTTTGGGGGGTTACATACCATCTCAGGAAGAGCTAGATTTTATAATGGCAAGCTATAATACTACTAAGCCTGTTAATGAAAATGTTTTTATTCATTCTCTTGAAACACAACTACCAATGAACTTAGAACCAGCTATTCCAAACTCTTCAATCCACTCGCAAATAGACAACTGGTTGACAAATGAAATACAGTTACAAAACAATCCCTATAAGCTTTTTCCTCAGTTAAATCCAGAACCTTTACCAAATCCACCAATGAGTAACGAGAATATGGCTGAACTCCGCCATTCTGGCGAAGAACTAATGGATACTGGGAATAGGATCCAAGAGATTGGGGGACAGATCTCCTGGAAATACGATGAGAGTGAACGCCGTTACTAGAATATCATCTGACAAAGGATAGGGGATTTATGGAACTATGGTGGTGTAATAGTAATAGTAAAATCAGTATTTGTAAAATAAATAATACAATGGTTGTATATAGAAGCATGCTATAATCTATAAAACAAATAAATTTTTAGAAAATTTACAAATTTTGTTTGTGTATTCGTTTATGTGATTATGTGCAATTAATTGTGACATTGGATTATTTCTTTTATACTAATTATTTAACTATAAATTAGATATCAGATGGAAAACGCTAATAATGAACCAGTTAATGAGGTTAATCAATCTGAGCAACAACCGGGGGACCAATATATGACTAGGCAAGATATAGAAAATATCGTTGCTCAAGGGATAGCCAACGCTATTCCAGCAATTGTTGCTGCTATTAAAAATCCAATTGAACCGCAACAAATCATTCCTAGCAAACGCATTTCTGAAGATAACTTCAGTAATAGCGTAAATGGAGGTAGTAATCATGTTAATCATGATAATGAACCACGGCAAGCTCCTCCTCCTAAGAAAATGAAAGCTGCAACGCCTGGTTGCACTTACAAAGAATTTCTTGCTTGTAAACCCACTGAGTTTGCAGGCAATGAAGGAGCAACTGCGGCACTGCGTTGGTTAGAGAAAACTGAGGCAGTAATTGCCATAAGTAAATGTGCTCAGGATGATCAGGTCATGTATGCGTCAAATCTTTTCAAAGAAGTGGCACTAGAATGGTGGAATACGGTGTTACAAGCAAAAGGAAGAAGGATGGCGTATGCTATGAACTGGGAAGAATTTAAGAGCTTTGTAGAAAGAAAATTCTGTCCCGAGTATGAAAAGGAACAAATGACAAATAAGTTTCTAACCCACCGGATGATGGATGTAGATTGTCGAGGGTATACTACGACATTCTTTGAGTATGCTCGAGTGGTACCAACCCTGGCTTCGCCAGAACCGGTACTTATTTCTCGTTATATTTGGGGATTGATTTCCG
The DNA here is from genome assembly GCA_030545235.1 of Helianthus tuberosus. Classification (NCBI taxonomy): domain Eukaryota; kingdom Viridiplantae; phylum Streptophyta; class Magnoliopsida; order Asterales; family Asteraceae; genus Helianthus; species Helianthus tuberosus. The sequence continues at coordinate 156,996,827 of CM060402.1, read as the reverse complement.
AAGTTCGTAATATCGTCAAGGCTGCGAAACCTCGCACAATTGATGATGCGGTGGATTTAGCCAATACTCTGACTGACGAACTAGTACGGACAAGAGAAGAAAATAGAAGGAAGGAAGTAGCTCAAAAGATTACCCAAGGATTCCGTCCGGGTAACCATAACAATTTTAAGAAAGGAGGGAATGGGCAATCTTCCACTAGCCCATTTTGTAAATTTTGCAAAAGAAAGCATTTTGGAAGATGCAAAGGATATTGCAATTTTTGCAAAATTCCGGGGCATCAAGAAGAAGACTACAGGAAGAAGAAATTTTCAGTCTGTTACAACTGTGGAGAAGCTGGACATCTTAGGCCAGATTGTCCAAAATTGAACAAACTATCTGACAATAAAGCCAAACCTGCAGAAGGAGCAAAAAGGAATATAAGAGCCTTCCAACTGACTGCTAAGGAAGCAGAGCTCATTCCAGATGTGATAGCCGGTACGTTCTTAGTTCACAATGTTTACACAAAAGTATTATTTGACTCTGGTGTAAACCAAAGTTTTAGAAATACTTCATTCTGCCAAACTCTTAACTTACCTTTAACCAGCATTAGGCAAATTTCTACAATAGAAACGGCAGATGGGAATTCATTTAAAATAAATAAGGTTCTGCAAAACGTAGAAATAGAACTTTTAAATCATAAATTTTCTGCAACCCTATTATCTATGAAATTAGTTGAATTCGATGTTGTGCTAGGAATAAATTGGTTAGTAAACAACCATGCTTGAATTATCTGTGATAGGAATTCCATAGAAATTTGTGCACCCACTGGAAAAGTAATAATGATTACAGGAGATAAGCCATGTAAACTCATAAAGTTCATATCAGTAATGAAAGTTGCTAATTATGAACGAAAGCAAGGAATAGTATATATGATTTCAGTAATCATTAATACTAAAGATAAAGAACTTAAGGAAATTTCTGTAGTTTCAGAATACCCAGATGTATTCTCAGAAGAATTATCAGGATTACTACCAGATAAGGAGGTAGAGTCTAGGATTCATCTGATTCCAGGAATTATACCGATAAGTCAAGGCACCTTATCAGTTAGCACCCACAGAAATGTTAAAACTGAAAAAGCAATTAGATGAATTATTAAGTAAAGGTTTCATACAACCTAGTTTATCCCCGTATGGGGCATCAGTGTTGTTTATTAAGAAAAAGGATGGTTCGATGAGAATGTGTATTGATTATAGGGAATTGAATAAGGTTACAATTAAGAATTAATACCCATTACCTAGAATTGATGATTTATTCGATCAATTCCAGGGAGATAGATATTTTTCTAAAATTGACTTACGTTCCGGATATCATCAATTGAAAGTATAAGAGGAAGACATACCTAAAACTGCTTTCAGGACTAGGTATGGTCATTACGAGTTTACAATCATGCCCTTTGGATTAACGAATGCACCTGCAGCATTCATGGACATGATGAATAGGATCTGTAAACCATATTTGGATAAATTTGTAATTCTCTTTATCGACGATATACTTATTTATTCCAAAAAGTCAGGAAGAACATTGTCAACACTTGCATGTACTCTTAACTTTGTTAAGAAAAGAGAAGCTTTACGCCAAATTCTCGAAGTATGAATTTTGGTTGCCAGAAGTGCAATTTCTAGGTTATATGGTGAATCATGAAGGTATTCACGTAGATCCTGATAAGATATCAACAATTACCAAATGAAAGGTTCCGAAATGGAAATTAGGAGTTTTGTAGGTTTAGCTGGCTACTATAGACGGTTTATTAAGGATTTTTCCAAGATATCTATACCATTAACTAAGCTAACCTGTAAAACAGTTAAAGGATCTAAACAAGAAAAAGCCTTTAGGATATTAAAGCATAAATTAACAAAATCCTAGCCTTACCAGAAGGAACAGAAGATTTTAAAGTATACGGTGATGCTTCAAAGTTAGGATTTGGATGTGTGTTAATGCAACGCAAAAAGGTAATTGCGTAAGCATCAAGGCAATTGAAAAAGCACGAAGAAAATTTTACCACTCATGACTTAGAATTAAGAGCCATAATTTTTGCCCTTAAAATTTGGAAGACATTATCTGTATGGAAGTAAGTTACTATCTATACGGATCATAAGAATTTAAGATATATATTTGGGGCAAAAAGAATTAAACATGAGACAAAGGAGATGGATGAAAATCCTAAGTGATTACGACTATGATATTCAGTATCACAAAGGAAAGGCTGAAGACGGCTAGATATCGCCAAAAGAGTTATACAGATAATAGACGAAAGCCGTTGGAGTTTCAAGTTGGAGACAAAATGCTATTGAAAGTATCTTCTTGGAAAGAAGTTGTTAAATTCGATAAAGAAAGGAAAACTAAGTCCAAAGTACGTAGGACCATTTCCAGTGATCCAACATATAGGACCAGTTGCTTATCATTTACAACTACCAGGAAAGTTAGTACATGATGTATTTCATGTATCCAATCTCAAGAAATGTCAAATCAGACGAATCATTGGTAGTACCTCTCCAAAATATAAAGGTAAACGAAAAATTAAAATTTGTAGAGAAACCTTTTCAGATAGAAGATAGAAAGATCAAATTTCTCAAAACACAAACGATTAGTGTAAGTTCAAGTAAAGTGGGATAAAAAAAAGGACCCTAATACACTTGGGAACTGGAATCAGGAAAGAAGTGAAAGTATCCTCAATGATTCCGGTAAATCTCGAGGACGAGATTTTATTAAGGTGGGGAGAATGTAACAACTCTCATCAAAAGTCATATTTATTAAATTAATTTGACCAATAGGAAACCCTAATTGAGACACCCAAGTGATTCTACGCAAACCCTAAAATTTTTAGAACAATCAGAATCAGGATCAGGGCCCCTAAAACTCAGGGGGGGATAAACCCTAGTCACGATTATCTAAATTATGTGCTGTCAAATTCGAATTTTCCAATTTCACCAACTCAGCCAAGCTACTGGGACACGTGCCTACTCTACTCTAGAAATGACATCCCAGGCGACACGCGGCACATGCCACGGATTCTTCCGCGACTAGCGGGAGGTGCAAATTTTGGGTATAAATAGAAGGGCCTGGCACTTGCAATCTGTTGTTCGTTCGACGAAGAAATTCATTTTAGGCACTGAGTTATGCTCTGTTTACCACAACTAACACACACAGTTCACTAATCGACGCCGCAATCAGGGTATTAACTCGATCGCTATTACGATTCATTTTCCGATCGATCAATATACTCAATGGATGTTTAAGTGCTGCCCACATTAGGGTGATGCTTTGCCATTAATCGTTAATTCGATGGATGTTTAAGCATAGCACTTTGTCATTCATTGTGAGGGTTGATCTCGTGAGTTATCGTAAATGCTGTATTGATTACTAACCCAGAATTGTGTGCCTGTTATTAAATTTAGGTTAAAAGGCTAATCAGTAGGCTAAACTCTGCTCAAATTAAATCTGCAATGTGAGTCATTCTCTTTTTATCAATTATTTTACAATACCTCAAATTATTTTCAAAAGTTATAATTACAGGGACTAAGTCGTGGATATCTTGAGTTACTGGCTAGTGGGGTATTGTGCACATTACTAATTTTATCCCAGTTAGGTTCATTGACCTACTAGGGATAATCATCACTATTTAGGTTCATTGATCTAATAGTGGTATGACCATCGTCACCATTGTGACTTGTCACCATTGTGACAGAGCGCCAGATAAAAATAAGATAGAAGCCATTGTAATCGCTCTTATGCTGTAATTGATAACTATGCATCATTTTATGTAAATAGAATGATTGACTCAGTATTTCCCGCTGACAAAACCTTTTTTTAAACATGTTTCAGGTGATCTGTTATGATCCAGGAAAAGTGTCGTGAAGCACCACAAGCTTAAAAAGTGGTTCAGGATAAAATAAAGAAACATGTTTTGTAAAATAAAAGATTTCTCCGTGAAATCTCAAGATTGTAAATTATCGGGTTTTATCCCGAGTTGTGAAATAAAATAATCGAGAAATATTTCAGTTTTAAAAAGATCCTGATGATAAACTTCCGCTGTTAAACTCAATTAAATAAATACCACGGGATTTCTGTCCTGCGGCTCCTGAAACGGATCAAACCGGGTCGGGGGCCGTGACACCAGGAAACAACGCAACACAACTAGCTTCCTCAGTAACCATGTGCTAAATTTCGGGACGAAATTTCTTTCAAGTTGGGGATAATGTGACAACTCGAGTTTTCAAGGTTTCTACTTGACTTAATAACTGTTCACAAGTGTTGTTTTTATATTTATAGTTGGTGTGCATTATAAGTGGTTATATAATATATGTTTTGTATTAGTGACATGCTTAATATCAACAAATTGGAGCCATAGCTGAAAACACCCCCACCCACGAAAACACCCCCACCCACGAAAACACTTCAGGACGAAAACACATAAGTGTTTTCGTCAAGAAACAGGGCCGGCGAAAACAAGTTGGACTTTGGCCCAGTAGCAATTTGTTTTAATATCTTGTTCCCCACTTTACGTAAAAGCTTAATTACCAAACCCTAGAGCCTTACTCCCTGTGCGACAGCAACTGCAAGTTTTCAAGCCTTTCCTTTCGATTAATCTAGTGACCTTTCATCTCGGTTAGTTGCACTGTCGTTGAATGATGCATGATTACATATCTGTATGTGTATGTGATTGATTGGATGCTGATGTTATGTGATTATGTTATACCTTTCCACGAATGATCTGATGATGGTATGATGATCTTGACGATTTAGTAATTCATATGATTCCATGAATTGTTTTGATTGAATCGATTTGTATGTAATGCTAGGTCCAATGGTTTTCAAGTAATCACATGAATATCAGTGTGCATCGATTTTAAAAAGTCAATTTCAATAATTTTGTGTGCATCAGTGCATGTAATCAGACTTTTAAACGGTCCAATCATTCTATTGCATTCAATATTTGTTGTCATATCATCACGTGAAAGGCTTCATGAATTGAATTTAAATTGTTGTGTGTCAATTAATTGAGTTTATCGGCCATCGTGATTAATATTGGTCCAATCAAAATAGTAAAGTCAATTGTGACATCATAAGAATTCTTGTATCAATCGATCTAGAAACAGTTGTCAGATCCATTATCTCGGTCCAATAGAATTGTAATAGATTGGTGTTTGGTCAAATTAAAATCAAAAGACATGTGAAGTGATTTCGTCATACTTCAGCCCGAAGAAAACCCCTTGGCCGACGAAAACACTATCACGACGAAAACCCAAAAGGGTTTTCGCCAAGAAGGGATTTCGCCAGAAAAGGATTTCGTCGAGTGTTCTTGTCATCAACCCTGTTAGCTTGTTAACTCTGTTAGTCTATTAAATCTGTTAAGTATTAACTCCGTTAGTTCAGCAAACTCAGTTAGTTTATTAGTTCTGTTAGATGTTAACGCTATTAAATATGTAACTCTGTTATATATGTTAATCCAGTTAAGCTTGCTAACTCTATTAAGTGTGTTATTGGATAATTATATTAGAATAAACTGCAAAAGGACATTTATTGAAACATGAATTTGTATGAATGTGATTAAATGTTGTGTGATGCATGACGTTAACTGCCAAACACACCCTGTGGTATTGATTGCATGTGAAACTTTACGAACTTGAACTGATTGAGTATACGTGCATACTATAGGACTTGACTGATTACTTGTGAGCACATAGTTTAGCATACCGAGCAAACCAAGGTGAGTTCACACTCCTAAGGCATGGGATTCCCGGTGGGTTGGGAATGGGATTGAATAACTATTTATATTATCAACACTACTAGACTACCTACTACTGTCCTCGGATTGAGAAGGACACATACGTAAAACCTACGTACACTCATACTTGCTACTGTCCTCGGGTTAAGAAGGGCACGTACGTAAAACCTACGTACACTCATACTTGCTACTGTCCTCGGGTTAAGAAGGGCACGTACTTAAAACCTACGTACACTCATACTTGCTACTGTCCTCGGGTTAAGAAGGGCACGTACGTAAAACCTACGTACACTCATACTTACTACTGTCCTCGGATTGGGAAGGGCACGTACGTAAAACCTACGTACACTCATACTTAACACTGTCCTCGGATTGGGAAGGACACTTATGGATACGACTAGTCTAGTAACATACAACATGGGAAGCCCCCACTAAATATTGTGTAAAGGTTTGGTAAACAAGGATACTGGGTAACACATGGTTATGAAACGAACTTATGATTTCTGAAACGAACTCAATAACTGAACAATCAATTGTGAACTTGCTCAACTTTGTTGTTGACTCTCTGTTACATGCCTTGCAGGTCGTTAGGTACTCATGGAGCTTGCACTAGGAGGCGCGGTCGTTGTGGGATATGGACTATTATGTCCTACACTTAACATTTGAACGTTAAACCTTGTTTTGGTTATTTACACATTACTATGCTTCCGCTGATTTATTAAACATGTTTGGTTTATTTTGAAACACCAATTATATTGGGTTTGGTTTTATTTACTTAATGGTATTGTTCAATATGATTGGTGGCTTGATCCTGGTCAGTCACGCCTCCAAGCGGTGATACTCCGCGTGTGGATTTTTGGGGGTGTGACACCTGGCTTTTTAAGGGTGCCACCCTCTCTCCTCTACGTTGACCTACCTTCGCCGTGTAGACAAATTTCAAAGGACACCCCTCTCTCCCCTCTTCCCCTCCCTCTTTCACAATCCTTCACAAGTGGCACCCATGCTCACAAACTTCCCCGTCCTCTTTCTTTTACATCAAACATGCGTCCCACAAACGGTGTCATGTCTCCATGTTGGAACTGCTCTTAGAAGTTACGTCCATGTATAAAGTTACAAAGATATATCCTATTTGAAACTTATACTTAATAATGTAATATAACAATCATTATAATCAGTGGCGAAGCTTGCAATTTCCTACCAAGGAGTCAAAAACGTATATACCCAGAATTTCTATAAAACCGGGGGTCGAAAATGTATATACCAAAAAAATTCTATACGAAAATTACATGCTCTCCACTACTGAACGAAAAGTTCGGGAGGTCGGCTGCCCCCTCCCGCCACACAAAGCTACGCCCTTGATTATAATGGATGTCTACTGTTAGACTATTTTAAAATAACTTCACTTTTGTTACATTAACATATATTATTAATTATTATTAAGAAATATTAATTAATTAAGATTAAGATATATTAATAAGAGAAGTGAATGAATAGTGTCACATAGTTGGTGGCATCTGCTTATTGGGCCGTAGGTAAACAACTGGCCACGTATCTTTATTATCTCACGCGTCTCATATATTTGTGAACCTCGGCACCAAATCACTATTCCACATCTTGATTCTTGAAACCTGCTCACACTTTTCAGAATAAAAAAATGGATAGGGAGCCGAAGGAAAGAGAGAGATCGGAGAAAAGAAGGAAAGAAGACAAACGACGGCCACGTAAATCAACTTGAATATATACCAACTCGTACATAAATATAAATACGCAAAACTCCATTACAAAGTCTTTAGAAGGTTTATTGATTGTGAGTGTTAGTACTAAAAGTTGAAGGGTAATGTATGATTCTTAAAGCCAAATCTAATTATAATAAAAGACTCCAAATAACACATGACATTCACTCCTTCAATTCATTAATGATATTATTAATTAATTAATATCTAATTTATGATTAAAATATATAAATTATCTATAATTTTAAAACATATGATTTTATTACTTTTTCAAATGGATATATGGTTTGATTTACTTTATCTATTTTTCTTAAATCAAGTATAAAAAAATATAATTAAATGATATGTTTACCTTTAAAAAAATAATTCTCTCTTTCAATTTATTAATTAATTAATGTCCAATTCTAATTTCTGATTAAAAATATATAAATTATCTATAATATAAACCTGTGATTTTATTACTTTTTCAAATGGATAAGCATATGGTTTGATTTACTTTATCTGTTTTGCTTAAATCAAGTATAAATAAATATAATTAAATGATATGTTTACCTTTGAAAAAAATTAGTTGTTTTATCTAAGAAACATGGTGTTACGTTATTAAAAATGTTATTTTTTTAATTATATACATTAATATTTCATATCAACAACACAAAAATATGTAAAATAACACTCGGATTTGAGTTTATATATTAGAAATAGCAAAGTGAAGCCATTATTTCAACTAAACAATTTTGTGGTGAATTTATCTATTAAATCTATTTATTCAAACAAAATTTAATTAATTAATAATATTATTAATGAATTGAAAGAAAGAATATTATATGACATTAACTGAAATTTTTTATTAGAATTGGATATACCCACCACAATTCATCTTCATCGCCACCATTTTCAGCCACAAACTGCATCTCAATTTAGATTTAAGAGTATTCTCATTATAATCCTAAAATTTTAAAGAAACCTTTATGTGTTCCTCAGTTTTTTTTTTTACTTCGTCTCATTCCTCAAGATAAGGATGAGATTTAAGAATTTATTTCACATTCTTTACGTATCATAACATACTATATATATTTAATTATTATATACAATATATTATGTATATCTAGTTATTAATACTATAGTAACAAATAAATATAAATTATTGCTAAATATAGTTACTCATTGTTGGAGATGTAACAAATATATACTATTAAAATTAAATTAATGTTTATATATTATTGATTTATGTTTTAATTTTATAGTTATAATTTAAGATCAATAATAATTAAGTCATTTCTCATTATTATAGAAGATATTTACTTTGCCTCTTATATTTACATTTGAGTGTTGCTAAAATCCTTTGTATGATGCGGCGGGAACTCGATTTTGATTGTTATCAGTTTTGTTTGTTACACTACAGATACGGTACAGACACTCAGTATAACAAGTGAAAGAAAAAAAAATAAAGAAATAAATAAATTTCGTTAAACTTTATAGTATACAAATTTTATGGTCATTTAAAAAAAGTTTAAAACATTACTATAAACAAAACATGATATTAAAGTGAAAAACCATTGATAAAATATGTGGGCAAGATAATGTTTAAAATTTAGTAATATTAGAAGATTTTTCTATTTCAAATTTATATATTATAGTTAGTGTTTTGTAAATTGTAAAATTTAACTTATTTATTCAATTAAAATTAGCAATAATTATCATATATTGGCCCCTTATATTGTGTAAATTTATTTTCGGGATTCTTCTGTTTTTCTTTGAATTTCAAAAAAAAAAAAGAATTTATCATTTTAGTTATATGGGTGGCTTTAGAAATTTTTTTATGGCGTTCACCATCTTTTACTTACGTGAGATATTTTCTTTATTTAATCCATGTAATATACGGGTTTATAACCTAGTAAATTAATGAGTTAAATTAAGTTAAAGGTAAAATTCAAACGAAAATTCTAATAGTACAAAATGGATAAGCTTCATATATATAATATCGACAGATTAACAAAACAACCGCCGGTTCATAATTTTTGGATAGTGTTTTCGATAAAACATATCTGTAAAATTAAAACTGTTAATACTGTTTTAAACTGATCCGAAAATTTAAAATTAAAACTGTTAATACTGTTTTAAAGTGATCCGAAAAATTAAATTATTAAAAACTCTTAGAAAAACTATAAATTTAAATTATTAAAAACTCTTGTAAAAACTATATATAAAATGTTATGCTTTGTTTAAGTTTATCCATGCCTAGTTGATACTCAATCCCTACCATAATTAAAAGCTATAAAGCAAATAAGGAAAAAGATATGAGAATAAATATGTCGTTACCCATTTCAATATTCAAATAAATTAATAAGATAAAGCATAAATAAAGAGTCAAATTTACGTTTCAATAATCATTCCGAAAATCCATCAACAAACATGATTTCTCCATCTCACCCACATATATTCCCATTAACGCTCTAGTTTCTCTCACATCTTGTATATATATAATTATATTTACATTCACCATCTTCATATATTAATTCTTCCGGTGAAACCGTTCTCATTGTGAAACAATGGCAGCTTCTTCAACCATTGTGTGTTTTGGGGAGATGTTGATCGATTTCGTCCCCGACACCGCCGGGGTCTCCTTAGCCGAGTCTCAGGGATTCCTCAAAGCCCCCGGTGGTGCACCCGCTAACGTTGCATGTTCCATATCTAAGCTCGGTGGATCCGCTGCCTTCATTGGCAAGGTAACATTTTTTTAACGGCAAATTTGGATCACTGATGTACCACTAACATATTATTTTTTTATAATTTTGGTTATAGATCATGCATTCTTTTTATTGAATTATAATTTCCATAATAATTAGTTATAGATCTTGCATGCATTTTCTTTTTTATGATTTTAATTTATGTTATTAAATGTACGTGCTTTGTGGCCATTTATATATTTATATGGGATCAAGATATTTTGTATAGCTATTTATTTATTTTGTATAGCTATTTATTTATTTTTGTATTAGATCCCATAAAACTTTGGTGTATAGAATTATGAAATAGAGAATTTTATTTCTAAATCTGATATCTTAAATAACTTATTCTTTTTTTTTCACAAAAGTTTTGGTTTTGCTAATGCGTTAATGTATGTATGTTGTAATGTGTAACATAATATTTAATAGTACACCGGTATTGTAATTGATCATTGTGATTGATGTGAGTAGGTTGGGAAAGATGAATTTGGGTACATGTTGGCTGACATTCTAAAGAAGAATGGAGTGAATGCCGAAGGGGTGTTGTTTGATGAGCATGCTAGGACGGCTTTAGCGTTCGTGACGCTAAAGAAAGATGGCGAAAGGGAATTTATGTTTTATAGGAACCCGAGCGCAGACATGCTCCTAAAAGAGTCAGAGCTCAAGATGGACTTGATCAAGAAAGCCAAGATCTTTCATTATGGCTCGATCAGTCTCATCACTGAGCCATGTAGATCTGCCCACATGGCGGCCATGAAGGCCGCCAAGCAGGCTGGGGTCTTGCTCTCATATGACCCCAATGTCCGCCTTCCTCTTTGGCCTTCAGCTGAGGCCGCTAGGCAAGGCATCAAGAGCATTTGGAACGAGGCCGATTTCATCAAGGTATTGTATGCTAGCTCTTATATATTACAAATTTGATGTGTCGTGTTTTTTGGATGTGAAAAGACAAAAATGCCCTTTTACATAGGTGAGCGATGATGAGGTGGAATTCTTGACACAAAAGAGTCCGGATAATGAGGAAGCCATCAAGTCTTTGTGGCATGATGGATTGAAACTTTTGGTTGTTACTGATGGCGAGAAGGGTTGTCGTTATTATACCAAGGCAAGCCTTGTTACCTTTCGATATATAATATTTCACTTGTTAGATGACATTGTGTCTCGAATGTATGATGAAAACTTATCTTGATGAGTGTAGAGCTTTAAGGGAAAAGTGCCTGGTTACTCGGTCAAGGCCATTGACACAACTGGAGCCGGAGACTCTTTTGTTGGCTCGTTATTGGTTTCGATGGCAAAGGACACTTCTATTTTTACGGTAATAAGTCGTATCAAAAATTTTAAGACGCCCAATTGTTTTTGTTTTTAATAGTTTTTGTTTCCACATATAGGATGAAGCGAAGCTGAAGCAGGCACTAGCCTTTTCAAATGCTTGTGGAGCAATATGCACGACAAAGAAAGGAGCCATCCCAGCGCTACCAACCGTATCTGATGCGCAAGCTCTCATGTCGGGTTCCAAATAGATCGTGAATACATCCATGGGTCATGTTTTGTTTTTGCGAGACTTTTGAAGCTAATTGTTTTGAAAACATGTTTGAAACTTAATTGTTTTTGTTTGGATGATTCAAACCGTAAAATAAGTATATCTTGATTTGGGTTAAAGATGTATTTTGTGAGTTTGGATGTAATTGCTGGTAGTATATTAAGATGAGATTTGATAACAAAAAGTTTTATATGTTATAAAACAGATATACAAACCTCTAATAACCGTTTGGGCAGTTAACATATCTATGTATATATGCTTTCTTGTATTGTATTCGAGAGAAAGATCATTTTCCAACATATTCAATACACTTCCCATTCTATTATGTACAAGATAGTACAATGTGGAACCGGAATAAAACACGTGTTGATGATATATTCGCATATGCTATAGCAACGGATGTAATCAATAAAAATGATTACGTACCTAAAACTTTGGAAGAGTGCATGCACAGAAATGATTGGCCAAGATGGCAAGAAGCCATAAATGCCGAATTAAATTCGCTCAAAAAGCGACATGTTTTCGGACCTGTAGTCCGAACACCCATAGACGTCAAACCAGTAGGTTATAAATGGGTGTTTGCAATAAAGAGAAATGAAAAGAATGAGATTGTACGATATAAGGCTCGACTTGTAGCGTAAGGGTTTTCCCAATTGTATTCCAATTCATTCGAGTAACAACCAGCCACCAAATATGATCTAATCCACGACGTCGCCACCACCTTTTCAGATCCACCGGTTCGAATCAGGCGGATCACGGAAACCGGTTGAGAATATCCGAACGGATCGGACAACTGTTGTTGATCAGCGACTCATCATCTTCGTTGACGCAAGTTCTGGCGACGGTTACATTAACCGCTGGCGACGGTTAAGAAAGGGAAACCAGATCTCAGACAGGGTATGCCGGCGGTTATTGTTCGTGAACGTAAGTTTTGCTCTGACGACTGAGATGGCGGCGTTTTGCTCCGACGGTTGAGACGGCGTCGGTTCGCTCCAACGGTTTAGACAACGTTATTTCGCTCCGAAGGAGAACCAATGGTTTACTTCGGCAGACACCTTGCGGGTTTGCGTTTGTGTACTTTCAAGGTATGGTTTTGATTTGATTTTCTCTAGTGATTATTGATTTCGTTTTTTGGACAACAGGGCAGTCCTAATTTGTTCTAAAGTTCAAAAGGAAAACCTATTTCTTATGAACATTCCTATTTATAATCAGAAAGTGAGTTTAATGTGTAGTACCCGGATTGATGAATAAATGGTCTGAATTGCAGAGAAGTTATTGACGAGCGGGTTGCAAATTCCTTGTGAAGATCAATGGAATGTTCCTTGTGAAGAGCAAATCGTGCTGATAACGTGTTAGAAATTGAATAGGAAAAGTGTGTTAACCCTTCTACCACATATGATATCATATAATATTATTTATATTTAATATATGATGAAATGGGATACACAGCGCTGACAGCCTTTAATGTATATTTTTAATATACAACTGTTGACTAACAAGTCACAATATTAATATATAGCCTTTTCTTGAACTCTCTTTACGATAGAATAACAATTGTGAATTATAAATCACTAGAGAAGAATAAAGTTTATACTCTTTGGTTAATATATTTTAGTATATAAAAGTTGACAACAATATTCATTCATTTTAATATATCTTAATATATATTTAATTAAAGTTTCATATATTTTATATTTAATTAAATCATCAAAACACAATTTATTTTTACAATACGAAATCATACAACAGTTTCTAAATACCTATTTCATTATTAAAACAGCATAAAGTTTAGAACCTGCAGTTCTAGCAAAAGAGAACCCGAAGTTCTCATACAATATACATTTCATTTGAAGCCTTGTTTTTAAAATGCCTTATTCTTTCCTTTGTAGATAATATGTCGAACTTATCAAAGCTTGAATTTGCCGCACTTGACATCTCGGGTAACAACTACCTCCCATGGACCCTCGATGCTAAAATCCATTTGACGGCAAATAATTTGGGGAAGACAATTATTGATGGTAATCAGACCTCACCTCAAGATAAAGCGAAAGCTATGATATTCCTCCGCCATCATCTTCATGAAGATCTAAAGCGGGAATATCTAACTGTTGAGGACCCCCTTGAATTATGGACAAACATCAAAGAACGTTTTGACCACCAGAAGTTGGTCTTACTCCCCAAAGCCCGCTATGAATGGCTTCATTTACGACTACAAGATTTTAAGACTGTCAGTGAGTATAATTCTGCCTTGTTTCGCATTACCTCCGAGTTAAAATTATGTGGTGAAAAAATAACCGATGAAGACATGCTTGAAAAAACTTTCTCAACGTTCCATGCCTCAAATATGCTCCTGTCGCAGCAATACCGGGAACGTAAATTTACTAAATATTCTGAATTGATATCATGTCTTCTGGTCGCGGAGCAAAACAACAAGCTCCTACTACAAAACCATCAATCGCGACCCGCCGGTGCAAGCCCATTCCCTGAAGCGAATGCGGCCAATTATCAAAGCGGACGAGGTAGAGGTAGAGGCCGCGGCCCCAGCAGAGGTCGTGGTCGAGGACGGGGATACACATGGCATCGAGAGTCCCAGAACAGTAAACAGAGCGGTGGTGAATCGAGTCGACACAATACGGGGCGACCTTCAAAAGGGAAAAGGGGCGGGACTCAAAGCAACATTTGTTATAGATGTGGGATGTCAAATCATTGGTCCCGCACATGTCGCACCCCTAAACACCTCGTTGAGGCATATCAACGCATGGTGAAAGAAAAAAGGAAAGAATGCTGAAACAAATCTGATTGAGGATGCACCTCAAGCCACGATACCAGACGTTCATTTGGATGCATGTGATTTCATTGAAAATGTTCGTGATGTTTAAACATATTTAATGTATCTTTTATGCTTTACTTTTCACACTGTGACATTTGTATTTGGTTTGGTTTGAAACTCTTGCAATGTTTCATTTTACTTCTTTGCATTAACTTTTATTTACTTTAATTTCCTGAAGAAATATGTATGCTAGCTCCAGTAGAGCTATTATTGGTGATGAATGTCTGGTAGATAGCGGTAATACTAATACTATTCTCAAAGATATGAAATTTTTCTCTGAGTTGTCTCCGGCAGAGACACCGATTGGTACTATATCTGGTGTCAGTAACCTTATCGAAGGCTCCGGTAGAGCACACATAACATTATCTTCGGGTACCCAATTAACTATTGATAATGCATTATTTTCTAGTAAATCCAGAAGAAATCTGCTTAGCTTTAAAGATATTCGGAGAAACGGTTACCACCTAAAAACAATATCTGAAAATAATCTTGAATATCTTCAAATTACTTCAAACAAAAATGGCCAAGAAACAATTGTTGAACAATTAGAATCCTTATCCTCTGGATTATATTGTACTAATATCAGTCCTGTCGAATCATACATGGCGAGTAACCAAAAGCTATTAGATAAAGATACATTTAATATATGGCATGACCGTCTAGGTCACCCTGGTAGCATAATGATGAGACGAATAATCAAAAATGCAACCGGGCACCCTCTTAAAAACTTAAAAGTTTTGCTACCACAAGACTTATCATGTGCAGCATGCTCTCTGGGCAAACTTATAACTCGGCCCTCACAAACTAAATTGATACATGAAACCCCATCATTTTTAGAAAGAATCCAAGGGGATATTTGTGGGCCTATTCATCCTCCGTGTGGACCATTCCGCTATTTCTTGGTCTTAATAGATGCATCCTCAAGGTGGTCACATGTGAGTCTCTTAGCTACTCGAAATGTAGCATTTGCCCGACTTTTAGCCCAAATCATACAACTAAGAGCTAATTTCCCGGACAATCAAATTAGAAACATCCGGATGGATAATGCAGGAGAGTTCACATCTCAAGCGTTTAATGACTATTGTATGTCAATCGGGATCAATGTTGAACATTCGGTACCTCATGTTCACACACAAAACGGTTTAGCTGAATCTTTGATTAAGCGATTACAAATAATCACTAGACCACTTTTAATGAGATGTAAACTACCATCTTCTGCATGGGGACATGCTATTTTACATGCCGCTGCACTGATTAGATTGAGACCAACTGCTGATCATGAATACTCCCCATTGCAACTGGTCTCCGGACGAGAACCAAGTTTGTCCCACCATAGAATTTTTGGTTGTGCAGTATATGTACCAATACCGCCACCACAACGTACTACAATGGGACCCCAAAGAAGACTGGGTATCTATATTGGGTTTAACTCCCCATCCATTATTAAATATTTAGAACCAATGACGGGAGACATGTTTACAGCACGGTATGTTGACTGTCATTTTGATGAAACGATGTTCCCAGTCTTAGGGGGAGATAAGGACAAAGAAAGACTGGTAACACAAGAAATAATGTGGAATGCATCATCGCTATCAAATCTCGACCCCCGAAGTGGTCAATGTGAATATGAAGTCCAAAAGATTATACATTTGCAAAGAATAGCGAATGAATTACCAGATGCATTCACAGACACGAATAGAGTGAAAAAGTCACATGTACCAGCATCAAATGCACCTGCTCGAATTGAAGTAATCCCAGAAGCGATTACTATACAATGAAAGCGTGGGAGGCTAATCGGTTCCAAAGACAAAAACCCACGGAAACGAAAAGAGCAAAGTAACGCAGTTGGTGAAAACTCACAAACGGTTATAAATGAAACCCCGGTAGAGGTAAATGTCCCGGAAGAGACAACTATAATTCCAGAGGAAAATGAAGTTTCAGAAGAAACACCGGTACCGAACGAAAATGAGATCTCTATTAATTATGTACAAGATAGTAAAATGTGGAACCGGAATAAAACACGTGTTGATGATATATTCGCATGTGCTATAGCAACGGATGTAATCAATGAAAATGATTACGTACCTAAAACTTTGGAAGAGTGCATGCACAGAAATGATTGGCCAAGATGGCAAGAAGCCATAAATGCCGAATTAAATTCGCTCGAAAAGCGACATGTTTTCGGACCTGTAGTCCGAACACCCATAGACGTCAAACCAGTAGGTTATAAATGGGTGTTTGCAATAAAGAGAAATGAAAAGAATGAGATTGTACGATATAAGGCTCGACTTGTAGCGCAAGGGTTTTCCCAAATCCCAGGAGTTGATTATGAGGAAACGTATTCCCCTGTAGTGGATGTGATAACCCTTAGGTTCCTAATCGGCCTCACAATCTCTGAAGGACTTCATATGAGACTAATGGATGTCGTCACCGCATACTTATACGGGACACTTGAAAATGACATCTACATGAAAATTCCTAAAGGATTAAAATTGCCTGAAGCATTAAAATCAACACCTCGAGATATGTGTTCTATAAAGCTCCAGAGATCTTTATATGGTCTCAAACAATCTGGTCATATGTGGTACAATCGACTTAGTGAATATCTCGAAAAAGAAGGATACAAGTCTAATGTAATCAGTCCATGTGTCTTTATAAAAAGATCACTCTCAAATTTCACTATAATCGCAGTCTATGATGATGGTATCAACATCATCGGATCTCCTGAAGAGATAGAGAAAGCTGCTCAGTTGTTAAAGAAGGAATTTGAAATGAAAGATCTTGGTATGACGAAATTATGTATCGGACTACAATTTGAGTATCTGTGCAATGGCACATTTGTCCATCAATAAAACTACATCCAGAAGATGTTAGTTCGTTTCAATATGGATAAAGCACATCCGTTTAGCGTACCTATGGTTGTCCGACCGCTAGATCCACACAAGGATCCTTATCGCCCTCAAGAAAAAGGCGAAGAAGTACTTGGTCCAGAAGTACCGTACTTAAGCGGGACCGGTGCCCTTATGTACCTCGCAAATAACACAAGACCTGACATTGCATTTGCAGTTCATGTACTAACGAGATACAGTTCGAATCCAACACGTAGACACTGGAATGGTGTAAAACATATATTTCGGTATATTTGCGGGACACAAGACTTAGGTCTTTTCTATCAAAAGGATCAAAAGTCCCAGCTTGTTGGGTATGCTGATGCCGGATATCTATCAGATCCTCACAAAGCAAAATCTCAGACAGGTTATGTATTCACATATGGTGGCACAGCAATTTCTTGGAAGTCGACTAAGCAAACACTTACAGCAACATCATCAAATCATGCCGAATTGATATCATTGTATGATGCTGGTCGAGAATGCGTGTGGTTGAGATCAATGATCAATCATATACAAGAAGCATGCGGATTGGAACAAATCAAGAAGGACCCGACGATTATCTATGAAGACAACGCTGCTTGCATAGCTCAAATAAAAGAAGGCTACATCAAAGGCGACAGAACAAAGCACATATCACCAAAGTTTTTCTCAACGCATGACCTACAAAAAGAAGGAGAAATTGATATTCCTCAAATCAAGTCAAGTGAAAACCTAGCTGACATTTTCACAAAATCACTACCTAGAAGCAGTTTTGAGTATTTATCGCACAGGATCGGGCTTCGAAGATTAAAAGACGTTAGTTAAATTGAGGGGGAGCATTATACACGTTGTACTCTTTTCCTTGACTAAGTTTTGTCCCATTGGGTTTTTTTAGTAAGGTTTTTAACGAGGCAGCATAACTGGTCATGTAGTATCAGTTTATCATATAGATCCTGAAGTATCATTTAACATCATCCTGAAGAATGTTGTTAATAGTGTATAATGAATATTATGTATATCTGAGGGGGAGTGTTATAAAACAGATATACAAACCTCTAATAACCGTTTGGGCCGTTAACATACTTGGCAGTTAACATATCTATGTATATATGCTTTCTTGTATTGTATTCGAGAGAAAGATCATTTTCCAACATATTCAATACACTTCCCATTCAATTTCTAACATTATACAGATTATTAAGAGCTAATGAGGTGTATTAAACCCAACCCAAAATAATATATATATATGAACCAATAGCCTCATCAGAAACATCTCTCGAAATGTATGTGTGTTTTGTGTGTGTGAATCAAACAAATATGCACAAAATCTGAGCATTATTGGTTTGTGTCACACCCCGCTCTTTCCGCACCGTAACGCCGCCGTCAGAATCATCCGGCGGACTTACAATCTCCGGCGCCGATGAATTCGGACACCAATCGGAGTCAAAATTACCAGTTTGCCCTTCAATCGCCGGTGAAATCGCATCGGATACCATCACCGGCGGCCCCTTAACAATCATACATCTGAAGTTAACCTAAACAATAAAACATGAAATAATTAGGGTTTTGAAACCCTCAATCATACAACTGAACCATTCGATAAACCATTAATTCAATTAAAAGCATTTACCTCATCTGAAAGACGCTACGATAAAATCAAGCAAGATAGCATAAAACCTGATGAATTCAAATCAAGTTGTAGAGTATCACCAGCACCGCCTCCGAATCTCTCCATGCAAGTTCTTCCACTGTGAAAATTGATAAGAAGAATAAGATTCTGAAGAATAGGGTTTGAGAAGAAGAATAGGGAAAAGAAATCGATTAAGAGGGTGTTTGGAGTTGAGTTTTGAAAATAGATTATGCGTTTTGAATAATCAGAATTAGATAATTAGCTGTAACGAAACGTGCTGCAGAAATATAGTGTTTGGATTTGATTATGTTGTTTGATATCACAATAATCAGATAATCAACAGTGTTTGGATTTGATTATACTGTTTGATATCACAATAATCAGATAATTAACTATTTGAGTGTTTGGCAAGTGTATATTTTTTAAAAAAATAAATAAGTGAAAACGTAAAAACTCAGTTTTTGGATTATCACGTTTTCCTGCAGTAAGGGGTGACCTACTTTTGGATTATCACGTTTTGATCTCTACAAAACGCAAAAAATCAGGTTTTATTAATTTTTTTACCAAGCACTCAAAATAGATTTTTTGCGATTTCAAAACACAATAATCAAAAAATCAGGTTGAAAAAGCAATCCCAAACACACCCTAAGAAACTGAAGCATTCAATATCCACTGAATCGATTAGAAACCGAAGCATTCAATAGAAAGGGTGAAATCCCCCAATTAACCCTCTAGTGTCTTAAAATTTTGAGTGAAGCCCCTCTAAAATGGCTTAAACATCCTTGTACATGATGCTTCATAACTTGTAAGCATGGTAAAATTACAATCTTGTACATTACTTCTCCTTTTTATAATATTATAGATATAGATAATAATAATTGTTGTGGGCTAATTTCTGAGCTCATATCCTGAGAAATATCTTGGCTTTTATCTTGATTAAATAATATCTGTTCATATCCGGGGTGCGGATTCAGGGTATTGGTAATATCCTGAATGGTATCCTCAGGATCACTAACGGATTACGTGCAGGTACGTGGGATGGAAGCTAGCAACGTTCACAAAGACTTGTTCTGCGGAAGACTCGGTCCAAACCGTTCAAAGAAAGACGTTGAAGCCTTATTACTCGGTCTACAACGTTCATGATGGAATATTCGGAGCATCCCATGTTTATAGGGATATTTGTTTGTATTTCGTTACTATAAATAGGAGTAACACCAGATCGAATAGGACACAACATTTTCACTGCAATCATACTCACTACACACCAACACTTGCTCTCTCGCAAATTGTACTCTCTCACGAATTCATTGTAACACTTAGAGATCTGGTGGATATCCTGCACTGTATCCTGAAGTTTAAAGCAATAAGAAGAACAAGGCAGCTGCGATTGTCAGCTCCCGAGGTTTTATGCCGGCGATCTAGATTGATCAAGGGCTTTCCTCGTACATCTCGTGTCGTTTCCTTTACTTTTTGCTTATTATTTGCTCATTGTTTGATCGCAGATACAGCTCAATATCCTGAGCCGTATCCTGAATACTGATTTTCTAAATAACTCAACAAGCATATTTTCCACAAACTTTTTAGCACACTACCTCACATTACTAATTTGATCACTAAATTGCTTCGGTAATTTTTGACCAAAACAATTTGGCGCCCACCGTGGGGCAAGTGGTGCTATCTTTACAAAAAAATTTTGTTAAATCGCTAATCGGTTTTTTATTTTCAAAACTTTTTGCCACATTGTCCACAATGGCCTCACGATCAAACATGAGTTCCTCTACTATGTCTGCTACGACTTCTGCTACTACAGGTTCGGTGCTTCCACCACCTCCTCCAAGAATGCCAGCCTCTACACGACCTCAGGATATTATCCCTACTCGCACTGTTCAAGAATCTGCCCCTGTTTTAGCATCTAACGACGAAATTTTAACCTTGTTTGGAAGTGTGCAGGAACAAATGAGGCAGCAGCAGGAAACAAACCAAATGCTTTTAAGGGAAATACAACTCCTGAAGTCTGGCTCGAGCAGATCCGCTGAGGATATTGTCACTCCATTACAACCCAGAGCTTTGAACTTCAGTTCAGCCGTGTATACAGAGGATAACAGGGGGAATATTGTGCCCAGCCTTCCTCAGAATCATACTCCTGAAATACCCTCCTCGGTCAGGATATCGACCATAAGGAGCTCAGGATATGCTTCAGGATATGGGCAGAATCCTCCAACGAGTAACATATTAAATAATAATAATACTCATGCTACTAACAATAGTGGATCCTTGCAGGATACAGGTGTGACGTCAGCACTTACCAGGGAACTTCAAAAGTTGAAGGAAATGATATCAAGTGTACCCGGGGTGGTCCAGCCAATCCCGGAAGTGTCTCAAGATAGCCATAAGATATCTCGCTTTGCATATCCTATCTGTGATGCTGAGATTCCAAAGAGGTTCCAAACCCCCAACATGAAGCTTTACGACGGAACGACGGATCCTGAGGAGCATATTGCTCAGTATAGGGAGAGGATGGAGATCAACCCTATCCCTCCGGATCTCAAAGAAGCATGCTTGTGCAAGGGTTTTGGTTCAACCTTGACAGGATCAGCTTTGAAGTGGCTCTTGAATGTTCCTCCACATTCAATCACATCTTTTGCTCATTTAGTAAATTTATTTAATAGTCAGTTTTCTTGTAGTAGGAGCTTTGAAAAATTAACAAGTGATCTCTACAGGATAACACAAGGGCCTCAGGAATCCCTTAGGGATTATGTGAACAAGTTTAGCCGAGAATCACTAGACATTCCTCATCTTGATGTTGCAACAGCTGTGCAAGCTTTCAAGATGGGGTTGCAAAAAGATTCTCAATTTTACCAAGACCTTGTAATGAACCCATGCAGGAACCTGGATGAAGCTCGGAACAGGGCCCTAAGATACATTCGGTTGGAAGATGACAGAAAGATGCAAGAAAGGATGAACTCATCCAACACTTATGAGTCAACTAACAGGAAGTCAGAATCCTCATTCAAGTCGTATCGGCCTAAGCCATATGGCAGAAATGAGAATAAGAGAGTGAATGCTGTCGAAGATGAGGATCCTGAAGAGTATCCTGAATTATCAGAATATTGCTTTTCTGTTAACATTCCTGAATTGATGTATGCCATGCAGGGTCTGGGGGACAAGGCAAGATGGCCTCGGAAGAATCAACAAAAAGCGGATTGGAAGGACAAATCAAAATGGTGTGCTTTCCACGAAGATTTCGGACATATGACCGAGGATTGCATTGCTTTGAGGAAAGAGATAAGCTATCTTCTAAGCAAGGGATATTTGAAAGATCTCTTGGGAAGAAAGAAGAATAAGGGTCAGGATACTGAGAAGGATCCTGAGCGAGCGGCCTCACCTCCCGCGGATGCCAAGATAATCAACTTCATTTCGGGAGGATCCGACATTTGTGGGACTTCGTATTCGGCAGCAAAGAGACATGCAAAAGAAGCTAAGGCCGAAAGGGGAGACAAACCTGTCAGGATGACTACACTCACAACTGACAAAGTGATCACATTTGATGCCGATGACAGGGATACCGTCCAGGATCCTCACCATGATGCTCTGGTAATAACGTTATATGTGGCTAATCATTTTGTACGCAGGATATTGGTTGATAATGGCAGCTCCGTCAACATAATCCAACTAGAGACGCTTAAAAGAATGAATGTATCTCCAATGGATATCACTTCGAAGTCCACCGTGCTTGTTGGGTTCAGTGGAGAGGCCAGAAACACAGTAGGGGAGATAAAGTTGCCGGTGTACGTTGAAGGAGTCAACTCGATACAACGTTTCTGTGTAATGGACTCTCTATCCTGCTATAACATTATATTGGGAAGACCGTGGATTCACGATATGAAAGCCGTGCCATCAACATATCACCAATGCATCAAGATACCTACCCCCTGGGGAGTTGTTAAAGTTGATAGCGACCAGCAGGAGGCGAAAGAATGCTACTCATCCTCAATGAAATCCTCAACCAAACCTAGTGCAGCATAGCAATTAAAGATGCGGGTCCAGGATATCGTGGAGGATCCGGAGCAGGATGTGAAGAAAATTGTCCTGGACCAGGATAATCCCGATATTTCGGTGCTCGTGGGAACCAATATCCCTCAGGATATTGAAGAACAATTAATTAACTTTTTAAAATGCAGGATGTCGACGTTTGCATGGAAGCATGAGGATATGACAGGCATATCCAAAGACATTATTACTCACAAGCTTGGAATTGATAAAACATTCAAGCCCGTGCAACAAAAAAGAAGAAAGTTTGCTCCCGAACGCAATACCATTATTCAAGAAGAAGTTGAAAGATTGTTGAAGTCCAAGATGATTAGAGAAGTCAAATTCCCAAGGTGGCTAGCAAACGTGGTAGTGGTACAGAAGAAGAACGGAAAATGGAGAGTCTGTGTGGATTACACAGACTTGAATAAAGCTTGCCCTAAAGATCCATTTCCTCTTCCCCATATTGATGCGATGGTAGATGCCACTGCTGGGCATGAAATGCTGACTTTCATGGATGCATCCTCAGGATTTCAACAGATCCAAATGGAGCCTTCTGACCAGGAGGATACTGCCTTCATGACACCAACAGGTATTTATTGTTACACAGCTATGCATTTTGGTTTGAAAAATGCAGGTGCAACATACCAAAGATTGGTAAACATGATGTTCAAAGACAAACTGGGGGACACCATGGAAGTGTACATTGACGATATGGTAGTAAAGTCAAAGAAAGCTCAGGATCACCTCCAGGATATTAAAGGAGCGTTTGATATCCTGGATCAGTATAATATGAAGCTGAATCCTGCTAAGTGTCATTTTGGAGTGGGGGCAGGAAAATTTCTAGGATATATGGTGACCAAAAGAGGAATAGAAGCAAGCCCGGAGCAGATCAAAGCCATCTTGGATATTAAATCACCCTCAAATATGAAAGATGTTCAACGATTAATGGGGCGAGTGGCAGCATTAAACAGATTTATCTCAAGATCCTCAGAGAAATGTAAAGATTTTTATGATATCCTGAAGAAGAACAAAAAATTCGAGTGGGGTGAGAAGCACGAAGCGGCCCTACGGGAGTTAAAGCAATATCTTTCAACCGCACCTCTACTAATGAAGCCTGAGAATGGTGAACCATTATCCCTATACCTCGCGGTATCAGGGAACGCTGTAAGTGCCGTCCTTGTAAAGGACCATGAAGGTCAGCAATATCCTGTTTATTATGTTAGCAAAAGTTTGTTAGATGCTGAAACTAGGTATTCTCACTTAGAAAAATTAATACTAGCATTAGTCATGGCATCAACAAAACTTAGACATTATTTTGAAACTCATAGGATTCATGTTAAGACAAATTATCCTGTCAAGAATGTGCTTAGAAAACCAGAGATGTCAGGCAGGATGGCTAAGTGGTCGGTAAAGCTAAGTGCCTATGATTTAGTATATGAACCTAGGAATGCCATAAAGTCTCAGGCTTTAGCTGACTTTGTGGCTGATTTTAGTAGTGACATTCAGGATGAGGCAGACCTAGAAGTTCAACAATTAGGAGAATCCTCAGGATCCTGGACATTATATACTGATGGTGCATCTAATATAAGAGGAGTAGGATTGGGAATACTACTAAAATCGCCACAGGGGGACATATTACCCCAGGCTATTAGGTGTGAATTTCCTGCTACCAATAATGAGGCAGAATATGAAGCTTTAATTGCAGGATTAGAGCTGGCTAAAAGTATGAATATCAAGAATTTGCAAGTATATGTTGACTCCTTGTTAATTACTAATCATTTTAATGGATCCTATGCAGTTAAGGGTGAGAAGTTAGTCGAATACCTCGATATTCTCAAAAAATTAGCAGGATATTTCGATGTTTTTACACTTGAACAGGTACCAAGAGAGGATAATGCTGAAGCGGATGCCTTAGCAAATCTGGGATCATCAATCAGGATACCGGAAGGGACCCAAATACCAATAATACATGTTTTATATCCTGCAACGAATCCTCAGGATAAAGAAGTAGCGGATATTCGGGATCCTGGAGTGGAATATCCTGAACAGTATCCTGAATCCTGGACAACTCCGATTCTGAAATATCTTAAAGATGGACACATCCCCGAAAATGAAAATCCTAAGGCATTTAGGATGAAGGTATCACGATTCACTATTATAAATAATATTCTATACAAGAAATCTCTTGCAGGACCATATTTAAGGTGCTTGGAGGATCATGAAGCCAAAGAAGTACTTCAGGATATACATGAAGGGGACTGTGGTAATCACACTGGGGGCAGATCATTATTCTCGAAAGTATTGAGGACAGGATACTTTTGGCCAACAATGAGAAAAGATGCTGCAGAATATGCTCGAAGATGTGATGCATGTCAAAGGCATAGTAACATACTACATCAACCAGCTGAACCACTATATCCTGTAGTTTCCCCTTGGCCATTCATGAAGTGGGGGATGGATATAGTAGGGAAATTACCAAAGGCTCCGGGAGGAAAAGTATTTATGTTAGCAATGACCGATTATTTCTCTAAGTGGGTCGAGGCTGAAGCATTCGTTCAAGTAAGAGACCAAGAAGTAGTATCCTTCATAAAGAGGAATATCCTGACTAGGTTTGGAGTACCAGCTGAGATCATTTGTGATAATGGGTCCCAGTTTATAAGCAAAAGGACTACTGACTTTTGCAAAAGTTGGGGAATCAAAATGATCACATCTACTCCGGTACATCCTCAAGCGAATGGACAAGCCGAATCCTCGAACAAGATAAAAGTCAATAACTTAAAGAAGAGACTTGGAGCCAAGAAAGGAAGATGGGCGGAAGAGTTACCCTTTGTTTTGTGGGCTGATAGGACAACGGTGAAGAATGCAACTGGCCAAACCCCGTTTTCCTTGGTATTTGGAGCAGAGGCAATGATTCCAACAGAAATGACGATACCTACTGCAAGATCTATGCTACAGGATCCTGAACAGAATCCTAAAGTCTTATGTCAGGATCTGGATACTGTAGATGAAAAAAGAGATGCAGCAAGGCTGAGGATAGCAGCATATCAACAAAGAATATCCAGGGCATACAATAAGAACATAAGGACTAGAAGATTTCGAGTTGGTGATTGGGTGCTGAGAAAGGCTTTTCAAAACACCACTAATCCTGCCGATGGCAAGCTAGCTCCGAAATGGGAAGGACCTTATGAAATCGAGTCAGAAGCAGGGAAAGGAGCATATCGACTCAGGAATGTGGAAGGGGATATGCTACCAAGATCCTGGAATGCAATACATTTGAAGCTCTATTTCAAGTAAGAGTAGAATTTGTTTTCTATCTCGGAATGGTATGTGTTCTATCTCTTTAAAATATATTTGTTTTTTATCTTGAACCCAATACTGACTTAAGCATCGGAGGGGTGTTAGCCAAGCTAACACCCACCTTAGTTTAGAACTGTTTTGCAGGATATGTTTCAGGATATAGCTCCAGGATATATACTCAGGATAAGTCGAAAGATTAGAGGATTGGCCCCCTCTCTCACGTTTAAGGGATCCTGATCCCTTCACAGGTTTAAAGGTATTCACCTTTCTTTCGAATTGGGTTTAAACACCTCGCCTGGAGCGCAAGTTATCTAGGTGTAGTTCAAGGTAGCGGGACCAGTTCATGTAAAAGTGGCTGACAATTTCGTTACTGTTGGCTATATCCTGGATTCTAAAGGTATATGAGGATTGATCACCCTCTCTCACGAAAGAGTATTTTCATACTCTCAAAGGTTTAAAGGTTTTCACCTTTCTAAGTCTAGGAGTTTATACACTCTCGCCTGTAGCGCATGAAATTCAGGGTTTATCCCCAGATATCAGGGTTTATCCCCAATATGCTAAGGATTCTTCTCAGGATATCGGGGGTCCTGCCCTTGGGCATTCGGAATTCATTCGAGCCAAAAGGTAAACACATTTGTGTCTTTGTCAAACGCAGGGGACACACATTATTCTAATCCGAAGGATGGATCCAAGTTTATACGTATGCACTGGGGACAAATTTATTGGAACTGATTCTCTAAGAATCTCTGGTATGATCTCTCCTTTTTATTTGGACAATTTCTGGGTTATATTTCAATATCCTTTTCAAGATATCTTTCAGGATATCCCCCAGGATACATTTATGATATATGTTCAAACCAAACGATTTTCACAAGTAAAATTTGTATGACAACAATAATAAAGTCAAAAGGGTAGTCATATTGTTAACATGCCAAAAGGTGTGCTCTTAGTTTCACCTCAAAACAAGGCCCATCCACTAAGAGCACTAGTAGTTCATAACCATGTTCACCCAACAGTTGAGGGCTTCATCTCAAACCGAGACCCATCCACCTTCAACTGTTGTATTGTTCAAAAAGCATGCAGGAAATATAAATTGTTCAGGTACGGAAAAGTAAAGTGCGGAAAAGTAAATTGTTTGTGGGACTACAGACCAACATTCAAATTCAAAAAGGTGGGCTCTGGCCTTGGCACGTATATCCGTCATCGCCCACCTAAATGCCCTCACACAGCGGCATCGCCTCCAACCTTCTCAGACTTCTCTGCTCCAGCATTTTTACCAGCATCCTGCGCAGCATCCTGACCAATGTCCATCTCAGCATCACCTCCAGCATCCTTCTTCTCTCCAGCTTGGACCACTACCTCCGTTGACTTGGAAGACTCACCGGCTTCAGCAGGAAGTGGCACAGCTTTGCCTCCGAGCTCCTTCAACTTGGCCACCCAGGATTCAACTGGCCAAGATGGACAAACGAGACCTGTCTCCTTGGCCTCGTAGGCCATCTTGATGCGTGCTTGTAGCAGGGAGACGATAGCAGAAGCCTTGACTCCCTCTCGAAAGCTGATTAAGGCCTGATCATGGTCCATTTGAACACTGGCAAGTTTGACCTCAGCATCTTGGGTGACCTTCTTTAGCAAGCTTTCATAGTGCCGG
Source organism: Helianthus tuberosus (assembly GCA_030545235.1). NCBI lineage: Eukaryota > Viridiplantae > Streptophyta > Magnoliopsida > Asterales > Asteraceae > Helianthus > Helianthus tuberosus. The sequence goes on along the minus strand of CM060402.1, from coordinate 156,968,760 downwards.
CTCTTTGCTTCGGCGATAGCACCTTGGTCGGCAACGGTGCTCTCAAGCTGCTTGATCCTGGCTTCATGAAGTGCCACAGTACCACAAGCGTCATTGTACAAGTGGAGCAAATGCTGGAGGCCCTGTACATTGATCACAGGTATGGGGTTAGAATATATGCTGACTAAGACGTCCTACCAGGATACCCTGTTAGGATATACGTGCAGGATATATGTGCAGGATATACTTGAAGGATACGCGGCAGGATATTACCTTGTTGAGGAAGGATGTCATTGGCTCTAAGGAGTCGGAAAAGCTGAGCTCATCATAAGAGAACCCTTCAGAGCCTGGAGTACTGACCTCGAGGCCCTTTCTTTTTTTTCGCTGCGGAAGCACGGGTTCTTGGATTGGTCTTGGGAGCCGGGAGTGGCTTGGAGCTGGTGGTAGCAGGAGTTTCCTTCTTGACTATGGCTGGAGTTGGGTAACTGTCAAGTTCATCCAGGTCTAGATAAACTGGGACTTTGCTGGAATCTGCACACAGGGAGTAAATTCTAAATCCCTCCTACAAATAACAGATAAGAAGCATATGTGTGCAGGATATCTTGCGGGATCCTTACCAGACATGTTGGCACTTGAAAGAGGGCTTGGAGTAGGTGGAGAAGGATTGAAACTTCTTTCTGCCTCTGGGAGAAGTCTAATAGCGTCTATTCTTTCTTGAGAGTTGGCAAGAGGAGGAGCAATCTTCCTGAAATCAGCTGCACAATAAAGAAGATAAGTTAGTTCAGGATATGGAACAGGATAAGCGGCAGGATCATTCTTAAACCCTAAATCCTACCCTTTCTCAACCATTGTACCGGATATTCCGTCCCACCAGGGATTGAGTCCCTTTTTACAAAGAAAAACTTGGATTGCCAACCATCCTCGTTCCTGGTGGCACGAAGTATCAATGGGTCACCGGAAGTAGAATAAAACGAAATCTACATGATCCGTGGCATCTAAGCTTGTAAGCCAGGGGGAGATCATGGATGGAAAGATCAGGAATGTGGTTTCTTTTGATCTGGTCAAGAACAGTTAAGACACGCCAGAGCATTGGCATTGTTTGGCTAAAAGAGATTTTTGTGATATTAAAGAACTCGGTGATGAAATCCGGAAAGGGGAATCGAAGCCCTAGGGTAAAAGGGAAAGCACTAAAGCAAATCCACTCGTTGGAGACCATATCTGACCGGATTTCACGGTCAAACGGTCTAAATATGGTTCCTTCCGGGAAGATACCGGAGGATTTTAAGGCAGACAGGTGGGCACTATCAAAGGTACAGGCTTCCTTCTCCGGTTCTTGGAGAAGGTTTTGTTGGTAGAACGTAGGGGCCGAGTCACCTGAACTGGATCTTGTTTGGCGCGGCATTTGATCGATTGAATTTTTCGCCGGAGAGAAAGATGAAGATAAGTATGAAAGATAGAGAGAAAATGTACCTTTTTCCTTGACGATTATGATTAAAAAAGGGATGAGGGTGAGAAGATATAGGGCATGATAAGTAGATATAGGCTGGGTAGTTGCAGACGGTCACATCACAGGTCTTATCTCTTAATTGCCTCGGTTTGCGTAAAAAAATGTAACCGTTAGTAATGAGGATACTAAACGGTAACATTTTTTGGGACAATTGTTGTGGGCTAATTTCTGAGCTCATATCCTGAGAAATATCTTGGCTTTTATCTTGATTAAATAATATCTGTTCATATCCGGGGTGCGGATTCAGGGTATTGGTAATATCCTGAATGGTATCCTCAGGATCACTAACGGATTACGTGCAGGTACGTGGGATGGAAGCTAGCAACGTTCACAAAGACTTGTTCTGCGGAAGACTCGGTCCAAACCGTTCAAAGAAAGACGTTGAAGCCTTATTACTCGGTCTACAACGTTCATGATGGAATATTCGGAGCATCCCATGTTTATAGGGATATTTGTTTGTATTTCGTTACTATAAATAGGAGTAACAGCAGATCGAATAGGACACAACATTTTCACTGCAATCATACTCACTACACACCAACACTTGCTCTCTCGCAAATTGTACTCTCTCACGAATTCATTGTAACACTTAGAGATCTGGTGGATATCCTGCACTGTATCCTGAAGTTTAAAGCAATAAGAAGAACAAGGCAGCTGCGATTGTCAGCTCCCGAGGTTTTATGCCGGCGATCTAGATTGATCAAGGGCTTTCCTCGTACATCTCGTGTCGTTTCCTTTACTTTTTGCTTATTATTTGCTAATTGTTTGATCGCAGATACAGCTCAATATCCTGAGCCGTATCCTGAATACTGATTTTCTAAATAACTCAACAAGCATATTTTCCACAAACTTTTTAGCACACTACCTCACATTACTAATTTGATCACTAAATTGCTTCGGTAATTTTTGACCAAAACAATAATAATAATAATAATCTATACTATATTATAATGCATGAGGGAGGGGCATTTTAAGATACCCAAAAAATAAGAACTTTTCCCCCTCTTTATTTATAGAAAGACCCCTAAAATGAGGGTAGTTTGGTCTTTTAAACATTATTTATTTTTTAGCCCCTAAAATTATTACACTTAAATCCCTAAGGTTTTAACAAAATTATAGATAATTAGTTACAATTCCCCCTTCCATAACAAACTTATAATTTTTTTACGTATCTTGACATATCTTATAAACTATACTGTTTAAAAAAAATCCAAAGATAGCATGACGACCTACACATTTTTGTCGACATTTCGGTAGTTGTCTTGCTCAATATCGACGCACGGATTTAAAGGTACAAGTCGATTATGCGTTAATGTACAAGTAATTAATACTTGTGATCTAATGTGCAAAATCTACAAAAATGGGCTTCATCTATACAAACAAAAACAAAAGAAATTAAAAGTACCGTAACATAAAATGAAGATATTATGTTTCACATTTTATTTTATTATATCTTATAAAAACTTAAAACTAACCACAACAAACTTCCTAAATAAAGGGGTGGCAAATCTAAAATTAAACCCTAATTCACTTCTATAGTTACTACTATAAATATTGCAGGACACTCCTATATCTATTGCTAAACAAAGTTAAAAAAATGAATCCAGTTCTGAATTCAATTGTTGAGAAATGTCAGTTTTGTTATATCGCAGCAGTGAATATTTTTTTTTCTTTTATTTACTTTTATGTGAATGTTAACTTATTTAATTTTTCAGATTCAGTTGCATGATGAACATGCCAATTTAAACAACACATTTTTCGAACAAGCTTCTAAGGTATTGATTTTGCTGGTTTTAAGTATTATTTTTGCGTATAACTTTCATATTAACATGTTCGTTATGTTATTATATGTGTGTTTTATTGCAGGATGATGGTGATAAAAGTATTGATATTATTTTTTATGGTGCAATGTTTAGTCCATACAAGTCTAATCTTCAATGTGAATTTAGTGAAGATGTAATTTTAAGGTTTATTTAATCTTTTTTTAACTTTTGTATTCAATTTTTGTCATTTATAGGGATCAGAAGTTTGAGACTCAAAGTAAGAGATCCAAGAGACTCTCTTAATGGCAATAGAGTGAGGTTATTAATTTAGACGATTCTGGGGACAATGACAAAGAAGAGGAATTAGAAGATACTGTCGATTCAAGCACAAACCAGAAAACCCGATTAAAAATACGTCGTGTGTCAATTCAGAAACGGACAGATTTCCTGCAGTCTAATATGAAATCTATCAAGTGTTTTTATATATTTTTTTTCATTTTCAGTTGTTATGTTTGACCTAGACGTACGAATAAAGTTTATTTTATATTTGAACTTTATCTTTGGTGTTAATATAATGCAGTTATTAACCATATTAATAAAGTTCAAAATAAAGTTAATATCCTAAATTTATAAGTCAACGGAACTTATATAAGTTAATATCCTAAACTTGCAATAAATAGATATTGTAGTTAGATATAGGGGCTGTTTGGCTAAGCTTATTTTTTTACTTATTTACTTATTTGCTTATTTGAAAAGCAAATAAGTCATAATGGAATGACTTATTTACTTATTCCTCTCACATAATAAGCTAACCCAAACACTTTTTAACTTTTCAAAAAGCAAATAAGTAAATAAGTCAAAAAAATAAGCTTAGCCAAACAGCCCCATAGTAAAGCTGAAACTATAAAATATTGCAGTTATTCTTTGATATTAATCTAATAATTTACATTTTTTAATTAAAAAGTAATAAAGTAATAAACTTTAAAGCTAAACTAAAAAACTGAACTTACTATGATATAAAGTTAATAAAAAAATAATTATTTTATAAACATTTTTATAACAAGTAATATAAATAAAATACTCCAGAAATTTACAATCTTTACTAGATAAATTCTAAACTGGGTTGCAAATTTTTAGGAATTATAAGTTCAACTATATTGTTATTGATAATATTAGTAAGTTCTAAAATAATTATTTACCAACTTGACTAGATACATAGTAGTAGATTGTGTTGCATATTTTTAGGGATTATTAGTTAAAAATAGACTCATATAGATAAGATTAGTTAGGAACTAAAAATTTGAACTTAGTATGATATAAAGTTAATAAAGATATAAACTCTTATCATCCTATTTTTTTATGAAAACAGTTATTGAAATCTTATAAAAATATAAATTTTTTATATTTGTAAAAAACCGAAATTTAACAATTTAAGTTAAAGCTCTAAAACGTACTTATGAGTCAAATACTATTTTTTATTTTTGTAAAAACGAAAATTTTAAACTTAAAGTTTATTGGATGGGTACTATGTGAATATTTAGAAAAAGTTAGGAACTTTAAAGAATAAAATTATACTTTATAATTTAACTAATAAAAAAAACAAACTTTACAATTATAACAACTTATCTTTTATTTTTTGTCTTTTGATTATTAATTTTTATAAAAGAACAAAACTTTTAGATATGTGTAAAATCATAAATATTATACGAATAAGAAAACTAGCAGAGACGAGTGTCGCAATGCAAAGTGTCGCCCCCACCGCATCGCGCGGGCACCCTGCTAGTAATAATAATAATAATCCAGAAACTACAAAAAAAAAAAAGGCAAGTGGAATTTATTCAAATTGGCTTGCAATTTTACAATTCAATGGATCAAAACTCTTGCTTCCCTATATCTCCTTTGCCATTCTTATACCGCTCACTCTTTTTAAGATTTGGTAGCATCGATCCTTTATTTTATTCAGATAAAAGAGAATATTAATTCAAGTTTGGTGTTAGGTATGATATGAAAAGACTAAATTATTTGGTATATTCCTTTCAAAAAAAAATTATTTGGTATACGTAACAGGCTAAGGTGCTGTTTGTTTTTTCTGCAGGAAAACATCTTCTGCTGCAGGCCACATCTGCAGGCATCTGCAGAAGAAGAGGTGGACCAAATGTCTGCAGTCTGCAAGAAGAAGAGGGTTTGTTTTTTTTTATTAGAGTTAAATGCCATTTTAGTCCCTGTTGTTTGGGCCATTTTGCCAGTTTAGTCCAAATGTTTCATTTTTAACCTGTGGGTCCAAAAAGGTTTCACAGTTGCCATTTTAATCCACTGGGTTAACTTCATCCATTTTTTCTGTTAACCAGAAGGCCATTTCGGTCATTTTATATGACTGAATTGCTCTTTTAGTTAACAGAATTACATACAAAATGACCAGATTGGCCTTCTCGTTAACAGAAAAAATGGATGAAGTTAACCAAGTGGACTAAAATGGCAACTGTGAAACCTTTTTGGACCCACAGGTTAAAAATGAAACCTTTGGACTAAACTGACAAAATGGCCCAAACCACAGGGACTAAAATGGCATTTAACTCTTTTTATTATATAAAACCACTTCTAGTTTTAAAACACACACAAACACACAAGTATACTCTACTCTCTCTCTACTCTCTCTCTCTACTCTCTACAATCTGCACGGCCTCCATCATCACCACCGCCACCACTTCACCACCGCCACCACTTCACCACCGCCATCATCACCACCACCGTCACCACCTCCGCCTTCACACCTGCACTTCTCCAGCGACCAGAACTTCACCACCGTCACCACCGCCACCAGAACTTCAGTGACCAGAACTCCAGCGACCAGAACTTCGATGATGATGATGATGACGATTTGGGGGTTTTGTTTCTAATCGATTTGGGGTGTTTTGTTTGCCATCGATTTAGGGTTTCGGAGGTGGAGGTGGGGGTTTCGGAGGTGGAGGTTTCGGAGGTGGAGGTGGTGGCGGAGCAGGGGTGTCGATTTGGGGGGGTTTGTTTCCGATTGATATTTGGGGGTTTTGTTTCAGGGTGTCGGAGCAGGGGTGTCGGAGTGGATGGCGGAGGTGGAGGTGGTGGCGGAGCAGGTGGTTTGTTTCAGGGTGTCGGAGGTGGAGGTGGTGGCGGAGTGGAGGTGGTGGCGGAGCAGGGGTGGCGGAGGTGGAGGTGGTGTCGGAGGTGAAGGTGGTGGCAGAGGAGGTGTTGCCAAGAAGAGGTAAACGTCTGCTCCAAGAAGCTTATGGTTTATCTCTTCCTCAGAAAGAGGCTGGGGAGAGGTAAAAAGCACTTCTCAAAAAAAAAAAAAAAAAAAAAAACACTCTTCTGAGGCTAAACCTCTTCCCGCGTCTGCACGGTGCAGACAGAAGAGGCCAGGAAGCTCTTCTTGAAGAAAACAAACACCACCTAACAGCCACACAGCCGGAAAAATAAATAACAAAACAACTTGTGTAAACTTGACTTTAATAATGATACATGATTCATACCGTCATACATATTATAAGAAAAATAATACATTCTCCATGTCCTTGTACCGTGTCCAGATTAGTGGCGAAACTTGACCCGAATAACGGGGGGTCGGAAACGTATATACTAAAAAATTTCTATAGAACCGGGGGTCGAAAACTTATATACCTAAAAATTTCTATACGAAAACTACATATATAACACTACTGAGCGAAAAGTTCGTGGGGTCGGGCGCCCCTTCTATCAATGGCGTTGCTTTGTAGGGGTGGGAGGGGACGGCCGACCCCCGAACTTTTCTCTCAATAGTGTTATATATGTAGTTTTCGTATAGAAATTTTTGGGTATATACATTTTTGACCCCCCGGTTTTATAGAAATTTTTGGTATATACGTTTTCAACCCCCCGGTCGGAAATCTCAAATTTCGCCACTGCCTTCTATACTTCGCCACTGTGCAGGATGAGATGAGATATTTAAAAAATTAAAAACTAATAAATGATGTAAACTTTATTATATTAAAAACAAATAAATGATGTACATGTTGCACGTTTCAATGTCTATATTTCAATCTAAGAAAAAAATACTCCAAATCAAAGTTATTTAACTATCTTAATTTTTTTTAACAAAAATCGCTAGATGTTGTATGAAAAAAATACATCACAACTTGCATTGACTCCTAACATGATAGTTGTAAAGTACACCACTTAACCACCAAAATGTCCCATTAAAACAAATATCTTGCCAATGATGTCCAGCCGAGCTGGACGGAGGTGTGAGGGTTTTCCCCATAGGCTCGGGTTCGATCCCGGTCTGTGGCGGTTTCCCGCACAGGATTGTGGGGGGGTCAGTCCCCGCTTGGAACTCCCGGTCAGACCAACCGGCCAAGTGTGGGATTCGATCCCGGGTCTTCTCGTTTGGGTCTTGTGTCGTTTGCCAGCTGATCTACACCTTCCAAAAAAAAAAAACAAATATCTTAGTGTTTCATTTTTGTCTAATCATTTCTGGGACACACCTCTTCACCTCAAAATTTTGTCATTACAAGTATGCATGTATGTTTTTTTTTAAAACGGCTCCTAAACTCAATCTACCTGATCCGGTAACCACCTATAGTTACACGTTGTAGGATTTGAGCTATGCACCTCTAGAATAGCAAGGAGGCACCGTACCACTAGGATGTCCATTAGGGAGACATGTTACCACTAGAAGTATGCGTGCATCTATAATGCAAGATAGGTGGTATACACGTTGGTATTAGTAGAAGCTGTTATATATTTGAAAGTTGAAATCTATAGTGGCCAAGGTAAGTAAAAACTTGTATGATCAGGAGATTAGATAGTCAATAAATATGTTACGCTCAAACCAAAAGATAAGTTAGAACCAATTCGATATCACTATTGGTTGTTTGCCGGTTAGTACGATGACTCAGTAAATAATCTACTGATGATTTGTCGATCAGTTTAGGGGCGGATGAAAGTTTGGCTGGGGGTATAGGTCCCCATTTAAAGTCAAATAATTAGTATTAATTTTTCTATGTACAATAAATGTTGGGTAAATATGTAATAAAGGCTTTCTTAGTAAGGATATATGTAAAAATCCCATAATTAAAATGAAGAGGTTTTTCGTCATAGGTTCCGTATGTCAAAAAGGTTGTTTTTAAAAATTGTGAGTGACGTGCAAGCGAATAACTCGTGGTTTCAAGAGACCCTGGATGCGACTTTGAAGAAGAGTTTTACACCGATGCAAAAAGTTACGTCGGCGATTAAGCAACTTGCAATCGGTAACCCTCCAGACGAGTACGACGAGTATTTAAATATGGCCGAAAGGACTTCCTGTGAATGTCTAGAAATTTTTTGCAAAACGGTATGTAATTTATACGCTTCCGAGTTTTTACGTAGACTTACTAGCCACGACGTTGCGTTCTTGTACCAAGCTCATGAGGAGAAACATCGCCTTCCTTCCTTCCTTGGATGTTGGGTAGTCTTGATTGTACACATTTTGTTTGGAGAATGTATCCAACGGAGTTGCGGGGTCAATATATGAGGGGGGGATCACAGTTACCCGATAGTTATGCTCGAAGCAGTGGCCTCGCAAGATTTGTGGACTTGGCATGCTTTTTGTGGTCCACCAGGTTCACAAAACGACATCAACGTGCTCCAACAATCTCCGTTATTTCTTACTCAACGAAATGGAACTGCACCAAAATACCCATTTTACGTGAACAGCCACTTGTACAAGTGTGGATACAATCTTACCAATGGAATCTACCCTACTTGGTCCGTGTTTGTGAAATCATTTCTGTATCCTCACATTGTGAAAGAAAAGAAGTTCAAGAGGCAACACGAGGCGGCAAGAAAAGACGTGGAACGGGCTTTTGATGTTTTAAAGGCAAAATGGAGTATACTTAATCGACCGTTGCGTGCTATGAGTGTTAAAAAATTAGGAGTTTCGTATATGCGTGCATTATTATGCATAATATGATTCTAAAAGACGACGGAAACGTGATTGCCCCGGTACATATTCGGGATCCTTCACTCGAGCCCGTTTTCGAAGACACTGTTTATAACGAGCTCATTGATGAAGATACGCATTATAGACTAAAATATGATCTTGTGGAGCATCTTGGAGAACAAGATTTACCCCACCTTTTGGCGGATTCCGACGACGAATAGTTAAATTAGGCTTTTTAATTTATTTTATATTTTAATGTCATGTTATTTATTTTAATTTTATGTAATGTGTTTTTTTTTAATTAAAAGTACTTGTATTTAGTTTAAAATATGTTTTATATTTATGCATAATTTCTAGAAATAAAAAATATATGACTCAAACACCCTAATAATGATTGACCATTGCCAGTGATTGAGTGCAAAATGGGGAGTGGAATAGGGACTTGACATGATATGATATTATTGGCTAGAGAATAACTCAAACACCCTAAAGTGATGAACGACTCCATCAACCCTAAGGTTTAGTTACATAAACTGCTATGAGGAGTTTGAAAATGTGAACCTAGGTTGAATCTTTATTGCAGCATCACTTTGATCCGGGTTATCTTTCTCGAACTCATCAGGGATTGCCTGCTCTTTTAAAGGCACGGCTTCTCCAACGGTACCCTCCTTAAGGGCCTGATTCATAGCCTTCTCTAAACCATCTAATTCAACTCCTTCATGTTCCACATCTGGAGAGGAGTCCCCCGGTGAATTGGGATTATCGTCACTGGGGGTATTTTTGTAATCAAGAAACGTGTTCACCCCTGACCCTGAAACTGACCCGGGCTTAGCCCCTGCTACTAATAGGTTGTAATAAGTCTAGGGACTGATTTGTTACATGTTAATAGGGTAAGGGTCTTATATGTTAGTAAAAGGGTCTTGTTAGCTGGTTTAGATAGTAGAGGGGGTCTTTGTGTAAAATGGTAGTTGGAGTCTGTTACATATAGTTGAACAGTTGTAATGAAAGTCAGTTGATTGGTTGTTGCATTTCTTCTTCTATTGTTCTTATCATTGGTATCAGAGCAATCGATTCTCGGCATAGCTCTTGATTCATCTCAAATTAGCGAGCAATTGTGCAATTTCTTCGATTCGTTTCATAGAATTTAATCTTTGTTCGATCAAGTTCATCCGCAATTCAATTCAATCGGTAATTGATCATCTATTCGGTCAATTACACCTTCGTTTTCATCAAAAACTTTGTAATTGAGCTGAAACCCTAAAATTCGGTGAGAACAATGACAACTCGCAACCGTTCTGATTCGGAAAAGTCCAATTTGGAAAAGACAATGAAAGATCACGGTGATACTCTGTTGAAAATAGCTTTTGTTAAAATATTATAGCAATTGCATTTTCAGTTTTCTTTTAGTTATTTTTAATTTTTCAAAGAATAATTATTTTTGTTTCCTTACAATTAGATTGTATTGATTACATATAGTCCTGGTAGTTATGAAAATATTAGATACCTTAGTTTGTAATAAAAGAGAGAAATATGATTAGTTTAAAGGGAGATGATTTTTAATTGGTTAACAAAAGTTTATGGATGGCTTATAAAGTGCTTATTTATACAATTACTACTAAATAAAATTAATTAAATATCATTAATTATATTAATAACCCTAATTTTAACCATTCATATATCGTTTTGAGGCTGTAAACATCAATATAACAGCATCCCTAACACGGGAAATTATAGTCGTTTGTGGCTTTCGTAATGGCTTAGTGGTCATATCCAAATAGAGAAGAAATATCCTCACACTTGTGGCCTAATGTTACAAGGTTTGGATTTTTTAATGGAGACTCCAGTTTAATTCCTGCTTGTGTCATATGAGGTCGATATTGACAGTGAAGGATTTGAACTAGGCCTTGTGTGAGTTGTCAGTTTGATTCCCGAGCCAACCGGGTTTTTGTCCCACCGTGTGTTATGCCAGAGAGTTCTGCTCTTGTAGTGGCACAACTACTGTCAAGTAGCAGCCCGCCGGGTTTTCGTCCCACCGTATGTTACGCTAGAGAGTTCTGTTCTTGTGGTGGCACAACGACTGTACAGTGGCAGCCAGCGTTATGGTTTCCCGGGGGAACACCCAAAAAATGACAAAATCTGAATCCAACACGGGCCCGGTTAAAACTTAAAACATAGTCTGGCCAGAGTAAGGCAAAATGAGACTCTCCGATTTAGGAAGTATGATAACTTTATACATGAAGTTCACCGTTTAAAAAAGAAATATTGGATTTTAATAATCCCAACAATTCGTTGTTGGCCGTCAACAGTCTCAACTTCAAAAATAACCATTGGCAGTCCCAACTATTGACATATTGGCCACCAATGGACCCTAACTAACAGAACCCTAACGCTGTTAGTCTCTGGTCGCCGGAAAACTGTTTTTGGACGGAAAACTCATATTTGGCCTGAAAACTCAAAATTTCCGTCCCAAACCTCTTTGTAATCTTATTACAGACCTTTAGAAATATTTTTCTAGTAAAAGGCCCCAATTATTTAAGTCATCAGAAAACTTTTTTTTCACCGGAAAACTTCTTTGTGGCCAGAAAACTAAACTTTTTAGCCGGAAAACTCAACATTTTCATCTCAAACCTCTTTGTATCCTTAGATCGGACCTTTAGAAACTTTTTTCTGACCAAAAACAGTTTTCCGGCAACCGGAGACTAACGGCGTTAGGGTTCTGTTAGTCAGAGTCCAATGGTGGCCAATATGTTAATAGTTAGGACTGTCAGTGGTTATTTGTTAAGTTAAGACTGTTGGCAGCGAACGACAAATAGTTTGGATTATTAAAATCCAATATTCCTCTGAAAAATAGAAAAAAAGAGTAAATTACTTTTTGAGTCCATGTGTTTTAGTGGTTTTAACCACTTGAGTCCAAAATCAAAAAGTTTAACACTCTGAGTCCCTAGCAATTTATTTTATAACGCTTTGAGTCCAATTTTGTTCATTTTATAACGATTTGAGTCCAAAAAAATTGGACTCAAAATGTTAAAATTTGGACTCAAAAGGACTCAAATGGTTAATGAAAATGCTTATAGGGACTCAGGTCGTTAAACTTTTTGCTTTTGAACTCAACTAGTTAAAACCAGTAAAACACAGGTGTGAGATTAAATATATTAATATTATAATATTTAATCTTGTAGCCATTATAATCATTTATATTATATAGATCAAAATATATTAATAACCTATTAATAATTAGTTGGTAATTGTTGATGGACCATATTACCCTTATTAACTAATTGGGTTTCCTCTTGGGTGTATATATAAGGAGATTATTAGAAAGTTTAAGGGTTACACAGTTAGACAGTTTACACAACCCTCATAACATCATTCTCGGCTCTCTCTCCAAACCGATTCCTCCCTTGTTTCGGTTCATCACCATCATAACTTTACACCCTAAGGAGGAACCAGATCATCCTGACAAGTATGTCGAACTCAATGGCTGCATCTCTGACTGGATTCTCTGCTGGCCTGTCTGCTGTAACAGGTATGTTAATCATGTTTTCCATTATGTTTAAACAGAACTGATCAACATGTGGTATCAGAGCATATGTTGATAAATCAGTTCTGTTTTCGTATCCATCATTCTGGGATCATAATCTGGAAAACATAAAGTTTTAAAAGCATTAAAAATCACGGCTGTTTTCGGTTTTACTTGTGCCGAAATCAGTGGTTTTTAAGAAAGGGGTGCTTAATCATGTCACCCGAAACCATAATGGGTAAATTAATATCCGAAATATGTTAATAGAAGTCATAAAATTCAGGTTTCGGATCCCAGAATTATGTTTTAATTTTCTAGGGTTCATCATATGTTCTAAGGAAAAACTCGAAAATTCCTTAAGTTTTGGAATATAATTTGGATTAGTGGGTGTTTTTACTGATTTTGATCTGAATTTTATCTATTAAAATCTTCGAAAACTGTTAATAGATAATCAGTTATAATTTTCGAAATCTTTGATAAGTTTAGATCAGCAACAAAACAGGAAACATTATCCCAAAATCCCTAAAAGTTCGAGTTTTCAGTTATTATCACAATAAACAGCTATTAACAGTGGGCTCGAGACCATCAGATTACGACTCGAGACCATCAGTCTCGACTCGAGACCATAAGGTCTCGACTCGAGACCATAAGGTCTCGACTCGAGACCATAAGGTCTCGACTCGAGACCATAAGGTCTCGACTCGAAATCATCAGGTTCTCAAAACTTTACAACTCGAGACAACAGTCTCGACTCGAGACCACTGAGATTTCGACAAAGGGCTTCAATCTTCACAACTCGAGACCGTGGTTGCGACTCGAGACCTCATTATGACTCGAGATCTCATAAAATACAGTAGTCGAGACCATGGTTCCGACTCGAGACAAAGGTTGCGACTCGAGACCTCATAACTGACTCGAGATCTCATAACTCAGCCGAGACCTAACTCGAGACCTGACTCGAAACCTCATTACCTTAGGCTGTTTCATGTGAACTAAAATTTAGCTCGGCGCTAACAGGTGGTTTGCTATTAAATACTTGGTTTTGTTAACACTTAATTAACTAATCAGAATCAGATAATTTTTACAAAACCAAAATAGCTTAACTTGAATGAGCTTCTGATGTATCATTTCTGGCCAAAGCTGATTTAATACATCTATTTATTGTTCAAGTATTATAAAAGCTATGTTAAGTATGCATTACAAACGCGAAATGTCTTAATTCTGGCCAAAGTTGATTTAATTCATTTATGTTTAGCATGCTTGACAAGTGCATAACTAAAGTGATTGTCTCATTTCTGGCCAAAGCTCATTTGTCACGATTACTTTGCACACATACTTAAATGATTACACTTCTGGCCAAAGCTGATTTGTCTTCGTTTAAGTAGAATTTTACTAAGTCTATTATTTTGATGTTAGTAATAGACAATATCACAGCTTCATAATTAAAATGGTCATTATTTATGCCTGCCTTAGTATAACATGCCCTTAGATCACATTAGGACTTCTTTCTTAGTATCATAACTTGCTCATCTTATTTCCACTATCAGCACCCAATTGCGGGATTCCACCTTTGACTGGTGATAACTTTGCTGAATGGAAGGATGCACTCATGCTTACACTAGGATTGCTAGACTTCGATTATGCTTTAAGAGAGAATAAGCCAGCGGACCTTACCACTCAAAGTACTGCTGCTGAGCAGATAGTTCATGAAAAATGGACTAGGTGTAACCGCATGTCTCTCATGTTCATGAAGCAATCCATTCACAATGCTATTAGAGGCGCTATTCCTGATTCTGAAGATGCTAAAACCTACCTGGCTTCTGTGGAGGCTCAATTCAAAGGAACATCAAAAGCACACGCTAGCACTCTTATCCTCAAGCTGGTGACGACTAAGTATGATGGGAGGAGCGGCATTCGCAAACACATCATGATGATGCATGACATGGCCAATAAGCTGAAAGGGCTAGAGATGGAAATCAGTGATGGTTTTCTTGTTCACTTCATCATCACTTCGCTTCCTTCGTCCTATGAAGCATTCAAGATCAATTACAACACTCAGAAGGACAAATGGACGATGGGTGAGTTGGTCGCTAGGTGCGTATAGGAGGAAGAGCGTATGAAGATGGATCGCACTACTGATGTTGCTAACTTCACCACCTCCAACTCTAAAAAGAGGAAGAACAACTATCAGAGAAAGGATGCTTCTAAAGTCCAAAAGCCAAATCCTAATACAAGTACACCTTCCAGCTCTAAGAGCTCCTTAGGCAAAAACCCTATTGCAAGCTCTGTAAGAAAACAGGACATAAGCAAAAGGAATGCCCTGACTTCAAGGAGTGGCTGGCTAAGAAAGGTAACGATTTTTTCATGATACTTGAGTCCTTTAATTTAAATGTTCCTGCTAATTCTTGGTGGTTTGATTCTGGTTCTATGGTTCATGTAACTAACTCTACTCAGGGATTCCTTTCAATCCGGAAGCTGGGAAGAAACCAAAGAACACTTAAAGTTGGGGATGATCGGGAATTAGAAGTGAAGGCCATAGGAACATTACAATTATTTTTTAAAACTGGTTTATGTATTAAACTTTATGATACCTTATATGTTCCTGAGGTAACTCGGAACCTTGTATCAGGACCAAAGTTAGACATGGACGGTTTTGTTGTTTCTCATGGTCATCGCAAACTCTCTATTCTCTATGATTCAGTTGTTTATGGTACTGGCATTCTGGATGGTGTTCTCTATAGATTAGAACTAGATGATAATTTTTCCAAATCTTTGTTGTCATATAATATTAATGAATCACTCACAAAGATGGAAAATAAACAAGACTTAGAGACTTCATCCATGTTGTGGCATCAACGTTTAGGCCACATCCCAAGAGAACGATTAAATCATCTCGTAAAGGATGAAGTCTTACCTCCTCTCGATTTCACTGATTTTGAAACATGTGTCAAATGTCTTAAAGGCAAAATGACATCAGCGAATAAGAAAGGTGCTACTAGGAGTTCTAATTTATTAGAACTCATTCACACTGACATTAGTGGTCCTTACCAAATCGCTGGCATAACAGGACATACTTCATTTATCACTTTCATTGATGATTATTCTCGTTACATGTACTTGTATCTTATTAAGGAAAAGTTTGAATCTCTTACAACTTTTAAAGATTATAAAGCTGAAGTTGAAAAGCAATTAGATCGTCAGATTAAAGTCGTGAGATCAGATAGAGGCGGTGAATATTATGGAAGACATACTGATGTGGGTCAAGCTCCTGGTCTATTTTATGAGTTTTGTAAGGGCCAGGGGATTGTGAACCAATACACCATGCCTGGTACACCTCAGCAGAACGGTGTCGCTGAAAGAAGAAATCGTACCCTTATGAACATGGTGCGCAGTATGTTAGCCAACACTAATTTACCATTATTCCTCTGGACTGAAGCGTTAAAAGCAGCTGTTCATATAC
The DNA here is from genome assembly GCA_030545235.1 of Helianthus tuberosus. Lineage (NCBI taxonomy): Eukaryota > Viridiplantae > Streptophyta > Magnoliopsida > Asterales > Asteraceae > Helianthus > Helianthus tuberosus. Next base: position 156,952,599 of record CM060402.1, on the reverse strand, counting down.
TCAATAGAGTTCCTTCTAAGCCTGTCCCTAAAACTCCTTATGAACTTTGGACAGGAAGGAAACCGAGTCTTAAATATATGAAAGTATGGGGCTGCATTGCTGAAGCAAAACTCTATAATCCTTTCCTAAGGAAACTTGACCCTAAAACAGTTACCTGTTTCTTTATCGGGTATCCTGATCATTCAAAGGGTTATCGTTTCTATTGTCCTTCCCATGTCACCCGTATTGTTGAAACCAAGCGTGCTGCGTTCCTGGAGGATTTCAAGGTCAGTGGGAGCAGTACCAACCCTTACGAAGAATTGCAAGAAGTACAAGACGCGGGGGGGAGAGACTCGTCGCTTACCGTTACTCCGTTTACTCCTCTTGTACCCCATGCAACTGCACCTGAAGCCACTGCACAAATTCCTTCTCCACAATCAGAACCCATTATACCTCATAACGAAGGCACATCAAACGCTCAAAACCAAGACAACGCTGAACCCGATAATCAACTCAGGAGGGCATCTAGGAAAAGAAGGCCTACTAATTGGGATGATTATGTTACCTACCTGACTGAAATGGATGCTGGAAAGCTCAATGATCCTATCTCTTATAATGAAGCCATTAGCAGTGATCAGTCTTCTGAATGGAATAAAGCAATGATTGATGAGCTTGAATCCATGAAGAAAAATGACGTTTGGGATTTAGTCGAATTACCCAATGGTGCCAAACCTGTAGGTTGTAAATGGGTGTTCAAAACAAAACTGGATCCGAATGGGAACGTTGAACGCTACAAAGCGAGATTGGTTGCAAAGGGCTACACTCAGAAAGAGGGAATTGACTATCAAGAGATGTTTTCACCTGTCTCTCGTAAAGATTCATTAAGGATCGTTATGGCCCTAGTAGCTCATTTTGATTTAGAGCTGCATCAGATGGACGTCAAAACTGCTTTCCTTAACGGAGACTTAGACCAAGATGTTTACATGAAACAACCTGAAGGCTTTAAACCTGAAGGTCAGGAGCATCTAGTCTGTAAGTTGAAGAAATCCATTTACGGGTTAAAACAAGCATCACGTCACTGGTACCTCAAGTTTGATGAAGTCATGAAGAGGCAAGGTTTTATGAAGAATCAAGTGGATCAATGCACCTACCTCAAGATGAGTGGGAGTAACTTTACTATACTTGTTCTTTACGTAGATGATATTCTATTGGCAAGTAATAGTTTAGACATGTTGCATGAGTCGAAGCGGTTACTCTCGCATAACTTCGACATAAAGGATATCGGAGATGCTTCTTACGTCATTGGCATCGAGATTCACCGAGATAGACACAAAGGGATCTTAGGATTGTCTCAAAATACTTACATAGATCGTGTCCTTACACGTTATAACATGCAACAGTGCAAACCCTCAGTCGCTCCAGTAGTTAAGGGAGATGTTTTCGGTTCATTCCAGTGTCCGACAACAGAGTTTGAAAAGGAGCAAATGAGCCAGATACCTTACGCGTCAGTAGTCGGGAGCCTGATGTATGCTCAAGTCTGTACTCGCCCAGATATCGCTTATATTGCTGGAATGCTAGGCCGTTATCAGACTAATCCTGGTTTAGATCACTGGAAAGCAGCAAAGAAGGTTCTTAGATATCTGCAAGGGACGAAAGACTATAAACTGACTTATAGAAGAAGTGATCATTTAGAAGTGGTAGGTTATTCTGATTCTGACTTTGCCAAATGCAAAGATGACAAGAAATCCACTTCAGGCTACATCTTTATGTTAGCAGGCGGACCTATCTCATGGAAGAGTCATAAACAACAGTTAATTACAACTTCCACAATGATGGCAGAATATATTGTTGTTTACAACGCAACCTGTCATGGAATGTTGCTTAGAAATCTGATCACTGGACTCAAAATCGTTAATTCCATTTCTAGACCATTGAAGCTTTACTGTGATAACTCAGCTGCCGTTAGTTTCTCGAACAGTAACAGTTCGACTGGAGCTGGTTTATATCTCGATACAAAATATTTGTTCGTACGTGAACGAGTTGAGGAAAATAATCTTTGTATTGAGTATATTAGTACTAAAGATATGCTTGCGGATCCGATGACTAAAGGTCTCCCACCTAAAGTTTTCGAAGAACATGTATCGAATATGGGACTTACTAAAGACCTTATTTAATGGCATATTGTACTAGCTTATGTTTTAATTAATAAAATTTCCTCAGTTTGATTTTGTATGTCTCTAACATATGTTATGCCGGTGTAATGACATATAGACAAATATAAATACAAATCAGACGCTAAAGGGCTTATGCATATTTTTATCATAACTATTAGGTTTTAAATTGAGGCTATAGTATGACTAATGGGGGTCCTGAGTCGAATGATGATTCAACGGTTGTATTTCTCTGCTATAGTTCTTGGTTTAAGGCTAAAATGAGTGTTAACTCCTGGCCAGGCTCATCTAATACTCATGATAAATGATTACTCGGCTAAGTGGGAGAATGTGAGATTAAATATATTAATATTATAATATTTAATCTTGTAGCCATTATAATCATTTATATTATATAGATCAAAATATATTAATAACCTATTAATAATTAGTTGGTAATTGTTGATGGACCATATTACCCTTATTAACTAATTGGGTTTCCTTTTGGGTGTATATATAAGGAGATTATTAGAGAGTTTAAGGGTTACACAGTTAGACAATTTACACAACCCTCATAACATCATTCTCGGCTCTCTCTCCAAACCGATTCCTCCCTTGTTGCGGTTCATCACCATCATAACTTTACACCCTAAGGAGGAACCAGATCATCCTGACAAGTATGTCGAAGTCAATGACTGCATCTCTGACTGGATTCTCTGCTGGCCTGTCTGCTGTAACAGGTATGTTATTCATGTTTTCCATTATATTTAAACAGAACTGATCAACAACAGGAACTCAAAAAGTAATTTACCCTATAAAAAAATGAACAAAGAAAGGGTTTGTTTCTAGAGGCCGTGTGTCCACGGACGAGAAATATGAGAGGGAAGCCAACTAGAAAGAGAAGGTATGTTTTCGCTTAATTCCTTATCCCTAGGGGTGTAAAATGAAACATCCGGTAGTTGCCAAACAAAATATCCGAGAAATTGTAAAAAGAAACAGAAAAATAAAATGGCAGGAGGAGGGGCTGTAAAGGTAACTGCTATCCTCCAACGACCACCACTCATACTCGCCCATCGTCCTACGGTGAACCACCTTAATGTTCGCCGGAGATTCACCGGAGGAAATTCCATCAATCTAACCAACAGTTATTTCAGTTCACTTGTTTGTAGAAGTACAACCACAAATACTGCCAGTGGTGAGGTAATAGAAGACGACCAAGTGTTGACAATTGCACCATTGGAGGTGAATACGATCAAGGAAACATGTAGCAAGTGGGAGTGGAGAGGGTACAGTATTAACTACTTGAAGTATGAAGGGCAAAATGGTCAGAAATCTAACCCTCCGTTGCTTCTTGTTCATGGTTTTGGTGCCTCTGTTGCTCACTGGCGCAGGTATTATTTAGTTACGCCTTTTCATTCACTTTATATGTATGTATAATGTATGTATGTGTTCAGTTAGTTAATTTCACGTTGTTAGATTGTGTTAGTTGTGTTTTTTCAATATTGTGGAAATGAATTTTATGTATATGTTTATAACTAGTTTTCGATTTTCGAATACCACATCAGCATTATACGGCCATTAAAAAAATGTGTAATGGTTAATGCCTCGTAGTGCCCATTTCATTCGATGCTTTCCATTTTTTCTCCGCATTATTATAGAAATGCCCTTCCCTCTTCATGCCCAGAGGGATAGTGCTGGGGCATTATCATTCCCCTTCCATGCCCCTATAATGCCCATTACGCACGGCCTAACAGTTGTGTACTCTTCCCATACCGATTGCTTTAGCAAATGCTTCAACTCGTCCTAAAGTTTAAAGCATCTACCAGGAATATCCCGACGTTAGCTCAGACCAGTACAGTTTACGCCATTGATCTTCTTGGTTTTGGGGCTTCAGATAAACCAATCGGTTTCGCATACACCATGGAAACATGGTCACAGGTATATACATTTCTTTGTCGGTGAAAACATCTATGCATGTTCAACTTTACAAAATCCAGTTTTATGCACCATGACAGTTGATATTGGATTTCTTGGAAGAAATTGTCCAAAACCCCACAGTGCTTGTTGGGAACTCTGTTGGAAGTCTCGCGTGTGTTATTGCTGCTGCAGGTGTGTTTTGCGTTAATTTTGCACATATCGTGTTATCTTTCTTTCAATGTTTTTTTTTTTTCACTGTAACCAGATGCTCAGAATTCACTGGTTAAAGGGCTTGTTCTGTTAAACTGTGCGGGTGGCATGAACAATAAGGCGATAGTTGATGATTGGCGAATTAAGCTTTTATTTCCTTTGTTATGGTTTATTGATTTCTTGTTGAAGCAAAAAGGAATTGCATCTTTCATCTTTGAACGGGTCAGACAAAGGTTCTACATTTTATTTTGTTATGTTATTTGTTATATTTGTACTTCACACTTATATTAGAGAGTTGAGTTCTATTAATCATCCACCGTATAACCTGTTGTACAACTTATGCAGAGAGAGTCTTAGAAACATCCTGTTATCAGTTTATGGAAACAAGGACTCTGTTGATGATGATCTCATAGAGGTACTGATCATTTATTCTCTTTTTTTTTTCTTTCTATTTTTTGTGTTTATGATAAAAATGTTCATATTGCAACAGATAATCAGGGAACCAGCACTTGATGAAGGGGCACTAGACGCCTTTGTCTCCATCGTGACCAGGCCACCAGGCCCGAACCCTGTTCAGTTGATGCCAAAAATTAAACTTCCCGTCTTAATCCTGTGGGGTGATGATGACCCGTTTACGCCTCTTGACGGGCCAGTTGGTAAATACTTCTCATCCCTACCGTCTAAAGTCCAAAATGTTAACCTCTCTGTTTTACAAGGTGTTGGACACTGCCCTCATGATGACAGGCCGAATTTGGTTCATGAAAAGTTGGTCCCATGGGTGGCCGCTCTTTCTTCTTCATAAACATATTATGTATTGATGATTGTATAGGTCCATCAGTTCATATATTTCAATGTTATTGGCATTACACGATGTAAAAGTACATTGGAAAACCGAAATCTACGGTACATTTTGACAACGTTACACGATGTAAGAATCAAAGAATCAATGGTAAACTAACCCGACCCACATGGAAGAACATGACGTGTTGTAAGCATTGACTCACATGTAGCATCAATCGTTAACCATCTCTTTTTTTGTCGTCCTCATGTTCCTATGGGCTGTGTCTATGCTCTTTTCATTCCATTGACACAGCCATACGATAAATACGCTCTTCAAAATTTTTCACACAGACACTATGACACATCTTTTTTTAAATATTTACAACTTAATTATCCACTGCCTCCAGCAACCTCGGCTGCACGCTGCCTCATCATCTCCATTACAGCCGCCCTCCGCCTGCCTTCCGCCTGTTGTTGCAACCTTCTCAAATGTTCCTTCAGATCTCTGTAGGCATTACCCCAAACAAACACATTAAAAGACATAAACCCAATAACTTTTCTTTACATTTCTCATGAATGAAACAAACCTGCAACGTGGTACGTGACATTGGGATTCTTTACATGCTCGAGCATGAAGTTGAAGCAAATACCACATTTTCTTGCAAAGCACACATCCGCCAGAAGCGCGTGTTTTGCAATTAATCCCGTGCCTGAAAAGTCCCTTTACTTTTCTACAATTTGGATACTGACAAAGTGGGGACCGACACTGCGATGCATGTACCAGCAAATCAAGCATTTTCCTAAGCTGCAATACCAACACAAATATAAAGTTATAATCTTGAATCTTTATAAACAAAACAGAAAATGAAATTAACATATATATTACCTGTACAACACGTTGTTGGCGAGCTTCTTTATTCTGTGCGTCGCGTTCAGCAATGGAGACATGAGGTGTCAACTTATGAGGATGATCAATTCCACCATCTTTGTGATAACAGGAATTGCAGACATCGAAGTCAGGGCAAACATCACAACGCCAACCTTGTCCTGTTTCTATGTCATTATGACATCTGTTGCATGTTGTCACAAATGCAGGTGCAGTTGGATTATGAAGATGATATAGTACCATCATTGATGAATGTTTTGCACGGCGAAGTGTATCATATTGATAATGATTTCCTTGACAAAGACTAAGAAAGGCTTGTCGTGTATCGAAAAATTCACTCTCGAGAATTTCGTCTTTATCTATCGTATCTACTGGCACATCATTGATTTCAATCTGCAAATTTTATCATTATTTTCAATCATAAACTCATAATCATGATCAAAATATAATAATCACTGGAATGGAAACCTGAATTCTGAGGAACTTACAGGATAAAGAGGATGTTTTTCTCTATGATTGATAGGATGTCTCTCCCTATCATCAAGTTTTTGTTCAACTTCATAACACCTGTAATTCATAATCACAACATAACACATTAATTAATTAATATATATTAATTTGCAACCCTCTCCATCTCACTATTCACTCCAGCCAACCATGTGCTGCCATGTGGTGACCAACTTTTTTCTTCTTTTGTCTTTTACTTGATATTTTCATTTAACTTTAATAAAGTTCTCATGCAGCCCCTAAACAAAGTTATTTTTTCCCCTTCTTTGAGTCTTTGACAACTACACTGAGTGCCATTAATGTACTGATACCGCGGCAACAAGCGGGGTAAAATACTAAAGTTATCATATAGTCTCTAAACTTCGCATGTTAGTGTTTTTTTCACTAACGTGACGAGCCAAACCAACTCCCGCCGCAACGCGCCGGGTAAAATTACTAGTTACATTTATTTTAACAGGAAAAGAAAACAGGTATAAATTTAGAAACCAAATATTTGATTATGTGTCAAGATATTATGCTGCTTACTTGTCACAGATCTGAAACTTCTTGCACTGGTTGCAAACCCAGCGATTTCCAGACACCATAAGAATACAGCAATGAGTGCACGCATGCTGCAAGTGAACCATAATGAAATCTTCCTTCATTGGGGATATTGAGTCACCAAGCTGCACCAAACAGTGTAAGAAAAAGAATATAAAGACATTTATGAAGGCTTGATGCTAATAATTATGAGGGTAAATTATAAAAACTAAATAAAAAATATAATAAATTATTACCCTGCGCATCAATAGCAGGTCTTTGGATGCATTCCCGGAAAGATCAGTTTGACCAGAAGCTTTCAGAGCTCTTTTTGTCATTGACTTTTTTACGAAACCTTTCTTGTTTTGCTTTCTTCCTTCCTCTTCTTGACGAATCTGAAAGATCATATCTTCAGCAGCACCGGGCCAATAATCACCATCAAAGTAAGGTAATCGAGCCGCAGTTACTTTAGCTTTGCATTCACCAGAAGATACAAAAAAGTGATCGTACAGATTAGTCAGGCCAACTACAATATTTTCCTTCGAAGCTTTTCTCAACATCGACAAATACCTGTTACACATGCTCATGTCACGTAAATGCATCAATAATAACAAATTTAATAATGCCTACTATTACAAAAATGACGTAATGCACACCCTCACCATTCTCTTAGTTTATCAGATTTTGGTGTCTTCTGAATTTCGGGATGGCAATACAAGATATAATCTTCACCCTTCAATGGAGGGCAAGCCCATATGTAGCAGCTTGTGAATCCGCGTAATTTGCAATATTCTAGGTAACCTATCTGTACACATAGAAAGATAATGGGTTCACATAAAGGAAGATTTAATTAAAAAAAAAGAAACAAAAAGAACTTGCCAGAATTTCATGATATACAAATGTACGGAGAGCTTCCCCTGTAACAGCCCTAATCTCAGGCCTAAAGTACTTGACTGAATCCAAATAAGAAAGATAAACCCGACGATGATTTGGCTGTTCGCACTCTGCTCCGAATTCTTGAACATACATCCCAAAAAGACATACTTCAACACCTTCAATTTTCTGAAACAACAGAACTACCTAAAACAAGCAAACACAAGTTGTTTACGGATGATGTCATAGAAAGAAATGATGTCATCATAAATACTACTATTTTTAAATACCTTAGACTTATACCCAAATTCAACAGGGTAATTTTCATCTTGAAAGATCTCAAGAAATCGTGGTTTCACTTCCAATTTTTTGTCGACAGACGACACAACTCTAACAACAAGGGATTCTGCTCCAGGAACCTGATATAACCAAAATTTAACAAGCAATAAGAATTCTGATCTTCTATAGGTAAACTTAAAAACCCGAGTAAAATGTCATTTTCGTCCCTGAGGTTTGGCCACTTTTGCTACTTTCGTCCAAAGGTTTGTTTTTTCGCATCTGGATCCAAAAGGTTTGAAATCTTGCCATTTTCATCCAACTCGTTAATTTCATCCAATGTTTTAACATCAAGTCAGGGGTATTTTCTTCATTTTAGGCAGTTTTAATTAAATAAAACCTTCTTCATTCGGAAATACCTCTGACTTAACTTTAAAAAAAATGGATGAAGTTAATGAGTTGGATGAAAATGACAAGATTTCAAACCTTTTGGATTCAGATGCGGAAAAACAAACCTTTGGATGAAAGTCGCAAAAGTGGTCAAACCTCAGGGACGAAACTAACATTTTACTCTAAAAAACCAGAAGAATTATGACAATTAACATCACCTCATCATAACTTTTACCATGGACCCTCGCCCGCTCGAGTCTCTCCTGCTTCAATTTTCCAAACAGCCTGCTTTCTATGTGATCACTTAGTATAGTTCTAGGTAAATCTTTTGCTCCAAGTACAGCACTCTGGGCTAACGGTATTCTCTCTCCTCTTTCAACTTCCTCTACGTAACAATTTGGACAGGTGTACTCCGCCTGCCCACCGTCATTTCTTCTACCGTTAAATAACGCACATATTTGATGCTGCCATGCTTCACATCTGTCACATTGAACCCACTGCACAAAACCCACAAAATAAAACAATTGTTCAAACAATCAAGCAAATAAATAAACACCACACACACATGCACATATACGGTATATCATATATCATACCCATTCTTCTGTTTCCTCGTCATTTTTCTTTTTCTCCAATCTAGCTTTCAAAATATTAGTTCCATCAACATTAATAGTATCCCCACGGGCATCATTGTAGCAGGGTATACAGAAATAGTGTCGAGTGTCGCCAGTCCCAACAGTGTAAAACATTGCATTTCTTTTGATTCGAGCACCACAAGGCGTGCAATATGTAGGCGGTGGTTCAAAAGTGAGTTTTTCAACGGCACATAATTGACACGAATTCTCACTCATCGAGTGTTCTAGCGCTTGATTCTTTTCTACTTTCGCTTTGCTCTGTACAACAACATAGTCAATACCATAAGATGAGAAAAAATAAATATAAAACAGTGGCTCAAGGGTATTTTAGTAATCTCACCTGGCCAACCCACTGCCTGAGACCAGAGATATGCTCCCGAACCTGCTCTGGTGTAAATAACTCTATCATTGATACTCCCTTTATATTTGCCTTTCCAGATTTCGTTCCAGAAATAGTTTCAGTAGAAACCATTAGGTTTTCCGGATTAGGTGGGCCTTGGCCCGAACCCGCATCGATCTCAGTCTTAACAAGCTCCTGTTTAGGTAAAACAGTGGCTTCATCAGGCACAACTGGAGCACCTTTGGACTTTTGGTTTTCAGAATCTTCTGCGTAATCTTGTTTCGGACTTGCAAGCAAGGAGCTTGTAGGAATTTCCAATTTTACCCCCGTAACCTCAGATTTTGTAGTTGTTGTATTGGTATCACCAGTTTGATCCTGAAATTGAGATGCACTAGGGACAGGTACCGGTATGGCAGTATTTTGACTTTGACTTTGAGTTTGGTTTTGGCTTTCAGCAGCTAGTGATTGTGATGATGGTTCTATTTTCATTCGTTTCGAAGTTGGATTCACATCTTGTGAAGTTTCAACAACAGATAGACTCATCTTCGTGGTATGATCATTAGCATCTGCACGTGGGGCCCCTTTCAGTTGCATAAATCGTTTTACGGGGACACAAACAGGACAACTAGTATCCCTACAGCGCCTATGATGAACGAGTAAACGTTTTGTTCTTTGACAACGAGGATTATGGCATTCAACTGGATCCTGACATGATGTCATATGATTCAACAACTCTTGGGCAATGATGCAATGGACTTCTGGACATTTTCCAGGTGGATGAATGCATTTGCGAGCATGCCTCAAGAATAATAACCATCTTTGTTGATACTTGAACTGCAATTCACGGTTTGGATCAACAGATTTAGAAATTGCCCCAGAGTTTGGTGGTTCTACGGATTTATTGGCAGCACTTTGATAAGTAATAGATCCTTCTGAAGGAAGATTGTTCCTTTGAGCTTGATCTTGATCTTGACCCGTTATTCTTTGACTAAACTCTTGTTTGACATTTTGCTCTGATACGTTGTTACCTGGTACATGTGGCACTTCTTGAGACCTTGAATGCCATTGACCCTGCGTTACAGATCCGGGTTGAACCCCTATCGAGCTAGTAATACCGTTTTTAACGTCAACAAATTGGTCTTCCATAGAGTTCTCTTGAAAGTGATTAATTGTATGAGAAGACTGGAACTGGTCAGAGACCTGTGATTGACCGCCAGGATCAGGTGTCAGCTGAGATTGACCATATGAATAATGCTGATTCTGGTGAAATTGCTGTTTCTGTGGACTTTGAATTTGACTTTGATTTTGAAGATATTGTTGCTGAAAATTAAGAGGTTGTTGTAGTGAATGCTGAGTTGATTGACTAATTAAAGGTTTCATATTTGACGCCTGTTGAGTGTTGACCAAATTTGACTGATTCACCATCAACGGAGCGCTTGTTTTATGTAATGCATGCAAGCTTATTGAGTTCATGTTCTGATTATTCATCACTGAAGTGGCAGAATTTGTGGGAACATAAAAGTTTCCAGATCGAGAAGAATCAGCAGCGTTACTTCCATAGTTAGAAGCTGTCACATAGCTTTCCGAGGTTCCCAAACCATTCATAATAGGTAAATTATTATTACCCATTATTCCTACCCCACTGTTTAACGACCCGTTTGTAAACCCATTAGCTTTCTGATGGATACTAGACCTGATTCCCCCACCCATATGGCTCCCAAGGTTATGTAATATCCGGCTGTTTTGACCACCAACTTGCGGCTTTTGTTGCAGCGGTTGCGATACGGATGTAGAGTCAATCGTTGATAGCCCAACACCACTATTAGAAGAATCCATATTCATGTAAGATTGATTACTCGTGCTTTGATTGTTACTAAATCCAGGAGTCGGTATCATTTGGCTAGCGCTGGCGATTCTTTGTGCACCCATTGACGAAATCAAAGTGTTTCCACCTGCATTGTTAGAGAAATTTGTCGTTGACTGTTGATAACCATTAGGCATAAAGTTCCCTGTGTTGCCAGCTGGCAGCACCATGTTATCCATAGATGATGATGCACTTTGAGGCATGCCTGGATTTGGAATCATAGTTCCCATGTGAACGGAAGTATTTCCTTGTTGCTGATATTGTTGATTGTGATTGTTAAGAGGGAGGCGTTTAATCAAAATATGTAAACGGTTTTCCAATGTATCTGTATTCATGTATTCCTCCTACATAACAAAAGAAAATGAAGGGTTCCGAATGTAAATGTAGAAACATGCCTAATAGATTTAAAAACAAAAAAGAATGAATCAATGAAAAAAAACCTTGGTGGTTGCGGTTTTAAACAGGCCTTCTTCTAAGCGTCTAACAATGTCCATCACCTTCTTTTGAGGTATCTCTTGAGTTTGTTGTCGACGCATTAGAAACTCATAGCTACAGAAAGACATAATAGATATTATCAAGGTTAAAACGTCAAAGATCACATTACACCTGCATGCATGCACATGTATACAAGCACACACGCGCACAGCCGCACACACACAAAAGAAACATGCTTACATTTTGTCTTGTATATAACGCCGAGCTTTAATAACACCAGGCTCCATGTTGATTGTACCACGTTGGCCTCCAGAGCTTTGCATTATGGTTTGCTGATGTGGCACAGCAGACATTGAAGTCCCAGGTTGATTAGGTACCTGTCCGGAGAACTGTCCGGACATATTTGAATGTAAATTCATCTTATCCTGTTAAGTGTCAACTGATAGATATCATATGCTTCATACCACAGAAACGACACTCGAAATGTTCTATAAACACAAAATATCGGACTGTGATGCTTATCCTTTAGTTAAGCTGCTTCGGTTTTCCTGAGTAAAATCCTAATACGAAATAAAAACTTCGTAAAGGCAGAATATGACTGTACATCAAGAATGAAATGTCTTTCCATTAACATAATATATGTTTAAAACTGTCATGTTTAAAATGATGATTACAGCATGATGTCAGCCCTTATGATCTGTCTTTGGTCTCTTTGTATAAATAGTACATTTTATACATGAATGATGAAAAGCCACCTATACATACAGACATATATCTACGTTGTTTATATATATACAAACACACACATGTCTATATACATACATACATAGTATATATAGACAGATGTGCATGCATCCACATACACATCCATATGTATACATCCACCTGTACAAATGTGTGTGTGTGTTATATAAGCATATCTAGATGTAGATATATGTTGTAGTTCCGGCTCCACAAAAAACTGCTAAAAACATGATAAAAGAATAGTCGGAAGATGGGGTCAATTGTGAACAATTTGGGGCCTTGGGCTACAATCTATGTCGCAGCAACGGGTCAAGAGTTTCGCCCAGATGTTAGCTCCAAAAAAGAAGCCCGTAGATAGACAGTTCAGAGGGTTGGATCATCCATCGCCCCACAACCTGCCATGACCCGTTTCAGCCGGCAACCATCCCCACGTTGTCGTCAATTCAGTTTTGTTATTTTTTGAAGCTTTCGGTCCATGTTTTCTAGTCAGTTGGTTGTAAGGTTATGTTTAAGTTATAATGAACCCATAAATAGAGGTCATAGGTTAGTTGGCAGGTTAATTTCCAGTATTTCCTACAAGTATTATTTTTAAGCATGTTTTTAATAAAAAAAGGAGGTGGTGAATTTGTTTGTGAATACTTCTGTTAGTCTCTTGAGTTAACCAATAGCATTAGCAACCTCGAACTTGGCAAATCGAGTAGGTGAACTAAGGTACCGAGTTTTAGCATTGGTGGTGAATCTGTAACCACTAACCAGTGACTACAGCTGTAGCTCTATTGTTAGTTAGGTGATAAACCAGTAAACCAGCTACCGTAGTACTATCCGTTAAACCGATCATCTTATTTAAATTCCAAATTGTCAAGGCCAGATATACAACAATATGGTAACATGCCATGTTACCTATACACAAAAAGGGTGTATACTGTATAGATGATAAATAGAGAGCAAGAGAGATTTCATATGACAGATGATCAATCAATCGTACCCAGTAAATCCCACACATAGCAAAACTATTAGTAGGGTCTGGCTGGGGAGGGTGGGATGTAGGCAAACCTTACCTCTATTCCTAGGAATAGAGAAGCTGCTTCTAGAGAGACCTCCGGCTTGATGACAAGAAGACAATACTAAAAGAACATATGTAGGAATGTACCAAATAACACAAGCAGTGATCAAAGGGCACCATTATGCAACATAGACATATGTAGAATAAAGAAAACACATATACGCAGGCAGTCGCATGCATAGTTTCCCTAAAGTGTAAGATAATCTAAACCCCTAAGACCCAACTAGAGCACTACCATACTCTCCCCTAAAAGTTCTTAACCTTAATCCTACGCCTCCACGAGCTCCTATCCTGGACCATGTCCTCAGAGAGGTGCAACTCTAGTAAATCGTGTCTAATTCGCTAATCCCAAGTCAATTTGGGTCTACGTCTACTCCTCCTCCCATCTACAGTGAGGATTTCCACTGCTCTAACTGGTGACCTGCCTCCTCTTCATATGACAGATGAGTCCTACATTAATCCGTCGTGATAAAGAGAAAACCACCAAATTTATGATGAAGTTTTCAGCTTTGTGTACTAGCAATGGCGATCTTTATAAAGCTACACATGATATAGGTCTACTAAAAACAGAGATGCATCACATTTTAATTAGTTCTCAGTGCTCAGTGAAATCCATAAACACTCATCATCAGTTCATAAATACACAACAAGTTCCTAACTAACTCCAGCTAGCTAGCTACATCACATCTATAACACCAATGAATGATATCTCAAAATCTTATTGCTAGAAACAAATGTGAAGTAGCGGATTAAAGTATTAAACCCTAATCTAAACCATTAATCATGAAAAATCAAGTAAAGCTCTGTGCTAAAACTCCACATGTAACAACACTGTATCATCGTAATCTCATATAAGCTAAAACAATATTTGAAAATCATTCTACTCTGTAACAGATGAACTGAATCATACTTCTTTGCATCAATGGATTGCAGTTACGTGAAACCCTAATTAACGCAATTGGTCTAAAATTGAAATAGTGAAACAGAAATAGATACGAAGTAAGGATGAAATTGAGGAAGATAGAGGATAGATCGCAGTGTGAATACCTTAATTTGATCTTAGATTTGAGTATTACGATTGATGAACAGTGTAAGAAAGAAACCCTCACGACTGACTTGCATAAACGAGAGACAAAAGGGGGTGAAATTTGTCGGGCTTAGTATAGTTATAACCCGATAAGTTACCGGCTATCCGGGTTTGGGTATGGAAAACATTTCGGTTTCGGGTCGGGCCTTATTACGACCCGTGTCAGTTTATATTTGTTATTTTTGGATTGTATTTATGTAAAAAGTAATAAAAATCTCTTGTACTTGGTCTGAAGGATTTGTTTGTTTTGGTGCATTTTATTACTTGCATATTATAAAATTAAATTTTAAATAAAAAATAAAAGATTGTGTGTGTATCTATACTATATAATAAAAGAAACCACTTTAGGACACTTGTCATCATATTAGGCATTCTTTTATAGATAATTATTATTTTAATTTAATCTCTTCTAATTAATTATAGATAACCCTCCTATTAAATATTATTTAGTTTAATAACTTATGGATAATTATTATTTAGTTTAATCTCCTTCACATTTATAATATTATTTATTTGAATTAATTAGAGTTAATTATTGTTTTCGTCCCTGTTGTTTGTCAAAAATCACATAAATGGTTACGAAAGTGAAACCAAATAGACTGAAATCACAATTTTTAAACTAATGGACTGAAATATTGATTTTTGACAAACCATAGGGACGAAATAGTAATTAACTCAACTAATAATTACTTTTATATTTATCTATGTACTTCAAATTCAAACTTAGTTATCTAATTTGATCTTAACTATATATTTGAACGTTTTGTTTAGTTTGGTATCAAATAGATTTTACGAAACTTGAAATAAAATTAACTAATATTATTTATCATTTATATGTTTACGGAGTTTTAAATAAAGGGTTACATTTATTGAGACTTCGTTAACAAATTTTGCAACAACAGGATAATATATTTTTATCACGAAAACCAAACTTTATATTAATATATTAAATATTTTTATTTTCACTATACAAAATTACATTTACTCGACTCATGTAATACATGAGGTTTTTTAAGATATAACTTTTTATTATTTGATATATAAAATTAGATTTATTCAATTCGTATAATACACGGGTTTTTTTAAGGATATATATTTTTTTATTATTTAGTACAGAAAATTACATTTATTCAAACCGTGTAATACAAATATTTTTAAAGATGTAATTTTTTTTATTAGTTGGTATATAAAATCACATTTATTCAACCCGTGTAATAAACGAGGTTTTTTAAAGATGTATTATTTTATTATTTAGTAATATTATTTATCATTTCTACATTTACAAGTTTTAAATAAATGGTTAAATTTATTGAGACTTGGTTACACTTACAAATTTTAAATAAAGGGTTAAATTTATTGAGACTATGTTAACAAATTTTACTACAATATAATAATCTATTTATATCAATATAAATATATATTTATACTATACTATATAATAATGTGTAACACCTATCGTTCATTGTAAGCATTTATTTTATGATTTTCTCGTCTCACTTCCAAACTTATCTTATATTAATTAAATAAATAAATAAGGGAATAATGAGCTAATATTAAATTTCATTCTACTTTAAATTTTGAATACCATTCTTCTATTTTTCTAATAAAATATGATTCCAAAATTTAAATTGTTAATTTAAGATATTTTTAAATAAAGCAAATTATTTATAACGAAAATCAAACTTTGTATTAATATATGAAATATTTTTATTTTCATTACTAAAAAAATTATTATATCAATTTTATTACATAATTTATAAATCAATTTGTCGGAATTGGTACCAACATTTTATCACTCAAATAATGTTGATTTGCTTCTTGAATAACATATCTTCTTTTCAAGAACCATCTTCACAATCACCATATCCATCGCGTATCGAGTATTATCCATTAGTATATTGAAAGATATGACCTTTTTATTATTGGTATATAAAATTAGATTTATTAAACCCGTGTAATACACGTGGTTTTGTTATAGACATACCTTTTTATTATTTACTATACAAAATTACATTTATTCGACCCGTGTAATAGATGAGGTTTTTTAAGATTTAACTTTTTATTATTTGATATATAAAATTAGATTTATTCAATTCGTACAATACACGGGGTTTTGTTAAGGATATATATTTTTTATTATTTAGTAAAGGAAATTAGATTTATTCAACACGTGTAATAAACGGGGTTTTTAAGGATATAATGTTTTTATTATTTGGTAGATTTTTCAACCCAACTATACACGGGTTTTCTAAAGATACGACGTTTTTAGTATTTAATATACAAAATTACATTTATTTAATATGTGTAATACACATGGTTTTTAAAGATATAACTCTTTTTTAGATCTATTCAACAAGTGTAACATACGGGGTTTTTAAGGATGTAATTTTTTTATTATTTGGTAGATTTATTCAACCCGATTATACATGGGTTTTTTTAACGATACGACGTTTTTAGTATTTAGTATACAAAATTATATTTATTTAATCTGTGTAATACACATGGTTTTAAAGATACAATTTTTTATTATTTGATATATAAAATTACATTTATTTAATCTGTATATATACCGGGTTCATAAAAATATAACTTTTTTATTATTCAATATATAAAATTACATTTATTTAACCCGTGTAATACACGGGGTTCTAACCTAGTTATGTATATATGCATATATATATTCTTTAGTTTATGCATATATACTAGGTTAGAACCCCGTGTATTACACGGGTTGAATAAATGTAATTTTATATACTAAATAAAAAAAATTATATTTTTAAAAACCTCATTTACTACATGTGTTGAATAAATATAATTTTATATACTAAGTAATAAAAAATTATATCTTTAAGAACCTCCGTTTATTGTGCGAATTGAATAAATGTAATTTTATATACCACACAATAAAAAAGTTATATTTTAAAAAAACCCTGTGTATTCACGGGTGGAAGAAATATAATTTTAGATACTAAATAATAAAAAATATATATTTTAAAAACTCCGTGTATTGTACAGGTTGAATAAATCTAATTTTATATAGCAAATAATAAAAAAATGTTGTATTTTTAAAAGCCTTGTGTATTACACGGGTTTATCTATTGTTAAAAAAATCTTTAAAATTATATCTTTAAGAACCTTGTTTGTTGTGCGGGTTGAATAGATGTAAATTTATATACCAAACAATAAAAAACTTATATAAAAAAAAACCTTGTGTATTCACGGGTTGAAGAAATGTAATTATATACTAAATTGGGTCATGCTAGCTGCACACGCCCAAAATTATTTTCACACCCCAAAGCGCCGCGCTATGGCCAAAGCGCGGCGCTTCGATCGACAATACGTGCTTCGATTGACGTTTGAGACATTCCCTACTGTTTGACTGACATAAAGCTGATTGACATGTTTTGTCGTTAACCCTAAGCGCCGCGCTTTGGCCATAGCGCGGCGCTTCGATCCAACTTTTCACTTTTAAAAGCAAACTACTGATTGAAGTTCTTCTTCAGCAACCTCTCGTTCTTCTTCTTCACGTTGTTTACAAACATACGTGGGTATTCGAGTGTTTTGTTGTTTGTTGTTTACAAAAAACGATGTCGTGGTTAAACAACTATATTTTCGGTCAATATTCTGACGAGACAGTTGTTCCTGATTCTTACGAGGGGACCGCTATTTCTGACTCGTATGAGAAACCGGTATCGTCCAACTTGAGGGAGGCAGAGGTTGTATCTGGCATTCGTTATCGTGATAACACGGTGACGCTGGATTTGAATACCCCTGTGGAGGACCCTTACGCACAACAAGGTTATTCTAATTTCGGTTACGGTGGCGAGTACAGCTTTGTACAGCAGGAGTGTGGTCCAAACGACAGTTACGGTTGTCAACAGAGCTTACAAGGTTATTCGAATTTCGGTTACGGTGGCGAGCACAACTTTGAACATCAAGTATATTCGGACCTCGGTGACGATGGTGAGCCGGGGGATGTGTCTGTTGACGAGGAAGGCTGTTACCCGGTTACGTTTTCGTTTGATACGACGCAGACCTTTTCGTCACGTAAAGAGTTGGTGCGTTGGGTACAAGACACGGCAAAAGACAACGGTTACCTCATTGTGACTAAGAGGTCGAATAAAAGAGGAGAGAATTACAAGATTTGGTTTCAATGTACTTTTGGTGGGGAGCATAAGAGTATAGCTACACAGAGGAAAACGGGTAGCAAGAAAATAGGCTGCCCGTTCGAGATGATCGGGTTTTCGGAATCATCCGGAAGTGTTTGGAGGATAGAGGTGACGAAGGCGAAGCATAACCACACTCCTATTGAAAACTTAGAGGGTCACGCGTATGCGAGAAGGCTTTCTTCGGAGGATACAAAACTGGTTAAGGAGCTGGCAGAGCAAGACATTCCTAACCAAAGTATCTGGCGAACGCTGACAAAAAACAATCCGGCTAGAAAGCTTATTCCGAAAGATATACACAACGCTGTTCAGAAGATCAACGCCGAAAAAAATGTCGGTAAGTCTCCGATGCAAAAACTTGAAAGCATTCTTCTCGAAAAAAATTACACTTATTACATGCGCACGAATGAGATATCAAACGAAGTTGAAGATGTCTTCTTTGTTCACGAAAGATCATTCAATATGTGGTGTGCCTTCCCGCATGTGCTAATTATTGACGCCACCTACAAAATGAACATGTACAACCTGCCATTTGTTCAGGTCGTAGGCATGACGTCGACAAACAAATCGTTTACGGCTGCTTGTGCGGTAATTTCCGCTGAGAAGTCAGAGAACTACCTATGGGTGTTGCAGAGGATCAAGTCTATGCTGGTAGGATGTATGGAACCGCGCGTGATTTTAACAGACAGGGATTTTGCGCTGATGAACGCGTGTGAACAAGTTTTTCCAAAAGCGCATAAGTATCTTTGTCGGTTCCATATTCAACAAAATATTAATAAGAACAGCAAGAAGAAATTCTCTGACAAGGATTGGAAAGAATTCGTACGTAGTTTTTGGTTATTGTGCGAGTCTACGACCGAGGAAATATACAGGTATAACTTGGAAAACTTTGAAGCACAGCTGAAAGAAGATGACCGTGAACGTAGGTATTTCTTACATAATTATGTTCAAATTTTATATAATAACAAAAACTGACTATTTACGTTTTTTTTTAATTTTAAAGGTTTTTGATTATATGAAGAAATCCTGGTTGGATCCGTACCGTGAAAAGTTTGTATCATGCTGGATTAACAAAACTATCAACTTTCACCAAACTACGACCAACAGGGTTGAGGGCATGCATGCAACACTAAAAAGTCACTTTCCAAGTCATCGCAACACACTGGATAAACTTGTACTGTATGTTGATCATGTTGTTGATAGACAATACACCGAGATTAGTACAAGCTTTGAAACAAGCCTCCGAAAAGTGATGACGCACCACAAGAAGCAGCCCATGCTTGCATATATTCTCAGAAAGGTTTCAATATATGCGATTGAGCTTTTGAGTAGGGAACTAAAACGTAAGGAAGATGGGTTGAGAGCCTACGGTGCAAGCTGTGGTTGCCAACTTTTTACCAGCTGTGGTTTGCCATGTGCCTGTCGTTTGGAAAAGTTGGAAAATAAAGGTAATTAATATCTTTGACCTTTCTCGTTATGATTCTGCCACCTAATTTGTTTTCATCCACAGGTCAGCAACTCCGGATCACACACATAGACGTGTTCTGGAAGAAGCTTAACTTCAAGCCTGCAAAGAAAAACATAGAGGATATCGATGTAGACGCGGAATTTGAAAAATTGAAACAAAAGATCGATCCAACACCCCCTCAAGTGAAAAGGAGCTTCTTTGAAAAGTTTCAGCAAATCCTCAATCCAGGGAACAATAACAAAAAACCTCCTGCTGTTCTGAAGAAAACTCGTGGTCGCCCAACATTGAAAACGCAGGAAGAAAGAAAGGTTGAAGCCGCTAGAAAAAGCTCGTACATTCCGTCGGAAGAAACTTGGGTCGAGGCCTCAGATGATCTTCCCCGTCACAGCTCGTACATATCACTCGAAGATTCTAGAAGACAAAAGAATACCAAACCGATCAACCTGCACCCTGATTTCCCGATGATCAAGCTCGGTCCTAAGACGGATATAGCGATCCGCAACTTCGCATCTCAGATTCCCGAAGTGATCCATCCATACATCGTTAGAATAAAGGACGTGAAACCAGATGGTCATTGTGGGTTTCGATCGGTGGCTGTTGGGTTAGGATTGAAACAAAATTCATATTTGATGATCCGGAAACAACTTATAAAGGAGTTACGTACGAACGAATCGCTTTGGAGGCAGTTTTTCGATCCGGAAAACATAGGACATTATGATGCGCTGCTTAGACGGATCAATTTCAAGGGGGTGGGACGAGCAGATATCGAAAATTACATGACGATGCCTGACACGGGGTTTCTTATTGCCCAACGATACGGTGTGATTGTTCACACCTTCGACATGCGTGGGAGCTGTACAATTTTCCCTCTGCTGGGCGGGCCAAACGAAGCTGAGCAACCTCACCTGGTGGTTGCGGTTGTGTTCGTCGACCATGGGCATTTCATACATGTAGATCTTGGAGGTTGTTATCCAATGCCTCCCCCACACCCACTCTGGACAGCGAACAGAACAGAGCGCGCAGCAGCCTGGCACACATTATACAGGGATCGGATCAACGCGTACGAAATGCTTACGTATCGTGCCCCTGACCTTAATGTAACCCCATATGTTCACGATGTAGGTTAAATGTGTTTAATAATAACCACGTTTGTGTTTGTTCAATATATGCGTTACATCATAATACTACAATTAATGACAATATACATCATAATACTACAATTAATGAAAAAATACGTCATGTTCATGTACGGTAGGCGGCTGATACACATAACACCTCTCACAGGAGTACTTGTGGTTTCAAACCAAAATGATACGATATAACGGAATAAGACATCACACGTAACCGATTTGATCCGGAACTTGCAGTATAGTCCATATATAATAAAAAATGAAGTATAATGGAAAAAACGTAAAATTTAGACTATTATCGACGCGTTTGTGAATTAAAAACAATTTAAAAAAAATAAAAAAAGGCCTTAAACGCCCCGCTATGACCAAAGCGCCCCGCTTTACCCTTGAAGCGCCCCGCTTTGGCCAAAGCGGGGCGCTTTGGTCCCTCGCTATACCTGAAGCGGGGCAGCTTCTCCCCCACTTCAACACAACACACAAAACACACACACAAGGTGCGATTACACACACTTCGATCCGGATATCTTCGTTTTCAATCTTTCGACCGCTAAAAAGGTAAATCGAACACCCTTAGTCGTTTTCTTTAACTGTAAATGTTTGATATTTGATTGATTTGGGCGTTTGGATCGATTGGGGGGGGCTGTTCTTCATCACGAAGAACCAAAGCGCCGCGCCGAGGCCAAAGCGCGGCGCTTTAGTTCATGTTTATTTTTTTTTTAATTTTAATATTATTTGTTTAATATTATTTGTTTAATATTATTTGTTTAATATTGTTTGTTTAATAATATTAAAATTTTATAAATAATATTATTTGTTTATTATTTTATATTTAATATTATTTGTTTATTATTTAAAATTTTATAAATAATATTATTTGTTTATTATTTAAATTATATTTAATATTATTTGTTTATTATTTAAATTGTTTAAATAATTTTATTTGTTTATTATTTTATATTTAATATTATCTTATCAACGTGCAGGGATGGATTCTTCCGATGACGAGATTGAGCATATGGAGGCTGAGGGAGATGAGGGAGAGCAGGAAGAGCCGGCATGTCCGTACCTGCAGTTTCCGGCGGGGTCACGGGCGAGGAGGAGATGCGCGAGGTTGCGCGCCATCCCCATTGGGGAGCATGTAGGGATAGACTGGGCCCTGTTGGAGACCGTGGGAGAGGCCGCGCGGGCGCGTGAGATAGTTGGACTAGATACTCCTTGGTCGCGCCTATTTGAGTTAGCGATGGAGGACTCGTACCCTGAGATTACGTGGGAGTTTCTTTCCACGTTTACATACGCGCCGCATCCGGCGGATTACGTGGAGGACCCGGATTTTCCAGTCTACGAGGTTACATTCCGTCTTGCCGGTCAGGAGTTTCGGATGAGTGTGCGGCAGTTTGTTGTCCATACAGGTTTGTTTAAATAATATTATTTATTATTTTATATTTAATATCATTTGTTGATTTAATGTTATTTGTTTATTTAATGTTATTTGTTTATTTAATATTATTTGTTTATACAGGTTTGTACACAGAGGCCGAGCTTGATACTGATTTATATACGCAGGCGGTTACGATGATGGACAGGCAGACGCTTATCAGTTTCTGGAGGTCCATTTCCATTAGACCCTTTGGGAGATCCTGGCAAAAGGCCACCTCCATTAGAGACCCCTTGTTCCGATACTTGCAGCATGTTATCGCGGCAACTATCGTGCCGCGGGGTGCCAGCAGGGAGAAGGTCAACCTCAGTGACCTTTTCTTTCTATACTGCCTACTGCGGGGCCAGCCCTGCAATCTAGCAGCCTGCCTGGCAGATTACTTTGCCACCGCATACCACCGGCAGCTCCGCGGGTGGGTGCACACTGGCTCATTCATCACCGCCATCGCACGCTCGCTCGGGATCGTGCTCGAGGGAGATCCGCTGCTGTCCGATCCGGTCCCGTCTACCAGGTTGGGCCGCGCGTCAGTTTCTAGCATGCAGATCACCCGTCGCTTTGATGTTGGTCTGAGGTTTAGGGGCATGGACGGGCAGATTTGGCAGCCGGAGCCGGTGCCGGAGGTCATCCCGGTTGTTATTGAGTTGAGGCCTGGAGTGTTGGCCCCTCCTGCTGAGCAGGCGGCCGCTCGGCAGGCTCAGCTACAGGCTCTGGGACTCGATGAGTTCCCGGGCCAGCCTCAGGCTGAGGCTCAGGCTCAGGCTCAGGCTCAGCCTGAGCCTGTATTAGAGGATCCGGCTCAGGAGGAGCATATCGAGGAGATCCTGGTACCACCAGTTCAGCCAGCTCCGGAGCCGCCACAGTACCCGCAGCACGTTTACGCTGACCTGCCTCCGGTAGCGCGTGAGGTGGCTCGGGACTTCGACCGGCGCCTGAGACGCCAGGCCGCACGCCAGGACTGGATCATCGAGACGCTCGTTTCTCTACGAGAGGCCGCTGGGTTGCCTCCACTTCCCCTCCCACCGTCCCCACCGCACGAGGATTAGTACCTTAGTTTGTTTGTATAGTGTTTTGTTATGTATTATGTAGTCAGTTGTACCTTTTTGTTTTGTATGTACAAACTGATATATATTTACATCACGTTGGTTTTGGATTGTTTACGTTTAATTCTTATGGCTTTCTGTACAATTTATTTAACGTGTTCGTTTAATTTAACAAAATAAACTAGGTTAACAGTTTATAAAGACGCACTTATATTATATACGTTCTATAAAAATAATGACGTAAAAAAACGTAATTATAAAACAACGTATTATAAAACTCAAATACAATTTTTTCCTCCAAAAAACACTACCAAACTAACCCACATCCCACCTATTTCAAAAAAAAAACAACACAAATTACAGCCAACACTTTTTGTCTTTTTGCACACTCGAAGCGCCCCGCTTTGGCCATAGCGGGGCACTTTGGCCAAAGTCAACAGACAAGGACTGACAAAGTCAGTCCTTGTCTGTTGACCTTGTCCAAACCGCCCCGCTATGGCCAAAGCGGGGCGCTTCGAGTGTGCAAAAAGACTAATGCCGTGTGCGAATAGACCAGGCCTACTAAATTTTTGGTTTGATTAATAAATTGTTTCTTTCTTCTTTGTATAATGTTCAACTTAGGGTTTTGTCAGATTTTGTTCATGTTTTGATGTTAAATTTGATGTTTATCCATCAAATTTTCGGTGATTATTGGTTTTTATTATAACATGGACGGCTATTTTGGGCACTATATGGTGAGTAAACGCCAAACACAAAGAGGGCTTCATCTATTAAACAGAGGGCTTCATCTATCAAACAAATTGTGGAAGGTTTTCTCATTTTTCATTTTTATTAATTTTTAATTTAGACTATAGTTAATGCAAAATTTCAATATTTATGGGAAATTTGATTAGCATCCGAAGTTGAATTTGATATCATATTAAATCTGATTTTGTGGATGTCAACATTAACATTAAATAATATGCATGTTTATCTATTAAGTGAAACAATGTTTTTTAGTTTTGATAAAGACTTTACTATTTGAAGTTAAGCTTATGTCAATAATCTAGGGTTGATAAGATTTATATTAATTTAATTGATATTTAATAATTTAAATTAAATAATAATTATCTACAATTAAGGATGGTCTATAATAATGACAAGTGTCCCAAAGTTGGTTTCTTTTATTATATAGTATAGATTCTTTAGTTTATGTCAAAAGTTATAAAGATCATCCTAAACTTTTAATAGTTACTCTAGAAGAATTTGGTTGTTTTGGACTTTGGTTCATTTTATTAGCTTGAAGGCTTTAAAACTATCTCCATAACCAAAAGCTTTTCTAATGGTTTGGCTTAAGATGTTTTTGAAAGAGAGAGAAGGTGAAGGGAAGGAAAGAGTGTGTGGATAAGTTTTTGTGCCGGAACCTAAAACCGAATGTTGCGAGGGGAAGAAGGATAGAGGGAGGAAATAGAGTCACTTTTATGGTTGTCTATCGATGAACAGCGGATTGACGGAGCTCTTGGCATCATGGCATTCATATCTCGGTCAAGGGGAACTGTGCGCGATTCTCTCGTGAATCGCCTACCAACAAGGCAAACTCAGAAAATTGTCTCATGTCCCAGTCACTGAAAGGGAGATACTCGCAGCCGAGCTCTCGGGTGTGAAAGGGGCAGGAGAGAGAATAAGTGAGACAATGTCATAATGTCATCTCACTCATTCTTAGAAATATAAAAACATCAACTATTGTGGAAGGATGAAGAGCTAAAAACACCTCTCACAAACGTGTCTAGTCCGCCGACACATTAGATTTCCGCTTATACTTCAAAAACACTCATATTTCAAAAGTTAAATCATTATACATTTTTGTTATTTTACCCAATTACTAAATTTGTAATGATAATAATTAAAACAAATGTGATGTACAAATCGTTAAAAGTACATGATGTAAAATTAATTAATGCAATCCCAAATAAAATCAAAAAAGAAAAAAAATGATGCGGAAGTTGGCATAGGTGAGAGGAGCACAAGAGTGTTAGTGCCATCATATGATGATGAATGATGATCCAAATTTGAGGGCTATCATCCCCTTCATCAACTTGTTCATGGTAACCCTCATGGTGGCAAGTGAGGTTTTGGTTTTGGCTACAAAAGCTTGCGATTTGGCGAGAGATTGTTCGTGGCGTTGTAGAGTTTTCTCAATCTCTTGATTCCGTGTCATGATGAACACTTGGGAGCCAAGGATAGATGTCTCTGATACCATTGTTATGGTATAAACCGAGATGCAATAAAGAAGAACAAACAAAGCCAGGAAAGGAGTAATACTTTATATTCATTGCATGAAAGAAATAACACTAAGCTTGTAACTCCTAAACTCACCCCCAAGAACACATGCATAACAAGAAAATAGTGGACGTAAAATAACAAAAGGAAGGTACGAAATAACATAATTTAGAATTTAAACCTTTGATTAATATTATCGCGACGATAGGTTCTAGATGAATATCATTGTCGCCTCTGCTTGGCTCTCTCTGCCCTCTGGAAACTCATGCCTCTTCATTCCAATTCAAGTGTCCTATTCGAATCGAATTCTTGATTTTGGCTAAAGAAGGTGTCGGTTTCATCAAAAGCAGTGGAATTAACATTCTTGATTTTGAAATTGGATTCAGGCAACGAACCATGGAATTGAAAGTCATATTTTCGAAAAAGTTCGCAGAAAGTCATCTTTAGACCATATGCTGGGAGTGGTTTTTGTATTTGAGGTTCAACATAATCTAATAAATATGAAAACTGCCGTTTGTCTTATTACATGAGCAAAAACATTGTTACTTCTTTGTCTTTTTTTTTAGTTTTCCTCTATATTATTCTTTTCTATTTTCTGATTTTCTATCTGCCTTTATTCAGTTTTGATATTTTACTTTAATTCAACTAAATATTTACATTTAGGAAATCTAAAACCGGATGAGTTCATCAGTTCATGAGCAGGCCTTGAGAAGAATTAACATGGCCCACCCGTGTTCATTCCTCATAGGAACGAACCAATGTTGGTCCGGACCAGTGGACCTATGAAGATTGAAGGGTACATTGCATCTCTAAATTGTCATGATTTCCTTAAATTTGCACCAATAGCATTATATTATATTATTATACAATTTCAACAAAACCACACTGTCACATGACACAATATCCATTAGCAAATACATCCAATTTGCTTTCAACAATTCAAATTTCAATAAATAAGTTTAAATATATAATGTTATGCATTTCATTATTAAGAAACACTTGAGCCAATAGCATGCAAATCCATCATCAATTACCTTGTTGGAGTCTCAAGGTAAAGTCTTTCAGAGACAGAACAACAGCTTTTAGCCTTTCTTTAGCTTCAGCATCGATTAAATTGCCATCACTATCAAACTTTGCAGGAGGTTGGAATGCATTTATGACAAACTCGGGCTTGTTTATGAAATGAAGATCAAGAAAAACTCCAATTTGGCGAAGATGGTACTGTGACCGTCCTCCACCAAAGCCCCCTCCAGCACTTACGATAGCAGCAGGTTTAGTCGCCCACACATTTGGTGGCCTTGATGCCCAATCTATTGCGTTCTTTAAAGGTGCTAGAGCAATGAAAAATAAACTTCTGTAAGTACCAGATTCAGAAGATGACCAAAGCACGATATGAATGACGGGCCGATTCATTTATAAAGTTACTTGATGTCAAGAACCCTTAGGTGATTATAATAATAAATGTATATAAATTAATAATAAATAAAAAAAAAAGAGGATGCTTGATCCGTTTCATAAGTTAAATGAATCGGCCCGTCATGGCTCGTTTACACCCCTAGATGAAACATTGCCTATAACCTTTACAGCAAGCAAAATCATCACACCAAATGTTCATAAACAGATACAACTGAATGAAATTAATGAATTTGCCACATCATCATGAAATTTGTTCACTCTTTTAAGCAAAAGAAAAACAAACAGTGAGACATGAAGGAAGACTCAGACAAGTGCCTTCCTATCTTATCAGTTATCAAAATCCTATAATCTAGAGTTTGAATTAGCAGTTGCAGCACAAAAATCCTCAACTTAAACTTGCAAAATAACAACAAACTGAGGCTGTGTTCCAGAGATCCACTTAACAGGGGGAGGGAAAATGGGTTTTTTTTTTCCTGAAAATAGTCTTTCCAATTTGGAAAGACATGGAGGGGAGGGATTTTTAACTCGGGAACACACCGTGAAAGTAAAGTTACCAGTGATGGAGTAATTATATTCAGGAGAAGCAAAGAGAAAGCAATCAGACTGAAGAATCTTCTGACGAAACGCCTCAACCACCGGCGGATACTTTCCGTCCACTTCCAGATCTGTATTCAGCATCGGCAGAGGCGAAATGTCGATGTACTCGATCGCGATTCCATCTATCGATCCGCTCAACTCAATCGCTGCAATTAAGATAAACGAGACATATGATTATTTTCAACTGCAATTACAAACAAGTTTGTGTTGAGAAGAAAAGTACCAGATCGAAGAAGGCCAGCGTTGTAAGAAGCTTTGCGAAGAGATCCACATATTGCCGCAATTTTTATGATCGCTTTAGTTGCCATGGTGGATAGATGCTGCAAACTCGTTGGTCGTCTGTCTGTCTGTCTGTCTGTCTCTCTGGTGGCTGTTATATTCTTATTTTTTTCTTTAGTCAAGTATTATATCATATATTATATATTATAGAGTAAACTGCCATTTTGGTCTCTGTGGTTTGGTCAGTTTTGCCACTTTAGTCCAAATCTCAAACTTATTACATCCAGGGCCCTGTGGTTTGCATTTTGTTGCTATTTTAGTCCAAATTTCAAAAACCATGGGTTTTGTCTATTGAAAGCTGCTTATTTTGTCCTTTAGTGCAGGGGTATTTTGGTCATTTATGTTTTATTATAAACTGAACATCATCATCATCCCCAAAAATAATCAGCTCTCTCTCTCTCTTCTCTCTCTCTCTCTAGCACCACCACCACCTCCTCCCTCTCTCTCTCTTCTCTCTCTCTAGCACCACCACCACCGCCATAACCTCCTTCCACAACCACCTGTTTCCACATCTAATTTCTGAGCAAAATCCGATTCGATTTCTGAACAAAGCTCACCACAGCCATCATAACCCAGATCAAACAACTTTCACTACCACAAAACATGAATTCTTTCACAAAACTAATCAGCTCACCATCAAGAACTATCAAAAAAGGTTCTTCATCTGCAAATCAAAAGATTCCGATACAAATGCCCCATCATCAGAATCATCCCCTGAAGGTGATGCCAGACGACAAGAAATTTTGGCAAAAATCGCAATGCTTCAAGCCCAAAAGGTCCGTCTCACCGCACCATCTACCAGACTACCGCCACCACCACCGATTCTCTGTCTCTCTCCTTCACCCACCACCATCTACCAGACTACCGCCACCACCACCGTCTCCAACATCACCACCCCCACCGGAACCCTAACCCCAACAACCCAAATCAGCAAGCAACACCATTAAACCCGCCACCGTCACCATCCACAACCTGATCAAAGAGATTAGAGTGATTTACCTTCGAATCGGTGGTGGATCTGAAGCAAACCCAGATGGTGATGATGATGATCTTGGCGGCGACGGTGGTGTTGGTGTTGGTGATGATGATGAGAGAGACGGTGGTGTTGATGATGATGATGATCTTGACGGTGGTGTTGATGATGATGATGATCTTGACGGGAGATGGTGGAGACGATGGCGGTGGAGGATCTGAAGAGAGAGAGAGAGAGAGACGGTTAATGATGATGATCTTGACGGCGGCGACGGGAGACGGTTGATGATGACGATGATCTTTACGGTGGCGACGGTGGTGTTGGTTGGGGACGGTGGCGGTGGTTGGGGATGATGTGGGGGTTGTGGTGGTGTGGTGGTAGTTTAGAGAGAGAGAGAGAGAGAGAGAGAGAGAGAGAGAGAGAGAGGCAGAGTGAGATGAGAGAGAGAGAAAGAGGTGTCTGGCAGTGGCATTATATATATTATATATAATAATTCGAAATGACCAAAATGCCCCTAGGATAAGGACAAAAAACCAGATTTTAAGTTGGTGAATCTGACCAAATTTGGGATTTGGACTAAAATGACAACAAAATACAAACCACAGGGCCCTGGATGTAATAAGTTTGAGATTTGGACTAAAGTGGCAAAACTGGCCAAACCACAGGGACCAAAATGGCAGTTTACTCTATATTATAATTATAATTATAATAATATATTATATAAGTTGCTATCTGCTCTATTCCTATGTAACTAAAAACAAGATTTTCATGATTTCGGAGAGATTCCATCACGTTTCGCTTTCATATTCATGTACCAAACATGACCTATAACATTATTCATGATGTCATATCATTTGGATACACCTGAATAATGGCATTACCTATGACAGAGATTGAGTTCTATACGAATAGAATAAACATGAATGCAGATTTTTTTTTCTTATTTTGTGTCTATTTTCTTTGGGGTGGACATGGTGAGTCCTTGAGCTTACTGAATTATGCACGGGAGGGGCGGTGTTCTCCGACAAAGAAAGGCTCTACGTCGGCTCCCAACCACCTCTCTGAGATTACACCCACCCGTCTTAAGTTAACCAAATGAACACAAGTTGTTGGTGTTCGTTTTTTAAAATGTTTGTTTAAATTCATTCATTTTAATAAATAAAGGAACATGTATGAAAATATATATTATTTTATAAAGCAAATTATCATAAAAGATATTTCCATAATATAAATTTGCAACAAATTGTTGCATTATGTGTTGTACCCCAAGCATGGGGGTTTCTAAAAAAAAATTTGTGATTTTTCATTTTTTACCCAAAAGTTTTAATCATTTGTATTTTAACACTTTTAATTTGTTTAGTTTTAACCCAAAACTTTTCACCTTTTGTAATTTAACCCAAAACTTTTTTATTTACAACTTTGGTCCCCATACTTTTTATCTTTCGCAAGTTTTTCGTTTTACGTTTCGTTCTAAATTTTGCGAGCTAATACGTTCCAAACGTGCGTGTGTGGTTCAACGTTTTTCGTCTATTTTTTCACATTTGACAGGTATGTCGCAATGTTTCTATTTTCCCCCTTTGGCAAGTTCGCTGCAACGGACGGATCCTACATTGACTTAGTTATTCTTTTCTACGTTATTTTGCGAGTTAACACGGCGTAACGTGCGTGTGTGGTTCAACGTTTTTACGTCTATTTTTTCCATGTAACAAGTTCGTCGCAACGCGTGTGTCCTAAATCGTCATAGTTATTTTTTTCATGTTATATGTTTCGGTCTTATATTTCCGCATTAACACGCCACAACTTCAGTGTTGGTGGTCGCTACCAGCGGTGTGGCATTGATGTTATTTGGCATAGTTTTAGTGTGACAACTCGTTATTTCCTATGCCTTTTCTTCGTTCATTTTCCCTATTTCGCTTTGTGTTTTGATATAACTTACGTGTACGTTATCTTAGTGATAACTAGACTTGATATTATGCGAATGGTTTTGTATATTATTAGTGAATGTACGTATACTAAAGACGTAATTTGGTATCCTGTGATTGGATGTTTATGGGCTTAGTAAAACAAGTGCATACTAGCAAAACTGGGCTCGGCCCATGTATCTTGAGTACATACGCACACAAGGATGTGTGTGGGGGTTTCATTTATCCCAAACATAGTCAAGGGTGACAAACCCTAATTCTATTCCAAGCACTCTTGATCGACGACAGCGTCCTCTCGATCCTTCGAAACCCTTGTCGACGACCATCTTGAATTCCACTCTACAACCCGGTTAGTGTTCCGTTCTATCGTTGTTTGATTATTCGAGAATTGATATTGGGTATTAGGATTACTCATGTCGGGCCGCATCTTGACACACACATATCCAAAGCCAACTCAGTCACATGTATGCTCTGGATTGATGTTGGGCCTGATCGAGCCCAAATAGGCTTTTATTGGGGGCCGACTATTAGTATAGCTTATGTTGCACACAAAATTCACGTAACAAGATAACATAACACATATACAAACCCTACGATCCTCCATCTTCTGCGCACATCAGTGGAGACCCCCCTTCGAGGCATCCTTCTGTTGGATCAAGTGATTCGGTTAGTGAAACCACCTTTATATGAATCTCTATTTGATGATTTTGTTTATGTGCAATCGGATGTAACAGATCATATATGTATGTTGACACATGTTGATGTTGCACTCTTGTTAATGTGAAACCGTTGTATAATAAAGACTAGGGTCACACATTACAATTCAGCACATGTGCCGCCGATTACTGATGTTGATGATCGATGATGTTTTGATAAAATGGTGAATATTGAGATGTGTGAATGATTCCTATGTTATGATAATGTCAAGTCTTCAATAAATGTTGTGATGTGATGATTAGGTGCTAATAGTAATATGTTAATGGTTTAGACATGAAAGTGAATTGTATGTTAGTGGCTGTTATCGATGTGTGTGTGGACATGAAGTCAAAGTGTGATTGATCATCAATGTTGATGTAACAGTTGTTGGCCACTATCATTTGTAATGAATATAAACATCAAAATATAACCTATTATTTTCTAAAGGATAAAGATTTGGGGTAGTGATAGTATTGTGTGTTGACTATTTGGGCCGTATGTTTCTTGGACAACATTCTTTAATGATTTTTGGTAGTGGGCTGCATGTGTATCATGAATTAACTTCACTATGAATGATGGTTGCAATAATTGGTAGGAACATGACTTAATGAACTAGCAACATTCGGTCATGGTTTTGAGTTATTAAAAGAGTGATGTGTTAAATTCAAGAAGTAACAGATATGTGTTTAGATATATGTGAGTGCATGTTAGCCGGTTTAATTTCATACATATGTGGTGGGTTGATGTCATAGAAAATTTATATGTGACACAACTAGATAGTTTGTTGTTGGCATATGTGATGGAACAGAATGTTGAATCGAGTTACACACACACTTGGGTAATTGATTCATTTGAGCAAATAAGTAAACTGGACCCCCAAACCGGAATCCATAATGCGGCCCAAGTTGTGTTAGTTGGGCTACATATTATTGAAATAATATGCTGAAATGGGGCTGGCTACAGATACATGTGGGACGCCATCCATCAGGAGCGAATTGAACTTGGGGATGAAACAATTGGGCTGGGTGATATGCTTGGGTAACCGTTGACATGAACTACCTTAGAAAATCAGATCACCTGTTTTTCCGGTTGGACTTAGCATGTGTCATAAATTGCTTACATACCATAGACAGTTTGGAAATGTATGCTCGTAAAACATGAAAGTGTGTATGTGTGAGTTACTTATTGAATACTAAGTGATTAACCATGGAAATTAGAGTGATGAGCTGAATATCATTGAGTTAAGTTACTTGCGTGTACTACATATACAATGATCGTGTACATATACATAACTAACTACTATCGGTAACCCTTTTAGGGCGTGTTTGTGCAACTGTCAATCAAGTAAACAATCTTACCGAGCAAAACTAAGGTGAGTTCACTACATTCGAGCATGCGTCCCAGTGGTTGGGGACAGTCAGTGGTCTGGGTAATAACGGGTATATTGGTTAATATTCTCACCTATCATTTTTGTAAGTCCCTTATTATGTTACCTGGAGGGTAACGGGTATTAGTTGGTAGCGCTACTTAGGTTTGGCACCCTCACACCGCTCCTAGATAGGACGGATGTGAACTAATGACCCAGTCGGGGCCCAGTACTAGATAGGAGTACGTGGGAAGGGCAGTCATGTATTTCAGGAGCCGTCTTGTTCGGAATTGAGATATTAACAATATTACTTGCATTGGTTATTGAACTGTTTTACATTCAACTGGTAACAAACGTTTTCTTAAACTGTGGACTCGCCAGCTTTGTCTGATACACTTGTTACATGCTCGCAGGTCGTTAGGTATCTTGGAACAGGAACTTGCTGGCTGGAGGGCATGAGTGGTCATGGTTCACACCGATCGGTTTTATTTATTGAACGTTGGTTCTTACATTTGTTTGGAAAATGTTTATATTGTGATACTTTAATGCTTCCGCTGAACTTGTGATTTTGAATAACTTATGATTGGAATTGTCATTACGTAATTGATGGAACTTTATTACAACTTGTGATTCAATGTAATTAGTGGCTCATTGCTAGTAGTCACACGCCTAACAGGGACACTCCCTAGGTGGTAATTTGAGGGTGTGACAGTTTGGTATCAGAGCCACTGGTTATAGTGAATTTGGTTTTAAAAACGTTTCTATAAAACCAGACTATAACCGAACAGATCCGAAATCGACCATGACACTCAGCTCCAGACTGCAAGGTTCGTCTCTCGTTTACTTATTGTACTGCATAACTAGTGAACACTTACATATGATATTGCATGTGATTGCACGTTTAGTACAACCGTATGAATTCATTACTTGCATGTGTTATGTGATGGGTAGTGTGGTGTTTCCTTAGACATTCATGACTCGCGTTTTGTGATGTTCTTTGCTTGCTACTTGAGTTTGAGGAACCATTTGACATGAGTTAGGAGGAGCTGAGATGAGCATGCAAATCACAATATTATTGTGGGTGCACACATAATAATAATGTGGGGTGCATGCGAGTCCCAGTGAGGCTTAACAAGTGAAAAAGGGGTTATGTTCCGTTATTTGATTGATATGAAATACAACAGTTTATAGGAGTCGTGGTAGTGACTATCTCCTACTCGAACATGCTCTTTTCACTCCTCTCTGAATTCTTTCGAATCCCGATGCTATCGAGTATTACCTGAACGCCCATCTGAACGCCTAGCGAACTGTGTAGAATGTTAGGTGCTTGTACGAACATCCTTGAGTTGGATGTTGCAACGACAATGATTGGTCTATACCTTTCTCACTTTTCTTCGTTTGCTGGAACTTAACGTATTGACGTCTTAAATCCCGAAGTACGATCACTTCTGCAACGCTCTCGCGACATACCGTGTATTACTCAGCCAACTTGCAAGAACGATGGACAAGAGGGTAAACGTAGTACCTTACCGTCTTCAGCATTTGAACGCCCTAGTTACCGGCAACGAACAACAACGATTTAACTTCAATCGAATCCTTAACCCCAGCCAGCGACTCATGGGAGTCGACTCTTACGAACCAATCGGGACAAAATCGATGACGATTGATTGTAGAGCGGAATGTGTAACTGCCAGCGTAATGAGTAGCACCTTAGGACATGGCACGGAATGTGAAGAGATGGACATTGTTGGTGAAATATCGCAGGACTCCGCTTCGAGCAACGACATTAGAAGCAACAGTCACGTCGACATCAAAGTACCCGTAATCGTAGCATGGAAATGAAGGTGACATTGGCAAGGAATGACTGCTGTTAAGTCAAGACGTAAACAACCCAGGGAACAATGACAGTTTTGGGGGTTCTAGTAGCAGTAGCAACAATACTGGATGTGGTACTCGTAAAGGGCATATAGGATTGGCGTGGGCGACGCCAGGTATAGCAGCAACATGGTAGCTAGTATGAGTAGCTAATCGCTTTGTCTCCGTTTTGTTTAACCCTGACGCTTCTTGAAGCCGAACCTGTTGTGGAATTGACTGAGGGCAGGACAATCGAAACCTCATAGGTTTGTTGGGATGCAAACTCGACCTTGTGGGACAAGTATTCAACATCGGCCTTCCTTCTACTACCCCTGATGGTTACAATGCAGTAGTTAGTATGGATTGGTTATTCAGAAATCGCGCAGACATACCTTGTGAGGAGAAAATTTTGTGTGGAGGATCGTTATTTGTTCTAAACCAACAGAGTGGTGCAAAGGTTAGCGCCATTTCAACTATGAAGGCCCAGAAGTGTCTATGGAGGGATCACCCCGCTACGTTAGCAACCGTTACTGATGTTGAGGCTAAGGAAAAGAGGATCGAGGATCCACCAATTGTTCGTGATTCCCCTCAGTGTGCTACCCGAGGAGCTTTCAGACTTACTTCCACCACTGTTAGGCAGAATATCAGTTTGACCTCACGACAGGGGCAGCCCTGATTACCCGTGCTACATATCGTCTTGCACCAGGAGGGTTGCAAGGACTATCTACAGGAACGTTTGGACAGGAGTTTTATTGGACATAGTTTTTGTTCGCTTTGGGGAGCCCCAGCTATATTCGGGAAGATAAAGCCTTTTCGTATGGGTACTGATTATCTAGAACTCAGCAAGGTGACAATCAAGAACTGTTTCCCTCGACCATGTATTGACGGAAGACCAGGAGGAGAATGTTCCTGAAATGGCATATCGAACGCAATACGGCCATTACGACTTGGTACACCATGACCGTGGAGTTAATCAACACACCAGCAGCTGTATGGATCACATGAATCGACTATGCTTATTGATGGCATGTTAAATCATTTCCAGGAGAAAGGAACATCATGGGCAGCTTTGAGAGCTCCTGAAGGAGAATCCACACCGCGCGAAGTCTTGATAAATGTAACATCTGGATGCGAGGGATACCTTTTTGATCATGTAACCAACGAAGTGGGAATACGCGTGGATCGTGCTAGGACCCATTTTGTTAGGAACTGATTGACACCAAAGATTCCTTCGGGGGTACAGCAATTTCTTGGTTTCGGTGGATGTTGTTGTGGATTCATCACAGGATTTTCGAAGATCGTGCAGCTTAACTCCCTTAAGCACAACAGGGTGCTGTGTTCGTGGGAGATAGAACAGGAGAACGTCTTTTCAGCTTTCGAATCCCAACTCGGCAATGCACTGAGAATCGTCTTCGCTCGAGGGTGCGAGTGATTTACTGGTATACCTAAAGGGTTCGAATCAGAGTCCCAGCTACACATCGATGCAGCATGAGAAAGTGATGGCTTACGTAGTGGATTTACAAGAAGTGCATGGGTCACGACCTGCGGTGGAAGCCGTAGTCTTTGGATTTAAAATTGGAGGTATTACTTGGACGGTACCGAATGCACCACTTAGACCAATCACAAGGGCCTCCCGTGTACCCTTGTTTCAGGAGAGCTAAACATTTGACGGCATCGCTAGATGGAATTTTTGAATGAATACGACCGTGAGACCTGGATGTGCACGAGCTTTGTAACTCACTATCGACTCCAGCCTACCCGATCAGATTCGTCCCGTTTACACCGAAAGGCTGAAGGAGGAGAATTTTCAAATTGGACCCATGTGGGCCATGGAGGAGTAACTTCTAACAAGTTGGACGATATTCGTCACTTCCTGGAACGACTACGGATTCTACTGTACGGCAATCTAAGGGAACTTGTGTTGAGCGAAACACACCAGCCTCGATATGCTGGTCGTCTGGATTTGATAGATTATGCTAGCAACTGGGCTTGAAGGCATACGCAGCGAAGCATATGAACGACGTTTGACTTGTGCGAAAGTCAAGGTGGAACATCAGAAACCTTTTAGGTTGTGTTAACAACCAGAAACACAAATATGGAAATGAGAACTGACTGCCACGAATTTTGTCACTAGTCTACTTACAACTCGAAACGGAAGCATTATCACCTGGGTGATCATTGATGGACTCAAGTTACCAGCACACTTTCTTGCAACCAAGAAAACTGACGAGTCTTCACAGCTGTGAATGTCCCTCTGAGAGAGGCGGCTTTTAGGCACGAGGTGCCAACTCCTGTTACCTTTGATTTTGAGCTATACCTGATTTATGACCGGTAATACACAACACCTTTGGCTCGCGTCTAGATATGAGCGCTACTTATCACTGAAGGACTACAGGACAGAGTAACGAATCATCCTGACACGCGAAGACATGCCGCGAGCATATGCGTGATTGACTTCAGTAAACATTTGGAGGGACACTTACCTATGGATGAGTTCTACTGCAGCCGTTACTGTATTGGTATGCATGCCACACTGTTTGAGGCATTGCATGGGTAAAAATGCAAATCTCATTGTGGACTGAGGTGGAAAGCAATCTAATCACAAGTCCAGGACTTGTACTCGAAACTCTTGGGGAGATTGCTTGGATCGGAAATTATTGGACGGCGACGAGTGACTGTCAGGAGGGTTGAAAAACTTAGGAACCACTGGGCGTTCGCTGTAGGCAATCGTGTCATGTTGGGAATTTCACCCTGGGAGGGTGTGGTATGCCTGGGAGGCGTGGCAAGCTTAACTTTCGTTGCGATGAGTTATTCAGAATTCTGGAAAGAATCGGTAACACGGTTTACAAACTCGAATTACCTGACGAATTAGGTACGTTCACAATGTCATTTATGGCCCATCGTTTGTTCGATGAAATGCTTGCGGTACCCTGGTTAAGGAACCCATCGTTAACACAGTCGACTCTCAATCGTGAGAGTTCGCTGGAACTCAAGACGTGGACCGGAGTCCACGTGGGAACGCAAAGATCTATTAAAGCATTAATATCCTCAATTGTTCAGCCGGTTGAATCAACTTTTGCCATCACTAATGAATTTCGGGACGAAATTTCTTTCAAGTTGGGGATGATGTGACACCTGAGGAAAATCCACAGTCATCCTGATTTAACACTGTGCTGTTGGGATTTCTTATCAAATTTCGGGACGAAATTTCTTTCAAGTTGGGGATGATGTGACAACTCGTTATTTCCTATGCCTTTTCTTCGTTCATTTTCCCTATTTCGCTTTGTGTTTTGATATAACTTACGTGTACGTTATCTTAGTGATAACTAGACTTGATATTATGCGAATGGTTTTGTATATTATTAGTGAATGTACGTATACTAAAGACGTAATTTGGTATCCTGTGATTGGATGTTTATGGGCTTAGTAAAACAAGTGCATACTAGCAAAACTGGGCTCGGCCCATGTATCTTGAGTACATACGCACACAAGGATGTGTGTGGGGGTTTCATTTATCCCAAACATAGTCAAGGGTGACAAACCCTAATTCTATTCCAAGCACTCTTGATCGACGACAGCGTCCTCTCGATCCTTCGAAACCCTTGTCGACGACCATCTTGAATTCCACTCTACAACCCGGTTAGTGTTCCGTTCTATCGTTGTTTGATTATTCGAGAATTGATATTGGGTATTAGGATTACTCATGTCGGGCCGCATCTTGACACACACATATCCAAAGCCAACTCAGTCACATGTATGCTCTGGATTGATGTTGGGCCTGATCGAGCCCAAATAGGCTTTTATTGGGGGCCGACTATTAGTATAGCTTATGTTGCACACAAAATTCACGTAACAAGATAACATAACACATATACAAACCCTACGATCCTCCATCTTCTGCGCACATCAGTGGAGACCCCCCTTCGAGGCATCCTTCTGTTGGATCAAGTGATTCGGTTAGTGAAACCACCTTTATATGAATCTCTATTTGATGATTTTGTTTATGTGCAATCGGATGTAACAGATCATATATGTATGTTGACACATGTTGATGTTGCACTCTTGTTAATGTGAAACCGTTGTATAATAAAGACTAGGGTCACACATTACAATTCAGCACATGTGCCGCCGATTACTGATGTTGATGATCGATGATGTTTTGATAAAATGGTGAATATTGAGATGTGTGAATGATTCCTATGTTATGATAATGTCAAGTCTTCAATAAATGTTGTGATGTGATGATTAGGTGCTAATAGTAATATGTTAATGGTTTAGACATGAAAGTGAATTGTATGTTAGTGGCTGTTATCGATGTGTGTGTGGACATGAAGTCAAAGTGTGATTGATCATCAATGTTGATGTAACAGTTGTTGGCCACTATCATTTGTAATGAATATAAACATCAAAATATAACCTATTATTTTCTAAAGGATAAAGATTTGGGGTAGTGATAGTATTGTGTGTTGACTATTTGGGCCGTATGTTTCTTGGACAACATTCTTTAATGATTTTTGGTAGTGGGCTGCATGTGTATCATGAATTAACTTCACTATGAATGATGGTTGCAATAATTGGTAGGAACATGACTTAATGAACTAGCAACATTCGGTCATGGTTTTGAGTTATTAAAAGAGTGATGTGTTAAATTCAAGAAGTAACAGATATGTGTTTAGATATATGTGAGTGCATGTTAGCCGGTTTAATTTCATACATATGTGGTGGGTTGATGTCATAGAAAATTTATATGTGACACAACT
The DNA here is from genome assembly GCA_030545235.1 of Helianthus tuberosus. Taxonomy (NCBI): domain Eukaryota; kingdom Viridiplantae; phylum Streptophyta; class Magnoliopsida; order Asterales; family Asteraceae; genus Helianthus; species Helianthus tuberosus. The sequence goes on along the minus strand of CM060402.1, from coordinate 156,912,583 downwards.
AGATAGTTTGTTGTTGGCATATGTGATGGAACAGAATGTTGAATCGAGTTACACACACACTTGGGTAATTGATTCATTTGAGCAAATAAGTAAACTGGACCCCCAAACCGGAATCCATAATGCGGCCCAAGTTGTGTTAGTTGGGCTACATATTATTGAAATAATATGCTGAAATGGGGCTGGCTACAGATACATGTGGGACGCCATCCATCAGGAGCGAATTGAACTTGGGGATGAAACAATTGGGCTGGGTGATATGCTTGGGTAACCGTTGACATGAACTACCTTAGAAAATCAGATCACCTGTTTTTCCGGTTGGACTTAGCATGTGTCATAAATTGCTTACATACCATAGACAGTTTGGAAATGTATGCTCGTAAAACATGAAAGTGTGTATGTGTGAGTTACTTATTGAATACTAAGTGATTAACCATGGAAATTAGAGTGATGAGCTGAATATCATTGAGTTAAGTTACTTGCGTGTACTACATATACAATGATCGTGTACATATACATAACTAACTACTATCGGTAACCCTTTTAGGGCGTGTTTGTGCAACTGTCAATCAAGTAAACAATCTTACCGAGCAAAACTAAGGTGAGTTCACTACATTCGAGCATGCGTCCCAGTGGTTGGGGACAGTCAGTGGTCTGGGTAATAACGGGTATATTGGTTAATATTCTCACCTATCATTTTTGTAAGTCCCTTATTATGTTACCTGGAGGGTAACGGGTATTAGTTGGTAGCGCTACTTAGGTTTGGCACCCTCACACCGCTCCTAGATAGGACGGATGTGAACTAATGACCCAGTCGGGGCCCAGTACTAGATAGGAGTACGTGGGAAGGGCAGTCATGTATTTCAGGAGCCGTCTTGTTCGGAATTGAGATATTAACAATATTACTTGCATTGGTTATTGAACTGTTTTACATTCAACTGGTAACAAACGTTTTCTTAAACTGTGGACTCGCCAGCTTTGTCTGATACACTTGTTACATGCTCGCAGGTCGTTAGGTATCTTGGAACAGGAACTTGCTGGCTGGAGGGCATGAGTGGTCATGGTTCACACCGATCGGTTTTATTTATTGAACGTTGGTTCTTACATTTGTTTGGAAAATGTTTATATTGTGATACTTTAATGCTTCCGCTGAACTTGTGATTTTGAATAACTTATGATTGGAATTGTCATTACGTAATTGATGGAACTTTATTACAACTTGTGATTCAATGTAATTAGTGGCTCATTGCTAGTAGTCACACGCCTAACAGGGACACTCCCTAGGTGGTAATTTGAGGGTGTGACAGTTTGGTATCAGAGCCACTGGTTATAGTGAATTTGGTTTTAAAAACGTTTCTATAAAACCAGACTATAACCGAACAGATCCGAAATCGACCATGACACTCAGCTCCAGACTGCAAGGTTCGTCTCTCGTTTACTTATTGTACTGCATAACTAGTGAACACTTACATATGATATTGCATGTGATTGCACGTTTAGTACAACCGTATGAATTCATTACTTGCATGTGTTATGTGATGGGTAGTGTGGTGTTTCCTTAGACATTCATGACTCGCGTTTTGTGATGTTCTTTGCTTGCTACTTGAGTTTGAGGAACCATTTGACATGAGTTAGGAGGAGCTGAGATGAGCATGCAAATCACAATATTATTGTGGGTGCACACATAATAATAATGTGGGGTGCATGCGAGTCCCAGTGAGGCTTAACAAGTGAAAAAGGGGTTATGTTCCGTTATTTGATTGATATGAAATACAACAGTTTATAGGAGTCGTGGTAGTGACTATCTCCTACTCGAACATGCTCTTTTCACTCCTCTCTGAATTCTTTCGAATCCCGATGCTATCGAGTATTACCTGAACGCCCATCTGAACGCCTAGCGAACTGTGTAGAATGTTAGGTGCTTGTACGAACATCCTTGAGTTGGATGTTGCAACGACAATGATTGGTCTATACCTTTCTCACTTTTCTTCGTTTGCTGGAACTTAACGTATTGACGTCTTAAATCCCGAAGTACGATCACTTCTGCAACGCTCTCGCGACATACCGTGTATTACTCAGCCAACTTGCAAGAACGATGGACAAGAGGGTAAACGTAGTACCTTACCGTCTTCAGCATTTGAACGCCCTAGTTACCGGCAACGAACAACAACGATTTAACTTCAATCGAATCCTTAACCCCAGCCAGCGACTCATGGGAGTCGACTCTTACGAACCAATCGGGACAAAATCGATGACGATTGATTGTAGAGCGGAATGTGTAACTGCCAGCGTAATGAGTAGCACCTTAGGACATGGCACGGAATGTGAAGAGATGGACATTGTTGGTGAAATATCGCAGGACTCCGCTTCGAGCAACGACATTAGAAGCAACAGTCACGTCGACATCAAAGTACCCGTAATCGTAGCATGGAAATGAAGGTGACATTGGCAAGGAATGACTGCTGTTAAGTCAAGACGTAAACAACCCAGGGAACAATGACAGTTTTGGGGGTTCTAGTAGCAGTAGCAACAATACTGGATGTGGTACTCGTAAAGGGCATATAGGATTGGCGTGGGCGACGCCAGGTATAGCAGCAACATGGTAGCTAGTATGAGTAGCTAATCGCTTTGTCTCCGTTTTGTTTAACCCTGACGCTTCTTGAAGCCGAACCTGTTGTGGAATTGACTGAGGGCAGGACAATCGAAACCTCATAGGTTTGTTGGGATGCAAACTCGACCTTGTGGGACAAGTATTCAACATCGGCCTTCCTTCTACTACCCCTGATGGTTACAATGCAGTAGTTAGTATGGATTGGTTATTCAGAAATCGCGCAGACATACCTTGTGAGGAGAAAATTTTGTGTGGAGGATCGTTATTTGTTCTAAACCAACAGAGTGGTGCAAAGGTTAGCGCCATTTCAACTATGAAGGCCCAGAAGTGTCTATGGAGGGATCACCCCGCTACGTTAGCAACCGTTACTGATGTTGAGGCTAAGGAAAAGAGGATCGAGGATCCACCAATTGTTCGTGATTCCCCTCAGTGTGCTACCCGAGGAGCTTTCAGACTTACTTCCACCACTGTTAGGCAGAATATCAGTTTGACCTCACGACAGGGGCAGCCCTGATTACCCGTGCTACATATCGTCTTGCACCAGGAGGGTTGCAAGGACTATCTACAGGAACGTTTGGACAGGAGTTTTATTGGACATAGTTTTTGTTCGCTTTGGGGAGCCCCAGCTATATTCGGGAAGATAAAGCCTTTTCGTATGGGTACTGATTATCTAGAACTCAGCAAGGTGACAATCAAGAACTGTTTCCCTCGACCATGTATTGACGGAAGACCAGGAGGAGAATGTTCCTGAAATGGCATATCGAACGCAATACGGCCATTACGACTTGGTACACCATGACCGTGGAGTTAATCAACACACCAGCAGCTGTATGGATCACATGAATCGACTATGCTTATTGATGGCATGTTAAATCATTTCCAGGAGAAAGGAACATCATGGGCAGCTTTGAGAGCTCCTGAAGGAGAATCCACACCGCGCGAAGTCTTGATAAATGTAACATCTGGATGCGAGGGATACCTTTTTGATCATGTAACCAACGAAGTGGGAATACGCGTGGATCGTGCTAGGACCCATTTTGTTAGGAACTGATTGACACCAAAGATTCCTTCGGGGGTACAGCAATTTCTTGGTTTCGGTGGATGTTGTTGTGGATTCATCACAGGATTTTCGAAGATCGTGCAGCTTAACTCCCTTAAGCACAACAGGGTGCTGTGTTCGTGGGAGATAGAACAGGAGAACGTCTTTTCAGCTTTCGAATCCCAACTCGGCAATGCACTGAGAATCGTCTTCGCTCGAGGGTGCGAGTGATTTACTGGTATACCTAAAGGGTTCGAATCAGAGTCCCAGCTACACATCGATGCAGCATGAGAAAGTGATGGCTTACGTAGTGGATTTACAAGAAGTGCATGGGTCACGACCTGCGGTGGAAGCCGTAGTCTTTGGATTTAAAATTGGAGGTATTACTTGGACGGTACCGAATGCACCACTTAGACCAATCACAAGGGCCTCCCGTGTACCCTTGTTTCAGGAGAGCTAAACATTTGACGGCATCGCTAGATGGAATTTTTGAATGAATACGACCGTGAGACCTGGATGTGCACGAGCTTTGTAACTCACTATCGACTCCAGCCTACCCGATCAGATTCGTCCCGTTTACACCGAAAGGCTGAAGGAGGAGAATTTTCAAATTGGACCCATGTGGGCCATGGAGGAGTAACTTCTAACAAGTTGGACGATATTCGTCACTTCCTGGAACGACTACGGATTCTACTGTACGGCAATCTAAGGGAACTTGTGTTGAGCGAAACACACCAGCCTCGATATGCTGGTCGTCTGGATTTGATAGATTATGCTAGCAACTGGGCTTGAAGGCATACGCAGCGAAGCATATGAACGACGTTTGACTTGTGCGAAAGTCAAGGTGGAACATCAGAAACCTTTTAGGTTGTGTTAACAACCAGAAACACAAATATGGAAATGAGAACTGACTGCCACGAATTTTGTCACTAGTCTACTTACAACTCGAAACGGAAGCATTATCACCTGGGTGATCATTGATGGACTCAAGTTACCAGCACACTTTCTTGCAACCAAGAAAACTGACGAGTCTTCACAGCTGTGAATGTCCCTCTGAGAGAGGCGGCTTTTAGGCACGAGGTGCCAACTCCTGTTACCTTTGATTTTGAGCTATACCTGATTTATGACCGGTAATACACAACACCTTTGGCTCGCGTCTAGATATGAGCGCTACTTATCACTGAAGGACTACAGGACAGAGTAACGAATCATCCTGACACGCGAAGACATGCCGCGAGCATATGCGTGATTGACTTCAGTAAACATTTGGAGGGACACTTACCTATGGATGAGTTCTACTGCAGCCGTTACTGTATTGGTATGCATGCCACACTGTTTGAGGCATTGCATGGGTAAAAATGCAAATCTCATTGTGGACTGAGGTGGAAAGCAATCTAATCACAAGTCCAGGACTTGTACTCGAAACTCTTGGGGAGATTGCTTGGATCGGAAATTATTGGACGGCGACGAGTGACTGTCAGGAGGGTTGAAAAACTTAGGAACCACTGGGCGTTCGCTGTAGGCAATCGTGTCATGTTGGGAATTTCACCCTGGGAGGGTGTGGTATGCCTGGGAGGCGTGGCAAGCTTAACTTTCGTTGCGATGAGTTATTCAGAATTCTGGAAAGAATCGGTAACACGGTTTACAAACTCGAATTACCTGACGAATTAGGTACGTTCACAATGTCATTTATGGCCCATCGTTTGTTCGATGAAATGCTTGCGGTACCCTGGTTAAGGAACCCATCGTTAACACAGTCGACTCTCAATCGTGAGAGTTCGCTGGAACTCAAGACGTGGACCGGAGTCCACGTGGGAACGCAAAGATCTATTAAAGCATTAATATCCTCAATTGTTCAGCCGGTTGAATCAACTTTTGCCATCACTAATGAATTTCGGGACGAAATTTCTTTCAAGTTGGGGATGATGTGACACCTGAGGAAAATCCACAGTCATCCTGATTTAACACTGTGCTGTTGGGATTTCTTATCAAATTTCGGGACGAAATTTCTTTCAAGTTGGGGATGATGTGACAACTCGTTATTTCCTATGCCTTTTCTTCGTTCATTTTCCCTATTTCGCTTTGTGTTTTGATATAACTTACGTGTACGTTATCTTAGTGATAACTAGACTTGATATTATGCGAATGGTTTTGTATATTATTAGTGAATGTACGTATACTAAAGACGTAATTTGGTATCCTGTGATTGGATGTTTATGGGCTTAGTAAAACAAGTGCATACTAGCAAAACTGGGCTCGGCCCATGTATCTTGAGTACATACGCACACAAGGATGTGTGTGGGGGTTTCATTTATCCCAAACATAGTCAAGGGTGACAAACCCTAATTCTATTCCAAGCACTCTTGATCGACGACAGCGTCCTCTCGATCCTTCGAAACCCTTGTCGACGACCATCTTGAATTCCACTCTACAACCCGGTTAGTGTTCCGTTCTATCGTTGTTTGATTATTCGAGAATTGATATTGGGTATTAGGATTACTCATGTCGGGCCGCATCTTGACACACACATATCCAAAGCCAACTCAGTCACATGTATGCTCTGGATTGATGTTGGGCCTGATCGAGCCCAAATAGGCTTTTATTGGGGGCCGACTATTAGTATAGCTTATGTTGCACACAAAATTCACGTAACAAGATAACATAACACATATACAAACCCTACGATCCTCCATCTTCTGCGCACATCAGTGGAGACCCCCCTTCGAGGCATCCTTCTGTTGGATCAAGTGATTCGGTTAGTGAAACCACCTTTATATGAATCTCTATTTGATGATTTTGTTTATGTGCAATCGGATGTAACAGATCATATATGTATGTTGACACATGTTGATGTTGCACTCTTGTTAATGTGAAACCGTTGTATAATAAAGACTAGGGTCACACATTACAATTCAGCACATGTGCCGCCGATTACTGATGTTGATGATCGATGATGTTTTGATAAAATGGTGAATATTGAGATGTGTGAATGATTCCTATGTTATGATAATGTCAAGTCTTCAATAAATGTTGTGATGTGATGATTAGGTGCTAATAGTAATATGTTAATGGTTTAGACATGAAAGTGAATTGTATGTTAGTGGCTGTTATCGATGTGTGTGTGGACATGAAGTCAAAGTGTGATTGATCATCAATGTTGATGTAACAGTTGTTGGCCACTATCATTTGTAATGAATATAAACATCAAAATATAACCTATTATTTTCTAAAGGATAAAGATTTGGGGTAGTGATAGTATTGTGTGTTGACTATTTGGGCCGTATGTTTCTTGGACAACATTCTTTAATGATTTTTGGTAGTGGGCTGCATGTGTATCATGAATTAACTTCACTATGAATGATGGTTGCAATAATTGGTAGGAACATGACTTAATGAACTAGCAACATTCGGTCATGGTTTTGAGTTATTAAAAGAGTGATGTGTTAAATTCAAGAAGTAACAGATATGTGTTTAGATATATGTGAGTGCATGTTAGCCGGTTTAATTTCATACATATGTGGTGGGTTGATGTCATAGAAAATTTATATGTGACACAACTAGATAGTTTGTTGTTGGCATATGTGATGGAACAGAATGTTGAATCGAGTTACACACACACTTGGGTAATTGATTCATTTGAGCAAATAAGTAAACTGGACCCCCAAACCGGAATCCATAATGCGGCCCAAGTTGTGTTAGTTGGGCTACATATTATTGAAATAATATGCTGAAATGGGGCTGGCTACAGATACATGTGGGACGCCATCCATCAGGAGCGAATTGAACTTGGGGATGAAACAATTGGGCTGGGTGATATGCTTGGGTAACCGTTGACATGAACTACCTTAGAAAATCAGATCACCTGTTTTTCCGGTTGGACTTAGCATGTGTCATAAATTGCTTACATACCATAGACAGTTTGGAAATGTATGCTCGTAAAACATGAAAGTGTGTATGTGTGAGTTACTTATTGAATACTAAGTGATTAACCATGGAAATTAGAGTGATGAGCTGAATATCATTGAGTTAAGTTACTTGCGTGTACTACATATACAATGATCGTGTACATATACATAACTAACTACTATCGGTAACCCTTTTAGGGCGTGTTTGTGCAACTGTCAATCAAGTAAACAATCTTACCGAGCAAAACTAAGGTGAGTTCACTACATTCGAGCATGCGTCCCAGTGGTTGGGGACAGTCAGTGGTCTGGGTAATAACGGGTATATTGGTTAATATTCTCACCTATCATTTTTGTAAGTCCCTTATTATGTTACCTGGAGGGTAACGGGTATTAGTTGGTAGCGCTACTTAGGTTTGGCACCCTCACACCGCTCCTAGATAGGACGGATGTGAACTAATGACCCAGTCGGGGCCCAGTACTAGATAGGAGTACGTGGGAAGGGCAGTCATGTATTTCAGGAGCCGTCTTGTTCGGAATTGAGATATTAACAATATTACTTGCATTGGTTATTGAACTGTTTTACATTCAACTGGTAACAAACGTTTTCTTAAACTGTGGACTCGCCAGCTTTGTCTGATACACTTGTTACATGCTCGCAGGTCGTTAGGTATCTTGGAACAGGAACTTGCTGGCTGGAGGGCATGAGTGGTCATGGTTCACACCGATCGGTTTTATTTATTGAACGTTGGTTCTTACATTTGTTTGGAAAATGTTTATATTGTGATACTTTAATGCTTCCGCTGAACTTGTGATTTTGAATAACTTATGATTGGAATTGTCATTACGTAATTGATGGAACTTTATTACAACTTGTGATTCAATGTAATTAGTGGCTCATTGCTAGTAGTCACACGCCTAACAGGGACACTCCCTAGGTGGTAATTTGAGGGTGTGACATTTAGGCCCCCGCTGCAACGCGGGGTTGGTTAATTCTAGTTTAAGTTAAAATAATACACCAACTTTGTATGTTTACGTATAAATGTATTATCATAAAAGATAATAAAGTTAAAATAATGCACACATGTATTATTTGTAGGTATTGGCAGAGCTTGAACGAAAAATCAGTGGGAGCCAGACTCTTAAAAATCAAATTCATATTACACTACATAAAAAATCGGAAATTTTCGGTAAAATTAACACTACGAGCAAAAAATCAATGGAAGCCGGAGCGCCCGTGGACCACCAAGAACCTCCGCCATTGTTTGTAGAGAGACACATACATGAATGAACAAACTACAAAAACTCTTCATGTACTTAAATAAATGATTTGGAAGTTATTTGTTTTTTTCATTTTACTAAACGAACATAATTGTATCGGATGAAGAGTCCGGGATTTTAACTGAAGTCTCTATGAGTAACGTTTTCTTCTTTTATTTATGATCGATTTTCTCTTATGATTTTTAAATGAAGATAACTTTTTCTACAATAATATTTTTTTTTAAATTACACCTAACTAAGATCATTTTATTTTATTTTCTTTAATTTGGTGTATTTTTTTAGATGTTACGGTATGAAAAAATTATGCCATTTAAAAATTGTAGGGAAAATAAAAGAGGAAAAGGTTATACAGTCTCTTCCTCTATATGAAGTTTCTATGTGTAGATGTTATGAATGTTTATTTTGGTGATTTGGGTAAGTCAAAGTCTATTTTGGTGAATTTCCAGCTTTTTGCTTTTGCCGAATCGGTTTGTTTCGGGTTTGAACCGGCTTTTTGAGGGGCAAAAGGATCCGCTTTGCTTCGCTTCGGCATTGACCAGTTTCAAGGTATAGGTTTACAAACAAGTGTCGGTTGCAAACCGGTTTCTTTAGTTCGGGTTAAACACGTTCCAGTTCCTGAACCGGTTTTTTTATCACCTCTAGATGGAGACATGGAGTTAATGCGGGCCCAGGCCAACTCCAGTCAGTGATCAATTTTCAATTTATAACTAATTTTAGTGTTGACTTTAGAATTTGTCTATGCAGAAAGTAAGAAAGTCTGCTTAACTTATATAATAATAACGTTTTACAATATGCAGAAAGAAAGAAAGTCTGTTTGACTTATATATAATAATAACGTTTTACAACATCTGAACCAACTTAGATAATAACAATATCCCATCTTGACTCACTTGTTCTCTTGTTCGATCAGTACTTATTGCTGTACCAGTAAACACCTTTGTTCTTCTCATCACTCTCATCGGGCTCGATAAACAGACAGTTCTTGGATTCTCTCCATAACGCGACGAAAAACGGAGTGTCATCACTCTGATAAAACTCGCCCAAAATCGGCCTGATCGCTTTGGTGGCTTCCATAGCATGATAATGAGGAATGTAAGAGAACAAATGGTGTAGCACATGAGTATCAGTAATGTTATGAAACACCTTGTTTAAAATCCCATAATCCCTATCAACAGTTGCAAATGCACCTTTCATCCAGTTCCATTCAGAGTCAGCAAAGTGAGGCAAAGAAGGATGAGTATGATGAAGGTAAGTAATAGTCACAAGAAACGCGTTCATGACCATCAACGGGCCACCATAGACGAAGAAAAGCCACGCGAATCCTTGAATCATTGCGACGTTATACAAAACATAAGAAAAGGCCAGAAGCCCGATATCAGACATGAGAATCAACACGCGCTCACCATCGCTGAAAATCGGGCTTCTAGGATCATAATGGCTAGCGAATTTATCATAAGGTCTTCCGGCAGCATTAATAGACAAGTAAATGTACCAACCAAGAGTGAGTTTGACAATAAGAGTTAGCGTTCGACCAATCGGGTTGTCTAGGTAAAAAGCCGCCGCATTAAGTGTGGATCTCGTCTTAGGAACATAAACCTCGTCACGATCAAGTGAGCCGGTGTTAGCATGGTGTCGACGGTGGCTTATTTTCCAAGAAAAGTAAGGGGTTAAAAGGCATGAGTGTAACACAAACCCTATAGTATCCTCAAGCCATGCATAGTCACTAAAAGCATGGTGACCACATTCATGAGCAATGAGCCAAATGCCCATGAACACACAACCTTGAACGAACCAGTAGAGCGGCCAGACAACATACGAAAAAGGATAAGGGAGGCGCGGGATAAAAAGGGTGGCTAGGAGGTATAAGATGGAGGCTGCAGTAAGGTCAGCCAGAAGATATGAAAATGATTTGATCATGGATCTTTCGAAACAATGAGGTGGGATGGCTTTCTTGATGTCTGCTAATGTAAATGGTGGTTTTGTGGTTGGTGCTCTTTTGATGACAACGTTGGACTCGTCGTCTTGAGGATTCGAACGGCCACCGGCGCTCATGTTGAGAATGAGAGTTGTGTATATAATGGATGAAAAGATATCTAGTCTTTCACTACATATATATACACATACATACATCAGGTGTTAGTTATTATCTATTAGGTGGCCGCCTTTGTTTACTGAGTTATTGTAACTACCCACTTTTTGATCAGATGTATAATAGATACAAAAGATCGGTTGTTGAATATAGTTAGATATCCTATAGGTATCTTGTTAGAATTTGTTGTTTTAGGTATCTTGTTAGAATTTGTTATTTGATGATGATATCTTGTTAGAATTTGTTGTTTTAGGCATCATATTGGATCTAAAAATTTGATGATGATATCTTGTTAGAATTTTTTGTTTTAGGTATCATATTGGATCTATGATAATCCAACAATCACTTTTTAAATTTAAGCCTCTCGACAACGTTGGTATAAGCATTGTCGGGGGTACAAATTGCAAGAAATAACTTCTTTTTTTGAAAAATTAAAGTTAAAAAACACATTAATAATATATACATGTATAAGGTAATATATATATAGAGTAGGGATCTTGCGGAAAGTGTGTTTTTCCTAGAAAGTGTAGGAAGCGATCTGGGCCATTAGATGAGTGTGTTTAATGGCTTAGATCAAATGGATGACATTTTCGTAATATCTGTGTTATATAATTAGAGACTTTTAATATAGTGAGAGTATTTTAGTAATTGGACGTGTTTTAAATCAGTCAAGAAACTGCCATATAAATAATCAATCCCTAAATTCATGCGATTTCCCCCCTCTCTAAACCCACCTCCAAAAACCTCAAAACGGTGATGATTAGCGACGTCATATGTGCACATACATGAGGGGTAGCAAAGAATGATGATTGGCTAACATATTACGTGGAGGTGATTATTATTATGAAAACAAAATATATCAATCATCATCACGTGAATGAAGGGAGGCAGCAAGAGAAGGATTGAGTTTGTTGACTTTTTCCACATCATATATCATCATCATCGAATTGGTGGGACTTCTCAGCTATCGAAAAGTGGCAGCAAACATTAATTATTTTGTGGGCTTTATCATGTATGAAAGATGTGCTGCCACCTTAATTAATTTTGGGCTTCTTGGATCTTGATTATTGGAGCCCATTATAGGTTTTATTAGCAGCCATCAAGAGAGAACTTCAATCTCTCTGACTGTTAAAACACATCGTCAAGAAATCTGCTTTGCTGTTAAAACACAATGTCCAGCAATCTGCTTGTTGTTAAAACATAGCGTCAAGGAAATCTGCTTGCTGTTAAAACACAATGTCAAGAAATCTGTTTGCTGTTAAAACACAATGTCAAAAATCCTCCAGCAATCTGCTTGCTGTTAAAACACAGCGTCAAGAAATCTGCTTGCTGTTAAAACACATCGTCAAGAAATCTACTTGCTGTTAAAACACAACGTCAAGAAATTCTGCTTGCTGTTAAAACACAATGTCAAGAAATCTGCTTGCTGTTAAAACACAGTATCAAGAATCCTCCAGCAAATATGCTGACTTAAAACACAATCAGATTTGTTAAACTCCAGTATAAAAACAACCTGTTGTAAAACACATTATGATGTAATGTAATCATCAAAAAACACAATGTGATGTAATGTGACATAGACAATAACATAAAACACATTCAGAGTGTTAAAATGCAAAAGAACTGTTAAAACACAACCTTATTATATATTGACTTCAGAGTGTTAAAACACACTGACTTCAACCTCTCTGACTGGTAAAACACATTACCAAGACATGCTGATAGTTTTCCAGATAAACACATTGACTTCCAGATTTGAATTCGAAAACAACAAAAATTCCGAAAATCATGGAATGTTAGTTAATGAAAAATAAATTCCAAAAATAAAATTAAAATGTGAAATTACATAGTTGCCCTTTTAGTTAAAATAACTCAATGCCACATGTCCAATTCTCATTGATTCCTAAACTTTCTAGGAAAAATACACTTTCTATCCAACTCCTTCTCTCTATATATATATAGGGTAGGGATCCTAAGAGCATTCACATCCATTCCATCAAATTCTGAGTGTGAAGTTTTTATAATATAAAGAGTATAAAAAGTGGTTGTGAGTGGAGGAGAGAAAAAATGTTACTGTTCATCTGTATATTTGGTGGGACACTGTTCACCCCCTATAATTTTTTAATATATTTTGAAAGTGGTTGTGACTGGGGGAGAGAGAAAAGATAATGATAAAGGTATAAAAAATATTATTTAATTGAAAATGAGAGAGAAAATATAGTGTTTTTCAGTGTAATTTAGGGTGAAAATATGGTGAAATGGATGTGAATGCTCTAAGAGAAGTCCACCCTATTTGAGAATCTTGACAAGCAATATGGACCACATATTTTCCTTAAGCAAAAAATGCAAAACAAAGGTTAAAAAAATGCAAAATCTTTTTTTTTTTTTTTGAAAAATCGTAGTTCTTTCTTTAAGGTTTTGTTTAAAAAAAACAAATTTGGGATTTATACACATGTGTATATTGTTAATATTTTAACTATACATATGTGTATATTGTCAATTATACATATATGTATATACATGTTTAAAATTGAAAAATAAGTGTTATAAACCCTAAACCCTATGCTAAACCCTAAACCCTAAAGCTAAACCCTAATTTAAACCCTAATGCTAAACCCTAAAGCTAAAGCTAAACCCTAAAGCTAGACCCTAAAGTTATACCCTAATGCGAACCCTAAAGCTAAAGCTAAATCCAAAAGCTAAAGCTAAACCCTAATGCTAAACCCAAAAGCTAAACCCTAATGCTAAACCCTAAATGCTATTACTAACCCTAATGCTAAACCCTAAAGCTAAACCCTAAATACTAATGCTAAACCCTAAAGCTAAACCCTAAATACTAATGCTAAACCCTAAATAAAACTTATTTTTCAAATTTAAACATGTATATACATCTATATATATAATAAAAGAAACTAATGAGAGTACACATGTCATTCGTTAAAGTCATCTATTTTTTATAGATAATTAATATCAATGAAAATATAATTATAAAATTAAATTTAATATAAATTTAAACAATTCGTATAGGAGATAATCTAATATTTTAAAATATTTATCAGATTTTAAAATTATTTATCCTGAAATTAATAAAAGATGTACGCTAAATATAAATTAATATAATGTAAATGATTTATTTATTTTATTAAACTAAAGTAGTTAAGGGTAAAAGCTATTTCAAAAATGTTTATAAGGGGTAAACAAAAATATTAATGAATGTTATTGGTTCTATACTTTTATTTTCGTTTTCAACTCTCAACTCAAATACGGTAATCACTATGTTTACGTGACATTTATAAGAACCATCACCGCAATCACCCCATCCATCGTATATCGAGTATATCCGTTAGTTTTTTTTAAAGATATAAATTTTTATTAAATTCATTCAACCCGTGTGATAAACGAGGTTTTTTAAAGATATAACATTTTTATTTTTTACTATACAAAATTACATTTATGCAATTCGTCTAATACACGTGGTTTTTAAAAATATCACTTTTTTATTATGTAGTATATAAAATTAGATTTATTTAATCCATATAATACTTAAGGTTTATAAAGATATATAACTTTTTATTGTTTGGTATATAAAATTACATGTGCTCAACCCGTATAACACATGAGTTTCTTAAAAATGTAACTTTTTTCATTATTTAATATATAAAATTAAATTTACTCAACCCGTACAATACACGGGGTTCTTAAAAATACAATATTTTTTTTATTATTTAATATATAAAATTACTGTTATTCAACCCATGTAATAAACGAGATTTTTAAATATATATTGTTTTATTATTTGATATATAAAATTACATTTATTCAACCCGTGTAATAAACGAGTTTCTTAAAGATATATATATATATATATATATATATATATATATAGGGAGAAGATCATGCGAGAACCACCTCTTATTGCGAGAACCGCGAGAACCAATGTGAACACAACCAAAAATGCCTAAAAATAGCTAAAAACCACACAAATTTTTTTTTAATATTTTTTATATAAAAATCGCTACTTTTCGAAGCAAAAAAAAAAAATTAAAATTTAAAAAAAATTTTTTTTTTTTGCCACTAAAAGTAGCGATTTGAGCATAAAAAATATTAAAAAAATAAATTTTAGATTTTTTTTTTTATTTTTTTAGGTTTTTTGGGGGTTTAGTTTTTAGCATTTTAACTTTGGGGGGGGGGGGGGTTAGGTTTTTTTAGGTTTTTTGGGGGTTTTAGTTTTTAGCATTTAGCTTGGGGGGGGGGGGGTTAGGTTTTTTTAGGTTTTTTTGGGGGGGGGGGGGGTTAGGTTTTTTTAGGTTTTTTTTAGCTATTTTAGGTTGTGTTCACATTGGTTCTCGCGGTTCTCGCAATAAATGGAGTTCTCGCATGAGCCCCTCCCTATATATATATATTATTTGGTATATAAAACTACATTTATTCAACCCGTATAATATACGGGGTTTTAACCTAGTATATGTATATTTGACAATATACACATATGTATAGTTAAAAGATTAACAATATACACATGTGTATAAATCCTAAAAAAAAAAAAAAAAAAAAAAAAAAAAAAAAAAAAGCTCCTATTTTCCCAAAATTTTTTTGCATTTTATTACATTTTTTTGCTTAGGGAAAATGTGTGGTCCAGAATGCTTCTCAAGTTTCTCAATTAGCGTACTACTTCTCACATGATCCTTATCCTATATATATAATAGCATCTTAAATGTTAGATAAAAGTTATTTCCTCATCACCTACAAAAAGAGTTAGTCATATGTTGTATTTTTGTTATTTTACGTGTGTTACATTATATTTTAAAAATAAAACTCGTGGATAATAACAACTTACAATTTAATGTATTTTTTAACGGTAAATTTCTTTTAATCCGTGTTGTCTGTGTAACTTGAACTCAAGACCTCTCTCCCCCAAACCTACGTGTTTAAAAGCTTTACATTTCCCAATGGACCACCACCCCATTGGTTACAATTTAATATAGTGGTGAGAGAAAAATGCTCGGATAGTCACTGTGGTTTACCCAGATTTCACCCATAGTCCCTACATTTTTAAAATTACACCTGTAGTCCCCAAATTTTGTAAATTCGTTCTCGGATAGTCCCTAGCGTGGATAGGGTTAGTTTTCTCAGTTAAGTGAGGGGTGAAATGACTAAAATGCCCTTAATAATCTATCTATACTTTCTATAAAAGGAGAAATCCCAATGACATAAGAAAAGTTGATGTGTCAGCTGGAGAGGCTGTCCAACAATGCTTTTCTTATGTCATTATTACACCATAAACCTGAATATATAAATCACTTTAAAATACATTTAATTTATTTCAAAGCACTGCCTGGTGTATTCAAATGTTAAAGGTCTGGCCCCTATTCCAAAGGGCAAAGCACTGCCCATCTACAAAGGTCTGGCCCACATTCCAAAGGGCAAAGCACTGCCCATCTACAAGAAAGTAGCAGATGGTTCCTTTGGCAAACGTATACGTTAGCAGATATTTTGAAATTGCGGGTAATTTGAAATTCAAAATGTATGGGGATATGTAATTTTCAATTAATGCATGTCACTCACTCACTTCTGTCAATCATCTTCTTATATAAACTGATTTATATTCTCATTTCACTCTTCATATTTACATTCTCGTGTTCTCTTCTTTTGTATTTTCAAACCACATTTCTAATGTATCTCTCCCCCAAATCCCTTCTTCTCAATACTCGACATTTGTTCATAAAGGATAAGAGAAAACGGAAGCTCTCTCTGACCCACTTTCAGAACAAATTTTGGGGATATGTGGTTTGCCTTGATGATGGTAATGTGATATATTATGTTTGTTTTTGTTTTTGATTTTTACTAAAGTTTTTTTATCTGAGTTATGACTAAATGATGATTGTGAATGATCTGAGCAGATGATGATGATGATGATTGTTCTACGGTTGTTTCCAGCATCATTGTTCCAACATCGTTTAAAGTATGTTTTTTTGCTACTCTAATTTTAAAATTTTGAATTTTGAATTTTGAAGTGATATACTCTAATTCTCGCATTATATTTCAGTCTAATCAGAGTTGTTTGAAATTCATACAATCTTCTGCGGGTTATTATAGGTTTGTATTAAAAGAAGCATAAAGTTAAATTAAACAGAAAGAAAGATTATTAAATGTACATTTAAAATGACTTTGGGCAGATAATGATGATGTAGAACCCACAGTAGTTCCTACTAAACGCAAGAAAGGATCTGCTACTGCTGTAAGATAAGATTTTATCTTACTAGAGCAATGGTCTTTCTTGCCTTTTTTTGTATTAAAAGAAGCAAAAAGTTTGGTTTAAAGCAGCTCTTTATGAAGCAAGTTAAGGATTAAGTATATGAGGATAGGGCTACTCTTCAACAGCTAAAGAAGTGTTTTCATGTACTGCATCTTGGTCTGTTCATGAGAGACCAGGTTTCCAGAAACCTGATGTTGATGCATTCAGTACTTTCGTGGAGTTCATGGTGATTGTCGAAGATATACATCGATGGAGTTTAAGCTAAAAGCACTAAATTTTTGCTGTTAGATTCGTAAATTTCTTGGTGTTGTTGTTAGATTTTAAACTTTCGTTGTTCAGTACTCGATGTAATTGTTGATCTTTTAATCTTCATAATGTTTGTGGAGCATTTTAATTTTACTAATTTTAAGCTGAATAAGTATTATTATGTAATTTTTAATATCATCTGATTATTAGGGATCGGTACTTTTGATGTAGAAGTGAAATTGTCTCTGAGTTTAATTAGATAATGTTGATGTTGTATCAATTTCTGTTAGTGTATAGATCTGTCAAAGTTAAAGTTTGTCAAAAGAGAACATTTGCTATAAATCATCATCTGCTGATCTAACGGCTGTTTGACTTGCTACAGTTGCCAACATCTGTTGTTGCCTAATACAGCTTTTCGAAGAATTTCCTCCTCTCAATTGTAAATACTGATGCATCTCCTACTTTGTCGCAACCCCCGTTCCCCCATACAAACACAAGAACGGACGACTGTGACCAGTTTCGGTGGTATCTTGTTTTTGTTCAATTTGGCAGCGGAATTTTCATCAGGACCGTAGTTAGGAAATATTTTTATCAGAGTAAAATACCACACTTTCATAATATTAAACACATGGGATAAACCCAAGTTTTCAGTACACACATTTTCATAGGAAATAATCCTATTTTTATTTAGTAAAAACATCTATTTCTTTTAGGTAACTTTATTGCCACTTTTCCAAGCCTTCAGTGATGTCCAGCTGGCTTCTATTTGGCTTTCACATTTTGTTACCTGAAACGTGTTTAAAAACATTTTTGTCAGTGGGAAATACTGGTGAGTGAATCCCAGTTCAATCAAGTTTTAATAAAAACCATTGTACACTATTGAGGGCGGTCTCGCAATTACATTTGTTTCCAAGTCATATCAATTACCACCACACGGTACTGTCGTTCTGACTTATGGTCATGTTACTCCTATCCAGGTTGTAACAAATTTCATATACAAAACCCCAAATTTACCGACTGTAATTGTATCCTTACAAATACTCAATAATTGTTTAATGTATAATTAATTAGGTGAGGTTTTGTAAAAACAATTTGCAAAAAGGAGATTACTCACATTGCTGTCTTAGGATTTTCAGTAAGGATTTCCTGGGAATAATCTATAAATTACACAAATGCACACGTGTTAGTATAATAACCCATTTTAACATTAGCAATACCCTCCCCGAGATGGCATTCCAACGACTACGTCAGGCAGAACCACGACAGCCGTTACGGAACCCTAGATCATTCGGGCAGAGTATCTAATACGTATCCAGGGGTTATAATACTTACAACGGAGCAGAACTTCGCTATTTAGGGGGGTATTAGACCCGAGTATAATGCACACTACGTAAAATTGAGAGAAAGAAAGAAAGTTTTGGATGAAACAGACTGAAGGCCCGAGCTCCCATTATATAGGGGCTGATCTCGAGTTTCTCGCAGCCCGCGTAAATGTAGGCAAAGGCCTACGCGGCCCGCGTCAACGCTGGTCAACATTGTAGCTTGTCCGGGTCTTCCAATAGGTTCAACATGCAGGTGACACGTGTCAGCACAGGGTTCTGCCGCGTTCTTGATCTCTAGCGGCCCGCGTAAGACCCTTAAGTGGTTTACGCGGCCCGCGATAAACCCAAAAGCTTGATTTTTATTTATTTTTGATAATATTTAGGGTATTCGGGGTCCGTTTCTGCGTATGGGGTGTTTTTAGGGACGTATTGGGATATTTTAAATATTTTTAGGGTGTCGGAAAAATTACGAGGGTGTCGGTTTAGAGTTGTTATATCCTCCCCACCTTGTTTTAGAGCTCGTCCTCGAGGTCTACTGGAACAGGTGTGGATATTTCTTTTGCATTTCTGATTCAAGCTCCCATGTATATTCAGGTCCTCTTTTAGAATCCCACTTCACTTTGACCATAACTAATCTCTTGTGCTTGAGGTTCTTGACTTTCCTGTCTTCAATTTGTAGAGGCCTCTCTACAAACTTTAATTGTTCATTTACCTCTATGTCCTTAAGAGGTACTACGAGTGATTCATCAGCTAAGCATTTCTTGAGATTAGATACATGAAATACATCATGTATTCCTGCCATTTCCTCTGGCAATTGTAGCTGATAGGCTACAGGTCCTATTCTTCTAATAATCTCAAAAGGTCCAACATACCTGGGACTTAGCTTCCCTCGTTTGATGAATCTTACTACTCCTTTCCAAGGAGAGACTTTTAATAATACTTTGTCACCTACCTGGAATTCTAACGGCTTACGTCTGTTATCAGCGTAGCTCTTTTGTCGATCACGTGCTGCTTTCAGTCGTTCTTTGACTTGGATAATCTTATTGGTTGTCTCCTGCACTATCTCAGGTCCAGATAGTTGCTTTTCCCCAAGTTCTGCCCAACAGACTGGGGTTCGGCACTTTCATCCATAAAGTGCTTCGAATGGTGCAGCATTGATACTTGTGTGATAACTGTTATTATAAGAAAATTCTATTAAAGGTAAGTGATCGTCCCAATTACCTCCGAAATCAATTACACAAGCTCTAAGCATGTCCTCCATTGTCTGAATTGTCCTTTCGCTTTGTCCGTCCGTTTGAGGATGGTAAGCTGTGCTTAGGTTCAACTTGGTTCCCATTGCTTTTTGGAAACTTGACCAAAAATGAGAAGTAAAACGACTGTCTCTGTCAGAAACAATTGATAAAGGAATTCCATGTAATGAAACTATTTCATTTACATACAATTAAGCTAATTGTTCCATACTGAAAGTTTCCTTCATTGGTAAGAAATGAGCTGACTTGGTTAGCCTATCTACAATCACCCAGATTACATCATTACCTTTCCTTGTTTTGGGTAATTTGGTAACAAAATCCATTGTTATCAATTCCCATTTCCATACACCACATCTAATTGCTGTAACAAACCTGAGGGTTTCTGGTGTTCAGCTTTGACTTGTGAACAAGTTAAACATTTGGAAACATAGGCTGCTATGTCCTTTTTCATACCTATCCACCAGAAAATTTTCCTTAAATCCTGGTACATCTTATCATTTCCTGGATGCATCGTATATTTAGACTTATGGGCTTCTTCTAATATACGATGACGTAGGTTTCCTAATTTGGGTATCCACATTCTCTTTTTATGGAATCTCCAAATTCCATCTGTTCCTTGTTCTAATTCCTTAATCATTCCTTTTAATTTTTCAGTATCTTCCTTGATTACTGATTCTTGCGCTTTTCTAATCTGATCATTTAAATCTACTTGTAGATTTAATTTAAGAGAACGTATCCTTTTTGGCTTTTCGTGATACTTTCGACTTAAAGCATCAGCCACTACATTGGCTTTTCCTGTGTGATACTGGATATTACAATCATAATCACTTAGTATCTCCATCCAGCGCCTTTGTCTCATATTTAGCTCTTTTTGCCCGAAAACATACCTTAAACTCTTATGATCCGTGAATATGGTAAACTTACTACCATAAAGGTAATGTCTCCAAATCTTAAGGGCAAAAATTATGGCTCCTAGTTCTAAATCATGGGTTGAATAATTCTCTTCATGATTCTTAAGCTGTCTAGAGGCGTAAGCTATAACCTTTTGATGTTGCATCAACACACATCCATAACCTAACTTAGAAGCATCACAATAGACTACAAAGTCCTCAGTTCCTTCTGATAACGCTAGTATGGGTGCATGGGTTAATCTTTGCTTAAGGGTTTTAAAGGCTTCTTCTTGTTTTGGTCCCCATTCAAACTTAATGGAATTACAGGTTAACTTGGTTAAGGGAATGGCTATTCTAGAAAAATCTCGAATAAATCTTCTATAATAACCGGCCAATCCTAAGAAACTTCTAACCTCGGTTGGTGACTTAGGGGTTTTCCATTTGGTAATCGCCTCGATTTTTGTTGGATCCACAGGAATTCCTTCATGGTTAACTAAATGTCAAAGAAACTGTACCTGTTCTAACCAAAACTCGCACTTTAAAAATTTAGCGTAAAGCTTTTCCTTTCTTAATAAACTTAAAAGAGCGTGTAAATGCTTTGCATGTTCCTCTTTACTTTTAGAGTAAATGTGAATATCATCAATAAAAACAATTATGAATTTATCCAAATATGGCTTACATATTCGGTTCATCATGTCCATAAATGCGGCTGGGGCATTGGTTAAACCAAATGGCATGACAGTAAATTCATAATGGCCATACCTTGTTCTAAATGCGGTCTTAGGAATGTCCTCTTCCTGTACCTTTAATTGATGATATCCTGACCTTAAATCGATTTTAGAGAAAAATCGAGCTCCTTGAAGTTGATCGAACAGATCATCAATTCTTGGTAATGGATACCGATTCTTAATCGTGACTTTGTTCAATTCACGGTAGTCAATGCACATACGCATTGATCCGTCCTTCTTTTTGACGAATAAAATCGGTGCTCCCCACGGCGATGAGCTTAGCTGTATGAATCCTTTCTCCAACAACTCGTCTAATTGTTTCTTCAGTTCCTGCATTTCGGCGGGTGCCAAACGGTAAGGTGCTTTGGCAATCGGTGATGTTCCTGGTAGTAGATGGATTTTGAATTCAACTTCCCTGTCTGGCGGTAGCCCTGGCAATTCTTCTGGAAATACATCAGAAAACTGAGATACGACTGGAATGTCTTTTAGCTCCTTTCCTTTAGTGTTAGTGATTATAGAAATCAAATACACTATAGACCCTTTTCTTATACAACTTGCAGTTTTCATCACAGAGTTGAATTTTGTGCATCTAGATGGTTTATCTCCTTTAATTTTGATCTTTTCACCCCTTGGTGAATTTACTTGAATTGACTTTTGATCACACAAAATACTGGCTTTATTGGCTATTAACCAATCCATTCCTAATACAACATCAAATCCTACCAGATTCATTGGGTAAAGGTTTGCAATAAACTTTTGGTTTGAAACTTCTATTCT
The DNA here is from genome assembly GCA_030545235.1 of Helianthus tuberosus. Taxonomy (NCBI): domain Eukaryota; kingdom Viridiplantae; phylum Streptophyta; class Magnoliopsida; order Asterales; family Asteraceae; genus Helianthus; species Helianthus tuberosus. Next base: position 156,890,195 of record CM060402.1, on the reverse strand, counting down.
TGCTCCCTGCAAGATTTCAGAAATCCTAACGGTTTCTCCATTTGCTGTCTCTACTAGACATTCTTGTGGGAGTTTAGTTAATGATTGATTTAGAAGTTTGCAAAACGAAGTATTGATAAAACTTTGGTTTGCACCAGAGTCAAATAATACTTTAGCAAAAACATCATTAACTAAAAACGTACCGGCTATGACGTCCGGAATCATCTTGGCTTCATCTGCCGTTAGAACAAATGCTCTAGCATTTTTAGTGTTCTTGTTGTTCGCAGCTGGAGCCAATTTCGGACAATTTGGCTTGATGTGACATTTTTCTCCACAGTTGAAGCACAGTCCATTAGTAGGTTTCCTTCTGCAAGTTTCTTCCTTGTGCCCTGGTACTTTGCTGAAATTGTAGTAAGTGGAGCATCTTCCTGAATGCTTCTTTTTGCAGGCTTTGCAGTATGGTGCCGAGGTAGAACCTATGTTTCTACGGTTGGAATTTCCAAAACGGAATTCTTGAGTAAGTCTTTGGGTTAGGTTTCTCCTCTGGTCTTCTTCTCTAGTACGGATTAATTCATCCGTCAAGGTATTTGCTAGTTCTACAGCTTCTTCTATGGTTTGGGGTCTAGCTGCCTTGACTACATGTCTAATCTCTCCAATTAATCCCCAGATGTAACGGGAGATTAATACCGGTTCAGGTGATGCAAGGGTTGGTACTATTCTAGCATATTCAAAGAATGTGGTAGTATAACCTTTACTATCTACCCCGGTCATTCTAAGGTTTAGGAACTTATTTGCTATCTGTTCCTTTTCATTGGGAGGGCATAATTTCCTTTCTACCATATTTTTGAATTCCTCCCATTCCATGTTGTATACCCCATCACTTCCTCTTGACTGGAGGATAGTGTTCCACCATTCTAGGGCTGAGTTTTTAAACAGATTTGAGGCAAACATTATCTTATCTTTTTCAGCACACTTGCTTATCTTTAAGACTGCCTCAGTCTTTTCTAGCCAGCGTAGAGCTGCAATGTGTTCTTCATTGCCCGAGAATTCTATTGGTTTGCAAGACCATAATTCTTTATAAGAACAACCATACGACATGGTTCTTCTTCTCTTGGGAATGGGCACTTGAAGTACAGGTCCATTGTTCACGCTGTGTTCAGGTTCAGTTGGTCGTTTACTGCTATGTTTACTTTTATTATCCGCTTCCTTAACAGTTTGGATAATAAATGGCATTGCATCTATGATTCCTTGTGCCACTATGTGTTGGATGGAACTATTATCCACTGGGTTTCCATTGTTATTGTTGTTCGGATTCTCATTATTCAGATTATTGTTATTCGGGTTGTTGTCATTCAAGTTCTCATTGTTCAGGTTTTCCTGGTTCACTTCGTTGTCCATCTGAATTTTAAACTTTTACCACATATTAATATCACAGAATAATATTTAACGTAGCCAATCACAAGACACGCACTTTGGTCAAAAGCGTCGATCATTGCGACTTTTACTCTATTCATATAATATGCATCTATTACACACCAGTACTGAAATAAAATTACAATACCGACTGAAATTTAAAGTTACACTACTAGTAATAGGCATCCGTAGTTTTTTTTTTCTAACACATACACACATATTTTATTATATATTATATTATTATTATTACTATTACTACCGTTTCCACCATCACATTCATGGATATGGATTCATCCAGAAATCCATATTGCGCTCATCGTATTTCCATACGAGACGCTCTCCCACCTGTCGCATTCTCTCACTAGTCTCTAAAATTTCCTCACCAAATGTCCTAAGTTCTTGTACATTGTCTGCACTCATTGGGGGTGCATGTTCTAGGACTGGGTTCAGAATTTGGGGTGCGGGTTCCTGGTATGGAGGTGTAGGGGCCTGGAATGGGTAAGGATTCTCTAAGATCTCCCTAATGTACACATCGTTATCGAAATAGGGATCTAGAGGGTCTAACCTTGGATAGGCTCCTAGGTTTTGCATGGGCATGTCTTCGTGTATCGGGTAACGTTGCACATAGTCCCTATTGTCGTCCCACCAGGGGTCGTAATTTGGGTCTAAGGGATTTGGTGCGGGTACCCTAGGTATTTCTTCTGGATTGAAGTCTTGCATTTCTACTTGGTTTTCAGGGTTTTCTATCTCCATTGGTTGATCAGGAATTGGTGGTTGTGGTTGGGGTTGGGGTGCTAACATTTGCTCCAAGTTAGGGTCAGCTGCAGTGGTTGCTAATATATGGATATTGGCTATTCCCCTATTAAGCATATCCTGGGCATATGCATCAGTTTCTCTTTTGGCTGCGGCTAATGCTCTCTGCTCTTGTAACTTTTTCATACGCTTTCTACACTCGTGTGCTCCCCTACTGAACCATCCCCTCTTTTTCTGAGGAAATGGCTCTTCAGATTGAACCTTAAATACGAATATTCCTTCTTCCGTATCAGCAGAGTACCCAGAGAGGGCAGGCTGAGAAGAGGCACCTTCCCTGCTAGGAGAACCAGACAATTGACGGTACACGTCAGATGGTCCTTGGTCGCTCATACTGTAAACTAACAAATAGTCAAATAACACATAACAAGAAAATACAATTATGCACGTATTCCCATAATTTATTTCCTAACACTTTGAATTTTGGTATCAGCAGAACACTTCTATGGCTGAATCAGTGGCTTAGCTCTGATACCACCTTCTGTCGCAACCCCCGTTCCCCCATACAAACACAGGAACGGACGGCCGTGACCAGTTTCGGTGGTATCTCGTTTTTGTTCAATTTGGCAGCGGAATTTTCATCAGGACCGTAGTTAGGAAATATTTTTATCAGAGTAAAATACCACACTTTCATAATATTAAACACATGGGATAAACCAAAGTTTTCAGTACACACATTTTCATAGGAAATAATCCTATTTTTATTTAGTAAAAACATCTATTTCTTTTAGGTAACTTTATTGCCACTTTTCTAACCCTTCGGTGCTGTCCAGCTGACTTCTATTTGGCTTTCACATTTTGTTATCTGAAACGTGTTTAAAAACATTTTTGTCAGTGGGAAATACTGGTGAGTGAATCCCAGTTCAATCAAGTTTTAATAAAAACCATTGTACAGTATTGAGGGCGGTCTCGCAATTACATTTGTTTCCAAGTCATATCAATTACCACCACACGGTACTGTCGTTCCGACTTATGGTCATGTTACTCCTATCCAGGTTGTAACAAATTTCATATACAAAACCCCAAATTTACCGACTGTAATTGTATCCTTACAAATACTCAATAACTGTTTAATGTATAATTAATTAAGTGAGGTTTTGTAAAAACAATTTGCAAAAAGGAGATTACTCACATTGCTGTCTTAGGATTTTCAGTAAGGATTTCCTGGGAATAATCTATAAATTACACAAATGCACACGTGTTAGTATAATAACCCATTTTAACATTAGCAATACCCTCCCCGAGACGGCATTCCAACGACTACGTCGGGCAGAACCACGACAGCCGTTACGGAACCCTAGATCAATCGGGCAGAGTATCTAATACGTATCCAGGGGTTATAATACTTACAACGGAGCAGAACTTCGCTATTTAGAGGGGTATTAGACCCGAGTATAATGCACACTACGTAAAATTGAGAGAAATAAAGAAAGTTTTGGACGAAACAGACTGAAGGCCCGAGCTCCCATTATATAGGGGCTGATCTCGAGTTTCTCGCAGCCCGCGTAAATGTAGGCAAAGGCCTACACGGCCCGCGTCAACGCTGGTCAACAGCGTAGCTTGTCCGGGTCATCCAATAGGTTCAATACGCTGGTGACACTTGTCAGCACAGGTTTCTGCCGCGTTCTTGATCTCTAGCGGCCCGCGTAAGACCCTTAAGTGGTTTACGCGGCCCGCGACAAACCCAAAATCTTGATTTTTATTTATTTTTGATAATATTTAGGGTATTCGGGGTCCGTTTCTGCGTATGGGGTGTTTTTAGGGACGTATTGGGATATTTTAAATATTTTTAGGGTGTCGGAAAAATTACGAGGGTGTCGGTTTAGAGTTGTTATATACTTTAACTCTCTGTCAAGGGTAAAGTCTGCCCAAAGAGAACATTTATTTAGTGGTGATCTTCTGCTAATCTAACGGCTGTTTGACTTGCTACTGTTAGCAATATCTGTTGTTGGCTAACAGATGTTCGCAATACTTTGTATTGCTGGTCTTTAAATGAATAGATTTTTTATCTGAGATTTTTTATCTTAGTTAAAATACATTTAATTTCAAACTACTGCTCTATATTTAAATGTCAAAGGTCTGGCCCACATTCAAGAGGGCAAACTACTGCTCATCGACATGAAAGTATAACTTAGCAGATGTTTTCTTTGGCAAACATATACCTTAGCAGTGGTTTTGAAATTGCCGGTAATTTCAAATTCAAAATGCCTGGGGATATGTACTTTGCAATTAATGCACGTCACTCACTCAGTTCTGTCTTATGGTAAAGGCGTCTTATGGTAAATGAAGAGGTTAATTGTAATTATAATAACGTGTTTAATTTTATATTTTTCCCATGGAAATGCATTAAAAGCCTAACGAGTGTCGCATCATATTCTTTCGTCTAACGATGTATTTAGTCATAACCGCCTTCATTGGGTATATAAAATACATTGGGCAGAGGTTTTGATCATTACCGTTTTCATCCATCTACTCAATCATCTTCAAAAGTTTTTTGTTTATCAATATCATTACAATTTCTTTTACTTTCAAAGACGCATTGGTTCACTGCAAAATGGAAAAGATTGGGTTTCAAGTGATTGTTGACGAAATTTTCACAAGGCTCTCTGCAGAAGATATTGGTCGTTTCAAATGTCTTTCCAATAATTTTTATAGGGAATTGTCAAGTCATGGATTTCAGATGATGCATGCTTTCCGAACTGGAGATTCACTACAAAAGAAACTACTCTCCTTTAAAGATACGTCAATTGTCGTTGACGACGTAGTTGCAGGTAATTTGGATGTTGTTAGAAGTAAAACCTTAAGTTTTCCTAACAATGTCCACCCTAGCTTCTTATGTATTCTATCGTCATTTAATGGTTTGTTGTTAGTTTGCAATGAAGGGATTTGCTGTGAGCTGATTCTTTGGAATCCAACTACCAGGCGCTATAAGGTTTTGTCTGATGACTACTTCAATTACAATCATGATCGAAACTCTGATACTGGTGGAATTTATTTTGATCAATTCAATGATCTAAAAGTGCTGAACATCAGATGTTACCGTAATGTAGCTGCTGCTCGTGTTTACTCACGACGTCGTGAGTTATGGAGAACAATAAATTTCGGTAGCGTAAACAATTATGGTTCAAGAGGTTATTCATGGTCTACGGGAGTTTATGCTGATAAAACCATATATTTTATGGTTTCAAATTATTGGTATCCACTAGGTGAGAGGAACATCGTTGCTTTTGATGTTCTGAGTGAGACTTTCAGAATGCTTCGTTTTCCAGAGAGTATTGTAGTCAATCCTTGCCAAGGGCATTTTTTGACCATCGCAAAGAGGCTGCATTTGATTGTTATTGGAAAGTCTGCTGAGCTAACTACTGATTTGCTCAGATATGAAGAAGAAGGCTGGATGAAGGTGTTTGTTTTCAATAATCCTCGTGTAGTTGATTATGTAGATAGGCGCCAAAGGACTAATATAATTGAAGACAACAAGTGGCTGATAACAAGCATCTGGGGGATATGGTCGAAGTTGATCTAAGCAACGAACTTTTGAAATACCTCCAACATGTTGACAATTACAATGGTCTGAAAGGAGCTTTACTTATCGAGACTACTGTTCACCCATTGATTAGGAATTAGTATGCAGTATTTTATTGAATGCTGTTTGCTGTTTTGACACTTGTAGTTTTTTATATAATTAGTTGTGTTAAAATTATAAACCATGTTTGTTATTTAAATTAAGTAAATGAATATTTATGTTTGAGAGTGAAAAAGCTTGTAATATTGGCAAAGGTCTGTTTAAATGATCAAAGCTCTGTTATTGCGAACAGATGTTTGAAAATAAAATAGTAGTTGATACATCTGTTGACTTTGGTCAACAAATGGATGACTAAGGTGCTGTTTGTTTTTTCTGCAGGAAAATGTCTGCAGTCTACGGACCACATCTGCAAGAGAAGAGGTGGACCAAAAGTCTGCAGTCTGCAAGGAGAAGAGGGTTTGTTTTTTTTACTTCTACAAAAAGGTCTGCACTCTTCAACACACACAACAGACACAACTCTTCTCTCTCTCTGTGCCTTCATCAACCACCACCACCACAACCATCCGCCACCACCTAACACTCACCACCGTCCACCGTCGCAGCCAGCACCGTCCACCGTCGCAACCAGCACCACCCCCTGCCTTCATCTACCACCACCACCACCACAGTACTCTCTCTCTGCCTTCATCTACCACCACCACCTCATTCTTCACCGCCCACCACCACCACCCGAAGAATAAGAATAAACAAGTAAACAATCGAACAACTAGATGAAATTTGGCAAAAAAAGAAAACCCTAAATTCATACCTGTGTCGGCTGAGGTTGGAGATCGACGACGAGGTGGAGCCGGTGGGGGAGGTCGCAGATGGTTGGGTGCGGCTGAGGTTGGAGATCGAGCAGGAGGAGGGGGTACGGCTGAGGTGTATGTCGATGAGGAGGAGGAGCCGGTGGGGGAGGTGGTGGCGCCGGAGGTGAAGGTGGTGGGGGAGGTGGTGGCGTCGGAGGTGAAGGTGGTGGGGGAGGAGGTTCAGGTGTGGCTGGTAGGATTAAGGTTGGAGGTTCTATGTTTTTGAGGAGGAGATGTGTTTTGAGAAGGAGATGCGTCTTGAGAAGAGGTTTGAAGACCTCAGGCCAAGTCTGCACGACGCAGAGGTGGGGAAGAGGTTTGAAGACCTAACCTCTTCTAAAAAACAAACAAGCTGCAGACCCTTATGTCTGCGCGTGGTCTGCGCGGCGCAGACATAAGAGGTTCTGAAGTACTTCTAGCAAAAAACAAACACCACCTAAATGAATGCTGTTTCGCCCATTGATTAGGAATTAGTATGTTGTATTCTATTGATTGTTGTTTGCTGTTTTGAACTTTGTTTATTATATAGTTACCTCTGTTTGACACTTGTAGTTTTTATATAATTAGTTGTGTTAAAATTATTAACCATGTTTTTTATTTAAATTAACTACATAAATATTTAGGTTTGAGAGTGTAAAAGCTTGTAATATTGGCAAAGGTCTGTTTAAATTATCAAAGCTCTGTTATTGTGAACAGATGTTTGAAAATAAAACAGTGGTTGATACATCTGTTGACTTTGGTTAACAGATGGATGAACTTTGTATGCTGTTTCGCCCATTGATTAGGAATTACTATGCTGTATTTTATTGAATGCTGTTTGCTGTTTTGAACTTTGTTTATTATATGGTTACCTCTATTTGACACTTGTAGTTTTTATACAATTAGTTGTGTTAAAATTATTAACCATGTTTGTTATTTAAAATAATTAAATAAATATTTAGGATTGAGAGTGTAAAAGCTTGTAATATTTGCAAAGGTCTGTTTAAATTATCAAAGCTCTGTTATTGTGAACATATGTTTGAAAATAAAACAGTGGTTGATACATCTGTTGACTTTGGTCAACAAATGGATGAAAATAGATGTTTGGAACTACTGTTGAGATAAAGCAGAGTGTGGTGGAGAAAACTGTGGTTGAAACCGATGTTTGGTTAAAACAGTGGTTTAAAACCACTGTTGGGTTAAAATAGTGTTTTGTGGAGGTTGAATGGGATTGAAACGACTGTTGGGTTGAAATATTGTTTTTTTGGAGAAGGAACATGCTTGAAAATAAAACAGTAGTTGATACATTTGTTGACTTTGCAACAGATGGAGGAAAACAAATGTTTGAAACCACAATTGGGTTAAATGTATTTGTTGTGGAGAAAACTATGGTTGAAACTACTGTTGGGTTAAAATGGTGCTTTAAAACCACTGTTGGGTTAAAATAGTGTTTTGCGGAGGTTGAAGGAAAAGCAAAAAGAAAATTCCTAGGCAATTGCTTAGTGTCTTGACAAAGCAAAAAGCAAGCAGCTGTTTCAACATCCAATGCTGAGGCAGAGTATATTGCTGCTACAAGCAGTACAGCCCAACTGCTATGGCTTCAAAATCAACTGCTGGATTTTGGTATCACTGCCTTAAAGACACCACTCATGTTGGATAGTCAGGCAACAGAAAATATCATCAAAAATCCAGTTTCACATTCAACCACCAAGCACATTGATATCAGACATCACTTTGTGAGGGATTGCTATGAAAAAGGTTTGATTTCTCTACACCATGTTCCAACTAAAGATCAGCTGGCAGATGTGCTAACAAAGGCTTTAGACACATCTACCTTTGAAAGCTTGATCTCTAGGATTGGTATGCTGAACATGGAATAACAGGCAAAATCCTGTTTTTCTATGAATAAAAGCATTAAAATGTTTTCAGAAAATAAAAAAATCATCCTTAAAAATAGCTAAAAATGAAAATTTCCTTTAAATCCTTAAAAGTCTGCCATAACCACTGTTTGTTTCAACCATCTATTCTGCTGAATATTATCCACTGCTGAAAGTCAACCTCTGTTCTCTCATTTTCTTTATTAATCACTGTTGTTAAGCCTCAGTGTTTTTATCCACTGATAGGCTATCCACTTATAGTTATAGTCAGCCACTGTTTTCATTTTCACCACTGTAAACCACTGATATTGATTCATCAGTGGTTTCCTAACAACTGTCATCCATTATTCATCAGAGGTTGTCACGTGGACAGTACTTAGCCGTCAGATCTTTTGTAACCGCTGCCACGTCATCATTAACTTTTTCCACCTATAAAACCCTGATCAAAACCCCAAACAGGGTTTTCACTGTTGAGTCGAATTCAAAATTCCTTTCAAAAGCATTTTTCACTTAATTCTCTCAAATCACTCATCTTCTTCCTTCGTTCTTAACCACCTTCGATTCATCATGGATCTTTCATTCAAAACCCGTCATAACTACCTGTGTACACTTGCAAAAACAAGTCAAAACATAGATTTTCATTCCGTGATTGATGCACTTTCATCTTCAAAGTACAAAACTTTGTTGACCTGCAATGAAACCATCTACCTGGATACCTAACAAGAGTTCTGGAAAAATGCAAAGCTTGAAACTAAGGACAAAAAGACCTTAGCTATTACTTCATCAATAAGGGGAATTCCAGTTACCATCACACCTCAAACCATTTCAGAGGTTTTTGAAATCAATGATCTTACAGGTAAAATCTCTTTCCCAAAAACAGAGTACCAAACTGATTTCATTAGGAGAGGGTATGAAGAAGAAATGAAAAAGGATACTTTACAAAAGGGCAGTTTTCCACCTACCATGAGGTTTTTATTCCATACCCTCCTCATGTGTGTGTCAAATAAAACAACAGCTTTTAATGAAATACCATTGAAAATCCAATACCCGGGCTACGCTATCATGGCTGAAGAAAATTTTAACTACTCTCAGGAGATTTTCAATAATATGGTTAAGAATGTTAATAAAAAATCATTTTTATTGTTTCCAAGGTTTTTAAGCTTTTATCTTCAAAAGAAATTTTCAAAGGATAATGCACATGTGCTTATCCAAGGAATTCCTATTCAAATAAACAGCCTAACTTCTGAAACATTCACAAGGCTGTCAAAACCTTCAAAAACACAAACAGAGGTACCTGAGCAGAATTTAGCAGCAACAACTGCTCCTCAGGCCCCTGCTGTTGAGCCCACTGCTCCTGGTGATCACAGCAGCACAACCCCTGCTGTGAAACCCACACAAAAAATCACCAAAAAGACCAAAAAGAAAACTATCCAAAAGCCCCCCAAACCCACCAAAAAGGTGACTCTGGAAGATGAGATCCCATAGGTAACACCTGTGACAACATAAAAGTCACCTGAAACCACTGCTGCTACTTCCTCACAGCAGATGGAAGAAAGATCTCAACCCGAGCCTAAAACTCCTCCTGCATCATCTCAAAAGGATCAGGTTATATCAACAGGGATACCACAATATGAAGCAATGTATTCACTTGAATCTATCTTCGACAGCCCAGCTCCCGGGGCAAATTCTCTTTCTACCCCTATCCTCACTGCACAACTCCCACCATCAATGATACCTCTGTTGGATGCACTTGATATAGCCAGGACACAAATCAGTTCTTCTCAATCACCTGTCAATGAGAATATACCACAACAAGTGACTGAGTCTGGTGTCTCTATCTCTACTAACCCACCAATAGTTGAGGAGGCTACACTGCAGGAATTACAAGTAATTCCTGTCAGTAGTTCAAGTGGAGCAGCTACTACAGGTGTTGAACCCACTGGTTTACACCTGGACAGTAGTTTCATTAGTGAGACTCCCTTGAAGGCAATTTCTTCTTTGGGAACCATAGTGTCCACTGCTGTGTTTCCATTATACACTGGCGACCTTAAAATGGTAACCTCTGCTGAAGAAAGAAGTCCCCAGTACCGAGAACAAGGGGCATCAGTGGATGATTTTTGGGAAACTTTTCCTAAGTCAACCACTGATACAGCCACCACTGGTGGGAAATCAGATGCTCCCATTAACTTGGGTGATGGTTTAAAATACAAAGAATTGGCGGAGAGGGTTGATAAACTTGACACATCTGTTGCAGAAATCAAAACTATGCTATAACAGTTGTTACAAGCTCAAAAGGCTACACCCACTGCTGCACCATCTGCAACATCTGCTCCATCCCCTGCTGAGCTATGGCATCTGTTTCAACCTCTGCTTCACAAACAAAGACAATATGCAGATCAACAGCATGAAGTTCAACTTCAAATGGTCAGAAATGTCATGGAAGCTAGGTACAAAGATACTCAAGCAGATATCAAAGCCATTAAAGCTCATTTGCTTCAAACCACTGACACTGCTCCTCCTTCAATCATCTATGTTGAAAATCCTGATGATGCCAAAAAGGGGGAGAAAACTAAAAGGAAGAAGGGAAAAGAAGATGGTTTATACATGCCACCAGATCCAATGTCCAAACTTGTGGTAGAAATCCCAATGCCAGATGGTTCTAAAAAAGTTGATGAGACTCAAAATGCATTTGCTGAACTAAAAGCAAATATGAAAGAGTCAATGGAAATAAAAGGGTTAAAAAGGTTTGCTCAGGAGAAGAAAGTTTTGATGGAAAAAGAAGAGCAGGGTACTTCTAAACCTAAAAGAAGACAGCCTACCAGAAAAGTAAGCCAACCCAAAACCACACCTTCCAAAACCACCAAACAAACTCCTCAAATCCCCAAAAGTTACTCTCATCAAACCTCTAAACCAACAGATGTTAAAACACCTGTTGTATCAACAGTTGTTGGTACTTCAGTGGTTTCAACAGATTATATCCCAACAACTGCCATCACTACTACATCAACCCACACTCAATCCACTGCCATACCAAAAACAATATCACCACCACAAAAACCACCTGCCAAAAAGCAGAAGACAACAGTTGACACATCAACTATTGTAGTGACAACAGTGGTTGAAACACCAGTTGTTTCAACAACTGTTAGTCAGATACCCACTACTTCAACCACTGCCACTCAACCCACAAATACACCACCAACTTCTCCAAAGCACAAAAGGAGAAGGATAACAAACATTGTACTGGAAGATGACACTTCCCCAACTCTAACATCTACACAACCACTGTCCCTTGTCACCATTCCAAACCCTGTTCCATTATCTTCAGTTCAAGCCTTCAATCAAAACACTGCCATTGTCCCTGCAGGAGTACAATATCCTCTAGATCTTCCAGCAGTCAGGGAGGAAATCAAATCCTTCTACTCTGAAGATGACCCTGAAAAGAGGAAACTCCCATCTGTTCAAGGTTATCATTTGCTAAGAAATATAGAAGAATATCTCAAAATAAAGGCCCAACAAGCAGATGATATATCTAAAAGAGACACAGAGGGAAAGTCTGACAAAGAGATTCAAAGAAATTTGCAATACCTGCTCACCAAAGTTAGAACTTTAGAGCAGTTCTCAAAAGTCCTTTGTCAGAAATTATCAGAAAAAGATGATGAAAGCATGAGAAATGACTACCTTGAATACATCATGGCATACAAGAAGTACAGGGCAGAAAAGTATCAATACAAAGAATGGGCCATCAGTGAACTGCAAGAGGAGATAGCCAGAATTCAAAAGATGATTCAAGACAAGGTAAAGCAAACTCCTCCATTCTGGGCCAATTACAAGAAAAATGTACCAGAAAGGGCCTTGAAACTGAAAAGAATGAAAGAAGAGATGATAACTGCTGATTATGGGTCAAGGAACCAGGTTACAAGGTGGTCAGAAGAAAAGGTGTTAGCTACCTACAAAAGGTTGGAAGAGTTAAGGAAGAGAGATCCCACTGCTCCTAAAAAGCCTGATTATCCGGAAGCAGTGGTTCCAGTCAAACAACAAAAATTGCCAATCAGGAGACCCACTGCTCCACATGCTACCATCCTTTATCAAAGAAGGAAACAAAAGCAGATGGACGAATTAACAAAAGAAGACAAGGCTCAAGAAGAATACATCATGAAAATGGTTCTTCAGACACTTATGGCAGAAAATCAAGACTCAGCACAATCTAAACTTTAAGTTTTTATACTCTAAACTTTAAGTATTTACCGACTGACTTATTTATTTTATTTATAAGTCTATATAAATCTAACTATATTCATCATTTATATTTGTTATGCATGGTTTTCTAAGAAATGACCCGTGTTTGCACACGGGTCTTACCGCTAGTCTACTATAATAAAAGAAACCAACTTTTGGACACGTGTCATTCATTGAAGGTATCCTCAAATCTATACTTATCTTATATTAACTAAATAAATAAATAAATAATAAATTAATATTAAATCTTATCATACTTTAATAAAATATTATCCTCAAATCTAAATTGTTAATTTAATATATTTTTAAAACAAATACCTCTCTTTCCTACTTATCTTACATTAAATATATGAATAATAAATTAATATTAAATGTTATCCTAATTTATTAAAAATATAACTTTTTTATTATTTGGTTTACAAAATTATATTTATTCAACTCGTGTAAAACACAGAGTTTTTAAAAATATAATTTTTTATTATTTACTTTATAAAGTTACATTTATATAACCCGTATAATACACAAAGTTTTTAAAGATATAACTTTTTTATCATTTGCTATGTCATATTAGATTTATTCAACACGTGTAATGCACGGGGTTTTTTTAAGGATATAATTTTTTTTATTATTTGGCAGATTTTCAACCCGACTATACACGAATTTTTTAAAGATACGACGTTTTTAGTATTTAACTAGTATTAAGCACCCGCGCATTGCGGCAGGGCAAACACCAATGCCACACTATTGTCAGCGACCACCAACACTGAAGTTGCGGCGTGTTAATGCGAAAAAATTAAATCGAAACGTAAAACATAGAATAGAATAACTAAGTCAATATAGGAACCGCGCGTTACGATGAACCCGCGTCTATATATTCCCGTTTGACAGGTTCATTGTAACGCGCGGGTCCTAGATCGACTTAGTTATTCTTTTCTATGTTTTACGTTTCGGTATAATTTTTTACATTAACACGCCGCAACTTTAGTGTTAGTGGTCGTTGACAGTAGTGTAACATTTGTGTTCGCCTCCGCCACAACGCGAGGTGCTTAATATTAGTTATATCTATATATCATTACTACTGTACAAACCATAATGCATACATTACAACAACCATTGCATCAATATATTGCAAATTATATCTAAAAAAAGGGTAAGTGCACGGTACCCCTGACCGCGGAGGAGATACCCCCTCCCAAGCCGCTACCCGACCAAGCAAGCCTGGCGGTGAAATCCCCAGCCGAGTTGACAACGGATCCGCATGGGGGTCGAACCCGCGTCCCCACGGTTTGTATGGGTGTTGGTGGCCACTGGGCTGACACCCAGTGGTTACAATATAATATAATTATATCTATATATAATATATATCATTACCACTATACAAACCATAATGCATATATTACAACAACCATTGCATCAATATATTGCAAACTAGTATTAAGCACCCCCCGCGTTGCGGCGGGGCCATCAACACTGAACTTACAGCGTGTTAATGCGAATAACTTAGACCGAAACGTAAAACATATAAAAGAATAACTAAGTTGACCTAGGACCCGCGCGTTGCAACGAACCTATCAAACTAAAAAAATCGACAATGTAAAAATGTTGAACAGCACACACGTTGGGCCGTGTTAACTCGCAGAATTTAAAACGGAACGTAAAACGAAAAATTTGCGTAAAATGAAAAGTATAAGGGACTAAAGTTGAAAGTAAAGAAATTGTGAGGTTAAATTGCGAAAGACTAAAACTTTTAGGTTAAAAGTAAAAAAATCAAATAGGTTTGGGTTAAATGTGAAAAATCAAGTTTTTTTTTTTTTAAAACCCCCCTAAGCATTGGGTATAACCACTCTTTGCATACAAATGTTGAAAATTTATATTTATAGTATGGAAATATACAAAATTAGATTTATTTAATCTGTGTAATACACATGATTTTTAAAGATACAACTCTTTTTAGATCTATTCAACACGTGTAATATACGGGGTTTTTAAGGATGTAATTTTTTATTATTTGGTAGATTTATTCAACCCGATTATGCACGAGTCTTTTAAAGATACGACGTTTTTAGTATTTAGTATACAAAATTACATTTATATAATCTGTGTAATACACATGGTTTTTAAAGATGCAACTTTTTTATTATTATTTGATATATAAAATTATATTTATTTAACCCGTACAATATACGGAGTTCATTAAAATATAACTTTTTATTATTTAATATAAAATTACATTTATTCAACCCGTATAATACACAGGTTCTAGCCTAATAAATAAATAACGTAAGTCTTTTACCCACCTACCCACCCTCCTTTTTTTCTCGTTCTGCTCTAAACAAGCAAACCACCATCACCAAGTCTACACCACCACCCCAAATCCCAACCTTCACACCTTCACACCTCCACACCACCAAAACACCCAACCTTCTTTCTCTCTTTCATTCTCGTTCTTCTCTGCCGGAAAAACGAACCACTGGCGAAGGACGGGGAAGGGTTTTGGTGGTGTTTGATGACATTGATGATGATGCTGGAGCTCGGAACAAAATACACATTCATCGCTGGAATTTAGCTCCGATTCACAGTAGATTTGATCTGTACATGCTAGATCTACATTTTCCGGTGAAACTTTAGGATCCGATGACTTTAACGTCGGTCGTTCATGATTCAATGAAGAGAAACTTATCGTCCACGCAACTAATCGCAACGGTTACGGTCACGTGTTCGGTGCTGCTAGTGGCGGTTATACTCATTACAGGTGTAGTAATCCACTAATTCACCATTAAAATTGTTATTATTGTGTTCATAGATCATAATTTTGTCTTCATAATTGCTAGAACAGCTTGGATACTGTCACTTTGCTAAATTGATTCATACTACATTTATTTATATCAACTGATTTATTAATTTTATCATAGGTTCCTTGCAATTTGGACATTTTTTAGTGGATCATATTAGTACAATTTCGGTTGCACAAAGTACAACTTACAAAAGCACGATTGTAGTGGGTGGTTCGATGATGGTGAAAGGCGTTGGTGGTGGCTGGTCATTGTTCAGAGAGAAAGAGGGAAAAAGGCGGTGGTGAGGTGGTCGCCAGAATAATGTGGTGGCGGCCGTTTGGCTGGAGAAGAAAAGGGTGGGGGGGTTGGGTTGTTATGTTTTTTTAAGAATAGGGTCCCACAAAAAAATATATCTATTTAATAGTTTAAGTTATTTTGTTTTGTTTTGTTTTGTTTTGTAGTAAGGGTATTTTTGTCATTTCACACCCATTTAACTGAGAAAACTAACTGATATTAGGCCTAGGGACTATCCAAAAAACGAATGTGCAAAAGTTTGGGACTATAACTGTAATTTTAAAAATGTAAGGAGTATAGGTGAAATCTAGACAAACCACAGGGGCTATCCGAGCACTTTTCTCTATCGGTGATGATAGTTTTTTTAGAAGAAAAACAAATTTGATATTTTGATCTTTATCACATTTCCTTGTATGATAGGTGTGTGAAAGCTTAATAATATATGGAGGTTCGTTAACACAATTTGGTGTTATAAATAATTTTATGCTTATCAACAATTGTATAGATAATGTAAATTCATAACTATTAAGTTATTTTTTTACTCACTAATAAACATTACTTGTGATCCATTAATTATGATGGATAAGTAATTAGTTGAATAGAAAAATCTCTTTTCTTTTGAAATAAACAAATAATTAGCATATGGTAAATTAACTAATATTAACTTACAAATGAGTAAATTAAAATAGTTTCACAAATTACATTATCATGGTAAGTTATTAAAGAGGTCACATAACCGGCTCATGAGAACTCTGAAATATTGTCACGTAAGCTTCACAAATTATTTCATAAATTACTATCGAAGTATATGAGGATTATAATTTTAAATTACCTATCATATTTATTGAATTTGATAAATTAAATAGGGATAAATGGAATTAAAATAGAAACTTATCATATATATTTTACTTTGATAAATTAAATAGGGGTAAATGATAGGTATAAAGATAAGAATGATGGTTGATAAATTTTCAAATATTTGATATTTTTTCGTAAGATAAAATTCTTATTTATCATTTTTGTTTAAATTTCGAAATTTAGTTATGAGGAAAAAAAATTATTTTCCGATATGAGAAATATAATTTTAAATTACTTAATAATGAATTAGCAACAGAATCAAATTTAATAAAGAGTAAATTTCTGTTTTCGTCCCAGATGTTTGTCAATTTTAACTAGTTTAATCCAAAAATCTAATTTATAACAAATCCAGCCCTGAAGTTTGCATTTCTTAACACTTTTCATCCCTAAGGGTGCTTTTTCATTTAATTCTTAGGGATGAAAAGCGTTAAGAAATGCAAACCTTAGGGATGAAAAACGTTAAAAAAATGCAAACCTTAGGGATGGTTTGTTTATAAATTAGATTTTTGGACTAAACTAGTTAAAATGGACAAACCTCAGGGACGAAAACAGAAATTTACTCTTTAATAAATGAACCCCATATTTTTAGTAAACCAAAATAATAAAGACGCAATCTATTATCTATACTTTCTATAAAATGAGAAATGGGCATTACATCACAATGTTGATATAGCAATCAGATAAGCATTAGACAGGCTCTCCAACAATGCCTATCTAATGTCATTATTGCATCATAAATCTAAATTTAAAATCTTTTAAAATATATTTAATCTATACAAAATTCAAACCTCTGCCCATCATTCAAAATTCAAAACCTCTGGCCATATTCAAAATTCAAAATTCTGGCTCCACATTCAAAATTCAAGCCATACTTTCAATCCATCTCTCCCTCAAATCCAGAGCTCCCAACTCATTGTTCTCCTCATACCCTAAATCATCTCCAAATAAAAAATAGATACAAGAGGAAAATGCTTGAATCCTCCTCCGTCATCTTCCGGTGATGGCGACGGTGGTTAGAGGAGAGACAAAGAAGCAGTCAAGTGAGCAGGTAACTTGTACTGAATGAGGCCAATATCTTCGAGATAAGAAGCAGTCAAGTGAGCAGACTCGATAGGAATGATGATTTGTACTAAGTGCATCGGTTCTGAACGGAACAGATCCATCGGCGGATAACATCCTCCTCCGCCGCCGTAATAGTAGCTTGAAGCTGACCAAAATCGCTGTTTCCGAACCCTCCGTTCATATCTATTCATAAAAAAACACAATCGCAAACAATCAAATAGAGCAGAGGCACTGGCTTCAATCAATCAGAAAGTTAACCTCATCGGTGTTATCACTGAGATCGGCATAATCAAACAGAGCAGAGGCACTGGTGCGTACACACATCTTCACCATTCTTATTTGTTGTTTCATTTCAGTTCATAGTGAGATTTTTTTCACCAAGATCAACACATTTGAGCATCCCCATTTGTGGTCCTATGAAAAAGGTTATACCTTTCTTGCTTTGTATCCAGTTTTGGTAGCTATTCTTGTAACACCCCGTGTTTCGAAAGTCAAAGTCAAAGTTAAGATTGAAGTCAAAGGAAGAAAAGATTGCTAATTGCGATCTGTCTCCCCTTGCTCAATTCCTGTTTTGACTTCTTTGACTCCTAGATAGTTATAAATATGCCTTACGTTAGTTGTATTATGTGGAGTAATAGTCAAGAATCGCAGTAATCGATGTATACTTATCGCTATTTAATAGCTTTACGACTGTGAATAATAGGAAGTAACAATGCGATAAAGTCAACTAAACACTAATCGAACTAATCTAATCAACATCGAATCGCAATCGCAATCGAACTCGCAACTCGAATATCGCATTTTTGGTTACTGTTATATGTGTGTGTGTGCCTTATGTGTTACTTGTGCATGTTTATTTATATTATGTGTGGTAATCAATCGAATCGCAATCGAAACTCAATCGCAATCGAACTCAATCGCAATCGAAATGGTATGATAATTGGTAGAGAAGAAATAGTGCGAGATATGAGTAGTTGGGATTAAAAGTAATTTGACTAGGAAACCCTCTCGTATCGCAATGCTCGCAATCGAAATCGAAATAGCAAAACTCGTCGCACCGAAACCCCGAATCAGAAGGCCGATCGACCAGGAGACCGGCCGATCGAACAGCCGCTCGGTCGAACGACCAGCTGTCCGATCGGACTGGCTAACCGATCGACCAGCCCCTCTCCATCCCTTTCCACTTTGGGTAACCCTATAAATACCCCTTGTCACTTTCATATTTTCTACTTTTGGCAACTGACGTCCGACCAGCGCTTTCACCTTGCTTTTTCTCCGATTTCTCTCGATTCCGGTAAGATCTCGTCCTAAATCTTGTACTTCTTTAATCTACACGCACTTCTACACCTTTCTATCTTTTGAATCTTTACTTTTAACCGTGAAATCATCAAGATTCAAGGTATTCTAGGATGACGTCATCATGTGTTCTTGAAGAACTTCATGTTTTGGCCTCAATCCACCAAGAATAACTTAGATCTAACCGATTTACATATAAACAAACGAAGATCTTTCATAGATCTAAACATATTCACAATAAAAAGGATTGAAAGATGGTTTTACCAACTTTCTTTCAACTCTTTTACACTCAATGCACTAAAAAACCGATAGAATCGGAACTTGCACCGACTTCCTACTCATTCTTGTGGTTGTCTTGGTCCGAGACCGGAATTCTATTCACGAGGTTACCGATTTTGGGTTAAACATGTAGCGTCGTCTCGAACAGTTAACTGAACGGGTTGGATGATTCCTGTCCGATCAGGAGTACCAAGTATTGATGAGGTTTCTGTTTCTTAACACGTTATCACAACATCTCGATAAAACGACAAAACAATCAAAACAACCAAGTGTAGACAAACAGGATGACCAGGACGGGGTGCCGTCCGATCGGACTGCTGTCCGATCGAACAGCCAAACCGTACGACTGGCCAATCCGAACAACTTGCACCTTGGGTCCCACACTTAACCATTTTTGCCAACCTATGAAGTCTGAGTGTTGAACGAATTGTTGTCCGATCAGACTACCATTCGATCGAACTGCCATTCGTATCATGACACATTTAAACTTCCACACTTAAACAATTTTCAACATGTTCAATGTACAAAGGATGCCACCCGATCGAACAACCGTCCGATCGAGTGACCGCCCTGCTGTGAACTTGTTCTCATTAAAGTGTCTAACCCAATCGGGGTATCGCCCGATCGAACGGTCGTTCGATCGACCGACCTGAAAGGTAGAGATACTTTTATGTTTTCAAAATGCTACAACAAAAACTTCAAAAGTCAAGCCATCATACACAAACACATCCTTCCTAAAGGAAGAAACAATCCACTCGAACGAACATCCGACCGGACGACCGTCCGAACGGACTACCTTGGGCAGTCAACCCGCAGTCATTGGTATCGATAGGTTCATGTCGATAACTAACATGCTTCGTTTCACTCTGTGTACGTGCTGGTTATACGTAAACTATTTCGAACTCTATATGCTATTATCAAACTTGTATGCTCACCTTTACACTATGTGTATTGACTTTTATTTTAACGTATGTGACAGGTGCTTAAGATGCCTATTTGCTTGGAAATCAAGCCTAGGAAAGAGTTATAGAAACCAACAAATAGTTGTCTGTAATAATGAAATCTGAGTTGTCGGAACAGAACAAATTGACTAGATCTTGTCTGTAATAACTGTATTATCATTTATGACGTGGTATGGGACATGTTGCTTGAAATATTTGGTAAATGTAGATGTTATGGAAACTTCTGGACAATCTGTTTCGCTCAGTGCCACGCCCCGATGTTTCCGCCATCGGTTGGGGTGTGACAGATTGGTATCAGAGCCATAACTATAGGGAATTAGGCAAGACTCGACCTAGTCCGGGTCGTTGTCTTAGAGACCTAGTCTATAGTTAGGACCCAATAGACCAACACGTGCATGTCCAGTAGGGATTATGTATGAGCTTACTGCTATTCCTCGTTATTCTCGCCTACGTTACACTATCACAGCACTCGAATTTTCAAATTGTGAATAAGCGATTAAGTCAAGATGAGGTGTGGAAACCGCAAACTCTCGAATAAATGGCTTGTTTGATCTGTATTTATCTATAAAACGCGAGAATTTGCGTTAAACCAGGAGTAAAACCCATACTTTAGCACGATTTTTCGTCTCTATTTTATAGGAAAGAAGTTGTTAAGCCAGGGGTGAAACCCTAACCTTGACGACTTGTTCCGACTTTTACTTGGTTTTCCAAAACTCTCACCAAAGTTTCGACGGACTCCAACGACCTGAAGACACGATATGACTAAAGGGATGCGTGCCTAATGCCCAAGAATCGAGGAAGAAGCACGATCCTGAAAGTCAAAATGTGTACGAAAAGTCCTTGAGAATAGTCGAATCACTTTGGGTAGTCAATTTCTAATAGCCGCAGACAATCTATTTCTCGATTTTTATGTGTTTCGATTCTGAGCCCGCAACTGCTGACTCCGATGATTCGTCGATTTTATGTGTTTGTATGTATTTACCTGTTATGTGTTTAAATTTTTGGGAGAATTATTCGATTTTGCTTTCACTTCGATCGACACGCACGACTCGCACTACACTTCTATCTCAAAACGCTGACAGATCGCTAAAATTATGGACGACCTTAAGCTATGTTATACGCTTATACTAAACTACTCGATATGTTAATCGCGATCGCTATTCTCGAACGTGCGTAGACTTTAAATGATAGATGCAGTCAGAATGCTCTAAGTGTCTCTATATGCATCTTGTGATTACATGCGTAGGTGCTTCTGTGCTTTACGTGTTTATGTGCCTCTGTGCTTACGTGAATCGGTGATTATGTGCTTACGTGTTTATGTGTTTATGTGATACATGTTCCTGAGCCTTAGTAAGTATTATACGTGTGAGGTGAGATTCGATTATGACGTGTCTGAGACCTATGACGATGTCTGTTGCAGACAATGTCAACTGGACCATCATCTGGACCCCGCCACCCACGACTCTCTCGTCAGGAACAGAGGGACAAACACCTTGCTGCCATCCTCGCTAAACAAGTGGCCAAGGTTGTGCCCCAGATCGTGAGTGAGATTTACGAGAATGTCAGCAAATCATCTGAGGAATCCAGAACCGAAGCTCCTAAAGTTGCTACCAAGACTGCTTTCAGCTTTATGCAGTTCAAGGCTTGCGGTCCGAAGGAATTCACTGGAGAAGATGGCCCGACGGCTATGTTTCAATGGTTCGATTCCGTCGAAGTCACTCTGCGCCAGAGTGGATGTCCTGAAAATCTCCGCACTCTAAACGCTACCGGCGTTTTCCAGTCCCGCGCACTAGACTGGTGGACGGCCGAGAGGAACAAATGCGGAAATGATGCAGCCTATGAGCTGACGTTGGAAAAGTTGAAGGCCATCATGATGGACGAATTCTACCCTCCCCATGAACGCCAAAAGCTGGAGGACGAATTCTGGAACATTAAGCAGAAGGAAGGTGACAACGCTGCCCTGACTGCTCGCTTTAAGCAGCTCAACATCATCTGTCCCGATCAAGTAAAGACGCCCGACATGACAATCAAGAAGTACATTCGAGCTCTACCCGACTGTGTTGCGGATTTTGTGCATGTCGCAAAGCCAGCAATGATTGAAGAAACTTACTTGCTTGCCGCCGAAATCAACGACAAGCGGGTAAAAGCTGGCTTTTGGGATAAGCCTTCAAAGTCTCTGCATCAAGCTACCACCGCACCAGCCTCCGAAACCGCCGCCGCTCAACCATCAAAGTCCTCACGCCGCAGGAAGAACAACAACAACAGTTCCAGCAACAAGAACTGTGCTGTCACTACCACTGCTGCTCCACTTCAAGCCGTACCAGCTCAGCAACAATCTCATCACCGTCCAGCACCAGTTACTTATGCACCGCCTACAAAGCATGCATACACAGGCCCCCACCCTGCTTGTCCAACATGTTCTTATCACCACCCGGTGGGTCTCGCCTGCCGTTTCTGCGCTCACTGCAATATGTACGGCCACTTCACTGCTAACTGCCGTACTGGTCCTCGTCAAGCCCCATCTCAAGCCACTGCTCATCAAGCTCTGCTCCCAGCCCCACCAGGCCAACAAGCGGCTCAGGCACCTGCGGTCAACGCCCGAGTCTGCTTCGCATGTGGTGATCCCAACCACTTTGCGAACATATGCCCGAACAGGGTTGTGAAACATGAGCCCCAGCAGCAGCAGCCTCAGCAGCAACAGCAAGCCGCACGCGCCAGAACTTTCAACATCAACGTGCGCCAAGCCCAGGCTGACAACAACGTGGTCAACGGTACGTTCCTTGTGAATGGTATTTATGCTTCATGTTTATTTTATACTGGGGCCGATAATTGCTTTTTATCGTTTGAATTCGAGAAGCTCCTTAGTCGTAAGCGCTCCCATCTCCCCTCGTCGTTCGATGTTGAAGTCGCCACCGGAAGAACTGTCGCCGTTAATTCTGTTCTTCGTGATTATACTCTTGAGCTCAACAATCACATCTTCCCAATTGACCTTATTCCGATGCAACTCGGAAGTTTTGACGTCATAGTAGGCGTGGACTTTCTTCACGAAAACCATGCTGAAGTTGTGTGCTTCGATAAGATGATTCGATTCTCGCTCGCGAATGGTGACCAACTGTGTGTCTATGGTGAAACTGCTTCGAAAGGTCTCAAACTCATGTCATGTGTCCAAGCTAGCAAGTATCTCCGCAAGGAATACAGGGCTTTCTTGGCTAACATAGTAGTAGCGGAGAAGGAAAAGAAAGGAAAGACAGAAGTGAAAGGCGTTCCTGTGGTTCGTGAATTTCCTAGTGTGTTCCCTGACGATCTTCCCAGCCTACCGCCAAGTCGTGATATCGACTTTCGTATCGACCTCATTCCTGGAGCCAACCCTGTTGCCAAAGCTCCTTACCGACTCGCGCCGTCTGAAATGCGTGAATTCTCGAGTCAGCTTCAGGAATTACTTGAGAAAGGCTTCATTCGCCCGAGCACCTCTCCTTTGGGCGCGCCAGTCCTTTTCGTTAAAAAGAAGGATGGGACGTTCCGGATGTGCATCGACTATCGGGAACTGAATAAGTTAACCATCAAGAACCGTTACCCCTTACCACGCATCGATGATTTGTTCGACCAGCTGCAAGGTGCTACATGTTTTTCGAAAATCGATCTACGCTCAGGCTATCACCAACTACGCATTCAAGAGGAGGATATACCCAAAACCGCTTTCCGCACTCGCTACGGCCATTATGAGTTCATTGTTATGCCTTTTGGTTTAACCAACGCGCCCGCGGTTTTCATGGATCTGATGAATCGAGTGTGTAAACCATATCTCGACCGTTTCGTCATCGTGTTCATCGACGATGTCTTGATCCAAGGGAATCGACTCTATGCCAAGTTCTCCAAGTGTGAATTTTGGCTAGAGGAGGTTCAGTTCCTGGGTCACATTGTCAATAGTCAAGGTATTAATGTTGATCCCGCGAAGATTGAAGCAGTTAAAAGTTGGATTACGACGACTTCATTGTCTATTGTGATGCTTCCAACCTTGGTCTTGGTTGTGTACTTATGCAGCGAGACAAGGTTATAGCTTACGCATCTCGCCAGCTTAAAATCCACGAGAAGAACTATACAACCCACGATCTCGAGCTAGGCGCGGTTGTTTTTGCATTAAAGATTTGGCGACACTACCTGTATGGTACCAAGTGTACGATCTTCACCGATCATAGGAGCCTACAACATATCTTTGATCAGAAAGAACTTAATATGCGTCAACGTCGGTGGGTAGAACTTCTCAACGATTATGACTGTGAGATTCGTTATCACCCAGGCAAAGCAAATGTCGTTGCCGACGCTCTCAGCAGACGGAGTTATTTGCTCAGCATTCGTAATACCCAAGCCCAATACGATCTCGAAACTCTTATCCGTGAAGTCCAGCATGCGTGCTTTAATGAGAGAACTCTGAAGAAGGAAAGAATCTATCACGATGGAGCCCATCTTGTAAATAAGTCGAATGGGATATTCCATTATCTGGACCGAATTTGGATCCCTAAGCGGAACGATTTGCGACAGATCTTGATGGACGAAGCCAACAAATCCCGGTATTCTATTCATCCCGGTGCCGATAAAATGTACCAGGATCTTCGCTATAAGTATTGGTGGCCGGGTATGAAGAGAGATATTGCTCTTTACGTTGGAAAATGCCTGACATGCTCAAAGGTTAAGGCTGAACATCAAAGACCCTCTGGCTTGCTCGAACAACCCCGATTCCTGTATGGAAGTGGGAAAGCATAGCCATGGACTTCATAACCAAACTACCGCGTATGCCATCAGGTCACGACAGCATCTGGGTTGTTGTTGACCATTTGACCAAATCAGCTCACTTTCTACCAATACTGGAAGACTACAAGGTAGAACGATTAGCCCGAATCTACACCGATGAGATCGTTTATAATCATGGGACGCCTTGTGACATCATCTCTAACCGTGATGCTCGGTTTACCTCGCGACTGTGGGAAACGTTTCAAGCTGCTCTCGGTACAACGCTTAATCTGAGTACCGCATTTCATCCTCAAACCGACGATCAGACTGAAAGAATGATTCGTACCCTTGAAGACATGCTCCATTCGTGTGTCATAGATTTCGGTGGTAATTGGGACACCTACCTGCCGTTAGTCGAGTTCTCGTACAATAACAACTATCATTCCAGCATCCAAATGGCACCATTCGAGGCTTTATATGGAAGAAGATGTCGATCGCCTATTGTATGGCACGAGATCGGGCACTCGCAATTAATCGGTCCTGAGCTATTGCAAGAAAAGACTGACAAAGTCCTCCAAATTCGAGACAATCTGCTGAAAGCTCGGAATCGACAGAAAAGTTACGCCGATAGACGACGCAAGCCCCTTGCATTTGACGTTGGCGACTACGTACTCCTAAAGGTATCACCTTGGAAGTGTGTGGTCAGATTCGGCAAGAAAGGGAAACTAGCGCCTCAATATGTTGGACCTTTTAAGATTCTGGAAAGGATCGGAAAAGTCGCCTACAGACTCGAACTACCGGAGGAACTGAGTAACGTTCACCCGACTTTCCACGTTTCGAACCTCCAAAAGTGCCTGGCTGAGCATGATTTAGTTGTACCTCTTGAGGATCTCCAAATAAACGAAACACTACACTTCGTGGAGAAGCCTGTCGAAATCATGGATCGCCAAACCAAGCAGCTCAGACGCTCGCACATTCCTATTGTGAAAGTCCGATGGGAAGGCAAACGAGGCGCATAGTTCACTTGGGAACTCGAAAGCGACATGAAGGCGAAGTACCCACAGTTGTTTGTTACGGCTTCGGCCTAATTTCGGGATGAAATTCCCTCAACTAGGGTAGGCTGTAACACCCCGTGTTTCGAAAGTCAAATTCAAAGTCAAGATTGAAGTCAAAGGAAGAAAAGATTGCTAATTGCGATCTGTCTCCCCTTGCTCAATTCCTGTTTTGACTTCTTTGACTCCTAGATAGTTATATATATGCCTTACGTTAGTTGTATTATGTGGAGTAATAGTCAAGAATCGCAGTAATCGATGTATACTTATCGCTATTTAATCGCTTTATGACTGTGAATAATAGGAAGTAACAATGCGATAAAGTCAACTAAACACTAGTCGAACTAATCTAATCAACATCGAATCGCAATCGAACTCGCAACTCGAATATCGCATTTTTGGTTACTGTTATACGTGTGTGTGTGCCTTATGTGTTACTTATGCATGTTTATTTATGTTATGTGTGGTAATCAATCGAATCGCAATCGAAACTCAATCGCAATTGAACTCAATCGCAATCGAAACGGTATGATAATTGGTAGAGAAGAGATAGTGCGAGATATGAGTAGTTGGGATTAAACTGGATTTTGACTAGGAAACCCTCTTGGATCGCAATGCTCGCAATCGAAATCAAAATAGCAAAACTCGTCGCACCGAAACCCTGAATCAGAAGGCCGATCAACCAGGAGACCGGCCGATCGAACAGCCGCTCGGTCGAACGACCAGCTGTCCGGTCGGACTGGCTATCCGATCGACCAGCCCCTCTCCATCCCTTTCCACTTTGGGTAACCCTATAAATACCCCTTGTCACTTTCATATTTTCTACTTTTGACAACTGACGTCCGACCAGCGCTTTCACCTTGCTTTTTCTCCGATTTCTCTCGATTCCGGTAAGATCTCGTCCTAAATCTTGTACTTCCTTAATCTACACACACTTCTACACCTTTCTATCTTTTGAATCTTAACTTTTAACCGTGAAATCATCAAGATTCAAGGTATTCTAGGATGACGTCATCATGTGTTCTTGAAGAACTTCATGTTTTGGCCTTAATCCACCAAGAATAACTTAGATCAAACCGATTTACATATAAACAAACGAAGATCTTTCATAGATCTAAACATATTCACAATAAAAAGGATTGAAAGATGGTTTTACCAACTTTCTTTCAACTCTTTTACACTCAATGCGCTCAAAAACCGATAGAATCGGAACTTACACCGACTTCCTACTCATTCTTGTGGTTGTGTTGGTCCGAGACCTGAATTCTATCCATGAGGTTACCGATTTTGGGTTAAACATGTAACGTCGTCTCGAACAGTTAACTGAACGGGTTGGGTGATTCCTGTCCGATCAGGAGTACCAAGTATTGACGAGGTTTCTGTTGCTTAACACGTTATCACAACATCTCGATAAAATGACAAAACAATCAAAACAACCAAGTGTAAGACAAACAGGATGACTGGTCAATCCGAACGACTGGCCAAACCGTACGACTGGCCAATCCGAACGACTTGCACCTTGGGTCCCACACTTAACCATTTTTGCCAACCTATGAAGTCTGAGTGTTGAACGAATTGTTGTCCGATCTGACTACCATTCGATCTAACTGCCATTCGTATCATGACACATTTAAACTTCCACACTTAAACAATTTTCAACATGTTCAATGCACAAAGGATGCCACCCGATCAAACAACCGTCCGATCAAGTGACCGCCCTGCTGTGAACTTGTTCTCATTAAAGTGTCCAACCAATCAGGATATCGCCCGATCGAACGGTCGTTCGATCGACTGACCTGAAAGGTAGAGATACTTTTATGTTTTCAAAATGCTACAACAAAAACTTCAAAAGTCAAGCCATCATACACAAACACATCCTTCCTAAAGGAAGAAACAATCCACTCGAATGGACATCCGACCGGACGACTGTCCGAACGGACTACCACTCACACGACTGGCTGTCCGATTGGATTACCATCCGATCGAACTGCTGTCCGACTCATTTGTACTTTGCATCATTTTACGCGTCACTTATTGTTATACTATCGAACTGTTCAGGCTAACCCTACTCTCTAGCGCTCCCTTCAATCCATCAATCGCTGTGAGTATACTTGATGCCTTTTTTTCTTTACGCACTTTTGGGTGTTACATACGTTACTTATTCTAAATCACATCGAACACACTACGCAATACTTTCAAACGCTAACCGTTACTGCATGTTATACGTGACTAAATGAATGCTTGTTTGTTATGTTTACACATGGAATGTTGTCTACCTGCCTTAACGACGATAGTACTATAGTTTGGACTCAGCACCTGCTCACGCAGGGGTTGTTAAGGACAATTATTTGCATGGATTACAGTGGTGATCATGTATTACGAACTGCCTTGGGCAGTCAACCCGCAGTCATTGGTATCGATAGGTTCATGTCGATAACTAACATGCTTTGTTTCACTCTGTGTACGTGTTGGTTATGCGTAAACTATTTCGAACTCTATATGCTATTATCAAACTTGTATGCTCACCTTTACACTATGTGTATTGACTTTTATTTTAACGTATGTGACAGGTGCTTAAGATGCCTATTTGCTTGGAAATCAAGGCTAGGAAAGAGTCCTAGAAACCAACAAATAGTTGTCTGAAATAATGAAATCTGAGTTGTCGGAACAGAATAAATTGACTGGATCTTGTCTGTTATAACTGTATTATCATTTATGACGTGGTATGGGACATGTTGCTTGAAATTTTTGGTAAATGTAGTTGTTATGGAAACTTCTGGACAATCTGTTTCGCTCAGTGCCACGCCCCGATGTTTCCACCATCGGTTGGGGTGTGACAATTCTGTTGTAGGTTACCTCTGTTTTTAAGTTTAGGTTGTGGATTTGAAATTTTGAATTACGATTGTCAGTACACAAACCCTAATTTTGCTATGTTTTCTGACTGCATATGTGAAAAAGTTCATATTTTTCTTGCTTGGAATTTGATATTGGAGTTTCTGATTTGTGGGTTTTGATTGTACTTTAGTATTGTGCAATGGGTTTTAATCATTAAGTGAGAAATTTTAATCTTATATTTTTGAAAGCATTCTCATCAATTAGGTGTTTCGACTCATAAATAGAACCTAGAGTATGGACCGCCGCCAGAAAATCATCCCGGAGAATATTCAACGTCAAATTACCAATTTTTTTGTTACCAATCTCCCTGAGAGATGTAGTGGGAATGATTTAGCAAAGTTTGTTCGAGAGTATGGGCAGATTTTCGATTAATACATAGCGAGGAAAAGAGACAAAGGTGGGAATAGATTCGGCTTTGTATCAATGCTTTATGTTAAAGATAAAGAAGAGTTGCTTAAAAGTCAACGCAATATTCGTATGGGTGATTACCTGTCACACCCCGATATTTCCACATATTACCGGTGGGCCCGGTGGGGAGTATCGTGACGTAGTTGATATCATCATGGTCAAACATACACAGAATAGCACAGCGGAAGTCTTGGAATATAAAATATTATTACAAACCCAAATGTCTGAAAATATCAAAGTATTTATTATAGACGAGCCTGTAATATCAAATCCACAGGTGAATCTTCACAGAATGTATAAAATGAAGTTTAGCAGACTTTAAGGATTTGCAAGATCCTCTATTTTGACACCGAACAACTCCCAGCCTATTACGAGTAGTACCTGCCACTTAGTCTTTTGAAAATACGTCAGTTTTCACTGGTAAATACAATTAACTGACTCTTTTGAAAAGAGTTTATGAAAATTGATTTAAGTGCACAAGGCACAAACCATTTATAACTGGGACAATCTTTAATAAAATCTTGTATACAGTTTTACATGTTTGTCATACATATGGGGCCGCTTTGGAAGCCGGTCATGATTAACCGACTCACCACTTATAAAACCCACAAAGGAGTTATCCCCAACATGTGGGTTATTTAGCATTTGCATCTGTCAGGTGTATGCCTACACCCCGTGCATAGGTCGTGGCCATTTTCAAATGAAATGAGCCGAGGATATCCAGGACACAGTCGTATTAACCCCCAATGTTTATGTTATCAAACAAAACAGATTAAAATGGGTTATACAAATTTATTAATCACAATCTGATTAAATGATTTCATACCCGACCAAGCGGTATTATTATAATACCGTATCCCAATCCCGTATAAGGGAAAATAAGTTAAAAGTATTTACCTGAGCTAATACTTGATTCACAGCAAAATAACTCAGTCGTATCCAATCTATCTAAATGCGGGTAGCTTTTACCGGGTGGCTCTAGTCTGGAGTGATGGTAATATATAACCAATTCAGAATGCTAATGGTCTTATTTAAGTCGTAGACTTAGACCGGCTAGCTTAAAGTTTCTAAAGCGGTACCATACGCTAGATTAAGCGATGACCGGAATAGAATGTTATTTAGACCCAACAAGTATGAAGACTTGTATAATATGGGTAAACTAAGTACATTCTGGATTTTGAAGCAAAAACGATAAGGTTAAACCCGTTTCGGCAGACTTACGTAAACTAGTTAAATAAACCGATCCGAACGCGTAAATGCATAACGGGCAACCAAATGAACCATATACAAGTCTCATATGTTATTATGCTTAAAATATGTTAATACATCAGTAGGATGTTAACATATATGCCCAAAAAGTATTTAAAACCAATTTAAGTCCCGTAGGGGCATTTTGGTCATTTTAATATTTATAAAAGAGGTTTTTAAAGTAAAATGATATTTTGGTCTAAAATATTCAGTAAAAATATTTATTTTATGATGTTAAAACAGTAGGATATCATTCATATGTGTGATTTACCATTTATGGCCAAACTATGCCCCGAAAGGGTATTTTGGTCATTTCACATATGCTTTTAAGGACATAATTGGAAGTCTGAGTTCATGACTTTTATCTAATGTAAAAATATTAAAATTTATTTATAAATTCAGTAGGTAACAAGTCTTAGGTGCTAAATATGGTTTTAAACCATACTATGCACCTAATTAGTGTAAAAGTCGATAATTGACGATATTTGAAATGTTTATGTGATTCTGGGATTTTGATCAACCTTGAATGCTTAAAATATTTTATTTTTCATATTAAGTCAGTAGAAAAAGGTTTGGCATGCTAATCACTTGTAAATCACATTTTATTAGCCAAAAGGGCATTATCGTCAATTAAGGAATTTATACAAGAACTCTATGTTATGGTCAGTATCAAATCTGACCCAACATTCCAAAAATTCCTAAAAATGATATCTTAACTGTAGGTATTGAGTTTTGGGTCAAAATCCATGTTTAAACATGTATTATGCATAATAGCGTAATTTAATTAATAAAAAGTTCTAATTTACGATATCATGCATAACATTGTTTTGAGACCAGAGAATCATGTCAAATTAATTTAGACATGCTTATATATCAGTACTTAATCCATTTGAATGTTTACATATTCAGAAATCTCAAATTTTGACTAAAAGGGCATAATGGTCAAATATAAGCATAATAACGGAAACTAGCATATAATTCAGAATATTAATGACCAGGTAATATAACTCCAGAGGGTTATATTACAACATAAGATGGTCCTAATGGAAGCTTAAAACATAGAAGAATTAAGCTTAATCGGGTCAGAACTGAAAGTCAAAGCAAAAGTCAAGCTTTTGCGACTTTCGGTTGCGAACTGACCCTAAACTCAGAATTGTCGGGTTGAACATGCTTAGACATGTTCTAATAATAATTACCAAGTTATTAGAGTGATAAAATATAATTTATAACCTCTGTATTATTAGTTTTGATTGTTATTTACAATTCTGACCAGTTTGACTTTTTAATTAAATTGTTTGACCCGACAATTAACTAAGCAAACGAGATAATTAGGAGGTGCCCTTTTAAGGGATTAACACCTACCTAATTATGGTCACAAATCCATATTCGCCTCGAACAATGGCTGGACCATTTGAGTTTAAACCGAGAGTCAAAGCTATTTTACGTAACTTTGACTTTTCGATTTTTAATTAAGAAAACTGAACTAAAGAGGGGACTAAGACACTTACAAAAGGTCCTAGCAATCTTTTCTACTAGAATGAGCTTCCTTTTTGATCAGGAACCTCCAGAATGCTCAAGAAAGCTTAAGCAATGAGAAGGAGTGATTTAAAATGAAGGTGCAAGGAGAAAGGCAGCCGAATGCCTCTATTTATAGTGTTTGTGAGTGATATAGGATCTTGCCAAGTGTTAGGGAGGTGTTAAGATCTTCACAAGTGTCCATGGTGGTTTTAAAAACCATCAAAAGCTCATGGAATTCGAGTTTAAGTGAAAGGTAGTTTGTTTGGAGGCCAAGGAAAGAGGAACCTGCAGCTTGCCAAATGTTTCTGTCAAAATGAGGCCGTCGCCGCACGCGACGGTAACAGGGGGGGGGTGGTCGCGCGACGCCACCACACAAAACTCCAGCAAACAAGTTTTAAACTTGTCACTTTCAGTCCCTGTACCTTCTAATGCAATGTATCTTTCATTTTAGGCACTTTTAACCCTTCTAGTTGGTTTGTAGATGATATAGAGAGTATAACCAAACACCGTTAGGTCCGGTTTTGTTAAACGATAACCGAAAACACTAGTTTCGTCTCGTTGACGCTTTTAACCCTTATTCTTGGGAATTTGCGTAAATAACACATAACGATATCGAAACCTCGTGAAATTTTTATCATATATTCTTGAGAGTATAATCGAACATTACGAAGTCCCGGGTTCATTAAAAGATCACTCAGAGGTGTAGTTTCGCTAGTTGATGTTTTTAGTCCTTTTAACGCACAAAGGTGTGCGTAATATCGTTTAACGACATGAAAGCCTTCCTTGGTCCATATTAAGCATTCCCGAGTGTATGATTGCATATCTTAATGCTTTGGGTTCGTTAAAAGGTCATTCAGAGGTATAATTATATATGTTGACGCTTTTAACCCCTCTAACTCGCAAACTTACGTGTAACTTCACTTATTGGCATAAAAATCCTTGAATGGCCAATATTAGGCATTCCCGAGAATATGATCAAACATTATGAAGCTCTCGGTTTGTTAAAAGGTCACTCAGAGGTAAGAATTAACATGTTGACACTTTAACCCTTCGACACGCAAAATTTCACATAATTACGCAAACGGCTCCTCTCGTCCAACAAGTGGCACATTTGAGAATACGGACACCGTATAAGGTCACTCAGAGGCTTAGTTTAAGCATGTTGACACTTTTCATCCTTTTATAATCAAGGTTTTCGATTTTGACGAAATTAGTCCCTCATAGTCAACGTTTGACTTTATTAGGGTTTATTACACGTGTCAACACATCATTGGACACGATTTTACGAGGTGTTACATCCTCACCCCCTTAAAAGAAATCTCGACCCCGAGATTTACCGAAACAAGTGAGGGTACTTTTGTCGCATAGTGGACTCAACCTCCCACGTATATTCAGGGCCTCCACGGGCATCCCATTTAACTTTTACTATTGGTACATGCTTCCTTCGGAGCTTTTTAACCTGCCGATCACTGATCGATATAGATCTTTCAATAAACCTCAGGTTTTCATTAATCTGTACGTCTTTATGAGACATTGCTAGCGATTTATCAGCTAGACATTTCTTTAAGTTACAGATGTGGAACACATTGTGAATTCCACGAAGCTCCTTAGGCAAGTTTAGCTTATAAGCTATACTGCCGACACATTCGATGATCTCGAATGGTCCTAAATATCCAGGGCTCGACTTTCCCTTTATACTGAAACGTATCGTACCCTTCCATGCTGGTATTTTCAATAAAGTCTCGTTCCCTACTTGGAACTTTAAGAGATCTGCGCCTTTCTTTCGCATCGCTCTTTTGTCGATTACTCCCAGCTTTCAGACGATTACGGATTCATAATATCTTATCCGTCGTCTTTTAGGACAGTCTCAGATTCTGATAATTGGGAGTTCCCATCTCTTGCCCAACAAACGGGCGTTTGACACTTTCTCCCATACAAGGTCTCTAATGGAGCAGCCTTGATGCTTATATAATGCTATTGGTTATAGGAGAACTTAATTAGGGTGAGATAGTCATTCCATCTACTACCCGAATCAATCTTAAGGAATTAACTACCCTCATGGTTAGTCGAACAAATCGACGATCCTGGGCAGCTAATAACGATTCTTAATCATTTCCTAGTTAGGTTGCAGTAATCAATGCACAAGCGTATTGCATCGTGCTTTCCTTTATCAACAATAATCAGAGCTCCTAAGACAATGAGCTAGGCTGTACAAGCCTTTCTCTATAAATCATCTGATTGGCTCTCAGTTCTTCCATTTCCGTTGGTGCTAACCGATATAGAGCTCCTGTAACAGATACGACTCCTAACAGGATGTCAATCCTAACTCCACTTTACATCTCAGGAGGTAAACAGGGTTGTTCATCACTTGTGCCATGCAAATGACACATCTGTTTTATGAGTGCATGGATGCCTTAATTAGAGAAGCCTACTTAGGCATTTCTATAATGGATATCTTCTTTGAATACCACTAGCTGACTTTAGTACTATATGACCATTGGAATATCTTAGTGGTTCCATGCATTAAACCTCCATACTGATCAGGCATGGACGCAATCTATGGGACACACTGTGATACGCCAATCCTCATATGGCGCTTTTATCCATCATAGTAGGCACTCGCAGTTGATAGAAATCAATGAGAAAATAATTAAAACACATATATTGTCGTACTCTATTATGAGAAAGAGTACTCTTAGATTTTACAGAAAGATCATTGACGAATAGTAGAAGAAACGGTCTTTATGGTTTCATTTCTGGAGTTCTTATGAGTATCGTCAAAAGTTTGCTAAGCTTATGGTCTATGAAAGACTTATTATTGCCTGTATTAAAACAGGACACTTAGCAGAAATTATCATTATTAAATGATAAGGAATGTACTTGATGACATCATGTAATGCCTCTTGGCATTCACCAGGTGAGTTCAGGCATTTCCTTTCTTAGCCCCTCCAGGCTTAGCTGCACCTTCTTTGACAGCTTTATGGCATCTAGTTCTGATGTGGCCTTTTTCACCACAGCCGTAACAAACTGCATTCATTATGTCCCTACATTCATGGGACTGATGACCAGTTCCTTTGCAGATGCCACACTGCTTTGGTCTTTGTTCTATTCAACACTGTCCCCAGTGTCTTTTATAGCAGTTCTTACATACAGGCTTCTTACTGAACTTTTGTTGGTTCTTATTAAGCCCGTACTTGCTCTTTTTCTTAGATTTCTGGGAGTTATCCTCCTCCTTTGGTTCATTCTTCACATTCGAAGTGTAAACAAGGCTCTTTTCATGAGCAATTGAATGTGGTTTTGAATGGGATTTGGAGCGAGTAGCACTCGGCTCTTTGAACTGTTTCATGACCTTTTCCATGGCCTTTCCTACAGCTGCGTAAATCACAGCTTGGAGATTAACTCCATTAATATTGAGGTTTATGTTTGTAGCATCATTAGCTTTTGTCGCATTATTATCATCGCGACTGTTGTCTACCTCATCCGAGTTTGCCATACTCGAAGCTTGGTACTAACCACCAAAGTAAACAATTGTTAGTCATCATCCTGACGACCTTACATAATTTAGCCACGACATCAAAAAAACCGTATAGGCTATTATGTTCCGAACATTCCTAATGAATGTCATTTAGAAGAATATCAAATATCGTTTTTGCCTAGGTCACAAGAGAACCATCATTGGCATTTAAGGTTTGGGCCGAGTCCATTACCTGTTTGACAGGGGATCACAATGTCACAACTGTCTTTATCATATAGATGATTATGAATAGCTCGAAGGCTAGCCTTAAAGGACTTTTAATATATATATGGCACAAAGGCCCGTCACTAGGGACATAAAAGGATATGGCATAAAACCTAGTCATGAAGGACATAAATAATCATATGGCTCGAATGCCTTGTCACAGAGGACATTTAGATATGGCATAAAATGGCCTTGTCACAAGGACATTATAAGATATGGCACCAAAGGCCTGTCTCGGAGGACATTATAAAATCTGGCACAAAAGGCCTGTCACAAAGGATGTTAACATTTGGTATGTTAACTTGTCACGAACGACAAATTATAACACAGAGGCTTGTCATGAATGACTTAAAATATAACTCGTTGGTTTGTCACAAGGACATTAATTTATAAGCCGAAATCTTATTAGATCAGGGGCTTTAAGGCTTAAACATAGTTCTTCACCTTTGGACAGGGAGTCATAGACTACAACTGTCATCGTCTTGAAAGACGATTCATTTTGGCACAAAGGTAAACCAATTTACATCACTAATGGATGTTTATATATAATCATCGTATTTGATGATATTAATCATGACCACATTGATCATATGGACTGCGAAA
This sequence comes from Helianthus tuberosus, assembly GCA_030545235.1. Classification (NCBI taxonomy): domain Eukaryota; kingdom Viridiplantae; phylum Streptophyta; class Magnoliopsida; order Asterales; family Asteraceae; genus Helianthus; species Helianthus tuberosus. The sequence goes on along the minus strand of CM060402.1, from coordinate 156,853,811 downwards.
CTTGGGCATAGCTTTCTACTTTGGACAGAGAACCATAATGATCACAACTGTCATTGTCTTAAATGGACGATATAATGCAGCCCGTAGACGAGACATTACTAGGAATGTTTAATATAATTAAGATGTTGATGAGATTAGTAATGATCACATTGATCAGATAGACTATTAGGTTTGGGTATAACCCATCACTTTGAACAGGGGATCACAAAGACCACCACTATCTTTGTCTTATCGACAATAGAGTAAAGTATAGCCCATAGGCATTTCATCACTAGGGATGTTAATATTATGATCATCATACTGATGATATTAGTCAAGATCGCAATGATTATATAGACTATGAGATTTGAGGATAGCTCACCTCCTTGGGCAAAGAATCATAAAAGATTACAATTGTCTTGTCACAATCGGACAATATAATATAGCCCGTAGGCAAAAAATCATTAAGGATGTTAAATATAATCATCATATTGATGATTTTAGTCATGATCGAATTGATCATATAGACTATTAGGCTTGAGCATAGCTCACTACCTTGGAGAGGGGATCATAAAGATCACAATGTCAATGTCTCAAATGGACAATATACTATAGCCCATAGGCAAAACATCACTAAAGGATGTTAAATAACATGATCATCGTATTAGATGATATTAGTCATGATCGCATTGATCATATAGACTATTAGGCTTGAGCATAGCTCATCACCTTGGACAGGGGATCACAAAGATCACAATGTCAATGTCTCAAATGGACAATATACTATAGCCCGTAGGAAAAACATCACTAAAGGATGTTAAATAACATGATCATCATATTAGATGATATTAGTCATGATCGCATTGATCATATAGACTATTATGTTTGGACATAGTCCAATATTTTTAGACAGGGAGTCATAGACCACAACTGTCATTGTCCTTATTGGACAACAAGTATAGCCCGTAGGCACTTCACCACTAATGGATGTTTATGGTACGATCATCACATTGATGATACTTGCCATGATCTACTTTGATCATATAGGCTTTAAGGCTTGGATGTAATCCAATACCTTGACGGCTGGTGTGGTTTCTCAAGCCACACTGCCATGAGTGTTAACATGTTCTTGGATGTTAACAAAGATTAATTGTTTTAAGAGGGTTTTACCATCATAGCCATGTTCATTGACATATAGGCTAGGTTATACCATTAAGAGGATCTTTTGAAATTTTCAGCTGATCGATAAAGTTCGAGTAAAATCGAAACTATCATTGGATAAAGGACGAAATGAATACCTATATAAATTTTCAAAACTTTCCATAAATCATTAGGAATTTACAATAGTGCCTCAATCAGGACTTTTAGTAATTTATTTGTCCACACAGGGACTTTTAAAGCAACTCTAGTCTACGCAGGGACTAAAAAGAAAATATAAGTCCGTATAGGGACTATAAGATATATCCGCATTGGGATCATTATGATATATCATGTCCACGAAGGGATGTTATTAAACAATTGTCCTCGTAGGGACTTTAAGTCGAAAGATACGTCCTCATTGGGACTTATTAATGAAACAGTATGTCCTTGAAAGGACTATAATAAAATCTCATGTCCACAAGGGATTTTAATGGAATAATATGTCCATAAAGGGACTTTGATGAATCAGCATGTCCACGAAGGGACTATGATGAAATAATATGTCCTTGAAAGGACTATAATGGAGCATAATGTCCATGAAGGACTATATTGAAATACCAAGTCCATGAAGGGACTATTTTAGAATAGTATATCCACAAAGGGATTTTAATGAAATCACACATCCATGAAAGGACTATATTGAAATAGCATGCCCACCGAGGGACTTTATTGAACTATAATGTCCTTGAAGGGACTATATTGAAATATAATGTCCACGAAGGGACTAAATAGCAGATGCCCATATAGGGTCTTAAGTTGAAAGATATGTCCTCACAGGGACTATATAGAAGAGATAGGTCCTTATAGGGACTTAAAGTATAATGAATATTATGAAAGAAGGATTCTCTAACGCCTTCCTTGCTCCATTTCGATCGTTTCTCTTCTTTTTTTACCATATACGGTAGGGACACTGAAGACCTCAGTGAATAAAGTAAGTATTCCAATCAGGATCCGTTATAGAAGTAGAATTTCAAGAATTCCATGGTTAAAGAATGATATGGATCACGGATTGGGTTTTGACTGATACAATCCAAATATGGGATTTCAAAACTTGGAGGTAAGAAATAGGGATCATTAGGATCCACTGGTATTATTTTCAAAACGGGAGCCTCAGGGACCACCTGGTATGGACTCCACTGGCATAGACTTCAAAAGTTGGAGCCTCAGGGACCTCCGATATGGACTTGAAAGTCTGATTGCAAGTTTCAATAGGTTTGACTTTGGAAATAGGTCCATAAAGGTCTTTCCCCCAAACCGGTCGCACGCTTATCCTAGCCGTAGAACGAAGCTTAGCATTCCTTGGCTTCGGATGAGGAGAATCTCCATCAACGAATTCCTTGCTTGGCGACTTATTCAAAATACATAAAATCGAAAACAATGTTTACTTCATAGGGATGAGAGCATTCCTATGTTAAGTCGAGACTCAGGAGGTCTAAGGAATATGCTACTGTGTCATTGAGATTAAACACAAAAGGTTAGTGTTTAATTCACTCAATGTTGGCTCTGATACCAACCTGTCACACCCCGATATTTCCACATATTACCGGTGGGTCCGGTGGGGAGTATCGTGACGTAGTTGATATCATCATGGTCAAACATACACAGAATAGCACAGCAGAAGTCTTGGAATATAAAATATTATTACAAACCCAAATGTCTGAAAATATCAAAGTATTTATTATAGACGAGCCTGTAATATCAAATCCACAGGTGGATCTTCACATAATGTATAAAATGAAGTTTAGCAGACTTTAAGGCATCTTTAAGGATTTGCAAGATCCTCTATTTCGACACCGAGCAACTCCCATCCTATTACGACTAGTACCTGCCACTTAGTCTTTTAAAAATACGTCAGTTTTCACTGGTAAATACAATTAACTGACTCTTTTGAAAAGAGTTTATGAAAATTGATTTAAGTGCACAAGGCACAAACCATTTATAACTTGGGACAATCTTTAATAAAATCTTGTATACAGTTTTACATGTTTGTCATACATATGGGGCCGGTTTGGAAGCCGGTCATGATTAACCGACTCACCACTTATAAAACCCACAAAGGAGTTATCCCCAACAAGTGGTTTATTTAGCATTTGCATCTGTCAGGTGTATGCCTACACCCCGTGCATAGGTCGTGGCCATTTTCAAATGAAATGAGCCGAGGATATCCAGGACACGTTCGTATTAACCCCCAATGTTTATGTTATCAAACAAAACAGATTAAAACGGGTTATGCAAATTTATTAATCAAAATCCGATTAAATGATTTCATACCCGACCAAGCGGTATTATTATAATACCGTATCCAAAGCCCGTATAAGGGAAAATAAGTTAAAAGTATTTACCTGAGCTAATAATTGATTCACAGCAAAATAACTGTAACACCTCGAAAATTTACGTCCAATAATGTCTTGACACGTGTCATAAGCTTTGAATATGTGAAAACATACTTTAGAGGGACTAAAGTTGACAAACGGTGAAACTATGTGAATATAAGGGTCCAAAGTGTCAAAAATTGATAAATAGGCCCTACAATAACCCTACATGGTGTTTATAATCTTAAACGGATAAATCATGGATCATACGAAGCGAAATATGAGAGAAAGTGAGGAATTACAAACTACAGGGGCTAAACGTGTCAACATGTTGAATTTATACATCTGAGTGATCTTTTGGCAAACCCGAAGCTTTGTAATGATAAAATATTCTCACAAGTATATGTGATAAAAATTTCATGAAGTTTCGTGATCATATGAGAAAATTATGATAAAAACCGTACACGAAGGGTTAAATACGTTAACGTTGATTTCGTGACTTTTCGGGTAAGTGCAAAGTTGTTCAAGGACTTTACCATGTTTGTAAATATCCCAAGGCCCTTAAAAATCAGAATTTAGGGTCTAATGTGCAAGAAAAGGACCCAAAACAACGTTACAAAGGTTAGGGACTGAATTGTAAAGTGTTGAAACTTGTTAAGCTGGTTAACACTTGGACTCGGCCCGCCTGGGGTGTCTACTCGGCCCGCATCAGGCCTGCCAGCGACAGTTGCAGCGACCAGATGCAGCGACCAGCGGCCCGCCTGGGGTGTCTACTCCAGAGCCTCACCAATCGAATTTCATGCAGCTAGGGACACTTGTATGCTTCTTACTACACTCCTAGACTCACATGGCAGCTCCAAAACTGATTAAAATCTGCATATAAGGGTCTTGAGTTAGTAAACATATGAACACTTGAACTTTCAAAATTCACAAGAACCTTTCTGGAGCTTTCTGGTCGACAAGGCAGCCTCCTAGTGATCTCTAAGCTTGTTTAGGACCATTGTAAGTGTTCATATCATTCTCTAATTCGTTCTAGCTTAGTGTATTAACCGAAAGTCAAACACTCGTAATTTGAACTTGACTTTAAGATTAAACGAGATTGGCTCTGTCATTTCTCAAATTGAAAGTACCTACAAGTTGGTATTTATGTGTGTAACAAACCCCTAAAAGGGTATTTTCAGATTCACACTCTAAGCATGTTAATTGTCGAGTCAAAGCTTTTCTTAAAAAGTCAACAGAATGTGTTTTTGCAAATTTAAGCATGATTAACAATGTAGGCTACATGCAACCTGTTTGATCATCAAAATAACTTTGTAATTAATGTAAGAACATGTTTCATCATGATCAACTCGACAATTTTCAGTTTAAACCCGAATCGGAACCGAAAGTCACATAAATTGACTTTTTCTTTGACTATCAGTTCTGATCCGTACATGCATGTTTGAGATCTGAATTAGAGCTTATTTTGGACCAACTTTCATATAAGTTTAATTCTCTGAGATTTTACAACTTGGTTCAACACTTATCCGATTCATATGCATGTTACCGGTTTATGCTTAAATATGACTATTTTGCCCTTTTGGCCATAAAACGTGATTTTTGAAAAAGTGAAAGAGTAGAAACATTTGTTACTGATTTATAAACTTGCACCGAAAATTTGATATCAGTTTGAGGTCCAGAATAAGAGTTATGCTCATTATCGTAATTTGAAAGCTTTATGTTACATAAACGGCGTAATTAGCGTATAACCCATTTAAACCCACTTTTTGATACCAAAATTTTTACCCACTGATGTTATATAATATTTTGGGATTTTTAAAGATTTTTATTTAATTTTTGGCTGATCATATCATAGGTCTCTAAGTTTAATTCGGTAAATACCGAATTTACCCTTTTAAGCCATAAAATGAGTTTTATAAATCCTTTTGACCCCAAACCTCTTTCTACTGATTTTATTTGATAAATAAAATATTTTGAGCATTCTGGAAATATAAAAATCTCAGCTTTCTTTTAAAAACCCGGAAACGGCTCTAAATCGCCTTTTAAGCGTTTTTATCGCATAGTGTGCACTATAACCATATTAAACATATAAGGTTGATACCTACTGATGTTTTTAGTATATTTTTATAAAATAACAGTTAGTACAAGTTTTTTTTAAACTCAGGTTTCCAGTTTTGACATTTTTAGCCCTTGTGAAATTACCAAAATACCCCTAAGGTGCATAGTTTGGTTTTAAATGATGATTTTCACTTATGGGTCATACCCTACTGTTATAACATATTAAGTTAAGTATATTTTCTGTATAAACCAGACCTGTAACTCAGATTTCTAATTTAACTCTTTTATAATCTTTTAAATGACCAAAATGCCCTTATGAGGCATAAATTGTGTTTAAATTCATTTGGGGCACATTAGAAGACAACTTACTGATATTATAACATATTTAGAGCATTTTAACTCAGGGAACTTGCATATGACTTCCACGATTACCCGTAACGCTCTTTTCGCGTTCGGTTCGGTTTATGTAACTAGTTTGCATAAATTGACCGAGACGGGTCAAACATTATCATTTTTGTCTCAAAATCCAGAATGTATTTAGTATACCCATATTATACAAGTATTCAAACTTGTCGGGTCTAAATCACATTCTATCCGGTCTTCGCTTAATCGTGCGTTTGAACCGTTTCGTCCTTAAAGCTAACCGGTCTAAGCTTAAGCTTAAATAAAGACCCGTTAGAAATCTAATAGGTTATTATAAACCTTCGTTCCAAATTAGGAAGCACCGGTAAAAGCTATTTGCATTTTCTTGATTGTGATTGATACTTACTCAGGTAAATACTTTTAACTTATTTTCCCTATACGGGCTTGGGTTACGGTATATAAAATACCGCTTGATCGAGCATCAAATCTTACATCCTTGGGTGGTTAATAGAATAATTTGATCGGCTCATTTAAACAGTCTTGTTCACTTAAAGCCTTTGGGGGGTTAATGACCATGTCCCGGATATCCTTGGCATCATCTTACGAGATGGCCACGACCGAACGCGGGGTGTAGGCGTACACCTGTCTGTGCGAAAATAAACATGTGGTGTGTCTATTGATCTTTAACCCGGCACGAACCGGGCTACTGAACGCATAAGTAACATGTAATTCGTTCACAAGTTTATATTAAATAATTGACCCAAGTTATAAAATGTTTTGTGCCACGTGCATTCAAATCAAATTTTCAAACCTTTTCAAATGAGTCAGTTAAATTGTATTTACCAGTGTAAACTGACGTATTTTTCCCAAAAAGGTTAAGTGCAGGTACTACACGAAATAGGCTGGCTGTCTTCTAGAGCGTCCACAATAAGTCTTGCAAGCTTGGACGACAATAAACTGTTGAACAATATCTTATTTTATTTTGATCCGCCTGTGGATCCGTTTCAACTATTAGTGATATTTAATATTACATTTTATTAAAGTTGAAATGAATCTATCTTTGCTTCCGCTGTGCATTTATATATTGTGTTGTTTGTCTATGATGATACCAACTACGTCACCATACTCCCCACCGGGCCCACCGGTGACACGTGGAAAATAGGGGTGTGACAGGTTGGTATCAGAGCTAACTCTGAGTGAATTAAACACTAGTCTTTTGTGTTTAATCTCAGTTACACAATTGCACAATCCTCGATTCTCGAGTCTAGACAAAGAACTTAGGAAATTTCCAAATTTTTGTTTAATTTTCTAACTTTGTCTTAATTATATTTTTGTTGTATCACTTGTTGTTTTTACAGGATCACATAATGCCGCCACGTATGAGAGGCCGAGGAAGGGGAAATGGGGCACATGTAGCCCCAAATGATCACGAAGCCGGGCCGTCACACCGGCGAACACCTTCGGATCCTCACAACACTGATGCTCAAGACCTTTGGAGGTCTTTTACCGAACCTGCTAGGCGCTCAGTCTCACTGAGTACCTCTCCATCGATCCCACACTCATTTGGGCCTCATTCGGAGAATGAGCCCCACAACTCACAACATTCCTATATTCCTCTCGAAGGACACCAGTCACCTTTTAACCAACCATCACCCGTCTTTCAGGGTCTGTTCAACCCTGATGACTACTTAGCAGCAGCAGTGGGTTTTAACCCACTCGGACCAGAAGGCCACTTTTCTGGTGGCAACCCAATGGACATCGACGAGGATACTGATCCTGCTATGCCACCATCAGGTACACCGAACCACCCCATCGAGATTTCAGATGGGTCACCATTTATGGGATCACCTTACAATGGTCCCGATAGCTTTGAGGAGAACTTCAAGCAATATGACTGGGCATTTACTCCCAGTTATCATAACTCTCCTTTGCACCAGCCCCATCATTCTCCTCTTCACCAGTCTTACCATAACTCTCCTCTGCACCAGTCATACCATAACTCTCCCCTGCACCTGCCTCACCACTCTCCCCTACACCAGCCACAACAACAGCCACAACAGCAGCCACAGCAGCAGCAGAATCCTTCCGAGGATTCCCGACTTGTAGCAGTCACCCCGCCAGCAGCACCACCTCCGCTTCAGCCTCCCTCGCCTCCGAGGCGAAGGAGAACTACAGTGCGAATGTCCGCACGAGGGGGAGTGCGTATCAGCACCCCTCCACTTTCGAGTGGCAGCCGGTACTCACCGGTCCACGAAGAAACAGAGATGGGTGAATCTTCACCCCCCATCTCTGAAGTAGCAACTGCGCCAGTCGCGCCACAGCCACCATTGGGTTTTGGAGACCCAATCCCCGCTTACACCGGTGCTGCAGCATTTAACCCCTTCGAGCAGCAGATTCACACGGGTTACAACTTTACGGAGGATCCTTATTGGATAGAAGCAAACTCCAACACTTTCCATCAAGAAGCTCCCTACGGAGGTCCCTGGGCTACGGGACCCTCGACCTATGGGTACCCATCATATGGGTATCAGCAGTCGCAGCCTCCTCAACCTCCTTATTACCAACCGCAGCCTCCTCAACCCCCGCTTTACCAACAACCACCTCAGGCACCGGCGATGTCACCGCCCCAAATGCAAGAAATCATTCATGAGATACAAGAGGTGCGTCAGGAGATGCGGCATGGGTTGCAACATGAACGGAGGCGTAATCGGGGGATGTTTAAGAAGATAGCGGATCTGATTAAGGGGAAGAACAAGAAGGATCGTTGAATCCTTTGTTTGTTGGTTATTTTAGTGTGGTACTCGTGTCCCTGCGTGGACATTTATTTATTTTCTGTACTCTACCCCTGCGAGGGTATTTCTTTCTGTTCTGCCCCTGCGTGGGCATCTTTTTATTTGACCCCTGCGTGGGTTTGTTTGTTTTGTTATTGGCCCCTGCGTGGGCATGTTGTTTATGTAAAAGACCCGTTTAGGGCAAACTCGTACTGGTTTAATTTTTGCTTGAAATGGTTAATTTAAGTTTTTCATTTTTAAATTATGTGCATAAACATAGTGTATAAATAAATGAAAAGTAACATTTATTATTTTGATGTACCATTTTAATAAAATAATAAGGATCTTAAAAGGTAAAACCTAGCTGTTATGTTATCATAAATCTAGCCAATATGGTAGAACCTGTTTAAAAAGATTCAAATCTCTGTTAACATCTGTAAACATGTTAACATTCTTGGCTAGTGTGATCCGTAAAATCACACACGCCACCCTTTTAATAAATTATCCAAGTTTAATATTTCTATATATATTTGGTTGTGACAAAATGCCTACGGGTTATAACTAATGTCATATAAAATAAAAAGGCAGCTGTGGTTTATAAACTCCCTGTCAAGAAAAGGATTGATTTGTCTTTTTATGCAAACTTTAATCCTACAAGATCTAAATTTGTAATTTAGAAATTTTGTCTACGTGACTAGGCTTATTATGCCAATATTATATTTCATTCCAAAAAGATTACTAGTAAAAATCCTGAATGAAATTGACGTGTGCGCGACTACACATATTTTTACTATGAAATTACACACGATTTGGTTTTAAATTTATAAAAGTGATTATTACTTTTACATCAAAACACACACGAAAGAGGCAAGTGTACCCCGTCATATATGTAATAAAGTATCGGTAAGAACCAAGTATCGATCCAAGGAAATGGGCGGAGAAATAATACTAGACCTTTGTCACTAAACTACCGGTAAAAACATAAGTTTGGTTGATTTAAATTAAACTAAAGTAAGCATAAACAAATACATAATAAAAACATAATAGATAATAGATAAATAGCCTTGCTTAATACACAACCATAGCATGTCAACTAAGTCGGTTTTGGCACTAGAGGCATTCGGTCAATTTTCCAATTTAAGACAATTAGTATCCCTTTCGGGAATCCTAACATGACAATCATTCGGAAAGCTAAACCGATAAACACACTTTAACCACCTAAAATTGTTCTTTAACGTGCAATTGATAAATGTCTATGAAAATCTCTTAAAAATAAGTTAGGCAGCCGTTAGGATTATTCTAACCTCACTTAAACAAGGAAAGCGACACCGATAAACACAATGCAACCACCGAGAAAAGCATAAACTAGATTAAATCACAACCAAGTTCATTTTACAAATCTTGCACAATAATTCACTAAGATAGCAATTTTGGCCTAAACTACTAACTAAGCTAACAAATCATGGCAAGAATCTATAACGACACCATCTAACCCGTTTAGGTCCTTACGTGACGGCAAGCTCTCTTGATTAACAATAATTACATTTTATTAAATCACTAACCATTTCTAGTATCATGATGCATACATTTAAACCAAGCTAATCTAGTTAACCAAGTTCAAAGTTTACTAATACAAGATTAATTAAGCTTCATTTTTCAACTATCTTAACTAACCAAGCATCAATCATCCAACATAATTACTTATAATCAAGAATTCAATATCAATAACAAGGTTGCAAACTAATCATCAAAGATTAACATAGAAAATACTTCAAAGTGTCATTACAAACAAAGTTTAACAAACTAATGGTTATAATCTAGCAAGGGATTGTTGTGTTTTTGCCCAAAGGCTACAATAATACATAAACAATAATCTAAGTACTTGAAAGATTAACAAAATCATGGAAAGATTAGAAAATCAAACCATAAACAAGTACTAGACTAAGGATCCGGGTAGTAATCGAGCTAAACGAGACAATGTGGCTTGAATCCGGGTGAAAACAGAAGCCTCCGGAGCCTGAAAATCGCCTGTGAAGCTCTCCAAAAATCCAGAATTTCGAACAGAATGTTTCAGCTCTGTTTTTATATTTTTCCGCTGTCGCACGGTCGTTCCCTGTGTGGCACGACCGTGCACTTTATTCAATTATTGGGGATGGGTCACCATACTGCATACGTCATCAGATCTTTGACCGGATACGATATCGCACGACCGTTCTTTGTATGGAACGGTCGTTCTTCACCGGGTTGTTGTTGCACGCCGAGTCGCACTGACCGTTCAGTTCCGAGACTCTGTTGGTTCATCGGATACGCACGGTCGTTCCTCAGATGGAACGTCCGTTCTTCACCGAGCCGCCTTGTTTTCCTAGAACGCCCAGTCGCACTGACCGTTCAGTTCCGAGACTCTGTTGGTTCATCGGATACGCACGGTCGTTCCTCAGATGGAACGTCCGTTCTTCACCGAGCCGCCTTGTTTTCCTAGAACGCCCAGTCGCACCTCTCGTTCATTGCCGGGTTGATCAACTTTGTCGGAGATGCACGACCGTGCCTCAGGTGGAACGGTCGTTCCACAGGCCCAGGTCCGTTTTCTAACAGAATCTTCGCAGCTTTGTCGTTTTGTTCGGAAAGTCCTCGTTTTTGCCATCATCTTGTCTGGTATGCAGTTTTAAGCCTGTAAACAAAAGTATACAATATTAAGTATCCGAATGACGGTTTTACGGCTAAAAACGCATAAAATAGGGGTAAAACGGGGGACTAAAATATGTGTAAATTAACGAATATCAAATCTCCCCACACTTGAACCTTGCTTGTCCTCAAGCAAGCTGAACTAAAAAGCAATAAAAGACATAAACAAACAAGAACGATAATTTACACACTATTTTATTGAAAACTACTATAAACGGTTAGCCGGTTTGTCGAAAGACAACATCAAAAGACTCAAACCCAACAAGCATATGCAATTATAAAGCGACAACTAAAAAGCCGTGACTTCACATTTAATTGACTCACATATTAATCTTCACACGACTCACATGTTAATCTTCACACGACTCACAATGTTCACACACTCGGTTTTATTTATGAAACATACATAAAATGTGTATGTGTAAACACTCAATGCCTAGTCAATGAAATGTGCAATATCATAAGCTTGTCATAAGATCTCATCTCCACCAACTAACATGCAAACAAGTGTAAATCAAGAGGTCTTTACGGGCTATAACGTTAGGCTTGGGCGAAGGGTATGGAAGTGGACATTTAAAGTGGCGAAAATGGTTAAAACTCGGTAGTAGCGTTTAACTAGCAAGAAAATAATACAACTATACATACAAACGCCTTAAAAAGGCGACTAAAGCGCAATCGAGCTTATCAACGAAATTTTTAACATTTAAGCATTCAAAATTGCTCGATTTCTATCAACTTCACCCTATTTTAGGGTGTTTTATTTTCTGTTTTTTTTTTCAATAACATACAAACTATACAATGAAATATAAACAATGACAAGCTAGTTAAACTATTATTTTAACCGAGTTTCAACACTAAAAAGGTTTAAAAACATAAAAAGGCTAAATTTGGTTAAGTGGGCGATAATGTGGGTAAACAAAGGTGAACGGGAAGGCTCGACATGGTTAATCCTAAAGGGTAATGTAAGGTGGGAAGCACAACACAAAGAACAAGGTTTACAACAAAGGGTAATCTAAGTGCCTCTATCACTTTTACACAAATCCGCACGTTCATGGTCTTAATAAGCATACTAGTGACAAGTTCTAAATTACACATAACATCCGGCTCACTCCTATATCCGAAATGAACAAATATATAATAATCAAGGCTCAAATATGCTCACGTAACGGAAGGAATGGGTAAAAGTGTGAAAACTATCATGTAATTCTTTCTTTGTTTGTCACGCTTTCCGGTTTCCTTTTTCAAAAATATTTTGCTTGTCGAGTTTTTATCAAGTCCGATGCTTTCTAAAACACAACCAACCGGTTTATTTAATAAAATATATACATAATACAAGTATTTTTGAATGATTTTTCTGATTTTTTTTTTATTTTTTATTTTTTTATTTTTTTTTAAGAGGACAAACAAAGTTAACAAAGTTAACCCCCTCCCCACACTTGAACTTCGCATTGTCCCCAATGCGAGACCCGAAATATAGAGAAAAGGGATAAAAATACTCCCCTCAAGATGATAATGATGCCACGAGACTTTCGAAGCTGCATCTGGTACGTGCTCCGGTCCAAGATCCGATAGCTAAAACCTGCGAGTATGTCACATGTGCACCCAAAACATAACAGAAACAAAAAAAATCACAAAACAACCATAATATACATAAATACTAAAATCCAAACAAAACACAAAGGAAATTGTCTGAAATGCATAACCGGGGTGTTTTAAATAATAGTCAAAATAAACACCCAAAAGTAAATAAAGTACTGAAAAAGAAAACACCACCAAATGCTATCACCACTGCCAACTACTCATCATCATCATCATCATCATCATCATCATCATCATCATCATCATCATCATCATCATCATCATCATCATCATCATCATGTCTCGTGCCAGATGGGCCCTGATCGCCATAGCCAGGGGGTTCCACGGTGGGAACTGTGGAGGGTGCTGAAAGTAGTCGGGGTGTGCGTGATGCATCTCCCTGAAAAGATATGAAAAACCCGAACTCACCCCCTGATATAGAGTATCCTGGCGCTGCCAAATCTGGTCCTGTGTGGCCCGAATCTGTTGCTGATCGGCCCGAATCTCTTGCTGGCTGGCACGAATCTCATCCTGGCTAGATCTAATCTGATCGAAGTAGGTACCATGCTGCTCCTGCGTCACACGCATATCCTGGAACTGCTGGTAGAATGTGGGCCAGTCCTCATGCTGATGAAATGCATGGTGCGGCGGCGAGTGTGGTGGTGTTGGTGGCTGGTGCTGGTGCTGCTCTCCTATCTCAACATCCTCATCTTCCTCCTCATGTTCCTCCTCAGCTGGAGGCAACGAGTCCCAGACCTCGTTGTTCAATCCCCTCAACCTATCTCCCCTATCAAGCTCAGCAATCACCCCCATGAACTTCAGCGACCGGATATCGACATGAACCCCCTCAGTAATCAAAGTGAGACCCTGAAGCACCCCCGGCGTCATATAGCGCTCATTGTACGCTATTTCGGTCACATACGAACCGCCATGTATCTCACTGTTCGCATGTCGCCCCGAGCTCTTGACAAAATACTCAGCCATTCGAGCGGCTAGGTTGATTGGTGCTTTGTCAACCAACGCATATAAAAAGAGCAAATCAGGTGTGGGACAGTTACCGAGACTGTCCATGCGACCGCATATCGAATGGCTGAATACATGGTGCATCACTCGCACCAGAGGGTCTCGGAGTCGCGAGGCCTTTGACATCCTCGGGTTGTAGGGCTCCCCAATAGCGTTTTCTGCCCAGAATGCATCCCGCGCTGCATCATTAGGGAAGTTGAACTGATCGTTGAAGACGTCGGGGTCATCCATGTCCTCCCTAGTATAAATCCCAAGTCGTCTTCCCAAACGACCAACCGACCATGTATGCCAACGTCTACATAACCTGAAGGTTACCCGCTCCCTGTAGCGGAAATCGGGCTGTGTATGTGCAACCGGCCTTTCATAAGCATATGATGCGAAGAATTCAATTGTCAACTCCCGGTAAACGGGTCGGTTGCAACCGACCAAATTTGCAAGCGGGCGACTCATCATGTCGTCTAATCTGTCATATTGATTGAGCTCTCGCATGACTTCCCAGTCTAACCATCGGGGGATTCCAAACTGCCCCCGTCTCGCCCACAATGCGTCGCGCTTCGGTATGCACAAAGCTTCTTTCTCAATGTTGGGGTCAAACTGAAGGAAGGGATGGTTCATCTGTAATGGGGAACATTGTTAGAAAGACAGAGGGAGAAATGAATTGAAAACAGGCGAGCAGCCAATTATGAAGCTACTGTCAAACTGTACTGGGCAAATGGCACGGTCGTTCTTTGAGACGCACGGTCGTGCGTCTCCGAGAACTAACAGACCAAGCCCAGAAATGCCGGAACTATCGTGAAACACCGGCGAGGAACGACCGTTCCATACGAGGAACGACCGTGCACTTGGTTTTCTGCAGATTTTTGACCCGGGCTCTAAGTAGCCCGATTTTTTCACAAATCTTCAAGTTTTTACACAAACGGGGGTCAGAAAAATGCACCAGATGTTCACGATACTACGATTCAACAAGGGTTAGGGTTTCGATTTGTTTATGAAGAGAACCCTAAAAATTCCTTGAAGAATCGGAAGAAATCTAACCTAGAAAGCAAGAAAACAAGAAATCTACAACTAGGAACGTACCGTGTGAAGAAGGGTGTGAGATCGTGCGAAAAACCGTGCGATATGATGAAGAATCGCCCTGGAATGGCTTGCAGCGACTAGGGTTCGCGAATGAAGGGTTTGGGAGCAGATGGGGGTATTTATAATATGCCAAATGACAAAAATGCCCTTAGCCTGTGGCACGGTTGTTCCTGGTATGGAACGGTCGTGCGGTACCGACATCGCTCAAACCCTGCAGCATGTTCTCGGAAATGCACCGAGGGTGCGACTAACCGTTCCGGCTTGCTCGGAATTGCACGGTCGTGCGACCCGAGGAACGGTCGTGCATCAGGTGCAGATACAGAATTTTCCGCAGAAGCTATTTCCAGCAACTGTTTCGGCCGTTATTCGCCGTTTTTTCGACACACCAACTGTTCTAACAATATTGCAATACAGAACCTTCACTCGGCACGTACGAAAACTAAACAAACTAACGTAAACTACCTAACTAACCTACATTACGCTAAGACTAGAAAAACAAATAAAAAGACGAAACTACCCCTAAAGCGCAAAATACGCTCTTGCTACATTTTTGTCGGCGAGTCAGTAGCGTAGACTCTCTCATCCCCACACTTATGATGTGTGCGGGGTTTGGAGATCAATGCTAAATTTTTGTCGGCGAGTCGATAGCAAGACTCCATGCTAAATTTTTGTCGGCGAGTCGATAGCAAGACTCCATGCTAAATTTTTGTCGGCGAGTCGATAGCAAGACTCATGCTAAATTTTTGTCGGCGAGTCGATAGCAAGACTCATGTCCCCACACTTTACATGTGCGGGCCATTACCACGCCCCTTCGGGTAGAGATAGAAATGAAATAAAAAAAATATTTACAAAAGATAAAAATGATAACAAATATATACAAAATGGCTAAATCACCATCGTGTCCTAGCAATGGAACTTTTTTTTTTGTTTTTTTTATTTATTTTTTTTTATTTTTTTTAAAAAAAAATTTTAATTTTTTTTCAGCTGAATAAAAGCAGAATATTATTAAAAAATGAGCTGAAAATTTTATAAAAATCCAAAAATGGGCCCGAAATTTTATAAAAATCAACACAATAAAAATAATCGAATCGGCTAATACAAAAATGATTTTTAGGTGCCGAAAACCCAAAGAATAAATGAATAAATAAATCCGGATTTGAATAAATAAATGGAGCAAAAATTTACAAGTGTGAAAAAAAATATTAACAAAAACGAATAAATCGAATTAAAAGCAAGAAATATTAACAAAAAAAAAAATAAACAAATAAATAATCAAGAAAAATATTCACAAATATTAACAAATAATCACAAGTATATACACCGATAACACAATGACTCGGGTCGTTCCTAAAACTCGCCATTTCCCCGGCAACGGCGCCAAAAACTTGACGTGTGCGCGACTACACATATTTTTACTATGAAATTACACACGATTTGGTTTTAAATTTATAAAAGTGATTATTACTTTTACATCAAAACACACACGAAAGAGGCAAGTGTACCCCGTCATATATGTAATAAAGTATCGGTAAGAACCAAGTATCGATCCAAGGAAATGGGCGGAGAAATAATACTAGACCTTTGTCACTAAACTACCGGTAAAAACATAAGTTTGGTTGATTTAAATTAAACTAAAGTAAGCATAAACAAATACATAATAAAAACATAATAGATAATAGATAAATAGCCTTGCTTAATACACAACCATAGCATGTCAACTAAGTCGGTTTTGGCACTAGAGGCATTCGGTCAATTTTCCAATTTAAGACAATAGTATCCCTTTCGGGAATCCTAACATGACAATCATTCGGAAAGCTAAACCGATAAACACACTTTAACCACCTAAAATTGTTCTGTAACGTGCAATTGATAAATGTCTATGAAAATCTCTTAAAAATAAGTTAGGCAGCCGTTAGGATTATTCTAACCTCACTTAAACAAGGAAAGCGACACCGATAAACACAATGCAACCACCGAGAAAAGCATAAACTAGATTAAATCACAACCAAGTTCATTTTACAAATCTTGCACAATAATTCACTAAGATAGCAATTTTGGCCTAAACTACTAACTAAGCTAACAAATCATGGCAAGAATCTATAACGACACCATCTAACCCGTTTAGGTCCTTACGTGACGGCAAGCTCTCTTGATTAACAATAATTACATTTTATTAAATCACTAACCATTTCTAGTATCATGATGCATACATTTAAACCAAGCTAATCTAGTTAACCAAGTTCAAAGTTTACTAATACAAGATTAATTAAGCTTCATTTTTCAACTATCTTAACTAACCAAGCATCAATCATCCAACATAATTACTTATAATCAAGAATTCAATATCAATAACAAGGTTGCAAACTAATCATCAAAGATTAACATAGAAAATACTTCAAAGTGTCATTACAAACAAAGTTTAACAAACTAATGGTTATAATCTAGCAAGGGATTGTTGTGTTTTTGCCCAAAGGCTACAATAATACATAAACAATAATCTAAGTACTTGAAAGATTAACAAAATCATGGAAAGATTAGAAAATCAAACCATAAACAAGTACTAGACTAAGGATCCGGGTAGTAATCGAGACAATGTGGCTTGAATCCGGGTGAAAGCAGAAGCCTCCGGAGCCTGAAAATCGCCTGTGAAGCTCTCCAAAAATCCAGAATTTCGAACAGAATGTTTCAGCTCTGTTTTTATATTTTTCCGCTGTCGCACAGTCGTTCCCTGTGTGGCACGACCGTGCACTTTATTCAATTATTGGGGATGGGTCACCATACTGCATACGTCATCAGATCTTTGACCGGATACGATATCGCACGACCGTTCTTTGTATGGAACGGTCGTTCTTCACCGGGTTGTTGTTGCACGCTGAGTCGCACTGACCGTTCAGTTCCGAGACTCTGTTGGTTCATCGGATACGCACGGTCGTTCCTCAGATGGAACGTCCGTTCTTCACCGAGCCGCCTTGTTTTCCTAGAACGCCCAGTCGCACTGACCGTTCAGTTCCGAGACTCTGTTGGTTCATCGGATACGCACGGTCGTTCCTCAGATGGAACGTCCGTTCTTCACCGAGCCGCCTTGTTTTCCTAGAACGCCCAGTCGCACCTCTCGTTCATTGCCGGGTTGATCAACTTTGTCGGATATGCACGACCGTGCCTCAGGTGGAACGGTCGTTCCACAGGCCCAGGTCCGTTTTCTAACAGAATCTTCGCAGCTTTGTCGTTTTGTCCGGAAAGTCCTCGGTTTTGCCATCATCTTGTCTGGTATGCAGTTTTAAGCCTGTAAACAAAAGTATACAATATTAAGTATCCGAATGACGGTTTTACGGCTAAAAACGCATAAAATAGGGGTAAAACGGGGGACTAAAATATGTGTAAATTAACGAATATCAGAAATTATTTAACAAATTAACTAATATGGCTTTTATTTACCATGGTTAATAAATCGTCAAGAACGATAATACTGTTTAGACTTCTAAATAGACCTTGTCCATATTTTTATGTAGCAAATTAAGACTACATGGCTAAGTCTGAAGAATTAAACAGTCGTCCGGCACAAAACCCTGGAAATGCTAAGATGTTAGTAACTGGTGCGGAATTGAAAGCATTAGTGAATGATGCTGTTGTCGAAGCACTAAATAGACAATTTAGTGAAGCAAGCGGGACCCGAAGTAGGACCCGAACCGCATCATGTTCCAAGCCAAGAACACACTCGGAGGCTCATAGCAAGCCACCCTCTAAGAAAGAGGTACCTAAAAAGGAGGGACCCAAAAAGGATGATGACCGACACTCATCGAATCAAAATAGTGTTCCCCCAAAGAAGAAAGAGTTTGATGCTAAACCTCAAACCAAATCATGTACTTACAAGTACTTCGTTTCTTGTAAACCCAGAGACTTTACTGGGGAAAAAGGAGCGGTCGATTGCATGACCTGGTTGGACGAAATGGATATTGTAGTGGACATCAGCGGTTGTGCTGAAAGAGATGTGGTGAAATACGTATCCCAATCGTTCAAAGGAGATGCACTAGCGTGGTGGAAATCTCTTATACAAGCTGTCGGAAAGGCCACACTTTACAGTATGTCATGGGATCAGTTCGTGGACCTTATTAAAGAGAATTTTTGCCCACAACATGAAGTTGAAAGGATCGAGTCAGACTTCGTATCTTTGGTGATGAAAAATTTAGACTGCCAGGCATACCTCACCACTTTCAATACTCTATCTCGGTTGGTTCCGTACTTGGTAACCCCAGAGCCGAAAAGGATTGCCCGTTTCATCGGGGGTTTAGCCCCTGAAATTAAAGCAAGTGTTAAGGCGTCAAGACCGGCAACCTTCAGATCAGCAGCTGATCTATCTCTCTCTCTCACCATGGACGTAGTCAGGTTGAGAGCACTCAGGAACTCAGAAGAGAATAAGAGAAAGCGTGAGGACGATACCTCACGAAGATCAGAAAAGAGACACCGAGGAAATAACGACCACAGGAAAGGGTCGGGATCTAAGAGAGATGGGCAACAATCGGGGGATAAGCCCAAATGTAAAACTTGTAAAAAGAACCATTTTGGGAAGTGTCGTTTTGAGTCGAAATCCCAGTCTCCTGTGAGACCCTGTGGGATTTGCAAATCCACGGATTATAAGACTTTGGAGTGTAAGAAACTGAAGGATGCAACATGTTACGGTTGCAACGAAAAAGGGCACATCAAGTCTAATTGCCCAAAGTACGCCAAGAAAGCAGAAGATGGAAAGAAGACTAATGCGAGAGTCTTCAAAATGGACGCTAAGGAAGCTATTCTAGATGACAACGTGATTACAGGTACTTTTCTCGTAAATGATGTTTTTGCTAGAGTATTGTTTGATTCTGGAGCAGATAAGTCATTTGTAGATAATAAGTTTTGTGACTTGTTGAAATTACCTGTAAAACCCTTAAGTGTGAAATATGAGGTGGAATTAGCTGATGGAACCATAGAAACAGCCTCAACTGTTTTAGATGGATGTGTTATATCCATTGGGAATCATTCTTTTCCTTTGTCCTTACTTCCCTTTAAGCTAGCCGGTTTTGATATAGTGATAGGTATGGATTGGTTATCGCATAACCAAGCCCATATTATGTGCAATAGAAAGCAAGTGGTAGTCAAAACTCCGTCTGGGGAGTCACTTACCATCCAAGGGGATACTCAGCATGGATTGCCTGAGCAAGTGTCCATGCTCAAGGCATCCAGATGTATGCAGAAGGGTTGTGTTATTTATATGGCACAAGTTACTATAGACGAGCCAAAGCCTAAGATTGAAGACATCCCTATCATTTCGGAATATCCTGGAGTTTTTCCCGAAGAATTACCTGGGTTACCACCAAATAGGCAAGTGGAATTTCGAATTGACATCATCCCGGGAGCAGCACCAGTAGCGAGAGCACCTTATAGGTTAGCACCAACGGAGATGAAGGAGTTAAGGACGCAGTTAGATGATCTGTTAGCTAAAGGTTTTATTAGGCCTAGTTCGTCTCCTTGGGGAGCGCCGATTTTGTTTGTCAAGAAGAAGGATGGGTCGATGCGTCTGTGCATCGATTATCGTGAGCTTAATAAAGTCACTATCAAGAATAGGTATCCTTTGCCCAGGATCGACGATCTGTTCGATCAGTTACAAGGAGCAAGCTACTTTTCTAAGATCGACTTAAGGTCAGGCTATCATCAGTTAAAGGTCAAGGATGAAGATGTTCACAAGACAACGTTTAGGACTCGTTATGGTCATTACGAGTTCCTAGTGATGCCTTTCGGGCTCACTAATGCACCGGCCGCATTCATGGATCTCATGAATCGCGTCTGCAAGCCTTACTTAGACAAATTCGTCATCGTCTTTATTGACGACATCCTTATTTATTCGAAGAGCCAAGCTGATCACGAGAAACACCTTCGTTGTATTCTCAAACTTCTACATCAAGAGAAACTCTACGCCAAATTTTCGAAGTGCGAATTTTGGCTTCGAGAAGTCCAATTTCTTGGCATGTGGTAAGTGAGCGTGGTATCCAAGTGGATCCCGCTAAGGTGGAAGCAGTTATGAATTGGCAAGAGCCAAAGACGCCTACTGAGATTCGCAGTTTCCTGGGTTTAGCAGGATATTATAGGCGTTTTATCGAAAACTTTTCCAGGATTGCTGCGCCCCTAACCTCGTTGACACGTAAGAAGGTTAAGTTTGATTGGGGCCCTAAGCAGCAGGAATCCTTTGATATTTTGAAGAAAAAGTTGAGCAATGCACCAGTGTTAACATTGCCCGATGGTATAGAAGAATTTGTGGTGTACTGTGATGCATCACACACTGGTATGGGCTGTGTACTCATGCAGAAAGGCAAGGTTATTGCCTATGCTTCACGACAGTTAAAGGTACACGAGAAGAACTACACCACCCACGACTTGGAGCTGGGTGCCGTTGTATTCGCATTAAAGCTATGGAGGCATTACTTATATGGAACCAAGTGTGTGATCTATTCAGATCACAAGAGCCTTCAACATTTGTTTAATCAGAAGGACTTAAACATGCAACAGAGACGATGGATGGAAACTTTAAACGATTATGATTGTGAAATAAAGTACCATCCAGGCAAGGCAAATGTAGTTGCTGACGCCTTGAGCAGAAAAGAAAGGGTTAAACCGATAAGAATCAATGCCAAGCGCATTGAAATCAAGAATGATTTGAACGAAAGGATACTAGCTGCACAGAAGGAAGCTGTGTTGGAAGCTAATTATCCTGAAGAAAAGCTAGGAATAACTGAGGAGCAGTTATCCCATGACAAAGACGGAATGCTAAGATTGAATGGACGAATATGGGTTCCCATTTTTGGAGGACTTCGAGATGTTATCCTCCAGGAAGCCCACAGTTCCAAATATTCCGTTCATCCTGGAGCTGATAAGATGTACCAGGATCTAAAAGCAAACTACTGGTGGATTGGTTTGAAAAAGTCTGTAGCTGCTTACGTAGCTAAATGCTTGACTTGTGCGCAAGTCAAAGCGGAACACCAGAAGCCGTCAGGTTTGTTACAACAACCTGAAATTCCCACATGGAAATGGGAAATGGTGACGATGGATTTCATCACCAAATTACCGAAGACAAGAAATGGAAACGATACTATATGGGTCATAGTAGATAGACTGACAAAGTCAGCACATTTTCTACCCATCAAGGAGACTTATAGCTCCGATATGTTAGCACAATTATACGTTGATAAGATTGTAGCCTTGCATGGAATACCTGTGTCTATTATCTCTGATAGAGATACTAGATACACGTCACATTTTTGGAAGAGTTTCCAACAATCTTTGGGCACACGTTTAAATTTTAGTACGGCTTATCATCCTCAGACTGATGGTCAAAGTGAGCGTACTATTCAAACATTGGAAGATATGCTACGTGCATGTGCGATCGATTTGGGTGGTAGTTGGGATAAGAACCTACCATTAATCGAATTCTCCTACAACAATAGCTACCACACCAGCATAAAAGCTGCGCCTTTTGAGGCCTTATACGGTAGAAAGTGTAGATCGCCCATTTGTTGGGCGGAAGTTGGAGATGTCCAACTATCGGGACCAGAGATAGTTTTTGAGACGACGGACAAGATTGTCCAGATTCGCGATCGTTTGAAAGCTGCTAGGGATAGGCTTTTCAAAGCGTATCACCCTGGAAAGGGGTAATGCGATTTGGTAAGAAATGCAAGCTAAGCCCGAGATACATAGGACCTTTCGAGGTTATCGAACGTGTCGGGTCAGTTGCTTATAAGTTAAACTTGCCTGAAGAGCTCAGTGCTATACATAATGTTTTTCACATCTGTAATTTGAAGAAGTGTTGTGCTGATGAATCACTGGTTATACCGCATACGGATGTACATATAGACAAAAGCTTGAAATTTGTGGAAAAGCCATTGTCGATTTAAGATCGACAGGTAAAGAAGCTTCGAAGGAAGCATGTACCTATTGTTAAGGTCAAATGGGATGCCCGTAGAGGTCCCGAATACACGTGGGAGGTAGAATCCACGATGAAAGAAAAATACCCTCATTTGTTTCAGTAAATCTCGAGGTCGAGATTTCTTTTAAGGGGGTGAGGATGTAACACCTCGAAAATTTACGTCCAATAATGTCTTGACACGTGTCATAAGCTTTGAATATGTGAAAACATACTTTAGAGGGACTAAAGTTGACAAACGGTGAAACTATGTGAATATAAGGGTCCAAAGTGTCAACAATTGATAAATAGGCCCTACAATAACCCTACATGGTGTTTATAATCTTAAACGGATAAATCATGGATCATACGAAGCGAAATATGAGAGAAAGTGAGGAATTACAAACTACAGGGGCTAAACGTGTCAACATGTTGAATTTATACCTCTGAGTGATCTTTTGGCAAACCCGAAGCTTTGTAATGATAAAATATACTCACAAGTATATGTGATAAAAATTTCATGAAGTTTCGTGATCATATGAGAAAATTATGATAAAAACCGTACACGAAGGGTTAAATACGTTAACGTTGATTTCGTGACTTTTCGGGTAAGTGCAAAGTTGTTCAAGGACTTTACCATGTTTATAAATATCCCAAGGCCCTTAAAAATCAGAATTTAGGGTCTAATGTGCAAGAAAAGGACCCAAAACAACGTTACAAAGGTTAGGGACTGAATTGTAAAGTGTTGAAACTTGTTAAGCTGGTTAACACTTGGATGCGGCCCGCCTGGGGTGTCTACTCGGCCCGCATCAGGCCTGCCAGCGACAGATGCAGCAACCAGCGGCCAGTTATGTTTGTTTTGCGAGTTGTTAACAGCTGTTGTCGACTCCAGAGCCTCACCAATCGAATTTCATGCAGCTAGGGACACTTGTATGCTTCTTACTACACTCCTAGACTCACATGGCAGCTCCAAAACTGATTAAAATCTGCATATAAGGGTCTTGAGTTAGTAAACATATGAACACTTGAACTTTCAAAATTCACAAGAACCTTTCTGGAGCTTTCTGGTCGACAAGGCAGCCTCCTAGTGATCTCTAAGCTTGTTTAGGACCATTGTAAGTGTTCATATCATTCTCTAATTCGTTCTAGCTTAGTGTATTAACCGAAAGTCAAACACTCGTAATTTGAACTTGACTTTAAGATTAAACGAGATTGGCTCTGTCATTTCTCAAATTGAAAGTACCTACAAGTTGGTATTTATGTGTGTAACAAACCCCTAAAAGGGTATTTTCAGATTCACACTCTAAGCATGTTAATTGTCGAGTCAAAGCTTTTCTTAAAAAGTCAACAGAATGTGTTTTTGCAAATTTAAGCATGATTAACAATGTAGGCTACATGCAACCTGTTTGATCATCAAAATAACTTTGTAATTAATGTAAGAACATGTTTCATCATGATCAACTCGACAATTTTCAGTTTAAACCCGAATCGGAACCGAAAGTCACATAAATTGACTTTTTCTTTGACTATCAGTTCTGATCCGTACATGCATGTTTGAGATCTGAATTAGAGCTTATTTTGGACCAACTTTCATATAAGTTTAATTCTCTGAGATTTTACAACTTGGTTCAACACTTATCCGATTCATATGCATGTTACCGGTTTATGCTTAAATATGACTATTTTGCCCTTTTGGCCATAAAACGTGATTTTTGAAAAAGTGAAAGAGTAGAAACATTTGTTACTGATTTATAAACTTGCACCGAAAATTTGATATCAGTTTGAGGTCCAGAATAAGAGTTATGCTCATTATCGTAATTTGAAAGCTTTATGTTACATAAACGGCGTAATTAGCGTATAACCCATTTAAACCCACTTTTTGATACCAAACTTTTTACCCACTGATGTTATATAATATTTTGGGATTTTTAAAGATTTTTATTTAATTTTTGGCTGATCATATCATAGGTCTCTAAGTTTAATTCGGTAAATACCGAATTTACCCTTTTAAGCCATAAAATGAGTTTTATAAATCCTTTTGACCCCAAACCTCTTTCTACTGATTTTATTTGATAAATAAAATATTTTGAGCATTCTGGAAATATAAAAATCTCAGCTTTCTTTTAAAAACCCGGAAACGGCTCTAAATCGCCTTTTTAAGCGTTTTTATCGCATAGTGTGCACTATAACCATATTAAACATATAAGGTTGATACCTACTGATGTTTTTAGTATATTTTTATAAAATAACAGTTAGTACAAGTTTTTTTTAAACTCAGGTTTCCAGTTTTGACATTTTTAGCCCTTGTGAAATTACCAAAATACCCCTAAGGTGCATAGTTTGGTTTTAAATGATGATTTTCACTTATGGGTCATACCCTACTGTTATAACATATTAAGTTAAGTATATTTTCTGTATAAACCAGACCTGTAACTCAGATTTCTAATTTAACTCTTTTATAATCTTTTAAATGACCAAAATGCCCTTATGAGGCATAAATTGTGTTTAAATTCATTTGGGGCACATTAGAAGACAACTTACTGATATTATAACATATTTAGAGCATTTTAACTCAGGGAACTTGCATATGACTTCCACGATTACCCGTAACGCTCTTTTCGCGTTCGGTTCGGTTTATGTAACTAGTTTGCATAAATTGACCGATACGGGTCAAACATTATCATTTTTGTCTCAAAATCCAGAATGTATTTAGTATACCCATATTATACAAGTATTCAAACTTGTCGGGTCTAAATCACATTCTATCCGGTCTTCGCTTAATCGTGCGTTTGAACCGTTTCGTCCTTAAAGCTAACCGGTCTAAGCTTAAGCTTAAATAAAGACCCGTTAGAAATCTAATAGGTTATTATAAACCTTCGTTCCAGATTAGGAAGCACCGGTAAAAGCTATTTGCATTTTCTTGATTGTGATTGATACTTACTCAGGTAAATACTTTTAACTTATTTTCCCTATACGGGCTTGGGTTACGGTATATAAAATACCGCTTGATCGAGCATCAAATCTTACATCCTTGGGTGGTTAATAGAATAATTTGATCGGCTCATTTAAACAGTCTTGTTCACTTAAAGCCTTTGGGGGGTTAATGACCATGTCCCGGATATCCTTGGCATCATCTTACGAGATGGCCACGACCGAACGCGGGGTGTAGGCGTACACCTGTCTGTGCGAAAATAAACATGTGGTGTGTCTATTGATCTTTAACCCGGCACGAACCGGGCTACTGAACGCATAAGTAACATGTAATTCGTTCACAAGTTTATATTAAATAATTGACCCAAGTTATAAAATGTTTTGTGCCACGTGCATTCAAATCAAATTTTCAAACCTTTTCAAATGAGTCAGTTAAATTGTATTTACCAGTGTAAACTGACGTATTTTTCCCAAAAAGGTTAAGTGCAGGTACTACACGAAATAGGCTGGCTGTCTTCTAGAGCGTCTACAATAAGTCTCGCAAGCTTGGACGACAATAAACTGTTGAACAATATCTTATTTTATTTTGATCCGCCTGTGGATCCGTTTCAACTATTAGTGATATTTAATATTACATTTTATTAAAGTTGAAATGAATCTATCTTTGCTTCCGCTGTGCATTTATATATTGTGTTGTTTGTCTATGATGATACCAACTACGTCACCATACTCCCCACCGGGCCCACCGGTGACACGTGGAAAATAGGGGTGTGACAATAACTCAGTCGTATCCAATCTATCTAAATGCAGGTAGCTTTTACCGGGTGGCTCTAGTATGGAGTGATGGTAATATATAACCAATTCAGAATGCTAACGGTCTTATTTAAGTCGTAGACTTAGACCGGCTAGCTTAAAGTATCTAAAGCGGTACGATACGCTAGATTAAGCGATGACCGGAATAGAATGTTATTTAGACCCAAAAAGTATGAAGACTTGTATAATATGGGTAAACTAAGTACATTCTGGATTTTGAAGCAAAAACGATAAGGTTAAACACGTTTCGGCAAACTTACGTAAACTAGTTACATAAACCAATCCGAACGCGTAAATGCATAACGGGCAACCAAATGAACCATATACAAGTCTCATATGTTATTATGTTTAAAATATGTTAATACATCAGTAGGATGTTAACATATATGCCCAAAAAGTATTTAAAACCAATTTAAGTCCCGTAGGGGCATTTTGGTCATTTTAATATTTATAAAAGAGGTTTTTAAAGTAAACTGATATTCTGGTTTAAAACATTCAGTAAAAATATTTATTTTATGATGTTAAAACAGTATGATATCATTCATATGTGTGATTTAGCATTTATGGCCAAACTATGCCCCGAAAGGGTATTTTGGTCATTTCACATATGCTTTTAAGGACATAATTGGAAGTCTGAGTTCATGACTTTTACCTAATGTAAAAATATTAAAATGTATTTGTAAATTTAGTAGGTAACAAGTCTTAGGTGCTAAATATGGTTTTAAACCGTACTATGCACCTAATTAGCGTAAAAGTCGATAATTGACGATATTTGAAATGTTTATGTGATTCTGGGATTTTGATCAGCCTTGAATGCTTAAAATATTTTCTTTTTCATATCAAGTCAGTAGAAAAAGGTTTGGCATGCTAATCACTTGTAAATCACATTTTATTAGCCAAAAGGGCATTATCGTCAATTAAGGAATTTATACAAGAACTCTATGTTACGGTCAGTATCAAATCTGACCCAACATTCCAAAAATTCCTAAAAATGATATCTTAAAAGTAGGTAATGAGTTTTGGGTCAAAATCCATGTTTAAACATGTATTATGCATAATAGCGTAATTTAATTAATAAAAAGTTCTAATTTACGATATCATGCATAACATTGTTTTGAGACCAGAGAATCATGCCAAATTTGTCACACCCTGTCTTTTGCGGAAGCGTACGATGTGTGACTAGTTTGTTATCATTGCATTCAATAATAATAAACAACTACATGATTAAAACGATGTTCATCCATTCAGAAAATATTGAGTATTACAAACACTTAATTACTTAAGTTTTAAAACACAACCTTCGTCTAGGTTACAATTCAACAAAAGTGGATGACATCTAAGCTTGTAGTCTACTTGTAGTTACGACACTTGCGCCCAAGAACCATCCAGTCACCTGAAATACATGTAATTTTGGAAAACATCAACATAAAGTTGAGCGAGTTCATGCGTTTTGCATACCTTGTATGAAGACATGGTATGCATCTTGTAAAAATAAAGTACTCTTGTATAAGTCAAGTTTTCTTGTGTACACCACGTACTAATTGAATGTTTGTACAAGGACATTAAGGCATGTGAGGACATAGGGAGCACTAGTATTGTCTCATACCCTTGTCGATTTTCCTCGACTATGTCGATTAACCTCGACTGTGTCAATTTCCCTTGACTGCGTTGATTACCCTCGACTGTGTCGATTGACCTCGACTGTGTCGATTTCCCTCGCCTGAGACACCGAAGCACTCAAGAGGTCACATAAGGACCATGAGTGGGGCTCGGCCGAACCCGTTAGATCTAACCCTCGTCCCTAATTAAGTATTAATGGCATTTTAATATCTAGTCTATGCTCACATGATCTAGTATTTTCTAGGCATTTCTTAAAGTGCATCATACTCGGTACTCGTTCTCACCAAGTGTGCTTCTCGTATTTTGTATTCTCAAATCGTATCACACTCGGTACTCGTCCTCACCAAGTGTGCTTCTTGTATTTTTACCATTTGTAAAAATTGTAATATTTGTAACATGTATTTCACCCTCGAGAGTTATAAAACCAAAAACAGTTAAAGAAAAGGGGGAGCATGAACTCACAACTTTGCGTTCCTTTGCGTCGTAAACTTCACCGGATTTGCTTGGTTAACGTCGTGACCTATACGTGTTTTCTTAACGTCAGTCACTAGACTTGCATCGCACAAGTACAAGTCACTATCTTTTGTGTATGTATTCTTGTGTTAAAAATAACTTGTATTTTTAACTAAGTGTCTTACTTATATTATTTTCTCGAAAATAATTATAAGTTTCTTGTATTTTGCACTTTGCACCCGAATTATGTATTTTGTCTAAGTATGTTGTATGTGTATTTTTGTATTTTCACTTCTTAAGAGTACTTAGTGTATTTTCAAGTCCTAATACACTATCATGCATAATTCATACTACACACACTTAGCACAAAATTTTGGTGATCAAATAATATATATTTTTCCTTAGATAACATACTAGACACTTAGACACGCAAATTACTACTTATGTCATTTCAACTTAAATATACAAAACTGGGCTGTTTTCGGGCGTTTTAATAAAATAGTTAACTCATTCCAAAAATTCCCAAATTTTTACAGAATATCTTAAATGATCCAAATATTATTGTGTAAAAATATCGGGATCCAATTCATTACCAATATTTTATAAAAATTTATTTTTCCGGACTGAAATCAGATTTATCTTTTTCTGACTGCAGTCCACGAAATAATTTATTTAAAATTCATCGGGAGTCCGATTTACGAAATTCTAGTGGGAGAATTACAAATACATCGGTGGTCATCTACAGTACAAATATCATGATCTAACTCTACACAGAGTTCAAGTTATGACAGAAAACAGAACGCATATTTCAGCAGTAAAAATGCAGCTTTAGCTGCTGTTACAAAACGACCCTTTAAAAATAGTAAACGAAGTCCAAAAATTATGATTCCAGTGCCATTAGAACCGTATTTCATA
The DNA here is from genome assembly GCA_030545235.1 of Helianthus tuberosus. NCBI lineage: Eukaryota > Viridiplantae > Streptophyta > Magnoliopsida > Asterales > Asteraceae > Helianthus > Helianthus tuberosus. The sequence goes on along the minus strand of CM060402.1, from coordinate 156,824,109 downwards.
ATAACACGTTATAGACTCAAGAAAATCAAGTTTTTGTTAAGTTATGACCTGTTTAGAGCCAACTGAAGTTGGCTGTAAAAGCTTGGACAGAATCTGTTTTTCAGCTTTTAGCTTTCTAATTCGTGTTTGATTGATTCCGTTAACATGTTTAGTGATCACAACAAAATCAAACATCAATATTAACCAGCAAATCATCAGGTAATCAACAAGAATCAAAACAACTTCATATTAACATCATGTTTTCATCTTATTTCATCATCATGTTACTTTATATTCAAGACTTTGTTTATGACCCTATAGTGTTCATGGATTCTCATCATCAAATAACTATTAAGCACTTAAATAACATGAAAAATGAACGGATCTAAGTAATTACCACTAGCTCAAGGCTAGGGGAGTTCGCGTGTAGAAAAGTGGTGGTTAAAAGCAAACGGTTGAGGTTCTTCAACTTCCAAAGCCACCAAGCTTCCTTGTAGGATCTCTAACACCCTTGAGAGTATGTAGATTGGATGGAACTTGAAAAATGAAGGTGGATGTATGGTGGTGATGTATCAGCCGTGAGTGAAGGGAAAGGAGAAAAGAAGATGGTGTAGGTGATATGAAGATGCAAATGATAAGCTTAGACTTATGGTTATACTTATAATATGCCAACACAAGTTTGTCTAGTGTGTAATATGTCTCAAAAGGTTAGACAAGATCACTTAATTTAATCAAATAATCTCATGGTGGGGGACACCTTATAACCGTATGGTTAAGGGGGTTGGGGTCTTAGTTAGGGGTTAACTAGATAGTTAAATCATAAGGTTAAAAACCAAGTATCTAGTTAGTTATATTAGCTACTAGATATTTTAGTGGGTGTTAAGGTGTTCGGGGATCGTAACAAGCTTAGAAATAAATAAGCAATGCTTCTAGTAATATTTTTATGTTCCGGTTGTTCGGTTAGATACCGGTTCGTTAAAGTGCTAAATTGCACCGTTTAGTGTCTTTTATGTACCCCCTTTGTACCCTTTCTATTCCCGACACTTAGGGAAGTATTCTGGATGATAAATCATAATTTCTGCATAATATTTCAGTGTCATATTGCTGATTATAGCTGAATTTAAATAAATTATGCGCTTAAAGTGCGTTTCGGGTGCTTTTTAGTGCGTATTTTAGCTTTCGTAATGTCTATAAATAAACCCTTGTATGTACTCTTGGGTTTTAATGTGTTCTTGTCGTTGGACCTACACCTAGGCCCTAATTCTAATGTCTGACTGCTTTCTGCAGTTCTGTTGACACAATGTGTCTTACCGGTGAGTTTACTAGTATTTCTGACGCAACGCAGTTCATTATTGCATAATGTAATTCTTGTAGTATAAAACGTGCATGAATTCACTTGCATGGAATTCAGAAATTTATTTCGTCTGGTAACAGTGCCAATTATGTTATGTGCATTATTAGCACTATATCGTGTTGCATGTAGCATCGAATATGAAATGCCATTGTATGCATATAACAGTAACCAGAAATTCATTTGTCTCGTAACTAGATCATGCACTATTATTTAAGTATAGATTACTGTTCATTTAGTGTACGGAATGTACGGAAAAGTGACGGTTGTCACAGTCTCCCCCTGTTAAAAGAATTTCGTCCCGAAATTCAAGCGATGCCATCGGTCGCAGGGGAGTTGTGAAACAAATGTGGTCACTTAGATTCATGATTTGTCTTCATGTTCCCATGTATCTCTGGGTCATGTTATGAATTCTATTGTTCTCAAGTAAATCAATCATGTCTTTTCTGTATCTCGTGGACTCTTGGTCCGTAACCTTAACAGGTTTCTATAGTATTGTGGACTCTTGGTCCAAAACCTTAACAGGTTTCTATAGTATTGTCGACTCTTGGTCCAAAACCTTAACAGGTTTCTATAGTTATTCTTGTCGTTTGTCATTGACGTGTATCTTATTTGTGGGAACAACGACTGTTCCTTGAGTCAGACTCCTCTAAAGACTAGACACATTAATGTGTCGCGATCACTACTGATCTTTTTCTGGAAGCTTCATCTTATGAACATTGGTTCTGATCCCTACACCGGGGATTCAACCCTTTCGTATTCCAAATCGCACTACGCCTTCTCTAGGCGCGACTCTCATTTTAGTCATACTTCTTGTCTCAAATTCTTACGATTTCTGCCGCTCATCGGTGCTATCTTTCTGAATTCTGCGGGCTGTCCTGATATGATCACATATCTGAACGATCTTGCCTCTAGTTTTCCTGGGCCAACTCGGGCCAGTAGATTGTTTATCTCCGGTCTCCGTTCAACATGACGGGAATCGACCTATTATGTTCCTTCTAAAGCTTCACACGGAGCGGTTTAAATGGTGGTGTGATAAGTACTGTTGTCGAAAAACTTCACTAAGGGTGAGTGAGCGTTCCAACTTTTATCAAAGTTTATCACACAGGCACGTATCGTGTTTATACGATCTGCATCATTCGACAGCTCCGTTCATATTCGAGTTCTTACGATCATCGGTGTGCTGCAACCTTTGTGATCAGTAAAGATCGTGCAACGTTTTCTTTCAGGTAATGACGTCCAGTTTGCGGCGCGTAATTACTGCATCTAGATCAAGCTTTCTTCTCCAGATCCTTTAATCAAGTGACGCGTATGCAATGTCGTGGTCTCGTTGTATTGACGCGGAACCGAGACTTTGTCGAGAAACGTCACATAATTGCAACTCTAGCTCCTTAGCTCTTGGTTGCAGGGTTGGCATGAATCTCGTTCTTTATCCATCATGTATCTTAAAGTTCTAACTTCGCGAATTCGAAATCCGCTTTCCGTCATCATAGCACATAACTGTTCTTTTCTCTAAGAGTTGCAAGATAAATTGCAGCTGTTGCTCACGACCTTCCTTGGTCGTTGGCCATATAAGAATGTAGTCAATAAGTATATGACTTATCTAGGTATGGCTTACACGTTCGATTCATGAGGTCCATGAACATTGTCGATGCATGTGTTAAGCCAAATGGTACGACAAGGAACTCGTAATGTTCGAAGCGAGTCCTAAAGGTCGTTTTAGGGATATTTCCTTCTGGTATCCACAGTTGAGGACATCCTGTCCTCAAGTTGATCCTTGAGTGGCAACTAGGATCTTATGATTTTGTCTGTTCATGTCATCAGTCCTTGGCAAAGGATCCTGATTCTTAATTCTCTGGAATTTATGCGAAATGGAACTGTCAACCTTCTCCTCGTGTCCTTACTAAGGATGCCATGTCCTTAATTTCCCCTATCTAGCAGCTCTTGCAGTTATATCGGAGGCTCATGCTTCGCGGACGAAGCTAGTCAGGAAGGCGTCATTCGGCACTGGTGCCGTTCCTGGCACGAGATTTACCCTGGACTCCTCTTGTCGCTTATGGAGGTATTCTTGGCAAGTCTTCAGAAAAGGCTACTGGAACTTCTTTCGTCATGGGAATGTTCTCAGGCTCTGTAGTCTACTCGGAGGCGTTTCTAAGCCTCTTCGACCAATGAAGGATGTCGTAGATCTGCCGCCTTGTGGGGTCTAGCATCCTTGCACCCATTGCAGGAAGGTTGGGTTTCATCATTCGCAAGAGGGATGTGACTGATTTTCTCATATCGAACGACTTCAGCTGTATACTTGGATTTTCGATCCATGCTGACTATCATATTATGACTTCGCGAGTCAATGGTAACAGAAGGTTCCGGCCTTCTGAGTCCCTAACTACAATCCTTAATCGCTTCGACTGTTTAAACTAGCCTTCTATATGCCCATTTCTAAAGAATACGGGACATCATTTTACTCGAAACTAGGCCAAGCAATTTCTTAAGTTCTAAGCATGTAAGGTTAAAGTTGATGCCAGTATTAATTAAAAGTAGAAGCATTAGGTTGGTTAATAGGGGACATACCCGTAACCGCATCTGGATCCTGGCGTGCTTCACGAACTTCGATCGTGAAAACCCTTCCTTGCTTGTTTCTTCGTAGGGCAATCTTTCCTAAAGTGCCCTGCTTCACCACATTTGTAGCAGCCTGGTATTCTCTTATTTCTTCCATCTGGGTCCTTCGCCCAACAGGCGTCCTTGCTGTGCCCTTCTTTTCAACATTTCCCGCACCTAGGCCTCAGACATCGACCGTCATGGTGAAAATTGCATTCTCCGCACCTTGGCTTAGTCCCCGAGTAAATTTTACCACCAGCCTTATTAGTGCCTCCAAACAGTTTTCCTGCCATGCGGCGGGTTCACCCTCTTTCTTTTGTTTGCTTTAGAGCTTCCATGGTTGACTTGAGTGCTCATCTTTAGGTTTGAGGACTTCCTCTTCTTGTTGCTTGACGACTCCACATGAGTCTCTTTCTTGTTATCCTCAGATTTCGAAAATTTTCCCGCACGTAGATCTTCTTCAGTAAGCGTAACGCTTAAATCGATAGCCTCTGCTATGGTTGGAGGCCTTGAGGTAGTAACCAAGCTCCTAATTTAAGGTGCAAGTCCCCAAATGAATCGTTCAATTCTCTTGAATTCTGGCTTGACTAAGTAGGGGACGACCCTAGACAAGTCGTGAAATCGCTGGACGTATTCAGGAATCTTCGGTCCGTCCATTTTCAAATTCCAGAACTCCACCTCGAGCTTCTGGATTTCAGCTCTAGAACAGTATTTCTTTTCCATCATTTCCTTGAGCTCGTCCCAGCTTAGTGCATAAGCAGCATCTGCACCAAGGGTTTGAACCTGAAGGTTCCACCAGGAGAGTGCGCCATCTAGAAATAACCCTGAGATATAGGTAACACTCTGTTGGGGTGAACAGTTACTCATTCTTAGAACTGAGTCAGTCTTTTCTGCCCAACGAACAAATGCAACGGCACCTCCTGTGCCATCAAAATTCAAAGGCTTGCAGTCCAGGAACTGTTTATAGGTGCAGCCAGTTGGAGGGTTATTTCCAGTAGTGCCATCGCTGTGCTTAGAGCGGAGGGCTTCATGTCATGCAATTGCCTGTGAGATGCGTTCTTGCAGCTCGGCTTCTGTTCTTGGTAACGTACTGGTGTTTGTGTCTCGCCTGGGCGGCATTCTCTTCTGCCAAAATGGTATGAAGTAGGTTAGACAACATTTCAACTGTCTATGAGATACATAGCACCATAAGCCATTATGTAATCACCCAATTTCACATGTATATATAATCAATGTATGAGCGAGGAAACAGTTACCGAGCCTTCACATAGGCTTGCCAACTTGGCTTATTGTTCGTCATGAAATGAACTCGAGGCTACATCGCCTTGGTCATTCAAGTTTTATTTATTTCCTGCTACATTGGTTTTTCTTAGGTCTTTAGCTTTACTGGTGCGTATATTTTCCCTTAGATGGGGTTGTTCGTGTCGAGGTGGTAGAGAGTGTATCGTCACTGATTCTTTCTGAATGTTATTCCACCTCTCTTGCTTAAATATCGTTTTCTCAAACGTCTCGTATGCAGGTAGAAGTGTCAGCCACGAAGTAGGCTAAGACAGGCTTCATACTTTCTAACGTGCTAAAGCACTGATCTATATGTTGTTCTACCAGATGAAGGTGAGGACACCTATAGATTAGTTTTGTGTGGTTTTCATTAGCTCGACCCGCAGAGTCCATCAGGATTTCTATGCACTACAAGTCGTTATTACGTGGGCCCCCGTAATAATAAATTGTCTTGCACAGTTACCCCAAATTTTCTCTCGTCCAAGCAGATGATCAATCAAGGAGGGGACACTACTGTCCTTATACCTCTATCATGGAAAGGACCATTACGGTGGTCCACGCGCTAACATTCGTTATCATTACGCGCGTATAGGCACGATGATTAGATGGAATAGGAATAGAGAGAATTCCTAGTAGTTGGAGGGGCACCTTCGTGATGAATACTTCATCTTCCTTTTCTGGTCAAGTATGTCGTCAATCTTGCTTCACATAAGCCGCAGGGATCTCGTCCCGTTGATTGAGAATTCGTTCAAGGTTGCCGCCTCTGCCTCGTCATCATCACCGTAGTCTGGAACCTTCACGATCGAGAGGGAAGAGCATCCATCTCCTACGGAAGCAAGCTCAGAATCTTGTCTGGTAATCACTCTAGCTATGAGCTTTGTAATGAGCGCGAGGTCGATAGCTTCATCGTGCGAGTTACGTATAGTAATAGGAGTCGGAGTCGAAAGTATCTTATTCACGTCAATAATCATTCTGTACACTTGTATGTATTCACGTCAATATTTATTCCGTACACTTATTCATATGTATGTATATTAATAAAACATATGCTACCTAGCATAATCAAGCAATTTAATGTATCATATCACGTATAACTCTCGTTTTGGGGGGGGGGGGTCATTTTGTGTTTGGCAAGTCTAACTCGTGTAGACTATGCCTTGGTTGGCACCTTATTTTGAGGGTATTCCCTACTAATGTCCTTGCCTTGTCTTGTTTTGAAAAGTGTCTGACTCGTGGATCTTGGCGCTTTCGTGAATGCAATGAAAACCTTTTTGTAAAATGTTTTTGTGAGAGAACTTTAGTGATTGTAGTCTAGACTCGAGAAGGAATCCTAGTTCACTACAATCGAAGCTCTGATACCAAACTGTCACACCCTGTCTTTTGCGGAAGCGTACGATGTGTGACTAGTATGTTATCATTGCATTCAATCATAATAAATAACTACATGATTAAAACGATGTTCATCCATTCAGAAAATATTGAGTATTACAAACACTTAATTACTTAAGTTTTAAAACACAACCTTCGTCTAGGTTACAATTCAACAAAAGTGGATGACATCTAAGCTTGTAGTCTACTTCTAGTTACGACACTTGCGCCCAAGATCCATCCTGTCACCTGAAATACATGTAATTTTGGAAAACATCAACATAAAGTTGAGCGACTTCATGCGTTTTGCATACCTTGTATGAAGACATGGTATGCATCTTGTAAAAATAAAGTACTCTTGTATAAGTCAAGTTTTCTTGTGTACACCACGTACTAATTGAATGTTTGTACAAGGACATTAAGGCATGTGAGGACATAGGGAGCACTAGTATTGGCTCATACCCTTGTCGATTTTCCTTGACTGTGTCGATTAACCTCGACTGTGTCAATTTCCCTTGACTGCGTCGATTACCCTCGACTGTGTCGATTTCCCTCGACTGGGACACCGAAGCACTCAAGAGGTCACATAAGGACCATGAGTCGTCCCTAATTAAGTATTAATGGCATTTCAATATCTAGTCTATGCTCACATGATCTAGTATTTTCTAGGCATTTCTTAAAGCGCATCATACTCGGTACTCGTTCTCACCAAGTGTGCTTCTCGTATTTTGTATTCTCAAATCGTATCACACTCGGTACTCGTCCTCACCAAGTGTGCTTCTTGTATTTTTACCATTTGTTAAAATTGTAATATTTGTAACATGTATTTCACCCCCGAGAGTTATAAAACCAAAAACAGTTAAAGAAAAGGGGGAGCATGAACTCACAACTTTGCGTTCCTTTGCGTCGTAAACTTCACCGGATTTGCTTGGTTAACGTCGTGACCTATACGTGTTTTCTTAACGTCAGTCACTAGACTTGCATCGCACAAGTACAAGTCACTATCTTTTGTGTATGTCTTCTTGTGTTAAAAATAACTTGTATTTTTAACTAAGTGTCTTACTTATATTATTTTCTCGAAAATAATTATAAGTTTCTTGTATTTTGCACTTTGCACCCGAATTATGTATTTTGTCTAAGTATGTTGTATGTGTATTTTTGTATTTTAACTTCTTAAGAGTACTTAGTGTATTTTCAAGTCCTAATACACTATCATGCATAATTCATACTACACACACTTAGCACAAAATTTTGGTGATCAAATAATATATATTTTTCCTCAGATAACATACTAGACACTTAGACACGCAAATTACTACTTATGTCATTTCAACTTAAATATCCAAAACTGGGCTGTTTTCGGGTGTTTTAATAAAATAGTTAACTCATTCAAAAAATTCCCAAATTTTTACAGAATATCTTAAACGATCCAAATATTATTGTGAAAAATCTTGGGATCCAATTCATTAACAATATTTTATAAAAATTTATTTTTCCAGACTGAAATCAGATTTATCTTTTTCTGACTGCAGTCCACGAAATAATTTATTTAAAATTCACCGGGAGTCCGATTTACGAAATTCCAGTGAGAGAATTACAAATACATCGGTGGTCATCTACAGTACAAATATCATGATCTAACTCTACACAGAGTTCAAGTTATGACAGAAAATAGAACGCATATTTTCAGCAGTAAAAATGCAGCTTTAGCTGCTGTTACAAAACGACCCTTTAAAAATAGTAAACGAAGTCCAAAAATTATGATTCCAGTGCCATTAGAACCGTATTTCATAGTAACACGTTATAGACTCAAGAAAATCAAGTTTTTGTTAAGTTATGACCTGTTTAGAGCCAACTGAAGTTGGCTGTAAAAGCTTGGACATAATCTGTTTTTCAGCTTTTAGCTTTCTAATTCGTGTTTGATTGATTCCGTTAACATGTTTAGTGATCACAACAACATCAAACATCAATATTAACCAGAAAATCATCAGGTAATCAACAAGAATCAAAACAACTTCATATTAACATCATGTTTTCATCTTATTGCATCATCATGTTACTTTATATTCAAGACTTTGTTTATGACCCTATAGTGTTCATGGATTCTCATCATCAAATAACTATTAAGCACTTAAATAACATGAAAAATGAACGGATCTAAGTAATTACCACTAGCTCAAGGCTAGGGGAGTTCGAGTGTAGAAAAGTGGTGGTTAAAAGCAAACGGTTGAGGTTCTTCAACTTCCAAAGCCACCAAGCTTCCTTGTAGGATCTCTAACACCCTTGAGAGTATGTAGATTGGATGGAACTTGAAAAATGAAGGTGGATGTATGGTGGTGATGTTTCAGCCGTGAGTGAAGGGAAAGGAGAAAAGAAGATGGTGTAGGTGATATGAAGATGCAAATGATAAGCTTAGACTTATGGTTATACTTATAATATGCCAACATAAGTTTGTCTAGTGTGTAATATGTCTCAAAAGGTTAGACAAGATCACTTAATTTAATCAAATAATCTCATGGTGGGGGACACCTTATAACCGTATGGTTAAGGGGGTTGGGGTCTTGGTTAGGGGTTAACTAGATAGTTAAATCATAAGGTTAAAAACCAAGTATCTAGTTAGTTATATTAGCTACTAGATATTTTAGTGGGTGTTAAGGTGTTCGGGGATCGTAACTAGCTTAGAAATAAATAAGCAATGCTTCTAGTAATATTTTTATGTTCCGGGTAATGTCCGGTTGTTCGGTTAGATACCGGTTCGTTAAAGTGCTAAATTGCACCGTTTAGTGTCTTTATGTACCCCTTTTGTACCCTTTCTATTCCCGACACTTAGGGAAGTATTCTGGATGATAAATCATAATTTCTGCATAATATTTCAGTGTCATGTTGCTGATTATAGCTGAATTTAAATAAATTATGCGCTTAAAGTGCATTTCGGGTGCTTTTTAGTGCGTATTTTAGCTTTCGTAATGTCTATAAATAAACCCTTGTATGTACTCTTGGGTTTTAATGTGTTCTTGTCGTTGGACCTACACCTAGGCCCTAATTCTAATGTCTGACTGCTTTCTGCAGTTCTGTTGACATAATGTGTCTTACCGGTGAGTTTACTAGTATTTCTGACGCAACGCAGTTCATTATTGCATAATGTAATTTTTGTAGTATAAAACGTGCATGAATTCACTTGCATGGAATTCAGAAATTTATTTCGTCTGGTAACGGTGCCAATTCTGTTCTGTGCATTATTAGCACTATATCGTGTTGCATGTAGCAACGAATATGAAATGCCATTGTATGCATATAACAGTAATCAGAAATTCATTTGTCTCGTAACTAGATCATGCACTATTATTTAAGTATAGATTACTGTTCATTTAGTGTACGAAATGTACGGAAAAGTGACGGTTGTCACAAAATTAATTTAGACATGCTTATATATCAGTACTTAATCTATTTGAATGTTACATATTCAGAAATCTCAAATTTTGACTAAAATGGCATAATGGTCAAATATAAGCATAATAACGGAAACTAGCATATAATTGAAAATATTAATGACCAGGTAATATAACTCCAGAGGGTTATATTACAACATAAGATGGTCCTTCAATTTTGTAACTCCTTCAATTAAATGCCATTTTGATGAAGATTAAAGGTGTCTCATCATATGTTTCGGTTACACCTGTCTTGGGACACGAATTTGGAGCAATATTGGAGACTTTGGCATGAAGAACACTATCTTAATCATTAGTCTTGTTGCTTTGATCTTGATGAACAATAATACTATTGCTATGATGTTGTTTCAAGCCATGAGTGGCTAAGTATTCTATGATCATCTTTGGTGGAAGGTTTTGTAAGACTTTATGCTTGAATTTCGTATTTCTAGAATAACAATTCCTTTTTTTATTGAATTGCTTGTTATGGTGTGTGATTGATTGCTAGTAAATTGTTGATTCTTGTGCTAAACTAATTAGAAACCATACGTTCTTGGTGCCGTTGGCAATCGAGATATCATGGGTATAGTTAGGCTTGGGTAAGGGTTGATTGATCATCGGGTAACAACCTCACATTCTAGGAATCTGAGTACTTAGTTCCCTTTCATCACTGCAACTAATCATACATGAACTATGTCTATGTAGTTCTTTCTAGGGGAATGATAGCATAAATGTCAAAGCAAAACCGGAAACTGAAGATGATCATTTGTCTCTAATTTGTTTACGACCAAAACTTTTCTCTTGCAATTTAATTAGTTAATTTTAGTTTTAAAACCAATCCAATCAAATCAACTCTTGAATTTTATTTTATTTGCAATTAGATTAATTTAGTCAAAGTTAGATACTCTAGAAAATAACACATTTTCCACAAACTCCCTGTGTTCGATACCTACTTACCGCTATCTATTTAGTTGTATCTGGATTAAATTTGATTGAGACTTCGACTTCACGTCAAATTTTGGCGCCGTTGTCGGGGAGTAGTGCGCAACGTGTGTTATTTTCGTTCTTGTTAAGTTTGTTATTTTTCTGGTTTACGCTAGGTGTGTTAGTGTGCAGGTATCTACAGGTGCATGCGTACTAGAAGCTCTCACAAGCTATCACCATTGGCATTTGATCCGGAGATTGAGCGGACATTAAGAGGAAACATAATTTTGCTAAGAGAAAACAGAATCAGCGGTTCACCGACAACACCAACTACACCAATCACACCAATTCGATACATGGATCCACCACAACCACCACCCACTACGGGTGAACTTATACCACCTTTCATACCATCATCCATTCAACCTTCACCAAACACTACCATACCAAACACCACTACCAATCTTATCTCATCTCATGATGTAACACCGTCTAACACCACCCAACCCATTACCACTCAAGAAGGACCTACATTGACTTTTAACCCTTCTACTACGATTCCACCTCTCACCCATTTCTTCCCAGTTTCACGTCAATCATCCTCAACCTATACATTACCACAAGGTTCAACTGTCATTCATGCTACTTCTACCTTTAGACCATCAAACCAGTCGGGTTTTCAATATTCGACTCTTTCGTTTAGACAATCTTCGGGTATAGGGGAGATGGATACGAGGAAGGATATGAAGATTTTGAGGGTTATGATGAGGATGGTTATGCTTATGGGGGTGATGGTGATCAAGGAGAGTTTGGTTATGTGAAAGGCCAACCTCAAGGGATGGCAAGTGTTGGTGGAATGCCACAACAACAACAACTCATACCACAACATATTCGGCCAAGGCCACAAGGGCCACCAGTGCAACGCCCTACACCATTGCAACAAGTTCGACCATAGAATGTACAACCACAATTCCAAAGGCCAATTCAACACCCACCGATGCCACAACAACAATTTCAACAACCATTCGCACCACAAGGGCATATACCGAGACCAATGGGTCCTATGCGTCCAAGGGGTCGGTTTGGTGTACCAAGAAGGCATCTTAGAGAGCATGCGAGGGGTATTGAAGCGCATTTTAGACCGGTGATTACTCATAATCCGTCACCGGTAGTTATTCCTCACAACAACCAAGGAAGAACTTTTGAAGTAAGGACTAATTCCTTACAAAGTTTGCCGAAATATAAGGGGCTAGCAACGGAGGAGCCTTATTTCCATTTGGAGGCCTATGACTCAATTTGCAATACTCTTGGGAGTCAAGGTTTTTCGGCCGATGATGTCAAGTTAGTCTTGTTTCAATTTTCTTTGGAAGATAAGGCAAAGAAGTGGTTCTACACTTTGCCTTCAGCATCTATTAATACTTGGGCGAAAATGCAACAAATTTTTCTAGACGAATTTTACACCGCCCAAAAGACCAATGATGCTAGGAAGGGGTTGAGGAGTTTTCAACAACAACAAGGCGAAATGTTTCATGAAGCCTTTGAGCATTTCAATATGATGATCAAAAATTGCCCTCACCATGGAATTGAACTTTGGGAATTAATGAATGCTTTCCACGAGGGGTTGAGTGCCGAAGATGCTCGCGATTTAATGTCCATTACCAATGGATCTTTTGGTACAAATTATAAGCATGACGATTGGGAGTTTTTGGAGTAAATGGCAATTACATCAAAGAGGAAAGCTCAAGCATCAAGGAGGGCACGACCGACCGTTACCCGAACACAAGTGCATGCGGTTGACGATGGTAATGTTCAAACCTCTAATCAAATTTATGATGTTTGTGCTATTTGCAATGAAATAGGTCATGCGGCTGAAAATTGCCAAGGAATGGTGGAAGGGCAATATGAAGAAGTTCATGCGGTTCAAGGTCAAGGAGGGGGTGGTAGAAACTACAACATGAATTCTAATACTTACCACCCCGGGTTGAGGAACCACCCAAATTTTCGGTATGGGAACCCTTCAAATCAAGCAAACCCGAATTTTCAAAGAAATCAAGGTAACTTTGGTTCGTGCCAACCTTACAACAATCAAAGTGGATATCGAGGTGGGAACAACCAAGGATACCAAAAACAATATCAAACGGGTCAAGAACAAGGGGGGTCTTCGGGTGGAAACGAGATGATGGAAATGTTAAAAAGCATGCAAGAGGAGATGCAAAAGAGGAATCAAATGGATGATGTGCAGATACAAAAGGATGAGGCCCGGGATAAAGCAATTCAAACTTTGACCACCCAAATGGGTCAACTCGCAACCGAAGTGGCGGACTTGAAGAAAAACAAAGGTCAATTACCAAGCGACACTAAGGTAAACCCGTCTCATAGTACTTCTAGAGGTAACAATGTTAACATTCATCATGTAAGTGTTTTGAGAAGTGGGAAAGAGTACAAAACCAATCCTTCACCGGAATTGGTTGATGGGGTGGTTGAAGACACAACGGGTCAAGATAGTGAGGAAGAAACTGAACCAACTATTATTTCTTCTAAAAACCCAATTTTGAAAAAACCAAAATTAATAAAGAAAAAGAAAATAAAAATGAGGGTGAGGGATCTAGTCAAGTACCATTTCCCTCGGCTTTATTAGATCCGGGTAAGAAAAACTTTATTTCAAAACGAGGTCCTCAAAAGGAAGAAATGTGGGAGGTTTTCAAACAAGTTAAAATCAATCTTCCTTTACTCGAAGTAATAAAACAGGTACCCGCTTACGCCAAGTTCTTAAAAGAATTATGTACTCAAAAGAGGCAACAAAAAGTGCCTAAATTGGTTGACTTGACGGAGCGGGTAAGTGCGGTCTTGAAAGGAGATCTTCCTCCTAAGCTACAAGATCTGGGAACGCCTCTTATAAACATACAAGTGGGAAATTTTCAAACTGCTAGGGCGTTATTGGATCTTGGAGCCGGAGTAAGTATCTTACCGGGGGGGGGGGGGGTTATATGACCAATACGATTTTGGTCCATTGAAACGGGTTGAGACAACAGTGGTACTAGCCGATTTGTCTCATAAACTCCCTCGGGGTATTGTACGGGATGTGATAGTTAAAGTTGATGAGTTTTATTATCCCGTGGATTTTCTTGTGCTAGATTACTCATCCGCGGACCCAATTCAACAACAAAATGTTATTTTGGGTCGGCCATTTTTGAACACCATACATGCCGTTATTGATTGTCGATATGGTACGGTTGACATGACATTTGCTAATAGAAAGATGAGATTAAATGTTTTTACTAACGGTACTAACGTTTATGGTGATGAGTGTTTTTTAGCATATTTCATAGATGGATATGACCCAAAGGAGTTCGAGGAAGAGATTTTGGGTTCTTGTGTTTGTGATGTGTCTTTGCAGGTGCATGCATGTGAGTTGGAAAAAGAAGAGAAGGAGCAAGAGGCTCTTGCGGTGAGAGAAGGAAGACCGCCATGGACGCACCAAACAGAAGCTTTACCGGTGGGAATAGATTCGGGTAAAAAGCCTTCCTTGGAATGTCCACCGAGTGTGGAATTGAAAGAGATACCAAAACATTTAAAGTATGTATTTTTGGGGGAGAATGACACCTTACTGGTGATCATTGCTTCTAATTTGGCGGTAGCTCAAGAAGAGGATTTGATACGGGTTTTGAAGGCTCACAAGGCGGCAATTGGGTGGACGATAGCCAACTTAAAAGGTATTAGTCCATCCATTGTAATGCATAAAATCATTACAAGTGAAGATGCAAAGGCAACCCGTGAAACACAAAGAAGGTTGAACCCGAACCTGAGAGAAGTGGTTAAAAAAGAAGTAATCAAGTGGTTGGATGCGGGGATCATCTATCCCATTTCGGAAAGTGCGTGGGTAAGTCCGACTCAGGTAGTACCTAAAAAATCCGGCATCCAGGTAATAAAAGATGAGCAAGGTGAGCAAATCGCCACCTGCCCGGTCACCGGCTGGCGAGTTTGCATTGATTATAGAAAATTAAATGCCGCTACCTCCAAAGACCATTTCCCGTTACCCTTCATTGACCAAATAATTGAAAAACTTTCCGGACAAAAATATTATTGTTTTTTGGATGGGTACTCGGGATATAACCAAATTGCTATTCACCCGGACGACCAACACAAAACCACGTTTACATGTCCATATGGTACATTTGCTTTTCGGTGAATGCCATTTGGACTATGTAACGCCCCGGCCACATTTCAAAGATGTATGATGAGTATATTTTCAGACATGGTCGGGGAATCTCTTGAAGTGTTTATGGATGATTTTTCCATATTTGGCCCAAGTTTTGACTCTTGTCTTGACGAATTGGAAAAAGTTCTAAAACGGTGTGTTGAGACAAACTTGGTGCTAAGTTGGGAAAAGAGCCATTTTATGGTTCAAGAGGGTATTGTGTTGGGACATGTGATATCAGACTGGGGAATGGAGGTAGACAAAGCAAAAATTCGGGTAATTTCATCTTTACCCCCACCAAAGAATGTTAAGGGGGTGAGATCATTTTTGGGACATGCGGGATTCTATAGAAGATTTATTAAGGGTTTTAGTATAATTACAAAACCTTTATGTAATTTATTATTGAAAGATGTTCCATTTGATTTTAGTGATGAATGTTTGCAAGCGTTTCATGTGTTGAAGGAACAGTTGGTGAAGGCTCCTATCTTGCAACCACCGGATTGGTCGAAGCCGTTCGAGATTATGTGTGATGCTAGCAACACGACCATTGGAGCGGGTTTGGGTCAAAGAGTTGACAAGAAGCCGGTGGTAATCTATTATGCAAGTAAAACTTTGTCCGAGGCGCAACTGAATTACACCACGACCGAGAAAGAATTATTAGCGGTGGTGTATGCCTTGGACAAGTTTAGAGCATATATTTGGGGGAGCAAGGTGATCGTGTATTCGGATCATAGCGCGGTCCGATATTTAATGGAAAAGAAGGATGCAAAGCCCCGGTTGATTCGTTGGGTGCTTTTGTTGCAAGAGTTCGATCTATAGATCCGGGACAAAAAGGGGTGTGAAAATGTTGTTGCGGATCATTTGTCCCGGATCCCTTTGGAAGGTGTTGATGACCCGAGTGAAATTAACGAGCGGTTTCCCGATGAACAATTATTAGCCGTTTCTACTTTTGTTGCACCTTGGTATGCCCACTACGTGAACTATTTGGCCAAGGGCGCAATTCCGAATCATTGGACGAAGAAGAGACGACAACAATTTCTAAGTCAAGTAAAACAATACATTTGGGATGAACCGGATTTGTTCAAAATTAGACCCGATCAGGTGTTAAGGAGGTGTGTTCCCGAAACCGAAGTATTAGAGATTTTGACCCATGCTCATTCGTCGGCATGTGGGGGCATTTTAGTGGGAACAAGACGGGTTATCGGATATTATCATGTGGGTTTTATTGGCCTACAATTTTCAAAGATTCTTGCGAGTTCGCCCAAAATTGTATCAATTGTCAAAAGGTTGGAAGCATATCGAAGTGGGATGAAATGCCTTTACAACCAATTTTGGTGGTTGAGGTGTTTGATGTTTGGGGAATAGATTTTATGGGTCCGTTTCCCAACTCGAACAGGTTCTTGTATATATTGGTTGCGGTAGATTATGTGACTAAGTGGATAGAAGCCATTGCTACAAGGACCAATGATCATTTCGTGGTGTGTAAGTTTGTGCAATCCAACATATTCGCTCGATTCGGTGTGCCAAGGGTGATAATAAGTGATGGCGGTTCACATTTCAAGAACTTCAATTTTGGTAAATTGCTAAAAAGATATAATGTGAACCATCAAGTGGCAACACCGTACCATCCGCAAACAAGTGGACAAGTTGAAGTGTCCAACCGTCAAATTAAAGAGATCCTCATGAAGACGGTAAGAACGGATAGAAAAGATTGGTCAAGTAAACTTGACGATGCGTTGTGGGCATACCGGACGGCCTACAAAACTCCAATTGGTACTACCCCTTATCGGATGGTGTATGGGAAGGGGTGCCATCTACCAATGGAGTTAGCACATCGAGCGCATTGGGCCATTAAAACTGTTAATGCGGATTATGATGAAGCGGGTCGAGTAAGGAAGTTGCAATTGAATGAGATCGAGGAGATTAGAGATGAAGCCTATGAATGTGCTTCCGCATACAAAGACAAACTGAAGAAAGTTCATGACGCAAAGATAAGGAAAAAGAACTTCGAAGTGGGTCAAAAGGTGTGGATGGGTCCTTACATCATCCGAAGAGTGGGAAGATTTGGTGATGTCGATATAGAATACGAAAAAACAAATAGACAACAAACGGTGAACGGGCATCGGCTCAAACCGTATTTGGAAGGTAACGGCATCAACACTCTTGACCTCGATAAAGTGGGTTACATTTTACGCCCATTGGATGATGAGGAAACGTGAAAGAGGCTCAGGTTTGGTGTTTTGTACATATTTTAGCTTAGTTTCGTGTTTTGAATAAAGTCCCGTTTAGAACCGGTGTTTGAAACAATTGTGGGGAAATCTGTACGAATTTCCCGAACATAGTGTTGAGGACAACATGGGTTTTTAACGGGGGGTAGGGTTAATTTTCATGTTTTTTTAAAAAATATATAAAAACCATAAAAATTAAACAATTTTATAAAGTTAAAAAAAACAAACAAACATAAAATTTTCAAGTTAAAGAGATTGTTGCCGGCCCCCTATGCCCAGCACCCGCCGTAAGCTACGGTGGGGGGCGTAGCTTACGGCGGTCATCAAAAAAAAATTAAACCTTACGGCGCCAAGGTACTGTTTTACAGCACAACTTAAACACCCAGATACCGCCGTAACCTACGGCGACTGCCGTAGGCTACGGCAACGGGTGAAAAGGTAGGGTAGGACCTGTTGGAGTTACATGTAAAAAATAAAAAAATAAATAAATAATAAAACCGAAAATATATAATAATAATAATAACCATTTTAATAAAAACAAAAACAATAATAACCCCAACCACACACATCGATTCTTTTACTCCCCAACCACACATTCTTCTCCATCTAACTTCTTTTAAGAAACCCTAAACTCCATAACTTCAAAGCTTCATATCTCCTTCAATCTTTATCCGATTTTGGTGATTTTTGAGTCCATTTTGGGTGAAATTTCACAAGGAATCTAGATTTATACCCATATCTCGAATATTCCTTTGTTTTGGGTTCGGATTTGAGCATAGGGGTGCCGAAATTTTTGGGGTTTTTGAGGGTTTTTGTGTGAACTTCAAGAGTTTGTCATTCTCATCTTCTACAACACCAAGGTATGCAATTTCATATTATTTGTTGATGTACATTGAGGTTTGTAAGTTTTCATCATTGTTTTTGCTTACACACACTTGCTTGTATGTTATAGATGATAGGAAATTGTTGAGCCATTGAATGTTAGGGTGTAAATGTGTTTGATGTCTAGTGAAAATTTTTGGAAAAATTCTGATTTTTAGAGACATCATGCCGAATTTTTGTTTGAAAGGATAAATTTTTTGTTTTTGTACATCCACACCCATAACATAAAGCAAGTGTGGGGAAGATTGGGAAGTTAAACTAACTTGAATTGTTTTATGTGGTCTATGAATGTGTGTAGGTATGGTGAGATTGAAAGGTAAAGTGGTTGCAAGTTCGTCTAACGAGCCTCAAGGGGAAGAGGAGCAAACAAAGAGGAGAAGATTGGCTCGGATAGGAGACCCGGATTCCGAGGAGGATGCACCTCCAAGGGGTCCGAAACCGGATTGGACATCCGGTTCATTACTAGACCAACCCGCAGAATGGAGAGAGGAATTGTTCCACGAATAAATGAACAAGTTGAAGCAAAGAGGGGAGGCATTTATTTGTGAAAAGGAGATCCGGGAAGCTGATTTTGGGCCGTTCGGGATAACGGCAAAGTTTAAGGCATTGGGTTGGGGGCAGCTTTGAAGTGTTATGATGGCGAGGTGAAGAAGATGTATGACTCTCAGATTCAAGAGTGGATGGCCTCACTCGAATGTCCCCCGTTTAAGGCCCCAAGCAAGATGAAGTTGGTTGGAAAATGTAACGGAATAAGGGTCAAAATGTCTTATGATTCATTGCGCCGAATAGCGAAGTTTGATGATCTACCATCCAATGAATATATCTTCCCAAGCCTTAAGGATCTCTAAATTGAGCCCGACAAGCATCCTCAATGGCAAAACATGTTGGATTACCTCTTTCTTCCGGGTACGACACATGGTAAATTGTATAGACGAAACTTGAGAATGGAGGCAAAGCTGTTGTTGGTTCTGTGTATATACAATGTCATTCCGCGGCGGGGTGACAAGATGGAGGTCCGGTTTCAAGAGGTGCCGATTTTGTATATGATGATGCATGGTTCTCCCAAGGTTCCCTTCTGATTTCTAGTGTTGAACAACATTTGGTTGAGCCGGAATAGCGGGGAAAGAAAAATTGTACCCCATTGCCGATTGATCACGTCATTGTTAAAGAAATATGGGGCAATTAAAGGCGATGAAAAAGGTTCTTACAAGAGGTTTAAGCCGTTTGACCTAAAGAATCTGGGGCCAGGTTGGGAGTACAAGGAATCAGAAAGGTACCATAAGCTGAAGACGGATGGGAGAAGATGGAGAGTTATCAAAGCGGATGCGAGACCGTTACGACCGGGCGAGGCTGATGAGCTCGAAACAACGGATGAAGAAGTTTGTGGTGACGATGACTACCGTGAAGACACGTTCATGGTGGATGCTCAGATAGGGGGCGCTGGCCCAGGTGGAGTTCAGGGAGCGGGTGTACAGTCTGGTTATGTGGGGAGTGCATTCGATTATGCACAACAGGCCTATGATCCCTATTGGGATCATTCGGGAAATATGGGCCCGATTATTTAACAAAGGCGGCCACCCACTTTTGGCGAATGGAGTGAACCAAACCAATTGCTTTTCGATCAACAAAATTTTATGGGGGCGAGTATGGAGAGAGCACCGAAGCAGAGCTACGACAGAAATGAGCAATGGAACCGTGCTCATATGTATGACCATGAAGAAGAAGTGAACAATCGTTACCTAGACGATCGCCAGAGACGCTTGCATGATCAGTGGCATTCGGGCCAACCACTTGAAGCAGATCCACCCGTTATGGATTATACTACATTGCCACCTTATGACGGTAGTGTGTCATATCCCACCCCACCATTACATCATTCTCAATGGGTGGATCCACACGCTATGAGTTATCAGCAGGCGAATCCAAGTGGTGATCAAGGTGGTAGCAGTAGCAGCGGAGCATTTGGATTTGGCGAGTGGAATGATATGATGACATCCATCTTCGGGCCTCCACAGCTGAAGTATTACTAGCCAGGTCGTATCTTGCTCCTTTGTATATTTGTGTATATGTTTCATTTAGTATGTTCATGTTTATGGTTGGGAGGTAGGGTGGTGTTTGGATGTTGATATGAATTGTTGGGGTGTGAAAGTTGGTGGTGTTATGTTTTTAAAGAAAAAAAATATATAAAAAAATACAAAAAGAAGTTTGGGGTTTGAGATGTAAAGCTTTGGTTTATGTTGAAAGGTTTAGCGATCAAGTCTCCTCAGAACCATACATTGGGGTCAATGTATCCCAAGTGTGGGGATGGGGAGAAATTTTGAGGTTTTTGAAAAAAATTTAAATCAAGCAAAACATTGGAAAAATTTGAACACATTGGACTAACCCCAAATGATGCACCGGCAACCCTTAATACCCTTTTGTTCTTGGTGAGAGTTGAAGCCACACGTGTACATAAATAATACTTGTCTTTGATGAGAGTGGCAACGGGTGGGGGTGCATTAGAACTTGTGCCTTAATACGGTTTGAGTCCTTAGTTGAATGTGAATGTAAAAAGGATAAGGGCAATTAGGTAGCCTCGTCTTGGTGAGTGCGAGTGTGGGATTTGGGGGGCTGGACCTCATTAATTATATATATGAGCATGGTTGCGAGATGGGCGGGGGTTTGGACATTTAGTTGCCCAATTTTGTGCCTAAAAGCCTATCGTTTGTTACCCCTTAGCTAGTTACCTAAAAATTTACCCAACTTGACCCGGTCTTATAGTGTTAGTGGTTGTTTAGTAGTATGTAATCTTATTTGATGTTATATTGAATGTATGTTATTAAAAAAAATCAGAAAAAAGAAAGAAAAGAGGAAAAAGCAATGAAAAATGAAAAATAAATGATGTTTAGTTGTCTTGTAGATATTAGTTAAGTTGGTATTTGTTTGTTTACTTTATTGTGTAATAAAAAGACCGGGTTAAGTTTTCGCTACTTCATATATATTCCATTTCCTACCCGTACACCTAGCCACGTTACAACCTTAAAGCCCCTTTGATTTGCATTCATGTTTGGCACTTGTAGGAGGAGGATCGATTTAGGTACAAGCCTATAGTTGTGCAATCACCCGTTTGCCTATTGTGTGTCTAGCTTACAAATGCTAGTGCTTACTTGTAGCCGAGAGGAGAGATATAGCGAGGGGTGTGTTGTTTTGGGTGTTTAAGAAGGGTTAGTAAAAGGATAACTTGTTTTTGCTTGGTTTATGTTGATCGCGTATGTGTGAAAATAGTTTTTGAATAGGTTGCTTGGGACAAGCAACGGGTAAGTGTGGGGATGTGATGGGTGGTCCGTAGGACAACCCTTGAAAGGTCTAAATATATACATATTCCATGCTTTATTCAGTTAATTGCTTGAACTTGGTAATCACTAGATGATTTGATGTGCAGGTGTAATAATGCTCAAAATGCGGGTTTTAGAAGGCATGAATGGATGCTAGAAGTCGGGGAGTCAAAGATTTGAAGAAAACAAGTTTTAATGGAGAAACAAGAAAAGCAACATCACTCAGCGCCGTAACCTACGGCTACTGCCGTAGGCTACGTCAACCCACATGTGCAAAAGTCCCCGCCGTAGATCAGGGTCTCGGAGCCGTAAAGAACAACTCGGCACCGTAACCTACGGCGCCAGCCGTAGGCTACGGCGCCTTACTATGATGCGCAGATCCACTGACCGCCGTAAGCTACGGCGGCTGCCGTAGCTTACGGCGCCGACTATTATTTAAGTATAGATTACTGTTCATTTAGTGTACGAAATGTACGGAAAAGTGACGGTTGTCACAAAATTAATTTAGACATGCTTATATATCAGTACTTAATCTATTTGAATGTTACATATTCAGAAATCTCAAATTTTGACTAAAATGACATAATGGTCAAATATAAGCATAATAACGGAAACTAGCATATAATTGAGAATATTAATGACCAGGTAATATAACTCCAGAGGGTTATATTACAACATAAGATGGTCCTTCAATTTTGTAACTCCTTCAATTAAATGCCATTTTGATGAAGATTAAAGGTGTCTCATCATATGTTTCGGTTACACCTGTCTTGGGACACGAATTTGGAGCAATATTGGAGACTTTGGCAAGAAGAACACTATCTTAATCATTAGTCTTGTTGCTTTGATCTTGATGAACAATAATACTATTGCTATGATGTTGTTTCAAGCCATGAGTGGCTAAGTATTCTATGATCATCTTTGGTGGAAGGTTTTGTAAGACTTTATGCTTGAATTTCGTATTTCTAGAATGACAATTCCTTTTTTTATTGAATTGCTTGTTATGGTGTGTGATTGATTGCTAGTAAATTGTTGTTTCTTGTGCTAAACTAATTAGAAACCATACGTTCTTGGTGCCGTTGGCAATCGAGATATCATGGGTATAGTTAGGCTTGGGTAAGGGTTGATTGATCATCGGGTAACAACCTCACGTTCTAGGAATCTGAGTACTTAGTTCCCTTTCATCACTGCAACTAATCACACATGAACTATGTCTATGTAGTTCTTTCTAGGGGAATGATAGCATAAATGTCAAAGCAAAACCGGAAACTGAAGATGATCATTTGTCTCTAATTTGTTTACGACCAAAACTTTTCTCTTGCAATTTAATTAGTTAATTTTAGTTTTAAAACCAATCCAATCAAATCAACTCTTAAATTTTATTTTATTTGCAATTAGATTAATTTAGTCAAAGTTAGATACTCTAGCAAATAACACATTTTCCACAAACTCCCTGTGTTCGATACCCACTTACCGCTATCTATTTAGTTGTATTTGGATTAAATTTGATTGAGACTTCGACTTCACGTCATTGAACATGCTTAGACATGTTCTAATAATAATTACCAAGTTATTAGAGTGATAAAATATAATTTATAACCTCTGTATTATTAGTTTTGATTGTTATTTACAATTCTGACCAGTTGACTTTTTAATTAAATAGTTTGACCCGACAATTAACTAAGCAAACGAGATAATTAGGAGGTGCCCTTTTAAGGGATTAACACCTACCTAATTATGGTCACAAAGCCATATTCGCCTCAAACAATGGCTGGACCATTTGTGGTTTAAACCGAGAATCAAAGCTATTTTACGTAACTTTGACTTTTCGGTTTTTAATTAAGAAAACTGAACTAAAGAGGGGACTAAGACACTTACAAAGGGTCCTAGCAATCTTTTCTACTAGAATGAGCTTCCTTTTTGATCAGGAACCTCCAGAATGCTCATGAAAGCTTAAGCAATGAGAAGGAGTGATTTAAAATGAAGGTGCAAGGAGAAAGGCAGCCAAATGCCTCTATTTATAGTGTTTGTGAGTGATCTAGGATCTTGCCAAGTGTTAGGGAGGTGTTAAGATCTTCACAAGTGTCCATGGTGGTTTTAAAAACCATCAAAAGCTCATGGAATTCGAGTTTAAGTGAAAGGTAGTTTGTTTGGAGGCCAAGGAAAGAGGAACCTGCAGCTGGCCAAATGTTTCTGTCAAAATGAGACCATCGCCGTGCGCGATGGCAACAGGGGGGGGGGTGGTCGCGCGACGCCACCACACAAAACTCCAGCAAACAAGTTTTAAACTTGTCACTTTCAGTCCCTGTACCTTCTAATGCAATGTATCTTTCATTTTAGGCACTTTTAACCCTTCTAGTTGGTTTGTAGATGATCTAGAGAGTATAACCAAACACTGTTAGGTCCGGTTTCGTTAAACAATCATCGAAAACACTAGTTTTGTCTCGTTGACGCTTTTAACCCTTATTCTTGGGAATTTGCGTAAATAATACATAACGATATCGAAACCTCGTGAAATTTTTATCATATATTCTTGAGAGTATAATCGAACATTACAAAGTCCCGGGTTCGTTAAAAGATCACTCAGAGGTGTAGTTTCGCTAGTTGACGTTTTTAGTCCTTTTAACGCACAAAGGTGTGCGTAATATCGTTTAACGACATGAAAGCCTTCCTTGGCCCATATTAAGCATTCTCGAGCGTAAGATTGCATATATTAATGCTTCAGGTTTGTTAAAAGGTAATTCAGAGGTATAATTATACATGTTGACGCTTTTAACCCCTCTAACTCGCAAACTTACGCGTAACTTCACTTATTGGCATAAAAAGCCTTGAATGGCCAATGTTAGGCATCCCTGAGAATATGATCAAACATTATGAAGATCTCGGTTTGTTAAAAGGTCACTCAGAGGTAAGAATTAACATGTTGACACTTTTAACCCTTCGACGCGCAAACTTTCACATAATTACGCAAATGGCTCCTCTCGTCCAACAAGTGGCTCATTTGAGAATACGAACACCGTATAAGGTCACTCAGAGGCTTAGTTTAAGCATGTTGACACTTTCCATCCTTCTATAATAAAGGTTTTCGATTTTGACGAAATTATTCCCTCATAGTCAACGTTTGACTTTATTAGGGTTTATTACACGTGTCAACACATCATTGGACACGATTTTACAAGGTGTTACATTACCGGTTGTGGTTCAGCGTGGCTTGTTTTGTTCTTGAAGATGGAGAGATCAATAACAACAATGTGGAGAAGGACAGACAAACAAATAATATCAATCAAAAGCATCGTGGTGAAGGAGATCACAGGGAAGGTAAGACACCGGTTTAT
Source organism: Helianthus tuberosus (assembly GCA_030545235.1). NCBI lineage: Eukaryota > Viridiplantae > Streptophyta > Magnoliopsida > Asterales > Asteraceae > Helianthus > Helianthus tuberosus. Next base: position 156,799,229 of record CM060402.1, on the reverse strand, counting down.
GAGGAAGGAGAACGTTCGCTTAAGGAGACTCTCATGGGTAAACAGATGGATGAGAAGTTTTGTAGGTCTGTTAGAATTGATAGTAATGTCAATGCTTTCAATGGGTTGCACGGGAGGGCCTTAGTCGCTAGAATGATGGATCTGGATGCTTTGAAGAACATTAAGATTATTTTGAATGAGTTATGCCCATCGTCAGGAAGGGTGCAATACTTGGGTGGTTTAAATGTGCTGATCACGTTTGACGATGCAGAAATGACATTAGCCATCCTCGATGCAGCAAGATCGATCTTGGGTAGGTTTTCGAAGATAAGTATTTGGGAAGGTCAGTCCTTTGGTTTTGAACGGTTGGCGTGGCTTAAAGTGCAGGGTATACCTTTACATTTACTTTCAAACGAAGTAATCGATGTGGTGGGAGGTGTTTTCGGTATGGTTATTCACAACGCTAACAGGTCAGATATGGACGGGGACCTTTCATACGAATATGTGGGGGTGTTGCTAGGGGAAGGGAAAAGGGCGTCGGAGGAGGTTTTGCTTCAGTGGAAGGATCAGAAATTTCGGGTGTGGGTGATGGAGGAGTTGGGTGAGTGGATACCGGAATTTATTGATGATAAATCTTCGAATTCGGAAGTTAACGGCAAAGAGGAGTTGGGTCGTGAACCTGAGAAGACGCCAGAGGAGGTGACCAGTGATGTGTCTAAAATGCAACATATAAGTTACATCAAACGAGGCATAAAACTAACCGTTTTTTAGTACTAATGTTGGAAAAAGTGTGCTTTTGTCTTCCTTTTGTATTTTCAGGACCGAATGAGCTTAATTGAAGAAAAGGAACAACTATGCAGCAAAATCTAACATAAATACAAAGAAAAGGATTAAGCGTGGCATGCCCGACCCCTCGACAGCATCTTCCCAAGCAAAAACAAGAGAACAGAAGGCTGACCACGGCCCCGTGCCCAGCGGACACGGGAGCGTGGCCAGTTGTCTACAGAAAAGACAAAATTGTAGAAGCTTCTATTCCCAGCACGGGGGCGTGCCTAGCTCAACACGGGCCGTGGTCAACGCTAAGATTCACAGAATCTAGCAAATCTTGATAGTACAGATACGCTACTGCACACGGGGCCGTGCCCAACGAACACGGGGGCATGTGGAGCCTATTACAGACAATTGCAATTAATGAAGAAATAGAAAGAGGGTGGACACGGGGCCGTGCCCAATGGACACGGGGCCGTGTCCGGGCTTCTGTGCAGGTTATAAATAGGGGTACTTGGTTCACTTCAAAGGCATCCCTTGGCAAACCACCTCTCTCCCACTTCACCACCACTCCACCACTACTACAACACCCACATCCACCACCATCATCCATCATCCACCTTAGAGTGTGTGTAGTAGTCTCGGGATCCAAGATTGATAGTAAGAGTTCTTGACAATCAAAGACCATGTTTGCCTAAGTCTCTTACATCACTTGGTGAAGACAAGCATTTAATGTAATACTTTTGATTTTTAATCTTTTCGCACTTTTTATTTGGTTTTGTATTAATGACTTTAATAACTAGTTTCTTATGTTGAAGGTGAAACTTACTTATCATTTGTCCGTGGTGTCTTGGCGTTATTTTATTGTCTATATAAAATAAAAGATTTTCACCATTCATATCTCTCGGTCTATATAGAGATATGTTGGCTACCTGGTCGGGGGTTAAGGGAATGGTTTGGTAAGGTTCTTGCCTTGTTCAGTGTATAGATCCTGCAAGGACCTCGGTCAAGCTTACTAGGACTTCCTTCAATACCCACTGGTATTGGATGGCGGGGGTGCGAATGGCATGATCCCCTCATATGTAAACTACTATTAATACATTAACCCGGCTACTTGGGATTGTATCCCTGCTGACTCAAACCACTTAGCCGAGGGTAACGTCACCTTCAGAAGAGGGGCCTACCACATTACTGTGACAACCGGTAACTTACGCCCTTAATTACGAGATTAACAGGTGATTAATGTAATAATAAATAGTGATTACAGTGTAAATCAACTTAATTAGGCTTTTGGAGTGCCTAGGAACGCTTTTCCAACTCTACAGTACGCGTATGAAAATTCGCGTGGAATCTGCGGAACTGCAAATGACAACGGACTGATACCGTACGAAATACTGACGCCGCCGATAAATATGGATGTTACACGAATATTTTATGCTCATGGAGTTTGGGTCGCGATATCGGGTCTCGTAGAAATTACGGGCCGCTTACACATAAGACGGGCTTGTGGGCCCTGGGCCCAAGCCCAAAGCACACAAGCCTAAACCTGCATATAATAAATTAAATCTTGAAAATCTATGCAAGATATTCTCAAGATCTTCACAGAGATTTACATAATCTCTACAAATCTCTTCAAGAGATTTTGAATCAAAGATTAAAATGTATGACCTGAATGTAATATCAATACACAAAGGAAACTTTAATCCTCAAAACTCTATATATAGCACCTTATGGTTCTTTAAGTCCTCATTCCACCAACAGACTTTAAGTCTGTCTTTACATATACAATATACACACACATATCACTTTGCTCACACAAAACCCAACACTCACAATACTCTCTCTCGATGATATGCAGACAACCCAAACCAATCACTCACACAAAAATGGAGAGCAAAGCTTCCATCAAACCCACACACCCTCAACCGATTAACCCCTCTTCCCTCCCCTTTGTTTCAGTCCGAAGACTAGAGAAAGGAGCTCCCACCGGCGCCGATTTCCGATCCGGTGACCCCCCTATCAAACGACTCCCATCAGCCCCCCTCCTCGTCAGATGAGACGGACCGCCACCACTGTTGGGTGGTGGTGAGCGGCGGCAGTGGGGCCGGACGACGAAGACAGAGACAGCTGGGAGAGAGAGACTCGGGAAGAGAGAGAGAGATCGAGATGAGAGAGTGCCGGAGATAAAGCAGCACCGCCGTGAGTAGCGGTGGCAGTGGTGTGCGGCGGTTCTAACAACAGAGAAAGAGAGAGAGCCGATGGTGATGATGAGTGGCGGTTGCGCCTCGGACCGGTGGTCTTTTACTCGGACCGGTGGTCCTTGACTTTTCCTGGCGGTCTGTGCTTCGGACCGGTGAGTTTCACCAGTGATGTGAAGATGATGGTGGTTATTCGCGACTCCGGTAAGTGGCTCGGTCTTGTTGATTCAGTTTTGGATTCATGTTAGTCGGTTCAGGTTTTGTTTTTGGTTCAAGCCTCTTGGTTCAACAGGTTCTAATTTCAGCTTCGGGTGTCTCGGTGCGGTTCAGTCAACAAGTCAGTGGGTTCGAGTTGTGGGTCTCGGCTCAGATCGGGTTCGGTTCGGGCGGATTAGTCAACGGCTCGGTTCGGGTCAGCAGAGGTTCGGGTTCGCAAAACGGGTCGACTCGATGCAACTCGGCTCGACCCGGTTAACTCATTGATGAACTCAGTCAGACCCGGTCAACTCAGCGAGTCAACTCAGTTGACCCGGTCAACTCAGTGAAACTGTTCGATGTTTCGACACGAGAAGATGGTAAAGATTTTACGGCGCAATTCATTTCGATATTCTCATGCTTTTATTTATTTTCGCGTGAAAAACGAGCTCCAACCAATCGACTAGAATATAGTTAAATTTTGACATATTTGGCGAAAGTTATATAGTTTGATTGATTAATTGTTGAATTAATATTGATCATTGTTTGAATTTCGAGGAATAACGACAACTTGGTTGTCCGGGGCGTCCAAAAACAGAGGAAACTCTGCCCGTTTTTCGAGAAAACCCGTAAAAGTAAAACATGTTTTATTGAAAAGCGACTTTTACATAAATGTGTATACCACTTTCGACGACGCTTTATCACATACGAAAATGACAATTCTTTTATAAAATAAATATATTTTATATATTTATTTCAAGCGTCAAACAACTCGTATTCGTTTTACAAAATAAATATAGTTTACATATTTATTTCGAATACCATACAACGCGAATTCTTTTATAAAATAAATATATTTTATATATTTATTTCAAGCGCCAAGCAACTCATATTATTTCAAGAAATAAATATAACTATCGTATTTATTTCAAACGACATCAACACGAAAACGCTATTAAATAAATATAAGTTGTTATATTTATTTCAAAACGCCTAAACGACACATAGTTTAGTTACCATCGTTCACTTACCGTCATAACTTACAGACGAATCAGTCAATTAGCGATTCGGTAAAGCTCGATGACACGTAGTTAATTACTGCGTTTATTGGAAACTTATTAGATATTCCATGTTAGGAATATTGTAGAATGCACGCTAGCAAGTCAAGTCTTGGAAACGACATCACGAAGTCGTAATTAGCTAGCTTTGCACAGGAATATTCAGGTTTGTTCATAACCCCACCTTTTACGGTTTTACATTTTTCTAAATGTTTTCGGGGTGGAAAGACATGCACTTCTGCAAAGCATACAAGATTTTCAATAAACATGAATTATATATTTCTAAACCATGTTACAAAGAACACAAATGGTTTAGGAAAAGCTTATATTAGATACCGGTTTTACAAAACAAGTGAGTTCATGCTCCCCCTTTTCTCTTAACTGTTTTCAGTTTTATAACTTCGGGGGTGAAATATATGTTATAATTATGTTTATAAATGGTATGATAATAAGATGCACACTTGGTGAGAACGAGTACCGAGTGTGATGTGATAAAAGAATACAGGAAGCGCACTTGGTGAGAACGAGAACCAAGTATGATGCGCTATGAGAAATGATATGAGAAATCGTGTCACGAATAGGGTACAGAAGCACCATTAATCAACAATATACCTAGACCGCAGAACAAAAGGTTAGATCTAACGGGTGTCGGGCAGCCACACTCTCGGTGAGGACGAGTACCGAGTAGTTCTTTTGTGTCTCAGAATATGCCAACTAGAAAAGTGCCTTAGGTTTGGTGACTTCCTATGTCGTGTCACATGTTAATGGCCTTGCAACCCATTAACAATCCTGATACTTACAGGAACACTTTATTTACATAAAATTCATACCATACTAAAACTTGATTTATACTTGAGTACGTGGGGTACTCAAGAAAACTTGATTTATACTTGAGTACGTGAGGTACTCAAGAAAACTTGATTTATACTTGAGTACGTGGGGTACTCAAGAAAACTTGATTTATACTTGAAGTACGCGGGGTACTCAAGAAAACTAGAATTATACATAAGTACTTGGTGTACACATGAATACTTGAATTATACATGAAAACTTGATTTTTACATGACACATACTATGTTTTCATACAGAGTTTCAAGTAACTCGACAAGAAAATGATTTTAAATTCATTTTCTCAACAAAACTTCAAAAACCGGTTATTCAAAAAAAAAAGATTTATTTCAATTCTTTTACAAACAAACTATGAACTCGCTCAACTGTATGTTGATTTTTCGCATGTTTCTTTCTCAGGTTACTTTTCAGAAATTATGGAACGGTTGGAATAGGAGAACCATCTGGAGTCGAGTACTTAGTGGGCGTTCACATACTAAAAGTCTTAGCTTATTTGCTTCCGCTGTGCAATGAAGATACCAGTCCAGTCACGCCAATGCTCCGATATTTCGGGGTGTGACAATTACGCATTAATAACTTAATTAATTATCTTTCAATATTCCGACCCTTTAGGATTGTATCCTTGCTGACTCAAACTATTGGGTTGAGGGTAACGTCACCTTCAAAAGAGGGGCCTACTACTATAACTAAGATAATCTCTTAAAAAGTGCAAAAGTGCGGAAATCATCAAATGTTACATTAAAGGCGAGTCTGATCCAAGTGATTCATCTTGTCTATCTGTTTTTATTTTATTTTTATTTTCAGCATTTTTAGTTTTTATTTTCATGTTCAAAACCTTTTCTAAAACTTTCGATTTGATTAGACGTTGAGGATAAACCGGTACTAAAAGCTCTTGTGTCCTTGGACGACCTCGGTATCTTACCAACGCTATACTACGCTCACGATGGGTGCACTTGCCCATATGTGTGTTTAGTGTTAGTAAAATATCGTGTTTTATAAATTAAAAACTTGACTAAAGTGTTAAAAAAGGGCTTAAAATATCAATAAAAATATATAACGCTACACACGCATCACCAGCGATAATAATGTTAACATGGGTAACGTCGATGGTGCGCCAAATTTGGAAACCGGTGAAGTTGTTAATGAGAAAATAAATGAAAATCAATCATCTCAAATGATTGATTCGGTTTCCCAAGATTGTAGGAGGGGAGAAGACTTTATCCCAGGCATTAATTTTCCTTTTGACCAATTCTTGGTTTACAATCCAGAAATTCAAACGGTGGCTTGTTATGTCAATAAAAGAAAGAAATTTAAAAAAAGCAGTGGATTGGGCTGGCCCGGCAATGCTTATTCTAGTAGTTAGGAAAGTCTTAAGATTGGGAAAAAGCCCAAACCCTCGGACCCCTTTGGGCTTAACGGTTTGTTGGGTTTAAATGATGATGAATGAAGTTCAAACAGTGACATATCGGATAAGGAAGTGGAATATGTGGAGGATTCTGGAAATGAATTAGAAGTTCTAAAAGATAGCTCATGCTGTGCTCTCTACTTGAGTTCTGATCCAACTTCGACGGACAAGACTGTAACGCCTGCGTCCCTAGACTTTTACCTACTTATCACTTTTAGTCCCTGAACTATGTGCTATTTGATACTTTTGATACTTGGTGAATCTAATGCTATGAATCTTATGAGACTTTAATCTAGAAACTATGATTCTATGATACTATGATTCTATGAAACTATGATTCTATGATACTATGATTCTATGAAACTATGATTCTATGATACTATGATTCTGTAAGACTTGATTCTATGATTCTTGATACTTGGAAGCTAGATTCTTGACTCTTGATACTTTAGTGCTTGACTCTTGAGACTCGTGAAACTTGAGACTTGGTTGAACGAGGGACTGGAGTCTTGTCACCGGCGGAAACTATGAAACTATGGAAACTATGAAACTTTTGTGTTAATGATATAATCTAGTTATGTGATACTATTACCCAATAATACGCAACGCAACGCTTAATCTAACTCGCAAAACGAATCAAAGACGGGAACACGGAAAGGATAGGATTGGCCAAATGGCAATCCGATCGGATAGCCATTCGACCGAGCTGCCATCCGACCCGCTGCACACCGCCTTCACTCACTCTGACACTATAAATAGGCCTGTCACATCATCATTCTCACTGATGTGACAGCCTCACTCGAACCAAACGCACGCACTCCACTTTTTCTTCATTTCTTGGCGATTTCGGTATGTGTTACACTAGATTCTTGTACAACTTTGATCTACACATCATTCTCTACATGATTCTCCTTTGAAATCTCACTTTTCACCGTGAAATCTCTAAGATTTGAGCTCTTGAAGGTGATGTCATCATGGCGGTTTATACCAAACTGTCGTGAGATGTCATTCTAGTCAAGATCTAGCTCAGATCTAAGGAATTTCATGTGTTTTACACTGAATCTTAACCAAATCTAGACTCTTCAACTAAAAACTTATTTTTATCTTCATCTTTTCTTAAACTTTTCACTAAAAACGGTGGAATCCGGATCTAAACGGACTATAGACTTGATGATTAGTCTGGAGTTGGTTTGGAAAGGGATTGTTGCCGGAGAAGATGACCGGAGTATGAATTCTGACATAAGCACCGTCATGAACGGACGACCGAATGGACTGGGGTGATTCCCATCTGAACAGATCGGCTGTACACTGATGTGCTTACCGTTGTCTCAATACATACCAAGTCGTCGTCGTTTAATCAGAAACTTAGAAACCTTACAAGTTTAAGAATGGGACAAGGACAACCCGATCGAGTGGCAATCCGATTGGATAGCCATCCGATTGAACTGCCATCCGATCAGGGGACACTTGCCTCTTAACCTTCACGTTTTGAAACTTTGAATTCTTGATCGTCGAATGGTAATCCGATCGGATAGCCATCCGATCGAACAACCATCCGATCAAGGTGACATGTCTCTTGAAATCTTTCAACACTTAGAAACTTTTTAGAAACTTGAACACTTGGTATCAAATTGGAATCATGACACTTGAATCGAACGACCATTCGATCGAATGGCCATCCGAACGGATGACCATCCGATCGGATGGCAATCCGTCTCTCACTCACAACAGTCACATCAATCGAATGGCAATCTGATCGGATAGCCATCCGATCGAACTGCCATCCGATCCAGTGACTGACCCGACACCATGCACAACCTCGTTGTTTTGCCCGACGCTTATCTGTTGTAATCTAATCAGGCTAAACCTAAAGAGCTCCCTTTGATCCAATAACAGTTAATATGTTAAGCAATCATTGTGAGTATACTCGATCCCTTTTGTTTAAACTTTGGGATGCAACATGTATTCTATTAAACTATGATACTTGAGACTTTTGGAAACTAAACTCTATCATATGTGTATGTGAAACTTGTGATTCTTGTATTCTATTTCTGCTATGTGGACGTTTAATCCAGGGTGTGTAGTTCCGCCTTAACAATAGTAGCGCTATAGGAGATGCACCTCCCCATTATTCTCGGGGGTATTGTTAGGAGGACTCTAGTTTTCCTTGAGACTTGGGAAAACAACAAAGCATCGGGATACTTGGGCTATCACTTGTTGGACTGCGAACACTAGCATGGCTGAAACTATTTTTGTTACATTTACATATGGATATGAGACTTTTAATCTATTATGCTATTATTCAAACTTGTATACTCGCCGGTACATTTTTGTACTGACTCTATTTTAATACATGTTTTAGGCTGACAGGATGCTAGGATACTTGAAACAAGCTAGGATGAAGCTTAGAAACTCCACTTAGCTAATCTAGAAACATCGAACATTTATTTGATGAGATGTATTTGGATCCTTATGTTTGTTCATGATTGTTAGACTATTTTGAATCAATCTAAATCTATTGAAATATCTAGTGTTATGGAATCTCATGAGCAATCTGAACGCTTAGTGCCGCACCCCGATGTTTCCGCCATCGGTTGGGGTGTGACAGATTGGTATCAGAGCCATAACTATAGGGAATTAGGATAAGTAGGGATACTTGCCTTAGTCTATAGTTCTAGGAATCTTGATTCTTATCTGTTGTTTAAGACTTATGCATTCTACCATATCCGCTTCCTAGCAACACATTTTCCTGTTAAACTTGCATGCCTTTCCTGAGGCTGACACAATATACTCTTGATACTTTGAAAACACTGTTAACCCGTGTTTGTACTTTGCACGAGATTTGCCCTCAAGTCAGGAGTGACATACGAACCTTGATGGGAAACCTCCATACTACGCTAGTAGGTCTTGTCTGCGGATGAGTATCAACGCTGTTAGGGTACGATGTTGTCAAGTTAGAGGTGAAACTCAGACCTTGATAACTAGCCCCACTCTATGATTTTATGTCTCGCCAAAAGTCTCGAAACTTCCAATCAATTAGGGACGTGAAATGTCCAAAAGGACGAATATCGTAGGCCTAACATCGATGACGTATTTGTCTAAGTAAGTCAAGACACGTTACCTCAATTCGAAATGGGTTCAAATCACCTTGGTTAGTCACCGTTCCTCTACCCAGAACACTCTATGTTTTATGAGCCTATCTCTTATGTTATCTCGATTTTATGTGTGGTTTTAAATTTGATTCTTCGTTTATCTTGATTCTTCGTTTACTTTGAGGCTTTTACACGAAACACACGTATGTCCACAATCTAAAACATTAATTCTAATCTCAGAATCAAACTAAATTTATGAAGCTTCATTCTATCATGTTAATCTATGTGGGAATCTTGATCGACTATAATACTATGTGAATCTATCCGATAAATCTATGTGGTTGTGAGGCACTAAATTTAACATGGCATGGAATACGAGGGGAAAGTGACGTGTCTGAAACATGGTGGATACGCCGCTGGTACTTCCTATATATAAGTGTTTCCGACATGTTACCAACTTTCGTACCAAGTGCCATGCGAAACTTAGTGTTTTACAGACCGGTGATGAGGTTGTTGAATTCTAGAGCTATGGGAAACTACTTGTGTAATCTATGAGGAATCTATGTGAAATCTACGTGTAATCTTTGTGTATTCTAGTGTAATCAATGTATGTGTGGTTTGGAGGAACAAAATACGAAATGTAGCCTAGCGCCGAAGACGAGGCAGACGTGGCATGTCCGAAACATGGTGGATACGCCTGTAACACCTCGCAAAATCATGTCCAATATAATATCGACACGTGTCATGAGCTCTAAACGTGTAATGGATTAAACATGAGGGACTAAAGTTGACAAACAAAGAAAGTATGTGTGTAAAAGGATTCAAAGTGACAACATTGGATAATTATACCTTTCAACAACCCTACAAGTTGTTTATACCCTTAAACGAATGAATCATGAAGCGTATGAAACCGTTTGTGGAAGAAAGTGAAAGTTTTCAAGACGCGAGGGTTAAATGTGTCAACATGTTTAAGTTAAACCTCTGAGTGACTTTTTAGCAAACCCAGAACCTTGTAATGGTTAATTATGTTCACTAGAATAAGTGATAAAAATTTCACAAGGTTTCGATATCATATGAGAAAGATACGGGAACATTCGTAATTAAGGGCTTAAAAGCGTCAACGAGGCAAAACGTATGTTTTCGGTTATCGTTAATGAAACCGGACCTAACGATGTTTGGTTATATATCATGGATCATAAAAATATAAATTTCATTGGTTAATTGTGCTCAAAATGAAAGATTTGAGGTTTTAAAGGTCCAGGGGTCAATTCTGCCAGGTTTTAAACTTGTTTGGCTGATAACTGGGATGGTGGCGCTGCGCCACCACTGAAGTCTTCTGCCATTGCACGATGCAACAGCCTGGTCTGGGCAGATTTCATGCACAACTGCGAGTACAGCCAGTTCCACCGCCTTAGAAGCCTTGTATTCGAATTCAGGGGCTGCACCAGTGGTTTTTCATGCATAAGGACACTTGGGGATGATCAGGAATCACCCATAGACCTTGTTTGCATCATCTTATGAGATTAAAGTCCCTATATAAGAAACATAAGTTGCAACACTTCACTTGCTCACTTCAAAAATCATTCAAGGCATTCTCTGGAGCTCTCTGGTCATCAAACAAGTTTCCTTAAGTTCCATAATCGTGATTAGGACTATTGTAAGTGTCCTTAACCTCCTAATTTCGTTTATAATTAGTTTTATGACCAAAAGTCAAACTTATCGTAATTAAAGTTTGACTTAGTGATTAATCACTAATGGTCCAGTCAATTCTCGAATTAAAAGTACCTATGAGTTGGTAATCATGTGGGTAATAAACCCTTAGAAGGGCACCCTCTGATTTCCACTCTAAGTAGGTCAATTGTCGGGTCAAACTTGGTTATAAAAAGTCAACAGAAAGCTAATTTTCAAATAATCACATAATTAGCAATATAGAAGCCATGCAAACTGTTTTATCACTCATATAATTTGGTAATTAATGTAAGAACATGTCTAAACATGTTCAACCCGACAATTTTCAGTTTAAGCTCGGTTCGGAACCGAAAGTCGCAAAAGTAGACTTTTTCTTTGACTTTTAGTTCTGACCCAATGTAGCATGTTTTAGAAATGCCTTAGAGCTCGATTAGGACCAGGTTATAGGTTAGTGTAACCCTCTGAGGTTATACAACTTGGTTCCTTAGTTATCCGATTCATTTGCATATTTCCGTTATATGCCTAAATGTTGACTATTATGCCCTTTTGACCTTAAAATGATATTTTTGAAAATGTGAAAGAATAGAAACCTTTATTACTGATTTATAAACTTGCCCTAAAAATTTGACATCAGTTTGAGGTCTAGATTAGGAGTTATGCTCAATAGCGTAAGTGGAAAGCTTTTTATTAATTAAACGGCATTATTAGCATATAGCCTTTCTAAACCCAAATTTTGACACCAATCTTTTTACCCACTGATGTAATATAAAATTTTTGGATTTTTGAAGATTTTTATTTATTTTTAGGCTGAGAATAACATAGGGTTCTAGCTTTGATTCGGTAATTGTCGGTTATACCATTTTCTTGCATAAAATGAGTTTTACATAATATTTTGATACCAAACTTTTTGCTACTGATTTTTATATGATAAATAAAATATTTTGAACTTTATAAACTGACCAAAAAACTCAGATTTCCTGTATTAACCCGAAAATCGCTTAAAACCGACTTTTACGCATTTTAAGCGCATAGTTTGAGTTAAAACCATTTTTAACATATAAGACTTAATACCTACTGATGTTTTAAGTATTTTTTTTATAATTAAACAGTAATCAAAAGTTTTGAACTCAGAATTCAAATTTTGACCTTTAAAGCTTATATGAAGTTACCAAAATGCCCCTACGGTGCATAGTTTGGTTATATAAGATAAATTTCACATATATGCAATACCCTACTGTTATGACTTATAAAAATAAATATTTTTACTGATTATATCAGACCTGAAACTCAGATTAATATTTAAACTCTTTTATAAGCTTTAAAATGACCAAAATACCCCTACGGGGCATAATTTGAGTTTAAATTCGTTTTGGGCATAATGGAAGGTATCCTACTGATATCACAACATATTTAAGGCATATTAACTTAGGAAACCTGTACATGACTCTTTTGGTTACCCGTTATGCAATTTATGAAGACCCGCCACTTTATGAAGACCCGCAGATGGGTGGGCCTTCAAACCCCGTCTCTGAGGTAGACTTTGCGCCTGTCGCGCCACCACCGATGGGTTATGATAACCCGATTCCTGCATACGCCGGTTCAGCGGCGTATAACCCATTTGAGCAGCCAGCTCACACCAACTACAACTACGTTGAAGCCGACCCATACCTTGTAGCGGCGAACTACAATGCTCTCCATCCTGAGGGGCCATATGGAGCTCCTTGGGGAGTTGGATACCCAGCTTATGGGTACCAACACCCGCCACCTCCTCAACCTCCACATCAGCAGCCGTCGCAACCGCCAGTGATACCGCCACAGCAACAACAGGAGATTTTCCAAAGGTTGAGCCAGGTGGAGCGGGAAGTCCAAGAAGAGCGTAGGTACAACCGAGGATTTCTCAAAGGTTTGGCAAAATTAATCAAGGGGAAGAGCAAGAGGGATTGTTAGAATTCCTTGTTCATTTATTTAATTGTATTGTAATTTCCTTATTTAAATCAAGTCCCTGCGTGGACATCTCTTCCTGTATTCAGTCCATGCGAGGACATGTATTTCAATTTAGCCCCAGCGTGGGCATGCCTTTTTCTATTTGGCCCCTGCGTGGGCATGTTATTTCTGTTTAGCCCCTGCGTGGGCAAGTCTTTTCTGTTAAAAGTCCCGTTTGGGGCAAAACATGTACCCTTTAACTTAGTAATGGAATGGTTAAATTTAAAACTTCATTTTGTCATTATATGTATAAATATAATATATGAAATAAATAAAAATATCATTCCTTTTATAAGATCTGCCATTATTAAAAAAAATCTTAAAGGCAAGACCTAGCCTGTATGTCGTTTTAAGACAGGGCCAAGATGGTAGTCCTTATTAAGATTCAGATCCTTGTTAACATCTGAAAATATGTTAACATTCCTGGCAAATGTGATTCGATAAAATCACATAAGTCATCTTTATATTGGATTCTTTCAAAATCCTTTCCTTATATATTAATTAAACATCCATTAGTGATGTAATGCCTACGGGCCATACTTATTGTCATATAAGATAAAAGGCAGCTGTAGTCTACGACTCCCTGTCAAGAAAAGGTAATGAACTATGATTCAAGCCTTAATACCTCGATCCTATAAGATGTTGGCTTATAATTTAAATCCGTCCTTGTGACTTGGCCTTTTGTGCTATTATTATATTCTAATTATAACTAAGGATTATTATAAATAAAATCCTGAATGAATATATTTAACAAATTAACCAATATGGTTATTAATACCATGGTTAATAAATCATCAAGAATGATAGTACTGTTATAAACTTCTAAATAAATCACTGTCATCATTTTATGTAGCAATCAAGCTACATGGTGGATTCTGAGGAAGTCAACAGTCACCCTTTGGAAAATCATGATGCAACCAGAATAAATATAACTGGGGGTGAACTTGAGCATTAATCGATAGTGCCGTTGCTAAAGCTGTGGATATACAGCTAAGGGAATTAAATGGTACGCATAGCAAAACCTTATCAGTACCCCAGTCCAAATCTCACCCTAAGACTCACTCTGAGGCTCATAGTAAGCCACCTTCTAAACAACATGAGTCAAAGAAGGATTATGATCGACACTCCTCAAATCAGCACAGTGATCCATCAAAGAAGATTGTATTTGATCGTGAACCACGTACAAGGACCTGTACCTATAAATATTTTGTCTCCTTCAAACCCAGGGATTTCACTGGGGAAAAGGAGCGATTGACTGCATGACATGGTTAGACGAAATGGATACCGTGGTTGACATCAGTGGTTGTGCTGATAGGGACGTTGTGAAGTATGTATCTCAGTCGTTCAAAGGTGAGGCGCTAGCATGGTGGAAGTCTCTCATTCAAGCTACTGGAAAGGTCCCACTGTACAATCTGACATGGGATCAGTTTGTTGCTCTTATTAAGGAGAATTATTGTCCTCAGCATGAGGTTGAAAAGATCGAGGCTGATTTCTTATCCTTGGTGATGAAAAATTTAGACTGTTAGGCATACCTCACCAGCTTTAATACCATGTCTCGATTGGTTCCATATTTGGTAACACCGGAACCCAAGCGAATAGCTCGATTCATTGGGGGTTTAGCCTCGGAAATCAAGGCCAGTGTAAAGGCATCTCGACCTGCTACTTTCAGGTCAGCAGCTGATTTATACTTGTCTCTTACTCTGGATGCGGTCAGGCTAAGATCGCTTAAGAGCTCTGAAGAAGGAAAGAGGAAATGTGAGGATGATAACTCATGACTGTCTGACAAGAAGCATAAAGGGAACACAGACCTCAAAAAGAAGTTTGGATCCAACAAGGGTAATCAGCAATCGGATGAGAAACCAAAATGCAAAACCTGCCAGAAACGTCACTTCGGAAAATGCAGGTTTGAATCAAGGTCACAGTCGCAATCAAGGCCGATTGCATGTGGGATATGCAAATCCAAGGAACACAAGACGTTAGACTGCAAGAAGATAAAGGACGCAACGTGCTACAACAGCAATGAGAATGAGCATATTAAGTAAAACTGCCCAAAATACGCCAAGAAACCTAAAGAAGTCAAAAAGACTAATGCAAGGGTCTTTCGAATGGATGCACGAGAAGCCATTCAGGATGATAATGTGATAACAGGTACCTTCCTAATTAATGATGTTTATGCAAGGGTATTATTTGATTCAGGTGCAGATAAGTCATTTGTTGATGATAAGTTTTGTAAGTTATTAAATCTGCCCGTTAGAACCCTAAGCATAAAATACGAAGTAGAATTAGCCAATGGTACCATAGAAACCGCTTCAACCGTGTTAGATGGATGTTTCATATCCATTAGGAACCACTCTTTTCCGTTGTCCCTGCTTCCTTTAAAGCTAGCTGGCTTCGACATAGTAATAGGCATGGATTGGTTATCTCGTAACCAAGCCCAGATTGTTTGTGACAAGAAACAAGTGGTGATAAAGACTCCGTATGGTGAGCCGCTTACCATACGGGGAGACACTCAGTATGGGTTGCCTAAGCAAGTGTCTATGCTTAAGGCGTCAAGATGCTTGAAGAAGGGTTGTGTCATTTACATGGCAGAGGTGACCATTGATGATCCAAAGCCCAAGGTTGAAGACATTCCTGTCATTTCTGAATATCCAGAAGTATTTCCCGAAGAACTACCTGGTTTACCACCAGATAGGCAAGTAGAATTCAGAATTGACATTATTCCTGGAGCAGCACCTGTTGCAAGAGCACCTTACAGAGTGGCACCAACAGAGATGAAAGAATTGAGGACTCAACTGGATGATTTGTTGGCAAAGGGATTTATTAGACCTAGTTCATCTCCTTGGGGAGCACCAATCATGTTTGTAAAGAAGAAGGATGGATCGATGCGACTATGCATCGATTATCGCGAGCTTAACAAGGTTACAATCAAGAATAGATATCCATTGCCCAGGACCGACGATCTGTTCGATCAATTGCAAGGGGCAAGTTACTTTTCCAAGATCGATTTAAGGTCAGGCTACCATCAGCTGAAGGTTAGAGATGAAGATGTGCACAAGACTGCATTTAGGACTCGTTATGGTCACTACGAGTTCTTAGTGATGCCTTTTGGGCTCACTAATGCACCAGCAGCATTCATGGATCTCATGAATCGCGTATGCAAACCTTACTTATACAAATTTGTTATCATCTTCATTGATGATATTCTTATTTATTCAAAGAATCAAGCTGACCATGAGAAGCACCTCCGTTGTATTCTTAAACTCCTACAGCATGAGAAACTCTATGCTAAGTTTTCAAAATGTGAGTTTTGGCTTCGTGAAGTCCAATTTCTTGGACATGTTGTGAGTGAGCGTGGTATCCAGGTGGATCCCGCTAAGATTGAAGCTATCATGAATTGGCAAGAGCCGAAGACACCCACAAAGATTCGTAGTTTCTTGGGTTTAGCAGGATATTATAGGAGCTTTATTGAAAACTTCTCAAGGATTGCAGCGCCCCTAACTTCGCTGACTCGCAAGAACATCAAGTTTGACTGGGGTCCTAAATAGCAAGAATCCTTTGACATTCTTAAGTAGAAGTTGAGCAATGCACCTGTGTTGACATTTCCTGATGGAATAGAGGAATTTGTTGTATATTGCGACGCATCACACACTGGTATGGGATGTGTGCTCATGCAGAAAGGCAAGGTTATTGCCTATGCTTCTCGACAATTAAAAGTGCACGAAAAGAATTACACCACCCACGATTTGGAGTTGGGTGCCGTTGTGTTTGCACTAAAATTATGGAGGCATTATTTATATGGTACCAAGTGTGTGATCTATTCTGATCACAAAAGCCTTCAACATCTGTTCAACCAGAAAGATTTGAACATGAGGCAGCGTCGATGGATGGAGACTTTAAATGACAATGATTGTGAAATCCGATACCATCCAGGCAAGGCGAACGTAGTCGCCGATGCTTTGAGCAGGAAGGAAAGGGTTAAGCCCATAAGAATCAATGCCAAGAGCATTGAATTGAAGAACAGTCTGAATGAAAGATTGCTAGCCGCTCAAAAAGAAGCTGTATTAGAAGCCAACTATCTAAATGAAAAGTTGGGAGTAACTGCTGAGCAGTTATCATATGGCAAGGATGGAATCCTAAGATTGAATGGACGAATATGGGTTCCAATCTATGGAGGACTTAGGGAAGTGATCCTTCAGGAAGCCCACAGTTCCAAATATTCTATTCATCCTGGAAGTGATAAGATGTACCAGGACTTGAAGGCAAATTATTGGTGGATAGGCTTGAAGAAGTCTATAGCCACTTATGTGGCCAAATGTCTGACGTGTGCTCAAGTTAAGGCAGAACACCAGGATTGCTACAACAGCCTGAACTTCCCACCTGGAAATGGGAAATGGTGACTATGGATTTTATCACCAAGTTACCAAAGACAAAACGAGGAAATGATACTATTTGGGTGATAGTGGATAGACTGACTAAGTCAGCCCACTTCCTACCTATTAAGGAAACACATAGCTCAGATAAGTTAGCTCAGCTGTACGTGGATGAGATTGTATCTCTCCATGGAGTGCCAGTATCTATCATTTCTGATAGGGATACAAGGTACACATCGCACTTCTGGGAAATTTTTTAGCAATCCCTAGGCACTTGATTGAACTTCAGCACAACATATCATCCGCAGACGGATGGTCAAAGCGAGCGAACGATTCAAACGCTAGAAGATATGTTAAGAGCTTGTGTCATTGATCTAGGTGGAAGTTGGGATGATCATCTTCCATTGATTAAATTCTCGTACAATAATAGCTATCACTCCAGTATCCAAGCTGCACCTTTTGAAGCGTTATATGGGAGAAAGTGCAGAACGCCTGTTTGTTAGGCAGAAGTTGGAGATGTCCAACTAACAGGACCTGATATAGTCCTGGAGACGACAGACAAGATTGTGCAGATAAGAGATCGTCTCAAAGCTGCCAGAGATAGGCAGAAAAGCTACGCAGATAAAAGGCGTAAACCTCTAAAATTCGAGGTTGGTGACAAAGTGTTACTGAAGGTATCACCCTGGAAGGGGGCAATGTATAACAAACCTAAACCGACACCCTTGTAATATTTTACGACACCCTAAAAATATTTAAAATATCCCAATATGTTCCTAAAAACACCCCATACATGAAAACGGGCCCCGAATACCCTAAATATTATCAAAAATAAATAAAATTCAAGATTTTGGGTTTGTCGCGGGCCGCGTAAACCTCTTAAGGGTCTTACGCGGGCCGCTAGAGATCAGGAACGCGGCAGAACCCTGTGCTGACATGTGTCACTTGCGTGTTGAACCTATAAGCTGACCCGGATCACCTACGCCTTTGACCGGGTTTGACGCGGGCCGCGTAGCCCTTTGTTAACATTTACGCGGGCCACGTAAAAGTCGAGATGAGACCTTATAAATAGATGGCATCGGATCTTCAGTCTGTTCGTTCAAATTCAAAATCTTTCTCTCAATTCTGAATAGTAGGCATTATACTCGGGTATAATACCCCCTAAATAGCGAGGTTCTGCTCCGTTGTAAGTATTAGAACCCCTGGATACGTATTAGATACTCTGCCCGATTGATCTAGGGTTCCGTAACGGCTGTCGTGGTTCTGCCCGACGTAGTCGTTGGAATGCCGTCTCGGGGAGGGTATTGCTAATGTTAAAATGGGTTATTATACTAACACGTGTGCATTTGTGTAATTTATAGATTATTCCCAGGAAATCCTTACTGATAATCCTAAGACAACAATGTGAGTAATCTCCTTTTTGCAAACTGTTTTTACAAAACCTCACTTAATTAATTATACATTAAACAATTATTGAGTATTTGTAAGGATACAATTACAGTCGGTAAATTTGGGGTTTTGTATACAAAATTTGTTACTACCTGTATAGGAGTAACATGACCATAAGTCGGAACGACAGTACCGTGTGGTGGTAATTGATATGACTTGGAAACAAATGTAATTGCGAGACCGCCCTCAATACTGTACAATGGTTTTATTAAAACTTGATTGAACTGGGATTCACTCACCAGTATTTCCCACTGACAAAAATGTTTTTAAACACGTTTCAGGTAACAAAATGTGAAAGCCAAATAGAAGCCAGCTGGACAGCACTGAAGGCTTGGAAAAGTGGCAATAAAGTTACCTAAAAGAAATAGATGTTTTTACTAAATAAAAATAGGATTTATTCCTATGAAAAGTGTGTACTGAAAACTTGGGTTTATCCCATGTGTTTAATATTATGAAAGTGTGGTATTTTACTCTGATAAAATATTTCCTAACTACGGTCCTGATGAAAATTCCGCTGCCAAATTGAACAAAACGAGATACCACCGAAACTGGTCGCGGCCGCCCGTTCCTATGTTTGTATAAGGGGACGGGGGTTGCGACAGAAGGTGGTATCAGAGCTAAGCCACTGATTCAGCCACAGAAGTGTTCTGCTGACACCAAAATTCAAAGTGTTAGGGAATAAATTACAGGAATACGTGCATAATTGTATTTTCTTGTTAATTGTTAATTGACTATCTGTTAGTTTACAGTATGAGCGACCAAGGACCATCTGACGCGTACCATCAATTGTCAGGTTCGCCTAGCAGCGAAGGTGCCTCTTCTGAGCCTGCCCTCTCTGGGTACTCTGCTGATACGGAAGAAGGAATATTCGTATTTAAGGCTCAATCTGAAGAGCCATTTCCTCACAAAAAGAGGGGATGGTTCAGTAGGGGAGCACACGAGCGTAGAAAGCGTATGAAAAAGTTACAAGAGCAGAGAGCACTAGCCGCAGCCAAAAGAGAGACCGATGCTTATGCCCAGGATATGCTTAATATGGGTATAGCCAATATCCACATTTTAGCAACCACTGCAGCTGACCCTAACCTGGAGCAAATGTTAGCACCCCAACCACAACCACCAATTCCTGACCAACCGATGGAGATAGAAAACCCTGAAAACCAAGTAGAAATGCATGACTTCAATCCAGAAGAAATACCTAGGGTACCTGCACCAAACCCCTTAGACCCAAATTACGACCCCTGGTGGGACGACAATAGGGACTACGTGCCGCGTTACCACATGCAAGAAGACATGCCCATGCAAAACCTAGGAGCCTACCCAGGGTTAGACCCTCTAGAACCCTATTTCGATAACGATGTGTACATTAGGGAGATCTTAGAGAACCCTTACCCATTCCAGGCCCCTACACCTCCATACCAGGAACCCGCACCCCAGATTCCGAACCCAGTCCTAGAACCTGCACCCCCAATGAGTGCAGACAATGCACAAGAACTTAGGACATTTGGTGAGGAAATTTTAGAGAGTAGTGAGAGGATGCGACAGGTGGGAGAGCGTCTCGTATGGAAATACGATGAGCGCAATATGGATTTCTGGATGAATCCATATCCATGAATGTGATGGTGGAAACGGTAGTAATAGTAATAATAATATAATATATAATAAAATATGTGTGTATGTGTTAGAAAAAAAAAACTATGGATGCTTATTACTAGTAGTGTAATTTTAATTTTCAGTCGGTATTGTAATTTTTATTTTAGTACTGGTGTGTAATAGATGCATACTATATGAATAGAGTAAAGTCGCAATGATCGACGCTTTTAACCAAAGTGCGTGACATGTGATTGGCTATATTCAAATATTATTTTGTGATATTAATGCGTGGTAAATGTTTAAAAATTCAGATGGACAACGAAGTGAACCAGGAAAACCTGAACAACGAAAACCAGAATGATAACAACCTGAATAACGATAATCTGAATAATGAGAATCCAAACAACAATAACAATTGAAACCAAGTGGATAATAGTGCCATCCAACACATAGTGGCACAAGGAATCATAGATGCGATGCCATTTATTATCCAAACTGTTAAGGAAGCGGATGATAAAAGTAAACATAGCAGTAAACGACCAACTGAACCTGAACACAGCGTGAACAATGGACCCGTACTTCAGGTGCCCATTCCCAAAAGAAGAAGAACCATGCCATTTGGTTGTTCTTACAAAGAATTCTGGTCCTGCAAACCAATAGAATTCTCGGGCAATGAAGAACCCATTGCAGCTCTACGCTGGCTAGAAAAGACTGAGGCAGTCTTAAAAATAAGCAAGTGTGCTGAAGAAGATAACATAATGTTTGCCTCTAATCTGTTTAAGAACTCAGCACTAGAATGGTGGAACACTATCCTCCAGTCAAGAGGAAGTGATAGGGTATACAACATGGAATGGGAGGAATTTAAAAATATGGTAGAAAGGAAATTCTGCCCTCCCAATGAAAAGGAACATATAGCAAATAAGTTCCTGAACCTTAGAATGACCGGGGTAGATAGTAAGGGTTATACTACTACATTCTTTGAATATGCTAGGATAGTACCAACCCTTGCATCACCTGAACCGGTATGAATCTCCCGTTACATCTGGGGATTAATTGGAGAGATTAGACATGTAGTCAAGGCAGCTAGACCCCAAACCATAGAAGAAGCTGTAGAACTAGCAAATACCTTGACAGATGAATTAATCCGTACTAGAGAAGAAGACCAGAGGAGAAACCTAACCCAAAGACTTACTCAAGAATTCCGTTTTAGGAATTCCAACCGTAGGAACATAGGTTCTACCTCTGCACCATATTGCAAAGCCTGCAAAAAGAAGCATTCAGGAAGATGCTCCACTTACTGCAATTTCTGCAAAGTACCAGGGCACAAGGAAGAAACTTGCAGAAGGAAACCTACTAATGGACTATGCTTCAACTGTGGAGAAAAAGGTCACATCAAGCCAAATTGTCCGAAATTGGCTCCAGCTACGAACAACAAGAACAATAAAAATGCTAGAGCATTTGTTCTAACGGCAGATGAAGCCAAAATGATTCCGGATGTGATAGCCGGTACGTTTTTAGTTAATGATGTTTTTGCTAAAGTATTATTTGACTCTGGTGCAAACCAAAGTTTTATCAATACTTCGTTTTGTAAACTTCTAAATCAACCATTAACTAAACTCCCACAAGAATGTCTAGTAGAGACAGCCAATGGGGAAACTGTTAGGATTTCTGAAATCTTGCAGGGAGCAAGAATAGAAGTTTCAAACCAAAAGTTTGTTGCAAACCTTTACCCAATGAATCTGGTAGGATTTGACATTGTATTAGGAATGGATTGGTTAATAGCCAATAAAGCCAGTATTTTATGTGATCAAAAGTCAATCCAAGTAAATTCACCAAGGGGTGAAAAGATCACGATTAAAGGAGATAAACCATCTAGATCCACAAAATTCATCTCTGTGATGAAAACCGCAAGTTATATAAGAAAAAGGATCTATAGTGTATTTGATTTCTATAATCACTAACACTAAAGGAAAAGAGCTAAAAGCCATTCCAGTAGTGTCTCAATTTTCAGATGTATTTCCAGAAGAGTTGCCAGGGCTACCACCAGACAGGGAAGTTGAATTCAGAATCCATCTACTACCAGGAACAGCACCGATTGCCAAAGCACCTTACCGTTTGGCACCCGCTGAAATGCAGGAACTGAAGAAACAATTAGACGAATTGTTGGAGAAAGGATTCATACAGCCAAGTTCATCGTCGTGGGGAGCGCCAATTTTATTCGTCAAAAAGAAGGATGGATCAATGCGTATGTGCATTGACTACCGTGAATTGAACAAGGTCACGATTAAGAATCGGTACCCATTTCCAAGAATCGATGATCTGTTCGATCAACTTCAAGGAGCTCAATTTTTCTCTAAAATCGATTTAAGGTCAGGATATCATCAATTAAAGGTACAGGAAGAGGACATTCCTAAGACCGCATTCAGAACAAGGTATGGCCATTATGAATTTACTGTCATGCCATTTGGTTTAACCAATGCCCCAGCCGCATTTATGGACATGATGAACCGAATATGTAAGCCATATTTGGATAAATTCATAATTGTTTTTATTGATGATATTCTCATTTACTCTAAAAGTGAAGAGGAACATGCAAAGCATTTGCACGCTCTTTTAAGTCTATTAAGAAAAGAAAAGCTTTATGCTAAGTTTTCAAAGTGCGAGTTTTGGTTAGAACAAGTACAATTTCTTGGACACTTAGTTAACCATGAAGGAATTCATGTGGATCCAACAAAAATCGAGGCGATTACCAAATGGAAAACCCCTGAATCACTAACCGAGGTTAGAAGTTTCTTAGGATTGGCCGGTTATTATAGAAGATTTATTCGAGATTTTTCTAGAATAGCCATTCCCTTAACTAAGTTAACCTGTAAATCCATTAAGTTTGAATGGGGACCAAAACAAGAAGAAGCCTTTAGAATCCTTAAGCAAAGACTAACCCATGCACCCATACTAGCGTTACCAGAAGGAACTGAAGACTTCGTAGTCTATTGTGACGCTTCTAAGTTAGGTTATGGATGTGTATTAATGCAACGTTAAAAGGTTATAGCTTATGCATCTAGACAGCTTAAGAATCATGAAGAAAATTATTCAATCCATGATTTGGAACTAGGAGCCATAATTTTTGCTCTTAAGATTTGGAGACATTACCTTTATGGTAATAAGTTTACCATATTCACTGATCATAAGAGTTTAAGGTATGTTTTTGGACAAAAAGAGCTAAATATGAGACAAAGACGCTGGATGGAGATACTTAGCGATTATGATTGTAATATCCAGTATCATGCAGGAAAAGCCAATGTAGTGGTTGATGCTTTAAGCCGAAAGTATCATGAAAAGCCAAAAAGGGTACGTTCTCTTAAGTTAAATCTACAAGTAGATTTAAATGATCAAATTAGAAAAACACAAGAATC
Organism: Helianthus tuberosus; assembly: GCA_030545235.1. Taxonomy (NCBI): domain Eukaryota; kingdom Viridiplantae; phylum Streptophyta; class Magnoliopsida; order Asterales; family Asteraceae; genus Helianthus; species Helianthus tuberosus. The sequence continues at coordinate 156,775,194 of CM060402.1, read as the reverse complement.
AGTATTCAAGGATGATACTGAATTAAAAGGAATGATTAAGGAATTAGAACAAGGAACAGATGGAATTTGGAGATTCCATAAAAAGAGAATGTGGATACCTAAATTAGGAAACCTACGTCATCATATATTAGAAGAAGCCCATAAGTCTAAGTATACGATGCATCCAGGAAGTGATAAAATGTACCAGGATTTAAGGAAAAATTTCTGGTGGATAGGAATGAAGAAGGATATAGCAGCTTATGTTTCTAAATGTTTAACTTGTTCCCAAGTCAAAGCTGAACACCAGAAACCTTCAGGATTACTGCAACAGTTAGCGATGCCAGTTTGGAAATGGGAATTGATAACAATGGATTTTGTTACCAAATTACCCAAAACAAGGAAAGGTAATGATACAATCTGGGTGATTGTAGATAGACTAACCAAGTCAGCTCATTTCTTACCAATGAAGGAAACTTTCAGTATGGAACAATTAGCTAAATTGTATGTAAATGAAATCGTTTCATTACATGGAATACCTTTATCAATTGTGTCTGACAGAGATAGTCGTTTTACTTCTCATTTTTGGTCAAGTTTCCAAAAGGCAATGGGAACCAAGTTGAATCTAAGCACAGCTTATCATCCTCAAATGGACGGACAAAGTGAAAGGACAATTCAGACAATGGAGGACATGCTTAGAGCTTGTGTAATTGATTTCGGAGGTAATTGGGACGATCACTTACCTTTAATAGAATTTCCTCATAATAACAGTTATCACACAAGTATTAATGCTGCACCATTCAAAGCACTTTATGGACGAAAGTGCAGAACCCTAGTTTGTTGGGCAGAAATTGGGGAAAAGCAACTATCTGGACCTGAGATAGTGCAAGAGACAACCGATAAGATCATTCAAGTCAAGGAACGATTGAAAGCAGCACGTGATCGACAAAAGAGTTACGCTGATAACAAACGTAAGCCGGTAGAATTCCAGGTAGGTGATAAGGTATTGTTAAAAGTCTCTCCTTGGAAAGGAGTGGTAAGATTCATCAAACGGGGAAAGCTAAGTCCCAGGTATATTGGACCTTTTGAGATTATTAGAAGAATAGGACCTGTAGCCTATCAGCTACAACTGCCAGAGGAAATGGCAGGAATACATGATGTATTTCATGTATCTAATCTTAAGAAATGCTTAGCTGATGAATCACTCGTAGTGCCTCTTAAGGATATAGAGGTAAATGAACAATTAAAATTTGTAGAAAGTCCTCTACAAATTGAAGACAGAAAAGTCAAGAATTTCAAGCACAAGAGATTAGTTCTGGTCAAAGTGAAGTGGGACTCCAAAAGAGGACCAGAATACACATGAGAACTCGAATCAGAATTGCAAAGGAAATATCCACACATGTTCCAGTAGACCTCGAGGATGAGCTCTAAAACAAGGTGGGGAGGATATAACAACCCTAAACCGACACCCTCGTAATATTTTCTGACACCCTAAAAATATTTAAAATATCCCAATATGTCCCTAAAAACACCCCATACGTGAAAACGGGCCCCGAATACCCTAAATATTATAAAAAATAAATAAAAATCAAGATTTTGGGTTTGTCGCGGGCCGCGTAAACCTCTTAAGGGTCTTACGCGGGCCGCTAGAGATCAGGAATGCGGCAGAACCCTGTGCTTACACATGTCACCTGCGTGTTGAACCTATAAGCTGACCCGGATCACCTACGCCTTTGACCGCGTTTGACGCGGACCGCGTAAAAGTCGAGATGAGACCCTATAAATAGATGGCATCGGATCTTCAGTTTGTTCGTTCAAATTCAAAATCTTTCTCTCAATTCTGAATAGTAGGCATTATACTCGGGTATAATACCCCCCTAAATAGCGAGGTTCTGCTCCGTTGTAAGTATTAGAACCCCTGGATACGTATTAGATACTCTGCCCGATTGATCTAGGGTTCCGTAACGGCTGTCGTGGTTCTGCCCGACGTAGTCGTTGGAATGCCGTCTCGGGGAGGGTATTGCTAATGTTAAAATGGGTTATTATACTAACACGTGTGCATTTGTGTAATTTATAGATTATTCCCAGGAAATCCTTACTGATAATCCTAAGACAGCAATGTGAGTAATCTCCTTTTTGCAAACTGTTTTTACAAAACCTCACTTAATTAATTATACATTAAACAGTTATTGAGTATTTGTAAGGATACAATTACAGTCGGTAAATTTGGGGTTTTGTATACAAAATTTGTTACAACCTGGATAGGAGTAACATGACCATAAGTCGGAACGACAGTACCCTGTGGTGGTAATTGATATGATTTGGAAACAAATGTAATTGCGAGACCGCCCTCAATACTGTACAATGGTTTTTATTAAAACTTGATTGAACTGAGATTCACTCACCAGTATTTCCCACTGACAAAAATGTTTTTAAACACGTTTCAGGTAACAAAATGTGAAAGCCAAATAGAAGCCAGCTGGACAGCACTGAAGGCTTGGAAAAGTGGCAATAAAGTTACCTAAAAGAAATACATGTTTTTACTAAATAAAAATAGGATTTATTCCTATGAAAAGTGTGTACTGAAAACTTGGGTTTATCCCATGTTTTAAATATTATGAAAGTGTGGTATTTTACTCTGATAAAATATTTCCTAACTACGGTCCTGATGAAAATCCCGCTGCCAAATTGAACAAAACGAGATACCACCGAAACTGGCCACGGCCGCCCGTTCCTGTGTTTGTATAAGGGGACGGGGGTTGCTACATAATGCGGTTTGGTAAGAAAGGCAAGTTAAGCCCAAGATACATAGGACCATTCGAGATCATCGAATATGTCGGAACAGTGGCTTACAAGTTAAACCTGCCTGAAGAGCTCAGTGGTATTCATAATGTATTCCACATCTGCAATCTAAAGAAATGTCTAGCTGATGAGTCACTAGTCATGTCACATAAAGATGTGCATATTGATGAGAGCTTAAAGTTTGTTGAGAAACCTTTGTCGATCGAGGATCGACAGATTAAGAAGCTTCGAAGGAAGCAAGTACCGATTGTAAAGGTTAAATGGAATGCCCGTAGAGGTCCCCGAGTACACGTGGGAGGTAGAGTCCACAATGAAAGAGAAGTACCCTCATTTATTTCAGTAAATATCAAGGTTGAGATTTCTTTTAAGGGGGTGAGGATGTAACACCTCGCAAAATCATGTCCAATATAATATCGACACGTGTCATGAGCTCTAAACGTGTAATGGATTAAACATGAGGGACTAAAGTTGACAAACAAAGAAAGTATGTGTGTAAAAGGATTCAAAGTGACAACATTGGATAATTATACCTTTCAACAACCCTACACGATGTTTATACCCTTAAACGAATGAATCATGAAGCGTATGAAACCGTTTATGGAAGAAAGTGAAAGTTTTCAAGAAGCGAGGGTTAAATGTGTCAACATGTTTAAGTTATACCTCTGAGTGACCTTTTACCAAACCCGGAGCCTTGTAACGATTAATTATGTTCACTAGAATAAGTGACAAAAAATTCACAAGGTTTCGATATCGTATGAGAAAGATACGTGAACATTCGTAATTAAGGGGTTAAAAGCGTCAACGAGGAAAAACCTATGTTTTCGGTTATCGTTAACGAAACCGGACCTAACGACATTTGGTTATATATCATGGATCATAAAAATATAAATTTCATGGGTTAATTGTGCTCAAAATGAAAGATTTGAGGTTTTAAAGGTCCAGGGGTCAATTCTACCAGGTTTTAAACTTGTTTGGCTGATAACTGGGATGGTGGCGCTGCGCTGCGCCACCACTGAAGTCTTCTGCCGTCGCGCGACGGGACGGCCTGGTCTGGGCAGATTTCATGCACAGCTGCGAGTGCAGCCAGTTCCACCGCCTTAGAAGCCTTGTATTCGAATTCAGGGGCTGAACTAGTGGTTTTTCATGCATAGGGACACTTGGGGATGATCAGGAATCACCCATAGACCTTGTTGGCATCATCTTATGAGATTAAAGTCCCTATATAAGAAACATAAGTTGCAACACTTCACTTGCTCACTTCAAAAATCATTCAAGGCATTCTCTGGAGCTCTCTGGTCATCAATCAAGTTTCCTTAAGTTCCATAATCGTGATTAGGACTATTGTAAGTGTCCTTAACCTCCTAATTTCGTTTATAATTAGTTTTATGACCAAAAGTCAAACTTATCGTAATTAAAGTTTGACTTAGTGATTAATCACCAATGGTCCAGTCAATTCTCGAATTAAAAGTACCTATGAGTTGGTAATCATGTGGGTAATAAACCCTTAGAAGGGCACCCTCTGATTTCCACTCTAAGTAGGTCAATTGTCGGGTCAAACTTGGTTATAAAAAGTCAACAGAAAGCTAATTTTCAAATAAACACATAATTAGCAATGCAGAAGCCATGCAAACTGTTTTATTACTCATATAATTTGGTAATTAATGTAAGAACATGTCTAAACATGTTCAACCCGATAATTTTCAGTTTAAGCTCGGTTCGGAACCGAAAGTCGCAAAAGTAGACTTTTGCTTTGACTTTCAGTTCTGACCCATTGTAGCATGTTTTAGAAATGCCTTAGAGCTCGATTAGGACCAGGTTATAGGTTAGTGTAACCGTCTGAGGTTATACAACATGGTTCCTTAGTTATCCGATTCATTTGCATGTTTCCGTTATATGCCTAAATGTTGACTATTATGCCCTTTTGACCTTAAAACGATATTTTTGAAAATGTGAAAGAATAGAAACCTTTATTACTGATTTATAAACTTGCCCTAAAATTTTGACATCAGTTTGAGGTCTACATTAGGAGTTATGCTCAATAGCGTAAATGGAAAGTTTTTTATTAATTAAACGGCATTATTAGCATATAGCCAATCTAAACCCAAATTTTGACACCAATATTTTTACCCACTGATGTAATATAATATTTTGGGATTTTTGAAGATTTTTATTTATTTTTAGGCTGAGCATAACATAGGGTTCTAGCTTTGATTCGGTAATTGTCGGTTATACCATTTTCTTGCATAAAATGAGTTTTACATAATATTTTGATACCAAACTTTTTGCTACTGATTTTTATATGATAAATAAAATATTTTGAGCTTTATAAACTGACCAAAAAAATCAGATTTCCTGTATTAACCCGAAAATCGCTTAAAACCGACGTTTACGCATTTTAAGCGCATAGTATGAGTTAAAACCATTTTTAACATATAAGACTTAATACCTAATGATTTTTAAGTAAATTTTTATAATTAAACAGTAAGCAAAAGTTTTGAACTCAGAATTCAAATTTTGACCTTTAAAGCTTATATGAAGTTACCAAAATGCCCCTACGGTGCATAGTTTGGTTATATAAGATAAATTTCACATATATGCAATACCCTACTGTTATGACTTATAAAAATAAATATTTTTACTGATTATATCAGACCTGAAACTCATATTAATATTTAAACTCTTTTATAAGCTTTAAAATGACCAAAATACCCCTACGGGGCATAATTTGAGTTTAAATTCGTTTTGGGCATAATGGAAGGTATCCTACTGATATCACAACATATTTAAGGCATATTAACTTAGGAAACCTGTACATGACTCTTTTGGTTACCCGTTATGCATTTTTCGCGTTCGGTTCGGTTTATGTAACTAGTTTGCATGAATTGACCGAAATGGGTCAAACCTTATCATTTTTGTCTCAAAATCCAGAATGTGTTTAGTTTACCCATATTATACAAGTCTACAAACTTGTCAGGTCTAAACCACATTCTAATCCGGTCTTTGCTTAATCGTGCGTTTTGAACCGTATATCTTCCTTTAAAACTAACCGGTCTAAGTTTAGGCTTAATTAAGACCCGTTAGGAATCTAATAGGTTATTAAAAACCTTCGTTCCAGATTAGGAGACCAGTAAAAGATACTTGCACTCGCTGATTGAGATATATACTTGCCCAGGTAAATACTTTTAACTTATTTTCCATTATACGGGCTTGGGATACGGTATTATAAAAATACCGCTTGGTCGGGTGTGTAATCATTTAAATCGGATTGTGATTAATGTATTTACATAACCCGTTTTAATCTGTATTGTTTGGTATATGGCCTTTGGGGGGTTAATGACCGTGTCCTGGATATCCTCGGCTCATTCATTGAAATGGCCACGACTTAAGCACGGGGTGTAGGCATACACCTGACAGTTGCGTATATAAAAAGGTACTCCACAATAAGGAATTAACCTTGTGGGTATTATACCTGTGGCGTGTCAGTTAATCTTGTCCGGCTCTTCTAACCGGCCCTGACGGACGACAAATAAGTAAAACTGTATACAAGATTATTTTTAAATAATTGTCCCAAGTTATAAAAAATATTTTGTGCCTTGTGAATTCAAATCAATTTTCTTAAATGTTTTCAAAATGAGTCAGTTAATTGTATTTACCAGTGTAAACTGACGTATTTTCCAAAAAGGCTAAGTGCAGGTACTAGACGGAATAGGCTGGCTACTCCTAGCATCAGTAAAGAGTCTTGCAAGCTTAGATGCCTTTAAATCTGTTGAACAATGTTTCTTTTTATCTTTGGTCCGCCTATGGATCCTTTACATTCCGTTTGTAATACTTTGATATTACTTTTCACTCGGTTTGTAATATTTATATCTTTTGCTTCCGTTGTTCATTAAATTGTGTTGTTTGACTATGACGATATCAACTACGTCACGATACTCCCCACCGGGCCCACCGGTAATACGTGGAAATATCGGGGTGTGACAACGCCGCTGGTACTTCCTATATATAAGTGTTTCTGGCATGTTACCGAACCTTCGTACCACGCGCTAAGTGAAGTTCGTAGTTTTGTGGACTCAGGTTAAAGTTGTTGAATCTACTGGGTGAATCTATGTTGTTGAATCTATTTGGTTAATCTATGTGAAATCTTGGTGAGATGTGTTGGAATCTAATGTTGTGGTTAGCGAAGCATGACACCGATGACGAGATGGACGTGGCATGATTAAACCATGGTGGATACACCACAGGTACTTCCTATATATAAGTGCTTCCGTCATGTTGCCGGACTTTCGTAACACGTGCCATGCGGGATTTCGTTGTTTGTGGATTGTCTATGGTAATCTATGTGAATCTATTGGAATCTATGGTAATCTATGTGAATCTATTGGAATCTATGGTTATCTATGTGAATCTATTGGAATCTATGGTAATCTATGTGAATCTATCGGGTAATCTATGTGTGTATGAAGTGTGTTTATTACGACACGTAACATGACACCGAGTACGAGGCAGAAGCGATGTGCCCGAAGCGTGGTGGATACACCGCTGTTACTTCCTATATATAAGCATTTCTGACATGTTGCCAAACTTTGTACAACGTGCCATGCGAAGGTCATGGTTTTTGCGGTGTTGAATCTATTGGAGTCTATGTGAAACTTGAATCTTTAATCTATGTGAATCTTGAGTCTTTAATCTATCGTGTGTGAATCTATATTGTGAGACTTTGTGAATCTAGACTTATACGATCCTCTTGGTGGATCTTTAGGATGTCTTCTCGTAAGCTATCCGACACTCTCAAGAGATCCAGGGAAAAGTCTCAGAAAAAGATGATGTCCTTTATGGCCGACCAGATTGCTCGAGTCGTGCCAAAGATCGTCTCTGAGATCCAAGGATCAAACACTCCTCCATCCTCTGTGGACTCAAAGGCCGAGAAGCTAAAGCCTACAAAGTTCAGCTACAAACGTTTCATCTCCTGCAACCCTAAGCCTTTCACGGGCAGTGATGGGGTGACCGTTATGCTCGAGTGGTTTAACAGCATCGAGGTTACCTTTATTAACAACGTGTTGGTGCATGTTTGTGACAACAGCTTAGATTTGGTCTTTGGATATCTTGTAATTAGTTAAACGATAAACGGTCAGCGGGTTTAGCTTTGTATTAGTGAGATTATAGAGTTTGGGCTAAACAAAACCCAGTTTGGGTGTATGGGGGCAAATTGGGCTTACACCAATTCGCAGCCCAAGAGGTTTTGAACTAGCCCAAGTTGCAAACCTTGTGTTATATAAACAAGGTTATGCTTTAGGGTTTAGGTTAATCAGCCAAAACAGTTTTAGAGAGAGTATTTTCGTGAGAGCTCATAGCTTGGACGAATTTGGAGTTGGTTAGGGTTTAGATTGATTGTAATTCGTGAGATTGATAATCAATAGAAACCCAGTTTGATTATGAATTGCTGATTCCTATTCCTACACGTTTTCTGCTATATTCTGATTAAGAGGATTCCGCACTCTTGATTAGATTGACAATTCTGTGAAAGATCCATACGTCAAGGGGACCTACAATTGGTATCAGAGCAAGGTTTGCAACTTGGGCTAGGTCAAAACATCTTGGGCTGCGAATTGGTGTAAGCCCAATTCGCCCCCATACACCCAAACTGGGTTTTGTTTAGCCCAAACTCTATAATCTCACTAATACAAAGCTAAACACGATAACCGTTTATCGTTTAACTAATTACAAGATATCCAAAGACCAAATCTAAGCCATTGTCACAAACATGCACCAACAAACTCCCCCTTGACAATAGCTTCATAAAATAACTTTGTCTTCAGTCTTCTTGCAATCTTCATGTAGTCGTGCACTGTCTTCGGTCTTTGGATAGCTTCAGCTTCAACAGCTTCTATCAGCAACAGACTCCCCCTAAGCTGATGCATCCAATCACCAAATCTTCAAAAACTTTAGCGTTTGAGTAAACTCTAGTTCAGCATTTGTAAAGCAATCTTCAAACTCTTTACTTTGTCTGCAATGTAGAAAGGAGGTTCTACCATGCATCCAATCAAACTCTCATCTCTTCACAGCAACTCATCACTTTAATTTCTCAGCAACATACAACTTCAATCTGTATACTATAAAACAAACATCTCGAGAAACCATAAGAATTTTTCAACAAAGTTAAATAAATTATTATTATTCAAGAGATAGTTAAACTGTATTACAGATTAAGCATTTTCAATTTATCACCAGTACGCAAAACTTTTTAATCACACACCCTATAACCCGCATGATTTAAAAATTTTGAACTCACTTTCTAACACCGTCTCCCCCTATCAGTAACAATTCCTCCAAGAATAACAGTTTTCCGTACGTTAAGAATTTTAAACAGAAAAAGACACTATTTTTGGATTTTTATATTTTCTGAAAGCAAGTAAATAACAAAAGCAATAAACACTCTATTTTTGTGAGAATCACTGGTAAGAAGATCATATCAGCATAATCAAACTGTTTCACACAATTAGATAATTCTTTATTTAAATTTTCGTGAAAAGCAGTCCAAGACGATTACCAGTATGTTTGTCCACTTAAACAAAATGCATGAACATTTCAAGTACCATTACCGTATGATACGTTAAGGTAATTTTATTACTGAAATACTAGTGTGTCCCACTTCAGGATATACCCACGCGATCAAGGTATGCACAAGATTCATCGTAGTAGGTGAGTATACTGAATTCATCCGTTTTGTTTTTCAACGTTTAGATAATTGGTGAACAGGTCAGTACTTCCGTACAGCAAAGAGACCAAAATATCTAACGAGGGCTATGACAAATACCATTTTTGGTACGATTTATGCATTTTGCACATTTGAATGACTCTCTATGAGAGCTTCTTCATTTTCAGGGTTTTGGCATTTTTAGCTCTTTTAAGATATCCTGGTTGTGTCTAGGTCAGCATGTATCTGGATGCAGCAGAAGGACAACCATGATATCCCCAGATGAAATAACAATATAAAGACCCAAAACTTCAGATTTTGGCAATCTATCAACGCAAGATTTAAGGTCATTAAACCATACACCACTGATGTGTTCCCCACTCATACACACTTCATTTAGGTCTCATGCTTTTTGCCTACTGGTACATCGTATAATGAAGCTGCTATCACACTTAAGCATTTTAAGTTCAATTTCAGTGTGAGAATCTAACTTGCTGATGTACTATCATTTCTTCTTTTTCACACAGTGATAACTCATTTTTTATTTTCTATTTTTTTATATTTTTCATTTTTCAATGTTTTTGTAGTTTTGATTTTTAAGAAAAGCAGTAAACTATTTACAAAATTCTTATGAAAAACCAGTTATTCAGGATTCCTCATCCCGTTGAGTTCGACTCAATGTTCAAAGCGAGCCCTGTCAAAAGCTTAAGTATAAAGATCTGCCAGGTTATCTAGTGTGTCGACCCGATGTAATTCAATTAATCTCTTTTCAGCACAATCCCGTATAAAATGATGACGTATGTCAATATGTTTTGTGCGACTGTGTTTCACGGGATTATTTGTTATAGAAATTGTGGCATTATTGTCTATCATAATAGGAGTACGAGTGAAATCCAAACCGTAATCACGCATCTGCTGTTGTATCCAGAGAACCTGAGAGCAGCAGCTACCCTCAGCAATATATTCAGCTTCACACGTAGAGGTAGACACACAAGATTGCTTCTTGCATTGCCAAGACACAATCCTGCCTCCTAAGAACTGACAACCACCTATTGTAGACTTTCTGTTCGACTTGCATCCTCCAAAGTCTGAGTCTGTGTAAGCGACAAAATTCAGATCACTATCAGCTGGATACCACAACCCAAGTTTAGGTTTCCCCTTCAAGTAACGAAGAATACGCTTCACTGCTTTCATGTGTGACTCTTTTGGATTCGCCTGATATCTGGCACACAAGTATACGGCAAACATGATGTCAGGTCTTGAATCTGTCAAGTACATCAGAGCAGTGTTGCAGAAGTCGCTAGGCGGAACCTAGTCGGCCAACGAGGGAGTTGGGTGTACTCGGAGTACTCGGGGTGTACTCGGAGAGTACTCGGACATGGTAAATATCAAGAAAATTAATTGTTATATATTATTTATGTGTTAAAATAAGCATAATTCATGTCAACTGGGTATAATTTAAAATGAAAAATGTTTAAAGTTCAAATATTCTGAATACAAGTCCGACTAGTCTGAGTACAAGGCCGAGTAGTCCGAGTACAAGGCCGAGTAGTCCGAGTACAAGGCCGAGTAGGCCGATTTTGACCGAGTTTGACCGATTAAAAGTCAACAAACCACGTTGACCGCCTAGACCGACTAGGCCGACTAGGCGCCGACTAGGCCGACTAGGCCGAGTAGGCGCCGACTAGGACCGAGTACTCCCGAGGCCGACTAGTTGCGACCGCCTAGGAAGAAGTCGCCAAGGTGGAGGTCCGAGGACCGAGTACTCGCCGAGTACTTGGCCGAGGAATCCGACTTTTGCAACACTGCATCAGAGAACCAATCATCGCCCTGTATTGAGTAGGATCAACATCTTCAGTACTTTCATGATTTGGGCCAAGATTGTGATTTTCGCAAATGGGTGTGTTGAAAGTAGAGCAATCATTCATTTTGAACCGATCCAAAATGTCATACACATACTTTGTTTGATGAATAAACATCCCATCCTCCTTCTGTTCAACTTGTAATCCCAGAAAGTAAGACAGCTCACCCATAGCGCTCATTTCAAACTTGCTCTTCATCACCTGCTCGAACTCTTTACACATGCTCTCATCTGATGACCCAAAGATGATGTCATCCATGTACACCTGTACTAGCAAAAAATCTTCCTTCTTCCTCTTGATGAACAGTGTACTGTCAATCTGACCTCTTTCAAAACCATTCTTGATCTGATGTGTAGACAGTGTCTCGTACCACGCCCTGGGAGCTTGATGTAATCCATACAAAGCCTTATCAAGTTTGTACACCCGATTAGGATAATCTGGATCAACGAACCCATCTGGTTGCGAGACATACACCACTTCTTGGACTTTCCCGTAAAGAAATGCACTCTTCACGTCTAGTTGATAAACTTTAAATCCCTTGAATGTTGCGAAGGCTAGGAACAAACGAATTGCCTCCAACCTCGCAACTGGTGCAAACACTTCATTGTAATCAATCCCTTCCTGCTGATTGAAACCTTTTACAACCAATCGAGCCTTGTTTCGCGTGACGATTCCTCTTTCATCCTTCTTGCACCTAAATACCCATTTGGTGCCAATTTCTCTTTCACCTTTAGGAAGGTCAACTAACTCCCAAACCTTCAACTTTGCAAACTGGGCCAATTCCTCTTGCATAGCTTCAACCCATGAACTGTCTTTAAGAGCCATATGAATGTTCTTCGGCTCCTCTTAGGAAATAAAACAGCTATACAAGCACTCATTCACTATCCCAGTCTTCTCAATCGAAACAAATAACCCAGAATTCGCTGCTATACTTCTTCTCGTCTGAACACCTGCAGTAGGATCTCCAAGTATCATGTCAACTGGATGACCTCTATTTGCTCGTGTAGTAGCAACGGTATCCACTTCTAAGTTATCACCCAGTTTTGATCCAACCTCCCCCTGAATATTCTGATTTGCAAACGGATTAATGAAATCCTCCCCCTGAATGGGTTCAGAGTCACTATCGCTTGAATCAGGATCAGCAGCAGCTTGGGAAGTTTCCAGATCATCTGTCATATCAACATTCGATCTAGGCATGAACTCGCCTTCATCGTCTTCACCAATCACTGTTTGAATCAACTGAGAATCATCTGCATTTGGAAACTCAGGAATATTAAGTGATTTAAAAACACTATCATAATCATATAATATAGCTGGACCACTCGTTGATTGTTGAGGTTTGTATGTAGTAATTTCAACATTGTAAACAACCTCAATTTTACCAGTTTTTAGATTAAAAACCCTTTTATTCGGTGTGCCAGGCACGTAACCTAGAAAGTAGCCATCGTCAGCCACCTCACCGAATTTTTGTTTATCTTTATTTCGCACAATGGTGCAGGGTAATCCAAAAGGTTCAAAGCCTTCCAAGTTTGGTTTCTTGTTAAACATCAATTCATGACAAGTTTTATTAAAACGTTGAACAGTCAAAACTTTGTTTAGGACGTAGCAAGATGTATTCATAGCTTCTCCCCAGAAAAGAACTGGTAGCTTTGAATCTGAAAGCATTGTCCTAGCGGCTTCAATCAACGTCCTGTTTTTCCTCTCAGCAACTCCATTTTGTTGAGGTGTATAAGGAGCAGAATATTGATGTTCAATTCCCTTTCGAAGACAATAGAGATCCAGAATTCGATTCTTGAACTCCGTGCCATTATCACTCCTTATCCTCTTAATTCTTGCATCATGGACGTTTTCCAATTTCGTAAAAAGATCTATCAGCATCTCCGCTGTCTCATCTTTTGTACCTAAAAGGAAAACCCATGAATATCGTGAGTAATCATCAGTAACAACAAGACAATAGTACTTTCCACCTATGCTCCTCACGTTCACTGGACCGAATAAATCCATGTGAAGTAATTCATAAGGGGCATCTATGGAATTTACTGTTTTAGACTTATGAGGTTTCTTGTGATGTTTTCCCTTTTGACATGGAATACATTTATCTTCCACTTGAAACCTCTGCATTGGAACCCCTTTCACTAGCTCATTTTTAACAAGATAATTCATTTTTTGATAGTGAATATGGGCCATCAGCTTAGGGGGAGTCTGTTGCTGATAGAAGCTGTTGAAGCTGAAGCTATCCAAAGACCAAAGACAGTGCACGACTACATGAAGATTGCAAGAAGACTGAAGACAAAGTTATTTTAGGAAGCTATTGTCAAGGGGGAGTTTGTTGGTGCATGTTTGTGACAACAGCTTAGATTTGGTCTTTGGATATCTTGTAATTAGTTAAACGATAAACGGTTAGCGGGTTTAGCTTTGTATTAGTGAGATTATAGAGTTTGGGCTAAACAAAACCTAGTTTGGGTGTATGGGGGCGAATTGGGCTTACACCAATTCGCAGCCCAAGAGGTTTTGACCTAGCCCAAGTTGCAAACCTTGTGTTATATAAACAAGGTTATGCTTTAGGGTTTAGGTTAATCAGCCAAAACAGTTTTAGAGAGAGTATTTTCGTGAGAGCTTATAGCTTGGATGAATTTGGAGTTGGTTAGGCTTTAGATTGATTGTAATTCGTGAGATTGATAATCAATAGAAACCCACTTTGATTGTGAATTGTTGATTCCTGTTCCTACACGTTTTCTGCTATATTCTGATCAAGAGGATTCCGCACTCTTGATTAGATTGACAATTCTGTGAAAGATCCATACGTCAAGGGGACCTACAATTGGTATCAGAGCGTTAGGCTCTTGAAGGCTCAGTTCAGAATTGCAGACTGCAGAATTCTGGTAGAAGGGTTTAAAATTTTCGAAAATTTTAAATCTGATATTAGGGTTTCGAAATTTCTTTAGTTGGAAATATTGCTGCGAATTTATGCTTGTTTTGATCTTACTGTGTTTTTAGGTTTGCTGATTTTCAGGTTTTAGGGGCAGTTTTGTTTGATTTCTTGAAGAATTTTGGCTGGAAAGGCTTGAAGATTCGAAGATTGTTCTTCGTGTTCTTCATAAATTTCGAAAATTTTTGCTGATTTTGGTGTTTCGATTATTGCAGGAAGCTGTTAAAAGAATCAGGAAAATCTTCAGAAATTTCAAACATATTGAGTTTCCAAAATTTTCCAGCATAATTAACAATTCCGCTGACAAACCAGAGGAATTATCTGATCCAGCATATTTACTAGCGAAATTGTGTGACCTAGCAACTCGGTGACCGGTGAAATTAAATCCAAAGGCGACTTTGGTAACCGTGTAATTGTCCTCAGCGACATTATTACGGTGATCGGTGAAATTAAAGTCGTCGTAATAGTGATCTGATTAGCCAGCGAAATTAACTGACCAGTGAACCAGCTAAATTAAGTCAGCATAATTAACTGGCGAAATTAATTGATCAGCGAATCTGTTCCAGTGAATTTAAAAGGTCAGCATAATTATATCTACTCTACCAGCATAATTATAATTACTCTATCATCATATTTAACTTGGTTTGCCAGCATAATTAGCATTACACAGCGAAATTAACATGGTTTGCCAGCAAAATTAAAAGGTTGAGTATTTAATTTCGTGGAGGAATTAGATACGCATAGAGGAATTAACGTTTTCATGAATAGAATTTGATCCGTAGCTCATCTGCCGAAACCGTTTGCACCGTTGAACTCAGTTGATTTTTAGGACAAAAAAAAAAACAAAACTCTGGAAATTTCCGAATTTGGTTTTCGACATTATATATCATTGGATTCATTTTTTGAGACGATTCTAACGGTATAACTTGGTAAAAACAGTTTTCGGAAAAATATTGTACGGTTTTATCAGTATGGTTACGGTAAAACGTGTTTAAAGATGGTTAAAGTGGACAATGTTGGTGAGAAAGTTAAAAAGTGGCCAAAGCTTACAAATGTTAAAGAATATGCTATCTGGAAAGAGGAGTTTGAATCGGTTGTGAAGAGTGAAGATACCAGAATGTGGTATTGTATGATAGATGGATATGTTGCTCCTACGCGTCGTATTGAAGGAAGAGTTATAGTGGTTTCGTATGAGAAGATGGGTGAATCTGAGAAACAGGTGGTTGAGGCTGAAAAGAGAGCCTTGGCTGCAATAAAAATGTCCTTACCTGATGGCATCAAGCATACCTTCAAGAAGTACACAAATTCAAAGGATATGTGGGATGCATTAGAAAAGAGGTATCAAGGAAATGAAGGTGTCAAAAAGAATAAAGCTTTGATCTCTACAGCACGTGAAGGTTCATATGATGGGAATGTTCATCTGGAAGATAATGAGAATGCCTCTCAGGCATTCATGGCAGAGATAGTGCCAGTTGATGAGGCTGAAGCTACTGTGAATGATGTTGAAGCAAAAGTGGATGCTGAAGTAGAGAAAGAGAGTGAAGCTGAACAGGTCGTTGCTGATCAAACTACAGAAGTTCATGAGGAAGAGGTACAATCTAATTCTGTGTGTTTAAGATGTCGTGAATTACAGGGTGAGGTTGACAGGTTGACAACACAAAACCAAAGTCTGGTAAGCGAGATGTCGAACATAAAAGAGTCAAACCTTTTTGCTAAAAGAAACGAATCTTTATACTTGAAGAAGATAAAAGGTTATGAAGCTGAAATTGAAGCTTTAACCTGCAAACTAAACGAAAAACTTCAAGTCATAGACTTAGCTCATGACATGATGGCTGAGAAAATAAAAGAGATTTCTGAAAAATGCAAAGAGTTGTCAGATGCACAACTCAAAATTGTTGAACTTGAAAAGAAATTAGGTCAATTCAGGGACTCTACTTTTGTTATAAAACACATGATGGGTGGGTTAAAGAAGAGTAATGACAAGACCAGTGTGGGCTTCCAGGGCTTTAATGAAGTTCCACCTCCTCTTAGTTATGATTATTCATTCCTGCCTGATGAAGATGAGCTAATAGACTTTATGTCAACTGCACCAAGTAGTTTCGCATCCACATCAAGTCAAGGTGAGGGGTCTGAGTGTGATGATGCTAAGAAGAACAATAACAGGGAACCTTTGAAAAGAAAAAATTCACCGCCTAAGAGTAAAAATCAAGCTTTTGTTAAAAAGATTAATTTTGTTCAAGGTAGTGATATGAAAAACGAAACCACTGTTATTGAAAACGAATCGAATGTAGAGTTTGCTAAAAATAAAAACAAAGAAATATCTTAATCCAAGCAAACTAAACAAGATTCATCCAAGGGATCATCACCATCTGATAAGGGATCTACCTCAAAGACTCCAGCTAAGAAGTCTTTGAAAAGGAGATCATGCTTCAAGTGTCACACAAAGGGACATGTAGCTAGCTGTTGTCCTAACAAAAAGAGTGGAGCACAAGTTAGTGAGAAACAGAGAGGGAAATCACCTGAGAAGAAAGGTGATAATGAGGATAAAGTTGCAAATTCTTCAAAGAAATCTGCTCCTAAGCAACCAGAGAATGTTGCTGTTGGTGTAGATAAGGCTGAAAAAGAAACTCCACAAGTTCCTCGTTTTCAAAGAAATCAACCAAGATTTCAGCCTAGATCTCCACCAGGCAGATATGAGAGACCTAGAAGCAGTTCACCAAGAATGAACTATTATAATTCTAATAATTTCAGAAGTCAAGGTCAATATCAAAATCGATACCAAAATAATGGTGGTCGAACTTTTTATAACAATGGCTTTAGAAATTATAACAGTCAAGCTTCTTGGAATCAAAATTCAAGATATCAAAATCAAAATTTTCAAAGGTCAAATAGTCCAAACACATATAGGAACCCTCAGGACCATAGACCTAGTAGAAATCAAAATCAAATTCCATCAACAGGTCTGAGATCCAAGAATCCAGTTAGGAGTAATGGATATTGGATGGATTTTTAAATAGTTGGTGAATTTGGATGACCCAAGACCATTAAGGCTTGGGTCCCCCAATCTAACTAATTTCTTAGTTGGTGTGTGCAGGAGCTGCTAAGGAGGATTATCAACTTATGGTATGTTGATAGTGGCTGCTCTAGGCACATGACGGAGGGATGTGAGATTGTTGATATATATATATATATTAAATGATTTAAATTGAAGTTTAAAGTGCTGAGTCGACACACTAGATAACCTGGTAGATCTTTATACTAAAGCATTTGACATGGCTCGCTTTGAACATTGAGTCGAACTCAACGGGATGAGGAATCCTGAATAACTGGTTTTTCATAAGAATTTTGTAAATAGTTTACTGCTTTTCTTAAAAATCAAAACTACAAAAACAATGAAAAATGAAAAATATAAAAAAAATAGAAAATAAAAAATGAGTTATCACTGTGTGAAAAAGAAGAAATGATAGTACATCAGCAAGTTAGACTGTCACACTGAAATTGAACTTAAAATGCTTAAGTGTGATAGCAGCTTCATTATACGATGTACCAGTAGGCAAAAAGCATGAAATAATCAACTTACCAATGTGATATAAACCTAAATGAACTGTGTATGAGTGGGGAACACATCAATGGTGTATGGTTTAATGACCTTAAATCTTGCGTTGATAGATTGCAAAAATCTGAAATTTTGGTTCTTTATACTGTTATTTCATCTGGGGATATCATGGTTGTCCTTCTGCTGCATCCAGATACATGCTGACCTAGACACAACCAGGATATCTTAAAAGAGCTAAAAATGCCAAAACCCTGAAAATGAAGAAGCTCTCATAGAGAGTCATTCAAATGTGCAAAATGCATAAATCGTACCAAAAATGGTATTTGTCATAGCCCTCGTTAGATATTTTGGTCTCTTTGCTGTACGGAAGTACTGACCTTTTCACCAATTATCTAAACGTTGAAAAACAAAACGGATGAATTCAGTATACTCACCTACTACGATGAATCTTTGTGCATACCTTGATCGCGGGGGTATATCCTGAAGTGGGACACACTAGTATTTCAGTAATAAAATTACCTTAACGTATAATACGGTAATAGTACTTGAAATGTTCATGCATTTTGTTTAAGTGGACAAACATACTGGTAATCGTCTTGGACTGCTTTTCACGAAAATTTAAATAAAGAATTATCTAATTGTGTGAAACAGTTTGATTATGCTGATATGATCTTCTTACCAGTGATTCTCACAAAAATAGAGTGTTTATTGCTTTTGTTATTTACTTGCTTTCAGAAAATATAAAAAATCCAAAAATAGTGTCTTTTTCTGTTTAAAATTCTTAACGTACGGAAAACTGTTATTCTTGGAGGAATTGTTACTGATAGGGGGAGACGGTGTTAGAAAGTGAGTTCAAAATTTTTAAATCATGCAGGTTATAGGGTGTGTGATTAAAAAGTTTTGCGTACTGGTGATAAATTGAAAATGCTTAATCTGTAATACACTTTAACTATCTCTTGAATAATAATAATTTATTTAACTTTGTTGAAAAATTCTTATGGTTTCTCGAGATGTATGTTTTATAGTATACAGATTGAAGTTGTATGTTGCTGAGAAGTTAAAGTGATGAGTTGCTGTGAAGAGATGAGAGTTTGATTGGATGCATGGTAGAACCTCCTTTCTACATTGCAGACAAAGTAAAGAGTTTGAAGATTGCTTTACAAATGCTGAACTAGACTTTACTCAAATGCTAAAGTTTTTGAAGATTTGGTGATTGGATGCATCAGCTTAGGGGGAGTCTGTTGCTGACAGAAGCTGTTGAAGCTGAAGCTATCCAAAGACCAAAGACAGTGCACAACTACATGAAGATTGTAAGAAGACTAAAGACAAAGTTATTTTATGAAGCTATTGTCAATGGGGAGTTTGTTGGTGCATGTTTGTGACAACAACTTAGATTTGGTCTTTGGATATCTTGTAATTAGTTAAACGGTTAGCGGGTTTAGCTTTGTATTAGTGAGATTATAGAGTTTGGGCTAAACAAAACCCAGTTTGGGTGTATGGGGGCGAATTGGGCTTACACCAATTCGCAGCCCAAGAGGTTTTGACCTAGCCCAAGTTGCAAACCTTGTGTTATATAAACAAGGTTATGCTTTAGGGTTTAGGTTAATCAGCCAAAACAGTTTTAGAGAGAGTATTTTCGTGAGAGCTTATAGTTTGGACGAATTTGGAGTTGGTTAGGGTTTAGATTGATTGTAATTCGTGAGATTGATAATCAATAGAAACCCAGTTTGATTATGAATTGCTGATTCCTGTTCCTACACGTTTTCTGCTATATTCTGATCAAGAGGATTCCGCACTCTTGATTAGATTGACAATTCTGTGAAAGATCCATACGTCAAGGGGACCTACACAACGAGTGCCCGGATCATCTAAAGACTAAGAGTGCAACGGGAATGTTTCAAGGCAGAGCGTTGGAGTGGTGGTCAAATGAGAGAAACATCCGTTCGAATGAAGAAGCCTATGCTCTTCCATGGACTGAGGTGCGTGAATTAATGATAATTGAGTTCTGCCCTCCCCATGAACAATTGAAGCTTGAAGAAGAGTTTTGGAACATGAAGCAGATTGGTGATGATAATCTGGCTTACACTACCCGATTCAAGCAGCTCAGCTTGATTGTCCCTCACTTGGTTTCTACTCCTAAGCGAATGATAACCAAGTACATCAATGGTCTACCTCCTGCTATGCGTGATTCTATTGAAGCAGCCCAGCTCGACACTATTGAGGAAGTCTACCGTCTTGTAGCTAGTCTCAACAACAACCGTCTTCGTGATAAGCAGTTTGCTAATCCTGCTCCTTCCAAGTCTGTACAACAAGTTACTCAACAGCCTAGTGGTAGCAAGAACAAGAGGCGAAAGTCTCAGGGTTCAGGATGCAACGCTATTGTTCCTGCTGCAAACCCTGCTGCTAAAACTGCTCCTGCTGCTACTGTTCAGAACCCTGCTGCTCCAGAAGTCAAGAAGCAGTACTCTGGGTCTTACCCCAAGTGCACAACTTGCAACTTTCATCATCCTGCTGCCTCTACATGTCGTTTGTGCACCAACTGCAATCGCTATGGTCACACGACTCCTTACTGTCGTCAAGCTAATCCTGCTCAACCAGCTCAACAAGCCCCAGCTCAGGCAGCCCTACCAGCTCTTCCAGATCCTCAGCAGAATCCTAAGCCAGTCAACGCTGTTCGTGCATGCTATAAGTATGGAGATACTACTCACCTCCGTAACCAGTGTCCTCAGCTGAATCAGGATCAACAGCCAGCCGCTCGTAGGCGAGCGTTCAATCTTAACACTAATCAGGCTCGTAATAACAATGATGTCGATAATGGTACGTTTCTTGTGAATAACCTTTACGCTTCGATTCTATCTGATACTGGTGCCGACAGAAGCTTTGTGTCCGTTGAATTTGAATATTTGTTAAACTGTGCACGCTCTATGTTAGCTAAGTCGTTTTCGGTGGAGATTGTCGATGGGAAGTCTATTCTAGTTGATTCTATTCTCTGTGGATGTTCCTTGACTCTTAACGACCACATATTTACTATTGATCTAATACCCATGCAACTAGGTAGTTTTGATGTCATTATCGGCATGGATTGGTTGCGTAAAAATCATGCCGAGATTGCCTGTCACGAGAAGTTTGTTCGTCTACCTCTGCCGTCTGGTGATATCTTGCATGTCTATGGAGACCGACCTTCGAAAGGGCTGAAGTTGATGTCATGCACTCAAGCGAACAGATGCTTACGTAAACAGAACTTTGCCTTCTTGGCCCACGTGGTGGAAGAAAAGGGCAAGGGGAAGAACATAAATGACGTTCCAGTAGTGTGTGATTTCCCTGATGTCTTTCCTGAAGATCTTCCAGGTCTTCCTCCTCCTAGATCCGTCGATTTTCGTATTGATCTCATACCTGGTGCGACTCCTGTCGCCAAGGATCCTTATCGTCTTGCACCTTCTGAGATGCAAGAGTTATCTAGCCAACTACAAGAACTGATTGACAAGGGATTCATTCGTTCAAGTACCTCTCCGTGGGGTGCTCCCGTGTTATTCGTCAAGAAGAAAGATGGTTCGTTTCGTATGTGTATCGACTATCGTGAACTTAATAAGCTTACCGTTAAGAATCGTTATCCTCTCCCTCGTATTGATGATCTATTCGACCAACTATAAGGCGCGCCCTGTTTCTCGAAGATTGACCTTCGTTCTGGTTACCATCAGCTTCGTGTTCTCGAAGATGATGTACCCAAAATTGCTTTTCGTACTCGTTATGGACACTACGAGTTCGTGGTCATGAATCGCGTGTGTTAAACTTATCTGGATCGTTTTGTGATAGTCTTTATTGATGATATTCTCATTTATTCTAAGTCTAAGGCTGATCATGCTCGTCATCTACACCTGATGCCTGAACTCTTACGTGTGAACGTCTGTATGCTAAATTTTCTAAGTGTGAGTTTTGGATTGATGAAGTGCAATTTCTTGGTCATGTCATTAGTAAGCAAGGTATTCATTTTGACCCGTCTAAAATCGAAGCTGTGAAGAATTGGAGTACGCCTAAATCTGCATCTGAGATTCGTTCCTTCCTAGGATTGGCAGGTTATTACCGCCGGTTCATCTCGGACTTTTCTAAGATCGTTGTTCCTCTCACTACGTTGACTCAGAAAGAGAAACCTTTTGCTTGGGATCCTGAACAAGAGGAATCTTTCCAGACCCTTAAGATTCTATTGTGTGACGCTCCTGTTCTTACTCTACCCGATGGGAATGACGATTTTGTGGTATATTGCGATGCCTCGAACTGTGGCTTGGGCTGTGTGCTCATGCAGCGGGACAAGGTTATTGCTTATGCCTCTCGTCAACTCAAGGTACATGAGAAAAACTATACTACTCACGATCTGGAGCTTGGTGTAGTTGTCTTTGCGTTAAAGATCTGGCGACACTACCTGTATGGTACTAAGTGTGTGGTTTTCACTGACCATAAGAGCCTTCAACATATCTTTGACCAAAAGGAACTGAACATGCAACCTAGACGTTGGGTGGAATTGCTTAACGACTACGACTGCGAAATTCACTATCATTCTGGCAAGGTGAATGTAGTGGCCGACGCTCTTAGTCGTAAAACTCATGTTAAGGCCATTCGTATCTCCAGTGACCTGCATACTTGTATTCCTGAAGCTCAGTATTCATCAGCTAATGAAGGAAGTCTATCTGTTGAAGTTCATGGTGCTAACGTGGATCAACTCGAAACTAAATCTGATGGCCTTCAATACTATCTCAATCGCATCTGGGTGCCAGATCGCGATAACCTTCGTGAGCTCATTATGAATGAGGCTCACAAATCTCGTTACTCTATTCATCCAGGTGCCGATAAGATGTACCATGATCTTCGTATGACTTATTGGTGGCCTGGTATGAAGAAGGACATTGTTGTATATGTTTCTAAATGCCTTACTTGCTCGAAGGTTAAGGCTGAACATCAGCGTCCTTCTGGACTCTTGGAACAACCTGAAATCCCTGTTTGGAAATGGGATAGCATTGCTATGGATTTTATTACTAAGCTGCCTCGTACACCTAATGGTCACGATAGTATATGGGTGATTGTTGATCGTTTCACCAAATCAGCCCACTTTCTTCCTATCAGTGAAGATTATAAAGTGGAGAAACTTGCTCGAATCTATACTGAGGAGATTATATGCCGTCATGGCATCCCTCTTGACATAATCTCTGACCGTGATGGTCGTTTTACTTCACGTCTTTGGCAAACCTTTCAATCCGCTATGGGCTCTCACTTGAATCTTAGCACGGTCTTTCATCCTCAAACGGATGGACAGACCGAGCGTACTATTCAGACCCTAGAGGATATGCTCCGTTCTTGTGTCATCGACTTTGGTGGTAACTGGGATGTACATTTACCATTGATTGAGTTCTCGTACAACAACAGCTATCATCCCAGTATTCAGATGGCTCCTTTCGAAGCTTTGTATGGCCGCAAGTGCCGATCTCATCTCAGTTGGCATGGGATTGGTGACAAGCACTTTACTGGCCCTGAAATCATTCAAGAGACAATGGATAAGATTCTTCAGATCTGTGATAACTTGATCAAGGCTAGGAGTAGACAAAAGAGTTATGCTGATAATAGGCGTAAGCCTCTAGAATTTGATGTTGGTGATCGAGTTCTTCTAAAGGTATCTCCCTGGAAGGGAGTAGTTCGTTTTGGTAAGAAGGGAAAGCTTGCTCCGCGCTATGTGGGTCCTTTCACGATACTCGAAAGGATTGGCAAGGTGGCGTACAGACTCGACCTGCCACAAGAACTAAACAGCGTGCATCCAGTGTTCCACGTATCAAATCTACGTAAATGCCTAGCCGACGAGGAACTGATGTCACACCCCCAAAATACCACATGCGGAATCACCGCGGGACGTGTGACGTACCATGATCCAAGCCACCAATCACATTGAACCACGCATAATATTTAGATGAAACAATCCATTCATTTCAAAATATAAATTCAAGTCATAAGTTTAAACCAAAGTAAATATTCAGCGGAAGCATAATGTAATCAGTAATTCAATTGTTTCAAAACATGTGTTCATAATCAATGAAACGAGTATCCAAGAGTCTTGACCCATGACCACTCCAGCACTCCCAGATAGCAAGTCTATATCAAGAATCTAACGACCTGCAAGCATGCAGACAAGTGTTTCAGACGACGCTGGTGAGTTCAAAGTTTTGTTAACGCGTTTAGTTACCAGATGTGTGTATAAAACAGTTCAACAATGTGTTTTGTTACCAGATGTGTGTATAAAATAGTTCAACGATGTGTTTTGATGTTGTTATTAACTCGATTACCGCAAATGGCTACAAGATGTATTTTCCCAACCCCAATGCCTCTATCAAAGCATTGGTCAAGTGGTCAAGGTAATTAGTTCACACCCGTCCTCCCCGGTACGGTGTGAGGGTGCCAAACCTAATAGCGCTATCAACTAATAACCTCGTTGCCTTCCGGCAACTATCGGTAGATGTAAGGGGTCTTATATGATAGAAACTAAGTATAATAACAAACATCCCAATAACCTGGCATTCCTCCCCGGAACGTTACCCGATATCCCTCCCCGGGATGCATGCTTGGAAAAAGAGCAGTGAACTCACCTTGGTTTGCTCGGTTTGATTAATTACTTGTTCACACTAAGTTAATCGAAGCCTATGGTGTTCACGTACACGTAATCAGTTTGCGTTCACAATGCACAAGTTTACGTTTATAATCGTAGCATTCATTCAAGTAACAGTTTCTGAATAACACACAGCAGTTGTATGACTCCATCAAGTCCACAGTTCGTATGTATGTTCCGTAATAATGCTTAACAGTTAAGTGTGCTAGATGTAAAAGCCTACTCATGTCACTTGATCATAGTTAGACATCCTCAGCAGTTGATACCATGGTTTCATGAAACATAATCAGTCATCAACAAGATCAACTTAGTTTACTGTGTTCGTTCACTCTACTGACTAAAGACCCATGTTTCGCCGTGAAACCTGTCGACGAAAGCTTCATGTTTCGTCGGACAAACTGTCGACAAAAGGTTCATGTTTCGTCGGGCCACTTGTTGACGAAAGGTTCATGTTTCGTCAACATATAAGTTTCGTGGGAAGAGGATGTTTCGCCACATGCATAACAGTTACCCTAATTCTTTGTTGCACAGAGCTTCAATCATCATCTATTCATTAACCCCAATCATTCACTATGAATCATAATCAATCCAGTCACATCATCATCAATTCGTCAGTTCTACCAGAATTCGTTTTTTAGCCATGTATACACAAGTTTCTCATATGATCTAATCATGAATACAGTTAACAGGTTAATCCTTAACATACGATCTAATCATGAACACAATTAACGGGTTAATCCTTAACATACGATCTAATCATGAATATTGTTTACACACTAAAACCACACCGCCATGTACTACAAGCAGTTTGACAGAACATTAGGGAAACATAAACTAACCTCAGTTAAGATGAAAATCGAGAGATGAAAGATAACCCGAATTGAGAAGGGTAAGAGTTTGCCGTTGGTTTTAATGGGGGAGAGGAAAGATGATACGGAGTTTAGGGTTTGCTAAATGATAACTGACGCACACACAAGCAACACAAATAACATATACTTGAGTCATGTGCGGGCTTTATTTAGGCCGACAGCCCAACTGGTGTTTCGCCGTGCAGGGTGATGACGAAACATCAAGGTTTCGTCGGAGGTTTCGTCGGACAAGGTGGAGGTTTCGTCGGGCAAGGATGAGGACGAAACCTAGTATTATGTCGAGTACGGTTTCATGCAATAAGGACTAATCCTCAGGTTTATATACATCAACCACACATACACTAACTTAATTAATTATTCACATGATACAACACAACAAATTACGAAAGAGAATTATAACAAGTAACGTGTCAGAAAAAGACCTGTGAAAACTCGGGTTGTCACATCATTCCCAACTTGAAAGAAATTTCGTCCCGAAATTTTGATAAGTACTCCGAAAGCGGCAGGGTGTTAAATCAGGATGACTGTGGATTTTCCTCAGGTGCCACATCATCCCCAACTTGAATGGGAATTTTGTCCCGAAATTCGCTAGTTACATTAGATTTAGATTTGCCCGACTTGGACTTGTAATCTGGGAATAAATGTGGGTACTTGAGCTTCATCTGATCCTCGTGCTCCCACGTGAACTCCGGTCCATGTCTTGAGTTCCAACGAACTCTCACGATCGGAAAACGGCTGTGCTTACGGACCTTGACCTCCCGGTCCATAATTTCTGTTGGTTCTTCGACAAACTGCAACTTGTCGTCAATCTTCAGCTCTTGAAACGGTACCACCAGTGTTTCATCGGACAAACACTTCTTTAATTGCGACACATGGAACACATCATGGACGTTACCTAACTCAGCAGGTAACTCCAACTTGTAGGCCACTTTACCAATTCGCTCCAAAATTTTAAATGGCCCCACATAACGAGGGTTAAGCTTGCCGCGTTTCCCAAAACGCACCACAACCTTCCAGGGTGAGACCTTCAACATAACACGATCATTAACTTCGAATTCCAAAGGTTTCCTACGCTTATCAGCGTAGCTTTTCTGACGGTCGCGCGTTGCTGCCATACGGTTCCTGATCTGCACAATCTTTTCTGAAGTTTCCAACACAAGTTCAGGGCCTGTGACCTGGCTGTCACCCACCTCAGCCCAACAGAGAGGTGAACTACACTTTCGTCCATACAACGCTTCGAATGGAGCTTCCTGTATGCTGGTATGGTAGCTATTGTTGTAAGAAAACTCCACCAAAGGCAAGTGTTTCTCCCAACCCTTGCCAAAATCGATAACACACGCCCGCAACATGTCTTCTATTGTCTGGATGGTTCGTTCACTTTGACCATCCGTCTGTGGGTGATAAGCAGTACTCATGCTGAGCTATGAGCCAAACGATTTGTGCATCGACTGCCACAAATCTGAAATGAAACGCGGGTCATGGTCAGAGGTAATAGAAGTTGGCACCCCGTGCCTAGAAACCACTTCCTTCAGATAGACGGCAGCTAACTGTGAGAACTTATCCGTTTCCTTGATTGCCAGAAAGTGCGCTGACTTTGTGAGACGGTCAACGATCACCCAAATTGTGTCGTTCCCGCTTTGAGTTCTAGGTAATCCAGTAACAAAATCCATTGCGATTTGCTCCCATTTCCACATGGGTATTTCTGGTTGTTGCAGCAACCCAGACGTTTATGATATTCCACTTTAACTTTCGAGCAGGTCAAACACTTACTCACATAAGTCGTGATGTGAGCTTTCATCTTCGGCCACCAATACATGACTTTGAGATCCTGATACATCTTATCCGAACCTGGATGTACAGAGTATCGAGACTTGTGCGCTTCATCCATCACAAGTTCTCTAAGGTTACCAAACAAAGGAATCCATACACGCTCCATAAAGTAGAGAATACCATCCGATCTCTCAACAGGTTGTTTTTCCAAGCCCCTTAAGTATTCTGCTTCAATGTTTTCCTATTTTAACGCTTCGGTTTGTGCAGAACGAATCTGATCAGGTAGGTTAGAATGAATGGTGACCTGCAAAGCGCGAACACGTTTGGGTTTCAATTCCTTCCAACTGAGAGCGTCAGCTACAACGTTGGCCTTACCCGGATGATACTTGATTGCACAATCATAATCGTTTAAAAGTTCTACCCAGCGACGCTGTCGCATATTCAAATCCTTCTGGTAAAAAATATGCTGAAGGCTCTTGTGGTCAGTATAAATGGTGCATTTAGTACCGTACAGATAATGCCTCCAGATTTTGAGCGCAAATACTACGGCTCCCAACTCCAAGTCGGGTGTCGTATAATTCTTTTCGTTAACCTTCAACTGTCGAGAAACATAAGCTATCACATTATTGCGTTGCATCAACACGCATCCAAGACCCTGAATAGAAGCGTCACAATATACCACAAAATCTTCTGTACCATCAGGTAGAGACAAAATTGGCACACTGCAGAGTTTCTGTTTCAGCAACTGAAAAGCATCCTCTTGTTTCGTTCCCCAAGAATACACAACACCTTTCTTTGGTGCAGCCCAATTTTTAACAGCATCAATCTTGGCAGGATCCACATGTATCCCTGATTCATTCACAATGTGTCCAAGGAAGTGTACCTCTCGAATCCAGAAGTCACACTTAGAGAATTTCGCGTAAAGTTGCTCCTTCCTCAGAAGTTCCAAAATGAGACGCAGGTGCCGCTTGTGATCTTCCTTGCTCTTTGAATAGATCAGAATGTCGTCAATAAACATGATAACGAAATCGTCGAGATACGGTTTGCATACACGGTTCATGAGATCCATGAAGACCGCTGGCGCGTTCGTCAACCCAAATGGCATAACTAAAAACTCATAGTGCCCATAACGCATTCGAAAAGCCATTTTAGGAACATCCTCCTCTCGGACTCTCATCTGATGATAGCCCGATCTTAAGTCGATATTCGAATAAAAACTTGACCCTTGCAACTGGTCAAACAAGTCGTCGATGTGTGGCAATGGATAACGGTTCTTGATGGTCACCTTGTTGAGCTCCCGATAATCAATACACATGCGAAAGGACCCATCTTTCTTCTTTACGAACAGAACTGGGGCTCCCCAAGGCGAAGAACTGGGTCGAATAAAGCCCCTATCTAGTAACTCTTGTAGTTGATTAGACAACTCCTGCAATTCTCCAGGTGCTAAACGGTAAGGAGCACGAGCTATCGGGGCTGCTCCTGGTGCAAGATCAATCTGAAATTCCACTTGACGGTGAGGAGGTAAACCAGGAAGTTCCTCCGGAAACACATCGGCAAATTCGCGTACAACTGGCAGATCCTCGATCTTTCTTTCTCCTGACGGAGTATCAGTAACAAGTGCTAGAATAGCAGGATACCCCTTTCGTAGACATTTCTGCGCTTGCATAGCTGAGATGATACCAACCATCGCACCATTGCGATGCCCCTGAACCGATAATGACTCTCCACCAGGGAGAGGAATACGCACAATCTTCTCCTTACACAGAATCTCAGCTTGGTGCTTAGACAGCCAATCCATACCAACCACTATATCAAAACTACCGAGGGTACAGGAAGGAGATCAATATCAAACACTTGACCCACGAGATCTAGTTTACACCCAAAAAGGACATGCGAAGCTTCTATCGTTTTACCATCGGCTAATTCTACTACATGCTTAACCTCTAAAGGTGTTGGAGTTAACCCTAATCACTGACTAAACTCTAGGGACACATAACTCCAATCGGCACCGGAATCAAATAACACAGAAGCAATAAGATTGTTCACAGAAAACGTATCAGTCACGACATTGTCGTCATTCCTAGCATCACCAGCACCGATCGTGAATACCCTTCCACGAGCACCGTTGCCCCCATTGTTGCCGTTGTTGTTGTTCCCAGCATTGTTGTTGTTATTCTGGCGGTTGTTGTCATTGGCATTCTGATTTAGCTGAGGGCAATCCCGCTTGAAGTGGCCCTCATCCCCACACTGGAAACACCCATTCTTAAAGCCCTGATTCTGATGGGGTTGTTGCCTTTGCTGTCGCTGATACTGCTGATTTTGCTGCTGCTGCTGCTTTGGCTGCGGGGCTCTACAGTCTTTGGCCTCGTGGCCAACCTTTTTGCACCTACGGCATGCCCGGACACACTGCCCGTAGTGATGATAGCCACACTTGTTGCACTGTGGCTTCTTCCCAACATAGGAGCCCAGATTCTGATTGCTACCCTGGCCTTGGTTAACTGAGGACAACTGACTGAAACTGCGGTTGTTACTATTGTCAGGCCTTTTCTGAGATTGACTCGCACTGGTTGCTTTGTCAGCATCGTTCCATTTCCGCTTGTTATCGCTAGCAGGCATAGTAGCTGTGGTTGTAGCAGCAGTAGTGGCAAAAACGCGCAGTGGTAGCGAACCACTCTCCACCTCCTGATCGGTGATTTTGTGAGCCAAACGGACAATCTAAGGTAAGTTATTGAGGTTCGCTGCAGTAACCAAACCCTTCACTCATGGAGCTAATCCCTTGATGAACAGTTCTATTCTCCGATGCGGAGGTCGGGACAAGTTCGGGCACATGATAGCCAACTCATGAGACCGCTTCACGTATGCTTCAATCTCGGATCCCACCATCTTAAGGTCATAATACTCATTTTCCAGTTTCTGAATCTCATCACGAGGACAATACTCCTCCCTTATCAACTCCTTAAAATCGTCCCAAGTAGTGGCATTTTCCTCCTCGATGCCCAACATCTGAACCTGGGCATTCCACCATGTCAGGGCACCATCCTCGAGTGTGCCCGTAGCATACTTCACTCTGTCCCCAGCAGGACAGTTACACATTGCAAATACCGATTCTGCCTTCTCAAACCATCGCAGGAGTCCTACAGCCCCTTCAGTCCCACTGAAGGTCTGTGGCTTACAATCCATAAACATCTTGAACGTACAAGCAGGTGGATTGTTTTGGTTTTGTGATTGATGACCTAATGGACGAAAGAAAACACATTACAGGGGTAAGAGTCGTGTACGCGACACAAGATTAAAGAGTATTTGGCACATTTCATACCAGCTTGGTAGGCTGCTAAAGCCTCAGCCACACATGTGTTGATTAAGTTCGCCATCTCAGCTTGGGTCATCGCGATGTGACCACGTCCATGACCTCGTCCGCTCATGATTCTATATAAGGAGAGGGAACAAATTTAAGAGTCGAAATGAGGTAAGAGTCAGGTATCACATTGAAATCTACAAACTACCAAGTTTACACACAATAGAGCAGAACCCTTCTCACATTCGTTAAGCCTCACTGGGACTTACATGCACCTCACGTTATTATTATGTGTGCACCCATAATAATAAGGCAATTTGCATGCTCATCTCAGTGCCTCTTAACTTGCGCTAAAAGTTTCCCCCCGCATTCAAGTATCAAAACAGAAGGTATTACAGGATTACGAATCACAAAAGTCGAAGAGTAGTGTCACACTATCAAGTCACCATAATATCTAATATATCGTTTCATGCAAGTTGTGAGTGTGTGATTACTAAACAAGTAATACATAAAGTAAACAGAAGACGAACCTTGCAATCTGGAGCTGAGTGTCATGGTCGATTTTTGAAGTTGTTCGGTTATAGTCTGGTTTTATAAAACATTTTAAATCCTAGTTCACTATAACCAGTGGCACTGATACCAAACTGTCACACCCCCAAAATACCAAATGCGGAATCACCGCGGGACGTGTGACGTACCAGGATCCAAGCCACCAATCACATTGAACCACGCATAATATTTAGATAAAACAATCCATTCATTTCAAAATATAAATTCAAGTCATAAGTTTAAACCAAAGTAAATATTCAGCGGAAGCATAATGTAATCACTAATTCAATTGTTTCAAAACATGTGTTCATAATCAATGAAGCGAGTATCCAAGAGTCTTGACCCATGACCACTCCAGCACTCCCAGATAGCAAGTTCATATCAAGAATCTAACGACCTGCAAGCATGCAGACAAGTGTGTCAGACGACGCTGGTGAGTTCAAAGTTTTTTTAACGCGTTTAGTTACTAGATGTGTGTATAAAACAGTTCAACGATGTGTTTTGTTACCAGATTTGTGTATAAAACAGTTCAACGATGTGTTTTGATGTTGTTATTAACTCGATTACCGCAAATGGCTACAAGATGTATTTGCCCAACCCCAATGCCTCTATCAAAGCATTGGTCAAGTGGTCAAGGTAATTAGTTCACGCCCGTCCTCCCCGGTACGGTGTGAGGGTGCCAAACCTAATAGCGCTATCAACTAATAACCTCGTTGCCTCCCCGGCAACTATCGGTAGATGTAAGGGGTCTTATATGATAGAAACTTAGTATAATAACAAACATCCCAATAACCTGACATTCCTCCCCGGAACGTTACCTGATATCCCTCCCCGGGATACATGCTTGGAAAAAGAGCAGTGAACTCACCTTGGTTTGCTCGGTTTGATTAATTACTTGTTCACACTCAGTTAATCGAAGCCTATGGTGTTCACGTACACGTAATCAGTTTGCGTTCACAATGCACAAGTTTACGTTTATAATCGTAGCATTCATTCAAGTAATAGTTTCTGAATAACACACAACAGTTGTATGACTCCATCAAGTCCACAGTTCGTACGTATGTTCCGTAATAATGCTTAACAGGTTAAGTGTGCTTGATATAAAAGCCTACTCATGTCACTTGATCATAATTAGACATCCTCAGCAGTTGATACCATGGTTTCATGAAACATAATCAGTCATCAACAAGATCAACTTAGTTTACTGTGTTCGTTCACTCTACTGACTAAAGACCCATGTTTCGCCATGAAACATGTCGACGAAAGCTTCATGTTTCGCCGAACAAACTGTCGACGAAAGGTTCATGTTTCGTCGGGCCACTTGTCGACGAAAGGTTCATGTTTCGTCAACATATAAGTTTCGTGGGAAGAGGATGTTTCGCCACATGTATAACAGTTACCCTAATTCTTTATTGCACAAAGTTTCAATCATCATCTATTCATTAACCCCAATCATTCACTATGAATCATAATCAATCCAGTCACATCATCATCAATTCGTCAGTTCTACCAGAATTTGTTTTTCAGCCATGTATACACAAGTTTCTCATATGATCTAATCATGAATACAGTTAACAGGTTAATCCTTAACATACGATCTAATCATGAACACAAATAACGGGTTAATCCTTAACATACGATCTAATCATGAATATTGTTTACACACTAAACCACACCGCCACGTACGACAAGCAGTTTGACAGAACATTAGGGAAACATAAACTAACCTCAGTTAAGATGAAAATCGAGAGATGAAAGATAACCCGAATTGAGAAGGGTAAGAGTTCGCCGTTGGTTTTAATGGAGGAGAGAAAAGATGATACGGAGTTTAGGGTTTGCTAAATGATAACTGCCGCACACACAAGCAACACAAATAACATATACTAGAGTCGTGTGCGGCTTTATTTGGGCCGACAGCCCAACTGGTGTTTCGCTGTGCAGGGTGATGACGAAACATCAAGGTTTCATCAGAGGTTTCGTCGGACAAGGTGGAGGTTTTGTCGGGCAAGGATGAGGAAGAAACCCAGTATTATGTCGAGTAGGGTTTCATGCAATAAGGACTAATCCTCAGGTTTATATACATCAACCACACATACACTAACTTAATTAATTATTCACATGATACAACACAACATATTACGAAACATAATTATAACAAGTAACGTGTCGGAAAAAGACCTGTGAAAACTCGGGTTGTCACACTGCAGGTTCCCCTTGAAGACTTGCAAATAAACGAAGCTGTACACTTTATGGAGAAACCGGTCGAGATCATGGATAAGGGCGTCAAGCGACTGAGGCGCAGAAAAATTCCCATAGTTAAGGTTCTATGGGAAGGAAAGCGTGGCACTGAATTCACTTGGGAACTGAAAAGTGAGATGAAGACGAAGTATCCGCAGCTCTTCGAGCAGTATTCCTCCTAGATTTCGGGGATGAAATCTCCTAAAGGGGGGGAGTCTGTAACGCCTGCGTCCCTAGACTTTTACCTACTTGTCACTTTTAGTCCCTGAACTATGTGCTATTTGATACTTTTGATACTTGGTGAATCTAATGCTATGAATCTTATGAGACTTTAATCTAGAAACTATGATTCTATGATACTATGATTCTATGAAACTATGATTATATGATACTATGATTCTATGAAACTATGATTCTATGATACTATGATTCTATGATACTATGATTCTATGATACTATGATTCTATGAAACTATGATTCTATGATACTATGATTCTATAAGACTTGATTCTATGATTCTTGATACTTGGAAGCTAGATTCTTGACTCTTGATACTTTGGTGCTTGACTCTTGAGACTCGTGAAACTTGAGACTTGGTTGAACGAGGGACTGGAGTCTTGTCACTGGCGGAAACTATGGAAACTATGAAACTTTTGTGTTAATGATATAATCTAGTTATGTGATACTATTACCCAATAATACGCAACGCAACGCTTAATCTAACTCGCAAAACGAACGCTTAGTGGTGCACCCTGATGTTTCCGCCATCGGTTGGGGTGTGACAAAGACCAAAGGAAATTCGGACCATGGGAATATCCACTACAACAGCGAAGCAGGCGATGATGATAACTTGGGTTCGCCACAGGTCGATACTCAAAAAGAGAACCCATCCAACGTTGATAATCTGATGGAGGGGCCGAGTGTTCCGATCGATGAAACTGAAGCTACCAGGGCGATGGGTGAAAAGCTTGGGGCTCGCGTTGATAGGTATGATGATATGATACGGGAGTCGATTGCTCAAGTAGGATTACAAATTGGTAAGAAATGAATTTTCTATCGATTAATATTCGTGGGGTTGGGGTCAACGGGAAGGCTGGGTGGATTAAGAGATTAAAAGAAGAGTTTGGAGTGTCGTTTATTGGGATGCAAGAGACTATGTGTAGTAATTTACAGGCTGGGTTGGTGTCTAATTTTTGGGGAGGTTTGGGTTTTGACTTTGAAGTGGTTAATGCTAATGGCCATTCTGGGGGGTATTGTTTGTGTCTAGGATCTGAAGATTTTTACAAGGGATAGGATGGTTAAAGATGACAATTTTCTGCTCGTTTCGGGTTTGATGACAGATGGGAGTTATCGCTTAAATATTATTAATGTATATGCCCCACAACAAAATGTAGATAAAAGAAGTCTGTGGATGAAAATTAATCAGGTTATTCAATCAGGGCAGGGGTGGTGGATTGTGATGGGATTTTAATGCAGTAAGATACCCGGAGGAGAGAGAAAAATTCTATCTTTGACACGGTATGTGCGAGGGATTTTAATGATTTTATTGATGAGGCTGCCCTTCGGGAATACAACTTGAAAGGTATGAAGTACACTTATTTGGCTAGCAGAGGGGGTGAGTGTAAATTAAGTAGAATTGACAGGGTATTCGTATGTTCTAATGTTTTCAATAAATGTCCCAATGCTTGTGTTAGAGCTTTACATATAGAACTTTCAGATCACTCACTATTGATTCTATCGTTGGTTGATACGAATTTTGGTCCTAAGCCTTTCCGATGGTTTGATTCATGGTTGGATAGGCCGGATGTGAGGAGTTGGTTAACAGTGTGTTGCTTGGATGTAATTTTGTGGGTCCTCCTGATATGGTTCTGGGAATGAAGCTCAAAGCGCTCCGAAATAGGTTAAAAGGGTGGTTTAAAAAATGTAGACATAAAGAGGATGAAGACATAGCCAAACTTAGAACCGAAAGAGAAGAATATGAGATAATTATGGAAAACAGGGATTTAGAAGAAGCGGAATTGTGGATATGGTCCGAATGTAGAAAGAGTATTGAGGAGATTGACCTCCATAGATCCCGTGACATCAAACAAAGATCACGGGTGAAGTGGGCGTCTTACGGGATGAAAATACGGGCTTTTTTCATAGTGTTGTAAATGGGAGAAAAGCTAGGAATGTTATTCCGGGTCTTGAGGTAAATGGGGAATGGGTTTCAAAACCGAATCTTGTAAAGAAAGAAGTCATGAGATTCTTTAGAGAACATTTCAGAGAAAAATTTGTTCAGAGACCAACTTTGGAGTGTGTGGGTATTAAGGCTATTATGGAGGAGGATCGTGATTTGTTGGTTACTATGTTTTCTAAAGAGGAGATCAAAGATGCGGTTTTTTAGTGCGGTTCGAACAAGTCGCCAGGTCCAGACGGCTTTAATTTCAGATTTGTAAAGCGTTTCTGGAATATTTTGGAGGATGACTTTATTCGTATTATGACGGCTTTTCATGAGATAGGGATTATCAATCCAGGTTGTGGTTCGTCTTTTATTACCTTGATTCCTATGGTAAAAACTCCATTGGGGCTTAAAGATTATAGACCTATTACACTTATTGGTATGACTAGTAAGGTTATTTCTAAAATCCTTGCTAATCGGCTCAAGAAAGTTTTGGGAGGTGTGATTTCAGAGTCACAATCGGCGTTCTTGAAAGATCGGTTCATTCTTGATGGCCCTCTTGTGGTGAATGAGATTATGGAATGGTTGTAAAAAGAAAAAGAAAGGCGTTCCTTTTAAAAATAGATTTCGAGAAGGCGTATGACAACGTCAATTGAAATTTCTTGATTTCTATTACGTCTCAAATGGGTTTTCCTCCTAGATGGTGCATTTGGGTTAGAAGGATTCTCATGTCAGCGCGTTCAGCGGTTTTAGTTAACGGCTCCCCGACTTTTGAATTTAAATGTGAGAAGGGTCTTCGACAAGGTGATCCACTTTCTCTGTTTTTATTCTTGATTGTTGTGGAGGCCCTTTCGCGGGTATTGAATAAAGCTAAGGAGATTGGTGAATTTACGGGTATTAATTTCATGGACCACGAAGCAGATATTACTCATCTTTTTTACGCAGATGATGCTCTTATATTGGGAGAATGGTCTCGTGAGAATTTGGAGAAAACGACACGTATTCTTTGAGTTTTTTCTTTGTGCTCGGGTCTTCGAATTAACCTCCACAAGTCTAACTTGTTTGGGATTGGGACGGAAGATGTAGAAGTGGATAATATGATGGAGGTCTTGGGTTGTAAAAGGGGCGCCATTCCGTTTGAATATTTAGGTATTAAAGTGGGAGCAAATATGAACCGAATTAGCAATTGGGATTCGGTGATCGATGTGGTAAAGTCTAGACTTGTGTCTAGGAAATCGAAGACTTTATCAATCGGGGGAAGGGTGACGCTTATTAAATCGGTTCTTGAAAAACTCCCAATTTATTATTTCTCTTTATATAAAGCTCCCTTGGCGATGATTGAGAGGATTGAAGGTATCGTGAGACGCTTTTTTGTGGGTGGGGTCTAGCGAAGAGAAAAAGATTTGTTGGGTAGCTTGGGATGCGATTACAAGGCCAAAGGACGAGGGCGGTTAGGGTATCAACAAGCTTCAGGATACTAATGAAGCTATTCTCCTTAAATGGGCTTGGATATTTAAGAAAGAAGGCAATTGTTTGAGGAAAAAGGTAGTGGTAGGTTGTTATAGGTCAAGCCGAGCCTGGAAAATGTTACCATGTAGCCTCTCGTCTAGTGGGTGTTGGAAACAGATAGTGAAACTCGGTGAGAAAAAGCTCCTGAATGGTCGAGATCTCAACAGTTATTTTGTTGCCATTGTTGGAGACGGGCCTTCAATTAATTTTTGGGGTGACACATGGCTTGGGAATGAGCCGCTTTGATTTTTGTTTCTGAACCTATTCATCCTAGAAAAAAATAAATGGGCTTTGGTTGCAAGTCGGGTGGTTATTTGTAATGGTGAAAAACGATTGGCTTGGGAGTGGCGTAGAAACCCCACTACACATGACGAGGTTGCTGAATTATTTGAGCTTTTATCGGCTATTCATTATCATGAGTGGAGATGAGGACTCGACCGATGGGAATGGAGGGGTGACAATAATGGCATTTTCACAGTTAAGAAAGCTAAGAAGATGCTCTACAACAGGTTTACTTCGGATCCCTCTTTTAAAATGATATGGGTGGGTTAGACTCCTTTGAAGTGTAAAATAATGATATGGCGAGCGGATCTTAATAGGCTTCCAACGAGAGTGGAGTTGATTAAGTGAGGGATTCACTTAGATGAGTTGTCTTATCTTCTATGCGAGGCGGACCCGGAAACGGCTACTCATCTTTTCACGGGATGTTTGCTCACTTCGGAGGTTTGGTCAAGGATAGGGAATTGGTGTAGAATGAGCCCTATTTTTTCTTTTGATGTAAGGAACCTTTTGTTGTTGGCGGATAGTTATACGAAGACCAAGAAGGATAATCAAATCATTCAGGACATCATTTTTACTACGATGTGGTGTATTTGGAATGAACGAAATGTTAGAATTTTCAACAGTAAAGCCCGGAGAGCAATCGAAGTGGTGGAAACAGTAAAGTCATGCTCGTTCTTTTGGATTCGTCATAGTTCTAGATTGAAGTCTGTTGACTGGAATGTTTGGTGTAAATGTCCTTTGGATTTGATGTAACTTGGCTTGCTTAGGGGTCCTTGTTTTGAGGACCCGCTAGTGGCGTTTTTGGTTTAATGAAGTTTATTTTTCAAAAAGAAAGTGAGAAATTTTGGTTTTGAATGAATGATACAGATTGGTGATGAAGTGTGGGGGTGTTAGTGTTTGGTTTTGAATCTGCTACCGGAAATAATGGACCACCAGAGTTGGATATGGGGGCATAAGTTGTCGGAGAAAAGCCGTGTGAAACCGAAAGCTCAGGAGGATCTATGTCTTCCCATTCTGAGAGATTTTCTGATGATCAGGTATTTCCAACCGGATACAAAGCAAGAATGTTAAATGATTATAATTTCATATTTCAAAAGTCAAGTGTCTTGATTTATGGAAAATACTGATAATACTTGATTTTCCTTATTGGTTAAGATCTTATACTTATATTCCTTGGATTCAAATCAGAGTTGTAAGTCACATGAAGTCGCATCAAAGGCCAAAGAAGAAGAAGTTGTTGAGGATGTTGTCAAGACCCTGTCCCAAAAATTATCAGAGGCTCTTATGAAGATTAGCATGAAAGAAGACTTGGTGAAGGAGCACTCTAAAGTAGCTAAGGAAGCAGTCGAAGGTATACGCTTTTATTAGCTTTTTTAAATTAGAAATCAATATGTACGTTCCACAGGCTGGGCAGGTATGCTGTTGAATCATATCTGGAACAGCTACTGTCTCACGGTTTCTTTCATGCTGACCCTGTAAGTTTTCTGTATATTCTTCTGGATTTTGGTGCCAGCTGGCATATACATGTTATTCTTTAGTTACCATAGGTGAAGTATTTGTGCATATATGCAACTTCATAACACCTGTAATTCATAATCACAACATAACACATTAATTATTATTATTATTAATATATATTAATTTGCAACCCTCTCCATCTCACTATTCACTCCAGCCATCCATGTGCCACCATGTGGCGACCAACTTTTTTCTTCTTTTTTGTCTTTTTACTTGATATTTTCATTTACACCCCTATACTTTAATAAAGTTCTCATGCAGCATCTAAACAAAGTTGCATTTTCCCCTTCTTTGAGTCTTTCAAGACTATACCGGGTGCCAGTAATGTATGTACTGATACCGCGGCAACACGCGGGGTAAAATACTAAAGTTATCATACAGTCTCTAAGCTTCGCATGTTAGTGTTTTTTTCTCACTAACGTGACGAGCCAAACCGACTCCCGCCGCAACGCGCCGGGTAAAATTACTAGTTACATTTATTTTAACAGGAAAAGAAAACATGTATAAATTTAGAAACCAAATATTTGATTATGTGTTAAGATATTATGCTGCATACTTGTCACATATCTGAAACTTCTTGCACTGGTTGCAAACCCAGTGATTTCCAGACACCATAAGAATACAGCAATGATGCACGCATGCTGCAAGTGAACCATAATGAAATCTTCCTTCATTGGGGATATTGAGTCACCAAGCTGCACCAAACAGTGTAAGAAAAAGAATATAAAGACATTTATGAAGGCTTGATGCTAATAACTATGAGGGTAAATTATAAAAACTAAATATAAAATATAATAAATTATTACCCTGCGCATCAATAGCAGGTCTTTGGATGCATTCCCGGAAAGATCAGTTTGACCAGAAGCTTTCAGAGCTCTTTTTGTCATAGACTTTTTTACGAAACCTTTCTTGTTTTGCTTTCTTCCTTCCTCTTCTTGACGAATCTGAAAGATCATATCTTCAGCAGCACCGGGCCAATAATCACCATCAAAGTAAGGTAATCGAGCCGCAGTTACTTTAGCTTTGCATTCACCAGAAGATACAAAAAAGTGATCGTACAGATTAGTCAGACCAACTACAATATTTTCCTTCGAAGCTTTTCTCAACATCGACAAATACCTGTTACACATGCTCATGTCACGTAAACGCATCAATAATAACAAATTTAATAATGCCTAATATTACAAAAATGATGTAATGCACACCCTTGCCATTCTCTTAGTTTATCAGATTTTGGTGTCTTCTGAATTTCGGGATGGCAATACTGAAAAAATTGGTACAGAGAAACAAGTTTTAGGCTGAATAACGAAAGGTTTTTTTATTTCTCATCATCAAGAGTACATCAATGATCAACATTAAATAGGAACTAGAAAACAACTACCAATACTACAAAATAGGATCAAATAGATAGGACGTTAGCAGATAAGAAGGAAAACTTGGTAAATCATAGTTATCTCCAATACTCCCCCTCAAGTTGGCGCATGTAGGTTCGCAATGCCCAACTTGCTGAGTAAATAAGCCAAGTGTTGTCCGCCAAGAGGTTTAGTAAACAAATCTGCGACTTGTTGATGTGACTGAATAAACACCGGGTTGATTTCTTTGGACTCCACGCGTTCACGAACAAAATAACAATCCATCTCAACATGCTTAGTTCGTTCATGAAAAACCGGATTATGAGCAATGTGACGAGCGGATTCATTATCACAAAACAATGTAGTTGGTTCCTTTTGGACTGCGTTCAACTCCATAAGTAACCAACGAAACCATAAGACCTCACTAACGGTTGCAGCCATAGCACGATACTCTACTTCAGCAGACGAACGAGAAACCACGGATTGCTTCTTGGATTTCCAGGACACGGGAGCTCCACCCAGGGTAAGTAGATAACCGGTACGAGAGCGCCGAGTAAACGGGCAGCCCATCCAATCGGCATCACAGTATGCAACGAGTTCTGTCCCATACATCGATGGTAACAATATCCCTTGTCCCAAAGTGTGTTTGAGATAGCGCACAACGCGTATGGCTGCATCGAGATGAGGTTGGCACGGATCTCCTACAAACTGACTCAACAAATTAACTGAATACGCGATGTCTGGACGTGTGGCTTGTAAGTACAAAAGACGACCCACTAATCGTCGATATTGACCTGCATCCACTCGGTGATCATTTGCTGTTGTGTCAAGTTTTAGTCCTTGTTCCATTGGAAAAGAACTAGGTCTGCACCCTTCTAAACCCATATCATGCAAGATATCCAATGTGTATTTCCTTTGACTAAGAACGATACCCTCTTTAGTTCGAGCAACTTCGATGCCAAGAAAATATTTAAGATTGCCAAGGTCTTTTATGGTGAACCGATCATGTAATTCCAATTTAGTAGCTTGAATCTTGTTCATATCATTGCTTGCCAAGATCACATCGTCTACGTATATGAGAGCAGCCACTTGAATCTTCTCATAGGTATAGATAAACAAGGATGGATCAGCCACTGATTGTTTGTAACCCAGTTCAAGTAAGACCTTGGTAAATTTATAATACCAGTTACGAGAGGCCTGCTTAAGACCATAAATAGACTTCCGTAACCAACAAACGCGATGCTTTGCTTTGTCTTGAAAACCTTGTGGCAACTTCATGTACACCTCCTCGTCCAAATCTCCATGCAAAAAAGCATTGTTCACGTCGAGTTAATGTATAATCCAATCTCGTTTGACAGCCAAAGTTAACAATGTGCGCATTGTTACCAATTTTGCAACCGGAGCAAACGTGTCATGATAATCGATCCCTTCAAGTTGAGTGTATCCCTTGGCGACGAGTCGTGCTTTGTACCTTTCAACTTCTCCATTAGGTTTGTATTTGATTTTATATACCCATTTCGACTCAATTGCCTTCTTTCCAACGGGTAATTCTTCTAGAGACCACGTTCCGTTTTGTTCGAGTGCTTTGATTTCTTTCATCATAGCGTCTCGCCATTGTTCATGCTGGACAGCTTGCTGGAAAGACTTTGGCTCATCGTGTGTATCGATGGCGGAAAGAAAAGCTTTATGATTATCACTAAATTTATCATACGAAATGTAAGGGGAAAAAGGATGTACCGTAGAGGATGATTGATCAGGAGACGGGGCTGCATGGTCTATCGAAGGTGGGAGATTCACTGCATAGTCTTGTAAATGCTTCGGCCGAGATCGAACACGTGTAGGATGTGATTGTTCGGTATGAACATGTGCCTGGTCAATGTTTTCATGCAACTCATTAGGTAAATTAAAATGGATTTCTTCATCCACATCACCTTGGACTTGTGTGTCGTTAATGCCTGTTGGTGGGTCCATATTATCCCCAGTAGCTTGGTTACTTTCATCCATATAAGCATATTCTTCATGCACATGACTTTCACTATTGTTAGGCACCACTCCCCCTTTCAACCAATCCTCACACTCTTGACTTTGTTCTAAGTGTTCATTTATTTTAAAAGGAATATGTTCACCTTCATAACTGTTAGCAGAAAAAGGGAATACATTCTCGACAAACCTCACATGTCGAGAGATAACAATTTTATTTTCTTCAAGATCAAAAATTCGATACCCTTTTGTGCCATAAGGGTAACCAAGAAAAACCCCTATTCGTCCACGTGCCTCAAACTTGTCTCCCTCTGTATTAGTATTCCAAAAATATGCAAGACAACCGAAGACCCGCATGTGATCATAACCGGGTGTTTTTCC
Source organism: Helianthus tuberosus (assembly GCA_030545235.1). Classification (NCBI taxonomy): domain Eukaryota; kingdom Viridiplantae; phylum Streptophyta; class Magnoliopsida; order Asterales; family Asteraceae; genus Helianthus; species Helianthus tuberosus. The sequence continues at coordinate 156,732,828 of CM060402.1, read as the reverse complement.
AAATAAGACCTCATATGGAGTTTTATCTTGTAAAGCCGTGGTAGGCACCCGGTTTATTATATACGTGGCAGTCATTATGCATTCACCCCAGAATTTAATTGGTAAGTTCGCTTCAAATCGAAGTGCACGAGCCATTTCAAGGAGATGTGGATGCTTACGCTCCACCACCCCATTTTGTTGTGGGGTGTGTGGACACGTTTCTAAAATAATGCCTTGTTCCCCATAAAATTCTTTCATTTTATTATATATAAACTCTCCTCCATTGTCACATCTAAAACGTTTAATTTTCTTTCCAAATTGCCTTTTTACCAAATTATGAAAATTCATTAAGCACGTGCTCGCTTCACTTTTGCGTTTAATCAAATACACCCAAACGAATCTACTATAGTCATCCACCAATGTAAGGAAATAATGAGCTCGTGTTAAAGACGGTGTTCGATAACCCCCCCAAATATCACAATGAACCATGTCAAAACATTCACTTGTCTTAATGAAGGTAGTTGGAAAGGGTAACTTTGTAAACTTTGCTCGAAAACAAGAGTCACAGAAATTATTCTTTGAATTGAAATTAACATTCATGTTAGGAAACTTTACACATGATGAATGTCCTAGTCTCCTATGCCATGTGATTGAACTAACTGCCATGGCTTGTCTTTCTTTCTTCAACATTCCCATTCGATAAAGACCATTGATGCAATTACCCGCTCCAATCAAGCTCCTCGTTTTCAAGCCCTGTATGACAAAAAAGTCGGGAAAGAACGTAATTGCACAATGCAAATCTTTGGTTAGTTTCCTTACAGAAAGAAGGTTGCATTTTAGATTAGGAACAAATAAGACATCTTTTATTTTGATCCCCCCTTGCAGGAGGGCTTCGCCATTCCCCATTACAGGAACACTTTTGCCATTTGCAACGGTGACTGGGATTTCGCTTGAATTGGTGACAACATCTACGAGCACTTCTTTTTGGCAAATCATGTGCTCGGTTGCCCCCGAATCCAGAGCTCCCCAGTCATCATCGTTAGTAAACATACCTACCATGTTGGCTTGTGGCAACGACTCTTCCTTTAACCGATCCTTGTTATCCCCAAGAAGCTTCAGAAACATACCATATTGTTCGTTTGTTAACCCTTGGATCGGACTAGTGGTTGTTTCTGCCAGCGCCGCTTGTGGCTTGAAACCGTCTTTCTTTGCTTTCCCGGGCAACCACTCGGTATATCCTATACGTTTGAAACATCCTTCTCGATTGTGTCCATCGCGTCCACAATGAGTGCAATGCTCAGCTTTGTTAAGAGAGCCTGATTTTTCATTCTTCTGCCATGGTTTCTTTTGCACAGGCCCTTCCTTTCGGTTACCTTGAGAGGTTTGAAAAGCAGCCGCCTCGATGGTTGTCTTCTTCTTGGTCGCAACATTTCTTTGTTGTTCATCCTCCGCCACCATATGATAAGCATTACTCAGAGTTGGCATGGGCTGCATGGCCAATATTTGAGTACGTATGACAGCAAACTCGTCATCAAGACCAAGTAGGAACTCATATAGTTGTTCCTTTTCTTTTAGTTTAACCAGTTTCTTTCCTACCTCACACTTACATCCATTGCAGGTGCAATATGGAGTTGCAAGAACAGTTGTAATTTCATCCCAGATTCTTCTCAGTCTCGTGTAGTATGATGATACGGTTGCTCCATCTTGCTTAGTGACATTAAGCATTTGTTTTAATTCGTAAGCTCTTGGTGCACTCTCCTTTCCAAATCGTTCCTTTAAGTCTTTCCAGATTTCAGCAGCCGTGTTAGCGTACTTCACACTAGCTCGTATGTCTTTGTCCATGGCTGTTGTGAGCCATCCCTTCACCATCGCGTCGCACCGCATCCAGGCCATGTAAGTTTCATCTGCTTGTTCGGGTTTTGGAATTGTTCCATCAACAAATCCAATTTTGTTTTTGGCAAACAAGAAATTTGTCATTTCTTGTAACCAATCATTGAAGTTTGCATCCGTCAAGCCATCGTTGACTTGCATCTGCCGAGGATAGTCGGAGGGGTGTAGATATAGGGGTGAGTTCGGATCGGTGTGATCCTTAGCTTTCGATCCCTCTCCGCCGGCCATTAGGGTTTTAGAATTGATGATCTTAATTTTGGATCTTGTGCTCTGATACCATGAAAAAATTGGTACAGAGAAACAAGTTTTAGGCTGAATAACGAAAGGTTTTTTTATTTCTCATCATCAAGAATCAAGAGTACATCAATGATCAACATTAAGGGGTTGTTTGGTAGTCTCTGAATGGTCATTAAGAGGCTACCTCTTAATGGAACCATTAAGAATTTTACCAATGAGAAGGTAGAAGAATGTGACATGTAATGATTTACCATTCAGAGGTTACCTCTTAACCATTCAGACTTGTGGTTACCTCTTATTCATTCAGAGGTTTTAAACCATTAAGAGGTAGCATCTGAATGGTCATTAAGAGGCAACCAAACAGCCCCTAAATAGGAACTAGAAAACAACTACCAATACTACAAAATAGGATCAAATAGATAGGACGTTAGCAGATAAGAAGGAAAACTTGGTAAATCATAGTTATCTCCAATACAAGATATAATCTTCACCCTTCAATGGAGGGCAAGCCCATATGTAGCAGCTTGTGAATCCGCGTAATTTGCAATATTCTAGGTAACCTATCTGTACACATAGAAAGATAATGGGTTCACATAAAGGAAGATTTAATTAAAAAAAAAAAAGAAACAAAAAGAACTTGCCAGAATTTCATGATATACAAATGTACGGAGAGCTTCCCCTTTAACAGCCCTAATCTCAGGCCTAAAGTACTTGACTGAATCCAAATAAGAAAGATAAACCCGACGATGATTTCGTTGTTCGCACTCTGCTCCGAATTCTTGAACATACATCCCAAAAAGACATACTTCAACACCTTCAATTTTCTGAAACAACAGAACTACCTAAAACAAGCAAACACAAGCTGTTTACAGATGATGTCATAGAAAGAAATTATGTCATCAAAAATACTACTATTTTTAAATACCTTAGACTTATACCCAAATTCAGCAGCGTAATTTTCATCTTGAAAGATCTCAAGAAATCGTGGTTTCACTTCCAATTTCTTGTCGACAGACGACACAACTCTAACAACAAGTGATTCTGCTCCAGGAACCTGATATAACCAAAATTTAACAAGCAATAAGAATTCTAATCTTCTATAGGTAAACTTAAAAAACCGAGTAAAATGTCATTTTCGTCCCTGAGGTTTGGCTACTTTTGCGACTTTCGTCCAAAGGTTTGTTTTTTCGTATCTGGATCCAAAAGTTTTGAAATCTTGCCATTTTCATCCAACTCGTTAATTTCATCCAATGTTTTAACATCAAGTCAGGGGTGTTTTCATCATTTTAGACATTTTTAATTAAATAAACCTTCTTCATTCAGAAATACCTCTGGCTTAACGTTAAAAAATGGATGAAGTTAATGAGTTGGATGAAAATGACAAGATTTCAAACCTTTTGGATACAGATGAGGAAAAACAAACCTTTGGACGAAAGTCGCAAAAGTGGTCAAACCTCAGGGACGAAACTGGCATTTTACTATAAAAAAACAGAAGAATTATGACAATCGACATCACCTCATCATGACTTTTACCATGGACCCTCGCCCGCTCGAGTCTCTCCTGCTTCAATTTTCCAAACAGCCTGCTTTCTATGTGATCACTTAGTATAGTTCTAGGTAAATCTTTTGCTCCAAGTACAGCACTCTGGGCTAGCGGTATTCTCTCTCCTCTTTCAACTTCCTCTACGTAACAATTTGGACAGGTGTACTCCGCCTGCCCACCGTCATTTCTTCTACCGTTAAATAACGCACATATTTAAAAATATTAGTTCCATCAACATATTTGAAAATATTAGTTCCATTCTTCTGTTTCCTCGTCATTTTTCTTTTTCTCCAATCTAGCTTTCAAAATATTAGTTCCATCAACATTAATAGTATCCCCACGGGCATCATTGTAGCAGGGTATACAGAAATTGTTAGACGGATAATTATAAGCTAGATCATATTAATATTATTGTTATTATTTTTATTTAACCTAAGTTCTATGTGGCGGTTACTGCCACTGTTATACATGTATATATCCAAATGTATTATGACATTCGAAATTATCAATTCATTATCATATGAACAAAACTCTCGTTCTTCAAAACCCTAAATCAGAAATCTAACATAGTGGTATCAGAGCCACATCGATCCAATCCACGAAATCACAAATTCTCCGAATATGAATCAGATGCAAGGAATACAAACACAAATTCCCAAATTTACTGGACAGAATTATTACCACTGGCATATTCAAATCAAGGTTCTGTTTGAATCTCAAGAATTATGGGGTGTTGTTGAAGAAGGAATTCGCGAACTGGGTACAAATCCCACCGATGAAGCAACAGCGGCATACAAAGATGCAGTTAAAAAGGACAAACGGGCATTACATATATTATTTCAATCAGTGGGTGACACCATTTTCGAAAGGATTGCCTTGGCAAAATCAACGAAGGAAGCATGGAGTATTTTACGTAAATCCTATCAAGGAGAAAACCGGGTAAAAACTATTAAACTTCAATCCCTTCGTTGTGAATTTGATGCATTAAATATGAAGGAAGGAGAATCCGTTGAAGATTATTTCAATAGAATAATCTTTGTAGTTAATAAATTACAGATGAATGAAGAAGCGATTAGTGAACAACGGATAGTAGAAAAGATTCTACGAAGTTTGACTCGAAATTTCGAGTCGGTTGTGATCACTGTAGAAGAAACGAAAAATTTGGAAAATGTTTCGACTGAAGAGTTGATGGGAATCCTTCAATCTCATGAATTGAGATTGAAGAGATATGAAGATGTTCCGACTGAACATGCATTTCAATTACAAAACTCAAGTCATGACAGGTATAATCAATCCAGAAACGAAACAGGAGGAAAGGGACGAGGTAGAAACAGGGGCCGAAACTGGAACTCGGTTAGATGTTATAATTGTCAGAGGTTAGGCCACACGGCTAAATTTTGTCAAAGAAAAGATGACAGCGACAGATCTGACAATGTTTTAATACACAGAGACGAAGAAATCACTGACCAAGATGATACAATGTTTATGATTTTTAATATGGAAGAAACAGTCAAAGATGACTGTTGGTATTTGGATAGTGGATGCAGTAACCACATGACCGGAAACAGGGATCTGTTTGTTAAACTAGACGAATCAGTAAAGAAGGAAGTTAGGACCGGTGATGACAAACGGCTAGAAGTGCTTGGTTGTGGCGAAGTATCGATAAAAATTAAGGATCAAGCTCGGAAAATACCAAGTGTATTTTATGTTAAAGGTTTGAAACATAACCTATTAAGCGTAGGGCAACTTATACAGAAAGGATATGTAGTACTTTTCAAGAAGGATCGATGCATTATTAAGGACGTAAATAATGAAACTATCGGAGACATTAAAATGACAAGTAATAAGATGTTTCATCTTCGTCCAGGCAGTGATCTGAATTTTGCAATGACCATGACTACTAAAGAGATGTCTGCTTTATGGCATAAAAGATATGGTCATGTCAATATGGACACACTAGTCAGTATGGGAAACAAAGGTTCAGTACTCGGATTACCTAAAATCGTAAAAGACGAGAGTATATGTGAAGGGTGTGTTTCGGGAAAACAGGCAAGGAAAGCATTCTCGAAGAAGGTCACATGGCAAGCTAATAAACCCTTAGAGTTGGTTCATTCTGATATATGTGGTCCTATGAGAACAGAATCCATAGGAGGATGTAAGTATTTCATTACCTTTATCGATGATTATTCAAGGAAAACTTGGGTGTTCTTTCTCAAATTTAAATCAGAAGCATTGATTTTTTTCAAAACATTCAAAGCTCTAAATGAAAGACAATCCGGTCATTTAATCAAAACACTGAGAACTGATCGAGGAGGAGAATACTGTAGTAAGACATTTCAAGATTACTTGAAGATGAATGGGATACGTCATCAACTAACGAACAGTTATACACCCCAACAGAATGGGGTAGCAGAAAGGAAAAAATAGGACGCTAATGGAACTAAGCAGAAGTATGATGAATGTCAAGCAACTACCAAATTGTTATTGGGCAGAAGCAATAGCATGTGCTACTTATATTCTAAACCGAACCATTACCAAGACAAGACCCAATATAACACCTTATGAAGCATGGAATGGTAGCAAACCCAATGTAGAACATCTCAAAGTGTTTGGAAGTTTAGCTTATGCTCATATTCCAAAACAACATCGAGGCAAGTTAAATGAAAATACGGAAAGGACAATATTTGTTGGTTACAGTGAACAAAGCAAAGGCTATAAACTGTATAATCCACAAACCAACAAAATTATTATAAGCCGAGACGTAGTGTTTGATGAAAGTAAACAGTGGGTCATAAATTCAGAAAATTCAGATGTTCCATTTGTAATATCTGACGTAGATGAACCTCAGTCTCAAGAAAATGAAGGATCAGATACCGTACAAGCCGAGCAGACATCAGCAGTTCTACCCGAGCACAATGAACAAATATTACAAGAAGATGAGGATCAGTTTCATGAGACCAATCATGAACAGCAAACCGAAAACGAAAGTGCAACTGAATCTGCACGTCAACAGGAGAATAATTCATCCTCATCTGATTCTGAGAACGAAGTTATTCGAATAAGAGATCTACGTAATATATATCAAGGGACTAGGGAACTCACAGAAGCAGAAGTCTTGCAGAAGTACAAAGAAAATCAAGTTGTTAACTTTGTTCTTTACACTAGTTCTGATCCCACATCATTCGAAGAAGCCAGTAAGGACTCAAGATGGCAAGAAGCAATGGACAAAGAGATAGAGTCAATTCATAAAAATCAAACATGGGAACTTGTAGATCCTCCTGCACAACAAAAACCGATTGGTGTTAAATGGATCTACAAAACAAAGTATGATGAGAAGGGTAATGTAGACAAGTATAAGGCCAGGTTGGTTGTAAAAGGATACAAACAGAAATACGGGATAGATTATCAGGAAGTTTTTGCTCACGTAATTAGATTTGAAACAGTCCGTTTAGTGTTGGCTCTAGCAGCCCAATATGAATGGCATCTCCATCAAATGGACGTGAAAACCGCTTTTCTAAATGGCAAACTGGAAGAACAAGTTTATATAGAACAACCTCAAGGTTATATCAAGAAAGGAGAAGAGAAAAAGGTATGTTTTCTCAAGCGAGCTTTATATGGTTTAAAACAAGCTCCCAGGGCATGGTATAGTCGAATAGATACATACTTCATTAAGAACAAATTTAAGAAATGCATCTATGAACACACTCTCTACATCAAGAATACAAATGAAGGAAAGATTGTGATATGCCTGTATGTAGACGACTTGATAATAGCAAGTAGCTCGATGAAATTAATTTCTGAATTCAAGGATTCAATGAAAAAGGAATTTGAAATGACGGATATGGGTCGATTACATTACTTCCTCGGTATGGAAGTCACGTATGAGAATGGAAATATTACTCTATCACAAAAGAAGTACATGCGAAATCTATTGGAAAAATATAGAATGACACACTGCAACACAGTGTCAACTCCAATGGAATATGGATTAAAGTTATCTAAAGATGATCCAGAAGAGTTCATAGATGAGGGAATGTATCGTAGTTTGGTTGGAAGTCTGATGTACTTAACAATCACCAGACCAGACATTATGTTTGCAGTAAGCAAAGTAAGTAGGTTTATGGAATGTCCGAAGAGAAGCCACTGGGAAGCAGCGAAACGTATACTAAAATACATTAAAGGGACCCAAGAACAAGGAGTTACATACTCTAAAGGAGGGAAGAAACATTTAATGGGGTTCAGTGATAGCGATTATGCCGGAAATATAGATGATAGTAAGAGTACCTCGGGTTATATTTTTCATTTAGGATCAGGTCCTATATCTTGGCAGTCAAAGAAACAGAAAGTGGTGGCATTGTCATCAACGGAAGCTGAATACATGGCTTTATCTTTGACGGGATGTCAAGCCTTATGGATCAAAGGCATCTTAGATGATCTGCAAGGAAAAGAAGATTACTCAATTCCAATATTTTGTGACAACAAATCAACTATTTGTCTAGCCAGAGATCCGGTATATCATGGTAAAAGCAAGCATATAAGGGTCAAGTATCATTTTATTAGAGATTTAATCAAGAAAAGGGAAGTAATTGTGGCGTTCTGTGCAACAAAGAATCAATTAGCAGATATAATGACAAAGGCTCTCCAGCCGAAGGACTTCACAAGGCTGAAGGAACTACTGCAAATGAATCTGAAGTGATCAAGCTTACGGGAGGGTGTTAGACGGATAATTATAAGCTAGGTCATATTAATATTATTGTTATTATTTTTATTTAACCTAAGTTCTATGTGGCGGTTACTGCCACTGTTATACATGTATATATCCAAATGTATTATGACATTCGAAATTATCAATTCATTATCATATGAACAAAACTCTCGTTCTTCAAAACCCTAAATCAGAAATCTAACAGAAATAGTGTCGAGTGTCGCCAGTCCCAACAGTGTAAAACATTGCATTTCTTTTGATTCGAGCACCACAAGGCGTGCAATATGTAGGCGGTGGTTCAAAAGTGAGTTTTTCAACGGCACATAATTGACATGAATTCTCACTCATCGAGTGTTCTAGCGCTTGATTCTTTTCTACTTTCGTTTTGCTCTGTACAACAACATAGTCAATACCATAAGATGAGAAAAAATAAATATAATACGGTGGCTCAAGGGTATTTTAGTAATCTCACCTGGCCAACCCACTGCCTGAGACCAGAGATATGCTCCCGAACCTGCTCTGGTGTAAATAACTCTATCATTGATACTCCCTTTATATTTGCCTTTCCAGATTTGGTTCCAGAAATAGTTTCAGTAGAAACCATTAGGTTTTCCGGATTAGGTGGTCAAGAGATAATTCTGATTTGAAGGATTATCTGGAAAGTTAATATGGTTTAAAGATAATATAAGTTAGTTAGAGATGAAATTAGTTTGAATTATTTGTTTATTAGATAGGTTTATTTAAATTAGAGTTTGAGTTGGACTAGAAATTGTTTATGTTTAGTATCAATATAGGGTTATGTATTCAATTTTATTTGTCGAGTTGAGTTTAATAATACAAGAATATGAGACGTGTTAGTCTCCAAATCGTTTGTGTTTGGTTTTGTGTGTTCGTTATTGGAAGCTTGGGCCAACAATTGGTATCAGAGCTTGGTTAAGAGTCGAAGAAGAGAAGCCGAAGCAACGATCGATCACACGTTCAAGATGTATTAAGCCGAACTCGACCAGGGGAGAAAAAGATGAATAACAGATGGACAAGTAAGTTTATTCGTTTAATAATTGTGTTTGATTTTCGAAGTCGTAAGAAAAAGAAATTAAAAGATCGAATGGCGGTGATTGTGTACGGAATAAATGGGTCGGTGGAATTGAATTATCTTTTGGCTGAATCAAAAGTTAGGATGAGGCTGAGTTCATGAATTACGTCAACTAACAAGTTGGAATTAACTTGGGGAAAATAGTTAACAGGGAGCGGCTATACGTTAACAGAAGATATATGATATATATCAAACAAGTGAGGGCACTTAAATTAGTGAATTAATGGTCACTTTTTGGTGTTCTAATTTCGGAAAGCAACAGAACAAGGCAAAGTTCTGCGGTGTTGTACGTCGGCGATAACTTTGAATTGATTTCAAATTAAATCGGTGGAAGATAATATCTGTTGGCGAGATATTGTATGTGGTAACTGGTTTCCAAGGAGATGGATTACATAAAGTGTTCTATATTTTTTTTTTTTTGTGGAGAAATTTAAATCGACGTTAGACGTGTGAGGCTGTCAAAAAAACATAGGTGTTTGGTTTCTTGAAACCGAACCAACCTGGAACGGAGAACAAGAAGCAAGATGAACCGGGTCCATGTGGAACTCCAATAAAGAGAGTCAAGTCAATTCGAATAAAGGAGGTGGTCGAATTCGTAACCAGCTAGGTTGTGTCCACGCGAAGCTGTAATTCGATTAACGAGAAGATTGAATCCGTTAATAGCTAAGTCGAAAAATCCGTGTGAAGACAAGGAGAAGATCAACGATTAAGAGTAGGAAAGTACCGAGAAGATGAGACCGTTTTAGGTTGTGTGGAAGCAGCCAATCTCATCGAAATTGAAGAAGTATAATTACTCTGTTTAAGTGATCAGAAGAGAAATCACTCCGTTTAAGTGATCAGAATAGGTGTGGCAATCTTATATCCGATGAAGATGTGATTGGATCCAACAAGATCAGGGCCTAGAAATCAAAGAAGGTGCAAAATCTTGTAATTTGATCAATGTGTGATTGAATCCGACAAGATCCGTGCGAGTAATAAAGATGGTGTTAAATCTTGTAATTCGATTAAGGAGTCATCGAATCCGGCAAGATCAGTTACACTTTAGTTGGTATTTTGTGGGAAGTTTTTACCGTTATAAAAACTCGTTGCTACCACAAACAGTATATACCAAATGTCATGGAAGAGTTCATAGTCGAAGAACAGTGGATCAACTTGTGTAGATTGATCATTTGACTCAGATTTTAATCACAACATGTGTGAGTTGCGATCAGATATTCAGACAAGACCGGATGTGAAGCGGGTCCAAATCAGAATTAAGGGGGTGAATGAAGAGATAATTCTGATTTGAAGGATTATCTGGAAAGTTAATATGGGTTAAAGATAATATAAGTTAGTTAGAGATAAAATTAGTTTGAATTATTTGTTTATTAGATAGGTTTATTTTAATTTGAGTTTGAATTGGACTAAAAATAGTTTATGTTTAGTATAAATATAGGGTTATGTATTCAGTTTTATTTGTCGAGTTGAGTTTAATAATACAAGAATATGAGACGTGTTAGTCTCCAAATCGTTTGTGTTTGGTTTTGTGTGTTCGTTATTGGAAGCCTGGGTGATATACAGAGACTTAAAATTCAAAACTTCAACAACGGTAATCAACGGGTAGGAACGAGATACAGAATTACACCACTCGTCTACTCGTCGGGCACTTCTAAAAGGGTAACAGGATACAGAATACACCACTTGCAACCTTTCGGACTCCAAAGAACACCTCCCTACTCGGCCAAAATAGGAATAGCAATGGAAATTAAGGGTTTCTTCCAAAAGGAAAAGAAATTGTAAATTTTAACTGATCAAAACTAAATGATCACGGTCTTGCCATACAAAAAGGAAAACAAATAACTGCCCTGCCACTACTACTGGAATAAAGGAAACATTACTGGAAAATAAATAAAAGGAAAATAATTAAGAAATAAAATATGCAGTAAAAAGGAATTAACGTGGGGAAGTGGCGCAATTTCTTTGCATGAAAGTTAGCTGGTGTTTTGAACCAAGGAGACCCATGAAACATGAGCTGGAACCACCCGTGGGTCTGACTCGTTCAGCTGGGGCCCTCCATCAACGGCTACTTCATTTGAATTGGATCTCGTGGGTCTATCATCCTCCCAATCTTGAGAAAAGTTTGCCCTCAAACTTGGTATAGGGTCATCAGGATCATAATAGGGCTGCAAATCAGCGATGTTGAAAGTAGCAGACACACTGGAATCTCCAGGCAGATCAATCTTATAGGCATTATCGTTAACCTTAGCCAAAACTTTAAAAGGACCATCTGAACGTGCATTGAGTTTCGAGCGCCGTTTTGAAGGGAAACGCTCCTTGCGAAAATGAACCCATACAAGGTCACCGGGCTGGAACACAAGACTGCGTCGTCCTTGATCCACACGTTTCTTAACTCAATCATTCATTTGTGTAATACGTTGTTGTACCTTGGTGTGTATTACTTTAATGTCAGTGGCTAGCTAAGTCGCTTCTGGACTAAAACGCGTAGTGATGTCGACCACAGCAAGATCAATTGGAGAGCAAGGGTTACAACCATAAACGATGAAAAATGGGCTATAACCTGTAGTTTTGTGGGGAGCTCGATTATAAGCAAATTCAGCATGTGCCAAGAGATCATCCCATTGCTTGATACTGCCTTTGATTAGCGACCGTAATAGAACACCCAAGGTTCGATTAGTGACCTTGGTTTGGCCGTCTGTTTGAGGGTGGCTGGAGGTACCATATTTCAGCTTTGTTCCCAACTTCTTCCACAAAGTCACCCAGAAATGGCTTAAGAACTTGACGTCGCGATCGCTAACAAGTGACTTCGGTACCCCATGTAGGCGAACGACCTCCTGAAAATACAAATTAGCAACTTGGATTGCATCATAGGTAGTATGACAAGCAAGGAAGTGTGCCATTTTTGAGAATCTGTCAACCACTACCAGAATTGAATCCTTGTTGCGTCGGGTACGTGGTAGGCCGGTGATAAAATCTAAACTCACATCTTCCCAAGGTGCACTAGGGACTGGTAAAGGCATGTACAGGCCATGGGGTGAAGACCGACTTTTGGCCCGATGGCAAGTGGCGCATCGCCGGATAATGTGTTCCACATCTCGGCCGAGTTTTGACCAGAAAAAGTGTTGTTGCAGCAACATTGTAGTCTTGTCCACTCCAAAATGCCCAGCCAACCCACCTTCATGAACTTCCTTTACCAACGATTCGCGAAGACTATTCTTGGGTATACAAAGCCGAGTTCCCGTGAAAAGATAGCCATCGACCACATGGAAATCACCTACAGCTCGAATTTGGCAACGCTGAAATAGTTCCCCAAACTCTGAGTCGGTGGAATAATCATTTTTAACGGCCTCAAAACCAATAATTTTGGGGTGCAAAGTCTGCATGAGTAAATACTTACGAGAAAGAGCGTCGGCGCCTTTGTTTAACTTCCCAGACTTGTGCTTGATAATGAAAGTGAACATTTGCAAAAACTCAACCAACTTGGCGTGGCGTGGTTGCAACTTACGCTGGCCTTGAATGTACTTCAAGGCTTCGTGGTCTGAATGCAGGATGAATTCTTTGGAAATCAAGTAATGTTGCCAATGATCGAGTGCGCGAATGATAGCGTAGAATTCCTTGTCATACGTGGAATACCGACGTTTAGCATCATTAAACTTCTCACTAAAATATGCTAAAGGACGACCTTGCTGAATAAGAACAGCACCAATTCCCACACCAGAAGCATCACACTCTACTTCAAAAACATCATCAAAACACGGTAAGGCTAGAACCGGAGTTGAAGATAATTGGCGCTTTAATTCTTCGAATGCAAATTGGGCTTGATCATTCCATTCAAAGTGTTTCAGCTTGGTCAGTTCTGTCATAGGTGCCACAATAGTGTTGAAATTCCGAACAAATCGTCGATAAAATGAGGCTAACCCATGAAAACTTCTAATTTGTTGAATCGACGTAGGAGTAGGCCAGTCTCGAATAGCTTGCACCTTTTTATCATCCACCCGAATTCCTTGGCCCGACACGAGGTATCCCAAGAAAGTGACCTGTTGTGAGAAAAACTCACATTTTTCTTGATTACCAAACAATTTTTCCCGAGCAAGAACTTCGAACAACTGTTGCAGATGGTCACCATGTTCCTGTTCAGTCTTGCTATAAACCAAAATATCATCGAAGTACACCACAATAAACCGACCCAAAAACGGCTTAAGTACTTGGTTCATAAGTTGCATAAACGTGTTAGGGGCGTTTGATAACCCGAAAGGCATGACGAGCCACTCATATAACCCATCCTTAGTCTTAAACGCGGTTTTCCATTCGTCTCCTTCAAAAATTCGAATCTGATGATACCCACTACGAAGATCGACTTTTGAGAAAACTTGGGAGCCATACAGTTCATCGAGCATGTCATTCAATCGCGGGATCGGAAAACGGTACTTTATAGTAATCTTATTGATGGCTCTACTATCACAACACATTCGCCATTCCCCGTTTTTCTTCGGTACTAACAAAGTCGGAACAACACATGGACTAAGGGATTCTCGAATGAGTCCTTTAGTTAAAAGAGCATCCACCTGTTTTCGAATTTCTGTTGTTTCCTGTGGGTTTGATCGATAGGCAGGTTTATTAGGTAATGTGGATCCGGGAATGAAGTCTATTTTGTGTTGGATTGTTCGGAGTGGGGGTAAACCGGGTGGTATTTCAGTGGGGAAAACAGTGGAATAGGTTTGGAGTAAAGGTTGTAGCAATGGGTAGGGTTCACTGATGGGTGGTTCTTCATCTTCATCTAGGCTAAATAAGATCAGTTCACGAGCATTAGTGAATTCGTACTGGTCAGCCTTTAATATAGTGGTTAAAGGTAATTGTTTCTTGGGTGGGTTCATGGGAAGCATGGGTGTGAGTGTAATTTTCTTGTCATTATGGGTGAAAGAGTAGGTGTTCAAATACCCATCATGCATGACTCGTCTATCAAACAACCAGGGTCGCCCAAGTAGTACATGGCAGGCATCCATTGGAATCACATCGCACCATACCTCATCTTCATATTTTCGTCCGATACTAATAGACAATAAAATTCGATGTGAAACATGAAGACCTTTACCTGGGTTAAGCCACTTAATGACATACGGTTCCGGGTGAGGCTCAGTCTTCAGATTCAGCTTCGAGATCAGAGTTTGAGAAGCCACGTTGGTACAACTTCCCCCGTCAATGATTAGCGTGCAGACCTTTTGCGAGATCGTACACCGCGTGTGGAATATGGCTTCCCTCTGTTGATCTTTTTCAGGTTGTGGGGTGCTACTAAGAGAACGTCGAACCACCAGTATGTCACCTTCATCCGGTCCGAGAACTTCTTCTTCCAAGTTATCAGATTGATGGGTGTTCTCTGTGTTCTCGTGATTGGACCAGTGTTCTTCGAATGATTCGAAATCGGCTAAGGTTACAAGTTTTTTATTTGGGCATTCAGAAGCGATATGCCCAAGACCATGACAACGGAAACATCGCCTGGGTAATTTGGGTTGATTAGAAGGGTTTTCGGTGGGGAAATTGGGCTTGGGAAGGGTAGTGGGTTTATTAGTGGTTATGGGCTTAGGAACAGAATTAGGTCGGGTGTTGGTAGTCTTTCCTTTGATTCGGTGCTGGAGATCAATTTTATGGGCTAACATTGATAATTCTTCCAAAGTGGCATAAGGGTACAGTTCCACCACGTTGACAATGTGGGTATCCAGACCTCCCAAATAACGAACCAAAGTTTGCGGTTCATCTTCGGGCAGATCACACTTCATGATCAGGTACTCGAATTCGCGGGTGTACTCCTCAGCAGTTCGCCCAGATTGCTTAAGGTTGTGGAGTTGTGAGAAACTAGCTTGGACATAATACGTTGGTAAAAAAATTTCCTTCATCAACCGTTTCATCTTGTTCCAATCCTTCACTTTCCCTTTTCCCAATCGTTCTCTTTTAGTACAAATGTTCGCCCACCACGTGGACGCATACTTTCTCAGTTTTAGGGCGACTACCTTCACCTTATTCGCTTCAGTGGTTTGACAGTAATCAAAAACACGTTCGACGGTTTGGATCCACTTGACGAACTCATCAGGATCGAGCCTTCCATCGTACTCAGGTATGTCAACCTTAATGTCATTCGAGCAGAATGACCCGGCGCCATGCCTACCGGCTCTAGGTCCCTTAACCGAATGTTCATCCCCTTCACTTTCGCTTTCTTCCGGATCGGTTAACCCACTCTTCTTGTTCACAGAAAGCTCCTTAATCTGTTCTTGCATCATTTGCACCTGTTGAGCCATCTCCGTTTTCTCTGCTTCAAGGGTTTCAATAACTTTCTTCAATTCTGCGCTGCTTCGGGTATCCATATTGAACCTAAAGCTCTGATACCAAATGATATACAGAGACTTAAAATTCAAAACTTCAACAACGGTAATCAACGGGTAGGAATGAGATACAGAATTACACCACTCGTCTACTCGTCGGGCACTTCTAAAAGGGTAACAGGATACAGAATACACCACCTGCAACCTTTCGGACTCCAAAGAACACCTCCCTACTCGGCCAAAATAGGAATAGCAATGGAAATTAAGGGTTTCTTCCAAAAGGAAAAGAAATTGTAAATTTTAACTGATTAAAACTAAATGATCACGGTCTTGCCATACAAAAAGGAAAACAAATAACTGCCCTGCCACTACTACTGGAATAAAGGAAACATTACTGGAAAATAAATAAAAGGAAAATAATTAAGAAATAGAATATGCAGTAAAAAGGAATTAACGTGGGGTAGTGGCGCAATTTCTTTGCATGAAAGTTAGCTGGTGTTTTGAACCAAGGAGACCCACGAAACATGAGCTGGATCCACCCGTGGGTCTGACTCGTTCAGCTGGGGCCCTCCATCAACGGCTACTTCATTTGAATTGGATCTCGGGGGTCTATCACTGGGCCAACAGGTGGGCTTGGCCCGAACCCGCATCGATCTCAGTCTTAACGAGCTCCTGTTTAGGTAAAACAGTGGCTTTATCAGGCACAACTGGAGCACCTTTGGACTTTTGGTTTTCAGAATCTTCCACGTAATCTTGTTTCGGACTTGCAAGCAAGGAGCTTGTAGGAATTTCCAATTTTACCCCCGTAACCTCAGATTTAGTAGTTGTATTGGTATCACCAGTTTGATCCTGAAATTGAGATGCACTAGGGACAGGAACTGGTATGGCAGTATTTTGACTTTGAGTTTGAGTTTGAGTTTGGTTTTGGCTTTCAGCGGCTAGTGATTGTGATGATGGTTCTATTTTCATTCGTTTCGAAGTTGGATTCACATCTTGTGAAGTTTCAACAACAGATGGACTCATCTTCGTGGTATGATCATTAGCATCTGCATGTGGGGCCCCTCTCAGTTGCACAAATCGTTTTACGGGGACACAAACAGGACAACTAGTATCCCTACAGTGCCTATGATGAAAGAGTAAACGCTTTGTTTTTTGACAACGAGGATTATGGCATTCAACTAGACCCTGACATGATGTCATATGATTCAAGAACTTTTGGGCAGTGATGCAATGGACTTCTGGACATTTTCCAGGTGGATGAATGCATTTGCTAGCATGCCCCAATAATAATAACCATCTTTGTTTATACTTGAACTGCAATTCACGGTTTGGATCAACAGATTTAGAAATAGCCCCAGAGTTTGGTGGTTCTACGGATTTATTGGCAGCACTTTGATAAGTAATAGATCCTTCTGAAGAAAGATTGTTCCTTTGAGCTTGATCTTGATCTTGACCCGTTATTCTTTGACTAAACTCTTGTTTGACATTTTGCTCTGATACGTTGTTACCTGGTACATGTGGCACTTCTTGAGACCTTGAATGCCATTGACCCTGCGTTACAGATCCGGGTTGAACCCCTATCGAGCTAGTAATACCGTTTTTAACGTCAACAAATTGGTCTTCCATAGAGTTCTCTTGAAAGTGATTAATTGTATGAGAAGACTGGAACTGGTCAGAGACCTGTGATTGACCGCCAGGATCAGGTGTCAGCTGAGATTGACCATATGAATAATGCTGATTCTGGTGATATTGCTGTTTCTGTGGACTTTGAATTTGACTTTGACTTTGATTTTGAAGATATTGTTGCTGAAAATTAAGAGGCTGTTGTAGTGAATGCTGAGTTGATTGACTAATTAAAGGTTTCATATTTGACGCCTGTTGAGTGTTGACCAAATTTGACTGATTCACCATCAACGGAGCGCTTGTTTTATGTAATGCATGCAAGCTTATTGAGTTCATGTTCTGATTATTCATCACTGAAGTGGCAGAATTTGTGGGAACATAAAAGTTTCCAGATCGAGAAGAATCAGCAGCGTTACTTCCATAGTTAGAAGCTGTCACATAGCTTTCCGAGGTTCCCAAACCATTCATAATAGGTAAATTATTATTACCCATTATTCCTACCCCACTGTTTAACGACCCGTTTGAAAACCCATTAGCTTTCTGATGGATACTAGACCTGATTCCCCCACCCATATGGCTCCCAAGGTTATGTAATATCCGGCTGTTTTGACCACCAACTTGCGGCTTTTGTTGCAGCGGTTGCGATACGGATGTAGAGTCAATCGTTGATAGCCCAACACCACTATTAGAAGAATCCATATTCATGTAAGATTGATTACTCGTGCTTTGATTGTTACTAAATCCAGGAGTCGGTATCATTTGGCTAGCGCTGGCGATTCTGTGCACCCATTGACGAAATCAAAGTGTTTCCACCTGCATTGTTGGAGAAATTTGTCGTTGACTGTTGATAACCGTTAGGCATAAAGTTCCCTGTGTTGCCAGCTGGCAGCACCATGTTATCCATAGATGATGATGCACTTTGAGGCATGCCCGGATTTGGAATCATAGTTCCCATGTGAACGGAAGTATTTCCTTGTTGCTGATATTGTTGATTGTGATTGTTAAGAGGGAGGCGTTTAATCAAAATATGTAAACGGTTTTCCAATGTATCTATATTCATGTATTCCTCCTACATAACAAAAGAAAATGAAGGGTTCCGAATGTAAATGTAGAAACATGCCTAAATAGATTTAAAAAAAAAGAATGAATCAATGAAAAAGAACCTTGGTGGTTGCGGTTTTAAACAGGCCTTCTTCTAAGCGTCTAACAATGTCCATCACCTTCTTTTGAGGTATCTCTTGAGTTTGTTGTCGACGCATTTGTTGTCGACGCATTAGAAACTCATAGCTACAGAAAGACATAATAGATATTATCAAGGTTAAAACGCCAAAGATCACATTACACCTGCATGCATGCACATGTATACAAGCACACACGCGCACAGCCGCACACACAAAAGAAACATGCTTACATTCTGTCTTGTATATAACGCCGGGCTTTAATAACACCAGGCTCCATGTTGATTGTACCACGTTGGCCTCCAGAGCTTTGCATTATGGTTTGCTGATGTGGCACAGCAGAAATTGAAGTCCCAGGTTGATTAGGTACCTGTCCGGAGAACTGTCCGGACATATTTGAATGTAAATTCATCTTATCCTGTCAACTGATAGATATCATATGCTTCATACCACAGAAACGACACTCGAAATGTTCTATAAACACAAAATATCAGACTGTGATGCTTATCCTTTAGTTAAGCTGCTTCGGTTTTCCTGAGTAAAATCATAATACGAAATAAAAACTTCAGTAAAGGCAGAATATGACTGTACATCAAGAATGAAATGTCTTTCCATTAACATAATATATGTTTAAAACTATCATGTTTAAAATGATGATTACAGCATGATGTCAGCCCTTATGATCTATCTTTGGTCTCTTTGTATAAATAAAACATTTTATACATGAATGATGAAAAGCCACCTATACATACAGACATATATCTACGTTGTTTATACATATACAAACACACACATGTCTATATACATACAAACACACATGTCTATATACATACATAGTATATATAGACAGATGTGCATGCATCCACATACACATCCATATGTATACATCCACCTGTACAAATGTGTGTGTGTGTGTATGTTATATAAGCATATCTAGATGCATGGTTTTAAAAAACGGTTGAGGCGTGCGCCTCAAGGCGAAACGGCCAAAAAACGATTCTGAGGCGCGCCTCAGGGGGTTTCTACTGTTTGTGCGCCTCAGAGGGGCTGAGGCGCTAAAAAGGCTGCGCCTCAGGTGCGCCTCACGGGTTTTAGATATTTGTTTTTGATGTTTTTGCGTTTTTGTGTCAATTTCAAGCAATTTATGTCTTTTTTATGTGTGTTTTTGATTATTTTGATGAATTTGATGATGAATTTAGTTAGTATTACTATTTTTATAAGGTATATAATATTTATATTTATTTTTTAATTCCGCCTCGGTTCGCCTCGAGGCTTACGCCTCGTGAGGCGAAACTCGTTTCCTTTTTTTTAAACCTTGTCTAGATGTAGATATATGTTGTAGTTCCGGCTCCACAAAAAACTGCTAAAAACATGATAAAAGAATAGTCGGAAGATGGGGTCAATTGTGAACAATTTGGGGCCTTGGGCTACAATCCATGTCGCAGCAACGGGTCAAGAGTTTCGCCCAGATGTTAGCTCCAAAAACGAAGCCCGTAGATAGACAGTTCAGCGGGTTGGATCATCCATCGCCCTGCAACCTGCCATGACCCGTTTCAGCCGGCAACCATCCCCACGTCGTCAATTCAGTTTTGTTATTTTTTGAAGCTTTCGGTCCATGTTTTCTAGTCAGTTGGTTGTTAGATTATGTTTAAGTTATAATGAACCCATAAATAGAGGCCATGGGTTAGTTGGCAGGTTAATTTCCAGTATTTCCTACAAGTATTATTTTTAAGCATGTTTTTAATAAAAAAGGAGGTGGTGAATTTGTTTGTGAATACTTCTGTTAGTCTCTTGAGTTAACCGATAGCATTAGCAACCTCGAACTTGGCAAATCGAGTAGGTGAACTAAGGTACCGAGTTTTAGCATTGGTG
Source organism: Helianthus tuberosus (assembly GCA_030545235.1). NCBI lineage: Eukaryota > Viridiplantae > Streptophyta > Magnoliopsida > Asterales > Asteraceae > Helianthus > Helianthus tuberosus. The sequence continues at coordinate 156,712,397 of CM060402.1, read as the reverse complement.
GTGAATCTGTAACCACTAACCAGTGACTACAGCTGTAGCTCTATTGTTAGTTAGGTGATAAACCAGTAAACCAGCTACCGTAGTACCATCCGTTAAACCGATCATCTTATTTAAATTCCAAATTGTCAAGGCCAGATATACATCAATATGGTAACATGCCATGTTACCTATACACAAAAAGGGTGTATACTGTATAGATGATAAATAGAGAGCAAGAGAGATTTCATATGACAGATGATCAATCAATCGTACCCAGTAAATCCCACACATAGCAAAACTATTAGTAGGGGACTAGGGTCTGGCTGGGGAGGGTGGGATGTAGGCAAAAAACCTTACCTCTATTCCTAGGAATAGAGAAGCTGCTTCCAAAGAGACCTCCGGGCTCCGGCTTGATGACAAGCAGACAATACTAAATAACATATGTAGGAATGTACCAAATAACACAAGCAGTGATCAAAGGGCACCATTATGCAACATAGACATATGTAGAATAAAGAAAACACATATACGCAGGCTGTCGCATGCATAGTTTCCCTAAAGTGTAAGATAATCTAAACCCCTAAGACCCAACTAGAGCACTACTATACTCTCCCCTAAAAGTCCTTAACCTTAATCCTACGCCTCCACGAGCTCCTATCCTGGACCATGTCCTCAGAGAGGTGCAACTCTAGTAAATCATGTCTAATTCGCTCATCCCAAGTCAATTTGGGTCTACGTCTACTCCTCCTCCCATCTACAGTGAGGATTTTCACTGCTCTAACTGGTGACGTGACCTGCCTCCTCTTCATATGACAGATGAGTCCTACATTAATCCGTCGTGATAAAGAGAAAACCACCAAATTTATGATGAAGTTTTCAGCTTTGTGTACTAGCAATGGAGATCTTTATAAAGCTACACATGATATAGGTCTACTAGAAACAGAGATACATCACATTTTAGTTAGTTCTCAGGGCTCAGTGAAATCCATAAACACCCATCAGTTCATAAACACACAACAAGTTCCTAACTAACTCCAGCTAGCTACATCCCATCTATAACACCAATGAATGATATCTCAAAATCTTATGGCTAGAAACAAATGTGAACTAGCGGATTAAAGTATTAAACCCTAATCTAAACTATTAATCATGAAAAATCAAGTAAAGCTCTGTGCTAAAACTCCACATGTAACAACACTGTATCATCGTAATCTCATATAAGCTAAAAAAATATTTGAAAATCATTCTACTCTGTAACAGATGAACTGAATCATACTTCTTTGCAACAATGGATTTCAGTTACGTGAAACCCTAATTAACGCAATTGGTCTCAAACTGAAATAGTGAAACAGAAATAGATACCAAGTAAGGATGAATTTGAGGAAGATAGAGGATAGATCGCAGTGTGAATACCTTAATTTGATCTTAGATTTGAGTATTACGATTGATGAACAGTGTAAGAAAGAAACCCTCACGACTTGCATAAACGAGAGACAAAAGGGGGTGAAATTTGTCGGGCTTAGTTATAACCCGATAAGTTACCGGCTATCCGGGTTTGGGTATGGAAAACAGTTCGGTTTCGGGTCGGGCCTTATTACGACCCGTCTCAGTTTATATTTGTTATTTTTGGATTATATTTTCTGTTGGTTTATGTGAAAAGTAACAAAAATCTTAAACTTCTTTTGTAGTTGGTCTAAAGGATTTGTTTGTTTTGGTGCATTTTTTTAGCTTGGAGGTGTAGGTTACTTGCATATTATAAAATTAGTAGGGTGCCCGCGCGATGCGGCGGTGTCGACATTTTGGATTGCGGCATTCGTTTCTGATAGTTTTCTTATTCATATAATATTTATAATAACACTATTGTGGTGGATATATGTCATTAGTGTTACACATATGTAAAGTTTTATTTTTTTATAAAAAGTAATAATCAAAAGAAAAAAATATTGTTTTTTTATAAAAAATAAAAATCAAAAGATAAAAAATAAAATCAAAAGATAAAAAATAAAAGATAAGTTGTTATAATTATAAAGTAGGTTTATTTTATTGGTTAAATTACAAAGTAGAGTAAACTGCCATTTTGGTCCCTGTGGTTTGGCCAGTTTTGTCATTTTAGTTCAAATTTCAAATTTTTTAAATTTGGGTCCCTGTGGTTTGCATTTTGTTGCCATTTTAGTCCAAAATTCAAAAACCTCATTTTTTTTACTGTTACAACCTCCTATTTTGTCTTTTAGTTCAGGGGCATTTTGGTCATTTTGCTTTTCATTTAACATTTTCTTAATTAACATTTTCTTAATTAAAAAGTAAATTAAATACAACTGACTCTCTCTCTTCTCTCTCTCTCTTCTCTTTCATTAAACAACAACAGGTCCAAATAATCATCTTCATCTTCCCCAAATAAATCATCATCTTCCCCAAATAAATCATCATCATCCCCAAATAAAACCCTAACCATGGCTACCACCGCCATCTTCAGCAGCAGACTTATCAGATTCAGCAGCAGACTTATCATATCAGGTCCAAATAATCATCTTCAGCAGCAGACTTATCATATCATCCCCCAACCCAACATCATCTCTCTCTCTCTCTCTCTCTCTGTAACAAACACCACCACAACCATGGCTACCACCGTCATCTGTGACCACCATCGTCGCCGAATAACCACCAAATCCGACCCCACCTTCATCTCCTCTCTCTGGCCACCACTCCCACCCTCTTCCACCACCAAACCCCCACTTTCTCTCTCTACATTCACCCCATCCTTCACCACCACCAAAACTCTCACCCACAAACTCTCAAAATCTGCCAAAATGAAGGGGTGGGTGTACGATGACCACCGAATCCAGCCACCACAGCCCCACCACCACCTGATGCAAGTAAGTTCTTCATCACCACCGTCTCCAGGTGCAACCCTCAGCCCCTCCACCACTGCATCCACTACCACCCTTGTCTGATCATCTTCAAGTTCCAGCCACCGCAACTATTAGGCCCAACCATCACTCTCTCTAAACCCTCTCCCACTCTCTAAGAATAACCTCAAATCCACACATCTTTCTTCCCCAAATTCTTTAAGTTCCAGTCGCTGCAACCATTAGCTCCGGTCATCACTCTCTCTAAACTATCTCACACTCTCTAAGAACAATCTCAGATCCACACATCTTTCTTCCCCAAATTACAGATCTCATATTCAGTTTACTAATCTCTGACGGTCGGGTAGCGTGGTTGTCATCGTGCAACGTTTCCAGGTTCGTCGGTTGTAAAGTTTGTGTCGGGTGTTGATGTTTAAGGATCTTTTACAGAATGTTTGTGAAGATGGTGTGGCGTGATGAAGATGTTAGTCGGTGGTGTGGGGTGGATGGTTTGGGTTTGGGGGAGGATGATAATATCTGGTGCTTTTATAAGGAATGATTTAATTTTATTATTTTAATTAATAATGTGTTATAATAAAATTATAATGACCAAAATGCCCCTACACTAAAGGACAAAATAATCAGTTTTCAACAGTCAAAATAGAGGGTTTTTGGATATCATATCATACCCAGATGTAAAAAGTTTGAGATTTGGACTAAAATGCCAAAAGTGCCCAAACCACAGGGACCAAAATGGCAGTTTACTCTATAAAGTATAATTTTATTCTTTAAAGTTCATAACTTTTTTTTAAATATCCAAATAGTACTCGTCCAATAAACTTTAAGTTTAAAATTTTCGTTTTTATAAAAATAAAAAATAGTATTTGACTCTTAAGTACGTTTTAGAGCTTTAACTTAAATTGTTAAATTTCTTTTTTTTACAGATATAAAAATATATTTTTTATAAAATTTCAAGAACTGTTTTTATAAAAAAAAAATAGGATGTTAAGAGTTTATATCTTTATTAACTTTATATTATACTAAGTTCAGAGTTTTAGTTCCTAACTAATCTTATCTATATGAGTCTAATTTTAATTTATAATCTCTAAAAATATGCAACATAATCAACTATGTATCTAGTCAAGTTGATAAAGAATTCTTTTGAAACTGACTAATATTATCTAGAACAATATAGTTGAATTTATAATTCCTAAAAATTTGCAACACATTATAGTATTTATCTAGTAAAGATTGTAAATTTCTGGAGTATTTTATTTATATTACTTGTTACAAAAAATGTTTATAAAAGAATTATTTTTTTATAAAAACAAAATGTTTTGTTTATAAACAAAGTAAAAAATTGTTTTACACATGTAAAGTTTCGTTTTTTTTTTTAAAGATGATAATAATGATTATAAAAAATAAAAGATAAGTTGTTATAGTTGTAAAATAAGTTTATTTTGTTGGTTAAATGATAAAGTTTATAATTTTATTCTTGAAAGTTCATAACTTTTTTTAAATACCACATGGTACTCATCCAATAAACTTTAAGTTTAAAATTTTTGTTTTTATAAAAATAAAAAATATTAGTTGACTCGTAAGTACGTTTTACACCTTTAACTTTAATTGTAAAATTTCGTTTTTACATATAAAAAATTATATTTTTATAAAATTTTAAAAACAGTTTTTGTAAAACATAGGATGTTAAGAGTTTATATCTTTATTAACTTTATATCTGTAACACCCCGAAAACGGGTTTGGTAATCAAACTCCGTTAATACTAAAAGACGGGTAAAGTACCGTTAGCAGTAAAAATAACCCGGTAAATATTTGGATTTAAATAAGAAATCCTAATAATTAAATACAAGCGAATCAAAGAATTAAGGAATTGAGTTTATAAGAGCCCGAGTCAACGGGACTTAAAATAAAACGGGTTTTAACTCCCGGAACCCACTAAGTTAACTAGGTAAAATTAATCTAGTTAGTAGTGAGTAATTAAATAATAAACTATGAGTTATAGTTTCATTTATGAATCTCTAAACTTGAGGGACTAAACATGAGCAACTAGAAAAGTGTTTTATTAAAACACTTATATAAAAAAAAGGAAATAAAAAACACACACACATGTGTGTACGTATGCGACCAGGAGAAGCTCCATGGGAGCTCAAACCCTAACTTCAACAAATCAACAAAATTGAAGGTCAAATCTAGCCCGAATCGGATGCATGAACACGTATTAATGATCACCTAGTCGTGGGGATCACAAGGTATGTTGAATTTTATGATTTAGTGATACTTTGAGATTATGATGAACAATCATAATCGAAATTCTGATATCAATGTTGAATCTATGAGTGTTATTATGATGAAATCTTCGTTTAGAAACAAACCCTAGTTGAAAAACTTGATGAATTGGTGTCAATACTAGGGGTTTGATAATTACCCTATTATGTGCTAAGTGGGTTTATTGACAATATGATGAACACTCAGATTAGAGTGTTAAATTGATGAATGTTGATTGTTATGATATAAGTTCTTGATGTAGTTCATGAACACTAGACATAGAGGTTAGATTTTGATGTAAATCTTGGTGAAAATAATTAGTTATGAACTAGTTAGTAAATATGTAAAATTATGCACATTAGGTGTTTGTTAAAATGCCTAAATGAGAACTAAAGTGTTGAAATTTAGAGTGAAAACGCGTATTTGAATGATATGGCAATTACATGTGATATGAAGTGATAAGGGTTCTAAATACTATGTTGATTTAGACTTAATGTTGTAAACCATGTGATTGAAAGTAGTTAACTTTGATAAACTAAGTTAACTAAGCATGAAGTCGAACAGTAGCTTCGGCATAGAAAATAAGTGAGGTGGAATAGTCGTGATTGTTAATGACTAATGTAACCGTCTTGTAAATGATTGACAATAGTTTGACGCGTAACAAGCTAGGTGAAAGCTTGGAGGAGGGAGCGGGTCAAACGGAGCAAGTACGGAAAGAAAAGCGTGGCGTGGATGCGAGGTAAGTGTAATTTACACACTTATGTAGAATACTCGTTTATTCGATACGTTGTAAACGGGATAATGATAATATTGGAAATATGGATTTTCGTTAAGATTACCTTGTAGTGTAATCTAATAATGAGGGAAAAAGGGCAAAAATGGAAATTGGTCAAGTGTCGACTAATGTAAATCAAGGTTAAAAAGATACCCATAGCGTAAGCCGAAATGGGTTGAATTTGTAAGAAAAGAGTTTAAAAGAAAAAGGGTATGGTAATAAAATCCAGGATGGGATGGATGTATGAATTGGAAATCAAAAACGATGTTTTTGATTAAATAGATAACGTTGGGCATATAGTCCAAACGGGTCGAATGGTGGTGATAACACCATTTGACAATATCGACTAATGTGGTTGTCAAGTCTTATGTTAACAGGACCGATTAGCAAATTGGATAATTGGGTCACCATTGATTGTGTGATAATGAAAACGGGGTATAAATCGGGTCTACTTGTTGATCCGGGCCAGGTACGCATAATTATGTTGTAGTTAAAAGTGCTATTTGGTCGAATAATTGGAGAGAGAGTCCTTCGCCGTAAAAGGACCAAAATTGACCAAAACGCCCTTGTAGGCTAAATTGAACAAACAACCCTTAGAGGTTGTTTGGAAACGAGTTTCATGATTAAATAAATACTTAGAATAAGTGTAGAAGTTGAAAAATGTAATACGTTAGTCAAATAGCTCTACTTGAGTCTTGCCGTAAAATAACAATCCGAAGGGTAAAACTCGGAACATATAGATATCCACATTTAAATCCAACACACAAAGAGTTGTAGTTGAAGATTACTTGATAAGAAATGTAGGAATAAGATGCTAGAAATGAATGAAAACGATCTCAAGCTTTAAAGTGCTTAAAATACCCTTAACGGGTCAAAATAAGCATACGAGCAAAAACAGGTTTAAATTGTGTAATAACCTGTGATTAGAACCTAAAGTGGTAGATAACATTAATTTGAAGAAGTGTATGTGATATAAGGATCAAACAAATATGTTTGTTTGATAAAATGCATAAACGGGTTAAAATTTGGTAAAAAGGTAACGAGTCGAAGGCTTAGAAGTCTCAAAATTTATTATGTTGGATGTTGGATTTTAACTCCATATGATGGAGAATTAAATTACGGACGCGTAGGAAAAAAAATCGGGTAAAACGGATTAAAAACGAGAGAGTTATGCTCGTTTCCGTGAAATCGGGTCATGCTGGGAATATGCAGCAACAGTTTAAAGACTTTCTGCCAAAAGGGGCTAGGTGGGGCGTCTAGCCCCTAGGCGTGACGCCTAGCCCCCCTGAACTTGAAAAACGTTTAATTTTGTTTGTTTGACCCATATAACTTGTTTAAACTTGTTATTTAACTATCAAAACTAACTTTTAAGTTGGTTTTGATCATAGATGATTGCCAAGAGTGCCTGAATGAAGATCAAGCTCGAAGAAGAACCGAACACGATAAAGTTAAAAGCTTCCGCGCGGCGTTTCGTCGTATCTTTTAAACGACGAATTCAATTACATTAAGTTGTTCTAAACTTTTAAATTGTAAAAGTTTTAGTAAACTCGTATTGACATACTTACGTGTAATCGTATAAACATGCATTTTTACGAATCTTATATAAAATATTGTATTAAACAAGCAAGGGTGTTACAGTACTGCAATGCTAGAAGTAACGGAAAGCGATTTAAGCTTGAAAGCGCTTAAATGCCCTTAACGGGTCAAAACAGCAAGATAGCAAGGATAATGCAGCAGCTACCGTAAGTTACGGTAGCTACCGTAACTTACGGTAGTGACTGAAGTGGTTACGCTGGTCCTCTACTGCCTTACGGCAGCCCCATTTTGCCCAGAGGCTACCGTAGCTTACGGTGGCTACCGTAAGCTACGGTAGTGCCCAGTCAATTTTGTTGAGTTTTGTTTCGCGAACCCGTTGAACACGTTTTAAACCGCGTATGACTAAAATCATTTCATGTTTATGGAATGTAGGTTGCCTAGTAGTACCGGATGACGATCGAGCCCGATGAAGAACTGAACACGATCAAGAAACAAGCTTCCGCAAGTTGTCGCCGTTTTTCATTTCAAACGACAAATTTAATTACACTATGTTGTTTTGCTTTCAAGTTTAGAAAAGTTTTAATAAACCCGTACTTGAGCATGAATGTTTAAATATAAATACTCATTTAGTTTCTGATTATTTACGGAAATCGCTAAATAATAACATGGTTGTTACACTAATATGAAATCTATCAAGTGTTTTTATGTTTTTTTTTTCATTTTCAGCCGTTTTGTTTGATCTAGACGTATGAATAAAGTTTATTTTATATCTGAACTTTATTTTTGGTGTTAATATAATGCAGTTATTGACCATATTAATAAAGTTCAAAATAAAGTTAGTATCCTAAATTTACAAGTCAACTAAACTAAACTTATATAAGTCAATATCCTTAAATTGCAATAAATAGATATTGCAGTTAGATATAGTCAAGCTGAAATTATAAAATATTAATCTAACCATTTGTATTTCTTAATTAAAAAATAATAAAGTAATAAACTTTAAAGCTAAAGAAAAAACTGAACTTACTATGATATTGTAACACCCTTGCTTGTTTAATACAATATTTTATATAAGATTCGTAATAATGCATGTTTATACGATTACACGTAAGTATGTCAATACGAGTTTACTAAAACTTTTACAATTTAAAAGTTTAGAAAAACTTAATGTAATTGAATTCGTCGTTTAAAAGATACGACGAAACGCCGCGCGGAAGCTTTTAACTTTATCGTGTTTGGTTCTTCTTCGAGCTTGATCTTCATCCGGGCACTCTTGGCAATCACCTATGATCAAAACCAACTTAAAAGTTAGTTTTGATAGTTAAATAACAAGTTTAAACAAGTTATATGGGTCAAACAAACAAAATTAAACGTTTTTCAAGTTCAGGGGGGGGGCTAGGCGTCACGCCTAGGGGCTAGACGCCCCACCTAGCCCCCTTTTTGGCAGAAAGTCTTTAAACTGTTGCTGCATATTCCCAGCATGACCCGATTTCACGGAAACGAGCATAACTCTCTCGTTTTTAATCCGTTTTACCCGATTCTTTTTCCTACACGTCCGTAATTTAATTCTCCATCATATGGAGTTAAAATCCAACATCCAACATAATAAATTTTGAGACTTCTAAGCCTTCGACTCGTTACCTTTTTACCAAATTTTAACCCGTTTATGCATTTTATCAAACAAACATATTTGTTTGATCCTTATATCACATACACTTCTTCAAATTAATGTTATCTACCACTTTAGGTTCTAATCATAGGTTTATTACACAATTTAAACCCGTTTTTGCTCGTATGCTTATTTTGACCCGTTAAGGGTATTTTAAGCACTTTAAAGCTTGAGATCGCTTTCATTCATTTCTAGCATCTTATTCCTACATTTCTTATCAAGTAATCTTCAACTACAACTCTTTGTGTGTTGGATTTAAATGTGGATATGTATATGTTCCGAGTTTTACCCTTCGGATTGTTATTTTACGGCAAGACTCAAATAGAGCTATTTGACTAACGTATTACATCTTTCAACTTCTACACTTATTCTAAGTATTTATTTAATCATCAAACTCGTTTCCAAACAACCTCTAAGGGTTGTTTGTTCAATTTAGTCTATAAGGGCGTTTTGGTCAATTTTGGTCCTTTTACGACGAAGGACTCTCTCTCCAATTATTCGACCAAATAGCACTTTTAACTACAACATAATTATGCGTACCTGGCCCGGATCAACAAGTAGACCCGATTTATACCTCGTTTTCATTATCACACAATCAATGGTGACGCAATTATCCGATTTGCTAATCGGTCCTGTTAACATAAGACTTGACAACCACATTAGTAGATATTGTCAAATGGTGTTATCACCACCATTAGACTTGTTTGGACTATATGCCCAACGTTATCTATTTAATCAAAAACATCGTTTTTTATTTCCAATTCATACATCCATCCCATCCCGGATTTTATTACCATACCCTTTTTCTTTTAAACTCTTTTCTTACAAATTCAACCCATTTCGGCTTACGCTATGGGTATCCTTTTAACCTTGATTTACATTAGTCGACACTTGACCAATTTCCATTTTTGCCCTTTTTCCCTCATTATTAGATTACACTACAAGGTAATCTTAACGAAAATCCATATTTCCAATATTATCATTATCCCGTTTACAACGTATCGAATAAACGAGTATTCTACATAAGTGTGTAAATTACACTTACCTCGCATCCACGCCACGCTTTTCTTTCCGTACTTGCTCCGTTTGACCCGCTCCCTCCTCCAAGCTTTCACCTAGCTTGTTACGCGTCAAACTATTGTCAATCATTTACAAGACGGTTACATTAGTCATTAACAATCACGACTATTCCACCTCACTTATTTTCTATGCCGAAGCTACTGTTCGACTTCATGCTTAGTTAACTTAGTTTATCAAAGTTAACTACTTTCAATCACATGGTTTACAACATTAAGTCTAAATCAACATAGTATTTAGAACCCTTATCACTTCATATCACATGTAATTGCCATATCATTCAAATACGCGTTTTCACTCTAAATTTCAACACTTTAGTTCTCATTTAGGCATTTTAACAAACACCTAATGTGCATAATTTTACATATTTACTAACTAGTTCATAACTAATTATTTTCACCAAGATTTACATCAAAATCTAACCTCTATGTCTAGTGTTCATGAACTACATCAAGAACTTATATCATAACAATCAACATTCATCAATTTAACACTCTAATCCGAGTGTTCATCATATTGTCAATAAACCCACTTAGCACATAATAGGGTAATTATCAAACCCCTAGTATTGACACCAATTCATCAAGTTTTTCAACTAGGGTTTGTTTCTAAACGAAGATTTCATCATAATAACACTCATAGATTCAACATTGATTTCAGAATTTCGATTATGATTGTTCATCATAATATCAAAGTATCACTAAATCATAAAATTCAACATACCTTGTGATCCCCACGACTAGGTGATCATTAATACGTGTTCATGCATCCGATTCGGGCTAGATTTGACCTTCAATTTTGTTGATTTGTTGAAGTTAGGGTTTGAGCTCCCATGGAGCTTCTCCTGGTCGCATACGTACACACATGTGTGTGTGTTTTTTATTTCCTTTTTTTTATATAAGTGTTTTAATAAAACACTTTTCTAGTTGCCCATGTTTAGTCCCTCAAGTTTAGAGATTCATAAATGAAACTATAACTCATAGTTTATTATTTAATTACCCACTACTAACTAGATTAATTTTACCTAGTTAACTTAGTGGGTTCCGGGAGTTAAAACCCGTTTTATTTTAAGTCCCGTTGACTCAGGCTCTTATAAACTCAATTCCTTAATTCTTTGATTCGCTTGTATTTAATTATTAGGATTTCTTATTTAAATCCAAATATTTACCTGGTTATTTTTACTGCTAACGGTACTTTACCCGTCTTTTAGTATTAACGGAGTTTGATTACCAAATCCGTTTTCTGGGTGTTACAAGTCTACCCCCCTTAAAGAGGTTTCGTCCTCGAAACCTTTCTTACATAGTTCATCGAGTTCTAAACTCAATGCGTTTGACCTGAGTAATCTTTTAAGCATTACTCATACTTTAACCAATTGTTAGTATTACCAGAAAAATTATGGTAATATCTTTTTGGTTACAGAACATCTACGTACCTCATACGACATAATGTAACTTGAAATAACGTAATTCCGTTATTTCTACTAGTTTAGTTAACTTAGCGATATCCATCGCTTTTATATATTATCGAACTCTTTGTGAATCCGTTACCTTGAACCGTTTAAAGGTCTTTAGTGAAATCTTTCTCTTTTAGCAACTATTTCTTTTGTTTTCAAATTCATTTATTCGGTTCAGTTACTCCGAATCCTCCGCTTACGAGCAAACCAAATTTCTCGATTTGAATTGCTGACCTTCACCGGTCTCACTAACTAGACTTATTAGTCCAGTTACTTTTTACCGCTCGCTTGGTTATAATGCGATTCTACTTCACATTACATTTCTTAACCGTGATCGTGTCGCATCATGTTTAATTTATATATCTACCTTTCATTTTCGAAAAAGATCACTTTTCAAATATATCGTCTTTCGCCTATCAGCGTCAAGACTTGAATCTTTCATGCTTACTATTCAATTTCCTATCAGAATTTATATTTGTAAAAATGTTATTTCTTACTAAAACTGAATTTTAGTCTAATGTTTTTCTCTTTAACTATGTCAATTACTCATATCAAGGAATTCGACAACCCATAATTTATTGTTTTCCGTTCTCGTTTTACGCGGGGAATCGTAACAAGTTCCCTCACCTTACACTATTGACCCGTAGGTTCCTTAACTTAACCTCGTAGGTTATTTTCTTAAGCTTTCATCTCTTTAAGACGAGGCCCTTATGATCCCTTTGCTTCAATTCATGACCCGTTGGTCATTTTGGCCCCGTAGACCTTTACACTAATTAATATCCCGTAGATCATCTTTTATTCTAGTCTTTATTCAATTGTCTATTTATACATATATAGCTTTAAAGCATCCTTTGTTATGTTTGGAATCATTTAATTTTGCTTTTGAACTTTAGTTGACCTTGACCGTAGTCTAAGGTTTCATTTGTTTACTTTCGAACTATCTTTTCCGACTTTACGACTTCTAACGTCATTTACACGTCGGTTTGTCCTACGCTTACCGTTACCCGGTTCATACTTATACTCCTTTACAACCCATTACCCGGGTCCTTCTATCTTATTGTTTTTAGCTTTCCGGTTTCACCGGTTTGCGTTTTCCTATTATATTAAGCGTTATTCCTTAATTGACTCGTTTGACTCATTTTGGGTGAATTTTCATCACTTATGAATGTCAAACTTCATTCTTTATTTGACCCGTCCAATTTTGAAATGGTTGAACGTAATTACCAAAATTTATGTTTGCGAAAATTCTTGTCATCTTTTAGTCATGACTCATATTCCGAGTCTTTTGACTTTCTATTTCGCGTTCCTGTTTCTCAGTCTACGCATGCGTTTAATTCCTTACCCATCAACCGGGTGTTTTACCGAAATCGTTATCATTGCACCCCCTTCCGGTATGCATTAAGACTTTGTTTCGATTTACTTGGTCATCTAAGCGAAATCCGTCGCTTTTATTCGACCATGTCTTTTAATCTTTACGTGACCACCATTGGCGGCATCATTAATTATGAGTGATGATTATCATCATTATCCTTGCTTTACTACGACTAAAGTTAACAACCTTGATTATCTTTTTCGTGTGGGCAACACCTTTGTTTTTTTTTTATGACCCGGCGGTCATCTATACTTTGGTTTTACTTGCCCGTTTTGTTCACCATGGCCCTTTCGTCCAAGATGACTTATTTTCGTGAATTTTCTTTTGATCATTCATTTATATCATCATTTACATTAATCCTTGTCCCTTCTATCGGGCTCATTATCCTAATGTAATACGCTTCCGTCACCCGGCTGTGCGTTTACATTATTTTCAACTATTTTGTTCATTTGTTTCATTTGGGTACTTTTTAATTTGTCTCATTCACCCCGTCCTTACTACGTCGGATGTAAATGTGTCCGCTATAAGAAGTTCATGGTATCATATGCCACTACTTACTTGGCCAGAGTAAGCGATTAACACATGACACGCATGACTTTTTTATAGTTTTCACATCACGCCCTATGTAAGTAATGCCTCTATTTGTTTCTCTTGGAAACAATATCCCAAATACATTTTCTATTCGGGTTTTTCCAAGTTTTTAATCTACATATGCAACTTTCAATTTCTACATATTTGTTGTATATTACTATTTGTGCAATTATATTTAAAATGTGCACCTGGTAATGCTTGCCCTAACGGACTTCTCTTGCCATTAGCCTTGTTCGCGACCGCTACGCGATTTAGGTCCTTGATGAGCATACACTTTGGACCGTTCCTCTGTCAAATCTGCGATTTGTTAAACTCTCGCTATCTTCATATGCGAGTGTCCTTCAACTAAAACATATACAACAGTTAATAATTTTGACATTAAGGGATGCCTGTATTATAATACAAGGCTTTTCTACTATACGCATCAACGCGTGTAATTTCGTTGACTATATCTATTCTATATCGTTTTTATTGGTGTAACGTGTATTACACGATAACCATATGTGTTGTTCTCAACACTTTAATCATACTAAACCATTGATATACATGTACTTACCGGATTTGCGATCAAGCCTCGAACCGAACACCAATCTTTATTAAAAGCATAAGGTTTAAGTCCAAGCATGGTTTTCCCCACCATACTTGAATCTCTTAAACCAGGGCGCTGATACCAACTTGTAACACCCTTACTTGTTTCATACAAAATTTTATATAAGATTCGTAAAAATGCATGTTTATACGATTACACGTAAGTTTGTCAATACGAGTTTACTAAAACTTTTACAATTTAAAAGTTTAGAACAACTTAATGTAATTGAATTCGTCGTTTAAAAGATACGACGAAATGCCGCGCGGAAGCTTTTAACTTTATCGTGTTCGGTTCTTCTTCGAGGTTGATCTTCATCCGGGCACTCTTGGCAATCACCTATGATCAAAACCAACTTAAAAGTTAGTTTTGATAGTTAAATAACAAGTTTAAACAAGTTATATGGGTCAAACAAACAAAATTAAACGTTTTTCAAGTTCAGGGGGGGCTAGGCGTCACGCCTAGGGGCTAGACGCCCCACCTAGCCCCCTTTTTGGCAAAAAGTCTTTAAACTGTTGCTGCATATTCCCAGCATGACCCGATTTCACGGAAACGAGCATAACTCTCTCGTTTTTAATCCGTTTTACCCGATTCTTTTTTCCTACGCATCCGTAATTTAATTCTCCATCATATGGAGTTAAAATCCAACATCCAACATAATAAATTTTGAGACTTCTAAGCCTTCGACTCGTTACCTTTTTACCAAATTTTAACCCGTTTATGCATTTTATCAAACAAACATATTTGTTTGATCCTTATATCACATACACTTCTTCAAATTAATGTTATCTACCACTTTAGGTTCTAATCACAGGTTTATTACACAATTTAAACCCGTTTTTGCTCGTATGCTTATTTTGACCCGTTAAGGGTATTTTAAGCACTTTAAAGCTTGAGATCGCTTTCATTCATTTCTAGCATCTTATTCCTACATTTCTTATCAAGTAATCTTCAACTACAACTCTTTGTGTGTTGGATTTAAATGTGGATATGTATATGTTCCGAGTTTTACCCTTCGGATTGTTATTTTACGGCAAGACTCAAATAGAGCTATTTGACTAACGTATTACATCTTTCAACTTCTACACTTATTCTAAGTATTTATTTAATCATGAAACTCGTTTCCAAACAACCTCTAAGGGTTGTTTGTTCAATTTAGTCTATAAGGGCGTTTTGGTCAATTTTGGTCCTTTTACGACGAAGGACTCTCTCTCCAATTATTCGACCAAATAGCACTTTTAACTACAACATAATTATGCGTACCTGGCCCGGATCAACAAGTAGACCCGATTTATACCTCGTTTTCATTATCACACAATCAATGGTGACGCAATTAT
Source organism: Helianthus tuberosus (assembly GCA_030545235.1). NCBI lineage: Eukaryota > Viridiplantae > Streptophyta > Magnoliopsida > Asterales > Asteraceae > Helianthus > Helianthus tuberosus. The sequence goes on along the minus strand of CM060402.1, from coordinate 156,696,893 downwards.
CCGATTTGCTAATCGGTCCTGTTAACATAAGACTTGACAACCACATTAGTCGATATTGTCAAATGGTGTTATCACCACCATTAGACTTGTTTGGACTATATGCCCAACGTTATCTATTTAATCAAAAACATCGCTTTTTATTTCCAATTCATACATCCATCCCATCCCGGATTTTATTACCATACCCTTTTTCTTTTAAACTCTTTTCTTACAAATTCAACCCATTTCGGCTTACGCTATGGGTATCCTTTTAACCTTGATTTACATTAGTCGACACTTGACCAATTTCCATTTTTGCCCTTTTTCCCTCATTATTAGATTACACTACAAGGTAATCTTAACGAAAATCCATATTTCCAATATTATCATTATCCCGTTTACAACGTATCGAATAAACGAGTATTCTACATAAGTGTGTAAATTACACTTACCTCGCATCCACGCCACGCTTTTCTTTCCGTACTTGCTCCGTTTGACCCGCTCCCTCCTCCAAGCTTTCACCTAGCTTGTTACGCGTCAAACTATTGTCAATCATTTACAAGGAGGTTAAATTAGTCATTAACAATCACGACTATTCCACCTCACTTATTTTCTATGCCGAAGCTACTGTTCGACTTCATGCTTAGTTAACTTAGTTTATCAAAGTTAACTACTTTCAATCACATGGTTTACAACATTAAGTCTAAATCAACATAGTATTTAGAACCCTTATCACTTCATATCACATGTAATTGCCATATCATTCAAATACGCGTTTTCACTCTAAATTTCAACACTTTAGTTATCATTTAGGCATTTTAACAAACACCTAATGTGCATAATTTTACATATTTACCAACTAGTTCATAACTAATTATTTTCACCAAGATTTACATCAAAATCTAACCTCTATGTCTAGTGTTCATGAACTACATCAAGAACTTATATCATAACAATCAATATTCATCAATTTAACACTCTAATCCGAGTGTTCATCATATTGTCAATAAACCCACTTAGCACATAATAGGGTAATTATCAAACCCCTAGTATTGACACCAATTCATCAAGTTTTTCAACTAGGGTTTGTTTCTAAACGAAGATTTCATCATAATAACACTCATAGATTCAACATTGATTTCAGAATTTCGATTATGATTGTTCATCATAATCTCAAAGTATCACTAAATCATAAAATTCAACATACCTTGTGATCCCCACGACTAGGTGATCATTAATACGTGTTCATGCATCCGATTCGGGCTAGATTTGACCTTCAATTTTGTTGATTTGTTGAAGTTAGGATTTGAGCTCCGATGGAGCTTGTCCTGGTCGCATACGTACACACATGTGTGTGTGTTTTTGATTTCCTTTTTTTATATAAGTGTTTTAATAAAACACTTTTCTAGTTGCCCATGTTTAGTCCCTCAAGTTTAGAGATTCATAAATGAAACTATACCTCATAGTTTATTATTTAATTACCCACTACTAACTAGATTAATTTTACCTAGTTAACTTAGTGGGTTTCGGGAGTTAAAACCCATTTTATTTTGAGTCCCGTTGACTCGGGCTCTTATAAACTCAATTCCTTAATTCTTTGATTCGCTTGTATTTAATTATTAGGATTTCTTATTTAAATCCAAATATTTACCGGGTTATTTTTACTGCTAATGGTACTTTACCCGTCTTTTAGTATTAACGAAGTTTGATTACCAAACCCGTTTTCGGGGTGTTACAAGTCTACCCCCCTTAAAGAGGTTTCGTCCTCTTTTTGTAACGCTACGCTTTTTCGCAACTTTCCTTAATTAGAAAACGTGTCTTGTATTTCTATTTTTGGAAGCTTGTTCCTTTTGTTATCATATTTCGTTTCGAGCCATTGTAAATACGAGACTTTGATCGTAATGAAATAAATCTTTTATATGGAATACTATTTTTTACATGCTTATATGGGTTGCAATCCTCGGGTTATACGTTACCAATCTCGAATGCATACACGCGACCGATACTCGACCTACTACTACTCATAACTTATACATGCTTGTTAACTATTAAATACGCGATTAATAATAATAATAATAATAACATAATAATAATAATAATATAGTACACATCAACTTAAGTTGATGTATGTTATTACTATTAAAAATAATAATAATAATAGTGATAATAATAATAAAATGACATATAGGGCTGATTAAATGCTTCTTTTTATTTTGTTTCAACCTCCAAACAATGGTAATATCATAATACATATCATGATCACTAATGTGTATCAATATTCTATACCACACATTAAATAAATAAGATATTTAATGGCTGTCCAACAGCCATTTCGGCCGCATACCTTGAAGACAGCAACAACCTGTGAATTGTTCTTTTCCTTTTATTGTGTTAGCAATTAGTCACTTGGGTTTTTTTAATAGTTAACTATATACTTAACTAACCTACATAATTTACTAAGTGCACTATCTAACATATATGTTAAAATATAAAAAAAAATAAAGAATAAACATGGCTGTTAAAGCCATCCCGATCGCAACAACCATAGGCTGTTTATGTTTGTTTTTTTTTAATTTTATTATTGGTTAAACCTCCACTAACTTGTTATGTCATAACATACATATAATACTACATTAATATCTACCCATCATTATGTCACAACAAAAAAAAAAGTTTATTGTGGTTGTTAACAACCTTCTTCGGCCACACCTTGTGTGGGCTTTGAACTTGTTTCTTTTTGTTAATTCAACCACCAACTAATCACATTTAAAGCCAACCACTTAAACCCTAATCTTTTCCTCTTTAAATACCACTTATAATCAGCCTCCTTACACTTTACAAATCACTCCAAACTCTCTCAAATCCGTCTCCAAGCAGCTGCCAATCTGAAGTTCTAGTAGAATCACCATCCTTCACTAAAACAAGCATAACTTTCTCATTTCTTGTCCGTTTTAGCTCATTCTTTTTTCAAGAACGCTTGGTTTGACCTTAGCTTCGATTCCATGGGTATTTCACAGAGAATAAGTCCCTGGAACTCCGGAAAATAGGCTCCAAAGTTCACTGTTTTCATTTATCTTTACTAAACATTGTTTATACTTGTGCAAACTTGAGTTTAACTCACTCAAACCCACGTCCTTATGCTTATAACCTCTTCCATGGTTAGTTAAGCTTAAAAACGGGGCTGAGACATACAAAATCAGAGGTTAATCCTCAAATGCTTTATGTTTTGTTTAGGGTTTTTGACCCACAAGTGGTGTTCAAGCTTCAAGCTTGATAAAGGTGTGATGGTGGACTAACTTGGGTTGTCCAACATAAAATCCCCACATCTCTTGATGATTTCTCATAGTGTAGATGTTTCTTATTCTTGTATTGATCTTAGTTCATGACCCTCCTTGCATGTTTTTACATCAAGTGTAGTGGTGAATCATAAGAGGTACCTAAATGGAAGCTTGCTTTTCCTACCTCCTACATGAATTCTATGACACAATAGAGGTACTTAAATGAAGATTTATCTTCTACCTCATGCTTGATTATTGGACTAAATAATACATATGATACTTATACATATATATACTATTCGAATCCTTGATGATGGACAGGCCCGGCCCAAAGGGTGTGCAGGGTGTGCCACCGAACAGGTCCCAAAAAATTTTGGGGCCCAATAGGAAAAAAAAGCCTTTATATTTATATTTAGAGTATATGGTTTCAAACTTGAACAATGATGTTGCTGTAGCTGAGTGGTTTCGCGTGTGAATGTTTAAGAAGCGGTCCCTGGTTCGAGACCTTTTATCAACCTTTTCATTTCTATTTTTTTTTTCATTTATTCTTGGGCCCTGAAGCCCATACATATTTTTTTTTCATTTGTTTTACTTGATGGTTTTTCGTGCACAATGTATGTAGATTTCTTAACAAAATTTACATAAGTATTAATTGAACTTCATTATTATACTTATAATTAATTAATGTATGAGTTTAATAAATTGAAATGCATTATTACTGTTAAAACCAATGTTTCTTATTATTACACGAATTGTTTTATTTATATTAAAATGTTTCTTTAAGTTAATTTTTTGTTTATACTAAATTGTTTAATTGTTAATTCTCAATATTTGTTATTAAGATTAACACGTAATTACTTGAAAATATATGGGCTCATTTTTCCTATGCGTATAGGGCCCTTGACTCCGCATTCTTAGGGACCAGCCCTGACTATGCATGGTTAATTGGTAACCCAAGATCAACTACAATAAAGAATCAACGACTCTTGAATTGAAAGCTATAGACGAACAATGATTCACAAGACTTTTGACAAACAGTTTGATAATATTTTTTTCAGGGCCGACCCAGAGCAAGTGGCGGGTGGGCGACTGCTCTCATCCCAAATCAAAATGGGGCCCAAAAAAATTTATAAATTGTATGTTTTTAAAGAAAAAACTTTAAGGGCCTGTATTTATGAACCAACAAAGTTAAAGCCCAATTGTTTTGAATGCCAATTGTTTGCCAATCACATTCAGAAGCCCAACTGTTTTAGTGCGTAATAGATTAGACTTGCCCAAATCAATAAACAAACATGATGGATTAATGAATAGGGTCCAAATTTTTTATCTTGCACAGGGCCAAAAAAATTTTAGCGACTTTCGAAGACGGCCCTGATGATGGACTTGTGTTCATTCGTCAAGATATTATAATAACATCATCTAAGACATAAGACTTGTTACGATTCTAATGAGTATATTACTCATGAAAACATTAACCCTTGGGGTTTCATAGTGTCAAGAACAAGTACTTGGTGTTAAAGGATGATTACTTTCGAATACATATATTCTTGTGTTTTAACTTCCTAAATCCCTACACGAACATATTCAACCTCCTAACCTCATCAACTTCGTCACATTGGATAATCGGAAAACATATGCAAATTTGTGAGTATACTCGCAACCCCCTTTTATGTTTACCACTTTTTGGGGTGTAACATGTTACATTATTAAAGACACACTTAAACTTATTCTTTATGCAATGCACAAAACAATCCTTATACGTGAATACTATGTTGTGATACTTGATGCTTACGTGGACCATACTTATGTGATATGTTTTAGTCATTAGCTTTCACAAGCCTCCATTTGACATGTATATCATCGAGATAGGAGTGATTTCCTTACCTTGACGATTAGCTCCACTCCTTCTTTTCTTAAAACGACCTCACCGACGAGTTAGGGGTGATTCCCTTACCTAGGTGATCGTTACCAAAACTTTACCTCAAAATATCCTATTATGCAAATCCGATCATGTTTTATACCTAAATCACTTATTATTTATCGAAATACCTACCTATATTAAATTCAAAACACATTGTTTTATCAAACGTGCCTCTTATCCTACAACCTACTTTCACTTAACTCATATACACGAGATTCGTAATCATGTCATAAACGTTTTACTACACGAATTTCCAAACCTTACGAAATGCTACCTATCAATTTAATCGGTCCAATGAATCTCTTGCCCATGAACTTCATATCCGATTTAATAACTAAAACACGTTCACATTATACCATCATGCTAGGGACTTCTACTTTTAATCAAAATCCAACCAACCTTTCTCAATTACTTATAAAATCTTATAGATGTTATATGATCGTTTTACCAAATACTATTTTCAACATCAACAAATCATTTGATAGAACTTTTAACAATCACTAAGTCCTTTTGCTAAATTTCTTTTCTAAGAATCCTCGTTTTCACAAGAATCTCCTAAATTCATAATTTATCGTTTGATGAAACGAACTTACTTTTTATCGAAAACCTTTTTCCTACACTAATTTACAAAACACGTGGGCAAGAAGACTTCATGGGGACCGACCATCTTCGGATTACGTAAACTCTATTAAAACAAAAGTAGCATTTCCATTCATTACAAAATACATTATGCTTAACCAATGAGTACTTTATATCCTCTTACATATGTGAAGGGGTATGGTCCCAGATCTCGCGTCAGCACAACCGCGAGTGACCATTACCCTTACCAAAAACCCCCACCAGCAAGAACTTATATGTGTCCGTGCGGGCACGCGCGAACACAGCTGTCGAATCCAATCGGTCAAGTGATGGGAATACATACCTTATGTATGAAAATGGGTGTATACATAGCGTGCAGCCTGGCACCGCATCCTATGAACATTTTCATCACAACAAGGGATCTGGACAACAGTAACAGTCACAAAGTGGCGATGCGGCACATCACCGCATCCCGTATACATCTTGGCCAGAACAAGAACGCGGGAATAACATCAGTTACCGCAAGCAGCGATGCGGCCCGGCACCGCATCCTGCCTACAAGGAAAGTGGGACTGACACCACGGTGCAAGTGGCATCCCACATGTAAGCGACAGACTAACACCACAGCAGGATGTGGCATCACCACCGTAACCGACAGGCCTGACACACCTGCAGTAGGCTGTGCGGTGTCAGGCTAGCCACTCAACTACCCTCCTTCACTCCTCGGCTATAAATACCTACCCCAAACCAGGTTTGAGGTATCTCTTCACAACTCTCTCAGTACTACTACTATCACACTTTGCTTCCCAAGCAAATTACTGATTCTCACGCCGGAGAGTGGTAACAAGGAGCACCCCCACCCCAACCTCCTTGTTACGAGTCACGGTTTGTTTCCTTGTGCAGGAGATCAACCAGCGGACGATCCAGCCAGCGATCCTCGGAAAGAAGGGATTAACCCTACTTGACGAGACTAGTAAATTAACTGCCTCGGTTAATCATTGTTTCATTATTGGCGCCCACCGCTACTCTTAACACTTTTTTCCACATCCCTTTTTCTTTCCCAAGATCATGTCTGATCGCCTAAACAATACTGCCGGGGATAACCTAAACCCCGCAAACCCAGGGCCTGCAGGGACCACCCCTCCAGCCCCAAATGCAACCCACATTGGCACATCAACGCAAGGGGGAGCACCCCTTACGTTCACACACGATCTTTCACAGTATGCTTCTGTGATACCCCCAGGCATGGACCTTCATGCTTGGTATTTACGACAACAAACTATGCTAGCCGCAACATACAACAAAGCTTGCGCTGATGCGCAAATCCCTGGCGGTCCCACACCCGCACCTTACACACCTGCGGGTCGTATCTTGCGATACGACAGCAGGGCCCCCACGCACCCAGCCTCCCGAAGTAGGCATGAAGACCGCGGCTCCTCATACTGTGAGGTCCGCACAATTAATGAGGATGATTCCTCATACGGGTCCCGCAGCAGGGGCCCAATACATAGCCGCCTGGGCCCTCATGGCGAAAACAGGCGGCAGTCCACAGCCCACCACGGCTCCGGCATCCATAGCCGGCTGGGACCTCAGTCCCACCATGAAGGATATGGCCGTACCGATCCGGACGACCATACATACTGCGGGGAGTCCCATGCTACTAGCAGTAGACCAGGAGGACGCAATTATGTTCCTCCTACTCAACCCCGCACCACATACCTCCGCGCTGCAAAGCGCCACCAGCGCCAACCCTACAGGCCAAAATCTGCGGCCGAAAACTTCAAGTTCGCCCTGGAGATTGCCCACGCCGATGTCACCACCACTAAATTCCCATTAAACATTGGGAAATACAATGGTTCGTCCGACCCGGACGATCACATGAACATCTTCACCAGCGCAGGGTGCAACAGCAGGTGGGACGAGCCCACCTGGTGTCATTTTTCCAGGGCTTGGTTCGATTCTTTGCTAGTGGGATCACTGGCCTCATTTGAGGACTAGCAAGCAAAGTTCCTCGCATATTTTACCCAGCAGCGACGTCACAAACGTGATTCTATGGACGTCATGAACATCTGGCGCGGAGACAACGAATCTCTCGAGTCGTTTGTCGTCCGTTACAACAAAGAGTGCCTGGAGATAGGCGGCGTTGCAGACCAAATGGCACGCAACCATTTCATTCAAGCCGTCAAGGATGAAGAAATGGTCATGACCATCTCCGGCAAGGAAGGCTTGCCAAAGAAATGGGAAGACGTCATGGCCGCGGTTAAGACGTACGCCCAGACTCAACGGTCCCTCAAACCGCACGTCACAAAGGCACAGCCCCAAGCGGAAGGCCAGTCCTCCCGCCAAGAGCCCAAACGCAACAACAAGCGCAACCGGGACACATGGAATCGCGGCAGCGATCCCAAACCATATGTCCTGCGTAATAACCAAGCCGACGCAAGGGCAACAATCCATGCCCAACGTGAAAACCGGGCATCAAAAAAGGAATCTCGGGACCGTAACTGGACCGATATCAACCAGTCGCCAAGCGACGTCCTCCTTACGGACGCGCAATTCCTGCGACCCACCCAACCGATGAAGTCCAAGAAGAACCAGGATCTCACACTCTACTGTGAGTATCACAAGGACTCGGGCCACACAATAAACAACTACATCAGTCTCCGACTAGAGATTGAACGAGCCCTAAACGAGGGGAAGCTGCAACATCTGTTGCCAGCTGCGCAAAACAAACCAAGCGCATCACCCCCCACAACGAGGGTCCCTCCACGGGTAAGAGGACCATGTACGTGGCCTTAACCCACATGATCAATGGAGGACGAGGTAAGCCGCGCAAGGCGGCAAGAGGACCGGACAATGACTGGAAAAATGAGCAAGTTGTCTTTCCAAAAGTCCGAGGCGGACCGCGCGACAGGCGCGCCATCGTTATCACAGGCTACCTGGCTCTCTACTGCACCGAGCGACTATTCATCGACCCGGGCAGTACATCTGACATCATATACGAGCAATGCTTCAACCAGTTCGATCAAGAAGACAAGGATCGGTTGCAACCGGTAGACTACCCTTTGGCCGGATTTGCGGGGGAAACCGTATTCCCCCTGGGCCAAATCACTTTTCCTGTGCGCCTCACCAACGGAAGGCACACACGAACGGAGGAGGTAAACTTCATGGTTTTACCTCACACCTCCAAATACGACGTGCTTCTCGGGAGGGAGTCCCAAGGCGACTTCAACATGATTACATCCGTCCCCCACTCTACCATCGGTTTCCCAATCGAGACGGGGGTTGCGATAATATACGCCCGCAGAGAAGTTATGTCGACGAACGAGCTTCGTCCGACCAAGATAGCAAGGCCTACCCCCAACACCCAACCAGAAAAATGGGTTCTCAACGCAAGACACCCAGAGCAAACGGTCAAGTTGGGCCACGCCTTGTCCCACAGCATCAGGGCGCGCCTGAAGCAGCTCCTCTTCAGGAACTAGGATATTGAGCAGCATTTCTTGAACACCTTGCCAGGTATCAAGCCGGTGATCCAAGGCCAACGCCACCTTGGATCCGCAAAGAACGAGGCGATGCATGAGCAGGTCCAAGAACTGCTCTCCGCAGGCATCCTGCGGGAAGTCAAGTACCAGACTTGGTTATCCAACCCAGTCATGGTAGAAAAACCAACCGGGGGCTGGCGCATGTGCGTCGATTATAAAGATCTCAACAAAGCTTGCCCCAAGGATTGTTACGCACTTCCGGAGATCGACGAGAAAGTCGATAACCTCGCACCATTTCGATGGAAGTGTTTCCTCGATTGTTACAAAGGCTATCACTAGGTACAGATGGCAATCGAGGACGAAGATAAAACGGCATTCCGCACGCCTACCGGGAATTACTATTATACAAAAATGCCGTTCGGGTTGCGCAACACGGGTGCAACCTATCAAAAGTTGTTGAACGAAACTTTTCGCGGCCAAATCAGCATGGAAGAGGATACCATGCCACCGATATTGAAAGAACATTCCAAACTCTGCGAAGCGTCAATATGAAGCTCAACCCAGGGAAGTGCTCGTTTGGAATGGAAGAAGGCAAGTTCCTTGGATTCATCGTAACCAAAGATGGATTCAAGGTGAACCCGGAAAAAGTTCAGGCGATCGAGCACATGCCATCGCCTTCTACGATGAAAGAAATGCAACGACTAGCCGGCAGGCTAGCCGCACTGAATAGATTCTTTGCCAACCATGCAGCTAATTCTTATCCTTTCATCAAGACCCTGCGGAACTGCCTAAAAAAGGAGCAATTCCAATGGACCGCAGAGGCCGAAAACGCATTCCGGGAAATGAAAGAGTGTTTGATTCAACTCCCAACTCTAACCGCACCACACAAGAAAGAGCCACTTATCTTGTACCTATCAGCCGCAGACAACGCCGTAGGCGCGGTACTCATAGTGGAGCGAGAGGGAGTTCAAACACCCATCTACTATATCAGGAAAATGCTCAACGACCCAGAGACAAGATACTCCATCATGGAGAAGTTGGTACTGGCACTAGTGCACGCATCAAGATGAATACGACGTTATTTTGCAAATTACGTTATCACGGTGTTAACCAACTACAGGATCGGGATGATCCTATCGAAACCCGACATCTCTGGGAGATTAGCAAAATGGGCCATTGAACTAGGCGCGCACACACTGATCTATAAGCCGCGCCTGGCAATCAAAGGCCAAGTTCTAGCTGATTTCGTTGCCGAAGTACCGGCAAATCGCATTCAGGAATGCGAAGAAGAACAAAACCCTGCACCACCACCATCCTCCTCAGAAACCTGGGCACTATATACCGATGATGCATCCAACGAGGATGGTGCAGGTGCGGGTCTGCGACTCGTCAGCCCCGATGGCCAAGAGCTTACCTATGCAATCCGCCTTGATTTCAAAAGCACAAATAACGAGGCAGAATATGAGGCTCTACTGGTAGGGCTACGACTGGCAGTCAAACTCGGCGTCCAACATTTGGAAGCACACGTCGACTCACTATTGGTTGCAGGGCAGGTGCGCGGTGACTATGCCGCAAAAAGGGATATCATGATCCTCTACCTCGAACAAGCTTTGCAACTGAAATCAAAGTTCACTTCCTTCAATATCCGCCATATCAACAGGAGTGAAAACAAACCCGCGGATGCACTGTCAAAACTCGCATCCACCAGCTTCCAACACCTGGCAAAGGAGGTACGCATCGAGATTCTGCAAAATCCCTCAGTACCCCTGCGCCAAGTCAATGTCATCCAGTACGGTATAACATCCTGGATGACACCAATCATTGCATACTTGCAATCAGGTGTTACTCCCGAAAGCAAGGCAGAGGCACGTAAGGTGCAATACAAAGCGTGTCATTATCAGATGGGAGACGGTATCTTATACCGAAAATCATACCTGGGGCCACTCCTACGATGCGTCGACCCCCAAGATGCCAAATACCTTATCAGAGAAATACACGAGTGAATATGTGGCATACACGCGGTGGTGGTGGCCAAAATTATGAACGCCGGGTACTACTGGCCCGGTATGCACCTAGATGCGGTCAAAGTCTTGCGCAAATGTTTTAATTGTCAGCGGCATGCTCCCAAAACCTTGCGCCCCAAGAACTACCTGATCCCCGTCACCACCGCATGACCATTCCAAAAATGGGCAATCGATGTGGTAGGACCATTTCCGGACGCACCAGGTGCGGTGAAATTTATCATAGTGGCTGTTGATTACTTCACAAAATGGGTAGAGGCAAAACCGCTCACCTCAACCACCGCTATGATAACAAGGAAATTCGTATGGGAACATATCATCTGCCGTTTCGGTCTACCGATGTGCATCGTTACCGACAACGGCACCAACTTCGCTGCTGATGACTTTCAAAATTGGCTAAAGGAACTAAACATTGAACACATATTCTCCTTAGTGGCGTATCCGCAAGGGAATGGCCAAGTCGAGAGTATCAATAAAAGTTTAGTCGAAGGCATCAAAGCACGGTTGGGAACAGCCAGACGTGGCTGGGTCGATGAACTCCCGAGTATCTTATGGGCCCACAGGACAAGCCCAAAGACAAGTCATGGTGAGACACCCTTCAGTCTGGTCTATGGCTCGGAAGCGGTGATTCCTGCAGAAGTAGGTCTCCCCTCACCTCGAATGTTGGCTGTCGACAGTATAGACAACAGTGAGGAACGCAGGTTTGACTTGGACCTCCTAGAAGAAAGGCGTGAAAACGATGCCATCAACGAGGCCAAGTACAAAACCAAGCTTGAAAAGTACTACAATTCACGCGTCCGCATTTGTACTTTCAACCCGGGAGACTACGTCCTTCGCGATAACAAATAATCTAACGCTGAGCGCCCAAGGAAACTTGCCCCCAAGTGGGAAGGACCCTACCTCATCAAAGAGGTCCTGGGAAAAGGCGCGTATAAACTACAAACGATAGAAGGCGAACCTATCGCATGCACATGGAATGCACAACAGCTTCGACACTGTTACATGTAAGCCGTGTTTTTACATTTTCCATGTAACCTATCGGGTCGCATGCCATTTGCAAATAAATAAATGAACGATTCAATGCAATATTGTTTATTTCCTTCTATTACAAATGCGTGTTCCACTTTGCGGTATCTGCAAAACAGATTGGCAAAATCTTCATTCGCGATACCCACACAAAGTGGTAGCCACACACAAATATTGTAATAGGCCAGCAAAGGCAAAACGTTAAATGTCTATCCGGCTGGATATGCACATACGGTTTTCACAAAGCCTACACAATTCTCAAACCCTAACGGGATAAAAACAGGAATTGACTAATGCTCATACGACAAAGGTATAGAGTATACTCAACTGCGCTTTACAGCCGGTAGATTTTTTCATACTTAGTGTTATTCACAATAACATTAACTCATACAAGTTCAAACGTGCAAGTAGTAAAAACACTTGTATAACTTGAACAAAACGGTTAAAACTTTATATTCAAAAAATTTCTACACCTACGCGGTGCACAAGAGATTTACATAAAGTTTCTAACATTTACATCAAAGAAACAATAAAGGGCACATATGCCAACCTAGTCCTTCTTTGTACCGCTGGAACCCTCACCACCCTTGCCATCACCAGCGGTCTCTTCCTCCTCTTCATCCTCTTCCTCATCAACATACAACAACCGCAAGCGGTCCACATAATCCTCCGCGTCCAAGCATTTATCAACTTCCTCAAGGGAGGAAATGGACATGTCGTTGTACGCTACGAGAGCGGCAGCAAGACGCGCTTCAGTGTCCACGCCATGGAACCCAGACCTTTCATCGGTAATTTTGCCTTGGGATAAAAGGTTCACATGACTGATGCATCGATTGTAGCCAGCTTTAAAACCAGCCTCCCGCGCGCGCAGCCTAATCTCCTCTACAGCAGCTATGTTCTCAGGTGCGTCGAGGATAGCACTAACAATCTGCAAAATGCAAGCAATAAGGTTAGCAAAGGCAAACTTAAAAAGATAGCAAAGGCAACGGGTACTTACATGCCCGATACCGTGATAACGCATCCAATCACGATCAACCTTCAACTGCTCAAGGGAAGAAGTCAGGCTGTCTCTAGCCTCCGCAACCTCCCTTGCCCGCACTTCAGCTTCAACAGCGCGGGCAGTGACCTCCTCAATAATGGCCACCCGGCTCTGCACTTCAGCCTTTCAACAAGGAAAACACAAGTCATCATCATCATCATCATCGTACTCAGTATATCCCACCTATAGCATAGGAACAAATATACAAATTCAAGAGCAAAAGAAACTCATACCTAGAGGCCCTTAACAGTCTTGTTTAAGTTGGTGCGGTCAGCATTTGCCTCTTCAAGAGCCTTGGCAACGTGGGCCCCCGCCTCCTTGGACTCTTTGGCAACCGCCTCAGCTGCGGCTTTCTCCTTGACCAAAGCAGCATTCGCTGCCTTGACATTAGTCAGCTCCTGACGAACACGAAACAACGTTTCATTCTGTTTGGCCCAAGATTCTTTCCAAGTCTTGCGCTCATTAGAAAGTGTTTCTTTCCAACTCTTGCGCTCATCAGAAAGCAATTTGGCGAGAGTACGAACCTGTTTAAGGCCAGCAGTTGCAGCCCACTCCTCAGTCTGCTTATACTGCTAAAAGGCAGCCTTCTCCCTTTTGAGCTGCTCCGCACCCTCACGAGCAGCTTTCACCAACGCTTCAGCCTCAGCCCGTAAGCGAGCACTTTCCTCCTCCTTGCGCCCCAACACCTTGTAGTCTTCCCTAATGGCATTCGCCATTATGGAACTTCCAACAAGCATGGAGGAGAGTTGGTTGATCCGGAGCTCGCGGGGCAAAGCGCGGGCTCGATTAACTTCAAACGGGGTGCCCAAACCACCAAAAATCTCCTTACAAGCAGAAGGATCACTTGAAATATCATCCCCTTGCATAATGCTCCAAGGGGGACGATGATAGTTCACGGCCCGGTCTTCCGTATAAGTACGGTAGTAGAACTCCAATTCAGACTCATCAGGCTGAATAGGAGGTCCTTCAAAACCCGTACCCCCAGAAGCGGAACCGGAAGCCTTCTCAGCAGCAGGAGATTTTTTCTTTTCAGCATCAGCAAACTTCAGGTTTAGATCATCAGTATCCTGCGGGGAGATCAGATTATCATGGGAATCCACCATATCAAAGATCTGAGCCGCGGTTTTCTTCCCAGTATCCCCTGCCTGCGCAGAGGGCTCAGTCACCACTTCGATGGAAGGGCTTCTGGTAAATTCTTTATTAACCCCCGCATCCGCAGCCGTGTCATGCGGGGGGTGAGGGGGGGGGGGAGAGGAGCATCAAATAAGGAGAACCCTTCATCTTGCGGTTCTGCAAACAAAGCAAAAATAACTATCAATTACAAGTACAATGACAAACAATTGTAAGGTGATGATTCACTTACCAGACACAACCGCAGGCTTCGCCTGAGAAATAACAGTTGTCCGTTTCGTTTGCAACCTCGGAAGTTTTTTCTCACCAGCACCAGCAACCTTATCCTCTGCCCTCCTTTTCTTCTTCTCATCAGCAGGCTTGGAACCCGCAGGGGATCCACCTGGAACACCCAAACCCTCAAGGGTGTCAAACACTACCACGTAATCGGTATTTCTGCGGAAACGAGAACAAAAGATACCTGCCGCATGCGGAACCAAAGGAGGAACAACTGCGGGTTCAGGTTTTTTCTTGTGGCGACCCCGCACAGTTTTCTCCACATGCTTCTTGGGAGCACCCTTCACCTCAAAATCGCCCAGGGCCCCAAGAGTACCTGCGTTTAAATCATCAAACAAGCAAGTCAGAAAGGTGAACTTCTTCACAAAGCAAGTAAGAAGATTATAGACTATACCTTTGCCTTGCGGCAGGGGTGCCTTCAGCCCCTCGCGATCAGGAACGCGGAAGTTGTCGAGGATGGTCAAGTTAAAACCTTTTTCACCTTTCGCACACCGAAGTATCTCAACCTTGCCCTTGAAGTTCGGATCAAATATCATCCACAGGGCAGCGTCCTCTGATAGTACACTTACAAATCAGTAACACACAAGGAAGTAAGGAAACCACACAAGAGTAAAAATACTTACCACCACTCTTCTCCCGCACAACGGGCCTTGCTTTCCTATCAGGCCTGGTCAGCATCATCCGCAGCACCCACAACTGCGAGTTGTCCAATTTCTTGAACTCAATGGTCCGCAACCTGGGGAACCACTCCACCGTCTTCTCACTAGGAACCTCAATGCTTTCCGCTAAGATCGTCTCGTTCACATTGCGAAAAGTCATCCTAGCAACGATCGCGACAGCCTTAACGTAAAAGAATCTAGTTTTCCACTTCGTGATACCCTTGGGAGGGGTCATCAGCTTAGGGCTACCATAACGCTGACCAAAAGAAAAGAAACCAGTATTCACTGTCAACTGGTAGAAGCGCCGGAAGTTTTCAACAGTAGGATCTAGTCCGAGAGCACGAAAGGTATACTCAAAATTCCGAATCCGGATCATGCCAAACGGACTCAGTTGGGAGATATGGAGCTTGTAAAACTCCAAAATCTCAGCAACAAACACAGTCAATGGTAACCGGAGATTACCATCACCGAAGAAATCGACCCACATGGTGACGTAACCGGCCGGAGCATCGGCACCGGTCTCACCTTCATGTGGGTGGACAGCCCCATACTCCTGGGGTATTTGAATACTGGTCATCAGGGTATCAAACTGACCCTTCGACCACTTCAACACTGGTAAACCCCCGCCGGGGGCAGCACCATGATGTGTGCTAAACAGACTATAAAAATTAACTATATTAGACTCTCTAAACTAGACACTACGAAGCTTTAATTCTATACTCGATCTAAAACCACACAATCGGCAAGTGTACCGATCAATGTAGTATAACCCTAGGAAGTCCGGATATCGAACCACGAGACTCTATGTATCACGTAAACTAGAATCTAATAGACATTGACTGACGCGACTTAAATTTGTTTAATTGTTTTAAGGGGGGGGGGGGGTTACTGAAAATCTAGGAAATCTATATTAAACTACTAAATTAACTAAATTAACTAAATTTAAACTAAAACACGAACGAAGACTAAGGTTTTATTCAGATGAGATTAACGACTACCTAGACTCGAATCCAGTTTGAATGGGAATGGACTTCTAACGGTATTATTGTTGTATGGAGCCGGGATCGTAAAATACTAAACCTTAAGGTATTTCAATGCTAAGACTTCCCGACCCTTCTCAGGAAGAAACCTAGGAAACCCTACAAGGCTGTTGTGACTACCGACTGTTAGATTTCCTCTCAGTCCTCTAACAATTCTAAAAGTGCCCTAATATGAATATCTACCTCTTAGCGCGATAATCTAAGGCAATTCTAGGTTCTAATTTGGTTTACTAGACACTAATGCAATTAGGGAACTAAAACCGACTTCTCTCAAAACCTATCTTAGCTATATATTGCACTGCGACCTAACAACTAACTCGAGCCTCTCAGCGACAAGTTAAGCAGAATATTTAATTCTAACTGTATTTTAATTACTGTTTCTAGGGCTATTGGCCAATTTACCTAAAGATCACCCGAACCCGTGAGGATGCAAATAATCAACACAAATTTATTATGTGAAAGACATTAGCCAAAATCTAAGTGAAACAGTAAATAATCAACAATCAAAAGTAAATACACACACGCACCAAATCAGAAATTCTAGAATACTTTACTTTCAGAAATCAATCCACAATCACACAATAATAACCATTAAAAGAACCAAACTTTAATCAAACCATCATCTTGTCTAGGTAGTATCTAAGGTTTAGCCAAGAAACATGTTGTTTATACTAAGCAAATCAAGTTCAAAACAAGAATTCATTGGAAAAGATCGAAAACACAAAATTAAAGAAAACGGGGAGATAAAACCCGAACAATCTTCACTTCCACGCTTCCCAGATTCAACCTTATGATTCCCGCAAGCTAAAACTCTCCGTAATGCTCAAAATCTGATCTCCAAAGTCGCCTAGGGTTTGTTGATTCGTAAGATTTTTAATGAACATTAATTCTTGATTAAATAGTAAACCCTAGCATCAAAACAAACAAATCTCGATCCACCAGCCCGTCGCGTAGCGCGACGGGTCTTCCTCTTGTGCTAGCGCTACGCGAGAACCTCCAAAATCAGATTTTTTCTTATTTGTTATTAGCGTAGCGCGAGTAACTGATCTCCTACCCGTGGCGCTACGCCACGGGTGTTTTTTCACAGAATGTTGCCCTCCAAATCCAGCTTTATGTCTCCAGAAATCCCAAGAATTATTCCAACTCTTTTTAACTCGTTCCAATACATACGATTTCAGCATCAAGCTCGTTTTCATTCAATTTCCAGCCAATTAACACATCAAAACCTGGAAAACCGAACTTTTATCAATAGCACGCAATTCTTAACCAAACCAAACTAAAAATAAGGATAAAATGTACAAACTCTACACGATATAAGTATGTATTTTGCAATACATCAAACATCCCCACACTTACACTTTTTTCGTCCTCGAAAAAGAATTATGCAACGGAATCAGAGACGAATCATTACTTGGGTCGAAAATTATTTATATCTTATTAAAACCAAGGCTTGCGTTAGCCGCGATTGCGAATATACTTGTCCTCTTAAACCCGAATCTAATCCTAAGCCCTTATCATGTGAATTTAATTTAAGTGCGGTCAATCCACCTAGGGTCTCACACTAGAATTTACGGTCCATCTACTCCCACCTCAAGCTTATAGGACTAAAAGAACGATCACTGGACCAATTCCTAACCGTTTTATATCAAAACCAAGAGAGTAAATAATCAAATTTTTCTTTTTTTTCATTTTATTTTCTTCTTTTTTTTTTCTTTTTCATGAGCTTAGACGATGCTTTCCCTAACCAAGAGGCAATCCGGCTGTAGAGTCGCTATCCCCAACCCAGACTACTTAAGCTTCGGTACTTTTTTTTAGCACGATCGATTTCACACACCCTAGCGGTAATCTTGCTGTAGAGTCGCTATCCTCAGCTCAGACTACATAGGAATGCATTACTTTCATTTAGTTTCTAGCTCACTTTTTATTCTATTTTTTTTCCGCATGATCACAAACTCTAACAGTTTTAACTTATAACGGTGCCCCTTATACTATTATCGGCAGTTTTAATTTCCTATATCTCCCAGGCGAAAACCCACTAGCAGACCGACAATTAAGGTATATTAGCTCAAAGGGACTTAAAACCAAACTCGGGCCTATCCACATATCCCTAACTAGACGCAAGCTCGATTTATTATATTCTCATATTATTATTATTCAACCCAAACAACAATTCACTTTTTCTATCATTTTCCGTTTTATTTATACAAACTTCTTTTTTATTCGAAAGGCATTTTCTGATTTTTCAATTTTTTTGGATTTTTAAAATTTTGTAATTTTCAATATAAGACTCGATTATTTACATGTATCCCATCCCCACACTAGAACTCTACATTGCCCTCAATGTGGGATGGAAACCGACTAAAAAACTAAAAATAAATAAGAAATAAAAAAAATAAAAGGGCAAATTGGAAAGGACTTAGCTGGTTAAATTATCGCATAAGCTCCAAAACTCTTGTCCAATCCAGCTCGATCGTATAGCATTTCGTTCGCGATCGGCTTTGACTCTAACTGGTATGCTTAGTAAAATGCCTAAAATTTGATAAACAGCTCCAAAATCACCCGAATGGAGATTGAGTACGGGTGGTACGATTCAAACCTGCATAAACAAAAACAAACAAAAACCAAAGCAATACCGACTCTAAAAAAAACGACTCAAAAACTACTAATTTAGACTCATAGTACAAAATAAACGACTCAATAACCAAGTAAACACCAAAACACAAAACACGAAAAAAAAACTAAAACTACGATAAAGACTCAAAAATCTACAAACTCTACAAGTGTGCTATCAACTTTTCTAACACTCACGGAGGATCATGTAAACGCGACTCACCTCCATACCAAAACTCACAGGCTGTAGCACCATCATACCTGTTATCATCCGAATCAATCCAAACACCCTCATACCTCTCACAACCTCTCAACTCATCATCGGGCGGTTTGAACTTATACATTTCAAATCTAAATCGATCCCCACACTGAGCCTTGCTCAATGCTTCTATCTTAGATTCTAAGCACTTTACCCCTTTTTCAAAATCATCTACTATCCTATCGGGTAGATCCCCACACTTGGGTCCTATCGCTTTCTCTAGACTAGGACCACTTACCACCTCTTTCTCACTTCTCTCATCTTCCTCCAACTTCGACGAGATGATAACGGGTAGCTCGGAACCCTCCCCTAGGAAAGCATACTCTAGATGAGATGGAAGAACCTTAAGCTCTAAGGGTGGGGGTTGGGTGGTGTCATCACTAACAGCTAATGCTTCGGGAATTAAAGGAATTCCCTCATCTTCAACTTCATCTACCCTCAAAGACTCCTCCTCTACCTTCTCCCCTACCACTAAGTCCGCACCACTGATGTACTCTAGACAATGGTCAACGCATGAGATGAACGAGTTCAAGAAATATACAGAATGGCAAGGACCACTATAGAAAAGCATATTCTGAATGAGATTGAAAAACAGACACTAATCACTAAGACTCTAAATAAAAATAAAAATACAAGACTCAAAACAAAACAAAACAAAACAAAACACGCAACACGTATATGTCAATTAAGTCTATCAAAGCTAATAAACGTGATTGCCAAGAGTCCCCGGCAACGGCGCCAAAAACTTGATGTGTGCTAAACAGACTATAAAAATTAACTATATTAGACTCTCTAAACTAGACACTACGAAGCTTTAATTCTAGACTCGACCTAAAACCACACAATCGGCAAGTGTACCGATCAATGTAGTATAACCCTAGGAAGTCCGGATATCGAACCACGAGACTCTATGTATCACGTAAACTAGACTCTAATAGACATTGACTGACGCGACTTAAATTTGTTTAATTGTTTGGGGGGGGGGGGTTACTGAAAATCTAGGAAATCTATATTAAACTACTAAATTAACTAAATTTAAACTAAAACACGAACGGAGACTAAGGTTTTATTCAGATGAGATTAACGACTACCTAGACTCGAATCCAGTTTGAATGGGAATGGACTTCTAACGGTATTATTGTTGTATGGAGCCGGGATCGTAAAATACTAAACCTTAAGGTATTTCAATGCTAAGACTTCCCGACCCTTCTCAGGAAGAAACCTAGGAAACCCTACAAGGCTGTTGTGACTACCGACTGTTAGATTTCCCCTCAGTCCTCTAACGATTCTAAAAGTGCCCTAATATGACTATCTACATCTCAACGCGATAATCTAAGGCAATTCTAGGTTCTAATTTGGTTTACTAGACACTAATGCAATTAGGGAACTAAAACCGACTTATCTCAAAACCTATCTTAGCTATATATTGCACTACGACCTAATAACTAACTCGAGCCTCTCAGCGACAAGTTAAGCAGAATATTTAATTCTAACTGTATTTTAATTACTGTTTCTAGGGCTATTGGCCAATTTACCCAAAGATCACCCGAACCCGTGAGGATGCAAATAATCAACACAAATTTATTATGTGAAAGACATTCACCAAAATCTATGTGAAACAGTAAATAATCAACAATCAAAAGTAAATACACACACGCACCAAATCAGAAATTCTAGAATACTTTACTTTCAGAAATCAATCCATAATCACACAATAATAACCATTAAAAGATCCAAACTTTAATCAAACCATCATCTTGTCTAAGTAGTATCTAAGGTTTAGCCAAGAAACATGTTGTTTATACTAAGCAAATCAAGTTCAAAACAAGAATTCATTGGAAAAGATCGAAAACACAAAATTAAAGAAAACCGGGAGATAAAACCCGAACAATCTTCACTTCCACGCTTCCCAGATTCAACCTTATGATTCCCGCAAGCTAAATCTCTCCGTAATGCTCAAAATCTGATCTCCAAAGTCGCCTAGGGTTTGTTGATTCGTAAGATTTTTAATGAACATTAATTCTTGATTAAATAGTAAACCCTAGCATCAAACAAACAAATCTCGATCCACCAGCCCGTCGCGTAGCGCGACAGGTCTTCCTCTTGTGCTAGCGCTACGCGAGAACCTCCAAAATCAGGTTTTTTCTTATTTGTTGTTAGCGTAGCGCGAGTAACTGATCTCCTACCCGTGGCGCTACGCCACGGTTGTTTTTTCACAGAATGTTGCCCTCCAAATCCAGCTTTATGTCTCCAAAAATCCCAAGAATTATTCCAACTCTTTTTAACTCGTTCCAATACATACGATTTCAGCATCAAGCTTGTTTTCATTCAATTTCCACCCAATTAACACATCAAAACCTGGAAAACCGAACTTTTATCAATAGCACGCAATTCTAAACAAAACCAAACTAAAAATAAGGATAAAATGTACAAACTCTACACGATATAAGTATGTATTTTGCAATACGTCACACCACCTTCTTCTTCCTATTCCACCGCCGCCGGCGAAGAAGGATCTGGGTTTTCACCCACAGCATTATGAGGATTTGATGGTTCAGCCATTGAGACAAAATCTAAAAGATGAGTTAAAAAACTCACACGTCACCGGAAAATCAAACGAATGATCGGAGAAGACGAAGGAGTTCTTTCTTTCTTTCACCGGAGATTTTTTGAAATTTCGAACAAGTGAGGGGAATCCACAAACGGTTTCCCCTTATATACCCATCGCAATTAATGCAAGGCAGTAACCAAATCATCACGTTTGAAAACAACGAGTTATGCGACGCCACGTGTTCAGCGACGGTTCCGCTGACAGTTACCACGCGCGAGTGGCCGCCCACGCGCCTGACAAAGGAGACTTTTACACTCCTGCTACAGTGAATTTATGGTATTGGGCAGTGCAAACGTCCTTTCATTTCAGCACATGCCAGAAAATCCTACAAACTTTCACCAACTCACACGTGCGTTCAAGCCACATATGCAACAACAAAGCGACAACATTAACCAAACATAAGCGGCATGCGGTTTCTCTGGTATACCGCACCATAACCCATACCGCATGTCATTTTTTACATACCCCTCAAAAAAGGAAAAATAAATATCTCTACATTATGTAAAGGGGTATAACCAATATCCGCATATACCCACGAGCACACCTGGAATATGCGGAGATGACACACACGAGCCCGTACAGGTGTGTCAGATACCCAGAACCAGCGTTGTTCTTTGGACTGCGAAAACCGCTTCTCAGGATGCGGTAAACCGCATTCCATGCAACCTTCTTCAAGCTTCAAATCCCCCGTGTCCGGTTCACAACCACAGAGGGGACGCAAACAGCTTCTCCTTAGGAAAAAGGACGAGTATGCTGGGCAACCGCACATCAGCAACCCTGACTCCTGATCCTTCAAGAGCCACATCCAAGCTTCAAGCTCCTTTGAAGCGAGTTTTATGTGACAGACCGCAGACACTCACGAGTAGCTGCGGCGATATACAAGTACGCAGACGATAGCTACGGAAGAGCCACGACTAAGCCGTCACACGGTTGAAGCAAAACTACTTCAAGGAAAACTACTTTCCACCTAAGCGTGAAGGAAAGTAGCTAAGGAACAGTGGTAACAAGTCTGCTTATGACTCTGTTTCCCCACCTATGGACCGCATAGAATAAACAATGGTGGGCACTACCATGCCCATGACCATGTTTATTTGCCCATAGTACATATTCACATTGTTCGACCAAACACGGCCAACAATGATGCAAGTACCCCACATTGTTCGACCACACATGGCCAACGACGTGCAGCAATGAGGTAACCACAAAGGACGTGCGGTTACTTGAGAGCTGAACTAGAGAACACGAACACCCCACAAAGCAGGGATCATCGATGAATGTCCAGTTGGTAAACATAGAGCTTGAGCAAAGCACTTACAACATTGCATCAGCTGACGTAGAGGTTACAACTAGAGTTGCGATCACGGATACCTTCCGTCACTATCTCTAAGGTTGGTTCGAACCCTGCTAACATCTTCAATCACCATCTCAAAGGTTGGTTCGAAACACCAACAGGTGGCTGATGACATCAGGAAAAGGTAGACCATATTCCGCATCAGACGGAACTTGCTCACCGGTACGGAAGAGACGCCACATGACTCTACCGAACCCCCAGCTTGATTTACTTGAAGCAGGAGCCACCTGCATGGCCTTGAATCTGCTCCATATTCTACCTTCTAGACACCATAGTCCAGTATCCCTCCCACATTCAACTTGCATAAGGAAGCAACACCAGACTGGGGGACTTGAAGGGGTATGGTCCCAGATCTCGCGTCAGCACGACCGCGAGTGACCATTACCCTTACCAAAAACCCCCACCAGTAAGAACTTATCTGTGTCCGTACGGGCATGCGCGAACACAGCGGTCGAATCCAATCGGTCAAGTGATGGGAATACATACCTTATGTTTGAAAATGGGTGTATACATAGCGATGCGGCCTGGCACCACATCCTATGAACATTTTCATCACGACAAGGGATCTGGACAACAGTAACAGTCACCAAGTGGCGATGCGGCATGGCACCGCATCCCGTATACATCTTGGCCAGAACAAGAACGCGAGAATAACATTAGTTACCGCAAGCAGCGATGCGGCCCGGCACCGCATCCTACCTACAAGGCAAGTGGGACTGACACCCCGGTGCAAGTGGCAGCCCACATGTAAGCGACAGACTGACACCACAGCAGGACGTG
The DNA here is from genome assembly GCA_030545235.1 of Helianthus tuberosus. NCBI lineage: Eukaryota > Viridiplantae > Streptophyta > Magnoliopsida > Asterales > Asteraceae > Helianthus > Helianthus tuberosus. The sequence continues at coordinate 156,672,854 of CM060402.1, read as the reverse complement.
GCATCACCACCGTAACCGACAGGCTTGACACACCTGCAGTAGGCTGTGCGGTGTCAGACTAGCTACTCAACTACCCTCCTTCACTCCTGGGCTATAAATACCTACCCCAAACCAGGTTTGAGGTATCTCTTCACAACTCTCTCACTACTACTACTATCACACTTTGCTTCCCAAGCAAATTACTGATTCTCACGCCGGAGAGTGGTAACAAGGAGCACCCCCACCCCATCCTCCTTGTTACGAGTCACGGTTTATTTCCTTGTGCAGGAGATCAACCAGCGGACGATCCAGCCAGTGATCCTCGGAAAGAAGGGATTTACCCTACTTGACGAGACTAGTGAATTAACCGCCTCGGTTAATCATTGTTTCATCAATATGCAAACTATATTCTACCTTTCAAACCAAGCTCAATCTAATTTTGATTCGATGAACTCAACGTTTCGTTTAAACAACTATACATGCATATCATCATACACGTTTTTGTCGTTGCATCGCGACAATTTCATTTATATCGTTCGTACTTACATGCTCAACCTCTTGAGCACTTTTACTTGCTTAACTTTGTTATGTTTCAATTAATACTATATACGCAATCATTAGTATTCGTATTCACACTCACACTCATATACATAACAATACATTTTATGCTTATACTTATAATCGTATTCATACTGATACTCATACGTTTCATGTTTTACTTATACTCATACATTTCATGTTTTTACCTATACTCATATGTTTCATGTTTTTACTTATACTCATACGTTTCATGCTTAGACGTATACTCATACTACTCGTACGTTTTATGTTGATACACATACTTACGTGCATATTCATACTTAAACTTATACTTATGCTCATACTTTCATTCATACTCATGATTCATACATTTGAACCCGTACGCGAGCGTAATCCGAGTGATTCGCTTACGTGGGTCCCATACATACTTAAGCATGGACTTGCTTACATACTATATTCTTATACGTACACATTTTTACTTTTTAAATTACGTATACCTTGATTCATACACAACTAGTACAAGCTATGCGGATCATGCGACGATCAAAATAATCATGGGTGCACACGGGATTATAGTGATTGGCTCATGAGAACCATAGAGTGTACTACTGTAACACCCCAAAAATGGGCCTGGTAATTTAAACCCGGTTAATATGAAGGAACGGGTAAAATACCGTTAGGGGTAAAATTGAACCCGTAAATGAATATTAATTAGGAATAATTAAACTAGTTGAATATTAGTATCGTTGGTATTAAACGAAGGATTGTGGCCTTATTTAATTAAAACGAAACATGAGGGACCAAAGTGAACAACTTGAAAGTTGTTCTATTAAAAGAAAACAACACACACACACACACATCGTGTGTGTGTTCTGGATCGAGCAGGGGAAGGCTCCCATGGAGCCAAAACCCTAGTTTCAACAATATCATCAAATTGAAGGGCCAAATGAAGTCTAAATTCATAACCGAACGTGAATTAATGATCACCCAGGCTAGGGGATCATAAGGTATGTAAAATTTTGATGATTCGTGAAGTTGTAAAGTTTGAATAATCATCATAATCGTGGATTATGTATGGATTAGAGAAGCTATGGCTAAATTAGTGATGTATGCTCATTTAGGAACAAACCCTATGTGAAGATTCTTAGTAAATTGCTATAATTTGGGTGTGTGGATGAATTACTACACTTAGCTAAGTGGGTTTGTGTATAATCTATGAAATGGTATGAACTTGATTATGAATATGTGTAGTATGTGATGTGTACTTGTACATGGATTGAGTATGGTATAGACTTTGTATGATGGTTACTTGTATTGATGAATGGAAGTGATAATTAGGAAGAAAATCATGAAATACTTGTACATCATGCTTAGAAAGTAGTGCGCACACCAAGTGTTTGATGAAATGTCTAAAAGACAATAATAAGTGAAATTGTATGCTAGTGATGGGTAACCATATATAGTTCATGTGAAGATTGTGTAGGGATAATGTTGAGTATGCTTTATGCTTGTTTGAATGGATTAACGAAGGTCATATATGAGATGTGAATTTGATATGGTTGTTCATATGTGTAAGCATATATGCTAATAAGAATGTGAATGTAATGACATGAATGTATAGGAATCATGTCAAGATGGTTGAGAGCGTGGAAGGCTAACGGGCTAAGGAGGCTCAAGTAAGCGAACGCAATTACGGACGCACAAGGTAAGTGAATTCCGGACTTACCCTTTAGTTTGGTAATGTATTTTATTCATAATGTTAATTATTGAATGTTACGCAAGAAAATATGAATTGGTGATATTACGATGGTAGGTTTTTATGGGAAATGAGTTGAAAGTGGTTAAGATAGTGTCCTTATTAAGTTCGGGTAAGAAGGGAGCTTACATGATGTTATTATGCATAAAAATGAGATAAGAAATAATACATATAGTTATGGATTTGATTGTAAGTACGTGTACGAGTAGAAAGGTATGTATGAGGGAATTAGTATTTAGCTATATGCACGAATGAATGAGACTTGTCTATGTGTATAAATGGACCTACTCATATTAAATGGGTCTAATGATGCTAATCGTTTTCTATTGAGAATGGAATGGAAGTGCAGGTTTATACATAATGGAAGTTGAAGGATTGGTTTTGAAGTTTAACGAGAGTGTTAGAAAGAATGGACGAATGGATTTACATAGCAAGATCAAGAGATGTGGATGTCTTACTACGCATGTGTTAATATCATGTATGAGGTCACCGGTTGCTAATAATGTGATTGTATGTGGTGACTGCAGGTGTTACAAGTTTACGGACTTCTCGTCATGGAGTGGAAGCGGTTGAAGATCGAGTCAAGACATGGATTGTACGTGGGTGTGCGTGGTCACACAATATGACCTAATTATGCTAGGTTGTAGTTAATTTATAGAAGGGATTAAAGTATTTAAATGAATGAATGAAATTAATAAAAGAAATTTTAAATATGTAATTTCCGCTGCGATAAGTTTTGGTTAAAACGTGTTAGGGCGTTACAACTACTGTGTATGGTAAGACACGGAACATAACACGACACGACACCGAATACGAAACGAACGTAACATGGTCAATACATGGATGATACGCCGCTGGTACTTCCTATATATAAGTGTTTTCACCATGTTATCAAATTTTCGTAAAACGTGCCATGAGAAATTCAGTGTTTTGCAGACCTTTTGGACCTAATTCAACCTTTAAACAACTCACAAACGCATTATATCTGATTATCCACGACGAGACCTCATTCTTAACACGTTACATTCGTCTATCCTATACTTATGCCATTCTTGTACTTGCATTCGTTTATTAAGAGTTAATCGTTCAATTCCACACTCCTATTACTCCCCATTATTCTTTGTTCTCTTATACGAACCTCGTTCACAATCAAGTCCGTTTAAACGTTCGAATCCTAACTTGCCGCCTTAACTTTAAAAACCGTCTTTCTATACTTATTTCTTGTGTAAACGGACTTCGTAAACCGTTATCACTTTATTCAAAGTACTTGACCTTGTAGTCTTCAAAACACCATACTTTTCAAAATTTCCAAGTCTCAATTCTTAATGACCACCTTTTGCAAAAACCCTTTCAAGCCTCCATTTTAAATAAATTTCGGGACGAAATTTCCTAAAGGAGGGGAGACTGTAACGCTTCGCTTTTTCGTAACCTTCCTTAATTAGAAAACGTGTCTTGTATTTCTATTTTTGGAAGCTTGTTCCTTTTGTTATCATATTTCGTTTCGAGCCATTGTAAATCCGAGACTTTGATCGTAATAAAATAAATCTTTTATATGGAATACTATTTTTTTACATGCTTATATGGGTTGCAATCCTCGGGTTATACGTTACCAATCTCAAATGCATACGCGTGACCGATACTCGACCTACTACTACTCATAACTTATACATGCTTGTTAACTATTAAATACGCGGTTAATAATAATAATAATAATAATAATAATAACATAATAATAATATAGTACACATCAACTTACGTTGATGTATGTTATTACTATTAAAAAATAATAATGATAACAATAATAAAATGACATATAGGGCTGATTAAATGCTTCTTTTTATTTTGTTTTCAACCTCCAAACAATGGTAATATCATAATACATATCATGATCACTAATGTATATCAATATTCTATACCACACAATAAAGAAATAAGACATTTAATGGCTGTCCAACAGCCATTTCGGCCGCATACCTTGAAGACAGCAACAACCTGTGAATTGTTCTTTTCCTTTTATTGTGTTAGCAATTAGTCACTTGGGTTTTTTTTAATAGTTAACTATATACTTAACTAACCTACATAATTTACTAAGTGCACTATCTAACATATATGTTAAAATATAAAAAAAAAATAAAGAATAACATGGCTGTTAAAGCCATCCCGATCGCAACAGCCAGCTGTTTATGTTTGTTTTTTTTTTATTTTATTATTGGTTAAACCTCCACTAACTTGTTATGTCATAACATACATATAATACTACATTAATATCTACCCATTATTGTGTCACAACAAAAAAAAAAAGTTTATTGTGGGTGTTAACAGCCTTCTTCGGTTGCACCTTGTGTGGGCTTTGAACTTGTTTCTTTTTGTTAATTCAACCACCAACTAATCACATTTAAAGCCAACCACTTAAACCCTAATCTTTTCCTCTATAAATACCGCTTATAATCAGCCTCCTTACACTTTACAAATCACTCCAAACTCCCTCAAATCCGTCTCCAAGCAGCTGCCAATCTGAAGTTCGAGTAGAATCACCATCCTTCACTAAAACAAGCATAACTTTCTCATTTCTTGTCCGTTTTAGCTCATTCTTTTTTCAGAACGCTTGGTTTGACCTTAGCTTCGATTCCATGGGTATTTCACAGTGAATAAGTCCCTGGAACTCCGGCAAATAAGCTCCAAAGTTCACTGTTTTCATTTATCTTTACTAAACATTGTTTATACTTGTGCAAACTTGAGTTTAACTCACTCAAACCCACGTCCTTATGCTTATAACCTCTTCCATGGTTAGTTAAGCTTAAAAACGGGGCTGAGACATACAAAATCAGAGGTTAATCCTCAAATGCTTTATGTTTTGTTTAGGGTTTTTGACCCACAAGTGGTGTTCAAGCTTCAAGCTTGATAAAGGTGTGATGGTGGACTAACTTGGGTTGTCCAACATAAAATCCCCACATCTCTTGATGATTTCTCATAGTGTAGATGTTTCTTATTCTTGTATTGATCTTAGTTCATGACCCTCCTTGTATGTTTTTACATCAAGTGTAGTGGTGAACCATAAGAGGTACCTAAATGGAAGCTTGTTTTTCCTACCTCCTACATGAATTCTATGACACAATAGAGGTACCTAAATGAAGATTTATCTTCTACCCCATGCTTGATTATTGGACTAAATAATACATATTATACTTATACATATATATACTATTCGAACCCTTGATGATGGACTTGTGTTCATTCGTCAAGATATTAGAATAACATCATCTAAGACATAAGACTTGTTACGATTCTAATGAGTATATTACTCATAAAAACATTAACCCTTGGGGTTTCATAGTGTCAAGAACAAGTACTTGGTGTTAAAGGATGATTACTTTCGAATACATATATTCTTGTGTTTTAACTTCCTAAATCCCTACACGAACATATTCAACCTCCTAACCTCATCAACTTCGTCACATTGGATAATCGGAAAACATATGCAAATTTGTGAGTATACTCGCAACCCCCTTTTATGTTTACCACTTTTTGGGGTGTAACATGTTACATTATTAAAGACACACTTAAACTTATTCTTTATGCAATGCACAAAACAATCCTTATACATGAATACTATGTTGTGATACTTGATGCTTACGTGGACCATACTTATGTGATATGTTTTAGTCATTAGCTTTCACGAGCCTCCATTTGACATGTATAGCGCTATAGGAGTAACGCACCGCCCCCCTTAAACTTGTGGTCATGTCGAATTAACTAAACTTTCTTGCGTAAACAGAGGATTGGCTAGAAATATTGCATGCCATGTTAGGTTGATCTTGTATAAACTAAGTTTCCATGTGGATTCGATTTAAACTTTTATACTTATACTTATGCTTAAACTTGTATACTCGCCTTTGCTTTTGCATTGAATTGTATTTTAAACATGTTACAGGTTGAGGATTGATGATGCTACGAAAATGGATTAGCAAAGATGCCTAGATACTCATTTGGACGTTTAGGTTTAAAGTGTTGTATAAATTTTGTTATGTTATGTTGAACAATGTTGTTATTTGAATTTCTTGTAATGCTTTGACAATTTATCTATGAAATGAAAATGGTTGAATTAAATATTGCCACAATTGGTGTTATGAAGTCTCTTGCAATCTTGAACAAGTCCCACTCCGATGATTCCGCCATTGGTTGGGGTGTGACATTATATTTTTATTCCTTTCCTTGAAAGAGCTGTTAAAACTCATAAAATAGAACCAATTTTTATAAATATTTGTTCAAATTGTTTGTAGGTTTTGTTAAATTGGGTGAAATATTTTGTGGGTTTTGTTGAATACTAAAAAAAATCCAATTTTTGCAAACTATTGTTGAAACTTTTGTGGGTATTGTTGAATTGCAAAATATTATGATATGCTGAACAAGAACAAGATCTTCATCGCCTAGAGAGATTCAGAAGACATAGATACATATCTATAAGAGAGGGAAAGAAAGAGTAACATATGAGAGCATTCACATCCCGTCATCGGCTCAACAACATCCGAAAGCAGATGATGTTGTGGCAAGAGAGATGACAACCGTCTCTCTCGCTGGAGCCTCTTTCAATTTTTCCGAGCATATCGCCCCCATTTGAGTGTAGTCGACGGTGATGATTTTGTTGGTCTGCTCCAACATTTTAACTGTGATGATTTTGGATAAACCCTAACGTGGATTTGGGGGAGAAAAGTTGGTATTTATATGGTGGGGTAGTTGGCAGGTGAATGGTCTTAAATGCCCTCACGTGCGAAACACATGATCAGAACTAACTTAATTTTCTAACTGGGTTTGAGATAAAGGATGAAATGTGCAACATGTTTTTAAAATAAAGGATTGTGACTGTAATTATTGAAGTTAAAGGCTATCCACTGCAACCCGCTACAAACATAAAGGACAAAAAATGTAATTTACCCTATATTCTTTAGTTTATGTCAAAAGTTATAAAGATCATCCTAAACTTTTAATAGTTACTCCAGAAGAATTTGGTTGTTTTGGACTTTAGTTCGTTTTATTAGCTTGAAGACTTTAAAACTATCTCCGTAACCAACAACTTTTCCAATGTTTTGGCTTAAGATGTTTTTGAAAGAGAGAGAAGGTGAAGTGGAGGAAAGGGTATGTGGATTGAAAGATTCAATTGGATCGAAAGAAGAAAACGAACACAGTATTTGTGACGAACTATCACGACTCTTTTTAAATTTTTATTTCCAATGATTTAAAAAAACTTGTAGACTCTTGTTTAAATACTTGAAACAAACTTGAACAAAAAGAAAACTAACCTATTTGACTTAGGAAAGGAAATCTACTCGATAAACATAAAAATAGTGAAAACAAACAATTTTAACTTTTGAATTTGATCCCTTCCGATACGTAAGCCGACTTCAATCCTATTTTAATTCCAATATACTTGCAGCCACTTTTCTTAAATTGGCTATGATACCGGGCCAAATAATTATAATGGGCCAACAATCACCCCCCCTAATTTTTGACCCGGTTTCGACAAATCTTCGACGCCCAAAAGATTTCTCATATCTTCAAACTTCAGCCTCGGTAATGCCTTGGTAAGGATGTCGGCTCTTTGCTCTTCTCTGCTGACATGCTCAATTTCAATCAACTCCTTCTCAACACACTCTCTTATAAAATGATAACGAGTGTTTATATGTTTACTCCTGCCATGGAATACGGGATTTTTCATAAGCTCAATCGTAGATTTATTATCGACCTTCAGTTTCAGTTTGTTTACTTCCCAACCGGTTAACTCGTTCAATAGATTTTGCAACGATATCAATTGACACACGGTTTCCGTAGCAGCCATAAATTATGCCTCACAAGACGATAACGCAACCATCTGTTTTTTTACTAGCCCAAGCAACTGGTCCGGTTCAAGAAAGAAAACCATACCGGTTGTACTTTTTCCATCGTTGCGATTGGTAGCGTGACTACTGTCGCTATAACCAACAAATTCTTTTTCTCCTTTCTTGCAATAACGAATCCTATAATCTACGGTTCCCTTCACATACCGTAAGATATATTTAATTGCTTGTAGGTGATCTTCTTTCGGTGACGCCATGAACCGACTCACTAATCCTACTGAATAGTTTAGATCCGGTCTCATATGAGTTAAGTAGCGAAGACAACCGATTAGTCTCCGATAATATGATTCGTTCACATCTGCACCAGTCCCTTCCTTGGTTAAAACCAATTTAGGTTCCATTGGATATCACCTATTTCTAGTACCTTTTTAGCATATGCAGATTGTCTCAAAGTTGTACCATGTTCACCTTGATTGACTTCAATGCCTAAATAATATGACAGTAGCCCAAGATTTGACATTTCGAATTTAGACTCCATTTGTTTAGTGAAGTCTTCTATTAATTTAAGATTTGTACCTGTGACTAATAAATTGTCAACATTAATCGCCACTATTAATAACCCATTTTTGTTTATTTGCTTGTAAACGGCAGCCTCATACGGACATTTTACGAACAATTTCATTCAAGGTTTGATCCAACTTATGGTTCCAAGCTCGGGCTGCTTGTTTCAAACCGTACAACGCCTTATCTAGCCGATACACTAAATTATCCTTACCCTTTTTTACGAAACCTTCAGGTTGTACTACATAGACTTCTTCGTTTAATACTCCGTGAAGAAAAGCCGATTTGACATCTAAGTGGTGGACTTTCCACCCTTCTTGAGCCGCCAATGCAAGGATCAAACGAACTGTTTCCATCCTTGTTACGGGTGCGAAGGCTTCGTCGAAGTCTACACCATGTTGTTGTATGTAACCTTTCGCATCTATCCTTGCCTTATGTTTTATAATATCGCCTTTCACATCCCGTTTTAATTTAAAGACCCACTTCAGCCCGATAGCTTTGTGACCGGGCGGTAGCTTCGTCAAATGCCAAGTCTTGTTCCGCTCGATCAAGTCAACTTCTTGTTTCATAGCAAACAACCATTTTGAGTCTTTCGCGGCTTCTTTGTACCTTATTGGTTCTCCTTCCAACTGAAGGTTCTCAATCTCCTGCAGCATGACAAAATCATCATAATATTTTGGTGCGTTAACTTGTCTAGTGGACCCCCTCAATGGATTTTGGAGGGCGTTCTGAGTATCGTTGGGTTCTTCATTTGCATGGGATTGATCATATGTGAGGTCACCATTATTCTAATCTTGCATGGTAGCCTCATTATTGTCTACTGGTACATGCTCACCCCCCATTGGTTCGAAGTGTGGCATTAATTGTGTAGAAGTCTCGGATGTGGCTTGATCAATATTATGATTAAGAATTTTGATACTTTGATTAGGTACCTCAATTTGAGAATAAATATCATCCAAACCTTCTATATTAAATTCATCCAAAGCATGCTCACTGTTACTATGTTTTTCAACATGCTTAGACCAATCACAAGCTTTTGTTTCATCAAATTCTACGTCCTTTGATTCCACCACTCGACCTCTTTCAATATCATAGTAGCGATGCCCTTCCATCTGCACATCCCAAATGCACCATAGGAATGCTACGATCATCTAGCTTTGGGATATGTAGAGTTGTCACCGTTACATAAGCTTGGCAACCGAAGACCCTTAACCTATCCAAACCCGGTTTTATACCGGTAAAAGCTTCAAATGGAGTTTTGTCTTCCAAAGCTTTTGTTCCAACTCTGTTCATCACATATACGGCATGCCGAACGTTCTCTCCCCACATATTCTGCGGGACTTTCATCGCCTTCATCATACTGCGAGTCGAACCAAGAATGTTTCGGTTTTTTCGTTCAACTATGCCATTTTGTTGTGGCGTGTACGGAGTGGTCAAGTTCCTCCTAATTCCTTCTGAATCACAATAATCATTAAATTGTTTCGAGGTAAAATCTCCTCCTCGATCAGTCCGGAGTGTTTTAATTTTTAAGCGAGTTTTGTTTTCGATCAACGCCTTAAACTTTTTAAATATAGGGAATGCTTCATCTTTAGACTTAGTCAAATAAACCCAAGTAAATAAGCTAAAATCATCGACAAAGAGAATAAAATAGCGATTAACTCCGGGTGTTATTGGTGTAATGGGTCCACAAATGTCCGAATATACTAGCTCAAGAGGTTGGCTCGCTCTATACGAAGCTTGTCTTGGAAACGGTAACGGTGCTGCTTGCCGGCCAAGCAAGCTTCACAAATCTGGGAACTTTTCTTGATGAAGGGTACACCAATCACAAAGTTCTTTGACGTCATCTCATGTAAGGCATGAAAGTTAGCATGTCCAAGTCGGGCATGCCACGACCAATTTGATTCATTAATGTGTGTCGCTAGACACACTAATTTGACAACATCAAGAGAAACCTTATACAACCTATTTGAAGACCTTTCAACCTTGACCAACAGCCTTCTATCCCTTCCATAAAGCCACAAAAATTCATCTTCCATAATGACTTTGCACTCTCTTTTGGTAAGTTGCCCAAGACTTAGCATATTACTACGTAAGCTGGGTATAAAATAGACATCTGTAACCACATGTTGTTCACCGCTTTTACATTGCAAAGTCACTGTTCCCTTACCCTTGATTTCTATACTCGACCCATCGCCAAACGATACTCTTGCCTTAAATCGATCATCAATTTCTGTAAAGTGATTTCTAACCCCAGTCATGTGATTAGAAGCACCGTTGTCCAAATTGATAGAATATAATTCTCCTTGCCCTTATTCATTGATAACATCCCTATAAATACAAGAGACTCTCCACTATTTTGGGAAGAGATAACACTAACTTAATTACAAGATATATCTCTATATTTACAACATAACAGAATAATCTATTACACCCCCGCAGTCGAAGCAAGAGGAGGCTGAATGCTGAGACTGGACCTGAAATCATCAAATAATACCCGAGGGAGACCTTTGGTGAATATGTCTGCTATCTGGTAACGAGAAGGAATGTGAAGAACCCGAACTGTGTCGCGTTGTACCAAGTCACGAACAAAATGAATATCTAATTCAATGTGTTTGGTACGTTGATGTTGAACAGGATTCCCGGAGAGATAGACGGCACTAATATTATCACAATAAACAATGCTTGCAGTCCGTATGGGCCGGTGTAGTTCCAAAAGCAAATTTCGAATCCAACACAGTTCAGCAACTACATTAGCGACACCTCTGTATTCAGCCTCCGCACTGGACCGAGAAACAACCGCCTGGCGTTTTGAGGACCATGATAAGAGATTGGTGCCTAAATAGACACAATAACCAGATGTTGAACGTCTTGTGTCAGGACATCCGGCCCAGTCAGCATCAGTATAAGCTCGTAACAAAAAATCTGTGAATGATCCCAACGTCAGTCCATAAGAGGAGGTGCCCTGAAGATATCGAATGATTCGTTTAAGAGCATTCCAATGATCAATGCGAGGAGAATGCATATGCATGCAGACCTGCTGAACTGAATAACTAATATCAGGTCTGGTGAACGTAAGATATTGAAGGGCGCCGGCTAGACTACAATAAAGTGTAGGATCATCAAAGAGGGAACTCGAGGTTGCACCTAATTTGGATTTGGTGTCAACAGGAGTAGCCACTGACTTACAAGAAGACATACCAGCACGGTAATAATATCCATAGCATATGACTGTTGGGATAAAAACATGTGATTTTCCTGTCGGGTGACATTAATTCCTAAAAAATGACTCAAAGGGCCCAGATCCTTCATATCAAATTCAGCCGCTAGTTGTTGCATGAGATGAACACGTAACACATCATGAGATGTAGTAAGGATAATATCATCAACATAAATCAATAAATAAGCAATGTCATGGCCATGGTGATATATGAATAGCAAGTTGTCACACTTGCTCTGTTGAAAACCAATAGTTAACACAAAATCAGTAAACCGTTGGTACCATGCTCGTGGAGCCTGTTTTAATCCATACAACGATTTCTTCAAACGACACACGTTATTAGGATACCGTTGATGACGAAACCCCATAGGTTGATACATGTATACTGTTTCACAAAGATTCCCATGCAAAAAAGCATTAGTAACGTCCAACTGATGTATAGACCAGGACTGCGATAAAGCCAGAGTTAACACAGTTCTAATAGTAGCCGGTTTGACAACCGGACTGAAAGTCTCCCCACAATCAATACCCACCTGCTGGGTACTGCCATCACAAACCAATCGTGCTTTATACCTCTCCAAAGTGCCATCAGAACGGAATTTGTGACGGAATAACCACATACTGCGTATAACATGCATATATGATGTACGCGGGACTAATTCCCACGTCTTATTTTTAATAAGAGCATTAAACTCAGTAGTCATGGCATTATACCAATCTGGTTTGGACAAGGCCTCGGTTGGTGTTTTAGGTAGTGGGGTGATAACAGAGGTGTGTAGGTTTAAGGGGTGCCTTGGTTTGGAAATACCATTCATGGAGGTGGTTGAAGGATTGAAGGATTGAGTGGAGGTGGTTGTTCATGTGTGGACGGTTTGGGCCGTCGGGCATATGTGTGCTTGAAGGGGGTGGGGTGGGCCGGGGGCGAGATGGCTAGGGTTGGGCCAGCGGTGTGTTGGGCCGTAATGGAGGGAGGGCATGGTGTGGTTGGGCTCGGGGAGGAGGTTTGCAGTGGGCCGTGAGGGGAAGCGAGAGAAGTTGGGCTGGTGGGGAGAGTCGGACCAGAGGGATCTTGGCTAGTGGTTGAGGGGTTAGGGGGCGAGTTGGTTGGTGAGGTTTGGATATGAGACCAATATATTGGGTTAGTGGGGTGTGTAAGAAAATCATAAGAATGTGGGGTCGATTGAGGATGATTAGCAAAAGGGAAAGTGGTTTCATCAAATATGACATGACGATTGATGATGATTTTCTTAGTGACGAGGTCAAGACATTTGTATCCTCGATGGTTGGGGGGATAACTAAGGAAGACACATGGCATAGAACGGTGTTCAAGTTTGTGGATGGTGGTGTGAGGAATAAGTGGGTAGCATAAACATCCAAATACTCGGAGATGATTGTATGAAGGGGGAGTTAGGTAGAGACGTTGAGTAGGAGATTGGTGGTTAAGGAGTTTGCTAGGCAGAATGTTAAGGAGATAAGTGGCAACTTCGAGAGCATGATGCCAATGTGTTTGGTAGGGAGGATTGAGAAAGTAGGGTGCAAATGACATTATTAATGGTCCGGATTTTTCTTTCGGCTTTGCCATTTTGAGATGATGTGTGTGGACAAGAAAATCGGAAGTGCATGCCATTTTGTTTGCAAAATTATTGAAATTGAGTGTTAGCATATTCTTTTCCATTTTCACATTGGAATTGTTTAATTTTACGCTCAAATTGGGTGTTTATGAAGGTCGAGAAGGTGGTAAAGATGGAGAAAACTTGTGACTTATTACTAATAGGATATGTCCATAAGAAATTAGTAAAATCATCAAGAAATAATATGTAATAGCGATGACCGCCACCGCTTAAAATTGGTGAAGTCCATAAGTCACTGTGAATAATATCAAAAGGGAAAGATGTAGTATTAAGTGAATCCACAAAAGGAAGTCTAATATGTTTACCAAACACGCATGATTGACAAAATTTAGGTTTCAAAGAATCACAATCAATAAAACTAGAATGTTTGAGTGAATTTAATAAATTTGAGCCCAGATGACCAAGGCGTTGATGCCAAATGTCTTGACTTATTGCAGCAAAAGTGGTAGGGGAGGTGAACTTGGATACTTGTGTGGGGTCCAGCGTGTAAAGATCACCGGAGCTATTGCATCGTAGGATAGGGGTCCGGGTCTTGAGATCCTTCACAATAAAACCAAAGGGGTCAAATTCAATAGAAACTTGGTTATCTTTAGTGAAACGACGGACAGAAAGTAAGTTTTTGATTAAAGATGGTGCATAAAGGACATTGGTTAATTTAAATGGTGGAAAGGGTGGGGGTAAGGTTTGGTCACCATGTCCAATGACTGGTATAGTTTTGCCATTACCGACTACTATGTTACAAAACATGCTATTATTAAATAAAGACCGAAAATTAATCGAAGTTTGGGTCATATGATCAGACGCACCTGTGTCCGTGGTCCAGTTTGGATCTGGCGGGTTTAGCGACATATTATAGAGTGCCTGATTGAGATCCGTAGGAGTGTAGGCATTTGCATACGACTGGGCCTGACTAGCAGCATAGCTTTGGGCTGGTCTTGGACCAAGAATACCTGGGCCCGAACTGTTGGGTTTGGTGGTGGTAGGATAGGGGCATGGTGGTACCAGCCAAGGGGCCAAAGGTTGTTGAGAGAAACTCTGATTTGGGCCAACCCAGTAGTTAAATGGAAGAGTCCAATGTGAAGCAGGCTGGTTCAAAGAATTGTGCTGACCTGATTGGGGCCAGGAGTCGCGTCCCCTAGACGATGAACCACGGCCACCACGATCCGCTGGTGTGTCAGAATTGCGAGAATCTTGCTGTCGCGAGGCATGCTAATCATTTGATGATGTTGCGGATAGAGCGGTACCAGCTAGTTGAGCCGCTTGCTTGGCCTGATTAAGCTTCCGTGTTTCTGCCATACATAGTCTAGAACGGGTTTCATAAAAATCAGGAAGCGGCTTACTTTGTTGAATAATAAGGGCAACGGTTTCGTATTGCTCGTTGAGTCCTGTAAGAATCTGAAGTACCAGCTGCTCGTCTGTAATAGCTGAACCAACACTAACGAGTTGATCATATATTATCTTTATAGCCTAACAATAAGATGACATGGACGTGAACTGCTCTAGTCGAGTGCTTGCAAAACGGTTGTTAAGGTCAATAGTGGTTCTGGTGGCTTTGTTGTCTTGGAAGAGATTTGAGAGGGCGGTCCAAGCATCAAAAGCCGTTGTGTTCGGTTTTAAGATGGTATGCAGAAGATCTGTTGAAATAGTCCCGTAAATCCATTGGAGGACTATTGAATCCAACCGTTCCCAGCTTTCAGTAGTTGCTGATGTCTTTTCCTTATCTTTTTTTTATCGGATGAGGAAGTAGCTGGGAGGACACGGGGTTGCAGGTGGTCGTAGACTTGATACGCTTTACAATGAATTTTAAAAAGTTCCTACCATGTGATGTAATGGCCGTTTTCTATGTCGAGTGTAACCGGGATGAGGGTACGGATATTGTTCACCGTGACTGCAGGGTGAAGGGAGGTTGCCATAGAAAAAGAAGGGATGTAGATCGGAGAGAAGAGATGGGCGGCAGAAGTACTGATTCGTTGTGGATTAATAAGGTGATGTCACAATCCACCAAACAAGTGAATTGAATTTGGCTTTTGATTGTGACGTAAGAATCCACCAAAAAAAAAAAACCAAACTAATTCAATATCTTTAATTCCTTGTGTTGTTTAGAAGTTGAAAAAGGTAAAAGAAAGGGTAGGTTTGGTTACGATCGTAGAAGGAAAAGAAACAGGGTTAATTTGCTGGAGGGAGGGAAAAATATATTGCAGTTTAGGGTTGTCTATTGGATCAATTTAGCTCGATACCATGATAGAATATAATTCTCCTTGCCCTTATTCATTGATAACATCCCTATAAATACAAGAGACTCTCCACTATTTTGGGAAGAGATAACACTAAATTAATTACAAGATATATCTCTATATTTACAACATAACATAATAATCTATTACAAATACCACAAACCCGTCTCTTTTTTATAGTTTTCAGGAACTATATTTTGTTCGTTGAGAAATACACAATTGTCTTCCTCATGTATCGCGACAGCTATATATAGTTGTTCGTTTACTTCTTGAGTTTCTGCTAGGTTTACCTCATCCTTTTTCTCGGCGTTGTCTGGGCACTCGTTTGAATAATGACCCAGTTTTTGGCATTTATAACAAGTTACCTTTGACTTATCACGACCCGTTGATCCTTCGTGACGACCTTGAGAACCTGATCGACCTCCGCGACCTCTCCAATTTCCTTGGCCTCGTCCTCTACCCCGACACCTGTCGGTATTACTTTTGCCACATCCTTTGCCATTATCAAAATTCTGTTTTGAAGACCCTTCGGTGCGCGAAAACAAGAGTTTACTCTGATTCTCACCCACAACCTTCCTCATCTTCGTTCTCTCCTCGAATGCTTTAAGTCGCCCAATGGCCTCTTTGAATGTAAGGGTTTCGAGGTCAATGGTTTGTTCAATAACAGCGGCTATGGGTAGGTATTTATCGGGTACAGAATTAAGTAATTTTTTTCACAAGGACTTCATCTTCAAGAGTTGAGCCAAGACTCTTGAATTTGGTTTGCACACTCGAAAGCTTTCCGGCAAACTCCTCTATGGAGTCAGGCTCCTTCATCTGCAATCCTTCTAGTTCACTACGCAAGGTCATTAGTCGAGGCTTTTGTACTCGGTCTGCTCAAAGATAGCGAACTCGTAAAGCCTCCCAAACATCTGCTGGGTCTTTATGTTTTGCCACCTGAAGCAAAACGTCTTCGGGAATCGACTAGAAAATAAGAGCCTTAGCGGTGTTCTTCAACCTCTTATCGGCGGCACCACCGGTCACCGGATCTATGACTTCCTCCAAGCCATGTGCCGCCAACACCGTTTCCATCATGATGGACCAGGCAGTGTAGTTTGTAGCCGTTAACTTCGGGCATCGTAGAGACGCACTACCCGAATCTTTAACCACGTTAGCGAGTTGTCCTTGAACTCCTTCACCATCGGCCATCTTCTTGTAACACCTTAATACTGATGCGAAATCTCCTTGTGTAATCGAGGGTTAGCTGATCACACGTCTTCAACCTTAAAGCTCCGATACCAATTGAAAGATTCAATTGGATCGAAAGAAGAAAACGAACACGGTATTTGTGATGAACTATCACGACTCTTTTTAAATTTTTATTTCCAATGATTCAAAAAAACTTACAGACTCTTGTTTAAATACTTGAAACAAACTTGAACAAAAAGAAAACTAACCTATTTGACTTAGGAAAGGAAATCTACTGGATAAACATAAAAATAGTGAAAACAAACAATTTTAACTTTTGAATTTGATCCCTTCCAATACGTAAGCCGACTTCAATCCTATTTTAATTCCAATATACTTGCAGCCCACTTTTCTTAAATTGGCTATGATACCGGGCCAAATAATTATAATGGGCCAACATGGATAAGTTTTTCTGCCGGAACCTAAAACCGAATGTTGCGAGGGGAGGAAGGATATAGGAAAGAGAGTCACTTTTATGGTTTGTGAGAGGGGCAGGAGAGAGAATAAGTGAGACAATGTCAGAATGTCATTTCACTCATTCTTAGAAATATAAAAACGCCAACTATTGTGGATGGATAAAAAGCTAAAAACACCTCTCACAAACGCGTCTAGTCTGCCGACATATTAGATTTCTGCTAATACTTAAAAAACACTCATATTTCAAAAGTTAAATCATTATACATTTTTGTTATTTTACCCAATTACTAAATTTGTAATGATAATAACTAAAACAAATGTGATGTACAAATCGTTAAAAGTACATGATGTAAAATTAATTAATGCAATCCCACATAAAATCAAAAAAGAAAAAAAAAAAAAAAAACAAATGATGCGGAAGATGGCATAGGTGAGAGGAGCACAAGTGTGTTAGTGCCATCATATGATGATGAATGATGATCCAAATTTGAGGGCTGTCATCCCCTTCATCAACTTGTCCATGGTAACCCTCATGGTGGTAAGTGAGGTTTTGGTTTTGGCTACAAAAGCTTGCGATTTGGCGAGGGATTGTTCGTGGTGTTGTAGAGTTTTCTCAATCTCTTGATTCCGCGTCATGATGAACACTTGGGAGCCAAGGATAGATGTCTCTGATACCATTGTTATGGTATAAACCGAGATGCAATAAAGAACAAACAAAGCCAGGAAAGGAGTAATACTTTATATTCATTGAATGAAAGAAATAACACTAAGCTTGCAACTCCTAAACCCACCCCAATAGCTAGCACATGCATAACAAGAAAATAGTGGACGTAAAATAACAAAAGGAAGGTAGGAAATAACATAATTTAGAATTTAAACCTTTGATTAATATTATCGTGACGATAGGTTCTAGATGAATATCATCCTCGCCTTTAACCACGTCTCTGCTTGGCTCTCTCTGGACGCTCATGCCTCTTTATTCCAATTCAGGTGTCCTATTGGAATCGAATTCTTGATTTTGGCTGAAGGTGTCGGTTTCATCAAAAGCAGTGGAATTAACATTCTTGATTTTGGAATTGAATTCAGGCAATGAACCATGGAATTGAAAGTCATATTTTCGAAAAAGTTCGCATAAAGTCATCTTTAGACCATATGCTGGGAGTGGTTTTTGTATTTGAGGTTCAACATAATCTAATAAACATGAAAATTGCAGTTTGTCTGATTACATGAGCAAAAACATTGTTACTTCTTTGTCTTTTTTTTTTTTTTTAAGTTTTCCTCTATATTATTCTTTTCTATTTTCTGATTTTCTATATGCCTTTATTCAGTTTTGATATTTTACTTTAATTCAACTAAATATTTACATTAGGAAATCTAAAACCAGATGAGTTCATCAGTTCATGAGCAGGCCTTGAGAAGAACTAGCATAGCCCACCCGTGTCCATTCCTCGTAGGAACGGGGACCAGTGGACCCATGAAGGGTACATTGCATCTCTAAATTGTCATGATTTCCTTAAATTTGCATCAATAGCATTATACTATTATACAATTTCAACAAAACCACACTGTCACATGACACAATATCCATTAGCAAATACATCCAATTTGCTTTCAACAATTCAAAATTCAATAAATAAGTTTAAATATATAATGTTATGCATTTCATTATTAAGAAACACTTGAGCCAATAGCATGCAAATCTATCATCAATTACCTTGTTGGAGTCTCAAGGTAAAGTCTTTCAGAGACAGAACAACAGCTTTTAGCCTTTCTTTAGCTTCAGCGTCGATTAAATTGCCATCACTATCAAACTTTGCAGGAGGTTGGAATGCATTTATGTAAAACTCGGGCTTGTTTATGAAATGAAGATCAAGAAAAACTCCAATTTGACGAAGATGGTAATGTGACCGTGCTCCACCAAAGCCCCCTCCAGCACTTACGATAGCAGCAGGCTTAGTCGCCCACACATTTGGTGGCCTTGATGCCCAATCTATTGCGTTCTTTAAAGGTGCTAGAGCAATGAAAAATAAACATCTGTAAGCACCAGATTCAGAAGATGACCAAAGCACGATATGAATGATCAATCATGATATACACAAATACATATTTTCAAACAAAACCTTACGTAAATAATTACATTACATACACAAGTGCAAAAGAATGAGTAAACAGTGATAGATGAAACTAGGGGCGTAAACGAGGCAGGGCGCTCTCGAGCTGCTCGAAGATCGGCTTGCTAAAAGCTCAAATCGAGCCGAGCTTAAATGAGCTCGAGCTTAAAAATAAACTTGTTTAACTAAAACAAGCCCGGACCCGAACTTCACTTATCGAGCTAGACCCCAACTTGAGCCTAAAAAATCAAGCCGAGCTTAAAAATAAAATTGTTTAACTAAAACAAGCCCGAACCCGAACTTCACTTATCGAGCTAGACCCCAACTTGAGCCTAAAAATAAGCTTGTTCTAACTGAAAATGAGCCCAGGCTAAATCATCACACCAAATTACCCAAATGTTCATCAACAGATACAACTGAATGAAATTAATGAATTTGTCACATCATCATGAAATTTGTTAACTCTTTTAAGCAAAAGAAAAACAAAGAGTGAGACATGAAGACTCAGACAAGTGCCTTCCTAACACAAAATTAACCCAATCTTATCAGTTATCAAAATCCGATAATCTAGAGTTTGAATTAGCAGTTGCAGCACAAAAATCCTCAACTTAAACTTGCAAAATACTAACAACAAACTGAAAGTAAAGTTACCAGTGATGGAGTAATTATATTCAGGAGAAGCAAAGAGAAAGCAATCAGACTGAAGAATCTTCTGACGAAACGCCTCAACCACCGGCGGATACTTTCCGTCCACTTCCAGATCTGTATTCAGCATCGGCAGAAGCGAAATGTCGATGTACTCGATCGCGATTCCATCTATCAATCCGCTCAACTCAATCGCTGCAATTAAGATAAAGGAGACATATTTTCAACTGCAGTTACAAAGAAGTTTGTGTTGAGAAAAGTACCAGATCGAAGAAGGCCAGCGTTGTAAGAAGCTTTGCGAAGAGATCCACATATTGCCGCAATTTTGATTATTGGTTTAGTTGCCATGATGGATAGATGCTGCAAACTCGTTGGTCGTCTGTCTGTCTGTCTGTCTGTCTGGTGGCTGTTATATTCTTATTTTTTTTTCTTTAGGGGAGGAGGGGTGGTTCACTAGTGATAGTTTTTATCACTCCCATTGTCCAATCACATCATGCCATGTCATCAACCAAATTTCTATCACTAGTGATAGAAATGTAAGCGGGGTGGTATCACTAGTGATGGAATTCTACCACTCCCAAAATATTTACTCACAAAGAACACGTGTCCAGAGCATGTCTCCACTATAATTTGTTGTCAACATGCAAGAGGTCAAGAGGACATGAATCACCATGTGCAACAGGATATCTTGTCAAATACATGCAGATCACAGAGCCATATCCAATCAACATGCAGCATTCAATATTGTTCAACGAGTGATGAAAATGACGCGTTATAAAAATAACGCGTGATATATGCACCGGCGGCGGTGTTCCGTTGCACTTCAACGAGTGATGGCCATGTATCACGGGACCGCCCCGAGTCCCCTTAGTGTTAAGTCAAGTATTATATTATAATAATAAAATATTATATAAGTTGCTATCCGTTCTATTCCTATGTAATTAAAAACAAGATTTTCATGATTTCGGAGAGATTCATAATTCATCCCGTTTGGCCTTTCATATTCATGTACCAAACATGACCTATAACATTATTCATGATGGCATATCATTTGGACACACCTGAATAATGGCATTACCTATGATAGAGATTGAGTTCTATACCAATAGAATAAACATGAATGCAGATTTTTGTTTTTTTCTTATTTTGCGTCTATTCCCTTAAACTATGGGGTATGGTCCCTTTTCCCCCACCTCCACCTCACCATCAAGAAGAAATGGTTCCCCCATTCATCCCTTCCAATAATATTAAGAGAGAGAGGTTCTTCGGGGTGGACAGGGTGAGTCCCTGAGCTCACCGAATTATGCACGGGAGGGGCGGTGTTCCCCGACGGAGAAAGGCTCTACGTCGGCTCCCGACCACCTCTCCGAGATTACATCCACCCGTCTTAAGTTAACCAAATGAACACAAGTTGTTGGTGTTCGTTTTTTAAAATGTTTGTTTAAATTCTTTCATTTTAATAAATAAAGGAACATGTATGAAAATATATATTATTTTATAAAGCGAATTATCATAAAGGATATTTATATAATATCAATTTGTATCATTTGTAGGCATGAAGGATTGTACCATATGTTTAGTGAGTTGT
This sequence comes from Helianthus tuberosus, assembly GCA_030545235.1. Taxonomy (NCBI): domain Eukaryota; kingdom Viridiplantae; phylum Streptophyta; class Magnoliopsida; order Asterales; family Asteraceae; genus Helianthus; species Helianthus tuberosus. Next base: position 156,651,117 of record CM060402.1, on the reverse strand, counting down.
ACTCATATTTGGGTTCTTTTATTTTTAATTCTTTTAGTTTTAATCATAAATCACTTTTAAGAACATACAAATTAACATTTGTAGGAATAAAGGGTTGTCCTCCAATTTGTAGACGTAAAATGTGTGTGATTCAACGTTTCTTTCTAAGTTTTGCGAGTTAACACGACGCAACGTGCGCGTGTGGTTCGACGTTTTTATGTCATCTATTTTTTCTCGTTAAAGTTAAAATAATACACCAACTTTGTATTTTTACGTATAAATGTATTATCATAAAAGATATTAAAGTTAAAATAATGCACACATGTATTATTTGTAGGTATTGGCAGAGCTTGAACAAAAAATCAGTGGGAGTCAGACTCTTGAAAATCCAATACATATTACACTACAAAAAAAATCGAAAATTTTCGATAAAATTAACACTACAAGCAAAAAAATCAATGGAGGCCGGAGCGCCAATGGACAACCAAGAACCTCCGCCATTGTTTGTAGAGAGACACATACATGGTGAACAAATTACAAAAACTCTTCATGTACCTAAATAAATGATTTGGAAGTTATTTGTTTTTGTTCCTTTTACTAAACGAACATAATTGTATCAGATGAAGAGTGGATTTTGACTGAAGTCTCTATGAGTAACATTTTCTTCTTTTATTTATGATCGATTTTCTCTTATGATTTTTAAATGAAGATAACTTTTTCTACAATAATATTTTTTTTTTAAATTACACCAAATTAATATCATTTTATTTTATTTTCTTTAATTTGGTGTATTTTTTTAGATGTTACGGTATGAAAAATTATGCCATTTAAAAATTGTAGGGAAAATAAAAGAGGAAAAGGCTATACAGTTTCTTCCTCCATATGAAGTTTCTATGTGTAGACGTTATGAATGTTTATTTTGGTGATTTGGATAAGTCAAAGTCTATTTTGGTGAATTTCCAGCTTTTTACTTTTGCCGAATCGGTTTGTTTCGGGTTTGAACCAGCTTTTTGAAGGGCAAAAAGGATCCGCTTCGCTTCGCTTTGGCATTGACCAGTTTCAAGGTATAGGTTTACAAAACAAGTGTCGGTTGCAAACCGGTTTCTTTAGTTCGGGTTAAACACGTTCCAGTTCCTGAACCGGTTTTTTATCACCTCTAGATGGAGTCAATGTTTTAAAAACCGGTAAATACCGGCCGGTTATACTGGTATTATCGGTGGCGGATGCAAATCCGGTACGAAACACCCCGGTAAATAAGTGAAACGGCATAAGGTTCGTACCGACGGTAAAATCCAGTATACCGGTTTAAACAGTAATACCGGTACCGGCCCATGGTTATTTTAGTTTGGGTTTTTAGTATTCCGGAGTTCCATCACATACATATACCATCAATCAACATTCAAAACCATCATCACTTACGTTTCATCACTTCATCCATAAGATTCAACTCCATCTTCATCAGTTCATCGCTCCATCTTTATCATGCTTCCAGTTCCATCTTCGTCGGTAGTTTTATTTAATTCTAATAAAATAATTTGGGTGTAAATAGATCCACAAGTGGGTCAAAAAGGGACAGACTTGAAGCAACTTGATGTATGTATCTCTCTCCCGCCATATGTATGTCTATACGGGTAAAACAACGTTCGTAAGAGATTGTATTATGAAACTTGAAAGAGAAAGAGGACATGATAATAGTTATATTATAATTTATGTCAGTGTAAAAAAAGATTAAAACTTTTGAGTTTGCCAATATAATTCATGTATGTATTGTAACACCTCGAAAAATTCACGTCCTATAATGAGTTGACACGTGTCATATGTTTGAACGTGTGAAAGAATGTTTTAGAAGGACTAAAGTTGACAATCATGGAAAGTATGTGAATATACGAGTTCTAAATGTCAACAGTGAATAAATATATTGTACATTACCCCTACATGATGCTCATATCTTCAAACGAATAAATCATGGATCATACGAAGCTAAATATGAAAGAAAGTGAGAGATTACAAACTACAGGGGTTAAATGTGTCAACATGTTTAAGTTATACCTCTGAGTGACCTTTTAGCAAACCCGACGCTTTGTAACGGTTAATTATGCTCACTAGAATGCACGATATAAATTTCATAAAGATTCGTTATCGTATGAGAAAGTTATGATCAAATTCGTATGCGAAGGGTTAAACATACAAGTAATAGGTCGATGTAAACGGAAATGGCTTCTAATCGCCTTTTTAAGCGTTTTAACGCATAGTATGTACTAGAACTATTTTAAACATACAAGGGTTGATACCTACTGATATTTTGGGTAAATTATAATATTTTAACAGTAAGCAAAAGTTGTTAAACTCAGACTTCAGTTTTGAGCTTTTCGGCTTATGTGAAATTACCAAAATGCCCCTACGGTGCATAGTTTGGTTATAATTAATAAATTTCACATATATACTTTACCCTACTGTTATAACTTATTAAATTGAGTATTATTGCTGATTACATCAGACCTGTAACTTAGATTAATACTTAAACTCTTTTACAACCTTGTAAATAACCAAACTACCCTTACGGGGCATAGTTTGTGTTTAAATTCGTTTCGGGCATAATAAAAGATATCTTACTGATGTCACAACATATTTGAAGCATGTCAACTTAGGAAACCTGTATATGGCTCTAATAATTACCCGTTACACCTCTTGCGCGTTCGGTTCGGTTTATGTAACTAGTTTGCATAAATTAGCCGAAACGGGTCAAACCTTATCGGTTTTATCTCAAAATCCAGAATGTGTATGAAATACCCATATTAAGCAAGTCTTCAAACTTGTCGGGTCTAAATCACATTCTATTCCGGTCTTCGCTTAATAGTGCGTACGAACCGTATCTTGGAAACTAACCGGTCTAAGATTAAGCTTAATTAAAGACCCGTTAGGATTCTAATAGGTTATTATAAACCTTCGTTCCAGATTAGGAGGACCAGTAAAAGCTACTTGCATTTGCTTATTGTGATTATTACTTTGCTCAGGTAAATACTCTTAACTTATTTTCCCTATACGAGCTTGGGTTACGGTATATAAAATACCGCTTGGTCGGGCATCAAATCTTCCATCGTTTGGTGGTTAATTGAATAATTTGATCGGACCGTTTAAATTGTTTTGTTTACTTAAAGCCTTTGGGGGGTTAATGACCATGTCCCGGATATTCTTGGCATCATTTTACGAAATGGCCACGACCTAAGCGCGGAGTGTAGGCGTACACTCGTCAGTGCATAAATAGATTATGTGGTGTGTCTATTGATCTTTAACCCGGCACGATCCAGGCTACTGAACGCATAAGGAACATGTAATTCTGTTACGAGATTATATATTTAAATAATTATCCCAAGTTATAAAATGTTTATGCCATGTGCATCCAAATCAATTTTTAATCATTTTTAAAATGAGTCAGTTGATTGTATTTACCAGTGTAAACTGACGTATTTTCCCAAAAAGATTAAATGCAGGTACTAAGCGTAATAGGCTGGATTCTCTCCTTAGCATCAATAAAGAGTCTCGCAAGCTTAAGATGCCTATCGTCTGTTGAACAACTGTTTCCTATTTGTTTTCGACCCGTCTGTGGATAAACTTTCAATTGTTTGTGATACACGATATTACAATATTTTATTCGGTTGAAACATATCTTTCAATTGCTTCCGCTGTGCATTTAAATATTGTGTTGTTTGACTATTATGTTGCCAACCACGTCACGATACTCCCCACCGGTGACACGTGGAATTCGGGGTGTGACATGTATGTATCTCTATGAAATTTTAGGGTTAACTAGTTCACTCGGTTGAACCATCCGGTATAATCCGGTTCTACCGGTTGAACCATTTTTTAGCCTATACCGATATGATTTAAAAACCGGTTTATAAAACATTGGATGGAGTTAATGTGATATAGACTGACTATTTTTAGAGATGATGAAAGCAAATATGGAAACTATATTGATTGATTGAAGAAGAAAACAATACAGAGTAATAACCACCGAAGTGGCCAGGGCTATGCCCTTCTCAATGCCATAAGCATGAGCCTAACAACTTACTAATTTCTCCTTATCCTTCACTAATGACTAATGCCTTATTTATAGAAAAGTAATTACACTAATACCCCTTACACTATTACAATATACTAATACGTATGTGATTTCCATCAATACTCCCTCCATAAGTCAAGACTTGTCCTCAAGTCTTGTGAAAAGAACCCACAACTGTTTGAACACCCACATCCGAATGCATAGTCAACTCGTCCCTTTCATCCCATTCATCATCCCCAAGTAATAAGACACGAAGACTACCCGCCGGACACTTGTGGCTAGGACTATAAACCTGTCCACATTTAAAACACAAGCCCTTCTTCTTCTGATCCTCCCACTCGACACGAGATAAGGAGCGAATGCCTCGATCATTGACACCTGCTTGCACCTTGGCAGCCCCATCATTGCCAACACTTGTAAATACCGTGGTACCCCATACACGATGGTTGATTCCCGAATCCATAGAAGGCAACCCGGTATGCGACACATACCGAAAACGAGATATCAACGAACCGGATTTGGATGGCCGAAGCATCAACTCCACATCTTTAACCAAATACATAGCATCCATACAAGTAATAGGTCGATGTAAACGGACTTGTTGCTTGACATCCTCTTTAATTGGACTAGGTTACATGCTAGTATAACCCTCTGTGATTATACACCTTGGTTCATTCGTTATCCAATTAATATGCATGTTTCCGTTAATTGCTCATATGTTGACCATTATGCCCTTTTCACCATAAAACATGATTTTTGAAAATGTAAAAGTGTAGAAACCTTAGTTACTGATTTATAAACTTGCACCTAAAATTTGACATCAGTTTGAGGTCTAGATTAAGAGTTATGCTCATTAGCGTAAATTGAAAGCTTTATGTTAATTAAACGACATAATTAGCGTATAGCCTAATTAAACCTACTTTTTGATATCAAACTTATTACCCATTGATGTAATATATTATTTTGGGATTTTTGAAGATTTTTAATTAATTTTAGGCTGAGCATAACTTATAGTCATAGGCTTAATCCGGTAATTGTCGGTTTTGCCCTTACGGGCTATAAAATGAGTTTTACATATCTAATTGACTCCAAACCTTTTGCTACTGATCTTATATGATAAATAAATTATTTTAAGCCTTCTGGAATAATAAAAATATCAGCTTTATGTATAGAACCCGGAAATGGCTTCTAATCGCCTTTTTAAGCGTTTTAACGCATAGTATGTACTAGAACTATTTTAAACATACAAGGGTTGATACCTACTGATATTTTGGGTAAATTATAATATTTTAACAGTAAGCAAAAGTTGTTAAACTCAGACTTCAGTTTTGAGCTTTTCGGCTTATGTGAAATTACCAAAATGCCCCTACGGTGCATAGTTTGGTTATAATTAATAAATTTCACATATATACTTTACCCTACTGTTATAACTTATTAAATTGAGTATTATTGCTGATTACATCAGACCTGTAACTTAGATTAATACTTAAACTCTTTTACAACCTTGTAAATAACCAAACTACCCTTACGGGGCATAGTTTGTGTTTAAATTCGTTTCGGGCATAATAAAAGATATCTTACTGATGTCACAACATATTTGAAGCATGTCAACTTAGGAAACCTGTATATGGCTCTAATAATTACCCGTTACGCCTCTTGCGCGTTCGGTTTATGTAACTAGTTTGCATAAATTAGCTGAAACGGGTCAAACCTTATCGGTTTTATCTCAAAATCCAGAATGTGTATGAAATACCCATATTAAGCAAGTCTTCAAACTTGTCGGGTCTAAATCACATTCTATTCCGGTCTTCGCTTAATAGTGCGTACGAACCGTATCTTGGAAACTAACCGGTCTACGATTAAGCTTAATTAAAGACCCGTTAGGATTCTAATAGGTTATTATAAACCTTCGTTCCAGATTAGGAGGACCAGTAAAAGCTACTTGCATTTGCTTATTGTGATTATTACTTTGCTCAGGTAAATACTCTTAACTTATTTTCCCTATACGTGCTTGGGTTACGGCTTGATATCCTCTTTCAAACCCGCAATGAAATAGCCAATAGTTTGCGACTCCGGTAAACGAGGGACCAAGGATAACACATACTCAAAATCATCAATATAATCAAAGATGGAACCCGATTGCTTAATAGTAGCTAACTGTTCATACTGATTCTGAATTGAAAGACCAGTGAAACGTTGCAACAATTCGGACTGAAATTGAAGCCAAGTCAAAGACGGATGAACCTGATTGATGATTGTGAACCAATGTTGAGCAGCACCAATCATACTCAGCTGAGCAAGCTGTAAACGAGAGGCCTCAGGAGTCTGATTGAGATCGAAGAACAAGTTCGCCTTCCGGATCCAGCCTTGTGGATCAAAACCCGAGAATTCAGGCAAATGCACCTTCTTCACAGCCCATGGTAAGCCCGATGGTGGATCCGAAGAGTCAGATTTAGGATCGAGTGTCGAGAACACTATACCAGAAGATCCAGGACCTGATGAATCATCCACATGCTTCTTCTCCTGCGAGTTCATCCATGTTAACACAACCTTACGAAACTCGGTGGATTCCAAACGATCCTCTTCCAAAACCTGCAAGGAGGTCTTAATTGCAGTAACATCGGCTTGTAACTGCTGAATCTGTTGATCATGAGCTTCCAATCGAGCATTATGATTCACCATAATTGAATCGGCAAGTGAAGAGAACCTGAGAGATCTGAGAATCAGAACTTTGAACAGGAACAGATCTGAATCTGAATTAAAATCAGAATTAAAATCCGAGACCGAATCGGACAATAGATCAGAAGGTGAATTAAAATCGAACAGGAACAGATGTGAAATCAGCGATTGCAAGGAAATCGGAATTAAAATCTGAAACTGAATCTGGAAACGATGATTCAGAAATCGGAACTGAAATCCGATAATACAGAAATCGGATTCAGAAAGCGATGATGTCTCTGCAGAAATTGAAATCAGAAACGAATTAGATCTGAGATGAATTGGATCTGAGATCCGAAGGTGATGCAGAGCCGAAAATGGAAGATCTGATTGATTTTGGAAAGAGACGCTAACTTTGGGAATTTGAAGATTAATGGAGAGCAGAGTAGGCAGGTCGGACCAATGATAGCGACTGACTATTTTTAGAGATGATGAAAGCAAATACGGAAACTATATTGATTGATTGAAGAAGAAAACAATACAGAGTAATAACCACCGAAGTGGCCAGGGCTATGCCCTTCTCAATGCCATAAGCATGAGCCTAACAACTTACTAATTTCTCTTTATCCTTCACTAATGACTAATGCCTTATTTATAGAAAAGTAATTACACTAATACCCCTTACACTATTACACTATTACAATATACTAATACGTATGTGATTTCCATCATAATGCGGGCCCAGCCCAACTCCAGTCAGTGATCAATTTTCAATTTATAACTAATTTTAGTGTTGACTTTAGAATTTGTCAATGCAGAAAGTAAGAAAGTATGCTTAACTTATATAATAATAATAACGTTTTACAATATGCAGAAAGAAAGAAAGTCTGTTTGACTTATATAATAATAACGTTTTACAACATTTGAACCAACTTAGATAATAACAACATCCCATCTTGACGTACTCATTTGTTCTCTTGTTCAATCAGTACTTATTGCTGTACCAGTAAACACCTTTGTTCTTCTCATCACTCTCATCGGGCTCGATAAACAGACAGTTCTTGGATTCTCTCCATAACGCGACGAAAAACGGAGTGTCATCACTCTGATAAAACTCGCCCAAAATCGGCCTGATCGCTTTGGTGGCTTCCATAGCATGATAATGAGGAATGTAAGAGAACAAATGGTGTAGCACATGAGTATCAGTAATGTTATGAAACACCTTGTTTAAAATCCCATAATCCCTATCAACAGTTGCAAATGCACCTTTCATCCAGTTCCATTCAGAGTCAGCAAAGTGAGGCAAAGAAGGATGAGTATGATGAAGGTAAGTAATGGTCAAAAGAAACGCGTTCATGACCATCAACGGACCACCATAGACGAAGAAAAGCCACGTGAATCCTTGAACCATCGCGACGTTATACAAAACATAAGAAAAGGCCAGAAGCCCGATATCAGACATGAGAATAAGCACGCGCTCACCATCACTGAAAATCGGGCTTCTAGGATCATAATGGCTAGCGAATTTATCATAAGGTCTTCCGGCAGCATTAATAGACAAGTAAATGTACCAACCAAGAGTGAGTTTGACAATAAGAGTTAGCGTTCGACCAATCGGGTTGTCTAGGTAAAAAGCCGCCGCATTAAGTGTGGATCTCGTCTTAGGAACATAAACCTCGTCACGATCAAGTGAGCCGGTGTTAGCATGGTGTCGACGGTGGCTTATTTTCCAAGAAAAGTAAGGGGTTAAAAGGCATGAATGTAAGACAAACCCTATAGTATCCTCAAGCCATGCATAGTCACTAAAAGCATGGTGACCACATTCATGAGCAATGAGCCAAATGCCCATGAACACACAACCTTGAAGGAACCAGTAGAGCGGCCAGACAACATACGAAAAAGGATAAGGGAGGCGAGGGATAAAAACGGTGGCTAGGAGGTATAAGATGGAGGCTGCAGTAAGGTCAGCCAGAAGATATGAAAATGATTTGATCATGGATCTTTCGAAACAATGAGGTGGGATGGCTTTCTTGATGTCTGCTAATGTAAATGGTGGTTTTGTGGTTGGTGCTCTTTTGATGACAACGTTGGACTCGTCGTCTTGAGGATTCGAACGGCCACCGGCGCCCATGTTGAGAATGAGAGTTGTGTATAATGGATGAAAAGATATCCAGTCTTTCGCTACATATATATACACATACATCGTCAGGTGGTAGTTATTATTTATTAGGTGGCCGTCTTTGTTTACTGAGTTCTCGTAACTACCCACTTTTTGATCAGATGTATAAATACAAAAGATCGGTTGTTGTATTGTATATAGTTAGAAGATATCCTACAAACTCTAAATTTCTGGCTGATCACATGAACTAAGTAGAACTGTAGAAGTGACACAACTGAAAACTTTTAACCATAGTGTCATAATATGTGATAGAGGGTGAAGTTTGCTACAAAGTCCATTTTTTCTATAAAGTGTACAAAGTTATAAAACACTACAATTTCAGTCATAAAACACACTCAAAACCCACAAATAACATAGTGAAAATCAATAAAACACAATTTCCAAACCCTAACAGTCTTTAAAAACTTCAAACACATCATCGTACAACTATCAATATAAAACACAACATGATAATCAACATAAACACACTAATGTTAGTCATTTAATAATCAAAGCCTTATCATACAAAACACAACGTAAAACGCACAAATATGATGTTTTAGTAATCTTCACTATGTTATTTGTGAGTTTTGAGTGTGTTTTATGGTTGACATTATAGTGTTTTATAACTTTTTACACTTTATAGAAAAAATAGACTTTGTAGCCAACTCCCACCCATGTGATATATATACCCACACCCAACAAGTATAATAATTATTGTGTTGACATATATAAAAGTATTTATAGAAGAAAGAAAAATTAATAAATGTTGGCATTTTTCAAACTAAATCAAACAAACGTATAAAAAGAAAATTTAATAAAGGGTGAAATTCCGAATAAAGTGAAAGACTTGCGTTTAATTATATATTACTAGGTTATTTCCCGTATAATACATGGATGTAACAAATCAAACTTTTATAAACTTAAAAGCTATAAGTAACTGTGATTATACAAAAAATTAAATAACTGAGATACATAAAGTTTATTAGAATTAGGACAAAGATACAATGAAAATAAAAATGCATCAAGAAAATATACAAAGAATTCATAAATTTGTGAATATTGTTTTACTAGGTTAGAACTCCGTGTATTACACGGGTTGAATAAATGTAATTTTATATACCAAAAAATAAAAAAAATATATCTTTAAAAATGTTGTTTATTACACGGGTTGAATAAATGTAATTTTATATACCAAATAATAAAACAATATATATATTTAAAAATCTCATTTATTACATGGGTTGAATAAATGTAATTTTATATATTAAATAATAAAAAAGTTGTATTTTTAAGAACCTCATGTATTGTATGGGTTGGGTCAATTTAAATTTATATATTAAATAATAAAAAAAGTTACATTTTTAAGAACCTCATGTGTTATACGGGTTGAGCACATGTAACTTTATATGCAAAACAATGAAAAGTTATATCTTTATAAACCCTATATATTATATGGACTAAATAAATCACTACTAGAAAACATGGTTTATGTCATGTAATTTTTGGTTACAATGGTAGCAATTTCCTTGTTGTCGCCAGTTTGCCACCGAAAATACGGTGAAAAAAACACCCGTGTCAATTGCCCTAATGCCACCAAATAACCACCATTTTTATATTTTGCTACCTTATTTTTACCACCACAAAATTGGTCAAAATTATTTGCCACCGCTTCATGTTTGCTACGCTCTGCCTTGTTTGCCACCGAGTTGTGACGCGTTTTCATACCATTTAGCCATCAGGTTTTGCACGTTTTGATACCATTTAGCCACCGATATTGCCACCATTTAGCCACCATTTTTTACACAATTTTTTTGATACCATTTAGCCACCGATATTGCCACCATTTAGCCACAATTTTTTACATTTGCTACCATTTACTGATTACTGGAATATTGGTTTGGTTTGGAATATTGGCTTTTAATTCAGATTTTTTTTTCTCCCTGCCATTTTCATCAAAATTACATGTCAATAAAACTACAAATAATATAAAAAAAGACTAATAAAATCCCAAAATTATATAAAACATCTCGTTTTCAAAAGCATATAAAAAATACCAACTAAAACATAAAATAACTAAAATTATCCTTGTAACGCCCTGCGTCCCTAAACTTTAGACTATTGGCAAGTTTAGTCCCTGGACCTTGCCTATTGTCAATTTTAGTCCCTGAACTATGTGATCTTTAATACTTTTGGTACTTGGTGAGTTCTATGCTATATACTAGATACTTGGAATGTCTAAATCTAAATACTTGGAATGCCTAAATCTATATGCTTGAAATGCCTAATTCTATATACTTGGAATGCCTAATTCTAGATACTTGGAATGTCTAAATCTATATACTTTGGTGCTTGACTCTTGAGACTCGTGAAACTTGAGATTTGGTTGAACGAGGGACTGGAGTCTTGTCACTGGCGGTGTCACACCCCAACCAATGGCGGAATCAACGGGGCGCGTCACTAGGCGAATCAGATTGCTCAAGAGAATCCATAACAACTATATTGCGACATTATTTAATGCATTCATTATCCCATACTAATAAACAATACATTCACATAAGTTATCACAGATTTATTGTCCTCTCGAACAATACAAATCCGACAACTAGATTTTAGGTGAGTTTCTAGACTTCCTAGCTTGATTGATGTAGACTGCAACTAAACCTACAACATACGTTAAAACAACGTCAATACAAAAGTATTGGCGAGTATACAAGTTTTGATAAAGTAGCGAAAGTAACTAAAAAGGCTGCGAATTACCAAATACATAACGGGATACCTCAACATACATGCATACAAGACTGATACTACCAGCTAAGTCACTCAAGCTGCGATTGCGATTGCTATTCATCCTAACTAGACCCCGTCGGGTGCTATAGTACTATACTAGTTAAGGCGGGACCTTGCGAGTATAAGTCCTAACACATATGTAACTAGCATCACGTGTAAATATGCATAAACAGTTAGTCACAAGTGATAAACAGTTTGATTGAATAAATCGTTTGATAAGTTTGATTTGATAGAAACGTATGTTACACCCAAAAATGCGATAAAAAGGGTTCGAGTATACTCACAGCCTGTGTTCGGCAAGCAAACACAACTTGGTTGGATTGAAAGGAGCGCGTATGAGATTATCCTTATTACAGATCGATAACGTAAGCGTTGAATAGTGCGTTAAATGGTGGCAAGGTGTCAATGGATTGGACAGTACTCCGATCGGATGGCAATCCGATCGGGTGGCCGGTCGATCGGGTAACAATCCTTTCGGATGGTCATCCGATCGGGTGACCACTCAATTGGCTTGCTACCTCGTTGGGAAAGATGTGTTTGTGTATGATGATTTTCCTTTTGAAGTTTTCGTTGTAGCATTTTGAAAACAGAGAAGTATCTCTACCTTTCAGGTCGGTCGATCGAACGGTCGGTTGATCGGGTGATAACCCGATCGGGTGGCTGTTCGATCGGACGGTGATCCAATTGGCAAGACACTTTGGTTGCTGATGAGTTTACAGCAGACTGGTCGCTCGATCGGGTGGCAATCCGATCGGGTGACAATACGTTGGAACTGATGTGTGATGAGGACTTGTAAAACGTTTAAGTGTTGAGGATCCAAAAGTCAGCCGATAGGATGATCGTTCGATCGGACGGCAATCCGACCGGTCGGCAATCCGTTCGTTGTTCAGATCCTTGAATGTTTGAAAATTGTTGAAGTCTTGATACCAAGTGCAATCCGATCAGAGTGTGGGTCGATCGGGTGGCTGTCCGATCGGACGGTAATCCGATCGGACGGCAATCCGTCCCGCAGCCTGATCGTTTCCAACTGTTTTATTTTGTTAAATTTCTGCGATTTGATCGAGACGGTATGACTACGAGCTAAACAATGGAAACTCCACCGAGTCCAAGTCATTGGATCGGATGGGAATCACCCCGTCCGTTCAGTTAACTGTTCTCGATAGTTGTTCGTGTTCAACATGATAAGCCGGTCATCTCGTTGATAGGAATCAGTTCTCAAGCCGATACTTCACTAGAGACAGAGTAGAAGGTCTGTACGAGCTCTGTTGCTACCGGTTTTGAGTGAAAAGTTAAGAAAGTTTGAAGAAAAGCTTAGAAAACTTAGATTCGGCTTAGATTTAGGTGAGATTAGTGTTTGTACACCGTGGAATCTATCAGATCTGGACTGTTCTTGATGAGATGAGGTCACACTTCATTGTTCCTAAGAACTCCATGATGACATCACCTTAGAACGACTCAAATCCAAAGATTTAACGGTGAAAAAGTGAGATTTGATGACAAGAAAGATGAAGGAGTGCGTGTAGATCATAGAAGTACAAGATTCAGGGTGAAAACTTACAAGAATTATGGGAAATCGAGTGAAAATGGCGAGAAGGCGTCTGGTCGAGCGAGGGCAGTCACATCAACTATTGTTGATGTGACAAGTGGGGTATTTATAGGCAAGGAGGAGGAGAAAGGCGGTGCAGTGAATCGGATCGGATAGCTGTCCGATCGAGTGGCACCTCGATCAGGTGGCCATCCGGTCGGGCGTTCATTCGATCGGTGGCATCCGGCGAGTTGTGTTTCGGCGTTTCGTTTCGATCGTTAAGCGTTGCGATTGTTTGGTTACACGTTTCATCCACCTTTTCATATATTTATTATAACTAGTCACTTTGGGTCGTATATACATATCCATATTCCAATCCCGCGATAATTGAGTTACGCGTACCTGCGAGTGCGTTTTTGAGTGTTGTGCTACATTGCGACACATCACGGCTATCAAGGAGGGTAGAATTGGTCCTCACTCGACATCATCGTGGTTGTCAGCAAGTGCAATGTGATGTGATAGCGATAAAGTATGCGAAAATACTGCGAAATAACGATGTATTCGATATAGCTACATTATGATCCGAATCTCTGGTGCTAGGCGTAACGAGTATAACGAGTAGTAACAACGCACGAATGTGCGGCTTGTTACAGTCTCCCCTGCTTTAGGAAATTTCATCCCGAAATTAATCCACAAGAAGGGTTGCGAGGGTCGATGCGAGTGGGAGTAGCGATAAAAGCTTCAAAATAAACGAGTGATAAATTGAAATCCGACGAGCGAGATGGGAGGTCGATTGAAGATTGATGAGAGAAGGCGTTGTGAAGTCTCGGCGATGGCGGTGAGTAAGACATTTCGTTATTAACAAAAGATGGCAACACACGAAAAGCGATCCAAAGTGTTTTGAATTCTCGAAAAGTTGATTAATTCGAAAAGTCTTCCCACAATGCGGCGTTAACTATCTCGACGTTCACACCAGCGCTATGAGAGGGGTTTTATTAGGTTATTAAAAGATTTTAGGGTGTTTAAAACTCATTTTACGAAAATTTCTCGCCACGCGGCATTAACTTGAGTCGATTGTCATTCCAACGTTACAAGAAAATCTCGTTTTGTACAAAGGTTTTGATCAAATTTTAGAAAAAGTTTTGTAAGAAAAGCTTTGTTTACACAAAGGTTTTAATAATATCAAAATTTTAAATTTAAAGTCGGCCCCGCATGGCACCTTCCCATGAAAGTTCGACAATATGGCTAAAACACTTATATATAGGAAGTACCAGCGGCGTATCCACCATGCTTTAACCATATGGCTTCCATCTCGTGAGGCAGTGTCATACGTATCAACATAGTACAGACAGATTTGCGATGACTTGATCCAAACGGGAAAAGGGTTGGATCAAGTCTTGAAAAGCGTACTGAGTGATGAGGTCATTTTCGAGCTCAGTTTAGTGTCACGAGCGAGTGCGACAAGCGATTAGCAGTACACGATAATTGATAGCGCAAAACAAACACAAACATAGTAAGTGAAGACAACGACAATAATCGAAGAGCGATAAGAGAAAGGCGATAGCGACATCCGTCGAGCGATAAGCGACTGTCGACGCGTTGCAAGCGATGGAAACATGCGATTTGATTTGATTAGATTACACAACACCATAAATTTTAACTGACATTAGACCCCACATGGCCTTTTTCCACAAAAGTCTGCTGATATGAGTAAAGCACTTATATGTAGGAAGTACCAGCAGCGTATCCACCACGCTTTAACCATACGAGTTTCGTCCCGTGAATCGAGGTCATATGTGCTAATTATAACACAGATAACATAGATAACGGTAAGCGATAGCGTTAGCGATAAACGTTAAGGGTACAAGATGAGTGATGGCGCAATACACAAGCGATAGAGTGACACTCAAGCGATAAAGTGATACGCAAGCGATAAAGCGATACACAAGCGATAGAGTGACACACACGATAAGCGATAGTGTGATACACATAATAAGCGATTGAGCGAACACACTGTAAGTGATTGAGGTCGCGAGATAGATTCCGGCAATAATGCGATTGCGAGCGTGTTTGACTTACGAAAAGTCTGGGCGATTACACGCTTCGAGTTGCGATTGAGATTGTTACGCCTTACGATGTAGTTTAGTGTGTCGAAATAACCACAATAGTATAATAGGTATACATTCCAACTCCACATGGCACTTTATTTACAAAACTTCGGTTAGCATGGCGAAACACCGTCATGTTTCAACCATACGCCTCCGTTTCATGACTAGGTGTCACACTTTGTCAGACATGGTCAAGATGCTTATATATAGGAAGTACCAGCGGCGTATCCACCACGCTTAACCATGCCCTGAACGTAAAGGCATCATTGAAATTCATTACGATTTCCGTGCACTAACCAAAATAATCCCGTGTGCACCCGTGATTAACCTGACTCTTGCACGTTTATCGTACCTTATCTCAAGAATGCATAGTAGGGGTAAAATGTATTATATATTGCATAGTGCTAGCATATAGATTGTGCGCGAGTGCGAGGAAGAGCGAGAGACAAATAGAGTCCACATTGCGTCAAGAAATAGAACAAGTTCAACATATACAGGAAATTAATAGCGAAAAATTGTATCATTACAACAATATTGTATGCATAATTAATGTTGTTGCGGAGGGCTTCTGCGGAGACTGCGATTGTTGCTGAAATTCCTCAAGTCTGCGGCCCTGTGCGGCAGTTCTGGGTAAAATGACCATACCAGTTGCAATTGTCACAATAATGACAGTTAGCTCCTGATGGGTGATGATACGTACACATGGGACACAGGGGATGGCTTCCAGTGTAGGCGCGCTTCACAAGAGCGGGAGAAAATCATAGCGGTGTGGGGTTTGGAATTTCATTCATGCTTGGTTCCTTTCGCTTGTGGCTGAGCTCGTTGAGATCCTGAGATGAGGTGTCGTTGTCTTTGGAGGATTCGTCTGATGATTTGCTGGAGACATCGTCGGAGGAATCTTCAGAAGAATCGTCGGATGAGTCGATGACGATTGCTTGATGAGGTTGGTTGACAGGATTCTTGGAGAAGAATCCGTCCAAGACTCGTTTGTCGTTGATCTCTGCGGCCAAGCGATAAGTTCTTCAATGGTAGCGGGTCTTGCAGCTTCGACAAAATCGCCCACACATTCAGGTAAGCCGCGAAGGTACTTCGTGATGGCTTTTTCTGAGGTGTTGACTTGACTTGGGCAGATTATGCTAAGCTGTTTAAACCTTGCGGTGTAGCCAGTATTGTCATCTTCGACTTGCTTGATTTTCCAAAATTCGTCTTCTAGCTTCTGAACTTCGTGAGGAGGGCAGTACTCTTTCTTCATGAGTTCCTTCAACTCATCCCAAGAGAGGGTATAAGCTGCGGAGATCCCACGTTTGTTACGTTCAGCAGTCCACCAGTCGAGTGCTCGCGATTGAAATACTCCGGTTGTGCAAGTAGTACGAAAACTATCAGGACACCCACTCTGACGAAGGGTAACGTCGATAGAATCGAACCACTGGAGTAGTTGGGACACACCTCCTTCACCCGTGAACTCCATCGGGTCACAGGCTTTGAAGTGTTTGTAGAGGAAAGCCGATTGCGGTGCTTCCGTCTTAGAGTCTTCCGGGGTTCGAGAGTTGCTGAGAGAGTGCACTTGAGTGACAATTTGAGGAATGACTATGGCCACAAGCGAGGCAATCCTCTTCTTGGCGCTTCGTTCGGCTCTTCTCCTAGCAGTTTGTCTCGAGGTAGAGTCGTTGGAAGGCATCTAGACAGAGAGAGATTTGGAATGAGATTCAATCATAATGGTTTTTGAGTTTTGTGATGCGATTGAGCGTGATCAAAACTGGTTGCGAGTAATATAATAGATTTCACATAGGAGCCACATAGGAGACACGAGATTCCTAAGTTCTCACACAATTAATTGGGGAAATCGGTAAAGCGTAAAGTTTTAAATGGTAGCCACATAAACGTGAATAAGTTCAGTAAAGCGTAAAATCGGCAAGTTATAAGCGAGAAGCATAGATAGAGTGCCTCGGGTGTTTAGGCGTCGACTACCCAAGGTAACCCAACTATACCCAACAAATTCGTGCATGCGCGTTGCCCCAGAAGGCTTATGCTTCCACTGGGATGCAGTTCATGGCATTCATCTTCCTAGGCATCGTGTGGCTCGAGTTATCATTATAATCGAGTCCTTGGTGAGAGCTTTTGAAAACCATTTTATAGAGAGTGGAACGGTATATTAAGATACGGGTTTTACCCCTGACTTAATTACTTCGCTCCTAGCTATGGTTGTCCTCTTCGAATAAGTTCGAGAGTTCCACTGGATTTTGAGATGGAGACTTCCGCTGAGTTGTGGATGTCACTCCTAGCTCAACGAAAGTTCTCTTGATAGAAAAATGCGATGAGTGAGCGATCTTATCGAGAGTTCTTGGTTTTCACGCCTGATCTCGATTGGACCACTTGGTTGTGTTATGCGAATATTTTTGAAAACGTGTGTATTGTGTTGGCCTTAGGAAAGGCTAAGTAATATTCTAGCCTTAGGAAAGGCTCTTCATGTGAAATTGTAGTATTCGGTGTTCACGCGAAGTAGTAGCTTTTAGTGAATTCGATCGAGAGTATCAAGTAGGCCCATACAAATCCTACTGGATTCATGCGAGTCGACCTGTTGGTACTTAGACTATAGACTAGGTCATTTCTAAGACATTGACCCAGACTAGGTCGAGTCTGGCCTAATTCCCTATAGTTGTGGCTCTGATACCAATCTGTCACACCCCAACTGATGGCGGAATCATCAGGGCGCGACACTAGGTGAATCAGATTACTCAAGAGAATCCATAACAACTATATTGCAACAGTATTTAATGCGTTCATTATCCCATACTAATACACAATACATTCACATAAGTTATCACAGATTTCTTGTCCTCTCGAACAATACAAATCCGACAACATAGATTTTAGGTGAGTTTCTATACTTCCTAGCTTGATTGATGTAGACTGCAACTAAACCTACAACATACGTTAAAACAACGTCAATACAAAAGTATTGGCGAGTATACAAGTTTTGATAAAGTAGCGAAAGTAATTAAAAAGGCTGCGAATTACCAAATACATAACGGGATACCTCAACATACATGCATACAAGACTGATACTACCAGCTAAGCTCGAGCTGCGATTGCTATTGCTATTCATCCTAACTAGACCTCGTCGGGTGCTATAGTACTATACTAGTTAAGGCGGGACCTTGCGAGTATAAGTCCTAACACACATGTAACTAGCATCACGTGTAAATATGCATAAAAAGTTATTCACAAGTGATAAACAGTTTGATTGAATAAATCGTTTGATAAGTTTGATTTGATAGAAACGTATGTTACACCCAAAAATGCGATAAAAAGGGTTCGAGTATACTCACAGTCTGTGTTCGTCAAGCAAACACAACTTGGTTGGATTGAAGGGAGCGCGTATGAGATTATCCTTATTACAGATCGATAGCGTAAGCGTTGAATAGTGCGTTAAACGGTGGCAAGGTGTCAATGGATTGGACCGTACTCCGATCGGATGGCAATCCGATCGGGTGGCCGGTCGATCGGGTGACAATCCTTACGGATGGTCATCCGATCGGGTGACCACTCGATTGGATTGCTACCTCGTTGGGAAAGATGTGTTTGTGTATGATGGTTTGCCTTTTGAATTTTTCGTTGTAGCATTTTGAAAACAGAGAAGTATCTCTACCTTTCAGGTCGGTCGATCGAACGGTCGGTTGATCGGGTGACAACCCGATCGGGTGGCTATTTGATCGGACTGTGATCCGATTGGCAAGAGACTTTGCTTGCTGATGAGTTCACAGCAGTCTGGTTGCTCGATCGGGTGGCAATCCGATCGGGTGACAATACATTGGAACTGATGTGTGATGAGGATTTGTAAAACGTTTAAGTGTTGAGGATCCAAAAGTCAGCCGATCGGATGATCGTTTGATCGGACGGCAATCCGATCGGTCGGCAATCCGTTCATTGTTCAGATCCTTGAATGTTTGAAAATTGTTGAAATCTTGATACCAAGTGCAATCCGATCGGATTGCGGGTCGATCGGGTGGCAGTCCGATCGGACGGTAATCCGATTGGACGGCAATCCGTCCCGCAGCCTGATCGTTTCACAACTGGTTTATTTTGTTAAATTTCTGCGATTTGATCGAGACGGTATGACTACGAGCTAAACAATGGAAACTCCACCGAGTCCAAGTCATTGGATCAGATGGGAATCACCCCGTCCAATCAGTTAACTGTTCTCGAAGGTTGTTCGTGTTCAACACGATAAGCCGGTCATCTCGTTGGTAGGAACCAGTTCTCAAATCGACACTTCACTAGAGACTGAGTAGAAGGTCTGTACGAGCTCTGTTGCTACCGGTTTTGAGTGAAAAGTTAAGAAAGTTTGAAGAAAAGCTTAGAAACTTAGATTCGGCTTAGATTTAGGTGAGATTAGTGTTTATACACCGTGGAATCTATCAGATCTGGACTGTTCTTGATGAGATGAGGTCACACTTCATTGTTCCTAAGAACTCCATGATGACATCACCTTAGAACGGCTCAAATCCAAAGATTTAACGGTGAAAAAGTGAGATTTGATGACAAGAAAGATGAAGGAGTGCGTGTAGATCATAGAAGTACAAGATTCAGGGTGAAAACTTACAAGAATTGTGGGAAATCGAGTGAAAATGGCGAGAAGGCTTCTGGTCAAGCGAGGGCAGTCACATCAACTGTTGTTGATGTGACAAGTGGGGTATTTATAGGCAAGAGGGAGGAGAAAGGCGTTGCAGTGAATCGGATTGGATGGCTGTCCGATCGAGTGGCACCTCGATCGGGTGGCCATCCGGTCGGGCGGTCATTCAATCGGTGGCATCCAGCGAGTTGTGTTTCGGCGTTTCGTTTCGATCGTTAAGCATTGTGATTGTTTGGTTACACGTTTCATCCACCTTTTCATATATTTATTATAACTAGTCACTTTGGGTCATATATACATATCCATATTCCAATCCCGCGATAATTGAGTTACGCGTGCCCGCGATAGCCATCCGATCGAGGCAACAGTGGATCTTGAACTTGGATCGAGTGGCGACCCGATCGGATAGCCATCCGATCGGACAACCATCCGTTCTTTTCACACTTTGGTCAATCTTGAATCAAGTGGCAACCCGATCGGATAGCCATCCGATCGGGCAGCCATCCGTCCCTTCCACACACATGTCACCACCATCGAATGGCAATCCGATCGGATGGCCATCTGATCGGACAGCCATCCGATCCAGTGGTCAATCCAACACTTGTGCAATCTCGTTGTTTTGTCCAACACTTATCCGTTGTAATCTAATCAGGCTAATTCTAAAAGAGCTCCCTTTGATCCAATAGCAGTTGAACTGTTAAGCAATCACTTGAGTATACTCGATCCCTTTTTGCTTTAAACTTTGGGATGTAACATGTATTCTATTAAACTACGATACTTGAGACATTTGCAGACTAAACTCTATCCTACGTGTATGTGAAACTTGTGATTCTTGTATTCTATTTGTGCTATGTGAATGTTTAATCCAGGGTGTGTAGTTCCGCCTTAACAATAGTAGCGCTATAGGAGACGCACCTCCCCATTATTCTCGGGGGTATTGTTAGGAGGATTCTAGTTTTCCTTGAGACTTGGGAAAACAACAAAGCATCAGGATACTTGGGCTATCACTTGTTGGACTGCGAACACTAGCATGGCTGAAATTATTTTGTTACACTACATATGGATATGAGTTGTTTTATACTATTATGCTAATATTCAAACTTGTATACTCGCCGGTACATTTTTGTACTGACTCTATTTTAATACATGTTGCAGGCTGATAGAATGCTGGAACTATGGAAATCAAGCTAGGATTGATGCTTAGAAACTCGCCTAGTTTAATCCTAGAAACTTTTGAAAACAATGGTTATGTTTGGTTTAGTTGATACTATGTTTTTGGTGAATGATGTTTGTTTTTAGACAATTGCATGGAATGAATCTAATTTAAATTGAAACTATCTAGTGTTATGTATTCTCATGAGCAATTTGAACGCTTAGTGCTCGCACCCCGATGTTTCCGCCATCAGTTGGGGTGTGACAGATTGGTATCAGAGCCATAACTATAGGGAATTAGGATAAGGAGGAATACTTGCCCTAGTCTATAGTTCTAGGAATCTTGATTCTTAGCTGTTGTTTAAGACTTATGCATTTTACCGTATCTGCTTCCTAGCAGTGCATTTTCCTGTTAAACTTACATGCTTTTCCTTAGGCTGATACAATATACACTTGATACATCGAAAACACTGTTAATCGGTGTTTGTATTTTGCACGAGATTTACCCTCAAGACAGGAGTGACATCCGAACCTTGATGGAAAATCTCCATACTATTCTAGTAGGTCTTGTCTGCGGATAAGTACCAACGCTATTAGGGTGCAATGTTGCCAAGTTAGAGGTGAAACTCAGACCTTGACAACTAGTCCCACTCCCTGATGTTTTATTTATGTCTCGCCAAAGTCTCGAGATTTCCATTCAATTGGGCATGTGAAATGACCAAAAGGACGAATATCGTAGGCCTAACATCGATGACGTATTTGTCTAAGTAAGTCAAGACGCGTTACCTCAATTCGAAAGGCGTTCGAATCACTTTGGTTAGTCACTGTTCCTCTACCCGGAACACTCTATGTTTTACGAGCCTATCTTTTATGTTATCTCGATTTTACTTGTGATTTTAGACTTGATTCTTCGTTTATCTTGATTCTTCATCTATTTTGAGACTTTTACATGAATCGCACGTATGTCTGCAATCTAAAGCCTAAAATCTAATATCTTAGGATCAAACTAAATTTAAGAAGTTTATCTACGATGTTAATCTATCTGAGCAATCTATGTGATATTAAGGGTTGTAAAGCACTAAATGCAACATGGCTTAGTACGAGGGAAAAGTGACGTGTCTGAAGCATGGTGCATACGCCGCTGGTACTTCCTATATATAAGTGTTTCCGACATGTTATTAACTTTCGTACTAAGTGCCATGCGAAACTTAGTGTTTTGCAGACTAGTGATGAGTTGTTGAAATCTAATCCATGGGAAACTACTTGAGTAATCTATGTGTAATCTATGCGTAATCTATGTGTAATCTAAGTACGTATTGTTTTGAGAAACAAAATGCGAAACGTAGCCTAGCACCGAAGACGAGGAGGACGTGGCGTGTCCGAAACATGGTGGATACGCCGCTGGTGCTTCCTATATATAAGTGTTTTTGGCATGTTACCAAGTCTTCATACCCCGCGCTAAGTGAAGTTCGTAGTTTTGTGGGCTCGGGTTGAAGCTGTGAAATCTATTTGGTTAGTCTATGTTGAATCTATTTGGATAATCTATGTTGTGAAAAGCGATGGAATCTAATGTTGTGGTTAACGAAGCGTGACACCGATGACGAGGGGGACGTGGCATGATCGAAGCATGGTGGATACGCCGCTGGTACTTCCTATATATAAGTGCTTCCGCATGTTGCCGAACTCTCGTAGCACGTGCCATGCGGGATTTCGTTGTTTGTGGGTTGTTAACATGAATCTATGAGAATCTATTGGAATCTATGTGAAACTATTGGAGTAGTCTATGAGAATCTATGATGATGAGTGTGTTTTACGACATGTAACATGACACCGAGTACGAGGCGAAAGCAATATGCCCTAAGCGTGGTGGATACGCCGCTGGTACTTCCTATATATAAGCATTTTTGACATGTTGCCAAACTTCATACAACGTGCCATGCGAAGGTCGTGGGTTGTGGTGATAAAACTAATGTGAACTACATGAATCTTGTTGAATCTTGAGCCTTTAATCTATTGTGTGTGAATCTATGTTGTGAGACTATGTGAACCTAGACTTAGACGATCCTCTTGTTGGATCATTAGGATGTCTGCTCGAAGGCACTCCGACACTCTCAAGAGATCCAGGGAAAAGTCTCAGAAAAAGATGATGTCCTTCATGGCCGACCAGATAGCTCGAGTCGTGCCGAAGATCATCTCTGAGATCCAAGGATCGAACACTCCGCCCTCTTCTACTGACTCTATGACGGAGAAGGAAAAGTCTACAAAGTTCAACTATAAACATTTCGTCTTTTGCAACCCTAAGTCTTTCACAGGCAGTGAAGGGGTGACTGTTATGCTTGAGTGGTTTGACAGCATCGAGGTTACCTTCATTAACAGTGAATGCCCAGAACATCTAAAGACTAGGAGTGCAACGGGAATGTTTCAAGGCAGAGCATTAGAGTGGTGGACAAATGAGAGAAACATTCAATCAAATGAAGAAGCCTATGCTCTTCCATAGGCTGAGGTGCGAGAATTAATGATGCTTGAATTATGCCCTCCTCATGAACAATTGAAGCTTTAAGAAGAGTTTTGGCACTTGAAGCAGAGTGGTGATGATAATCTGGCTTATACTACCCGTTTCAAGCAGCTCAGCTTGATTGTTCCCCACTTGGTCTCTACTCCCAAGCAAATGATAACCAAGTACCTCAATGGTCTACCTCCTGCTATGCGTGATTCTATTGAAGCAGCTCAACTCAGAAACATTGAGGAAGTTTACCGTCTTGCAGCCAATCTTAACAACAAGTGCATTCGTGATAAGCAGTTTGCTAACCCTGCTCCTGCCAAGTCTGCACATCAAGTTACCCAGCACCCAAGTGGCAGCAAGAACAAGAGGCAAAAGTCTCAGGGTTCAGGATGCAATGCTATTGTTCCTACTGCGAATCCTGCTGCTACTGTTCAGAACATTGATGCCCCTGAAGTTAAGAAACAGTACACTGGGTCTTACCCCAAGTGTACCACTTGTAATTTTCATCATCCTGCTGCTTCTGCATGTCGTTTGTGCACCAACTGCAATTGCTATGGTCACACGACTCCCTACTGTCGTCAAGCTAATCCTGCTCAACCAGCACAGCAAGCCCCAGCTCAGGCAGCTTTACCAGCTCTCCCAGCTCCTCCGCAGAATCCTAAACCAGTCAACGCTGTTCGTGCATGCTACAAATGTGGAGATACTACTCACCTTCGTAACCAGTGTCCTCAGCTGAACCAGGACCAACAACCAGCCGCTCGTGGACGAGCGTTCAATCTCAATGCTAACCAGGTTCATATCGACAATGACGTCGTTAATGGTACGTTTCTCGTGAATAACCTTTATGCTTCGATCCTATTTGATACTGGTGCCGATAGAAGTTTTGTGTCCGTGGAATTTGAATCTTTGTTAAACTATGCACGCTCTATGTTACCTAAGTCGTTTTCAGTGGAGATTGCTAATGGGAAGTCTATTCTAGTTGATTCTATTCTCTGTGGTTGTTCCTTGATTCTTAACGACCACATGTTTACTATTGATCTAATACCCATGCAACTGGGCAGTTTTGATGTCATTATCGGTATGGATTAGTTGCGTAAAAACCATGCCGAGATTGCTTGTCACGAGAAGTTTGTTCGTTTACCTCTATCGTCTGGTGATATCTTGCATGTCTATGGAGACCGACCTTCGAAGTACTGAGGCTGATGTCATGCACACAAGCGAGTAGGTGCTTACGTAAACAGAACCTTGCTTTCTTGGCCCATGTGGTGGAACAAAAGAGCAAGGGGAAGAACATAAGCAATGTTCCAGTAGTGTGTGATTTCCCTGATGTCTTTCCCGAAGATCTTCCTGGTCTTCCTCCCTCTAGATCTATTGATTTTCGTATTGATCTCGTACCTTGTGTGACTCCTGTCGCCAAGGCTCCCTATCGTCTTGCACCTTCCGAGATGCAAGAATTATCCAACCAACTGCAACAACTACTCGACAAGGGATTTATAAGTCCAAGTACCTCCCCGTGGGGTGCTCCCGTGCTGTTCGTCAAGAAGAAAGATGGTTCGTTTCATATGTGTATTGACTACCATGAACTTAATAAGCTTACCATAAAGAATCGTTATCCTCTTCCCCATATCGATGATTTATTTGACCAACTACAAGGCGTGTCCTGTTTCTCGAAAATCGATCTTCGTTCTGGTTATCATCAGCTTTGTGTACTCGAAGATGATGTACCCAAAACCGCATTTCGCACTCGTTATGGACACTACGAGTTCGTGGTCATGCCTTTTGGATTGACCAACGCACCCGCTGTGTTAATGGATCTCATGAATCGTGTTTGCAACCCCTATTTGGAACGTTTTGTGATAGTCTTTATTGATGATATTCTAATTTATTCTAAAACTAAAGTTGATCATGCTCGACATTTACGCTTGATGCTTGAACTCTTACGTGGTGAACGTTTGTATGCTAAATTTTCTAAATGTGAGTTTTGGATCAATGAAGTACAATTTCTTGGTCACGTCGTTAGTAAGCAAGGAATCCATGTTGACCCGTCTAAAATCGAAGCTGTGAAGAATTGGAGTACGCCTAAATCTGCACCTGAGATTCGTTCCTTCTTAGGATTGGCGGGATATTACTGCCGGTTCATTTCGGACTTCTCTAAGATCGCCGTTCCTCTTACTTCGTTGACTCAGAAGGAGAGACCTTTTGCTTGGGGTCCCGAGCAAGAGGAATCTTTTCAAACTCTTAAGACTCTTCTGTGTAATGCCCCTGTTCTGACTCTTCCCGATGGGAATGATGATTTCGTGGTATATTGCGATGCCTCGAATCGTGGTTTGGGTTGTGTGCTCATGCAGCAAGACAAGGTTATTGCTTATGCCTCCAGTTAACTCAAAGTGCATGAGAAAAACTATACTACTAACGACGTGGAGCTTGGTGCAGTTGTGTTTGCGTTAAAGATATGGCGACACTACCTGTATGGTACTAAGTGTGTGGTTTTCACTGACCATAGGAGCCTTCAACATATCTTTGACCAAAAAGAGCTGAACATGCGACAGAGACGTTGGGTGGAATTACTGAACGACCACGACTGCGAAATTCGCTATCATCCTGGCAAGGCGAATGTAGTGGCCGATGCTCTTAGTCGTAAAACTCACATGAATGCTATTCGTATCTCTAATGATCTCCATGCGTGTATTCGCGATGCTCAGTATTCGTCAGCAAATGAAGGAAGCCTAGAAGTGGAAATTCAAGGAGCTAAGATTAGCCAGCTCGAAACTAAACCTAATGGACTACAATACTACCTCAATTGCATCTAGGTACCGGATCGTGATAATCTCTGTGAGCTCATTATGAAGGAGGCTCACAAATCTCATTACTCCATTCATCCGGGCGCTGATAAGATGTACCATGACTTGTGTACAACTTATTGGTGGCCTGGCATGAAAAGGGACATTGCTGTATATGTTTCTAAATGCCTTACTTGTACGAAAGTTAAGGCTGAACATCAGCGTCCTTCAGGACTCTTAGAACAACCCGAAATCCCAGTTTGGAAATGGGATAACATCGCTATGGACTTTATCACCAAGCTACCTCGAACACCTTCTGGTCACGATAGTATCTGGGTGATAATTGATCGTTTGACCAAATCAGCCCACTTTCTTCCTATTCGTGAAGATTATAAAGTGGAGAAACTTGCTCGAATCTATACTAATGAGATTATATGCCGTCATGGCATACCTCTTGACATAATCTCGGACCGTGATAGTCGTTTCACTTCACGTCTCTGGGAAACCTTTCAATCCGCTATGGGTACTCATTTGAATCTTAGCACGGCCTTTCATCCTCAAACGGATGGACAGACCGAGCGTACTATTCAGACTCTAGAGGATATGCTCCGTTCTTGTGTCATTGACTTTGGTGGTAACTGGGATGTACATTTACCATTGATTGAGTTCTCGTACAACAACAACTATCATTCCAGTATTCAGATGGCTCCTTTCGAAGCTTTGCATGGCCGCAAGTGCCGATCTCCTCTCAGCTGGCATGAGATTGATGACAAGCAGTTTACTGGCCCTGAAATAATTCAAGAGACAACGGATAAGATTCTTCAGATCCGTGATAACTTGATCAAGGCTAGGAGCAGACAAAAAAGAGTTATGCTGATAATAGGCGTAAGCCTCTGGAATTTGATGTTGGTGACCGAGTTCTTCTCAAGGTATCTCCCTGGAAGGGAGTAGTTAGTTTTGGTAAGAAGGGAAAGCTCGCTCCTCGCTATGTGGGTCCTTTCAAGATACTTGAAAGGATTGGCAAGGTAGCGTACAGACTCGACCTGCCACAAGAACTAAACAACGTGCATCCAGTGTTCCACGTATCCAATCTACGTAAATGCCTAGCCGATGAGGAACTGCAGGTTCCCATCGAAGACTTGCAAATAAATGAAGCTGTACACTTCATGGAGAAACCGGTCGAAATCATGGATCAAGGAGTCAAGCGATTGAGGCGTAGCAAAATTCCCATTGTCAAGGTTCGATGGGAAGGAAAGCGTGGTGCCGAATTCACTTGGGAATTGAAAAGTGAGATGAAGGACAAGTATCCGCAGCTCTTCGAGCAGTCTTCCTCTAAGATTTCGGGGATGAAATCTCCTAAAGGAGGGGAGACTGTAACGCCCTCCGTCCCTAAACTTTAGACTATTGGCAAGTTTAGTCCCTGGACCTTACCTATTGTCAATTTTAGTCCCTGAACTATGTGATCATTAATACTTTTGGTACTTGGTGAGTTCTATGCTATATACTAGATACTTGGAATGTCTAAGTCTAAATACTTGGAATGCCTAAATCTATATGCTTGAAATGCCTAATTCTATATACTTGGAATGCCTAATTCTAGATACTTGGAATGTCTAAATCTATATACTTTGGTGCTTGACTCTTGAGGCTCGTGAAACTTGAGACTTGGTTGAACGAGGGACTGGAGTCTTGTCACTGGCGGAAACTATGAAACTTTGAAAACTTTGGTGCTATTGTCTAGTTATACTATTTATACTATTTCCCAATAAATACGCAACGCAACGCTTAGTCTAACTGGCAAATCGAATCAAAGACGGTGGAACGGGAAGATGGGATTGACCGAGTGGCAATCCGATCGGATGACCATCCGATCGGATAACCATCCGATCGGATGACTACCTGATCGGATGGCCACTCGATCGGACCACCATCCGATCTGTGCACACCGCCTCTCTGACACTATAAATAGGCCTGTCACATCACCATTCTCACTGATGTGACAGCCTCACTCGACCAGACGCACACACACCATATTTCTTTGATTTCTCAGCGATTGATGGGTGGTCCATAGGACAACCATTAATGATGTTTAAAGATGAAACTATCCCTCACTTGATCGTGTAATTATCTTGAATTAGATAACTACGGATGCTTATGTTTCAAGTACAGTTCGGGAGCTAAAAAGGGATAAAACGTAGCTTTGGACGGTTTGGAGATGAACGGGTCGTGCGTGGAAGGAACAAAGAAACAAAACACATGAATCAGGGCTCCACCACCGTAATTTACGGTGGCCCTGAAAATTGCACAATCTTCCACCATAACACAGGAGACTTTTACCGTAGCTGTCTGATGTCCACCGTAAGTTACGATGGTACCGTAATTTACGGTGGAGGCTGCGAGGAAATCCGTAACTGCCTCATTAAATCAGTTTTGTGGTGTCTTTTCACATGATCTCATCATTGGACGTTTTCTTATCAGCTTGGGGGCGATTTTGGCTAGTTTTGCGTGGTTCCAAACATTTCTAAACAATTGGTTTGTGTTTTCGATTCGTATGAACATTAATCATTGTGTGATGATGATGTGCCAAGTCATGCGTGGCTAAACTTTTGGTGATCATCCTAGATGTAAGGTTTGCTTTTGAAACACTATGTTTGTGCTTGAATTTCTAGAATAATAACTTTGAATGTTTGTTTGAGTTATGATGGTGTTTGGATATTTGTTTGTAAATTGTTGATTATTGTTTGATGTTAATCTAAACCATACGTTCTTGGTGCCGTTGGCAATCGAGATATCATGGGAGGGATTAGGGTTGGATAATTGTCAATTGATCATCAAGTAACAACCTCGCATTTTATAATCTGAGTACTTAGTTCTCCTTCATCACAAAGAGATAATCAAACACGAGCCATGTCTATGTGGTTCTTTCTAGTAAGCATAAACATTAGTGTGGATTAAAACCTGAAATCTAGGATGGTCGCTTGTTCCTAATCTGTTTACAAAAACAATCTTTGATTTGCAATTTAATTAGTTACTATTAGTTCTTAAAACCAAAACAATCAACTCATTGAATTTTAATTTATGCAATTGTAGTTTAATTTTAGTCACAGTGAAAAGCTATAAAATCAACACATTTTCCACATACTCCCTGAGTTCGATACCCATTTACCACTATCTACAGTTGTTAATTGGATTAAATTTGCGTGTACCACGACAGCACGTCAGCGATTTCGGTACGTTTTACACTAGATTCTTGTACATCTTTGATCTACATATCATTCTCTACCAGATTCTCCTTTGAAATCTCACTTTTCACCATGAAATCTCTTAGATCTGAGTTCTTAAGGATGACGTCATCATATTGGTTTGTACAAACTACTATATGATGTCATTCCTGGTAGAATCTAGCTTAGATCTAAGGAATTTCATGCGTTTTACACTAAACCCATGCTAGATCTACACTTTTCAAGCTAAAAACCTATGTTTATCTTCATCTTTTCTTGAACTCTTACATAAAACGGTGAGATCCGGACCTGAACGGACTGTAGACTTGATTACTAGTCTGGAGTCGGCTTGGAAAGGGATTTTTACCAGAGAAGATGACCTGAGTACGGATTCTGACACGAACACCGTCACGAACGGACGACTGAGCGGACTGGGGTGATTCCAACCCGATCGGATCAGTTGTACACTGAGGGGTTCACCGATTATCTTAGGACGTACCACGTCGTCGTTGCTTTAAACAGAAACTTAGAGTTTTTACAAAATTAAGAACGGGACAAGGTAACCCGATCGAGTGGCAATCCGATCGAACAGCCACTGGATCGAGTGACACTTGCCCTTAACCCTAAACACTCTTGAAACTTTGAAGTCCTGATCGTCGAGTGGCAGCTCGATCGGATAGCCATTCGATCGAGCAGCCATCCGATCGAGGCAACAATGGATCTTGAACTTGGATCGAGTGGCGACCCGATCGGATAGCCATCCGATTGGACAACCATCCGTTCTCTTCACACTTTGGTCAATCTTGAATCAAGTGGCAACCCGATCGGATAGCCATCCGATCAGGCAGCCATCCGTCCCTTCCACACACATGTCACCACCATCAAATGGCAATCCGATCGGATGGCCATCTGATCGGACAGCCATCCGATCCAGTGGTCAATCTGACACTTGTGCAATCTCATTGTTTTGTCCGACACTTATCCGTTGTAATCTAATCAGGCTAATTCTAAAAGAGCTCCCTTTGATCCAATAGCAGTTGAACTGTTAAGCAATCACTTGAGTATACTCGATCCCTTTTTGCTTTAAACTTTGGGATGTAACATGTATTCTATTAAACTACGATACTTGAGACTTTTGCAGACTAAACTCTATCCTACGTGTATGTGAAACTTGTGATTCTTGTATTCTATTTGTGCTATGTGAACGTTTAATCCAGGGTGTGTAGTTCCGCCTTAACAATAGTAGCGCTATAGGAGATGCACCTCCCCATTATTCTCGGGGGTATTGTTAGGAGGATTCTAGTTTTCCTTGAGACTTGGGAAAACAACAAAGCATCGGGATACTTGGGCTATCACTTGTTGGACTGCGAATACTAGCATGGCTGAAACTATTTCGTTACACTACATATGGATATGAGTTGTTTTATACTATTATGCTAATATTCAAACTTGTATACTCACTGGTACATTTTTGTACTGACTCTATTTTAATACATGTTGCAGGCTGATAGAATGCTGGAACTATGGAAATCAAGCTAGGATTGATGCTTAGAAACTCACCTAGTTTAATCCTAGAAACTTTTAAAAACAATGGTTATGTTTGGTTTAGTTGATACTATGTTTTTGGTGAATGATGTTTGTTTTTAGACAATTGCATGGAATGAATCTAATTTAAATTGAAACTATCTAGTGTTATGGATTCTCATGAGCAATCTGAACGCTTAGTGCTCGCACCCCGATGTTTCCTCCACCGGTTGGGGTGTGACAATCCTAATAAGATAAACATCTAAACATTCAAAACCAAGTGTTTTTAGCATATCTTCAAACTGTAGCTGTTAACATAGCTTCAATTTGTGACATCCTATCAAGCATAGCATCTTTATCCACCTTATTTTTTTCTTTTTCAACCAACAACCCCACAATAATTCCATTGAACCTTTCTTTTTCTTCATCTTTCGTTCCTTAACGTGCTCCTTCATAACTAAGTTAAACTTTTCAATCTACAAAACAACCAATGAATAGAATCAAGAAATCAGAATTAGAATTACTGAACAGTAATAATGGGTCAAGTTGCTTGCAAAGAAAACAAAATACAATTGTGAGCTATAATTCAAGTGATAGAAGCTAAATAGCATGTTCCATATTGTTTACATATTAAGAAGGAAATTATACCTGATTTTAAAAACATTTTTTGTATGAAACAAACTGTAAAGAAGGTTTAATCAAATCAATATGAAACTAGTTTAATACATGCCCGTAGACAGGTACCTTAACGAAATAGTATCACAACATTTTTATGTGTTTACATGTATTTGCAAACGGGCCAGTTGGGTCAATTTCGATATGATTTAATAAATGGAGGAAGGGTTCTTAAAACAATTTAGGCTGCAGAAAAACCTATAAATTTGAAAATGGGTAAATTTGGTTATATGAAATGAAAAACAAAAAGTAAAGAAAAATATAACATACCTGACTCAATTAGACGAACCACAACGGGCACCTTTAATGCAACCTATAGACAACGAAAAAAGTCCACTTAAACCCAACCGAACAGCCCACTTAAACCCAAATACCAAGATCATCACAGCTCGCTAGATGTCTTTGGTTAATTTAGCTGTCACGATATTATTTGCATCCAATTTCACTCAAGAGTCGCAATATTAACGAAGATTAAAGTTTGTCATATCGACCCATTCACCTACATATATGGTTTCATTCGGGTGGTTGTGTTTCATCTCAAACCGGTAGAATAACACGCTAATTACCTCCTAGATTGTTAACCGAACTTAATACGCTAATTGTTTATAAAAAAGTTAATATTTTTGGAAGAAAATTTTTCTGGCCCAGCCCAACCGAACAGCCCACTCGACCCGCCCAGTTTGACACCTCAAAGGTGGTGTTATGTTTGCATTCAGGAACTTTAGTTACGGGTTGACAACATATACGATTCGCAATTTGTGGGTATCAAACTCATACCCTTAAACCAAATATGCCCCCACACAATGGACATCTTATACCTCATGAGGATCCTCTTGTGTTAGATCATGAAGAGCAATGATAAGCTGAACAAGTGAGGGCCTCTGAACACCAAAGCGTGTGTTCGACTGTCAAGTTTACATTAAAGACTAATAATAGGATAAGTAATGTGACACTCTAGGTTTTCTCGAGCAACCTTCTTCTTGTATTAGCGATATGTGTACGTATATTATCAAATGAGAAATTGTTATTTACTTTCGTGCATTATGTGGTCCTCTCGTTTGTGTTATGCGTATTAATATATATATATATATATATACACACACACACACATATATGTATATATATATGTGTGTCGTATGTATACGGAGACAACAAGGTCTCGACTCGAGACCACTAGGTCTCGAGTGACCCAAAACAGTGGGCCGCACCCACTCGCATAATCTGGTCCAACTACCCTCCAGCCCACTCGATATTCCTTAGGGTGCACGACCCTTGAAGCGGGTATAAAACCCATACCTTGAGCCAACATTTCCTTTTTGGGCAACAATCATTCTCCCACAATTTCCCAAACATTCCCCTCACCTCTCTCCCCCACCTTATCCACTTTCTCTCACTAAAAACCCTAAACCAAATATCCTTCTCCTTTCTTCTCAGAGCAACCGGCGGTTGTGGAAGGAGCTCTCGGATCAGCTCGTGTTCATATCTCGATGATTCCCTACACACCTCCACACTCTTGAACCGGTTAGTGCCTCCTTGCATATAGATGAAGACTTTTGATATAAGTTCTTATTTGTTAATGATACATGCTTTGTTCCAATGTTTAAGATGAACAATATTTGTGAAAAATGTGAACTTGTGCATGATAATGCTTGCTAAGATGTTTTGAATGATAAATGATTGATAGTTTAGGGTGTTTATGACCGCCTGATTTATATTAGATAGTGTAGGACAAATGTTGTTTTGATGATGATATGCAAGATTGTCATGACATCTAGATGTTGTATATGCATGTTCCTGTTTTGGTTAAATGTATGCTAGTTATTAGGGATTGATGATGGTTCATGAATCGTTAACAGAATGAGTATGATATGCTAGAAATAGGGTGGTTAGAACAAATCATTGTGATGAATCTTGAAACCCTGATGACGAATAGTTTGAATATGTGTTGAATATTTGAAAATTGTTGTGTTTGATCCAATTTGACAAGTGTACGGTATTGGAAACATGTTTGTACAATATGATTGGATAGTACAAAAAGCTGGCAAAGTCTCTAGAAGATTCCTTCATCATCAGAGGTGTGAGTCGAGACCCCCGGTTACGACTCGAGATGTCACACCCCAACCGGTGGCGGAAACATCGGAGTGAGACGAAAACAAGATTACAAGAGACTTCATAACACTATTTGTGACAATATTTAAATAACGGATTTCATTTCATTTCTACAAGTCAATTATAAAGATTAAAATCAAATACAACAACTTGATATACGATACGTTCAATACAAGAATACAACAACAAGTACAAACTGATACAACGAAATAAAGCTTAAGATGTCTATGTGTGTATCTAAGCATCATCTCTACTTCAATTTTCAAAACGTCGTCATCCTCAACCTGTAACATGTTTAAAATAAAGTTCAATGCAAAAGCAAAGGCGAGTATACAGGTTTGTTCATACGTAGCATAAAAAGATAGGTTTCAAACAATTCCATGTGGCAAGCTCTTGATACAAGACAAATAATAAAATCGGCATGTGTTTAACATATCAAACCAATGATGAAACGCAATATGCTCATGACATAACCTCAAGTGGGCGGTGCGTTAATCCTATAGCGCTATATATGTCACGGATAGGCTCGTACGAAGTTAATAATAAGTCTAACACAAGATGTCATAAACCTAAGTTTAAAGTATCAAGTAATCAAATAAGCATGCGTGTATGAGGAATGTTTATGCAATATGAATAAAGTTTGTGTGTAAGTTTATAAATAACATGTTACACCCCAAAAAAGTGGTAAACGAAAAGGGGTTCAATTATACTCACATTGGTTGCGTTTGGAGATTTTTTGAAATAACGCACGAGTAAGGATTGGGAATATCCAAATAACGAACGTGAGACAATTACCCTATATTTCGAAATATATATAGCAAACTCGTTAAAATTTGCAAGTTAAATATAACCCCTAATGTTTTATCGTTTACAAAATAATTACATTTCGATATAGTTAGAATTTTAACTAAATGTTTTTTTTTTGGTGTTATAAAAAGAGAGATTCCGTTTAGTAAAATCCCTCATATTTAGAGTTTTCAAGTAGAGTAATTAGGTATTCTAACTTATTAGATTATTACCCCTTTAAAGTTTTAAAAGAATTATAATAAATTATTATGTATTAATGTGATTATCAGGTTAAACTATAAAAGAAAATCATTTTTTTTTAAAACATTTAGAAACTGTTAATATTATGTATTAATGTGATTATCAGGTTAAACTATAAAAGAAAATCATTTTTTTAAAACATTTAGAAATTGTTAAAAGGAACCATTTGGTTTTATAAAGATTTGTTTTAGCAATTAAAAGGCCAAAATTAATATTAGTTTTAGTTTAATAGTTCTAAACAAAATGACGTTATGTAATCTTTTATCTAATCTTTGTTCCCAGTTGACGAGCCATGTCTGGTATGCCGCAAAGCATGTTTGGATTCTTTCGGCGAGCACGCGATCCACTGTAAAGAGCTACCAGGGTTTAAATATCGGCATGATTGGGTGAGAGATGTGTTATGTGATGTTCTTAAGCGGGCCAGGATCTCTGCCAAAAAGGAGGCTCCAGTGAATTTCCTGACTGACCCCTTAGAGGGGAGGTCCACTTTACGCCCGGCGGACATCCTTGTGTTTGGATGGGAAGGGGGAAACACGCTTGTGTAGATCTAACTGGAGTCTCCCCCTTGTCGGGCTCAAGGACAAGGGCTTTGTCGTAGGGCAAGCGGTGCTCAAGGCAGAGGCGAGCAAAGTGGCAAAACATGAGAAAACCTGCCTGGAGAATCAACATGTGTTTGTCCCGTTTGCGTTTGATACCTTTGGTGGTCTCGCTCCTGACGCTGTGCGACTTTTGAATCGGGTTCAAAAAGTCGTTAATAGCAATTCTTCGTCGCTAAAGGTTTCAAACTTTGTATTTAGTAGAATTGGTTTTTCTATTCAAAAGGGGGTGGCGGCGCAACTTGTTGCCCGACTACCTGCCATTGCTTTGTAATTGCCCTTTTTCGTGTGTAATGATATTATAGGGGTATTTTCGCCAAAAAAAAAATCTTTATATTTTGATTATGGTGAAACAAAAGAAATCTATCTTGAATGAGTTAAACAAAACAGTTTAGGATATCAAATTGGTTTTCTTTGAACAATAATAACTAAAAAGAAAATATAGAAAAAGGGAACACACACTACACCTTATGTATTATACTTTGGTTTTTGATTCGTATTAAACAGTAGCTCAATGTCATCTTCTTCCTTACTTAAAAACCAAACCGAAAACCCACTGTTTACATGTTTCGAGTTCGATTAGTTATCAATGCAGTTTTTCTTGGATATGCATAAAAGGAAACGAATAGACTGATAAGAAAGGAAAAGTATACCGACGCGAGATGAACAAAACTCAGTCGCGAACCTCCGGTTCCGGCGACTTCTGGTTTTCGGTGAACTTCGAATCAAGGCGGACGGCTTCTGTCGTGAACTCCGATGTGTCGGCTTTCTCCGGTGCTCGATGATGCAAGGTTTCCTGTCGTGACTTCCGTACGTAACTCCGGTGAGTTTCCGACTACGGTGAAAGTGTTTTCGGTGATCACTTCAAACTCCGGCAGTGTGCAAGGCTAACCGAAAGGTGTTACGGTGTTGTGAAGGTGTCCGAAACAGATTGCAGGTGGCGAATTATAGCATGGTGTTTAACCATGGAAGTGAAGGTGGTTGTAGGGGTGCCGAGAGATAGAGATGGTCGAAAACAGTTGTGTGTAATGGAGAGCCGATGGTTTGGTTTTTTGATATGTGCATCTCCTTGAGACCCAAGCCCACGTTGTCATGCATATCAATGTCTCCAAGTAAACGTGGGTTACTGCATGCATTTGTTACTTTGTTTCCTTGAATAGTGGGTTGTTAGTTTACATGTTCCAGTCGGTTATCATATTGTTAGTTTCTTTCATTTGTATGCCTATATAATGGCATTATATGTTATGTTTTGAGATATGAATGAAAAATATTGAGTCTGAATTCTCTCTAAATTGCTACTCTTGCTTCTTGCTAATTTCTTTTGAGTTTGATCCACTCAATGGATTATCTATCAACCGGTTGGTTCGTATCAATTGGTATCAGAGCCGCCTTGATCCACATCTATGGCCGCTCGAAATCAAACCTATGAAGAGTTGTTGGATCAAATCCAGTTAAGTCTTCAAAGGATGATCGATATTCTCAAAACACCAGCCCCAGCTTCCGCTCACGAACCACCATCATCCGTTTCCGCAGCAACACCACCACCATCCCTAAAAACCGCACCAGCAACCGCTTCGGCTACTGCACCACCAGCGAAACAATCTGCGTTACGAGCACCATTTCCTGCACCATATGGTTCAAAATCCACACCACCACAAGCCGCATCCTATACACCCACACCGAAGGCAACAACCATTACACCAAAACCTACCTCCTCTTCTTCTCAAGTTTTTTCGAAACCAATTCAATTGTTCTCTCCAAGGCCATGCACCAGATTAGTAAACGTGGATTGCATCATCAAAAGTGTCACATCCAGATCCAAGTGTTTCAATCTTGTAAGCGAGGAAGAAGCCAACAAAATTACAGTCGGGAAACGCGAGTGGCACCCTCCTTGGCGCCTTCCCATGACTTCTCCAAATTCCATGGGACGGACCGAGTGGCGGCCTCCGTGGAATATCACCAAGTATCTTCAGAGTTCATCCTTGAGGGCAAGGATTCTTCAAGCGGGAGGGAATGATATGTGCATCTCCTTGAGACCTAAGCCCACGTTGTCATGCATATCAATGTCTCCAAGTAAACGTGGGTTACTGCATGCATTTGTTACTTTGTTTCCTTGAATAGTGGGTTGTTAGTTTACATGTTCCAGTCGGTTATCATATTGTTAGTTTCTTTCATTTGTATGCCTATATAATGGCATTATATGTTATGTTTTGAGATATGAATGAAAAATATTGAGTCTGAATTCTCTCTAAATTGCTACTCTTGCTTCTTGCTAATTTCTTTTGAGTTTGATCCACTCAACGGATTATCTATCAACCGGTTGGTTCGTATCATTTTTTTTATAGGAGAGAAGGTTGGGTGTGCGGATGTCGTTTATATAGAGTTTCATAAGTCCCACGCTTGGCAGTGGGTTGTGATTGATTTGGTTTGGCTTCCTTGTAGGCTTGTAATAGTGTTAAAACGAGTCTAGATTCATTATTTTGAAATTGGAAACCACCAAAAGCAGGAAATGAAAGACAACAACATCACCGTTCTTTGCTGTCATCATTTGGGCGGCAAAGGCATTCAAACATGCAACGTTTTCGGCTTTAAATGCCATTCAATTGAGATTAAATCAGTAAATGTGGAAGTGTTGGAATGGTAAAAATGCTTGCTTGGTTACTGGTCAGACCCGGGTCCCTAAACTTAAGAGGTTTAATTAACTAGGTTAAGCTCTAAAACTAGCAAAACTAACTAGGCTACATAAAAAAATTGTATATTGAAATATTAATTAACTTAATTAATTTAAATAAAGACTAAATTGATAATTGGATTAGGATAAATCCTTCAATGTTTGTTTATTTTGCGAAAGAAAAAAAAATTATGAGGTTCAAATGTTAGGATCCGAAAATCAAAACGGGTCGGATTTTGGGAGCTCGTTTTGACGGATGTTACACGAGACCATCTAAGTGACAACTCAAGACTAGCCAGCACATCTCAAGGACTCGAGACCTATGAGGTTGTGACTCGAGATCCCTTGATCTCGACCCAAGATCGAACTCGAGACTGCGTAGGTTGCGACTCAAATGTTCACTTCTCGAGAACTCCTGTTTGCAACCCGAGACCCCTTGGTTGCGACTCGAGATCCCATGATCTCGAGTCGAGATCATCTGGTCTCGACTGGGCTGCTTACCTTAGTTATTGGGCCGCGATAGTTCATACCTGCTACTGTTTAACCTGGACTTTGTGAATACATGCAACTGTTAACTGTTAGTATGATAGGACAGGCCCAATAACATCATATGACATATTAATTGTTGCTGTTTAATGGGTTGTGTGTTAGAATAAGCCCAGTATCGGGATTGATAGTGTAACCTACGTGCCTTGTGTTAGATACGTATAGATATACGTGACTTATTTATACCCGAGCCTGACCTATACTGGTAACCATATTAGGACGTGGTCGACCAACACACTTGACCAAGTAAACCATCTACCGAGCAACCTAAGGTGAGTTCACAACTTTCAAAGCATGCGTTCCCGGTGGTTGGGAAACGGAATTTAAAACAATGTTATCCCTTTGTGAGGGATACAAACTACTTTTCTCCCTTGTGAGGGACGCTTAGTTAATTACTATTTATATGAGATGCAACTAGCATACTAAACGAAACTCTATTACTCAAGTCCCTACTTATTAATACCGATTAGTCGCCGGGGCCTGGCGAACGGGTTATTAGTTGATAGCGATATTAGGTTTCACCAACCTCACACTGTGCCCGTGTATGGGATCGGGAGTGAACTGATAGACTCTGGCAAAACCGTCAATGATGATAGACATTGACAAACGGGGCAAAATTCACGTAATGTGCGGTAGCAAAGTATTCGGTATTGTACAGTTTAGTAGCTTACTTATGGGGTAGCTCCCTATGGCATGGTATAAATGAGTAAATTAACTGTTGAAACAAGTTTTGGAATTAAAACTGGACAAACTCGTGAACTCGCCAACATTATGTTGATACCCTACTGCATGCTTTCCAGGTACCAAGTGACTCAGGAGCTTGCAGTTTGGGGATGTGTAGTGGTCGTTTTAACCCGTGTGTTGGGTTCTATAATAAACTTAAACTATGAACCTTGTTTGACATGTTTTGCCTATGCTTCTGCTACTTACTTAAACTGCTATTTTGAACCTTAAAACTTTTGAACTTCAACTATGGTGATCGCTAATCTTCATGATTGGTGAACCCTATTACTATTATCTTAATTGTTCAGTATGATTAGTGGCTGGATCCTGGTCAGTCACACGCCCCATGGTAGTACTCCGCATGTGGATTTTGAGGGTGTGACAGATTGGTATCAGAGACATTGGTTATAGTGAACTTGGTTTTAAAAAGAAAGTCTTTTGAGAAAAACCAGACTATAACCCGTGACTCGCGACGACACTACACTCCAAGTGCAAGGCTCAACGTATTAGACCTCATGGCTCGGACTTGTGTTTACTTGCTTGTTTGTTTAATATGTATGCTCTACTGTATGTACTAGTGTGCCTAGTCAGATATATACACATCCCTCTTCTTTCTCATTCTTGCTACACTACGACGTCGCACTCATACTGTGTTTTCTGGATTGTGAAGACAATGAGCGGACGCGGAAGGGGAAACGTTAACATGACTCAGGCTCAGTTCACTAACCTGATCAACACGGTGGCTGCAGCTTTCGCAGCTCACCCCGGAGGTAACCTCGATACTCTAGGAGGCTTAGATCCTACCCCCGCATCGTCTTTTCACCCCTAAACCTATACACTTCGTTTTCCGCGACAGGTCAGCCTGCACCTGCACAACCACGTGTTTGTACTTTCAAAACCTTCATGGATTGCAAGCCTCTCCCTTTCAATGGCACTGAAGGTGCCATAGGTCTTCTGCACTGGATCGAGAAGGCCGAATCTGTGTTTGCTGTTTGCGAGTGTCTCGCCGCTAGTTGGGTGAAGTTTGCCACTGGTACGCTTGAAGGGAACGCGCTTTCATGGTGGAAAGCGCAAATTCAAATGCTTGGGTTGGAGACTGCCAATGCCACTGCTTGGGAAGATTTCAATAACATGATCAAAGAGGAGTACTGCCACAAGGATGACATCCACAAGCTCGAGAACGAGTACAACGAACTTAAGATGGTCTGATCAGAGATTGAGACCTACAACAAGCTGTCCAACGATTATGTTGCTCTCTGTCCGAACATGTCTCAGCCTGCTTACCGAAGGATCGAACTGTACATCAAAGGTTTGGTCCCTGAATTCCAGAGTTTGGTCACTTCGGCCAATCTCACCACGATTCAACCAGTCATTCATCTCGCTCACCGACTCACTGATCAGGCTGTGGAGCAGGGCAAGCTGCCCAAAAGGATCAGTGCTACTACTGGAGCTTCAAATGATAGCAAGCGTAAATGGGATGGAAATCAGGGCAAGGATGCTAACCCCACTCAGGCCCCAGCTCAGCAAAGGAAGACT
Organism: Helianthus tuberosus; assembly: GCA_030545235.1. Taxonomy (NCBI): domain Eukaryota; kingdom Viridiplantae; phylum Streptophyta; class Magnoliopsida; order Asterales; family Asteraceae; genus Helianthus; species Helianthus tuberosus. Next base: position 156,610,120 of record CM060402.1, on the reverse strand, counting down.
GAAAACAACAAGGGCCCTCAGCAACAGGGTGGTTACCAAGGAAACCGACCCAAATGTAACAAGTGTCATCGACATCACCATGGGCAGTGTACAAGGAACCCGTGCCAACGCTGCAACAAGATGGGACATGAAGCCAAGGACTGCAGAAGCCAGATTCCAGCTAGGCAGAATCAGCAACAACCACAGCAACAACAGCAGCAAGGAAACCACCGTGGATGCTACAAATGTGGAGCAACGGGGCACATGCGCAGGGATTGCCCTGATGTAACGCCCGTCATGTTTTAACGCATTTATAATAATATTTCACACATTTTATATTAAAAATGTGAGCTTACAAAAACTTTGTTTGGATAACAACCACACATGATCAAAGTGTTTAAGTTAACATTCTAACTAGTCTAAACAATCAAATGCAATTTTTAATGTTTACATATTTATTTAAAACAAAATAAATCAATGCGGAAGCTTGTTCGGTGTGTTCGGTTCTTGAAAGTCGCTTGATCTTCATCCGGAAATCTTGAGAGCATTAACCTAGTGCCAAACCACATAAACTGTTAGTTTTGACAACGTTTAAGCACGTATAATCAAGTTCTAAGGCTCAGTAATGGAAACAAAACGAAATTTCTTACATATAAGTCGGTCGGGCCCCTTTCGACTCATTCTTCGCGGCCCGCGACCAGCGTCGCGTCGCGCGACCATTTTGTTGTTCAGCCGTCGCGTAGCGCGACGGCCTTATTTTTTGAGCAGGTTTGCTGTTTAATGCTGCAGATTCCCAGCAATGTTTTTAACCAAATTATCAACTTCAAACTAGCATAACTTTTAATCTAGACCTCCGTTTTGCATGATTCTTTTTCCTACGTGTCGGTAATCAAAATACAGACCTGTTTACCATCATAGTTCGTATTAAAAACCGGTTTATAGGCAACTAATCTATAAATCCCTTTTTCCTATTATTCGACTCATTTAAGTTACATTACAAGAATGCTATTAAGAGTCATTTCTAGCATTTCCTACCCATCCCGGGCTTATCAAGCAAAAGAGTTTTCACACCTATTACGGGTTTGCTTACATATTTACATTCGCCGATTTATATGTATCTTTTGAGTCACTTAATCCACATTTAACTACTTAATTTATTTTGACCCGTTTAATGGTCTTTTAAGCACTTAAGCATCAAACCTGTTTTTCCTTTTTCGCACTTCGCATTCCCTTATTAATCAACTACTTATCTTCCACCACAATTATATTTGTGGTGGATTTAACATAAGATACTAATTAACCCGAATATTACCCTTCGGTTAGCCATTTTACGCGAATGACCAATTCTTAGACATTCAACCCACGAAATTTATGCCTACAACTCTTATACTTATCTAAGGGTTGCATAGTCATGATACGAGTTTCTAAACATCCTCTATGGGTCGTTTGCCCGACTTACCTATTAAAGGCCTTTTGGTCAATTTTAATCCCCCACTTTACGGCGAAGGATTTTCACTATCCATTTGACCCAAAATCGCGCTTATAACTAATATCTTATTTATGCGTACCTGGCCCGGTCAACATATAGACCCGTTTCCTTTTTATACCTTGCTTTTATTAGTCACTACTCCAAGGCGACGCAATTATTCAAATTCTGTTCAATCCTGTGAACATATAACATGGCAACCAAATGTTAGTCGAAATTGCCAAATGGTGTTATCATCACCATTGACTCGTTTGGCCTATATGACCAAACGTTTACATACATAACAAAACATGGTTTTTAACTACCAATTCGCCCATCCGACCCATTTCGGATTTTATCATTAGATCCCTTTTTCCATTAACCAAGGATTTTCATCATTTTATATGTTCCGATCCGTATTATTTCGTATCGGAAACGTATTTCGGATATAGCTTTTGTCATATTTACAATCTATGAATAAATGCATGTCTTATAAAAATAGTGTAAGCTTTTACTTACCTCGTGTCTGCGCCAACATTCTTCGCATCCATGATCCGTTTGACCCGTTCCTCTCCAAGCCCCCACCTAGTTTGTTTAGAGTCAAACTATATCATAACATCCATAAGATGGTTAGATTGGTCAATTTATACAGTGGCCATCACCCTATGGACCCTTTTCTTTTTACACACTTATCAATCAAAGCATGCCATATATTCAACAACTAGTTTGTAACTTGTCATTTAGCGAAGATTAACATCAATTAGGCAAGTTCATATCACCGAAAAATAGGCTGTTTTTGGTGACATGTTTAACCTGTTTACAAGTCTTCAAAAATTATGATTTTTTTATGTGACATACCGCTCGGAGAGTTAGGCCTTGTGTTAAAATTTCAAGATCTAACTCTTTACCAAGAATTCGTAAAAAATCATTTACTAAGCTGCAATCAGATTCGTCACTTCTTACTGCAGCTTACGAAAAAAATCATTTAAAATTCTTCGTTTATCCGATTGACGAAATTCCAATTAGAGGTTTTTGGAATTACCTGAAGTTACCTACATTAAAAATTTGAGATCATAAATCAATTCCTAAATTGAGTTATGACATTCGTAATGGGCTGCAAATTCTGCCAGAAAACGCAGCCTGAACCTTCGATACCGAAAAATTCATAAAACATTCAATTTTCGTCAAAAAAATGCAATTTCAGTGGGGTTTTAAAGATATTTCCTGGAATTAAATTTTAGACTCAAGAAACACATGTTTTTGTCATGTTTTGTCCATGTTACAGCCAATACAAGTCGGCTGTAAATTCTGATCAGAAGTTGTTTGAATTCAGCTTTCAATTAAAACATGTTTATGACATTATAACACTATTTTTTTTTTGCAATCAAAACCCTAAAAACATCACATACACGAATTTAGCATCAACAAATCTGAATTTACTTCATGGAACTCAAATTACACTAGAATAACTATCAAAATCCTAGTGTTTAACATGTTTCTACAAAACCCACTTATCACCTTCAATGGTGATTATGAATTTTGCTACAATTAGGCATGATTTCATCATATACTTGTCTAGGGTTTACCCTGGACACTATATTGTTCCTATATCACCTATATAACAAACATGCAACCATAGTTTCGAATTCTCTAAGTTTACTCAGAAATTCAACTATAGATTTCTCATGAAATTTACATACCTTGTGACTCCTTTTTCAGTGGAGATCACTAATTCGTGCTCAGATTTTGATTTAGAATTAATTTGGACCTTCAATTTGAGAGATTAGACAAGAACTAGGGTTGTGGGGGTTTCTCCTGGTCGCCCTGTGCTTCTGATCGAACTCAAACACATACAAGTGTGTGTTTTGAGTTTTAATTTATGTTTTATTATTGTTAGTTTCGAACTAAACACTTTTAGTCCCTCAACTATTGTTTAGTTCTTATTTTTAGTGTTTTATCCCACTTATGAGTTACTACAAGACTTTTATCTAACTAGGTTATTATTATTCCTAGTTAACTTATTGGATTCCCGTAGTTATAACCCGTCTTATTTAAGTCCCGCTAAGTCGGCCTGTCATAAGCTTTGTTTTTCTCAAAACTTTTATTCTCTTTTTATTTAATATTAGGTTTAATTATTTAAATCCTAATATTTACTGGGTAAATTTTACCACTAACGGTATTTTACCCGTCTTTTAGTATTAATGGAGTTTGATTACCAAACCCGTTTTCGGGGTGTTACAAGTCTACCCCCTTAAAAAGGTTTCGTCCCCGAAACCTTATTTACGTAGTTCGTTGGTTTAATCAAACGAACCTAGTTTCGTTTTCAAGGCACCCGTTTCTTTTAGTCAAAGTTTTCATTTATATTGACGCGTACGTCTTTCATGTGTAAGGCCTCGTGGGCCGTTACTTTCAGCTCGTGTCCGTTATCCTTATTAATTATCTATTTTGGCGGTTAGACTTGTTAGTTGCCGTCACTTCATACCCCGTCACCCGGGTATTCTATTGCCAACCCGTCCCTTTGCGTGTTTTCTGATTTCATATCTCGTAACTCACGTTATGACATGGTTATATTATGTATCACCCTCTTTTTTTTGTGACCGTGACCACATCACGTCTTGTTTACGTTTATGTCGACTTTTCATTACCGTAAATCTTTCTCTCGAATGTATCGCCTTGCACCTGTCAGTGTCAAGATCTTTATTCTTTGATACTAATCATTTTTCGATTCATCTCATAATATTCATATTTGTTAAAGTGTTGTTTCTTACTAATACTAAATTTTAGTTTAACGCTTTTCTCTTTGACTATGTCAATTACTCATGTCAAGGAAATTGACAACCATAATTTATTCTTTTTCCATTCCCGTTTTAGACGGGGAATCATAATCAGTTCCCTCGTTTTACGCTATTGACCCGCAGGTTCTTTCACTTAGTCTCATAGGCTAATTCTTTAGATTTTCCCCCCTTTTAAGGTGAGACACAACAGTTCGTTTCCTTCTATTTATGACTCGTGAGTCATTTTGGTCCGTAGACTTTAACACTACTTACAATCCCGTAGTTTATGATGATCTCGTAGATCATCTTTTATTTGTGTCTTTATGCAAATGTACCTAAGACATCCCTTGTTTGTTTGGAATCATTTGTTTTTACTTTTAAACTTTAGTTGACCTTGACCGTAGTCTAAGGCTTCATTCATAACCCATTTTGGACTAATCTTCCGACTTTATGACTCCTCACGTCATATACACGTCGGTTTGCTCTACGTTTTCCGTTTCCCTGTTCATACTTATACTTCTTTACAGCCCATTACTCGGGTTCTTTTATCATAATGTTTTTAACGCCAATGACCCTTTACATAGGTTTATTAATATTTCGCGCTCTTATTTATTCAGTTCGTGCTTACTTGCATTAGCAAGCGTCATCCTTTATTTAACTCGTTTGACTTATTCGTGTGAACTTCGTCACTTATAAGTGTCAAGCCTCATTCTTTGTTCGACCCGTTCAACTTTAAAATAGTTGAACGTAATTTTTCAAAATTTCTATCTACAGCATCTTATCATCTTTTAATCATGACTCGAAACCCAAGTCTTTTGACTTTCCTTCCGAGTTCCCGCTTCTCGGTCTACGCATGTGTTTAAATCCTTACCCATCAACCGGGTGTTTTACCGAAGTCGTTATTATTGCAACCCTTCCGGTATGCATTAAGACTTCGCTTCGATTTATTTGGTCGTCTTAGCGAAATCCATCGCTTTCATTCGACCATGTCTTTTATTCTTTATGTGACCATCCTTGACGGCCTTATAGATTATGAATGACGATTATCATCGTCATCCTTTCTTTACTACGACCAAAGTTAACAACTTTGATTATCTTTTTCGTGTGGGCAATACCTTCGCTTTTATGATCCGGCGGATCATCTATACTTTGGTTTTATTTGCCTATTTTATCAACCATGGCTCTTTCGTCCCTTCTCTCGGGCTCATTATTCTAATGTAATACGCTTCCGTCACCCGACTTGCATTTACATTATTCTCAAGTATTTTGCTTATTTGATTCAGTTGGGTACTTTTAATTTATCCCATTTACCTTGTCCTTACTACATTGGATGTAAGTATGTCCATCATAAAAAGTTCATGGTACCACGTGCTCACCACTTACTTGGCCAGAGTAAGCGATCAATACCTAGTATACATGACCTTTTTATAATTTTCACATTACACCCCATGTAAGTAATGCCTCTATTTGTTTCTCTTGGAAACAATATCCCGGATAGGTTTTCTATTCGGGTTTTTCCAAGTTTTTAATCTACATATGCAACTTTCAATCTCTACGTATTTGTTGCATATTACTATTCACATAATAATTTAAAATGCGCACCTGTAAATGCTTGCCTTAACGGGCTTTCTATGTCGTTAACCTTGTTCGCGATCATCACGCGATTTAGGTCCTTGATGAGTATGCTCTGCTTGTCATACCTCGGACCGTTCCACCGTCATATCCGCAATTTGTTAAACTCTCGCTATCTTCAGATGCGAGTGTCCTTCAATTAAAACATTTACAAGAATTAGTAACATCAACTTCAATAATCGCCCGTATTATAATACAATGCTTTTCTACTATACGCGTCAATGCGCGAAATTTCGTCAACTATATTTATCATTTAATTGAGGTAACGTGTATCACACGATAGCCCTATGTGTTGTTTACAACACTTTAGCATGCTAAACTATTAACATACATGTACTTACCGGATTTGCGATCAAGCCTCAAACCGAACACGCTTTACTCTTTAACCATGGGCTCTGATTACCAACTTGTAACGCCCGTCATGTTTTAACGCATTTATAATAATATTTCACACATTTTATATTAAAAATGTGAGCTTACAAAAACTTTGTTTGGATAACAACCACACATGTTCAAAGTGTTTAAGTTAACATTCTAACTAGTCTAAACAATCAAATGCAATTTTTAATGTTTACATATTTATTTAAAACAAAATAAATCAATGCGGAAGCTTACTCGGTGTGTTCGGTTCTTGAAAGTCGCTTGATCTTCATCCGGAAATCTTGAGAGCATTAACCTAGTGCCAAAACCACATAAACTGTTAGTTTTGACAACGTTTAAGCACGTATAATCAAGTTCTAAGGCTCAATAATGGAAACAAAACGAAACTTCTAACATATAAGTCGGTCGCGCCCCGCGACCGGTTTCGACTCATTCTTCGCGGCCCGCGACCAGCGTCGCGTCGCGCGACCATTTTGTTGTTCCGCCGTCACGTAGCGCGACGGCCTTATTTTTCCAGCAGGTTTGCTGTTTAATGCTGCAGATTCCCAGCTATGTTTTTAACCAAATTATCAACTTCAAACTAGCATAACTTTTAATCTAGACCTCCGTTTTGCACGATTCTTTTTCCTACGTGTCCGTAATCAAAATACGGACCTGTTTACCATCATATTTCGTATTAAAAACTGGTTTATAGGCAACTAGTCTATAAATCCCTTTTTCCTATTATTCGACTCATTTAAGTTACATTACAAGAATGCTATTAAGAGTAATTTCTAGCATTTCCTACCCATCCCGGGCTTATCAAGCAAAAGCGTTTTCACACCTATTACGGGTTCGCTTACATATTTACATTGGCCGATTTATATGTATCTTTCGAGTCACTTAATCCACATTTAACTACTTAATTTATTTTAAGCACTTAAGCATCAAACCCGTTTTTCCCTTTTTGCACTTTGCATTCCCTTATTAATCAACTACTTATCTTCCACCACAACTATATTTGTGGTGGATTTAACATAAGATACTAATTAACCCGAATATTACCCTTCGGTTAGCCATTTTACGCGAATGACCAATTCTTAGACATTCAACCCACGAAATTTATGCCTACAACTCTTACACTTATCTAAGGGTTGCATAGTCATGATACAAGTTTCTAAACAACCTCTATGGGTCGTTTACCCGACTTACCCATTAAAGGCCTTTTGGTCAATTTTAATCCCCCACTTTACGGCGAAGGATTTTCACTATCCATTTGACCCAAAATCGCGTTTATAACTAATATCTTATTTATGTGTACCTGGCCCGGTCAACATATAGACACGTTTCATTTTTATACCATGCTTTTATTAGTCACTACTCCAAGGCGACGCAATTATTCAAATTCTTTTCAATCCTGTGAACATATAACATGACAACCAAATGTTAGTCGATATTGCCAAATGGTGTTATCATCACCATTGACTCGTTTGGCCTATATGACCAAACGTTTACATACATAACAAAACATGGTTTTTAACTACCAATTCGCCCGTCCGACCCATTTCGGATTTTATCATTAGATCCCTTTTTTCCATTAACTAAGGATTTTCATCATTTTATATGTTCCGATCCGTATTATTTCGTATCGGAAACGTATTTCGGATATAGCTTTTGTCATATTTACAATCTATGAATAAATGCATGTCTTATAAAAAGGGTGTAAGCTTTTACTTACCTCGTGTCACACCCCGATTTCCACGTGTCACCGGTGGGCCCGGTGGGGGAGTATCGTGACGTGGTTGGCAACATAATAGTCAAACAACACAATATCAATATGCACAGCGGAAGCAAATTTAAAATATGATACGACCGAATTTAATATTGTAATATCGAATGTCACAATATTCGGAAGTTTATCCACAGATGGATCGAAATAAAAATATTATTAATGGTTCAACAGACTTCAGGCATCTTAAGCTTGCGAGACTTCTAATGATGCTAAGGAGAAATCCCAGCCAATTTCGCATAGTACCTGCATTTAATCTTTTTGGGAAAATACGTCAGTTTACACTGGTAAATACATTCAACTGACTCATTTTGGAAAATGATTGAAAATTGGTTTGGATGCACATGGCATAAACATTTTATTTAACTTGGGAGAATTATTTAATATTATAATCTTGTGAACGAATTACATGTTCCTTGTACGTTCAGTAGCCCGGATCTTGTCCGGGTTAAAGATCAATAGACACACCACAATATTCTTTTGTGCACTGACGGGTGTACGCCTACACCCCGTGCTTAAGTCGTGGCCATTTCGTAAAATGATGCTGAGGATATCCGGGACATGGTCATTAACCCCCCAAAGGCTTTAAGTAACAAGACTGTTTAAACGAGCCGATCAAATTTATTCAATTACCCACTCAACGGTGGAGAATTTGATGCCCGATCAAGCGGTATGCTATATACCGTAACCCAAGCCCGTATAGGGAAAATAAGTTAAAAGTATTTACCTGAGCAAAGTATAATTCACAATTAGCAAAATGCACGTAGCTTTTACTGGTCCTCCTAATCTGGAACGAAGGTTTTATAATAACCTATTAGAATCCTAACGAGCCTTTAATTAAGCTTAGACTGGCTAGTTTCAAAGATACGGTTCGTACGCACGATTAAGCGAAGACCGGATAGAATGTGATTTAGACCCGACAAGTTTGAAGACTTGTTTAATATGGGTTTATTATTCACCTTCTGGATTTTGAGATAAAACCGTTAAGGTTTGACCCGTTTCGGCTAATTTATGTAAACTTGTTACATAAACCGAACCGTACGCGTAATAAGCGTGACGGGTATTCATGAGAGCTATATACAGGTTTCCTAAGTTAATTATGCCTCAAATATGTTGTGACATCAGTAAGATGTCTTTCATTATGCCCGAAACGTGTTTAAACACAAACTAGGCCCCGTAGGGGTAGTTTGGTCATTTAAAAGTTTATAAAAGAGTTTAAGTAACAACCTGAGTTACAGGTCTGATGTAATCAGAAAAAATACATAATTTGCTAATTTATATCAGTAGGTTAAAGTATATGAGTGAAATCTATCATTTATAACCAACTATGCACCGTAGGGGCATTTTGGTAATTTCACATAAGCCGAAAAGCCAAAACCGAAGTCTGAGTTAATCAACCTTTGCTTAATGTTAAAACATTCTAATTTGCCTAAAATATCAGTAGGTATCAACCCGGGTATGTTCAATATAATTTTATTACATACTATGCGTTAAAAACGCTTAATAAGGCGATTAAAGGCCATTTCCGGGTTCGATACTTAAATCTGATATTTTTATATTTCCAGAAGGCTTAAAATACTTTATTTATCATATGTGATCAGTAGCAAAAGGTTTGGAGTCGTTTAGATATGTAAAACTCATTTTATGGCCCGTAAGGGCAAAACCGACAATTACCGGATTAAGCCTACGACTACTAGTTATGCTCAGTCTAAAATTAATTAAAAATATTTAAAAATCCCAAAATAATATATTTCATCAGTGGGTAAAATATTTGATATCAAAAAGTAGGCTTAACTAGGCTATACGCAAATTACGCCGTTTTATTAACATAAAGCTTTAATTTTGCGATGTTGAGCATAACTCTAAATCTACAATTCAAACTGATGTCAAACTTTGCATACAAGTTTATATATCAGTAATTAAAGTTTCTACTCTTTTACATTTCCAAAAATCACGTTTTAAGGTAATAAGGGCATAATGGTCAACATACGAGCAATTAACGGAAACATGCATATTAATTGGATAACTAATGAACCAAGGTGTAGCATCACAGAGGGTTATTCTAACATGTAACCTAGTCCAATTAAAGCTCTGAGGAATTTCTAAAACATGCCTTAACGGGTCAGAACTGAAGGTCATAGTGAAAGTCAAACTATGTGACTTTCGGTTCCGAACCGGGTCTAAACAGGAAATTGTCGGGTTGAACATGTTTAGACATGTTCTTACACTTATTACCAAGTTATAACAATGATCAATCAGGTTGTTTATGGTCTACATTGCTAATTATGCATAAATCGCATTTTAAACTTTCTGTTGACTTTTTAAGTACACGTTTGACCCGACTTTTGACCTGGTTAGAGTGGTAATCAGGGGGAACCCTTTTGAGGGTTTATTACCCACATAAATACCAACTTATACCTACTTTTAATTCGAGATATGACTGAGCCATTGTTGACTAATCTCGAAGTCAAACTGTAATTACGACGGTTTGACTTTTAGCTAAATAACTAAGCTAAACTCAATAAAAGAAGGATTAGAACACTTACTGAAGTCCTAAGCTTGATTAGAGAACACTTGAGAGGAAGTTTGAGCTCCAGAAGTGATCCACAAATGCAGATGAAGGTGTGAAGAAAGAGTTGCAAGTTCATGGCCTTATATAGTGGATTTAAGCACCACAATTGATTGACAACAAGGTCTAGCACTCACCACAACTGATCAACACTTGTTTCTAGTGTTTAGGGGGTGTTTTAGGGGCCAAGAGATGTGGAGAATCGAGTTAGAATCAAGTAGATTGCACTCAGCAGGCAACAACCCATTTAATTCGGAGCTGGGCACCCCTCGCGCGACGCCAGGCCTCCCTCGCGTCGCGCTAGGCCCTCCCTGATCAGCTTTTGTGATTTATTTCATTTTGATCCTTGGCTCTTCAAAACTTGATTAGGTACTTGTTTTCTTGCATTTTAAACCCTCAATGTTGATCTATAAGGGCTTTAAAACATATACCCACTTTGTTAGGTCCCCGGTTAACTTCGTTGTCACCCGAAAAGTCCTAACATTCAACGTTTACGCTTTAACCCTTCGCACACGAATTCGATCATAACTTTCTCATACGTTAACGAAACTTTACGAAATTTAAACCGTGTATTCTAGTGAGCATAATTAACCGTTACAAAACTTCGGGTTTGTCAAAAGGTCACTCAGAGGTATAACTTAAACATGTTGACACATTTAGCCCCTGTAGTTTGTAATCTCTCACTTTTAGCTTCTTATGATCCATGATTTATTCGTTTGAAGGTATGAGCGCCATGTAGGGTTACTGTACATTATATTTATTCACGGTTGACATTTAGAATACGTATATTCACATACTTTCCATGATTGTCAACTTTTGTCCTTCTATAATATTTCTTTCACACGTTTAAACATATGACACGTGTCTACACATTATAGGACGTGAATTTTCGAGGTGTTACACCTCGCGTCCGTGCCAACATTCTTCGCATCCATGATCCGTTTGACCCGTTCCTCTCCAAGCCCCCACCTAGCTTGTTTAGAGTCAAACTATATCATAACATCCATAAGATGGTTAGATTGGTCATTTTATACAATGGCCATCACCCTATGGACCCTTTTTTTTACACACCTATCAATCAAAGCATGCCATATATTCAACAACTAGTTTGTAACTTGTCATTTAGCGAAGATTAACATCAATTAGGCAAGTTCATATCACCGAAAAATAGGCTGTTTTTGGTGGCCTGTTTAACCTGTTTACAAGTCTTCAAAAATTATGATTTTTGTATGTGACGTACCTCTCGGAGAGTTAGGCCTTGTGTTAAACTTTCAAGATCTAAATCTTTACCAAAAATTCGTAAAAATTCATTTACTAAGCTGCAATTAGATTCGTCACTTCTGACTGCAGCTTACAAAAAAATTCATTTAAAATTCCTCGTTTATCCGATTGACGAAATTCCAATTGGAGGTTTTTGGAATTACCTGAAGTTACCTACAATAAAATTTGAGATCTTAAATAAATTCTTAAATTGAGTTATAACATTCGTAATGGGCTGCAAATTCTGCCAGAAAACGCAGCCTGAACCTTCGATACCGAAAAATTCATAAAACATTCAGTTTTCGTCAAAAAATGCAATTCCCGTGGGGTTTTAAAGATATTTCCTGGAATTACATTTTAGACTCAAGAAACACATGTTTTTTTCATGTTTTGTCCACGTTACAGCCAATACAAGTCGCCTGTGAATTCTGATCAGAAGCTGTTTGAATTCAGCTTTCAATTAAAACATGTTTATGACATTATAACACTATTTTTTTTTTTTTGCAATCAAAACCCTAAAAACATCACATACACGAATTTAGTATCAACAAATTTGAATTTACTTCATGGAACTCAAATTACACTAGAATAACTATCAAAATCCTAGTGTTTAACATGTTTCTACAAAATCCACTTATCACCTTCAATGGTGATTATGAATTTTGCTACAATTAGGCATGATTTAATCATATACTTGTCTAGGGTTTACCCCTGGACACTATATTGTTCCTATATCACCTATATAGCAAACATGCAACCATAGTTTCGAATTCTCTAAGGATACTCAGAAATTCAACTAGAGATTTCTCATGAAATTTACATACCTTGTGACTCCCTTTTCATTGGAGATCACTAATTCGTGCTCAGATTTTGATTTAGAATTGATTTGGACCTTCAATTTGACAGATTAGGTAAGAACTAGGGTTGTGGGGGTTTCTCCTGGTCGCCCTGTGATTCTGATCGAACTCAAACACACACAAGTGTGTGTTTTGAGTTTTAATTTATGTTTTATTATTGTTAGTTTCGAACTAAACACTTTTAGTCCCTCAACTATTGTTTAGTTCTTATTTTTAGTGTTTTATCCCACTTATGAGTTACTACAAGACTTTTATCTAACTAGGTTATTATTATTCCTAGTTAACTTATTGGATTCCCGGAGTTATAACCCGTCTTATTTAAGTCCCGCTAAGTCGGCTGTCATAAGCTTTGTTTTTCTCAAAACTTTTATTCTCTTTTTATTTAATATTAGGTTTAATTATTTAAATCCTAATATTTGCTAGGTAAATTTTACCACTAACGGTATTTTACCCGTCTTTTAGTATTAATGGGGTTTGATTACCAAACCCGTTTTCGGGGTGTTACACCTGAACTAAACCAGATCAGCAACAACAATCAGGGCGCTGGAAACAACGATCATAACAACAACAACGTTGGCAATGGCGCTAGAGGAAGGGCATTTGTGATTGGAGCTGAAGAGGCGAGGAATGATCCCAACGTCGTGGCGGGTAAGTTCCTACTCGATGGTCGTAATGTTTCTGTATTGTTTGATTCTGGAGCCGATGCTAGCTATGTATCCCTACATATTAGTAAGAAGCTTAAGTGTACGCCTACATTGTTGAACTCTAAGCGAGTCGTCGAACTAGCCAATGGTAGAAACATCGAGGCCTCACATGTTATCAGTAACTGCAAACTCGTATTGTCTGTTCAGACCTTTTCCATCGATTTCTTCCCTATCATTCTTGGAAGCTTTGACGTCATCATTGGTATGGATTGATTAGCTAAGCATCGAGCTAAAATCCTCTGTCAGGACAAAGTCGTCCGTATTCCCCGTCCTTATGGAGAACCCCTTATCGTTCAAGGTGACAAATACGGAGCTGTCTCAGGTATCATCTCGTTTTTAAAAGCCCAGAAGTGTTTACGAATGGGGCGCACCGCTATTCTAGCACTCGTCACCGACACCCAGGAAAAGGAAAAGAGGATCGAAGATTTTCCTGTCCTATGCGACTATCCCGAGGTATTCCCTAAGGAACTACCTGGACTCCCTCCTCACCGCCAAGTCGAATTTCAAATCGAGCTAACTCCCGGAGCGGCACCCATAGCTCGCGCACCTTATCGACTAGCCCTGCTGAACTAAAGGAACTTTCTACGCAACTGCAAGAACTATTGGACAAAAGGTTTTATCCGCCCTAGTTCGTCACCCTGGGGAGCACCAGTACTCTTTGTTAAGAAGAAGGATGGCACATTTCGTATGTGTATTGATTACCGTGAGCTAAACAAGGTTACCATCAAGAACCGCTACCCACTCTCGCGTATCGATGATCTATTCGACCAGTTGCTAGGGTCGAGCTACTACTCTAAGATTGACCTGCGATCGGGTTATCATCAGTTGAGAGTCCGCGACGAGGACATCTCCAAAACTACATTCAGAACTCGTTATGGTCACTACGAATTCCTCGTCATGCCTTTTGCATTGACCAGCGCACCTGCGGTTTTCATGGATCTCATGAACCAAGTGTGCAAACCTTACCTCGACAAGTTTGTGATCGTATTTAATGACGACATCCTGATCTACTCGAAGAGTCAGGAGGAGCACGAACAACACCTGCGTCTTATCCTCGAGCTCCTTCGCAACGAGCAACTGTACGCCAAGTTCTCGAAATGTGACTTCTGGCTTTGAGAAGTCCATTTCCTTGGGCACGTAGTCAATAAGGATGGGATTCACGTCGATCCCGCTAAAATCCACTCCATTAAGAATTGGCCTACACCAAAGACCCCGACCGAAGTTCGCCAATTCCTGGGATTGGCAGGGTATTATCGTAGATTCATTAAGGGATTTTCGAAGATCGCTCAACCTCTCACAACTCTCACCCAGAAGGGTATTTGCTTACAAGTGGAATGATGCTTAGGAGTCTGCTTTTCCAACTTTTGGATTTTTCTTCCTTAGTTCTTTCAACTTTTTGTAGCTGGTCCTGACTTTGTCTTCTTTCCACCTTATTACTTGGTTTCTTGACCCAAAATCAGTAGTGATTAGTTCCTCTTTCATCCTCTTCAGCTCTAACACTTTGTCTGGTACATTCTTCATGTACTTTGACCAAACAGGAGGAGTGTGTTTCACTTTGTCTTTATTCATTTTTTCAATTCTTTCTAACTCCTCTTTGAGTTCACCTACTGTCCCTTCTTTATATTGAGCTTTGTCACCTTTGTACCTTTTGAAGGCCATGATGTGCTCAATGTAATCTTTTCTTAAGGTTTCATCATCTCTTTCTGAAAGCTTTTGACACAAATCTTTTGAAAACTGCTCCAAAGTTCTGACTTGAGTGAGCAGATATTGATAGAGCCTTCGAATTTCTTTATCAGATTTTCCTTGTGAGTTTCTCTTAGAGATATCCTCAGCCTGTTGAGCCTTTATCTTCAAATATTCTTTAATATTGTTTGGCCTTGGATATCCTTGGACAGATGGTAGGTTTCTTTTAGCAAGATCATCTTCAGAATAAAAAGATTTGATCTCTTCTCTGACTGCTTTGAGCTCTAAAGGATACTGAACAGATGCTGAAACAATGGCAGTGGTTGGGTTAAAGACATGTGCAGATGAAAGTGGAACAGGGTTTGGAATTATTGCATGTGACAATGATTGTGAAGGTGTTGGTGGTGGTAGAGAATCATCATCATTCAAAATTACCCTTCTCCTTTTTAGTTTAGGAGAGGTTGGTGGTGTTTTGGTTGGTTCAGTGGTGGTGATTTGAGTGGTGGTTATTGTAGTGGAAGGTGGCTGACTAACAGTTGTTGAAACAACTGGTGTTTCAACCACTGTTGCCATTACAACAGATGTTGTAACATCTGATGTCTTCTGCTTTTTGGTAGGAGGTGATGGTGGTGAGATTGTTTTTGGTGGTGATGGTATTTTTGATGGTGGTGGTAAGGCAGTGGATGTGGTGTGTGTTGAAATGGTGGTTGTAGGGTTAACAACTATTGAAACCACTGAAGTACCAACAGTTATTGATACATCAGGTGTTACAACAGCTGTTTGGGTGGAAGATTGATTTGAGGAGCTTTTGGTAGGTTTGGAGGTATGCTTTGTGGGTCTGGATGGTGTGTGTTTGGGTTGCCTCACTTTTCTAGTGGGCTGCTTTCTTTTTGGCTTAGGATTTTCATCATCCTTAGGCTCAGAAATACCCTGCTCATTCAGCTCCATGAAATCTCTTTTCTCTTGTTCCCACCTGGCTTTAGCCTTAGCCTCCCTATCCTTTTTTACACTTGCTTTTGCATCAGCCAGTGCATTTGTGGTCACCTCAATCTTCTTACTACCATCTGGCAGGGGAATGTATGCAAGCATACTAACTTTTTGTGGTTCAATATACAGACCATCTTCATACCCCCTTCTTTTTCAACTGCTTCAATTTCTCCCCCTTTTTGGCATTATCTGGTGGTAGGTTATCCACAAAGATAACAGAGGGAGGAGCAGTGCTAGTATTGTTTAGCAAATGGGCCTTGATAGCCTTGATATCAGCTTGGTGTCTTTGAACCAAGCTTCCATGAGATTTCTGATCTTTTGAAGTTGTATTTCATGTTGTAAATCGGCATACTTTCTTTGTTGGATTAGCAAGGGTTGAAACAAATTCCATAGCTCATTTACAGCAGGTGCATGTGAAGGAGCAGATGCTTGAGCTGGAGCAGCAGTGGTTGTTACCTTTTGAACTTTCAACAACTGTTGCAGCATATCTTTAATTTCTACAACAGAAGTATCCAGTTTATCAACTCTGGCCATCAATTCACGGTACATTAAACCATCACACAACTTAATGGGATCATCTGATTTCCTACTAGCAGTGGTTGTAACAGTGGTTGACTCAGTAAATGTATCCCAGAAATCCGCCACTGATGCCCCTTTGTCTTGGAACTGGGGACCTCTTCCTTCAAAATGAGAAACACTTTTTAGTGAACCGGTATAAATCGGATACACAAATGTTCCCAGAGAAGGAATTGCCTTCAAGGAAGTCTTATGGATGAAACCATTGTCCAAGTGCAAACCAGTGGGTTCAGCATTTGTAGTGGTTGCTTCACTTGAACTACCACCAAGAGTTACTTGTAACTCAAGGGGTGTAACCTCCTCAGGTTTTGTTGGTGGGTTAGCAATGATTGATACATTAGACCCAGTCACTTGTTGGGGCATATTCTCATGAACAGGTGATTGAGAAGGACTGGTTTGTGTCTGGTTCAAATCAAGAGCATCCAACAAGAGTTTTGTTTGTGGGGGAATTGTGGAGGTGAGGTTGGGTGTAGAAAGCGAATTTGCCCCGGGCAGTGGGCTGTGGATGATAGAATCAAGTGATTCTAGAGCATCATATTATGGTGTCCCAATGTGTACAACCTGTTCTTTTTTAGAAGAAGCAGGAGGAGTTTTAGGCATGGGTTGAGATATTTCTACCATTTGCTGTGAGGAAGTAGCAGCAGTGGTTTCTTGTGACTTTTGTGCTGTCACTAGCAGTTGCTCTGGTATCTCATCTTCCAGAGTTGCCTTTGATTTAGGTTTGGGGGGCTTTTGAGTTTTCTTTTTTCATGGTTTTCTGGTGGTTTTAGGTGTGGGTTTCACAGCAGTTGTTTTGCTGCTGTGATCACCTAGAGCAGTGGGCTCAGCAGCAGATACCTGAGGAGCAGTGGTAGCTGCTAAATTCTGCTCAGGGACCCCTGCTTTTGTTTTGGAAGGTGTTGCTAATCTTGTAAAAGTTTCAGTTGTTAAGCTGTTTATTTGAAAAGATTCACCTTGTGTAAGCACATGAGCATCATCCTTACCAAATTTCTTTTGAAAGTAATAACATAGAAATCTTGGAAATAGTAAGAATGGTTTTTTATCAACGTTTTTCACCAAATCATTAAAGATCTCCTGGGAGTAGTTAAAATTTTCGTTTTGAAGAATAGCATAACCCAGGTATTGGATCTTTAATGGTATTTCATTAAAAGCAGTTGTTTTATTTGAAACACACATCAAGAGGGTATGAAATAAGAATCTTGTTGCAGGAGGAAAACTACCTTTTTGTAAGGAATACCTTTTCATTTCATCTGCATACCCCCTCTCAAGAAAATCAGTTTTATACTCGATTTTGGGAAAACAAGTTTTACCTTGCTGATCATCGAGTTCGAATACTTCTGAAATGGATTGTGGTGTGATTTGAACTGGTTTACCCTTTATTGAGGAATTGATGGCTATTGCTGTTTTACCTTGAAGTTCAAGGGTGACATTCTTCCAAAATTCTCTCTGGGTGGCCAGGAAGATCGGAGCATCAACAGTCAACAAAGTTTTGTACTTTGAAGCCGACATAGTATCAATAATGGAATCGTAGATATCGATGTTACCGGGTTTTGTGAGTAGACCCAGATAGTTGTGAGGAGCTTTGTACGGAATTTCAATGGGTTTGGTGGCCATTTGAGTGTCTTTTGGTGAGGACAAAGACGGTGATTTTGGAGAAGAAGACATGAGTGGTTTGTAAGATGAGGAAGACAAAGATGGATTTGAGAGAAAAAGATGGAAATTGCTTTGAGAAAGGAATTTTAGAATTCAATTTGACAGTGTAAAACCCTGTTTAGGGGTTTGAGAAGGGTTTTATAAAGGAAAAAGTGAATGCTGACATGGCAGCGGTTACAAAAGATCTGACCGCCATGTACTGACCACGTGCCAACCCCGGATGAATAATGGAGGAGAGTTGTTTTATGAAACCACTGGTGAAGGAA
This sequence comes from Helianthus tuberosus, assembly GCA_030545235.1. Lineage (NCBI taxonomy): Eukaryota > Viridiplantae > Streptophyta > Magnoliopsida > Asterales > Asteraceae > Helianthus > Helianthus tuberosus. Next base: position 156,591,566 of record CM060402.1, on the reverse strand, counting down.
TAACAGTGGTTGTAATGGTAACAATGAGAACGGTGGGTTGATTTTAACTATCAGTGGATAGCATATCAGTGGATAAAACACTGATTTTGAACAACAGTGATTACCAAGGAAATGAGAGAACAGGGGTTGACTTTCAGTAGTGGACAACTTTTTGTGGAACAGATGTTAGAACAAAACAGTGGTTATGGCAGACTTTTAAGGATTTAATGAAAAATTCATTTTTAGCTATTTTTAAGGATGGATTTTTGATTTTCTGAAAACATTTTAATGCTTTTATTCATAGAAAAACAAGATGTTGCTTGTTATTCCATGTTTAGCATGCCAATCCTAGAGATCAAGCTTTCAAAGGTGGTTGTGTATAATCCTTTGGTTAGCACATCTGTCAGCTGATCTTTAGTTGGAACATGGAGCAGAGAAATCAAACCTTTTTCATAGCAATCCCTCACAAAGTGATGTCTGATGTCAATATGCTTGGTGGTTGAGTGAGAGACTGGATTTTTGATGATATTTTCTGCTGCCTGACTGTCCAACATGAGAGGTGTTTTTAAGGCAGTGATACCAAAATCCAGCAATTGATTTTGAAGCCAAAGCAGTTGGGTTGTACAGCTTGCAGCAGCTATATACTCTGCCTCAGCAGTGGATGTGGAAACAACTGCTTGCTTTTTTGCTTTGCCAAGACACTAAGCAACTGCCTAGGAATTGGCACCCTCATGAAGTGGACTTCCTTGTCTTGTCACATCCAGCAAAGTCACTATCTGAGAAACCTGAAAGCTTGATATTTCCATCAGCTGGATACCAGATACCAAGTGTCGGAGCACCTTTTAGGTATCTGAATATCCTTTTTACAGCAATAAGGTTAGACTTTCTAGGGGCTAATTGGGATCTTGCACAAACACATGTTGCAAACATGATGTCTGGCCTAGATGCAGTTAGGTACAATAAAGACCCAATCATGCTTCTATATAGAGTTTGATCAACCAAATCATCCTTTTCATCAGACATGACAATTTTATTGGTTGCAATGGGTGTACTCCATGGCTTACAATCATCCATCTCAAATTTCTTTAAAAGTTTTTTTGGCATATTTGCCTTGATGGATAAAAGTGCCATTTTGCAGTTGCCTAACTTGGAGACCAAGAAAGCACTGGAGTTCACCCATTGCACTCATTTCAAACTCAGTTGTCATGAGTTGCGTAAACTCTTCACACATTTTGTTGCATGTGCTTCCAAAGATGATGTCATCTACATAAATCTGGACAATCATCAAATCCTTTCCTCTCCATTTTAAAAACAATGTTTTGTCTATTTTACCTCTTGTAAAACCAATGGATAGTAGGAAGGTGGAAAGAGTTTCATACCAGGCTCTTGGTGCTTGTTTCAAACCATACAAAGCTTTATTAAGCTTGTAGACATGATTTGGATTAAATGGATCCTCAAAGCCTGGAGGTTGACAAACATAAACCTCTTCTTGAATCTTACCATAGAGGAATGCACATTTAATATCCATTTGATACACCTTGATGTTGTGGTTGACAGCAAAGGCCAGGAATAATCTGATAGCTTCAAGTCTTGCTACAGGGGCAAATGTTTCATCATAGTCAATGCCCTCTTCCTGTCTGAACCCTTGAACCACAAGCCTAGCTTTATTCTTGACAACAATGCCCCTTTCATCAGTTTTGTTTTTGAAGACCCACTTTGTGCCAATAGGACTTACTCCCTCTGGTAGTGGTATAAGCTCCCAAACTTGTTGTCTTTTGAATTGGTGGAGCTCCTCTTGCATGGCTTCTACCCAGCTGTTGTCTTTCAATGCCTCTTGGTACTTGACTGGCTGATGGAGAGATAGGAAACCAGCAAAAAGATAAATGTTTTGGGATTGACTTCTTGTGAGCACCCCTTCATTGATGTTGCCAATTATTTGGTCAGGTGGATGAGATTTCAGGAAGATTAGATCTCTTTGGTATGGAACAATGGCATTTAATGGTGAGGGCTGCAGATGTGAATCATCTGAGCTAACCACTGCTGGTGACTTTGATGATCCAGCAGTGGCTTTAAATGAAGGTGGAGGAATAGGAGGAACTGGTGTCAAACCATGTTAACTTTTATCCACTGATGGGGAACTATAACAGTGTTTGATGATGTGGAAGCAGGGGTTGATGGACTACTTTGATCAACAACTGTTGAGGTAGCAGTGGTTAAGCTTTGACAGCTATTTTGAACAACTGCTACTCTTCCCATTGAAGCAGACTTTTGTAGAGGAATGATGACTTCATACCCATAGTCTGATGATGAATCTTCTGATGGACCTGCACTGTTAGTCTTGACAACAATATTTTCAAAAGTAAATTGATCAAGATCAAACAATTCTGCAGGGTTTACTGGGATTTTCATTGATGAAAGTTCATTGAACTTTACATTCAAAGTCTCTTCCACTGTTTTAGTCCTAGTGTTAAACACTTTGTAGGCCTTAGCAGTGGTTGAGTATCCCAGATGATAACCACAATCAATTTTGGCTGCAAACTTAGAGATAGAATCTTTTAAGTTTAAAATGAAGCATGGGCAGCCAAAAACTTTGAAATATGAAATTAATGGCTTTATTTTATACAGCAGTTCATAGGCAGTCTTTTGATGCCTGGGGTTGATTAAAACTCTGTTTTGGACATAGCAAGCAGTGTTTACTGCCTCTGCCCAAAAAGTTAATGGCAAACCTGAATCAGCAAGCATGGTTCTGGCAGCCTCAATCAAAGTCCTATTCTTTCTCTCAACAACCTCATTTTGTTCTGGTGTCCTTGGAATGTTGTATTGCCTCACAATTCCTTTTGACACACAGAAATCATCTAACTCCTTATTCCTGAACTCTGTGCCATTATCACTCCTGAAGACTTTTACTGGCAATTCAATCTGCTTTTCAACCTGTTTCACAAAGTCTTGCAGAATGCCTGCAGTCTCAACTTTTGAGTGTAAAAAGTAAGTCCATGTAAACCTAGAAAAGTCATCAACAATAACTAAACAATATATTTTCTTCCTAAGATTCATTACTTTAATTGGGCCAAACAAATCCATGTGAAGCATTTGCAAACACTTGGTTGTTTTGGACTCTTCAATGGATTTGTATGAGCTTTTATGTTGTTTTCCTTTTAGGCAGGAAACACAATGCTCAGGACAGGTGAACAGCTTTTGAGGTAAACCTCTTACTAACCCCTGTTTTGAAATAGCAGTGATTGTCTTGAGATTTGTGTGCCCCAATTAGGGCTGGCAATTCTGACACGAACACGATAACACGACACGAACCTACACGAAGTTAAAAGGTTTCGGGTTTGACCTTAATAGGTTTCGTGTCTAAACAGGTCGACACGATTAGACCTGTTTATTTTTCGTGTCTAAGCAGGTTAAAACCCGTTAACCTGTTAAGAACCCGTTAATGACATGCTAAGAATTTTAATTAAAAAATATAATAATATATCAGGTTATACCCTAATCCTAATTTTGAAATTCATTCTTCAAGTTCACGCTCCAAACTTCCAAACCCTAAAAGTTCTCTTCAGTCGTCTCCTCAACTACTCTGCTCAACTGCTCCGTTCAAGCCCAACTGGTCCGTTCTGCTCAACTCATCTGCTCTGTTCAGGTACGTTAACGATTACTTGATTGTCTTTTTTCTTCTTGAGATCCTGAATTTGCGACTCGAGTGATTTCAACTTGTGGGAATGCAAATCTTGCAATTTTTGATTTCGATTTCTGTCTGCAGTCAGTCCCTCTCATTCTGCATCACAAAGTAGATGACAAACATTTGATAAAATTCAAATATTTGATGAAGTCGGTCCCTCTCTTTCTGCATCAAATATCAAAAATAGTAAAAAAGAGTTCACATATTACCTGTATGTGTATTAATAATTAATAAATAATAACTATTATAAAAGTAGAACACTTCTCTGCACAACATTTGATAAAGTCATTTGCTTCTTTACATTACCTTGTTGCCCAATTTAAAGATGCAATGACAGTTTGTTGGTATGTAATTCTCATTATTACAAAATACATAATATAGTGTTTTGATTACATTTATGTCATATTTGAATCTAGTGTTTTGATTACATTTATGTCATATTTGAATCTAGTGTTTTAATTACATTTATGTCATATTTGATTCTAGTGTTGATATTGTTTTTTTTGTATTTGAAGTCATGAGTGATTCACAAAATAAAGCTGGGAAGAAAAAGGATAAGAAGGTCAAAACAAAGGTACATGGTTGACTCAACTTTTATAGTTTTTGGTTTAATTTCCTTATCAAGTTTTTGTGTAACTTTATGTAATTTTTTTTCTCTATTGTAGATGGATGTGGATTTAGATTCTAAACAAAGTCGACCTTTGTTTGTACTTTGTAGGTTCGAACCAAGTTAGTGTAGATGACCTCACTGAATATATAATGTCGCTTGACATTAGCCATGAATCAGGTGCTTCAAATTCTGTGAACAATCCTAAGGTATCCACTCCAAATGCTTCAAGTAGTGTTGCTTGTTAAAAATCAGAGAACATCCTAAGGTACCGACTTCAGATGTTTCTAGAAATGTTGCTTGATAAAACTATATAAATGAGTTTATGTCAAATTGTCCATGCCTAATAGGACTATAATTATTTATGTGTAGGTTTGATTGTTTGGAATTGAAGATCTTGAGAAAGAAAGAAAAACACATGGGAACTTGAATGTTGAAGCTATTTGGATGTTATGATAAGACTTTTATTGATTTCGTTTTAAGTTTGTTAAGACATTATGTGTTTATGCATGTTTTATGACTTTTATGAACCTTTGGCGACTATATTTTCACTAAACAGGTTCCTTAGTCGCTAATTTCAAATATGGAATAACAGGTCGTGTTCGTGTCTTAACAGGTCGTGTTCGTGTCTTAACAGGTCGTGTTTGTGTCTTAAACAGGTCATATGATATGTTGGTAACATTTTCGTGTCTTAACAGGTCATTTCGTGTAACCTGTTTATTAACAGGTTCGTTTTCGTGTTTGGAAAATCTGACATGATAAGATTTCGTGTCGTGTTCGTGTTTACATGTTTCGTGTTCGTGTCTTATCGTGTTTGTGTCTTAACAGATCGGGTTGACCCGATATGCCAGCCCTAGCCCCAATCTCCTGTGCCATAATTTTGTCTCTTTGTTTGAGGCAGCGGAGAACAGACAGGCATCCGTCCTGGGGCTCTCTTTTGACATATCCACCACATAAACATTGCCACTTCTTTGAGCAACAAGTTGGGTTTTTCCATTTTGGATTATTGCTTCAATCTTTTCAACCAACAATCCTACAACACTCTTTTGTAAAGAATGAGCCATAGCCCTTATCACTCATTTGAGAGACACTTAAGAGGTTGAATTTTAGATTGTCTATTAGATTGACATTTTCAAACTTAACTTTACCAGACTGAACAGTACCAGACCCCAGAACCTTCCCTTTACTATTATTACCAAAGGATATAGCACCCCCTCCATGAGTTTTGAAATCTTTGAGAAAGGCTCTACATCCTGTCATGTGCCTGGAGCCTCCACTATCTACATACCAAAGACTATCTAAGCATGCAGAAGCTCCCTGCACATGTAGTAAAGGATTGGTTCATTAAGCATGCAGAAGCTCCCTGCACATGCAGTAAAGGATTAGTTCATTAAGGTCTCCAAAGCCAATATGGCTTTGGATGGGGCCTCAACAGTGTCTAGGTTAAGTTCAGGTAGATGGGCAGTGGTTAGGTCAGGTGTTTGGACAGTTTTGGAACTGTTTTTCTCTAACCACTGTTGGGGGTCTTGCCCAATGATCTGCTGATAACCAAAAGGATGCCTGTTCACTCTTGGTTTAGAAGGATTTTTGTAAGCCTCATAAACATGTGGGATCCTTTGGTATGGTGGTTGTCCCTTACCTCTTCTGTATTGATTGGCAGGGGGTGCATCAGTCACCTGAACATCTCTTTTGACAGATGTTTGGTTCAGCTGTTTTGTAACAGTTGTTTGAACTGGCACAAACAGTGGTTGGTTCTTGGTGAACTTGTCAGATGAATTTGATGAACTCAATGATGTTTTTGCAGCGTATTCATTCTTTTTCACATCAAATGATTTGAGATACAGACATTCTTAAGTTTTGTGGTTTGATTTACCACAGATGGTGCAGCTCTCAGCAGGTACAATGACACTTGTTTTGTTGAGATCATATGCTTTTAGATGAAAACGGTCTTTTGTAAGATGGTTCTTCTTTTCACAGAAATCACAAAACAGGTTTTTGATCTTTTCTCTTTTCTTCTTCTTTTCAGACTCCTTAGCAACAGAGTTTTGAGCTACTGTTGGGATGTCTTTAAGAGGAATGACCTTTGCTTTAGGAGCTTTTCACCATCAGTGGTTGTGAAGTCCATTGGTTTAAAATTTTCAAGAATGTCACACTCATCAGGCCATGTGGGTTTAAATTGGTATTTCTCAATTTCCTCAAAGGTTGAGGATCCCACAGATCTTTCCAGAGTGATTTTGTTACCAAGTTTGTCAGTTATCTTAACTTCTTGGCCATTCTTGTTCGTTGGTTTTATTTCAACTGAACCAGCTTGTTTTGCAGCAGTGTTTTCAAGTTCATCATATTTTCTATATCCTATCCCAAACTTTACATTGCTTTCAATCTGTTTTTCAAGCATGACCTCATAACCTTTGCAAGATTCCACCCATCTTTCACAAGTGATTTGGGTGGCTTCCAACTCCTTTTTGCAAACATGATATTTTTCTATCATTGTTTGGAGTTGGTTCTTGGTTATGTTTTGCTCTTCTTTTAGACTGCAGATTTCTTTGTCTTTTTCATCCAACTTGATTTTAAGTTCTTTTAAAGACTTTTCAAATTTGACTTCATCAATTAAGACTTTATCCCTAAGGTTTTCATTTACCTCTTTAATGTTAGCAAATGCAATAATGCATTTGTCTGAACACAGATTTTCAAGGACCTGAGGTGATACCTTGGCAGCAGCCATCATGGCACAATCACATTGATGATCACTTTCTTCATCAGCTCTCTCTTCTTTCTCACCTTCTTTCTTCTCTTCTTTGTCTTCTTTGGACCAGGGGTCAAACAGTGGTTCAATCAAGATTTCTAATTTTTTCCCAGCAGTATTTCACCAGCAACTGCAGTAACCACTGCTTCAGCCACTTCATCCACTGTTTCAGCACTTAGTTGTTCTCCTTCAGCTTCTACCCCTTCTGGTATTGACTCTAATGCCATAAGACAAAATTCATCATTAAAAGTATCGTTAGAAGCATAGAGTGCAAAATTTTCATCACCAAGCTCATCAGGCATACTGCTCCAGTCAACAAAGCCTTGAGTAAAAAAGCTTTGCTGATCTGTTGAACTACTACTGGAGCAACTTGTTGTGGTGCAACTGGTTGCATTTGAGCCTGAGGGACAGGGGTTTGAACATACTGAATTTGTGGAACAGTGGTTTGAACATAATGCATAGGCACAGGGGTTGCAGCATAGTGAGCAGTGTTAACATGGGCTGCAGGGGTATATTGGGTATAGTGCACAGTGCTTTGATGTTGTGGTCTAGGGTTTGAGCTGGGATGAGTAATAATTGGACCAGTGGTTTGACTCCTGCATTCCCTAGCAAAATGACCTAGCCTATTGCACTTATAGCACTTGATTTTTGACTTATCCAACCCCACTTTTAAATTCCCATGTAACCCTGGGAATTTTCTCCCTGTTCTTTTATAGAATTTGCTTGTTTTTACACTAAGCAATGCCAATTGATGCAAAATGTCCATTTCTTCTAAGTCAGTGGGATCAAAGTGTTGTAAATCATTGAGTTCAAATGACAGATTATCAGAGATCTGGCTTTCTCCATTTGCTGTGAAAGCAAAATTGGATGAGTGAGGATCAGAGTTGAAGTTTGCACCAGCAGTTATGTCAATAAAATGATCATAACTCTGATCCTTACTGCCGCCAGTCTCTTCTTGACCCAGAAGAGCTGTGTTGCCAAATGAATAATCATCTGCAACTTTGCCAGACTCTTGCAACCTCTTTTTCTGGTTTAACTCCCTTTCATAGGTCAGGAGTCTACCATGAAGTTGGGTCAGTGTTAGATCTTTGAACTCAACAGAGTTTCTTGTAACAAAGGCAATTGTATCCCATTTTTTGGGTAATGATCTAAGAAACCTGCTATTTTGTGTAGATTTAGCAAATTCAACTTTAACAAGTCTTAGCTCACTAATGAGACAACTGAATCGCTCAAACTATTGAGTCAATGATTCACCCTTGATGTAACAAAAGGTTTCATCCTTGATGTAACAAAAGGTTTCATACTGCTGATTCAGAATTTCCCTGTTATTTTCAATTACTTCTTCCGTTCCCCCAAATTGTTCCTTAAGTGCATCCCATAATTCCTTGGCACTGTTACAATGTAACAGCCCAACATAAATTTCATTGGGTAGTGCAGATGCAATGATGCTAAATACTTTGGCATCGAGTTCGAATTTTTGAAAATCAGTTTCAGTATAGTTTTCAGGTTTCTTAGGTTCGAACTTCTTTGTATCCTCAGCACTTGGCACCATGGGAACATGTGGCCCAAAAACAACAGATCTCCAACCTCCGGTATTCTGTTGAGCAAGGATGTGACCCATCATTCTCTCCCAGATGTTGTATTTATTACATTTTAGCATGGGTGGTTTGAAAAGTGAACCGATGTTATTCTTATCATCTTGTGATTGTGACGTCATCCTGGTTGTTTTACAGGTACTGATTAATCAACTTTGATGGTGATTAAACCTTACTCTATTTTTCAACAAAATGAACAACTATCAGTATCAACGATTGTGAGCTGAACTATTTATGTCAAAATGATTGTTAGATCAATTTTGACTGTCCGAGCTCTGATACCAATTGTTAGGATCTGAGTTTGGATTGATTGTGTTTTACGTTTGATTTAAGATGGAAAATGAACAAGTAATGCAGCAGAATTAAAATGGAAATAAACTTTGCACACAATCAAACAGGAGAAATGCTTTTAACACACAAGTTTAACATTGAATCAAATGCTTGAATTTATTCCAATCACCGATTACAATATGCATGCATGTAACAAACTCCTCATCAGCCTGAGCTCACAGTATTTGTTCGTACAGGAAGAAAAGTGATGAAGAGCTAATAGAACAGTATAGAGTACTGTTCTATTTATAGGCACGCCCAAACCACTGAAGCATCTTGGCTGACGTCACCATGAAAGTGACATCTAACCTCCTAACAAACTCTAACAACTGATCTAATACAAACACTGTTATGCTAACTACTGATTACAATACATTATATAAGAAGGACTAAACTACTGCTTTATCCTTCCACTGTTGTGACTCCAGCAGTACTTAATATCTTCAGCAGTGCTTGACCCATAGCAGTAGATTGATCAACAGGGCTTTAGTCTTCATCAGTCTTTGACTCGATCAGCAGTTGTAAGTTAGCAGTTGTTGTAAAGGATCAGTGGATGGAGGTCATCAGATGTTGAAACCACTTTCAAGGGGGGAGAATGTAAACATAACATCTGCTTATTTTGGATCCACTACACGATCTGATTCAGTTTTGGCTTTAATTATCTGTTCCTCTGATAGGGTTCAATCCCAACACTCGATATACGATGGATGGGGTGATTGCGGTGATGGTTCTTATAAATGTCACGTAAACATAGTGATTACCGTATTTGAGTTGAGAGTTGAACACGAAAATAAAAGTATAGAACCAATAGACATTGATTAATATTTTTGTTTACCCCTTATAAACATTATTGAAATAGGTTCTACCCTTAACTACTTTAGTTTAATAAAATAAACAAATCATTTACATTATATTAATTTATATTTAGCGTACATCTTTTGTTAATTTCAGGATAAATAATTTTGAAATCTGATAAATATTTTAAAATATTATATGATCTCCTATATGAATTGTTTAAATTTATATTAAATTTAATTTTATAAAAAATAGATGGCTTGAATGAATGACATGTGTCATCACATTGGTTTCTTTTATTATATAGTACTAGCGGTAAGACCCGTGTGCAAACACGGGTGGTCGTTAGAAAACCATGCATACCATATTTTATTAGTCGATGAATGATTATACATTTTTAAGGTTTAATTAAAAATGAATTATAAAGAAAAGGAACATCAAATAAATAACAAATAAAGGATACTTTACGGACTGAACGAAGAACTATATGTCATAACTCTATTAATGAATGAACTTTGTGATATTTTGGGTAAGTATCTTTAATTTCAAAAGATTCATTAGTGAGCGTTTCGTTAACTATATATTGAAAGAGGGTACATTTTTTTTTCTCCCGATCAATTTTCACCATTGTATATTCTATGGTCTTTTTGACATACATTTAGCGATAACTAATTACAAAAACCTAAACATGAATGGTTTCGCCTTTTGCTAAACTGATCATCAATAATCATAGAGATAAAAAGAGAAAAGATTTTGGTTCAAAACTCATTTAAACCTAAAAATGAAACGGGTCAAAATGGTTTAAAAAACAAATCATTTAAAAAGAAAAAAATAGGAACCCTAAAATAAAAGTGTAAACTAAATGGCATAAATGCATATACTATTATAAAGATTAACTTGTAAAAAACAAAATATCTTTAAGTGAAATAAAGAATTACACAAAACTTCCCATATCAAGTGTTGAAGAACGTCCCTTCCTTTCTTGCAATGTAAATTTTTTCAATAAATTACTTTGCACACAGACATACCAACAAATACAAAACATTCAACAAAACTGTGACTGATAAATTAACAAACAAACAAAAACTTGTACCATACAAATTTGTTTAATGTATTATTTACAAAGTTTTTAAACAAATTAAGAATAATATAAAAGAAAATATTTTGCTAAACATTCTTAATACAACAGGCTCCCAACATGTAACTTGAAGAGCCTTCTAAAAGGAGATCACAAGCTGACTAATAGATGACGGGTTCATCCTAATACAAACCCAAAAATTTTACACAAAAAAAAATTACGATACATCCGTCACATGTATAAAGGAGTCTATGATCAACCTCATTTCGCATATAACAAGGGTTTACTTCTTCAAACTCACTCAATAATTTACAAGCATTCCATGGTAGACAATATCTTACAGCATTACCAGGCTGAAAGTTAATTTCACTTTGTTTCGGCAAACGCCAATTGTGCATAACCGCCTGGTCTTGCAGCAAGGCTGATCGATTGAGGCGATTGCCTTCCCTCTCAAGACTATATCATGCTCTTCTTTCGGTCTCTCCCTCTTCTCGTTCTCTTCTCTTCTTTTTCTCTAATTTCTCTCTCTGCAATTATAATGAAAGAAGGGGTATAATGGTGTCTTAAGATAAGTAAAGTTTTATCCATAATACGTCAATTTTTCTCCATGCTCCAGCTATTCACATCTCAAATTAAGCCATTTATACCATCACCTAAGTATGCAACTCGTAGTTTCATCCATACCAGCCCCTTTTTATTAGCATCTAAGAATACCAATATCTGAAAATGAAACATGAAATACTCAAAAATGGTAAACAATTTGTAACGAATTGCAAACAATCTAATGATCATAACCATGATATTTACCTTTTCTCTTCACTTTTTCCGGTCGTCATTATGCGATTAAGACCAAATCTGAGGTAACTAATCTTGGCTGATTTGTAATTAAAAAAAAAACACTGTTGGGCTTGGAGAAAACAACCGGTCAAACCACTATTGGGTAATTATTATTGGGTTTATCGGGTTAAAATAATGTTTTGTGCAGAAAATAGTGGTTGAAACCACTGCTACGTTAAAACTGTGGTTTAGTGGTTTCAACCATTGTTTTCTCCACAAAACACTGTTTTAGCCGAACAGTGGTTTCAACCACTGTTTTCTCCACAAAACATTGTTTTAACCCAATAAAATATTACCCAACAGTAATTTCAACCACTGTTTTCTCCAAGCCCAATTTGATTACAACAGTGGTTTCAACCACTGTTTTCAAACCCTATAAGGTTTAAGCATACCAATTTTAATGTGAAATCAAAGACAAATATTAAGCATACCAGTTTTAATGTGACATCGAAGACAAATATTAAGGTTTAACATGAAGACAGAAAAACATCAACTAACAAATTTCAAACCAGAGTCGCATCTTCCGATGATACCACTGCCGGCGCGATATCGACAACCTGTAGAAACAAAAAACACATAAATATCCTATATACAAAAGGGGATCTTTTAATTCCTAAATTATACCTTTTTCTGCACCGAAGCACTTTCGGCGTTATTTTCAGCAAAGTGAGTAGTGCCTTCACAAACAAATGTTAGAACTTGACTGTACTGAGCCAATGAATCGTTCTAATCAGTCATTGCTTTATTAAGGTATGGCTGAATTTTATCTGCAGACTTTTTAATCACTTCTTCTCCCAACTTTTTGGCGACCGGTAAGACGCCCTACACACCTCTAAAGTTAATACTTGACAAATTAATAAACATGCTATGCATAAAATTGTAAACAAATGAATTAATACATCTCTAAATTGATAATAGAGTAAATTTAGATAATCTTGCATATGCTTTGACCAAAGTTACATATCTCTCTATCAAGTAAAATTATAATCGAACTATCATTTACTATTTTGATTATTAATTTTAGTACTATTTAACTTCAAAACACATTATTATTTAAAAAAGAATAAAACTCAACACAGCTCAAAGGATATGACTAAAAGAAATTTACTAGTTTTTCATTTTCAGATTTTGTTTATTTCTTGTCTAGATATATGCCATAAAGATTTGATTGATAAATACAAAAAACTGTCTTCTTAAAACTTGAAGTTCTGTTTATAATTTTTTGGTTTCAAGGTTTTTGTCTAGATGTTCAACTTGATCCAACCTTTAATATAACATCATAAAACATTACTAACTCTTACTTGAATCTTACAATATGAACATGTCAATTAAACGTAAAGAAAAGAAGAGAGATCAGACCTGAGGAAGTAACAATAGGAAATTTATAATTTGAGGAAGGAAAAATATTAGGAGCGTCTCACTGTAAAAAAAACGTCTTGATCAAGCAAGAATGAACTTTCATATCAGAAAGTACACAAACACACTCTTGCAAGTATCTAAGTAGAAAAGAAACTTGCACACCTGTAGTGGCCTAAAATGCCAACAACAGCCATTGTCATTCTAGAAAAGTATGTATACGTGTCACCAACAAAAACAGAAGATGGGTACCTAGTATATTAAGGGTTAAGTATGATGCAGAAAACCATAATCAAATTTGAAAACGGGTAAGAAAGTAAATATTACCAATTATAAGAAAGTAACACCAATGAAGTTGCAAGCAATGGTTGGACAAGGTACATGGAGAATGCATGAGCCTGTTTAGTTTCATCATTGGAGGATACTCCTATTTGCATGATATTGTGAATCCAAGCTGCACATCACCATTTAAAGTCAGCTTTATTCTTGATTTACAGGATGATGGCCACCCAAATATTCAACTCTTTTCATCTAAGACACCCATATTGTCGCAACCCCCGACCCCTGCCTTGGGAGACGGGCGGACGCGAACTCAGATTTAGTGATATCATCGTTTATCATTATTTGGCAGCGGAATTTTCATCAGAACCCTAGTTAGGAAATATTTTATCAGAGTAAAATACCACATTTCCATAATAGTAAACACATGGGAAACTCCCAAGTTTTTATTACAACATATTTATAGGGATAAACCCTAATTTATTGAATTTAAAACATCATCTTTATTTAGGTAACTTTTATAGCCACATATTTCCAAGCCTTTAGTGCTCTCCAGCTGGCTTCTATTTGGCTTTCACATTTTCTTACCTGAAACGCGTTTTAAAAACATTTGTCAGTGGGAAATACTGGTGAGTGAATCCCATTTTAATCAAGAAGAGTTTATCCTTTCACAGTATTGAGAGCGATTACAATGTTTATATCTACACAATTACTCATTCAGTACTGTCAATCCATGACTGGAGGGTCATATTACACATTGGCTATCTCGTTGTCCAATGGTAACGTGTTCCACATTTTGTATACAAACCCCAACATACCGGCAGTAATTGAAGAATTACAAAGACTCAATCACTGTTAATCACATTGTAAATTATTTTAGGTTTTGTAAAAACAATTTGCAAAAAGGTTTACAAAAAGGAGATTACTCACATTGCTAGTTTAGACTTTTCCTGGTGGTTTCCTGGTTGTAATCTAATAAATTAAATAATGCACACGTGTTAGTATAATAACCCAATATTTACATTACTTATACTCTCCCCGAGACAGAACTCCAACGACTACGTCGGGCAGAACCTCGACAGCCGTTACGGAGCACTAGATCAATCGGGCAGCGTATCTAATACGTAACCGAGGGTTATAATACTTACATCGAGGCAAAGCTTCACTACTTTAGTGGGTATAATACCTGATTATAACTTCTATACTACAGAATTTGAGAGAGATTTTCTTTTTTGAACATCGGAAATGGAATGCCGATCGACCCTATTTATAGGGCCTGATTCTGGCTTTCTCGCGGCCCGCGTAAACCACACAAGGGGCCTTCGCGCCCCGCGACATAGGTCGGGTAGGCGTGATGCGTGTGTGGTGTGTATATGTATTTAAGTATATTTTTAAGCCCTTTTTACACGTTAGTCAAGTTTTAAATTTATAAAACACGATATTTTACTAACACCAAACACACATATGGGCAAGTGCACCCATCGTGAGCGTAGTATAGTGTTGGTAAGATACCGAGGTCGTCCAAGGACACAAGAGCTTTTAGTACCGGTTTATCCTCAACGTCTAATCAAATCAAAAAGTTAGAAAAAGGTTTTAAACTAGAAAAATAAAAACTAACTAAAATGCTGAAAATAAAATGAAAGTAAAAACAGATAGACAAGATGAATCACTTGCCTCCGACTCGTGTTTAGTGTAACCTTTGATTATTTCCGCACTTTTGCACTTTTTAAGAGATTATCTTAGTTATTATAGTAGGCCCCTCTTTTGAAGGTGACGCTACCCTCAACCCAGTAGTTTGAGTCAGCAAGGATACAATCCTAAAGGGTCGGATTATTGAAAGATAATTAATTAAGTTATTAATGCATATTATGGTAGGCCCCTCTTTTGAAGGTGACGTTACCCTCGGCTAAGTAGTCTGAGTCAGCAGGGATACGGTCCTAAATAACCGGGTTAAAGTATTAATAGTAGCTTACATATGAGGGGATCAAAGAGTTTGGACCCCCGCCATCCAATACCGTTAAGTATTGAAGGAGGTCCTACTAAATTTGACCCAGGTCCTTGCAGGATCTATACACTGAACAAGGCAAGACTCTTACCAAACCGTTCCCTTAACCCCCCGACCAGGTAGCCAACATACCTCCATATAGACCGTGGAGATATGAATGGTGAAAATCTTTTATTTTATATAGACAGTAAAATAATGCCAAGACACCACGGACAAACGATAAGGAAGAATCACCTTCAACATAAGAAATTAGTTATTAAAGTCATTAATACATAACCAAGTAAAAAGTGCGAAAAGATTAAAAATAAAAAGTATTACACTAGACACTTGGTCTTCACCAAGTGATGTAAGAGACTTAGGCAAACATGGCCTTGATTGCCAAGAACTCTTACGATCAATCTTGGATCCCGAGACGACTGACACACTCTATGATGGACAATGGATGATGGTGGTGGATGATGGTGTTATGGTGGTGGTGGGTGGTGGGTGAAGTGTGAGAGAGGTGGTGTGCCAAGGGATGGTTTGCAATTGAGCCAAGCACCCCTATTTATAGGCTGAACAGAAGCTCGGGCACGACCCCGTGTCCATTGGGCACGGCCCCGTGTCCAACATCCTTCTCTTTCTTCATTAATTGCAGTTTGTCTGCATCAGTTGACCACGCCCCCGTGTCCACTGGGCACGCCCCCCGTGTGCAGAAGCAAATCTGTACTATCAAGATTTCCCAGATTCTGCGAATCTTAGAGTTGACCTCGGCCCCGTGTCCGCTGAGCACGACCCCGTGGTGGGCGATAGAAGCTTCTACAGCTTTGTCTTTTCTGCTGGCACTTGGGCACGCCCACGTGTTCACTGAGCTCGGGGCGTGTTCAACCTTATATTCTCTTGTTTTTGCTTGGGAATATGCTGTCGGGGGGTCGGGCATGCCACGTTTGTTCCTTTTTGCTTCTTTTGTTAATTTGAGCTCATTTAATTCTGAAAATACAAAAGGAAGACAAAAACACTATTTTTCCAACATTAGTACTAAAAAGGGGTTAGTTTTATGCCACAATTGATGTAATTTATATGTTGCATTTTGTGCAGATCAAATACCCCCACACTTGAATCATTGCTTGTCCTCAAGCAAAACTCTTTATAATGTGGCTTTACACTCCCAAATGGAATGGGTAGAAGAGAAGGTTTTTGGGCTTGTCATAGAGTGTTGGGATTTCCAAGATTCTTTATTAAGTTTTATTTTTATTTATTTACAATACTATTCGTCATGATTTTTTTAAAACTTTTCATAAGATAAATTACTTATTAGGGCATAACATGCATTTTTAAAATTCTATTTATATACAAGTTCACATACCTCACAGGGATCACTCAACACTCGGCCGAAGATGTATTTTAGTGAATCACTCGAGAGCGGCATGGAACTTACTCCTACCATAGGCTTGCCAAGCAATCAATCCTCCTCCTTTTTAACTATATACCTTTGTAAATATCAAGAGGACTTTTGGGTGAAGGGTTAGGCTTGGGTTAAAGGTAGGTGGTTGGGTTAGTGGTTAGTAAAAGGGCGAAAAGCGTAAAAAGCGTCGGTTTTCGTAAGACTTTTTATTTTTGCAATTTTTATTTTTATGAAGCCTTTATTCAAACAAAGTTATTTTTGGATGAACTTGTTTGTTTATTTCTCTTTTGCTTCATCATCTACAATTTTTTTTTTGAAAAGTCATACGAAAAACCGAGCTTGTTACTAAAACAAAGGGTTAAAAATAAAAAAAAAAAGTTTTGGTGGGTGAAAGGGTGTTTGGTTTGGGTTATGAAATGAAAAGGTTTAGGCTCAACGGGGTTAACTAGGGGGATTTTGGGTAGGTGGTAAAAAAAAAAAGAAAAATAATGGTGTAGAAATAAAAAGAGTTAGTCCTAATGCCTCCATCATTTACTTACCCGGGTTTAAGTTGGTAAGGACCGGGAATGTATCGTCGTGGCAAGTTCTAGAGTCGTAAGAACCAAGCGGCTATTCACACAAGAAACAAAAAATGAGCATTTAGTTTAAAGATATATATATATATTTGTATGCTCAATAAAGGCTCAAAACTCACTTATGTGGGAATGGGTTTTTATGTGACCAAGTATATATAATCAAATTTTAACTAAGCTTGTCATGCCGTTTCATAATTTTCTGATGTTGGTTCTTTTTATCACGACGCTATCGGTTGTAAATTTGTAAAAATATAACCTTTTTAAAACTTGAATTTCCCGAGTTAAACTTAGACAAGTAAAAAAATAAAAAATAAAATAATTTTTTTTTGAAAAAAATCAGGGTGATTAGCGGTTCCAATAGAGTTTTGTGTAAGGCTTGTTATTAGGACTTGCAAGATTCAAGGTTTTAGCATCCCCCCCCCCACACTTAAATTACACATTGTCCTCAATGTGTCCCAAAAATAAGTTTTTAGGTTGATTGAATGTGTAAAAATGTGTGAAAAAACAAAAATTTATGTTACTGGGCGTCTGGACACGGCCCCGTGTCCGATGGACACGACCCCGTGTTCAGGTGCCAGTAACGAAAACTTACAGAAGGTGGACACGGGGGCGTGTCCACTAGGCACGACCCCGTGTCTGTCAAAAGTCTGCAGAATTAAAACAAACAACAGGTCTGGGGGAGTGGGCACGGGGGCGTGTCGGCTGGACACGGCCCCGTGTAGACAATCTGCAAAGTTGAAAAACAGGTTTCTGGCTCAGGTTTTCCTGTCCCGGCTTTAGTAGCACTAATGCTTAGTGCTCTAAGCCTCGTATGTACTTGTTTTATCAATAAACACTACACCAAACCATAGCAAACATCCTAAATTACCAAGTTCCACATCCACGTCACAAAGTTAAAAGAAAAACAAATGCAGAAAGTAAAAAGAGTTAAAAGAAACTAAATTGTTCAACACTCGGCACGCAGGCGGGAAATTGTTCAAGATAAAGGGGGGGGGTTAACCTGTGGGATCTCCAACCAAATGTTCGTTCCTTCACTCTTCCCGCCTAGTCCATGTCCTCGTCCTCATCGTCATCGTCTCCTCCACCGTGCCCCGCCATGTACTCCCGGATGCTCCCTATGTCATCCTGAATGTCGGATATGTTCCTCTCGATAGCTCCGACCCGGGCGTACGTGTTGCTCGCCATGTTGTAGGTGTTCCTGGTGCACATGAGGTTTTCCTGCAACAAATCATGTAAACTTTGGAAGTTAGGAAAACCGCCTCCTTGTGAGGAGGACTGGCCCGGATCACCGTGGGGCTGGTACTGGTACTGGTACTGAGGAGGGTGTTGAAACTGTGGAGCGTGAAGGACAAGTGCCGCTTGCGGGTTCCATGCATGCCCCTGCATCCTTTGAAAGCTAAATGTCCCGTCTTCAGCCTCATAAATTAAGTTCATGGAACGGCAGATGTGTACATCCACTCTTCCCGACCATGGGCTCCTTTCAAAGGACCTAGGTATGTTGGTGAAGTGCTTGAAGAGACGGTATATCCACCCTCTAAAGAAGATAGGGGTTGGTGGAGTAGCAAGCTTGTTCAAATGCATGTTTCGGAGCAGGAGGAACGGAACATTGAGGTGTTTGCGGTTATGAATGCAGTGAAGGACTATCAAATCTCTCAACCCAACAACGCCACCGCTATCATGCCTTTGGCTAAGAGAGTAACCGAGGAGCCTATGGATGTATCGGTAGAGTGGGTCCCTCAACTTAGTGCTCTTAGTGCTGCTCGGGTTGTAGTGCCCTTCACCAATCTGAGCCCATGCGGCTTGGCGATCATTCTCATCCATCTCTCGCATCCCGTCGGTGTTCTCTTCATTACCCGCATCTTCCTCCGCATACAGCCCAACTATCGACCCAAATTGTGCCATCGAAATCGAGTACCTAGTTCCACCACATCGGAATACCACCCCATCACTGTCGAACGGGTCGCACCTTGAATTGAACGTGAAGGTGCTATAGAATTCCATAGTGCACTCATGGACTGAACGAAGTCGAGTGGTTAGGGCGACTCTTAGTGGGCCGGTAACGAGGTTGTTAAACCGGTCGAGTTGGTTCACCATTGCTAACAGATACGTGCACGCTTGTCTTGGGTATTCTTCCGGTCTTGTTTGAAGCATTTCATATCTTGCCCTAGCATCGAGCTCATTTGCGTTAAACCTCGTGAATTTCTTCGACATCTGAAAGAATGGAATTTTTGGAAAAAACTGCAAACAGTGAGCTGGACACGGCCCCGTGTTCAGCGGACACGACCCCGTGTCCAGGTGTCTGTTACACAAAAACTTCATTTTTCGACCCGGTTTCGAAAACTTGAAAATTTTTGGTCCAATAGGTGCGGTTTCCCCCGAAAATGAAACCCCAAGTGCCGTTTTTCCCAAAACAACCCGTTTACCCCTTCAATTTTATCTTTTTCGGTTCAAAAACAAGGGTTTGGGGTTTTTGTGAGAAATCGGGCGAATCTATGAACAATAGAAGTGCATTTACTTCCTATAACATTAATCTAACTAAATGCTAACAGATTTAGGCAAAAATTTGAGGTTCGATCCAGATGAAGTTCAAGAACCCTAGATTTTTCCCCAAATTTTTGATGTTTCAACTACATGCAAATGCTTAATCTAACTACTAATGATGATAGAATCATACCTTGATGTTGTTAGAAGTAGAGGAGACGTCGAAAATCTGCGGAAAATCGCCTTGAACCAGAGCGTTTTTGGGGAAACGGGGCGTGTGGAATGGTGTAACTGTTATGAAAAAGGGGATTTATCCCGACAGTTGCGCGGACACGGCCCCGTGTCCAGCGGACACGGCCCCGTTCCGAGCAAAGTTTTGAATTTTTTTTAAGTGCTCGTGTGAGTGCCCTTGTTTTCCCAAAAACTTGGTTAGTAGACTTACCGATTTAGATGTCAACCCGTTTGTTCGTAACTTACCAGGTATGATGTTGTTGTTTTTACTCTTCGACCGTTTGAAGCGAGATCTCTTCCTCTTCTTCCTCAATGAATCCTTGGTAGAGTTTCAGCCGTTGGCCATTGACTTTGAATGGAATTCCATTCCGAGATTTAATTTCTACTGCACCGTGTGGGAAAATATGGGTGATGGAAAAAGGTCCTGACCACCTAGACTTTAATTTACCAGGAAATAATCGAAGTCGTGAATTAAACAAAAGAACTTGATCTCCTACTCGAAATTCATTAGGTTTAATATGTTTGTCATGCAAGTTTTTCATTCTTTCCTTATAAATTTCGGAGTTTGAGTATGCATAATTCCTAAGTTCGTCTAATTCATTTAATTGACAAAATCGATTTCTACCGGCAAATTCTAAATCTAAGTTCACATTTTTAATTGCCCAGTAGGCTTTGTGTAATACCCCGAACCTTAATATACTATTTATAAACGTATGAAATATGTAATTTATATTTCATATATTGTTAAACGAGTAAGATGATGGTGTGAAAGGTGAAACATCTTGACAAGCCTTAGCTAGTATAGGAGACCGTTTAATATTAATAATTAAATATATTATTTTTGACCTTACTCCGTTTTAATGAAACTTAGGTTAAAACGTAGATAAAAATAAGCTCGTTCTAATGACATATTCATCGTTTTATAAAACGTCATATTTTAAATATTATACAAGAAAAACGAGTGAAGCAGCTGAAATAATATAACTAAGCTAGCTAGCTAGCACGTCAAGCTAGCTAGCTAGCACGTCAATTGTCCCACATCGCCCAGGAAGCCATTGAGGTGCTTGCTTGCTTCACATATATATAGGAGTTAAATTTTAGGATTTTAGATACACCAAAATTTTAACGAGAACGCTCTAGTATTGAGAATCCCGAGTATACGATACCCCGTTGGGTGTTGTTAGTAGTCGTTTTTGGAGCACGAGTAGGAGCAGGAGTAGGGAAACTCTACATCAACGTGCCGTAGATAGTTTTGAGGTATATTCTCGTTTAACTTTATGTTTAGTTATTTATTATTTATTTTTAGTAGTTAATATTAGTTTTATTATTAGTAATAATATATTAGTAGTAGTAGTATTAGTATTATTATAGGTACTAGGGTTATTGTCAGGGGCGGGTATTGGGTAGCCTAGCCTTAGTTAGGCATGGACTGATCACCCATGCTTAAACAAGGCAGCACTAACTAATATCCAACCATGATAATGACTAGTTAGGTGTACCATTACCTAACCTAGGATTATGTAATTGTGTCAGGACCTTGAGACATAACCCAATTGTACTAGCGGCAGTTAAGCAATTGCTAATCAGGTGAGTCATCATACTTGTCTTTTAAACTGTGATAGTATACTCGTCCATAACTGGTAATAATGAGAATGCTGCAGTATGCATGTGTCAGTAGGGGTATATGGGATCCTATTATGCTTAATGAGGTGTGTCACTCTGGGAAGGGTAATAAGGTGTTGTACCCACAGGCACTTTGTGCTTATAAGGTCCAGCGACTCACACTCATACCTATGTGACGGCCGTAGGGGGACACAGCTGGAGGACTAGTATGTCTCTTGTACGGTGGTTTGTGACAAGTCAAATGTGACCTATAAGGTTCAATGAGGCCCAACCTGACTATAATGTGGTCACATGCCCATATTGTGTATGCATATAATGTAAACTGTGGTCTGTCTTTATAAAAATTGTATAGTATGAGCTCACCAGTATATATCTGTCGTCGTTTTGAGTATTCTTATCTCAGGTGAGTCATGAGGAAAGCTATAGGAACTACTTGACAGTTGTGGAGTTTTAGAAGATCAAGGAGTTCTTAGTTGCCGAAAGTTTGTAAATAAATAAAGTGTTGTACTCAGACTATTATAAGTTTTAATGAAAGTTTAGTTTGTTTCCACTGTAAGTGTATCAATTGTGCACAATCACCCGGGTTACGGGGTGGGTGTTACACTTTGTGTGCAATTTCTACTGGCAAATGACAACTTTTTCCATAAACGAGCTTATATGGGGTTGTACCTATTGTTGTTTTATAAGCAGTTCGAAAAGCCCATAAAGCATCATCTAATTTATCGGCCCATTCCTTTTTATTTAACCCTACGGTTTTTTCGAGTATTCGTTTTAAACCTCTATTAGTCACTTCGGCTTGTCCGTTTGTTTGAGGGTGATATGCTGTTGAGACCCGGTGATAGACCCCATATCTTGTTAATATTTTTTCAAGTTGATGGTTACAAAAATGGGTACCTCTATCACTTATTAATGCTTTAGGTGTTCCAAAACGAGAGAATAGCTTTTTCAGAAATCTTACCACGACTCTTCCATCATTTGTTGGAAGTGCCTCGGCCTCGGCCCATTTAGACAAGTAATCTACTGCCACAAGTATATATTTGTTTCCTTTTGACGGTGGAAAAGGTCCCATAAAGTCGAGTCCCCACACATAAAAAATTTCACAAACAAGAATGCCGTTTTGTGGCATTTCGTTTTTGGAAGAAATATTACCTGTCCTTTGGCAAGCATCACATGTTTTGACAAGACTTTGGGCGTCTTTGTAAATGGTTGGCCAATAAAATCCTGGATCAAATACCTTTCGTGCGGTACTAGCGGCACCATGATGTCCTCCGTATGGACCTTCATGACAATGGCGGAGAATTCTTCGTGCTTCGCTACCATGTACGCATCGTCGGATGAGTTGGTCGGCACACATTTTGAAAAGATATGGATCTTCCCAAAAATAGTGCTTCACATTAGCAAAGAATTTTTTTCTTTGGTGATGTGGCCAACCTTTTCGACTATACCGCTAGCTAGGTAGTTAGCATAGTCGGCGTACCATGGTTCTTCTTTGTATTCCACCATTTCCAGGGACTCTGTCGGAAAATTTTTCGTTGATTTGCTCGTCCCTGGTTGCCTCCAAAGCTGGGTCTTCTTAGTGCGAAAGATGATCTGCCGTGGTATTTTCTGCTCCTTTTTTGTCTTTGATTTCAATATCAAATTCTTGGAGGAGTAAAATCCACCGAATCAAACGTGGTTTTGCGTCATGCTTTTTGAAGAGATATCGAATGGCTGCATGATCTGTATAGACTATAGTTTTAGAAAGAACAAGATAAGAACGAAATTTATCAAAAGCAAATACCACAACTAGTAATTCTTTTTCAGTTGTTGTGTAATTTTCTTGTGCATCGTTAAGTGTTTTACTAGCATAATAAATTGGTTGAAAATGCTTTTCTTTTCTTTGTCCCAAGACAGCTCCAACTGCAAAGTCACTTGCATCACACATGATTTCGAAAGGAAATTTCCAATCAGGCGCTATCATGATAGGTGCATTGACTAGCATTTCCTTTAGGGTTAGAAATGCTTGATTGCAATCCTTGTCAAAGATGAAAGGGGCATCTTTTTCAAGTAATTTTGTTAGAGGCCTTGAAATTTTAGAAAAGTCTTTGATAAATCGTCTGTAAAATCCGGCATGTCCTAAGAAACTTCTGATTGCTCTAATGGAGGATGGGGGTGGTAGTCGAGAAATAGTGTCTATTTTTGCTCGATCAACCTCTATTCCTTCGTTTGAGATTTTGTGACCGAGTACTATTCCCTCCGTTACCATGAAATGGCATTTTTCCCAATTAAGAGCGAGGTTAGTTTCCTCATATCGGGATAGCATTCGTTCAAGGTTATCGAGGCATTGGTCGTATGAATCCCCAAAGATAGAAAAGTCGTCCATGAAGACTTCCATTGTCTTTTCTATCATGTCATGGAAGATGGCTACCATGCAACGTTGAATGTTGCGGGGGCATTACATAGACCAAACGGCATGCGTCGATAAGCAAAAGTTCCATAGGGACATGTGAAAGTTGTCTTTTCTTGGTCTTCGGGTGCTATCGGGATTTGAAAGTAACCTGAAAAACCATCCAAGAAACAGTAAAATTTATGACCGGATAATCTTTCTAACATCTGATCAATGAAGGGCAAAGGAAAGTGATCTTTCCTTGTTGCTTCATTTAATCGTCTATAATCTATACATACTCTCCATCCTGTGACGGTTCTCGTTGGTATTAATTCATTCTTTTCGTTAGTTATTACCGTCATACCTCCTTTCTTTGGAACTACTTGGACGGGACTTACCTAAGGACTATCGGAGATAGGATAAATAAGTCCGGCGTCAAGTAATTTGATGACTTCATTTTTAACCACTTCTTGAACATTTGGATTTACTCGACGTTGTGGTTGTATTACCGATTTGTAGTCATCATTCATTAAAATTTTATGCGTGCACATGGAAGGACTTATTCCTTTAATATCTACAAGCTTCCACGCGATCGCATTTTTGTGTTTTTTCAAAAGACTAATTAATTTTTCTTTTTCTAAACTACCTAATTTAGATGAAATAATTACAGGTGTTTTAACATCTTTGTCTAGAAAGGCATATTCCAAACCTTTTGGAAGTTCTTTGAGCTCAAGAGGTGGGTCTTTAGGAGACTCCTTATTTGGTTGCTCATTTTGATCAACAACTTTACAAGTTTGTTCTATGGCGACCTCTTCTTCAACAAAGTGGTCAATCTTTTCACTTGTATCGGGTGGTTCATCTTCATCTTCAATTAGGGGGTCATTATTGCCGAATGGATATTTCATTGACCGCTCAAGATCGAAACTCTTTTTAAATGCCCCTAATTGAAGAGGTAGATTGTTGTACTTCCAGTTTTTCAAAGCTTCGTGAGTTTTTACAAATGGTCGTCCCAACATTAGAGGAGCGTCATCGAGGATGACAAAGTCGGTTGGGATTACCATTTGATTTGTTTGCACCAAGATATCCTCAACTACACCGATTGATTTTATTACCTTCCGATTAGATAGAAAAATGGGTATTTGAAGTGGAGAAAAATCACTAATACTTAATTTTTCGAAAATGTAGTTGGGCATTATGTTAACACAAAGATCTTTATCAATTGTGACATTACTAATAAACGAATTTTGAAAGAAACATAGAACCGGTGTAATGTTAATTTCAAATGGGTCTTCTTTTATCAGCGAGGTTTGATCATTAGTTAACTTAACACTTACCGTTTCGTCAATTTTAGTGTTAGTGTTCAACTCTTTTAAAAACTTAGCATGAGTGGGAACTAAACAATGATTTTCAAAAGAAGGTGACAAGAGATTAATTTCTTCAAAATTAGACTCTTCTTGGATGTTAACGTTGTCGGACTCACCTTTTTCGTTGTTTAACTCATGTGTTGGTTCTTCACTTGTTTGTTCTTCCATTTTTACACTTTCAGTTATCTCTTCTTGATTTAATTCTTCTCTTGCGCGGGACTCGTTTTCCCTTGCGCGAGATTCTTTAATATAGCGCTCGATAACTCTAAGGTGTTCTAATATCCTATCGGTCACTTCGGTTATAGAAAAAGGATCGGGATTTTCAAAGCTTGAATCCGGTTGTTCGATCCTTTGTTCCTCATAGTACCCATATGAAGTAGATGGTTCATACCATTGTTCTTCATTGTAAGCATATGATGGATAAGGGTCGTAATTTTGTTCTTCATAATACTCATATGAGGTGGGTTGTTCACGCCATGGTTCCTCATAGTAAGCATATGAAGGTGGTGGCTCATATCTTGGTTCCTCAAAGTATGAGTAAGAAGGCTCATACCTTGGTTCATCAAAATATGAGTATGAGGGAGGAGGTTCATACCTTTGGTCTTCATAGGATGGGTATGAAGTTGATGGCTCGTACCTGGGCTCCTCATAGTAGGTGTATGAAGTGGATGGTTGATATAAGTTACAAAATTGAACAGAGTGTGGGTCACCACAATTAGTGCAATAGTTATTAATATAATCATCCTCCTCATAGGTGTAGTTGTAACCTCCTGAGTACTGATCCATAAGAATCACTCAGCAGACCACAACCAAGTCTCGAGATCAGAAAACAAAAATAAAAACGGAAACAGAGGCTGGACACGGCCCCGCGTTCAGTGGACACGGCCCCGTGTACAGAATCTGTATCTGGGCGTTTTAATTAAAGTTACTGATTTCTATGAGCACGGGGCGTGTTCAGTGAGCACGGCCCCGTGTTCAGGCTACTGTATCTGGGTGTTTTATGAAAAATATGCAGCACGGCCCCGTGTTCAGTGAGCACGGCCCGTGTTCAACTTACTGTAAATGCAAAACTAAACTAAAATGCAGAAAAATGTACGCGCGTATTGAAAAAGTTTTGAAAAACTGATTAGGCCGTTGATTTTAAGCTTTCTTAAAATCCTTGTGTCCCTGGCAACGGCGCCAAAAACTTGATGCGTGTGTGGTGTGTATATATATTTAAGTATATTTTTAAGCCCTTTTTACACGTTAGTCAAGTTTTAAATTTATAAAACACGATATTTTACTAACACCAAACACACATATGGGCAAGTGCACCCATCGTGAGCGTAGTATAGTGTTGGTAAGATACCAAGGTCGTCCAAGGACACAAGAGCTTTTAGTACCGGTTTATCATCAACGTCTAATCAAATCAAAAGGTTAGAAAAAGGTTTTAAACTGGAAAAATAAAAACTAACTAAAATGCTGAAAATAAAATGAAAGTAAAAACAGATAGACAAGATGAATCACATGGCTCCGACTCGTGTTTAGTGTAACCTTTGATTATTTCCGCACTTTTGCACTTTTTAAGAGATTATCTTAGTTATTGTAGTAGGCCCCTCTTTTGAAGGTGATGTTACCCTCAACCCAGTAGTTTGAGTCAGCAAGGATACAATCCTAAAGGGTCGGATTATTGAAATATAATTAATTAAGTTATTTCTGCATATTATGGTAGGCCCCTCTTTTGAAGGTGACGTTACCCTCGGCTAAGTAGTCTGAGTCAGCAGGGATACAGTCCTAAATAGCCGGGTTAAAGTATTAATAGTAGCTTACATATGAGGGGATCAAACAGTTTGGACCCCCGCCATCCAATACCGTTAAGTATTGAAGGAGGTCCTACTAAATCTGACCCAGGTCCTTGCAGGATCTATACACTGAACAAGGCAAGACTCTTACCAAACCGTTCTCTTAACCCCCGACCAGGTAGCCAACATACCTCCATATAGACCGTGGAGATATGAATGGTGAAAATCTTTTATTTTATATAGACAGTAAAATAATGCCAAGACACCACAGACAAACGATAAGGAAGAATCACCTTCAACATAAGAAACTAGTTATTAAAGTCATTAATACATAACCAAGTAAAAAGTGCGAAAAGATTAAAAATAAAAAGTATTACACTAGACACTTTGTCTTCACCAAGTGATGTAAGAGACTTAGGCAAACATGGCTTTAATTGTCAAGAACTCATACGATCAATCTTGGATCCCGAGACGACTCACACACTCTATGATGGACAATGGATGATGGTGGTGGATGATGGTGTTATGGTGGTGGTGGGTGGTGGGTGAAGTGTGAGAGAGGTGGTGTGCCAAGGGATGGTTTGCAATTGAGCGAAGCACCCCTATTTATAGGCTGAACAGAAGCTCGGGCATGGCCCCGTGTCCAACATCCTTCTCTTTCTTCATTAATTGCAGTTTGTCTGCATCAGTTGACCACGCCCCCGTGTCCATTGGGCACGGCCCCGTGTCCAACATCCTTCTCTTTCTTCATTAATTGCAGTTTGTCTGCATCAGTTGACCACGCCCCTGTGTCCACTGGGCACGCCCCCGTGTGCAGAAGCAAATCTGTACTATCAAGATTTCCCAGATTCTGCGAATCTTAGAGTTGACCACGGCCCCGTGTCCGCTGAGCACGACCCCGTGGTGGGCGATAGAAGCTTCTACAGCTTTGTCTTTTCTGCTGGCACTTGGGCACGCCCACGTGTTCACTGAGCACAGGGCGTGTTCAACCTTCTGTTCTCTTTTTTTTGCTTGGGAAGATGCTGTCAGGGGGTCGGGCATGCCACGTTTGTTCCGTTTCTTGTATTTATGTTAGATTTAGCTGCCTTTTTGCTTCTTTTGTTAATTTGAGCTCATTTAATCCTGAAAATACAAAAGGAAGACAAAAAAACTATTTTTCCAACATTAGTACTAAAAAAGGGTTAGTTTTATGCCACAATTGATGTAATTTATATGTTGCATTTTGTGCACATCAAGGCCCTAACCTTGTCGGGTCACGCGCATATGTAACACCTTGTAAAAATCACGACCAATATTATAAAGACACGTGTCATGGAAGGTAAACGTGTTATAAACCCGGATCAAGTTGAAAGATATCTGAAGGGATTAAAGGTGTCAACATGTTAAAATTATTACCTCTAAATGACCTTTCTATTAATTCCAAACCTTAATATGTTTTTATAAACATCTGATATAGATTCAAATCCGGTTAACTAATGTGATAAATAATTCAAATTTACAAAGAGTGGAATCCTATGTGCATTTACGACAAACTTCATTTAAAAGCCTTCTTCAAAGATTCCAAGACCTCCATTTGCATGGCAACACTTCCAAGAGCATGCAAGTCTGATTATATGGTCCCCTCTGCTGGAAAATGACATGAGATTCGAAGTATGATTGGTTGCATGGTCAAATGTTAAAGATTCTCAAATTTTTTGTCTTCTGACCAAGTCTTACGGACCGCAAAGAGACCACCTTACAGACCGTAAGGTGGCTGATCTGGGCGATAAAGATTAAAAAGCGGAGACCGTAAGGCCCTTGGCTTACGGTCCGTAAGACCTGTAACTGGGCAGAAAAATGGACAGTTGCCTGTTCAGCCGGTTCCACAAACTTAGGAGCATAGTTTTCGAATTTAGGGACTGAGCCAATAGATTTACATGCATAGGGGACACCTGGGATCATCAGAAAACAATTGTAGACTTGTGTGGAATGATCTCATGCAATGTAAAACACTATATAAGGAAACCATGTTGCAACTCTTGATCTTGCTCATTTGAAATTATTCTAACTTATTCTCTGGAGCTCTCTGGACTTCAAGCAACCTTCCATGAGCTCCTAATTCGTGCTAAGGACCATTGTGAGTGTTCTTAGCCTCCTTAGTTCATGTTTTATTAGCTTAATGACCAAAAGTCAAACTTATCGTAATTAAGCTTTGACTTAGTGATTAATCATTAATGGTCCAGTCATTAGTCGAATTGAAAATGGCTATGAGTTGGTAATTATGTGGGTAACAAACCCTTAAAAGGGCACCCTCTGATTTCCACTCTAACTAGGCCAATTGTCGAGTCAAACTTAATTATAAAAAGTCAACAGAAAGCTATTTTGCAAATAAATTCATAATTAGCAATGTAGAAGCTATGAAACCTTTTTTAACACTTATATAACTTGGTAATTAATGTAAGAATATGTCTAAGCATGTTCAACCCGACAATTTTGAGTTTAGGCTCGATTCAGAACCGAAAGTCGCAAAAATAGACTTTTGCTTTGACTTTCAGTTCTGACCCGATTAGGATTGGTTTAGACATGCCTTAGAGTGCCATTAGGACCAGGTTATAGGTTAGTATAACCCTCTGAGATTATACAACTTGGTTCCTAATTAATCCGATTCATTTGCATGATTCCGTTAATTGCTTAAATGTTGACCATTATGCCCTTTTTACCTTAAAACGAGATTATTGAAAATGTGAGAGGACAAAAACCTTTATTACTGATTTATAAACATGTCCTAAAAATTTGACATCAGTTTGAGGTCTATATTAGGAGTTATGCTAAATATCGTAATTGGAAAGCTTTTATTAATTAAACGGCATTATTAGCATAAAGCCTATCTAAACCCAAATTTTTTACACCAAACCTTTTACCCACTGATGTAATATAATATTTTGGAATTTTTGAAGATTTTTATTTATTTTTAAACTGAGCATAACATAGGGTTCTTGCTTTAATTCGGTAATTGTCGGTTATACCCTTTTTGCTAATAAAATGAGTTTTACATTTTGATTCCAAACTTTTGCTACTGATCTTATATGATAAATAAAATATTTTGAACTTTATAAACTGATCAAAAACTCAGATTTTTCTATTATAACCTGAAAATTGCTTAAAACCGACTTTTACGCGTTTTAAACGCATAGTATGAGTTAAAACTATTTTTGGCATATAAAACTTAATACCTACTGATGTTTTAAGTAAATTATTATATTTTAATAGTAAGATAAAGTTTTAAACTCATATATCCCATTTTGACCTTTAAAGCTTATGTGAAATGACCAAAATGCCCTTTCGGTGCATAGTTTGGTTATAAATGATAAATTTCACATATATATAATACTTTACCGATATAACTTATTAAATTAAATATTTTTACTGATCATTTAGGACCAGAACCTCAGATTAATATTTAACCTCTTTTATAATCCTTAAAATGACCAAAATACCCCTACGGGGCTTAAATTGATTTTAAATCCGTTTTGGGCATAATGGAAGGTATCCTACTGATATCACAACATATTTAAGGCATATTAACTTAGGAAACCTGTTCATGACTCATTTGGTTACCCGTTATGCATTTATCGCGTTCGGTACGGTTTATGTAACTAGTTTGCATAAATTAACCGAAACGGGTCAAACCTTATCATTTTTGCTTCAAAATCCAGAATGTGTTTAGTTTACCCATATTATACAAGTCTTCATACTTTTCGGGTCTAAACCACATTCTAATCCGGTTTTCGCTTAATCTTGCGTTTTGAACCGTATACCTTTCTTATAACTAACCGGTCTAAGTTTAAACTTAAGTAAGACCCGTTAGGAATCTAATAGGTTATTTAAAACCTTCTTTCTAGATTTAGGAGCCCAGTAAAAGATAACTGCACTTGCTGATTTGTACGGTTGGGATAAATTTGCATAATTTGCTCAGGTAAATACTTTTAACTTATTTTCCCTTATACGGGCTTGGGGTACGGTATATAAAATACCGCTTGGTCGGGTATTTTTAATCGTATGAAAGTTAAATTATTGAGATAACCCGTTTAATCTGTTTTGTTTATTGTAAGCCTTTCGGGGGTTAATGACCGTGTCCTGGATATCCTTGGCTCATCCATTGAAATGGCCACGACTTAATGCACGGGGTGTAGGCATACACCTGCTGGTGCGAATATAAAAAGATATAACCGCCTGTTCGAGAATAGCTCTCCGCGGGATTATATCATGTGGTGTGTCTATTAATCTTTAACCCGGTTTTCAGCCCGGGCTACTGAATGTATAATAAACATGTAATTCTTTAACAAGTTTATTTTTAAATAATTATCCCAAGTTATAAAAGATTATTATGTGCATTGTGCATTCAAATCAATTTTCTTAAACATTTTCAAAATGAGTCGGTTAATTGTATTTACCAGTGAAAACTGACGTATTTTCCAAAAAGGCTAAGTGCAGGTACTAGGCGGAATATGTTGGCTACTCCTAGCATCAATAAAGAGTCTTGCAAGCTTAGATGTTTATAAATCTATTGAACAATGTTCCTTTTAACTTTGATCCGCCTGTGGATCCCTTACAACCGTTTTTGTAATAATTAATATTACTTTCATTCGGTTTGTAATGTTATTATCTTTCGACTTCCGCTGTGTATTAAACTGTGATAAATTGTCTATGATGATATCAACTACGTCACGATACTCCCCACCGGGCCCACCGGTAATACATGGAAATATCGGGGTGTGACATCATAGACTCGCCACGATCATGCCACGTGGCAGCACCGGGTGAGGCTGCGTAGCCAGGTTGTCGTGCCCCGCGTAAGCCGAAGGCTAAGCCTTTGCGGCCCGCGAGCGACACCAGGATTTTGTTTTTATTTAAATTAAATAAAATTAAAGGTATTTAGGGTCTTTATACGTATACAGGGTGTATTTTAAGACATATTGAAGCGTTCTAAATACATTAGGGGTGTCGGAAATATTTTAGGAGGGTTGTTATACATATATTAGAATAACCAGTATGTATATTGTTCCATTGATACCAATTTCGAGCAAAAACACGTTGAAAATGACAATAATAACTTTTAGCAATTAGCATGTTGGCAGCTCTTCAAATATATGTTTATCTTTTCAAGTATTTTTGTCATCCAACAGGTTATTGGCTTAAACTGGTATAAATAACAAAATACATATTTAGTGACCTCCGAATATATCAACCTTTATTTTTCTATCGACATGTGAAATGAAATTATATTAGATTAAAACTTACCGCAAATGATATAACAACAGTTTGCCCAACTTCAAGGCCATTAATGCCAGCATGGATGTTGATTGAATTTGTGTAGAAGACAGCCAGAAGTCCCATATATAGCTTATAAATCCATCCTGTTTATGAAATAAAGATCATTAGAAATATACCAGATCTTAATGAGTTTGTTTAAGACTGACTGATTTAGTAACATAAGGGGTGTGTGCATCCGCACTTGAAACTGTTGGGCCTAATTTCCATTTAAAGTCAACTGCTTTCATCCAGTTCGATAACCTCAATTTTACACAGATACTACATAGGTAAGCTATGATTATGTCAACAATAGGCATTAACTCTTGACTTTTCTACAAAATCAAATACAATAGATACTATGGTAAGCTATGATTTTGTCAACAATATTTCAGCTAATGTGTGCATCCGCACTTGAAACTGTTGGGCCTAATTTCCATTTAAAGTCAACTGCTTTCATCCAGTTCGATAACCTCAATTTTACACAGATACTACATAGGTAAGCTATGATTTTGTCAACAATAGGCATTAACTCTTGACTTTTCTACAAAATCAAATACAATAGATACTATGGTAAGCTATGATTTTGTCAACAATATTTCAGTTAATCTTAAAATCTCAAAATGTGAAAACCATGAACATTATTACAAACTGGTGTATCGATTCAAACTGGCTATGATTTTGTCAACAATATTTCAGCTAATCTTAAAATCTCAAAATGTGAAAACCATGAACATTATTACAAACTGGTGTATCGATTCAAACTGATACTTAAAAAAAGCTAAAATCAAGATTTAAGAACAAAGTATTAATCTAAATCAAAGTCAAAACAATGCAAGCAGAGACTTTGTTTTCTCTAATAAAACCAAAAACTAAAAAAAAACTCTCTAATCTATAATTAGTAAACAAAATTAAAATCAAGCAACATCATTAAAACCCGAAGGTATCATCAGTTCTTCCTGTTCCTTACCTTACTACATGAAAAAAAATGAGAATTCTTTATCCCTTTTCTTTCATTAAAGCTATCTATAAGTATAAAGGTGAACTAACAACAACAAACACTAAACGGAAAACGAATGCTATACCTAACTTGAAACACAACACAACGAATCTGCAATCGAAGAGGGGAAGTGCGATTCCTTGATGAAACTTCAACATCGTCGGGTGAGAGGCAAGAGGGTTTGAGAAACAGATATGTTTCAGCAACGATTGGTGGAGATTTAGGGTTTGAAAAAGAGAACTAAGATAATTTTAGGCGTGGGTTTGGATTTCAATCATCATACAAACATTAGAACGATTTGATAATGAAACAATAAGAGGTTGGGTTTGGATTTCAATTTTGAAAGATGGGAACTCTCTGGATATTTGAGAGAGAAGACTTGAAGCCCTGTTCACATTAAATACAAATTACATATCCCTATAAATTTTAAATTTCAAATTACCCTCCATTTTAATGAAGCCTCTGCTGAAGAAGGAATGTATTTTAAAGTGACGGCATATGTTGAATTTTGAATGTGGAGCAGAGTTTTGAAAGTTGTATGTGGGCAGACCTTTGCCCTTTTGTATGTGGGCAGACCTTTGAAAATTGAATGTGGGCCAGAGCTTTGAATTTTAAAGTCTTTTAATTTTAAGCTTTATGATACAATAATGACATAAGAAAAACATTGTTGGACAACATATATGGCTGCCACATCAGCTTTTCTTATGTCATTGTGATTTCTCCTTTTATAGATAGTAAAGATAGATTGGTAATTGGTGTTTCTCATGTTCTATTTTGTAGATCATACGTAACAATTATTTTTAAAAATTTGATGATGATATCTTGTTAGAATTTGTTGTTTTAGGTATCGTATTAGATCTGTGATAATCCAACAATCACTTTTTAAATTTAAGCCTCTCGACAACCTTGATATAAGCATTGTCGGGGGTACAAATTGCAAAAAATAACTTTTTTTTTGAAAAATTAAATTTAAAAAACACATTAATAATGTATTATATAAGGTAATATATATATAATATCATCTTAAATGTTAGATAAAAGTTATTTCCTCATCACCTACAAAAGAGTTAGCCATATGTTGTATTTTGTTATTTTACGTGTGTTACATTATATTTTAAAAATAAAACTCGTGAATAATAACAACTTACAATTTAATATGCTATTTTACGTGTGTTACATTATCTATAATCTATAATACTATATAAAGGAAAAATGATGTACAATATTGTAATTTTACCATGTTTACAAGTTATAAAGCACCATGTACAAGGATGTGTAAGCCATTTTAGAAGGGTTTCACCAAAAATTTTAAGGGGGTGTTTGTTTTTTTTCAAGAAGAGCTTCATGACCTCTTATGTCTGCGTCGCGCAGACCACGCGTAGACCTTTGGGTCTGAAGACTGTTTGTTTTGTCGAAGATCTTTATTAAAAAAAGGTCTGCGCATCCTCAATTGGGGCACATCTGGACCCATGTCTTCAAACCTCTTCTTTTTTTTTTTGTTTTTTTTTACCCAGCCACAAACACAATCACTATTCTTCTACTCGTGTATCTTCTTCTCCATTCTACTCAACGATTCTTCTACTCGATTCTACTCAACGATTCTTCTCATTTCTTTGTTCTTCACTAAAACCTAATTCACCTAACAACTGCAAGATAAACACACGCATCTTGATCTCTGATTTTCAGCCTTTTTCTCTCCTTTTTGTTCGGAGATTCATCACAATCAAGAGAAGAATCAATGGCGGATGAACCTTCAATCACTCGCTGGTCGTTTGAGGTAATAACACTTCGTTTTGCTGAAATTCGTATTTGTTTTGTGTTTATTTCACGAATCTGTAGTGAAATTTGGTTGAACCTGATGCAATCGGTAGTGTGAACATGAGATTTTAGCTGCTTGATGTGGATTAATTTGCAGAATCAGATGCTATTGTACGGCTAGGGTTTAGAAATTAGAACTGATATGTTATTCAGTTGAATCAGCTCAACATTGATGCAAATGAATTGTGAATGCAATCATGTAATTTGACTTGTTTGCAACTTAATTGATTTGATCTTATGTGAAACAACTTGAAGCTGATCAATGATAATGTGTTTATGTTACTATTGTATGGCTAGGTTTTAGAACTGACAAGTTATGTGATTCAAGATTGATACAGAAAAACAAACGGTCTTCATCTTGCATACTGCAGAGGTTTGGTCCACCTCTTCTGCTACAGATGTCTACAATGTGGTCCGCAGACTGCAGACATTTTACCTCTGAAAAAACAAACAGCTCCTAAGACACTATAGGGGTAATAAGGGGATTTCAGCCTACATATTGAATGCTTCCGTTTCTAATGATTCATGTTCTGGTTCCTCATCGGCCATTATGAAAGAAAACCACAAGACAGAAATCCTACCTTCATCGGTCGTGAAACCATCCATCATCTATCCGGCCACTTTTTCTGATTCCGATGGCTCTGCATATCGCCAAACGCCTCCTCCGCACCCGCGCCACAACCCCTTCCTTCGCGCTTTTCTCAGCCGTGTTGATCGGAGCTTTTCCTCCACCTCTTCCGATCTGATTCGCGCCACTCTCTTTCCCTGCGACGGCATCGGTCCAGAGATCGCTGAATCCGTCAAATAGGTTCGACTTGTTTTTTGCGGTTTGATTTTTTTGGTCTCCGCCTCTTCTACTTTCTCTGATTACTTGAACTTGCGACAACATTAACTATTACGGCGGTGAATGTCGATGCCGGAATTGGTAAGAGGAAATCTGGATTCATATTCGGATCTTTTACATCTATCCCTACCGGATTTTTGATATACTGGATTGTTGGATCTGTGCAGAGTAAAATATGGGTATGATATTTTTGATATTATGTAGATCTATGTGTATTTAGGGTTGTTTAATTGAATGAAAAGATGATTTATTAATTGATGATGTAATTGATATTGTATCACGAGCTTCTGTGTGTTTTGTGGTTACTTGAAGATTAAGATTAGTCTTTGCTATGCATCTGTTTATAAATCTTGCAATATATGAGAAGAATATTGTAGATCTTGCAAAATAATAAAATTTAGGCTTTTAATCACACATAGTTAGTGAAAACTGAAAGTTTTATAGTAGAAAGCTTTTAAGCTTGAAAGTAAGAATGGTAAGAGTGAAGAGGGACGATAAACGAATTGGCGGACGAATTGAATTTAAGAAAGAGATTTACACTAGGATATGATAATGCCGATTCCATCCCACCCCTGTTAAGTTGTGTTCCAGCCTCTTGAGTTTTCATTTTCCTTTCATGCTCCCCAGATACTAAACTCGATCTAGGTTATTTTGTTTGTTGCAGGAGGCAAGGTTAAGCAGATGAACGACCAGGTCTCGGTGGTCTGCAAGGGAGGTGATGATGGTGGTTGTTCTGCTTCTTCAATTCAAAATACACAATAAAGACAAGATTCTATTCTTTTATTGTAAGTTTAATATGCCCCTTTCAATTGAGGCTTGGTTGAATCCAATTGAAACCAATGGTCAACCCATTATTTGGGGAATTTTATCATGTTAGGGTTCGACATCATTTGGGGAATTTTAGGATCATCGTCAGTCGTTTAGGGTTCGAGAATCAAAACCCCTAAATGTTTTCAAGTGCTTATGATATGATTAACATAGTATCGACTGTACTTATTTTGTTATGGTTAAGCTGGATCTTCTTGCAAATAGCAGTCTTTATTGATACATTTAAGGGTTAATAAACTCTGCTAATGGCTGATTTAATTGTAGTTAATTGACCATTGTATTTCTAGGGCTCAATCATCACGACAATGAAGATGAACAAGAAGTGACTGATAATGGCTAGCTGTGTTTGACGGCATAAAAATGGTGGTAGTTGAGTAGGAGGATTATCACCTTGGTAAGACGACGACGCTGGTGGTGTGTTGAGAACCTAACCGCCGCCTCTAACGATGGCGGCTAGGGTTTCATCACAAATCCAATGTTTAATTTCGGGTGAGTTTTGGTTTCGTTTGTTTAATTTCTGGCGATTGGAGTTATTTTTTCGGCATCTGACATCGTTATCTCTGACCTAGGGTTTATTCAAGACGAAAATCGTGCCGTCAACTGGCCAAAAGCTCTGACAACTGTGAGATGGTGAGATGGCGGCATCGTCCAAGAGAAATGGAATCTTTGGCTTTATTGGCAACACTCCTATCATTTGAATCAATAGCCTTTTAGATGCATTGGCTGCGAAATAATTGTTAATTTCATACAAGGGGTATAGTGCGTTACAGTTTCTGAATTTTTAGATACTAATACATAACATAACCAAAAATGCAGGTGAATAGCAAAGGGGTTGCTTGCCAAGGGTTATAGTCAGCTCAATGGTAAATTAATGCTAAAACTATCTCTAATGACACAAACTTTAATGATAAATGTTGCAGGCTGTTCAATCAAGTGTTTTACCCAACATGTTGAAGAGCACTTGTGAAGCTATTGCCAAAGGAAATCCCATCTGGAATAACTTATTAGTCGAAGAATCCAAGCTATACTGCTTGCTAAACTTTGGTGACAGTATTACAACAAATCACATATCACTTTCTGGAAGAATTCACAATGACAGCCAAGCTGCAAAATACCTTCTTGAACGCGAGGTTTACCGCAAATTCTTATGGCAGTCGAAGAGGTTGCGTGGACGAAAATACATTGTACATGAGCTTCATGGTCAGTTTGATAAACTCACAGGAAGAAGTCAGGTACCTGCATTATTGTGACATCTTTTAGCACCGGTCAGGGAGTAATGCTAATGTGCCTGATCTGTTAAACCGGTTGTGTCATACGGTCGCTTTTTTACATTTACAACAAAGGGTTAATTAGTTTTAGTACCACTGGTGGAATTCATGAAGGGCATGCTTAACACATAATTGTTTTAGTAATCCTTAGGCTACTATCTTTCTGAGTTGTCTAAAGCAAAAGAAGAAAAAAAATAGCAAAAGTTTTTACTTTTGTCACCAAATACATAAATCATGAAGGGGCTGTTTGGCAACATCTGAACCAATAAGTGCTGAATGAATAAGAGGTCTGAATGGGTAAGAGGGTCTGAATGGGTAAGTGCTGAACCAGTAAAGTGCTGTTTGGTTCCATATCTGAATGACAGTGTAAAATGACATTTTTACCCCTCCCCAGAAAATAAACCCTTTATAGATTTTTTTCTATAAACCCAATATCATCATCATCATTCATCAGTATTCTCATCACCCCCCCCCCCTCTTCCCCTTTCTCTCCCTACCTGCAACACCGCCACCGCCATCATCATCATCATCTCCACCACCAAACTTTAACACCCCTTTTTCTGGATCGGAACATGAACATACAGACTGAGGTGTAGTCGCTGTTGGGTGGAAGAGAGGGAGGAGGAAGGGCGGCGGTCGACGGTGGTGAAAGAGAGGGAGGCGGCGGTCGGCGGTCGGTGGTGAGGAGAGGGGTTGGGGGCGGAGGTGTTCGGTGGTGATGAGAGGGATGAGGAGGGCGGTTCGGTGGTGAGGGTTGTTCGGTGGTGATGGCTGTTCGGTGGTGATGAGCGGGAGAAGGAGGGCGGTTCGGTGGTGGAAGAGAGGGAGGAGGAGGGCTGTTTGTGATGAGAGGTGAAAGGGAAAGGGTGGAAGAAAGGGGGAAAGTGGTGAACCTAGGTTTACAGAGAAGAGAAGGGAGAAAGGAAAGGGTATTGGAGTCCTTTTTTTCATTCTAGCATATTCTTATTTCTGTATGGTACAGACTTAATGGTACCATTAAGAGGCTAGCATTTTGCCAACCAAACAACCACACCTCTGTCCGAATAAGAGGTCCACCTCTTAGTGAATCATTAAGAGGTTTGCCAAACAGCCCCGAACTTAAAAACACTCACAACATGACGTGGGTTAAAATATGTTTTTTTTTGTTTTAATTTAAATTAGATTTTGTTCTTTACGAGTTAACGCCAACCTGCGCGTTGCGGCAGGATGTTAATTTTGAATATGTTTAGCATCACTACATGAGATTCGAAAACTCAACTTATTTGAAAGTCTTAACCATAAAGCTGTCAAAGCAGAACATATTAATTAATTGTAAAACGGTCAAAAGGTGCCTTCATACGTTGTGAAAACTATGTAAGGCTGCCAATAACGCTCCACACCTAACACCGCTTTGGGTAGGGCTTGAACACTGGTTTATCCAGGTTTGCTGGTTTCATAGTATTTATTTTATTCTCAAGTTCAAATATATAAATAGTAACATTAAAAAATCATTAGAAACTTGTGATCACACTTTAAAAGAAATACCATCTATTACATCCTTGTATAATCAAATTCAAAGTGAATCTCAAAACATGTTCACAAAACATAGAATGCTACTAAACGGATATATGCAAAGAACTAATAAATTTAAAGAATAGTAAAATACTTCATTTAACAATGTTCATTTCATTTATGTTTTTATTAAAAAACAATAGTAAAATACTTCATATAACAATGCTATCTAAAGGATGTATGCAAAGAATCTACGTTTACCGAAACAGTTTGGCTTGTATTAAAAAGAAATATTCATATAATTAATTATATAATCGCAAATTCTAAATCTAAAGTGTGATAACCGTGTAACGTAGCCGTGAGCGATACACACCCTAAAACAGTTATGCAACCGCCGCCTGACTATGCAACCCATTGCTGCCACCTTGAAGTTTGTGGGAAACCGGCTGGCCGCTGTGAAGTTTGCCACAAACCGTCGCAGCCGCTGGCACTATTGACGTTGTTCATTATTGTTGTCGCCCTGAGTTCATTAACCACATAACACTATTACTTTGCGTCGACCGGATGTAATCCCTTCGATGGTAAGAAGAGGGCATGGTTGAAGATGAACATTATTTGTTGCTTCTATGATCAACACACAATTTTGCATGCTTGAATTTGAATGGAATAAAAACATATACATTTGGGAAGAAGAAAACAAATTTCTTTAAAGACTCTAAAAAACTGATTTTTATTACATAAAATTTCTTCAAAATATCAAATTTGCCAACTTGAATTTGAACCCACATTTGACTAACCTGTTTTGAGATCTAAGAAGATAACAAAAATCATCATCTTGAATCCCACAAAAAGTACATCATCTGGTTGTTCAAAATACAGACAAATCTCATACCTGATTTCGATTGCATCTCCTTATTTGAGCATCGACAGGAGTTCAAATCACATCTTAAGTCTGAGACTATATACCCTATAAACGTCGGCGTTTGTTAGACTGTTTCGATTCGTCGATGTTAGCCAGTTCTTTGTTTGATGTCGACGCACTGATTCGTTGAACACAACACATAAAACGGTCCACAAAAATCCGTCTTGAATCTGGGTAACACAATAGTGATTAATGAACCCACTGATTTTCAAAATCCTTCAAAATCAAACAAAAAATGAACCTGGGTAAGTATTGTGGATATGTTTTTAGGGGCTGTTTGGCAACATCTGAATCAATAAGTGCTGAATGAATAAGAGGTCTGAATGGGTAAGAGGCTCTGAGCCAGTAAGTGCTGAACCAGTAAAGTGCTGAACCAGTAAAGTGCTGTTTGGTTGCACATCTGAATGACTGTGTAAAATGACATTTTTACCCCTTTTAATTAAAAAAACCATTACATGTTCATCCTCAATTCCTCATAACTTTCTCCATCCTCAATTCCTCATCTCATCCCTCACCTCCAGAACTCTCTCTCTCTCTACGCAACTCCACCGTCACCACCACCACCACTACACCGTAATGGTTTTTGCATAAAAGATGTGGTTCAACTAACCACTGCAGTAGTATTCCCCCAATCTCTGCAACCAAATTCACTCTCAGAAAGCTATGAATCTGAGCATTAATGGCGTCTCTCATCGTCTCATCTCAACCTATCGTTGACCACACACTATCATATCCGGTAAGCTTGATTTCCGTGCCCTAATTTATCACCATCTGTTTCTTATCTAAACAAATTCGGTGGTGGTGGAGAGGGAGGAGGAAGGCGGCGGGAGGCGGGAGGTGGTGAGGAGAGGGAGGAGGCGGCTGTTCAGTGGTGAGGAGAGGGAGGAGGAGGGCGGCGGGAGGCGTTCGGTGGTGAGGAGAGGGGTGGGGGCGGAGGTCTTGGCTGATGAGAGGTGAAAGGTGTAGGTCTTGGCTGATGAGAGGAGGAGGGTAACAATAGTCTTTTTTTTTCATTCAGCAACATCTGAAATCTGTATGATACAGACTGAATGATGCCATTAAGAGGCTAGTGTTTTTGCCAACCAAACAAATACACCTCTGTCCGAATAAGAGGGGAACCTCTTAATGATTCATTAAGAGGGTTGCCAAACAGCCCCTTAGTGTTGATGAATCCACTGACTTCATCATCATCAAACCTGGATCAAAATCAAAATAAAAATCAAATTGGGAAATTGAGAGGAATAGAAAAGGATTCGGAATCGGTTGTCATAGAAAAGAAAGTGAGAAAAAACATTCGAAAGGATGGGATTGGTTAAGAGTCGAACCGGCGCCTCATGTGTGTTGAAGTGGTGTGACCACCACCGAAACGATTTGTGCTTTTGTTTTATAAATGGTGTCTTTTGAATGAATAGATAGGATGGTGTTGTAAGTCAACCCAAGTTGCTAATTGTATAAGGGTAT
Organism: Helianthus tuberosus; assembly: GCA_030545235.1. Lineage (NCBI taxonomy): Eukaryota > Viridiplantae > Streptophyta > Magnoliopsida > Asterales > Asteraceae > Helianthus > Helianthus tuberosus. Next base: position 156,549,555 of record CM060402.1, on the reverse strand, counting down.
AATTTGAGTTTATTTAGCATATATAATACATATAATATTCCGTTGCTTTAGCTTCGAAGTGGAGAGAGTTGTCATCTAATCCGCATGCTGAATATGTTCAATGACCAGTTATATTAAGGTTTGTGGATTTTGAAATTTCTTTTATATTTTTTTTTAATTAAAAAAGTCCAATTTCACTATTGGGTCATCCAATCCAAAGCATAGTTACTTTGGGATGAGTAACGGGTCAAAACACATTCGGGGGTCATCCGAATCATTGTTACTCTAAAAATACATGTACACGTTTCTATTTCACTTTGGCTTGAAAAGAAGTAATATATGGTGTTTTGTGGAGCAGGTGTATTCTGCTATGGTGCACCAGTAGTAGCCAAAGAACTGAGTAACCTATGTCATGAGTTTGACCAGAGGTTCAACCAAATTCGAATTCTATGCCGATGTGAACAGCATGAGTGTCAGCGAATTGGGCCCCTTTTATGGGTTCGGGCGTTCTTCCAAGTTTAGGGGCCTAATACTTGGGATTGGACCTCATCGTCTTGGGCTTGGACCACGATGTGCCTTGTCACACATTGATATGGATTTTCTAAAATCGCTGCAAATTTAAAATTATTCTTTTTAGCACAATGTGTCTAAATATGTACTCTGATTAGGAATTTAAAGAGGTCATGTCTAAATATGTACTCTGATTATGACTTTAAAGAGGTTAGTATTTGATTATTTATGTATTAACTAATTTAATAAAGGGTGGCACTGTAATTAGAGGGATCACTTTTGATTTTTGACGTCTAAATTGATATGGAATCTTTAAAGTTTCTGCAGATTTTTTATTACTTTTTTGCTTGAGTATACAAAATGATTCTGGATTTAAGGTCAATATTTGATGATTTATGTATCAACTAACAATTTATGCATTTTGTTTTATAACGTGTTCTAAGTGTATGACCATCTTGTAGGTTCTGCAACTCAGACGTTAGCAGCGCCTGCTGCAAGTAATGCTTCTCCCACTTTTTTCCTGCTGCAGCTCAGACGTTTTAAACTAAAGGAGTAGAGCCTAGATGGGGCAGGGCGGGACGGGACTGGACAAAATGGGTTTGGGTTGAAATGGGTCACTTTGAAAGGGGGCGTGTTACTGGACAAGATGCGTTATGTTAAGATCTTGTTTTTAACATGATCATCTATGCATGTATTTTTTTAAGAACACTTACAGGAAAGTAATTCTAATCATTGTACTTGACGTTGGGTCGCATTGATTTATCCGTAATCCTAATTCTGGAACACTTTAAAAATTTTTGTAGCAGTTAGCAAGTATAATGGTTATTTTGTTTTGAAAATTTGTTGTCTGAAACATGAATATGGTGGTGATTGTATACAATTGACAACTCGGTTCATAATAGACATTGAATTTTATATCATTCGGAACACCCGCTGCAACGCGCGGGCATTCCCACTAGTATTTTAAAAATAAAACTCATGGATAATAACAACTTACAATTTAATGTATTTTTTAACGGTAAATTTCTTTTAATCTTTCCAATGGACCCACCACCTCATTGGTTACAATTATATAGTGGTGAGAGAAAAATGCTCGAATAGTCCATGTGGTTTGCCCAGATTTCACTCATAGTCCCTACATTTATAAAATTACAGCTATAGTCCCAAGTTTTGCAAATTCGTTCTCGGATAGTCCCTAGCGTGAATGGGGTTAGTTTTCTCAGTTAAATGAGGGGTGAAATGACTAAAATGCCCTTAATAATAAATCTATAATCTATAATATACTATATAAAGCAAATCTCAAGATTGTAATTTTATCACACGTATAAATTTTAAAACAACATGTACAAAATGGAAAAGTCATTCTAGAGGGGGTAAAGTGAGATTTCCGGGATTTGTGGATATGAAGCGTCTCCCTTTCCCTACACCAGACTCTTGTGTTTCCTCTCAAAATATCCACCGGTTATGGTAGCTATGGCACTAGTTGTTGAATAATACACAGCAACAACAACACACCACCAACCGCCTTCAATCGTTGGAGCAAGCCTGGCTGGCGATGATGGCTTTGGAAATTATTATCGGCTTTGCTCTCTTCGTTCTTCCTTTCTTGAGCAGGTTCGTATTAGGGGCATCCAATTGCAAATGTAAACTACTATTTTTTTCTTAAATGGAGTAATTATTGTTATTTGATTGAATAAACCTGTGCACTTAGGGCTTTAACAGCTGCATTTGTTTGTGATTAAGAACCAATACCAATATTTATATGTTGATGTATAACCATTAGATCAATTTCATTCTAATTTTGTTCTATTCGTATTTGTAATTGTATTTAAAAATACAGATACATATATAAAAGAAAGTCACATTGATGTCGATGAACAGAGGAGCTGCTGGGGCACGAGTGGAATGTAATGTTGAAAATTAGGAATTTTGAACAGGATCGCAAACGTCGCCAAGATCGCAAAAAAAGGTGTTGTTCATATCAATCTCTGTTTCTTCAATCTTCTGATTGGATGATGTTCAATGGATAATGAATTCCAGTGCTAATTTGAACATATTATTATTATTATTATATTAAATTTTGAAATGATGATAATTAGGATTTAGGATCCTGATCGCTGATTTATTATAGTTTTTTTTTTTTTTTTTTTAATATTATCTCTGGTTACTCATGAAATTGGAGGAAATGTGGTTGTTACTATTCATTGGATAGCTTTGCTTTTTTATCACCTTTTGTTTTGATTTGATTAGCATCTTTGCCGTATTCTATTCCAAATCGATCAACCAAATTGAAACTGAATTTGAAATTCCGATTATAACCTTTCGACGAAGTGGAGATGAAGACGTTACGATCTCCGACACCGATAAGAGAAGGCGATTGGTGCTTCTGATCATCATGTCAATTTGGTGTTTATGTGGTCGATAAACGACAGTTCGATCCCAGATCTGAAGGTTAGAATTCATAATAATAGTCGTCTGTTTGATGTGTTATAAGCTTACGTAATGAATTTGTTTTCATTTTCGATTGTGAATCAGAATTATTAACATTAAATTTGATGAACGTTTGATTATAGGCTGATGGTTTCAGGTTAGACGATGGCTCAGACGGGAATCTCTGCAAGGTATTTTGGTTTTGCTTGACCTAGGTCACTAGGTGCCTAGACGTGCCCCTTGGTCACCTTTTAATAAAACCTTATATCACAAAACCTGATGAGTTGTTACACGGGTTAACTGGGTCAATTTTAATAAGCTGATGAGTTGTTATAAGCTTCAACCATTGGGTGTTAAACGGGTCACTTTCATGTAAATGGGCACTAGCATTTTATCTTATGCTAAAAAATTGTACGGCTCTTTGTGTTGGGTCAAACGGGTCCAACCTTATAGAACAAGCCAATCGATTTGTTTTTAAATGCTCAAGCATATAAATTATATTAAACAAGTAAAACAATCATCTTTTCTTAAACGGGTCACGTGGGTTACTTTCATTAAACGAACAGTTTTTTTTACAAAGGCCAACTGGGTCAATTTTAATAGGCTGATGAGTTTTTATAAATGAATTTCAATAACCTGGTTCTATGGTGTATTTCCGTGGTTCTTTTCGCGATCATGGCAGCGGCTTACCTACTAAAAATAATCCTCAACTTTGAAGCGGTTCGTCGCGAATACTACCATCCGATTCGAGTAAACTTCTTTTTCGCTCCGTGGATCGCATTACTTTTTTTGGCGATTGGAGTCCCATCAAAGGTGACCACAGAACTACCGCATTTCCTATGGTATGTTCTTATGACACCCATATTCATCCTAGAGCTCAAGATTTACGGGCAGTGGATGTCCGGTGGGCAGAGGCGGTTATCGAAGGTGGTGAACCCGTCTAACCATTTATCGGTTGTTGGAAACTTTGTCGGGGCTTTGTTAGGTGCCTCGTTGGGGTTCGATCTTCTTCTTTGCGGTCGGAATGGCTCACTATACCGTGCTGTTCGTTACACTCTATCAACGACTTCCTACCAATGAGACTTTGCCAAAAGAACTTCATCCTGTTTTTTTCCTGTTTGTCACAGCTCCGAGTGTTGCTTCGATGGCCTGGGCGCGGATTAATGACTCGTTTGATTACGGGTCTCGAATCGCTTACTTCATAGCCATGTTTTTTTATTTCTCACTGGTACGTTAAAAGATAGTGCCAGTAAAAAATTTTTATTAGAGAGAATATATTAGTTAAAGTATATTTTTATGTGGTTTTTATTATTCTATAATTTTAAATCTAATTTATTAGAGAGAGTATATTAGTTAAAGTATATTTTTATGTGGTTTTTATTATTCTGTAATTTTAAATCTAAAGAAACTGTTGTGTTACTTTACAGGCGGTACGAGTGAATTTCTTTAGAGGATTCAAGTTCTCGTTGGCGTGGTGGGCGTACACTTTTCCGATGACCGGAGCCGCAATCACGACAATCCGATGCGTTTTGCTACTGTTTTCTTAAGAAAACCTATTACCATTGTTTAAAAAGGCGTTTTGAGGCGCGCCTCGAGGCGTACGCCTCAGGTGAGGCGGTGAAAAAACGCAATCGAGGCTTAGCCTCACAGGGGGGAACTGAAACCTAAGCCTCAGTCCATACGAGGCGGTTTGAGGCTTAAGCCTCACCAGACTTGTGCAAACTGATCAGTTTTTTGTTTTTCTGGACTTTTTTTCGGCCCATTTTATCGCGAATAGCGTTGCGAATCGATGTACCTGCGCTATTTGGATCTCGCGGCTGAAAAGCGTGAAAATAACGACCTCCGGCGATAAATTCCGGCGCCGGCGCTGCTTTTTAGCCGGAAACATGTGAGAAGAAGATGTGACCAGGAAGAAGGAAGAAGATCGACCAGGAAGAAGGAAGAAGATGCAGAGTAGCGGCGTGTTTAAGTGTTTAACACTCCTAGGGTTAAATAACTTTAGGTATTTTAACATTTAACCCTCTATCTTTCACCAGTTTATATTTAGCCCCTAAAACTTATAACTTTTACATAAAAAAGTGTAAAATTAGTTTGTGTATTTAAACATTTAACCCCTCTATCTTCACTAGTTCACATTTGGTCCTTAAACTTCTGAATTTATGCATAAAAAGACTATTTTATGATGTTTGTTTTATGTTTAAACCTTGTTTGTTGAAATATTTTCTATTTATGATATTTGTTTTATGCTAATTTGTGATTTTTATGAGACATCTATATATTTTTTTTAATTTTTTTAATAATGTTTTGAGGCTTACGCCTCGACCTGCCTCGAGGCTTACGCCTCGTGAGGCTAAGGGAAAACGCCTCGATACCCGTTTTAGCCTTTTTAAACCTTGCCTATTACATTTTTTTAGTATTTTATATGTACATCAAATCTATCCTCATGAACAACACCAGTTATAACTCTGTTCAAGCTTCACATATCATTCACCGATTTGATATTCACTATTCCGGCTACCTACTTCGAGATGCATGCTCTGTTTTGGTCGAATCTGCAACAAGGTAAACCCGATAACCTCAGTTCATTACGTGTTGCACCTTTTACAAGATACACCTTTTATATTGAGACACCTCGTATTCACAATAAGGCTGCACACTTGATTTTGTTTAACTTTCGTATATAGTACACTTTTACACCGACGGCATGACTGGATAAGTGGAAGCGCATCACTACTGTGGCCATCTGTCGGAAGAAATGCGACAATGTCTGATCTACAACCGGGCCGATGTCGATGCGCGGTTGATCGGACTGGAATACAAAGTGACGGAAGAACTGTTTTTAGCTCTTCCGGACACGGAAAAAACGATGTGGCATAGCCACGAGTACGAGGTGACGAGCGGCGTGCTCTTTCTTCTTGGTTTTGGCTGGCCCGGTTGAATGAAAAGATCTTGAGAAAGTGGCGAAAACCTGGGTTGACCCGTTAACCCGTTTAACTATTTAGAAAAAAACTTTTATATTTTTGTTTTTTCCGTTCTTATATAAATTTCATTAGTGTTGTTCATCCACTTTGCTTTAAACTTCAATTTATATGAAGATTGTGGTTTATTAGCTGCCTATTCGATTTCTAATTGAACATTTGATGGAACCAGGTCACTTATACAGGATTTTGATCAACAGAGTTCTGCTAGCTTCTGCATCAATCCCCCGATTGAATAGCGTTTTATGCTTTCTGCCAGCACATTCCGGGTTTGTTTGCTGAAGTTTATATCCACAGTATTTGCACTTAGAAATTAGCATAAACCACGATAACATATTTCTTCCATGTGCAAGTCATAAATGTCTGTGCATAAAAATAAAGTCTATGCATCTTACCTTAACAATCATGAGATCAAAGTGTTGGGTTTGGTAATCACAAGCTTTCAAAACTGTTTGGAAGAAAAAAAAAAAAAAGAACACACTTTGTAAGGGATTTAACGAAAGAGACTAACATTCATGGGGTTACTACGTTTTAGACTTATTTGTATTTATGAATCTTTACAAAAGTAATCTATTAAAAATGACCTTATTCTTTATCATTCTGATCACATTTGACATACTTATTATTTATAAAAACCGGGTCAACTGAGGTTATCTAAATGGCAATTTCGACCCATTTATGAATGGGTCAATTGAGGTTATCTTTTATTTCTAGCATGTCAAACTGAGAAAGTGCAAAAAAAATTTAGCTATAAACGAAACAGGTGGATAATTGCCCAAAGTGTATTGTTGATTTTTTTTTTGATGCATAAAATCTGCTAATTCACTTTAATAAGTAGTATATCACTATATTGATTATAATAAGGTAACTTTTGTGCCGTTCAAAAAAAAAAAAAAAAACAAGGTAACTTTTGTAATCAAATTTGACCATAGTGTTTATTTTTAAAACTTGTAATTATTTTGGACAAAAACGAGATTTGACCAGCATTAATAAATACACATTTTGACCTGCTACTTGAACCTCCATTCCGTTACACATGCACACAAAAAAATAGATCTAAAAAGGAAATTTGGTCAAATGGGTCGAAAATTGTCCAAAATGTATTCCTTGTCATAGAACCTTGTAATCCATCTAGAGAGAGTATATAGTGATTAAAAATATAAATATAATATTCCTAATCACATTTGACATACTTATTATTTATAAAAACTATAAAACTTCTGGACAAAAATACCCATTTTGACTTGTTACCCCAATGCCTTGCCTCTATTGAAAACTTTCTTTACGCCCTATATAATTATTTTGTTTTATAAAATTTCACAGTTCTTGGAACCACTGGAGCTATGCTACAGATCACTATGTGCGTGTGGAGACCGTGTGATGGCTGATGGAAGCCTTCTTGATTTTCTTAGACAAATGTCTACATTTGGCCTATCACTTGTTAAACTTGATACAAGACAAGAGTCCGAGGCCACACGGATGTCCTTGATGCAGTCACTCAACATTTAGAATCGGATCCTACCGTGAATGGTCAGAAGAAAAACGCCAAGAATGGCTTCTAGCTGAACTCAGTGGAAAACGTCCTCTTTTCGGTTCAGACCTCCCCAAAACCGAGGAAGTTCAGGATGTTTTAGACACGTTTAATGTTCTAGCAGAACTCCCATCCGACTGTTTCGGTGCTTACATCATCTCAATGGCCACATCACCTTCTGATGTCCTTGCTGTTGAACTTCTTCAACGCGAATGCCATGTAACACAACCATTACGTGTTGTCCCCCTTTTTGAAAAAACTTGCTGACCTGGAGGCCGCCCCAGCAGCCATGGCCCGCCTTTTCTCGATCGAGTGGTATAAGAACCGAATCGACAGTAAACAAGAAGTCATGATCGGGTACTCCGATTCGGGAAAAAGTTCATTATACTTTTTTATCTAGGGAACAAGGGATCTTTAATTAAAGATTTTAGGCAAAAAAAATTAATCCTGCATGAACTACAAAGTTGGTAGTAATGGGCGCAGCTTAGGCTTAGTCCGAGGGGGCACCCGACCCCTCGAACTTTTCGATGCGTAGTGTTATGAATAGTACTTTCGTATAGAATTTTTTTAGGTATATACATTTCCACCCCCGGTTTCGGAAAAATTGGGGGGGGGGGGCGAAGCTTCGCCAATGGTAGTAAATATTGATATGGCCTTGGGATTTTTTAACAATTTTGATCAAGTATATGATGGTTTATTTGAGGCTCACATGCTATTTTTAATTAATGCAGCAGGTTAGTGTGTGTTAAACATGCTTTATTAAATAAAAGTAATTTAGGAGTCTTATTTATTCGCTAAAATAATTTAGGAAGTTGTGAATTAAAAGTACACGTCAAGCAACTTGCAACTAGGGTGTAAATGAGCCAAGCCCTGTGTGAGCTACTAAAGACCGACTCACACCAAAAGCTCGAATCAAGCTGAGCTTGAACGAGCTCGGGTCGAGCTCAATCTTGAATTGGAACTTGTTTATTTGATTATTTTGTGTACTTACATAATTTTTGTATATGTTGATCTTTAGTAGTTACCATTCACAAAGCTAGCAAGTTGGAAACAAGGTTGACCACTTCATCAAAGTAGAACCAACTAGCCATTTTGTACTTCACGGCTACATGGTGAACTCGGTAACCCGGGCGATCAAATGGCTGCCTATGGTCAACTCGGTAACCCGGGCGATTAACAAGCACCTTTCCTCAAAGTCCCACCAAGTTTTTTCAAACTTTGATGTATCCCTTGGTGTAACCGTATTAACTTGTACATCATATTTTAAATGTGGTGTATTTGTTTGAATGACAAATCTTTTGTTTTTTGTAAGTTTTATTATTTTAGAAATATACCAATACGGTAATCTACCTTACGGGCATAGCAGATAGTAAGCGTTGCGGGTAAGTTTATGATATGTTCACGCCCTTGTACTATCGACTCCGCTGCAACGCGCGGGTCTCCCACTTGTAAATAACCTAAGCCTTTTACCCACCCACCCACCCTTTCCCTTTTTCTCGTTCTGCTCTAAACAAGCAAACCACCAACACCACCCCCAAATCCCAACCACCACCACCTTCACACCTCCACACCACCAACACACCCAACCCCTATTCTCTCTCTTTCGTTCTCGTTCTTCTCTGCCGGAAAAAACGAACCACTGGCGAAGGACGGGGAAGGGTTTTGGTGGTGTCTGATGAAATTGATGATGATGAAGGAGCTCGGAACAAAATACACATTCATCACTGGAATTTAGCTCCGATTCACAATAGATCTGATCCGTACATGCTAGATCTACATTTTCCGGCGAAACTTTAGGTTCCGATGACATTAACGTTGGTCGTTCATGATTCAATGTAGAGAAACTTATCGTTCACGCAACGGATCGCAAAGGATACGGTCACGTGTTCGGTGGTGCTAGTGGCGGTTATATTCATTACAGGTGTAGTAATCCACTAATTCACTATTAAAATTGTTATTATTGTGTTCGTAGATCATAATTTTGTCTTCATAATTGCTAGAACAGCTTGGATCCCGTCACTTTGCTAAATTGATTCATACTACATTTATTGATATCAACTGATTTATTAATTTTATCATAGGTTCCTTGCAATTTGGACATATTTTAGTGGATCATATTAGTACAATTTCGGTTGCACAAAGTACAACTTACAAAACCACAATTGTAGTGGGTGGTTCGATGATGGTGAAAGGCGTTGGTGGTTGGTCATTGTTCACAGAGAAAGAGGGAAAAGGGTGGTGGTGAGGTGGTCGCCAGAATAATGTGGTGGCGGCAGTTCAGCTGGAGAAGAAAAGAGTAGGGGTTGGGTTGTTATTTTTTAAGAAGTGGGTTCCACCAATAAATATATCTATTTAATAGTTTGTTTTGTTTTGTTTTGTTTTATTTTGTAGTAAGGGTATTTTTGTCATTTCACACCCACTTAACTGAAAAAACTAACTGATGTTAGGCCTAGGGACTATCCGAAAACGAATGTGCAAAAGTTAGGGACTATAGCTATAATTTAAAAAATACAGGGACTGTAGGTGAAATCTGAACAAACCACAAGGACTATCTGGGCACTTTTCTCTATAGGTGATGCTAGTTTTTTAGAAGAAAAACAAATTTGATCTTTTGATCTTTATCACATTTTCTTGTATGTTAGGTGTGTAAAAGCTTAATAATATATGGAGTTTCGTTAAAACAATTGGTGTTATAAATAATTTTATGCTTATCAACAATCTATACTATATAATAAAATAAACCAACTTTGGGACACGTGTCACTCATTGAAGGCGTCTACATTTTAATTTCCTGCATTTTCATACTTATCTTATATCAATTAATTAAATAATAAATAATCAATTAATATTAAATCTTATCTTACTTTGAATGTCGGATAGAATCATTATATTTAATCTAATAATATATTATCTTCAAATTTAAATTATAAATTAAATATTTTTTAAATAATAACACAAAACAATAATTTTAAACTTAAAAAAACAATAATACGCTCATAAAAAAAATTTAAAATACAAACAAAATATACAAAATAATTTATTAGACATTAGATCAAACTTTAAAAAACACTAATTAGGAAGACAAGCTTATAATATATGTCTGTTTTTTATTTTGATTTTTCAAATTGGGGTTCTAATCAATTCGAATTAAACTTAACCAAGTTTATGACTTGATTCGAATTAAACCGAACCAAATTTATGCTTTTTTAAACGAATCCAATAGCATATTATTTACTATACAAAATTACATTTTTTTAACCCGTGTAATACATGGTGTTTTTAAAGATATAACTTTTTTTATTATATAGTATATATTCGCCCCGCTTGCGGTATGCGCATATAATGTATGTGTGGACGCTCGGAGGGAAAAAGTGAAATTGCACTAATTTTAACATTATTTTACTAAGTTCATGAAAATAACGTTAAAAGCGGAGGACGATTAATCATGTATCATCATCATGTGGTGGCGTTGATAGTAGAAAGACAAAAGGGACCATGCACTAATCGGTCTTTGTCCCGATTGTTGAGTGTTATGTGCCTTATATCCAAGGCAAGATGCAAAACTATTATCGAGCCGGGGCTCTCACTGAAAGCAGCCTCTCTATTCCTACGGGGTAGAGGTAAGGCTGTCTACATCTTACCATCCTCAGACCCTACCTTAGCTTTGATATTGGTGGGATTTACTGAGTATGTTGATGATGATAATGATTTAGTATATATATAATTGGATTTATTGAACCTGTATAATACATTGGGTTTATAAAGATTTAACTTTTTTATTATTTAGTTTATAAAATTACATTTATCCAACCCGTGTAATATACAAGGTTACAAAATTACATTTATTTAACACGTGTAATGCACAGTGTTTTTAAAAATATAACTTTTTTTATTATGTAGTATATATAATTAGATTTATTCAACCCGTACAATGCACGGGTTTTTATTATTTGGTATATAAAATTACATTTATTCAGTACAATACATGGGGTTGTTAGAGATATAATTTTTTATTATTTAATATATAAAATTACATTTGTTCAACTCGTGTAATAAACGAGTTTTTTTTTTTAAATAATTGTTTTAATTTAGTATATAAAATTACATTTATTCAACCCGTGTAATACACGGGGTTCTAACCTAGTTGTATATAATGTAAATTCATAACTATTAAGTTATACCTTTCAAAAAAAAAAAAAAAAAACTATTAAGTTATATTTTCACTCACGAATAAACATTACTTGTGATCCATTAATAACAATGGATAAGTAATTGGTTGAATAGAAAAATCTCTTTTCTTTTTGAAATAAACAAATAACTAGTAACTATCAATCCGCGCTTCCCTGCGGGTCGAACATTCAAGCGACTCTGCTTTGCAGATCGAAATGTAGCCACACATGTTGCGGCGGAGGTGTAAAACCGTTACAAAAATTTACCAAAGACCACACATTATTAAACATATGTAACTTTATATATAAGAAAAATGAAAGTTGATGTTGTTGATAACATTCAAAACTTAATATACAAAATTAAACAAATCCGTGGCCAACCCGTGCGTTAGACTATTAAAAAACCGTAAATACGTCACTAAAATAATCACATAGCAACAAAGAAAACAACTAATTACGAAGTAGCGAAAGACACAACAATGAATGTTAAAATCTCTAAATTTATTTCATTGGAATGGTTAGCAAACATTTTTTTTTGTCATAAATGAAATGTTTTTAAAGCAATTGTAACTTCAACAGACTTTTCTAGAAATTAAAAAACACTTCATGTGTTTAAATATTTTAAAATCACATTTAAAAAGGTTTTAAAATTATGCATTACATCTTAATGTATATGAAAAATATGAGATAAAATTAATCATATATATGTTTTTAGAAAATAAAAATGAGGAAGAAAACATCTTAAGGTACATGTCATTCACTTACTCTCAGCCACATGATAGGCTATGAATTATAGTTATGGCTGAGTTACTAACATGTCAAGTTATCAATTACTATAGCTAATAAGGTGTATTGCTCTCTGTATAATAATAATTAAAATATAAATGAAACACTTTAAAATATTAATATATTAGATCAGTATTCATGAAGACTTTCAATTCATATGTGTAGCTAGTGAAATTTTCCCGCGCGATGCGTCGGTATCAGTTTCATGACGATATCAATATGGTATTCGACACTCGGTTTAAAGTCATGATATGCACAAAACATTCGTTTTATATTGAAACTATAAAAACAAATACTGTCACCGGTTCTGATAATAACAATACGGGTACCGATCATAAAAACGAATGCAAGTACAGTACTGACAATTGTTGTAGCTTACGATAAAAAAAAACTTTATTTTGAATACAACTCCATTTCAACAAAAATTATACTCGAATGTCGAGAAACAAAAATTGAACACACCTACGTATTAATTTTTTTTAAAAAGTTAACGACCATAAGTTATTAATGAAAAATCAAATTAAATGAAAACTAATAAAAAAGTACAAACACTATTCATCATCACTTTCTGTTAATATATATAATAATTAGCATATGGTAAATTAACTAATATTAACTTATAAGTGAGTAAACTAAAATAGTTTCACAAATTATATTATCATGGTCAGTTATTAAAGAGGTCACATAACTGGCTCATGAGAACTCTGAAATATTGTTGACGACGGGCCCATAGGTTGTCCAATTTGACCCGTCTTGGGCTCCTTTCATGTAGGCCCAATTGGTAAAGCCCAAAAATTGTAATACTTGCCCATTAACGATTCTCCCATACAAAACGGACGGGGAAAAGGAACGATCAGAGAACACATGATGCATTAAATGAGTGACATGAAAAGAATCTCCGGCTGGCACAGTACTTCCGAGCCGGTATCATTAAATGAAGGCACAATCATACCGTTGGGGCTCAGACACGTGTCTGAATCCCCCAAAGATGATCAGAATCCGTTGGATAATCTCGGTACCATCCCATAGGAGAGATAAGGACTCTTGGTTATATAAGGAAGGTAAGAGAACGATCTATGGAATAAGTCCAAGGTATCTCACTTAATGCTCTCACATTTATTCCGACCATAATTCCTTTGCATTAAACACACACATTTATACCCGATTCACACCATAGAGATTGTTCCGGTGATCCCACTCATCAGAATAAGTTGATCTCTTACTCTCCGGCAAGTTTACTTATTCTCACGCTGGAGCTTGGTCACGGATCCCCCCTCCGGGGTCCTCCGTGACGAGGCTAACGGTTTCCTTTTTTGTAGGAAGCAAGGGCTGGAGTATTACGACGTCAGCGAAGACCCTTTGAACGTCATCCAGGGATTTGGGGATTCGACATTGGCGCCATCCGTGGGACATTTCAGTCCGGCTGATTTTCTCACTCGAAAAACATCGGCGTTGTAATAACCCAACCGGAAAAAAGCGATATGGCAACACCATCGAGTTCACAAACCATTCAAATGGTGCAAGGTGGACATGACAGTGTCGCGATAGAAGATATTACACATGAAGAAGAAAACGAGAACCGGACGAGGACTCTGGAAAGGGAAGAGACCATTACACTAGACTTCGTTGCCATGCACAAGGAAGCAAAAGAAACACCTCGAGAACCTGGAGAGACAAGAAAGGCTCGACAGCCTCAGAGCCCGACTGTCCTTTGACACGCCACCTAACAAGGGAGAAACGGATCCACAAAACAAAGATGATGGTCCCGACCCTCTAGAAACCTTCATGACAGCCCTCAGGCAGATGTCATCAATAGAAAGAGAGGACCTTATCTCGGGAAGGGGACATAAAGGAAGGGAAAAGGAAAAAGAGAGTCAAAACGAAGACGGATTGGATCAGCCCTACCTCCCTCGAGATTTAGCCGAGATCTCAAAGTTCACCAAAAGAATAGCCGAGGCTCCCATGCCCCCCAAGCTTAAGCTACCCTTGAACTTTGACAGATATGACTGGACACGGGACCCGGAGGACCACCTTCATGCCTTCAAGGGCGCAGGACAGTTAGGGCAATGGCCCATGCCAGTTTGGTGTCACATGTTCGTGTAAACCCTAACGGAGGGAGCCAGGCTCTGGTTTGACAGCCTTCCTCCCGAAGGAATCGATAGTTATGAAGAACTAAGTGAGAAGTTCTTGAGAAACTTTGGTCAACAGAGGAAGGTGGTCAAGAACCCGAACGAAATCATGCATATAAGGCAGAAGGACAACGAACGGATAGACCAATACATGGAAATGTTTGTTAAGGAAAGTATGAACATCAAGGACGTCCCTGAGGTCATGAAAATCAGTAGCTTTATCAATGGACTGAAGCATGCACAACTGTGGGAAAAGTTAGGAGAGGAGTTCCCACATACATTCGACAACCTCATGGACAGGGTCAGGGCCTTTGTCAGGGGAAAAGACACAGTCAGCAAGGCTAAAGAGATGGACGCCCCGGCTGTAACAACTCTCACCAAAACTATTATTTCTTATTTTATTTTGTCCAATAGGAAACCCTAACTGAGACCCCCAAGTAATATTGCATGCCCCCTAAAATTTTTAGAACAATCAGAACTAGGATCAGGGCCCCTAAAACTCAGGGGGCGGGGGGTATTCCCCATTGACGATTATCATCACAGTTTGCTGTAAAAATTGAATTTCGTTAAACCGTCGACCCACACAGGCTACAAACAGACGTGGCTACCCTATGCTAGAAGTGGTTCCCTCGTGCCACGCGACAGGCCCTCGCGCCACGCGAGGGAGCCGTTTTTCTAGTATAAATGCAGGGGTTTGGCACTTGAAGTTTGGCGTTGGTTCGACGTTAAAATTCAATTTGTACACTGAGATATCGTCTGTTTACTCCAAAAACACACACAAGCATGAAATTCTGCCGCGATAACAGGGTAATAACTCGATCATTGCTACGATTTAATGTCCGATCAATGGAGACCAGTCCGATGGATGTTTAAGTGCTGCCCTTAATTGGGCTATACTTTGTCATTCGCCGTGAGGGTTTCGATCTCGTGAGTTATCGTAAAAGTTGTATTAAGTTATTGACCTAGTTTTCGTGTGCATTGTTATTGTCTTAGGTTAACTAGGCTAAAATCAGTAGGCTAAACTCTTCCTGTCTAAATCTGCAATGTGAGTCATTCTCTTTTTACCAAATTGCTTTCAAAATCATATTTGTTTTCAAAGTTATAATTACAGGGATTAAGTCTTTGTAATCTTCAATTACTGCCGGTATGTGGGGTTTTGTATACATTACTTGATACCCGTCACCATTGGACAACGGGTTAGCTAATGGGTGATCTGACCATAGTCACAGATACAGTCGAGTGACAAATACCGATTTGGGGTAATTGGTTGATAGAAACAATGTAATCACCCTTAATACTGTATATTTTAACAATGTGTCGTTTTGTGCAAATGAGTGACTCGCCAGTATTTCCCTGCTGATAAAACCTTTTTAAAACATGTTTCAGGTGATTTGCTGTGATCCAGGAAAAAGTGCCGTGTAGCACTACAAGCTTGAAGAAGTGGCTTAATAAAAATAAAGAAACATGTTTTTTTTGTAAAATAGGGGTTTCCCAGTGAAATTCCCTTATTGTAAATTACGGGGTTCGTCCCGAATTATGAAATAAAATAAACGTGTATTTTCAAGTTTTAAACGATCCTGTTAATAATTCCGCTGCCAAATTAAATAAATACCACGGGGTTTCTGTCCCACGGCTCCTGGACCGGGTCAAACCGGACCGGGGGCCGTGACAGAAAAAGGTGGTATCAGAGCCACTAATTTAAGCCAATTAAGTTTTTAGAAATACTTAATTTTACTGATTGCCATTCTGTGATTCTGTGAAAATTTAATTTACAAAATTTTAACTTAGCATTTTGTGTGCATTTCTGCATATATGCTAAACAACATGAATGAGTTGTCTGAAGCTCTTCAGAATATCACTATCCATTCTGCTGAAATGGAAGTTTCTGAGGGCTTTTCCGGTTATTGGACCGACATTAATGAACCTATGGAATTCCAAGCTCAACCTCCGGAGAAACCAAAGCCGAAGAAGAGAAGAAGATTCGTGGGCTGGAGGCGTGTGCGCAGGAAGAAACCAGCAACTCAGAAAGTTGTCAAGACGGAGGACCCAATGGATAAAGGGAAAGGAATAGAGATTGGGGAAAGTTCCAGGTGAGCCCAGGAAATGCCATTGTGGGAGGAGTTGGATCGCAAACTGGCAGACTGTGATATCCTTAGGCCTGTCAATGAAAACCTCTTCAGTTACCCTGCTGAAAACCAACTTCCAATAAATTTGGAACCGGCTATGCCAGATCCCATTGTCAACACCCGACCTCTAGGAGAGATGGAAGAATGGTGGACCAATGACTGGCATTTCCATAATCTCTTAAATAACCCTTATACCTTTTTCCCTCAGTTTGACCCAGAGCATGCACCAAACCCACCGATGAGCAATGAGAACTTGGCTGAACTCTGCCATTTTGGCGAGGAGCTGGTGGACGCAGGGAATCGAATCCGGGAGGTGGGAGAACAGATCTCCTGGAAGTACGAAGAGAGGGAACGCCGCTTCTGAGATGCCAGCAGATGGTGATGGTGTGGCTGTGGGTGTATAATAACAAAATAATAATAATAGTAGTAAAAATATAATCCTGTAAAATAACTTAAAAATAAAACTTTTGTAAGATAACGGGTGTGTACGGAAGCATATTATAATATATAAAAACGGAAGTCGAAAAATCGACAATTTTGGCTATACGTGTGAAGTGATTTTTGTGCGATTGTTCTGCATTTAGTTGTTATTTATTTTATACTAATAACATATATACATTAATTACCAGATGGAACACGCTGATAATGAACCAGTTAATGAGATTAACCAATCCGAGCAAAACAATGAGGATCACTTCCTCAATAGACAAGATATCGAGAATATCGTTGCTCAAGGAATAGCCAATGCTATTCCAGCAATTCTTGCTGCTGCCCGAAATCCAGTTCAACCTCAACAAATTATTCCTAGCAAACGTACTCATGAAGACAACTTCAGTAATAGCGTAAATGGAGGCGGTAACATTAATAATAATGATAATGATGTACTGCAAGCCCCAATTCTCAAAAGAATGAAAGCTGCAATGCCTGGTTGCACTTACAAGGAGTTCTTTGCCTGTAAACCTGTTGAGTTCACAGGCAATGAACGGGCGACTGCGGCGCTGCATTGGTTAGAGAAAACCGAGGCAGTAATCAAAATAAGTAAATGTGATGAGGAGGATAAAGTCATGTATGCTTCTCACCTTTTCAAGGAAGAAGCATTAGAATGGTGGAATACGGTATTACAAGCTAAGGGAAGTGACATGGCCTATGCCATGAGTTGGGAGGAGTTTAAGCGTCTGGTGGAAAGAAAATTCTGCCATGAATATGAAAAAGAGCAGATGGCGAATAAGTTTCTGAGCCACCGGATGGTGGATGTTGACTGCCGAGGGTATACTTCAAAATTTTTCGAATATGCCAGAATTGTACCAACCCTGGCTTCACCAGAGTCGGTACTTATTTCTCGCTACATTTGGGGTTTAATTAGCGAGATCTGTGACATTGTCAAAGCTGCGAGACCCCGCACGATCGATGATGCGGTGGAACTAGCCAACACTTTGACTGACGGACTGATGCGTACGCGAGAAGAAAACAGAAAGAAGGAATTGGCTCAGAAAATTACCCAAGGATTTCGTGTGGGTAATAATAGCAATTTCAAGAAAAGTGGAACTGGGCAATCTTTCACTTCGCCGTTCTGCAGGAACTGCAGAAAGAAACATTTTGAAAAGTGTAATGAAACCTACAACTTCTGCAAAGCTGTAGGACATCGTGAAGAAGATTGCAGAAAGAAAACAAGGGTCTGCTATAACTGTGGAGAAGCTGGGCATTTCAGACTAGAATGCCCTAAGTTGGTCAAACCAGCAGATAACAAGGCTAAACCTACAGAAGGAACTACCAAGAAAAACGCAAGAGCCTTCCAATTGACCACGCAGGAAGCCGAACTGATTCCTAACGTCATAGCTGGTACGTTCTTAGTTCACAACGTTTATGCGAAAGTATTATTTGACTATGGTGCAAACCAAAGTTTTATAAATACTTCATTCTGCCAAGCTCTTAAGCTACCCTTAACGAAACTTAGGCAAGTTTTTACAGTAACGGCAGACGGGAACTCTGTTAACATAGATACGATTTTGCAAAAAGAAAATATAGAACTTTCAGGTCATAAATTTTCTGCAAATCTATTACCCATGAATTTAGTTGGATTCGATGTCGTGTTAGGAATGGATTGGTTAGTAGCCAACCATGCTCGAATCCTTTGTGATAAGAACTCCACAGAAATTCGTGCACCCACCGGAGAAGTAATCATGGTTACAGGAGATAAGCCGCGAAAACCCATGAAGTTCATTTCAGTAATGAAAGTTGCTAGTTATAAACGAAAGCAAGAAATAGTGTATATGATTTCGGTAATCATTAGCACTAAGGGTAAGGAACTTAAGGACATTCCTATAGTCTCAGAATACCCAGATGTATTCCCAGAAGAATTACCAGGATTACCACCAGATAGGGAGGTAGAATTTAGAATTCATTTGATTCCTGGAACTACACCAGTAGCAAAGGCACCCTATCGTTTAGCACCCACCGAAATGTTAGAATTGAAAAAGCAATTAGATGAATTGCTCAGTAAAGGATTCATACAACCTAGTTCATCCCCTTGGGGAGCACCAGTATTGTTCGTAAAGAAAAAGGTTGGTTCAATGCGAATGCATATCGATTATAGGGAACTGAATAAGGTTACAATTAAGAATAGATACCCATTACCTAGGATTGATGATCTCTTTGATCAGCTTCAAGGAGCTAGATATTTTTCTAAGATAGATTTACGCTCCGGATACCATCAATTGAAGGTACAAGAAGAAGACATACCTAAAACTGCATTTAGAACTAGGTATGGTCATTACGAGTTTACAGTCATGCCCTTTGGATTAACAAATGCTCCGGAAACATTTATGGATATGATGAATAGGATCTGTAAACCGTATTTGGATAAATTTGTAATTGTCTTCATCGACGATATACTTATTTATTCCAAAATTCAGGACGAGCATTGTGAGCATCTGCACGCACTCTTAACTTTGTTAAGAAAGGAAAAGCTTTACGCCAAATTCTCGAAGTGTGAATTTTGGCTACAGGAGGTGCAATTTTTAGGTCATATGGTGAATCACGAAGGTATTCACGTAGATCCCTCCAAGATAGAAGCGATCACCAAATGGAAGGTCCCTCAATCAGCTACGGAAGTTAGAAGTTTTCTAGGATTAGCTGGGTACTATAGGCGCTTTATTAAAGATTTTTCTAAGATAGCTGTGCCATTAACTAAGCTAACCTGTAAATCAGTTAAGTTTGAATGGGGACCTAAGCAAGAAGAGGCTTTTAGGATTTTAAAACAAAGGTTAACAAACACCCCAATTCTTGCCTTACCAGAAGGAACAGAAGATTTTGAGGTTTACTATGATGCTTCTAAGATAGGATTAGGATGTGTATTAATGCAACGCAAAAAGGTAATTGCGTATGCCTCAAGGCAATTAAAGAAGCACGAGGAAAACTATACGACACATGACTTAGAATTAGGAGCCATAATTTTTTCCCTTAAGATTTGGAGACACTATTTGTATGGCAGTAAGTTTACAGTCTATACAAATCATAAGAGCTTAAGGTACATATTTGGGCAAAAAGAATTGAACATGAGGCAAAGAAGATGGATGGAAATCCTAAGTGACTACGACTGTGATATCCAATATCACGAAGGAAAAGCAAATGTAGTCGCAGATGCTCTAAGTCGTAAGTATCATGAAAAACAAAAGCGAGTTCGAGCACTTAGATTAAATCTACAATTAGATTTAATGGAACAATGGAAGAATGTTCAGGAAACAACAATCAAGGATGATGCTGAAGGAATGAAAGGAAGAATAAAGGAATTAGAGCAAGGAGTTGATGGAATTTGGAGATTCCACAAAAGAAGGATTTGGGTACCTAAGCAAGGAGATTTAAGAAATAAGATCTTGGAAGAAGCCCATAAATCTAGGTATACCATGCACCCGGGAAATAATAAGATGTACCAAGATTTAAGAAATAATTTCTGGTGGATAGGAATGAAAAAGGACATAGCTGGATATGCAGCTAAGTGTCTAACTTGTTCACAAGTTAAGGCAGAACACCAGAAACCTTCAGGGTTACTTCAACAATTAGAGATGCCTGTTTGGAAATGGGAACTAATAACCATGGATTTTGTTACTAAGTTGCCCAAAACCAGAAAGGGTAATGATGCGATTTGGGTAATTGTGGATCGATTAACCAAATTAGCTCATTTTCTACCCATGAAAGAAACCTTTAGCATGGAAAGATTAGCAAAGTTGTACGTAGACGAAGTAGTTTCCTTACATGGAGTTCCACTCTCCATTGTATCGGATAGAGATAGTCGCTTCACTTCACATTTTTGGACAAGTTTCCAAGAAGCCATGGGGACACAATTAAATTTAAGTACAACTTACCATCCCCAAACAGACGGACAAAGTGAAAGGACGATCCAAACCTTAGAAGACATGCTCAGGGCATGTGTAATAGATTTTGGTGGAAACTGGGATGACCACCTACCCTTAATTGAATTCTCCTATAACAATAGTTATCATTGAAGCATTGAAGCTGCCCCATTCGAAGCACTGTATGGGCGAAAGTGTAGAACTCCAGTTTGTTGGGCAGAAATAGGAGAGAGTCAACTATCAGGTCCCGAAATCATACAAGAAACCACAGACAAGATAACGCAAATCAAGGAAAGACTGAAAACGGCTCGAGATCGCCAGAAGAGTTATGCAGATAATCGACGCAAGCCACTGGAATTTCAAGTCGGAGATAAGGTACTCTTGAAAGTTTCTCCTTGGAAAGGAGTAGTTCGGTTCGGGAAAAAGGGAAAGCTAAGTCCAAGATACGTAGGACCATTCCCAATAATTCAGCGAATAGGACCAGTTGCCTATCGTTTACAACTACCAGAAGAGCTAGCCGGGGTACATGACGTGTTTCATGTATCCAACCTCAAGAAATGTCTATCTGACGAATCTATGGTAGTACCTCTTCAAGATGTAGAGGTAAATGAGAAATTAAAATTTGTTGAAAAGCCACTACAGATAGAAGACAGAAAGGTCAAGTTTCTCAAGCACAAACGACTAGTACTGGTCAAAGTCAAGTGGGATTCAAAGAGAGGACCTGAATACACCTGAGAACTGGAATCAGAGATGAAGCGAAAGTATCCCTACTTGTTCCAGTAAATCTCGAGGACAAGATTTTTATTAAGGTGGGGAGGATGTAACAACTCTCACCAATAATATTATTTCTTATTTTATTTTGTCAAATAGGAAACCCTAATTGAGACCCCCAAGTAATATTGCATGACCCCTAAAATTTTTAGAACAATCGGAACTAGGATCAGGGCCCCTAAAACTCAGGGGGGGGGGGTATTCCCCATTGACGATTATCATCACAGTTTGCTGTAAAAATTGAAATTCGTTAAACCGTCGACTCACACAGGATACAAACAGACGTGGCTACCCTATGCTAGAAGTGGTGCCCTCGTGCCACGCGATAGGACCTCGCACCACGCGAGGGAGCCGTTTTTCCAGTATAAATGCAGGGGTTTGGCACTTGAAGTTTGGCGTTGGTTCGACGTTAAAATTCAATTCGTACACTGAGATATCGTCTGTTTACTCCAAAAACATTGATGTGTGCAAAATGCAACATATAAATTACATCAATTGTGGCATAAAACTAACCCTTTTTTAGTACTAATGTTGGAAAAAGTGTGCTTTGTCTTCCTTTTGTATTTTCAGGATTAAATGAGCTCAAATTAACAAAAGAAGCAAAAAGACAGCAAAATCTAACATAAATACAAGAAAAGGAACAAACGTGACATGCCCGACCTCACGACAGCATCTTCCCAAGCAAAACAAGAAGACGGAAGACTGAACACGCCCCGTGCTCAGTGAGCACGGGGGCGTGCCTAAGTGTCAGCAGAAAAGACAAAGTTGTAGAAGCTTCCATCGCCCACCACGGGGCCGTGCTCAGCGGACATGGGGCCGTGGTCAACTATAAGATTCGCAAAATCCAGGCAAATCTTGATAGTACAGATATGCTTCTGCACACGGGGTCGTGCTCAGCGGATACGGGGGCGTGGTCAACTAATGCAGACAAACTGCATTTAATGAAGAAAGAGAGGAGGATGGACACGGGGCCGTGCCCAATGGACACTGGGCCGTGCCCGAGGTTCTGTTCAGCCTATAAATAGGAGTGCTTGGAGCTATTGCAACTCATCCCTTGGCACACCACCTCTCTCACACTTCACCCACCACCCACCACCACCATAACACCATCATCCACCACCATCATCCATTGTCCATCATAGAGTGTGTGAGTCGTCTCGGGATCCAAGATTGACCGTAAGAGTTCTTGACAATCAAGGTCATGTTTGCCTAAGTCTCTTACATCACTTGGTGAAGACAAAGTGTCTTGTGTAATACTTTTTATTTTTAATCTTTTCGCACTTTTTACTTGGTTATGTATTAATGACTTTAATAACTAGTTTCTTATGTTGAAGGTGAATTTTCTTTATCGTTTGTCCGTGGTGTCTTGGCATTATTTTACTGTCTATATAAAATAAAAGATTTTCACCATTCATATCTCCACGGTCTATATGGAGGTATGTTGGCTACCTAGTCGGGGGTTAAGGGAACGGTTTGGTAAAAGTCTTGCCTTGTTCAGCGTATAGATCCTGCAAGGACCTGGGTCAAATTTAGTAGGACCTCCTTCAATACTTAACGGTATTGGATGGCGGGGGTCCAAACTCTTTGATCCCCTCATATGTAAGCTACTATTAATACTATAACCCGGCTATTTAGGACTGTATCCCTGCTGACTCAGACTACTTAGCCGAGGGTAACGCCACCTTCAAAAGAGGGGCCTACCATAATATGCATTAATAACTTAATTAATTATCTTTCAATAATCCGACCCTTTAGGATTGTATCCTTGCTGACTCAAACTACTGGGTTGAGGGTAACGTCGCCATTAAAAGAGGGGCCTACTACAATAACTAAGATAATCTCTTAAAAAGTGCAAAAGTGCGGAAATAATCAAAGGTTACACTATACACGAGTCGGAACCAAGTGATTCATCTTGTCTATCTGTTTTACTTTTATTTTTATTTTCAGCATTTTAGTTAGTTTTTATTTTTCTAGTTTAAAACCTTTTTCTAACTTTTTGATTTGATTAGACGTTGAGGATAAACCGGTACTAAAAGCTCTTGTGTCCTTGGACGACCTCGGTATCTTACCAACACTATACTACGCTCACGCTGGGTGCACTTACCCATATGTGTGTTTAGTGTTAGTAAATATCGTGTTTTATAAATTTAAAACTTGGCTAAAAAAGTGTAAAAGGGCTTAAAATATACTTAAACTTATATACACACTTCACACGCATCAACACACACAAGCACAAAATTCTGCCGCGATAACAGGGTAATAACTCGATCCCTGCTACGATTTAATGTCCGATCGATGGAGACCAGTCCGATGGATGTTTAAGTGCTGCCCTTAATTGGGCTATACTTTGTCATTCGTCGTGAGGGTTTCGATCTCGTGAGTTGTCTTAAAAGTTGTATTAAGTTACTGACCTAGTTTTCGTGTGCATTGTTATTGTCTTAGGTTAACCAAGCTAAAATCAGTAGGCTAAACTCTGCCCGTCTAAATCTGCAATGTGAGTCATTCTCTTTTTACCAAATTGCTTTCAAAATCATGTTTGTTTTCAAAGTTATAATTACAGGGATTAAGTCTTTGTAATCTTCAATTACTGCCGGTATGTGGGGTTTTGTATACATTACTTGATACCCGTCACCATTGGACAACGGGTTAGCCAATGGGTGATCTGACCATAGTCACAGATACAGTCGAGTGACAAATACCGATTTGGGGTAATTGGTTGATAGAAACAATGTAATCACCCTTAATACTGTATATTTTAACAATGTGTCGTTTTGTGCAAATGAGTGACTCGCCAGTATTTCCCTGCTGATAAAACCTTTTTAAAACATGTTTCAGGTGATTTGCTGTGATCCAGGAAAAAGTGCCGTGTAGCACTACAAGCTTGAAGAAGTGGCTTAATAAAAATAAAGAAACATGTTTTTTTGTAAAATAGGGGTTTCCCAGTGAAATTCCCTTATTGTAAATTACGGGGTTCGTCCCGAATTATGAAATAAAATAAACGGGTATTTTCAAGTTTTAAACGATCCTGTTAATAATTCCGCTGCCAAATTAAATAAATACCACGGGGTTTCTGTCCCGCGGCTCCTGGACCGGGTCAAACTGGGCCGGGGGCCGTGACACCGGCCCGGAGAAGCAGTCCCGCTCCAAAACCTCCAGAAAAAGGTGCACCATACTCCCGAAAACCAGCTTTTGACAAAATGTTGCATGACAGGGTAAGACCCACGTAGTCCCCGTACAGACCTCGGGGTAGGGGACCGTTCCCTTACTCCGATAACTTCACCCCTATCACCAAAACTCCGAGCGAGATACTGGCTACTGAGAGGGTGAAGAATTCCTTTCCAAGGCCACCACCCATAAAGCCAGGACCGAAGGCACAGCCGAACGAATACTGTGACTTCCACAGAGGCTTCGGCCATAAAACCGATGATTGTATGTACCTAAAAAGGGAAATAGAAGCTGCAGTAAAAACGGGTAAACTGGCTCACTTGGTTAAGGAAATTAAGGAATGAGGAGGGAATCACAAGGGAAAAGATGTGAGGGAGCCTGGAAGGGCAGATATAGACATGATCAGGCGAAGGGATGAGTTTGACACCACTAGGAGTGTAAAAGCTAAGTTCTGGGCTCCCCAGACTACATGAGAGCTCCCATCCTGATGCCACACCTGGAGGAAAACGAGGTACAAAGGCTTCCCCTCAACATTTCAGCCATAATAGACGGACACAAGGTAGCCAGGATACATGTAAACGGGGGAAGTGGAGTAGAGGTAATATATGAGCACTGTTTCCTGAGGTTTGACAGGGATGTGAGGGACATGCACTGTTTCCTTCAATACTTAACGGTATTGGATAACGGGGGTCCAAAATATTTGATCCCCTCATATGTAAGCTACTATTAATACTATAACCCGTCTATTTAGGACTGTATCCCTGCTGACTCAGACTACTTAGCCGAGGGTAACGTCACCTTCAAAAGAGGGGCCTACCATAATATGCATTAATAACTTAATTAATTATCTTTCAATAATCCGACCCTTTAGGATTGTATCCTTGCTGACTCAAACTACTGGGTTGAGGGTAACGTCGCCTTCAAAAGAGGGGCCTACTACAATAACTAAGATAATCACTTAAAAAGTGCAAAAGTGCGGAAATAATCAAAGGTTACACTATACAAGAGTCGGAACCAAGTGATTCATCTTGTCTATCTGTTTTACTTTTATTTTTATTTTCAGCATTTTAGTTAGTTTTTATTTTTCTAGTTTAAAACCTTTTTCTAACTTTTTGATTTGATTAGACATTGAGGATAAACCGGTACTAAAAGCTCTTGTGTCCTTGGACGACCTCGGTATCTTACCAACACTATACTACGCTCACGATGGGTGCACTTGCCCATATGTGTGTTTAGTGTTAGTAAATATCGTGTTTTATAAATTTAAAACTTGGCTAAAAAAGTGTAAAAGCGTTATCACTGGCAGTTTTTATTTTCCGAATTACACAGGGCTGAGCATGGAGCCGTGTCGGTGCAACATGGGGCCGTGTCCAACTCCGAGTAATAGGGATCTGGAAAATAATCGCTGTACCTCTAACCACGGGCCGTGTTCACTAAGCACGGGGCCGTGGTGAACCTTCTGACCAACGTTCTTTTCTGTTTTTATTGCAGGACTTGGAACCCAGGCGCCACATTTGAACTTCCTACGTTGTGCATGAGCTCCAGTTCCAGTAGAGACATAAAAGAACCTCTAGAAGAACCCGAACGCTTTCTCTAAAAAAGACTTAAAGCTAAAAACCAAGAGAAAGTTTCGGGGGACCCACTTCCAATGGCGGACCAACGTACCCTCATGGATTACCTACGGCCCACCGTAGGTAATCTCGGCGCCGCTATCAATGCACCGAATGTCGAAGCCAATAACTTCGAACTTCGACCGCATTTGATACAAATGCTTCAAAACTCCGCAACCTTCCATGGGCTTGCGGATGAGGATCCCCATCTACATATTACTAATTTCTTAGAAATATGTGATACCTTTCGGATCAATGGAGCATCAAATGACGCCATCCGCCTTCAAATGTTTCCATTTTCACTAAAAGACCGAGCTAAGGCTTGGCTTAACCCCCTCCCAGTTGGCTCGGTAAACACCTGGGATGAACTAGCCCAAAAGTTTCTATATAAGTATTTCCCTCCTGCTAAAACGGCTAAATTAATGACTGAAATGAATACATATTCACAAGAGGACGGAGAATCCTTATATGAAACTTGGGAAAGGTTCAAGGAGCTACTAAGAAAGTGTCCTCATCACGGTCTTGCGGTATGGCAACAAGTATCCACTTTCTACAATGGGTTGTTGCCACACACAAGACAAACACTTGATTCTAGCTCCGGGGGACTTCTAGGTAATCGTCGCCCAAATGAAATATATAATCAAATTGAGGAAATTGCTCAAACCAATTTTGTCACACCCTGTCTTTTGCGGAAGCGTATGATGTGTGACTAGCTTGTTATCATTGCATTCAATCGTAATAAACAACTACATGATCAAAACGATGTTCATCCATTCATGAAAATTTGAGTATTACAAACACTTGTTATTTAAGTTTTCAAAACACGACCTTTGACAAGGTTACTGTTCAACAAAAGTGGATGACATCTAAACTTGTAGTCTACTTCTAGTTATGACACTTGCGCCCAAGATCCATCCTGTCACCTGAAATACATGTAATTTTGGAAAACAGCAACATAAAGTTGAGCGAGTTCATGCATTTTTGTATTTCACGTTTTTATACTTTGTATGAAAACATAGTATGTGTCATATATAATTCAAGTCTTTCTTGAGTACCCCACGTACTCAAGTATAATTCCCGTTTTCTTGAGTACCCCACGTACTCAAGTATCATTCAAGTTTTCTTGTGTACCCCACGTTTTAAATGATTGTTTATTAAGGCACGTGAGGACATAAGGAGCATTAGTATTTTCTCCTTTAAGGCATGTGAGGACATAGGGAGCATTAGTATTTTCTCCCTCAAGGCATGTGAGGACATAGGAGCATTAGTATTTTCTCCTTCAAGGCATGTGAGGACATAGGAGCATTAGTATATTCTCCCTCTAACTATGTCGATTTCCCTCGACTGTGTCGATTAACCTCGACTGTGTCGATTTCCCTTGACTGTGTCGATTACCCTCGCTGTGTCGATTAACCTCGACTGCGTCGATTTCCCTCGACTGGGACACCGAAGCACTCAAGTGGTCACATAAGGACCATGAGTGGGGCTCGGCCGTACCCGTTAGATCTAACCCTCGTCCCTAATTAAGTATTAATGGCATCTCAATATTTAGTTTAAGCTCACATGATCTAGTATTTTCTAGGCTTTTCTTAAAGCTCATCATATTGCACTCACCACGAGTGCTTCTCGTATTCTCAAATCATATTGCACTCGGTTCTCGTTCTCACCAAGAGTGCTTCTTGTATTTTTACCCTTTGAAAAAATTATAATATTTGTAACATGTATTTCACCCCCGAGAGTTATAAAACCAAAAACAGTTAGAGAAAAAGGGGAGCATGAACTCACAACTTTGGGTTCCTGTGCGTCGTAAACTTCACCGGATTTGCTTAATTAACGTCGTAACCTATACGCGTTTTCTTAACGTTAGTCACTAGACTTGCGTCGCACAAGTACAGTCACTATCTCTTGTGTACGTATTCTTGTGTTAAAAATATTCTATATTTTTAACTACGTATCTTACTTATATTATTTTCTCTAAAATTAATATAAGTATCTTGTGTTTTGCACTTTGCACCCGAATTATGTATCTTGTATGTTGTATGTGTATTTTATGTTTATACTCCTCATGAGTGTTTAGTGTATTTTTAAGTCTTAATACACTAGCACGTATAACACATACTATATACACTTAGCACAAAAGTTGGTGATAAAATAATAAATAATATATATTTTTCTCTCAAAAATATACATACTTATATCCATTTTTATTCTTGAAGAAATCCTCATTTCTTATCACTAAAAATTTGGGAAACCTTGGTAATACTCTCAAATACATTTTTAGGGAATAAGTTTCTCAAAAACTTATATTTTTCTAAGTGTCAAAATTTATAAAAATTTTGACAGAGTTTCCCCTAAAAATGGAGGTTTCCCATGTTTTCAAAACATGTGTTTATTTTCTTTTAAATTCAACAACAATATCAACAACAATCTTTATTTATCAAACTTGTCAAAACAAGCACATATCACAACTTATGAACTCGAAAGTTTGTAAAAATATGTAGTAACTTACTAGCACATTTAGTAAGTCTTGTTATCTTTAAAAATAAGTTTAGTTTCTTAAAAACTTTATTTTTAAAGAGTATGTATTTTCACATCTTCTAGTCTCATTTTCCAAAAATAATTCTTCTTGTATTTTTCTTGTTACACATGTGTATCTTTACTTTATTAACCACCAAAAATAAGGTTTATTTGTTTAAGAACCAAGATTTAGCAAAACTTGTATTTTAACTTGGTTCTTTTGAAAAACCACTTGTAGATCTTTAGATCTACATGTTTAGAGTCTTATTTTACAAGAAAAATTACTTTTACTCAAGTTCATGTTTAGTGTGTAGTAGAGTTTCATCATTTAACCCTTTTCATTCTTAACATATTCTATGTCATGTTTCATGAACATGACTAATCCGGGTTAGATGATGATCCGAGCTACCACAACATAGATCGGCACTAAATAATCACCACAAAACAAGTCTTACAAGTTTTACACAACTCTTATGCTTTTAACCAACATGTTCATCATTTATGTAGACTTTTAGTTGGTGATTTAGTATGTTCATGATTTTCAACCGACAAATCTCTTATTAACCACTCTAGACAAGATCAAGGAGGTGTTTTAGAACACTTACTACTAGCTCAAGGCTAGGGAAGTTCAAGAGTGCAAATGAGGTGGATAAAAGCAATCGGGAGAGGTCCTTCAAGATTCGTTGCTTGCAACCTTCCTAATTAAGCTCGAGACACCTTAGAACAAGCTTGGAAACATTGTTGGATGAATGAAAATGGGAGGGGATAGAGATGGTGGTGTGGCCGTGAGCTTTGAATGAGGTCAGAAGATGGTGGTGTTGGTGTTGGTGATTTATGATAGATTGTGATCTAGTGTGTTATTCATATATCCCCCATCATGTGCTTTAACCAAAGGACCTTGTGTCTAAGATGTACATGGCATATCTTACAACCAAATCCTCAAGATCTTTTAACAAGGCCATGTGGCCAATTTTATTAAGGTGTAGGAGGGGTCTATGTGTAATTTTTAGTTATAGAATTATCCAAATTCCAAGATTGTGATCTTTGAGAGATCTTGTAAGATCCTATGGAATCCAAGAAAGATATGTAGGATCTTGGCAAGATTGTATAAGATTATGGAAATCTTATGGGGTGGGGTCCTTGTGACCGTAAATTGGTATGGGGGGGGGGGGGTAAAGTGTAAGTTCCAAACCCTAATTACAATTATAAGTTGAGTTTCAAGTAAAAGGGTTTAGGGATTTAGTGTGTTATTATGCTATAAGGGGTGTTATGGTATTCGGGGACCATAACTAGCTCAGAAACATTAAAACAATGCTTCTAATAATAATTTAGTGTTCCGGGTAATGTCCGGTTGTTCGGTTAGATACCGATTCGTTAAAGTGCTAAATTACACTTTTTAGTACCCTTTAAGTACCTTTTTGTATCCCTTTTAATTCCCAACGCTTGGGGAAATATTCTGGATAATAAAACGACATTTCTGCAAAATATTCATGTGTTTAAATGCTGAATTATTGCTGAATTATATAAATCCTGCACTTAAAGTGCGTTTCGGGTGCTTTTTAGTGCTTATTTTTGCTTTCGCAATGTCTATAAATTAAACCCTTATATGTACTCTTGGGTTTTAATGTACTTTTGTCATCAGACCTACACCTAGGCCTCAATTCTAATGTCTGACTGCTTTCTGCAGTTCTGTTGACACGATGTGTCTTACCGGTGAGTTTACTAATATTTTGACGCAACGCTATCATAACGTAATTCTTGTAGCATATATCATGCATGAATTCACTTGTATGGAATTCAGAAATTTGTTTGTCTGGTAAACCAGATCATGCACAGTCATTTAAGCGCAAATTATTGTTCATCTAGTGTACGGAATGTACGGAAAAGTGACGGTTGTCACAGTCTCCCCCCGTTAAAAGAATTTCGTCCCGATATTCAAGCGATGCCATTGGTCGTAGGGGAGTTGTGAAACCAATATGGTCACTTAGATTCATGATTTGTCTTCATGTTCCCATGAAATCTCTGGGTCATGTCATGAATTCTATCATACTCAAGTAAGTCGATTATGACTTTTCTGTATCTTGTGGACTCTTGGTCCATAACCTCAACAGGTTTCTATAGTATCACGGACTCTTGGTCCAAAACCTCAACAGGTTTCTATAGTATCACGGACTCTTGGTCCAAAACCTCAACAGGTTTCTATAGTAATTCTTGTCGTTTGTCATTGACGTGAATCTTATTTGTGGGAACAACGACTGTTCCTTAAGTCAGACTCCTCTATAGACTAGACACATGAATGTGTCGCGATCACTACTGATCTTTTTCTGGGAGCTTCATCTTGTGAGCAATGGTTCTGATCCCTACACCGGGGATTCAACCTTTTCGTTTTCCAAAACACACTACGCCTTCTCTAGGCGAGGCTCTCATTTTAGCCATACTTCTTGTCTCAAATTCTTTCGATTTCTGTCGCTCATCGGCGTAATCTTTCTGTATTCTACGAGCTGTCCTGATATGATTACATATCTGAAGGATCTGGCCTCTAGTTTTCCTGGGCCATCTCGGGCCAGTTGATTGTTTATTTCTCGTCTCCGTTCAACATGACGGGAATTTACTCATTACGTTCCGTCTAAAGCTTTACACGAAGCGGTTTAGACGACGGTGTGATAGATACCGTTGTAGGAAAACTCCACTAAGGGCAAGTGAGTGTTCCGACTTTTCATCAAAGTTTATCACACAAGAACGTATTGTGTTCATACAGTCTGCATTGTTCAGCAGCTCAGTTCATATTCGAGTTCTTACGATCATCGGTGTGCTGCAACCCTTGTGATCATTAAAGATCATGCAGCGTTTCCTCTCAGGTAATGACGTCCAGTTTGCGGCGCGCAATTACTGTATCTATCTCAAGGTCTCTTCTCATGATTCCTTAATCAACGTGCCGCGTATACAATGTCGTGGTCTCGTTGCATCGACGTACAATCGAGACTTTGTCGAGAGACGTCACATAATTGCAACTATAGCTCCTTAGCTCTTGGTTGCAGGGTTGGCATGAATTTCGTTCTTATCCACCATGTATCTTCAGTTTTCCCTTCGCGAACTCGAAATCCGCTTTCCGTCATCATTGCACATAACTGTGCTTTCTCTAAGAGTTGCAAGGTAAATTGCAGCTGTTGCTCACGACCTTCCTTGGTCGTTGGCCATATAAGAATGTAGTCAATAAGTATATAACTTATCCAGGTATGGCTCACACGTTCGATTCATGAGGTCCATGAATATATTGTCGATGCATGTGTCAAGCCAAATGATACGACAAGGATCTTGTAATGCTCGAAGCAAGTCCTATAGGTCGTTTTAGGGATATTTCCACTTATATTCACAGTGGAGGACCTCTTGTCCTCAAGTTGATCCTTGGCAAAGGATTCTGATTCTCAATTTTCTGAAGTTTATGTAAAGTGGAGACTACCAACTTTCTCCTTGTCTCCTTAATTAAGGATGTCATGTCTTTAATTTCCCCTGTTTGGCAGCTCTTGCCGTTATATCAGAGGTTCATGCTTCGCTGGTGAAGCTAGTCGGTATGGCGTCATTCATTACTGGTGCTGCTCCTGGCACGCGATTTATCCTGAACTCCTCTCGTCGCTACGGAGAGGCGTTCCTGGCAAGTCTTCCGAAAAGGCTACTGGGACCTCTTTCTTCACAGGGATGTTCTCAGGCTCTGCAGTCTACTCAGAGGCGTTTCGACCAATGAGGGATGTCGTAGATCTGTCGCCTTGTGGGGTCTAGCATCCTTGCACCTATTGCAGGAAAGTTGGGTTTCATCATCCGCAAGAGGGTTGCGTCTGATTTTCTCATGTCGAACGACTTCAGCTGTACTTGGATTTCTGATCCATGCTGACTATCATTTTATGACTTCGCGAGTTAATGGTAGCAGAAGGTTCCGGCCTTCTGAGTCCCTAAGTACAATCCTTACTCGCTTCGAGTGTTTAAACTAGCCTTCTATATGCCCATACCTAAAGAATACTGGGCGTCTATTTTTCTTGAAACTAGGCCAAGCAGTTTCTTAAGTTCTAAGCATGCAAGGTTAAAGTGGATGCCAGTATTAATTAAAAGTAGATGCATTAGGTTGGTTACCCGTAACCGCATCTGGATCCTGGCGTGCTTCACGAGTTTCGATCGTGAAAACCCTTCCTTGCTTGTTTCTTCCTACGGCAATCTTTCCTAAAGTGCCCTGCTTCGCCACATTTGTAGCAGCCTGGTATTCTCTTATTTCTTCCATCTGGGTCCTTCGCCCAACAGGCATCCTTGATGTGCCCTTCTTTTCCACACTTTCCGCACGTAGGCCTTAGACATCGACCCTCATGGTGAAAAGTGCATTCCCCGCATCTCGGCTTAGTTCCCGAGTATATTTTGCCACCAGCCTTATTAGTGGCTCCATCAATTTTCCTTCCAGGCGGCGGGTTCACTTTCTTTCTTTTGCCTGTTTTAGAGCTTCCATAGTTGACTTGGGTGCTCATCTTTAGATTCGAAGACTTCCTCTTCTTATTGCTTGACGACTCCACATGAGTCTCTTTCTTGTTATCCTCAGATTCCGAAAATTTTCCCGCACGTAGAGCTTCTTCAGTAAGGGTGACACTCATATCGATAGCCTCTGCAATGGTTGAGGGCTTTGAGGTAGTAACCATGCTCCTGATCTGAGGTGCAAGTCCCCAAATGAATCGTTCAACCCTTTTGAATTCCGGTTTGACTAAGTAGGGGACGACCCTAGACAAGTCGTGAAATCGTTGGATGTATTCAGGAATCTTCGGTCCATCCATTTTCAAGTTCCAGAACTCCACCTCAATCTTCTGGATTTCAGCCCTAGAACAGTATTTCTTTTCCATCATTTCTTTGAGCTCGTCCCAGCTTAGTGCATAAGCAGGATCCGCACCAAGGGTTTGAACCTGAAGGTTCCACCAGGAGAGTGCGCCATCTACGAATAACCCTGAGATATAAGTAACACTCTGTCGGGGCGAACAGTTACTCATTCTTAGAATGGAGTCAGTCCTTTCTGCCCAACGAACAAATGCAACGGCACCTCCTGTGCCATCAAAATTCAATGGCTTGCAGTCCAGGAATTGTTTATAGGTGCAGCCAGTTGGAGGGTTATTTTCAGTAGTGCCATCGCTGTGCTTAGAGCGGAGGGCTTCATGTCGCGCGATTGCCTGTGAGATGCGTTCTTGCAGCTCGGCTTCTGTCCTTGGCAACGTACTGGTGTTTGTGTCTCGCCTGGGCGGCATTCTCTTCTGCCAAAATGGTATGAAGTAGGTTAGACAACATTTCAATTGTCTATGATATACATAGCACCATAAGCCACCCAATTTCACACGTATATATAACCAGTGTATAAGCGAGGAAACAGTTATTGAGCCTTCACATAGGCTTGCCAACTTGGCTTATTGTTTGAAATGAATTCGAGGCTACATCGCCTTGGTCATTCAAGTTTTAGTTATTTCCTGCTACATTGGTTTCCTTAGGTCTTTAGCTTTACTGGTGCGTATATTTTCCCTTAGATGGGGTTGTCCGTGTTGAGGTGGTAGAGAGTGTATCGTCACTGATTCTTCCTGAATGTCATTCCACCTCTCTTGCTTAAACATCGTCTTCTCAAACGTCTCATATGTAGGTAGAAGCGTCAGTCACGAAGTAGGCTAAGACAGGCTTCCTACTTTCTAACGTGCTAAAGCACTGATCTATGCGTTGTTCTACCAGATGAAGGTGAGGACACCTATAGATAAATTTTGTATGGTTTTCATTAGCTTGACCCGGAGAGTCCACCAGGATTTCTGTGCACTACAAGTCGTTATTACGTGGGCCCCCGTAATAATAAATTGTCTTGCACAGTTACCCCAATTTTCTCTCGTCCAAGCAGATGATCAATCAAGGAGGGGACACTACTGTCCTTATACCTCTTGTCATGGAAAGGACCTTTGCGATGGTCCACGCGCCAACATTCGTTATCGTTACGCGCGTATAGGCACGATGATTAGATGGGATAGGAATAGAGAGAATTCCTAGTTGTTGGAGGGGCACCTTCGAGATGAATACTTTATCTTCCTTTTCTGGTCAAGTATGTCGTCAATCTTGCTTCACATAAGCCGCAGGGATCTCGTCCCGTCGATTAATAATTTGTTCAAGGTTGCCGCCTCTGCCTCGTCATCATCACCGTAGTTAGGCATCTTCACGATCGAGAGGGAAGAGCAGCCATCTCCTACGGAAGCAAGCTCAGCATCTTGCTTGGTAATCACTCCCAGCCATGAGCTTTGCAAAGGATGCGAGGTCGGTAGCTTCATCGTGCGAGTCACGTATAGCAATAGGAGTCGGAGTCGAAAGTATCTTATTCACGTCAATAATCATTCCGTACACTTATTTGTATGTATGTATATCAATAACATATATGCTACTTAGCATAATCAAGCAATTTAATGCATTATATCACGTATAACTCTCGTTTTTGGGGGGTCATTTTGTTTTTGGCAAGTCTAACTCGTGTAGACTATGCTTTGTTTGGCACCTTATTTTAAAGGTATTCCTCACTAATGTCCTTGCCTTGTCACTTTTTGAAAAATGTCTGACTTGTGGATCTTGGCGCTTTCGTGAATGCAATGAAAACCTTTTTGTAAAATGTTTTCGTGAGAGAACTCTAGTGATTGTAGTCTAGACTCGAGAAAGAATCCTAGTTCACTACAATCGAAGCTCTGATACCAAACTGTCACACCCTGTCTTTTGCGGAAGCGTATGATGTGTGACTAGCTTGTTATCATTGCATTCAATCGTAATAAACAACTACATGATCAAAACGATGTTCATCCATTCATGAAAATTTGAGTATTACAAACACTTGTTATTTAAGTTTTCAAAACACGACCTTTGACAAGGTTACTGTTCAACAAAAGTGGATGACATCTAAACTTGTAGTCTACTTCTAGTTATGACACTTGCGCCCAAGATCCATCCTGTCACCTAAAATACATGTAATTTTGGAAAACAGCAACATAAAGTTGAGCGAGTTCATGCATTTTTGTATTTCACGTTTTTATACTTTGTATGAAAACATAGTATGTGTCATATATAATTCAAGTCTTTCTTGAGTACCCCACGTACTCAAGTATAATTCCCGTTTTCTTGAGTACCCCACGTACTCAAGTATCATTCAAGTTTTCTTGTGTACCCCACGTTTTAAATGATTGTTTATTAAGGCACGTGAGGACATAAGGAGCATTAGTATTTTCTCCTTTAAGGCATGTGAGGACATAGGGAGCATTAGTATTTTCTCCCTCAAGGCATGTGAGGACATAGGAGCATTAGTATTTTCTCCTTCAAGGCATGTGAGGACATAGGAGCATTAGTATATTCTCCCTCTAACTATGTCGATTTCCCTCGACTGTGTCGATTAACCTCGACTGTGTCGATTTCCCTTGACTGTGTCGATTACCCTCGACTGTGTCGATTAACCTCGACTGCGTCGATTTCCCTCGACTGGGACACTGAAGCACTCAAGTGGTCACATAAGGACCATGAGTGGGGCTCGGCCGTACCCGTTAGATCTAACCCTCGTCCCTAATTAAGTATTAATGGCATCTCAATATTTAGTTTAAGCTCACATGATCTAGTATTTTCTAGGCTTTTCTTAAAGCTCATCATATTGCACTCACCATGAGTGCTTCTCGTATTCTCAAATCATATTGCACTCGGTTCTCGTTCTCACCAAGAGTGCTTCTTGTATTTTTACCCTTTGAAAAAATTATAATATTTGTAACATGTATTTCACCCCCGAGAGTTATAAAACCAAAAACAGTTAGAGAAAAGGGGGAGCATGAACTCACAACTTTGCGTTCCTGTGCGTCGTAAACTTCACCGGATTTGCTTAATTAACGTCGTAACCTATACGCGTTTTCTTAACGTTAGTCACTAGACTTGCGTCGCACAAGTACAGTCACTATCTCTTGTGTACGTATTCTTGTGTTAAAAATATTCTATATTTTTAACTACGTATCTTACTTATATTATTTTCTCTAAAATTAATATAAGTATCTTGTGTTTTGCACTTTGCACCCGAATTATGTATCTTGTATGTTGTATGTGTATTTTATGTTTATACTCCTCATGAGTGTTTAGTGTATTTTTAAGTCTTAATACACTAGCACGTATAACACATACTATATACACTTAGCACAAAAGTTGGTGATAAAATAATAAATAATATATATTTTTCTCTCAAAAATATACATACTTATATCCATTTTTATTCTTGAAGAAATCCTCATTTCTTATCACCAAAAATTTGGGAAACCTTGGTAATACTCTCAAATACATTTTTAGGGAATAAGTTTCTCAAAAACTTATATTTTTCTAAGTGTCAAAATTTATAAAAATTTTGACAGAGTTTCCCCTAAAAATGGAGGTTTCCCATGTTTTCAAAACATGTGTTTATTTTCTTTTAAATTCAACAACAATATCAACAACAATCTTTATTTATCAAACTTGTCAAAACAAGCACATATCACAACTTATGAACTCGAAAGTTTGTAAAAATATGTAGTAACTTACTAGCACATTTAGTAAGTCTTGTTATCTTTAAAAATAAGTTTAGTTTCTTAAAAACTTTATTTTTAAAGAGTATGTATTTTCACATCTTCTAGTCTCATTTTCCAAAAATAATTCTTCTTGTATTTTTCTTGTTACACATGTGTATCTTTACTTTATTAACCACCAAAAATAAGGTTTATTTGTTTAAGAACCAAGATTTAGCAAAACTTGTATTTTAACTTGGTTCTTTTGAAAAACCACTTGTAGATCTTTAGATCTACATGTTTAGAGTCTTATTTTACAAGAAAAATTACTTTTACTCAAGTTCATGTTTAGTGTGTAGTAGAGTTTCATCATTTAACCCTTTTCATTCTTAACATATTCTATGTCATGTTTCATGAACATGACTAATCCGGGTTAGATGATGATCCGAGCTACCACAACATAGATCGGCACTAAATAATCACCACAAAACAAGTCTTACAAGTTTTACACAACTCTTATGCTTTTAACCAACATGTTCATCATTTATGTAGACTTTTAGTTGGTGATTTAGTATGTTCATGATTTTCAACCGACAAATCTCTTATTAACCACTCTAGACAAGATCAAGGAGGTGTTTTAGAACACTTACTACTAGCTCAAGGCTAGGGAAGTTCAAGAGTGCAAATGAGGTGGATAAAAGCAATCGGGAGAGGTCCTTCAAGATTCGTTGCTTGCAACCTTCCTAATTAAGCTCGAGACACCTTAGAACAAGCTTGGAAACATTGTTGGATGAATGAAAATGGGAGGAGATAGAGATGGTGGTGTGGCCGTGAGCTTTGAATGAGGGAAGAAGATAGTGGTGTTGGTGTTGGTGATTTATGATAGATTGTGATCTAGTGTGTTATTCATATATCCCCCATCATGTGCTTTAACCAAAGGACCTTGTGTCTAAGATGTACATGGCATATCTTACAACCAAATCCTCAAGATCTTTTAGCAAGGCCATGTGGCCGATTTTATTAATGTGTAGGAGGGGTCTATGTGTAATTTTTAGTTATAGAATTATCCAAATTCCAAGATTGTGATCTTTGAGAGATCTTGTAAGATCCTATGGAATCCAAGAAAGATATGTAGGATCTTGGCAAGATTGTATAAGATTATGGAAATCTTATGGGGTGGGGTCCTTGTGACCGTAAATTGGTATGGGGGGGGGGTAAAGTGTAAGTTCCAAACCCTAATTACAATTATAAGTTGAGTTTCAAGTAAAAGGGTTTAGGGATTTAGTGTGTTATTATGCTATAAGGGGTGTTATGGTATTCGGGGACCATAACTAGTTCAAAAACATTAAAACAATGCTTCTAATAATAATTTAGTGTTCCGGGTAATGTCCGGTTGTTCGGTTAGATACCGATTCGTTAAAGTGCTAAATTACACTTTTTAGTACCCTTTGAGTACCTTTTTGTATCCCTTTTAATTCCCAACGCTTGGGGAAATATTTTGGATAATAAAACGACATTTCTGCAAAATATTCATGTGTTTAAATGCTGAATTATTGCTGAATTATATAAATCCTGCACTTAAAGTGCGTTTCGGGTGCTTTTTAGTGCTTATTTTTGCTTTCGCAATGTCTATAAATTAAACCCTTATATGTACTCTTGGGTTTTAATGTACTTTTGTCATCGGACCTACACCTAGGCCTCAATTCTAATGTCTGACTGCTTTCTGCAGTTCTGTTGACACGATGTGTCTTACCGGTGAGTTTACTAATATTTTGACGCAACGCTATCATAACGTAATTCTTGTAGCATATATCATGCATGAATTCACTTGTATGGAATTCAGAAATTTGTTTGTCTGGTAAACCAGATCATGCACAGTCATTTAAGCGCAAATTACTGTTCATCTAGTGTACGGAATGTACGGAAAAGTGACGGTTGTCACAAATTTTCAGTGGCACACTCCCCGAGGCAATAAATCTATTGCCCCGGGCGCCTATAAAGTTGACGAAAGCACTTCTTTACAAGCCCAAATTGAGGCCCTTTCTTCAAAAATAAAAAAAATTAGAAATGGCAAAAACGGCCTCGGTTATGGCTTGTGAGGGGTGTGGTGGACCACATGAAAATTGGAGTTGTATGAAAGAAGTAGATGATCAAATGGAAACAGTAAACTACATTGATAATAGACCTAGGCCGTCGGGTCCACCAACGGGTACCTACAACCAAGGATTGCGTAACCACCCTAACCTTGGTTGGAGAGATCCCGGCAATAGTAGTAACCAACAAAACCAACGAACTAACTTTCAACAACCAAACTTTTCTCAACAACAAGGTGGACGAGAAAGGCTTGAAGATACTGTATCTCGCCTCATCTCCGAAACCGAAAAGAAAAACTCGGATCGGTTTCAACAATTGGAATCGAATTTTAGAAATCAACAAGCTAGCATTCAAAACATTGAAAAACAATTAAATCAAGTAGCTCAAAATTTCTCCGAGAGACCACAAGGCGCGTTTCCAAGCAATACCGAAACCATCCCAAAAGCCCAAGTACATCTCATCACATTAAGAAACCGAACCGTGGGTCCCGAGGAGGCTCCATTACCGCCAGCTGAAAGAAGCCTATCCAGCCAAACCACGACTCCACCCGCTCCCCAACCAGAAACGGCTTCTCCACCGACTCACGAGCCCACTAAGACTCCTCCGGTTCCGTACCCCGGTCGGTTAATTCGTCAAAAGACCGATGAGCAATTCGCAAATTTCGAAAATTTACTAAAACAATTGCATGTTAATATTCCTTTTATCGAAGTCCTAACCCAAATGCCTAAATATTCAAAATTTATGAGGGACTTCCTCACTCACAAAAGGAAAATTAAATCATTGCAATTAGTTAACTTAGGCGAAGAATGCTCCGCTTTAGTACTCAACAAACTCCTACAAAAGAAAATTGATCCTGGAAGCTTCACAATCCCTTGCTCGATTGGGGAATCCCCCATTCGTAATGCACTAGCCGATCTTGGGGCCAGCATTAACCTCATGCCCGCATCAATGTTCAAACGACTCGGCCTAGGAAAAACGATCCCTACAAAGATGAGCATACAACTTGCCGACAGATCCGTCAAATTTCCACAAGGTGTCGCTGAAAATCTATTGGTCAAAGTCGACAATTTCGTCTTCCCGGTCGACTTTGTCATACTAGACATGGAAGAAGACGCCGATGTCCCTCTCATCCACGGAAGGCCATTTCTAGCCACCACCCAAGCGGTGGTAGATATGAATGACGGAACACTAACATTGAAGTTTGGTGACGAGGAAGTGAAGTTTGGAGTGGGAAAGAGAGTAGAAAACGAAGACCCGGTCAATTACATGGAGGTCATAGACTCAAGCTTGGATGACGCTCTCCGACGGTGTAGCATGGGATGTAAAACATCCCACTTGAGTGACATATGACCAGGCTTTGGGTCTAGCCAAGGACCCTTATAAACGTGGCGCACCACGGAGGCATTCCGCGGAACTATCCTTAGTTTAGTTTAGATTAATTTTTACGTTTTCTAGTTAGTTTTAATTTTCAGGAATAAAACACACTCGGGATGGCAAAGGAAACAAGGGAAACTTGAACCAGCACCCCATGCAGGAAAACAGGACCATCCGACAAAATTTCTACGTTACAGTAAGTTCAGCACGGGCCGTGTCCGCCCAACACGGCCCCGTGCTGCACAGTCTGCAGAAAATACCCAGTTCAGGTACACTGGACACGGGCCGTGTTCACCCAACACGCCCCCGTGTCCAGGCTTCTGTTTCTCTTTTTCAATTTTGTTACTGACACTTGAACACGGGGCCGTGCCCGGACACCACGGGGCAGTGTTCAGCGCCCAGTAACACAATTTTTTTGCTTTTTTCACACCTTTTTACACATTTAATCAACCTAAAAACTTATTTTTGGGACACCTTGAGGACAATGTGTAATTTAAGTGGGGGGGGGGATGCTAAAACCTTGAATCTTTCAAGTCCTAAATACAAGCCTTACACAAAACTCTATTGGAACCGCTAATCACACCCAAATTTTTTCAAAAAAATTCATTTTTTATTTGTCTAGGTTTAAATTGGGAATTTCAAATTCTAAAAAGGTTATATTTTTACAAATTTACAATCGATAGCGTCGTGATAAAAAAAAGAACCAACATAAGAAAATTATGAAAAGGCATGACAAGCTTAGTTAAAATTTGATTATATATACTTGATCACATAAAAAACCCATTCCCACAAAAGTGAGTTTTGAGCCTTTATTGAGCATACAAATACATATCATTAAACTAAATGCTCATTTTTGTGTGAATAGCCGCTTGGTTCTTACGACTCTAGAACTTGCCACGGCGATACATTCCCGGTCCTTACCAACTTAAACCCGAGTAAGTAAATGATAGAAGCATTAGGACCAACCCTTTTTATTTCTACACCATTATTTTTCTTTTTTTTTACCACCTACCCAAAATCCCCCTAGTTAGCCCATTTGAGCCTAAACCTTTTCATTTCATAACCCAAACCAAACACCCTTTCACCCACCAAAACCTTTTTCATTTTTAACCCTTTGTTTTAGTAACTAGCTCGGTTTTTCGTATGACTTTTCAAAAAAAAAAAGTGTTGATGATGAAGCAAAAGAGAAATAAACAAACAAGTTTATCAAAAATAACTTTGTTTGAATAAAAGCTTCATCAAAATAAAAATTGCAAAAAAAAAATAATAAAAAAATAAAAATAAAAATAAAAAGTCCTACGAAAACCGACGCTTATTACGCTTTTCGCCCTTTCACTAACCACTAACCCAACCACCTACCTTTAACCCAAGCCTAACCCTTCACCCAAAAGTCCTTTTGATACTCACAAAGGTATATAGTTAAAAAGGCGGATGATTGATTGCTTGGCAAGCCTATGGTAGGAGTAAGTTCCATGCCGCTCTCGAGTGATCCACTAAAATACATTTTCGGCCGAGTGTTGAGTGATCCCCGTGAGGTATGTGAACTTGTATATAAATGGAATTTTAAAGAGGCATGTTATGCCCTAATAAGTAATTTATCTTATGAAAAGTTTTAAATAAATCATGACGAATAGGATTGTAAATAAATAAAAATAAAACTTAGTAAAGAATCTTGGAAATCCCGACACTCTATGACAAGCCCAAAAACCTTTTCTTCTACCCATTCCATTTGGGAGTGTAAAACCACATTATAAAGAGTTTTGCTCGAGGACAAGCAAAGATTCAAGTGTGGAGGTATTTGATGTGTGCAAAATGCAACATATAAATTACATCAATTGTGGTATAAAACTAACCCTTTTTTAGTACTAATGTTGGAAAAAGTGTGCTTTTGTCTTCCTTTTGTATTTTCAGGATTAAATGAGCTTAAATTAACAAAAGAAGCAAAAAGATAGCAAAATCTAACATAAATACAAGAAAAGGAACAAACGTGACATGCCCGTCCCCACGACAGCATCTTCCCAAGCAAACAAGAAGACAGCAGACTGAACACGCCCCGTGCTCAGTGAGCACGGGGGCGTGCCTAAGTGTCAGTAGAAAAGACAAAGTTGTAGAAGCTTCCATCGCCCACCACGGGGCCGTGCTCAGCGGACACGGGGCCGTGGTCAACTATAAGATTCGCAAAATCCAGGCAAATCTTGATAGTACAGATATGCTTCT
Source organism: Helianthus tuberosus (assembly GCA_030545235.1). NCBI lineage: Eukaryota > Viridiplantae > Streptophyta > Magnoliopsida > Asterales > Asteraceae > Helianthus > Helianthus tuberosus. The sequence continues at coordinate 156,506,280 of CM060402.1, read as the reverse complement.
GCACACGGGGTCGTGCTCAGCGGACACGGGGGCGTGATCAACTAATGCAGAAAAACTGCATTTAATGAAGAAAGAGAGGAGGATGGACACGGGGCCGTGCCCAATGGATACGAGGCCGTGCCCGAGGTTCTGTTCAGCCTATAAATAGGAGTGCTTGGAGCTCTTGCAACTCATCCCTTGGCACACCACCTCTCTCACACTTCACCCACCACCCACCACCACCATAACACCATCATCCACCACCATCATCCATTGTCCATCATAGAGTGTGTGAGTCGTCTCGGGATCCAAGATTGATCATAAGAGTTCTTGACAATCAAGGCCATGTTTGCCTAAGTCTCTTACATCACTTGGTGAAGACAAAGTGTCTAGTGTAATACTTTTTATTTTTAATCTTTTCGCACTTTTTACTTGGTTATGTATTAATGACTTTAATAACTAGTTTCTTATGTTGAAGGTGATTTTTCCTTATCGTTTGTCCGTGGTGTCTTGGCATTATTTTACTGTCTATATAAAATAAAAGATTTTCACCATTCATATCTCCACGGTCTATATGGAGGTATGTTTCCTTCAATACTTAACGGTATTGGATGGCGGGGGTCCAAACTATTTGATCCCCTCATATGTAAGCTACTATTAATACTATAACCCGGCTATTTAGGACTGTATCCCTGCTGACTCAGACTACTTAGCCGAGGGTAACGTCACCTTCAAAAGAGGGGCCTACCATAATATGCATTAATAACTTAATTAATTATCTTTCAATAATCCGACCCTTTAGTATTGTATCCTTGCTGACTCAAACTACTGGGTTGAGGGTAACGTCGCCTTTAAAAGAGGGGCCTACTACAATAACTAAGATAATCTCTTAAAAAGTGCAAAAGTGCGGAAATAATCAAAGGTTACACTATACACGAACCAAGTGATTCATCTTGTCTATCTGTTTTACTTTTATTCTTATTTTCAACATTTTAGTTAGTTTTTATTTTTCTAGTTTAAAACCTTTTCCTAACTTTTTGATTTGATTAGACGTTGAGGATAAACCGGTACTAAAAGCTCTTGTGTCCTTGGACGACCTCGGTATCTTACCAACACTATACTACGCTCATAATGGGTGCACTTGCGTATATGTGTGTTTAGTGTTAGTAAATATCGTGTTTTATAAATTTAAAACTTGGCTAAAAAAGTGTAAAAGGGCTTAAAATATACTTAAACTTATATACACACTTCACACGCATCAACACACACAAGCACGAAATTCTGCCGCGATAACAGGGTAATAACTTGATCACTACTACGATTTAATGTCCGATTGATGGAGACCAGTCCGATGGATGTTTAAGTGCTGCCCTTAATTGGGCTATACTTTGCCATTCGTCGTGAGGGTTTCGATCTCGTGAGTTGTCGTAAAAGTTGTATTAAGTTACTGACCTAGTTTTCGTGTGCATTGTTATTGTGTTAGGTTAACCAAGCTAAAATCAGTAGGCTAAACTCTGCCCGTCTAAATCTGCAATGTGAGTCATTCTCTTTTTACCAAATTGCTTTCAAAATCATATTTGTTTTCAAAGTTATAATTACAGGGATTAAGTCTTTGTAAGCTTCAATTACTGCCGGTATGTGGGGTTTTGTATATATTACTTGATATCCGTCACCATTGGAAAACGGGTTAGCCAATGGGTGATCTGACCATAGTCACAGATACAGTCGAGTGACAAATACCGATTTGGGGTAATTGGTTGATAGAAACAATGTAATCACCCTTCATACTGTATATCATAACAATGTGTCGTTTTGTACAAATGAGTGACTCGCCAGTATTTCCCTGCTGATAAAACCTTTTAAAACATGTTTCAGGTGATTTGCTGTGATCCAGGAAAAAGTGCCGTGTAGCACTACAAGCTTGAAGAAGTGGCTTAATAAAAATAAAGAAACATGTTTTTTTTGTAAAATAGGGGTTTCCCAGTGAAATTCCCTTATTGTAAATTTCGGGGTTCGTCCCGAATTATGATATAAAATAAACGGGTATTTTCAAGTTTTAAACGATCCTGTTAATAATTCCGCTACCAAATTAAATAAATACCACGGGGTTTCTATCCCGCGGCTCCTGGACCGGGTCAAACCGGGCCGGGGGCCGTGACACCGGCCCAGAGAAGCAGTCCCGCTCCAAAACCTCCAGAAAAAGGTACACCATACTCACGAAAACCAGCTTTTGACAAAATGTTGCATGATAGGGTAAGACCCACGTACTCCCCGTACAGACCTTGGGGTAGGGGACTGCTCCGATAACTTCACCCCTATCACCAAAACTCCGAGCGAGATACTGGCTACTGAGAGGGTGAAGAATTCCTTTCCAAGGCCACCACCCATAAAGCCAGGACCGAAGGCACAACCGAACGAATACTGTGACTTCCATAGAGGCTTCGGCCATAAAACCGATGATTGTATGTACCTAAAAAGGGAAATAGAAGCTGCAGTAAAAACGGGTAAACTGGCTCACTTGGTTAAGGAAATTAAGGAAGGAGGAGGGGATCGCAAGGGAAAAGATGTGAGGGAGCCTGGAAGGGCAGATGTATGATCAGGCGAAGGGATGAGTTTGACACCACTAGGAGTGTAAAAGCTAGAGTTCTGGGCTCCCCAGACTGCATGAGAGCTCCCATCCTGATGCCACACCTGGAGGAAAACGAGGTACAAAGGCTTCCCCTCAACATTTCAGCTATAATAGACGGACACAAGGTAGCCAGGATACATGTAGACAGGGGAAGTGGAGTAGAGGTAATATATGAGCACTGTTTCCTGAGGTTTGACAGGGATGTGAGGGATAGGCTTGAGGAAGACTCGATCCCCCTTGTGGGTTTCAACAACAATGTATCTCACCCCCTTGGAAAAATCAGGCTCCCATTTACTGTTGGGGTAGGGGACCGCGTCCGGACCATAACCCTTACTTTCACGGTGGTCCGGGCACCCTCAAAATACAATGCAATCCTAGGAAGACCCAGGATTGGTGATTTGCAAGCACAAGCCTCAACCCCACATGGAGCTTTGGTATTCCAAACGCCGAAGGGCTTGGCCTGGGTAAAATCTTCATACGAGGTAGTGTCTTCTGTTTCTGAGGGGAAAGTGCCCGAGAAGCCTCAAAAAGAAAGAATAGAAGAGTGGGTCCTTTGCGACAGGTTCCCGGAGCAGACAGTTAAGGTGGGAAGCCATCTGAGCGACAAATGCAAAAGTGCTCTCAAAGAACTGCTCCTCCTCAACGTAGACGTATTTGCGTATCAACACGGAGACATGACGGGGATCCCGAGAAGTCTGACCGAGCACTGGCTTAATACATATACCTGGGCGAAGCCGATAAAACAAAAGAAACGAAGCGTGGGTCCCAGCAAGAGAAGAGCTGCATGCGAAGAAACCAGGAAGTTGCTCAGAGCTGGAATAGTGAGGGAAGTAAAGTATCCTTCCTGGATTGGTAACTTAGTCATGGTCAAGAAAAAAGACGGGGGATGGAGGATGTGCATAGACTTCCAGGACCTGAATAAAGCATGCCCCAAGGACTGCTATCCCCTCCCGGAGATAGACGTCCAGGTGGATTCCCTATCTCAGTACCCCCTGAAGTGCTTCCTGGACGCCTACAAAGGGTACCACCAAATACAAATGTCAATGGAAGACGAGGAGAAAACCGCATTTATCACAGACGAGGGAACCTTTTGTTACACCAAAATGCCCTTCAGGCTAAAAAATGCTGGGGCCACTTACCAAAGGTTTATGAACACCCTCTTCAGGGAGCAACGAGGACGAAACCTGGAAGTGTACGTCAACGACATTGTCATAAAAAGCCTCACGGAGATGGCTATGATAGAAGATATAACTGAAACCATACGAACCATGCAAGACGTAAATATGAAGCTGAACCCGGGAAAGTGTTGCTTCGGGGTAGAAGAAGGGAAATTCTTGGGAGTAGTTGTCACCAAGGGAGGGATCAAGGCTAATCCGGAGAAAACCCAGGCTGTGGCCGAAATGCGATCCCCCCGGTCCCTAAAAGACATTCAACAAATGAATGGGAGGTTAATTGCCCTGAACCGTTTCCTGTCAAAGGTAGCTGACAGAACCCTCCCCTTCATGAAGGTATGAAGGACTGTCTCCAGAAAGACAAGTTCAGATGGACTCCAGAGGCTGAGGCAGCTTTCCGAGAAATGAAAGATTACATCTGTAAGCTCCCAACTTTAGCCACTCCGGTTCCCGGGGAAGACTTGCTCCTGTATTTATCTACCTCGAAAACAACCATAAGTGCAGTAATGATGGTGGAAAGGGAGGAAAAGCAGATCCCCATATACTTCATTAGCAGGACCCTCAAGGGTCCTGAGGAACGCTACATGCCTCTGGAGAAGTTAGCTCTGCCTCTTGTCTTTGCATCCCGAAGGCTTAGAAGATGATTCCAAGCACATAAGGTCACGCTAATGACGGATCAGCCGCTTCAAAAGGTACTCAGGAGACCAGAACTATCAGGCCGATTGGCCAAGTGGGCAGTTGAGCTGGGAGAACACTCCTTGGAATATAAAGCCAGAACAGCCATGAAAGGACAAATACTGGCTGACTTCTTGGCTGAGGTCCCAGAGGATGAAGAGAAGGAGTTCCTAAAGTGGGAGGCCCTGGAGAGGGAAGAAAGGGAGAAGGGGGATGAAGCAATACGAAAACTACTCACAGATGGGGCCTCAAGCGAAGAAGGAAGTGGAGCGGGCATTACGCTGATCAGCCCCGAGGGAATTGAGCTAACTTATGCCATCATATTGGACTTCGAGAACATAAACAACACAGCCGAGTATGAAGCCATCCTGGCAGGAATGAGGTTAGCTAAAAAGATGAAAGCAAGGCACCTGGAGGCCAGTACTGACTCACAGCTAGTGGTCAAGCAGTACCACGGGGAGTATGAGGCTAAGGATAACACAATGGCCAAATACGTAGCCAGGGTGAAGAAAATGACTAAAGCATTCAAAACCTTCAAGCTAGAATACATACCCCGAGGGAGGAACAGAAAGTCCGACGCCCTCAGCAAGTTAGCTTCCGTAGCCTTTGATCACCTTGCGAGGGAAGTCAAGGTGGAGGTTTTAACCTCCCCCCCCGTCAATATCGAGTAAGTAGCTACAATCGAGAACGCTCAGGAGACTTGGATGACACCGATTGTTAAATTCCTCAAGGATGGGATACTACCCGAGGGTGACTGGGCAGTCTCATGAATGCCTGAGTGGCACTCTCATTTCCCTGATATCGCCCATGAATGCCTGAGTGGCACTCTCATTTCCCTGATATCGCTTTTGTAATGCATCCCACATATCCTTTGAATTATTGTACTTTGTGAAGGTATGCTTGATGCTATCAGGTAAAGACATCTTTATCGCAGCCAAGGCTCTCTTTTTAGCCTCATACATCCTTTTATCATCCTCTTTCATGTTCACATAGTCTGTTCGACGTGGTCTGCCCTCAAAATCGTGTGTTGGGTTTGTGTACCCATCTTCTATACAGATCCACATGCGTGCATCCTGAGATTCAATGAAGGATTTGAAGTTGTCCTTCCATGTAAGATAATTCTCCACCTTCATCATCTTAGGTGCTTTCAAATTCATCATGTTTGACATTTTAACGTAACAGACTGTTAAAACCGTACAAAAGATCTCCGAAAACAGTGGTTACCAAATTACACCTTTAGAATCGTCTCGAAAAGACAAATCCAATGATATATAATGTCGAAAACCGAAATCGGAATTTTCCAGAGTTTTTTTTTAACCCTAAAAATCCAAGGAATTTAACGGTCCAAACGGTTCTGTCAAACGAGCCACGGATCAATTTCTATTTGCAAAACACTGAAATTATATCGACGCTTGCCAACGAAAATTCCACCCTGTTAAATTCGCTGGGTAATCACTTAAATTCGCTGGTCTCAGTTAAATTCGCTGGTATCAGTTAATTTCGCTGGGTTAGTGCTTAATTTCGCTGGCCTGTTGTTTGTTCAATTTTGCTGGTTATCTTTGCTGGACAAATTCGCTGGTATACTTTCGCTGTTACGACGACCTGTAAAGTCGCCGAAAACCGTAATAATTTCGCTGAGGAAAATTATACGATTACCAAAGTCGCCTTTGGATTTAACTTCGCCGTTCACCGAGATATGAGGTCTCAAATTCGCTGATCAGTCTGCGAAATTGTTAAAATCGCCCAGTAACTTTGGAAACTCAATCTGTTCGAAATTCTGAAGATTTTCCAACACAAATCTGCAAAATCAGAAAACCAAATCAGCTCAAAATTTTTGAAAATTATGAAGAACAGATTGAAAACCACGAAGAACAGTCTTCGAATTCCATCCAAATACTCGTCAAAATCCAACAGAAATCGTCCCGAAAACCTGCAAATCAGCAAAACTCAACAAACAAACTGATCAACCACAAACAAATTCGCTGAAAATTATCAAAACTCAAGAAACTTCGAAACCCTAATTTCAGGTTTTAAAAAATTTCGAAAATTTTAACCAACTTCCTGTTTCTCCAAGAACAATTCTGAACCGAGCCTCCAAGAGCCTAATGCTCTGATACCAATTGTAGGTCCCCTATTCGTATGGATCTTTCACAGAATTGTCTTTCCAATCAAGAGTGCAGAATCCTCTTGATCAGAATATAGCAGAAAACGTGTAGGAAACAGAAACAGCAAATCACTTTCAAACTGGGTTTCTATTGATTATCCAAACAAACGTATTACAATCAATCAAACCCTAACCAACTCCTCAAATTCGTCTAAGACTAAGTCTCTCACGAAAATACTCACAAACAATGTTCTGGCTGATTAACCTAAACCCTAAAGCCTAACCTTGTTTATATAACACAAGGTTGCAACATTAGGCTGGGTTTGCTACATGGGCTAGGCCCAAATCGTCCCCCATCACCCAATGTGGGTTTTGTTTAGCCCAAACTCTATTATCAAACTATTACAAAGCTAAACCTGCTAACTGTTTATCGTTTATCTAATTACAAGATATCCAAAGACCAAATCTAAGCTGTTGTCACAAACATGCACCAACAATGCACCCATGACACACCGCCACAAGCACTCAATGATACCTGTGTCAATATCTTGGCCCTTCCAGAAGTGGGCCATTGACATCATCGTGCCATTTCCAGAGGGCCCAGGAGGGGTTAAGTATGTAGTGGTCGCTATCGACTACTTTACCAAGTGGGTAGAGGCAAGGCCTCTGGCGAAGATTACCGAAAAACAAATGAGGCGGTTTATGCTGGACAACATCATATGCAGATACGGGGTCCCAAAGGAGCTAGTAAGTGACAACGGCGTCCAATTTGCGGGAAAGCCCTTCAGGCCGTGGTGCGGTCAGATGCACATACACCAGGTGTTCACCTCCGTCACCCATGCCCAGAGCAACGGGTTAGTAGAGAGAGCAAATCAAAACGTTATTAAAGGAATGAAGGGGAGGTTCGAAAGGAAGCAGAAAGGGTGGTTGGAGGAACTGCCTTTCGTTCTATGGGCTTATAGGACCACTCCCAAGGACTGCAACGGGGAAACCCCTTTCAGCTTAACCTACGGGACGGAGGCTGTCATCCCAGCTGAGATAGGGTCCCCAACTGCAAGGATGAAGCTCAGAGAGGCCGAGAATGAATAAGATCTCTGGATGAATCTAAATTTGCTTGAAGAAAGAAGGGAAATAGCAGCAATCAAGGAGGCCAAGTATAAAAAGCAGCATGAAAGCTACTATAATGCCAAAATGAAGAAGCTCAACCTCGTCCCTGGAGACTTGGTCCTGAGAGCAAATGAAGCTAGCTTGCAAGAGAGCACTGGAAAACTGGGGCCTAACTGGGAAGGGACCTACCTGGTTACTTGGGCAAATGGCAAGGGAAGCTACAAATTGGAAACACTTCAAGGCAAGGAAGTCCCAAGGACCTGGAACCTTATGCAGCTCAGGAAATACCATGTGTGAAAGACGAAAATGCCTTCAAAGAAAAACGGATAGGGAGCCACTTTTGTAAAGGTTAACTACTAGTTAGGGGATTACCCCAAGAAAGACATTTTGTAAAATCTTGTACTGGAGGACAGAGTCCCCAAGTAACGTATGGTAATGAACAATCCACTTGTTCCTTTTGATAAGAGTACATGTATTGTATTAGGTCAGACGTGCCCAAAAACTACAAACCTAATGACAAACAACACACGTGTAAAATGCAGTGTTGTAAAAGTCGCTAGGCGGTCTCTAGTCGGCCGACTGGGGAGTTGGGAGTAATCGGAGTACTCGGAGAGTACTCGGGGAGTACGCGGACATGGTAACTATAAAGAAAATTAATTATTATATATTATACATATGTTAAAATAAGCATAATTCATGTCAACTGAGTATAATTTAAAATGAAACATGTTTAAAGTTCAAATATTCTGAATACAAGTCCGAGTAGTCCGAGTACAAGGCCGAGTAGGCCGATTTTGACCGATTTTGACTAATTAAAAGTCAACAAACCACGTTGACCGCCTAGACCGACTAGGCCGACTCTTTCCGACTACGTCCGACTAGGCGTCGACTAGGCCTATTAGGCGCCAAGTTTGACCGAGGCCAACTAATTGAGTCCGCCTAGGAGGAAGTCGCCTCGGAGGGGTTCCGAGGACCGAGTACTCGCCGAGTACTCGGCCTTGGAATCCGACTTTTACAACACTGGTAAAAGGTATACTCAACATACCGGACGCCCGGCTGTGGGGCAAAGCAGGGCTTAGCTAGCCCAAAGAAAACGGACAAACAAGTTAGAAAACATAATCTGCAGTTATAAACTTGTCCAAGGACTGTCCTCGTACAGACAATCCTGGTTTACAAAGCAAACCATATAAAAAAAACTTTTGTAAGCAAACTACAAAAAAGAACTAACACATTTGCACCAAAGAACCTTTTTGTATAAACTACAAAGAGAATGTACATAAATACAACAGGGGATCTTGCTAACCCTAAAAGAAAAAAAATGTACAAACAACATAGTAAACAGACCAATGGAATTTTTGTAATCATACTACAAACAACCAGAAGTCTTTAGGTAGATACTGGGCTGACCCTCGGTAAAAAACACTTGCAAAAAGCAACACACCAAAAACAACAAGAACAAATCGACAACATACAGTCAAAAGGTAGCAGGTCATACGTTGGATACTGGGAGAACCCCAACACAAAGGCCCTCCCACATACATCAAAAGTTAACGGTGTTTTAGGATGCCTAATTGTTTAGTTACAACCATATCGAAATAGTTTATGTTTTGAAACTACTGGGAATCATCCCCAGACAAAGACTTCGGAGAAGAGGCACCAGCGGGAGTCAGCAAGGCTTTCAGCTCATCAATGGACATCAAGGGGCACTCAAGGATCTTTTGAAAAAGGGCAGGGGTCTTACCCCCAAACTCTTTGTCCAGTTTAGACAGCCGCTTCTTGGCCTTGGAATTATAAAGAGGGGTCTCCTTCCTGCCCAAACCTTGAGCAGAGTAAGCATACCCGTCCTTCAAGCCTGCTTGATATCCCACGTCCCGATAAGCCCTGTAAATCTGTTCGAGACTGCTTTTAAACTCTTCAGATTGGGAAACAACAATGAGGAAAGACCCGCAGCCTTAAGTGATCAACGAATACTTCTCCTTGGCTAACTTCTGGTTGTCATCCGAAGTTATCCCCCACTTAGCATACATAGCATCTAACTCCTTCTTAGACACGGAATCCAGGTCCTTCTGATGCTTCAGCTCGGTGGCCAACTCCTCCTTTTCTTCAATCAGAACTGCTATCTCCCTCTCCCAGGCACGTTCCTTCCGCTCCAGCATGGCACCGGCTCCCTGAGAAAAAAGTTGCAAAAGCTCCGAAAAGGTTAAATAATAAAAAAGGGGGGGGGAGAGAAGGACTATGCACCTTCTCCTCCTGCAATTTACGCTCAGCATCAACCACCCAGCACCGAAGCTCAGCAACAACGGTCTGAGAAGTCTTGAGATCATTCTTGAGCCCCTCATTCTCCCTCCTCAGTTCATCCACTCGTTGTAACATGCCAACACCCCGGAAAAACCCTTCACAAAGGGACATGCTGTATTGATCATCAAAGAGATCATCCCTCAGAGCAGAATTCATAAATCTATGGGAAGGAGGAACAACATGAGCCAGGAAGTCCCGAGCAGTCTCAGGAGTCCCCACTACTGAAGACTGAGTGATCTTCCATCTAGGAATGTATGGAACTGGAAGGCCGTCATCAAACAGAGGAGCCAGAGGAGATCGGGAGGCAAAACCCTCAAAGTGAGAAGGTTTGCTAGTCCCGGTGGCATGGTGAGGAGAAATCTCAAAAGTTGGGGTAATGCGGGCAACACTGACTTCAAGAGTTTTATCCCGGACATGGGAGGAGGAAGGGACAGTAGGGATATCAATCGGAGCATGGGAGCTTCCCTGCTCCAAATACAAAAGGGGGGGGGGGGACGTTAGAGATCCATCAGAACAAAAATTAATTCAAAAAGCAACAAGGAACTGAGAGCCCACTACATTGATCAAAACAGAAGGTAAATGGAGGACTTACCAACAAAGGCTCACTCGCAAGGCTGGAAGATCGCAAATGCTTGGACAAGGAACCTTTAACCCCAGTAGGAGGAAGTTCAGAAGCAACCTTTGTGGCAGGGAAGGCTTTTTTACCACTAGCACTCCGGAGTCTCAGCCGGATATCACGTGGGGCAGGAACTGGCCTAGGACTGACAGCTTTTCGCTTACGAGCCAAGCGACTCTCCAGGTTTTCTTCATCATCATCACTTGAGCTCTTCATTTGAAGGGAACGGGGGACCCCTTTTTCTCATCAGAGGAAGCCTCCTCACCCTTCTCCCCGGCAGCGGAATCCCCTGCCTGAACCGGTCCCTCAGTATCCTTCCCCTCGACACCCCGGCTCATACCCGGTTCTACTTTGTCACCTACCATAAATTTAACATCCCTGGAATCCCCCTGAAGCAAGCCCCACAGGGTCATCTCAACACACAAGAAACACTAAAGATGACTGCACAAACCCCTAGAAAGTTTTCAGAAAAAAGACAAGCATAACAAGTCAAGAACAAGAGAATACCTTTCTTGCCAAAGAAAGCTTTCGACCAGACCGAGTAGAAGGGGCTTAATCCCCTCATAGCCAAGATCCCTTCGGAAAAAGTAAAAGCTCTAGTGGGATTCTCATACATGTGTTTCCACTGGACAATCTCGTCGGCAGACAAGATAGGAACACTGTCTTCAATAACAGGATTGGCATCCCTCAACGGTGGTGATTCTGGTATCATGGCGGCAGAGACGAAAATGAACCGGCTTTTCCACTCCTTAGGATAGGTAGAGGTCGGCATAAAGGAGTAACAAGGCTGAGAGACACTACTCTTCCGTTTGGCGAAGGTAAACCAATCCCCATCCGAGATCAACTTGTAGAACATACAAAACAGGGGAATCGACGGCTCACCGGAAACTGCAACACATGATAACTCAAAATGCACAACCCTCATGAATCCGAGGGGGTGCAATTGTGAGAAGTGAACTTTAAAATGACATAACAGGTCTACCTTGAAAGCCGAAAGCGGGTAACGAACACCACAAGAAGAAAACGATAGAGTATAGAGAACAATCCAGTCAGGGGTGCACTCTGCCGAGTCATCGGGACCAGGTAAAGTAGGGGAGAAACGTTCCAGTATCCTGTAAGTTTCAACAAAGGATTCCAAATCCTTGCCGTCAAGACAGAGCGGATCATAGAATGGCCAGTACGACTCATCACAAGATAAAATGGTGATCGGAAAGATGTAATGGAAGAAAGAAAAGGGGGAAGTATGGAAGAAGAATGATGGAAGTTAATAGAAATCCAAGGGGCGGTAGAGGTTTTTAAAGGGAAATAACTGACGTGAAAAGGGAAAAACTGCCACATCACCGTCTTTTCAAAATTTAAACCACTCCGCACGTGTATTAATGGGATTAATCCCCCACCGTTGATATCTGACGAACAGTAACCCTCAAGAAGAGAGGGGGCGCGTGATGACTAGCTAAGGTTGGGCCCACATTCTTAGCCCAAGGTAACTACCCCCATGAGCAAACGTGACTCAGCCCTAGATCATGAGATTTGAGTCTCGGAACCAGGGACTAAAAATGACTTGACGACGGGCCCATAGGTTGCCCAATTTGACCCGTCTTAGGCTCCTTTCATGTTGGCCCAATTGGTAAAGCCCAAAAATTGTAATACTTGCCCATTAAGGATTCTCCCATACAAAACGGGCGGGAAAAGGAACGATCAGAGAACACAGGATGCATTAAATGAGTGACATGAAAAGAATCTCCGGCTGGCATAGTACTTCCGAGCCGGTATCATTAAATGAAGGCACAATCATACCGTTGGGGCTCAGAAACGTGTCTGAGTCCCCCAAAGATGATCAGAATCCGTTGGATCATCTCGGTACCATCCCATAGGAGAGATAAGGACTCTTGGTTATATAAGGAAGGTAAGAGAACGATCTACGGAATAAGTCCAAGGTATCTCACTTAATGCTCTCACATTTATTTCGACCATAATTCCTTTGCATTAAACAGACACATTTATACCCGATTCACACCATAGAGATTGTTCCTGTGATCCCACTCATCGGAATAAGTTGCTCTCTTACTCTCCGGCAAGTTTACTTATTCTCACGCCGGAGCTTGGTCACGGATCCCCCCTCCGGGGTCCTCCGTGACGAGGCTAACGGTTTCCTTTTTTGTACCAAGCAAGGGCTGGAGTATTACGATGTTAGCGAAGACCTTTGAACGTCATCCAGGGATTTGAGGATTCGAAAATTGTCATGTAAGCTTCACAAATTATTTCATATATTATAAACTATCGAAGTATATGAGGATTATAATTTTAAATTACCTATCATATTTATTTAGTTTGATAAATTAAATAGGGATAATGAAATTGAAATATAAACTTATCATATATATTTTACTTGAGTAAATTGCCATTTTAGTCCCTGAGGTTTGGTCCAAATTGTCATTTTAGTCCAAATAGTTTTTTTCTCATATGGGTCCCTAACTTTTCTATTTTCTTGCCATTTTGATCACATTGCCTAACTCAGTGTAAAAATCTGGTTATAACCAGGTGTATTTTTGGTATAACTGTTGTGTAGTGATAACCAGGGGTAGTTTACAACATAATTTGTAAAGCTCATAATAATTTAACGCCAAAAATACCCCTGATTATAACCTGCTTTTTAGACAAAGTTAGGTATGTGATCAAAATGACAAGAAAAAGAAAAAGTCGGGGACCCAGAGGAGAAAAAAAACTATTTAGACTAAATGGCAATTTGGAAAAAACTCAGGGACTAAAATGGCAACTTACTCATTTTACTTTGATAAATTAAATAGGGGTAAATGATAGGTATGAAGATAAGAATGATAGTTGGTTGATAAATTTCAAAATATTTGATTATTTTTTCGTAAGATAAAATTCTTATTTATCATTTTTGTTTAAATTTAAAATTATATTTACTTTCAAATTTGTATTTATGCGTAAAAAAAAATATTTTCCAATATGAGGAATATAATTTTAAATTACTTAATCATTAGCAACAGAATCAAATTTAATAAATGAACCCCATATTTTTAGTAAACCAAAATAATAAAGACGCAATCTATTATCTATACTTTCTATAAAAGAAGAAATGGGCATTACATCACAATGTTGATATGGCAATCAGATTCTAAATATACATTCTATAAAAGGAGAATCCTCAGTGACATAAGAAAAGCTTATGTGGCAGCCATAGAGGCTGTCCAACAATGCTTTTCTTATGTCATCAACGATGAGGTGGCAGCCATAGAGAAGCCATAGTGACATCATAAAACTTAATATTAAAACACTTTAAAATTGAAAACTCTGGCCCACATTCATCAAACATCTGCCTTCCATTCATGTTTCAAACCTCTGCCTTCCATTCATGCTTCAAACATCTGGCGAGATTCAAATTTCAAAATTCTGGCTCCAGATTTAAAATTCAAACCATATAGGTATATAAAGCTCTTTTTAATTTCAAATTCTCATAACAAACATAAACTCTAACTCTCTCTCTCTCTCTCTACGGTTTCAGTTTTCCCTCTCTCTCTGTTTCTCATCGGAGGTTGAGAATTCCATCAGCAAACTGCGAAGAAGTAGATGATGAATCTGCTAGGTCAACACACAGCCTACGTCGCCAATCTCGATCCTCAGTTATCGTTTATTCATTATGTTTAGCATCGATGTGAATATTATGCAGACCAACGGTAGTTTAACAATAGATATTTTTTGATTTTTTCTTTTTATCACAAAGTGTAGGTTTGTATGCTAAATATTCTTCAGGTAGATCTTGCTTGATTTGTTATTTCGTGTGGAATCTCAACTTTATTGATGAAGAGGTAATGTCTGTTTGTGTTTAAATATAGATGTATATGTGTGTATTATTGATTCATCATGTTTTACCACAAACTGAAGGTTTGTATGCTAAATGTTCTTCAGGTAGATCTTGCTGGATTTGTTATTTAGTGTGGAATCTCAACTTTATTGATGAAGAGGTAATGTCTGTTTGTGTTTAAAAATAGATGTATATGTGGGTATTGTTGATTCATCATGTTTTACCACAAACTGTAGGTTTGTATGCTAAATGTTCTTCAGGTAGATCTTGCTTGATTTGTTATTTGGTGTGGAATCTCAACTTTATTGATGAAGAGGTAATGTATGTTTGTGTTTAAAAATAGATGTATATGTGTGTATTGTTGATTCATCATGTTTTACCACAAACTGAAGGTTTTTATGCTAAATGTTCTTCAGGTAGATCTTGCTGGATTTATTATTTGGTGTGGAATCTCAACTTTATTGATGAAGAGGTAATGTCTGATTATGTTTAAAAATAGATGTATGTGTGTGTATTGTTGATTCATCATGTTTTACCACAAACTGTAGGTTTGTATGCTAAATGTTCTTCAGATAGATCTTGCTTGATTTTTTATTTGGTGTGGAATCTCAGCTTTATTGAAGAAGAGGTGATGTCTGTTTGTGTTTAAAAATAGATGTATATGTGTGTATTGTTGATTTATCATGTTTTACAACAAACTGAAGGTTTCTATGCTAAATGTTCTTCAGGTAGATCTTGCTGGATTTGTTATTTGGTGTGGAATCTCAACTTTATTGATGAAGAGGTAATGTCTGTTTGTGTTTAAAAATAGATGTATATGTGTGTATTGTTCATTCATTATGTTTTACCACAAACTGAAGGTTTGTATGCTAAATGTTCTTCAGGTAGATCTTGCTGGATTTGTTATTTGGTGTGGAATCTCAACTTTATTGATGAAGAGGTAATGTATGTTTGTGTTTAAAAATAGATGTATATGTGTGTATTGTTGATTCATCATGTTTTACCACAAACTGAAGGTTTGTATGCTAAATGTTCTTCAGGTAGATCTTGCTGGATTTGTTATTTGGTGTCGAAGTCTTGAGTTCGTTCTTTGAACTTCGAAATGTAATCAAGGTTATAAAATGGATTTCAAGTTTATTGATGAAGAGGTAATGTCTGTTTGTGTTTAAAAATAGATGTATATGTGTGTATTCTTGATTCTATGCTTTGTAGGTTTGTAATATAAATGTTGGAATGATTTTATGTTGTTACTCATTCAGTTTGAAGTTTTGATTTTATAGATTCTACAAAACTGGTCATAGATTAGTGTTTAGTTTATGGTTAAATGAATATTGTTTCCATGTAGGGTTACGGTTTTTCGATGTATTGTGTGGAATAATTAGTCTCTGCAGTTTAACGAATTCATCTCTAAAATGACAGCTCTTGAGCATGTAAAGTGTAAGGAAATGTAAAGGTAATTTTTGTTACCTTTTGCAAATCATAACTATACTCTTTATTTCTGGCAATATAATAACAGGTTGGATGAATATTCATTAGTTGTTTTGTGATCTGTTGCAAGGAAGTTGGTGATGTTACGGAAGACTTTTCAGAAGCCTTCGGTTGAAAGGGATTCAGGATTAAGTCTGAATGGAAAGTAAAAACTACTTATTTTGAAGACTAAAATTGTGGTTTTTAGTTATATGTGTCTTAACCTGTTGTGTTTGAAAGTTTGGTATGTTATGGTTACAATTTGAACCATCTAAACTGATGAATTTTGTATGTAATTGCTACAATTTGAATATTATTGTTATTGTATTATTGTTAATGTTCATTTTTTGGACAAGTAGTAGTGTTATATATTATTTTTAGTGACTGAGTACTACTTTAATGAATTGGTTAGTAGGAAAACTGTTAGAATCTGTTGAGCAGTCTTCGCTTCAACATACCTTATCATCTGTTGATCATGGTCTGTTAAAGCACTGCTGTTAAACATTCTCTGTTGAACTTCATCATCTGTTAGTCCATAGCAGAGGTTCTCTTTGGCAGACCTTTGCTTGAACCATCTCGATGTTTATCAGCAGACGTTCATCATGACGCGTGTGTAAACAGATGTTTGAAATCCTCTGCTGAACTGCATCATCTGTTAAGGCACAGCAGGTGTTAGCAATCTATATTGTGGAATGATCAGTAGATGTTATGTTTGGCAGACCTTTGTTTCAACAGCAGATGTTTCAGATGTTTAAAAACTGTATCATCTGTTAAGTAACATCAGATGTTAGCTTTATGATGCTTTTGTATTCATATTCAGCAGCAGAGGTTGTGTTTATCAGCAGAGGTTATTTGCTACAACAGTCTTTGTGTTTATCAGCAGAGGTTGTTTGGAACAACAGACTTTGCTTGAACAGAGTTTCTGTTTCACAGAGCTTTTGGTTTGGCAGACTTTATCTAAATAGATGTTGAGTGCATCCCTTTTGTAGATGTTAAAAGACTGTTATTTGTAGTTAGAGGTTAATTCAAGTGAAGTTATGACAATCATCACCCATAAATTTGTTGAATCCTTTTAAGTGTCCATGACTGTCCATAAATTTGTTGAAGCCTTTTAAGAAAAGCCTTTTAACTATCGATGACTGCCCATAAATTTACAAAGTATAATTCAAGTTGTAATGTATCATGAAGAGCCAATTAAAATATATGGAGAATGTACAACAAAGGTTTAAGTTAATATAAATAACAAGATAAGCATACATGATTATAATTTAAATATTCGTAAACCGTAAGTTTTCAAAATATAGAAGTTTGATACATCACCATTCTATAATTTATCTCAAATGAGATAATACCAACAACCACAACTATCTGTAGACTTTCTTTAAGATCAACTTGGCTTTTTCTTCAGAGTAGACAAATTTGCATCTCATATTTCTGTAGATACCATTGGGCTTCGTGAACCTCTTGGTGAATTGACAAGCCGCGTATCTAAATCTCTTGCCATGCTTCTCCCGTCGAAAGTCAATTACAGTGTCAACTCCATTCAGATTTTCAACTGTCATCTTCAATGTTCTATGAATTCTTGATAAAGAGGCTACTTTCACATTCAGACGCTTAAAAATAAATATAAAATTCCAATAATTAATAAGAAATAAATAATGTATTTAAGGAAAGTAACGAAAAAAATAGCTTAATTGTAACAAACATTTAACATCCAAAGAATGAGGCATAATATATTAACAGAATAAACTTACAAAATGTTTGCTGCAGTACCATACGAATTGTAAGGGGTATACATCAGGATCAACTTCATAATCTGAGACAGCGGTATCAAAATCTGCGTCGTCGATATCATCAGATGATTCATTCGATACAACATAATCACTATCAGAATCTGTGTCATTGGATTCTTCAACATCCGACTGGTGATCCAAATCCTTGGTAATTGGAGCAACTTCTAAATTGGTTGAGGAAGTATCGTCTTTCGGACTGTCATTGGCTTTGGGTGCAACAATCTCACATCCATTCAAATCAAAGGCATTAAGCAGAAAGATGTAATCCGCTACGTATCTTAAAACAAGTACAATTCCTGTTTGCATACCCATGTACTGTACAACCTTTTCCCATCCATCGGTTATAAAGTAACAATTCCGAAGAGGATCATGTTGAAGTACTACATCAAAAGAGTCCCACTGATTCACATAGATCTTAAATGTCTCTTTAAGTTTACCAACTCCAATACTGACGTTAACTAACTCCTTGGGTATTAGCTGAACAAAAAGATATAAAATTATTAAATCAATAAAGGTACAGTAAAATTAACAACTATATCACTAATTACTATAGTAACATTTAACTATTGGATTAAAATACCAAAACTTACCAACACGCCCTTACAAACATCAATAAAACTATGGGAGAATGAATCCATACATCCAAACTTCCTCTCAAACGATATTGATGTGAACATAGAAATCATTGAGAGTTTTGTTGGATAATGATGAACTTTTTCAAAAGGTGTCAGTAGATATGTATATAGTGCGGTTTTTTTAAATACCAACAGACATCCTTCTTTCAAGGAAAGGTTAGAGACAACTGAGGACCATCCTTCTTTTAGAGCAAAACTTCCATTGTGTTTTGAGAATCGGTAATCCCATCTCATACCGTTTACACACTCTATTACGCCAACGTTACCAGGAACTTCTTTGAGTAAACGATTGTTTGCAAAGTTTTGTGGTATTATCTGTTGAGTTCAAGTATTGGCAAGTGTTATATGTGAACTAATTGGTAACAATAAAACTGTAGATAATGGTTTTAATGTAATAATCTTACCAAGATTTTGGAATTAAGAGAGTCCAAGTATTTATAAAAAGATATCTTCCAAGATATGATGTTTCTGGTTAAAAATCTAAGAAAAAATTAGACAATGTATTTTATCAGATACTTCATTATTTATAAAGACTAAGATAACAAATATGAACCAACAATGTTTAACATATCTATGTCATTCAGATAACGCATTTAATATTTATCGATTTATCTAGAGTATATCAATAAATAAATATTCCTCTAAAAACTGTAGAATCGAGTAGTAAATAAATAACTTTTTTTTCAGCAAGTCCATAAATAAAAGATTTGTCATTTAATCATATTATTTAATATCAAGTAAGAAAAACAACAAAATATACCTTATCGATTGCTTTCAAGAAACCAAATGTAACACCATATCAAACAAAACTTCAAATCGGAAACGTTATAAAAAATAAAAAAAGCTTGTAAAATTAAATTGATACATCATCTAAAACATGCAATACATGAGAACAGTCTTCATGACAGTTGTTAATCATGTGCATATGAAACTAATGTGTATACAAATTTTAATAAATATTATTATACCTTGATCGAAGTTGTTGATGATGTCAAAAGTAAGAAATATTCAAGTGGAGTGATTCAATATTGAAATGGACATCGGTGATTAAAACTTGAAGCACTTTTTATGAGATCAGACAAACAATTTTGTAAAGGGATTTGGAGAGTCGTTAAAAAGGTAAAGTATGTTTCTATCTGCCTCAATGTAAAAAGGTAAACCGCCATTGGAATAATAAATTACATTTTACCGCCATTGAGATAAGGAAGTTACATTTTACCCCCTAATAATACAGCTGTCATTTTTAAATAATTCAAATCATTTTCAAATAATTCAAACCATTTTCAAAATACTTTTAAAGTCTTTTTCTTGAGTGCTCAACAATCTTCTTCATTAAGATATTTGAAATTATGGATACAGATGATAGAATTTCAAGTAAGTATGAACTGTTCTTTCAACCAAGTCAAAGTCAAGTCTGTGATGAAGCAAGGAAAAAAGGAAGCGTGTTCTGCAACAAAAGAGAAACAACAATGGTTTTCATCGTACATCAACATCCGATTCTGTTAAAAGGATTCCATTATTAAACACTCCAAGTGGTATGCCTTATAGGTTTGCAAACTAAATTTTACAAGAAATATATATTTATATGTATGTTTTGGGAATCCTTACACATGTTTCGTATTTTACAAGTTTCAACAACCAATGTTGAGAGAAGGAATGTGTATCATTTTCCTGCTTATGCTACTCCATATATTAGTAGTAATTTGTTTCACTCATCTACAGAAGTAAAAGGTATACTTACTGCAGATTTTTTTTTGGTAATTGACTAAAAATTTCATAATACGTTCAAAGTTCTTTCCTTGAGTGGTCAACAATCTTCTTCATTCAAGTATTTTAAATTATCGATACAGATAACACAATTTCAAGTAAGTATGAAGTTGACCTTCAAGTAAGTCAACGTCAAAGCTGTGCTGAAGAAAGAGAAAAAATGAAGTATGTTCTTCAACAAAAGAGAAACAAAACAGGTTGTCATCCTACATCAACATCTGATTCTTTTGAAAGGATTCCATTTTCAAATACTTCAAGTGGTATGTGTTATAGTTTTGCAAACAAAATTTAATAGAAATATGTATGTATATGTTATTGTAGGATCGTTGTACGACCTGAATGAGTCGATCAGAAGAGTTGTTTATCCGAATCAAAGGCAAAATTAGTGAAACGGACGTAGAAACAACTTGATTCACTTTAATATGTCTCTATTATTGATGTAATATTGTTACAGTACCTCGAGACAGTTTGGCAGCACTTCGGTACCAAATCAGAAGAACGTTTCAAATGATTTCGCTTGAAGGCTATTTATAGAAGCCTAATTCCGCTTGAACATGACAGAAACGAAATTAGATTCATACAGAATCTAATTCCGTGCGGAATTACTCTAGGAAACTTTCAAGCGGAATTAACCACTTCAAGCGGAATTACCTCTAAATCCTATTTCTCGAACTACGAGCCCTGATCTATCAATTCTATAAAATGACATGATACAAGACGAAGTCAACAGACATAATGCACTAACAGACTCCCCCTTGGATGTTGACTAAGTCTTCAGCGTCGAGTCTTTATCATGACACATCTTCAGTCTTGATCAGTCTTCATGCTTTTTCCAAATTGTCTATCACTGTAAGAATCCATCAATCCTTCAGCTTTGATCAGCTTCTCTCTTTGAATTGTATACCAGGATCTGTCTCTGGCTTTATCATTCACAGATTCTTCAGGCTCCCCCTTTTGTCAAGCTTCCGTGCTTTAGGGATCGTCACCTTGCTTTCCGGTTACAAGCTCCCCCTTGCTATGAGCTCGTCTTCAGACTCCCCCTTAGACTCTGCTGTCGGGATCGTAGTCTGGAATTTCATCTGCAATCACTCAAACATTTATAAGTAACAGCATTTCAAGCTTTCAAATATCCAGGAATTATAACCTGACTCACTCAATCTTTCAAAACTAACACATCTTATGAATATTGGTAGTTTCAGGATCGAAAACCTGGCCTTCTTAACAATTAAAGTTTTAACAATATAACCATCCAAATCCCTCACAGTTAATCATCCAAGTCCAAACTAATGACCTTGGAGATATCACAAATTGTTTTTGATTTTTGTTAAAACATCAAGTTTCAAATGAATGAACTTGTTTTATTTTCAGAAACACAATCAGCATACTCAGATTTTGAAACTCAGCACTTAGACATCGGTTGTCGAAAATAAAATAGAATCAAAAATCTTTTTGTGTTTTTATGAAATATAAAGCAGTAAAGAAATATTTACAAACAATATTTTTGTTTGAGTTTGCGTCGGAGGATCATATCAGTTTTTGACAAGTCACAAGTACCGTTGAGGTTAGTTACACATTAAGAATTAAACAATTCACTTAGATTGTCGATATACTGATCCACTTAAATTTTCACACAAAGTTCAGCTGATTCAGGGTACGAATTAGGTGTTTTAAGAACTTAAACTCATTCATGTGTCCCACCTCTTGAATATACTCCCGTATCCAGATCCCAATATTCAGTCTTACAGGTGAGTATACCTAGATGATATATGTAAGGGGTTAAATTGCGAAGGCCGTGAGAGCTCAGGTCAGAACTTCCGTTCATCAGAGAGATGACGGCTTCGACTTTTGGTGTGTCCCCTTTAGAGGATCTTTTTTACAACAGCACATGATTAGCATTTTTCAATGTTTCATCATTTTTTATGCTGAGGGCGACGCTATATTTCAAGCAAGCAGAAAGTATTATACGGGGACTAGGCCATTGCTTCCGCAAAATCAGAAGTCCCGGGATAATACCCCAGATATCACTATGTATAAAGACCTAGTATCTCAGAAAGAGGGGTCCTTCAAACGAGATTTCAGGGGTTACCTATATATCCAAGTAGTGTTCCCCACGAAATAAGCAAGTTTGAATTTATGTTTATATCCCGGAAAAGTTTACTAAATGTATAAAAACCTATCGGCATATCATCAGTGAGACTGTTTAACGCTACATAATCATTACATTTCTTTAGCATACTGTAACTGTCTACTGATGTACTATCATTTCCTCTTTTTACACAAAAACTCAATTTTCAGTTTTATCATGTTTTTGGCTTTTTCAAATTTTCAAATGTTTTTGGATTTTCTAACAATAATACTCCCCCTAAAATGCAAAATCATTTAAAGAAAATTTGACAACCAGTACTGATAACTTTGTCTCGCCATCCATTTTCTGCATTTCGTGCTCTGTTTTGCAGAAAATCTAACATATAAAGCAACAATTACCCCCATGATTTACAACACATTGATATTTACAGTTTGAAAACCGTTTTTTCAATCTTGTGAAATTAATCATGTTTGTTCCGCCGTGAGGGTTTCAGCGTATTCAATTAACATATTTTTGTATTTTTGAATATATGACAAATTAAAAAAAAAACAAACAACCTTTTGGTTTTTAATTGTTTTTTTCAATTTTTAGGGTTTTTGAAATATTGTTTATTTATGTATAGAAAACAAACAAACTCCCTGTTCAACTAAACCAGGGTTCAGCAGCCTCCTCTTCTTGTTGTGCCAGGCTGCTCCGAATTCCATTTTCACAATCTTCATATTTCTTGAGCACCTACACATTTAGACTACTTGATTATTTGAACAATTTAGCCCAGGTCTGTTTGACCTTAGGCATCTCAACACAATATGCTTCATTCAATTTCGTAAAATCTTTGTCATTCTGAACAAAGACTTTTTCATCTTTTACCGAAATCACTTGTTTCTTAGCAGACCATGTTTGACCTTTTGGAGTACCTCGTTTGTAAAAATTTGACTCCTTTTTAACATTTTGACTTTGAACAACAATTTTTGGTTTCCAAAATTCTTGGGGTTTTGTCATATCAACTGATGTTTTCCAACTTTGCGTTGTTCTAACCCTGGGTGTGTGAGAATTCCAGGTCTGTCTTGAATCGAACCTATTCGGTGTTGATTTCCAAGTTTGGTTCGAAACAAACTTGTTTATGTTGTACCTCCAAGTTTGTTTTGAATCAAATCTGGTTGACCTGTGTCTCACATCCTCAGATTTCTGTTTCTCCACATTATCAAACTTCTTTTTGTCAACATCCGCAGGTTTCAGATTTGGACACTTTCGTGCAAGATGTCCAATTTGATCACACTTAAAACATGTTCTGTTGGACACATCTTTAACCTGTGGTTGTTGCTTTTTCTTTTGAGCATAAAACTCTTCATTAGACTGACGCCTAAGTTGGAGTTCTTTCTCTTCTTCTAAACTTGTTCCATGAACAAATTTCATCTTTGTCTGATAATTTGGCTGTTCATTTTTAATTCGACTTTGTTTCTTCTTATAACCCAACCCAGCCTTCATGTTTTTCTTCTTGTAACCAGGTTTGTTATAAAAAGTTTTGTGACCTTTTCCAGCAACTTTGAAATTTCAGATTTTTCAATCTCAACCATTTTGAAAACTTTGTCAACCTTTTCTGAAATCACATTCTGAATCGAGAATACAACATCTAAGAATAATTTTTCCGATCCAATCATGGTATAAACCAATCCTTTTGAATCATCATTCAAATTTTTCTCGGATTTTGAGTTTTTCAGATATTCATCATGAAAATTTCCTTCATTTTCATCATGTGATTCAGATTTACCTGTATCAACCGACTCTTCTTTCAACACACTTTCAACGACCTTACCTACCACCTCTGAATCACTAGAATCATCAGATCTGGCAATTGATCTACCATGTTGAAAGCTTTTTCGACCTTTTCATCGTCATAAAATGCAAACTTTTCCGGTGGTGGAACTTGATGAAACTCTGAGCCAATACCTTTCTTGTTTTGCTCAGAATCTTTTCTATCCGGTTTTATGTTGAAAATTCTTTCAAGCACATATGACGACACGTGATAGCTTTTTAACTTGTTATCCTGTTCTAAATCAGCAATCTGTCGCTTTAGCTTAGCAACATCCTCAATATAGGAATTGACAACACCTTGTTTTATTTCATACATTCGCTTAATCTTTAGTTGTTTCAGATAAGTAATTCATTCTTGATTGAGCAAATTTCATTTCATCCTTCACTTTTTCATATGATTCTTTTGTAATGTGGTATGCCAATTTTATTGAATCATATTCTTTCTTCATTTCTTGACAAACAATTTCCTTTTGATCACATTCTTCTGTCTTTTGCAAAACATTTTCTTTCAAAACTTCATTTTCTTTTTCTAACTTTTTACATTTTTCCAAAAGTTTTTCATCATTTTCTTTCAAAACTTTTTCGTTTTCTAACATTTCTTTGCATTTATTTTTGAAAACTTCTTCAATTTTATTAAATTCAAGATTTCTTATTTTGAATTGTTTGTCTTTTTCAGTACAAGCACTGCACATTTCCATGCATTTCTTGCACTGTTCAACAATTTTGATTTTAGTTTCAGAATCAGAATTTACCTCAGTGATTGGCACCTCGGTGTTTACTGCAGCTTCTGATCAACATCTTTCTGCTTTCCTTCAACACCAACACCAACACCAACATCACTAACAACCTCCAAAATCTCATTCTTCACTTCTTCTTCTTCTTCTTCTTCTTCTTCTTTCTTCACCTCTTCTTCAACCTGCTGTTCTTCATCAACAATTTCTTTCACAACCTCTACATTCACCACAATTTCTTCTTTCACTTCATCAACTACCTTCACATCTTCCTCAGCAACTTTCTTCAATTCTTCAACCATACTCTCAATATTCTTCTTCATTCTCTCTTCATCCCTTTTCCTCAAGCTTGAAGTCATGACATCTCTTATGATTTTTTTAAGCTTTCTTTCATATGAGTTGTCTTTCAAGGCATTTGAATAATATTCTCCAACTCGAGGAATCACTAGAAGAACATCCTCATGAATTATGTCCTTCTTGGGAACAACAGGTTCACCATAATGGTTGACATAACACTCTTGCTTCTTATCCCATCTATTGTAGCTGACAGCCTCTTCATATTCTTCTTGCATTTCATTCATTCTGTTCCAAGCCATTCTTATTTCTCTGTCTGTTTTCTCACTCAGAATTTCTTCTCTGGTTTTCTCTTTAACCTCAGCAACAACATTTTCTTCTTTGTTTTCCTTTTTAATTTCAGCAACAAAAACATAATGGTTGTTCTTTGATATAGTTTTGCCATGAGCTGTTTTTCGAATATCAACACGATCTTCTTCCGGACAAATTTGACTCCAATCATATCCTTCATCATCATGAATTACAGCACAAGCTCTTGACTTTTCTCTAGGTTTATCTTCAATCATTTTCGGCTCTTCTTTGCTTCGGTGGTAAATTGCCTTTCGGTAATAATCATCATTGAACGGATGTTCATTTTCACCTACTGCAGAATTGTTGCACTCTCTCTTGAAATGACCTTTTTGCTTACATTTGAAGCAGGTCACTTTGGACTTGTCAAATCCAAGCTTTGTAGATGCACCACCAAGAGACTGTTTCCCAGTAATTTCCATATATCTCAGAGCTCTGCGGATGCAACTTGCTAAACACCAACGGATATCAATGAGTTCCATTTCTTCCGGATCAATCTGGTCGTATTCTTCTTTGGTTAACTCTGAGTTTCCAATATTACCTGCAACTAGACCTTCATACGATTCCAGAACAGATGCAAGGAAGCTCATTTGCTCTTTAGCCGCATTGATGCTCATTGTCGGGGAATTCTTCAATTTGAGAGCAATGTTGCACAGTATCTCCTCTGATTCTTCAGAACTAGCTTTTGACGAATATGAATGATAACCCGGATCGTAACTTGATGAGCTTTTCTGAGGTTCTTTTGTCTTCTCACCACTGAATGCTGTCTTTGGTGATTCACCAACTTTCACCGAAGATAGATTACCTTTGTAATACAAACCAACATTCTGTTGATGTGAAGAACTGCTCATCTTGCTTTGCTTCTGCAATTCAAGCTCATGAGTTTCAATCTTTTCAATTAACGCATCAAGAGAAATTGTTTCATACAAAACATCATTTTTCAAAATGAACACAAACGTTTGCCACTGATCAGCTCGTGGTAACGCTTCTATGATCTTGTCTATTATTTCTTCTCTTGTTTTTTCAATCTTAAATCTTTCCAGTTTGATTTTTAGATGACAAAAACGTTCAATCATTTGTCGAACTGATTCACCGTTAAGACTATCAAACAAATCAAATTCCTTTTTTAATAAAGCAATTTTGTTTTTCTTGATTTGTTTACCCCCTTCAGCTTTAACTTGTAAAGCTTCCCAAACCGATTTTGAAGTTCCGTCATGTTGCAGTAAAGCAAAAATGTCATTTCTAATTGCCAACTGGATCAAAGCAATCATTCTCTATTCTGCTGAGAATTCTGCTTTGTCATCTTTAGGTAATTTCTTGAGTGGAATCTCTTCTCCTTTATCATCAGTCGGCCTTTTATACCCAAACTCCAAACAGAACCAGCTCTCGTGTGCATACGCTTTTGCCCAGTTGAGAAACCGTTCTTTCCACCAAGTATAATCCTCAATACTTTCCAGAGTTGGTGGTTTTGAATGTGTGCCATAGAAGTTATCGTGTTTAATGTTCTCATTGATCGCTTTCGTAATGGTTTTTGGTGTGACAGTTGTGATTTCTGAAGACTCGGATGTGAACGCGTTGTAGAACGTGTTGTAGAATTCTTCAGCCATGATGTGAATTTGAATTTCCTGAATGACGAAACAATCAAACAAACACAATCAGTTTAAACTATATCAAACAACTTGAAATAAACTGACACTCGGTTGGCGTGAAATGATCTTGATGCGAAATTTCCACTTTCAAACGAAATAAGGATCTTAAGCGGAATTAAGGTTTCAAACGGAATCACTTGGATGACACTTCAAACGAAATCAGACTTTCAAACGGAATTCCACTTTCAAGTGGAATCAGGACTTTCAACCGAGATCTTCAAGCGGAATTACTCTTTGAGGCGGAATTAACTGAACTTTTCAAACGGAATTACTCCTTTCAAGCGGAATCAGCTGGAACTCAAATGAAATTAGTAATTTCGTTTGAAAATACCTCAATTTTTCAAGCGGAATTAGATTTCTCGTTCAAACGGAATTACGTTTTTGGTCCATTTTAGTCACTTTTAAGCTGAATTTAGGTCTGATTTTCTCAAGGCTTTGTTAAAACACTGTTTCGCATGTAATGTGAAAAATTCAATCCATTTTGACCGTGAAATCTTGTCTAATTTGAAAAAGAAGGTGTAGAAGTCAGAAAACAGATGCAATCAAGCTGAACTATTCTTCCTGAGCTCTGATACCACTTGTAGGATCGTTGTACGACCTGAATGAGTCGATCAGAAGAGTTGTTTATCCGAATCAAAGGCGGAATCAGTGAAACGGACGTAGAAACAGTTTGATTCACTTTAATATGTCTCTATTATTGATGTAATATTGTTACAGCACCTCGAGACAGTTTGGCAGCACTTCGGTACCAAATCAGAAGAACGTTTCAAATGATTTCGCTTGAAGGCTATTTATAGAAGCCTAATTCAGCTTGAACATGACAGAAACGAAATTAGATTCATACGGAATCTAATTCCTTGCGGAATTACTCTAGGCAACTTTCAAGCGGAATTAACCACTTCAAGCGGAATTACCTCTAAATCCTATTTCTCGAACTACGAGCCATGATCTATCAATTCTATAAAATGACATGATACAAGACGAAGTCAACAGACATAATGCACTAACAGTTATGTTTTTGGAATCCTTACATATGTTCTATTTTACAAGTTTCAACCACCAATGTTGAAAGAAGGAATGTGTATCATCTTCCTGCTTATGCTACTCCAAATATTAGTAGTAATTTGTTTCACTCATCTACACAAGTAAAAGGTATACTAACTGCAGATATTTTTTGGTAATTTCAAATAATTTTCACAATACTTTCAAAGTTCTTTTCTCGAGTGGTCAACAATCTTCTTCAATCAAGTATTTTAAATTATGGATACAGATAACACAATTTCAAGTAAGTATGAAGTTGACCTTCAAGAAATTCAACGTCAAAGGTGTGCTGAAGAAAGAGAAAAAAGGAAGTAAGTTCTTCAACAAAAGAGAAACAACAAAGGTTGTCATCCTGCATCAACATCTGATTCTGTTGAAAGGATTCCATTTTCAAATACTTGCAAACAAAATTTAAAAGAGATATGTATTTATATGTTATGTTTTTTGGAATCCTTACATATGTTCTATTTTACAAGCTTCAACCACCAATATCGAAAGAAGGGATGTGTATCATCTTCCTACTTATGTTATCCCAGATATTAGTAGTAATGTGTGTCACTCATCTACAAATGAAAAAGGTAAACTTACTGCATATATTTTTTTCTAATTTAATTATGAATTGTAGTTTTGTTCGTTTATTTTATATACTTTTGTCTTATAAGATTCATCAAGAAATATCTCATCAAGGAATGTCCATCACACTCCTTTTGGAAGTACTAAGCAAACATCCTATTTTGTTGAGAGGACTCCATTATCAGATATTACAAATTGTATGTTTTAAATTTTTGGAAACAAAATATTTGTTTAATCTCAGGTTTTATAAATTGTTATATATGTCTTATTTTACAAGCTTCATTATAGGTGAAATATCTAAAATTGAATTACCAATGAGTGATGAGATGTTAGCAGATTTTGTGGTTAAGAAGATTCATGGAATTTCTAAAGGTATAAGATACGAATGTAAATTCCTGTTAAGTTTTCAATATGTAGATAACTTATGTTGACTTATAAATTTGCTAAGTCTGTAGATTATATTGATCATGGAGATGCCATCTTTGTGTGTTCTAAATATGATGCAATGTTATGGGAAGATGAAATGCTTAGGGGAAATAAAAAACGTAAGAAAACATCCTATTCTCTTTGTTTTTCAAATGGAGATGTTGAGCTACCACCACCGCCTACACCTCCTCCATTACTACGTCATTTATATAAAAGTCATACCTCACAGTCTCGCAATTTCATGGATAATATTCGATCATATAACATGATGTTTTCCTTCACATCTCTTGGTGGGAAGGTTGACAAAAGTTATCAGAGAGGTAAAGGTCCTTATGTATTTAGACTACAAGGTCAGAATTATCATCGAATGGGTAGTCTACTTCTGGACGATGGGGAAGAACCCAAATTCTCACAGCTTTACATATATGATTCACAAACCGAAGTGGTAAATCGTCAAAAAGCAGTAAGGTAATTTCTTTATGATTATTGTGGAATTTATGAATATATATTTTTCTTTTCAGTATATTTACATTCATTATCATTTGAAATGAATGTAAATTTTAACATTTTATATTTCTGGCAGTTCTTAGATAGAATGCAAAACTACAAGAAACAACCAGGTTGATAGTACAACCATCAAGGGTCTTAAAGATATGTTGGATTCTTGCAATCCTCTTGTCCAGTCCTTCAGAATGGTAAGAGATTGTTTTCAAGAAAATGAGTTTCAAGATGTAAGCTTGAAGCTTATTGGAACAAGAGATAAGGATGGAATAGTTCACGATTTGCCAACAGCATCATAAATTGCTGCGTTAATAACTGGTGATTTTGATGGAGCCTTTGATAAACGGGACATTGTTGTTAGAAAGAAGTCTGGTGGTCTTCAAAGAATTAGTGAGCTTCATCCCTCTTACCTTGCTTTGCAATATCCACTTATTTTCCCATATGCAGAAGATGGTTATAGAGTTGGTATTAAACATAGAGGGATTGCGATTGATAATGAGGTACTTAGAACCAATCTTACAATTAGAGCATTCTTTTGTTACAAAATTCAAGATAGACAGAATCAGTTTTCATTGTTACTTAATGCGAAAAAACTATTTCAGCAGTTTTTGGTTGATGGATACACGATGATAGAATCTGCCAGGTTGAATTACATAAGATCACAACAACCTAAACTTAGAACGCAAAGTCTTAAGAACTTGAATGCTACTGTTGAAAGTGGAGAGAATAATGTCTCAAGTTGTGGTAAACCTATACTTTTACCTTCATCATTTACTGGTGGTTCTAGATATATAATGCAAAAGTACTTGGATGCTATGGCAATTTGCAAGTCTGTTGGATATCCCAATTTATTCATAACGGTGACTTGTAATCCAAACTGGCCTGAGATTTACAGGTGTTTGCACGATAAAGCTCTTAATGCTGAAGACAGACCGGATATTATCTCTAGATTATTCAAGTGTAAATTGGATCATCTTATAAAATATTTCAAGAAAGATAAATTCTTTGGTGATATACAAGCAGGTACCTTTTATTTATATTTTTAATTTGAACATCTAATTATATTTATCTAACAGCTCACTGTTGAAAAATTTCAGTTATGTATACAGTGGAATTTCAGAAGCGTGGACTCCCACATGCTCACATATGTTTGTTCTTGGGTGCTGAAAGCAAATTTTCAACTGCATCTGATATTGATCGTGTTATTAGTGCTGAGATACCAGATAAAGAAAGAGATCCTGAATTATATGAGCTTGTCAAGCAATTTATGATTCATGGACCATGTGGTACAGACAACCCACTTTGTCCATGTATGGTTCAGCAAAAATGTTCTAAAAAGTTTTCGAAAAAATATGTAGATGAGACTTGTGTTGATTCTGAAGGATATCCTGTCTATCGTCGCCGTCAAACAAGTAATACAGTAGTAAAGAATGGTGTGACACTTGATAATAGATTTGTAGTTCCTTACAATGCTCTCCTGATCAGAAAGTATCAGTGCCACGTTAACGTTGAATGGTGCAACCAGTCAGGTTCTATCAAATATTTGTTTAAATATATTAATAAGGGGCCTGATAGAGTCACGACTTTTGTTTTTCAAGCCAATAGCACCAACAATGATACGGAACAGAATGTAGCCGTAGATGAGATAAAAACATACCTTGATTGTAGATATATCTCTGCTTGTGAAGCTGCTTGGAGAATATTCATGTATGATATACATTATAGATTTGCAGCTGTTGAAGTATTACCTTTTCATTGTGAAGATGGTCAGAGTATTGTGTATAACGATAATGATAATTTGTGTGATATTGTTACTGATCCAACAGTGAAAATGACAATGTTCAGAGAGTGGATGAATTGTAATAAAGTCGATGAATTTGTCAGGACATTGAGGTATGTTCAGTTTCCGGGATATTATGTATGGAATGCTAAAAATCTTAAATGGAATCGAAGAAAGCATCCGTATGGATCAATTGGGAGGATACATTATGTCCCACCATAACTTGGTGATTGTTATTACCTAAGGATTTTACTGAATCATATTAAGGGACCAACCTGTTTTGAAGATATAAGAACAGTTGATGGACAGGTTTTTAGAACATTTAAAGATGCATGTTTTGCACGAGGACTGTTGGATGATGATAAGGAATATGTTATTGCTGTCAAAGAAGCTAGCACATGGTCAACCGGAGATTTCTTGAGGACTTTTTTATGATGTTGTTGCTGTCAAATTCGATATCTCGTCCTAGTGTTTTTTGGTCGGAAACGAAGTCCCTGTTATGTGAAGACATTCTGTATCAGCAACGAAAGATAACTGGTATTGCAGGTAATGTTATTATTTTATTAAAGTTATATACAACTACATTAAAATTATGCACTAGCTCTGTTATTGGGAAAAAACTAATATTTTTTTTAACATTTGTTTTAGATTTGGATCTTCAACAAGAAGAACTTGAAAATATATGTCTATCTGAAATTGAAAAGTTGCTACTTACCAATGGAAGTACAGTGAGAAATTTTGATGATATGTCAAGTGTTCCGGACAATTATGTTTCATTGTCGAACAATCGATTGATAATGAAAGAATTATCGTATGACAGACTAGCACTTCAAAGGGAACATGATGGTTATGTAAAGTGTTTAACTGCCGAACAGGAAATGATATATGAAATTGTTATGGAAGTGATTGAAAAAGGTGATGGAGGTGTGTTTTTTGTATAGGGTGATGGTGGAACTGGAAAGACGTTTCTTTGGAAGACATTCTCAGCTGCATTACAATCAAAAGGTGAAGTTGTATTGAATGTTGCATCCAGTGGAATTGCTTCACTTTTGCTGGATGGTGGTAGAACTGCTCATTCAAGGTTTGTAATTCCAATCAACATTAATGAGAATTCAATATGTTCGATAAAGCCTAATACTGAGTTAGGTGATTTAATTAAAAGAGCAACTTTGATTATTTGGGATGAAGCACCTATGACTCACAAGCATTGTTTCGAGGCTCTTGATAGAACAATGAGAGACATATCACGTTCCAGTCAACCGAACATGGAATCCAAGCCGTTTGGGGGAAAGGTCATTCTATTTGGTGGTGATTTTAGACAAATTCTTCCGGTCATCCCTAAAGGTACCAGAACAATGATAGTCAATGCTTCTTTGAATTCTTCTTATATATGGCGATACTGTCAAGTACTAAAGCCAACTGAGAATATGAGATTAAGAGTTGGTTGTCAGGAAGCAGATTTGAAAGAAATAAAGGAATTTGGAGAATGGATTTTAAAGCTTGGTGATGGTCTGCTTGGTGAAGAAAATGATGGTGAGATAGATATTGAAATACCAGATGATTTACTTATTCATGACCAAGTCAATCCTATTTCTTCTCTCATTTCATTTATATATCCGAACATGAATAAGTTTATGTGGGATTTAACGTATTTCCAACAAAGAGCGATTCTTGCTCCAACTAATGAAGTAGTGGATTCAATAAATAAAGAGTTGTTAGAGAGTCTGCCTGGTGAAGAAAAGATTTATTTTAGTTCAGATAGTTTATGCCAATATGAGGAAGAATCAGAGCTTAATATGGCATTGTTTCCTCCAGATGTGTTAAACAATCTTCGTTTATCTGGTTTACCTAACCATAAATTAGTACTGAAACTTGGTGCTCCAGTGATGTTACTCAGAAACATTGATCAGGCAAATGGATTGTGTAACGGTACACGTTTACAAGTCACGAGGCTCGGAAAAGTTGTGATTGAAGCAAAAATTATCACAGGGACTAATATAGGTCATCATACTTTGATTTCAAGACTAAAGATGACACCTTCTGATAAAAGAATACCAGTGAAGATTTCTCGAAGACAATTCCCACTTTCACTATGTTTTGCTATGGCAATAAATAAAAGTCAAGGACAATCATTGGAGCGTGTTGGTTTATATCTTCCACGTCCAGTGTTTAGTCATGGCCAGCTCTATGTTGCTGTATCTAGAGTAAAAAGTAGGAAGGGGTTGAAAGTTTTGATTTGTGATAAAGAGAAACGAGTCTGTACAACCACTACTAATGTGGTTTACAAAGAAGTTTTACAAAATCTATGATGATACTAAACATCTGTTAACCTGGCAACGTCTGTTGGATATAATGGAGGAACTGTTGTTAGGAAATGTTTGTTGAAAAACAATATAACTTTTTGAAAGCATCTGATACTTGCTCTGCATTAAGCCTATCCTGAGAACACATGTTGTGAAAAATGTTTATATCTGGCGTTGTAGTAACAAGTTTGCAGCTCTCATTTTTAATGAGAGTACTAAATTCTTTGTTAATAACATTATTCTCTTAACATCTATTTACTAACCTTTGTAATTTCTGTTGACTGGCCTTTTTAACATGGGTTGAGTAACATTGAAACTTACTATCTATCCATCTGACAAGCTCTGTTGGAGATAATGGATGACAATTTTTAGGAAAGTCTGTTGGAAAGCAACAGAGGTTTTTAACAGTTAATAGACAACAGTGGTTTGCTATCAACATAATGGAATTACTGTTGAATAAACCTATTGACCATTAGTTTATATCAATTTTGTAAGTCTGCACTAATTATTTTTTTACTCTCTGTCAATATGTGTTATGCATGGTTTTCTAAGAAACGACCCGTGTTTGCACACAGGTCTTACCGTTAGTACTATATAATAAAAGAAACCACTTTAGGGACACTTGTCATCATATTAGGCCATCTCTTATAGATAATTATTATTTTAGTTTAATCTCTTCTAATTAATTATAGATAACCCTTCTACTAAATATTATTTAATTTAATATTTTGTATTATAGATAACCCTTCTACTAAATATTATTTAATTTAATCTCTTCTAATTAATTATTAGTTTAATTTCTTATTAAAAATATTGAACTATCAAATGGGTCCGCATACTGATCTTAATACGTGAAAATGGGCTTAGCCCACTTTTGATTCAGTCTAACTTAATTAGAACTAAAACAATTTAAACCTTAATTATGTCTAGCAATATATTAAAGTATGAGATATTAATATAAAAAACTTAATCTATTTATACTATATAATAAAAGAAAGGAAAATTGGTTTTTAATAAACAAACCTTTGTCCCGTTGGTAAATAATAATATTACCTACGTAATTGGTAAACAATAATCCTACCTATCAACATGTTAGTACTCAATGAACTTCCGTTAATTTTTTTTAACTGAAGTTAATTTTTAAGTTTTATTTATTACACAAAAATTCCCTTTAGTTGTAATTTACTAGTTTTAACTATTTTATAAAACAAAAAAACCTCAAGAACTGTAATTTACTAGTTTTAAAATAGTTAAAACTAGTAAATTACAACTATATGGACTGTTTGTGTAATAAATAAAACTTAAAAACTAACTTCAGTTAAAAAAATTAACGGAAGTTCATTGAGTACCAACATGTTGGTAGGTAGGATTATTATATACCAATTACGTAGGTAAGATTATTATTTACCAACGGGACAAAGGTTGGTTTATTAAAAACCAATTTTCCTAAAAGAAACCACTTTAGGGATACATTTACGGAGTTTTAAATAAAGGGTTAAATTTATTGAGATTTCGTTAACAAATTTTGCAACAACATAATAATCTATTTTTATCACGAAAACCAAACTTTGTAGTAATATATTAAATATTTTTATTTTCACTATACAAAATTACATTTACTCGACCCATGTAATACAGGAGGTTTTTTAAAATATAACTTTTTATTATTTGATATATAAAATTAGATTTATTCAATTCGTACAATACACAGGGTTATTTTAAGAATATATATTTTTTATTATTTAGTACAGAAAATTACATTTATTCAAACTGTATAATGCACATATTTTTAAATATGTAATTTTTTTTATTATTATTTGGTATATATAATTACATTTATTCAACCCATGTAATAAATAAGGTTTTTCAAATATCTATTATTTTATTATTTGGTAAACAATATTACATTTATTCAACTCGTGTAATATACGTGGTTCTAAAGATATAACTTTTTTATTTGGTATATAAAATTACATTTATTCAACCCGTACAATATGATTCTTATAGATATAACTTTTTATTATTTAATATATAAAATTATATTTATTCAACCCGTACAATAAATAAGGTTTTTAAAGATATATTGTTTTATTATTTAGTATATAAGATTTATTTATTCAACCCCGTGTAATACACGGGGTTATAACCTAGTAGGCATTAGACAGGCTCTCCAATAATGCTTATCTGATGTCATTATTGCATCATAAATCTTAATTTAAAATCTTTTAATTACATTTAATCTATACAAAATTCAAACCTCTACCCACATTCAAAATTCCAAATTCTGGCTTCAAATTCAAAATTCAAATCATAATTTCTGATACATATTTTAACATACATGATTCTGGCTCCACGTTCAAAATTCAAACCATACTTTCAATCTATCTCTCTCTCAAATCCAGAGCTCCCAACTCATTATACTCCTCATACCCTAAATCATCTCCAAATAAAAAATAGATACAAGAGGACAAATGCTTGAATCCTCCTCCGTCATCTTCCGGTGATGGTGACGGTGGTTAGAGGAAAGAGAAAGAAGCAGTCAAGTGAGCACGTAACTTGTACTGAATGAGGCCAATATCTCCGAGATAAGAAGCAGTCAAGTGAGCAGACTCGATAGGAATGATGATTTGTACTAAGTGCATCTTTTTTAATGGAACAGATCCATATGCGGACAACATCCTCCTCCGCCGCCGTAATAGTAGCTTAAAGCTGACCAAAATCGTTGTTTCCGAACCCTCCGTTCATATCTATTCATCAAAAAAACACATTCGCAAACAATCAAATAGAGCAGAGGCACCGACTCCAATCAATCAGAAAGTTAACCTCATCGACGTTATCACTGAGATCGGCATATCCAAATAGAGCAGAGGCACTGGTGCGTACACACATCTTCACCATTCTTTTT
The DNA here is from genome assembly GCA_030545235.1 of Helianthus tuberosus. Lineage (NCBI taxonomy): Eukaryota > Viridiplantae > Streptophyta > Magnoliopsida > Asterales > Asteraceae > Helianthus > Helianthus tuberosus. Next base: position 156,469,760 of record CM060402.1, on the reverse strand, counting down.
TGTTGTTTCATTTCAGTTCGTAGTGAGATTCTTTCACCAAGATCAACAGATTTGAGCTTCCCCATTTGTGGTCCTGTGAAAAAGGTTATACCTTTCTTGCTTTGTATCCAGTTTTGGTAGCATTCTGTTGTGGGTTACCTCTGTTTTTAAGTTTAGGTTGTGGATTTGAAATTTTGAATTACAATTGTCAGTACACAAACCCTAATTTTGCTATGTTTTCTATCTGCATATGTGAAAAAGTTCATATTTTTTCTTGCTTGGAATTTGATATTGGAGGTTCTGATTTGTAGGTTTTGATTGTACTTTAGTATTGTGCAATGGGTTTTAATCATTAAGTGAGAAATTTTGGTTTTGAATGAATGATACATATTAGTGATGAAGTGAGGGGGTGTTAATGTTTCATTTTGAATCTGCTACCGGAAATAATGGACCACCAGAGTTGGATATGGGGGCATAAGTTGTCGGAGAAAAGCCGTGTGAAACCGAAAGCTCTCGGCGGATCCATGTCTTCCCATTCTGAGAGATTTTCTGATGATCAGGTATTTCCAACTGGCTATAAAGCAAGAATGTTAGATGATTATAATTTCATATTTCAAAAGTCAAGTGTCTTCATTTATGGAAAACTACTAATAATTCTTGATTTTCCTTATTAGTTAAGATCTTATACTTATATTCCTTGGATTCAAACCAGAGTTGTGAGTCACATGAAGTCGCATCAAAGGCCAAAGAAGAAGAAGAAGTTGTTGTTGTTGAGGATGTTGTCAAGACCTTGTCCCAAAAATTATCAAAGGCTCTTATGAAGATTAGCATCAAAGAAGACTTGGTGAAGGAGCACTCTAAAGTAGCTAAGGAAGCAGTCGAAGGCATATGCTTTTATTAGCTTTTTTAAATTAGAAATCAATATATACGTTCCACAGGCTGGGCAGGTATGCTATTGAATCATATCTGGAACATATACCGTCTCACGGTTTCTTTCATGCTGACCTTGTAAGTTTCCTGTATATTCTTTTGGATTTTGGTGCCAGCTGGCATATACATGTTTTTCTTTAGTTACCATAGGTGAAGTATCTGTGCATATATGCAACTTCATAACCCCTGTTGAGAGTCTAGGATCCGGCAGGTTTGACGGAGTTTTGTTCCTGAGATAACCGGTTCGGTGTAGTATTATTGACAAGAAAGGGGTAGAAGTAGAATCGACACCGAACAAGTCAATTTAATATGGTTTCTATTCAATGTTTGAAAGTTACATACCCGTGAAACCAGTTGGACAACATCTCCCCTCAGGGAACCAAAAGCTTGTCCAACACAAGACCCCAACACCCATATATATAGGCATCATACCTTCGTACGAACCCACCATGTGCCTTCGTACGAACCTGGGTTTGGTCTTGTGGCTTCGTACGAAAATTGACTAATGTGTTCGTTCGTACGAAGGGACTCCCTTCGTACGACGAAACTGTTACATCACAAAACCTTTCAGTTTGTGTTGGATTTCACACTATTCTATACAATATTCAACACACGCTCTATCTAGCCTATTCGCACAGTGGAGGATATACATAATATGCACCAACAGATTCCCCCTTGGCTGTCACTATCGAATCGTATCTTTGAAAACCTAGAGCCGTGTTTTGAATATTCCGCAACTTCAACCAGGCATCTTGAAATCTTCAATAGATTCCCCCTTGATTGATGATTCGGGTTTGCTTTGACAATGTTATGCATAAATTCCCCCTGAAATGAATCTTTAGGTCTTTGTTTGCACAGTTCACAACTCCTCCTCTGATTTGCTAAACTGCAATCTTCACGAATAATCACCAACTTGAAACTAATCAATCCAGCTTCTCTGTTTCGGCTTTAACCACATCCGCATTCGGTTTTTGATATATCATTTCAGCACCATCGATCGCGCATTCCGCCTGCTTGATCTTTTAATGCACAAAAACCCAACCGGCAATTGATAGAAACTTTGAACACTCCACTGGTTAACTTCAAACCTGTGATTACCCATGAAAATCTGAAATCCCGTTTTCCGTGATCCCTTTAAGCACCCTTTGAATGATTGATCCGTGTAAACGGTGTTCTCCACAATCAACAAATCTTCATCAAATCAAATCTTTTGGTAACGTATACTGATCTCCGAAGCTTTCGTCCACAATAAGATTCATCTTCTCAGACAATCTAGATCTCAGAAGCTTTCATCCACAACCAGTCACATTCCCGGACAATCTGAAGTCGAAACCACCCGAATGCTGTTGCATCGTCACGAATTTAAAAAATGTGACAATTTTTCCTGAAACGTCAGTTTTTCATCATTGCGGATTTTACGTTACGGCCCATTAATAGTCAGATAACCCAGATGATAAACATTCAGCACCAGTATCATGACTACCCCACTAATTTCCACAATCTGTGATCGCATCATCAAATTTGTTCGCTAAAGCCCCGGACGGTGTCTCTGAACAACCCAGCTTGGTCGTTAAAAACTTGAAAAATTTTTCAATCACCAAATTTTTTTTGGAGACTCACCTCGTCATTGCGATCAAAAATTCCTTTTTTAGGCATTTGCTCATTCGGACGAATGGAGTAGGTCCATTCGTACGAATGGGCTGATTTTGGATCAAATTGACATTTTTGCACCATGGTCGGTTTGTACGAACCTGGTCCCTTCGTACGAAGCTGGTCCCTTTGTACGAACCTGGTTCCTTCGTACGAAGCTGTGCATTCGTACAAGAGAGGCTGATTCCTCAAGAACACTCCCAATCACATTTTTCGATCCAAAATCTTTATTTCTGAGAATTTCATGATGAAACTTCACATGATTGTGCAAAAATCAATCACAAACACAATGATGTCTTCAATTTCAAATTCCATCCGTGAATTGATCTTCAATTTGATGTTTATTCGATGTTTAACTACAAAACCTCCAAGAAATCCAAAAATTCTTGAGCGTAGGTGATTAAATCAACTGTTAGATCGATTGAATCAGTACCGTAGCTCTGATGCCAATTGAGATTCGAGGATCCGACAGGTTTGACGGAGTTTTGGTCCCGAGATAACCGGTTCGGTGTAGTATTATTGACAAGAAAGGAGTAGAAGTATAATAGACACCGAACAAGTCAATTTAATCTAGTTTCTATTCAATGTTTGAAAGTTACATAACCGTGAAACCAGTTGGACAACATCTCCCTTCAGGGAACCAAAAGCTTGTCCAACACAAGACCCCAACACCCATATATATAGGCATCATGCCTTCGTACGAACCCATCATGTGCCTTCGTATGAACCTGGGTTTGGTCTTATGGCTTCGTACGAAAATTAACTAATATGTCCATTCGTACGAAGGGACTCCCTTCATATGAAGGAACTATTACATCACAAAACCTTTTAGTTCATACTGGATTTCATCCTATTCTATACAATATTCAACACACGCTCTATCTAGCCTATTCGCACAGTGGCGGACATACAAAATATGCACCAACTCCTGTAATTCATAATCACAACATAACACATTAATTATTATTATTAATTTACCCTCTATTAATTATCAACTTTTATTCCTCCTCACAAAACACTATTCAATTTTTATTGGTTTTGATTGGTCATGATTTTCATCAGTCAACACTCCATCACCTCCTTCTCTCTAGATGTTTCTTATGTTATTTAATGTCTCATATGCATATCAGGATTTTCTAGATATAGTCATTCCTCTTATTTATTAATAAAAGCTGAAATAATACTTCTATTATTTTTCTAGCAGCTTTCGGATTTTTATTAGATCTGTTTATCTAGTTGGCTACGTATGAGTCTAATATAGAGTTTGAGTTTGGTTAGGATACGTATGAGTCTAATATAAATAGATGGTTAGAGTTATTGTAATTTGTGTGTTTTCTTTGGTTAAGTATAAAAGAGCCAAACAAGTTTGTTCAAATTCGTGTTTATGTGTTTGATCAAGGGCCTCAATAGTATCTTACCTCTATAATCCAGATGAGTAGATGTTTAATGTTTAGGGTTTGCCCCAATACATACACTATTATGTTTTTACAGCCATTAGTGTCAACCGTGAAAGAAATAAAAAGATGAGGATCATAGGATTCGAACTTGGGTACTTTTAGTGAACGACAACATGATTATTAATCCCATTAAACGTCCTTTTTTTTCCTATCACATAAATTATTTATAGAGGTTATTGTTCGAAAACTACGGGTTAATCGATTTCCAGTTATATATGCATCATATAAAAATAAAAAGGAGTGCAAGTTGCCTGGCCGAGTACCCAAAGAGTGAGTGGGTGTGTGTATATATACTATATTTGTTAGCCTTCTATTCCTCTATACTACTATATACTCTCTTTATTCATAACTAGTCCGTTTAACCCCCGCGTTACAGGTGTGGGGTTGTAAAACCATACTAAGTAGATAGCAAACAACGATGAACATCAGGAAAAATCGTAAAACAAAAAAGCTAATTTATACCACCACTAGGCAAAGACAAACAATAATTTATACCTCAGCCTGGCATGAATGTAGACAAACTCGAATTTATAAAGAAAGTTTTTACTTAAAGACCCAAAAGAAAAAAAGACAAAACTTACAGGTCTAAAAATGAAGTTATAAACCTGAGGGACTGAAATTGTAAATAACACCATAAAAATAAATAAAATCAATGGCAATTTTGTAAATATGATTAAATTGAGGACTTCTTTGGCTACTATAGCTAAGAAGCTATCTCAATAAATATGATTAAATATGATTAAATTGGGGTTTTTTGGGTGATGTATAGTTTTTTTTTTTTCGGGGGGGGGGGGGGGTGGGGGGTTTCGGTTTTGGGTAGTGATGTAGTGGGTTTAATTTTAGGTTATTGGACACTTGTCACTCTATAAATCATTCTTACACTTCTTACAATTAGAAGCCTTTTGTAGAATAACTTAACCCTACCATAAAAATATTTTCATATATTATATTCTATCAATCTATGATTGCTTTAATTCTTTAAATGTGATACATAAGATGGTTATGTCTTATGTCTTTGATGTGGTACTGCAGGGAGGACATAAGCATGTCTATTGAAATCAGCTTGTGGTCAGCTGTAGGGCTGTCCAAACTGCTCGACGATCGAGGATCGCTCGACGATCGTTCGAAAAATGTTCGTTCGATTCCCGCTCAGTTTGTAAATGAGCCGCTCGGATCGGTTCGATTCAAATTAAATCCAAGCATGAGCAAAGGTCCGCTCGCTCGTCGATCGCTCGGTTTCGCTCGAATTATTTTTATTAACAATTAATATATATATATATATATATACATATATATATATACATATATATATATAGGGTGGGGTTCGGCTACAAAGTCCATTTTTCCTACAAAGTGTACAAAGTCATAAAGCACAACACTTTCAGCCATAAAACACACTCAAAACTCACAAATAATAGAGTGAAGATCACTAAAACACAATATCCAAACCCTAGTAGTTCAAAAAAACTTCAAACACACTACCGTAGAACTATGAATATAAAACACAACATGATAATCAACATAAAACACACTAATGCTAGTTATTCGAAAATCAAAGCCTTAATGGTTGAAATTATGGTGTTTTATGACTTTTTACACTTTGTAGGAAAAATGGACTTTGTAGCCAACTCCCACCCTATATATATATATATATATATATATATATATATATATATATATATATATATATATATAGGGTGGGAGTTGGCTACAAAGTCTATTTTTCCTACAAATTGTACAAAGTTATAAGACACCACAATTTCAGCCATAAAACACACTTAAAACCCACAAATAACAAAGCGGAGATTACTAAAACGCCATATTTGTGGGTTTTGTGTTGTGTTTTGGATGATAAGGCTTTGATTTTCGAATAACTAGCATTAATGTGTTTTATGTTGATTATCATGTTGTGTTTTATATTCATAGTTCTACGATGGTGTGTTTGAAGTTTTTAGGGGATGTTAGGGTTTGGATATTGTGTTTTAGTGATCTTCACTCTGTTATTTGTGGGTTTTGGGTGTGTTTTATGGCTGAAATTGTGGTGTTTTATGACTTTGTACACTTTGTAGGAAAAACGGACTTTGTAGCCGAACCCCACCCTATATATATATATTAAAAGCCCAAAAAATATTCGGCCAAACTTAATAGTTAATATCAAAATCTAACCCTAAATCCCTATTCCTAAAACAATATTCACATAGTCATAATTTGATTGTGTGAAGATCTGCATATCGCTGCTCCACAAACACACCAAAATCTAACCCTAAATTCCTAATCATGATTTTAGTTATGTATTGCTTTTGTTAGTAAAGTGTTGGATATGTTTTAATTAAGTTAGGATTTGTTTTTCTTGAACGCAGCCTTATAATTCAATCGAGCGAAAACGATCTGCTCGATTTTTTTTAGGATTTGATAAAAAACGAGCGAATCCGAGCGAAAAAGGTCCGATCGATTCATATTCAATCCGAGCATGAGCATCACTTTTGTGCTCGGTTTTGCAAATTCGATCCGATCGGATTGGTTGTAATTCAATCCGAGCATGAGCAGACCCTCGGTCTGATCGGATCGGTTCATGAACACCCCTAGTCAGCTGTAACGGAATTAAAATCAGTACAGTTCGAGAGTGAGTCCAATTTCTCTAATTCCTTGTTATCTCACATTGAAGAATATATGATAATACATAATTACGTATATGTAATTTTCACCATATTGATTCTTTGATTTGTGATTTTGAGAAATCACTTCGAGCCCGATTGATTAAGGTGAAATAATGTCAGAGATATATCAATTTGGTAATATGAAAGTTAATCTGTTTTATAGTTGTATCCATCATCTTTTTTGCGTATGTGTGTTACATCAACATCAGCAAACCTCTTCAACAAGTTCTTGTTGATATGATGGCGGCGGTGGTGGTTGCGGCAGGGATGGTTGTGGCAATAGTGGTTACGGTGAAGGGGGGGGATGGTGGTGGTGGTTGAAGGTGGAGATGGTGGTGGTGGTGGTGTGGAGTGGGGAAGATGAAGTGCGTAGGGTAGGTGGTGGATCCCACATAAATTGTAAAATATTAATTATATTTCTTTTAACTTTTTAGTTATTAATTTGATAGCAAGGGTATTTTTGTCGTTTCACACACACCTAACATAAAAAACTAACCCCATCCACGCAAGGGACTATCCGGGAACGAAATTCAAAAACTTGGGGACTATAGGTGTAATTTTAGAAAGTTAGGGACTAAAGGTGAAAAATGGGCAAACCACAAGGACTATTCGAGCATTTTTCTCTTAACGTTATATACATGGATATTTTATATTTGGTTATAGGTTGTTATATACATAGATGTTTTGTCATAAACGACATTGACTTGATTATCGGATGCTGGTCCTCGAAACCGGACTCCTTCTAATGGGTTAAGCTCATGTTGCAATTCCACTAGATATGATCTGCCTGGCCGTGAGATTCGACCCCTGAAGAATTGACGTGGAAACAATAACAATAAAATAAGAGTAAACTGCCATTTTGGTCTCTGTGGTTTGGCCAGTTTTGCCACTTTAGTCCAAATCTCAAACTTATTACATCTGGGTCCCTGTGGTTTGGTTTTTGTTGCCATTTTGGTCCAAAATCCAAAAACCCCTCTTTTTGACTGTTAAAAGCTGTCTATTTTGTCCTTTAGTGCAGGGGCATTTTGGTCATTTTGCTTTTCATTTTGCTTTTCATTTATAAATCATCATCATCACATTTTCATCTTCCCCAAATCATCATCATCTTCCCCATATCAACTCACTCTCTCTTCTCTCTCTCTATAGCACCACCACCGCCGCCACCTCCTCCCTCTCTCTCTCTTCTCTCTCTCTAGCACCACCACCACCGCCACCTCCTCCCCCTTCTCACCACCATCACAAAACCAGCATCAGCTTCGCCGTTCTCCATCACCAAACACAATCCTCTATCTTCTATCTTCACTCTAAATCAACAACCCTAATAACACCATCAGCTTCGATTTCAGGCCTACACACACGTCTGTTCAGGAGATCAGAGAGAGAGAGGAGAGAGAAAGGAACTCCGATGACGGATCTGAGATTTAGGGAAGAAAGATGTTGTTGTTCAAACCTAAATCATCAATCATCATCGTCCAAAATCACCTTCACCGTCAAACCCACCGTCGCTGTTGCTGTTCGGACCTCCACCAGAACCATCACTAACGTCGCCGTGACCGGCGGCGCCGTCTCCCGCCGTCACTGTGCACCACCGGCTCCTCTCCTCTTCGAATTCTTTCTCTCTTTGGTCGATCTAAGACACGGGTGGGGGTGGGGGAGGAGTGTTATGGGTTTTATTTGTGTGTATGAAGATGATCTTGTGTTGCAGGTAGAAATCGAGAGAGTGGAGGGTGGATTATGGGGTTAATGTACAGTTGAGTGTGAGATTGGAGCTGGAGATTCTGTATTTTTGTTAGATGATTTGTGTTGCAGACAATTGGGGGTGTTGCAGACAATTGGTGGTGGTTAATATTTATGTTTGAAGATGAACGATTTTCTGCATCTGGGTCGAGGATGAAAGAGAGAGAGAGAGGAGAGAGACAAATCACATTATTTATGTTTGAAGATGAACGATTTTCTGGGTTTTGATGATTTTCTGGGTTTTGATGATGAACGATGTCTGCCAGTTTTGATGATGTTCTTGATCTAGGTTTTATTGCAAAAAAAAAAATGAAATTTAAAAAATGACCAAAATACCCCTGCACTAATGGACAAAATAAGCAGCTTTCAACAGTCAAAATAGGGGGTTTTTGAAATTTGGACTAAAATGGCAACAAAATGCAAACCACAGGGACCCAGATGTAAAAAGTTTGAGATTTGGACTAAAGTGGCAAAACTGACCAAACCACAGGGACCAAAATGGTAGTTTACTCATAAAATAAACATTAGTAATAAGATTATAACCCCGTTTTAAAACTCTTTAAATTCCAAACAAACATTGATTCTTAATTAAGTTGAAGTAAAATACAAATAAATAATTAAAACTTGAAATATTTTGATTCAGATTCGTAAACCAAATATAATATATTAAAGCCCTATATTATAA